>OY728131.1:1813039119-1823039119 GCA_963277665.1 Viscum album
TTATTATTATTTTAAACTTATTCCCAAAAAAATTAAAAGAAAATAATTAATCAAATTACTTTTTACTCAATAAAAATGTGGGTTACAAATACCTATAAAATCAATGTATAATAAATAAATTTCAAACAATATACTCACATCCCATAAAACATCAAAAGGGTGTTAATTATTTTATTCTTATGATCATCTTTATAAATATTGCTACATCAAAACTCTTTAATACTTATATATAGACACAATGAAGATTCATTATTCATCATAGTCAGTTAACCTTTATTTTCCACATTATTCTATAATACTTACTTCCAATAATAAAATATGATTCATTTCCTAATATTCAATAATATAAAATCATTATCCAAGTTAAAACCAATACCTTTCATACTATATTTTCATCTTCATCTTCTTCAACAATATTGGAATTCGGAATTGCTAAAAATATATTTGTATGGACATACATGTTAGTTTTTTGAAATTTACAACAAGGAAATATATTTTTATAATTCCCATACTTCCTACATTTAATTAATTTAATTGGTTCCTTGGGAATAAATTTATTACTTATCATGGGAATAAATGAAAACATACTTTTTTACTTATAAGCATTTTGTTTTATTCCTTCCTTTAACCCATATAAAATATTTTAATGTTACTTTAAGGCTTTCCCCAAGATACTTATTCTAATATTCTTGAAACACAAAATGTAAAATCATTTTACCTTTATGATCCTTATCTCTTGAACATCCACGAAACTCCATTTTTCTCTTATGTGGTGTGTTATGAAAATCAACATATGTTCATATTTTCAATCATAACTCCTTATTTCTATTTAAGAATAAACACAATAAATTTCAATATAGGTCACATTCCTTTTAATTTCTCATTCGATCAACTGTTTCATTATTGTTAAAGTCTTTTTCTAATATGGTTCAAACTTGTATATCCCATTTACTAATACAAGAACCTTTAGTATGAGTATATCATTATAATAGAGTATCGTTTGAGGAGGTTAAATATTATCAATTCTTTATTAAACCACTATCTATAAAACTCATTTTATTTTTCAAAATAACCCCAATACTTCATAATATAATATCCTTTCTTGTAATATTGGAAATTTAACTTATGCCTGAATGACATCCATAACACTAATGTTATCAAAACACTTTCTTTACTACCACTTCTAAGTATCCGACCTTAATAATTACATATTCTATTGACATTTACAAGAATTAAATTTCTTACACTCCCAAAGATATTATTGGTTTACTATTTTATATATTTTCGTCATAAATCTTACATAAAACCCCATATATTACAAAGTAAACACTTCTATTAAATAACAACTTTTCTCTACTAGGAAAGACCTTCAAAAGGAAATATGTTTTCTTTTCAAAACACATCTACTAAAAAATTCTGGGTGACCTCAGTATTACCTCAAATCATCCAATAAGAAACATTTCAATCATGGTATGAACACAAAAAACCAAGTAAAATATTTAGAAACAATGAAATAACACGTTATCCCAGGAATACTTATAAAATGTTTTCTTTTTTCAAAATAATCATTATGAAAAAAAAAATCATTTCCTCAACCAATAAATAAAATTCTATATCCAAATATTTACATAAAACACTTCATAAAGAATCATAATGCAAAAAATAACCTCATAGAGGTTTTTTTAGGTCTTGAAAAACTCAAAATAATGTTTTTCAAAAACTTATGATTTTCAACTTAATATAAAAGAATATACTTTTCTTTACCCTATGAAATCAAAATATTTACAAAAAATACCAAATAAATAATAGAAATTAAATATAATAATAAAGGGGACTAATTTTAATATCACTCTTAAAAATTGGATTACATTTATGGTTACATATAGAGTAACCATCATGGTTGCACATAATATAACCATCACTATTACAATTGGAATAATGATCGCAGTATATTCTCATAATCTCTTAGTAGAAACCTAAATATTTAAATTTATCCCTTTACCCAATGAATTGGATAGATATGAAAAGATCTCCTTCCTTTGTTTTATATAAATACCGCATGTCCTACTAAATAAATCAAAATAAGAATAATATAAAACATAAAATATTACATCATAAAAATTTTCTCTTCTCCCATAATAAAATGTTTTTGTATATTGATATACCCATTCTATCTTAAAATATTTATTTCAAAATAACCATATAATTTGGAAGGATGGTGTTTCATTCTATTTTTTAGAAAACATGAAATCTTGTAATGGAATCAAAAAATAAAATAACAATTGTGGTGGTGTGAAGGGTCATTGTAACCACATACATTCAAATAAAATTTTCCTTTTCCATTTTGTAAAGAATGTTAAAAATCCATTAAAATTATTCATTCTAAAAACCTTTGAAACAAATTTAGAAAAATATAAAATTTTTAATAATTAAATTATTTCCATATAAATACATCCATTAGATAATTGTTTAAAAATATTGATAATTTAAAAAAATAATTTTTTTAAGGTGAACATAAAAACTAGAATCATTAAATAAAAGTACCTTTTAATAAATAATAAAAGGTTAATATATTTTAAAAAATGTTAATAATAAAATATGGACAATAAAAAAATTTATAAACCATTTAAACATAAATTATAATTTTTCTTAAAACATTTATAATTTATTAAACTCTTAAGTGAAATATTTGGGAAATAATACATGAAAGCTTTTAAAATGAGGTGTTTAAGGTAATGTGTCCCTTACCATGAGTATAAAATTTCACATATGGTCATTATAATATGAAATAATATAAATTTATAATTATTTACTTACATTTGGATAAATTTCAACTTTATCATTCATTTTATTTCATATACAACCTTTTTATATATACTTACTTAATTTATTTATTTTACGTCATGTGTTTTGGTGATAATCAGAACATAAGTAGAGAATGAATTCGGTAGGTTGAATATGGTAGTAAATTCTTTGTTACATAATGTAGAAAATAAATTATTTAATTATAATATTTATACATGAATTATAATTTTTTCCATCAATTTAATATGGTTATTAAAAATTAACTATGTTCAAATTATAGAGACGATACGCCGTAAAAAACATAAGAATCCTTCCCATTTTACAAAATTGTTTTGGAAATATGGTAAGTATTATATTATATTTACATAATAATATCCTAAATGAAATATTATTTATTTAAAAACATTTATATATAACCAATTTTATGTTGTAATGAAAAAAGAATCACAACACTCCGTTGAGGTGGTAAAGCACACAAATAAATGAACAACGTTGTCTTTTTTAAGTAAATGGAAAAGTAAAAAGATAAATATAAATTATCTTTTAAGAAATATGAATATTTAATTAATATCACATATAAACTATAAATAGATCATTTAAACTAGTTTTCAGAGGTGGTGATGGAAAACAGTTTCATCGATCTATGAGGTGGTGGTCCGTCGTACACACGAACGATAGATTCCTTTCTTAATTTATGGAGGTTATAGATGGATATGGGTTATTATATTTATATAATAACATCTAATTATGTATATTATATGGAATTTATTATATAACAATGGTTGATAATTATTTTTATTTGGTTGAAGAAGCAATCAAATAGATACACTTTTTAACAACTCTATCTCTTCATAGGAATAGACCATTTTCTTTACACATTATTATAAATAAGGTTGGTCTAATTCCATAAATAAATCCACTAGAAACATATTTTTGATGTTATTAAGGTATTTAGGTATATATTGGAATATAAATTTGGTTTTTTGGTGTTAAAAAAGGGAATAATATATGACCTTTTATAAGAGAGGGGGGATAAAACGTTGATTTCTCAAAATTTTAAATTAATATAATTTATTTATCAATTTAAAATGAATAAAATATTATTTATTTTTAATATAAGATGATTATTTGTCTAAATTATCACATAAAATAAATAATTTATAGGTTTTTTCTATGTTTTTATATTTATATTTTTGTTTAAATATTTCATTAACACTTTTTTCAATTAACGTAATATTAATCATTTCTATACATTAAGGGTTAACAATGATAATATAAAATAACAAACAACCTATAAATAGACTATGGTTGATTTGATTTACCATATAAATTTTTTTCACTGAATATAATATTTTTATTAATTTTAAATCTTCTAAGAAAATATTACTTATTATAAAATATCATTAATGTCAATTTTTAGAACAATTCAGTGGTTTGACATTAAAAGCATCAATATAATAAAATTAAACTGGAAAAATATATTTCATTATATCCAAAAATTGTTATATTCATCTATAAAATTTTTCGAATATATTAATTAGCACATATTATATTACATTTAATATTTTCAATATCATTTATTTTATTTTTACATTAATTGAATATTTACTACGTCATCGTTTTGTAAGCATTTAATGTAATTATATCATCATTAAAAATTAAAAATAAATAATCATGATGAATTTAAATCATTTATATTTCTAATTAATCATCATAACTGAACATATCATTCATTTATCTCTTTGATAAAAAAATTGTAGTGATTAAAAACAGGAGAGTGACATTTTTACTTTTCCTGAAATTTTTTTTATTAAAGTAAAAATCCCACAAAAATAGGAAAAACATAATATAACCAAATATTTGATCATTATATATGATATGTACTCATAAGATAAAATTAAAAAAAAAATTCTGGAATGTTTATAGTCCATAACATGTTTTTTTAACCATTAATTGATTGACTTACCCTTTACATTGACAACAAAAATAATTTTTGTTACTATTCATATTAATAAAATAGTTTTTTTAATATATTTTTAACAAATAACATCAAATATTTTATCCATTTTCAATAATTTAAAATGTTGAAGTTTTATAATTTAATTAAAAACAAAACTATAAAAACATGATGAAAATGTTTTTCATAAAAATCCTTATTTTAAGTATAAAACGTTTTTATAAAAAATACTAATTTAAATACATTTAAAACATAAAAATTAGATTATTTTAAATCAATATTACCTATTAAATTTTATAATGCATCCAAAATAAAATTAGAAATTTTAAATACTTTAAAATAAAATATAGTTTAAAAAACAGTGTTTTCATTATTCAATAAAAAATCCAATAATTTAATTTTTTCAAAAAAATCATATTAAAATAATTTTGGAATGATTACTTCATATATTATAACCTTTTTGATAAATATAAATAAAATTTATGAAAATTTATTATAATCTTCACTTGAAAACAATAACAAACAAATATTTTTTATAGAAAATTTATTTTTGAAGAATAAGATGACTTTACTTAAAATTTTGTGTATATTTACTAAGAATTAATAAACACATTATTTTTATCAAACAAATAATTATTTTTTAAGGAATTATTTTTTTAATACCTACCAATTCCATGTCAAGGTTAAAACTACCATGTATAAATAATAATATTTTGTGGATTTTTTATGCTTGGTGTTTCTTATTTGTTATGCTATCAAACATAGTCTTGTTTTGAAAATATTATTTGGAAATTAAATATTTAATGAATAATATATTGATCATTAAATCAATTGAGTATCATTGATAACATTTCAAGAACAATCAAACTCGAAAGTATATATAATCATATAATATTTTATCATGTATCAAACAATGTGGTCGATGATGAACACTGACATTGATCTCAATTTAATAGCTGAATATATATGCATGTAGAGATGAATATCAACATATATTAGAAAAAAAAATTGTGTTCTTATTATTGGGATAACATTCATGATTTTATACACTTGGTGTAAAAAATTATGAAAAATATGAAAAGTATAACCAACTCCAATGACCCCCTGACACCTGATATTATGACATCTTATTTGTCAAATTATATTGAGGAATCTACATCCATAACATATATTAAATATTAATTTCATTTTATTATGAGGTTTGTGTTATAATAGGTAACTATTAAACCCCTTACACAAAACATTTAATCAAATGAAATTTCTATATATATTGTGTTCTTATCATGTTAATTTTAAATCATGCATATATCAAACTATTTTCATGACTTGGTGAAATAATAATAAAAGAACAATTCAGGTCTTGGGAACATACTCTCACAACATGAATCCCTCCTGAAATATATTATAAGATAATGAATACAGTTAATTGACTAATATCAAAAGGAAATTGATGATGTTTCCCTTTAAAATAATACGAACTCCACATCACCTAAAATAATAATAATGTATATCCTATATTATAATATAGTAATCGACTATGCCTAAATTCATTTCATGATAAAAAATTATTCAAAACCATTAGCCTAAGTGTTACAATTACCACAAATCTATACAAATCATTTATAAATAAATATATATATATATATAATTTAAAATACCTATACCAATAAATATCCATTTATAAAATACACACCAAAATATATAGGATAATCAAATAGATTTTACCAAAACATTGTTCCCATTTACTTTTAAATGATGACTGGGTAGTTTTCTCCAATTGGTATTTCACTAAAAATAATAAATAGGCAATTTTTCACATATATGATCCTCACTATAATATATAAAATTAATTCACCTCTTGGAACAAAACTAGATATAATAAATGGTTTTTTTCTACACATAAATACATCACCATAGGATATAATGTTTGGATGATATCTATCCATATAGAATATTATTTTATAAAGTGTCTACTCATAATGAAAAACCCACTATAGTTAGGTCCCAAAGATGTTACGGAAATGGAAAAGAGTGGGTGAATTAGAATTCTTAATAAAATCAATCTGAGTGTTAAATTTATGAGATAAAATTTTTCGGCACAAATTTTAGAAAAAATAACTGCATCGACATAGGAAAAGATATAGAAATGAAAAATCAATAATGTAAAAGATAAATATTGGAATTTTATATTTGTTTTATTCCAAATATTATTACACCACTCTTCACTTAGCTTCCCAGTGAATAATACCATCTATCGTATATGAATTTTAAGGAGAATTAAAACTATTTACATACTCTTTTTAACATAGGCAGGGTTAACCAAAATCCATAGTAATTTATTAGTTTAGAAAAACAAATCTGACTTCTATATGATAAGACCCATCCTAGACCTTTACAGGCCTAATACAAACCCCTTTCCTTTTCATGTTTAGACATAACCAATAATTTAATGATTATAAACCTAACATAGTCATTTACATTTATAGACCAAATCCACACAATCATATAATATGTATCATAATCTTCTTTGTTATATTTGTAGAAGAACCCAATTTTCTAAGTGGGAAGATTAAAAATGGACTCTTACAAAAGCATTCATTTTCTTGGTTGTTTAATGGTTTAATAGAAACATAATTTTATAAGGGTACATGGTAAACCTAATATTTTAAGGGGATAGACTAAACGTAGAAATAATTTTTGTTAGTGTAGTATAACCCATGTAAGTTGCACTAATTTTAGACTATACAACACTGACTATTACAGCACATAGAAAAAAATAAAACAATATAACCCTGTGAAAACTTTTTTATACAGACGAAGGTGTCTATATTATGTAGATATATGGACCATCATGATTTTGAACCAATTAATCTTTGGAAAACATCATTTTACTTTAGCAAGAAGTTTAGTGATGATCTTCTAAGACATACATTAAAACTATGCAACAAATTATTTTAATTATATGTCACATATATATATATATTCACTTCATGCCATATTTTATTTATAAACCAAAATAGAATTTTCAATTTTTTTAACATTAAAATCCATGATTGTTCATCATAAATTTCTGTAGATAAATCTACATATTTGATTATATTTTAATAGACATTGATACACTATAAAAATGAAAACCTTTATACAAAAAAATTCATTTATATAATAAATAAAAATATTATAATAGTAAATAAATTCATAAAAATATACCATAATTTCCATACAATACTCCAAATATTCCAATGATACTGACTCTTTATATTCCAAAATAATTCAAATTTGAAAATTTCTATTCTAGAAAATATTAACTACATATTGTTATTTCACACATAAATGTTTAATGTTTTTCCCTAATAGAAAGGAAATTCATATCCAAGTGAGTTCTCTATCAAAATTCAGTAAAACAAAACATATTTTTGACTATGAATCAAGTTTAAAATAATTTATTTACCATTAAAAATTAATATAAATATCATTGAGAAAATCCACAACAAAATACATGAAAAACTATTCATATTTCAACTAGTTTAATTTTCAACATCACAAGACCCAAAATTACAATATAAATATCCAAAAAGAGTTAACCCCATGTTCATATCATCTAATTAAAAATAAAAAAATAAAAACATGTTTTATTAGATTATAAATAATTAATATCTAATTTTTTAACAAATAAAACCTTAATATTATTAATAATAAACTAAAATAAAATGTAAACAATAAATATAATGTAAAATAGGGAATGCTTTCATATATAAAACATCATTTATTAATCTATATAACTGAGTAAGAAAACTCACATCACCAAATCCATTTGAGAAACACTATTTACATATCATAATTTTCCATTGTAGTTTTTACATAACCAAATCTCACCACAATGTTCATTCTCAACATAATGCTATTTCTCACCACATAGCATAATTTTTTGTAAGAAACTTATTTATATATCACAATTTACAACCAGGGTTCATTTTCACTACCCATATATAAAACATGCCCACTGTGTTTCAGTAATACAATTTTACCCTCAAATGGGTTTCTACCCTTACATAAGTATTGGGGAACTTTTCTAACCATTACATAAGACTCATATTACCCATTTGAGTGTAATAAAATAATATGGTTCCCTAATTAGAGTTTTTTAAATACATTGGTACCATTACCTAAGAACACTAGTACCCTTACATAAGTAATAGAAATACAATGGTACCCTTACACAAGATTTATAAATTCAATGTTAACCTTGCACATATATGGTAATACCCTTATCCAAACAATCCTGATAGATTTCACCTTTAGGTTAGGTTGAGTAACCATTATTTGAAGTTCAGAAACCATTACATGGGATTTAGTGTAATATCATATCATTTTACGAAATATATTCCATCAAATTAATTTTAATTCATTTATATATTTAATTACACACAATTCATATTTTAATTTTCATTATACATAGCACGAGGATTATCATTCATTGCTCATAATGTAGATTTTATTTGATAAATTCTATCACGTGAAAGGTTGAGTCATACCATACAACAATATATTATTAAATTTATAATAGTAATCACATAGCCATTACAATTAAGGGAATGACTAAGATTGACTGTATTATTAATATATGCTTTACACATGTTATAATGCCCTGAAACTAATTGAGTAGAGTTTGTGTATTATTTTAACACATTAGAATGATTACAAGGAATGAGTTCATGAAGGACCGATCAGTTTGGAAGTATTTTAAAATTGATTACATACATGAACCTTTCATTAAAATTCAAAACATAATATTAGAATAGTCCATTCATTGAGAATGCTATTATTCTCTTAGATTATCATAGAATATGAATCATAATACACTTCATGGAGTATGGGAAAATAAAACATGGGAAAGGGGTGAGAATAGATTCCCAGTATGGTCAAACAATATAAAACAATCATTCATAAAAAGTATAAAATTTTAAGGCATTGTATAAAACTGAATCCCAAGACTATTACACATAATCTTTAGTATAATATGGCAAGCATAAATAAAATAATTCCATTAAAACATTTTAATGGATGTTCTACTAGTCTAATAATCACATGTGAAATCAATAACTAATCTCACAATGTTTTAATGCATAATGTCAGACATCTGAATCATATTTTCAAGGCCTCTTCCATGATATCTAATAATAAATGGTTAAGGCCTCATCCAAGTCAATGTCTTGAAAAAAACTAGCAAGACCGTATCGAAGTCCATATCTATTTTATCTAATGAGACCTATCGATGCATCGAGGGGATATAGAAGTCCCCTCTCATCACTTACTTAATCCAACACATTCCTCATATGAAAAGGGTGAAACATAACATAAAATTCATCTTATAACTAGCATATAAAATGTTAATATTCAATCCAAAAATAATAAATGGTACAAAAATTTCATATCCAATGTCAAAAATATCATTAGACCTTTAATAAAATATAGATTATTGTATCATAATAAGTCACCCTCAATCAAGCATAAAATCCCACAATATATGTTAAAGTAGATGAAAATACTTAAATCAATTTATTAAGACCCTTTGAGAAAGATATCTTTTTTAAAATCGATATATTTTAAATGATGCACAATTATTAAAGAAAATATTTCTTTTGAAAATAATCTTATAACAATGTAAAGGAATCTACAAATTGTTAAGGTGTCATAATAGAAGAAAATTGATGCTTTCTCCATATATGTAAAAAATATATTCTTTAATTATTTTTTTGAAAATGTTATAAGGTTTATCTTTTTGAAAATGACGAGAAGATTCATTTAAAACAGATTTATTTAAAATGTCAAACATGGGTAAATATTTATTTAAACAAATGTAGATAATTTTTAATATCAATTTTAAGATACACTGATGTGGAGGATAATATTTTACCAGTAGATACTTACATATAAACAATCTGGGATAATAAAGAGTTTGTGAAGTTAACCCTTCCTATTTATTTTCCTTTAGTAGATAGTGATTTAACCTTCTATATAATAGTTAAATCATGTTATTAAATTATTAAAAAATATATCCACCTTTTTTATATCATATATGATACTTTTATAACATTTTGTTAATATTATTTCAATACTACAATTTTTTGCGTGTTAACTGTTTCGTTTTCCTCTGCATGTTTTCTTGTGTAATTCATGGTTTTTAGGAAGAGTACATTTCTTATTCATATCTAGAATGATATTAAATTAATAAATATTATATTAAAAATTCATATGGATTTTATAATCATTCCTTAATGGTTAACATGTATAATGAATCTCATCGCGTCTTGGAGACGATAGATCATACATATGCATGAGTGATGGTATCATTCCCTTAATGGTTAAATGGTATGAAATTTAATTGTAAATTAATTATGTAGATTAATTATCAGGTCATAATCAGTTTTTATATCTATTATACTAATCTTTATACCCATAAAAATAAATTAGAGTTGAATAAAAAATTACACCACGACGAGGAGACCGTAAGGCATAAGTACGCATGTATTGTGATATTGTATTTCGAAGGATGAATAAATTAAGGAATATGGTTGTCCTATGACAATAATATAATATTAGTATATAGATGATAATGAATATATTACTTTGGTAGTAACCAACATAGAAAGAAGAAGTATAAGGAATAAAAGAACTTTGAAACTGGTGATAAGAAAATTACCTCTTTTTCTAATGTCTCTTTTTGATTTGCAGAAACAGAATCCATCGAATGTGATTATGAATAATGTATGTATTCTATGATGTATTTAGGGATTTTTTGAGATTTAACATTAGAGTTTAGTCCGAACAAAATAGTTTTGGTGGTGTGAATAAAATAAAAGGACAGGTTCTCTTTTATAAGATGGGTGAGGGGCACTTTTAGAAGATCTAAAAATATTAAACCAATATAAATTCAATTTCTGATCAACATAGTCTAAAAAAATTTATTTCTCAGATAAAATGATATTATGTCGATTCCCCAATGTACCAATAAAATTTGGTTAGTTTTCAAAATTTTGTAACCATTAACTTTTTTGTTTAACAATCATTTTACCCTTTTTAATCTTATAGTGATGTTATCTTTTTCACACTTTGTTAGTTAATGTAGTTTCCATAACTTGTAAAAAGACCCCCAAATGTCCCATTTATAAAAAAAATTGACTTATCCAAACCATTTTTCAAATTCTTAAATTTTTACGAATTTAACGTCATTTTATAAAACATTTAATATTTTACAATACCAATAGTGTCTATTTTTTCAATATTCATTAGTTGACATTCAAAAATATCATAAAAGGAAGATAAGTTCGAACATACTCTATTAAATCATCCAAAACACTTCAAAATTATCCATAAAATTCATGGATGTTATAAATTAGTCATATATTATTTATTTTAATATTTACAATATCATTTATTTTATTCTTCTATCAATTAAGAAATCACTACATTATATTTATTGGAGATTTTAATTTTATTATTTATTTCCAAAAAATATTAAATAAATTACCATGATGTAGGTAATATATTTAGATTTCTAATTACTAATTATATTTTTATATATCACTTTTATTACCAAATATTAAAATTGTTTTAGTTATGGGAGTCATGATTATGACCTCATGGTATTTATTTTAAATAAAATACGTATAAGTGTCATAATAACATATAAGTGTCTCCAAGGAAGCCTAATATAGACTTAGGGATACTCATGGTAGGAATACAAAAATAAAATTAAATTTGGATAGTTATTAGGGTAGTTTTATAGAGTTTTTATATTATTTTTACCTTTAATTACCAATTTAAACATTAAACGTGTAAATTAAAATAATTAATTATGTTACTATTCATAATTACAAAAACTAAAGGGTTGAATTTGAATTATTTGGACTCACTTATTATATATATTTTATCCATTTTTCAAAATTCAGAACACAGAAATTTCACTAATCAATTTAATATTAATTCACTTTGACAAACCTAGAAAACATGTTTTTTTATGTAAAAAGCATCAAAAAGATTGGAAAGTGTTTATGTCAAATTTAAATTCTAAAATTACTCCAACAAACTAAATTATATTAAATGATAAATAAAATAATCTAATTATTCCTTAAAACTTATTAAAATGATCATCTAACAGTATAAATATATTATCTGAAAATGTATTCTTGAATTAAAATGCAGTATTTTTCACTATTCAATAAAATATTAAAGTTATCAAAAAACCCAAAATTTACTAAAACTAAATTTTGATGTACCACATTCAAATAATAATTTTATTTTTTTAAAATTTAATATATAATGGTTTCAAATGTTAAATTTAAAATGTGTTCATTATTAAACAGAAAAAAACTGCATTTTTTAAAAACCTCATTTATCCAAAAAATTGAAATTATTTTTATATCATGTAATATAAGATAAATGTTAAAATTTAATCTAAAATTAATTTTTTTAATATTATTCAAAACCTCTAATTTAATGGCTATATTATATTAAATAATAATATTTTATCAATGTATTTTTGTTCAGTAAGACTGGGTTTTTCATGTAATGAAAGCCAACTCATTATTGTGTTTAGTGTAAACATAACATGGTGCTGAATAAAAAACAAGAAAGTAACAAAATTAAATTTATTTAGAAATGAAAATATTATAATTTCTAGAAGTTTTGCATTATACCTTCCTTGAATAAATTTTTTCCTCCCAAATTAAACTTGGGATTTATATTTTGGTGTTTGTTATTTCAAATATCATTCTGTAAATCCCGCATTGGAAAATGGATTAATGATACAATAATTTTAAAATAAAGAAATAAAAGTATGAAGGTAACTACATATTATGCATTCTAGGAATCCATGTAAGAATTTATGTGAATGAACAAAAAATATAACCCTCATGTTCGGATGGAGAGTGATAGGAAACACAATGAGGATAATGTTAACAATGACAAAACTAGAAATATGAAATGATCTAAGGGATCATTTGACTCATCAAAAAAATTACTAGGATTTCTCTTTTGGATTCAAGATCATTTCCCAATTAAATAATTATTAGGAAATTATTTAACATATTTTTTTCAATTTCATAATCTTAATCTCATCCTTTGGTTCTACTTAATTATATTTTAACTCCATCCATTACATGTGGAAATGAATGCTCAAAATGAATTTTTTATACCTAATGCATTTTTGAAAATTCATAAGGCCTGTAAGTATTTCCTTAATCATCTAAATTTTTACTAATCCAAAATGTTTGTCCCAATTAATCATTCTTTAACCTCAGAAATTAATATCAAATATTAAACTTACAATCATGTGGATTATGGCCTTTCTCCCCACACTTGAAACAAAATCCTTTTTCTTTTAAGCGGGCACCAGTTTGTTTCCTTCAATAATTGTTGCATTTCAGAAAATCCTCCTGTCCTTCATCACATTATCTGTCCCTTTATCCACCATTACATTCTACTCTTAATTCCCCTTAATGTCATATTACTTATAAGATTCTTTCTCTATCTTGATAGAACATGAGACTATATATTGGTATGATAAGAAATTTTAAGAGACCAATTCCTTTTGTAGAAATTTATTTACACATCAAATAAATGGTAAATATTACTCTATGGGTAACGTATGTAGTATAAAACAAGAATTTTTATCGTTGTGATGTTAGCTTCAAACTTTTCAACATTCTTATACTGCTTCTCAATTTAACTTAAAAAATATCTCCCCATATCATCTCATGATTCATGAGAAAAATATTTTCTATAAAAATTTATTTAAAATCCCTCTATAATATATTTTATTCTTCTTCACCAAATTTATGTTTTAAATTAATGGCCACCATTTATTTTCATCTTCTGAGATATGATAAACATAAATGACAATTTTTTTGAATTCGTTACTTCCGAAGAATGAAATATTTTATCTAAGGAACTTATCCATTTCATAGCTACAAATGGATTTCTAGTCCCATTTATTGTTGGAGGTTGTTTTATCATGAAGTGATCTAATATTCATCCTCTAAATTTTGGATCAAAGTGCTCCATATAGGTAAGGTTATTATTTATAACATGAGTCATATGTCCCAGTATGGTAACAAGCTATCCAACCCTAGATATATCTCCAACTCCACTGTAATTATCATGAAAAGTATAGAAATACCAACATGGATTATGTGCAATGAATTTTTTTCAATTACATCCACTACGATACATTTCTAAACAGTGGAATACACTAGATTTGGTTATTAATCATAATATATAACTCAAAACTAGAAAAATACATAACAAAATTGGAACATTTTTATGTATATCTAATACACAATCATAAAGATAGATTCTTTGGGGACATATTTACTAATAAATCCTTTGTAATTTTTTGTAAATAAAATTTTAATTATCCTCCGCATATACCCATGGAGTGTCAAACTTGGTTCATAGTACGTAAAGTTGTCATATATCATGTTACCTCGAGTCAGGCCCAGAACACCTTGTCATATTTTTTACTCCTAGGTAAATTTTTGCGAGAACCACATCCACTTATAGTACTCTGATAGGGATTTATTTCATTGAAAATCCTCATAATTTTTATTGGACCATAATTCTAGGATGTTCTTATATACTTATTTTGAATTTCTAGATTAGGGTTATGGTCCCTAATCTAAACCTTCTAAATGTAAATTCTAATGATTTTTCTAAACATCCTCTAACACCAACTGTATCTCCCTGACCCATGTTTTCTAGAGTTGATGTATTATTTTAGTACATTGGATTTATTAGATGGAATGAATTCTTTAATGAACTATCCGTTTATAATTCCTTGAAAATAGATTATATACATGAATCATTCATTACAATTCAAAAAATCACAATTTGCACTTTTTTGGGAATGTAATTACACTACTAGATTAACCCTACATATCATTCATAAAACACTTCTTGGAATACTAGGATAAAAATAAATATGAAATCCGAAAGCTCTCATTTAGATTAAACAATATAGCCTAAGGATTAATAATCAAAAATAAAATTTTAAGGAAAGGAAAAAGTGAAACACAATATTTTTACATATAATCTATAGAATTATATGGAAATAATTAATCAAATAATTCCATATAATCATTCACATGAATATTATACTAGTCGAATAATCAAATGCCATATCAATAACTAATCTAATAATGAAGGAAATAATAATGTTGAACATCTGAAACATATCATCGAGGCCTACACCAGGACTTCTAAAAATAAATGTTTAAGGCCTCCGCCAAATCCATATCTGAAAATTAATGGGGAAGGATCATACAATTAAATATCTTATTTATCTCATGAAACCTATTGATGTATCTAGGGGTGATATCAGTCCTTTCTCATCACTTACTATGTCCAAAAATTCTCCATATGAAAATGGTGAATCATAAAATAAACATTCATATTAAATCTAGAATATGAAATGTTAATACATTATACAAAAACCATGAATGGTAAAAAAAATAGCACATCCAAAGTCCAACATATCATAAAATCTTTAAGAAAATATTGAATATTGGATCATAATAAATAAACATCAATCATGGTTAAAATTCAACAAACAATGTTGAAATACATAAAAATACCTAATAATGTTATTAAAACTCTTTGAAATGGATATCTTTTTTTATTATCAGATCTTTTAAAAGCTTCACAATTATAGAAGAAAAAATTTCTTTTGAAAATAACCTTGTAATCATATAAGGGAAGATTTAAAATATTAAGGGTTCATAATTGAAAAATATATATTCTTGTTCCATATTAGTTAAAAAACATTCTTTTATAATTTTTCAAAAAGGTTATAAAGTACTTCATTTAATAAATGACTGAAATATTCTTATCAAAAAAATTATATAAAAAATCAATCTTTGGTAAAAATGTATTTAAAAAAATTTCTATAATATTTTAAATTACATTTTAATAAATATGGATATGGTTGATAAGAGTGTCTTAGTAGATACTTACGTATAAACACTCAAGGATAATAATGAGTTTGTGAAATTAACCCATATATTGTATTTTACATTAGAATAGATTGAGTTAACCTGCTTCATATTAGTAAAATATTTTTATTAAATTATAATAGAACCATAATCCATATTTATGATATCATATATGATCCTCTTATTTCATTTTGATTATAATATTTTAGTATTACCAGTTTTCCGGGAGTCAACAACTTCTTTTACCTATGCATGTTTTGTCATGTAAGTCATATTTATTATATATATGAAATATTATTTTTCATATCCAGATTTATTTTAAGTTCATAAATATTATATTTACTTATCATATGGATTTTATAATCAATAATAAATGTTTAATGTTGAGAATTAGTCTCATTGTGTCATGGAGACCTTAAGTCGTACGTACTCACGAGCGACGATGTCGTTACCATATAATTAAACTGTATGAAATTGAATAATATATTACGTAAAAAGAATACTTATTATTCAATTATAATTTGTAATATTCATTGTACTCATTATTTTACCCATCTTATTAATTTTTTTTAAATAAAAAATTATAGCACAACATATAGATGGTAAGTCATTTGTACCCACGCATGGTGATATTATTATTTGTTGGATGGATAAAATGAGGAATATGGTTGTCCCATGATAATAATATAATCTCATTATATAGATGATATTTTATTTTTTAACATTTTTATAGAAACAACAAAAAATTAGTATATAGAAAAAGAAAATAAATTTGAAAGAGATGATAAGATAATTATCTCTTTTTTCGGTGACTTTTTTTGATTTTCAAAAAAAATATTAATGGTGGATAGATTCCCAATGTATGACCTCTAGGATGTAGGTAAATATTTTTTGAGAGTTTATTATAAGGGTTAATCTAAAATAAATTTATTTGGAGATGTTAATTAAATATAAAGTGATGTTCCCTTTTATAAGAGGGGTGAGGGGATTTTTTGGAAGATCATAAAATAATAAATTCATATAAATACAATTACTATTCCAAGTGGTCCCAAAATAATTTATTACTAAGATAATATGATTTTGGGTTGAATAACCATAGTCCAATTAAAATTGTTCATGTTTTGAAAAAATTAGCCCTTATCTTTTTGTTTTAATCCTTATTTTTCCATTTCAAATCATACCACGATATTATTTAATTTACACTTTGTGAGTTAATGTAATTTAAATAACAAGTCAAAAGGCCCAAAAAAGTTCCATTAATGACATACATGGACTTATACTATCATTTATCCAAATAATATATTTTTTACTTTAATATCAATTAATAAAATATTTTTTATTTTAAAATAATAATAGAGTCACTTTTTACACTATTCATTTGTTGACTTTTACAAATATCATAAATGTAATTTAATTCAAACTAACTCCTATAAATCAAAAAAAAATTATAATTATACATAAAATTTCTAGATGACATAAATTATATCAGATAACATATATATTAATATTTATAATATCATTAATGTGTTTTTTCATTAATTAATAAATTATTACATCATCTTTATGACACCATTTAATTTATTTACTTATTTCCTAAAAATGAAAGAAAACAATTTATTATGATATATGTAATATTTGTATATTTCTAATTAATACTTATATTCATAGAGATAAATTTTATAACCCTATATTAAAATAGTTTTATTTGTGAGAAAAATGATTATAACATCGTTGTCTTTATTTAAAATAAAATGATTATAGGTGATATAATCACTTCCACATGGCTAAAAGTGATCATAAAATCGTCCCAAACATACTCATGGTATGAATAAACTAATAAAATTAAATTAGGAAAAGTTTTATTGTATTTATATATTATTAATATATTAATTTTACCTTTAATAACCTAATTACCCTTAACCGTGGTAATTAAATTAATTACTAATGTTACTATTCATAATAACAAAAAAAGAAACCTATTTACACAATTTTTATTCACTGAATAAAAATATTTAATCTATTTTATAAAATTTTAAACATATAATTTTCAGTAATTAATTTAAAATTATTCCCCTTTAAAAAAACGAGAAAATGTATTTTTAAGTAAAAACCATCAAAAAATTGGCGTGTGTTTATATATATTTATAATTTAAAAATAACTCCAATGAACGAAATTATATTATATAATAAAATCATAATTTAATTATACCATAAATCCTATTTATTGGATAATCTGAAGATATAAATATATTTGATGAAAAAGTTGTTTGAAATTAAAATGCAGTATTTTTCACTATTTAATAAAATATGAATGTTATTATAAAAAACCAAAATTTACCCAAACAAAATTTTTATGTGCTTATTAAAAAGTAGAGTTTTATTTTTTAAAATTGAATATATAAAATTATAATATATTTAATTTAAAATGGGTTCTCCATTAAAAAGAGACAAGCTGTATTTTTTAAAAATATTTCTTTTATGTAAAAAAATAAATTTATTCCTATATCAAGTCATATAAGATGAAGGTGAACATTATATTTAAAATTAATAATTTTTTTAATACTATTCATATCCACTAATTTAACATCTATATTATGTTAAATAATAATTATTTGTAAATATATTATTATTCGGTAAGACTGGGCCTTGCGTTTAACAAAATCCCACTCATTGTTGTATATAGCATAGGTTTAACATGGAGTTGCATAAAAAAAGTAAGAAAAAAATTAAATTTATTTAGAAATTGAAATATTATAAAGTCTCAGGGTGTTATATTACCCCATCCTTTAATAAATTGTGTACACGCTATTTAATACAATGATGGAAAATTGGGGTTTTTTCATTTCAAAATATAATTATGGAAATCCCACATTGGAAAATAGATTAATGAGGCATCCACTTTAAATTAAATAAAGGAAAATTTGAAGAGCAGTAGAGATAACACAATATAGGGTTACATGTAGGAAAATATAGATGTAAAAGAAAAATATAACCTCCATGTTCTGATATAGTGTGATAGGGAACATGATGGGGAGAAAGATGACAATCAAAAAGCTAAAAATATGCAATGATATAATGGATCATTTAATTCACCGATAAATAAACTAGGACAAAAAATTTGATATCCTTTCCTGGTGAATAATTATTTGGCATGGATTTAATTTATTTCCTTCCATTTCATAAGTATAATCTCATCCATAGTTTGGGTTTCAACTTATTTTCATTTCATCCCTTACACATAAAAATGAATTTTGTAAATGAATTTTCTCTACACCTAAAGAACTTTTGAAAAATCATAAGGCTCGTATGAATTTCTTTAAACCTCAAAATTTTTACTAATGCTAATAAGGTTATCCTAATAAATCATACATTAACCTCAAAAAATATAATGTTCAAATTACTCAATTACAACTTCAAGATATTTCCAAAAAACTCATTTCCAAATTCACAGTCTAAAAGGTTATCTAAATTTCAAAAATCAATTATAACAGCAAATTCCCCAAAAAATGTAATGTATAATTTATTAAAAAATACCTTTATACACTCAAATGATATTATAATTCTTGATTCTAAATCCTTAAATAAGAATTACAATAATGTAATACTTCTATTTCACAATATATTTATAACAAAAATATAATACAATAATTATTGCATAAAAAACATAATTACATGAATTATTCCACTTAAACGGTAGTAACAACATAATATACACTATGATCCATTTAAATTATCTAATCCATATTTCATTGACACATTGGACAATCATTTTCATAATGTCATATCTCTTTAAAAATATAATATTTCACATTTGTAGCTTCTTTCATTCCCTTACAACCATGATTATAATGACCTTTCTCCCAACACATGAAGCAGACTCTTTTTCCATTTAAGCAGGTACCAGGGTGTTTCCTTCCAAAATTTTCACATGTTGGAAAATCCTTCATTTTATTCTTCCCTTTATCTATCTCTTTCTTTGAAATTCTCTTCTTCACTTTATTTCCCTTAATATCAATGACTTTGAAAATTATTTTTCTATCTTGATAGAACAAGATACAATATATTTGTATGGTAATAATAGTTGGGAGACCAATTCCTATGGGAGAAATGGATTTAACCAATAAAATAAATGATCAATATTTCTCCTTAGGTTATGTTGGTTGTCTGCATTCATGCCTTTCTAAACAAGCATGTAAATGTAGCTTTATACTTTTTAGCATTCTCATCCTCCTTCTTCTGGAGACATAGAAACTATCTCTCCATATCATCTTGTTTTTCCCAAGGAATATATTTTAATAAGAAAATTTCATTAATATACCTCCATTACATATTTTCTACTTCATCACACTATTTTTGTTTTGAATTAATGAACACCATTGATATGCATCTCATAAGAGAAAATAAGATTCCATGAAAACATTATCCCTTTCTTTAATTCCTAAATAAAGAATATTTTATCAAAGAAACTTGTCCTTATATTAGATATAAAATGGCTTTAGAGTCTCGTTTAATATTGGAGGTTTTTTTTAATGAAGAGATCTAACATTGATCCTATGAATTTTGGATAAATGTGCTCTATATAGGTAAAGTAATTTTTCATAACCTTTGTCAGTTATCTCAGTATGGTTATTTGTTGTTCAGCAGTAGTTGTATATCACGCTCCACAATAATTATCATGCATAGGAGTGAAATACCTACATTAATTACATCCGTTGATATAGTTTCAATTCCTTACAATATGTTTCATTTCTAAAAATAGCATACACTAGATTAGGTTATGAATCATAATGCATAATTCTGAACTAGTAAATTACATAACAAAAATTGAAAAATTTATTCATATCTTGTTCATAATCATAAAAATTGTTTCTTTTTTACATATTTATTAATAAATACCTCAATATGGTTTGTAAATAAAATTTTAATTATCCAAATAATATCGCCTGAGTGTGTCTAACCTGGTGCATAGTTAGAAATGTTGTTGTGTAACAAGTAACCATGAGTCTGACTCGGAACACCTTGTCGGATTTGTTCCTGTCAGGTATATTTCTTCTAGAACCATGTCCACTTGTAGTATCCAGACAGGGATGTATTTATTTGAAAATACCCATAATTTTTATTTAACAAAAATTCTAGGATATTCTTCTATACATATTCTAAATGTTTATCTAAGGGTTATAATACCTAATCTATTGCTTCTAGATATAATTTCCATTGTTGTTTCTAAACCTCCAATGATACCAACTATACTGCCACGACCCCAGTTACCATTATCTGGGTCATTATTTTGATACACTGCCATTATTTAAAAGAATGATACCACAAATGACCAATAATTTTATAAGTATTTGAAAATATATTACATAGAAGAAACTATAATTTCAATTCAAAACATAATATTCAAATATTATATTTTTGATAATTCTATTATTATCCTATATTAACCATGCATATGAATCACTAAACACTTTTTGGAATCCTGGGAAATTAAAATATTCTAAATGGGGGAGCTTATATGATCAGTAAGGTTAGAATATACTGAAAATTAATTCATAAAAAAGAATAAAAGTATAATGACCGATATAAAACTGAAACACAATCCATTTACAAAAAATATTCAACATAATATGGAAATAATAAATTAAATAATTCCATTTAAACTTTTACATGGATGTTCTACTATTTGAATAATCACATTTAATATCAACAAATAATACCATAATGATGGAATACATAATTTCGAACATCTGAACCATGCCATTGAGGCCCGATCCAACACATTTAAAAATAAATTCCTACGGCCTTGACCAATCCATATCTGCAAATAAATGTCATGGATTTGACTCAGTCCGTATCTAGTTTGTCTCATTATACATACCAATTCATAAAGGGGCTATGTAGGACCCCAAAAATCACATACTAAATAAAATACATTATTCATATCAAAAGGGAGAAACATAACAAAAACATTCATCTTAAAACCAGCATACTAAATTTTAATAATTTAACTATAAACCATGAATTGTAAAAAAAATATATAACATCTATAGTATAAAATGTAATAAAACTATAAATCTAATAATAATGATTTATCATAACAAATAAACCTCAATAAAGCATAAAATACAACAAAGGATTTTGACAAGGATTAAAATACATTAACAAATTTATTAAAACTCTTTCGGAGATGTATCTATTTTTAATGTGGAGATCAAAATAAAGTTGAACAATTATATAGAAAAAAATTTATTTGAAGAATAATATTGAAATATTGTAAGGTAAGTTTCAAAATGATAAGGTATCATAATAGTAGAAAAAGTCCACTTGCACCATTTGATTTAAAAAAACATTCTTTGCTTAATTTTAAGAAAGGGTCATAAAGTGCCACTTTTGGAAAAGATGGAAAGATTCCATTCAAAAGAATTTATATAAAAAGTTAAAAATAGTTAAAATTTTCTGGAAAAAATTGTCATTAATATTTTATAATACATTTTATGAAACAATGATTTGGATTATAATAGTGTGTCAATAGATACTTATGTTTAAACAATTTCGAATAACAAAGAGATTTTTAAATAAAACCTTACCTTGTATTTTACTTTTGTAGAGGGTCTGTTGACCTAATTTATAATATTTATGGAATGTTAATAAATTATAATAGAAAAATACCCCTATTTATGATATCATATATGTTCTTCCTATATCATTTTGTAAATAATATTTCAGTGTTACCATTGTTTCGGGTGTTAACTGTTTTGTTTTCCAATGAATATTATGTCATGTAAGTCATGTTTAATATGAATAAGTCATAATTTATTCATTTACAGAATGATATTATGTTGATAAGTATTATAATTAATTATCATATGGATTTTATAATCATTATTTAATATTAAATGTGTAGAATGAATCTCATCATGTTGGGGAGACTGTATGTCGTATGTATGCACGAGCGACGGTATCATTCCCTTAATGGTTAATGGGTATGTAAATGAATTATATATTAATTATAAAGAATAATTAATATATAATCATCATTATTTATTTATATTATACTTTTTATTATTCTTGTACAACTAAATTAGTGATAAATAACAAATTACACCATGTCGTGGAGATGGTAAGTCGAACATACCCATGCATGGTGATATTGTTATCTGTAGGATAGATAAAATGAGTAATTTGTTTGTAAGATTACTGTAATATAATATAATTATATTGATGATACTATATTTATTACTTTGGTATGTAAACCACATGTAAAGAGGATGTAAAATAAGAAAAGAATATTGAAAGAGGTGGTATGATAATTACTTCTTTTTCGGGTGTCTCTTGATTTGAACAAAAGGAATACTTATGATGGATTTATACCCAATGTTTTTACTCTATCATGTAGTGAGAGATGTCGGTAAATTAAATGGTTTGTGTGAGACCAAACCAAACAGATTTGGAGATGTAAATTAATGGGAAGGAGAAGTTCCCATTTATAAGTGGGTTGAGTGGAATATTTGGAAGATGTTAAAATATTAAATTAATATAAATTCAATTTCAGTTCCAAATCATCCCAAAATCATTAATTTCTAAGATAATATAATTTTGGGTCGAATATATATCATATAATTCAATGTAGACACGTTTTGAATATTTTTTTATTCATTATAGTTTTTTGGTTAGACCCTTCTTTTACTCTTTTTACTCTAACTGTGATTTTATGTTATTTATACGTTTTGACTAAATTTAATATCCATAACTTGTCAAAAGTCCCTGAAAAGTAACTTTTATGAATTATTTGGGCGTATCCTATCATTTTGATAAATATTATATTTTTATAAATTTAATATCATTTAATAAAATATTTTATATTTCAAAATACCAATAGCCTCAATTTTGATACTATTCATTAGTTGTCTTTTAAATAAAATCATAAAAGGAAAATAAGATAAAAACTTATTTTAAATCACCAAAAGCTTTCCCAAAGTATCAATAAAATTTGTTTATGAATTAAATTATTTCATAGAATTTTATTTTAATATTTATAATATCATTTATTTGATTCTTTTATTAATTAATAAATTGTTACATCATCTTTGTGAAACCATTTAATTAAATTATTTATTTATTAAAAATTATAAATAAATTACTATGATGTAGGAAATAATTTTATATTTAAAATTTTTATTTATTTTAGTATATATCCATTTTATATCCCCGAATAAAAAATTTAGTTGTTAGAGACAAGATTATGACATCATGGTATTTATTTTAAATAAAATGTTTATAAGTGTCAAAATAACATCCAGGTGGCTATAAGTGGTCCTAAAATATACCCATGGATACACATGATTGGTATAAAGTCATCCAATTAAATTGGTACATTTTTTGGGGTTGTTTTATATTACTATTATATTATTTTTACCTTTAATTACCTAATTTACCCTTAATCGTGGTATCATATATAATTACTAAAGTTACTATTCATAATACCCAAAAATAAATGGTATAAATTTAGATAATTTGGAACAATGGATTCCAAATACGTATCCCATTTTTAAAATTAAAAAACACATAAATTTTAGTAACTAATTAAAAAAATCCACTTTGAAAAATGGATAAAACATTTTTTTTATGTAAAAACCATCAAAATATTGGAATGTGTTTATAGGTAATTTTAATGTGAAAATTACTCAAATTACCTGAATCATGTTAAATAATAAAAAACTGATCTCATTATACCTTGTAAAAAATAATACTAATCAAATAAGTATATAAATAAATTAGAGGAAAAATTAGTTTGGAATTAAAATATAATATTTTTCAATTTTCATTAAAATATGAAAGTTATCAGAAAAACACTAAAATTTACCCAAAATAAATTTTGATGCCCGAATCCAAAAATGAATTTTATTTTTTTTAAATTGAAAATATAAAAGTGTAAAATATTTAATTGAAAATTGGTTTCCCATTAAAAGATGATAAAACCGTACTTTTTCTATACTTATTTTATCTGAAAATATGAATTTATTCTTATATAATGTCATATAAGATGAATGTAAATATTATATATAAAATTAAAATTGCAGTTAGTATTAATCATAACCACTAATTTAATGGATAAATTCTATTAAAAATTATTATTTTATCAATAAATTATTATTCAATAAGACTGGCCCTGGCGTGTAACGCAATCCCACTCATTGTTTTGTGTAGAGTATGTTTAACATAGTGTGGCATAAAAAAAGAAGGAAAAATATTTAAATTTATTAAGAAAACAATATATTATTAGAGTCTCAATTCATTACATGTGTATTTATAATTAATCTTTTGGTAACCAATTAATTAGAAATTTTCATCAACAAATCAATTCAATATAATAGATAATTTTTTATGAAAAACTATATTTATGATAAGAATGGAATTTTAATTTAATAAATTAAATTATTTAATATAAGTGAAATACATTATTTGAATTTTTATTTTTAAAATTTAATCAATTGTTTCTAAATTGTTACAATTGGTTTGATAGAGATAAATTAATAAAAAATCAAACTGTTTTATAAAATGTTGAATTATTTATAAGGTCGTCTTAGCATATTTTAGTGCAACACCAATTTAAAAAAAAAATTGGAACATTTATAATTTTTATTTATAAAAATTAATAAATATTTAAAATTTTAATAATAAATATAATACGCTTCAATGTTTTGTATTTTTCTGAGAATTCATATATTTTGATGAATATGAAATAATAATTAATTTTAATGGAAAACTGTTTTTTGGTATTATATATTTATGTAGTAAAATTATTTTTTAAATTGGTTTTAAAGTATAATTATTAATATTTTAAATATATATATCCAATTTAGTTTATTTGAATTATTTTTTCACTAAAATTATATATAATAACAATTCAAAATTTTAAAATTCTCACTTTAATAACATATTATATCTTCATTACTATGGGATGAATTTATAATTAATTTCTATCACATATGTGATTTTATTTTGGGAAAATAGATTACATATTATTAATTATAATAATTTTTTATTTCTAGAAAGTTAGAAAAAATTAAAATTATTATTGATATTAATTAAAATTGATTACAACAAATAAGAGAAACCATGCATAATATGGGACTAAAATTTAAAATTGAATGTTAAATGACTTTTAAATATGTAAGATACCTATTGTATGGAAATATTTTGAAAATATAATCACTTGACTGAATTTTTATCATTAATTTAAGAAAACGATATAAGGGAGGCGTCTCAATACTGTTTAACTTTCTATATTTACAAGAATGACACTCCTCCTCCAATATAAAAAAACGCATCCCTCTAAATTATTCACACAAATAAAAAACATTTTCTTATATATAACAAGAAAAAATATACTCCAAAAATTCATATCCTCATCCTAGAATACTCACATTTTTTGTAATTAAAACCAAGAAAGGATTTTGGTATAAACTAAAAGGAGTTACCAAAGAGGATGTAACATCATCAATGAGATATACTGTTTTATTTTTTTATCCACACCTTAAAATATTTTTATATAATGATTATATAATAACCTAAGAACCATAAATAAAATTATATTTTCTTATATTTTTTTTAAACAAAAAATTTCACACACTTCCATCAAATGGGATACAGAATCATTATTAATGTGTACGGCCTACTACTGCATTGTTAACCGATGTCGTTCATTCTTCCACTACCAAAGTTAATGGTTGGGAATAAAGATTTATTTTTAGTATATTATAAATATATATATTTATTATATTTATAAAAATGTAATTTTTATTTAATTATTATATAACACATTAATTCATGCCTCCCATTGTTTGGAATACGATGACATCGTTTGTGGATTTGTGAATTATATCATCGTCAAAGCGATATGATTCATTAAGACTTTACATGAAATTTATTAAGGTTTTTTTGATAAATATATATAATATAAATTAAATTATTATGATATTTTTGACATAATAATATATCTAGACATATGACATATCATTTTATTCTTTCCACTTCACACGTTGAAATATTGGAAATTTACTCACACGTATGTGTGACCTATCATCTTAAAGATGGTAATGTAGGTTCATTTTTTAGCCACATTTGATTATTGGTTTTGAATGACTATTTTATGTATAAATATTATGATTGTACCATGATTATTATTCTTTATTATTTTATATAATGACCTCATAGACCTTATTCAACCTATCAAAGTAGGTTTTGACACAAATGACAAATATGGTCAAAACATCTCACATAAACATTATTGATTAAGTAATTTCTTATAATCTATTGTTAATTAAAATTAAATAAATAAATACATGAAAAAGTTTCTGAATAAATTAAATAATTTATACAAGTTTACAATTAAGGAAAATAGTGGACATGTATGACAAATCTGACATAATGTAAGTTATTTATTAACTTTATTTACATTCCATAGGATACAATTCTCCATCATTGGTCATTTTAAGCCAATAATATGTGTTAAATGGCCTATTATTGTTTTATAATACACTTCCACTTTTATTTTTTGGATTTCAATCTTGAACATATATTTATTTCATTGATTTATTCTCTCTCCAATGATATAATATTTTAAATATTTTCTAATCTCAGTTTTTACATTTGTGAGATAAATTTTATATTCCCAACTAACTTATTTTTTAATGTGAGTCAATATAACCTAATGATATATTATATCATGTATTAATTTATATTTTCGTTACTTAAAATTTTAATTTGATGATTGTTATTTGTGGGGTTTTTGGTTCAAATGCAACCACTATTGTATGAGGTTTCGTCTCAATTTACATTTCATTGAGACTTATTTTTTAGCATGAACATATTTATTTTCATATGGTGAATAATATATTAATGAATTTATTTTATTCATCATATAATTTAATTTATATGGACTTGTATATCAATTATATGATCTCACTTTCATGGAATTTATGGTTTCAAAGTTACCAAATAGGTATTATAATTTTGTCGCAATTTGCATTCCATGAGACATTTGTTATGTTATAAAGTTATATTATTTTAAGAGGTGTATATAATGCTCCACAGAAATGTTATTTCATTAATATCCTAATTATAATGATATTCTCAGTATAATTTATATTTTTTCATAATGAGCCTTATCATTAAAATGATTCACGGTGGTGTGGGACACGTTGGAATGTATAGAAATTAATTTCCTCATGAGTATTTTTAAGATTATTTTAAGTTAATTTACATTGATTAACATCAAAAACAACAGTCATTACATATCATTCACTAGGAATATTTTTTATTGATTCTATACTAATTCATTATTTTGATGGAATTTTATTTTTTAAAAGAGTTTTATATTAAAACCTTTCCTTTCCAAGGGTTGATTATATCCTTAAGATATTTTTGTGGAACCTATTTCATTTTCATAGGTTACTCGTCATTATAGTAGATTATAATTAAACCCATTTATTCTTCATGGGTTAATAATTATACTAACACATTTTCATGGATCCCATTTGTTTTCCATAGTTTAATAATGTTTTATAGATATTGTTATGGAACTCAGTTCATTTCTACATGTTAATAATTTTATATAGATATTATTATGTACCCCATTTATTTTCCATGGCATAATCATATTTCCTATAGATTTTTAATGAACGTATTTTTTTTAAATGGTTTAATCATGTTTCGAATATATTTTATTTTACCACATTTCTATTCCATGGTTTAATCATGTTTCTTATATGTTTTTATGTAACTCATTTATTTTACATGTGTTAATCATTTTTCCAATATATTGTGATTAAAACCACTTCATTTCCATGGGTTAATCATGTTTAAAATTGATTCTTATGGAAATAGTTTTTTTCAACTCGTAAATCATTTTTCAATGATTTTATTGTATAACACATTTCATTTACATTGTTTAATATTGTTATTAAATGGTTAATGGTTTTTTTTATGAGTTTTTGATGAAATTAAATCTTTTATGTCTTATGATTTTCTAATGGTACATATACTTTTTTGTGTTCTTCCATAATAAACCAATTATGGGTGGTTATATAATTGTTCAATGACTTTTGGGTATACGATAGTCCCCCAATTCAATGGGTTTGGAATTTAGCCTTACGGTTGTTCCATTTGTAAGACTCACATATATTGAAGTCGACCATGTGGTTATTCTATTTGTAAGAGTGTATGTAGGAGTGAAAATAAAATAAATTCCCATGTATGAACTTCTTTTTAATGACTTCTATGGGTTTATAATGTTTTAATGAAGAAAATTTATATCACATGGCTCTGTATTTTTATTCTGTTGACTCTTTCCATTTCCATGTTTTTATTTTTGATGATCTATGCATTTAAGGGTATGATTTCTTTTATGTTTTTCTTAATAACATTGAATATGTCATCATGACCTTTTCAATATTATTCTCATTGATAACTTTCAATTGTAAGTTCTTATATATACCTTTACTTTTCATCTAAGCTCAACATTATTAAATTTACTTTTCCCTAGGTTATATGTATTGAGTTTGAATTATTTATTTATATAAAAAATTTAGAAATTACCATTTTCATGTCCAAATGTGAAATAAGAAAAACATAGTATAGTGAGAGATGATGTTCCACTTGATAAACTAGTATTTTATGAATCCATATTGATAAGAGTTCTTTATAAAATATTTTTCCATAATTCTCAAAAAAAATTAACCTAAAATATTGTCTAGTTTGTATGGTATTAATTTTTTTTATTTTTATGTTTTATGGATTAAAATAAAACATCTGGGTAAAAAAGTATAAAAATCAAATTTCAAAATGTAAATTTATGTATTTCAGCATAGGATCTAAGAGTGGAGATCTTAGGTTGTTATAGTTGGTATTAAAGTTCAGTTTAGATAAATTTTAATATTATTATGTTTTCAAATGAGTTTATCCTTATAGATATGGATATAGTTATAGGAGTATATTATTATGATTAGTTGTTAGTTAAAATTCCTACGACAACCCATTTGATGTTTTTAATTTGTAGACATTTTGAGATTATAATGATTATTTTTTGAGGCATTGTTTTCTAGTATCAGTTATTTGTAACCCCTAAGATCAATAGATAGTGTTTTTAGGGAGGATTTTCTTTTTAGGACTAAATAGAAAAGGGTACAACCTATATGCTAGATGATAACCCATTTCATCTAAAGGCCATGTGGATTAAACCAACGACCGATGGTTGTAAAGGGTGTAGAACCTACCACTAGACTGTGTGATCTCCAGGTTACTGTGTAAATTTTTATACATTAAGATTATTTTAATTTAAGAACAAATTGGTTATTATTTATGGAATAGTATATGATATATCTTGGAAGAAAATATGATCAAATTCTTATGTTCTTTAGGTTTCGAGTTTAGTAATGAAATTTTTGAAGAATTTTAACGATAATTATTTACTGAATAATTTAGATTCAAATTTTGGTAATAATTTTTATGATTAATGTATCACATGAATTATTACACATTATAGAAATTATCTCACAATGTACTAACCATTTTTTAGTTATTATCTAAAGATAGGTGGAATATCTTGACAATCTAGTTTTATGTTATTTGGACTTTAAATGTTTATTTTAATGCTTAAACAGTTAATATTTCATCTTTAATACTCATTATTTGGAGAATAAAATAACATTTTTTTAGAACATGTTAAAACGATGAAATTAACTTTTTATTTATTTTTATTTATTTTTTTCAATCTAGATTTTTAATGAAATACTTTACCTTTTGAAAAAGGATCTCAAAAAAAATCAATTTCCCATATTTAATTATAATATCAATAATATTTTTCAAACCTATTTGGTTTTATTATTTTATTAATTGAAATTATAATAGTTTCATTCCCTATCACTCTGTATTAGTCCATGTGAATTAGTTTTTCCTTTCAAATCAATCTTATAATTTCCCTTAAATGTTCTCCACATGTGCAATCATAGATATATGTATCTTCTTGTGAACATTATTATTCCCACATTTCCTTTTAAATTTTATGTCTTATTAACCAATTTTACGATGTTGGTTTTAATGATAGAAATATAACAAATTTAATCCTTTGATAATCTTGAAATATTTTTCAACATAAATTCATTTTAATGGGGGTAGGATATAAAATCCCAATATTTTAAGAAATATTATTCTGAAAATTATTTTAAACTCTTTGATATCTTTCATTATAAGAAATTAATTGTTTAACATTCATTATATGAAACACCAAGTTTATGTTTCATTTCTTGTAACATTGAATTTCTTTGATAACTTGTGTTACACGCAAGAACGAGTCTTTCTAGAAAACAATATACTATTACTATGATAATATTTATCATTAAGCAGTTTCAATAGATAGAATGAATATGATTAAATATATTATTAATATATGGTCTACACATGTTTAAATAATGAAATATTTTTTGACCAATTAATTAGAAATGAGAATAAAAAACAATTAAATATAAAGGATGAGTTTTATGAAAATTATTTTTATTAATCATAATAAATTAAATTAATAAATATTTGAAAAATATATTAATCTAAATTATATGGTATATTTATAATCAAATGATTTTAAATTCAACAAATAAGCTTTATACGCATAAGATAAAAATAAATCCAATTTTAAGTAGAATAAGTTGTATTTTTCTAAAAAACAATTCTTTCCTTTTAAAGGCACACCTATTTTAAAGTTAAATTTCAAAACCTTTATTGTTTTTATTTGAAAAATAGAACATTATTTTTGAAATTTTAATTTAAAATTTATCTTTTTTTGAATCTCTAGTATTTTTCCAAGAAGCTTCATTTTTTTATGAATAGCGAATGATAATTAATTTTAATTGAAAACTACTTTTTGGTCTAAATTATTTATGTAGATAAATTCTATTTTAAGTTGTTTTTTAATAAAAAATAGTTCAATTTTACATAACCAAATCCAATTCTATCCATCTAATAAATTTCTCATTGAAATGTGAAGTAAAAAATTTTAACTTTTGAACTTTTCTCTTTAAAAACTTTGTGTCACATCCCATTGGCATGATTAATTTTAAATTAATTTCATACACATATATTTTGGAATTGTTAAATTATATTCCATATTTAGAATAAATATCATTTATAATATCATTTATTTTTAAAAAAAAATTTACCAAAAATGTTAATGAAATAAATTAAAAATAACAATGTTGATTAGGACAAAAACTAGCATTACAATGGAATAAACCTTGAAATTAATGGCCAGAATTTTAATGAAAAAGGTAATAAAACTATGTAATGGAAATATGTAGACCATATCACCCATATTTATATAATTATTTTAATTATTTTAGCCACAATATGTAGGAGGTACCTATTAATATTGTTTACCTTTTTATATTAAAAAGAATGTCACCCCTCCTTCACTATAAAAAGGAACTCTACTAACCCACTTATTATTACACATCACTCCATTTATTACATCCAAAACCTTACCAAATAATCTCATATAATCCCTTATATCATCTTAGATGTTTCACTTTGGGCATAAATAAATACAATATGGTTATTGCTATAATCCAAAAGCAGTTACCAAATAAGTGGTAACATTCTTCAATGAGAATTTTTTTATTTCTTTATACACCACTTAAATTATTTTTATATAGTTATTATATAATAACCTCTTTATACTCAATATGTATATTTTTTTAAGGGTTTAACCTAAACCTTTACAACCTTCCATAAAATAGGATATTCAATCATCATTCGTTTGTATGGAGACTACTGCCTCATGAACCGATGTCATTTATTTTTCCATTTCCCCAATTAAAGATTTGTAATAATGAGGTTTTTTTGTTTATTTTTTATATATATTATATTTGAAATGTACTCATGATTATTTATTTATTATATAACACATATCTTCATGCATTACATTTTGATAGAAAATGATAACATCTTTTTTGGACATGTGGACTACCACCACCTCAAAGCGATGTGATTAATTCACACATTGCATAGAATGTATTAAAGTTTGTATAATAAAAATATATGATATAAATGAAATATTAATGATTTTAAAGAAATATTTATATTTTTTTACATGTTACATGTCTTTTTAATCTTTCAATTTCTCGTATAGAAAAAGGGATGAAATCCTTTGTGGAGGTGTGCACTGTCATCTCGAAGCGATCTGATTCATCCCTTTTCATCACCACATCACAAGAATGGTATATAAAAATATAAATAATTAAATAATATGTTATTTATGTTATAAATGACATTTTTTGAATAGAATAATTACTTACCTTATTTCTTTAATTATCATGGGAAAATGGGAATATCAATCTTACTAATATATGGTCTACTATCTACATGATTGTAATATTTTTACATTTTTCATCACTATATTTCATGATTGATTATAAAAGTATAATAGATGTATTTATATGACTAATATTAGTTTATAATTATTATGTATATGATTAAATAATTACCACATTGACCTTAACAAACATACCAATGTCATCTTGGACACATAAACTAGACATGGTCAAAGGATCTGACCCAAACATTATTGATTATGTAATTTTATAAAACATATATATGATTAAAATAAATGTAATAATAAACATGGTAATGGTTAAGAATCATGTAAATAATTAACATAAGTTTATTATTTAGTAATATAGTAGACAATTATTACAAATAAGACTTAATTTAGGGGATTTCAAACTCAGTTTCAATTCATTAGGTCACACTTCTATGTCATTGGTTATGTTAGCCCAAGAATATGAGTTAAAGGTTTTATTATTTTCTTATAATGTATTTCAACTTTTATATTTCAAATATATCTCTTTTCATAAAAAATTATTTCTTTTATTTGGTATCACTCCTATGGTATGATCTTGATATTGTATCTTCGTATTACTTTTTCCATCTGTGAGGTAAAATTCATATTCAACCCTAAATTTTTTATGTTGTTTATAAAATTACCCTTCTGATATGTATGTTGAATTATTTTACATTCATGTTATTTAAATGTTTCATTTTATTGTTATTACTTTTGGGTTTTCTGGTCAGGATATTACTATTGTGGTAAGGGGTTTTGTCTCAATTTACCTTTCATTGAAACTTTTTTTTAGTATACATTTAATTATTTTTATATGGTTTATATTATTCACATGAATTTATTTTCTTAATATTATTAATTAATTTATGGGGATTTATATATCCATTATATTATCACTCCTTCATGGGGTTTATGGTTTCCATGTTATCAAACCAGTAATGGGTTTTTTTAACAATTTTTCCTTCTTTCAGACGTTTGTTATGTTATACACCTACTATATTTTATGAGGTATATATACCACCCCTTTAAAATGTTATGTAATGAATATCCTTTATTTAAGATATTATAAGTTTCATTTATTATTATTCCATTATGAGGATTTTTATTCAAATGTTTCAATATAGTACAAGACACTATGGAATTTGTAAAGATTAATTTTCTATTGAATGTTTTTAGTGTTATTTTAAAGTTATTTCCATTATGTAACATAAAAAACTCTAGTTTTTACTTATCCTCCACTATTGATATTATTAATTGATAACATCCTCATTCATTAATGGGTTGTATTAAGATTATTTTAAGGATATTGACATGAAACAAACTACTTTTCAACAGATTGATTATGTCCAAATGAGATTGTTGTGGAACCTATTTCTTTTACACAAGATAATGATGTTTCAAGGAGATTATTGTTTAACAAATTATTTATGGGTTTATCATGTTCCAAATAGATTTTTACGGAACACAATTATATTTCATTTGTCAATCATGTTTCATTATATTTTTTGTGGAAATATTTTATTTATTATGGGTTGATCATGTTTGAAAGAAATTATTATAAAACCTATTTATTTTACATGGGTTAATCATGTTTTAAAGGGATTATTATTGAACTCATTAATTTTACATGTTTAATAATTTTCATAAATAATTTTATATAACCCACTTATTTTCTTATGAGTTACCCATATTTCAATGAAATTTTTATTGAACAATTTTTTTCATGGGTTCATCTTATTTCAAAAAGATTTTTATGGAACTTGTTTCTTTTACAAAGGTTAATTATGTTTCAAATAGATTTTTGTACAACCCGTTTATTTTTTATTCGTTAACAATGTTATTAAATGGACAACTATTTTTCCTATGGGTTTTTTTATGATATTAAATATTTTGAAGGTTATTATTTTGTAATGATACTTGAAAATTTGACAGGTGGTTCAATGATAAACCAATAATAGGTTGTTACATGATAAAAAACAATTGTTGGGTCCTTTGTAGCCCTTTAATTCATTGGGTATGGAAGAAAGCATTTTGTTTATTCTATTTTTATGAGTGACATGTATAGAATTTGGCCATATTGTTATTAAAATTTTAAGAGTGAATCTGTTAGTGAAATTAAAATGTTTTCTTAAGTATGTAAATGTTTTATAATGCTTAATATTGGTCTATAATTCTGTAATGACTAATATTAACATCACATGGTTCTTGATTATTGATTCTTATGACTCTTAAATTTCTATTATTTCATTTTCTATTATCCAAGTATTATTGGTTATAAGGTATTTCCTGTTTTGATAATTAAGATTGACAATGTCATCATACCCTTGTGCACTCTTATGGTAACTGATGGCATTGAATTATTTATGATTATTTCTACCCATACTTATAATCTGAGATCACCCTTCTTATATTTACATTTTCCCAATTTATTATGTATAAGGTTTAATTATTTATGTATATAAATTATTTAATAAGGATGAGGTTGATGATCTATTGTGAAATTAGAAATTATGGGTATAACAGGTGATGATGTTCAACTTTATGAACTAGTTGTTTATGAGTCTAGGTTTATGAGTTGTTTATGTAAAAGCTTTTCCTAATTATCTAAAACAATAAACATAAAATGTCTTGTACATTTTAAGTAATCTATTTTTTCATTTTCATGTTGTAAGGATTAGATGAAAAATTTGGGTAACAATTATCAGAATCAAATCTAGAAATGTATAGTCACACATCTAACATAGGATCTAGGAGTGAATATATTCAGTTGTTATATTTAGTTAACATTACACAATAACCTTTATTTTATATATAGTGAATTTTATAAAAGCTGGGTAACCATTTCAATTGCATAGTTACCTCTATGCAAAAATGGATTGGGGGTTTTACCATTACACTCTCATGGGGTAGACTTTTGCGATTAGTAGAATTCATAAGTTACCTTTACGTAACTCCAAAAAAAATTCTTACCCATAAATAACACTTTGAAACGTAAATTTACCTTTATACACAACCATAAAAGATACTTCACCCATATGCACCCAATTGATACAAAAGTTTCTCTTTATGAAAAAGTATTAAAATATGTGGAAATATTATTTAATGACACTAAATATTTATATCTCTTTAAATTTAATATGAAACTAATATAACATGTTAGAAACATTCCAAACCTGAAATATAAGTATATTTTAAAACATAAATACAAGAATAAATGTAAATTATACATTAATCAATATATAAGATAATAATATAAATAACATAAATAATTAATCTAAGCGAAATTATAATTAAAAAACCAATGTATTAAAACATAATACTTAAGATAACTAATGTTATTTAATTTTCAATACATTATGGCGTTCAATAAGATACTCTACATTATCCATATTTTTTAAAATTATTCAACCATGTATAATTTCAATATTTGTCCTTTTTAAAATTTAAAAAATATAGTGTTTTAATAAATCATGAATTTGAAATAAATAGAAATAAATATAATTATTATAAATTAAAATAAAAAAGTAATTCACAAATTAACTCCCCTATATTTAAAAAATTCATGAAATTATATATAAAAAATTTAACATTCTTTCAAATTTCATATGATTAACAAAATCAAAACCCTATAAAAATAAATTTAAGAGTACTAGTGAAATTACTCATACCAAAATCAGTCCAAAAAATTCCATAAAGCCACTATAAATCATTAAATTTTATTTTATAAAATAGGATAATTTGGGAATATTTTTCTGAAAAATAATGATAACCCTTTATAAAATAACCTTTCATAAAAAGTGTAATTTTAACCAATAAGTACACATCGACTATTATCTCTGAAATTTTTTAAATTACTACGTACATTTATATAGAAATTAAATAAAATTAAACTAGAAAACATATTATATATTTGTATATATTTCATGTAAATATTAATATTTGAGTATAAAAAACATTACATCTCATAAATTACATCATTAAATATATTTCTCATTTAGTATAAGATAATCAAAAATATATTTTTAAGATACAACTGAAATATTAAAATATTTTAAAACCATGATTGGTCATGCTCAAACAATTTCAAATATGTTTTATTATTTTAAAAATATATATTCCAATGATGAATAACTAATATATTTAAAAAAACACATAAACATAAATATTTTTTATCATGATATTCACTAAAGAGATTGTTTAATATTATTCTAAGCACAATAAAAATTATAATTAATATAATAACATGCTCTAAATATATTTAGTACAAGAATACAATTCCAGAAAATAATTTATAATTGTAATATGTTTCCCTCCACCTTAATTTATGAATTCTATATATAAATTAAAATAATATTTTTTTTAAAAATGAAAGTAACCTACATAATTATATCATAGATAAAATAGTTCAAACACCCTATAAGTAAGAACTTTTAAATTGAAAATTTAGATTTAAAAGTTAAAACATGTACACATTGGAATCTTGAAAAAATAATAAATTCACCATTAAACAAAACAAATATAAATAGAGGATTAAAACTTTTAATTTGATTATTTATAAAGTTCATATGTTGGGAAAAAATAAGAAACCAATAATAATTCCAACTTAATTTCAGTTTTTTTCTTTTTAGAAAAACAAACTTGTTCATGTGTGTTATTTAAATTCCAAAATAAATATACATATATTTTATATTTAAATAAGAGTTAATGTTAATATAACTACATATATAAAACATTTAATGAAATGTTAAAATAAATAAAATATATAATATGAATTAATAATTAATAACAATGGTAACTTCACCAAAATTAATGATTATATTGAATATTACAATATCTGAGCAGTAAAAACCAAAATTTAATTTCAATAGTGAAGTAAAAAATTAAAACATAATCTCATAAATTGAAAAGAATCATGTTATTATATATTAAAATAAATTTTAATGTAACCAAATGATAATATCATATATATATATAATAGGGTAAAATAATATACTCATTGGCCATACAAAAAATAAATTCCCAGAGCATGACATAAAAACACAATTTTACTCACACTTACATTACAAAACAAAAGTTAAATATTGAAGTACATTGTAGCTACCAAATTTGATAAAATTTATTAATTCATATCCTAAATGAAATACTACAACTTTTGATTCCCATTCTAATATACCAAGGATAAAATCATAATGAAAATCATGATATAAATAATAATCAAAAATTAAATAAATATCACCAAGGTATAAATATTTTTCAAATTTCACATGTGATTGAAAAAAGATCTTTATATACCCAAGTAGTATATAGTTTTGATAGTTTTTCCTTGAAATTATATTTAGACATGAAAGTTATTTTATAACCCAAATATTCACTAAACTTAATAAGAAAATTATTTGAATAATGACGATAAGATCCATATTAAAGAAATTAATTAAAAAATTAATTAAAGAAATTACATCATATTTTTCTTTCACAAAACCATTTTTAATCATAATATGAATGATGTATTCACATAAAAGTCAATTATATTTTTCATAACACTTATTAAAGAAATAGTGAATTCAAATATTGACATTTTATACCAATTCATTATAATTTTTGTTTTCAAAACAAATAGTTTTATTTTATTTATCTACTTAATTTTTTATCTTTTTATTTCATTTTTGTACAAATTCAAAATCATCACAGAAAATTTATTATGAAGAATAATCTATGTTCTTAATATTTTCATTTAAAATTTAATTTTATTCCTTCAGAATTGAAATTTTTAAATCAATATTCTTTAATATATAATATCAATTATTTTCAATTTCGTAAATCCTTTTATATTTTCTATTGAGTAACCCATGTATTGATGTATTTTATTATATTTTATCTACTTCTAAATCACACAATTCCTTAATATAATTAGTACCATGATTATCATTCCCAGAATTGATATATTATTATGAATAAGATATAAAATTAATATATTTTGTTATAATTTTTAAACAAATAATTCTATATTTTCTAGCATATAAACCAAGATTAGATGAAAAAGAATGTGGATGTGAATATGTTATCTTATAATAACATTCCATATATGAAAAATTATTATTTTATGGAATTTCAAACTTGTTTCGTGATATTTTATAATCCCTTTAAGTAGTCAAATATTAATTTTCCTAATATTAATAATTTTTTACCTTCCTCATAATTTTTTTACTTTGAAAAATTGGGTTTAATTTTTCCCCTATTCATTTAACAAAATAAATAATATTCTAACTTTCTAAATTCAAATGTGAGTTACATTGAGTGATTTATACTTCAGTTAAATGGGGAATCTCCTTTTTCATAATTACATAGTCCATTTTAAACATTATAAACATTATACAGTAAAAGAGATATATTTTTCTAGAATCTCTAACATAAATAATAGATGTTTTTAACTATTTAAAAAATTTACAAGAAATGGTAAAAATATAAATTTTTTCAGAATTATTTTTTCTAAAATAACAACAAATATTTTTTATGACCTTATAATTATGTTCATATTTATTTCTACTTTCTCTTTTCACATAAAGAGGATCATATTTTGGTAGAATATATGATTCATTCAAAATATATCTAAATATAATATCAATTCTCTTTATATAAGCATACATCCTAATCTTCCTCTCAGTATACTTACCACCATTTAAATATTATGAAAATTTTGGATTCAATTCGTTTTTATTCCTCAATTTATTCATCACTAAAAAATAAATTTCTCATATTCCTATAAATAAATATGGTAAAAAAATTAGAAAAATTAATATAAACCTTAAAATGAATAACAATATATCCAGAAGAGATAAAACCTCTCATACAAATTATGTGGTATCAAAAAATGTTAAAAAATTTCTTTTCAACGGGTTAGAACAATATACTAATTGATAGATCCTAGAGGGGTGATTCTAATAGCCAATAGAGGTGAATTGTCTTTTCTAAAAAAATTATTATTTTTTTATAATTTAAGAGTTAAAGTTAATAGGTTCAATATTAAATGGTTCAACCAGAGTAATATAAGGAAAGTGAGAGAAACAATTGAAGAAAATAAATGTTCGGCATAAGAATTTGATAGAGGATTAGATCTATTTTAACCTACTCCACTATTATCACATGTTCATGGTGTTCGAAACCCACTAATGTATATCAATTTTAATGGAGATTGAAATCTATTTACATCTACCTCTTTCACACTTGGAGGCTTAACGAAAATACCTTTTCATTTACGGGTTTATTAAAAAACATTGGGTTTTCAAGAGATTACCTAACATATAATTTTATTGTCATAATCCTCACCTATTTACTTTTTTGGGTTTATATGAAACCAAATTATTTACATATGAATACCTAACCCATACTCTACATTTTCATACATAACCAAGAGTCTTACAAGAGATATCATATCCTCTTTTATGTTGTGGGTCAATAAGAACTCTTTCTTCTTAAGGGGAAGGACTAAACCCTTACTCTTATAGAAGCATTCTTTTCCTCTCTTGTTTTATGAATTAAGTAAAACCAAGTATTACAAGGGGATAGATTAAACCTAGTATTCAAAATGTATAGATTAAACCCAAATATTCTTTTAATTAGTGTAGTATAACCCCAAGAAATATACCCTACATGTGGATTATATAGAATAAATAGTTATATCATAATAAAAAAACAGAACAATTTAACACAATAATTAATTTATAATGATGATATTGAAACAATAAATCTGAATTTAATAGTATCTTACCTCAGAAATCAGTTCAATAATGAATTTATATGACTCAGTTACATACTATTAATAACGTAATAGTAAAAAAATGTTTATATCTCTTCAGTGCATGAAACATTGATTACACACTCCAAAATTGAAACAGAATTTTTGTTCACTCTGAACACTGTGATCCACATTTATAAATTCCAAATATAAAATATCCAGGTGGAATAAAATATTAATTATCTTTGATATACTGTAATAATGAAAATGATTTTACAAAAAAAAACTATTATAATTAAAAATTAAAAATTAATATAGATGTAAATACAACCATAGATGTTGAAACAAATTTATTATAATAATCCCATAATTTATGAAATTCTGACACTTCATATTCCAAAACAATTATAATTTGACAATTTCTCATTCAATAAAATTTTACATCTCATTCTTAGTTTCCAAATAAATTTTTTCACGTGTATTTTTCATGGGAGAAATAATATTAATATCCATGTGTATTTTCCATTGATATTCGATAAAAAAAGTTATTCTTTAAGGTAAAATATGTTTATAATAATTAATAAAATATGTAATAATTAATATTATCATAATTGAAAAACTCTTTGATAATATAAAATACAAACTATTCATGTTTCAATAGGTTTAATTTTGAATATCAAAAGTTGAAAAATTTTAGTGTGAATATCCATAAAATATTAACCCCATCTGAATATTATCTAATTCATCCTAATATAATTAAAATCACATTCTCTTGTCTGCACAGTAATGATAAAAAATTAATGTTAATAGTTAACAGGACATATCCCATGAGTCTGGGTTATTGGGTGATCACCACACATATACTAACAATGTGAATAGGTGATAACCACTAATAGATAAATGGTGAAATGATTTATCACAATTATATAAAATAAAATGTTGAATGGTATGTCATCGTAACATTACATACATGGTTGAAAAGGTTATCTACATAATATATTAATAATGTAACATGAATGAGTACTCACTACTAACAAGTGGAATATGGGTGTATTTGTTATCACCACTCCTAGACAAAAATGGATGAATAAATTATCATCTTCAAAGAAAAGGTTGAATGGGTTATCTCGGAAATCAATAATATGATTATGGGTGAATGAATAATTACAAATACATAATCATAGGCAAGGGTGAATAGAAAAACATTAATATAAAATGATAATAATGGGTGAATGAAAAATCTAATTATCCTAACATAATCACTGGTGAATTTTTAAAAACAAATTTTGCAAACATAATCGTAACATAATCATCATAATTTTTTCATAACTATGGTGGGGTTATCACACTATAAATTTATTGTAGTAATCCAAATTACTCTCTTTTAAACCAAAAAATATGACATTGTACACCTAAGATACATATGGAAATCCATCCCTTCCCTGAACATTGATAAAAAAATTGGTCAAATACCCATCTCACATGAGTTTTTATAAAGTTTCAAAAAACCTCACGAAATTACCATTTCTAGGCTAAATCACTTATAGACTGACTGATAAATGACCTTCCCATTATCAAATAATTCTTAAGGGTACTTTTTTATTCTTCTTAACTGAATTCAAAAACATGGACACCCAATATGGGTTAAAATTAAATTTTTTTCACCACTTCTATGAAGAAACATAGTCATCAGTGACCCTGAACAAAAAATGGGTTTATAGGGTTTATTATTGGTTCTATATCCCAATAATATCTCTTGAGAAGCATTTAAACCAAATATACATCCATTTTTTGTCATTCACACACCATTATATATTTATATAAATTAAAAAAAATTAAATCATATAAAATTATATAAAAATATAAGTCCCAAATACCTCATAATAAAAGTAGACTACACATTAAATATCCTTAGGTGAGGAAACAGAAAATTGTGTACATTCTAAATTTTGATATAATGCCCAAAATTTTGGGTTTTTAAGAGATAGTAGTATGATAGAAAAAGAATTTAAAAATATATTGAGGGTTTGATAGACTACCTCGGGATTACCATTATACATATTAATCCATTAGATACTATATAGTGGGACCCCCGGTAAATGGTGTTTTCATCCTCCAAAATATGGATTTCCCACACCAGATTGATTCCTCATATACTGACTCATATACCTCTATAACTAGTTTCGAATTAAAAATCACTATAAAAGTTTTTGAAAAATATTTGGTCATGTCATAACATAATATAAAGGAGTATTTAACACTAAAAAGGCCAATAGGATAACAGAATATATTATAGAATAATTATTTATTTTACTACATGATTTTTATAAGTAAGAATAGATTTTATAAAATAGATTCATAATCATTGTAAATCATTGAAAATTCGCCATGGACACCCATAATTTTTGGTAATTAGTATTGATTTTTGTATAATAGTTTTTCTAAAATGGTGACTTTATATGAAACTATTAACAAAAATGATTTGAAATATTATTTTCTATGTTGTTTTCAAATGTTCATAAATTTTGTGATGCTTTAGACTCAGTCGGCGATCTAAATACATATGTACTAAACCCTATATCCAAATATCATAGATCTCAGTGTTGTAAATATCCCTTTTTTGATATATAACGCTTAATATGATATTTCTCTGATAATAGATATCACGTGTTTTTTCATTCTTCCAAAAATTTAATCATTTTTTTTCAATATATATATATTTCTATGATGCATTTAATTAAGTGTAATTATTTATTATAATATGTAAGTAATTAAATTATTACTTAAATAAATGAAATTTTACATTATAAATTTTAATATTATGTTCAACTCTTGACAATAAATTTATAAAACACATAATTGCATGGGGGATATCACTAGCAAAGAATATATGTAAGAGGAAATTGGTCCATACAAAATAATTTTTATAGATTTTGTAGTTGGTAATGAGATTTCATTGATTATTTATCAATAAAACACTTACAAAGTGGTTGAATTAATATTGATTTAATTGTATGGTTTCATTAAAAAATAAACCATCAGTACATATTATATTGAGAGTTTCTAAATCACATTGTATGTAATTAAATATTCCTTGGAATGAATGTCTCTTAATAAGTACCTTCCAATTATTTTTGGATTCTATAGTATTGAAATTTTATCACTCCAAAAAAATACTCATAAAATACATGAATTCTCTATTTTTGTTTACCTTCACCAATTTATGAATTGTTAGTTTATTTTAGCTAATATAATTATTTGTTTTATTCAATATAACTTATTAATATTTTACTATCACATTGAATATATTTTATTATCTCTCGTAAAATCTGGTTTTATAGAAGTAAATCATAAAAAATAACAAACATCATCATTGACCATAAAATATAGAAAATGAATATCTATATTTAGTTATTCAAAAGTTTCCCATAAACATCCTTTTAAAATCCACCTTCTATATAAAAAAAATATCTTCCATATATAATTCATTATATAAATTTTTATAATCTTCAATTAATCGAAATTTTTTTGACAGAAAAAATGATCTCCAATTTAAATATAGATCAAATTTTACCACAAATTTGGAATATTATCCATATAAATTCAATACCATTAAATTCAAATATCATCTTTAAATGTTCAATGATCCATCCAAGGAAATAAAAAAATTAAAAAGAATTATATTATAATTTTAAATCCCAATATCTTACACCTCAATATTAATTAAATTATAAAATTAAAGAATTTATAATTACTTTTCATTTATTAATAAAATACTAAACCCTCAAAAAGACTATAGAATTATTATAAATCAATTATAAGACATAGAGCATAAAAATTTATTTATATTCTTTATAAGATCATTTCAATGTTATGAACAAGATCAAAATAAAATAAGAAATAAAAACACACATTTTGATGATTTATTTAACTCATCAATAATAAGATTAATCAGTTACATAGGATATTAATAACAAATAAAATAAATTCAATTGATCCTGTAATCACACCCAAAATATGTAAACTAAATTACCTATGTTATGTGTTCATATTATTTTAATTTGATTCCAATTTATAAAATCTTATTAAATAGGTTTATACTAAAAATTGTTCCTTGTATCAAAAAAATTGTAAATAAAAAATATGAACTCAACTGATTTCATTACCTTTTTTAAAATAGAAACACTCTTAATGAAACATCATTTGTGTAAGAAATATTTTTAGATAAATTCATATTCCTTGGCCATATAAATGTTTTTTCTTATGAAATGGTTTAAATAACTTTCTATTATCTTTATCCCCAGTGTCAATTTATTCCAATCTACTAAAATTACCTTTTCACCTATCCAATTCTCTATAATACTAACTCTATGTCATACTACTAATACCTTATCATTGATTATAAATTCATGTAGTATTTATTGTAATTTATACATGATGAGAATATAATTTATAGTAAATTATAGAAAAGGGGATAATCATCCTGCCTCAAGTAAAAGGGGAAGTCCAAACATTAATTTTCATTATTAAATCATAAATATTTCTTTTTATATATATATTTTTAAAAGGACTAATATCTACTTTAGTATACGAACAAAATCAATATTTAGATTTTAATTTGAAACTTTCTCATTGATTAAAATATAATTGATATAGATAGAATATGACATCGAGTTTCATGATATATTCATTAATATATGTATTACATGGTATTTGTAAATATAATTTTCAATGGATTTTCTACTATTATCTTTATATGTTTCTACTAAACCTTTAATTAAATAATTTATATGCATACCTATTTGACCACTGCATACTTAGATTCTTCTATAGTAAGTGTAAAATATCGACCTCCTAGGTTTCTTTATATGGTCATCTGGACCTATAGGTATCCTATAATACCTTTCTTTCCATCCCATAACAAAATAGTCTATTACCTACAAGAGTCTGTTATCATACTAATGACTTTCCATAGGCTAACACATGTTCTTTAATTGTGCTTTTTCCACACCCTTACACAACATGAAAAACATTACAGGATTTAAACCTCCTTAAAACTAATATAATAAAATAATTATTAACTATAGACTTATAAATAGTTATTCTTCTTAAAATAATAGTGATCCTTAGTTAAATGGGTAGTAACATTCGGACTTTTAAGTCTCACTTTTCATATCTTGTTTCACTAGGTGTTATAGAATTTTGTTTTTCGTAATGAAAATTCAAAAATATAATTCATATAAATAATGAGCCTCCAGATATAGATTTATAGTTTTCAAGCATACTTTTGTATTTTACATCTGTAAATACAAATAAATTATTATTTATACTATTATCATAAAATAATTCATATTTTAAAATTTCCTTTACAGTGATAAAAATTAATTAGGAACTTTAATATATGATTTGTGGGAAAGTATTGAAATATATAAGAAACAATTATCATATTATATATGTCTAATATAGATTATATAAGATACTTTGGACATATAATAATATTCTTCTACTTCTTTTGAGTCAAACACTTTCTTATATTGAATTTTTTCAATTTACAACCACCTTTATTGTTAAAAAACAACCTTTTGATACTCCTCTATGATATTATTCATAAATAAATTTCAAATTTATATGGTTATATATTTATAATTATTTTTCATAATGATACCTTTACTTCTAAATGTAATGTTATATATGGATGCTTTAAATTCTCAAAATTTCTCATAAACTATTCAAAAAATTCTTTATTGAAGAACTATTTACCTCATAAAAAATAATTCAATTAATTTAATAAAAGATTATATGTTTATTTATACTAATATATATCTTATATATTTTATTAGAAAAGTTTCAATTGATGAAATTCATCTTCTTTGGGTGGTTAGATAGTCTTGAGTATTAGGATCTAGAAGCCTATTTCAATCTATAAAGCTCTTTCTTAAATCAATAAAATATTATATAATAATTATCTAATATGTGTGCATTATGTTTTTTGATGATTACCTATTCTCCAATATCACCATTCTATAATACCAATTTGACATACAATTGATATATATCATATTGTTTATTTCCTCTAAAAATTCAATAAAATTAACATACTAAAATATTATAAAGAGAGAAAATATTCCCTTAAAATCAATAAATCCCACTTGACAATAACACAGAAATACCAATGTCTTTGTTTTTCTTAAAAAATATAATTTATATTTATAATCATGTTTGAATACCCAATTTGTTCTAAAAAAATTATACAAATTCATTTTGGGAATAAAATATCATGTGGCATTCCATGGAATCTAATCCAACTATTTATTCATATAAGCTACCAACAATTTATGTTTAATCGCTTCATAAAAAATCATGGAAAAAATATGATATTATGATTCTTTGGTTGGTTAGAGTGATCATGTACCAAAATTACTATACATCACTAACTCATACTCTTCAATTCAAGGTATCAAACATGTGATCATGCATTTTTACTAGGACTATGTATTTAAAGGAGAAAGTGTGAATGAAGCACTTATGAAGTGGTTGGAGAATCCAAATTAATTAATGTGATGTGTTATTCATCAGAAAAGAGTATATATGATGGATTATAAACACTACATCAATCCAACTAATATTTTATGGTGGGACAACTAACCCAGCTAAAAAAAATTTCCACTCTTCCCTGCAAGGACTGAATATATTATATGTATATACATATATATATATAATTTAATATAAATAATTTCCATGTCTTAAAAAAACATTTATAGGTTAATTTTTACCATAGATGGTTTATATATTTTTCAATTTAATTTTTTGATGTATTTTCAAAATTTGAGTTAATGTTCTTAAAAATAATTGAATATTTTTTATACAACCACCATCATAAAAATTGTGGTTTTATATATTTTAAATATTTATTTTTAATTTATACTCTGGAATATCAGTCTCAAAGTGTATTTTATATCATAATTTTCATTTCCACTTTATTTTTTTAATTCATTGGTAGTAGTTTTCTCAACCCTATAACATTATGAGTAAAATTAACTATGGTTCGGTCCATATCTTGTTTTTATCCAATAATTTGTTATTATATCATCATATCATTTTATTCTGAATTTTCGAAATATTCATCATGAAAATAGCTTATTATATGTAAACTGTTAATTATCTTTACATCATGGATTTCTAGTATATTTAATAGTTTGATATTTTAGAATATGAAGCCTCTTCGGTTAGATAGACGAAGATTAAAAACCCACTTTCATATCTTTTATAAAAATTCCACATATTTTAATTTTTTATTTCCAATAATACATGGACTATAATATTTTATTGAACTATTTCTTAAATTATTTTCTCTTATACTAAATATTTTAAGTAGACGTAATGGATTCTAGCCTTTGTAAGAACATATTCTTAATGTAGAAAACATTTAGCCGGAAATTGTTCCTGAAGAATATCAAAACTCCACATTCATTAGGCATGTTTTTTCTCATTTCTATTAAACAGTAACGCTCCCATAAACTAATTTTATTATATCTAGGTGTGTATGGTTCAATATGATCATGTCTACTTCCATGATTAATGACATAAGAATCAAAATATTTATATGTGCATTTTTTTTATTTTATATGCATAACATCATGATTAAAATAATTATCTCCCAAATAAAATCACTTATTAACATCTAGAATTTTTTATTTAATTAATATTATAATATATAAAAATCACATAATTAATACTAGTTAAATCATCATGGAATATATTAAAATAAAAAACACATTTGGTTTACCTACTAACTGAGGGTTCACATAATTAAAAATAGATAAATATAAATGATTCATTGATTATTACATTAACATTTTATAAATAAATTATATAATTTAACATTATAGAAATTCTAAAAAAAAGTTACTTCGTCTTTTAAATTTTTAGATGAATTTAAGGGAGTATTATTTTGAAATTTTGATCATTCCTTATTAGCTTGAATGGCCAAGCCTTTTGTTATATAATCTATTTTTATACATAGCACTAAAATGATAGTAACTCTATATGTTTCCAATTTAGAATAATTTATATCTATTTCTCTCTTCATTTTTGATTATTTTTAAAAATAAATTATATTAATCAGGTGAATTTTTTATTCAAACATACTTCATTTCCATTATCATGCAACTAGAAAACACTTAAGTTATTATTTCTACCCCATTAAATATATCACACATATTTATATTTTAATTTTTCATTTATAATCTCAATAGTACCAAATTTTTTTATCTTTGGCGCACTATAACATCAAAAATTCATAGATCCTATATTATTAATTTTTATTCTATTAAATATTTCTATATATCTAGTCATTTGAGATAAAAATAAATTGCCAAATATCTATGTCTTATCCTTTCTGATCACCATCAAATCCACTTCAACATTAAAGGACATCCAAATATTTTTCTATTATATGAATCCTTGAATTAATTGGACTTTAATAATTTTTGTAGAATATTATCTAAGAATTATTTAGTATTTCTACTAGTTTGATAATATCTATCAAATGTCCCTTTCAAATACTCCTAATTTTGTAAATATAAATTATATTTTTTCCCTTTGTTCCTAGTTTCTATGTATATACTGTTTTTCTCATCCTCATGGGTTGAAGCCCCATCATTACAAACATTATATAACTTCTATAAAATACATATTATAACTCTATTCATCAGATTTTTTCCAATATAATTCATAATGAAAATATTTTCCATAAAATCATTCTTTTACACTTTGAAATATGATATTTCAAAATTCACATTCTTGATATTTTTTACATAAAAGACTATATCTTCATCTTGTTTTAGGGACATAATTTCTCTATATCGAAATATATTTTACATGGATAAAGAGATATTTTCCAAAAATTTTCCACTAAACCTATACTCTTAAAAAATAGTTCATCATATGTTGAAATTTTAAGGAAACTTTTTACCACATTTTTAATTGATCTCACAAGATGTTACTCTAGATAATCCAAATACTTTATTGCCAATTAAGTGAAGCATTTCAAATTTCATAAACTCGTCATTTTTTCATGTTGTATAATTTCATATATTAATAAACTATAAATATATAACTTTAACATCGAGACCCTTATCATGATATTATTTCATTTAAATCAAGGTAATTTTAGAAACAACACACCCTTATTGAATTGTTATAATTATTTATCCATTGTAAAAGTATTTTTATCATGATATTTCTTGCTTTTATCTCATTCAAAATCATTAAATTTTTAAACCCTATTCTCTCAATGTATTTATTTTTCATACTTTGATTTATTTTTCATCAACATAATAGATTCATTTTTAGTATCATTATCTCCTTTTTTATGATGTATTTTGATCTTGGTAGTCTTCAAATTTAAACATTAATAATATCTTTTTAGATGTCTCATTATCTAATTCATTATATCTTGATGCTTTTTCAGGTTTTTCAACATGATCCATGAAGTTTATATATTTTTAAATTACTTAAACATATTATGACTCCCTACCTTAACTAAATCTACCATCATCTTACATCATCTATCAATACTTATTCTTTTAATTTATAAAAACTACATCCCATAAAATGATTTTTTACAATTTTTATAATTTTTTAATATTATATCATCTTTATTAACACTTTTTCCAATTTTTCATCCTTTACATTAACATTAATCTTCTTTTATTAGTAAATATAAATGATATAAAATAACATCGTTGAATTAATTCATGGAAAATTTTATTTTAGATTTACCTCTCCCTTTATTAATGTTTTTAAAAGTAATACATATAATAATTATATGTAATTTTTTTAATTCCACAGGGTAAATAGATAAAACTTATTTGTTCAATTTTAGTTTGTTTATTTCGTTAAAATAAATATATTTTTCTTCATTAAACTTATTTTCAAAAATAAAACATTTAAATATTTCTTAAGAGACAAGTGTATTTTTTAACTTACAAAGTGAGTTTTTTATTTAAATGTTTCCATTTCAAAGATTAAACATTGGTATTGAATTTGAGAATTATATTTTTTACTAATTTATAAGTTATAATGTATACATATAATTTTTTTGTAAATTTAAATATTTTTATTTTAAAATCATTGGTACGGGTGAATAATTAATCAATCATTTCATCATTTTTCATCCTTATATATTCATTTTTTCTCTCAAAATAGTGAACATGGATTCTTATTATAATTTAATCATAAATGTTCTCTAGTAGATCCTGTAATTATTTAGTACACTTTAATGATAATACACATTTTAAAACCTTTTAAGATATGGAAATATAATTATTATTCCTAGACTCCCCATCGTTCAAAAAGTGTATTTGTATTTTTATGTATCAAGATGTCTCCTTTATTAAATGTTTTAAATCTAATATGAAATAACACCTACTATATAAAATTATATAAATTTTAATCTTTGAATAATTTGAATTTATTTTATTGTATTTCGTCTTAGTTTTAGTATTTTATGGGATGTAAATATATGGGATAGGTTATTAAAGGCCAAATTTTCTAAAATTCCCTCCTAGGTTCCATCAGGTTCCTAGTGATATGTTATCATGTACCTTGTGGAGGGGGTAGACAATACTAGAGAAAATATAAATTTCAATGCTTAAAAACTATGCTCGTAGGTTTTGGAATTAATTTTGGTAAATGTTGAATCTATTGTATATGCAAAAAATTATGCATATATGATAATCATGTACACATGAATCTGATTTTTATGGACCATTATTGTTCTTTCTTCCTCATAAAACACTATTTATATCATTTGATAAGGTGATATCACTCCTCTTAATGGAATATATCTGCATAAAGAATCCATGGATCAATTGGATGGTGTATAACATCAAGGGAATGGTTATTTCCTTTATAAATTTTATATATCGCCCTCAATCACACATCATCAACAGAATAAGATTGTTGCTACAGCTCACAGTTTCCAATGTACTCCAATTTTTGTATTATTTACTAATTAATTCTTGAAGGTAGATCTGCCTGTTTTTTATTGGATGTATTCCACATTTTATAGTCATTATATGATCATTAAAACCCCATAATTGGTAACATAGTGAGTTTATTAAATATTTATATGTATTATAATTAGTGGTTTTCAAAGAAAAATAAGGAATTATGTTTTCATGAAACATTATAAGGTTTAAGAGCCTCGTGTGATGTGTGTGAAAGTAAGTTTGATTTATTCTAATACATGTTAGTTAGGTAGAGTATTTAATTATATTAAAATTTTGTGCATAATGGTAGCCTCTATATTAATAATATAAAAATAGGTTTCATTAAATTATTATTCCTACAATTTAGTGTTTCATAATGATAAATTTTATTTACCCTTAAATGATATCCTTGTACAATACCCTTACACATCATATGGAATATTTAGTATACCCTTTCACAAATGAGTTATGTAAATGTGGTCCCCTTAATCAGGGGGTTTATATAAATGACATTGGAAATTTATCCTTACACATCAAGGTAGTTTTTGTATAAAGTTCACTTATTTTTACTTCTAGTTCGTGTATAAATCCTAATGAGTACCCTTACATAAAAGAGTTGTATGTGGGTAGTGAATTTACATAGGGGATCTACATAAATTTAATTTTCAAATTAACATTATACATCTACTAAAAAACATTATATCCTTTATGAGGGGGGTCTATTTAAGGGTAATAAGAGGATACCCTTATTGTAACACCCCAAACTTCCACGGTATGTTTCCCTTCGAATAATGCAATGGCGTGCATTGTACGCAACTTCTAGATTCTAACACACCACAACCAATCAAACTAGCCATTATGAATAGTAATACATACTTTTTGAAATTTCATAAATTCTATCTCTCAAAATGGACTTCATTTTTGGATTCTTAATATCGAATTTATCCTAGGGTGAAATTTTGGAACTTCTCGGATAACACATATATTTTGATGAATAGTGAAAATTACTAAATTTTAATTAAAAACAACTTTTTAATTCAAAATAATTTATAGTGATAAATTATATTATTGAGTGGTTTAAAAGTATAATTAGAATATGTTTTTACCATTTTATCCAATGCTGTTCATTAGAATTAATTTCACTTTGAAATTAGACCTAAAAAATTGTCAATCTTTTGATATATATTGTTTCATAAAAACACGCTATTTGTTATGACAGCAGGAATTAATTATAAAATTAATTAATGCAACTTATATTTTTAGAATTTTTTAAAATAGATATCATTTTTGAATTCGGAATATCATTTATAGCTTAGGGTGAAATTTTGGCATTGTTCTGAAAAACTTCAATTTTTGATAAATAGTGAAACTACTAAGTGGTAGTTAATAAAACTGAATTTTTCATAAAACATAATTTTACCGCTTCTGTGAATGGAAGTCTCGAAAATCCGAGAGAGTCATTTAATATCAAGAAGTAAAATGTGGTTCAATGAGATGAAAATAATTTTTGGTGAATAGTAACTTTTTACTTTTATTTACCACGATTAAAAGTAAATAGGGAAATTAAGGGTAAAAATGATATTGATATTACCCTAAAACATGTCCTAATTCTATTGGACAAGTTTATATCGACCAATAACAACCTTAGGAATAAAATATTATCATTTAGGTCTACTTGGATTAGATTCGGACATTTATTATTATTTAATTCAAAGAAGAGTTAAAAAAGTTAAAATCAACTTTTATTTACTAAAACATTTTTAATATAGGGTTATACATAAGATAAATTCGATTGTAAATATTAATTAGAAATATAATATGATTTAATATATAATGATATTTTATTTATAATTTTTATACATTATATAATGTAATATATTTATGACACAATGATGAAGCAGTAATTACAATAATAGTGAAAAATTAAAATAATTGATATTATAAATACCCAAATAGATATAATTTAAGACTTATAATGAATTAAACTAATTTTCTAGGATAATATGACAAATTAGTATTGATTTAATGGACTTTTTCGAAGTAATAATTCTTTTATGAGTTTCACAAAAATCAACTATTGAATAGTGTCAAAATTGACAAAAAAGAGTTTTTAAAACAAATATTATATTATTAATTGATTTTAATTCCTAAAAATATAAGTTTCGGCCAAGAGACTTATATCATTATATTTATATCATTAATGGACCACTTGTGTGTCTCTTTGATGTATATAGTATGTTTATTAATTATATAATATAAAAATACAAAGTGACATGGTAAATGTCAAACTAATTAACTAAGAGTTAAAACTAAAAGATAAGGTTAATAAAGTAACCCAAACCAATCTAAATTCTATTGGTTGAATTTTTTTCGACCTATACCCACCTTAACTATTGAATAATAAACTTTGGAGCAATTATAAACTGAATATGAATTTATTATAAATTAATATTTCTAGCTTTTCCAAAGGTTCCCCTCGCCCCTCTTATAAAAGGGAACTCCTACTTCTCATTTCTTCACATGTTCAAAGACTTTTGGTTCTTCCAATCCCAGCCCAAATACTCTCTCAACTTCCCTCACTACAACCTAGAGGCCTTATTGTGATCAGAAATAAAACCTAAGATCCCTTTTGATCAAATCAAAAGGAAGAACCCAAAGAAGAGGTAATGTTTTCACCACCCCTTTTCAAGTTCCTTTCTTCTTCCACTTCTTCTTTCTTTGTTATTTCCATTATAAAATAATAAATCCAGTATCTTATATATACTATGATTTTATTATAAATATGGTACAACCATATTCAGTATTCTATCCACCCTTTGAATAACATGTCACCATACGTGCGTACGTACGACTTACCGTCTCCACATCATGGTGTAATTGTTATTCAATATATTATTATTTTGGTGGGTATAATAATGATGTTTAAATCATTTAAATAATAAATACAACATGATAATGATTCTGTATAAATGATATACCATGCAATTATATATTATTTTAATATCAAAAGAATGATATTGTCGCTCGTGCGTACGTACGGACTACCATCTCCACGAACGCGATGAGATTCATTCTCCATCATATCCATTCAATTATAATTATCATTTGATGAATTAAAAATAATGTTTAATAACTTTATATCATTCAGGATATAAATAATATACAACCTGTCCCTGACAAACATGGCTTATGTAATAAAACATATAAAAGAAAATGAGTAAGTTAACACCCAAAACGACGATATTTCTAAGATAATATTAACAATGAAATGTTAAAATATCATATATGATATCATATTAATGTATATAATTCATGAATGATTTAATAACAATTATTTCAACATTATACAGGAGGTTAACCTAACCCCAACCAAGGAAAATTACAGGGTAAGGGGTTTCTTATCTCACTTTTAATTCTGTGAGAATTCCATTGTTAACCATTTATTTATTACATGTGGTGTGTGTACTGCACATGTTTGTATTCATTGTGTAATATACTCTAATTCATGTATATTTACATCATCGTTGTATTATCCTTATTTCATGGGTGTATGTTTTGTATGTTAGCAAATCGATAAGGGAATTTCAAATTTCAATTTCCACTCATTCGGCTGTACGCATACTTCATTGATTATTTTACTCCAAGATTATGTGTGGAATCACTATTAATTTGATTATGTCATAATTTCCACTCCCCTTTTTGTGGATATACTTTTTATACACATAATCACTCCATTGATAAATTCTCAAGTCATTGTTATGAACTTGATAGGAGTAATTTTTACTCAATCTCGATTTGTTGAGATAAACATCCAATTCATTGGTGTTGTTTTTACTAGAATATGTGTGACTGTCCCATGATTTTTTTACACTGAATATCCAATCATATTTAGTGAATTTATATTTTTCACACATAATTATGTCGTTTATTTATCCTTAACCTAATGATACGACATTTATGAGAGATTTCATGTCAATTTACATTCCATTGAAACATCTTTGTTGTTAGACACCAAATCACTTTTATGTGGTGTATATAATGTACTTTGACATAGTATATCATGAATCCCTTTATTCTCATGATATTACAAAGTTTTGATTACCTCAATTATTTGTATTCAAGTGTCTCTCTTTTGGTTAGAAACTCTAACTAAAATACCATTTTTAAATGTTTTAAAGACTTATTCTTCTAAATCTTGCTCATTAATGTCCAGGTTTTAAAATGGTTTTAAGGATTTATTTATATGGACATTAAAGTTTTAAAATTAAAACTCCTTTTAAAAGTTTCAAAGTGGTATGGGACACTTTGATTCAAAAATCTATTTTTAAATGGCTTCTTGACAAATAGTGTGACTTTTAAATGTTTTCAAGAAAATGGGGATATTTATCTCAAATAGTTTTCATGGTTATTTTAATCTATGTCAATATCATTCATTATTATCGATTGAGGTACAATAAAATCTTCCATATTGTATTGAATGAGTTATGTTTGACTGTGGATGTGATATTTTTATACCATTCATGGTTTGTGGTTAATGTATTGACATTTCGTATGCAAGTTTATATACGAATGTTTATGTTATGTTTAAACATGTTAATATGAGGAATGCATTGGACTTAATAAGTGACGGGTGGAGCCCGCTATAGGTCCTCGATGCATTGGTAGGTCTCATGAGACAAACTAGTGTCTTGGCACAAGGCCTTGACAAAATCTTATTTGTAGTCTTGGCATGAGGCCTTGGCTATGTGGTTATGGTAGTTTGGCATTATGCATTCCATCATTATGAAAGTGGTTATTGATATTTCATGTGATCATTCAACTAATAGAATATCCATGTGAGTAAGTAAATGGAATTATTTTATTTTATCTTTTCCATTTTATGTTAAAGTTCAAGTTTAAAAGGCTTTAATTTTAGTTATAAACTACCTTAAGTGTTTATGCTTATCTATGAAATCTTCTGCTATAATGTTATCCTTACTGAGCATCTGAGCTCACCCCTTTCAATATTTTATTTTTCCCAGGATTATGAAGAAGTAATTTATGAATGACCTGTAAAGATAGTATGAGGGGATATGAAGAAAAGATGTTTTTTTATGTAATGTAAATCTTTATGAATGTATCTAGTATTTCCAAGGCTACTAAACCAATCTGTCTTTCGAGATTTGACCTTTCTTGTGATCATGCCAATGTTATGTAATAATGCATCGACTTTGGGTAATTGGGGTCGGGGCGTTACAGTTGGTATCAGAGGATGTTTAGTACAAACCGTGGAAGCTAGATTTAGATAAACTCTGATTAGAGCATGTAGACCTAAGATGAACTTTGAGGATTAGTATAGAAGAACGTCCTAGAATTTTGGTATTGTAGAGATTTTTTGAGTTTTCCGAGCAATGAATCCCTATCTGGATATGATCAGGTAGAGGCAGCTCTGGAACAGATGTACCTAGAGGTAAAACCCGAAAACACCACTTTGAGCTAGACTCTAACGGGAACTAGTGCACGACAACGGGCCTTACTGCACTCTTGGTTACGACACTCTCGGGGGATAAGCTTAGGATAATTTATATTTTTTTTACAAACTGATTTAAAGTATTATATATATAAGATGAGAGTAAATGACCTTGGTTAATCTTAATGTGTTTCAAATTGAGAATATGGTGACATTTTAATCTCTAAATGATTGTATGACTACTATTACTCTCACAATGATTTTTGGTTATAGTCAATGGCTGGATTCCAAGGAAGTCATAGTGACTTTGAGAATGATGTACAAGGTGGGAATGGTGGTGGCAATGAGCAACAAAATGGAAAGTTGATAGGCGTAAAAGATATCATCTTTATGCCAAATCAGTTTTCCAAAAATATGATCAACAATATATATATTAACCAATTACTGGACTCAATAAAGAAGAGAAAGGTGATGAATGATAAGAGCTCTAGTAGTGGAGACCATGGAGAAAGAAATCCTCAATTTCCATCATGCAGGAAATGTGGAAGGAGACACCCAGGAAAGTGTCTCAATGGGACAAAGAAATGCTTTACGTGCGGGAAGGAAGGACATAAATTGAAGAATTGCCGAAGAAAAAATAAAGAGTACTATGGATGAAGATAAAAATGGTCCCAAGAGTCCATTTACAGTCATTTTCCATAAATGTAGGGGACCTGGCCATTACCTGAGTGAATGTCCTATTCTATAGGATATTTTCTTTATCAGAGAAGAATCTATGTTGAAATAAATGGTTGGATAAATGTTTAAAAATTATTAGTGATCCTTGTTGAAGGGTTTACTTTGGAATAAATTTCTCCTGTATTTGTAACCCTAATGGTTTCCATGTGAGAATGATATTTATGGAAGAATTAACTTTTCTCTTTTGGATATAGTATAAATATCCATTTGGTTTTATATGATCATTGGGGTTTGAGAGAATTATAAGTTATTATAATTTGGGATGAAAATGCAAGGTATGAGAAAAGATTTGTGGTTAAATTATGTTATGGTTATTTTGTGGAATTTATCTCATTTTGGTAATGTTATAAAACATAGTTTTTGAAAAGAAAAACCGCAGACCGCATGACAACCCGTCGCGTCGGACAAAGTTGTGGGAATCGAACCCACAACCAAAGTGGGATTGGGATTTATCGCTTGCCACTGGACTATGTGAAGTCCCTGGATAGTGTGACTAATTATTTTTACTTAAATGATTTTATTGATCAATAATAAGTTGATTTGGGATCTTATGTCTTATCAAATGAATACCCTTAGTATAGGAAAATGATTTAGTTATTAAGTGATAAATGTTATTTTTGAAGTTGTTCGCTTTGTTGAGAACACTATATGCCAAAGGAAAATAGAGTAGTATAGGATTTCATTTGAGGAGTAATGGTGGATTTTTATCTATGTTTTTATTGTGGATTTATAATGATTTGGGTTATTTATGGAAATGATTAGGTTAATTACGATTAATTATGTGACTTTAAGAGTAATTAATGTCATTTGGAGATACAATTTAACGTGGAAAACTATATTCTTAATAAGTTTTGGTTTTCAATATTAGTTTTGATTATATTAAAGTATTTTAAGGATAATTGATTATTGAATGGTATTTATTTAACTTTTGGGTATTGTTGGTTTAATTTTGGAAATTAAGATTTGTGTTTATTTCTCTCAAGGAATATCCTTTTGGGGGATCATTAGAACCTGTACTAACCATTTTGGTTTTGATTAATCCCTAAAGAAAATGTAAATATATAGTTCATCCTACATGGATCATGTGATTCTATAGAAGTTTATTCTAGCTCTTCCAGTGTGACCAAGTCTTCTTGAATACTCATCGTTTAAAAAAAATTAGTTAGTGGTGTAAGTTTATTAAAGAATGAAACTCTAATTAAAATTTAAGTATATATATCTTTGTATTCTTAGTCAATATCATAAATAAATTCCTCATCCTTATGTAATGTAACTTAAAACAAAAAAATGTTGTCTATTTCCTTTCCTACTAGGAGACTAATGGCTGTTTGTCCCAACACAAGTTTGTGGTTTTCTTATTGTTAACTTTATCCTCATCATGATTTCTATCCCTCTCCATCAGAACTTGACACTTATTTTATCATCCATATCCATGTTTTCCTACATGGAATCTGAGTATGGGTTATCTTGTTTGACCTTTATACCTGTCTTTCTTTCTTTGAAAGTGATATTTTTATTTACTCTTTTTCCGATGTGAGACTTTCCATTATATTCCCAATCACAATTTTAAAAATTTCTAGGACACAATTTATTGAAGGAGGGGATAATGTAACACCCCAAGCTTCCACGGTACGTTTCCCTTCGAATAATGCAATGGCGTGCATTGTACGCAACTTCGAGATTCTAACACACCACAACCAATCAAACTAGCCATTATGTATAGTAATACCTACTTTTTGAAATTTTATAAATTCTATCTCTAAAAATGGACTTCATTTTTGGATTCGTAATATCGAATTTATCCTAGGCTGAAATTTTGGAACTTTTCGGACAACACTTATATTTTGATGAATAGTGAAAATTACTAAATTTTAATTAAAAACAACTTTTTAAATCAAAATAATTTATAGTGATAAATTATATTATTTAGTGGTTTTAAAGTATAATTAGAATATATTTTTACCATTTTATCCAATTTTGTTCATTAGAATTAATTTCACTTTGAAAATGGACCTAAACAAATGTCAATCTTTTGATATATATTGTTTCTTAAAAACACGCTATTTGTTGTGACAGCGGGAATTAATTATAAAATTAATTAATGCAACTTATATGTTTAGAATTTTGTAAAATATACATCATTTTTGAATTCGGAATATCAATTATAGCTTGGGGTGAAATTTTGGCATTGTTCTGAAAAACTTAAATTTTTGATGAATAGTGAAACTACTAAGTGGTAGTTAAAAAAACTGAATTTTTCATAGAACTTAATTTTACCGCTTTTGTGAATGTAATTTCAAATATCTTAGAGAGGCAGTTAATATGAAGAAGTAAAATGTGGTTCAATGAGATGAAAATAATTTTTGGTGAATAGTAACTTTTTACTTTTATTTACCACAGTTAAAAGTAAATAGGGTAATTAAGGGTAAAAATGATATTAATATTACCCTAAAACATGTCTTAATTCTATTGGACAAGTTTATATAGACCAAAAATAACCTTAGGAATAAAATATTATCATTTAGGTCCACTTGGATTAGATTAGGACTTTTATTATTATTTAATTCAAAGAAGAGTTAAAAAGTTAAAATCAATGTTTATTTACTAAACCATTTTTAATATAGGGTTATACATAAGATAAATTCGATTGTAAATATTCATTAGAAGGATAATACGATTTCCTATATAATTATATTTTATTTATAATTTTTAGACATTAAATAATTTAATATATTTATGACACAATGATGATGCAGTAATTACCATAATAGTGAAAAATTAAAATAATTGATATTATAAATACCCAAATAAATATAATTTAAGACTTTTAATGAATTAAACTAATTTTCTAGGATAATAAGACATATTAGGATTGATTTAATTGACTTTTTTCGAAGTAATAATTTTGTTATGAGTTTCAAAAAAATCAACTCTTGAATACTATCAAAATTGACATAAAAGAGTTTTTAAAACAAATATTATATTATTAATTGACATTAAATTCATAAAACACTAAGGTTCGGCCAAGAGACTTATATCATGATAGTTATATCATTAATGGACCACTTGGGGGTCTCTTGGATGTATATAGTACGTTTATTAGTTATATAATATAATAATACAAAGTGACATGGTAAATGTCAAACTAATTAACTAAGAGTTAAAACTAAAAGATAAGGTTAATATAGTAACCCAAACCTATCATAATTATATTGGTTGAATTTTTTTTGACCTATCCCCACCTTAACCGTTTCATAATCAACTTTGGAAGCATTGGAAACCGAATATGAATTTATTATAAATTAATATTTCTAGCTTTTCCAAAGGTGCCCCTCACCCCTCTTATAAAAAGGCACTCCTCATTCTCATTTCTTCACACCTTAAAAGCCTTTTTGTTCGGCCAAACCCTTCCAAAATACTCTCTAAACTTCCCTCAATACATCCTAGAGTCCTTATATTGTTAATAAATCCTACCTAAGATCCCTTTTGATCAAATCAAAATGAAGAACTCGAAGAAGAGGTAATGTTTTCACCAACCCTTTTCAAGTTCCTTTCTTCTTCCACTTATTCTTTCTTTGTTATAACCATTATAAAATAATAACTCCAGTGTCTTATATATAATGTGATGTTATTATAAATATGGTACATCCATATTCATTATTCTATCCACCCTTTGAATAACATGTCACCGTATGTGCGTACGTATGGCTTACCGTCTCCACATCGTGGTGTAATTGTTATTCAATATATTATTATTTGGGTGGGTACATTAATGATTTTTAACTCATTTAAATAATAAATATAACATTATAATTATTCTTTATATATGATATACCATCCAATTATATATTATTTTAATATCAAAATAATGATATTGTCGCTCGTGCGTACGTACGGACTACCGTCTCCACGAACGCGATGAGATTCATTCTCCATCATATCCATTCAAGTATAATTATCATTTTATTATTTAAAAATAATTTTTAAGAACTTTATATCATTATGGATATGAATAATATACAACTTATCCATGACAAACATGGCTTATGTAACAAAATATATAAAAGAAAATGAGTAAGTTAACACCCGAAACAATGATAATTCTAAGATATTATTAACAAAGAAATGTTAAAAGATCATATATGATATCATATTAATGTATATGTTTCATGAATAATTTAATAAAAATTATTTCAACATTATACAAGATTTTAACCTACCCCCAACCAAGGAAAATTACAAGGTAAGGGGTTTCTTATCTCACTTTTAATTCCGTGAGAATTCCATTGTTCACCACTTATTTATTACATGTGGTGTGTGTACTGACCATGTTTGTATTCATTTTGTAATATAATTTAATTCATGTATATTTACACCATCATTGTATGATCCTTCTTTCATGGGTGTATGTTTTTTATGTTACAAAATCGATAAGAGAATTTGAAATTTCAATTTCCACTCATTCGGCTTTACGCATACTTCATTGATTATTTTACTCCAAGATGATGTGTGGAAGAACTATTCATTTGATTATGTCATAATTTCCACTCCCCTTTCCGTGGATATACTTTTTATACACATAATCACTCCATTGATAAATTCTCAAGTCATTGGTATGAACTTGATAAGAGTAATTTTTACTCAATCTCGATTTGTTGAGATAAACATCCAATTAATTGGTGTTGTTTTTACTAGAATATGTGTGAGTGTCCCTTGATTTTTTTACACTTAATATCCAATCATATTTATTTTATTTATATTTTTCACACATAATTATGTCGTTTATTTATCCTTAACCTAAGGATACGACCTTTATGATAGATTTCATCTCAATTTACATTCCATTGAAACTTCTTTGTTGTTATACACCAAATCACTTTTATGTGGTTTATATAATGTACTTTGACATAGTATATCATGAATCCCTTTATTATCATGATATTACAAAATTTTGATTACCTCAATTATTTTTATTCAAGTGTCTCTCTTTTGGTTATAAACTCTAACTAAAATACCATTTTTAAATATTTTAAAGACTTATTCCTCTAAATCTTTCTCATTAATGTCCATGTTTTAAAAATGGTTTTAAGGATTTATTTATATGGACATTAAAGTTTTAAAATTAAAACTCCTTTTTAAAGATTTAAAGTGGTATGGGACACTTTTATTCAAAAATCTATTTTTATATGGCTTCTTGACAAATAGTGTGACTATTAAATGTTTTCAAGAAAAGGGGGATATTTATCTCAAATAGTTTTGATGGTTATTTTCATCTATGTCAATATCATTCATTATTATCGATTGAGGTTCAATGAAATCTTCCATATTGTATTGAATGAGTTATGTTTGACTGTGGATGTGCTATTTTTATACCATTCATGGTTTGTGGTTAAAGTATTGACATTTCGTACGCTAGTTTAAATACGAATGTTTATGTTATGTTTAAGCATGTTCATATGAGGAATACATTAGACTTAATAAGTGACGGGTGGATCCCTCTATAGCTCCTCGATTCATCAGTAGGTCTCATGAGACAAACTAGTGTCTTGGCACAAGGCCTTGACAAAATCTTATTTGTAATCTTGGCACGGGGCCTTGGCTATGTGATTATGATAGTATTCATTATGCATTCCATCATTATGAAATTTTTTATTGATATTTCATGTGATCATTCGACTATAAGAATATCCACGTGAGTATGTAAATGGAATTACGTTATTTTATCTTTGCATTTTATGAGGTAGTTCAAGTTTAAAAGGCTTTCGTTTTAGTTATAAACTGCCTTAAGTGTTTATTCTTATCTATGAATGCTTCTGCTATAATATTATCCTTACTGAGAATCTGATCTCACCCCTTTCAATTTTTTATTTTTCCCAGGATTATGAAGAAGTAATTTATGAATGACCTCCAGGGATAGTATGAGGGGATATGAAGAAAAGATGTTTTTTTGATGTAATGTAAATCTTTATGAATGTATCTAGTATTTACAAGGCTACTAAACCAATTGGTCTTTAGAGATTTGATCTTTCTTGTGATCATGCCAATGTTATGTAATAACGCATCGACTTTGGGTAACTGGGGTCAGGGCGTTACACTTATGCATTGAAGGTGTTCTGCATAAGGGTAGGAATAATATTTGTGAGGAATTTTTTTAACATATGAAATTATTTTTATGGTTTAAATTTTTTTTTATAAATCATTAAAACGTTGTATTGGGAATATTTAATTAATTTGGATTTTAGAAATTAAATAATCACATAAAACTTGTTTATAATTGATTAAATAAACGTTTATAAAACATCTAACCCAAATATAAATTCTAGATAATTAAATAGTCTTTTGATAATTTATATTATATGTTTATTATCTTGAAGTAAACGGATTATTTGGAAATCATAATAGGTTATTTACAAACTATTTATAGATTATAAGATATATGATATTTAGATTGTGAAATATATTTATATAATAGAAATTTGATAATAAAATTATTATAATTATTGAAATATCAAAATAAATTCCTTAAATACAAAATATAAATGTGTACATATTGAAATTAATACAAAATCATTGTAAATTTTATTTGGTAATGAATAGTTTGTAAAGTTTTAATTTTTTGGAAGATAAATATGTTTTTTTATTTATTTCTTATTATTCCATGATATTCATGTTATGTAAATTATTAATGAAATATAAATTTTTTATGCCCAATAAAATGATAAATTACATCTACAATTGATGTCATAAAATTTAGTTTTCATCTACCTAGACCTCAGTCTTTAGTTTTAGTTATGAGCTCAGTAACTATTTCTGGGAACATATTGAGAATATTTGATGTTATATTTTTTTCATGAATGGAATTCTGTATTTGATAAAGTGTCCCTTGGTAGAGTGACTTGGTGTTAGACCACCTATATTCTAAGAGGTTAACCTTTGCTTAGAGAGTTCCTAAGGTTTCAATCTATCACTCCATAATTACTCAAGTAGAGTATATACATCTCATAAAACTCTATGAATTTAAAAAATTGATTTTAAACTCTATGAATTTTATGCATTTGGATATGTATTTATATACTTGTCTTATGCTTTTCTGTGATTAACACATACTTGTAATCTTTTTAAATATATATACTAAAGATGACTTATGATAAAATATTAATGAATTTAATATGTATATAATGTATAGTAAATTCGTGATCCCTTAAATGGAAACCCCCTAAAATACTATGTGTGATATTCATTACAAAATGGTACATGTTGAGACCATTATCATTCAACTAGGTTAATACTAAAAAAGCAGGGTCCCCCTGAATTATATTGTGTAGAGAAACTAAGTAATAGATAAAATTACATCATCCTTAGGTTTGTTCAAATAAAAGAGGGTTCCATTAAATTTTATTTTTCTTTTGTCTGATCAGGGATCTTATTTTCAGTTACACTTTTCTAGGAAAACCATGAGAAGGATGTGAGAGTATATAATTGAGTTTACCTATATCATAGATTAAGATAAGTATTCATCCTCCCAATTATCCAAGATTCCAAACTACTGTGATTGTGATAATTACTTAGCTAGATAATTATGTAATGAAACTAATTCCCAATAGAAATAATTACTCTGTGAAATAAATATCCTGGATCACAAAATTTATATGATATACGACATTATCATTAATTATGTGATTAATTTTATTTAATTCCCATAATAAAAAAATATAGCATGTGATAATCACCCTATGATAAGTTTTTGTTGTAGATTATGGCATAATACACACTAATAATATTGATAAAATTTATAAGATTGAACTATTAAAAAGTTAATGATTGGTATTTGGGACTGATACGTGTTATCAAGGAGTATCATTTAGAGTACCCAACTTTTAATGTTTTAGAAATAAATTTCTCTAACTCCGAAACATGGGTATTATAAATCCTGGGTCTATTACACGTTAGTTCAGAAAAAATATCGACTGAGGGATATAAGAAGATTGGAAAAGGGTGAACTATATTTTCATGTCACTAATGTTGTAAGGGTAACATCACTATACGTCATCACTTATGATATTATTTTACCAATTGTATTGATTCTTTAATTGAAAAATGGGTATGTTATTCCTTCCATAAACAGTCATATGATTTTAATATCTTCTTTGGAAAATATTGACTTTTCATTCTGTAGTATGAAAAATAGTTTTTCTTCATATAAGAATGAAAATTTCCAGGTCATTGAGAATATAATTAATGGTTTATATTTTCTTTGTATGGATAATCATGGTTACTAAATTCAAAATAAATTGGTTGGGGTTGATTTTAATCCCACCAACCATTGTAATTTCCAACATGCACATATATATTAGAAACATGTATAATGAGTCCATAGAGATTTATTATAGGACTCATTTACTATGAATCTTCTAATACCTGAAAATACTGTATATTGGGAAGAATAAAAAAGTTGTCTTTTTTTGAAGAAAATGTGATAGGGGTAGTAGAATGTTTATTCTCATTCATGGTGATGTATTTGGACCAATGAGTATATAAGAAAATAGTGGTTTGGGTAATTATTTGCTTTTACTATTAACATTAGTCAATAGGGGTCTCTGTTTTAGATGAAACACTAGTATGGAACATTTTAAAAGATTAACAAGTTTTAAAACATTATACTAAATCAATATAAAAAAATTAATATATTCCAATAATAAGATTTGGATAATTAATAAATGATCTAGGAATTCATATATCATCTAACTGATTATGTAATTGTTTCAAAACTCACTCCCCAGAGAACACCATAATAGAAAGTTATATTTAAAATGAAGAATTGTACATTTTTATACATGGTTCTAAAAATAATTATTTATAGGAACTTTCTATACCATTTTGGGGTTATTCTCTTAAATAATATTGTATTCTTACTTAACATAATTCCATCTAAATAGTTTATAGGAAAACCATATGAAATATAGTTTTGGAAACACCCCTTAATGTCTTTTATTATGATTTTGGGTTATGAATCGTAAATACAATGACTTGATTTCGATATGATTAACTATAATTCTGAAAAACAAAATCTCATTTATTTATTATCCCAATGAAACAAATGGATATTTTTTCTATAATATAATTGAGAACAAAGTGTTTCTGTCCATATTTCTACATTACAAGATAAGGAACACATTAATTGAGGTGTTAGTGATAGGAAACTTGAACTTGAAAATGTTCAATACCTACAATCAAGAAGTTTTTATGAGATGTAAAATTATTTGACCCTCAAAGTGTTGTCAAAGTGGAAACAAGAAAAACTACATTAGAACCTCAAATTTCCTTTTTCATTTTTTTAATGACCAAAACATTTAAAAATTAAACTCCCTTTTTGAATTAATGAATTCTTCCTTATCATGTAATCTTGTTATATAAAACACCTCTAGTAATTTGGTTATTTTGGACAGTTAAAGACTTTTGGATTCAAAAGAACATTAAACAATATAATCATTGATAATATATATGTATTATAGAGACCATTAAGATTATTATATTATGGGCAATGATAATTTCCAATTGACACATAAGTAAAATATGATGGACTCATAAAGTAGGATTGAACCTTATGATTTGCATTTATTAGAGATTCTAAGAGATGTAAAATTATTGGGATTTCCTATACTAATGCTTGAATTTTTCACATAACATTACATAATTTTATGCATTATTATACACTAGATTACAAGCCGAGAATCATTATTTCTAATGTAATGGAAGACTATGTACATAAAAAATTAACCATGAGGAAAAAACACTTATTTACATAATCTTCATAAAAATATCCATACTTCACTTGAGCCCTTACATCTGTATAGGGTACCATGTGGAACCTATGAACAAAGGGATGAGCTAAAAATCTCACTGAGTAAATGAACATAAGAATATTTCTAGTGCAAATGATATAGAAAGCATGACATAATTATATCAAAATCATAGAACATATGAAATCATTAAATATAAACATGAAATCATATAAACATGTAATCATATAATTGGGGAAGAAACAAAAAAATTCCTTTAGTAAGATTCAAGGCTAACCAAAAATCCCCATTCCTATAGTATGATGGTTCATGGATTACCCCCAATCTCATTTACCATTGTATTATGGGTCAAGGCTAACCACTAATCCTGTTTCACATCACATCTCAAGATACTTAACATTACCAAATGAATTGGAGAACTATCTGGTAATAACCTTCTAAATATTTTCATGAATATTATTTCCACATAAATAATCATAAATTATCAACCATACATAAACATTAGGGTACCCTTGGAAGGAATTGGGTACAAAAATCATGACATAAAGCATAACCAATGGGCATATCATGAAAGTGTCCATTAAAGAAATGGATCATAAAATACATGGAATTTTATAAGGTGAAATAGGCATATAAAATGGTATGTGATTTCAAATAGAAGTGACATCACATAAGAAATGTCTTTAAGAGATATTATTATTAAAACACTTTTGTGCGGTTTTAAGAAAAATACTATAGTGTTTTTAAATTAGAAAAGAGGAAAATCATTTATATAAAACCAAAATTGAACCAATAAGGTTTTGATAATAAAATTTATTATTTTATAGAGACAATTGTGGCTGAAAATGGATGATGGGGTGCACTTGAAATTGGATAAAAATTTGGGAAGTTCCATTCAAAAAGGTTTCCTTATTAGAAAGTTCTAAGGAGGTAATATTTTAAAAACATGTATATCTCAAAAATAGAGTGATAGAAGGGTATTAATAAATTAATTTTTTAAAATAATATTCATTATTTAAAATATTTACATAAACATATAAGATAAATCTATTTTCTTATAGAGAAAGATAAGAAAACCTAAAAGAACCAAGATGGTTCGGGTAAAATTCATTATGGGTTATCGGCATGGTGTTGGATGTACCTAAGAGAACATGATGAGAGATAAAAGTTGTTCATCATAACATATACATAATTATAGAACTATGTGGTGGTACTTAATCATATACCAACATTAAGTATTACACTTAAAATGGAATACATAGAGTAAAATATTGATTTAGAGTGAAATAGAGACGATATGTTACCTTAAATCTGATGGTGTTCTCCACATGTTATTAATGACTAAAATAAAACAATTATGAATATTAATTAACATGTACTGAACCTCATTTATATGTAATTTATTTATTATAACCTTTTTTATATCATTTAGGACCTTTATGATTGCTTATAAGGTTCAATTTCATTGTTCGTGTCTGTTTTCTTACTAGGTTTTTAATGACTGCTACATGTTTGGATAAACACATATAAAGAAAGTGGTTGTCCAGAATATAATTTTTATGTAATTATTGAACATCCAGGAGATTAAATTATTATTATAATTAATTTTTTCATTGTTATTGAAGATGAATTATTACATAAAAACATAGTGATAATTGGTTTGGTTAATCTGTGGGTTTTGATTACAACGAACAAGTTTTTTATAACTTAATACAATTTGTACACAATGGTATAAAGAATAATGACTTGTATGTGTTAGATATATAATAATCTCTTTCAACCATAACAAAAATGGTTTCATTAATATAATTTAAGACGATAGTAGAAATTGATAAACTATTGTCCTTGAATGTGCTAAATCAACACATCTCAAATGGTGTTTTGATTTCCTTCAAATAAAATGTGCGTAAAGGATAGTTAATAATGAATTATCCCATTAGAATAAGAGAATACTAGTACATATATGTTTCTAGAGTTATCATACCATTTGGGTGAAAGGGGTTGAGGAAATAAATAATAGAAGAAAAGATCTTAAATAAAATAATTGGAAAGATGATTTTACCTCTTGAGTTTATCACCATTGAGAACCTCTTAATGAAAAATGGATTGTGTAATTTGAAGAGGATAAAAGATCCAATATGTGTGGGAGGAGTTTGGGGAGAGATTTGGGGAGAATATTTTCAAAGTATAAGTCTTGAGAGGAGTGACGATAAGACGTAGTAAGGGGGGTTTATAATAGAGGAGTAGAAGGATTTCATAACATTATAATCATTAAGTTATTATTTCTTCTAAAGAAAAGAAATAGTAAGTATTAAATTACCATGAATTGTAATAAATTAATTTTATTTCTAAACAAGTGGTCTTACGTTAGTAGATCATTAGAAATGACTCAACAAATCCATTATTTAGCATTTATTGTAAATTGTCGTATTTTATTATTCACCAAAAAAAATACTATTTTAGAAAAATCACAAAAACTCATCGTAAACATTTTTTTGTGTAGAATCAAAAAGTGAAATTCATTTTTCAAAAATAATTTACTAAATATGATTAATTTAATATTTAATGAAATTTACAATTTATTATTGAAACCAGGTTTTAAAACAACCATTTACTTATTCTAAAATATAGGTACATCACACCGTCACTTGAATATTATTTTTATACTAACATAGGTAAGGATACTATACATTAGGGTATAGCACTGTTCATAAGATTAGGTAACTATTCGTAAGGGTGGGTTTTTATTCACCAAAATTTATGTATTCCTTATTGGACTCTAAATAACTTACTGATCGCAACTGTTTATGTTAGATTTTCTAAATTCAAATCTCAAAAGTGAAAAATGATGTTCAAAGGAACGTAGCAATTATTAGTTCATTAGGTTGTTATTTCATGGGATTATGAAAAATGAAAGTAATTTCCATTGAAAAACACTAGGTCAACACATTATTTCCCTCTATGAAATTTCTCCCTCAATATTGTTTTTATATTCGAATCCAAAAAATGGTTTGGTTACATTTCGTTCATTTCGTCATCTGGTTTCCATGTTGCCTCTTTGTACTTGTGGTTCTACCACAGTACCTTCACCATGTTAGTAGACTTGTTACGTAGAACTTTGTCTCTCTGATCAAATATATTCATTGGCTTCTCCTCGTAATAAATATCATCCTCTAACTGTACCACCTCTGAAGAGAGTACATGTGAAGGGTCTAGTATTAACTTCCTTAAGAGGGATACATGAAAGAAATCATGTACTTTCGACAGGGTAGATTGAAGTGTCAGTTGATAGTCCACAGCTTCGACTCAATCAAGGATCTCTAAGAGGCTGATATTTCTGAGACAAAGATTTCCTTTCATTCCATACATCATGACCTTCTTGCATAGATATATTCATCGAAATAACCTGTCTCCAACTTTGAACTGAAATTCTTGTTGAGGATTGTCTGCATAACGATTCTGTCAACATTAGGCTACCTTGATATGGTGGCAAGTGGTTTTCACCTACTCTATCATTTCATAGACCATTTAATTTCCTAGCATCTTATTCTCACCGACTTCATTCCAACATGCTAGTATTCTTCACCTTTTCCCATAAATGGATTCAAATGGCGCCATTCAAATGCACAAGTGGAAATATTTATTGTAGGAGAATTCAGCAAGTTGATGATTTTGGTCCCATCCTCCTTTGAATTCTATATAACTTCCTCTCATCATGTCTTACAGTGTCCGAATAGTTTGGTCATATTAGACATCATTTTGAGGATGACAAGTTGTAATGAAGTTCAGTTCAGTTCTAAGATATTGATAGAGACTTTTCATGAACTTCGAGGTGAATATTGGATCATCATCAGATACAATAGATAGTGGTACTTCATATTTCCTTACCAATTATTTTATGTAAATATGTGCAAGTCTATACAATGATAAGTCCTCTTGAATCATGATAAAGTGAGTTTTCTTTGAATGAAAATCCACAATGTCCTAAATAGCATTTTTTCCTCCAGATTTCCTTGCAAGTATAGTGACAATGCCCATGGAAATGTTCTCCCTATTCCATGTTGGAACGGGTTGTGGTTGCTTCATCTCATTATAATTTTTCCACTCAGCCTTCACTTGTTGACATACCAAGAACTACGAAGTATATTAAGAATTATTCCTTTTCATATTTTCCAACCGAAAGTTATCTTGGAGATCTTCATACATCATTGTGCTCCCCGGGTAGATAGAGAAGGTTGAACTATGTGTGTCATTTAAAATATCCTTCTTTATCTCTCGATCAGGAGGTACACATTATCGTTCCCCAATTCTTGTAACTCCTTCCTCATCAATTTTTATATTAGAGGATTTCAAATTTTTGATAGCTTCCTTCCTTTTATGAATTTCCACATCTTTTCTTTTAGTATCCTTTATTCTCTACAAGAGGGATTGTTAGGAAATATTTTGGGAAAGGATTTATGATTTTCATCCTTTAATGATTCCCATTTACATCCTCTGAAAATCTAAGAACATCCAATCCTTTTCAATTATCATCATTGATAAAGATTCATGATTCTTTCTACATGGAACATTGGTCACCTTGTTTTCCTTACTTTGATGGTAGGGGATAGAACAGTCCTAATAATTAATGAGCTATATCCATCTTTGTTGGAGCATATTAATCTCTTTTAGTGTAAATATATATTTGAGACTCTTTTGATCCATATATATCTCACACTTCTTCCCATATAGATAATTACCCCAGATATTCAACACAAAGATCACAGACTCTAACTCTATTTCATTTGTGGGATAGTTTTTCTCATGTATTATTAGTTTCCTTATGGTGTAGGCTATCATGTTGTCATTTTTCATCAGCATGCAGCCTAATCCATTCTTTGATTCATCAACGTATAACACAAAGAGTTCTATACTTGTTGAGAGTGTGAGTACTTAGGCAGTGATAAGACACTTTTTCAACACCTTAAAATATTCTTCCATTCTTGAGTCTAGGAAAACTTTTCTCCCTTCCAAGTCATCTTGGTCATTGGGTTTGACAATCATGAAATGATATTCACAAATCCAAGATAATTCCCAGCTAGACCCAAAAAAGCTACGGATCTCTTTTACAAAACTTGTCATGGGCAACTATTCAATTGCCTTTTTCATGGAAAGCTTCACATATACCCCTTTCCTGGTGAAAGAATGCCCAAAGAATGATATATCCCCCATCCAGAACTCATATTTACATTAAATTTCATAGAAATTATCCCTTCAAAAATTCATTAACACTATATTCAAATGCTTCACATTTTCCTTTTTTCCCTTGGATTTTATCATAATATCATCAATAAATACTACATCAAATTTGTCGATGTAATATCTAAATTATATATTCATAATATCCATGAAAATTTCTAGAGCATTAGTGAGTCTGAAGGGAATCAATATGAACTAATAGTGTTCATACATTGTTCAAAAGGCGGTCTTGGGAATATCATCCTACCTCACTTTTTATTGGTGATATCCCGATCGAAGGTCCACCTTAGAGAAATAAATTGCCCCATGATCCTGATCAAAAAAATAATCTATCTTTGTAAGGGGATACCTATTTTTATCTTGATTTTATTGATCTCCTAATAATCAAGGTAGAGGCGCATTGATCCATCCATCTTCATGACGAAGAGGATAGGGGCACCCCATGGTGAATTAGTAGGGATTATAAAACCCTTCTATTTAGTATCATATAAATGATTCCCTAGCTATTATAGCTCTATGGTGGACATTCTATAAGGATTTTTTTGATATAGGAAGAGATCTAGAAGTAAGTTCAATTAGAACTCAACCTCACGATCATGAGGAAGACCATGTAACTCTTCTAAGAACACATTAGTGTAATACCTCATGATGGGATGTCATCTAGCATGATTATATCCATTTTACCAATTATTTGAGCAAGATATTCTTTCTCATAATGTAGTAACATTCACACATGACACAATGATTCTAAATAAGATTCATTTTCCTCCTTAAACTTGTAAAGAATTAGAGGATTCTTTGGGATATGAAGAGTGATTTCCCTTTCCCAATAGTTGTTGTTGTCCTTGAATAATGATATCCAATCCATTCCAAATATTATGTTTTACTCTACTAAAGAAAGCATGAAGAGGTTTTTTTGTAGGTTTAGACCAAATACATTATCTAGAGAGGAGTTATAAAACATGGATACGATAATTTTTACATTTTTTCCTCTCACGGATAAATTTTCCTCCAAATTTTTATTTGTTGTTTGAATAGTTCTACTAAACATGAAAGATATGAAAGAAACCATAGAACCAGAATCTAATAGTAAGTTATCTATTTTTTAATGAATAACTACCAGACCTATCCTCACATAATTTTTGGGCTTCTCCTTAGTAGTACTGATAGCATATTCCCTTCCTTGTTTCCATGGAGGTTGTTGTTGATTGCCTCTGAAAAACATAAGCTTAAGGAAATTGTTTTTTTAATTGCCATGCATTTCTAGTGGTAACACTGCACTATTGGTAGTGTTTTGATCTGAAACATCTTTTTTTCTTCAATATTTGCAGGATTTTTCATATCCCATTGGTAGTTTTAATCCACATGGAAAAAAATTACTCATTTGAAACACTTCTCAGTTCCCTTTAGAATATTCCAAGGATGATTCTTCTGAGAAAATTTACAAGTGTAAAAGTTAGGTTACATTCCATTATGGGATTTTTTTGTTGAACCACCCATGTTGTTATCCATTTTTTCACTTCTTATCATTAGTCCCATGAAACCACTATGAGTCTCCAATATACCTTTCAACATTGAGGGAACAACATATAATCTCTTCATAATTGTGAAAGTCTCGAATCACCAACACTTTTCATAGACTTGGATTTAGTCCACTAAAGAAGTGATCCACCTTGATTTCAGTGTTCAAGAAAATGCTAGATGCGTAACTTGAAAGGATTGTAAGGTTTGATTTGTACGTCCTGATGGACTCATCATCCTTCTGCATGATTCTGAGGAACTCTCTTTCTATCATGAGATGGAGGGTTCGATGGAAATATTTGATGAAAAACACCCTCTTGAATTCTTCCCTATACATGGAGCCAATTCCCTCTTGGTAATTTGTATTCATGATTAGTGACGACTACTGATCAGCTTCCCCATCTAAATGATAGATGTCTAGAAAATCATTCTCTTCTTATGAGCATTAGAGGATGGATAATATCTTTTCAATGGAGTTAATCCATTGTTCCATGAGTAGGGGATCAGAAGATCCGCAAAACATGGGAGAACTTTTCCACATGAAGTATTTTATGGAAACATGCTATTTCCTTGGTGTAGGAGGTCAATCCACAGTATTAAAGTTATTATTCCTAACTTGATCATTTTTAAGAAGTATTTTCATGATGTTTAGAGCACCCCTTCTCATCATATCAGATATATCATTATGGAAGTCTTCACATGCCCTATTACATTGATTATTGTAATGTGTTCTTCTTTGTCCCTCTATAAACTAAGAAAATGAACATATAATTATAGTGCTTGAATACATAGCTATTGATCATAAAATGGAAACTTTGAACATAAAATGATAAACTCTTAAAGGAAAAGTATAACCAAACATCTGATTCCTTAGTTTTAAATCTAGGTTATCCTTGATCTATTTATTAACTTATATTCTGATGGGATTTTTTTCCATTAATAATGGGTTGAAATAGGATCTTCAATATACCAAATCATATCACCCTGGGAGTGTACATACCAACAGTATTGTAAGTCATATTGTCACCTACAAGGATACCCTAGGTCAAGCCCAAAAATACTTGTTGGAGTTTTCAATCTTTGTTACATCTATTCCAGATTCGCCTCTACCTATTTGTATCCTAATAGGGACGTATTTTATTGATAACCCACTTAATCTATACTTTCCAAAACATAGGGGTGTTTCCTTCTTCGTATTATCATCGTTAAGTTTCCCACTAAGGTGATCTATTCATAATCACCAAAAATAACTAGAATAGCCACTGATCCCAACTGTAGTGACCAAAGCCTTTCACATATAACATTACATGTTTTAAGCCTAATTATACCACATATTACAATACATGGATCGTTAAGTCTACGGTCTTGGAGGACTAGGTACATAAAACAGAAAACATGGGTCTAAAATAAACTTACTTATTTAAACTCCATAAAAATATCATAACTTTTTTAATCCCTCACATCTGCAACCAGTACCATGGGGACTACATGGACAAAGAGATGAGATAAAAATCCATGTAATGGAATGAACATAGAAATTGTTCTTAAGCACTTGAGTTGGGAGGAATGACATAATGATATCAAAATCATGGAGCATATGAAATCATAACATATAAATATGGGATCATATAAACATGGAATCATATAAATGTGGAAAAAACATAAAACATGACTTTAGTACGAGTCATGGAAAACCACTAATCTTGTTTCCCATAGTATTATGGATCAAGGCTAACTGTCAATCATGTTTCCCATTGTAGTATGGGGTCAAGGATAACCACCTATCCCATTTCATATTTCATATCATGAGACTTAACTTTATCTGATGCATTGAATCACTATCTGGACGAACCCATCTTAACATTTTCAGGAATATTATTTCCACATAAATAATCATACATAATAAATATTAAATAAACATAAGGGTACCCATGGAAATAATTGGGTACCACAATCATGACATAATGTATAACCAATTAGCATATCATGAAAGTGTCCATTAAAAAATGGATTAGAATATACATGAATGTTCATAAGGTGAAATAGGTATATAACATGGTAATTGATGTCAAAAATACATGAAAACATATAAGAAATATATTTAAGAAACATTAGCATTAATCCATTTATGTGTGCTTTTTAGGAAAATACTATAGAGATTTTAAAATAGAAAAGAATATAATATTTTATATAAAACCATAATTTTACCAAGAAGGATTTAAAAATAAAAAGAATGATTTTATAAAGGCAATTCTGTCTTAAAAAATATGATATATTTCACTTGAAATTGGATAAACATTCAGTAAGTTCCCTTAAAACAAGATTTCTTAATAGAATGTTCTATAGAGAGAATATTTTAAAAACATGAATATCCCCAAAATAAAGTGATGGAAGGGTATTCATAATGGAATTTTGTAAAATTTTAAATTATTTAAAATATTAACATAAACCAATAGGATAACTCTATTTTGATATAAATAATGATTAGGAATCCTAAAAGAACAAATATGGTTCACATAGAATTCGTTACGGTTTATTGACATGGTGTGAGGTGTAACTAAGAGTGATTTATGGGAGAAAAAAGGGGTTTATTGTCATGAACTGAATCTGGTCACCGCCAAAACCGGCACCAAACCCAGCCTATGACATGACCCAAAGGGTGTTCCCTATCCCCACGGGCTGGCACAAGTGCCCGGGTATCATTAATTTAGGTTTGGGAACGATTTACCCGAGTATGAAAGCATAAAACATTAAAAACAATCCATAATATAAATCTAAAATTTTTGAGCCAAACAAGAGTTAAGTAAAAACCAGAACTGAGTACATTGGTTTAAAGATAATACAAGTGGTCCAAATAAAAATAATTATAGCATCAAGACAGCCCCAAGGACTCCACACGACTAGGGGTCATCGCCCCCAAGCTATCTCCACAACTCTGCACCAAGGATGGGAACTAACACGATGAACCGCCATCACCCTTAGCCTTTCCTTTACCTGAATCAAACATAACCAAGTCTACTTACACCCAAGGGGTGTAAGTAGGGTGTGATCCTAAGCCCAGTAGGATACCACCCAATGATTCCAAAGAGTAAGAAATACAATGTGAAAAAGCAAGTAGTTTTCAAACGCAAGGAAAAGTAGTGTTAAAATTTCAAGAAATGAAACCTCTAATTGAAAATAGTTTTCAATCCAAAATTTTCAGAATATTAACACATTAAAATATAAATGTTAGATAAGTTAATTTACTTCCAAACACACCCTAAGACATGGGTAGATACTACAAATCCAATGAGCAACAACATTGGGAACACCCCTAGGCACTAGGTTGTCTTGGGCCCTATGTACCTCGTACCTCGGTGTAAAGTAACCATAGAAAAATCCTTTCTCGTGCACGAGCCACTAGTAGAGAACATACCCATAATCTAGTGGTCCCAAATAATCATCCACATAGTTTAGTTAGAGTTGTCTGTATCCAAATGCTAAGTGAAACAGGGAAAAAACCCATCCGATCCACTAGCCGTACTAGTACAAATCCGCCCCACCTAGGTACCTGGGCTTCCCCTTTTGTGCTCAATCAATTCCAGCATGCATCATAAATAAATTTTCATATAAAACACCATTACTGGTCAAACACAACCAATACAGTAGCTATCACATTTTATACCACTTAAAACATGCAACAAAACACTTAGATTTTTCATAAAACAATTACTCAAAATCTCGTAGTGTTTCGGACACAAAACTCCTTATAGACCTCACTTGCATACTATGTGCACATATTTAAGCTTCCAAAACATAAAAGGAATCCTACTACATTTCAGTTAAAACAAAAAATCATTTTTAGGGAAACCCCATATGGTTCAAGAAACGACATCATTGCAAAGTCTCCATTTTTTACACAACACAACTCTTAGAATTTCATGTGGTTCACAAACACCATTAAAACCAGATTTTTCAGTCACAAACACAAGGTACAATCATTAAAAACAGTATTTTTATCTCTATTATAGTTCAATAAAATCAACTAGTTACTTTTAGGGTAGCCCCAATTAAACTAATAAAACATTTCTATGAAAAACTCCCAATTTCACATGAAATTGGCCTTTAGGATTCATTTTAAATACAAACACCACTAAAACTATATTTTTCAGAAATAATAAAATTTAATAAGCATGAAAATACCATAAAAACAGTATCCAATTCACAAAGATTTCATACACAATGGAATCACCTACCAAAACCAAGGAAACCCTGTAATCCTTTGTGTGAAAACTCAAACGCACCACCGCCGCACCTCAAGGAAGGTAAACCAGGCCTAAAACCAGAATTTCAGACCATAAAACACAACATAAAACCTTAATTTTTAAACCCTACTTCCTGGAAATAAGGAACCTCAATGATAATGGATGAAACCCTAAGTAAATTGGATGTAACCCTAAACAAATTGAAAGAAGAAAGGAGGAGAACAACATACTTAAAATATCTTGGAGAAATCGCCCCCCAAAATACCAGTAGCTGATTTATAAAATTCTCAAACCTTAAAGGGAGGTTCTAACAAGAATAGGTAGATCATTTAGGAATTTTAATGGGGAAAAAAGAGTAAAAATCGAAGGAGTTATGAAGGAAACAAATTACCTTTATAAATCTGCCCGAAATTTGGGTTCTTCAGAATTTTCGACCACAATCGCGATGAAACTGAGATGAAAAGAGGGTGGAAGGATATTGGAAGCTCTTCTGGGTTCAAGGGGCGTGTTTGGGGCTTGGAATCACCGAACAAGCCTTAAAAATGAATAAGTTATTAATTAATCAAAATTTATTTTTAAAACTGGAATTGGGCTTTCGGACAGGCCCAATCCCTTAAATAAAACCCATATAAACCTTGGTTATGGATTTCCAAAGGCTCCAAATTTTAATTTTGGTGTTAATATATCCGGGGAGGACATTTAGGAGTTTGAATGAGTGAACAATATTTAAAAATGAATATGTTATAAAAGAAACAAAATTTATTTTTAAATCTGGAATCGGGCTCACGGTTTGGCCCAATTCATGAAAACTCACCTATTCTCCATAAAAATTTTGTAAAACCCCCCAAACAAAGCATTAATGGAAATTAAAAGAAAAATAAATTTAAAATAATCTATGTATGTGACATTTATCATCACTTAAAAATCTTAAGGTAAGTATGGGGTGGTACTTAATCATTCCAATCCATTAGGGCACACAAAAAAAGAATATCATAGACTACAATCATGATTAATGTTGAAATATAGAGGATCAGTGGCCTTAATTCTGGTGGTGTTCACCACATGTTATTAATGACCTGAATAAATAAATATTATTTATTAATTAAAAATTAATGAACCACTGTTAGTTTTAATTTATTTAGTATAACTTATTTTAGTTCATTCAAAACCTTTTTGATTGGTTATAAGGTTCAATTTCATTTTTCATGTTTGTTTGTTTTCTTGGTTTTTAATGATCGGTTTGTGTTCAGATAAACACGTATAATAAAAGTGGTTGTTCGGAATTAATGTTTTTTGTTTTTATTGAACATAAAAGAGAATAAATTTTTATAATAATCCATTTGGTTATTGGTATTGAAGATGAATTATTACATAAATCATTAGTGACAATGATTTCGGTAAATCAATGGTTTTTTATTACAATGAACATTTTTTCATTATAAAAAAATAAAATTTGTAAACAAATAACTACAAAACCTTAAATAGGATATATTACATATATAATAATTGGGTTTAATCATTACACAAATAATTTTCATACCATAATGAATGATGATAGTATAAATTGATAAATTGTTGTCCTTGATTGTACTAAATCAACATATCTCAATGGTGATTTTATTTCTTTCAAATAAAAGGTGGGGAAAGGAGAGATAATAATGAAATATGCCATTATAATAACAAAATTCTGATACATATATGTTACTACAGTTATCTCACCATTTGGGAGAAATGGGGTGATGAAAGAAACAATAAAATAACATAACATAAAGAAAAAAATTGGAAAGATTATTTTACCTCTTAATTGTTTCTCCTTTGAGAACATCTTAAGGGGATAGGTTTGAGTATTTTAAAGAGTTTAAGGCCTTTTGGAATTAAGGTAGGCCATTGGGGAGATATTAGGGATGATTATTGGTATGGAACAATGGTTTAGAGAAGTGAAGAGAAGAGGTAATGAAGGGGGGTTTATAGTGTAGGTGAAGAGGGTTTTCATAATATTATAATCATTAATTTATTATTTCTTATATAAACAATAAATAGTAAGTATTCCATGACAACAAATAGAAATAAATACATGTTATTGTAAACCAATTAGGCTTTAATCTTAACATCATCATCAATTATTCAATAAATCCATTATTTAGCATTTATTGTAAATTATCATATTTTATTATTCACCAAAAATTCTAGTATTTTAGAAAAATCACAAAAATTCACCCCAACAATGTTTTTATGTGTAGAAACCAAAAATGAAATCCTTTTTTCAAAAATAATTTTCTATATATGATTAATTTAATATTTTATTAAAATTATAATTTATTATTAAAAACCCAATTTTAAAACATTCATTTACTTTTCTAAAATATAGGTACATCACACTATCACTTCAAAATTATTTTTATACTATCATTATTAGGATTACTATTCATTAGGATATATCACTACTCTTAAGGTTATGATACTATTCATAAGGGTGAGATATTATTCACCAAAATTTATGTTTTTCTTATTGCAAACCAAATAAATTACTGATCACAACCATGTCTATTATATTTTTTAATTAAAATCGTAGAAGTTACAACATATGTTTAAAGGTTCATAGCATATAGTAGTTCATTATGTTTAGATTTCAAGTGATTATGACATGTGAAAGGAATTTCTATTAAAAAATATTGGGTCATTACATTTCCATTTTCTAATCCAATACCAAGATTCACTATCTAAATAATGAAAAAATACCATTTATGAGATAAGTTCAAGATCATTGAGATCAAAACCCAAAACATGTCTTCTAAACTACCCCATAAAAATGTTAACATAACCCACTTTACCCCTTCGGAATTCACTAGTGTAATAAAGGGAAATGTATCTATAAAATAACAGAATGAATTTTTATATTTTTCTTTACAATAAAATGATTATTAAATTTATCCTTTTTAATATGAATTTTCAAGTGTCTAAATAAAGAGTTTAATAAAAATTTGATTTTATACGATTGATCAAAAATAATATTTTCATAAGTATATAGTTTGAGTCAAGGAACTCTTTATGAAGAATTAAATATTTTTTTAAAAAAATTATATTTCCATGAAATATTATTACTAAATAATTTTTATTAAATATAAATTAGAATAAAATTTTTTCAAGTAAAAATTAATTTTTAAAATTTTCAAAAAAAATATTATTGTCAAAAAATAAATACTTTTCCTTAAATTGGGCTCTTAATAAAAAATATTAAATCCTCATAATTTTAGAATTATTTGGATAAAATAAAAAAAAATTAAAATCATCTCATTAAAAATATCCAATGGTATTTTTTCAAATGTTTTTGATATAGTCAAATTTTAAGGTCCAAATTAAATAAAGAAAAAATATATTATGTGTATTATGTCTTCATAATGACCTAATAGTGATGTAATATGTTACATAAAAGTTATCCAACACAAGAAACAAATTTCCTTAGTAAATTTATTTATTTTTTTTGAATTTTATAAATCCTAAATGAAACCACAAAAACCTATATTACATTTTATGGTTTTAAAATAAAATATTTGTAAACATGACTCAATTCTACATCACTAATGGAATTATATTAATGAAATCTATTCGTAAAATTTTAAATCAATTAAATACACTCAACTTTGGCATATTCTTGGGTAAAAACCATGGTATTGTTACTGTTTTTTTATTACCTTATCTTGTAGCATCCAAAACATAAATTCGGATATTAATAAAAAATTATCCACTATTTCTCTATATAAACTCCCCAAACCTCCCTTTTATAATCATTAAAAACTCTAATATCAGGAAATTAATCGTTCATTCCCCCTCTATATCCATCCAACGGAACCCCAAAACTCTTAAAGAAATCTTCCCATGATATTGGAAACATACTCTCAATGTAAGGTATCCTCTCATTCTCCCATCAATCCAAGAATCTTCTTTGTGTTATGAATTTTAATTCCTAGTTTTTTATATTGTATTATGTTCTTAAATATACCAACTACATCCCTTTTAATTTAAATTGTTTAAGGACACCTTTCACTCTAATTAATACCTTTTAGGAAGCCATATGTATCGTCGTTATGTTGGAGAAAACATCATGTGAATTTTCCTGAAAAATAATAATATTGTGAATACCCATCACCATTTACACTCAAGTTTATTCAAGTAGATGTGAAAATAAATAAATTATTTTGGACTTCTAGGTTTTTTCCACACATTCCTTAATCATGGGTGTCAATGTGGTGAAATAAGATCATATGTTGAATAATTTATGTGGTGCAGTTATGCATGAACATTATATAAAAGTGACATGCGGGCCAAAAATTATATAGGACTAAGATAAATTGGGTAATTTTTTAATATCATGAGATTCCATGACTGGTTTGTGGATGATTATCCCAATGACACTAAGTTAATTTTTCTTCATAATTATCCCTAATTTTCATTATGATTCCATGTTTTAATTTATTATCACATTCTAATGTTACCATTATGCTATAAGATTTTATCATGACTCATTATTCATGATTATGATTCTCACTGCAATTAATATACCTTTATATTCTTTAGTGATCACATTATTTTATTTACATTTTGTTATACATTTTTTATTGACTCTATTGTCTTGATAGCTTACCACTTTTTTATGTACATTGCTCGGTTATCTTATGTAATTTTTGATGAATGGTGGAATTTTATGAACATGTTGAGGTAGTTTTCAACAATGTAATTATATAAATGTTGAAAGTTTCTATGATATGTACTTAATTTCTAAAATACATTGGGATTCCAAAAAATTATTGTATTATGTGTACCTTTATGTAAAACATTGGGAATTAAGTTGTAATAAAGATATGATTGTTAATAGTTATTCTCAGAGAAAAATATAGTTATTTTTTGGATTATGATTATAAATACCTAGGGAAATCCTTACGTATAATACTAAAATATTAAAAAATAAAATGCTTTTGGTAAATTATAGAGTAAGTGGTTTCTAAGAACATTCATAAATGTCTGGGTACAACAAGATGATGTTGCTCTGACATAGAGGTATCTATTGGAAATTGTCCATAAAAGGATGCATTGATAAAGACTCGATAACCATCTAATGTAAACTAATGAGCCTTGATACACACCTATTTTCATGTTCATGGGATATATGATTTGGAAAATTCACATTCTCCTTATAAACCTTATTAAATAGAACATAAATTCCCATAATATTTAGTCATGAATAATTTATATTTGAAGCTATACATTTTTATATTAAGGAATATATCTCATTTTTCTAGTAATCTAATTAATGGAAATTGTTGAATTTTTTTTCTTAATATTATAAAAATTAACATCCCAAATTTTCACTTTATAATAATCCATTTTTAGAAATAGGTAGAAATAATTAAACAACCTATGTGAAGGGAAAGGTAATTAACACCAAAATGAAATGCTCCACCTGATGGGGGAAATAATCGTGAACATCATGAAAATAATAACTCAATAAAATCATGTTTTGAATTGAAATGTTTATTAGGAGAAACGCTCTAATTACCTTAATAAATAGTAAGTTTCAAAATCTTAAATTTATGAATCAAAGAACTTTTCCTTTAAATTGATCTCGGGACCCCTTAATTATTGAGAAATGGATCTACTCAATTGAATAGATAATTCATATCCTTTAATTATTTGAGTAAGAAATGGTTGTTTTGTCTTGATATCATATAGAGGGACAAGCTGATCAATGTTGGATGTTGGTCAAAAATATGACTCCTATGGAGAACGTCGAAGCGAATAAGTGTTTGAAACTCTAGATAACATTTTAAAAAAACGGTTTCCCCACAATATCCTACTAAAAATGGATATGTACTTTTTTATCCTTAAGAAAAATGATGATGAATCTATCAAGTTGTATGAGGAAACCCAAATAATACTTTCACGATATAACTCCATCTTTGTCAATTACCCCTTATATAAATTTCACTACTTTTTGGTGGGGTAAACCAAAATATAAGAAAAGATTTGAAATTTAAGGCATAAAAAAGAATGGGGAAATTATCTAATCATTCCTAAAAATTAAAATGGAAATATGAGAATCTCAAGGTCTATTAGGTCTGGAGATAAGAATGGGATAATGAATGTTAATTATTGTGGTGTGATTGAAAAATCTTATGACGGAAAAAAGATCCACCATCCCACTTATCAAAAGTTTTAGAAAAATGTATCTAAAAAATTTATTATAGGGTATAAAAAATTCTTATCTATGGGATGGAAGGCCACCAAACTAGTGATTTTAAGTGGTAGAAACCCCCCAATGTGATTGAAGAATGGAAGTATCAAGTCAACTGTATTCTTATATTAAACTGTTACAAGAGAAAGATACATGGAAACTAAGATAATCAATTATCTAAGCCAACGGTGGTTAATGAAACCAGCGACAACCACCTCCAAGGCCTGAAGAGAAAAGGTTATCCTATGTATCGAAAACTACTGATGTGGATATCAATAATGAACTGAATATAGTTAATCTAGTTATTCATTAAAGAATATATAATATACCTCTTGATACATTTTTTTTCATTGTTTTATATCACGTATGTTTAACAGAACTGTTCAAGAACACCAACAAAAAATTGATGTCATGTTATTAGTGAAGAGGAATAATGGGTCAATTCTCATATCCTAAGATTACAACTCATCCCCAATCCACTTTTTTGGAAATTATATCCTCAAAAACCTTATGATACTCCCTTTATTGTAATTTGATACAATTCATAGAATGGATTGGATTTCCTTGTATATAGAAAACATATATTTTGATGATAAATACATCAAAATTGGTGTTATAAATTTCCATATGATTATATATAAGTGAGAGGAGAAGGATAAACCATATTTAGAACCAAAGTATTTATCATGGATATTTTTGAACTTCAAAAATTCTAGGTCAAATAAAAGATAGTAAAGAAAGGTTCATCCTTGTTGACATGACAATCTTCTGGTAATTTACTAATGTGTTTCCTAAATAATTTATTATACTTCCTGCAATTCAAGAGGCTGATTTCTCAATATAACTCATACCCAAATATTTACTGGTATTCACGACTCCATATATAATGTTTCTTTTGTACTTGTGGAGATGAAGAAATAATTACAGGAACCATGATGATTCAATGAAAATATGCATTGACTATCATGAGCTCAAAATGTCACACCCCGACCGCGGACGTCCATAATTTTTCTCTTTTCTTGGACCCGGTTTAAATTTTTCCAAGATTAATTGTGATTGATGGTTTCGCACCGGTGCGCGGTCATCGCATCGCTAGCGGTGATCGTGCGTTCGGCCCGGGTGACCACATGTTCGCCCGGCGGTTAAATTTTAACTTCTACTTTATGTTCATAGTTAATATAATTAGGATTGTTAAATTATTTTATTATCATTATTATTTTATTTATTAAGTTTGTTATTATTATTATTATTGTAAATTTTATAATTATTATTATCTTTATAAAGTTTTATTATTATTATTAATATAAGTTCTATTATTATTTTTAGGATAAATTTTATTATTATTAAATGGTTTGATTATAATTATACTTTTTATTATTGTTATTATAATGTTATATTATAATTATTAATATTATTATTTTTATCATATATATATATATATATAAACCTACCCCACCCTAACCCTAACCTAATCCCCTACCCAGCCGCCACTCCCTCCCTCTCTCTCCCGTCCCCGTTTCTCTCCCGCTCAGCCCAAGACTGGCCGCCTGCTCCCGTTCCGCCCCAGCCTCCTCCTTCAGCCCGCGCCCGACCGACCCCTGCTCGCCCTCGCCGGCCCGCACCGACCCCGTCCCGGCCTCGCCGCGCCAACCCCCTCCCGTGCCAGCGTTCTCCCGCTCACCCCCACGCACCGCCGCGCGTCCCGGCGCCCGCCTCCGCCTCGCTGGCGCCTGCTCACCCCAGCCCCCTCCGCGTTTTCTCCCTGTTTCTCCCCTGCTCGCCGACCGCCCTCCTGCCTGTTTCGGCCACCCGACCGCCGCGCGCCCTCCTTGCCAAGCCGACCGTCGCGCGCCCTCCTCGCCCAAGCCGGAGCCCCGTCGCTGACCCGCTCTCCGCCTCGCCCCTGTTCCAGCGCACCCCTCCAGCCCTCCTCCTGCCTCATTCTGCCGCGGCGACACCCCCACGCCTGTCCCGGCCTCATCTCCTTCGTCCGGCGCCGCCCTGCATCACCACCCCGCGCCGCCTCGGCCAGCCCGCGACCCCCCCTGCTCGCCCTCGGCCAGCCTCGCAGCCCTCCACGCATCCCGCACCGCCCCGCCAGCGGCTGCTCTCCGTCCTCGCGCAACCACCGGCGCCCAGGACTCCGCTCTTCTCCCCTCGGCGCCCCCTGTTCAGCGTGCAAGCCCCTCCGGCTTTTTTTTTCCAGCCTCCGCGCGCCTCTGGCCGCGCTACCTCCTACGTTTCCGGGCCGCACCCAGCTCTCCCGGCGACCTCTGGCCCGGCACGCCCCTGCTCCAGCGTCCGGCGGTCCGACCGCCGCCCTGCTCCGCCCCGCTCTCCTCCTACCTTGCTTCGCCGATCCGTCCCCCCCCCCCCTGCGTGAGTTTTCTTTTTTTTATTTGTTATTTTTGTTTGTTTGGTTTTATTATAATTATTATTATTATATCACAATTAATATTATTATACTATCAATATTATTGTTATTATGTTAATATTATTATTAATATTATTACATCATTATTAAAATTATTATTATGTTATTGTTATTAATTCTATATTATTATTATTATTATTATTGTTATTATTATTATTATTATTATATTATTATTATTATTATTATTATTATTGTTATTATTATTATTATTATATTATTATTATTATTATTATTATTATTATTACTATCATATTATTAATATTAATATTTTTATTGTGATTATATTATTATTATCATTATATTATTATTATTGTGATTATATTATGATTATATTATTATTATGTTGATATTATTCTATCCTTATTATTTTTATTATATCATTATTGTTTTTATTGTTATATTATTATTATACTTATTTAATTATTATTTGTATATCTTTCTTGTTATTAAAGTATGTTATTATTATTATATTATTATTATTAATATATTATTAAGATTAAGATTATTTTTATTTTTATTATTTTCTAGTTAATATTGTTAAGTTATTATTTTGTAATGATATTGTTATTATTATGGTTATGCTATTATTATCATTATAATAATAATATTATTATTATTATTTTCTTATTATTATTACTCTGACTTTTACTTGTGCCTTGTTAGGGGTTTTCTTCATCAATTTATACTTGTTTTTGATAGGTTTAAGACTTTAGGATCCGCGCAGGGCGTTTCCGAGGAAGCGCCATCGCTGCGCCTTGTTTCCGAGGTTCTGCCGTCTCCGCGCCTCAGTTTCGAGAGTGTTGGATTTTATCACGTGGCTTCGGACACACGTCGGGTCATCGCGCCTTGGTTCCAAGATCCTTTTTTTTACCGTCGCGCTTGGATTTTGAGATAGGTCTCCCATTGCACTCGCCTTTAAATTAAGAATTTATTTATTCCTTGCCTTTTATTGAATTTCAGTAAATTTAAAGGAAAATTTAGTAGTTTTATAGTGTGGTGATCTGCTGATGATAAAAGCCGTTTTTAATTCTAGAGTTTCACTAAAAGTGTTCTTCTTGGTTTTAGTTTTGTGCTTCCATGGTAGTATTGCTAAATGGTTCCTCCTGAATAATGAAAGTCATGTTAAATTGTGTTTTGAAATGTTTTTGGCGTGTGTGAATTTGTAGATGTATTGCTTATGGAAAGTGGTGTTTTCTTAGAACTTTGATTAGAGAAAACGTCGTGTGACCTTTGAACTTGTTTGGAAACCTTATGTGTGGCTCTTGGTTGATGAAAGATGTTTTCCTTTGTTACGCGAACAAAAGTTTGGTTTTCATTTGGGAAATGGTGTTCCTTCACAAAAAATGATTAAAGGCCCGTTTGGCTCTTGATAAATGTGGGGTGCGTTTGGTGATTGGAAAGTGACTCTACTTGTGAAACAAATGTGTTCCAGGGTTAAGATGCTGATTTGAGTTTCTTAAATAAATTTCTAAGTGCGTTTCTGGTTTTCAATGAAATGGCGTGTGTCATCCCTCTTTAAAAATGCTTTGGTCTTAGATGTTCAAAATGTAAGTGACATGACGGCCCGGTTGGCACTTTATCAAATGTGAAGTGATTATATATATATATACGTAGTTGTGAGGGCATTTCTACAGGGGGACTTCCCTTCGAGGGTTGTCGTGTAGCGATGTCCGTGTAAGGGGTTGGCAAGTGCGGTGAGATGAGTCACGCGTGCGCGGGTCTCCCACTTACACAGTGTTACAAAAACTACTATGGGTTCCTGGGCGTCTTGTAGATTATCGAGTGACGGTTGCTTGCTAACCCTGATTAGACGGGTTAGTACCCCCTGGAGTTACAGACAGGCCAGGAGGGATGTGCCACTGGTTGGCTGTTAGGGCGGCCAGTTGGTTATTGACTATGGAGTACCATGCCGGCAGGTAGTCTGAACCCGAGTACGTCCAGGGGTTTTCTAGGGATGTTCAGGATCACCCATGGTTATTGCTGATAACTTCTGGTTTACTTTTGCTTGCACTTGGTTTTCCTTGCCTGTTTACCTTTACTTGCACTTGTTTTCCCTGCTTGTTTACTTTCAGTCATCCTTCACAGCCTGTACTGTTAGATTTTTGGAAAAATGGTTTTCAAATGAAAATGTTTTATTCTCTTTGGGTAAGGTTTTGGAAATGTAACACTTTGCTTATCAGAATGAGTTTAAAACTAATGGAATGGAACCAACTTTTAAAAAGGAATAAGGGAAATGTCTCGTGTTTGATTTTCAAGTAAAGCATTGTGAAAACTTACTTTTATACATTATAGTTCAAACCTGGATTATGTAGATTCTATATTTACTGGCAGTGCTTTGGGATTTTGTTGTTGGGCTCACCTACTGAGTACTTTTGTGCTCACGCCTATCTTTTACCATTTCAGTCACAGGTCTTCTGTTTTGAGTCGCTCAGTGTTGGAGCGAGGTTGCTCTCTAGTTGGGTGGTGACCTGAGAGGTCACATGGAGGTACGTGGTTGTGTGGTTTTTATTTCTTTTCCGCTGTTAGTGTTTGTTTATTCTGTTCTATTTACTTTTGTTTTGGGCTGAAATCGTTCCCAACGATCAAGTCTTAATGCCCGGCACTGGTTTCCATCCCGGGGGGATCGGGAACGCCCCTCGGGACTTGTCGCGGACCGGCTCGGGTGACCGGTTCAGGGTCGACCCGGGTTGGTTCGTGACAAAATGGTATCAGAGGGAGGCTCTTGTTATTTGGGTTGTCCGGTAGAAGGAGATTAGGACTGTCGGAACTCGAGGGGTAGGTACGGGAAGAGCGTCGCGAACTCTTGCTCGCACTGATCCTCGAGTTACCAGGGGTAGTTCGGGAATTGTGTCCTTGTCTTTTCTGGTTTGTCTTGGATTGAGAGATGACAATGGAGGGAAGCCGATGTTACGTCGTGATTTCACATGGAGTAGTGACCCATGTGGAGTCTGAGTACGTGGTTTGAATTCCTCCTAGTGGTCGACGCTGACTTGGGACATGGCCCACTACCATGTCGCCAGGTTGAGTGTGACTACTAGTCCCTCATTTCAGTGGTTGATGCAAATTTGGTTGCTGCTTATGTTTTGGTCTGTGTAAGTACGTTGTTGGAAATGAAAAAGGTTTTTTGAAAGATTGGACTGGTTCCTTTTAAAGGAATTTAAATATATGAAATGGGTTTTAAAACTGAAATCTCTTGATTTGAAAATCTGTTGTTTGCTTGGAATTGGATAAGAATGATTTGGGTTGAAACCTCGGTTCCTCTTTATGAACGTTTGCACATGTGTGAGAATGCATGGAAAGTGTGTGTTGACGCACGTATGAATGGAATGTGGATAAAGACATGTGCAGCGGTTCATGAGATTACCTGGGTGTGTATTTGAAATTAAGGGCTTGAATTTGTTTTCTAAACTGGTTTTAAAGGGAGAATGGTTTTGGAAAGTTTTTGGTTTGAAAGTGGATTGGTTTTTCGAAAGTGATTTTGAGAAAGGGTGGTTTTGAAATCAAAAATGAAAAGGAAATTTTAAGGAGGAGATTTTATTTTGGGTTGTGTTGTATTTGATTGGTCCTTGTGCTGACTGTTTTTGATAAAGGCGCTTTTATTGATGTTGCTTCGTTTTGATGTGGGTTTTGGCCTTGTGTTTTATATGTCGCTCAGGAAATGCCGCCCAGAAAGGTCTTTAAGGATTTGGATATGTCATGCCCAGTTTTTAGTCCTCCTCAGACTTTGCCTGTTCTCCATGGTGATCAGGGTCCGTTAGAGGCAGTGGAATGGCTCGAGGAAGTGGAACGTGTCTTTAGAATGTTGGGAACTCCCGAAAATGTTAAGGTTCGTGCAATTATGGAGTTGTTTGAGGGTCCAGCTCTGGACCAGTGGAAGATGGTTACCCCACCGTCAACGCAAGGTGAAATGACGTGGGATGTCTTCAGAACCGTTTTCATCCAATGGTTTGTACCTGAGGAAGTGAAGCTGGAGAAAAAGGGAGAGCTTGTGCATATTCAACAAGGTCAACGGACGGTGAAGGCATATGTTGACCATTTCAAGGAACTGATTCCCTTTTCTCCAGAGGTAGCATCGCATGAGCTCATGAAAGCCTCTCTTTTCACTGGGGGTCTTCGTTCCGAGATCAAGGAGCGAGTCCTCCCTTCTGAAGACCTTTGTTTCGAGAAGCTGGAAGAGAAAGCTTTCTTGGCTGAGTTGCTTTCCGGTGTGCGGGTGGTTACTACTTCAGCGTCCCCTGTTGTTGTTCATAAGAGTTCCCCCTCTGGTGAGGAAAAGGCGCCAGAGATACCTGTTCCTAATGAGTTATCCCCTTTGGTCCCAGCTTCCAGTTCATCAAATCGTTCGATGGTATGCTTTCAGTGTGGTCGTTTCGGGCATTTAAAGCCGTCTTGTCGCAACCCCCCGAAGATGTGTCATCGCTGTGGTTGTCTGGGTCATCTGGAGAAGTTTTGCAAGAAGCGTCGCTTGAAGAGGAAGCTGTGATTGGAGAATGTCAGTACCTGACTGTGAGGCAGAAGATGCTTCAGCCATCAGAGCCCCAGCCACAAGTCTCGGGGTGAAGCCCGCGCACAGTCAGGAGTCCCCAGGGGTGTGAAGCCTTGGTCCAGGTTTTGAGTTCCGCGTTAGCAGTAGGACAATCAAGATCTTTTAGTACTTGTTTTTCTGCTGATAAGTTTTGACGTTGTTGTATGTTCATCGTTTTACCATGGGGTTATCATGGACTTGTTCTATCATAATCCAAGTAGTCTGGTTTATGTAAATGTGTGGTTTTTCTAAAAAGTGACAATGGACTTGTTCGATGATAAATCTAAGCGGACTTGTCATGGGAATGTAATATTCTAAATCGGGTGTCCTTCCTAAAGGTGTGTTCGTCTCTCGTGTGGGTTGACCTCGTTCTAGTAATGTTGTCGATGTGGTTATGTTTTGTGGAATTCGGTGGATCATGTCTCCAGTTTGATGTTGGTTAAATGTTTTCTATAGGTTTTCCCTGGTGTTGAAGGTTGTTGACTCCGGTCGAGGATTTAATGTCTTGACGGAAGTGTTGTTTTAATCGTGCTATAGGAGTTGGTTTGAATTGGTTGGGAGTTCCCGCGTCGACCCCCTTTTCTAGGGTCTTCCTTTTAGATGGTCAACTTTCCTGCACTAGTTAAGTTCTTGTGGTGGGGAGAACCCCTTCGTGTTCTCCCCTCAATCTCGGACCCCAGTTTTCTCTTGAATCGGTCGGGTGTGACCTGTGTGGAGTAAGGTCATCCCCGAGATTCTCAATCCTCTCTGGTTTCTTTAGTTATGTTTGGGCATAGACTTGGTCTTTGGTTGACTTGCGGCCTGGTGACTTTCTGGGGGCAGAAAGTGTCTGTGGTGGGGAGAATTGTCACACCCCGACCGCGGACGTCCATAATTTTTCTCTTTTCTTGGACCCGGTTTAAATTTTTCGAAGATTAATTGTGATTGATGGTTTAGCACCGGTGCGCGGTCATCGCATCGCTAGCGGTGATCGTGCGTTCGGCCCGGGTGACCACATGTTCGCCCGGCGGTTAAATTTTAACTTCTACTTTATGTTCATAGTTAATATAATTAGGATTGTTAAATTATTTTATTATCATTATTATTTTATTTATTAAGTTTTTTATTACTATTATTATTGTAAATTTTATAATTATTATTATCTTTATAAAGTTTTATTATTATTATTAATATAAGTTCTATTATTATTTTTATGATAAATTTTATTATTATTAAATGGTTTGATTATAATTATACTTTTTATTATTGTTATTATAATGTTATATTATAATTATTAATATTTTTATTTTTATCATATATATATATATATATAAACCTACCCCACCCTAACCCTAACCTAATCCCCTACCCAGCCGCCACTCCCTCCCTCTCTCTCCCGTCCCCGTTTCTCTCCCGCTCAGCCCAAGACTGGCCGCCTGCTCCCGTTCCGCCCCAGCCTCCTCCTTCAGCCCGCGCCCGACCGACCCCTGCTCGCCGTCGCCGGCCTGCACCAACCCCGTCCCGGCCTCGCCGCGCCAACCCCCTCCCGTGCCAGCGTTCTCCCGCTCACCCCCACGCACCGCCGCGCGTCCCGGCGCCCGCCTCCGCCTCGCTGGCGCCTGCTCACCCCAGCCCCCTCCGCGTTTTCTCCCCGTTTCTCCCCTGCTCGCCGACCGCCCTCCTGCCTGTTTCGGCCACCCGACCGCCGCGCGCCCTCCTTGCCAAGCCGACCGCCGCGCGCCCTCCTCGCCCAAGCCGGAGCCCCGTCGCTGACCCGCTCTCCGCCTCGCCCCTGTTCCAGCGCACCCCTCCAGCCCTCCTCCTGCCTCATTCCGCCGCGGCGACACCCCGACGCCTGTCTCGACCTCATCTCCTTCGTCCGGCGCCGCCCTGCATCCCCACCCCGCGCCGCCTCGGCCAGCCCGCGACCCCCCCTGCTCGCCCTCGGCCAGCCTCGCAGCCCTCCACGCAGCCCGCACCGCCCCGCCAGCGGCTGCTCTCCGTCCTCGCGCAACCACCGGCGCCCAGGACACCGCTCTTCTCCCCTCGGCGCCCCCTGTTCAGCGTGAAAGCCCCTCCGGCTTTTTTTTTCCAGCCTCTGCGCGCCTCTGGCCGCGCTACCTCCTACGTTTCCGGGCCGCACCCAGCTCTCCCGGCGACCTCTGGCCCGGCACGCCCCTGCTCCAGCGTCCGGCGGTCCGACCGCCGCCCTGCTCCGCCCCGCTCTCCTCCTGCCTTGCTTCGCCGATCCGTTCCCCCCCCCCCTGCGTGAGTTTTCTTTTTTTATTTGTTATTTTTGTTTGTTTGGTTTTATTATAATTATTATTATTATATCACAATTAATATTATTATACTATCAATATTATTGTTATTATGTTAATATTATTATTAATATTATTACATCATTATTAAAATTATTATTATGTTATTGTTATTAATTCTATATTATTATTATTATTATTATTATTATTATTATATTATTATTATTATTATTATTATTGTTATTATTATTATTATTATTATATTATTATTATTATTATTATTATTATTATTACTATCATATTATTAATATTAATATTTTTATTGTGATTATATTATTATTATCATTATATTATTATTATTGTGATTATATTATGATTATATTATTATTATGTTGATATTATTCTATCCTTATTATTTTTATTATATCATTATTGTTTTTATTGTTATATTATTATTATACTTATTAAATTATTATTTGTATATCTTTCTTGTTATTAAAGTATGTTATTATTATTATATTATTATTATTAATATATTATTATTATTAAGATTATTATTATTTTTATTATTTTCTAGTTAATATTGTTAAGTTATTATTTTGTTATGATATTGTTATTATTATGGTTATGCTATTATTATCATTATAATAATAATATTATTATTATTATTTTCTTATTATTATTACTCTGACTTTTACTTGTGCCTTGTTAGGGGTTTTCTTCATCAATTTATACTTGTTTTTGATAGGTTTAAGACTTTAGGATCCGCGCAGGGCGTTTCTGAGGAAGCGCCATCGCTGCGCCTTGTTTCCGAGGTTCTGCGTCTCCGCGCCTCAGTTTCGAGAGTGTTGGATTTTATTACGTGGCTTCGGACACACGTCGGGTCATCGCGCCTTGGTTCCAAGATCCTTTTTTTTACCGTCGCGCTTGGATTTTGAGGTAGGTCTCCCATTGCACTCGCCTTTAAATTAAGAATTTATTTATTCCTTTCCTTTTATTGAATTTCAGTAAATTTAAAGGAAAATTTAGTAGTTTTATAGTGTGGTGATCTGCTGATGATAAAAGCCGTTTTTAATTCTAGCGTTTCACTAAAAGTGTTCTTCTTGGTTTTAGTTTTGTGCTTCCATGGTAGTATTGCTAAATGGTTCCTCCTGAATAATGAAAGTCATGTTAAATTGTGTTTTGAAATGTTTTTGGCGTGTGTGAATTTGTAGATTTATTGCTTATGGAAAGTGGTGTTTTCTTAGAACCTTGATTAGAGAAAACATCGTGTGACCTTTGAACTTGTTTGGAAACCTTATGTGTGGCTCTTGGTTGATGAAAGATGTTTTCCTTTGTTACGCGAACAAAAGTTTGGTTTTCATTTGGGAAATGGTGTTCCTTCAAAAAAAATGATTAAAGGCCCGTTTGGCTCTTGATAAATGTGGGGTGCGTTTGGTGATTGGAAAGTGACTCTACTTGTGAAACAAATGTGTTCCAGGGTTAAAATGCTGATTTGAGTTTCTTAAATAAATTTCTAAGTGCGTTTCTGGTTTTCAATGAAATGGCGTGTGTCATCCCTCTTTAAAAATGCTTTGGTCTTAGATGTTCAAAATGTAAGTGACATGACGGCCCGGTTGGCACTTTATCAAATGTGATGTGATTATATATATATATACGTACTTGTGAGGGCATTTCTACAGGGGGACTTCCCTTCGAGGGTTGTCGTGTAGCGATTTCCGTGTAAGGGGTTGGCAAGTGCGGTGAGATGAGTCACGCGTGCGCGGGTCTCCCACTTACACAGTGTTACAAAAACTACTATGGGTTCCTGGGTGTCTTGTAGATTATCGAGTGACGGTTGCTTGCTAACCCTGATTAGACGGGTTAGTACCCCCTGGAGTTACAGACAGGCCAGGAGGGATGTGCCACTTGTTGGCTGTTAGGGCGGCCAGTTGGTTATTGACTATGGAGTACCATGCCGGCAGGTAGTCTGAACCCGAGTACGTCCAGGGGTTTTCTAGGGATGTTCAGGATCACCCATGGTTATTGCTGATAACTTCTGGTTTACTTTTGCTTGCACTTGGTTTTCCTTGCCTGTTTACCTTTACTTGCACTTGTTTTCCCTGCTTGTTTACTTTCAGTCATCCTTCACAGCCTGTACTGTTAGATTTTTGGAAAAATGGTTTTCAAATGAAAATGTTTTATTCTCTTTGGGTAAGGTTTTGGAAATGTAACACTTTGCTTATCAGAATGAGTTTAAAACTAATGGAATGGAACCAACTTTTAAAAAGGAATAAGGGAAATGTCTCATGTTTGATTTTCAAGTAAAGCATTGTGAAAACTTACTTTTATACATTATAGTTCAAACCTGGATTATGTAGATTCTATATTTACTGGCAGTGCTTTGGGATTTTGTTGTTGGCTCACCTACTGAGTACTTTTGTGCTCACGCCTATCTTTTACCATTTCAGTCACAGGTCTTCTGTTTTGAGTCGCTCAGTGTTGGAGCGAGGTTGCTCTCTAGTTGGGTGGTGACCTGAGAGGTCACATGGAGGTACGTGGTTGTGTGGTTTTTATTTCTTTTCCGCTGTTAGTGTTTGTTTATTCTGTTCTATTTAATTTTTTTTTGGGCTGAAATCGTTCCCAACGATCAAGTCTTAATGCCCGGCACTGGTTGCCATCCCGGGGGGATCGGGAACGCCCCTCGGGACTTGACGCGGACCGGCTCGGGTGACCGGTTCAGGGTCGACCCGGGTTGGTTCGTGACACAAAAAGTTCCTTATAAATAACAAGTTTCCACTTTTATGATTGATGTCTTCTTTAATCATCAATTTGAATCTCATTATTTCACTAAGTTAGACCTATGGGAAATAAATTATTATGTAAAGTTTAAGGAGGGGAATATCCCCAAGACTACTTTTGTTATAAATTCTTAGAAATATAAGTACATAGTGATTCAATTTGAAATTACTAATGCTCCATCAATCTTCATGGGATTAATTAATTGATCCATTATTAATTAACCTAACAAATTTATAGTAGTCCTTATAGATGACATACTCATATAGTCTAAAATATTGGAGAAACATTATGATCATTTGAATTATTTATTAAAGAATTTTTAAAAGGAAATTATTTCTCATGTTTAGTAAATTTGAGTTTTGTTAGAGTGAGTAAATTTACTAGAACATGTTTTTACCAGTAAATGTATTTTGGTGTATCCATTAAAAATAAAAGTAATTAAACGATTGACCAATCTTATATTTTTCTAAGAAATTTAATGTTAACTTACATTATCATGGTATTATAATCAATTTTTTAGAAACTTCTCATGATATTATAGTATACTAACCAATATTACATAGAAGGTATACAAGTTTGTTTCGACTAATGAATTTTAATAAATCATTATAAATTTGAAGAAGTGGCTAATAACTGCACCTGTGATCACATTTCCCACCAATGGTGTAATATTTTTTATCTACATTAATGCATCCAAAAATGGATTGGTTTTTTACTCGATAAAGATGAAAATTTGATATACTATATCTCCATTAAATTTTATATACATGAGAATAAAAATAAAACTCATGATATAGAATTTTTTCAGTGATATTCACATTCGAATTTTGGTAAAATTATCTCTACAAAGTAAAGGGTGACATATATATGGACTAAAAAAGACTCAAATATATATCTATACAAAAATATCAGGATATGTTACAATAATGAAGATAGATATCATCAGGGATTATGATTGATGAACCCATTACCATCTTGGGAAATCAAAAAAATAGTAATATGTTCTATGTATAAATTATCATGAAACTCTATACTGGATGAAAATTGAAAGGGATCTGACATTTATAAACATGTAATGGATTCACATTGGAATAATAAGAGGATACTTATCCAACCATGATCAAATGAAGGCTTGATTAGATATTCTTGAGATTTCCAAGGAATACCAAAATGATGATGAGCTGTTTTAGAATAAGATATAGAATATTCTAGAGTTAAAATATGTTGAAGATGGAGTTATAAGGCCTGGAACCAAGATGTTTGTCCACTAGAAACTAAAACATGAGAATTAACTTCTGAATGATGTTTAAAGATCATCTTTCTTTATTCATCCAATAAAAACTAAAATGTATAGATATGGTATTCAAATAAATTGGTTGGATTAAAGGAATTATGATATTGTAGAGTTTTTATTTAGATTCATGACATTCAAAAAAAGTCATGGAGTAAAAACATAAATCTAAGTGTATAATGAAACCATGTCCCATACCAATATTAAAATAAGGAAACATGACCGTATATTTCATCATAGGAAACCCCAATACTTCTGAAGGTGATAATAACATCTGTGTGGTAGCTAATCACCTTACCAATTCAACACATTTCATATCTATCAATGATGATTTATATCTTGAAAAAATAACTGTGACATACATAAGGGATGTGGTAATAATCCATATAGTTCCACTATCCATTTATTTGATCAAAACACATTATTTATATCAAGGTTTTCTAGATGCATTCAGAAAGAATTGGGTACTGAACTTAGTTTAGCACTAGTTATCAACCTCAAATCGAGGTTCAGTTTGAAAGGACCACTAAATCTCTTTAGGATATGATGAGATCATATTTAATTTATTTTAAAGGATGTCTGTATGAGTGTCATCCCTAAGTGAAGTTCTCAAAGTTCCCATTCGGAAACTCAAATGTCACCTTACGAGGATTTGTATAGGAAGAGGATTCAGACTCCAATATGTTGTGATGAAGCTTGAGAGAAGAAGATTATGAAACCTAATCTTATCATAGAATTGATGTATAATGTTCCGACTATTCACTGTCATATAAAATCCACAGAAAGTTAAAATAAAATATATGAATTCAATTATTGAAGTGTTCAAGAGTATAACGTTGGATGTAAAGTGTTCTTTCATATATCACAATTAATGATACATTCATGAGGTTTAAGAAAAACTAAAGCTTTTCCTAAGATACATCATCCCCTTTCAGATCCTTGATCACATCGGAGTGGTGTCTTATCGATTAGAAATCCACCATAATATATCTCATGTACAATATTTCTTCCATTTACCCCACTTGATGACGATCATATAAGACCCATCACATGAACTAAATACATATGTGTTACTATTGTAGATGGAAATTCCACATAAGGTGAATTTGGATAAAATCATTGATCCTACATTCAAAGTTCTACAAAGAAATACAACTCACCTTGTCAAAGTTTTGTGCTAGAATCCCAAGTTCAAGGAAGAAAAATGGGAAATGGAAGAGGTAATGAAACAGAAGTATCCTATTCTATTTTAGTGTATAAATTTAAATTTTTTATAATGAATCGTTTGAGGGGTTCAATATTTTAGTTTATTAATCTTTTATAAATGACATTATCTATTGGAATAAATAAATTCTTTATCACATAATTTAATTATAGAAAACACATGATTTACCATGATTATTTTTTACAGTTATAGTCTATTGGGTTTAAAATAATATAAAAATCCTAATAATTTATATTTTATCCATTTCAATGTTACCATTAAAATTATTATATTAATATATATATATATATAATTATAAATAAACAGATGGATGAAGTGATTTCCTTGGTCAGTTAGATCGTACCCTCTGAAGATCATTTATCAATGATCTTATGGTAGATAGCATTAATTGGATTTATCCTTAACTAATACCAAGAAAAAATTCAATAACTAAAGAAAAAATGAAAAACAATATATGAGATAATATCAATCTCATCGATATGAGAGCCCAATCCAAGTTTTTCAAATAACCGCATGAATGATTCCCCATCATAAGCCATACCATTAGGGAACTCTATGGTGTAATACATGGATATATATCTAGAAAATAATATTATAAATTTGTATATTTTTCTATTAAATTTTTAAGTTATTATAGTTATAATTTGTTATATTACTTTTTAAATGATTAATTTATGAGTTTTAAAAGAATTATATTTTGATACAATGAAGAAAAAAATTAATTTTTTGAAACATACAAATTCAATCAATATACTCCTTTTAATGAATTCAATGTTTTTTGAAATAAATTTAATTTTCAAGAAATATAATTTTTAACTACATTTTATTAAATATAAATGATAATATAATTTTATGGTGTCAAAAATAATTTTATGAAAAACATAAATCTTTTATTTTTCAAAAGAGTTGTTTTTTTAATAAATGTGGTTTTTGATTTAAAATATTAAATTACCAAAATTGAATATTATTTGGAATAAATTAATATTATATTTTAAATCAGAACATTATAATTATTCGAAGGTTATGTTTTTATCTTATGTGAAGACATCCATATTTTTGGGATAGAATAAAAAATGGTATAGAAATAGGTTTTATATTACGACATCAAAATGACTCAAAAGTGGTGCAATATATTCCATAAAATTATCTACAACCAAATATATATTTAGACTTTAAAATAATATGTTTCTTTTATTTTATTAATTTTATCAATACCTAATGAATCCTTTAAACCATAAATTATATTTAATGATTTCAAAATCAATTATTTATTGACTTGATTGACTTCCATATCACTAAGAGTATTATTTTAAATGTCATGGTTCTTAAACATGAAAAATAATTAAAACCACAAAAATTTGACTGAAACCATGGTCAAAACAATGTATTGTTTTTGTTTTTAATTACTTTATCATAGAAATCAAAAACATAAATTTTTAAATCGATAAAGAATCATCCTCCCTTTCCAATTTAAACACAAAGAGCCTCCCTTTCCACTTTTCTCAAAACTCTAAGACAAAAAAAATACAATTAAATTATCTTTATAGATCCCTCTAAAGGTTCCAAAAAACTTTTATGATTTTATTACCAAGATTTTAGAAGTGTCCTCTCATACTAAGGGATCCTCTCCAACTCCCCATTATTCCAGAACCGTCGTTTTCTTATTCCTTTTAATTACAGATTTTTTAGGTCACGTTATTTAATAAAATATACTAACTACTTTATTTATGATTTAAAATTGATGATAAACCCATTTCACCTTTGTTAACCACTTTTATTAACCCTTAAATATCATAGTTATGTTATTAAAATAAATGAATGTTTTTTCATGCCAAACAACGGTGTGGGGAATACCTTTCACCATTTCCAATAAATGGTATTAAAATATATGTACCTCTCCCTTATTAATCTTTATATCCAATTATGTATCAAACACTCCTTAATAATTGGGTTTTATGTGATAAAATTTCATCCTATGATGAATGATCTATGTATCACACATATGCATGTACATTATATGAATGTGACAGGTGGACTTGGAATTTTATACCCCCCCCCCCAATGATTTGGGTAATGTTATAATATCATGATATTCTATATATGGTGCCAGGGAGGTTATCCTAAGAACAAAATTATTCTCTATTTTAGATTTTATTCTTTACATATGTTTATCAAGTCATGTTTTATGTCGTTTCCACATTCATATGTTGTCTTTATCTTATCATTTTTGATAGAATTTGTGACATAATACACCAATATTCTAAGAGAATATAAATCCTAGAATATTTCAAATCAATTTATTTTTAAATAAATTCAATCTCTTTGATATCTTATAATGCATGCAACATTGGGTTTAAATGAAATGGGATACCCTAATATAAAATTATTATTTAAACATGACTGTTATAACCATAACACTAAGTTGGAAGTTATAAATAAGACAAAATAAATTATGAAAATTATAAGGTTTACATATTTATACATCCAATTCAATGTTTATATATTGAATAGAAATAAAATAAAAATCTTTTCAAAGAAAATGATATTTGTTTAGAAAAACCTATATTTTCCAAAAAGACAGTTTAGTGATGATTTTCTAATATAATTCAAAATTAAATTTTACAACTTGGAGAAAATTGTTTTAAAAAATATTTTTTTTTTTAAAACATACATGTAAAAATTATCGTTTGATTAATTTTTTAAAATTTTCGGAAAGATTAATTTTTTGATTAATAGAGACAATAAATAATATTATTGAAAACTATATTTTCATTTAAATTGTTTAAAAAGATAAATTAAATGAAAAAATGGTATTAAATTAAAATTAGTCCAATTATGTTATATTAAAATCTATTTTGGTAATTGTATTCAATTTAATATTTAATTTTTATATTAAAACCATTTATACTTATGAGAACTTTCAATTTGGAAATGTGCTTTTTCATTGCCTCTGTGGGTATAATTTTATATTTTATTATGTCAATTCTATTACTCAAATTTGTAAAAAATATTTAATATTTTATATAGTACTAAATTATATTATATAAAAATTTCAACTTAAAATTTGACCCAAATTAATTGTGAAAATGATTAAATTATTTATCCTGGCTAATGTATTAAAGGGTTTACTAGGCGTGAATCAAAAAAGGTAAGGGTCAAAAATGACATAAAACATGTCAAAAAATTTTATGTCCATATTATGAACCTAAAATATTCAAGGTTCGATAAAAAACTATTCTTAAAAATTTTAAATGTAAAAAAACATGATTAAAAATAAGGATTCTTTTAAAAAAATACTTATGTGTCCTCTCCCCTACTTATAAAAGTCCACCCACTCTTCAATACTCTTCAAAAATAAAAAACCATTTGTTTCATAAAATTACTAAAATATTAATTTATCTACACCTATAATAATGCCCTAAAATCCATTTTTTATCAATTATCCATCCTATTTAGTTTTATTTGTGCAAAACTAATGACTTTTTCTCAAGAAGACGTAACATTCTTAAATGATTGTTTTCAAATTATTTATTATTACGCCTATTAAACATATTATAAAATTATGATAATATAATAAAAATTAAATTAAATATACTAATATTTTATTATTTTAATTTTATAAGCTATATCCATCTCCTCGTTCATCAAAAAGAAAAAAACCATTGATGTTGTGTACGTCAGACTGTCGTATCACAAATTAATGTATTTCTTTTTCTATCACCAACATTTAAGGATGGATAAAATGATTTATTTTACATATTTATATTATATATATGATATTATTGTACTCATTAATTTATAATATCACATATAACTTCTTACATTACATTTCATAGGGGATACGCTATCATCGCTCATGTGTACTGCAAACTGCTGCCTCACGAAGCAATGTGATTCGTTTTTCAATTATTATTTACATAGAAAGTAGTAAGGTTAAATATAATTAATATTGGATATATTTAGTAACTAAAAAAATTCTTTAAATAGAATATCATATCACACTACCTACCTTTCGATTTGTTGGAAAACCATAATGTCACATGTGCATATGGGAGGACTTCCACATCCACATAACGATGTAAAATGTTTTACATGAGCATTTTACATGGATGGTATGGAGGATATATTAGATTAATTTTATATATCTATATTAAATTTTAATGATCCTTTAATGGTTAATTATCATTATTTTTTCATTCAATCTGTCGATAAAAATGGAAACAACTTTCTTGTCTACATATGGCTAACCATCTACATGAACCGTGTAATCCATTTTCTTTCCCTAAATTTTCAATATTACTATAATTGCATATATAATTAAAATATATGATATTTAATACATTTTTAAATTTAATAAGATTATGGAACCATTATAAATGTAAAATATCTAGATTTACATAACAAAAACATACAAGAAAAATGAAACATTTATCACTCAAAACATTAATTTTTACATAGAAGTTTTAATAAATGGGATATAAAAGACTATAATTAATTAATATATAAGATGAAATATATTATTATGGATATTTAATATATTTTAAAAATATCTATATTTATAATATATGTTTTTGTACCTATATAAAATAATTTTAACCTATGGTAAGGTATTTGTATCCCACTTTTCTTTCCATGAATTGTATGTCATATTCACCACTTATAACTTCTTGTGGTGGATATAAAAAATAATTTATTTTTTATATCATTAATATAATTATATACATCTTATTTAATGTTTTTTTATTTTTATTTCATTCATGGAGTATATTATTCAAAACATACCAAAGGGGTAAGAGATTTATGTTTCAATCTCATTTTAACCCGGAATGTTTATACTTAAATTTCCATTGAAATAAATTATATGATCATTTTCTGATAAAAACTTTTAATTATATTCTCCAATATTTACTTATAAAATTTCCAAGCAATATTGTCATTTTCCACTCTTTTAGACATAAATTTTTGAGAAATTATTTTAAAAAAATTATGACTTTATTTTTCTTTTCATCCGAAAATGAATTTTTATCCAAATCCATGTGTTCTAGAAATTTTTAAAAAAATATGTGCCTTTAAAAATATTTACTAAAGGAATAATTTCCTATTTTTTTATTCTAATGAAAAAAATTAAAGTAATATTCTTTTAAATTTCCAAAATAATAAGAATTATGATTTAACCATAAATGTGTAAATTATCATTGTTTTAACACATAAGAAATAAGATCAATTTTTTACCTATAAGACAACTCAATTTTTTAAACCTTATTTTAAAATTTAGCATGGTTTCTTTAGATAAAATATTTTCAAAATATTTGTTTAACATTTTTGTATAAAAATATAATTTTCGAAGTGAAAAGCATATTTTCCTCAAAAATGTTTTCCTTAAATTTTTAATGAATTTTTATTCATCAAAGACATTAAAAATTTATTTATTTATGATCTAATATTGATATTTAGTATTGATATCATCCTTATTCTCTGTTTTTATGGATTTTGATCAGTTTGGATAAGGAGGTTAATTTTTAATACCATCCACTATATTACTCTAGACAGTTTATGACTATTTTTATTTGATTGGGGTATGTTTTAACATTTGTTATATGTATTTAGTAAATGTAAATGTTTATATTGATTATGTGTTCCCCCATTCATATGAGTAACTAATTTAAATTTTTATGTCATTAGTGGGGCCAAATAATATATAGCCACTCTATGCATTGACAGGTCTCATGAGAAAAATTATTTCTCCAAATTATATAGTATTCTACCCACAAGTTTAATCTTCCTTGTGGATGTTCTTCATAGTATGTTTCACTTGTCTGTAATTATTTAATACCTCATTATGATATTAGTTACAAGAGTGCATTTGATTTTTCAATTATTTTGAATATCCATAGATATGTTTTAATATCATTTGATTACATATCTGTAATCATTTGATCATTATTTATTTCTTCCGTGTTATATTAAAGTTATTAATTATATCGATTGTGTTTTAGTCATTTACCTTTACATATTGATTATGCTTTATTTATTAATAGATTCTACTTTACTCATACCCTTACTAAAAAAATGTGATCACACATTTTTTATATTTATTTCCTTATGTTTCCTATATGTTTATTATGATTGATATTTATGGTTATGCAAGTGTAAATAACGATTCACCTAAGAAAAAATTGTGTTGTATTTTACGTTTTCAATTATTATATGAGAATTATGTATATATCGATTTTACTAAGACTTTTAAACTATTTGGTGTTATGGGATATGATTCCTTATATCATATTTCAATCTAATCAATTTACTATTGTCTCTGAGCTACTAGGATCGGGGTCTTCACATATTCTATAAACCAAATTTCCCAAATATAGTATTCATCATGATATTTTATGATTCTATTAGGTATAACTTCATTTAATAGAAAATAAATTAGTGAATATTAAAGATATGGGTGGTCCTAAATTTTCAGGGACCTGATAGATTTGAATTTATAATAACAACTACTGATGAAGTAATTCTCATAGAATATGAACCCAATTTGTTTTTGAGAGCCAATTGATAGATTTTATTCTATTAAATGGTTAAAATACATGGAATCTAAGATGTAATCTATGTACACTAACAATTTTGAAAGTTTTGGGATGGACCTAATGGAGTGATATTGGGTGAAATTAAGTTTTCCATTAGAAAACTAACATGGATGGTATATTGTTTACCTAAAAATAATGCCTAGTAAAAAATTGTTAAAAAATTTCATGGTATTGAATATAAAGAAACCTTATCAACTATTGTGATGATGAATTCCATTTAGTTTTTTATTGCCATAGAAATTTATAATGATTACAAAATATATATAATTTATTTCAAAACCATTTTCATTAATGGAAATTTATCCTAGGTTTTATATATGATAATGAATAAGGGTTTTGTATTCCCAATTTATAATGTTATGGTTTTCAAGTTTCAATGGTCAATATGATAAAAAATGATATTTTCATAGTTGGAACATATGGTCTGATGAGGAAACCAAATAGTTTGGTTTCATAAAAAAACAAATGATACTAGTGCATAAAATGGTCCTAGTGGGTGTATTGTAGTATTTATAATATTATAGATATATATATATGAAAAAATACTTATAATAAATGATATAATAAGACTTCAATCTATAAATTTTTTGTTTGGAGAATTTTTCTCAATGAATGACGTGGGTAAAGTCTCATACATACTCTACATGAAAACATATAGAGATTTATCTAAGAAGATAATTGGACTAATTCAGAATACATATATTGATAAAGTGGTAAATGTATTTAGCATTAAGAAAATCGAGAAGGGGTATTTAACAGTATTACATGGGGCATATCATAGAATGATTTATGATCCTTATAAAGAGTTATAAAAAATAAAAATGATTCCTCATAAATACTCTGTAGGATCTATCATTTCTACCATGTTATTTAATCACCTTAATGTATCAAATGATATGATCCTAACAAGTAGATAACAATCCAATCCGGGTGAGTGTTTGTAACATATCCCAATCTAGAACTCTATAACTTGATTAAAATGTTTTGGTAGTGGGATATCAAGCACACTTACCCACACACCATATTATATCAACTAGTTTAATGGGTGTGAAAATTATAGTTGGGAGACTATACCCCCTGGTATAAATCATTATATCTATAGAAAATAATCCATAAAAAGAAAAGAAAATGAAATTATAGACATTGAATAATAAAATGATAAAACCAAACAAAATAATACAACAAATAATAATGTAATTATGTAATAAAATACTGGAATTTAAATAAATGTCATGATGGAAACAATATAAGAAAAATAATAGAAGTTTCAAAGAAGGAATAAAAAGTCCTCGGTATGGGACCCCACATATGCCTCACCACCATAGTCCATCCCATCAACAAACAAGAATTAAAATGTAATGAACTTTTACCTAGTCCAAAAATGCATCCATATAATCTACTCAGGTGGAAAATGGAATCCTGAATATGCTGTGAGTATAACTCAGTTGGTAGACACCACCATGTCCAAATAAAAAATTTTAATAATCAGTGCATGTAATAAAGTGATAAATATTGTATTAACCAATTCAACAATTAATAAAATACCATAAAAACCTTATTTGAATTTGTTCCTAGATATATTTGAGCTTTTCATGTGACCATGCCAACCACTACCATATATCCAAGTAAAAATAACCTACTTTGGTTCCAAGTTAGAATATCAAAGATAATATCTTAAGGCCATTACAACCATAATAATAAATCCAAAGTGAAGTCATAACAATCTAAGTCAGATCCCTATAATAATTACAATATTTGGTTCAAATTCATATAAGAATTACATCATGGGACTGGGATTTTCCCTTTCTCTATATGCATTACTGAATGTTAATGGGACAAGCCCACTCTATATTAGCATTATAACATATAACTATGCATGTTAGAAGGTAGACCCCGATATCGAAACATTTCAATATATAACCAAATTCTAGTCAAATAGGATGGATATCATAATATAAAATCATATATTTTGAATGGATAATTATGTAAATTTTTCTTTTACATTCAAATATAACTTTTATTTATCACAATTGACTATAATTTAAATCAACTAGCCAAAAATAATGAATTTAAGGATTCTACAAAAACAAATCACCTAAAGTCTCATTTGATTCCAAAAAAACATTAATCCATTATAAAATTAAATTATTTTTATGGTTCCCTCACCTAATGGGATGCTATAATTTTGGTAAAAATCAAATTCAAACTAAAGGACTTCAAGGAATAATCTCTTTCATTGATTTAATTGATTTTGGGGCACAATAAATTGTAAAAATCATCATCAAAATAACAATTCTATTTACTAAAAATAAATTAGAATAAAAATAAAGATATCATAATACAAAAATCTACAGAGGTCTGAAATAATGAAGCCTTATGGCTTCCCACTTTTCAAGGATCTTTCACTCAGGGGTGAGAGAGTCCACTTTGATAAAGAATGTAACACTAGTCCCTTGGACTTCAATGAAGGATAAGAGGTCTAAAACATTTCTACAATCACAATATTGTATAAAATTTTTAAATTATAAGACCATAGGGTATAGATTTTAACCCATACCATTAACTGATAATCCAACAATGCTCTCAATGGAAAATGCTAAAAATGAAGAAGGTGTAGATGTTTGCTAATATGTTCCAAGATAAAAAAATGATCAAGATAAAAAACCCAAAATGTATTTTCTCAATGTATTTCAAGGAAATGGTTGTAGAAGAAGAAAATTTAGAAATCTAACTAGAAAGATTTAGCATGGATTGCTCACAAAAACGGGACACCAAGAATGGAGGTCGGCACCCCAAAAATCGCATGGATAAATCCTTAGGGACGAGTGTAGAAAAGTTGTAGTAGAAATAAATAAGAATCCATATATATAACATGTTTAAAATATAATTTTTGGGAATTAAATTGCGTGTAATTTAGTTACACGACATATAAATTTTTTTAATAGAATACACCAAAAAAACTCATCACCTCAAATTTAATTTATTAAAACTTCCAAATAAATACATGATGTGAAATCCTATTACATGTCATATAAATGATATATAGAAGGTTTTTCAACCTATTTGTTATTTTAAAAACTATAAACCCCTTTAAATCTTCTCATATTACCATGAAGCTTTGGAACACTTTTAACCATTTATACACAGGCTCCATTAAATCAAACCATCATACATCCTAGAACATTAGTTCATTTTCAAAAACAAATCTCTCCACATGGATGAACATCAGTTATTCAAAAGATTATTCACAACCCAAGAATGTGTTTATTAATTAATTATAATTTCATGATGAAAACATAGTGAAAATAAAGGATATCGAAAAAGTAAAAGGGAGACATAATGGGAAGAACATGGGATCTTACAACTTAACCATATTATTTTTTTATATCCCTGATCGTCTCCAAGAATCACTATGATGTCTCAATAAAAAATTTTGGAAATTATGTTCCCATATCGAAGACCCTCTTCCAAGTATCCACCTGAACTTACCGATGTTTCCACTTCCCTCGAAGCAATTTTATAGTCCTACCCCAAAGATATTTCCAAATATAATCAAAAACCCATATTGGATGATCCTAAAAGGTTGCATCATCATGAGGCTCAAAATATACTTTTTATGTCACATGGGAAGCTTGTAGATGATATCTTAATTATTGTGACATGTGTAAATTTTCATGTATCAGACTCTGCCATTATGGAAGTGATAAATGGTATTCCACAAGACTGACCTTTTCCACTACATCAAGTAGCTTGAAAAACTTGGGAGTTGTCTTTCCCTATTTCTAGATACAGAGTTTCTACAATCTAGGAGTTACTATATAGAAAAAATGATGTCCATCATCGAATTCCAGAGGTCATCTCTAATCGTCAACATATGATTTATTCTTACTCTATGCAAACCCCAGTTGTTTTCTGGTCTACTGAACTTGCTCAAACATCTCATGGATGAGACTAGTCCCAATAAGTGTTCCATCAACTACCTATAGCAATATAGTGGTGAACTGTAGGTTCCCAGTCTGAGTATTGTATCACTGAGAGGGGGAGGGTTTGAATCAATTAAACCCTTTTTCTATTAGGTTTCTTTTTAATAGAAACAAACTTCACCACCTATTAAAGATTCCAATTTCCTTCTGAGAAATAAATCAAAATCAAAATGAACACAATGTTTAACAAGGCTCAGTATTAAAAAATAACAGCTACGTCCTTGGTATGGATTGGAAATGATCAAATACCATACAATACACTAGAAAACAATCCTTGGATTACAAGAGAATAGTATACCCTTTCACTCAATTATCACTACAAAACAATCCCACTAGTGTGTGTGTACCCTCTTAGAACAATAGTGTAATACAAAAATTTTATAACACATAATGTTACATGTGCTATTGTTCAATTATAAAATGTATTAAATTGAAATAAAATTAGTCAATTCCATACCCCGAATAAAAGAAATAATCTCCCATATTTTTTATGAAACACTAAGTCTTATCTTTTCTGAGTCTGATTCCTCCGAGTCTGGTTTTGAAAAAAAATACATTTTTTCTGATTTTCTAATATAATATGATAGAGAAGATTCAGTACTATTTCAATTCCTTGATAAATTTTTAAATCCTAATAGTATTTGAATAAATTGGAACCACCCAAAACAATTGTAAATCTGAGTATAATTGATCGCTTTTTTCCAATAGAAACCCCTAAATTCACTCTCATCTATAGTGAACCATGATAGACTCATCATAATGTACAATGTACATGTTTTTCTTTTCTTAGGTGACCCAATACAATTTTAGTTTTAAATCCCAAAATGTTTCCCACTCACACAAATTCTCCCACATTTGAATTTCAGCGGAAATTGTAGAGCAATTCTAACGTCATCAATGGTTCTCTATTCTTCTTGAAACTTCCAAAATATTCATGTCTTCTTCTTAAATCATATATTTAAAATTCTGAGATCAATTTCAATTTTTATAAATACATGGGTCATATCAAATAAGTCTGATTGATCATGTTAATTACTGAAAATTATTCTCAGAGCCGATTTGAATCAAAATCTTATATTTCAAATTTTAGATACCCTTTGACAAATAATTCAGCAATATTCTTCTCTTTCCATTTATCTTAAACCACTTGAGAAATTATACTTCAATCATAAACCATTTCTTGAATCATGACTACCATCGTGACTTTAAATTCATTGAGGATCATCTTTATCATCGTCTGACTTTAGTTGGAATGTATTTTTACTTTCCATTCATTTCAACTTCATTCTTCTAGTCTCAACCCATGCAAAATCCTTTCTAAATAAAAATGGTTGGGATATGATCAATTTGAATACGACCATTCTAGATATGATCATTCAGTAAATGATCCTTCTAGATATGATAATTATATATATGATCATTATGGATATGATCATTTCCTATAAATCTCCCTCTTTGTATTCTTTTTTCAACCATGTTTTATAAATCACTAAATTTTATAACCTCAAGAAATTGATTTTAAATCAATAATTCTAGGCCTACATGAGATAACTCATTGTAGGATAGAAGATTCATTAATATAAAAACCATGCTATTAAAAAATTGATCATGAAAACCTTATCCTTTTCTCTTTATTTTCATTATTCTCCCTGGAAAGCAATTCAATATTTTTTCATACAACCACTCCACCAAGTAATTGAAATATTTCTATAACAAAAGAATTTGTAACTCACAACTTACACACAAGTATCTCTTTTTTGTAGTAGATTTATGAGACAAAACAACTCTCTGCCTTGAAAGAAAAATCCAAAGGTAAGATGAGATAGGCGATAGATATACATACTGTAACAGCCCGAGATTTTAGAAAAAAATATTCTTTTTAATTTCATTAATGTCTTGTGTTGTATGCTACACCAAAAGGATCTTGCTCAACTCGCATCCTTGACTTGCCTTGCATTACACGCAATCGTGACCTTCCTCGATAGCGTATGTAGTACGCAATACCGAGTTTCACTAAACAACGATATGCTAATAAAATATTATTAAAACTAGCCATTAAGAATAGTAATAACAACTTTTTGAAATTTTATAAATTTTATTTTTCAATTTGGACTTCGTTTTTGGATTCTTAATATTGAAATTCGCCTAGAGTTAAATTTTGGTATTTTTCTGAAAACTTTCAATTTTGATGAATAGTGAAACCACTAAGTGGTAGATAAAAAAACTGGATTTTTCATAAAACATAATTTTCCCGCATTTGTGAGTGGAATTTCGAAAATCTGAGAGACACGGTTAATATCAAGGACTAAAATGTGGTTCAATGAGATGAAAATAATTTTTGGTGAATAGTAACTTTTTACTTTTTTTACCACAGTTAAAAGTAAATAGGGTAATTAAAGGTAAAAATGATATTATTATTACCCTAACACATGTCCTAATTCTATTGGACAACTGTAAATCGACCAAAAACAACCCTAGGAATAAAATATGACCATTTAGGCCCACTTGGATTAGATTAGGACATTTATTATTAATTTATTTAAAAAGGGTTAAAATAGTTAAAATCAAAGTTTAATAAGTAAATCATTTTTAATATGGGGTTATACATACGATAAATTCGACTATATATAATCATTAAAAAGCTAAAAAGATTTCCTACATAATGGTATTTTATTTTTAATTTTTAAACATTAAATAATTTAATTTATTTATGACACAATAATGATGCAGTAATTACCATAATAGTGAAGAATTAGAATAATTGATATTGAAAATACCTAAATAAGTATAATTTGAGACTTTTTATGAACTAATAAAATAATATTTTTAGTTATTCCAAAGGTGCCCCTCTCCTCCCTTATAAAAGGGCACCTCCTCCCCCTCTTCCTCACACCACATTGAGCCTTCAAGCTCGGCCAACCCCTGCCAATTTCTTCTCTCCACTTCCCTAGAAATATGCTAGGGGTTCTGGTCTTCATCAAAGAACTATTTTAGTGCCCTAAAAGGAGGTCTCAAAGAAGCACTTCAAAGAATAGGTAATGTATGTTACCGATTCTTTCATCTTTATTTCTTCTTCCACTTATTATTCTTTAGTTGTTTCATTATGAAGTAATAACATTAGTATCACTCATATATTGATAGGATATTATAAATCTGAAACAACCCTATTTCACCATCTATCCATCCTACGGAAAAATAAATCATTGCGCGTGCGTACGTACAGAATACCGTCTCCACGCCGTGGTGTAATCTATTTTCTACCACCACCTTAATTGGATGGGTATAATGGTGTAAATTGACTATATATGAATATTATAAAGTGATATTGATTCAGAAATAGTATACATACACTCCAATACAATTCCACGATCATAGGAACGATATCATCACTCGTTCATACGTACGGAATACCGTCTCCACGATGTGATGCGACTCGTTCTATATGATCTTCATTTCATAATGATTATATAAATGAATTGAATGAATGAATATGATATATATTACACTAATAACATTCTGGAAATGAGGTATCAATAACCTAAAGAGAAGAATAAGAATTTATTCGACAAAACACGCATAAGAACAAAAATTTATAAACACCCAAATAACAAGTAGCAATGAAATATTACTACAAAGAAGCTAACAATATGACCATATATGAAATCATAAAAATAATAATGATTATGAAATAAGTCAATAACATTATTTAAATCATCATACAGGAGGTTCGGACATGTACAAAGCATATCAGACCTAAGGTGAGGGAAATATCACAATCTCATTTTTATCTGAGATTGTTTATACATTGAAATTTACTGGGGTGTATTTTATCATCCACATCCATGTTTCCTCAATATGTAATATTATTTCCATCCACCTACAATTGTTTAAATCCAATTTTACCCTTCGGTGAGTTTTTAGTAAAAGATATGAAAGGAATCTTTTGTCGTTTTTCCTACGAGGAACTTTTTGACTTTTCCGACAAAAGGATGAGAAGAATGTTTTTTTAACTTATATGGAATGAATGGATTTTTAAAAAATTATTTACAAGAAGCTTCCTTTACAAGTTTTCACGTTTATTTTTAATCAAATTCTTTTACTTTAGAATTGTACGACATGTTAAGAAAGGAAAACTGTTTTTGAAGCAGAAAGGATATTTTCCTCAAGAATGGAGTTCAAGTGATTTATCAAAATTATTTTCCATCTAAGATAATAAAGGGTTCTATTTTCATCCATATTATTACATTGATTTGATTATGTTGTGATGGAATTATATTTTTATGAATTTCTTTATCTTATATGAATTGTTTTATGATGTCACGATGTTTAAGATTCCCATTTTTATTACATGGGTTATGCTATGATGTATGGTTTTCTGATTTTGTGGTACACATAAGAATGGTATCATTATGAGATGGGTGGGACCTATATCTCCCTCCAATTCATTTTGTAAAGATTTTATATCTCATGAGATTGACATGGCTAGAACGGTAGGCTGTACCGATTCAGTGAAACAGGACTGAAACGAGGGTGACTCGGTTCAAAAATGGACATTGTCCACTAAGATAGTCTTGGAAATGAGTCTTGACTAATAAGATATGATTCTATGTGATTATTTGTGTATTCCACAAAGTTTCATGTTTTATGTTATGATTATTATGATTTCATTTCACTACAATGATTTATCCCACGTTATGAAATTATGCTCTCTTTTGTAGGTTATGATTTCCAAAATGTTATGTTCTTATGAAAATGATGTGATTGATATTTATTTTGTTTACCCTTACTGAGCATTTGAGGTCACCCTTTTATGTTTCCTTTTTCCCTGGATATAAAGAAAGGTTTTAGGTCAAAAAAGGAAGATATTTATTGGAGATGTTGAAGATCTTTCACCACGATTATAATATTATATTCCGAGTTTCCAAAGACACTAAACTATTACGATCCTTGTGTGTGTGTTTTTGTTATGTACTAAGTATTCCGCAAAAGTAATGTAATGTCCATGTACGTCAAGCTTCGGGTCTCTATAGTTGGTATCAGAGGAAAAGTTTAGTCAACCTTTGGAAACTAGGATGTGAAAACGTTAGTGAGATCCCTAGAGATATTTCTAAGGTATGTCTAGGGATGTCCCTAAAGATAAGTATACGTATAGGATATATTTCTAGAACTATGGTAATGATATTAGATTAAACCAAAGATGTTAGATATTGAAGTTACTCCCCATTTATTATGATTTTTGCCTCTCACACTATCCTATTTGGGTTTTAGAAAATGGCTGGAAACAAGATGATTCACGATAATAGAGGATATGATGGACAATGGAATGATATTCTTCATGAGCAACCAAATGAAATGGGATTTGGAAGTCCAAACATCATTATTATACCGAATCAGAAATCTCATAATATGATCAATAAAGTAAAATTTGGTAAGGTTCCTGACTCGACTAATAAGAGAAAGATGGAGTTTAATGATGATCATAGAGGAATGAAAGTTCAATTTCCCCTATGTAAATCATGTGGGAAGAGGCATCAAGGAGAATGTTTCAAAGGAACTGGAAGATGCTTTGGGTGTGGAAAAAAAGGACACAAAGCCAGTAAGTGCAAAGGAAAAGGTTCAGTTAACACCAGGGGTGAGGATAATGGTATTGCTATGACATCAACAATGGTTAAATGTTTTAAATGTGGAATGTACGTGCATTATGCAAACCAATTCCCTAAGGGAAAGTCTCATGAAGAGAATCAGTATGGTCGTATGGGTAGTATTTATGTGGATGATGATGAAGAGACTACAAATGATATGTGATATGAAAGAATTGTTGATGCTCGGTCAATGGTTTATGAATGTAGTGGAATGATTACATGTTTATCATGTGTAATGTTGTATAAGTAATCTCATGGTACTATGGAATAAAGAGACATCTAAGGATTGTTACACTGTTGTATTTCCTTGAGTTTTGAAAGTGTATGACTAATGTTACTAGTATCCATGAAACGTTATTCACAAATTTTTGGAATGTAGATGATATGCGCATAATGAAGGGATAAGGAGAAAATTAAATGTTTGATAGTATTCATGAGCTCATGACTGATATAAGGAGAAGGTTATATCATTGTTTGAGTATATAGAATTTTTGGATTTTGGTATGTGGAAAGAGTTAACTTTTGACAGCATTCATGTTTTCACTAAGGTTTAATGGGTATTTATTTTTCAAGAGAATACATCATTACGGTATTCACATGATTGGAATGTGACCAACAAGATAAATGGGAGATAAATGATGGTATTCGCATGCTTGGTTGACGACATTTCAAGTTATCATTTTCTTTATACTATGATCATGGACCGAAGTATTTTAGATAATCCTAAAGATTGGAATGGAATATGTTAACCGTAGGTTAGTATTGTTTAAGGATAGAACTTTTTTTGATATAATTTTTGTGATGTTATAGTAATGTAGTTTTAGAAAATGGAAAACTTGCAGGACGGGCGACAGCCCATTGCGTCGGACAAGGCTGTGGGAATCGAACCCACAACTGAAGTGTGACTGGCCTTTATCGCCTACCACTGGCCTACAGGAAGTCCCTGTTTAGTAGAAACTAGTTTTATTATATTAAGCAGTATGATATATGAAGTATAAGTCTATTTTAGGAACTATATATGATTAATCTCACTATAGATGGACTTATGTATTTTTTGATAACTTTTATAACCTTTTGTTTGAGAGATATGGAATGACCCATCATTCTATCACATGATCTACTAACACTTCATGAGTGACAAATTCAACTTCATTTCTTTAATAGATGAAGTGGAAATTGTCTAAATAATGACAAATGGTGAGACTATACCAAAATCACGAAAGTATTTCTTCAAATTCCAATTTCATCAACTTTAGGGAAATGATCTTGAAAACCAAAAATGTTGTCCTAGTGCTCTTATATCTGATGAATCCGATGGTACCTTAGATCGTCACAAATTTATGGCTTTGTGATTGATGGATTTTCAACAGCCATGTTCTCCACCACTCTCCATCAGAACATGATGGTTAGATTTCTCTTCCATATCCATATTTTCACCTATGTGGAAACCCAGTGAATAGTTTATTTGGGTAATCGTTACATTTCATAATTTAGTTTTTAAAGCCAAGTTTTGGTGTTCCTTTTTACAATGTCGGTTTCTATTAAATAAATTTTCGAGTAGTAAACAATTTATAACCCCGACGAATTTCGAGGGTGAAATTCATTTTAAGGGCGGTAGAATATAACAACCCGAGATTTTATAAAAAAAATATTCTTTTTAATTTCATTAATGTCTTTTATTGTAAGCTACAACAAAAGGAGCTTGCTCAACACGCATCCTTGACTTGCCTTGCATTACACGCAATCACGTCCTTCCTCGATAGCTTATGTATTATGCAATACCGAGTTTCACTAAACAATGATATGCTAATAAAATATTATTAAAACTAACTGTTATGAATAGTAATAACCACTTTTTGAAATTTTATAAATTTTATTTTTCAAAATGGAATTCATTTTTGGATTCATAATATTGAAATTAGCCTAGGGTGAAATTTTGGTATTTTTCTGAAAACTTTCAATTTTTTATGAATAGTGAAACCACTAAGTGGTAGGAAAAAATACTGAATTTTTCATAAAACGTAATTTTACCGCTTCTGTGAGTGGAATTTCTAAAATCCAAGAGACACGGTTAATATCAAGGACTAAAATTTGGTTCAATGAGATGAAAATAATTTTTGGTGAATAGTAACTTTTTACTTTTTTTACCACGGTTAAAAGTAAATAGGGTAATTAAGGGTAAACATGATATTATTATTACCATAAAACATGTCTTAATTATATTGGACTAGTGTAATTCAACCAAAAACAACCTTAGGAATAATATATGACCATTTAGGCCCACATGGATTAGATTAGGACATTTATTATTAATTTATTTAAAGAAGGGTTAAAATAGTTAAAATCAAAGTTTAATAAGTAAATAATTTTTAATATGGGGTTATACATAAGATAAATTCGACTATAAATATTCATTAGAAATATAAAAATATTTCCTACATAATGGTATTTTATTTGTAATTTTTAAACATTAAATAATTTAATTTATTTATGACACAATGATGATGCAGTAATTACCATAATAGTGAAAAATTAGAATAATTGATATTGAAAATACTTAAATAAGTATAATTTTAGACTTTTTATGAACTAAGATAATTTTATAGTTTAATATGACATGTTAGGATTGATTTAATTAACTTTGGTCGAAGTAATCATTCTTTTATGAGTTTCAAAAAAATCAACTATTGAATAGTGTCAAAATTGACATAAAATAGTTTTTAAAACAAATATTATATTATTAATTGTTATTTTTTTCTTAAAAATCTAAGGATCATAAAAATGACTTATATAAGGTTATATATATTAATAAAACACAACTTTGGGGGTCTCTTGGATGTATATGGTATGTTTATTAACGATATAATATAAAAATACAAAGGGACATAGTAAATGTCAATCTAATTAACTAAGAGATAAAACTAAACGATAAGGTTAATATAATGACCCAAACGTGTCTAAATTATATTTGATGAGAGGATTTCGACCCATAACCACCTTTTCTTAGAAATAACTCAATTTGGAGCTATTTAAAACCGAACCTGACTTTATAATAAAATAATATTTTTTGTTATTCCAAAGGTGCCCCTCTCCTCCCTTAGAAAAGGGAACCTCCTCCCCCTCTTCCTCACACCACTTTGATCCTTCAAGCTCGGCCAACCCCTGCCAATTTCTTCTCTCCACTTCCCTAGAAACATCCTAGGGGTTATGGGCTTCTTCAAAGACCTATTGTAGTGCCCGAAAAGGAGGTCTCAAAGAAGCACTTCAAAGAAGAGGTAATGTCTGTTACCGATTCTTTCATCTTTATTTCTTCTTCCACTTCTTCTTCTTTAGTTGTTTCATTATGAAGTAATAACATCAGTATCAATAATATACTGATATGTTATTATAATTATGAAACAACCCTATTTCACCATTTATCAATCCTACGGAAAAAGAAATCACTGCACATGCGTACGTACGTAATACCGTCTCAATGCCGTGGTGTAATCTATTTTCCACCACCACCTTAATTGGATGGGTATAATGGTGTAAATAATGACTATATATGACTATTATAAAGTGATATTGATTCTGAAATAGTATTCATACACTCCAATACAATTCCACCATCATAGGAATGATATCATCACTCATGCCTACGTATGGAATACCATCTCCACGATGTGATGCGACGCGTTCTACATGATCTTCATTTCATAATGATTATATAAATGAATTGAATGAATTAATATGATATATATTACACTAATACCATTATGGAAATTAGGTATCAATAACCTAAATAGAAAAATAAGAATTTATTCGACAAAACACGCATAAGAACAAAAAGTTATAAACACCCGAATAACAAGTAGTAATGAAATATTACTACTAAGAAGCTAAGAATATGACCATATATGATATCATAAAAATAGGTATGATTCTGGAATAAGTCAATAACATTATTTAAATCATTATACAGTAGGTTCGGACACGTACAAAGCATATCGGACCTAAGGTGAGGGAAATATCACAATCTCATTTTTATCCGAGATTGTTTATACTTTGAAATTTACTGGGGTGTATTTTATCATCCACATCCATGTTTCCTCAATATGTAATATTATTTCCATCCACCTAAAATTTTATAAATCCAATTTTACACTTCGGTGAGTTTTTAGTAAAAGATATGAAAGGAATCTTTTGTCGTTTTTCCTACGAGATACTTTTTGACTTTTCCGACAAAAGGATGAGAAGAATGTTTTTTTAACTTATACGGAATGAATGGATTTTTAAAACATTATATCCAAGAAGCTTCCTTTACAAGTTTTCAAGTTTATTATTAATCAAATTCTTTTAGTTTATAATTGTACGACATGTTAAGAAAGGAAAAGTGTTTTTGAAGCAGAAAGGATATTTTACTCAAGAATGGAGTTCATGTGTTTTATCAAAATTATTTTCCATATAAGATAATAAAGGGTTCTATTTTTACCCCTATTATTACATTGATTTGATTATGTTGTGATGGAATTATATTTTTATGAATTCCTTTATCTTATATGAATTTTTTTATGATGTCACGATATTTAAGATTCCCATTTTTATTACATGGGTTATGCTATGATGTATGGTTTTCTGATTTTGTGGCACACATAAGAATGGTATCATTATTAGATGGGTGGGACCTATATCTCCCTTCAATTCATTGGGTAAAGATTTTAAATCTCATGAGATAGACATGGCCGGAACGGTAGGTTGTACCGGTTCAGTGAAACAGGACAGAAATGAGGGTGACTCGGTTCAGAAATGGACTTTGTCCACTAAGATAGTCTTGGCAATGAGTCTTGACTAATAAGATATGATTCTCTATTATTATGTGTGTATGCCAAAAAGTTTAATGTTTTATGTTATGATTATTGGTATTTCATTTCACTACTATGATTTATCCTAGGTTGTGAAATTATGCTCTCTTTTGCAGGTTAAGATTTCCAAAATGTTATGTTCTTATGAAAATGATGTGATTGATATTTCATTTGTTTACCCTTACTGAGCATTTGATCTCACACTTTTATGTTTCCTTTTCCCCAAGATATAAAGAATGGTTTTAGGTAAAAAAAGGAAGATCTTTATGGGAGATGTTGAAGATCTTTCACCACGATTAGAAGATTATATTCCGAGTTTCCAAAGACACTAAACTATTACGATCCTTGTGTGTGTGTTTTTGTTATGTACTAAGTATTCCGCAAAAGTAATGTAATGTCCATGTACATCAAGCTTTGGGTCTCTATAGTTGGTATCAGAGAAAAATTTTAGTCAGCCTTTGGAAACTAGGATGCGAAAACGTTAGTGAGATCCCTAGAGATATTTCTAAGGTATGCCTAGGGATGTCCCTAAGGATAATTATACGTACAGGATATAGTCCTAGAACTATGGTAACGATATTAGATTAATCCAAAGATGTTAGATATTGAAGTTACCCCCCCTTTATTATGATACTTTCCTCTAACACTATCCTATTTGGGTTTTAGAAAATGGCTGGAAACAAGATGATTCACGATAATGGAGGATATGATGGACAATGGAATGATATTCTTCATGAGAAACCAAATGAAATGGGATTTAGATGTCCAAACATCATTATTATTCCGAATCAGCAGTCTCATAATATGATCAATAAAGTAAAATTTGGTAGGTTTCCTGACTCGGCTAATAAGAGAAAGATGGAGTTTAATGATGATCATAGAGGAAAGAAAGTTCAATTTCCCCTATTTAAATCATGTGGGAAGAGGCATTAAGGGGAATGTTTCAAAGGAACTGTAAGATGCTTTGGGTGTGGAAAAGAAGGACACAAAGCCAGTAAGTGCAAAGGAAAAGGTTCAGTTAACACCAGGGATGAGGATAATGGTATTGCTACGACATCAACAATGGTTAAATGTTTTAAATGTGGAATGTGCGGGAATTATGCAAACCAATTCCCTAAGGGAATGTATCATGAAGAGAATCAGTATGGTCGTATGGGTAGTATTTATGTGGATGATGATGAAGAGACTACAAATGATATGTGAGATGAAAGGATTGTTGAAGCTTGGTCAATGGTTTAAGAATGTAGTTGAATGATTATGTCTTTATCATGTGTAATGTTGTATAAGTAATCTCTGGTACTATGGAATAAAGAGACATCTAAGGATTGTTACACTGCTATCTTTCCTTGAGTTTTGAAAGTGTATGATTAATGTTACCATTATCCATGAAATGTTATTCAGATATTTTTGGAATGTGGATGATATGCTCCTAATGAAGGGATAAAGAGAAAATTAAATGTTTGATAGTATTCATGAGCTCATGACTAATATAAGGAGAAGGTTATATCATGGTTTGAGTATAGAGAATTTTTGGATTTGGGTATGTGGAAAGAGTTAACTTTTGACAGCATTCATGTTTTCACTAAGGTTTAATGGGTATTCATTTTTTAAGAGAATACATCATTAAGGTATTCACATGATTGGAATGTGACCAACAAGATATATGGGGGATAAATGATGGTATTCACATGCTTGGTTGATGACATTTCAAGTTATCGTTTTCTTTATACTATGAGCTGTGAGAGAAGTATTTTAGATAAGCCTAAAGATTGGAATGGACTATGTTAACCGTAAGTTAGTATTTTTTAAGGATAGAAATTTTTTTGATATTATTTTTGTGATCTTATAGTAATTTATTTTTAGAAAAAGGACAACCTGCAGGACGGGCGACAGCCCATTGTGTCGGACAAGGCTGTGGGAATCGAACCCACAACCGAAGTGCGACTGGCCTTTATCGCCTACCACTGGCCTACAGGAAGTCCCTATTTAGTAGAAACTAGTTTTATTATATAAAGCAGTATGATATATGAAGTATAAGTCTATTTTAGGAACTATATATGATTAATCCCACTATAGATGGACTTATGTATTTTTTGATAACCTTTCGAACCTTTTGTTTCAGAGAGATTGAATGACCCATCATTCTATCACATGATCTGCTAACACATCATAAATGAAAAATTCAACTTCATTTCATTAAGAGATGAAGTGGAAATTGTCTAAAGAATGACAAACGGTGAGACTATACCAAAATCACGAAAGTATTTCTTCTAATTCCAATTTCATCAACCTTAGGGAAATGATCATGAAAACCAAAAATGTTGTCCTAGTGCTCTTATATCTGATGAATCAGATGGTACCTTAGATCGTCACAACATTATGGCATTGTGATTACTGGATTTTCCATATCCATGTTCTCCATTACTCTCCATCAGAACATGATGGTTAGATTTCTCTTCCATATCCATATTTTCACCTATGTGGAAACCTAGTGATTAGTTTATTTGAGTAATCGTTACATTTCATACTTTAGTTTTTCAATCCAAGTTTTGGTTTTCCTTTTTACGATGTTGGTTTCTATTAAAGAAATTTTCGAGTAGTAAACCATTTATAACCCCGATGAATTTTGAGGGAAAAATTCATTTTAAGGGGGGTAGAATGTAAAAGCCAGAGATTTTATAAAAAATATTTTTTAAATTTCATTAATGTCTTGTGTTGTACGCTACACCAAAAAGAGCTTGCTCAACACGCATCCTTGACTTGCCTTGCATTACACGCAATCACGACCTTCCTTGATAGCGTATGTAGTACGTAATACCGAGTTTCACTAAACAATGATATTCTAATAAAATATTATTAAAACTAACTATTATGAATAGTAATAACCACTTTTTGAAATTTTATAAATTTTATTTTTCAAAATGGACTTCATTTTTGGATTCGTAATATTGAAATTAGCCTAGGGTGAAATTTTGGTATTTTTCTGAAAACATTCAATTTTTGATGAATAGTGAAACCACTAAGTGGTAGTTAAAAAAACTGAATTATTCATAAAACATAATTTTATCGCATCTGTGAGTAGTATTTCGAAAATCCGAGAGGCATGGTTAATATCAAGGACTAAAATGTGGTTAAATGAGATGAAAATAATTTTTGGTGAATCGTAACTTTTTACTTTTTTTTACCACGATTAAAAGTAAATAGGGTAATTAAGGGTAAAAATGATATTATTATTACCCTAAAACATGTCCTAATTATATTGGAAAAGTGTAATTCGACCAAAAACAACCTTAGGAATAAAATATGACCATTTAGGCCCACATGGATTAGATTAGGACATTTATTATTAATTTATTTTAAGAAGGGTTAAAATAGTTAAAATCAAAGTTTAATAAGTAAATAATTTTTAATATGGGGTTATACATAATATAAATTCGACTATAAATATTCATTAGAAATATAAAAAGATTTCCTACATAATGGTATTTTATTTATAATTTTTAGAGATTAAATAATTTAATTTATTTATGACACAATGATGATGCAGTAATTACCATAATAGAGAAAAATTAGAATAATTGATATTATAAATACCCAAATAAGTATAATTTGAAACTTTTTATGAACTAAGATAATTTTATAGGCTAATATGACATGTTAGGATTGATTTAATTAACTTAGATTGAAGTAATCAATCTTTTATGAGTTTCAAAAAAATCAACTATTGAATAGTGTCAAAATTGACATAAAATTGTTTTTAAAACAAATATTATATTATTACTTGTTATTTTATTTTTAAAAATCTAAGGTTCGGCCAAATGACTTAGATAAGGTTATATATATTAACAAAACACAACTTGGGGGTCTCTTGGATGTATATGGTAATTTTATTAACTATATAATATAAAAATACAATGTGACATGGTAAATGTCAATCTAATTAACTAAGAGTTAAAACTAAAAGATAAGGTTAATATAATGACTAAAAAACTTGTCTAAATTCTATTGGATGATAATATTTCGACCCATACCCACCTTATCTTCTAAATAACTCAATTTGGAACTATTTAAAACAAAACATGACTTTATAATAAAATAATATTTTTAGTTATTCCAAAGGTGCCCCTCTCCTCCCTTATAAAAGGGCACCTCCTCCCCCTCTTCCTCACACCACTTTGAGCCTTCAATCTCGGCCAACCCCTGCCAATTTTTTCTCTCCACTTCCCTAGAAACATCCTAGGGGTTCTGGTCTTCTTCAAAGACCTTTTTTAGTTCCCTAAAAGGAGGTCTCAAAGAAGCACTTCAAAGAAGAGGTAATGTCCATTACCGATTCTTTCATCTTTATTTCTTCTTCCACTTCTTCTTCTTTAGTTGTTTCATTATGAAGTAATAACATCAGTACCACTCATATACTGATATGTTATTATAAGTATGAAACAACCCTATTTCTCTATCTATCCATCCTACGGAAAAATAAATCACCGCGCGTGCATACGTACGGAATACCGTCTCCACGTCGTGGTGTAATCTATTTTCCACCACCCCCTTAATTGGATGGGTATAATGGTGTAAATAATGACTATATATGACTATTATAAAGTGATATTGATTCTGAAATAGTATACAAACACTCCAATACAATTCCACGATCATAGGAATGATATCATCACACGTGCATACGTACGGAATACCGTCTCCACGATGTGATACGACTTGTTATACATGATCTTCATTTCATAATGATTATATAAATGAATTGAATGAATGAATATGATATATATTACACTAATACCATTCTGGAAATGAGGTATCTATAACCTAAAAATAAGAATAAGAATTTATTCGACAAACATGCATATGAACAAAAAGTAATAAACACCCAAATAACAAGTAGCAATAAAATATTACTACTAAGAAGCTAAGAATATTATCATATATGATATCATAAAAATATGTATGATTTTGGAATAAGTCAATAACATTATTTAAATTATTATACAGGAGGTTCGGACACATACAAAGCATATCGGACCTAAGGTGAGGGAAATATCACAATCTCATTTTTATCCGAGATTGTTTGTACTTTGAAATTTACTGGGGTGTATTTTATCATCCACATACATGTTTCCACAATATGTAATATTATTTCCATCCACCTACAATTTTTTAAATCCAATTTTATCCTTCAGTGAGTTCTTAGTAAAAGATATGAAAGGAATCTTTTATCGTTTTTCCTACGATGTACTTTTTGACTTTTCCGACAAAAGGATGAGAAGAATGTTTTTTTAACTTATACGGCCTGAATGGATTTTTAAAACATTATTTCCAAGAATCTTACTTTACATGTTTTCAAATTTATTTTTAATCAAATTTCTTTATTTTAGAATTGTACTCCATTAAAGAAAGGAAAAGTGTTTTTGAAGCGGAAAAGATATTTTCGTCAAGAATGGAGTTCAAGTGTTTTATCAAAATTATTTTCCATCTAAGATAATAAAGGGTTCTATTTTTATCCCTATTATTACATTTATTTGTTTATGTTGTGATGGAATTATATTTTAATGAATTCCTTTATCTTATATGAATTGTTTTATGATGTCACGATGTTTAAGATTCCCATTTTTATTACATGGTTTATGCTATGATGTATGGTTTTCTGATTTTGTGGCACACATAAGATCGGTATAATTTTGAGATGGGTGGGACCTATATCTCCCTCCAATGCATTGGGTAAAGATTTTATATCTCATGACATAGACATGGCTGGAATGGTAGGTTATACCGGTTCAGTGAAACAGGACTGAAACGAGGGTGACTCGGTTCAGAAATGGACTTTGTCCACTAAGATAGTCTTGGCAATGAGTCTTGACTAATAAGATATGATTCTCTATGATTATGTGTGTATGCCACAAAGTTTTATATCTTATGTTATGATTATTGGGATTTCATTTCACTACTATGATTTATCCCAAGTTATGAAATTATGCTCTCTTTTACAGGTTAAGATTTCCAAAATGTTATGTTCTTATGAAAATGATGTGATTGATATTTCTTTTGTTTACCCTTACTGAGCATTTGAGCTCACCCTTTTATGTTTTCTTTTCCCCAGGATATAAATTAAGGTTTTAGGTATAAAAAAAGCAAGATCTTTATGGGAGATGTTGAAGATCTTTCACCACGATTAGAAGATTATATTCCGAGTTTCCAAAGACACTAATCTATTACGATCCTTGTGTGTGTGTTTTTGTTATGTACTAAGTATTCCACAAAAGTAATGTAATGTCCACGTACGTCAATCATTGGGTCTCTACACATACCTCAACCATGAAGGGAAAGAGGTTGGGAAACCTTGTTAAACCTCATAATTAGAAATTATTTCTTCAATAAAGGTTTTGTGTAAATATTAGAAACTTGTTCTGAAATAGGAACATACTTCTTATTCAATTCATTATTATTTACATTCTCTTTGATGGAATGATATTTTATATCAATATCTTCTTAATGAGAATATTTCACTAGATTTGTGGTTAGATTGGTTTTACTTTGATTGTCAAAACCCAAGAGCTAGGGTAACTTCACTTCTAAAAGTAAATCTTCCAATTATGTTTTCATCCACATAAGTTGAGTAGTGGCTTGAGTAGACACAACATACTCAGCTTTATCCATTCGGAGTGTTGAAGAATTTTATTTCTTGGAATGAAAGCTAACACAACTCTTTCCCATAAAGAATTCACCACTAGATGTGTATCTTCTGTCATCAACAATTCCTTCCCAATATTCATTTGAATACCCCAAAAATTCAATACAATTTGAGCTATCATATTTAATTCCAATGTTTGTTGTGCCTTTTATGTATTTGGGAATTCTTTTTCTAGCAATTAAATGTGATTATTTTGGGGAACTCTGAAATCTTTCACATAAGGTAACATCATAAACAATGTTGGGTCTTGATGCAGTAAAATACAATAGACATCTAATCAGCTTCTGATGCTATTTTTAATCATACTATGTTCCTTATCTATCATTACATAACTTGGTTCCAACTGAAATGGGTGTGAAAATTTGTTTTGAATTTTTCTTTCCAAACCTATTAAGAATTTCTTTTTCATACTTTTCTTGGTAGAGTAAAATGTATTTTTTATTTGGCTAGATTTGTATCCCAAGAAAGTATTCTATTTTTTACAACATGGAAATTTAAAATACATTCTTAATTTCTTCAGAAAATCATTCACAGCTCTGTTTATCATTCCCATCAAAGATAATATCACCACCATAAAGAATTACAATTAGTGAATACTCTTGAATTTATATAATGGAAATATTGATATCCCCTCTTACTTTGTTAAAATTAATATTTCTTATATATGTATCCAATTTGGAATACTATGCCCTCAGAGCTTCCTTATGTCCATACAATGCCTTTTTTAATCTACACACATAATCATCATCTTTTCTAATAATAATGGTACAATTTTGTTAAAGATAAACCTCTTCTTCAACCTCACCATTTTGGAATAAAAATTTAACAACTATTTGAAAGATCTTGCAGCATCATTTTGAGGAAATAGAAATAAAGATTCTGATTTTTACAATTATTTACACTAGATCAAAGGATTAAATATAATTAATGCCATCAATCTGTGAGTACCCTTTCCAACTAATCTTTCTCTATTTCTTATAACTTGATCTCTTTCATTCATCTCGGTTCGAAAAACCCATTTTGTTCCAATAATGTTTTTATTTTCATGATTTTGTATTATTTCCAAAGTATTATTATTTTAAATCTGATCCAATTCTTCATTAATGACTTGAACCTATTCTGTATTATCAAAATATTTTTTCACATCATTTGGTTCCATTGTTAAATATAAAGATATATGTTAAATGTAATTTGTTTTTCTTATTAATTAATCCTTCCGATAATGATCACCAATTATATTTTGTGCTTCCACGTGTTTCCACGAACATGGATATGATTTTTTATTGTCTTCCTCATCATTGAAAATAGAAAAGTCTTATTTTTCACCTTTATTAAGATTAAAATTGTTTGTATCATTATCAAAATTATCTTCTTCAACATTCTTAACATCCTTGTCCTCCTAATCATTTTTCTATTTCTCAAATACTTTTATCACTTATACATCATATTAATCAACAATTCATTTTGTTTATTTTTTGAATCATTTTTACCCTCTTCCTTATAATGAATCGCCATGAAATATTACGTCCTCACCTTTCTACATAAACTTAACATATTTTCCACATTTCTTCATTATAATACATAGACTCCCAAAAACCCTCGAGTGTTTGAAACATAGAGTTCATTCATAAAATAATTAATATGGAGTCATACCTTATTAGAGGATATAGAAACAACATTTCTAAATAAAAACATCAATACTAATGGATTTCCTCCTAATGTAATGAGAAAGGCCAAGCTTAAGTAACAGGGTTCTTCTCATTTCCATTTGGATTCAATTCATTCTTTCAGAAATGCCATTTTTTTGGGAACTGTATAGAGAGCTACACTCATACCGAATTCAATTATAGTCAAGATATTCTATAAACTCTTCACTTTTGTATTCACCACCACTATTGGTTCTCAACCTCTTCACAGAATATACACATTCTTTTTGATCTTTTCTTCTAAAATGTTTAAATGTTCTAAAGGTGTCCGATTTGTGTTCCATTAACATAAAACAAGTAATGAAAGTAAAATCATCAATTAATATAATGAATTACTTATCTTTATGTGCTGATTATTTTCTCATTGGACCATATATAGAAGAATTTATCATCTCCAAGGGTTGTTTTGAACTAATATCAACTTTCTTAAGCACATCATTTTTAATTTTTCCTTTCTGATAGATAGTGAAACACCAATCTCTTCTTCTTCGAAAATTAAAAATGTCTCGAATAATTTCTCTTTTATATAACTTACTCATGTTTCTATGACAGATATGTCCATGAATTTTATTTCATAATTGATTATCTTCCCCTATACTCATTTAATAAGAGTTTTTTAAATGACTAATATAAAACAACTTTCCTTTCATTTACTAGTCTCTTGTAACAATCGCTCCATCTTCTTCACTATTTATAACATATCCATATTTCTTGAAAGTAACCTTGTTTCCCTCATTACAGAATTTTGATATGCTTATCAGGTTGTTCTTTAGCCCATCAACATTAAATATTTTATAATATTTAATCTTTTATTTTCCAATAATGGCTGACCTGATACCTTTTATTTTCAATGATTCATCATTAATAAATGTCATTGTGCATTCTTTATTATCATTCACATCCTTTAACAATTTCATGTCCCCTTCCATTGGATAATAACACCCAATATAAATTATCCATGGTTTTTATCCTTTTATGGATTTTATGTAACACCCCAACGTTCCACGGTAATCTTCTCTTTGAATAATACAATATCTTGTGTTGTATACAACTTCGAGTTCTAAAACACCACGACCAATCAAACAAGTTGTTATAAAGTGTAATACCCACTTATTTAGATTTTATAAATTTTATTTTTCAAATTGGACTCCTTTTTTTGATTCAAAATATCAAAAATAGCTTAGGGTGAATTTTTGTTTTATAAAAACATTCAATTTTTGGTGAATAGTGAAAACAATACGTTATTGTTTAAACCCGACATTTTATTAAAATAATTATTTATTTTATTTTAATTTATTTTAATTAAAAATATATAAATAATACCTATATAATTTCAATATAATTCATTGGATTCATTTTATAATAAAATTAGATGTATAACTTGTTATTGAACTTTTCAACATTTTTTACCAACCCTCTAGGCACATATGAAAATTTTCATAAAACACATTTTTAGCACTACTGTGAAATTAATTTCGAAAATATGAGAGACATGGTTGAAATAAATATGTAAAATCTGGTTCAATAAGATGAAAATTAGTTTTGGTGAAGAGTAACTTTTCACTTTTATTTACCACGATTAAAGGTAAATATGGTAATTAAAGGTAAAAATAATATTATAATTACCCTAACACGTATACTAATTCTATTGGATAAGTTTATTTAAATGAAAATAAAACTTAGTAATAAAATATGATCCATTTGGTCCACTTGTTTCAGATTTTGAAATTTATTATTATTTTACATAAAGAATAGTAAAATATGTTAAATTCAAAGTATAATAACTAACCAATTTTTTATATTGGGATATACATATGATAAATTTTATTTTAAATATTCCTCATAATGATAAATAAATTTTCTACCTAATGGTATTTTTTAGTTTTTAGACATTAAATAATTAAATTTTTTATAACACAATGATTATGCAATAATTACCTTATTGACACATGATTAAAATAATTTATATTATAAATAAACAAATAAAAGTAAATTTAGACTTTTGATGAATTCCAATATTTTTATTGGTTAATATAACATTTTATGGTTGATTAAATAAATTCTTTTCCAAGTGATAATGTTTTTATGACTTTCACAAAAACCAAATAATAAATAGTGTCAAAATTGACATAAATGAGTTTTTAAAACAAATACTATATTATTAAATGATATAATATTATTAAAAATATAATATTTGGAAAAAGCACATAGATGAGGTTATATATATAAATATTGAACCAATTGGTGTTCACTTGTCTTTTGATATTATGTTTATTAACCATTTATTATAATAATAATACAAGAATACATGGTAAAAGTTAAACTATTTTACTAAGAGTTGAATCTAAAAGATAAGGTTATTATCATGACTTAAACCTGTCTAAAACATATTTTTTGAGATTTTTTGACCCCTTCCCTCTTTATCCTCTAAATAAATACTTTTCAGCCATTATAAACCAAACATTATTGTATAATAAAATAATATTTCAAACTTTTCCTAAAGTGACCATCACCTCTCTTATAAAAGGTACATCCCCTTATCTCAAAATCCCACCTCCAAAGCAATTTAGATCATTAAAAACCTACTCATATATCATCCCAAATTCCCTCACTTCTGCCTGGAGTCCTTACTTTGATTAGAAATAGAACTTATGGAGCCCTTTTAAACAACTCAAAAAGAAACGCCTCAAGAAGAGGTAATAATTTCACCACCTCTTTCAAATTTCTTTTCTTCTTCCACTTCTTCTTTCATTGTTGTTTCAATACAAAAGTAATAACTCCATTGCCTTGTACATATTGTTATTTTAATATAAATATTGTACAACCATATTTTTACTCTATAGATCCTATGAATTACAATTCACCATACGTGCGTACATTCGGCTTACAGTCTCCACGTCGTGGTGTAGTCGGTTATTCAAACACTTCATTATTTGGATGGGTTTAATAATGAGTATAACAGATGTAAATAACAAATATAAAATTTCAATGATTTTTTATATATGATATACCATCCAATTACATATTATTTCACCATCAATATAATTATATTTCCGCACATGCATACGTACGGATTACCGCCTCCATGAACGCAATGAAATTCATTACCCATCATAACCACTCAAGTATAACTTTCATTTTATGATTAAATATAATGATTAAGAATTTAATATAATTCTACATATTAATCAAATTCATCCTATCCATAATCAACATGTATTATGGAACCAATCATATAAAGGCAAATGAATCAATTAACACCTAAAACAATGATACTACTGAAATATTATTAACAAAGAAATATTAGAAGATAATATATGATATCATATTTATGTATGTGGTTATTTTATAATTAAAAAATTGAATTAACTATTATATAGGAGGTTATCATACCTTCAAACAAGGGGAAAAAGTTAAGGGATAAATTTATGATCTCTTTATTATCCAATATTTTTTATACGCAAGTACCTACTGGGACCCCTTTATCATTTGCAACTATGTTTCATAAAAAAGTATTTCAAAATATTTTTACTATTTCCTAGATTATGGGCTAAAGACATTTTTTCCCTTTTTTTTGTTTTTATAAAATGTTTTGAAAGGAATCTTTCTGTCACTTTACAAACAAGGTACTTTATGACCTTTTTGAAAAATTGAGGTAAGAATATCTCTTTAACATATATGGAGGGTGAGGCTATTTTCCACCGTTATAACACCTTAAAATATTCCCTTAAAATCTTATATGATTATTTTCAAACTAAATGTTTGATTTTATAATTACGTGAATTTTAATTGATTTCAAAACATAAAGATATGTTTCTCTCAAATAGTTTTTATTTCATCTATGTCAACAAACTTTGATGGATTTTACTGTAGTTTAAAGTTGATTTTTTATGATACAATCATCCATATTGTATTTAAGGTTTTGTTATATGTTTTACTATGGAGGAGTTATATTTATACCAATTAGGGTTTATGGTTAAAGTATTAACATTTCATATACAAGTTTTAATACGAATGTTTATGTTATGTTTCAACCTTTTCATATGAGAAATGCATTGGAATTAGTAAGTGACGGGTGGAGCCTGCTATAGCTCCTCGATGCATCGATAGGTCTCATGAGATAGACTTGTGTCTGGTACAAGGACTTGACAAATTCGTGTTAGTAGACTTAGCATGAGGCCTTGACTATGTCATTATGATTTCCAGAATTATGCATTCCATCATTATGAAATTGGTTATTCATATTACCTGTGATTATTAGACTAGTAGAATATTAATTTAAATAAATAAATTCCATTATTTGATTTATCTTTTCCATATTATGCTGAAATTTATTTTTAAAAAGATTTTTTTTAGTCTTATACATTGCCTTAAATTTTTGTACTTATTTAGGAAAGTTTCTCCTATATTGTTATCCTTACTGAGAACATGAGCTGTAACAGCCCGAGATTTTATTAAAAAAAAATATTCTTTTTAATTTCATTAATGTCTTGTGTTGTACGCTACACCAAAAAGAGCTTGCTCAACACACATCCTTGACTTGCCTTGTGTTACACGCAATCACGACCTTCCACGATAGCGTGTGTAGTACACAATACCGAGTTTCACTAAACAACGATATGCTATTAAAATATTATTAAAACTAGCCGTTACGAATAGTAATAACCACCTTTTAAAATTTTATAAATTTTAGCTCTCAAAATGGACTTCATTTTTGGATTCGGAGTATCGAATTTTTCTAAGGTGAAATTTTGGTACTTTTCGGATAACTTTCATATTCTGATGAATAGTGAAAATTACTAAATTATAATTAAAACAACTTTTTTAATCGAAATAATTAATAGTGATAAATTATTAATTTGAGTGGTTTTAAAGTATATTTAGAATATATTTTTACTATTTAATACAATGTTGGTCATTGGATGTAATTTCACATTTAAACCAGTCATAAACAAGTGTCAATCTTTTGATAGTTATTATCTCTTAAGAACACGCTATTTGTTTTGACACCAGGAATTAATTTTTAAATTAATTAATGAAACTGATATGTTTTGAATTTTATAAAATAGATATCATTTTTAATCTATAATATCAAATATATCTTAGATCTATTTTTTGGTATTTTTCTGGAAACTTTCATTTTTTGATGAATAGTGAAACCACTAAGTACTAGTTAAAAAAACTGAATTTTTAATAAAACATAATTTTACCACTTCTGTGAGTGGAATTTCGAAAATCCGAGAGACACGGTTTATATCAAGGAATAAAATGTGGTTCAATGAGATGAAAATAATTTTTGGTGAATAGTAACATTTTACTTTTTTTTACCACAGTTAAAAGTAAATATGGAAATTAAGGGTAAAAATGATATTATTATCAACCTAACGCATATCCTAATTCTATTGGACAAGTGTAATTCTACCAAAAAACAACCTTAGGAAAAATATATGACCATTTAGGCCCACTTGGATTAGATTAGGACATTTATTATTAATTTATTTAAAGAAGGGTTAAAATAGTTAAAATCAAAGTATAATAAGTAAATAATTTTTAATATGGGGATATACAAAAGATAAATTCGACTATAAATATTCATTAGAAATATAAAAAGATTTCCTACATAAGGGTATTTTATTTGTAATTTTTAGACATTAAATAATTTAATTTATTTATGACACAACGATGATGCAGTAATTATCTTATTATTGAAATATTGACATAATTGATGTTATAAATACCCAAATAAATATAATTTTAGACTTTTTATGAACTAAACTAATTTTATAGGTTAATATGTCATTTTATAATTGATTTAATTTACTTTGGTAGAAGTAATATTTCTGTTTTGAGTTTCACAAAAATCATTTATTGAATAGTGTCAAAATTGACATAAAATAGTTTTCAAAATAAATATTATATTATTAATTGTTATTTTATTCCTAAAAATAAAAGGTTCAGACAAATGACTTAGATAAGGTTATATATATTAATAAAACACAACTTGGGGGTCTCATGGATGTATATGGTATGTTTATTAACTATATAATATAAAAATACATGTGACATGGTAAATATCAATCTAATTAACTAAGAGTTAAAACTAAAAGATAAGGTTAATATAATGACCTAAACTTGTATAAATTCTATTAGATGATAGGCTTTCGACCCATCCCCGCCTTTTCTTAGAAATAACTCAATTTGGAGCTATTAAAAACAAAATATGACTTTATAATAAAATAATATTTTAAGTTATTCCAAAGGTTCCCCTCTCCTTCCTTATAAAAGGGAACCACCTTCCTCTCTTCCTCACACCACTTTGAGCCTTCAAGCTCGGAAAAAACCTACCAAATTAACATCTCCACTTCCCTAGCAACATCTTAGAGGTTCTGGTCTTCCTCAAAGACCAATTTTAGTGCCCCAAAAGGAGATCTTAAAGAGGCGCTTCAAAGAAGAGGTAATGTCCGTTACCGATTCTTTCATCTTTATTTCTTCTTCCTCTTCTTCTTCTTAGGTTGTTTCATTATGAAGTAATAAAATCACTATCACTTATATACTGATATGTTTTTAAAATTATGAAACAACCTTATTTCACCATCTATCCATCATATAAAAAACGAAATCACCGCGTGTGCGTACGTACAGAATACCGTCTCCACGTCGTGGTGTAATCTAATTTCCACCACCACCTTACTTGGATGGGTATAATGGTGCACGTAATAACTATCTATGATTATTGTAAAGTGATATTGATTCTGAAATATTATACATACACTCCAATACAATTCCATGATCATGAGAACGATATCATCGCTCGTGCATACGTACGGACTACCGTCTCCACGATGCGATGAGATTCATTCTCCACAATTAACCTTTCATGAATGATTATAAAGTATATATAATAATTAATAATGAAATATATGACATAATAATGATTCTTTATTTATGTGTAAATATATTAATGTCATTTACTTAATTCCATTCAACTCAATAAGGAAAATACAACAGCGTTCATGCGTACGTATGGTCTACCGTCTCCATGAACGGTGTATTTCTTTCCATTTACTGATCTATTATATATATATATTCTGAATATATATTTTATATAAATCATTTTTTATATTCTAGAATTAAGTAATCATGATCTAAGTATTCATATGAATAATTACAAGTCAAAACACGGACGACAAATGAAATGTTTTTACCCAAAACACTCTTTAACATGGAATTTACAAAGGAACGGGTAATATAAAGCCATAAGTGAACCATATATGATAACATAAAAATGAGTATGATTCTGTAATAAGTCAGTGACATTATTTAAATCATTATACAGGAGGTTCGGACACATACGAAGCAAATCGGACCTAAGGTAAGGGAAATATCACAATCTCATTTTTATCCGATATTGTTTATACATTGGTATTTACTGGGGTGTATTTTATCAAACACATCCATGTTTCCTCAATATTAAATATTATTTCCATCCACCTATAATTGTTTAAATCCAATTTTACCCTTTGGTGAGTTTTTAGTAAAAGATATGAAAGGAATCTTTTTTCATTTTTCGTACGAGGTACTTTTTACTTTTCCGAAAAAAGTACGAGAAAAATGTTTTTTTAACTTATACGGCATGAATGGATTTTTAAAACATTATTTCCAAGAAGCTTCCTTTACATGTTTTCAAGTTTATTTTTAATCAACTTCTTTTAGTTTAAAATTGTATGACATGTTAAGAAAGGAAAAATGTTTTTGAAGTAGAAAGGATATTTTCCTCAAGAATGGAGTTCAAGTGTTTTATCAAAATTATTTTCCATATAAGATAATATAGGGTTCTGTTTCTATCCCTATTATTAAATTTATTTTATTATGTTGTGATGGAAATATTTTTATGAATTCCTTTATCTTATATGAATTGTTTTATGATGTCATGATGATTAAGATTCCCATTTTTATTACATGGGTTATGCAATGATGTATGATTTATGATCTTGTGGCACACATAAGAATGGTATAATTATGAGATGGGTGGGACCTATATCTCCCTCTAATGCATTGGGTAAAGATTTTATATCTCATGAGATAGACAAGGCTGGAACGGTAGGTTATACCGGTTCAGTGAAACAGGACTAAAATGAGGAGTGAACTCGGTTCAGAAAGGGACTTTGCCACTAAGATAGTCTTGGCAATGAGTCTTGACTAATAAGAAATGATTCTCTATGATTATGTGTGTTTTCCACAAAGTTTCATGTTTTATGTTATGATTATTGGGATTTCATTTCACTACTATTATTTATCCCATGTTATGAAATTATGCTCTCTTTTGTAGGTAAAGATTTCCAAAATGTTATGTTCTTATGAAAATGATGTGATTGATATTTCTTTTGTTTGACCTTACTAAGCATTTGAGCTCACCCTTTTATTTTTTCGTTTCCCCAAGATATAAAGAAAGGTTTTAGGGAAAAAAAAGGAAGATCTTTATGGGATATATTGAAGATCATTCACCATGATTAGAAGATTATATTCCGAGTTTCCAAAGACACTAAACTAGTATGATCCTTGTGTGTGTGTATTTGTTATGTACTAAGTATTCTGCAAAAGTAATCTAATGTCCATGTACGTCATGCTTCGGGTCTCTACAGTTGGTATCATAGGAAAATTTTAGTCAACCTTTGGAAACTAGGATGCGAAAACATTTGTAAGATCCCTAGAGATATTTCTAAGGTATGTCTAGGGATGTCCCTAAGGATAAGTATACGTATAGGATATAGTCCTAGAACTATGGTAATGATATTAGATTATACCAAAGATGATAGATATTGAAGTTACACCCCCTTTATTATAATTTTTTCCTCTCACATTATTCTTTTTGGGTTTTGGAAAATGGCTGGAAACAAGATGATTCACGATAATGGAGGACATGATGGACAATGGAATGATATTCTTCATGAGCAACCAAATGAAATGGGATTCGTAAGTCCAAACATAATTATTATGCCGAATCAGCAATCTCAGAATATGATCAATAAAGTAAAAGTTGGTAAGTTTCCTGACTCGGCTAATAAGATAAATATGGAGTTTCATGATGATCATAAAGAAAAGAAAGTTCAATTTCCCCTATGTAAATCATGTGGGAAGATGCATCAAGGAGAATGTTTCAAAGGAACTAGAAGATGCTTTGGGTGTGAAAAAGAAGGACACAAAGCTAGTAAGTGCAAAGGAAAAGGTTCAGTTAACACCATGGATGAGGATAATGGTATTGCTACGACATCAAAAATGGTTAAATGTTTTAAATGTTGAATGTACGGGAATTATGAAAACTAATTCCCTAAGGGAAAGTCTCATGAAGAGAATCAGTATGGTCGTATGGGTAGTATTTATGTGGATGATGATGAGGAGACTACAAATTATGTGTGAGATGAATGAATTGTTGATGATCGGTCAATGGTTTAAGAATGTAGTGGAATGATTACAATTTTATCATGTGTAATGTTGTATGAGTAATCTCATGGTAATATGGAATAAAGAGACATCTAAGGATTGTAACACTATTGTCTTTCCTTGAGTTTTGAAAGTGTATGATTAATGTTACCAGTATCCATGAAAGGTTATTCAGATATTTTTGGAATGTAGATGATATGCGCATAATGAAGGGATAAAAAGAAAATTAAATGTTCGATAGTATTCATGAGCTCATGACTGATATAAGGAGAAGGTTATATCATGGTTTGAGTATATAAAATTTTTTCATTTCGGTATGTGGAACGATTTAACTTTTGACAGCATTCATGTTTTCACTAAGGTTTAATGGGTATTCATTTTTCAAGAGAATACATCATTAAGGTATTCACATGATTGGAATGTGACCAACAAGATATATGGGGGATAAATGATGGTATTCACATGCTTGGTTGACGACATTTCAAGTTATCGTTTTCTTTATACTATGATCTTGGACTGAAGTATTTTAGATAAGCCTAAAGATTGGAATGGATTATTTTAACCATAAGTTAGTATTGTTTAAGGATAGAACCTTTTTTCGATATTGTTAATGGGATGATATAGTAATGTAGTTTTAGAAAAAGGACAACATGTAGGACGGGCGACATCCCATCGTGTCGGACAAGGCTGTGGGAATCGAACCCACAACCAAAGTGCGACTGGCCTTTATCACCTACCAATGCCCTACAGGAAGTCCCTGGGTAGTATAAACTAGTTTTATTTTATTAATAAGTATGATATATGAAGTATAAGTTCATTTTTGGAACCATATATGATTAATCTAACCACAAGATGGACTTATTACTTTTGCTAACCTTTTGTTTGAAAGAGATGGAATGACCCATCATTCTATCACAGGATCTACTAACACATCACAAATAACAAATTCAACTTCATTTCTTTAAGGGATGAAGTGGAAATTGTTCAATTCACGAACAACAGTCAGATTGAACCAAAAATCATGCAAGTATTTATTTTAATTCATCACTTTAGGGAAATGATCTTTAAAACCAAAAATGTTGTCCTAGTTACCTTATATCCAATGAATCAGATGGTACCTTAGATCATCACAAATCAATAGCTTTGTGATTTTTGGCTTCTTCATAGTCATGTTCTCTACCACTCTCCATCAGAACTTGATGGTTAGATTTTTCTTCCATATCCATATTTTCACCTATGTCCTCCTACGTGGAAACCCAGTGATGAGTTAATTTGCGTAACTGTTACATTTCATACTTTAGTTTTTAAATCCATGTTTTGGTATTCCTTTTTACGATGTGGGTTTCTATTAAACAAAATTTCGAGTAGTAAACCATTTATAACCCCGATGAATCTCGAGGGCGAAATTCATTTTAAGGGAGGTAGAATGTAACAGCCCGAGATTTTATAAAAAAATATTCTTTTTAATTTCATTAATGTCTTGTGTTGTACGCTACACCAAATGGAGCTTGCTCCACACGAATCCTTTACTTGCCTTGCATTACACGCAATCACAACCTTCCTCGATAGCGTGTGTAGTATGCAATACTGAGTTTCACTAAACAACGTTATGCTATTAAAATATTATTAAAACTAGCCGTTATGAATAGTAATAATCACCTTTTAAAATTTTAGAAATTTTAGCTCTCAAAATGGAATTCATTTTTGGATTCGGGGTATCGAATTTAGCCTAAGGTGAAATTTTGGTACTTTTCGGATAACATTCATATTCTGATGAATAGTGAAAATTACTAAATTATAATTAAAAACAACTTTTTTAATCGAAATAATTAAGAGTGATAAATTATTAATTTGAGTGGTTTTAAAGTATATTTAGAATATATTTTCACAATTTAATACAATTTTGGTCATTGGATGTAATTTCACATTTAAACCAGTCATAATCAAGTGTCAATCTTTTGATAGTTATTATCTCTTAAGAACACGCTATTTGTTTTGACGACGGGAATTAATTTTTAAATTAATTAATGCAACTGTTATGTTTTGAATTTGATAAAATAGACATCATTTTTTAATTCATAATATCAAATATAGCTTAGATCTAATTTTTGGTATTTTACTGGAAACTTTCATTTTTTGATGAATAGTGAAACCACTAAGTGGTAGTTAAAAAAATGCTTTTTTCATAAAACTTAATTTTACCACTTCTGTGAGTGGAATTTCGTAAATCCGAGAGACACGGTTAATATCAAGGACTAAAATGTGGTTCAATGAGATGAAAATAATTTTTGCTGAATAGTAACTTTTTACTTTTTTTTACCACGATTAAAAGTAAATAGGGTAATTAAGGGTAAAAATGATATTATTATTACCCTAACACATGTCCTAATTCTATTGGACAAGTGTAATTCGACCAAAAACAACCTTAGGAATAACATATGGCCATTTAGGCCCACTTGGATTAGATGAGGACATTTATTATTATTTTATTTAAAGAAGGGTTAAAATAGTTAAAATCAATGTTTAATAAATAACTCATTTTTAATATGGGGTTATACATAAGATAAATTCGACTATAAATATTCCTTAGAAATACAAAAATATTTCCTACATAATTGTATTTTATTTGTAATTTTTAGACATTAAATAATTTAATTTATTTATGACACAACGATGATGCATTAATTATCTTATTATTGAAATATTGACATAATTGATGTTATAAATACCCAAATAAATATAATTTGAGACTTTTTATGAACTAAACTAATTTTCAAGGTTAATATGACATGTTAGGATTGATTTAATTAACTTTGGTCGAAGTAATAATTATGTTTGAGTTTCACAAAAATCAACTATTGAATAGTGTCAAAATTGACATAAAATAGTTTTTAAAACAAATATTATATTATTAATTTTTATTTTATTTCTAAAAATCTATGGTTCGGTAAAATGACTTAGATAAGGTTATATATATTAATAAAACACAACCTGGGGGTCTATTGGATGTATATGGTATGTTTATTAACTATATAATATAAAAATACAAGTGACATGGTAAATGTCAATCTAATTAACTAAGAGTTAAAACTAAACGATAAGGTTAATATAATGACCTAAAATTGTATATATTCTATTGTATGAGAGGATTTATACCCATACCCACCTTATATTATAAATAACTAAATTTGGAGCTATTAAAAACCGATTATGACTTTATAATAAAATAATATTTTTAGTTATTCCAAAGGTGCCCCTCTCCTCCCTTATAAAAGGGCACTACCTTCCTCTCTTCTTCAAACCACTTTGAGCCTTCAGGCTCAGCCAACCCCTGCCAAATTCCCTTCTCCACTTCCCTAGAAACATCCTAGAGGTTCTGGTATTCCTCAAAGACCAATTTTAGTGCCCTAAAAGGAGATCTCAAAGAGGCGCTTCAAAGAAGAGGTAATGTCGGTTATCAATTCTTTCATCTTTATTTCTTCTTCCACTTCTTCTTAATAGGTTGTTTAATTATGAAATAATAACATTAGTATCACTTATATACTGATATGTTATTATAATTATGAAACAACCTTATTTCACCTTCTATCCATCCTACGAAAAACGAAATCGTCGTGCGTGCGTACGTACAAAATACCGTCTCCACGCCGTGGTGTAATCTATTTTCCACCACCACCTTACTTGGATGGGTATAATGGTGGACATAATAACTATATATGATTATTGTAAAGTGATATTGATTCTGAAATAGTATACATACACTCCAATACAATTCCATGATCATGAGAGCGATATCATCGCTCGTGCGTACGTAAGGACTACCGTCTCCACGACGCGATGAGATTCATTCTCCACGATTAACCATTCATGAATGATTATAAAGTATATATAATAATTAATAATGAAATATATGAAATAATAATGATTCTGGATTTATTTTTATATATATGTATGTCATCTACTTAATTCCATTCAACTCAATAAGGAAAAGAAAACAATGTTCATGCGTACGTACGGTCTACCATCTCCATGAACGGTGTATTTCTTTCCATTTTCTGATCTATTATATAAATATATTCTGAATATATATTATATGTAAATCATGTATTATATTCTGGAATTAATTAATCATGATCTAAGTAATCATATGAATAATTACAAGTCAAAACACGGATGACAAATGAAACGATTTTACCCAAAACGCTCTTTAACATGGAATTCACAAAAGAACGGGTAATATAAAGCCATAACTGAACCATATAAGAAATCATAACAATGAGTATGATTCTGGAATAAGTCAATGAAATTATTTAAATCATTATACAGGAGGTTCGGACACATACGAAGAAAATCGGGCCTAAGGTAAGGTAAATATCACAATCTCATTTTTATCCGCGATTTTTTATACTTTGGTATTTACTAGGGTGTATTTTATCATCCACATCCATGTTTACTCAATATTTAATAATATTTCCATCCACCTACAATTTTTTAAATCCAATTTTACCCTTCGGTGAGTTTTTAGTAAAAGATATGAATGGAATCTTTTTTCATTTTTCGTACGAGGTACTTTTTGAATTTTCCGACAAAAGTACGAGAAGAATGTTTTTTTTAACTTATAAGGCATGAATGGATTTTTAAAACATTATTTCCAAGAAGCTTCCTTGACATGTTTTCAAGTTTATTTTTAATCAACTTCTTTTAGTTTATAATTTTATGACATGTTAAGAAAGGAAAAATGTTTTTGAAGGATAAAGGATATTTTCCTCAAGAATGGAGTTCAAGTATTTTATCAAAATTATTTTCCTTCTAAGATAATATAGGGTTCTGTTTCTATCCCTATTATTACATTGATTTGATTATGTTTTGATTGAAATATCTTTATGAATTCCTTTATCTTATATGAATTGTTTTATGATGTCATGATGTTTAAGATTCCCATTTTTATTACATGGGTTATGCAATGATGTATGATTTATAATTTTGTGGCACACATAAGAATGGTATCATTATGAGATGGGTGGGACCTATATCTCCCTCCAATTCATTAGGTAAATATTTTATATCTCATGAGATAGACATGGATGGAACGGTAGGTTATACCGGTTCAGTGAAACAGGACTGAAATGAGGAGTGAACTCGGTTCAGAAAGGGACTTTGTCCACTAAGATAGTCTTGGCAATGAGTCTTGACTAATAAGAAATGATTCTCTATGATTATTTGTGTATTCCAAAAAGTTTCATGTTTGAAGTTATGATTATTTGGATTTCATTTCACTACTATGATTTATCCCATGATATGAAATTATGCTCTCTTTTGTACGTTAAGATTTCCAAAATGTTATGTTCTTATGAAGATGATGTGATTGATATTTCTTTTCTTTACCCTTACTGAACATTTGAGCTCACCCTTTTATGTTTTCTTTTCCCCATGATATAAAGAAAGGTTTTAGGTAAAAAAAGGAACATCTTTATGGGAGATGTTGAAGATCTTTCACCACTATTAGAAGATTATATTCCGAGTTTCCAAAGACACTAAACTATTACGATCCTTGTGTGTGTGTATTTGTTATATACTATGTATTCCGCAAAAGTAATGTAATTTCCATGTACGTCAAGATTCGGGTCTCTACATGAGATCACCCATTTATATGTTTTATTATTCCAAGGATATGAAGAAGTATATTATCACTAAACTGTAGGGATAGTCTAAGGGATATAAATGTGTTCAAAGGACACAATTTTGTTGTTGCTTTTCATTTTATATTGTAATGTAAAACTTATGTATATATGTAGTACTTCCAAGGCTACTAAACTTATCGGTCTTAATAAATTTGATCCCTAGTGATCGTTCCAATTTTATCTAATAATTCAATGACTCTAGGTAACTAGGTTCGGGGTGATAAAGTTGGTATAAGAGGAATTTTAATACAAATGTTGGAAATTATATTTAAAAAAAACTATGATTAGAGAACATTACCCTAAAATAGACTTTAAGGATTAGTATAGAAGAACTTCATGTAATTTAGGTAATGTAGATATGTTTTTGACTTTACATGCAATAAATCTCTGTATGGATATGACCAGGTAGAGGTGGATATAGCAAAGATATACCAAGGAGTGAAAATTTAGACGAAGAGTTTCAGGTTGGTCCAAGGGTATCTTGGTATACAATAATGGGCCTTGTTTCACTCTTTGTAACGAAAATACTTGGAGATATTCATAGGATAATCCACATTTTATTTACAAACTATTATGAATGATTTATGTGTATATACCTCCTCAATGAAAATATTTTTATGATTATGGATTATCTTCATAAACTTTTCAATTTATGTTCAGTGTTTTACAAGTAGGGAATTATGTGTTGTGATTAATAAACTAATCTAGTATATTCAATTTCTTATAAACTATGCCTAGTGGAAGGAATGGAAACTGTATCAATGCACATAATCCATGTAATTATTTCCCTCCTACTCAAAAAAATTAAATTGGAGCTGGTGATGAAACTGGTGCTAGTCAGCTTATAACCATACTAGGACAACTCACTCAGGTTATGAATAATAACCTTACCAGTATGGAGAACCGTGATCCACAATATGGAGGATCAATGTTAGACCACTTCATGATGAAAAACCACCAATATTCAATGGGATTAAAAATCCATTTGTAGTTGAGCAATGGTTAACCTCTTAGAAAAAATATTTCATGCTTTGGGGAGTAGTAAAAGGGATAAAGTTTCCATTGCTGTTTATCGCTTCATAGGAGATGCAGATCAATGGTTGTAAATAATTCAATACAAAAAAGAGGATGTAGAAGAATAAAATATGGAATAGAGGGATTTTAAAGAGTTTTTCTTATATAAATACTTTCCTTGTGAACATCGAGAGGATATAGAATGACAATTTATGAGTCTGAGGCGAAAGGAGGATGAGAATGTCGCAAAGTATGAGAATAACTTTACAAGGTTAACATGGCATGCAGCAGATTATATAAATAATCTAAGGAGAAAGATTGATTGATTCTTTGATGGGTTAAAACTATTTCTACGTCAAGCATTATTCTAACAATCCTTCTCATCATAAGAATATATTGTCTCATGTGTTATCAAGGCAGAAAATGAATTCACTAAGTCATATAGCTTTAAATAAAAGTAAGAGATGAAGAGATCTGTTGAACACCCAATAAATGGAAATAAGGGGAAGAAGGGAAAATTTTAATTTCCATCCTGTGGTAAATTTGGGAAAAAACACCCATGTATTTTCATGAAGGTAATGAGAGTCCTTTACAAGTGTGGTGAGAAAGGCCACCAAGCATGTGATTTCAAGGGAAGGAATGAGGTTGTCAATGTTTAATGCTACAATTATATATAAATGGGGCATTATGAAAATGAATTTCTTAATCGAAAATTAAACATACCTAATGAAAGGCCAAGGGTAAAAGGTCTAGCATATGTGATCACTATTGCTAAGGTTGAAGCTCTGAATGATGTGGTGGGAATTTATTTAATGGTGTCCCCAAAATTAGATAATAATTAATTTGATTCTAGATAATCGCACTGTTTCGTATCTTCCTAGTTTTCATAGAAAATCAGATACTTCTGATTTTATTTAAAAAGGGATTTTTCATTCAAAAACCCTAAGTGGAGTATCATTGCAACAAAGTTTTGTAAATTTGTTCCCATTAGATTATATAAATGTTCTTTATCTATTAATCTCATCATCATACCCATGATTTAATTTGATATAATCCTTGTTATGGATTGGATTTAGGACCATGATGCAAAAAATCTATTTTAAGAAGAAGGAGGTTACAATTTTTTATGATGATTAGGAGTTCCTTATCTTTTGGGCAGAAATGATACCATCTGATTCTTATCAAGATCCACCCCCAGTAGATATAATAAATTAAATTATTAGGGTGGAAAATATTGAAATAATTGTGGGTGAGGAAAAGAATGTCCAAACAGTGGATGTACCTATTTTGTAAGAATAGGATTATGTGTTTCCATAGGATTTACCGAAACATAATCCAGAATGATAAATTGAGTTTTCCATTGATTTAATTCTTGCTCCAAGGACCATATCTATGACCCCTTATAGAATGGGCACTGTATAATTAGTGTAACTAAAGAAAAAACTAGAGGAATAGTGTAATAAATGATTTATTTACCATAGTGTTTCACTCTGGGGAGCCCCTGATCATTTTGTTAATAAGAAATATGTATTTATGAGGTTGTGCATTGACTATAGAGAGATCAATGTTATAAAAATAAAGATAAATTATCCCCTACCTCACATTGATGATGTATTCAACCAAGTTCATGGAGCTAAATATTTTTCAAAGACTGACATTTATTCTAGAAAATATCACTTGTGTGTGAAAAAGGAAGATATTCTGAAGACAACATTTCATACCAGGTATGGGAATTACAAGTTTACAGTAATGCCTTTTCGACCAACTAATTCACCCTATGTTTTTATAGATCTAATGAATAGTGTTTTCAAGTAATATCTTGATGAATTTATTGTGGTATTTATATATGATATCTTGGTTTACTCTAAAATCAATGAAGATCATGAAAACCACTTTCACACTATTCTGAAAACCCTCATAAGATATTAATTATATGGGAAGATTAGCATGTATTAATTCTAGCTTCATGAGATTTCTTTTCATGGCCATATTATCTCTAAGGATGTTATATCTGTTGATCCTTCTAAGACAATAGCAATATAATAATGGCCAGCACTGATGGGTATAACTAAGGTACACAGATTTATTGGTTTAGTAGGTTATTATCATCTTTTTGCCCAAAATTTTGACCAATTGGCTAGCCTATTAACAAAGATAACATGTAAAGGGGTTAAATTTGTTTGTAAGAAAGAGTGCGAATAATGTTTTTAAGAATTAAAGAAAATATTATTCAATGCTCTTATCATGAATCTACCATTGCATAATGATGGGTTTGTTATTTATAATGACGCTTCAATTAAAGGACTTGGTTGTGTCCTTATGCCGAATGATAGAGTTATTGCCTCTGCATCACGATAGTTGAAAAATAATGAAAAAAACTATCCCACTCATGATATTGAGTTATCAGCTTTAATATTTTCGTTGAAGATATAGATACACTATCTATATTGCGAAATATGTGAGATATATACTGATCACAAGAGTTTGAAGTATATTTTCTCATTTAAATAACTCAAAATGAGGAACTGATGATGACTTGAACTACTCAATGATTATGATTGCACTATACACAACCATCAGAGGAAGGAAAATTATGTGGTAGATGATTTGATCAGAAATTATCATGGAGTATTGAACAAGATGAGTGTTTAAAGGGATCCTATGCTCATGGATCTAGTAATAATGGATATGGGAATAATCATGGAAGGTGAGACATCAATACTTTTTCAAATAGTTGTTAATCCAACATTACTAGAAAGAATAAAATGTTCTCAGACTAATGATGAAAGCATTAAAAAAATTAAAACATTGAATGATGGGAGATTTATCAACTACATATATGAATATGGAATTTTGAAATTTGGGAAAATACAATGTGTTCCTAATATACCAGATCAAAAAAGGGAATTGTTGGAAGATTCTCATAGCTCCAATTTCTCTATACACCCTGGTAGTAGTAAGATGTATAGATATTTGAAGGAATATTTTTGGTGAGACTACATGAATAGGGTGATTGATTATTATGTGTCAAGATGTATGGTTTATAAATAGGTGAAGGATGGAAGACAACATCCTGGAGGAGTCATGCAACCTCTTCTCATACCTTAGTGGAAATGGGATGATGTTACTATAGAAATTTTTATGGGACTACCAAAGACTCCTAGAAGAAATGATGCAATATGGGTCATTGTTGAACATCTTACCAAATCAGCACATTTTCTTACTATAATAGAAGATTTTCCACTTGAAAGATTAGTAAGACTATATATTAATAAACCTATAAGACATCATGGGGTACCCCTATTTATTGTTTATGATCGTGGTCCTTGTTTTACATAAAGATTCTGGAGAATTATTTAGAAATCCCTAGATACTATACTTTATTTGAGCATTTCCTACCACCCTCAAATGGATGGACAATAAGATTGGACTATTCAAACCTTACAAGAAATGTGGAGATCCATCTCACTTGACTTTCAATGTATGTGGGATCAATATTTACATATGTTAGAATTTTCCTATAACAATATCTTCCATTCAAGTATTCTGATGGCACCATAAGAAGTGTTATATGAAAGAGATATCACATACCAACTTGTTGGGACGATGCTTGGGAATGAAAACTCACAAGCCAAGAACATGTTCATGAAACAATAGAAATGTGATGGTTATACAAACCCACATCAAAGAATCCCAATGTAGGAAAAAGATCTATACCGATAACTGAAGGAAAGATTTGGAATTTCAAGTAAGAGATCATGTTTTCTTAAAGGTATCTCCATGGAAGGGTGTTTTACAATTCGATAATAAGGGTAAATTGAGTCCCAGGTACATCAGGCATTCCAAAATTATAGAACAAATTGGAGTTGTAGCTTACCCTTTGGTAATGCCTCCAGGTCTATCCAAAGATCATGATACGTTCCATGTATCACTAGTAAGAAAATACATACCTGACCCAATGAATATACTCACCTATTAGGAAATAGAACTGGAACATGATATTTATTATTGTGAACAGCCTGTCAAGATTTTTGATACCAAAGAACAAGTGTTGAGAAACCATATGAGTCATCTAGTGAAAGTTCTATGGAGAAACCATAAGATGGAAGAGGGAATGTGGGAACCCTAGTAACTTATAATGAAGAACCACCTAAATATATTTATGCATTAATATTCAAGAAAATTTGTGTACAAAATTATTTGAAGGAGGGAAGAATGTAATACCTCAAGCATCCACGGTACACTTCCCTATGAATAATACAATATCTTGTGTTCTGTGCAACTTCGAGTTCTGAAACACCACAACCAATCAAATTATCCATTATGAATAGTAATATCAAATTTTTGAAATTTTATAATTTTTATTTATCAAACGGAAATTCATTTTTCAATTCAAAATATCAAAATTAGATTAGGGTGAATTTTTGCTATTTTTTGAAACCATTCAATTTTTAACGAATAGTGAAAATCACTATGTTATTGTTTAAAAACGAATTTGTATTAAAATAACAATTTATTTTATTTTTATTTATTTTAAGTAAAAATAGTTACATAATACCTATATAAGTTCAATGTAATTCATTAGATTCATTTTAAAATAAAATAAAATGTATAAATTATTATTGAACTTTTTAACATCTTTTACCCACCTACTAATAACATTTGAAAATTTTCATAAAAATCAATTTTATCGCAACTATGAATTGAATTTCAAAAATTAGATAGACATGGTTTACATCATTAAGTAAAATTTGGTTCAATAAGATGAAAAAAAAATGGTGAATAGTAACTTTTGACATTATTTACAACGATTAAAAGTAAATAGGGTAACTAATGGTATAAAATGATATTATAATTAAACCAAAAATAGGTCATAATTCAATTGGATAAGTGTATTTTGACCAAAATCAACCTTAGAAATAAAATATGATCCTTTTTGTCCACATTGATTAGATTAGTACAATTATTATTATTTTATTTAAAGAAGAGTTAAAAGTGAAAAATTCAATGTTTAATAAATAAAACAATTTTAATATACATTTATACATAATATAAATTAGATTATAAATATTAATTATAAATATAAAAGGATTTCCTATGTAATGGTGTTTTATTTATAATTTTTAGAAATTAAATAATTAAATTTATTTTTGACACAAAGATGATGCGGTAATTGCATTATTATTGAAATATTAAAATAATTATAATATAAATATGAAAATAAACGTAAATTTAGACTTTTTATTAAATAAAATAATTTTATAGGTTAATATGACATGTTAGGGTTGACTAAGTAAAAAAAAATTATGTTATAAAGTTGTATGACTTTCACAAAAACCAAATACTAAATAGTATCAAAATTGACATAAATGAGTTTTTAAAACAAATTCTATATTATTAATTGATATAATATTAATAAAAATATAATTTGAATAAAAAGGACATATATAAGATTATATATATCTATAATAAAAAACATGGTGTTCTCTTGACTTTTTACAGTATGTTTATTAACCATTAATTACTATAATACAAGAATACATGGTAAAAGTTAAACTATTTAACTAAGAGTTAAATCTAAAAGATAAGTTTATTATGGGGACCTAAACCAGTCTAGAAGCTATGGGTTGACCGGTTTCAGACTCATCCTCACCTTATCCCTAAAATAAATCTTTTTAGAGCCATTATAAACTGAATAATATTGTATAATAAAATAATATTTCATGCTTTTCCTAAAGTGACACTCACCTCTCTGATAAAAAGGTACTTCCCCTTCTCTTAAAATCATACCCCCAAAGACATTTTTCTCTGCCAAAACATTCTCAAATATCCTCCCAACTCTCCTCACTTAGATATAGATTCATTAATTTGATCAGAATGTCAACCTATGTGTCTCGTTTGATAAACATGAAAGGAAAAACCTGAAGAAGAGGTAATAATTTCACCACCTCTTTCAAAGTTTTTTTGTCTTCCATTTCTGTTTCCATTGTTGTTTCCATACCAAAATAATAAATCCAGTAAATTATACATAATGTGATGTTATTATAAATATGGTACAAAGATTTTCACTATTCTATCCACCCAATAAATGAAGTTTCACCATACGTGTGTACGTACAGCTTACCATCTCCATGTCATGGTGTTGCTTGTTATTCAAACAAATCATTATTTGGCTAGGTATAATAATGAGTATTACTAATGTAAATAATTAATATAAAATGTTAATTAATCTTTATATATTATATAACATTTAATTACATATGATTTCACCTTCAATAGAATGATATCTTCGCTCATGTTTATGTACGTATTATCGCCTCCACGAACGCGATGAAATTCATTCCCCGTAATAATCATTCAAGAAAAATATTCATTTTATGATTCAAAATTATTTTTAGGAGCATAATATCATTATGGATATGAATCCAATACATATAATCCATAACAATATGTCTTACATGACCAGGTATATTAAGGAAAATGAATCAATTAACATGCGAAACAATGATACTACTGAAATATTATTAACAAAGAAATATTAAAAGTTAATATATGATATCATATTTATGTATGTGGTTGTTTTATAATTTAGTAATAGTGATTTAACTATTATACAGGAGGTTAACCTACCCTCAACCAAGGAAAAGTACAATGTAAGGATTAATTTTACAATCCCTTTATTATCCGATGTTGTTTATACGTGAGTATCTACTGGGACCACTTTATGATCCACATCCATGTTTCTTAAAAATGTATTTCAAAACTTTTTTACTATTTTCTATATTATGGGTAAAATTAATGTATACCCTTGTTTTTATTTTTAAAAAATGTTCTGAAAGGAATAGTTTTTTCGCTTTCCAAACAAGGTACATTATAACATTTTCGATAAATTGTGGTAAGAATAAATGTTTTATTTTATGATTATATGACTTATAAATGATTTAAAAATAGTAATATATATTTCTCTCAATTATTTTTGTTTTTATCTATGTCAACATCCTTTAATGTATTTTATAGTTGTTTGATGTTGATTTGTTGTGATACAATATTCCATATTGTATTCATGGTTTTGTGATATGTTTGATTGTGGATGTGATATTTTTATACCATTCATGGTTTATTGTTAAAGTATTAAAATTTTGTATTTTATTTTTAATATGAATGTTTATGTTTGGTTTCATCCTTTTCATATATTGAATGCATTGGGCTTAGTAAGTGTTTGGTGGAGACCACTATAGCTCCTTGATGCATCAGTAGGTCTCATGAGAAAACTACTGTCATGGCACAAGGCCTAGAGAAAGTCATATTTGTAGTCTTGGAACGAGGCTTAGACTATGTGGTTATGATGTCTGATATTATTCATTCCATCGTTATGAAATTGGCTATTGATATTACATGTGATTATTTAACTAATATAATATCCATGTGAATAAGTAAATGGAATTATTTGATTTATCTTTTCCATATTATGATGAAGTTTATGTTTAAAAGGCTTTTGTTTTAGTCTTATTCATTTTCATAAATGTTTATGCTAATTTATGAATGTTTTATCTATATTTTAATCCTTACTGAGCACCCTATCTCTCCCCTTTCTATGTTTCATTTTTCAATGGATGCGAAGAAGTATATTATAACTGACCTGCAGGGATAGTCAAAGGGATATTAATGTGTTTAATGGAGACAATTTGGTTGTTTTTTTATTTTATAATGTAATGTAGAACATAGGTATGTATCTAGTACATCCAGGGAATCTAAATGGATTGGTCTTTGGTATTTGATCCCTTGTGATCATGCCAATGTTATTTAATAATGCATCAACTCTGGTTAATTGGGTTCATGGTTTTACATTTTAATGTAGTTTCAAAAACAAACTCTTTTTTCCCATTATTTTCATTCTTCTCCTTTGGATGTTGATAATTCAGAATATTTTGCTGAGTTCTAGAAAAAATACATCATTTTGCGAGGTGTCTAGGTTATCCACATCTTTCAAAAATAGTTTCCAATGGTTGGAAATTATTTTCCATCTTCAATTCATTATTTTCAAATTTTTTAAAGACAACCTTATAATATTTCTTTCTTCAAGGATATTGACTCACCTTAATTATATTATTTTCATAACATGTGGTAAAATTATAATGTAATTTATTGATCCAACACATACATGTTTTGTGCCTGAATCCTCCACAATACAAAAAATACCCATACAAAGAGTATTTAACTTTGAAACCTTTATACTAATCAGAACATTGAAAACATTTCTCAACAATATTCTTGGAATTTTAAATTGGATTCTTCTTCATCTTTTAAGACTTGATAGGATCAGAAGTATTTGAATCTTTTCTAAATCCAAATAAAACATTTTCTGACTCAGGATGTTTTGTAAATTCTAAATTCTTCACTTTGACCACATTCATATCTTTCCTAGCATTATTCATTTCAGAAATATATATCTTATTATTATCACCATTTAAAGGTCTCTTTTGTTAAACCTTCTCATGTTTCTCATTACAAAAAAAATCAATAATTTTAGTGATAGGTTTTTGGAAACATATACTTTTATTTTCATCTTCAAATAGTTTTTTTTGGACAAGTTCCAACTCTTCTTCTTTTGCCTTCATCATCACTTCTAAATACACATTACGATTCATTTCATATTTGAAAGAATTATTAAAATAATCAATATCTTTAACCAACTTTTATTTCTCACAATAAAAAATTTCTTGGTTTCTTAAGCATTAATATTCCAACTATTCTTTTCTTTTCAATCCTTCTGATCTTTCTCAAACATTGTTTCAAAACTGCTTTCAATTTCATTTAAAGATGAGTTTCTACATCTTTAGAACTACTACTTTTGAATTATTCATCATTATCTGTTTCAATGAAGGTATTTTCATTATAATACTCAATGGATTTTTCATATTTAACATCACTCCTTTCTTATTCTTCATCTTTGTTCAGGAAAATTCTTCCTTTTGATTTGAGTAATTTATTTTCCTTTCCTTTATCTCCTTTTTTCTTCAAAGATCTTTTTGCCTTTATTCAATATCAATATCCTCTTATTTATTTATTTGAGAAAAATTAGCTGCAAAGTGACCAACACCTCAAATTTCAAAACATTTCAAGGGATGTTTCCCTTTGTATTTCCATGTTCCTCTTTTACATTGTTATAAAATACGGATGCCATTTTGTTGAGATTTTTATATACCACGTTTTCAGATTCCGAATCACCAGATTCAACTTCATTAAAAATCTTTTTTTACTTTTCTTTCTTCAAATCCTTCAAAGACAATTATCTATCAACCCTTTTTTTTCTCTTCATATAATTCTCTATTCTAATTACATAGGTGATAAGATTTCCATGTAAATCATCAAGATATAATGTTTCTGGATCTCTGCCTTCAAATGAAGAAACATTTTCATCGAATTTGTTTGGTAGGATTCTCAAGATATTTTCAAAATCTATATATTCTTTCTACTTTCCAACAAAACATTTGATAGTACTCCCAATGTCATTCACCATGTTAATAAATTCTCCAATAGATTCAGTCTCACCAATCTTCTGATACTCACACTTCAATCTTCATATTTGTAACTTTTCCTTATTCACTTTTATATTTCCTTCGTCTATGTTTTTCAATTTATCCCATATACCATTAGTTGTGGCAAAACCATTCACTCTCACAAAGTCAGTTGCAAAAAGTGATGATGATATGGCATTATTGGACCTTCCATCATTCCTAGGAAGCATATTTTCAACAGGTGTAAGTGGATCACTATCGTCAGTGGGAGGAAACCCAACTGTTGGAGCTTCAAGAACATCATAACTTATAGGAGTAAGATATTCAAGCATTATTTATTTCATGATATGATATATACTTCCATCAAAGATCGGAATATATTTACTTTTACACTAGTCATGTTATCCATAAGCAAATAATATCGAAGGGAAATGGCCTCTAATACCAATTGAAAGTGCCCGGTCAGAGTATTTTATCACTGGGAGGGAAAGGGGTGAATTAGTCATATCCTTTTTATTTTATGTTTCTTTTCAACTGAAACAAAATTCACCTCCTTTTAAATATTTCAATTCCTTACAGAAAAATAAATTATTACACATAAAAAGGAACATAAAGATTTACAAGGTTAAAAATTCAATAAGAAAAGCTGCATTCTTGGTATGGTTTGGAAATGATCTGATACTATACAATCCACTAGAAATCAATCCTTGGATTACAATCAGTAGGATGTAACCTTTCACTTATGTATCACTATGAAACAATATCACTAGTGTGTGTTCACCCTCTTATCACAATAAGGTAATATTGTTTTGTAACAATTCATGATAAAAGAGCTTATTTTCATTTTCACAAATGTATTCAATTGAAATACAATTCACCAATACCTTACCCAAAAAAATTAATAATCACTTTGACATTCTTACAAAACATAGAGTTTGATATTTTCTGAGTTTGATTCTTCCAAATAAGATTCTAAAAAAACAATACTACCAGTATTATTTTTTATAGAATAAGATGGGGCAGAATATGCACCACATCATTTATTGAATATAATTGTCAAGATGAATAGAATAAGAATGAATTCACACCACCCGAGACAATTGTAAAGCCAAATAGAACTTATATATTCATATATCTAGAAATGAGTAGCTTCCCTCTCTTCCAAAGTGAATAGATCAAGCCTCATCGGAAAGTACAATTTACTTTTTTCTATTTTATAGGGGACCCAATATGAGTTTAGGCAGGAATCCAAAAAAATTTATCACTCACACAAATAAACCCACATTTTAATTTCACATAAAATCTCAGTGAAATTCTTTCTTTTTCAACGCTTCTGGATTCTTCTCTAAACATTCAAAATATTCACCTCTTCTTATTTAGTATTCCATTTAAAAAGAAGATATATATTTAAATTTTTAGGAATACGTGGGTCCTATCAACTAAGTCTGATACCACATGTTGATTGCTGAAAATGATTCTCAAAACTTATTTAAATCAATATCCTATATTTTAAAGTTCAACTCACCTAGAAAAATCATTCATAAATCTGCTTCTCTTTTCTACCCTCTTGAACAACTTGACAAACAATACTATATTAAAAATCCATTTCTGAAATCATGACTACCTTTATGTCTTTTAATACATTGAGGATCATCTTTAGCATCATTTGACTTTAATTAGAAAGTATTTTAACTTTACATTTACTCCTACTTATCTACTTTCATCTCAACAGAAGAATGATATTTTATAAATACAAGTGGTTAGGATATGATCATCTTGAATATGATCATTATAGATAAGATCATTCTGGATATTATCATTTCTAGTTAATATTATTATGATTATGATCATTCTGGTTACGATTATTCAAGATATAATCGCTGTTTACTAATGCTGGGTATGATAAAATACAATCTGAATGAAATTATTTGCCCATATATGATAAAATATAACCTAAAAATGATGTTCTTCTATGATAAGATACAATAAAATATGAAAAATATGATCTTCCTAGATATGATACAATCTGAAAATGATGATATATGATCGGTACAAGGTTCATTCTTTAACTTTTACCTAGATATGGTCATTCTCGGAAACAATCAGCACCATCTCTTACTCTTATATCAACAACCATTTCCAATCGATGTCACTTTTCATTGGAACCACTTTTCATCGGCACCATCCTCCATCGGTGCCACTAATTCAATTTGGATTTGATTGTTCTGGAAAATAATCATCATCGCCACTTCAATATAGATATGATTGGTTTGAAAAACAATCGATACGACTTATTTCTCTCTACCATCCAAATATGATAAATCTGAATATGATTCTTTTCTGATTGTTTTGAAAAATAGTTGATACCACTTCTTCCTCTCTGCTATCAATATATTATAAATATGACTATCATTATTTACCAATTGTTTTGAAAAATATTTGACACCACTTCTTTTTCTCTGCCTCCAAATTCAATAAAACATAACACAATAATTTATTGATTGTTTTGAAAAATAGTTGATAAAACGTATTTCCCTCCCTTTTTCTTCTATCAATATTTCATCACAAGTTCTCAATACAACTCATAATATATATAAAATTTAAGTCAATAAAGCATCATCACCATTTAAGTCAAGAGGTTTGTAATGACTTCCTACTAACTGGGTGTATAATATGATATCACCGATGAAAAAAACCACAAAATGGTCCACAAAAATTAAATACCCTATTCATTAAGAGCATGATTATTTTTGGTGCATTAGTCAACCCAAACGTCATGACTACAAATTCATAAAATCCAAACCTACTAATAAAAATAGTTTGAGGTTTGTTTGATCACCATACACGTAAATAATGATTTCTTGACATTAATTAAATATTAGAGAATATCTTATAACATATCAATTGATGAAAAAGATCATCAATGTGTGTAATATGATATCAATTCTTTCCCATCATCTGGTTTAACCCCTGATCATCCACACATAATCACAATTACCCATCAGCCCTTTTGGTGAAGAGAAATTTAGAACCCCAAGGAGATGTATCAGTCCATATGAATCAATAATAATTGAGACCATCCAACTAAACGTTCGACTCCTGAAGATTTTTCAGTTCCATTCAGTAAGGTCTGACAAAAACTAGCTATGATACTGGTACTAACTCAATCGTGAACAATATCTCTCTTTTAGGTAGAAATACATATAACTCTTCATAAAAACATCCTAAAAAATATACCATTGGTGGAAAATAATGCTTCTAAAATCCACAATTTTTTTAGCAATACCAACAATTTGAGTTGTGAGGAAATCCAATCAGTATTGAACTAGTCCTACATGACCCACCTGAAGATCCCACAAACCCTAATAAAAATAGATGCCTCCTTCTTAAGATAAGAATGTAAATATCCACCAATAATAGTCTATATTATCTTGGTATATAACTAAAAATTCAGTACCAAGATATATGTCATAGCCTTTCATTTCCATCCTGAATGGTTCCTAAAAAATCGTTAACCACAAATCTCTAGATAACAATACATGCATGATTTTATTTTATTTTACCACATTCCAAATGGTGTGTTGATGGTCAAAACAACATCCATGATTTCCACCTCCAAGACCAGAACCTTTTCAAGAAGAGCATATAAAAAATAATTTGATTCTCCTGTATCAAAAAAAATAGAAGAAAAAGTATATTACAAAAGAATTATACCTCTAACAATATATGGTTAAGCATCCACGTTAGCCTAAGTAGTCTAAAAAATATGAAACTGACTTGTCCCTCTCCCCTGGGATCCAGTTTGACTACCCTAAGATATTTTTCTTTCTTGGTACATTATCTCCTTTACTAGCGTACGAAATCCCTTACCATATACTGAATGGACTATAAACCTCCAATTATCATCCAGTTGAGAAGTAGTTAATCCCCTTTTGGACTCTGGTTCCAGTATTGATTTTCTACCACTAGTCTGCTATAGAATATTTTCACAAAACCTCTTAAGATGACCAAGTCTGCCGCATATACGACACTTGACTACAAGGTAAAGACATTGTAAGAGCTCATGGGAAAAGATCGATACTGATATCATTGGAATAGATAACAGAATTGAGAAGGTTTTTCACAACCCTAAATTAACTTCCAAATACTTCCTTGGAAGAAATTACCATAACGATTCTACATATCACTCAAAGAAGAACTCTTAGATCTCCCTGCTAAAATAGCCTGGTCACAGCTCGGGGCCTCTCTCATATTCCCCTCCATAATGATTTCCTTGTAGATCACATCCTTAAAGCTTCTAAAATTGAAAAAATTTACATGTAACCTAATATCATTTTGAAGAACATCCTAAAAATATCTCATCCTAGATATATCACCGTCTTCCAAATATGGGATAAAGTGATCGAGATAGGTAAAACATCTTGCATAGTCCAGTACCAAGAAGCACACCTATGTCAAATGAATGAACTCTTGAGGATTCTAATCAGTTAATGTATTAGGATAGAAATATCTTAGGAAATTTGTCACAATGTCATTCCAATATAGATCATCCTACTTCCAAGATTTTTCTAGAATATCCCAACAATGCATGGAATATTCGTGAAGGATATATGCAGCAAGCCCCATTATTCTATCTTTGGGATTCTCAAGGAGCTTGCAGATTATCAAGAATAACTCAATACTAAACTCATCTTCCAGGGGTCCTCTGCCCTCTATAAAATTTGGCTGATGCTAAATATAAAACACAATTATATACTCCAACATTGAATGAACGAGATGAATGGATACCCTTTCTATAGGTTAAATGACCCTCTAAAATATGTATCAAATCTGAACATATACATGCTCCTTAAGAACTAAAAAGAATCTCTAGTCTAGTTGTGTTGGGAAAATGATTATCTCCACTCTCTTGACTCTAACCTCAAGGATTATGCGCATTCATTTTCTCTACCAGACAAATGAACACCATAGATAATTGTATAGAAACAAGTTCAAACTGAACAAGTGACAACCATAGAGAACACACAACTCCTGGTCTCCATAGAAATGGGTTACAAGGGATTTAGAATGACATGAAAAACTCATTTCATTTATCCATTGAAATAGATATCTCATATCATATTTTAATAGGAAAAAATATATCACATGAAAAAATAGATAAATCCATATCATGAAAATGGTTGTCAATAAATCCCAATGTGCCTCTTATGATGATTCTATTATCATCTCGTTCCATACTAGGCCTTGAGTTCAAATCTCAATTGACAATGTCACCATAAAATAATTACCTCAGACAACATGTGAATTACTTGAGGTGAAATAACATCAATAATAATAGGCACACAACATAAACATCAATCTCTTCTCAGGGCACCAAGACATTCTCCCATACATGGCATAGATACTCCCATGAGAAATATCATTACAAAGTCTCTATCTAACCTAGTATCCTTTCAACCTCTCCTAAATAGTAACTTATAAGAATATAATACCATCTCCTTTGATACCACATTGTAACTTACCCTAATCTGGCACTCTCTCACATTTCTGAAAAGTTTTTGTCACAGGACATAAAGGGAGCCTCCCCATATGCTATTGGATGAGGACTAGAATAGGGGGTGTGAAATGTATAGTGGCTAGACTATACCACTGGTACGATGTTTTGAAGAAGTAGAAAATAAACCACACAAATAAAATAAAATCAAAGTATAGTAAAACTGGAAGACAACAATAAAATCCAAATGGAAAATCCAATAAATAACCACGGAATAATATAATGATGTTCTAGAATGTAAATAAATTTCATGATAGAAGAAATAAAAAAATTCTAGAATAATCAATGAAAGACTCAGAATTCCCTATTCTTGAACCCTACATCTGTCCCAACACCAATATCCATCCCATCAACAAACAAGAAATCAACTGCAAGGCCTTTTTACCATGCCCAAACCAGTATCCACGTAATCTTTTTGGGTGACAAATGGTGAACCAAATAGGGTGTGAGTATATCTCGGTAGATTGAAACCACCATGTCTAAATAATCCATTCTGATAATATGTTCATGTTATAAATTGATAGAACATGTATTAATTAATTCAACAAATTAATAACATACAATAACTTTATTTAGATCCATACCATAATATCAATGATCATGACTTATGACTATACCAACCACAACCATATATCTAAGTTAAAAAATCTTTATTATATGTTGTGCCAAAATATCTATAAGCATGTCTTACGTCCATGCCAACAACTACCATATAACCAAGGTAAAGTCACAAAAATCTGGATCAAATAACTATAAGAATTACAACATTCAGGTAAAATCCCTAAAAGCATTACAGTATGGGACTGGTTATAGACCAATGAATATAAAAATTACAACATGCTACTAGGTAAATCCAACTCAATATCATCATTACAACATATAAGTGTTCAAGTGTGCAAGTTATAGGGACAAGCCTAATATATATGAATTTCATCATGGAACACAAGTCCTGTCAAACATCAATGATATCACAATATTAAATCATATATCTCAATGGTTAATTATTTAAATTTCCATTTATTTTTCAAATACATCTTATATTTACAATAAAAAATTCAGATTTATATCAATAAGAAAAAAAGTTACGACTTATAGGTTATATAACAAGAAATCACTTAATGTCACATGTCATTCCAAAAAAACATTAAACCATTAGAAAATTCAATTATTTTTATTTTTTTACTCAACCAATGGGTAGAAATAAGTCAGTTAAAAATCCAACTGAAACTAAAAAACATTATGGAATAATCACTTTCATTGATTTAATTTACTTAGGTGCATAATACATTGGGAAAATAAAAATATTTCAAAAATTTAGAAATTGTCAAATTATAAGGTTAATATTTAGACCCACATCCTTTAATTGATGATCCAATGACACTCCTAATGGTAAAAAACCCCATGAGGAAGAAGGTGAGGATATTTTCAAAGAGGTTCATAGATTAAAACTAATCATGATAAAAACCAATAATGTAATCAGACAAGGTATTTCATGAAAATAGTTGTAGAAAAACGAAGATAATTGATAAACCAACATTGAAAGCCTTATAATGGATTTCTCACAAAAAATGGGACATCCATAAGGGGGTTCATCCCCCTAAAATATCCAAGATAATGACTTCAGTTCAAGAGGATAATTGTTTCATCAGAAACAATTGAGAATTAATCTATACAACATATTTAGAATAGTAGGTTGTATAATTACATGGTGTGTAATATAGTTACATATTGTGTAAATATTATTAATTGAATAGGCCTAAAAACCCATCACATCATATTTATTTAATTAAAACCCTTAAATAATTATATTATGTGTAATCCCATTACATGGCGTGTAAATATTTTGCAGATGATTTTTTGTCCATGATCCCTTTTAATAACTCTAACACAATTTAAAGATTCTCAACTCATAAATAACCCCTGAAACATTTTAACCAATTTATACACGGACCACATTAACATAAATAAGAATATAATCCCCAAACCTCATGTCATTTTTCTAGAAAAAATATTCCCATGTGGAAACACTCTAGTTTTCCCAAGGTTTACTTGCAACCAAAGACTATTTTTATTCAAATGACATATTTTCACTATGAAAACATAGAAGAAATAAATACTTATAAAAACTCCAAGAGATATGTTCTTCGAAGAAGATAAGATCATACCTATTCACTATATTGTTTTTTAGAACATCCTTAAGTAAATTAGAATGGCTAATGATGGGTTCTTTATCTTTAGACGAGAGGATGAGCTAGGTCTAAAGGGTTACACTTTGGTGAGTTTCTAGGCACAAAAAGATGATATTAAATTTAAGGCCCCAACCTTAAACATTACTTAATATTGAGTTATTACAAGAATACACATTTGTTATGTTTTCAGGTTTAGAGTTTTAGAGAATTAGATCATAAATCATGCATTACACTCCACATTTAAACATAGTGGTTACATAAAAGATAGTACTCATTTTTTCCATCAACGGAAACATATTTAAAATTAAACATGGATTCTTTCTTGACACTTCCTTGACACTATCATCACATCATGTACATTTCCCTTGACTTGTGAAAAACATTTGAAAAAATTGGGACGAGCATAAAAAGCTCAGTATGGGATATAAAAATACGTAAAGGAATCAATAGTACATATATACAAAAGAATCAATGAAATCATACTTTACTCATAAAACATAAGAACGTTAACATACCTCATGAAATCAAAAGATTTATGAATGACTCATAGAAAACATAATACATTGAGGTAACTTGAGTCATTCATAAAATTCATACGTAGGGAGTAACCCTCATGGTTAAGTTTGGAATAAACATCACAGTATATTCCCTAAATATCTTTAGAGAATCCTTAACCTTTAACCCCTTCGCTTTACCCAATGCATTGGAGATCTATACCAGGCTCACCCGCCTTTATTTTATCACGGAACCACCCGTATTCATAAACAATTCCCAAGAACAACAACTTAATCGTATCACATAAAACATGCATAAAAAACATAACATTTCCACATTTCAATCACAAGATATCAATAACACATTTATATAATAAAAACATTATCAAAACCATTTTCAATACCAAAATAAATGAAAAGTAAACCATGGTATTTATTTTTCATATTAAAAAAAGGTTATGGCTTGTAGAGGAAGTCGAAACTCAAATAATGGTCACAGCGGCGGAGAAGTCATTGTCGACAAATATGTACGACAAAAAAACATTCCATTTTGTCATTCAGTAAACCCTTTGTATAAAAAAGATTCCAATTGAATAAATGAAAAAGTCAAAGGGGTTTATACACCATATAAATGAAATCTGTGTATAAAACAAAATATTCATCAATGAATGGAGATTGAGAGGAAGTCCCTTCCCTCGGGTCCGACTTGACTTGATCGTTCATTAACCTCCTGAATAATAAACTTGAGTTAATATATACTTTATTAAGAACCTTTTTAAAGTTCATTATTTTTTTATATCACTTATTACCATGTTATGAACACTATGTAATTATTTAAGTTAATAATGGTCGTTTTGTCGATCATTGGTACATGAGTCGAAAATAAACTCTTTATAATTACACGTTGTTCATGTGGTAAAATATCCATTATATAGAGAATTATATTAATTATTTAGATATCATATATATCATATATATCCAGTATATACATGCATTTATAATATTACATAACAATTAGAGGTAATAAATGAAATGCACTATTCATGGAGACGGTAAGTCGTACGTACGCATGAACGTTACTTTCATTTCTATTTCATATTTTATGGAATGGAATCATGATTATATAAAGGTATATTATAATTACAGTATAATATCATATATAATATCATTAACTCCATCCTTTATACATCCCACATATGGCATTAACGAATCAAATCACTTTGAGGGCGAGGTAGTCAGCACTTCCTAAAATGAAGATATCGCATTTACCCATAATGGAAACCATAAAGGTATGCCATAAATGAAAAATACAGAAGCTTCAGAAAAACATAAAAATATTATATATCATATATAAATATAGTGACATCTTAATGGCCACCTTTGAAGCTGTTAGAAGAATATTGAACAATCATCGTTTCATGAGGCAGAAATTCTCCATCCACAGAAAAAATATGTTCTTTAACCATTAGATGTAGGTGTGTGTAAGTGTAGCTCGAATTATTCTTATAACAACATCATAATATATTTAAGATACTTTTTTTGTTACAAAATAAACTAATAAAAAGATTTTAGGGGGCTGTAGAAGCAAAATAATACAAAAGAACATTAGAGAAGTCTATACCTTTAAATCGGATAACTCCTCTTGGTTTGAACCAAAAGGGTTTTTTGAAGAGATTTCTGCCTAAGTTAAGGATTATAGGATTAATAGAGGGGTGTGGAGAGACAAAATGAGCAGATCTTGGCCATGCCAAGGGATTTAGAAGTGTGGGTAAGTAGGTAGAGGTGGGGGACTTTTATAAGACGAGAGGAGGGGCACTCTTGGAATTTTATAAAATGTTACTTTATATTGAAATGTGTTTCAGATTTAAAAGGTCCCACATTGATATATTTCAAGTATAAGCTGATAAGGGTTATAAATATACTCATACAATAGGTTTTTGACAAGTGTATGTCCTATATTTTACATTATCTTTTCATTTTACTTAAATCGTTCATTAATCAGATAATCACTGCATCATCATGTTGTCATAAATTAATTAATTAATTTAATGTCTAAAAATTATAAAAAAATACTATGATGTAGTAAATCTTTGTATCTTTCTAATGAGTTTTTATTGTCTAAGATATCATTTATGTAGATAAAACTAAAATTTTTTTACATAGGTGTTACATACATTGTTATATTTAACTTTCATTAAAAATAAAAAGATAAAAAGTCATTATCACACAAAAGTGATTCCATGGGGTCCCTAATTTTGGCACAAGGCATCCCATAGTCGTCCATGACACAACCAGTAGCATTATGACATATTTTGGGGTTATTTGTTATTATTATGATAACATTTTATTATCCTTAACTACCCGATTACTAATTAATCACGATAATTAAAGATAATTACCATCATTACTATTCTTAATGTCCCAAAAAAGGTTCTTAATTACGTAATTTGGAACTTATGATTCGAAATATGGAATCCATTTTACCAAATTCCAAACATTGAAATTGCAATAATTAATTTAAAAATAATTCCAGTTGTCAAAACAAATAGCAGGTTTTTTTGAAACATTGTCTATGAAAAGTTTTTCACTTGTTTATTCTTAATTCCAATGTGAAATTAGTTAAAATGACCACCATTAGATTAAATAGTAAAAATATATTATAATTTCACTTTAAAACCAAATAAAAAGATAATCTAGATATATAATTAAATTAGAAGAAAAAGAAGTTTTGATGTAAAATGTAGTATTTTTCACTATTTATTAAAAAAATGAACATTTTCAAAAAAATACCAAAAATTAACCCAATGTAAATTTCAATGTCCCAATCATTAAAAATAAGTTTATTTTCAAAAATATATCTTATAAAATTTTCAAAAGTTTGATATAAAAATGGTTTTCCACCAAAAGGTAGTAAAATAATCTTTTAAAAATATTAGTGTATTACATGCTTAAGGTTGGATTTATTATCATTATAAGCCACTAAAACACTATATAATTCATAAATAGACATAGATAAGAATATATATTATTCATTACTTACATGGGATGTTACATCCTTCCCCCCTTTAGAAAATTGATTCCCCGAAATTTATTTACTTATCGAATAAGTGGGGTTATTTATCCCTCATTGCATTTTTAGATTCCCATGTTGTCTCTTCAACCATGTGGTTTTTCCACAAAACCTTTACAAGATGAATCACCTTATTTCGCAACACTTGCTCATTGTGGTCAAGAATCTGGACCATTTTTTCCTCATAAGATAGATTCTCTTCCAACGGAACTACATCTGGACTCAAAACATGAGATGGATCTGGCTTGTACTTCTTTAACATTGAAACATTAAAAACATTGTGTACCATAGATAAACTAGGAGGTAAAGCCACTCGGTATGAAACTGATCCAAATATCTCTAGAATTTCATATGGTTCAATGAACCTTGGACTCAGCTGTACTGGAATGAAAGCTGTTATTAAATGAAAACTCAAACAAAAAAGATGTTTTTCCCAACATACCAGATAATCCATCGAACAAGCACGTAGCATATCCTTCAAAGTCTGAATTGGTCATTCTGATTGCCTATCTGATTGAGTATGTAAAGCTGTACTAAAATTTAATTCAGTACCCAACAACTTCGGAAGGCCTTTCCAAAAGTTAGAAGTAAACATGGCATCACGATCAGATACAATGGAGAGGGGAACTCAATGTAACCTTACTATATCTTTAAGATACAAATGTGAAAGATGATCTAGGGAAAAAATATCTCGTATAGCAAGGAAATGAGCAGATTTAGTCAAGCGATCAACAATAACCCAGATTGCATTATTACCTCGAGGTGTCTTCGGCAATCCCACAATAAATTCCATAGATATATTCTCCCATTTCCACTATGGTATTGGTAAAGGCTGATGCATCCCTTTCAGTAACTGCCTCTCTGCTTTAACATGTTGACAAGTCAAACACTTCATAGTAAAATCAGAAATATCCCTTTTCATTCTGTCCCACTAGTAATACTCCTGAATATCTATATACATCTCAGTACTGCCTGGATGATCTAAAAATAGAGAACTATGAGCTTCACATAACAAATCTCTCTTCAACTGTGAATCACAATGCACACACAATCTCTTCCCAAATCTCAAAACACAGTAATTATAAATGTTGAATTCAGGAAAATTACCCTTCTGAACCAGCTCTACCATTTTCTGCAACTCATTGTCTTGCTTATGTGCTTTCTTAATTCTGTCTGATAGAGGAGATTTCACTGATAACTAAAAAAATAGAAGAACAACCTTCACCAAAAACATCTATGCCAATGTTCTGCAAATCCTTAACCAAAGGATCACGTTCCAGACATAAAATTGTTAATGAAGCATTACTTTTACAACTCAAGTTATCAGCTACTTTATTTTCGTTTCATGGATGGTAATGAATTGTACAATCATAATCCTTGATTAATTCTAGCCATCTCCTCTGTCTCATGTTCAATTCTTTCTGAGTGAATAGATACTTAAAACGTTTGTGATCGGTATATATTTCACACTTTACTCCATACAAATGATGCCTCCAAATTTTCAAAGAAAAAACAACAACAGCTAATTCCAAATCATGTGTAGGGTAATTTATCTCATGAGTATTCAACTGACGTGAATCATAGGCAATTACATGATCATTTTACATTAGGACGCAACCAAGTCCTTTTAATGAAGCATCACTATAGATTACAAACTCCCCATTCTTGAAGGTAGTGCCAAAACTAGAGCTTTCACCAATCTTCTTTTCAGTTCCTGAAAACAATCATCACATTATTTTTTCCAGATAAACTTAACACCATTCCGAGTTAGCTTAGTCATTGGACTAGATAACCAAGAAAAATTTCTAACAAACCTTCAGTAATAGCCTGCCAAACCAATGAAGCTATGAATCTCAGTTACATTTGTGGGTCTTGGCCATTCTTCCACAACATGTTTTTGCAGGATCAACAGTTATTCCATCTTTAGAAACAATATGACCAAGGAAAGAAATTTGTTGCAACCAAAACTCACACTTTTTGAATTTCCAATACAATTTATTTTCTTTTAAGGTTTGAAAAATAACCCTTAAATGACTTTCATGCTCCTATTTACTTTTAGAAAACACCAAAATATCATCAATGAAAACAACCACAAACTTATACAAAATATCATGGAAAATTTTATTCATAAGGTCCATGAATACAGCAGGATCATTGGTTAGACCAAAAAGCATAACTACAAATTCATAATGTCCATATCTTGTACAAAATGCGGTCTTTAGAATAACTTCTTCCTTTACCTTCAACTGAAGGTACCCCGATATCAGGTCAATCTTTGAAAAATATTGAGCTCCCTGGAGCTGATCAAACAAATCATCAATATGAGGCAATGGATATTTGTTCTTAACAGTGATGTTATTCAAGGCTCTATAATCAATGAAAAGTCTCATTGAACCATCTTTCATTTTAACAAATAAAACAGGAGCTCGTCATGGGGATGTTCTAGGTTGAATGAAACCTTTATATAATAAATCTTGAAATTTCTCATCCATCTCTAAAATTTCAATTTGAGCTATTCGATAAGGTGGTTTTGAAATTTTCTTAGCATCGGGAACTAAGTAAACAGTAAATTCAACTTTCTGATCTGTTATTATTCTAGGAAACTCATCAAGAATAACATCAAGATACTCATTTACCACTGGCACATCATTAATCTGAACAGTTCCTTTTTTTTCAACAATATGAGCAAGGTAACATTCATTTCCATCTTTTACAAGTTTCTCAGCATCTTGATATGTTATCAACAGTAAGGGTTCATTCCTGTACACAAACTGAGAGTCTTTCTGAAAAGAAACTTCTTTATCTCTACAGTAAATCTTAGCATGGTAAATAGAGAGCCAATCTATACCCAGGATAACATCAAACTCTACTATAGGTAAAACAATAAGGATTGCAAGTAGCTTCATTCCATGGATAAGGATAAAAAGATTCTTATAAATTCTTTTTGCCTCATCATTTCCCCCAAGTGTTTTTACCACAAGTTCAGGAGTCATTTCTTGAGATGGTATTCCCATTTTACTAGAAAATTGTTCAGAGTTGAAGTAATGTGTAGACCCTAAATCAAAAAACACACTGGCATAATCTGAAAAAACAAACAAAGTACCTAATACCACTTCATTTGATGGCCCAGCGTCTACTGAAGTTGTTGCAAAGGATTTCACCACCCCTTCCTGCTTGTAGTATAACTTCTTCCCATCACTCGAGCTCTTTGTCGGGCACTAGTTTCCATAGTCACCCATCTCATTGCACATAAAACATTTCACTAACTGTAAATCAAATTTGGTCTTACCATCACCTTGATCTTTTCTAGTGCAATCACGAGACTTATGTCCCATCTTACCACATCGGTAGCACTTTCCAGAATTTAGAAGACATTCCCCAGTATGCCTTTTCCCACATTTATCACAAACTAGAATCTTAGTTTTCTTACCATCAGACCTTTTTGAAGTATTCTTCCCTTTCTCCTACCACCTCGGTCTCTTCTTTTGTTTGTTGTTAGTGAACACATGATCATCGGGAAACTCCATTTCCACCTTCTCATCACATCAAAAAAGCTTTTCATAACTTTTGAACTCACGAGAAGCTAATTCCATTTGATATTTTGGCTTTAATCTTGAGTAAAAAGGATTGATTTTACTATCAAGGTCTCGGATAAAATTTGGAACATACCTTGCCAGTCGAGTGAACCTTTCTTCATAAGAAACCACTGATTTGTCCTCTTGCCTCAATTCCATGAATTTTTTTCCATCCTATGTCAAATAGACTTATGAAATTACATCTCAACAAACATACCTTTGAGTTCATCCTAGTCGAGAGCATCAATCTCATGAGCATCCCTGATATTTTTAACCATCGACCACCACCGATCTGCTTCACCCTCTAAACCGTTAATAGAAAGGCAACCCTTTTGATTGTCTGAACACCCCATGACATCAAAAATATTCTCTATCACTTTAATCCACCCTTCAGCTAGCACAGGGTTAGATGATCCTCTAAATGATGAGGGATGTTGCCTCATTAAATGTTCCACCACTAACATGTTCTTCTGCGATTGATCTGACGGATCTCGTGCATGGATACCACCACCATTTATCTCTTGATTCAATTGCGCCATTACCGCAACAAACTATTCAGTTCCAATTCTGACCAACTCAGGATGCTGATTCGAAAGGTCATTTACTTCTATATACCCTCCTAGCGCTGCTTTCATGTTTTCTCTACAGAAAACCATTCTGAACAAACATGTCTTAGATGAAGCAACATGGTAATCGTCAAATATTGTATCATTTCAATTTAAACATTAAAAAACAATTTGGATAATCATTTAATAGAATTATAACTCCTAAAGTTATCTAAACTGACCATTGATACCAACTATAAGGCCCCTGAATTAAACCTTACTTAATCATTAGTTATTATAAGAAGACACATTGAGGAACTTTTTAGGTTTAGATTTTTAGATAATTAGATCATAAATCATTCATTACACTCCACATTTAAACAAAGTGGTTAAATAAAAGATATTAATCATTTTTCCCATCAATAGAAACATATTTAAAATAAAACATGGATCATTTCTTGACACTTCCTTGACACTATAATCACATGATATACCTTTCCCTTGACCTGTGATAAACATTTCAAAAACATGGGATGAGCATAAAAAGATCAGTAAAGGATATAAAAATATGTAAATGAAACATTAGTACATGTATACATAAGAATCAATGAAATCCTACATTACTCATAAAACATAAGAACGATAATATACCTCATCAAATCATAAGATTTATGAATAACTCATAGAAAACATAAGTCATGGAGTTAACTTGAGGTATTCATAACATTCTTACGTAGGGAGTAACCCTAATGGTTACGTTTAGAATACTCATCACAGTATATTCCCTAAATCTCTTCAGATAATCCTTAATGTTTAACCCCTTTGCGTTACACAGTGCATTGGGGAGCTATATCGGTCTCACCCGCCATTAATTTATCACAGAACCACATGTCTTCGTAAACAATGCCCAAGAACCATAACATAATCGTATCACATAAAACATGCATAAAGGAAACATAACATTTCCACATTTCAATTACAAGATATAAATAACACATTGAAATAATAAAAACATTATCAAAACCATTTTCAATACCAAAATATAAGAAACGTAAAAAATTGGTATTTATTTTTCATTTAAAAAAGGTTATGGCTTGTAGAGGAAGCTGAAACTCAAATAATGGTCACGCCGGCGGAGAATTCATTGTCGCCGCATACGTACGACAAAAACAAATTCCCTTTTGTCATTTTGTAAATGCTTCATATAAAAAATATTCCTTTTGAATAAACATAATAGTCAAAGGTTTTTATACATCATATAAAAGAATGTTGTGTATAAAACAAAATATGCCTCAATGAAAGTAGATTGAGATGAAGTCCCTTACCTCGGGTCCGACATGACTCGATCATTCTTTAACCTCCTGAATAATAAACATGAGTTAATTTAATCTTTCTTTAGAACCTTCTTCAAATTCATTATTTATTTTATATTAATTATTACCATGTTATGAAAACTATGTAATTATTTAAGTTAATAATGGTTGTTTTGTCAATCATTGGTACTTGAGACAAAAATAAACTCTTTATAATTACACGTTGTTCATGTGGTAAAATATCCATTATATAAAAAATTATATTCATGATTTAGATATCATATATATCATATATATCCAGTATATACATGCATTTATAATATTACATAACATTTAAAGTTATGAAATGAAATTCACCGTTCATGGAGACGGTAAGTCATACGTACGCATGAACGCTACTTTCATTTCTATTTCATATTTTATGGAATGGAATCATACTGATATAAAGGTATAATATAATTATAGTATAATATTATATATAATATCATTAAATACATCCTTTATACATCCCATATATGGTATTAACGGATCAAATCACTTTCAGGGGGTGGTATTCCGCACTTCCAAAAATGAATATATCACGGTTACCCATAATGGAAACCATAAATGTATGCCATAAATGAAAAATAAAGAATATTAAGGAAACAATAAACATATTATATATCATATATAAATATATTTACATCTTAATGGCCACCTTTTAAGGTTTTATTAGAATATTGAACAATCATCATTTCGTGAGGCAGAAATTCGCCATCCACGGAAACAGTATGTTCTTTAACTATTAGATGTAGGTGTGTGTAAGTGTAGCTCTAGTAAACCTTATAAAAACAACCAAGTATATTGAATATACTATTGTTGTTACAAAAGAAATTAATAAAAAGAGTTTAGGGGGTTGGAGAATCAAAATAAAACAAAAGAACCTTAGAGAAGTCTTTACCTTTAAATCGGCTAACTCGTCTTGGTTTGAACCAAAAGGGTTTCTTGAAGAGAATTCTACCTAAGGTAAGGCTTCTACTATTAATATAGGTATGTGGAGAGAAAAACTGAGCTGATATTGGCTGATCCAATAGCTTGAGATGTGTGGGTAAGGAGGTAGAGGTGGGGGCCTTTTATAAGAGGAGAGGAGAGGCACTCTTGGACTGTTATAAAATGTTACTTTATATTGAAATGTGTTTCGGATTTAAAAGGTCCCACAGTGAAATATTTAGAGGATAAAGTGATAAGGGTTATACATATACTCATACAATAGGTTTTTGACAAGTTTAGTTCCTAGAATTTACATTATTGTTTCATTTTATTTAAATCATTCATTTATGAGATAATCGCTACATCTTCAGGATGTCAAAAATAAATTAATTTATATAATGTCTAAAAATTATAAAAAAATACTATGATGTAGTAAATATTTTTATATTTCCAATTACTGTTTATAGTCCAAGATATCATTTATTTAGACAAAAAAATTGTTTTACTTAGGTGTTACATACTTTATTATATTTAACATTCATTAAAAATAAAAAGATAAAAAGTCATTATCACACAAAAGTGATTCCATGGGGTCCCTAAGATTGTAACAAGGCATCCCATGGCCGGCCATGACACAACCATTATCATTAGGACACATTTTGGTGTCATTTTTTTATTATTATGATATTATTTTTTTAACCTTACCTACCCGATTACTAATTAATCATGATAATTAAAGACAATTACCGTCATTACTATACATAATGTCCAAAAACAAAAGATTCTTAATTACATAATTTGGAACTAATGATTCCAAATATATAATCCATTTTACCAAATTCCAAACATAGAAATTTCATTAATTAATTTAAAAATAATTCCCGTTGTCAAAACAAATAGCGGGGTTTTTTAAACAATATCTATGCAAAGTTTGGCACTTGTTCATGCCCAATTTAAAATTGAAATTAATTATAATGACCACCATTGGATTAAATTGTAAAAATATATTCTAATTAAACTTTAATACCAAATAAATATATAATCTAACTATATAATTAAATTAGATGAAAAAGAAATTTTGATGTAAAATGCAGTATTTTTCACTATTCATTAAAAAAGGTACATTGTCATAGAAATACCAAAAATTAACCCAAGGTAAATTTCAATGTCCCAGTCATAAAGAATAAGTTAATTTTGAAAAATAGATCTTATAAAATTGTCAAAAGTTTTATTTAAAAATGTTTTTCCATCAAAACACAGTAAAATAATTTTTTAAAAATATTAGTGTATTCCATGCTTCAGATTGGATTAATTCTCATTTTCATCCTCTAAAATACTATATAATTCATAAATAGACATAGATAAGAATATATATTATTCATTACTTACTTGGGATGTTTCATTAAATCACAATATAGATTCTAATTTTTTCTAAATGGTGGATCATTTAGTTGGAATAGTTACAAAAAATCCACCATAATAGACTTGAAAATAGTGGAATAATTATTTGTTTATAAAATAATATAAAGGATATTTTTATATCAATAAGTTGATTTATAAATATGTATTGGATCCAAGAATTGAGGTTGTAAACAAGATATATTGTGAAAATAATGGTATTGTTTCATAGGGTAAGGAATTCTAGTCTCATCAATGGACCAATCACATCCGTCACAAATATCATCTCATATAAGAGATCATTGAGAGGGTAAATTTAAATATGTAATTTGTGGGTACACATGAGAATATAGCAGATTCATTGAAAAAACCATAATCATATCAACAACATAAGGGTTTTAATGAATCTGTTGGTGTTAAATTGATGAGATATTTATTATAATTGGCGTAAATTTATCATGATATTTTGATAATGGTGATATCCAATTACCATTCATACATGTGTTCTATAATTTTATTGTACATAATCAATCAAATATTAATATCCCATCAAATTATTACTTTGAGATTTCCCTAACCAATGATCATTTGGGGGTATATTGGTTTTTAATGATATGATAATTTTATCCTAAATAGAACATGGTATTAATTTAAAATAGTTTATATGAGATATGATGAACAGGATCATGAGGTAACAAGTTGTGATTTATTATTTAGACTGATCCATGAAATTTTATCACATGGAATTTCAAAGACATATATATACATAGGGGTTTATACTTTTTATCAATACTTATTACATGATGTTTTTGAGATACCAATAATGAGATCCTTCATATGTTTATAACCTATATATACAAGGGAATATTTGAACAATGCTAATTAGGGAGTAGTTGGGTAGGTTGTTGATCATATTATCAGTTGTATCATAACCAATATTGTATTTACCAACTTATATGTAATATTAAATATATTGGTTTTTGATTAAATTGAACTGAGTAAATGCACATCCATGTTTAGTTGTTTCACATATAATGTGTCCATCTACTTGTATAAGTGACTTGAGATACTCTTATATGGTAGATGAATAACATGTGATGTAATCATTTACTTTTTCTTATCGTATTCATAGAATTAATAAATAATGAGAGGGAAATTCTATGTTGAAATGTTCCATTTCTAGTGGTCACTCATTATCCTGGAAAAGGGTTTAAAAATGAAAAATATGATGTATATGATACATATTGTGGTGGAATTGTTTTTATAGAGATATGATTATTTTTTATGGATATCACACCATCCCACTTAAAAGATTTAGTAGCACTGATTATTTGCAATATGCTGCTCGTTTCTTACAAATGGAATTGGAATTTCATAGTTGTTATCAATGTTGATAATCCCCATATGGTTGCACAATTATTCCATTAGATAAAGAAAATAATTGAACCAAATTATTGTCCAAAAAAAATATATTTTGATGTAAAAACTATATCCAAAATAGTTTGAATGGATTCACAATGTTTTGTGAAGTTACATGTAATTTCCTTTTGGTATTTTAGTGAAAGTGGGTGATTGTTGGATGTGCAACTAAAATTACATGATTTTTATGCATGTACACATTAATATGATTCATAAGATATATTAAATATCATATATTGGATATTTTATATTGTTTAATTTAATATATAAATTTAATTCATAAATTATTCATGTATGTGGGGCGTAAAATAATATAAATATGTATATATTTTTTATTTTCTCCTAATGGATTATTTTTCAGCTACATAGATTAATTTATTTTCAATAATTCATTGAAACCATTAAATGGATAATACCAAATAGGGTGTAATTCATGGGGTACATTATGTGTATGAGGTGACTCGATCTTTTCCTATATAAGAGTATGGGGTCCTCTCTTTTTAACATGTGTAGTATGTGATGTTTTTTTTCCTATGTTAATATCTATTCCTAGCAAAAATCCTCTTATATCATTTGAGAATTAACTATCCATATTATGAATATGGGTATCCTCAGGAAGCATTCATGGATACATCTATCTTTATATCACCTCAGAGGCAGGGTGCTTCCATTCACTGCTTTTATTGATCTCCCTCAAATGAACATTGTAGAAGGAAAAATATATAAACTTCTACACTTGTTTTTCTAGATACAGTTTTTTATGATTATTTGCACTATAATTCTTGAAAATATGTCTTTAAATGTTATTTGGGTTGTATTTAATTGTTTATGGTCATTAAATTATCGTTTAAACTCCATCAAAAGATTTTTTATCCCCATAGGTTTTTGACTAATTTCCATGATCTCGAACCATGGAAATATGTCTTTTATAGGACTCTATTTCCATTTTTTTGTGTTGTGGTAGTATGATAAATTAAAAAATTACTCAATGGGACTTTAACCTCTGACCTTCTTCTGATAGAGAAATAATATTAACCACTAATCCTTATAACACCATTTGATTTATAATATTACTTTTAGTTTCATATTATTTATTAATTTCATTTTTGAATTTTAAAATTATTTATTATTATTATTTTTATTATTATTATTATGGAAATTTTTAATAAAAATTCTGGTTACCAAAAGCTAAAATTTTGAAAACCCTAGTCATGGGTACTCTAGTGCACTGGTTTTGATGAACTATGGTTTTATCAATATTATCCATACAGAGAGACATGTTTTTTCAACATTTTGGATTAATCAAAAGTCAAGTTCCATTTTTTGGTAAATAACTATAGGATAATGCACCATACATCAAAGGTTTTGGAAAACAATGGTTATGGGTCTCTAATCTATATTTATTTACATGGTTTTCCACAAGCATGGATATAATCATATATATTGAAATATATTTTTGAAAAACAATGGAAATATAATTTTCTTGATGTGAGAGGTGGGGGTTCTCTGAGCTAGCCACTGGATAGATGGTTGATATGTACCAGCTACCTCATGAGATTCTATTGAGTTTTTTTAGGGATAATTTTTTAAAAGATATTATAATCATATTTTGGTTAAATTTTTACATTTCCATTTATTTTAGAGTTTTCTAGAATTGTTTCCACATATAATCTCACCCCTTCATATTCTAACTTCAATAACTAATTTCTACTTATTTTATAGTAAACAAAAAATAGTTTATGGGATTTTCTTAATATTAGTAAGAGTTAAAAGATCCAAATTATTTTCTATGAATAAGTAAATGTTTGAACACTTCCAAGTTATAAGTCATTTTATTTTCTTCTATTTTGATTATTTTATATATTTTCAATGCTCTATAAATAAATTTATACTACTGTATTTATGTGTATTGTTCATTGATTGTGTGATAGGTGACTAATTACAATAATTGGTTTATACTAAACTAATTTAATATGATTTGTGTACTGATTTTTTGAATCTATAATTCATTTGAGTAAAGTGACCTTAGAAAATAGTTTTAATTAAGTGTCCTAATTTTTCATGATTTTTTAATTTAATATACATAAGTTTTAAATGTGTTGTAAGATTGGAATTATAGAGTGTTATTTTTTAAATAATATATTAATGGATAAAATTACAGACTATATTTTCAATATTATATAAATATTAGTTCTAGAATTAATAAAGTGAATTTATGGTGTTAAATTGATTTTTTCCAAGTAAGATATATTTTTTGAAGTTTTTTTCTCTTTTTTTGTAATTTAATTCCATAAATGAATGATTTTTAATGAATTATTTTGGATTATTCAATTGATATTATTATATTTTGTATGCAAATTATTTAATAGAATAAATTTATTTTAATGTAAATTAGAATGTGAGAAGTGTAAAATCACATCTAATAAATAATAATTGTTAATTATGTGTAATTATGGTCTTTTATATGAAACTATGTCCATTTTAGGTGAAGAAATATTGGTATATACTCTATCTATAATCATATAAAGTGATATATATAAGGGAAATGGTTGTGTAATAATGAATTTATTGAGAAGTGGATTTTAGTTTCTTTAAATGGAAAATATTATATGACATATGTATATTGGAAATTATATAGTTAAGTATAAAATTACGAAACAAATTAATGGTTTGTGCATGATTTTTGTAGAATGATTGAGTTTTTTATGATTGATATCTTGCGGCTAAATTTATGGTTTTTCGTAAAAAAATTAGTATGTTTTATCATAATTATTATATTATGAAACGTTTTATAATGTTGGTCAATTATAAAGAGACCTATGTTACGCTACTAAATGGTAAACTGAAATATGATCCATGATATTGCCTAGACCTTGAATTTCATTATTTTAGGGGGTTAAATTTGTTTAGTACATATGATAAAGTGAAACATTAATTAAGATTCCTTGAATATTGTTTCTTATGAGATGATATACCAGCATTATAAGAAGATTTTATAAGACTGGTTATGTGTCTTAATGTGTTGAAATGATATTTTAAAATCTTTACAACAAATATATGTGATTTCAATAAAATTAAAGGTATGCATGTGGTTACAATTCATTCTTCTGGGGATTTATTATAACTATATAAATTTTCATAGCTCTATTGTATAAAATGTATATTACTGATGATTCAAATAAATAAAGGTGGACTTGATATCATATTCATGATGCTAAATGCATCCTGGAGCTATCTAGGATTTACTTTAGAGTTATGTGTAAAAGGTTAGACATACCATATTTTGTTTCTAATTATTTTTTATTTCTTATACTCCAGTACTTGAGATATATTTTAATTTTTCCTTTGAATATATGTCAAATTTGGGCTAGTGTGGATATTTTCATAAGTTTTTTAGGCATGTAACTCTGGATTTTAAAAAATTTAGATACTATATTACTAAATTTATTACTTTTCCTGTGATAGAATTTTTCAGGGTGAATACTTCACTATTATATATCGTTACACCCTCGGTTCAAAACTCATACCTCTTATTATCAAGTACAACACTTACGGTAATATGAGATTTCACCATAGTAAAATGGTAATTTTAGGAAAGGATACTTCCAAATAGTATCAATGTATTTTTCTATCTAAGTAGTTATATGATTTGGTATGTTGGTAGATTGGAGATTAGGATTTGGGCCTTATAATGAAATCTAATTTTATGTCTCACCATCAAAAAAAAGTAGTTCTTCCAGTATCTCGGGAAATTAGGGAATATATTTTGTTTTATTTTTGAAAATAATAAATTATGAAGTGATTAATCCTTGGTTGATGGTAATTGGTGTAAAATCTATTTATCATTTTAGATCTTATAAACATGACATGTTTGTGTGTTCATGTTTTTTTAATGTATTTGTGATTAAAATTTTTGTTAAATAATTAAATTATTAAAAAAATATTAATTTTTTCTTCAAAATTTAATTAATTAACTGACTAATTAAAAGAAGTATGAGGAATGAAATTGATGATTTAATGTGATTTTTTTAGATTTAGGTTTTTTTCTTTCTAGTTATTTGTATTCCAATCTCATAATCCATGAACCGACTTAGGTTAATATATCTAATTTTGGTTGGTATCATTTTTTGTTTTTTGAAATTATAAGGTGAAATTTTCAAGGATCTATAGTCCTTACTTAAGCATAAGGTGGATATTTATTAAAAGTAAAAAAGGGATTAAATATGGAATTAAGTTAATGAGCCCTATTAGTTGAATGTGGAACATGTTAATTCTATAGAGGGGCATGTGGAAGGGTATGTTGAGCATGTTCAATTTTTTAGAAACCCTTATACTTTAGTGGAGAATAAGATCAATAAGTGTCTTCTTAAAGTACATAAAAATATGGATAGTGTACCACATCAAGAGGTCACAGTACACAATCACCTTATCTTTATAGGTTATATATGGCCTCATTGAGCTAAGGAGTGCACATTGGGGGATATGTAAAATTTTTGATACAATCAATCCTACTAAGGATAATATTATTAATCCTTTTTTATTAATTCTCGAAGTACTGACTTGGTATTAGTGTGATATTTTAGTCCACGAAAATAGGACTTAGTGGTTTTCATGGGAAGTTTCTCATGAACTCTTCTTTGATCACTTCTACACAAAAATGATGATAATGGATAGAGGTAAATAGTTCACATATTTAAATGAATTAATTATTTCTATTCTAGATTATACCTTTGAATGTATGCAATTGGTGAATTTTTCTCAAACCTTGGGTGGTGATATGACTTTTAAGGATAATTTTTTCAAGAATGGGATTAATTTTTATATGTTATGAATGGATAAAATCTATTTATTATATAATTTAAGGTAATTTTTAGACAATTATTTCATTAAATATTTGGATTTTGGAGTGTTAGCAAGTGTATGGATGATAAATATCATAGGGATAGTGAACAGTCAAGTTGTCATATGAAGAATTTGTATTTTATTTTATCTAGTGGAATACCACAATTTACATGTTCTCAGAGTAACTAAAGATTCTATGCCAAATACATTTATTATAGTGAATCGAATGAGTTCAAATATAATGTAAAATGGGACAAATTTTATAAATATTATTAAAAAATATCTCATAGGTGTGAAGGAAATGATTTAACTTCCATACAAGCATCTCATACATGGTTTAGTTCACTAGAAAAGGGAACTAACATTAATCCACATGGGATGTAAGGTCACAGAAGGGATAGAGGTTCTTGGAGTCATTTTCAAGAAGGTGATACAATGTAATGGATTCAATGTAACACACTAACCAGAATCATCAGGTCTCATCCAAAGTACCACATGACCACATGAATGTCTCCTTATATGGAATATTCTATCAACTAGTGGTGGGGATCAAATAGTTTTGGGGGGAGACTACACCATTAGAAATAAAATCCTTAAAAAATTAGTACACACATAAGGAAACTAAATATCTTGATGGAAAAATAAATAAACATGATTCTATAAAAGATTTCACGTCTTGTCATACAATAGTAACAAAAAAATCCCTTGGTATGTCTTGCCAAATAGTATAAGAAAAACAACTCAAATAAATAAATAGAGTCAGTTATCCAAATTTATTCCTAGTACTAAATATGTCCCCTTAGTCTAATATCCTTGGTAACCTGGCACAAGGAAATTTCCCTTCTCTAGGTATCTGATCATGAATGTTTTAAACACACTAAAATTCATGTGAAGAGTGTGAGCGTAATACCAATAAGGCACCAAAAATATTTCTTAAACACAAGTTCACATATTTATATTGCTTTATGTTATAATAAAAAAGGTAAATTTTAATAAAATCATATATCCAATTATATATTGAGTGATTTTTTTCTATCTAGTATTCCATGAACCCCAGTCATACCAACTTTAGCACCATGCTGGAAGAATGTCATAAGATTCAATCACATGACATAGATATGTTATTTGAATTTCACATGCCTTTATGGATGATGCATGTTCCTCTTTTATGGAATAATTTTACACCCATTACGCATGGTTACCTAAAATCCTTTGATGGCATGCATTATTATCATGCTTGAATCAAGATAAATGTACACATACATAAGGAAGTTCCTCATCGACACATCATATCATATTATCATCCCTATAACAAAAATGTGTAGAGTTATACCACTATGGGTTCATCACATTCCATGTTATATAACTATAAATCCTATATCAAGATTAATAATATTTCAATAAAGTCATCTGAAATCCCTTTTACGGTTCCAATAGGATCTATCGATATTTCTTGTCAATCAAAACATTTAAATAGAGGTACCACTATGTAAAAATGTGCATGTACGGAATAATATATCAAGAGGTATTATATCCCTATAAGTATTCCTCGTACTAAAAATGGTAGACAAGTAAGAAAAAAACTAGAAAGAAATATTCATGGAATATCCAATATTATATAGCTATGAAATTATTCCATATAAGGTGAAACATAAAAAATGAACATAAAATGTGTATCGAAAAAAAGTTAAGGGATACCAACACACACACCAACAAACCATATCATAAAATGGTTTGTATATTTGGAAAAAAATACAATAAATCATAAAAAACAATATATAAAGTCCTTTGATAGTAGTTACTTCTTACCTTTTGCGCATTACATCCAACATCCATGATCCAATTAGGGAAGATAAAAGGACAAGCTCATGAACTTGCATTAACTTGAAAAAGATATGACCCATCAAAATAGAATCTATAAAATTGGGATTCAAGTAAGATATCACACCAATTGAAGTAATCTATATCAAATTAATATAACATATTCATCATTAATGGAGGATCGATGATTGATTAAGAAAAGGATATTGATTCTCAAAATCTGAAACAAATCAATTAATCAAGCATGAATCCTCTATTTAGATCTAGGTGGAGATTCATAAAACTAACCATGGTAGCCTAGATCAATGAAACATACCAAATTATTATATGGGATCAAGGAATAATGGAAATAATAGAGCTAAAATCAATTACATACATTGAAATAAATAGGAATGATATCTCAAGATCCAATTGAATTTCTCTCCTAATCAAAGTAATTGACCATTGATGGTCAAAAGAGTCCCTAAGTTTGAGATTCATAAGTGTAGGAGAAAATATGAGAGGCTTTTAAATGATTTCGATTTATAAAATTAATTTTATTATTAATTAAAAAATAATTCTTGGTTTTGTTCCACTTATTAAAAAATCATGCCCCAACCCTTTAATGTATACTACCTCTTCAGGGAACCCATAACATTTGGCCACATTTTTTGGTAAACTCTACACAAACTATCTAAGGTTGACTACCTCTTCTAGGAACCCATATATTTTACCTACATGGTTAGGTAAACACTGAACCATACACGTACCTTTACTAACCAAGCCCCACATTTTTCTTGGGTGAACCAAACTATTTATATAACAGATGAGATAAATTATACATAAATATTACATATTTAATATGAATATTAATTAAATTACATTCTTATCCATGATAGAAAGATAAAGTATTATTTTCCTTGGATACAATTTACATGATCCTCTTATATCAAGAAAAATATTCAGTTTTCCCACATAGAACACTTCTTAGGTAAACCCTACTGAAAACCATTCTTCGTAACTTACTGAAGAAAATTATAATAAATAGAGACATCAGATGCCCAGTAAGGGTAAACATGGGAGATATTAATTAATGATCATACATGAGAATACTATAAACATAAGGGTATTATATAATGATCATAAATTTTAATTTTCATACCAAATTGATCACAAATCCTAACCATGAGTCCTTGAATAAAACATTATCAAAATAAAAGAAGATATTAAAAATAATTAGGAATCATCAATAATAAATCATGAGGAATAAAATCATAACATAGAAATATGAATGTGTAAAAAACATAAACATTCAATATTGTGAAGATGTATAAATTAAAACAAGTTCACCAATTAAGATAAGGACATGAAATCTAGCCCTCACATGAACTTATGACCATGAAAAAAGGTCCACACAAAGTCTTATGGACATGTAGACTTTGTACATATATAATCACATGGACATAAAATAAAAGTCGATACAAAATCTTATTGATATCAAAATCATGTCTTTATATAATTTTATAGACCAGAAAACTTTGTCCATCCATAATTGTATAGAGAAGAAAATCAAGTATATGCATAAAATTTTGAACATTAAATCAGGTTCACTGATAAAACATTTATCTCATGAGTTCTCCATCTATCCCCAATGAATTGGAATTATATAATTGTATCAATCATAACATAATCATAATTAATTAATATAAATGTCACAAGATCATAAAACATTCATTATATCATAATATCATAACATATGAAAAATGAACATGTGTCTTAAACATCTCATTATCATAACCATGGAGATTACAGAGAAAAAAAAGGATAATATCATTATATAATATCCCTATAAAATTCAAAATAATATTCAAAGGATGTTAATATAGGTATAGATTTCTTAAAAAGATCTCTTCAATAATTCTTGAAGAAAAAACCCTATCATTTTAAAATTTATTATTTAAAACTTAAATATTTCAAAAAAAATAAACATATTTAAAAATAAGAATAGTAAGATGCAAAGTAATATTCAAATCGTTTTTTAGCCATTATGGTGGTAAATTCCATTTGTTTCATATATTTTAAAACCAATATTTTGTTATCACCTTTGGTAAAACGTACCTTATTCAAAAAATTACATGAAGATCCTATTTAAAAATTATTATAAAAACTGAATCATTGAGAAAAATGAATTTAATTAATCATTTTAGAATATTAAAAAAATTCTTGGAAAACTTTTACAAAACATGGAGATGATAGAAAAAAATGTGTTTGAAAGAGGAGAAATAAAATTTACATTTATCAAAAAAACCATACCATTTGGGGTACCTAAGAGATAAAATGTATTAAAACATTATTGTTTGGGAAATAAATTGATTTGAACAATAATCTAGGGGTTTTATTAGATAAGAATCACTTATTTTACCCAATGTAAATCATGAATAAACAATCCCAATTAAAAATATGATTGAAACATAAATCATTTACCACTTTGTAACTTTTTAATCATAATCCTCATGAAAGAATATTTTCAAATGAAATTATAAATATCAATAGCATTATAATAAACATGTTATATCATGTTAAAGGGATATTATATACACCTTACAAAGGAAACAAGTGGTGAATATGGAATATTTCTCAATGAAATATAGATTATAATAGAACCCCCTTACCATATGTCTTGAATGTATTCATATAAATTTGAACCTCCTATATAATAAATATATATGTATTATACATGTATTATAGAATCTTTAACATATATATCAGACTATATATGACTTAATTTCAATATATTATAACAATTGAAATAAAAATTATTTATTAAAATAATTTTTTTGAGTGTTAGTTACTAAATTATTATTTTTGAACGTTTTTAGAATATTTGGGGGGTGTATAAGAATAAATAGAAAAATATTTTTTTAAAACCTGTAACTCTTATTCAAAAAACCTCCTTTGATTTAAACAGTGATCCCTCTAAGTTTGTAATTATTCTCAAAATAATTAATCTATATTATTATTATTAGGTAGTAATTAAGATATTTGGGTAGGTCATTGTTAATATAGATTGACAAATCGGTGTCAAGAATAGATGAATTGAGGTTTTATTTTATAAGTGAGGGGATATGAATTCTTTGACTTTACTAAAATATGAAATAATAAATATATATATATCATAATATTGTAATGTGGATCCAATTCTAACAAAATTAAAATATAATTTTCTATAGGGTATAAATATATTGAACCCATCAAATTTGGACAAGTTTTTTATACATTTATAGCCTTCTTTCATAGGTACAATAATTTAATTTTATAATAATCATAATAATGATAACATAATAATTACCATGATAACATAATAATACGACCAAAAATAAAAGGTTCATTATGAAAAAAATTGAACATGATGATTCCAAATTTGGAATCAATTTTTTCCATTTCAAATTATTTAATAATATTAAATTACTTTTAATATAACAACCAAAAATGTATGGAAAACTGCTTTTATGAGAAAAAATGGATTGTAGATTAAAAAAAATTCCTTAAAATCAAGTAATAAATTGTTCCCATAATTTATCTAGTTAAATAACATAAAAATTAAGGGTTTTATACTTTTTTATCTTTACAGAACATAATGTAATCTCCAAACTATTACATTTATGGAAATGTCATAAAATACTTTTAATTTTAAAATAATGTAACATGTCTTTATAAAAGTCAATATTGGTTTTGAAATTTAAAAATAATGCATATAAAAACATTATATAACTACACAAGAATATATTTTGATAAGAACTACTAATACAATAGAATAAATTCCACGATTATCATTAATTTTACATTTTACCATATAGTTTTATGCTTATTGGCCCCATTTTAACCTTTACCGATGTTATAAATTTTAACATCATTTTTATTCATAATGTATAAACATAAAAAGGGCCTATTTAATCAAAATTAACCTTCACATTCCAAATTTAATTCAAATTTTAAATATTCAATTTCTAAAAGTTGTGAAAATTAGTTTAATAATAAATAATAAAAATCAAATGAAAAAAAAATTTGGAAAAAAATTGTTTTTATGCCTAAAAATGAACTCATAAAAAATCTATAATAATTTAAATAAGAAGGTAATTAGTTATAGTATTTATAATTAAAAAACTCATAGGTTACATTAAGATCAAATTCAAAGAATAATGATAATCTTTAATAAAATAATTATTGTTTAAAAAAATTATATATTTTCATTATTCAAGAAAAATCAATCCTTTCAGAAAAATTACACATTTTAACTAAAATATAAATTTGATACTCTGAATTAAAAATTAATATCATTTTTATAAATTTTAATTTCTGATGTATTCAGAAATTAAATATATTATCAGTGTATGAAAATAAAGAAAAACAAATTTTTAAGGAAAATATTTTTTTGAAGCATAAATTGACTTTACTAAAAATTGAGTGGTTATTTAAAAATAATTAGCCATTAAATTTCCATTTATAAAGACTGTTATATATATATATCATAATATGGTAACACCTATTCATACACACTAATTCAACGGTGAGGTTATAACATTCATATTTAAATAATTATATTTCTAGTTCATTTAATCTCAATGTTACATGTCATATATGCTATTGAATATAGTATTATTCATTAAATATAAAGATGTTAAATTCTACCAAACATAAAAAATTGTGTCATCATAATGTTAAATTGATATTTGTAATAAGGGGTTTGACATTTGGAAATTGGTTTATTGAAAACCCACATGGTGAGGTGGGTTGATAAAATGTCCATCGAAAGGGGGTAGTTAGAAACATCAAGATTTCCCAAAATAACAAACAATAGGCCACATAGATGAGGCTAAAATTGGTGGTAAGTAAAATTATATAATTTAATGAGAAAACTAATGTATATAGTCTAAGAGAGATTGATAGATAACATTTCCCGGTAAAATTTAATGACCACAAAACTATTAACATGTGATAGTTGAAAATTTTATCAATTAATCCAAAATGATCAAAAATTATAACCTTATTATTTCAAGATCCTGTTATTAGAGTAAAAGAACTACTTTAAATTCAATATAGAGAACATGAGTAAATATACATAATTTATTTAATTTCATTTAATACTCATAATTTCATCCATTGGTTGTGCTGTAATAAATTTCAACTTTATCTTCTACTCCAAAAAATGAAAATTGATGTGGTATTTTTCATAACTAAAGGATTATGATTAAATATTAATAGATTATACGATCCATAAAAATTTTAATTCATTCATTTTTTCTCTTTTTATCATCAAAACAACAAAAATTTACACAAGTTACCAATATGGTTAAATATAGTACATTAATCTCAACAACTAAAAAAATAACACCGAATGTTCATCTTATTCCATACATAAAATATATTAACATTACGATAATTGAAAAGTATTCTCACTAAGGTTGAAACCGAAATATTATAATTATTAGATTTCATATCCGTCCATGATCAATATAAAATTTATAGTTTTGATAAATCATCAATTTTCATAAAAAATCTATATACCATAATCATATATCCTCCAAAATACACTATTCATTTCCCAAAATATCCAAAATAAATATATATATAGTTATAAAGGATAATTACACTATAATTCTTTAAATAATCCCTCATAGTATCCCATACTCTTTCAATTGGGTTCATCCTTGAAACAAAATATGGTCATAAGTTAATTAAGATTATGAAATATGATTTCGTTTTTATATGAAATCTATGTAGAGAGAGAGAGAGAGTAAATTAATTCTTAGAATCAAATAAAATTCTACTAAAGTATAATTTCTTCATAGGTATTATCTATTTGAACCAAGGTTCTTATTTTTGGGAAATGGAGTATGGTTTGCATTTATTGTAAATCCTCAATGGAATATTACAGTGTCTACAAAGACAGCTATCTTAGAGCTAAAGATGAAAATATTATTAATGTTGGAAAGAATCAGTGGATAAATTTTTAAATGACATGAAATCAGAATTTTAAATTCCTATTATTTTTGAACTCACAAGCTTCTGGGACTGCAAGTGATTCATAAGAAAGACTACACTTTTATTTTTTAAGAAAAGTATGCAAGATAGTTGATGATGAAATTATAAATTAATGAATCTAAAACAATTTATACTATAATTATGGTCGGTAAAAAAATGGGAAATCATATATATATAGGAAATCTTTAGATCCCACAATGTATAAGAGAATAATTGGAATAATATTTTACTTGACAGTGACACTGTGAGATATTTTCTTTGCATCATTCATGGAATCCCTCAATCAAGGTAACAAAAAGTAAGATCATATCATATATTTGAAAAAAAAACATGAGGTACATTCAATCTATTCACAATTATAGTATATACATTGCTTCAGAAAAGGATAAAAATTTATCAGCATTTTCTAATGTTGACTGGGCCAAAGATAGGGTTGATAGGAAGTCTAATACGGCTGTAGAATTATTTACTGGCAAGAAATGTGTGGGTTTTTTGAGTAAATAATTGGAAATTACTTCTCTTAGTACTAAAAATCTTACTATATATTTGCTAAAAAGAATAAAACTTAGCCATTGTAGATGAAACAACAATTGACCAATATTGGTGGTGAGGTTAAATACTATACAGTGATTTATTGTGATAACGAGAACGCAATTTATCTTATGAAGAATACAATTTAGAATTCTCATATTAAAAAATGAAATCGGATATAACGTTATCAAGTAAAAGGTTTACCATGTAATGATTAAAGTGGGTCATGTTGGAACTGATGATCGAGTGCCTGACATACTGACCAAGACAATGTTAGCACATGTGTTTAAAAATAATCAGTTGAACCTCAGTGTTCAAAGACCTCCTAGTGCATGAGGAGTTTATGAATGGTCCCCTCTATATAGTTTAATTCACATTTTTAATTTGTTTATGGATGTTACATAGTTTTATGGGGCAGATACGATCCAAGGGAGTGTGTTTTTGAGCTCTCCAAGTCAAAATCTGGATCCTTGGGTTTATTTACAATGGGATGGAATGGAGAAATTAAATAGATCAAAATATGAGATTGAAATTATTTTCTATATTTATGGAGATAGATAATATAGAAATTCAAAATTTTTATAATTGGGGAGAACAGAGAGTTATAAATGGGGAAATTAAGGGAGAAAAATATAATGATGAAAGTAATTAGGTGTTATGAGGAAACAGTCATAGCTTAGCTTGAACATCACTAAATAGTCAAAAACACTAGAAATTAATTCATCCTTCCCATATTGTTTTCTAAACTAATAATTACTCATGTTGACTTAAATTTTTGGATGAAATCTTTCTTGTGTATCAGGTATTGATTGTGGTTGGTACTCTATTTTATTTATCTACAGATTGCCAACAAACACAAAGGGGGAGATTGTTGTAAGAAAGGTTGTTTTTTTATTGAAATGGAGTATTGTTTTTGTTTAATTTCAATCCTCAATTGAATATTAGGAACTCTATAAGGAATTTGATATTACATTTCAATATGACTATAGTATTTAAGGTGGTGTCGTTTCCTAGTTTTTTCCAAATGTTTTTGTCTAGAAACTAGTGAATGGAGAAAAATGGATGTCGGTAAAGGTTGTTGCAAGAAAGTGTTTATAATTTCTAGAAATTTGTGTTCAAATAATAATTTAATATCATTACATCATAATATAGAGAACTAAATAAGTTCTTGTAAGTTATGCAGTTTTTTGAAAGAAGAGACTTGCACAAATGATACGTATATGCTTGGGGAATAAGTTTTCCCAAATTTTGTGTAGGGTTACTAATGCCTATAAATAGAAGAGTACCACCACTGAAGACTTATATTTTTTAAAAATAATATCTGATTTCTTGGTTGACAAACTAGTTTTTAGGTAAAGACTTACATGGAGTAACTATTTTCCGAAAGTGTTCGTTTAGTCATTAAAATAGCAAGTGAAACTTATTGTGTATCTACACAAAAGACAAGGGTTGGTGATAGATATGGTTTTAATGATCGAAAAGGGCTGTGTGAATGTAAGGTATTTTCAAACATTCTATTTCATGAAAATCCAAATACTTGCATTCTAGATGATGTGTTTGGTGCAAGTGTAGTGTTGAAATTCTAATAGGAGTCGAATAACTGGTTTGTTCTATTCTTCCAAGTGCATCAATTCATTACTTTTTATATGTAGAGTCCCATGCTATATAGATACAAATACATCCATGAAACTCTATTGAAGAGACCTTCAGGTTAATAAACTGAGAAAGACTTCACCTAAGGCAGTGAGCTATGGTGAGTCGATTGAAGTACTTTGAGGGATGTAGTGTGATATCTATAAAATCATATAAAGGATCTGTTCCTAGAAAAGAGGTATGGTATCTAAACTTTTTTACACCACATCAAGTGATGATTAGTGGAATTTGGTTTGACCAATACATTTTTTTTTGTATTTTCCTCAGACTAGCCTTTAGTGGTGAACCAAGTAAAAAATGATGTGCAGTCTCTTTTCTTTTGAATGTCTGATTGCTAATTATTTTCATCATATAGGATTAATTAGTTCCTAACAACATTATATCAACATCTGTCAGTTTGTATAAAAAAGTTGAAATACTAATTCACCCATACCCTCTCAGGGTGTTCTGAGGTCCTTTATTTTTCATAAAAAATCTACATGGAAGCTTGAACACTAGAGTAGAGGATAAGTGTGGCCTAACTATCTTGAATCACATAAACCATTATGACTACATATTTTTTCCATTTTTCAATTGGAATCATAAGTTGTTATTTCATATTATCCTCATTAACCCTTAGATTGAAGAATTAATTTTTATAATTCCAAAAATCCTTTAATTTATAGAACTGGAGAGTGAGTGGTTTATTTTATTGATCACTATATCAATTCATTCCATTAATTTCGTTTTCACATCACATTGATATTATTCTACTTTATTTCCATGAATTACTAACATGAATCATTTTTTGATTCTTTTCAGCAGTTCACCCAACAGATACTTCAAACAGTTTTGAATGTTATCTTACATACATTATACATACCAATACAGCTTCCCTAAAACTCTATTTTCATTTACATATCATCAAAACCATGATAGTTTCCTTCTCCCACCTCCATATTGATTAAACAATGAATTAATTTTTTGTAGTTTCCAAAGTCCCGTGTGATTAATTCCTTTCAAAGTTTTGGTTTCAACCAAATAAAGGATCAATAAATATTTCTTTAAAGGTTGTTGATTGAACCAGAGTACATTTATAGTCTTGTAAAATTTCCCTTAGAGGTACCAATGGATTCATCATCCTTCTACATATTCATATAGAATTCCATCTCCATTTCTTATGTGTAATAAAAGGAAAGTCCTTATAGATAATTATCCTATTAATCTCAATCAATTCCAAGGATTCAATTTCTCCATTTTTCCAACTACTATTAAAAATATTCCACCATTTATCTTTATTCCCTTTCAAACTATAAATTTCTAGGAATCGTTTTTCATAATATAATAATTTAAGAATGTAAACCATATGTTCCGTAGTATTGATCAATTTCTTAACAACCAATGGATTAGAGTACCATTTGAAGGATGGTGGAAATTGTCCCATAAGGGATTAAATTTCATGTTCTTAATCCATTGTGCATTTAGATGTTTAACATGATTTTAATTACAACACATATCATGAGAATGTTGGGTGACCACAATCACAAAATATTGTATCCCATATCCTAAAAAATTTGGTTTCTCATGAGTAAAGTCATTCAATGGCCATCACATTAATTTTTTACATGATACATTTAGGTTCCATATATTTCCTAAAATCAAAATGTATAGCGTGGGAAATAATAGTTATAGTGAGAAGTCACATAATTAAAAAAATCATTAATAGCATGTATAATTCATCACATATCCTTTTCAATCTATGATACCATTGGTTTAACCAATTCCAACCGTGGTTATCATATATTGAAATCCACCATAACAGTTTTTTAGGATAATATGATTTAATACAAGAATAACATATGGCTGTTTCGAACCATGTTTCCAATAAGGGAACACCAACCATGTACTAGAATGGTGGTTGATATGTATTTGACCAACTCTTTTTTGGGATCATTATCCAAAGTCACATATATTCCAAAACCACATCCATTAACAATATCTAGATAAGGATTTATTTCAAGTAATACTTCACAATATAATATTTACTAAAACATTAGGATAATATCCTATTATTAGACTTATCCTATGAGTTTTCAACAAAGTTATTTAATCATAATTTCTAAAACTGACTAAACCCTACTCTGATTTGAATTATAACAACCTAGATGTTTCAGATATAAATATTAAATATTTTTATATGGATAATAAATATATAATATTATGATCCATGATAAAACCATATAGGTTTAATGTATTTTTAAACTAGATACATAATCCTCTTATTTCATAAATGATCTTTACCATTCCCCAAATTGAATGCTTTGTTGGTAAACCATTCATAAAACCTTTCTTCCTAAACTAGAGAAGTAAAAACTCAAAACAAATGATTATATTAGATGATAATTAATGGAAAACATAAGATATATCAATCAATGATCATACATGATCATAAGATAAATATAAATGAAGACATCATAAACATAAATTACAAATCTCAAACACAATATTTCATAGTTCATAAAAATGAGTCATGTAATAAGACATTATTATAATAATATGCAATGTTAATAAGTGTTCAAAATCATCAAAAATAATTCATGATCTATGAGAGCACAACATAGACATATAAATCTAGAATAAAAACAATCTTATAACATCACGAACATGTGTAAAATGAATTAGGGTCACTCCTTATGTTAAGGACATGAAATTAGGCACTCATATAAATTTGTGGATGTGAAACTAGATCTGCATATAATAATATAGACCTAAAAACATTGTCCATGCAATATATATATACATGAAAACTAGTTTCACAAAACAAATTACATACATTATGAGAAGTTTTGTTCATAAAATTATGGATATGAAAACGAGGACAATGTATAATCATATAGACATAAAAACATGGCCTATAAAAAATTTGTTAACATGCATTTTTTTGTGAATAACATAGTTATCTCATGAGTTATCTACCATTACCCAATGTGTTGGAGGGATATAATGGACCTAAAAATCACATAATCATCCTTTCTTATAAATTTTCAAATATCATAAAACATTCATCATATAATCGTAGAAAAACACATTGAAAAAATAGGTTTTTTAAACATATCATAATCTTAATCACAAAAAATCTATAAAAATAATAAGAATGGTATCATTTTGTCATATCCCCCATAAAATCATACTTATTTCCAATGTATGTAAACATATATCAAAATATTATTTGAAAGATCTATTGAATTATTCTTGATGATAATACCATTTCATTTTGTAATCACTTATTTAAAACCCCAATATCTCAAAAATATTAAATAAAACATTTTCTATGAAAACAAGACTATAATATTTTAAAGGGATCACTAAAGAATTGACAAGTCCTAGTGGTAGTAAATTAAATTCATTTTGTAATTTTTAAAACAATGAATTTATTCACACATTTGATAAAAAGTACACTATTCAAAAAATGAAAAGAATAATTTTTTTAATGCTTCTAAAAAAATTAAAATCTATGATTAAATAAATTTAACCTATCATTGATTAATAGTAAAAAAATGTTCATCAAAACATTTTGGAAACAGGTATATTGAAGAAAAACAATTTCTTACGGAAAGATGATAAATAAAATCTACTTTTCTTAAAAACACTTTTTAAACCATTTATAGTAACTAGGATGATATAATCTTAATATAACAAAAAATATTATGGAATCACAAGATAGGAATAATGAAATTGGTTTATCAAATAATTATCACATAATATTTTCATTGTTAATTTAATGATAAAAATCCCAATGAAAATTGGATTGATATATAAATCTCATATTGATATATAACTTTTGAATCATAACACACAACAAATAAAATTCTCAAATTAAAATAAAAAATTTAATAAAATAACGAAATCAATGATATTAAATGTTTTAGGGGTAGTATGCACACCTCACTAATGAGAAAAGATGTGGTTATGGCATAGGTCTCATGGAAATAAAAGTGAGATGAGAAACCCCTTACCTAAGGTTCTGTCTATCTTTATATGCATATGAACCTCATGAATAATAAAAATTAATTGATTATAAAATTATTTTTGATCTTTAATCATATATTTCATAAAATATATGATTTACTTATAACAACTTATCACCCATTTATTAACAATTATTTAGTAAAATAAATGCTCTAGTAGATAACAACTTCATTTTCCAAGAATGTTTCTATTATATAGTTTTGTACTTGTAATTCGATATTAGTTACACAGTATCCAAAATTTTAATAATGATATAAATATAATATATATTCACTATGCATATATTAATATTCATTCACAAATTTTATTTATATATATAAATATATAATGGATTATATTTTTCAAAGAGATGGTAATTCATACGTACGCATAAATATTGATTAATTATTTTTTATAGATAAAATTAAAGAAAGTTTAGTAATACATAAACATTGAAGAATAGTAAAATTATCATAAATATAATATATTTTTATTAAATAGATCATAATAACTAGTTGTAAGAAGTGGTGATGAAACACAAATTACAGCATTTGACGAGGTGGTAGTATGTCATATATAAGAATAGTGGTTTTGTTTCCCATTTGATGGAATAAGATATGAATACATTTTATTCCATTAAAATAAAAAAAATGTATATTAAATAAACTAGTGTTATTATTTAATCATTTTTAACAGTATTTTCAATGTATAAAATAAGAAATAAAACTAAAGCATTCATTTAAAATTTATACCGCTTCTTCTGATTACCTCCTTTTATTTACACCTTAATCCCTCTAATGATGCAATCCAACCAAAAATAATACCTCAATAACATAGGGTGATTTTAGGAAGGGATTATGGAAAGTAATTTCTAATATAGATTAATAAAATTATTCCATGGAGATAGGAGAGCATGTTCCCTTTTATCAATGAAGGGAGGGGATTATTTAAATTTAACAAACGGATAAATAATATATATATATATATCTTTTATATTGGAACAAAAAAACCAAATCATAGATGAAAATATTTCATAGGGTTAAATAAACTCAATAAATTACATTTAAAAAAGTTTTTCATACATTTTATTACATATCTCATAGTTAAACTAATTCAAACTCATTTTAACCATAACTAAGATAACTTATGTTTAACCATTATAACCTAATTATATGTCCAAAAATAAAATGATAATTGTTACCAAAATTGAGAAATATGTTTTAAAATGTTGAGTAAATTATTTTTAGGTAACAATTATATTGTCAGAAGAAGTAATTTTTAATATAAAAACATAAAATTCCTGGAAAATAGGTTTTAAGAAAATACAAAATTTTAGAATAAAAAACATTTAAACATTAAATGAATATTACATTGGTCTCTAGAAATTTATTTTTTAAATAAAAAAAATGTGACTTTAAGAATTTTGGATCAGGATAAGAACTAAATAGACTCTTCCAACCGTTTCATTTAATGCAATGTCCCAAAAATAGATTTTAATTTTAATAAAATATAACATATCTTTAAAAAAGTAAATCTTGGGTTCCTAATTTAAAACAAATTTCAAAAATTTCATTATCTATCTCATAAAGAATAAATTTGGTCTTAAATTACTCATAAAATATGATAATGGAAATTATTATGGTTATTTTAACGTTTTACACTATAATATTAACCTTGTTTATGCCATTTTACTATTTACCAATGTGATGAATTTTACCACGGTTATTATTTATAATGACTAAAAAGAAAATGGAACTGTTTAAAAATTTTAGAACAAATAATTCCAAATATAGAATCTATATTTCAAAATTAAATTTCTATCATTTTTATAAAATAATTTTACGATTAAAACATAATACACAATGAAAAAAAATTAGAAAATGTGTTTTTAAGCCTAAAAAGAACTTATTCTAAAATCAAGTGTGATGTTGTTTCAAGTGAAACTAATTAAGCTATATATAATTTAAAAATAATTTTTCTTCATTGAGATGAGATTCAAATAGTAATGCTACATTTTAATAATTATAAATTGTAGTTTTATAAAAACATTCATTTTTTATTATTCAATGAAAAATCAATATTTTCAAAAACAAAATTATCCACCATAAGATAATATAGTTATGATGATTTTAAAAATTATATAATTTTCATAAAACACAATTTCTAAAAGTGGTAGAAATTAGTTATATTATCCATGCACAAAAATTACCAAAAATCATTTTTTAAAGAAAACATTGTTTTGAATCATAAAATAAATTTACTAGATTTTGAGTAATCATTTACAATGAATTTTTTAAGATATTTATATTGAAAAAAATAGTTTTATGTATCATAATATATTTACTCATATTCTTACCCATTGTTTCAATGGATATGTTATAATAGTCATATTTAAAAAATATTTTTTTGTTTAAACTCGATGTGGTTTGTCGTATATGACATCAAAAATAGTATTATTTTCAAAATACCATAATGTTTTATTTTCCCCAAACTATACTCAAATCATAAACCCCCTTAAAAGAATAAAAAATCCTCTAAAATTGCTTTAAATCTACCTTATAATTCACTATAAGATAAGAATAAATCAAAAACACTGAAGGAGGGGATGAAATTATAGTGCAAGGTACCTGAAAAGTCCATGTTATTATTATATCCCCCTCCAGGGAGTTATCATACTCAATAAGTGTATCTAGAGTTATTTATCACACAAATTGTGACATTTATCATGTACATTAGACCCTTTTCCTAAGTATTCACATGGATATGTCTAAGATGCCAAAGAACATGAACTAGTGATACCATCTTCCTCCTCAACACCATATCACTCTAGTCAAAAATCACCACCAATTGATCCATAAATGATGCATATGGATTCATCTCAACTTTCGTTCTGTTGATTACATCTATGAGATTAGTCATATACCACCAAATCTTTGATTCATTTAACATATTATATGTACCTTGACATTATGGAGGTAAGATGAAATGGTAAGACACTATTATAATATTATCAGTCATCTCAAACTAACCCAAAAAATAGTAACAAGAGTTTTCCCATCCCTTGAAAATGAAGATTTCCCAAACGAGGTTACACTAGCAAGAAAACATGGTCACCCCCAGTGCACTCCAAATTTCATCTCCATCAGCTAGTTTGTAGTCATTTTCAGCACTGAGTAGTTGAAAAATACTTCTTGATCAACTGTACTTTCTTAGAGGTCTACAACACTTCTTGATCAACTTCACCTTCTCATAGGTCTCCAACATAAAACATGAACCAACAATAGAAGCCTCACCCACCACATTCTAACAAAGTAGTCAGAAAACTTGATAGCCATAAAGAACCTCAAAATGCTCCATCAAAATATAATCATTGAAAGTACTGTTATATACAATCTCCGCCAAGGAAAGATGGTCAACCCAATATCTACTAATGTCCAAAATGCATTCTTATAACATATCTTATTTTTTCTAGATTTTCTTATCAAACTTTCTATTGGTTTAAAAATAACCTGATATACTCAGTTTTAGTGGGTACCCAAATCCTAATATAAGCCTCTCAAAAACTAAAACATCAAAGATGCATAATTGTCTAAAGTGATTTTATATGGAACCCCAAAAAACCATACATCCTCTTATAAATGCAGGTTTCCTAACACAACCATTGAAAGGGTCTATCAAAACATCAATAAATGAGCTACTTCCATTAGATAATTAACTATCACCCAAATAAAATCATGGATCCTCATGGTCCTATGTAACCCCAACATAAATACCCTTATCACATAATCCCACTTCTATATAGGAATTATAAGTGTACGAAGAAAACTATTGTGGAACTAATTCCTTTATCCTCTCATATGTAAGGAATCACAAATTAAAACAAGTGTGGCCTCTCTTTATACATGGTCACAAAAACTGATGTCAGATATCATAGTGTATCTTCATTGATATAGGATTCATATTCCATTTTGAATCATGGATTTTTCTCATCATATCATCCCTTGAGAAGGCTGTCACTACTACCCTCCCAATAGCATACATCACATCAATGTCTTTTTAGGATCACCATGGGACTATATAATTCCCAACCAAGACCTCCTACATCACTCCACACACATGATTTGACTCATGGAAATCATTTAAATAGACTACTAAATAATATGTGATAACTAATGGAACACATTTCAAAAATCAGTTATCCTCTTATGTACTCACTATCCACTCCTCCATCAAACTCTTAAAACATAATTCCTCATGTGAAGGATAATCTAAAACCTCTTACATCTTAGGTTATTTCTTATTAAGAGAATCTATAATGATATTATATTTCTATATAATATAGTCCATTATAAAGTGGAATGAATGTAGATACTCAACCAACACCACTACCTCAGATTCTACTCTTGCTGAGAGAAACAAAAATTCAATATCTTATGGTTTGTGTATATGAAAAACTTATCACTAAAGAGATAATGTTGAAAACACTTTATATTAAGTACTATATATGCCAATTCCAATCCATGCCTAGAGTTTTTCCACTCATCGGGTCACAACCATGGAGACCAATTAGTGACTACATGAACCCTCTATATCAACATAACTCCTAACTCAACACTAGTGGTATCATATAACACTTCATGTCCAATACTAGTCGATGGATATATAATAATTTATTTTTCATCAATATCCTCTTAAAATTTATAAAGTAACCTTCATAAAAGTTAGAACACTCAAAAATTATCCACTCATTGGTCAGCACTATCATCGGTGCTTCTAAATTGATGAATTCTTGGATGAAACATTGATAGTACCATGTAATAATAAGGAAAATCCTGATCAAAATAACACTCTTAGTACATTACCAAGACATCATATCCCCTACCTCCCCTGGTTACACTAAAATTCCCCCACTATAAAAAACTTTGTAGGCAAGTTACTAGACCACCTTAATCCAAAATTTATGCTTCAACAGTTTGGTATGGAGCCATTGTTCTCAAATTATGCTCAATACAATCCTAAGGTACCATGAATGCATATTATAGCTCCTAAAATATATTAGAATATTATATATTAAAAATGATGATGCATTCAATATATTTATGTAAAATATTATCCATAAGATCCATGATGTAACTTTCCACAATTTTAATATTTGATTTCCATTAAATAGTTCAATGTATTTGAAATCTACCACAACATGGGACACCAAACATAAACGAAACGATGATGTATTTAGATACCATATAAGTATTCAAGTAAAAATATTAAAAACCGAACCATTTAATTGAAAATAATTAATAGTAGTAACCTCTTTAGGATTTATATATATATATAGAAAAGAATCACTTTTTAATATGAATGAAATTCAAATAGTTTTCCTAGAATTTCAAGTAAAATTATTAATTTCGTATGAAATTTTTTTAATAAAATTTTCCTTTTTTGAGGGATATATTTTTTATTTTAAAAAAATATATAATTAATGAAGAAAATTTTGTATTATATTACAAAAAATTAATACCAATTTTTTTGATAAATAATATAAAATGAGAAAAATAATATCAACATTTTGAAAATTTTATTTTAAAACAATAAATTATTTCATTGTTTTCTATTATTTTATTTAAAAATTGAATTTATAAATTTATGAATTTTAAATTTATAAAAAAACTTTAATTTTTGGTAACTCATAACAAAATTGAATTAGTATTAATTTTTTATCTTTTTATAAAAATGCATGTTTTTAGTCAAAATCAAAATTTCCTCAAAACCTATAATATGTATAAACATAACATTATATTAGAAGACACAGAAATTTATAAATCATATTTCATGATAAAATTTAATTTTTTGGAAAGAAATTATACTTTTTAAAATACTCTGGGAACTTATAAAACCTACATAAAACATTTTATGAACAAATTAAAATATAGATTTACTAAAAAAAATTCCTTCCAATCATTTTATAAATGAAATTTTTTTCATGGGAGATCAGTTTTGGATTTCCATGGATGGAAAATAAATTTTTCAAAGGAGGAATTCTGATTATATAAATATATTTAGATGGTGAGGATGTTATACTTTTATAAGTGAAGGGAAGGGTAATTTTTTAGTAACAGTTACATTTTAGACCAAAACTCATTATCCAATCCGATTTTATGTACTTTTATTCATTTTCATTTGACAAATAACCTTAAATTATTTAAAATATAATATTTTCTCCCAAAACTACCCTTCCCTTCAATTGTTAAAGTGCAGAATCCTCACCACCTATGTATTTACATATCATTAAATTTTATCCCTAAATATATTTTAATTTTCACCTCATACAACCCTCTTTCAAATTCAAAATCTTTTTCACCATCATTTATCATTAGGAATTCATTTCCAATTAGACTTCCAAGGAAAACTCAAGTCCCTATCATGATTATTATCAAATTCATAGATTTTATCCTTATTTACATCATTTAAAAAAATTCAATACGCATTAATATAATGATATTTGTATTATTTAAAAACATAAATTTTACAATATTAAGGGTATTATCATTTTTAAATTCACATAGATATCCATTAATTAAAACATAATTATTGTTCATCCATTGTGTGGACTACTTCCACCATAGTGAAACTTGTTTAATTTTCCATACCCACAATAAATAGAAGTATATAAAGATTTTATTAAAGGATAAATTTTATATTTATTATTTTATTAAGTTATTGGTATGAAAAAAAATATTGAACATATTAATGATATGGTTAATAAATTATCATCATTAATTTATTCATGAAAGAATTTTAAACCAAGAGGATAATCATATATTCAAATTGTGTCATATGTTTGTACCCATTAATTTTTAATCTAAAATCATTTGATTTTAATATATAACAAGAATAAATACTGAATAATATCATTATGATAATAGTATAATGATATCACAACAAAACCGCCTCATAATTATTCCTTAATCATTGTGCGTCCATGTTTGTGTCAGTTTAACCACTTACTTGAACAATACTACACATTTTATCCATGGATGTTAATGTGAACTAATTTAACATCATAACATGATATTAATAAGTAATTTTCTGTTTTGAGGTCATATCAGCATTTAATTTATCAATTAAAAAACACCCTTCTATTGTTTTGAATCATTGAAATCAGGTACTTATTAATCTCATATTCAAGTATAAAGAATAAAAAACCTAGGAAAGGTTTTTATAATATCATAAATAATAATTAAAAATCACTATATGTACCCTTAATCTCCTATTAATGATGAAATTGTGAATAAAAATTAAAATAGACACAACTATTATGAAACTACTATACACGATTGAGACCATAGACACCTTAAGTGTAAAATATAAATAATTAAATAATAGAATGACTATTTATAAAAAGTATGGATGAAAATATATATTATTAAGTTTATTAATTATGTTTTTATAGTTATGAATAGTTTAATTTATGTTTATTAATTTTAGGAAAGGATGTAAGGATATTTGTCTCAATTTCCCATTATTGAAATAGGTATTTTACGTATACACCTATTTTATTTTTCATGGTGTGTATACTACCATTTTCAGATATTGTATCATAAATCCATTATATTTAATGTAATATCAATTTAAATATCATGTTTTATCTATCAATGTTTTCAGATTTAAATTTTATAAATTCATAAGGGTTCCCATCTCAAATTCAGCTCTTTGAGACTTATTTGGTATTACGAACATAATTTCTTTTATTTTGTGTATATATTACCTATTTGACATATATTATCATTAATAATATTTTAATCATTTCATTTTAATTTCAATTATATAGACACTCATTTAATTAATTTTAATTAAAGATTCACTAAATCTGTATGGGTTTTTCTAGACTATATTCAAATTCTTTGAGACGTGTAGCATTTTATATACCATTTTAACATTGTATATTGTTATATTGAGGTATTATACAATGAATGTTTTGTAATTTATTCCCCTGTAATTAATTTTATAAACCATGTGCCATCAACTTCCTTTATTAAAATGTATTTTGAGTCACATGTTACCCAATTTGAATGCGATATTTATAACTCAATTTTTATTCATTGAGTTATGACTGTTCACTTGAAAATATTTTATATATGTTCAGAACATTATTCCCTTTGATATTATAATGTGGTATCATTAATTTTTTTAAATTTTTACCGCATGAAACCCTTTTCTATTTTATTTTTTTGTCATATAGTATTTTTCTGATAAGAGATATTGTTAACTCAAATCTCATTTGTTAGAGTTATAATGTTATATATTGAACTTTGATTTTTCATTATTCAATTACCCTACCATAATATTTTATATTTCAATTTATAATACTCTTTAGGAAATTTATATTTTAAAAAATGTTTTTTTAATCATCTAAATATTTGAGTTATTTATAAACATATTTAGAAAATAATAAAAATTGGTTTTTCTCTCACTTTTACATGTTTTTTCCATCCTCTACTACTTTATACAATATAAACGCTATATATTCTCAAGGAACCTTAATCTGATATTACATTAAAAAGTAAAGGTTTTTAAATTCTTACACATCTACTTTATAAAATATACCACTAAGAGAACAAAGTAAATTTATATTTTTTGTCAATGATAAATATTATTTTTAAAAGATCAATTAAGTTTTCACATCCATATCCCGTATAATATTCAAATTTATTTACCATAATAAGGTTTATGTTATATGATATATGTGTGTGTGTGTGTTTTTGTGTGTTTTATCATTTAGGGAATTCAAATCATGGAATTAGAAAGATAAATTATTGTGAAACCATTGGAATTATTATTTTTTAAGGTTGTTGTTCATTTAAGTAAACACCCTTATATGTTTAATTGTTTTATCAGGGTTATGTTACCTTGAAAAAATCCATCATCGTCACCCAGTTGTATTATGGTCATGTTATTGTTATATTGACTTATTCAATAACTCATTTCTATAAATGGAGTAAACTTAAAGTTTTATATAATTAAAATTGGAAGATATTCACCTATGAATTATGTTATTCTATTAACATGGGAAAATGTATTGGAATTTTATATATTATTATTTCAATAAATCTGATTAATGGAAACATGAATATGTATTTTTTAACCTAACAACTCCTTCTTCTTGATATTTTATGATCTTTTTATCCCTCTTATTAACATGGGTAAAGGTATTTGTGTTTTGTATATTATTTTTCCCATCTGGACTATTATCAGAAAGTTGACTATATATTGTTTATCCATCCCCCTTCTTTCATTTGTATAGTTTGTGATCATTTTATCCAATTTAATAACATGGGAAAAAGCATTTTAATTCTTAATTATTATTGATCACTACACTAGTCCACTATGTATTTGATTTTTATATTTCCCATTATATAGATATTCTTGTTTCATTTAGTAAGAGGATCCTTAGGGAATGGTATGAAATTTATTGATGACACTTATGATGAATTCATTTCACATAATAAAGTTATTATTGGAGCCTGAAATTATAAACTCCATGATACTTTGTTGCACCTAAAGATAAAATCATGATTCTATATTTGGTGTATATATCCCAAAATTTTAATGACGTCTCGACTATGGCCTTGATGACAATTAACTATATTGGAACAAGGCCATGAAAGTGGGTTTTTGATATCTGGAATTATGAATTCCATCATTATGAGGTCAATATTATTTATATCTATTTTTAATTTATTTTCATTAATATAGATATCATTTAGTTTGAATTTTATTATGGATTAATATTGTTTACCTATTACTTCCAAAATATTTATTTCATTTTTATCCAATGATTTCTTCAGTAGAATCTTTTCACATACAAGGCATTTGAAATCACGCTTTTTTATGTGTATATTTCCCCAAGCTATGAAAAAAAAATTAACACACCACATGTTTATATGGATTATATGGGTAGATGAATTTGTATTTGATATTGAAATCTTATCATGAAATTTTTAGTATCCGATATAGATGAAAATAAATACCCAAAAGTTGATAAATAGAATGGATTTATTAGTCTATTATGTGTATTAATTATCTAAATCTCTATACCAGAATAGATCCTCAATATGTAAGAGATAAAATAATCATTTTTTACTTCTTATTTAAGGAAGGTTATGTCTAGGCTCAAAAATATAGTATCAAAGAAAATATGTAGTTTAAGTGTTCATATATCTATATTTGGGAGTACAGGTATAGAGAATCACACATGAATGAGGATAATTAATTTTTTAACACATAAATCATGAAAATTAACTCATAAATTCAATAACTAAATATAATTGTTATATTTTTAATAGGAACAACTCAATCCCATAATTAATGGTAGCTTGAATGAATATCAGTATTGGAAAACAATTGGGATCCCTATAAGTGATCACCCTAGTCATAAATCTTGGGTAAAGGGTACTTCTTATTAACCGTTACCTAATTCATTTTCCTGTATTCCACACAGATTCATAGATTACCATATGATTTTCTAGAAACCAACATCAGATCACCCCAAGGAGGGGTACTCAATTTGATAAATCCCTATAAATATGTATCCTCTAACTTCACAATTAACTCTCTTAACATGTCTAGTTCTAAATGATACGTAGGTATCAATATTTATTACAACCTTGGTATAATATTATCCTCAAAATTAGTCCCTCTATCTGGAGACATACCAGAGAAGTAATCTTGGGAGACATCCTTCAAATGATCCACCACTAGATCTAAAATAAATGGGGAAAGAGCTAATTAAACTGTGATCCAACATAGGTACTTAGGTTTTGTTAGCACCGATGAAGCTCCGGTTTGGTACCACTCTACTTTTTAAAAAAATCACTCAATAATAAATAAAAACCTATCTCTTCTTGTCACGGTGAATGATACATGTCTTTGGTAGCAGTTGATATGATCTCAATAACAAGTCATCCATACCAATAAAAGTGTCACAAGAAAATTGGGCATATCTAAAATCATAGCGTCCCATATATTTCATTACTATAAAAAAATTGGGAACTCAGTGCATCACTATAGATAGTTTACATTCTTTCCAAAATTCATGTTAAGGGGGAGAAATTTGGAAGATAACTAAATCAGTAAATATATTCTTAAAATGACCTGAGAAGACACAAAATAATGGGAAGATCTTATATCATACAAAAATAGATTTTGTAGAGTTAATAAAAATCATATCTCTAACAATAGAATATCTCATTCCACAAATAATTAATACCTAATTCCTCACATATGTCCCACCTATATATATAGAATAGCCTTACCTATGTGGTGCAGAACTTGGCTGAGTCACCATAGTTAGTAGATTCTAGGTCTTCTTCTGAGTACACTTGATTTCACACTTTTATAGCCTGCTTAAGACTAGATTTCCCACCTTAAACCAAAATTATTAGTGAGGATCCATATTTACACATTTTAAATATTCCCATGGTACCCTGAGACATGATATTATAAATTGCATCTTCTGTATACAATTGTAGCAACTAGTAGAACTTCATCCCATATAATGGGTATAATAAACCTTAATATACTCCACTAGTCTTCCACCCTTTTAAACCTTCATATACAACATATTCTTACTACCATAAGAAGAACTCATATCATAATATGGATTTGTTTTCAAAAACAATTCTACAAGAAGAAAACATACAATCCAGTCCTCTTATATCCCCTTTTCAGTAGTAAGTGAAGCTAAAAGATCAATTGCATAAGTCAAAATATCAAAGACCCTATTTTGATGTCTATGTTTTAGATGAAGTACAGTCTAAAACATTCTGGGATACTTCACTTCATTACAATTAAACAGTGGAGAAAAACATAGAAACTCACTGAAATTAGAATAATAAATAGAAATTGACATTCCTCCCAATTGAAGATATATAATCTCTTATGCTTAGCATAGATTGAGTGTGTAAAGAATGAAATCCATGAAACATATCTCATTATGGGAATCCCAATTAATATCGCAATATTTTTCTATCAATTCCATATTACCCCCATAATCTCTTGGTGTGTCCCTAAAATATAAAGGCTACTAACTTCGGGATCATATACAAATAAGTCTCTATAGATTAAAATATACAGTCAATAATTTCTATACATTACTAAGCATCTTGAGTACCACCAATTCCTTGTAGGGATTCTGGAATTCAGATCTCAAAATTTCAAGCACATTCTACCAACAACCTATTTGAACCCCCACCTTGAGCAGGCATGGTGTGGATGACTCCAGGCAGAGGCGGGTTTTCTACGAGAACCACCAAAGTTGATGTGGGATCATGCTCAACTACATCCTATAGAATATCCGATAGTGGAACATAAACATTATACCTTGAAACAGTATTCTATATTTTTTCACCACACATTAAACTTAATCATCTTCTATGGATCATTTTTTTGAAATACCAAACTAATGCTTATAATTCATATAAAATATTTCTTATAAGTACAACATAAGAAGTTTTAAGGAACACATATGATACTACAATAGGTATAAATATACTAGAAGATACCCACACACAAGGTATAATCATCCATGTTATACCTAAGGACTAATTTTATACCACTATACCTATATATTAGCCATGGTCTAGTATAAAAATAAAACAGCATTCTTAAGTATAACTAACTAATGCAAACACATATTTATCAAAAAATTGGATAATATATATACATGTCTCTAAATAAATTATATACAATAGGATTTTAATTAAATATATAATTTTAAGTCTAAAAAATAATATTAACATGTTATCCAAAAATAAATTTCATGATTCATAAAGTCACCCAAATACTGCAAAATATAACAAAAATATCACAGGCTAACTTGGGGTCCCTTACACATGAGCCGACAAGACACTTGGAAACTACCCTATCAGAGTCCCACATAACCTATATCATTTATAAAATTTTAAAAGATAAAAAAATAAGAAGATAAATTTAACAAATACTTTCATGACATATTGTGAAACCCCATCTTGAATCATTGTGTCTAAGACGAAGTTCCACATGACCACATGACCATCTCCCAATATACAAGAGGCTGCCAACTAGAAGTGAGGCTATCAAGGATTCAAGGGGAGTCGATAACATCATTAATAATATATATTCACAAATATAAATTAGAATATACATAAGTTAACTAAATATAGATATATAAAATAACATAATCACAATGTTAAAAGAATTAATTTTAGGTCATACAATAATAACCAAATGTACCCCCAAGTGTAGTAGGTCAAAAATTATTAGAAAAATAAATAAAAGTAAATAAATAATGATAGTTTAGATACTATATAGATTTAATCCCAATACTACATTAATCTCATGACTCCAACATCTTTATAAACTATTCTCTATGCCATATCCCTTCCCTAGAACATTGATGAAGAACATTCCATCTTCATGGAGATTCTCATGTAGGGTGTGACATTAAAACCAATAAGAAACCATGAATGTATCCATAACATAATTTTGTCTATATATAAGGGTTTTTTTAATGATATATAGGTAAATATAAAGAAATAATACATCCATTTATATACAAACAATTGTTTATTAATCGAGCTAGCACAAAGATCGACCATGCCTTCACCACTATGCTAGATAAATTACATCGCTATATATCACATAACATAGGTCATGATATTTGACTTCTTCCCTACCATTTGGATGATATATGTTATAATATAAAGTAATAACTCCATGTGAATAATTAATTATATGTCACACCCATGAACTATGGCTACTTGCTCCCTTTTGATGCAACATAGTCTTGCGATTCCCAAATCAATTGAACTCTACACATACATAATAACATTCTCCAATAGTACATCATGTGCACATATAAACCCTCTTCCCATGGAATATAGTTCTCTCTACAATTTTACAAAAACATTATAATCTCAATCATTATCTATACTATATCCAATGTCACAATATTTGAGTCACATCATCTAGGATCCCTCTTTATGGATCATACTAGAACTGTCAAGGCCACTACTCAGCCTAAACATTTGGATAGAGATTTTATTAGCAATTTACAAATACACATGTAATAAATAACTAAATAAGAGTTTTATCCCATAATAATTACTCCATATACTATGTATAGTATACATAAAAGTCCCAACATAGTAATTAATAATCATAGTATATCGCTCCGATATAACCACATATAATGTAATATATAGCAAGGAATAACCATGTGAAAAAATGTTTCATGATCTACACATTCATGAAACAAAACCATGTCATTCAAGTTCTTTTACAATAGGCACAAACACGCTATCAAAAAAGACAAAAAAATCAATAAAAAATCCCCAGATGGTAAGGAATTTCTACCTTTAGTGCATTGGTTCACATTTCTAAGATCCATAAAGGGAAAATGCCTAGATCATTCATTCTCACCAAAGACCACTAGAACAAGACCCAATCTATAAAAATAAAGTCTCTTTAATTTATATAAGAGGAAGATATCATGAAATGATATGTAACCCACATTAACTTAGTAAAGTTTATTTGTCTCAAAATAAATATCAATGATCAATAAATGATAGGTGAAATAATTACGTAATCCAAAACCAATATATCAATCAAACATGAGAAATAAATTTAAATTAATGTGTTTATTCATAGTTATAGTCATGGATACATTGATTTTAGACTCATTCATATAGAAGATAGGGGATTGAGGAATAACACGATAAATATATGGAAAATCAATCACATAGATTGAAATTTGTAGGACTAAAATCTCAATATCCAATTAAATTACTCAATGGAGGAGAGAAATTTATAAAGAACATCCACCAAAGTCCCTAGGATTGACATACCAAGATGTATGAGAAAACATTGGAGGTTTTATGGAGGTTTTAGGTTAAAATATTAATTTATAGATTAATTAAAACCTCATGAATGGATTTCTCATATGGTTTACCAAACTATTTTCCAAATGTGCATGGATTACAACCTATTATGGGAATAAAAATGATTTATATAGATGTTTTTGGAAACTGTTTTCCAACCAGTGGGTCTGAATACATATTAATGGAACTCTCATAGTTTTTACACATGGATTGGTAAACTTTATACCACCCATTATCTTTCACCAACCAATTATCACATTTATTTAAAGAAAACTACCCAGTTTCCCAAGACCATGCTCAAATAATTACCCCATTAAAATGATTCAAATCATTCAAAACCATCAAAATCTACCTAATACTTTATACAATAAAATAATAACTCAAAAAAACTATGTAAGGACTACATGTAATCCATAAAGTTGATAAAACTATTATATCATTATAATCATGTAACCTAAGGGAAATGTCAAGGTGTAAGAACTAGTTAGTTATTCTCTATCAATAATGTGTTAGTGGATCCTGGAATTGGTTCTTAAATTGTTAGAGATAAGATTCAAATTACCCCAATATTTGTGATAATGTTATTTTTTGGTGCATCTCATTCTTTCATTTATTCTAATTCGGTTTCAAACCAGGGTTTGAATGATGAGTATTTATTTATAGTTTTTTTGGTAAATACACCATTTAGAATATTAGGGGAGACTATGAAAATATGTTAAGATTATGCGAGGGATATATGTGGATACATAAATATTTACTATTTCTTCTATAAAGAAATAAAATGGATTTATTTTATTATTGTGATATATTTTTTATAATTATTTTTATCATGTATATATTGTTACCAAAGGTGGGTGGAATTCATTTCAAGTTATTATGAATCATATGTTTTTTCTAAGATAATGGTACTATAATTCTAGTAGAGTGGGTGTTGATTGGGGATGGTTTATGGGGATTACTTTTCAGGTAATAGGGATGGATCCCAAATTAGATAAGTGTTTTATAGTGTTATTTCTAGCATACGATTAGTTTGTATTGTGATATGATTATTGATATTTTATAGGATTTCCTTCATATATGGAGTTGGATTTCATAATTTAATTAGTACTAATATTTTCACTAATCTCTATAACATTTTACCATATGCATCCAACTAAGCTCAGAGAGTTTTATACTGAGTTAAAAATGTTGAATCCAAAGTATTCATCATGAAGAGTGTGTGCATGTGGGTTTCCATGGAACATTTTTTATAAAAATTTGGATATGAGTTTAAGATTATGTATTGATTATCATTTATTGAATCATTGTTTCTTTAATAATAAATATACTTTACCATGAATTGATGATTTATTTGTTCAGTTGATAGGATATTAATGGTTTTTAATATTTATCTTTGATCAACATATCCCCAATTCCGGGTGAGAGACAAAGATATTTCAAATACATATTATTAAATTTTACATCTAACATTTGTGTTTTTGGTAATGATCATACATATGACAAATAAACCAATTGTTTCTATATCTTAGATGAACCATATTTTGTATCGCTATTTAGATTGCATTGTCAATATTTTTCCAATGAAGTGTTGATATTTTCATGATCTTATGATGAACATAAGGAACATTGGGATGTTGTTTTAGAAAAAATTTTATCTCCTCATTATTTTTCCAGTAGGTTAACATGTAAAGTATAAATATATGCGGTAAATTCCATTTATCATGTTGTGGGAAAATATAGGATATAATTGCATCCTGATAAAGTGGAAATTCTAATTTCGTGGGATATAACAAGAATATTCTAAATATATTAACATTATTAGTACTCTTAACTTATTATCATTGATTTGTTAATATATTCTCTAATCTAGTTATTCCAATAATTGAATTGAATAATAATTGAATTATGTTTCAAAATAATGAAAAATGTGAGGTAGTATTTAAATAGTTAGATAAGAGATTAACATAAGTATATATTCTCATTTTACCAAAGTCATGGAAAAATATAATGTATGTTCTGAAGTCTTTTGGATAAAATATGCTATAATTTGGAATTCATAAGTGTGTAAATTTTGAGTTTCAGTGGATAAAAGTTTTCTTATATAAATTTTATTAGAGTTTCATCTTAATTTATATGATCATGTAGGTCATGGTGTCCTTGAACATTTTAACATTACTTAAATTTTAATTTTTTGATGAAAAAAGTATAGATATTATATTTTTATTGTAGGTTGTACATGGTAATATTGTATGGTAGGGTTTATTCCCTGGATAGACGCTATGTGAAAAGTCTATTTTTTTGACATGGATGCCATTATGTTTCAACGGAACAATGGGAGCAACTGATATTAGATTTTGAAATATATATATATATATATATATATATATATATATATATCTGTGTGTGTGTGTGTAGGGGAGATTATTCCATTTTGACTAATATTTACCATAATGAACAGTGAAATTTCTAGTTACCACTCATAAAAAAAATACAATTCTATTTTTTTCATATGCCTCACATATCAGCATATGAAATTTGAGAATCAATGTGTAGTAAGTAAGATTAAAAAATTACCCATTATAGAGTATATATAGGATGATGTTATTATGTATTTACTAATGTTTTTTTAAATATCGTAAAAATATAATATAAATTAGATCATTCTGAATTATTTTACTAAATATACATATTTTTTTCTAAACAGAGAGACAAACAAAGTTGGGAAGAATGGTAATCATTATATAAAATAAATTTTTTGACCTTTGGGATACAAAATTGTGTTATATCTAATCATTATGTGAGATTCACATATGGGTTTCTTAAAATATTTTTTATGATTTTTATTTTCAATTAAATATTATCATGACTTATTATCCATTGATAGAAAGCCAATCTAAGTGTACAACTCAGATTATTAAAAATATTATTCCTTTCAGAATTCATACTTTTGGAGGAATATTGGATGATTATGTGTGACTAGTTGAGTTTATATTTAAAATAGTTACCAATAATATATTTAGATGTATATATTTATGGATATATATATATATAAGATCATTTCAATCACCATTAGGACAGATGGAAGCTATAGAGGCATATTTATTTGGGATTTTCATTGTGATATAGTCCCCTACTTTTTTAGAAATGATTTTTAAGAGATTAGTTATCATTTATATGATTAAGAAGCTGTATGTTGATCATATACATCATCATATTGAGTTTGATATTGAATATTTTGTTTTCCTTCATGTATTATATACGCTCAAAACATTTTATAATTGGTAATAAGTATATGTTGGAGCCATAGATTTTTTTACTAAATAATATTTTTTTAAAATGTTGATTTTGGTTATAATTTATAATTACCTCAAATTTATGGTTTTATATATATTGTTTTTGTGTACTGTATTTAAGAAAAAAACCAATTCATTCTCAAATGCTCTAATGTGATGAAGTTGAGTTCAAGTAAAATATATATTTTATAGAGTGTATGGATTTTATTATTGATCATAGTAATAAGATATTTTAGTGTAATATTGTAGAATTTGTATATATTTGATTATAGAATGGATTAGGATAAGTAGATATTTGTGAATGATAAGATGTGGTGGGGTCAAAATAGATGGTGTTAGTCATTGGTGATACTAGATGACACATCATGAGGATGAGAATCCTAGTGGTAGGGGGTGTCTAAATACCCCAAAAAATGTATTTATATTTTAATTTTTTTGTCCATGAATTTATATTGGTAATTTTTTAGTTGGTTTGGGGTTTGTGGGAAAGGGTAGTATGTGTGAGGGAAATTAAAGTTGGAAATTATTAGAATTTCTTTACAGGTACACATGAGTATCCAGTTGTATGGTACTAAGTTATCATTGGAAGAGATATAGGTGGGGGTTCCCTAGTGTAGACATTATTTAGTTGGTGGCTATTTACCAAGTACCCCAAGGGATGATAGTTTTTTTATTGGGTGTTACAGTTATTATATTAACAATGTAATTTTTTCCCAGTATAATTCTTGGTACTCTAGTTATAATTATCAACATTTTGTGAGTGTTTAAGAGTGACATATTGGTGTATTGTGGATGAAATGTGGAAGAATGGTTGATCTCTTGAACAAATTTCATATATAAAATTATATCATATTCTGAAAACCTATTTTGTGTTGTGATTAAATGGATGAGATTACGGAGTTTTTGTAGTCCAGTGTGTTTCACTACGGTTATAGATGTTGTAATGTGAGGATATGTGTTTTGATTTGGATCTTTCTATATAAAATATTATTATGCCTCTAGTTGGATCACCCTTATATATTAAATCATGATTATTTCAGTTGGAATATGGAGAGTCAAAGGATGTTTTAGTTAAATCTTATGTGAGGAACATTGCACCATGATGGGGACCACTATGTCCAAGTCAATGTATATAGATTTTTGGGTTTATATATTGAAGGATGTGTCTAAAAGAAAGTATCTAAAGTATTCAATTATTATGTCTTATAGGTCCCCATTATTCCATCACCTTCATTCTTACTATTAATTATAATGATTTTAATCCACTGAGATTTGGGATGATCAGTCTATGATTTTTGGATCAATCCACTATATCAGTGTATCCATTTTTTCACATATTTTTATTTCTCTTTCAAAATCTATCCAACTCCTCCAACCTCTATAAAACCCTAGTCATCCTTTTTCTTAGTCATTCAGTCTATTTGACATCCATTAGTTGATTTTATACCTGAGCTTCAAGTGGTCATTATTTTAGGATTCATAGTACATTACTATGCTCCTTTCATTTATTTCATAGGTTCTAATCCACCTTTATGAGAATATAGTATTAGTTTTCATATATATTTTTTGATTATAGGTTATGGTCATAATGGGGAATGGTCATTCCTAGGTTTCACTATGGATCCTTAAAGGTTTGGTAGTATTGGATTGATTTTTTATAATCATTATCATAAATATTTTTTTGAATCATCAAATGAGGTATGGGTACACGATCTCTAACTTTAAATTTTTTTGTGGATATGTAATTATCTTTCCCATTTTACCCATTGGTATATAGTTATGATTAACTAAATAATTATGATAAACTATATTAAATAAATTAATGGGTATTGGGTGAAAAACATATTCTTAGCATATTTAATGTTTTTTCCAATAAAGTTCTCATTTATTGAATTGATTTATGTTTTTGTGATAACATTGTTTGATATAGTTTATGTTATTTTCACCTCCATAACTAGATAAACCACTTAATATTGGAAATGAAAATGTTAATGGATAACCAAAATTTATATTAATATTTGATATTCATGTTGAGAAGAATATGTATGGGAGTGATAAATATAAGATAATGTTCGATGTATCTTATTATTTGCACTGATAATGATGATGGATTATATATTTTCTTGGTTATTCTTATTTTTTATATTTCTAGGTGTTTTTTTGTCATGGTGATATTTCATGGTTGATGTGGGAAGAAAGTTGATGGTGTCTTAAGAGATATGTAATTGATGTTATAGTTATGGAAATTAAATGTTTTGTTAATTGATGTGGTGTTAGGTGAAGATATTGTGGTTTTTTTATTTCATTATAATATAAAATGATATTTAAATTAAGAAATTTATAATGGTGATTGGTTGGGATGAAATATATAAAATGATGTAATTCTACAACCGAATTATGAGATATTTCTGAAGTGGTAAATAATTGGTGAATAAATTATTAATTTAAATTATGTTTTTTATATGGGATACTGTATAAACTAAATATAATTTAATTAATGAAACATTGATTGTAAATAAATAATATGGAACTGGTAATGATATAAAAAATATAATGTTATGGTGGATGTGTTGTGATTATCTAGTAGAGGTATGGTTAGATTGTGTTGTGTCCAGTTCTAGCAGTAATTTTTATTGGGTGGTATTGGGGAAAAGTGACTATTTTCAGTCTTATTAATAAATAAAACATAATGGAGATGAAATAAGTTTGTTGGACTTATGGAATTTATTAAATATCCCATTATATTTTCTATTATTTCTTATATACCACCACCCGAATCAGGTATCATTAAGTATTATTATATAAAATTTTGGGTTCTAGGTGCTTTCCCCAATATCTATGATGGAGGTTACATTGAAGGATAACTACATCCCATTCTCATCACTCTCATCATGATGTAATATAATTTATAATTTTTCACGGTTATCATATATATATTTATATAATTGTTATAATTTCAAGAGTTTATAGTATATATATAAGATATGATATCTCAATAATTTTTTATTTTCGATGTGGATACACAATTGGGGTGTACATGGATGGAGGGGCATGTGGTTTATACACTTAATGATTACATACCACACTATAGAGATTTTATGATGCAATTTTTTATATAAAATCGTATAGTTGTGTTTTGAGGTTCATGGTTGTGGTAATGAAGATTTTACTATGATGTGGAATGTGGTTTGGGGGATATGTATATATAGAGAGGATGGTATCACTATGAAAAATATTTTTCGGGCATGATGTTGACATCTTTATTGGGAAAGTTATTTTCAGTTGTCTCTATGCTATATTATCCTTATAATTACGATATAAATTCTTTTGTTAGTGATATTACATAAGAGTATCTTGGTAATGATGGGAGCTGGTTGATATAACATAAATAACAAGTTTGATTAGATATCTAATAACTAATGAATTTTTATGCCTATTAAACATTAATTCAAGATGTTTTGGGGAGGATCTTACTTGGTATAATTTTAATATTACCCCTTTATATATATAAATATATTCTATTTTTGATTATTTATATGACCGATTTAGTGACCTAGTTTTACTTTACATACTTATTCTGTTCATTGTTTATGGTGGTATCACTTCTCTATAAGTTTCCTCCTCTTATTTTATTTTAATGATATCTATTTTATTCACTAAATATTTTCATTATGGTTGTATGAGTTAAATTATATTTATGATATGGATATTATTGGTGGTGTTAATATATTCTTATTGGGGTTGGTTAGGGTAACTCCCATCATATGTGTATTTTAGACTCTATGTGTTATTTGCTAACCCTTTTCCTTTTTTAGTCAGGCATTATAGCTTACTCTCGTATTCATTACTAGTCTAGGAGGGGTTTCACTGGGGACATGTTATAAAGGAGTTATATTATATCAATGGATTAGAGTTATAATGCTGTATTGAGTTATGAACTGATGATGGCAACATGGGTTTAGTAATAAAATAGTGTAATTTGATAATAGTTGTTTTATAAGAAATGAAGGTTAAATAGAAAATAAGAATTCAAAGCCTCATATGATCCAACCTAAGGTCTTTAATATTATTATACTTAGAATTATAGAACATGTTTTTTGTGGGGTAGACACCATAGTTTAGTGCTTGTGACAATGTTCTCAACACCACTATTTGAATTCTAATGATTTTTTAGGAAATTGAAATGAATAAAATATAATAATATTATATAAATTTCATATACTGATATTAGGAGTCTATGTTATTTCTCGTATAGATGGTAAGTGGGAATCATAATCATGTGATTCATGTTTATGGTGTAATTTATCATTCTATGAATGATCATAGGATGATTAACCTATAAGTGGAGGAGGATATTTTGAGGAAGGAATTGAGTGTGTTTTAGAAGTAGTGTTTAGAAAAGTATGAGGGGGTGTCTCTGGTCAATTGATAGAGAACTGGCTTGTGGAGCCATAGTTTTTTATATGTTTAAGTTAGGCATAGAAGGTAGTATTTTATTTTCTATCATTGTCTTTAGGGAGTATATATATTTATGGCTAGTTTTATTCATGGTGATCATGAGGATTTCAAGGTATCGTTGGATAATTTTAGAAGTACTTGTGTGTAGATTTTCTTTCACCAACTCTAAAGTCAGCTAGTTTGTAGGACATTAGCTCTTGTTCATAGGGGATTTGAATCTAATAATTATTTGTGTATTATTCTATTATCTTCTTCACTTTACATGAGATATTATACTAAATGTGGATGACATAAAATTTCAAGGAGGCATTGAATCCAATGATCCAACCCCAAGTTGTCTCATAAATATTTCCAATGTATCATGAGGTGTCGATAATGTAAGAGGTGAATGAGATGATTCTTGTGTTACTAAAGAATTTACATGAGGTGAGCTATCCAAAATTCATAACTAGTATATATATAAGGATATATGCATTATTTATATTATAAAATAAGGTTTTGACTAACAAGGATTCAATATCATCTTTCTATCTATCTATTTTATATTAATGGAATTTATTATACCTCCACCTAGAGCTTTAGACTAGTTTTTTTCCTTGTATTGGTCATAGAATTTTGTAGTCCTCATGTATGACTATTCTCAATTTTTTGTATGGGAATGTGAATTAGTTTCTTATATATCATCTATTATTATTTTATCAAAATCCTTATCATTATAATCACGGTCAGTGGGTTTTTTGTGGAAAATAGGAGAAGTATTATATAGAGGAAGTCTCAAATACATTATTTATTCAAAAGAAAATTAAGTTGAACACGATTAAAAAGGCCATCACAGTCGAAGGTCGAGTGGTAAAGGAGTGTATAATGGTCAGTTTCATTCCATGAAATTTCTAGTTTAAGAAAAGATCAATATAATCTCTAGTACCATTTATTTATCATTTCACTGTCTTATTATTTTCTTGATTTTATAGATTTATATTCATTCATGGTGCCTAACATAACCAAAGATCTTGGATTTATAGTGAAAAAACTTCTTTTATGACTTTGGTATTGACTTCATTTTTTAATGGTTAGTCTAGTTTTCCTGGGTTTTGTTGAGGATTTGAGTTAACAATGTGGTATTATCAATAATTATGGAATATATTCTAACTATATATGAAACCATAAATTTTCATTCTTTGTGTAGATTGGTTTTATTCTATGTATCCCATTTTTTATCTCTTCAAATTAATGTTTATTTGTATTTATGTACAACTTTATATGTTGTGTTATGCGATGACTAGTAGCATTAGATAGATCAAGGGTGTTTCGAACTTCTATTTCCTTAAATAGTAGAGTTAATGTGAGGATCTATGGATTGTTCCAAAGTTCTATTTAAAATAGTTTTACATAATTTTCTTGGGGTATTTCATAAATAGTTTTTAGTTTTCTACCCTTGACATGATATAATTTTTTGGATAGAGTCACAACCTAGGGTCTCTCTGATTTCAATTTCTTCTTATCATATAGAACCCTATGAGTTATGATAGTTGAATATACCAATCAATGATCTAATTCATAATGTTTTTATTTATCCTAAAACATTACCTCAATGAGATCCTGTGTTCAATTTCATAATGTTTAATGGTAGTATGAGGTTGTCAAAAAAACTATAAGAGGTTAAAGAAACTAATTTTAAATAACCATTATCCCCTTATAAGGGTATTTCATCATTTGTACCAGTTTCAGTGGGATATCTCTTTCTTAAAGATCAGTACATGGTTTGGTTATCATCATATGAGGGTGAATAATGGTTATATATTTAAAAATGTATTTGGGTGTTGTTATATACACTTTTTGTACATGTTAATTTCATTCTATGACATGAATTCACCAGATATTTTCATCACCATTATTGAATCAGTGATTCATGAGTTTTTTAATTAATAATTAATTATTTTAAAAAATAATTTCTCGTGTATTAAAGGTCATGGAGAATCATGATAGGATTCTAAGGTCTTTTCTAAAATAGGTTTTATTGAATTCTAACTATTTAAATTTTTCCAAGTGTATTATCTGGATGTGTGATGTGTTTTTTCTCAAGCATGTTATGTCTCATAAATGAGTGTTAGTCGATCCTTTTAATATTTAGATAGTAATTTATTGGGTGTTTCTCAAAAATGTTTTATTGTTTTTTAGTTCACTTGGTCTCATATGATATTATAAGGGGTTAATGACTAAATAATATTGTATTATGGCTCCTATAAAAACCCTGACTTGGATGGACCCATCCTTTGTATGGATTGATCAAGATAAATATTTTTTTGTACCTAAAGGAGATGATTATCACATCTCATGTTCCTTATTTACTAGAAGATGGAATGATCTTTTATGTTTTTTGTTACATTTCTTCTAATTATGTGTTGTTTCAAAATATAGTAAAAATGAATATCCCATATGGGTATCAGTAATTACATCCTCATCAAAGTAACTATGCTACCTACAATCAAGAGTTAGTGTAATTAGTGTTTTATATGAAGTTATGGAAGAATTACTTCATCATTGGTCCCTTTTTTCTCTTGATAGGTAATAAAAACAATAGATATACCTTCGCTCAGTTATATATGAAATTGAGTTATAAAATAAAGATGTGTTTTTTATAGGATTTTTATTTCATGGTCTCGCACACCCATGGGAAAGGTATTGCAGTATTTGTAGCATTGAGTGGGAAGTCACATGGTGGTGGTTTTTATAATCCTAGAGATTCATTGATTGTAGTAGAGGATATTTATCCTCTACAGATTCATATTGTGGCTAATATTTGAAGCATTTTCCAATTTTATATGATGGTGTAGTAATATTTTATGTAATGGGTAGAGGAGTATCAGTTGAAATATCTCTATTATAGTTTTTTCATGATCATATAATCAAAGGATATTCTTTTAATGTACGGTCATACATGATCTATACAAGGTGTCATACTTTGAGAATATATTTGTTCTATCAATAATTTCAGAGGTTTTTTTTGATATTCATATATCACATCTAGGAGTGTTTCCTAGAATTTTAAAAATATACCATTATTTTAGGAGTTGGTTCTATTATCTAGGAATGAAAATATCAGTGGTGGAGTTCATGTCTCGGTGTTTGGTGTGTTAGTAATTGAAATTCATGATTGATGTTCCAAGTGGTCCATTTTATCCATGGGATATTTCTATGTGGGTTTGGGGAACATTTCAATGGATATAATTTCCAATATTCCTTGATATCAGCATATATTCTATGTTATCTTTATAATTATATATTTATTTAAAAAGTTGGATCATTTCTGGGAAACTAAGTAGTTACATGTAGCACCTCACGAAAATAGGCATCTCAATTACTTGACTTAAAGGTATTATTTCATTAAAAAAATTCCCAAAAACTTTTTGGTTTATTATTTTAGGGAATATGGAAAAAAACTAAAAAAACTCAAGAAATTTTCAAATATTGGTCATTTTTCTATTTATATATAATTAATAACCAAAAAAATTATTCAATATTTCCCACAGTACTCTCCACAAAAAATACTTTTTTTAGACAAATCATAAGTATTAATCTTCTTCATAACCTAGGGAAATGGATATATAATAAAGGAGTTACAACTAATACACATTAAGGATAAACATAAGAGATAACAATAAATGATAATAAGTGAACATAATATTAGAACATGGGTATAATTAGGATACATTATAAAATTATACCTATTAAATCATAGATCATAAATCATTTAATATCTCATGTTATAACATAAATGTTTTTAAAATCTGAAAAAGGAGGCATAAACATGGAATATAATGTATCCATAAAAGAAATATGACTTAAAAAGGTATCATAACCTGAAAATTAACTTGGCGATATTAAAAACCAATAAGAATAAGAAAATATTGTGAGAAAACACATTATGGGCATTCCTTATAAAAAAATATTTTTTCCAGTCCTGAAAACTAGAGAAAATTCATTATTACAATGAAAATATATCTTATAATAGATAAATATAAACCAATGCATTAGAGGGAGATATTGGACCCCACCCACCACAATCCATACATACAAGTGCCACATTAATTCAAATTTTCATCATAACATAATTAACCCATGGAAATGTATTGGGTCTTATATATTTTTCATTTGTAATCACATAATGAAAACATTCATAATTCCATCAATATTCACAACATGATACACCTGTTGAAAATGAATGAGTAACCAAAGATATTCAACAACATTCAAGGTAATCACCCTTCAAACAAGATAATAGATAATATATTATTTTCACTGTATAGATAAATGGAATACATCTAGGTATGGAATTTTTTTGAAAATACCTTATTCCATGGAATCGTAAATAGTGTATTCACAGAGAAAATATATTTCCAGGAAAATTTTGGTTGAACACTGAATGTAATTATGAAATAAAAGGGAAATAATTAATACCTCCTCTCAAATAAATTAACATTTCATAAAACAATTTAGATAAATAAATTACATGGTATAATTTTATAAATATACTTCATCAAACATATTCTATGTCAAAGGATAGTGAAATACATGAAAAAAACATTTTATGATTTTTAAGAAACACTTTTTAAATAAGAAATATCATTTATCTATTGAAATAATTTTAAAAAATAAATAAGTTGTAAAATGAGAATAATTTTTTGAAAATAAAACTTTTGGGAAATGCTAAATTTATTTTCTGAAAAAAAATTCAATGAGATATAAGTTAATTGAAATAAACTTTTCAATTTTTAAAATAAATATAATTATATCTGAAAAATATGGATTCAATAAAAAATATGAGAATAAAAAAGAAATTTACCTCTTTTATGTTTTTAAATTACTTTTTTTGAGTACCTAAACATTTTAAAATATAATAAAAAATAATTTTAAATAAAGATAAAGAGAAAAAATCACACAAACGATAAACATGGAAGAATAAAATGGTTGTGATATTGGAAATGAGTACTATAAAAATTCCTCATATGGTTCATCATATTTGAGAGATCTTGATGTTAAAATGAGGTTAAGAAAGGAAGCCTTATGGCTGAAGTAAAATTTTAATCGAAACCCCATTGATATGATAGATCATGAAATTTAACTTATAAAATTAAAGAAATTTATTTCATACGGTAATGAAAAAAATAGGTAAAATATACATGATATAATGACAACTCATTTCATAATAAAACTAAAACTTAATGAAATAAATTTGAGAAAACAAACCCCTGTATTTTCTTGATTCATTCTTTGCACATGACTGACATCATGAATAATCAAATTGTGTTTAATAGATACGTTATTATCAAACTTATTCATCTAAATTTCATTTATTATAGACCATTTATTATAATATGAAATTTATTTATCATATAAATTTTTCTTATTTTATAATGATATTTCAATTCGTGTCGACTTATATTGGTAATTTTATAGATCGAAGATGATATTTTAATAATATGTTAAATTGTTAATATCACATTTAAAAAAATTAGTTATTTACTTATTAACTTATAATGAAATTATTAATTTTTATGATATAATTATCCATGTTAGATCATTATATCATCATTCATGTAGGTGGCTATATCAAACTCAAACATGAAAACATTATATCGTGGTGGGTGAGTATGTTTAAGAAAGATTATAATATCTTTATAACAAATAAATAATTATATTATTTGGGTTTTTAATTTTTTTAGTAATATTTGATGTTTTTTGGATGAATAATACAAAAATACAAAAAAAACTTATGGTAGGTTTTAGAGATAAAGTTTAAGAATAAATGGTAAGGATTATTTAACATTTTCATCAAGTCATCGAACTTCTTCCTGATAAAGTCCTCATAAATTAAGGACATATGATAACTTTTAGTGAAGATGGGATTTAAGAAATGGAAGTGACTTATAGGAGATTAAAATTATAATGTTTTTAGTATATTTAAAAGGGTATGTGTAAATTTGAGAGGGCAAAATAGACACCCATTTATTAGTAAATAAATGGCTGTTTTCTGAGAATCCATTATTTTCCTATTATATAAAGTCATTATTCAATCAAAAATAGTTCCAAATTTAAGAAATAATGAGTTTCTGGGTGATATAAGGTCTATAAAGACTCAAAAAATTATTTCTACAAAAGTTTTAAACATTCTTGAGTTCATTTACTATTATATTTTAACTTTTACCTTGTTTGTTTTTACTAGGGTAAATAGTTTTTACACAAGTAAATTTTTTTTACTAAACATGTAAAATACCCCTATTTTCAAATTTCTGTATTATTAATATAAAATTAATCTAAATTTAATCAATTTAAATTTATTAATTAGAAAAAATTAACTTATAATTTAAAAAAGATTATATATAGATATATATATAAATATATATGTCATTTTTTTAAAAAAAATTAACAAAAAAGTATTGTCAATCATATTAAATATTGATTAATAATTCATTGAGTGATAATATAACTAAATTGAAGTATAAATATTAAAGTAAATTCATTTTTTAGAATATATTTATTTATTTTGTAATATAAAAATTACACAATATTAATAGTTTTTATTTTCAAAATAACAGTTCTACCATCATTATGGTCATTAAATTTTTTCATATTAATAAAAAAACTCTCAAAAATTAAATTTAACATATTATATAATATTATAATGTTGACATAAAAAATGAAATCCATTTATTTGTATTTATTTTCTATTGGTAATGAAAATTATTTTTTAATATAACCTAATAAATCGCTTTTAGTGTGAAAATTTACTTAAGTTTCCATAAATGTTAAAAATGTATTTTAATAAATCAAAATAGTATGTTTGAATTATATATATTAAATATTAATTTTTTTTAATTTTTCATAATCGTTTAAGTCATTATTATGTTACGAAAATGTCAAAAGTGTGACCGTATTAGAAAAATCAATATTTTTTACAATTCTCCTAATAATGAATTATCATAGTTAAATATAAAAAATTAATCCTAAGATAAATTCCAAATTTTGAATACAAAAATGAAGTAATTTTTTTTAAAATTTATATTCTAATATTTAAAAAATCATTTAAATGAAAATATATAATATTACAAAAAAATTATTATATTAAAAAAAGTTATTTTTAAACATCAAGTGTTATAAATATTTTTTCTAATAAATTTATATATAACATAAATTTGTTTTAACACCAGAAGATCTTTGATTTAATACTATATTCTATACCATATACAACACACAACAAGAGGCCTAAATGAACTATGAAATTTTATGATTTAAACATAGCTGTCAAAACCTAACTGTTAAACTACTGGGTATGGTAATAATTAACTACTTTATAAAATATATATATATATATCTTTCCGAATATGAATTTATTGATAAATTCATAGGAAATAAGAACTCAATTTTTAAGGGCGATATTTTATTCTACAAAAAAATATGGTTTCTCCAAAAAAAATTATTGAATTTTAAGAGAAAATATTATAATTAATTTATTGAAATATTAGAAACTAAAGTTTATAAAAACAATTTAATTTTTAAATCATAATATCAAAATTAAATAAGGTAGAAATTTTTTCATTTTTTGAAAAGAATGATTTTTCAGTGAATTGTTAAAAATTTTGATTTTTCAGATATTATCATTTCATCTATTAAATCATGTAATTTAATAGTCCCATTATTTTTTGGGTTTAGTGATAAATATAAATAAGAAATATTTTATTTATTATAATCTATTTACTTTTATTTGAATCTTCAAATTTCTATATTATGGTATAAGTTTATTTTTATACTTAAAATGGTTTTCTATAAACAAAATTACGTACATATAGTTTATACATTTTAATTAATTAAAATAATCCCTAGTAAGGAAATATTTAACTAAAATAATAAATTATATATTACTTTTTTTGATTTTTAATTCATTTAATGATTATTTATAGTCACATATTTGATATAATATCATCTATTTCTTGAAAAATAAATTTTATGGAAAACCAACATTTATCCCATATTTTGGGTTTAATTTTGAAATGAATTTTATAACTAATGGGAATTGAAATTAATGAAATGTATTTAATATTTTCAGTATGCATAATTAATATTTTTTAATAAGGAAAAATTAATTTTTTATTATAATGAATAGAAAAGACGTTAAAAACTATTAATTGTGGTTATGGTTAAAACACGGTATTGATTGTTACATGTGTTTGAGTTAAAATTAATTTTCCACACATATAAGATTTTTATTTTAAAATTGGTATTTAATATTTATAATCATTTTTTATAATTTATCTAATAAGGTCCATTTATTTATTTTTAATGGATATACTACCTCGATAAACAACTAGTCATCATAGTGAAAACTAAAATGGTAAATGTCAGTTGTAAAGTCCTATATTTTCATTGTAATTTTTTTTTAATTTTATGGAACTGTTCTGAGGATGTGATACTTGATGGTGTTCGATTCTAATGCTTGGTCATCTCAGAATGAAATTATAAACTTTCTTAAGGTATGTTCAGTAAATATGCGATTAGGAAATAAAAACCTTTGAACACGTGCTTGGAATTGAAATCTAATTGCACCGTTGAACTCCCACCCCCAGGATTCGCTTAAGATATTCTTAAACTAAACTGTTGTGGGTTGGTAGAGGAAGTTAGTTTTTTAGGTTATCATGGAGTATTAATAAAATATATCTTGTTTATTTTAAATATCTTCCACATTTCTTTTTTGTTTTTGTGGCAGGAAACATAAGGGGTGGTAAAGCATTTAATGTAGGACATTAAACGCCCAGCTACACAAAAATGTGTAACCACCCAATGTGTAATTAAAGAGGTTCATTAATTGCCCCAATTAAAGAACCTCTCTAAATTTTGTGTTGTAAATATAACTCCCCTCTTACCTATTTTTGATTTTTGAATTCATTGGAAAAGGAGTGGTGTTTTTGGAGAGGAGAATTTTGGAGGTGCCTCTGGACAAAGAATGGATCCATCAAGCAAGAACCGAAGAACGCCGTTTTAATGGCATCGTTGGAGGCTAGGTTTGGGATCGATGAACACTGACCCATCTTCAAATGCGGTATTCTCTCCAATGACTCACAAGGTAGGGTTTGGTCTTGTTTAAATATTAAGAGTTATTAAATAAATTATCTTCTCATTTGTTAAGATGCTAATATGGAGAGTACATGCCAAACTAACATGGTCTGGTCCCTCTGCCTCATGTTTATAGTTGCATTTAATGTGGGTGAATTTTTGTGATGGAAGGGACCCAAATCTGAGGGTCAATCAAGGATAGATATGAACTCGGAAGCCCATAGCTTAAAACATATAGAAACACGGACCACTTGGGATCACCTGGTGGCCCAGGGATGACCAGCGGCGCACCACCATTGTCGTGACACCAGTGACCGGTGCCGGCAGAAGATGGTGCTGGCCTACACCGAACGATCATGATTTTGGAGCCGCGTCATTGCACACCATCGGAGGAGGCCATAGAACTAGGTCATGGCAGTCAGCAGGTGGCCGATACTGGGTTTCCGTAGAGATGGAGTCAGCGCACCGTCGTGCGCCGCTGAAGGAGGCCATGGCTCGATGCCACAGCAGATGCAGGGACCCGCTCCATAAGGTTCCCATGAGAAACCAGGCGACGCCACATGGTGCCTCTGCTACAAATCATGAACAGCTTAGTTGGTTGGGAAAAAGAGGGGACGTTTCCCCTTGTGGAAGCTAGGGTGGGCCTCGCTCTGGCCTGCGGGCTGGGTGCACTCCCCTATGGGCCGGGCTACTCCGCCCTGCGAACTGGGTCGTGCCCCATGCGGGATAATCCCTCCATGACCCAGTCTAACCAGGTCACGTCGGGTCGCCCAAACCAGGTCGGTTCTTAAAGGACATGTCCTTAAACATTACATAATCTTGAATTAAGTAAATAATTCACATTGAGAATCATTTAAGGTTTACAGCTTTAGAGAATTGGGTCATAAATATTAAATCTCAAAAATTACCAAGTAGACACTTCTGCTCAGTTTCCATTTTTTCATAAAATAAAAACTCTTAAAAAAGAAACTATTCTACTTCTATGTTTTAGATATCATTTCTTTTACTTGACCTCATCCTTGACCCTATTCATCATTAAGTCCTATGAAAAACATTTCAAAACAGCTAATGAGAATTAAAATCTCAATAGGGGTAATATAATACGGAATGAAAACATTTTCCCATCAATAAATAAAAATCAATAAATCCATACCTTTTAATTATAACATACCTTATGAAATCACATGATTTCGGAATAATACACAAAAATCATAAATCATAAAGGTAACTTATAGAATCCATATCTTACACACATTTTATCTTTCACAGCTATGTAGGTAGTTAGATTTGGAATACCCATCATAGTATATTTCCTAAATCTCTTAGGATAAACATTAACATTTACCTCCATCCCATTACCCAATGCATTGGATAGATATCTCGGGATCACCCGCCATAGAATTTTCATGGAACTACCAGTATATGTAAACAATTCCGAATAATCATAACATGTTCATAACACATTAAACAAGAATAAATGAAAGATAGCATTTCTACCTTGCAATCCTAATATATCATTTTAAGAAATTGATATAATCAATGATTTATCAAACCCTTTAAAATATTGAATAAAGAGATTTTTGAATCAAGGTGACCCATACCAATTTGAATATTTTAAAGGGATTAAAATTTTAAAACATTAGTGTCAATATAAATAAATCATTAAAACTATTTCGAAAACATGGATATTAATGAGAAATAGTAAAAATTATAAATCTTTAAAACAATAATTTAGTTAAGGTGTTCTTATCCAAATAAGATATTCTTGAATAAAAATATTTGAGGAATAAAATTTAATCCAAATGTTATAATATCATGAGAATAAGTAGATTCATGATATAATATGTCAACGAGAATTATATACACCATATAAAATTGAATTGCTGTATAATAATGAATAACTCTCAATGGAATGTAAATTGAGACAAAGTCCCTTTTAAAGATTGTATCCTTATATTAAGGATAAATCAATGAAATAATTATTTGTAAAAAATGATAATATACACGATATAAGTGGATATTAATTTCAAAACAATCAGAGTACCTTCAAACATATTCATAACACAACATAATCATGAAGTAGTAGTTTATCCCAAAGAATTGAAATTGGGTTAAGAAGTTCTCTTAAAAATATTCGACAGCCTAACGACATCGCTTTAAAATTCAGAAAATGATTTTATGAGAGAGAAAAAAATATCTCATTACATGGACATAAAATTTACAGCAATAAGGATATATAAGAACATATCCCAAAATATGAATATGTAAATTAAAAGACATAACTAAAAGAAGTCTTTTAAAAAGAGGAGGGTGAAAGGTTCCCTTACTGATTTAGTAACTTACGAAACATACCAACTATGAAGGAAGGATCACAAAATAAAAATTAAAATACCCATAAATTAAATTATATTACACAAATAATACAATATTGGGCAGTACGTACACCACACAAATATAAATAGTGGAAATTAGCTAGAATCTCATTGGAATAAAAAATGAGATGAAAGCCCCTTACCATGTTGTAATCAATCGATTCATATGACCAAAGGTTAATAACAAAATAAATTAACATAATACCATTAATATAAAGATAATCATGATAATATATATCAAATTTTATTATACAATACATCACATCTAATAAATAAGTAGCAAACAATGGAAATCTCACAGAATTAAAAGTGAGATAAGAAACCCCTTACCCTGTGTCTGGCTAGACTCATTCATTCATTAATATCATGAATAATAAAATAATGTTAAATTTTACTTTCTAAATAAACTTTATCATGTATATTATTAATTTTATATTACTTATTACAATTTTATAAAAATTATGCAATCATTTAAGTTAATAATTATTGTTTTTTCGATATTTGGTACTTGAGTCAAAAATGAACATCTTATAATTAAAATTTGTTCATGTGCACAAAATTCCATTATCTCAATAATTATATTCTTGATATAGATATCGTATATATCATATATATATCCAATATATATGTATTTATAATAGTACATAACATTTGAAGGTATGAAATGCAATGCACTGTTCATGGATATGGTAAGCCAAACATACGCATGAATGCCACATTCAATTATATTTCATATTCAATGGAATTAAAACTAAATGATACAGACTTATATAATAATTATAGTATAATATCAAATATAATTTCAAAAATTCCATCCTTTATATGTTCCACGTATTGCATGATCGAGTCATATCACTTTGAGCGGGTGGTAGTCTGCACTTCCTCAAATAAAATTATAGTATTAACCAATTATTGAAACCATAATGATATGATATAAATAAAAAAATAGAAGTATAGAAATAATAAAAATATAATATATATTACATATAAATACAATTCCATCTTAATGGCCACAATAATAGCTGGTAGGAGAATACTGAACAATCATCATTTTGTGAGGCAGTAGTTCACCACCCACAGAAACATTTTGTTCTTTACCCATTATATGGAGGTGTGTGAAATTTTAGATCAAATAATTATCATATAATATACCTAGTATATTTAGGATATTTTTTTTATAAAATAATGGAATAAAAAGTTTTTAGGGTGGTGTATAAGTAAAATATAATAAAATAACTTAAAAGAAGATGTTACCTTTAAATCGTGTAACTCCCCGTGGTTTGAACCAAAAAGATTCTTGAAGTGACTTCTTCCTAAGGTAAGGATTATAGGTGGAAGAAGGGGATATTGAGAGATTATTTGGTTATATTTTGGATGATCCAAGAGGCTTGAGATGTGTGAGTAATCGGTTTTAGGTGAGGGCTTTTGTAAGGGAAAGGATGGGCTCTTTGGAAATGTTTGAAAATATTATTTTATTATATAATGATTTTTGGTTTCTAAAGGTCCAAAACCTATTAATGTCTAAGATCAGATTAATATTATTTAATATAAAACCATCCAATATAAATTGGACAGTTTTTGGATATGAAGTTAATTTTTATAATCTTACTTTTTAAAATCATTCAATAATGAGGTTAACACTGCATCATTACTGTGTCATAAATAATTTTATATATTTGATGTCTAAAAATTATAAATAAAATACCAAGATTTAGGATATATTTTTAGATTTATAATTAATATTTATATATATATATTAAAATATATCAATCATATAACCCCACATTAAAATTGTTTTAGAAAAACAATACATGTTTATGATATTTTAATTTTTACTTTAAATAAAAAGTTATTAATGTCATTATCTTACACGAATGGATTTCAAAGGCCAAAAATCTTACACAAGAATTTTATTGGTCATCATTACACATAAAATAAGTTTAAGACTACTATTAATGTAATTATATATTATTATAATATTATTTTTACCTTGATTTACCCTATTTACCTATAACCGCAGTAAATAAAAGTCACAAGTAACTATTCACCAAAAACTCATTTCATATTATTGATCCACATTTTACTTACTAATAACAACCATGAATGTCGTATTTTCGAAATTCAATTCATATAAGTTGTTAAAATTTCATTTAAATTATAAAGTCTTTTTTTAACTACTTCTTAGTGTTTTCACTATTCATCAAAAATTGTTGGTTTTCAAAAAAATACCAAAAAATCCGCCCAAGATATATTTGATATTCCAAATTCAAAAATGATGTCAATTTTAACAAATTAAAAACATAGAATTTTCTCTAACTCATATAAAATTAATTCATATTCTCAATACAAAAATGCGTGTTTTTAAGAAATAATAACTATCAAAAGATTGACACTTGGTTATATCAAATTACAAAGGGAAATTATTTCAAATGTACAAAATATGATTAAATGGTAAAACTATAATCTAATTAAACTTTAAAACCATTTAAAATGATAATATAATGATATAAATATATTATATTAAAAGGCAGTTTGGAATTAAAATCCAGTATTTTTAACAATTCATTAAAAATGAGCTTAATTAGAACAATACCAAAAATTTACCAAAAGTAAATTTTGATGTCCCAATACTAAAGAAAATTTTAATTTCTCAAATATAACATATAAAATTTTCCAAAACTATATTTAAATAGGGTTCTCCATCAAAAGGGGTAAAATCGACCTTTTAAAGACTATTAGAGTATTTTTGCTTAAATTTAGATTCAATCACATTTTAATCCTCCAAGTTTTATTGGATAAATGTAAAAACTTTTAACAAACATTAATATTAATAATATGGTTAGTTCTATTCATTCAATTGAACAAAAAGGCTAGACTTTAACTACCATTTTAAATAATAATATTATATTATTATTATTATTCAATATGACTCAGCACTGTGTGCAAGATAAAACATTGGAGAAAGCCACTGTTGCGTGTGAGGTATGCCATTATATATAGCATCCTCTTGGAAATAAAATTAATATTTAATTCAAAAATTTTAATAAATATGGAAATGTCAAATTCTTCATTTTCTTAAGATGTTACATCCTTCCCCCATTTTAAAAATTGAGTCCTTAAAATTTTAAAATTGGTCTTGGAAACATAATTGAAAGTCCAACATTGAAAAAGACTAAATAAAACTATTATTTCAAAAGAACGAAATATAAGTAAAAAGGTCACCCCAGATAACCCATACCTGGAATCCATGAAAACACTGATATGAAAGAGAAAATAAGTGTCAATTTCTGATTCAGAGTGATAAAAACATGATTACGAGAAAGTTAGCAACAAGAAAACCACAAATTTGTGATGGGTTAAATGATCCTTAGTTTCCCAATAGACAAATTAAATGGACAACATTTTTTTTAATTTCCTTTTCATAATATTGAGGAATTTATTTTTGAGCATGATTAAGAATATAAGGAAAAATACATACTTGTCATGTACACTTTCATCCTTTACTAAATTTCGGCCAAAAACTCGTATTTTATCCAAAAAATGAGTATTCAAGTTGACTTGGATATATCAAAAGGGCTAAAATCAACTTCTACAAAATAAAATTATCCAAAAAATATGAACCATATATTTTCCCTATCATTATACATTAACCAAAACCAAAATTGGTTAGTATGAGATCAGATAATCCATAAAAGGATAAACCTTTACAAAAATAAATACTACTCTTAATCTCCAAAATTCAATAAAAAGTACCCAATGTTCAATAAAGACCATTCAATATACAATTATCCTTAAAATTATTCAAAATAATTAAAACTATGATTAAAACCCAAAACTCAGAAGAATTTAATCACATAGTCTTCCAAATTGAATCTTGACATTTATCTTCAAAACAATTGACTACTCTTAATGTCTCATACTGAAGTGTAATTAACCTAATCAAAAATTCCCTATGATACGTTAATCATTTCCATAAATAACCAAAATAAACTTATGTCCACAATAGAAACATAGATTCTTCAATAATAATATTTCAACCATTACTCCACTAATTAAATCACAAAGTATTCTATTTTCCTTAAAATATAGTTTTCCAAAAAGAGAGAATGTCTTCCAAAATAACATTTATTACTTAATCAACAAATCTTTTTCCTATAATAAAGATTTCCATTTGATAAAACATAAGATCCCAAATTAACTTATTTATGTGGTAGTTGATAAATTTAAATTGCACTTTGGTTGTGGGTTCGATTCCCATAGCTTTGTCTGGCATGACGATTTGTCACACGTATTGTGTGTTGTCCTTTTTCAAAAAAATTATAATTTCATTACATTCCATAAAAATGTGACAAATTCCTCAAAATTATACATAACATATTTTATCCTCAAATGTTATCTAATGCCTTTCGTTTTTCACCCCAAAATGCAATAGCCATTTATAACCTCTAAAATAACAATGACTCTTTCTAATATGCAAACCAATATGGTTATGTCACTTGTTCTTAAATAACACCATAACCTCTAAATTTTTTTAAACATGCCTATGATACCAACTATAAGGACTTGTCCTTAAACATTACATAATCTTGAATTAGGTGAATAATTAAAGTTGAGAATCTCTTAAGGATTAATGCATTAGAGAATTAGGCCATAACCATTAAATCTTAAAAATTACAAAGTAGAAACTTCTTCTTAGTTTCCATTTTTTTCGTAAAATAAAAACTCTTAAAACAAGAAACATTTCTAGTTCTATGTTTTTGACAGCATGACTTTCTTTGATCCCATCCTTGACCCTATTCATATTTATGTCATGTGATAAACATTTGAAAACATGGGATGAGCATAAATATCTCAGTAAGGGTTATAAAATAAGGATATAAATAATTATCCTATCAATATAAAAAAATCAATGAAACCACGCTTTTTAATCACAAAATACCTTATGAAATCACATGATTTATGAATAATATAGAGAAATTTTTAATCAAAAAGGTAACTTGTGGCATCCATAACATAATTATGTTGTAGTATTACCATCTATGTAGGTAGTTAAATTTGGAATACACATCAAAGTATATTCCCTAAATCAATTAGGAGAAACATTAGCGTTTACCTCTGTCACATTACTAAGTGCATTGGAGAGCTATATCGAGCTAACCCACCCAAGGTTTATCACAGAACCGCATATATACATAAACAATTCCCAATAACAATAAAATATTCATAATACATAAAACAATCATAAATTAAATATAATATTTCCAAATTGAAATCACAATATATCATTTCAAGATATTGACATAATCAATGCTTTATCAAACAATTTTCAAAACCATTTATAATATTTAATAATGTGATTTTTGAATCAAAGTGTCTCATACAACCTTTATGCTTTCAAAGGGATTGAAATTTTAAGTCATTACTATCCATATAAATAAATCCTTGAAACTATTTCAAAAATGTGGACATTAATGAGAAATATTTTGAAGAATAAATATTTAAAACACTAATTTAGTTAAGGAGTTCTTAACCAAATGAGAAAAGATTGAATACAAATAATTGGGGAATAACATTTAATCAAAACATTATAATATCACGAGAATAAGTATATTCTTGATATAATATCTCAAAAGGTAGTACATACACCTTATAAAAGTGAATAGGTGTATAACAACAAATAAGTCTCAATGGAATGTAAATTGACACAAAGTCCCTTACAAAGATCTTATCCTTAGATTAAGGATAAATCAAGGACATAATTATGTGTGACAAATAATAATACACCCAATATAAGTGGATATTAATTGTATAAAAATAAGAGGTCATTCACACATATTCATATCACAACATAATCAAGAAGTGTAAGTTTAACCCAAATAATTGAAATTGGGTTAAGAAGTTCTCTTAAAAAATTGACAGCCTAACGTCATCGCTTTAAAAATATGAAAATAAATTTATGAGAGTGAAAATTGTCTCTCATAACATGTAAATAAAATTTAAATCAATCAGGATATATAATAACATAACCTAATATATGAATTTGTAAATTAAAAGACATAACAAAAATAAGTATTTTAAAAAGGGATTTGTGAAAGGTTCCCTCACCGATTTGATAACTTACGAAACATACAGCCTATGAAAGAAGGATCAAAAAATGAAAATGAAAATAACCAGAAATTAAAGTATATTATCCAAATAATACTATCATGGGAAGTACATATACCACAGAAAAAGAAATAGTGGCAATGTAGCACTAATTTCAGGGGAATAAAAAGTGAGATGAAAACCCCTTACCACATTGTATTCAATCAATTTTTATGAAAAAAGGTTAATAAACACCAAATGAATCACAAAATACCATGAACATAAATATAATCATGATAATATATATCAAATGTAAGTATAAAATACACCACATGCAATAAATAAGTGGCAAACAATGGAGATATCTTGGAATTAAAAGTGAGATAAGAAACAATTTACCTGGTGTTTGACTAGAACTGTTCATTCTTTAATGTCATGAATATTAAACTAAAGTTAATTTATAATTTCTTAAGAAAATTTTTTATGTTTATTTTTCCATTTATATTGCTTATTACCATGTCATAAAAATTATGCAATCATTTAAGTTAATAATGGTCGTTTTGTCGATATTTGGTACATGAGTCCAAAATTAACTTCTTATAATTACAAGTTGTTCTTGTGTTCAAAATTCCAATATCATCATAATTATATTTTTTATTTAGATATCATATATATCATATATTTCCCGTATATATATGTATTTTTAGTAGTAAATAACATTTATAGGTAAGAAATGAAATGCATCGTTCATGGAGACAGTATATCGTACGTACGCTTGAACGCTACATTCATTTATATTTCATATTTAAAGGAATGAAAACATAATTATGAGTTGGTATATTATAATACAAGTATAATATCAGATATAATTTCATTAATTACATCCTTCATACGTTCCATGTATGGCATGAACAAGTCATATCACTTTGAGGGGGCGGTAGTCTGCACTTCCTCAAATGAAATTATCGTATTTACACATTATAGAAACCATAAAGGTATGATATAAATGTAAAATAAATAAGTATAGAGTAAATATAAATATAATATATATTACATTTATATTCATTTTCATCTTAATGGCCACCCTAATAGGTGGTAGGAGAATATTGAACAATCATCATTTCGTGAGGCAGTAGTTCATCGTCCATGGAAACAGTATGTTCTTTACCCATTAGATGGAGGTGTGTGTAAGTATAGATTGAATCCATCTCATATAAAATACCTAGAATATATATTATACTATTTTTTTTATAAAATAGATAAATAAAAACAATGTGGGGGTTGGACAAGTAAAATAAATTAAATTAAATTAAGAGAAGATGTTACCATTAAATCACGTAACTCCCTTTGGTTTTAACCAAAATGGTTTTTTGAAGTACCTTATGGATAAGGTAAGGCTTCTCGGTGGAATAGAGGTATCTTGATATCATATTTGGGTAGATATTGTATGATCTATGGGCTTGAGAGGTATGAGTAATGGGTTAGAGGTGAGGTCATTTTATAAGGGGAAGGAGAGGCTCTTTAAAAAAGTTTAAAAATATTATTTTATTATATACTGATTTTCGATTTTTAAAGGTCCCAAAAATTTAAAAGTTGAAGAGAAGATGACTCTTGTTCTAAATAAAATCCTACAATAATAATTGGATAGGTTTTGGATATGGCTTTCATTTTTATAATCTTATTTATTTAATTCATTCATTAATGAGATAAACACTACATCATTATTGTGTCATAAATAATTTTATTTATTTGATTTCAAAAAATTATAAATAAAATAAAATAATGTGGAAATTATTTTTCTCTTTCTAATGAATATTTATAGTTCCAATATATCAATTATATAACCCCACATTAAAATTGTTTTAGTTAAACAATATATGTATATGATATTTTTATTTTTACATTAAATAAAAAGTTATTAATGTCAATATCTTACCCAATTGGATTTCAAAGGCCAAAAGTCTTACCCAAGGATTTTCTTGGTCATAAATTACTCATACAATCTGGTTATGACAAGTGTTAAGGAAATTATATATTATTATAATATTATTTTCACCATGAATTTCCCTTTTTGCCTTCAACTGCGTTAAATAAAAGTCACAAGTTACTATTCAACAAAAATTATTTTCATCATATTGAACCACATTTTAAATACTTATAAAAACCATGTATGTTGTATTTTCTAAATTTAATACATATAATCGGTAAAATTTCATTTAAATGAAAAAGTCGGTTTTTTAACTACTACTAAGTGTTTTCACTATTCATCAAAAATTGAAGGTTTTCAAAAAAAAATTCAAAAACAGCATCCTAAGATATATTTGATATTAAAAATTCTAAAATTATGTCTATTTTACGAAATTAAAAACATATAAGTTTCATTAATTATTTTAAAATTAACTCCTGTTGTCAAAACAAAAAGCGTGTTTTTAAGAAATAATGACTATCAATAGATTGACACTTTTTTATGTCCAATTTCAATGTGAAATTACTTCCAATGACCAAAATTGGATTAAATGGTAAAAATATTATCTAATTAATCTTTAAAGTCATTTAAAAAGACAATATAACCATATAAATAAATTATATTAAAATTTAGTTTTGAATTAAAATGCAGTATTTTTCACTATGCATTAAAAAATGAACTATATCAAAAAAATTCAAACAAATTTACCCAAAGTAAATTTTTATGTCCCTATTATAAAGATGAATTTTCTTTTGTCAAATGTAACATATAAAAGTAACCAAAAATACATTTAAAGCGGGTTCTCCATCAAAAGGTGGTAAATCAATCTTTTAAAGAATATTAGAGTATTTATGCATACAAATAGATTCATTCAAATTTTAAGCCTCTAAATTATATTAGATAAATGTAAATACATTTAACAAACATGTATAATCATAATATGGTCAGTTATGTTTATTAAATCTAATAAAATTTCTATATGTTAACAACTATTTAAAATAATAATATTATATTATTATCTCTTTTTTCAATATGACTCAGCATTGTGTGAAACATAAGACATCGGAGAAACTCATTGTTATGTGTCAGTTAAGACATTGAATATAGCATCCCCTTTAAAAAATATTAATATTTAATTAAAAAATACTAATAAATAAGAAAATATCTTATTATTTATTTTCTGGGGATGTTATAGGGTCGAACCAGACCGGGTCGGTCTGATCGAGTCAGACCGGACCCAGACCCATCCAGGCCCAGTTTCACTTAAAATGACATAACTTGAAATTCAAATGTCTATTTGATGAACCGTTATTGGAAATGGGTTCCTTGGAGCGATTCATTCCTTTTTGTAAACTTCACTAAAATTTTGTCGAAAGTTGGAGTATGGCTGGGTTGGATTGAACCCGAATACAATCGGGCCCTCAGTATTAAAACGCATATAACACACAGACCGAGCGTCTGGTTGACACACCATCTATCACATTTGAACCCTTACGACATGTTAGTTCTTTGGGATACTCTTTGGTGGATCCTATTGTTGTTCGAGGTATGACAGATATCTCGAGGATCAATTTCTACAGAACTTTAGTGCACCAGGTGCAGGGAATACTGTGGCTGGATTTCATTGAAGTAGAGACCTTGTGTGGATTAGCATCATAGTGACCATGGGTGTATCGGCATCATATATACCCAAAGAGGACCAGTTTTATAGTATCCCGTCGAGGATCAGCACCTAGCGACCCTGAGTGGATCAGCATCGAGCGACCCAGTGTGGATCAGTATTCCAACAACCCTATGTGGATCACCATTCTAGAGACCGTGTGTCGATTAGCAGTACCATGCCCTGACGAGGACAAGACTTACCTTGGCCCATCGTCGAATAGTGACTTGCATCTAATAGTGGATTGATAATATAATAACTTCTATTGGATTAGTTATGGAACTTATAAAATGGAATAAGATGATATATCTTAAGAATAATCATCTATATTTCTGATCTCAGAGTTGCATACCTAGTGGGTGTTGACTATTTCTTCATACATTGTGACTGAGTTCTTTCTTTGTAGTTTTTCCTTTGTATAACTCTAGTAGAATTATAGGGGTCTTAGGGTCCCTACTGAGTATTTTTATACTCACCCCTACATGGGCTTCAACTGCGCCATGTTGTGTCTTGTGCAGACGATGGACAGCTTTGACTGAGGTTTGGGAGCTAGGACTGGAAGGTGCTCCGAGGTGGACCTTTAGATATGACCAGTCGTAGTGATGACCAAACCCCGGGCTATACCTACCCTTCAGGTAAGAACCCTGGTAGATGATTCTGGGTGATGATTTTTTATTGTAGTTGTACTTTTTTGTTGGTCTTGTATTCTGGCCCCCTTTACTTATAGAACACACCCTCTTTATACTATGTAGATTTACTTCATAGTTTTCCTCCTATATTATACTTGGTATATGTGATTGAAGTTTTAAATTCAATTCCTACCCATTTCCAGGGATATGCCTTTCGATTCTAGTCATCAACCCCAGGCCTATGGAAGTCAGGTTTGCGGTAGTCACGGCACGGGTCTCGGGGGACGGGTCATGATAAATTGGTATCAAAGTATTTGTTTCTACTGAAGAACTAGGGCTCTGAGCATTCAAATGGAGAAAAAATGTTATGTGTTTTGAGTGTTATTTTCAGTTCGGGGAGTCCCGTATTGGTGTGGTGGCCGAAGTATCCATACCTGAAGACCCTAAAATCTTATTTCCAAATCGATGCATGAAAAAACTGATTACATGTGTTTTGGGAATGGTTTACTTTTGATCACTTTTGATTCATCTCCCGAGTTATTAATTTTTTAACATGGATCACCTATTTCTTTTTAGGATGCCTCCATATAGACAGCCAGTCAGGGTTGCAGTGAGATTTTGCGATGATGGCCCACCAAGATATGATGCTCCGGTGTAGTGCCCTCTTACGATTATAGTACCATCGGGTGGTTTACCAGAAGCACCACTACATGTTGGGCAGCCATTACCACCAACCCCACCTGCAGATAGCACACGCTGACTAAGCGTGTTTCATGAGTTTTATTAGTAGAGGAATCTGAGGTTCCAAGGCAAGATGGATCCAGAGGTGGATGAGGACTGGATGGAGGTTGTGGTCGGGGTTGGGACACAAGCCAACCAAATGGTGATCCTAGCTTCTAGTCTTCTCTTGGGAGAAGCATGGATATGGTGGAGTCTAACACTCTAGATACATGATGATGTGACCCTCACCTGGGAAAATTTTGAGGGCCTCCTTCAGGAAAAGTTAATTCCAGTGACACTACGCTCTGTACGTATACAAGAGCTGTTATACATACAGTAGGGAATCATGACCAAGGCCCAGTACGTGGAGAGGTTCACCGACCTCTCACACTACTCTACCAAAATAGTACAGGACCCTTTATTCAAGGCCTAGACCTTTGATCTAGGAATTTTATGGGAGATCAGAGCTTCGATGGTATCTCTCATCATTCTGATGCATGCTAATGTTCGGGAGATATCACTCTTGTTGGGGTGCTTCCTTGCTGAGCAGACACCGACAATGAGACCCACCATCGAGAAACACATAGTAGAGTCATCTGCGGTTGGTAGTAGTCATGTGAAACAAAGGTCAAAGAGAACCAGAGCATCAGGGGGATGACACTGAGAAGTAGGTTCAATGGTTCAAGGCTCATGAGGCAGAGTATTCCAGCAGAAAAGCAGACTGTGCTTCACGTGCGGCAGGTAGGGTCACATGGATCGCGATAGCCCGACCACCCGCACTAACAACCAGCATTCGGTTGAGGGACTTCCAAGGAAGTGGCACATATTTGAGTGGGGAGGCCTTCTATAAGCAGATGACGTTCCATAGGAGCTTACTGTGAACTAGGCAGTGAGTGTAGATTCGAGGTTCTACTGCCATCACGTCTAGGTGGTCTACCCAACCATAAGAAGCAGGTGGAAAGGGACGATCTTAGCTCTAAAAATATGTGGCCTATGACCACGGTGCTCTAGAGATGATTTGAGGTACAAATTTTGTCTAATCCACCTTAGATGCAGTACTTAGACACATGGGTTACATCCACTCTTTCATTACCACAATTCTTATTTAGAACTCTGAGATTCCAGTGGAGTCGTTGGCTCGATCATTACGGCTAGAGACTCCTATGGGAGGAGATTTGACAATGTCACATTGGTGCCAGCAGTGTGATCTTACTCTAGGTGATAAGATCTTTGGATGGGTTCTTCTAGTATCAAAGTCGTGGCCTTACGACATCATCTTGGGTTTGGACTGGTTATCTACAGTCCATTCTCATATTGACTACATTAGGCGCCAAGTACGGTGTGTTCGCAAGTGTGGGACCAGGTTTTCCTTCACTAGAATGAAGGGAACCTTTGAAGCATATTATGTACTTACCTAGATGAGGGTGTAGCTGATCACACATCAGTTATCTAGCCTTACCCTTAGAGAAGCTGATGCTGAGAGTCTGATCTATCTTGTAGTGGTAGACCAGTATGCTGATTTCTTCCCTGATGATGTTTCAGGACTACCTCCTCATAGAGAGGTGGATTTCTACGTCAACCTATACCTAGATACTTTACCAATATCTACACTATTATATCGGATGGATCCAATGAATCTTCGTGAGTTACCAGTATAGCTGGAGGACTTACAGAAGAAGGGGTTCATAAGGCACATTGTTTCTCTATGGGCATCCCATATTTTGTTCGCTAAGAAGGCATATTAGAGAATAAGGATCCGTGTGGATTATCGGTGCCTAATCCAGGTGATCATAAAGAATAAGTTTCCACTTATGAGGATTGATGATATCTTAAATCATCTGATCAGAGCTCATTGGTTTTCAAAAATAGAATGCAGATCATGCTATTATCAGCTCAGGGTATGAGATGAGGATGTGCAGAAGACGACCTTCAGGTTTCCGTATGGCCCCTATGAGTTCTTGGTTATTCCATTTGGTGTGACCAATGCCCCTACAATGTCCATGGGACTCATTAATAGGATCTTCCATCCATACCTTGATCACTTTTTGGTGGTCTTCATTGATGACATCTTTGTGTACTTGGTGACGGAGGAGGAGCATGCCTATCATCTACAAATAGTTCTGGATACAATCTAAGAGTACCAGCATTATGTTGAGCTCTTTAAGGGCCAGTTCAGAATACTTTAGGTACACTTTCTAGAAAACATTATCTCATAGGTTGGAATTGGAGTTTATCTGGCGAAGATAGAGGTTTTGCTTGCTTGGGAGCCACCCAGAAGTGTGTCCAAGGTGTGTAGTTTCCTCAGTTGGATGGGTACTACCAGAGATTCATACCTGACTTTTCCAGAGTTGTGTCACCCATTTCAACATTGAAGAAGAAGGGACACCCCTTCATGTGGTTGGAGAGATTCGAGTTGTGTTTTCAAGAGCTGGGGTAGAGACTAACGAGGGACCCCATATTGAGGCTACTAGATGAGGGTGTTGGGTACGTAGTCTATGATAACGCATCAGGGACCGAACATGGTTGTATCCTGATGCAGGAGCGAGTATTAATCTCTTATGGTTCACAACATCTGAGAAAACATGAGAAGAAATACACTATTCATGACCTATAGTTAGTAGCGGTGGTCTTCGCCTTGAAGATTTGGTGACACTTCTAGATGAGTAAACGTTTTGCAGTCTACACTGATCACAGGACTATCAGGTAAATACTCTCACATAATGTCATGAATCTGAGATAGCGGTGATGGATAGAGTTTCTCCATAACTAGGACTTTGAGATAGGATATACAGTAGGGAAGGGAAATGTGGTAGCATATGAACTCAGTAGGAGGCCTGGTCAATAGTTGTTGAGTGACGTGACAGAGCAGCTAACCGTGTTGCAGATATCATTCGTGGATAGAGATGGAGCAGCTTACCTCTAGTCTATTACAGTCACTCCCCCACTCCTTCATCAATTCATGGAGGTCTAGATTCTGTACAATGATTGTGAGGCTCTACATGCTCAGATATCCCCAAGACACTCACCTAATGGATTTTCTAAAGGTGATGAGCATGTAATCCTCTTTAGAGAACACACCATGGTACCGGTGGCACTATGGGAGGAGGTGTTGAGGGAGTTCCATATGTCCCATTTGGTGGTACATCTTGGTGTGCATAAGATGTACCAGGACCTCCAGTGTCAGCGCTAGTGGTAAAGGATGAATAAAGAAGTGGAAAAAAAATTTACAATACCTAACTTGTCAACAAATAAAGGTTGACCTTCAGGTTCTAGTAGGCTTAGAGCAACCACTAGAGGTGCCGGAGTGGAAGTGGGATGGCATTTCCATGGATTTCGTGATAGGGATACTACATATGTCCATGGTCCATTATTCCATATGGGTGATCATTGACCGACTCACCATGTCATCCCACTTCCTACCCATCTTAGAGTTAGGATCAGTAGAGTGATTAGGATGCCTCTACGTACAGAAGATTGTACGACTTCTTGGGGTGCCATCGATGATCGTCTCTAATCGTGATGCACATTTTACATCCTGTTTGGGGAATGATTTGTAGGAGGGTTTCAATACAAATCTACATTTGAGCACCGCCTTTCATCCTTAGACAGATGGTCAGACAGAGAGGACCATTCAAACATTGGAGGACTTAATTCATGCTTACGTCCTATATTTTGGCCATAATCGGGAGGATCAATATCCATTGGTGGAGTTTTCATACAACAACAGTTATTAATCCACCATCGGTATGGAACCATTTGAGGCCTTGTATGATCGACCATACATATCAACTCTATACTGGATAGACCCGGGGGAGTCAACACTTATGGGTCTAGAGTTGGTATGAGCTACAACTGAGAAGGTGCAGATCATCTTGGAGTGGATGAAGACTGCACAGAGAAGGCATAATTCTTATTCTGAAAGGATATATAGACATTTGGAGTGCAAGGAGAGAGAATAAGTCTTCCTAAAGGTCTCACCTCAATGAGGTTTGCAGAAATTTAGTCAGGGCAGCAAGCTATCTCTAAGTTTTATTGAACCCTTGCAGGTTCTCAGCAGAGTTGGCAAGGTGGCATATCACTTAGCTCTTCCCCCGCAGATGCATCGAGTGCATGTGGTTTTCCATATTTCGCAAATCAGAAAGTAAGTGCATGATCCATCGAAATTTATCAACTCGAGTGAGCTGGACATTGATGATGGGGCGACGTTTATGGAGGTTCCAATGGAGATTAAGGATCTAGAGGAGTGGGTCCTTCATTGATGATCGATACATCTGGAGAAAGTTCATTGGAAGCACAGAAATATCTTAGAGATCATATAGTACTTGGAGGCTGAGATTCATGCTCAGTACCCCCATTTTTATCCTTAATATATGTTGTGGATTTTGGGGACAAAAATCCCTATGGTGGGAGGAGTGTAAATACCCAGATTTTCGAGGTAATTTTTTCTCAATTAAATGGAAATATTCTAGGGATGGGAAATATGAAAGTGTTTAATTCGGATGCCTATTGTTCCAGGAACATAATTTTAAACTATATTACGGTGTGTTTAGTAAATGTACGAGTAAGAAATCCTAACTTATGGACCTGTACTTGGAATTGAAATCTGATAGAACTGTTGAACTCACAGCACCAAAATTCTCTTAAGGGAGTCTTAACCTCGATCGCAGGGGGTTGAGAGAGGAAGCTGGATTTTGTAGTTTTTGCGGAGGATTAATAAAATAAATCTAATTAATTTTTAATATATTCCACATCACTTTTATGTTTTTTTGGTGGGGGCCACAAGGGGTGGTTGGGTATTTAATTAAGAACATTAAATTCCTAGTTACACAAAAATGTTTAACCACCATACATGAAATTGATGATGTTCATTAATTGTACCAATTAATAAGCCACTATTAATTATGTGGTGTAAAGATAACTTCATTCTTCACTCTTTTTTTTGAATTCATTGACAGGGAATCAGTGTTTCTAGAGAAGAGGATTTTGGAGGAGACTCTTGACAATGAACAAGTCCATCAAGAAAGAACCAGGGATATTCTTTTGAGTAGCATCGTTTGAGTTTTGCCTCGGGATCGATGCACACTAACCCATATTCAAATGCGGGATTCTCTAAAATGACTCATGATGTTAGGTTTTGTCTTGTTTAAATTTCAATATTTTTTGAATCAATTATATTCTCCTTGGTTAAGATGCTAACACACAGGGTGTCAGTCAAATAAACAAGGATCAGTCCCTCCGACTCTTATTTATCATTGCGTTCCACATAGATGATTTTTTGGGTTGGATGGTACTCAAATCTGTAAGACAAGCAGCAAAGGAGATGACCCGGGGAGCCTGTAGGTGTCAACTGATAGAAAAACAGACCATTATGTATCACCCAATAGCATGTGGAAGACCTATAGGGTGGCATCGGTGACCGGCACTGGTAGCCGAGGGCAGCAGCTGCCACCATCCGGTTGTGGTGGTGGCAGCGTGCTGTCATGTCCCACAATAGCAGGTCACAGCACTGGGCTATGGTAGTCAGTAGGCAGTCGGCACCATTTGGCCATGGAGAGGGTGGCAGAGCGCCATCACGAGCTGCAGGAGGAGGAGGTCAAGGCTTTTCAACTGTGACGGCTGAGCAGGGAAGTTGCCACTGTCTGGCCACGGAGGCAGACCCACATGCAACCGTGCACCGCTAAATTTTTTCGCAGCTTGATGTTGTAGTGTAGGCAGGGACCCGCTCCATACAGGTCTCGCGGGTGACCAGGCGGTGCCATGTGGAGATGACACAGCAAATATCGAACGGCTTCATTGTTCGGGAAAAAGAGGGTACTTTTCCCCTAATCTAGCTAGGGTAGGCCCTGCACCCCCCTTTGAGCTTGGCTGCGCCCCCCTGCGGGTGGGGCCGTGCCACACTGTAAGTCGGGTCGTGCCCCTTGTCGGCCGGGCTGCGCCCCCTGCCGGTCGGGCCGCGCTCCTTGCCGACCGAGCCACACCCCCTGCGGTCCGGCCGCATCCCCTTTCGGATGGGCTGCGCCCCCTCCGGGTTGGGTCGTTCCCCCTGCCAGCTGGGCCGCGCCCCCACGCCCCCTGCGGGTTGTGTCGTACCCCCCTCCCCCAGCGGGATGGATCAAACCATGTCCCAACATGCCAATCCCACTACGGCCTAGTCCTACATGGCTGGCCCTGGATAGCTTGGGCCGGGCTGAGTCGGACCCCAGCTGGGTCACACCCGGGCCGGGCCGGGTCGACCTGAATGGGGTTAGACTAGACTCAGACCCATCCAGGCCCAGTTTCTCTTAAAATACAATAACACAAAATCCAGATGCCCATTTGACAAATCATCTATCGTTTTGGTATCCTAAGATTGAGAAGGTCTTTTTGGTATATTCCACTCTAATTTTGGATAATGTTGCAGTATGGTAGGGTTGGATCGAACCCGAATACAACAAGGCCCTCGATACTAAAACACTTATAACTAACAGGTCGGGCATTCTATTAATGCGTTGTTTGTCGATTTGGAACCCTTACTACATGGAAATACTTTGGGGTAATCTTTTATAGATCTTAGTGGTGGTCGAGGTATGACTGATATCTCAAGGATCTGTTTATATGGAACTCAAGTGCACTGGGTGTGGGGAATCCTATAGCTGGCTATCATTCAAGTATCGACCCTTTGTGGATCTGCATCATAGAAACCCTTCGTGGATTTGCATCATAGCTACCCAACATGGACCAGTTTTAGAGCATCCCATCAAGGGTCAACACCTTTAAACCCTGAGTGGATCAGCATCGAGCGACCCTATATGGATCAGCATTCCAGTGACCCTATGTGTATTGGCATTCTAGTGACCATGTATTGACTAGCATTAGATTGACCCGACGAGGACCAGCCTTATTAGGACCCTTCTTAGAACTGATACTTACATCCAAGAGTGGATTGATAATATAACAACTTTTTTGTGGATCTGTTTTGTAACTTATAAAATGGAATAAGAGGATATAGGTTAAAACTAATCAATTGTATTCTTGATATCTTGGTTGTATACCTAGTGTGAGATTACTATTGATTCGTGATTTTTGATTGAGGTATTTCTTTGTGTTTTTTTCATTGTGGAACTCTGGGATACCTTCAGGGGTCTCAGGGTCCCCACTCAATATTTTTATACTCAACCCTACAAAGGCTTCTCCCACACTTTGTTCTGTCCTGTGTAGACAATGGACAACTTTGACTAAGGTTGGGGAGAAAGCATTGGACAGTGCTCAAAGGTGGACATTTAGAGGTGAAGATCCGCTGTGATGACCGACCATGAGTTGTAACTACCCTTCTGGGAGGAACCCTGGTAGATGATTCAGGTAGCTGTTTTTCTATTGTAATTGTACTTTACAGGTGGACTTGTATTCTGGCCCCCTTTACAAACAGTACACACCCCCATTTTACTATACATATTTTCTTAGTTGTTTGTGTCATGTCATATACTTGGTCTGTTTGTTTGCAGGTTTAAAGGCAATGCCATCCCGTTTACAGGGATATGCATTTCAGTGCTAGTCACCAACCCTTGGCCTGTGGAAGGTTGGCTTTGTGTAGTCATGACCCGAGCCCTGTGGTATGGGTCGTGACATGAGTAACCAAATGGGTAAAGGGAATAAAATGTTAAAAAATGATTCATTTTAATTTTTGAGGTCATAATTAATCTTATATTCCCTAAAAACATAGTTATTCAATTTTGGATTCACTTTTTCTGGGAGGGACTTCCTATTATTGAATATTTTGGGGTATTTAAAAAAATGGCACTCCTTCTGAATTATAAAATGGTACATGATCTCTTCATCTCTACACACTTCTAAATTCTTTTGGATCACCCCAGACCTTCCTAAATATCTTTTTTAATTCAATTCCAACATCCTATATTCCATTTATAATTATAAAACCCTCCTTGGAAGTATTTTGGTGTAAACATAAAGATGTTGTATGAAGAGAAGGTATTGTTCTTAACCAAGTGTCTTTTCATTTCATATTCCACATCCTTAAAATATTATTCAACATTTATTATATAATAAAATTATTATATTCAATCAGATAAGACTTTTTTTATTAACAGAATAACCTACAACATTCTCCCCTTCCATCAAATTGGAAATGAAACCATAGTCTACGTGTACAACGAAGTACCCCCATGCGAACTGATGTAATTTGATTTCCATCATCACCTATCAAGAAATTTAGGATTATAGATTTAATGAATATACATGATATTAGTGAAATATTTATAATTCATTAAAACTAATGTTTCATATATTTTATTACTTTTCCATCCACTAAAAAATGATAATGTCATTCATGCACACGTATTGATTACTACCTTCATGAAGTGATGTGATTTATTTTTCACTATTGCATAAAATAGATGGTACATATAAGATTATTTAAAAAAAATATGATATTTATGACATAATTTAATTTTATATTAATAAAATTTCACTTACCTTCATTCCATCATGGCCATTGAGAAATGGAAACGTTACTCATGCATGTGTACGGCTTAACATTTTCATGATTGTAATGTTAATCCTCTTTCATAATCATATTTCATTGTGGGGTTTAAAATTATGATTTATCTAAAAATGAAAATTATTTCATGATTTATATTCTTTATATGATGGAATAATTCATTCTTTTACCATAGTCAACCTACTAATGTTATTTTGGACATATGAATTGAATGTATCCAAAATGTCTAATGTGAAATTATTTCATTAATTAAATAAATATAAAATGGTAACAAATAAACTAAAAGCATTAATAAAGTTGAAATTTTTTATTAGTATAATAAATATTTAACATAAGTAAATTATTCATGAATATAAATTATGTACAGGGTGATTCAAACTCGATGTAATGGGTTTTATAACTCAATTTACATTCATTGGGTCATACATAAACTTCATTTACTATGTTATCAGATGATTCTGATAAATTTACCAGTGATTGAATTATTTTTTGATTTCCACTTATTTTATATCTACATTTTTACACATAACAACTTCATTTATTAACTTCTAAATCTGATGATATGATCTTATAAGAAATTTCTTCTCAATTTCACTTCATTGAGGAATGTTTTAATGTAATGTACTTAATTTCATTTATAAAGTATATATAGTGGATTGATACATATTATATCATGTATCCTTCTTCACTCATGGTATTATATGTTAAAAATTATTTTACTTCATACAAATTTATTTTATTCGAAAGTTACCATAGCGGTAAAGGATTTTTGTTTCAATATAAATTCTTTTATAAATTTTTTATGTTAAGAGTTCCTTTATGGGAAATAAATAGTAATTATTTTATTAAACTACTTATATTTTATTAAACTCTTTCCATGAATTTTTTTTACATTTTCAGTTACCATTTCCTTCAATATTAAATAAAAAAACATCAAGAAATTTATTTTTATGTAATACTGGTCTTATATCTTTTTTTAGATAGGGAATCGTTCTCTTTCATGTGTACATTTTCCTTAAAATCCTTTGAAAAAAAAAATTACTGTTATTTAAAATTTTATTAAATTCATTTTTATCCATGAATTACTTTTTTACAAAATGGTATATAATGAATCATAATTCCTTTTTCCAGACGTGGTATTTTTTAACATTTTTTACAAAACATTGAGAGGAATTTTTTGACCTTATAAGGAATGAGAGAATTTTTTATCCTTTGGGAAAATTAAATTATTTGAATATTAAATTAAATTTTTTCATGTTTCCTTACAAGAAAAATTATTTCTAAAATATTTTTTAATTTTTCGAATATATAGTAGTAATTTCAAAGTGAAAATAGTAGTTCACTCAGAAAATATTCCTCATGATTTTCAATAAAATATTCATTAATGATGAAACACTTTTATGTTATCGATTTATTATAAATTTTGTATATATTTATCTTACATATGTACTTATCTCATAGTAATTTTTATTTATGGGATAAATTATTCCTCTAAATAACTTATGAAATGTATTCTTTGTGATATATCATTTGATTATAGCATGGGGCTAGATTGTGCAACCCATTTATTTCTAGGGTTAATTATTATTTTTATACCGTATGATTGATTTCCTTTTTTGGAAAACAAAACTTGTACATGTTATGATGGTTTCACCTAGATAGTGATATAATTCGATGTAGAATGTTTTTTCTCACATTGGTTGTTATGTATGGGATTATGGAGTAAAAAAATCTATAATGGGACTTTTTCAACCATATGATATTTTATGGGAAGTTATACTTGACTCATATTTATATCATGTCAAATAATGCTTCTACTTTCTTATTTTCCCATGATTCCATGATACCATGTTCTTTATGTTATGCTCCAACATGATTATTCATCAACCTTAACCTTTTTTATACCATGTTAAGCCTCGTTATCATGTTTAATCCCTTATTGGGATTTCTTGATCACCCATTCTTTTATATATTCCCTATGTTATACTTTTTTTTTGAGATCAATTATATTTAGTATCTCAATATAGAGAATAAGAATAAATATTTTATTTTTTAGTTTTTTTTTGTGTTTTATTTACCTAGTTTTTTGAGTATACCACGGCTCATGGAATCTGTGTTGTAATGAATGGTTGTTTATGATATAAATCATTTAATTTTTTTGTGTAAATGTCTTGGGTCACTATAGCTGAAATATTAGTTTATAAACATGAATATTTCCTATTTTTGTAAACTTTTTTCTATGGTCAATTAAATTTATAAAGGTAAAATACAATATCTTTTTAAAATGTTTCATCCAAAGGAAATAAAAATAATAATATCAAATTTTTTAATTAATTACGGGCTTTTTATCTACTAATGATTATACTAATAATTAAATTATAATATGTCACAATTATTTTTAGTAATGTTTTTTGATCATTTTGTTTCTCATTTGACATATGGTATAGAATAATGTATTAATTTTGAGGGTCCTAAATCTCGAGTCATCACATTACACCCCCTTAAATAAATAGTGTCCTCTCAATTTTAATTATTAATAACTATTTAAAGTAGGGGAAGTTATTCTTATTAAATTTATCATTTTAGATTTAAATTCTAATATGAAATATTCCTTAGTATCTTAGTATATATTTAGATACTTATCTTTCCCCAAACAACATTAATCAATTTTTCAACCATTTACCCTAATATGTTCATACACTAATAATTCATTATCTGAAATATACCTTCCCCAAAACCATATGAATCTCTAAGGAATTAAACTGTATTGAAACAATATATTATTTTAGAAATTTATTCTATCCATAAATCTCAAATGGTAATAATTACATGTTTAAAAAATCATAAACTATATAATATGTAACAAAATACCAAAAATGGTATGAAATTCACCAAAAAATATCATGAATCAATTTTCAACTGATGTTTTACCAATACAATCTAACATGATTTTTGAATTTCAATAAACCCTTAACTTCCCCATAATCAAGAATTTATTAAACATAATATTTATCAGTACCTTATCAATTGTTTCTCAAATAGTTATCCCCTAAAATATAACCTTGTTATAAAATCAATTTTCTAGTTTATTCATTCCATTTAATATATATTTACAAAACATTAAGGAAAAACTATTGGAAAAAAACCTTATATGTTTCACATATTAATTTCAAACTTTATAATATACTAGAAGATCATTTATTAATATATTCAACTATTGAAAATAGTAATGAGTGTAATGTTTTATTTTCTATTAACATGTTAACCTCACTTCTTTAAGTATGAATAGGAAATTCAAAATTTTAATCATAATAGCCCCACACTAAGACTCTCAACAATTTAAGTATACTCCCTTATTCAGTAATAAGGATGGGTTAATTCTAGAAATATATGTTAAATTACATTACTTTTAGCATCACATTTCAAAAAATACAAAATCCAAAAAGGTTATAATAATATAAATTCCATGAATATTGAAAAATCATTCGAAAAATAACTCTCCCTATGTCACATTAATTTTTGACATGGGATACTTTGTTTTTAGCCTGTGATACTCTTTCCTCAACCATTATTTACCTATGATCATTTTTCTATTTGGTTTTATTGCCTAATTATTTAATTCAATACACAAATCCTTCATAATACTTCATTAGAGAGAATGTAAATTAACCATAGAATATCCCTAACAAGGTTTAAACTAGGTTTAAAATTATGTATATTTATTGTGCACTAAGTGATGATCAAGTTAATACTCAATCTACCTATTTCAGGGTCATTACCCTTGTGTAAATTAGTTTCAATTCTTTCATCCCCTTTTATTATCTAGACAATTACTTCATTTCTATTAAAACCATATAATCAAAACTACACAAAAACTTATGCATGTTAACATGTACATAAAATTATCACTTAGACTCACCAATGTTCTCTTATATTAATCCATAAACAATATTCGATATTCAATATTATCTCAACTAACCTAAAGTGTTATCTATACCTTTTAAATTGTGATCAAACTTAATATATCAACATTGATGAAATTTATGACAATAGAATTTTCCTCAAGAAAAATCATAACTTCTAAAGTTATCTATACCCTACTATAATACAAAATATATTGCCCCCATAGACCTGACCATCATAATAAAAAACATAAAGGAAATATAATATTATAATAAAATCAGAAAATCAGTTGGTTTTAGAGTTTTAGAAATTTTAAAAAACATAATAACTAAAAATCATCACTTTATTAAGAAATGAACATATTCCCCCTGTATTGACAACATATTAATCCATAAAAAGTCTTCGCCATTTTTCACAATACTCTCTATAAAATAAACCTTTTTAGACACATCATATGTAGTAGTTCTCTTCATAACCAAGGGGTGAGGTTATATTCTCAATAAGGGAATATATAATCAATAACAATACAAGATCATAGGTGAATATAAGAAGACAATACACGTATAATAAGCATACATAATAATGTTATACCCAATAAATCATAGACCATAAATCATAGAAAAATTCATGGCATAACATAGAAGTGTAGAAAATTACTTGAATGGTGGGATAAACATAAAATTTAATATATCCAAAAAATAATGGTTACTTAGAATAATTTCTAAAAATGAAAATAGCTATGAATAATAGAACAACCATAATCATATGAAAAACATTTGAGAAGAACCATTATGATAACTCTTATATGAACAAACTCATTATGTCCAAACATGAAAATTTTAGAAAACATATTAATCACAAGACTTACTATATCTGGAGATATAAACATGAAATAATACATTGGAGGGTGAAATAGGACCTCACAAATCATCATATATATATCTGAGTTCCACCTTAAATCAATAACTCATCATATCATAAAGAACCCATGTTAGCAATGTCAGTTTCATAACCTTTTCAAATGTAATCACATAAGAAAAAAATTCATAATTCCAAAAATATTCATAACATGATGTATCCATGGAAAATAAATGTGTATCCAAAAACATTCAATAACATTCTTATAAAAATACCTTTAATAAATATAACAATGCATATAGCATGTACACCGTATAGATAAAGGATATATGTCTAAGTCCAAAATTTCCCAAATTAGTTACTATATAAAATATAGGGGAACACCCTTCCGACAAATAAAATAAATATAAGGTATTCATGGAAGAAATACATTGGCAGAAATATTACTATTATACACTAAGTCTGGTTAGACAAATGAAAGTAAATTATTTTTCACTACTCTAATAGAAAAGAATATTTCATATGATGATTTAGAGAAATAAAGTGGGTGGTATAAATTATTGTCTACTATTGATCGACCAAAAGCTATGTAATAAGAAAATGGATTATATGAAAAAATAATTTGAGGATTTTTAAGAAATATCACTCTGAAAATAATAAATAACCTTGATCATTTAAAATAATTTAAAAACAAATATTTTATTAAAATAAGATAAAATTAATTTCCTATAGAAATAATTACAAACCTAAATTTTATAAAGAGAAATTTCCTTCTTATAATTATATCTAATAGTATAAAGATCATTTATCACATAGGGAACCAAATAAAAACCTAATTATCATAAATTAATAATTAAATATATGGTATTTATAGAAATTTAGGAACCTATATCAATGGAATTGTAACTTGACAGTTGAAATAATAATGTGAACATTTAGAATAGTAACCTGGCCAAAAGAATAATAAGCTCACCTATAAAATTTTGAATAAGATTTGTGTATCTTATAATTAAGAATATAATATATTTATTTCATGCCCTAATTAATTTAATGTTTAAAAAATGATAAATAAATTTTTGTTTTTTTTTTGAAAGAGAAATATTTATTAATAATTTTATAATTAATATAATCAACTAAAATAAAATTTATTTACATAAAATATATTAATAAATTAATCTTTTTTTCTCTTATAATTATAAGACAATTTTATAAGAAATTAAAGGATTTTTCAATGTGTCATTATATAGGTTAAAATATTAAATTTTGTATTTTTCAAATAAATGACAATTTTAATTAAAAATTAACTTTCGCATATGTATAAAATAAGTTTCATTGATTGGATTCCATTTTTGTAATCTAAAAATTAAAAAATGTTTGGGGTGAATTATTTTATTTTTTGTAATATAATTGAATTTTTTGTGGATAGTTAAACATAGTAATTTTTGATATTTAACATTTTAAGCCAAATACATGAATTTTTGAGTCATCGATGATGTAATAAATAATTTTTTAGAAATAACATGGCCTTTTTATAAAATATTTTCATAATAATCAATACTATTAATATTCTTTAATTAATAATATAAATTAATAAATAAAATAATTAAAATACGCAATGCTCCCCCTATAAATACCAACCCTTCCCCTAAAGCCTTATATGATTTTGACATTATAAATTTTTTACCCTATTAATATCCCAAGAATATTCCCCATGATCTCATCTCTCTAGTCTCACGAGAAGTCCATTTCTAAGTGCCTTAAAAAGGTTCTCAAGGTGATGTTAATCAAGAGGTAAAATCCTCCAACTTTCCCCTTAAAGTAATTTCCTTCTTCTGCCTTATCCTTTCTTCCACTATAAAAAGTGAAATGATAAATCCTATATCATAAATTTATTTTAATTTTATAATTTTAATGGTATATACATCATCAAATATTTTATTTTTTATCTTTATCTAAAAAAGAAAGCATAGTGTGTGATGTTTCAATTCACCACCTTCGTGGATGATGATTTTTTGTTTTCTATTACCACATTCAGTGACGGTGTTAAACCCCATAAAATGGTTTAAAATTTTATAAAACGTATATTAAAAATTCTTTATGTTTTTTAACTAATATATATTGATAATATTAAATAAAATACAAAAAAAAGTTCATAATGATCAAAAATTCACCAAAAACATTTCATCATTAATATTTTATCTAATAAACCATTTTCATATCTAGAAAATGATATATGGGAGTATTTAAAATAAGATAAGTTCATCAATATAATATAATCCGAATTATATAGCATTTCTTCTATATGAAAAAACTCCCATAATTAAACTCAAGGGAACCGATCATAAAATCGTAAAACAAACGGATAGAGAACAATGATATTAAACATTATAACTCATCTAAATGACCATAAATTAACTTAATAAAATTATAATAAATACAATACATGTTTATGAATTTATTATTAAATTAATTAATCGATCTAATTTAATTATCTCATACATTAATTGAATGTGAAGAACACATTTTTATATAAGTAAAGGGATTCTCTATAAATCTCTATTTTTCCATTAGGTTATGCTTTCTGTCTCTGTACCCTAATATAATTTTTAATTATTCTTAATAAATCCTCATAAATTCTATTTTATGTTCCAAACATATGAACACAATGCAATAAATATTTCTTTTATGGGGAAATTCATGTTTCTTAATGTCCCCTTTCAAACTCCTCCAAAAATGAAAACTCGATTGAAGGGAAAATCCCAATTATTAATTCTTTTTCATGTACACTTAATAATTTTTTATAATCCATAATTATTTTTCCCAAATTAACTTATTTCATCATCAAATACTTTTTTGGTCTAATTCTTGTTTTATAACAACAATTATACAATTTTCCACTTTAGATACTCTTTAATATTTTATCTTAAACTATATTAAAATGAATCATTTACAAAGTATATTAAACATTATATTTATAAGTTTTCACTTTATTTAGACATTATTTATCATTATATATTCCAAATTTAACTTATAAATGTCCAAGTTTGTTTTAAATACATTTATTCTTATAAACCATTACTATATTCACATTATTTACGTCATATGTCATGATTATAATGCCCATTTTTTTCCTTGGTTCACCCTCATGTTTAACCCTTATATTTGATTCTTCATGTGGAACACATATGAATGAACATTTTATGATGGGTGCACCTGGATAGAACTATAATGAATTTGGAAATGTTTAGTCTCATGAGACATCGTGTTTGTATAATGATTAAACCCAAGTCTTTTATAATAGTATGTACACCATTTGGTATAGTCTTTGAAGATATCCATGACTGAAGTTTATGATATGTTATATATTTATTCAAAATTATATATTTTCAATATTATATTACCACATGTTTTACATTTTATGCTTATATGTGACTATTCATCATCCAAAATGAAATTTTCATTTTCAGAACACTTTTAAGGGGGAAAGTGAGAACCCTAGTAGAAAAATAGTTTAACCACAAAAATTTACTAATTTTTTTTTGAAGAAAAGCTTGAGACAATTAGAATCAATTTCCTTTAAGAGAATCCAGGGAATAGTATTTACCTGGGCATCCGGATCATACTTCAGGATGTCTTTATAATGTTTAGCCAAGATTTCCCAATATTGAATGTATTCCTCCATGTTTATCTTTACCATGTTGAAGCCTCTCCTTAAAATATGATTCTGCTTATCAATCCATTATCCTTGACCCTTTGTAATTTCCACACGCAGAAATCTTCCTGTCATTTGTTTGATCACTTCCTTCGGTGCTTTAAAACCTATAACTTGCTCCACCATTTCTTCATCTGAGTGAAAAAGAAATTCTATTTAATCAAGCACCGATGTTATCTAACTATGAGGGTCAGCGTCGAATCCCGCCTCACGTTGTTGCCTCGGAGGAAGTGCAGCATCCACCCGTCACACCTCCTCCAACTTAAGAATCCCCTCCCCTATTATATGTGATTATTCATGTTTCATGCCTCTATATGTCATCATGTTATGTCTTCTAACCTTTGTGATATGATTCATTCCTGTATTTATTACCATACTGGGATTTTTTTTAACATGCCTCTATTCATGTATTCCCCAGGTTATCCTATTCAGATGTAGGAGCTCAAAGGAAATTTGGTTCTCATTATGTATTTTAAATAATATATGTCTTTATTTTGGTTGTATGCCTTCTAATTATGTACTTAATATTCCATACACAATTTACTCTATGATCATTGGATTATATTTGATGATTAATTATGGTTAAAATCATGTAATAATAATTGTAAAAGTCTAGGGGCTCTATAGAAACCCTAAAAACCCTAGAGGGAAATTGTCATATAAAACTAACAAGGCATCATAAATATTCATTCAAAATGAAAAATTAAAATAGATTCATTTTTATTGAAATTGAACCATATAAAAAATGTTAAACTTATGTTCTCTTCAAATATTTTCAAATAAATTCAAAGGTAGTTGAAATTAACCTTTTTTATTTTTGAATTATATATTGTGATATGAATAAAATGTTGAGTCATATAAAATATCGGAATAAAAAAATTCCCTTTTCTATTTTTTTAAAATATATTTTTCTGAAAACCATATAATTTTAAAATATTATAAAATATAAATTTTAAATTAAGAAAAATAGAAAAAATATTTAACTATTATAACGCGAAAGGGAATAAAATTATTGTGAGGTTGGAAATAAATACTATACAAATTCCTCTGATGGGAAATTTTGTTTAATTGATCTTGTTTAACACCCTAATGTTTTAAAAGAAAAGATTTATATTTGATATAATAAAGGACAATAAACACTAATTTTATCTTTCATTACACACAACAATCATTTTACATTATGATACACACAATAATGAGTTTCTTGAGTATCTTGTGTTACAAGAAAGACTAATTTTTACTGAACAACAACATACTATTAAATTTATTATGATTTTTATTACTTAGATGGTAGAATGGAGGGTATGGAAAGGATTAATTTAATTATTAAAATATTTTTTACCCATCTATATATAATTTATTCATTGGTGACCAATTTTTACTGCACATATGTGTGTTTTGTACCAACAAAATTAAAAAATCACGCCTATTAGATTATATTAATGAAATTTATTTATAATATATTCAATATATTGTTTAAAATTTTGCATTGTTTATTATATAAAATATATCAAAATAAATCCTATTTCATGGTCAAATACATTATTTTCTTTTTAAAAATAGTTTTGTCTCTTTTTTATGGTTCTCATATTTTAAAAATAATTAATGAAATTTTTATAAAAAAAATTTGAAAAGATAAAATTACTTTTTGAAATTGGAATACCGACATTATAATATTGTGATTTTTCGGTGTTTTTGTAAAAAGATTCAATTTTTTGATGAATAGTGAAAAGTACAAAATTTATATTGAAAACTACCTTTTAACCGAAACTATTAAAAAATATTATCTATATTTTGAATTAATTTTAAAGTCACAATATTTAAATTTTTCATCTATTTATATTATATATGTCATTTTAATAACTATCAAATTTATGTTCGATATAAAAACATTGAGATCTTTTGAACTTATTCACATTAAAAATATGTTTTCTCATCACATCGACGAGATGAATATTAAATTAAATTTTTCAACATACATAAATTTAATTTCAAAAAAATGATTCCATATTTAGAATATTCATAATTAATATTATATAATAAGGTCAAATTAATTTCTAACCAAAGTGATTAGTGAAAAAAACTAAAATTAACTACATTGATTAACTTAAAAACCAATTTACATAGTGGTTTAAATTAGAATATAAGGAGTAAATATACCCCAAGACATGTAAAACACCCATTTTATGGACATATTTCAACCATTATTTATATTGTCTCAAAATGCATGAGTTCTTGGGACACTTTTCAATGAAATTTACCCCTATAATAAGTTAATAAAAGAAAAATACAAAAAATAAACATTTCTTTATTTTAATTTCAATAAAACTTTTAGGATAGGTAAAAACTACATAGGTTTGGTTATGAGTATTATTTTTAAATAAAAATACTTTTTTATCATTATATTTTATCTTCAATTTTTAGAGATGATATAATTATATTAAATGCTTAAGATACTCCAAGACATGAATTATTTAGTAAATAATTAAATAAAATAAATGATACTATAACTGTTAAAAGTGAATAAAATATAAGAAATTTTTTGTTAAATTGTTTTTTATATGAATATATTAGGGTGGAAATATATTAAATTAGTATATTTCAATTCATAAATTTTCTTAATAATTTTTAAATTCAATTTAAATAAATAATTTCAAATTTGACATTAATGATATATTATAATAAATGATATTTTAATAATAATTTAAAATTATAAAAAACCTTATCATTTGTAATTATATTTTTAAATTATAATAAATATAAAATATGGTCCTTTAATGGACCAATTCATCTTTTATAATTAACATATCAAACCCTAAGTAGTAAAAATATCATTTGCACATTTATGGTTAAAGGTGTGTTTTGCGAGTTAGATAAGCTTCTATAAAATTAAATTTCCCAAAAACATGGGGTTCTTAATTTATAATTTATAATTAATATTTAAAATAAGTGGACATAAATTTTATAATAATTCTCATATAAATTTATTCTTTATGGAAAAATTATATAGGTTAGAAAACTACTAACCTTAATGAAAAACCAAAGTGAAAAAATATATAAAATTAATTGTTAAGGGGAAAATGTTAAAAATGTATTTCTTTTGTGTGGATTGAGGTTTTTCTCGACCAAATAATCCCTTCCCAAATTATTTTTATATTTTTTATCCACATAAGTTAAGGAACCCCTCTCAATAGTAAATACTTTTGGGTATTTACAAAAATGGCACTCCTCCTAAACTATAAAGAGGTGGTCACTCTCCCCACTTCCTCGCACCTTAAGAGCCTTTTAGATCATCCATACACTAAAAAATCACTTAACAACGACCATAATCTCCTATTATTGGCCTCACTTTGGGAATAAATCAAAATAATTAAGGACATTGATGAAACCCAAAAGGAATTACTCAAATGATATGTAACGTTCACCAACGTGCATTTTTGTTTTATTAATTTATTCACCCCAATAAATTATTCTTATACAATACTTATATAATATATTAATTATACCCAATATAATTAAATTTTGTTATGGGAAGGATAATGCCTACAACCACACACACTTTCTTTTACAAAGTAGTCTGGGTACCTTGCAAACGTGATAAATGATCCGGCACTCACATAGAATAAAGGGTGTTTCAGACCCCAATCGTTTTGAGACTAGCACCAGGATCCATAAAATATGAACGTAAGAATTAATTTTATCTAAACACAATGGATGAAATATAAAAAATCAGTATGAATATCAGAAAAATTCCAGAAATATAAGTGTACAAGAAGTCAAACAGGCACAACTGCCAAAATTACAATCAAAATATACAATAAAAAAGATAACAACACAAGTCCCGGTGAAAAAAACTATCCAAGTCCAATTAAAATTAGTTATAATTACCTATTAGAGGTGTATTACCCTTTCTTGAACCTACAAGAATACAATATTCAATCACCCAAATGCACAGGTAGGGTGTGATCTTAAATCCCATTAGGGTCTCTCCAAGGATTCCATAAAATGATGCCAACATTTAATAAAACCAAATACATATTTCAATATAAAATTAATATGTATGGAATTTAAGAAAAATATTTTAACAAATTGTTCTGTACATTTATAACTATGGAAATAACTTAATCAAATGATATAATATAAGTTTTATAGAAATAGTTAATCAAAATTTATAAAGAATGTAAAATAGATTAAAATAATAATGGAATATATTTCAAATAAAAACAAACAGGAAAAATGGTTATGTTCCCAAAGGTATGATAGTTCTAGGACATGGGATCCTTAAAAAATCAAAGATGAATCATATAAAATGTGTGTATACACATTCCCCTTTGATACAAACAAAATAGGACCCAACATCATCACATCTAATATGTGACATGCTGCACTGGGTTTTGTTTCAACTGTAAGTGTCGAAAGAGTGTTATCCCAATAACAGACTAACTACCTAGGATTTTGGGTTCTCTAATACAAATCAAGGATGGGAAATTTATCACTTCATAAAATAAAATTCATCCCATTTTTTATTTCAAATATGTCAATTTTCCATTTAAAAAATAAAACTGGTTTTTAATCAAAACGTGACTTTTTCAAGATAAAAACAATGGTCTTCTATCAAAATCTTTTTCAGACATTTATCTTCAATACCAATTTGAAATATATTCCATAAAATCAATTTCATAAATTAAATTAAACCATTTAAATTTATAAAAATTCCATCAATTTAATAATAATACCAAAATTCAATGGAACTGAGATTCTTACCAATTTCATGCCGAATCAAATTTCAGAACCCAAAATCGATGGAATTGGGTTTTAATCAAACAATCAGAATAAATTTCATTTATATCATTAATTTTAATTTTAATAAATAAATTGAGAGTTAAAAAATTTACCTATTAAAATATAACCACCTACATTATGATCACATCATCTCAAAATACAAAGCCCTAAACGGGAAACTTCAACAAAGAATGCTGGAAATTAATATCTAAGAATCAACCCTAAATTAAAGATGTAAAATAAGGGATATTAGAGTCTCCTGTAACAAAGATATCTAAAAACCCTCGGTATAAACATATACAAAGTGGGAGGATGGGAACAAAAGGAAGAAACAAACAGGGAGAAGATTGAAATTAGTTCAACAAGGACTGATTCACTTTTTGAAGGGTGTAGATGGTCCAAAATCACCTCTAGAGATATCCACCAAAAAACGAAATCATAATGGGTCAAATTAAATTCATCGGGAAGTAATTATGTTTTTGAGATGTTTTAAATTGATTTTTGGATTAAAACATCTTGCATGCATGGTTAGTTTGGAAAGGCTACAATGTAAGAAAAATTTTGTGCCTTAACCATGTGCCCATATTTTACAAGGTTCATAGTTTTTACTAAGTGGACGCATGGTTTTTCAAATTGTGCACCATATGTGAAAAATCCCACTATATGGGTTTTCATGGTTTTCCCTTAGAGGGTGTAGGGTTGGTAAAATCTATTTCCCAACTATGTATAGCCTAGAAACATTCATAATTACCAAAATTTTCACCTGAATCATCCCAAAATGAAAGTCAACCAAGGAATCATCAAAATAGGAGTTTGGGAATACCTGAAAATATTAACAAGATTTTACAACCTCCCCACCAAAGAAACATTCACACCCTAAAATAATTTTAAGAATCATCAATTTCAAAAAGAGGAGGTTACTAGTCTATCATTAGTACCTCCATCCCCCAAGTCACATGAGAATTAGAACCATGCTTTCATGGAACACAAAAAAATGTATCATCATCCAAGAAGTATATTTGTTTCAAAATCAGCTATCTTGACTAGATGTTCAGTCAAGGATAAATTATGATCAACCTCAATATCACTCCATTTCAAAACATGAGATCAATCAAATGGATATTTTTTATATATAATACATGTAATAATTTATGTATCAATATCTGTTTTTATGGAACCAATAAATGATAAGAAATATTCCCCACCATCTAAAAAACTTAAAAAGGTCCCATAAATAAAGTAGAAATTTTCTCATGCCTCCAAATTTTTCGATGACCCAACCGAGGTGAAACATTCAAGAAGACCAGGTTACCAATTGATAATTACAACAACTTATGGTGAACATCATCATAAGACTTATACCAGATCTATACCATCAACTTTATCTGAAAAATCATCTATATCTTTTTTATCTTATCTTAAAACAAGATTGGTCCAACCAAGAAACATTGAACAATATCTTTCAAACATTGTGGAGATCTACTAGGTCGGACATACCATGCCTCAAAATGATCCATTCAGTTCACAGACTGGTAATTATTGTAACAAGAAAACTCAATCATCCCCATATTAACATCCCAACCTCCACCAAAGAGGAGAACCCAAACTCATAGCATATCTCCAAGAATTTGTATATCTCTTTCGGTCTAGTCCTCAAACTTTGAATGGTATACCAAACTCAAATATACCTAAGATCCCAATTTCTCTTAAAGGCCCATCTAAAAGTGATTAGTGAAACAAGGATCTATATCAAGTATTATATCATAGAGAACTCCATAAATACGAAAAATATCTTTTACATATAGATTTCTTATGTACTCAAATTGGTTGTAAAATGCATGGTTACAAAGTGAACCAATTTTATGAGATGATCGATCACACCCCATATCGCATTCTTATATATATGGGAATGTAAAAACCCAAAAAAAATCCCATAGAGACCTTGTACCACTTAAAATTAAAAATTTTAAGTGGTTTGAAAAAAAGAAAATTTTTATGGTGATCGACCCTCACCTTTTGGAATGTATAATAGTGAGAGAAAAAATCATCAATACCCCATCTCATACCTGGTACCCATAATCTATGATGAATTTCATAGAACATCTTCATGGTACCTAAGTGCAATACCCACTAGAAATTATGGAATTACCCTACCAAAAAATTCCTTACAAATAATGCAACAACAAAGATATTATGATATCATATGATTCCCTCAGTGGAGAATCACAAATAAGGAATGGTCTCCCTACTGTACATAGAGTCTCTAATTTTGTAGAACTCGTCCTCAAGATATTTTTCCTAAAGGATCATCTTCAGAAGATAGGATTTCAAGTGAACACAATCCAAAAAAAAACTCATCCCATAATTCACAGACATCGATATAAAACTGTGAAAAAATAACAAACAAGATCTACTCTTTTGATGATTCCTTCATAATCTAGGTTAGAAGTTTCTTTCTCTAAGAATCTTCCATAACATTCCCTTTTCTAAGGGTAAAAGTGATTCCAAATTTTAAATAATATAGGTATTCCACCAAACACCTTGAGAGGAGATTCAAATGTTTTTTATAGAAGATATAACTCTAGTTCTTGTGGCCATAAAAGTGGTAAACCTTTCTATGAAAAGGTAATTTCTCCAAGTCTTACGGGAATGCATCACAGCAGCAAGTTCAAGGTCATGGTTTGGATAATTCTTATCATGTGACCTATGTTGATGAGAGATATAGGAAACAACATGATCACCCTATATAAGAATATATCCAAAACATGAACCTGATGCATCACAGAAGACCACATAACCCTACTCATCTTCTAGAATATTCAATATCAAGGTAGTAGTCAAAAGAAATTTCAACTTGGGAAAAAACATAATATTTTGCATCCCAATAAAACCTTACTCCGTTCTGAGTTAGATCCATTATTAGAGAAGAAAACTTTGATAATTCCTTAACCAACTGGTGATAATACCCAACTAAACCAAATAATCTTTGAATCTTGAAAACATTTTATTATTTCTCCCATGTCATTATAGCTTTTACCTCTTCAAGATCAACTGCACTACTATGTTCTGAAATCATGTGTCCCAATAAATTCTCTTTATAAATCAAGAAATGACATTTAAAAGGCTTGGAATAAATATATTGATTGTTAAACAATCCTAAAACTACTCTTAGATGAGGCACGTGATCATCCTTGGAGGTAGAGTATACAAGGATTTCATCCATAAAAAACACCAAAAATATATCAAGGTACTCATGGAAAACCATATTCATTAAGTTTATAAGACTATGGGATAAATTATTTTACCAAAAAGGCATTTATTCTCAAGTAATGGTAACCATATTGAAGATCAATCAATGGAACCCACTTTTCCCCTTTCAAATTGTAGAGTAGATCAACAACCCATGGAAATAGATACTTTATCATTATCATGACACAATTGAGTTTTTGGTGATCAACACAATGGTGAATTAAACAGTCATTTTTTAAAAAAATAGAACTGGTGCCTCCCAAGATTACACACTCAAGCATATAAATCCTTTCACTATAATATCATCCAAATGATTATTCAAATATTTCATTTCAATTAGTGTCATGTTGTAATAGGGAATAGACAATGGTTGAGTACCAAGAACTAAGTAGATAGAAAACTCTATATCCCTTATCAGTGGGAAACTAGATAAGTTATAAGGGAAAAAATTTGGAAACTATATAAAAACTGTAGGGAGATCATTGATTAAATATTTTCACTCTAGGTAAAAAGAAAAAATTGATATTACATTCCACCAATTCATATAATAATGTCCATATCTACTCAACCTTTGGTCCTACTCTCGTTTAATTATACAGAACACTCCATCAAGTGTTGTAAAGGAGACCTACAAGAGATAACATTCGATCTAGTATTTATTTGCAATGATCCCATCTATCCTGAATACAATGTAACATGGAATCATGTCTAAAACCCTAAAATCCGAAGAAAATGTCAATAACTGATAAAGAGAATACATAAGTAAGACTATAGATACACTTCTCTCTCTTTCTTTTAAGGGTGCAATAATATCCATCTCATAAGACAAAATCTAGATAGAATTATTTAGTAGACTAAAAATATAGTTTTAAATATACAAATGAAATACAAAATCATCAAATAAAGTTGTCACTAATGGAAAATCTATAGTTATGGTACCTATCACAGTCATTAGACCCATATTTGCTTCCTCTATAGACTCTTCCACTATGTGGAGAAGCTTCATTCCATATTCTTGTGGCAGGAACACCTTGTCCTTGAAGAATCTGATTGCTCTATAGTTTTAACAGGTGCTGATGATATCATTCTACTATAAATTGTTTAAAAGACATAGAAAAACTTTTGATGGTGACTCGAGCATCCACAAAAGGTACAAATCATGGGTGCGTCAGTGAAAACCCCCTTTTAATGCCCATTCTTTCCACACTAGTAACAAATAAAAGGTACTCTTCTAGGAATTGTAGGAGTTAAATTAAACCCATGCCATCATGAACCACCATGAGAATCATCACACTTCCACTTGTCATTAGGTGAATTCACATTGTTATAGAAACAATATGAAACTTCCATTAACCCATACTTTCTAGCCAGGTCCATTTTGACCATCAATGCCCAATACAGCATCCCATCATATGAAGGAATCTCTGGAAATAAAACCTAAGGACAAGTATCATATCGCAGTCCCTTATCAAATATTTTATCCTTATTCTTCTCATTCAATACAATGTCAGGAGAAAGCTACACTAGCACAGAAAAATGGTTTGAATAATATTTCATGGCCTTTTAAACATATTCATGTTTTAAAAAATTATAAGAATTTCCCGACACCATCCACTCTGGATAGAACTGTTCAGTGAGAAGTTCCTTGAAATATTTCCACTCTAACCCCCATACTACTTTATTGTCACTATCATATCCCACCTTCGCCTTCTTGATCATTCTAGCATGAAGTTGGAACACCTCACCATTTTTTACTCAGGTGTCTCTAAAAACTCAAATAGATACATGATTATGATGAACCATTCCTAATTTTATTGAGGGTCATTAGATCCTATGATTTATGGTGGATTTTGGTGGAAGAAACCCAAAGAATGATTTTTGACAGCATCCCCTGAGGATCCATATCTCGATCCTGAATGTGAAATTTAGGTGGTGTCTACCCCGAGATTTATAGTACGCATAACCACCTCAACTAGAATTTGGTCTATGAGATGATTTACTCACTAAGATTCATTGAAAACTTTCTATATAAACTGATTCTCACATCTACTCGAAGTCATGATGCTTCACAACATCAGTAGAAAACATCGAATATATCAGATATAACACTAAAATTGAGAAATAAGGTAAATAAATCCCAAAAGATAAGAACACAATATTTGTATTTCATACTACACAAATCAAAATTAAGTAAAATAAAAGAACTAATCCTCTATATTATTTTCCAAAACAACAACTGGAGACTTAAGGTTCATTCCCAAGATATATGGTCAGCCACTCAATCACAACTACCTCCTATGTCCTAAAAATATTACACAATTTCATACTAACATCAAGGAATTTTAAAAAACCTCCCTCTTATGCAAAATTTTCAAGAACCAACCCTGGTACCCTGGTAAACTGATAACTGAGTCAACAATAATATATACCAAAGGAAATTCTTGATCCCCACATGTTGGAGACTAGAAATGTTCATCACACAATTTGAATATAGAAATAAATTTTCCACAAACAAAATCGGAGAAATATAAAAGTGTCTATATTTATACAAGAAAAGATCAATAGGGGAAGTGCACCAAAAGTCAAATAGGCACAACAACCAAATGTACAACAACAATGTACCATAAAAATTTGATAATAACCCAAGTCCTTGTGGACAAAAACTTTCTAAACCCAATGATCAATAGCTATTATAACCTCCAAGTTTTTACCTACACTTTCTCGAACTGGGCAGAAGATAATATAAAACACTCTAAATCATAGTTAGGGTGTGAGCTAAAATCCTAGCAGTGCCTCACCAAGGATTCCATAATAAGATTCTAACATTTAATTGACCAAAAAATCCAATAATTTTAAAAAATATGTTTCAAATTTCAAATAAATATTTAAAATATCATGTTTTACATTTCAAATGATGTAAATACTTTAAAAAAATGGCTTAATAAACTTTTTTAAAACATTTTATAAAAATTTATAAGACATGTAATATTATTTAAAAAATAATAATATTTCTTTTATACTAACATCCCTACAACACGATCATGTGAAAAATTTTATAATATTTCTAGGCTATGATATCCTCACACACTCAAAGAGGAATCATGGAAATATGTTTATATATATTCCACTTTGATACGAACCAAACAAGACCCATAACCATACCATAGGGGATGAGACCTACTGCACTCGGTGTTGTTTCTATTATATGTATTGAGAGAGTGTTTTCGGAATTACTAACTAACTACCTAGGCTTGTATGTTGTCAAATTAAAATTAATAATGGGTAATTTTTTTTAAAATTACTTGAAATACAATTCATCTTGTTCTCTATTTCATATATGCTAATTTTCTTTTAAAAAAACAAAAAAGGTTTTTAATAAAAATATTTATTTTTTCAAGATAAATCTAATGGGTTTCTATCAAAATAATTTTTATCCATTTTCTGGAAATACCAATTTGAAATTAATTTCACCAAATCAATTTATTAATTTAAATTCAGCAATTTAAATTTCCAAATATTCCAACAATTTTACAATTACACCCAAATTCAATGAAATTGGGGTTTTTACAGAATTTCATACCAAACAAAATTTCAAAACCCCAATTCAATAGAATTGAATTTTTAATCAACAATTCATAAGAACATACATATATATAAATCAATAAAAATTAGAACAAAAAATTAAATTTAAATCTATCAATTTATGGTTAATTAAATTGACCAATCGAAATGCAATCGCCTACCTCAGGATCATGGGACCTTGAAACAAAAATCCTTAAATAATAAAGTACAATGAATAACACTGAAAATAAATATATAAGAATAAAACATAGATTTAAGTTATAAAAAATAGGATATTATATTCTCCAAAACCATAGCTATCTCCCAAACCTTAGGGGGGGAAGATATATATAGAAAGAAAGAGAACTAGAAGAAGAAACATATCCGAAAGAGTTCGAACATCATTTTCTTAGATTATATTCAATTATGGAAGGATGTAGAGGGTACAAAATAACCTCTTGGGAAATAAACTATAAAAATAAATCATAATGGGTCAAATTATGTCTTTCAATAACCTAAAAGAGGTTTTTAGGATGTTTAAAATTAATATTTGAATTAAAGAAACTTATATGAAAGGTTATCCAGGGACGCATGCACCGTTAGACAAACCATTCGCCATAATCATAAACTCCATTTAACAATGGTTAATGTTTTATTATATTTGGAAATAATTTTTTTAAACCCATTCAACTGTTGTGAAAAAACTCTCTATCTATGTTTGCATAGTTCCCCCTGATAGGGGGCACGGTTTTGAGAAAACCATGCACCAACAGTGCATAGCCCAAAAACATTCTAAATTCCCTAAAATTTCACCCAAAGAATACCCAAAAGAAATCCAAAAAAATAATGATAAAAATATTTTTCTATGAATACCTGAAAACATTAATAGTGTGGTACACTTCCATCAAATGGATTCTGAAATCATCGTTCAAATGTATGGTGGACTGCCGTCACTCGAACTGATGTCGTTTGTTTTCCATTAGACATTCTCATGATTAAGAATATTGATGTAAATTATTTATATATAATACATGAATGATATTTATAACATAATTATATCATGATATTAATAATATAATATACACCCTATTTATATTCTATTCTGTAAGAGATAAGATATTGTGGCTCATGTGTATAGAGGACCACTGCATCACGAAGTGTTGTAAAGAATTTTTCACTAATGTGTTAAATGGAAATTAATAAGTTTAAATATAATGAATATATATTATATAGAAGAAATAATTATGATATTCATGAAAAAATTAAATTAAAATAAATATACTCTATAATTTTAACCATACCAATTCGGATGATGAAAATGTGATAGCAGCATTTGTGGACATGTGGACTACCACCTCCATGAGGAGATGTGATCCCTATTACATCACAATAATGTTATATATTGGTATATATAATTAAATATAATGGTATTTAGGATATTATTATCATTCTGTAAGAATAAAATATTTCTTACGTTCTTTCTATAATGATCATTGAAAAATGAAAATTGTTACTCTTGCATATGTATGGTATACAGTCTTCATAAACATAACATTAGTTCATTTTTCATTACCATATTTACAGATTTGTTTTATAAGTATAATTTGTTATTAAATAAGATAATTATTTCAATATAAATATTTTTTATATTTTTAAATAATTACCTCCTTCTACATAGTCTACCTACTAAAGTAGTTTTGTAAATACAAGCCGAATATGGTCAAAACATAAGACATAAACTAAATTTGATAGGAAATTATTTATAACTTTTTTATAAGTTAAATAAAATAACAATAGAATTTTAAAAGTTTCTCAATAAATTAAATAATCAATATCTTATAATTTTCTATTAAGACAAAGAACAAGTGTGAGGAATCTAACTCAAGGTAAGAGTTTTTCTCATCTCATTTTATTTTTGTGAGATATAAGTCATATTCAACAATACTTTTTTGCACGGTGTATATACATCCAATGAATATATTGTATGATTTTTTTACTAACATTTATTGGTATTTACATATCCTTTTAAATATTTCATATTCATGGGATTTATGATTTCAATGTTACCAAAGCGGTAATGAATTTTCATCACAATTTTCCTTCTTTTAGATATTTGTTATATTATACTCATATATTAATTTAAAAGGTATATATACTTCCCCTTTCACATTTTATAACATGAATATTCTTATATTTCTTGATATTATAAGTTCCATTGAACTTTAATACTTCATGGGGATTACGATTCAATGTTATAAAAGTGGTAAAACGTTTTGGTTAAAATCACTTTATCTTTTGGGATTGTGTATAATTAACTATCAAATGTTAAACTCTTATAATTATCATGAAATATATTCTTCTATGGTTATTCATGATATTTTATGTTATTTTTTCTAATTTTTTAAATTATTTTTAATACATGATTTATATTTATCAAGGGTTTTTATCGAAGAAAATTATTTTTCAAATATTTTATGTTTTAAAAAGTGATTTTCAAAATGAAATGGATATTTTCCTCCAAAAATTTTTTAATGATATTATTAGGTTATTTACATTAATCAATAACAACAAAACCTATTGATACTTATCTTACTTAGGGTATGTTTAGTATTTATACCATCCTCATTATTCCGCTTGATAGATTAAGTTTGCTTTAAATAGAATGTTATTGATCCTTTTTCTTTCCCATTGGTTAATCATGTTTTAAAGAGATTTTTATGGAACCCATTTCTTTTCTATGAGTTAATAATTTCTAAAATATATTTACTTGAAAAATATTTATTTTCTATGTATTTAATATTTCATAAAAGAGTTGTGATTCATTCAATGAATTTTATGATGAAATCTCTATGTATTTTATTCATGTTATGGTACTTAGACATTAAAACCTTAACTTGGGGTGGACCAGATAGTGTATAGTAAACCAGTTTCGTCTTTAGATGGTACGGCTGAGATAGAACTAGGTAATCACATTACATCTTAAACTAGGGTGGGCCAAATAGAGATTCAATATCCTTTTACAGCTTTTCTTGGGGTGGGACGATAGTGTTGGGTAAGCTTTTGATCCATTAAATGATGGGGGCTCCTGAATAACACTCCAAAACATTGGGTGATTTTTAATAAATGTCATCTATATGTTTTTTATAGTTAAAATTTTCTTGAATACTTCTATGAATATAATTCCCCAAGTTAACAAATATTGTTTTAATTTCTTATTTTGGGTTTATATTGTTTCCCATGACAAAGATGGATATCACATAGCTCCCGATTATTGATTATAATTTCTACTGTATTTTTTAGGTTTTCATATTTTATGATATAGGCATTTATGGGTATGATTTCATTTATTATTCAATAATAAACTTTGATTTTCCTATCATACTCTTATTCACATCTTATTCTCACTATTTACATTCAATTTTTAATTATTATGTTTACCATTATGAAGTATTTGAGCTCAAACATCTTATGTTTTCATCTTCCCAATGTTATAAAGAATTATGTCGGAATATTTATGTTTATAAAGTATTTCACAAGGACAATGTTAATGACATAATGTTAAATAAGAAAATATGGGTTAAATGTGATAAGATCTCATTTAATGTTTATGGAGTTTTTATGTAAGATTTTTATTAAATAAAATTGTTTCAGCTTCTTCAGTATCAAAGATGAAAATGTAATGTTTGTGAATTCAACTTCAGATCTTGAAGTGGGGTTCTTGGGAAGTTACAGTTTGTATCAGAATAGGGTTTAGATTAATTTTAATATTATGATGATTTCATGCGAAGTTATCATAATATTTATGGATACTATCATAGGTCTATAAGATTACGTATGATCATAAGTTCAAATTCTTAAACACCTCATTTTTTGGTTTTAAGTAGTAAAATTTTAAAGGTTATAAATGAAATTTTTGGAGTTGTTTTGTTTGGATGAGGTATATATAATCCCTAAGATCAACCTGATGTTTTCTAATGAGAAATAAATTTTCAGGATTAATGAAAAAAATGGGACAACTCATATGTTGGGTTGAAACCCATCATATATGGCTAGGACAAGGTGATTGAACCCTTGATTGAAGGATGATAAGGGTTCTATGCCAACCACTAGTGTAATGACCCAAACTTTGATCAATGAAATTTCCATTATTATAGTTATGTTATATAGTATAAAACACATACATCACATAGATAACCCCGAAAAATTATTCTCATAAATAAAGAATTAAATTAGTGGTATTTATTAAAATTAAGGAACCTATTTCTGTATAATAGTAACCTGGTAATTGGAATAGTAATAAGACCATTAATAATAATAACCTGACTAATAGAATAGTAATCAAACCAATGAAATTAAAAATAAAATATAGGCATATTACAAAAAAAATATGATATATTCATATCATGACACAAGTAAATAAATGTTTTAAAAATTATAAATTAAGAATTAGTGTTTTGTGAAAGGTAAATGTCCAGTTGCAACTTTATAATTAATTAAATTATTTAAAAAAAAAATATTTTCAAAAATATATTCAAAAATTAATATATATATATATATATATATATATTGTGATTATATGTTATTGTTATAGGACCATAATTAAAATTGTTAATTTATCGTATTTACCATTTTAATTCAAATAAAAGAAACTTGTGTTGTGGATGATGTAAGAAATAATTAGTTTGAACTCAGATGTAATTTTTATTTTAATTAGTATAAATAATCAATACTATAGATAGTCTAGGGAAAAAATAAAAAACAATAATAAAATAATCAAAAACACCCCTATCCCTTGACTATAAATACCACCACTCACAACCTCTCCCCCTTACACATTCTAAGCTTTCAATATTTCTTATATTTTACCCAATCCATCTTCCAAACACCTTCCACACATCCTAGTCTTATTTATTTCACCAAAAGATCAAACCCAAGTGTCGTAAGAATGTTCTCAAGGAGATTACATTTAAGAGGTAAAATCCTTCTTCATACTATACTAATTTATTTTTATTTCCTATCCTCCCCTACCCCCTGCCCCTATCCAAAAAAAATCATAAAAACTCAACTATATTTTATATAGTATAATTTTATGGTGTTTATGGAATATCCATCATCTATTCTCTTATATTATCCTTTTTTCAAAAAATAAAAACACTATCTATAAGGTGTAAATTCACCACCTACATGGATGATGTGTTTTCTTTATCAATTACGACTTTCATGGCCAGTAATAAAACCATTAAAATGATTTAAAATATCCAAAATATATATTATAAATTTTTTAAAATTATGTAACTAATATATATTCATAATAATAAATAATAATTCAATACTTCTTTGTGATAATCAAAAAATTGTTGAAACAAACTAAACTCTAATCATTATCATTCTATATAATAAATCATCCTCATAATAAAAAGAAAAAAATGATATATAGGACCATTTAAAATTCATTAGGTCAATAAATGTCATATAATTCCACTTTTTAAATTTTTATTCCATTTGAAAATAAATCCCATAATTAAACTCAAGGGAACCAATCATAATATTAGGAAACTAATGCACTCAAAAGACCCATATTAAACATTATAACCCATAAAAATGGTCATAAATGAAATTAATAAAATTATAATAATTAAATATATGTTAAATTGGCTATTAATTAAATTGTTAATATATCTAATTTTATTATCTATGAATTTTATTGAATTTGAAAAACATTTTGGAACATACGGTAAGGAATCTCTCTAAACCACCCAATTACCATTAAGTTATTCTTTATCTCTCTTTACACTAATGTAATTCTTAATTATTCTTATAGAGTTTTCTAATATTATATATATATATATTTCCTAAACATATTCTTCTATATAAATTCATCATATTAAAGGGAACATACCAATTTCTTATCCATTTTCAAGTACACTCCATAAAATATTTTACACTGCAAATAATTTTATAAAATCAGTAATTTTAATAGGAAAAACAATCTTAGTTCATATTTGGTTTCATAGAAAAAAATTATTTTTCTATCCTCTTGAAATTCTATTTAATGTTTTCCCTTAAACTGCACTATATTTAACCATTCTTATACTTTTTTAACACTATTTTTACCTACTTTCACTTCAATTAGACATCATTTATCTCGATCTATGCATATTTCTACTCATCAATTTCCAATTATGATTTTAATCCATTCACTCATGGGAACCATTATGACATTCCATTTGGTTATTCCTTATGAAATGATAATGATACCCATTTCATTCCATGGGTGACCATTATGTTTATTCATTATATTTAATTCTTTATGTGGCACACATATGTATGATCATATTATAATGGGTGCACCCAGATTGAACTCTAATGCATTGTATAATGTTAAGTATCATGAGACGTCATGTATGGGATTAGAGAGTAAACCTAATCCATTAGTGGACATTTTCCACGATGTGATCTATTCTTGGTAGTTATCCTTGACAAATGTTCATGTCATGCTTTATGTTTCTTCCACATTCCTATATTTCTACAAATATAAGATCATGTGTTCTATATGTTATACTTCATATTTTTAATTATCATCCATTTTGTTTTTATGTCCCTATGTTATAACTTTTAATCCATGTGTTATTATTTATTCATATTATTATTCCATTAATAGTATTATTAGCTCATCCATTTTGTCTATGTATTACCCATATTATCCTATGAAAATTTAGGATATAAAAGGAATTTTAGAGATAATTATGGATAATTAATATAATGATTTTTTATTCTAGTTCAATGTTTTTAGTTTTACAAACCTATTCTTCTAAATACATTTGACTTTACCATCTTTGGCATGTATTTTATGGATAATAATGCTTAAAATAATGCAATAATATGTTAAAAGGGATGAAGATACTATATCGGGTATCATAGAATAGTCTTGTATGTTTTGGAGATTAAGAAAATAAAACTTTAGTAATATCCCTATGTATAAATCTGTCACTATTAATAACAGAGATTAAAACATACATAATCACATGTTATGATATAATTTTCATTTATAATTTTAACCTTATACATTCATGGTTTCCTTTTTAGGTACTTGTTATCTATGTATTCAAACTCCCGTAATAGTACGTTCTTTTTTTAGTTAATGGTTTGAAATAGGAGAAATTTAATTGATAATAAATGTGATAGGAAATTTGATGATTTCCCTAATGAAATCCCAAATATGATGGTAATGGGAGCCCAAAAATTCATGATAGTACTAGAATAACCAGATCCAGTAATGAATAAAAAGATTAATTGTGTAGAATTCCCTTTTTTCCTAAGAAATATAATGTTTTCTTCAAAACATTTATGTAAAAAAGGCCTATTATCATTACTAGATATTATTATCCCCTAAACATAAATTAATGAATAAACACCATTATACATATATTCTCTATCTTCCAATGTTCAAAAGAAGATAAATTCATGCTGGTAGTCAATAATTTTAATGGGGAAGATGATCAATGTTGGAAACTGATCAAAAACATAGATTATTTAGAGGAAATGGATTTCATGGATTTCAATAACTGAATAAAATATTTTTTAATGAAAAATTTTCCTAAACTCTCCATATAACATAAAAAGGGGGTTCCTCAGAATAAATCAAAAGGAATACAAGATAATCGAGGTGTATAAGGAAAACATTACCAGGCTTTCACAATACACCACTAGATTTTTCATGAACATTGAAATCAAGGGTGATTTATTATTTAGTGGACTAAAGTAGAGTCTATAAAAATAATTGGTGATACAGGACTTTTATAGAAATGAAGATATTGTATTTTGTGACCTTAAGGGATCGGATACTCACGTTTGTCTCATGGTCCTGGGGATAAAAAGAGGAAAATAGAGTTTAATATGGTTTGATCAATAGATAAATCTCATGAAGGAAATGAAACTAAATATCCCATGAGTCAAAAGTGTAGGAAAAGCATCTCGGGAACTATCTAAAGGGATCCATTAGATTCTTAAAATGTAGAAGAGAGATGCATAAAGGTAATTATTATTGAAGTGATATGAAAAAACCCACCAATGTAAAAGAATAAAGGAATAATAAAAACAACAATCATACTGTAGTATAGTTTTTCAACTATAATGAATATAGGTATTATGTAATCCAATTCCCTAAGCCAAGGGCCATCAGAGGAAATAAACAACAAAAAAAATCCAAGAAAACTAGTAGGGGAATATGTTATCACTACTAAGAAGGTGGATCCCCATAATTATTTGGAGATAGATGTTCTTGTTATTAATTTAGTAATAGAAAACATACTATTTGATTCTGGTTCTATGTGTTATTTTATATCTTTCATGTTTAGTAGAACTATTATAACATAGCCTAAAAAATATTGAGTTTGAGTTGTATATGAGAATAAAAAATGGGGAATTTATTTCATCTAAGTTATATAACTCCTCCTCGGTTATTGTTTCTCGATTGAACCTCCAGAAAATTCATGGCTTACATTATTTGGTGCAGTTTTATGCTATGTGGGAATGGATTGGCCATATTTATACAAATTTAACATCAATTATCAGGAAAGAGAGTTAACTCTTCATAACCCAAGACATCCTTTAATTATGTATAAGTCTAATGATAAGGATGAATATCCTTCATAATCATCATCTAAAGTATATATATTATTTATATGGGATCAAGAATATCTATATCAAATGATTGAGACAAAAAACAGATTCATGATTGAAAGGATGACCATAATGAGGGACTACATTAAATTATTCCCTGATGAATTTTCTGTTCTTCCTCCAGAATGAGAGGATGAGTTCTTGATTGAACTTATTCCTGGTTCTCAACCTATATAAAACAATCCTTACAGAATGGAAACCATTTACTTAGAATAACTCAAGAAAATGTTACTATAGAATCTAAGACGGGTTTCATATGTGTGAGTGCTTCACTTTAGGGTTATCTAGTCCTCTTTTTCAAAAAGAAGGATTCATCCAGGAGACTCTATATTTATTATCATGAAATCAACAAAATCATGATAAATAAAAGGAATCTCCTTCCATGTAGAGATGACTTGTTCAATCAACTATATGGGGTAATGTATTTCTCTTAGGTGGGTCTTTAGTCGACAGAACAAAAATTAAAGGTGAGGAAGAATGATATTCCTAATACTTCTTTTAGAACAAGTTAAAGAAACTATGAGTTCATTGTATTTCTCTTAGGACTCACAGATGGTCTAGAAATTTTCCAAGAATTAATGAATATAGTATTTAAAGATTACATGGACAAATTTTTGGTAGTCTTTATAAATGATATTCTCCATTACTCTAAGAGTAAGGAGAAACATGAGGATCATTTGAATACTATGCTAAAGACTTTATAAAGGTAAAAACATTATGAAAATAATAGTAAATGTGAGTTTTGGATAGAGGAAGTATCATTATTGTGGCATGTTACCACTAGTAAAGGAACATCTATAGAACCTTCTCAGACAAAGGAAATCAAATGGTGTCTCAGGACAACACATATAATAAGGATCCATACTTTTTTGGGCTTAAATGGGTACAAAATACCAATTTTGAGGAATTTATCAAGATTTTATAACCTACTAAGTAAGAAAAAAGTGGAAAAGTATGTCTAGAGAGACAAAGGTGAGTAATAATTCAAGGATATCAATAAGAGGTTAATCATTGCACATGTACTCACAATAACAATAAGTGGATAATTTTTCATGATATACAGTGTTTCTTCAAATATGGGCTGGGTTTTTTACTCATGTAGAAAGATAAAGTGATTTTCTTCAACTCACGTTAGTCTAAGATCCATGATCTTAATTACCTGATGACTGATATGGACTTATCATTTGTAATTTTTTCCATGAAAAACCGGTGGAACTACCTCTACAGTGATAAGTGTGCCATATATACTGATAATAATATTCTAAATTATATTTTCACATAGAAGGAACTCACATGTATTAAATAAGATGGTTAGAGCTAATCAGTGACAATGATTTTTCTATTCACTACCATCTCGGAAACGAAAATAATGTATATGATGCTCATAGAAGAGAATAACTTACTACCTTATCTATGATTTGTCTTGAAAAGTACATTATCTTAGTGGATATGAAAAGAATGGAATTGAAAATTACAACAGTAGGGAATACATCATATCATTACCAAATGATTTCCTAAATATCTATCCAAGAGAAGATAATGTAAGAACAAATGGATTATTTGGATTTACAGAAGAAGAAAAAATCGATAAATAAATAGAAGGTACAAGAGTTTCATACTGATAATGATGGTGCGATTTGGTTTGGAACTTTTCTTTGTGTTCAATAAACACATATAAAAAAGAAGGAGCTACTGGATAATGTACATAGCTAACCTTTCAAAATCCATCCAAGAAGTTCCATGGTGTACCATAATCATTGAGATCACTTATAGTGTAAAAATATGATAAATCATATTATTGAGTAAATATCAAGGTATTTGATATTTCATAGAGTTAAAGTAGAGAAACATAAGTTTAAATGAATCATGCTGACATTTCCCATGCCCACATGGAAATTGAAAAATGTCACTATGGAGTTTTCCACTGGTCATGAAAAAATATCCAAATGAAATAATACAATATGGGTTATCATGTATTGGCCAACCAAGACTACCAAATTTATCATTATTCAGGATGATCCCTCACTTGATCAAAATTCCATGATATTTTTGAAGTAGTGAGGTTTCAGGGGGTTCCACTTTTGATCATATTTGATCATTATCCAAGGATCACATCTAAATTCTATAGAATTATTTAACATTGATTGAGTACTAAAATAAAGGTCAGCATAGCCTATCACCACCAAACAGATATCCAATAATAAAAGAATATTCAAACACTCGAGGAAATGTTGGGACCCAACTTAATGTAATTCAAAGGAGGTTGGGATCAATATTTCACATTGGTTGAGTAATAATATAACTAGAGATTACACTTGAGTATTCAGATGTCTCTGTATGAGATCAATATGGGAAGAGATGTTGTAATACAACTATTTCGGATAAAGTTTTTGAATTAATGATACATAGACTTAATCTTGGGAAATAAATATAAGATTAGTTTCAATACATCCAACAATATATCAAATTTGGTAAGATTCATAAAAATACCTATGTTGAAAACCATCGAAGGGACTGGGTGTTTTAAGTTGTATATAAACAATTTCATAGAATATCACCATGGGAGAGATTCATGAAACATAGAAAGAAAGGGAAGCTTTAAATAAGATTCATTGGACCCTTGGAGATTCTCGGTGACATAGGAGTAGTGGACTATCCTCTAGAACTTGCTCCAAATATGGAATAGTTTCATGATGTGTTCCATTTATCTCTCTTAAAGAATTACATAACTGACCCCTCACATATACTAAATATGAAGGTGGTACAACTAGAGAATGACCTATCATATAGAGATAATCCAGTAATGATCTTGGACCATAGAGAGAAAGTCAGATGCATCAAGATGACTCATCTTGTCAATGTGTTTTGGAGGAATCATAATTATGAAGAGGTGACATGGGATCTAGAGGAAGCGAAGAAGGATAAATAACCTTAAATGTTGTTACCATCGTATTTAGAAAAAAATTGTGATGGAAAATTTTCAGAAGGATGGAAGAATGTAAAGACACAAAAAAATTCAATAAGGCTTCCCTTATTATAATTTTGTTACATATTATTAAACACTTAGATCGCATATATAACAAAATAAAAACATTATTCTTATAAATGGATAATGAAATAAATTAAATTTATAGAAATTAAGGAAACAATACTGATAGAATAGTAACTTGACTATTAGAATTTGAATATTGACATTACGAATAGTAACCCACCCAATAGAATACTAATCTCACCTATGAAAGTATAAATAAAAATTTTAGCATCTTATAAATGAACATATAAAACATTTATATCTAGTAATAAGTAAATAAAGGATTTAAAATTGATAAATCAATTGTTGGTATTTCCATGAAACGTAAATATTTATATAAAATTTAATAATTAATATAATTATTTCAAATAATATTTTTTCATTAATAGATTCATAAATTACTATTTTGTTTTAACATGATTTTAATATAATTTTATGATAGATTAATTTTATTTTCTAAAGTGTCATAAAATTCATTATAATATTAAAGTCGATATTTTTTAAATAAATTGTAGTTTTAGTTAATAATAAAATTTCTCATACATAGAAATTTATTTTCATAAAATGAAGTCCATTGTTGTAATATACACATCAAAAAATGTTTGGGGTGATTTTTTGGGATTTTTCTAAAAGAGGTGATCTTTTTGTGAATAATGAAATACATTAATTTAAGGTATTTCAAATTTAAAGCAAAATACAAGAATATTTTAGTTTTGGATGAAGTAAGAAACCATTAGATAGAAATAAATTAACTAGTTCATGTATGTAATCACAATAATCAACACTATTGATACCCTTGAACCAAAATAATAATCAAATTAATAAAATAATCAAAAACACCCTTCTCCTATCACTATAAATACAGCCACCCACCACATATTCTCCTCACACCATATGAGGTTGATAGATTGATTATATTCAACCCAATTTCTCTACTAAAACTCTTCCACAGTACCTGGTATTTCTTTTCTCACCGTAACAAAAAATCCAGGTGCCTTAAAATGGGGTTCTCAATCAGACGACATTCAATAGGTAAAATCCTCCTTCATTTTCTTTTACTTTATTTTTATTTCTTATCCTACACTAACCTCCCATATTAAAAAGAGAATAATAACATTGGTATAATATATATATACATTAATTTTATTATGTTAATGAAATATTCATCATCCATTCTCTTCTCTTATCATTTTATTAAATAATGAAAACATCATCTGTGATGTGTCGATTCACTACCTTCATAAACATTGTGCTTTTTTCCATTAACGCCTTCATAAGTGGTCACCAAACCATTATAATGATATAAAAATATTTTAAAATGTATATTATAACTTCTTTAATGTTTTTCTAACTAATATATATATATAATACAAAATAATAAAACAAAATTAGTTTGTGATGATCAAAAACTATCAAAACAAACTATTTTATTATCATTAACATTCTATCTAATGAATTTTCCTCATTAAAATAGGAAAAAAATGATATATGGGACACCTTAAAATTATATAGGTTCTTAAATATCATATAATTTCACTTATTGAGTTTTTTTTTCATCTGAAAAGAACTCTTATAATTAGACTCAAGGGATCTGATCATAAATTCAAATAATAAATGCACCAGGAACAAAAACAATTAAAAATTTAATCCCTCGAAATGCACATAAAGTAAATTTGAAAAATTTTAATAAATAAAATATATTTTGAAGTGGATTTTAATTAAATTATTAACTAACCTAATGTTATTATCTATGGTAATAATTACATGCGAATAACACTTTCATATAAAGGTATGGGATCTCTCCAAACCTCTGAATTAACTTTGGGTTATGGTTTTTCACTTTTAAAATCAATTTATTTATTAATTATTCTTATACACCTATTATAAATTCAGATAATATGTTCAAATATTATTTATATAGATATTTTCATCATTATTTTACATGGTTATACATGTTTAAAAAGGTTCCCTTCTAAATTACTTCGGATAAGCAAGCCCGATTAAGGGAAACTACCTAATTTAATATCCATTTTCAAGTACACGTAATATGATATTTTAAGCCACTAATATTTTCATAAAAAAAATTATCATAAAAAATATCATAGTTCATTTCTGGTTTTATAAAAAATATTCATTTTTCCTCTATAAAGTCACTTTAATTTTTTCCCTTAACTGCAACAAATTGGATCATTCCTAAGGTTTCTTAAACACTCTTATATAATGTTTTTAATTTAATTAGACATTATTTATCATAAAATATTCCTATTTTTCCTCGTTAATTTACAATTATTCTTTATATCCTTCTTTCATGGAAACCATTATGATTTCCCAACTGGTTTTTCCTTATGACAGGAATATGAAACCCATTTATTTCATGGGTGACAAATATAATTATTTCTTACGTTTTATTCTATATATAGGATACATATTAATGAACATGTTTTACTGGGTGTTCCTACAAAGTTCTTCAATTCATTGTGTAATGCCTAGTCTCAAGAGATGTCATGTATGGGATTAGTGAGTAAACCAAATCCATTATGGTACTTTGTTCACCATGTGATATAATCTTTTTAGTTATCCTTGAATCATGTTTATATAATGTTTTATGTTGCTACCACATTCCAATGTTTCATTATATACATTATACCATGTTTTATATGTTATAATTTCATATGTTTATTCATGTTCCTTTCCTTTTCATTTCATTATGTTATGCCTTCTAAAATAAATGCTACTATTTATTCCTATTCTTATTCCCTTACTACAATTTTCAGATCATCCATTTTGTATATTTATTCCCCAGGTTATCCTATATAGATGTAGGATCCAAAAGTATGTTAGGAGGTAATTATTGATGATTAATATAAATATGTTTATTCTAGTTCTATGTTTTCATTTTATATACCAAATATTCCAAAGACACTAGATTTTATAATCCTAGGCTTTTATATGATAGAAAGTTATGCTCGAAGTCACGAAATGATATGTGTATAATTAATGGGTAATTATAACTATCATGTGTAATGTCTTAGTTAGTATAAATATTTTATAGGTCAATATTGTGTTTACTTCAAAAACATAGGCAATTAGTTATGAGGAATAATGATTGATTTATCTTAATAGATTGTATAATCAAATACTTCTAATCATTTAATTTCAAACGTAGTCATGAAATGTTTGAATAATTTAACGATAGTTATTTATAGAAAAAATTAGTTTGAACATTGGGTATTACTATTGAATTTTGAATATCAGTGTATAATATGAATGTTTATTTATCGTGCTAATTATCATCCCATGGGATAAATATTTTGGTTTTGGTTAATATTTAAATACATGAGGAATGTCTTGTTATCCCTTTTATGGTTATGTGTTCTTAGATTTATTATTTTGGTTCTTTAGGAAATTAAATTTCACCCTAAATACACATCATTTAGAAGAAAATTTAAGATTTAGGTAGAATTTTATTAAAGATGAAATTATACAAATCATGAAATTATAGTTCCATGTTTTCATAGATTAGATGGTAAGTGATTTCCTTAACTCTAGGAAAATGATATTGAAGGAAAAATATAATCCTAGAACCTTTAATTTTGATGAACCAATGGACTTTGATATCGTCACATATTTATGTTTTCAAGGCCTCAAAATTTCCATTGACGATTCATTTTCCTGTGATCAATGACCTCAATATCTCCCTGCAATTATTTACACTTTTCCTCCATTTTCACCTATGTCCACCTCTTTTTTAAACCAATTTATGTGTCACTCCATATGAAACTGGTACATAATTTTCCATTTTATTAGGTTGATGTTTTAGTAACCCTTTTTAAGATGTGGTTTTACCAAAAATTTATTTTAAAATGTCTAAACATTGATTTCAATGATAAAAGTTCAAATTATGAGGATGTAATTTTTTAAAGGGGTTGGATGTAACACATAAATATTTTAAAATAAGAAAATTATACTTTATAATGTAAATGAAAAAACACATATTGCATATATTTCATTTCCTGAAACACTTAGTTTATCTTATGATACACTCAATAAATAGTTTATCTGATAGCTCGTGTTATAAACATGATTGGGTTTTATAGAACAACAATATACTATTAATATTATTATAATAGTTTTCACATATCCAATGGAATGCAAGGTATGTACATGATTAACTAAATTATGAAAAAATACACATGTATATATAATTAATTCTTGGGGTAATAATGAATTATAAATATAAATAAAACTCTTTTGAAAAGAAAATGAATTCTTTTTCTGAAAAAAAACAATTTAAATGCACACAAGTGTGTTTTATACCAGTAAAATAAAATAAATTATTATTATTGTATTATATTAATAAAACTTATTTTTAATATAATAAATCTAATTTTTAACATTCATAAAATATTTTTTATATACAAAATATAAAAAATAATCCAATTTTAAGCTTAAAACTGTATTTTTTCTAAAAAGTAGTTTTCTTGCCTTTTTATGGTTCACTTATAGAAAAACTCTTTTTTGAAATTTTTATAATTTTTAATTTAAAAAATAAACTTATTTTTTGAAATCATAATACCAAAATTATTTTAGGGTGAATTTTTTGTATTATTTTGAAAATTATCAATTTTTATAAATAAGAAAAATGCTGAATTTTAATTAAAAATTGTCTTTTCACCTATTTTATTTTCAATGTTATTTTATATTATGAATTTGTTTTGAAGAAAAAAATAGATAAATTTTAAAGATATCAATGCAATATTGGTAATTTAGTTATATTTTATCTTTAATTTTGATATAAAAACATTATGAACTTTCTAACTTTAAAAATTCATTTTCCCACCACATCTGTTGGATTAATTCTAAAATAAATAGTGTCACATATATTAATTAAATCATAAAAAATGGATTCCATATTTGGAATAAAAATATTTTATATTTACAAATAAGGAAAAATTAATTTTTGACCAATGTTTTTAGTGAAATAAATTAAAATTAAATAAAATGATTTCGGAAAAACTAGTATACTTAATGGTTAAACTCATAATATAAGGTGTAAAAACAACCCCAAAACATGTTAAAAACTATTTTTCATGGAATATTTATACAGCTATGAACTTATTATAGAAACATATGGGTTTTTGTGACACTTTCTCCATGAATATACCCTTATAATAAGTCTAGAAAACAAAACGACAAAAAAAGTACATTTTATCATTTTAATTTCTACAAATATTTGGGGATTGGAAAAAACATCATAGTTTCGGTTATAAATATAATTTGGAAAGATAAATTAATTTTTTTAACATAATAATTTATCTTCAATTTATAAATATGATATATTTACATTAAATGATTCCGAAACGCCAACACATGGATTATTTAGTTAATAATTAAATATAATAAATGATAGTAAAAATATAAAACGTGAGGTAAATAGAATGAATTTTTATGTTACATTATTTTTTAGATTAATATATAATAATTAACATATTTTAACATAATATATTTTAATTAATTTCTATTATTTATTTATTTTAAATTAAATTTAAATAAATAATTTCAAATTTGAAATTAATGTTATTTTATAATAAATGATATTTAATTAAATGATTTAAAATTACAAAAAAACCCTATATTATATAAATTGATTTTTAAATATTAATTAATTTTAGTCATTTTCCATTAATGGACTAATTTATCTTTTATAATCAACATATTTACCCCTAAATAGTAAAAATGTTATTAGTATGGTTAGGGTTAAATCATTGTTTTATATGTAACATGTACTTTTGTTAAATTTAATTTCAAAAACTTATGGGATTTTTATTTTTTAATTTGGATTTAACATTTAAAATTGGTGTGTCTTAATTTTCTAATAATTGTCACCTTAATTTATTCATAAAATATAAATTATCATGGATAGAAAACTAGTTTCATTAGTAAAAACCTATATTGAAAAAAAAATAATTAAACTTGACAGTTAAGGAGAAAATTCATTAAAATATATTTAATTTGTGATTTTGAGGTGTATTTAAACCGAATCATTACTAACCTCCATTATTATTCTATTTCGGTGGTACATGAGGTAATATATACCTCCCAATAGTAAATACTTTCATGTATTTACAAGAATTCTACTTCTCAACTAGAAAAAGTTCTCACTCTCCTCGCTTTTTTAGACAATAAAATCCATTTTTATTATCTAAAATCTTAAAAATTAACTTCCCAACATCCCTCCTATAAAACTATTAGACGAAAATTTGTAATAAGTAAAACTAATTTTGTACTTTAAGGAAAATAAAAATTATTTACCCGAAGAGAATATTACGTTCATCAACATGCATTTTTGTTTTTTTATTTCTAAACCCCTTTTAATTATTCTAATACAATGATTATATAATAATAAGAATTTTCCTAAATATATTTATATTTTTTAGGATAATTTTATGAACTAAAACCACACACACTTCCATCAAAAAGGTTATTAAATCATTATTTTTGTGTACATAAGACTACCATATGTCTAGAAATGCTTTTTTTATTTTCAATAGCTGGTTTAATGGGTTTCGGTGCCCAAACATACTACCACCAATTCAACCAAGAAACAAAAAGCAACGCAGAAACACAGAATTAAAAATCATCAAAGGCATACTCCTCTCTGCATCCCCTACCGGACTCATATTCTCCAGTGGCCGAGGCCATTTCCCAACCTGGTGTCCTCCAATACTGAACACTTTGCACCCGATTCCTAAGTTTCTCCGGAACTAGGTTCGGATATGTCCTCTCAGTCACTATGTCCTTCAAAAAAGACACAGTAACATTTCCTTTTTTCCTAGAGGCAGAACGAGTCTGCATTGGCCGTGGAAGACATGAGTAATCCTTCCTTGACCGACGTCTTGCAGTGGGAGAACCAGACCCTCCGACTGGTACAAAGTTCTTCCCACTCTGAACCACCTCTCTGAACGAACGAACACCAGTTCCGCTCAAATTATCTTTCCCTCCCATAGAGATATCCATTCCTTTGTCAGCTTGACCAGTATTTTTGTTCTCCATCACAGGCAGCAGCACCCCCACTGAGACAACTTTTTCCACGGTCGCCGCAGGAACATCCTTCAAGCCATGCTCATCCTGACTCCAATCCTCTTCTACCACATTGGAGCTCCTGACCTCAGTGTAGAAATCAGCCAAGGATAATCCTGCAGACCCAAGTCCCCTGTCACCCTCCTGAAGATCCTCCATATCCTCCACTCTGACCAAACCAGCTTCAGTCTCCAAACCTCCAGCTGGCTGATCCTATAAGACCATGTCACTATTCTCCTTTCCTGAAAAATCATTCTCTTCCAAGCACTCAAATCTAACACCCTCAGCAATGGAATCAAATCTGTTACTCAATGGAAGAACGGGGAGACCCATAGGGTCCAAACCCATGGACTCCCTCAAACTATTCAATTTCGGGAGATTATCTGGCCCCTTCCCATCTGATGTTCCAGAACCCTGATCACCCTCAAAAGTTACCTTATGAACCTTGGCTGGTTTACCATCCAGCGTCATGGCATCCACCTTAGAGGACCTTCCTCTGATATTAGGCTCCATCGGTCTTGATTCAGAACCCTCCTCATCCTGCAAATGAGAATTCACATCCACGGTCAAAGGAATATACTTCCCTTTACCACTTCCCTCCCTCGACAGAGGAGGAATTCCCCTTCGGAAAACCTCCTCTGAGTGCCCCAACCTCCTTCAAGAACCGCAAAAATCTATCCAATCTTCAAAACCACTCGTTGTTTATAGTGGTACTCTTCTCCAATCATGACAAAAAAATAATAAAAAGGGGGACAAGATGTGTCTATCTCAACACACACTCGAGGGTTCACTGGATGACAGAGCGCCTCAGTTTGACTATCCGTGCAAAGAAATCTACCTACCATATTTCCGAGCATCCGGATAATTGAAGGGTTCCGAAACGGCAAGGGTAGATTGGGAAAACATACCAAAACCGTGATTGATGGTGAGTCCCTTTTCATGTGGAGGTCGAAAGACCATCACAGTAGCAGAAAATGGGATCCTTTGAATTTGCGAGGATCCCTCAACCATTCTTTGATCAAATCATCCTCTGTCTCAAAGTGAATCATTATCTTCCTATTTTCGAGTAAACCTACCACTACGCATTCTTGGAGATCCCACGAACTGAAATAAATCGATCGAACTCATAAACTGAGGGCCTCATGTCCTTGAAGCGAGCGACAAGAGTGAGATTCAACAGGTTGATCGACTTCGTAAACTTATTTGAGGATAAAGGATGATTCGGCACCCCGTCCACCAGGTCTGGGACCGTAGGGTTTAATGAAACTTTTGTGGAAGAAGGGGGAAACTCCGGGTTGGAGAAAGGTTGGAAGATCCTCGCCCTCCCAAGAGATGATGAATCTCCCTCCCCCATCGAAGGGGGAAGAACCGGCATGGTGGCTATTGTCATCACCTACAGAGGAGATTCGTTAAGAGACCTCTTTCCACTGGGTTGTACAAGAGCCTTCCAGAAGACTACCATCTAGCAAACCCAGGTCTTTCATTTTTCCATTACTACCTCTCACGGTTGGTAATAATGATGTAATTTTTTTTATAATTTATATTTATGATATTTATAACATAATTATACCTATATAGTAATTATATTATATAAATCATTTATATATTCCATTCTAGAAGGAATACGATAACATTCCAAATGTGTACGGTGGACTATATCCTCATGAAGCGATGTGAAGTTTTTTTCACTAAAGAGTTACATGGAAAGTAATAAGAGAAAAAATAATGAATATATATAATATAAATGAAATAATATTGATATTGATGAAAAAAATATATTTCTCAAAATATACTATATAATTTTATTCCTATTAGTTCACATATTGAAAAAGTGATAACCTCGTTTGTGGACATGCGGACTACCACCTCCTCAAAGCGATCAAATTCCATTAACATCATAAGAATTATATATATAAGTATATATAATTAACTATATTGGTATTTATTTTATAATTGTTATTATATAAATAAAAAATATTACTTACCTTCTTTCCATAATGATCCTTGAAAATTGGAATCATTACTCATGTGTATGTATAGGCTATCGTCTCTATGACCATAACAATAGCTCATTTTTCATAACATTATTTCATGATTGGTTTTAAGATTATAATTTATGAATAAATAATATAATTATTCAGTTATTATTATTCGGTATATTCTAAAATAATACCATTTTTGACCATATTCATCCTACTTAAATAGTTGTTGACATAAAAGTCGAATATGTTTAAATCACAACACATAAAATTAATTGATTAAGTAAATATATATAATAAATTTACAAGTGATATAAAATAATTAATAATCAAGGAAAACGTTATCAATAATTTAAATATTTAATATCTATTTATTATTTAATAATATAAATAACAAGCATGATGAATCAGACTCCAGATATGTGATTTTTCTCATCTCACTTTTATTTATGTGGAATACATGCCATATTCACCATTTTTTGAGGTGTATATACAACCCATGAATATTTGGTATGATTATTATAAATTGGTTTTGGTTGATTTACATACTAATTCAATAATATCTCTTTTATGGGGTTTATGATTAAAAATTTACCGAAGCGATAAGAGATTTCTTTCAAAAAACTTATTTTTTGAGGATTTTGTTTTCTATATACACCAATATTATTTTATAAGATATATGCACTAATATTTTCAAATTTAATATCATAAATCTCTATATTTTTCATGATATTCTAAATTTAATTTAATATTATTTTTTATGGGGATTACAATTCAAATTTACATAATTGGCAAGAGTGTTTCAATACAATCTAATAATTTATCAGGATTGTGTATGATTAAGTCTCAAATTTTGAAATCTTATAACAATCATGAAATATATTATCCAATAATTATTAATGATATTTTGAATTAATTGTTCCATTTTTCTATACTTTGGTACTTAAATTGTATGAGATGTTTTTTATGAAAATATGACTTTATTTTTCTCTTCATTCGGAAATTTATTTTCTTCCCAAACCATGTTTTCTAAAAATAGATTTATAAATGTTGTAAAAAATATTTTTGAAATATAAAATGGTATCTTATTCGTGAAATGTTTTAAATTATTTTTAAAACATACTTTATATGTTTCTATGGTTTTTTTCAAAAAAAACAATTTTTCAATATGTTTTATGTTTTAAAAAGTGATCTTTAAAAAAAGACATTTTCCTTAATAATTATTTTGATGATATTTTAATGGAACTTCCATTTATCAATGTTAAAAACACTTTTTGTTACTTATCCTACATAGGGGATATTTAGTATTTATACCATCCACATTCTTTCTCTCTAAGGATTATGATTAATTCAAATAGATTGTTATAGAACCCATTTATTTTCCACAGGTTAATCATATTTCAAAGATATAATTATTGAAACTTTTTTATTTCCACGGGTAAATAATGTTTCAAATATATTGACATAAAACCCATTTCTCTTCAAAATTTTATCTGGTCGTAATATAATCGTGATTGTTTCTATGAGTTTTATGATGATATCTCTGTATATTTTATTGATGTTGTAGTTCTTTGAAAATACATATTAAACATGGGGTGGCCCATATAGTATTGGGTAATCTCATTATAGCTTAACAAGTGGTAGCCTAGATATCACTGGGTAAGCTCGATATATCTTAACTTGTGGTGTCTCATATAGCACTACATAATCCCCTTATATCTTAACTTGAGGTAGTCTAGATATTGTTGGGTTAGCCGAAAATATCTTAAATGGTGGGTGAACCCAGATAGCACCACAATGCATTAGGTACTGATTATATTATAAGTTTACCATATGGATACTAAAATTAAAATGTTTTTGAAAGTTTTTTATTAAAATAATTATCCAAGTTACCAAAATTAATTAATTTATTGTTTTGGGTTTTTAATGTTTCTTAGGATCAAGATTGATATCACATGGCTCATAATTATTGATTCATATTACTCTATCATTTTCTATTTTTTCATATTTAGTGATCTATGTATTTATGGGTCTGAGTTTATTTATGAATCACTTATACACTATATTTTTTTCATCATACTATTGTGCACTTATTATACTTATTTATGACATTAAATTTTTAATATTTATGTTTACCCATACTGAATGTTTATACTCACCCTTCTTAGTTTTTCATCATCCACATGTTACAATGAATTATATTGAATAAGTTATTTAAATAAATGATTTCATAAGGATGTTTTTTATAACCTAATTTTAAATTATAAATGATGGGTAAAATATGATAAATGATCATTTAAATTCATAGGAGTGTCTTATATATGAGTTCTTCCGAATTCTCTAATGTTATGAACCTAAAAAGTCCATGGTTATGTAAATGATCCAATTTTTTTATTTTTATGTTGTAATTTTATATTTTAAGAAACTTTTTCACCATATTATCCATCAAATATAAAAAAATAATGTTTATTAATTTTTTCCCAGATCTGAGAGTGTGGGTTTTAGGATATTTTATCTTAATTCTATAATTCGTTTGAAAAAAGATACCTTATGGCATAGTAACATTTAAATAAAAACCCCTTGAATGTGTCAGTAAAATAAATTGGAATGATAATACCCTAAATGGAAGATATTTCTTGGTATAATTGACCAATTAAGAATAATATACACCTTATTAATAAAATTACATGCATAATAAAAACATATCTCAAAGAAAAGACTTTAAGACAATAAACCCTTAACTTATTTTTAATTTCTTATATACAAGTTATTAACATCACAAATAGTCAAATTAAGTTTATTATATACCTTATTTGAAATATTATAATATATATTTTATTTAATGAAAAATATTTATTATCAAATTATATTTATTTATTATATATATTTTTATTATGTTTCCATTAGAATTGAATAGGTGTCATCTTATTTTTGTAATTTTAACCATCAATGATAATATTATAATAGTAGGTTAAATACTTAATATGAAATTTTAAAAACCATTAAAAATAATTATTTTTTTATTAACACATAATACTATTATTATTTAAGTTCCCATGTTCATCTATGATAGTGTTTTATCACATTTTTCTAGTGGGTGGTTAAACCAACCAAAAATATGGACATGCTATATCATAAAGTGTGATTATTTTTAAATAATTTTACAATATAGTTACACTAGAAGAATAATGATATTATTTTTTTGTTTTTCATTATTTTAATCTTATTTTAATTGTATTGTAAAAATAATGAAAATTAAGATAAAAAACAAAAAATGATAATTTGTGGAGGTGGTAGTTTTAAGAATACACAGTTCGCATTATTTTATTTTTCCAAGTGGATAGAATGGAATAAATAATGTTTTTACATTAATATAATAATATTTCAGAATATTAATGATACTTAGATCATTATATTACTATGTTAAGGGTGGTTTTGAAGAAAATTTTTAAGAAGAATAGTTAAGGATTACATAATAATTTTGTCGAGAACCTGAACATCCTCTAAATAAAATAATTATAATTGAAGTATTTATGAAACATTATCAAGATCAAGGTGTTTAGGAAATTCAAGGGAGTTATATGAGAGAAAAATTGGGTACAAATTTAAGGAAACTTTGAAAGGAAGTGTAACTTTTATAAGTTTAAAGGGATTCCATTTTATAAGTGAATATAATTGATCTTTTTTAAACTCCAATTGTTTCTCAATAATGGATAGACACTATTCATGGGTCAATGGTCCAAAAAGGGAGAAAAATGGGTTTTAAAATAATATAATGTCTATAGAGACACAACCAAGTATTTCCACAAAATTTTTAAACATCATTGAATTCATTTACACTTATATTTTTACATATTCCATTTTTTATTTTTATAGAAGTCACTAAGTTTTTTCCTAGTAACTTTTGATATAACAAACATATAAAATGACATGTATTACCAAATTAGTGTGTTATGAAATTAAATTTTCCTTCATTTAACAAATTTAAATTCATCAATAATTTAAAATATAATTTAAAATTACAATAATTTATATAAAAAATATTATTTTATTGAAAAATATTATTTTAACCATTAAATGTTATTAATATTATTTAGCACTAATCACTAATTTAACAATTAATAATATATTTAAATATATCTCTAAATATTATATTAAATTAATTTTTTAGTAGATACTGATTAATTTTATAAGATAAATATTATATAATATTAATAAAAAACTGCTTTGAAAATAAAACGTTTTCTATTATCATGGTCATTATATTAAATCACAGTAATCATTATTTTTTCCAAAAAATAAAATTTAAATTATTTTATAATATGATAATTTTGATGTAAAATATTAATTTTAATTTTTTATTTCACTTCTTCTTATGATGAAAAAAATTCAAATAAGTTAATAAATCTAGTTTTAGAATAAAATATTAATTAATTTTCTGAAACATTAAAAATGGATTTTATAAATTCAATATGATATTTTTAAATGATATATATCAGTAATTAAACATATATCATTTATATATAAATAGTTATATAAAATTTTAATTCATTCTTGTGTTAAAATAATGTCATAAACCTGACAGTAATAAAAAAAATGGTATTTCTTTACAGTTCAGATAAAAATCCTTTATTTTAGAAAAATCACATAAAATTACAAAAAATTAATTTTAAACAGTTTATTCTAAGATTTAAATTAATATTTTGAAATTATTTTTTTGAAATTTAAAAAAAAATATTTTTAATGAAAATATTATATATATATATATATATATATAAAGAACATTTTCTTTTTATTAAAAAATGACCATTTTAAACATCAAGTGTTTAAACCTTATTTCATATATATTTATAAATTATTAAATTTTTCACACTACTTAATATATATATAGACATTAATTATTATAAAAAACTTCTTACAATAATTAATTAAATTAATTATGGTAAAATAAAAAACCTTTGGTACAAATATTTGAATGAAAATAAAAATAATAATATGTGATAATTTTAATAGATTTGAATATTTTTATATAATAATGATTATATTATTTATGTAGTTTCAATATTTCATGGTTTATTTTAGTTGGGGATGCATTAATTTTTTTTTCATGTGACATAAGCTACATAAGATAGTATTAATTTAAAGGGTCTAAAACCTAGAGTCATTTCATCAAGTGTAGTGAATTATTTTTCAAGGATATATATAAGGGAGATATTAAAACATTATGGGGTTCAATATAAAATAAAATCCTATTATAATCCTCATTTTACCTCATGATTGTGCATGAGTCTTCAATATCCATTTTTCTCTCAACTACAGCTACACCGCATTTCATCATCGGATAGACTATCAAATTAATTAGATTATCTGAACACTAAAGGGAATATTACATCTATATAATTTGGATTTTGTATTTTCTGGAAATGTGCATATATTTGGATGAGTTTGAATAAAATAATAAGTGGTGTTATTCTATTGGCATGGCTTCATTTAAGGAGATATATAGACAACCTTTCATATATCCATTGTGCTAGACTAATATCAGAGAGTAAACTATTATTTAACTAGATTTGGTATGAATCTCGAAAGATATGTTATATGTACTTCATGAATGGTTTAATGTTACACAATATCATAATAAATATTATGTTAATTATAGTAGGATATCATGGAAGTTTGAGTTTTGTTATTATATGTTTCTAAAGGATTATCATAAAAATATTTAAGTAATAGTAATAAAAGAAAGTCAAAAAAGGTGCAATATATTTTAAAATAAGAAGTATCATTTTATATATGAAACATATAATAGTCATAAGAGTTTATATATAAAATCTATTGGGATTTATCATTTTGAAAAAAGTTTCTCAGGATGTGGAGAATATGTGGTAGATGATTCTGTCAAAATTATTGATGACTTATACTCTCAAATATAAAGGTAAAAGAAGAAATTACCTATTGATGTAATGACATATATATTTGGTTTTTAATATGGGAATTTTCTTTAAAAAATAATATATAAAAGTTGAAGTTGTAGAAATAGGGGATGTATAATAAAGAAAATTAAGAAATTGAAATTATCTTAAAAATTATTTTTAAGAAAAAGAACGGTCATTATTATTTTAGAATACAAATATTTTTTTTATTTAGGAAATTTTTTAAATAAGTGATAGTGATAAATAGGTGACATAAATTTTTATTGAAGAAGTTTTCCATGAATTAATATAATGGTACAAGACATATGTAATATCTATTCATATTGTGATGTAGTTTAAATAAAAATGAATGGGGGTGGTTGATAAATAATTCTAAGATTAATTAATCATCGGTGAGAAATAGATTGAGAAGATAAAAAAAGTGTATATAAATAGATATTTTGAGGATGGGAAGAACTCCCTCACTATGAATTGTCCAAGGTTTTACGTAAAATTAAAAAATCTAAAACTGACAAAAAAATACATTATAAAGTTATTTATAAGAATATTTTTACCACATATAATGTTAGAAAACCTATAGAATTCAATAAATAATTATGAAAATCTAAACAATATATCAAGATCAATAAATTTTCAACCTTTAACAAGCTCTTAGAAAAAAAATTCACAAATCCTAGATAAAATGGATTGTATTAATTTAGATTTATATACTAATTTTTGTTTTAAATCTAAATATTGGAATATTTATGAGGATAAAATTTCCAAAAAAACCCTAATAAATCTAATTTTGATTATATATTAACTAAGAAAAATTTACACTCTTGAAGTGCCAAAGGGATTAGTTAATCCACACAAAAATAAAATGAGACAAAACCCTCTCAGATTACCTCAACAACTAAAACGAGGATGTTTATTGGAACATTTTTTTGATAATTGAAATTTTACCCCAAGTACATTGAATGTTGAATAAATATCCTAATATATATATATATATGCTAAAATGGTAATTTCTAAAGGAAAGTAGATTAATAGTAAGGAGAAACACTGTTGTTCGAAAGAATATTTCATGGAAAAAGTAATATATGTTCCCTATAAACATATTTAAGTGCCTTTAAAATTTCTATGATTAATTTTTCATTTGGTAATAGCTATGAGGAGTGTTGTTATTTACCCATCACTCATAATTCATATCCTTAAATAGAAATAAAGCCACAATAAAAAGTAAATATAGAGATAAAATAAAAAAAAAGTTGTCATGGGAAAAAAAGTGATGAAAATTGATGAATAGAAAAAAAAATATGAGTATAGAACTCACAATAGTTCTAAAAATATGATTATGATTTATAACCCAACTTTTGGTGCTTATACAATGGGGAAACATACACAATATATAACATTAAAAACAATTCATAGAAAACAAAATCAATAGATGAAATTTAAATCTAAAATGGGAGTAAATCAAAGAGAGGGATAAGAGGATTTGTTTAGTGATAAAAATTTTATAAGAAGAAGTTGTAGAGTTTCCAAATAAATAAGATAAAAATATTTAATAAATCATGTAAAGACTCCTCAAAATCACAATATATCATGTAAGAGTTCATAAATACTTGGCCAGTCTAATTTTCAATGGATAAAAAATAGAAAATAATCAAGGACATGATGAATGAAAAAGGTTGATTCACATAAAGCATACAATATAGTAAATGATTCCAAATTAAAACCATTACTAGAAAATAATAATTGTATTTTCTATGATAATATTTCATAAAAAAATTCCATAAATATTGAAAGGTCATAGTTGAGAGATAATTATCAAAATTACTATTATAATTAAGAATAATAAAATACAAATTTATTCTATATGGACTTATTATAATGACATATATGGAATTTAAGTAATTTAAATGAATAGGGATTTGGATGAGGTTGTTACATTCAGATAGAAAAATAATTTAACCAATTTATAGTTCTTGGAGTTACATGATAAATAGGAAATGAATTCATCCCTTGAGGGTGATAAAATATGAATAAATAATTCCGAGAGTAGTGTTAATATATGGAATATATAATTTTTTGTAAAAATTTAAAGACCTAGAGAATGAGTTATGTCAATAAATTTATATACCTTTTTTATTTTGTCAAAAATATATATAAAGGGTAAGTTTTTATTTATTAAAAGATAAAAAAATGGGTGTTATATACCATTAACATGAATTTTTTTGATTTGTTTGTTGATATGTGTGTATGATATTATACTTCTTGATAAATTTGTTTAAACATCCCCTAAAAAGATAAATTGAAAATGGTAACACATGTAGAACAAATTCACAAACATATTTGATGGATTAGTAAAATAAAATGTGTTTTCTACATTATATTTTTTTCATATAGACTTAATATCCTCAAATTGAAAACCCATTTCTAAGAAATCATGTGAATCTATACTTCTCTTAATAGGTGGATCTATCTATAATTGTAAATAAAATGGAAATAATTAGTTTTCTAAACACATAGAATAATAATAACAATGAGTAAGGACCATCCCCTATTTAACCTATCATTTTTTGATAATAACTGGCATAATTTTGTAGCATAAAATACATATTGACATTATATTTTTATGGTATTAATAAAAAATAAAATGGCGGATGTTTAAGATCCCATGTGTGGATTGAATTTATTTTCAATGTGGAAGGTTACTATGATGATATTAATACTTTAAAAAAAATTGACTAGTATATAACTGAAACTAAGGTGTATCAACCATAAATGGAAAATTAAATAATTATTTCTACTTAAATAACTTATATAGAAAGATTCAAAATAGTAGACTGTATATATAAAAAATTATTTTGTTGTTTTTCATGTCATTGAAAAAATCTATGGAATAAATACTCCATATAATAGTCAGAATTAATTTTTGAGAAATTCAGAATGTGTATAGAAATTAAAGAATTAATTTTTCAATGGGAAGGATCTAACTGAAGTAGTGAAGAACCATCCATGAATCAATACAGATGAAATTTTTTTAGAGTAATAATATCCCTAGGATAACTTTTGTATATGTTTCTAAGTGACTCTGATTCGATCAAAATGAGCTCAAGATATTCTGTTATTATTTGGGGAAGTCTATAAATGTTTTATAAGAGAAAAATGGAATGGAATGAACTATGTGTACTTCATATGGTGAAATATAGTCTCTATATAGTTCTAAAATTATGCTTCATATGGTAAATGTTGTGTATAATATTGATGAGTTCTAAAACACTTGAAACCAATGATGGACTTCATTGGGTATAGACTATCCTCATAAGGTATGCCCAATTACATTCATTAGGTGGATCCCATTTTGAAAACTAAGAATATGGGATCATAGAAGGTATAAGGGAATTATAGGGTACGATTGTAGGGTAGAATATTTAGAATTTAAAAAAACCCTATAAAGAATCATAGAATTCATTTTGACCTATGAAAATAGATAAATTTATTGAGATAGCCTCACAAGGTTCTTATAGGGGATTTATATGGTATATTAATAAATAAATCTATGAATATGGAATTATAAGAATAAAAAAGAGAAATAAGAATTCAATTATTCTATAAAAATAGTAAAATAAAATAATGTTCTCAAGTTTTTCTTCATTGATCAAACACTACGGAAGATTTTTTTTTCCAAGTATAAGGGTGAATGAATGATTAACATAATAATAAGAGATACACATGGAATCAAAGCATGCTACCATTACCAATTGGAATAAATTAAAACTAAATTTAAACATTTATATTTTTTGGAGTTTTAAAGATAGAAAAGTTGATTATTAAGGATATTTAAAAGGATGTAATTGAATCAATTTTAAGGAGTTAAAACTTTAATAAGTTATATTTCTTTGATACTGAAGAATTAAAATGCCTAAGAAAGTGTGAATATCATAGAAATAATATTTACTATATTTTAAAGATATTTTTTTATAATATTTATATAGGAAGAAGAAAAAATAATAGAGTGTGTAAATAAAATTTATACTTTATGGCTTCTGGGATTCAGAAAAAATAACATTAGTTGAGTAAGTGAAATGAAATATGGATATAGAATCATAAAAAACACCAATCGGTTTTATAAAGTAATATAAATGAGCTTATGATATCCAAATATAATAGAAGGAGATGCAGAATAGAAGTTATATACACCTCTCCCTGTTTAAATTCATTATTTTAATAGCCTTTAAGAATAAATAAGTCACTATTTTCATATTACATAGTGAACCTCTGTTGATTCAATGGAGATTAAAATCATGCATTATTTATTAATTATTCTTTGAATTGAATATCAATTTATTGAGGAAAAATATTATTACATTTGATGTAATAAAATCCAAATAAATAATGAGATGTATTTTTCATTGATTTTATGAATTTACCCTAAAGATAGGGTGTTTTAATATAAACATTCTCATCAACTAATAGGAGTAAAATATTTTGGGATATAATTATAAAGAACTTTTCAATTGAGTAATATTGTGGATATCAGAAATTAAAGGTTACAAACCCATAAGGAACATGTATTATACCTTCCCAACACTTATGTGTGATTTGAAATAAAATTTTAATTACAATAAATTATAGTAAAAAAAATCTCAACATAAGATTAATATAGAAAGGAGTAGGTTCTCAAATTGAGGTTGAAATTTATCAAAACCACACATTGATGTTCTTATATATTTATAAATTTCGTTCCAAGTTGAGGTTAGAGATTTAATCATTAAATACACATCTCTTAAGTGAGGATGTGTATTTATCATATAAATGTAAAATTAAGTGAAATTAAAAGCTTGGTAAAATTGACTATACTAATTGCCACTCCCACCCACATTGCCTCTATATAACCAGTGAACACTTACAGATCATAGAAACTAGTATATATTAAGGATTCTCAGGAAGGGTTTTCAATAAATATTTGGTGTTTGATAACTTAAATGTTAATCTTAAAATAATAATACACTCAATAACATTCCTAATACCCAACATCTAGCTTCAAGAAAATTGTGATATAATATAACAATATAATAATTTAGATTTTATTGGTATAACTTATTTACTGAATTTTTTTATATGAATTTGAGTAAACACATTATGAAATATTTTAATAATTTTCTAAATAAATATGAATGTGTTTGATAAATATTATGAAATAACCATTCATTTTTAAAAATATATTTTTTGCATCAATTATAATTTTCCTCAAAAAAATGATTTTATCTTTTTGTGGCTAAATATTATAATTAATCTTCCTAAATATTAGAAATTTTCTTTTATAATAAAAATATATTTTAAATTAATCATATAAAAACTACTTAAGAATAAAATATTCGTACTCTTCCAAAACAATAATCTTTTCACGAAATAGTGAAAATTACAATTTTTTAAATGTTGTCATTTCATTTCAATAAATCAATAAATTTAAAAGTACCATTATTTTTTGGATATCACATTAAAGTGAAATATAATATCCATATTATTTATAATAATATAATTAATTTTATTTCAATCTTAGATATTAATTATTTGATATAAATTAATTTTAATGTTTATAAAAAAATTTATCAACAAAATATTTTCATTGCATTTTAAAAATTTATATTAAAATTAATTTATGACTCTTATATAAATTGAATCTTGAATAATGGAATCCAAATTTTGAATTATGACGAAAAAAATTAGTAAATGGAATCTTTTTAGTTTTTCATTATAAATAGTAACCATAGTAAATATTTGTCTCCACAAAAAGGGTAAAACGGGTAAAATATGGTATAAACTAGGAGATAAGTTCTTAAAATCAAACCAAAACATATATTTATTTAATTTTATGTGATTAAATATAATATATCCATCATAATTTCTAACACATTTCATTTTGATTACAATTTTCATTGAAAATTACATTTATATTAATTTTAGTAGTGAAAATTATAAAATAACAGTCTCTTCCTTTTAATTTATATTATTTGTTTTCATAGGGATAAAATATGTTATTAATGAATATAAAAAATAATTTTTATATAGATTAATTTATTTTTATTATTTTAATTTATTTAAAATCTTTAGCAATGGTATCATTACCTTAAATTCTTACACAATTCTAACATAGTGCTGATTTAGACAGTAGAAGAATCAATGTAAATAATTTTTGAAGCATCAAAAGCAATATTTTTTGGATTAACTGTTGTATCATGAAACTTTTATGGTCAAAAATGATAAATAATTAATGTTTAAATAGTATATATTCATATTCAATACTTGAGTTGATGTCTTTAATGTGTAAATTAAATGAATAATCATAAAAAGAAACTAATTATATTTTATGTTATATAATATTTTATTAAATGATTTAATAATCATAAAAAAAATATAAATAGGTAAAACATGATGGTAAATGGTTAATAATTTGATCCCTTGACAATTTTTTTGCAATCTATAAACTTAAAAGTATATATATTACCCTTTATGATTGAAATAATTGCTCACACTATCTATTATAAAAAGGGTTGTTAAACTAAAGATATAATGGCTAAAATGACCTTTAAAATATATCTAAATACAATTTTATGAGTTAATTTAGATCATATATCATATTTAAATGTAAATTAAACCTATTTTTAACAACTTTTCCATGATTTTTACTTTATATTATTTTAATGTTTTGAAAAAATCACAAGAGTGCCCCCTCCCACCCTTATAAAGAGACATCCCTTCTCTATTTTCTTTAAACCAATTTGAGCCACATAGATAAATAACCATAAAATTTTAATTGTATGATTCCATATTCAAGAATTATATCTCTTTAGCTTCTTAAGAGAACAATTAAAATGTTCCTTAAGAAAAGATCTAATGGTGTCCCAGTGAAAAAAAATGTATTCATGCAAATCAAACACTTTCAATTTATTTCTTATTATACCTTATTAAAATCATTATTATTCACATTATAATATTAAATATGTATCAAAAATATGCTAAAAAATTATTATGGATATATAACCACCATTATCAACCATCTTTTCTAACAAATGCTAAATGGAAGTAACGGTTATGTGTATGTGTGGACTACCACCTCCACAAAGCGATGAGATTTTTTTAAAATTTTATCTTTACATGGATAGTAATAAGGATAGATTTAATTGATATATATTTTATTTATATTTTAATAATGATTCAGTAAATTTGAAATCTTATTTTCATTTCCTTCGTTCCAACCCTCAAATAATGGAAACATTGCATGTGTGTACGTATGGATTACCATCTCCACATAGTAATATAATTCATTTCCAATTACATATTTATATGAATAATTATATAATTGTATATGATGAATAAAAATTATACATGGATCACGATTTATATTTTATATATGATGAAACCATCACCAAAGGTCATGGACCAAAACCATCGAATGGGAACTTGTATGGATATGGACTAATTTTCACCAGAATATTCATTTTATGGACGAGTTGTTAACAAAAGAATAATGGGAAATTAAAAAATGAAGGGTAAATAGTAATTTATAAATTAATATAGTCCTAGAATATATATTAAATAAATAAATATTTATTATATATTAATTTTTAACATGTACTAATCAAGATGACACTTGAGTTAAGGATTACTTATCTCAATTTATTTTTGTGAGACATATGACATATTCAACACAATTATCTATTGTGTGGTGTATATATTAAAAATGAATTAATTTTATGATACATTTCCTGAAATTTATTGTGATTAAAAGTCCAGATAAGGGTACCTATTTCATATGGTTTTTATTCTAAGATTACAAAAGTTAAATGGATTCATTGTCTAAAATCTATTTCGTACAGACGTGTTTGATGTTACAAACCTATTTAAGTCAATGAGTGGTAAAAACTACACATTTGACTAGTTATATAAGTATTCTATTTATGTGCATGATATTTTTATATTAATTTTACACTATACTTTTATGGGATTTGTGATTCAAATGTTACCAAAGAAGTTATGGATTTATATTTTAATCTCATTTTATTTTGAGAATGTTTATGTTTGAATTTAAATTAAGAAAAATATAGTATCTTAATCCAATAAAACCATTGAATTTCCATATTCATTTCTTATTCGTGTATTTTTTTTTAATTAATAGTGGTGTTTTCCTCTCATTGGTACATAAAATGGTCGAAAAAATGTTTTTAAGAAAAACATCCTTTATTTCTTTCTTTGGTTGGGAAACTTTTTCTTCCATGTAAATGTTTTATTTACAATGTTTTGAAGAATTATTTTACTATTATACTATGATTTTTTAAATTCATTTTTACAAATTTTTAACATTCTATAAAAAATCAAAGGAATCTTCTTATCATTTTCCAATCTAGGTTCTTTTGAATTTTTACTAAAAATAAGAATGGAATATTTGTTCAACCATACAAGGAGTGAATGTAAATTCCTACCATCATGAAAACTCAGTACTATGAATATTAATTTACAATTTTTTATGGTTATTTAAAAAGAAAAATTATTTCCTTAATATTTTTAAAATTTAAATATTCTGAATAATTGAGTTGAAAATGAAAAGGGTGATTTATTCAAGAAGTATTCCGATGTTATTTAGAAGGTATTTTGATTTATAATAAAATCCATTGATATTAATTATGATTTATTGTGGATATTTGTCATTGAAAATCTATCTATTATTTCTCTAAATTAATTATTGTAATTATATCTAAATATTAGTGAATCTTGTTTTTATTTCCACAAGTTAACTTATAATGGAATGATAAATAGTTTCACAATATTGAGGAAGATATATGAATGGATAATGAATATGTGATGGTTGGGCTTGTAATTATATATCTCACTAAGGAATTGGGTATGTATTAATGTTTTATGAGATCAAAGGTAACATTTAAAATTTTCCCAAGCCTAAAATATTGTACACATGAGGATATCACAATCCCAAATGATGGTACATTAGCGGTTATCACAAGCCTGAAGTATGTACATATGTGGTTATCAAAATCATAACATGTTTTTAATGTCATGTAGGGTACCCTTTATATAATATTTCTTTGATTATGACAATGTCACAATTTATTCCACAATTTTATGCCATAATTTTACGCCAATGTTATTCTACCATGGATCATTTTATTTGAAACATTTGTCATTAATTTCTTATAAACAACCAAGATAAAAATTATGATCTATGAATTATAGGGAATGGTTTTCGAATGTTAATATAATTTTTTTCATTCCATTATTCTCCTTTTGTGCTTAAATGATCATATATATCTAACTTATTTACCCTTACTGAGAATCTGAGCTCTCCATTTACTATGTTTCCATTTCCCTAGGATGAGAATATAAGTTTTATGTTGGGTATATATAAGAACTATTATATGTGAGAATTTTTTTGTGTGATATTTTGATGATATTTCGTGAAATATTAGTATTATATAAATTATCTCAAATGACAATAAACCTTTATAGTTCTTGAGTAAATAATAGTGTTATGTGTTTGATATTCAATAAAGATGATGTAATGTTTTTTTATTAAATGTATGGTTCAAAAAAATTGGTATCAGAGTACGGTTTAGTTAGTATTTTAATATTATGAATATAGAACCTTGGTGAGAACCATCAAGATAATCAGAACTATATGATTACATCCTATGTATTTTTCAAGGTATAGATTATGTGGTTTTCCAAGTAATACATCTATGTATATATACTATAAGGTGAATTTCTTTTAGAAAAGATGAATATGGGGTGATAACCCTAAAAAAGAGTTGGTTGAATATATCACAGTTATCACTTTGGTTTATGGTGAATGTTCCCTTATGGTTCACCTCATTTAACACTCTCAGAAAATGTGCTTGGGATGATTCATATTTTCATTATGAACCATTGTGAATGATTTAAATATATGATGATCATTAATGACCTAAGAAAAAAAATCATATATTGAAAATAAGGTGTCATAATTTTCACATTCCTTGAAATATTTTTCATAATTATATAGTTTCCAACTATGGTTATTTTTTCTCACATGATGATTTTTCATTTTAGTCAGCAGTTAGGACTAGGAAAATTTAGTTGACAAATAATGTGACAGACAATGAAATCATTATCCTCCAAATAAATTGAATGAAATGGGAACTATTAGTAAAAACATTTTTATTATTTCTGTTAAACTATTATGGTATATGATTAATAATGAAAACATTGTTTAGTTTCCTAACCTGTCAAATAATAAAAAAATTTACTTTTACAGATGTTTAGGTGGTAATTGGTTATACAAGGAAAAAACATCAATTTCCTTCATGTCATGAATATGTGATAAATCACATAGAAGAATATCTCAAATTACAAGGATGATGTTTTCTATATGTAAATAAAGAGTATGGAATAATGAATTTTCATTGAATTTTATCTATTATTTTTTAATAACTTGGTAATTATCAAAGTCAATACCCTATACAAAGAGTTAACTTATATAATATAGATGGGAGTATGTTAGTTCAGTAAATTATGTTGAATGTTTGATGTGTTTATGAATTAGGATTCAATAATTATGTTGTTAATGTGTTTTAAAATTGATATTATGGAATCAATAATCATGAAATATCTGTGTTTTGTTATTCGGTTGTATTTAATTAAGGATTTTCACAAATATATTGAATGGTACTAATATCCCGGAAAGGTGATTTAGTGATAAGGTGATATATTTGGAAAACACTTTATTTATGGATAGAAAACCATTAATATATTCTTGATTTTGGTATAATAATATTTAGTTTTGATAATATATTATTCATAATGAAATACTAAATTTTATATTATTTATGATAATGGATTTGACTCTTGATTTGATGATAAGGTGATATATGATGAATTTTAATTAATTTTTGGATTTGTGGATTGTATTCAAGAGTCTATGATTTCAATTTAGGAATAATAACAGAGTTAATTTTTTTAATAATTATTGTTTTTAATGAGGTTTTATCACAAGTCATGTTATTTTGGGAAAATAATTGCATGTTTCAAGTGATTATATGATAATGGTATTCACATGTTTGGTAAGTGACATTAGGAGAAACTTCATGTTTTCAGGATATAAATGCTAATGTTGACCCTATAAAAAATATGTGATAAAATCATTTTTATTTTTGGGTTTTTAATATGTTTAAACAAATTTTTATGGAGAATTAAGGTTAAATATTTATATAATGGATTATGTTTAACTTTGAGTTTTATTGTTAACGTTTTATATATTAATATATTATATTGGATGGTTTTGGTAAATATTTAGAGACAAAAGAAATGACTTATAAAACATATGATCTAAAAATTTAACTTTTAGGGCTTCTTGTATATAAAACTCATCAAGTGTATTTATTTCTTATAGTAACAGATGAAGATTAAGTTGATATAATCATTACCGAAGGATGAAATTGTGCTTATAAAATGGAAAGATATAATGTAGGTGAATTATATCATGTTCTATATATTTATATTAAATGAATATCTCAAATTTAATTAAAGGAGTTTTAAATAAAAATATTATTCTTGTAGCATTATTTGTAACTAATTGATGGCCTTTTAACCACTCACTAGTTTCTGGTTTTTTGTTCATTAATGTTATCCTGACCATGTAATATATCACCCGATATTATTCCTTGAATGTTGTTATTCTTATCCATGTATATATTTAAAATTACCACTAATTTATAATTTATATGATAACCAGATTAATTCTTATTTTTGTTAAATTTTATGTTTCCCACATTCCCTTTTCAAAGGACATTTTATTATCCCTCTATATAATGTCAGTTTTCAACATTGGTACTTTCAAATATTGATTTGTTGATGACCAATATAAAATTATGTGGGTGAAATTTATTTGTAAGTGAAAGGAAAAATGAAAAAGATTTGTTTTAAAATAATAATAATCTTGATGGATTCTTTAACACATAACAACAAGCTTCAAGAAAGTCGTGGTATATTATAAAAATATTAATATTTAAATTTGAACATTATAAACTAGATGTTTAAATAGTAGTTATGAATATGAGTAACCACATTATAAAATAAATTTATAGTGGACCTAATCAATAAAAATTTATTGATTTATTCTTAGTAAATAAGCACTCAATTTTTAATAAGGTCATTTTATACATGAAAAAAAAAATTCTACAAAGATTTGTTTTATTAAATTTGGTGAGAAAATATTATAAAACAATTATGATAATTTTAGAAATTTTATAATATAAATTTAATAAAATTTCTAAAATAATCGTATAAAATTTAACTTTTTGTGAAATTTTAGTATTTTTCTAAAATTATTGATTTTTTACTGAATTGTGAAAAATACTGAATTTTCAAATATTATCATTTATTTTAATTAAATAAAGTAATTTTAATGTCCTCTTATATTTTTTATTTTTTTCTTAAATTGAAATATATCCATTATATTATTAATACTATAATTATCTTCATTTTAACTATCAATATTCATGATTTAGATATAAGTTATTTTTTATATTTAAAACGCATTTTTCTAAAAAAAACTATTTTTTTGAGTTTATATTAAAATTAATTTATACATACTATAGAAACATAGTATTTAAAAGATGAAACCTTATTTTGAATTATTATTTTAAAATTTGAAAATTATTATCTTATTATTTTTTGTCATTATAAATAGTAACCATGATAAACATTTGTCCCATCGGTAGTGGTAGAACGAGTAAAACAAAATTTAAACTATAAGATAATGTCTCATAATCACCCAACAACATTCATTTATTTCATTGTAAGATATTAATTATACCATATCTATTTTAACTTTAAATATACTATTTTTTGGCACTATTTTTCTTTGATAATGACATTTATTTTATTTTGTGTATTGAAAATTATAAAATGCCACTATCTTTTTTCTAATTTATATTATATGTTTAAATTTAGATAATAAGTTGATATTAATGAATATAAAATATTATTTTTAACTTGATTAATTAATTTTTATTATTTTAATTTATTTTTAATTTTTATTAATTTCATAATGAACTTAAATGCCTATATAATGGTGACATGGATCTTTTACAAGAAATATAAAAATAAAAGTAAATGATTTTAAAAATAGTAATATTTTTGGGATGAATTATGGTTTCATGAAAATTTTATATTTAATTATATAGTGTAATTTATGGTCAATGATTTTATATTCTAATTACATACAAATAGAGATGTCTTTAAATTAAAGGTAAATGAATAATCTAAAAACTAACATTAATGGTATTTAATGTAATAAAATATTTTATTAAATGATTTAAAAATCGTACCAATATTTAAATAGGACAAAAGAGATGTAATATCATCTAAAGTTTCATTCCATGACCATATTTTAGGAAATTTTTACCTTTGAAGTAAATTTATAACCCTTAATGATTGAAAAATGTGTTACTCTGATTAAGGATTTAAATTTCTAACTAGGGATAAACTAAAGAGATAATATTTAAAATCATATAAACTCATATCTCAATAAAATTATATGAACTTATTTAGATTGAGTTCCTTATTTAATTCAATATTAATCTAATTTTGAACCAATTACCCATGAATTTTACTTCATAGTATTTTAATATTTGGAAAAATTGTAAGAGTTCCCCTACCCTCTATTATAAAAGGGAACCCCTTCTCTCTTTTCATTATGTAAATTTGAGCCAAATAAGTCAACAAATCCTATAAAATTCCCTCATTAAATTCCCTATTCATGAATTAGTGTCCCCATCCACCTAAAATGGTCATTAAAATGGTCCTTAACAAGGTATCTAATAGAGACATACTGAAGAAGAGGTAATCATCCTTCCAAACCTCATTCAGTTTATTTTTTATTTTACCTCTTTCAAATCATTTGAATTCACACTAAAAATATTAAATTATAAAAATTAATATACTATAATATTATTATGATAATGTAACCACCATTATCCACCCGCATTTCTAATAAAAGGAAAACGAAAGTATCGACTGTAGGTTCATGTGGACTACCACCTCCAAGAAGCAATACAATTAATTATTCATTTATAATTTTCTTGGATGGTAATAAGGATATATTTAATTTATATATAAGATATTTATCACATAATAATGATTCTTAAAAACATAAAATATTATTTTTATTTCTTTTTTCCATCCATCAAAAAGTGGAAACATCACTTGGGCGCACATTCATATTATTTTATCCACTAAGTGATTTAATTCATTTTTCATCACCAGTTTATATTAATAATTATAAAGTAGAATATTATATATAAATATGTTATGTATTTAATAACTAATATTCTATATATGATGAAACAATTACCCAATTTCATGTACGAGAACCACTAAACTAAAATATGCAAGGAAAATGATCATTTTTCACCCCAATGCCCATTTTAAAGATTAGTTTTTAATAAAATGATAATTCGGAATTGTAAAAAAATGTAAAATAGTAATTTATACATGAATATAGTTCTTTAATACATTTATAATAAATATATTATTATTATATTCATGGTTTGAACATCTATTATAAAAGATAATACTTGAGTTAATGTTTTCTTGTCTAACTTTTATTTTCTTGATACATATTTCATATTAACAAAATTTATCCTTTTGGGTGTATAAACTAACCATGAATGTTTTTTATTATAATTTTCATTCAAATTAATGGTATTTACAAATTATTATAGGGTTATGTATTTCATGAGCTTTTGATTCAAAGATTAACAAAGTAGTTAGGGTTCTTCTTCTTAATATTGTTTTAACTGAGATGTGGTTGATGTTATGTGACAGTTTTTTTTTATAATGTTTAAATACCTAAAATATGAAATTTTATATCATGAATAATTTTATTTTCATGATATTTAATGTTTTATTGGATTTGTTTCTTTCATGGGTCTTATGATTGAATGTTTACCAAAATGGTAAGTGATTTATGTTTCAATATCAATTCCTTTTGAGAATGTATCTGCATATGTTTACATGGGGGGAAATTATAGGACCACTATAGGATAAAACCATTTAATTTTCTTATCCTAAGGTTATTCATTTATTTTTTATTTAAAAGAACCATTTTCCTCTCTTTGGTCTATAAAATTATTGGAAAATTTTTTTAATGAAAAATATACCTTGTTTCCTCTTTTTCAAGAATATATTTATTCAATGTAAATATTTTATTTAAAATTTTTCCAAGAAATTTATAAATATTTACATAGGTGTTTTATAATTCATTTTTACCCATTTTATAAATTGTATTAAAAAAATTTCAAAGGAATCATTTTATTTTTTTATTAATAAGGTACTTTTGACTTTTTACAGAAAAAAATTGAAAGGAATATTAGGTCAAACATACACAGAGTCCTGCCATCATGACCACTTAATATTTTAAATATTAATTTAGAATTTTCCTTGTTTATTTATGAATAAAATTATTTTATAAATATTTTATAAATGTTCATAATTTAAAAAATTCATTTCAAAATGAAAAGTGTATATTCCTCAAAAAATATTTTAGTGATATTTTAAAGGAATGTTTCATCTATAATAACATCACTTGATGTCAATTATTATTTAAAATGGATATTATCAAGGATACCAAAATTATATTTTCTTTGTATGTTTTATAGTTATGATGATGAAATATCAATGAAACTTGTTTTTGTATCTATAGGTTCGGTTAAGATGTATTGTTAAATTTTTTCATGATCTTTTATCATACATAAGAATTCATAATTAATATTTGATGGGTTTCCTATAATTATATATTCGTACAATGAATCAGGAAAATATTGGTGTTTTATGAGATCAAAGGATATACAGGAGGTTTTACCAAGATCAAAAGATGGTACAATAGATGTTATACCAGGCCTGAAAGTTGGAACATTTGAGGTTATCCAAAATTTTGAAATACATACAATGGTAGTTATATTAATACTAACATGTGATAAATGTTTTAGTGGGTATCCTTCACAAAATATTTATATGATAATTATTAATCCACACTTTATTCCACTCTTTTATGATATGAGCTTATTCCAATTTTATACAAACATGGATCTTGTTCTTGAATTATTTTATGATTCATATATTATATAATTTTGACATCATGAATATTATCTATCAATTATTGGCTTTGGTTTAAAAAGTTTAGTCACATGTTCTCGTACCCTTATTCTCATGTAAATCTTAAATGATCATTGATATCACCTTTGTTTACCCTTACTAAGAATCTATTTTCAACCTTTATTATGCCTATTTTTACCCAAGTTATGAAAAAATATTTCTTATGTATGGTTTATATAGGATGTTTTATATATGAGAAGATCCTAGGGGTATAATGAAATAAGAAAATTTTATATCTATTCTCTAAAAACACTAAACCATTATACTTCTGGTGTGGTTCATGATTTTATGTATTGAATATTAACCTAATTGGATGAAACATTTATATATCAAAAGAATGGGCCCCATAAGATTTATATTTTTCCAAAAAAATCTCCACTTGTTACAAACACAACCATCTGAATGGTACTTAGAGTAGTTATGATGGAAGGTATATATCTAATATAGATAGATTTTAAAATCACATAACATTATGGATATTTGAATAAAGAAATAAGTGAAACATGAAAATTCAATCCTTTATAGAGGACTATATAATTATTTGTATCGATACAACCCATTTTTTTTAAATTAGTGTGGTGATGATAGATTCGTCGTTTTACTTTTATATGTGGATAAGAAGATTATTTTAGTACTGATATAGGAAAGCAATGATGACTAGAAGGTAGAACATTCCAGATGATTAAATTTAAAGGATCATGGATATACAATAATGGATATTAAGGAAAATATTATAAGGTAGTCAAAGAACAAAACATTCTTCCAAATTCAATATGTCTGTATATGAGAGGTACTGTATTATTTCAAAATTATTAGGGTAAATCTGGATACAACTCCCTTGGTTGGACATTTAATTCTAAGGGAGGAGAAGAAAAATATAAGAAAAATATAGTCTTATTGCATTGAAAATGGTTCCATTTAAATCCATAACCAGAAGCTCTATGTCTTTCATAGATTTTTCACACCTGTAAATTACATATGTTGTGGGTGGTTTATAAAATTTGAAACCTCATCATGGTAGAGAACACTGGGAAAACATTACTTTGATGCTCTAATATTTTAAATTTTCAAAAAGTATGTCACACTATTTTATAAGGAACAAACTACTACAAGGGATTACAAATTCATATATTAGGGAAGATTCAGACACATAGATGAGTTCCACCACTTATATCAATACATAAAAAGCTATATCTATGAGTTTTATATCAATACATCAACAAATAGTTTCACATTTATTAATAGAGGTAGATTATATTGAACTTATAGTAGTTGGGAAGCAGTTAATTTCATAGAATGGGCTATTGGAGGATCCAAGAAAAGGCAATAGGGTAAAAAAAATCAGATTTACAAAACATGATCCACTTTGAAAATAATGTTATTTTTTATTCTTAAAAATTTAATTTTATATTAAAACATCACTTCATTTGGAATTTATTGGTGGAAAAATTGTTGAAGCTATAAAAGGCAGATTGAGTTTAGGATCATGGAAATTTTCCAATGAAGCTTGTTGTGTAGGGTAATTCTGGTGATATTATAGTAAATTTGAGAAGTCTTGATAGAAATCATGTTCGGGAATCATGTAGATGTGAAATAATTTTTATATCAAAGGGTATTTGTAGATAATAATGAAGGAAATATTGTAATATTCATAAAATGATTCCTTAGTGGGATATTTTTAGGTATCAAGTGAGGGGGAAACAACGTTCTAGCTAAGTGTTGGAAATATTGGAATGAGTGAATATAAAATTAAAATTATAAAAAAGATGAATATAGTAGTGTAGCACAACCAAAGTCCTAAATTCTATAAGCAAAAGGGGTGAATTATAGTATTTCCCAATTTAAATGTGTGATTTACTAGAAAATTATTCCCTTTATGATATTTTTCCCATGTTAACTAAAATAAGTGTTCATTCTATCCCTCTTGAGAGACTCACGTAAATTTACCCCAAAATTTAGTAAATTGAAACATCTAGAGGGCATAATTATTTTACATTGCTCATAATATAGTGCTAATACAATTATCACACACATGGTGATGTATTAGTGTACCAGAATCCTCCACTACACTAGCTTGGTGGATAAAAGTTCAGTCATGGTCACTTGATGTAAAGGATCACATCATTTTTAATTTTTATGGTTTGATCACTCCTCACCCAAGGGTCAATTTTTATTCCTCTCCTCCAAGCACTACTTCAGGAATTCTTGGTCATTTTATATACATGAGGATATATTCATGTTTAATATGATAATATACTTTAATTATAGTTCTATATTTAGTGCTTATTTAGACTTATAAAATTAATGCACTTATCTTATTCATGTAATATAGTATAAACACAAAAAAATAAGGTTTTAGTCATAGTCATTTACAAAATACAGCAGTAGAAAAGTCTCCCATATGAAGAAATTCCTACACTAAAATTATCTTAATTTTTCTTTATCTTATATTTATCTAGCTATAGAATTGATATCCTTCTTATTCACTCAAGACACCTCTTCCGGAACTACACTATATATGGTTGTGTGGTCTATGACAGATTTGAGCATTCTCCCTTAGAAATATATATACATCAATGGTAAACCACTATTTCTATTTTCCCCTACAATCTACACTCAATTTGGCAACATTTTCAGCACTTCTTCTTCTCCTGTGAAACTCAAAATTTAATATAGTTTATCTTTCTTTCAACACATAGAAATTTTATTTAGTATCCATTTCACAAATTCCACTTCTTATTATTCTCTTCTTATTGAACTCAAAAAAAAATCATGTGTAATATTTTTTCATGTTCTGAATATAAAAACTTCATAAAAAACATTACAAGATTTTATAATTCAATTTTAACTATTTAATAAGTAGATTTCGATGTAAAATTAACTATATTTTTTTATTATAAAAACTTCATAAAATTAGTACCAATACATCCACCCTTTTAATTATCCATAATATTTAAAATATTCTTAAAATATTTAGGTACTTATTCTTCTAGAAAACCTATAAGAATCCTTTATTACATTACCAACCTTATATTTTTATTGATAATATTCATCATAATTCTTAGTTGAAAACGATCCTCCACATGAATGAATAAGTTTTCAATTAATCGCTTCCTTTTTGTGGTGTGGACCCATTTCTCAACCAAATACACACAAAATATAAATTTTGATAACTATAAAAACATTATTTTATATTAACATAATATTCCCTATCATGGCATGAGCATTGGAGTTTTTATCTACAACCAACTATATTTCACTATGTTAATGACTTCTATATATTACTGTTAAGAAAATAATTCACCAAAAATGATAAAAAGAATGACCCTAACACTTTACCTTTATTCTAAATAATTGACATATATGAATTCTAGTGCTGAAACTTATGTTTCACCCTTAGTCATTAAAGTAATACAACACATCACATGAAATGAATCTTTGGGACCACTTCAGATAACCTTTACTAACAAATTCTTTTTTGATAATTTTTCAAATTCCTCATGTAATGAATGTTTCATTTTTTCCTTGATTACTCCTATACACAAAATTATTTTTTTGGCACATTATAATAATTTCACATAGAAAAAAACTATGACTCTTATGTATATAATATTTGTTTTTGAAATTTTCATATCCCAAAGCTTATTTGTACTGGAGACATTAAAAACCATCAAATGGGGACCCAGTTACCCTCACATATTTATGGTAATTCCATGCCTTTTATATATTTCAATGTGACCTGTAACTATTTACACTTATATATAGAGGAAACTCTTCCATGAATTTTCAAAATATCAATGCCACTTATAGAATCCATATCTATCCACATGTGGAATCTCATTTCTAAATTCAAATATTTAGCCTTCCCAGCATCATCTGATTCTTATGCTAACTATAATACTTCCCTACTTTACCAAATTCAGGTGAAATCTAAGAGGATGATTCTTATGCATATAAGAACTCAAAAACATTAAAAATATATTAAATTTTATAACAAGTTGAATATATTATAAATTTTCAACATTAAAAAATAATCTTTTCTTCTACTTGTAGATTTCAAATTTCTAATTATTCCCCTTTCAAACTGCTTACTTCAAGAGGAACTTGCAAATCATTTACTACTTTATCTCCTATTCCTAAATCACTTCAAATTTATTCCTAAATATAAAAATATTATCCTCCACCATCAAACCTTGTAATCCAATGTCAATCATTCTTTACAAATATCCAGATGTGGTTCCCATGTGTATAATAACCACCTTCTCCTTCATTCATTAATCCAATACATAATATCTTATAATTATAATATTCATGAACAAGTAACTAAATATAACTTTTATTGTAAATAAATCTTTGACACATCCAAAAATCATTATCAAGGTAACAAAAAACTCCCCCATGATATAAACATTCTCTCCCATTTTATTTTTTTGATAATAGTCCCATTAGTTCAATAAAAAATTATTCTTCCTTCATCAAACAACATAGGTATTTTGGGTTCACCATTTATTTTCCCCATTTTTCTATAAAATATAAAGGATCTTCTCTATCCATATTCATTCTTGTAATCAATATACCTTATTAGTTTCACAATATTTTCATTCAAGACCTCTCCCCCTATATTTCTAAATTTTATAAGGATATCTACAAAGATTCACACTCTCTTCAATAATGGTATACTTTATCCAAACATTCTTCATGCTCACAAAAGTAGTCTAGAAGAAACCATATTTATTTTATTTGAACCCCACTGTTTCAATACTTCTTTTTCAATACAATTTGACACCATTTTTAGAACTAAAATTAACATATATTTTTTAAATTTAATGCATAAAAAAAATTTATATCCTACTATATTTCATAAAAACATTTTTATGAGTGTATTTCAAACTTGGAACTGAGTTATTGAATAAACCTATAACCTACCAAATCAAGAAATTAGTGTACATAAAAATATGTTAGGTAAAAAAACAAGTATATTGTATCACTTACTTCAAAATTTACATATAGCACTATACTTTTACTTTATTCATAAGATCCTATAAAACCAATAACAATTGAAAAAAACCTTTCGAAAAATATTACTAAATTATAAAAGGTGTGATTCATAGTTTATTATGAAGAAATTAATACCAATTTTAACCATTATTCTTATATTCATTATCTGGGATTCTTGTTTTTTAGATAAATTTAAAAACACTTTATATTTTCATCACTAACTTCGAAAGAAATCAGTCCTAGGTTTCCTCCATGTATTGGGATTGTATTAAGTAAATGTAAATCAATTTGTGGTTTTAAAATTTCCTTCTAATTTGTTTTTCTTATATAAAAGACAATCATATGATACTATAATCATAGTATAAAAATGAATAAAAAAATTCTCTTTAATATTTGTATAAGTAAAGTATATTTGTATTATTCTTCAAGTAGTGGTCGTATATAACTTGAAATATATATTAATATCACTTGTTGACAACCAATATTTTTTTTATACCAATGGAAACTTCATATAGGTATTAGGAACTATTTTCCATCTAGATCATGCCCTACTTCATGAAATTATATATTAAACTAGAGAAAATATATTGGTTTACTAATATTATTGTTAAGTCATATCAAGGCCTTAGAACCATCCCAACTTCCCATTTTTTCTTGATACCAATTGAAAATAGAATATAGTCTAAATTCACTTGAAACATTTATTTTCTTAGATTAAAAAATAATAATATTTCCACGGAATCATACACATATGACTCCTTTTAGAATATTAAAACCATCAATATCATACATATGTAATATTTTAGTAAAATCACACCATGGTTCATATCTACCATTATCATACACCATTTCCAAAAAAGAATAGAAACATTTAAATGATTTGGGATAGGGGTAACTATAAAATATTCAATCTGAAAATTGTGTTTGGTCATTATAAATAAACTCTTTTCTTCTACCAAGTTTACAAGCCTTAATAGTTTTGATCCTTTAGGTGATACCACTCATGATAAATTAATCATGAATGATTTCTTTGGGATTCTTCAATTTCCTTGGATAGAGTTACACCATGATTATGGGACTACTCCCACTTGTACAAATTTCATCCTTTGATTATTTATTTTTTATATCCCCTTAATATGGTAAAAAAAACTCAATCGGGTTTCCCCTCATGTTTTCTAGTAGTATGGTTGATTCCCCTTAAGTGTGACTCATGTTTTCCTTTATAAATGACCATAAATAAAACTTCATATCTATTTGACCTTGATGTAATTTTAATGTGAAATCCATCCACTTATTTTTTTATTATGATAACATCCTTTATCTTTCTTTAAAAACTTATTTGACAATCATGGGGAAAAAATTTCATATTTATTTTCACTTAATTCATACTTTTTCTCTTTCCAAAATGGTTGTTTGGTGTAACCAACCATTGGTGCTTGATGGTGTCTCTTTTTTTTACTACATGATTTACACTATAAATTAGACATAAATGAGGATTTAGGATTCCTCCTTTTTAATTTTCACATTATAATCATTTATCACTATGAATTTTTATTTTTGTTCAACATATTTTTATTTATTTTTTTCAATCCTCAACATTAAAATGGGAATTAAAGTTATCCTCATTAAATTGTCCACACACGTTTTAGTGTACTTTTATGAAAAAAAAATCATGTTTTGAGTATGTAAAAAACATTCATAAAAATTATAACTCTTATTGTCACATCTGGGTTGAGATGTTGGTGTAGCATTAATTATTCCCCCACTGAGACCTTGGTATTCTAGACATGCACTCATTATGTTTACTATTATTACATTGAAGTGCCAATTTATAGAAAACCTCTGTTTTGAACATTCACTACAAATTCTATCAACTAAATTCCCTATATCCACTGATTCCATGTTTTAAATTATTTTTTATTCACACATTGATGCTATTTTAGTATATCACTTCTTTTTTACACTATATATTTTCAATATATGATTTAGCTCATTGATATTCTCATACTTCTCATTCAACTATGTGACTATTTCAATAAACCATGATCCTACGTCATTTATAAATTTATTTCATTCTTCAAGATATTATTGTAAAAGTATAATTATTTTGTTCAACTCATTCTCCATTGACAACAATTTCTCTATATCTTGTGTAATTTATTTAAGTAAATTTTTTATCCATTCATATTAATAGTTGTATTCATTATGTTTTAATTTAACTCTACCCCTTATATCCTTAATATTATATTATTAACATCCAAATATTCTAGGAATGGATTTTTCATTTCATCTTTGATACCTCATTAATATACCTTTTCTTATAAGGGTTAGATCACACCTTGGTTACTGCTTGAAAAAACACAAGTTTGGAAATTTTATGTACTTGTTTTACCATAATTGGAATATAATCATACATTAACCTTCATGGTTAATTATAATTTTTCATATTTAATATAATATTCTAAAATATTTTTAGAGATATATGAATATATATAACAGAATATAATTACCTTGATTGGATCACACCTTCTCCAGATTATTCTTCTTATTTCTATTCATCATTCCATTTTCTGTAAGGTAATCTAAAATACTTTTTATTATCTATTTCTCATTATTATAATATTTGTAATAATATTTAGGGACATAAATAACAACCTTCTTCACATCCACTAATTTTTGATAATAATCTTCTAGGATCATATAAATTTTGAATGAAATAGAACAATGAGAATATATATTTTATAATTACATGGATAATGATTTATTCAACACCTTATTTAGCCTTCCATGTTTAATTATTTCATTATACTTTGTTAACTCAGAATCATTTTTAATATAGTTCATGATATCCTTTCCATATAACTGTAGGAAAATAAGAATATCATTTTTGAAACCATTAAATTCTTTTCCATTAAATAGGGGTGGAAACATTATGAAATCCATGAGAAACAAATTGAAATTATATTTAGAGGTTATACACTATATTTGAAAATTTTAGATTGGACACCACTTTTTATGACAAAATACACCCAAATAGTTAGGGTGAAAAAGGTTATTTTCATTTTAAACAAATTCCTTACTGGATTATTTTCTTCTATAGAATAACGTTCTCATGTTAAAAGGGACATAAATTTAACTTGTTCTTATTGAGGAAATTCCTAAACAACATATAAAGATTTATAGGAAAGTAAAATTTTTATAATCTATAGGTAATTTAATTTCTACCCCACTAAGGGATAATCCAAAAGTAATGCACATGACGATGTGACAGTATACTAAAATCAACAATTTCACAAGATTAGTGGATACAGGTTTGTTTATTTTCCCCACACTCTATGGATAACATCTATTATATGTTTTAGGGTTCGGTGTTTTATAAAATAAAGGACACTCCCTCTTTTTCTCCTTCATATACTACTTCAATAAGTATTGGTTAGTTTTTGCACATGAGGGTATCCCAAAGATAAACATTATAGACTAGTTTCATCATAACTCTAGATTTGATGATTTTTTTTAAGTTCATGTTTTCTGAACTCCAATTATTCTATCCAAATCAGACCAAAAACTCAACATAAGGGTTGATTATTATTTTTACATAAATTACATATAATTACTAGAGTATCACTTATATAAATATTACATCATTTTAGATAAATATTCAATACGTCTTACAATAATACAATACTGGGAACCATAACTCTTTAGTTCCATTAGATATTAGATATATAATTAAATTATTTCATGAAATACCTTCAAAATATCTAACAAATTTCAACTTATATTGTACCCATATTTGACATATTCTACTTAAAATCATTCTTTATAACTTAGAAAAATAGTAACATGAGAAAGATTGTGCTTAGATCCTCCGTAAGGGTAAAAAATGGAGATGTTAATAAATGATAATAAGTTAGTATAAGATAGGAAAATGGGTATGGTATAATGATAATAAATTATGAAAATATTCATATAAAGCCATAGACCATAAATTATTAGTCATGGAATAAGGATTTACTATAACAAAATCTAAGGGTCATAAGATTGTTGAATCATCAATATTAAATCATGATCTATGATAAAATATCATAAGAATAATACATAAGTTTGTTATATAAACATAATAATTGAGAATTATTTACTTACTCATGTATTACAATCAATACTATTATAGTGGAAAAGTCCCACAGTGGATTGGTTTCACTCTTTATTCCCACAAACATAGTAGGCAGAATCCCATTGTGGATTGCGTTCACTCCTCATTCTTATTCATACTATATCAGGAGATAAAAATATTTAACCAATTAAATATAGTAATAAATAATTATAGTCCCAAATATAAAATAATTAAAATCATACATAAGAGTTCCAAAAGATCATAAAACATTTATAATTCATCATATCTTAATTAAGCCCTGGGAAAGAAATAGATTTCATGAAAACATTCTTAAAAATTCATATACTTAAGACATCCATAAAAATACGTCTATGGTATCATAATATCTTATCAATAGAGAAGAAAAAATCCATAAAGGGTGTTGACGTAGATAAAAAATACTTTTACAAAATCATTATAATTGTGATTTGATAAACAAGAGAAAACATACATTTGTTTGTAACATTAAAAAACTAAAAATACATAGAATGATGGGAATATGATTTTCATTGAAAAAAACTAAAAACTTATAAATTAGTATTTTTAAAAAAGAATGGGCATGATAGTGGGAAATTTTTTCATTATATAAATATTAAAAATATATTATTGTCACACATCTATAAAATTTAAAATATAAAACATACAAGAAACATTGAACTGATTACTTTTTAAAACGTTGAAAATAATGCCAAAAATAGAATATTTTTTTTGAAATAATTGGATTATATAAAATAAAATTATTAAATCATATTAAATAACATGGACATTAAATAAAAAATATTTTCGACCAATAAGGATAAATAATGCCAATTTTTATTAAATATGTTATTTTTGGAATTTTGAGTGCTAAGGAGGGTGAAAATAAAACTAATACTAGATAAGGTTAGTTATAGAAATATGAGAATAATATATATATATATATATATATATATTTATATATAAGGTTTATGAAATAAATAACATATAATTTAACATAATATAAATTGATATATACACAATCCAAAAAAAAGATATATTGTAACTTAAACCCTTATATCAATTCCTCACTTGATTATTACACATCCTAACCAAATGTATAATAAATATAAACTTATTATATATATATAATAAAAACATATTTACACATATATTTATATATATATATATCCCTTATAATTACCAATTATCTATTTCTTAAAAATTATTTTTTAAAATCAATATGTGGGTGTCAACTGTTCTACATTCCCAATATGTTTTAGTTTAGTGACTCTTGTCCCTGAAATTTGGTCATGGTTTCGAAATCATAATCATCTCATAAATATAATACATATTTATTATATAAACATTAATAATTATCCAGGTTAGGTGATGACGAAATGTAAAACCATGAGATTTTTTAAAAAGAACATTTTTTCAATAGTGTTTGTTACATGTAGCACCGAGATTCAATGACCAAAGAGATATATGTCATTAAATTTAATCTCTTTGATGTCGTTTGGAACACACAACCCCAATTCTAACCAAACTATAATGTAGTATATCAGTATAATCTTGCTGTTAAATTAGAATATACCAATAGAAAAAACTAAATTATGAAATTTATTTGTTTTACACCTATATAAAATTAATAAATTGGTTTGTATTTGTTATAAATAAAATAAAAAAATATTCAAAGAAAAAAAATGTTTTCTGAAAAACAGTATCTTTCTAATCGATGGTTTCATCATTCAATGCACACATATTTTAAAATAATGTTTTCCAATTTTTGAAAATTTATTTGAAAAAATGAACCTGTTTTTGTAATCATCATGTTAAAATTAGTTTAGAGTAAATTTTTTGTATAATTTTATTAAAATATCTATATTTTGAGAAATAGTAACAAATACTGATTTTTATTAAAAATTTATTTTTTGTTTAAATTATTTAAAATATTAAATTATATTTAAAATTGGTCTTAAACTAAAATTTGTAATATTATATTATAATTCAACTAATTTGGGTATTTTGTATCAGATTTATGTTCATCATCAATATAAAACATTCCATACTTATGAAAACTTTTTTTTTTGAAAACCGCTTTTTCATCGCATCTGCAGGTTTTATTTTAAATTAATTTTTTTAGGTATATTAACTGGATTTGGAAAAATGGATTTAATATTTATAATAATCATAATTTATATTATATAATATGTCAAGAATAATTTTTTATCATAATTAAAATTAAAATCATAAAAAATTAATTATCATTGTTTAGGTTAAAACAGATTTACTAGGGGTTAAACATAAAAGATAATGGATAAAATAACCTAAAAACATATCCAATAAATATTTTCATGAAAAACATCAAATATATGTCATACTTGGTTTGATAATGAGTTATTTTGTAGCATTTATGCATAGGATAAATCTATGAGTCGCATTTTTCTTTTCATAAATTCCATGTATGCCCTCCCCCCCACTTATAATAGGCCACCCCCTCTCCTCTCTTTTTTACACACCAAAATAATTTTGTTTTGAAAAATACCTACCCAAATTTCTTCCTTACATACCTCTCCAATTAATTCAGTCCTTTTTATCATAAATTCATTATAATAAGTCTTTAGTAATAAACCTTAAGAGGTATTCTGATGAAGAGGTAAGTTCATAACCATACATTTTCATTTTAAATATTATTATAACTCATTAAAAAATTTACCAACTATGATATGATAAAAAACTAGTATATTCTATATACATATATCTTTTTATAATAATTTCATAAAATATATTCATCTTCAATTCCATCAAATGGGAAAAAAATATTGATCATGTGTACGGTAGACTACCACCTCGCGAACCGATGTAATTCATTTTCCATCACCACTTATCACATATGTAAATAATGATAGATTTAAGATATTTACATAATATCTATGAAATAATTATACATATAGATTTATTATAACACATATAACTTATTACCTTCCAATCCAATTGAAAAATAAAACACCGCTCGTGCATATGTTTGGATTACTGCATCCATAAAGTGATGTGATATGTTTTTCATTTTATTTTGACATTGATCATAATAAGGATTGATTTATTTAATATATATTATATATATTATATAATAATGATTATATTAATTCTAATTTCCACATATCATTGCTTCCTTCTATCTAAGAAAAAATGGAAACAACATTCATGCATACATAGGGACTACCGTCTCTATGAATAATGTAAACAATTTTTCTACAAATAACTATTATATACAATTATAAATACATATATATTGAATATATGTTATATTTAAATCATTTTAAACATTATTTTTATGATATAACCCGAATAAAATTATAATTAATTAAACTACTGAACAAAAACATGCCTGAAAAATAAAGTAGTTATCACAAAGAATAGTGATTTAAACAAGAACTAGTTAATAAAAAGGTAATAAAATGATATGAATAAATCATATATGGTATAATATATATGATTATGGTTCTTTAATAGATTTATAATAAATAAATATTTATTATATAGTAGGTTCAAATATGTATGAAGTAAATTAGACATGAGGATAGGGTTTTCGTCTCAAAACATCCATCTTTGTGAAACAAGCTCTTTTACACACCCAATTGATTTCAAATTCAAGATATATCTCTTCAGAGTCATTTTTTTAAATATGTTTCTAAAATTTTTATATTTTATTATCTCAACATTACTTCTATGAGATATATTTCATATTCATTGATTACTTATTTTTTTTCTTGTGTATATACTTCTTATTAGATACGTTATATCATAAATAAAATTTATTTCATGATTTTAAATATTTTATTTAATGTTATGGAGGATATAATTCAAAATTTACCCAAGCAATAAGGGTTATTTTAAATGAAGATTATTTATCTAGATTGATTATAATTAAATTCCTGGTGATGAAGTATTATGATATACCACTCAAGAAACACATAAATTTTCTTATCATCTACTTATTCATAAAATTTTCAAGTAAGAATACCATTTTCCTCTATTTGGTACTAAAAATTATTTGGAAATTTACTAAAACCAAATCAAAATTTATTTCTCTTTTCAATTAAAAATTATTTTTCGTCTGTATCCATATTTTCTAAAATCATTTAAAAAAATGTTTTTAACATTCAAAAAATGATTTATTAAAGACATTTTTGAGATGTTTTAATTTATAAAAAATTGTTTAGATGGGATCTTCTTATAATTTTCCATATACAGTACTTTTTAAACTTTTAACATCACTGTGAAAAGAATATATTTTTAACCTATACATAAATTATGGAATTTCTGAATGTCATTGTTTTTAATATTCCTTTAAAAAAATTGTAGGTACTTTTCGTGGGAATTTTTTTTCCAAATATTATATAATATTTTAGTTTTTAAAAGTTATTTTCAATGTGTAAAATGCATTTTCCTCCAAAAAAATTAAATGGAATTTTAAGTGTATTTCTTTTCCTCAAAGAAAAAAATATTAATTTTATATAATGCTTAATTGGGAATATGTTGTAATGTTTTCATCCTTATTATTTATCTATGTGGTTTATTTCTAATTTTACTAGGATTTATAATTTTGATATAATTTAGAATATTACTCATAATGGATTATAATTATGTTTCTCAATTTGAGAAAGTATTAAAATTTCATAATCTATTTTTTTAATTTGAAAGTTTTTGTTTATTAGGTTTCACCCCTTTAATATAAGAAATGAGTTAGACTTAGTAAGGGATGTTTGAGAATTATATAGATAAGAAACACTTCGATGTTTCTTATTTGATAAAATATATTGGGTTTTGGCTAGGTCCTTGAAAATTTATATACATTTCTTAGCACAAGGCCTTGATGGTATTTAGAATGTATTGAAATAATTCCTCAAAGGTATGTTTAAAATGTCCTATATTATTAATTACACCATTATGAATTCAGTTATTGATGTCCATATTATTATTTTATTTGTTATTATATACATGGATAAGTTTTTAGCACATTATATTATTTTTGTGCAATTATTTGATCATCATTTATTCACACCATATAATCCTTCATGTTTAAGATTTTGATGAAATGGAATGTGTTTCAGTTATTTACCTTGTCTATATGATATATAATTTATATTTCAAAAAGATTCTATTGTACTCATACCCTTACTTTGTATTATATGTTACACCATTATTATGTTCCTTATCCCCATGATTCCTAGAAATGTTTTCTTAATGATATTCAAGGACATTATATAAGGAAAAAATATGATCTCAAAGAAAATAGTTTTATTGTTTGTTATGTTCTCAAATTTATGTGAAATTCAAGTATGTGTCTAGTTTAACAATACTAAAAAAATATTATATTCTTTGGGATTTGATCACAAGTATCTAGTACTAATTTAACAAAGTAACCACTAAATTTGGGGTACTTGAGTTGGGGTATTTAAAGATGGTATTAGATAAAGTTTAGTAGAAACAATATGAAAAATATTTAAGAACTATTATATTAGGGAACATAAACCTATGATATACATTAAATATAAGTATTAAATAAAATCATAAAGTTCTATTAAAATAAATATTATGTGGGTTTTCTATAAATAAATCCATTTTTAGAAACTAAAATTGGATTTGGTTTTGGAATAGATGTATCTAGGTGTAATAACACTAAAAATATTTGGTTTGAGTATATCATGGAAATCATTATAGAGAACGGTGGGTGTTCCCTTTCTGCACACTCAGTCTGACACACTCATGCGAAATTCATGGGTTAATTCACATTTTCTTTAAAACCCATTATGATTTATTTGAAAATATTAATGAATTGAAAAGGTTCGCTAAGAAACCTTGTTTATGATTATGATGTTATCCACGCATAAATTTTTCAATTTATATTAATTATTTCACATAGTTATTGAGATGGAACAGTATGTTTCAAAATTTTAAGATCTAATATAGTATATCCATTGTTTATAAATTGTTCCAATAGAATGTAATGGGACTTATATCGATACATTTACTCTAGGTAGGAATTTTCACCCAATAAAAGATAATGAAATTAAAGCTACAGCTACAACTAAAATTGATCATTTTACAACATTATCAGGGTAGATCACTTAGGTTATGGGTAATAACCCTACCCATATAGTGTATCCTAGTAATCCAAAACATAGTGTAATAGTGTTATAATTCTTAATTCATCAACTACCTCCTCAACTTAATGGGGCTAAAAATCTATTAGTATTTAAGCAATGGAAAAGTACCTTATACAAGATATTTCTTGATTTTGGAAGTAATGAAAGGGAGATTGTTATAATAGAATTTTATCATCACTCATTGGATATGGATCATGGTGGCCATTTATTGAAAACAATAAGGATGAGTAAGAAATATAAAACATGGAGTGGATGTATTTTAAGGATCTATTCCTAGAAAAATTATTCCCTCATGTGTAATAATCAAATATAGGGAGATAATTCCTATGTCTAAGAAAAAAGTAAGATTTAGATGTATCTAAGTTTAAATTTAACTTTACAAGGTTATAAAGGTATTTTAGGAAATGTGAATGTAATCTAAAGAGTAATATTGGACCTTTATTTTATGGATTATATCCAATCATTTTAATTGAACTGATCTCCTAGAACTTCTCATCACATGAGAACATAGTATCATGTTCTATCAAGATAGATAAATAATTTTCCATGTATTAAGGATTTTAATGGTATAAATAAAAGAAAAGGATAGTTAAACATAAAATGGATAAGGGAAAGAAAGAAAATAATGATTTTCCCACTTGTGATAGGATTGTAAAGAAACACCTTAGTACATAAAAAAGATGGAAGTTCACTTAAAGTGTGGGAGAAATTTTATCAAGCATGTCAATGTAATGATATATCGCACAACTAAAAATAATTCCCCATGAATCAATAGAATATACCTCATAATAATCTATGGGATCAAGGTTTATTTTATGATATTAATACTTGTGAAGTAGAATGTTTTATTTTCTTGTGTATTAGGATTCAAGAATTACGTCATAGATGTTATTTTCCTATGGTATTTTGGTTATAAGATTCATGAGACATAAAGTATTGTGTTAATTTTATAGGAACATATGTTTTCATTTAATATTAACAAAAGATTTATGGATACAATCATGGATTTATTAGGTTAATTTTGATCATAATTTCAATTTCCTAAACACCCCTTTATGAAGATTTTTTTATAATAGTGTATCAAGATTAAGGATATTTGGGGAGACATAAATGATAACAAAACATAATAATTTAGTATATGTTTTAGTGAAAAAAATTATTTAAGGAAGAATTCCATTACATTTTTTAGGTATGAGATATGTTATTGATAACCTTTAGGGCCAACATGATCTTTGATGTTAAGGTAATAATAGTCAATTAATATTATTTGATTTCGTGTAAAAAAATATGTACTATAGGAAACCCTTGAGTTTAAAAGGTGATTTTATGACCAATTATATTTTTTTTGATACTCAGTATATTTTTCAGAATTTTATGAGTATTATATCAATATGGTCTTATAAAGAGGTCAAATGGCATGTTGGGTGATAACCCATCACATTGAACATGCTCATATGTCTTGAACCAACAACCAAAGGGTGATTATGGTGTAGTTCCTAAGACTAGCCTATGTCATGTAGTTTTTAGGATGATTTTTTTTACACAAACTATTTGAAAATATATACTTATATAATGGATTAAGTTAAATTTTTTATTTTATTGTTGAGGGTTAGATGTTAATGAATTTTTTTGCTAACTCGTGCAAACCATTTTGGTTTTGATAAATGTTTATGCATATAAAAAATTATTCTTCACTATTTTATAGATATTTTTATCTATTAAAAGTTAATTTTTGTGATTTAGGGATAAAATTTTCATCTTAGGAAGTTATTTCTTGGTGTAAGAAAATAATTGGTAGTAGATTTAATTGAAACCGAATGATGAAATTTTTCTAATGAAATAAAAGGATATTAAGTAATTATTTTTTATAGTATTCTAAATCATGATAGTAAAAGAATCAATAATATTTAGTAAAAGAATCCATAAACTCTAGTAAAATTATGTTTCAATAAAAAAATTATCTTATTACCTTAATTTCCATCAAATAATAATGGTTTTAATGTCGGTCGTCTATTTTATTGTGATCAAAGATCTATATCACTCTTCATAATTATTTAAACATTTCCTCCATCTCCATATTTTCAATTCTGACTAATAATTTTCTACATGGAGAACTAGTTATGTATTTTTATATGTTACCTTTATACTTCCCTTTATATATTATTAATAGTATGTTATATTAAGCCTAGTTTCGATTTGAGTTTTCAACTAAGTTTAGACCTATGATAATTAAAATAGAATTACCAGGGTAGAATTTATTAAGGGTAAATAATGTAACACACTGAGGTTCTAATAGAATAAAAATAATAATAATTTTTATCACATGAAACATTGATCTTAAATGACACATGAAATATATTTTTTAAAATTTAATCTCTTTGATATCTTGTGGTACAAAGAACCCTAAGTCTAAATGGATTTTAATATAGTATATTGTTATAACATAGTCGTTAAATTGGTGACTTTGAATATGAATAAATAAATTATTATAATTATATTATTTAATCATGTATAAAATTAATTCAATGGTTATAAAATGATTATAAACAAAATAAAAATCATTTCATTAAAAACAAATATTTTTGGAAATGCTATATTTTTTTAAAAGAAGTGTTCTTCATGTTTGTTATAGATATTTTAAAATTAAATTTTACCCATTTAAAAAAATTTAATCAAGAAAATTAACTTATATTTTAAAATCATAATTCAAAAATTATATTAGAGTGATTTTTGATAATTTTTTGAAAAGATAATTATTTTGATGAATAGTAAAAATAGTGATTTTCATTGAAAACATCATTTTTGTTTAAATTATTTACAAATTTAAATAATACTATATTTTGGTTTCAAAAATTAGTTCAATTATATTATAATTTAACAAATTTAATTTGTTACGATCAATTTTATATATGATTTTAATTTAAAAACTTTTCATACATATGAAACCATTTCTATAGAAACCAAGTTTTCGATCACTTTGTGGGTTTTCCTTTAAATATGATTTTTCAAATTTAGTAAATTGAAATTGTAATAATGGAATAAATATTTATAATCATCATAATTTATAATATATTATAAATTCAACTTAATACTTTTCTTAATGAATAGTAAATCAATAGAAATTAAATGCTGCAATTATGGTTAAAAGAGGTTTACTAGGGGTTAAACAAAAAATATAAGGGTTAAAATGACCTAAAAATTCTACAATACTTATTTTATAATTATTTTTCAAAAATATATAAACTATTTCTCTATAATAAGTCATGTTGTTTCTTTTTGGGTTTGAAAATGTGGGTATAACTTTTTTAAAAAAAAAATTGATAGTGTGTCCTCTCTCCCACCTATAAATGGCCACCTAATCTACTATCTTATTAATAATACCAAAGACTATTTTAAAGTAAAATACCTACCCAAATATATATCTTACATCCATACCTAAATACTATAGTCATTTTTGTGATCATAAACTCAATAAACAGAGTGTTTAGTTAAAATCCTAAATTCGTTGTCTGAAGAAGAGTTTGTGTTCATAAACATGTGTTTTTTACTTATTCTTCTAAATCCTTAAAATATTCTTAAAATATGATATAATAATAACACGAATTTATAACATATACTATTATTTTATTATTTTAATTTCATAAATTATATAAAACTCTACTTCTATCAAATTTGAAATAAGACAATCGATCGTGTTTATGGTGGACTACCACCTCGCGAACTGGTGCAATTTGTTTTTCATCACATCCTTTCACAGCTAGATATAATGATGTATTTAAAATATTTATATAATATTTATGGAATTAATATAATTCTAGAATTATGAAAAAACATATACCATTTTACCTTCCAATCTGATGGAAAACAATAACGTTGCTTTTGAGAACCTGTATATTACTTCCTCCACGTAGCGATGTGATATCATTCTCATTTTATTTTGATGTGGACGGTAATAATGATTAATTTAATGAATATATTTGATAAAAATGATATAAAAAATACTTTTAAAATTATAATTTCTATATAAATTTCTTTCTTTCAATCTGTTAAAAAAATTGAAACATCATTCATGCGTACGAACGGCCTATCATCTCCGTGAATGGTGTAGTTTATTTTTCTATATATAATATTTATAGAATAATATAAATACCTCTATAATGAATATATATGATATTTAAATCATGGTTAAAATTATTTATATTATGTGACGATGATAAAAGTACAATGACTAGAACTACTAAATCAAAACTTATTAGAAAAATGAAGTTGTTATCCCCTAAAAAGTGATTAAAACAAGGAATTATTAATAAAATGGTGATAAAAAATTATAATTAAATCATATATGGTATGATATATTTGATTATGTTTCCTTGTTATATTTATAATAAATATATATTTATTAAACTTGAGAATAAGACACATACTAATGAAATCACAACTGAGGTAAGGCTTTTCATCTCAAAACTTACTTCTTTGAGACACATGTTCTTTTATAAACCAAAACCATTTTAAATGCAGTATATAATTAAAATTAAATATTTAAAGTCATTTAATATTCTTATTAATTATTTTTTCACTTCAAATTCAAGATCCCTCTCTTTTTAGTGTGCTTTATTAATATGTTTCTTAAATTGTAAGGGTTTTCCATCTCACTTTTACTTTTATGATACTTATGTCATATTCAACACCTAGTTATTTTGCATGGTGTAAATACAAAACGTTTTATGTTTTATATCACAGATATATTTATATTCATTCAATTTAATTTTTTCATTTGGTGTTATAATATAAGGCCCCAGCCTTAAACCTTTCTTAATCTTGAGTTATTACAAGATTACACATTGAGGATCTTTTCGGGTTTAGAGTTTTAGAGAATTAGATCATAAAACTTGCATTACATTCCACATATAAACCAAGTGGTTAAATAAAGATAGTATTCTTCATTCCCATCAAAGGAAACATATTTAAAATAAAACATGGATTCATTCTTGACACTTCCTTGACACTATCATCATATCATGTACCTTTCCCTTGGCCTGTGAAAACATTTCAAAAAAACTTGGGATGAGCATAAAAAGCTCAGTATGGGTTATAAAAATATGGAAAGGAAACATGGGTACATATGTACATAAGGATGAGATCATACTTTACCCATAAAACATAAGCATTTTAACATACCTCATCAAATCATGAATAAATCATAGAAATCATAAGACATAAAGGTAACTTGAGGCATTCATAACATTCTTACGTAGGGAGTAACCCTCTTGGTTACATTTGGAATACCCATCACAGTATATTCCCTAAAATCTCTTCGGAGAAACCTTAACGTTTCACTCCTTCGTGTTACCCAATGCATTGGAGATCTATAACGGGCTCACCAGCCATTAGTTTATCACGGAACCACCTGTCTTCATAATAATGCCCAAGAACCATAACATAATCATATCACATAAAACATGCATAAAGGAAACATAAAATTTCCACATTTCAATCATGAGATATCAATAAAACACATTGATATAAAAACATTATGAAAACCATTTTCAATACCAAAATAAAAGAAAAGTAAAACATGGTATTTATTTTTCTTTTAAAAAGAAGGTATGGCTTGTAGAGGAAGCCGAAACTCAAATAACGGTTACGACGGTGGAGAAGTCATTGTCGCCGCATACGTACGACAAAAACATTCCCTTTTTTTTTAGTAAACGCTTTGTATAAAAAAGATTCCTTTTGAATAAACGTAAAAGTCAAAGTGGTTTATACACTGTATAAAAGAAAGTTGTGTATAAAATAAAATATGCCTCAACGAAAGGAGATTGAGACGAAGTCCCATACCTCGTATCCGACATGACCCGACCGTTCTTTAATCTCATGAATAATAAACTTGAGTTAATATCTACTTGCTTATGAATCTTTTCCAAGATCATTATTCCTTTTATACCATGTTATGAACATCATGTAATCAGTTAAGTTAATAATGTTCATTTTGTCGGTATTTGGTTCTTAAGTCAAAAATAGACTTCTTACACTTACATGTTGTTAATTTGGTCAAAGGTTCATTATATCCAGAATGGTATTCATGATGTAGATATCATATATGTCATATATATCCAGTACATACATGCATTTATAATATTACATAATCATTTAGAGGTAAGAAATGAAATGCACCGTTCATGGAGACGGTAAGCCGTACGTACGCATGAACGCTACTTTCATTTCTATTTTGTATTTTATAGAATTGAATCATAATTATATAAAGGTATATTATAATTCCAGTATAATATCATATATAATATCATAGTTCCGTCCTTTATATGTCCCACATATGGTATTTAACGAATCAAATCACTTTGAGGGGGCGGTAGTCCGCACTTCCTAAAATGAAGATATCGTGTTTACCCATAATGGAAACCATAAAGGTATGCCCAAAATGAAAAAAACAGAAGCTTAAGGAAAACATAAACATATTATATATCATATATAAAAATAGTGACATCATAATGTCCACCTTTGAAGGTGTTAAATGTGTATTGAACAATCATCGTTTCGGGAGGCAGAATTTCACCATCCACGGAAACCGTATGTTCTTTAACCATTTGATGTAGTTGTGTGAGATTTTAGCTCAAATAAATCTTATAACAACATCCTAGTATATTGAAGATACTGGTTTTGTTACAAAGGATGTAAATAAAAAGAGTTTAGGGGGTTGGAGAAACATAATAAAATAAATGAACATGAGAGAATGAATTACCTTTAAAAGTGTAACTCCTTTTTATTTGAGCCTAAAGGCTTCCTTTGAAAGGATTATGCCCAAAAAAAATCCTCTAGGATGAGGAGAGGGATGTGGAGAGAGTAAATGGTCAGGGTTTGGCCGAGCCAAAGGCTTGAGGAGTGTGTGAAATGAGGTAGAGGTGGGGGCCTTTTATAAGAGGAGAGGAGGGGCACTTTTGGAAAGTAAAGAAATATTACTTTATTTGAAAATGTGTTTCGGTTTTAAAAGGTCCCACATTGATATAATTCGTGGATAAGGTGATAAGGGTTCGAAATCCACTCATCCAATTGGTTTTGGACATGTGTAGTTTATAGATTTTATATTATCTTTCCATTTTATTTAAATCGTCAAATAATGATGTCATCGCTGCATCATTATTATGTCATAAATAATTTAATTTATTTAATGTCTAAAAATCATAAAAAAATACTATGATGTAGGAAATCTTTTTAGATTTCCAATGATTATTTATAATAAAAAAATCTGATCTTTATAACCCCATGTAAAAATTGTTTTTGTAAAACATATTATGTTTGTGTCATTATTACTTTTACATTAAATAAAAAGCTATTTATGTCATTTCCCAACCAAAGTGGATCCATGGGGTCCCCAAGTTGACCCATGGCTTTTCTTGGTCGGCCATGACACAACCAATAAGGTTGGGACATGTGTCTAGGTCATTTCTTATTATTAAAGCATTATTTATACCTTAAACTACCCTAATTACCACTAATCGCGATTAAGAACTTAATAAGTTACTATTCACCAAAAAAACTATTTTAATCTCATTGAACCACATTTTACTTCTTAATGACAACCATGTATGTCGGATTTTCAAAATTCAATACACATTAGTGGTAAACATTCATTTATCTGAAAAATCAGTTTGCTTGATTACCACTTAGTGGTTTCACTATTCATCAAAAATTGAAGTTTTTCAGAAAATTACCAAAAATTCACCCTAAGCTATATTTGATATTCCGAATTCAAAAATGAAGTCTATTTTACAAAATTCAAATCATATAAGTCACATTAATTAATTTAATAATTAATTCCCACTGTCAGAGCAAATAGCGTGTTTTTACAAAACAATAAGTATCAAAAGATTGACACCAGTTTAAGTCTAATTTCCAAGTGAAATTGATTCCAATGACCACCATTGGATAAAATGGTAAAAATATATTCTAATTTCACTTCAAAGCCAATTCCAAACATAATATAATAATATAAATAAATTAGATTAAAAAACAGTTTTGATGTAAAATGCAGTATTTTTCACTATTCATTAAAAAATGAACATTGTCAGAAAAATACCAAAAATTCACACAAGGTAAATTTTGATGTCCCAATAATAAAGAATAAGTTTATTTTGAAAAACATAGTTTATAAAATTGTCAAAATATATATTCAAAAATGGTTTGCCATCAAAAGGCAGTAAAACAATCTTTTAAGAATATTAGTGTATTCCATGCTTAAGATTGGATTTATTTTCATTTTAAGCCTCTAAAACACTATATTGATAATTAATAGACATAGATAAAAATATCTATTATTCATTACTTAATTGGGATGTTACATCCTTCCCCCCATTAGAAAATTGTGTCCCCGCAATTTATTTACTTATCGAATAAATGGGGGTACTTATCCCTCATTGCATTTTCAGATTCTCATGTTGCCTCTTCAATCATGTGGTTTTTCCACAAAACCTTTACCTACTTAATCACCTTATTCTGTAACACTTGCTCCTTGTGTTCAAGAATCTGGACCGGTTGTTCCTCATAAGATAGGTTCTCTTCCAGTTGAACCACCTCTGGACTCAAAACATGAGATGGATCTGGCATATACTTTCTGAACATCGAAACGTGAAAAACATTGTGTACCTGAGATAAACTCGGAGGTAAAGCCACTCGGTATGAAACTAATCCAACTCTCTCTAGAATTTCGTATGGTCCAATGAACCTTGGACTTAGCTTTCCTTTCTTACCAAATCTCATCACACTTTTCCAAGGAGAAACCTTGAGAAAAACATGATCACCTACCTCGAAAGATAGATCCTTCCTCCGGTTATCCGCATAACTCTTCTGCCTGCTCTGAGCTGTTCTCATGTGCTTCTGAATCAGCTGAACTTTTTCTGCCATCTCTTCTACCAATTCTGGTCCCATCAACTTCCTTTCACCCACTTTATCCCAGAAAGCTGGAGTTCGACACCGCTTCCCATATAATGCCTGAAATGGTGCCATCTGTATACTGGAATGGAAACTGTTATTATATGAAAATTCAACCAAAGAAAGATGTTGGTCCCAACTTCCCTGATAATCCATAGAACAAGCTCGTAGCATATCCTCCAATGTCTGAATTTTTCGTTCTGACTACCCATCTGATTGAGGATGAAAAGCTGTACTAAAATTTAATTCAGTACCCAACGACTTCTGAAGGCCTTTCCAAAAGTTAGAAGTAAACCTGGGATCACAATCCGATAAAATGGAGAGAGGAACTCCATGTAACCTAACTATCTCTTTATGATACAAACGGGAAAGTTGATCAAGAGAGAAATTATCTCGTATAGAAAGGAAATGAGAAGATTTGGTCAAGCGATCAACAATAACCCAGATTGCATTATTACCTCGAGATGTCTTCGGTAATCCAACAACAAATTCCATGGATATATTCTCCCATATCCACTCTGGAACTGGTAAAGGATGAAGCATCCCTTTCGGTAACTGCCTCTTTGCTTTAACCTGTTGACATGTCAAACACTTCACAGTAAAATCAGCAATATCTCTTTTCATTCCATCCCACCAGTAATACTCCCGCAGATCTCTATACATCTTAGTACTGCCCGGATGAACTGAAAACGGAGAACTATGAGCTTCACATAACAACTCTCTCTTCAACTGTGAATCACAAGGCACACACAATCTCTTCCCAAATCTAAAAACACAATCATTATCAATGTTGAATTCAGGAAACTTACCTTTCTGAACCAGCTCTACCTTTTTCTGCAACTCACTGTCTTGCTTTTGTGCTTGCTTGATTCTATATGATAGAGAAGATCTCACTGATACCTGAAACAAAATAGAAGGACTTCCTGCACCAACAACTTCTATGCCAAAGTTCAACAAATCATTAACCAAAGGATCACGTTCCAATCGCAACATTGTTAATGAAGCATTAATTTTTCGACTCAAAGCATCAGCCACTTTATTTGCTTTTCCCGGATGGTAATGAATTGTACAATCATAATCCTTGATTAATTTTAGCCATCTCCTCTGTCTCATGTTTAACTCTTTCTGATTGAATATATACTTTAAACTATTGTGATCAGTATATATTTCACACTTTACTCCATACAAATGATGCCTCCAAATTTTTAAAGCAAAAACAACAGCAGCTAATTCCAAATCATATGTAGGGTAATTTACCTCATGAGTTTTCAACTGTCGTGAAGCATAAGCAATTACCTGATCATTCTGCATTAGGACGCAACCAAGTCCTTTCAATGAAGCATCACTGTATATAACAAACTCACCATTCCTGGAAGGTAGTGCCAAAACTAGAGCATTCACCAATCTTCTTTTCAATTCCTGAAAACAATCATCACATTCTTTTGTCCAGATAAACTTAACACCCTTCCGAGTTAGCTTAGTCATTGGACTAGATAACTATGAAAAATTTCTAACAAACCTTCGGTAATAGCCCGCCAAACCAAGGAAGCTACGAATCTCGGTTACATTTGTGGGTCTTGGCCATTCTTCCACAACTTTTGTTTTTGAAGGATCAACAGTTATTCCATCTTTAGAAACAATGTGACCAAGGAAAGAAATTTGTTGCAACCAAAACTCACACTTTCTGAATTTCCCATACAGTTTCTTTTCTTTTAAGGTTTGCAAGATAACCCTTAAATGTCTTTCATGCTCCTCTTTACTTTTAGAAAACACCAAAATATCATCAATGAAAACCACCACAAACTTATCCAAGAACTCATGGAAAATTCTATTCATTAAATCCATGAATACAGCAGGTGCATTGGTTAGCCCAAAAGGCATTACTACAAATTCATAATGGCCATATCTCGTATGGAACGCGGTCTTTGGAATATCTGCCTCCTTTACCTTCAGCTGATGGTACCCCGATCTCAGGTCAATCTTTGAGAAAAACTGAGCTCCCTGGAGCTGATCAAACAAATCATCGATATGAGGCAAAGGATATTTGTTCTTAACAGTGATATTATTCAAGGCTCTATAATCAATGCAAAGTCTCATAGAACCATCTTTATTTTTAACTAATAAAATAGGAGCACCCCATGGTGATGTGCTAGGTCTAATGAAACCTTTCTCTAATAAATCTTGCAATTGCTCCTTCAACTCTAAAAGTTCAATTTGTGCCATTCGATAAGGGGGTTTTGAAATTGGCTTAGCATCAGGAACTAAGTAAACAGTAAACTCAACTTCCCGATCTGTTATTATTCCAGGCAACTCATTAGGAAAAACATCAGGATACTCATTTACCACTGGAACATCATTAATCTGAACAGTTCCTTTATTTTCAACGACGTGTGCAAGGTAACATTCATTTCCATCTTTTACAAGTTTCTCGGCCTCTTGATATGTTATCAAAAGTAAGGGTTCATTCTTGTAAACAAACTGAAAGTCTTTCTGAAAAGAAACTTCTTTAGCTCTACAGTCAATCTTAGCATGGTAAATAGAGAGCCAATCCATACCCAGGATAACATAAAACTCTACTAGAGGTAGAACAATAAGGTTTGCAAGTAGGTTCTTTCCACAGATAAGGATAGGAAGATTCTTGTAAATTCTTTTTGCCTCAACATTTACCCCAGGTGTTTTTACCAAAATTTCAGGAGTCATTTCTTTAGATGGTATTCCCATTTTACTAGAAAAGGTTTCAGAGATGAAAGAATGTGTAGACCCCGAATCAAACAACACACTGGCATAATCTAAAAAAACAAACAAAGTACCTGATACAACTTCATTTGATGGCCCGACATCTGCTGAAGTAGTTGCAAAGGATTTCACCACCCCTTTCTGCTTGTAGTCTAACTGCTTCCCATCACTCAAGCTCCTTATCGGACACTCGTTTGCATAGTGACCCATCTCATTGCACTTATAACATTTCACTAACTTCAAATCAAATTTGTTCTTACCTTCACCTTGATCCTTTTCGGTGCAATCAAGAGCCTTATGTCCCATCTTACCACATCATTAGCACTTTCCAGAATTCAGAAGACGTTCCCCAGCATGCCTTTTTCCACATTTATCACAAACTGGAAACTTAGTTCTCTTACCATCAGACTTTTTTGAAGAATTCTTACCTTTCTCCTGCCACCTCGGTCTCTTCTTCTGCTGGTTGTTATAGAAAAATTGGTCATAGGCAAACTCCATTTCCACCTTATCAGCACATCGAACAAGCTTTTCATAACTTTTAAACTCACGAGATGCTAATGCCCTTCGATATTTTGGCTTTAATCCTAAGTAAAAACGATTGATTTTAATATCAAGGTCCCGGATAAAATTTGGAGCATACCTTGCCAATCGAGTGAACCTTTCTTCATTGGCAGCCACTGAGTATTCCTCTTGCCTCAATTCCAAGAATTGCTTTTCCATCCTAAGTCGAACAGCCTTAGGAAAATACTTCTCAAGAAACATACCTTTGAATTCATCCCAGTCAAGAGCATCAATCTCATCGGCGTCCCTGATATTTTTAACCATAGACCACCACTGATCTGCTTCACCCTCCAAACGGTAAATAGAAAGACTAACATTTTGATTGTCTGAACACCCCATGACATAAAAAATATTCTCCAGTGCTTTAATCCACCCTTCAGCTAGCACAGGGTCAGATGATCCTCTGAATAATGGTGGATGTTGCCTCATGAAATGTTCCACCACTGACATGTTCCTCTGCGGTTGATCTGGCTGATCTCGTGCATGGATACCACCGCCATTTATCGCTTGAGTCAACTACGCCATTACTGCAACAAACTGTTCAGTTCCAATTCTGACCATTTCTGGATGCTGATTCGGAAGGTTATTTCCTTCTGTATGCCTTCCTAGCATTTCTTCCCTGTTTCCTCTGCGGAAAACCATTCTGAACAAACATGTCTTAGATGAAGCAACATGGTAATCTTTAAATGCTATATCATTTAGAAAAAAAATATTTTTGGATAATCATTTAATAGAATTATAACTCCTAAAGTTACCTAAACCGACCTCTGATACCAACTATAAGGCCCCAGCCTTAAACCTTGCTTAATCTAGAGTTATTACAAGATTACACATTGAGGATCTTTTCGGGTATAGAGTTTTAGAGAATTAGATCATAAAACTTGCATTACATTCCACATATAAACCAAGTGGTTACATAAAGATAGTATTCTTCATTCCCATCAAAGGAATCATATTTAAAATAAAACATGGATTCATTCTTGACACTTCCTTGACACTATCATCATATCATGTACCTTTCCCTTGACCTGTGAAAACATTTCAAAAAAACTTGGGATGAGCATAAAAAGCTCAGTATGGGTTATAAAAATATGGAAAGGAAACATGGGTACATATGTACATAAGGATGAGATCATACTTTACCCATAAAACATAAGCACTTTAACATACCTCATCAAATCATGAATAAATCATAGAAATCATAAGACATAAAGGTAACTTGAGGCATTCATAACATTCTTACAAAGGGAGTAACCCTCTTGGTTACATTTGGAATACCCATCACAGTATATTCCCTAAAATCTCTTCAGAAAAATCTTAACGTTTCACTACATCGCGTTACCCAATGCATTGGAAAGCTATAACGGGCTCACCCGCCCTTAGTTTATCACGGAACCACCCGTCTTCATAATAATTCCCAAGGACCATAACATAATCATATCACATAAAACATGCATAAAGGAAACATAAAATTTCCACATTTCAATCATGAGATATCAATAAAACACATTGATATAAAAACATTATGAAAACCATTTTCAATACCAAAATAAAAGAAAAGTAAAACATGGTATTTATTTTTCTTTTAAGAAGAAGGTATGGCTTGTAGAGGAAGCCGAAACTCAAATAACGATTACGACGGTGGAGAAGTCGTTGTCGCCGCATACGTACGACAAAAACATTCCCTTTTTGTCGTTTAGTAAACGCTTCGTATAAAAAAGATTCCTTTTGAATAAACGTAAAAGTCAAAGGGGTTTATACACTGTATAAAAGAAAGTTGTGTATAAAATAAAATATGCCTCAACGAAAGGAGATTGAGACGAAGTCCCATACCTCGTATCCGACTTGACCCGACCGTTCTTTAATCTCCTGAATAATAAACTTGAGTTAATCTCTACTTGCTTATGAATATTTTTCAAGTTCTTTATTCCTTTTATACCATTTTATGAACATCATGTAATCAGTTAAGTTAATAATGTTTATTTTGTCGGTATTTGGTTCTTAAGTCAAAAACAGACTTCTTACACTTACATGTTGTTAATTTGGTCAAAGGTTCATTATATCCAGAATGGTATTCATGATGTAGATATCATATATGTCATATATATCCAGTACATACATGCATTTGTAATTTTACATAATCATTTAGAGGTAATAAATGAAATGCACCGTTCATGGAGACGGTAAGCCGTACGTACGCATGAACGCTACTTTCATTTCTATTTCGTATTTTATAGAATGGAGTCATAATGATATAAAGGTATATTATAATTCTAGTATAATATCATATATAATATCATAGTTCCATCCTTTATATGTCCCACATATGGTATTTAACAAATCAAATCACTTTGAGGGGGCGGTAGTCCGCACTTCCTAAAATGAAGATATCGTGTTTACCCATAATGGAAACCATAAAGGTATGCCCAAAATGAAAAAAACAGAATCTTAAGGAAAACATAAACATATTATATATCATATATAAAAATAGTGACATCATAATGGCCACCTTTGAAGGTGTTAAATGTGTATTGAACAATCATCGTTTCGGGATGCAGAATTTCGCCATCCACAGAAACCGTATGTTCTTTAACCATTTGATGTAGTTGTGTGAGAGTGTAGCTCAAATAAATCTTATAACAACATCCTAGTATATTGAAGATACTGGTTTTGTTACAAATTAAGTAAATAAAAAGAGTTTAGGGGGTTGGAGAAACCAAATAAAACAAATGAACATGAGAGAATGAATTACGTTTAAAAGTGTAACTCCTTTTGATTTGAGCCTAAAGGCTTCCTTTGAAAGGATTCTGCCCAAAGGGAATCCTATAGGATTATGAGAGGGATGTGGAGAGAGTAAATGGGTAGGGGTTGGCCGAGCCAAAGGCTTGAGGAGTGTGTGAAATGAGGTAGAGGTGGGGGCCTTTTATAAGAGGAGAGGAGGGGCACTTTTGGAATGTAAAGAAATATTACTTTATTTGAAAATGTGTTTCGGTTTTAAAAGGTCCCACATTGATATAATTCGTGGATAAGGTGATAAGAGTTCTAAATCCACTCATCCAATTGGTTTTGGGCATGTTTAGTTCATATATTTTATATTATCATTCAATTTTATTTAAATCGTCAAATAATGATGTCATCGCTGCATCATTATTATGTCATAAATAATTTAATTTATTTAATGTCTAAAAATCATAAAAAAAATACTATAATGTAGGAAATCTGTTTAGCTTTCCAATGACTATTTATAATAAAAAATATGATCTTTATAACCCCATGTAAAAATTGTTTTAGTAAAACATATTATGTTTGTGTCATTTTTACTTTTACATTAAATAAAAAGCTATTTATGTCATTTCCCAACCAAAGTGGGTCCATGGGGTCCCCAAGTTGACCCATGGCTTGTATTGGTCGGCCATGACACAACCAATAAGGTTGGTACATGTGTCTAGGTCATTTTATATTATTAAAGCATTATTTATACCGTAAACTACCCTAATTACCACTAATCGCGATTAAGAACTTAATAAGTTACTATTCACCAAAAAAATTATTTTAATCTCATTGAACCACATTTTACTTCTTAATGACAACCATTTATGTCGGATTTTCAAAATTCAATACACATTAGTGGTAAACTTTAATTTAACTGAAAAATCAGTTTGCTTGATTACCACTTAGTGGTTTCACTATTCATCAAAAATTGAAGTTTTTCAGAAAATTACCAAAAATTCACCCTAAGCTATATTTGATATTCCGAATTAAAAAATGAAGTCTATTTTACAAAATTCAAATCATATAAGTCACATTAATTAATTTAATAATTAATTCCCGCGGCCAGAGCAAATAGTGTGTTTTTACAAAACAATAAGTATCAAAAGATTGACACCAGTTTAAGTCTAATTTCAAAGTGAAATTGATTCAAATGACCACCATTGGATAAAATGGTAAAAATATATTCTAATTTCACTTCAAAACCAATTCAAAACATAATCTAATAATATAAATAAATTATATTAAAAAACAGTTTTGATGTAAAATGCAGTATTTTTCACTATTCATTAAAAAATGAACATTGTCAGAAAAATACTAAAAATTCACACAAGGTAAATTTTGATGTCCCAATAATAAAGAATAAGTTTATTTTGACAAACATAGTTTATAAAATTGTCAAAATATAGATTCAAAAATGGTTTTCCATCAAAAGGCAGTAAAACAATCTTTTAAGAATATTAGTGTATTCCATGCTTAAGATTGGATTTATTTTCATTTTAAGCCTCTAAAACACTATCTTAATAATTAATAGACATAGAGAAAAATATCTATTATTCATTACTTACTTGGGATATTACATATAGAGGTTATGAAGTTAAATTTATCCAAACGGTAATGGTTTATTTTACAATCTCATCGTTTATCAAGATTGTCTAAGATTAAATTTCGGAAAATGAAATATTATTATCTCTAAATAAATAAACTCAAGAATATTCTTATCTTTTTTTTATTCACCAAATTTTTAAGTAATAGTACAATTTTACTCTCTTTGGTACTTAAATTTATTGAGAAACTTATTTTATTAAAATACAACTTTATATCACTTTTAACTTAAAAATATTGTTTCTCTCATATCGATGTTTTATTAAAAAAATTTAAAAAAAATTAAAATATATTTTTAAAATTATTTAAATGATTTATTAAATATTTTTCTACCCATTTTTTTCTTTTTAAAAAATGTTTTGAAATTATTCTTCTTATTTTGTCTAAATTAGGTTGTCTTTAACCTTTTTACAACAGTGTGAAAAGAATATTTTTTTAACTTATTATAGATGTATAGAATTAAATTATATTATTGTTTTGTAGTTTAGTTTAGAATTTTACAATATTCTCCTCGAATAAAACTTCTTCCTAATATTATGGAAATTTCAATTTTTTTAAAAAAAAATCAAAGTAAAAAAAGGATAATTTTAACAAGAATTTTTTAAGGTAATTTTTTTGGTAATTTAATTTAATAGTGACAAAAACACTCATTTTATCTTATTAGACATTGGGAATATTTTTAAATGATATCACCCATATTATTTATCTAAATATTTTATGATTATATTTACTAGGTTGTACTATTTTGATACCATTTTTCATTTTAATCTGAATGGTTTATGATTATGATTATTGATTGGGAAAATTATTAACATTTTATAAGATATTTTTTCTATAAAAATGTGTATATTCATTAGGTTTCACACTGTTACATTAAGTAATTAATTGGAATTGGTAAGTAATGTATAGGTCCTGATATAGATCCTCGATGCATCCATAGTTCTAATGAGACAAAATATATTTGGTTTTGACTGAGTAATTACACATTTATATAGATTTTTAGCCACAATGAATTACTTTTATTTCATATATATTTCCACAATCCCTCAACAGTATGTTTAAGATGTCCATTGTAATGAATTCTATCATTATGAACTCATTTATTGATTTTCACGTGATTATTATTTTTTTGTTATGATATCAAGGGATGATTTTGTATCATAGAATATTATTTATATGGAATTATTTGGGCATCATTTATTCCTTCTATATTCTTCTTTATATTCAATTTATTTATTAAATAGCATGTGTTTATTTATTTACCATTCTATATTGATTATGTCTTATGTATTCATGATATATTCCATAATACCTATACCCTTACAGGGCATTGAGGATCACCCCTTTATTATTTTTTCATTTCATAGGATTCATGGAAATTTTTTACGATTTAAATTTAGTGACATTACATATGTTATAAAAATAATCTCAAAGAAAATACTTTGTTATATTTTATGTGTTCAAATATATGTTATATTTAATCATGTATCTGGTTTAACAATACTACTAAAAATTCAATCATTTAGGATTTGATCCATTGTATAATGTTATAATTTAATAAACAAATTACTGACTCTAGGATACTGGCATTTCGATTTTTACATGATAGATTATTTGCATCACTTTGTGGAGGAGGTAGTTTGCATGCATGCACAGGTGATGTTCCTATTTTACAATGAATGGAATGTAAAAAGGTATAAGAATGATTTATGTTAAAATAATTATAAATAATATATATATATATATGTATATATTAATTAAATATATATATATATATCTATAAAAATATATGACATATGGTAATAAAAAATGGAAACTATAGAATCAGAGAGGCGGTAGTCCACATGTATGCATGAATGAAGTTTTCATTTTTTATTAGATGGACAGAAGATAGAAATGGTTGTATCATTAACATATAGTAAATTATTTATAAGGAAAATACTAATTTAATTAATTTAAAATAGTTATTTAAGATTTATATGAGATCTAAGAAGAAAGATACCCAAAATTGGCCAATAAGAACATATACCTCTTTCTTTGATAAACTCCTTTCAAAAACACATTAAGGCTTCTTGGATGGAACTTTTGGGAGGAAGAAAACATCTTGAAGGTGGGGAGAATATTTGAGAACGTATTTTTGTAAATAATGGATGTGATAAGGTTCTAAAGTGGTGTGGATATGTGATAAATAAATGTTTCTTTTTAAAAGTGAGGGGGTTTATTTCCTTGATAATACCTTTATCATTAATATAATTATACGTCCCTAGCCTTAAACATTACTTAATCTTGAGATATTTTAAGAATACACATTGAGGATCTTTTCAGGTTTAGAGTTTTAGAGAATTAGATCATAAAACATGCATTACCTTCCACATATAAACAAAGTGGTTACATAAAAGATAGTATTCATTTTTTCCATCAACGGACACATATTTAAAATAAAAAATGGATTCTTTCTTGACACTTCCTTGACACTATCATCATATCATGTACCTTTCCCTTGTCTTGTGAAAAAACATTTCAAAAAAACTTGGGATGAGCATAAAAATATCAGTAAGGGATATAAAAAAATCTAAAGGAAACATGAGTACATGTATACATAAGAATCAATGAAATCATACTTTACCCATAAAACATAAGCACTTTAATGTACCTCATCAAATCATGAATAAATCATAGAAATCCTAAGACATAAAAGTTAACTTGAGGCATTCATAACATTCTTACTTATGGAGTAACCCTCTTAGTTACGTTTGGAATACCCATCAAATTCTATTCCCTAAATATCTTCAGAGAAACCTTAACGTTTCACTCCTTCGCATTACCCAATGCATTTGAGAGCTGTCATGGGCTCACCCGCCCTTAGTTTATCATGGAACCACCTGTCTTCATAAATAATGCCCAATAACCATAATATAATCGTATCACTTAAAACATGCATAAAAGAAAACATAACATTTCCATATTTCAATCACAAGAGATCACATCATGATATTATCATAAAAAAACATCTAATAAAATCATTAAAACCCTATAAGAGAAAAATCCCTTTATACTTTGAAAATATTAAAAGAATAAATTTAAAAGAGATTTTAGAACCAAATTATCCCATACAACTTCGAAACTTTTGAAAGGGCTTTAAAACATTCATGTCCATATAAATAAATCCTTAAACCCATTTTTAAAACATGGACATGGATGATAAATGTTTAAAATAATAAATCTTTAAAACCATTTAAATCAATGTTTTAATAAAAGAGTCCTTTTCCATTTCAAACCTTTAAATTATAAGCAACATGAAAGTAGACCATTTTCAAAACATTTAAATGACTTGAGTATATACATAATATGGATATGATATGTCTAAGGGGTTGTATATACACTTTAAAAAGAATAAAAGTTCATATCATCAAGAAGTGTCTCAAGGAAGAGAAATTGAGACGTAATCCCATTCAAAGATCATGTCATTAGTACAAGGATAAATCAATGACATAATTATGTGTGACAAGTATAAATACACCCAATATAAGTGTATATTAATTGTAAAACCACCATAGTTCATTCATAAATATTCATAGGATGACATATTGAATAACTACAAGTTCAACCCAAAGAAATCGAAATTGGGTTAAGAAGTTCCCTTGGTAAAATTCGAAAGCCTAACGGCGTCACTTTTAAAATTCATAAAATTAGTTGATGAGATAGAAAATGGTATCTCATCACTTGGAAATAAAATTTACATCAATAATGATATAGACAAACATATCCTAATAAAAATATGTAAATTAAAAGACATAACAAAATAAGTTTTTTTAAAAGAGGAGTGTGAAAGGTTCCCTTACTGATTTGGCCATCTTTCGAAACATACACCCTATTGAAGAAGGGTCATACAATGAAGATGTAACTACCCATAAATGAGAATTTATTATACAAATAGTAAAATAATTGGTAGTAAATACACCACACAAAAAGGAAATAGTGGCCAATGTAGCATGAATCTCACCGGAATAAAAACAGAGATGAAAATCCCCTTATAAAAATTTGGCAGCCAAACAGCGCCACATAAAACTTCCAAAAATGGATTGATGAGATCAAATAAGGTCTCTAATAATATGAACATAAAAATTACAGAATGAGGAATATAAAAGAACATCCCCAAACATAATTAATATGTTCTTAATATAAATGACATAAAAGAGAGTACTTAAAAAGAAAGAGAGAGGTATGATCTCTTACGAAAATTAGGCAGCCTAACGGCGCCAATCAAAACATAAAAAATGGATTGATGAGAGAAAATAGGGTCTCTAATAATATGAACATAAAAAGTACAGAAATATTAATATAAAATAACATCCCAATCATAAAAAAGATGAGCTTAAAAGGAATGACATAAAAGAGTGTACTTAAAAAGAAAAAGAGGGGTAGGATCCCTTACCTCAAGTCCGACTTCACTCGATCGCACTTTAATATCCTGAATGATAAACTAAAGTTAATTTATACATGCTTAAGAACTTTTTTTCAATTTTATTATTCCTTTTATACAACTTATTTCCATGTTATAATCAATATGTAATCATTTATGTTAAAAAAGTTCTTTTTGTCGATATTTAGTACTTAAGTCAAAAATGGACTTCTTACAATTACATGTTGTTTATGTGGTCAAAGGTTCATTATATCCAGAATTATATTCATTATTTGGATATCATATATATCATATATATCCAGTATATACATGTATTTATAATAGTACATAACATTTAGAGGTAAAAATGAAATGCACCGTTCATAGAGATAGTAAGTCGTACGTACGCATGAACGCAACTTCCATTTCTATTTCAAATTTAATTGAGTTAAAACATAATGATACATAATAGTATTATAATTCAAGTATGGTATCATATATAATATTATTAAATATATCCTTTATATGTACCACATATGGTATTAATGAATCAAATCACTTTGAGGGGCAGTAGTCCGCACATCCTAAAATTAAGATATCGCGTTTACCCATAATGGAGACCATAAAGGTATGACATAAATGAAAAATATAGAAGCTTAAGGAAATTATAAAATATTATATATCATATATAAATATAGTGACATATTAATGGCCACCTTTGAAGGCGTTAAAAGAATATTGAACAATCATCGTTACGTGAGGAAGAAATTCACCATCCACAGAAACAGTATGTTCTTTACCCATTAGATGTAGGTGTGTGTAAGTTTAGCTCAAATACCTCTTATAACAACATCCTAGTATATTGAAGATACTGTATTTGTTACAAAATAAATGAAAAAAAAGAGTTTAGGGTGTTGGAGAAACAAAATAAAACAAAAGAACACAAGTGAAGACATTACCTTAAAATCGGGAAAATCTTTTTGATTTGAGCTCAAAGGCTTCTTTGGGAATACATATATACAAAGTGAGGCTTATATAAGTAATATAGGGATGTGTAGATACAAAATGGGTAGTTTTTGGCCGAGCAAGAGGCTTGAGATGTTTGGGTAAGGTGGTAGAGGTGGGGGCCTTTTATAAGAGGAGACAAGGGGCACTCTTGGAAAGTAAAGAAATGATACTTTATTTTGAAATTATTTTATGATTTAAAAGGTCCCACATAGATATAATTCCATTATAAGGTGATAAAGATTCTATATATACCCATAAAAAAGGTTTTTGACAAGTTTAGGTCTTATATTTCAAATTATCTTTTCATTTTATTTAAATTGTTAAATAATGAGGTAATCGCTGCATCATCATGATGTCATAAATAATTTAATTTATTTAATGTATAAAAATTATATAAAAATACTATGATGTAGGAAATGTTTTTATCTTTCCAATGAATATTCATAGTCAAATATATAACTTGTATAACCCCATGTAAAAATTGTTTTAGTAAAATAATACATGTTTGTGCCATATTTACATTCACTTTAAATAAAAGGCATTAATGTAATTATCTTACCCAAGTGGCTCCATGGGCTCCCAAAAATCAACCCATGGGTTGTCTTGGTCGGCCAAGACTCATCCAATAGGGTTAGGAAACGTTTCGAGTTATTTTTATTTTATTATCATATTATTTTTACCTCAAATCACACTAATTACCTCTAATCGCGATTAAAAAACATAAAAGTTACTATTCACCAAAAAATTATTGTAATCCCATTGGACCGCATTTTACTTCCTAATGACAACCATGTATGTCGGATTTTTGAAAATCAAATCACATAAGTGGTAAAGTTTCATTTAAACGAAAAATCAGTTTTTTTAAGTACTACATAGTTTTTCACTATTCATCAAAAATTGATGTTTTTCAGAAAAATACCAAAACTTCACCCTAAGATATATTTGATATTCCAAATTAAAAAATGATATCTATTTTACAAAATTAAAAACATATAAGTTACATAAATTAATTCAATAATTAATTCCCACTGTCAGAACAAATAGCGTGTTTTGATAAACAATATATATCAAAAGAATGACACTAGTTTAAGTCCAATTTCAAAGTGAAATTAATTCCAATGACCACTATTGGATTAAATGGTAAAAATATATTCTAATTTTACTTTAAAACCAATTAAAAATATAATCTAATCACATAAATAAATTAAATTAAAAAGAGGTTTTAAATTAAAATACAACATTTTTCACTATTCATTAAAAATGAACTTTATCGGAATAATATTAAAAATTTACACAAAATAAATTTTGGTGTCACGATTCTAAAGAGGAATTTTATTTGGTCAAATAGAATGTATAAGAGTGACCAAAAATATATTTAATTAAGGTTTTCCATCAAAAGGCGATAAGTGGACCTTTAGTGAATATTAGAGTATATGTGCATAAAATTGAATTCTTTTCTTATTTTAAGAATTTATCTTTTATTGGATAAGCTTAAAAACATTTAACAAACTTATATAATCATATTATAGTTATTTCTATTCATTCCCGCCAATACAATGACTAGGCGTTAATTACCATTTAAAATAATATTATTTTATTATTAGAGTGCAACGTAAGATTTCAAAGAAATTCGTTGTTGTGTATTAGGTATGCCATCGAGCATAACGTTCCCTTTAAAGTAATATTAATATTTTATTTACAAATATTGATAAACATTAGAATGTAAAATTATTTACTTACCTGGGATGTTACATCCTTCCCCCCTTTTGAGAATTGCGTCCTCGCAATTTCAAAATTGGGCTTGGAAAATCTATTGAAAGTCCCACATCGGAACAAGTGTTAGTAAAACTATCACTTAAAAAGAATGGGAGTGAAGTACAAAGGTTACCCAATATAACCCATACTATGATTCCAAGTATGAAAATATGGATATGGAAGAAAAAACAAAGGGTCTTATTCTGATGGAGAGTGATAGTAAACATGCCTAGGAGAAAGTTAACCACAAGAAAATCACAAACTTGTGATGGGTTAAATGGTATTCGATTCCCTAGTAGGAAAAGTTAATAGACAACATTTTTGTTTTAAGTTACTCTTAATTGAGGAATTTATTTTTGGTCATAACTAAATCATAATGAAACATACTTACTTGTCACGTAGACTTTCAACTTTTACTAGATTCCTTAATCAAACTCATATTTTCTCCAAAAGATGAGTATTTAGGAAAACTTGTTCACATTAAGAGTACTATAACCAACTTCTCGAGAATCACCTAATCCAATTTAGACCTTAACCAAAACCAAAACCAAAAAGGTTAGTACAAGATCAGATAATACCTAAAAATTATAATCCTTTTTTTAAAACAAATCTATTCTTAATCTCCAAAATTTTTCAAACAATACTCAAAGTTCAACAAAGACAATTCAATAAACAAATTTTCCATAAATATTCTTCAAAGTAATCAAATCTAAAATTGAAACCCAAATCTCTAAAGGATTTAATCACATAGTCTTCCAAGATAAACCTTAACATTTATCTCCAAATAACATCAGTTACTCTTAAAGTCTCATACTAAAAATTAATTAACCTAATCACAAATCCACTATGATAGGTTAATAATTTTTGTAGATAACCCAAAATCAACTTATTGTAGATTCATAAGATCATCTAACTGAAAATAATTAGTCAAACTAACCAGGTACATCACGTAGTCTAGTGGTAGGCGATAAATACCAGTTGCGCTTTGGTTGTGGGTTCGATTCCCGCAGCTTCGTCTGACGCGATGGGATGTCACATGGTCTACATGTTTTCCTTTTTCCAAAACTATATAAAAAATTCCCCAAAAAGATATAAAATCTTCAAAAATAACCATAACATAATTTAACCACAAAGGTTATCTAATAAATTTCATTTTGTATCCCAAAATGTATTAACATGTAACTGCCTCAAATTCAAGGATCATATAAACCCAAATGGTTCTATATAATTATATCCACAAAAGAAAGGATAATTATTCCTTGAATAGAATTTTCATATTTCAAACATCAAGGTTATATATACTATAAAAAGGTCTTCTAATGTATCTCCATCATTAAAATAGAATTAATACATTCAAGAGTTTCACCATCTTAAAAACTACCATAACTCTTGAATCCCTTATATGTTGACTTCTTACTCATTCAAAATTCTTCATGATCCATTAACCAATCCTTTTCACCTTATTCTAAAATACTTCTTTCCTAAAAACAAAATTATGAATTATATCCTAATATTCCAATAATAGGAAAACATATGTTAAGAAATAATCCATACCTTTCATTGGTCATTGTCAGTTTCTTCATCCTCAATCGGAATGGCATTAGGTATTGGTAAATGAATATTTGTACGATCCTGGTGAACCCATTCCTGAAACTTCTTCGTAGGACAAGTGTTTTTATAATGACCATGCACACCACATTTGAAAAATTCAATTGATCCTTTAGAAATAACTTATTTCCCCTTCCTAGAGTCTACTAGATGCTTCCTTTTTCCTGTTAGGTTCTTGCTTTATGACCATCATTTCCACATCTATAGCATCATTCTTCCCTTTGAAACATTTTCCTATGTGTTTCTTTCCACATCTTTGACATATATATTTTTTAACATACTTACCTTTGTGATTATTACCTAAAATTCTGTAGGGATTTCATTCTCGCATATACGATGCCTTATAAAAATCACTAAGGTTCAGGTGGTAAATTATGACTCCAGACAGTTGGTTGAGGATAACCACAAGAGTTCTCTGCAGCTCCCATATCATTCAGTTGTTCTTTTATAAAACCGTCACAGTTTTATTCAAATCCACTGTTACTTTGGTGCCTGCTAGATCCAGCCATTTACTAAAACCAGAAAGGTTAGTGTGAGTATATCAGTAAAATCATAATATAATAAAGAGGAAGATAAGCACCAAGATATACTTATCCAAGTTATCTCAAACTCATTCTAACTTTCAAAATAATGACTCCATCTAATATACTAACCATTGTGGTTATACACAACTTGTCACTTTTTCATAAACAAAACTCTAACCTCTAAAGTTATCTAAACCGACCTCAGATACCAACTATAAGGCCCTAGCCCTAAACATTACTTAATCTTGAGATATTTCAACAATACACATTAAGGATCTTTTCAGGTTTAGATTTGTAGATAATTAGGTCATAAAACATGCATTACATTCCACATATAAACAAAGTGGTCACATAAAAGATAGTATTCATTTTTTCCATCAACGGACACATATTTAAAATAAAACATGGATTCTTTCTTGACACTTCCTTGATATTATCATCATATCATGTAACTTTCCCTTATCCTGTGAAAAAACATTTCAAAAAAACTTGGGATGAGCATAAAAATCTCAGTAAGGGATATAAAAATATGGAAAGGAAACATGAGTACATGTATACATAAGAATCAATGAAATCATACTTTACCCATAAAACATAAGCAATTTAACATACCTCGTCAAATCATGAATATATCATAGAAATAATAAGACATAAAAGGTAACATGAGGCATTCATAACATTCTTTCGTAGGGAGTAACCCTCTTGGTTATGTTTGGAATACCCATCATAGTATATACCCTAAATCTCTTCGGATAAACCTTGACGTTTCAATCCTTCACATTACCCAATGCATTGGAGAGCTGTCATGGGCTCACCCGCCATTAGTTTATCACGGAACCACTAGTCTTCATAAATAATGCCCAAGAACCATAACATAATCGTATCACTTAAAACATGAATAAAAGAAACATAACATTTCCAAATATCAATCACAAGAGATCACATCATGATATTATCATAAATAAAAACATCTAATAAAATCATTAAAACCCTATAAGAGAAAAATCCCTTTATAAATTGAAAATATTAAAAGAATACATTTAAAATAGATTTTAGAACCAAAGTGTCCCATACATCTTCGAAAATTTTGAAAGGGATTTAAAACATTCATGTGCATATAAATAAATCCTTAAAACCATTTTTAAAACATTGACATGGATGAAAAATTTTTAAATGAATAAATCTTTAAAACCATTTAAAAAAATGTTTTAATAAAAGAGTCCTTTTCCATTTCAAACCATCAAATTATAAGAAACATGAAATTAGACAATTTTTAAAACATTTAAATGTCTTGAGTATAGAAATAATATGGATATGGGATGGAAAAGGGGTTGTATATACACTTTAAAAAGAATAAAAGTGCATATCTTCAAGAAGATTCTCAAGGAAGATAAATTGAGACGTAATCCAATTCAAAGATCATGTCATTAGTGAAAGGATAAATCAATGACATAATTATGTTTGAAAAGTATAAATACACCCAATATAAGTGGATATTAAGTGTAAAAAAACCCTAGTTCATTCATACATATTCATAGGATGACATATTTAATAACTACAAGTTGAACCCAAAGAAATCGAAATTGGGTTAAGAAGTTCCCTTGGTAAAATTCGACAGCCTAACGGCGTCACTTTTAAAATTCATAAAATTAGTTGATGAGAGAGAAAATGGTATCTCATCACTTGGAAATAAAATTTACATAAATAAGGATATATATGAACATATCCCAATAAAAAGATGTAAATTAAAAGACATAACAAAATAAGTTTTTTTAAAAGAGGAGTGTGAAAGGTTCCCTTACTTATTTGGGAAACATTCGAAACATACACCCCATTGAAGAAGGGTCATACAATTAAAATGTAACTACCCATAAATGAGAGTATATTATACAAATAGTAAAATAATGGGTAGTAAATACACCACAAAAAAAGTAAATAGTTCCCAATGTAGCATGAATCTCACGGGAATAAAAAGAGAGATGAAAATCCCCTTATGAAAATTCGACAGCCTAACGGCACCACATAAAACTTCCGAAAATGGGTTGATGAGATAAAATAGGGTCTCGAATAATATGAACATAAAAATTAAATATTTAGAAATATAAAAGAACATCCCCAAACTTAAGAAATATCTGCTTAATAGAAATGACTTAAAAGAGTGTACTTAAAAAGAAAGAGAGAGGTAGGATCTCTTACGAAAATTCGGCAGCCTAACAGCGCCAATCAAAACATCCAAAATGGATTGATGAGAGAAAATAGCATCTCTCATATTATGAACATAAAAATTACAGTAAGAGTAAGATAAAATAAAATCCCAATCATAAGAAATATGATCTTAAAAGGAATGACATAAAAGAGTGTACTTAAAAAGAAAGAGAGGGGTAGGATCCCTTACCTCAAGTCTGACTTGACTCGATCGCACTTTAATCTCCTGAATAATAAACTAAAGTTAATTTATAATTTCTTAAAAACTTTTGTTTAAATTTTATTATTTTTTTTATAAAACTTATTTCCATGTTATATACAATATGTAATCATTTAAGTTAATAAAGTTCTTTTTGTAGATATTTAGTACTTAAGTCAAAAATGGACTTCTTACAATTACATGTTGTTTATGTGGTCAATGGTTCATTATATCCAGAATTATTTTCATGATTTTGATATCATATATATCATATATATCCATCATATACATGTATTTATAATAGTACATAACATTTAGAGGTAAGAAATGAAATGCACCGTTCATGGAGATGGTAAGTCGTACGTACGGATGAACGCTACTTCCATTTCTATTTCATATTTAATAGAATTAAAAAATAATGATACATAATAGTATTATAATTAAAGTATGGTATCATATATAATATTATTAAATCTATCCTTTATATGTACCACATATGGTATTAATGAATCAAATCACTCTGAGGGGGCGGTAGTCCGCACTTCCTAAAATGAAGATATCGCGTTTACCCATAATGGAGACCATAAAGGTATGCCATAAATGAAAAATACAGAAGCTCAAAGAAAACATAAAATATTATATATCATATATAAATATAGTTACATCTTAATGGCTACCTTTAAAGGTGTTAAAAGAATATTGAACAATCATTGTTTCGTGAGGAAGAAATTCATTATCCACAGAAACAGTATGTTCTTTAACCATTAGATGTAGGTTTGTGTAAGTTTAGCTCGAATCCCTCTTATAAAAACATTCTATTATATTGAAGATACTGTATTTTTGAAAAATAAAATGAATAAATAGAGTTTAGTGTGTTGTAGAAGCAAAATAAAACAAAAGAACACAAATGAAGACATTACCTTAAAATCGGGAAAGTCTTTTTGATTTGAGCTCAAAGAAATCCTTGGGAAGGCTTCTGTCCAAAGTGAGTCTTATTGGAGTAAGAGAGGGATGTGGAGATACAAAATGGGCAAGGGTTGGCAGAGAAAACGGCTTGAGATGTGTGGGTAAGGTGGTAGAGGTGGGGGCCTTTTATAAAAGGAGAGAAGGTGCACTCTTGGAAAGTAAAGAAATGTTACTTTAGTTTGAAATTATTTTCAGATTTAAAAGGTCCCACATTGATATAATTCGACGATAAGGTGATAATGGTTCGAAATATACCCATCCAATAGGTTTTTGACAAGTATAGGTCTTATATTTCACATTATCTTTTCATTTTATTTAAATTGTTAAATAATGAGGTAATCGTTGCATCATCATGATGTCATAAATAATTTAATTTATTTAATGTATAAAAATTATAAAAAAATACTATGATGTAGGAAATTTTTTTATCTTTACAATGACTATTTATAGTAAAAAATATGACTTTTATAACCCCATGTAAAAATTATTTTAGTAAAACAATACATGTTTGTGTCATTTTTACTTTCACTTTAAATAAAAGGCATTAATGTCATTATTTTACCCAAGTGGCTCCATGGGGTCCCAAAAATCAACCCATCGGTTTTTTTGGTCGTCCAAGACTCATCCAATATGGTTAGAACAGGTGTCGAGTTATCTTGATTTTATTATAATATTATTTTTACCTTAAATCACACTAATTACCTCTAATCGCGATTAAAAAACATAAAAATTACTATTCACTAAAAAATTATTTTAATCCCATTGAACCCCATTTTACTTCCTAATGATAACCATGTATGTCGTATTTTTGAAAATCAAATCACAGAAGTGGTAAGGTTTCATTTAAACGAAAAATCAGTTTTTTTAAGAACCACTTAGTGGTTTCACTATTCATCAAAAATTGATGTTTTTCAGAAAATTACCAAAACATCACCCTAAGATATATTTCATATTCCAAATTCAAAAATGATGTCTATTTTAAAAAAATTAATATCATATAAGTTACATTAATTAATTCAATAATTAATTCCTGCTTTCAGAACAAATATCGTGTTTTTATGAAATAATATATATCAAAAGATTGACACTAGTTTAAGTCCAATTTCAAAGTGAACATAATTCCAATGACCACTATTGGATTAAAGGGTTAAAATATATTCTAATTTCACTTTAAAACCAATTCAAATGATAATCTAATCACAAAAATATATTAGATTAAAAAGAGGTTTTGAATTAAAATACAACATTTTCACTATTCATTAAAAATGAACTTCATCGGAAAAAATACTAAAAATTTACACAAAGTAAATTTTGGTGTCACGATTCTAAAGAAGAATTTTATTTGGTCAAATAGAATTTATAAGAGTGACCAAAGCTATATTTAATGAAGGTTCTCCATCAGAAGGCGATAAGTGGACCTTTAGTAAATATTAGTGTATATATGCCTAAAATTGAGTTCTTTTCTTATTTTAAGCATTTATCTTTTATTGGATAAATTTAAAAACATTTAACAAACATATATAATCATATTATATTTATTTTTGTTCATTCCCGCCAATACAATGACTAGGCGTTAACTACCATTTAAAATAATATTATTTTATTGTTATAGTGCAATGTAAGATTTCAAAGAAACTCGTTGTTGCGTATTGGGTATGCCATCGAGCATAACATTCCCTTTAAAGTAATATTAATATTTTATTTACAAATATTGATAAACATTAGAATGTAATATTATTTATTTACCTTGGATGTTACAATAATATGAAGTCATTTTCATTGGAAAATGAAAACAAATAAACAAATAATTGATGATAGGATAAAATTAGTTTTAAATATAATAAAAAATTCTTATTTAGACAATTTCCAGTGACATTTAAATTCTTAACTTTTATTTTAACTCCCATGTTAACCCTTCAAATCCAAACCTTGAATAACCTATTATTACCATGGTGACTATTCATTATGGATAAGAATTATGTGGAAATTATTTCTTAACATTTATTAATATTATTAAAAATATTTAACCCATTTTATGATATTCAATTTCTAAGGTTGTAACAAATTATTTCAAATAACCACACACAAAATGAATAAAATCCATTTTTAAATATATATATATATATATAAGCAAAAAATGACTTTATTTTCATTCCTTACCTATTAAATTCCACTATATAAATGTTAATTTACCTTAGTAAATATATTATCTAAAACATTCATTAAAATAATTCATTAAAAGTGATTAATTTAATTTATTAATATAAAAATAAATTGTTAATGTAAAAAATTAATTTTTTGGGAAAATATCATGTCTTACCTTCAAATAAATTTGTCTTGATTTATACCCATTTCATTATCAATATATAATTGATTATTAATTTTATAAAATGTATAAACAAAACATATCTATAATTTAAATACTCCATATAAGATAAATTAAATTTTAAACAAATTATATATAATAAAACAATGTTCATAAACAATATATTAATATTTAAGGAAGAATAATTAAAGTAGTTATTCATAAAATTAATTAATCATTTTCACTTGTTATTTTCAAATTAATTTTATTTTAATATATATCAATCGTAATTATAATAAAACAAGATTCACTTAATTTTAGAATTTCATGTAGTACAAGAAATCAAATGCATTGAATTTAATAAAGAGACATATATTATAAAATCTCAATGTGTTACATTACAACAGTATCAACTCTTCTAAGACAAAAAAATCCAAACTAAAAATATATTATTTTTTATGTTTTATTTTTAAGTATGTTATTTTAGTTACATCATTCTTCTTCTCTTAATCCTTCTATTTTTGAAATAAACCAGATATGAAATTGTTGTAATTATACTCTGGGATCCTTCTTCCTTCCAAAACTAGATATGATCAACGGTAAAACTCTTACCCTATTCTTATTTTTTACTTGAATCTATTAATATGTTCATCACTTCTTAACATTAAAAATCGTATTTTAATATCATGGCCCTCATTATACTACAAAATCCAGAATGATAATTTATTGAATTAATAATAAAATATTTTTAATAAAAAAATTAATCATAATTCCTATTTGGAAACCATCTTCTCTCATTCATGATAATATTTAATTACATAACTTTTAAGTCATTATATAATGTCAGTCCTAAACCAAACAACATAAACTATGAATTTAGATAAATTCATGATCCATATTTAATCTAACCAGGATATTCAACATAATATAATGATCATTATAGTTGTTACATCAAATTTTATAAATTTTAATCAATTAATGAATTATATATATTTCTATCAGGATAATAATTTTTTATAAATAAAAAAAGTACCCTTACTGTAATTATCATAACAATGTGTGTGTATGAATAATGAGGGAAAAATGATATTTCAATTAGTGGATGGTTTGAAATTGGAGAAAATCCTCAGAATGAAATTTTAATAGTTTAAGGATCTCAATTGAGGTGTTTTGGACAAAAAATGGGGCTTGGGTACAAGTCAGAATCTCAAGGTGTGTCGGGAAGTAGATGAGGTGACTAGTGCAAATTGAATTTGACTACCATCTTGTCATTGGTTTTTAGAAATGGTTGTATCTAATCCCTATGGTCACCATCCATCTAATAGTGTTTTAAAAGTGGGAAATTATAATATATTTCCTCTAGTTTATTAGAATAAATCCCCCCTCTTCCCTTTTTTTAGTGTGCATAACCCCCATATGCCTTCCCTCATTCTTCTTTCAACACCCATTGATTTTTGGGTGTTCTATATTCATTATTAAGGATTTATTTTATCTATCCTCTAATAGTGTGTTCCTCTCATCTAATCCATTATTACCACATTATCATCCTTATATTTATCTGCTGGATAGTTTTTATATGGTGATTCCACCATATCAAACTAAAATTTCCTCATTCCTATGGGTTTTTTATGTTTTCTTATATAAAAAAAATACTAAGATGAATTTTTCTGGATATTTCTAATCATTGAACTGTGTTATGATTTCATGGGGAATTTTTCATATGTTTTTCATCAAATTTGTTATGAATTAACCATGGAAGTTCCGCGGTCACTTAGGGATTTGGCCCAAAATATGGTTGAGGGGACACTGTAGACAATGTCACGTGTTCCACCTTGGATTCTATATGGAGAAGTATTTAGGTAGGTCCTTATTCATTTATGACATGTTATATTTGGTTTTTCAATTAATTATAAATATTTATAATTAATTATTTGTGATTTTGTATCATAATTTAGGTATTATTTGGTTTTGGATGAGGCTTAGTAGGCCTTCACAGGTTCTACTATTGTATAGAATGAAATTGTCAAAGCATCAAATAGTGGTAGTATGTCTCTCAATTCACCCATAGTCTTATTCTTATTATAATTTAATTAAAATTTAATCTCATTGGATTTATAAGTGAAGACCATAAAAATTAATTAAATTTTCTAAATTCTAAATTGGGATTAGTTACCATCGCTTTTTTTCCTCAATCCTTATGGGAGGTAGGTTCCTAATGGAATTTTTTTATATCATGTTGATCATTTAAAATTTTATAATTAAATAATTTTGGAAAGGAAATTTGTTTTTGAGGAAATGTATTTTAAAACAAAAAATTGAAATCTTAATTGAGATATCATTTTGGAAATGGTAAATTGGTGTGTTTAAAAAATGGAAATGTTAAAGAATTTTAATGAATTTTCTTTGGTATATTTTAAATAGTATTTGAAATTTTATTTGGAAATTTTCTTCACAAATTATATTTGGGAAATGGTATTGGAAATTCTATTTTACCATTATAACTAAAATGTTTTTAAAATGATTTATAGAATAGAATATAGATTGTTTTAGAAATTAAAATATTAAATGATCATTGTGCCTTATTTTGTTTCTTTAACATTCCTTGTGTGTGTTAAACCTGGGGTGAAAGTAGAACTCATGGGGATATTGAGACTAATAGTTAAACCTGAGGTCAAAATAGTCCTAGGTATATGATGAGACTAAAGGTTAAACTTGGGGTGAACATGGCCTTCATTCAGATTCTAAGATTAATGGTTAATCTAGGGGTGAACACAGCCCCTGAGTAGACATAGGTGGATCCAAGGTTGGTTATATAAAATTTTCATAACTTTTTGGAATAGGGATAGGTATATTACCCATGGTCGTTGGATGGTATGAACGTTCTTATAAATTTACTCATAGACACCCTGAAACTTTTGGAAGCATCTATGTATCATTCTCATTGTGCCCCCCCCCCTCTTGGTTTTGGAATTTGTGTTATACTTCAAGTTAAGTTTTTTCAATGGTTTTTCTATAAATGATACCATTTTAAATCTAACATTAACTTGATTATAATATTGATTATATTTAGGGACACTATATGTGGTGTCATGCTCAGTTATACTCACCCCCTACTCAGGCCACCATGGCACTGGGTTACCCGAGTAGACATTGTTCTTGTTTGCAGGTATAGGTTATAGGAAAGGCCTATTGTTATTATAAGTTTATCGAAATCTTATGTTGTAGTTGGTTGATATGACCTATTTGTATATGGGACCAGTTTTATATATTCTATTGGCCTCTATTATTTTTTTATTGCATGTTTATGATTTTTTATCAAGAATCTGGTATGTTTGATACATTTATTTAGTACCTCATTTTATGTTTGTATTGTTTATCAGAACCCAGAAAGGATTTGAGTTTTATATATAGATGTTATCTATTTAATTATATTAATTATGTTATTATACTCTTATAACATGGTCATTGTATCTCAATAGTAACATCTCTACACTCATCTATATTCAGCATCCTCCAGTATTTGGGGAGGTGCGCCTGAGGTAAGGTTGTGTTCCACTGATCCAACCACTAGTTAGTAGATAGGGTGGTGGGATGTTATCTTGGATTAAAAGCATGTTTTTTATTGTCTTAATATTTTTTCCATGGTATAAAGGAAGCTAGGATGTGTCAAATCTTGGTTTTTATCTCATACTTGGGTTCTCATATTCCCATGTAGAGGGAAAACATGTGTTCCCAGGGATGGGAATTTATATTCTTGCTTTATATTTTTACAGTTGAGTTATTTCTACCTTTAATGGAATACATGGGTGTGATGTTACTGGTTACTGTATTTTTATCTCTTAGACCATTATGAATAGAGAGGGTGTACATTCATACATCATGATGGGCACATTGGATCGGGGCGTCATCTATATGTTTCATGTGTTTAATAACTTTTTGGTATTCACATGTTATAACATCTTATTTATTATTTTCAATTATATAACTAGTCATTTATATAAAAATATGGTTTTATAATAATGAGATGGGTGGGTATTTAAAGTGTATGTAACAATTTATATGGTTTTCATATAAATGTATGGTGGAATTTTGTTTGACCAACTCCTCAGGTAACATCTTGTTAGTAGAAAGATATAAATGAAATATAAATAGATGGTTTCGGTTAAATATAGAGTTATAGAGAAACTTATTAGGTATTTTACCTCAAAACATTTGAATAAAATTAAATCTAACCAAACCCATGTAATGATAAATTTAATAAATCTTTATAATTTTATAATGTTTGGTAATGAAAATGTTTTAAATGGTAAATGCATTGGTTTTAAATTAGGAAGATTTAAATAAAGTGAAATAATAAATAACCACACTATTCTAAAGATGTACCTATCACCTTAAAACAACGCACCACACGAACTAGTATAGTTCAAAAAAATTCCTATTGTTACTCAACCGGATGATCACCCACCTTCGGTGGTCACGACGGCACCAATATCTGGTCCAGGCACGTGGCATGATGGTGGTGGATCCCCTCCATCCTAGGTGACTCTGGAGTCCCCTTCAAGCCCCCTAAGGCATGAGGTTTCTTTTAAGGATGTGCTTTGCAGCTCGTTAGGTGGTTCAGTGACCACGTTCTTCCTGGTGGCCCCCTCGGTGGTGCCAAGAGTTTCAAGGGAAGGTGCTGACCTATCCATGAATGTTTCATCAGCAGAGTTTGAATAGGATGTGTCTAGCCTTATATAGACCATGGTAGCTAGGTTTGGTGTTGGAAAACCTCCTATAACAGTCTTTATGCATTGCATGGATTCTTTGGGGCTTCGGGCCCCGGTGCACATTTCAGGTATCCACCATCTCTGCTTCTGTATGGTCTTCTCCTCGGAGGAGGAATTCGTCCATGCGTGGTTCAGAGCTCCTCAATGCATGGTAGGTGGAATTTTAGCCTAGATAGGTGGTCGATATATGTTCAAAGGGAAGGAGAGCTCTAAATCAGTGGTCTGGATCTATCTTATGGGGTTATCTTTGCCCTATCATAATGTCTCCTTCCTCAAGGATATCGGAGACTCCCTTTGAGGTTTCCTCTATGCAGATGATTGTACCAAGAAAGGCGCTAATCTTTCAGTCGCCCAAATGTGTATCGAACATGATCTATCTCTTCCAGTTCCATATAAAATATCCTTGATGGTCCAGGGTTCTTTGTTGTGGGAAAAATTTGTGTTTTTTTAGTGTTTCCCATGTTTTTTTCTTCCTTCTTTCTTTAAGGGAACTCTGAGTAGCTGTGCAAGAGGGTCTATCATGAAAACATTCTGTAGGATGTTGGGCCAGTTTTGTGCAGTTATCCTCCTCCTTGAGGGTCAAAAGGTTCATCATCATCCTTAGTCTAGGAGGCACCGTAGGTTGTGTGTCTGTTTTTTAATATACCTTGCTCTTCAATTTTTCCTTTTACTTCAGCCAGGGTTCCGCAAAAATGTGGAGTTCTGGTTTGGGGGCTCACACCTTTGTGGGTGGACAAGATTTGAGGCTATTCTAGGGGACCCTGAGAGGCTCTCTCTATGGGTGGGTTAGAAGAATTCTTTTTGCGGCTCCTTATGGGAAGTCGATAGATTTGTCCCCCCCCCCCCAGTTAGTGTTTTGGATCCCTCTTCAGTCGGTCTAATTGTAGATGGAGGCTAGATCGCTACCTCTTGCAATAGGTTGAGTGGTTTGGAGGTGGTTGAATTGGCTGGGATAAATTTTTTGGGTAACCATACTCCACGGGATAAGGGTAAACGTCCAATGGTATTTTCTCCTCCCAATGATATGATAGGTAAGACAATCAAACTTCACTCCCACATGGAAAAGACATCCACAATAAAGGGAAAAAGATATTCTGTAAGTACTCATGTAAAACCCAAACAACAAAGAGAATAGTTTAGCGAGTCCCTCTCCCACTTCCAAAAGGAGGCCATTTCACCTGGGTCCAAATCCGAGAAGATGATTTAACAATGATACCAATCTTCATATCGAACTCTTGTGGTCTCAGGGTGGGGATCAAAACTGATTTCATGGCAACAGAGACCAAGAAAAAGAAATCTCGCATTGCTGCTATCCTGGAACCCAAATAGGACCCAACCAAGATAGGCGATTTTTCCAAAAGGATGAGAATGAATGTTTCCATGCAGGTGGCTCCAAAAAAATATGCATAAATGGATATTATGGAGGAGGGATATTTCAGTGGATCTAGTACTAACAGGGGACTAGGTTATTATGATGAGGGTGCTAAAGGGGTCTCTCACCTTCTTCACATCCATCATCTATGGGAGCTGTGATAATGGTATTAAAAAATATCTGTCATAGTAGATTAGCATGTTTGATCTACGAGATGAGCCTTGGATCATTGTCGGAGACTGCAACTGCATCACAGAACCATTGGAGAAAAGAGGGTGTGGGGCATTCCCACATCACACGAGTACTGCCTTTGTCCAGTTCGTGTCCTGCAAAGGTTTAATCGACTAGGGGTGCTCTAGAGACCACTATACATGGTGTAACAATCAAAGAGGGATCACGTGATGTTGGATATAGTTAAAATGTTGCCTCACCAATGTGCATTCTTTTTCTAATTTCATGAATACCAAGGTGATCCATCTTGTGAGGGGGATTTCTAATCACTCGTCGTCACATGTCTCTTTGTTCTTAAGAAACGACCACCAACATAGATTCAGGTTTTATGAACATTGGACCCAGAAGATAGAGTTTCTTATGGTGGTGAGGTCTTCATGGGGGGAATCAGTCCAAGGATCTCTCTAGTTGTCGCTACATAATAAGTTACTGAGACTAAAGCTGGTTTTACCGGCCTGGGTGGGGGACCTCCCTTCAATCGATCAGGAGATGGAGGATATCAATGTGGATTTTGAATGCCTATAGACCAGCCTAGAGGAAACATTAAATGATGATAGTTTTGAGGAACTTTCAAGCAATAAGAATAACTTAGTTGATATGATGATGGGACGGGAGTGAGAGGCACGGGACAAATCAAGGATAATGTGGCTACATGAGGGGAACAAAAACTCAGCGTACTTTCATGCCTGCATCAGGTAGAAGAGTCGACCCATCAAACCAAATATCAAGCTCAAATATGGTTCTTTTACGGAGGATAGGGATGGTGTGGGTGGAATGGATTACTCTTTATTTAAGGATATTATTGAAAGTAAAAATTAAAGGATGTCCCGTAGTTACTCGTATGGGAGCTTAGAGCTTTTGGAAGAAATTCCAAGTAGTGATTTTCCTAAGGACAATGCTCACTTGGAAGAGGTCTCAGTTGAGAGGGAGATCTTTAAAGATATGAGGAAGAGAACCCAGAGAGAACTCCAGGGCCCGACAGTTTTCTAGGTTTATTTTAAATAGCCTTGTGGGAAGTCATCAAAGAAGACCTGGTTGCATCGATTCAAGACTTTTTCCTTGGTGGCTCCCTCCTGTGGGCTGCAAATGCCATGACACTGGTCATCATCCCAAAGGTGAAGGATCCTTCCTCCATTCTTCATCACCATCCTATTAGGATGTGTAAATACACATAAAAGATCCTATAAAGTATAATTAACTCAAGACTGGTGATGCACCTCTCGTGATGGACCTCCATGGAACAGCATGGTTTCATATCAGGCCGCTCAATTCAAGGGGAAATTGCACTGGTGCATGAAATGATGAGGGACTTGAACATCAAGACATATAGATCCAATATGTCTATTAAAGAGGATATGAATAAGGTGTACGACAGACTAGAGTGGGCCTTTGTTAGTAGGGTTTTAGAGTGCATATGTCCCTCTCCTATAGCTACATATATTTTTTATGATGCTTTATATCATCCTGGATGGTAGTGTATTTCATGGGGAAATACCATGGCTTCTTCAAGCCCACTTGTAGCCCTCAACAAGGTGACCCAATCTCCCAAACATTGTTTATTCTAACGCAGGACACTCTTAGTATTCTTTTGAACTGAGGTATTTCCAATAAAAGCATTATCCACTATTGAATGAAAAGGAACCTTCCTCACATATCTCACTAGATGTTTATAGAAGACATGATCATCTACTCAAATGATTGTAATAGATCTGTGAAGGCCATCAAGAGGATACTGGATGAATATTTCCACTGGAGAGGTTGTATGATCGACCACTCCAAAATTAATATCTATATCTCAAACAAATGCGCGACGAGATGGGCCAACTCTATTTGTACTAATATGGAAATGAAACCTCGGAAATTTTTTGTGGAGTAAATCAGTTCTCCTCTATCTCTATGTATAATGAGCATTCCAGACTTTTATCAAGTGGTTAGCAAGATTATGGGTCAAGTCCTCAACTGGAAGAGTCACTTCTTATCCTTTGGATGGAGAATAATATTGGTGAATGGTGTGCTGGTTATAATCCAAGTGCATTTTATGGAGGCTACTTCAGTGCCTAAAGGGGTGATCAAATCTATTGACAAAGTCTTAGGTAGGTTTATCTGGTATGCACTAGTGGAGGGGGAAAACACTCTGTTTCATGGGACAGGATGGCTTTTCCAATCCAGGCATGGGGGATCAATGTCATGAGTTCTAGGGACACTCTTTAGGACATGCATTCCAAACTTTCATGGGATATTGTGTCGGGGTGTACTATCTGGAAGAGGATGATGTGGGATAGCTAGAAAACAACTTGAATATGGTCAGTATGTAGGGATATTATCTATGGAAATCGGTTCTTTATATCATCCCACGCCTCTAACATCACTCTCGGTGGATTTTGTGGGAGGGGAAAGTTTCTTTTTGGAAACAGAACTGGGGCCGAACCATTTTGTACTTCCCATAGTGTCTGGTTCCATAGATTACCTTCAAGGACGATATTATTCATCCTGACTTCATTAAGGCAGTGCTAGACGAGGTCCAGAAAGAAATATTTGACTCCATTATCCTCAACTCAGAAATGGATCAGTGTGTCTCCACCCCCTCGTTGTCTGGGAAGTTTAATACATAGGAATTTTGAGAGATTTCAATGCCCTGGGTGTAGTAGTTAAATTGGAATGATCCGTTGTGTTGTAAGAAAATCCCGATCAAATATAATTTTCATCTATGGAGGATCTGGAACTTTGTGATCTTGTATGATGAAGTTATTAAAAAAAATGGGCATCAATCTTGCCTCCTCCTTCCAATGTTGTAATTACAAAAGGGAAGAAATCACAAACCATGTCTTTTTTAAGGTGCATGGGCACAAGAAGTTTGGTGTTTCTTTGGGGGCTTCCTGACGACATCATTTCTAGACATGCAGGGCACAACATTTTTTGAGAGATGGTTCTAGGGGACTTCAGACAGAGGCCCAGAAAGGGTGGTGAGGAACATCATCCTTAGTGTTGGGTGCTGGTGTCTTTGGAAGCTTGCAATAAGGTGAGATTTTAGGTGTCACTATCCACAGGCAGGTCCATCATTATGAGAACCAGGATTTTGCTGTTTATTTTGTCACCCTTGCTGACAACTAGATAGATGCTCCCTCTATACAGTTTATTCATGGCTGAATGTCCTCATACACAGCCATCCCTCTATAGGATGGAGCACAGGGCTGTTGGATTAAGTGGTTTCCTCCCAAATAAGCTATTTGTAACACCCCAATCTTCTACGGTATGATTCTCTTTGAATAATACCGTAGCGTGTGTTGTATGCAACTTCGAGTTCTAACACACCTCGACCAATAAAAGTAATCGTTATGAATAGTAATACCCACTTTTTAAAATTTTATAAATTTTATAAATTTTATCCTTCAAAATGGAATTCATATTTGGATTCATAATATCAAAATTATCCTAGGGTGAATTTTTGGTATTTTTCTGAAAACATTCAATTTTTGATGAATAGTGAAAAAACACTGAGTTATTGATTAAAAACGAATTTTTATTTAAATAATTATTTATTTTATTTAAATTTAATTAAGGTCATAATAGATAAATAATAATTATATAAGTTCAATTTAATTCATTGGAGTTTGTTTAGAATAATTTTAGATATATAAAAATTTTATTGAACTTTTCACCGTCTTTTACCCGCCTCCTAGGAGAATTTGGAAATTTACAAAAAACTTAATTTTACGGCTTCTGTGAGTGGAATTTAGAAAATCCGAAAGACACAGTTAATATCAAGGAGTGAAATGTGGTTCAATAAGAGAAAAATAATTTTTTGTGAATAGTAACTTTTTACTTTTATTTACCACGGTAAAAAGTAAATAGGTTAATTAAGGGTAAAAATGATATTAATATTACCCTAACACATGTCCTAATTCTATTGTAAAATTGTATCTCAACCAAAAACAACATTAGGAATAAAATATTATATATTATGTCCACTTGGATTAGATTAAGACATTTATTATTATTTAATTCAAAGAAGAGTTAAAAGAGTTAAAATCAATGTTTAATTACTAAAAAAATTTTAATATAGGTTTGTACATAAGATAAATTCAATTATAAATATTCATTAGAAAGCTAAAAATATTTCCTACATAATGATATTTTATTTATAATTTTTAGATATTAAATAATTTAATTTATTTATGACACAATGATGATGTAGTAATTACCTTATTAGTGAAATATTGAAATAATTTTTATTATAAATACCCAAATAAATATAATTTGAGACTTTTAATGAATTACACGAATTTAATAGGTTAATATGACATGTTATAGTTGATTAAATGAATTAGGTTCGAAGTAATAATGTTGTTATGAATTTATCAAAAACAAAATACCAAATAGTGTCAAAAATTAAATAATAGAGTTTTTAAAACAAATATTATATTATTAATTGGTATTTAATTACTAAAAATCAAAAGTTCGGCCAAAAGACTTATATCATAATTTTTGTATCATTAATGGACCACTTTGGGGTCTCTTGGATGTATATAATAATTTTATTAACTATATAATATAAAAATACAAAGTGACATGGTATGTATCAAACTAATTAACTAAGAGTTAAAAATAAAATATAAGGTTAATAATATCAACCAAACCTGTCTAAAATCTATTGGTTGAGTTTTTTCGACCTATCTCCACATTAAATTTTAAATAATCTACTTTGTATCCATTAGAAACTGAATATGGATTTATTATAAAATAATATTTCTAGCTTTCCTAAAGGATCCCATCACCCCTCTTATAAAACGGCACTCCCCCTTCTCATTAATTCACACCTTCAAAGCCATTTGTCTTGGCCAACCTCTACCCAAATATCCTCCCAACATCTTTCAATTAAACCTAGATGCCTTAGTTTGATCATAAATTCAACCTAATGAGCCCTTTTGATCAAATCAAATGGAAGAACTCGAAGAAGAGGTAACGTCTTAACCACCCTCTTTAAAGTTCATTTCTTCTTCAACTTCTTATTTCCTTGTTATGTCCATTCTAAAATAATAACTCCACTATCATTTATAAACTCTGATGTTATTATAATTATGGAACAAACAAATTCATTATTCTATCCATCCCTTGAATGACATGTCACCATACGTGCGTACGTACGGCCTACCATCTCCATGTTGTGGTGTAATTGTTATTCAATATATTATTATTTAGATGGGTGTAATAATGATGTATACTTCATGTAAATAATAAATATAACGTTATAATTATTCTTCATATATGATATACCATCCAATTATATATTATTTTAATATTAAAAGAATGATATTGTCGCTCGAGCGTACGTACGGATTACCGTCTCCACGAATAAGATGATATTCATTTTCCATCGTATCCGTTCAAGAATAAATTTTATTGGATGATTAAAAATAATATTTAAGGAATTCATATCATTCTGTATATGAATAAGATACAACCTATCCATAATAAACATGGCTTACATAACCAAACAGACAAAGGAAAATGATTCCATTAACACCCGAAACGACGATAATACTAAGATGTTATTAACAAATCAATGTTAAAAGATCATATATGATATCATAATAATGTATATGATTCTTCTATAATTAAATAACAATAATTTCACCATTATACAAAAGGTTAACCAACCCTTGAACAAGGAAAGTACAAGTTAAGGGTTTATTTCACAATCTCTTCACTATTCAAGGTTGTTTATACGTAATTATCTATTGGGACCTCTTTATCATCCACATCCATGTTTCTTAAAAATGTATTTCAAAACATTCTAAATATTTAATAGAATATGGGATAAATACATTTATACCCTTATTTGACTTTTTATAAGAAGTTTCTAAAGGAATCTTTCTGTTGCATTCCAAACAAGGTCATTTTTAACCTTTTCGACAGAATTAAGGTAAGAATGTTTTTTTAACTTATACGGCAGATGCAGATATTTTATGCCATTATAAATAGTTAAATATTCCCTTACAATCTTATAATAATATTTTCAAAGAAAATAATTTATTTTATAATTATTTGACTTTTAAATTTTTTCAAAAAAAATAGATATTTCTCTCAAATAGTTTTTCTTTCATCTATGTCAACATCCTTTGATGGATTTTAAGGTTTTTTGAAGTTGATTTATTATCATAAAAAACTTCCATATTGTATTGATTTTTTTGTCATATGTTTGACTATGGATTTGTTATTTTTATACCATTCATAGATTATGGAGAAAGTATTTACATTTCATATGCTAGTTTTAATACGAATGTTTATGTTATGTTTAAACTTGTTCATATGAGGAATGCAATGGACTTAATAAGTGATAGGTGGAGCCCTCTATAGCTCCTCAATGCATCGGTAGGTCTCATGAGACAAACTAGTGTCTTGGCACGATGCCTAGAAAAAATATTATTTGTAGTCTTGGCATGAGACCTTGACTACGTGGTTATGATAGTCTGGAATTATGCATTCCATCATTATGAAAGTGGTTATTGAAATTGCATGTGATTATTCGATTAGAGGAATATCCATGTGAATAAGTGAATGGAATTATTTCATTTTATCTTTTCCATATTATGCTGAATTTAAAGTTTAAAATACTTTTTTTAGTTATACATTGCCTTAAATATTTATGCTTATTTATGAAAGTTTCTGCTATATTGTTATCCTTACTGGGCATCTGAGCTCACCCCTTTTAATATTTTATTTTTCCCAGGATGTGAAGTAGTAATTTATGAATGACCTACAGGGATAGTATGTGGCGATATCAGTGTGGACTATGGAGACTATGTTTTTGTAGTTTTTATTTTTGTGATGTAATGTAAGACTTATGAATATATCTAGTGTTTCCAAGGCTATTAAACTAAAAAGTCTTTTTAGATTTGATCTTTCTTGTCATCATACCAATGTTATTTAATAATGCACCAACTCTGGGTAACTGGGGTCGGGGCATTATAGTTGGAATGAGAAGAAGTTTAGTACAAACCTTGGAAGCTAGATTTAGATAAACTCTGATTAGAGCACACATCCCTAAGATAGACTTTGAGGATTAGTATAGAAGAACTTCCTAAAATTTTGGTATTGTAGAGATTTTGTGAGTTTTTCGAGAAATACATCCCTGTCTGGATACGAGCAGGTAGAGGCGACTCTGGCACAGATGTACCTAGGGGTAAACCCCAAAAACACCGCTTTGATCTAGACTCGAACGGGAACGGGTGCACGACAACGGGCCTTGCTGCACTCTTGGTTATGACACTCCTGGGGGATATGCATACGATTATTCTCATTTTATTTAAAAACCATTATGAAGGGTTTATGATTATATACTTCCTCAAATAAAACATTTTTATGATTATGGATTATATCCATAAACTGTTGAATATAGGTTAAGTGTTTTTCAAGTTTGGAATTATGTACTTCTATTCATAAAATAATCTAGTTTATGAAATTGTTTAGAAATGGAACCTTGTGGAAGGAATCAAAACTCTATCAATGCACGCACTCCATGTAGGTATTTCCATCCTGCTCAAGATAATTATAGTGGATCTAGTGATGCAATGGGTGCTAAATAGTTAATCACCATACTGGAAAAACTCACTCAGTTTATGAATAATAACCTTACCCGTATGGAGCACCCTGATACATAGCGTAGAGGGTCAATGTTAGATCGATTCATGAGGAAAAAACCACCAACATTCAATTGGAGTACAAATCCCTTGGTTGTTGAGCAATGAATAAATTCTTTAGAGAAAATATTTCATGCCTTGGGGAGTTGTGAAAAGGAAAAAGTTATCATGGCAGTTTACCGCCTCACTGGAGATGTTGATCAATGGTGGTCATTGACACAAAACACAAAGGAAGATGATAAAGTATCATATATGTAATGGAGGGAGTTTAAAGAGTTGTTATTAGAAAAATACATTCCTCGAGACCATCGAGCAGATATGGAAAGGCAATTTTTGAGTCTAAGGCAGAAAGAGGATGAGAATGTCACAAAGTATGAGTATAACTTTAGAAGGTTTGTGAGGTATGCTGCAGATTATATACGTAACCCAAGAAGTAATATTGATCATTTCTTTGATGGGTTAAAACCATTTCTCCTTCGAGCATTAGTCTCACAAACCTTCTCGTCGTACGAAGATATTGTCTCGTGTGCTATCAAGATAGAAAAGGAATTCTTTTAGCCTTATAACTTAAAAGCAAAGCAAAAGAATAAGAGATCTGCTAATCAAACTAGAAATGGAAATAAGGAGAAGAAGGGAAAAGATGAAAATCCATCCTGCAGAAAATGTGGGAAGAAACACCCCGGTACTTGCCTAAAAAAATGGGAGTTTGTTACAAGTGAGGTGAAAAAGGCCACCAAGCTCATGATTTCATGGGAAATAGAGTTGTTGTCAATTTGGAATGATATAATTGTAGAGATATGGGATATTATTCAATTGAATGTCCTAAGAGTCAGGGGAACATGCCTTAGAAATGGACAAGGGATCAAGGCCAAGCTTATTCTATCACTACTACTGAGCTAGAAGCTCTGAAAGATGTGGTGGAAGGTAATTTAATGGTTTCCACAAGTCTAGAAAATAATTTATTTGATTCTGGATCATGGAATTGTTTCATATATTCCCAGTTTGCTAAGAAAATTAGATATTTTCAATTTGATTTAACAAGAGAGTTGTCAGTCAAAACCCCTAAGGGAAGTATCATTGCAACAAAGTTCTGTGGATCTGTTCCCATTAGGGCATATAAATGTTCTTTATCTGCTAATCTAATCTTCATACCCATGACTGAATTTGATAAAATCCTTGGTATGGATTAGATTTAGGACCATGATGTGAAGATTTATTGTAAGAAGAAGGAGATTATGATTTTTTTATAATGATGATAAGGAACACTTTATCTTTAGAGTAGAATCGTCGCCACCTAATTCTTATCTAGATCCACCCCCAGTAGCTCAACTAAATTCAATTATCAGGGAGGAAGAGAATGAAATAACTATGGGTGAGGAAAGGAATGTTCAAATATAGGATGTACCTATTGTGAATGAATTTGTAGATGTGTTTTTGGAAGATTTACCTAGACATCCTCCAGAATAAGAAGTTGAGTTTTCCATTGATTTAATTCCTGGATCAAGGCATATATTGAAGAACCCTTATAGAATGGCCACTGTGGAATTATTTGAACTAAGGAAACAACTAGAGGAATTGAGTAATAAGGGATTCATTCGCCCTAGTGTTTCTCCATGGGGAGCCCCTTCTCTTTTTGTTAAAAAGAAAGATGGGTCTATGAGGTTATGTATTGACTATAGGGACATCAATGGTATAATAATAAATAAAAAGTATCCCCTACCTCGCATTGATGATTTATTTTAAAAACTGCATGGAGATCATGACTTTTCAAAGATTGACCTTTGATCAGGATACCATCAGTTGTGTGTGAAGAAGAAAGGCATTCTGAAGATAGCATTTCGAACAAGGTACAAACATTACGAGTTTACAGTAATGCCTTTTGGGATGACTAATGCACCCTCTGTATTCATGAATCTAATGAACAGATTTTTCAAGGAATATCTTGATGACTTTGTAGTGGTATTTATTGATTATATCTTGGTATAATCTAAAAGCTACAAAGATCATGAAAATCACTTGCGCATTATATTGAAGACTCTGAGAAGACATGAATTATAAGAGAAGTTTAGAAAGTGTGAATTCTAGATTCAAGAGATTTATTTTCATGTCCATATTGTCTCTAAGGATGGAATCTTTGTTGATCCTTCTAAGACCAAGGCAATCCAAGAATGGACAGCACCAACGAGGATAACTGAGGGTACACAGTTTTTTTGGTTTAGCAGGTTATTATTGACGTTTCATCTAGAATTTTGTCCAATTGGCTAACCCATTAACGAATCTCACATGTAAAGGGTTTAAATTTTTCTAGACAAAAGAGTGTGAAGAATGTTTTAAAGAAATAAAGAGAATATCAGTCAATGCTCCTATATTGACTCTACCATTAGGGAATGATGGGTTGGTTATTTATAGTGATGCATCAATTAAAGGACTTGGTTGTGTCCTTATACAGAATGATAAAGTTATTGATTATACATCACAACAGCTGAAAATTCATGAGTAAAACTATCCTACTCATGATCTTGAGTTAGATTTTATAATATTTGCATTGAAGATATGGAGACATTTTCTCTATGGTGAGAAATTTAAGATTTATACAGATCACAAGAGTTTGAAGTATATTTTCTCACAGAAATAGCTAAACATGAGGCAAAGGAGATGGCATGAACTACTAGAGTATTATGATTGCACGATACACTACCACCTGGGGAAGGTAAATAGGGTGGCAGATGCTTTGAGCAGAAAGGATCATGGAGTTTTGAACATGATGAGAATTGAAAGTGATCCTACTTTCATGGATCTAGTGAAGATGGATATGGGAATCACCATGGAAGGTGAAACATCAATTCTTTTTCAAATGGTTGCCAAAGCATATTTACTAGAAAGGATAATGAGTTCTCAGACTGGTGATGAAGAGTTACAAAGGAAGACTAAAGTTTTGAATGATGGGAAATTGAGTGACTTTGTGTATGAAGATGGAATTTTGAATTTTGGGAAGAGAATTTGTCTTCCCTATATACTTGATCTAAAAAGAGAATTTTTGGATGATGCTCAAAGTTCTAATTTATCTATACACCCTGGGAGCACCAAAATGTATAGATATTTGAAGGAACGTTTTTGGTGAGACAACATGAAGAGAGAGATTTTTGATTTTATGTCAAGATGTATGGTTTGACAACAAGTGAAAGATATAAGGAAACAACCTGGTGGAGTATTAAAACCTCTTCCCATACCTGAGTGGAAATGGGATAATATCATGATGGTCTTTTTCATGGGACAACTAAAGACTCCTAGAAGGAACTATGTAATATGGGTCATTGTTGATCGTCTTACCAAGTCAGTACATTTTCATGCTATAAGGGAGGATTTACCACTTGAACATCTAGCAAGGTTATATATTAATGAAGTTGTGAGACTTCATGGAGTATCCCTATCAATTGTCTCGGATCGTGATCCCCGTATTACATCAAGATTCAGGAAAAGTCTTCAGAAGGCCTTGGATACTGAACTTCGTTTGAGCACTGCTTTCCACCCTAAAACAAATGGACAATCATAATGAACTATTAAAACCTTAGAAGACATGTAGAGATCATGCTCAATTGACTTTCAAGGTATGTGGGATCAATATTTTCCACTGGTAGAATTTTACTATAACAATAGTTTCCATTTAAGTATTTGGATGGCACCATATGAAGCGTTGTATGGAAAGAGATGTCTCACACCAACCTGTTAGCATGATGTTGGTGAAAGAAAACTTGTTGGCCAGGAACTAGTGGAGGAAACGATGGAAAAGGTAATGGTAATCCAAAACCACATCAAAGCAGCTCAAAGTAGGCAGAAGAGATATGCCGATAATCGAAGGAAGGATTTGGAATTTCATGTAGGAGATCATGTTTTCATGAAGTTTTCTACATGGAAGGGAGCCATACGTTTTGGTTAGAAAGGTAAATTGAGTCCCAGGTACATCAGACCTTTCATAATTTTAGAACGAATTGGGGCTATAGCATACCGTTGGGCAATGCCGCCAAATCTCTCTAAAGTTCACAATGTGTTCCATGTATCACTATTGAGAAAATTCATGCCTGACCAAACACATGTACTCAACTATGAGGAATTAGAACTGGAACCTGATCTATCTTATTGTGAAGATCCAGTCAAGATTCTTGATACAAGAGAACAAGTGTTGGGAAACCGGATTACCCATATAGTAAAAGTTCTATGGAGATATCATAAGATAGAAGAGGCAATGTGGGAACCTAAGGAACTTATAATGAAGATTCACCCGAGTCCTTTTATGCAGTAATATTCTAGAAATTTTGAGGGAGAAATTATTTGAAGAATGGGAGAATGTAACACCCCAAGCTTCTATGGTACGATTCTCTTTGAATAATATAGTAGCGTGTCTTGTACGCAACTTCGAGTTCTAACACATCACGACCAATCGAAGTAGCTGTTATGAATACCAATACCCACTATTTGAAATTTTATAAATTTTATCTTTCAAAATGGACATCATATATGGATTCAGAATATTGAAATTATCCTGGGATGAATTTTTGGTATTTTTCTAAAAACATTCAATTTATTTTATTTAAATTTAATTAAGGTCAAAATAGATAAATAATACCTATATAAGTTCAATGTAATTCATTGGAGTTAGTTTAGAATAATTTTAGATATATAAAAATTTTATTAAACTTTTCACCGTCTTTTACCAACCACCTAGGATAATTTAGAAATTTACATAAAACTAAATTTTAAGGCTTCTATGAGTGGAGTATCAAAAATATGAGAGAAATGGTTAATATCAAGGAGTAAAATGTGGTTCAATAAGAGAAAATTATTTTCTGGTGAATAGTAACTTTTTACTTTTATTTGCCACAGTAAAAAGCAAATAGGGTAATTAAGGGTAAAAATGATAGTAATATTACCCAAAAACATGTCCCAATTCTATTGGAAAAATGTATCTCGACCAAAAACAACCTTAGGAATAAAATAATGTCATTTAGGTCCACTTGGATTAGATTAGGACATTTATTATTATTTAATTCAAAGAAGAGTTAAAAGAGTTAAAATCAATGTTTAATTACTAAAATATTTTTAATATATGGTTATACATAAGATAAATTCTATTATAAATATTAATTAGAAAGATAAAAATATTTCCTACATAATGATATTTTATTTATAATTTTTAGACATTAAATAATTTAATTTATTCATGACACAATGATGATGCAGTAATTACCTTGTTAGTGAAATATTTAAATAATTGATATTATAAATACACAAATAAATATAATTTGAGATGTATAATGAATTCCACTAAATTAATAGGTTAATATGACATGTTACATTTGATTAAATGAATTAGTTTTGAAGTAAAAATTTTGTTATGAATTTATCAAAAACAAAATACCCAATAGTTTCAAAATTGACATAAAAGAGTTTTTAAAATAAATATTATATTATTAATTGATATTTAATTCCTAAAAATCAATTTTTTGGCCAAAAGAATTATATAATTATTTTTGTATCATTAATGGATCAATTTGGGGTCTCTTTTTTGTATATAGTAAGTTTATTAAATATGTAAAATAAAAATAAAAAGTGACATGGTAAGTTTCAAACGAATTAACTAAGAGTTAAAAATAAATGATAAGGTTAATAATGTTACCCAAACATGTCTAAAATCTATTGGTTGAGTTTTTTTCGACCTATCCCAACCTTAACCGTTAAATAATCTATTTTTTAGCCATTATAAACCAAATATGGATTTATTATAAAATAATATTTCGAGCTTTTCCAAAGGATCCCCTCACCCCTCTTATAAAATGGCACTCCCCCTTCTCATTAATTCACAACTTCAAAGACATTTGTCTGGGCCAAAATCTACCCAACTATCCTCCCAACATCCCTCACTTCAACCTAGAGTCCTTAGTTTGATCAGAAATCCAACCTAAGGAGCCATTTTGATCAAATCAAAAGGAAGAACCCGAAGAAGAGGTAACGTCTTAACCACCCTCTTTAAAGTTCCTTTCTTCTTCAACTTCTTATTTCCTTGTTATTCCCATTATAAAATAATAACTCCAGTATCTTCTATATATTGTTATGTTATTATAATTATGTAACAAACAATTTCATTTTTCTATCTATCCCTTAAATGACATGTCACTATACGTGCGTATGTATGGCCTACCGTCTTCACGTTGTGGTGTAATTGTTATTCGATATATTATTATTTATATGGGTGTAATAATGATGTATACTTCATGTAAATAATCAATATAACATGATAATTATTCTTCATATATGATATACCATCCAATTATATATTATTTTAGTATCAAAAGAATGATATTTCTGCTCATGCGTACGTATGGATTATCGTCTCCACAAACGCAATGAGATTTATTTCCCATCATATCCGTTCAAGAATAAATTTTATTGGATGATTAGAAATAATATTTAAGGACTTTATATCATTCTGGATATGAATAAGATACAACCTATCCATAACAAACATGGCTTACGTAACAAAACAGACAAAGGAAAATGAATCCATTAACACCAGAAACGACGATAATACTAAGATGTTATTAACAAATTAATGTTAAAAGATCATATACGATATCATATTAATGTATATGATTCTGGTATAATTCAATAACAATTATTTCACCATCATACAGGAGGTTAACCATCCCTCTATTAAGGAAAGTACACGGTAAGGGTTTATTTCACAATCTCTTTATTATTCGATGTTGTTTATACGTAATTATCTATTGGGACCTCTTTATCATCCACATCCATGTTTCTTAAAAATTTATTTCAAAACATTATTAATATTTTACTGAATATGTGTTAAATTCATACAAACCCTTATTTTACTTTTTATAAGAAGTCTATAAAGGAATCTTTTCGCCGCTTTCCAAACAAGGTCCTTCTTAACCTTTTCGATAGAATTAAGGTAAAAATGTTTTTTTAACTTACACAACGGATGCAGGTATTTTATGCCGTTATAAATCATCAAAGCTTCCCTTAAAATCTTATAAGAATATTTTAAATGTAAATGTTTTATTTTATAATAATGTGACTTTTAAATGTTTTCATAAAAAAGAGATATCTCTCTCAAATAGTATTGATTTCATCGATGTCAACATCCTTTGATAGATTTAAGCTTATTTGAGGTCGATTTATTATGATACAGAACATCCATATTGTATTGATGTTTTTGTGATATGTTTGACTATGAATGTGTTATTTTTATACCATTCATTGTTTATGTATAAATTATTTACATTTTGTATTCTAGTTTTAATACGAATGTTTATGTTATGTTTAAACCTGTTCATATGAGGAATGCATTGGACTTAATAAGTGACGGGTGGAGCCCGCTATAGATCCTCGATGCATCGGTAGGTCTCATGAGACAAACTACGGTCTTGGCATGAGGACTTGACAAAATCTCATTTTTAGTCTTGGCACGAGTCCTTGACAATGTGGTTATGATAGTCTGGCATTATGCATTCCATCATTATGAAAGTGGTTATTGAAATTGCATATGATTATTCGATTAGAGGAATATCCATGTGAATAAGTAAATGGAATTATTTCATTTTATCTTTGCCATATTATGTTGAATTTCAAGTTTAAAAAGCTTTTGTTTTAGTTATACATTGCTTTAAATGTTTATGCTTATTTATGAAAGTTTCCGCTATATTGTTATCCTTAATGGTAATCTAAGGTCACCCCTTTCAATGTTTTATTTTTCGCAGGATGTGAAGAAGTAATTTATGAATGACATGCAAGGATAGTATGTGGGGATATCAGTGTGGACTATGGAGACTATGTTGTTGTATTTTTCATTTTTATTATGTAATGTAAGACTTATGAATATATCTAGTGTATCCAAGGATACTAAACTAATCGGTCTTTCGAGATTTCATCTTTCTTGGGATTATGCCAATGTTATGTAATAATTCACTGACTCTGGGTAACTGGAGTCAGGGCATTATAGTATGAAGATAAATACTAATGATTCATGCATTATGTGGGGAATTAGGTGAGGTGGAGTGGTTCATAATCCAGAAGGGAGTGTGTTCTTGGCCTTCACAACTCATTATGGTGATGGAAGTGCGCTTCAGGTGGAGGCAAATGCGGTTCTCTTTGGGCTCATGCTGTGCAATCAGAAAATCATTGCACTCTTTGAAGTTGAAACGAACTCAAGGAATATTTATCACTCTCCGATAGGGTAGAGTTTCTACTCCTTGGACAGTGTCTTACACAATCCATAAGTGCAAACAACTCCTTGACAGCAAGATTTGGATCACTCACACATAGAGATAGGGGAACGTGGTTGTGGATTACCTTGCATCCATGGGTGTCCTGGGATAAAAAGAGATTTGTGTCCCCAATGTGGCATCTCTCTAGTAGGATGGGATTAATCTAATTTGAGGCAATGCCCTCAGGCTCCATTACTTCAAGCCCCCCAAATCCAGGGATGCCCTCCCCCCCCACCCCCTCCCATTTATTATTTTTCTCTTATTGTTTCATTTATGTGCCTACTATTAGAATAAAAATGTAAAGATTATTAAATGATAAATGATGATACCTTTAGAGTTTTTGGTGATGAGTATCCATTATTTTTATGAATTGACATTGTGTATGGGTACCTTGGTAAGAGAGATTACTTAGTTTGTGAGACACTTGAATGATGTTTTTATACCTTGTTGGTATGGGGGTTCCAGATATTGGATGTTGTCGGTTATCCCTAAATTTAGGTCTATAATGTTGAGTTTTTGAGGTCTCACCTTTCATAGTTATTCCATGAGGCCATTATCAGTTGTTCCCATTGATGTTTTTGTAGGACCACTAAATTAATGTGTTTTATTATAGTTCTGATGATATAGTGGGTGTGTATCTCTAGGTGTTGTACCAAGAATAAGTTGTTAACCTTGGTTAATTAGATGTTGTGTGTTTTGTAATGAGGTAAGGTGTGTTTCCCATGGGTAATGGATTCTGTGAGGTCATAAATACAGTGATTAATGTGAGATCCTAATGATATTTGGATTGATACTCAGGATTTTAGTGTTGAGTTGGAGTGGTCGGTGACCAGTGGTGTCTTAAATAGGAGTCATCCTAGTGTTGTAGATGTTTTATATGTTCATGGTGTGTGTTGATTTTTTGGATCATGGTATCGATACATTTAATGAATGATGTAGTTTTTCATAAATTTATGGTTATATCTTGGATCTTTTATAAGTGGAAGAACTTAGAGTGATTGTGATTTTTTTAAAAAGATGATTTCAAAGGGTTTGAATCTTTCAAATGTATTACCCTATGGTTTTGATTATTTTTTAAGGTGGTAATTATTGTTATCCCTATGTGAACTTGTCCAAGATGATAGATGATCATGTGGTTAGACCTGGATCACTAAAAATGTTAGGCATGTTGTAGGAAAACCTCAAAGATTCCTTAGGTTTGATGAGACTGACAGAAAATGTGTTTGGGTCAAATTCATGAATGGTAACGTCATCATCGGATTGATATATGTGAAACTCTTGTAAGATTTGCTCGAGTTGATAAATATTCATAATGTTATGTACGACCTTATAGTTTTAATTATTTCATGGTGAAAATCATGTGCTAGATATGCACGTTGTCACTGAGTGATGTGATCATGTGGCTTGGGAGTAATAACCCTTTTATTATCTGTGAGAAAAAGATAAAAGTAAATTTCTATGCATGGGGACTATTTTTCATCGGATCAGTAAGATGAACTACCGGAATTCCCTAGAAAAATCATTTTGGTTTTATAGAAGATAGTAATGTTGTGGTAGTAGTTCAAATAGGATTGTAAAATTCACAATAGTTTAGAAGAGATTCACCAGGTGATAATGGGTTTTTGTTGATGAGAACCTCTTGAATTGAGGTGGCCAAGAGTTGATGAGATGTCCTTTTTTAGGGTGAAAATGCATTTGGATCATAGTTTAGAGACATAAATGGTCAATTGTTTATGAATACCAAGGAATGAGTGGTAAATAGTTGTATAGAGCATGGCTTGATGGAGTGGAACACGTTGGTTTAAGCTAGATCATTATAGGTTGAACTCGTGGAATGGAATTTGAAAATATTTATGGTGGGTATTTCACCAACAAGAGTTAAATACAGAGTTCATCATTATGTTATTGATATCAGTGAATTTCATAGATTCCATTCTCAAAAGTTTTAGGGGGTGGTGGGTAAGGCTTCATTTTTTTCTCAGGTAAAATAAGGATAACCAATTTCAATCATTGGTCTTGTAAATTTATGGAATTTGAGCCATGGAAGTTTTTATCTACTCTGGTTAAGTGGTAAAAATTAGACTTCTATGATGTGGAGTGATGTATTAATCAGGGTCATACAACCTTTGTGTGGGAAGTACCGTTGGAAAGTGAAGCTGGCCATAGGGTGGACATCACAGTGTTTAGATGTGTGTGTGGAATAAAGGATGTGTGTACCTAGATTCATCAGGGAATTACAAATTGGAAATAGTATGTGGTGGTCGGTTGAGACAGATCATTGTCTTTGGGATCAAGAAATAGTTAATGTGATATGAGGGTTCTTGGTCAGTGGTGAATCGGCGTGTGCGGTGGGGCATGACGATGGTTTTGGATCCTTGAGGATTCAACAAAGTAACTTAATATAGAGTCAGGTATCGACTCTAGTCGGAATTTATGAGTGATGGAAGTATTCCTATAAAAATGAGGTCATCCTGTATAGGTTTTCATTAATGTATCAACAACTATAGTTGGTTATTTTAGAGACAATTTATTCAAGGATCATTCAACTTGATTTCATGTATGATATTGGATGTGGTATGTTCAAAACCACAACCACCATTTCATTTTGGATATGAGACATTCATTTTAGAAATCAAATCTTGAATTCTAAGTAAAATCCAGTATCTTCCTAACCTATCTATAAAAAGTGTCAATGTAACCATCATCAGTTGGTTTTTGGTGATTTGTATGAGTATCGATGTCTAAATTAAATTCTCATTTATGTTTGGGTGTGATGAGTTGGGGACCATGCTTGACACAGCTTCAAAATGAGAAGTAGTTTTTTAATGGTAATATTTACTGTTGGAGGCACCAAATTATTGGAAATAATGGTTCTTTATAGACAATTATGGTGGGGAGGACAGTAAGCCTGCTAGGTTTTTGGATGAAACAATCATCAGTGTTTCTATTAGATTTGATCCATTAAGCACGATATTACTTTTATATATTTAGGGATTTTCATTATCTTGGATTCTGATAGTTTTTTCACTCTAAGTTGAAAGTTGTGACTTGGACTAGTTTCAAAAGAACGAGTGTGTAACAAGGTTATTCAACCAAGGATTCATGAAAAACAATATGTGAAGAAATTTGTATGGATGAACAATTGGAATTATTGATTATGATAAGTGTTGTGTGGGGGTTTTCAATGGTTGTCCTCATGTAAGTTGTTCATAGTTTGAGGGAAAACCTGAGTTTTCAATTAATGGATTTTCTAGAGTCTGAGTCAAACCTCAAAATGAAATTTTAAGATTAATAGGACATCTAGATGGGTTGTTTGTATATCAAAAACTAATTTTATAGTATTCATAATTTCAGTAGATCATTGGTAAGTGGTCAAGGTGTCTTCCACAAATTAGAACAGTCCACCAACCAGCTATTGGGAATCACCAGCCAGCTGATGAGAGTCCCCAACTCACCTGTGCTGTTAGAAATTGGGAAAATCATCTTCATGTAGCCACTATCCTATAGGTATCCTCCACTGGAAAGCAAAAGTAATTTTCAGATGGGGAAATTATAATATTTCCCACTCATGTTTTTAGGGGGTATCCCCCACAATATTATTTGAGAAATCATGACCCCTTGTAGCCCTCCACATTCCTCCTTTCAATAACCACTAATATTGTGGATTTTTTATCAAATTTCTTGGACATTTAGGATATATATATCACTTGGGTGTCTTATAATAATTCTCTCTTTTATTCTCTCTTTTTCTTCTTAGTTTTGGTTTTTCTAATATACATTTTTATTGATATTATATTGTAACAAAATATAATTTCCCCATTCCTTTGGGGATTTTATTTTTCTTTTGTAGAGGATACCATGAGATGAATTTTTCATGCTTTTTATTAGCATTATATTTTTGTATGAATCTATAGTAAATTTTTTTAGGGTATTATTCATGTTGTTTCTAAATTAACAATGGCAGTGGTGTTTTCCCTTAGGTAATTAGCATGGAAAGTGGTAAGGGGTATGTCATTGGAAATTGGAATGTTTTTTGTTCTAATATGGAAGGAGATTTTGGAAGTTCCTTTATCATTTATTCCATACCATTTCTTAGTTTTTTATTAATTACAATTGGTTGTAATTAGTTGGTTTTGATGTGGTGGCATAATTTAGGTATTGGCTAGGTGTTGATGAGGATGCATAGACCTTGGAAGTTGTTGTCATCCTATGGAAAGAAATGGCTAAACTACATAATAAAGGTAGGTGGTCCATAAATTCACACCAAGAATTGTTTTTATTCTAAGTACTTGTGACGGTGGTCTCATTGTTCTTTGGAGTGAAAACCATGGAAATTCATTAAGTCATTTAAATTATAAATTGGCCTTAGTTATCTTCTTTGGTTTTTTCTTGAGCCTAATAGGGGGGTTTCATGATGGAACACATTGGTAACATTTTTACATTAGGGATTGTATAATTAAATAGAGTTTAAATGGAAATGTTATTTCTGGGAAAAATAGATTTTATAATAGAAATAAGAAATGGTACTTAAAAGAGTATCTTTTAAATGGAAAATTGGGTTGTTTTTTAAAATTTGAATATGAAATGGTTTTTTATAAATTTTATTTTATTTCTTGGAGTAGGAATTTAAATGGTATTTGAAATGTTTTACAAAAATGGTAATAGGTAAACAGGGTTGGAAATTCTATATGACCATAATATTTGGAAATGTTTTTAAAATGGTTTGACTGATGTAATCTTGGTCATTTTTAAATAAAAAAGTTAAATTATACCTAAATATTATTTTTTTGTTATTACTTATGATGACTAAACTATTGGTTAACATGGAACCTAGGTGGGTGCTGAGACTAATGGTTAAACATTGGGTGAACAATACTCTCTGGGTGGATGCTTAAACAAATTGTTAAATCTTAGATAAACATTTCCTTTATGTGGAATCTTAGACTGATGGTTAAACTGAGGGTGAACAAATCCCCCAAGTGGATGTCAATGCATTGGGTATGGGTATATTACCCCTAGATGTTAGTTTGGTATAGGGATGGGTATATTTCCCATCATTGGAAGATGGTTGGAATGGCCTTTTTTATGGGATCAGGAACACCCTGACATTGGTTGGAGCAGGTATGTACCAATCCTTGGGTGAACCTGACTCTCAGGATTGTAATTTGTGTCATGATTCAATCTAAATGTTTTAAATAAATGTTTTGTAACTATTCACCATAATCACTTGTATATTCACATGACACTCTGCCTGGTTATATTAAGGGATGATATGTTTAGTGGCATATTGAGTTATACTCACACACTGCTCATGCCTCTATGGAAATTTTGAAGATGAGAAGCCAATATTCTAGATCACAGGTATTGGTTTTGGGTAGGGACCCCTGTTTTTTCATGTTTATTATATTCTTAGGTTAGATTTGTTTCATGGGACCAATTTATATTTGGAAATAGTTGTGTACAATCAATTAGCAACTATTATTTTTTTCTCTTATACTTCATGTGTATGATATTCCATTGGTAATCCTATATGTACGATACATTCATTTATTTTTGAACTTTTTGAATTGTTTTTTATTGACACATTCTTTTGATGTGATATTCATATTGGATGTTATCTATCTAATTTTAAATCGACTATTAGTATACTCTGATCGTGGGGAAATAACCTCCCCATGGAGATATCTCGTGCAATCATCACTAGTCCAAAACCTCTAGCATATGGGGTGGCATACATGGGATCAATTAGTTTTTCACTGGTTTGGGAACAGATCAGTGGTCTGGGGTGGTGGGAAATTACACTTATTCCTCACCTATATGTTCTATAAATTTCAACTAAAATTTCTAGTAAGGATCCCTACCTTTCACTATTTCTATATAAATTATACTTACATGGAACTTCTAGTTAAAGATTAGAACATAGTGTATCTTGATACTTTTTAAAAATCTTCATGTAATGGAACATTAATATTTCATGTATTACTCTTAAGTACCAAAGGGTAGTTCATTATATTTTCATATTTTTACTTTGTCAACAAATATGAACCTTATGTATATAGTGAAGTTCATGGAAATTTTTATTTATCTGGCCTTCTCAACACCAGTGAATCTTATGAATATATTGATAGGGTCCAAGTTACACTCACATAATTAGGTTACTTCTATTAATTTTCAAGATTTCAATGTGGCCTCTAACTGATGACCATTATGAATATAAGAAACAACTCTATGACTTTACCAAATATCTATATCTCTTCTAGAATTCATCATTATGTACATTGGGAATATTGTTTCTTTTATAAAAAATTTAGTATTCCCAAAATCAAGTGACACTTATGAATACTTTCATACATTCATACCTTACCAAATTTAATTGATCATTGAGTAGCTGACACATATATATACAGAAACAACATAACATACTTAATATTCTAACATCCAGAATATCTTCAATACATTCCAAAGTTAAGGCCTTAAATTATGAATTTATCTCACACCTCTAGCTTCAATACAATTAGTTATTCACCTTTTGGATTCCTAACTTTATGAGTAACTAGCTGAACTATGCTATATTCACCCCTTATTGTTTAATTACCCAAAATTCATGCATAAATTTGATATAAATATCCCCCACATATCACACCATGTATTTTAATTTCATGAATCCATCACCAATATCTGAATTTGGTTTTCATGTCCATGGAAACCAATTTATCTTCCATTCCTTAATCTAAGAAACAATTTTTTCATTCTATTTTTCACGAACTTTTGACCAAATTCAACTATTAAGTTCAATATAGATTCAACACATATATAATCCATTACTAAATAGTCCAAAAAATAACCCCCTATTCGCAACATTCTGAAAATATGGAAGTAGATAAATTTTAATCAATAATTATGACTCTTACAGGAGGAATTGTGAAAACACAAATGAATTTTGTACGAGTCAATTATAAAGTTACGAAAGTTGTTATTAGTATTCATGAAGTTTATATAAGGGTTATCTATAATTATACATAAGGAAAAATCATCTAATTTACAGAGGTGAAAATTCTTCACCAACTAAGTCACTTAAGGTGATTGCACTAAGTAGGTGATCAAACCATGGGGGATGATCTCCCACAATATTCTGATGATAGTGGAACCAATTTTACCAGCTAGGCACTATGGTAGATAATAAGTTAGGACTATTTTTTCTATCTTTTTTACATTGTAATTTTCTTATAGCTATTTAATAACAATTTTATATCACTGTGACCATGGAGTAGGACTTCATTTGAACCACATAAAAACATGTATTATTATTTTCTTCATTATTTGTATCATTGTCTTCAAGAAGTTTCTTTTGGTGTGTATGTGAGAATTTTGGTGTGTGATTGGGGTGCTTTACCTTCCTAGTTTTGAACATGTCATTGTTGTGAGATCATTTTGAATTCAACATTTTTAAAACATAGTTTTATGCGTTGAATATTATGAATGATGCTTCCTAATTTTATGTTTTGATTCAAAATGTTACACATGTATTGATTGCTTAAATATGTACTATTCTCCACAAATGTCCAAAGAAACATCAATCCAACACCTCAAAATTAAAAATTTTCCTAAATTCAACCACCAAATATGAAATGATAGAATAAATTCATTTTTATATAAAACAAATTGGAAACCCAATAAGTGTATAAATTTGGAATTATTTAACCACAGAAATTAATTTTGAAAATTATTAACAATTATAATACTAAAATAATTATATAAATTCAATAGAAATATATTTTTCTATTACTATATAAAAACACAATACTTACAAATTAAAAATTAGTCCACAATGAATTTTTATGTTCATTACACTAAATAATATGTAGTTATTAAATGTTTTAACCCTATCCATGATATTTTGGTAGAATAATTCTAGTTTGTGTTTCATAAATCTACTATAACACCATGAAATAAAAAAATCCATCAAATCTACTAACATTATATATTTAGAGAAATAACCAAATAATCCCACAAAAAACAAAAATAATTATAAATAAAAATGAAACATTCTATCACATGAATAAAAAATGTTTCTATAAAATTTAATAAAAAATCATCAAAGAAATTTTGATTTTAAAAAATATTCATAACCATATACCAATAAAACAATTGGTTTATTGATTCTAGAAAAAAAATAATGTGACATTTTAAGATAGTTGAAACCATATTAGTTTCTTTTGTACGATATGAATATTAAAATAATCCTCAATATATTGGTTTTAAAAAATAAATAAATGGAAATAAAAAAAGAAATTCGAATAGTTTATAATTTATAGTGATATTACAATCAGTATCGATGTTAATCACCAAAATGTGGAACGGGATTATGTGAAAATTATGCATTATTAATGATATAAATTAAAACACATTGATTCTAAATTTGTAATAGCAACCCACATGGAACAATATATACTGTAATAAGAGATTTAGAATCTACCCAGAGTAGTTAATAACTTTTTAAAAACCACAATATTAGTTATCAATGTCTCTTCATAAAAATAATTCATCCTAATAATATCAGTCAATCATACCAAATTTATAAGAGGAATTTTAAATGAATATTAGTTAATTACAATATAGGACTGACTGACTGAAAGTTATTTTTTATTATTACCTTAAAAACCATGGTTACATGTCACAGAGGACGAAAATAATTCAGGCCAAGAGATTCCTTCCGAACCACATTAACACACTCAACAAGAAGAGAATTGAGACTATCATTAACTACCAGAGTCTCCTCTGGTCTGCCCCAACAATCCAACGCGTCAGCTGCAAAGTTGGACTCCCACAGACTATGATGAACCATCCTTCCCTGATTAGTCTCCGCTTTGCACCTACAATAAACATACACCAAATCCCAAGAGATGTCATGATTTCCCTGTAGAGATCTGACCAGAACCTCTGAATCAAATTCCACTTCCATCACTGGAAGGCCTTTCCTCCTGCAAACAATTAGACCTGATAGAAGAGCTCTAAACTCCACACCCATAGATTTACCAGGTCCATAATAAGCACTTAAAGCAATAAGAACTTAACCCCAACAGTCCGGAAGCAAACCACCACCCCTCATGATTCCTCCCAAGCATGAACCATCCACATTCATCTTCAGCCCAAAAGCTGGAGGCTGCCACCTTACCCACCATCCTCTGTCCAAATATAGAAGCGTCTGTGACCGAGGTTCCCCAGCATAACTAAATGAATCCGTTCTTGAACAGAGATGATAGTTCAATAATGAGATATCTCATCTGGACCTGGAGAGTTAACAAAGACCTCCTGCAACCCAACCGCACCTGATTGTGAGCCTCCCATATTGTCCAACAAATGGGGACCAGAACAATAATATGGGTTGTTCGCTCCCCTGTACTGCTACCAAAACCAGAAAACCATAGGTGCAGATAATCCCAAACCAAATGACACTCCCCATGTAGAAACCTGAATTGAGATATCTGAGACCAGAGGAAAACAACCCATTGTCCCTGAAAAAATAAATGCAAGGTTGACTTCGAACACGGACTCTCACAACAGTAGCACCTCGATGCCATACAAACCCCTCTTCTCTGAATATTTTCCTCAGTGGGCAGGGCTTGGTTTTGGATCCTATACACCAGAAATTTCATTCTCGATGGGATCACATTGCACCAAGAAACCTCATCCCCTGCCACCACCATATCTCCCCAGTGCAGAATCCTCCTGTAACCATTCATATTAAAACGCCCTGAGCTAACCACTATAAAACAGCATATGTCTGGATCATCACTCATAACAACGCTACTAAATAGGTTCAGTTGCGTTGGGTTAAGGTTTGCATGTATAAACTCATACCTTTCTCATTCCTCCTTAAAATAGATCTTAGGAAGAGGACAGTCTTCAAACATATGCCTCTCCTCCACCCATGTATCCTCCCAATAGTTGATCTCCCCATGACCAATCACCCATCTGGTGTGATCGTGCAGCACCTCCAGGTGAGAAAACATGCACTTGGCGAGATGCATCGCTCCACGCATGAAAAACTCCCCATGCCAACCATACCATGCTCTAAAAAAATCTAGCCCAAAGAGACTTACCAACAATCACCTCCCAATATAAGAAAAACCCCAAAGAAAATGAAAATTAATTATTAAACAAAGAAAAAGGTGTGATTAAACAATTATATTGAGTAAAAATTTTAAGAGCCAATTTTAAATTGAAAATATATATTAAAAAAATTTAATACACCGTTACAACAAGAACATAAAATAAATTAATGTGCTTCAATATTCCTTTAATCTAAAAATATAACAATTAAAATCAACACTTTAAGCGATGGAGAATAAAAAACCCCATCATATTCACTAATTTACTCCATATTCAAATAAAACCAATAACAATACATATGATGAACTAAAAAAGATATAATAAAACTTAGAAAAATAGGGATATTTATCTATATTTGTTCTCTCCTTAAAGTAAATAAACTACAGAACAATGCTAGCACTCTTTAGAATGCTGCAAGAACTGTAGTTATAATTGAATTAAATCATTAAGATAATTTTAAAAAATTATTTAATTTAATAAATTGAAATAAAATGTAGAATAATGAAATTAATTTCATAAAAATATCATATTAGTGTACAAAATTAAAATACTATATCAGTTAATATTTTTATTAATCAACATTTATATTATTAAATAGAATCAAAATCATGTATGAAATTATTTCTTAAAAGATGAAATATTGTATTTAATATTTCGATTAAAATTTTAAACATGAAAATAAAACAATTTTATCATCTTCAAGTGAGTGTTGATTTATTTTTTATTTTATTTCAAGAAATATTTAACCTTAATTTATATTATTTATGTTTTTTGAAAAAAAATTATATTCCTTAAAATGAAATATCCCTTATATTCTAATTTATTAAACCACGTGTTACTTTTAAAATAAATTATATTCTTTGAACTAAACATGTTTATATTATAATGTAAGGGTGAAACAAGATTGAAAAAATGTGATAAGAATAACCTATTAACATTATATATATTTTGCGTTACACCAATATATTTTTCTTATCTTTCAATATATACCTAACTCAGTCTTGATTAAAGATATTAGATTATTTTATATACATTAAAAACAATCATCATACACTCACTTTGTATAGGGAATCAATATAAGACTTAGAAAGACTATTTTTATAATGCTACCTAAAATTTTCATAGAATAAACATAAAAGGAATAAAAGTCTTACAATATTTTATGAAAAATCAAAAAACATGAAAACTAAAGTATTTTTGGGTATTTCGAAGTTTTTGAAACATATAAATTGTTTAGGAAAATGATCTTCCATAAGGACTTAGTAACTTTACCAGGTAACATGTTGTTAAATATATAAAGCATTAAGATCTTATTTAGTTTATAAATTATGTTTAGAAATCGAGAAGATATGGGAAAAATCCTACTCAATTAGGAAAATCACTATATCCTAAATGGTATTTGATAATGTAATAATGATCTAGAAATGAATATATTTTTTTGGAACATACATTCTTTAAAAATTACATAAATCTATGGTACATAATACTAGTTTCTATCTATGTTTTTTATAAACGTATTTCTTATAGAAAACTGTTTTTTTTTGTAGGAAAAGAATCTATAATGATCTAAACTAATAAAAATTAAATTCCCATCTGAATGTTTAAATTCCTTTTTAATTAGTGTATTAATAAAAAACACATGCACTATATTTCATTTTTTATTTTGGACCATTATAAAATATACGCATAATTGTGTAATAAGAATTCCAGATCATCAAGTGTCATAAGAATCTCTAATATAGAAACTATATATTGATTTTATAAGTATATATAAAGTATTATACTAAAATAAATTTTACATTGAAGTAATAAACGATGACCTATACAAGTATGATCGTACCCCATGAATCCCATTTATCGAAGATTCTGAGGCAAATGGAATCACTAGATTTTTTCTCTAACTAATCCCAATCTAATATTAAAAAATTAAAATTTTATTATAACCATTTATGGAATAATTTCGAGCTCTTTGATATCACATCCCAACCCTTTTTTTTTGTACCACCCTAAGAAAGTACCACAATCATACACCTTACCCTTAGCTTGTACACTAGTTTAATAAGGGGTAATATATCAAGAACCTAGTAGTGTAAATTTATATATTTTATTTTTCATTAAAAAATTATTATATTTATCCCTTTTCATTATTACTTTATATATATACATGATTATATGATGACTTTTACAAAAAAAAGGTTATTGATATGAAGAAATAAAAAGTGTAATTTTAGGAAATATATAGTTTCAATTAAAACACAATTTTTGATAAATTCATAAATTTTTAAATAAGTGAAATTTTAATGAAATTTAATAATTGAAACACATTTATTTAATTATAAATGATAATATAAAATTTAATGAAGCGCCAAGTAATGTTTATAATATTCAGAAAGTTGTAAGTGTCATAAAAACTAGTATTTTCTAATAAATGTGTGGTTTTATTTAAAACTAAAATTCTCATGTTATAAAATTATTTTTTTGAAATAAATATTATTTTTTAAATGATCACATTAATGTTAATATATGGTGATTTTTTAATAATTTTTTATGATAGAAAAATTATTGTATAAAAATTAAATATAGTATAAATATATGGTCTAAATTAAGAAATCATCATATCCCAAAAGTTATGTAATGAATGATATAGAAGTAATATATAAACCAAAAATAGTTTCCCCTATTAAAATAATATTTTTTGAACTTAAATTGATCGATTTTACAAATCTATAATGAATCCTCCAAAACTTATATTATATGTTAGGATTTTAAACACAATTATTTATGAATGTGACTAACCTACATATCATGGATGGTATTCTTTTAATGAGTTTGGTATTAATCATAATGAAATATAAAAAACTACTTCTATTTGGTAGAAACCATGTTAGAAAACAATGTTATTCTTTATTATCATTTTATCACCTATAGTCCAAAAAACTATGTTTAGAAATAAATGAATAATTATTATTTCTTGTATTATAAATACCCAACCATCCTCCCATTCTTGTTCACTAAAAACCCATTGATCATGAATTTCCTCTATATATACCACTGTTAGGCCAACCCAAGGTTTTCCCATTCTCTTAATAGGCTCGAATAAATATTTTATAAGAATCCTCTCAATATAAGTGATTCTATCATATTCATCTTTATTCAAGTACATTCTTTGAATTAAGAATTTTTATTTCCAATAGTACATTTCAGAATATGTTTTCACATGCTCCTTTAGTATCATTACATTAAAAAGTAATTTGAGACCATATTATACTCTCATTAATCCCTCCTATGGACCTTTATGTACACCAGTTATACAACTGAAATTATCCCATGATTTTCCATGAAAATCTTTTGTGATGTGAGTATCAATCCCCACATACACTCAATTTTATTCAGCTAGATGTAACTATCCCTAATTTATTGGTGATTTCGAAGTATGTAACCCATACACCATAATCATGGACTCAAAACTTATTAAAGAAATTATTATGTTGTATAATCTATGTGACACACAAATGAATGTGCATAATATGAATTTGATGGGTGGTCCAGGAATTATATAGTTCTCCATTGAATTGGGTGATGCTTTTATCTCATGTTATATCATTTATGATAAATGAGCGGTTAGCCTCAGAACAATATGTTATCATGTCTTGCCGGTTATCCTGGAATTATGTTTATGATGTCATGTTTTATATTATTGTGATATTCCTATAAATCCCTGGCAATATAATCTTATACCACTACTTGATGTTCGTGATTCTAATTCTCACCTTTATATTTCATCATTTTATGCCTCATGAATCAAATTTACTACTTTAAATTATTCTATGCTTTGATTAATACCTTATTTGGATTTATGGATAATCTGTTTCTTATGTATATCCCCAGGTTATCCCAAACAATTTCATAAGATCAATGGAATTCTAATTTCATGTTATAGAGATTAAAAATAATGTCATTGTATCATTTTTTATGTTATTTTGATATATATATAATTACACAAAGACACAAGGCCTCTCAATATTTTGGGATTGTATTATGTCTATATTAATGTAATACATCACTAAAAAAGAGTATAAAATATATGGTTTGTCATAGTTGGTATACAATAAAGGTGTAGTTATTTTGGGGGATTAGGATTAGAAAACCTTAGTGGAAACCATATCGACAAGTCCAAACATAGTAAAACATCAAAAAAATTTAGTAAAGTATAGATAGATTGGTTTACAAGAAATTAAATATTTTTCTAGATAATACAAGTTGATGTTGCTCTAGAACCATTGTACCTAGGGTTATTAATCCCAAAAATTTGAGATTATGTATTAACTTGATCGTCATCATGTGCATGGAAAAAGGGATTTTATATACACCAATTTAGGACTGGGTTTTCATGGATAAAGCCAACAAAAATTTTTGGGAGAACAAAATCAACCCCTCTATCCCAAATTGCTCTCCAATTCTATAAAAGTGTACTGAGAAGGATGGATATCCCTTAAAAACATAATCTTAAGTAAGGATATTATTTACTTATGAGATGGTGTATCCAACACAAATGATTTAGACTAAGGAAAAGGCCATCCTTGTTGACATTCCCATTATAAGACACTATATTGAGTGTCCCCAAAAATAATTTCATTATCTTCCTCCTAGATGAGAGGATGTGTATGTAATAGAACTAATATCAAGATCTTTTATAGTATCCAAGACTCTATATAGAGTAACCACTATTAAAATTGAATAGTTAAAAAAGAAATTAAAGGAGAATCTGGATAAAGGGTTTATACACCAAAGTGCCTCACTATGGGTTTCACCAACACTTTTCATCAATAAAATGTATGTTTCTATGAACCACTATATTGATTATAATGATCTCAATAAGATTACGATATATAAAAATTATCCTATATCATGCATTAATGAATTGTTTGTTAAGCTATGTAGTACACAGTACTTCTCTAAGATGGATTTTTGGTTGTGATATTATGAAGTAAATGTGAACAAATAAATATCCTCAAGACTAATTTTCAATCAATTTATGGGATATAAAAGTTCATATAGATTCCATTTGGACTCACTAATACTCTGACTATATTCATGGACTTAATGAATAGAATTTTGGGATTACATCAACAAATTTTTTGTAGTCATTATAAATGATATTACTATCTACTCTAAAATAAAGGAGGAAAATGAGGTGTATTTGATTTTTGTACTAAAGACCTTGTCATAGGAAATGTTTTAGGTGAAGTATAGTAAATATGAGTTCTATATGGAGTAAGTAACATTCCTCGGGAATGTTATCACCAAAATGGGATATATATGGATCCTTAAAAATATAGGTAACTGAAGGATGCCCCAAACCAACATTTTTTATAGAGATTTAGGGTGTCCTTGGATTGTATGGGTATGGTCATAATTTTTTATAAACATCTCATGATTTTCAATCCCATTAACTAAGCTAAAAGAAATAAAGAAAAGTTATTCTAGACTGATGAATGTGAGGAGATCATTAAATAGTCAAACAAGAGACTAATCACAACACATGTGATCAAATTACCCAACAGTGTGGAAGGATGTTTTATGTACAACTATGAAACCAAAAAGTAATTATATTGTGTAATCATGAAAAATGATAATGTGGTAGCCTATTCCTTCCACCAATTAAAAATCCATGGGAGGAACTACGCAACAAATGATCTGAAATTAGTTGTAATTATTTTCACATTGATGATTTGATGACATTATCTCTATGGGGAGAAGTGTGTAGTATATATGGATCATAAATTCCTCAAGTATATATTCACACAAAAGCAGATAAATAAATACGAATGAAGGTGTCTAGAGATGATCAAGGATTATGACTATTAAATCAATTACTATTATGGGAAGGAGAATAAATTGGAGGATTCCATGAGTAGAAAGGATCATGTAACATTATTTTTTATATGGATTTAAAGGGTTAAAATAATATATGACATGAAAATTGTGGATATGGGAAATAAATAAGGAACTGTATTATGTCATTCCCTGAAGACTACTCAATTATCCATTCTGGAGTGGATCATGGAAGTCCATTAAGATAATATGGATCCTCATAGAATGTTAGTGAATATCTTAGAGAAAAAATTTTCTACAAATAGAGTTATAAGTTTAGGAACCAAAATATGTGTCTCCCCAAAACTAGAAATGAAGAGGTAAATTTTTGAGTATGTACATATACCATCCATATCTATTCATCAAGTTATTACTAAGATCTGTAGAGACATCAATCATAAATTCTGTTGGAATAATGTGGAAAGAGAGATTATATAATTTGTATCTCGATGATAAACATGCAAATAATTCAAGGCCGAATGATATAGTTGCAAAGGTATGATGTTCCAATTACCCACACTAGAGTGTAAATAGGCCATGTATTTTATCATAATACCCCTATTATATCTAAATGTAATAATACCATTTGAGTGATATTCAATCACCTTATAAAAAAAGTATATTTCATTTTTATAAATGAATATTTATATCTTGTCCATATTTCCAATATATTCATAAGATAAGTGGTAAGACTATATAAATTACCACTCTCCATTATATATGATCGATATCTGATGTTTACCTGGATGTTCTGGAGAAGCCTTCGAAAATTGTTTGATATAAAATGAAGTTTTAGTACTTTATATCACCCTTAGATGAATGTTTATCCAGAGATAAATATTAAAACTAAAGAAGTTATATTAAGATCCTATCTAATATATTTCCAAGTATTTTTGGATTCACACCTTCCCCAAGTGAAGTTCTCATATGACAACACTTTCCATTATTGCATTCAATTGGATCATTATGATGCTCTATATGGGAATAGGTGTCAAACTCCAACATGTTTGGATGATGTTAGAGTGGGAATGTTAATGAAACCTGATCGTGTCCAAGAGATAACAGAAAAGATTCAAATTATTCATTATCACATGAAATCCCCAAAAATTTCATAGAAAATCTATGTATAAAATCATTAATGTTTATTAGATTTTTTAGTCAGTGATAGTGTGTTCATCCATTTATCACCATGGAAGATTATCATGAGATTTGGGGAAAATTAAATCTTATTCATATACATCTCCCCCTTTGATATCCTTGATCACATAATATTTGTCTTATATCCACTATCACTCTCACCTAACCTATCTCAAGTATAAGATGTGTTCCATGTATCTATCTTAAGGAATTACTCACCAGACCCCTCACATGTACTAAATCAATAGGTGGTATAATTGGAGAAACATCTTTCATATGAGAGGAATATAGTGAAGACATTAAATTATAGATACAATGTTCTAAAAAATAAGAAAACTCACCTGGTAAAAGTAATATGGCAGAACCATAAGTTTCAGGAGGCAATAAGGGTATTGAAAGAGGTAATAAAATAGAAGTAACCATTTAATTTTTAGTGTATGAAATTAAATTTCATGGGAAAAATTTTTATATTGGGAAGAATGTATAACCCAAAATTTTAAAAATAAAACTCCCTTATTAAAGAATAATTATCTTATTTTGTAATGTATTAATAGAAAACACATGCATTATATTTCATTTTTTATTTTAAACTTCTATAAAATAAATCCATAATTTCCAAATGGTATTAATAGTATATTAAGCATCATCATCATTGCTAATATAACCTTTCTATATTGATCATCGGTATTAGAAAATATTAAGGGATATGATAAAAAGTAATTGAAATAGAAGTAAGAAGTTATTTCCTCAACTAGTAGGATCATACCCTATGAATCCCATTTATCTGAGCTTCCAAGGTAGATAGAATCACTGAGATATTCTCTTGAAAAATAAAAATCATACCTTTAACAATATAAACAATATCAAAACCATTTTTGGAATAAGTTTAAGCTAGTATATATCACTACCTAAACTATGTTCACAAAATCACCCCAAGAAAATGCCATAATCCCACAAATAACCATTAGGGGATATATTGGTGTAATGAGGTATTGTGTATCTAGACCCCTACAATATGAATTTTTATATTTAATTTTTAATAAAATAATCATTTTACTTTTTTGTTTTCATTATTACTTTATATATATACATGATTATATAATGAGTATAATAAAAATTAAATTTTTATATAAAGAAACAAAAAATTCATTCTATTGAAATATAGTTTTCCAATTAATACACTCTATTTGATAAGTTTTATAAATTTTAAATGAATTATATTTTCATGAAATGTTATAGTTAAATAATATTTATTTAAATATAAATGTTTATATAATTTAATAAAGTCTCTTGTAATTTTTATAATGGTTAAAAAGTTTTTAATGTTGTAAAAACTAGTATTTTCAAGTAAATTAGTATATATATTGAAAATTATTAACACCCATATTTATAAAATTATTATAGTAAAAGAAATATTATTTTTTAAATCATCACATCAAAAAAATTCAATGCTGGTTTTTTATGATTTTCTAAGAAATTAAAATTTTGTGTAAAAATTAAATACTATGTAATTTTTTACATCATAATATCCCAAAATTTATATAATAAATAATATCAAAGGAATAAAAGACTAAAAATTAATCCCTCATTTAATATGATTTTTTATGTTATTTGATTAATTTTACCAACCTAAAATGAATCCTTTGACACCTATATTATATTTTTAAGATTTTGAAAAAAAATCTTCATGAACATGACTGACATCCACATCATGAATGGTATTATTTTTAAGGGAATGGTTCTTATCCTAATAAAAAATTAAAAACCACTCTACTTTGGTAAAAATAATGAACAGTTTTTTTCTTAAATTATTACTTAGAGTACAAAACCTATGTTTAGATATTAAAAAATAATTACCCTCTCTTTTTCAATAAATAACCACAAAACCTCATATATATTCAATCAAATCCAATTAATTATAAATTTTTTCTCCCAATTAATCTATAAATTTCTCACAAGTTGTTTCCAATCTCTCAGGATACTTATCTTAGGATTTTTGATAAACCCTATCAAGGTTAGGGATTATCTCCTCTTTTTCTTTATTCAAGTAATTTCTTTTCAATAATCCTTTTGATTTCAAATTATTCATGTTGGTATTTTTTTTAGACTATCTTTTATTATCTGTATAATACCCATATAATGATAAAATTTCATTCACTCACATTAATCCCTCCTATAAAACTTTATGTACACCCGTTATGTGGTCAAAATTATCCCATGACTTTCCATGCTAAACTTTTGATTTGCGACTACCCATACCCATTTACACTCAAGGGTATTGATAAAGATATAATTGTCATTGATTTATTGGTTGCTTATTTTTATCTAACCCACCCTCCTTAACCATAGGATTAAATGTTATTAGAGGTATTTTTATATTTTATGATCTATGTGGAACACAAATTCATATACATGAGAGGAATGTGATGGGTGGTCCATGAATTATATATCCCTACAATGCATTGGGTAAACTTTTATATCATGAGATACTATATATAAAACATGGGTGGTTAGCCTAAGGACACTATTTTATGATGTCTCAGTATCTATTCATGACTTATGCTTATGATTTTATATTTTATGGTTTTTCTATATTACTATAATGAATTGATGTTATCATCATATGCTAAGTGTCGATATTCTTGATTATGATTCTCACATTTCAATGTCAACACAGTATGATTTTTTAATCACATATACTATTTTACTTTATATTATTGTTTTATTATTCACTTATTTTGATTTTTAGATCACCCCTTTTATATGTATGTCCCAGGTTTATCCTAGTAATTTTTAAAAGGTCAATAGAATTCTTAGGGCGTATTGTGGTGTTTTTAAATAAGGTCATTGTATCCCAATTTTAAGTTATTATGATGTATATCTAATTACCCAAGGACGTTAGGACTCTCAATATTTCATTATTGTTATATGTGTATCTTAATATAATAGATCATTAAATAAAGAGAACAAATGATATGGGTTTTTCTAGAATCCAATAATTAATTGAATGAAACCCATGAAGTGAACTTATAGTGTATATATTGAACCTTCTCAGACACAACTAATCGTATTCTAGCTATAATAATCTAAATAAATTATTTCATATCGATCTAAAAACTATGTGGGTTGATCAAATATTCTTTTATTGTAGAAAATTATATGACTTCTCAAATCCGCTCATTAATAAATAGAAATTCCAATCACTACGGGAAACTCCAACAAAGATTAACAATAAGATACTATAAAACGAATCCCGTAAAAATCATTAACAAATAAAAATATGAATAATTCCTTAGTTGTAAAATTCTGAGTGAAATTCATTTCATATAATCATTGTTAGAAAATAAAAACAGAATAATCATGGACTTCTAAATTTTCTACATTGTTACATGTATCAATGTAAAAAAGATATTTGATATCATTTATATCCTAGAATAAGAAATGGAACATTAAAAAATGAGGTACAATTCCTTTTACATTAATATCATGAGTGAAACTCTCCAATACACTAGAGACAAGGACGTTTCTTTCAAATGTATCCTATAATAACCAAAAAACAGTAAATGATATCACCTCTATGAACAATGATTTAAAAAAGAAGAAATTATATTTACATATAACATAAAAAATAGTTATAATTATATATTATAAAATCATAATAACATTTTTATGTGTAATTACAGTTTAATAAATTTTTGACTGATAAATACTAAATAAATTTATTGGAAATAATGAAAATACAGAAGGAAAGAAAATTGAATTACATGAGGAAAAATCCAAAGAAATTTTTAAGTAGAGAATAGAAGAATGAGGTGTTAAATCTATAAATCCCATAAAGTAACATGAATTATACTATCAATTTTTAATTTATCGTCATTTGATGAAGGGATAAGGAATAATTTTACAACAGATATCCCAAATGGTGATTATTGGAAGTAACAAAAAGAAAAATAAAATTGTATATATTTATTACACTTCTTCCGATGTTAAATCAAATAATCCCTCTTATAGAAAGAGTTACTTTTTATACTTAATTATAATGTAATTGTACTATAATTTTATGTTACTAAATAATATCACATTAGTTAATGAGAAACTACTAAAATATTTGAATGAGTGTATAAGGTCACCAAAAATTCCCCTTTTATGAAATTTGAAAGAAACATTAGGTAGTATAAAAAATAATAATCAAAACTAACAATTTCAAAAAGGTTATTGTAAAATTATGTTAAGTAAAATCAAGAAACGTGACATAAATAACCATTACTTATGAGAGGATGAATACCTAATTAAGCGCTTACCCAAGTCCTAGGGGAGGTTCTGTGGTGTTCCAGGGGCTCGGGATAAGAAAAGTGGAGAAAATAAGGGTTTCTTGGGTAGGCCACATGGTATGCACACAGTTAATACTAACTGTGTGGATAGCCAAGGAAACTATGCAAAATCTATGTTTTCGGATAGTGGCCTCCACATGGTTTGCGCACGATTTGGAAAACATTATGGGTAAACCATGTGAGGGTGCCTTTTGATACAAAAGCATCTCCATGGTTTGCGCATGGTTTGCAAACCTATCCAGGTAAACCATGTGGCCCAAAACCATTTAAAAATTACAATTCTTCCACAATAGGATTTTTAACCCCAACTCTGGATTCCATCCCATTTCACCCCTCTTCACCCTAGGAAAAAACCAAAACACCCAAGGTCTCCAAGAGATTAATCTCCCTATTTTATAAGGCATTTTTGGTACCGTTGTTCACGAATTAAAGCTCTAGGTTGATTCTTACAAGGTTGGTTAAGTGGAATATAAGGTCTTGATTAAGAGTGTGTTCAATCAAGGAATCCAGAGAGCTGGTATACATGTTATATCCTATGGTTTATTTTTGTATTTGAGCATGTTTGGTTTTGTTCTTGGGTCTCTCTTGGTGTGTTTTGACTACCCATGGCATGTTTTGGTAAAATGGTTATTAAAATGGTAAATTAAAACACTCATGATCCCCATGGGATTTTTATAGGGTGATGAGACTAAACTAGGGCCACTTATGGGGTGAGCAGACTTTTCCAGACCAAGTGATTGTGAAGAACAAGTTGTATTGTTGTGTATATATGATGATTCCTTGATAAACCTGTTTATGAGATTGATGGTGTTGGGGTTGAAGCTAGGTGATGCACCTAGGCTTACTAATAATAACCTAAGGGATGTAGGGTTAACATGAAAGTGGTTTATAGGGTGAACATGGCTATGTTAAATGAATTGTTAATATTATTGGAACATGTAATGGGTTTGTATGTGGGAATGATTAAAGACCATAATTTAATGGATTATTTATTTAGTAATGAATCCTAGTGAGATAGGCATAATGAACAATTCTTAGTGAGATAAGCATAAAAAGGGAAATGGACTAAATGGCTGATGATGTGAAATGTGGAAAAGGTTTTAATGTGTTAAAGCATGGTATTAACTCATATGTGTTGTTATGATTATATTTTTCCTTGGGGAATCATATAGATGTGGTGTTAATGGTTAACAGATACATATATATATATAATATGCATATTTCTTGGTAGTGTAAGGTATTTTCTGAGGTTCTATGCCCATAGGTCGAGTTGGACTGATGCTCTTAACTCCACCTCAATGCACCGTTTAGGGATGAGTACTGATTCTTTATTACTCTAATGGTTGCATCCACCCAGACTAATGCTTCAAGGTGGGGATATGGTTGATGGCGAGTTGGGATGGTGCACCAAACTTCACTGTGTGTTTTCCCTCAGGTATGCGATTGTGTACTTGAGCCTGTGTAATTGGTGGTGTTTAATGTACCCATGTTAAATGTGTTGAAAATTGTATGTGATGGGAAATGGGATGAAATGATAACATATGAAAATGGTAATAAATGTGGTTAATGGACCTAAACTGGATAAGGGCACTGAATCTTTTACTTAACATTTATTATTAATTTTCCCATGCATGAACATCTATTTATACAAGATATTTTGTAGACACCATTAGTGGTTGCCTACTGAGTTGAACTCACAACCTACTCGGGCTGCTGTTGGGTACCTGATTAGAATTCATGTTTGTAGGTTAGAAAAAGGGAAAATCCCCTTCCTAGACAGTTCGGTTAGCACGAGTGTCCATCGACGAGGGCCTGGACATGGAGTCGGGACCATCTGGGGATTTTTCATTTTGTCTTTATTTGGGGTTTTTTCACTTTCTCACTTGTAGAAAAATGTTGCATATTTATTGTTGTACTTGGTTGTTTCCCATTTTGGGAATGGTTATTAATGCTTGATCTTGTATTATTTGTCATTATTTTGATATTTTTTATCTTATTTTGTAGATTTATTTAATAAACATGGGTTATAGTCTCCCCAATTGACTATTTGGACCCCCACTTTTAGTCAGAACCCATTGGCGTATTGGGAGGTGTGCTTAAGGTCGTCTAACAACCCGGCTCGGAGCACCGGTTTTGTGGCTTCTGATTCGGGGACGTTACAAAGTGATATCAAAGGATTACATTCTTATCCACCTATAAAATCTTGTTATTTGGGATGTTATATGGGAGATAGGATGTGTCATTCCTTGGTAATAATATCTTTCTTGGGAGTATTTATCCCTTCTATGAGAGAAAACCCAAGTCACCCAGGGTGGGAATGGTTGTTTTTTGTCGTGCGATGTTACATTTGATGATATTTCACCATTTGGTGATGCACATGTTGTCTGGTGTGATTGTTTTGTGATATTTGGCCCATGGCCTCAATGGAACAAGGTTGTGCATTCATGCATCATTGTAGGCACCTAGAGAGATAGTTGGAATGCATCATGGTAGGCATGTACAGGTTGTTTGTGTGAGGAATGAAAGATAGAATTCACCTTGAATTTGATAATTAAAAATGGAAATGTGGTAAATGAAACAATGTAAATGGGTGAATATAAAATAATGATAATTGATTACTAATGAAATATGTGTAATTAAAGGTTTTTAATGAATTAAAAATGTTGTTTGTAATATATTGTGGGAGCCTTATGGTAGTGTATGGTTGTTTACCCCTTGTGGACCATGGCCTATGGTAGGGATGGTCAGGGTAATGTTTCTAGAATGATAAGGATTGTTGGTATGGTTCATGTATAATGGTTTGATGTGGAGGATGAAGAGACTTCATGTTATGAATTTTGAATGTTCTTTATTATGTGTTTTCAATCTCATGATTGGAAATATAGATAAATTTCACCACGACATCGAGTGTCGGTTGGAAAGCAATAGGATGTTTCTGAGAACACTCCTCCAGTAGAGGAGCAAGAGAATGTGGTGATCCAAAAAGGTAGGGAGGAGTAGTTTCATGAAAACATGGTTCATTTTATGCAGTTGATGGATCAGGACAAAGGGTTGGTCACACCGAGTATGTTTTAGCTGACCAGAGAGTTCAGATATATCACCCTCTGACCTTTACTATAAAGGGTGGTTTAGAGCTAGCATAGTTCTAGATAGAGTCTGTCTAGATGATACTTGATCATCTGGAGACTTCTGATGGGAAGCGGGTCAATTTGGAAGCCTATATATTGCAGGGCCAGGCAAAATGTTTTTTTGGGACATCCTAGCTCAAACTGAGTAGGATGAGGGGATGTTGTGGAAGGATTTATAGGAAATGTTTCTAGATAATTTTTACACAGAGACTTTTTGACAATAGTGGTATGTAGAGTGCATGAGCCGGAATCAGGGGTCGATGTCATTGATGGAGTATGTTGGTCGCTACACTAACATGTGATGCTTTGTTATAGCATTGGTAGGGGATACGGCAGTAGTTAAAAGTCATTTTCAAGATGGGATGAGACACGATATTAGGACTCAGGTGAATATATTTTTCCTGAAGAGATTTACAGAGGTAGCGGATAAGGAATTGATATCATAAGGGAACTTGGAGGGAGTTTCAGGTAGTGGGCTTGTTGTGCCAGATGGGTAGACAAGTGGTACAGCTTCTGAGGGTCGGAAGCATCATTTTGGAATTTTTTAGAAGGGTGGAAGTGTGCAAGGAAGTCGAAATAGAGGGTCGGACCCTCGGGATGGTGATCGGGTGTTCTACAGTCAATGTCGAAGGTTGGGGCACATGTGTGGCCATTTTCCTTGACCTCTAGTTGAGTGTCAATCGTGAGATAGATTAGGACACATGAAGGGGTTCTGTAAGAACCCTCTATAGATTATCATGGATGTTGGTGATAGGAATATGTCAAGTGGAGGCAAGGGATCAGTTAATTCATATCAAGATGGCAGTTGGAGCTCAACGGGTCGTACTGGTAGGGATGGTGGGCATGGTGCTCTGGGGAAGGATCTCCCACCTCATCAGGGCAGTGCAGTGCAAGGCACACAGGTTAGAGACTAGGGTAGAGGGGAAGTTCATCTTCACACAGTTATTTATCACCTAGTGATGGTGAAGTTGGGACATCAACTATTCAAGGTACGATCCTTGTAGCTTCTATGCTTTCTAGTGTGTTGTTTGACACTATTTCCGCACACTGTTTTATTTCTTCTCAGATTTTGGTAGTGTTGGGTTTACCTATGGATATTTTGTTCAAGGTTATGTATATTGACACTCCGTTGTGGGAATGAAATGAAGATATCAGGTGGTTTAAGGGATGTTCTCTGGAGGTCAGTGGGTATCGTTTGCTCTGGGACTTGTTTATTCTTGAGATGTCATGGATTGAACTAATTTTGGGTACAGAATGGTCGGCGTTGTATCAGGCACACGTAGATTGTTACCATCATAGGGTATCATTTAGGTCACTAGAGGGTGATGCTTATATCCATCTTGGAGTGTGGGATGTTTTAACAGGTTGTGCGGGACCATTTTTTCGGTAGGTGGGTAGGCTCATGTCTCAAGTAGCTTGTCTTATTCTTGATGATGATAGATGGGAACATTTTTTCTTCCCTCTAGTGGGGATTAGTTTTATTATGTGTTTCCTGAGTATTTCTATTGGTTTCCACCTGAGATAAACATTAAGTTCACAATTGAGTTGCTGGTGGGAGCAGAGCCAGTTTCTATTCCTCCATACCAAATGGCACCAGTATAACACCAAGAGTTAAAGGTCCAGCTTGAGAAGTTGGAATGTAAGGGGTTCATAAATCCTAGTATGTCTCCATGGGGATCTCCTGTGCTTTTTTCAAAGAAGTTTAATGTATTTTTAAGGCTATGTGTTGATTATTGGAAGTTAATTCATATGACGGAGAAAAATTGGCACCCACATCCTAGAATTGATTACATGTTTTACCAGTTTAGGGGTGCATCAGTTTTTTCTAAGATTGATCTGATATCATGTTATCACCAGTTGAGGGTGAGGCCTTCAGACATACATCTGATAGCTCCCAAGAGTCGATACAGGTTGTTTGATTTTTTGGTGATGCCTTCAGCTTGACCAATGCACTGGCAGTGTTCATGGATTTAATGAACCAAATCATTCATCCTTATCTAGATCAGTTTGTGGTTTTCTTTGTTGATGACATATATTTTTACTCAAAAACTCATCAAGATCTTTGCCAACATCTTGGCATCATTCTGATTACACTAAGAAATCATCGTCTATATACCAAGCTATCAAAGTGTTAATTCTGGATTTTAGAATTGAATTGTCTAGGTCGCATCATCTCTAAGGAAGGTGTGTCGGAAGATCCAGAGAAAGTGCATACTATTTTGTCTTTGGAGTAGCCCAAGAGTCTTTCATATGTTAGGAGTTTTCTGGGATTGGTCTGGTATTATTGGTGGTTCATCCAACATTTTTCTCGCTTGTCAGCGCCATTTTCAGTCTTGAACAATAAGGGAATTAGGTTTGAGTGGTCTAGGGCTTGGGAGAATTCCTTTCAGGAGATGAAATAGTGGTTGACGACTGCACCGATCTTGATCTTTCTTAAGACAGGTTGTAATTACATCCTCTATTGTGATGTGCCTGGTATTGGTATTGGGTATGTGTTGATGCATGATGAGTGGGTTGTGGTTTATGGGTTGAGGCAGTTGAGACCCCATGAGAAGAATTATCCCACTCATGATCTTGAGTGGGTTGTAGTAGGGTATGCATTAATGTGCTAACAGCATTACTTATTGGGGGGATGGTTCATGGGGTATACCGATCATAAGAGTCTAAAGTATATCTTTTTGAAGTGGTATTTGAATCTTTGGAAGCAAAGATGGGTTGAGTATCTCTAGTACTTAGACTTTGAGATGGTATATAAACAAGGAAAGGGGAACAGTGTCGATGATTCTTTAAGCAGGAAGTCTCATAACCCAGTGGTTCAGGAATCTAGCACTGAGTGGAAGGTTATGGATTTCTTTATAGAGATTCACCTGGAGGTGCGGGGGGAAAATAGTCAGGTGAATATTGCATCTGTGGAAGTTTATTTAATGCTTCTATGTCGGGTTAGGGAAAGTCAGATTGATGATCCTGTATGTTTTTTCATGAAGCAAAGACTTAAAGGTGGGGATCCACCTTCTGGTTGGATCGTCAGTGTGGACGGGATTGTTTGTGTTCATGGTCGAGTGGTTGTGTCGTTTTTCTTGTGCGAAGAGTTGATGTGTGACTTCCATCCATTGAAATGGGTGGTCCATCCTAGTTTGACCAAGATGTATCGTGATATTCAAAGACAGTTTTGCTGGCCAAGAATGAAAAGGGAAGTTTTGAGCTTTGTGGAATGGTGTCTTACCTGTCAGCAGGTGAAGGCTGAGCATCAACACCCAGGTGTATGGTTACAACCATTTCCCATTCTGAAATGGAAGTGGGATGATGTGACGATGGATTTTGTGGTGGGTCTTCTGAGGATGACTAAGAAGAATGAAGAAATCTGGGTGGTTTTGGATCAACTAATGAAAGTGGCCCATTTAATACTGACTCAAGAGACTTATACAGTTGATCAGTTGGGTGATCTGTATGTTGAGGAAATAGTTTTGTTGCATGGTGTACCGCAGACTATAGTTTTCGATCATGATCATGGTTACACATCCCATTTCTATCAAGGTTTGTAGAAGGGACTGGATACATAGGTGCTTTTGAGTACGGATTTCCACCCACAGATGCAGAGATAGTCGAGGTTTACAATCCAAGTATTGGAAGACATGTGAAGGGCTTGTGCCTTGGATTTTGGTGGTTCCTAGGAGAATCACATATTTCATGTTGATTTTTCCTACAGCAATAGTTTTCATGTTATGCTTTACATAGAACCATTTTAGGCTCTTTGTGAGAGGTCGTATATATCTCCATTATGTTAGTTGGAGGCCAATGAAACTGAGCTGTTGGGACCGAGTCTCATGCTGGAGACTTTGGAAAAAGTTGAGTTGATTCGGAAGCGGATGGAAATGGATTAGGGCAGGCAGAATTCATATGCGGATCGAAGGCATAGACCACTTGAGTTCAGGGTGGATGATTGTGTGTTCCTTTGGCTGTCTCCAAGGTTGGTTCACCAATGGATTTAGAAGTAGGGAAAACTAGAATCCATGTATGTGGGTCTATTTTAGATTTTAGAGAGGATCGGGATAGTGGAGTACCTTTTGGCTCTTCCATAGTGGTATAGAGGGATTATTGATGTCTTTCATGTGTCACATCTTGGGCGATATCACCCTGACCCAACTCACATGGTGGATGTTGAGAATGTTGATCTTGAGGCTGATGCGTCCTTTGAGGAGCATCTGGTTTGTGTCGTGGATCATAGTGATAATGTCTTGCAGGGAAAGATTGTTCCATTGGTGTGAGTACTATGGCATCATGGAAATGTTCAGAAATAACATAGGAGTGGGAATCTAATATGCGGGCTCAGTGGTCCGATCTATTTTCCTTGGAAGTGTAGTGAACCTTGGGTGCTCAACTAAAGGATGATCCATAATAAGGTGGGGAGGTTGTAAGATCCTGGAATGTGGAATGGTATGTTTTTGTTTATGTTTTGGTTGGGATCCCTTGTTTGGGTTAATTAAGTGCTTACCCAAGTCCTAGAGGAGGCTCGGGGGTGTTCCAAGGTCTCGGGACGTGAATAGTTGAGAAAATAAGGGTTTTCTATGTAGGCAACGTGGTCTTCACACAGTTAGTGCTAATCGTGTGGACAGCCCATGAAACTGTTTGTAACATGTGTTTTTGGAAAATAGCCTTTGCACGATTTGTGCACGGTTTGGAAAACTTTGTGAGAGTGAATTTTTGAGACAGAATCATCTGCACGTTTTGCGTATGGTTTGGAAAACTATGCGGGTAAACCGTGCAGTCTAGAAACCTTTTAAAAATTACAATTTTTTCACGTTGGTATTTTTAACCCAAACTCAGTATTTCCTCCTATTTCACCCCTTTTCACCCTAGTAATGAAAAAAACCTCCCAAGGGCTCAAAGAGATCAATCAATCTCATTTATAAAGCATTTTTTGTGTTTTTGGTTGTGGATCAAAGCTCCAGGTTGAAGCTTCAAATGTTGGTGGAAGTGGAATCTAATGGCTTGATTAAGAGTGTGTTCAACCTCAGAATCAAGGTTAGTGGTCTATGTAACACCCCGAGATTTTATGAAAAATACTCTTTTTTTAATTTCATTAATGTCTTGTGTTGTACGCTACAACAAAAGGAGCTTTCACAACACACATCCTTGACTTTCCTTGCATTACACTCAATCACGACCTTTCCTCGATAGCGTGTATAGTACGCAATACCATGTTTCACTAAACAACGATATGCTATTAAAATATTATTAAAACTAGCCATTATGAATAGTAATAACAAATTTTTGAAATTTTGTCAATTTTATTTTTCAAAATGGACTTCATCTTTGGATTTGGAATATCGAAATTAGCTTAGGGTAAAATTTTGGTAATTTTTGGATAACTTTCATTTTCTGATGAATAGTGAAAATTACAAAATTTTAATTAAAAACAACCTTTTTAATCGAAATAATTAATAGTGATAAATTATTAATTTTAGTGGTTTTAAAGTATATCTAGAATATATTTTTACAATTTAATACAATGTTGGTCATTGGATTTAATTTCACATTTAAACCAGACATAAACAAGTGTAAATCTTTTGATAGTTATTATCTCTTAAAAACATTCTATTTGTTTTGACGACGGGAAGTAATTTTTAAATTAATTAATGAAACTGATATGTCTTTAATTTGGTAAAATAGACCTCATTTTTGATTTCATAATATCAAATATAGCTTAGGCCTAGTTTTTGGTATTTTTCTGGAAACTATCGTTTTTTGATTAATAGTGAAACCACTAAGTGGTAGTTAAAAAAATGAATTTTTCATAAAACATAATTTTACCACTTCTGTGAGTGGAATTTCAAAAAATCCGAGAGACACGATTAATATCAGTAAGTAAAATGTGGTTCAATGAGATGAAAATAATTTTTGGTGAAGAGTAACTTTTTACTTTTTTTACCGCGGTTAAAAGTAAAAAGGGTAATTAAGGGTTAAAATGATATTATTATTACCCTAACACATGTCCTAATTCTATTGGATAAGTGTAATTTGACCAAAAAAAACCTTAGTAATAAAATATGACCATTTAGGCCCACTTGGATTAGATTAGGACATTTAATATTAATTTATTTAAAGAAGGGTTAAAATAGGTAAAATCACAATTTAATAAGTAAAACATTTTTAAAATAGGGTTATACATAAGATAAATTCGACTATAAATATTAATTAGAAATCTAAAAATATTTCCTACATAATGGTATTTTATTTGTAATTTTTAGACTTTAAATAATTTAATTTAATACGACACAAAGATGATGCAGTAATTATCTTATTAATGAAATATTGACATAATTGATGTTATAAATACCCAAATAAATTTATTTTGGGACTTTTTATGAATTACAATAATTTTATATGTTAATATGACATGTTATTATTGATTTAATTAACTTTTTTGGAACTAATCATTCTGTTATGATTTTCACAAAAATCAATTACTAAATAGTGTCAAAATTGACATACAATAGTTTTTAAAACAAATATTATATTATTCATTGTTATTTTATTCCTAAAAATCTATGGTTCAGAAAAATGACTTAGATAAGGATATATATATTAATAATAAACAACTTGGGGTTCGTTTGGATTGTTATAGTATGTTTATTAACCTTATAGTGTAAGAAAACAAGAAGACAAGGTAAGAGTAAAATTATTTAACTTAATGATAAATCTAATTGATAAGGTTAAAATAGAAACCTAATCTTATCCAAATTCTATTGGATGAAGTTATTTCGACCCATCCCCACCTTAGCTTTGAAATAAATCAATTTGGAGCTATTTAAAACTGAATATGACTTTATAATAAATTAATATTTTTAGTTTTTCCAAAGGTTCCCCTCTCCTCTTTTATAAAAGGGCACCTCCTCCCTCTCTTCCTCACACCACTTTGAGCCTTCAAGCTCGGAAAACCCCAGCCAATTTCTCCCCTACACTTCCCTAGAAACATACTAGAGGTTCTGATCTTCTTCAAAGAACAATCTTAGTTCCCTGAGAGGAGGTTTCAAAGAGGCGTGTCGAAGAAGAGGTAATTTCTTCTACCGATTCTTTCAAGCTTCTTTCTTCTTCAACTTATTCTTCTTAGGTTGTTTCATTATGAAGTAATAACATCAGTATCACTAATATACTTATATGTTATTATAAGTATGAATCAATCATATTTCACCATCTATCCATCCTACGGAAAACGAAATCACCGCGCGCGCGTACGTACTGAATACCGTCTCCACACCGTGGTGTAATCTATTTTCCACCACCACCTTACTTGGATGGGTATAATGGTGTACATAATAACTATATATGATTATTGTAAGGTGATACTGATTCTGAAATAGTATACATACACTCTAATACAATTCCACGATCATGAGAACGATATCATCGCTCGTGCGTACGTACGGACGACCGTCTCCACGACGCGATGAGATTCATTCTCCATGTTAACCATTCATGAATGATTATAAAGTATATATAATAAGTAATAATTAAATGTACGACATAATAATTATACTGGATTTATGTGTATATATATGTATTTCATCTACTTAATTCCATTCAACTCAATAAGGAAACGAAAACAGCGTTCAGGCGTACGTACGGCCTACCGTCTCCATGAACGGTGTATTTCATTCCATTTACTGATCTATTATATATATGTATATTATGAATATATATTATATATAAATCATGTTTTATATTCTGGAATTAAGTAATCATGATCTAATTAATCATATGAATAATTACATGTCAAAACACGGTCGACAAATGAAACGATTTTACCCAAAACGCTCTTTAACATGGAATTTCCAAAAGAACGGGTAATATAAAGTCATAAGTGAACCATATATGATATCATCACAATGATTATGATTCTGGAAAAAGTCAATAACATTATTTAAATCATTATACAGGAGGTTAGGACACTTACGAAGCAAATCATACCTAAGGTAAGGGAAATATCACAATTTCATTTTTATCCGAGATTGTTTATACTTTATAATTTACTGGGGTCTATTTTATCATCCACGTCCATGTTTCCTAAATATGTAATATTATTTCAATCCTCCTAAAATTGTTTAACTCCAATTTTACCCTTCAGTGAGTTTTTAGTACAAGATATGAAAGGAATCTTTTGTCATTTTTCATACGAGGTACTTTTTGACTTTTCCGACAAAAGTACGAGAAGAATGTTTTTTTAACTTATACGGCATGAATGGATTTTTAAAATATTATTTACAAGAAGCTTCCTTTACATGTTTTCAAGTTTATTTTTAATCAACTTCTTTTAGTTTATAATTGTATGACATGTTAATAAAGGAAAAGTGTTTTTAAAGTAGAAAGGATATTTTTCTCAAGAATGTGGTTCAAGTGTTTTATCAAAATTATTTTCCATCTAAGATAACAAAGGGTTCTGTTTATATCAATATTATTATATTTATTTGATTATTTTGTGATGGAATTATTTTTATGAATTCCTTTATCTTATATGAAATGTTTTATGATGTCACGATGTTTAAGAATCCCATTTTTATTACATGGGTTATGCTATGATGTATGGTTTATGATTTTGTGGCACACATAAGAATGGTATCATTATGAGATGGGTGGGACCTATATCTCCCTCAAATGCATTGGGTAAAGATTTAATATCTCATGAGATAGAAATGGCTGGAATGGTAAGTTAATCTGGTTCAATGTTACAGGACTGAAACGAGGAGTGAACTCGATTCAGAAAGGGACTTTGTCCTCTAATATGGTCTTGGCAGCAATGCCTTGGATACTATGGAAATCATGACATGTGCCGAATGGTTTCCACAATTACATGTTTTACTCCCATGCTATTTTATCATGATTGATGTTTATTTATTATATATGCCTTACATACTTCCATGTTTTATGCCATTGCTCAAGATTTTGATGTTTAAATATAATGTTCATGTTTTTAAGCTCAAATGTATATGATTTGTTTTATTTTATCCATGCTTACCCTTACTGAGCATTTGAGCTCACCATTTATATGTTTTATTTTCCCCAGGATATAAATAATGGTTTTAGGTAGGAAAACAAAAGGGGAAGATCGATATGAGAGATGTTGAAAATCTTTCAACATGATTAGTTGTTTATATTCTGAGTTTCCAAAGATACTAAACTATTACGGTCCTTGTGTGTCTATTTTAATTATGTATTAAGTATTCCACAAAAGTAATGTAATGTCCTTGTACGTCAAGATTCGGGTCTCTACAGTTGGTATCAGAGGAAAGGTTTAGTCAACCTTTGGAAACTAGGATGCGAGAACTTTAGTGAGATCCCTAGAGATATTTCTATGGAATGTCTAAATATGTCCCTAAGGTTATGTATAAGTATAGGTTATAGTACTATAATTACGGTAACCCAAGATGTTAGATATTAAAGGTACTCCCCCTTTATTCTATTGTTTTCCCTAGCGTGATTTTTGCGTCTCACACTATTTTTTGGGTTTTAGACGATGGCTGGAACCCGAAGGAACCGTGTTGATCAATGTAATGGACAATGCAATGATTGTTCTCCTGAAAAAACAAATGTTGTGGGAGATGGAGTGAAAAATCCCATTACTATACTTACACAAGCTATGAATCATTCTGGACTTCCAAATGAGCAGATAAGGGAACAATATTCAATTTAGTCCTTCATGAGGAAACATCCACCTTCTTTCAGTGGGTCTTCTGATCCACTTGTTGCTGAACAATGGAACAGTACTACTAAAAAGATATTTTCAGTTCTTCAATGTTCTGAACATGATAAAGTCATCTTAGCAGTGTATCGTTTGGAAGGTGATACTGATCAATGGTGGAATCTTATCAAGAATACGAGGCCAAGATATGAAATTTAGTCCATATAATGGGATGAGTTCAAGAACTTATTTTTCAATAAGTACATCCCTCGTATTCTTCGAACAAAGATGGATAAGGAGTTTGTTGAACTAAAGAAAAAGGATGATGAATCTGTTGGTATATACGAAGCGAATTTTACGAGGCTTGCAAGGTATGCATCTAGATTTATCATCCAACCTGAAAGTAAAGTTGATCGATTCTTCAGTGGCTTAAAACCAAATATTCAAAGGGAATTATCTATAAGAGACTTCAGTAGCTATGAAGAAATTGTGTGTTGTGCTATCAAGGTATAAATGGAAGTTGGTATTACTTATCCATCTCATAGTTTTGACAAGAAATTAAAGATGGAGTTCAAGGATAAATCTCAGAATAATGGTGAAAAGAAGATGAATGTTTCTTTATGCTCAATGTGTGGAACGAAGCATGGTGGAGATTGTCTTAAAGGGACTAGAAAATGTTTTAAGTGTGGAAAAGAAGGTCATCAAGAAGCTGAGTGTCGAAGTAATGGAAAAAGGTTTTTTAATGATGTGAATAAAGAAAAGACTACAGAGAACGCACCACCAACACTTCAATTCTTCAAGTGATAGGAAATGGGGCATTATTCTAATAAATGTCTTAATCCAACGGTTAGTGATGATCGACATGAGCAACCACTTAAGGCAAAGGATAAAGGGAAGTCACATGCGATCACTATTGGCGATGTTGAATATGACAATGATGTGGTGGAATGATTAAGTGTTTATGTAATGGGATTCCAAAATAATGTTGTATATAGTATCGTGGAATATTGGAATATTTATGTATTGGTCTATTGTGGTTTTCAATAATTTTATGGTACCGGTAACCATGGAAAGTGATTGAGATATTTTTAGAAAAAAGAATGATATGCGCATAATGAAGGGAAAATGAGAAAATGAAATGTTTGATAGTATTCATGAGCTCATAATTTTTATAAGGACTAAGTGATATCATGGTTTGAGTATACAGAATTTTGTGATTTTGGTATGTGGAAAGAGTTAACTTTTGATAGCACTCATGTTTTCACTAAGGTTTAATGGGTATTCACTTTTCAAGAGAATACATTATTAAGGCCTTCCAATGTTTGGAATGTGACCAACAAGACATATCTCATGATATATGGGGATAAACAATGGTACTAACAATTTAGATGTATGAACTCTTTGGTAATAGTTTTCACCATAATATGATATTAGACTTCATTATTTTTGATAAGCCTAAAGATTGGAATGGATTATGTTAGACATAAGTTAGTATTGTTTAAGGATAGAAGTTTTTTTCGATATTATAGTTATGTAGTTTTAGAAAATGGAAAACCTACAGGATGGGCGACAGCCCATCACGTCGAACAAGGCTGTGGGAATCGAACCCACAACCAAAGTGCGACTAGCCTTTATCGCCTACCACTAGCCTACAAGAAGTCCATGTTTAGTATAAACTAGTTTTATTATATTAAGCAGTATGATATATGAATTATAAGTCCATTTTAGGAACCATATATGATTAATCTCACTATAGATGGACTTATGTATTTTTTGATAACTTTTCTAACCTTTTGTTTGAGACAGATGGAATGACCCATCATTCTATCACATGATATGCTAACACATCACGAATGAAAAATTAAACTTGATTTCTTTAAGAGATGAAGTGGATGTTTTCCAAAGAATGACCAATGGTGAGACTATACCAAAATCACGAAAGTATTTATTCTAATTCCAATTTCATCATCTTTAGGGAAATGATCCCGAGAACCAGAAATGTTGTCCTAGTGCCCTTATATCCGATGAATCTGATGGTACCTTAGATCATCACAAATCTATGGCTTTGTGATTGATGTATTTTTCATTGCTATGTTCTCTACCACTCTCTATCGTCACTTAATGGTTATATTTTTCTTCCATATCCATATTTTCACCTATGTTCTCATATATGGAAACCCAGTGATGAGTTACATTGGTTAATTGTTAAATTTCATACTTTAATTTTTAAAATTAAGTTTTATAATTCCTTTTTACGATTTGGGTTTCTATAAATAGTAAACAATTTATAACCTCGATGAATTTCGAGGGCGAAATTCATTTTAAGGGGGGTAGAATGAAACACCCTGAGATTTTATGAAAAATATTCTTTTTTAATTTCATTAATATCTTGTGTTGTACTCTACACCAAAAGGAGCTTGCACAACACACATCCTTGACTTTCCTTTCATTACACGCAATCGCAACCTTTCCTCGATAGCGTGTGTAGTACGCAATACCGAGTTTCACTAAACAACGATATGCTATTAAAATATTATTAAAACTAGCCGTTATGAATAGTTATAACCACTTTTTGAAATTTTGTAATTTTAATTTTTCAAAATGGACTTCATTTTTGGATTCATAATATCAAAATTAGCTTAGGGTGAAATTTTGGTAATTTTTGGATAACTTTCATTTTCTAATGAATAGTTAAAATTACTAAATTTTAATTACAAACAACCCTTTTAATCGAAATAATTAATAGTGATAAATTGTTAATTTTAGTGGTTTTAAAGTATATTTAGAATATATTTTTATAATTTAAAACAGTTTTTGTCATTGGATGTTATTTTACATTTAAACCAGACATAAACAAGTGTCAATCTTTTGATAGTTATTATCTCTTTAGAACATGTTATTTGTTTTGACAACCAGAATTGACTTTTAAATTATTTAGTGCAACTGAAATGTTTTTAATTTGGTAAAATAGACATCATTTTTGAGTTCATAAAATAAAATATAGCTTAGGCCTAATTTTTGGTATTTTTCTGGAAACTTTCATTTTTTGATGAATAGTGAAACCACTAAGTGGTAGTTAAAAAAATGAATTTTTCATAAAACATAATTTTACCACTTCTGTGAGTGGAATTTCAAAAAATCCGAGAGACACGGTTGATATCTATAAGTAAAATTTGGTTCAATGAGATGAAAATATTTTTTGGTGAATAGTAACTTTTTACTTTTTTTTACCACGGTTAAAAGTAAGTAGGGTAATTAAGGGTAAAAAAGATATTATTTTTACCCTAACACATGTCATAATTCTATTTTATAAGTTTAATTCTACCAAAAATAACCTTAGGAATAAAATATGACCATTTAGGCCCACTTGGAATAGATTAGGATATTTAATATTAATTTATTTAAAGAAGGGTTAAAATAGTTAAAATCAACATTTAATAAGTAAAACATTTTTAATATAGGGTTCCACAAAAGATAAATTCTACTATAAATATTCATTAGAAATCTAAAAATATTGCCTACATAATTGTATTTTATTTGTAATTTTTAGACTTTAAATAATTAAATTTATTTATGACATAATGATGATGCAGTAATTATCTTATTAATGAAATATTGACATAATTGAAGTTATAAATACCCAAATAAAGGTAATTTGGGACTTTTAATGAATTCCACTAATTTTAAAGGTTAATATGACATGTTATTATTGATTTAATTAACATTTTTCGAACTAATCATTCTGTTATGATTTTCACAAAAATCAATTACTAAATAGTGTCAAAATTGACATAAAATAGTTTTTAAAACAAATATTATATTATTAATTGTTATTTTATTCCTAAAAATTTAAGGTTCGGCCAAATGACTTAGATAAGGTTATATATATTAATAATAAACAACTTGGGGTTCTTTTGTCTTTTTATAGTAAGTTTATTAACCTTATAGTGTAAGAAAACAAGAAGACAAGGTAAGAGTAAAATTATTTAACGTAATGTTAAATCTAATTGATAAGGTTAAAATAGAAATATAAACTTGTAAAAATTCTATTGGATGAAAGTATTTCGACCCATCCCCACCTTTGCTTCTAAATAAATCAATTTGGAGCTATTTAAAACTGAATATGACTTTATAATAAATTAATATTTTTTTCCAAAGGTGCCCCTCTCCTCCCTTATAAAAGGGAACCTCCTCCCTCTCTTCCTCACACCACATTGAGCCTTCAACCTCGGCCAACCCCTGCCAATTTCTCCCCTCCACTTCCTTAGAAACATCCTATAGGTTCTGGTCTTCTTCAAAGTCCAATCATAGTTCCCTGAGAGGAGGTTTCAAAGAGGCGTATCGAAGAAGAGGTAATTTCTTCTACCGATTATTTCAAGCTTCTTTCTTCATCAACTTCTTCTTCTTATGTTTTTTAATTATGAAGTAATAACATAAGTATCACTCATATACTGATATGTTATTATAAGTATGAAACAACCCTATTTTAACATCTATCCATCCTACAGAAAATGAAATCACCGCGCGTGCGTACGTACTAAATACGGTCACCACGCCGTGGTGTAATCTATTTTCCACCACCACCTTACTTGGATGGGTATAATGGTGTACATAATAACTATATATGATTATTGTAAAGTGATATTTATTCTGAAATATTATACATACACTCCAATAAAATTCCATGATCATGAGAACGATATCATCGCTCGTGCGTACGTACGGACTACCGTCTCCACGACGCGATGAGATTCATTCTCCACGTTAACCATTCATGAATGATTATAATGTATATATAATAACTAATCATGAAATATATGACATAATAATGATACTTGATTTATGTGTATATATATGTATGTCATCTACTTAATTCCATTCAACTCAATAAGGAAACTAAAACAGTGTTCATGCGTACGTACGGCCTACCGTCTCCATGAACGGTGTATTTCCTTCCATTTACTGATCTATTATATATATTTATATTCTGAATATATATTATATATAAATAATGTTTTATATTCTGGAATTAAATAATCATGATCTAAGTAATCATATGAATAATTACATGTCAAAACACGGACGATAAATGAAATGATTTTACCCAAAATGCTCTTTAACATGAAATTTACAAAAGAACGGGTAATATAAAGTCATAAGTGAACCATGTATGATATCATAACAATGAGTATGATTCTGGAATAAGTCAATAACATTATTTAAATCATTATACAGTAGGTTCGGACACTTACGAAGCAAATCGGACCTAAGGTAAGGGAAATATCACAATCTCATTTTTATCCGAGATTGTTTATACATTATAATTTCTTAGGGTCTATTTTATCATCAACATCCATGTTTCCTTAATATTTAATATTATTTCAATCCACCTACAATTTTTTAAATCCAATTTTACCCTTCAGTGAGTTTTTATTAAAATATATGAAAGGAATATTTTGTCGTTTTTCATAGGAGGTGCTTTTTGACTTTTCCGACAAAAGTACGAGAAGAATGATTTTTTAACTTATACGGCATGAATGGATTTTTAAAAATTTATTTCGAAGAAGCATTCGTTACATGTTTTCAAGTTTTTTTTAATCAACTTCTTTTAGTTTAGAATTGTATGACATGTTAAGAAAGGAGAAGTGTTTTTAAAGTAGAAAGTATATTTTCCTCAAGAATGGGGTTCAAGTGTTTTATCAAAATTATTTTCCATATAAGATAATAAAGGGTCATATTTATATCGATATTATTACATTGATTTGATTATTCTATGATGTAATTATTTTTATGAATTCCTTTATCTTATATAAAATGTTTTATGATGTCATGATGTTTAAGAATCCCATTTTTATTACATGGGTTATGCTATGATGTATGGTTTATGATTTTGTGGAACACATAAGAATGGTAACATTATGAGATGGGTGGGACCTATATCACCCTCCAATGCATTGGGTAAAGATTTTTTATCTCATGAGATAGACATGGATGGAACAGTAAGTTAATTGGGTTCAGTGTTACAGGACTGAAACGAAGAGTGAACTCGATATAGAAAGGGACTTTGTCCACTAAGATGGTCTTGGCAGCAATGCCCTGGCTACTATGGAAATCATGACATGTGCCGAATGGTTTCCACAATTACATGTTTTACTCCCATGCTATTTTATCATTCTTAATGTTTATTTATGATATATGCTTTACATACTTCCATGTTTTATGTCATTGCTCAAGCTTTTGATGTTTAAACATCATGTTCATATTTTTAAGCTCAAATGTATATAATTTTTTTTATTTTATCCATGCTTACCCTTACGGAGCATTTGAGCTCACCCTTTAAATGTTTTCTTTTCCCCAGGATATAAAGAAAGGTTTTAGGTAGGAAAACAAAAGGGGAAGATCGATATGAGAGATGTTGGAGATCTTTCAACATGATTAGTTGTTTATATTCCGAGTTTCCAAAGACACTAAACTATTACGGTCCTTGTGTGTCTATTTTCATTATGTATTAAGTATTCCAAAAAAGTAATGTAATGTCCATTTACGTCAAGCTTCGGGTCTCTACAGTCTACATGTTATATCTCATGGTTTATTTGTGGATTTGAGCATGTGTGGTTTTTTCTTAGGACTCTCTTCATGTATTTTGAATACCCATGGAATGTTTTGGTAAAATGGTTATTAAAAGGGTAAATGGGAACCCTCATGATCCCCATGGGATGCGTCGAGGGTGATGAGACTAAACTAGGGCCACTTATGGGGTGAGACAACTTTTTTAGACCTAGGGATTGTGAAGAACAATTAGGAGTTTTGTGTGTTTATGATGAGTCCTTGATAAATATGTTGATGAGATTAACGGTGTTAGGGTAGAAGCTTGGTGATTCCCCTAGGCTTGATAATTATAACGTAATGGATGATGGTTTGACATGAAATTGGTTTATATGGGTGAACATAGATGCGTTAAATGAATTGTAAATAGTTTTGGAACATGTAATGGGTTAGTATATGAAATTGATGAAAGACCATAATGGAATGGATTATGAGTATAGTAATGAAGCCTATTGAGATAGGAATAATTAATAATGCTTATTAAGATAAGAACAAAAAAAGGGAATTGGGCTAAATCGCTGATGATGTGAAATGTGGTAAAGGTGTTAATGGGTTGAAGCATGGTATTAACTCATATGTGTTGTTATGATTTATGTTTTCCATAGGATGTCATTATAATGTGGTATTAATGGTTAATGGATACATATATATAGAATGTGCACATTGCTTGGCAGTGTGGGGTATTGACTATGGTTCTACGCCCATGGGTTGAGTTGGACTGATGATCTAAAATCCACCTCTATACATGGATTAGGGATGTGAACTGATGCCATATTCACCTAATGGGTGAATCCACCCGGACTGATGCATCAAGGTGAGGATATGGTTGATATTGAGTTAGAATAACGCTTCAAAATCCAATGTGTGTTTTCCCTCGAACATGGGATTGTGTACTTGGGCCCCTTTAATTTGTTGTGTTTGATGAAGCCATGTTAAATCTATTGGAAATGGTAAGTAATGGGAAATGGGATGAAATGGAAAGATATGGAAATGGTAATAAATATAGGTAAGGGAACTAAACATGCTAAGGGAGATTAATCTTTTATTTATCATTTATTATTCATTTTCCCTTGCATACACATCTATTTATACTGGACATTTTTTAGACAATGTTGGTGTTGGCCTACTGAGTTGTAATCACACCCTGCTTAGGCCGTAGTTGGGTACCCGAGAAGACTTCACATTATAAGGTCAGGAGATAGTAAAAGGACCTTGCAAGATAGTTGGGTTGGCATGAGTGTCCATGGATGATGGCCTAGAATTGGTGTCAAGAATGTATGGGGATTTTGCAGTTTGTCTTTATTTTGGGTGTTGATCACTTTATCACTTATAGAAGAACATGGAATATTTACTGTTGGAATAGGTTGTATCCTGTTTTGGGAATGGTTTTCAAAGCATTCTCTTGTATTATTGGTTATTATTCTACTTTTTTAACTTTAATTATGGCTTACTATGACAAAAGGGGGTATAGTCTCCCCATTGACTATTTGGACCCCCACTGCTAGTCGGGAACCTTTGGCGTATAGGGAGCCATATTGATGGTCATGTAACCACCCAGCTCAGAGCACCAGTTTAGTGGCTTCTAGGTCAAAGAAGTTACATATAATATCATATTTAACACCATTACCAGAATTTTCTCTATTAATAGAGATAAATTATGAAGTATTTTGTAAACATTTAGTGTATTTGTTATTATATATTTGTGTATTCTATGAAACAATTATCAATAATATATACAAAATTAACATCTTAAATCATTTTTGGCTCATATTTAAGTAGTACCACTAGGATATCCTAACATATCAAGTCCCCCAATTTCATTTATTATAAACACATTCCTTCAATAATAAACCATCAAAAAATTATATATGGATAAATTTATTTTTTATTTTTACACTATCAAAAAAAATCATTATAAATAATAATGTATTCAATTTAAATGGGTTTTAGGTCATTAATATGATATTATAATTAGGTTATTATATCATTCTCATTATATTTTTTTCTAATACATTTTTTCAAAGAAACTATGGTAAAATTATATGAAGAAGTAAGGATAATTACCCATATTTGGAATATAACAATTTTTGTGTTTATATTTCCATCCAGTAAATAATAATATTTTTATAAAAATAATTTAATAAATCTCTAATGGTATGTTAGGTCCACTAAGTCAAATACCCTGAGAAGGTGGGTGAATCAGGGTATGATAGATTAAAACTTTCTCTCGTTCGGATCTTGTTTCGTTATTAGAAAAAAACTCAATTATCTCTTCCTCTCGAAGCAATATACAAACAGATATGAAATAATACACAAGACACGGTGATTTTTATTTGGTTCCCCCTCACTGGACTACGTCCAAGGAGTATACAATGACAATGTGCCACTGTACCAAATTCACTAAGGCCCACTGCCACTAATGAGTACAATGTTTGGTCTAGAACCTCTATTCTCAGGCTTACTGCCATTACAAGGTCTAGGGTCTGCTCACTGCATTCCCAAGTGTCACTCCCTATGCCTCTTTCTCTGGCTCACTATTGATGGAAAGGGTCAATTTATTCCTCTTTATTCACTCACGGGTAATGAAAAGGAATCTACTCACAGTTTAATGACTTGTAAGACAAACACAGTTTATGGACATGTAGGTACCTTCATATTCATGAATTCTTGAATCCTCATCTATAGGTAGATGCTCTGTTGAAGTTTTGTTTTCAATCGAATATTAATTCCACCTTCCTGAGCACTGTTATGTACTAAAAAATACTTTCCAAAACTTAATTGAAGCTTTCAAAAGCTTCATGTGAAAATTGCGAACCACCTTGTCTCTCCTGCATACCGAGTACCGATTTTGGTATGCAAACCGCCTTCTTCACGTACTACTGCCTCTTCCATGGATCACCTCTGTCCGCATACTGCCTCTTCCTTCTCTATCACGTATAACTACTCTGTACCAACTCCATGATCCTCTTCTACGAAACCCCTCCTCTTCATGAACTGTTCCCTGTTCAGGGACTACCTTCACTTCCACATATTGATGCCTTTGTTCTATCTATGTGAACCACCCCTTTTCCATGAACTTCTCTCTATTCGTAGACCATCTTCAAATCCACATATTGGATATCCTTTGGAGGTTAATAAATCCCTCAAACACCTTCGGAAGAATTCCTTCCACATGAACCACTTCAGCCTTTGTGAACCACTTCGTCCGTCACAAACATCGTTCAGCCTCTGCTGAAATCCCAGAGCAAAATATTCTTTCTAATTATGTTCCCTCTCCTCAGTAATCAATGGGTTTAGTGATTCTTATATAGGAAAATATATCCACAAAATTCACTTAAATAGAGATTTAACATGTCTTCAATTCATCCTCCACCGCTTACCAATTTTACAGCCACCATGAACCGCAATCCATCCAGGAACGGCAAGCCATCTGCGAACCATTTACCTATGCACTCTATGTACCCCCTTTACTCCTACGGGGTCAACTTCTTCTGCTAACTTCAGCCCATCCGCATACCACACTACCTCTCAGCCCCAAACCATTTTTGGTTCAATGAACAACATCTATGTACTGCTTCTTCTTCTCTGCATATCGTTCCTGGAACATGGTATGATGCCTATGTAATATGGTACGTGATTCTCATCCTTCACCGATTTTCTTCAACATTATTTATACTGTTCAATCCTATGAAGAAATATTTCCTTTTCAACATCAAACTCCCAATTTTTAGGACCTAAAATTTGGAAAACACTGGAAAATTGTTCCACCCTAAAAACCTATCTTCAGAAAACACCAACCATTCTCATTTGAATTCATATATATTTTTCAAAAAACACAACCACATCCAAAACATAGAGAGAGGATGCCTTGAGTTATTTTTTCCCAATAATCTCCCCCTTTGGGTTTTTTGACATCTCTTCTTAAAACAATTCTTGAACATTTTGATACCTCATTAAAACCCCTTACAACATCAACCACCATTTTCTCCATGCGATTAAGATAGAAATCAAATATTCACTCAACACATACTCTAAGACCATCTGAGAAATGCTCGGTGTGAGAAACAAGATTAAATAAATATTTTATGAATGAATCCATTAATTTCAGACACCAAGTTTTAAAACCAAACTGATACAAATTTCTTAAACTGATACCAATTTTTGATCACTGAAAACCTTCTCACACCATTCCAACATCACTCTTCATCTTTTAACACAATCTCCAGCTATAGTGATATATACTCTTTTATTGATCACTTCTATAATTGTAAGATTTAATGCTCCCCCTCAGTTATAGCTCCTCCAATAGCTTGAGATCAGCTTTAACTCCCCCTATCTCACTGTTCTACCAAACATCTTCACCCTATTTCATTTCTCCCCCTAGAAGTCACACTTTCTACCCGTTTTTCAACAAACCCGAAGAGTACTTAAAGGTTTTCTGCAACAAGGTAAAGAACACATATCAGCATACTAGGGAATGATACATCATATCTCATGGAGAGGGGGACCCCATATCCACACTTTTTCAAGTGTGGGGATTCGACTAGACTCCTAAAGCTAGTTGATTCCATTCAAACACTCTTTTGGGTAAGGACTTTGTAAGTATATTTGCAAATTGTTGTTCTAGAGGTACATACTCCAACTTCACAAGACCTTACTCCACCTTCTCCTTGATAAAATGATATTTTATTTCAATGTTCTTTGTCCTTGAGTGTTGAACCGGATTTTTTCTCTGATTTATATCACTTGAATTATCATAATAAATTTTGAATGGATAATTCACTTCAATTCGCATATCTTTAAGTTACTACTTCATCTAAAATATTTGTAGGCAAGCTTGAGTAGCTGCAATGTATTCAGCTTCTACAGTGCTCAATTAAATGCAATCTTGTTTCTTGCTTAACCAAGAAATACACAATCCTCCAAGAAAAAAAGGAACCTTCGGATATTGATTTCCTATTATATTCTGAACCAACCCAATATGCATTTGTATATCCCAACAACTCTGGATGAGATTTTTCATTATACATTAGGCCAAAACCCACTATTCCCATGACATATCTAAGAATTATATTTAGTTCAATCAAGTGACACTCTTTGGGATTACTTTGATACATCGCTGCTTGGCATGTGGAAAATACAAAATCAGGCCTTGTCGTTGTCAGTTACAATAGACTTCCAAGGATGTTTCAATATTCTATGATATTAATTGCCTTATCTTCATCATCCTATGACAGTTTCAGTCAGCTAGAAATTGGAGTCTTCATATATTTAGAATTATCCATTCTAAACCTTCTCAAAACCTCCTTGGCATATTTAGATTGAGAAATAAAAGTACCATTCCTTTCTTATGTCACCTGTAATCCAAGGAAAAATTTCAGCTCACTAATCAACAACATTTCGAACTATCTTTTCATGAATTCAGAAAGTTGTTTTCATTGTGATCCATCTGATCCACCCAATCTTATGTCATCAATATAAACCATCACCATCATCCTTTGACTGTTTCCATTGTTTAAATATAGATTTTACACAACTCCAGCATAATGTAAACTGAGTTTCTTTATAAAATGATCAAGCCTTGAATACCATGATCTTGGTGCTTGCTTCAATCCATATAAAACATTTTTTATCCAAAAAAAATCTATTTTCATCTTCATGAATGAGAAAACAATATGTTTTCTCAATGTTGACTTCTTCTTCCAGAACTCCATTCATAAATGTTGTCTTTACATCCATCTAGAAAACCTTAAACTTTATTTGCACTACTATGGCCAAAAATAATCTGATTGCCTCTAGCATAAAAATTGGTGAAAATGTCTCTTTAGCATTATACCCTCTATCTAGAAGTACCCTTTTCACACCATTCAGGTTGTATTTTCAAATTAAAACACCACATTCATTCATTTTGTGGCAAAAAAACCCACTTTTTCCCAATAACATTCTTGACTACAGGTCTCGAAACAATTTCCCATGTCTAATTCTTCTTAATTTGGTTAATATCTTCAATCATTTCCTGAGCCCAATCCTCATCTTCAACTAATTGACCAAATATTTTAGGCTACACTTTTGATATATATATGATTCTTGTCATAGAGACTTAATCCTTCTTCTTTTCACTAGTGTTTTCTGATCACTAATTATGTTTTTCCTATCAATTTTATCTCTTCCAACTAGTCTTTGAGAAGAAACTAATTTGTTCTCATCATCTGAGTCTTCTTCTAAATCAACCTCTAGAGCTGAAGTGTCTCCAGATCTACTCATCTCTTCATCACTATCATCCAAAGTCTGATCATGTATTTGAGGAATATTCTATTCATTTTCTATTATATTCACTTCATGAATTTCAACTATCTTTCCTAGCCTCTTATTGAATAATTTATACGTTTTTTTATTTTTCGATTACCCAAGAAATATCCCCTCATCCCCACGGTATTGGAACTTCCTATCTTTCTCCTTATTGAGAATGAAACATTTACTTACAAATATTCAAAAGTACTCCAATGACAGCTTCTTTCTATACCATAACTCATATGGAGTCTTCACCACTTTTGGAAAAAGTAAATCTCTATTTGAAGTGTATAGTGTTGTCATTACTACATCTTTCCAAAATTTCTATATAAGGTCCTTTTCAATGAGAATTTTTCTAGATATATTGTAGAACATATTATTTCTTCACTCAACTACTCCATTCTACTATGGAGTTATTACTACAGAGAATCGATTCATTATCCCATGTTTTTCAAGATAATCATCCACATGGCTATTTGTAAACTCAGTTTGATTATCTATTTGAATCGTCTAGATTTTCTGACCCAGAATATTTTCACATTCTCATCGATATCTTGTAATGAAAATGAAAATATCAGATTTTTGGGTGATTATTGACACTCATGCCATTGTGTTGTAGTCATCAATGAAGAGAACTTAATATCTCTTCCTATCAATATCCCTCAGTGACATTGGCCCACACACATCAATATGTACCAGCTCAAGAAATCATGTTGATTTGTACTCCATTTATTTATATGCCTTCTGAATGATCTTCTACAACTAGCAGGAATCACACATATTAGTATGATCACGTGATGGTCTAGGGAGATTTCGAGCTGCATCATATTTCACCAGATCTTCCAATAATCCTTGGATGATGTGACCAAGACGCTTATGCCATAACTTTTTTTCTTTATCCTTATATAGAGAGCTCATATCTTCTTCTCCACTCACTAGGTATAGATTCCCTTTTGTACACTTTCCTTGTAACACAACAGCACCATCCTTTTCCTTGATGATACATAATTTCTTGGAAAAACATATCGCATTCCCTGAGTCACACAATTGACTAACACTAAGAAAAATGTGACTAATCCCCTCAACAACCAAGACCTCTACCCATATCATGTATTTTCTGACAAACATTTCTTTTCTTGAATCAATAATTTTCAAGCCATCATCATTAAAAAATCTTATGATACCTTTTTTATCATATCTAATTTTGGTTTGTGTTTCCCGTCATATAGGAAGTTCATCCACTGTCAATAATCCATATACCAGTGTGGTATGATTCCTTGAATGCAATTTCTTCAACCACTACTTGATCGAACCTTTTATTTTTTACTGAAGACTTTGGCATCATACCCATCAAAGAATGATAATCTTGACCTTCCTCCATATTTGATGATTCGGCTTCAAACTGTAGGGATGTAAATCAATTTTGAATTTCCATCTCTCTTGATGACACATTTAGATGCTTCTTATGAACAAATTCACTCTGCCACAACATATTCATTTCCATTATTGGCATGCAGCATCTTTCCTTATGATTGAATCCTTTACACCTGAATCAAATAACATCAAATGATTACTTGGAATTTTGAGATCTATAAGACCACCTTAGTTGGTCTTATTCCCTTTGGTACCTATTTGATATGGAACATTATTTTTTAATTTGTCCCATCTTACTACAATAATAAAATTTTATGTGAGGTACATTCTTGTGTGTAAATAATGCACTACTAGTTAGGCCATAGATTCTCTAAATCTTCTAATGCAGCTTCACACCCAAATTTATTTTCAATCTTAGAGTGGGTACTTTCTGTCTATCTTGAACCAAGACTTATTTATATTTTATATCAGTCCTCATACTGGCCTTTTCATTTTTAATTGGTTATTTCTTCTATTCTAATGGACCACTCTACTCAAATATCATCATATCTATTTCTTGCATGACCTTCTTCCCAAGTAGTTTCTCCAGATCATCAATTGTTTGTCACAGACTAACGACTTCCTCTTCTAGAGGTTTGATAAGTTTTATTTGATCTCTTCTTGTTTCAATCAAACTATCAATTTATATTGTTTGTTCTTCACTTTTCAGTTTTTACTCAAAAACCATTTCAGGACTTTATGGCATTGAATACCTTTGCTTTTCAATTTAGGCATTCAAATCTGAATTCTCTTCTTCTTACTGTTGCATAAATAGTTTACCATCACAAACAACTTAGTTTCCTTTCTTTGTTTTGGCTCTCATAATATCGACCTCTTCAAGGTAAGCTTCTAATTCATCCTAAAGATCAATTATTCCTTTAATTTCTCATTCCTCATTGTCACTTTCCTATCTTTTTAATGAATATCCAACAACTTCCACCAAAGCATCTATTTTATGATCCTTGTAGTCATCCAGCTCTTTTTCCTTAGATTCTTCTAAACTTTGATACTCTTTTAAAAGAAGATTCTTCTTTTTAAAGAAATTTTTCCTGGTACTTCTCCTCCCTTTCTCATTTTATAAATACTTATTTTGGGAAATTTCACCACTTTCATTATTTTCATCATCAAACTTCTTAGAAAACATTGCTACAAAATACCCTATATTTCTGCATCAAAAGCAACCAAATGGGAGTTTACCTTTGAACTTTCATTTTCCCCTTTTCATATTGAAACAAGGAAATGGCATGATAACATCCATACTGTCTTCTTCAGGACTATATTCAATAGAGATATTCTCCATGGCCTTGAATGCCACTTCCTTATACTTCCCCTTTTCCACTACATCATTATCATCATTTCAAATTTCATACACTACAAGGGTACTGTGTAGGTTATCCAGTGTCAGTTCATTCAGGTCCTTGTCTTCCAACACTAAAACTTTTAGATTGAACCATAGTGGAAGTTTCATCAATATAGGTTTCACAATATTTATATCTTCGAAAACTTCTCTAAGACATCACATGTCTTCCGCAATAATATATATCATATCGAATAGTGCATTAACAGTCTCATTAGGATTAATTTTGAGATCCTCATACTTGTTCTACAAAACCTATAGCTTTTTTTCTCAGACTTTCGTGAAACCCTTATAAACATTCTTTAATTTTATCCACATTGCATGTGATGTTTTATAGGACATCACCTTCGTATAAATTGAATTTGATAGGGATCCCCTTAAAGCATTGATACGATTTGCATTAGCATCCAATTCTATTCTCTCATATTATGATAATGCACCACTGTCAATGTCAAGTGATTTTCTTTACATAGTTATTATGTAGACATCCATCCCTATTGATCAGAAGTAGTGACGCATTCGAATCTTCCATAGTCGAAAATTACTTCCACAAAATATTAGAATTCCTTTATGATTGACCACCTCTGTTTCTCCTTCTTTAGAGAGAACCACTAACTTTAAACCTTTCCCTATGATACCAAATGTTAGGTCCGCTAGGTTGAATCCCCATAGAGGGGGGGGAAATCCGGGTATAATAGATTAAATCTTTTTTCCCATTAGAATCTTGTTTCATTGTTAGAAAAAACTTAATTCTCTCTTCATCCCATACCAATATACAAACAGATATGAAATCATGTAAATGGACATGAAAATTTTTACTTGATTCACCCTCATTAGGCTACATCTATGGATCATACAATGGTAATGTGTTGATGTACCAAATTCAAAAAGGCTCACTACCAACAATGAGTATAATGTTCAGGCTAGATCTTTTATGGCCAGTCTCAGTGCATTTACAAGGTTTAGGGTCTTCTCACTGCATTACCAAGGGTCACTCCTTTTGACTCTTTCTCTTGATCATTTCTGTTTGAAAGGTTCATTTTCTTCCTCTTCCTTCACTCACTACTCCTGAAAATGAATCCACTCACAGTTTATTAACTATTAGGTCAAACATAGTTTTTGGACATGTAGGTCCCTTCATTTTCATGAATTCCAACATCCATAACTATAGTTAGATGCCCTTTTGATGTTCCATTTTCACCCACAGATTAATTACACCTTCCCAAGAACTGTTAGGTACTGTAAAATACTTTCAAAAACTAAATTTAAGCTTTCACAAGCTTCCTGTGAAAATAGTGAACCACCTTGTCTCTTGTGTACTGAGTACGGGTTCTGGTATGCAAACTGCCTTCTCTATGAACTATTGACTCTTCCGCGAACCTCCTCCTTCTTCAGACTTCCTCTTCACTCACTATCGCATATAGCTACCAGGTACCAACTCCCCGATCCTCTTCTGTGAAACCCCCCCCCCCCTATCTGTGAAATGTTCTCCATTCACGAACTGACTTCACTTCTTCATACTGCTACCTCCATTATATCTATGCAAACTGCCCCTGGTCCATGAACTATTCTTTTTTCACGAACTGCATTCACCTCCTCATATGATATCTCCTTTTTGGGTTAAGAAACCATGAAAACACCTTCGGTGGAATTCATTCCACATGAACCACTTCATCCTTCACGAACCACTTCATCATTCACAAACTTCCTTCAGCCTTTGGAGAAATCCTGGTGCAAAATATGATTTCTAATGATGTTACATATTCTCAGTAATTGGTGGGTTTAGTGATTCTTATATAAGAAGAGATCTCCACAAAATCTACTTATGTTGAGATTTACCAAACCATCAATTCAGCCTCCACCGCTTACTGATTCTCCATCCACCGCGAACCGCAAGCCATCCACGAACCATAAGTTTTTCATGAACTGTTTTCCTATGTGCTATGTGTACCGCCATTGTTCCTATGTGGTCGACATATTCCACCGACTTCAGCCCATATGTGTACCACACTACCACTCAGCTGCAAACCATTTTTGGTTTTGCGATCCACATCCACGTACCATTTCTATTACTCTGCATACCATTCCCGGAACATGGTACATAGCCTATGTAATATGGAACACAGTTCTCACCCTTTGTTGATTTTATTCAACATTCTCCATACCATTCAATACTATAAAAAAATATTTCCATTCCCAACATCAAACTCCTGATTTTGAGAACCTAAAATTTGGAAAACACTGGGAAACTATGCTACCAAAAAAAATATCTTCGGCAAACACCAACCATTCTCATTTGCAGTCATATGGCTTTATCAACAAACACAACCACCCTCAAAACATATTGAGAGGATTACTTGAGGGATTTCATTCCAATATGGCAGAAGTTATATTCATAATAAAAGGAAATAATAACAGGAAATATTATTTTATGATGGTTTAAAATTAGTACTATAACTTGATTATAATGATGATTTTATTTCGTAAGGAAGTGGAGTGGCCTATGTTGGTGGTAACAATAAGCATATAATATTTTTTTATGAAATTAATAAGGCATAAAAATGAATAAAAGTATGTATTGGATATTTTAATATAATTATGATTCATGATCAATAGTTGATATAACATTTTTTAGACATTTATAAATTAGTGGGGTTAGTAAGAATTATCATGGGATGATGAAATATGTATATAACATGTATTAATAAACACTAATTGATTTTAATGCCCCATGGGATTTAAAATATATTTTATATATTAAATTCTTGTAATAAAAATATATCATTCATTAGGTTTTTATAGCAACTAGTTATGATAAACTCAATGAAAAGGAAATAATTTCAATGATACATTTTTTTAGAACAAGAGAAGATTAAGAAAGATGTTAAGATCTTTATATTTTTTGACATTGGGTAGATTTGTGTGACTTAGTGGGATAATGATAAGATTAGATTATATAAAATAAACAATTAAAGGATATATAGTGGTTATGGTTCTTTGGTTTCTTTTTTTTACACTTAAATATTATTATAACTTAATAGTTACATGGGGTTTCATTTAAGCAATTTCAAATGAAAGAGAGATAACCACACTATGACCAAGCACAAAAACGGGCATGGTGTTGGCCTATGAGGTAAATATTCATAGATATTTAAGAAATAATCATTTTTATTTGATGAAGTATGAGGAATAACAATCGACTATATTTTTATGCTGGTAAGTATACACCATAGTCTAAAAATGGGGATATCTTTTTAAAATATGAATTTTAGAAGATGTTAGAATTTAAAAATGTACGTATGGAAAATGAAACAAATTTTACATTATTTATTGAAATATGTGTTGTATCACATATGGTTAATTTTAATTAAAACCAAAAAATATATTGGCTTATATATATTGGCTTGGTTATGATTGACCCGCATGCAATTTACCTAGAGGAAAATTGGTTTGTGCCTTATTAAGCTAGAGGAAAACCAAAATGGATTATATGTTGAATAGATTAGTGAAAATCGTGAGTTTTTATATTAGAATAAAAATCGGGGTTACCATGTAATTTTTTTAATCACATGTTGTGATATTTTGGGTTTTTTTCAATTGACCAATTGGTAGACACTCATAAAAAAGATTGAATCATATGATAAGTGGGTGAGTATATTAGTTATAAATGTAGGAACCACATTATTGTGATTTTGGAAAACTCATGGTGTCTATGGATAGAGGAAGTTAATGAATGAAAAATTATATAATTCCTCTAAGTAGATAAATTTTAAAAAGAAAGGCCATGGAAATATAGAATAACCAGAGAAAAAAATGTAATATGTGGAAAAAATCTCTATATACAGATCTAAAAAAGAGAGCTATAGAATCATATCCATTTCTAGTGAGTTCTAGGCAAGTAAAAGTATAAAATCAGTAGCATAGAGTAGTTTTTTAACATAAAGTGGTTTTTAGTGTGGGGTGGAACCATGGGAGGAATGAAGTTAGTGTTTGTTTCTTATAATTTTATAAAATGGGTGAAACTTAACATGGAATTTTAAGATTATAAACCATGTTTAAAATGAGATGATGTGTAATTAGTGGAAGTAATGGTGTTCATAAAAAAGAAAATTATTAGGAACACACCATTTGGGACACCATGGATGACTTACATAAATTTAAGTGTGTTCTCATAAAATCATCTATGTATTCTATAGTAAATCCATGACTGTGGTGGTCAAACAATATTTAATAGTTTTTATAATATTTTTGAACTCAGTCTATCACATACAGGATTTATCTATGAAAAATAAGTGACCCAAATTTAGAATTATAGGAGTAGTGATTGATCCTTAATTCATTTCGAGTGCTTGGATTAAGGTTTTTTGAATTATGGGTGCTATGTAACAAGAGTAAAAATGAGTAGCTAGTGGAGACCATGGCAATGAGGTAACCATTTTCAAAAATAAAAAGTTCTTTTGATAAACAGGGAGACTAACTACATCCATTTGGATAGTCATTGTAGAAATAATACAGAAGTAAATATTATATTATAAGGTTTATTGAAATGGACAACTAAAATTAACCATTCCATGGAGGAAGTCATGTGGATCATTTGGATTTTTTTATTTTGTTCAACATAGGAAGGTGATTTTAGTGGATTCTATATTTGTGGGAAGTTCATCCTAAAGTAGTCATGATGCCATGGTGATTGTGGAAACATGTTGGGGTAATCTTATGACTATTTAGGGAATATTGTTACATGATTTTTATGTTATAATATAATGACCAAACCCATTGAATCAAATTTTAGTTAATGAGTGGTTTTTAAGATCAATTAAGTGGCAACATGTTGCATATTAATTGCATTCATTTTTCTAAGAACATATTACATATCCTAATTTTAAATAAGAGTGAGGAATATCATATATCTAGGAAATAAAGATAAAAGTAATTCATTGAATATCTATATTTAAATAAATAATGTTATCTTGAAAATATCACCAATATTTTCTTTGTGTCTAATTTTTCTTTTGAATTGTTATAAAAAATCATTTTATTGCATCAGCATTTTATTCCTTATCACAAATAATTACACATCAAGATAAGAAGAGGTATTTCCTATAGATCTATAGTTTTCTCTTTCTTAATATTTTAAAAATCAAAATTTCATAGTACTCACTCTTGGTATACAACTCGATATCGTTTTATTCTCCTAGGACTTGCACTTTTTGCAGAACCAAGTAATACCAATGTTTCCCTATGTTATTTTAATATCTTAATATTATAGGTTCATGAAGGATATTGGTTTTTCTGTACTTTATAAAACTAGATAAAATATAGTGGGAACAAAGAAATAATTAAAAACCATAATTCACCCCCCCCCCAAAATGGATATGTTAAGCCAATATGTGAAAAAAGTAATATCCAATTCATAAGCATATTACATGAAAAAACAATCCCTATGAAATTTTTTGATATGAAGAATGTTTTAAATAAAAAATGGGTAAATTTTATGAAAATATATTTCATATGTGGATGAATTATATTATAAAACACTTAAAATATCTATAAATTAATTTTTTATATCTTATTTACAAGGCCTTTAATTTATGAAACTAAATGAATGTTAATAACTGATGTGGATAAGAAACATTTAAATGGTGATGTGAAGGAACAAAATAAATTATTTTTATCATTATTAAACTATATATATATGAAATTAATATATGAAAAATTGTTAAAATATATGTGGTAAAAAATAATAATATTTACTATATATATAATCAGGTGAAGGTGGCCAAGTTATAAGTGTTTCACATCATGTTTGATGAACTAAAAATGAAACCAAATAACAACTTTGATGCTTCATTCAATTGACACATATAATTTTCATTATCCATCTATAGACTTAGATATTAGATAGAAGATAGTGATATCATGAAACATATTCTTGTAAGATTATATCCCTTGTATAATTCCAAGTTCTAGGCCCTATAAGAATTCAACCGCACTAAAATATACCTTTATGGTCTTTATAGAAAGTTAGGGTCTTATGAAATAAGATTGAAACCATCGATAAAATCTGGCTAATCAGTAAAATAGATTTATTTTAGATCCATTATGAATCTTCAAGTTCAAGAAATAGAAAACAATGATATAGATGTTATTGATGAATTTATATCACTTTTCACAAGCCATATTTAAGTGATAAAAAATAATATTTCAAGTTAGAAACAATTTTCTTTATTGAAATTTTGGGACTATCATTGAAATATTCCCAAGTAAGGTGGAAAATAGAGCTATAGAAAAGAAAACATCAACATAAAAAATAAAGCTTCCTCAAATATGAAATTTTAAATCAATAAGTATAAAAGAACAGAAGTTTTAGTAGAAAATTTTATTGGGTAATGAAGAATATGATGATGAAAGATACATTCAAGATAATAAAGTTTATTTTATCAAAGATTTGGAATATGTTATAATGCCAATAGTTGAATGAAACAAGTATAAATAATAGAAATATGATATACCAAATGAATTTATTAATTAATGGTTGAAATCAAAAGGGATCTTGAAGAGATGGGAATTAAAAGTAATAAAACTAGAAAATAACTGTGTTTATGAAAGAACCAATAGTGTATAAGGATCAAGAAAAAGCTTAATTTACATGGTTAGAGAAGGTAAATGAATTTATCAAAGACTCTCATGATGAATCGATATAAATGATTTATATCATTATGGAAATCATTAAGTAGTCCAAAATAATTGATGGCCTCAATACCCAGTTTGTAAAAAGAAGGTAGATTATTATTTCTCTCAAAGAAGTTGTATATTTGTGGAAGTATCTTGGGGTTTATATAATGTGTATGGTGATAATAAGAAGATGAAATTAATAAAATATTTTAATAAAGTATTGATAAAAAATATCATAAATAGTAATGAGGGATATTGATAATATCATTAATTAAAATAGACTCATTCCCATGTGATATGTTGGGTTCAAATGTGTAGTCGATAAATCCAAAGATCGTAAAGTTTTATAGAATAAGGTAAAATAGAATGTTGTTAAAAACACTCAAAGACCAAATCCAACCCAACAGTAAAGAAACAATTCCAAATCTAAACAAATATGAAGAGAAAGTGATGTAATGATATTTCTTATTATGAAATATGAATTATATATCTTTCTTGTACGTAAAATATCTTTTTATAGGGAAAAAGATATATTTTAGAGTCTAATCTCCAAATAGTAAGAAACGAAGAATGATAATATAAACTTCATCGTAAAAAATTATTTTTATCATAATTTTTATAAGTGCAATAAATTTTCCACGAGTTGGAGATTTATAGAATATGAAAAATTAAACCATACTCCAATATAATCTAAAGGATAATGGTAATTGAAAAAAATCAGGATTCCTCAGAAAAATAGTTTCCATATTCTAGAACAAGATGAATACAATATCATAAGTTGTAATGAGGACAAACTGATTTTTTCTCATTTAAAATAGTTTTCAAATGGAAGTAGGTATTAAAAAATAATAAATTAATTTTATAAGATATTTATCTCTAGATAACTAGAAAATATAATTACTTGGATATTTGAAGATGGGTATTCATCTCATAAGGCTTATATCATAAATCTATGAAAAAAAATAAAAATTAATTTCAATATAATAGGGAGGTTTGGTAATTACGGGGCATTAAAAGTTGAGATAAAGAAATATTATTCTAGAAAAATATTAACTAAATAACGTTGAAGATATTTATATTGATGTACTTTGATATAATCTTCTTGATAAAATTAAGATTTGTGACTCTAAAGTGGAATTCTTGATTCAATGAAAGGGATACCCTATCAAATAAATAACTATAAACTTTCTATTGAATGTATGGAAAACCAAGGGAAATATATACCAAGTATGATCAATTATGTAGAAGAATAACCATATACAAATTAGATCAGAGCTCATGGTTTCTTATGTGAGGATCATTAAAAGGACGAAATTATGAATGAATAATCAATAAAAAGGATTCAACCAATGACTTTTTAGAGAATAATATTATTTGATTTTGATGATTCAAATATCAATAGTGATAAGACTACACCATAACAAATTCAATGGATAATGAAAATATATCACACTTATCTATTGTCTCAAGTGACACTGAACTAATTGGAAGAAGTATTGAAGGATATATAATGGGTAAGTAAATGAATGTGGTGTTATATATAGACTCATACATTCCATACATATATTTTACATATCTGTGTATTATTATTAATTAGATAACATTGCTATCTATGATAGAATTGTCAAGGTTTAGTGACTTTAAAAACATGGATACATAAAAAATTGGTTCTTAAAATCTCTACATTATCCCCCATCAAGTTATTTACAACTATCACCCTTATTAGACACGTATAAAACAATTCCACATCTTGGTGAAAAACATAATAAATGGTGATATCAAATGCTCATTATGGGTAAAAAGGGAGATATCTATGATCATTTCAACATAACATGATCATATAGTATATGATAACATTATATTAAACATTTAAAACCATATCCATTAATTCTTAGATCATAAACATGAGTTATTTTATAAATATAGGTAGTTCATAACACCTAAATCATAAAGGGATCAAAGAAAATAATCCCTCAGAACATAACATTAGCATAAGATCATGTCATAAAAGAGTATCATAATGTATGGAATAATCATAAAATGAGATCTATTATATAAAGACTACCCATAAATACATTTATGTCATGATATTCTTGGGATAATAACCCATGTACTTACTTTTCCCTTGGGATAACCTCTAGTGTACCAACTTTTTGGCTTATTATAGCCTCCTATGTATGCTCTTTTGGGCTTGGGATAAACTCATATATACCTTTGGATCTCACTGAACATAAATATTTACCCATTTTATTAGAGTGCTATAAAATTATATTCCAACCCATCACATAATCATAAATTCATTCATATGTATTCCACAAGATCATTAAAACATTCATCATAAGTTAAAAAAATTGAAAATAAAATGGGTTTCATCTATATTTCATCATCATAACCATAAACCATATAAAGAATAAAATAAATACGATTTCACTGTATCATATCCCAATTAAATAATAAGTAACATCATAGTATGTTACCATGGATGAAAATTCAATTATGATATCATAAGAATATTTTTAGAGAAAATTATCATTTTCATTTTAAAATCTCATATTCAACTCTAAAAAATTCCCAAAAATTAAGGAAAAATATTTCATTGAAATGAAATACGAAGAATTATAAATTTTATTTTGAAGCATTGAATGTTCATGATGGTGGTAATTCTGTAAATTCCATGTATGATTAAAAAAATATTCATTTCACATTTTGATAACATTTCAAAAAGTACTTCATTTTAAAAATGAAAAAAAAGTTATTTTTAAAACCATTTTGAAAAAATTAAAACATAGGTAAAAATTAATTTATAAAACCATAGTATAATATTAAAAACGTTCTTGAAAATGTTTAGAATAAATAATTGGAATGTAATAAAAATATCTCAAAGAAAATAGAAAATAAAATCTATTTTCCTTAAAATTATTTTCTCAACCATTTTAAGTGAAAAAGAGATTAAAATGGTAATATTACAAGAAAATTACATGAATAAATTGAGGATAGTAAAAATTAGACATATTTATAAAATAATTATCATATAATTTTAATATTGTAAATTTGTGTATAAATAATCCCTATTAAAATGGAATTGAAACATAAATCAATTTCCACAAGTTATATCTTTCTTCTTTCGCATTCAAACCTCCTATATAATAAATATAGATTTATTATATATATATTAAAAATAATTAATCATATATATCATAAAATATATTATTTTATTATAACATCTTTCCACCTTTTTTAACAAATTTATATTAAGATCATTGTTCCAGGTGATAAGTGTTTAGTTTCTAATGCATTTGTTGGTTTGACGGTCTCGATTATTTTAGTTTAATCATGGTTACATCATATTAAAAATGTAAATAATTATATAAATATAATATATATTCACTTTACTTATATATACATATATATTTATATTCATCCATGAGATGTACAATTATAAAAATGAATCACAATGTTCTTGGAGATGGCAAGTCATATGTCCACATAATCATTTTTTTCACTTTTCAAAGAATCAAATGAAAAAATGTTAAATATTAATTCAAACCTAAAAATCATTATTTCATATTATATATGATATATATTCATTTAATATTCTCATATTACCATCCATGTAAATCATAATTTAAAAAATGAATCACATCACTTTATGGAGGTGGTAGTTCACAGGTACGTAGGAGAAATGTTATCATTTTCCAATGGGTTAGAATGTAATTAGGTAGATATGATATTATAATTATATAAAAATAATTATATCATAAATATAATTTATAATATTTAAACCCATAAAAATATTCCTCCATTAAAAATAGTGATGGAAGATGAATTATATCACATTGTGGTGGTGGTAGTCCTCGCATGTGTGTGGCCGATACTTTGACTTCTCATTTGATAGAATATAGGGTATATATTGGTGGTTACAAAATTAAAAACACATTTAATTATATTTTTTATAATAAATTTATTGTTATATTTTAAATAACACATATTTAGATCAGTTTGAAGATGAAGTAAATTGAAAGAGACTAGGTAAGATGATCGTCTATTCATTTGTAGAACTCCTTTATATCCATTCTTAAGGAACCTTTGAATGGTTTTTTAAGAACAAAGGAACTAATAAATATTTACTAGAGAAGTATATAAGTTAATTTGGTATGGTGTTTTCAATATTTATGGATCAATGTAGTATAAATAATAGAAATGATGGGGGTCCTTTTATAAGTGGGGGAGAAGACATGCATGGTATTTCTTAAAGTTTTAAATAAATATAAATTACTTTTAATGTAAAAATTACTATAATTTGATATAATTTGAATATAATATTATTATAAGTTTAAATAATCTCAAATGATAAAATTATTTCATTCAACGTTGCATTTTTTTCTTATCTGAAGAAAAATCCAATAACAAAACAGGACCATGGGAAAGGCCAAAAGGTACAAGCCTAAGGAGGCCAGAAATAATGAAGACATGGTTGATCTCCTATAATCATTTCTATCCCCTCCAGTTTCAATTTATGAATTCTAGAAAAATAGGTAATGTTGCTCCCTTGGTTTTCCAATGTTCTGGAAGCAGGATGATCCGCCATTGTCTACCCTCACACCACTTATGAACAGCCTGAGTGTTATTGTTGATGTTGCACTTACTTTTTCTGATTAAATAGGAAATCAAAAAAAGAGTGGGTATATTACCATTAATAGAGTCATGAATAAAATTATTTCAATTTTGGTAAATTTATTCAACTTTATCTCTTATTTTTAACCCTAGATTGACCATTTTGATAGTAAACACGATATCAATTTTTTTAACCATTTGGTGTCAAGAAAGTTACTATAAACTGAGAATTAACCCATAATTGGAATGTATTATATATTCTCAACCATATAACATTAAATTTTATGATTATAAAATTTTAATTAATTTTCAATTACATAATAAAATATTTTATTTATAAAATATCATTAATGTCATTATCAGAAATAAATGAAATATAATTGTATAATATGTTTATAAGTCATTTAAAATGGTTATAAAATGAAATATATTTTAATATAAGGAATTTATAGTTATTTTTATAGTTTTAGGTAACATTTTAATCCTTATATTTTGGTTTAACCCCATGGTTAAAAAAATTAAACTTAAACTTGGAAGTGATTTTTTTAATATTAATGGTTTATATTTTTATATATAAGGTAAATATTGGATCACAAATGTAAGAGATATGAAATTTTAGATAAAAATAATCATAATTTAATCATTAAAATATTTTATGATTTTTAGAAAATTTAATAAAATATATTTAACATAAATTATTATTAATGTCGGTTTAAGAAATATTCACATAAAGTGACTTTGAAACCAACATGAATAAAATAGAATTCTAATATAAACCCATCATACATATCTAATTTTTAATATTTATATTCACAGTTATTGGGACACTTTAAATCATAAAAAATATTACTTTTACAGTTTTTAATGTCATCTACTTTATTTTTTTACTACATCCACAAGCACTATGTCGGTGTTATATAAGCATTTAAGGTAATTATTTCATCACTAAAAATAAAAAATAAATTATCCTGACAAAAATAATTCATTAGTATTTAAAGCAACCATTTATTAACAAACAAAAGTTTTTTTATCTCCCACCATAAATTATTATTGACATTAAATTTAAGAAAGTTATATTTTTTTATCTTTTACATAAATATTATAAATCTCAAAAACAAATTTAAAAAGAATAAAAGGTGATATTTTTATATTTTGGATGATTACAGATAAAATATACAAATTAAATAAAATAAATTAAAATGTTTTAAGGAAATTCAAGCACAATACCATTATATTTAACTCTAATTAACCAATTATAACTTTACTGTCATAACAAAAAATTACTATTGTAATTATTCATATTAAATAAAAATAAAAGGAAACTATTTCACAAATTTAGAACATTGGGTTCTAAATATAGAATAATTTTTTCAATATCAAAATTCTTTAAGTCGAAGAAATCAATTTAATATAAAAATGTATATTGAGATGAAAAATATTTTTTAAAAAAATTTATTATTATGTAAAAATATGTTTTTATAAAAAATAAATAATAAAATTGATTAAAATGAGTTAAATTTGATTATTAATCATATAAGGGAAAATTTTACTTTAAAACCATTTTATAAAAAAATGTAACTTTTTAAATTCTTGAAAGAATAACGTAGTTTTCAAATAAAATAATCATTTTTCATTAATCAATTTAAAGTTAAATCTTAATAAAAATACCAAAATTTCAACCGAAGATAATTTTTATATGACGATTTGAAAATTAATAATCTATTATAAAATATAATTTATAGAAATAAATAATTATATACTCCGACCAAAAGTAATAGAAACCATTTTTAAGAAAAAAATTAATTTACCAAAAATTGGTTTCTTATATCCAATGTCTTTATTAATTAATTTTCATTGATTATCAACTTTATTTATATTTTATAATTTGGTTATGTTTGTTCATAAGTTAAATTCAATTACTATATGTTAAAGGTTATAAAGTAATAATATTTTATTGTTTCTTCAAGCTTATTGATTCATGTTTTTCATGCTATCAAATATATTGTTCTTTTAAAGTCTTGGAGTTATAAATCACCCTCCCACCTCTAAAAAAATTTCTAAAAATTCTAACTTTTGAATAGTAATAAAAAATTTTATATTATAAAATTTCTTTTTTAAAAACCAAATTTTAAAAAATGGTTAGTAAAACATCCTCTTGAAAAGAGGGAAAGGGAAATAAAAAGGTTATCTATAATAAGAAATAACTACATTTCCAATTTTCAATAAATTAAAGGGAACTGAAATATGAAAATGGAGGGAAAATTATTTTGAAAATAATGAAGTATAGTGATATAGAACATTGCTCAAAATAATTTGAATTATCCTGAGATATTTAATGACCACAAAACCATAAATCAAAAACGTGTGAAAAATACTATTGATTCATCATAAATTAATATAATATGATAGAATTTTGGTTTCAAGATAATTTTCATATATTTGACTTATTACTTAATAATATATCATAAAACTAAAAAATATACTTTACAACTATTATTTCAAATTTATTCAATTTTTACCACAATCTCCTTTTTCCTCCAAATGATGATTATTCAACATAAATTTTTTAGGCCTAAATTACTAAAATAAAAAACTTATTAGTCATATGATTCACTAAAGGATAATAAAATATTACTTATAAATTTAAATATTAAGAAAAACTAAAATAGATAAGATAAGTTATGGTAATATTAAAAATATATAAACCTATCAGTGAATAAATAATAAATTTTACTTCAAATTTTCCACAATAACACCAATGGATCAACTTAGATTATTCCACAAATGAACAACCTTGCATCCCAAGTAACCCAAATAACCTCAACATTAAATAATTTTTTACCAAAAAGGTGAAATCATACATTTAATTATGTATCCCAATAAATTTATTTACATTCATTCCAAATAGACTTTCATGTCCAATGATATGATACAACTAAAGGTTACATATACCTCAATACAAGGATTCATCTAAAAACTATCCTTAATCACCATGATAAATCACTATATAATATTATAATATAGTGAACATTACCAAAATATCAGGAATCATATTTAGAGACTAACCTGAAAGGTATCGTTATATTGACCATAAACATCTCTGAAAATATCATCTTGTGAATGAAACACTTTTGAACCATCAGGATTATCTATATCACACTATACAATATATCATATATAGCATTACACAAAATAATATACTATCCAAAAAGATTATTTAACCCTTAATTTTGTATTCTTCTTAAAACCCAGTAAAAGATTCAAATCACCTCAAAATCTCATCACTTAAAACATAAAAAGGTGTATTTATGCCTTTGAACTTATGATCAATATTAACCTTATAAACCCATTATAATGTCTATAAATATTAATATATCCCCACTTGAGTACTTATATGATATCCAAAATTAACACAACCCTTATTCCACAAATAAAGTTATAAATAATTAAATTTATTCTATAAATACAAACATTCAATAAACGTCAACAAAGATAACCTAATTCAAGTTGTCATATAATTAGTAATTAATTTCAAGGTCACCAATATTATCGCATTAACTTCATCAATTTTGATTGTATTTTTAACCCAACTAAACCTTATCACCATACCACTAAGTTTCTTTTATTTTTATTGGTACCATTCAATATATGTTTTCAAATCCTTAAAAACTACTATGGAGTAGTCTTAGATATTTCATGGTTCTTATATCATGTATATATTTAATATAACACTTTTACCTCATAATTTTTAAATCCCAAAAAATACAAACTTAAATCTTAAAACATTAAATATTTCTATAGCATAGGTCATTCTGGGGTCTAAGATTTAACCCTTGAATTGGGGAATTGGATCAGATAATTCACATATTCCCCCACGCATAATACATTGAAATATAAATGGAACCATGGGATAAAATTCATTTTCCTATATTGAATTTTTAATTATTCCTCTACAATTACGTGCTCTATTCCTTTTTATTCCACATATAAAACATCTTATCATTCCTTTGATTCATTTCCCTAGGTGATTTGTCCCACATACTTTATATGTAGGAATATGGATCTTATTACCTCTATGGTTTTCTTAAAAATATAGTTTTATCGTATTATGTGTTTTGATAAACTCACCTGAATTTTTATTGTTAGTCAAATATGAGATAGTTTATTATGAATAATTAAAAGGTGTATCCTTCCGCCACCTGTTTCATTTGGTTTTTCATGAGTCAAATCACTCTATTTTCATATTTATTGTTAACATTAATTATCCTACCTCTAACCATTGACTAAAACAAAAAAAATATAGTGTGAGAAATAATATTTTTACTGAGTAATCAAATAATCATGAAAAATAATTCATAGTATCTCAAAATATTTGCACCCTCTTTTCAATCTATGAAACCTTAGTTCATTCACGGTCATCATCTATTCAAATCTGTCATAATGGTTCATAAGGAAAATTGAAATTATCTCATTTATATACCCTAGGAGTGTCAAATAAAGTGTTTATTAAGGAAAAAATAATTATTATCTATAATGATTGTTGATATATACTCTACCAACTATTTTCGTGGTAATTACCCCTTGAGGAATCTATTTCAAAACCATATCCACTTACTGTTTCCAAATAGGGATATACTACTAGGAAAACCATATAATCTCTTCTATAACAAAACTTTTGGATATCATCCTATACTTATTCTTATCTCAACGGGTTTCCCCAAAGTAATATAATCCTAATATCAAAACATTGACTAAACCCTACTCTAATACAAAATATAGAGACCCATGAATTTATTACATGTATATTACATCTTAAATGATGAATATTCATTACATACCATTATGATCCATGTCAAAACTGCAAAGTTTTAGTTTATTTGGAAATATGGATACATAAGAAAATATTTCATAAAATATCTACATAATATAACAAATATTTATTTATTACTATAACCCTTACTAGACACATTATACTTTGAACACTTCTACATATCCTAGGAAAAAGAAAACATCATAAAAGGTGATCTCAGGTGCTCAATAAGGGTAAAAAGGGATATATCTTTGATCATTTTAGTATATAATTATCATAAATGGTATAAGAACATGATATTATCCACTAAATATGAAACCCCTCAATTATTAGTTCATAAAAATGACTTATCGAATAAATTATGAAATTATATAACACATGAATCATAATGGGATCAAATAAAATAGGCCCTAAGAACAAAAAATTGAAATAAAATCATGTCATAAAAGAGTGTAACAAAGTGTGGAATAATCATACTCATAGAAATATTATAACAAGGATACAGATGAAGACATTCATAACATGATAGTCTTGGCATAAATTCCCATGTACCAACTTCAGGCTTGGTATAACCTCTCTTATACCCTCTTTTTTTCTCTGGATAACATTCATGTACCCTCTTTTGAGCATGGTATAACCTCTTATGAACCAATTTTTGTCATAAGATAGTAAAATTTACACAATTATTGGTAGTGATATGTAATTACAGGTCAAATTATAACATAATCAAAAATACATTCATACGTATGCCATAATATCATAAAAACATTCATCATAATGTAACTCATGGAAAATAAAATAGGTTTAATTGAAAATTCATAATCATAACCATAAAACATCCAGAGAAAGAATAAATATGATATCATTGTATCATATCAATAATAAATACTATATGGAATCGACGGATGTTATCATAGAAGAAAATTTTCTAAAAAACCATCACTAAAATATTTCTTGATTAAAATATACCATTAATTTTTCAATCACATATTAATATATAATAAAATTAAATATTAATGAAAAAAATTCATTAAGAAGAAAGATGGAAACTTATAAAGTAATATTCAAAACATTATGCAATTATTATGTTAGGAAATTTATTACAGTTCATGTATGTTAAAATAAATATTACTTTCACATTATCAAAAAAAATCCAAAATGAATTATTCAAAAAATTAAAATAATATTACTTTTTAAATCACTTTTTAAAAATTAAAAAAGTGTTAAAAATTACTTTTAAAAATCATAGAATAATATTAGAAACATTATTGAAAACATTTTAATGAAAACATGGGCAAGAAAGAAAACTATTCCAAACCAAAGTGTAAATGTAGTCTTCTTTTCTTAAAAATAGTTTCTAAGTCATTATATGTACCAAAGAGAGGGAAATGGTAAAATTAATTAAATATTACATGTATAAACATTGGATAATAAAAATCAAATTTATTTATCAGATAATTATTACATAATTTCTTCAACATAAATTCAAGTATAAATTACCCCTATTAAAATTGGAATGAAAAACAAATCTCATTCCTCAAGTCTCATCTTTCATTATGTGTATCTGAACATACTGTATAATAAATATATTTTTATTAAACATTTATTCCATAATATTAATAATATATTTCATAGAATATATTTTTTACATATAACATATTAACATAAATTTATTAAAAATTTATTATTAAAATCATTATTCCATGTGATAATTGCTTCTTCTCTCATGCATATTTTGGTTTGATAGTGTCAGTTCTTATACTTTGATCATGGTTAAAAAATATTCATAATTTTTATAATGATATAAATGTAATATATTTTCATTATATAAATCATTAGAGTCATCCAATAAAAATTGAAATAGAAAAATGAATTACACTATTCATGGTGATAGTATGTCATACGTACGCATATATAATGTTTTCAATTTTCGACAGATGAAACAAAATTAAGGTGAAAAATATTTCACTATTATAGATTCATTATTATATCATATAAATAATATATATTTATTCCATATATCCTTATTATTAGCCATGTAAATTGGAATCGATAAAAAAGTATCACATCGCTTCATGGAGGTGTTAGTCCACACGTACACATGAGCAACGTTATTATTTTCCAAAGGATTGGAATTTAAGAATATATATATGAAATTATAATTAAATAATAATACTTATATCATAAATATATTTTATAATAATTAAACCCATCATAATAACCATCCATGAAAGATGGTAATGGAAAATAAATTGTATCATTGTGTGGAAGCACTAATCCACACACACTACTACAAAAACAGGCTTTATCAGCACTCAAAACAGGATTTAACAACACTAAAAAATCATTGTAAAGCTCAACACTAATAATGATATCCTTTATCTACACTCAAAATGTGATAATAAAGGGATACTTAATCAGCTCTTATTTAGCGCTGATAAAGGCACCCTTTATCAGTTCTAAAAAGCACTCATAAATGTCCTGCCTGCTGTGATATAAAATTCTATAGCAGAACACCCAAACAAGACCTACAAGAAAATCAGCATATCAAAAAGAATACCCATACAAAATTAACACATAATTCATAAGGTAATTAAAAAATTATACACATACAACAAGTATACCCATACAACAAGTATACTCATGCCCCATTAAAACATACTTCATAAGTTAATTAAATACATAAATAATTCAATTCAGAATTCAGGGGGTTGGGGACTGTTCAGGGGTTTGGGGTGGCTGTCCAAGGGGGGTAGGGGGTGTCCAGGGGGTGGGGTTTCCTGGGGGATGGGGGTGTCCAGTAGGTGGGCGGATGTCGAGGGTGGGGGTTGTCCATGGTGGTATCCATGGGGTGGGGTGGTGTCCAGGGGGTGGGGATGGTCTAGGAGGTTGGGTGGCTATCCAAGGGGGTGGGTGGTGTCTAGGGAGGTGGGAGTGGCTATCCATGGGGTTGGGGGATCAAGGGTGGGTGTGTCCAGGTGGTGGGTTGGTTTCTAGGAGGGTTGGGGGTCATCCAGGGGGTGGGGGTCGTCCAGGGGGTGGGGTTTCCAAGGGGTGGGGGCTGTCCAAGTTGTTGGGGGGGGGGGGGGGCTATCCATGGAAGTGTCTAGGGGGTGGGGTGATGTCAAGGGGGTGGGGTGGTTTACAGGGGGTGGGGGTGCTTTACCATGGGGGTCGGGGTTTCTAGGGGTTGGGAGTGTCCAGGTGGTGGGTAGGGTCTAGGAGGGGTGGGGGGTTTCTAAGGGGTGGTGGTCGTCCAGGGGGTTGGGGGTGTCTAGAGGGGTGGGGGCCGACCAGGGTGGTGGGGGGGGCCATCCATGGGGGTGTCCAAGGGGTGGGGGTGTCCAGGGGCGGGGGCTTTAATGGTTTTAATGGAATTAATTTCATGAATTTGAAGATCATTGGTATTTTTAAAATGGTTTTGGAATAGTGATTATTTCAATAATATGTGTTTCTTTAGGAAAAAATGAATTCTTTTGGTGTGTATGGTAAGAAGGTGGATTTATGTATGTCAGTTGTTGTTTTCTCTTAAAATTCTGTATATTTTATACAAAAGAGAGACACTTTGAGTGATACCAACCACAACATTCCTCAGATTAAGGTAGGGTTGACTCATACACGTCAACAATGACCCATGGATCATTCTCCTAAATTATAAACACAATCTAAATGTGTTTGGTTGGTTTTCTGTACGTAAATTTTTGTTTCACTTAAAATTTTGTCCATTTTAAACAAAAGACAGACACTTTGAGTGATACCGGCCACGCCATTCCTCGGATTGAGGCGGGGTTCAATTTTACACATCACAAATGAACCATTGATCATTCTCATAATGTATCAACATAATACGAATGCGTTTGGTTAGTTTTTCGTACGTTATTTGTTGTTTTCACTTAAAATTTTGTCCATTTTAAACAAAACAGAGACACTTTGAGTGATACTAGCCACATCGTGCCTTGTATTTAGGCAGTTTTGACGTTTACACATCGCACATGACCCATGGATAATTCTCCTAAAGTACTAACATAATATGAAGGCACATGGTTGGTTTTTCATACGTCATTTGTTGTTTTCACTTAAAATTCTATCCGTTTTAAACAAAAGAGAGACACTTATTGTGATACCAGCCACACCATGTCTTGGATTGAGGCATGGTTGATTCTTACACATCACATATGACCCATGGATCCTTCAACTAAAGTATAAAAACAATATGAATGCATTTGGTTGGTTATCCATAAGTCAGTTGTTGTTTTCACTTAAAATTCTATCCATTTTAAACAAAAGAGATACACTTTGAGTGATAAAGGCCTAATCGTGCCTCGAATTGAGGTGGGGTTGAATATTAAATGTCACACATGACCCATGGATCATTAAATTAAAGTATCAACACAATCTGAATTCATTTGGTCAGTTTTCTGTACGTTAGTTGTTGTTTTCACTTAAAATTTTGTTCATTTTTAACAAATGAGAGACACTTTGAGTTATACCAGCCACAATGTGCCTCTTATTGAGGCGGTGTTGACTCATAAACATCAAAAATGACCCATGGATCGTTCTCCTAAAGTATCAACTCAATCTGAAAGCATTTGATCAGTTTTCCATACGTCAATTGTTGTTTTCACTTAAAATTTTGCCCATTTTAAACAAAAGTGAGACACTTTGAGCGATACCGGACAAACCATAACTTTTATTAAGTCTTAGGTGACTATGAAATGTCACACATGACCAATTCATTTTTATCATAAAGTATCAACACAATCTGAATGTGTTTGGTCAGTATTTTGTACGTTAGTTGTTGTTTTCACTTAAAATTCTGCCATTTTAAACAAAATAGAGACACTTTGAGTGATACCGGCCACACTATGCCTCAGTTTGAGGCAAGTTTGACGCTTACACATCACAAATGATCCATGGAACATTATCCTAATGTATCAACACAATAAAGATGTGTTTGGTTGGTTTTTCATACGTCAGTTGTTGTTTTGACTTAAAATTCTGTCCATTTAAAAAAAGAAACTTTGAGTGATACCGTCCTCACTGTGGCTCATATTGAGGTGGGGTTTCCTCATACACATCACTCATGACCCATGGATCATTCCCCTAAGTATAAACACAATCCTAATGTGTTTGGTTTGTTTTTTGTACGTTATCTTTTGTTTTCACTTAAAATTATTTCTATTTTAAACAAAAGGGATCCACTTTGAGTGATATCGGCCACACCATTCCTCGTTTTGAGAATGGGCTAACTCATACATGTCACACATGACACATGGATCTTTATCCTAAATTATAAATACAATCTGAATGCATTCGGTCAGTTTTCCGTACATCAGTTGTTGTTTTCACTTAAAATTCTGTCTATTTTAAAAAAAAAGACGCTTGGAGTGATACCGGCCACACTATGCCACATATTGGGATGGGGTTGACTAGTACACGTCACACATGACCCATGGATCATTCTCATAATGTATGAACACAATTATAATTTTTTTGTTCATATTTTAAGGTATTTTTTAGATTCTACTACTTTTTCTTATCCAAAGCCCAAATAAAAGTGGTTTGTCGTTCTTGCATGTTGCTGGTGAATTTCATCTATTAAAATGGACAAATGAATTGTTAGAAAAAGGATGTTTTATTTAAAAAAAATTAAAATTTTCCTATGAAAATTTATATACAACAATGTTTCATCTTTTGATCTCCTTAACCCCTCTCAAAAATGGTCATCAATTATACACATATACAAGTTAGATCTTCATGCTATTTGTGTATAATATTCTAACAGGTATGTGGGCCACTAGTTTCTGAAAAAATCTATATTGTCTTGTGAATATGAGGCTTTTCAACAGTTATAGTAGTATAGAAAAATATATAAATTAGAAATTCAGAAATAATTTAAGTGAAATAGTAGTTTTTTTAAAATACCTATTTAGGGATGCTAGTTTGTCGATGGAAAATGATCTCTCTCATAAATTTACAGAAATAATAACCGTAATCTTTATCGTTTTTTTTTGACACTACAAAAAATTGGACCATTAGGAGAATAATTAACTTTTTTTGATATGTGTATGGATAGTGAAATTTTATTATATATACCTTGATATTTGTCCAGATGTAGTACTTGCTCACCACCATATTCTTAGCCCCTTTACACATTCATTTTTTAGATGATATTGATACACCACCCTATCATAACATAATCCTTAGTAAAAGATAATAAAAATTATATTACTTGATTTTTATAATGAAAACATAGTATGTATTGTCTTACATATTCACAAAGTCCATCATGTGTGGTCGGTTTGTCACATATCCTTGCATTGAATCTAGAAAATAAATATTGGAGTATCCATGTTCACTACAATTAAAATCCAATTATTCATAAAAACCCAAAAACGAATAAGTAATAAAAGAAGTGAAAATATTATTGATATGCTTTAATTGTAGTGTTTTACCCCTACATGGTTGGTATTAGGAAGAGTCGTTCATCTGTAATCTTGCTTTCAAATGTTTTCAACAAGTTTTTCATTATTTCATCCTTTTTTATGTCCCTAATTTTGTTAGTTTTTTTGATGTGGTATGAGGACTAACGAGTCCGAATTTTGGATCATGGAAAATTTCCTTCAACTATTTTTAATATATACACTTCCCAATAATATAAAATTAATTTTGTCATAATTAGCACATTATATCTACTTTTAGAAAATAAATTCATGAAAACATACCTCATATAAAAATTTACAACTGTGATATTGAGCCAACTATATTCCGGGGTATCATTTACATTTTCAGTAGCAAAGAAATATTTAATTTCCTCTCTGTATATATTCTTTTCAAAAACCAAAATATGACTACTACCACTTCTTAGCTTCGTATCCACATGAGTCTTCAATGCTAGTAAATGTGGATAGAGAATAGGTGATTTTATTGTGCTTTCAATAGCTATTTCGGCTCAGTTGTTTGATCCTTTTGATGCTTTTGAGCCTAAGTTTCTTGTCACCCCCTTCCCTTTATTCGTCTATAATAACATTCATTGGTTCATACCTTTTTCCATTAATTTTGAAAGGTTTAGCTTGAAAAAAATGGAAATAAATAAATATTTTTCCACATGTACACTTACAAGTTTTTATGGTCCTGTAATTAATGTCCCAACAACATTTTCAACCATATGAATATAATCGTCATCAAGTGGAATATGTAGCTCTGCATTTGACTCATGATCTGTAGTAATCATCACTTTCAGATGAACTTTTGTATGTGGTCTATTATGCAGCTTGTCCTCTGGGATGTTGAACATTGTATCCCTCTCTACAAGGTGATAGGTGATTGTTGAAATATATAAATCACAGTCATTATCACCATGTAGAAGATAAGTACTATAAAAGTATCAGTGTTTCTCTATTTCACAATTCATGAGAAAAAATATCAGAATATTGATTCCCAAGGCTAAGACATATCTTTGAGGGGAATGGCTCACCTCAAAGCTAGTGGGGGTGGGCAGGACTTTCACACGCAGGTTGTTCCTATGTTGTGTATTCTCCTTGCTTCCCACCTACAAAAGTTTCTAGCAACTCTCCCTTCCATTGAAATCATTCTTCAATAGTTGCTAGTCATTTTCTCATTTGTTTCATTTCTTCATTTCTATCATCTGTTTGTTTTTATTCTCAAAATATACTTGGGGTGTCACACCAAACCCTTCACCTCTGACACGACCTTATTATTCTGTCCACTTTAAAGCAGTCGATAATACGTATGCATCTGTTATATGAGTTTTTTATTTCGGTGACTGTCGAATATAGAAAAATAAGTAATTATTATGTAAAATCAATTTAAAAAACTTTTTATCATATCATACTTACACATCTTTCCCACACTTTTTGTGTGTTTTCATCTACTAGCTTCCCTTCCTTATTCACACGTGCCTATTTCCTTAGAAAATGATGTGGGTTGGAAGTTTCATTGGCTTTAGACACATCAATATACATATAAATACAGAAATATAATTATGATGTTTTTTCTTGTCACATAACAATATTACTGTAAATTTAAAATATGTACCATTTTCTTTTCTAGTGAAGCATACCCCATCATTGGTTTTTGATAGGGTTATGTTGGTTTTGATGCACATTCCTTATTTTTAATAATTATTTGTAGTTTCATAATGAAATATTGACAATCAAAGGGAAGAATACATGTATCCTTAAACAACATATTATCAACCATAATGTACCTGAAACTTCTCATCCCCACAGCAGCAAATAAATGCATCCCATGCTTCTTGGGATATTAGGTAAGTGTAAACAAGGGGTAAGTGCAGGTTTATTTTATCTTTGGAATCATTGGGGTGACTTTTTGTTTAAATAGGGTGAAATACTTAATCAAACCTTCCTGTAATCCTTAGAAAAAAATTCTTCTGTGAATCATCTACTATAAATGTACTCTACAAGATATTGAGAAGAGTAAGACACTATTTCTTTATTCAATTTTCTAGTAAATTAAATAAATAATATCAAAATGTTACCGTAATTTCTTCCCAGATCCCAGCCTTCAGCCAGTACACAACACGGTGACATTAATCTCTGTCAATTGGCATGCATTTCGGATTGAAAATTCCAATGTAACTACTAAACATTACCTTGTTAGGATTCACATGTTGGCCTCGTGCATTCCATCCGACATCAAATTTGATGCCTTTTATTTTCACCTAAATAACATTCACTAACACCGTAAAACTATGATGCACCTCTGTTTTTTGCGACGTCAGTCCTTCATCCCTGAACATTTCATCAATATAAATATAATATATATGTTCATCTGAAATGGTATCAATGACATGTTTTGATGGTTGTTGGACCTCAACACTAGGAGAAACAACAGGTTTAGAAACTTGTTGTTGCTCGACACTGTGAGCAATAGCAGTAGCAGCAGTAGCAGCTGCTTGAGAAACTTGTTCAGCCCAGTGGTTAAGATCACCAGAATATGCAGAAGTCATTATCTACAAAAGTGTTTGAACAGATAATTTAGATTACATAAATTTAGTAATGATAAGATAATAACATGAGATAACAATATTTATATTACAAACAAAATATAACATGTTTATTGAACTCTCTTTATTTTTTTCAAAGGCTAAAGGTATTTGAAACCTCTATCTATTATCCAAATACCTTCGTTCTGGTCTCCTCTAACATAAAAAACATCATCTACAATGGGACCACTGTGAAATGTTTTTGACGTACCACTTAAAATATCATGCTCAACTAAATTTTCATTAGACCCTTTAGTAGTTTTGTATGATAACAGAATAATCGACCACTCTCAATTTGTGGGATTTGGATATAAAATACGTGTACCACTTGTGATGCCATTATAAACTATTCATCTTTGTACCCTTATTTACTAAAATCAACTTTCAGAAATACCAATTCATATATTTTTACACCACTCTTATTATCAACCCATTTGCATTGAAAAATAAGAAATTGGAATGTCGTATAATCTAAATCCCATATTTGTTTAATAATGTCAAGTTATGACATATTCCCATAAATTTTATTTCGGTCCTTACTTCCAGAAACAAGCATCACTTCATCCATAAGTGTAACTCCAATATTATTCATGGTACTATCTTCATCATGTTCATCTATATATAATGTATAACCATTAATTACATAACTATTTTAAGATAATTCATACACACTTGGTCTGGCGGCTAGCCATCGAAGTCATCCTGAAATTGAATTCGTATTTTCAGCTAACTATTTAAAAATATGGTCTTGAAACCATCTTATAAACTGGTGATTATGTGTATTTGATATCCATTTTCAACTCTTGATGGAATCAATGACCTAATAATTTCTTTATGGGTTTCAATATATGGAGAAACCTCCAAACTATTATACAAAACATAAAGGTGGTCCTATTCGCGATCTGTAATATTGATTGTCACAACATCTCTTCCAGAAATTCCTTCACCCTCAATGTGTCCATTGTGATGAGATTTCAGGAGACCAACACTTTCCATGTCAGATAATTGCTCAGCACATAATTCAATGACTTCGACAACAATATATCGCTCCACAAAAAAACTCTCTGGATGAATCTGATATTTTACATACCGTTTAAAAATCTTCATATACTGTTCAACATGGTACATCCATCTATAGTGCATAGGACCATAAAGTCAAATCTCTCTCACCAAGTGAACCATCAAATGAAGCACCATATAAAAGAATAACGGCAGGAATAACATTTCTAATTCACATAATTTAATGATAATTTCTCTTTAAATAGATTGAAATTTTGCTGGGTCTAAAACTTTGTTGCATATAGCATTGAAAAAGAAACAAATTTTGGTTAACATATGACAAGCATTCTTGGGAAAAATGCAACATAAATCTATAGGAATTAAATCTCGCATCAAAACATGGCTGTCAATTGATTTCAAACCTTTTAACTTCAAACAATTCATTAACACAATGATCTTTATATTTTATGAATACCACTTTGGAACATTTACATCATTGAAGATGTTGCAAAACTAATATATCTCCTCCCCGAAAAGAGTGTCAGTATTTGGAGGAATAAACTTTCAATTTTCACCCTTCACAGGAGCCAACTCTTCTCATATTCCCTTGTAAACCATTTCCAACATTACCTTAATTCCATCCATTGTTTTTTCAATGGAATTTAGCAACATTCTAATAACATCGTCATGTACATTTTTTCACTTGCATCACATCAATAAAATGCATGACGTACATACAATTCCCGTATGGTAATTCAAAAAAATGATCTCTTTTTTCAACCTATTTTTGTTAGGTTATTCAAAAATGGTTTACCAAAAATAGTGTTCACATATTTTACCTTCTCAAACAGCTAATCACCTGTTAGTGGAGACGGTGTTGGGTGTTGCTCAGAACTTCTATTGAATGATGACGTCCAAGATTTGTACTTATGCCGATGAGGTAGAAATCTACGATGTCCTAAATGCACAGATTTTGATGAATGCTTCAATATAAATAATTATGTATCTTCTTCACACATAGGACACCCTTGATTTCATATAGTGCTATAACCTGAAAAACTTCCATAATAAGGGAAATCATCTATCGTCCCATACAGCATCTCTCTCAACGTGAAGTATTCACTTTTATAAGCATCATACAACATAAAACTTGAATCCCATAATAACTTCAAATCCAAGATCAAAGGATCCAAATAAACATCAATATCATTACCTAGTTGTTTTAGTCCTGATATAAGCATAGATAACATGATGAATTTCCATTTCATGCATAACTTGGGTGGAAAGTTATACTTTACCAACATTACAATCCATGTACTGTGAGTGATGGTTTGAAAACCAAAAGGATTCACTCTATCTATAGATGAAGCAAGGCGAAGGTTTCTTGGTTCATTTCCAAATTCAGGATACTCATAATCAATTTTCTTCCATTTTGGAGAGTAGGTCGGGGGACATAATTTCCCATCTTTGTTTCTTTTCAATGCATGCCATGACAATTGCCTTATAGTTTCTTAACTTCCATATAAACGCCTAAACATTGTAATGATTGAAAATTAAAATAAAAATTTCATAGGACTGGATTCGTTTTTCTTATATCAAGAAGAACCACACTTTGGGCATTCTATAAGTGATTTTTTCCCCTTGCGAAACAATATACAGTCTTTTGGGAAGGCATGTATTCTTCTAGAAATCAGACCAATCGAGCATAGAATTCCTTTAGATTCATATCTCCATATTGGGAGATCATTATCTTCTGGGATCATATCATTCAAGATAGAAAGTAGTTCCATAAAATTGACATCACTCCATCCATTTCCTGCTTTCAATTTATAAAACTTTAGTACTGCTGACAATGTTGTATATTTAGTGCAACCAGCATATAATGCCATCTTTGCACAACTGTTTAACTTATCAAAAAATTTGGGGCAATCAGGGAGTTCATCTTCAACTATCCTTGTAATTTCCTCAATACGATCTTCATCGTCATTGAAATCTATAATCACATCCTCCATATGGTCTTCTTCATTATCCATATTTTTAATCATTGATGATCCATAAAATGTAGTTTTATCCCAACCAGTTGCTACATTCACTTTTTATCCATGTTTATTCCAACATTTGTAACACTTGTCTTTTCTTTGACATATCAAATTTTCTTCCAACTTCTATAGAGTAATTAGTCTATAATAACAACACCATAAACATGGACAAAGTATTTTAGAAGGATCCATTATGTGATCCTTTGTAAACTTGATGAACTCTTTCACTCCATTCTCATACTCTATTGTCAAAAAATTAGCATCCATCCAATATTTATTGATCTACATCCTATTTGAATCTCAAATATTATTATTTATGATTCAAATACAAAAAACAAGACTTCCAAATACAATATAAGATAACCACTTATAAAAATAGATATTAATAGAGATTAACCATTTCCAATAAAGATTTGGAAACCAATAGAACCAGGATAGAACCCCCGTCAAAATCAACACAATTTCCATCCCCCTTACCTATAGTTCTAGCACCCACAACCCTTGCAAAAAAACATTAAACATCCTTTTAACCACCCCTACTAGCCACCTCATTATTAATAAAATAATCACATTAAACAACACAAAACTAGTGACAAAACTCAAATAAAATGAAAACAAGGATACAATTTTAATGAGAAAACTAATATAGTAGATACCTTTCCAAACACAAAGGGGTTCATGAGGGAGACAAATAACCTTGTTTTATCCAAAATTACTATGTAATATCAAATGTTTTGTTACCCAAATTAACATAAGAAATATAAAATTGTGGTTAGTGAACATAAATTCCATCATGAACATCTAAAGGATATGAAATAACTCTCCCTCACCTTCCTCAAACTTGTAACTAATATCCACAGACAAGTCTTACATCCATTCTCTAATAAATCACATTCCCATACAAAGGGATAAACAATAATCCCTTCATTTTAAAAAACACACACATGAGGTAGAAGGACCACATCGACCATCCCTACCCAAAACTCAAACCTCCTCTCACTAACTATTAATACCCTCCATAATATTAATATCTTCCATAAATAAATTGTTTCTCAAAATGTTGGCCTTTAGATTAGAAAAATTCCCATCCATTTAGGTAAAATAGAAATATGCTTCCTATTTTTCTTATTAATCATTAAATTTGTACAAACACACTAACAAACTCAATAAAATTCATATTTTCACATGAATTTGAAGGTAAAGAGAGATAAATGATTCCATTGAAAATAATTCAGTTGAATCTTTTAGTATCAACTGAAAGAGGGTATTGGTTAATAAAGGGATGAGGTGAATATCTTAGGACATAATCATGACTAGACTCTCAGACCAAACTCAACACATCCCAAAATTTTATCAACTAAAACATGACCATCTGGCGAAATAAAACTACACCTTACTGAAACCAAGAAACACCATGAATCATGGGGAACTCATACTACTGATGCCCTAATGCATCACCGTTGAAATATATCAACTATATAGTTATTGTACACCTTGAGATACTCAATCCTAGGGAATAATACCCACCCTACATCTAGAAAATATCATCACTCCCTTATTCCTCATTCCATTAGTACCACAGGTCAAGGAACCATCTTTATCCTTATAAGAAACTCGAAGAAACCACTCTTGATAACTTCATCAGAATCCCTCATCTAAAACCAAAACCTCGAACATAAACCTGAAACCTTCCTTAGAATCTCTAACCTCCAAGATGACTCAAAATTACTGGATTTCATTTATTCATCAACCAAGTGTTCTAAAAACTATACCATTAATGCACGGATGTGAATCCCAAGGGAAATCACATTATATCCAACTTTATTGAGTTACATGATATTCTTTATAGACTCATACTTCTATATCTAGGGAATAAAACTCTAACTAAAACCACTTTGCACTGAACATGATTTTCCTTCCACCATTCTCAAACCACCCTTAAAAGTAATCCTACTACTATGGAAACCCATAAATGAGATAGAATATTTTCAAATTAAAAACCCTCCTCAACTACTTCTTACCAATTCATAACATTTGGACCCAACACATATAATATAAACATTAACACATCCTACTATTGAAATTTGACATCACACTATCCCATGTCTCATTATACTTCCTACTCACTTTACCATGATAATTTTTCAAAATGTATAAGCATCAAAATTAACAAATTTAATCCAAAAATTTAAATAACTTATCAATACCAAGGGATACTCTTACACACTAAAAGAATCATATATACCCCAACACTTATAAACTAGATTACCAATTCATAATCCATTAAAAATATTATATTCCTATAAAATCATCACCAAATATCAAATATGGGAAGCCAGGAATCAAACCTCATCAAAAGGAATCCCAAACACATGAAGTAGGGTTCGTAGGGAGTAGGTTCAAGTGGGGAGAAGGAGAAATAGGGTTTGCGGGGAGGAGGATCCACAAAAGGGGTTCGAGGGGGAGGATAAGGAGTAGGGTTCGCGGAGGAATAGGTCAGGCAGTGGAGTAAGGCTAGCGGTGGAGGAGTTTTATAAAAGATAAGAGTGGTGGAGTAGGTCTAGCGGTGGTGGAGGTCTAGCAAAGATAAGAGTGGTGGAGTAAGGCTTGTGGTGGTAGACATCCAACAAAGAGAAGATTAGGGGGAGGGGAGTTGTCATAGGGGTACGATCTCACAAGAGCTTTAGGGAATGATAAATATAGGGAATTGTGTCCCTCATTCTATAAAATGTGACTATAGTTTTATCAGTGATAGAAAAGTAGTGATAAAGGCACCCATTATCAGTGCTAAAAAAATTTTACTGATAAAGGGTCACTTTATCAGCACTAAAATTTTAGCAGTGATAAAGGGTGATCTTTATCAGCACTTTTCTAGTACTGATAAAGAATCCATTTATCAGTGCTAAAAAAGAGCTAATAAAGGTTACATTTATCAGTGCTAGAAAAGCACTGATAAAAGGTGGTCCTTCCCTTGCCCGTTTCGATAGTAGTGAAGCACGCACGAGCGATACTTTCACTTCCCATTAGATAAAATATAGGTGGAAAATTTTTGGTTACATAATCATAATAAAATTTCATAATATATATTATACTAAATTTATTATTTTATGATAAATTTAGAGGATGTGGAATAAAAAATAATTTAAAAGTGGTAGGGTAAGATTATTATATATTCTTCGATAAACCTCATTTATATCCTTTCATAAAAGGCCTTATAATTGTGTTTTAAGAAGAAAAAAACATATAATTTCAGTGTAATTAATTTTTTGAAAATTTTTTTAGGTTTTTTCAATACAAATCGCTCAAAGTGGTGTAAATAATATAAATGAGGGTTGTCCTTTTATAAGTGGGGGAGAGGACACACTAGGAATTTCTTAAAGTATTAAATTAACATAAATTATTTTTCATATAAAAATGGAACCTACTGGATATAAATATAATTTAATTTGATGATGAGTCATTATCCTATCAGCCAATAAATATTTTTCATGTTTTTTCTATTTTTTACCCTTATCTCATAGTTTTAACACTCCATTAACACTTTTGGAAATTACTGTGATGTAACATTTTTTTACTCTTTAGGGGTTAGGGAATGTTACTATAACAAAAGTGAGATATAGATGTAATATGTTATATATTCCCAAACATATACAAATAAATTGTTTAATGATAATATTTTTTTAAAATTTTAAAAAATTTAATAAAATACTCTTTATTATAAAATATCATTAATTTAATTTTTGGAAATAAATGAAATATTATATTATAATATGTTTCTAACTCATGTAAATTTGTTCCAAAATTATATTGATTATAATATAAGTAATATTTATTCTTAATATAATCATCCAATAAAATTTTTATAGGTTTATATATCATTTTCAAACTTATCCTTTTGTGTAACCCCTTGGAAAAACAATTTTAACAATAACCATGGTTATGAATGTTTTAATATTAATGTCTTATAATTTTACTTATAAGATAAATATTTACTTATAAAATAATAAGGGATGAAAGTTTCAACAATTGACTTCATTTTTTTACTATTTGTACAAGCACTGAGTATGTATTTCATAGGAATTTAAGGTATATATTTCATCTTGAAAGAATAAAATAAAATTAAATGATAAATCATTCATTCGGGTTTCTAATAAATATTTATAACTAAAAATAATTTTTTTTAAACTTTTCACAAAATATTATAGATATTAAAAGTATGAAAGTTATACTTTTTACTATATACATTACTCAAAGGTTTTAATGGTCAAAATCAAAGTTAAATGGAAAAAATTATATATTTTAAAATTTTGGATGATTATGGCAGAAATAAATTTATTCTAACAAATAAACTTATGTTTTGGAATGAATTTTAATTCTTTTTACATTAGCTTTAACCATAGTTTATTTATTTTACCTTTATCATGGTAATAAGAATTTATTATGGTCACTATTCATATTGATTAAAAATAAAATAGCACTATTTACCAAATTTGGACCTCGTTATTCCAAATATGGAATCCATTTTAAAATATTCAATTTTTTTAAGTGGAATAAATTATTTTAATATAAAAAATGAAAATTAAATGAGAATTAATTTTTTAAAAGGTTTTTTAAAGTAATAAAAAGATTGTATACCAAATTCAACCATAAAATGGATTTTAATTAAATTAATTTGACAATTAATAATATAATATAACTGATGATACTTTTAATCCATTTTAAAAAATTTAACTTTTAAATTCCTTGAAACAAAAATATGGATTTCAAATAAGATCATTGTTTTAATTTTTTCACAGGAAAATCAATATTTTCAAAAAAAAATACCAAAATTTCACCATAAAATAATTTTGATATCCTAAATTTAAAAATTATATCATATTATCAAATAAAATATCCAAAATTTCAAAAATATAATTATAATATTTTCTCACAAAATTCAATAAAATCCATTTTTGAAGAAAACATATTTTGAAAAAAATTCCGAAAATAAAAATTGATTGGTTATATAATAATAATTTATCAATAAAAATAACATTAATTATGATCTTTATATATATTTCATAATCCAATTGCTTCTATTTAGACCTACCAATTTAGTTACTATGTTATGACAGTCTTAAAAAATATCTCATATTTATTTTAATCTCAATGTTGTGTGATTTACACACTATAGAATTTATGGTTATTTTAAAATCTTAGTGTGTAACATGTTAGATAAAATTGAGAAAAATAAAAAATGGTATCTTTTGGATTAGTAGGCTTATCATAATTTCATAGAAATAAAATGGGTATTCAGAAATGAAAATGATGTGAAATATAATTTGGAAAGGTGATCTAGAACAAGGAAAGAGATGTGTTTAAGGGGTATGTGAAAGTGAAAGGAATTAACATGGAATAAATCTTAGAGTTATTCTAAATAAAGTAGTCGATAAGACTTTTTTATTGTATATATTCAAATAAAGATTACAATCTACCAAATGGATGTCAATATATCATTATTAAAAAGAATTCTTAAATATTTTTTTTATATTAAAACATTTATCGATATTCATATTCAAAATAAAGAATTAAATGCATACAAAAACTAATAGGGTATTATAAGACTTTAAACAGGAGGCTTAAACCCGGTATACTTGATTTGATACTAGCTTTATGAATTTTGAATTTATAATATGAGTATTCGATCTTAAAATCTATGTAAATTAACAAGATAATAATATTTCACCATGGTTTTATATGTTGAAAAAATATAATTTGAGAAAACAAGTGGAAGTTGATGGAATTTTTTCTTTAAATGAATATATTAGAGTTTGAAATTTCTTTGATCAGGGATATCGCATTTTTCCTTGAGTTCTACGTTATCCTGAAATTTAGTTACACTTCTCTCTCCTAGGATAAATATGTATTGTATTTACTAAAAAAGTTCAAAATTCATGATATAAAGATGGTTTCAACAATAATATTTATTTGAACCAAGTTTTTCAAACTTGATGAAGGGAAATTTTTTGACCAAACTCTTTTCTAGAGGATGATTGAAATAATTTTTTATTTCATAGTAATAGGATTAGATATATTCTTTACTATATTTTTAGATTGTATCATCCTTCCTTGAATACTACTTAATGGTACTGTAAGATTATTGGCCACAAGACCTAAAGTGTGAATCCCCGAACACCAATGTGTACTGACTAAAAGTGAGGGTCTTAGGTATTTCCATGGAGAGACTATGCCCTTATATATTGAGTAGAGAATAATAGTATGCATATAAGAAACAGTAAAAATATTAATATACCAATGTAAATGATATAATAAATCATGGAAGCTAAATAAATAGTAAGCATAATCTATATAATTCAAGTGTGAAAAACAAATAGTATTAATAGACATAAAATATGATGAAATTTCATTCATTACAAAAACTAAATATGTTGGGGTAGAATATAAGATTATAAAAAATTCTACTAAATTAAAAAATGTCCAAAAACATTTATAGCTAGCATCTCGAGCATAGGCTCAGTCCACTCCCCCAAACTCCATCCTAAAGATGGTAATCAAAACAAGGAAGCCAGATGCTTCCCTTTTCCCATTCCAGCAAACATAAAGTCTACTCAGGTACCAAAGGCACCCTAGAAGGGTGTAATATACAATCTTGGATGGTCCTCACCCATAGTTTCTATGCCTTACCATTTCATTCAATATAAAATAAATAGTGTGCCAATGTAATTTAAATACAATACAAAAATAAATCAAAAATATCCTTGGACTAGGTTATAATAGGAGACCTATCCGATATACCTACTTCGACCAAAGCCAATGTGTCTGAACTGAGAGATCCTAAAATAATAAATTGAGTAGGGTAATTTTCCATAGGCTGGACTATCCCAAATCTTGTGATTGGTATTGGAGGACACATCCATGTATTCTATATACCAAATAATAAATTCACATTTTAAAACATTTATTTAACATTCATTTCATTTTAAAAACCCATTATAGAGTATGGAGAGTCACCCATAGGTCTTCCATGAAAATTTTGGGAAACTTGATGAGTATCACTCGAGGTCCACATCAGAAAAATAATGCCAAGAGTAAATCCAAGGTGACTCAAATATGAAGTGTCAATTGACACTCTAACATGGTGTAAAAATAGCATGAACTAATATCTGATTCTATACCTAGTATCTCATTTAGGGGCTCTAGTCTCTCTTATGGCATGGTACAATCAATTGTTCCATCGAGATCGTAGGGGTCTCTGACTGCGCTATCACAACACATCATATTGATTATGTTTTTAATGTTTATTTATAGTCTAGGGTAGATCCTAGGTGGTCTCCCAAGGAGCGTTGATAGGTTTTCAGTGTGTATTTTTAATAATAAGAACAAGAGAGGGGTGATTTTTTAAACAATTTTAAGAAAGTAACTTAACATAAAGAGTTTTAAAGTTGAAAGAAAAAGTGGATTTTGAAAAATATGAGATAAATAAGTGATAATTTCTATGTTACTACAGAACATAAGGAGTTCCTTATTCTCAATTGGTTATTAGGTTTTGTTGTAATCCTTTGGATGAGGGATAACCAAGATCTTCTTTCTCCTCTTTCCTCTTAAAATAATGCACAAAGAACAACCACATGACACAAAAATCATGTTTTCAAGGTTTGGAAATAAATAATATAGTGATTAATACCTAAGAATACTGAAATATCATGTATGTGTGAGAGAAATAGGATGCTTTTGGTTTCTAATTGGAACAACTCAACATTCCCACTTGAATCTCAACACAATCAGTATTGGAATGAGAAATGTTTCACTTAATTAAACCATATAAATGCATTCAGAGAAGAAGTATATAAATATTAAACATAATTGAAATAATTAACAAAAAAATTACGCAAAACCAGTTGAATATAAGGTTTAATAACTCCCACCTCAAGTGTGTAGCTTCCTCGCAATGATCACCCACTATTTAGCTCAACATCGGGAGGGGGAGGAAGCTCAGGTGGAACTCCTTCTTTATTATTGATCTCCCTATGAGGATAGGTGACTCCAAAACATCATGTATTAGGAGGAGACTCCTATAATACATAAAAATAGTTGAGCTTTACTTCTGTTTATATCTTAAAAATAGGGAGCCCGAGGTTCCATTTTATAGGAAAATGGGAAGGTGGTTTTTTGTACACTGATTTATTAAAACCACTTTTCACATGGGTTAAACGATACAAAAATCATTATCTCCCTTTTGGAGAAAATAATTAAGTTATATCTGAACCTCTTGGCTATCTCGACTTAAATTTTGGCCAATTTGGACAACTAGAGCCTAATATATGGACAGATCACAACACCCCACTTTTGACTTCATGTAGATTCAGTGTTCCAGATAAATCAAGTCATTTGGGCCACCAAATGGCCGACTGATTCTTGGGTTTCATTAGATGAAATCTAGCCCAACGAATTTGGGACCATACTGCAAAATTTCATCCCATTTGTATACACGGTTCAGGAGCAGTGTGCGGATGAGTTCACTGGTGTGCATGGATCTTGTGAAGTTTGGCCCATTCTTCTTGAACATCATCATGGGTCCTCCTAATCATCTCCTCCTATAATGGAATCATCAAAAAAATTAACATTTCCATTTTTAACAATGATAAAAAAATGATTCAAAAATGGAATGAAATTTTTTATTATTTTTATAATTTTCAATATAAAATAAGTTTAGCACAGTGGTGTAAGGGTGAAAATGGCACAGTGAATTGTGGTGTGATCACACCACCACACCTAAACATTTTCACTGATGAGAAAAGTCATAATTACAAAAATTATTCATGTAGATATTTCCAATATCGTAAATATTTAACATTTATAAAAACATAATTCCTGTTAGAAATGTGATCAAAGAAAAAATTGCACTGAGGTGTTATTCTCAATGATCATAGAAAATGATATATCAAAAATTGTATCCAAATGAAATTCTAAGAGATGCATGATACCAATAAAATAAAATAAATAAAAAGCTAATCATGTCACTAATTCCCCAAAAGTGTGTTTGATAACCATTTCATTCTATTCTTTCCACTTTTTTTCAAGTTAATATATGTTCTTTAAATAATTGCCTACATACAAGATGATTTCAACCGAACTTTTCCCACATCCTTTGCAATCCAATTTCAAAACCCACTCACTAAAGTATTCCCAGAAGTTAAACAAAAATATTCTGACCTAGATATCCCTATATGTTTTACATTTCATCACTCCCCTCATTTATTATTATTATTTTAAATAGTTTCACTTGGAACAAATCTCACACTCTTCTCCCAACCCTTGTTTGATCTCCTCACGACACTAACTATAATAGTTATAACAAGATCAAAAGTCAAGGAAGGGTGTTTTTTGACCTACCAAATATACAACCCATTTTTTGTTCTTTTTAGGGAATACAATAGTCAGATAATAGGTACACAAGCATAGGTAAATCTAGTCTAGTAATGTAATAGATCAGATGAAGAACAAATGTATGGAATAATGATTTCGGAAAGTAGAAAAAAATCAACTTAACTTATATTTACTTTCCATTAAGTAAGGATTTTCACACATCATGGTTGGGTGCAAAAATGTGTGGAGAGATTAAGTGACACAGTTTTCCCTTAAACTATTCATAAAAAAGGGCACCATTCTTCATAAAGGTTTCAGAATGATACAACCAATTATATCAAAGAAAACAAACCAAATTTTGAAATAATGTCAGACTATATTATTGAATTCTTACTGAAATGCACATTTCATCAGAATTTTTTTTGAATGTTAAAACAACATGAAATACAGATATTTCACATGCATTTTCAATAACTTACATGATTAAATAGGAATCATTTTGCATGATAAAGTGGGCATAAAAAAGTTAATATTCTGAAAAACAGTTGAGGGTAAGGGAAGGGGGAAAGTAACAATACAATTCATCAAGCTAAAAAGAGAAAAATAAGAAAGATGATGAAACTTATTCCTAACTACCCAAGGAATATACCCATCCCCCAACACCTAAAGTGTGAATTGTCCTCACTATAATGAAATATAATGTGGGAAGGAAGGATAAAACCTATTGATAGTCATTCATAGATTTATTCTTGAACATGGAGTTCCTCCATCGGGACCCCCAGAAGGACTTCATGGAAGTGCTTCAGCCGTTGTCGATTGATATTGAAGGTTTCCAGGGTTTCTTCATTTTTAACCTGAACAACACCAAATAGAGAAACAATAGTAATAGTTTATGGTCCAAACCAGTGGGAAAGAAGCTTACCTGAATACAACTTCACCCTTTCATTGAAAAGGAGGACCATACACCCAATGTGGAATTGGTGATGAAGGATAAGACGGTCGTGGGCAGCCTTGGTTCGCTCCTTATAAATCCTGGAGTTCTTATATGCATCTCTTATCATTTACTCCATCTCCAAAATCTGCAACTTCCTTTGAGAACCTGCACTAGAAAGATTATAACTGCATAGTTTGGTTGTAGAAAAAAAACCCTGGTAACTGATGATGAACCTAGGTAGGACAAACCTATAGAAATTTTGGGTTCTCAAAAATTCCACAATTTCTTCAGAGTCATCCATCCTTGTAGCTCGCGCCACTACCCATTTTGACATGTAATCTACTTCCAGAAGAATGTAAAAGTTTCCAAAGGAATTGGTAAATGGCCCCAAAAATTCAATACACTAAATATCAAAAATTTCATGAAAGAGAAATTGTTGTTGTGTCATTTCATTTATTTTAGATACATTACCCATTATTTGACAATGAGAAAAATATTTAAAAAAATCATGGGCATCTAGAAAAATTATTGTCCAAAAGGGACCAGAATCAAGGATTGCGCAAGCATTCGGTTGGGGACCAAAGTGGCCCCCACAATCAAGAGTGTGGAAGAACCTAAGGATGGACTAAAACTCGCTATTAGGAACACAATTCCTAAGGACTTGATCACTATATGTGCACCATAGGTAGGGTTCATCCCAAATGTACCAAAAAGACTCATGTTTTAAACAAATGGATAGGTTTTTATTAGAATCAGTAGGGATGCAATATTCTAAAAAATAATTTATAATTTTAGCATACTAAGGAATAGAATCTTACACTTAGTATAGTTGCTCAATAGGAAACATATCATTTATAGGAAGACAGGGGGTGATTCAATTTCTGAGGATGGGTGGATCCTACTGATATGGTCAACCACCACATTCTATGCTCCTTTTCTATCTCTAATTTCTAAATTCAATTCCTCAAAGAGGAGCATCCAACGAATGAGATGCAGTTTGGATTCTGGTTTCTTTAGGATATACCGTATGACCGTATGGTCTAAGAACACAATGACTTTGATACCTCAATGATACGACCCGATTTTATCCAAGGTGAACATAATGTAATGAAATTATTTTTCATTTGTGGTGTAGTTTTCTTGGGAAGGGTTCAAAGTATGTGAGGCATAGGCAACAAAATGTGGATCTTGATCGACCCTTTGTGACAAGACTTCCCCAACTGCCTAGTTAAAGGCATCACACATGAGCTCAAATGGTAAATCCCAATGAGGTGGTTGGATTATTGGGGGTGACGTGAGACTCAATTTAAACTTATTAAAAGCTTCCTCAAATTATTTATCAAAAAAAATCTTTTTCTTTTTGAAGTAACTGGGAGAGTGGGAGTGAAATCTGATTAAAGTCACGAATGAAATTTATGGTAAAACCTAGCATGACCTAGGAAAGACCACACATCCCATACATTTTTAGGGAATGGTGAGGAAGAAATTAAATACACTATTGATTTATCTACTTGGATACCATATCCGGAAATGACATTCCTCAAAACTATACCTTATCTCACTTTGAAATATCATTTCTCATAATTTAATAAAATATTGATTTCAATATAGCGATGTATGACTAAAGAAAGACTACTCAAACATTCATCAAAAGAGGAGACATATATAGTGAAATCATCCATGAATACTTCCAGGCAATAATCTAGGTAATCTGAAAAAAATACTAACCATGCATTACTAGAAAGTACCCTAATAATTTCACATACAAAATGGAATCCTCCTATATGAAAATGTTCCAAAGGGGCAATTGAAGGTCATATTTTCCTGATCCTCCATGGAAATATGGATTTGAAAATAACCAGAATACCCATCACGAAAATAGTAATGAGACTTACCTACTAGCCTCTCAAGCATTTGGACAATGAATGGAAATGGAAAATGGTCTTTTCAAGTGTGTTGGATTAGTCGGCGATAGTCTATGTAGACACGCCAACTATTCTACACACGAGTTGGAACCAATTCATTTTCTCAGTTTTGATTACTATAAGGGTAGTTTTTTTAGAAAATACTTGAATTGGATAGACCCATTGCCTGTTATAGATGGGGTAAATGATTCCAGCAACCAATAATTTTGTTACCTCCTTTTTCAAAACTTCTAGAAGGTTTGGGTTTAGTTGACGTTGTTCCTTTATTACTAGTTTAGACTCATCATTTAATAAAATATGATCTGTACAAATTTATGGGCTAATACCAATAATGTCGGTAGATTTACATCCCAAATATTGCTTATACTCCCTCAAAAGTTCAAGCAGTCGCCATTCATACTCAGGAGGTAGTGAACTACCAATGATGACAGGAAACTTTTTTCCATTCTCAAGATATGAATATTTTAAATATTAAGGCATTTGTTGCAGTTCAAATTCTGTTGTATTTTTTATTGAAAGTGAGAGATCACTAATCTCATCTAACTTCTCAATGGTATTATCCTTAAATTCGGAATGATCTTTAACAAGTTTATTTCTTCCATCGATGGTCATTGGATCCTTATGTTCATGAAATCATCAATCAATTAAAATACCTGAAACTTTTCTAGACCTTTACAAAAAACAATGCATGAATCATTTATTAGAATTTATATCAAAGAAAAAAACTCCTAAAGGGGATAAAGGAAATGAAATTATGTTTTTACAAGGTAAGTTAGTACATCTATATAATTAACAGAGAGATAGGTGAATATTCTTCTGAGGGGTGCTTCATGGCATCTAAGATATTGAAGTGGACAATGTCACCACCAAACTCCATAGATATTGTACCATTATAGACATTAATTATAGTTTTGGAGGTTTTTAATAAGGGACTCCCAAACATAATCAGGTCATGTCCATTCATCCTATCATTTTCCATTTTAAGCACTTAGAATTCAACATGAAAAAATGAATTTTGAACCCTCACAAGAACATCCTCTAATATACAAGAGGGGTGCACGGTACTCTGGTTAGCTAGTTGAACAATAATTCCAGTGGGCTTCAATTCCCTTACCTACAATTTATATTTAATGCAGTGAGGCATCACATTAATAGAAGAACCTAAATCAATCATAGAATTAGAAAAACAATACTTCCTTGTGGTGCAAGGAATTGAGAATGTTTCGGGATCACTACACATATTGGGAAGTGATGGCTCTATCAATGCTGAAACATTCCTCCCCAATCTCAACTTCTAATTACCTCAAAGTCGCCCTCAGTGTGTACACATATCCTTTAGAATCTTGGCATATCTTGTAATTTGTTTCATAGCATCAATCAAAGTAATGGTTACCTACACCTTTTGGAAAGTATCCAAAATTTCTTTATCGAGTTCAGTTTCCTTTTTGTTTTCTATGTTGGGTGGCCCTTTTTGGAAATGGAAGAGGGGTTGTTGGGATAGGTTAATCATCAATAGACACACTCTTTACTTTTCAAGGGATTCTCTCAAGAAAAGGTTCTACCTCATTTGGAGCATTTTCATTAGTTGGGATAGTGGTTTCTTTAGGAGGGGATGACTCTAGTGGAGGGGTCATTTGGATTTTTAGTTTTGTTCCACTCCAAAGGGTGATGGAACTAACATTTACTTTATCTCTAGGGTTAACTACTAATTAAGAAGGTATTTTACCCAACCCATGGCACTACATTTCCCCCACTGAGTTGGAATGTTGGCCTAATTGGGTTTTTAGGTATTTTATGGAAGCTTGGGTGGTTTTTTGGAATTAGATATTGTTGGAAGCCATTTTTTCATCATGTATTCTAACCTAGGCTTGGGTATTGGAGGGGTTGTTGGAAAGACCTTTGTTGTGGTTGAGGATTTTTGGGTGGTGGTGGTTGAAAACTCTTCCCTGTTTGGTTCCAAGGTTGTTGAGGTTCGTTTGCATACCCCCTTTCCTATAGTATTGGTTGTCATTCCACCCATGATTGGATGGATACAATGGTTCTCTCTTAAAGGGTTGTTTATAGGGGCGGCCTACAAATATTGCCTCACAACTCTCAGAAGTTTCTATTTGATGGGGGTATTGATCAGAGTAGTGGGTGTCAGAATAACATATACCACAATGGATGGGAGGAGGAGATTGTGATTTTTCTAAGGAAAGAGAAATTTTTCGAAGAAGGGTACTTACCTCTTTGAACATCGTGTCCACCTTCATCTTGAATTCAGTACTTTGAACCTCATGGACACCTCGAATGGGTACATTGGACCTTGAACTGAATTGTTGAGTGTTATATACCATGTTCTCAATTAAGTTTTTTGCAGTGATAAGGGTTTTATCAACTAGTGCACCACCTATAGCATCATTAATCATATTTAGGTCAATAGGAATTAAACCTTCATAAAAATACTGAATTAAAATTTGATCACTTATTTGGTGGTGTGGACAGCTTGAACATAACCTTTTAAATAATTTCCAATATTTATGTAATGTTTCCCCTTGATTTTTCCTGATACCACATATTTCTTTCCTTACAGTTTCAGTTTGTTAGGATGGGAAATATTTTTGAGGAAAAAGGCATTTCATGTCCGCCCAACATCTAATTGGGGAATTAACATCGTAAAGTCAGTATTTTGCAGTGTCTTTCAATAAAAATGGGAATTCTATGAGCTTTACTTGTTCTTCATCCACATTTTTAGGTTTTAATGTAGAACACATGGTATGAAATTATTTAAGATTCTACTGTTGATCTTCTCCAACATGTCTATGGAATCTTAGTAATAAATGAATTAAACCGTATTTAAGTTCAATATTGGGTGCCTCACCTTGCATTTTAATGTAAGTGGGTTGGTTATCAATATCTATTGAAGTTAATTATATTAGTTTTATATTTTTTTCATCTATTTTAAACATGTTAATTTCAGGTTATAATTTGGTTCTAGAAGAAGATGGGTATAGAAAAGTCTCGAGTTGTCGTGTATCCTCCTTCAAGGGGTTGTCTTGTGTATCTTGGGGTCACTGACGTACGATCCACTCTAGTTCGGGTTAGAAAGGTGGTAAGACTCCTAGACCAAAATGGTTCATGCACAGAACTTATAAAAGAAATAAATCAAAACAAAAATGTATATGAAAATTTTGAATATAAAACAAATAAATATTCACAAAAATTACAGAAATCTAATAAAAAACATGCACCAAAAACAAAGTGCTCCCTAGAAATGGCACCAATATTTGACTGTGTTGTCATGAAACATAATATTTATTATGTTTTTAAGGTTTATTTATAGTCTAGGATATACCCTAGGTCATCCTTCAAGGAGAATTGATTGTTTTTTAGTGTGTATTTTTAATAAGAACAACAAACAGGGGGTGATTTTGTAAACAATTTTATGAAAGTAACTTAACATAATGATATGTAAAGTTTAAAGACAAAGTGAATTTTGAATAATATGAGATAAATAAGTGATCATTTCTAAGTTTCTACAGAACATTAAGATTTCCATGTTCTCAATTGGTTATTAGGTTATGTTGCAATCCTTTGGTTGAGGGATGACGAAGATCCTGCTTCCCCTCTTTCGTCTTAAAATTATGCACAAAGAACCACCCCTTGAAACAAAAATCTTGTTGTCGAGGTTTGGACCTCAAGAATAGAGTGAGGAGTACCAAATAATACTTAAATATCATGTATGTGTGAGAGAAATATGATTCTTTTGTTGTCTCATTGGAACAACTCAATATTCCCACTTGAATCTTAACCCAATTGGTGTTTAAATGAGAAATATTTGACTTAATTAAACAAAATAAATGCATTCAGAGAAGAATAATATAAATATTAAACATAATGGAAATAATTTAAACACAAATTACACAAAACTAGTAGAATATAAGGTGCTGAAACTCCCCCTTCAAGTGTGTATCTCCCTCATAATGATCACTCACCGTTTAGCTCAACATCGGGGGGGAGGAAGTTCGGGTGGAACTCCTTCTTCATTATTGATCCCCCCATGAGAATAGGGGCCTCTAGAAATTCAAGGATGAGGAAGATGCTCCTCTAGAACTCTAAAATTTTATAGCTTCAATTATATTCCTAACTTATGAATTGGGATCACAAGGTTCCATTTTATTGGAAAATAGGAAATTGGTTTTGAGAACACAGATTTGTTAAAACCACTTGTCACATGGGTTTCGACCCCTAGAAAGTCTTATATAACTTTAGAGAAAATAAAAAAGTTCTAGACCCACTTATTTTCTATCTACACGAAATTTTTGGAGCAATTTGAACAACTAGATCCCGAGATATGGACAGATCTCAGCACATCACTTTTGACTTCATGTAGATTATGTGTGTTGGACATATCAGGTCGGTTGGGACACCAAATGGATGAATGAATCCTGGGTTACTTCAGATGAAATTACGCCCAATTAATTTTAGACTATTCAACATAATTTCGTCCCATTTGGATGAACAGTTTAGAAGAAGTTCATGGATGAGTCCACTATTGTGCATGGATCTTGCGGAGTTTGGCCCATTTTTCTTAGACATCATCATGGGTCCTCCAAATCACCTCCTCCTACAATGGAATCATCAAAAAATGTAACATTACCCTTTTTAACAGTGATAAAAACAAAATAAATGATTCATACATGAAATGAAATTTGTTATTATTTTTATAAGTTTCAATATAAAACAATTTTAGCACAGTGGTGTAAGGTGGAAAATGAAACAGTGAATCGCGGTGTGATCAGTCTCCCCTAGGGAATAATTATCACTCATCTAGAGGTGAAAATAGAAAATTCATTGTGAGATCATCTCCAGAATTCCTGATATCACCCCATACATGTACACAAATCATTATCGAAATATAACTAAGGTATGAGAGTTCATCCAAGGGGTCCTTAAATCAGAACCCCAAATTTCACCCTCATAACTAATGTGGAAGCATCATAAAAACAAGTAAATATATCCCATATTTAAAAAATGGTCCATTTCATTAATCTTGGGAAAATGTATTATGTTAGGAATATTTCTAACAACCCAAGATTGATATACAAGAATATTAGATTACTTTTTCAAAATAGATAATACAGGATAAAAATAGACACCCAAAGACCATATTAGTTTAGTTTCTTTGGAAACTTGGAAAATAATATTCTTACTTGGTGAAAGATCATTAACATCTCCCATAAATATGTTTATATTTTTTCCTACATAAACCTATATTTATATCATATGTAAAATAAAACATAAAAATGGTGGTCTCAAATTCTAAGTGAAGGTAAACATGGAGAATATAAAATAAACCTTAAACATGAAAATGAACATAAAGCTTAAATATCATTATCATGAGTCATGAAATAAATCTTGGCAGTTCGTAAGGAATACATCATAAAGGAAAATTTACCTTGATAAAATAACATTGGAATAAAACATGGAATTGTAGAAAAAAATTTAGCACATAATATTATTTCTATAGGATCCAAGGAATTTTTTCCAAGACCATTATAGTGGACAAAGTCCATTACTGAATTGAGTTTACTTTTCATTACATCCATGTATTACTCAACAATATTTATTTTACATTCCATTAATGTCTATATCATGATAAATAAATCTTTAATCAATTCATTAGAGGGAGATATAGGTCCCACCATTTTCATAATGAATCCATTCGTACATGTGATGCAAAAACATAAACCATTCATCATAGCATAACCCAAGAAATAAATTGGGATTATTAAACTTCATTTCATTGTAACATAATCCATATAAGATAAATGGAATTCACAACAATAATTCCATAAAAAATCAAAAAAAATAAAAGTGATAATAGGAATAGAAACATAACCCTATGTCATCTTAGATGGAAAATAATTTTAATAAAACACTTCATCTTAATACCTAATTAAAATATCCTTCCCTCTTCAAAATCATTTTCCATTCTCAAAATTCCATGCAATTGTAGAAGAAAATAATTTAGTTAAAATAAAATTTAAAACATTTAGAGGAAGATTCAAGAAAATAAAAAATTATGAAGATGTAAAAATCTATTCAGGCCATGTAAGTTAAAAAAACATTCTCCTCGTACTTTTGCAGAAAAAGTCAAAAAGTGCCTCGTATGGTAAACAAAATAAAAATTCCTCCTATACCATGTAGTAAAATTCAAAAATGGGAAAAAATGACAATAAATATACATAGAATAATATTAAAAAATTTATTAAATAGTTTTTAGAAAAAATGGACATGGATGATAAATATATCACTAGTAAATACTTACGAATCAACAATATCAGATAAAAATGATATTAGAAGAGTTATTACTTACCTGAGGTCTGATTTCTTCCATATGTTTCTGAAACTAGTTTATAGTGGGTTTCAAAATTATAAACTTTTAACATAATCATAATAATATTTATGATATCTTATATGATTAAATTATGACTTTGTATTACTCATCCATTTGTCAATTCCATGTCAAAGCAACGTTTCAGGTAATAATCGTTTTATTTATCGTACATGTTTTGGATTTTTATTCCTGATATTATTACTTAGATCGTGATTTTCTTATTTCAAGAATTTAAAACATGATTTATATGTCATATATATTCTGTATATAAATATATATGTGTGTGTGTGTAATAAATAGATAAATTAAAATGAATACACCGTTCATGGAGATGGTAGGTCGTACGTATGCATGAACGCTACTTCCATTTCTATGTCATATTAATGGAATGAAAAATATATGATACATAGGTATATTATAATTCAATTATAATATCATATGTTATATATATTACTTAAGTTAATTAACATCATTCTTTATACATTCTATGAATGTCATGAACGAGTCATATCACTTGGAAGGGGTGGTAGTCCACCCTTCCTCAAATGAAATTATCGTATTTACACATTATGGAAAGTATAATGTTTTTCTGTAAATAAAAAATACAGAATCATATAGAAAATATAAATATAATATATACCATATATAAATAAATTTCCATCATAATTTCCACCATGAGATTTGATAGGATAAATTGAAAATTCATCGTTTCATGAGACAATAGTTTGACATACACAGAAAAAGTATGTTCTTATCCATTTGATGGAGGTGTGTGTAAGTGTACTCAAAATAATTCACATAAAAAAACCTATTATATTTAGGATACTATTCTTTTTTTTAATTAAAGAATAATAAGATCATAGGGAGTGGGGAAGGAAAATAAAAAAATAACTTGAGAGAAGATGTTACCTCTAAATCGAGTAACTTATTTTAATTTGAGCCAAAAGACTTTCTTGAATTTTTTTATGACCAAGGTAAGGATCCTATGAGTAATAAATGGATTTTGGTATCTTATTTGGTCAGAATTTTAATAATCCAAGGGGCTTTAGAGCTGTGATTAAATGGGTAGAGGTGGTGGCCCATTATAAAGTGGAGGAGGGGTACTTTAGGAAAGTCTAGAAGTATTAATTTATTATAAGCTATATTTAGATTAAAAATGAGTCAAAATTCAGTTACTTTTAATAAAAGATGAATATAAGTCCAAATAAAATAATCTAATAATAATTTAACAGGTTTTTGATATTTTTTAATCCTTATCTTTTTTATTTAACCCTTTTTTTTACTCCTACCAATTTATCAAGCATTCAAGACTTTCAGAATCAAAATATTTACCAAAACATGAAAAATGTTCAATGAAAGAGTCATTAATAAAATTTTGGACTTATAATAACCATTTCTTAAAATATTATATTTTTGGGAATTTTTTAATATTTAATAAAATATTTTTTATTTTAAAATGTGAATTATGTCAATTTTGACAATATTCATATCAGGACTTTTTAAAAATCCATAACAACTTTATTACATTGAAAAAAACTTCGTTAATACAAATATTTAATTTCAATATAATCCATAAAATTATTTTATGACATAAAAATAACGAAATTACATTTATTTTAACATTTATAATATCGTTTATTTAAATCATTTATTAATGAAGTAATCACTGCAACGTCAATGTGTCATAATTAAATTTATTTATTTAATGTCTAAAAATTATAAATAAAATATCATGATGTAGAAAATATTTTTATATTTATAATAAATATTTATAGTTCAATATATAAATAATTTTACCCCATATAATAATTGTTTACTAAAAGATTTATTTTTATGTTATATTTATCTTTACTTTAAATTAATTATTATAAAATTTCATTTTCACATTCAAGTGGATCCATGGGGTCCCCAAATAGACTCAAGGATTCCCATGGTCATAAATATCCCATAAAATAGTATTCTTACATGTTTTAGGGAAGTTTTATAATATTAAATTATTATTTCTTTACCATTATTTACCAGATTTACCCTTAAACTATGATAAATAAAAATAATTACTATATATACAATTCATATTGTCTGAAAATAAAAGGTACCTATTCAAAAAATTTAGTTCCTCTGATTCTAAATATGGAATCCATTTTTCCAAATTTGAAAGAAAAAATTATTAGTAGTTAATTTAAATTTAATTCTTATTGTCATAACTGAAAATTGAGTTTTTAAGAAATAATAACTATCAAAAGATTGACATGTGTTTCTGTCCAATTTCAACATTAAATTACCTAAAATGAAAAAAAATTGTATTAAATGACAAAAACTCAATCTAATTAAACTTTAAAACCAATTAAAAAGATAATCTAACTATTTATATAAATTAGATGAAGAGACATTTTGAATTAAAATGCGGTATTTATCACTATTCATTAAATTTGAATTTTATCAGAAAAATACCAAAAAAACAAAAAAAGTAAATATTTATTTCCCTATCCAAATAGGAAGTTTATTTTTTCAAATATAACTTATAAAAGTGTCAAAAGTATATTTAAAATGAGTGCTCCATCAAAAGGCAGTAAAACAGCATTTTTTAAAAAATACTTCTTTTATCTGAAAAATTTGATTTTGTTCTTATACCATGTTCTATAAAATGTGAAATATGAATTATAATGTCATATAAAATTCAAAATGTGGTTAATATTATTCATAATGTCTAGTTTATTTTCCATTAAATAATAATATATCGTTGTTTAGTGAATCTTGGTATCACATACAATGCAAGCTATCGAAGAAGGTCTCTCTTGCATGTAATGCAAGACAAGTCATTATTTAATGTAGTGAAAGATTCATTTGGTGTTTCATATAACATTCCAAGCTCAATTCATTTATACATTGAAAAAAATCTACACTTAATGTTACATGAAATAAATTCTATCTAAATAACTTGAAATTGTGTGCAACATAATCCAATAATATGGTTGTGTATACTACAAGAAAATACAGCTTTGCATATAGACCAAGTTAATCTTAGTGTAGGGTATAACATCAAAGAAATTAAAGTAATATATCTCATAAAATCTCAATGTGTTACAATACTGGTCAAGGTGTGTTATTTCGAAATTCTAATTAAATCGTTTGGCAAAAGGCATAAGCATAGGCACATGGCTTATCCTATTTAAGTCCAACCATCCATCAATGTCATGGGGGAAAGTCTATTCACTAGGTTCGTCGCTCTTTTGAATTCAGTACAAATCTAAAGGTATTTAGTATAAATAAATACACTTTTTAGATGCTTAATTGGACAAGTAAAAGTATAAAATTAATAAATATAGGTATAACACATCCAATTGGATGGTAAAACTCATGGTGACCAACCACATAGATGATTAGATGATATGTGGGATAAAAAACGTGTGAAAACCCACATAGAACAATGATTTAGATACTTTCCAATGAATTAGAGACTGGATGGAGGAGTTGTATCAAATCTTAGATTCTTGAGGGATGTGGGTATAACATCTCTTCTCTTAATTTCATTTTAATACTTGATTTATTACATAAAATTACACATAATAAAACCTAGATTATTGAGAATTATAGTGTATTTATAAATTTGGTACATTAAATAACAACATAAAATTGGAAACCATCATATTTATTGAAAAATTCATTAACATGCTTGCACTTAATACTATATGGGATAACCTGGGAAAATAAATAAGAAAACAGGGAGCTATAAATCATAGTAATGGGATAAACTTGGCATAAAATGAATATGATAAAACATGTTTATCAAATAGTAATATAAATGGGGAATAAAAGGTGTGAGAATCATAAACATGAATAATAAGGATTTATATGTCATGATAATCAGGACATGGGAAATGTGGAAACAACTTGTAACACAACATCATAAAAATAGGCCAAGGATAACTTCCAATGCATCATGAAGAAAAAGGTATCAAAAATGAATCAGGTTCACTCCCTTTCCCAACATGATGTCTTATGAGAATAAACATTACCCAATGCATTGGAGTGCTATATAATTATTGGTGCACACATCGTATTCATTTCATTCTCATGCTTAAATGTGCCACATAGATCATACAACACAGATTCATTAATCATAATATTTTATTAAATGATCTAGTAGTTTGGAATAAATAAATTTATGTCCCAATTAAAAAAGTTATAAGTGTATCATATTTAAAACCTTTTATAGGAAATGGTCATTGAATTCACTAAATAATTGTTTTGGCATGAAAAATCAAAGGGAAATTCCGGCAGCATAACGGCATCACATAAAAATTCATAAAATCGTTTTATGAGAGAGAAATGGGTATTATATAATTTCTAAATCAAATGGGAAGTAGTAGGTATATTTAAATACAAATACCAACATTATGAATTGTAAATAGATGGCGTAAGATAATAAATAAACTTGAATAAAGAATAGGATGTGGGGATCCCTTACTTGGGTGTGTGACTCTAAGTGATTAGGAGGGGATTATTGAGTTCTTGGGGAACCTTGTGAGAACTATAGGGAGGGGAGGGATTATTAAGTAAGTGATCCAATTATTTTTAGTAAAGGTAAATAGAATACCTGGTTGGTTTATATAAGAAAAGAGTGGGAATTTCTTTAATATTTTGTAAACTTATGTTTTGTATCATATATAATAAAAAACCAAATCAAAAAAAACATCCTATATATTTTACCCATAGTTTCTACATAATGGGTGTGGAATCCATTATTTTATAAGTCCAAGGGCCTAAATTAATAATATAATGTCCTTTCTTATGTAAAGGTGAGTCATACTCTTAAAGAAATGATTTTAAAACATTAAAATATTTTAATGGTTTTGGAGGATTCATAATGGCTTTATAAAGTTATTCAAATAAACATAAAATATAATTATTTTAAATATAAAGCCTATATTTCGTATTGGATACCTTATATATTATTTATTATGTAACATTTGGGTTATTATGATGTCATAATATGCAAAATATATTTATCAGGTATTCAATTTTTACCCGATAATTCAATAATCTCATAAAATTATGAAAAATTAATTACTTTAACAATTCTGACATTTTTATTCCAAAAATAATATAAATTTAATCTAAACAATTTTTTAAATATTTTAATTTTCACTTTTAATATAAAATCTACATTTATTAAATAGAATGCTGAGTTTTTTCATCATAACATTTTTCAAACCCTAATAAAAGTTACATTAGACTTCATAAAATGTATATGATCATTTATATTTAAAAAATATTATTTAATAATAATATTTTATTAAAATGTTATTTATTGAAAAAATCCATTAATTCATCAAAAAATCCTTAATTAAATTTAAATATTACCCAAAAATACTATTTGTGTCTTATTATTTCAAAATAAAAATAACTTTTAAAGTAACAATATTAGGATGAAAATATATTCATTATTATATAAAAATAACATAAATACTCATATTTATAGGTTCTTGATACATATCCCTTTAATACACCCGCAAACTCCCTAAGAGTATGGTGAGCTATGGTGATACTTTCTTGGGGTGGTTCAGTGAACATGGTTTGGGCTTTGATATTTATGAGCTTGAAATTATCCCATAAAAGACATCACTCATGATTAAGTTATTGGATTTCATCTTGGAATTTGTCAAGGGAAAATCCCAATGATACAATGTCCCTTGGAATCTCTGATAAATGGGCTTCATAGGGTATAATCTTATTGGTTGAGGTGATCACTTCTTTTGTCTATGTCAATTGAATTTGTTAAAAACTATATTTATACTAATCATGTGATCACTATTTAATGGACATATTATCAATTGTAAATATTCTTAATGGTTATTTAAATTTAATAATATATAATATATCAAATAATTTCTTATGTTTTCTATAACCATGTTACATAATATAGAATTTAATTAACAAGGGAATTTTTTTATAATAGTTTAGGTCGTTACAGTATTCCCCCTTAATAAATTCCTCCCTTGAAATTTTATTATTCCATAGTAAAATAGATGAGAGTAACTCTGTTTTATCACCTCATCCAATTCCCATGTTACTTCTTCAAACTTATGGTTTCTCCACAAAACTTTGACTAGGTGCATTGCCTTATTCTATAGAACTTTTTCTCTATGATTTGTGATCTTCATCAGTTTCTCCTTATAGGAATGGTTATTTTCCAATGGTACAACTCTATATTGAGTACATGTTAGGGGTTTGGTATGTAATTTTTCAACAGGGATACATGTAATAAATAATGTAATTAAAATTGGTTCGGTGGGAGGGCAAGTCGGTAGGCCACAACTCTGATATGATCAAGGATCTCAAAGGGGTTGTTGTTTCTTGGAATATAAATTACCTTAATCTCAAATATCATCAATTTTCTCATTGATATATATGGATTAATACCATATCTCAAACATCAAACACTGGGTTTCATCAGCAATTGTCATCATAGCTCTTTTGTCGACTCTGAGCAGCCTCGATGTTCTTCTAAATGGTTTTAACCATTTCCACCATTTTCTAAACCATTTCATGACCAATTAGTTTGAATTCCCTAAATATATCCCACCATTCATGTGTTATGTACCTCTTCCCATAAAGGCCTTCATAGGGATCCATTTGGATGATAGATTTGAAACTGTTATTGGATGAGAACTCAACCATAGAAAGATATTGATCTCATCCTCCTTTGAATTCTACGAAACATTCTCTCAACATGGGTTATAGTGTATGAATAGTTTGATCATATTGTCCATAAATTTAGGGATGATAGTCCATACTAAATCTCAAATCAGTGCTTAGATCATGTTAGATAATTTTCAAGAACATAAAGGTAAATCTTAGATATTGTTCATACATAATCGATATAGGTACTCTGTAATCCTCGCTACTACTCTAATGTATATACGTGCAAGTTTATCTAGTGATAAATCCTACTAAATCTCAATGAAGTGTGCAGTCTTTATAAGATGATCCACCACAGCCTAGATAGCATTTTTTCCTTTGGATATATTTGGAAGTCTAGTGAAAAATCCCATGGTGATTTTTTCACATTTCTATATAGGTAAGGGAAATGGTTGCATCAATCCCTTATACTTTTTTACTTTCAACCTTCACTTGCTGACATACCACGAACTTTGATGTATATTTTGAGATCTCCTTATTCATATTTTCCCACTAAAATTTTTTTAGGTATCTTGATTCATTATTTCACTCCCTAGGTCAATGGATAAGGTTGTTATTTTTTCATCATCCAACAGCTCCTTTGCTAGTTGGGGATTTTATAGTACACATAGTATTGATCCAAATCTCACAGATCCTTGTTAATTAACATTGAACTCCTAAGACTTCCCTTTTATTATAGTTCCCAACTTCTTATGAATTCTCACATCATCCCTTTTAGAATCTTTTATCCTCTCTATAAGGTATGGTTGAACAATTATTTATGAAATGATTGATGATGATCCTTCCTTTATTATTCCCATGTTCGTCATTTTTAAATTTAATAATATCGAATCCCTCTCAATTCTCACCAATGATAGAATTTTTGGATAATTTCTACTTATAGCATCTTCCACCTTAGTCACTTTTCCAGGATGGTAGTGTATTGATCATTAATAGTCCTTGATCTGCTCTAACAATCTTCATTGATGCATATTCAACTCTTTCTTTGTGAATATATACTTGAGTTTTTTTATCTACATATATCTCACACATATCCTGAAAGATATAATATCACAATATTTTTAAGGGGAATATCACTAAATCCAACTTCATGTCATGTTTTGGATAGTTCTATTTAGGAACTTTCAAATTACTTAAAGCATAGGCTCTGACTTTTTCATTCTACATTAACATACAGCCTAATCTCTTCTTCAAAGAATTGCTGAATACCATGAAAAAATATCCACTTGTGGATAGTATGAGCATAAGTGAAATGACAATCCTTTCTTTCAGCTCCTTGAATACCTATTTTCATTCATCATTGAAAAAAACATTACACCTTTAAAAGTTATCTTGTTTAGAGGGGTTGAAAATCGCAAGATATTTCTAACAAATCAACGATAATACCCAATTGATCCAAGTAAACAATAGATATATTTCATAGATGTTATCCATAGACATTCTTCAATTTCATCTATCTTTTAAGGGTCCCCACATATCCCATTTATTGTGAAGATATTCCCAATTAGTGAGACTTCCTTCAACAAAAATTCACATTTACTATTCATTTCATAAAGCTTAACCTTTTTCAAGGTCTTTAGCATAGTGCCCAAATACTCCTGATGCTTCTACTTGGTTTTGTATTATATTATAATATCATATTTAAATACTACCAAATATTTATCAAGTTAATCTATGAAGACTCTATTCATAAAGACCATAAAGATTTTTGGAGCATTAGTGAGCCCTAAAGGAATCTCTATGAACTCAAAGTGCTCGTACCTTGTAAGGAAAGAAGTATTAGGGTATCTTCCTTATTCAACATAACTTTTTAATATCCCAACTATTGATCCCCCTTGGATAATTATTATGCTCTAGGTAGACAATAAAACAAGTCATCAATCTGTGGTAGAGGATACTTGTTCTTTATCATGATCTTTTTTAGCTCAGAGTAATCTATAAAAAAGCATTGACTTATCCTTCTTCATGATGAAGAGGACTAGTGAACCCCATGGTTAAGAACTTGGACATATTAACCGTTTATCTAGATTCTCCTATTGTTGTTTCTTTATATCCTCAAGTTCTGAAAAAGCCATTAAATATGGATTCTTGGATAACAGCAACTCCCCAAGTATAATCTCGATGGATAATTAAACCCCTGGGCTTGGAGAAATTTATGTAAATTCCTTGAGAAACACATCTGAATATTCCTTCATAATTTCCATGGATTCAATGATGATTATTTCCTTAGACTCAATAATTTTAGCTATATATTCTTTCTCTTAGTGTAATAATATCAATTCTTGAGATTTTGGTACAAAATAAGATTTATCCTTCACTTTGAACTTGTACAGAATTTTATTTAATTGATGATATGTAGAGTGATTTTATTATCATGGAAATTTATGTTTTCACTATATTGGTAAATCCAATACATACCCATAATTCCATAAAATTCCAATAAATGGAGTATCATAAGGTCACTGGGAATCTCATTCCATAAATTGGGATAGGGTAGGATTTATATACTAAGGATGCAATAATTTTCTCATTTTCCATTTTAACTGACAGCTCTAGTTCCACTCATTTTGGTGGTGTTTGAATAGCTCTTTTAACTTTAATGATTTGAATGAATACTTAGAACCAAAATAAAAGTGTTTTTTAACTATTCTTGAATGAATAAATAGCATACCTAACACCACTTTGTTTTTGATATCCTCTTCAGAATTTATGATGGAAAAATCACTCCCTTTCTACCTTAGAGAGTGTCGTTGCCTCTAAAATACCTTGTCTTGGTGCATTTGTTTGCAAACTTCCACGTTTCCTTGTAGTTTAATCAATGAAAATTTAATTGATGGTTGATTGGATCATTCCTTTCCTCCATCGCATTAGTTGGTTTCTCATGTTAGAAATTGCTAGCTAGGTACCCTTCCTTTCCACACCTAAAACATTTCCTCATTCCCCTTATTAAATTTATTAGGTGATTCTTTCCAACACTTCGGTAAGTGGGATGTTGCAATTTCTTAGCATTGTCATATTTCTCCATGAGACCACCAAAATTAGACACCACTTTCTGCTTCTTATCCTCATGATACCCTTAAAGATTGTTGATCTCCATTTCTACTTTGAGGGAAAATTGTACAATTTCCTCATAACTATCAAAGTCTCAGATCACTAGGGATTTTCATAAACTAGGTTTTAGATAGCCAAAGAAGTGGTCAAACTTAAATTTTGGCACTTCTCCTGATCTATGATTCAATTCAATACCTGATTCAACTAAGAGAATGTCATCACAAAGTTCATGACTACTACTCCCATCAGGTTGGGCATCTCATTGAAGTAGTCATCACATTGCAGGTTGCATTGATTGTTTACCCAATTCCTATTATTTATGGCCATTGGATATAATAAATAAAAAATTATGGATGAGTTTTTTTAACCTATTAAACACATAAATTGGAATCCAATGGGATTAAATGGATACCTTATAAATTTACAATTATTTCCTTAACATATGAATTTATAGGATTCAATCCAAGTTTCCATGATCTATTACCTAACATATACACATATTGGTATTTTTTATTCCCTTAATAATGGATCATGATGAGATTATAAATTTATTAAAAAATATCTCCAATGAGTGTCAAACCAAGTGAGTTGTAAGGCCTGTTGTCGTGTACCAGGTTACACCGAGTCAGACCTAGGACAAGATTTCGGAGTTGTTACCCCTAGGTACATCATTCCTAGAACCACATCCACTTATAGTATCTAGATCAGTATGTAATTTATTGATAAACCATTTACTATATTCTTACCAAAATGTAGGGATTTTATCTAATACTTTTTCTTATTCCTAATACTTTCTCTAGCGTGTTCTCATCCAAATTAATAAAAAATGACTAATCTTTTCATTTGATACCAACTATAACAATCTTTCTCTTTATTTAACATTAATACTTTAATTATTACATAAAATTACACATAATAAAACTCGAATGATTGATATTACAAGTGTATTTTTGAATTAGGTACATTAAATAAAAAATTAATATAAGAAAATTGTATCTTTATTAAAAACTTCTTCAACATTCTCACACTTAAAACTACATGGGAAAACCTGGGATATACATAAGAAAGTGGTGATCTATAAATAAAAATAAGGGGAAAACATGGAATAACAAAAAGAAGATAATATATGTTATCCAATAGGAATATAAATGGGGCATAAAAGGTGTGATAATCATAAGCATGAATAAAAAGGCATGATATAACTTTGCAATCAAAACATGGGAAATGTGGAAAAAACTTAAAACAATGCATCATAAACATAGGTCAAGGATAACTTCCAAGACATCACGATTGAAAAATCCCCATAAAATAAAAATATTATGTCCCTATCCCAATATGATGTTTCCTGAGACTAAACATTACCCAATTTATTGGGTCTCTATAATATTTCTGGCACACTTATCAAATTCATTTTATTCTCATGTCTAAGTGTGACACAAAGATCATACAACATTAATTCTTTTGTAATCTTATTTTATTCCATGATCCTGGATTTTTTAATACATAAATGTAATTAAAAATTAAAATATGTATAATTGTATTAAAGTGGACACCTTTTATATGAAATAGTCAAGGTATTCACTACATAATTGTTTCTACATGGAAAATCGTAGTGATATTTCAACATCATAATGACATCACATAAAATTCATAAAATGATTTTATGATAGATAAAGGGGTATCTCATAATTTGGATATAAAATTGTAATTAATATGGACATTTAAATACATATATTAATTTTAGTAATTGGAAATATAATGCATAATATAAAAAATGAAATTAGAATAATGAAGAGAAGGTAAGGATCGCTTACTTGAGTGTGCGTCTCAGAATGATTGTTAGGAGCTTACTTATAGATTTGGGGAACATTGGGGGGTCTATAGAGTGGGTATTAGAGATTAATAATGTGTTATAAGGATTTTCAGTTAAGTGGATTGGGGGCTTTGGTGGTTTTAAATAGTAAAATAGTGGGGATTTCTTTAATATTTGTCAAACTTTGGTTTTGGAACCCTTGTAATAAAATAACCAAAGACACAAGATTATTCCAATGGTTTCTTCAAAATGGGAGTGGTTTCCATTATTTTATTAGTCCAAGGTCTGAAATTAATAAAATAATGTCCTTTATTATGTGGAGGTGAGTCGTACTCTTTAAGAAATTATTTTAAAACATTAAAATATATTAATGGTTTGGGAAGATTTGTAATGGATTTATAAAATTAAAAAATAAACATAAAATCTAATTATTTTAAATAGAAAAGATATATTTAGTCATGTATAAATTTTATATTATTTTTTATGTCACTTTTATGTCATTATGATGTCATAATACATAAAGTATATTTATGTGGTATTTATTTTTTACCTGAAAATTCAACTGTCTTAGAAAATTATAAAAAAATTCACTTTTGGATAATTTAGACATTATAATTCCAAAAAATAATATTCATTTTAACTACATAATTTTCTAAATATTTCATTTATTACTTTTAATAAAATGAGTATATATTAAGAAATACTAGGTTTTTTACAATAACATTTTTCAAACCATTATAAAAATTACATTTGAATTCATAAAAAATATATTATTATTTATATTTAATAAAAAAATTAGTGATAATTTTTTATTGAAATAGTATTTATTTCAAATATCCATTAATTCATAAAAATAAATTCCTTAATTGAATTTGAATATTACCCAAAAATACTATATGCGTTTTATTGTATCAAAATAAAAATCATTTATAAAGTAACAATAATATGATGAAACTTTACTCATTATTCTATAAAAAATAATGTACATACTCTTATTGATAGGGTATTGATACATATCCCTTTAATACACCCATGAACCCCCTAAACATAAGATGTGTGATGCCAAAACTTTCAGGGGATGGTTTGGCGTACATGGGTTGGGTCGTGATCACAATGAGATTGAACTTCTCCCATAAATGGTTTCTCTCATGATTAAGTTGTTGGATATCATATTTGGATTGGTCAAGGGAAAAGCCCTATGATGTTATCTCTATTGTAAGCTCTGGTAAAAATGATTCATAGGGTACAATACTACTAGTTGAGTTCATCGCATCCCTTTTCTGTGTCAATTGGATTTTTTAAAACCCTATATTTATAATAATCATGTTATCTCTATTAAAAGGATATATTCTCAATAGTAAAAATTATTAACGGTAATTTAAATTTGACATGTTATGATAAACAAAATAAGTGAATGTGTTTTATATGACCATGTTACATAATAATACATTTAGTTAAATAAAAAGGGGAATTGTTTATCAAATATTGGGTTATTATAGAGGGTTTCAAAATGATAGAGGAGAGAAACCTGTTGGAGAAAAAAAAGAAGAAAGATGGAAATTTATTAAATCGTTAAAGGAGAGAAATACGGTAATTTAACCCCAAAACCCAATATGTTTGGTTTAATCCCATGGTTTCCAAACCATGCACTTACAATTTTCCATTCACTACTACTAAGGGGGCACATCACATGGTTATGTGCAGTTTTTTACAAAATGTGTGCAAACTATGCAAAATCTCTCTCTCCATAACCTCTGAAATTCAGCAAAACAGTGAACCAATTGTTGTACAGTTATAGAAAAACTATGTGACCCCCAAGTGAATACTCTATGTAGATGTATGGTTTCAGAGATACCATGGGGTCTAGGTAGCATGTTTTTTCATAACCATGCGGCCCAGTCCTTCCTTACCAATTTGCGACTCTTGGCTCTGAAAGAACCCCCAAAGCACCTGAAACCTCCTTTCCTTTACTAGGAATCATTATTAGAGACTTTTAAAGGAATTAAAACCAAAAATTAATGGTATGTACCTTAGATAAAATCAGAGATGTTACAACGTCCCCTCTTTAAGAAAACTCATCCCTGAGTTTCCCTTCTCATGGTAGTAGAAAGTCATCATAGAAGAGTTCTCGACACTATTCATATATATTAGTATCTTGATCCCAGGACTTATCTTGTACGTGACCATGATAACATAGCACCTGAAGTAGAGGAGCAAACCAACCTTAGAGGTCCTTAATGTTATGGACAACGATACGTATCACCTGCTTCTCTAAGGACACATACTCCTCTTGCTTGATATTAATGGGATAAAACAAATGATAGAGGTTATGAAGATACAAGAAAATATGAGATATGTGGAAGAATTAGTGCATGTAATGGTACCTCTAACATAATAGCAACTGATAGGCTACATTCCCACATCTCTCCACTTTCTCAAAAAGGTCGATATATCAAGGCGATAACTTTCCTTTCTCCTAGTTCGTCTCTAACTCAATCTAGGTGATACATGTAGACAGACCAAATGTCCCACCTCATACACTAGAGGTCTTCAATGATGATTAGTATAAGACTTCTACCTAGATTGATCTATATCCATACTCTTATGGATCAGCTATACTTTCTCTAAAGTCTCGTGCATAATACAAGGACCTATTAGAGCTACCACACCTACCTCTAGCCATCATAGGGGTGAACAACAAGATATACCATAGAGGGACTAATATATATCCATTTGAATCATTTCATGAAATTGGTATTTATAGGAAAACTCAACCATAGGTATATTATTCTCCTAGTAACCTCCAAAATCAAGGATACATTCCCATATAATATCCTCTAAAACCAAAATTGTTCTTTTAGACTGCACGTTAGTCGTAGGATGATATGCAGTACTCAAGACCACCTATGAACCTAGTGACATCTTCCACCCCTTCCAAAATGGGGAAGAAAATTGGGTATAATTATTTAATATGCTAAAATGGGGTACGCCATGTATTCACACTATCTCCAAGATTTATAGCATTTATAAATCATCTATAGATAAGGTCTCTAAGATCGGTAGGAAGTGTGCAACCATGGACAGCCTATTAATGATCACCCATATTATGTCACTAGATAAAGGGGATATTAGAAATCCTTTCACAAAATCCATGGTTTCATCATTCCATTTCCACTCATAAATTGAAGGAGGTTTTATAAGTCCAACAGGTCACTATTTTTATGACTTTACCAGCTAATAGTTGGAAAACTAAGTAATAAAGCATGTTATATAACTCTTCATACCTCTCCACCAATATTGACAGTGGATGTCACTATACATATTGGTGATACTAGGGTGAAATATCCACATAGAGTCAAGTAATTCCCTCATTACCTATTTTCATATTTCTAAAGCCTCCCATAAATGTCCACGATAATGTAGGATCTCACTTGTATCCACAATCCATCTAGGAGGCAAGTTCTCTCATGTGATGCTCTCTCTAAGAATAAGGAATTTGAAATATGATAAATTCCACATCTGAACTCATTCCATAAGAGATGATATAACTACTAGAGATGTTATAACTAGTTTCATGTTCTATTCTTGAACCTCTATATGCATCTCATAGAATAAATACATCAATTTCCACTCACTGCTAGACTCCTTGACAACTTGCATCTTATTCTTCCATCACAAGACATTAACTATGGAATTTCCTTTTACAAGGGTGTAATAAATCTCAAAGTGAAATGATTGTAGGTATTCAACCCACCTGTGATTCCTTATATTAAATTCTTATTGAGTGGAGATGTATTTGAGACATTTATGGTCCTTATAAATAAATAACTAATCACCCGACAAAAAAATCGAATAGTTCAGTGCATGAACTAAGGTTAATTGATCAATATACTGAGTAGGGTAATTATTATCATTAGGCCTCATATTTAAGGACACATATTCCACAACTCAATCACTCTTCATCATAACTACACCCATCCCGATTCTTGAAGCATCACAACAAATAGTATAGCTTCTTATGGACTCAATCAAAATCATAATCAAAGATGAAGTCTGTCTTCCCTTTAACCCCTGAAAATAGGTCTCACAAGCCTTAGTTCAGTCAAACTTCATACCCCTCTTGTTTAAACCCATAATCAGCACTTCTAGGAAAGATAAGTCATGCATGAATCACCTCGAATATTAAGCCATCCCTAAGAATTTGTGTATATCAAACACATTCTTGGGATGCTCCCATAAAACCCCCATGCTCACCTTCTCTAGTATAACTAATAGGCCTACATCGGATATGATATGACCTAAGAAGTGGACCTTATTGATCTAAAAGTATAATTTACTAAGCTTTACACATATTTGGTGATATATAATTATATTCATCACGATATCAATATGATTGGCATGGTCTTTTCTGGTGCGCAAATACACTAAGATATCATTTATGAAGAATGCCATAAAGGAATCCAAATATGGGTGTAAAACCTGATTCATCATAGCCATAAGGAATTTAGGAATGTTCATTAGATCGAACAGTATAAATAGATACTCATATGAGGCATGCCTTATTGGAAAAATTGTACATGTTATATTCGATGGACTCATGTGAACCAGATGGTAGCCTGACCTCCAATAAATCTTGTAGAAAACTGTTTCTCCTCAGAGTCAATCGATGTTTTCATATATACAAGGAAATGGATGAGTATTTTTCACTATAATCTAGTTTAATTGGTGGTAATCCATGCAAAATCAATGGGTACCATATAACGTTTCAGATAAAATGATGAGTGAACCCCATCGTGATGTGTTGGGTGGGATAAAACTCTTATACTCTATGTCTTCAAGGTGCTTCTTGTGTTCCTAGAGCTCTATAAGTTCAATCATATAAGGAGTAATGGACATCGGTGTCATACCAGGAATAAGATCAATGGTGGACTCAACTTCTCTCTTATGAGGTAATCTAGAGAAATTATAAGGGAAGTCATCCATGAAGTAATCCATAATAGAAGGAAGGTTGGGTAACTCTATTACCTACTCACTCATAAAGATAAAATCCATTTGGTATGTCATTATAACTAACCTAGAATGATTATGTTAATCTTGATTAGCCTAGAGATCCCATTCTCCCTTGTGAATATACACAATTCCCTCAGGTGGTGTGAATGATACACTATGGAAATATCAATCCACATGGGTTCTATAAGGAACAAGCCAACCCATAATTAGAATGGAATCAAAGCCATTTATCATAAGGATGAAGAAAATCCATAGAAAATTATTCCCACCTATCTCAAGGGTAACTCTTTTAATTGGTTTATACACTCTTCTCAAAATCCAAATGGTGTGTCAAGTTTCATAACACCACTAGAGTACTCTATTAATAAGCCTAGTCTTCCCATGCATGCAACAAACAGAAAGGAGTGTGATGAACCTATATCAAATAAAAAGGATACTAGAGTAGAGTTTACCAGAATAATCCCTCTCATTGTATGTGGCCCTAGACACTTCTACTCTGTCATAGTTTAAACATTTTATATATGGCCTGAACTATAGCCTTGAGATGCTGCCTCAGTAGCCTTGGCATTCCCACTCTACTGAAGATGTAACTTTGAAGCCTGAATACATTTTCCACGACCACCTACTTTGTCCAAAAGATCTATATATGACCACCTTTTAACATTACGAGGTGTCACATATCTTTCACCTCAAGGAGTAGCTAGCATAGAATCCCATTCACTTGACATTGGATGTAACGCCCCGACCCCAGCTACCCAGAGTCGGTGCATTACTTCGTAACATTGGCATGATCACAAAAGATCAAGTCTCGAAAGACCGATTAGTTTAGTAGCCTTGGAAACACTATATACATTCATAAGTCTTTCATTACATCAAAAAGTAAACAAACTACAATAAAATGGTCTTCATAGTCCACACTCATATCCCTTTCTGACTACCCCTACAGGTCATTCATAAAATACTTCTTCACATCCTGGAAAGTATTACAACATTGAAAGGGGTGAGATCAGATGCTCAGTAAGGATAACAATATTGCGGAAGCTTTCATAAATAAACATAAAAATTTAAGGCAATTTATAACTAAAACAAAATCCTTTTAAACTTGAACATCAACATAATATGGCAAAAGTAAAATGAGATAATTCCATTCACTTATTCACATGGATATTCTACTGGTCGAATAATCACATGCAATATCAATAACCACTTTCATAATGAGGGAATGTATAATGCTGGACATTCTGAAACATTTTGTCAAGGCCTCGGCCAAGACGTCTAAAATGATTAAGGCCTCGGCCAGAACCATAAATCAAATTGTGAAAGGGCCTCGGCCAATTCCACGTCTAGTTGTCTCATGAGACCTACCGATGCATCGAGGAGCTATATCGGGCTCTACCCGTCACTTATTAAGTCCAATACATTCCTCATATGAATAGGTTTAAACATATCATAAACCATAACATAATCGTATCACATAAAACATGCATAAAGGAAACATAAAATTTCCACATTTCAATCACAAGATATCAATACAACACATTATAATAAAAACTCTTTCAAAACCATTTTCAATACCAAAATAAAATAAAGTTAAAACTTTTTATTTATTTTTCATTAAAAAAAATGATGGCTTGTAGTGGAAGCCGAAACTCAAATAATGGTCACGGTGGCGGAGAAGTCATTGTCGCCGCATAAGTACGGAAAGAAAAACATTCCCTTTTGTCATTTAGCAAAACGCTTCATATAAAAAAGATTCCTTTTGAATAAACGTAAAAGTCAAATGGGGTTAGTACAGCGTATAAAAGAAAGTTGTGTATAAAACCAAATATGCCTCAATGAAAGGAGATTGAGATGAAGTCCTTACAAAGATCATTTTTAAAATAAAATATATATATATTATGTGTATTCACTATAGGTACACATAAAGAAAGTAAAAATACAAAATAAGACATAATAATATCATGACATAATTTGAAAGTAGGAGATTAACCCAAAGAATGGAAGTTGGGTTAAGATGTTCCCTTACAACGATCATTTTTAAATAAAATAGATCTATTATCAGTATTCAATATAAGTACACATAAATAATGTAAAAATACAAGATATGACATAGTAATATCATGACATAATTGGAAAGTAGGAGATTAACCCAAAGAATGAAAATTGGGTTAAGAAATTCCCTTACCTCGTGTCTGACTTGACTCAACCGTTCTTTAACCTCCTGAATAATAAACTAGAGTTAATATCTACCTTATTAAGAACCATTTTAAATTTCATTATCCTTTTTATATCACTTATTACAATGTTATGAACATTATGTAATTATTTAATTTAATAACGGTCGTTTTGTCGATCTTTGGTAACTTGAGTCAACAATAAACTTCTTATAATTACAAGTTGTTCATGTGGTAGAATATCCATTATATCCAGAATTATATTCATGATTTAGATTTCATATATATATTATATATCCAGTATATACATTCATTTATAATATTACGTAACATTTAGAGGTAAGAAATGAAATGCACCGTTCATGGAGACGGTAAGTCGTACGTACGCATGAACGCTACTTTTATTTCAATTTCATATTTAATGGAACTAAATCATAATGATATAAATGTATAATATAATTCCAGTATAATATAGTGTATAATACCATTTTCTTCATCCTTTATACATCCCACATATGGCATTAACGATTCAAATCACTTTGAGGGGGCGGTAGTCCGCACTTCCTAAAATGAAATTATCGCGTTTTACCCATAATGGAAATCATAAAGTATGCCATAAATGAGAAATACAGAAGCATAAGTAAAACATAAAAATATTATATATCATATATAAATTAGTGACATCTTAATGGCCAACTTTGAAGGTGTTATATGAGTGTTGAACAATCATCGTTTCGTGAGGCAGAAATTCACCATCCACAGAAACCGTATGTTCTTTAACCATTAGATGTAGGTGCGTGTAAGTGTAGCTCGAATACTTCTTATAACAACATCCTAGTATATTGAGGATACTGGTTTTGTTACAAAAGAAATGAATAAAAAGAGGTTAGGGGTTGGAGAAGAAAAATAAAACAAAACAACATTAGAGAAGACATTACCTCAAAATCGGGTAACTCTTTTTGATTTGAGCCAAAGGCTTCCTTGGGAAGGGTTCTGCCAAAAGTAAGGCTTCTAGGAGTAAGAGGGTGAATTTTGGAGAGTATTTGGGCAGAGGTTGGCCGAGCCAAATGGCTTGAAAGTGTAAATGAGGTGGGAGAGGTGGGGGCCTTTTATAAGTGGAGAGGAGGGGCACTTTTGGAAATATTGAAATGTTACATTATTTCACAATGCTTTTCGGATTCTAAAGGTCCCAAACTTATATAATTAGAGGCTAAGGTGATAAGGTTTCGAAATCTCCTCATCCAATAGGCTTTGGACAAGTGTAATCCTTGGATTTTGCATTATCTTCTCATTTTATTTAAATCGTTAAATAATGAGGTCATCGCTGCATCATAATGATGTCATAAATAATTTAATTTATTTAATGTCTAAAAATTATAAAAAAAATACTATGATGTAGGAAATCATTTTATCTTTCTAATGAATATTTATAGTCAAAATGTGGACTTGTGTAACCCCACTTAAAAACTGTTTTAGTAAAATAACTAATGTTTGTGTCAATTTAATTTTAACATTAAATAAATATATATTAATGTCATTTTCCAACTAAAGTGGCTCCATGGGGTCCCCAATTTGACCCATGGGTTGTCTTGGTCAGCCATGACTCATCCAATAGGAGTAGGACAAGTGTCATGCTCATCTCATATTATTAAAACATTATTTGTACCTTAAACTACACTAATTACCTCTAATCGCGATTAAGAAATTAAAAGTTACTATTCACCAAAAAATTATTTTAATCTCATTGAACCACATTTTACTTCTTAATGAAAACCATGTATGTCGGATTTTTGAAAATCAAATCACAGAAGTGGTAATATTTCATTTTAACGAAAAATCAGTTTTTAACAACCACTTAGTGGTTTCACTATTCATCAAAAATTGAAGTTTTTCAGAATAAGGCCAAAATTTCACCCTAAGCTATAATTGATATTCCGAATTAAAAAATGATGTCTATTTTATAAAATTACAAACATATAAGTTGAATTAATTAATTTTATAATTAATTCCCGCTGTTACGACAAATAGCGTGTTTTTAAGAAACAATTTATATCAAAAGATTGGCAATTGTTTATGTCCAATTTCAATGTTAAATTAATTCTAATGACCACCATTGGATAAAATGGTAAAAATATATTCTAATTATACTTTAAAACCACTAAATAGTATAATTTATCACAATAAATTATTTTGATTAAAAAAGTTGTTTTAAGTATTTTTCACTATTCATAAAAAAATTGGAAGTTCTCAGAAAGTTACAAAAAATTCAACTTAGGATAATTTCGATATTACGAATACAAAAATGAAGTCCATTTTGAAATATAAAATTTCTATAATTTTAAAACGTGGTTATTACTATTCATAACGGCTATTTTGATTAGTCGCGGTGTTTTAGAACTCGAAGTTGCGTACAATGCAAGCTATTGCATTATTGAATGAGAAGTGTATCGTGGAAGCTCGGGGTGTTACATTCTCCCCTCCTTCAATAAATTGCGTCCTCACAATTTGAAATTTTTCTTTGAAAGTAAAAGGTTGAAAAGAGAAAATACCTTTGAGGAAAACTCACATCGGAAATAAGATTAATAAAATTTAGCCTTAATAAGAGGGAAAGGGAAATGAAAAAGTCACCACCCAATTATGATCTCGATTAGGAGAACATTGGTGGCAATTAGAGACATATAATTGGAGAAAAACGTAAATATTTGTAGGGAGTGATTGAGGTCATCAATCACAATCAACTGTCAAATTGAGGGCCTCAAAGCCTTCAATCTATGTTGATTTAAAATATCATCAGTTCAACAAGACATAAGGTATTATGATAACACATTTTTTTTAATATACCTTTACTAAAGTTTAAGAATTAATTTATTCATTGAATAAGATATAGGTATATATATATTTAAGCTTGACAATTACAGTTTCAACCTTCAACTCATCTTTCACTCAAAAAGATAATAGAACTCAATAATATTATATTTATCCTAATTGTATAAGGTTCCAAATGTTAACACATACCATTTAGATTAGTAAAATTATTTTTTAATAACCAGGGACTTCCTGTAGGCTAGTGGTAGGAAATAAAGGCTTGTCGCACTATGATTGTGGGTTCGATTCCTGCAGCTTTGTCTGACGCGACGGGTTATGCCCCACCCTGCAGGTTGTCCTTTTCCTAAAACTATAGTATCATAATATTCCAAAAATAATCTTCATAAATTTTTTAACCATAAAAAATATTATCCAAAGATCAACTTAATCCACTCCAACTTTTATAATTATCCAATATACCTCTGTCCAGACTTTCTCTAAAAGGTCTCTTAATTCCAAAATCAATTTATCAGATTCCCCAAAAAAAAGTAAATTTTCTCTTATTGTCACATACTAAAAATATAATTACCTTCATCATATTAAAACCTTACTGAAATCAACAAGTACTGTAGTACAATCTTTATATATATATCACATTATTCTAATAACCAGAATATAATCCATGAGTCCAAAAGCACCAATACATTAGTTATTCTACTTCAACTGTAGTAACAGCATAAGATTGTCCTTGATCCCTTGTCCTTTTCTGAGGTAAGTTTCCCTGACGCTTAGGACATTCATTTGCATAATGCCCCATTTCCCTACAATTGTAGCATTCAACTTTGAAAGCCTCTTTCTTTCCCTTGCAATCACGAGCCTCGTGACCCTTTTCTCCACATTTATAACAAACTCCCATTCCTTTTAGGCAAGTACCAGGGTGATTCTTCCCACAATTATCACATAATGGAAAATCCTTCTTTCCCTTTTTCCCTTTATCTGTCTCTTGTTCCACCGTTCTCTTCTTCTCTTGCTTTACTTTGTTGTCATAAGACTTAGAGAATTCCTTTTCTGTCTTGATAGCACACGAGACAATATCTTCGTATGATGAGAAGGATTGTGATACTAAAGCTCGACGGAGAAATGGTTTTAACCCATCAAAGAAACGATCAATCTTACTCCTTGGGTTACGTATATAATCGGCAGCATGCCTCGCTAACCTTGTAAAGTTAGCCTCATACTTTGCGACATTCTCATCCTCCTTCTGCCTCAAACTCAGAAATTGCCTTTCCATATCTGCTCGATGGTCACGAGGAAAATATTTTTCTAAGAAAAGCTCTTTGAACTCCCTCCATTCCATATTTGATACGTCATCATCTTCCTTTGTGTTTTTAATCAGCGACCACCACTGATCGGCATCTCCAGTGAGGCGGTAAACTGCCATGACAACCTTCTCCCTTTCACTACTCCCCAAGGCATGGAATATTTTCTCTAAGGAATTTATCCATTGCTCAGATAATATAGGATTTGTACTCCCATTGAAGGTTGGTGGTTGTTGCCTCATAAAACGGTCTAGCATTGATCCTCCACGTTGTGGATTAGGGTGCTCCATACGAGTAAGGTTATTATTCATAACCTGAGTGAGTTGTCCCAGTATGGTAATAAGTTGATCAGCACCAGTTGTATCTCCAGATCCACAATAATTATCTTGAGCAGGAGGGAAATCCCTACATGGAGTTCGTACATTGATGCGGTTTCCATTCCTTCCACTAGGCGCCATTTCTAAACAATGGCATAAACTAGATTAGTTTATGAATCAAAATACATAATTCCATACTTGTTAAACACTTTACATAAATTGAACTATTTATGGATATAATCCATAATCATAAATAGAAATGTTTTCTTTGAGGAAGTATGTACTCATAACCCTTCATAGTGGTTTGTAAATAAAATGAGAATTATCCTAAGCATATCCCCCGGGAGTGTCGTAACCAAGAGTGCAGCAAGGCCCGTTGTCGTGCACCAGTTCCCGTTCGAGTCTAGGTCAAAGCGGTGTTTTCGGGTTTTACCCCTAGGTACATCTGTGCCAGAGCCGCCTCTACCTGCTCGTATCCAGACAGGGATGTATTGCTCGGAAAACTCATAACATCTCTATAATACCAAAATTCTAGGAAGTTCTTCTATACTAATCCTCAAAGTTCATCTTAGGTCTACGTGCTCTAATCAGAGTTTGTCTAAATATAGCTTCCAAGGTTTGTACTAAACTTCCTCTGATACCAACTATAACGCCCCGACCCCAGCTACCCAGAGTCGGTGCATTACTTCATAACATTGGCATGATCACAAAAGATCAAGTCTCGAAAGACCGATTAGTTTAGTATCCTTGGAAACACTAGATACATTCATAAGTCTTTCATTACATCAAAAAGTAAACAAACTACAATAACATGGTCTTCATAGTCCACACTCATATCCCTTTCTAACTACCCCTGCAGGTCATTCATAAAATACTTCTTCACATCCTGGAAAGTATTACAACATTGAAAGGGGTGAGCTCAGATGCTCAGTAAGGATAACAATATTGTGGAAGCTTTCATAAATAAACATAAAAATTTAAGGCAATGCATAACTAAAACAAAATCCTTTTAAACTTGAACATCAATATAATATGGAAAAAGTAAAATGAGATAATGCCATTCACTTTTTCACATGGATATTCTACTGGTCGAATAATCACATGCAATATCAATAACCACTTTCATAATGAGGGAATGTATAATGCCAGACATTCTGAAACATTTTTTCAAGGCCTCGGCCAAGACGTCTAAAATGATTAAGGCCTCGGCCAAAACCATAAATCAAATTGGGAAAGGGCCTCGGCCAATTCCATGTCTAGTTGTCTCATGAGACCTACCGATGCATCGAGGAGCTATAGCGGGCTCCACCCGTCACTTATTAAGTCCAATACATTCCTCATGTGAATAGGTTTAAACATATCATAAACCATAACATAATCGTATCACATAAAACATGCATAAAGGAAACATAAAATTTCCACATTTCAATCACAAGATATCAATACAACACATTATAATAAAAAATCTTTCAAAACCATTTTCAATACCAAAATAAAATAAAGTTAAAACTTTGTATTTATTTTTCATTAAAAAAATGATGGCTTGTAGTGGAAGCCGAAACTCAAATAATGGTCACGGCGGCGGAGAATTCATTGTCGCCGCATAAGTACGGAAAGAAAAACATTCCCTTTTGTCGTTTAGCAAAACGCTTCATATAAAAAAGATTCCTTTTGAATAAACGTAAAAGTCAAAGGGGGTTTGTACACCGTATAAAAGAAAGTTGTGTATAAAACCAAATATGCCTCAATGAAAGGAGATTGAGATGAAGTCCTTACAAAGATCATTTTTAAAATAAAATATATATATTATGTGTATTCACTATAGGTACACATAAAGAAAGTAAAAATACAAAATAAGACATAATAATATCATGACATAATTTGAAAGTAGGAGATTAACCCAAAGAATGGAAGTTGGATTAAGAAGTTCCCTTACAACGATCATTTTTAAATAAAATAGATCTATTATCAGTATTCAATATAAGTACACATAAATAATGTAAAAATACAAGATATTACATAGTAATATCATGACATAATTTGAAAGTAGGAGATTAACCCAAAGAATGAAAATTGGGTTAAGAAATTCCCTTACCTCGTGTCGGACTTGACTCAACCGTTCTTTAACCTCCTGAATAATAAACTAGAGTTAATATCTACCTTATTAAGAACCATTTTAAATTTCATTATCCTTTTTATATCACTTATTACAATGTTATGAACATTATGTAATTATTTAAGTTAATAACGGTCGTTTTGTCGATCTTTGGTAACTTGAGTCAACAATAAACTTCTTATAATTACAAGTTGTTCATGTGGTAGAATATCCATTATATCCAGAATTATATTCACGATGTAGATGTCATATATATCTTATATATCAAGTATATACATTCATTTATAATATTACGTAACATTTAGAGGTAAGAAATGAAATGCACCGTTCATGGAGACGGTAATCCGTACGTACGCATGAACGCTACTTTCATTTCAATTTCATATTTAATGGAACTAAATCATAATGATATAAATGTATAATATAATTCCAGTATAATATAGTGTATAATACCATTTTCTTTATCCTTTATACATCCCACATATGGCATTAACGATTCAAATCACTTTGAGGGGGCGGTAGTCCGCACTTCCTAAAATGAAATTATCGCGTTTTACCCATAATGGAAATCATAAAGTATGCCATAAATGAGAAATACAGAATCATAAGTAAAACATAAACATATTATATATCATATATAAAAATAGTGACATCTTAATGGCCACCTTTGAAGGTGTTATATGAGTGTTGAACAATCATCGTTTCGTGAGGCAGAAATTCGCCATCCACAGAAACCGTATGTTCTTTAACCATTAGATGTAGGTGTCTGTAAGTATAGCTCGAATACTTCTTATAACAACATACTAGTATATTGATGATATTGTTTTTGTTACAAAAGAAATGAATAAAAAGAGGTTAGGGGGTTGGAGAAGAAAAATAAAACAAAACAACATTAGAGAAGACATTGCCTCAAAATCGGGTAACTCTTTTTGATTTGAGCCAAAGGCTTCCTTGGGAAGGGTTCTGCCCAAAGTAAGGCTTCTAGGAGTAATAGGGGAAAGTTGGGAGAGTATTTGGGTAGAGGTTGGCCGAGCCAAATGGCTTGAATGTTTAAATGAGGTGGGAGAGGTGGGGGCCTTTCATAAGTGGAGAGGAGGGGCACTTTTGGAAATATTTAAATGTTACATTATTTCACAATGCTTTTCGGATTCTAAAGGTCCCACACTTATATAATTAGAGGCTAAGGTGATAAGGTTTCGAAATATCCTCATCCAATAGGCTTTGGATAAGTGTAATCCTTGGATTTTGCATTATCTTCTCATTTTATTTAAATCGTTAAATAATGAGGTCATCGCTGCATCATAATGATGTCATAAATAATTTAATATATTTGATGTCTAAAAATTATAAAAAAAAATACTATGATGTAGGAAATCATTTTATCTTTCTAATGAATATTTATAGTCAAAATTTGGACTTGTGTAACCCCACTTAAAAACTGTTTTAGTAAAATAACTCATGTTTGTGTCAATTTAATTTTAACAATAAATAAATATATATTAATGTCATTTTCCAACTAAAGTGGCTCCATGGGGTCCCCAAGTTGACTCATGGGTTGTCTTGTTCGGCCATGACTCATCCAATAGGAGTAGGACAAGTTTCATGCTCATCTCATATTATTAAAACATTATTTGTACCTTAAACTACACTAATTACCTCTAATCGCGATTAAGAACTTAAAAGTTATTATTCACCAAAAAATTATTTTAATCTCATTGAACCACATTTTACTTCTTAATGACAACCATGTATGTCGGATTTTTGAAAATCAAATCACAGAAGTGGTAATATTTCATTTTAATGACGACTACACGGTGTGTATAAAAACTACACGATGTGATCCTTAAGGCCATTCACATGGGCATGTACTTGTTCCACCTTTGGTCGTGTAACACCCCAGATTACACGGTGTGTTGTCCCCACACACGGTGTGTACTTCATCTCTATTCCCCTACCCGAGTCTCTTTACATGGCTAACTCACACGATTCTCTTAACCCTAGACTACACGGAGTGTTCACTAAGGGCACGACGTGTACTAGACAAGGTTTCAGCAACCTGTGTTTTTAGTTACATGCCTGACTACACGACTAACCCTTACATGACGTGTTTCGAACAAACATGGCATGTATAAGAGAGAGAACACTGTCCCGTGTTGTTCGTGACACAAGCAGGTACCTAGAACAAGACTACACGGCGTGTTCGTACGCCATACGGCGTGTACCACATGAGCTTCCCCGACCCGTGTTGTTAGTGACATGGCCGGGTACACGGCTCACTACTACATGGCGTGTAACGACTGTACATGGCGTGTTTCTGAAAAAAATTTCAGCACCCCGTGTTTTTTCTCACACAGTCAGTGACACGGTTTAAAACTACACGACGTATAGTCAAGTACACGCCGTGTATTCTGGGTTTTTCTGGGTAGTATCTCAGAAACTACAACGAAGCCCAGAAAACACAGAAAAACAAACTTGAAGGTGCCAAATTTTGATCCGTGAGGGCCCATACTCCCTGCGAACCAAATCTTGACATATCCTACATACCATATACACGGTAAACAAGTCAATGATCGACCAAGTTCCAATTCATGAGGTCCCATAACACCTCAAGAACCAAAATTTGTCGTTGATTTAAGCAAGGCACAATACAAAAATTCCTATATCAAACTGTAGGGATTCTTCAAAGAATTTATCACAACGGTATGCATAATCTACACAACGTCTATCACAACAAAATGCAATCGCTAATGCACCCAAGATGGAATGGAAAGAATTCATGGTATGTGATTTGTAACAAGTTTCTATATGATGCATGAGATGGCATAGCCTCATCTCATCGGGTTACGATAGAAATAGAACCACACTAGCACAATAAAAACAACACAAGGCATGTGAATCACTCTAGGTGAAATCATATCAACTGTAAAATCTCAAACTAGAAAACTGCAATAACGAGGTATATTGGATTTTTCCATTACACAGGTTAGCTACTCCCAGGCACAAATTATTACCAAGTACTGAATCCGTCCTATCCATGGATAAAAACTCCAAATAGTAAATTAAGAGAAAAGAATTCCTTTGATACCACTTTGTAACATCCCGGTTCCGGAAGCCACCCAGAGGCGCTCCGTACCCGGTTGGTCACATGGACTCAAGTGAATTTCCCCAAACACCAGAGGCTGACGACTAGTAGTGAGGGCCTTGGGTGTGATCGTGGGGAAACTATGCCCTCATTGGCAGAGTACATAATGGAAGTAAACAAAACATGCAATAGTGGAAGCAGTAAATATCCAACAATAATGCACAAGTAAACAATAGAATACTAAAACAATAAACCACTCGAGCACATATTTATATATGAAATGATGCATGATACATATCAAGGAAAACATCAAAACATGTCACAATAATGGAAATACAAACAGTACCAAAATAAGTACAAAATAAAAGATAAAGAGCTCCTCAGCATCGCTAGCCTAAGCTTAGTCCCATGCTCTCCTACTCCAAAACAATCAAGTACCAGAAGTCGAAGGGTGCTTACACTTGTATATACCTGCAACAACATAGTCTATTTGGGCCCAAAATCATGACCCTAATAGGGTGTGAGACTAAATCCTAGTAGGAAACCACCCGAAGATCTGTTCCTAACAGTCAGTGAGCATATGGCAGGTAATAGTACAGTAAGTATTAAACAGTAACAATAAACGGTAGGAAATAATCAGAAAGAAGTAATAAGATGATATACAATAGTAATCAATCCATAGAACAACAAACATCAGTGAATCAAACAGATAACCAGAACAAGAACCCCTCTGGGAAGTACTCGCAGCCAACCCCTCTGATCCTATCCAATAAGTACCAACAACCCTCTGGGTAGTGCACTCAGCGTAACCCCTCTGGTTTGGTCATATGAAATTATAAGACTCTCTGGGGAAGCTCGCTCGGTCAGTTACCCTTATAGTCTAGGGTATTCAGAGACTCTCTGAGGAAGATCATGCAGTCTAACCCTCTTATAGCCCAATGGTCTAGAAACTCTCTGAGGAAGTTCACTCGGTCAATTCCTCATATAGTCTCAGGTCTATCACAGACTCTCTGAGGAAGTTCGCTCGGTCAATTCCTCCTCTAGCCTGGAATGATTTAAGGAAAATCAAACAAGTAAAGACTCTCTCCAGAAAATCACTCGGTCAACCCTTCTGTAGTCTATAATATCCAAGACTCTCTGGGAATCTCACTCGGTCTATCCCCTGTAGTCTACGATAACCAAGACTCTCTGAGGATGCTCACTCGGTCTACCCTCCTGTAGTCTATAATATCCAAGACTCTCTTGGAAGCTCACTCGGTCTATCCCTTATAGTCTATAGCACCAGGTTCTCACAGTCCCGTGCCAGTCAGTGCATAATAATGCTATAAGGCCAAAGTACACCTATAGAGCTACTTGGATAACCATTATACAAAACAACAAGCATGCCAATAATATCATTCATCCTACGGTCACAAGGCATGGAAAACAGGTATAACGGCCAAAGGCTAACAAAACCCAAAGGTCATAACAAGAACATGGCATGGGTAAAACATCTAAGCATAGAAATTATCCTCAAACATGATCAAATTACCTCTACACAAGCATACAAGTAGGGGAAGAAAACAACAGGGGAAAAATGGTGAACACGCAATACCCCGTTCATGGGTATTGGTGGAAATTTTCACATAAAACTCAAAGACTTTGAAAGGTAAGCCACAAACCACCTACCTTGGTGCTAGGAGATCAAAATACTTTGACCACAAGGCTTGATTCTATTTATAATGGCATAGATCTACGAAAAAACACAAATCGTTCAACCCACGATATCTTGAGAAAGAGGGAAAATCATGGATTGAAACTTAAGAAGAAGGGAGAGATCACTGTTTTGGTTCCAACGCAATCGATAATGGCCGATTCAGCAAACAGACAGAGGCTCGGGGGCTCAGAGGATGTTCACGGCTGTACGAACGCTCCCAGTAAAATAACCTTGAGAAGAAGACGTTTATGTCAATTAGGCGTGGCCCCAGTCCGTTTAATGAATTAAAAGAAAGTACACGGCATGTACTTTTGGGGTACACAGTGTGTACTTGGCCTTTCCGTACTTCGATTTAAGCAGCCTCCACATTGCCCCTACACACCGTGTGTGGCCTGGACATGGCCAACACATGGCCACACATGGCGACAAGGTACACTGCCTGTACTTATAAACTACACGACGTGCACTTTGAAAATTTCCATATTTTCCTCTTTTTCTCAAAACCGACCGAAAAAATAAAAACATACCTGAAACGAAGATTCGGGTTCTTACGAAATTTGGTCAAAATAAAAGAAATTGAAAGATACTTACAATTTCTTTCTCGGTGTCAGTATTTGGTACAATACCATATTTATTTTTTCTACTTATTCAAAACAAAGTATGGCGAGGAATGCGACCCTCGATATTTAATTATTTTTTCCGAAAAAAAATATATATCAAAATTCGATGTCAGGACAATTACACTAAGCAAAGCTAAATATTTTAAATATTAAATTACCTATGTTTGCCAAAGATCTAGGAGTTAAGTGTGTCCACGAGTATAAAAATGTTTCATTCCACTCTTATTTATTTTATTTCTATTTGATTTCTCCTATGAAAAATAAATATATAATTTAATTAACATAAATAAAAATCTTTTTCAAATAAATAAATGAATATATATATATAAATTTATCAAATACCTTACACTCTTGACTCTTCCAATAGCCTATCATATATTTTTATTGTGATATTGGGCAATCATGAATCATTGGTACTTATTCAAGCTCCATGCTAACTCTCTTTTTCCAACCAAGATATAAGTCATACTTGTACGCTCACCACATTACACCTAAATTCATTAACATTGTAGCCTTGGAATTTTTTCCATCAGGAAAATTATATTGGAGCTTCAATGGAAAAAATATTTGTTAAGAAAATATTATAAATTAATATATATAAAAGGTGATTAACATTACATACCCAGATCTCTACCCAGAGATTGTCCTTTATTTTTTCTCCAACTTCCCTCCAACTTATTGGTTGAACTAGAATGATATTGCTGTGTCTAACAAGTGTTCCCATAAATATTTTACATTCCGTACCATTTTTTAAATTATAGCTTCGCCCTCATTGTATTAAAGCATGATTTGCATCTGTTGATTCCAAACCTCTCGAATTTTTGTGCGACCACATCGTCTGGTGGATACTGGATCTAATCATAAAAACAAGTAATAAAAGATAATATTATATATTAATTTATCATTAATTACTAAGAGTAATGTTTAAACACATACCAGTAGATGGGGGATCTGTTGACCCTTGAAGTGCAGAGTCTAGAGGGGGATTAGACTCTATGGTAGGTGGGATATCTATAGTAGGAGTACTCTGTATATTATATGGATAGCCCTATACAAATGATGGTGGATATGGATATGGATTTAGTGGTGGGATATATGGGAGTGTAGTGCCCTGTATAGTAGATGGTGTGAATGGAAAATAAGGAGTGATGAGAGTCTGAGAACTACTATCCGATGTGGGTGTGGACAGAAAGGGATATGGAAAATGTGGGTATAGATAATATGGAGGTGGCATAATGGTAGGATGACCTTCTGGTGACTATAGTGACATAGTAGTAGGCTAAACTATAGAATTAATACCCCCACCATACAATCAACCTCATTAGTATATTCCAACTATCTCCTTGACGAATTGGCCTAAAATAACATAGATGATAGAATAAATCAAACTATAACAAGATAAATAATATGAAAGAACAGAATATTCAAACATAAATTGTACTAACAATGTTGGCCTGATGAGACATATGTTTTTCATTTCTTTGTATTCTTCTATTTCTTATAATATCATCATATTCAGACATTTTGACCTGGAAATTTAAAATAATATTCTCAAATAAATAAAAATAATGGAAAATGTTAAATAATACAATTGTATCATAAAAAATGAGATACATTTCCAATGTTATATTTATATTGATAAAATATCAAGACTTTTCTTTGTTTAAGAATTACTATAGATGTGCTTAAAAATAAATTGGTTAGACTATAAATAGTTTTATATTCGACAATGGTATAAAATATTATAGTTAATTTGATTTCATGTATAAGAGTTTAAAAAAACACACACAATATTATGATAATGTCACGTAAATACTTAAAAATGTGTCAACATTATGTGTGCTTTGTGACAATTTATAGTTCACAATCTATTCTAGAAATTGAGTCATCTGTGTCATCAAATGAAACATTCGAATAAATACCGACAATTTCATCCACAACATTATTTCCATCCATGTCTTTGTCAAAAATATGTCGAGGAATGACATCAACAATAACCCCAAATTGTTGTTGTAACAGGTCAGTTACATAAAACACCTATCTAGCCTATGACGCAAGAATATAAGGTTCATCAGTGTGAAGCTGGCAATTCATATCAATCACTCTAAGTCCACAATTATCAATATGCATTCCTTGTCATCTCATTGAATCAAACCACTTACATTTTATCCCTGTGACATAACTATGTTCATAGTAATCTAATAAAATTTTTCTTTCAACAACGCCATAATATGATATATTTTCTGACCGAGGTTGTATATCTGATGCACTCACATAACAATCTGTTATGGTTCTTATCGTGACACCGTCATGTTGTGTTTCCATTTTTTTCACAGCTATTTATAAAAAATTTAAATCTATTGACAACCATTGATTTACAATCACTTACCACATCGTTTAGACCAAAGGAAAACACTCTTACTTCATCTGATACTTTATTCATTGGTAGAGTTAAAACCTAAAAGATACCAACATATAATATTAAATAGAGACATGTTATTATGTTATGAGGAGAAAAAATCTATTACCATTGACTTTAACCAATCATCAAATTCATTACTGTGCAATAGTTCATTCCTCTTAATAGATAAAGAGTGATGTCTCTTTTTTATAATTTCTAAATGTTCTGTACAAATATGAAAGCTTAAAAATGTCAGAAGATATAAATAAATAACATAATGAAAAAAAATTATATTTATTAGTATACTTACTTGATATAATAATCAAACACACCACAGTTGAATAATACTGTACGATGAGCGATTTCCCAATCTTCTCTGCTTAAAGTACACAACGAGTACGATCCAGATATCCCCCTATTTGAAGCAGTGAAGTAAATGAAAGCTCAATAGGATCATATTTCACATCTTCAGTTCTTATTAGTTTATTAGACCTCATAGTGACATTATCCAAGTACGATGAACATAAATCCTTTCATTCTTGTGCTAAATAACAGTTCACAATAGAGCCTTCGAGGGGTGATATTTATTTATCACATAATATTTCAATGTAAACATCATTATTTTTGTAGGATACATCCACTGACTTGAAACAGGACCACCAAAAAGATCTTCTATGGGAAGATGCATAGTCAGATGTAACTTACATGTGAAAAATGACGGTTAGAAAATTTTCTCCATGTCTCAAAGAATAATCGGTGCATCTCTCTGCAATTTTTGAACAACACTTCTGCTCAGTCTTTTGGCATAAAGGTCTAGATAAAAATTAAATAACTTAATCACATAAACTTTAACATTATGTGAAAGTAAATGTCGAATGATAATAGGAATCAACCCATGTAACAAGACATCATAATAATGGGTTTAAATAGATTTTAGTTTCACATCTTGTGTATTCACCCTTTTCAAAATATTACTTGAATAACCATCTGGAACATTCAAACTTTCCATGACCTAAAGAAATTGTTTCTTCTCCACATTTTCATCGAATAACAGGCAATAGGGACTTTCCACTTATTTTGACCAATTAACTCAGGATGAAGTTTTTCTGTTATATCCCAATCCATCAAATCACGATGAGACCAAAAATCATCTTTTGTTTTGACTTTGACATTTAAAATAGTAGCAAGTAACATCTCACAAATATTTTTCTCTATATGAATTATATCCAAACAATGACACAATAAATTCTATGACCAATACAGAGAATCAAAGAACATGCTTTTCTTTCTCCAATTTCTATTGGAATTCGAATTAACATGTTTTTTCTTTCTGATATTTGATTGAATTTTTCCAATAACATAATTCAAATCATAAAGTTCTTTAAAAATATCATCCCCTAACATTTGTTGAGGTGTATCATATGTCTCGATGGCATTATCGAATTGTATTTAATTTTTCATGTATGGATGATCCATTGGTAGAAATCACCGATGACCTATGAAGCAGAATGTTCGTCGAAACTTTAATCCTCAGAAACGTGTGTTATTCATAAAAATAGGTCAGGATAATTTCCCTTTAGTTCTTCAACCATACATCTTTCCATATGCTGGGAAATCATTTATCATCCATAATAAAGCTGCACGAAACATAAAGCACTCCTTCGTGAATGCATTGGATGCCTATGCACCAACAATCCAAAGCTCCTTTAAGTCCTATATTAATAGATATAAGTATATATCAATATCATTTCTAGGATCAATGGGTCCTGATATCAATATAATCATGATAGTAAATGACTTCTTCATACGCATCCATGAAGGAAAGTTATAAATGTGAATAAAAATAGGCCAAGTACGATGTGCAGTATGCATTTGGAGAAATGGGTTAAAACCATCACAGGATAATACCAATCTAACATTTCATGGGTTAGATACAAAATTAGGATGTAACCTATCAAATTTATTCCAAGCCAACCCATCTGCAAGATGCACTATTTCATCATTATCTTTATTTCTTTCATCTTCATGCCAGCTGATATTCTTTTCCATTTGTTCTGACATAAAAAGTTTTCTAAGACTAGGAATTAAAGGGAACTGCCACATCACTTTCTCTAGTATTCGAGACTGTGTTTCGACTTTATTAGTATTCCACCTTGATGTGCCACACAGTTTTCACTGACTTAACTATGTATTTTCCTTCTAGAATAGACAATAATCTTTGTGTCATGAATGAATCTTAATTGATGAAAATAATTTTTTTAGCCAACTTTGATGCCATGTAATCATTTTTTGGAATACGTGCTTCATCAGGAATTAAATCCTTAATAAATGTTAGGATATAGTCGACCGCAGTATTACTAAATCCACATATTATTTTTCAATGATATAATTTCATTAAAAACACAAGTTTGATCATTCTTCCACATGCCAGATATTCTGGGGTATTTTCATCTTCCATCAGCTTTCTAACACTCTCAAAGTCATTATCCTAATTAATAGACAAAAAATGTGTTCTGGTATTCATTTCTTATTTCACTGGTCTACATGAGGATCTAGCTTCAGAAACAAAAGGAAACCAATTGGAAATCGAATTTTTCATACAAATCCTTTCTGCTGAATCGATGTCATTCCACACTTGAGATTTTTCTCCATTGTGATACCACACATGATAATATTTCTGGAAATATTATTTAGTGATATGATAGCTCAATTCCTTGCAAGTTAACCATGGTCTTCCAATATAATCAAAACATGGGCATCGAATCAATCCACCATCAAAATCATTAGTGAATGAAAAGTCCAAGAAATATCATAACTCCTGAAATTCATCAGTGATCTGATCAACGTTGTACATCCAGTATCTATCCATTCTGAGGCGTATAAACATACACTAAATAAATAATCAATAAAATGAATTAACAATATATGTATCATCTCATAATATAATATGTAACCATCAATAACATGTTAATAAAAAATCTTAACAAATATTATAGTTAAGGGAATTCATAAATGTTTCAAATTATAAAAAATCATGAATAGTCACACCTTTCTATGACCACATAAGATTATTTTGGTGTAACTAAAACACCCACATTAAAACCTATATGTTTTAACAATGACCTATTATGTTTTTTATAGAATTATATAATGTAAAACCCCTACTAGATACCCCCTCCATCCCTCATGGAAACCACTAGACAACCCTCCCTCCTGGAAACCCCCAGACTCCCATAGACAACCCCTCCCCCCTGCACCCCCAGACCCATTTCCCCCCTCTCTACCCCCTACACACTTCTCCCCCAGAACCCTTCACCCCCTCCTAGACAGCCCCCTCCCCTTGCACCCCAGCCCCCTCCCTACACACTGACCCCAGACAACCACCTCCTTGACACTTCTCCCCTCTAGACCCCAACACCCATGCACCCCCAGACCCCCTGCTTCCTGCCCACCCACCTCCCACCCCACTCCTGGACAGCCCCCTCCCCTCCCACTGCACCCCCTGCCCCCTCCCTATACACTGCCCCCTTGGACATCCCCCTACACACTTCCCCCTTGGACACCCCCCGACACCCCACACCCCTCCCCCCTCCCCCTGCACCCCCTCCTAGATAGCCCCCTCCCCCTGCACCCCCTGCCCCACTCCCCTGCACCCCCACACCCCCTACATCCTCCACACTGACCCCACATCCCACCCCCTCTCCTGGACAACCCCCCCACACCCCTGCCCCCTCCCTACACACTCCCCCCTGGACACCCCCTGCACATTGCCCCCAACCCCCACCCCAGATACCTCTTATGGACAACCCCCTCCCCCTGCACCACCTGCACCACTCCCCCCCCACATCCCTACACCCCATGCTCCCTGCACACTCCCCCCAACTCCCCCTCCTGGACAACCCCCTCCCCCTGCACCCCCTTCCCCCTCTCTGCACACTACCCCTCTTGGACACCCCCTCCCCCCTCCCCCTGTACCCCTACACCCCCTGCACACTACCACCCCAATCCCCACCCCGGACACCTCCCCTTGATAGCCCCCCTCCCCATGCATCCCTTCCCCCCTTCTAGCACACTCCACCCCCTAATATTTCTCAGGGCCTAGCTACATATATTCGAGTTGGTATATGTGAAAAAAATAACAGAATACCAAAATCATACAAATGAAATACCTGATAGGAAAATTTATTAATAGAATCATGAATTAAGATTCGAATAAAGTTAAACATGCCTCCAATTTTGTGAAAAAAAGACATGAAACCGTATGGAATACCCAACTCATGTGAACTATTCACCCAAAAAAAGTATTACACTAAACTCATTCCCTAGTTAAATCCCAAACATAAATAAATATTGAGGAATAAAATACCTCTGTAGTATTATAGGAGAAAAACCACCCCATAATTATAGGGATATTATTACAACCATTTCATCGTCAAAGATAGTCATAATGGTGGTATAGTAACCTCATACCATATATATAAGATAATTATTACACCCTTCCCCTTAAAGGTATTTGTACACCTCTTGGTTAGGAGGGACTACTTAGGAAGAATTATCTTGGCTCCATTCACGTTATGATCATCCTCCCCCATTGGGATATAGTTTAATGAAATCCATTGAAAAGTCACTCACATTTACCTATCAAAAACCTCTTTTGATTGATCATTTAAGAGAGTGATAGAAAGGAAACTCATAGTGATCATAATCTAAAATGGACTACCAAGATTGAAAATATCAGTGATAGTTGTTTTTCCCTATTAAGAATAGTTTTATGGAAATGAATCCCCCTACAACAGTGAAGAGGATTTGATCCCAATTATTCACATTACATAATTGAATTTTATTATAATTAACCATGTAGATAACATATATAATGAAACAAACAAATATGATCATAATGATATTATATCTACCCAAAATATGGTTCTCACTAAAGTACACGATTAATGAGTGTTCACATGTTTTAAGAGGTAGATTAAATATCTTAGATATCCTCAAAATATTTAGATATTTCTTGATAGGGAAGGCCTCAACTAAATAAAATGTAAATTTCATGGATATATCCTACCCATCACATAAATGATTTTATGCTCTATCCACTGAGAATAGAGGCAATGAATATAAAATTGAAATTGATAAATTGAATAGAATCAATATTAAGGGACATAGATGTGGTTTTCCAATTAAGTGATACATCATGGAGATGGAATATATATACCATCAAGGGAATTCAACTAACAAGAGGGGACTTATCAACCATCAATATTAGATTCCACTCATTTGGATAACCTATGTCACATAAAAATATATTATCTAACCCTCAAGGATCATGACTATCATTAATACCTTCCACTGTTTTTGTAACAACTAATATTTCATGTGAGACAACCCAAGCATGATCATGATGGAGAAAAATATAAAAAACATGATAAAATCCATATTTTGATCTACCTTGTGCCTCCACATGATTTTATTCCAAGGAGAATATTCTATCAATAATCCCTGACTTAATCAATTCATTTTCTTCTTGGAATGAATCATTGTATAAGAGGTGACAATTAATTCATCCCAAGAGGAATCCAAACATTGAGTGGGTAGATCTAAATCCTTTATAGATGGATTTTACAGACCCCATATTACCTATATTCAAGAGGAAGGGAGATCTAAATAACCATCACATGAAATTCAAATCACAGTACAACCTTAAAATCAGAACATTGATGAAATAATATGGTATAAAATGCCAGCATTGATTGGAAGCTTCCGGGAGGATGGAACTGCAGTGACAGGTCATCGGAGAGAAGGGCACCGTGGTGAGAGATGTATTTGAGGAGGTGGGTTCCTCTGTGAGAGAGGTCATTGGGTAGGAGGGCGCCATAGTGAGAGAGTTCGTTGGAGAGGAGGGCACCGAAGTGAGGAGAGGTCAGGAAGGAGAAGTCGTCAGGGAGGAGGGCACTGCGGTGAGGAGAGGTCTGGGAGGAGAATTCATTGGGGAGGATAAGTCTTCAGGGAGAAGGGCGCCACGATGAGGAGAGGTCAGGGAGGATAATTCATCGGGAGGAGAAGTCGTCAGGAGAGCAGTGCGAGGTGAATAGCGAATCGGGAAGGAAAAGCCCGATACCAAATAATTGACAAACATGGTATAGACATGAGGGATTAACTAAACCGTGGTAAATAGAAAGGTATAGCCAAAAACAAATAAAACTGTGGCTATAGGTATGTGGCTATAACTTTAATTACTAGTAGTGTTTTCACTTTCCTATAGCCAAACATAATTGACATTATATCCCACAAGTCACCATCACCTGAGCATAGATCGATGCCCCCTCACTTTACCAAGCCATGCCTCTTGGTCAGTCAGCCTCCTCGACCCCAATATATTCCCAAAACTTCACCCAAAAACCAAACCATTATCACAAAGAGAACATCCACATGACCACCCTCACCTATGTGTCACCTTCGGAACAAAATAATCTAACCACACTTCATTACCCCTTGTATCTCCCATCGAAAACAACATCGAGGTATCCATTTATCTTTATATAAACTGACGGGTCATGCGTTCTTATGATACAACCCTTTGAAACAAGCCTTAGAACCCACTACCAGCACTCAGGTTCCCCTATGAAATACCATATTACAACCATACCATTCACCAAAGGTAGATGGTACTAATTATTCCAGGACTACACCTTTGAAGTATCGGCCATGATTTATTTTCCAAGGAACCTGCACTTCTAGGCTAGCCAACCATGATGTTACGCTTGATTTTCCCAAAACTGTCAATGTATAACCACAACTCAAGTCACATCACCTCCTATCATTCCTCCCACTATAATTTTAATCCAAACCCACACTAGATGATATCTTCCACATCCCACTATAAAAGTAAAAACATCCACCTATATGAAACACAATGCAAAGTACTAGCAATCCCTTCCGACCTCTCTCATAGGTCACCTTAGATGTCGAATGATATCAGATTCCCAACTGAATTCATGACATTAAAAATACATTGGTCCTTCCTCCAACCACAAAACAATTCTCATGAATGGAACTCTCACCCATATTCCAATACACACTGTGACTAGTGGACCAATGTCCATTTACTATAGGTTCAGTATGAAAGGAAATCAAACACATACATCGACACTATAATCCAAACACCATGTATGGGATTAAAAACAAAACTTTTTAGGTCCCTACTAACAAGTTAACCAAATCCTAGGAACCATCTTTAAGGTTTGGCCTACACTCTATGTGGTCGTAACCCATGAGAGTTTCCATGCTCACATTACCAAACAACACCTCACGACCCAAAGGCCACAACCTACCGAGGGTGCCATAAGCATAACTCCTATTCCATATCGTAACCAATAAGGCCCCATAACTCATATCCAAGGTCTCATACTATAGAAATATCACTACCCAAACCACCCATACAAGGGTCAAATTGATAACAGAAGTAATACACATTACCCAATTCTCACCAAAGTTCCACTATTACACATCCTTCATAATTAAATTCACCATTTTTGAACTTAGACACTCACATTTAAAACTCCCTTTTCCACAAATTTTTACAATCTTCATTTTAACACATTTACACCTTTTTATAAAGAAAAAATTCATTAAAAATTTTATCATCTCTATAAAAATCCTTCTCTCTTAGACACCGTTCAATCTTTGAAATTTATCACAACATAAAATTTTAACTCGGGAATACCACTTTTTTATACACACTATTACTTACAATTTATTTATATTCATTTCATTTCCCCCCTTGCATAACCATTATTAGACACCATTTTATTTACATTTATAAGGAAATAAAATTAATTCTACTCTATATACCTTACACACCCATACTGTGTGTGACTATCATGATGCATGCCACTTATATACATAGGTCCCTAGAATAATGCATGAATGCACAACCTCATTCCATTCTAACCATGAGAAAAATATCATAAAACTATCAGATCACACCACATGTGCATCACCCAATGGTGAAATGTCATCAAATGTAATAACACACAACAAGAAGAATAATTCTCACTCTGGGTGACCTGGGTTTCCCCCGTACTTGGGTAAGCTACTCCCAGGAACAAGCTCATTACCAAGGTCAGAAACTTTTCGAATCCATTTTCTACCATCCTCAAATAGTAATAAATAGAAAATTAATCCTTTTATACAACTTTGTGACATCCTTGACATGGGTTCCACTAAATCGGTTCCCCGAGTTGGGTCGTCACATGATCTCAAGAACACCTACCCATATGATAGAGGATTCCAACTAGTAGCAGAGGTCTAATAGGTCACGTGGGGAGACTATACCCTCTTAACCGGAGTAATCCACATTAGATCACAACATAAATAGTAGAAACAGTAGGAAAGAACCAATAAAATGTATAGTCAAACATATCCTAAACTGGGTACAAACCACCAGCAATAATAAATACGTTATGTCATACTAGAATACCAAGTAAACAAAAACCAAAATAAAGACAAATAATGGAATTCCCAAAATGGTCCTAACTCCAAGTACAAAACCTCGTCCATATACCTCTTGATCACGATTCGACCCCCAATCACGGGGCCCTTACCTTTTTTCTATCCCGCAAGTACAAAATATGCTCAGGTTCTCAATAGAGGCCCGAACAGGGTGTGAGTAAAACTCAGTAGGCCACCACCATTGGTGTATACAAAATATCCAGCCAGAGAGATAATTCATGCAAGTATAAATGAATGGAAAGTAAGGAATAGACAATTTAGGGACCACTAGTTAATAATATTTACATTTCTATTACTATTTGGATTATTTTTCCAAGTTAATTATGTACATAATCTCATCACTTAGTTCATAATAAACATGTAATCCCTAGGTTATACATTTACCTTATTCATCCAATATTCATGGTATTTATCATTCCGAAAAAGAGAACAAGTTAAGACCCTATCTCACTAGGGATGAGCATAAAAAATAATAACCACAAATACCTGGGAGAGTCAATCTAGATATTTTCATTGAATACAACCATTAGGGGCATAGATAATCAGTCTGACTCCCCAACTAGTGCATTCTTTGGTACGTTAGAGAATTTTTCCAACCCTACCCATGATAGGAGCATCAATCCTTTATCCCACCACCAACCACTGTGCATATTCTTATTTACCCATTCACCACATTTATCCACATCACAATGAATACAACCAACAAATATAAAAATTATGATTTACTACAATTAACATGGGATTCAATGTTATGCCATAGCCCATTCACAATTAAATTTTACAATACATAACCCATTATCCCAATTCTCTTTCCCATACATTATCTAATTTATCCCATTTACCATTTCATGAGTATTCACCCACTTATTCTTTTCAATTATAATTCTTATCTCTCATAGAACAACCACTTCATTACATTCAACCCTTTAGGTGTACCCTATAATTACTATATATTAATCCATTCAAAATATTTGTCTATTCCCTTATTACATCTCATTTAACATATTTCCCCATTTCCCCATTCAATTACCCAATTAGAAGTTCACCATTTTGTTGTGAAAAAATCCCTCAAGGTAACATTGCATCATTTTTGGGTTGATTGTGTTTGTTGACAAAGTAGGTTTCTATGGAGAATATTCATGTTCCATATAGTTTTTTGACAATCCATGTTGACAAAGAACCACGAAAAATGAATGCATGATCAAGAGGTAGTATAAAAAGAGAAGATACAAGGTGGCACCGTTTCCCAGTGTTTGCCAAATTTTTGAGTCCAAAATTTGGAGTTTGGTGAGCATCATGAAAATTGGATTTCCTTGAATATCTAATTTAAATATGGAAAAGGTATGAGTTTCATGAATATAGGGTACATGGTTTGGATTTCGTGAAGGCCAGAAGAATGTTGGCGGTGATTCTTTGAGATTACAACGAGCTTCGTGAAGGGAAGAATTGAAGAGCATTGTAGTGGAAAAGGGCATTGCAAGTGGAGCTTCGCGATGAAGGCACGAAGGAATTGATGGGATGCTCCGCAATTATGATGATCTCCGTGATCGGAAAATTTCCATGGTGCTTCACGATTTTGAGACAATTTCAACGGGAACATCAGAGCTTCACGATTTGAGATGACATGGCGCTGACTTCGCATGGAAGGTTCGAGGGTCTGTAGAATCACCTATAAATAGGTCTCTACCCCCTCAAGAGAATTAGAGAGTTTTCAAAAAAAAATATTTTTCGATGGGCTTGCGAAGATATTTCGAGATGGCAGTGTGCTTCGCGAAAGGAAGGAGCTTCAAAGCGGCTATTCTAGCTCCGCGAAAGTTGGGTGCTTCGTGTTGGGTCAGTGAGGTTTGCGAAGGAAGTCACTCTACGATGACCTGAGCTCCACGAAGGACTAATCTTTTTTAATTCTTTATCATTGCGATGGTCTGAGCTCCACGAAAGGAGTGTGCTCCGCGAGGCAGGTGATCTGCGAAGGTGTGTGCTTCGCGAAAAGGAAGGATCTTCACGAAGGCCTGTTTGAGATTCGCAAAAACAGGAGCCTTGTGAAGTGGGGTGATTTTTGAAGGTATTTCCAAAGTAATTGCCCAATTTTCAGGGGCAAAGGGGTATTCATTAGTGGATGAAATTTGGACTTCAATTGAGCATCTACGTACAATAGAGGTTGCATTCATTAAGATTAATAAAAAGACCTACAGGTCTATAAAATGTTAGTGGATCATCTGAATAACCTGTGAGCTCACATCAGTTGAGAGAGGAGTGAGTTATCAAAATTTTGAGTGGTTGTAAACTAGGAGGGACAGTGAGTCCACTTCAAAATTGTAAACAGTAGTGCGCTTATAGTGGAATTGGTACATCGGCACACTGCTGGTGTATGCTCCTTGGACATAGCCCAGTGAGGGTGAACCAAGTAAAAATTATTGTGTCCTGTGCATGATTTAAGGTTTATTCATACTTTGAAATGACAAAGAGAGAGAAGAGGGTTTTGTCTAACAACAAAACAATATCAAAAGGGGGAGTTTTTTTTAAATCTATCATACCCTGATTCACCCCCCCTCTCAGGGTATTTATCCTAGCAGACCTAACAATTGGTATTAGAGGGAAAGGTTGATATATTTGTTTCTCTCTGAAATGGAGGTCACCAATCACAAATGGATTTCGATCTTCTTCGGGAACAATTTTCAGCTGTGGAAGAATCAGATGCAATACTACTTTCGATCTTTGGGAATGGATGTGTTCACAGCAACAATGCATGGCATAACAACTAATATTAATTGTGGTGCATTATCTGAAGATGAGAATAAAGAATTGGATGCAAATTCCAAGGGAATTAATGATTTAGGGGGAGCGCTATCCAATGCTATTTATACGAAGGTTATGTCATGAAAAACATCACATGCCATGTGGGAAAATCTATTGAATATTTATGATAGAGATACAATGGTCCGAGAGGAAAAGATGCAAGTGTTGTGGAACAAGTATGAAGATATGATAATGAACCCAAATGAGTTTGTCGATGCATTCTTTGATTGGGTAAATATTGTAGTAGAGGACATGCGAGGTCTTGGAGAAGTTATTGAATACATAAATATTGTGAAACCCATCTTGAGGAAACTTCCTCCTTGGTTCAATCTGAAGGTTTTAGTTTTGGAAGATAAATACCTGAAAGAGATGACATTGGATAACCTACACAACAACTTTGTTTCTTATGAAATTATAAATGATGATAATTATGTTATGGAAAAGGGGGAGTACAAAGAGGTGCCATTCAAGGCTATAAAGAATCTCACCATTTAATATTTTCAAGAAGAAGAAGAGACAGATGAGGTGATGTTAATCCTTTCCTCAAATCTTCAAATAGGAAAAGGAAAGTTTAAAGGGAAACTTCCAGTTTCTTGTTTTCGATGTAGAATGGTTGGACATCTTGCAGTACGATGCCTTAAAAAGTTCCAAGAGGATGATGATGTTGATGAAATTGAAATTACCAAGAAAAAATCTCCAGCCTATGAGAAAGGTAAGAAATAGTTCAAGAGAAATTTCTTTAAGAAGAAGAATCTTATTTCAAAAGAATTTGACAGTTCAGATGAGTCTGAGATTGAGGAGGTTGAAGAGAAAAAGAACTGTAGAGATCGTGGAGAAAATGAAATGGTGGTAGTTTTCGGTAGTTCTGAAAAGAATAATGAAACCGAAGCTAATGAAGAAGAAGAAAAAGTTGAGGGAAGAGTTGATATTCTGTAACGCCCCGACCCCAGCTACCCAGAGCCGGTGCATTACTTCGTAACATTTGAATGATCACAAAAGGTCAAGTCTCGAAAGACCGATTAGTTTAGTAGCCTTGGAAACACTATATACATTCATAAATGTTACATTACATCACAAAGTGAAAAACTATAATAACATAGTCTCCATAGTCCAAACTTCTATCCTCTTCGGACTATCACTGCAGGTCATTCATAAAATACTTCCTCACATCCTGGAAAATATTAAAACATTGAAAGGGGTGAGCTCAGATGCTCAGTAAGGATAACAATATAGCGCAAGCTTTCATAAATAAACATTAACATTTAAGGCAATGTATAACTAAAACAAAAGCCTTTTAAACTAGAACTTTAGCATAATATGGCAAAAGTAAACTGAAATAATGCCATTTACTTACTCACATGGATATTCTACTAGTCGAATAATCACATGAAATATCAATAACCATTTTCATAATGAGGGAATGTATAATGCCAGACATTCTGAAACACTTTGTCAAGGCCTCGGCCAAGACGTCTAAAATGATTAAGGCCTCGACCAAAACCATAAATCAAATTGGGAAAGGGCCTCGGCCAATTCCACATCTAGTTCTCTCATGAGACCTACCGATGCATCGAGGAGCTATAGCAGGCTCCAACCGTCACTTATTAAGTCCAATACATTCCTCATATGAATAGGTTTAAACATATCATAAACCATAACATAATCGTATCACATAAAACATGCATAAAGGAAAAACAACATTTCCACATTTCAATCACAAGATATCAATACAACACATTGATATAATAAAAACGCTTTCAAAACCATTTTCAATACCAAAATAAAAGAAAGTTAAAACTTTGTATTTATTTTTCATTAAAAAGAAGATGGCTTGTATAGGAAGCCGAAACTCAAATAATGGTCACGGCGGCAGAGAAGTCGTTGTCGCCGCATAAGTACAGAAAAAAAAACATTCCCTTTTGTCATTTAGCAAAATGCTTCGTATAAAAAAGATTCCTTTTGAATAAATGTAAAAGTCAAAGGGGTTTATACACCGTATAAAATAAAGTTGTGTATAAAACCAAATATGCCTCAATGAAAGGGGATTGAGACGAAGTACTTAAAAGATCATTTTTAAAATAAAATAGATCTATTATGTGTATTCACTATAGTTACACATAAAGAAAGTAAAAATACAAAATAGTGCATAATAATATCATGACATAGTTTGAAAGTAAGAGATTAACCCAAAGAATGGAAGCTGGGTTAAGAAATTCCCTTACCTCGTGTCTGACTTGACTCAACCGTTATTTAACCTCCTGAATAATAAACTAGAGTTAATATATACCTTATTAAGAACCATTTTCAATTTCATTATCCTTTTTATATCACTTATTACAATGATATGAACATTATGTAATTATTTAAGTTAATAACGGTCGTTTTGTCGATCTTTGGTACTTGAGTCAACAATAAAATTCTTATAATTACAAGTTGTTTATGTGGTAGAATATCCATTATCTCCAGAATTATATTCATGATTTAGATGTCATATATATCTCATATACATAACATTTAGAGGTAAGAAATGAAATGCACTGTTCATGGAGACGGTAAGTCGTACGTACGCATGAACGCTACTTTCATTTCAATTTCATATTTAATGGAACGAAATCATAATGATATAAATGTATAATATAATTCAAGTATAATATAGTGTATAATACCATTTACTCCATCCTTTATACATCCCACATATGGCATTAACGATTCAAATCACTTTGAGGGGGCGGTAGTCCGCACTTCCTAAAATGAAATTATCGCGTTTTACCCATAATGGAAATCATAAAGTATGCCATAAATGAGAAATACATAAGCATAAGTAAAACATAAACATATTATATATCATATATAAAAATAGTGACATCTTAATGGCCACCTTTGGAGGTGTTATATGAGTGTTGAACAATCATCGTTTCGTGAGGCAGAAATTCGCCATCCACAGAATCCGTATGTTCTTTAACCATTAGATGTAGGTGTGTGTAAGTGTAGCTCGAATCCTTCTTATAAAAACATCCTAGTATATTGAAGATACTGGTTTTGTTACAAAATAAATGAATAAAAAGAGTTTAGGGGGTTGGAGAAGAAAAATAAAACAAAACAACATTAGAGAAGACATTACCTCAAAATCGGGTAACTCTTTTTGATTTGAGCCAAAGGCTTCCTTGGGAAGAGTTTTTCCCAAAGTGAGGATTCTAGGAGTAAGAGGGGGAAGTTGGGAGTGTATTTGGGCCGAGGTTGGCTGAGCCAAATGGATTGAAAGTGTAAATGAGGTGGGAGAGGTGGGGGCCTTTTATAAGTGGAGAGGAGGGGCTCTTTTGGAAAGATTGAAATGTTACATTATTACACAATGCTTTTCGGATTATAAAGGTCCCACACTTATATAATTCGTGGATAAGGTGATAAGGGTTCGAAATATACCCATCAAATAGGCTTTGGACAAGTGTAAGCCTTGGATTTTGCATTATCTTCTCATTTTATTTAAATCGTTAAATAATGAGGTCATCGCTGCATCATAATGATGTCATAAATAATTTAATTTATTTAATGTCTAAAAATTATAAATAAAATACTATGATGTAGGAAATCTTTTTAGCTTTCTAATGAATATTTATAGTCAAAATTTGGACTTGTGTAACCCCACTTAAAAACTGATTTAGTAAAACAACTCATGTTTGTGTCAATTTAATTTTAACATTAAATAAATATATATTAATGTCATTTTCCAACTAAAGTGGCTCCATGGGGTCCCCAAGTTAACACATGGGCTGTCTTGGTCGGCCATGACTCATCCAATAGGAGTAGGACAAGTTTCATGCTCATCTCATATTATTAAAACATTATTTTTACCTTAAACTACACTAGTTACCTCTAATCGCGATTAAGAACTTAAAAGTTACTATTCACCAAAAAATTATTTTGATCTCATTGAAGCACATTTTACTTCTTAATGACAACCATGTATGTAGGATTTTTGAAAATAAAATCACAGAAGTGGAAATATTTCATTTAAATGAAAAATCAGTTATTTAACTACCACTTAGTGGTTTCACTATTCATCAAAAATTGAAGTTTTTCAGAACAATGCCAAAATTTCACCCTAAGCTATAACTGATATTCCGAATTCAAAAATGATGTCTATTTTACAAAATTCCAAACATATAAGTTGCATTAATTAATTTTATAATTAATTCCCACTGTCACAACAAATAGCGTGTTTTTAAGAAACAATTTATATCAAAAGATTGGCAATTGTTTATGTCCATTTTCAATGTTAAATTAATTCTAATGACCACCATTGGATAAAATGGTAAAAATATATTCTAATTATACTTTAAAACCACTAAATAGTATAATTTATCACAATAAATTATTTTGATTAAAAAAGTTGTTTTAAGTATTTTTCGATATTCATATAAAAAATTGGAAGTTCTCAGAAAGTTACAAAAAATTCAACTTAGGATAATTTCGATATTACGAATACAAAAATGAAGTCCATTTTGAAATATAAAATTTCTATAATTTTAAAAAGTGGTTATTACTATTCATAACGGCTACTTTGATTAGTCGTGGTGTTTTAGAGCTCGAAGTTGCGTACAATGCAAGCTATTGCATTATTGAATGAGAAGCGTACCATGGAAGCTCGGGGTGTTACATTCTCCCCTCCTTCAATAAATTGCATCCTCGCAATTTGAAATTTTTCTTTGAAAATAAAAGGTTGAAAATACAAAATACCTTTGTGGAAAACCCACATCGGAAATAAGGTTAATAAATATATAGCATTAAAAGAAAGCAAGATAAGTACAAAGGTCACCCGATATAGCCCATTCTAGGATTCTATGAAAATATGGATATGGAGGAGAAACAAACTATCAAGGTCTGATGGAGAGTTATAGAAAACAGGATTAGGAGAAAGTTTAACTACAAGAAAATCACAAACTTGTGATTGGTTAAACGGTCATTGAATCCCCAGTTGGAAAAGTTAACCGACAACATTTTTGTTTTAAGTTACCTTTTATAATGTTGAGGAATTTATTTAGGAGATTTACTAAGAACGTAAGGGAATATACATACTTGTTATGTATACTTTCATTCGTTAATAAATTTTTACCACAAACCCAACTTTTACTCCAAATGGTAACGGAACTCAAAAATATTCTATTTATCCTAATTGTATAAGGTTCCAAATGTTAACACATAGCATTTAGATTAGTAAAACTATTTTGTAATAACCAGGGACTTCCTGTAGGCTAGTGGTAGGAAATAAAGGCTTGTCGCACTATGATTGTGGGTTCTATTCCTCCAGCTTTGTCCGACGCGACGGGTTATGCCCCTCCCTGCAGGTTGTCCTTTTCCTATAGTATCATAATATTCCAAAAATAATCTTCATAAATTTTTTTAACCTTAAACAATACTATCCAAATATCAACTTAATCCACTCCAACCTTTATAGTTATCCAAAATACCTCTGTCCAGACTTTCTCTAAAAGGTCTCTTAATTCCAAAATCAATTTATCAGATTCCCCAAACAAAGTAAAGTTTCTCTTATTGTCACATACTAAAAATATAATTACCTTCATCATATTAAAACCTTACTGAAATCAACATGTACTGCAGTACAATCCTTATATATATATCACATTATTCTAATAACCAGAATATAATCCATGAGTCCAAAAGCACCAATACATTAGTTATTCTGCTTCAACTGTAGTAACAGCATAAGATTTTCCTTGATCCCTTGGCCTTTTCTAAGGTAAGCTTCCCTGACGCTTAGGACATTCATTTGCATAATGACCCATTTCTCTACAATTGTAGCATTAAACTTTGATAGCCTCTTTCTTTCCCTTACAATCACGTGCCTGGTGACCTTTTTCTCCACATTTATAACAAACTCCCATTCCTTTTAGGCACGTACCGGGGTGATTCTTCCCACAATTATCACATAATGGAAAATCCTTCTTTCCCTTTTTCACTTTATCTGTCTCTTGTTCCCCCGTTCTCTTCTTCTCTTGGTTTACTTTGTTGTCATAAGACTTAGAGAATTCCTTTTCTGTCTTGATAGCACACGAGACAATATCTTCGTATGATGAGAAGGATTGTGATACTAAAGCTCGACGGAGAAATGGTTTTAACCCATCAGAGAAACGATCAATCTTACTCCTTGGGTTACGTATATAATCGGCAGCATGCCTCGCTAACCTTGTAAAGTTAGCCTCATACTTTGCGACATTCTCATCCTCCTTCTGCCTCAGACTCAGAAATTGCCTTTCCATATCTGCTCGATGGTCACGAGGAAAGTATTTTTCTAATAAAAGCTCTTTGAACTCCCTCCATTCCATATTCGATACGTCATCATCTTCCTTTGTGTTTTGAATCAGCGACCACCACTGATCGGCATCTCCAGTGAGGCGGTAAACTGCCATGACAACCTTCTCCCTTTCACTAATCCCCAAGGCATGGAATATTTTCTCTAAGGAATTTATCCATTGCTCAGCTACTATAGGATTTGTACTCCCATTGAAGGTTGGTGGTTGTTGCCTCATGAAACGGTCTAGCATTGATCCTCCACGTTGCAGATCAGGGTGCTCCATACGAGTAAGGTTGTTATTCATAACCTACGTGAGTTGTCCCAGTACGGTGAGAAGCTGATCAGCACCAGTTGTATCACTATCTCCACCATAATTATCTTGAGCAGGAGGGAATCCCTACACGGAGTGCGTGCATTGATACGGTTTCCATTCCTTCCACTCGGCGCCATTTCTAAATAATGGCATAAACTAGATTAGTTTATGAATCAAAATACATAATTCTATACTTGTAAAATACTTAACATAAATTGAACTATTTATGGATATAATCCATAATCATAAAAAGGATTTATTTGAGGAAGTATATACTCATAACCGTTCATAGTGGTTTGTAAAGAAAATGGGAATTATCCTAAGCATATCCCCCGGGAGTGTCGTAACCAAGAGTGCAGCAAGGCCCGTTGTCGTGCACCAGTTCCCGTTCGAGTCCAGCTCAAAGCGGTGTTTTTGGGTTTTACCCCTAGGTACATCTGTGCCAGAGCCGCCTCTACCTGCTCGTATCCAGACAGGGATGTATTGCTCGGAAAACTCACAACATCTCTACAATACCAAAATTCTAGGAAGTTCTTCTATACTAATCCTCAAAGTCTATCTTCGGGCTATGTGATCTAATCAGAGTTTATCTAAATATAGCTTCCAAGGTTAGTACTAAACTGCCTCTGATACCAACTGTAACGCCCTGACCCCAGCTACCCAGAGCCGGTGCATTACTTCGTAACATTGGCATGATCACAAAAGATCAAGTCTCGAAAGACCGATTAGTTTAGTAGCCTTGGAAACACTAGATACATTCATAAATGTTACATTACATCACAAAGTGAAAAACTATAATAACATAGTCTCCATAGTCCACACTTCTATCCTCTTCGGACTATCCCTGCAGGTCATTCATAAAATACTTCCTCACATCCTGGAAAATATTAAAACATTGAAAGGGGTGAGGTCAGATGCTCAGTAAGGATAACAATATAGCGGAAGCTTTCATAAATAAACATTAACATTTAAGGCAATTTATAACTAAAACAAAAGCCTTTTAAACTTGAACTTTAGCATAATATGGCAAAAGTAAACTGAAATAATGCCATTTACTTACTCACATGGATATTCTACTAGTCGAATAATCACATGAAATATCAATAACCACTTTCATAATGAGGGAATGTATAATGCCAGACATTCTGAAACACTTTGTCAAGGCCTCGGCCAAGACGTCTAAAATGATTAAGGCCTCGGCCAAAACCATAAATCAAATTGGGAAAGGGCCTCGGCCAATTCCACGTCTAGTTGTCTCCTGAGACCTACCGATGCATCGAGGACCTATAGCGGGCTCCACCCGTCACTTATTAAGTCCAATACATTCCTCATATGAATAGGTTTAAACATATCATAAACCATAACATAATCGTATCACATAAAACATGCATAAAGGAAATATAACATTTCCACATTTCAATCACAAGATATCAATACAACACATTGATATAATAAAAACGCTTTCAAAACCATTTTCAATACCAAAATAAAAGAAAGTTAAAACTTTGTATTTATTTTTCATTAAAAAGAAGATGGCTTGTATAGGAAGCCGAAACTCAAATAATGGTCATGGCGGTGGAGAAATCGTTGTCGCCGCATAAGTACGGAAAGAAAAACATTCCCTTTTGTCGTTTAGCAAAACGCTTCGTATAAAAAAGATTCCTTTTGAATAAATGTAAAAGTCAAAGGGGTTTATAAACCGTATAAAATAAAGTTGTGTATAAAACCAAATATGCCTCAATGAAAGGGGATTGAGACGAAGTACTTAAAAGATCATTTTCAAAATAAAATAGATATATTATGTGTATTCACTATAGTTACACATAAAGAAAGTAAAAATACAAAATAGGACATAATAATATCATGACATAGTTTGAAAGTAGGAGATTAACCCAAAGAATGGAAGTTGGGTTAAGAAATTCCCTTACCTCGTGTCTGACTTGACTCAACCGTTCTTTAACCTCCTGAATAATAAACTAGAGTTAATATATACCTTATTAAGAACCATTTTCAATTTCATTATCCTTTTTATATCACTTATTACAATGATATGAACATTATGTAATTATTTAAGTTAATAACGGTCATTTTGTCGATCTTTGGTACTTGAGTCAACAATAAAATTCTTATAATTACAAGTTGTTTATGTGGTAGAATATCTATTATCTCCAGAATTATATTCATGATTTAGATGTCATATATATCTCATATACGTAACATTTAGAGGTAAGAAATGAAATGCACCGTTCATGGAGACGGTAAGCCGTACGTACGCATGAACGCTACTTTCATTTCAATTTCATATTTAATGGAACGAAATCATAATGATATAAATGTATAATATAATTACAGTATAATATAGTGTATAATACCATTTAATCCATCCTTTATACATCCCACATATGGCATTAACGATTCAAATCACTTTGAGGGGGCGGTAGTCCGCACTTCCTAAAATGAAATTATCGCGTTTTACCCATAATGGAAATCATAAAGTATGCCATAAATGAGAAATACAGAAGCATAAGTAAAACATAAACATATTATATATCATATATATAAAAATAGTGACATCTTAATGGCCACCTTTGGTGGTGTTATATGAGTGTTGAACAATCATCGTTTCGTGAGGCAGAAATTCGCCATCCACAGAAACCGTATGTTCTTTAACCATTAGATGTAGGTGTGTGTAAGTGTAGCTCGAATCCTTCTTATAACAACATCCTAGTATATTGAAGATACTGGTGTTGTTACAAAAGAAATGAATAAAAAGAGTTTAGGGGGTTGGAGAAGAAAAATAAAACAAAACAACATTAGAGAAGACATTACCTCAAAATCGGGTAACTCTTTTTGATTTGAGCCAAAGGATTCCTTGGGAAGAGTTCTGCCCAAAGTGAGGCTTCTAGGAGTAATAGGGGGAAGTTGTGAGAGTATTTGGGCAGAGGTTGGCCGAGCCAAATGGCTTGAAAGTGTAAATGAGGTGGGAGAGGTGGGGGCCTTTTATAAGTGGAGAGGAGGGGCTCTTTTGGAAAGATTGAAATGTTACATTATTACACAATGATTTTCGGATTCTAAAGGTCCCACACTTATATAATTCGTGGCTAAGGTGATAAGGGTTCGAAATATACCCATCCAATAGGCTTTGGACAAGTGTAAGCCTTGGATTTTTCATTATCTTCTCATTTTATTTAAATCGTTAAATAATGAGGTCATCGCTGCATCATAATGATGTCATAAATAATTTAATTTATTTAATGTCTAAAAATTATAAAAAAAATACTATGATGTAGGAAATCTTTTTATCTTTCTAATTAATATTTATAGTCAAAATTTGGACTTGTGTAACCCCACTTAAAAACTGTTTTAGTAAAACAACTCATGTTTGTGTCAATTTAATTTTAACATTTAATAAATATATATTAATGTCATTTTCCAACTAAAGTGGCTCCATGGGGTCCCCCAGTTGACCCATGGGTTGTCTTGGTCGGCCATGACTCATCCAATAGGAGTAGGACAAGTTTCATGCTCATATCATATTATTAAAACATTATTTTTACCTTAAACTACACTAATTACCTCTAATCGCGATTAAGAACTTAAAAGTTACTATTCACCAAAAAATTATTTTAATCTCATTGAACCATATTTTACTTCATAATGACAACCATGTATGTCGGATTTTTGAAAATCAAATCACAGAAGTGGTAATATTTCATTTTAACGAAAAATCAGTTTTTAACAACCACTTAGTGGTTTCACTATTCATCAAAAATTGAAGTTTTTCAGAATAAGGCCAAAATTTCACCCTAAGCTATAATTGATATTCCGAATTAAAAAATGATGTCTATTTTATAAAATTACAAACATATAAGTTGAATTAATTAATTTTATAATTAATTCCCGCTGTTACGACAAATAGCGTGTTTTTAAGAAACAATTGATATCAAAAGATTGGCAATTGTTTATGTCCAATTTCAATGTTAAATTAATTCTAATGACCACCATTGGATAAAATGGTAAAAATATATTCAAATTATACTTTAAAACCACTAAATAGTATAATTTATCACAATAAATTATTTTTATTAAAAAAATTGTTTTAATTATTTTTCACTATTCATAAAAAAATTGGAAGTTCTCAGAAAGTTACAAAAAATTCAACTTAGGATAATTTCGATATTACGAATACAAAAATGAAGTCCATTTTGAAATATAAAATTTCTATAATTTTAAAAAGTGGTTATTACTATTCATAATGACTACTTTGATTAGTCGCGGTGTTTTAGAACTCGAAGTTGCGTACAATGCAAGCTATTGCATTATTGAATGAGAAGCGTATCGTGGAAGCTCGGGGTGTTACATTGGAGGAAAAGACTAGCATAAATGCTAGATGTGACTCATTATGTTGTAATCCCAACACTTGATTGGGTTCCTAATTCATGGGAACTTCTTGTGCACAGACCTTCCACACTAGTGACACAAAAAAAGCTATCAGTTCATGCCACTTAAATTGTAATTACCCTATACATACCTTTGAAGCATGAATTCATTCCGCTACATAATCCAATGATCTTCTTGGAATCTGAATTTCCCTACTTCATATCATCTAATTCCCATAGTGTTTTATCAGTGATGAGGTCCTAGTTGGATATCTATGAAATGGTGGTCAGCTTAAAGATGTTCACCTATGAACAAATTGAATAATAAATCCCAACCTCAAATCACCCTGTTGTAGTCATCTCATCACCAGTCATGGTTGGTGAAAAACACTTCAATTCGGTGTAGCGATGCGAATATTCTATCACTAACATGGCACATTGATCAAGGTACATGAATTCCTAAACAATATAAATTATAAAGGATATCAGGATCTGGAAGTCTCTCCAAAACATACCCTAATGTCAGCCAGCCAGATTCAGAATGTCCTGCCAATACTTGGTGGAGTTACGTGATAGATAAGTCAAGAGATTCAATCTACAATCTTGAGGTGTCTCAATATTCTTGAATATTGACACTATATCATCTATCCATGATTTATCAGTCTGATTTCTACTATCCCTAGAGAATGTGGGAGTGTGGTTACGGGAACTCATAGGTCAACTCTTCCATGGAATGGGTAGGTCAACGAACATCATGCACTAACTTCACGAAGTGAATGAAAATATCACAGAACAGGGAATAATCACCCATTAGAAGATCTATAGGAGGTTCCTCAGGTGGTACTACATGATGTATCATAGGTGACTCAGGTCCCACTACCTCGTGATTATTCTCATCACCACTTTCCTATCATAAATCATGAGTTTTTCATAGTGGTATAGCTATAAAAATACAATTCAAATCATCAGAAAAGTTTTACAATATTTAATTAAATAAATAAGAAGGGTCAACCACAAGGATATCCTACTAAATAAACACTTCCCTCCTCCTGCTCCTAGAGATAGGTATGGGTGTGAATAATGAGCAACTGAAGGATCAAAATAGAAACTACCTACTGCCTTCTACTAAGATTAGGTCAAGATAAGGTATTTCATTTTCCTTCAAAAGTAACCAATTCATTTTAATCCATTTTGATTCATTATTATTTAATAGATTATTAAAATCAAGAACCAGTTAATTTCATCACCAATATCAATTCATAAGGGTCCTTACACATTATAAATTGAAATTGTAACATAAAATAACAATATCCTAACATTTACACTAGACAACGGGTGTAACTGGTCATAATTGTGGTTTCATCGGAAAAGCTTCCAATGGAACTCACCAATAAAACCATATAAGGTGGAAATTTTAGTTAAAAAAACCAACTATGACATCATTAAGAGTACTAGAACACTAAAAAGTATAACAAACAAGTCACAAGTAGAAATCATATGAAAAATAGGCAATGTATGCAGGAAAGTAGATATGGCATGGCATAATGCATGGCAGTTTAAATCCTATCATACCTAGTATGATGTATGATTTTAATAATCCCTCTTAATATTAAGTTATATAATTGATATTTCATCCAAAAAAATAAAAAATACAAATCAATTGCTTCTTTTTATGGTGAAATCAAATGAAACCGAAACAATCACAAGCAATAATTATAATTACCCATCCCAAGAAATTTGAGTTTTCACTGTATGTGGAGTATCCAATCCCAAACATAGGATCATAGAAAAATTTATATATCCTAGTATCATATTTATCCCAAATAGTAAAGAAAAAAAGTAAAATATCACTGATGACACGTTGTAGAATCCCACCCTGAATGCCACTCAATAGTTCTCTGAGACTGTTGTCCTAAATACCTCAAGTGCGTCTTCCCGAATATCAGTGACTACCGACTAGCAGTGAGGTTCTTGGTTAAGTATATGGTGAGACTAAAACCTTTTGTATTATATTAGAGTGCAATATTATAAATACAATAAATAGAATAAATAGTAATATATTAAGGGAAACAATATAATAAATAATGATAGTTAAATAAAATGTATGTGGAAGCTATATAAAACAAGTGTAGAGGATGGATAGTAATAATATATACAAAATATGATGTAATTTCATGTTTTATACCAACCCTAAAATGCTATGTAATGGGATACAAGAATATAAAACATGCTATCATATAAACAAAAAGGCCAAAAAACACTATTGCTAGCTTCTCAAGCTTAGGCTCGGTCCTCTTCCCCCAAACTCCATCCTAAATAATGAAATCAAACATTGGAAACTGGAAGCTTCCCCTTTTCAATACCTAAAACCATAAAGTATACTCAACTACTTAACTCACCCAATGAGGGTGTTAGATACACTCTCAATAGTTCAGAACCCACAATGTCTAGGCCTTTTCATTTCAGGAAATATAAAATAAACAATGTTCTATAATAATTTAAATACAATATGAAAATAAATAAATAAATCCAATTAGATTGGGTTCCACTTAGAGACCCATATAATTTACCTACTTTTTCCTAATTTGATGTGTCTAAACTAAGATATCATGTAATGGTAAAGTGAGTAGTTTTATATGTCATATGTATGAATTTCCCCAATCTTGTGATTGTGCTTGGAGGACCATCCCTATGTTTTATATAACAACTAATAAATTCTCGTTTAAACCCATTTATTTAAATTTAAATTCATTTTAAAACCTTGTTATTGAATATAGAGATTCACCCTTATCATATCCTTGACAATCTTGAGAGAATTTTCAATATCACTTGAGGGGGTCATCAGAAAACCAATGCCAAGGGTCCATCCATTGTGACCCAAATATGAAGTCTCGATCATAACTTTGACATGTGAAAAAATAGATTAAAATAACATCTCAGTTTGTACCTAGTATCACACATGGGGTCTCAAGTATCTCTTGTGGAATGGTACAACCAATTGTCCCATTGATTCCGTCCAAGGGGCCTCCCCTAAGGAACTTATGTCACTCATAAGGAGATGAAAATAGATAATGCAGGGAGATCCCATATCAAGCATGGCTGAAATCACCCTTGGTTTATTTATAATGCATTAGAAAAATATAATTAATGAATGAGAGTTCGTCCAAGGTGTCCTCCATTCAGAACCCCTCATTTCACCCTCAATACTAAAGTAGAATCATTAAACCAAAAATTACATATATCCCGGGTTTAAAAAAGGTACCATTCTTTAATATTGGGAAATTGGATTATATTCGGTGTATTGTTCAAGGTATGATATTGGGAAATTCCTTTTAAATCAATTGATATAATCCATATCCATTGGTTCTTGGCCAATTCTATATAGGTTGAATAGTATATAAGTGGAATGGTGGAAATAATATTCACTAGTTTCATCACCCTTGACAATTCAATTCATGGATCAAGGTATTTAATATAAATAAAGACCCATTTTGGAAGCCTAACTAGCCTAGTAAAAATAGAAAATTAACCTACATAGGTACAACACACCCAATTGGATGGAAAAATAATGGCGATCGACCATGGAGGTGATTAACAACTAGGTTGGATCACAATACATGTGTGAAACCACTTGGAATAATTCAACTAATATTTTAGATGAATCACAATAATGTCTTGGTGAGTGGAATAATGACACATATTATGGAATGAAACAAAATGATGGGAAATGACCTAACCCACTTACCTTATCCTCAAATAGCTTCCCTCATCTAATCTCAACCTTTTATTCAATAAAAGATGGAATAATTTGATGAAACCGCCAAATCCATTGATAATGGGGGGAAAGATATTTTACCTAAATAGTGCATCAGATGGGAAAAAGAACTAGAAATAGGTTGGAGAGGATATGAGATCATACCTATATCTTCCCATTGGATCTAATGGTGAATTAAGTGGATACTAAATGCAGGAGTTTTATAAAATCCTAGATTATTTAGGGATAAGGGTTTCAATGTAATGGAGAAAAGTAAACCATTGTAGAAAAACATGAGATAAATATAGAAATTGATTAAATCATTAAAGAGGTAAATATTGTAATTTCATCCAAACTTCACTATGCATGGTTTGGCCACACAGTTTTCAAACTGTACACCAACCATCTACTATTCACTACTACTAAGGGGCCTATAAAATTGTTACGTTCATGGTTTGACTAATCATAAACAAATCCAAAAAAATATCTCTATCCATGACCTATGAAATCTTTCATGGCCATGCACCTTGAGTCACATGGTTTTAGAAAAACTTTGTGGCCCCTAGTTTATCAGTATCTTCATACACACCATTTCATATAAACCTTGTGGTGTTGGATATAATCATTTCCTTAACTGGGTGGCCCAGTATTTCCTTCACAATTCTGGGATCTAGGCATTAAAAAAGCATCGTATTCACTCAAACTGTAATGCCCCAACCCCAGTTACCCAGAGTCGGTGCATTATTACATTACATTGGCTTGATTATAAGGAAATCATGTCTCGAAATACCGATCACCTTAGTATTATTGGGAACAAGATTCATACATAAGTTCAACATTACAACATGAAAGGAAATAAAACACAAATATATTTCATTAGAAACATCCAAGCCTCCTAGATTATGCCTGTTGTTCACTCATAACTGACTTCTTCATATCCTGGGAAAATGAAACATAAGAAAGGGGTGAGCTCAAACGCTCTGTAAGGGTAAGTAATATAGTGTAAAATGACATAAATATTAAGCATGGAAAATAATTGAAACCACAATCCTTTACCAATAATAAACATGAATACTTTTATGGAGATAATATGAGCTCAGTAAATAATTCCATAATAAAATATAATCATGGGTATTCTACTAGTCGAATCACCACATGAACCATCAATATTATTTCCATAATGAGGGAATGTATAATGTCGGACATTCTGAAACATTTTGTCAAGGCATCGTCCAAGACATCTAAAAATGATTAAGGCCTCGGCCAAAACCATAAATCAAATTGGGAAAGGGCCTCGGCCAATTCCATGTCTAGTTGTCTCATTAGACCTACCGATACATTGAGGAGCTATAGCGGGCTCCACCTGTAACTTATTGAGTCCAATACATTCCTCATATGAAAAGTTTTAAATATATCATAAACATTCATATTAAAACAAGCATACAAAATGTTAATACTTTAACCATAAACCATGAATAGTATAAAAAATAGCACATCCATAGTCAAACATATCACAAAACCTAATATTGAAATTTTGTACCATAATAAATCAACTTCAAATAAACTTAAAATCTATCAAAGGATGTTGACATAGATGAAATAAGAACCCTTTTTAGAGAAATATCCCTTTCTATTTTGAAATCATTTAAGAGTCACATAATTATAAAATAAAACATTTACTTTGAAGATATTTTTATAAGCTTGTAAGGGAAGCTTCGACGAGTTTATAATTGTAGAAAATAGCCACACGTGTCGTATAAGTTAAAAACATTCTTACCTTAATTTTGTTGAAAAGGTTAAAAAGGAACTTGTTTGGAAAATGATAGAAATATTCCTTTATAAAAATCTTATAAAAGTAAACAAGGGTATAAATGACTTTAACCAATAGTATATAAAATAGTAAGAATGTTTTTAAATACATTTTTCAGAAGCATGGTCGTGGACGATAAAGAGTTCCCGGTAGATAATTACGTATAAACAACCTTAGATAATGAAGAGACGGTGAAATAAACCCCTACCTTGTACTTTTCCTTGGTTGATGGTTGGTTAACCTCCTATATAATGGTGAAATAATTGTTATTAAATTATACAAGAATCATATAAATTAATATTATATCAAATATTATCTTTTAACATTTTTTTGTTAGTATTATTGTCGTTTTGGGTGTTAACTTACTCGTTTTCTTTTATATTATTTGTTACATAAGCCGTGTTTTTTATGGATAAGTTGTATATTATTCATATCCATAATTATGTCAAGTCCTTAAACATTATTTTTAATCATCAAATGAGAATTATAATTGCATGGATACGATGGGGAACGAATCTCATCGCGTTCGTGGAGACGGTAGTCCGTACGTACGCACGAGCGACAATATCATTCTTTTGATATTAAAATAATATATACTTGGATGGTATATCATATATAAAAAATCATTATCATGTTATATTTATTATTTACATCAATTAAATATCATTATCATACACATCCAAATAATAATGTTTTGAATAACAATTACACCACGACATGGAGACGGTAAGTTGTACGTACGCACGTATGGTGACATGTCATTCAAAGGATGGATAGAATACTGAATATGTTTGTACCATATTTATAATAACATCACAGTATATAGAAGTTACTGGATTTATTATTTTAGAAAGGAAATAACAAAGAAATAATAAGTTTAAGAAGAAAGGAACTTGAAAAAGGGTGGTGAAAACATTACCTCTTCTTCAGGTTCTTCCTTTTGATTTGATCAAAATGGATCCTTAGGTTGGCTTTATGGATCAAGGAAGGCCTCTATGATTAAGGGAGGATAGTTTAGAGGGTATTTGGTCAGAGTTTTTCCGAACTAAAAGTCTTTTAAGGTATGAATAATTGGTTAGAAGTGGTGTCCTTTTATAAGGGGGAGGAGGGGCTCTTTAGGAAAAACTTAAAGTATTAATTTATAATAAATTAATATTCTGTTTATTATGGCTCCAAAGTGAATTATTCAAAGTATAAGGTAGGTATGGGTCTAAATACTTTCATACAATAGATTTTAGATAGGTTTGGGTTACTATATTAACCTTATCATTTATATTTAACTCTTAGTTAAATGGTTTGACATTTACCATGTCGCTTTGTATTTTTATATTATATGGTTGATAAACTTACTATATACTTCCAAGAGACCCCCTAGTGGTCCATTAATGATACACATATCATTATATAAGTCCTTTGGTCGAACTGTATATTTTTAGGAATAGAATATCAATTAATAATATAATTTTGTTTTAAAAACTCATTTATGTCAATTTTGACAATATTTAATAATTGATTTTTGTTAAAGTCTTAGAAACTTTATTAATTGTAAAAAAATTTATTTAAGAAATACTAGAATGTCATATAAACCAATAATATTCGTTTATGACATCAAAACTTTCAAATTATATTTATTTTAACATTTATAATACTAATTGTTTGATTCTTTCATTAATAAAAAAAATACTCCATCATTATTGTGTCATAAATAAATTTAATTATTCAATGTCTAAAAAATATAAATAAAATACCATTATTTAGGAAATATTTTTATCTTTCTAATTAAAATTTTTAGTCTAAAATATAACATATATAACCCTATGTAAAAATTGATTTTCTAAAATATATATGCTTCTGTCATTTTTGTATTTACTTTAACTTAATTAAAATAAAGTGTCATTATCACTTACAAGTGGATCCATGGTGTCCCAAAATCAACTAAACGATGACCATGGTCATACATGTATCAAAAAATAGAGTTAGGACACATTTTAGAGTAATTTATTATTATAATTATATTAATTTTTTACCCTTATTTAGCGGATTTACCCTTTAACCGTGGTAAATAAAATATTTACCGAAGTAATTATTCAAAATATCGAAAAATAAAAGTTAACTATTTACACAATTTGGAAATCCTGATTCCAAATATGGAATCCATTTTTTCAAATTCAAAACACTAAAGTGGCAAAAAGTAATTTAAAATTAATTCCCGCAGTCAAAACAAAAAAGCGTGGTTTTAAGAAATAATAACTACCAAAAGATTGACACTTGTTTATGTCCGGTTTATATGTGAAATTATGTCCAATGACCAAAATTGTATTAAATGGTAAAAATATATTCAAAATATACTTTAAAATCACTCGAATTAGTAATTTATCACTATTAATTATTTCGATTAAAAAATTTGTTTTTAATTAAAATTTAGTAATTTTCACTATTCATCAAAATATAAAGGTTATCCGAAAAGTACTAAAATTTCAACCTAAGATAATTTCAATAGTCAGAAACCAAAAATGAATTCAATTTTGAAAGATAAAATTTATAAAATTTCAAAAAGTGGGTATTATTATTCATAACGGCTACTTTGATTGGTCGCGGTGTGTTAGAATATCGAAGTGGCGTACAATGCAAGCTATTGCATTATTTAAAGGGAAACATACCATGGAAGATTGGGGTGTTACATTCTCCCCTCATTCAAATAATTTTTGTCCTCAAAATTTCTAGAATACTACTGCATAAAAAGACTTGGGTGGTTCTTCATCATAAGTTCCTCGGGTTCCCATGTTGCCTCTTCCATCTTATGGTTTCTTCATAGAACTTTTACTAGACGAGTTATCTGGTTTCTCAACACTTATTCTCTCATATCAATAATATTTAAAATATCTTCTCAATAAGACATATTAGGTTCCAGTTCTAATTCCTCATAGGTGAGTACATGCATTGGGTTAGGCATGTATTTTCTCAACAGTGATACGTAGAACACATCGTGAACTTTGGAGAGACTTGGCGGCATTGCCAAATGGTAAGCTACAACCCCAATTCGTTCTAGAATTTATAATGGTCTGATGTACCTGGGACTCAATTTTCCCTTTTTACCAAAACGTATAACACCCTTCCATGGAGATACCTTCAAGAAAACCTGATCTCCTACCTGAAATTCCAAATCCTTCATTCGGTTTCCAGTATAGGTCTTCTGCCTACTTTGAGTTGCTTTGATGTGGTTTTGTATTACCATCACCTTTTCCATCGTTTCTTCCACCAGTTCTAGGCCTACGAGTTTTCTCTCACCAACGTCATCCCAACAGGTAGGTGTGTGACATCTCTTTTTGTATAACGCTTCATATGGTGCCATCCGAATACTTGAATGGAATCTATTGTTATAGGAAAATTCTACCAGAGGTAAATATTGATCCCACATACCTTCAAAGTTAAGTGAGAAAGATCTAAACATGTCTTCTAAGGTTTGAATAATCCATTCTGATTGTCCATCGGTTTGGGGGTGGTAAGCAGTGCTCAAACTATGTTCATTATCTAGGGATTTTTGAATACTTTTCCAGAATCTTGAAGTGAAACGGGGATCACAATCAGAAACAATCGATAGGGGTACTCCATGAAGTCTCACAAATTCATTAATATATTGTCTTGCTAGAAGTTCAAGTGGTATATCCTCTCTTATAGCAAGAAAATGTGCTAACTTTGTAAGAATATCAACAATAACCCATATTTCATCGTTACTTCTAGGAGTATTTGGTAGCCCCATGAAAAAGTCCATCATAATATTATCCCATTTCCACTCTGGTATGGGAAGAGGTTGCATGACTCCACCAGGATGTTGCCTTCCAGCTTTTACTTGTTGACAACCCATACATCTTGACACAAAATCATCAATCTCCCTCATCATTTTGTCCCACCAAAAATGTTCCTTCAAATATCTATACATTTTGGTGCTCCCAGAGTATATAGAGAAATTGGAGCTATGATAATCATCTAAAAATTCCCTTTTCAGGTCAGGTATATTAAGAACACAAAGTCTCTTCCCAAATTTCAAAATTCATTCTTCATACACATAGTATCTCAATCTCCCATCATTCATAGCTTTAATCTTCTTTTGAAACTCCTCATCACTGGTCTGAGAACTCTTTATCCTTTCTAGTAAAGATGGTTTGGAAACCATTTGAAAAAGTATCGATGTTTCAACATTCATGGTAATTCCCATATCCATCTTCACTAGATCCATAAAAATAGGATCCCTTTCAATTCTCATCATGTTCAAAACTCCATGATCTTTTCTTCTCAAAGCATCTACCACCTTATTTTCCTTCCCCGAGTGGTAGTGTATCGTGCAATCATAATCCTCAAGTAGTTCAAGTCAACTCCGTTGCCTCGTGTTGAGTTATTTCTGTGAGAAAATGTACTTCAAACCTTTGTGATCGGAATAAATCTCACATTTTTCACCATATAGATAATGCCTCTATATCTTCAAAGCAAAAATTACAACAGCTAACTCAAGATCATGAGTAGGATAGTTTTTCTCATGCATTTTTATTTGTTCTGATGCATAGTCAATAACCCTATCATTCTGCATAAGGACACAACCAAGTCCTTTCTTTGAAGCATCACTATAAATAAAAAACTCATCATTCCCCGATGGTAGAGTCAATATAAGAGCATTGACTAATCTTCTATTATGTTCTTCAAAACATTCTTCACACTCTTTTGTCTAAAAAAATTTACCCCATTTATGCGTGATCTTTGTTAATAGGTTATCCAATCGGGAAACGTTCTGGACAAAATGATGATAATACCCTGCTAAGATAATAAAACTGCATACTTCGGTTATACTCGTTGGTGCTAGCCATTCTTTGATTGCTCTTGTCTTAAAAGGATCAACAGAGATTCCATCCTTAGAGACAATATGACCAAGAAAATAAATCTCCTGAAGCCAGAATTCACACTTGTAAAACTTCGCATAAAATTCATGTCTTCTCAGAGTCTTCAGGATAATGCACAAGTGATTTTCATGATCTTCGTAGCTTTTGGAGTATACCAAGATATAATAAATAAATACCACTAAAACGTCATCAAGATATTCCGTAAAAACTATGTTCATTAGATCCATGAATACAGAGGGTTCATTAGTCAATCCAAAAGTCATTACTGTAAACTTGTAATGCCCATACCTGGTTCGAAATACTGTCTTCGGAATGTCTTCTTTCTTCACACACAACTGATTGTATCCAAATAGAATGTCAATCTTTGAAAAGTATTGAGCTCCATGTAGTTGGTCAAATAAATCATCAATGCGAGGTAGGGGATACTTGTTCTTTATTGTTGTAGCATTGATTTCCCTGTAGTCGATATATAACCTCATAGATCCATCTTTCATCTTAACAAAAAGGATAGGAGCTCCCCATTTAGAAACACTAGGGTGAATAAATATCTTATTACTCAATTCCTCTAGTTGTTTTTTTAGTTCAACTAATTCCACAGTGTCCATTCTATAAGGGGTATTCGATATAGGCCTTGAACTAGGAATTAAATCAATGGAAAACTCAATTTCTCGTTCTAGAGGATGTCAAGGTAAATATTTGGGAAACACATTAACATATTCTCTCACAATAGGTACATACTCTATTTGAACATTCCATTCCTCACCCAAAGTCATTTCATTATCTTCCTCCCTAATAATTGAATTTAGTTGAGATACTGGGGGTGGATCTAGGAAATAATTTGGTGGTAAAGATTCTGCTCTAAAGATAAGGTGTTCCTTATCATCATCATCAAAAATAATAACCTCATTCTTCTTACAATAAATTTTTCCATCATGGTCCAAAATCCAATCCATACTGAAGATTATATCAAATTCAATCATAGGTATGACGATGATATCCGTAGATAAAGAACATTTATATACTCTTATGGGGACTGATTCACAAAACTTTATTTCAATGATACTTCCCTAACAACTCCCTTGTTAAATCAAATTAGAAATATCTAATTTTCTTAGAAAACTGGGAAGATATGAAACAATGCGATGATCCATAATAAAATAAAGCATTCGCTAAACTTGAGGAGACCATTAAATTACCTACCAGCACGTCTTTCGGGGCTTCAACCTCAGTAGTTGTGATTTCATAAGCTTAGCCTTGGTCCTTAGGGATTTTCTGAGGTAAGTTTCCTTAACTATTAGGACATTCATTTTCATAATGTCCCATCTACCTGCAGTTGTAGCATTGAACATTGGTAGAGTATTTCTTTCCCTTACAATCACCAGCAAGATGGCCTTTCTATCCACATTTGTATCATACTCCTTTTCCTTTTAGATAGGCACCAGGGTGCTTCCTTCCACAATTATCACAGGGTAGAAATTCAATTCCTCCCTACATCCCTAATTCCTTATTTTCTTTCCCAAAGTGTTCAGCAGATCTCTTCTTCTCTTTCTTAGATTTAAAGTCATAAGACTTAGAGAATTCATTTTTTGTCTTCATAGAACACGAGACAATATATTCATATGATGAGAAGGATTGTGATACTAATGCTCAACAGAGAAATGGTTTTTAACCCATCAAAGAAACGATCAAACTTACTTCTTGGGTTACGTATATAATCTGCAGCATGCCTCGCTAACCTTCTAAAGTTAGCATCATACTTTGGGACATTCTTATACTCCTTTTTCCTCAAACTCAGAAATTGCCTTTTCATATCTACACGATGGTCACGAGGAAAGTATTTTTCTATGAAATGATCTTTGAACTCCATCTATTCCATATTTGATATTTCATCATCTTCCTTTGTGTTTTGAATCAATGACCACCATTGATCAGCATCTCCAGTGAGGCGGTAAACTATCATGATAAATTTTTTCCTTTCACAACTCCCCAAGGCATGCAATATTTTCTCTAAGGAATTTGTCCATCGCTCAGATACTAAGGTATTTGTACTCCCATTGAATGTTCATGTTTGTTTCCTTATTAAGTGATCTAACATTGATCCTCCACGCTATGGATCTGGGTGCTCCATACGAGTAAGGTTATTATTCATACCCTGAGTGAGTTGTCCCAATATGGTGATTAGCTGATCAGCACTAGTTGCATCACCAGCTCCACAATAATTATCTTGAGCAGGAGTGAAATCCATACATGGAGTGTGTGCATTGATATAGTTTCCATTTCTTCCACTAGGTGCCATTTCTAAACAATGGCATATAGTAGATTAGTTTATGAATCACAATACATAAATCCAAACTTTCAAAACACTTAACATAAATTGAAAAGTTTATTGACTTAATCTATAATCATAAAAATGTTTTCTTTGAGGAATTATATACTCATAAACCATTCATAATGGTTTGTAAAGAAAATGAGCATTATCCTTAGAATATCTCTCGGGAGTGTCGTAACCAAGAGTGTAGCAAGGCCCATTGTCGTGCACCAGTTCCCGTTCAACTCTAGCTCAAAGCGGTGTTTTTGGGTTTTACCCCTAGGTACATCTGTGCCAAAGCCTCCTATACCTACTCATATCCAGATAGGGATGTATTTCTTAGAAAACTCACAAAATCTCTTAAATACCAAAATTCTAGGATGTTCTTCTATACTAATCCTCAAAGTCTATCTTAAGGCTATGTGCTTTGATCAGAGTTTATCTAAATCTAGTTTCCAAGGTTTGTAATAAAATTCCTATGATACCAACCGTAATGCCCTAACCCCAGTTACCCAGAGTTGGTGCATTATTACATAACATTGGAATGATCATAAGGAAATCATGTCTCGAAAAACCAATCAGTTTAGTATTATTGGAAATAAGATTCACACATATGTTCAACTTTACAACTTGAAAGGAAATACTACAAAAATATATTTCATTAGAAACATCTAAGCCTCCTAGATTATTCCTACTAGTCACTCATAACTAACTTCTTCATATCCTGAGAAAATGAAACATAAGAAAGGGGTGATCTCAAATGCTCAATAAGGGTATGTAATACAGCAGAAAATGACATAAATATTAAGCATGGTAAATAATTGAAACCACATGCCTTTACCAATAATAAACATCAGTACTTTTATGGAAAGAATATTAACTGAGTAAATAATTCCATAATAAAACATAATCATGGGTGTTCTACTAGTCGAATGACCACATGAACTATCAATATTATTGCCATAATGAAGAAATGTATAATGCCGGACATTCTGAAACATTTTGTCAAGGCCTCAGCCAAGATGTATAAAATTGATTAAGGCCTTGGCCAAAACGATAAATCAAATTTCGAAAGGGCCTCATCCAATTCCACATCTAGTTGTCTCATGAGACCTACTGATGAATTGAGGAGCTATAGCAGGATCCACCCACCACTTAAAAAGTCCAATACATTCCTCATATGAAAAGTTTTAAACATATCACAAACATTAGTATTAAAACTAGCATACAAAATGTCAATAATTTAACCATAAACCATGAATGGTATAAAAAATAACACATCCACAGTCAAACATTTCATAAAACCTAATATGGAAGTTTTTTATCATAACAAATCAACTTCAAATAAAATTAAAATCCATAAAAGGATGTTGACATAGATGAATCAAAACCCTTTTTAGAGAAATATCTCTTTCTATTTTGAAATCATTTAAGAGTCACATAATTATAAAATAAAACATTTACTTTGAAAATATTCTTAAAAGATTTTAAGGGAAGCTTAGAAGAGTTTATAATGGTAGAAAATAGCCTCACCCACTGTATAAGTTAAAAAACATTCTTAAATTAATTTTTTCGAAAAGGTTAAAAAGGACCCTGTTTGGAAAATGACGGAAATATTCTTTTATAAAAATCTTATAAAAGTCAACAAGGGTATAAATGACTTTAACCCATAGTCTATAAAATAGTAAGAATGTTTTGAACTACATTTTTAAGAAACATGGATGTGGATGACACAGAGGTCCTAGTAGATAATTACGTATAAACAACCTTGGATAATGAAGAGATTGTGAAATAAACCCTTAACATATACTTTTCCTTGGTTGATGGTAGGTAAAACTCATTTATAATAGTGAAATAATTGTTATTAAATTATACAAGAATCATATACATTAATATGATATCATATATGATCTTTTAACATTTCTTTGTTAGTATTATCATCGTTTCGGGTGTTAACTTACTCGTTTTCTTCTATATGTTTTGTTACATAAGTCATGTTTGTTATGGATATGTTGTATGTTATTCATATACAGAATGATATCAAGTCCTTAAACATTATTTTTAATCATCAAATGAGAATTATAATTTCATGGATACGATGGGGAATGAATATCATCGTGTTCGTGGAGACGGTAGTCTGTACATACGCACAAGCGACAATATCATTAATTTGATATTAAAATAATATATAATTGAATGTTATATCTTATATGAATAATAATTATCATGTTATATTTATTATTTACATCAATTGCATATCATTATCATACCCATCAAAATAATAATGTTTTTAATAACAATTACACCACGACGTGGAGATGGTAAGCCTTACATACGCACGTATGGTGACATCTCATTCAAAGCATGGATAGAATATTGAATATGGTTGTACCATATTTATAATAATATCACAGTATATAAAATACATTAGAGTTATTATTTTAGAAAGGAAATAACAAATAAATAATAAGTTTAAGAATAAATGAACTTTAAAAGGGTGCTGAAAACATTACCTCTTCTTCGGGTTCTTCCTTTTGATTTAATCAAAATGGATCCTTAGGTTAACTTTATGGATAAATTAAGTCCTCTAGTATTAAGTTAGGATAGTTGAGAGGGTATTTGGTCAGATGTGGGCTGAACCAAAAGGATTTTAAGGTATGAATAATTGGTTAGAATTGGTGTCCTTTTATAAGGGGGAGAAGGATCTCTTTTGGAAAAATTTAAAGTATTAATTTATAATAAATTAATATTCCGTTTATAATGGCTCCAAAGTGAATTATTAAAAGTATAAGGTGGGTATTGGTTGAAATAATTTCATCCAATATATTTTAGACATGTTTGGGTCACTATATTAACCTTATCATTTATATTTAAATCTTAGTTAAATAGTTTGACATTTACCGTGTCACTTTGTATTTTTATATTATATGGTTAATAAACATAAAATATATCTCAAAGTAACCCCCAAGTGGTCCATTAATTATAAAAATATCATTATATAGGTCCTTTGTCCAAACATTATATTTTTAGGAATTAAATATCAATTAATAATATAATATTTGTTTTAAAAACTCATTTATGTCAATTTTGAAAATATTTAATAATTGATTTTGGTTAAAGTCTTAAAAAATTTATTAATTCAGAAAAAATTAATTTAAGCAATCTTAAAATGTCATATTAACCAATAAATATAGTTTATGACATCAAAATATTAAAATTATATTTATCTTAATATTTATAATACAAATTGTTTAATTCTTTCATTAATAAGTAAAATACTACAACATTATTGTTTCATAAATAAATTTGATTATTCAATGTCTAAAAATTATAAATAAAATACCATTATGTATGAAATATTTTTATCTTTCAAATTAATATTTATAGTTGAAAATATAACATATATAACCTTATGTAAAAAATTTTTTGCTAAAAGATATATGCTTATGTCATTTTTGTATTTACTTTAACATAATTAATCTAAAGTGTCATTATCACTTACAAGTGGATCCATGGGGTCTCCAAATAGACCCCAAGATGACCATTGTCGGAAATGTGTCAAAAAATAGGGTTAGGACAAGTTTTAGTGTAATTTATTATTATTATAATATTATTTTTTTACCCTTATTTATCGGATTTACCCTTTAACCATGGTAAATGAAATATATACCAAAGTAATTATTCAAAATGTATAAAAATAAAAGTTATCTATTTACACAATTTGGACATCCTAATTTCAAATATGGAATCCATTTTTCCAAATTCAAAACATCAAAGTGGCATAAATTAATTTAAAATTAATTCCCACTGTCAAAACAAAAAAGAGTGTTTTTAAGAAATAATAACTATCAAAAGATTGAAAATTGTTTATGTCCGGTTTAAATGTGAAATTATGTCCAATGAAAAACATTGTATTAAATGGTAAAAATATATTCTAAATATACTTTAAAACCAATCAAATTCATAATTTATCACTATTAATTATTTCGATTAGAAAAGTTGTTTTTAATTAAAATTTAGTAATTTTCACTATACATCAAAATATAAAAGTTATCCGAAAAGTACCAAAACATTACCCTAAGATAATTTTGATATTCCAAAACCAAAAATGAAGTCAATTTAGAAAGAAATAATTTATAAAATTTCAAAAAGTGGGTATTACTATTCATAACGGCTACTTTGATTGGTCGTGGTGTGTTCGAAACTTGAAGTTGAGTATAATGCAACCTATTGCATTATTCAAAGGGAAACAAACCGTGGAAGCTTGGGGTGTTACAAAAATCCTCCTTACATTGACTTGGTATCATTATTAGGGATGTTTAAATGAATTAGAACCAAAAAATAATGGTTTGTACCTTATAGAAAATTTAACATGTTACATATATACTTTCTATCAATGATTCCCAATAAAATATCATCTTTTGGTTGTAAATAGGATCATGAGGTATATTCAAGACACACATGATTACAGTTTAATGTATCAAACATAGAATGAAAAATAATTGTATTCCTATGATGATGTAGATTATACAAGAGGAATTATGGACTAAAAATAAATAATTTGAAGATATATTTTCATGGGAATAAGTTATATCGGATAGATTATAAAAAACTATAAAGAACAAAACTTAGTATATCTAAAGTTGAGAATATTTTCACTAAAAATAACTGAAAAAAATTGGCATGGATAAAACTATAATTAGGGGATTTTGGAGATGTGGTGAAGGTTCCCATGGTAAACCATTTTGATAAATAGTGTGTGATAAAGCTACCTAGAAATCTGGTGTAACATTCATGCAAAATAACATAGATATATAATATCATTTTATTAATGATATGGTTGATCAAGGCACTTAAATATTGGAGCATATAGATAAAAATAATAAACTGGAGAATATCTTTAAAAACTCATTGGCCACACCAATGTTTGAAATGAATCAGTTGAACCTTGTTTCTTAGATAGCTCTCTCATATTTTTTGGATAGATTTATATTTTTCCATTATATAACAAAAACTCATTTGTATTTTGATGGTAACAAAATCATCATTTTCTTGCTGATTTTTTATCATAAGTGTTTCAATATTATATATTATATTCTTGAATCATTTGAATGATTTGAGTTATTATCAAAAAAACTTCCCAATGAATTTCTCTTACAAGTTTACACTGATCTTATATGAACAAAAATTATAATGTTCAATCACATTGCTAGGGATAAAATTAAATTTACATGAAATGATTTTATCTTATATAATAATATCATAAATTTATTCTTTTATGGAAAAAATGTATTTATCCTATAGAAATAAGTCAATGTCAAAAAGTGAAATTAGATGGATTTGTAGCTAATTTATTTCTCTTATGTCAACCTGGATTTATTTTATAGAAATTAACTTTGTAAGTAATTTATATGAAAAATAGATGAATTAAAATATATTATATGTGTTTTATCATACATAAGTTGTTTATATTATGATACTAGAATTATCTTATGATAATAGTGTTTTCATACTTTTATCTTATGCATATTGATTTATCCGTGGGAGGATCTATATTTTATTCTTAAATTTAAAGTATCATTCAGATACACTCAACCATTTTCATATACTCTAAAAATTAAACTTATACTTTCATATGTATTAGAAAATATGATGCCTAAATAAAGATAGGCCAATTTGAACAATGAACCTTTTTTCCAGGAAATGAAAAATACAATTAAGATACATTCTACTACATCATGTCATCATTATTCATGCTATATTTGGAAAAGAAAGATGTATGCTGATTAAGAGCCTATCACTTCAGATTTAAAAATTATTTTTTTCAAACATTATGATTAATATGTGTTCTTGGTTCAAATTCAATTATAGTAGATATAAAAAATAGGTCACACACATGCGTGATGAGGTGCACATGTATAGAAAAAATATATGAAAGATACATATTCATGTATTCATTTCTCTACTACACTATCATTTTTTCTATGATCTATGTTGTTGTAATTAAAAGATTATCTTTTACAATTGAAGAACCTCAAGTGCTTCTCCTTGAAGATAATATGTTTAACTATAATTTTATTCTTCCTCTTTTAGTTACTTATAAAAAGTATGTTCTAAATCAATATAAATCTTTTGTTTCATATTTTTATCATTATCCACTTGTTTAATTTGAGTTTTCTAAGACCAAGAAAAATCCATATAAAGTGAGATCATATTTTAAATCTCTAGAAACATTTTTACTATGTAACAGCTACTCTCACTCATCTGGGAATCCCTAGAAAAAAGGTCTAGTATAGTGAAAATCACTAAAATCAAGGACTAGAGTGTTGGTGGGCATACTAGTGGATATTGTTTCCCTGAACCCCCAATAAATTTTATGTGTTTTATATTTATGTTTCTTTTTTCATTAAATTTATTATTTTTGATAATAGAATATCAAAATTGATAAGTCCAAAATAAATGGTTGTTTTTAATTAATGAAAATTTCAAGAACTCAATTTACACCTCCCCCCCCCCACCTTGAGTTATTTTAAATCATTTATCCAGAAAAGAATTAGTAACATAGATAGAGACTCTTGAGTTCTCAGCTCTAAATGGATGAATTTATGAAGATCATATTCTAATGCCTATAATGTCTAAAAAATAGAGGGAATATATATGTTAAAGGAACTAAAGTACCTTTGTGACAACTTATTTTAATAAAGTTTTTTGTATTTGTTGACAACTAACCATTATTATTTTAGAATTTTTTTAGGAATAAAATACATCTTCCTTGTATTCAGTTCATTAGATCCAAAATAATTAGAGGAATAATTTATTGTTTTATGGGAGTCTATATTTTATGTAATAAGAGAAATAATAAATTTATACAAGAGTTTTTTAAATAGGAATGTGAAGTCATGAGTTAGAATGTTTTTATACATTCTAAAAAAATTATATGATCATTTATTGATCAAAAAGATATAAAAAATTATGAAAACATTCATGATAAAAGTTTTTTAAGAAATGGTGGAGCGGTTTTAAGAAATTCATAATTTTATCAAAATGATAATTCCATTTTAATGAGATTTACATTGTATTAAGACTGATCGACACCAGAATCCTACAAAAAATGGATCTAGAAGATCATCACCATAATCCTGAAAAAATAGATCTGGAAAATCAATACCAGAATCCTACAAAAATCATATCCAAAAAATCAGCACCAAAATCCTGTATTGAGAAATAATTCATAATGAGAGAAAGAGATAGAGATGATTTACTATACCCTTTTGATTCTCCATACGACCCTTATAAAACTATTGGATCCAAAAAATTGGAACCATAATCCTACCAAAATTGGATCCATCATTATGAGAAAATCAGAAACAAAACTCTTCAAAAAAATGGATCCAATATTCTAAGTAAATCAACACTAGAATTCTACAAAAATAGTATCCAGCATTTTTGTATAAATAAATAATTAGCAACGATCTGAATATAAAGAAGAATTAAAGTGGTCCAACCTATCATTTACTTTCTCATAAATCTTAGAGATATCTATGGAAGTTTTATGGAGTTAAATATAATGTTTAAATGCAAGATATTTTTGAAGTATTGATATTTGAGGATATGGGGAAAGTTTTCAAGATTCCCTCTCTTTTTTTATGAGTTTCCTATAAATACGTTCTCATATCACTTGTTCATTTTCAAATTTCTACATACATGTAAAACACAAAGAACTGGAGATATATAACTAAAATTTCCCATCCGATTAAAGAAGAATTATATTGATAATTCAATTAGAGTTTGAGTTTTTTAGTTCATTTTGAGAAAAATATAATTCCCCATTATTCAAAAACCATCACCACCATTCTTTGAAAGTCAGATCCATAATTCTGCAAAAATTGGCACCATAATTTTCTGAAAATCAAATCAAGAATCTAGCATCTTTTTATTCAGAAAATCGCATCCATAACCATGAATCATTGTATTGACGAAATTGGATCCAGCATCATTGAATTGAGAGAATCGGATCCATCCAAATCGAACTGAGGATTTAGACTAAGCATTTGTGGATCATTTTCAACTAAGTATTTATTCTTTTAATTGGCTTAATTTTATTTAAAAGTAAAATATTTTAAACTAATAGGATTAAATATAATCATTCTTATCAGGAGATAGAAGGTTTCAAATATGATTTGGCACAACTTGTATTCACATCTTCATAATAGTTTATTTCTATAGACCCATGGGAGTGGCTATGGAAAAGATGTAGGTTCTCACACTGAGGTCGAACATTATTAATCATATGTTCTTTTATTTCATAACAAATTTTTCATTAAGAGTATTTAAAAAAAGTTGGTAAGGATATAAATATTAAAAAGTTTTAGGGGTGGAATTTCTAAGAGTTTTGAAACATATAAAAAGTGCACAACTGATTCAACCACCCCCCCCCCATATGATTTTTTATTCTATCCTTTTAACTTCAATTATAATCAAAACATTTTGGTTCCTATATTGAATCCTTATCATGGATAATATTAATTTTTTCAATAGTAAATAATTCCAACATTATATGGAAATAATTATTGTGGATGGGAAAATAGGATGATTCCTTATCTCATAAATCATTCCTTTTAAGTTGTTAATGTTAATACTATTGGTTTTCCACCTATTGTGAAAGATGCTACCATGACATTTGCTGATAATAGAAACATAGCAGTTGATGGAAAGGATATAAGTACAATCCTTATAACCTTATCATAGGATGTTTATCAGAAGGTGATGGGTCTCAAGACTTCAAAAAGTGTGTGGGATAAGCTGGAAAGTGTTTTCAAAGGGAATAATAAATTCAAGGAGGAAAAGCTACAAATCTGGTGTAGTACGTATGAAGACATAAGAATAAGGGATGAAGAAACAATTAAATAATACTTCACCAAATTAAATGAAATTTTTGGCAACATTAGAGGATTCAGATATGTATTGTAAGATTCTATAATTGTGAATAAACTTATGAGAAAATTTATAGACATAATTGATTCTAAAACTTCTTCTTTGGAAGATAAGGATTATTTATCTCTTGATGAATTGCATAACATTCTTGTTGATTATGAAATGTGGAAATTTCCAATCCTTAAAAAGAATATGAAAGTTGAAATTTATTTTAAAACCATGAGAAAGTCTAAAATCCAAAATGTTGATGAATTCAGACCTTGTGAGTTTGATGACATGGAAGATGATGAGTTCAATGAAAAAATCATTCCTCTTATATCCAAGAACTATCGAAGAGGAAGAAGAAAGTACGGAGGAAATATTCTTCTCAAATATTTTGAGCATAGTGGAATTGGACCATTTACTATGAATTTCCCCAAGAATAAAGTTGAAGAATATCTATATAATTCTGAAGAAAAACCTTAATGGAGGAAGTGGATCAAGAATTATAAAGAAGAAAATTCTTCCAAAAGATACAAGAAAACATTTACTAAAAATAAAATAAATATGTCAAGTAAGAAAGTTAAATCAGAATCAACTAACAGCAATTCATCCGAAGATGAAATTTCAGAAAAATTATGATCCTTTATTGCAAAATTTTAGAAAACAATAGATTCCTCGGAGAGTGAAGAAGTTGGTGAAGAATATTATAGAGAGTATCATCTCAGAACCCAAATAATTGCATGTCATGATAAAACTACTATCAAGAATGAAATTAAATTAATAAAGAAAGATCATAAAGAACTTGATAATGGAAGAAAATATGTCATCAAGTAGGTGGATGAAAACATTTAGGAAATTTTAAGTTACAATCTTTGAATTACTAAACATGGAAAGATGATTGAAGATCTTATCAATATGATAGAATCTAAGAAAGAAGAGGTTAAAAATTTGAAACCAAAACTTCATAAGTCAGAAAGTGACTTGAGAAAGATGAATGAAAACTTCATAAAACCTACGAAAGTAAAAGTTGAGACTTATAAAGTTATTAAGAATTCTTAATATGAGAATCAGGTGAAATATTATCATAACAAATATTAATGTTTCAACTGATTCTTTTAATATTTCAGGTTTTGGAAAATGTATGGCGTATGGGCAAAGCATGGGTGGAGAAAGGAAATGACAAATCTATCAATTATACAAATGTAGAAAAATCACTCAAAAGAAATGATGGTTCGCATCCTAAGTATTTTTGAGCTCAAAGAAGTTACCAACCTCAAAAACAATTCTATAGAGATAGATCTTTATTAAAAATAAAATTAATATTTTAATGATATTGATGGTGTTGTGGAATCTATGGGCATAGAGATTATAATTCCTGGAACAACTTTTCTCTAACCATAATAAGGTTTGATCAAAGTGGAAGAAATTGTGAAAGAATAATGAGAAACTATACTAACTCACAGGAAGTTAGAAAGGTGAATTCTAAAGATGTTAGAAATATTCCAACAACTAATCAATTTGAATGTCTGGGACATGTTTTTGGAAGATGTGATCAATATGGTCATCATGCTAAAAGATGTATAACACTCCTTCTATAACAATTTTCTTTTGATAGAAAAGAAAGGAAACCTGAAAAGAGAAGGTTGAGGCAAGAGATTTTATTGTTGACATTGCTTTGAAATCAAGTAGGATGGAAAAAATATAGATTTTTTATGGTGATTTTTCCTTACAGATGATAGGTGATATAAAAATATTGAAACATATTGAAATTCATGATACAGGAGTAGTTACATTTTTTAATGATAGTTCCTTAAAAAGTAGAGGAATCAGTATGGAAGATATTTAATCATACAAATTGAAATTAAAGGAATTTTTAATTTTTGATGGGATTAAATGTAACATACTTAGTGTAAGTAAACTTTGTGATGATGAAAAAAAATAAATTTTTATAATGGATTATTGTATCATAAAAAGTGTAAAAGATGGAAAATTCATTAAAAAGGACAAATAACACGCGGGATTCTCATTCAAATAGATGAATTTAATAATTCATTTTATTTGAGTGATGAAGATGAAAAAAAATTGTGGTAATGAATACTTGGTCAACTTGGGAATAATGACATGACTAAACCTTCTAAATTTTATGCTTTTCTGAATTTTCTATATTTGAAAATAAGAGATGAAGATTTTTGTATTACTTTCCCTAAAGGAAATATGACTACAAAAATACTAAGATAATTGAGATTAAATCTACCAAACTACTTGAGATTATTAATTCTGATCTATGTGGGCTGATGAAACATCAATCCAAAAAAGGGTATTTATATGTTATCACTTTTATTGATGATTTTACTCAGATAAAAAACATCACATCCATGAAGCATAATTCAGACACTGTTAAAATGATAAAATTATTCAGAAAAGATACTAAGAAAGCATTGGGGGTTTCCATAAAGAAGAAAAGAACAGATAAAGGTACCAAATTCACAAACAATACATTTGAAACTTATCTGAGAAATCATGATATCAAGAATCATTACAATACTCCCTATACTCCACAACAAAATGTAGTTTCAAAAATAAATAATAAAAGCTTGGTTGAAATGGGAAGAATTATGTTAACCGAATACAAAAATTCCAAGTTCTATTAGAGAGAAGTTGTTAGTATAGTTGTACATGTTAAGAATGGATTCTCTTTTATATCAGAAACCAAAATTTCTCCTTATAAAATGTGGTATAACAAAAAACCTTCATTGAAATACTTCAATGTTTTTGTAAGAACATTTTTTCTCAAAATCAAAAATCAATATTTTGGAAAGTATGAAGAGAAATATTAGAATGGAATATTCCTGGGTTATTCATCAAATGGGAGAAGTTAAAAATGTTTGAACGAATGTTTACAAAAGTTGGTGAACTCATACGATGTGAAGGTAATTGAAAATCAAAGATCGTTAAAAAAAATTTGTTGAGAATGATGAGGGTAAATTGGATATTTCCAACAATAGTAAAAGTAATTAAAAACATTCTTATCAATATTTAGAAGAATCGTGTGATGAGAAAATTCCCACTAGGAAATAAACTTTTTTATTTACTACCATATGAAAACATGTTGAATACGAAATAATTATTAGGAATAAAAAGGCTCTAGTTCAAACCAGAATAAATTTGAGATTAGAAAATCAAACTTCACTTATCTCAAAAGTTGAACCAGAATCAATTTTAGAGGCTATTCAATATAAAGAATGAGTGGATGCTATGAATGAAGAGTTGGATGATATTGAGAAGTATAAAACATGAGAACTTATTCCAAGGAGAGAAAATAAAAATGCTATTAAAACTGAGTGGGTTTATATAAAAAATAGAATGATCAAGGAGAAGTTCCAAGAAAAAAATCAAGACTTGTTTTTAAATGATATGAATAGGTGTAAGATATAGATTTTGATGAAATTTTTTCCCTATTTGTGAGATTGAAAACTATTATAATGTTTTTTTTAGTGGAAACACATTGGAATTACAATTTTTATCAAATGGATATAAAGTCAACTTTCTTAAATGGTGAGATTGTGGAAGAATTTTATACTGAGAAAACATATGGTTTTCAACTTTACTTCGATGAAAAAAAAGAATATAAATTGAAAAAAACTTTTTATGGGTTCAAACAATCTATGCATGTTTGGTATTTGAAGCTTCTAAGTTGTTTGAGAATGATGAAATTTTCATAATTAAAAGTTAATATAAACTTTTATGTGAATGATGTTGACTCTAGAACTTTAATTATAATTTTTTATGTAGAATATATAATTTTTGATGGGGATAGATAAATGTTTTGTGAAAATTTTGATAGACAAATAAATAATAATTTTGAAATGCCAATGTTGGGAGAATTAACTTTCTTCCTTGGATTACAAGTTCAACAAAAGGAAAAATATATTTTCTTATCTCAAGAAAAATATTCTAGGGAATTGTTACAAAATTTGGGGATGGATGAATCCAATGAAGTTTAAACTCCTATTTTAGTGATCACAAAGTTGAGAAAAGAAAATAAAATAAGTGTGTATCACAAATACATTTAGAAGCACATAGAAAGTCCCCTTTACCTTACAGCTTCAATTCCTGACATTGTTTATGTTGTCACTTGGTATTCTAGGTATCAAAGTAATCCAAAGTAATTACATATGTTGGCAGCAAAAAAAATCTAAGATATGTCAAAGGAACAAATTCCCATGGTTTTTTATACAAAATAAATTGTGAGATAAATTTTATGGTTATACTGATACCGATTGGGTTGTACATTGTAATGATAGAAAATCAACCTCAGGAAGAACATTTTTCTAGATTTATTGTTGTGTGATTGGTCCTCTTAAGAAACAAATTTCATTAACATTGAGCACAATTGAATCCAAATATGTTGTAGCTACTCAATCTTTTACTCAAATGTTATGGTTGAAAGATCAACTAAAAGATTTCAAAGTGAAATTTTATCGACCACTAAAGATACTTTGTGATAATCAAAGTGCAATTGATTTTTATCATAATTATATCAAACATTAAATATCAAAACACATTAATATAAGGTTTCATTTTATAAAATATAAGGTTTATAATAGAGATGTTTTATTGGAATACATTTTAACAAAATATCATATTGCAGATATCTTTACAAAAGTAATGCTAAAAGAATGGTTTTTGGAATTAAGGTTTTATCTTCATGTTCATCATAAACCTCTATATTCCTATTTATTATAAGGAATAACCCCCATTATTCTTTGGATTATTTGGAAAATGGGGGAGATAAAGAAAAAACTTTGTACTTTGTAAATTTTTTTAATTATTTTGTAATGAATTTGAAGCTTCGGTTATCATATATTAGGGGAGAGAAATAAAAACATAGTGAGAAATAAAAAAATCAGGGAGATAAAAGTAAAGTATGTAAATAAAAATGAGAAGAGTTTATCTTTACATGAACACAAAATTTTGTTTTCGTCGAGTGATGGAATTCCTTAAAAAACATTAACTTATCCACTAGTTTGGTTTCAGGATATTCTCTTTTGAGAAAGGATATTATTTGATAAAATAAAAAAGTTGAGTAATGAAAAATTTTTAGAGATAGAAATGGTATTAATGTGGGTTGTCGACAAATCCAAAGGGCAGTAACGAAGTAACTTTATGATAAATTATTTTAACATTGTTTTTGTATTTGTTAAAAAATAACATTTATTGCATTAGAATGTTTTGTTTTCAATGAATCAGATCCATTTTATTTGTATTCAGTTAATCAAATCTAAAATAATCAGAGGTAGAATTTATTGTTTTCTAAGAGTCTATCTTTTTTGTAATCATATAAATAACGAATTTGTTGAAGAGTTTTTTAAATAATAATATGAGCTAGAAAATTTTTATACTTTCTAGAAAAAATCATACATTGATTTGCAGATGAAAAATTTCTCACTAATCATGAAAACATTCATGATAAAATCCTTTGAATAAATGGGTGAGAGGTTAGAAGAAATTCAGAATTTTATCGGAATGATAATTCCATCATAATTTGAATTTCATTGTAATGATAATTAAAATTTAATGAGATTTAAATTTTATTGAGACTGATCGACACTAAAATCCTACAAAAATTTGATCCATAAAATTTGCACCATAATCATACAAAAATCGAATTTAAAAAATTGACCCAAAAATCCTATAAAAATTGGATCAAGAAAATATTCACCAGAATCTGATATTGAGAAAGAATTAGTAATGAGAGAAAGTTATGGAGATGATTTAATATACCATTTTGATTCTCTATTGAACAATTATAAAACTATTTGATCCAACTAAATGGCATCATAATTCTCCAAAAATCGAATCCATCATTCTAAGAAAATCTGCACTAGAATCCTGCAAAAATTGGATCCAACATTCTAAAAAACTCAACACCAAAATTCTACAAAAATAGGATCCAAATTTTTTTTATTAAGAAATAATTTATAATAATATGGTTACAAATAATAATTAATTTATTCAAACCATTAATTAACATTTTTATAAATCTTAAAGAAATTTAAGGAGGTTTGAAGAAGTCAAAGATGATGTTTAAATGAGATAGATTTTTAGAGTTTTGTATTTGACAATGAAGGGAAAGTTTCCAAGTTTCCCTCTATTAGTGTCTCAGTTTCCTAAAAATATATTCTTTTATCACTTGTTCATTTAAAAAATTCTATATTTGTGTAGAAGGTAGAGCACATGCGAAATCGAAGTGAAAGTTTCCATATAATTGAAGAACAATTTTATTCAGCATTCCATCAGAGTTTCAGTTTTATAGTTTATTCTGAGAAAAATAGGATCCACAATTCTGAAAAAATTAGATCCATAATTGTATTAAAATTGGATCCATAATTCTAAAAAAATAATCACCACAATTCTAAGAAAATCGGATCCAGAGTTCTGAAAAAATTGGGACCAGCATTCTGTGAAAATATGATCTGGAATCCACCATGTTTGTATTCAGAAAATTGAATCTAAAATCTTGCACCATTGTATTGAGAAAATCATATCCAACTTCATCAGATTGAGAGAATCAGATCTATCCAAATTTGGATGATTATTTTGACTGACTATTTGGGGATTAGTTTCAACAAATACTTTATTCTTTGGATTGGATCAATTGTTTTAAAAAGAAAATATTGTAAACTAAATGGAGTCATTATAATCTTTCATATCCTGAGAGAGAAGGTGTCTAACAGAATTTTTCATAAGTTTCATTCACATATTTATAATAGTGTATTTCAATAGACCCATGGTTGTTGATCTGGAAAGGATATAGGCTCTCACATTGAGGTTGAACCTTCTAAATCTTGTATTCTTTTCTTTCATACCTACTTTTTCATTCATGATTATTTACTAAAAGTTTATAAGGATTTAAATCTTAACAGGTTGTAAGGGTTTAGATTCATAATGTTTTAATACATATAAAAAGTGAACAACTCATTCAACCCCCCCCCCCCCCTCACAATTGTAATTCGATCCTTCGAACTTTAGGAACCCTATTTTTATGGAAAAAACTATGGATTTTGGAAGAATAAAATGATTTTCATTGTAAAATTTTGGTCAAAAAATTATCTAAAGGTTGTTAAGACTTCTAAAATTCTCAAGATTTAACCCAAGGCAATGGATGATATTTTTAAATCCAAAAATGATTTGAACTCAAAATCCTACAATGTAATCATATGTGTAAATGTTATAGATGAGTTAAACAGAGTTTCTGAATGTTCAACATCACATGAAATTTGTATAACTATATCGGAAGCTTGTGAAGGTACCTATAAGGTAATTCAACTCAAGCGGAATACTAAAAAGATAAATTTTGATAAATTAAAAATAATTGATGATGAGATAATCAATGAGATGAATATAAGGATAACTGGAATTATAAAAAGACATGGCTACATTAGGAACTCATGTTCCTAAACCCAATAAGATTTTAAAGTTATCAAAGTTCTATTATCAAATTAGAGTGTAACTTCATATTCCATTAGGAAATATACTATTTTCAAAGATATAAAAATGAAATATCACATCGGCACCCATATGATTTATAAAGTAGAGATAAAAGTTAATGCATGATAGCATAAGTTGATAAAATGAAAAAATGATGCCTTAATGGAATCATCTTCAATGGATGAGAATAAAAACAAAGCAACATTATTTTCATGCTCTTATGATGAAAATAATTCAAGCAATCCAAAGTAAAGTGATGAGGTCACTCAATTTTCCCAAAGAATAAAAATGTTAAATGAAAAGAATAACATAATCAAAAAAAATACCTTAAAAGGTACAACATTGTTTATGTAAATAATAAGGAAGTAAGATACTATGAGTACAAGAAGAATGTACATATCAAACCAAACTTTTTTCAATTGCAAGATAATAACATGTCTAAGAAGAAGTTTTTTAAAATGGTCGGATTTAATAATGAATCCTTAGAAATATATGAATCCTACATAGATTGCCTCAGAGAAATATAATTACAACATTAGTTATTATTCTAAATCTAAAGAATCTAATCAAAAGATAATAATTTGTTTCATGAAACAAAAAGATGAGGTACATTCTATCAATTACATTTCTTCTGAATCTGAACCTATAAATTGATCTTATGAAAAATTAAATTATTTTTATTTATATTATAATGCTTCTATGAGTCTCTAAATTAAAATAACAAGACTCTAGAGAAATCATGTGATTTTTTCAATAAAATAGATGCTTCCAATAAATATATTTTCAAACCCAAACTTAAACTAGATGACTATATTTATAGTTATTTTTTCAGCGATAGAAAAATAAAATTATTATAATTTTAATTTAAAAATATAAAGTATTTTTTTAGTTATTTTACTAACTGTAGATATATTTAAACAAAATCCTTAATAAGAATAAAAAATAATGAAACATATGGCACAAGAAGTGATGGAAAATAGACAAGACATAAAAAAAATTAATTTATACCTAGTTTATAAAATATAAATATATACAATTTCACATGAATTAATTACAGAACATGTTTTCATTATGAAAGTTTTTCTTACCTAAGAAAGAAACATATGTGTAGAATAAAGAATGTTTTTGTTTCTACAAATTTATTTAGTTCTAACTCTAAAAATTCTGGAAAATATTAGTATATTTGGATTCCCAAATCCCTTATAGAAAATAATACTATAATTTGGAGAATTGGGGAACCAAAATGTATTTTTACTTATTTTTTTCTTGTATAGAATAATCAACATTGAGAGAAATGAAAAAAAAATCTATAGATGTAGGATCTTTAAGAAATAATATTGTATATTTTTTCATATTTCAATCACTACCTAAGATTGATGGTGGATAAATATCATTTGTGATGTTTTAGTAAAATAGTTTTTTTAAGTGTTGATAACTAAATTTTGTTAATGATTTTTTTTAAATAAGGTGAATAAAAGATGTGGGAATTTTGTTAAGAAGCATCCTAAAAAAGTTAGATGATTCAATGTTGATCCTTTATGATCTTAAAAACATGATAAACTCGGGATCTAAGTTCTTGTGTACAAGAGTTGTAAAAAGTTCTTGAAGATAAAAGAGTAAATTAAATCTAGTTATGGACTTTGTTTTTCTATACAACATTTTTGGACAAATGGGTTGGAATGAATTCATGAATATTTAAAGAAATTGAAGTTTATGTTCAAAGAAAAAAAATATCTAATGGCGTTTTCCAGATGGTTTTTGGTAAGAATGTGGAAACAGTGGTGTTCTAGGTGAATATTTCCGAACAAACCTTTTAAGATGATTCATTGGATTGACCATCGAAGAAGATTTGAAATCATGTGTTCAAAAAAAATTCTAATAGATAAAATATGAATATATGTGAAAAATAAATCTTACAGAATTTGTTCATTAAAACTTTTTAAAAATATTTGGATATACAAACTACATGGGCATTAAAAGCGGATATTTTGGAATGGGTTTTTCATAAGGAAAATTGAGTAACAAAGCAGTTGAAAATTCAGACCAAATTGGATGAATATTATAAAAGTAAATTAAAATATAGGTTTTTAAACAAACCCTTTTTAGATAGTGGAATTTGATAATGTTAAAGACATATTATTTAAGTTTAAGGGACTTTTTTTTGATTAAATTCATTATTAGTTGAAACTATATAGTCAACCATCTTCAATAGGTTCTTAGAAACACATAAAGGAAGTTAAATATTTTTAGTCAGATAGTTTTTCTAATGATTCAATTGTATAAAATATTATTAAAATTATATAAGGAATTAAGGTTTTAAGTTATGAAGTAGTTTAGACTGAAATAAAAATATCATACAAACCTTTAAAAATAAAGTTAATTAGAAATATATTTCTTGTAAATTTGTGTATAATGTTTTATTAGATGGAAATTGATCTTATGAAAATGTCTCTCATTCAAAAAAAATTAATATAAAGTTTAGAGATAAGGCTGGAATATAAGACATAGTTAGAGGAGTTTTTTGGATAGATAGAATGATTGAAAAATGAAGTTTTGAAGTGAAACAGGAGGTAGGAGTTGAGATGAACATTGGAGGAAAACATTCCAGAAAAACATTTTATAGATGGATTTTTCCTAAGAAACTATGGAAAACAATTAAAGTTAAAAATTTCAAAAATTTTGTGTTTCCCTCAATAGGTATATCATATAGCTAAAATTGAGAAAAAAAATTAATTAATTCTTGATTATAAATATTAACAAAATTCGAATACATTTGGAAATACTCAAGAATTATAAAATATTCATAAAGACTCCAAAAATACTTTAAAAGTGTTTAGATGAGTTTGAATGAAATTAAAATGTCCATGAAATTAATATTTATGAATTTTAGTGAGTGGTACATCAAAATTGGTTTCATTCCATAACCATTATAAGAGAACTTATATAATGGGGTGAAAAGTTTATTGTATTTGTTACTATTAAAAAGTGAAAAAATATTATCCACTGTAGAATTTTAATCATATTTAGTTTTCAATCGAGTTAATTTTTCAACTCAATAATTCTATATAGTCATTTCATTCAAAATAATGAACGATGTTTAAGTTCAAAATTATAAATAGAGAATGATCAGATAGAGAAATTATAAGTAGAGTTTGTGAGGTGCATAATTTTTTAAAGCTAGAAAAATTCAAAGTTCATAAAAGTATCAGTTTCATTGGGTTTAATGGATAGATAATTCTATATATAGTAGGAATAGATAGAAAAATTATGAGTAGAGAAGATCAAATAGAGGAATATCATATTGAGATTCTGAATAAACCTTTGTTGGAGAAAAATTTATAAACATTAATTTTATTTTTTGTGGATAAAATTTTGTGATAAAAAGTTATACACTAATGGAATTCAGTATAGTAATTTATATTAAGTGATATAAGGAGTCTAATGGGAGTTAGATTAAAATTTTAATTCACCTATTTCTAATAGTGATTTTCAGGAACCCATAAGAGTGGCAACAATAAGGATATTAGTTCTCACATTTATTCCCAACTATATAAATATTAAAATCCCTATTTAATTTCATACTTTTCATACTTTTTAGTTTCTTAAAATAATTGAAAAGGAATATAACTTTAACAAGTTGAAGGGGATAAATTACATAAGAAATAATTTTACAAAAAGACAACCACTGATTCAACTCTACCCCCCCCCCCCCCCGCAGCTTAGTGGTTCAACGATCTTTGGGAACTTAAATTGGTATTAGATGGGTTTCTACTATAGAATCCCTATCAATTAAAATCTCAATTATTTAAACATCATAGGTATTCCTATATTTCTTGGAAGAAAATTATCATCAATATGGAAAAAAGAATAATTCTCTATCTTCTTCCACTTTCCGTCTGATTTACCAATGTAGTTATGATTGGGTTTCCACCCATGGAAAAAATGATCCTAATAGCTTTTTTAATAAGGGAAACATTGATTTTGAGGGGAATTATATAAATGATATTCTAATGATTTTTTGGAAATTGTTTTCAAGATGATGATGGGTCTCAAAATAGAAAAATAAACTTTAGAAAAAGCTGAGAGAATTTTTAGGGGAATACTAAAGTGAAAGAAGAAAACTTATAAATATGAAATAGAGAATTTTGAAGATATTAAAATTATAGGTGAAGAAACTATTGAGGAATACTTTACCATATTTAATGAAGTGGTTTAAAAAAAGATGGGTTTTAGAGATATCTTATAAGACACTACTATTGTAAAGAAACTCATGAGAAACTTCCCTAATAAGTTAGTATCTAAAATATAAACTTTAGAATATAAAGATGATTTACCTATTGATAATATTCATAACATTTTTATTTCTTATTAAATAATAAAATTGACATATTTAAAAAAATATGAAATACGATACGAATTTTGAAGCTACGATAATTTTAAAAATACAAGATTTTAAAAATGTAGATTTTAGTGATTAAAAAGTTATGGAATATTATGAAATGAATAAAAACATATTGTATCTTATCAAAAATAAATATCTAAGAGGAAAATGAGAGTTAGAGGAAATGTTTCACTCAAATTTTTTGAGTGTGAAAGAATTTGAAATTTTTCTAGGAATATTCCTAAGAATAAAATTGGTTAATATGAATATAATTATGAATAAAAACCTTTGTGTAAGAAGTTTGGAAAAATATAAAATAAAGATAACAGGTATACTAGTAGAAAAAAAGATTCATTGGGAACCAAATAATTGTATTGAGTTGGAAAGTTGAATCTGAATTAGAAGAAATTGATTCTTTAAACGATGAATGTTTATAAATAATCAGAACATTCTTTTAAAATTTTGATAAAAACAAAGATTCATTAAATATTTAAAATGAAGGAGGATTTGAATAATCTTATAAAAAATATTTGCTCATATTTGAATATGTAAAATATCTTGAGAATAATATAACTTTAAAGAAACAGATCTAATTGGTGGAAAAAAATTAAAGATAATATCACATAAAGATGATATGTTCTTAATATAAAAGATGAATAAATTTAGTCATCTAGTTTAAGCATGATGGATTTTGAAAAACTTAGTTGAAAATTATTTAAGTTGAAACGACTATAAGAAATAAGAATTTGAATTTATATGAGAAATAATAAGTAAAAAATGAATCATTTCAAGATGGAGATAAATTTAATTCCATGAATAAGGTTAAATTTTAACCCATAAAATAAAAAAACATCTATTTTTTAATAATATAGGTGTTATGAAAAATTTTAAGAAAACATGGGTTGATAAAGGATACAATAAATCCATCACATCCACAAAATCTTAAAATATACTCTATAATAAATTTTCCCCACATAATAAATAAACAAGAGAAGAATGAATCTATGAAACTCAAAAAACTTCCTATTGGTAAAATTACTACATGTTCATAAAACTGATATTTGATGGTTTTTTTTGGTGTTCTGGAATTTATGGGTATATAGCTTGCAATAATTTGTATTTCATGAACCATCCTGTAAATAGGTATGAATAAAGGTTGATCTATGGTGGAAGTAAAGAGATCAACTTTACTATACCATAAGAAGTTTTAAAAAATAATTCCAAGATATCAAAAAACTTCCATTGTAAAATAAATTTTCTTTCTTAGAGGAAATGTGGGGAATATGTGACTGACCAATCCGTATTTTTGAAGAATATATGATTAATATTCCAAGGAAAAATTTTTTTGATAAAAAATTAAACTTGGTTGGAAAGAATAAAATTTGAAATTGGTTGTTCCTGGCATATAATGGGTGATTTTAAAATCTTGAAAAAAATTTAAATTTGAGATGGTGGTACAGTTACTTTTAGAAATGGTATCTTTTCAAAAATCAAAGGAATTGGAATTACTAAGATATAATTTTATAAGACAAAATCTAAGCAAGTTTTATATTTTTATGGGCTCAAAAATAAATTAGTGTAAACCAACTTTCTGATGATGGTAAGGAAGTGATATTCAGATAAGTTTCATGCATCATCCAATGTGTGGAAGATAAAAGAGTTTTAACTAGGGAAGAAAGAACTAACTTAAATCTATTTCATCTATGAGAACTTGGTAACTCCTATTATATTATTACTGAATATGAAAAAAATATTGTGGCATCATATAATTGTGATCCTTGGGTAGAAAATAATTAATACACTTTATAAAGTAAATTTTGTTAGGAACTTTCCAATATTGGGGAGAAAGGAATATGATGTTTTTATAAATTATAAGAAATGTAATATGGTTGATAAAGTGTATAATAAAGTTGAGATTCAATCTACCATACATCTTGAGTTTATTCACTCAAATATTTTTGGGAAAATGAGACATTAATTAACAAATGGGGATTTGTACTTTATCATTATTATTGATTATTTCACTCAGATGACCAACATATTGTGTATAAATCACAAATGAGAGTCTTTAGAAATGTTCAAATTCATCAGAATGGATGCTAAGATAGAAATGGGTATTTATATAAAAAGGTGAGAATTAAAAAATGACAGAAGTAAAGATTTAATTCTTTAAAATCAAACTAGAAGAATCATAGAGTCAAACATCAATATGTTATTCCATACACCCATAAACAAAATGGAGTAGGGAAAACGAAAACACAAAAGTTTTGTGGAAATGGGAATAATTATGTTGGATGAGTATAAAAAATTTAATTTTTTCTGAAGAGAAACTATTAGTACTGTTATACATGTATAAAATGGATGTTTTTTAAGTCTGGAATCCAACATTAATTCTTATTAAATGTGGTATATAACAAAATTCCGTGAAATGTTTCATGGTTTTTGGAATTTCATTCTTAATGAAGATACAAAGTCTAGATATTGGAAAATTTTATGATAAAAATAACTAAATAACTATCATGGTTTATTCACCCAATAAAAGAAGTTATAAATACTAGAACAAAAATTAAAAAAATTGGATTCCCATATTGTTAATGTTGTTAAAAATTCAACTACCTTAACAAAGATTATTCATAATTCTATGGAATGAAATTTGAATACTTATAATGAGGATAAAAAAAAGTAAATATGAAATTGAGCCAAAATAGGTAACTAAATATTAAGAAGCATCATGTAGAAATAAAAGTGAAGTTGGAATAAAAACTCTAAAATTTTATAACAATCATAAATAGGAGGAATGTTAAAAAATTATTAGAAACTAGAATGATTTAATTCAGGATATAAGGATTTGAGATAAGAAAATCAAATGTCACTTATATCATAGTTTGAATCAAAATTATTTTTAGAATATTTTAAACAAAAAGAATGTGTGAAATCAATGAATGAAGAGTTAGATCGCATTGATAAAAATGAAATGTGGTGCATTGTTCCACATCCAATAAGAAAGAACATTAATGGAACAAAATGGGTGTAAAAAATCAACTTGACTGAACATGGATAAATTTTCAAAAACATATATTTTATTATTTATTATGGATATTAATAGGTGTAAGTTGTGGATTTTGAAGAAATGTTTTCCCTGTTGTAAGATTATAAACTCTTAGAATGTTATATATTTTGGTTTCACATAATTGTTATAAGAATTATCATATAGATATAAATTCATCTTTCTTAAATAAAGATATTGTGGAAGAATCTTACATTTATAACCCTTCTGGACTCTTACTTTATAAGTGATAAGGAATGAATTATAATCTGAATAAATCAATATATGGGTTCAATAAATCACCATCTTCATGGTATTTCAATAATTATAAATTCATGAATACAATAAACTTTTATAAAGGAAATGTTGACAGAAATTTATATGTGAAAAAATTGAGAATAGGTACTCACATTGTCATCATTTATTTTAAAATTATGATTTTTAAAGGTTATAGAGAAAAATATTATGAAGAATTATTTGTGTAAATGAAAAGGAACATTGAAATGTCACTACTCATAGAATTGACTTTTTTGGGGTTTACAAGTACAATAGAGGGAAATAAAAATCATTATAACCCATGAAAAGTATGCCAAAGAGTTTTTAAAATTTTTTGGAATGGTGGATTCTAAAGAAGGTTTTACTCTTAATTCAGTTATCATAAAGATAAGTAATGATGGGGCTGGGAAAATTATGAATCAGAAATATTTCATAAATTTTATTTAAATATTATTATTTCTTACACCCTCAAGGCCCAAAATCGTATATGTTTCTATTTTCTGTTCTAATTATCAATATGATCTGAAGGAATCTCACACATTCGAAGTAATAAATAATTATAAGATATTTTAAAGGAATGTATTCAAATGGTTAATTTTATAAAATAATTTTTCTATGAACATTCTCGGTTATATATATGTTGTTTGGGATGGATATTGAAATAATAGAAAATCAACTTTATGAGGAAAATATTTATTGGGAGAATATTGTGTAATCTTTCTTAGTAATAAATATGGTTTATCGAATTTTATCATAGCATAAGTAGAATATTTTTTTCCATTGCTTATACATGAATTATTTAGAAAAATATATAATTAGAAGATCTGAAAGTTAAATTTTCTAAACCATTGAATATTATTTATGATAATCAAAGTTCTATTGATCTTTCCAAAATTTAGTAAAACATTCAAGATCTATGCACATTGATATTATGTATAACTTTAATTAATAGAAATTATCCAGTGGATATGTGATTATGGTGTGTGTTTCTCTAAAATATAAAATTGTTAATTCTTTCACCAAATATATTCCAAGGGATAGATTTGAAAAATTTAAGCTTTAAAATCATGTTCATCCTCCAACAAAGACTTACTAAACATCTTAATAAATATTCCCCAAGCATGATTTGTATTAGGTTGAAAATGGGGGAGAATTTTAACCACTTTTTATAATGATATAGATTATATGGTTTCTCAGATTAAATGAATCTAAAGTTATGGCAATCATAAAATGGGGAAAATAAATTTTGAAACAATAAAAGTGTGAGAAATTTTATCATAAATTGGAAACATATTTTAGTATCACCAAGGGATGAAATTAATTCAAAAACATTACTTTATCCAGTAGTGCAGTGTTAGAACACTCTGTTTTTGAAAATCATGTGTTTTGGGAAAGGCTAAAAATTTGAGTTGTTAAAAAATAAGTGGTGAAAATGTATGAGTTAATAAAAATAATGATTTTTATATGTTTTTAATGAACATTTTCAAAAAATTTAAAGTGGGAGTTTGAATGTCCTTTTTGATGTTTTTTTTAATCTATTATTTTATAACAAAATTTCCTAGAGAATGTTTTTATAAAGAAAGTGAAAAATAGTTGTCGTAAGTTTGTTCAGAAACATCCTAAATAAGTTAAATATTGTTTTTTTAATCCTTCATGTTCTTAATATCATGTGAAACTCATGATACAATTGGTATGTAAACAAATTTCTAAAAAATGTGTGAATATAAAGAAGGAAATCAACTCCGGTTCTGGACATGGTTTTTTCATACTAACATTTTCAAGAAAACTGTCAAATTGAATTCATAAAGGCTGAAAAAAGTGGAAGTCGATGTTCAAATGAATAACACACCAGCAGAGTTATCTAGAAATATTTGTTGGTAATAACTTGATAATAGTTTAACCAATAATAGTTTTTAAAAATTAAATAGAAGATTAATTGATCAAATGTTCAAAATTTAAAATTCCATATTAACATTTCAAGAAACATCATTCTGGATGATGTATCAGATAGAATAGGGAAAAATCTCCATACAAAAAATTTTAAAAAAAATTCTAGTTGAATGGAGTTATAGATCTATGATAGACAAATAATATGAAATCTATAAGTAAAATTTTTCAGAAAATATTTGGACATACAAACTACAGGAATTTTTTAAGCAGAGTTTTTCATATGGGGATTTTCATAAGAAAAAATGAATAACAAAGCTTTTGATAAGTCAGACCAAATCATATGAAATTTATACATGGAAATTATTATACAAGTTTCCAAATGAACCCTTTCTATATAGAAACATGTGAAGAGGTTAAATAGATAAATTTATGTTTTTAAGGTATTTTCTTATGACTGAAGTCTTTATAAGTTGAAGTAAATTAGTCAGACATATTTAATAGGTGAAGAGATATAAATAAAGGAATGTGATTATTTTTTATCAGATATTTAATATGAAGTTTCAAGTGGTGAAAATATTATTATAAACTATACAAGTAATGAAGATGTGGAGTTGTGAATAAGAAAAAAATGAATGAAAAATATTGGGAGACCTTTTATAAGGAATTTCATCAAGAGGATATTTATAAGAAATTTTTTTATAATGTCCATACAGAAGTAAATTGATTGTACAAAAACACTAATTAGTCAAACATACATTATATATAATGTTTTGATATGAGTCTAGAAGATAAAATATAGTTATATTAGTTTTTTATAAATACCTACTATTTGAAATATGAAGTTGTGAAGTGCCACTGAAGGTACGAGCCGAGATAAAGATTGGACCAAGTAATTTTGGAAAAATATTTTCTAGATGGATTTTTTATAAGAAATTTTATAAAAGATTATAAAATTCAAAACTTTGATGATGTAGTGATGCTCTCAATTGGTTTATCATCTAGATGAAAGTGATAAAGTTTTTACAGAATTCTATAACATTATGTTTAAGAAAATTATAAGATTTCTATGAATTTTGGAGAGTTATAGAATATTTGTGAAGACTATAGAATATTTATAAGAGTTTAGAAGATCCTCGATAAAATTAAAATGAGTATCAAAATCATATTTATAAATTTTAGTGAGCAGGAAATAGAAAATGGTTTCTCAAATTTTCAATTTTAGGATAATTTATAAAGTGTTATGATGTACTTGTTACTAATTAGAGAGGAAAAATCAAATATGTTGCAGAATATGTGTCATGGTAAGTTTCCAATGGGGTTGCACCATTGACTAAATAATTTTAGACAGTGATTTAAGTTAGAATATTAGAAGACATCTTAGTTCATAATTATAGATATGGGAATATCATATAGAGAATTTCCAAATAGAGTTTTTGAGGCATATAATTTTTTCAAGTATGACGAATTTAGAGTTTGTACAGGGTTTAGATTAATATTTGTTCAGAGGATAGATAATTACATATGGATTAATACCAAATGTAAAAAATCCCAAACAAATAAGATCAAATAGTGGAAAATGAGATGGATATTCTACATGATCCTTTTTTGGTCCATAATTTTCAATGTTTCATGTTTCATTGTGTCTCAACTTAGGTTAGAAACATTTGTACATGGGAATGGTTCAGTATAATCATTATTATTGAAATGTGGATGAATTATAGTGGGAGTAATCTCAAATATTTTGTTTAATTATTTCGAATAGGCTATTTCCATAAACCCATGGGAGTGTCCCTAAAAAGGATGTAGGTACTCACACTGTGGTTAAACATTGTAAATATTGTATGCCCTATTTAATTTTTTTACTTTTTCATGCTTGTTATTTTCTTTCACAAATTGATAAGAAAGATAACTCTATCCAGTTTCATGGGTAAAATTTCATAAAAAGGAATTTAAAAGAAATACAGCCATTTATTTAACCCCCCCCCCTCTCAATGTTCAATGACCCTTAGGAACTTAAGAGTACATGTCATATTTGGTGATAATGCTAAAAGTAATATAGTTGGTATTAGATGTAATTGAGATCCCCATTCATCCACAAAAATAATATGCATTATATTTGTGTCTTATAGCACAACCTGATAATTATTTCTCAACATTGTGATAATGGATACACATTGATTTTTTAAAAACATCCCATTTTGTTTTTAAAGATAAATTAATTTTAATTTAAATCCAAGAAATGAATACTCTTATACCTAATATATTAATTATTTATTTAGATAAAATATAAACATTTTGAATTCTATGATAAATAAATCTTTAATTTTTTATAGGAGGATTGGATAATTTAATTTTTGATTCTTGAGAAAGCTATCAATAATAAATTTTATTTCAATTTTTAATAACCATAAATTTGATGAAAAGAAACTATGTGATGCATTCCAAATGGAAAAGTAAAAAAACATAATTTAAACCAATAAAATAGTTTTTAATTACAGACTCATAGAAGTTATCCAGATGTATCTATTCTGACCTACTAGAATTGAAATACTGGGTGGTAAATATTTTTTTATGTTTTAATTGATGATTTCTCTCAATTTCCTTGGGTGTACTTTTTAACACTTAGGAGTGAAGACTATTATGTGTTTAATAATTTTTATAAACTTTTAATATATGAAAATGATGTCAAAATTATGACCTTAAAGAGTGCCCATGGGTGAAAATTTTAGAGTCATGAATTTAATTCATTTTTTCAAAACATGGCATTAAACACACCTTTTCTGACACTAGAATACATTAAAAGAATGAATTTATTTAAATAGGTGAAATATAACTTTGAGATAAATTTATCTAATGATTATAGGTGAATATATCTTACCCACTCACTTCTAGGATGAAGCAATTAACATAACGAGTTATGTTAATAATAGAGTTTTAATAATGCATGTCATAAAGAAAATACCTTGAGTAATAGAATAATGAAAAACCAAAGGTTGGATACTTTAAGATTTTGGATGTAACTTTTATATCTTTAACACCAAATACAATCTTCATAAGTTCATTCCATGGATAAATGAAGAAATCTTCCTAATATATTCTACTACTTCCTTAGCTCACAGGATTTTCAAAGAGAAGTCAAAGGTAGTAAAAGAATCCTCTCATGTTAATTTTTTTTAAAGTGATAATTTTGATCCCAAAAAGATTCAAATTTTTAACTTAAGTGATTTTATTTACAAGATATATTTTGATCCTCTTTTTTAGGACACAATGTTTTAGGATTTTCAAAAATGATCAAGAATAATTTGAACCTGAAGGGACTGATCTGAAGAACCAGAATGTCTACTGCCTAGAAAACCTTAAACCTTAAATAAAATAACTTATAAATTTTTGTAGGAAACCTATATTTAGGTTTTAGGACCATAAGAAGTATACTAAACCGTGAATAATGTTTGTCCTTTCTTTTCCTGATGGAACATAAATCCTTAAAGAAGACCTAGAAGATGAAAATTAGGTAGTTTCTATATAAGCAAAATTGAACCAGTTCAAGAAGAAAAATGTATGAGAATCTATTTGTTGACCCTCTAACTATCCTATTATTGGATCTAAATAGTTATTTAGGAAAAAATAGGATAATCAAGGTATGATGTCTAAGAAAAAGGCTATACTCGTTCCTAGATGTTATAATCAAGAATAAGGAATGGGTTATAAAGAATCCTTTGTTCCTATTTCTAGATAATAATTCAATTTAATTATATTAGAAAATTAATCTAATATTAATTTTAAATTATATAATATGGATGTTAAATATTCTATTCTTATTGGATTTTTAACGAGTGAATTAAGTGTTAAGATACATCTTGTTTTTAAATACCCTCACTTCTAAATTTTGTTTTCAAACTTTCCAATGAATTGTATGGTCTAAAAAAAGTGCTAGAGCTTGGTGTGAAATATTAAGTTCAATTATTTTATCAAATTGTTTAAATTTATGAATAGAAGACCCCACTATTTTTTAGTAAAATTCATAAAAAGATACCTTACTAGAACAAATTTATGTTCATAATGTTATCTTCGGTTCCACAAACCAATAATTATGTAATGAATTTTCAAAACTCATGGAAAAAGAGTTTGAAATGTTCATGGTGGTTGAGTTAAACTATTTCCTTGGTTTTTAAATTTTTTAAAAAAGTATTTTTTAAATATTTTAAACCAAATAAAATAGACACATGATTTACTTAAAATATTTATAATTAAAATTTTGTATGAATTTTTCAACATCTATAGTTTCAAATGATAAAATCGAAATTGATGAAGATGGAAAACCAGTTGAAAATAGGCAATATAGAGTAATAATATATAGGTTGATTTATCTCACTATAGGTAGATCATATTCTATGTTTTCCATATCTATTTGTGCTAAATTTCTATGAAACCCAAAAGAATCTCATTTTAATTCAACTAAAATAATTTTTATATATTTTAAAGAAAAATATTCCTAATCATTGTTGTTTTTAAAAAAAACATTAATTTTAATTTAACAGCATATTCATATACTAGTTTTGGTGAGTGTAGACTAGATAAAAATAGTAACTCAGAAACCATTAAATTTTTAGAAAAAATGTTAGATTCTTGGACTTTTAAAAAATAACACTCTATTGTATTATCAATTATAGAAGATTTATATATTACAGCTGGTAGTTTTTATACACAAGTATTGGGGATAAAACATTCCCTGATGGATTTTAGATTTAATTTTCATCATATGACCATCAAATGGGATAACATAACGGAAATCAAAATTTTAAAAAATCCAATAAACCATTAGATAATAAAGAATATATATTTAAGGTATCACTTTATATGAGATCATCAAAAAAAGGATATTTCTTTTTAGAATTCATTAGTATATAGAATCAATAAAATGGAATTTTAACAAAGTCCATACCTACAGATTATTTGATTTTATCAAATCTAAATTAATATTGTTTTATTAAAATTTATTTCATTATAATTTATAATTTAGTGATTTTATATGAATATATGTATTTTTAGTTAATATTTTTCCTTTTTTATTTAGAGTTCCATATTTTGGTTCTTAAACTATCAGAAAGTGATATTTTTGTCTGTTTTTTTATTATGATTAGTTTTCAAATCATACTTTTTTGAACTTTTGTATATCTCAAAAGAGAGATACTAAATCAGTCTTAAGTGTGAAAAATCTAACCCTAGTAAACCTTAGAGATTTATTCATTTATTCTCAAACCCTTATTTACATAAATCCATTAAGCTACTTTGTTTCCAGTTATTTGACCATGGAAAATATTAATAAATTCAATATTTTTTCTACTAGTAGCTCAAAGAGGATGAGGTCAATGAGGAAGGTCTTCAATGAGTAATCAAATTGATTTTATCTGGTTAGATAGAAAAGATATGTTGTTGAAAAAATGCATAAATAATTATGGTTGGGAGTATTTTTATGATGATAAGAGAACAATGTTATTCTCTGACAAAGAAGCGTGACAATTCTATGATTATATGGTCTTTAATTTTAGAGATTATTAAGGCCTTATCACTATGACTCTAAATCATAAATATTTATCAATGTATTCTTTGTAAATAGATGGAATTTTCCAATGTTATAATGAGGTAAGTTACAAAAAAAATACCTTTTTACTGTTGTTGAAGAGTTAATCCCTAATTAGATTATGAAATCTATTTTGGGAGTTTTGATTGTGGAGGAAAATGTAGTAAAATATTTTGAGTTGGAAATTAAAATTATGATTATGTTCATTCAATCTATAATCACTGAGTGATCTTTTGAGTTTAATAATATTTTGTTTTGAGATATTGTGTTAATGTATAGTTTATAATTGAGAATTTTGTTAACTGGGAAAAATATATAATGTGATACATGTTTCATGTTCACAAAAAATATGAATTTTTACCCTTTTGGAAGGATTCAGATGCTCATTTTTGTAAAATTTAGTGATCAAATGAACTATGTTATGGTTACTCATTATAAGGTATTGAAAAATCCTAGAATTTGAGTTTTTAAGAGAAGTTTATGATTCTATAGTTTACCAATAAAGAAAATTTTACCCATTATAGATAATAAATACATTGAAGAGGACCTTCCTCAGATTGAGGGGTGCAATCTCAATAAATATTCATTACTATAAGACATAAATAAGCTGACTTCAGTATGGAATCAGATGATTTCTTTGATGATGTAACACTTAGTGATAAAAGAATGATATTTTGACTGATTATCTATAATGATATTCAACCTGACGATGCTACTAGAGATAAGGATGTTTCTCAATAATTTGAATTAGTGGTTAGTCATGTTTTAGTTAAGAGGCCTATAATTGAAAAATACTTTCCTAAAATCCTTATAGAAGTGAATTTAGAAAACCCATTTTCATAGAATGTTTTGTAATTTTCTGAAATTATAGATGTTTTTTATATGACCATCCTGAGTCTTGTTGGTATTGGGTGTAAAAGGAACATATCTATAGTTACTGGTGTGGTAATTTTGTTCAAATTATCTAGACCTTTTGTATCTCAATGGTAAAACAGAATGTAGATAATTAAGTTTCTCAATAGTGATTTTCAAGGTTCTGAAGAAGAAAATGAATAATATGAGATGATAATGTTCCATTAATGGAAAAAACAAAAATGAAAATAGATTTAGTTAAACCATATCTTATAAAATATAATCAAGAAGTTGAATAAAATTATGAATTGGGATATAATTGTAAAGTTACTTCTCCTACTCATATTAAAGACAAGAATGATACTTCTAAAGTGATCACTACAAATGTTTCAGAATTCAGTGAAGTAATTATCCCTTATTTTAATGATTTATTTTATGGAGTTAATTATTTGAAGAAAAATTTAGTATATTACATAGTATAGGTTCTAATTCTTAAGGATAATTCATTTTCAAAAGATGATAAATATTCAATAAATATAATTTTGGAATCTCTGTTTAAGTATATCATGATAATTCCAACTTCTCAAACTAATCTAGTCACTAAGATATATTTTTTTGGATTAAAGAGCATGATCCAATATCATTAGAATTCCCCTTAGAGGGTTCCTATTGTTGGACTATCTGTTACTAAAGTTGTGATAGAAGAGAAACTGGAAGTTGTCTCAATTTTTATTGACTCTGTCACTATAATAATTCCTTTAGTGCAATGAAATTTTGTCTCTAAAAAAATATTTCTTTAAAAATATATCTCTCAAAAAATATTTAGAGTATTTCTAGTTTTTCGAGAAGTTATTTCCAAATACTTGAAAATTATATGAACGAGATATAAATCTTTTTTCATGATAATATCTCTTTAATTAAGTAAATTTCATTGAAGGCATTTAAGGATACAAGATTTATAGTAATTAGACTCAGAAATATGGTTGGTTCACTATCCAATAACTATTATTTTTCAAAAAGAAATCTTGTGTAAATTAATCTGTTAGCTACCTAATTTAATTCACCTGATTCTTCATCATCTATAGAGGATTATTTTTATAAACAATCATATATTATTTATATTAATAAACGTATATAAGACATTATGGTTTTTTAGGCTAATCTAGTTTTTTATGAACTTATCTCATGTGCCAAATATATCTTTAATAGTCATATGTATGTGCCAAAACTATTGATCAATAGTTTCACAAGGAAGTCAAACATTCAAAATTTACATCAATACCTTTAAATAAATGTCATGTAAATGTTTTACTTTTATTCTCAACTTCTATCAGAATTAAATTGTGAAGTGGGTTTACATGTGCATAAATATAATCTTTTATTTACATATTTGATGATTGTTTGGATATACTAATATTGATCACAACCCTATTTACTCACAGTTCATGAAAGTTACATTTTATCAAGTTGATATATATACTAGGGATAATCAGAAGTTCATTTTTTATTCCTCAACTCCTTCTATCACCTCATCAAGAATTTAATTTTCTCTTATGGATAGATAATATTTATCCAAAGCACATGAATCTACTGTTGGACTTCGATATAGTACAGTAAAGTTAGTTCCTTATGATATATTTATCCTTAGAGGTCAATTTGTATAAGATGTACCATAAGGTAATCTTTGTGGAGAAACCTTTGTTTCTCCTTTTCCCACCTTATCTTTTAAATTCAATCAGCCTCAATATTTTAAGAAGTCATCTCCTAAAAATCATCCTTCTGATGTTCTTACAATTAACTAATTATTCTATATTTTTTTAACTAATGGTTTTTATAACATTTAAATTTCTAAATGGTCATTTATTAAATATTTTCCTTTGAATGTTCATTGATTTTTCTTTACATTATTTTCAAAACATGAAATATTTTTTATCATTTTATTCTTTTAATTATTTTTAATTCCATGCTAATATTTATTCAATTCAGTGCTTTATATTCAAAACATCAATACTTTTTAGTAGCTATAGTAAATGTGTTTTCTTTATACTTTCACCATCATTTTTTATATATAAAAACTTGGGAAAATTTATGGGATTATTTTCCAGAATGTTTATGAGATAAAAACAACACTTTACACTTTTTCTCTAAAATACGAGTAATTTTAAGACCAATTAATTATTATTTTTGGGGTTTTTAGATCATTTAAAGGGATAATATTGTTGGAAAGACCAATTTTGTTCCACCATTCTCAGAAACTTGTCTATATTTTGATTCTTAAAATCCTCATTTGTTTTAATGATATGTTTATCTTATATTTTTAGGATCATACCTAATATTCTTAACTCATTTCAATGATTTGAGTTATTGTTGAAATTTTTTCTAAGGGATTTATATTATGTGTGTAGACTTATTTTACAATAAATAGAATTCTCTTATGAACTATCTAATCACTTGTACAAAAATCCAATTTTCACTAAAGGATTTTATCTTATGGAAGACTTGAATAAATGAATTATTTTATTGTGTAAATAATCTTATCTAATGGAAGGTATTCATGATCAAAAATATGAATCATATATATTTATATAAAATAATTTTCTCTATAAAAATTCACAATTTAACTTAGTAAAAATAACCTCAGAAGTAAATTATCTTATATCATGAAGAATTCAAAGATCTGGTGACTGTTTTAAATTATAAAATCTATTTATCTTATGATGATATAATTATCTTATGATAATATCGTTTCATGAATTTATCTTACATAGGTCGATATACCTTATGGGGGATCAATGTTTTCTTCTCATAGTTAGAGTACCATTCAGATACACTCTACCATTGATGTGTCCTTTAAAAATCCAACTTTTTCTTTCATGTGCATTAGAAAAGAAGTATTATTAATAAGGAGGACTGATTTGAATATATCATCATTTTCCAATAATGTAAATATATAATTAATTTGAAATCTCCTATATCTTTCCATCATTATTAATTCTATATTTGGAAAATAATTACACTTGATAATAAATAACATGTCTCTTCTGGTTTTAAAAGGATTATTCCCTCAACCCTTTGGATTAATAAGTTTTATTATTTTAAATTTTAAAGGGGGGTATATAAAAAAAGAGTACATATATTCATGAGTATATATACATATAAAGAGAACATTTATAAAATATATGTATACACAAAGTCTTTTCTATATTACTCAATCACTTTTGATGGTAAGAGAAAGGAAGTTATCACTTTTTATGGGAAGAATTTTTATATCTATAATTTCCCAAAAATCATATATTATTTTAATCAGTATAGATGTATTAGAGGCTACCATTGATGGTATTGTTCCTTCTGTTAAAGTTAATGAGATTTTAAGAGTTGATATAAATAATTAATAATATGATGTTCATGCATTAAATTTCATTTTATCATCTCTTTCTTAAAATAATTTTATCAAATTTAATGAAATGAAAAAAATGATATGAGTTAAGGATAAGTTGGAAAATGTATACAAAGGTAATTAGAAAGTAAACCAATTTAATATATAAATTTATATATTTATATATTAATATTTCAAGGTAAATAATTTTGAAATTGTGAATTCATTATTTACAAGAGTTAATGAATGGGTGAGTACTATCAGAGGTTTTGGTGATAAGATAGAAGATTTTATATTTCTAGAAAAGATAATGAATATTTTAATAGATACATTGGATGCAATGGTCTTCCTTCTTAAATTCAATCATCCCAAAACACTTCCATTGGATTATTTATAAATAATATTAATTTCTTATAAAATGAGAAATTGGGTGATTTAAACATAAATATTAAGGCTGATAGGGAATTTTATCTTTATGTTTGGAAGTTAGAGAAGTGATGTAAAGAGATTAATAAATATGTGGAATAATATATTTAATAAAAAATGTGTTTATGAAATTAAAAAAAACTCATTTCATTCATTTAAATAAGAATGAGAATAGGTAAAGGAAAGTTTTAATGGAATCCTATACTTAATGGTATCATGTGTGGAGCTATTGTACATTTCCTTGAAAATTTTTCTAAATTAAAATAAGAGAAATTTCTTGGTGATGAGTATGAAAAACCAAGAGAAAATTAATAGAATAAAGAACTTAAATTTAACTCAAATGGTAAAGGAAAGTATTTCTCTAAATTCAAGAAAATAAATTTCTTATCTAATCTTGAAGACAATGATAGTTGTGAGGATGAAGATAAATTTGACACTTCTAGTAAAGTTGATGAATAATTATTGATTTATAAATTGAATTATATAGAATTTACAAGAAATGAACATTATAATTATGTAAGTTATGAATAAACAAAAATGGAGTTCATACTAAAAGAGGAACTTAGAGATTTTCACTTAAATATCTCATAATTAGAAAAAGGGAACAAAATTTTAAATGAGTGTCAATTATATATCAATAATAACAACATAAAAGAAGGAATGGAGTAAAAAATTTACCAATGTGCTTGATAAATTTAACAATTTGAATATTTAAATGGAATTAAAGTTTAAATAAAATAAGAAAGAGATTTAAGTTTTTCAAAAAAATAATGAAAGTAAAAAGAGAAAATTAAAATTTAAAATTCAATTTAAAAAGTTCTATATGTCTCTAATAATAAATTTATTGGAATTTTTGAATAAAATATATGAGTAGGTAATGTAAAAAATTCATAAAAAATAAATTCTTAAAAATCCTAAATTCTAGGATTCCTAAGATCAAAATTTTATGACAAATACTATATTGGATTCCAATAATGTTACCTAGGATCTGGAGATTATGCCAAATATATCTGATATGGATAGAATATGTCATAGGATCTGGTGATTACAACTAATACTATATGGTATTAATATAATGATTACTAGGTTATATTGATCATTCTTAATGCTATATTATATGCCTAGGATGATTCATTGGATCTTGTGTTTACACTTGAAAATAAATAGTTGAGATGGGTGGGTGGAATGAACTCCCCCAATATTAAATGATTGAAACAATTAGATGTATTCATGAGTTGATATGGGTGGTATTATCTACCATATAACTGATCATATATACTTATAATGATATCATGGGTTGTGTTTACCTAACCCTTGTCATGTTATGACACATGCTCAAATAAATTCTTCATTGGATAGAGGAGATGTGTTATATCCCAGGTTTCACCTTATAACCCTAGGATTGACATTGTAACACCCTGAAAATTATAAATGAATAAAATTTTATTAAATTGATTATCTACATGAAAACTTTAATTTAGCTTATGATACTTTCAATACTTAGCTTATATTGCATGAAAAACTAAGTTTTACAGAACAAAAACATACTATTAGTATTATTATATTAAATGAAAGTAGTCACCATGCCATTAGAATGGTGGGTGTGAATAGGATTATAAAACTTATGAAAATATATATTTTACACACATTTATCTGTTATCTATTGATTATAAATAAAATAGGAATCATTTGAAATAAAAATAAATATTTTTTGAAAAAGATATTTTTTCTAAAAAGACGGTTTAATCATGCTTGGAATGCATAATTTTAAATTCATTTTCACAACTTTTATAAATTTTATGTGGAAAAAATAACTTAATTTTTGAAATCATAGTACCAAAATCATATTAGGGTTAATATTTGGTATTTTTCTAAGAAGTTCCATTTTTTAAAGAATAGTTAAAAATGTTCAATTTTAACTAAAAATTGTCTTTTAATTTAAATAATATACAAGATTAAATTATATTTTTAATTAGTTTTAAAGTTAAATTAAAAATATTTTTTGTAAATTAATAAAATTTATTTTATTTTAACCATTTTCATTTAGAATTAATTATAAAAAGATTTTAAACATTTTAGAATTTTTACTGTAAAACCCAGCTTTCTCATCACCTATGTGAGATTAATATTAAATTAAATTCAACCACTTCTATGATTTTAGTTTTTCAAAATGTATTATATATTTTTAATAATAATAATTTTTAATATCTAATAATTTAAACTTAACTTTTCACCAGAATGACTTTTGAAAATAGTTAAAATTAATTATATTGATTAAGTTAAAAACGACTTCACTTAGTGGATAAACTTAGAATATAAGGTGTAAAATGACCTGACAACTTTTACAACACCCATTGTAGGGAACTATTTCAACCCATAACACATTAGGCTATATTTTATGAGTTATTCAAAAACTTTTCCATGAATGTTACCTTTATAATAAGTCAAGTAAAAGAAGACAAAAGAAATACTTTTCTTTATTTTAATATATATATAATAATTTAGGATATGGAAAATGTAACATGTGTTGTTTATATATAACCTATTGAAATAAATATTATTTTCTATTATCATGATAATTTATCTTTAATTTTTAGAGATTAATTAGTTACATAAAATTCTTAATAAATGCCAACGCAAAAAATATTTTGTTACTAATTAACTAAAATAAATGATAGTAAAAATATTAAAAGTGAAGTAAATTGAATTAATTATTATTTTAAATTAATTTTATTGATAAATATATCATATTACATAATTATGAAAATAATATATTTGTACTCTGTCATTTTCAAGATATTTTTTAATTCAATTAAAATGAATAATTGAAAAACTGACATTAAAGTTATTTTATGATAACTTATATTTTATTAAATGACTTAAAATTACTAAAAATTTTATTCCATGTGAATTGATTTTTAAATTTTAATAAATATAAAATATTTTCTATTTGCGGACCAATTTTTCTTTTATAATTACCATATAGACCGTTAAATAGTAAAACTTTAGTTAGCACGGTTATGGTTAAAGTGGTGTTTTTTGCAAGTTACTTGCGCTTCTGTTAAAATAAATTTCCAATACACTTAAAATTATTATTTTATAAATTATATAAAATATTTTTAATAATTGGTTCCAAATTATCTAGTAATTATCATTTTATTTTAGGCTTAACAGATAAAATACTTAGGTTGTAAAACTAGTTACTGTAATGAAAAACCAATATTATAAAATAAGGAAACATAGGAGTTAAGAAATAAAATATTTAAAACAAGTTTTATATTGTGTGTTTTATGTATTAATAGAATAAATAATCACCCAAACCCATTAATTATGAATATTGGATACACTTTAGGTAATATATACCTCCCAATAGTGAATACTTTTTGAGTATTTACAAGAATTTCACTCATCCTCAACTATGAAAGGCTCTCACTCCCCCCACCTCTTCACGCCTCTCAAGTAATTTGGGTCGAACACACTCTACCCAAATAAATCCCTAAATTCCATCCCTTTATAAAATTATCCTTAATTTTTTCATATATGAAACTATTCAAGGATTTATTTCAAACCTAAGTAGGAAACTCGTAGAAGAGGTAATGTTATTCTGAAAGAATTTTTGTTTTATTTCCTCCTCCACCTCCTTCAATTCTTATTATTACATGATTATTCAATAACTTCATTATATTATATATACTGAGATGTATTTGTGTTATTTTTATATTCTAAAAACACACACACTTCTATGAAATGGTTTATGGGATCATCATTCTTGTGTACGGTGGACTACTGTCTCATGATTCGATGTCATTTGTTTTTTCATTACCACCTTTAAATTTTGGGAATAATGATGGATTTATAGTTTTTATATAATATAAAAGATATTTATGATGTTATTATTCTTCTAGAACAAATTTATCACACATACTTTAATTCTTCCATTATTTGGGAATATGATAATGTCGCTCATGTGTACGTCGGACTACTATATTCCAGAGCGATCTGATTCATTCACGCTTTAAAAGAAATATATTAATGATGGGTTTAATAAAAATATTTGACATATATATGACAAAAAAATACACTATAATGATAATATATATATATAATTATTTTTATTTCATTCAATAAAACAACAAAATGGAAACAATGTTTATGTGTACGTATGACCTACCATCACCATGAATGGTGTATTTCATTTCCTATCACCAAATTTTATGGATTACTATAAATATATATATACAAATATATATAGTATTTATATCATGTTTCACATTACCTATATGAATAAATCATGATCTAACAAAGAGGAACAGAAAATAACAAGTCAAAACACACTTGAAAAAACAAGGCAATTAACACTCAAAACATTGAAAATAATGAAATATTATTAACAAATAGGTGATAAGATGTTATAAAAGGATAATATATGCTATAATAAATATTAATATTTTTCTATTATAAATTAATAACATGATTAAAACTATTATATTGTATATTAATGATAATTCACCCAAAAGGAAGAATAGGGTAAGGGATTTCGTCTCAATTTACATTCCATTGAGACTTGTTTATTATTATTCACAAATTCAATTTTATGTGCTGTATATACTTCCTCTTTGACATTTAATATCATGAATACTTAATTAATCTTGTTATTTTAAGTTTTAATATCAATTATTTCATCAAAGTGTATTTGACCTGAAAATTACCAGGTGGTAAAAGTTATTGTGCAATATGAATTTCCTTTGGGATTTTTAACATTCATTTGAAAAAATCACATCCATAAAAAAAATTATGATTATAAATACCATTTCTCTTGAATATCCATATTATTTAATCATTGATATTATTATTTCCTAAACTGTATACCATTTTTACATATGGTGTATTATTTTAAAGTTATTCATATATCTGGGGAAATAATGATAAATCTATATTGTTTTACTCAATATAGATATTTAATGATAATAAATTTTATTAAATAGTTTATTTGATATATAAAGAATTATTTGGACTTATATAATAGTTTGGGTCCCAGTTGTTGATATCCCCTTGATGCAATGATACTCTCATTAGATGAATCAGTTAAACAAATCAGATGGGTTTTTAAACTCTCTTGAGAATAGATATTTATGATAAAGGTATTATGTGTTTAGGAAACATGACGTCTAATAATTATGTATTTTTTTATTTAGAATCAATTTATTATTATCCATTAAATTTTCACTATGAAAAAATATTTGGATTCATTTCATTCTCATCTTACTGATTAAAGGGAATGTGTGTTTAGTTATTTACCTTATCATATTGATTATGTTTTACCAGTTATTTAAATGGAAAGAGTTTTTTATTATTTACCTTTACTTTTTGATTATTCATTATTTATTCATGGTATCTCATGTTTTACTTAGCCCTTATCAAGAATTTGATCTCACTACCATTTTATTTCCTTTCCCAAGGTTATGAAGAAGAGATATTTTAATGTGTTTTCAAGGATGCAGTTTAATATATTTTGTTATGTATTTTATTTTATTTTTTATTCAAAATGTTATATGGGTAACATGTATGTAACCTTGTTTTCCAAAACTACTAAATTTTTTAGTCCTTTTAGATTTTAATATTGTATCTATGTCAATAGTAGGCAATAACTCTAGTCTTCTTGGGTTGGAGTCGCTATAATCGGTATCAAAGAAGTTTTAGTAGAAACCTTAGTAACTAGATTTTTAAAAACATAGATTAGGGAAAATATCCCTAAGATAAAATTTGAGTATAAGTATATAAGAAAATACTAAAGTTTTTGTTATGATAGAGATTATGTGGTTTTCCCTATAAATACATGCTTTTTTTATACTAAAAGTGGACATGGTTCTGACCCAAAGATACATAAAGGTAATAAATTTGACAAAAAAGGCACATCAGGCTTGACTCGAGAATTACCCAGTACCCAAAAATAGACCTTATTGTGACCCTGGATTGACACTCCTAGGGGATATTTTTAGGAAAACACACATTTTCTTTACAAACCATTATGAATGATTTGAAAGTAAATAAATCCCCAAAAACCCATGTTTATGATTATGAGGCTATTTATGCATAAAGTTTTCAATTTATGATAGGTATTTCACTAGTTTTAGGATTAACAATTATCCTACATAATGTTATGATCTAATATAATGTATTCCAATATTTATAAATGGAACCTATCATAAATAAGGGTATTAATACTGAAGGAAAATGTAGAGGTTTCTCTGGATAGAAATCAGATATAGCTAGTATTGGAACTAATCAAGATATAGATATATTAAGTAAGATTAATCATGTAATGAAAAATAACCATTCTAGGAATTAACAACCTATACTATAGTTAAATTCCTCAATGTTGGATCACTTTAAGAAATAGATACCCCCATCACTTAGTGGGGATACTAATCTAATATAGGCTAATATACGGATTAAGTATTCAGAGAAGATATTTATTGAATTGGGATATGGTGAAAATAAAATGATTACACTTGTATTGTATTGTCTTAACGGGGATGATGATAAATGGTGTTCATTGATCCAAAATAATACGGAGGAAGAGTAAATTAAACACATATAATGGAAAGGTTTTAATTATACATTATTCAAAAAATATTTACCTTGTGAGAAATAAACTAAGATGAAGAGAAAGTTTCATGGCTTAAATCAGAGTTAATTAGAGAGTGTCGCAGATTATGAGTCTACCTTTGCAATGTTATCTAGGTTTTCTTTGAATTATATAAGTAATAAAGAGTGTAATATTGGTCACTTAATTGAATTTCTTAAGCAAAGTATCCAAAGAGCACTAATGTCTTTGTAAAGACCTGTAAATTTCAAGGAAATTTTTTTTCTTAATTTTCTTTGGAATTTTACAAGAACGCAGTCTCTGACGGCACCTGATTCTGAGGCCCGGTGTGCTCGAAATCATTTTTCGAAGTTTGGATCAGGTACGTTCAGTGAATGGACGAGCGGGTTTTTCTAACTTTTGAACCGGTGCCCGGAATCAAATTCTGAGGGCACTGATGAAATCGCAGTGCCGTTTTTTGCTTAGAAACGCCTCTTCCGGAGTTGTGTTTGCTAGGGTGTGGTTTTTAATTTTCGGGCTTAAATTTAAGAAATAAAATAATTGTACGACAAACATTATTTTATTTCACTTAAGCCACTTGGAAGCCACTTGAAGCCACTTAAAAGCAGCTTAAGCTGAGTTGAAACGGATAGGGTACTATCCAAAAATATCATACCCTCTTGGTAGGATATTTGCGAGGTGGGGCCCGCACGAGCCCCACCGTTTATTTTCCTCTAAGTAACACACCCGCGAAAACCCGTCATTATGAAGTCAACTGACACGTTTTCTTAAATTCTTAACTGACCATTTAATTGGGCGGTTTTATTCGTGAATTAAATGGGCAGTTTCTTTCGTTGAATTAATTCTGCGAATTAATGGGTCTTTACTTACCTCTTTTCGTTTGTTGGCGTAATAATAAAATAAGACCAACATGACTTTTGAAGGATTGCACCTTGAGAGGTTTTTGGAAGAGGTTCTTGTGCCTTCACCCCTCTTCGCGAAGAACGCGAAAAATGCGAAGAACGCGAAGAACGCCGGCCTCCGACGAAGAATGTCGAACCCGCGGAAATTGACGACGCGACGCCGTGTGCCGCAACGCCGACGTTTCCTCTCCCACGACGTTCTTCGGCGACATTCTTTAATCTGCAACAAAAAAAACCTTTGATCATCCGTTGAGGTGAGGGTTTAGGATTTTCTTTTAATTCTTCCTTTGTGGTTTTTAACTCAAGAATGATTTAATTATTTTTAATTAAATATTTTGTTCTGGAACCTCAGAGTTCGTCGACGCAACACCCATCTGCGACGACGCGACGATCCCCTCCTTCCGCGACGATCAATCCGTGAAGGACCCGCGTGTGCGACTTGTCGAGGTAGGGATTTTGTTTTTGAAATACCCTTATTCCCGTGAACATTTCTTTAAAATTAAAGAACCGAATTCAAATGAACAATTTTAATTTATTAAAATTTGTTGATTCATGTGCTGAATTATTTTCTCCCATTGTTGTTATCTAACGCGGAGGGTGCGGGCTAAACGAACACGGCCCGACAACCCTCCGTCGTTCTTCGTGGTTGTGCGGATTTGACGGGCGATGACGGAACGTGACGCAAGGTCAATTTGATGATCCCGCAGTGAAGAACGAAACCCGGGAGGAACAACGGCGCATACGGGAAGGAAAAAGGACCACCGGAGCGACTCCGGTGGCCCGCGGAAGCCGGCGGCGGCGCGGGTCATCGGCGCGGCTGCGCCGGCGGCCGGAGGTGGCAGTGTCCCTACGCGCCGCCGGAAGAACCGTCGTGGCTTCGGCGGGAGGCGGCGGCGCCCGCTGACCCGTGGCCGCGTGAATCCGGCGCGCGCGGGACGTGGCTGAAGCCGCGTCCGGCTGTCCAGGGCGACACCCCGCGGGTGTCGCGGGGTTGTCACGCAGGGGCGGCGGCTCCCCCCCGCGTCGCTCGGGTCGTCCAGGGCGACACCCCACGGGTGCGGCGGGGGTGTCCCGCGGGGGCGGCGGATGCCCCCCCCCCTCCCGCATCGCTCGGCCGCTCGGCCGAGCCGGACCGGGCTGGTCGAGCCGGGCCGGACCGACCGGTCGGGCCGTTCCCTGGCCAGGCCGGACCGGGTTCGACCGGGTCGGCCCGGGCCCGGACCCCCCGTCTTCGGACCGTTTTTGGTCAAATGCCCGTAACTTGAGATACGGGACTCCGAACGATGTGCTGTCAGCGGAAACGCGATCCATGGATCGTGATGGTCATTTTGGTATATTACACTCAAGGTTTCGGAGACCTTTGGGTTCGGCCGGGTTGGTTCGTACACGAAACCAACCGGGCCCTCAGAGCGGAAATGCTCATATCTTGAGCTACGGACGTCTGATTGACGTGCTATCGGCTTGGGTGGATTCCTCTAAGTGAGACGGATCTTTTGGCTCACTCCGTCCAAGGTTTGGACCCAGGTGGAGTACGGTCGTGTTGGTTTTGCCTTAAAAACCAACCGGGCCCCTGGGATGAAAAAAGCCAATAACTCTCTGACCGGGCGTCCGATTGACACGCCGTCTGCGAGGTTGAGTTCCTGTTGACGATACGGAACTTTTGGATACATCAACTTCAGACTTTGTGTCAGTTGATGTATCAGCCTCTCGGCTCGTGGAGCGGACCCTCCCGAACGAGCTTGCTGTGTGCGGGAACCCTAGTGCTGGCTGTGACTGCTTCTTCGACAGCGACGACTGTGCAGAGATCCTTAGTGGACTCCGATGACGACTGTGCAGAGATCCTCAGTGGACTGCGATGACGACTGTGCAGAGATCCTCAGTGGACTGCAACGACTACTGCACTCAGTGATCCTACGTCGATCAGTGCTACAGGTCCTGTGTGGACCCGATCCTGTGTGGGTCCGATCCTGTGTGGGTCAGTGCTTAGCGGTTCTGTGTGAGCCAGCGCGTAAAGGTCCTGTGTGGGCCCGATCCTGTGTGGGTCATTGCGGGGGTTAGTTACCTATCGATCCTTTGTGGGTCCGACGACTTAGATGGATCAGTGATCATCTTTATCGTCATCCGAAGAAGTATACATGTGTGAGCTGAATCCTGTGTTACTCTTCTTTGTGAATTGTGTTGAGCTATCCGGTGTGGATTTACTATTTCCTCTCCTTTGTGGATTGTGTTGAGCTATCCTATGTGGATTACTGTTTACTCTCCTTTGTGGATTGTGTTGTGCTATCCTATGTGGGTATACGTTTGCTTTCCTGTGTGGACTGGGTTGTGCTTGGGCTCGGACATTGGAGTCGAACGGGAATTGATGACTTAGGTATATGTATGGGCATATACCTAAGCAGTTTCGTTTGTTGCTTCATGATTGCATCTTTACTTTTGGTTTATCCTTTGTGGATTTCGGGAGACCTTCGGGGGTCTCGGGGTCCCTACTGAGTAGCTTATACTCACCCCTGCACGGGCTATGCCCGCACTACGTTTTGTTGGTTGCAGACGACGGACAGCACTGATCGTGGTGGAGGCGTGCAGAGCAGGACGGTACCTGGAGGTGGACCACTGGGCGGACGTGCTCGGAGCGGACGGCGGGACCTGAGGAGCAGTGGAGCTATCTGTACCCACCCTTCAGGTGGGATTTCCAGTGGACAGCTCGGTGTAGCGGCTTTTACTTTTCAGTTGCTGATTTTCCCTTCCAGTTGTACTTTACAGTTGGGCTTGTATTTTCGGCCCCTTTTACTTTCAGCACAGCTTGTTACAGTGTTTACTTTTCCACTTGCTTACTCTGTGGTGCTTGTTTACTTTTCAAAGGCAATGCCTTCCCTTTTTGTTGGGATTTACACCTTGGTGCTAGTCGCCAGCCCCTGGCCTATGGAAGGCGGGCTTGGGGTAGTCACGGCATGGGCCCCGAGGACGGGTCGTGACAAATTGGTATCAGAGGTGGTCGGTTCTACCACAGACTCTGATCTTTCTTCTATGTGAAGCAACAGTGTTTAGCGTATTGGGAGTGGTTATCAGTCCAAGGAGTCCAGTGTTGGTGCGGCGGCCGACGTATCCATACACCAAGACCCTGACTTCTGATTTCCAACTTAATGTACGAAAACATTGATTGCATGTGTGTTTCAAGTTTTCTTTGTGATTACTTGTATCAGCTCACCAGGTATACTATTCTGACCGTGGCGCACTTGTTTCCTTTTCAGGATGGCCCGACGACAGCAGCTAGCTAGGGTTCCGAGAGTAGAGCACGACGACAGCCCTCTGAGCGACAAGGCCTCAGTACAGGGCCCGTTGACAGCGGAGGCATCGGCGGTACCTTTACCCGCCGAGCCCCCGATTCTTCCAGCACCGACCGCTGACGATGTGCGTCACCTCGGAGCTCTACACGAGTTCCAGCGCTAGCGACCAACCAGGTTTCGTGGGGAGACAGACCCCCAGGCAGCCGAGGACTGGCTAGAAGTGGTTGTTCGGGTTTTCAGGCTAGTGAGGACACCAGCAGACCTCATGGTGATCCTCGTGGCGAGCCTACTGCACGCAGCAGCAGGACGATGGTGGAGCTTGATGCTTCAGGTGCACGATGAAGCCTCTCTCATCTGGATGGACTTTGAGAGACTCTTCCGCTCAGATTTTTTCCCGGCCACCCTCCGTGCGATGCGCATTCAGGAGCTTCTTCAGCTGCGGCAGGGCAGCTTGACAGTCGCCCAGTACGCGGTGAGGTTTACCGATCTTTCTCGTTACTCGACCGACAAGGTACGGGACCCCTTCTTCCGGGCCTGGACCTTTGAGCAGGGTTTGAGACACGAGATCAGGGCATCGCTGATCTCCCTCAGCATCCCGACCCAAGAAGGAGTGCTGGAGTGAGCCCTTATGATCGAGAGCTTTCTAGCTGAGTCCACAGCGAGACCTACTGCAGGGCGGCAGGTGGCGGAGTCTTCAGCAACAGGTAGCCGACGGATGACTCAGGGTTCCAGGCAGACCAGACCTTCCGATAGATGACCTCAGGACACTGGCTCAGCAGTGCGGGGCACACAGTGCGGAGCCAGTCTTCCGAGAGTCAGGCACTGCTACGCGTGTGACGGGCAGGGCCACATGGCTCGTGACTGCCCGACCCGTCGTACCAAGGAGCAGCAGACGGTGGAGGGGCCACCCAGGCAGAGGCAGAGGGTCGGCCGTGGCGGTCCGCAGGGAGGAGGCGGACGAGGCAGAGGAGCTGGCCGAGCAGCACGTGGTGGGCGACGCTTTGAGGCTCTGCCACCACCACCACCAGGAGGTCTGCCCCGACCACAGGGAGCTGGCGGGCAGAGACAGGCACAGCTCCAGGCAGCAGAGGCCTATGACCACGGTGTGCCAGAGATGATTTGAGGTACGATTTGTGTCTATTCCACCCTTGCTTCAGTACTTATAGACACAGGAGCGAGTCACTCTTTCATAGCCGCTTCCCTTGTTCGGAGCTCGGAGATTCCGACAGAGCCGTTGTCTCGATCCTTATGGCTAGAAACCTCTACGGGAGAAGACTCGATGATTACTCACTGGTGCCGGCAGTGTGAGCTTACTCTAGGAGGAGAGAGCTTCGTTTGGGATCTTCTTGTAGCGGCGTAGAGGCCTTACGACGTCATCTTGGGCATGGATTGGTTATCTACAGTCCATGCTCAGATTGACTGTTTTAGGCGCAATGTGCGATGTGTGCGCACCGATGGAAGCAGGTTCACCTTCACCAATGAGAAGGGAACCTTTGCAGCACAGGATGGACTCCCGTAGAGGAGAGGGCATCCCATCACTCATCAGTTGGCTAGCCTCATCCTTGGAGCAGTTGATGTGCGGAGTCCTGGTTTTTCTGCAATGGTGGATCAGTATGCGGACGTCTTCCCCGACGACGTTCCAGGACTACCTCCTCATAGAGAGGTATACTTTTACATTGACCTGTACCCCGGGATAGCCCCGATATCCACTCCAGCATATTAGATGTCCCCCGCTGAGCTTCGAGAGCTGTGGGTACAGTTCGAGGACTTGCAGGGCAAGGGGTTCATCCGACCCAGTGTTTCACCCTGGGCTTCGCCGATATTGTTTGCCAAGAAGGCGGATGGGAGTTTGCGACTGTGTGTCGACTATCATCACCTGAACCAAGTGACAGTGAGGAACAAGTATCCGCTACCGAGGATTAATGACCTCTTCGATCAGCTCAAGGGAGCACGGTGGTTCTTGAAGATAGACCTCAGGTTAGGCTATCATCAGCTCAGAGTTCGAGACGAGGACATATAGAAGACGGCCTTCAGGTGTCGGTATGGCCACTATGAGTTCTTGGTTATGCCATTGGGCGTAACCAATGCTCCAGCAGTGTTTATGAGCCTCATGAACAGGATCTTCCAGCTATACCTCGATCGATTTTTCGTGGTCTTCATCGACAACATTTTGGTGTACTTGACCACGGAGGAGGAGCACGCCTGTAGAGACCCGAAGATTATCGTACATGGACATTACATTACTTTTGCAGAATACTTAGTACATAACAAAAACACACACACAAGGACCGTAATAGTTTAGTGTCTTTGGAAACTCGGAACGTAATCTTCTAATCGTGGTGAAAGATCCTCAATATCTCCCATAAAGATCTTCCCTTTTTTTTACCTAAAACAATTCTTTATATCCTGGGGAAAAGAAAACATAAAAGTGTGAGCTCAAATGCTTAGTAAGGGTAAACAAAAGAAAATCAATCACATCATATTCATAAGAACATAACTTTTGGAAATCTTAACCTGCAAAAGAGAGAATAATTTCATAACATGGGATAAATCATAGTAGTGAAATGAAATCCCAATAAGCATAACTTAAAACATGAAACTTTGTGGCGTACACACATAATCATTGAGAATCATTTCTTGTTAGTCATGACTCATTGCCAAGACTATCTTAGTGGACAAAGTCCCTTTCTGAATCGAGTCACCCTCGTTTCAGTCCTGTTTCACTGAACCGGTATAACCTACCATTCCAGACATGTCTATCTCATGAGATAGAAAATCTTTACCCAATTCATTGGAGGGAGATATAGGTCCCACCTATCTCATAATGATACCATTATTATGTGTTCCACAAAATCATAAATCATATATCATTGCATAACCCATGTAATACAAATGGGAATCTTAAACATCACGACATCATAAAACAATTCATATAAGATAAAGGAATTCATAAAAATAATTCCATCACAACATAATCAAATCAATGTAATAATAGGGATAAAAACAGAACCCTTTATTATCTTAGATGGAAAATAATTTTGATAAAACACTTGAACTCCATTCTTGAGGAAAATATCCTTTCTACTTCAAAAACAATTTTCCTTTCTTATCATGTCATACAGTTTTAAACTAAAATAAGTTGATTAAAAATAAACTTGAAAACTTGTAATGTAAGCTTCTTGGAAATAATTTTTTAAAAATCCATTCATGTCATATAAGTAAAAAAACATTCTTCTCATACTTTTCTCGGAAAAGTCAAAAATTACCTCGTACGAAAAATGACAAAAGATTCCTTTCATATCTTTTACTATAAACTCACCAAAGGGTAAAATATGTTTTAAACAATTGTAGGTGAATGGAAATAATATTACATATTGAGGAAACATGGATGTGGATGATAAAATACACCCCAGTAAATGCCAAAGTATAAACAATCTCGGATAAAAATGAGATTGTGATATTTCCCTTACCTTAGGTCTGACTTGCTTTGTGAGTGTACGAACCTCCTCTTCTTTGGAACGCTTCTTTGAATCCTCCACTTAGGGAACTAAGATTGGTCTTTGAAGAAGACCGAGACCTCTAGGATTATTCTAGGGAAGTGGAGAGGAGAAAATGTCAGGGGTTGGCCGAGCTTGAGTGCTCAAATTGGTGTGAGGAGGAGGGGAGGAGGTGCCCTTTTATAAGGGAGGAGAGGGGCACCTTAGGAATATCTCAAAATATTATTTTATATTAAAGTCAAAATTGGTTTATAATGGTTCTAAAGGGTTTTATTTCAAAGCTAAAGTGGGGATGGGTCGAAATCTTATCTACCAATAAGATTTAGACAAGTTTAGGGTATTATTTTAACCTTATCAATTAGATTTAACTCTAAGTTAAATAATATAACTTTTACCGTGTCTTTTTGTTTTCTTTCACTATATGGTTAATACACTTACTATAACATGCCAAACGAACCCCAAATTGTTTATTATTAATATATATCCTTATTTGAGTCATTTGGCCGAACCTTAGATTTTTTAGGAATAAAATAACAATTAATAATATAATATTTTATTTAAAAACTATTTTGTGTCAATTTTGACACTATTTGATATATGATTTTTGTAAAAGTAATAACAGAATTATATGTTCGAACCAAGTTTATTAAATCAACACTAATATATCATAGTAACCTAGAAAATTAGTGGAATTCATAAAAAGTCTTAAATTACATTTATTTTGGTATTTATAATATCAATTATGTCAATATTTCATTAATAAGATAATTACTGCATCATCTTTGTGTCATAAATAAATTAAATTAGTTGATGTCTAAAAATTACAAATAAAATACCATCATGTATGAAATATTTTTAGATTTCTAATGAATATTTACAATCGAATTTATCTTATGTACAACCCTGTATTAAAAATGTTTTAGTAAATATACTTTGATTTTAACTCTTTTAACTCTTCTTTGAATTAAATAATAATAAATGTCCTAATCTAATCCAATTGGGCCTAAATGATAATATTTTACACTTGAGGTTATTTTTTGTCGAGATACACTTGTCCAATAGAATTAGGACATGTTTTAGGGTAATATCAATATCATTCTTACCCTTAATTACCCTATTTACTTTTAACCGTGGTAAATAAAAGTAAAAAAGTTACTATTCACCAAAAATTATTTTCATCTCATTGAACCACATTTTACTTACAGATATCAACCGTGTCTCTCGGATTTTTGAAATTCCATTCACAGAAGCGGTAAAATTAAGTTTTATGAAAAATTCAGTTTTTAACTGCCACTTAGTAGTTTCACTATTCATCAAAAATTGATGTTTTTCATAAAAATGCCAAAATTTCATCCTAAGCTATATTTCATATTCCGAATTCAAAAATGAAGTCTATTTTACCATATAGAAGTTTCATTAATTAATTTTATAATTAAATCCCACTGTTAAAACAAATAGCGTGTTTTTAAGAAAGAATATCTATCAAAAGATTGACACTTGATTATGTATGGTTTAAATGTGAAATTACATTCAATGACCAACATTGTATTAAATTGTAAAAATATATTCTAAATATACTTTAAAACCACTCAAATTAATAATTTATCACTATTAATTATTTCGATTAAAAATGTTGTTTTTAATTATAATTTAGTAATTTTCACTATTCATCAGAATATGAAAGTTATCCGAAAAGTACCAAAATTTCACCTTAGGCTAAATTCGATACTCCGAATCCAAAAATGAAGTCCATTTTGAGAGCTAAAATTTCTAAAATTTAAAAAGTGGTTATTACTATTCATAACGGCTAGTTTTAATAATATTTTAATAGCATATCGTTGTTTCGTGAAACTGAGTATTGCGTACTACACACGCTATCGAGGAAGGTTGCGATTGCGTGTAATGCAAGGAAAGTCAATGATGCGTGTTGTGCAAGCTCCTTTTGGTGTAGCGTACAACACAAGACATTAATAAAATTAAAAATAATATTTTTCATAAAATCTCGGGCTGTTACATTCTACCCCCCTTAAAATGAATTTCGCCCTCGAAATTCGTCGGGGTTATAAATGGTTTACTATTAGAAAGTCTATTTAAAAGAAACTCACATCGTAAAAAGGAATATCAAAACCAATCTTTAAAAACAAAAGTATGAAACGTAACGGTTACCCAAATAAACTAATCACTGGGTTTCCACATAGGTGAAAATATGGATATGGAAGAGAAATCTAACCATCATGTTCTGATGGAGAGTTGTAGAGAATATGGCTATGGAAAAGCCAGTAATCACAAAGCCATAAATTTGTGACGATCTAAGGTACCATCTGATTCATCAGATATAAGATCACTAGGACAACATTTTTGGTTTTCAAGATCATTTCCCTAAAGTTAAAGAATTTGAATTAGAATAAATACTTACTTTATGTTGGTACAACCTCACTGTTGTTCGTGCCTTTAACAATTTCCACTTCATCTCTTAAATAAATGAAGTTGAATTTGTTATTCGTGAAGTGTTAGCAGATCATGTGATAGAATGACGGGTCATTCCATCTGTCTCAAAAGGTTAGCAAAATTTATATACATAAGTCGATCTATAGTGAGATTAATCATATATGGTTTCTAAAATGGACTTATACTTTATATATCATACTGCTTAATAAAATAAAACTAGTTTCTACTAAATAGAGACTTCCTGTAGGCTAGTGGTAGGCGATAAAGGCCAGTCGCACTTCGGTTGTGGGTTCGATTCCCACAGCCTTGTCCGAAGTGATGGGCTGTCGCCCGTCCTACAGGTTGTCCTTTTTCTAAAACTACATTACCATAACATCCCATCAATAATATTGAGAAAACTTCTATCCTTAAACAATACTAACCTATGCCCAACATAATCCATTCCAATCTTTAGGCTTATCCATAATACTGCAATCCACTCTCACAACATAGTGAAAACGATTACCAGAGATTTAACACCATCGTCGATCCCCATATATCATAAGATATGTTTTGTTGGTCACATTCCAAACATTCAAAGTTCTAAATCATGTATTCTCCTAAAAACCTTAGTGAAAACATGAATGCAGTTAAAATTTAACACTTTCCACAAACCAAAATCCTCAAAATTCTATATACTCAAACAATGATATCACTTAGTCCTTATATCAATCATGAGCTCATGAATACTGTTAAACATTTCATTTTCTCGTTTTCCCTTTATTATGTGCATATCATCTTATTTCCAAAAATATTTGAATCACTTTGAATACCACATTAGACAAATACATAAATATTCCAATACTTTATGATACAACATTATTTTGGAATCCCATTACATAAACACTTAATCATTCCACCACATCGTTATCATATTCAACATCGCCAATGGTGATCGCATGTGACTTCCCTTTGTCCTTTTCCTTAAGCGGTTGCTCATGTCGATCATCACTAACCCTTGGATTAGGACATTTATTAGCATAATGCCCCATTTCCTTGCACTTGAAGCATTGAAGTGTTGGTGGTGCGTTCTCTGCAGTGTTTGCTTTATTCACATCATTAGAATCCCTTTTTCCATTACTTCGACACTCAGCTACTCGATGACCTTATTTTCCACACTTAAAACATTTTCTAGTCCCTTTAAGACAATCTCCACCATGCTTCTTTCCACACTTTGTGCATAAGGAAACATTCATCTTCTTTTCACCATTATTCTGAGATTTCTCCTTGAACTCCATCTTTCGTTTCTTGTCAAAACCATGAGATTGATATGTAACACCAACTTCCATTTCTACCTTGATAGCACAACGCACAATTTCTTCATAGCTACTAAAGTCTCTTATAGCTAATTCCCTTTGAAGACTTGGTTTTAAGCCACTAAAAAATCGATCAACTTTACTTTCAGGTTGGATGATAATGCCAGATGCATACCTTGCAAGTCTTGTAAAATTTGCTTCGTATATACCAACAGATTCATCATCCTTCTGCTTCAGCTCAAGAAACTCCTTTTCCATCTTTGTTCGAAGAATACGAGGGAAGTACTTACTGAAAAACAAGTTCTTGAACTCGTCCCATTCCATGGACTCAATTTCATCTCTTTGCCTCGTATTCTTGATAAGATTCCACCATTGATCAGCTTCACCTTCCAAACGATATACTGCTAAGATGACTTTATCATGCTCAGAACATTGAAGAACTGAAAATATCTTTTCAGTGGTACTGATCCATTGTTCAGCAACAAGTGGATCAGAAGACCCACTGAAAGAAGGTGGACGTTGCCTCATGAAGGACTCAATAGAATATTGTTCCCTTCTCTGCTCATTTGGAAGTCCAGAATGATTCATAGCTTGTGTAAGTATAGCAATAAGATTTTGCACTCCATCTCCCATAACATTTGTTTGTTCAGGAGGGCAATCATTGCATTGTCCATTGCATTGATCAACACGGTTCCTTCGGGTTCCAGCCATCGTCTAAAACCCAAAAAGAATAGTGTGAGAGGCAAAAATCATGCTAGGGAAAACAACATAATAAAGGGAGAGTACCTTCAATATCTAACATCTTAGGTTTAATTCTATGATCGTTAGCATAATTCTAGTACTATAACCTATACGTATACTTAACCTTAGGGATATCCCTAGACATACCTTAGAAATATCTCTAGGGATCTCACTAAAGTTCTCACATCCTAGTTTCCAAAGGTTGACTAAACCTTTCCTCTGATACCAACTGTAGAGACCCGAAGCTTATCGTACATGGACATTACATTACTTTTGCGGAATAATTAGTACATAACAAAAACACACACACAAGGACCGTAATAGTTTAGTGTCTTTGGAAACTCGGAACGTAATCTTCTAATCGTGGTGAAAGATCCTCAATATCTCCCATAAAGATCTTCCCTTTTTTTTACCTAAAACCATTCTTTATATCCTGGGGAAAAGAAAACATAAAAGGGTGAGCTCAAATGCTCAGTAAGGGTAAACAAAATAAAATCAATCACATCATATTCATAAGAACATAACTTTTGGAAATCTTAACCTGCAAAAGAGAGCATAATTTCATAACATGGGATAAATCATAGTAGTGAAATGAAATCCCAATAAGCATAACTTAAAACATGAAACTTTGTGGCATACACCCATAATCATAGAGAATCATTTCTTGTTAGTCATGACTCATTTCCAAGACTATCTTAGTGGACAAAGTCCCTTTCTGAATCGAGTCACCCTCGTTTCAGTCCTGTTTCACTGAACCGGTATAACCTACCATTCCAGCCATGTCTATCTCATGAGATATAAAATCTTTACCCAATGCATTGGAGAGAGATATAGGTCCCACCCATCTCATAATTATACCATTCTTATGTGTTCCACAAAATCATAAATCATACATCATTGCATAACCCATGTAATACAAATGGGAATCTTAAACATCACGACACCATAAAACAATTCATATAAGATAAAGGAATTCATAAAAATAATTCCATCACAACATAATCAAATCAATGTAATAATAGGGATAAAAACAGAACCCTTTATTATCTTATATGGAAAATAATTTTGATAAAACACTTGAACTCCATTCTTGAGGAAAATATCCTTTCTACTTCAAAAACAATTTTCCTTTCTTAACATGTCATACAGTTTTAAACTAAAATAAGTTGATTAAAAATAAACTTGAAAACTTGTAATGTAATATTCTTGGAAATAATTTTTTAAAAATCCATTCATGCCTTATAAGTTAAAAAACATTCTTCTCATACTTTTCTCGGAAAAGTCAAAAAGTACCTCGTACGAAAAATGACAAAAGATTCCTTTCATATCTTTTACTATAAACTCACCAAAGGGTAAAATATGTTTTAAACAATTGTAGGTGAATGGAAATAATATTACATATTGAGGAAACATGGATGTGGATGATAAAATACACCCCAGTAAATGCCAAAGTATAAAAAATCTCGGATAAAAATGAGATTGTGATATTTCCCTTACCTTAGGTCTGACTTGCTTTGTGAGTGTCTGAACCTCCTCTTCTTTGGAACGCTTCTTTGAATCCTCCACTTAGGGAACTAAGATTGGTCTTTAAAGAAGACCAGGACCTCTAAGATTATTCTAGGGAAGTGGAGAGGAGAAAATGTCAGGGCTTGTCCGAGCTTGAGTGCTCAAATTGGTGTGAGGAGGAGGGGGAGGAGGTGCCCTTTTATAAGGGAGGAGAGGGGCACCTTAGGAATATCTCAAAATATTATTTTATATTAAAGTCAAAATCGGTTTATAATGGTTCCAAAGGGTTTTATTTCGAAGCTAAAGTGGGGATGGGTCGAAATCCTATCAACCAATAGGATTTAGACAATTTTAGGGTATTATTTTAACCTTATCAATTAGATTTAACTCTAAGTTAAATAATTTAACTTTTACCGTGTCTTTTTGTTTTCTTTCACTATATGGTTAATACACTTACTATAACATTCAAAACGAACAAAAAATTGTTTATTATTAATATATATCCTTATCTAAGTCATTTGGCCGAACCTTAGATTTTTAGGAATAAAATAACAATTAATAATATAATATTTGATTTAAAAACTATTTTGTGTCAATTTTGACACTATTTGATATATGATTTTTGTGAAAGTCATAACAGAATTATATGTTCGAACCAAGTTTATTAAATCAACACTAATATATCATAGTAACCTAGAAAATTAGTGTAATTCATAAAAAGTCTTAAATTACATTTATTTTGGTACTTATAATATCAATTATGTCAATATTTCATTAATAAGATAATTACTGCATCATCTTTGTGTCATAAATAAATTAAATTATTTGATGTCTAAAAATTACAAATAAAATACCATCATGTAGGAAATCTTTTTAGATTTCTAATGAATATTTACAATCGAATTTATCTTATGTACAACCCTATATTAAAAATGTTTTAGTAAATATACTTTGATTTTAACTCTTTTAACTCTTCTTTGAATTAAATAATAATAAATGTCTTAATCTAATCCAATTGGGCCTAAATGATAATATTTTACACTTAAGGTTATTTTTGGTCGAGATACACTTGTCCAATAGAATTAGGACATGTGTTAGGGTAATATCAATATCATTCTTACCCTTAATTACCCTATTTACTTTTAACCGTGGTAAATAAAAGTAAAAAGTTACTATTCACCAAAAATTATTTTCATCTCATTGAACCAAATTTTACTTACAGACATCAACCGTGTCTCTCGTATTTTTTAAATTCCATTCACAGAAGCGGTAAAATTATGTTTTATGAAAAATTCAATTTTTAACTGCCACTTAGTAGTTTCATTATTCATCAAAAATTGATGTTTTTCAGAAAAATGCCAAAATTTCATCCTAAGCTATATTTCATATTCCGAATTCAAAAATGAAGTCTATTTTACCATATAGAAGTTGCATTAATTAATTTTATAATTAAATCCCGCTGTTAAAACAAATAGCGTGTTTTTAAGAAACAATATCTATCAAAAGATTGACACTGGATTATGTCTGGTTTAAATGTGAAATTACATTCAATGACCAACATTGTATTAAATTGTAAAAATATATTCTAAATATACTTTAAAACCACTCAAATTAATAATTTATCACTATTAATTATTTCGATTAAAAAATTTGTTTTTAATTATAATTTAGTAATTTTCACTATTCATCAGAATATGAAAGTTATCCGAAAAGTACCAAAATTTCACCTTAGGCTAAATTCGATACTCCGAATCCAAAAATGAAGTCCATTTTGAGAGCTAAAATTTCTAAAATTTAAAAAGTGGTTATTACTATTCATAACGGCTAGTTTTAATAATATTTTAATAGCATATCGTTGTTTCGTGAAACTGAGTATTGCGTACTACACACGCTATCGAGGAAGGTTGCGATTGCGTGTAATGCAAGGCAAGTCAAAGATGCGTGTTGTGCAAGCTCCTTTTGGTGTAGCGTATAACACAAGACATTAATAAAATTAAAAAGAATATTTTTCATAAAATCTTGGGCTGTTACAACGCATACCACTTGCGGGTTGTACTAGACACACTCCGAGAGCACCAGCTTTATGGAAAGCTCTCGAAGTGCAAGTTCTGGTTACATGAGGTCCACTTCTTGGGTCACGTCATTTCTGAGGTGGGAGTTGCAGTGGATCCCGCGAAGATCGAGGCAGTTCTAGCTTGGGAGCCACCCAGGTGCGTGACGGAGGTCCAGAGTTTCTTGGTACTAGCTGGATACTATCGGAGATTTGGGTCGAACTTCTCTAGAGTTGCGGCGCCACTCTCAGATTTGACGAAGAAGGGGAAACCCTTTGTGTGGTTAGACATATGTCAGCAGAGCTTTCAGGAGCTGAGACAGAGATTGACCAGCGCACCTACCTTGAGGTTGCCTAAGGAGGGAGTTGGATACGAAGTCTACTACGATGCATCAGGGACCGGACTCGAATGTGTCCTGATGTAGGATCGGGCCGTGATTGCCTATGGATCGCGTCAGCTGAGGCCGCATGAGCAGAACTACGCTACCCATGACCTGGAGTTAGCAGCAGTGGTCTTCGCACTGAAGACATAGAGGCACTATCTGATGGGCGAGCGCTTTACAGTCTTTTCTGACCACCAGAGTCTCAGGTACATCTTCTCGCAGAAATACCTGAACCTGAGATAGTGGCGATCGATCGAGTTCCTCCAGGACTATGACTTTGAGATAGTCTATACTCCTGGGAAGGGGAACATAGTAGCTGATGCCCTCAGCAGGAGGACGGGCATTCAGCTAATTGAGGAGGCGACAGAGCAGCTAGCCGCCTTGCAGATATCCTTCGTGGATAGAGATGGAGAAGCCTTCCTTCAGTCTCTCACAGCCACCCCTCCACTACTGCAGTGGGTCAGAGAGGCACAGCGTGGGGACGCTGACTGTGAGACACAGCGTGCACAGATATCCTCGGGACAGGCACCTGATGGTTTCTCCCTTGGAGCAGAGCATGATGCCCTTTTCAGAGGACGTACCTTGGTACCAGTCGCTTTACAAGAGGAGGTTCTGAGAGAGTTTCACACTTCTCCTTTGGCGGTACATCCTGGAGTGGTGAAGATGTACTAGGACCTCAGACGACAGCACTGGTTGTCGGGCATGAAGAAGGTTGTGGCAGAGTTCGTTTCTCGATGCCTCACCTGCTAGCAGGTGAAGGCTGAGCACCAAGTACCAGCAGGCTTGGTACAACCCTTGGAGGTCCCAGAGTGGAAGTGGGACGGCATATCTATGGACTTCATGACTGGACTTCCACGCACTTCCAGAGGTCACGACTCCATTTGGGTGATTGTTGACCGACTCACCAAGTCGGCACACTTCTTACCCATCCGAGAGCAGGGCTCAGTGGAATTCTTAGGACGTCTCTACATTCAGGAGATTGTACGGATTCATGGTGTGCCATAAACTATCATCTCCGATCGGGATGCTCGTTTTACTTCTCGACTTTGGAAGGGGTTGCAGGAGGCGTTTGGGACGCAGCTATGTCTGAGTGCCACCTTTCACCCTCAGAAGGATGGTCAGACAGAGGGGACCATTCAAACTCTCGAGGACATGCTCCGCGCATGTGTCCTCGACTTTGGTCTCAGCTGGGAGGACCACCTACCCTTGGTGGAGTTCACATACAACAACAGCTACCACTCCACCATCGGGATGGCACCATATGAGGCGTTGTACGGCAGGCCTTGTAGATCTCCTTTGTGCTGGACAGACCCTGGGGAGTCAGCACTTGTGGGACCAGAGATGGTTCGGGTCACGACAGAGAAGGTCCAGGCCATCCAGGAGCAGATGAGGACAGCTCAGAGCCGGCAGAAGTCATATGCTGATAGGAGGCGGAGGCCACTAGAGTTCGAGGATGGTGACCATGTATTTTTGCGGGTCTCACCTAGATGTGGTTTACGGAGATTTGGCTGAGGCGGCAAGTTGTCTCCACGCTTCATTGGACAATTCCAGGTCATCAGTAGGATTGGCGAGGTGGCTTGTTGCCTGGCTCTACCACCTCAGTTGCACCGGGTGCACGACGTCATCCACGTATCTCAGCTGAGGAGGTACGTGCATGACCCGACGCACATCATTGACCATGGGCAGCTAGATGTGGATGATGGGGCAACTTTTACGGAGGTCCCGGTGGAGATAGAGGATCGACAGGAGCAGGTCCTATGTGGGCGATCGATTCCTCTTGTGCGCATCAGATGGCAGCACGGGAACCTCCAGGAGAGCACTTGGGAGCGGGAGGTTCAGATGCATGCTCAGTACCCACATTTTTTCCCCTAGTTTATGATGTATCTTTACGGGGACGTAAAGCCCTGAGGTGGGAGTAATGTAAAGACCCGTAAATTTCAAGGAAATTTTTTTTCTCAATTTTCTTTGGAATTTTACAAGAACGCAGTCTCTGACGGCACCTGATTCTGAGGCCCGGTGTGCCCGGAATCATTTTTCGAAGTTTTTCTTAGGTACGTTCAGTGAACGGACGAGCAGGTTTTTCTAACTTTTGAACTGGTTCCCGGAATCAAATTCTGAGGGCACTGATGAAATCGCAGCGCTCTTTGTTTCTTAGAAACGCCTCTTCCGGAGTTGCGTTTGCTCTGGTGTGGTTTTTAATTTTCGGGCTTAAAGTTAAGAAATAAAATAATTGTACGACAAAATTTATTTTATTTCACTTAAGCCACTTGGAAGCCACTTGAAGCCACTTAAAAGTGGCTTAAGCTGAGTTGAAATGGATAGGGTACTATCCAAAAATATCTTACCCTCTTGGTAGGATATTTGTGAGGTGGGGCCCGCACGAGCCCCACCGTTTCTTTTCTGCTAAGTAACACACCCGTGAAAACCCGTCATTATGAAGTCAACTGACGCGTTTTCTTAAATTCTTAACAGACCATTTAATTGGGTGGTTTTATTCGTGAATTAAATGGCCAGTTTCTTTCGTTGAATTAATTCTGTGAATTAATGGGTCATTACTTACCTCTTTTCGTTTCTTGGCGTAATAATAAAATAAGACCAACACGACATTTGAAGGATTGCACCAAGAGAGGTTTTTGGCAGAGGTTCTTGTGCCTTGACCCCTCTTCGCGAAGAACACGAAGAACGCCGGCCTTCGACGAAGAACGCCGAACCTGCGGAAATCGACGACACGATGTCGTGTGCCGCAATGCCGACGTTTCCTCTCCCGTGATGTTCTTCGGCGACGTTCTTTAATCCACAACAAAAAAACCTTCGATCATCCGTTGAGGTGAGGGTATCAGATTTTCTTTTAATTCTTCCTTTGTGGTTTTTAACTCGAGAATGATTTAATTATTTTAAATTAAATCTTTTGTTCTTGAACCTTGGAGTTCGTCGACGCAACACCCTTCCGCGACGACATGGCGATCCCCTCCTTCCGTGACGATCAATCCGCGAAGGACCCGCGTGTGTGACTTGTCGAGGTAGGGATTTTGTTTTGGAAATACCCCTATTCCCGTGAACGTTTCTTTAAAATTAAATAACCGGTTTCAAATGAACAATTTTAATTTATTAAAAATTTTTGATTCATGTGCTGAATTATTTTCTCCCGTTGTTGTTATCTAACACGGAGGGTGCGGGCTAAACGAACACGGCCCGACAACCCTCCGTCGTTCTTCATGGTTGTGCGGATTTGACGGGCGACGACGAAATGTGACGCAAGGGCAATTTGATGATCCCGCAGTGAAGAACGGAACCTGGGAGGAACAACGGCGCAGATGGGAAAGAAAACGGACCACCGGAGCGACTCCGGTGGCCCGCGGAAGCCGGCGGCGGTGCGGGTCGTCGGCGCGGCGGCGCCGGTGGCTGGAGGTGGCAGCGCCCAAGCGCCGCCAGAAGAACAGCTGCGGCTTCGGCCGGAGGCGGCGGCACCCGCTGACCCGCAGCCGCGCGGGTCCGGAGCGCGCTGGACGCGGCTGAAGCCGCATCCGGCTGTCCAGGGCGACACCCCGCGGGTGTCGTGGGGTTGTCACGCGGGGGCGGTGGCTCCCCCTCACGTCGCTCGGGTTGTCTAGGGTGACACCCCGCGGGTGCCACGGGCGTTTCACGCGGGGGCGGCGGCTCCCCCCCGCGTCGCTCGGCCGCTCGGCCGAGCCGGGCCGGGCCGCGCCCTGGCCGGGCCGAACCAGGTCCGGCCGGGTCGGACCGGGTTAGGTCGACCCAGTTCGGGTCAACCCGTTTCGGCCGACCCAGGGGGGGATCGGGCCAGGTCGACCCGGGCCCGGACCCCCCGTCTTCGGACCGTTTTCGGTCAAATTCCCGTAACTTGAGCTACGGGCCTCCGAACGACGTGTTGTCAGTGGAAACGCGATCCTTGGATCGTGACGGTTGTTTCGGTATATTACACTCAAGGTTTCGGAAAACTTTGGGTTTTGCTGGGTTGGTTCGTACACGAAACCAACCGGGCCCTCAGAGCGGAAACGCTCATATCTTGAGCTACGGACGTCCGATTGACGTGCCGTCAGCTTGGGTGGATTCCTCTAAGTGAGACGAATCTTTTGGCTCACTCCACCCGAGGTTTGGATGCAGGTGGAGTACAGTCGGGTTGGTTTTGCCTTAAAAACCAACCGGGCCCCTGGGACGAAAAAAGCCAATAACTCTCAGACCGGGCGTCTGATTGACACGCCATCTGTGATGTTGAGTTCCTGTTGATGATACAGAACTTTTGGATACATCAACTTCGGACTTTTTGTCAGTTGATGTATCATCCTCTCGGATCATGGAGCGGACCCTCCCGAATGAGCTTGCTGTGTGCGAGAACCCTAGTGCTGGCTGCGACTGCTTCTTCGATAGCGACGACTGTGCAGAGATCCTCAGTGGACTCTGACGACGACTGTTCAGAGATCCTCAGTGGATTGCGACGACGACTGTGCAGAGATCCTCAGTGGACTGCGACGACTACTGCACTCAGCGATCCTACGTGGATCAGTGCTATAGGTCCTGTGTGGGCCCGATCCTGTGTGGGTCTGATCCTGTGTGGGTCAGCGCTCAGCGGTTCTGTGTGAGCTGGTGCCTACAGGTCCTGTGTGGGCCCGATCCTGTGTGGGTCATTGCGGGGGTTAGTTACCTATCGATCCTTTGTGGGTCCGATGACTTTGATGGATCAGTGATCATCTTTATCGTCATCCGAAGAAGTATACCTGTGTGAGCTGAATCCTGTGTTACTCTCCTTTGTGGATTGTGTTGAGCTATCCTGTGTGGATTTACTATTTCCTCTCCTTTGTGGATTGTGTTGAGCTATCCTATGTAGATTACTGTTTACTCTCCTTTGTGGATTGTGTTATGCTATCCTGTGTGGGTATACATTTGCTTTCCTGTGTGGACTGAGTTGTGCTTGGGCTCGGACGTTGGAGCCGAACGGGAATTGATGACTTAGGTATATGTATGGGCATATACCTAAGCAGTGTAGGTTGTTGCTTCGTGATTGCATCTTTCCTTGTGGTTTATCCTTTGTGGATTTGGGGAGACCTTTGGGGGTCTCGGGGTCCCTACTGAGTAGCTTATACTCACCCCTTCACGGGCTATGCCCGCACTACGTTGTGTTGGTTGCAGACGACGGACAGTGCTGATTGTGGTGGAGGCGTGCGGAGCAGGACGATACCTGGAGGTGGACCACTGGGTGGACGTGCTCGGAGCGGACGGCGGGACCCGAGGAGCAGTGGAGCTATCTGTACCCACCCTTCAGGTGGGATTTCCAATGGACAGCTCGGTGTAGCGGCTTTTACTTTTTAGTTGTTGTTTTTCCCTTTCAGTTCTACTTTACAGTTGGTCTTGTATTTCCGGCCCCTTTTACTTTCAGCACAGCTTGTTACAGTGTTTACTTTTCCACTTGCTTACTCTGTGGTGCTTTTTTACTTTTCATAGGCAATTCCTTCACTTTTTTTGGGATTTACGCCTTGGTGCTAGTCGCCAGCCCCTGGCCTATGGAAGGCGGGCTTGGGGTAGTCACGGCACGGGCCCCGAGGATGGGTCGTGACAGTCTCAATGTTTTTCTTATATATGATGAAATAGTTTTATGTGCTATCAAGATAGAGAACTAATTCCCCAATTATTATGTCTTTAAATAAAAGAAAGAGAAGAAGAGGACAACATAGAAATTAAAAGATAAAAATAATAAGGGAGAGAATTATTTTCCCACATGTGACCAATATGGAAAGAATCTCCCTAGGAAATTCTTGATGGGATTGGGAGTCTTTTACAAGTGGGGTGAAAAGGTTCATACCAAAAAATAGTATAAAGGGAATAAATAAAACACTGCTATTAAGTGATTCAAATATAAGGAAATGGAGAACTATGAAAATTAATACCCTCATAATCAAGAGAATATACATCAGAATAAGCTAATAGATCAATGTCATTCTTATGTTATTGATACCACCAAAGAAGAATGATTAATATGACTGTGTATTTGAATCCAAGAAATATGTTTTAAAAGTATTATATTGATGATATTATCATCATAAGAATTATGAAATATATAGGGATTATACTAATGTACTATTTGTTAAAGGATTTCAAATAATGTATTTAATGGTACCAAGAAAATTAATTTAGTGGAAGGATTAAATTCATGTTAAATACAAAATTAAGGGCCCTTAATGTGTACCTAATGTTAAGATAATGATGTCGAGACAAAGAGATTATTGATATAAATAAATTAAATTAGATAATATGGACTAACTTAGAACTGATTATTAATTTGTTGAAAACGTTTTTTAAACTATCATTAATGGAGTTAATATTGTTCATGAATTTAATGAATAACTAATAATTTGTGTTTTACATATGTAATAAGGAAAATTAATGTTTTCAATGAGGTTTTATGATTATTTAGGTTATTTCCAAGTTTTAACAGAATTCTTGATAAATGTATTCACATGTTTGGTAGGTGATTATTTAAAGATACATTATATTTTTTGGATTAATGGTAAGTTAATTTTTCAAAATTCAATGACCTTATAAAGTTTTGAATCATGATATTTTGTAAGGTACGTAAGGTTTACAATTTATGAAATGGTTTAAGTTGATCTTTGGAAAAGGTTTTATAGATTAATGTACTAATTCACCATATCACGTCACATGTGCTAAGAGATAAAGTAAAAATAATTCAAGGTAGAACCAATATATAATATTGTGTTTAGGAAATAGAAATGTATCAATTTAGTATATTTCCTTCAATTATTAGATAAAGGGTCCTAAAATAAAAAAAATTGTTCTATTGCCATTATTTTTTATGATATAAATAAACTTTTTCACACCTCTGGTTAATGAATTTTTGGTGATTAAATTTCTCTCAATCATATTGTATATCTTTCTCCCTCATTATTTTAGGGTTACTTTTCTATTCCATGTCCATGTTTTCATTCCCCAACTGTATTCTCATATCTAGAAAACTACTTATGTGATTATTCCAGATAAATTTATTACTTCTATTTCTCTCTTATTAACAGTATATTTCATTAAATATTTTTATTATGTGGTTTTCTCAAAAATGGGATTTCCAAATTTCAACACCTTGATTATTGAGATCAAGTTTAAATTGTGAGGATGAAATTTATTTAACATGAGGAGATTGTAACACCTTGAAAATTATTAAATAATAACATTTTATTCAATTGAAATTTCAAAATACAACATTGATTTTATAATTTGGTATAATAAATGATGAGTTAGCTTGTATCAACTATAAGACCAAGTTTTACCGAACAAAAATATATTATTAATATTATTATTTAAAATGATAGTTATCAACGATCTGTTAGAATGAGGGATATTAATAGGATTAATTAAATTACAAAAATATTTATCTTACCAACATTTAGTGGTTATCTATTTATTATAAATAAAATAGTAATCCTTTTGAATAAAAAAGAATTGTTTTTTGAAATATATTTTTTTTTCTAAAATGATGAATCAATTGTACTTGGAACACATAATTTAAAATTAGTTTTGATTAATTTTAGAAATTTAATAATAAAAATAAAATTAATTTTTTAAATAATAAAAAAATATATTTTAGGTTTAATCTTTGATATTATTGTGGGATGTTTTATTTTTTGAAGAATAGTGAAAAATACAAAATTTAAATTGAAATTTTCCTTTTAATTTAAATAATCTATAAGGTTAAATTATATATTGAATTTGTTTTAAAGTAAAATTAGATATGTTTTATATCAATTAAATAAATTTATTTCATTATAATCATATTCATATTAAAGTTAGATATAAAACCATTTCAAACTTTTGAAAACTTTCACTTTCAAAACCATCTTTCTTATTATATCTGCAGAACTAATTTTAAATTAAATTTTGCTACTTCTTTGAGTTGAATTTTTTCCAATGGATTTTTTTTAGAATAAAAATAATTTATAATTTATAATAAGTTCAACTTAATTTTTTAACAAATTTATTAGTGAAATGATTTAAAATTAATTAGAGTGATTAAGGTAAAAATGTGTTCACTTAGTGCCTAAACTTAGACTATAAGGTGTAAAATGATTTCCAACACTCATTGTCTGGCCATATTTATACCCTTACCACCTTTGGATCAATTTTTATGAGTTATTTTGGCTATTTTATAAGAAATTGACCTCTATAATAAGTTATGTAAACAAAAAGAAAAAAAGAAATAATTGTTTTCTTTTAATATATATAATAAATTGTGATATGGAAATAACAAGATATATATGGTTATATATATATATAATTTTGAAATATAAATGATTTTTTTATAATTATAATTTAATTTTAATTTTTATAGAATAGTTAGTTAACTAAAATTCTTAATAAATGCCAACGTAGTAATTATTTAGTTAATAATTAACTAAAAAATGATACAAAAAAATATTAAAATTGAAGTAAATTAAAAAAATTATAGTATTATATTAACTTTTTAGATGAATATATGATGTTAAAAATATTTAAAAATAATATATTTTAAATCCATAATTTTATTTGTATTTTTTAATTCAATTCAAATGAATAATGACAAAATATAAATTAATGTTATTTTAGGAAAAATTATATTTTCTTAAATGATTTAAAATTACTAAAAATATTATCCTCTATAAAGTTATTTTTAAATTTCAACAAATATAAAATATGTTCCATTAAATGACTGATTGATATTTTATTATGACCGTATTGACATTTAAATTGTAAAAACTTTGTTTGCATGGTTACACTAAAATAGAAGGTTTTTTAAGTTACTATCACTTGTGTTAAAATTAATTCTCGGCACACATTGGATTTTTATTTTATAAATTATATATAATATTTAGAATTAGTGGCTCCAAATTATATACCAAGTATCATTTTAATTGATAAAATATTTAGTTTACAAAACAATTCACCATAATGAAAAAGAGAAATGATAAAATATACTTATGAGAATGGTAAAAAATGTTTAAATCATGTGTTATATTACGTTTTGAGGTGTTTATAGAACAAATAATTTCACCACCCCATTTATTATCAATATTTTATCGACTTGAATAAATATTTACCACCCAATAGTTAATACTTGTGAGTATTTACAAGAATTTCACTCCTCCTCAACTATAAAGGGAACCCACTTCCCACACTTATTCACAACTATCAAGACATTTTTCTTGAACAAGATCTTCCCAAATCAGTTACCAAATTTTATACACTCATCCTAGAAGCCATATTTATTTAAGATAATAAACCTTTCAAGGTTTTAGTGCAATCCTAAGGTGGAAACTAGATGTAGAGTTTATATTCCTTTAAAAGAATTTTTATATTATTTCCTTCTTCTCATTCGACAATTATTATTATTAAATGATCATAAAACAGACTCATTATCTTACATATAATAATTTTTTATTTTAATGGTATGAACTAAAACCACACACACTTTCATCAAATGGGTAATGAAATCATCATTCGTGTGTACAGCGGACTACCGCCTCGTGAACTAATGTCATTCGTTTTTCCATTACCACCATTAATGGATGGGAATAATGATATATTTATATTTTATAAATAATATATGTGGTATTTATGATATTTATGATATAATTATAATTATTTAATTAGTATATCACACATAAATTTATGCTTTCTATTTTTGGATGTATGATAATGTCGCTCGTGTGTACAGCGGACTACCGCCTCACCAAGCGGTGTGATTCATTCACGCTTTATGTGGAATGTTTTAAGGATTGGTTTAATAAAAATATGTGGTATATATATGACATAAAAATTATAATTTATATATATATATATTATTTCATTTCATTTCATTCATTATGATAATAAAATGGAAACAACGTACATGCGTACGTACGGCCAACTGTCTTCATGAACGGTGTATTTCTTTTCCTGTCACCAAATTTTAAATATTAATATAAATAAATATATACTGAATATATATTATATTAATATCATGTTTAAAATTCTTTATATTTTTAAATCATCATCTAAGTTATTGGAATAAAAAGTAACAAGTCAAAACACACTTGAAAAGCTAGGCAATTAACACTAGAAACAATGAAAACAATGAAAGATTATTAACAAATGGGTGAAAATATGTTATAAGAGGATCATATATTATAAACATTAATATGGTTTTTTATAATTTAATAACATTTATAAAACCATTATACATTAGTTTAAAGAGTTTTCAACCAAAAAGAAGTGAAAGGTAAGGGATTTCATACCAATTTACATTCTATTGAGACTTATTTGATATTATGAACCAATTCACATTAATATGATGTATATAACACCCATTTGAAATAATATAATGAATAATTCATTATTAATGGTATTTTAATTTTTCATTTTAATTATTTCATCAAATTTAATTTAACATGAAAATTACTAAGTGCTAAAATTAATTGTGTAATCTAATTTTCATTTGTGATTTTTAACTTTCAATTGAAATAATAACTTCCTTGTAATAATTTATCGTTATAAATATATTTTCTCTTAAATATACATATTATTGTATGATTAATGTGAATATTTCATAAAATGTATACCATTTTTACTTATAGTTTATACATTGAAAGTTATTCATATATCTAGGGAAATGTTGATAAATCTATATTCTTTTACTCAATATAGATATTTGATTATAAGGAGAATTATTAAATAAATTATTTGATATATTATGAATGATTTTGAATTTTAGACATGGGAGTTGGATGATTAATAATATCCCATTGATGCATCAGTGGACTCATGAGATGAATCATTTTTCCAAAAAAGATGGATTTTTACCCAGTAATTTTAAACTGTGTTCAGAATAGATCTTTATGATAAAGGTATCATAGTCTTTGGAAACATGACATACAATAATTAACAATTTATTTAATTAAAAATTTAGTTATTATTATCCATGATGTTTTCAATATGAAAAAATTTATTGATGCATTTCATTCTCAGGTTATATATTAGTTAGCATGTGTGTTTAGTTATTAACATTCCAATATTGATTATGATTTATCCAGATATTTAAATGGAATGTGTATATAGTTATTTACCGAGACTTATTGATTATTCATTATTGATTTAGGATATCTTCCATTATACTTAACTCTTATAAACAATTTTAACTCACTCTTATTTTGTTTCATTAGCCTAGGTTATGAATATAAGATATTTCAATGAGTTTTCATGGATGAAGTTTATTAGATGTTTTTATTTATTTTATTTTATTTTATTTTATATTCCCAAAGTTAAATATATAACATGTATATAATATGGTTTTCAAAAACTGTTAAATTGTTCAGTCCTCTAGGATTTGAATCTTATATTTATGTCAATTTAATGGAAATTGGGACCATCACCAGGCTATTTGGTTGCGGTCTTCATAGAAGGTGGTTATTTTATATTTTCCACGCTATTTGTTTTATTGTGAGAATATCACATGTATATAAACTATTTTATTGGTAATTTTAATGTCCCCATTGGTGGTTAACTACCGATTTATACTCATACCTTGATCGGGCAACCATGGAAATTGGCTACTCAAGTACATTTCACTGTTTTCAACTTCATCTTGGGAAGAGGCATTGTATTATGGTATTAGGTTAGATAATCTTGAGTAGAGTCTATAGATTGGATGTGATAAATCTTGACTATGGTATTTTAGTCCATTATATATTTTTATTCTTTTTTTTATTAGGTATATGGGGTTATCCAAATGAGAAAACAATTTTGATATATGACTATTTGATTTCTAATTTTTTATGATATGGCATGCTATGTTACTTATTTATTATGTATAAAATTATTGTTTTTATTTTATATTGATTGATTAATATTTTTTAAAATTTTAATACTCTTATATGAGGATATATTCTCCCTTGGGTAACACCTTAGACCCTCATTGTGAATCTACAGTCTCTAATTTATAGTGAGGATCCCTTGAGTTCTTGTAACACTATGATCTGGTTACTATAGAGTGAATTGTTTTGAAGCAATAAAAAGTGGTATTAAGGAATTTTATTTTGTCTTGTTATTTTGTGAGATGGTATATAGGTGATGTATATATTTTTTATTCCATTTTTTAACTCAAACTAGGGCATCACAAATATCATTTTTTTATTGTGAAATCTTGGTTATCAGTGATATGCTATTGTTTTTCATAATTTTATTTTTAAAAATGAGATATTTATTAGAATATGATGTGAATATTTGATATTATTATCATATTTTTAGTTCATTTCCTTTTTGAAAGAGGCCTATGTAAATACATCATTCTTGGAAAGTAGTATTCACATGGAATTTTCATGCTTCTGTGTGATTTATGTCCTTAACAAATGAGGGTTTGGATATTTAAAGTGTCAATAGTGTATTATATTGAGTTTTAACCTATAACGTTTTGGTGTAATTATAATCATCAAGATAATATTATTTATTCTAATGGGTGACCATTTATATTATGATGTCAGATATTTGATGGAGACATTTATATAGTCCCTCTATGTATAAGATATATAGTGACCCTTGGTGAGTCTATTTAGAAACATAATTTTGTGGTATAGGTTTTAGGATAAAATGGTTATGGTTACAGAAAGTGTCAATAATAACCTATCTAGTTTTTTCCCTATATGTTCTTGTTGAAATTATATTTAATTGAACCATATTACATTGGGTTACTCAACACAAATCATCATTAGACGATGTCATTATATTTTGATATATAATAGTGCATTCCTCAAGGTGGTAATCTCATATATAGATTACCAAAAAGGATTACTACCTTTGAGTGGCTGATGTCTTGGAATGTGATGCATGATGTAAGGGGGTGGGGGTAAACCTTACATTGTGTGTTTCAAAATGTGAGTTTCCATGTGATTTTTTATATGGGAGTAGGTATGTTCCCTTTGAGTCGTAACTTATGTGATTTATAATTTACGTACTATGTTTGAGATATTAGTGCTTTCAGATACAACTTCAGATATTGGTGAGATGATTGATGTGACTGAGTAATATGGAATTTTTCTATTTTTTAAGATGTGATATGATATAAGAGGGTAACCTAAGAGAGGGGTTATCCTAAAATTGTGAGTTCTTATAGATATAAGAGGTATGGGTAGATACCTTTTATGTGATATTAGTGTATGAGAAGCTCAATTGGATCTATGGTGTGGTCCTAGAGATGCCTTAGGTTTTTTGATAAAGATAAGTTATGTTTATTTGGAATCAATGTTTGGTTTAAAATGGTAGTATAGATAGGATACTTAACCTTATTGGCTTTTTTGAATGGTTCCTAATGAGATATCATATCATGATCCCAGATAGAAATATCATTATTAGATACCGTGTAAGTAGATGCTTCAAGTTTTAGAATGATTCCTAGGGTGCTGATTGATCATATTATTTTCTTTAATATGTTAGGGGTGATAGGAATTTGTAGAAGAAGGTACTAAAGAACTTATGTCTGGACTATGTTTACATAAAATGAGTGTAGTCAGTGATTATGGAAAATTATCCTAGCATGGATGAGATAGGAATCAAATTTTTCTGAGTCGGATGACATAGAGGAGTATCACAAGGATGTATGCCTTCTTGGGTATGCATTTTTTTAATTGGATACATTCGGCACCATTATAGGGCATAACTTATATACTGGCATGAGGTGAGAAAAAATTTCTTTATATGTTAGTTTCACTTGATATGGTTCATGGAGTTGGTGTTTTTGAAATGCTTTATCGCATGATTTTCTGAGGTATTTGGTTGAGAATAGAAAATGTCCCTATATAGGGAGGGGTAAAATTGTAAATGGTTTGGGTGTGGCGGTATGGTTGACTGAGGGTTTAAAACAAGATAGGTGTATCTTAGGATGGACAATCATAGACTGAGTGTAACATCCCAAGTAAGTAATGAATAATAGATATTTTTATCTATGTCTATTAATGAATTAGATAGTGTTTTAGAGGCTTAAAATGAAAATAAATCCAATCTTAAGCATGGAATACACTAATATTTTTTAAATGATTGTTTTACTGCCTTTTGATGGAAAACCATTTTTAAATCTATCTTTTGACAATTTTATAAGATATTTTTGTCAAAATAAACTTATTCTTTATTATTGGGACATCAAAATTTACTTTGTGTGAATTTTATGTATTTTTCTGACAATGTTCTTTTTTTTAATGAATAGTGAAAAATACTGCATTTTACATCAAAACTGCTTTTAATATAATTTATTTATATGATTAGATTATCTTTTAAATTGGTTTTAAAGTTAAATTAGAATATATTTTTACCATTTAGTCCAATGGTGTTCATTAGGATTAATTTCACTTTGGAATTGGGCATAAACTAATGCCAAACTTTTCATAAATATTGTTTCAAAAAAACCCGCTATTTGTTTTGACAACGGGAATTATTTTCAAATCAATTATTGCAATTTCTGTGTTTGGAATTTTGTAAAATGGATTACATATTTGGAATCATAAGTTCCAAATTATGTAATCAAGACTCTTTTGTTTTTGGACATTATGAATAGTAATGACGGTAATTATCTTTAATTATCTTGATTAATGAGTAATCGGGTAGTTAAGGATAATAAAATAATATCATAATAATAAAAAAATGACACCAAAATGTGTCCTAATTCTACTGGTTGTCTCATGTACGACCATGGGATGTCTTGTGCCAAACTTGGTGACCCCATGGAATCACTTTTGTGGAAAGTGACGTGTTATCTTTTTATTTTTTTTAAAGAAAGTAAATATAACAAGAATGTATCACCTGATTAAAACATTTTTATTTTTGTCTAAATAGATGATATTTTAGACTATAAATATTTATTGGAAAGATAAAAATATTTCCTACATCATAGTATTTGTTTCATAATTTTTAGACTATAAATGAATTAAATTATTTATGACATCATGATGATGCAGCGATTACCTCATTAATAAAGGATTTAAATAAAATCAAATGATAATGTAAAATCTATGACCTACACATGTTAAAAACCTATTGGATGGGTGGATTTCAAACCCTTATCACCTTACCCTCGAATTATATCAATTTGGGACCTTTTTAATCCGAAAATCATTTTCAAATAAAGTAACATTTCTTTACTTTCCATGAGTGCCCATCCTCTCCTCTTATAAAAGGCCCCCACCTCTACCTCCTTACCCACACTTCCAAAGCCTTTGGATCAGACAACCCCTTCCCATTTTGTCTCTCCACTTCCCTCTCTTACTCCTTGAAGCCTCGCTTTGGGAATAAGGCTTCCCAAGGAATCCTTTCAGCTCAAACCAAAGGGAGTTACCTGATTTTAAGGTAATGTCTTCGCTTGAGTCCTTTTGTTTTATTTTACTTCTCCAACCCCCTAAACTCTTTTTATTCATTTATTTTGTAACAAATCCAGTATCTTAAATATAATAGGATGTTTTTATAAGAATTATTCGAGCTACACTTTCACACGCCTACATATAATGGTTAAAGAACATACTGTTTCCGTGGATGGCGAATTTCGGCCTCCCGAAACGATGATTGTTCAACATTATTTTAACACCTTTAAATGTGGAAATTAAGATGACACTATATTTATATATGATATATAATATGTTTATGTTTTCCTTAAGCTTCTGTATTTTTCATTTTGGGTATACCTTTATGGTTTCCATTATGGGTAAACGTGATATCTTCATTTAAGGAAGTGCGGACTACCGCCCCCTCAAAGTGATTTGATTCGTTAATACCATATGTGGGACGTGTAAAGGATGTAGTTATGATATTATATATGATATTATAATGGAATTATAATATACCTTTATATAATTATGATTCCATTCTATAAAATATGAAATTGAAATGAAAGTAGCGTTCATGCGTACGTACGGCTTACCGTCTCCATGAACGGTGCATTTCATTTCTTACCTCTAAATGATTATGTAATATTATAAATGCATATATATACTATATATATATGATATATATGATATATAAATCATGATTATAACTCTGGATATAATGGATACATGAACAACTTCTAATTATAAAGAGCATATTTTGACTCAAGTACCAATGATCGTTAAAACGACCGTTATTAACTAAAATAATTACATAGTGTTCATGACATGGTAATAAGTGATATAAAAGGAATAATGAACTTGAAAAAGGTTCTTAAGCAAGTAGAAATTAACTCAAGTTTATTATTCAGGACATTAAAGAACGATCGAGTCAAGTCGGACCCGAGGTATGGGACTTCGTCTCAATCTCCTTTCATTGAGGCATATTTTGTTTTATCCAAAACCTTCTTTTATATGGTGTATAAACCCCTTTGACTTTTACATTTATCCAAAACTAATATTTTTATATGAAGCGTTTACTAAACGAAAAAAGGGAATGTTTTTGTCATACGAATACGGCGACAATGACTTCTCCACCGTCGTGACCATTATTTGAGTTTTAGCTTCCTCTACAAGCCATACTTTTTATTTAAAAGGAAAATAAATACCATGTTTTACTTTTCTTTTCTTTTGGTATTGAAAATGGTTTTCCTAATGTTTTTATATCAATGTGTTGTATTGATATCTTGTGATTGAAAGGTGGTAATGTTATGTTTCCTTTATGCATGTTTTATGTGATACGATTATGTTGAGGTTCTTAGGCATTATTATGAAGATGGGTGATTCCGTGATAAACTAAGGGAGGGTGAGCCCAATATAGCTCTCCAATGCATTGGGTAACGCGAAGGAGTGAAATGTTAAGGTTTCTCTGAAGAGATTTAGGGAATATACTATGATGGGTATTGTAACCAAGAGGGTTACTCCCTGCGTAAGAATGTTATGAATGCCTCAAGTTACCTTTTATGTCTTATGATTTCTATGATTTATTCATTATTTTATGAGGTATGTTTTATGGGTAAAGTATGATTTCATTCTTATGTATATATGAACACATGTTTCCATTCCATATTTTTTTTATATAACCCATACTGAGCTTTTTATGCTCATCCCAAGTCTTTTTTGAAATTTTTTTCACAGGTCAAGGGAAAGGTACATGATATAATGATAGTGTCAAGGAAGTGTCAAGAAAGAATCCATGTTTTATTTTAAATATGTTCCATTTATGGGAAAAAAATTAATACTATCTTTATATAGCCACTTTGTTTAAATGTGGAATGTAATGCAAGTTTTATGATCAAATTCTCTAAAACTCTAAACCTGAAAAGATCCCCAATGTGTAATCTTGTAATAACTCAAGGTTAAGTAAGGTTTAAGGCTGGGGCCTTATAGTTGGTATCAAAGTTCGGTTTAGATAACTTTAGGAGTGAGAATTCTATTAAATGATTATCCAATTTTTTTTTAAATGATATAGCATTTGAAGATTACCATGTTGCTTCATCTAAAACATATTTGTTAAGAATGGTTTTCCTCAGAGGAAACAGGGAAGCAGTTCTAGGAAGGAATGCAGAAGGATATAACCTTCTGAATCAGCATCCTGAGATGGTCGGAATTGGAACTGAACAGTTTGTTGTAGTAATGGCGTAGTTGACTCAAGCGATAAATGGTGGTGGTATCCGTACACGAGATCAGCCAGATCAACCGCAGAGGAACATGTCAGTGGTGTAACATTTCATGAGGCAACATCCCCCATCATTCAGAGGATCATCTGAACCTGTGTTAGCTGAAGGGTGTATTAAAGCACTGGAGAAGATTTTCAATGTCATGGGGTGTTCAGACAATCAAAAGGTTAGTCTTGCTATTTATCGTTTGGAGGGTGAGGCAGATCAGTGGTGGTCTACGGTTAAAAATATCAGGGACGCCGATGAGATTGATGCTCTCGACTGGGATGAATTCAAAGGTATGTTTCTTGAAAAGTATTTTCCTAAGGCTGTTCGACTTAGGATGGAAAAACAATTCTTGGAATTGAGGCCAGAGGAAGACTCAGTGGCTACCTATGAAGAAAGGTTCACTCGATTGGCAAGGTATGCTCCAAATTTTATCCGAGACCTTGATATTAAAATCAATAATTTTTACTCAGGATTAAAGCCAAAATATCAAAGGTCATTAGCTTCTCGTGAGTTTAAAAGTTATGAAAAGCTTGTTCGATGTGCTGAGAAGGTGGAAAATGGAGTTTTCCGATGATCAAGTGTTCTATAACAACCAGCAGAAGAAGAGACCAAGGTGGCAGGAGAAAGGTTCTTCAAAAAAGTCTGATGGTAAGAAATCTAAGTTTCCAGTTTGTGATAAATGTGGCAAAAGGCATGTTGGGGAATGTCTTCTGAATTCTGGAAAGTGCTATCGATGTGGTAATATGGGACATAAGGCTCGTGATTTCACTGAAAAAGATCAAGGTTAAGGTAAGACCAAATTTGATTTACAGTTAGTGAAATGTTTTAAGTGCAATGAGATGGGTCACTATACAAATGAGTGTTCTACAAAGAGCTTGAGTGATGGGAAGCAGTTAGACTACAAGTAGAAAGGGGTGGTGAAATCCTTTGCAACTACTTCAGCAGATGTCGAGCCATCAAATGAAGTTGTATCAGGTACTTTGTTTTTTCATATTATGTCAGTGTGTTGTTTGATTTGGGGTCTACACATTCTTTCATCTCTGAAAACTTTTCTAGTAAAATGGGAATACCATCTCAAGAAATGACTCCTGAACTTATGGTAAAAACACCTGGGGGAAATGTTGAGGCAAAAATAATTTATAAGAATCTTCCTATCCTTATCTATGGAAAGAACCTACTTGCAAAGCCTTATTGTTCTACCTCTAATAGAGTTTGATATTATCCTGGGTATGGATTGGCTCTCTATTTACCATGCTAAGATTGACTGTAGAGCTAAAAAAGTTTCTTTTCAGAAAGAGTTTCAGTTTGTGTACAAGAATGAACCCTTACTGTTGATAACTTATCAAGAGGCCAAGAAACTTTTGAAAGATGGAAATGAATGTTACCTTGCACACATTGTTGAAAACAAGGGAACTGTTCAGATTAATGATGTTCCGGTGGTAAATTAGTATCCTGATGTTTTTCCTGATGAGTTTCCTGGAATAATACCAGATCGGGAAGCTGAATTTACTGTTGACTTAGTTCCTGATGCTAAGCCAATTTCAAAACCCCCTTATCGAATGGCTCAAATTGAACTTTTAGAGTTGAAGGAGCAATTTCAAGATTTATTTAAGAAAGGTTTCATTCGACCTAGCACATCACCATGGGGTGCTCCTATTTTATTTGTTAAAAAGAAAGATGGTTCAATGAGACTTTGCATTGATTATAGAGCCTTGAATAACATCACTATTAAGAACAAATATCCTTTTCCTCATATCGATGATTTTTTTTATCAGCTCCAGGGAGCTCAGTATTTTTCAAAGATTGACATGAGATCGGGGTACCATCAGCTGAAGGTAAAGGAAGCAGATGTTCCGAAGACCGCGTTCCGTACAAGATATGGTCATTATGAATTTGTCGTAATGCCTTTTGGGATAACCAATGCACCTGCTGTATTCATGGACATAATGAATAGAATTTTCCATGAGTTCTGGGATAAGTTTTTGGTGGTTTTCATTGATGATATTTTAGTGTTTTCTAAAATTAAAGAGGAGCATGAAAGACATTTAAGGGTTATCTTGCAAACCTTAAAAGAAAAGAAACTGTATGGAAAATTCATCAAGTGTGAGTTTTGGTAGCAACAAATTTCTTTCCTTGGTCACATTGTTTCTAAATATGGGATAATTATTGATCCTGCAAAAACAAAGTTATGGAAGACTGGCCAAGACCCACAAATGTAACTGAGATTCGTAGATTCCTTGGTTTGGAAGGCTATTACCGAAGGTTTGTTAGAAATTTTTCACGGTTATCTAGTCCAATGACTAAGCTAACTCGGAAGGGTGTTAAGTTTATCTGGACAAAAGAATGTGATGATTGTTTTCAGGAATTGAAAAGACGATTGGTGAATGATCCATTTTTGGCACTACCTTCCAGGAATGGTGAGTTTTTTATATATAGTGATGCTTCATTGAAAGGACTTGGTTGCATCCTAATACATAATTATCAGGTAATTATTTATGCTTCACGACAGTTGAAAACTCATGAGGTAAATTACCCTACACATGATTTGGAATTAGCTGATGTTGTTTTCGCTTTAAAATTTTGGAGGCATCATTTGTATGGAGTAAAGTGTGAAATATATACTGATCACAAAAGTTTAAAGTATATATTCACTCAGAAAGAGTTAAACATGAGACAAAGGAGATGGCTGTAATTAATCAAGGATTATGATTGTACAATTAATTACCATCCGGGAAAAGAAAATAAAGTGGCTGATGCTTTGAGTCGAAAAAGTAATGCTTCATTAGAAATGTTGCATTTGGAACGTGATCCTTTGGTTAAGGATTTGATGAACTTTGGCATAGAAGTTGTTGGTGCAAGAAGTTCTTCTATTTTGTTTCAGGTATCAATGAGATCATCTCTATCAGATGGAATCAAGCAAGCACAGAAGCAAGATAGTGAGTTGCAGAAAAAGGTAGAGCTGGTTCAGAAAGGTAAGTTTCCTGAATTCAACATTGATAATGATAGCGTTTTGAGATTTGGGAAGAGATTGTGTGTTCCTTGTGATTCATAGTTGAAGAGAGAGTTGTTATGTGAAGCTCATAGTTCTCCATTTTCAGTTCATCTAGGCAGTACTAAGATGTATAGAGATCTTCGGGAGTATTACTGGTGGGATGGAATGAAAAGAGATATTGCTGATTTTACTGTGAAGTGTTTGACTTGTCAGTAGGTTAAAGCTGAGCGGCAGTTACCGAAAGGGATGCTTCAGCCTCTACCCATGCTAGAGTGGAAATGGGAGAATATATCCATGGACTTTGTTGTGGGATTACCGAAGACATCTCGAGGTAATAATGTAATCTGTGTTATTGTTGATCGCTTGACTAAATCAGCTCATTTCCTTCCTATTCGAGATACCTTCTCTCTAGATTAGCTTTCTCGATTGTACCTTAAAGAGATAGTCAGGTTTCATGGAGTTCCTCTCTCCATTGTATCTGATCGTGATCCCAGGTTCACTTCTAACTTTTGGAAAGGCCTTCAGAAGTAGTTGGGTACTGAATTAAATTTTAGTACAGCCTTTCATCCTCAATCAGATGGCAGTCAGAACGAACAATTCAGAACTTGGAGGATATGTACGAGCTTGTTCGATGGATTATCAGGGAAGTTGGGACCAACGTCTTTCTTTGGTTGAATTTTCATATAATAACAGTTTTCATTCCTGTATACAGATGGAACCATTTGAGGCGTTATATGGGAAGCGGTGTCAAACTCCAGCTTTCTGGGATGAAGTGGGTGAAAGGAAGTTGATGGGACCATAATTGGTAGAAGATATGGCAGAAAAAGTTCAGTTAATTCAGAAACACATGAGAACAGCTCAGAGTAGGCAAAAGAGTTATGCAGACAACAGGAGGAAGGATCTAATTTTTTAGGTAGGTGATCATGTTTTTCACAAAGTCTCACCATGGAAAAGTTTGATGAGATTTGGTAAGAAAGGAAAGCTGAGTCCAAGGTTCATTGGACCATATGAAATTCTGGAGAGAGTTGGATCAGTTGCATACCGGGTGGATTTACCTCTGAGTTTATCTCAGGTACACAATGTTTTTCACGTTTCGATGTTGAGAAAGTATATTCCAGATCCATCTCATGTTTTGAGTCCAGAGGTAGTTCAGTTGGAAGAGAACCTATCTTATGAGGAACAACTGGTCCAGATTCTTGACTACAGGGAGCAAGTGTTACGAAATAAGGTGATTAATCAGGTAAAGGTTTTCTGGAAAAACCACATGATGGAAGAGGCAACATGGGAATCTGAAAATGCAATGAGGGATAAGTACCCCCATTTATTCGATAAGTAAATAAATTGCGGGGATGCAATTTTCTAAAGGGGGGAAGGATGTAACATCACAAGTAAGTAATGAATAATAGATATTTTTATCTATGTCTATTAATGAATTAGATAGTGTTTTAGAGGCTTAAAATGAAAATAAATCCAATCTTAAGCATGGAATACACTAATATTTTTTAAAAGATTGTTTTACTGCCTTTTGATGGAAACCCATTTTTAAATATATTTTTTGACAATTTTATAAGCTATGTTTGTCAAAATAAAATTATTATTTATGATTGGGACATCAAAATTTACTTTGTGTGAATTTTTGGTATTTTTTTGACAATGTTCTTTTTTTTAATGAATAGTGAAAAATAATGCATTTTACATCAAAACTGCTTTTAATCTAATTTATTTATATGATTAGATTATCTTTTTAATTGGTTTTAAAGTTAAATTAGAATATATTTTTACCATTTAATCCAATGGTGGTCATTAGGATTAATTTCACTTTGGAATTGGGCATAAACTAATGCCAAACTTTTCATAGATATTGTTTCAAAAAAACCCGCTATTTTATTTGATAATGGGAATTATTTTTAAATCAATTATTGAAATTTCTGTGTTTTTAATTTGGTAAAATTGATTACATATTTGGAATCATAAGGTCCAAATTATGTAATCAAGACTCTTTTGTTTTTGGACATTATGAATAGTAACGACGGTAATTATCTTTAATTATCTTGATTAATGAGTAATCGGGTAGTTAAGGATAATAAAATAATATCATAATAATAAAAAAATGACACCAACATGTGTCCTAATTCTACTGGTTGTCTCATGGCCGACCATGGGATGTCTTGTGCCAAACTTGGGGACCCCATGGAATCACTTATGTTGAAAGTGACTTGTTATCTTTTTATTTTTTTTTAAGAAAGTAAATATAACAAGAATGTATCACCTGATTAAAACATTTTTAATTTTGTCTACATAGATGATATTTTAGACTATAAATATTCATTGGAATGCTAAAACTATTTCAAACATCATAGTATTTTTTTCATAATTGTTAGACTTTAAATAAATTAAATTATTTATGACATCATGATGATGTAGTGATTACCTCATTAATAAAGGATTTAAATAAAATGAAATGATAATGTAAACTCTATGACCTACACATGTCCAAAACCTATTGTATGGGTGGATTTAAAACCATTGTCACCATACCCTAAAATTATATCAATGTGGGACCTTTTTAATCCGAAAATCATTTTCAAATAAAGTAACATTTTTTTACTTTCCAATAGTGCCCCTCCTCTCCTCTTATAAAAGGCCCCCACCTCTACCTCCTTACCCACACTTCCAAAGCCTTTGGCTCGGCCAAACTCTGCCCATTTTGTCTCTCCACTTCCATCTCTTACTCCTTGAAGCCTCAATTTGGGCAGAAGGCTTCCCAAGTAAGCCTTTGAGCTCAAACCAAAGGGAGTTACCCGATTTTAAGGTAATGTCTTCACTTGAGTCCTTTTGTTTTATTTTACTTCTCCAACCCCCTAAACTCTTTTTATTCATTTATTTTGTAACAAATCCAGTATCTTAAATATACTAGGATGTTTTTTTAATAATTATTTGTGCTACACATACACACACCTACATATAATGGTTAAAGAACATACTGTTTTCGTGGATGGCGAATTTCGGCCTCCCGAAATGATGATTGTTCAACATTCTTTTAACACCTTAAAAGGTGGCCATTAAGATGACACTATATTTATATATGATATATAATATGTTTATGTTTTCCTTAATCTTCTTTATTTTTCATTTTGGTCATACCTTTATGGTTTCCAGTATGGGTAAACGCGATATCTTCATTTAAGGAAGTGCGGACTACCGCCCCCTCAAAGTGATTTGATTCATTAATACCATATGTGGGACGTATAAAGGATGGATTTATGATATTATATATGATATTATAATGTAATTATAATATACCTTTATATCATTATTATTCCATTCTATAAAATACAAAATTGAAATGAAAGTAGCGTTCATGCGTACGTACGGTTTACCGTCTCCATGAACGGTGCATTTCATTTCTTACCTCTAAATGATTATGTAATATTATAAATCCATATATATAATGGATATATATGATATATATGATATATAAATCATGTTTATAACTCTGGATATAATGGATACATGAACAACTTGTAATTATAAAGAGCATATTTTGACTCAGGTACCAATGATCGTTAAAATGACTGTTATTAACTAAAATAATTACATAGTGTTCACGACATGGTAATAAGTGATATAAAAGGAATAATGAACTTGAAAAATTTTCTTAAGCAAGTAGAAATTAACTCAAGTTTATTATTCAGGACATTAAAGAACGATCGAGTCAAGTCGGACCTGAGGTATGGGACTTTGTCTCAATCTCCTTTCATTGAGGCATATTTTGTTTTATACAAAACCTTCTTTTATACGGTGTATAAACCCCTTTGACTTTTACGATTATCCAAAAGGAATATTTTTATATGAATCATTTACTAAACGACAAAAGGGAATGTTTTTGTCGTACGAATGCGGAGACAACGACTTCTCCACCGTCGTGACCATTATTTGAGTTTCAGCTTCCTCTACAAGACATACTTTTTATTTAAAAGAAAAATAAATACCATGTTTTACTTTTCTTTTATTTTGGTATTGAAAATGGTTTTCATAATGTTTTTATATCAATGTGTTGTATTGATATCTTGTTATTGAAATGTGGGAATGTTATGTTTCCTTTATGCATGTTTTATGTGATACGATTATGTTGAGGTTCTTGGGCATTATTATGAAGATGGGTGGTTCCGTGATAAACTAAGGGCGGGTGAGCCTGATATAGCTCTCCAATGCATTGGGTAACGCGAAGGAGTGAAACGTTAAGGTTTCTCCGAAGAGATTTAGGGAATATACTGTGATGGGTATTCCAAACGTAACCAAGAGGGTTACTCCCTATGTAAGAATGTTATGAATGCCTCAAGTTACCTTTTCTGTCTTATGATTTCTATAATTTATTCATGATTTGATGAGGTATGTTTTCTGGGTAAAGTATGATTTCATTCTTATGTATTTATGAAATTATGTTTCCTTTCCATATTTTTTTTATATAACCCATACTGAGATTTTTATGCTCATCCCATGTCTTTTTTGAAATGTTTTTCACAGGTCAAGGGAAAGGTACATGATATGATGATAGTGTCAAGGAAGTGTCAAGAAAGAATCCATGTTTTATTTTAAATATGTTCCATTGATGGGAAAAAAATGAATACTATCTTTATGTAACCACTTTTTTTAAATGTGAAATGTAATGCAAGTTTTATGATCTAATTCTCTAAAACTCTAAACCTGAAAAGATCCTCAATGTGTAATCTTGTAATAACTCAAGGTTAAGTAAGGTTTAAGACCGGGGCCTTATACTGAGAGGATAGATATCCATGTGATTATGAAATTATTTAGTGTTACAATTAAGGATAGGTATAAAGAAAACCATATATTGGAGAGTGCACTTTTGGTATTTAGTGTATGTGGCCCTAATTATAAATGAGTTCAAAAAATGATGAGAATAATTTTCCTGGTGATTCTGTAATGGGTGGTGATTGATGTTCATGTTAGTGCTTAGGTATGAGATGGGCATTCATATCCAATCATTATATGAATTAATGGATAGATAATAGTTCTCATATACCATTGGTTGGTTTAGTGGGGTGATTAAAAAACCCTATGGTGGGGAGAATCTTTTCAGTATTGGATGTATTACCCATATATTAGTAGGGTTGTGGGTCTTCTGAGACTAGTCATTCGACAGTCAAGATGGAACTAGGTTTATAGTGTGTATGTAAATAAAATTTTATTTGGTTCCTCAATGAATACAATATGTGGGTTTGGGGTATGGTACTAGATGGAGTTCATGTGTTGGTATTAGGATCAGGATGGTATTTGATATTATTCAAGTGTAAACTAGATTGGAGGTTTTTTGATGCTCTAAGTGAGATCATGGTGGCCAAGCAGGTTGTATGAGGATTCATCCATATAATATATATTAGTTTCATGTTCAAATTTGGTATGAGTATTTTTATTATCTTGGAATGTCTTTAGGGATATAGACATCATGATCATGTGTTAAGATAGTATGACAATGGGGGCAGCTGGTCATTTCAATATTGACCAGCTAAAGGAAGATCATTTGGTGTTTTTTTTAAATTTGATGTAGTGAGATATAATTCACACTAATAGGTTTATTGGACTACTAAATCTTCATTTGGAAGGCAATTATAATAGTGGGGAGTACTAGGTCTTAGAATCATCCTTTATGGGTAGAGGATTATAATGAGTAGAACTATGATCCTATGAATGAATTGATTGATTAATCCTTAATGTTGTAGGATAAAAAGGTTCCGCAGTGAACCACATTGATATTGGTGATGGTGAAAATCATATAGCTCAGGTTTTCATGAATAATTCAGTTTATATTTTTTATTTGTTCAAAAAAAACTCATTTGACATTCCAAATTAGAACACAATGAATTGATCATGATTTGATGATTGTGGCAGGTATGGATTGATAGTAGAAAGACTACCTAGGATTCTCATGTATGGGTATTATTATGGTGGGGTTTGTAAAGACCCGTAACTTTATGAGTTATGAAATTATAAGGAAATTTGATTTTTTTGGTTCTAGAGAAGGCTTCATTTTGAGAATTGAAATTTGGATAATAATTATGAAAATTTTAGTGTCTATAGGGGTTTCTTAATATGTATTGAGGACCAAGAGATGTCTCGAGTTATTAGGATAATTTTGAAAACTTCAGGATGTCATCCATGCATTCAAAGGGGGTTTTTAGAGGGTATAGTTTGGGAAAAACCTAATAAGCTCCAAGGAAAACCATGCAATGTGGTTTTCGATTTGGGGAGAGGCACATTACTTATTTATGGTTGTATAGGTACCATTTGGTCTAATAATTCATTTTTTTATGATATTTAATATTGAGCTATATGGTTGACATATTTTTTTGGTAAACTATGTGGGGTTGTGTGGCTTGATATACTGTGAGCCACATGATTAGTGCATGCTTTTTTCAGCCATTCATTCAAACCATGTGGCCTCCTATGTGTTATTCAAATAGGTAATTAATATTTTTTCCTTCAACCATTTCAATATCTCTCCCTATTTTACTTCCCTCTCAGGTATCCAAACCATGGAAGATAAATCACCATATTATCCTTTTATTTCTCTTTGAGAGGGTTGATTTATTTGAAATTTCCATGGGAATTAGATCTAAGTTCCCTCCTCTACTTCCTAATTTCTTCTTATCCCACTTTTTCAAATAATTTTATTTTCTCCAACATAGGTTATTATTTATTATTCCATCATATCATCATGGAATCATCCAGATATGATGGGGATTTTTCTCAACATAGCTAGAGTACATCCTGAGAGGATGATCGCACATATCTGTGTTCCATTTCATTATATGTATGTTACCCTATAACTATTTCAATATATTTCAATAATTTTGGGAGTAAATTGGTAGTTTAATCGATGTTGGTTTATATTGTTTTTCATTATTATGGCATCATGGGTATGTCATATAATTTTTAGTTGTGGTTGGTCATGGTTTTGGAGAAACAATATTGATCAGTGAGATTCTAACAATTCATTCCTATTTTAATTAAATTTTATAATTAATTATAAAATATTATAATTAATTGAATTAGGTTTTTTTCATGATATGATTGTTAGGAAGATGAAATTAGTCTTTGATGAGCTTGGGTGGGGGTGGATGGTCTTGCTTAAAGGATGATAACTTTATATGAGGTTGGAGGTCCCTAAACATATCTCTATAGTTTATTCATTCGATATGCGAATATGATATATGGTCTCACCACTATGGGTGATAATCCTTTATAACTATAAAAAAATTATTAAAAAAATGTTGCTTGATAAATAAAGTTCCAGGGACTACAGTGGACACTTGGACACTAGCATAGTGCCTCATCCACTGATTATTGAGGGATTGATTATGAAAATGGTATGAAATTTATATGAGACCCAAAGGGTTACATATTAAATGAAGTAATTAAACATAGTTAACTTTGATATAGGTTCCCCTATATTTATTGAATATATAGTAGTGATGGATCAGGCATGGATAACTTTAGGTGTCACTGTAGAACCTGGAGATAGGTGATCTTGTCGCACTCACTGAGATTTCCTACTCCGTGGTACCCTCATATTATTTTTCCCTTCTACTAGTGTTTCCTTCTTCTCCATACCCCATTTTTTAAGCTATCATTCCTCTCTCAGTCGGTTTGGTTAGCCTCCACATGGGGATATTACACCTGCGGCCTTCATCAATGGATGCGATGTGTTATCCTCAAAAGAGGGATTCAGGAAGGTGGGAAGCACAGTCCTATAACTATAGTGTCTATATATGGTTTTTTTAGATGGAATCATGCATGATGGATGGTGTGTTGTATTTGGCCTTATTTCGGCATCACTAGAGCTTCATCTACCGAGGAGGGAGATGGTTTTTATAGACTAAACTTTGGAGGTGGTCAATGTCGATGGATTCTTATATGGATGTATAATTGTTTATGATTTCTTCCTAATGTTTTTGGTACTGGATATGATGGGGTGGTGAATTTATCTATGGTATTTGGATCTTTTTTCATCACATTTGAATGGCGGTGTATCTTTTTATAGGTAATACATGGTGTATTGCGTCAAAAAAGGATGGGTGTGATGACACCCAACATCAGCCATATGTTTTCCATGTTAGATGGATGTGATCTTTGACTAAATTTTGCATAGTGATTTTGGTCTTGAGTAGTGTTGCATCAGGAAGACTTAATGTGAGTTTCTCATAATCTTTGTCTGGAGGGCGTGACGAAAGAGATATAGGTGAGCTAGCACTTATCACTCGTCCATCACTCCACATTTCTATGTGTATAGGATGGTTTCTCTTCCTTGTTGTGTTTCCATGATGGCACAAATTATTGGTAGAGGTGGTGACCCATTTTTATTAAATGATTTCACTATTTCATTTTCTACCATAGGGGGTGATGAAACATTTTCCCCTCCTTATATTGACATTTTCATCCCATTGGGCACTCAGGGCCATTTTCAACCACTTAGTTCCGGATTCCTTATAGAATTTTTTATAATGTGTTGTAATAGGTTTCCTCTTCATCCATTCATAAAAATAATTTCACTTTTTTAAAATTTAATAAATGTGTCTTTTCCCTTAACAGGTAAAATAACATGGTGATAGGTCTTGATAAGAATTAAGATACATTAGGTCCCTAGGAAAGATAATTTGAAAGTGCAGTGAGTGATCCTCCCCCAATAGTATGTGAGCATCTAAGTGGGTATAACCTAGGTATATTTATGTTAGGTTGGGTAATATCATGGACCAATGACTTTGGAAGTGAGATGGGATTTATGACACCCCTCTATAGTGATACTAGTGTGTCTTTACATGTAAATTATTTAGGTCATAATATGAACATGATAATGTTGAGGGAGTTTGTAGCCTCTAAGTGATAGGTTTAAAATATTTAAATCCCTTATAGAGACTACATAATGAGAGGGTAAGGAGGGAATCACCCCCCCCCCCCAGTACCACCTTGATAAAAAATTATTATATTAATGACATAGTCATGTGGGACCCACTACCCAATAATTTTTAATTTATGGGATACTGAGGAAATTACCTATGATTTGGTGATTACACCTGATTCTTTATGGGATTCCTAGGAAATTACCTAGGATTAATCAATTATGTCTGATACTATAGAGTATTTTTAGGATTTTACATAGGATCTAGTGATTATGTCTGATACTATATGGGATTCATAGGATATTATCTACGATCAGATGATTATGTGTGATACTATTTTATATTCCAAGGATGTTACCTAAGATATAGAGATTATGTATAACACTATTTGGGGAGCCTATAAAGTCATATGGGATCTGTAAATTATGTCTGATATTATAGGTGATATCTAGGATGAAAAAGAGGATTTAGAGAGTAGGCCTGATACTATCTATGATTCGTAGGATATTTCCTAGAATGCAGTGATGAAACCGGATATTATATTGGATACTTAGGATGATTACTAAGATATAATAATCATTCATGATTCTATTTGGGATTCTAATAATATTTCCTAGTATTTAGTGTTTAAACCTAAAAATAATTAAATGATATGGACAGGTAAGATGCACTTCCAATAATTAATTAATTAATAAATGAGATATATATATGAGATGATATTGGTAGGATTCTATTCCCACCATGTGATTATATTTAAATATGATGATATCATGGGAGGGTGTTTACCCAACCCTTAGCTTGTTATTCTACTTTCGTGGAGACATCTATAATTGGAAAAATCATGTACGATCAATCTTGGGTGTCACCTTAGAACTTGAGGATCAATATTGATTATTTTATTTGAGTTTTTTTCAATATATGTTTTATTATGAGTATTTAACATTTTCATAAACTATTATGTGGGTTATGCTAGAGCACTAGTTGGTAGATCACTACTGAGTTGTACTAATACCCTACTCAAGTATCCCTGGCCTTCAAATACTAGATCAAACATTTTTATTCACAGTTTCAAGTAGGAAAGAGGCCTAATATTACAATATTAAACTGGATAAGCTCTAGTGGAGTCATGATACTAGGATGTGATGATTATAGGGGATCATAATAGAGAAAATTCTATATTTTAATTCATTTTTTTATTTTTTATATTGGTTTTCCATGTGGTTTATCGGTTGTTATGTATGATTATTTGTTTTTGCAGTTAATTTGTTGTAGAATGTTGTATTCTATATTATTTTTCTATATGGTGATTTTTTATTTCTGATAATGTTTTGATATATATTTTTCCTATTTTCCTGCTTCAATATGAGGTTATTCTATCTCCATGGTAACACTCCATACTCTCACTACTAGTTGACAGTATTTGGTTTATGGGAAGGCATGCCTAAGTTCTTGTAACACTCTGATCTAGTTATTATCAAGGGAACCAGGTTGGGATATTAAAAAGTGGAATTAAATAATTTTATTTTGTCTTAATATTTTTGTATATGGAATAAAAAAATTATAAGAATATTTTGAATCTTGTGATGAACCAAGAACTAGTGTATCGCAAACAAATTTTTCAATGGGAAGTCTATGTTATAGAGGATATGGGATTTTTATTCATGATTTTTTTATTTTATTTCAGATATTTATTCTAATATAAATAATTTATTAAATATAATTGTTGTGGTTTTGGCTCTTGACACATTGGAAAGATCCTATATACATGCATCACTATCAGTATGTAGGATTTAAATGACATTCACAAGCTTGTCTCTAATTGATATCAGTAACTTATTGGTGGGATTATACTTTGTTGGAACATAGCATTTATTCTAAAGGAAATTCATGTGGATTATGACAGGTTTGTTCAGTGGTGAAGACTATATATCCCCTTTATGTAAGGGATATATAGTGACCCTTAGTATGTTAATATAAGCACATGATGAATTAGTATTAGTTATGAGAGAAAATAGGTTCCATTATTTAAAGTATCAAAAACAACCTTTCTCGTGTTTTCCAATATAGATTCCAGGTGTAATTTTATTTAACCAAACCATGTGATTATGGTTTACATGACATGGATTGTTATGGGATGATATCATTATATGATGATAGATGGTATCATATCCCTTGAGGGGAAAGTCTTGTATGCAAATACCTAATTAGGATTGGTTCCATGTAGTGGTTGATGACTTGGAATGTGATACTTGATGTGTGTGTGTGTGTGAAAAACTATATATTAGGTTTTTTGGAAAGTGGGTTACCTTATAATATTTGAAATAGGAGATAAGATATGCCTCATAAGTTTTGATCTATATGAGTTATTATTTATGGACTTGGAGAGAGATCACTGTTCTTTGAGATACAGTTTAGGATATTGGTGATCCAAGTTAAATGACTTAATAGAAGGGTCTTTTTATACTTCTTTTGAGATAAGATGTGATATACGAGGGTAGCCTAATAGAGGGGTTATCCAACACTTGTGAGTTACCTTTGAGATAAGAGGCATGGTTTAATGAATTTTATATGAGATTGGTTCATGGTAGGTCCCATCATATGTGTGGTATAAACATAGGGATTCCTTTGGTATTTTTATGTGAATAACTTAAGGTGATTTGGTATCTTGGTTTGTTTTTGGAGATAAGAATTGATAAAATTCCTAACCCTATTGATTTTGGACATGGTTTCTGATGATATAGAATACCAAGATCCCTAGTGTCTAGATCTAGGGTATATAAAGCATGAGTAGATGCTTCTTGTGTTGGTATGATGCCCAAGGTGGCAAGTGATGTCGTTATTTACCTCAGTATATGAGGAATGTTAATATTTTTTGAAAGAGGAAACTAAGGTGGTTTTGGATAGAAGATAATGACATATATTGATAATTGTATGTGGTTGATGCATGTGATCCTATGATGGATGAGATAGGACTTGAGGTGGCTTGTATCGAATTATATGGTGGGGTAGCATTGGGGTGTATGTATTCCTATGTATGTATCCTTTTGGTAATAGTGAATATTGAGATTGTTATTGAGGATAACTTTTATATTGTCTCGAGGTGTGCATGAATGGTTTAATAAGTCGAATTCCCTTGAAATATCTCATGGATCATGTGTTTTTGACATGATTCCATGAATTATTTCATAATTTAATTGGATGAGAATGGGAAATTTCTCTTTGTGGAGAGGGGCGACATTGAAAATGGGTCAGGTTTCACGGAAAAGGTGATCCAATGTATGATACTAGATATGTATTTCCTAGGTTGGATGATCATGTTTTGAGAGGAGTGACACTCACATGATATATATATTATTCAATTATAAGATTTATTATTTGTATAAGTAAATCCATATGGTGGGGATTATAACATTAGAAATTTGTGGATTCAATGATCATCATAGATATGTTCAGCAGATACCAAGAACAACATTCCTAGTGAACTGAGAATGTGTAGTGATTGATGATCCCATTAGTGCTCCAGTATGAGTAGTGTTTTCAAGTCAAGTAATTAGATAGGGTAATGGATAGAGTGTTATATATATATATATACTTATTTAGTTTAGTGGGGTGATGTTAAATACACCCATGTGGGGGGGTGTCTTATCCATCATGGATGTACCCCCTATATTGGTAGGGTTATGGGTGAGATAAGACCAGTCATTGGGTTGTTGAGGTGGCACTGGGATATTGTTCTATAGGTAAATATAATTTTATATAGTTCATTATGGAATACCATATGTGGGATTTGGATATGGTTTTAGATGACGTATGTTCTTTAGCACCGTGCTCAAAATGGGATTTAATTTGATCCAAGCATGATTCAGAATGGATGTATATCAGTGTGAAGAGTGAGAGAAAAGAGGATGGTTTAGTTATTCAATGATCTAACCATGGAATTACACCGACTATTATATTTTTACTTTAGTGTGAGTGTTTGAAAAATATTTGGATGCCTTCAGGGATTTTGACATCGTGATAGGGTGATGAGACAGTGTGTAAGTGGGTGTAGCATGTTGTTTTTGAGAATGGTTAGATAGAGTAGGATTGACCAGTTTTTTTATATGAAATTTAATCCAGTGAGATGGAAAACACCTTGATTAATCCATTAGACTACTACAAATAAATTTCAAAAGGAGTTTATGATGGTGTGGAGCACTAGGGAACGAAATATTTATTTATGAGCATGTACTTATAGTGGAAGACCCCGTTATCCCAAGAATGAATTGATCAATTATAATTAAGTGTCTTAGGATATATGGGTTTCACTAAGCTCCATCTTGTTATTTTTTATGGTGATGAGCAAGTATATTGGGTTTTGATGAATAGTGAACCTCAAGTTTTGATTTGTGTAGTAGATACTAGTCCGGTATTCTAAGGTAGAATTTGATGATTCGATAATGAATTTACAACTATGGTATGTCAGTATTGATGGTTGAACTACCACTAAGGATTCTTAAGTATGAGTAGTTTCACATTAGGGAGGCTGTAAAGACCCACTTCTTTATGGGCTATGAATTTTAATAGAAATTTGGAATTTTGATCCTAGAAAAAGTTTTTTTGGGAATTAGGATTAAGATTAGAATTATGAAAGTTATATAATTTCAATGTGTTATTTTAGGTTATAGATTAAGGCATGATAGAGGTCTTGAGTTTTGAAAAAAATTAGAGATTTTGGAGGTGGTTTGAATTTTAAAATGGGTTTTCCCTATTCATATATAATTTACTATTTAGGAAACCCATACATATCTCTAGAGGAAGATGAATAGGTATTTTTATTTGGGTTGAGGGGCATGGATTCTGAATGGTTATAGAGGAACCATGCAAGAAAACAATGCATTTTGATATCAAATTTTGGACCAATCCACATGGTCGGTGTATGGTTTCTTAAGCAATGTATCCAAACTGTGTGGGTTGTACAGATCAAGGTAGTGTGAACTGTATAGTTGGTGAATATTTTATCCAACCATACTACCAAACTATGTAGCCTCCCATATGTCATTAAAAATTTAAAATTGTCATTTTCACCCTAAACCATTTAAGTCTCTCCCCCTCTTTCCCTTCCCTCTTGAATGGATAAACCTAGGTGGATCCCTCCCTTTATTCTTCTTCGATTTTCCCTTTATAGGGTTGATTACACAGTCATTTACATAGATATTTGAGGTGAGTTCTCTCAAATATTTCCTTATTTCTTCTTGTTCCTATTTATTTGATAATTTTTTTGTCTCTCTTTTATAGTTTCATAAATTATTTCATTGGATCATGGTAGAATCACCCCAATATAATGGATCTTTTTCTCGGTGTGGTTCAAGGATTACCCAAGAGAGTGGCCACAGTCCATTTCTAACTATTTAATTATAATTACATTATCTTATATATTTTTTCTGTGTTTTCAATGAAATTATATGAAATTGGTAGATGAATCAGTGTTGGATGGTAGTGATTTTCTCATGGTAGTTTTAAAACTACACCATGGACCTTCTCAGTGCGGGTTTTCGTGGTTTTGATGTGATGAGGTGGCTTACTGATATGTTGGAAAATTATTCCTACTTGAACTAAATTTTAAAATTCATATAAAATATGGAAATAAAGTTAATTTTTCATTGTGAATTGATATCAGTTCATGGGAGATGATATATAGCTTGGATGATCTTGGGTGAGCATCATCGAGCTTTCCTAAAGGATGATAACTTCTTATAAGGTAGTTGGTCCATTAAAATATACCTTTAATTTATCAATTTGATATGTTTGAGTGATATATTTTCTCACTTATATGGTAAATCAACTATATTAATTAAATAAATTATTTCATTAAATAAATGCTCTTGTGAATATATGAAGTGTTGAAGGCCACGGTGGACCCTTGTCTTGGGTGTGAATTAAAATGGTCAGTTCCTAATGTTATAGAATATGTTTTTTTGTGTATGATTATAATGTAGCTGTTACATATTCAATTTTTATGTATATGACTCATTCACCTACCACATCCATGCTCGCTCAGTTTGAATTAGTTACAAATCCCTTATGAAATTATTAAACCTAGATTTCCAATTCAATTAATATGTCAAATAGACTTTATGATATGAATAAACATTTCTTAATATGTTTTATATGGATGATACAATTCATTAAATAAATCATTTCTAGGAAAACTATATAAAGGAATTAAATACCTTCTTTTGAATATACCTTTGTTTCTTTCCAATACTGTCAAATATCTATTCATTATTGGTGCTCTATTTATCTCTCATTATGAATTTGATAGAACCCCTATAGAGTATGAGGATACTAAGGAAACATTTTGGGATCTTAAGGGCTATGTAATCCCTTGTAGGCAGAAGAAATTTAATTATGTTTTTGTGATCACAATTAAATATACTTAATTAAAGAATATGAGGATGAAGGAAACTGCACACATGATGTAGTTGTGCTCTATTTTTATATTCCTGACACATTTTGATTCCTTGAGTAAGTAATGATATGTGTTTTGGTTTCCATCTACTACCAATGATTATATGATAATTCCTTAAAACCCATCAATGTTATTAGACCTTATTTCTTAAAATAATCAAATGTGTGATTGAATGGTTTTAAAAGAAAATATACAATCACCATGACATAGTGTATCCTGTATTTTCATTGTAATTATCAAAATGGAAAAAACTTTATTAACACATCGTAGTGTATGTCATGGTGGTTATTCACTGTAAATTTTATAGGCACTATGGTATCACCGTAACATGAACTCCCCATAGTGATGAGTTTATTTGACCTTTGCAGGAATGTACTAAGACCCTAAAAATGCCCACCTACATTAGACCATAGTATTTTATGAGGCCATTTCAACTTACACCACAGTTAATTCCATGAAAAAATTGACATATTTAAAAAAATCACCATTTAAGGACAACATCGTGGTGAATGTCATGGACCTTAAAATGACTAAAAATTAATTGTGACAAATTGAAATATGGTTTATAAATTAGTTATAAATGATAAGTGTTATACATTATAAAATATGATTTTTTAGCCCTATATTAAATATAAATAGTTCATATTTATATATCATATTTTTGAAAATTAACCTAATTTTTATTTATTTGTTTGATTACTTAATATTCAAGTTTATAAAATTAGTTAAGAAATTTGAATATTATTTATAAAAATTTATGTAATGAACTTATTCTGAAATATGGAGATCTTCACAACATGATAGGTATGACTCTATAATATTTAGTTTTCATTGACCTTAGATAATCTTTGTAATTGAATTTATTAGAATGAATTTAACTATTTAGCATAGTTTCTACATATTAGGTTTTTGAATTATCATTAATTTGATTCACTATTGAGTGAGGTAACACCAGATTAAGGGACATTGGGATGGAATTCCCACTATCCAGGAGGCTTATTCCTTGTTCGTAAAAGGTGGGGGTTTGCTATATATTTCTCTAGGCCTACTCAGGTGAATATTTTGAATCTGGTATAGTTATAAACTTTTACTTCAAGATTTCATGAATATTATTCATATGATTTAATATATTTGGATTCAATATTTGGGTGAGTAATAAAACAATGTGTTGTGTACAATGTCACACATTAATGTGGTGTGAACATATTGATTTGGTAGATGGAATAGGGATTCCAAAACAAAATCATTAGAAGCATTCATACCCAATGGAATAAAACATGAGAATATAAATATTTCATGATGTGAAATAATTATAAATTTAATTTTTATATGATTTTTATTATATAGGTGATACTTTAAAAACCTCCTTAAATACTATGTTTTAAATTCCTTATAATGTGTCACTTTTCATGACTTTGATCATCAAACTAGGAATACTTTTTATGAATTAGGTTCCTCTAGATTATTTTGTGTAAAAAAGTAATTAATGGGTGACATTATATCATAAATGGGTAGGTTCTTCCAAATCAAGGTGACATTGAATTTTTATTTTCTAGCCTATTCTTGATGTTTTATTTTCTTGATATTTAACAGGGAAAACTTAAGAGTTGGGATACAAAAATATAGTGTTGATAATTATTCATATAATACATATGGATAAGGAGTTGTTGTCTCAACTACCCAATAATCATAACTATTATGATAGTGATGATTCACTGCCTAAATAAATAAGTGGTGAGAGGAATGACAAATTGGACTCATTACTTAGGGAAATATAGATATTGGATCACTAAATAGATATGGTTTATGAGTTCGTCAATTTTAGTGGGATCAATTTCATTAAAATTACTTGAAGAAAATTCATAAAACATGGTACTCACCCACTGATATGTATTTGTTTTAAATTATGGAATACTACTTATTTGAACACTTATAGGTATGACCTATAAAATACTTAGAGATAACTATCTAGAGTTGAGAATTTTTCTCAAGGGGATGCATTTAGATCATCTGAATATGAAACTAATAGAGATTAATTCCACCACCTCTAACTCATAGGTATTAGATACTGGGTGTCTGTCACACACTTATACTAACAAAAAAATAATTTGATATAGAAGGGAATTAACAAAAGGTGAATTTGATCTTAATTTATATAATTTAGTATGTGTCTCAACATTAGAATTTGGAACTTATGATCAAACCTTTCTAAGTGGATTAATATTAAAATTGAATAATTGTTATTATCTACCTATAATAAACAAGAATATGATTTCTATTTATTTTTTTGATAAGAATGGATTTTTATTTTATACAATGAAAAATAATTTTTCTATATATAAAAATGAAATATTTTATGGAACCAGGAAAATAAAAAACGGTTTATATATTATAGATATGGATAATCAATTCTATAATGCTTAGAATAAGATGGTAAAAGTTCATTCTAATCCCACTTACCATTAGTATAGTCACTTTGGATAGATAAATGATAAATTAATGCAATGACTCTATACAGCTGGATTATTATACCATTTGATTAGGAATCATTTGAAAATTGAGAATCTTGTTTATTAGGAAAGATGAAAAAAGATAATTTTAGAGAAAAAGGATAAAGGGATAATGGAATATTGAAACTTATACATAGTGATATATTTGGATCAATTAAAACACAAGAAAGTAAAGGTTTTTTGTACATAATTACTTTTACTGATGAATTTTGTTGGTATTCTTTTTTATCTAATTAAACACAAGTTTGTAACTTTTGAAAAGTTCCCAGAATTTCAAAAGTGTGTATAAAATCAAATAGGAAAACATATTTAGATCCTCTAATTATATCAGGTTAGTGAATACAAGAGCTAATAATTATTTTATCATCATAGGGATTATAGAATTGTATCACAACTCACTCCTCATAGAACAACATAATGTCATGATGTGTCTAAAATGAGAAATAAAACCTTGTTTGAAATGGTGTCAATCAAAGATGAGTAAAAGTGGCATTTTTATTTCACTATGGGATTATTCTCTTGAAGATTCATTATTTGTACTAAAATTTTTCCCCCTAAATTTTTAATCAACATAAAATATGATATATGGACTACAAAACAACCCATTATGTATTTTCTTAATATTTTTAGATGTGAAGAATTCATATAATGACTGAATTATGATATTCTTCACTCCAAATCTAAAAAATGATTGATTGTTATTTTTCCTAATGAAATTAAGGGATTTTGTTTCTATAATAACTGTAAATTCAAAGTGTTTATGGCTTACTTTTCTATATTCATTATAAAGGAATTTATCAATAATGGAGTCAGTGGGTGGAATTTTAAACTTTGTCAAATATAAGACTAAAAAATAGGAAGTGTTCCTATGGTAGAGGTTCAATTGGTTCCACAAATTTTTATAGAAGAATAACCTACTCAAATTACATAAGATCCTCATGTGTATGCTAGGATTCATTATAAACCTAATAAATGTGAATTTCTAATAGAAAATGATAATGAAGTAACATTCCTAGGAAATGAACCGATATACTACCAAAATTCCTTATATATTATAAATTTTGAAAAATGTTAAAAATAAATGGAATAAAAAATAGACTTTATATACTCTAACCTTGTTTGTAACATTGTGGATACACCTGAAGGTGTGAAACCCATAGGGTTAAAGTGGGTTTTATATAACAAAATAGACATGGATATTATAGTGTAAAGCTAAAAGGAACACTGGGTTGGAAAGGTTACAAAAAAAATTTATGGTATTTAATATAAAGAAATTTGTTCACATGCAGCGATGTTAAGGTTTTTTAGTATTTTTATAACCATAGAATCTCACTTTATTTAAAGATATATCATATGTATATTAAAACCAATTTATTTAAAAATAATTTACTTAAGGATTTGTATATAATGCATCATAAAGGCTTTAATGTTCCAAATGATATTGTTAAGGTATGAAAGTTTCAATAGTCCATTTATAGGCTAAATAAAGCCTCTAAGATTAGGAATATATGGTTTGATGGTGTAATTAAGGGGTTTTGTTTGATCAAAAACATGGATGATTCTTGTCTATCTAAGAGTATTAGTGGGAGTGTTTTAGTATTTTTTATATTTTATGTAGACGAAATACTTTGTATTTGAAAGGATATCTTAAATCTTCACTATGTTAAGATATGGATGGGTAAATGGTATTTGATAAAAGACATGGGTCAAACAGCTTGCATACTGGGTTGAGGATCTATTGAGATAGATATAAGAGATAACTTTGAAATAGTTAGGAAATTTATTCTAGTAAAAAGATAAAGTGGTTTAGAAAGGATAATCCATATAATCTTTAGGATCCTTATAAAGATTTCTAAAGTATTGATAGAATTCCCTACTCACCCATTATAGGTTCTATCATGTATTACATGTCGTACACTTGACATTATATTTCGTATACTATCATAACTAGTATATACTAATCCAATCTGGGTTAGAGTCAGTAGATTATTATGAGGAGAAATATTAATTTCTTGATAAGGACTAAGGATGTGTTTATGATATTTTTGGAGAGGAAGTATTCTATGTAAATGGTTACATAGATTCTAGTTTTCAATCCAATACAAATGATATGAAATATAAATCTAGTTTTTTTCTAAATATTGGAGATATAACTTGGAAGAGTTCTAAACAAACCACCCTAGATGACTCGATAATATAGGAAGAGTAAATAACTACATCATATGCTATAAAATAATTTGATTAGTTTAGGATGTTTATAATTGAACTTGTGATAGTTTATAGTATTCAACCTGTAATCAAACACTACTATAAAAACAACAGATCTGTTACTCATGATAAATATCCTAGTCTCACCAAATTAATGAACACGTTATTTAAAAATACCACATCATATGTAATAATTTTGAGAGGGGTGATGTAAGGAATTGTAGCATGGATACAGAGAATAATATAGAAAATCGGGAAATAAATCCATTACGGTGACAACAGCATTAGTGTCATGTCAGGTCTCTAGTTATTAAATAATTGAGAGATTGGTGTAATAGATATATAATGTATCATGATTTTATAATAAAATGATATCTCTATTTATCACTCATTTATGTGTCATGTAATTTATTTTACATGAATAATCAAATGAAAATATTCCCTCTAAGTATAAACTTTGAGTTTCCAATAGTTAATGATCATCACATATTTGTATGGGTTGTGATGATATATAAGCATTATCATTGATATGATAATAAACTCATAATAAAGTGTTGTGTAAGGGATATAAAAAAGTATATTTGTAATGTCCTTCAATTTGGAACTCTCTCTCATGGACAAATTGGGTTGGTTACTGGAACTCAATCATGTTTCTCCTTAGGCCATAGACTGTATACTAGCAGCGAGGATGTGGTGAATATAGTGGGGGTACTATACCCCCTATATTTTAGTTAGAATACATCATAATATTCAAATAATAATAAATATCAAATTAAAAAAACATAGTGGAAACAATTCAACATACAACGGAGAAATAAAATGGTTAACCATATAACACAATAATAATTAAAACATGTAATGATATGATAAGATGTAGCTAAATTTCAAAATGAAAGAAATAAAAATAAAAGAATCATCTGACACAAATAACTTAGAAGACCTTTCTCCCGAACCACAGGTCAGTATTATCACCAAACTCTAGTCCATCCAGCAGACAAAAATCAGCAACAAGGGCCCTTACTATTGTCCATACCAGTATCCAAGTAATCTTCTCATGTACTGTATAAAGGCCTTAATAGTGTGTTATTAAAACTCAGTAGGTTGACACCACTATTTTTAAACAAAATCATCATGATAACAAGTGCATTCAATAAATTGAGAAGTATGTGTATTAATTAATCAATTAATACATTGTAATAAACAACTGACTCGACACCATTCTAGAATATCTCTAAGCATGTAGCAAGACCATGCCAACCAATAACCATATATCCATGGAAAAATCATACAAATCTGGGTCAATCTTTCTATATAATAATTTCAACATGGGATCAGGAAGACCCCACTCAATATAAGCACTACAACATCGGACTGGGCAGCGCTTGCTTAATATTATCATTAGAGTATGGGCATGGTTCGAGCTTGCTCAATATAATCATTATATCATGGGAATAGAATAAGACCGCTCAAAATAATCACTACAATATGGGACTGGGTTGATCCCTCTCAATATAATCATTACAACATTTTTACACAATAAGTCATAACAAAAAGGATATCACAATATCACATCACATTGATCAATATTTAATTATTAAAATTACCATTTATCTTTCAATCACACATTTCATTTTTCAATTTGGTCTTAAACCATTAATATTCAATCCATTTAAATAAAAAAAATATTTTTTAATGGTGAACCTATATCAAGAATTCCATAAAATATCATGTCAAGATAAACACAATTTAATTCATTGTAAAGTTCACATATAAATTCAAGGGTTCACTCATCCAATGGGTATCCATAACCCACATCACTGTAAATTAGATCCAAAGGGATCCAAGGAATAATCTAATCCATTATTTAATTAATTAATTTTCACATGATGTTGGTTTGATTGAAATATTTCACATAATTGAAAATTAAGCAGACCACAGGGTTTGGGTTCAGACCCCTTACCTTTATCTAGTGACTTAGCAATGCTTCCAACTAGAATCGCAAATGATAATGGAGGAACATATGTTCGAAATAAGGAACTGATATCCCATGTAAACATGATCAACATGATTCCATAGTGGAGATAAAAATAAAACACTACCTCGATGTAAGAATAAGGAATGGGGAAGAAAACCAAAGTAAAGACATCTATAAAGGATCAAACACCAAAAAGTGACATTGAGAGGTGATAAATCACCTCAGAATCACCATGATTCACTTGGGGATTGAGAGGAGGGCTGATCAAAATGTCATAAAGAGAAATAAGAGTATGAAACTACTTAAAACTGATGCTCATGATAATCACATGGCATTTAATTCATTTAAATGTTATGTATTTTTTATAAAGTAATATGCCAAAAAACCTATATCATCAAGTTAATGTTTATTGCAATAAATATTTACATGATGTGAATTAGTTTCATGACATGTCACCACTTCACATCATGAACCAGTTTACAACTTTTCTTTGGTGGAAATTACATGTCATGAAACATATACAAGGTGTGTAATTATCTAATGAACAGTTTTCAACCAAGCTTCTATAAAAGTTCCCAAACCACCTTTATATCCTTAAAAAATCATGTAAAACCCTCCTAATACAATTTAACAAATTTATACCTATAATCCATTTATTCAAATAAATATATTTCTTTAAACGTTAGGTTATTTTCCCAAATAAAGGATCTTTATATCTAAACAGGACTCTTCCACCAAGGTGTAAAGACAAGGGAAAACCCAATCAAAAAAATTTAATGAAAAACTAAAATTGGTGCATTCCATGAATAAGATGGGATATAAAAACCTCACCACTATATAACCAATCATCCTTGAGTAGCTAAAAGTGTCACTTTGGGCTCTTGGAAAACAATTTCTTCCATTGTGCTCACATATCAGACACCCTCACACATGTTTCCACCTAAACATTCCCATGTTTCCACTACACTCAAACCAAAGGTATATTTCTACCCTAGAGATACATCTCAATATGGTCCCCAATCCATATTGTATGTTCCTCAAAGGATGTATCGGTGTAAATCTTGACACCCTTGACATCTACCACTTGATAAGGGTTAGGATAATATCTCAAAATCAAGGAAATGTGAAACATGTCATCCATGTAACTATATCACTATAGAAGGGATAATTGGAACACCATTGGACTATCCCTATCCATTATCTCAAATGGCCCAGAAAACATGGGCATTAACGTTCCATGTTTCTTGATACAGTGTTACCCCAACCTAGGTGGAACCAGAAGGAAAAAAAATATGACTAATATAGAACTCTATAGGTCATCTCTAATGGCCATCATACGATTTTTTTCCTACTCTAAATTGTCACCAACGACCTCTTGATCAACTAAACCTACTCAGATGTCTCCTGCATTAGACTAGGTCTAACAATCACTAACACACCTACCTACAAACAACAAATAGCCTAATAGAACAACCTACCAAATAAATCCTCAAAAGGTTCCATTTGGATCAATTCCTCGAATATTTTATTATATGAATACTATACCACCTCTGTGTTATGCTCCGATGAACCATAGAAATCCAAAATACAAGATTGTAACATATCCTCTAAAACCTAAATAGTCCAGTCATATTAACCCAAAATCTGAGAATGAAACGATATACTAAAAATAACCTATGATTCAAAAACCTACTAAAGACCCTTCCAAAACTACAACATGAAACAACGATTTCTATTATAAATGATAGTCATGGGAACACTGTGTAACTGAACTATCATTCTCCATAAAATATTACTTGTATCACCATCAGTGAAGGCCTCCCTGATTAGAAAGAAGTGGTCTACCTTCTTCAGTCAATACATAATCACCCATACTGAATCGATATTATGGGTAGTTTTGGGTAATTTTGTAAAAAAATAAATAATTACATCATCCCATTTCTACTCAGGAATGGGAAGGGGCTGTAATAATCCATTTAGCCTCTAATTCTTGAGTTTCACCAACTAACAGGTGAAACATATAACCACAAATCCTGGTACCTCCATATACATTACTAACCAATAGTACTATTTATAAAGATCACAATAAATATTTATTAAACCAGGATGTACCACCTATCTAGAATCATGAAACATTCTCATTAGATTCTCATGAAAACCTATAGAAACCTGTCATGACCCCCTCCCCACAAAGTGTACCCTTTCTGGGCCGGCAATGTGAGAAAAGAGATAATGACCCCCGAGTCCCGCCTCCAGTAGGCCCCGGGTTGGAGACTAGCACCGAGGGTATAATAAACATACAAATGGGAGGCATTACCCTCTAACAGAACACATGTAGAAGAGAGAGATAGAATAGACTCCAATCAACTCCAACTCAGAACTGAAATATAAAAGAAATCCAAGTACATATATGAAATGTCATGCAAAAGTACTAGAACTGAAAGGGGAAACTAAAAGTACCCAAAAGAAAGTAAAACGGTAGCGACCACAAGCCCAAACAGCTCCTCCTCCAACCACAAGCTAGTAGTAACCAGCTTGAACTCCAACCTGCTCCAAGTGACCTGAAAAACAGTTTATATATACATAGGGTGAGTATAACAGTATACTTAGTATGATCCTCCCCAAGCCTCTCGTGCAAAAGTAATAAAAGCATGCTAAAGCCCAGTGAACAACAAGTGAAACTAACTCGTCACCTAAACAGGTATACTAAGTTCCCAACCTCACCATGGCTACTCTCACCAAGTAACGCATACAAGAATATAGAATATAGTAAATAATATCAAGGGTACCCCGCTACTACTTCCCCACTGGTTTTCCACTTTGCCCCAACGATATACATCCTGTGCATCTCTCTCCAAAGGCTTGCCCGCAAACACCTGGGCTAAGCTCCACAATCTGCACCTCGTGCACCAAAAAGGCTTGCCCACAGACACCTAGGCAAAGCACCACACCATCCTCACAACCAAAAGTAACCAGGTAGTTTTCGGGAGCCACCACATCTCACATAATGTGTATCATACGTCGGTTATAATACCTCAAGCCATTACAGCCCATACTCTGAGTAAGGATCCTCAAGCCATTATAGCCTATACATGTTACACCTATAGTAGTCCATAGGATACTATATCCAGAATATATGTGTGTGAATAACCACAAGCCATTACATCCCTCTACACACATATATGGGGGAACTAACCACTGTGCCTCATGGAAGAAGTATCCACCAAGAGAAGAGAGCGGGGCCAAAGGGGGTAGTCAGCCATTCGACCTCCCATCAGAATGTTGGGGAAAACACCCCCCCAGGGCTCAGAATCCCCAGGGTGTCAGTTTCCCTTACCGACAAGGTGGAGTAGCGTATAGAAACACAAAAAGTACAGAATATATATATAACTCACATCCACACTATGGGCATTACCTAGTCTTAGATACAACTACAGCTAACATCTCTCAGACTTCAGGCTGCTACTTCTAAGACTAGGTATCTTATAAGCACACAAACATTTGAAGAGCTTTATTAGATTACTCCATTCTCATTTTATCAGTTCCACTGTACATTAATTAATTCTTTAAACATTAATTAAGCATGAATAATTCCACATTAAACTGAATTGGCACCACCTTCAAAATAAACTTCTCCTTTTAAGATTCACATCACCTTTAAATTCCAGTATCTTTATCCCCGTGAGTTTTTCACCATTTAATCAAACATTCATTATAGAGTTACTTTTCCTTATTCCCAGGCATTCTAGAAAATATTCCTATGATTCTAAACACAAAGGAGGCTCAACACAGTGAGTAGATATACTACCCGTCGAGTCTTTGCCACCTATAGAAAGAGCATAGACCCATTCACCCTTGAGAGGCTAAACATGGAAAGCACGTGGCATACCCCGCGTGTCTTCGCCTCCTTCGGAAGAATGGTAGCAAGACCAGCTGTCTTGAGCAGTGGGGAAAAGCAAAGCAGATTAAAAATTGAAAGAAAACCACAAGCATCCAGCAACCACATTCATCCCATTCCATCACCGCTGGTGTCCTCCCCGACACCCACATGCATAAACTGATGCATCTCGCCACTCTAGGGGTCATCTGATGCCACAACCACAAGTTCCCATGCCTCCACATATCACGACAGCCATCCAGGCTCACATTACATCACAAGCAGTAGGAAAACAATAGTCACAACCATGGGCTCTTGGCCCTTTAACAAACAAGAGGGTAACTCAGAACCCTTTTAGAAATTCCCACACAATCTGTTCTTTAATCCATATTGAATTAGCAGATTTGTTATGCGTAGGTTCCAATTATGGGATACCTAATCAGTAAGCTATCACAGTTAAACATCCATGCTTACTTCCCTAATTTGATTATCCTCAAATTAGAACAACTACAACAACGGCAATAACCATATTAATTTACATGCCTCTTTATCTTTATCCAATTAATTAACAATTAATTCCGGATTTACGTTCATTATCAATTTCTATCATGAACGAATCAACAAATCAAAGAAATCATAGATATCACTCTATCGAGAAAAACATGAGGCAAACCGTTATTATGGTATAAAGCAACAACATGCGATCAACCAATTATTTTAATCCGATTCAAGTATTTAATTAGGTCAATTTCATTGTGATCCAAAGGACTAAATCATGTTAATTCTACGATTGCACATATACAATTAGAGAAGCCATGAATCCCCTACCTCAAACAGTTCCTCACGTTCTTTATCCACATAATGGGTCACGATCGTCCTCTCGCGACAACTGCATCCACCGGAGGATGCCGCGGTACGACAGTACCAACCAACCCCAAGAAAAACCCATTAGAATCTTGGAAATTACATGGTATTATATGGAAGGCAGAAACAAGAGAAGATGATTACCAAAGGAACAACGATAAAACATACCTTATATCGAAGAATGATCGACACAGCTTGGTTGCATCAAAACAGAGCAGAACTGATCCGAGGAGTAAAGTTTGATTGTGAAACTCCAATGGGAAGGATTGAAAGGTTATAGCATCTCATAGCCGAGAACAAAGAGGAAGAATAGGGGAGAATGATATCTCGTCCCTTTTTAAGATTCACTGGGGTGACGGTTTAAGATCCGGTTAATTCTCCATTAAAAACGGATCGCATTAACCCACACGGTTTGACCAAGTAAATACATCCCGGCCTAAGGAATAATTAATATAGGATTTATGGAATTTGAAACGGCCTTAAGAGCCCTTAAAATAAGGCTTTAAATGTATCTTAGGTCAAAGGAAACATCAAAAGGGGAAAAACTGTAGGAATCTGGAAACACTGTTCACCCACTGTTACTGTACATGAAACCGATCTATGAAACCGATTTGTGAAACCGATCTGTAAAACCGATCTCTGAAACCGATCTGTGAAACCGATCTGTGAAACCGATCTATGAAACCGATCTGTCAGACCGATCCGTGAAACTGATCTGTCAGACCAATCCGTGAAATCGATCTGTCACACCGATCTGTGAAACTGATCTATCACACCGATCTATGAAACCGATCTGTCACACCGATCAGTGAAACTGATCTGTCACACTGATCTGTGAAACTGATCTGTTAGACCGATCTGTGAAACCAATCTTTCGGACCGATCTGTGAAACCAATCTCTCAGACTGATATGTGAAACCGATCTGTCAGACTGATCTATGAAACCGATCTCTCAGACTGATCTATGAAACCGATCTGTCAGACCGATCTGTGAAACCTATCTGTCACACCGATCTGTGAAACTGATCTTTCAGACTGATCTGTGAAACCGATCTGTCAGACCGATCTGTGAAACCGATCTGTCAGGCCGATCTGTGAAACCAATCTGTGAAACCGATCTGTCAGATCGATCTATGAAACTGATCTGTCACACTGATCTGTTACTGTTCATAAAACAGGAAACACTGTTCACAGAACTAGAAAATTGGAAAAGTGTTGGGGATAAGTCACCTTGACCTCCCGGAACACATCCAACACCACATTTTCACAAAGTAATGGACCAAAGAGGTCCAGGCCATTACATTAGATACCTCTCAAAGCATTCTCATCCTCGAGAATTAAAAAAAACCTACCCAGAAGAAAAGAGGGTTATGGGCCATTACATTAAATACCTCTCAGGGGAAAACCACCATGAGTTGTTTGAAAGCTGGAACAAAACTACGACATCCGAGAGCAAGGGAACAAACCATCCATATCCGTACCATTCAAACATAACATCACATCAAAGGTACAGTAATAATACATGAAAGGTCTAACCATAAAGGAAACATCATTACATGAAAGGAGTTAAACATTAAACAACTCTGGGTACTGAGCACGTATCTGTGACTCACACTCCCATGTACTCTCCTCCGTGCCACCGTGTCGCCACAAGACACGAACTAAGGGGATAGAATGCCCACGCAACACCTTCTCCTTGCGGTCTTGGATCTCTACAGGTTGCTCCTCGAAGGTTGCATCATCATCAATATCGATCTCTCCTCAATCGATAACATGAGATTCATCATGAAGATAATGACGGAGCTGTGATACATGAAAAAAATCATGTATCCAACTCATCTGAGGGGGAAGTGCTACTCGATACGCCACAGCTCCAACACAAGCTAACACCTCGAAAGGCCCAAAAAACGGGGAGAACGCTTACTTCCATGACCAAACATTCACTGCCCATGACGGGGAGTCACCTTTAGAAACACATGATCCCCAACATTAAACTCTAAGGGTATCCTTATTTGACCAGCATATGATTTCTGACGATCATGTGCTGTCTTCATCCTCTCACGAATCACCTAAACCATCTCTGTTGTATTCTGCACTAGTTCTGGTCCAAGAATTGCTGACTCTCTGACCCCGGTCCAGCACAACGGAGAACGTCATGGCTGGCCATAAAAGGCTACAAACGCTTCCAAACCAATGGTAGAGTGAAAACTATTATTTTAAGCGAAATCTACCAAGGGTAAGTGCTTCATCCATGAACCTCCAAAATCAATAACACAAGAGCGCATCATTTATTCAAGAGTTTGGATGGTTCACTCTGTCTGACCATCCATTTGAGGATGAAAAGAAGTGTTAAGGCACAGTTGAGAGCCAATAGCATGCTGGAGACCTCTCCACACCTTGGAGGTAAAATGAGGATCTCGATCAGAAATTATCATCCTAGGTACTCCATGAGGTCTCACCACCTCCTCTAGATACTGCCTCGACAAAAATTCCACTGAGCTCGACTCCTTGATCGCTATGAAGTGGGACAACTTTGTTAAACGATCCACTGCCACCCATATAGCATCATGTCCTCCCGGAGCTCGAGGTAAACCTGTAACAAAGTCCATTGAGATTTCCTCCCACTTCCACTGAGGAATCTCCAATTGCTGGAGAAGACCACCAGGAACACGGTGTTCGGCCTTCACCTTCTGGCAGACTAAACATCGAGACACACACTCTGCAACCATACGTTTTTGCCCAGGCCACCAAAACTGACTCCTCAAGGATCGGTACATCTTCGTCACACCAGGATGTACTACCAAGGGTGAACTATGGAACTCTCGGAGAACCGTCTCACGCATCGCCAAGGGAACAAGAAGCCTACCATGATACAACACTCGGTGTTGTTCATCCTCCGACCAACCATCAGGGGCCTCACCACAAACAACTCTATCTCTCTAAACTTCCACCTCTAGATCACCCAACTGAGACTCTTCCACCTTCTGCATCAGGGATGACTGCACCGTCATCTGGAAAAGACAACCTCTACCCCCAACTTCTCCCATATCAAGATGCAAAGTTGATAGTTCTTCCATCACTCTCCAGGAATCACCATATTCACACACAACATCATTACGTGACTTTTGGCTTAGTGAATCAGCTACAACGTTCCCTTTTCCAGGTGTATACGATATTTCAAAGTCGTATTCCTACAAGAACTCTATCCACCAATGCTGTCGTATGTTCAAGTCACGTTGGGAGAAAACATACCTCAAACTCTTATGATTGGTGAAAACCACAAAGCGCTCACCAATGAGGTAATGTCTCCACAACTTCAGATCAAACACCACGGCTGCCAACTCAAGATCATGGGTGGCATAGTTGCATTCATGGTGATGCAACTGCCGAGACCCATAAGAAACAACTGACCTCTTCTGCATGAGAACACAGCCTATCCCCAGATGTGAAGCATCACAGAAAACATCAAACTGGACTCCCTCCACTGGAAGACAAAGGACTGGAGCACTCACCAACTTCTCCTTAAAATACTCGAAAGATTCTTGACACTGATCAGTCCATATGAATGCTGGATCCTTCCTGGTCAAAGTGGTCAGAGGAGTTGCAACTCGAGAGAAATTGGCTATAAACCTCCTATAATAGCATGTGAGACCAAGGAAACTTCACACCTCTGACACGGTCTTGGGGCTTCCCAAGACACCACAGCTTCTATCTTCGACGGATCCATAGCTACTCCCTGTTGGGACACAACATGCCCCAATAAACGAACTTCTCGAGTCCAAAACTCACACTTGGACAACTTCCCAAGCAACTAATGTTGGTGAAGAACTCCTAAAATGGCTCGTAGATGCTCTGCATGATCCTCTACAGATGTGGAGTACACAAGGATGTCGTCAATGAAAACCACAACAAACTTGTCCAGGAATTCACGGAACACAGCATTCATCAACCCCATGAAAAAAGCTGGAGCATTTATCACACCTAATGGCATTACAACAAACTCATAATGCCCATGACGACAACGGAAAGTAGTCTTTGGGATATCCTCATCCTTTACACGCATCTGATGATATCCTGACCGCAAGTCGATCTTTGAGAACCAACTTGCACCCTTCAGTTGATCGAATAAGTCATCAATCCGGGGGAGAGGATAGCGGTTCTTTATTGTCACTTTGTATAATCGACGATAATCGACGCACAACTTCAAACTGCCATCACCCTTTTTCACAAACAAAACTGGTGCACCCCACGGTGACACACTTGGCCGAACAAAACCACACTGCAACAGACCATCAAGCTATATACGTAGCTCTCATAACTCAGAAGGGGCCATCCTATACGGAGACATAGAGATAAAAGATGCTCTTGGCTGTAGCTCGATCCCAAACTAGATCTCTCGTCAAGGGGGTAAGGATAAAACCTCTTTTGGAAAGACATCAGTGTACTCCTCTACGACCCTAGGAAACGCTAGCTGTTGAACCTCTAAAGAACTCAGCATCATCCCAGCCATCATGGATGATAAGGATGGAACTCTTCTATGACTCATCTGAGGATCTCTCTCACTAACAAACACCACTTTATCTCCATATGCATCAAAGAAAATGTCCTTCTTCCTGTATAAATCCACAATATCCTGCACCGAATAAAACAAATCCATGCCGAGTATGACATCATATGGTTGTATTCGTAAACATATGAAATCTCCCCAAGAGCGGTGTTTCCCCAACACTAGATCACAGTCTCTACATACTTCAAACAAGTCAACTCAACCTCCAACTGGCGTAGTCAACGCCAAGGGCACTGGAAGCCTCTCTACCTAAAGTCCCAAAGCATGGACAAGGGTAGGTGATATGAAGGAGTGTGTTGCTCTTGAATCAAACAAGGCATACACCAAGGTAGAAAACAAGAAAAGGGTACCTCGAACGACATCTGGCTCACCTGGGGCTGGCAACGCTAGAGCATGAAGCTGACCACGACCTTCTTCATAGCATCTCTGACCCTGATGACGACCACCACCACGGCCGTGCTCTTCTCTCTAAGGACAGGGAGCGTCATGGCGCTGTCCTCTACCTACTCCATCTACCCTCTGGTGATCTAAAGCTGGTGCAACCTGCTGCTGCTGCCTAGGCTGGAACTGCCTCAACGGAGGAACCTGGAGAGGAGCGCCCGGTGCACAATAACTGCTCTAAAAAGTCAAGCACTCCGACTGCTGATGACCACGACCACCACAAGAAAAACAAGCGCCTGATCCCTTGGCATAGGTCTGAGAGTTGCTGCCTCTGGAGAAACGAGATGGAAAGGGCTGGGACATACCCCCAGGTGAGCGGAAACTCTTTTGCCCTGAAAACCGGAAACCCCAGACCATAGCTCTGCTTCATGAGGAATCACGACGATTCCCCTCTCGTGACGATCCGGTCCTAGCCAAAGTCCTCTCAACAACCTCTTCCCTCGCCAGCACCTCAAGATATGTATTTAGCATAAATGGGGTGACCTGGAGCTGTATATCTAGACGCAAAGCCTCCTAAAAATTCCTCTCCCTGGCCTCCTCATCTGGTAATAGGTCTGAAGCATATCGTAGAAGGTTCCTGAAACGGATTCCAAACTCTCGAACATTGGAGCTCCCCTGTCGAAGGGTAAGAAGCTCCTGGTGACTGGACGCCTTCGCAGTCGAAGAAAGAATCTTGAGTCTAAACCTGTCTCGAAACTCCTCCCATGGGATCGCTGACTCCTCACAATCAACGAGGAACAATAGCCACCACTGCCCCGCTGCTCCACGCAGCATCATGACAACCAAGGACACCCACTGTACCTTCTGAGCATGAATCGAACTGAAGCCTATCTCGACCTCCTCCAACTAGTCATATGTGACTGTATTTGAAACGGATCCCTCGTACTTCTGTAGACTCTGGTGCTGAAACTCTCGGAGTGTCTTCCTCCAAGTGTCATCGTCGTCAACCTCTACCCGGCGGCGATCTGCTGGAACAGCCTGCTGGGCATCTTCTGCACAAACCTGACGAGGACGTCGACCTGGATCCATACCTGTAAAATAAAAATTGTTAGAGCTCCTAATCCTGGAATATTGAAGACTCAACATTAATTAATTAATTGTTTTGTTTTATTAATTTTAGGTTACCTATACCAAGGTCTACCCATTCAAACACAGGCGCAAAGAAGAATGATGCATGATCCTTTCCTAGGTCTCTACCCTGCAACTAGTATCACTTTGTTTAGTAGCCATCGTAAACTTAAAGGTTCGTGCAATAGATCATAGGGGGTCCTAAACACCTATGTCTCTACCAGTCTCCAGTGTTTACCCCACTTATTAAATATGAATGACACTATTTCCCTACCATCCCATGCAACCTCACTTGTGCCTAACTCCAAACTCCATCCTATCCCTCAACCAGACCTCTGATACCACTCTATCACGACCCCTCCCCACAAATTGTACCCCTCCTGGGCTGGAAATGTGAGAAAAGAGATAATGACCCCCGAGTCCCGCCTCCAGTAGGCCCCGGGTTAGCGACTAGCACCGAGGGTATAATAAACATACAAATGGGAGGCATTACCCTCTAACAGAACACATGCAGAAGAGAGAGATAGAATAGAATCCAATCAACTCCAACTCAGAACTGAAATATAAAATAAATACAAGTACATATATGAAATTTCATGAAAAATTACTACAACTGAAAGGGGAAACTAAAAGTACCCAAAAGAAAGTAAAACGGCAGCGACCACAAGCCCGAACAGCTCCTCCTCCAACCACAAGCTAGTAGTAACCAGCTTGAACTCCAACATCCTCCAAGTGACCTGAAAAATAGTTTATATATACATAGGGTGAGTATAACAGTATACTCAGTAGGATACTCCCCAAGCCTCTCGTGCAAAAGTAATAAAAGCATGCTAAATCCCAGTGAACAACAAGTGAAACTAACTCGTCGCCTAAACAGGTATACTAAGTTCCCAACCTCACCATAGCTACTCTCACCAAGTAACGCATACAAGAATATAGAATATAGTAAAGAATATCAAGGGTACCCCACTAATACTTCCCCACTGGTTTTCCGCTTTTCCACAACGACATACCTTCTGTGCATCTCTCTCCAAAGGCTTTCCCGCAGACACCTGGGCTAAGCTCCACAATCTGCACCTTGTGCACCACAAAGGCTTGCCCGCAGACACCTGGGTGAAGCACCACACCATCCTCACAACCAAAAGTAACCAGGTAGTTTCCGGGAGCCACCACAGCTCGTATAACGTGTATCATACGTCGGGTATAATACCTCAATCCATTACAGCCCATACTCCGAGTAAGGATCCTCAAGCCATTATAGCCTATACACATTACACCTATAGTATTCCATAGGATACTATATCCAGAATATATGTTTGTGAATAACCACAATCCATTACAGCCCTCTACACACATATATGGGGTAGCTAACCGCTGTGCCTCATGGCACAAGTATCTACCAAGAGAAGAGAGCGGGGCCAAAGGGGGTAGTCAGCCATTCGACCTCCCATCACAATGTTGGGGAAAACACCCCCCCCCCCCCCAGGGCTCAGAATCCCCAGGGTGTTAGTTTCCCTTACTGACAAGGTGGAGTAGCATAGAGAAATACAAAAAGTACAAAATATATTTATAACTCACATCCACACTATGGGCATTACCTAGTCTTAGATACAACTGCAGCTAACATCTCTCAGACTCCAGGATGCTACTTCTAAGACTAGGTATCCTATAAGCACAGAAACATTTGAAGAGCTTTATTAGATTACTCCATTCTCCTTTTATCAGTTCCACTATACATTAATTAATTCTTTAAATATTAATTAAGCATGAATTCCACATTAAACTGAATTGGAATCACCTTCAAAATCAACTGCTCCTTTTAAGATTCACATCACCTTTAAATTCCAATATCTCCATCCCCGTGAGTTTTTCACCATTTAATCAAACATTCATTACAGAGTTACTTTTCCAAATTCTCAGGCATTCTAGAAAAGAATCCTGTGCTTCTAAACACAAAGGGGGCTCAACACAGTGAGTAAATATACTACCCGTAAAGTCTTTTCCGCATATAGAAAGAGCATAGACCCATTCTCCCTCAAGAGGCTAAACACGGAAAGCACATGGCATACCCCGCGTGTCTTCGCCTCCTTTGGAAGAAGGGTAGCAAGACCAGCTTCCTTGAGCAGTGGGGAAAAGCAAAGCAGATTAAAAATTCAAAGAAAACCAAAAGCATCCAGCAACCACATCCATCCCATTCCATCACCCCTGGTGTCCTCCCCGACACCCACATGCATAAACTGATGCATCTCGCCACTCTAGGTGTCATCTGCTGCCGCAACCACAAGTTCTGATGCCTCCACACATCACAACAGCCATCCAGGATCACATTACATCACAAGCAGCAGGAAAACAACAGTCACAAACATGGGATCTTGAACCTTTAACAAACAAGAGGGTAACTCAGAACCCTTTTAGAAATTCCCACACAATCTATTCTTTAATCCATATTGAATTAGCAAATTTGTTATGCGTAGGTTCCAATTATGGGATACCTAATCAGTAAGCTATCACAGTTAAACAACCATGATTACTTCCCTAATTTGATTATCCTCAAATTAGAACAACTACAACAACAGAAATAACCAGATTAATTTACATGTCTCTTTATCTTTAGCCAATTAATTAACAATTAATTCCGGATTTACGTTCATTATCAATTTCTATCATGAACGAATCAACAAATTAAAGAAATCATAGATATCACTCTATCTAGAAAAACATGAGGCAAATCTTTATTACGGTATAAAGCAACAACATGCGATCAACCAATTCTTTTAATCCGGTTCAAGTATTTAATTAGGTCAATTTCATTGTGATCCAAAGTACTAAATCATGCTAATTCTACGATTACACATATACAATTAGAGAAGCCATGAATCCCCTACCTCAAACAGTTCCTCACGTTCTTTATCCACACAATGGTTCACGATCATCCTATCGCGACAACTGCATCCACCGGAGGATGCTGCGGTACGACAGTACCAACCAACCCCAAGAAAAACCCATTAGAATCTTGGAAATTACATGGTATTATATGGAAGGGAGAAACAAGAGAAGATGATTCCCAAAGGAACAACGATAAAACATACCTTTTATCGAAGAATGATCGACACAGCTTGGTTGCATCAAAACAGAGCGGAACTGATTCGAGGAGTAAAGTTTTATTATGAAACTCTTTTGGGAAGGATTGAAAGGTTCTAGCATCTCATAGCCGAGAACAAAGAGGAAGAATAGGGGAGAATGATATCTCATCCCTTTTTAAGATTCACTGGGGCGACAGTTTAAGATCTGGTTAATTCTCCATTAAAAACAAATCGCATTAACCCACGCGGTTTGACCAAGTAAATACATCCCGGCCTTAGGAATAATTAATATAGGATTTATGGCATTTGAAACGGCCTTAAGTGTAACATACCTAAATGATAAAGGGTTAAATGACTAAATGATATGACTCATGTCAACAAGGTGCACCTTCCTTTTCAGGAGCCTGTTTGATTAGAACTCCACAGTTAAGCATGTTTGGCCTGGAGTAATGATCAAGATGGGTTACCTCCTGGGAAGTTTCTCAGGATGTGTGTGAGTGAGGACAAAAGCACACTGGAAAGGACAAGTGTTGGCCTGTGGGGACTATCATTAGTCAGATGACCCGTTCAGGCACGTGGGTGGACCCTGGGGTGGGCCCCATGTGTCTGTGGGGCAACTGGTGGAACCTAGTAGGGCAGGACCCGACGGCCATGTTAAGGCGGGGTGTCTGTGCTATCACCGGGGCCCGGTTGTCACATTTGGTATCAGAGGAGGAACCCAGCCTTAAGTGTGGTTCACTTCCTGGGTTGAGATGTAGGGCCCACAACGAGGGTGTTGTGCTCTAAAGGGGGGTGATTATAACATCCCCAAATGATAAAGGGTTAAATGACTAAATGATATGACTCATGTCAACAAGGTGCATCTTACTTTTCGGGAGCCTGTTTGATTAGAACTCCACAGTTAAGCGTGCTTGGCCTGGAGTAATGATCAAGATGGCTGACCTCCTGGGAAGTTTCTCAGGATGTGTGTGAGTGAGGACAAAAGAACACTAGAAAGGACAAGTGTTAGCCTGTGGGAACTGTCATTAGTCAGATGACCCGTTCAGGCACGTGGGTGGACATTGGGGTGGGCCCCATGTGTCTGCGGGGCAACTGGTGGTACCTGGTAGGCCAGGACCCGACGACCATGTTAAGGCGGGGTGTCTGTGCTGTCACCGGGGCCCGGTTGTCACATTAAGAGCCCTTAAAATAAGGCTTTAAATGTATCTTACATCAAAGGAAACAACAAAAGGGGCAAAACCGTAGGAATCTGGAAACATTGTTCACCTACTGTTACTGTATATGAAACCGATCTGTGAAACCGATCTGTGAAACCAATCTGTGAAACCGATCTGTCAAACCGATCTGTGAAACCGATCTGTCAGACCGATGTGTCACACCGATCTGTGAAACCGATCTATCAGACCGATCAGTGAAACCGATCTGTCACACCAATCTGTGACACGGATCTGTCAGACCAATCTGTGAAACCGATCTCTCAGACCGATCTGTGAAACCGATCTGTCAGACCGATCTGTGAAACCGATCTCTCAGACCGATCTGTGAAACCGATCTGTCACACCTATCTTTGAAACTGATCTGTCAGACCGATCTATGAAACCGATCTATCAGACCGATCTGTGAAACCAATCAGTGAAACCGATCTGCCAGACTGATCTGTGAAACCTATCTGTCACACTGATCTGTTACTATTCATAAAACGGGAAACACTGTTCACAGAACTGGAAAATTGGCAAAGTGTTGGGGATAAGTCACCTTGACCTCCCAGAACACCTCCAACACCACATTTTCACAAAGTAATGGACCAGAGAGGTCCGGGCCATTACAAACCCATACTCAACCTCAAAAAAGAATAGAATTACCAATACCAAAAGACCATTCTAGTTGTGTCTCCCCACCATATAAGTTGTATCTTGGAACTAAGCCCTCCAATCAAAAAAAATAGTAGGTCCCATTCCATCCCAAAATTATGGGTATAACATATTTCAAACTTAGAGTTACTAATCCCTTAGTCTTTCAACATATAGGTACATGTTTAAAAAGAGTTTCATCATCCACCACTCATTGTAAGACTCTCATACTACCTCCAACTATGTATTCTAGAACAATGCATCATAAACAAAGTTTCTCTTTCCCATTATACAAGACGTATTGAATTTGAAATACTATAGGTACTTGAACCACATCCTCTACCCAAGGTTCATGTCTGGATAATAAAAATACGTATTTGATTCTCTTTTTGTAATGACCTGACCCCGATTGCCCAGAGTTGGTGCCTTATTTTATTATATTGTCATATAAATTATTAATTCATATCCCAAATGAACAAATAGTTTATAATAATTGGAAAATAAGATACATACATAAGTTCGACATTACAACTTGAAAGTAAATACAACATATCAACTTTTTTTGAATCACACATAAACTCCTAGATTATCCTTATAAGTCATTCATAATATTCATCTTCACCAAATTTGGAAAAATAAAAAATAATAAAGGGGTAAGTTCATATTCTTAGTAAGGGTAAGTAATACAGTGAAAGTTATTATAAACATAAACACTTGGAATAGTGAATAACTGAAAACACGCCTTTAAAAATTATACTTGAGCATAAAATGGTAGGAATGTAAGATAATTAAATAAGACCATATAAATGATCATGATAAAATGAAACATAACCATTGATATTATACTATTCAATAATCATATGGTTTATCAATTTATAATACCATAATGAGGTAATGAATAATTCTAGACATCTAAAACATATTTTCAAGTCCCCAGCTAAGACGTCTAAAAATACTAGGGTATGGCCTCACCCAAAACCCAATTCTTTTTTGTCTCATGAGACCTACTGATGCATATAAAAGATATAGAGGGACCCACCCATAACTTTTTAAGTCCAATTCATTCCTCATATAAAAGTGGATAAACATAAACAATATGAACATATGAAATAACTTTCCCTAATCTATATACATACACACTAACCATTCTGAGTAGTATGGTGAATAGTATCAAGATAGAAAATCCATAGTCAAACTAGTCATAATTTATTTAATAAAATATGGAAGATGATAAAAATAATAATATATTAACCTCATAAGTACATAAAATTTAACATAAGTTTGAAAATACACAAAAATGCACTAATAAAATCATCGGTGAATTTTTGAGATAAATACACTTTTATTTTGAAAAGAAGAGTTATTTTGGAAAAAACATTTCATAAAACTAGAAATTAAAAATTTAGTCTTTAAATGATGATATGAGTGGTTTTATAAAAATAATTTTGTCTTAAAATAGATTATATAGTTCCCTTAAAAATAGGTATGAATTTTAGAAGTTCCCTTAAATCGGGCTTTTTTATCAGGGAGAATTGAGAAAGATCTTTATAAAAAATTTAACTCCCCAAAAAAATAAAGAATGATTATGATTATTACACAAATATATAAAATTAAAACATAATTTTTCTGGAGTACATGGAAATAATTAATAATTTAATTGGGATTAAGAGATACAAAGAGTAATCTGAAAGAAAATGGTGGTTTGGGTAGAAAACTCATACCTTTTTTTCGAATGTGTTCTGCACTTGAGATTAACATCTTATATAATCAAATTAAATACATTAATTATTTAATTCAGAATCTTATTTACATTTTTTTATTCTGAATAATTTTATTAAGTTCATTTATATCCTTTTAAAGAGTTATAAGATACAAATGTATCACTTAAGTGTGTTCATTTCCTTGGTTTTCTTGATCGGTATAATTTTATATGATAAAGGAAGTTCATGTGGAATGGGAATAATTCTACATAATTGAATTTATATGATATTTTTTAAAATAAATTAGTTTAAATTTTTATTCATATCATTTGGTTATATATTCTGAGTATGAATTATTATACAAAACATTTTATGATAATCATTTAGATTTTTACGACAGTTTCTCAATCATAAAAACTAGTTTTGTTCTTTTTTTTAATATCTTTTATAAATGATGGTTATAGAATAATTAAATAAGATATAATACTTATTTTAGAATCTGGTTCAATCATAAAAATGGTTTTATGACCATCGTTGAAGAATAAATGTAAGAACAAACCTTCATCGTCCATGAAAGTTGTAACACCCGAGACTTTTATGAGAAATATTTTGTTTTTATGTTATATAAATCATAAAAGGAATCTTTCACTACACACAACACTTTCTTGGCTTGCTTTACACGTAATCGCGACCTTCCTCGATAGCCTGTGTCGTACGCAATATCGAGTTTCACTAAACAACGATATGCTATTAAAATATTATTAAAACTAACCGTTATGAATAGTAATAACCACTTTTTGAAATTTTGTAAATTTTATTTTTCAAAATGGACTTCATTTTTGGATTCAGAATATCAAAATTATCCTAGGGTGAAATTTTGGTATTTTTCTAGAAACTTTCAATTTTTGATGAATAGTGAAAACACTGGGTTACTATTTAAAAACCGACTTTTTATTTAAATAATTATTTATTTTATTTAATTTTATTTTAGGTCAAAATTGATACATAATACCTATATAAGATTAATGCAATTCATTGGTGTCATTTTATAATAAATTTAGATATATAAAAATTTTATTGAACTTTTCACCGTCTTTTACCCACCTCCTAGGAGAATTTGCAAATTTACATAAAACATAATTTTACCACTTCTGTGAGTGGAATTTCAAAAATCCGAGAGACACAGTTGATTTTAGTAAGTAAAATGTGGTTCAATGAGATGAAAATAATTTTTGGTGAATAGTAACTTTTTCCTTTTTTTTACCACGGTTAAAAGTAAATAGGGTAATTAAGGGTAAAAATGACATTATTATTACCCTAACACATGTCCTAATTCTATTGGATAAGTGTAATTCGACCAAAAACAACCTTAGGAATAAAATATGACCATTTAGGCCCACTTGGATTAGATTAGGACACTTAATATTAATTTATTTAAAGAAGGGTTAAAATAGTTAAAATCAAATATTAATAAGTAAATCATTTTTAATATGGGGTTATACATAAGATGAATTCGACTATAAATATTCATTAGAAAGCTAAAAATATTTCATGCATAATGTTATTTTATTTTTAATTTTTAGACTTTAAATAATTTAATTTATTTATGACACAATGATGATGCAGTAATTATATTATTAATGAAATATTGACATAATTGATGATATAAATACCCAAATAAATGTAATTTGAGACTTTTTATGAATTACACTAATTTTATAGGTTAATATGACATGTTAGTATTGATTTAATTAACTTTGGGTGAACTAATCATTCTGTTATGATTTTCAATAAAATCAATTACCAAATATTGTCAAAATTGACATAAAATAGTTTTTAAAACAAATATTATATTATTAATTGATATCTTATTCCTAAAAATCTACGGTTCGGCAAAATAACTTAGATAAGGTTATATATATTAATAATAAACAACTTGGGGTTTGTTTGTCTTGTTATAGTAAGTTTATTGACCTTATAGTGTAAGAAAACAAGAAGACAAGGTAAGAGTAAAATTATTTAACTTAAAGTTAAATCTAATTGATAAGGTTACAATAGAAACCTAAACTTGTCCAAATTCTATTGGATGAAGTTATTTCGACCCATACCTACCTTAGATTCGAAATAAATCAATTTGGATCTATTTAAAACCGAATATTACTTTATAATAAATTAATATTTTTAGCTTTTCCAAAGGTGACCCTCTCCTCCCTTATAAAAGGGAACCTCCTCCCTCTCTTCCTCACACCACTTTGAGCCTTCAAGCTTGGCCAACCCCAGAAAATATCTCCCCTCCACTTCCCTAGAAACATCCTAGAGGTTCTGGTCTTCTTCAAAGACCAATCTTAGTACCCTAAGAGGAGGTTTCAAAAGGCATGTCAAAAGAATAGTTAATATCCTTTACTGATTCTTTCAACTTTATTTCTTCTTCTAATTCTTCTTATTTAGTTGTTTCATTATGAAGTAATTACATAAGTATCACTAATATACTGATATGTTATTATAAGTATGAAACAACTCTATTTCACCATCTATCCATCCTACGGAAAACGAAATCATCGTGTGTGCGTACGTACGGAATACCGTCCCCACGACGTGGTGTAATCTAATTTCCACCACCACCTTACTTGGAAGGGTATAATGGTGTAAAGAGTGAATATATATGATTATTGTAAAGTGATATTGATTCTGAAATAGTATACATACACTCCAATACAATTCCACAATCATGGGAACGATATCATTGCTCGTGCGTACGTACGGAATACTGTCTCCACGATGTGATGTGACTCGTTCTACATGATTTTCATTTGCATAATGATTACATAAATGAATTGAGTGAATAAATATGATATATATTACACTAATACCATTCTGGAAATGTGGTATCTATAACCTAAAGATAAGAATAAGAATTTATTCGACAAAACACACATAAGAACAAAAAACAATAAACACCTGAATAACAAGTAACAATGAAATATTAGTAATAAGAAGCTAAGAATATGACCATATATGATATCATAAAAATGAGTATGATTCTGGAATAAGTCAATGACATTATTTAAATCATTATACAAGAGTTTCGGACACTTACAAAGCAAATTGGACCTAAGGTAAGGGAAATATCACAATCTCATTTTTATCTGAGATTGTTTATACTTTGGAATTTACTGGGGGTATTTTATCATCCACATCCATGTTTCCTCAATATGTAATATTATTTCCATTCACCTACAATTGTTTAAATCCAATTTTACCCTTAGGTGAGTTTTTAGTAAAAAATATGAAAGGAATCTTTTGTCGTTTTTCATACGAGGTACTTTTTGACTTTTCCGACAAAAGTACGAGAAGAATGTTTTTTTAACTTATACGGAATGAATGGATTTTTAAAACATTATTTCAAAGAATCTTATTTTACAAGTTTTCAAGTTTATTTTTAATCAACTTATTTTATTTTACATTTGTATGACATGTTAAGAAAGGAAAAGTGTTTTTGAAGTAGAAAGGATATTTTCCTCAAGAATGGAGTTTAAGTGTTTTATCAAAATTATTTTCCATCTAAGATAATAAAGGGTTCTGTTTATATCCCTATTATTACATTGATTTGATTATGTTGTTATGGAATTATTTTTATGAATTCCTTTATCTTATATGAATTGTTTTATGATGTCACGATGTTTAAGAATCCCATTTTTATTACATGGATTATGCTATGATGTCTGATTTATGATCTTGTGGCACACATAAGATTGGTATCATTATGAGATTGGTGGGACCTATATCTCCCTCTAATGCATTGGGTAATGATTTTATATCTCATGACATTAACATGGCTGGAACGGCAGGTTAAACCAATTCAGTGAAATGGGACTGAAACGACGAATGAACTCGGTTCAGAAATGGACTTTGTCCACTAAGATAGTCTTGGCAATGAGTCTTGACTAATAAGAAATTATTCTCTATGATTATGTGTGTTTTCCACAAAGCTTCATGTTTTAAGTTATGATTATTACATTTCACTACCATGATTTATCTCATGTTATGAAATTTTGATCTCTTTTGCAGGGTAAGATTTCCAAAATGTTATGTTCTTATGAATATGATGTGATTGATATTTATTTTGTTTACCCTTAGTAATCATTTTAGCTCACCCTTTTGTATGTTTTCTTTCCCCAGGACAGGAAGAATGTTAATAAGTAAGATATTCCAAAAGGGACTATAGATATGATGAAATAAATGGGAGACAGTGTAGACGCTTTATGAACCAGTTGTTTATGTTTCCCAGTTTCTAAAGACACTATACCTATACGGTCCTTTCATGGTTTTGTTATATGTTGTAATAAGTGTACTTTAATTTTGAAGTATTAACAATGTATGTAAATTATGGGTAATAAAGGTTGTAAATTGGCACCTCCCAATAAATGATTTTTATTTTTTAAAAAAAGAGGGAGTGAGAGATTAAGGATATTTATGGTGTATATTTCATTAACATGATATAATTCCAGTATATTTGTGATAATGTAGTTACCATGACCATTTGGAATGATTATTTGAGGATATATTAATAAAATAAGGAACTAAAAAGAAATTGAAAGGAAAAAAGGAAGATGATTTTACCTCTTGAGTATACCACCTTGAGAACCTCCTTAAGGGAAGGGGTTTTGGTATTTTTGAAATAACAAGAACTATTTATCTAGATAGATACTAGGGAATATTATTTGACCAGAAATTTGAGAATATTCAAGGCTTATATAAGTGAAGAGAAGGTGGAGTGAGGGGTGGTTTTTATAGTGGAGGAGATGAGGGATTTTTGAATATCTTTTTCATTATTTTATTATTTTTATCAAGACAAGAAATTGTGTCTTATTCTTGTGACCAGAAACAATAATAGGTTAATTTAAGTTTGAAATAATATCCATTTAAATCATCCATAAATCAAGAATGATGCAGAAATTCATTTATTTAGCATATTTTGTAAATTATAGAATTTCAATATTCCCTAAAGATTCAAGTATTTTAGAAAATACAAAAAAAATCACACTAACAATTTTTCGATGTTTTAAATTAAAAAAATAACTCCATTTTATCAAACTAATTTTCCAAATAATATAAATTTAATTTTTAAATGAAATCATTATTTACTTGAAAAATAAATATTTTAAAATTAAATCTAAATTTATAATAATTTCAAAAATTAACTGAGGGCTCATAATATTATCATAAAATCATAAGAAAAAAAAATATTTATTGAGGAATACATTTATGAAAATTAATTTTATTTTAAAAAAAATTATTAATATAAAATTGTAATTAAATATTTATTACTCACAAAAATATCAATACATAATTTTTAATTTTTAAAATATTCACTCTCATTTATATGATGCATAAATTTTATTTATGCATACATGGATGAGTTTTATATTCATAAGGGTACATTACTATTTATAAGGGTAAGCTTCTATTCATAAGGATAAGTTACTATTCACTAAAATTATAAGTTGATCCTATAAGACTCTAAATATCTTACTGATCACAACCGTGTATGTGATTTTTCTGAAATTCAAATCACAGAAGTTGAAAAATTATGTTTAGTGACTAGGTTATAACTATCTCCTATAACAAAGAGTTTGTTTCTCTGGGGATCAGTCTTGCATGCATTCTATATTAAATTTATTTGTAAAATCTTGGGGTGTTACATTCTTCCGACCTTAAAAAAATTTCAACCTCCAAATTACCAGAACATTACATTATAAAGGGATTTTGATAGGTCTTCATCATAAGTTACTCAAGATCCTATGTTGCCTCTTCAATTTTATGATTTCTCCAAAGCACCTTTACCAGTTGAGTCATCTGATTCATGAACTCTTTTTCTTTAGTGTCTAGAATTCGGATAGGCTCTTCATAGCAAGATAAGTCAGGTTCCTATTATATAGCATTAGATGTGAGTACATGTGTTGGGTATGGCATGTACTTTCTTAACAATGAGACATGGAACACATTTTGTTCCTTAGAAAGGAAAGGATGAATTTCAAAACAATAATTCACAACTCCAATTCTCTACATAATTTCAAAAGGACCAATGTACATGGGGCTCATTTTACCTTTCTTCCCAAATCTTATAACACCCTTCCATGTAGATACTTTTAAGAAAACATGATCTCTGTAACGAACCAATTTTTATCAATGGAACTACCTTCTTATAATTATGTTGTATAGTATAATCATATAATATTACATATAGAACACAATACAGACCTTTTAAATAAAGAATAAGTCAAAAAAGGTATCACTTGAAGGTAATGAATATATACCGATGAAATAGTCCCTTGGCCTTTGGAATAGTAACGTGACCCTTATGAATAGTAAATTAGTCAATTTAATAGTAACCTCACCAGTGAAGTCATAAATAAAATTTATCCATATTACATGTGAAAATATGGTCTAACTATATCATAGTATAAGTAAATAGATATTTTAAAAATTATTAATACAGTGTTGGTATTTTTGTAAATCATGTATATTTAACTACAATTTTCTGATTAATTTAATAAATTAAAAGAAAATTTATTTTCAAAAAAAATTCATAAATAATTATTGTGATTAATTATGATTATAATATAATTTTATAAGACCATAAGTAATTTTTCAAAGTGTTAGAAAAGAAATTTTAATTTTAAAATTTGTGTTTTCCAAGTAAATTATGATTTTAATTAAAAATTAAATTTCCTATATATAGAAAATTATTTTCATAAAATTTAATTAATTTTTTTATTCTATACATCGAAAAATGGTTCGAGTTAATTTTTGGGATTTTTCTGAAATGCTTGAACATTTTAAGAATAGTGAATTATAGTAATTTATTGTATATATATACATTATGAGTTAATACAACATTCCTGGCATCATTGATGATGTAGTCACCCTTGGTTTGAACTCACATTCTCTCTTTTCTTTTTTTCAAAAGAATCAATACTATTAATAGTCTTGATCAAAAATATTAAACTAATGATTAAAATATTTAGAAACCCACCATCTCCTCCACTATAAATACAACCCATCTATACATCCTCTCTTCCATCCTCTCAAGCCATGTGTCTTGCCTAAATTATACAAACATCTCCTCCAAAGATCCTCCCCATGTCTATAGTCCATTTTTCTCTTCAAAGTAGCAAAACCTCACCCCTAAAGAGGATCTCGAGGAAAATATATTCAAGAGGTAATTTCCCCTTTTCATTTCTTTTATTTTATTTAAAGTTCCTTTATTTCCTTTTATTTCCTCACATCCTTTCATACTATAAATGAAAATACCATCTAATATGTGTTAATTTATCACATTCAAGGATGTCAGGTTTCCAATTTCTATTACTATTTTCAATTCTAGTCATGAAACCATTTTTATGGTTTAACTAGACTATTATATATGTATTATATATTATGTATGTTTTTTTAGTCTTTTACACATGATATTAATTTATAAATAAAAATGTGTTCATTGTGTTTAAAAAACACCAATTAACCAAAACACTCATCATTAAAGTTTTATATATTGATTCATCTTCACTCCAAATAACCAAATGAATTTTATAAACATGTAATCTAATATATATTAACTAATAACATATAAATCCAATTATAAACAACAATTCACATCTTACATTTTTATCCTCACATTAATATAAGTAAACCAATCCTAAAAACAAAGGGAACAAATGCTCACAAACAATGAAATTGAACCTCTTAAACCATAAAAAATGTCATTAATGAGATTAATAAGGCTATAATAAATCAATTAAATGAATAATATTTTATTTAAATATTAATTAATGAATATAATTTGTTTATCTTGTATATTAAGGTCAAGTGCAGAACACCTTTGGACATCAGGTAAGGGTTTCTACCAGAACCTCCATTATTCCTTCAGGTTTCTCTATATTTCTTTTTAACCAAATGAATTTATCTACTCATTTTATAAAAATATTATAAATGGTGTTTAAATTATTTAAAATCATGTATTAATATCCATTTATCATTCTCTTTTAATGATATACATGTTTTTGGTTCCCTCTTCAATACTTCCTGAAAAGAAAACTTGTTTTAAGGGAAATTCTAGAATTCCTAACCAATTTCAATTAAACTCTATCATCAGTTTTTATACACAATTGTTTTTATAAAATCATTATTTTTATTATTAAAAACTTCTTGGTTCACTTCTGGTTTTATATTAAAGATTATGCTACTTTATATTTTAAAGGCTCCTTAGTACTTTCTTTAAAATCACACCAAAAATTTTTAATGATAAAAATTTTAAATACTATTCTTAAATGTCATCACTTATATTTTAAATAACTTACCATGATATATTACTATTTTTCCTTTTGAATGTTCATTAATGTTTTAATTCCTTTTTTTAATGGACACTTGTATGATATACCCATTTATTATGCTTTATGGCATGATTATGATACCCACTTCTTTCCATGGGTACCCTTATGATTATGTATGATTGATTAGGTATATGGAAAACATATTAATGATCATATTAATATGGGTGTGTCTAGATGGTGCTACAATGCATTGGGTAAATTTTAGTCTTATGAGACATTATCTGCAATGGTCTCGGCGGTTAAACTTGACTCGTGCTACTATGTGAAACGATATTGGTGGTCAACCTTGACATGTGCTCCTCTATGTGCAACAAGACTTTAATCATGCTATAGTAATTTTTTATGTTTCTGAAACATTACTATGACTCCATATTTATATTATCCCATGATTATATGTTATCATAACATATGTTCCATGCCTTTTTATATCATTATCCCATGCCTTCTAACCCATGTGATAAAGCTTTCTTCTTATGTTTATTCCCTTACTAGGATTTTTAATTCATCCCTTTGTTAATTTTATCCCTAGGTTATCCTATTATTTTTTTTGAAATCAATGGGAGTTAAGATCTATTTATTATGATTAAATAAATAAATTCTCTATTTAGTCTATCAATTTTATGTACCTAGTCTTTCAAGACTCTAAAACTTATGATCCTTGGCTTGTAATTTGAAGTTTAATTATTCTTAAAATAATATAATGATATGTATAAAAGTTTGGGTTCTCTATAGTTGGTATCATAGGATGGTCTAGTTATTTTTGGAGATTAGGAATAGAGCACTTTAGTAAGAACATTAGGGATGAACTAAGTATAAGAAAAAATCCATAAATCTTGGTAAGTATAGAGTAAGTGGTTTATCAAGAAAATACTTCCCTATCTGGATACAAACAATTGGATGTGTTATGAAATAGATATATCTATGGGTAAAACATGAAAACAACGCTATTAGTTAGATTCAAATAGGAAATGGTTCACAAAAATGGTCCTTGATGCACTCCTACTTTGACATTCCTAGTGGATATGATTTGGTAAATTCATAAGCTCAGTATGAACCATTGTTAAGGGAACAAAAAAAGTACAAAAGAATAAATGTGAGGAAATAGATCATGGATAACCTAGATTGAAAATAAGGGAATCATGGGTTAGGATATAATTTTCTTTTAAGATTTTATCCTTTTATGTTTAATGTTTCATTTTTATTCTTAATAGCTAGGTATTCAATCCCCCTAATTGTACTTTATTTTTCATATCTAATAGAGGGAAATATAAGAACACATGCTAAAAGTCAATGTGATAGGAAATGTGATGATTTCACGAATGATATGCCTAATATGAATGGAATGAGTGATAAAAACTTTTAGATTGTACTTTCTCAGGTGGATAAAGTTATGAATAATAACTTATATCATGTGGAACACCATCCTTCTCCAAGGAAAGACTAAGTTGTTGTTGAATACTTCATGTAGAAAATGCCACCCATGTTTAGTGGATCTTATGATCCCCTCCTCATGGAACAGTGGATTAACTCTATTGAAAAGATATTTTCTATCCTCCACTTCTTAAAAGAAGAGAAAGTTGTATCAGAATTTTATTATTCTGATGGTGAAGCAGATCAGTGGTGGACACTGACCAAAAATATGAAGTACCAAGAGGAAATTGATTCCATGGATTGAGACAAATTCAAGAAAATATTTTACAATAAATATTTTCCCCGAACCCTCCACCTCAAGATGGAGAGATAGTTCCACGAACTCAAGTAGAAGGAAGATCATTCAATCAAGGCATATAAAGAAAACTTCACAAGGATTTCAAGATATGCCTCTATCTTTGTCTTGAACACTGAAATCAAGGTGGATCACTTCTTTAGTGGACTAAATCTGATTCTATGAAAAGTGTTGGTGATTTGTAACTTCTACAGTTATGAATATATTTTCTATTATTCCCTTAAGGTTGAAATGGAGATTTGAGAATCTCAATCATCTTGTGGGGTTGGTTAAAAATAGCATAAAATGGAGTCTAATATTGGTGGTTCAGAAAATAAACACCATGGTGAAAAGAAGATTAAACATCCCACATGTCAAAATTGTCTGAAGAATCATCTAGGTAATTGCCTAAAGGGAACCAGTAATTACTTAAAATATAGAATAATGGGACATATGGATAAGAAATATTAGAGAGATATGAAGAATCCCACTAAATTAAAATAATAAAGTAAGGTTCATATCAACACTCATCTTATAGTGTAGTGTTACAACTGTGTGGATTATGGGTGTTATGCAAACAATTTCCCTAGGAAAAGGGTTGTTGGAGAAGATAAACAACAACCTCTAAGGAAACAAGGAAGGGTTTATGCTATCACTACTATTAAGGTGGAGTCGAACAATAATGTGGTGATAGGTATGCTAGTTATTCATTCAAGAATAAAGAATTTACTATTTGATTCTGGTTCTATACATTCTTTCATATCTTGAAATTTTAGTCGAACTATTCAAACACCACCTCAAAATTTATAGATTGAGTTATCTATGAGAATATAAAATGGGTAAATTATTACATAAAAACTATATAAATCCTCCATAGTTAACTTTTGTTTTATAAACCTCCAACAAAATATCATCATACTTCTTTTAGTGGAGTTTGATGCTATCTTGGGCATGGATTGGATGTCTTTATACAAATACAACATCAATTGTCAGGAAAGGGAGATCACTCTTAACATCCTTAATCATCCTCCAATTATTTTAAAGTGTAAGGGGTAAGATAAATATCCTTTTGAATCATTTTCTAAATTTTGGATATTACTTCCTAATGAGTAATCACCTCTAGACCAAATTATTGAGATAAAGGAGATAATCATGCTCGAAGACATGCCCATTGTAGGGGACTATACTGATGTATTTCCCAAATAATTACCTGGTATTTCTCTAGATTCGAAGGTCGAGTTCTCAATTTAACTTATTCCGGGATCCATACTTATATTAAAGACACCTTATATAATTTCCACTGTTGATCTAGAAGATATAAAGAAGTAGTTACAAGAGAAAGTAGACAAGGGTTTTATATTCCTGAGTTCTTCACCTTGGGGAGCACCAGTCCTCTTCATCAAGATAAAGGATGATTAAATACATCTCTGAATTGATTATCATGAGGTTAATAAAATCATGATAAATAAAAATTATCCCTTATCTTGGATAGATGAATTGTTCAATCTGCATTGTAGGGCCACTTATTTCTCTAAGGTGGCCCTTCAGTTGGTATATCACCAATTAAAGGTGAGGAAGGAAAATATTCCCAAAACTGCCTTTTGAACGAGTTATAGACACTAGGATTTCATAGTCATGCCATTATAACTCACTAATAATCTAATAATATTCATAGATTTAATGAATATTGTCTTTATAAATTACCCCCAACAAATTTTTGGTAGTCTTTATTGAGGATATTCTGATTTACTCTAAAAGTAAATAGGAGCATGAGGAGTATTTGAATACTATTTTAAAGACTTTGCAAAGGGAGAAACTATTTCAAGAGTACAGTAAATGTGAGTTATGAATGGAGGAATTATTATTATTGGGGAATTTAATCACTATAAAATGGATATCTGTAGACCCTTCCAAGATAATGGGAATCAAATAATGGCTTAGGACAACATGGAGATCCATAGCTTCCTTGGTATAGCTGGGTATTACTGAAAATTTATGGATAACTTTTCACTAGTTTCAAACCCAATGACCAAGATGACATGAAAGGGGTGAAGTTTTTCTGAACTCAAGAATGTGAGGAAAGCTTTAAGGAGCTCAAAAATAGGCTTATCACTGCACCAGTACTCACACTCCCAACAAGTATAGAACCCTTTGTGGTGTAAAAAAATACTTCAAAGAAATTATTAGGTTGTTTTCTGATGTAAAATGATAAAGTGATGGACTACTCATAAGCCGTCTAAAAATCCAAGATAAAAGACTATCTCACGCATGTTCTAGAGTTTGCGGCTATGATCTTTGCATTGAAAATCTAGTGGAATTACCTCTATGGGGATAAGTGTGAGATATATACTGATCGCAAGAGTATCAAGTATATATTCACACATAAAGATTCTAATATGCACTAGAAAATATGGTTAGAAATCATCAAGGATTATGAATGCTCAATTCACTACCATCTTTGTAAGGCAAATAAGGTGGTGGATGATCTAAGTACAAAGGATCATGTATTATTATTAATGATGAAATTTGAGAAGTATCCAATCTTATTATATTTTTATAAGATGGTATTGGGAATCATTAACGTAGGAACATCATTAATCCTTTCACAAATAGTTTATCAACCATCCCTCATGGAGAAAATAAAGGATTCTCAAAGAAAATATGTGGAAATTCTAAAAAGGGTGGAAGATATTATAAATGGGAAATAATCTGAGTTCAAGATTGATGAGGAAGGATTTATAAGATTTGGTTCATGGTTATGTGTACCATATGATCCTGAGATAAAGAAGGATATTTTTAATGATGCACATTTCTCGACCTTCTCTATTCACCCAAGGAGCACAAGGATGTATTGAGATCTCCAAGAGAACTTTTGGTGGGAAAATATGAAGACAGAGATTGTTGAATATAAATAAAAGTGTCTAGTAATATAAATAAGTGAAGGATGAAAGACAAAATTATAAAGGGATGATACAACCACTATCCATACCAACATGGAAGTGGGAGAAAATTACCATGGACTTTATCACTGGACATCCAAGGAAATCTAGAGGAAATAATGCTATATGGGTAATTGTGGAGTATCTTACAAAGACATCTCACTTTATCTCAATTAAAGATGACTTCTTATTGGATCAACTTTCACAGATATACATCAAAGAGGTGGTAAGGATACATGGAGTACCACTATCGATTGTATCTGATCGAAATTCTAGATTCACCTTGAAGTTCTGGAAAAGTCTCCAGCATTCCCTAAGCACTAAACTAAACTTCAGTACGACCAATCATCCCCAAATTGATGTCCAATATAAATGAACTATTCATATATTGGAAGATATGTCAAGATCATGTCATATGGACTCCAAAGGAGGTTGGTACTAACATCTTCCACTGGTCAAATTCTCATACAATAATATTTTCCACTCCAGAATCTGAATGGAATCATATGAAGATCTTTATGTGAAAATGTGAAGAACACCGACATGTTGGGATGAGTCAATGAGATTAAGCTTCTAGGACCTGAAATGGTAGAATAAATGTGGAGAAGATGAAAACCATCAGTAGCACAAAAAGGAATCCCAATGTCGACAGAAGATTTATGCATACAATCATCGATGATAACTTGAGTTTAACGTTAGAGAAATAGTACAATTCTATATATCTCCATGGCATGAGGTCATGAGGTTTGGGAAGAAATAAAAGTGTAGTCATAAGTACATCATCTCATTCAACATTCTTGATCATGTTGGAGTTGTGGCCTATCAGCTAGAACTTCCACCTATCATGTCTAAAGTACATGATGTCTTCCATGTAACCCTCTTAAGGAAGTACATACCAGATCCTTCACATGTACTATCTTTAGAGGTGGTACAGTTGTAGAATGATCTTTATTACGGTAAGCATTAAGTAAAGATCTTGGAACATAGAGATAAATTTATATGTAACAAGACTACTCACCAGTTCAAAGTACTATGGAATAACCATAAGTATGAAGAGAAAAAAATGGGAACTGGAGGAAGTAGTGAATGAAAATTACCTGTACCTGTTTACAGCTTGGAATGTAAAATGAAATTTTGAGGGTGAAATTACATAATGGGGGAAGAATGTAATGACCCAATGTTTTATCAATGGAATTTCATTCTTATAATTATGTATTATTGAATAATCACATAAGATTACATATATAACACAATACAAATCTTATACATAAAGAATGAGTGAAAAAAGGGTATCTCTTGAATATAAGGAACATAAACCAGTGAAATAGTAACTTGACCTTTGGAATTGTAATATGAACGTTATGAATAGTAATCAAGCCAATGTAATAGAAACCTCACCAATGAAATCATAAATAAAAGTTATCCATATTATAAGCAACAATATGCTATAATTATATCATATTATAATTAAATAGATATTTTAAAAATTATTAATAAAGTTTTGGTATTTTTGCAAGTCATATATATTTAACAAAAGTATTCTGATTAATTTAAAAAATTAAATGAAAATTAATTTTCATAAAATTTATTTATAAATAATTATTTTGATTACTTATGATTATAAGATAATTTTTTGAGACCTTAAGTTATTTTGTAAAGTGTTAGAAAAGCATTTTTAATTTTAAAATTTGTATTTTTCAAGTAAATTGTGATTTTAATTAAATATTAAATTTCTCATATATGGAAATTTATTTTCAAAAAATGGACTTCATTTTTGGATTAAACATGTTTAAAAATGGTAATGGTGATTTTTTGGGATTTTTCTGAAATGCTGGAATTTTTTATGAATAGTGAAATACAATAATTTACCATATATATACATTATGATTTAAATACACTATTAATAGCATCATTCCTGGTGTAATCACCCTTGGTTAGAACTCGCATTCACTCTTTACTATTTTGGTCACAAGAATAAATACTATTCATAGGCTTGATAAAAAATATTAAACAAATGATTAAAATATTTGGAAACCCCTCCTCTCCCCCACTATAAATATCACCCCAATTTACCTCTTCTATTCACTTCTATCAATCCTTGTTCATTGTCTAAATTCTGCTAAATTTTATCCCAAGCTTCTCCCTAAATTCATAATCCCTTTTTCTCTTCAAAAGACCAAAACCTCTCCCCTAAAGAGGCTCTTATTCAAGAAGTAATTTCTACTTTTCATTTATTTTATTTTATTTCAAGTGCCTTTATTTAATTTTATTTCTTCACCTCATTTCATCCATATTTAATGATAACTCCAACACCTTAAAAGTACTATAATTTTGTTATGATAATTGAATAATTCATAATCATCTCTACTTTCTCCTCCTTTTATACTAGAAATGAAAACACTATCCGAGATGTGTTAATTTATCACATTCAAGGACGATGGGTTTTCAATTTATATTACCATCTTCAATTCAGGTCATGAATTAATTTGTATGGTTAAACCGGACTGTAATATATGTATTATATCATATTTTAGGTTTTGGAATCTTTTTTACACATGATATTAATTTATAAAGCAAAATGTGTTAATTGTGTTTAAAAATTACCAATTAATCAAAACGGATATCATTAAAGTTTTATATAATGATTCATCTTAACTAAAAATAACCAAATAAATTTTATGAACTTTTAATCTTATTGATGTTCACTAATAACATATAACTCAAATTATTGACAACAATTCTCATCTCACATGTTTATCCTCACATGTATATAAGTAAACTAATCATGAAAACCAAGGAAACAAATGCTCCCAAACAATGAAATAGAACCTATTAATCCATCAAAAAGGTCATGAATGAACTTAATAAGGATATAATAAATCAATTACATAAATAATTAGTCCTATAAATACTAATTAATGAATATAATTTGATTATAAAGGACATTAAGATCAATTGAATAACACCTTTAGACTTAAGGTAAGGGATTCTACCTGAACCTCCATTATTCCTTCATGTTGATATATATTTCTTTTTACCCAAATAAATTTATCTGTTATTTTTATTTAAAAATTATAAATGTTTTTTAAATGCACCAAAATCATGTATCAATATCCATTCATCATTATCTTTTGTGGATATACATTTTTTTGGTTCCCTCCTCAATACTTCCCAAAAAACAAACCCATTTTAAGGGAACTTCCCAAATTCCTACCCAATTTCAAGTGCACTCTATCATCTTTTTTAGGCCACCATTGTTTTTATAAAATAAATTTTTTTATTATGAAAAAATTCTTTGTTAACTTCTAGATTTATATAAGATATTATGCACTTTTCTATTTTAGATTCTATTTAGTATTTTCCTTAAAACCATGCCAAAATGTTTTAATGCTAAAATTTCTTAAATACATTTCTTACATGTTATCACTTCTGTTGGAAATCACTTCCCATGATATGTGAGTATTTTTCCTAGTGAATTTCCATGTATGATTTAATTTCTTTCTTTCATGGACACTTGTATTATACATCCATTTATTATGCTTTATGACATGATTATGATACTTATTTATTTCTATGGGTACCCTTATGATTATATATGATTGATTATGTATTTGGAAAAAATATTCATGAATATGTTAGGATGTATGAAACCAGATATTTATCCAATGAATTAGTTAAAGTTTAGTCTCATGAGACGTTATGTGCAACGGTCTTGGTAGTTATCTGTGACTCGTGCTATCATGTGTAATGGTCTTGGTGGTTAACCTTGACTTGTTCTCCTCTATGTGAAAATAGCATTGAGTCATGCTAAAGTCACATTTTATGTTCATTATATATTACTATGACTCCATTTTTATATGATCCCATGATTATATGTTATGATTCCATATGTTTCATGCCTTTTTATAACATTATGTCATGCATTTTAACCCACATGTTAAAGCTTTATTATTATGTTTGTTCCCTTACTGTGATTTTTAGCTCATCCCTTTGTTCACGTTATCCCCAGGTTATCCTTTGAATATATTTGATCATAATGGAAGTTAGGAGATATTTATTATGATTAAATAATGAAATGTTTTATTTATTCCCACATTGTGAGTTTTATATACCTAGTCTTCCCAGACTCTAGACTTTGCGATCCAAGGATTGTAATATGAAGTTTAATTTTGTTTAAAATCATGTAATGATATGTGTAAAAGGTTGGTGTTTCTATAATCTCCCACTTGAAACTACAAATAATTCCTTCAATTATTAGTATATCTCTTTTTCCTACCTTGATATTCTTTGATATGGGTTTGAATAGTCTTTACCTTCACTGTTGTTTCCTCCATAAGCTCTGGGCCCATAATATTCCTTTCACTAACTTCATCCCAACACATTGGTGTATGACATCACTTTCCATACAATTATTTATATGGTTAAATTTTAATACTTTAATGGAAACTATTATTATATTCAAACTCCAACAAAGTTAAATACTAATCCCACATACCTTTAAAATCAAGTGAGCACAATCTCAACATGTCTTCTAAAGTTTGGATCATACTTTCTAATTGCCTGTGAGTTTGAGGGTGAAAAGAAGTACTCAATCAAAACTCATTATCAAAATATTTTGAAGACTTTTTTAGAATTTAAATGTTAATCTTGGATCATGATCAGATGAAATTGAAATAGGTCTTCCATGAAGCCTCACAACTTCATTTATATAGATTCATACAAGGTACGCCAGTGGAAAATCCTCCCTTATAGGGAGGAAATATGCATATTTCATAAGTCAGTCCACAATTACCCATTTTTAATTATTATTTATTGGATTTTTGGGTAATATAGTGAAAAAAACAATGGTTATTTCATCCCATTTCAATGTAGGAATATGTAGAGGTTGCATGACTCATCTAGGATGTTATCGTTCAGCCTTTACTTGTTGACAAACTAAACATCTTGATACAAAATCAGTAATTTCATATTTCATGTTGTCCCACCAGAAATGTTACTTCAAATATCTATGAATTTTAGGTATATTATGGTGTATAGATAAATTTGAGCTATGGGAATCATCCATTAACTCCCATTTCAGCTTAAGTATAGAGGGAAGACACAGCCTCTTCCTAAATTTCAAAATTCCATCTTCACACAAGATGTCATCCAACTCCCCATCATTCAAACCATTAATTTTCTTTTGATTATTCTCATCATTAGACGAAGAATTTTTATTTATTTCCAATAAATATAGTTGGGCAGCAAATTGAAAACGTAACAATGTTTCACCTTCTTTGATAATTCCTATATATATCTTAACTATATCCATGAATACAGGATCCCTTTCAATCCTCATTTTGTTTAAAACTACATGATCCTTCCTGCTCAATGAATCAGGTACCTTATTTTCCATTATTGGGTGGTAGTGTATGGAAATCCATAATTCTTGAGTAGCTAGAGCCATCTCATTTTCCACATGTTGATTTCTCTCTATGAAAGGATATATTTCAACCTCTTGTGATCAGTATATATCTCACATATTTCACCATAGAGATAATGTCTCCATATATTCATAGAAAATATTACAGATGCTAACTCAATACCATGAGTTGGGTAGTTATTTTCATGATTTTTCAACTACCTTGATGCATCGGCAATGACTCTATCATTCTACATAAGGAAACAGACAAATCCTTTCTTTGATGCATCATTATAAATCCCAAATACACCATTACCCAATGGTATAGTCAAGATTTGGGAATTAACTAACCTATTCTTCAATTCGCCAAAACATTCTTTACATTCTTTTGTTCATAAGAACATATCCCTTTTGTGAGTGAGCTTGGTTAACGGTTTATCTAATCGAGCAAAGTTCAGAACAAAATTCTGATAATAACTAGCTAAACCAATAAAACTACATAACATGATTATTTTTGTTGGAGTAGGCCATTCTTAAACTACCTTTTTCTTTGTAGGATCAATAAAGATTTCATCCTTATAGACAATATGTCAATGAAAAGAAATTATTTGAAGATATAACCTACACTTTTTAAACTTCCCATATAACTCGTTTCTTCTAAGAGACATCATAATAATGCATAATTGATTCTCATGATCTTCATAGCTTTTGTATTATACCAAGATATCATCAATAAATACCACAATGAATTCATCAAGATATTCCTTGAAAATTCTATTCATTAGATACATGAAAACATATGGTTCATTAGTCAGTCCAAAAGGGATTACTGTAAACTCGTAATGTCAATAACTAGTTCAAAATCTTATCTTTGTAATATCTCCCTTCCTCACACGCAAATTATGATATCCATATCGAAGGTCAATCTTCAAAAGATATTGGGATTTGTGAAGTTTATAAAATAAATAATCAATCTGATGTAGATGATACTTTTTCTATATTATAATAGAATTTATTTCTCTATAGTCAATGCACGGCCTCATGGATCCATCTTTCTTCTTGACAAAGAGAATTGGGGCTCCCCATGGAGAAACGTTAGGGAGGATAAATCCTTTATCACTAAATTCCTCTAGTTGTTTCTTTAGTTCTACTAATTCCACTTTGGAAATTCTATAAGGGGTATTTGATATAGGTTTTGAACTAGGAATTAAATAAATAGAGAACTCAACTACCCACTCTAGAGGATGTTTAGGAAAATCCTCCATAAATAATCAACATATTCTTTCACAATAGGTAAATCCTCGATTTGAATATTTCTTCCCTCACCAACATATATTGTGTTATATTCCTCCCCAATAATTGAATTTAGAAGAGATACTATGGGTGGATCTAGATAATAATCAGATGGTAATGTTTCTTCTTTAAAGATAATGAATTCTACACCTTCCTCACAAATCATAATTTCTTTCTTATTGCAATATATTTTCACATAATATTTTGAAATCTAGTTCATGCCAAATATTATTTCAAATATGACCATAGGTATAATGATAATATCAGTAGATAAATCACATTTAAATGCCATAGTGGGGACTACCTGATACATATTTGTAGCAATGAGACTTCTCTAAGTGGTTTTTTGAGTGAAAACTCCATTATTAAGGAGAATTTTAAATATCTAATTTTTAAATAAAACTAGGGAGATATAAAGGAATTTGATGATCTATAATAAAATAAATCATCATCCAATTTTGAGGAAATTACTATAGTACCTACTACCACATCATTAGAAACATCAACATCAGTAGTTGTGATTGTATAAGCTTGGCATTTTTCCCTTGGCCTTCTCTAGGGAATGTTTCCTTGATGATTAGGAAAATAATTGGCATAATTTTCCATATATTTACAATTGTATCATTAAACATTGGTATATTCTTTATTTACCTTGAAATATTGAGATTGGTGGCCTCTTTCTCTACATTTTTAATAGACTTGTTTTCTTTTTAAGTAGGATCTAGGGTATTTCTTTCTAGAGGTATCACATGTTGGAAAACCCGCCTTTTTATTCTTCTCTTTATCAATTATTTCCTATTCTATCCTCTTCTTCTATTTCTTTCCTTTAAAGTCATAAGACATAGATAATTCATTCTCCTTATTTATTTCACATGAGACTTTATCTTCATATGATGAGAAATTTTGGGAAACCATTTCCCTTGGGGGGGATGGTTTTAAACCATCAAATAATCAATCAATCTTTCTCCATGGATTACATATGTAGTCTTTAAAATGCCGTTTTAGCCTTGTAAAATTGGATTCATACTTTGATACATTTTCATCCTCTTTTTATTTCAAACTCAAAAATTTCCTCTCCATATCTTCTAACTACTCTCAATGAAAATATTTTCTAATAATATTTCCTTAAATTCCCTTCATTCCATTTCTTATATTTCTTATTCCTCCTTTGTGTTTTGAATCAATGACCACCATTGATCTGAATCTCCTGATAGACGATAAACTTCCAAGAAAACCTTCTCCCTTTCATTATATCCCAAAGTAATAAATATCTTCTCTATGAAACTTATCCACTGTTCAGTTAAAAATGGGTTTGTAGTCCCATTGAATGGTGGAGATTGTTGTAGTATAAAGTGTTCTAACATTTCACCTCCATGTTTTTGTTCATGATGCTCTACATGGGTAAGGTTATTGTTCATAACTTGAGTCAGTTTTCCCAGTATAGTTATAAGCTGCTTAGATGCATTCATAGCTATAATTCTAGCATCATTATCTTGAATAGTAGGACAATCCCTACATGGGATACGTGTGTTCATTCGGTTTCTATTCCTTCTACTTGGATCCATTACTAAATAATTGAATACACTAAATTAGGTAATGAATCACAATGTATAATTTCTAACTAGAAAAACACTAAACATAAACTGAAATTTTATGCATGTATAATCTCATAATTAGAAGCATGGTAACTTTGAGGACCTATTTACATTTAAATCCTTCATAATGGTTTATAAAGAAAATGTGAATTATAATAATCATATCCTCTAGGATTGTCAAACTAGGATCACAGTAAGGCTTGTTGTTGTGTACCTGGTTACCCCAAGTCAAGCCTAGAAAACATTTTCGGAGATGTTACTCCTAGGTATATATGTGCTAGAACCACATCCAGTTGTAGTATCTAAACAGGGATTTATTTTCTAGAAATATCCATATAATCCATACCTTAACAAAATTATATGATTTTCTTGTATACTTATACTCAAATTATACCTTATGGTTTTGTTCCTTGATCTATATTTTCTAAATCTAGTTTCCAATTTTTCTACTAAACTTCATCTCATACCAACTGTAAGGACCTGACCCCAATTGCCTAGGGTTGGTGCCCAATTTTATTACATTGGACTGTAAATAAGGATTTTTTATCTCAAAGTAAAAAATAATTTAGTACCTTTGGAAAACAAGATACATACATAAGTTTAACATTACAACTTGAAATGAAATACAACATATCAAATTCTTTTGAGTCACACATAAATTCCTAGATTACCCTTGTAATTCATTCATAATATTAATCTTAACCACCAGGGGAAAAATAAAACATAATAAAGAGGTGAGATCAGATGATCATTAAGGGTAAGTAATACAGTGGATGTTATGATAAACATAAACACTAGGCATGGTGAATAACTGAAAACACATGCATCTAAAAATTATACTTGAGCATAATATGGAAGGAATGAAAGATGATTAAATAAGGACTTTTAAATGATCATGAGAAAATTAAACATAACCATTGATATTATACTAGCTGAATAATCAAATGGATTATCAATTTCTATTACCATAATTAGGGAATTAATAATATTTGATATATGAAACATATTGATAAGGTCTCGACTAAGGTGTCTGAAAATACAAGGGTAAGGCCTCAGCCAAAACCCTATTCAGTTTTGTCTCGTGAGACCTACCAATACATTTAGGGGATATAGAGGGCCCCACTCATCACTTTATAATTCCAATTATTTCCTCATATGAAAGGGGGTAAACATAATCAATATGAACATATGAAATAACTTTCCCCAATCTGTACACATAATCACTAACCATTTTTAGTAGTATGGTGGATGGTATCAAGATAGCACATCCATAGTCAAACTAATCCTAAACCATTTTAAAAAATATTTTAGATGATAAATATAATATATTAACCTCAATAAAACATAAAACTCAACAAAGGTGTTGAAATAGAAAAAAATACTCTAATAAAATCATCGAGGAATTTTTTATAGAAATACACTTCTACTTCAAAAATAATAGTTCTTTGGGAAAACTATTTGAATAAAATAAAAAATAAACTAATTTAGTTTTCCATGATGTAATTAGTGGTTTTATAAAAATAATTTTGGGTTATAACATATTTTATAGTTCCCATTAAAATAGGTAAGAATTTGAGAAGTTTCCTTGAATCGGGTTTGTTTATCGGGAAGAATTGAGAAAGATATTTATAAAATATTTAAATACCCACAAAATAAATAAGGAATATGATTGGTACAAATATATAGAATATTTAAACAGAATTTTTTTGGAGTACATGAGAATAATTAATAATTTAATTGGGATTAATAGAGACAAAGAGTAACCTGAAAGAAAATAGAGGTTTGGCTATAAAATCTTTGCCTTGTGTCCGAATGTGTTTTACACTTGAGTTTAACAATCTGAATAAAAAAAATTAAATCCATTAATTATTTAATTCAGAACCTTATTTGAATATTTTTTTATTCTTTATAATTTTATTAACTTCACTTATGGCCTTTTTATGAGTTATAAGATACAAATTTATTGCTTTCAAGCATTCGTCTCCTTGGTTTTCACGATCGGTATAATTGTATATGATAATGGAAGTCCATGCAGAATGGGTATAATTCTCAAAAATTGAATTTATATGATATTTATGAACATAAATTATTTTAAGTGGTTATTCATATCACTTGGTTATATATTATTAGTATGAATTATTAGATAAAACATTTTGTGATAATAATTTATATTTTTATGATGGTTTCTCAGTCACAACGAACTAGTTTTGTTCTATTATTTAATATCATGTATAAATGATGGTTATAGAATAATTAAATAAGATATAATACATATTTTAGAATCTATTTCAACCATAAAAATGTTTTCATTACAATTCTTATAGAATAAATTGAAGAACAAAACTTTGTCATCCATGAAGGTTGTAAATCGGCACCTCCCATATGATGATTTTGTTTTTAAAATAAATGAGAGAGAGAGTGAGGATATCGATGATGGATCATTAATTAACATGATATATTCTATTATATAGATGATACAAGAGTTACCATGACCATTTGGATATAGGAGGTGAGGAGATAATAATAAAATAAATAGCTAAAAAGAAATTGAAAGGAAAAAAGGAAGAGGATTTTACCTCTTGAGTACACCTCCTTGGGAACCTCCAAAAGGGAAGTGGTTTTGGTCTTTTGGAAATACCAATAGCATATAAAAATGGGTAGATACTAGATAAGATTATTTTGGAAGAACTTTTAGAATATTGAATTTTTATAATATTGAAGAAAATAGGGAGTAAGGGTGGTTTTTAAAGTGGAGAGGAGTAATTTTTGAATATATTATTCACTATTTTATTATTTTTCTCATGAAAAGAAATAGTGTTTGATTATTTTGACAAAAAATATTAATAGGTTCATGTTATTTTGAACTAATGGCCATGTAAATCATCCATTACTCAAGCATGATGCAAAAATTCATTTATTTAGCATATTTTGTAAATTATCGAATTTCACTATTCAGCAAAAAATCAAGTATTTCAAAAAAATACCAAAAATTAACCCTGAAATTTTTTTGACATGTATAATTAAAAAATGAACTCTATTTTACCATAATAATTTTCTAAATAAGATAAATTTAATTTTTAAATAAAATCATTATTTACTTGAAAAATATATGTTTTAAATTTAAAACTGATTTTATAATACATTCAAAAATTAACTAATGCCTCATAAAATTATCTTAAAATCATAGGAAAACAAAATATTTAATTATAAATACATTTTATGAAAATTAATTTAATTTTAAATAAATTTGTTAATTTAAAATTGTAATCAAATATTTATTACTCACAAAAACATCAATATTTAATTATTAGTTTTTAAAATATTCACTCTCATTTATATGGTGTAGAGACCCAAAGCTTGACATACATGGACATTACATTACTTTAGCGGAATACTTAATACATAACAAAAACAGACACACAAGGATCGTAATAGTTTAGTGTCTTTGGAAACTTGGAACGTAATCTTCTAATCGTGGTGAAAGATCTTCAACATCTCCCATAAAGATCTTCCCCTTTTTTCTTACCTAAAACCCTTATTTATATCATGGGGAAAATAATACATAAAATGGAGAGATCAAATTCTCAGTAAGGGTAAGCATGGATCAAATAAAACATACCATATACATTTGAACTTAAAAACATGAACATAATGTTTAAACAATAAAAGCTTGAGCAATGACATAAAACATGGAAGTACGTAAGGCATAAATCATAAAGAAACATTAAGAATGATAAAATAGCATGGGAATAAAACATGTAATTGTGGCAACCATTAAGCACATGTTATGATTTCCATAGTAGCCAAGGCATTGCTGCCAAGACCATCTTAGTGGACAAAGTCCCTTTCTGAATCGAGTTCACTCCTCGTTCCAGTCCTGTATTACTGGACCGGTTTAACTTGTCGTTCCAGCCATGTATATCTCATTAGATATAAATCTTTACCCAATTCATTGGAGGGATATATAGGTCCCACCCATCTCATAATGAAATCATTCTTACTTGTTCCACAACATAAACTTAAAACATTCATCATAACCCAAAGAATAAAATGGGTTTCATAAACATCATATCATCATCACATAATCCATACAAAATAAATGGATATTTCATCATAATAAAATTAAAAGCATGTAAATCATAGAGACATTATACTTGAAACATACACATTTGAAATAATTTCATCTTAGATGGAAAATGGTTTTGATAAAACACTTGAAATGAATTCCTGAGGAAAATATCCTTTCTTCTTCAAAATCACTTTCTTTTCAAAAAATGGCATGTACTTTTAAAAGAAAAGGGTTTTTTTAAAATAATCCTGAAAATTTTTAGAGGAATATTTATGAAAATGAGGCGTTATGAAACCGTAAAAATCCATTCACGCCGTATAAGTTAAAAATAACATTTTTCTCGTACTTTTGTTGGAAAAGTCAAAAAGTAACTCATAACGTAAAAAAAAAGAAATATTCCTTACATACCATGTAGTAAAAGTCAAAAATGGTTAAAAAGGACATTAAACATACATGAAACCATTTTTGGAAAACATGGCCTTGGATGATAAAGATAACCATAGTAAATACTTACGAATAAATAATCTCGGATAAAAATGAGATTGATAAATTATCTCTTACCTTAGGTCTGATATGCTTCGTATGTATCCAAACCTCCTGTATAATGATTTAAATAATTTCACTGACTTATTACAGAATCATATTCATATATATGGTTCACTTATGACTTTATATTACCCGTTCTTTTGTAAATTCCTGTTAAAGTAGCGTTTTGGGTAAAATCGTCTCATTTGTCGTTCATGTTTTAACTTGTAATTATTCATATGATTACTTAAATCATTATTACTTAAATACAGAATGTAAAACATGATTTATATATATATTCAGAATATACATATTTATAATGGATCGATAAATGGAAGGAAATACACCGTTCATGGAGACGGTAGGTCGTACGTACGCATGAACGCTGTTTTCGTTTCCTTATTGAATTGAATGGAATCAAGTAGATGAAATATATATATACATAAATCTAGTAGAATTATTATGTCATATATTTCATGATTACTTATTATATATACATTATAATCATTCTTGAATGGTTATCATGGAGAGTGAATCGCATCGCGTCGTGGAGACGGTATTCCATACGTACGCACGAGCGATGATATCATTCCCATGATCGTGGAATTGTATTAAAGTGTATGTATAATATTATAGAATAAATATCACTTTAAAATAATCATATATATTCATTACTTTCACCATTATACCCATACATGTAAGGTGGTGGTGGAAAATAGATTACACGACGGCGTGGAGACGGTATTCTTTACGTACGCACGAGCGGTGATTTCATTTTCCGTAGGATTAATAGATGGTTAAATAGGGTTGTTTCATACTTATAATAACATATTCTTATATGAGTGATACTGATTTTATTACTTCATAATGAAAAAACCTAAGAAGAATAAGTGGAAGAAGAAATAATGTTGAAAGAATCGGTAACGGACATTACCTCTTCTTTGAAGCGCCTCTTTGAGACCTCCACTTAGGGAACTAAAATTGGTCTTTGAAGAATACCAGGACCTCTAGGATGTTTTTAGGGAAGTGGAGAAGAGAATTTTTCAGGGTTTTGGTGATCATGAAGGCTCAAATTGGTGTGAGGAAGGGAGGGAGGAGGTGCCCTTTTATAAGGGAGGAGAGGGGCACCTTTGGAAATCTTAAAAATATTAATTAATAATAAATCAAACTCCACTTAAAAACCTCAAAAAATAACTCATATTAGAATATTAGATAAGATAAAGTTTTAATATCATCAACAAATAGAATTTATACATGTTAGGAATTTATTTCAAACATTATCAACTTGATTTATCCTTATTTAATCAATTTAATTTTATTTGTGGAAATAATATTCTAAATACTAAATTATAACAAATAATTACTTATTTGTAGTGAATTTTCCATAATTGGATACTTAATAACATTTTAGACCATATAAATTTAAATTTATAATTTTTAAATATTTTTGTGATTTTTAATCAATTTTATAATATGTTATTTTTATAAAATAACAATAGTGTCAATTTAGACACTATTCATTTATTTGAATTTAAATAAACTAAATACAGAAGATATGTTCTAACTAAAAGCTTTAATAGATTCATAAAATGTCATATGTATCTATAAAATTAGTGTAGAACATTAAATAGTTCATATAATATTTATTTTATTATTTTTAAAACCATTTATTTGGTTTATCTCTTAATAAAATAAATACTACAACATTTTTGTATAATTATTTAATATACATATTTGTTGCATAAAAATTAAAAATAAAATCCTATGATAAAGATAAATCTATTACCTTTAATAATAATACTTGTACTAGAAATTATCATCTTAAAATCATAATATTTAAATTTTTATATTTATTAAATTATGAAGGTGACAACTTTGGCATCATTTAAAATAAAATAATATAAGTGTCATAATCGCTTTTATAAGGCTCCAAATGGTAAAATATTCTACCATTGGATGATTATGGTTTAAATTTACATGAACAATAAGTTTTGGTCAGGGGTTTGTGCATTTTATGGTCACTATTAGTTTAATAAAAACTATATTCTTGATTTTTCACTAGATAAACAATTTCTGCATCATTATTGTGTCATAATTAATGATATTTATTTAATCCATAAAAATTATAAATAAATTCATATGATGTATATAATTTCATTATATTTCTGGAGACTATTCATGTTTTAAGTTTCATGAATTTTATCACTAAATTAAAATTAATATACTTATAATATTTAAGAGAGTGACATGTTGTCACTTTCTTTGGTTTTAATAATAATTAAGTTATTTTCATGGAAAAGGTCCATTAAATGATTCTAATCCGACCCTTAGGTGATATGGGCCGACTTTTAATCATCCAATAGGATTTTGGCAGATGTTAGGGTAATTTTATAATCTTATATTTACCCTTAATTACCCGATTTACCTTTAACTATGGTAAATAAAATTTACCGTAGTTACTATTCATAATGCCCAAAAATAAAAAGTAGTCTATTAATATAATTTGGACCCACTTATTCCAAATATGGAATCCATTTTTCCAAATTCAGTACAAATAAGTTTCAGAAATTAAATTAAAATTAATCCCGTTATCGAAAGAAAACGGGTTTTTGTTTTAAAACATTGCAAAAGATTGAATTTATTTAACATACGAATTCAATGTAAAATCAAGGCTAATGACATAAATTATATTAAATGGTAAAAATATATTCTATTTATACTTTAAAACCATTCAATATTATAATTTAACCATATAAATTATTGCGAAGAAAAAATTTGTTTTTAATTAAAATATAGCGTGTTTTTACTATTCATCAAAATATGAAAGTTACCAGAATAATATGAAAAATTTATCCAAAGTAGATTTTTATTTCTTGATTAAAAATAAGAATTTTATTTTTTCAAATTGAACTTATAAACATGTCAAAAACTAGATTTAAAGTGGGTGCTCCATCAAAAGGCGACAAAACTGCATTTTTTGAAAAATACTTATTTTACCCGAAAAATTTATTTTGTTCTTATACCATGTTCTAGAAGATGTGTAAGATGAATAATAATTTTATAAAATTAAAAATTTAGTTAATACTATTCATAACGGATAGTTCATAATAATATTATAATAATAAATCGTTGTTTAGTAAAACCAGGTATTGCGTACAACACACGCTATCGAGGAAGGTCGCGATTGCGTGTAATGCAGGCCAAGTCAGGGTTGCGTGTTGTGCAAGAATCCTTTGATGTTTTGTATAACATAATCCAACCATATTTCATTTATACATTGAATATATATATATATATATATATATATATATACTCAATGTTCCGTAGAATAACTATTATCAAAATTGTGTGTAACACGATCCAAGAATAGTGTTGCGTATACTGCAAGCTAGTACAGTGTTGCGTATGGCACAAGGTAATCTTGGTGTAGTATACAACACAAGACATTAATGAAATTAAAATAATATTTTTCATAAAATCTAGGGGTGTTACTTATGGTGCCTAAATTTTATTTATACATACATGGGTGTGGTTTCTATTCATAAGTGTGTGTTACTCTTCATAAGGGTAAATTATTATACATAAGGATAAATTAATATTCACCAAAAATGTAATTTGATCCTATCAGGCTATAAATATATCACTGATCGTAACTATGTATGTCAGTTTTTCAAAATTTAATTCATAGAAGCAAGAAAAATATGTTTAGCGGCAAGGTTATAACTATATCCGATAAAAAAGTGTTTGTTTCTCTGGGGATTAGTGTTTCATGCATTATATATTAAATTTATTTGTAAAACCTTGTGTTTTAACACTTTTGGTCTGTTTACACCACAAAACGTTTTCTCATAAGATATGGACTCCAACATCTTAGGTCATGTACCATTACAACTAACTCCAGATCATGAGTAGGGTAATTCCTATCGTGTAGTCTCAATTTTTTAGAGCTATAATCAACCACTCGATCATCTGGCATCAAAACTACTCTATGCCATACTCTATATGTGTCACATTACATAGTATATGCTTTACCCGATATAGGTGAAGTGAGGATATGTGTTATGGTCAGCCTACTTTTTATCTCCTAAAAACCTCTATTACAAGAATCCAACCAAAAAAACCCCACCCCTTCTTATTCATCCCATACATTGGTTCTTACGGATCGTATTAGTCCTAGATTAAGTGCTAATAACAACCTAATAAACCCAAAAAGATTCAAATATTAAAGACATTCTTGGGATGTTCCCAACATACCATGGCTGCAACTTTCTCGAGATCCAGTGACACTCCTTCCTCAAAGATGAAATTTCTTAAGAAGTGAACTTAATCAATCCAAAAAATATAATTTAGATATTTTTTCATAAAATGGATGCTCTCTCAATATAATCAAGATATGTTCATTATTTTTGGAATGATCTTCTACTAACTAGGATTACACTAATATTTCATTGAAAAAAACCACCAGAGACATATCCATAAAAGGATGAAATATATGATTCAACAAGCCCATAAATACCACCAGTGTGTTGGTTAAACCAAGAACTATCACTATGGACTCATATAATCCATAACTTTCCCTAAAAGTGGCCAAAAATATGTCTAATAGTCTCACACTCAACTGATAATAACCTGATCTCAAATCGATCTTGGAAAATATCATAGTACCTCTCAACTAATTAGAGATATCATTGATGCATGTAAGAGGATACCTATTATTAATATTAATCTAGTTCAATATTTTATAATATAAACATAATTTCATGGAACCATCAACCTTCTAGATGAAAATAACTATAGAACCCCATGTATTCATCTAGTCCATATGAAAACTTTTGATTCTAGATATTACAACTGAACTTTCAAATCCCAAAGCTCTATCTGTTCCATCTTATAAGGAGGAATAGAAATTGGATCTACTCGAGAAACCAACTCTATCATGAACTCTATCTTCTTCTTTGGAAATAATTAATAGACCTCATAAGGAAATATTCCCTAAAAACAATTTTCCACTAGAGGAAAACAATCATGTTTCATTCCTCTATCATCTAGAATAAGGCTTCCATCTGAGTCATGAGACAATCAAATCTACATTTAATTAGTCATGCATGACTATCTTGAATATCCCACTGACTCTGGTGAGAATAATTACCTTATTTTGGAGATAAAAAGGTAACTCTCCTCAGGAAAAATTTAATATGAGCCTGGTATAAGACTAACTAATCCATACAAAGAATTAAATTGAAACCTATCATTTCCAACAAAAATAGTTCCCATGAGAAAAGGTAACCACCAATATCTAGAGAATGCACCTTGAAACATTTCATATTATTTTACTAAACTCCCAGATGTGTTTAAATAGTCCAATAAAAATCCAATATTTCTATATCCAATCATAAACCATTTGCAAAAATATGATATAAAAAGGAATGTGATGCTCATGTATCAAAAAAATTGCAAGAAAGAGTATATGAAACATGAATCGTACCTCTAGAGGTATAAGGTCCTCCATCCACAATAAATGGATTAGTTTTTATAGTGTTCATGTGATGAACCTGACTCAGATACCCTCTCAAACTGGTACCCAACCCAAATTTCCAAAATCTCAAAGGGAATTCCTAATCCCCATGGGTTTTTGTCTAGCACTCGGGAAACAAAAAAAATATAGGGAATGATTTTTCCCTAACTAAAGAAAATAATAACACATATATATTTTGGTACATAAAGAAACAATGTAATAAAACATGAATATATATATATATATAAATCACAAACAACAAAATAACAACAAAAGAAAAACAATTGAAATGGATGCCCAAAAAACTCTAAGAGACAATTTCAACTGTAAAGGAAGACCAAAGAAAAATGATAATCCAAAAGTATCCATGTGATTGAGTTGGTAATCTCCCACCATCTCACCATCAGGATACCCAAACCCAACTAATAGAAAACCCCAGCACATAATTGTGGTTCCTTGAATTTCCCTACATCAAAATACAAAACAAGGTCTACACACCATCGAAGGGGTTCACAGGTTATGAACTAATATGTTTGGTAGGGTCCCTCTCATTTATTCCATAACAAGTATCTGTAAAATAATACAAGTATGCTCAATTTTAAATAAAACAAGGCATGATATCCAGTTTATAAGTTTTTATCAAAAGAATGAAAAAATTATTTAATTTATCATCTTTCAAATTTTCAAATAAAGAAGGAAAATATGTTTCAAAGCATTTAAAATACATATACCAAATCAGATATATCAAATTAAACTATAGCATAATCACATGTCATATCGATCCATGGAAGTACAACTCAAACAGTACAAGCCAAAAGTATCCCAAATCATCCAGAATCATAGGTAACATCATGCCATGGATCACACTAGGTCAAGATATATTGGAAAATCATAACTAAAATTGAAAATCACTTACGTATCAATCGTCTAGAAAAATGCATCAAGTCTAGAGAGCATAGGATTACCCTTTAAAGTGAACCCCCCAACAGGTCTAAAAAGTCCCTAGATTAGTAGGCTTATGGAGTATAGGAAATCCCCGTGAGCAAACCCCTAATAGTGGACAAGGCCTTTTACAACTCCTTTAACCTAAGTACCCAAGGATTCTCATATTTTGTATTTTACAAACCAAGTCATCAAACTATTTTCATCCAACCATGTTTTTAAAATCATTTCAAAAAAACTATTTCATGATGCTTTGAAACCCCCTCTTTCATTTATCAAAACTAGGGTAAACCCATATTTTATAAAAAAACCATTTTCACACACACAAATAAAATCTTTAAATAATGAAATTTCATATATAAAATAATTATCAAAAATTATAGAAACGAATTTCACCAACACATGCTAGATATAGTACCACCTACTTCAAAACTCAGGCTACACACACACACAACGGGATCCACTAATAAGAAGAACAAAAAATCAAAAATGGAGGCCCTAGAATCCAATACTCACATATTATAATTGTTTTAATTTAACAAAAAGGTTTGGTGAAGAGGGAAGATCACAATATACCTCAAAACGCACACCTACTTCACTACAACCAATAAGGAATTGTCCCCTGTAACAATATCACACAATGGATCTAGAAGGAAACAAGAAGAATTGTCATCTCAGATCAACGAATTTGATAATGAAACACAACGGTTCTACCACGATTAAAGGAAATGAAGAAATAGGAGGTATTAATCACCCATAGAGATGAAATCCAACTATAAAGGGGATAAATCACTAAATGAAGAGATTTGGATATAATTATGGCCCCCAAAATCACTAGAGTAGAGAGCTAGGTCGAAATAAATGTGGATGCACATTATAAAATAAACAAATCGGTTGTACAATTTCCTAAAGTCATTTTCTAGAACATTTACATTGATTATAACCCCTATTCTTGTTGTGTAATCCATAGTATTTATATACGCCAAAAAAATTATCAACCTTTTATTAAAAATATTGTTTTTAACATTACACAGCATGTAATTATTACACGGAATTTAATTTTTCATTTTGAGTACTCAGCTCATGACATGATCTTATAGAACATTACACTTTGTGTACTCCTTTTACACTGTGTGAAAATTCCCAAAAGAAAGAAAAAAATGTAAGTTATTATAAAAAACCCAAACCACCTCAATCATTCTCTAAAATTGAGGATATACCTACTAAACCACTAACACATTTATACCCGAACTATATTAATTTCAATAAATATACATCCATGAACTTTAGGTAATTTTTTCCAAAAAAATGCATGATATTCTTGAGATCCCCAAGACACACCCACATAAAGAGTAAATAAGTAAAGAGAAAAAAATTACCTGAATGTGAGTAATGGTATGTTACAAACTCTCCACCATAAGACTTTCCATCATTGAGAAGTCATGTGGAAGGATGAATTCTAGTAAAGAGGTGAGGCCATTTCTCCCTCATCAATGACTCATACACCCAAGTCTCATGAGAATCTGATATGTTCCACCATAACACTCTAACAAACAGAGTCAAATTCCCATACAATACTTTCACTTGAGATTCAATGATCTCTACTGGATAGTCCACTACAGAAACATCTAACTCTAACTCAATCTCTTTCCATCTAAGAACTTGATAAGGATCATGATGGTATTTATTGAGTTGTGACACATAGAACACATAATTAATTCTTGTCAAATGAACCATAAATGCCAACTAATAAGTAACCTTATCAGGACACTCAGTGACCTAAAATGGTCCAACATATATTGAATCCAACTTTCTATGTTTTCCAAGCCGATAGTGACCCAACCATGGAGAAAAAATTCAAGAAAACTTGACCACCTAAAAAAACTCCAAAGGATGACATTGTTGATCTGTATATTATTTATGTTAGTTATAAGCTATAACCAAAAACCGACGTATATCCTAAATCCTTAGTGACATATCCTAAACAAAACCGGGTCCCACTAAAGAACATTTTCCCTCCTCTTTGCAAAGAATAGGTGACCTGTATTAGAGGCCATACAAATCCTCGAAAGAAACCATTCTGATTGATGAAAGATAACTATTGTTATAAGAAAAATAAATCAGTCCATGGTGTCTATCCCATGATCCACCAAAATCCAAGACATATTCATGAAGAATATACTCAAGGATTTTAATAGTATGATCTGTCCGACTATCTGTTTGTTGATGATAAGTTGTACTGAACCTAACATAAGTCCAAGTTTCCTCCCCGATACTCCTATAGAACCTAGAAGTAAACCTTAGATCCATATATAAAACAAAGTTTGAAGGAACCCCATGTAGCATCACAATTTCTTGCGTATATATCTTACCTGGATCTTTAACTTTATTGGTGTCCCTCATCACAATGAAATGATCTAACTTTGTCAACAGATCAACCACCACCTAGATAGAATTCCTCCCTTGGGGAATCTATTGTAATCCAACAACAAAGTCCATGGATACCTTGCCCCATTTCCAAACTAGCACCAAGAGATAATGAAGAAATCTATAAGGTTTCAGATTCTTTGTCTTTATCTATTGGTAGGTGTAATAGCAAGATCCATAATTAAAAATGTCATGCTTTATACCCATCCACCATAATAGACATCTTAGGTCATAATATATCTTCAGAGTTCCCAGATGAAAAGTCTATAAAAAACTATGACAATCAAAAAAATAAACATCCTCACATATGTTGGGATGAAAAAACAATCCCTAAAACTGAGAATACTATCTGAAGAGAGATTCCAACCTAAAATGGCCTCCCCACCATATAGGGTTTCTCTAATTCCTCTGAACTCATCATCCTATTATTGAATCTTCACAATAGACTCAATGAGAGATGATGATAACTGACCAATATCTTGAACCATACTTAAAACATCCTTTTGGGCATCCATATATAACCAAGAAAAATCCTTATAATATTCCACTCATCCTTAAATTCCAAAATATCCAACGATGGCACTTTCCTATTGAGATCATTTTCAACGACGTTCTCCTTCCCCAAGGTGTAGGTCAGATCAAATTCAAATGTATAGAAGTATTCCACCCAAAATCTCTATATAATATTCAATTATTTATGAGGAAAGATATAAATCAAACTCTTATAGTCATAAAATACTCTGAATCTCTCCCCAAAAAGATATTATTGTTAACACTTCAGCACAAGTATAACTGCGACATGCTATAAATCATGAGTGAGTTAATTTTTCTCATGTGGTCAGAACTGATGAGGGTCATAATCTACCACATGATCATCTGACATGAGCACATGATGCAAACTAGTTCCATAAGAATCATTGAAAACCACATTCCCATACTGGGATCTTATAAAATTATATTATGATCTGATATCAGAATTTATTTTAGTTCATTGAAAGAAGATAGACACTTTTCATCCCATTTAAATTTCACCCTTTTTTGGTAAAATTAGTCAAAAATGACACCAATTAGTGAAATCATTGATGAAATATCTTTAGTATCTAGAAAGACTAAGGAATCTCTAAATCTCAAATACATTTTTTGGTTCTTACTATGATAATAAAACCATCACCTTCTCAGTGTCAACTGATAATCAAAGCTCAAAAATAACATGCCCCAATAACTTCAATTATTAAATCTGTAAGTTTTATCTAAAAAATATTTTCATAAAAACAAATACTCTTTGGGATTTCTAGAACCAAACCCAAATGGTGCTTGTTCTGTTGATTAGATCTTGAATAAACCAAAATATCATCCAGAAACACTACCAAAAAAGTGTCAAAATTCAGATGTAATATCAAATTCATCAAAACCATAAAAACTACAAGATTTTTATTTAGACCAAACCACATCATATGATATTCAAAATGTCCATTCCTACTCCTAAGAACTTAATTTTCACCCATTTCAACTTCTTATAGTCTACACACAATAGGAGTTAACCATCTATCTTCTTGGAAAAGAGTACTAGGGCTTCCCAAGACAAAACTCTAGGGAGAACAAAACCCTTCACCGTCAGATTTTCTAACTCAATCTTGATATCTTTCAGCTCTACTAGTGAAATATAATAAGAATGTGTCAAAATTGGTTGTGTACCTAGAACCAGTTCAATCATAAAATCCAGCTCCCACTCAAGAGTAATCCTAGAGAAATCATTGGGGAAGACGTCAAGAAAGTCTTGAACAATAGTGGGAAGATCAAATATAGAAGAAATGCCATAAGGATAATCTACTACAGTAGAAAATGATCTCTTGATATCTAGGCGGAAAGGTCCTGTACAACTAGAACTTGGATCCCACTCTCCCTGAAACACTAATGATATCCCATCTTCTGTAAGAAATGATAAATACTGATGGTAAGAATCAAATATATCATGATAAGCAACAAGACAATCTATCAAGATGATGATGTCAAATAAATGCATATTTAGAATAAGAAACTCCCATACTAACTCTTCATCAGTTTTTGATAGCACACAAGGACACTGAAATTGCTACTCTATCCTCTTACAAAGAGATGTCTCTAACTCCATAAAAGAGGTAATGAGATATGTTGTAACATTAATAATATCAACAAAATTTCCATATATAAATGAGTCGGAATCAGCAGTATCAAGTATAGAAATAACTACAAAAGATGCAATAAATATGGTACCTATCACTGTCAATGGACCCGCGTCTACTTCCCATGTAAACTCATCTAATGCATGAAGGTTCTTCACTCTTGAGGCCTAAGGAAAGAACCTTGTAGTCCTTGAAGAATATGAATTCTCGGTAGTAGCATTTGGAGTTGATGATCCATCACATTATCAAGGAGTAGATATGGACTGACAGAAATTATACAGATTTTCATAACATCCACAACATTTGAAAATCTTTGTAGGTGAACGACAAGAACATATTTTGTGTCCAACCTTACCACACTGATATAAATTCATAGGCACATCACTAGCTAAAACTGTAGGTGATGAAGAGTCATATTTCTTAGAACCACCTCCACCACTCCTTTGATGATCTTTTCACTTCATATTTTTCCTTGGTGTACCACTAAAACTGCCACTAGGTGGAAGAGAAAAGGTATAATATCCAGCCTTTCCATCCATATTCATCTTTATAATAATAAACTTTTCTATTATCTCTTCATTGGTAAAAATATTCAATATAAATACTTGTGATCTAATATGTAGTCACAGACTCTGTAGGTACTTCTGAGCTTTGGGCTGGTTATTCTTTACAACCTTTAGTGAAAAACAAACCCACTCTACAAATTGATTAGTATATGTCGACACTGAATGATCTCCTTATTTCAAAGGGAGTAACTTTAGAGACTTCGCCATAATCAGTGACTCCAAAAAAACTTCTAGAAAAAGAGAGTCCTAAAACCCTTCCTTTCTAAGCCCACATGTCTATCCACCTATACCATGGAACCCCACCAATGCTTTTTTGGACCCTTAAGTATGAAATCCATGCACTTCACCTAGATAATCTCAGGTGTATCCAAGAATTCAAAAATTTGACAAATCTTTTCAATCTATTCCTCCACTTATTGAGGATAATTTTTACCATTAAAGGATGGTGGCTTCTCACGCAAGAACTCCTATGATCAATCTCTATATCTTGAAACTTCCAGTTGCACCTTTACAACTATGTTCTGAACTTGTGGTATATTTTGGTCGATATCATGAACAAACCAAATGATATCCTCAATAAAATTCTGATCCATATGAGGATTTCCCTGAGGAACATCATTAGCACCCTCTAGTGGAGCCTATAGAACACATCTCGGAGACATAATACTGTACAAAGAAACAAATAAAATGATCATACAATATAAAAAATAGTTCAAACTAGAAACCCATAAGTAGAAACTAATATCAACCTCAATAACTCAAAACTAGAGACACACATCCCTATATCCCTTAGTAACTTGAGTCTCATCACGGAAATTGCTAGCTAGTCACTCACTGAAACTTACCTCTCATGTTCTAAAACTTCTACCTACAATATACTAAACATCCCAAGATAAGGACTATTAAGGAAATTCCGCATTTTATTCAAAACTATGATGAACTTAACTTAGATACCCTCTCAAACTGGTACCTGATCTAAATTACCACATACCTAAATGGAATTAATGATCTCCATGGGCTACCATCTAGAACCCAAGAAACAACAATAAATAGTGGTAATGATTTCACCCAAATTGAAGTGGAAAAAATGAAATGTATATACATTTACATAAATAAAAAAATAAAGAAAAAATGAATATATATATTTTATAATAGAAAAAGAACAACATAACTCAAAAAAACTGAAACGGTATCACAATAAACTCTAATAGAAAAGTCCAACTACAAAGGATGAACAAACCAAATAGATACTTCAACACTCATCATGTGATAGCATAAGAAAACTCCCACCATATCACCATCTAGATACCCAAACCTAGATAACCAAAAATCATTCCACCTCACTATAGCACCTTTCCTTTCCCTGCATCGAATTACATAACAAAGACTATGCACCACCGAATGGGTGTGTAGGGTGTGAGATATTAGACTTAGCAGGTTCCCAAATAGGTTTTCCAAAACAATTCTATGTACAATAATCCAATCGTTATCAATATTAAAGAAAACAAGGAATGATATACAATTGAAAATTTTTCATTAAAATCATGGAAAAACAATTTAATTTCCCTATTTTCCACATTTCTAAATAAAGAAGAAAAATCATATTAAAATAATTTCATATACATATATCAAATAAAATAATCAAATCAAACCAAATAATGTATAACATTTCATATCAATCCATTGTAGTAAAACTCAAATATTTCTAGCCAAAAGTAGCCCAAATCAGCAAAAAGCACAGGTAACCTCACACTAAGGATCATAATAGGTTAGGATAGCTAAGTAAATTATACCTAACATAGAAAATCACACCCACATAAAACCTCTAGAAATATGTATCGATTCTAGGGAGCATAGGATAACCCCCAAAATTTAATCCACTAATATTTCTAACAAGTCCCTAGAACAACAGGCCTATAGAGAAGAGGAAATCCCCCTAAACAAACCCCTAGAAATGGATGAGTCCTATTACTACTACTTCTACTAAATAACCCAAGTCTTCCCATGGGATCTATTTTATAAACAAATTCATCAAAACATTTTCATCAAACCATGCTATGAAAATCATTTCACAAAACCATTTCATGATGCTTTGAGAAACCCTTTTTCATTTACCAAAACCAGGGGAACCATATTTTATTAAAAATAAATTTCTATACAAACAAATAAAATAATTCAATCATTCCATTTCATTTATAAAAAAATTATCAGAAAAATGGGGCAATTCAGTTCACTAACAGAGGCTATAAATACAACCATCTATCTCAAAAATTGGGTCGCACACACCTGAAATGGGATCCACCAATAAGAAAAACACAATAATGAAAATGGAGGCCCAAGAATCCAATACTCAATTATTAAAATTTATTTAATTTAAAAAAAAGGTTCAGTGGAAAATAAATATCATAACATATCTCTAGAGTGCACACCCACTGAATGATAACCAATAAGGAATCGGCCCCCAAAATAAGATCACACAACTGATCTAGAAGGAAAAAATAATAATTATCATCTTAGTTCAATGTATCTAATAACCCAAATAAATGGTTCTATAATGATCAAAGGAAATGAATAAATAGGATAGATTACTCACCCTGAGAGATGAAATCCAACTGCAACAATGATCAATCATTGAATGAATTGATTTAGACAGAGTAGAGGTCTCCAAAATTACCAGAGGAGAGATCCTGATCGAGATCAAGGAGATGAATGATCAATGAATAAAAAAATCATTCATATGGTTCCCCAAATTCTCTTTCTGTGACATTTACATGTCATGTAACCCCTCTTCAATTCATGTGATCCACAATATCCACATACTCTGAAATACTCATTGACTTTTAATTAAAAAACTTTTCTTTAACATTACATGGAATGTAATTGTTACATGATGTGTAATTTTTCACACTATGTACTTAGATTAGGACATGATAATGGTGAATATTAAACATCATGTAATCCCTTTACACGGTATATAAATTACTATTAGATAACAAAAACGAATGTTCTTATATAAAAAACCAAAACCACCTTGGGTGTTCTCTAAACTCAGAGAGAACCCAACTAAACCATTAAAAAATTTGTATCCAGACTCCATTAATTATAATAAACATAAATCCATGATTTCTTGGTCATTTTTTCCAACAAACTCCATTTATTCTTGAGATCCCCAAGACACACCCAATTAAAGACAAAATAATTAAGAAGAAGGGAATTTCCTAAAAGGGGGTAACAGTGTGTTACAATGAAGCTAACTAGTCCCTTCACTCTAAGATCCAGTCTGACTCCTCTGGGATATTTCCTCTTACTAGAACTATTTTTCCTGCATTGGGGTACCATGTCCCCTACCTCAAAATTAGCATCTAGTTGAACTCTAGCTACCAGTATTTCTAGGAGTAGTTGAGTCTTTCCTAGACTCTGGTACCTATTCTGATCCCATTCTAATACTCCTTTACTACATGCCCCTACTTAAAATATATAGTTCACCCATACTACTGTAAGAAAAACACTCCAAAATAGGGTAGGAACACTAAGGAAACTCATAGCCCAACTTTCCACACTAAAATTTCTACAATGGAACAAAATCATGTGATGGATACCCACTACCCTGACTAATTTGTCTACTATTTCCTTGGAAAACTATCATATAATTCTTAATACCAGAAGAAGAGCTCCCAATTCACCCTTCTAAAATAGCATGACCACTACTCCAGGCCTCTCTCATATTCCCATACATGATGAGTACCAAATAAATCACATCCTAAAATATAGTCAGACAAAAAAAAATCACTTACCTGATCTCATATAAAAGTCCATCCTAGAAATTTATCACCCTACAGGTCTCATCAGTATCTAAAGATAATTAAATGTGTCATAGGTCAGTGAAACATTCAATTTATTCTAGTACTATCATTCCCATCGGTTTTAGATGCATACAAATGAGATCATTATTATCTCTTAATTTCTCTGGATAGAAGTGACTCAAGAACTATACCTTGAATTCCTTCTAAGATAACTCCTCCTACTACCTAGACTTCTCAAGAATTCCCCAAAAATGGTTTTCATGTCCATATAGAATATATGATTCAAGATTCACCCTCCTGTCTAAGGGCATCCCAATATTATGAAATATTATTTTGATTGACTCAATATAGAACTCAATTTCATGGGGACATCCCTCCCCATTGACTGTAGGTAGATGTTGTAGTTGAAACTCTCTCTTCAACTCAAACATCAAAGGCACAATGAAAACATCCTCCCTTTCCATGGATCACGTGACCCTCAAGAATCTGTCAAGAAGCTGAACATCCATTTAATCCTTAAGAGCTATAGGAATCCTTGGCTCAGCTACACTAAGAGTGTACTAATTTCCACTCTCCTAATGATCTACTTATAGATTATAAGGATGAATTTTCTCTTTACAGAAAACGTACTCCTTAGAACACTAGTTGAAAACATGTTCAACCAAAACATGGTATAACAATAGAGAACCATTTCTCATATCCTATAAAAACATGGACAATAATCATTTTAGCATGACAACTCAGTTCTTTTATTTCATTTATCATATATAACAGGTGTCGTGTTTCATAGTTTAAATAGGAAAGTATATAATACATGCAATAAAATATATCCCTTTCATGAACATAGAATTTAAATATATCCATATGTGCCTACCATGATACATACATACTCGTCTCATGCTATATTCATTCATGAATGTAAATATCAATAATAATAACAACACACAACATGTTAATCACTCTAGGTGAAATAACATCAATCGTAACAAGAGAATATCATAAAAAACAATCCCACCCCTAGGAACACAGATTTTCCCCCATACATGGGTTATCTACTCCCATTATTAAGCTCATTACCAAGTCCCAACACATCCAAGTCTCATTTAAAACTTTCCTAATGAGTAAGTAAATAGAAAAGAAAAACATGATTCTCTGATACTAATTTGTAACATTCCTTGATCTGGTACTCTCTCATGTGGCCATATCAGGTTAGTTATTGGACCTCAAGTTCACCTCTCTGTATGAATAAGGCTTTAGACTAGTAGTTAGGTGTGATGAATATAGTGGGGAGACTATAACAACTATTTTAGAGTTATAATATAGAGTAATGGTAAAATAATAATCAATAATACAGTAATGAAAACATACATAAACAATATAACATACAACTAAGAAATAAAAGGATAAACCAAATAATCCAATAATAATAAAACATGTAATGATAGGCTGAGATGTATCTAAATGTCAAACTAAAAGAAATAAAAATATAGATAACAAAAATAACTCAATAGTTTTGGGACCAAGCTAATGATCAAGGTGATGAAGGTTTCAAGTGTTGTCTTTTGTTGTGAAGGTATGTTTTGAAGAATAAAAATCACTTCAATTTGTTTTATGGAAACAATTATTTTAAGGTTTTTTTTGAAAATAATCAGAACCATGTTAATTTTGATGATGCTTTTCTGGTTTTTATTTCATATAAATCATGAGTTGTATTGAGAACTTGTGAAACAAGATTCATAGAAGAAATGGAGAGTGAAAGAGTTTCTACTAATCAAAAAATAATTGTATTCAGATTATTTTTTCAAAACAATTAGAAAAGAATGTGGTAGAAGTACAAGAAGTGGTGTTGTTTTCACTGTAGATTATTATGATTTTAGAGTAAAATCTGGTTATGATTTCAGTGTAAAATCTGGTTACGATTTCAGATTAAAAGCTTGTTACGATTTTAGAGTAAAAGATGGTTATGATTTCAGAGTAAAATATAGTTATGATATCAGAGTAAAAGATGGATATTATTTCATAGTAAAATATGGTTATGATTTCAGATAAAAATCTGGTTACAATTCCAAAGTAAAATCTAGTTACAATTTCAGAGTAAAAGAAGGTTATGATTTCAGAGTAAAAACTTGTTACGATTTTAGAGTAAAATCTGGTTACGATTTCACTATAAAAGATGGTTAAAATTTTAGAGTAAAAGCTAGTTATGATTTCAGAGTAAAATATGGTTATGATTTCAATGTAAAAGTTGGTTACTATTTTAGTGTAAAATCTAGTCACAATTTTAGTGTAAAATCCGGTTATGATTTTATTGTAAAAGTTGGTTATGATTTCACTGTAGTAGTGTGGTTACGATTTCATTGTAGTAGTGTGATTATGATTTCACTATAGTAGGGGGTGCCAATTGAAAATTTGATGTCAAATAAAGAGTAATATATGTTTTTGAATGTTAAAGAATCATATCTATATGTATCATAACCAGGTATTAGAAAGAAAGAAGTGGTACCGATAGAAAGTGATTTTGATGGAAGATATGGTGCCGATTGAGAATGAATCAAATTCAGAAAGTTTTTTATCGTACTCAGAATTATCATAAATAGATATGATCATTTACAATATAATAGTATACATACAATTTTTATTTATAAAATATTATGCTTGGGTTGAGATGAAAATAAAGAAGCAGGAATGGATGGAAAATTACAATACTTTCCATGTGAATTTAGATGATGTTAAAGTTTATCCTTAATGATTTCAAAGTCATGAAGGTAGTCATGATACAAGAACATGTTAGTGATTAAAGTGTGTTTTCTCATATGGGTAAATAGAAAAGAAAATATAAGGATGCTGATGAATGAATTTTCAAAGGGGGAACCTTTCTTTTAAAAGATTGATCGTATCACAAGTGGAGAAGTGAATTTCTTCAAACACATTCAATTGGATTTGTATCAAGAATTGTTTTGAAGAAATTAGTATGAGAGAATCGGATTCAGAATCTTGTATTTCTCATCAATTTTAATTTTATTAAAAATAGAAATGGGAGTCTAGAAAAGAAGATATAAAGTTTATAGAATATTTGAGAATAATCGAGAAGCATTGTCAAAGTCCTAATTTCTCTGAGATTTTAGGAGAAATTCAAATTTGGGTAAATTTAAGTGAGAGGGAAAGTGTTTTGGGATTCCCACCTAAACATGTTTTGGGTTACCTATAAAAGGCATGAAGTACATTATACTTGTGTGACTTGTAGAAGAGAGAGAAGATCTGGGTTTCTAGAGAGAAGAAGAGATCAATTCTATTCGAGTTAAAAATTGTTTTGGGTGGTGCTGATTCATTCATATTCTATTCTGCTCAAAAATTATATTCAGGAATTGAAGTGGTTCTAATTATACTCTATTGTTTTCTATCAAAAAATTGGAGTGGAATCTTTGTCTTGAATGAATTGTAATGGAAGCTTTGTGTTTAAAGATTCAGAATGGAATCTTTGTATTAAAAGAGTCAAAAAGGGATATTTGTTTTGAAAAAATCGTATTCAGAGAATATTGGACCCAGTGCTTAATAAAAAATTCCAAGTGGTTCGTACCTTTCTTCTGGGTAATGAATTGATGAATTGTATTACAATTTGAATACACTTGTTGAATTGAAAATAAGCTCAGGCAATATAAGTTGTTATAAAACAATTGTATTACATTATTTTGTTAATAAGGTGAACACGCATTAGTGGGATTGTTTCATAGTGCTACATGAGTGAAAGGGTACATCATACTTGTTGTAATCCAAGGATTATTTTCTTAGTGGATTGTCTGGTATTTGATCGTTTCCAAACCATACCAAGGATGTATCTATTCTTATTGAATAGTGAACCTTATAAATCTTTGTGTTCTTGTGGATGGGTGTTGTTTTGTTTCTCAGTAGGGAATTGAAATTCTTAATAGGAGGTGAAGGTTTTTTCAATTGAAAAAAACATTAAATAAAAAGAGTATTACTAATTCTCCCCTCCCCCTCTCAGTGATATAATACTCCGACTGGGCAGTTACTATTGGTATCAGAGTGGGTTACCTTCATTATTCTTTGTTGATGGAGAACGTGAACTGTGTGAACAGTAAAGTTATTTCAGTCTTTGATGGAAAGAACTATTATATATGTAAATATAAAATGTTGTCGCATGTTATGTATGTCAATTATGATGTTCTTGAAGATTCAATAGTTGGGTTTCCTCCCATTGATTATAGTTCTCTACTTACACCTGTTTACAAGAAGTTTCTTGAGAATGATGGAAGGGCCATGAAGGCTATATTATCATCACTTTCTGAAAGTGAATTGAGAGTGAAAGGTTTTACCATAGTTAAAGGTTGATATATAAATTTCTTTCAAGTCTATGAAGAAGTAAAATTCAAAGAATATTTTTATTGAAGATGAATCTGGTAATTCTGACTCTGAAAAAGAGGTATGTAAAAATCTCAATATAATACTATCCTAGATTTCTAACAATGTGAAAAGAGGTATAAATAAAAACAAAGGGAAACTTCCCTTGAAATGTTTTAAATGTGGTGGTGTTGGTTACTTTTCAGATAATTTTCCTCAAAGAAATAAAGAAGATGATAGTAATATTGAATAAAGAAAGATGACAAGATCATGGAAGAAAAAGGGAGACAAATGAAAAGAAAATAAATTATGCAAATCTAAAAGAAGAAGATTCTTTTCCAAAGATAATGAAGAAGAATAGAGTGATGATGAATCAAAAAAATCCATTGAGTATGGTTATGAAAATACTTTCATTGCAACAGTGAATGATGAAGTATTTGGAAGAATTAGTTCTAAAGAAGAAGAAGCTCAGCTTGAAATGCATCTAAAAGAAGAGTTAAAAGAATGTTTGAGAAAGATCAGAAGGCTTAAAAAGGAAAAAAAGATGTAAGATGAATGTTCAAGCAACCAAGAATGATTTGTTGGTGTGAAAGAAAATATGATTAAATATAATGATGATTTGAATAAATTTCTTGAAGAAGAAAAGAATCTTAATGATCCTTTAGAGGTGAAGATGAAAGTAAAACAAGAAGAGTTGGAACTTGTCCAAAAAAACTCTCTAAAGATAAAAAGAAAAATCAATGCTTTCAAAACTTTATCACTAAAGTTGGTTAATGTTATCGTAATGATAAACCTGATAAGGATCAACAAAATATACCTTCAAAATATGAGAAGAATAATGGAATTGTTTTTGAAATGAAAAAATTTGAGAATGTTATGTATGTGGCCAAGACCAATAAGGTTGGGATTGTTTTCAAACATTATAAGTCTTAAAATTTTTCCAATGCTTCTATTTTTGATAATTCAGAAAATAAAATAAAGAATTTGATTGATAAAATAAAGACTGGTGACTTGGAAAAGAAATAGAAGAAGGTGGATGAGAAACACATTTACAATTTTGATCAATATGGAGGTTTTAGAGGAAAGTACTTTTTCTATGGGTATTGTTGATATTGTAGGGGATTAAGGAACACATCAAGTGTGTGTTTTTTCAATCAAAAACATTAATATTATCCCACAAGTTATGAAATGAAGATATTGAGTGGGAGTCAACCTACTCAAAGAAAGAAAAATGATAAGGTTGTCTTGAATAAATCTGAAAATAATTAAGTGAAGACTGAAAATAGATTCCAACCCTTGGAAAATATTTTTGAAAGATGTGAACAAACTGGAAACCTTGCAAAAGGATGCCTTGTTTTGTCACTGTCTCAGAAAAATATCCACAATTCTCAAAATCTGAAGTTGAAGAATGAAAATAATGAAGAAAAGACATTTTTTGTTGAACCTGCATTAAAATCCATGAAATTTGAATGACCCTGGATACTTAATAACGGGTGTTCTTATCACATGATAGGATACTTGAAATTGTTTAAGGATGTGAAATATTTTAAATAAGGCATGATGACATTTGGAAATGATGAATCATTGAAAATCAAATGTGTTAGGCCAGCCATCATTGGAAAAGAAAAGATGAAATGTAAGAAAACATTTTCTGTTGATGGGCTGAAACACAATCTTCTAAGTGTTTCACAATTGTGTGATAAGGGTAACAAAGTTATCTTCAAGAAAGATGGATTTGTTTTAAATAGTGAAGAAGATGGAATGATTTTTACAAGAGGTCAACATAAAAAAAATAAACTTGTTTCTGGTTGGTGACTCACAAAACTCTTATTACATAAGTATGGTGGAAGAGAATCAGTTATGAAATAAAAGTCTTGGACATATGTTTCAGAGAAACATGAGAAATTTATCTAAAAGAGATGTTGTTTGAGACATTCTTGATTTTCTAAGAAGTATAGATTGGTGTTGCGCCATTTGTCATAAAGTAAATATTACAAATGTTGTGCATAAGAAAGTTGATATTTTTTCAAAACAACCCCTTGAGCTAATCCATTCCAATATATGTTGGCCAATGACAAAACAATCAACACATTAAGATAACTACTTAATTACTTTCATTGATGATTTTACATGCATTACTTGTTTTATGTACATGAAACACAAATTGGATTCTTTGAAAATGTTTAAAAGTTTCAGAAGAAAAGTTGAGAAAGAATGTGAGTATTCTGTGAAGAAGTTGAGAACTCATAATGGTGGTGAATACAAAGGTCAAGAGTTTGAAAACTATCTTGAGAGGCATGGAATTCGGCATGAGTATACCACTCCATACACTAACCAAAAAAATGGGGTTTCTGAATGAAAGAATAGAAGCCTGGTGGAAATAAGAAGAACCATGTTACTTGAGCATAGACTTTCTCATTACATTTGGAGGCAAGACATGAGTATTGTTGTTTATATTTAGAATCATTTTTTCTATAGGCCTCAATCAGGTATGAATCCCTATCAATTGTTTTATGGGAAAACTCCAAGTTTGAATCACTTTAGAGTTTTACGAAGTCCTTGTATTATAAAGAAGAAAGGTGGAAACTATGGTAAGTTTGAACAAAAAGGTGAGGATGGAATCTTTCTCAGCTACTCTCCAGAGGGAAGAGGATATAGATTCTACAATAAAGAAATAAAAATAATTGTTCATTCAATTTATGTGAAAGTGATTGTAGTATCTAATAAATAGAAACATGTTCAGGAAAACAATGAAGTTGAGAAAGTTGAAGAAAAAAATTATGATAAGGATACAGACAAGAGTATTCTTTATCAGGAAGAAGAATCACACTCATCTACTTCAAGTGATGAAGAAATTCAAAAAATTTATCCAGGTATAAGGAAACATGCGTAAGTATGGAATATAATTGGTGATCAACATCAGAAATTTCAAATAAGAAGAACAACCAATTCCATTTCACATACTTATTTGTATTCAAAGTTGGAACCAAATGGTGTGAGAGAAACTTTTGAGAATCCAGAATGTGTTCAAGCTATGAATGAAGAATTGGATCATATTTAAAGGAACAATACATGGGAACTCATACCCAATCCTAAAAACAAAAACATCATTGGAACAAAATGGGTTTTCCAGAACAAGCTTAATGAAGAAGGTGAAGTTATTAAAAAAATAAGAAATATTGGTTTGAAAATGGTATTCATAGATTGAGGGTATTGATTTTGATGAAACCTTTTCTCCAGTAGCAAGACTTGAAACAATCAGGATCATACTTTCTATTGCTGCACAGTGAGGCGACAAGATCTTTCAAATGGATGTTAAATATGCACTCATAAATGGTGATCTTGAAGAACAAGTTTATATTAAACAACCTTGTGGATTTGTTATTAGAAAAGATTAAGGTTATGTGTGCAGATTGAAAAAGGCTTTGTATATCCTAAAACAAGATCCAAGGGCATCGTATTCCAAATTGGGTACATGCTTAAGAAAAATTAATTTTAAAAAAGGGTAGATAGAAATATTTACATCAATGAAAATCAAGAGTATTCCCTCATCAGAATTATTTATGTTGATGATATTATATTTGTCGAGAATGATGAAGGAATATGTGAAATATTTTTTGAGGAAATGAAGAATGTATTTGAAATTTCATTCTTGGAGAAATGAAATACTTTCTTGGGTTAAAAATCTAGAAAAATAAAGAACACATTTTCCTTTCCCAAGAAAATTATGAAAAAGAACTTCTCAAGAGTTTTGGCATGGAAAACACAAAACCTATTTCCACATCCATTTCAGTGGGAAAAAATTTGAGTAAAGATGGATATGGAAAGGAAATTGATCAAAAAGAGTTTCAGAAGCTGATTGGAAGTCTATTGTATCTGACTGCCTCTAGACCTGACATTGTTTATTTGTTACCTTATTTGTAAGATTTCAGAGTGCTACAAGATAATCGAATCTTATTGCTGGAAAAATAATTCTCAAATACATTAGAAGCACAAAAGAATTCAGAATCGTGTATCACATCTCAGATAGTATTGACTTATTTGGATATTCTGAAGAAGATTGGGTAGGAAATGTTGTTGATAAAAGATCTACATATGGTGGTGTATTCTTTTTGGGAAATAATTGTGTTAGTTGTAATTCAAAGAAACAAAACTTAGTAACACTCATTGCCACTACTCAAGATGCTTCTCAACTTATTTGGATGAAAACACAATTGGAATACTTACTTTTTGAAGTGATGTTACCATTGCTCTTGGGTTGTGACAATCAAAGTACAATCAATCTCACTAGGAATCCAATGCAACATTCTCATTCGAAACATATTGATATCAAATATAATTTCATCAAATATCATGTGGAGAAGAATTAATTTAAGATATAGTATGTTACAACATTGGAAAAAAGTTTTTGATATCTTCACAAAACCTTTATAGAATGAATCATTCTCAAAAATGAGGCTCAACATGGGTGTCTAACCTCTTTCTATTCAAGGTTGAGGTATGTGTATTTGTCACCTCTATCATCTTACATTTTTATTATTTTGTTAAGTGAGATAATTATTTTGTTTCATAAATGTATTTCACAAAAGGGATAGTTGTGGGTAGGCTATGAATTCAACATTATTTAGTGTGTGAACTATTCTAACTATTTGATGGAGTGGTCGTAGGAAAAGAAATTTAATTGTTTTCCATGAATAATGAAGAAAAGAAAGAGGTGTTCATGATCACTATTTTGGATAGCATGGTTTTTATATAGATGATTCTTGTTTCCTAAAATGATTTAGCTCATATAGGCTTAGAATTTTTGAAATGTAATCCATTGCTTGATTTTACAAAGTTCATCGTTTCTTGAGTTTATAAAGTTTAGTGACTTATGAAACTTGGTTGACAAAAAAATCCAAAGGGGGAGATTTTTTGGACAAAGATGATGATCAAGGTGATAAAGGTTTCAAGTGTTGTCTTTTTTTTCAAGGTTTGTTTTGAAGAAATAAAATCACTTCACTTTGTTTTGAAGAAATAATTTTTTCATTTTCTTTTGAAAATAATTAGACCCATGTTAATTGTGACGATGCTTTGCTGATTTTTATTTCATAAAAATCATGAGTTGTATTGAGAACTTGTGATGCAATATTGATAGAAAATGGGATATTTAAAGAGTTGTTTCTAATCGAAAAATAATTGTATTCAGATTTTTTTTCAAAACAATCCGAAAATAAAGTGGTGGAAGTAAAAGAAGTGGTGTTGTTTTCGCTGTAGATGGTTACGATTTCAGAGTAAAAGGTGGTTATGATTTCAATGTAAAAGATGGTTACAATTTCAAAGTAAAATCTATTTATGATTTCAGAGTAAAAGCTGGTTATGATTTCAGAGTAAAAGATGGTTAAGATTTTCGATTAAAATAAAATTATGATTTCAGAGTAAAAGTTGGTTACGATTTCATATTAAAAGTTAGTTACAATTTTAGAGTAAAAGATAGTTACAATTTCAGAGTAAAGGATGGTTACGATTTTAGAGTAAAATTTGATTATGATTTAAGATTAAAATCTAGTTACGATTTCAGTGTAAAATTTGGTTACGATTTCAGAGTAAATTTGGTTACGATTTCATAGTAAAAGCTGGTTACAATTTTAGTGTAAAATATGGTTATGATTTTAGTGTAAAAGGTGGTTATGATTTTAGTGTAAAAGCTGGTTATGATTTCACTGTAGTAGTGTGGTTATGATTTCACTGTATCATTGTGGTTACAATTCCACTATAGTAGGGGGTGCCAATTGAAAATGAGATGTCGAATGAAGAGTAAGAGATTCTTCTGAATGATAAAGGATCATATCCAGATGTTTAGTAACTAGGTAGTAGAAAGAAATAAGTGGTACTGATAGAAAGTGGTGTCGATGGAAGATATGGTGACAATTGAGAATTAATCAAATTCTGATTGTTTTGTATTGTACTAAGAATGATCGTAACCAAATATGATCGTATTCAAGATAATATTATCTAGACCATTTTTATTTAAAAAATATTATGTTTGGGTTGAGATGAAAAGAAATAAATAGGAATGGATGTAAAGTTACAATAATTTCCAATCAAATTCAGACGATGTTAAAGTTGATCCTCAATGGTTCCAAATTCCTGAACGTAGTCCTGATACAAGAACATATTGGTGAATGAAATGTTTTTTCTCAAGTGGGTGAAGATAAAAAAAAGATAAAGATACTGATGAATGAATTTTCAAAGGGGGAGCCTTTATTTTAAAATTGTGATTGTATAACAAGTGGAGAAGTGCATTTCTTCAAACACATTCAATTGGATTTGTATCAGGAATTATTTTGAAGAAATCAGATTGAGAGAATTGGACTCAGAATCTTTTATTTATCATTAATTGTAATTGTATTGAAAATAGAAATGAAAGTATGGAAAAGAAGAGATGAATATTGTAGAAGAATAGAGAATAATATAGAAGCATTGAAAAATTCATAATTTCTCTGATATTTCAAGAGAAATTCAGATTTGGGTGAATTTAAGTGAGTGGGAAAGTGTTTTGGGGTTCCCACCTAAAGATTTTTTGGGTCACCTATACAAGGAATGAATTATATTGTACTTGTGTGACTTGCAGAAGAGAGAGATGCTATGGGTTTCTAGAGAGAAGAAGAGTCCAATTCCATTCGAATTGACAATTGTTCTGGGTGGTGAAGATTCATTCATATTCTATTATGCTCAACAATTTTATTTAGGAATTTAAATGGTGTCGATCCTACTCTATTTTTTTCTATCAAAAAACCGGAATGGAAGATTTGTATTGAAGGAATCATAATGGAAGATTTCTTTTCAAATAATCAAAATGGAAGCTTTGTATTGAAATAATTGGAATGGGAGCATTGTTTTAAAAGAATCGTATTCATAGAATATCGGACTCAGTGTTTCATAACAAATTCTAGGTGGTTCTTACCTTTCTTCTGGGTAAGGAATTGATGAATTATATTACAATTTGAATAAATTTGTTGAATTGAAAATAAGCATAGGTAACATGAGTTGTTAAAAAACAATTTTATTGCCTTATTGTGCTAAGAAGGTGCACGTTCACTTGTGGGATTGTTTCATAGTGCTACAGGAGTGAAAGGATAAATCATACTCTTTGTAATCCAAGGATTGTTTTCTTAGTAGATTGTATGGGATTAGATTATTTCCAAACCATAACAAGGACATAGATATTATTATTGAATAGTTAACATTGTAAATCTTTATGTTCTTGTGGATGTGTGTTATTTTGTTTCTCGATAGGGAACTGAAATCCTTAAAAGGAGGTGAAGGTTGTTTCATTTGAAAGGAATCATAAAATAAAAAGTTTATCATGGATTCACCCCCTCCCCCTCTCAGTAATATAATACTTAAAATGGGAAATTTCAAATAGTCCCTAGTTCTGAACCCCAGGTTGGTCCCATCTCTAAACTTCATCCCATCCAAGAAACAAAAATCATCAACAAGGTCTCTTTCCCATGTCTAAACCTGCATCCAAGTAATCTTCTTAGGTACCAACTAGAGGCCTGAATAGGGTGCGATTAAAACTCAGATGGTCTACACCACCATGTATAGAAAAACTACTATAATAATAATTTCATGAAATAAAGTGACAAATAGGTGTATTAATTAATAAAATTTAATAAAAAATCTTATTTGGAAACATAAAGGAATATCTATGAGCATATAGCACAACCATATCAACCAATAACCATATATCCATGGAAAAATCAAACAAAATATGGGATAAGCCAGTTATATAATAATTTTAGCATGGTATTGAGAAGAGATTTCTAAATATAAGCATTAAGGCATAGGACTTGTTAGAGCCCACTCAATATAAGCATTACAGCATGGGACTAGGCCGAGTCCGCTCAATATAAGAATTATAGCATGGGACTGTGTTGATCCCTAAATATAATAATTACAACATGGTATTAGGCCAAGCCTACTCAATATAATCATTACAGTATAGGACTAGGTTGATCCCACTCAATATAATCATTGCAACATTTTAACATAACAAGTCATAATAGAAAGGATATCACAATATCACATCACATTGCTCAATAGTAAATTCTGAAAATTACTCTTTATCTTTCAATTACATAGGTCATTTATTAATTTGGTCTTAAACCATTAAAATTACATCCATTTCAATAAAAACAATTCCATGGTGAATCTATATCAATAAATCACCTGAATCTCATTTCATGTTAAACATGCTTTAATCCATTAGAGAATTCACATATAAATTCAATGGGTATCCATAATCCAAGTCGTTATCAATTGGATCTAAAGGGATCCAAGTAATAATCCAATTCATTATTTAATTAATTAATGTGCATGTGATACTGAATAAATCACAACATTTAACATACTTGAAAATTAAGCAGACCACAAGATTGGGTTTTAGGCCCCTACCTTTATTTAGTGATTTAGTAACACTCTCAATTGGAATTGCCAACAAGAACAGAGGCATATGTGTTCATAATAAGGAAACTAGTTCACATATAAATAAGATCATCATGATTCCATATCAAAGATCAAATGAAAGAAATCACTTTGATTGAATAATGAGGAATAGGAAAGAAAACCAAAGCAAAGAGACCTACCAGGGATCAAACACCAAACCTCGAAATCCAAAGGTAATGAAATCCTCTCATAATCATCAGGAGTCACCTAGGGCTTGATAAGAGGGCTGCACAAAATGATAGAATGAGAAACAAGAATACAAAACTACAAAAAACTACTTCTCATAATAATTACATGGTGTTTAGTTCATTTACATGCCCTTTATTTCTTCATAAATGGATGTGTTGAAAAAACCATTACCTAAGGTTAATATTTATCATGTTTGACATGTACATGATCAGAATTAGGTTCATGATGTGTAACCACTTCACATAATGAAACAGTTTTGACATGTATCTAGTACTAGTTACACATCATGTAACATATACATGGCATGTAATTTTCTAGTGAACTTTTTTCAGTCCCACTTCTGTGAAAGCTCCCAAACCACCACGGAAGCCTTATAAACTCATGGGGAACCCTCATAAGCCCATTTAACACATTTATACCAAGACTCCATTAATGTAAATAAACATACATCCCTAACTTTATGTTATTTTTCCCAAAAAGTCTCTCCATATCTAAACAAGACTAATCTATAATGTTCTAAAGATGAAGAAAAAATCAATGAAATATGTTTAACACAAAACAAAAAAATAGGATATACCTGAAAAAAAAGATGGGATCTTACAATATTCATGAGGTAATAAGTAAAGTCTTAATACTTACACTTGAACCCAAAATTATATCAAATTAAACTTCATATAGTCATTGATATACATTGGGTTGTATGATTATTATCAATCCTTCTTACTTGATGTTGGTGAGATATCTAGAATGATAACCTTTATACTCTAATATTTTCTTACAAAATTCAAAATCAAATTATCTAATCAGGTTATGGTTGGATGTATTTTTGATCATTTCATCGGTTAAAGCATAACCATGAGGGGATTTATCCACATGCATGAAGAGTAAATACATCTAGACCTTGATTGAATTAGACTGAGGAAATACATGGCCATACTTAGTTGAGTCACATATGAAGTGTTAAACTACTTGGATTTGGGTAATGTGATGTAATCATCTATTAGATGGATGAAATTTGATGTATTCATCAATGATGTTGGTCTTTTTTAGAGAATAAATAAAATATGAGTCGGCATATACTAGATTGGCATGTTCCATGTATAGGGGTCACTTAGTTTCATGGTAAAAGGGATTATATAGGTGAACATATGATGTATATAATCCATATTATGGTGCAAGTGTTTGTATAAAGATATATATGTGTATGTTTGATGCAGATTACATATGACCCATTAGTATCATATATAGAACTAATTCTTTTCTAAAGGCTTCTCTTTTCTTACATTGTATCAAATAAAGATTTTATATTTATTGAAAATACCACTAAGCCCAACAGAGTCACACACTTAGGCATTTGTATAAGGATTATATTTTGGAAAAAAATTAAAACATTAAGATAATTTAATAAAATAATATACAAGTTAATTTTCATGTATTAAAAAATAGTTTTTAAGTTTTTAATAAAATCCTTATTGTATTTTAGTGGAATTTAGAGTTTTTTATATTTTAACTAAAATAGTATGCACCTATACATTATGGTCTAATTCATTGCCTGTTTTTATTAAGGCTAACATAACATTGCCATCACTATTTTGAAATAATTTGATGCATGCATATAACACGAACCTCCCCTCTCATTTTTCATTTGTTACAAATCCATTATAAATGAATTTTACATGGATTTCAAATTAATTTAATAGGTTCAATAGAATTTCCAATTGGAAAAAAATTATATTGATACATTGTATATAGTCGATGTGTTTCATTAAATTAAATACCTAAAGGGATATGATCCCTCATATAGTGTAACATCAAAAGCAAAATACATTGGTTTGGGTAGGACCTGAATTCGATTACCCTTAGCTTTATCTGCTAAACACCAAAGGTATGGAATAAATATCAAGGGCACCACAAAATCATAGGGGGTGATTTTCCCTTATGGATGAAACAATCTACGATATGTAACTCTAAGAAAACATAAATATATATGATGTGTGAAAAAAATAAAACTAAACTAGTACATATACTATATTAAAATGATCAAAGTCATTGTATATAAAAAAGAGCACATCCAAGTAAGAATACAAGGCAGAAGACCCAAAAGAAAGTAAAAATGCCAACATGGCATGCTCATATGCTCTAAAAATTGATAACTCCAAGATCTCAGCTCCATTACACAAGAAAATATAATTTATACTCTCGAATAGAAAAGTGATATATCTTCCCTTATCTATATAATATCAAATAACTACTGCCTACACACAAAGAAGCATATATAGAGGGTAAGTATAAAAACATAGTAGGAAATCCCCAAGACTACCCACACATACCACCTAAAAAAGAGCATGTTATCTCATATTTTGATATAAAACTATATAGAGTAAAAATATAATAAAAAAATAAAAGAAACCCATATATATAACTAACACGAAAATACTATTTTGCTTTTAAACCCAATGTTTCTATGAAAAAACCCACATCATCATTCACACACCCATGCTATGAACTCACGCCCATGCATGAATCCCCCTACTAATGTGAGACTCCTAGAACAAACCCAACACTAACCCATGTCATCAATTTAAGAAGTAACCTAGTGTACCCCAATTTTGGGATAGTAGAGAAGTAAAAATCAATAAGAACCCAACCATATGCAACATAAACACATTCCAGACCATACAATCTAGAGTCTACCAATTTTGGCACAATGGCCAAGTATGAATAAATAAGGCCCCACCCATATAAAACATAAACACATGCTAACCCATACTTTCCAAATCACTTTTCCAAACATGTATCCCATTAAATAATGATCATACACACACTCACAAAAAAATCACCTTACCTTGTCTAATTTTTTCAACCAAGACAAAATTTACCTAGATTTGTTCAAAAACATTAATTATATATTAAAATAAGCATTAGAATCTAACACCCAAACTTCCAAGTTATTATTATAAGTAGAGTGAGTGAAAATCAACATAACTTAATCATTTTTGTCCATAAGAATCCAAGAAGAATAATCATCAAGAAAATAGGATCACAAATACACCCAAAGAAACCTCTAGGTTCGAAAAAACGAACCACTTAGGAAAGAATAAGGGATTTTAGGGATGTTAATAGGTCCAAATAGAGATAATAAACCCTAATAAAATATCACACAAATTTTTCCAATTAAATTCACATCTCCCCTCAAAAACTCGGTAGCTTTTATGGCTGTTTTATAATCTTAGATGATTGGAACCATGCCATGGACCATAGTGTGGTGCATTCTCCAAACTATTTTTGGAATTACATGGATTATACCATGATGTAGAGAATTTTTTCTCTATATTTCCATACAAATACATAGCTTGAACACATCCACTACTGAAATTATTGGTAATTGAGAAGGCCTATTTGCGACGGGTCCCCATCACAAATAGCCCATTGCAGAAAACGCTGTCGCAAATACGATTATTTGCGATAGGCCTGTCGAAAAAAATCTTATTTGAAATGGGAAACTTCGACGTCACAAATAATCTTCTGATTATATGTATTATATATACATAAACATTTTCACGATGGGCCCGTCGCAAAAACTATTTGTGACGGGATCTTGTCCCGTAGTAAAAAATATATAAATATAAAACTTTCTGCGACGGGCTCGTCGCAACAAATTATTTTCGATGGTCAAGTAGTCCCGTTGAAAATATGTTTTTAAAAATATTTAGTTAGACTATTTGCGACATGGTCCCGTCATAAATATTCCCGTCACAAATAATAAATTAATTTTTAAAAAAAATAAAATTTAATAAAATTACAATTAATGAAAAAATAATATTACTATTATTAGAATAATAAAAAAATAAAAATCATTAAAATTATAAATATTCACAAAAAAATATAAAAAAATAAAAAAATATTAATATTCTCAATATTCACAAAAAATATAAAAAAATAATAAAATATTAAAAGTAAAATTATGTAATATCTACACCGATATAAAAGACAGAAAATGTAAATAATTCATATCACAATGTTAAATTCAAATGTTTATAACATAAAAAAAATCCCTGGGGTTCATCTTCTGGAGGAGGTGGAGGAGCTTAAGGGGTGGTGTAGAAAACTCCACCCCTAAACTACGAGTCAGACGGCGCATGTACTTCATCTGCTCGTGATACTGCTGCTGCCATCGATGAATCTGATCCTCGTAATGCTGCTCCTGCTACTGCTACTACTGACACTACTCTTCTTACTACTTCTATAAAGTCTCTATATGCTCAGCCTAAGCTCGCAACTGCTCATGATACTGTGATCCAAAAGATGATTCCTCTCCACGAGATCCTCTCGAGCTAGACACCGACAGCGCAGCAGTATCATAATAAGTACTAGGAGTCAAATGAAAGTCGACACCAACTATTATGCCCTTATCAAAGCCATACTGAGTCACCTATATCCATGTTGCCTCATCGAAATGGTGAGCACTGGTCTGCTCAGTCGTCTCGTCCTGACCCTCAGCCTGTGTCTGAGAGGTCACAGCCTCATATGACTCCTTAAATTCCAATATAAAATTAAAATTGTAAAAATATTATATGTTATTAATTGTCAAACTAAAAAAATAATACTAACCACAATCTGATGCCAGCGATCACCTTTAATCTCACTAGTGGATGGATCACTATACATCCTCTGATAAACGTCGAACTCCATAATATCAGGATGCTCGGCTACCTACAGAAATATAAAATAAACTGTTTATATTTAAAGTTATAAAAAATATTTAAAAAATATACTTACCAGATCCTCTCTAGTTGAACTGAATGTACGACAACCATCTCGATGCATTACCTCCTGTCTCCCCTAGTTCTGTCGTCCCACTGAATATCACCTCTGAAATTCACCACCCAACCAATGTAAACATAATCCATCCCAAATGTGAGATGAAATGTACTCTAGTCGGTGGGCTCTACATGACTCATCAAATTCTATCACCCCTACTTTCTTAATGTTTTTCCTTTTCAAATTGTGAAAAACTGATGGAAACGGTCATGCATAGAAACCTTCCATGCTGCATGGATAGCATTGCGCATGCTATCATCGATAGGATACTATAAACCCCAAAAATAATTTATAATATTAAGTTGTTAATTAAATAAATTTCAAAATAAATATTATTTATTTACATACCATCCAATGATGGAACAGGTCACGTCACACATCAACGGGAATCTGTTCCCATGTGATCCATGGCTGAGAAAAATAATTGTGCAAGATAGTACTCCCCTGTCCAATATCTACATGCACGAAGCTGTGAAAAATGAATAAATAATCAAACAATTAGTATATATATAAATAAATTATTGAAATATAACTAAAATATACAGGTTACCATACCTCTGTGTGCATGGATCGAAACCAAGATGTGGACATCGCTCGGGGATAGGGTCAGGAATCATCAGTTGTGCAAGATGGTGCCCACTCCGAGTACCCCTTGAACCACCAGTAGGCTGAGAGTCAGATGATCCAAAATCCCCCTCATCCAATGGTAGGTTAGCCTCCTGCAACTCAAGAAATAGCTCAAGGTCCATCTGAAACACAAAATTATTGTTGTTAGCATATAGTTGAAAAAAACTATTATATATATAATCAGTATTTAACTGTGTCAATGTTGATCTTCATCTTCTTCTCCATAACTGTTAATGTCAATGTCTTCATCTTCCTCCTCAGCATCATCAATATCCATATGAGTTTCAGTTTCATCATCTCTTGTCATTTCAAATTCATTTGTAACATCATTAACATCTTCATCACCATCGATCCTTAATTGTAGGGTGTCATCATTGATATTCACATCTCTTTGTGAATCAGATGTATTTTGAGCAGTCTCTTGAAAATTTTCAATTCCTTCCACTTCAGTGGAACCACATTCATATTGAGTAAGCTGGTTTTCCCAAGATTTTATTTTTATTATGCTTCACTAATCGCTCAAGTCTCTTTAAGTAGCACAGTACTTTGCATAATAAATTTTATGTGCCTCTTGATCTAGTAAAAATGGTTCATTTACTGCAAGAAGACTTTTATATTTAATATCGACGATTCCATGAGTCAGATGAACACGCAAGCCTCTCTCAGTATCCAACCACCGACATTTAAACATTGTTATGTAATTCTGTCCTAGATAACACAGCTCAATAATTTCATCCAATATTCCATAAAAGTCAACTTCAGTTTCTCTATGATGTGATCCTCTTATGAAAACTCCATTGTTCATTATATTTTTTTGATTCCCCATATGAATGTGTATGAAATCGAAAACTATTCACCACATTTTCATTATAAGATTTAACCATTTTGGATGGTAGGTTACTCAATATACACAGTCGCTTATCAATTTTATCAGAATATTGAGACACCTGAAATTTTTTAAAACAATTATCAATATAATAAATAATAAATGGAATTGATATTAAACCATCAATAATTTATGTTACCAATTTTTAAAACCATTGAGAGAAAAAAAATTGTTTGTGTTCTTCAAGTGCAGCTGCTGTAATTTGTGGAAGTTGTTTCTTAATATGATTATCATATAACCTACAAATAAAATAAGTTTAAATACTATAACATAAATTATAGAATAAGTGATAGAAGCACTCATTGTAAAAATGATGTCATTTCTTCACAGTTGAGAATAACGTATGTATGAGCTCTGTGATGTTCATCATCTGAAATCCATCGTTTATGAACTCCACCAAAACCAAGATTTGGCTGATTAAAAACTATTAATTGATTGTCCATTTCATCATTAACATTCCCTTGTTTCATCCCATGAGATTGTGTTTTGAGGGATATTTAGATTCAAAATAATGAGAGTAGAAAAAAAAAATCAATTTCATCTTTCAAATAAGATTCAGCAATTGAGCTTTCAACTGATGCTTTGTTACGTATTTTTTTCTTTAATCTCTGCATGCATCTCTCAAATGGGTATATCCATCGAAACTGTACTGGACCTCCACATTTAGATTCATGTGGAAAATGTTATATCATATATTCCATTGAGTCAAAGAAAGCTAGTGGAAATATTTTTTCTTGTTTACATATAATTACAGCAACATCTTCTTCCAGTTTTCTTAGCACATCGTAGTCTGTTGTCACTGCACAAATGTCTCGAAAAAAATATGATATGTCTGTTATAGAATCCCAAATCATATAATTCAACAAACCTCTGAATCTAATCGTCATAAGTATTTTCATTATAACATGACAATCATGACTTTTTAATCTAGTAATATAACCATTCTCAACACATCTTCCCAAATTGGAAGCATAGCCATCTAGAAGTCTCAAATCTACAATCCACAGACAAAATAATAAGCAACTCTCTTTGGAGATTGTATAAGATATTTTTGACATCATTAACCTCTTTGATCTGACATTTTTAAAAAGTTCATGTTCAGGTCACCTGTAAATTTGGGCAAGATCAAATCATGCCTTTACAGTATCTTTGGTCTTACCTGGTGTATACAAAAATGTATAAAATAAATTATCAAAACAGTTCTTCTCAATATGTATAACATTCAACATGTGGTGGACCAAGAAATCAGACCAATACAGAAGATCCCAAAAAATACTCTGTTTTATCCAATTATGTTCTTTCCCAAATCCATGAATTTTTTGTTGGTTTACTATTGGTCCAAATGTGATAGGGGGTAATGAAAATACAACTGATTTTAACTTTGTACCTGAGATCATCTTTGGAGGTTCATCCCTTTCAATTGTAACTTTTCTGAAATGAGATTTGTTCCTCCGAAAATGATGATCAGTTGGAAGAAATCTACGATGAAAATAAAAATAGCAAGGTTTATTTTTATTGAAGAACATAAAGGCTTTGTTTTCTTTCATACAGTAAGGACACGATTTCGGACCATGTGTACTCCAACCTGATAACATTCCATATGCTGAAAATTCACTAATCGTCCACATCAATGCAGCTTTTAGTATGAAATTTTGTTTCGCAGTAACATCATATGTATTAACACCATCACTCCACATTGAATTTAACTCATCAATCAATGGTTTTAAATAAACAACAATATTCTTTTTCGGATGTCCTGGGATTAATAGAGTCAAAAAGATATAAGGATCCTTCATCAATATCCATGGAGGGAAATTTTACGGAGTTATAAAGACAGGACAACATGAATACTAACTACCATAAGACCAAACGGACAGAAACCTTCATTAGAAAGACCCAATCGCACGTTTTGGGCATCTATAGAAAAAGACGGATGCAGACGGTCAAAATATTTCCATGAATCACCATCAGATGGATGACTCAAGCTTTTATCAGTTGAAATCTTGGTTTTGTGCCATGACATCATTGACCTTGTGTTCTAAGACATAAATAAACACTGCAATGACTCATTTTTACCAGAATATAAGATGCAATCATTTGGACATGCATGAATCTTCCAATAACTAAGGCCCAGATTATGAATCCGCCTCTTTCTTTCATAGTAATTTGCAGGCAACACATTTCAAGTTATTCCTAGTTATTCCTATTTATTCCTAGTTATCCTAGTTATTCCTAGTTATTCCTAGTGATTCCTTGTTATTCCTAGTTATTCCTAGTTATTCCTAGTTATTCCTAGTTATTCCTAGTTATTCCTACTTATTACTAGTTATTACTAGTTATTACTAGTTATTACTAGTTATTACTTGTTATTACTAGTTATTACTACTTATTACTACTTATTACTACTTATTACTACTTATTACTAATTATTACTAATTATTACTAATTATTACTAATTATTACTAATTATTACTAATTAATACTAATTATTACTAATTATTACTAATTATTACTAATTATTAATAATTATTCCTAATTATTACTAATTATTACTAATTATTCCTAATTGTTACTAATTACTTCTAATTATTCCTAATTATTCCTAATTATTCTTAATTATTCCTAATAATTACTAATTATTAGTAATAATTACTAATTATTTATAATTATTACTAATTATGACTAATTATTTATAATTATGTGTAATTATTTATAATTATGACTAATTATTTATAATTATGAGTAATTATTACTAATTATGACTGATTATTTATAATTATATCTATTTATATCTATTTATATCTATTTATTACTAATTATATCTAATTATATCTAATTGTTGCTAATTATTACTAATTATATCTAATTATATCTAATTATTACTAATTATTCCTAATTATATCTATTTATTACTAATTATATTTATTTATTACTAATTATATCTATTTATTACTAATTATATCTATTTATTACTAATTATGTCTAATTATAGTAAATTATTACTAATTATTACTAATTATATCTATTTATTACTAATTATTCCTATTTATTACTAATTATTCCTAATTATTAATAATTATAGCTAATTATCACTAATTTTAGCTAATTATTACTAATTATAGCAAATTATTACTAATTATAGCTAATTATTCCTAATTAAAGATCATTATTACTAATTATATCTATTTATTTCTAATTATTACTAATTATATCTATTTATTACTAATTATTACTATTTATTACTAATTATATCTATTTATTACTAATTATATCTAACTATATCTAATTATTACTAATTATAGCTAATTATAGCTAATTATAGCTAATTATATCTAATTATAGCTAATTATATCTAATTACAGCTAATTATATCAAATTATTACTAATTATATCTAAGTATTACAAATTATATCTATTTATTACTAATTATTACTAATTATATCTAAGTATTACTAATTATATCTATTTATTGCTAATTATATCTATTTATTGGTAATTATATCTATTTATTGCTAATTATATCCAGTTATTGCTAATTATATCCAGTTATTGTTAATTATATCCATTTATTGGTAATTATTACTACTTATTGCTAATTATTACTAATTATTGCTAATTATTACTAATTATTGCTAATTATTACTAATTATTGCTAATTATTACTAATTGTTGCTAATTATTACTAATTATATCTATTTATTACTAATTATAGCTAATTATTCTGAATTATAGCTAATTATTTCTATTTATAACTAATTATTACTAATTGTGGCTAATTATTACAAATTATAGCTAATTATTACTAGTTATGGCTAGTTATTACTAATTATAGCTAATTATTACTAATTATTGCTAATTATTACTAATTATAGCTATTTATAGCTAATTATTACTAATTATAGCTATTTATTACTAATTATTACTATATATTACAATTTATTACTAATTATTACTATTTATTGCTATTTATTACTAATTATTACTAATTATATCTATTTATTACCAATTATTACTAATTATATCTATTTATTACAAATTATTACTAATTATATCTATTTATTACTAATTATTACTAATTATTACTATTTATTACAAATTATTACTAATTATTACTAGTTATTAGTATTTATTACTATTTATTACGATTTATTACTATTTATTACTAATTATATCTACTTATTACTAATTATTACTAATTATATCTATTTATTACTAATTATTACTAATTATATCTATTTATTACTAATTATTACAAATTATACCTATTTATTACTAATTATTACTAATTATTACTATTTATTACTATTTATTACTAATTGTTACTAATTATATCTATTTATTAATAATTATTACTAATTATATCTATTTATTACTAATTATATCTATTTATTACTAATTATTACTAATTATTACTATTTATTACTAATTATTACTAATTACATCTATTTATTACTAATTATATCTATTTATTACTAATATTTACTAATTATATCTATTTATTACTAATTATTAGTAATTATATCTATTTATTACTATTTATTACTAATTATAGCTAATTATTACTCATTATATCTATTTATTACTAATTATAGCTAATAATTACTAATTATAGCTAATTATTCCTAATTATAGCTAATTATTCCTAATTATAGCTAATTATTCCTAATTATAGCTAATTATTACTAATTATAGCTAATTATTACAAATTATAGCTAATTATTACTAATTATATCTAATTATTTTTAATTATATCTAATTATATCTAATTATTCTTAATTATATCTAATTATATCTAATTATTACTAATTATATCTAATTATATCTAATTATATCTAATTATATCTAATTATAGCTAATTATATCTAATTATAGCTAATTATATCTAATTATAGCTAATTATAGCTAATTATAGCTAATTATATCTAATTATTTCTAATTATATCTAATTATTACTAATTATATCTAATTATTACTAATTATATCTAATTATATCTATTTTTTACTAATTATATCTATTTAATCCTAATTATATCTATTTATTGCTAATTATATCTACTTATTGCTAATTATATTTACTTATTGCTAATTATATCTATTTATTGCTAATTATATCTATTTATTCCTAATTATATCTAATTATATCTAATTAATATTAATTATTACTAATTATTTATAATTATAACTGACAATATCAATTTCTTAGTAAAAATAAATATAAATAAAAATCAATTGAAATCTTATCAAATTACAACTAATAAACAACAATTAAAATTAAGATAAAAAAATAAAATAAATCTAAAAAATAAAATATAAATACCTTAAACTTTGATATTCTCAAGATATTGACGCCCTCCCATTTCTCTCGTATATAAAATTTCTACTAAAAGAAAATTTTTCTTCGAAACTGAAGAATGAAGAGAAAGAGAGAGAGCTAGATCTGAATAATTTAGCAAAAAACGGATGGGGGTATATATAGGTTAGATTAGTTGCGACGGGGGTTATTAGCGACGGGGTTCCCATCGCAACTGGTACTATTTGCGACCGTGCCCGTTGCAACTGGTACTATTTGCGACGGTGCCCGTCGAAAAATACCCTCACCCACATTAATTACAGTCGGTGGTTAAAAGGTTATTTGCGACAGGACCCGTCGCAAATAGTACATGCCAACAGTCTTTTTGCGACGGGACGACATCTCGTCGCAAAAAGTTATTAACCGCTGTCGGGTATTTGCGACGGGTCCCGTCGCAACTACCCCCGCGTTGTTTGGCGCGCAAGCCGCGCCAAACTATTTGCGATGGGAGACATTTTTCTATCGCAAATAATATTCACGTGGTTTGGCGCGCAAGTCACGCCAAACTATTTGCGACGGGAGATGAAATCTCATCGCAAATAACCAATTATTTGCGACAGGCAAATTTACTCGTCGCAAATAGCTTCCCGGACGGGTTATTTGCAACGGGAAGAAATCTCGTCGCAAATAACTCATCACAAATAGTGATTTTTCTTATAGTGACCACGCATGAGCACTACAGATGAAAATTCTACGGTTGTGGGTCTATCCCCATTTCCCATAGGTTGGTGCCCTCATGAAAAACGCCTTCAACCATGGAATAAGAGAACTTTATTTTCTATTTTCAACTCACCCACACATCTTGAATTCTCAAAAATCAATTACCACCAAGTCCACCTCTATGATATAGAGATGTTCCCATTTCCTACAGGAAGACTCCCAGTACATAATTCCCAAGTTCATACCCAACCAACTCATTGTTTCGCACAGTAAGGTTCTTCCAGAAGACAACTTCTAGTCAAAACACCTACAAAAGCACCAAGGAATCCACCATGGACTCAACTATGTCAGGGTGAAGACCAGAGTGCCAAAAATTTACTTATAAAATTAATAACCCTTCCAAAACCTCTAAATACCAAAAAAACCCTTCACAATAATTAAAAATGCCTAATATAATAGAGGAATACCACAAACCAGGGGTTTCACATTCTAACCATCAGTTGGATTTTCATCCTTAAGAAGTTAAAGGTTGGTAGTGGAGTGACATAAGCTTAGATCAATGGTCTAGAATATTTTATCTCACTCACAAACCTCTTAATAGAACCAACTATGTTGTTGCAATAGACATACCAAGGTACGCATTGACTTAGAAATTTATTATCAACCCCATCCCAATATAAGATACACAGTTAGAACATAATGGAATATATGAATCGAGAGGAACAAGATTTAAAACACATACAAAATAGATTAAAGATCATACCACTAGAACTAATGTACTTGAAATAGTCACACATAGACAAATTTTGGGGGTCATGCTTTCCGATAAACAACCTAACCAATGTTCTTGACAATCCCAATGTAATTAATGCACCAAGGTGCTAACTTGTAACACCTAGAGATTTTAAAAGAGTTTAATAATATTTGAAAAAATAAATGAAATGAAACAATGAGATTGTTGATAATTTAACACCCCAAGACATTATGATATATTTATTTTTAAATAAATACAATCCCTTCAATAACTTGTGGTTCACCCAACCCTAAGATTTTTTATGTTTGATGAAGTATTCAATACGCAACACCGATCTTAAACAACCTATCATATATATAACTATCATAATCTATCCATTAAAATAATAGTTATTAATAGTATTAACTAATTTATAATATATTTATTTATTTATTTATTTATTTAATTTTAAATGTTTAGTAAATAATCAAACAATTTTAGTAAAGTGATGTTATTCTTCAAAAATATGTTTTCTTCAAAAATGATTTTTTATTTATTTTAATGAAAATAATATTATAATACATTTTTATAAATTATAAAAAAATTACTTGATAAAACTAAATTAATTTTTGGAATTGTAACATAAAAAAAATTGGGTGAACTTTTTGAATTTTTCTAAAAATAATGATTTATCATTGAATAGTGAAAATATTGATTTTTATAAAACTACCATTTATTTTCAATAATTTAAGTAATTTATATGATCCATTATATTTTAAAATTAACTTAAGTATTATTTAGTTATATTTAACCCACTTAATTATTTTTGAATCAAATTTATAATGGATTTTAGTGTAAGTTTATTTTTGGTTTTAAAAGGATTTTTTTTTTAAAAATTTAAAGGGCATAATGTTTCTCCATTTTAGTTAATTAAAATAATAACTAATGAGGAATGATTTGATTGAAATTTCTATATTATATTTTAATAAATTTTAATTTATATTTATACAGTTATTATTATTATACATAGATTTAATATAAAATAATCTTGTACTTTAAAAATACATGTCTCAAAAGCCCACTTTTTGTTGTGTCTGTGGGTTTTTTTAAATTTAATTTTTTCAATTTTTTATCATATTTATTTGAAAAAATAAAATTAATTTTTTAAATTAAAATTTAAAAATATTATTAGTCTTAATTTTTGATAATTTAATGAAAATATTATTTTTTGATGAATAATGAAAGATACTAAATTTTAATTGAAACCTTATTTTTGTTTAAATTGTTTATAAAGTATTTTAAATTGTTTTTAAATTAAAATTAGTTAAATAATATATTTATTAATCCATTTTAGGACATTTTAACCAATTTCATATTAAAATTGGATATGAATACACTGTAAACATTTGAACATTTTCTATTTGAAAACCTGCTTTCTCTCCACATCTACGGGATTAATTTAAAATTAAATTTTTTCACTTCTATGAATTTAATTTGGAAGAATAGATTAATTGTTTTTAATAATAATTATTTCTAATTTATAATAATTTTAAATTAATTTTTTACCAAATTTAATAGTGAAAACAAAAAAAATCATAGTTAAGGTAAAAATAGATTTACCGCGGGTTAAACTAAGAAGATAAGGGTAAGAATGGCCGACCAACTTGTAAAACAACCATTTTATGGACATATTTCCAAGTAATCTCTTATTTTTTCTATAACTACCAATTTTGGAGACTTTTTCATGATAATAATGTGGGTATGATTGAATATTTTCAAAAAATTACAAGTGTGCCGCTCACCTCACTTATAAAAGGTCACCCCGCCTCATCTCTTCTTCGCACATTCAAACCTATGTAGTTCAGAAAATAACTACCCAAATCACTTCCAAAATTACCTCCCCTAATTATATAATCCTTATTTTGGTCATAAATCCAGCCTACAAAGTCTTTTGGTGAAAACTTAAAGAGGATATGCGAAATAAGGCAACTAACACCCAAAATAATGAAAATAGTGAAATATTATAAACAAAAAGGTAATAATATGTTATAAAAGGATCATATATGATATTTTAAATATTAATATGGTTCTGTAATAAGTAATTTACATGTTTAAAACCACTATACAAGAGATTAATGTATGATCAACTAAAAGGAATCCTGGGATAAGGGATCTTTATCACACTTTTTACTTCTATGAGACACATGCCATATTCACTAGCTATTTCTTTTATGTGGTGTATATAATTTCCATGAATTTATTTTATGATTATTATATTAGAAATTATTTGTCTTCACATATCCATTTTAATACCTACCTCAGGGGGTTTATGGTTTAAAATTTAACAAATCGGTAAGGTCTTTTTGTCTCAATTTTCCTTCTTAGGAAAAAAGTTGTGTTATTCAACTATCTTCTTCTATGAGGTTTATATATTAACACTTTAATATATTATATCATTAATATACTTTTTTTATGATATTTTATGTTTTATTTAATTTTATTCTTTCATGGTGTAATGTTTCAATTTTACTAAATTGGTAAAGATTTTATGTTATAATCTCATCATTTATATGTTTCTGATGATCAAATATTATGATCCATATCTCAATAATTATCAATTAATTTATTCTCCTATAGTTATTCATGATAATTCAAATTAATTGTGCCATTTTTACACTCTTTGGTATATCAAATAATTTAGAAAATGTTTTTAAGAAAAAGTATCTTTATTTCTCTCTTCGATCGAAAACTATTTTTCTTCCAAAACTGTGTTTTCTAAAAATGTTTTCAAAAATGTTTTTATAATCATTAAAATGATTTATTAAAGAAATTTTTTTAACCATGTCTTAATTTTTTCAAACGAAAGGAATATTCATTCAATTTTACTCATAATTATTTTCTTTATTTTATAGAAAATGTGAAAGGAGTATTTGTTTTATTGTTTACGGTATAAACAGAATTTCCCACCACCATTAACATTAATTACTTTGAATATTTCTTTATAAGTGTTCAAGTTTATTTTTAAAGAAAGTGTTTTTAAAAAAAAATTATGTTTAAAAAAAATAATTAAAATGATATTTTTCTCAATAAATGTTTTAAATAATTTTTAATGCTTCATTTATATGTTTTTAAGGTTGTTTTCATATAAAAATATTTTCTCAATATTTTTAAAATTTTAAGTTTTTAAAAGTTAATTTTCAAAATTAAATGGTTATTTTCCTAAAAATTTGTTTAATTATATTTTAATGGTATTTCCAATTATCTACATTAATAACCCTTTTTTGTTACTTATGCTCCAATGGGGATATTTAGTAATGATATCTTCCCCACTCATTCTCTGTATGGATTAATATTATTACAAAGAGATTATTATGGAACCCATTTCTTTTACATGGGTTCACTATATTTCAATGATATTTTTATGGAGCTGAATTATTTTCCATGGGTTAAACATGTCTCAAAGAGATTGTTATGGAACCCATTTCTTTTCTATGGGCTAATCATGTTTCAAAGAGATTGGCATGAAATCCATTAATTTTCATTGGGTTTATCAAGTTATTAAAGGAATGCTGATTTTTTTTATGATTTTTATGATGAAATGAAATCTCTTTGTAATTTATTAATGTCTTAGTTATTAGAAATTACTTATATTATGGGACAGCCCAAATAACATTCAATGATTCCGTTACATATTATATAATGGGTCCACCCATAAAGTGATGGGTGATCTCATTACATCTTTTATGAGGGGGTGGCCTAGATAGCATTGCACTAATAGAAAACTAGGTTATAGCTAAAGTTTTTAACTATGGATATATACTATAAAATTATATATATAGGTAATAGACATGGTTTAATAGGTCGTGTCTCCTATTGGAATGTCTAATAAGAAAAACCTATAGCCACGGTTCAGAACCATGGTAATTGGGCTATTGTCACATTTTATAACCATGGAAATAGCTTTTTCCATGAAAACTTATAGTCACAGTTTATAACTGTCACTATAGACTCCACCGTGTAGACTTATTTTCATGGTTGTACTAGCCATAGTTTAAACTATGTAACTAGTTCTACTACAATGGTTTACAACTGTTGATATAGCCTCTAGATTCTATAAAAAAACAACACCCTTTAGCCTAATAACACTTATATACTCCCCAATAGCTACAATAAAAATAAAAAGCATGTTCCTGGTTTAGTGGGCTCAAATAGTCTTATAGAATAAAAAAAATAAGACCACGCATAAATATCACCAAAACAAATGAAGAGTTTCCAACCAATGTCATCTTGTCAAATTGAGAAACCATTACTCACATGAATAATTATCACTGAATGGAAAAATAATTCAAGTTCTTATATAACTATACCTTATTATAATTAAAATTCAACAAAACCTATACAAACACATTCTTCAGCTCTAACCCATGAAGTGTGTCACACCCTGTTTTTTTCTTTTGATGTCAGGGTTTTGATCCAGTTCATTTAAAATACCATTCCTTTTCTTGGGTTTTGGGTGAGATTAATTTTGAGTTTTTAACTTCCATATATGTATAATCATCCTAATTTGGGATCCCCATTTTTTAGGAGTTTTTGGAGAGAGTGTGGTTACTTCATGATTTGGGCCAACTGTGAGCCCATTTCGAGTTTTAAATACCAAATTTGGTTTTTTTATAAATCCTTTGTTTTTCTAAATTTCTCACCCATTACACTTTATAAATTTCATCCCCAAAATTATTCAAACCAAATTATCCTTTTGGAACCCTTAAGAATTCAAAATCATGGGGAATTGGGGTTACTTATTTTGGTATTTGGCCAACCCATGAGCCCATTTCCAATTTTAATAAAATAATTTTTTTTCTTTTATATCTAGTTCAATTTTTAATATATTTCGTTGATTCCACCTCCCACTCGAATCCAATGTCCCTATCCACTCCCCCAGTATGTATTTGACCTCTCTGAATCTCATATGAGTATAATATTAGGGAGATATCTCTCAAGTTACCTCAAATCATCCAAAATTTATAAGGTAAATTTATTCATACATAACTCGTTAAATTCGTGATCTTTTTCTCACAAATCTTCTTTCTCTGGTTATTCCATATCTTAGGAGCTTCCCCAAAAGATTTAGTCCATTAACTTTTCTATAAGGCTTCATATCTCATGGAATACGAAGAGTTTTCTAGTTGAAAAGGTGAGATTCTGTCTCCATTATCCTCCCTCTTCTTCCTCCTTTCATTATTTATTGGTTTTATAATCTCCCCAAGTCATTATAGATATAGGGTTAGGTTATACCATGATTTTTGAAGTGTTTTTTGTTCTTTTAGGTCTGGTCTTCATAGTTTTATGGTATATAAAGCCATGGCGGGTGTTTTTGTGTGTGAGTTTCCATTACACCAAGGATTTGAGGTAGGATATCCCTTGAACATGCCTTTACCATTCAAGTTTCATCATTTTAATATTTTCCTCAAATTATATATATGTTTATTATTCTTTTTAAGCCTTTTTATAATTTTCTTGGTGTGCAAAATGGTTGTTTAAGCCTTGTTTTTGGAAAGGTATTGTTGTTCGGTAAATTGCCCGGTTAGATTTTATGTGTTAAGTGTGATTTAAAAACTACTTATTTGGATTTATAAATGTATTTTAAGAATTAAAAATGGTATTTTGGGGTCCTTATATGGCTTTACAATTTGGATTTGGTTTTACAAACAAATTGGTTTTGGGTTTACAACATATTTTTGGCTCGTGTTTCCCGAAAATGGGCCATTTCACATCTTTACAAAAATGGTTATGTTTTGAATATGTAACCTGAGTATTATAAGAGATTTATAAATGTGTTTTTCTTTTGTAAATGGTGTCTATACACATCCTTAATAAAATTTAAATGCATACCTTTTTCAAATGTTTGTTTTGAGAAAACCTTAAAGGCTCATTTGGCATTTTTTTAAAATGGTTTCCATGTGTATTTTATGTTCTATATTTTGGAGCCATTTTATGGTCCATAAAATTGATTTGTTAATTGGTTTTGGGGCTGAAATATCTGGGTTGATATGTTATTTATGGGTTTGTTTCATTAAAATATCATTTTTGAATGGATTTTATGTGTAAGGCCTTGTTATACTCCTTCAGATTATTTTACAAAACTTTTTAGTGGTTTATTGATTCATGAAATAAATATGAAGCATGTTTGTGGGATTTTTTTGTGATTATGGTTTGGTAATGGAATTTTTATTTTAAAAGTTTATTTGATAATATGTGTAACTTGATTGAGCACTAAAGGGAATACCGGGTATCTAGGTGGGCAGACGTGTACTAGTATGCTAGTGATTTTGTGGGCTTTGGCCTCTGTTTCACGTAGCAAGATTGAAGATGACAACAATAACTAAACTATGATGATGATGATGTTGGTATACCACTAGGTTATGGGTATTCTCCCTACTAGTGGCTCATGTGAATGAGAATGGATATTTATTATGGTTACTTTCACCAAGATACGAGGTACTTGGGGCTCACCACTAACTAGTGCCTAGGGGTGTTCCCGTGAGGTGTGCTCATTGGTGATTCTATACTCACAATCGGTATATGGTGTGTTTGGTTGATAAAATCAGTAGTGTGTTTTATTTATTTAAATTTTTACATTCTTTAAAGCAGCCCTCTATAAAACTATTTTCATTTTGAAGTTGCACCTCTTTGAAAATTTGCTCCATGCATTTTTGTTTATAAAACATGAAAGTTTTTGTCTGATAATTATTATAGCATAGAACCTAATTTTAAAAAAATAATTTTATATCTTGTATTTAAAACATTAAATTGATGTTTCTTTTATTTTAAATGAAGTGCATTGGGGATAGAATATCATGCTAACCGGCTGAGTTTTAATACTCACGCCTATAGTCTTCTTCGGTTTTTAGCCATTGTGTTGGTTTCAGCTTGAGTTTGATCACCTTGGGAGACGTGTGAACATTTTTTTGGATAGTGACCAGAGGTGCCACATGGAGTTAGATTGTTATCAGGTTTGGTCAGTTGAGTTTTTGGTTTATTTTCACCTTCAGTTTCTTGTACAAATAATATTAAGTTCAATTTTTATATAAATATATTTTGGGATGTCCATTTCTTTCTGATATTTGTTTTATTGTTTATATATGGGAGAAATCATTCCATTTTGTACTCTATTGATTCCCTGGGCTCTTGTCACCATCCCAGGAGGATCGGGAACACCTCTCGGGACTTGTCACGGGCTGGCCTGGGTGACTGGTTCGGGGTGGACTCGGGTTGGTTCGTGATAAAATGGTATCAAAGGAGGTCGGCTCTTAGAAAAAATTTATTTTTAGAGTACCCTTGTTATTTGGAGGATGTCATGGTAGATGGAGTAGGATTTTTGGGACTTTATGGGTAATTGCGGGAAGAGCGTTGTGAACTCTTTATCATTCTGAACCTCAGGTTTCCATGGGAAGTCTGGTTTTATTAGTGTCTTTTGTTCTTGTTGATTGTTTGGTGTTGGGATATGGCAAGGGGAGTATAACTAATTGCCTCTATGAGCTCGCAGGGCCTGGAAAGCCATGTGGAGCCAGGGCATGGTCTTAATAAGTCTCTTCGTGTTGGTGTTGTGTTTGACATATTGCCGCCAACCATATTGTCAATTCACCCACCAATACTAGTTCCCTTTTGTGGGTTTCTTGGACCTTTCTTGAATCCAGAATTTTTGTTTCAAAAATCCTTATGTGAGAATTATAAAAATGGGATTAAAATGGAGCATTGGATTTTTAAAAGGGGGAAATGGGTTTTCAAAAAATTAAATATAAGAATGGTTTTGGAAGGTTTTTTTTAACAAATTTTTGGGAGGAAGTGGAAATGATTTAATAGGATTGGATTTTACCTAATCTAAACTTGTGGTTTGTTGATATAAAAGGTTTTGAAAGTGTGAGTCATTTTAAAGTAATTATGATACTTTGTTTTAAATGGGGTGTTCTGGCCTATTGAAAAGTGTTTAAATGTGATAAATTGGTTTTGGAAACTTGGTTTTGAGTAGCTTAGGTTTTTCTAGAAATATGTTTTTCCTTTTTGGTTGTCGAATTATGAAAATAGACCTTTATGGATTTTTTAAATGGGAAAGGGCTATCTGGAATAGAATGGTTGTTTTCTGAAGCTTTATTAAATGAAATGGATTGTTTTTTTAATCAAATGTTTTTTTATGAATCATGGCTTGTCTTGTGAAATCTGAAAATGGTTTTTGATTTGGTGGTTAATGTGACTTTGGAAGGTTCACGATTATTTTTGTAATGATGATGATTTGTTTTTGAATTTAGTGTTTTCATGGGTTCTCACATGTAATGTTTTGTGTGTATATGGATGAATGGTCAGTATGGCATGGTATTTGAGTGCCCGGGGTGGCATGTAAATGTTCATGTGAGTGAGACTTGATGAATCACCATTGGTGAAAATGAAAATCCACTATGTATGTTTGTTTGTTTTTCAAAAGTTCTTTGAGCTGAAAAATTTTGGTGTTTGTTTTGAACCGACAATTATGTGGATGGTTTATCCTATGTCTTATAAGTGTTGTCTATTCATTATTCTTCCTTATAATCTAGAAGTCATACTATTGTTGCATCTTGAGATGGGATCTTATTATTGGCTCTGTTTTGGGGTAATGTTCAGTGGGTTTCTAAAGATGTGTGGTATGTTGTGATGTTTCCATGGATGGTTCTCCATTACTATGCTTTCTAGTTGATCAATCTAAGGATTTGTTTCAAATATTAAATCCACCTCTTAGAATGATAACTCAGCCATTTTTTAAAATATAGAGATGTTTGGGATCGATTTAAAGTGCCTTCCCTTTATAGTGATTCTCTCAGTTGTAGTAGTTATGCTCAGTGATGTTTAGTGGGGTTTTTTTGTGCCTTGTTCATTCTTCTCCCCGTTCGGAGTGAGAGAAAATAGTTTTGTGTATCTCCATGTTCTTGTTTCAGTAAAAAATGTGTTATTGAGGAATAGAGTCTCATTATGTCTCTTGATTTGTTGTTTCTTACTAGGAGTGTTATGTGGCACTGTGTGGAACTAAGGGACAGAGTACAAGTTGGGGATTATCAAAGCCTAGTTGTGAGGCAAGAGATGCTTCATCCATCAGAGCTCTAGCCATAGGTTTCAGAGTGAAGCTAGCACATAGTCAGGAGTCCTAAGATTGTGGGTAGTATTGATAATCTCATACCTATACTATTTCATTGAGGTAGTTCCATTGTTTCTTTTGTGGATTCAATGTCCCAATGATTGGGTCCCCTTTCCTCACCTCCATAATTGGTGGGGGTTTGGAACCATGCAGAGAGTGTTGGCCTAGTTCTTAACACCACCATTAGAGAGTGGGTAGATTAAATATTCATTTTGTGTTCCTCTCAACTTGGGTATGTAGGTTTTTGTGGGAGAGTTTGGTGGTATTCTTTTAATGAGGCCTGATTCTAGCTCATGTTTAATTCTTGTTTGTTCGTTTCAAGTTGGGTTCAAATGGTGGGGAGACCACCCATGAGTCTCATTGATTTTTCTTCCAAAGAACTTATCTAGTGCTAATTGTTTCATAATGGTGGGGGGTTACATCCTCTAATACATTTGAATCTTTGGTTTTTGTGAGTTCTCTTTGGTTTGGGTGATTGTTCGGTTCATTGGTAGAAGGCCCAACAACCGGGTTCTTCGTTTGGTTGTGGGGGTGGTGACTCGATCTTTCGGTTGATTCTTAGGAAGTGGTTGAGAGTAGGTGTTTTGGTTGAGGTAAGTGGATTAAGTTCCATTAATGGTTTGTGGTGTTTCATTGTATTAAGAGTCTAGACCATATTAATAAATAATCCTTATGTGTTGATCAATCATATGGAATGTGTTATGTCTTTCTAGGGGAGGAAAGCTTTAATGGTGGGGAGAATTGTCACGCCCATTTTTTTTCTTTTCATGTCTGGGTTTTGATCCGGTTCATTTAAAATACTGTTCCTTTTATTAGGTGTTGGGTGAGATTAATTTTTAGTTTCTAACTTCCATATATGTTTAATCACCCTAATTTGGGTTCCCTATTTTTGTTTAGGAGTTTTTAGGGAGAGGGTGGTTACTTCATGATTTTGGCCAACTGTTAGCCCATTTCGAGTTTTAAAAACCAAATTTGGTTTTTTTTATAACTCTTTTTTTTTTACATTTTTCATCCATTAATATTAATAAATTTCATCCCATGAATTATTCAATCCAACATATCCTTTTGGACCCCTTAAGAATTCATAATTAGGGTAAATTGGGGTTACTTATTTTGATATTGGGCCAACCAATGAGCCCATTTCTAGTTTTAAAAAAATAAATTGTTTCTTTTATATATAATTCAATGTTTAATATATTTCAGCAATTCTACCTCCCACGTAAAGACAATATCCCTATCCACACCCCCAGTATCGACTTGACCTCTTTGAAGCTCATATGAGTCAAGGATTATGGAGGAAGTTCTCATGTTAACTCAAATTGTCCAGAGTTTATATGGTAAATTGATTCATACATAACTCATTAAATGTGTGATATTTTTCCCACAAATCATCTTTCCCTAGTTCTTACAGATCTTAGAAGCCTCCCCAGGAAGTTTTATTCCATTACCTTTTCTCTAAGGGTGTATATATAATGGAATATAAAGAATTTTCTAGTTTAAAAGGCGATATTCTTTCTCATTTATCCTCCCTCTTCTTACTCTTTTCCTTATTTATAGGTTTTATAATCTCCCCTAGTCATGATAGACCTAGGGATCTATTATCCCATGATTTTTTATGGGGGTTCTGTTTTTTTAGGTCTGGTCTTCATAGTTTTAGGGTTTATAAACCCACGGTGGGTGTTTTCGTGTGTACGTTTCCATTACGCCAAGGATTTGAGGTAGGATATCCATTCCACATGCCTTTACCATTAAAGTTTTATCATTTGAATATTTTACTCAACTGATATATATGTTTATTATTTTTGTAAGCCTTTGTATAATTTTTTTGGTGTGAAAAGTGGTTTTTTAAGCCTTGTTTTTTGAAAGTTATTGTTGTTTTGTCATGAAAGTGCACACCAAGTGTTTGTTTAAGTGTTCTGTTATCTTTTGCACTTGTTTTGTGTGGTTTAGAACCTGGTTTATGGTATTTTTTACATGTTTTATAATCTTGAATAAAATATGTCATGCAATTGCTATTTTATTCATTTTTAAGTTCTTAAAATAAATTGTTTTGTTTAAAAGTGCATGTCATGTGTTCGGTAAATTTCCCGGTTGGCTTTTATGTGTTAGGTGTGATTTAAAGATTATTTGTTTGGATTTATAAATTTATTGGAAGAATGAAAAATGGTATTTTTGGGTACTTATATGGCTTTTTAATTTGTATTTGGTTTTACAAACAAATGAGTTTTGGTTTTACAACATATTTTGGCTCGAGTTGCCCGAAAATGGACCGTTTCACATCTTTATGAAAATGGTTATGTTTTGAATATATAACCTGAGTATTATAAGAGATTTATGAATTTTTTTTTCTACTTTAAATTTTGTATATACACATCCTTAATAAAATTGAAACGCATACCTTTGTCAAATGTTTGTTTTGAGAAATCCTTAAAGTCTCATTTGGCATTTTTTTAAATGGTTTCCATGTGTATTTTATGTTCTATCTTTTGGGGTCATTTTATGGTGTACGAAATTGATTTATTAATTGTTTTTGGGGCTTCCAAATCTTGCTTGATATATTATTTATGGGTTTTTGGCCTTAAAAGAGCATTTTTGAATGGATTTTATGTGTAAGGCCTCGTTATACTCCTTGAGATTGTTTTATGAAACTTTTTAGTGGTTTATTGATTCGTGAAAGAAATGTGAAGCATGTTTGCGGGATGTTTGTGTGATTATGGTTTGGTAATGGAATTTTTATGTGAAAATTTTATTTGATAATATGTGTAAACTTATTGAGCACTAAAGGGAATCGTGGGTATCCAGGTGGGCGGACGTGTACTAGTATGCTTGTGTTTCTTGGTGTTTGGACCCAGTTTCATGTAGCAAGATTGACGAAAACAACACTAACTAAACTATGATGATGATGATTTTTGGTGACCACTAGGTTATGCATATGATCCCTAATAGTGTCTTGTGTGCACGATAATGGATATTTATTATGGTTACTTTCACCGAGATACGAGGTACCTGGGGATCACAACCAACTAGTTCCTAGGGGTGTTCCCGTGAGTTGTGCTCATTGGATATTTTGTACTCACCATCATCATACAGTGTGTTTTGTTGGTAAATTCAGAAGTGTGTGTTATTTATTTAAATGTTTACATTCTTTAAACCATCCCTCTTTAAAACTATTTTCATTTTGAAGTTTCACCTCTTTGAAAAATTGTTACTTGCATTGTTGTTTATAAAACATGCAAGTTTTTGTCTCATAATTATTATAGCATGGAACCTAATTTGAAAAAAAAAATATGTTTATATATTGTATTTAAAAACATGAAATTCATTTTTATTTTTTAAAGGAAGTGCATTGGGAATAGAATATCGGGTTAACCTGGTGAGTTTTAATACTCACACCTTTAGTCTTCTTCTGTTTTTAGACCTTGTGCAGGTTTCAGCTTGAGTTTGATCGCCTTGTGAGTTGTGTGATCATTTTTTTGGAGAGTACCAGAGGGGTCACATGGAGTTATTTTGTTGTCGATTTTGTTCATTTGAGTTGTTGTTTTATTTGTACCATCAGTTTCTTGTACAAATAATTTCCAGTTCAATTTTTATATAAATGTATTTTGGGATTACATTTCTTTCTACTATTTGTTTCATTGTTTATATATAGGATAAATCCTTCCCTTGTGTACTCTATTGATGACCTTGGCGCTTGTCACCATCCCGGGAGTATCGGGAATGCCTCTCGGGACTTGTCACGGGCTGGCCTGGGTGACTGGTTCAGGGTCGACTCAGGCTGGTTCATGACAAAATGGTATCAAAGGAGGTCAGCTCTTAGAAAAACCTTATTTTTAGAGCACCCTTTTTATTTTGGGTATGTCAAGGGAGATAGAGTAGGATTTTTCAGACTTGAGGTGTAATTTTGGGAAGAGAGTCGCAAACTCTTTATTGTCCTAAACCTCGGGTTTCCATGGGAAGTCTGGTTTTATTAGTGTCTTCGGTTCTTGTTGATTGTTTGGTGTTGGGATATGACAAGGGAAGTATAACTAATGGCCTATGTGAGCTCACAGGGCCAAGAAAGCCATGTAGAGCCAGGGCATGGTCTTAATAATTCTCTTCATGTTGGTTTTGTGTTTGACATATGGCCACCAACCATATGGTCAAGTCACCCACCAACACTAGTTCCCTTTTGTGGGTTTCTTGGAACTTTATTGAATTCAGAATTTTTGTTTCGAAAATCCTTGTGTGAGAATTATGGAAATGGTTTTTGAAGGAAGAATTTTATTTTTAAAAGGGGGAAATGGGTTTCCAAAAAATTAAATATTTGAATGGTTTTCTAAGGTTGTGTTTTTTTTAAAAAATATTTGGGAGGAAGTGAAAATGATTTAACAGGATTAGATTTTTCCTAATCTAAACTTGTGGTTTGTTGAAATAAAAGTTTTTTAAAGTGTGAATCATTTTAAAGTAATTCTGAAACTTTATTTTAAATGGGGTGTTTTTGCCTATTTAAAAGTGTTTGAATATGATGAATTGGTTTTGGAAATTTGGTTTTGAGTAGCTAATGTTTTTCTGGAAAGGGGTTTTGCCTTTGTGGTTATTGGATTATGAAAATAGACTTTTCTGAATTTTTTTAAATGGGAAAGGGCTATTTGAAATAGAATGGTTGTTTTTGGGAGTTTTATTAAATGAAATGGATTGTTTTATTTAATCAAATTTTTTTGATGAATAATGGATTGTCTTGTGAAATCTGAAAATGGTTTTTGATTTAGTGGTTAATATTCCTTTGGAAGGTACATGATTATTTTTTTAATGATGATGATTTGTTTTTTCCTTTGGAATTTTCATGGGTTCTCACATGCAAGGTTTTTTGGATATATGGATGAATGGCTGGTATGGAATGGTATTTGAGTTCCCGGGGTGGCATGTAAATGTTCATGAGAGTGAGACTTGATGAATCCCCTTTGGTGAATATGAAAATCCACTATGTAAGTTTGTTTGTTTTTCAAAAGTTTTTTGATATGAAAAATTGTGGTGTTTTTTTTGGACCGACAATTATGTGGATGGTTTATCCTATGTCTTATAAGTGTTGGCTATTCAGTATTCTTCATTATGATCTAGAATTCACACTATTGTTGCATCTTGAGATGGGATCTTATTGGTGGCTCTGTTTTGGGGTAATGTTCAGTGGCTTTCTAAAGATGTGTTGGATGTTGTGATGTTTCCATGGATGGTTCTCCATTTCTATGATTTCTAGTTGATCAACATAAGGATTTGTTTCAAATGTTAAATCCACCTCTTATAATGATACCTCAGCCATTTGTTTAAATATAGAGATGTTGGGGCTCTATTTAAACTTCCTTCCCTTTATGGTGATTCTCTCGGTTGTAGTAGTTGTTCTTGGTGATGTTTAGTGGGTGTTTTTTTGTGCCTTGTTCATTCTTCTCCCTGTTCAAAGTGAGAGAAAATAGTTTTGTGTATCTCTGTGTTATTTTTTGGGTTGAAATGTGTTGTTAAAAAAGAGAGTCTCATTGTTTCCCTTGATCTATTGTTTCTTACTGAGAGTGTTATGTGGAACTGTGTGGAACTAAGGGATGGAGAACAATTTTGGGATTATCAAAGCCTGGATGCGAGTCAAGAGATGCTTCATCCATCAGAGCTCCAGCCATAGGTTTAGGATTGAAGCTAGTGTGTAGTCAAGAGTCCTCAGATTGTGGGTAGTATTGATAGGCTCATACCTATACCATTTCATTGAGGCAGTTCCATTATTTCTTTTGTGGATTAAATGTCCCAATGATTGGGTCCCCTTCCCTCCCCTCCTAATTTTTGGGGGTGTGGATCCATGCAGAGAGTGTTGGCCCAGTTCTTTCCACCTCCATTCGGGAGTGGGTGGCTTAAATGTTCATTTTGTGTTAATATCGACTTGGTTATGTAGGTTTTTTTTGGGAGAGTTTGTTGGTCCTCTTTGAGTGAGGTTTGATTCTATCTCATGTTGAATTCTTGTTTGTTCATTACAAGTTGGGTTCAAATGGTGAGGAGACCCACCACGAGTCTCGTGGATTTTTATTTCTAAGAACTTATCTAGTGATAATTGTTTCTTAATAGTGGGGTTTCCATCATGTAATTCATTGGAATCTTTGGTTTTTTTTGAGTTATATTTGGTGTGGGTGATTGTTCGGTTCATTGGTAGAAGGCCCAACAACCGGGTTCTTCCTTTGCATGTGAGGGTGGTGACTCGAACTTTCGGTTTATTCTCAGGAAGTGGTTGAGGGTTGGTGTTTTGGTTGAGTTAAGCAGATTAAGTACCATTAATGGTTTATGGTGTATCATTGGATTAGGATGCTGGATCATATTGATAAATAATCCTTAGGTGTTTATCAATCAGATGGAAATTGCTATGTCTTTCTGGGGGCAGAAAGCTTTAATGGTAGGGAGAATTGTCACACCTATTTTTTTCTTTTCATATCAGGGTTTTGATCTGGTTCAATTAAAATATTGTTACTTTTCTTGGGTGTTGGGTGAGATTAATTTTGATTTTTTAACTTCCATATATGTCTAAGAACCCTAATTTTGGTTCCCCATTTTTTAGGACTTTTTGTAGAGAGGGTGGTTACTTCATGATTTGGGCCAACCGTGAGCCCATTTCATGTTTCAAAAACCAAATTTGGTTTTTTTGATAATTCCTTTGTCTTTCTAAAATTTTCACCCATTCCACTTCATACATTAAATCCCCTAACTTATTAAAACCAACATATCCTTTTAGACCCCTTAAGAATTTATAATCATGGTGAATTGGGGTTACTTATTTTGGTATTGGGCCAGCCCATGAGCCCATTTCCAGTTTTAAAAAAAATTATTTTATATCTAATTCAATTTTTAATATATTTTTGTGATTTTACCTCCCACTCTAAGCCAATGTCTCTATCAACACCACCAGTATCGATTTGACCTCTTTTGATCTCATATGAGTCGTGGATTAGGGAGAAATTTCTCATGTTACCTCAAATCATCCAGAATTGATAAGGTGAGTTGATTCATACATAACTCATTAAATTCGTGATCTTTAACCCACAAATATTCTTTCCTTTGTTCTTCCAGATCTTAGGATCCTCCCCAAGAAGTTTTAGTCCATTACTGTTTCTCTAAGGGTGCATATCTAATGAAATGAGAAGAGTTTTCTAGTTGAAAAGGTGAGATTCCTTCTCCTTTATCACCCCTTTTCTTCCTCCTTTCATAATTTATTGGTTTTATAATCTCTCCTAGTTATGATCGACTTAGGTTTCTATTATAAAATATTTTTTTATTGGGGTTTTGTTCTTTTAGGTCTGGTCTTCATAGTTTTAGGGTTTATAAACCCGCGGTGGGTGTTTTCTTGTGTGCGTTTCCATTACGCCAAGGATTTGAGGTAGGATATCCCTTGAACATGACTTTACCATTCAAGTTTCATCATTTTAATATTTTCCTCAACTAATATATATGTTTATTATTTTTTTAAGCCTTTTTATAATATTTTTGGTGTGCAAAGTGGTTTTTTAAGCCTTGTTTTTTGAAAGGTATTGTTGTTTTATCATGAAATTTCACACCAAGTGTTTGTTTAAATTTTTTGTTATATTTTTCCCTTGTTTTTTGTGGTTTAGAACCTGGTTTATGGTATTTTTAACATATTTTATAATCTTGAATAAAATATTTCATGCAATTTCTATTTTATTCATTTTTATGTTCTTAAAATAAATAGTTTTGTTTAAAAGTTCATGTCATGTGTTCGGTAAATTGTCCAGTTGGATTTTATGTGTTAAGTGTGATTTAAAAATTAGTTTTTTGGAATTATAAATGTATTGGAATAATGAAAAATGGTATTTTTGGGTCCTTATATGGCTTTACAATTTGGATTTGGTTTTACAAACAAATGGGTTTGGGGTTTACAACATATTTTGGCTTGAGTTTCCAGAAAATGGACCGTTTCACATCTTTATGAAAATGGTTGTGTTTTGAATATGTAACTTGAGTATTATAAGAGATTTATTAATGTGTTTTGATGCTGTAAATGGTGTGTATATAAATCCTTAATAAAATTTAAATGTATACCTTTGTCAAATGTTTGTTTTGAGAAAGCCTTAAAGTCCCGTTTGGCATTTGTTTTTAAAAAAAGTGGTTTCCATGTGTATTTTATGTTCTATCTTTTGGGGCCATTTTATGGTCCATGAAATTGATTTATTAATTGTTTTTGGGGCTTCCAAATCTGGTTTTATATGTTATTTATGGTTTTTTGGCCTTAAAATATCATTTTTGAATGGATTTTATGTGTAAGGCCTCATTATACTCCTTGAGATTATTTTACGAAACTTTTTAGTAGTTTATTGATTCTTGAAAGAAATGTGAAGCATATTTGCGGGATTTTTGTGTGATTATGGTTTCGTAATTTAATTTTTATGTGAAGGGTTCATTTGATAGTATGTGTAACTTTATTGAGCACTAAATGGAATCCCGGGTATCTAGGTGGATGGACATGTACTAGTATGCTAGTTATTCCATGGGGTTTGGCCATTGTTTCACATAGCAAGATTGATGATGACAACACTAACTAAACTATGATGATGATGATGTTGGGAGACCATTATTTTATAGGTATCCTCCACACTAGTGGCTCATGTTCATGAGAATAAATATTTATTATGATTACTTTCACCGAGATCCGAGGTCCCTGGGGCTCACAACTAACTCATGCCTAGGCGTGTTCGTATGAGTTGTGCTCATTGGCTATTTTGTACTCACCATTGTCATGCGGTGTGTTTGGTAGGTAAATTCAATAGTGTGTGTTATTTATTTAAATGTTTACATTCTTTAATGCATCCCTCTTTAAAACTATTTTCATTTTGAAGTTTCACCTCTTTGAAAAATTGTTACTTGCATTTTTGTTTATAAAACATGCAAGTTTTTGTCTGATAAATTTTATAGCATGGAACCTCATTTGAAAAAAATACTTTTATATCTTTTATTTGAAACAATAAATTTATGGTTATTTTATTTTAAAGTAATTGCATTGGGAATAGAATATCGGGATAACCAGCTGAGTTTTAATACTCATGCCTATAGTCTTGTTCTATTTTTAGCCCTTGTGCAGGTTTCGGCTTGAGTTTGATCACCATGGGAGACATGTGATCATTTTTTTAGAGAGTGACCACAGGGGTCACATAAAGTTAGTTTGTTATCTATTTTGGTCAGTTGAGTTTTTGGTTTAGTTGTACCTTCAGTTTATTGTACAAATAATGTTCATTTAAATTTTTATATAAATGTATTTTGGGATGTCCATTTCTTTCTGCTATTTGTTTTATTGTTTATATATGAGATAATTCATTCTCTTGTGTACTATATTGATGCCCTTGGTGCTTTCCACCATCCCGAGAGGATCGGGAATGCCTCTCGGGACTTGTCGCGGGCTGGCCTGGGTGACTGGTTCAGGGTTGACTCTGGCTGGTTCATGACAAAATGGTATCAAATGAGGCCAACTCTTAGCAAAACTTTATTTTTAGAGCACCCCTATTATTTTAGGTATGTCAAGGCAGATGGATTAGGATTATTAGGACTTGAGGGGTAATTTTAGGAAGAACTTCGCGAACTCTTTATCATTCTGAACCTCGGGTTTCCATGGGAAGTCCAGTTTTATTAGTGTCTTTTGTTCTTTTTGATTGTTTGGTGTTAGGATATGATAAGGGGAGTATGAATAATGGCCTCTATGAGCTCACAGGGCATGGAAATCCATGTGGAGCTGGGTAATTGTCTTAATAAGTCTCTTTGTGTTGGTGTTGTGTTTGACATATGTCTTCCAACCATATGGTCAAGTCACCCACCGACATTAGTTCCCTTTTGTGGGTTTCTTGTACCTTCCTTGAATCCAAAATTTTTGTTTCGAAAATACTTGAGTGAGAATTAAGGAAATGTTTTTTAAAGGAAGGATTGGATTTTTAAAAGGGGGAAATGGGTTTTCAAAAAAATAGATATAAGAATGGTTTTGGAAGGTTGTGTTTTTTTAACAAATTTTTGGGAGGAAGTGAAAATGATTTAATAGGATTGGATTTTCCCTAATCTAAACTTGTGGTTTGTTGACATAAAAGGTTTTGAAAGTGTGAATCATTTTAAAGTAATTCTGAAACTTTGTTTTAAATGGGGTGTTTTGGCCTATTGAGAAGTGTTTAATATGATGAATTGGTTTTAGAAATTTGGTTTTGAGTAGCTAATGTTTTTATGGAAAGGGGTTTTGCCTTTGTGGTTGTCGGATTATTAAAATAGACCTTGCTGAATTTTTTTTTAAATGGGAAGGGGTTATTTGGAATAAAATGGTTGTTTTTGGAAGTTCTATTAAATGAAATGGATTTTATTTTTTAATCAAATGTTTTATGATAAAGCGTGGCTTGTCTTGTGAAATATGAAAATGTTTTTTGATTTTTTGGTTAATGTGCCTTTAGAAGGTACACGATTTTTTTTGTAATGATGATGAATTTTTTTTTTTTTGCATTCGGTGTTTTCATGGGTTCTCACATGCAAGGTTTTGTGGATATATGGATGAATGGCTAGTATGGCATGTTATTTGAGTGCTTGGGGTGACATGTAACTGTTCATGTGAGTGAGACTTGATGAATCACCATTAGTGAATATGAAAATCACTTATGTAAGTTTTTTTGTTTTTCAAAATTGTTTTGAGCTGAAAAATTATGGTGTTTATTTTGAACCGACAATTATTTGGATGGTTTATCCTATGTCTTATAAGTTTTGTCTATTTAGTATTCTTCCTTATGATATAGAATTCACACTATTGTTGCATATTGATATGGGATCTTATTGGTGGCTCTGTTTTGGGGTAATGTTCAGTGGGTTTCTAAAGATGAGTTGGATGTTGTGATGTTTCCATGGATGGTTATCCATTGCTATGCTTTCCTGTTGATCAACCTAAGTATTTGTTTCAAATGTTAAATCCACCTCTTAGAATGATACCTCAGCCGTTTGTTGAAATGTAGAGATGTATGGGATCTATTTAAAGTGACTTCCCTTTATGGTGATTTTCTCGGTTGTAGTAGTTATTCTCGGTGATGTTTAGTGGGTGTTTTTTTGTGCCTTGTTCATTCTCCTCCTCGTTCAAAGTGAGAGAAAATAGTTTTGTGTATCTCCATGTTCTTTTTTGGGTAAAAATGTGTTGTTGAGGAAGAGAGTCTTATTGTGTCTCTTGATCTGTTGTTTCTTACTGGGAGTGTTATGTGGCACTGTGTGGAACTAAGGGATGGAGTACATGATTGGGATTATCAAATTCTGGCTGTGAGGCAAGAGATGATTCATCTATTAGAGCTCCAGCCATAGGTTTCATACTGAAGCTAGCATATAGTCAGAAGTCTTAGGATTGTGGGTAGTATTACTAAGCTCATAACTATACCATTTCATTGAGGTAGTTCCATTGTTTCTTTTGTGGATTCAATTTCCCAATGATTGGGTCCCCTTCCCTCCCCTCCCTAATTGGTGGGGGTTTGGATCCATGCAGAGAGTGTTGGCCAAGTTCTTGCCACATCCATTTTAGAGTGGGTGGATTAAATGTTCATTTTGTGTTCCTCTCAACTTGGGTATGTAGGTTTTTTGTGTGAGAGTTTGGTGGTCTTTTTTTAGTGAGGCCCTATTTGAGCTCAAGTTTAATTCTTGTTTGTTCGTTTCAATTTGGGTTTAAATGGTGGGGATACCCACCATGAGTCTCATGGATTTTTCTTCCTAAGAACTTTTCTCGTGGTAATTGCTTCTTAATGGTGGGGTTACATCCTGTAATACATTGGAATCATTGGTTTTTGTGAGTTCTCTTTGGTTTGGGTGATTTTTCAGTTCATTGGTAGAAGTCACAATAAGTGGGTTCTTCTTTTGGTTGTGGGTGTGGGGACTCAATCTTTCAGTTGATTCTCAGGAAGTGGTTGAGAGTTGGTGTTTTGGTTGAGTTAATGGGATTAAGTTATATTAATTTTATATGGTGTGTCATTGGATTAGGATTCTGGACCATATTGATAAATAATCCTTAGGTTTTGATCAATCATATGTAATGTGTTTTGTCTTTCCGGGGGCAGAAAGCTTTAATGGTAGGGAGAATCATCACACCCGTTTTTTTTTCTTTTCATGTCAGGGTTTTTATTTGGTTCATATAAAAGATTGTTCCTTTTCTTGGGTTTTGTGTGAGATTAATTTATAGTTTTTAACTTCCATATATGTCTAATCACCCTAATTTGGGTTCCCCATTTTTTTTAGGAGTTTTTGGAGAGAGGGTGGTTACTTCATGATTTGGGCCAACTGGGAGCCCATTTAGAGTTTTAAAAACCTAATTTGGTTTTTTTATAACTCCTTTGTTTTTCTACATTTTTCACTCATTCTAATTCATAAATTTCATCCCCTGACTTATTCAAACCAATATATCCTTTTGGACCCCTTAGGAATTCATAATCATGGTGAATTGGGGTTACTTATTTCGGTATTGGGTCATCCCATGATCTCATTTCCAGTTTTAAAAAATAATAATTTGTTTCTTTTATATCTAATTAAATTTTTAAAATATTTAGGTGATTTTACCTCACACTCGAATCCAATATCCCTATACACACCCCCAGTATCTATTTTACCTCTTTGGACCTCATATGAGTCTCGTATTAGGGAGAAAGTTCTCATGTTACCTCAAATCTTCCAGAATTGATATGGTAAATGAATTCATACATAACTCATTAAATTCGTGATCATTTTCCCAAAAATATTATTTCCCTGGTTCTTCCAGATCTTAGGTGCCTCCCCAATAAGTTTCAGTCCATTACCTTTTCTCTAAGGGTGCAGATCTAATGGAATATGAAGAGTTTTCTAGTTGAAAAGGTGAGATTCCTTCTCCTTTATCCTCCCTCTTCTTCCTCCATTCATTATTTGTTGGTTTTATAAATTCCCCTAGTCATGATTGACCTAGGGTTATATTATCCCATTATTTTTTATGGGTTTTTTGTTAGTTTAGGTCTGGTATTCATAGTTTTACGGTTTATAAACCCGCGGCGGGTGTTTTTGTGTGTGCGTTTCCATTATGCCAAGGATTTGAAGTAGGATATCCCTTGAACATGCCTTTACCATTCAAGTTTCATCATTTTAATATTTTCCTAAACCGATATATATGTTTATTATTGTTTTTAAGACTTTTTATAATGTTCTTGGGGTGCAAAATGGTTGTTTAAGCCTTGTTTTTTGAAAGGTATTGTTGTTTTTTCATGAAAGTGCACACCAGGTGTTTGTTTAAATGTTCTGTTACCTTTCACACTTGTTTTGTGATGTTCAGAACCTATTTTATGGTATTTTTAACATGTTTTATATTCTTGAATAAAATATTTCTTGCAATTTCTGTTTTATTCCTTTTTATGTTCTTAAAATAAATTGTTTTGTTTAAAAGTGGATGTCATGTGTTCGGTAAATTGTCCGGTTGGATTTTATGTGTTAAGTGTGATTTAAAAAATATTTGTATGGATTTATAAATGTATTTTAAGAATTAAAAATGGTATCTTTTGGAACTTATATGTTTTTCTAATTTGTATTTGTTTTTACAAACAAATGGGTTTTGGGTTTACAACATATTTTGGCTCGAGTTTCCCAAAAATGGACTGTTTCACATCTTTATGAAAATGGTTATGTTTTGATTATGTAATTTGTGTATTATAAGAGATTTATGAATGTGTTTTTATGTTATAAATGGCGTTTATACACATCCTTAATAAAATTAAAATGCATACCATTGTCAAATGTTTGTTTTGATAAAGCCTTAAAGGCCTGTTTGGAATTTTTTTTAAATGGTTTCCATGTGTATTTTATGTTTAATATTTTGGGGACGTTTTATGGTCCTTGAAATTGATTTATTAATTGGTTTTAGGGATTCCAAAACTGGTTTGATATGTTATTTATTGGCTTGTGTCCTTGAAAGAGCATTTTTTTATATATATTATGTGTAAGACCTCATTATACTCCTTGAGATTGTTTTACGAAACTTTTTAGTGGTTTATTGATTTGTGAAAGAAATGTGAAGAATTTTTGCGGGCTGTTTGTGTGATTATGGTTTGGTAATGGAATTTTTATGTGAAAATTTTATTAGATAATATGTGTAACTTTATTGAGAAATAAAGGGAATCTCGGGTATCTAGGTGGGTGGGCGTGTACTAGTATGCTAGTGATTCCGTGGGGTTTGGCCCCTATTTCATGTAGCAATATTGACGATGACAACACTAACTAAACTATGATGATGATGATGTTGGGGGGCCACTAGGTTATGGGTATGCTCCCTACTATTGGATCGTGTGCACAAGAATAGATATTTATTATGGTTACTTTCACAGAGATATGAGGTACCTGGGGATCATAACTAACTAATGCCTAGGGTTGTTCCCATGAGTTGTTCTCATTGGCTATTTTGTACTCACCGTCGGAATATGGTGTGTTTGGTTGGTAAATTCAGTAGTGTGTGTTATTTATTTAAATTTATACATTATTTAAAGCGTCCCTATTTAAAACTATTTTCATTTTGAAGATGCAACTATTTGAAAAATTGTTACTTGCATTTTTGTTTATAAAATATGAATGTTTTTGTATGATAATTATTATATCATGGAACCTCATTTGAAAAAAATACTTTTATATCTTGTATTTAAAACATGAAATTGATGTTTCTTTTATTTTAAAGGAAGTGCATTGGGAATATAATATCGGGCTAACCTACTGAGTTTTAATACTCACACCTATAGTCTTCTTCTGTTTTTAGCCCTTGTGCAGGTTTCAGCTTGAGTTCAGTCGCCTTGGGAGACATGTGATCATTTTTTTAGAGAGTGACCAGAGGGGTCACATGGAGTTAGTTTGTTATCGGTTTTGGTCAGTTGAGTTGTTGGTTTAGTTGTACCTTCAGTTTCTTGTACAAATAATGTTCAGTTTAATTTTTATGTAAATGTATTTTGGGATGTCCATTTCTTTCCATTGTTTGTTCTATTGTTTATATATGGTAGAAATTGTTCCCTTGTATACTCTATTAATGCCCTTGGTGCTTGTCACTATACCAGGAGGATTGGGAACGCCTCATGGGACTTTTCGCGGGCCGTCCTGGGTGACTGGTTTAGGGTCGACTTGGGTTGGTTCGTGACAAAGTGACCCGGTACACTCTATGAAATTGTATAGATTTTCCTACCTTTGACTTTATAAATATATACTATATTAATTCATTTAAAATCATCGCATATCATTTATAAAATATACAGAATAAATTTTAATTGCATGATGAATGTCACATACACCTATACATGGCTAATATACCGTTATCTAAATTACCTCTCCAAACTTTTCTCTTTAAATAACTAAAACAAACAAATTCACCCAAAAAAATATAGCCATGATAACTAAAAATAAATGAGGAAATAGAGACTCAAACTACATGACACTAACCTTAATCATTGTCCTTAATGACTAGATTTATTATTTGAACCATAATTGATAAATTATATTTATGCTCTTCAATACTTCTCTAAACTGAAAATAGGTTGGACCAACAAACCTCACACTTAAATGTCACACATTGTAGCTTATGGTTAAGCTCTTGGATTTTATTGTCCAAATATTCCTCTAAAAATGATCGTTTAGGCTCTCGATGTGATTGTACCTAATTATAACCAATTTTAACCATTAAGAATCCTTACTTAAATCATTATCAATAACAAATCCTAGACACACACACACACACACACTAATTTGTAGAAACAAACCCCAATATAAAAAAAATGTTCATATGAATGCTTGCATGAATCCCTCAAATTTAAAATTTCCCCATTTTAGTACCTTTACAGATGATTTGAAACATTGGAAATCACAATAAAACAAAAAAATGGTCAAAATAAAATATAGTGAAATATGTACTGTTGAGTAAACATACATCATTGGTGTTATTATAGAAATCAATTGTCCCTAAACTTTCATCATAAGAAACCACCTATTAGGAAATAATGGGAAAAGAAATTAAATATAATGACTTCTCATATATAAGTGATTAGTCGGTCAATTATGCATGATAAATAATACATGACTCAATAACCAACAATGAACAATGAATATTTATATTGATATGAACTATTGGTTTAGATTGTGAACTTTTTGTGACACGTTTATAGAAGGTTCACCTGTAAAATAGAGTATTTATATGAATACCTTCATAGAATAAAGATTATAAGAATTATCCAAATCACTAAGGACCACATCAAATATAGTAAATACAAATTCTCAACTATGGAAACAAGGTATAAAATTTTATCAATGAAAATCTAGGAATGTATAAACAGTTTTTATCCTCAAGTGGTGATACTTATGAAATGAAATTATTAAAGGGAGAAATAATTTATGTTAATAAAAACTAAAATCCATCTTATGGAGTTTTTAATAGAAATAAAAACAACCGTTGGAAAGGATATTGAAATTAGAAATCCACTGGATGGTGTCTATGAGCTTTTGTGGATGAAGAACCAACTAAAACTTAAGGAATAAATTCATCTACAGTTTAAAATGGATTAAGGAAATTCAGCCCCTAATAATTTCATGGGAAGCTATTTTTGGGATAAAACACATATAAATTCAAGATTTTGGGAAAATTTCATACAAGTGGAAAATAAGGAAATTAACATTGAATTTCTATAATTGGAACCAACTGCTCTTGGAGAATAAAATGAAGAAACAGGAGTTGAAATTTTATAACTGAGTCAATAAAATAAAATTTAATTTCATGAAGGGTTAAAATCTAAAAATAGAGCAAAATTAGTCAGAATGAGGTGTAAATATAAGTAATGAGACGGAATATTTTAAACTGTTGTTTATATACTTAAATGGAGGTTAAAAGTAGATCAAGGAGCATGAATTAAACTGATAATAAATTTTGTAGCTAAAAATTAGCCAAAATAGTTGTGAATAATTGGGAAATGAAACCAAAACAAACAGAAGATAAGGATGAGATTAATTCCTATCAAGAGGTAAAGAATCCAATTTTCACATAAAGACTATTTTCTATATGAAATGATATCAAAAACAAAAAAATAATGTTTAGAATTATATTGAATGTGGTTTCCTAAAGAAAAATGTTAAAATAGAAAGTGTCTAAATCAAAGAGAAAAGATAATACTTTAAGAGGATATATATAAGGAAAATTTTCATATCTAAATAAGAGAACTCAAGTAAATTAGATGAAGAGGAAAAAAAGATTCCATAAATTCTAAAGGAAAAAAATATCAACAATTTTTAAGAGTTTCATTGAATTAAAATTTTTATTCATAAACTTCTGTACAAACTATTAGTAAATGTAAATATACTGATGAAAATGTTTATTAAATTTGTAGCTGATGAATTGAAAAATTTTAATTTATTACTAAATGGGTCCTATTTTTTTAATAATAGGTTAATAATGATTAAGAGTTGGGATAAATATATAATTTCATGCATTTAACATACCTAAAAGAATAGTAAGACCATGTTTTAAATGTTAGAAATAAATTAATCTAATGAGTAACTAGTAGTGAATCCTCATCGCCGAAGTCTAAAAACAAATCTCTCTATAAGAAAAAAATAATTTCATTAATAGATAAAACATGGTTTACATGTACAAATTATTCATATATGAATATCATAGTGGTTGTTTCATACACAACTATATATATTTTCATGTTAATAATGTTAATATAATGTAACACAATGGTATAATGTTAAAAAAAATTATATTATGGTATGTGATAATATGTATGTATTTTAGTATTTCTAGAAGCATAAGAAAAATCATAATCACTATAAACTTGAAAATGTCTATATTTTATAGTATATCTATAAACATAAGAAATCATATGCACTGACAATATGAAAATTTGTATAATTTATGTTTTGGTATACACATTATTTTAATAAAGTCCATAAATATAATAATATGTGTGTAAATAATAAAGTTTTAGAATAATAATAATCCAAATGAAAATTCATTTTTTAGGATTTATGTATTATTGAATTTTTTATAATAATTTTATATTATACTATTTAAAATCCTATATGTATTATAATATTTTTATATACATGGATATAAACATATTGATAGGAATTCACACCATTAATTTGATAATGTGATTGTATTACAGTCAGTGTTTCAGAATAAGCATAAATATATGCACTATAAACTTAAAATTTGTGTATTTTAGTAATTTTATAAGAATTAGAATGAGAATAGGCATAGTCATAAGCATATGTATATATGTATTAAATATTTTTATAAGTATGAGTATAAGAAGATGCAGAATTACTTGGTTGGAAATTATATTTTATAGTATTATAGTGTTTTTATATTACAATTTAATCATAAGTAGAAGCACTATAAAAATGTGTATATTTTCATATCGGTTGGGATGTATATATTAAATTTCTTTATAAAATGTGTATCTTTTACTATCTTTTGGGATATATATTATTACCAAACCTATATGAAGTAAAACAAAAGAAAATACTGGATCCTAATAAATGAACCATGAATGAAATAATCCCATTCATAATGATGTAATACAAACCAAAATGGTATCCAAAATATATTAAGAAGAGTTGAAAAATGAACTATTTACCATCAATCATTTTTGGATGATATACTTACCTAGAGACTGACCACATTGGATTCCTTATCTTTGGATGAAATTTCAAATATAAAATCAATTCCAAATTAATATTTTAAGTTGTGAGGGAAATGGAATTATAGGAGGAAATTGATTTTCTAATGTTTTACAGTATATGAAGCATTATCTACCCTATACCTGAGAACTAATGAATTTTATCTTATATTTTGGATTTTATTATCCAAAAAACAAAATTAAACAAATCATAAAAGTAAATATCTATTCATTGGTAAGAAAAAAAACATAAACAATGAATATGAATTATAGCATGAAATTCTAGCTCACAAATAGTGATCTAACTAATTAATAAAAAATTATATTTTCAATTATCCATCTTCATGATATAAAAAATTATTGATCAAATTAACTCATTTTTATCCTTTATGAAACAACAAACTGCTTATCAAATGAAAATAATTGAATAATCCATACCAATTTACTTATGATTCTTAGTAGACATTCATAATAATCCCTGTTTAGTATAACTCATAACATTTTTTAAAAGAAAACCCATTTGACTCTCTACTTGAAAGTATGCATCCTAGAAGGTAAGGGTAGCATGAATTTTGGTGGTTGTTCCTAATTTATTAGAACATATATGTCTGTATTCTTTGAAATATTATAATTAGATTGTGATTTTTATTAAATTTCATAATATAAACATAAATCTAGCTATATTATGAATAAAGAAATTAAAGACCTACAATCACACAAAGAAAAGAGGATTTTACTTTATGTCATAAATTTTTCATTAGGAGTTGTTATTATTCAGAAGGGTTTTGAAATATGATATTAATATCAAGATCCCATTTATTATAATAAATATTTATCCATAGTTGAAGGAAAAATAATTATTCTATAGAGGTTTCAAAAGATATTCAATAGGAAACTTGATCTTCCCATTGTAAAATCTACCTTTTCCAACAAGTGAAAAGAGTTAACTCACTCCAAGAAATAAATAAATATATTTTTTATCTAAAATAATATATAAAAAACCTTCAAAATGTGTCCCTTCACTTCCCTCCTACAAATAGTCTCAAATAAAAAAATCAGAATAAATAGGAAGTCACTAACAAAAGGGAAAGAACATAATGAAAGGATATATATATATATATATATATAAGTATTGCATATGTTTAGTACCTCACAAAAAAATTTTTTGGAAGGAATGAAAAAGGATACTCATCAATTGTTGCCCAAAACTACCCAACCAGATCATGTAAGGTTGGAATAGTCGTACATGAGGTTTTTATATGATTAAGGTAGTTAATTTAAAACTCATTTAATATTTGTATTATGTTTAGGTAAATCCTCTTAGGATACACTCAACCCAAACCCAATAACATTAATTAGTATTGATTTTATAGAAAAAAAAATATGTCTGTTAAGTGAGGCCAAATTTCTCTATTTATAGATCACAACAAGGTATAACCCAAGATTGAAAGATATTTAAAATTTATAACATAGGAGATAAAAGGGGAAATAATGGATATAATTAAACCCATAAATTAACTACCTAAAACTCCCCCTCAAACAGGGACATGTATATATTTATCATGATCAATATTTTATGTAAGATACTTTTCTATGGACCAAGAATCCCTCTAGAAAACACATGAGCAATCTTATCTTACTGTATGACTCTATTTGAATGTGAGATTTCACTTCCTCTAGTTCACCATAAAATAGTGTCAATTCACCTCAAAAAGCATCATACCATTGAAATTAGTTCCCTAGAACTAAAAAACCCTGTAAATTTGATTACTGGAATAATAATATTATTTTATAACCAGATGAGAATTCATCAGCGTAACATTAATGTGATAACTTCCTAAGAGTATTAATGTGACAACTTCCAAAAAGGTGTTATAGAAATTGTGTTTGTTAAATTGATAAATAATATTGAAAAATGTATCTTTATGCATAATTTCAACATTTTTGAAATTAATTTTAAAATAATTAAATATTAAATAGTTAATTTTACATCATAACAGTCATCCTCATTTAAAATAGGAATATAGAACTCGATTTTATAGTCTAGCATATCATCAATGATATTTATTATCATAGAATATTTTTTTACTCAAATCCCAATTCATTCCAACAACTTGATTTAGTATAACTTTCATTTTATGAAGTAATCCATCAAAGATAACAATTTTTCATTAATATTTGATAATTGATCTTATAAAGAAGAGTTCGGTATGATGAATGTATATAGATAGTTCTCATGATGAATATTTTTTTCCACATATATATAGTAATCTAATGTATGTATGTATGTTATTCTTGGATCATACAGATATGAATCCACTTCAGATGATACATGCTAGATTCTATTATCAAAAAAACAATTTTGGACTATAAATGAATAATTTCAATAAAATTAAAAGAAAATAAAAAAATAAAATAAAAAATTAGTCATCTTGAAGATAAAACTCACAATGTGTTTTAATCCATTATAATGTTTCAAAAATTTGATTTCTCCCTTTTCAAGCTCTGAAAATTTATTTCGACTCACCTTATTGTAGAAGTGAAGTATAGAAGATCATCCTACAAAGAAAGAATTTATGCAGTCACAAGATGATAAAATTAATTTGATTATTCAGTTTAAGGGTATATACAGAAGAAGAATAAAAACAATTAATTAAAAACATATGAGAATATAAAAATAAACAACAAAAAGGAATGAAATGCAGAAAAAGAGCTTTTTAGTTCAAGAAAATTAATAAGTTTTTATTATATAAGTGATTTATTAACACCTAATATTATAGATGAAATTAATTTACCATAGTTATTTAATTATACCACATCTTCATAAAATAATAACAAGTAATTTCATCCTTTTTTATACCTTTTTCTATGGATTAAATTCATTAAAAACATCTTTTATCAAAAGTCACAAAAATATCATAGTAAATGACTCACCAAATCACTATGCTTTTATTTATTATATTTCCCTTATTTTTTATATATTATTTTATTATTTTTAGGTAAAACACAAAAGGTGAATTTTGAATTTGATTTAGTGAAGAAATTATACAATAAAAACACATAATAATTATTTATTACCACACACTCAACAAGTCATGAAAATCCCAACATATGTCTTATACCCTCTCATGATAATAATAATAATAATGGTGAAGTGATTGAGAAAAAATACAACCCTTGTTATGAATACAAGAGTAATTTTGATTAATAAGAAGTTAATATAAATAAAAACCAAATAAAATAAGAAATAAAACACATGAATCTTTGGGCGTTAAACCAACACAATTGTAGCACCTCCACCTTATATGAATAGTTCCAAAATTGAACAAAAGGAATTTTTTATTGGAAAATAAAATTTCAAGGAATATACAAAATTACACAACATATACTCTATCCAAATGATTATTTTAGGTTTCTCTATTGATAGATGAACTTCTATACAAACCATTGAATTAATACATAATGTTGATTTGTTATTGGAATCACATGGTGTGTAGTAGTGATATACTTGTTGTGTAGTTACATTTTCTCAACCAATGAATTATAGAGTGGTTATACATGTCATGAAAAATATTCCAAATAGAATACTCTTCTTGATCAAGAACCTAGGAATATATAAAACTATCCTAGTCATGTATATATAAAAAATACACTGCAAGTTCTAATTAATTACACACTTTGTTGCTTTCATTTATTCTTTAAAACTTTCCCAAAGTGTTTATTTAACCATGAAAACCTAACATATATCCACAAATATAAAAAATGATTCATTTTTACTACATAAGAACATATATAAAGAATTATATTCCTTTTTATATAGTAAAAACATAAAAATAGCATACACAAATTCGGTGAATCATACATAAATCAATATGTAGTACTATAAAGATTTTTTAGTTGGATAAACTATTATTATGCTCTAATAATATTTATTCCACCACAACCAAAGAAAAAACTTCTCCAGTTATAAAATTCAGGAAATATTAGAGTCAATTATATTCATATAAAAGAATAAAATATTGATATTCTCCACCTATAATCCATCAGTGTGACTACACCAAAGATAAAAATAATCCTCAAAGATATATAACTCCACTTTATATGTTCCATTCAATCAATATAACCCCACCAACACCCAATAACCTTGAATCAATCTCAATCTAGGACATGAGTAGCATCAAGTGAAAAAATTATATTGTATATGAATACCAAAAGTTATCTCAACCTCCATAAGGGATCTCTCCATGATATGGAAGTAGGTGTAGGTCCTCATACTTGTGTAAATGTATGAATATATCACTAAAATCATGATTAATATAAATAGTAACATTACTATGTGTAGACCTTTTCAAAATAAAATCCTACTTTTTAGTGAAGTATCATATAATAATGTGTCACTTTTAGAAGAAATTTATAATTAATGGGATTTTTTAATATATAAAATAGATAATTTTATAATATTTGATTATAATTTCTGAACTCTCTATCCTCAAATAGATCACATTGAAAAAAAATGTCCATATATAATTAATTTGGCATCGTATGATGCATAAACCAACATAGAAGTACAATATTAAAATTAAATTCACTTCTCATATGATACAAGAAATAATTAAAGTCCTTGTATAGGAATAAATCAACAATATCTCCCTTTGTTTGTGTACCTTTTCCTGATTGAGTGAACTAAAAACCTTATAGCCCTATTTATTGAGTTTCCCAAACCAAAATGTCACATGTGAATACTAAAATCATTGTCCTTAGTAAATAACCTTTTTGAAACCACTCAAATATTACTCAACTTCAATGGGACCCTACTCAGGATATCAACAAGGATTGTTGTATCTTCTAAATTCTGGATATTATAGTAAAGGAATCGATCATCAGAACCAAGAAGACACACATAAAAATTTATATTCATTCACCAATGGACCTCGAACAATAAATCAATAATATACACAATATTTAATAAGTGTATCTATACCATAAACTAAAAATTTATATTAAATATATGAATAAAAAATCAATAATCAATTATAAAACAAATTATAATATCTTATAATAACATATATAGTAAAATTCCCTAGATATGCATAAACTTGTCTATAAATTCTAACCCAAGGTAAAGAATTTAAATAATCAATGCAATCTATTTTTTAGGACTCCTTTAATAATATATATTCCATGATAATGAAAAATATAAATGCTAAATGAAGTGAAATGTAACACTAAAAAAGCATAGAAATAAAGTAGCATCGGTTTGCTTGTTTAGGTATAATCATAAATAGGCGAGCTCTTATAGGAGTGACATTGAGTCTTTTCCATATGTTGGGAGTAATATATTACATTTTAAAATGAATGATTTTTCACCATAACAACATTAAATGTCTAATCTACTTGGTTTCTAAGAGGTGAGTTTTTTAAATATTTATAAAAGTAGTGATGATGAACAAAAATTAAATGGTAGAAAACATACAATTTTATTAGTAATGAATCATTTGGATGGAATAAGAAATGATTATTGACACACGAAACATATGTAAAAACTTGTGTTGATATAATGGTGTTGTTTCAAAATAGCATAGGTAAACTTGTTGTTTTGAGATTTTTAGGAAGTTCAATATGTTAATTAAAGAGACAGTACATGTAGGTGGTTGGTAAAAATCATTCAATTATGTTTAAATCTGAAATTTTAGAGAAATTATGAGAGAAATGACCTTCATGTTTGGTAAATCACCTGAATCAAATGATTATAGCCACATAAAACATATATCATAGAATCCCAAATTTCAAAAAATCCACTAAATAAGTTCAAATCGAGTAGACACAAAATACAGATCACAAAAACCTTAACATGAAGAAAAGTCTATTCATTTTAGCTGGTGAGACATTTCAAAGAATAATGATGATATAACCTATTAGGGAAGAGGCTGAGTATTTTTAATCTGATGCTCCAATGTTTTTTCAATAAAAACAAAGTTCAAAGAGTTGATGGTTTGTGTTTCTACAATAAATTGATAAAAAATTTCCAAAATTTGAATAATATTTTGAGCACATAACACTTTAGATGATATATAAAAATATAAAAGGTGATTGTTCAATTTTTGACTAAATAATTAGAATTATCCTATATTTGAAATTAATTATTAGAATTTGTTATGGATACTACATCACATAGAAAGTGAAAAATTATCAAGAACATGCAATCATTGTTAGATGAAAAATAGTTGTTATGCAAGGAAATATATTGGGATAATAACATAGATTCTCCCTTGAGTAGATACATTCTTGGATCGATTGTAGTAGTTTATCAAGAACACACCTTATTGAATATTTAAATATCATAAAATATATACCAATTTTCATTTCTCATAGTACATTATCAATAACATACTTGCTTAAATATATAAATAATAAAAATAGTGGCTTAGTAATAAGTATTATTTATTAAGAATAGATACTTTCTTGAAAATATTAGTTATGAGAGGACATGTATTGAGACGATAATATAAACACCCTCTTGAATAAATACCTAATCAGATTGATCATATTAGTTGATCAAGAACACACCTTATTGAAAATATAGATAACCTAAAAATAGTAGTTTTGAAAGAAAATATATTCCTTCTTGTATTTCTAATAGTACATTATCAAGAATATGTCTAATTGAATATATAAATAACATAAAATATTGTTTTTGCAACATTTATTATCTAAATAAGTAGCAAAAAATTATTTTTCCAACATGTTACATTTCTACAAAAGCACATATAATGTGTGATATGTGCTCTAGACAATTTTCAATGATTTCTATCAAATCGTCCCAAGAAATATGAAAATAACTTGTAGTCACCGATGTAAATTTACATAAATATAAAAAATAAAGGATAAGAATTATAGAAATTCAAATTGAATAAATTTCCATAATAATAAAAGAAATAGATATTATTTTTTTCTAATTAAAAGAAAATGAAAAAATATATATTGGATTTATTGAACATCATGGTAAGGGTAAATTTAAAATGAATCAAAATCAAAAATAACATGAATCTATATATACACACATTCTTTAAACACATTTTATATATTAAAATACCATTGTATTATACAAGAATATAATATTATTTCATAGTAAAAATAAGTATAAAATGAATAATCAATTAAAATAATATCAAACCTGAAATCATTTAGCCCTTGAAACTATCCACTATTAACACATGAAAAAAATTAATTAAACTATTCACACAAGTCAAGAAAATATTGAAATATGTATAAATTTTTAACAAAAAATAAAAAAAAATATAACCAAGTAATAACTATGAAATGAATTAAGAATGTATAAATAGTGAAAAAATTATTCAAAAATGATACATCAGGATCCAAATAAGTAATTTGTGTAGGGATAAAAGCATAAAATTATATGTTCATGGAAGAAATGTTGTTGAATGTCTATCTAAACACAAATTCTAATAAAATAAAAATTATTTCATATGGGAGATGAGATTTTGGAAAGATAAATTCCTAAATAGATATTCATTTGCAGGGGCAGGTTGGTGGAAAATCAAAAATAAGTAGCATGTTACCTATAATCTAGTAAAAATGCACTATTAGGGGAACCTTATCGAGTTATGCAGATTAAATTCAATAGAAGAGTGTGAGGTACGTATTTTTCATGAGAAATTTAAAAAGGGGGGATTTACCTAGTGTCATAAAATAAGGTTAGTAATAAATCACATGAGGAATCAGATTGCAAGGGTAGATCAGGGTTCAGGTGATAAATAAGGGAGATAGAGTGTCCAGGTTAGAGGAGAAGGGTATCGAGGATGTGGGGTAGCTGCATTAAAGAAGGACTGTGGAAGGTGGTGTTGCCATTTTACAAACTCCTTGAGTTGTGGTGAGCCACATCATAGGAGAAGAGTCGTGGTGAGGTGGGGGCACATTGGAGGCACGTCAATAGGGATGCGGGGAGACTATTTCAGTGCGGAGGGGACACGTAGTGCTGGAGCCACATTGGTAGGGAGGTGGGGATGATGTGTTAGAGCTATGTTGATGGGGAGGTGGGATGGAAGCATCATATTTTCATCGACGGGTAGGTGGGATGACTATGTCATGGACACTTCAGAGGAGGAGGAGGATCACTATGATGTTGGATGGCTATGTTAGTGGAGGAGGGTCATAGGGTGAAGGAATTATGATGGTATAATAGGAGGGCAATGGGCGGAGGAATAACAAGGGGAGTATGAGAGGGAGGAGGAATTTTGAGGGATGAAGAAGTGGAGTAGGAATCATGAGGTGGTGGTAGGGGAGGGGAAGGAGTAATTGCGGGGGGGATGTGGGTATGAAACTACTAGGGACATATTTTTTTCCATGGATTTTGATTGAATATAACCATAGTTTTTATAAAATATGCCAATAAATCCATTGATATAGGCCAAATTTCTAGTAGCGATAGGTAATACTATTATAGATTAAACGATGGATGCACCTATATAGCACTCCAATTCATTAGGTAATGTACCCTTTCTTGATAAGAAAGAAGTAGGGATTTACCTGAGGTTTTCTCCATTATATTGAACTAGGATCCAGTTATTTCTAAAACAAGTTTAACATGGGTTATGAAGAAAAATGTTCCATGATACAAACACACTTTTGTGATGTTGGTTATGGGTTTATAATGTTTCAAATAATCAATATTTATATCACATCGTTCATGATTATTAATTTTTATAACACTAACCTTCTCCATATTTTCAGATTTTATGATATAAGTATTTATGGGTATCATCTCCTTCATGATTTTCTCATGCACTCTAATTATATCATTATACCCTTATTAACTTCTTATGTTCACTGATGAAATTCACTTATTAGTACTTATGTTTACACTTACTGATCATTTTTTGACTCCCTTATTATGTTTTCCTTTTTCCTGGGTTATTAAGAAATTGTGTTGAATGAACTATATCTGGAAGGGATTTCATATGGATGATGATGATGTATTTATGGGAATTTTTTATGTGGGATTTTTTCCTAATTCTCAAAACACTAAACCTAAAATGTCCTTAAGAATGTAAGTATTCTAGTTTTTACTTTTGAAGTTGTAAGGTTTGGATGGAGAAAAATTAGGTCTAATTTATCAGTACCAATTCTAGAAATGTAAATTTTATGATTCCAAAACCGGATTCGAGAGTGTGGATTCTAGGATATTTTATTTGGTATTTGAGGCCAGTTCATACAACCTTGTAGATTATTATTTTTTCATGTGAGGATATCTTAAGAGTTATAGATTTCATAATAGGTCTATAATATTAAGGATGGTCATAATTTCAAAGTATTAGACACGCTTTTAGGTTTTAATCGATGTTATCCTAATGTGATTAATGAATTTTTAGGATACATTTTAGTTGGTTGAAGTATTTGTAAATCAGTGGTTTAACATGAAGTAAGAATTTAATTTTTTTTGGTAAAAATATTTAAGGTATTGCTAATATTTATGGTTTATATGATCTTGGATATTGAGAACACAAGTTTTATAAAATTGATAACTATAGGATTTAAAATTGATTTAGTAAATAAGTGATTAGTGTAACTTCAAAATAATATCACCATATGTTTGGGCATGAAATATGAAAGGTATGAGATAACATTTGAGATTAAAATACTCTTAAATTTTGAGGATATTAAGGTTATTTGGGATATGGGGTTATATAAAGATTTAGTTTCAATATTGGGTATTACTATTGAATTTTGAAGTTTAATGTATCATATAAAGGTTTATTAATTTTTTAAATTATCTTACTTTGTGCTAAATATTTAGGTTTTGGTTAATGTATAAAGATAATAGGAATATCTTATTATCCATTTTATGGTTATATAGTCTTTAAAAGTTTATTTTAGTACTTTTTTCATGAATAATTAATCTTGAAAACACATAGTTTGGAGAAAAATATGAGATTATGGTGGAAATTTACAAGAGGAAATTATACTCATCAATTAGGTATATTTCTTTTTGCTCTTAGTCTAGAAGGAAATAATTCATCAACACTAAGAAATTTATTTTAGAACAAAAAAAATATCCTATTATATTCATATATAATTAATCATATGGTATTTTATATCATCATAGATTAATGGTTTTGAGGACTTTAACTTTCCATTGATTGTTCACTTACTTGTGATAAATGACCTAAATCAATCTCTATGATAATTTACGCTTTTCTTACATTCTCGCCAATGTTCTCCTATTTGGAAACCTAGTTACGTGTTATTCTATATAACATTTGTACTTACCTCTATACCTTATTAATGGGATGTTTTATAAAACCTTTTCATGATGTGGGTTTACAAAAAAATTACTTTCAAATTTCCATCCTTTGATTACAGAGATAAATCTCAAATTGTGAGGATTCAATTTATTAAAGTGGGGGAGTATGTAACACCATAAGAATTTAAAAGAATAAAATTATGTTTAGTAGTATAAAGGGCACAAAAAACTGATCTTAGATGAGAATTTAACACTCTAATACTTAAAGATATATTTATTTTAAAATAAATTTATTCACATTAATAGCGTTTGGTATACGCAACCCTGATATTTTTATGTTCGATATCATATTTAACACGCAACATCGAGCTTAAACAACCCATGATATATATAACCATCATAAATGATCCATTAAATTAGTGGGTATGAATATAAATAAATACTTTATGATACATATATACATATATATTAATTATTTTTTATTAAATAATCAATCAATTTTTAGTAAAGTGATTTTATTTTTCAAAAATATGTTTTCTTCAAAAATAATATTTTATATTTTCTTGAAAAAAATATTATAATAAATTTTTAGAACATTTAGAAAATTTATTGGAAAATTTTAATTTATTTTTTTAATTGGAATATCAAAATTTATTTGGAGTGAAATTTTTAAATTTTTCTGAAAATAACGATTTTTCATAGAATTGTGAAAAAACTGATTTTTGTAAAACTATCATTTAGTTTAAATAATTTAAATAATTTAAATGACCTATTATAATTTAAAGTAACATAATTATTCTTTATTTAAACTTAACCCACTTAATTTATTTTTAATTAACTTTATATTATATTTTAGTATAAGTTTATTTTTTGTTTGAAAAGGGTTTTTTCTTAAAAACAATTTAAAGCGCATAATGTTTCCTTATTTTAATTAATTAAAATAATCCCTAATGAGGAATATTTTAAATGAAAATTATATATTATATATCAATAAATTTTAATTTATATTCATGCAATGATTATTATTAGTTATAGATTTAATATAAAATTATCTTGTACTTTGAAAATACACTTCTCGAAAAACCAATTTTCCATCAGTTCTGCGGGTTTTGTTTTAAATTTAATTTTTTTCATTTTTATAAAACTTATTTAAAAAAATTAAATTAACTTTTTAAATCATAATTTAAAAATTATACCGAGGTAAATTTTTTAGGATTTTCTGAAAATATTTTTTTATGAATAGTGAAAATTACTAAATTTTAATGGAAAACTATCTTTTCATTGAAATTATTTAAAAAGATAAATTATATTTTTAATTTATTTTAAATTAAAAAAATCAATTATATCCCTATTAATCTATTTTAGGTCATTTTAACCAATTTCGTATAGAATTTGGATATAAAAAACTTTATAAACATTTGAGCATTTTCTCATTGAAAATTTGCTTTCTCCCTGAGTCTGTGAGATTAATTTCAAATTAAATTTTGCCACCTATCTGAATTTAGCTTCCAAAAATTATTAAATATTTGTAATCATCATAATTTAAAATTTATAATCAGTTCAAATTAATTTTGTACCAAAATTAAGAGTGAAAATTGTAAAAAAAAAATAATTAGCATGGTTGAGGTAAAAATAGATTTAATGGGGGTTAAACAAACAAAAAAGTGTAAAACTAAACTATCAACTTGTACAACACCAATTTTATGGACATATTTACAATTTATATATTATATAATTTATAATTGACTATTTTTTAATATTTTTTCTGGATAAAAATTTGGTTATGATTGGATCTTTTCAATAAATTAATTGTGTGTCACTCACCTCACTTATAAAAGTTTACTCATATCCTATGTTTTTCACACATTAAAACCTCTTTAATTTGGGAAATAAGGGGAAAATAACTTCAAAAATTTCCTCCCCACATCCTATAAAAATTATTTTTTGCGGAAATATAACCTTGGAAGGCATTTGGAGAAAACCTAACTAGGATACTTGAAGAAGATGTAATGTACTTCAACGAGCGTTTTTATATTATTTCTTTCTCTACCTCATTAAATTATTATTAAACCATGATTATATAATAAATTCAGTAAATTAAATTTACTTATATTTTTTATAATAATTTCATGACATATAACCATCTCCACTTCCATCAAATGGGTTAAAAAATCATCATTCGTGTGTATGGCGGACTACAGCCTAGCGAACTGATGTCATTCATTTTTTCATTTCAACCTGTCATGGTTGGGTATAATGATAGATATAAATTATATATACAATATTTATAACGTAATTATATATCTTGAGTTATTATATCATATATAACTTTTTTACTTTCTATTCCGTAGGTGATATGATATTGTCGCTCATGTGTACAGCGGACTACCTCATGGAGAAGCGATGTGATTCATATTTCACTAATTATTTATATGGAATGTAATACAGATAAATCTAATTAATATATTTGATATATATGAAATAATTAAAATATTAATTACATATTTATCTTTATTAATATATTATATATCATTTTATTATTTACACTTAAAATATGATAACATCGTTCGTCTGTGTGTGGACTACCACCTTCATAAAGCGATGAGACACAATTTTCATCACCACTCCACATGGATGATATATATATAAGTACATTTAAAGAAATAATATGTTATATTTGATATTATAATCATTATAGAAAGATAGTATATTACTTACCTCTTTTCTATAACGATCATTGAAAAATGGAAATGTTACTCATGCGTACACACGACCTACAGTCTCCATGATCAAAACCTACTTCCTTTCTCAAAAACATATTTTATTATTGGTATTAAAATTATCATTGATTTGTAAATATAATAATTATTTCATTATTTTTATTCTTTATATGATGGAACTATATAATATGCATAAGAATCGAAACATTCATAACAGTGCAAGAATGAAAAACAAGGTAATTAACGCATAAAACAATTATAATAATTAAATATTATTAAAAAATGGATGATAATATATTATAAAAGTATAATATATGGTATTATAAATATTAATTTTATTATTAATAATTTATTGAAATTTTTAAAACAACTAGACATGACGTTAAAACATAACCAGGCAAAAGGAAGCTTGAGGTCAGGGTTTTCTATCTCGTTTTTTACTTCTGTGAGACACAAGTAATATTCATCGCTTATTTATTTTATGTGGTGTATATACTATCCAAGAATTTATTTTATGATTCTTATCATGGAAATTATTTTGGTTCACATATTCATTTAAAAATCTCTCTAATGGATTTTATGGTTCAAAATTTAACAAATCAGTAAAATATTTTTGCCTTAATTTTCCTTCTTGGGACATAAGTTATGTTATGAACCTATCTTATTCCATAAGGTGAATATAATTACAATTTCACATGTTATATCATTAATATATGTATTTTCATGATATTTTAATTCTAATTTTATTATATTCTTTTAGGGGGATTATGTTTGAAAGTTACTAAAGTGGTAAATATTTTATGACACAATCTCTTTGTTCATCAAAATTGTTTATGACTATATTTCTAATGACAAGATCTTATGATACATCTCTAAAGAATTATAAATAAATTTCTTATACTCTGGTTATTCATGATATTTCAAAGTAAAATTATAATTTTACCACTCTTTGGAACTTAAAATAATTGGGAAATTGTTTTTTAAAAAAAGCATATTTATTTCTCTCTTTGTTCGAAACCCCTTTTTATTCCAAAAAAATGTTTCATAAAAAATATTTTCAATTTTTTTTTATCTTTCTTAAAATGATTTATTAAAGATATTTTTTACCAATGTTTTACATTTTACAAAATGTTTTGATATTAATATTTATGTTCTTTTATAAATAATGCTCATTTGGAATTTACTAAAAATATAAAAGGAATATTTATTTTAACATGTACAATATGAACATAATTTCATATCATCATGACCATTAATTTATTTGAATATACCTTTGTATTTTTTCATGGTTATTTTCAAACAAAATGTTCTTAAAATTTTTTATGTTTTAAAAAATTTATTTTTTAATGGAACGTATATTTTCTTCAAAAAAATAAATGATTTTTAATTCATCTTTTATATGTTTCCAAGGTTGTTTTCATTGAAAATTATTTTCATAATAATATGTAAATTTCTAGTTTTTAAAAAGTGATTTTAAAAATGAAGAGGTTATTTTCCACCAAATTTATTTAAATATATTTTAATGGTATTTCCATTCATCAAAATGGACAACCCTTGTTGTTAATTATGATCTAATGGTGATATTTTTTAATAATACCATCCTCATTATTTCTTTATATTGATTAATATTGTTTCAAAGAGATTGTTATAGAACTCATTTATTTTCCATGGATTAGTCATGTTTCAATGAGATTGTTATGGAATACATTTCTTTTCTATGAGTTGACCATGATTCAAAGTTATTTTTATGGAACCCATTTATTTTACATGGTTTAATCATTTTTCAAACAGATTAAAATGAAACCCATTTCTTTTCCATGGGTTAATCAAGTTATAAAAGGAATAATGATTTGTTTTATGATTTTTATGATGAAAGGAAATCTCACTATAATTTATTCATGTTGTGGTTATTAGAAATTAATGATATGTGGGGTAGACCAAATAGTGTTGGGTGATCCCATTATAGCTTATATAATGGGTCGGATCATATAGCATTATATGATATCATTACAATATATACGATGGGGAAGCCCAGATATAGTTGGTTGATTTTGTTATGTCCTAAATGATGGGTTCACTCATATTGTACTCCAATGTGTTGGTTAATGTACCTTTTATTGATAGTTATGAATTATGGAGTTATATAAGGGTTTCTCCTATGGATTTAATTAGGATCTAGTTTTTTCATAGATGAGTTTAACATGGGATATGAAGAAAAATGTTCCAAGGTTCCAAAATATTTTTGTGATGATTGTTATGGGTTTATAATGATTCTTATGATCAATGTTGATATCACATAGATTATGATTATTTATTCTGATGACTCTATAATTTTCCATGTTTTCATATTTTATCATCCAAGTATTGATGGGTATGATTTCTTTTATTATTCACTCATGCACTCTGATTATATTTTTATATCCTTATACAATTTTTAGATTCATTGATGACAAACACTTCTTAATTATTATATTTACCCATACTGGTCATTTTATCTCAACCTTATTATGTTTTATTTTCCCTAGGTTATCAATAAATTATGTAAAACAAATTATTTCTACAATGGATTCCATATGGATGATAATGATAACTTAATGTGAAATAATAAAAACTGGGTTAAGTGGGGGAAATACACATTTAACGACATGGCTATTATTTATATAGGAGTTTATCCTAATTTTCTAAAACTATAAATCTAAATAGTCCTTGAGAATTTATGTGTTCTAGTTTTTCCTCTTTATGTTGTAAGGTTTGGATGGAAAAAAATTGGGTAAAAATTATTGGTATTAATTTCAGAAATGATGAGTTTATGATTTTAGTACAGGATTTCAGAGTGCAAGTTCCAGACTGTTATATTTGGTATAAAATATAATTTTAGATAAATTTAGAGATTACGATGTTTTTATATGATTTTATATTAATATTTATTTATACCATCATAATTATGTAAGATTAACGATGACCATAAGTTCAAATTATTAGACACCGCTTTGAGTTTTCAAATGATGAGATCTTAAGGAGATTAATGATATTTTACGATATTTTTTTATAGGTTGAAGTACATGTAAAGCTATCGTTTAACATAAAGTATGAATTTAAATTTTGTGGAAATAATATTTAAGTTATTGATAACCTTTATAGTTTATAAAATCTTAGAAATTGAGAATGAAATTTGTATCATACAAATTACCATATGATTGAAAATTGATTTGGTGAATAAATGATTAATTTTACTTCAAAATAAGACCACCACATTTTTGGGATTTAAATATGAAAGTTATGAGATAACCTTTGAGGTTAAAACACTCTTTAATTTTGAGGTTATTGATTTTATTTTAGATATATGGTTATGGAATAATTTAATTTTAACTTTGGGTATTATTGTTGAATTTTTATGATTAATGTATCATATAAAGGATTATTCATTTTGGGAATTATCTTACCATGTACTAACCATTTTGGTTTTGATAAATGTATAAAGACAACAGGAATATCTTGTTATCCCTTTTATTGTTATGTGGTCTTAAAAATTTTGTGTTAGTGCTTCATTCATGAATAATTCATCTTGAATAATCATCATTTGGAGAAAAAAAATGGTATTGTGGTGGAAATTGACAAAATGAGTAAATTCTACTCATCAATTAGGTATATTTCATTATGCTCTAATTCAATATAAAAAATAATTCCGAAACTCTAAGAAAATTATTTTTGAAATAAAAATTTTATCCTATTAAATTCATATATTATTAATCAGATGGCCTTTTAGATCATCAAAAATTTCTAGTTTTGAGAAACTTAACTTTCTATTGATCATTCACTTACTTTTAATCAATTACCTCAATCACTCTCAATAATTATTTACATTTTTCTTCCATTCCCACCAATGTTATCCTATTTGGGAACCCAGTTAAGTATTATTCCATATGACCATTGTAATTTACACTCCCATATTATTATGATGTTTTATAAGCACTTTCTATTATGTTTTTTACAACAAATGTATTTTCTAATTTCTATCCTTTGATTACTGAGATAAAGTTCAAATTACGAGGATGAAATTTATTAAAGGGGGGAGAATGAAACACCCTGATATTTTAAAAGAATAAAGTTATGTTCGATATTATAAATTACATGAAACACTGATCCTACAAAAGAATGTAATGCCCTAAGACATTACAATATATTTCTTTTTCAACAAATTTAATCACTTAAAATCTTGTGCTACATGCACCCCCAAGATTTTTATGTTCGATAGCCTATTCAACACACAACACTGAGATTAAATGAACCATGATATATATAACCATAATAACCTAGGAAATAAATTGGAGGGTAATAATAGAATTAACTAATTTATGAAATATATATATATATATATATATATATATATATTATTGATAAATTTTAAGAAAAGTGATTCTATTCTTCAAAAATACTTTTTATTCAAAAATTATTTTTTATTGATCTTTAAGAAAATAATATTAAAAAAATTACACTTTTAAAAAAATTATTTGATAAAATTAAAATAATTTTTTTAATTGGAATATGTAAATTCCTTTGGAGGAAATTTTTTGTTTTTTCTAAAAATAATAACTTTCCAATAAATGGTGAAAAATACCAATTTTTGTAAAACTATCATTTATTTTCAATAATTTAAGTAATTAAAATGCCTAATTTTTTTTAAAGTAACATAATTATTATTTAGTTATACATAAAAAACTTAATTTCTTTTGAATCAAATTTATATTTTATTTTAGTATAATTTTTTGGTTTTACATCGTTTTTTTTTTTGAAAACTTTTTTAAAGATCTTGATATTTATCTATTTTAATTAATTAAAAAAATAATTTTGAATGTTTTTAATGAAATTTATATAATATATATCAATAAATTTTAATTTATATTCTTACAATGATTTTTATTAGACATATATTTAATAAAAAATCATCTTATACTTTAAAAAAACACTTCTTGAAAACCCATTTTTCATTACGTCTAAGGACTTTCTTTTAAATTTATTTTTCATATTTATAAGAAGTTTATTTTAAAAATGAAATTAATTTTGTAATAATAATTTAAATATTTTATTATGGTAAATTTTTTATAATTTTCATAAAATATTATTTTTTTAATGAATAGTGAAAAATAATGAATTTTAATTGAAAAATGCATTTTTTTAATTATTTATAAAGATAAACTATATTTTAAATTGATTTTAAAGTAAAATTAATTAAATAATATATCTACTTGTAGATTTTAGGTCATTTTAACCAATTTAATATTGAAATTGGATATAAAAAAATTGCAAAATTTTGAACATTTTTTCTTTGAAAACTCGCTTTCTCACCTCATCTACATGATTAATTTTAAATTAAATTTTTACACTTCTATGAATTTAATTTGGAAAAATTGATTAAATGTTTTTCATAATCATAATTTTTAATTTTTAATATCTTCAAATTAATTTTTTACCAAAATTAATAGTGAAAAAAATAAAAAAATTACCACGGTTAAGGTAAAAATAGATTTGTCAGGGGTTGAACTAAGAGGATAAGGGTAAAAATGACATAAGAAATTTTCCAATGCCCATTTTATGGAAATATTTATACTTTAACTATTTTCGGTTAAATAATTTACCATTTTATGTTCTTTTTTCATGATAAAAACTTGGGTATGATGGAATCTTTTCAAAAAATTAAGTGTGTCACTCTTCTCACTTATAAAAGGACACCCCCTTACCTCTCTTCTTGAATGAGAATTTTTGTTTTATTTCTTACTCCACCACCTTAAATTATTATTAAAACATAATGATATAATAACCATAGTATATTAAATATAATTTAACTTCTTTATATTAATTTAATTTCCTATAACCATCTCCACTTCCATCAAATGGGTTGTGAAATCATCATTTGTGTGTACGAAAGACTACCGCCTCACTAGTCGATGTCATTTTTTTCCTTATAACCTGTCATGGTTGGGTATAATGATGTATATCAAGTATATATATATATATGTGATATTTATAACATAATTATACCTCTGGATTATTTATATCATATATACCTTTTTATATTCCATTTCATAGGGGATATGATGACATCACTCGTGTGTATGGAAGACTACAACCTCACGAAGCGATGTGATTTTTCTTTCACTAACACTTTAAATATAATGTAATAAATATAATATTAATGAATATATGTGATATAAATGAAATAATAATTATATTAATAACATATTTATCATTATAAATTATAATATATAATTTTCTTTTTTAACATGTTAAAGATGACAACATCGTTCGTGTATGTGTGCACTACGAACTTCACGAAGCGATGTGACACTCTTTTCATCACCACGCCACATGGATTATATATATAAGTATGTTTAAATAAATAATATTGTATATTTGATATTATAATAATTATTTAAAGATAACATATTACTTACCTTCATTCCATAATGATCTTTGAAAAATGGAAACCTTACTCATGCGTACATACGACCTACTATCTCCATGATCGTAACGTATTTCGTTTCTCAAAACCATATTTCATTATTGGTGTTAAAATTATAATTGACTTTTAAATATAATAATTATTTCATTATTATTATTCTAAATATGGTGGAATTATATAATATGCATAAAAAATTAGCTTTCATAACAAATCATGAATGAGAAAACAGGATAATTAATGCCCAAAACAATGAAAATAATAAAATATTATTAATGAACGGGTGATAATATGTTATAAAAAGATCATATATAATATTATAAATATTAATATGGTTCTTTAATTAGTTAATATCATGTTTAAAACCACTATACATGATGTTAAATCATGATCAACCAAAAGTAAGCGTAATATAATGGATTTCAGTCTCATTTTTTAATTATGTGAGACTCATTTCATATTCATCACCTATTTATTTTATGTAGTTTATATAATACCCATTAATATATTTCATGATTATTCTACTAGAAATTATTTTGTTTTACGTGTCTATTTTAAGATATATCGTATGGGTTTTATGGTTTAAAAGTTAACAAATCAGTGAGGTATTTTTGTTTAAATTTGAATTCTTGGGACATAAGTTATGTTATGAACCTATCTTATTATATAAGGCATATATAATACCCATCTGACAAGTTATATTATAAATATAATTATTTTCATGATATTTAAACATTCATTTAATTTTATTCTTTCACATGGCTTATGTCTCAAAAATACTAAAGTGGTAAATATTTTATGTTACAATCTCATCATTTATAGAGATTTTTTATGACTATGTTTTTTAAGATCATCTATTATGATATATATCTCAATAATTATCATGAAATTTATTTTTATTAGGTTATAAAATATATTTCAAAGTAATATTACCATTTTTCACTCTTTAGTACAAAAAATAAATGATAAATATTTCTTAATAAAAAGTTCATTTATTTATCTCTTCAGACAAAATCTCTTTTTCTACCACAACCATATTTTCTGAAAAAAATTACAAAATGTTTTCGCATTGTTAAAATGATTTATTAAAGTCAGTTGTTTTTCAATTGTTTTAATTTTTACAAAATGATTTTAAATTAATCTTCATTTCATATTCCAAATAATGACCTTTTGAATTTTACTAAAATTGTGAAAGGAATCATTATTTTAACATGCAAGGTATGAATGGAATTTCCCACTGTCATGATGATTAATTTCTTTGAAGCTTCCTTTGTAAGTTTTCAAGGTTATTTTCAAAGATAATATTTTTAAAATGTTTTCTGTTTTAAAAATTATTTTTTTAATGGAAAGGGTATTTTTCTCAAGAAATGTTTTAAATTATATTTAATGATTACTTTATATTTTTACAAGCTTGTTTTCAAAGAAAATAATATTTTTAATATTTTTAATATTTTTATTTTTTAAAAAGTTATTTCCAAATTCATAATGTTATTTTCCTCAAAATTTATTTCATGATATTTTAATAGTATTTTCATTCATCAACATCAATGAACCTTTTTTTATATATGATCCAATTGGGATATTTTGTATTGATACCATCCTTGTTATTTCTCTTGATGGATTGTGATTATTTTAAAGAGATTATTATGGAACCCATTTCTTTTCCAGGTGTTAATCCTGTTTCAATGAGATTTTTATAGAACCCATTTCTTTTTAGTGGGTTAACCATGTTTTAGATATATTATTGTGTTACCTATTTATTTTACATGGGTTAATCATGTTTCAAAGAGATTGACATGAAACTCATTTCTTTTCCATGGGTGAATCAAGTTATGAAAGGAATAATGATTTTTTATGATTTTTATGATGAAATGTAATCTCTTTATACTTTACTCATATTGTGGTTCCTGGAGATTACTTATATGATGGGGATGCCTAGATTGATTTAGTTGAGACTATTATATCTTATACAATGGGGTGAACCAAATAGTGTTAGGGAGCCCGTTATAGCTTATATGATGGGGAGGTGGCCTATATTGTTTTTGGTGAGCCTGTTATATCTTAAACGATGGGTGAACATAGATATCACTTCAACAAATTGGTTAATATACCTCATCTTGAGAAGAAATAAGGATAGAGTTACCTGAGTGTTTCTCCTATTAATTTTACTAAACTCCAATTATTTCTGACATGGGTTTAACATGGGTTATGAAGAAAAATATACCCAAATACCAATGTGTGTTTTAATCTTGTTATGGGTTTATAATGTTTCTTTTGATCAATATTGATATCAAATGGATCATTATTATTTATTCTGATGAATCTTTACTTTTCCATGTTTTCATATTTCATGATTCATGTATTGATGGTTATGAGTACATCTATGATTCACTCGTGTGCTTTTATTAGGTCATTATACCCTTATAAACTTCTTATGTCCATTGATGACATTCACTTATTAATGTTTATGTTTACCCTTACTGATTATTTCAAATCACCCTTCTTATGTTTCCATTTCCCCAATTTATCATTAAATTTTACTGAATGAATTATTTTTAGAATGGATTTCATATAAATGATGATGATGACTTAATATGAAATAAGATAAGTTGGGTTAAGTCGGATAAATTATCATTTAACTGTATGGGTATTGTTTATATATGATATTTTCTTAATTCTATAAAACTATGAACCTAAAAGTTCCTTGAGAATTTAAGCATTTTAGTTTTTCATTTTGATGTTGTAAGGTTTGCATAGAAAATAAACTGCGTCAAAATTATCTATACCAATTCCGAGAATTTAAAATTTATGATTTAAGCACTAGATTTGGTAGTTCAGGTTCTATGCTGTTATATAAAAACTCTTGTTTTCCTAAATGATATCTCCTTAATCTTGGGAGTACTTATAAAAACACATGATCCATTATTAGTGATGATAAAGTTAAATAATGAAAAATGAGATTGAAAAACTTGATTTCGACATGGTTGATCATCTAATATTTCAAATTGGGTTCAATGTAGCATATCAAGAAAAAAATTTGATGGGAAAACTAAGTCCCCTATAATAGAATAAGTAAATTGATACACCATGTGACTATAAAAATTTTCAAACAGAAAACCTATTGAGATCTTATACGAATTCCAAACCTCCCCCCACCCCCCAATGAATTGGAATGGAATTCACCAACTTGGTTATTTGGTTAAGTACCACCTTAGTGGAATCATGGTTTTGATGGTATACCGATTTCAAATCCCAAGTGAATTCACTCCCCCTACTTGAAAGGTATAGGTCACAATCAAACATCCCCACTAGTCATTTGTGTTTGAAATTTCCTACCTTGTATACCATTCCAGTATCTAAATAGGAAACCCATTTGAAATAATTATAACTCAAGGAGGAACCAAAATCATATCCAGCAGCATAGGAGATAATTTATAATCACTTCCCACCCCTTGATACCTCCCCACCATTAAGTTTTAACCTAATAGTAAGAATATCAAAATCAACCATTAATATTCCTTAGACTTGGTCACCCAAATTGGGAATGAGAGTCACCCAATGAAAAACAATGAAAACATCCTGGTTTTCATGACCCAATAACATTTTAAAAACTTATCCCATAAATAATAAATGATGAAACACTCCACCACCCTTTAAACAATGACTTGTGAGTTAAAACATCCACTTCCCAACTAATCATAAAGAGTTATACCTAGTCAAATCATTCCTTGGTGATACCAAACATGAGAATTAATGAACAGGGATCAAGAAATAACCCACTATATATAGAGGGTAAGAGTTCTCATGTTATCTAGAAATAATACCATTCACCCATCTTAAAAATAGTTCACTCATTTCTAAATATAAGGAAATTTCCATATACTCACTCATACCTCAGAAAACTTTAGAAGTGGTTAAGCATCCTAAGACCGCTCTTAGAAAACCACACTTAATCATCCTTGGATTACATGTTGTGAAACTTTGTGATAAGTTTTGTATTCCATATGTCACAAGATTAAAACATTATATAAGTATAATACATGTTGGGAAGAATCGAATGGGTATTCACCATGTTTCCTTCAAGGTACATTTATGTACAAGATAATTTTAAATGAATTTATTTAATTTGTTTAAAATTATAATGAATGGGAATATCAAGGACATTCAGATAAGGATTAAAATGAAAGGATTTATTAATTAAAGATAATATTGAATCGATTCGATCATTGTTTATATCAAATAATAACAATTTCTAATTGAATTCTATTTTTATTAAATTCTTAATTTATTACATGCTAGTGGATGATATTGAGCTAGACTAGACCATTTGTATGTGATTGATTTCATTTAATTTATTATAAAATTAATTTTTTGTCATGTATGACTTCTCTCCTCATTATTATGTAAGGCCTTCATTCCCATGGTTTATTTTATGTAAAACCCCTTTTCCCCTCACTTGTTTGTGAGTAAAAGGTGTATGCAATGGATGGAGCTCCCAATCTAGTGGAGGCAGTTCAAGTTTGGAGCTAAGGAGAAACCAATCCAAGGAGATATAAAGGTAGACATGTGTAGACACAAACCTAAATTGGTTCAAGGTATTTCTCCCCTAGTTTAATGGTTAGTTTATCAACAGCTAGATAAAATAACCATTAGTATAATCTCATGATCATACCCTTTATTTTATTTTAGTAAGGTTTCAAGGTTATTTCATTATGGATGCTTTTTTGTGATCACATAATTAATGAATGAAAAAGAATTTAATATGGAACTAAAATAAATTGGCTTATGCGTAAATATTATATAATACGTGGTTAATCACATAACCAATCCCACTTAATATTAATAATCATGTGATAAAGATAATAATTGGTAATTTATACATAAAAGGATAAAATGCCTCAATAAAATATTAAATTGGAATAGCCTTCCATTACTTCGATTAGAATCAAACCATAGTTCAAAGTGCTTGACCATCCAAATTTTGGGCTCTTTCAATTAGAGTGGAATTATAACATGAGTTTTTTAGGTTGACTTAAATTGGTTCAAATCAAGGTTTGACTACAAAATAAGGAATTGGTGTAACTAATAGGCAAAGGTTAAGAAATTTAATTTAATGATTTTGGGATTGAGGAGTCCACTTAGCATATCAAAGAACTGTGAGTTAATATAGTTTTCATTCATAATGCCTACATAAAACCATTTGAGATTATTGACCAACCAATATTGGGGTAATAAGAAGGGGAATATGGATCATTTCCACAATAATTTATAAGAAATAGTATATTCTAAATCCAATGGTGAGGGATATTGGGTTTTGATAAAATAGTGGGAGACTAATAAATATAAAATTTATTTATTTGTATAAATTTATCAGATAAAGTACTAAACTTCTACTCACATTATTTTTTAAAAATAGTAATAATATAACATGAAACATATCATTATGATCCATAGTTGATAAGGAAAACCTTATCACTCGCATAAATTTACAAGAGTGGAAAATCCACCTATGTTTCATACTTTACCATGAAAAGAAATTTTATGTACAAGAAGAACCATTTCCAGTTGCACGTAGAAATGAGGAAAGTGATGAAAAGTTATTTATATATGAGAAAAATAGGAATGATTCTATATATTTTTAGTGATTCATGATATCATCCATGTCCATTGATCTTTTGAAGCAACAAGAGGATATGGATTCCCATAGCATGATGTCCTACCTTCAAGATCTCTATCCAGATAAGGCGAGACAAGATAGGTACGAGATATAAAATGTTTTTTTCATAATTAATCTTGGAAAGTTTGCACCAGTTGGGCCTTATGTAGTCAAGATTATCGGCTACATTTAATGCATGTACATCTTGGATATTAAATTCACAGATGATTTGCGTACATATCTCATAATTTCATCACTGCCTAAGAACTTATCTAGTTTTATTTTTAATTAAAATATAAGAAATAATGAAAAGAGTCTTCTATATCCTTTTACTTTAATTTTCTAACTAGATAAGGACATGGGGAATGAAAAACTTGCATTCCTTATAGTGAATAAGAAAATGAAGTATAAGGAAAAGTTGATCAAGACTTATAAACAACCTAAATCTCCTAAGAACCATCCTACCAAAAAGAAGAAGATCCAGAGGTAGGGTAAGGAAAATGAGGTAGTATGTTTTTCATGTGGAAAGTTAGACCACTGGAAGAGAAACTTCACCCAAAATCAAGGGGAAGCTAAAGGTGTGTTCATTATCAAGTGAAATATTTCCATTTATACACATTGGGTATTAGATATAGCTTGTGGTTCTCATATCTATATCTAATTGTAAGAACCAAGTAGATTTCAAAATATTTCTAGAGGAGAGGTGGATATGAGATCTACTAATGGAGTGAGGTTGGTTGCCATAGACATTGGTGACTACCACCTTTCATTTCTAACAGGAATGATTTTGGTTTTGAGATATTTTTATTATGTACCTACAGTTCTAAGAACATAATTTTTGTGTCATGTTTAGATACATATGAGTTTATTTTCAAAACTAGAAATAAAATTTGTTTATTTTATAAGGAAAACATATGTCATAGTATGGAACATTTAAACATTCTTTATGTATTAAATTATGAAAAAAAAGTGTTGGAAATCGATAGAAAATCATGTTCACACGACTCGTGTAACACCCAGTTGTGTCATCACCATATGGTTCATGTAAATGAGAAGCATTTGAAAAATATATGTCAAGATGGTTATTTAGACTCTTCTAATCTCAAACCACTTGAAAATTTCATGATTGTTTACAAGTAAAAATAACCAAACAACTATTTTGTGGACTGGATGAAAGGTCTAGATGGATTCTAGTATTGGTACACACTGATGTGTGTTGACCATTTCCAATAGAAGTTGGTGGTGGAAATTATTAATTCATAACTTTTATTGATGACTTGAGTAGATATAGATACATATACTTTATAACATATAAGTCTGAGCCCTTTGAAAAATTAAAGGAATTCAAGAATGAAGTATATAATAAACTTGGTAAGAAGATAAAGAATATTTGATAAGATAGAGGTGGTGAATTTCTTAACCAAGAGTTCATCTAATTTTTATGGAAATTTGAGATTCTATATCACCACACTCCACCTTACACACCACAGTAGAATAGCATTAGTGAAAGGGGAAACCATACCTTATTAGACATGGTAAGGTTGATGATGAGTCATGCAGATCTTCCATTATCATTTTGGGGATATGAATTACAAACTGCAACATACACATTAAACAAATTACCAACTAAAGTGGAAAATGGAAACCTATTCGAGTTATGGAGTGGAAAGAAACCCATTTTATCACATACATGTGTAGGGGGTTGTGAGGAATTTTTTAAGTCCTTATCAGGAAAGAAACTAGCACCTCGGTGCATGAGGTGTATCTTTATAGGTTATCACAAGGAAACAAAGGGATACTACCTATACAACCCCTCAGACAAGAAATTGGTTGTCTCCAAACAATATTTCTTTCTTGAAAGGGAACACACCCTCAAAAAAAATTGGTATAAAGATTGAATTTGACAAATTTGATGCTCAAGATACACAAGAGTTGATATAGGAACGTATTAAATAGGTCTTTATCGAAGAAATAGTTCCTAAAACACAAGTACTATATAGGAGTGTAAGAGAGGTAAGAGAACTAGAGAGATATGGTTTTCTAGTCACCAAGGATGTCGAATCATTATTGGTTAAAAATGATGAACATCTCTCCTACAAGGATGCAGTACACAGATCAAAAGATTAAACATGGCCAGAATCTATGAATTATTAGATGGATTTTATATATCATAACCAATTTTTGGTTCTAGTTGATGCGGCAATTGATGTAAACCCCATTAGATGAAAATGGGTATTCAAGAGGAAACTGGACATAGAAGGTAAAGTAAGTATCTACAAAGAAAGGCTAGTGGCTAAAGGGTTTAAATAGTATTAGAGAATTGACTACTATGAAACCTTATTTCTTTTTTCGATGTTTAAATCCATCAAAATCATGCTTGTTATAGCAGGTTACCATGACTTTGAGATTTGGAAGATGGATATCAAAACTGGATTCCTTAATGAGAACCTTCAAGAAGGTTTCTATATGACACAACCATAAGGTTTTGTGACTCTAGGTGATTCCCAAAATATTTTAAAGTTTCAAATATCCATTTATGTATTGAATCATGCATCTTGGTCCGGAAACATTTGATTTGATGAATCCATAAAAGAATTTGGTTTCATTAAGTATGAATGTGATCCATTTTCATACAAAAGGTTTATTGGAAATACAGTCATTGTCCTGGTATTATATGTTAATGACATATTTATTATTGGAAACAACATACCAATATCATAATCTATTCAGGACTGATTGAACAAGTGCTTCTCCATGAAGAACTTAGGTGGAGAAGCCTATATTCTAGGGATCAAGATCATTCGTGATAGATCCATTTGGCTACTTGGACTAAGTCAAAGTACTTATATTGACCAGAAACTGAAGAGATTTATTATAAAACAATCGAAGAGGGTATTGGTTCTAGTGTCACATGGTTTACATATTTCTAAGAAAATGTGTCCCTAGATATAACAAGAGAGAAAGATAATGAGTAAGATACGATATGATTCAGCAATAAGACCAATAATGTATTCTATGTTATATACTAGACTTGATGTTTTCTATGAATTGAAAAGGGAAGGCAGATATTAAGTAGGTCCAGGAGAACAGAATTGGACTACTATTAAGGTTATCTTTAAGTATCTAAGAATAACTAATGATATGTTCCTGGTGTATGGAGGAGGTGGGGAGATGGTCATTAGGGATTATATTGATTCTCATTTTTAGATAGATCACAATGATATGAATTCACATTTAGGATATGTTTTTGTCTTAATGGAGGAGTTATGAGCTACAATAGTTCAAAGCATCTAGTTATTGATGATTCTACAGTGGAGTTTGGGTATATAGAAGCTTATGATGTAGCTAAAGAATCCAATTTGATTCAAAACTTTTTTTAGGAGATTTATGTGGTACCTATCGATAAATACCCTATCACATTGTATTGTGATAATACTACAGTGTTGGATCTTAAAAAAGAGACAAGGTCACACCAACAGACAAAGCACATACTCTGGAAGTATCACCTCTTGGGGTTTTTTTTATCGAAGGTTTGAAGTGGCAGTAAGAATAGTACCCATGGAAGAGAACATGGTAGACCCTTTGACTAAATGTCTATCTCAGTAGAAGCATGAGTATCATTTGAGAATTATTAGACTAAAGTTTGTTAGCAGTTACCTCTAGTGAAAGTGGAATTTTGTTTGATTTGGTTCCCTAAAACCAACTTTTATATACTTTATGATAACATTTATTAAAAGTTTTTAATATTAATAAAAAAATTATGACATCATGATTTTTCTTCTGCAAGACATAGTATGTGATAATATCCTAAGAGTAGTCATCGTACTGAAAGGTCATAACAGTTCCCCACTATGATGAGAACCTATAAGTGTTATGACACTATTCTTGAATATTTATTCTATGACCGGATGATATCAATTGAGGGAAAAAATGATATAGGCTGTCAGGGGTGGATACTCATAGGAATTTAATGCAACTTATCATGGTGTACGCCCTTGGTAATATCCAATAGGATATTAAGAGAATGGGACCCACTAGTAGAAAATCCATATTTGTACGTGTTATTGGATCTTCCAATCTATGTACATGTGTATTGGTACTTAGACTTTAATATTATTATTAATGAATATTATGAGTCATCTATTTTGATGTATTTATAAAAACTATTATGACATATGTCCACGATGAGGTAGGAGACATTGGGTGAATCACGAGTAATATAACATTAATGAATAATGTGAGAAAGGATTTAACCCTTTTGTTCTTTAACGTAAGTTAAAATCTCAGGAATTTTGATGGAAATAATATAGCCTAAATAAATCCATATTCATGGTGTTCTATAGGTAGGTTATATTTCTAGAATGTCAAAAAAAGATATATCGATCATATAAGTTGATGTCACTCATATACAGCCTTCTTGATTAGAAATATTGTGATAAAGGGATTATATTATATGGTAAGCATCTGTGTGAGGTGATATTTCATTACAGAAACTTATTTCTCTATGGGTACCTTGGTGTGTTTCCAGATGCTAACCTTGGACTTTAGGCTGCTTCAACTAATTCCACTAAGAAAGACGCCTAGAAGGTCACACACTAAGTGTATCCAGAATATCAGTTAAATAATATATTATTATTTATTATTTAATAGGTTGAATAAATATTATTCTTTCATGTGGTTTAATAATTATTCATATATGGTTGATCATATCTATTTCATCACTAGTTATTCGAGAGAATATATTGTGAGTGGAATATTTAATAAATATTTATTTATATTTAGTGAATATAATATTTATTTATTTATTGGGGAATAATGTAGTGATATTAATTTAATAAATAAATAAAAATTATTCAAGGCCTGATAAATATTATTGAGGAATGGAGGAATGAGTTTAATGGTCCAGTGAGAAATAATAATATTAAAAATTATTTAATTAAATAATATTTAATTATAATTCACAATTTAAGCATGTGTCTAGAAATATTATTATTATTATTATTATTTGACATGGGGTTTTTCTATGATTAAATAAAATAATCGACGGCACTTGTACAGTTATTTTATTTTAACCCTAGCAATATAAATACCCAATTATGTTATTTTATCATTAATCCATTTCATTTTTTTGGTTGTGTACAACAATCTTAGAGAGTACTTTAAATCCTAGATAGCTCCCTTCTCCAAGAACTCTCCCATGAATGGAGAGAAATCCTCCTTAGTGGTAATTCTTTATCTAATTAAATTAATTATAAACAATATGTGTTGATTTACTCTCTCTTGGTTATGATGTTATTATCCATTATCTATTTATTTGATTCAATTTTTTGGATCATGGCATTTATCATCACATAGATCTCAAATTGATCATCGATTAAGGAAAAAATCAAAGTTGGGAACTGCCCAACACATGCTTCCACTACACCTAAAACCTACACCTATGAGGTGTGTAATACTCATAATTAAAAGGGGGTAATTAAATGAGAATTTTTGAAATTATAAATGGAATAGGCCATCTCATGGACTTATTAATTTTCTATAAATGGAATAACCATAGTAACATAATTAGATAGTGATGTGGAATTCTTATATACATGGCCTTCCTTACTTTATATAATTAAATTGAATTGACCGAACATGATGAGTCATATCTTATCATGGATATATATATATATCATGGACCATGTTTAATTATTAAATTTGTGTTCCTATTCATATTATATGAATTCTGATACATGGTCATGGTGTCCCATTAATGTGATACTCAAGAATGGTTCCCATTAATGTGATACTCAGGCATGGTATCCCATTGATGTGATACTCGAGCATGGTGTCCCATTAATGTGATACTTGGACATGGAATGACACTAATGTGATACTCTAGCATAGCATCCCATTAATGTGATACTCAGACATGGCATCCCATTAATGTGATACTTGGGCATGGCGTCCCATGTAAATGTGATAACTGGGCATGGTGTCCCAAATGAAATGTGATATACAGGCATGACTTCCCAAATTAGAAGTGATATATAGGCATGAAATCCCTAGTTAAATATGATATGTGGTTACAATATCCCAAATTAAATGTGATGAAGGGGCATGGAGTCCCACGTTTTGATACATAGGCATGTAATACCTTAACATTCTATGAGACTCATATTATTATCTATGGATGCTTGTGTTACACCTAGGGTCCTGTATAGTAGTTGTATCTATATATGTGTCTGTGTGTGTGTGTGTTTCTATAAACATTACTATGTATATAAACCATATATATATATACATATATACATATATATATATATATATATACATATCACTTGTTGTCACTTGTTTATAGATATTCTAGCTTAGGCCGAATCAGGTAATTTTGGCCGGGTTTCCTTTGAGGAAATTGAGTTAAATTTGATTATATTTATTTATTTACAACTTATTTATCATTCCCGTACACTACTGTATTTTATTCTCATGGAATGGATATCTCTAGACACCATTTTTGGTGGCCTACTGAGTTTATCTCACACCTTGTTTAGGCCTCCATTACACTGGGGTAGCCAAATAGACCTCATGGTTGTAGGTTCAGGTTCATGGAGTATGCTTGTTCTGTTATATTTATACTTGAGAACTTAGGAACATAGTACGAAATCATAGATTAGGATTCACATAGAGATATCCTATGATTCTTATGTCTTTATTTATGTATTATTGATTTATTACCAAATGTATGAATACTACCTTCATATTGTAGCATTGGATGGAAATGTATGGTTTTGTATTTAGAATTGGTCATTTTATTCATGATTTACATTTATCAGTTATAATTCTCTTTTACTAACTTTTATTTACACTACATCCATTGTTTATTGATTTATTTTTTTGTATTCACTATTGTGTTACTCTAATATTGAGGGTATAGTCTCCCCACTATACCATCATTAGACTCTTACTTCTAGTCGATAGCCTCTAGAAAATGAGGAGGCATGCTTGAGGCTATGTGATTGACCAGCTCGAGGCACCATTTTAGTGTCTCCCAGGTCAGTACATTACAAAGTGCTATCAAAGGTATTTTTCCTTTGTCTTAATACTTTTTTATCATAGATAGGAGACAAGGAATGTTTTAGCGCTTGGTAAATAGTTGTGTATTAGAGTGATTAGCCCACACATGGGGAAATGACTATGTTTTCAGGGATGGGACTATTGTTCATATTTTTCATGATTATATTTTATTATGATTTTACCTTGATTGATTGGTGTACATTCATCTTCTTGTTGTTTTATGGGATTTATCACATTTTACCCATGGATTGGTATGGAAAGAAAGAATTCTTACATGCATCATTGTAGGAACATGGAGATTCACCTCGTGTATATTCCACGTCATATAGGATGCATTATTTAATATCCTGATATATTATAGATGTGTCTTGATTTATTAGTATCATGCTTACCTATACACCATGTTTAGGTGATTATTTACCATTATTTGATTATATACCATGCTTTTACAAGTTTCTATTTGTATATATGTATTCTTTGCTACCTTTGATAGCATGATTTTTTATAATTGTGATATATTATTGTTTATTAAAGTGTCAAAATCAACCTAAATGGTCTTTCCTATATATCTTGATGGTGTCACCATATTTAACCATTCACTATATGTTTAATCCATGGACTATTGGTCATATGGGATGAAACAATTATGGTTGTGATTAAATGGGTTCCAACAATTGTTTATAAGGTGTATGAGCCCTTATAAATTAGGAAGGGTAACTCATATAATAAAACCATTGCATATGAACCTTCCATTTTCTAAAATCAAAAATAAAAACCTATTTTCAGCTATATGCATTCTAATTATAATATATAAATGAATGTACCTTTATAATTTGTTAATGGTAATGCATATAACTGGTCCATAGTATGTGCTAAATTGAAATCCTTATAGGAAATTGTTTCCTTTATAAAGGCATGTAACTCTATGATGTAGGAATGATGACCCATATAACTACATTCCTAAAAGCATAATTGGACCCAAATAGGTCATTTGGAGCATGTTTCTTTGCGATAAACCCATAGAGGGTGTTTTAAAATCCTAAATGCAATAACTGGACCCTCATAGGTCACCCTTATCACTTATACCTTAGTATTTAATCCCATGGGGTAGGATAATGATAAATGGGATGGTTATTTAATGTGTTTAAAGCTTCTTATATGGAGTTACATATAAACATATAGTGGCATATTACTTGAAAAGTTCCCTTTTTATCGATAAAAAACCTAGTATCTTATTTTCAGTAGTATTTATATGTGCCTTTGGTTAATTTAAATACCAATTGCATCATAAATGGTGTTTTCATTTATATATTGGAATTGAAATTATCTTTAACTAATCCTAGTTGTGAGAAACTTATCGATAAATAAAATGGATAAAATGAATTTTGGTGATAAATTTCCTAAATTGTGATAGGATTTCAATTAAATAATTAATTCATGAGAGGAATTTTATATAACTCTTCTATGTTTCCTTATGACATTATCTAAATAAAGTATCAAGCACTTTTACTTTATAGCTGACATTTTATGTTCCTAAAAACTGAGCCTTTCAAATTTTTAAATATCAAATTTAAATTAGTTAAATTGATTAAAGGAAACCTTAAGGTGGTGTTTTTAGTTTCGACCCTCATGTAAGGGTAGTTTAAATATTTACTTGATAGTTTCCTTGGAGTGGGAACGTGAGTGTTTCCTGTAGGATTCTTCTTATATTACTTGAACATAAAAGACAGGCAGTAGAGACTATAAAATTTTTTAAGCATAACTCTAGTTTAAAAGTAAACACTTTATTCTTAAATATAGGATAACCCATTAAGGTATCACCCTATGAGGTAAATTAGAACACTAAAAACACTTGTGAACCATTTTTTAGGGGAGGTTTTGTTTAGGTACCATTTGTCCAGGGTGGGACTCTTTGTGAGGAAATGACACCCCCAAGTTAATGGGTGGTCTTTCGGTCAGTTGACCCTAGTTACGGATGTGATCATTGGGTAATGCTCTATTTTTATGGGTTAGATATTCCTAGGTAAATTTCTTACTATTAGAAGGTCATGTGACCCTTCCACTTCTCTAGTGATAAAAGACTCAGTAAGTCATCAGCCAGACTAATAGTCATATGGGGTAATATGACTATAGGCTTAAATATTTTGTACATGCCATTAGATATTGTGATGCATAGGGACAATAGGCCTATAGATAGTTTTGAATTATGTGTATTAGTTTTTAAAAAAAAACTCTAGGTAGTATGTTTCATTACACACAGTACCTACCAAGTTGGTAAAATGGTGTAGTGAACCATATGGGTCTGATTGAGTTGTTTAGCTATGAGCTATCACACTATGTTTAAGGGTCACATCCAGAGTAGAATGACCTGAATGTTTGGTGGAGTTTGAGTTATCCTAATGCTATGAGATGATGTTGTTAAAATGATTATGAGTTGTAATACTACCGGTCTGATGGTTTTGAATTTTACACACAGTCCAATAATAAGCATGATCATGGTTCAAGAAAGCATCATGCATATGTATGGATTAAATTATGATCTATAGCACTTTTTTAAGTTGTTAGATTTCCTTCCCTTTCATTTGGTTTCTTAGTATAAGTTCCATGGATACATCAAGAACCTATGTTTAGGGTGCATGGATCATGTTCCTTGTAAATGAATATGTTTTTAGTAAATAATGACTATGAAACTTCTGAGGTGGGGAGCGTGTCATCAAACATGTTTTAGAGTCTTCTTTCATTTAGATGGAGCACAAATATAAAAGGAAATTTGGTAGTGGTCACATTTTATTTTTGAAGCCTATGAGGCTAGTAGTTTAGGTTATCTAGTCCTTAGGATAATTCTCAAAAATATTATTTGGTTATGGGTTTTGTTTGAGTTTAGATGCTAGATTTAGTCTTAGGGTGTGTGAGCAACCCAGAGAGAGAGTAATGCCTCTAACCCAGGTTGGTCCTTTCAAGGAAGCATAACGATGAAATTTTTGGATATTTACACAACCTTTAAAGACATTGTTAATCAGTTTGAACTTTTTTGGTTATGATTGAATTATCACTAAATACCTTGATATTTAGGGCATCATGGTTGGTTAATCATGACATATCAGTGGGTGAAACTGAGATTTTCAAAATAAGTTGTCTAGTGATAGTTCAACTGTTCTATTTATCAGTATTTGGATATGGTTGGTTGTAAATAATGTCAAGAAACTTCATCCTAAATAAGAAGGGTGTGTCTCAAGACTCATTTGTAATCATTGATAACTACTTTGTGTACCCCTATTTCAGATATGATCATGTCCCCTATATTGAAATTGTCCTGAGTATACTAAGAGAGGATCAGTTATACATTGATCTTAAGAAAGAAGTTAAATGCCTTATTAGCCTAATAAATAGAATCCATGGGAGTTGCGATCTATGAGTGTGGAATATATTATAGGCATGGTCAATCCAAATTGATATTGGGATTCCTAGGTAGAAATTCATTGAATAGACTCGTGGACATCAGCTAATTATTTGACTCGATATCTGGGTGAGATTTTATGGTTGGGATTAACCAATGTTATTGAAATGTGGATGTATCGGCTATGTACCAGCATCTCACTTGTAAATTATAGAGTATGGAATACCTTTGATGAGCTCATTGGACCCCAATAGTTGATTCAGAGGTTATGCCAGACTATCATTTAGGCTCGAATGAAATGTTTTGAGTGTGATATTCCAAGGATTATGAATCGGGTACACACTTATGTTTGTGATATATCATTACAACATAAATAAATGTTTTTGATGGATACATCACTAGAAGATGGTTATGGGATTTAATGAGTGTGATCAAATCAATCTTGAGTGCCTTTGATAAAATCTTTTTGGATCATGTTTTATATATTTTAACTATTAAAGTTAAGTGTTTTCAGGGATGTTTGGTCATTAGTGGATTTACTTGATTTTCTCCTTGAAGATTGAATGAAGTCAATGAGGAATTTCATCAAAAACATTTTTGGGATGAGATGAGTGTAGTTCAAGGGTTGTTTGAGACTTCTCATGGAAAAACTGTTGCAATAAGGCTAAATTTGGCTTATTAGGAATTGACTATTTGTTCAATTTTAGAATCATTTCGGGATCATCGTTAGAATTATGAGTTCATGTTAAAAAGGAAATTCTAATGGTGGGGGTATTGTGACTCTGAATTGGCCATTCAAGTTAGAAACGATGGTGGGGAGAACCATGGGTTGGTTGATTAAAGAGGTGATGTTGTGATCATGTTTCATATTAGACGTTATTGGGTAAGCGGTGTATCAATGTTTTAGTTTTGAATACAAGTGTTAAGTGGTGCTTTATTTTTAATGACTTATGTACTTCACATTTAATGTGATACTTACAGGCATGTTGTAAATTTAAAACACAACATGACCTTTTGAACAGAACCTCAAAACCCAAGTAGGTTGGGTGTTATTTTTGTTGTTCCCAAAGGATTCTCAAAGATGAGAAGTTCAAAGGTGGGGAGATTATAGTGTCTCATGATTTTGAACCATTGAAAATTACAGGGGAATTTAAATTTTCTCATTTGGTGGATGGTCTCAATTTTAAACCAAGATTGGAAATGTAAATTCAAGTAGCGGAACACTTAAAAGCATTATTTTTAAATGGTTTTTAAGGCCTGATAGGTTTATATGGTGTTCAAATTATTTTCAAGTGCATAAGGTCCTAAAAACATAGTTTTGAGAGAATTACATAAGTGTTCATGGTTGGTTCATGGTTAGTGATAATCATGCAGCATAAATGTGTGGCAAAACCATATAGACTATTTTTTATAGGGAAATAGTTTGTTAAAATCATGTGGCCCTCCAAGATAAATATTGAATCCTAGTATAGGGGGATCTAGGAGTGCCACATAGTTTGATCTAACTATGCAATAATAGGCACACAACCATGTGATATATCTATAGAAAAATACATAGGTCATCCAAATGGGTTGCGCATATTTTGGAAAATTGTGCTCCTTGCCTACATCGTTAGTGCTACTTAGGTAGTGGAACCTCACAGTTGGTGCATGGTTAGCCAAACCATGATACCAAAATGTGTGTTTTATTAAACTGGGTTATTTTAACCTTTTCTCCTCTTCTACTTAAGGGTTTCTCCTCCCTTTCTCACCCAGGAAATCCTCCACATGCACCACATCCTTCCTCCCTCTTCCCATGGTGGATCTCCTTCATCTACTTTCTAAATCAAGTATCATTAGATTTTTTGGAAGCATATCCATGATTTTATCACTACTCATCCTAATTTTATTAGTTTATCTTTCCATATTGAATACTATTTCAATGTGATATCTTATGCCCTATTTTCATGGAATTTTCTGATTTCTTCAATTTCTCTTAAACTAGATCGAATCAAAACTTGGTATTGGATGAGTGAAGAATCCTTAGTATGAGGTAGGTGGTCTCATGATTTTCCATTAAATATTTATTGATTTAGAAAATGTTTAATTATTCTAAGTATCTGGTTTTCTATGCATCACCCTTAAAATGTGGAATTAATCATGTAGAGTCTAATGCCTTAAATTGGATAGACCTTCTGCCTTAAATTGAACCATCGAGGTTTTTCACCTCAACCCAAACCACCCCCTTGTTGTGTATTTATTATATGCCTTAATTTTTATGTATTATATAGGAAATTAGACCACCTTAGGTGTGTGAATGTAAATTCTTATAATTATGAGGCTCATAGTCCACTTTAATCATCATTTTTAGTTTTATTGAACCACTCTATTTGATTATTATGAGTTGCCCAAAGTAAATGAATTTGGTATGAAATTCTTGCCCCCGTTTTCTAATAAAACCACATATGAGGTGTTTTGTATTTTCAATTAAAAATGGGAAATTAAATGGTAATGTTCAAAAGATAAATGGCATGGGACCTTCCATGGCCTTCTAAACTATATATAAATGGAATGACCCTATTTACATAATTGGATTGTGATATGCCATGAGTATGGACATGCCCTTCATTAGTTATTATAATTAAATTGAATTGAATGAACATGATGAGTAGTATATTGGATTAGATACATATATATTCCCATGATTAATTATTAAATATGAATGCCTATTCATATTATATAAATTGTGATATTCAGGCATAGATTACCATTAATGTGATACTAGGGCATGGCATCCCTTTATTATGATACTCAGGAATAGAGTCACATTAATGTGATACTAATGAATGGAATCAAATTAATGTGATACTCAAGTATGGTGTCACAATATTGTGATACTTGGGTGATACTCAAAAATGGCGTCCCATTAATGTGATACACAGGCATAGTGTCCTGGGTAAATGTAATAACTTGGAATACCATCCCAAATGAAATGTGATATATGGGCATGAATTCCCAAATTAAAACTGATATACAGGCATGATTTCCCTCCTTAAATGTTATATATGGGAATGATGTCCAAAATTAAATGACATAACTAGGCATGGAGTCCCACATTTTGATACACAATAATGGTGTCCCATGACATTCTATGACACTCATACTACTATCCATGGATTCCTAAGTTACACCTCAGGTCCTGTCTAGTAGTAATATCTATATATATATGGATATCTACATTACTATGTATATAGACTATATATATATATTTATTTATTTATTTAATTATTTCCACTTGTTCATATATATTATGACTTAGGTCGAAGAAGGTATTTCCAGTCAGGTGTCCTTTGAGGGACCTGAGTAAAATTTGATTATATTTATTTATTTATTATTTATTTATCATAACTATACAGTACCTTATTTTATTATTAAGGATTATATAGATCTATAAACTATTGTGGGTGGCCTAAAGAGTATATTTTACACCCTTTTTGGGCCTCCGTTGCATTGGGGTACCCATATAGACCTCATATATTCAGGTTCATGTTTATAAATTATGCTTGTGTTGTTATATTTGTATGTAGGATATTTGAACCACAAGATTTATCCATAGATTAGGATGCTTATGGAGATAGCATATGATGATTTTGTATTTATTTTTGTATCATTTATTATTTATCCAATGTATGAATACTACTTTCATATTGTAGAATTATGTGGACATTCATAGTTATGTATATAGAATTGTCCATTTTATTCATTATTTACATTTATCAGTTATAATTGTCTTATTCTACCTTTTATTTATATTGCTTCCACTGTTTATTGTTTTTTTTGTATGTACTAATTTTCTACTCTATTAATAAGGGTATAGTCTCCCCATAGTACCATTATTAGACCCTCACTTATATTTGACAGTCTTTGGCATACGAAGAGGCATGCTTAAGGCTATGTGATCATCTGAATTGAGAAACCATTTCAGTATCTACTAGGTCTAGATGTTATAATATTGTTTCATTATGCTTAAAGAATATTTGAAGGAGTTATAATAAGAAATATACTTGAAATAGGTTGGTAAATACTTATATTTTCTCCTTGAATAAACTCTTTGGCTTACACATTGATATTTCTAGGTTTGTCCTTTTTGTTAGACCAGGACCTATAGGATATGGGGATGGTTGTTTTGTAGAAACTTGGGTAGGGACTGGCTAAACTAGAGTTCTCAAAAGTTTTGAGGAAGAGAGGAGAGGATGTGGCCTTTTATAAGTGAGGGAAAGGACACACTCAGAATTACTTAAAAGATTGAATAATATATATATCATAATCCTGAAAATTGACACCAAGGAACTTTAAATTAAAATATAATATGTGATAGGATCTAAATAAACTCAAAAAACATATTTACAAAACTTTATGATGCATTTTAATCCTTATCTCCTGATTAAACCAATTTAAACTCATTTTAACCTTAATCAGGATAACTTAAATTTTTACCATGATAATTTAATTATATAACAAAAAATAAATAGACAATTATAAAAAATTGTACATGATAATTAAAAATTTATAATACATTTTATCAGGTTCAATTTCTAAAGTTAAAAGAAATTACTTTTAATATAAGAATAAAAATTGCATGAATAATAGTTTTTTGGAAAATACCAGATTTAAGCATAAAAATAATCTTACATTTAAATAAAGTAATAAATTGGTTCCATGAATTTGGAATGATTTTAGAATTTTTCAAAAATCTAAAACCGAAGGACACCTTCCTCCCAATCCATTAAATGCAAAGACACAAAAATAGTTTTTAAATTGAATAATATATAACGTATCTTCTCAAAAGTCAATATTGGGTTTCCAAATTCAAAATAATGTTTTAAAAAAATTATTTAACTACTTAAACATATATTTTGTGGAAAAATAATCATTAAATAGGATAAATTCAACCCAATAGTATTAACCTTATTTATCTGGTTTTACCCTTACTGATCTGATAAATTTTACTATGGTTACTATTCATAATGTCAAAAAATAAAAGGGATCTATTTACCAAATTTGAAACTAATTATTTGAAATATGGAATAAAATTTTCAAGATTAAATTTCAAAAAGTGGCAAAATTTTATTTAGGATAACAATATAAAATGCAATGAAAATAGTTTTCTAGAAAAATGTGTTTTTAAGGACAAAAATAAAATTATTCCAAAATCAGGTATAATGTTTATTTTTATTTAATTAATTATATTATTTATAAAAAAAATTATACTTAAGTAAATTTAAAATCAAATTCAAAGAAAATTTTGACTTTTTCAATGGAAATATATGGAAGTTTTACGAGGTGTTTTAACTATTAACTGTAAAATCAATCTCTTCAGAAAAATTCCAAAATTTGACCTTAAGACAATTTAGATATGTTTATTTAAAAAATTATTTCCATTATATAAAATAATACTTATAAAATTTTTATAAATTAATTAGATATTTACTGGTAAAAAACAATAAAATCCATTTTTGAAGAAAATGTATTTTTAAAGCATAAAATGACTTCACTGAAAATTGAGTAATTATTTATTATACATTAAAAAATACATTTAAATTATATAAAAAATTTAAAACTATTTTTCATAATGATTTTATAATTATTCATGCCTTTAAATTTAATTATTAGGTTATAATGGTCATAATTAAATAATAATATTTTTATAGTATATCACAATTCACTTAAAGATCGGTTTTGTGTGTTGAAAAAGCTATCAAACATAGTATTATTTTAAAATGAATTTTTAGGGTGTTACATTATTCCCCTTAATGAAATTTTATCCTTAATATTTTACCTCATTCCTAATAAAAAGGATTAAAACATTTTTAGAATTAATTCCATAGATTAGAAGACATAACATATCATCATGAAAGGAAAACATTTTTAATATTTAAAAAATAACTTTGTTGAAAACCAACATTATAAAAAGGGTTAATAAAACTTAATTTTGAAAATAGGATAATGGAAATATTAATTTCAACTGAAATAATACATTATCGGGTTCCCAAATAACGAGATCTTGGTGGGAAGTGAAAATATGGACATGGAGAAAAAACATAACGTCTAAGGAATAATAAAGAGTGATAGAGAAAATGTTCATGATAAAGTTAATGACTATAAAACCATAAAATAATGAGGTGTGAAAAGGACCATCAATTCATCAAAAATTAAGGTAATAGGATAACATTTTTATTTCATGATCCTTTTCTTAGGGTTATAGAATTACTTTACCATAAGAACATGAGTAAATATGCTTGATTTTATTTAAATATATAAATGTAACTTCATCCTTTGGTATTATGTTTCAATTATTTTCCACTTATATCTTGTCTCTCACTCTAAGAAATTAATATTCAAGATGAATTTTCTATACCTGAAGTACTAGAATTAACTTTTAGTAGATCACAAGATCCAAAAAATGATAAGAAGTTCTTCCTCCTACCTCTATAAATTAAACAACTCTATAAATTGGTTAGAATAATATTAAATAATATTAAATATGAATCATTATCTAAAATATCAATAATAACACATAAAATCCTTCATTTTCGTCATTTTACTCATAAAAATATTTGTTACATTCATAAGAAAAACATTTCGGAATATCAAAATACCCATTCCATTTAAACCTATTTTTCAAACTACCAATAACAAAGGAAATGAGGGTTTTTATTTTAATAAAACATGAAATTTACTAAAGGAATCCGAACATCAAATAATGGTTATGGTAGTATGATAAACCATTGATGTTGTATATGTTAAAATGGAATATTCCTTTTTTCCTTTTTGTCCAAAGGTTCTATATAAAATATATATAAATATTCCTTTTAAAAACTTTTTAAAGAAATTAAAAAGTGATATAAAATGTCCTTAATAATTCAATTTTATCCATATAAATCTAACCATAAAATAATTTTAGGAATATGGACATGGAATAAAAATATATAGAAAATAAATCTTTAAAACATTTTAAAACACGGTTTTTAAGGAAAAGTTTCCCCTGTGATGTGATAAATTTTGAACCAATGAAACATCGAAGGAATAAACTTGGAATGGATTTTGAAACACATTAATTTTAAAAAGTAATATTAAAATAAATCTATAAGATAGTTTATACAACACAAAAATAACATGTATGTTGAAAATAGATTAAATTTCAAAGAAATGGAATTAAGACTAGAAATCCATCATCTTGTCTCCCAACTTGTCACATATGTTATTTAAATGGTGTATAATGAAATTATATTAATTATTTACTTGATTAATAATATTTTCTAGGTTTTATAATTTATAATTAAAATATTTATTTCATTTATTTAAAATATATATTTAATTTCTTAATTGGTTAAGTCTATGTTGGGTGTTTTGAAGACAGTCAGTTCATAAATGATAAAAAACATCAGTGGGATGATCAATGTCAAAGGGGTCATTATTCCATCATCTCTAGAATCTTAATAATAACATAATTTTCATTTTATACATTAAATAAAATTTTATAATCATCTATGAAATGGAAACATAAAATATAAATCACATCACTTCATTGAGGTGGTATTGCACATGTCATGCACGTGTGTCTTTAAGATTTTTTAACAGGTGGAAGGATAAAAAAATAAATGATATATTATATTTAAAAAATATAATTATTTCATTAATATAATATATATATATATATATATTAAATTCATCATTATAAATATCCCTGAGGGGTGCTAATAGAAAAAAATAAACACATCGCTTCATGGAGGTGGTAGTCCACACATACGGGTTGGAGACAGGCACCTCAGTGTCATACAAAGAAGCATGGGAATGATTTCACCCTTAATAGACATATAATAGGATAGAAATAATCAGATTAATATGTTAGATATCCAAAGATACATCATATGTCAAAACAACCAAACCATAAAGGTAATATCCAATAACCTGATAACAAGGTCTATATAAACAAACTAAAAGACCGTCAACATGGAACTTGAAGCAACACATGGGTCCATCTCTATGTGACCATATATCACCACTATCCCAAACAATCAAAAAGGAAACATGATCTATGTTATTTATCCTTTATATAATGATCTTCCTTTTAGTTGTGTCCTATAAAACCAAGTCTACAAATTCCCAAAGGAAAAATTAGGGTATGATCACTAAATCATAGTAGGATATCACTAAGAATATATGCAGTGTCTATCTACATGCATTTGTTAGTTATTGTAAAAAATAGATATATAAAAAATATAAAATAAATTATTTTCCCATATAAAATCAAAATTTGGTTTTCCTTTAAAAAACATGTCATATTCAAATAAACAAATAAATATGACATAACATATATCCATGAGGCATAAACAGATGAATAAAATAGGTTTCAAGCATCAATATTCGTATCAAGTGGGAAAATAATTATATCAAGTAAACATGCAAGTAATGTATCCACAAATAAAAAAAAGGGAATTCCATGACACATGGTTGTACCCAACTATGAAAAATAAGAAAAACTAGCCAGAATAAGTGAATCCTAAAGTCTAGGAACCTCGATCCCCTTGAAAGGATACCCACTATAAATCATAGCATCACAAGAACCTACCATAGTGATTTATTACTCCACTAGGGCTCACATATGTCTATTTTTCCCCTATACCCCAAGGTCTCCCAATGTGCTATATATCATCATCGCGTTTCAAGAAAACCAGGCCCATATTTTATAAAACATTTTTTAAGGAAAATCCATTTTATTTTCATTCCCATATTTCATAAAAAACATTTTCTATAGTGACGCCACACCACTTTAATGCTTGAAAACCCATTTACATTTCAAAACCATATTCGAGGAATTTTACAAACACATCATGTACATCAAAATGGTTTTAAATAAAAAAAACTTTTTTAAAATTATTTATATAGCCATTAAAGATGAAATTCACCTCTCATAGATTTCAAATCATCAATTTCATAAATTAAAACTAAAATAAAGAATAAAAATACAAGGCATGATATGGTATAGACCATAGTATAGAGACACATGAATTAAGATCAATGAAAACCATGATACCTCTGATATCGTTGATATAAAATGAATAGATATAGTCCTCATGAGCCTATATCTATAAGGAGCACACCCAAGAATAATGGAATCACCCTAATCCACTGTTGGATAAGAAATGGACATCCAAAACCCCTTCCTATAACATGATAGATCTAGAATTAGATCCAATAGGGAGAGTAAAATCAATTTAATAGAGGTAAATAGAGTTATAAGATATATCCAAACCATTTATTAAGGTTGAAAACAGCTAGAGTAACCACCCTTGGAAGATCAAATGCCATTCAGGCATTTCAAAAATCCACAACTATAAAATTCACCTATATCCACGATCCAAAACCATGTCTATAGAGGTAAAAACCATGGCTATAACAAATATCCAGGGTCTAGATGGTTGTGGATCATATTAGTATAGTAATAGGGATAGAGCTATAACCATAATTTAAATGCATATATTCATGATTGTCCACTATGAAAATAGCCATATTGGTTGTCCACCATCGTAATAGACCTATAGCCACAGTTTTACACCATGAAAATAAGTTTATTTACATAGTGTAAACCCATGGTTATATCCCTTTAAATCATGGCTATAAGCTTCTAAAAAAATCCACCAGCCCAATTTGAACCCTAGACCTCCACTATCAAAAACTGAGCACCTAACCACTGCTCTATATATAATTATTAGTTTATATATATATATATATTCTAAAACTATAGAAATTGGTAGTAAATTGTGGAAATATGTTTTCTAGTACCCTTACCTAGGTAATTTTTTCCCCCATGCTTTCATGGGAAACCTATAGCCATGATTTATAAGAATCATGGCTATAAATAGGATATATAGCCACGATTTTATCAAAACATGGATATATCTTTTGAAAAAATACTTATATCCATGGTTTTATAAAACTATGGCTATAGGGTTATTTTTTAGTAGTAATCTAAAACCACCACCACCACACCCTGTTGCATCCATCATAGTCATTTTGGCTTCACCCAGGAGACAGACCATAGTAATTGGTGAATACGTGGTGTAATAAATTAGGATTTTTTGACTCACCATGGCCTTTACCATGGTGTGGTGAGGTCCATATGGTCTTGGTTGATAGGGAGACTCCCAGTGCACTCTTCCCTAGGTCACACACAACTGCTACTGCTTTTTTCCATATCTATTTTACATAAGAGACCCAAAGTCACACCACATCCTCCACCACAAACATGGCCCTACCAATTTTTCCCCAAAAAGAATAATAATCAATTTTGAATCCACCATGAATCTTTAATACTTTTGAAACCAAAACTAACAAACTTAAGTCTCATATAAAAACAAACTTGTGACCATATAGTGTCATAATTCTCCCCAATATAAAATCTTTTTCCCCCATAAAGGCTTAATATCATGAACCTAAAAAGATATAAGGTCATTATTTCATCATCAATCCCTATCACTCCCATGTCTCATGGTTTTCCCTATGATTATATCATCTCATTTAAACCAATGGTATTTTATTTCTACATATTACCTTATTCTATCATTCCATTTTCTCAAAAGGTATTTTAACCACTAAGAAATCAGGTTCAATCTCAAAATCCTCCCACTGGATTATGTGGGACTGATTTGAATGATACTTATTTAGCTTGGAAACATGAAACATGTTATGGATAAAAGTCAAATGAGTAGGTAATGATAATAAATAAGTAAACTTTCTGAGTCGCACCACAATCTCAAATGGGTTTACATAACTAGTTGATAACTTACCCAACCTTCCAAATTATTTATATCCCAATTGATGTGAAACTATGAGGAAAACATGATCACATCCATCAAATTCCATTTAATAGGGAAACCAATTTATATATTATTTTTGGTGAATCTAATCAATCGATAATATTTTCCTTATAAAATGAATGATATTCTTCATCTCCTAGATGATTCTCGATCCAAATATGAATTGTTCTTCAATCTCTACCCAATAAAGAGGTGATATTCAAGGCCTCTCACAAAACACCCAAAAAGGTTCCATTCTGGTTGATGCTTGATAATTATTATTATCAGAAAAATCTACTAAGGGTGGATGTTTCCCCCAAGATCCACTAAATTTAGGCATGCATTCCCAAATAATGTCGTTAATAATTTGGATGGATTGCTCGAACTAGAAATACATCTGGGGATGATTGTCAGTTTCAACTTCAACTCAGAACCCATCCCTACCTAAAATACAATCCAAAATTGGTATGTGAATCAATATTCCCTATTTAAAATTATATTCTATGTAACACCATAGAGACTAATAATCTCACACATATACAAGAGCTTACAATACTATACCTTTATTGTCTCTTTGATATGTAAGAAATGTGATGATTTCCTGAGTTGATCAATAATCACCCATACCACATCCTTACCACTAGGAGTAAATGGTAGCATAATAATGAATTCTAGGGCTATCTCATCAGATTTTCATACTAGAATGGGTAAAGGTTACAACAAATCGGTATGCCAATGATGTTCTTCCTTAATTATATAACACATAAAGCACTAAGACACAAAATTTGCAATCAATTGCCTCATTCCCAACCACCAGTAATGACATATCATGTCATGATACATTGTGGTATCTCTAAGGTGCATGGATAAATTTTATTAGTTTCCATTACCCATCGATTATTTTCTCAGATTTATCAAAACAAACATCCGTCTTTGGAAGTGAAACACCCCATCGGGAGACCATGACTATTCACTTGAGATCTCTCTAACATAAATATTCCTACTAAAGTTATAACAATCCACATCCTCATCATTTACAAGTTGTATCTAATTTTCCATAAATGATCCATTATTATCATAATCAAGGTATACCTATCAGTTATCTCTCCCTTCATCTTAGTGCATCATAACAAAAAAATTCATCAAGAACAACTCTTCTGCTAATTCATTTACTTCCTTATTCATTAATTTTATCTCCAAAGAATTTTAACCACATTTCCTTTTCCAAGGGTGTATAAAATATAAAAAAAAGGTTTTAAGGTAATATACCCTGAGTTTATATCTTAATTTCAGACCCTTTTTAGTAAAGATATATTTCAGAATCTTATGGTATGAATACATAGTAAACCACTCCTAGAAGAGGTAGTGGTGCCAAATCTTAAGAGAATTCATCACTACTGCCAACTCAAGAACTTCAATTGGGTAGTTATTTTAATGAGAGAATAATTAATGAGATGGATAACATGCCACATGTCTATGGTATATCATAAAATAACCCAAACCTATACCTGAGGCACTACCATAAACATTATAGACCAACCCTGAATCAGGAATAATAAAGACTGGAGTTGAATTCAATCTCACTTTCAACTTCTCAAAAGATATATAGAACTATTAACTCAAAAAAATCCTCACACACTTATAGTTTAACTCTAAAATAGGATATGTGATCTTAAAGAAGTCTCAAAAAAATCATCTGTAATAACTAACTAATCCAAAGAAACTTCAACCCTCAAACACATTTCTGGGATACTCCCAAAAAATCACTTCTTGAATCTTCTCATTATCCAATGAGATACCCTTCTCAAAAACCACATGGCCAAAAAATTTAAATTATTTAATCCTAAACTGACGTTTATAAATATTTCAAAATATAATATCTTCTTTCAAGATCCCAATGTTGGTATTCTGATGATCAGTATGATCCTACTCTGATCTTGAATAAATAAGGATATCATCCAAAAAACCATTAAAGAATCTAAAAACTAATAGAATGTTTGATTCACTAAATCCATGAACATTGTAGGGTAATTATTATATCCAAATAGCATTAACCGATAATCATAATCCCTATACCAACTTATTAATTTTATCTTAAAAATATCTTCCTATCAAAAACTCAAATGATGGTACCCAAAACTAATATCTATTTTTGAAAACCATCAACCTATCTTGAGAAGATAACAAAGTTCATGATTCATATAAAATGGATATTTTTTAATAACTGTCACACATTTGAGTTTCCAAAAATCAACAAAAATTTAAATACACCCATATTCCTTCTTTTCAAAGAGTACTGATGATTCCCAAGGTGAAACTCTAGGAAAAATAAATCTATTGGCCTCATGATCCTCAAGATGGACCTTTAATTCTCCCAATTTAGTAAATATAGTATGGTATGATGGTAAAAAAATGGGCCTCATCCTTGAAATAAATTCAATAGTAAACTCTACTTCCCTATGAGGTGGAAACCCAGAGGAATCATTTGTAAAAACTTCAGGATACTCACACACTGCCATATGAATAAAGAAACTAAGAAATGGATCACCAAAATCAAGAAACATCACTAACAACTAGCCTAAGATCATATCAACACTGGGTAAAATGAAACTTACACTCCCTAATCTAGGATACTACTCACCCTAAAAGGCATGAATGACTTCATCAAAAGAAAGAAACTAAACCCAATATTTATAGAAATCAATCTAGGATTTATATTTAATCATATAATCCATTCCAATGATAAGATAAAACATTTCAAGATCAAGAAATAGAAAATCTCATTCAGTTTCATGGCCAATGATAATCACTCGATATTCAATACATCTAAAACTATGCTCTAACTATTTTCTCAAAAGAGTGTAAAGATTCATCATAAAATGAATAATCTCTAATTGTAATCCAAACCCATTGATAATCTTGGATGAAATAAAGGAATGAGTTTAAATATTATCAAATAAGGCCATAATCATATAGTATGAAAAAAAATCATACATCTTATGATATTTGATCCTTCCTCAAACTCCTCTAGTGCCCACTCTGCTATATACAAGTGTCTAGTTTAATCTTTCCCTTACTTCACAACCTGAGAATCACCCTTAGAATGAGTTTGAGATCCCACCCATTTTGTTGTGTTAGGTCTAAACTAAGATACCTTGGTGAATGTGGATCTCGATCTACTGCACTGAGATGGTCTCTCATAGAAATGATAAATATTACCAGATTTCCCACACACTTGACATGCCTCACGTGCTACCTTATATTCAATTTTAAGGTATCCCTTTCTCCCATATTGATAATAGACCACATGCCCTTGCCCTTACATCTATTGAAGACTCCTTTTACCACCTCAACATTGGTCACCCAAATTCAACTTTAGGATAGATGAAAAATTCTTATTTCCTCCTAATGCAACTAAAGCTCCACTAAAACTCATTTTCCCAGCTAAGTTTACCTCATTCATGGATTCTTTACCAACCACCTCAAAAATATTTGAAAGTCACATTAGGATCATAATCGACTAAATATAAACCATCAAACTCATCTTGAACCTTCTAGATTTAAGATAATCATTAGAAACAAGATTAGGTGATATATGAACTAACTTGGTGAAATGAAGAGCATAATCTATAACTGAATGATCCCCTTACTCCAAGGTCAAAAATTATTGAGTTTTTTTCACTCACAATGTTTTAAAATTAAACTGTTTATTGAATACCTTATTTAAAGTGGTCCAAGTGAGATATTCATAAAACATTTCTTTCATAATAAATTCCCACTACCTCCTTCCTGGTCCCTCAAGCATATAAATGGTGAAATCAACCTTTGAATCTTAAAGAGTTTTTATGAATTGGAAAATCCTCTCAATACTCTTGATCTATTATTTTAGTTCTTCAGGTAACTTGTCCCCACAAATGATCAATGGATAGTTATTAGTGAATTCTAAAGCACGGTCCACCTTTTGTTATGGTACAACACTGGATACTTATCCAAATTACTAGATTATTTGGAATATAGTTTTTACCAGTACTGAGTCAGTAAGAGGATTCTCCTATGGGTATTTCTCTACAATTTTCTCTCTAGAATCCATATATGGTCTTCTTAATGGATAAATATTCTGAAAAATATAAATATTGAAAGAATAAAGAACAAAATTTGATTCCTTTGTTATAAATATAAATTTAGAAGATTGGATCCAAAGGACTAAACTTATAAAAAATGATGTTATACAACCCCATACTTCTAATGGTATTTCTAGGTTAGTTATGAAATTGAGTTGTCCAGGCACACTCCAACACTACCTCTTGAGTTTTGATAGTACTAACTCCAATATATCAAAATCCCCCATAAATAAGAAAGTGATATAAAATCATGAGTATGGTATTTAATTATAAACACCTCTAAAACCAATTTTTAATATAATAACCCTGTTCAACCCATAATGTAACCCAAATTGGCCAATTATATGGCCTGAAGCACGTTGTCAGTCACTACAGGTTGGAAACAAGCACCTGGGTATCATAAAAATAAACATGAGAATAATTTCACCCTCAATGAATATATGATAAGATAGAAACAGTCAGTTTATCTTAGATGATAATAAAAGATACATTATATTTCAAAATAACAAAACCATAATGGTAACATCAAATAATTGGATAATATGTTCTAGATGAACAAACCGAAACACCATCAACATGGAACCCAAAGAAACCCATGGTTTCATCTCCATGTGACCATAAATCACCACCATCCAAACCCACCAAAAAGGAAACATGCTCTAGGATAGTAGTTCTCTACATAACACTATTCTCTTTACCTATATTGTACAAAAACAAGTCTAAAAACACCCAAAAGAAAAAGTATGGTGTGATTAATAAAGATTAGTAAGATACCACCAAGAATCTATACAATTTATATTCACATGCATCCTTTAGTGTTTGTATAAAAAAATATTTCTAAAAATTTCAAAAGAAATAATTTTCCCATATAAAATCATAATTTTTTTCCTTTCCAAGACATGTCATATTCAAATGAATAGAGAAATATGACATAACATATATCCATGAGGCATAAGTAAATGAATAAAATGGTTTTAACCAGTAATATCTATATTAAGTGGGAAAATAATCATATCAAGTAAACATACATGTAATGTATCTACAAGGAACTAAAGGGAAAATCATGGAACAAGGTTGTACACAACTAAGACAAATAAGAAATAAAATTTTGAATAAGTTAACCATAAAGTCCAAGAACCTTGATCCCCAAGAAAGGTTAACCACTAAAAACCATGGAATCATGGGAACCTTACCTAATGATACCATAATCCAATAGGGATTATGTATTCCTAAATTTCCCCCATTCAATATGGACTCTTAATGTCCTATATATCATCATCGTGTTTTAATAAAACCATTCCCATATTTTATATAACATTTTCCAAGTAAAATCCATTTCATTTCCATTCTCACATTTCATAAAAATAATTTTTGAGAGAAATGTCACACCACTTTCAAAATTGAAAAACCATTTTCATTTCAAAAATATCTTTGAGGAATTTTAATAAACACATCATGTGCATCAAAAGGGTTTTCAAAAAAATACTTTTTTAAAAAAACATTTCCATATCCACCAAAGATCAAATTCACTTCTCATGGATTTCAAATTGTCAATTTCATAAATCAAATACAAATGAAAACATGAGAACACAAGGCATGCCAAGGAATAGGCTATAGGATAAAGAAACCTACCTAACGAGAAATGAAAAACTTGTTTCCCCCAAGACCAGTGATGGGGAATGAATAGATATAGTCATCACTAGACTAGATCTATAAGTATCACACCCAAGAATAATGGAATCACTTAATTCACTATTAGATGAGATATTAATGCCCAAAACCCCTTCCTAAAGCATTATAGATATAGAATCCAAGAAAATAGTGAGATAATAATTAGTTTAATATAGGTAAATTGAATCAAAATATGCATTAAAACCTTTATTAAGGTCCCAAATGATGAGAGTAATTGACCTTATAAGATCAAGTGTCATTTAGAAATTTCAAGAATATGAAACTAGAACCACCATGCCACAGTGCATCCACCACGAACATGGTGTAATCTCCAAGTATATAGACCATGAAGACAATATATGGTTTTTTGTATAAAATTAGGTTTTTTTACCCACTTTGGCCTCCACTATGGATTGTAGAGGTCTTTATGTTTGTGGTTGATATAGAGACTCCCAGAGATCTCCACCCTAGGACACACCTTTTTATTGGACATTTTAGCCTTTTATATTTTAAATTTAAGGCCCAAATGAACACCAATTCCTACACTATGGTCATGTTTCTACCATTTTCCCAAAAATACCAGAAAAATAATTTTTGAAGTAACTATGAACCTCTAACACTTTTGAAATTGAAACTAATCAACATAAAGATCTAATGGAAACAAATTGATGACCTGAAGGGCATCACCTACCTCCTTTAAATAAAATCTAAACATTTTTAAACAATTAATTTAGTATCATAATTATACTAAAATTTTATTTTGTTTTTTGGATAATTATTTTCTATATTCCACCAAATCATTTTGAAAACAAAACCTCTCTGGTGTTACGTGCAGACTACCACCTCCATAAATGACATGGTTTATTTTCATAATCACCAATAATTGTAGGTTAAAAGGGGTTATTTAATTAATTAATATCATATTTATAATATTATTAATATTTTTAAATTATAATCCATTCCATGTCTTCCTCTATATGGAAACGGACATGGTGACCAAGCGTGCATGGGACCACCACCCCAATGAAAGTGAAGTATTTAATTTTTCTGATAGGTTTTTATTCTTTATAAAACTCTTTTTAAATATGATTCAATATCTTAAAAACATCTAAATAATATCATTATGATTCTTTAATGATTATATTATACTAAAAGTGTCACTTTCTTAACAATACTCACTCAGAGATTATAGTATGTTCTTGTTTGGGTCGATTTAACCATCTACTTGAACAATTATACAAATTTATATCATAGATTAATATGGAATATTAATTGATTTTGTTATTATAAAATAATGAGAAAATGATTTTTACTCTATATTTATATAAATTTTGTATTAATATTTAATTTATTATTATTGTACAACTCTTTTATTCGTTAAAAATTATAGAAACAAGATCATAACCAACTTCATCATCATGAATCATAAATAAAAAACCTATGAAATGAAATCAGAACATTATAAATAATTATAAAACATATATAATAGTACACATAATGATTTCAACATGATTAACATTGAATATATAAACAAGAATTGACACTGCCATTATGAAACCAGTACTAAATAAACAATTGAATCCAATAACATCTGATGATGAAAATAAATTATAAATAACTAATATATTTTTAATAAATGATTATAAATAAATTTTATAAATGTTTATAAATATGAATAATATTATAAAATATAATATTGATATATTTATTTCTATTATACGTGATTTTTTATTATGTTCGTCTAAGCGGGTTAAAGGTAAGGGTGTTTCAAATCAATTTCATTTATTTGAGACATATTTTGTTTTATGCACCTAAATTCAGTTATATGGAATGTATAATTTTTATTGAATATATAGTATCATAAATTATCTTTTATTAATGGTATTTTAAGTTCAATATCAATCTATCCCATTCAAGTGGTTTTTTATTAGAACATTTCTTAACTCATAAGGGGTTTCTCTTGACTCGACTTCTTTCCTTGTGTCATAATTATTCTTATTATACTATGGTTTTACAAGATATTTTATCATATTATATTATTAATTATAATTACTTTACTCTTTATTTTATATGTAATTACATTGATGTATTCTTTTCTTCATAAAATTTTATGATGTTAAGAATAATTCTCATCTTCTCTAAATAACCACTTTTTCTTCCATGTCTATATTTTATCTTCCTATAATTATTCTCCTTTCTATTTGGAAACCCAATTATGTGTTATATCATGTGACATTCATATTTTCCATATAATCCTTTAAAAATGAAGTTTAATTACTCTTTTTATGATGTAATATTTAAATGAAGTTATATCAAAATATTAAAATGGTTTCCTTCCATGATCATTTGTTTTAACTTACACTACACATTTACTTGTGATAGTCTTTAAGTATTTTTCAAGGATTTATTCTTGAAGGTTCATTATTAAAAATAAAATATTTCAAAAAAAATCACTTGAAATTTTTGAAAATAACTTTTTAAAGATACTCATAACTTCTTATTTTCTAATAATGTTATAAATTTTTTCTAAAATCACTTTTCCATGTGAAAACATTCTTTAGTCGGTATAATAATTCTTGTAAATAAAGATTCCTTTCCATGATTTAAAATGGTTTTTCAAAAAGATCTTGATTCTTAATTATTTTTATAAAAAAAATAATTTATTTTTATATTTTTCAAAAGAAAATGTTTGATTTTAAAAATTAATTATTGATCTTTAAAATGGGATTTTAAAGGTTTGTGTTTCTAAGAAAGAATTATTTAGTGTTTTTATGATTTGTCAAAGAATATTTATCAAAGAATATTTTTCATAGAATATATATTCTTAAAACCCTTTTTGGTTATAAAGAGTAAGTTTTAAAATTATTTATTAATATATAATTATTTCTTTTCAAATAAAGTAGTTTTAAGTTGGATTTTAGGCATTTAAAAAAGAAATATTTTTTCTTGTTTTTCAAATTAATTTACCCAATGATATTAAGAAAATAATTTACATCTATGAACACATGCCTAATTATCTTTATGTTACACTATTAATATGTTCTTATACCTCCATCCACCATCTTTATTTGGGTGGCTTGTGGAATATTTTGTAGAAGTTTTCATTAAACTAGTCGCTTTTTCCATAGGATAATTAAGTTATATTTGAAATATGAATGTTTTTATGTTCTCTTTTCGCATAAATGTATAGATGATTATTATTGATGGTTTGGTTTTTATATCACCCTCTAATTGATTGGTTTATATTTTATATCTCATGATCTCCAAGAGGGTACATGGGTATTATCCCAAGAACAAGAGGTTAAATGGGTTTTTATCCCAAGATAAAGAGGGTAAATAGATTTTTTTGCTGAGTCTAATATGGTACATGGGTAGTAATTTAAACCCAACAGGGTATATGGGTAGTATCCCAAGTCTAAGAGGGTACACATGTAGCAACCCAAGCCTAAGAGGGTACATGGGTTATTATCTCAAGACCACTATGTTATGATAATTAGGTAACAATGCTTGATCCATTAGTTTATGGTTTCCTATGCTTTTTATTATGCCACATTTATTTGATATTTTATTATATAATGCTACAATGGTTAGTGCTTATTATTACATATTTATAAATTCATATAAGATGGAATATGTTTGATAATTTGAGACCACAAAATATTATATTATGCATTGTGGATAACACTTATTATTCCATATTATTTTTGATAATATATTTCTATCATGATCATATTTACTCATATGTTTAGGGTATAACCCTTGGTGATATATTGAATATTGTTCCCCTTACTATGAATTTTAGATCACCCCTTCCTTATGTTTCCATTACCTAAGTTATAAATATGATTATAACTTAAAAGGAGTCTAAAAGAGAGTATAGTGAAGTTAAATTATTAGTAAATGTTAAAAAGTATCGTAAAATAAGTTACTTATTTAGATAATCATCAAAGATATAAACCCTCTATTCTTAGAATTATGTGAATATTCATAAGATGTAATGTTTAACATATAGAGATTATCTATAATAAAGGTATGTTTGGATTAGTTTGTATCAAAGACAGTGTTTAAATAAAGCATTTTTAGCATGAGATATGGGATTACAGGTCTGGGGTGGCTCACTACCAATGACGTTATTGAATTTTAATACATCTTTATCAACAAAAACATGACCTCATCAACCATATCACATATACACAGCCAAAAATATCATGTAACCACCCATAAAGAAAAAATTAAAAAATGTGCACTAATTATTTCATATAGATTAAAGGTTACTAGATTCATTATCAATTCATTATCAATAAATAATTTTAATACAAAAAACTAATTATATCATGTTCTAAGGAAATTTTAATCATATTCATTTATTTTCAACTAGAGAGAAAAAAAATTGTGATATATATTTTATCATCATATTTAATATCATGATGATGAAGGGTTAAAAATATTACTCAATAAAATTTGTTATCAAATATCCATTATCAACTAATTCATGAATTAAATAACCAAAAAATAATATATCATAGATTTTAGATTGTTATCATGGAAAATAATCTAATAATAGTGAGAATCTCAAGCATATTAAACTTTACAACAGGCTATTCCTTTTAACAATATTCCATTTTACTTGTTATGTTACTCATTTTAATATGCATGATTCACTAAATATGTGCATAACATGTAATAACACATTATATTCTTTATTATGTTTTCAAATTAACCAAAACAAAAATATTTCAACTTCAAGCATGGTTTTCTTTAATTATAATCACCATCTAGTATAATTAAAAATTATGAGGTTCAAGTCAACACATGATATATCATGAAAACATTAAATGAGATGGAAAAACACTTTATTGTATCATTTCAAAGGTTCCTATATAGTCTATACATGGAAAATATCATTAAGAAAGTAATATGATAAACATGGAATTTTGCTTTTGAGTATTCATTCAAAAATCGTTAACATGATATTAAAATAACATAGATATCAATTACCATTTAATCAATTAATTCTCATTAGATTCATTACAGATTTAAGTTCTAGTTCCACACCAACTTAATATTCATTTAAATAATAAAACCTAAGGAAGGAATAAAATAACTCAATAATAGTAATAATCCATTCACAACCCAAAGGAGAACCATATTTACAATGTTATAGAAACCATTTCTTAGAAACTATTAGTTTTATCCAAATCACACCACAACAATTTTTAGGAAACAAAATTATCATGTCATCATTTACCAATGAATAAACCATAAACTACTATGTTAATGTTAGAATCCTGATGGTAAGTCTCTTTACTAATGCATGATACACAACTCTCATCAACTAAAGCCATGATGGTAAGTTGAAAATAACCATAGATGTGTTTAACTACACTTTTTGTACATAAAAACCCCAGTAACATGAATTTTAGTATAGATAGGTAAGATATGACTCTTTATAATCTATATTTAAATTCACAACACATCCAATCTCCATGATTACCATCCCAACTAACAGACCATACCAAACTGATATTATTTATAACATCCCGAACCCAAACCAATGTCTAAGGTAGGACCAAAATTCCATTAACCTTATATGCATCCCTCAAACACCAAAGTCTCACAATAAATATCAATGGATACACCAAATCATGGGGTAAGATTCACCCTTATGGAGGAAACAACATTCCATTGAAAACGCTAAGACAACATAAATATATATGATGCATAAATAAAGATAAACTAAGCTCTTATGAATGTTGTAAAGAATTGATTAGAGATGCATCATATACAAAAAGAGTATGGACAAGTTGGACTACAGGACACATTAACCAAAATGAGAAATAAGTTCCAATATGGTACACTCCCATGCTCTATAAAAATGATAACTCTAAGATCTAAACTCCATCACCCAAAGCCATAGCATCCATTTTCTCTACTAGAAAAGTGATTTCTCTTCCATTATCTACATCATATTGAACAATAACTGTATATGAAAAAAAAACATATATAGGGTGTGAGTATAAAAACTTAGTAAAAAATCAACTAATGACTCCCCACACACGCCACTTAAACAAGAAAATTTTAGCTCATGTTTTTATATAAAACTAAAGATAGGTAGAATATAATAAATAATATAAAGAAAACTATATAGATAACTCACACTAAATTTTAATTTTCCTTTAGGATATGTTATTACCATGTAACAACCCACACCATCATTCACACACCCATTCCATGAACTCAAACTCATACATGCATCCCCCCACCAATACAGAAATCCCATAATATCCCCAACTTCTGAGTAGATACCTATTCCTCTAACCCAAGCTACCACTTGGAGGATTAAAATAGTGTGCCCTAAATTTGGAATCATGGTCAAGTCCAATATAATAAGTCCTTAACCATATGAAACATGAACACATGTTAAACCATATAATCTAGAGTTCCCCAATTTTAGTATGGAATAAAATTCTGAATCAACAAGACCCCACTCATATGCAACATGAACATATGTTAACACATCCTTTACAAATCAATTTTTCAAAAAAGAATCCCATCAAACAAATAGTGAAAACAAAAACTCACACTAATATAATTTTACCTTTTCTAAAATAATTTTTCATAATAAGATATTTACCCAAATTTGTTCAAAAAAATTAATCACATATTGAAAAAAACATCAGATACTTAAAACACCCAATATTTTAAGTTATTACCATAAATTTATTGAGTTTGAATCCATTTACATTCATCATGTTAATACAAAAAAATCTAAGAGGAATAATCTTCAGGAGAATAGAATCACTAAAATTCTCAAAGGAACCTCATGGTTAGATATCTATAATCACTAAGGAAGGAAGTGGGTATTTTTTGAAGTTAATCAGGTCAAAATTAAGTTAATATCCCTAAATAATATTGTACTTGGTTTCTAAATAAAACATACATCTACCCCCCCCCCAAAATCAATGTCCATTTTGGCCATTTTAAAATTTTAGGTGACCAAAACCATGCCTTGGAACATTGTATGGCGTATTCTCCCATTTTTTTGTCATGTCATAGCTTCTTCCATGGCATAGATAAGTCGTACTTCCCATTTCCATATTTCCTATAGATCTTGATTGTATAACTCCTAAGAACAACAATGGATAATGCTATGGCCATGGGTTCTTCCCCAAATTCCCATCGGCTGAATCCCCTATGAAAAAATACTTTGTGCCATGATATAAGAGAAGTCCCTTAACTATTTCTAACTCACTTACCCAACTTGATTTCACTAAGCCCAAGTACCACCACAGACTTAAATATAGTTATGGATATGTGTTTTCTCCAACAAGGAGACTCCCAATTCACCATGACTAAGTCTACACCCATCCAATACACTATTTTATTCCCTGAGGTTTACCTATCATATAGAACCTAGTTACCATTCTTGTAGTAGCACCATGGATATCATTACACAGTAGTGAATCCCATAGAACTAAAACCTTCTATATCTGACCCAATACCCTTAAAACTTTTGGAAACCAAGAAAACTATCAAAATATTTACAATTTCCTAAAGTAATAAGGCAATATCACAAACTACAGGTTTCACATAATGAATATACTCTGGTTTGTTTACAAGATTGTCGAAGCTCTCTTAATTCTTGGTGCTTTATTTATTATTCAATGTGAAGGTTTTATCACCCCTTCAGAGTATGGGAATCCTCAAGAAACATTTTGGGATCATATGTTTTGTTTAATACTTTTAATATAAGAATACTTTATTTACTACTTTCGTGATCATCCGCAAACATACTCCATTAAAGAAGAAGAATATGGAGGTTATTATACATGTGATATAAGTATAAACTATTTTGATTCTCCTTGCACATTTTGATTCATTGAAGATATATTGGATTGTGTTTAGATTTTATTTCACTGCTAATGATCATATGATGACCCCCTAAAACCCATCATCTTTGATACTAGCTTGATCCAAGATCATTTATTATAGAGGGATTAATTACAAAAATGGGCTAAATGATATATGGAAGTCATAGGGGTATAAATTAAATGTAATAAATAGACATAATAGAGCATGATATTAGTTTCATTAGATCCCCTGGGTCGATATCATTAATAGACTAGGCATGGACAACCTCAAGTGTCACCTTATAACCCATGGGTAGGTCATGACAATACTTGATATTCCTTAGAGAATTAGGATAAATGATTAGAAAGTGGGGTGATTATTCCTCCCCTGTTAGTATATGATCACTTGGGTGGGTATACCCTAGGTATATATATGTTATTTTGGGTGAGAGGACCAACCCATGACTTGCAAAGTGAGATAGTAATTATACCATCCGTCTATATTGATTCCAATGTGGCCTTCCTTATAAGTATTTTTAGAATATAATATCAACATGATGATATTGATGTATGTAATTCTCTATGATTTATGTGCTTGGTGTATGGTCTTCCATTGTGGTGATTTTATTCTATGATAGGTGGAAGGGACATACTACCCCCACCCCCACCCCAATAATAAATGATTATATAAATGAGATAGTCAAGTGGGATTCACTGCTACTAATTTTTTTTATGAGATGTCTAGGATATTACCTTGGATATAGTGATTTTGGTTAAAACTTTATAGGATATAGGATATTTCCTAATAACCAATTATTAGGAATTAAACAATATAGGATACCTATGATGTTACCTAGGATCCAACGATTATGACTGATACTATATGGGATACCTAGGATGTTACCTAGGATCTAGTGATTGCGCCAAATACTATATGGGATACATAGAAAGTAACCTAGGATTAAACAATTAATCCTAATAATTTATAAGATTCATAGGATGTTACCTAAGATCAAGATATTATACCTGATAATATCTAGGATAACTAAGATATTATCTAGTATCTGGATATTATGAAAGATACTATATGGGATGCCTAGGATTATTTATAGGATCCAACAATCATCCTTGATTCCACATGTTGTGCCTAGGAATTTGTATAGGATATAATTTTTTCACCTAAAAATAAATAAATTAAATGGATAGGTGGGATACACTACCCCCCCCCCCCACCATTAATAAATGAATAAATAAATGAGATGTATACATGAGATGATACATGTGGGATGATATTCCCCCTGAGTGATTGTATATACTTATTATGATTTCATGGGTTGTTTTTTAACTCAACCTTAGCATGGTATACTACATTATTAGAGAAATTTGGCACTGAATGAAGTAGGTGTAGTCAATCCTAGGTTTCACCTTAGATCTTGATAATCGATGGTCAATATTTTATTTATGTTTCCACATTTTATGTTTTATTATGAAAATATCACATGTGAAAACACTATTGTACTGGTTATATTAGGGATCCCATTGGTGGTGTACAATAGAGTTGTAATGGCCATGGAACTTGGTACCTAGGTAGACTTCATTTGAAAGTTCAGGTAAGGCAGAGGCCGAGTATTGCAAGATCGACCTAGAGCAGCTAGGGAGGAGTCTGTATTAAGAGATGTGATGAGGTTCAGGGATGGTAATAGAGACTCTTTTGTATTTTTATTCATTTCTTTATTTTTTTATATGGGGCTGGACCAGTGGTTGAATGGTTTGGATGTATAAATATTTTCTTCTATAGTTCATTTATAAGATAATTTTAGGTTGTTTATTGATTATGCGTATGATGATTATTTATTTTTGGATAATTTTTTTGTTATTTTTTACCTCGTTATGATACTTTGATGTTAGAGTATAGTCTCTCCACAATAACACTTTAAACCCTCACTACTAAACAACAGTCTCTAGCATATAAGAAGTCATGCATGAGGTCTTGTAAAAATCTGATCTAGTTACTATAGGGTGAACCAAGTAAGGTGTTTACAAACTTCCCTTTCCAAAAAACTCATTAAATAAACTCTTAAAATCATTTATATAATTTAAATATTATTAAAACCATTCAAAAATATCTTTTGATAAAATATCTTTAAAAATTGGCATGAAACAACACAAATTTTATAAATAAAAACTTTTTAAGGGAATTATCTAATTTGAAAACCTATTTATTAACAAAACATGTTCATATCAAATAAATCACATAAATAAAATTAAAACAATCTCGTAAATTATAATAATAAACATTTAAAAATAATCACCCATCAATTAATATTCATGAAAAGGTTACCAAAATCATTATTAAATCATGATCAATAAACCAGTTTAGTATAAAGTCTAATTCTATCATGTCCTAAATTTCACGAACTAAATTTGGTAACCACCAATAACGGCACCAAACTCATCCCTTTTAAATTCTATAAGGGATTTATATATCCCCATGGGCTATCATAAGTTCCTAGGTGTCAAATAATTAAGTTTGGGAACAATTTACCTGAGTATGAAAGCATAAAACCTTAAAAACAATCCATAATATTAATCTGAAATTTCCGACCAAACATGTCTTAAGAAAAAAACATAATTGAATACAAGGATTTTAATACTGTATAAGATGTCCAAATACAAATAAATAAAGCATCAATACATCCAAAAGGACTCCACATGACAAGGGGGTGATCGCCCATAAGTCGTCTCCACAACACCGCACCGTAGGAGGGGTCTAATGGCCCGAACCACCTTCACCTAAGGCTTTACCTTTTCCTGATTCAAACATAACCAATTATACCTACATAAAAGGGGTTTAAGTAGGGTTTAATACTAATAAAAATAGTATACCACCCAATTATTCCAAAGTTCATGCAATATAAGTTGAAAAATCAAGCAGTTTTAATATGAAAAGGAAAGCGGTGTTAAATTCCAAGAAATGAAACTTTCAATTGAAAAAAAATCAAGATAAAACATTAAGAATGTTAAAAAATTTAAATATAATTGTTAGATACTGTATTTTACTTCCAAACACACCCTAAAACAATGGTAAATACCATAAATCCAATGAGAAACAAAATCGGGAACACCCCTAGGTGCTAGATTGTTTCGGGCCCTATGTACCTCGTACCTCGGTGTAAAGTAACCATAGAAAAATATTTTCTCATGCACGGACCACTAGTTGGGAACATAAACATAACCTATTGTTCCCCAATAATCATCTAAATAGTTTATTTATAGTTTTCGTTATCCAAATGCTAAGTGAAACAAGGACGAAACCCATCTGGTTCACTAATCGTACTAGTACAAATCTGCCCCACCTAGGTACCTGGGCTTACCCCTTTGTGCAAAAAAAAATCAGAATGATACATAAATCAATTTTTCATATTAAACACCACTACAGGTCACATACAATCATTAAATTATTTATACGCATTTTAAACCACTTAAGACACACAATAAAATACTTTGATTTTTAATGAAACAATTTCTCAAAATCCCACATTTTTTTTACCCAAAACTCCTTGAAACTTGAACTTTTTAATCTATGTGAACACTTATAAGTTACCAAAAAAGAAAATTCAGCCCAATAAATTTCAATTAAACTAACCAATCAATTTTATGGCATCCCCTTGTGAACCAAGAAATGATAACTTTGTAAAACCTCTATTTTTACAAAAACATGGAACTTAAAGTTTACATGTTCCACAAACACCATTAAAACTAATTTTTGAATCAATAAACAAAGAGGATAAACATTAAAAACATTATTTTAATCAGAATTATAGTTCAAAAAAATCAATTAAGTATTTATATGGCAGCCCCAAATAAACCAATAAAACATTTCCATGAAAAACCCCCAATTTCACATTAAATTGGCATTGAAAATTCATTTACAATACAAACACCACTAAAACAAATTTTTGAAGCATTAATAAAATGAGATAAAACTTAAAATATGAAAAATACAGCATTATAAGACACAAATATTGCATGAACATGGAATCACCTTCCAAATTAATTAAAACCCTTGAATACTTTGGGTGAAAACTCAATCGCACCACCACCGCACCCCAAGGAAGGTAGATCAAGCCTAAAAATAGAATATTGGACCAAGAAAACTCAAGGTTAAACCATAGGTTTAAAACCCTAGTTTATAGACATTATTAACCTCAATTATAAGGGAATAAACCCTAAGAAAATTGAATGAAACCCTAAGAAAATTGAAATAAGAATTAAGGAGACCCACTTACTTGAGGTATCTTGAATAAATCGCCCCAAATACACCAATAGATGAATTTAAAAATAGAAAAAAATGAAATTGAGGTTTGAATATGGAATATAAGGTCATGTAGGAACTGTAATGGGGGGTATATAGTGAGAAATGAAGGAGTTATGAATGAATGAGGTTACCTCTTCAAATCTGGATGATTTGAGAACCCCAATGAAGGTCTGTCCTAATTCACGATTCATACGAGCTCCAAAGAGGGGGGAAAGGCAATGGGGGAATGCCTAATGATTTTAGATTCGAGTGTGAGGTGTAATAACAAAAAATAATAAAAAATGAATATGTTATTAAATAAAAAATATTATTTTTTAAACTGGAAATGGGATTCCAGGCAGGATCAAATTCCTTAAGTAAAAACCCAAATACACCATGATTATGGATTTATAAATGGTCCAAATTAATATGGTGGTGTTAATAGGTCAAGGGAGTCCATGTAGTAATTTAAATGTATGAAAAATGTTTAAAAATTAGGGAGTTATAAAGGAAATAAAATATATTTTTAAATCTGGAATTAGGCTCAAGGTTTGGTCCAATTCATGAAAACTCATCCATTCCTCCAAAAATTCATGGTAAACCCCTAAAGAAAAGCAATAAGGGAAATTAAATTATAAAATACCTTTAAAATATGTCATGGATGTTACAATTCTCCCCACCATGAAATAATTTTGTCCCTAGAAATTCAACTGGAAGCTTGATCAGAAAACAAGAATGAGTACTGTTCCTCAACAAATGACTTCTACTCCCAGGTCTCATGTGTATCACCACCATGCTGCCAATGAACTCAGACCAGAAGAATAGACTTCCCTTGAATAACTTTCTCTTGGGAGTCCACTATTTTCACTAGTCACTCAAAGACTAACAAGTCGGGTTCTATATCCAGTTCTTCCCAACTCAGCACATGGGACGAATCCGGGTTGTATTTCTTCAACTGGGAGACATAGAAGACATCATGGATGGATGTAAACTAATAAGGTAAATCCAAACTATATTCCACCTTTCCAATATACTCAATGATCTCAAAAGGGCCAACATATCATGGTGTCAGCTTCCCTTGCTTTCCCAATCGATGATGGCCTAGACGAGGGACCACTTTCAAGAATACCCTGTCACCCACAGAAAACTCTAGGTTTCAATTCCACTGGTCGGAATATAATTTATGATGACCTAGAGCTATCAATAAGCACTACCTTATCAACTTGACCTTCTCAAAAGTTTCCTGCATAAGGCTCGGCCCAAATAGTGAAGTCTCACCTACCTCATCCCAACACAGGGGGGGCTGACAAGGCCGACCATAGATCACCTCAAAAGGATCCATTAGAATCCTGGATTGGTAACTGTTATTATAAGAAAACTCAACCAATTACAAATGGATATCCCAAGAACCTCCAAAGTCCAGAACACATGCACATAGCATGTTCTCCAAAATCTGATTCGCCCACTCTGTCTGACCATCCATTTGAGGATGGTATATCGTGTTCATCTTAATCTGAGACCGCAAAGCCTTTTGAAGGCATTATTAGAACCAATAAGTGTAATAAGGGTATCTATCTGATAAAACTACTGATGGAACACCATGGAGTCTCACCACCTTCTGAAGATACAAATAGCCCAACTCGTCCACTTTAGTTGTATGTTTGATCGGAATGAAATGGGTTGATTTGGTCAGATGATAAATCACCACCTAAATGGAATTCTTACCCCAACATGTACGAGGTAATCCAACAATGAATTATATAGAGACATCGTCCCACTTCCAGGTAGTAATGGGTAATGGATGGAGCAACCCGAAGGGTCTTTGATGCTTTGATTTCACCTGTTGGCACATGTAGAATCTCGACACAAAGTCTGATATGTCTCATCATATACCTGGACACCTAATATGTCAACTCACATCATAATACATCTTGGTTTCACCTGGATGGATATCCCATTGAGACTGGTGGCTATCCTCCATCACCACCTTCCGCAGAGATGATGGAACTACTGAGTGGTCCTTGAAGCATAAGATGCCCTCTAGGGATGACGACCAAATATATGACATCTCCGCACCATGAAAAAACTTCCTTGACCACTGAAAAATCTCATCAGTAGGTCTTTTCCCCTGAATCAACTCCAACATAGAAGGAGTCAACTGTACGTTCGCCAAGAACGCACCTCTACTGTGCTCCCTAGTCTCCACATGCATTTGAGAAAAGAGCCCCATCAATGTCCCCTCATCACTGGACTTACTCAAAGCCTGCACTGGAACCCTTCTATTCAAGGCATCATCCACCACAGTACCCTTTCCTAGGGTATATACAACTTCAAAGTCGAACCCCTTCAGGTACTCGATCCAGCGATGCTGCCTCAAGTTGAGGTCTTTCTGCGAGAAAATATAGGCCAAGATTTTGTAATCATAGTAGACCACAAACTTCTCCAAAAATAGGTAGTGACTCCAAGTCTTAAAAGTATGAATCAATTATTCCAACTCCAAGCCATGGTTTGGGTAGTTCTTTTCATGTGGTCAGAGTTGGCGAGAGCCATATGCCACAACATGATCATCCTACATAAGCACGCACCCAAGACCCATACCTAAAGCATCACAATATACCACATACCCCATTCCATCCTCTATAAAAATCAAAATGGGGGTGGTATTCAACCACCTCTTCAGCTCCTCGAAAAATTCCTAACATTCTGGGGGCCACACAAACTTCACCCCATTCTGAGTGAGTGCGGTCATCGGTGAAGCAAGTTGAGAGAAATCTTGAACAAACCACCTGTAATAACCAACTAGGCCAAGGAAACTCTGGATTTTGAACACATTCTTAGATTTCTCCCATAAAATGACTACACTGATCTTATTAGGGTCCACTGAAACCCCCTTCTTAGAGATAATATTCCCCAAAAATTTCACTTCACTGATCTAGAAAGTGCACTTTGACAACTTTTCATAGAGGCGGTGATTCTACAAAGTTCCCAAGATGATCTTCAAGTGATTTTTGTGTTCCTCCTTATAGACATAGTACACTATAATGTCATCCACATACAATACAACAAAGGAATCAAGTTACTAATGGAACACCCTATTAATGAGTTCCATAAAAACCATTGGTGTATTGGTCAATCTGAAGGGCATGACCAAATACTCAAAGTGGCCATACCTACTTCGGAAGGATATCTTTGAGATATCAGCTTCTTTCACCAAAATTTTATGGTATCCCAAACACAATTACATTTTTTGAAAACCCTTTCCCCCTTCAACTGATCGAATAAATCATCTATTCTAGGAAAAGGGTATTTTTTTCTTAATTGTTACCTTATTCAGCTTCCGGTAGTCAATGCACTTGGTGCCTATATTGGTGGAAACCAAATTCAGTTTATGAAAAAATGGTATCAAAGAGAGTTCCCTATCCCCACGAGCTGGAAAAAGTGCACGAGTATCAAAAAATTAGGTTCAATAATGATTTACCTGAGTATGAAATCATAAAACTTTAAAAACAATCCATAATTTAAATCTGAAATTTCTAGCCAAACAAGTCTTAAGAAAAAACCATAATTGAATAAAAAAAATTTAATATAGTAAAATAGTTCTAAATACAAATAAATAAAGAATCAAGAAATCCACAAGGACTCCACACGACAAGGGGGTGGTCACCCCCGATCCATCTCCACAACACTGCACCGCAGGAGGGGTCTAACAGCCCAAACCGCCTTCACCCGAGGCATTACCTTTTCCTGAGTCAAACAAAACCAAGTCTAATTACACCAAAGGGTTTTAAGTAGGGTTTGATCCTAATCCTAATAGGATACCACCCAATTATTTCAAAGTTCATTCAATACAAGGTGAAAAGGCAAATAGTTTTGATATGCAAAGGAAAGCGATGTTAAATTCCAAGAAATGCAACTTTCAATTGAAAACAATTTTCAAGATAAAACTTTCAGAATGTTAACTCATTTAAATAGACGTTTTATATATGGTATTTTACTTCCAAACACACCCTAAGACAAGGTTAAATACCATAAATCCAATGATCAACAAAATCAGGAACACCCCTAGGCACTAGATTATTTCGATCTCTATGTACCTCATACCTCGGTGTAAAGTAACCATAAAAAAATACATTCTCATGAATGAGACACCAGTAGGGAACATTAAAATAAACTATTGGTCCCCAATAATAATCCACATAGTTTATTTAGAGTTCTCATTATCCAAATTCTAAGTTGAATAGGGATGAAACTCATCTGGTACACTAGTCGTACTCATAAAAATCTGCCCCACCTAGGTACTCGGGTTTCCCCTTTTGTGCTCAAGAAATTTCAGCATGATACATAAATCCATTTTTCATATGAAACACCACTAATGTTCACATACAATAATTATAGTAGCTATACACATTTTAAACCACTTAATACACACAATAAAACACTGCTTTTTAATGAAACAATTTCTCAAAATCCCAAATTGTTTTGCACCCAAAACTCATTGAAAACCCCACTTTGTACACTATGTTCACACTTTTAAGTTTACAAAATATAAAATTAATACCAATAAATTTCAATTAAACAAACCAATCAATTTTAGGGCAGCCCCTTGTGAACCAAGAAATGAAAACTTTGTAAAACCTCCATTTTCACACAAACGTGGAACTTAAAGTACACATGTTCCACAAACATTATTAAAACCCATTTTCTCATAAAAAACCAAAGGGTATTAACATTCACAACATTTTTGAAAGCTCTATTACAGTTAATAAAATCAATTAATTATTTATAGGGCATACCTAAATAAACCAAAAAAAAATTTCCCTGAAAAACCCCAAATTTCACATGAAATTGGCAATTAAAATTCATTTTCATTACAAACACAACTAAAACTAATTTTTTCATCAATAATAAAATGTGATAAACCTAAAAATATGATAAATATAGTATTCTAAGACACAAATATTTCATGAACATGGAATCACCTACCAAATTAATGAAAACTCTTGAATCCTTTGTGTGAAAACTCAATCGCACCACCACCGCACCTCAAGGAAGGTAGATCAAGCCTAAAAATAGAATATTGGACAAAGAAAACACAATATTAAATTGTAGGTTCTAAACCCTAGTTGTTGGAAATTAGGAACCTCAAGGATAAGGGAATAAACCCTAATAAAAATGAATGAAACCCTAAGAAAATTGAAAGAAGAATGAAGGAGACCCACTTGAGGTATCTTGAAACAATTTCCCCAAATACAGTTGTAGATGAATTTAAAAACAGAAGAAAAAAATTGATGTTTTAATATGGAATAGAAGGTATCTTATGAACTATAATGGGTGAAAAGAGTGAGAAATGAAGGATTTATGAAGGAAAGAAGTTACCTCTTCAAATCTAGATGATTTGAGAACCCCTATGAAGGTATGTCCTAATTCACGATGCATAAAAGCTCCAAAGAGGGGGGAAAGGAAATGGGGGCATGACTAAGGATTTTATCAATTAATTGGATGTATAATAGCTGAAAAATATTAAAAAAATAATATGTTATTAAATAAAAAATTATTTTTAAAACTAGAAATGGGATTCTGGGCAGGCTCAATTCCTTAAATAAAAACCTAAATCCACCATAATTATGGATTTATAAATGGTCCAAATTAATATGGTGGGGTTAACAGGTCAGGGGAGGAAAAGTATGAATTAAAATGGAAGAAAAATGTTTAAAAATTAAGAAGTTATAAAGGAAACAAATTTTATGTTTAAATCTGGAATTGGACTCACGGTTTGGCCCAATTCATGAAAACTCACCCATTCCTCCAAAAATGCATGGAAAACCCCTAAAACAAAGCAATAATTAAAATTAAATTACAATAATTTTAAAATATGTCATTAATGTGATACTAAACATCTAAATCATGTTCATTTATGCTCAACTAAATATATATATTTATTACACATACTATATGTCCATATTTTAGATCATGATGGTCTAATATAAATATTTTACTGAAATAATTTGGTTACCAATCCATCATGCTCAATTAATAAAAAAATTAAATAGAAAATATTAACATGTCATAGATTTCATCATACTATCTCTACTAGTGAACTAACCAAATTAAGAGTTTGAAAACACATTAACCACACTACAAAACAACTACTTGTACCAACAAAAATTTGTAAAATATAATATATTTGTTGGAATAAATCAGTAATTACAATAGATATTAACTTTTTTTGTATTAAATTTAGGTACCAATATTTTTTTATCAATAGATGTGTTTTTTTATTAACAGTTAATACCAATAGTTTTTTACCGAAAAATGAATCTATTAATATTAATTATTATTACCAATAGTTTTTTTCAAAATATAAATTAGTTACTATAATTTATTAATGATAAGAAAATAATTTAAAAATAAAATTTTTATTATTATCATTCAACTGTTTATTAAAAAAATTATTTTTTTATTAACAAAAATAAAATTGGTTATAAGATAAAATATTAATTTTACTAAAAATATTATAATGATATTATAAAAATATTTGGAAGGTATTTGGATATGTTAGAGATTTAATCCATGATATATTATATTTTTAATGGAAATTATACCCACTTTTGGTAGTGTTGTAGTTTGGGTTTGGGGGTAAGGGGAAGGTCATGGGGTTAAGTCTTCGGTACTGCATGTTTACTGTAGTTTTCTTTCCTTTTGTGGTGCTCCATCATGTTGGATCTAATCGACCATATATATTTGGAATGAAATTTAAATTATATATTAGATATGAAAATGTATGAAAGATAAAAAATAAAAACTAAATTTACACTTAGATTTAATTATCAATTAATTCAAAAGAAAAAAATGAAAAAAATGAAAAAAAAAATCTCCCACATTACTTGCTGCTTTCTCCCCGCACCTCCACTCATCCCAAATCTTCATCTCTTATCACCCCCACATTGATGATCTCTACCTACACTCACATTCTCGGTTTATCATTGTCACCCAAACCTGCACCCATTCCCACACCCTATATTCTCCATAATTACCAATATAACCTTTCTACTGATGTTTGATTGATTTTTTCATCTTTTTTCTATATAGATGATGTTTTGAGATGGGTATAGACATAAAAACTTTTCCATTTTAATTGTTAAATGTTTTATCCTATTATCAGGTATATATTTATCCTCTTTAAGTTTTAATCAATTTAAATCATCGTTATCTAGATTTTGTAATGAATTTTAGTTAGATTATTAGTGGAATTCTAATGAAACAAGTTTTCTTGTTTTTTTTTTGATTTTCACATGTTAATTGCACATTCTATGAAGGTAATCCAATTATCAAATTAAGGCCTTCCTACTTTTAAGCATCAACTTTTTTATTTCAAATCTAGGTTGTAGTATTGGATGTTACAAAAGAGAATTTAGAAACATGAGAAAGATATTTCAAATTAGTTTTGAAACTAATATCATTTTCATGTTATAAACATTTTAAAGTAATGTTCAAAGTGACAAACTCTTTGTATATATTACCTAGATATAAGTCCATTCAAAAATAAGTAATCAATACAACTTGTTAGTAAATAAAAGTTGTTCCCCACATTTATCTTATATGAAGTGAAAAAAATGTGTCTTTTTTCCACACACACATTAATAAATGTGCTTTTATATGTGGCACAATATTTTAAATCTGTCTATAATTATGTTTTCTTAAAAACAATTTCAATGATTAAATTGAAGCGGTTTCTACTGAAGCAATGATCCAACCAATGCTCATCATAGCATTAAATCTATTAATTTACCTTATACTTTCCCTTATGTGTGGGGTTCCTAGTTGTTCATTGGAAAATATGTAAATATTTTATTTGTAACATCCCAATATTTTAAAATGAAACATTATGTTCATGGTCATAAAAGATGCTCCACATCAATCTTAAAAATGAATAAATATTATTATTGAAATGTGATAGCTATCACCTAGACATTGGAATGGAGGGAATTAATGATATTAACTAAAATTTTAAAATATATTTTATACATGTTTATAAAATGAATTAATTGGTTACCAAGTAATTATAAATTAAAATAAAAAAACAATTGAATATAAAGGATGTGTTTTTTATAAAAAAATCTATTTTTATGCCCACAATGAAATTTTATTTTAATATATTAAATTAATTAATATTAGTGAAAGATATAAATGAAATTAATCTTTTATATAGTCAATAAAAAAATTTAAATTCATCCAACATATTTAATAGGATTGAGATAAGAATAAATCCAATTTTAAGCAAAAAAAACTATATTTTTCTAAAAAAAAAATTTTGTCACCTTTTAATAGAGAACCTATTTTAAAAGTAAATTTTGAAACATTTATAAATTTTATTCGAAAAAATAAACTTAGTTTTTGACATCAGAATATCAAAATTATCTTATGGTTAAATTTTGGTATTTTTTGAAGAAGTTTTATAATACCCCAAACATTTTATGGTATGATTCTATTAAATACATTCTATTCATCATTGTGTTCCTTTGAATCAACACTAGGTTATTTAGGAGATGGTCAAAACCTAGCCATTAAATATAAATTTTTCACTTCTATGTTTTCAATTTCGAAAAATGGTCATCTAGAGTTGTGATCAGTAAGTCATTTTGAGTCTGTTAGAACAAACTTGATTTTTGGTAAATAGTAACATACCATTATGAATAGTAATATAAATAGTAATATGACCCATAAGAATAGTAAATAATATTATTATTTTATTTTCTTAAGGCAATAAGATAATGAGATCTTAATTAGTTTTTCAATGAGAAATAAAACTAATTGCACCATTAAGATTGCTATTTTCTGAATTAATTATGAATTTATTTAAAAATTAAATTAATAATACTTAGAAAATTATTTTTTAAAAATGGAGTTCATTTTTGAATTCTACAAGTTGAAAAATGGTTACGGTAAATTTTTGGGTTTTTTCTAAAATACATGAATTTTTCATGAATAATAAAACTACAGTTTTGAGTTTTCGGTAGTTTAATGACATCATAATGATGTAATAATTAAATATAAAAGTATGGTCGACTTGTGTACAGTAAATTATGACATGAGGTGTCCCAAGTGTCTAAAACCATGGTAAAATACTATGGGCAAGCCCATGGTTTGGCAAAAACCTCTAATGAGGTGTCCCTTTGAAATTATTAAAAAATTACCTCTCTTTTTCTATAAACACCCACTCATCCATTCGTTTTATTTCATTAAAAATCCCTCATACTCGAAGATCTAGTGTTTTTACCTCTCTAGGAGTCCTCCCAAGGTGTCCCTAAGTCCTCAAGGTCCCATCCTTCAAGATCTAGGAGTTATTCTACAAGGTAAGGGAATCCTTTATTCTCTTCTTTAAGTCAACACTTATTTTATGTTAGCTATTTGAAATTACTTTATCATATGTTGGAGTTTGATTCTATTTATTATTTTTACTATCCTTTTGATTTCAATATGATGATATACCCTTTTTTCTCATCATTTGATTTTATGAAATTTTAAGTGACATCATTAGGCTATCGAATTTTCATAAGGGATCTCTCAACTTTTATTTTATTTTCAAGTTCATCCCTTTTATTTTTCTCTCCTCACCTCCTCTGTCCAAATGACCATGATAAACTCCAGTATCATATATATAATGGAATTATATCATGTTAATGTAATAACTATCATCAATATCTTTTCTCCCTCCCTTTTATTTTTATAAACAAAATCAACATCCATGAGGTTCCAATTTATAACCTTTGTGGACGATGGAGTTTCATTCTTCACTTTCTTCATCATTACTGGTCATGAGACCATTTTAATGATTGAAAAAGATAATAATAGAAGAATTTCATCTCATTAATTTTCTGGAATATTTACACACTAATAATACAGAATAATATGGAATAATAATACAAAATGAGTTCATTGTATACAAAACTACCAAGCTAAATCCAAGCATGTATCAAAAAAAAATTAACTAATGATTCATCCTCATGTATATAGCCTATAATAAGTATAAGATAATTTATATATCTTTAATTTCACTAATAATATATATTAATAAATCTTCATATTTATCCACATTTCAAAATGAACTTCCATTCATGAGAGCAAGTAAAGGAATCATGAAAACCAAGGAAGAAAATGCTTCCAAAACAATAAAATTGAACCTTTTAAACCGATTAAAAGGGATATTAATGAACATAATATGGTTATACTAAATAAATTAAATGTATATGATTTTTTGGAATTATTAATTAATGAATCTAAATTTTATTATTCAGGTCATTAAAACAAACTAAGAACACACTTGAGAAAAAGGTAAGGGGTTTCTCATCTTACTTTCATTTTTCTGAGGTTTTCATTGTTCACCACTTATTTCTTGTATGTGGTATATGTGTACTACCATTTGATATATAATAACATGGTTCTATTTATATTCATGTTATTCAATGATTCATTTGATGTTCATTATGTTCTATTCATAGGATTCGACTGATTACATTGTGGTAAGGGACTTCGTCTCAACTACCTTTTCGTTGTGACTAACTTTGTATTGTGCACCTAATAATCCTTATGTGGTGTACCTAATACCCATTTGAGATCAATTTTAATTTGAAATTTTATTTATATTAAATATCCATAATCTCATTCCATGGATATGTTTGTTGTCTAAATCGTATACCATTTTACATATGGTGTTTATTTGGAATGTTATTTTAATTATGGAAATATTGATGAATCTATTTACTCTACTCTATACGGATATTGAAAATGCATATTGATATTGTTTTGAATAAATGTATAAGGAATTATTTGGACATTCAGTGGTAGGTGGGGCCCGTTATAGCCCCTCTATGCATCGGTAGGTCTCATGAAACAAATCAGTTGGCGACAAACCCTTCGAGTTTGTTTCCAGAAATCAAACAGGTTTCTACCCATAGAACTAAACCATTTTTACAGTATTATGGTTTCATGTGCCAGATACATGACATCAAATTAATAATAATTCTCTTTATTCATTATCAGTTATTATTATTATCCATGAGGTTTTCAATATGACAAAATCTAGGGATGCAGTTTCATTATCAGTTTATTAATGGAATTAGTTTTTCATTTATTCACTTTTCCATATTGATTATGTTAGATTGATTATGATTCACTTATTATTTTACTTATGCTTCCGCTAATTGTAACCCTTACTAAGTGTTTGATCTCACCCCTTTCATTTTTTACTTTCAATAGGTGACCAAGAGGAGATTTTTTATTAAGTTCTTGTGGATGCAATTTTTAGTTTCGTTATGTATGGTATTTTGTAAACTTTTCCAATGTAATTTGAGTAACATCTATGTATCTAGTTTCTTAAAGACAACTAAACTGATTGTTCCTTTGGGATTTTTCATTCCTTCTAACCATGCCAATATCACAAGTAATGCACCGGCTCCATCCTAGAGGGGGCGGGGTGTTATAGTTGGTATCAGAGAAAGTTTAGTAGAAAACATGGAAACTAGAGTAGGGAATGTATAGTAGAGAACAAAGCCATAAGGTATTATTTGAGGATAAACATACAAGAATGTCCTGGTATTTTTGTAAGTAATAGATTATGTGGATATTTTAAGCAATACATCCCTATTTGGATACGAGCAGGTAGAGGTGGCTCTAGCACAGATGTATCTAGGGGTAAAACCTGAAAACAACACTTTGATCTAGACTCGAATGGGAACTGGTGCACAAAAATAGGCCTTTTTACAGTCTTGGTTATGACACTCCCATGGGATATTCTTAGGATAATCCATATTTTCTTTACAAGACTTTGTGAAATAGTTTAATGAAAATTTTTCCTTAAAGGAACCTTGTTTATTAGATTATCTATTCATAGAATTTCAATCTATGTTAAGTGATTTTTTATTTAAGATTCATAAACAAATCTAGTATATCCCATTATTTAGAAATGAAGTCTAATGGAAGAAAGGGAATCAATACTCATGGGCAAGTTAGGGATCTCCCTACTCAGCAAGTCAACACAATCAATGTTGGAGCAGATCAGATCATTACCATATTGGGATAACTTACTCAAGTTGTAAGGAATAACCATTCCACACCTATGTTGGATCATTTCATGTGGTAGAAGCCCCCATATTTCAGCAGGACTACTAATCTAGTGGTAGTTGAGCAATGGATCAAGTCCCTTGAAAAGATATTCATGGCATTAAGATGCAATGAAAATGAAAAGGTAGTACTGGTGGTATATTTTCTCAAGGGTGATGTTGATCAATAGTGGTCCCTGATTCAAAATACCATGGAGGAAGAAGAAATAGAAGATATAGAATGGAGGACTTTTAAGGAAATATTCTTTGAAAAATATTTCCCTCATTGGCAACGAACTAAAAAGAAGATGAAATTCCTTGGCTTGAAACAAAGGGAAGAAGACAGTGTTATAGAGTATGAGGCTACCTTCACAAGGCTAGCCAGGTATTCCATGGATTACATACATAACTCAACGGACAAGATTGATCATTTCTTTGAAGGTCGAAATCCAAGTCTTAAAAGGGCACTGGCTTCTCAATCATTTTCATCATATGATGAAATTTTATCAAGTGCCATCAAAAAAGAGAGGGAGTTTGCTAGATCAAATCGTTTTAAAGGAAACCAAGATAAGAAGTGGTACTCTGATAACAAAGGAAAAGGAGAAGCACCAAAGAAGAGCAAGGGAGAGAATAGTTTCCCATTATATGAGAATTATGGAAATAATATCTCGGGAAATTCTTGAAAGGCATGGGAGTCTGCTATAATTGCGGAGAAAAGGGTCATCGATCTGGTGAATGCAAGGGGAAGAAACAATGTAATGATATTAAATGATAAAATTGTAGAGATATGGGACACTATGAAAATGAGTGTCCTAAGCGTCAAGGAAACTTGACTCAGAAAAGGCCAAGAGAGCAAGGGAGAGGCTATGTGATTACAACCGTGGAGGTTGAAGTTCCTAGTGACGTGGTGACAGGTAATTTAATTGTTTCCTCAAACTTATCCAACACTTTATCTGATTCTGGATCATCACATTCATTTATATCCTCTCAGTTTGTCAAGAAAATTAGATATGTCCAATTTTATTTAATAAAGGAGTTGTCAGTCAAAACTCTGATGGGATGTATCATTGCAACAAAGGCATGTTGTCTAGTCCCCCTCCAAACACCAAAATGTGCTTTAGTTTATAACCTTATCATCATACCCATGACTGAATTTGATATAATTCTCAGTATGGATTGGCTGTCAAATTATGATGCCAGAATTTATTATAAGAAAAAGGAAGTTACAATTTTTGAAAATGGTGTAGAATCTATTATCTTTAGAGTGGATACTTCGCCATCTGATTCTTATCTAGACCCACCCCCAGTAGCTCTATTGAATGAAATTATTGTAGAGGAAGAGAACCCAATATCTATGGGTGAGGAAAGAAATATTCAAATTGAAGATGTGCATATAGTGAAATAATATGTTGATGTGTTTCCAAAGGATTTACCTGGACATCCTCCAGAGCGGGAAATTGATTTTGTTATTGACTTAATTCTTGGTGCAAGACCTATATCAAAGACCCCATATAGAATGGATACTGTGGAGTTAGTGGAGATGAATAAACAACTATAAGAGTTGGGTGAAAAAGGATTTATTCAACCTAGTGTTTCTCTATGGGGAGCCCTGCTATTGTTTGTAAAGAACAAAGATGGATCCATGAGGATATGCATTTATTAAAGAGAAATAAATGCTATTACAATAAAGAATAAGTATCATCTACCCCAGATTGATGATTTATTTGACCAACTTCATAGATCTCAATAATTTTCAAAGATTGACCTTCGATATGGATATCATCAACTGAGTGTGTGGAAGAAAGATTTTCCAAAGACAGCATTTTGAACCAGGTATGGGCATTGCGAGTTTACAGTGATTCCTTTTGGACTAATGAATGCACCATCTATTTTTCATGGATTTAATGAATAGATTTTTCAAGGAATATCTTGATAACTTTTTTGTGGTATTCATTGATGATATCCTCATATACTCAAAAATCTATGAAGACCATGAGAATCACTTGTGAGTTATTCTCAGAACTCTTAGAAGAAATAAATTATATGGGAAGTTTAGCAAGTGTGAATTCTGGATTCAATCGGTTTCTTTTCTGGGACATATTGTCTCTAAGGATGGAATCCTAGTTGATCATGTGAAGACAAAGGCAATCCAAGATTGTCCCACGCCAACAAACATAACTGAGGTACGCAGTTTTATTGGCTTAGCAGGTTATTATCAATGTTTCATTCAGAATTTTTCCCGACTAGATAATCCTATAACCAAGCTCACACATAAAGAATTTAAGTTTCTGTGGACAAAAGAATGTACAGAATTCTTCGATTAATTGAAAATAATATTGGTCAATTCTCCAATTTTGACACTTCCATCTGGAAGTGATGGATTTTTAATATATAGCGATGCATCAAATAATGGAATGAGTTGTTTCCTTATACAAATCGATAAAGTTATTGATTATTCATCAAGATAGTTGAAGAATCATGAGAAAAAATTATCCAACTCATGATCTTGAGTTATTATATGTAATCATTGCTCTCAAAATATGGAGGCATTATCTCAATGGAGAGAGATGTGAGATTTATACGGACCACAAGAGTTTGAAATATATTTTCACACAAAAATAACTCAACATGAGGCAAAGAATATGGCTCGAGTTACTCAAAGATTGCAATTTTTCAATACACTACCACCTAGGAAAGGAGAATAAGGTGGCAGATGCATTAATCAGGAAAGATCACGGCCTTCTGACTCAAATGAGGATTGAAAGAGATCATATGTTCATGGATCTACTGAATATGGATATGGGAAATGTTAAAGAAGAGGAAACATCACTCCTCTTTCAAATGAATGCTAAACCATCTTTACTAGAGAAGATAAAAATTTCACAATCTGATGATGAGAATCTGCACAAGAAAATTAATGCAGTTAAGGATGGGAGACTGGCTAACTTCGTGTATGAAGAAGGTGTTCTGAAGTTTGGGAAGAGGTTATACGTTCCATCAATACCTAAGCTAAAAAGGGAACTATTAGATGATTCTCATAGCTCAAATTTCTATATACACCCAGGTAGCACCAAGATGCATAGAGATCTGAAGGAATATTTTTTGTGGGATAATATGAAGTGATAAATTGCTGACTACATGTCAAGGTGTCTAGTTTGTCAACAAGTGAAGGTGGAGAGACAACATCCCAAAGGAGTGATGAAACCTCTACCTATTCCTAAGTGTAAGTGGGATAACAATACGATGGATTTTATCACTGGAAAACCGAGGACACCTATAAGAAATGATGCAATATGGGTAATTGTTGATCATCTCACTAAAATAGCACATTTTCTTCAAATAAGATAGCATTTACCACTTGAATGCCTAAAAATACTTTACATTAATGAATTTGTGATACTTCATGGTTCACCTCTATCAATTGTCTCTGATCAAGATCCCCAGTTTACATCCAAATTTTGGAAAAGTCTCTAGAAGGCTTTGAATATTGTGCTTCATATGAGTACCGCATATCACCCCCAAACCGATGGACAATCCGAAAGGACTATTAAAACTCTAAAATATATGATGAGTTCATGTTATATTGACTTCCAAGGTATGTGGGATCAATACTTTCCTTTGGTATAATTTTCATACAATAATAGTTTCCATTCTAGTATTCAAATGGATCCATATGAAGCATTATATGGAAAGAGATGTCGAGCTCCAACTTTTTGGGATGAACTTGGTGAGAGGAAACTTATAGGCCCAAAACTTATTGAAGAGACCACGACAAAGGTGAAGAAAATACAAGCCCATATTAAAGTACCCAAAAGTAGGCAGAAGAGTTATGCTGACAACTGGAGAAAGGACTTGGAATTTTAAGTGGGAGATTATGTATTTCTGAAAGTATCTCCATGGAAGGGCATCTTAAGGTTTGGTAAGAAAGGGAAACTGAGCCCAAGGTACAACGGACCATTTGAAATTTTGGGAAGAATTAGAGTTTTAGCTTACCATTTAGCGATGTCGCTAAATCTCTCCAGATTTCATGATGTGTTCCACATATCATTGTTAAATAAGTATATGCCAAACCCAACGCATGTACTCACATATGAAGAAATAGAACTAGAACCTGATTTTTCATACTGTGAAAAGCCTATTATGATTCTTGACACAAGGGAGTAGGTATTGAGAAAATGAATAACTCATATAGTAAAGGTTCTTTGGAGAAACTAGAATATGGAGGAAGCAACATGGGAACCAGAGGATTTCAAGAATAAGAACCACCCACAACTTTTTGGTGGGCTTTATACATAAAATTTTGAGGATGAAATTTATAGAGGAAATAATATAACACCCCAAAAATTTTAAGATATGATTATATTAAATAAATTCTACTCATCACTATATTCCTTTGAAACAACACTAGGTTATTTAGGAGATAGTAAAAACCTAGCCATTAAATATAATTTTTCCACTTCTATGTTTTGAATTTTGAAAAATGGTCATCTAGAGTTGTGATCAGTAAGTCATTTGGAGTCTGTTATAACAAACTTAATTTTTGGTGAAAAGTAACATACCCTTACGAATAAGTAATATGAATAGTAATATAAACCTTATGAATAGTAAATAATATTATTATTTTATTTTCTTAAGGAAATAAGATAATGAGATCTTAATTAGTTTTTCAATGAGAAATAAAACTAATTGCACCTTCAAGATTGTTATTTTATGAATTAACTATGACTATATTTAAAACTTAAATTAATAATACTTAGAAAATTATTTTCAAAAAATGGAGTTCATTTTTGAATTATACACGTTGAAAAATGGTTAGGGTAAATATTTGGGTTTTTTCTAAAATACATGAATTTTTCATGAATAGTAAAAAATACAGTTTTGAGTTTTCTATAGTTTAATGACATCATAATGATGTAATAATTAAATATAAAAGTATGGTCGACTTGTGTACAGTAACTTATGACATGAGGTGTCCCAAGTGGCTAAAATCATTGGAAAATATCATGGTCAAGCCCATGGTTTGAAAAAAACCACTAATGAGGTGTCCCTTTGAAATTACTAAAAAATTACCTCTCTTTTTCTATAAATACCCACTCAAACATTCATTTTATTTCATTAATAATCCCTAATACTCGAAGTTCTGGTGTTTTTTCCTCTCTAGGAGTACTCCCAAGTTTTCCCTAATCCTCTAAGGTCCTATCCTTCAAGATCTAAGAGTTATTCTACAAGGTAAGGGAATCCTTCATTCTCTTCTTTCAGTCGACACTTCATTTATGTTAGCTATTTCAAATTCCTTTATCATATGTTGGGGTTTGATTTTATTTATTCATCTTACTATCCTTTTAATTTAAATATGATGAGATTCCCTTTTGTTCTCATCATTTTATTTTATTAAATTTTAAGCGACAATGTTAGGCTGCCGAATTTTTATAAGGGATCTCTCAAATTTTCTTTTATTTTCATGTTCATCCCTTTTATTTTTGTCTCCCCAATTCCTCTATTAAAATGACCATGATAAAATCCAGTATCATCTATATACTGGAATTATATCATGTGAATGGAATAACTATCATCAATATATTTTCTCCCTCCCTTTTTATTTTTATAAATGAAATCAACATCCATGAGGTTCTAATTTATAACCTTTGTGGACGACGGAGTTTTTTTCTTCACTGTCTTAATCATTACTAGTCATGATACCATTTTAATGGTTGAACCAAATAATAATAGAATTATTTAATCTCATTAATGTTCTATAATCTTTACACACTCATAATATGGAATAATATGGAATAATAATACAAAACAAGTTCATTGTATACAAAACTGCTAAGCTAAATCCAAGTGTTTATCAAAAACTTTTAACTTATGATTCATCCTCATGTATATAACCTATAATAATTATAAGATAATTTATATTTCCTTAATTTAACTAATAATATATATTAACAAATATGGATATTTATCCACATTTCAAAATGAAATTCCATTCATGAGAGAAAATAAACGAATCATAAAACCAAGGAAGAAAATGCTTCCAAAACAATAAAATTGAACCTCTTAAACCCATTAAAAGGGCCATGAATGAACCTAATAAGGTTATAAAAAATCAATTACATGTATATGAGGTTCTGGAATTATTAATTAATTAATCTAAATTTGATTATTCTGGTCATTAAAACAAAAAAAGAACACACTCGAGCAAAAGGTAAGGGGTTTCTCATCTCTCTTTCATTTCTGTGAGGTTTTCATTGTTCGCCACTTATTTCTTGTATGTGGTATATGTGTAATAAAATTTGATATATAATAACATTATTTTCTTTATATTCATTTTATTCAATGATTCATTTAATATTCATTAAGTTCTGGTCATATGATTCGACTGATTACATTGTGGTAAGGGACTTCGTCTCAACTACATTTTCGTTGTGACTAAATTTGTATTGTGCACCTAATAATCCTTATGTGGTGTACCTACTGCCCATTTGAGATCCATTTTCATTTGAAATTGTATTTATATTAAATATCCATAATCTCATTCCATGGATATGTTTTTTTTCTAAACCGTATATCATTTTACATACGGTGTTTATTTGGAAAGTTATTTTAATTATAGAAATATTGATGAATCCGTTTACTCTACTCTATACAGATATTGAAAAGGCATATTGATCTTGTATTGAATTAATGTATAAGGAATTATTTGGACATTAAGTGGTAGTTGGGGCCCGCTATAGCCCCTCGATGGATCGATAGGTCTCATGAGACAAATTAGTTGGTGACAAACCCTTCGAGTTTGTTTCCAAAAATTAGACGCTTTTCTACCCATAGAAGTAAACCGTTTTTACGGTATTATGGTTTCTTGTTCCAGATACATGACGTACAATTAATAATAATTCTCTTTATTCATTATTAGTTATTATTATTATCCATGAGTTCTTCACTATGACAAAATCTATGGATGCATTTTCATTCTCAGTTTATTAACGGCATTATTTTTTCATTTATTCACTATGCCATATTGATTATGTCAGATTGATTATGATTAACTTATTATTGTATTCATTCTTCTGATAATTGTAACCCTTAATGAGTGTTTGATCTCACCCCTTTTATTATTTAATTTCAACAGGTGACAAAGAGGAGATCATTTATTGAGTTCTTGTGGATGCAGTTTTTAATTTCGGTATGTGTTGTATTTTGTAAACTTTTCCAATGTAATTTGTGCAACATCTATATATCCAGTTTCTTAAAGACTACTAAACTGATCATTCCTTCAGGATTTTTCATTACTTATAACCATACCAATATCACAATTAATTCACTGGCTCCATCTTAGAGGGGTCGGGGTGTTACAAGTTTCATTTTTTGTTGAATAGTGAAAAATACTAAATTTTAATTAAATCTATTTTTTTATATAATTTATTTTTATAGTTAAATAATATTTTAAATTGATTTTAAAGTTAATTAGTTCAATTATACATTAATAAATCCAATTTATGTTATTTTAATCAATTTTACATTGTAATTTTATATAAAACATTTCAAATTTTTGAACTTTTTCATTTTAAAACCCCTTTTCCCATTGCGTCTATAGGATTAATTTTAAATGTAATTTTTACAATTATGAGAATTTAATTTGATAAAATTGATTACATATTTGGAATCATAATTTCAAAATAAGTTATTAATTTTATTTTCATTTCTAGGCATAAAAAATTTATCATGGTAAAAAAAAGATTTATCGCGGTATAGGTAAAATAATGAAACGAGTTAAAGTTAAAAGGTAAAGGCTTAAAATACCTAGAAACTAAAGCATTTAATGGGTGGTTGATTAATTTATCCACCCTAAATAGACTTTAAAACATTAATTATCATAAAAATTAATTGAAATTAATTTCATCACAACGTGGTTGTCTTTAAATATAAAACTATCATTATTTAATTGCTTAAAACTACCCCTCCTCAAGTATAAATACCACCCCTCACCACCCTATTTCTCCTAAAAATCCTTAATTATCATAAAATATATATCATAAAATATCCTCCTCAATCTATTCATGTAAAATTTCTTATATTCACAACCAAATACCATTTCCAAGGTCTTTAAGGAATCATTCAAGGAGGTGATATTCAATAGGTAATTTTTTCAAAGAACCTCTCTTAATTTCTTTTCAACTTATAATTTCTCCTCACCCCCTTCATCCATCAAGGAATGATAACTCTGGAATAATTTATACACTATATTTTTATGTTTCTAGAGGAATATATCTTATCCATTTCATTTCTCATCTTCTCTTATTCAAAGAAACGAAACCATTGTCCAAATTATGGCGGTTTACCGTCTCTCTGGAAAATGAATTTGTTCATTTTCCATTAATTCCTTTATGGATGGTCATGAAAGTAAAATTATGGTTAAATAAGATTTTAATAGTATATTATAAACTATTTCATGTTCTGTAAATAATATATACTCATAATATTAAATAAAATAAAACTAGTTCATAATGTTCTGAAAACCCACCAAAATAAACTAAAACAATTATCATTTACATTCTATCAAATGAATCATCCTCATACAATAAATAAAAATGAAATATGGGGACCTTAAAAATTTTGGAATTTAATTAATTCTATTTAATTCCACTTATATAGTTTTAATCCCATTTTACAATAACATCGATAATTATACACAAATGAACTGATCATGAAACCAAGAAATAAATGCACCTGAAACTATGAAAATAATGAAATATTATTAATGAATGGGTCATAAGATGTTATAAAATCATTACATAAGGTATTATAAATATTAATATATTAATTTAATTAAATAATAAAATTATTTAAATAATTATACTGGAGAGTAAATTATACCAAAACAAAAGGGAAGCAAGAGGTAAGGGTTTCCCGTCTCACTTTTACTTTTGTGAGATGTATGCCTTATTCACCACTTAATTATTTTATGTTATGTGTATAATACCATTGGATATATAATATCATGTATATAATTTTATTCATGGTATTTAATTTTTTTTATAATTATTACTTTTATGGGGCATACAATTTGACTGATTTTAAAATGAAAGGGAATTCTCATCCCAATTTCCATTTTTTGGGTTAAACTTCAACTTCACTAATAATGCATTTCTAAGATTATGTGTGAAATAAATTTTGTATTTTTTTATTTTTTATTTATACTTTTTTTATGTGGATTTTAAATGTATACACAATCTATTCATTTGATTAATTCTCACATCAATGATATAATATTTTTAGGGGACTTTCTTTTAAAAATCCTCTTTTAAATATCATTTTTCAAAAAGAATTTTTTTATTACATATATGGCATGAAAGGAATTTCACAATTTCATTTAACTTTAATATTATTAATATTACCTTACAATTTTATATGATTACTTTAAAATAAAATATATTCCAGTATATGTGTGCGCTTTTTCAAAATGAGTGATTTCAAAATGAAACAGCGAGCTCAGCGGTGGAGCTTCTTCTCTAGGCGGCGGTTCAGCCTCGTTATGTGGGTGTTCCTAGGGTGGCGCTGGGGCCTCGGATCTGGTTGCGACGGTGGTCACGGCTTTCTCAGTGGTGGAGGTGGGTGTTTGATCGAGCTTCTGCGTTTGGCTAGGTTTTGGTGGCGTTCACATGCGGGATCGACCAAGATCTATTAGGTGTGTGGCGGTGATGTGAGTTGGTCCTGCAACGATCGACTGCAGGTTTGTCAGTGGTGGCTGCATGCCAGTATGCGAATAGGGTTTCATTTGTAATTGGTTATCCCACTGGGCTCTCAATCCATTTGATCTTTGGCCTTAGAAACTTTGGACTCGTTATGGGCTTTTGGTTTCTCCCTTCTCCCACAAAAGGGGTTTGTATGTTTTTTTTCTTTTTTAATAAAGTGGTACGCCCCCATATTTCCTATTTAAAAAAAGGTTTATTTTCTTCAAAGATTGTTTTTATGAAATATTTAATGATTTATGATTATGTTATATTTCTTGGGAACTATTTATAATGATGGGTCATTACATGATATAATAATGATGGGTGGTTGTGTGATAAACCAATTATGGTTGGTTACATGATAAACCAATGATAGGTGGTTTCATGATAAACCAAGGATAGGTGGTTATGTTATAACCCCAAATGCATTGGGTACTCCAGATATGTAAGTTGTCCATATTTTTTATTCCATTTATATAAATGATTGAGCCCCATTATAGCTCATGGGTGAGCCTGGTATAACTTATACAAAGGGAGGGGCCCATTATAGCTCTTAAATATATTTGGTAGTGAATATATTAAAAGTATCTTGTATAGTTATTTTATTTAAGGTTTTTGAAAGGGGCTTTATGAATTCAATTATCTAAGTTTCCAAAAAGGGTTTTCTTTTTATTGCTATGGTTTTTAATGATTTTATTGTACTAAAAGTGTGTATGTTTTCATGAGAAAATGATTTATTTCAATACATCAATGAACTTTGAGATAAAGGTAAATATAAAATTGGTTTTCTTGTTTTTCCCTGGACTAACTATTTTCTTTATTTATGTCCCTTACTGAGTTTTTATACTCATTTGATGTTTTTAAATTTTATTCACAGGGAAAAGAATGAGTGGGGATTAGGATGGGGTTAAGATGAAAAATTTTAATATATTTCAGGAAAAGAAAACATATTTTATTTTAAAAGGGTTTACATTGGTGGAAAAAATTGATAATGAGTATAATATTTCACTTGTAATGTATGGGTTTACTTTGAAATGGTTAGTCCTAATTCTCTAAAAGTTTAAATTGAGAATATTCTTGGGAATTTAATAATGTGAATTCTAGTTTAATATCACTAGAATATGTAATGTTTATAGCCAGGTCCTTACATTTGTTATCAAAGAAAGTTTTATACAACTTTTTAGATTAGGATGTTTCCTTGTAAGGTTTTCTTAAGAGTTACAGATATCATCATGGGTTTACAAGTTTGAGGATGATTATAAGTTCAAAGTAATATATATACCTTTAGTAGTTTAAATTGATAAATTTATAAGTGATTAATGATATTTTTCAAGATTAGATTCATAAAGGTAATCGATTTAGTTATAAATGATTTTAAGGTTAAAGTATTATTGATTTTATATCGGTATTATCTTTAAAAGGACTATTTTTATTTTAACATATAATAATTCATTTCATGTTTTAAGGATGTTATTTTCTACAGATTAAGGATTTTTTATCAATATTGAAGGAAAGGGATCTTTCACGGCCTTATTATCACTTCGATATGATTTGATTTTCACTATTATTGTAAAATATTTTTCGAATGATTTTGGTAGTTTTCTATGTATTAAAATCACCTATAATATACTATTTGACTTATTTAAAACTTTTTCTTTTCTCTAAAAAAAAATTGGTTCATGTTATCTTTTTCATTTGATTTCAAAATCCCAAATTTACCAACTCTCTAAAAAAGGTAAATTACATAAAGGACATGGCCAATTACATTCTAGATGTTGAATATAAATGGAGATATCAATGAAATCCTAATGTATAGATTTAAGGTGTGAATTATTTTGTTATGTTCATAGTATGAAACATTTTTTGGTCAATATTAATGAATCATAATAATATAATTCATATCTTTGATTGTAGGAATAAAGTATTAAGGAATAAGATGATGAAGTATAGTTAATAGTTTAAGAAGGAAGTTGAATGAAGGATGTTTTTATGTTTTGAGTTTTCAAATTTAAGATATAGTGATATTTTATAAATATTATGATAATCTGAGAACTCCTAAGTATTTTTCTATAGTATATTTTGTTTTCAAAAATTTGGAAATATATATTATATGGAATCGACACCTTTTAAAAGTGGTGAAAAGGTTGTAATTTTTTAGATACATTTATTGAGTTTTGATAAATGTTTTAGGTACATGTAACCCCTAATTTTATAATATCGAAAATTTTGTTTGATGGAAAATGCCTTTACTTTATTTCGACAAAATTTTAAAAGTATTAGTATTCTTTATGGTTTTCTTTGAATTTGAGGTAATTATGGGTTCATACTTTTTGGGATTAAAAATTAAAGGTTTGAGATAACATTTGAGTTTAAAAATATTAAGGTTATTTTTTATTATGCTTCTAACATATCTATAATTTTATACGTAATATATTTATATAGTTTTAGAAAATGATGACCTAGAGGATGGTTGATAACCCATCATGTCTGGAAAGGCCACAAGAATTGAACCCACAACTGAAGGGTGACAAGAGTCATCACCTACCATTTTCCTACATATTTCCTCATTAGTGTGATATTTTTATTTTTAGATAAATTATTTTATCAATGAAAAACAAGTTTGTTTTGGGAACATCTGTTTTATCTTATAGATAACCATAAGATTAGAAAAATGATTCAGTGATTAAGTGATTAATGTTATTTCTAAATACATTCAATATTTTGGGAACCTAATATGATTAAGGTAAATAGAATAATATTGGATTTTATTTTAGAAATAAATGATGAATTGTCTTTTGGAATCGTATATGATTTATAGTGATTTGGATTATTTTTGGAAATAGTTAGTCTATCTTGGAGATTATTTGATTAGAGTGATTAAATTTTGGTATGATAATTTAGGATTGATTGATATTTTAAAAAAATATAATTTTATATTATAAGACTTTGTGATCAAATCCTTCTGATTTTTGGGTTTCAATTTTAGTCAAGAATATTTTGAGAAATTATAAAGATAGTTATTTATTGGATAATCTATATTGAGATTTAGTTTTTTACTATAGAATTTTTGATATTAAATTAGTTTTTCATCATATAAAGGTTTATTATTTTTGGATAATTAAATTATATTATACTAACCAATTTGGTTTTGATTTATTCCTAAATATAGTAGGAATAGATAATTATACTATAGTATATTTTTTGATCCATAGAAGTTGATTATGATGCTTTCGGTATAAAAAATTCATCTTGAATACTCATCATTTAAAGAAAATATGAGGATGAAAATAAAATTGTGAATTAAATATATTTTCTTGTATTCTTAGTATAGGTGGTAAAATAATTCTTTAATTTTAGAAAAAGTATTTTGAAACAAAATCATTATCCGTTTACTTTTATAAATAGCCTTTTAACCCATGATATATTTATGGTTTTGTGATGGTTAAATTTCTCATGATCATGTTCTATATCACACTCTATTTGTCTTTCAGAGTTAGTTCTCTCTTTCATATACCTGTTTTACCACATGGAAACCTATAATTTTTTATCTCACGTGACCTTTATACTTTCCTTTCTATCTTTTCAAATTTAATTTTAATTGATCTTTTTTACGATGTGGAATTTTAGAAAAGATATTTTGAAAATTCAAACCCTTGGTATTTCAAACCTAAGATAATATTGTGAGGAAAAATTTTATTAATGTGTTGGATAATGTAACATTCTGATATTTTAGAAAGAAACACTATTTTTATGTCATACAAGATATGCTATATCAAGCTTAAATAAATGACTAAATATTATTATATAAATGTGATAGTTACCACTTAGGATTTGAATGGATGGAATGAATGGGATTAAATAAATTATTAAAATATAGTTTACACATTTTTATAACATGAATTCATTGGTTATCAATTAATTATAAATTTAAATAAAAACTAATTTAATATAAAGGATGTGTTTTTTATGAAAAACTATTTTTATGTCCATAAAGAATTTTATCCTAATAAATTAAATTAATCACTATTATTGAAATATATTAATGAAATTTATATGGTATATATTAAATAAAATTTTTTAAAATTCATCCAATATTTTTTACAGGCTTAATGTAATAAGAAATCCAATTTTAAGCATAAAAAGTTATATTTTTCTTAAAGACAATTTTGCCACATTTTAATGGTGAAATTATTTATAAACTGAATTTTGACAATTTTATAAATTTTATTTTACAAAATAAACTTAATTTTTTTAATTTTAGTATTAAAATTAGGGTGAAATTTTTTTATTTTTTGGAGAAGTTTCATTTTTGTTGAATAGTGAAAAATACTAAATTTTAATTAAAACTGTTTTTTTATATAATTTATTTATATAGTTAAATTATATTTTAAATTTGTTTCAAAGTATAATTATTTCAATTATATGTTAATAAATCCAATTTATGTCATTTTAATCAATTTCAAATTGAAATTGGATATAAAAACTTTTCAACCTTTTGAACTTTTTCACTTTAAAAACTTGTTTTCCCATTACATTTGCACGATTAATTTTAAACATGATTTTTCCAATTATATGAATTGAATTTGGTAAATGGATTCCATATTTGGTATCCAAATTTAAAAATTATCTAGAAAGGTTATTTTTATTTTTAATAATAAAAAATATATCATGGTAAATAAAATATTTACTGTGGTATAGGTAAAATGATGAAACTACTTAAAGTTAAAAGGTAAAGGCTTAAAATACCTAAAAACTATAAAATTTAATGGGGGGTTAAAGTATTTTTCAACCATAAATATCCTTTAAAACATTAATTATCATCCAAATTCATGGAAATTAATTCCACCTCAATGTGGTTGTCTTTAAATATAAAATAAACATTATTTAATCACTTAAAACCACCCCTCCTCAAGTATAAATACCACCCCATTTCTCCCCACAAGCCTTGAATATCCTAAAATATCTGAAAATTTTTATTTTCATTCACTCTTTCCAAGTTAAATTTATACTAATCTCACCCAAATACCATTTCCAATGTCTTTAAGGGATCCTTTAAGATGGTGATATTCAAGAGGTAATTAATTTTCTTAAAGCAGCTCTCAATATTTCTTTTCGTCTTCTACTTTATCCTCACCTACTCAATCCATCAAGGAATGAAAAATACATAATAATTTATATACTATATTATTATTTTTATAATTTAATATATATTATCCATTTCATTTCTCATTTTCACTTATTCAAGGAAATTAAACCATTGTCCAAATTATGGCGGTTTACCGTCTCCGTGAATAATGATTTTATTCATTTTTCATTACCGCCTTCATGGATGGTCATAAAAGTAATATTATGGTTAAATAATATTCTAATATATATATATATATATATGTATATTATAACCTATTTAATGTTCTGCAACTAATATATACTCATAATGTTAAATAAAACAAAACTAGTTCATGATGTTCGGAGAAACCACCAAAACAAACTAATACATTTATCATTAACATTTTATCAAATGAATCATACTCATATAATAAATAAAAATTATATTTGGGGCCATTCATACTTATATAATTTCATTAATACTATTTCATTATAATTCAACAATTTTAATCTTATTTTACAAGAACATCCATAATTATACACAAATGAACTGATCATAAAACCATGAAACAAACGCACCCAAAACTATGAAAATAATGAAATATTATTAATGAATGAGTTATAATATGTTATAAAATAATAACATAATGTATTATAAATATTAATATATTTTTATAATGAGTTAATAACATTATTTAAACAATTTTAAAGTATGTTAAAGTACGCCAAAACTAAAGGGCAGTAAGAGGTAAGGGTTTCTCATATCACTTTTACTTTTGTGATATGTTTGTATTATTAACCACTTATTTAATTTATGTGGTGAATATACTACCATTTGATATATCATATCCTGAATATAATTTTAGTCATGTTTTTAAATTTTTTTTTATAATTATTACTTTTATGGTGCATACGATTCGACTGATTACAAAATGTATGGTAATTCTTAACCCAATTTTCATTCATTGGGTTAAAATTAAACTTCATTAATAATGTCTTTCTAATATTATGTGTGAAATGAATTTTTTATTTTATTATTTTATATTATCACTTGTTTTATGTGGATTTATAGTGGATACACAATCGATTCATTTGATTAATTCTCACTTCAAAGATATAATATTTGTAAGTGAATTTCTTTTGAAAATCCTATTTTAAATATCATTTTTCAAAAATAATGTTTTTATTACATATGTTGAATGAATTTAATTTCCCTATTTTATTTTTATTTAGTATTTTGAAGCTTACCTTACAATTTTATATGGTTACTTTTAAATATTTTCCATTGTACATGCCCAGTTTTTCAAAATGAGTGATTTCAAAATGAAAGGTTTATTTTCTTAAAAGAGTGTTTTATATGATCTTTAATGATCTATTTTTATGTTATATTTCTTGGGAATGTTTTATAATGATGGGATAATTTTTTATAATTATGGTGTGTTATGTGAAAACCCATTAAAGGGTGGTTATGTGATAAACCAATGATGGGTGATTGTGTGATAAATCAATGATGGGTGGTTCTATGATAAACCAAGGATGGGTGGTTATGTTCTATACCTCAATGTATTGGGTACTTTGAAGATAAAAGTTGATCATATTTGTTATTTCATTTATACGAAGGGTTCATCCCCATTATAGCTCACGGGTGTGCCTGATATAGATTATACGAAGGGTTGATCCCCGTTATAGCTCAAGGGTGAGCCCGATATATATTATACAAAGAGTCCTCCCAATTATAGATCTTTAATAAATTTGGTAGTGGTTTTATTGGAAGTCATATGTGTAGTTATTCCACTTAAAAAGGTGTTTGAAAGGGGTTTTATGAATGTGATTCTCTATGTTTTGAAAAAGGTTTTTATTTTGATTGTTATGGGTTTTAATGATTTTATTTGAAATAAAAGTGTATGTGTTTTAATTAGATAATTATTTATTTCTATAGATCAATAAACATTGAGATAAATATAGATATAACATGGGTTTTCATGTTTTTCCCTTGACTAATGGTTTTATTTCTTTATGTCCCTTACTAACATTTTTATGATCATCCCAAGTATTTAAAGGCTTTTAATTAGGTAAAGGATGGGTAGGGATGAGGAAGAGGATGAGATGAAAATTATGAATATATGTAATGAGAAGAAAACATTTTTCATTTTAAAAGGGTTTCCTTTGGTGGAAAAAATGGATACTGAATATAATTTTCCACTAATAATATATGGGTTTACTTTGTAAGGTTTAGTCCTAATTATCTAAAACTATAAACCAGAAAGATTATTGGGAATGTAATAATGTGTATTATAGTTTAAAATCACTTGAATTTGTAATATTTAAGGATAGGTCCTTATAGTATTTCATGTGTTTCGGTGATCAATAATAAAGTATATTCTCAACTATACCCATGTTTGTTCATGAAATTTAATAGACGCACCTAATTTTAGATCTATATAATTTTATTTGAATAATATAATACATATATAAAATAATAATTTTTTTATTATTATAGACAAACTAGGATTTCAAAAAACCCAATACTCATTATTCATTTTCCCTTTTATTTTCCAATGTCAAATTTTCTTATTTAGTTTTTATTTTCTTTTGAAATAAGTTTTCCATGTAATTTTAAGACATGTAACTTATTTATGCCTTTGTAATTATTATTTTTATTCTCATATTAATTTTATATTAGTATTTCCTACTTTGTTTAGTTTATTATTGAGGTCTGATTTCATTTATATTTCCCAACTAGAGCTAAAAACAAAGCAAGGTGGATAATTAATTTGATAGATGTCCTATTGTTATTATAAGGCCCCGGCCTTAAACCTTACTTAATATTGAATTAAATGAATAATTCACATTGAGGATCTTTTCAGGTTTAGAGTTTTAGAGAATTAGGACATAACTATTACATCTCAAAAGATTAAAAAGTAGTCACTTCTACTAAAATTACATAAAATAAAAACTCTTAAAAATAAACATGTCTAGTTACATGTTTTAGATAGCATGACTTTCTCTTGATCCCATCCTTGACCCTATTCCACATTAAGTCCTGTGAAAAAAACATTTCAAAAAAAACTTGGGGTGAGCATAAAAAGATCAGTAAGGGATACACAAAGAATGAAAACTGTTAGTTTTTCAAACATCAAGTAAACCATGTATTCTTTATCAAAGTAATACCTTCACCTTTATAAAGTAGTAAAAAATCTTCACTGAAAAAAATATCATTACTTACCCTGTTGTAACCAAAAGATTGCCATAAAACCCATATAAAGAAAACATAACATATAAAGGTAACTTGGGACATAAACATACTTAAGTGGAATAACCATACGGTCGACTTCCACACATATCACTTAATGGAATAGCCATACGGCCGACTTCCACACATACTTAATGGAATATTCATACGACCGACTTCCATACCCAATGCATTGGAGGTTATAACGTAACCACCTGTCTTCATGGCACCACCAGTCATATGGTTTATCACATAACCACCCGTAAAATGTCCAAGTACCATCATTACACATAAAATATTGAAAATATAAACATTTCAATAACAACATTTCATTTGTAATCACAATAAGTAATTCCAAGATATTGAATTAATCAATCCATTTTCAAAAACCATTTAAAAGAGATTTTTGAATCAAAGTGTCACATACCACTTTGAAGATTTTAATGGAATTATAATTTTAAAACATTAATGTCCATATAAATAAATACTGAAAACAATTTTGAAAACATGGACTTTAAAGATAAAGATTTAGAATAATGAATCTTTAAAACATTTAAAACGATATTTTTGTTAAAGAGTTTTTAACAAAATGAGAGACTCTTGAATACAAATAATTGCGGAATAACATTTAATCTGAACTTTATAATATCATGAGAATAAAGGGATTCATGATATAATATGTCAAAGGACAGTATACACACCATATAAGAGTGAATTGGTGCATAACAACAATGAAGTCTCAATGGAAATGTAAATTGAGATGAAATCCATTATATAGATGGTATCCTTAAATTAAGGATAAATCTATCACATAATTATGTGTGAGAAATATAAATACACTCAATATAAGTGGATATTAAGTGTGAAACAATCAGAGTTCATTCACACATAATCTTGGAAAAACAAAACCAATGACATAGATATTTAACTCAATGAAATGAGATTGAGTTATGATTTCCCATACAAGTTCATAAGAATTTATCAATGAGATGATTATGTGTAGAAATAGTATATCCACATAAAGACTTGTGGAAATTAAAACATATTGATTCCACACATAATCTTGGCATGATAAAATCAAGAAGTAGAGGTTTAACCCAAAGAATTGAAAGTGGGTTAAGAAGTTCCCTTACAGAAATTTGACAGCCTAATGGCGTCACTAAAAAATTCAGAAAATGAGGTGATGAGAGATAAAAATGGGTATCTCATCACATGGAAATAAAATTTAGATCAATAAGGATATATAAGAACATATCCCAACATAATAGTATGTGAATTAAAAGACATAACAAAAGAAGACTTTTAAAAAGAGGAGGGTGAAAGGTTCCCTTACCGACATGGGTATCTTTCGAAACATACACCCCGTGAAAGAAAGATAATACAACATTGATGTAAATACTCATAAATTAAAGTATATTACACAATGAGTAAAATAATGGGCAGTACATACACCACTCAAAGGAAATTATGGAAAATGTAGCATAAATCTCACGGGAATAAAAGTGAGATGAAAAATCCCTTACGAAAACTCAGCAACCTAACGGTGCCACTTACAACTTTCAAAAATGGATTGTTGAGATAAAATAGGGTCTCTCATGATATGAACATAAAAATTACAAAATGAGGAATATAAAATAACATCCCCAAAACATATGACATATGAGCTTAAAAGAAATGACATAAAAGAGAGTACTTAAAAAGAAAGAGAGTGGTAGGTTCCCTTACCTCAAGTCCAACTTGTCTTGTTCGTTTCTTTATATTCCTGAATAATAAACTTTGGTCAATTTATAATTTCTTAAGGACATCCTATAAAGATTATTATTCAGTTCATATCACATATTTTAATGTTATAATAATTGTTTAATAATATGAGTTCATATCAGACGTTTTTGTCGATGTTTGGTACATTAGTCAAAAATTGAACTTGTTGGAAAATAATTTTTCATGTAGTTATAGGTACATCATATCCAGAATAGTATTGATGTTTTTAATATTATATATATCCAGTATATATTCATTTTATACTTTTCCATAGCATTTGGAGATTAAAAGCATCATTCATGGAGACGGTAGGTCGTACGTACGCATGAACGCTACTTTCATTTTTTGTCATATTAATGGAATTAAAACAAAATGAGAGATATATATATGTTATAATTACAGAATTCTATCCATAATTTAGATGTAATATATTACATATATATCCATTATATATATGTACTTATAATAGTACATAACATTTTGAGATAAGAAATGAAATGTACCGTTCATGGAGACGGTAAGCCGTACATACGCATAAACGCTACTTCCATTTCTATTTCATATTAAATAATAGTATTTTAATTCCAGTATGGTATCATATATAATATCATTAAATATATCCTTTATACGTACCACATATGGTATTAACGAATCAAATCACCTTGAGGGGGCGGTAGTCCGCACTTCCTTAAATGAAGATATCGCGTTTACCCATAATAGAAACCATAAAGGTATGCCATAAATGAAAAATACATAAGCTTAAGTAAAACATAAACATATTATATATCATATATAAATATATTGTCATCTTAATGTCCACCTTTTAAGGTGTTAGAAGAATGTTGAACAATCATCATTTCGTGAGGTAGAAATTCACCATCCGCAGAAACAGTATGTTCTTTAACCATTAGATGTAGGTGTGTGTAAGTGTAGCTCGAATACTTATTATAAAAACATCCTATTATATTGAAGATACTGGATTTGTTACAAAATAAATGAATAAAAAGAGTTTATGGGGTTGGAAAATCAAAATAAAACAAAAGGACTCAAGTGAAGACATTACCTTAAAATCGGGTAACTCCCTTTGGTTTGAGCTCAAAGGCTTCCTTGGGAAGACTTCTGCCCAAAGTGAGGCTTCAAGGAATTAAATAGGGATGTGTAGAGACAAAATGGGTAGGGGTTGGACGAGCCAAAGGCTTTGAAAGTGTGGGTAAGGAGGTAGAGGTGGGGGCCTTTTATAAGAGGAGAGGAGGGGTACTCTTGGAAAGTAAAGAAATGTTACTTTATTTTAGAATGAGTTTCGGATTTTAATGGTCCCACATTGATTTTTTTCAAGGATAAGGTGATAAGGGTTCTAAATCCACTCATACAATAGGTTTTGGGCATGTTTAGGTCTTATATTTTACATTATCTTTCCATTTTATTTAAATCATTAAATAATGAGGTCATCGCTGCATCATCATGATGTCATAAATAATTTAATTTATTTAATGTCTAAAATTATAAAAAAAAAATACTATGATGTAGAATATATTTTTAGCTTTCCAATGAATATTTATAGTCAAAAATATGACTTGTATAACCCCGTGTAAAAAAATGTTTAGTAAAACAACTCATGTTTGTGTCCTTTTAATTTTAACATTAAATAAAAAGGTATTTCTGTCATTTTCCAATCAAAGTGGCTCCATGGGGTCCCCAAGTTGACCCATGGATTTCCTTAGTCGGACATGACTCATCAAATGAGGGTAGGACATGTGTCTAGGTCATTTCATTTTATTAAAACATTATTCTTACCTTAAACTACACTAATTACCTCTAATCGCGATTAAAAACTTAATAAGTTACTATTCACCAAAAAATTATTTTCATCCAATTGAACCACATTTTACTTCTTAATGACAACCATGTATGTCGGATTTTTGAAATTCAAAACACAATGGTGGAAAAAATTTCATTTAAAAGGAGAATCAGTTTTTATAAGTACCACTTAGTGGTTTCACTATTCATCAAAAATTGAAGTTTTTCAGAAAATTTCCAAAATTTCACCCTAAGCTATATTTGATATTTAGAATTTAAAAATGATGTCTATTTTAAAAAATTCAAATCATATAAGTTGCATTAATTAATTTAATAATTAATTCTCGTTGTCAAAACAAATAGCGTGTTTTTATGAAACAAAATGTATCAAAAGATAGACACTAGTTTAAGTCCGATTTCAAAGTGAAATTAATTCCAACGACCACTATTGGATTAAATGGTAAAAATATATTCTAATTTCACTTTAAAACCAATTCAAAAGATAATCTAATCATATAAATAAATTAGATTAAAAGGAGGTTTTGAATTAAAATACAACATTTTTCACTATTCATTAAAAATTGAACTTTTTCAGAAAAATACCAAAAATTTACACAAAGTAAATTTTGATGTCCCGATTATAAAGAAGAATTTTATTTTGTCAAACATAACACATACAATTTTCAAAAGGTGGATTTAAAAGAGGTTCGCCACCAAAAGGCGGTTAATCTACCTTTTAAAGAATATTAGAATGTTTACGCTTAAAATTGGATTCATTCGCATTTTTAATCCTCTAGAATTTATTGGAAAAAGTAAAAATATTTGACAAACATATATAATCATTTTGTATTTAGTTCTATTCATTCCCACCATCACAACAGCTAGTCATTAACTACCATTTAAAATAATATTATTTTATTATTATAGTGCAACGTAAGATTCCCAAGAAACTCATTGTTGCGTGTTGGGTACGCCATCGAGCATAGCGTCCCCTTTAAAGTTATATTAATATCTTATTCACAAATATGGATAAATGTGACAATGTCATACTCTTTATTTACCTGGGGTGTTACAGTTATACTTTATTGCACTTTTTTATTACTAATTCCATATCCACAATATATATTTCTAAGTTTGATCAATTCATCTATGGGATAAAAAATAGCGATTAATGGATTTTCTTTCAGGTGATTAAGTTAAGGTTTTAGATTTTTCGTCCATAGAGTATTCTTTTTACAAATTATGGAAATCTAAAATCATCACTTGGAATCCATCATTTAAATTTATATTTATATTTTATTTATTTTCTACTAGAAATCACTATTTAAATTGAAAAAATTTGGTACTTTTATTTTTATTGGTAATAATATGGTTTTCTATCTGAATTTTCAGTCCATGTTCTCTTGGTTTCTAGCACTCAAAAGATAATTGTATGGAGGAATATGTTACCTGACTAAAAAGTATGAGTATTCAATTTTTCCCTTTAAAATTTTAAAAAAAATAATTCCCATAATAGTGTTGGCCCTTATTATTTTCAATCTAGTTAATTTGTATAATGAAATGTTATTTTATTTCAGGATCATTTTTTCCGGTGATTTCTACACTAGTGGAAGTAGAAATTAATGGTAAGAGAACCCTAAATTTGGGAGTCACTATGAAAATGTATACACTTATTTTTCATGGTTAAATCATATTACTAAATAGAAGAAATGATGGAAACATATGGGTTTTTATACATATTTATCAAAGAATAATAGGAAATTTATTTTTCATAGTTGAATCATATTATCCATTTTATAGATGAATCATATTACATTTTCATAGTGATTCACTAAAATAATAATGTACTATAATAGTGAGAATATATGTAACTTGGGCTTGATTATCGAGAAAATTAGGCTTGATTACAACAAATGAACCCCATCTATGTCTACATTTTCATATTTTCTTTAGCTCAACACATATAAGATTATTATTTTGGGACATTTTATTTTTCTTCATTTATTAGGCATGAAATGTAGATATTTGTGTGAAATTAATGTGATTTTAAGTGCTTCCTTAAAAACATTGATCATTGTATGAAAGGTTGAAAATGAAGCTACAAGTGCATTAAATTTGGAAAAAAACAAATAAAACTCTTTAAAACTTGAAAATTGGTTGACAATGAAGCTGAAGGTGCTTATTTTACTTATTGATTATTAATGATTCTTATGCATACGTTTTTATAGATTTTTATTAAAAAATGATTTTATATTAATTTTTAATTGATTATCTCATGGAATTTAAGTGTGTTTTGTGTGGAATGTAGATATTGAATCATCATTAACAATATACAGGGCTTTAAAATAGGGTCTTGGTTGATTTATTCTTTAATCCAATGTGGATTAGGAGTCATGTTCGGGAGATCACTACTTGTGTTTAATACCTTCAAGTTCCACCCAAAATGTTTTGTTATCAAATCGTATCTTTATTGGTTTAAATATGTATTTTTCATGATTTAATTGTGTAAAGTGTGCTAAAATGTGTGATGAGATTCAATGAGATCTTGTATATTATGTAGGGATCCATTTTATACCCTGTTGTATCTAGATAATAAAATTATCCTTAATAACTTTGATGTGGTTACTATGTATTAGGGGCTTGGAGACCTTTTTAGGGTACCCAAAAATGTGGATTCTTAATCCACTAAGTGCTATGAAATTGAAAATATTTGGTCTTTTCATGAACCAACATGGGTCAACACTAAAACAGTCACCCGATTTGGCCCAGAAAAAGGCTAGAGAGGCATTCTTGATCCTCCTAGGCTAGCAACTAGTGCTGAAAATCAAATATACTTAATTAGGAATTATTTATCCCAAAAAATATTGATAAATAAACAAGAATGTAATAAAACAATATAGAAGAGGAAAAATAAATAAAACTAAATGGCTAAACATACCTCTAAGTTATCTCATGGGTAACCACTAATCACAGAACCACGCTTTCTCCAAGAGAGATCGAAAACTGGAAGAACCTGAAACTGAAAATGTAAACTAGGCCTAAGCACCGGTATGCTTAGTAGGGATTCCAATGATAAAAAACTCTTTATGAATCAAATTTAAATTGAAATCCATTCTTTAGAATTTGAAAATAGGATATATAAAATAATTTTTCTGTTCTTTTCAAAAACAGGAAACATTAATAAATTTTTAAGAAAATTTATTTTCCATTTAATTTCCAAAAAAAATTCTAAAGAATGAATAAAAACATTTCAAAATAATACTTTAAAAGATAATCAGTGGAGGATCAGGAATTTTAATATGGAATGAAAAGTAGGTGTATTATGGGATAAATTACCAAAAGTTTCACAAAATGAAATAGGAATATACAAATATGTAATCATGGGAACTTCCTAAACATCTCTAGAATATATATCTAAATGAACTCGGTTTGGACTCACCTTCCGACGTATGGTGTAGCTCCATAGTCCATAGCCAACTGTCTTTCATAAACTAGTCTCACCAGTGGAACATCCCACCTAGCCTCTTAGAAAATATAGGGGGTACAAACCCATCTAATTAGGGTAGATAAGAAATTATCACTCAACCCTCTAGATGAAACCCAGGAATCCCTTGATAATAGTACGTGGTGAATGGGGAGGTCCTCATACATGTGGCTTAAATTGAAACTCACAACCACTATACTTACCTATCCCAAACATTAACACCACCTTTGTGATGAACATCTACCTATAAGGTCCAACATAAAGGTGCTCGTATCATATCAAGTCATACAATAAGTTCCAACCGGGCATTCACATCACATTAGTATCAAACTATTTTCCAAAATATATCAAGTTACCAACTAGGAATTTATATTTTCCAAACCAAATATACTTTTCCAAATCCATTTCCATATCCAAGATAAAAATACACAACACACTAAAAAAGTACTAAATGTTCCTTTGCATCGTTTTTAAATAAAACCACATATCAAAATGCCAAGCGGGCCAAGAATTAGATTACACATTTAACTAAATCCTTTTAATTATAAGAAACACACCTCATAGTTAGGAATCATTTATAAAACTATTTTAAATATTTAGAATACTTTACCTTTAAGGATAAACTTGTAAACAGGATAAGAAAATTTATGTAAATAAATAAGAAACTAATTCTGAGAGACACAATCAATTTTACCTAACATGTAAATATATGTTTACCAAATAAATATAATAAACACACTTTAGAAATTCAAAGCAATCAAGGAATTCAAACTAATGGCGTGGGCATAGGGAACCTACCTTGAATCAAGGCACACTACTTTAGATGATGGAAACTCAAATATTCCCTTTCCACTTGCATGATTATTCATTTATACATACATATATATATAAATATCCCCAGCTGCATTGCACATATTCCCTTCTCCATGAGGGAATATGTACAAAGAGGGAATATATATATGTATTCCTTACTCATGTATACACATGTAAGAAACCTAAAATATAGTGGATTAAAACAACTTTAATGAGGTCTAAGACACACTATAATAATATTAGGGAGCCAAACATCACAAAAACCCTAATTAAAATTGGGCCAAAATAAAAGGTAGGAGAAAACCTACCTCAAAAATGGTGGTGTGCGGACCGAAATGGTCTGAAATGCTTTGCCTTTGGTGAAAACACTTTAACATGACCAAATTAGACCTGATAGACCCTTTTCACACCCTATTGAGTATAGAATCATCAAAAATTGGTTCACCCAATATCCTAGGGTTCATCTGAGTGAACGGGGTGACGAGGAAGAGAAAAATCACTAAAATGAGGGAGGAGGGAGCTAGAGACCATAACTTAGGGATAATACCAATAATCCTCTATAGGTTTGGGAAAAATGTCATGGAGAGGTGGGATCAGGATGAGGAATCCACGTGCAACTAAGGAGGAGGGGGATGGGGGCTGTTGAACAACGTACAGGGGAGAGAGGAGGAAAGAAAAGAAAAAGTGTAGAGAGAAAAAATTAAAAAAAAACAAAAAAAATTAAAAACAGGGTAACCCACATGGTTTGCACATGGTATACCAAACCATGTACCAACGTGATATCCTTAATGGACAAGCATGAGGAGCCACATGGTTACCCCTAGGCGAGCCGCACGTTTGGAAAAACTGTGTTCCAATCATTCCAAATGGAACTTCCAACTCACAGATCCAAACCATATGGTTACTGCACAGTGTAATAGACTACGTAAAATTCATATGAAATACCTATATCTCACCTAGACACCCACACAGGCACTTCATGGTTACTACTAACCATTCGGGTTAACCGTGTAACATCTAAAAATAATCCAAAATTTTAAATTTTGACCTGCTGACCACCAGAACTCAAAAGTTTGGGAAAAATAATTAAAATAATTAATATTTCAAGATCAGAGGGTGACAATTCTCCACACCACAAACACTTTATACCCCCGAAAATTCACCCAGTTGTATGAAGAACTAAACTTGAACTCAAAACGGAATAAAGCAGAATGAAACCACCAACCTCGAGGTGACTCTTTCAAATTCCTAAGTCACACCTAACCAGATCTAAGGAAAACCACAATCAAGGATATCCATGGTGGATCTCCCCACTATAAAAGACTAGCTAGCACCAACCAACACTAGAACCGAGAACTCCCAACCCAAAATAGAATCCCTTAACACAAGGGAAACTGGATGAACAAAACTCGAACCAATCATCAAACCCAAGAAAAATTCATCATTTCCACAAGATACAATCATCTCCAAAGAAATCACAATCCAAAACCAAAACTAATCCACAAAAGTACAAGAGCACAAGAAAGAAACACATATCAAAGACTCACGTCCACAAAGGAACAACCAATATAATTTCACAAGGACAAGACCACCAAACTTTTTGAAACAAGGATAAACTTACGATGATAAGAAAATTTAAAATAATAACATTTAAACCAATTATACCTTAATAGTGGATAAAAAATACAAACCAAGGTTCCCCACACCCCCAGTGATTCTGAAATGCAAGAATAACTTCACTCTGAGGCTTATGGTTGGAGCCCTGATATCTTTAAGCATTTTTCTCCCAACAGTTAGGAGCTAATAATCCTCAATAAAAAACTCATTTTGGTGTCCTGAGTATCCACATAGTTAATAATCCCCTAGGTAATTACAAAAATATGGTTCATAATTCTAAATCTTCTATAGTGGAAACAAATAAGTGAATGGTCCAACAAATGAAAGACAGGAACTAGACCTTGAACACTACACAGAGACCCCACATGAAAAGAGGATCTTCAATAGATCACTCAATACTATAACTATATAAAAGGAAGCCAACTCATCGAAATGGTCAAAATTCCCCTTCACTATCAGTTGACCTTGTCAAACATCCATGAGCTTTGGCACCTTTCTCTCCTTCACTTCTTCAAGAATAAAACACCGGATGAAAGTGTTCTTGAAAATCACCCAGGACATCCCAACTCGCAATGAGAATGGAATGATCACATTCCACTGGTCCATCCCCAATCCTTCAAAGACACATAATATAACTCACACTCTCTCGGTATCTAGAGTTCCCAAAACCCCAAAAAATAATCCAACTTCCTCAAGACACTCCATACCCTCCAACAGACTTTGAAGAATATAAACAATAGGAAAAGATTAAAAGAGTTAAACACCACCACTCTTCTAGGAGTCTAGGAAGGGCCAATGAATAGAAAATAGAATCCTCAGAATACTTATAGGTCCTTATAGGTGGCATACTCTCAATAACATAAGTCACAAAACCAAATCAACATCAAACCAAAACTCAACCAATTCACATTTTAAACCAAATACCAAGCTCATAAACCAATACATCATAGAAATAAATCAAATAAAAATAAAATATAAACTTAAAAAACCACAACAACCTCACAAAACAAGTCAAATACCCTCTTTTAAAAATCACCATTTCAGCTCATCCATTTTAAAAATTCCAAACACCACCTCTCTTTTCCCTTTAAAATCAAAAATCCCATTATATTGATGCCCTCTTTTAATGTAAACCATTTTCCATTTCAAAACTCACTTTGGAAAAACCAATTCAAACACTTGTTTTTAGGCATTCACCTAGTACATCCTATGAACTATCACATCTGTGTGTATCCCACTTCCTCTTATATCATACATGCATAGATACCAACATGAAATTTTTATACACACACACATATATGAAAATGTCCATAAAGAATACCAAGGGTCACACATACTATCTTTCCTTTGAAAATGAACATTTCCAATTTAATTCTAATTTCACATTTTATAAAACCTTTCAAAATTCAAAATAGTTTCCACATCCATTTTCAAAACAAACCAAGGGTTTTTTCCTTTTTTGAAATCTAACTTTTGAAAGTTAAGCTTAATTTTTATAACTCATGGTAATATTCCTAAATCAATTAAAACTTACACAAACCAAAATTAGACCAAATCATCGCCCATACCAAAGTAACTGAAATAGGGAACTAGTGGTCATGCATACCCCAACCACATGATTTAGCAGACGATGCACTGAGCATGTACCAACCACTTGAATCATATTAAACCATACATGTGGGCTCTACATGGTTCTCTACACCATGTAAGCTCACCGTATAGCACTAGATAACTTACATATTTATCCCCCAACAAACACAAACTCATCAAACTCAACAAATTCCAATAGCATAATCCCAAAAAAAAAATTGAAACCCAACTACCACTAGAGGCTCGGGTCTCATCATGATTGTTGGTGATCAAGAACTAAACCATGACCTACCTCCTGATCCCCGAAAATCTTATCTTCAATATAACTAACATTCTAAATAATAAGGGCCTCCTATGACACAATTTTATCACGAACGAACCCAGGTCAACCCCAAACTGGTCACCCGAGACAGCACGCAACAATGCCTGAGAGGTGTTCCCGATCCTCTAAGGTTGGAAACTAGTGTCGGGCATCAAATATACTCAATTGAGAACAATTTATCCCATAAATGACAGATAAATAAACAATAATATAATAAAAAAAATATGGAAAAGGAAAAAATAAATAAAACTAAATCACTAAACATACCACCAAGTGACCTCATGGGTAAAAACCAATCACAGAACCATGCTTTCTCTGAGAGTGATCCAAAACTAAAAGAACCTAAAACTAAAAGGATAGATTATTCATGAACACTAAGATGCTCAGTAGGGACTCTAAGAAAAAAAATGACTTATACCTCACCTTTAAAGTGAAATCCATTCTTACTAGATCCAAAATAGGATATATATATATATATATATATAAGGTTTTCCGTTCCTTTAAAAAATAAGAAACAAGAATCCGTTTTTAAGAAAAACCATTTTCTATTTCATTTCTAGAACATTTTCCAAACCATGAAGAAAGACATTTAAAAATATTACTTTAAAAGATAATAAATGGAGGATTAGGTATTTTAACATGGAATAAAAAGAAGGGGTGTTATAGGATCAAGTACCAAAAGTTCCATAAAATGAAATAGGAACATACAAATATATAATCTTGGGTATTTCTTAAACATATCTAGAAAAAATCCCTGGATTTACTCTGTAACACCCCAAGATTCCACGATACACTTCTCTTTGAATGATACAATAGCTTGTGTTGTACGCAACTTCGAGTTCAAACACACCACAACCAATCAAACTAGCCGTTATGAATAGTAATACCCACTTTTTGAAATTTTATAAATTTTATCTTTCAAATTTAACTTTATTTTTGGATTTGGAATATCAAAATTAACTTAGGGTGAATTTTTGGTATTTTTCTGAAAACTTCCAATTTTCGATAAATAGTGAAAAACACTCCGTTATTGTTTAAAACCAACTTTTTATTTAAATAATTATTTATTTTATTTAAATTTATTTTCGGTTCAAAAAGATACATAATACCTATATGAGTTCAATTTACTTCATTGGAGTCATTTTATAATAAGTTTAGATATATAAAAATTTTATTGAACTTTTTACTGTCTTTTACTCACCTCCTAGAAGCATTTGCAAATTTGAATAAAACTTAATTTTACCATTTCTATGAATTTAATTTCAAAAATACAAGAGACATGGTTGATATCTTTAAGTAAAATGTGGTTCAATAAGATAAAAATAATTTTTTGTGAATAGTAATTTTTGAATTTTATTTACCACGGTTAAAAGTAAATATGGTAATTAAAGGTAAATATTATATTATTATTACCCTAAAACATGTCCTAATTATATTGGATAAGTTTATTTTGACCAAAAAAAACTTAGGAATAAAATATTATCCTATAGGTCCACTTGGATTAGATTAGAACATTTATTATTATTTAATTTAATGAAGAGTTAAAAGTGTTAAATTCATGTTTTCATAACTAAAACATTTTTAATATAGGGTTATACAAAATATAAATTAAAATATAAATAGTAATTAGAAATATAAAATTATTTCATACATAATTGTATTTTATTTATAATTTTTAGACATTAAATAATTTAATTTATTTATGACACAATGATGATGCAGTAATTACCTTATTAATGAAATATTAAAATAATTGATATTATAAATACCCAAATAAATGTAAATTGAGACTTTTGATGAATTAAATAAATTTTATAGGTTAATATGACTTGTTAGGATTGATTAAATTAATTTATTTTGAATTAATAAAGTTGTTAGGACTTTAAAAAAAATCAATTACTAAATAGTTTCAAAATTGACATAAAAGAGTTTTTAAAACAAATATTATATTATTAATTGATATTATATTCCTAAAAATATAAGGTAGGTCCAAAGGACTTATATAAGGTCATATATATAACTAAATAATTACTTGGGGTTCTCTTGAAAGTTTATAGTAAGTTTATTAACCAATTATTATAATAATACAAAACTACATGGTAAAATTTAAACTATTTAACTAAGAGTTAAATATAAAAGATGAGGTTAATATGGTGACTCAAACCTATCTAAAACCTATTGGTTGAGATGTTTTTGACCGATACCCACCTTATCCTTGAAATAAATTATTTTTTATCCATTAGAAACCAAAAATTATTTTATTATAAAATAATATTTTAATCTTTTCCTAAGGTGCCCATCACCTCTCTTATAAAAGGGAACTTCCCCTTCTCTCAAATTCACACCTCCAAATCAATTTGGCTCAGACAAACACTACCCAAATATCCTCTCAACTATCCTCGATTCATCCTAGAGGCCTTAATTTGGTCATAAATCCAACCTAAGGATCCCTTTTTATCAAATCCAAAGGAAGAACCCGAAGAAGAGGTAAATATTTCATCACCTCTTTCAAGTTCTTTTCTTCTTCCACTTCCTCTTTCTTTTTTGTTTCCATTCTAAAATAATAACTCCAATATATTATATATAATTTGATGTTATTATAAAAATGGTACAATAATATTCATTATTTTATCCATAATATGAATGACAAAGTCACCATACGTGCATAAGTACGGATTACCGTCTCCACGTCGTGGTGTAGTTGTTATTCAATACATTATTTTTTGGATGGGTATAATAATGATGTATAATTGATGTAAATAATAAATATAACATTTTGATGATTCTTTATATATGATATACCATCTATTTACATATTATTTTAAGATCAAAATAATGATAATGTCGCTCGTGCGTACGTATGGATTACCGTCTCCACGAACGTGATGATATTCATTTCCCCATCGTAACAATTCAAGAATAATTTTTATTTGATGATTAAAAATAATTTTTAAGAACTTAATATCGGTATGAATAGGAATAAAATACATATTATCCATAACAAACATAGCTTATGTAACAAAACATATAAAGGAAAACGAATCAGTTAACACTCGAAATGACGATAATACTAAAATATTATTAACAAAGCAATATTAAAAGATCATATATGATATCATATTTATGTATATTGTTCTTGTATAATTTAATAACAATTATTTAACTATTATAGAGGAGTTTAATGTACCCTCGACTAAGAAAAAGTACAATTTAAGGGTTAATTTCACAATCTCTTTACTTATTCGAGGTTGTTTATATGTAAGTAATTTACTAGAACTTATTTATAATCCACATCCATGTTTCTAAAAATGTATTTCAAAACATTTTACTATTTCATATAATATGGGTTAAATTCATTTATACCCTTATTTAACCTTATATGTTTTGAAAGGAATCTTTCCACCGTTTTCCAAACAACGTACTTTATGACCTTTTAGACAAAATTAAGGTAAGAATGTCTTTTTTTTAACTTATGCGGTGGGTGCGGTTATTATTCGATGTTATTACACCTTTAAAGCTTCCCATACAAGCTTATAAGAATACTTTCAAAATAAATGTTTTATTTTATAATTATGTGACTTTAAATGATTTCAAAAAAAATAAATATATATTTCTCTCAAATAGTTTTGATTTCATCTATGTCAGTATCCTTTGATGGATTTTACACTTGTTTCAAGTTGATTTACTATGATACAAATATTCCATATTGTATTGAAGGTTTTGTGATATGTTTGACTATGGATGTATTATTTTTATACCATTCATGGTTTATGGTTAAAGTATTAACATTTCGTTTGCTAGTTTTAATACGAATGTTTATGTTATGTTTAAACCTTTTCATATAAGGAATGCATTGGACATAGTAAGTTATGGGTGAATCCCGCTATAGATCCTTGATGCATCGGTAGGTCTCATGAGAAAAACTAGTGTCTTGGCACAAAACCTTGACAAAATCTTATTTGAAGTCTTGGTATAAGGCCTTGACTATGTGGTTATGAAGTCTAGCATTATGCATTCCATCATTATGAATTTGGCTATCGATATTGCATGTGATTATTAGACTAGTAGAATATCCATGTGAATAAGTAAATTGAATTATTTTGATTTATATTTTCCATATTATGATGAATTTTAAGTTTAAAAGGCTTTTGTTTTAGTCTTATACATTACCTTAAATGTTTATGCTTATTTATGAAAGTTTTCGCTATATTGTTATCCTTACCGAGCATCTGAGTTCACCCTTTTCTATGTTTTATTTTTTCCAGGATGTGAAGAGGTATAATATTACTGAATTAAAGGGATATTCTATGGGATATGATTGTGGTAAATGAAGAAAATTTTGTTGTTGTTTTTCATTTTATAATGTAATGAATGTATCTAGTACTTCCAATGCTACTAAACTGATTGGTCTTTCAGGACATGATTTCCTTATATCTTGCCAATGTTATGTAATAATGCACCAACTCTGGGTAACTGGGGTCGGGGCATTATATTTGGTATCAGAAGAATTTTATTACAAACCTTAGAAACTAGATTTAGAAAAACTCTAATTAGAGAGTGTTACACTAAGATAGACTTTGAGGATTACTATAGAAGAACTTCCAAGAATTTTGATAATGTAGAGATTTTGTGAGTTTTCTAAGAAATACATCCCTATCTAGATATGAGCAGGTAGAGGTGGATCTAGAATAGATGTACCTAGGGGTCAAACCTAAAAACACCGCTTCGATCTAGACTCAAACGGGAAATAGTGCACGACAACAGGTCTTGTTGCACTCTTGTTTACAACACTCTAGGGGGATATGCTTAGGATAATTCATATTTTCTTTAAAAACCATTATTAAGTATTTATGATTATATACTTACTCAAATAAAACATTTTTATGATTATGGATTATGTCTATAAACTGTTCAATTTATGTTAAGTGTTTTACAAGTTTGGAATTGTGTATTGTGATTCATAAACTAATCTAGTGTATGCCATTGTTTATAAATGGTGCCTAGTGGAAGGAATGGAAACCATATCAGCGCACATAATCCATGTAGGTATTTCCCTCCTACTCAAGATAATTATAGTGGAGTGGGTCATGCAACTGGTGCTGATCAGCTTACCACCATACTGGGACAACTCACTCTGGTTATGAATAATAACCTTACCCGTATAGAGAACCCTAATACACAACGCGGAGGATAAATGTTAGACTATTTCATGAGGCAATAACCACCAACATTAAATGGGACTACAAATTCATTTGTAGTTGAGCAATGGATAAGTTCCTTAGAAAAAATATTTCATGATTTGGGGAGTAACGAAAGGGAAAAAGTTGTCATGGCAGTTTATCACCTCATGGGAGATGCATATCAATGGTGTTCATTAATTAAAGACATGAAGGAGTATGAAGAAGTAATAAACATGGAATGGAGGGAGTTTAAAGAGATTTTCTTAAAAAAATACTTTCCTCATGACCATCGAGCAGAAGTAGAAAGGCAATTTCTGAGTCTGAGGCAAAAGTAGGATGTGAATGTCACAAAGTATGAGGCTAACTTTATAAGGTTATCAAGGCATGCAGAAGATTATATATGTAACCCAAGCAGTAAGATTAATCGATTATATGATAGATTAAAAACGTTTCTCTATTGATCATTAGTCGCACAATACTTCTCGTCATATGAAGATATTGTCTCATGTTCTATTGAGATAGAAAAGGAATTCTCTAAGTCTTATGAATTTAAAGTAAAGAAAGGGAAGAAGAGATCTGTTGAACACTCTGGAAATGGAAATATGAGGAAGAAGGTAAAATTTGAATATCCATCATGCAGTAAATGTGGGAAGAAACACCTCGGTACTTGCCTGAAGGGAATGGGATTCTGTTACTAGAGTGGTGAAAAAGGCCACCAAGATCGTGATTGCAATGGGAAGAAAGAGGTTTTCAATGTTGAATTCTACAGTTGTAAAGAAATGGGGAATTATTAAAATGAATGTCTTAAGTGTCAGGGAAACTTACCTCAAAAAAGGACAAGGGATCAAGGTCAAGCTTATGCGATCACTACTGCTGAGGTTGAATCTCTGAAAGATGTGGTGGTAGGTAATTTAATGGTTTTCTCAGGTTTAGACAGTTCTTTATTTGATTCTGGATCATTGCATTGTTTCATATCTTCCCAGTTTGCTAAGAAATTTAGATATTTCCAGTTAGATTTAACAAGGGAGTTGTCATTCAAAAAACCTAAGGGAAGTATGATTGCAACAAAGTTTTGTGAATCAGTTCCCATTAGGGCATATAAATGTTCTTTATCTACTGATCTCATCATCATACCCATTATTGAATTTGATATAATCCTTGGTATGCATTTGATTTCAGACCATTATGTGAAAATTTATTGTAAGAAGAAGGAGGTTACAATTTTTTATGATGATAAGGAGTACCTTATCTTTAGATCAGAAATGTCATCACCATATTTTTATCTAGATCCACCCCTAATAGCTCAACTAAATTCAATTATTGGGGAGTAATAGAATGAAATAACTATAGGTGAGGAAAGGAATGTTTTAATAGAGTATATACCTATTGTACAAGAATATTTTAATGTGTTTCCAAATGATTTACCTAGACATCCTCTAGAATAATAAATTGAATTTTACATTGATTTAATTCCTGGTTCAAGGCCCATATCGAAGACCCCTTATAGAATGGACAATGTGTAATTAGTAGAACTAAATAAACAACTAGAGGAATTTAGTAATAAGGGATTTATTCGCCCTAGTGTTTCTCCATGGGGAGCCCCTATTTTTTTGTTAAGAAGAAAGATGGATCTATGAGGTTGTTCATTGACTAAGATCAATGTTATAACAATAAATAACAAGTATCCCCTACCTCGTATTGATAATTTATTCAACCAAATTCATAGAGCTCAATATTTTTCAAAGATTGACCTTCAATCTAGATATCATCAGTTGTGTGTGGAGAAGGAAGACATTCCAAAGACAACATTTCAAACCAGGTACGGGCATTAAGAGTTTACAGTAATGCCTTTTGGTCTGACTAATTCACCTTCTGCTTTCATAGATCTAATGAATGGAGTTTTCAACGAATATCTTGATGACATTGTAGTGGTATTTATTGATGATATCTTAGTATAATCCAAAAGCTATGAAGATCGTGAAAATCACTTGCACACCATTTTGAAAACCCTCATAAGAAATGAATTATATAGGAAGTTTAGCAAGTGTGAATTTTGGCTTCAGAAGATTTATTTTCTTGGCCATATTGTCTCTAAGTATGGAATATTTATTGATCCTTCTAAGACAAGATCAATCCAAGAATGTCTAGAACCAATGAGTATAACTGAGGTATGCAGTTTTATTGGTTTAGAAAGTTATTATCGGCATTTCATCTAGAATTTTGCCCGATTGGCTAACCCATTAACCAAGCTCAAACGTAAAGGGGTTAAATTTTTTTGGATAAAAGAGCGTGAATAATGTTTTAAAGAACTAAAGAGGGTATTATTCAATGAACCTATCTTGACTCTACCATCGGGGAATGATGGGTTTGTTATTTATAGTGATTCTTTAAAGAAAGGACTTGGTTGTGTCCTTATACAGAATGATAGGGTTATTGCCTATGCATCACGATAGCTAAAAATTCATGAGAAAAACTATCTCACTCATGATATTGAGTTAGAAACTGTAATCTTTGCTCTGAAAATATGGAGACACTATCTCTATGGTGAAAAATGTGAGATTTATACTGATCATGAGAGTTTGAAGTATATTTTCTCACATAAAGAACTCAACATGAGGAAAAGATGATGGCTTGAACTACTCAAGGATTATGATTTCACTATACACTACCACCCAGGTAAGGAAAATAAGGTGGAAGATGCTTTGAGAAGAAAGGACCATAGAGTTTTGAACAAGATGAGAGTTGAAAGAGATCCTATTTTCATGGATTTATTAAAGATGGATATGGGAATAACCATGGAAGGTGGAACATCAATAATTTTTCAAATGGTTTCCAAACCATCTTTACTAAAAAGGATAAAGAGTTCTCAGACTAGTGATGAGGAGTTTTAAAATAAGATTAAAGCTGTGAATGACGGGAGATTGAGTGACTTTGTATATGAAGATGGAATTTTTTAAATTTGGGAAGAGACTTTGTGTTCCTGATATACTTAATCTAAAAAGGGAATTGTTGGATGATGCTCATAGCTCCAATTTCTCTATACACCCGGGTAGTACCATGATGTATAGATATTTGAAGGAACATTTTTGTTGGGACAACATGAAGATGTAGATTGCTGAATATGTGTCGAGATGTATGGTTTGTCAACAAGTGAAAGCTGGAAGGCAGCATCCTGGAGGAGTCATGCAAACTTTTCCCATACCTGAGTGGAAATGGGATGATATTACAATGGACTTTATCATGGGGCTACCAAAGACTCCTAGAAGAAATGACACAATATGGGTCATTGTTGATCGTCTTACCAAGTCAGCACATTTTCTTGCTATAAGAGAAGATTTATCACTTGAACATTTAGCAAGATTATATATTAATGAAGTTGTAAGACTCCATGGAGTACCCTTATCGATTATTTCTGATCGTGATCCCTATTTTACATCAAGATTTTGGAAAAATCTTTAAAAAGACCTGGATACTGAACTTAGTTTGAGCACTACCTACCACCCTCAAACTGATGGACAATTAGAATGGACTATTCAAATCGTAGAAGACATGTTGAGATCTTTATCACTTGACTTTCAAGGTATGTTGGATCGATATTCACCTCTGGTAGAATTTTCCTATAACAATAGCTTCCATCCAAGTATTCAGATGGCACCATATGAAGCATTATATAGAAAGAGATGTCGCACAACAACTTTTTGGGATGATGTTGGTGAAATAAAACTCGTAGGACCATAACTTATTGAGGAAATGATATAAAAGGTGAAAGTTATCCAAACCCACATCAAAGTAGCTCAAATTAGGAAAAATATCTATGCCGATAACTGAAGGAAGGATTTGAAATTTTAGGTAGGAGATTATGTTTTCTTGAAGGTATCTCCATGGAAGGGAGTTATATGATTCAGTAAGAATGGTAAATTAAGTCCCAGATACATTTTACCTTTCTAAATTCTAGAACTAATTGGGGTTGTAGCTTACCGTTTCGTAATGCTACCAAGTCTCTCCAAAGTTCATGATGTGTTCCACGTATCACTGTTGAGAAAATACATGTCTGACCCAACGCATATACTCACCTATGAGGAAATTGAACTGGAACCTGGTTTGTCTTATTTTGAAGAGTCTATCAAGATTCTTGATATAAGATAACAAGGGTTGAGAAACCGGATGACTCGTCTGGTAAAAGTTCTATGCAGAAATCATAAGATGGAAGAGGCAATGTGGGAACCCGAGGAACTTAAAATGAAGAACCACTCGAATATTGTTATGCAGTAATATTCAAGAAATTTTGAGGATGAAATTATTTTAAGGAGGGGAGAATGTAACACCCCAAGCTTCCACGGTACGCTTCTCTTTGAATAATACAATAGCTTATGTTGTACGCAAATTCGAGTTCAAACACACCACAACCAATCAAACTAACCATTATGAACAGTAATACCCAATTTTTTAAATTTTATAAATTTTATCTTTCAAAATCAACTTTATTTTTGGATTCAGAATATCTAAATTATCTTAGGGTGAATTTTTGGTATTTTTCTGAAAATTTTCAATTTTTGATGAATAGTGAAAACACTGCGTTATTGTTTAAAACCAACTTTTTATTTAAATAATTATTTATTTTATTTAAATTTATTTTAGGTCTAAAAATATACATAATACCTATATAATTTTAATTTAATTCATTGGAGTCATTTTATAATAATTTTAGATATATAAAAATTTTATTGAACTTTTTACAGTTTTTTACCCACCTCCTAGGAGCATTTACTAATTTGCATAAAAATTAATTTTACTGCTTCTATGAGTTTAATTTCAAAAATCCAAGAGACACAGTTGATATCAGTAAGTAAAATTTGGTTCAATAATATAGAAATAATTTTTGGTTAATAGTAATTTTTTACTTTTATTTACCACGGTTAAAAGTAAATGGGGTAATGAAAGGTAAAAAATATATTATTAGTATCCTAACATATGTCCTAATTCTATTGGATAAGTGTATTTAGACCAAAAATAACCTTAGGATTAAAATATTATCCTTTAGATCCACTTGGATTTGATTAGGACATTTATTATTATTTAATTTAATGAATAGTTAAAAGTTTTAAATTCATGTTTTCATAAATAAAAAAAATTTAATAAAGGGTTATACATAATATAAATTTGACTATAAATATTAATTATAAATATAAAAATATTTCCTACATAATGGTATTTTATTTATAATTTTTAGACATTAAATAATTTAATTTATTTATGACAAAATGATGATGCAGTAATTACCTTATTAATGAAATATTAAAATAATTGATATTATAAATACCCAAATAAATGTCAATTGAGACTTTTTATGAATTACACAAATTTTATAGGTTACTATTACATGTTAGTATTGATTAAATTAATTTAGTTCCAATTAATAAAGTTGTTAAGACTTTAAAAAAATCAATTACTAAATAGTTTCAAAATTGACATAAAAGAGTTTTTAAAACAAATATTATATTATTAATTGATATTATATTCCTAAAAATATAAGGTTCATCCAAAGGACTTATATAAGGTTATATATATAAATAATAAACCACTTTTGGTTCTTTTGAAATTTTATAGTAAGTTTATTAACCAATTATTATAATAATACAAGAATACATGGTAAAAGTTAAACTATTTAACTAAGAGTTAAATCTAAAAGATAAGGTTAATATGGTGACACAAACCTATATAAAACCTATTTGTTGAGAGTTTTTAGACTCATACCCACCTTATCCTAGAAATAAATTATTTTGGAGCCATTAGAAACTGAAAATTATTTTATTATAAAATAATATTTCAATCTTCTCCTAAGGTGCCCCTCGCCTCTCTTATAAAAGGGAACTTCCCCTTCTCTAAAATTAACACCTCCAAAGTCATTTGGCTCGGCCAAACCCTACCAAATATCATCTCAAATATCCTCCCTTCATCCTAGAGGCCTTCCTTTGGTCAGAAAGCCAACCTAAGGATCCCTTTTTATCAAATCAAAAGGAAGAACCTGAAGAAGAGGTAAATATTTCATCACCTCTTTCAAGTTCTTTTCTTCTTCCACTTCCTCTTTCTTTGTTGTTTCTATTCTAAAATAATAAATCCAGTATCTTATATATACTGTGATGTTATTATAAAAATGGTACAACCATATTCATTATTCTATCCATCATATGAATGACAAAGTCACCATACATACGTAAGTATAGCTTACCGTCTCCACGTCGTGGTGTAGTTGTTATTCAATACATTATTTTTTGGATGGGTATAATAATGATGTATAATTGATGTAAATAATAAATATAACATGTCAATTATTCTTTATATATGATATACCATCTATTTACATACGATTTTAATATCAAAAGAATGATATTGTCGCTCGTGTATACGTACGGATTACCGTCTCCACGAACGTGATAAGATTCATTTCCCCATCATAACCATTCAAGAATAATTTTCATTTGATGATTAAAAATAATGTTTAAGAACTTAATATAATTCTGTATATGAATCAAATACATCTTTTCCATAAAAAACATGGCTTTTTAAAAAAACATATAAAGGAAAATGAATCACTTAACACCTGAAATGACGATAATACTAAAATATTATTAACAAAGCAATATTAGAAGATCATATATGATATCATATTTATGTATATAGTTCTTGTATAATTTAATAATAATTATTTAACTATTATATAAGAGTTTAACGTACCCTCGACCAAGGAAAAGTACAAGTTAAGGGTTAATTTTACAATCTCTTTACTTATTCAAGGTTGTTTATATATAAGTAATTTACTGGAACTTCTTTATCATCCACATCGATGTTTCTTAAAAATATATTTCAAAACATTTTACTATTTCATATAGTATAGTTTAAAGTCATTTATACCCTTATTTTACCTTATATGTTTTGAAAGGAATCTTTGTGTCATTTTCCAAACAAGGTACTTTATGACCTTTTTAACAAAATTAAGGTAAGAATGTATTTTTTTAACTTATACAGCGGGTGTAATTATTCTCCACCGTTATTACACCTTTGAAGCTTCCCTTAAAAGATTATAATAATACTTTCAAAATAAAATTTTTCTTTTATAATTATGTGACTTTAAATGATTTCAAAAAAAAGAGATATTTCTCTCAAATAGTTTTGATTTCATCTATGTAAACATCCTTTGATGGATTTTACACTTGTTTCAAGTTCATTTACTATAATAAAAATCGTACATATTTTATTGAAGGTTTTGTGATATGTTTTAATTTGGATGTTTTATTTTTATACCATTCATGGTTTATGGTTAAAGTATTATCATTTTGTATGCTAGTTTTAATACAAAAGTTTATGTTTTGTTTAAACCTTTTCATATGAAGAATGAATTGGACTTAGTAAGTGACGGGTGGAGCCCTCTATAGCTCCTCGATGCATTGTTAGGTCTCATGAGACAAACTAGTGAATTGGCACAAGGCCTTGACAAAATATTATTTTTAGTCTTGTCACAAGGCCTTGACTATATGGTTATGAAGTCTGGCATTATGCATTCCATCATTATGAATTTGGATATTGATATTACATGTGATTAGTCAACTAGTATAATATCCATGTGAATAAGTAAATGGCACTATTTTGATTTATATTTGCCATATTATGATTAATTTTAAGTTTAAAAGGCTTTTGTTTTAGTCTTATACATTTCCATAAATTTTTTTGCTTATTTATGAAAGTTTCTACTATATCGTTATCCCTACTGACCATCTAAGCTCACCCCTTTCTATGTTTTATTTTTCCCAGGATGCGAAGAGGTATATAATGAATGAATTGCAGGGAAATTCTATAGGATGTGACTATGGTTAATGAAGACAATGTTGTTTTTGTTTTTCATTTTATAATGTAATGAATGTATCTATTATTTCCAATGCTACTAAACTGATCGGTCTTTTGGGACATGATTTCCTTGTATCATGCCAATGTTATGTAATAATTCACTAACTCTAGGTAACTATGGTCAGGTCATTACATACTCAATTCAGACTCACTTGTTGATGTATGGTGCATCTCCATAGTCTATAACCAACTATCTACCCTAAACTATCCTCACCGGTGGAACATCCCACTTAGCCTCTCAAGAAAACCAGGGGTACCAACATGTCTAATTAGGGTCTATAATAAATCTTCACTCAACCCTATAGATGATGCCAAAGAATCCCATCATAATAGTGTATGGTGAATAGGGATGTCCTTAAATGCATGGCTCAAACTGAAACCCGCATCCACCATGGTTTCCTATCCCAAACACCGACACCACCTATGTGATGACCCTATAGAAGGACAATGTCCCTAGAGGGTCCATCGTAAAGGTTCACATCTCACATCAAGTCATACACAAGTTCCAACAGGGCCTTCACATCACATTAGTTTCAAACTATTTTCCAAAACACATCAAGGTACCTACCATGACTTTATTTTTCTAAACCAAATCCAATTTTACAAATCCATTTCCAGAACTAAGATAAAAACACACAACACTACAAAAAGGTTCCAAATGTACCTTCACATCATTTAGAAATCAAACCGCATCTCAAAGTTCCAAGTGGGCCAAGAATTAGATGATTTATTTTACCAAAGCCTTTGAGTTCCAAGAAATACACCTCACATGTTATAAATCATTTAGAAAACTATTTTAAACATTTATAATACTTCACATTTAAGGGAAAACTTATAAACAGGCTTAGAAAAGTTATGTAAATAAATAAGAAACCAATTTCAATAGACACAATTAATTTTACATAGCATATAAATATATCTATACCACATAAATATAGAAAACAATCTTTAAAAATGATAAGCAATCAAGGAATTCAAATTAAATGTGTGGGCATAGAGAACCTACCTCAACTCAAGGTACACTAATTTAGATAATGGAAACTCAAATATTCTCTTTCCACTTGCACTTATATGCATTTATACATATATATATATATATCCCTAGTTTCATTGCAAAAATTCCCCTCTCCATGAGAAAATATATACAAAGAGTGAATATATATATATATATATATATATATATATATATATATATGCCTTACCCATGCATGCACATGTAAGCGACCTCGACTCCAGTGGCTCCAAATTACTTCAACAAGGTCCAAAACAAGAAAAATTATTTTGGGGACCAAAACATCACAATAACCCTAATTAAAATTGGGACAAAAGCAAAGGTAGAAGAAAACCTACCTCAAAATAGTAGAGGGTAGACCAAAAAGTCAGAAATGTTTCACCTTTATAAGACATTGAAACACACCCAAAGATGACCCAAGAGACCCTTCCCACGCCCTATTGATAAGATAAGCATAAAAAATTAGTCCACCAAAAACCCTAGGGTTAAGCCTAGTGAACGAGGTGATGGGGAAGAGAAGAATAACTAGAATGAGGGAGAAGTGGGGAGCTAGAGACCACACCTTAGGGAGAAGACCAAGAATCTACCAGAGATCTGAGAAAAAATGGCATAGAGAGGCAGGCTTAGGAGGAGGGATCCACGTGTGTGTGTCATGGGAGGTAGGATCGCCAGAATGGGAGCTGGTGGCAGTAGTACGATGCATAGGGGAGGGAGGAGGAAAGAAAAGAACAATAAAGGAGAAAACAATAAAGAAAAGCAAAAGAGGGAAATAAAATAAAAAAACAAAAATTTTAAAAACTGGGAAACCCGTATGGTTTGCACATGGTTTACCAAATTGTGTGCCAATAATTCTATCCCTCCTAGAAAATCATGAAGCACTGCATGGTTACTCCTAGTCGAGCTGCATAGTTGGACAAACCATGCTCCAACAGGGCCAAATGGAAATACCAACTCATAGATCCAAACCGAACGGTTTCCACATGGTTTAACAGACTATGAAAAATCCATTATCAACAAAACTATCTCATATGGGAACCTACTTAGTCACTATATGATTACTACTAATCGTGCAGACTAACCATGTAATAGCTAAAGAGCTTCCAAAAATTGAAATTTTGACCATCTGACTAACAAAACTCAAAAATGAGGGTAAAAATAATTTAAAAAAAATTAAAATAATTAATATTTAAAGGTCAGGGTGTGAGGGGTCTCTTTTGTATTGTATTTATAATTATTTCAATGTCAAATCATGAAATTTGGATTTGGGTGTCTAAAAAATATTCTAGGTGTTATAACTGGCCATGTGAATAGTGTATATAATGTGTATAAATAAAATACTGACATTGTGAAATTTGTAAAGTGTAGAAGAGTTATGAAATTATTCTCATACAGTAGATAAGTTCCACCTTAGAAACAAATAGTGGTATAAATATGTGGTGTTTTTTTTAGAAAAATAATTACACTTAAATTAGAGAATAAAATCGTTTATATAGTGAAAAAAAATTCAATATCTAATTTTTAAACCCTTCCACTTGATCAATAAGAAATTTCAAAAATCATTTATTATAAGAAGTGGTATAATAATTTTCAATATGTGAAAACAAAAAAAATCTCAATCTAATGTACATGGTTTATTTGCTACATGCAGTGACCATATGTTTCTAAATCACTATTTTCTTATGGTTCCATGACCTCTTATGTATGATATATGCTCACAATATTATCTAATGTAAGAATAATCACAAGTATCCTAATCCTATTAAACCTATATAATACCTTTAGTGTCCCATTTTTACAACCTATTTACTAGACTTATGTTACCCCATTGAATCCACAGACCCCTCATGGGGATACCTCCCCCTCCACTACCCCCAATCTGAGTGGTATCCTCAAAGTCCCAGAAGCATGGCTTAGATTTGGAAACCCAACTACCCTTCTCTCATAGTTACATAAGCCACTTGGATAATATTAGGGATGGTCTTATTTGATCTATAAAATTTAGTGCACATCCCATTTCAGTTCCTTTAACACTTAACCATTCTAGTTGAACACATTTCCCCATTTATCTGGTGGGCCAAGTAGTATCTATATAGGTGATAGCTTCATCCAGTCTTTCTTTCATAGGTGTGTAGTTTATGAGACCTATAGGTGAGAAAGGTTCATCTTATATTGGTGTGAGTAGTCTATATGATCTCCAATTATAAATGTAACACCTCTAACCCCTTATGTTTAAAAAATGGTTTTGTTCATATTTATTTATTATTTTGGTGGTTCTTTTTGGTGGACTACAAGTAATGATGATATATTATTCTTTATAAAGGGTCTATATATGGTAGTTTCTACCAAAATTATGCTCTCTATATTTATCAATGTTATAACCAAATGGAATAAGAAATAGAGATAAATGTCTAAAATTTCTAAACGGTAAGTAATAGAGTTTGTAAACCCTAGAAGTTCTATAAATCTTTGTGAAACTGAATCCAAAATACAATAACTAGAAAATAATGAAAAATAATTTCAAAGATTTTATGGTAATTGATTAATAAAAATATAGGTTAGTTACAGGATGTTGGGATAATATAATACCTATAATAGTATGTTCATTTTATATTTAATATAAGTTAATGTGATTTTTTTTTATATATTTATTTTTGTACTCCATGTAAGATTATTATATTTTCATAGGTGATATGTTCTTTTTGTTATTGAGTTTTAGAAGGAATTAATCTTGGATATTAGTGATTATATTTTTTTTATAAGGTATATTGTACCAACTATAGTTCTTGATTTAATTTTTGTTTACACTATATTTATGATATGAAATTAGATTTTGATAATTTGTTTCACTAATCAAGGGGTTTTTTTATTTTATTTCATTTTATTTAGTTTCTCATAACTAAATAGTTCTTGAGGAGATTTTTTGTATATGAAATTTTAGTTTAGGGGATATAATTGAAATGTTTATTTAGTATTATTGTAATGTTATCAATGTCATTATATTTATTTCATTACCAAATAAGGACAAAATATGGATTCAAAGTTATTATTAGTACCAAATGCAGATTTTAAATGTAATTAGCTTAACTTAAAAAATTCCCCTTTTATCATATGATCCCATCTGGTTAGTTTTAAATAAATGGGTGGAATAGGGCTGCAAGATGTTTATATTGTTAGGGAATCACTGGATCTAAAGATCGGTTGAGTGTTGTGTGTCATAGGAAATGATACAAGAATCACCAGAAGCAGAAGTGAGGGCTGAGAAATATTAGGGCATGCAGGCATGGACACACAAATACAGGTGGTATTGTAGGGTCATTGGTAATTAAAGAGAAATACAGGAGAGATGGGTGGGGTAAAAGACCATGGGAGAAGTGAGGTTTGGTCTTACTAATTGAATCTAGGTTCTTATCTTAACAAAATTTTCAATCTCCTTCAACTTTTCTATTGGTAAGATTCAATAAACAGGTTCTTACCTTAACAAAATTTTCAATCTCATGTCATTGATTTGAGTTAAGGATTTTGCACATAACTATAGTTGTTTTTTTGGTAATCTACTGCTTCATCCCATATCTGGCTCCCACATCAATTGTAGATTCTTACTATCAATTAAATAATATAGACCCATTTTCCTTTGTTGATCATGATGGTCTTTTCACTTTGAATATTGAAAGTTACAATGGGATAGGGTGTTCGGATGGGAATTTGTAGATTTGAGTTTATGATATTATGTTGATGAAGGTGTATTTCTTCACACTACATTCTTCATTTTCATTAAAATTTTATTTTTTGTGTTGTGTATTTTTTTTGAGAAGGTGATGGTGATGGATTATGAGAAGTAGTTTCTTCAAGATAAGATTTTGGGGTTGCATTCATAATAGATGGTAGCTACAATTATGGTGATGTACTTTGGGTATTAGTTAGCTATTTTGTAATTTATAAACAAGACAGAATTGTCAAGTATGAGTTTTCCCCATTAGAACATGATTGTATATATATATATATATATATATATTATGATATATTGGAATCATTTGGATGAATTTTTTATGATATATTGGAAATATTGAGATAAATCAGATTATTTCTTTTATTATTATTTTTTATTGAAAATAATTTATATTTAATATATAATAATTATATTAGGTATATTATATATATTTTTATTAATAAATATATTATAAAATTTTAAAAAAATATATGATTATATGAGTGTGTGATTTAAAAATGAATTATAAGTCAATATTATTTATTGGAATTGTTTATAGTGACATATAATATAATTTTATTAATAATAAAACTAACAAAAATATAAATGTTGGTAATACTATTATCAAAAGATAAATCTATCATAAAAATACACTGCTAAACATTTTTAACAAAAAATACATTATTTGTTTATATTATTTTAATTATAAGAGGACTATTCTATTTTTCGTAGTAACATTTAGCGACCGAGTTTTTTCAAAAAAATTAGTGACAAGTTCATTTCTTTTGGTAAAATTTTTTACTAATAAAAAATGAACTTTTACCAAAAGATACACCCATTTTAGAAAAATATAATTATTTTTTAGTGATTATAATGGATATTACATTTTACATAATAACAATTTTACTTGATATTCTACTTACTATGCTAGGAATGCTTCATTAATTATTTATATTTCAGGTAATAACAATATGTTCTTATATTTAACATGTCTTTGAACTAAAAAAACAAAAATACACAAAGTTCTAGCATGATTTTTGTCTAATCATGGTCAATATACATAATATTTTCAAATCAATAAATTTAAATAAACCCAAGGAATGTCGTAAAAATCTTAAAATAAAAGGATAAAAAATTTACTCTATCAATGTTTTCTAAGTTATATACATGTCACCAATCATTAATAAAACAAGATAGTAAACATATAATCATACATTTAAGTAATCATCCTAAAAATTTTAACATTATCTTAAGATAACTGGGATTCCAATTACCATTGAATATATTACTTATAATTATAGTTATCATTGGATTATATTTCAATTACATAAAAAATTTAGTTTTCCTTTAAAACATAAAAATAAATGTAATATATAAATACAAATCAATTCTAGCAAGAATAAATAAAAAACATTGAGTCAAAGAATATTTAAACATATTTATAAAACCATTTCTTATAAACTCTCTATTTTATCCACAAACACAATAAACCATTTCACAAAACATAGTTATCTTGTCCCCATTTACCAATGCATAACCACTTAAACACATTGTGAATGATGGAATCTAAGTGGGGAGTCTCTTTACCAATGAATGACACCCAACTCTCATCAACTAAACCCATAATGATGATATGACCACATTCCAAGAATTGTTTAAAAATAATTTTCATACCCAAACTACTTCAGTAACTTGAATTTAATTATAATGTGGTTATTTATGCCTTTTTATACTCAATATTTCAATGTTTGATTCATCTTATCTCCAAACCTACCATCCCAATTGACGAGTCATACCAAACTAATGCCATTTGTAATATCCTGAATCCAAATCATTGATTTGGATAGTATTAAAATTCCAATAACCTTAGGTGCATCCCCCATACACTAAATGTTGGAAATAAATGCTTATAGTTACACCAAATCATTAGAGGATAATTTTACCTTCTATATAGAAAAATATACTACAATCAACTCCAAAAATATATATTCATATGATTCATGAATAAAACCAAATCAAAATATAAATAAATAATATAACAATAATCAAAGTGTAGTGGGAATAATAATTCCAAAGAATACTATAAGACTAAAAGGCCCCAAATAAAAGTCAAATTTCCCATGCGGCATTATCTTATGCTTCATGTGAAAAATACCTCTAAACTCCCAGATCCATACCAATCCAAAACATCCAGAAACCTTTCTAGTAAATTAAGAATTCCTCACCTTGCCTTTATCATTTTGAACACTAACTCTATGTACATTGGGATGCATAAATAAGGGGTTGAGTATATAAACTCAATGAAAAATCCACCATATACCTCCTATGCATGCCACTTAAACAATAACAATTTGGAATACAATTTTATACAAAATAAGATAGAATCATAGTATAAATAAAAAATACAATGTAACCCATAATAATAACTCACACCAAAAATCCATTTTTCCTTTTCAACCAATTATTTTATCAAAATAACTCACACTATAACTCACACCATAACTCACACCACACAATGTAATAACTCGCCCATAAAATGAACCAAACCCTCCCCTCTATAATCCATGTAATAAACTCAATGAACCCCTCTCCAAAGTTGGAATTGTTGGGACTAAGGATTTTCATTGCTGGAAATGGAGTCCAGTTTTTGTTTATTGTCAATACACACTAGAATGATTAGGGATTTTGCAAGGAAAGTGATCTTATAGTACAATCTAACTATAGTGTTGAAGGTGGCATCATTTCCTAGTGTTTTCCAGTTTTTTTGATCCAATAAATGGAGGGTGAAGAAAGTTATATCAGGAAAAGGAAGTTGTGTGCAAGAATGAAGGTGAATCAAAATCTTGTGTACAAGTCAAGTTTTAATATCATCACATCAGAATACATCAAAGTCGTGTGATGTTTACAAAATCTAAAATTATGTGAAATAATATTACGCACTAAATATGACATCAAAATGATTTGTTCACAAGTGTAGTTTCAAGATCATCACATCAATATACATCCAAGGGATGAGCTTTGCGCAAAAGCTGAAATTACATAAAAAGATCTTACACTCCAAATATGATGTAAAAATTAGTATTTCATACACGGGGGAAGGTGAAAAAGGAACTTTATAATAGGTTCATCTAGGTTTATAAATATGTGAGAACCCCTACATTTGAATTAACTTCTTCCAACCGATATTTGGTGTCTCTTTCGTGTGAAACAGTTGGGTAAAAAAGAGTTATGCACAGTAAATCTTGTATACAGATTGTTCCTTGTGTCTATAAAGTCCAAGTAAAGCTCATGATGTGGTTGAGAAAAAGATAATAGTTGTGTGGAAGTCATCTTGCATGAAGATCCCAAAATTTTTGTGCAAGTTCAGGTGTTGAGCGCAAGTGATTGAGTTTCCCTACTATAAGGTTTTGAATATTTTATTTGTTTGATCATTGATTTCAAGTGAATCAATTCAGAACTACGGTGAAAGAATATTCTCATAAAATTAAGGGGTAAAGAATTAAATTCCAATCTACTAAAGAAACCTTCAAGTCATTAAATCTGAGTAAGACTTCACCCAAAGTAGTGATTTAGGGGGATTCAGCAGAAGTGTTCTAAGGGAGGTGGTGTTTTATTCCTAAAATCTTGTAAAGACAATATTCTTTTCATAAAGTGATGTTGTTTGAAATTTTTTATTCCAAAACTAGAGAATATTAGTGGTTTTTGGTACGAATGACACACTATCGGCATATTATCCTTGGACTGGCCCTTAATGGTGAACTGAGTAAAATTGTTGTGCTGTATCTTTGATTATGATTTTGTTTTAACATTTTAATCAGATAGTTTTAGAAAGTTCCTACCAATTTTGGAACAAGATCCATCACTTTAAAAGAAAAAATTAACACTCTAATTCATCTCTCCCCTCTCAAGATGTTTTGGGGTCCTACAAGTGGTATCAAAGCTTACAAGTTGCTGGAATTAAATCTTTCCTCTATTATTTTCATGGATATTTCAGTAAATTTCAGAGGATTTCCCCTATTTAATGGAAGAAGCTTCTAGATTTCTAATAATAGGATGATATGTCATCTGAGATACCTTAGTATGGAAGTTATTTTTTCTACTGCATAGGGAATTTAGTTTACTAATGTGACTGGACAATCTATGACTGAAACGGATAGGAAAATGCTTGATGTTGATGCTAAACCACAAAATTTCCTTATTATAGCTCTATCTGGTCAAATGTATCTGAAGTTGCTTTGTTTCACTTCATACAAATCTATGTGTTAAAAACTATAAAATATATATGAAGGTGATAAAAAAGTGAAGGAGGCTAAACTCAAAGTTTTTCACAGTAGGTTTGATGATTTGAAAATGCATCCTGATGAAAATGCAGATACCTTTTTAATCAAATTATTGAAGTTCTTAGATCAATTCAAGGACTTGGTGAAGAAATTAAAGATATTTATATTGTAAAAAAATATTAAGAATGATTCCACCTCTGTATAATCCAAAATTTCTAGCCATTGAGGAAAGGGATCTGTCTAAAATTTCTCTTGATGATTGGCTAAGTAGTATAATGTCTTATGAAATGAGAGTTAAACTAGAAGATTCAATAACTTGAGTAAGTAAGAAAATTTCATTCAAAGACATGGAAAAACTTGAGGTTTCTATAGATAGTGTTGATGATGATAATGAGGAAGATGAACTTATTTATTTTTTTCCAATATATTCAAGATATGAAAAGTGATATTTGAAGAAAATATTCCTCTAGCCTATTTTCAATGTGGTAGAGTTGGGAACATTTCCTCTCGGTGCTCAAGGAAGTTTGATGATAAAGAAAATGAATTAGAAATCATGTAGAAGCCTTGAAAAATGTTTCCCCGAAAGGGATACTTCAAATCAGGAAAGAAATTGCAGATAAAGAGTTTCATCTATAATGAAAAAAAAGATGATAATGAATTTTTGGAAGATAAATAACCATAGTTCAAATATGAAACCCAATAATTTATGATGGGTCAGTTGAAAAAATAGAACCATTAAAAGATAAAGATAAATATAATTAGGTGATTGGTGTTGTTTATATCAAGGTGGAACTTGAGGATGATCTTAATAATATTTACATTAAAATAAATAAAAATAGAAATATGAGAGCCATTCTATAAGAGTCATTATAGTATGTTGATCAATATGAAGTATAAATTGATTAAATGGAAGGAGGATAAAAATAACATTCAATAACTCTTGAAAGCTTAAAAGAAGTTTTGGAATTTAAGATTGGGATTAAAGAGCAGGAAAAATTCATTAATGACCTTACATCCATACTAGAGGATAAAGTAAATATAATTGAGGGACTTGAAGAAGAAGTTGTTTCTCTAAGTAATAAACTAGAAACTGAATCAAACTAAAGGGAAATAGAGAATAAATTATATCTTTAAATATTCTTATATGTGGAGTTGTTAGAAAGAGATAAACGTGGTTCTAAAGGAGTAGAGAAGGCTTTGAATTATCATTGTTCTATATGTATGGAAAAAATTGTAATTGGATATGATGTTGAAACATCAAAGGCAAGAAACAAGTTGATCCAAAATAAAGGGAAGTATAAATTTATACTTATCACAAAGGCACCTAATGCCTTGGTGAAAAAATCTTCAAATAAAATAAAAAGAGAGATAAAAATTATCCTCAAGTATCCATATATGATCTCTAGTCAAATAATTTTACAAAATAAGGTTAAATGAGGATGAATGGAAGTGAGAAGACATTTCCTCTTATAAAATGTCAATTACATGGCTTTTTGGGCCATACCCTATCATACTGTGAAGAGGCAAGGAGTTATCTGAATAGAGAATCACTTGAAAGTAAACAAAGAAGAATGAGACCATATCCTTCAACATATAGAAGAAATAGTTTCTGTGGATATTTTTTCTCTGTACTAACTATGGCCATAAATCTATTCATTTTAGGTAAAGGAAAGATGAGAACATTACCTGTAGAACTCAGAGAAAAGTCAATACCCTCTAACTAGGTAGAGTTTCCATTACAAATAAGTATTCTCATATGGAAGAAAATTATTATTATAATGAACCCATGCATATGGAAAAGAGATCAAAAAGGACATATTTATCCTCCACTCAATCAAGTATCTCTTGGAAGGAAAAGAAGAAAATCGAGAAATCCAACCTTGTAGAAATAGATCTCAAAGCTATAAATAATAGTATCACTTGGATTATTAATAGATAATTATCATCCCATATAATGATAAATGAATACTTATTGAATAATGTTAAGAAATTTATTGATTTAATAGTGAGGTTTTGAAATTATGTGATTTAAAGATCAAAGGCAGTGGAAGTATAGAAATGGAAAATGAAGAGATTAGGAAAAGTGATGTTCTCTATGTGGATGGTTTGAGTCACAATATCCTGAACGTAATTCAACTCTGTAACTCAGGACTGATAGTGACATTCAATCCAAATGGATTCATTATCAAAGGAAAGGTAGGTAATTATCTCATGAAAGGATGCAGAATAGATGGAAACTTATAATAGGTTGACAGTAAAGAGAACATTTGTTACTTAATTGTTGATGAAGAAAACAACTTGTGTTACTGGAGGTTGAGTAAAATTAATCAACAGAGCATTGAAAAGATATCTAAGATGAATATAGTTGTCTATATTCCCAATATAAACTATGAATTATAAAATACATGTGATGCTTGAATGTGAGGAATGATGGTCAGGAGTTTATATTGTTCTAAGAACAAAAGGGAATCAAATATGCTTGATCCCATCCACATAGATATATGTGGTCCAATAAATGTGGTTGGTGCATATGGAGTGAGGGACTTCATTATTTTTATTGATGATTATAGTATAATGGATTGTGTAGTGATTATACAAAGAAAAAAATAAGCACTTGATTTCATGAAAAGTTATCACTGAATAACTAATAATGATATCAGCTACAAAATCAAGGTTCTGTGATTTGATAATGGAAGAGAATACACATCCATTGAATTTGAAAATTACCTTGAAAAAACATGGAATAAATAATGAGTTGGTTTTAGTGATAACCCTATAGAAAAATGGATTTGTTGAATGTAGAAATCAACAGGTGAACAATATGGCTAGAACTATACTGATTAAGAGTTGTATTTATAATAATTATTGGAAAGAGGTTGTTCAAGAATTTGGGTACACTCAAAATCGAACAGGTATTTTTATAGGAGAATCCAAGACATCATATGAGTTATGGTATAGAAGAAATCTATCTCTGAAGTACTTTCATGTTTTTTGAAGTAAATTTTTCATCCAAAACAAAGAATATGGTCAAGTAAAGTATGGTGATGCTACAGATGAAATAATATTCATTGGATATTAAATGAAAATTAAATCCTAAAAATGTTACAATGATCATATTGGAAGAATTTTGGAAAGAATTGATGTCAAGATCATTGAAGAAAACCCATAAATACATTCAATATCTTATACGATGATATGATAGTAGATGAAGAAGAAAGTGGACAAGGGATAGATTCAAATGAAAAAATATAAGAAGTCTTGAAAAATATACAGGGCTCACAAAATAATTATGATTTAAAAGAAGAATCATAAGAGTAAACCATGGATGAAGCAACATTATCAAAAAATAACAAGAGAAATAGAAGAGTATAAATTTATCAATCCAACATTATTTTGGATTGTTCAGCACCCACACAAATAAGCAGAATGAGGAATGAATAACATTCTATTTTCTTATCACTTGTGGAAGAAACCTCATTTGAAGAAGTAGTAAAGGATGAATCATGGGTTAAGAACATGAATGGGGAATCAGATCAGATTGACAAGAACCAAACATGGGATCTTGTTAAGAGACCTGAAAATTAAAATGTGATTGGAACAAAGTGGGTCTTTAAAAACAAATTCAATAAGAATAGAAATGTGATCGGAAATAATATGTGATTTATGTGTAAATTATAGGTACTAATTGAAGGCATTTATGTAGAAGAAACATTTTCTCTAGTGGCTTGAATAGAGTTGATTAGGATTTTTATTTCCATGGTGATTCAAATAGGGTATAAATTTTATCATATGGATGTCAAAACAACATTATTAAATGGTGTTCTTTAAAAATAATCCTACATTGAACAACCAGTGGGTTTTCTGATTGGTAATGATGAAATAAAAGTTTTTTTATTAAATAAGTAACTTTATGGTCAGAATAAGGAACCAAAACCGTGGTATTATCAACTTTATTCTTATCTAAAGATTATTGAATTTAAAATAGAATGTGTTGATCAAAATCTCTATGTGAATAATTATTAGAGAGATCAATTTATGGTTCTTTTGTATGTGGATGATATTATATTTGGCAGAATTAATAAGGGATCAATAGAATAATTTTCTAACTACATGAAATCAAAATTTTAAATGTATATGATTGGTGAACTCGCATAATTTTTGGGGATACAAGTGATTCAAAATAAGAATTATACCTTCATTTATCATTAAAAATATCAAAAAGATATTTTGAATAAATTCAACATCTATGACTCCAAACCAATGTCAACTCTGATTACGGTTGGGAAAAAACTTATAAATCATGAGGATGGTACTTCTTTGGAACCCACCCTATATAGGAGAATATTTGGAAGCTTATTATACTTGACTAAAACATTTCCAGATATCATCTTTTCAATATGATTGGTGGCCCTATTTCAAATTAATATGAAAGAAGAGAATTTGGAAGTAGTTAAAAGAATCATGGGATATATTCAAGGTACTCTAAATTTTGGATTATACTTTGTTGCATGAAGAGAAAATGAATTACCAGCATTTCCTAATACTAACTAGGCTGGATATGTGGTGGATAAAAAGTCCACAAGTGGTGGATCATTCTTCATGGGAAACAAATATGTCATATGGTTGAGTAAGAAATAGGAAAGCACTTCCCTTAGTATATCTGAAGTAGAATATATCTCTTCTACAAAAGCAAGCACTCATATATCATAGATGAAGTAATAACTGACTTATATTGGTGATGAGGTGTAATAGTCGATGGTGATTCAATGTGACAATATGATCATGATTGATCTTATGAAAAATCCATTTCATAATTCTCATACCAAACATATTGAGATCAAAAATCAATTTATTAAAGAAAATTTTGAATAAGGTGTGATTAAAATGGAGTATGTTGGAACTAATGACCAAGTGGCTAATATTTTTACTAAGCCATTGTTAGTACATGTTTTAGAAAAACATCAATTGAACCTCAGTGTTTATCCTCCTCCAAGTGCATAGGGAGGTTATGAATGTATCCCTCTTTCCATTTATATTAACTATTTTAATCTATTTATGGAATTGATTTGGGTTTATGGGGGAGATACAATCTAGGGGGAGTTTATTTTGAGCTCTACAAGTGAAAATATAGGTTCTTTGGGTTTATTTTGAAAGGGTTAGAATGAATAAATTCAAATATTAGGTTGTAGGTTTTGGAAAAACCATGAAATGATTCTATGACACAATGAGAATTATGTGTTATAAGGAAATAGTTAGATCTTATCTTATCTTGGAAGAGAATAAAGAAATTAAAACATTAGGTTGTAGGTTTTTAAAAAACCATGAAATGCTTCTATGACATGATGATAATTAGGTGTTATGAGAAAACAATCATATCTTAGCTTTCACATGTTTAATAATTCCAAAGCCTGAGAACCCAATTCATTCTTCTGGTATTTTTTTACACTAATAATTACTAATTAAAACTTAGAGTGTTGGATGAGTTGTTTCTCACCTTTCATGTTTTGATAAGTGGCTAGTCATTTATTTAGTTTATCTATGGATATATAATAAACACAAAAGGGGATATTATTATAACAAAATATTTTCATTGATAGAAATAGATTCCAGTTTTTCTTTTTTGTCAATCCACACTATGATGATCAAGGAGTTTTCAAGGAAATTTATTTTATAGTACAAATTGACTATAGTGTTTAAGGAGGCTTCATTTACTAGTGTTTTCCAAATTTTTGGATCCAAAATTTAGAGGATAAAGAAATTTGTTTTAGGAAAATGAATTTACATGCAAGAATGAAGGTGAATAAAAATATTATGTGTAAGTGAAGTTTTAGGATCTTCACATAAAAATAAATAAAATGCATGAGCTACATGCAAAAGCTGAAATTGCACAAAATAATCTTATGTACCAAATATGATGTCAAAATGATATGTGTGAAAATGGAGTTTCGAGATCATCACATCAAAATACAAAAAAAAACATGATCTTTTTGCAAAAGATGAAATTGTGTGAAAAGATCGTACATGCTAAATACGATGTCAAAATCAGGTTTGTGCGCATAGGTTAAGTCACACAAGGAAATTTTATGCAGGGTTGTCCATGTCTATAAATATTTAGGCATCCCCTATATTCAAAGAAACTTTTTCCAAATAATATTTGGTGTCTCTACCATGAAAAAGAGTTGCATGAAAAAGAGTTACACGCATTAAATATTGCATGTAGAGTGTTCCTTGTATCTATCAAGAACAAGTGAAGCTCATGGTATGGCTGAGTGAAATATAAGGGTTGTGTGAAATTAATATTGTGTTACAATCCCAAATTTTTTGCATAGGTATTGTGAGAAAGTGCTTGAGTTTCACTACTAGCTGGTTTTAAATATTTAGTTTGTTTGACCAGTGCTTTAAAGTGAATCAATTTAGGACTATAGTGAAGCAAGAGTGTCATGAAAGTCATGGAAAAAGAATTAAATGTTAATCTATTAAAAGAAACTTCAAGTCATTAAAACTGAGTAATACTTCACCTAAAGCAGTGAGCTAGGGGGAGTTGACGGAAGTGTTTTGAGGGAGACAGTGTGTTATTCTTAAAATATTGTAAGGTAATGTTCCTAGAATAGAGTGACTGTGTATAAACTTTTTTATTCCATAACAAGTAATGATTAGTGGTTTTTGGTATGACCAACACACTATTGGAATATGATACTTGGACTATCCCTTAGTGGTGAACCAAGTAAAATTGTTGTGTTGTCTCTTTACTTGTGATTGTGTGTTTCTACATGTTTCCATCATACAGTTTTAAAAATTTCCTACCAATATGGGAACAAGATCTATTGCTTTAAAAGAAAAAATTTAACACCCTGATTCACCCCTCCCCTATCAGGGTGTTACGGTGTTCTATAGGACTCCCTGAATGGACCAAACTTGTGAGAAAAAACTTGTTCCCCCTGACCTAAGTCATCACTTGATGGTGCAATATAGTGTTCCCAATCTCTACACTATGTCCAATTACAATCCAACTAGAACCTTACCATGTGCCCTAATTTCACACCTCTACAAAGTCAAAACTAACAAGGACCTTTCCCATATACATCACGAATATAGAACAATCCATTTAATTGGTTGTGCCCAATCTTAGTACTACATCCAACTCTGAAGAAACATGGACCTTCCCATGTGCCCCAATTTGGACACCTTATCCAAGTTATAATCAACAAGTCCCTTTCCCATATGCATTACAAACACACACAAAAACCCTTAGTTCCTAGGTCACTTCCCAAATAAACATTACATCAATATAATGAGTGAACACATAGACTCACACCAACTCCATATCAATCCATGTTTATCACATGTAAAATTCATCATTTTAAAGGTATTTTATCAAACATGTTCATGGTGTTTTGAAAACCCCTTATCTAAAACCATTTTTCACAAGATAAACTTCAACTGAAATTTATCTAAATCATTTATCAAATTTAAAGAGAAAATTTTAATTTTTAAAACATAAACCTTTCAAGTTATTGATGTAAGTATAGAGAGTGTGAAGTTTCCTACCTTAACCAAGCTCTCCAAGATAAAACCACACCACTAACTTGTATATTTGGTCTCTCATAAAACTCTTACAATGAATTGTAACCAAAAAAAACCCATAAATGCATACCCTAACAACTAGATCCATTAATGGAAGCCATATATTAGGTTTTCCCTAAATAGAAAACTTGAAGAGAAGAGAGGAGAAGAATAACTAGAAACCTTAATTTTGATCTCTAGTTTAAATGATCTAAGAATCCCAAGAAGTGGATCTCTAGAGTGAAGAAGTTTTCCAAAATTTATTAAAGGAATCCTCCTGATAAAGAGGCCTTTCCAAGAGGATAAGAAAGATATTTTGGGGGGGTCAAGTTAAAACCCTAATTCTATAAAAAAATTAATGTTACGTAGTATTGCACTAAAAATTTTGGTAAATCATGCATCAACCATGTAGGTGATATTTCCTAACTCCCAGGGCTATATGGTTTGTCCATGCAGATTGGAAAACCATATACCAACCATGTAAATTTCTATTATCCAAAAATTTCTAAATATGTACAGTTTACCCAAACCAATCACTAACTATGTATTTAACCAAAGAATCATGTTTAATATGATAGAGTTACCTAGATATTCTACACAGTTTCCTCTAACCATGCACATACTATGATATTCACCATTATCCCATAATTTCAAAATCCTCTTGGTTTACCCAAACTATGTTCCAACCATGAACCTACACAAAACCCTTCCTAAAAGTTAAAAAAATTAATTAAACCTACTAAACCTCTTAATGACTCAAAAATATCTAATAAAACTAATAAATACCACAAAATAGGGGTTTTGTAAGGTTTATGATGAATTATGAATCTGTAAAGTTTAGTAATTTTCACTTCTATGATGGTGAAGCTCTTAAATTAATGGAAAATGGAGATGTTAAAGTATAGATTTAAAATAAAAGTTACCATGATATGAAGGAAGTTCATCACATACCAAGCCTATGGAATAACATAAATTCTATTAGTTAGCTAAATGAGATAGGATTCAAAAATAGTTTTTCAAATGGGGTATGGAATATTACCAAGTATTACATGTTCATGTCCATAGGAGTAAAGGGTAATAGGTTGTTTTATTTGACTATAATTTTATATAGAGGAATGGTTTAAGAAATAATTACTTCTAAAGGGATATAGTTATGTCATTTCCATCTTGGGAATCTTAGTGAGAAGAACATAAAATTTCTTATGAAAAAGAGTATATTGAATCTCTATCACATAGAGTTTATATGTTGTGAAAATTATATACTCAAAAGTAAGATAAAGGTTTTATTTAACCAAAACAAAATAAATATTATGTCTTTGAATTTATAACTTTTACATGTGAATGTTTTGGATTTGACATCAGTGCATTCTCATGAAGGATATTTTTACTTTTTCACATTCATTGATGATCCTACAAGGAAATTATATATTAACTTCCCTAAACACAAATTTGAGTTGTTTGGGGTGTTTATTAAATTGAATACCATGTTGAAAAGGGATACTAAAATAAATACAAAATGTTTAAGGTTTAATAATGGTGGTTAATACAGTGAAAAGGATTTCCAAAACTAATGTTGGAATAATGGAATTGAACATGAGAAAAATGTACTCGAAGTACCAAAGAAAAATGGTGTGGATACAAAAATTAATTGAACATTAATGGATAAAGCATAGATCATGGGAATTTATTTTGGAATTTACAAGTAGATTTGGGTGAAATCGATCAATTGTGAAGTGTACCTAGTTAATAGGAGTTCTTATGAACTGATGGGGTAAGAGAATCTAGAATATCTATAGCCCAAAAACCAGTGAAATTTTACCACATAAATGTTTGTATAAGTTTATCCTATATCAATATTGATTACAAGGATCATAAAAACTCAAAGCTAAGTCTTAGAGATATTTATTTATAGGATATGGTGAAGTAAAATTTGTTTTATGACTTTAGGATATGAGAATTGGAAGATAATTAGAACTTGGTTTAAAAGAAAGCTGACAATAAATTATCAACTAACCAAATTCAAGATTATTTTAATAGTAGTTTTATAAGGATAAAAGTTCCATAAAGTTTATAAATCACAAAGAGTCTAGAATATAGGCCAGTGGAAGATATACCATAATAATCAAGGATTGTATAGGCATGTGTCAAATTTTTCAAAGGTAAAGTTTTATAAGTTTCAATTCATTAAAGAGAAAATTCATAGGTTTAATTTTGAAGATTTAATAAATTTATCTAACTGTTTTAGTGGTTTGGATCTAAATTGTATTTTTTTTCTTCTAATAGATATAAGAAAACTTGAGAGTGAATAAGAATTATACAATCATAGTGATTCTAAAAAGTGTGGGTTATTTATGAAAGATGATTTAGAGTCATTTCATGTGAATGAAACCTAGGAGCTAACAAAATTACCATAAAAAATAATGTACAAAAATGATTCTTCCATTTGAAAGAAGAGGCTGGAAGTAGTAAAGGGTGTAAGGAAAGGCTTTTAGTGAAAGGATTTCAATAAAAGGTAGTGTATTTCTCTGAAATTTTCTTACTAGTAATTAAACATACTAATATATATAGTTCTCAGTCTTATTGATTCTAATAAATTTAATCTAGAGAAGATGGATGTGAAGATTGAATTTATTCATGGTGATTTAGAGGAGTAAATATATATAAATCAACCAGATGGTTTTGAGGAAAATCGAAACAAGGACTTATTGTGTAAGATGAAGAGAAGTCTTTATGGATTGAAGTGTGTGATAAGATAATGAAATCATAATTTTTATGACTTTAAATATGAGAAAGTTTTTATCCTAAGCAATGTGGGTCATAGTTGATAACAAAAAGAAATTTTAGGATGATATTTTTATCATCCTTATCTTATATGTGGATGTAATTCTCTTGTAATTTCAAGAAATTAAGTAGATTGAGGAGGTGAAAAAATATTTTTTTGAATGATTTAAAATGAAAGATCTTAGGACGACATGAAAATATTGTGACAAAAGATTAAGATGGACAACAAAACTAGGAGTTTGGATTGGTCTTAAAAGGATTACATCCATAAGATAATTGAGATATTTGGGATGTTGGGATGTAATATGTTTTCAACTCCCTTAGTCAGACAGATCAAGTTATCAAAGGAGAAAGGGTCAAAAAGAATGAGTTCAAGTGGATGGTGAATGTTTTTTTTACATTATTGGTATATAGATTGATATGTGATATGATATGTAATCAAAGTAAATTTCATTTTTAGTGAAGGTCATCATCCATTTCATTTTAAATCCATATAAAGAACACTAGGAAATTGTGAAGTAGATTCTCAAGTGTCTCAAATAATCAGAAGATTTAGCCTTGTGTTTTTTAATGGATAATCAATTGTATGGTTATGTGGATGATGATTTTAGGAGATATTTAGATACTCTAAATAGTATAATAGGCTTTATGTTCACATTCGAAGGAACAATGGTTGGTTGGATGTTGATGTTGTAGGTAGAGGTGGCACTTTCCACCATTGACGTGGAATATATATTCACAATGAAATCAGGGAAAGAATTGATATTATTGAGGTGTATATTAAAGGATTTTGAAAGTTTTTGGGAAGGATTATTTTTATTATATGATATTCATAGTGAAATTCATTTTTTCTAAGAATATGGTGTTTCATTCATAGATAAAACACATTGAACTGAAATATCATTTCATATGGAAGATGTGGGAGGATATATAGCTAAAGATATGTAAGATAGACAGAAGATATAATCCATGTAATAATATTGAGCTTTCATGCTTATTTTTGTTTTTTAGATGTTGGAAGTGTCAGGGGAAGGTTTGTAAAAGGAATTATGGTATTTAAGCTGAAATTTCAACTATAAATCAAGGTTTCGGTGTGGAGACATGTGCTACATTGTGGAGTCCAGTCGGGAGATGAGTCGGTGATGTAGATGAATATATATAGTGTATATTCTTGAGAGGAGATGTTTTTTTGGTTCTTCTAATTTTTATATCATTGTAGCATGGGGGTAGGTTGCAGTGTGCAGTCTGAGGAGGTAAGTTTCAGTGGTTATTCCTTTTTTGAGTTCACTGCACAATTGAGTTTGGTCACAGTGTGGCCTTTTTATTTAGTATTATAAGTATAAGAAATTTTGGTTCCTTTTTCCATGGTTTTTATACTTGTTTATAGGATCTATGGTTTTGATTGTTCTATGTTTCTCAGGCATGACTTTTACCAGGTGTGTTGTGGCATATTCTCTTGCTTTGCATTATATTTTTTTCTTGTGTCTGCATCTTTCTGTTGTAGTGTAGGATGTTGCGTTGTGGTCTTCTAATTTCTTGTTTTATTATAAATTATTGAACCCTATTCGGCCTTTTATTTCTCCCAAATTTATCTCTCAAACGCTTGGTTCCTAAGAGATATTTTTTGAAGGCCTTTGAAGTCCCTTTGATCAAAGTCAACCTCTACCTTTTAGAGATCGATCTTTGGTAATCTAAGGTCATTTTTCCCTTATCTAGTAGTTTTTTTCTCTTCTATTATTATTCACCATTATATGGAGGGTTGTCCCATTAACTTTTCCTACAATTTATATTTATTAATTATATATGGATCTTATATGGGTGATTTTTTAGGGATCATTAGTTTCCCACAGAATAAGTAATCGTAGTTTGGCACTTGGTGTTCCATTCTTTCTCAGATAATTTTGAAATATTCATGTTGAGGTAGGAGATCTATTACCTATTTCTTTATTTAAATTGAAAGGGTGGTATTATCAATCTTTAATCCTTTAGGTAATTATGGAATTAACCTAATTAATATATGAACATTGGAATCTAAAGTAAGAATGATGTTTTGGTTTAGGATTTATGATTTTCTTTGGTTTTATGGTTTTTGATTCCTCGTGTTATACTAATATAGTGTGTTATCTTTATGTTTGGGATATTTTTGTTATTAATATTTTTATTTTTCTAGAAATTTGATAAACAATGTAAAGATGTTATAATCGTAATGGTAATATTAAATAAAGTGGCATTTAATATGATATTTTTTCTTCCTTGTTTTTGATAGATTATGAAAGTAATACTAAATGAAAGTTTATATTGTTTCAAAGGTGTTGGTATATGATAATTTATAGATTTATTGTTTCTAAAAACCTATGCATAATAAACTAGTTAATTCAATATGGTAATTAAAATGGTTCTGTGCTAAAGATAACTATTTTGGAGCTGAGTAAGCCCATTCTTGTTGTAGATGGCTTGTATGCCTTGGTTCTGTGGCCTTATTTTCCCTATGAGTGTTTTGTTCTAAAAATCCTTTTATTTTCATGTATTATTTCTCTATTATGATATATCCTTGTGGTGTTTTGTTTAATAACCTTGTTCAATAGTATTTTCTTGATGAGTGATAGGCTGGGAGCTTATGGTTATTTCACCGACATTTGTTTTTTTATAGTTAGGAAACATCAATGAGGAATGGTTTGGGATCCCATGGTGTAGTAATGGTTTATGCTATTAATGGAGTGATAGTTTTATGTTATTCTCAATGGTGTGGGACACTAGGGTGGTTGGGTTGATTTTAGAGTGAGTCTTTCTCATTGATGTTTTTATTACTTATTACTTTCTGGATGACTAGTTGGTTGGATGTTCTTATTATTGGGTTCCCACTTCTTGATATAATTAGACTCTTTTCATGGCATGTGAAGTTATTATATAGTATCTTAGGTGGAATATTAAAGTACCCAAATAATTTATAAATGATAAATGTGTAAATAATCAATCCATGATATGGGGTGTTGTTCATAGAAGTAATGTTAAATGTTTAATATTAATTAATGGAAACCATGGGATAGTTAAATAGGATGCTCTGAGGAGCATGGTTTTAAGATCTAAAATTTGTAGTGTATTTTAATAAATCTCATTGGTTGTAATGAAATATTTAAACAATATTTAATAATGATGACATGCTTGAGAATATAAGCAGTATAATTAATGGTGTCTTTGTCACTTGGATTAAGAAGATTAAAATGTTGATGTAAATTAATTAATGTTTAGTTAATTAATTGTGATCTTGATGCTTGTATGATTTTTTGATACCTAGTCCTTAGTAGTGGTATTAAAGGTTCATGTGTGATGATAGTGTCGAATGAGTCTTAGGATAGGTAGTTTCCCCTATCATGGTTTGTGTGAAATATTGCTTTATATTTTCTGATTTCATATGTTACCCCACCCGTGATGGAAGGGAAACCAAAACACAAATGTTTTGGGGGTGTTTTATTTAACATCTAGGATGGTGATGGAATGGATGGTTGGCTTATACCTCTCCCTCACTCTCCCTTTAAACATATATGAGTAATAATATTGCTAAATATAATGGATTATAGTATAGGGTGTGCTCCTACCAAGGCTATGATGGATCATGGTTTTACTATATATTTATATGATATATATAATGGCTTAAGGTATATTATATACTTGTATCTGGTCATGGTGTTCATTACTTCCCAAGGGTTTACATTCCTGGGTTGGGATGGATTGAGGTATAATGCACGTACATAAGATGTAGTGGATTCCAAACATACACTTGGTTACTATGATGCTGAGATTTCATGTTTCATGGGATGTAGTAATGGTTGTGACACTATCGCATAAGGTGTAGGATGACATGAAAAAGGGATGAACACAAGATGTGTGGCATTAGAGCATGAGAGCAACAACCCAGTGGAGAAGTGAAAGTAGGGTACCCTATTTGCATAAAAAATTATTATAGAATAGTTTAATTCTATGCTATATGTGGTGAGTGTGTAATTGTGAGGATGGGAAACTAGTATTACCTATTTAGGTGAAAATTAGTTTCATTTTTTATTTCATTGGGATTTAGTATTATTCTTTCACATTTTTCATGATAGGTTGAAGGGAGGATTCTAGTGAATATACATGTTATTCTCACCCTATGTATATATAAATAGTTTTTCAGGTTAGTCAGAATAGGTTAGAGATCGGTTTGGATGTTAGTATCTTAGGGGATTTGTTGAGAAACTGTTAAGGGTTTCTGAATTTCATGTCCATTGATTAGTTTTACTTTTGTTACATGTATTTTTCTATTTAGATTATTTATGAAGTTTCATGTATTGATATTTTTTCTTTTTTTATGCATAGAATTGGTTTTTGGTTTTCTTTTCCTTCTTATTTATTGTTCCTTAAACTCATGGAGGGTAATGCCTCCCATTTGTGTGATTGATATACCCTTGGTATTAGTCGTCAAACCATGGCCTATTGGAGGTGAGATTCGAGGTTCATTATCTCCCTTTATTTGTTATCGGCCTAGGTGGGGTACCTTTGGAAAGAGGGTTCATGATAGAGTGGTATCCAAGGATAATGGTTGAAATATAGGATGTAGTTTGGATTTAGGCACTAGTGAGGATTCATGGGTTTGAATGGAAATAGTATCAGATGGGATTAGTTTGTGCTGTAAACATGGGAGACAAGTAGGACATAAGATTTCATGGCCACCTCTGATCTAATGTAAATATCTTCAAGTATACTAAACATGATAAGTGAATTGATGCCTCTTATGGGTTAGAGACCTAGGTAAGGATCATGCATCATGATTGTTCATGCCTGTGTTTGAATTTGGGTAGAAAAAGAGAAATAAGTTAAAATGAATTAATAAATTACTTAACTAACCTTAAAATATTCTTTTCTCCCTAGTTTAAGAGTATTGATGTTTGTTATTTTACATATATTTCACTAGGTCAATGTCCTCATTAGGTTCGTGCAGAATGCATTCAGTAGGATGTTCTAGTGGAACACCGTAGAGTATAGGTTGATGACGATCACACTTAAAGGAGGACACCCTAAGAGTTTTAGTGCCAAGGTATGAGATTTTATGAAGTATCTATTTTATATCAGCAGATGTAGGATTGGTTTTAGTAGGTGTAGATATACTAATACATGCTTGAAAGGATAACTAGGTTTCTTTAACTATGATGATATTACATAGATCATCTCTCCAATTCAATAGGGGTCATGAGGAGTTGGTTGGTTCATTGGATAAATTCAAGGATTGGTTTTAGGATAAGTTATTATCTTTAACTACTATGGTGGTGTTCTAGAAATATATCCTTACCCTTATAAAGGTGGGTTCCATTGTTTTTGAGTTCCATATTCACTATAAGAACCTTCTACATTATACTTCAGACCTTTTTCCAGATGATGATGTTGAGGAGAGGAATTTTGAGGTGTCATTGCATCTAGAAATCTAGAATCAGGTTACTCAGTTTATTTTGGATTAATATCTTGAGGTACTATAAAGGGAATCATTCATTGAGAGGATGTTGTCTAGGACCAGATAATCGCAAAATGTGAGTCTCCAAGTGTCACAAACTAGCCTGGGTCGACCCTGAACAAGTCACCCAAGCCACTCCACAACAAGACCCAAGATGTGTTTTCGATCCTCCCGAGATGGAGACAAGCACCAAGGAAATCAGTAGAGTGACAAGGTAGTGCTTTCACCCAGATATAAAAAATAAGTAAAATAGAATAAATAATGGACTCCCCAATACACATTTATATAAAAAAGAACCAGCATCATTTATATAGTAAAACTGAAAGTACAATTGAATGATACAACTAAACCGAACAAAAATGATGACCAAATAACTCCATGTGACCTCTCTAGTCACTCTCCAACACAATGATCCCATGTCTCTCAAGGTGACTGAACCCAAGATGAAACCTACACAAGGGATAAAAATAGAAGAAAACTATAGTCGTGAGTATTAAAACTCGGTAGGTTAGCCCGATATTCTATTCCCAATGCACTTACACTTAAAATAAAAGAAACATCAATTTCATGTTTGAAATAAAATATATAAAAGTATTTTTTTTAATAAGATTCCATGCTAGGGAACCAATCAGACAAAAGCTTTCAAGTTTTATACACAAGTATGTTAGAACAATTTACAAAGATATGCAAATTCAAAATGAAAAAAAAATTGAAGAGGGATGCTTTAAAGAAAGAACAATTTTAAATAAAACACACATTCTATTGAATTTTCCATCCAAACACACCATATTCCAAAGGTAAATATCATATAGTCAATGAGCACTAGTCACGGGAACACCACTAGGAACTAGTTAGTTGTGAGCCCCAGGTACCTCGTATCTCAGTGAAAGTAACCATAATGAATATCCATTCTCATGAACATGATCCAATAATAGGAGAATAATACATAACCTAGTGGTCCCAAACATCATCATCATCATAGTTTAGTTAGTGTTTTTATCGTCAAACTTGCTACGTGAAATAGGGACAAAACCCCTCCATATCACTAGCATACTAGTACACGTCCGTCCACCTAGATACTCGGGTTTCCATATTTGTGCTCAATCAAGTTCCACATGTTATCAATACAAATTACACATGAAAATATCATTCTCAAATCATACACACAAAGAATATCATGTAAATGTGATTCACATTTATTTCATGGATCAATAAACCAGATAATATTTTCATAAAGCAATTTTAAGAAGTGTAATGAGGCTTTGCCCATGAAATTAATTCAAAAATGCACTTTTTAGACCAAAAACCCACCAATACCATATAAAACCATATTTTTCATCCCCAATTCCATTTAATAAATCAATTTCATGAATCATAAAATGACCCCAAATGATACAACCTGAAATACAAAGGAAAACCATCTTTATAAGAAAAATATCAAACGGACCTTTAAGAATTCTTCATAAAAACAAAATTTATCAAAAGGACCAATTAAAACATTCATAAAGAGTTTTAAACATGCCATTGGAATAAACACAACATTTACTTAAATACCTTAAAATTTTAGGCCACACATTCAAAACCCACCCATTTCTATAAATATTCCAAACATGCCTTCTATTGGTAACACATTCTAAATCACCTTAAAACCCCATAATCATTTAATTATAAAACCCAAAACCATATTGGAACCCACATAAGAAACCAAAAAACATTTATCCACATCCTTACAACATTTTCTATAATCCAAACCAATCATTTTATAACACCTTGAACACACAAGAGCCAACTGGGCACTTTCTTGAAAACAAGGCATGAAACATTTAATAAAAAAAACTCTATTTAACATTAAAAAAGGGTATAGAGCCATATTTTTAGGCCAAAAACTTATAGTAGTTAAACCAGGTCATAAAAATCACAAAACATATGTGAAAACCATCGAAACATTTATTTAAACAATTGGTGTGCACATTTATACAAAACAACTCCATTTTACACAAAACAAGGCATAAATAACCATTTTTTACACCAAAAAGATTATCAAAAGCTTTTATAGCAACACTAAACATGTATATAAGGTGATAATATCAATAAAAATATGAAAATTAAATAATTAGGTCAAGTTCTTGGGAGAACCTACCTCAAAACCAAGGCGGAATGGAAACGCACACCTGATAACACCTTTCAAGGGTTTATAAACCCTAAACCTATGAATAAATGACCCAAAAAATAAAAAACTCCATCAAAAATCATGGGATAACATAAACTTAGGTCGTGAATGACTAGGGGAGAATATAGATCCAAGAAAAATTGGAAGGAGGAGGAGAAAGGATAAGGAAACTCACCTTGATAACTAGAGAACTATTCATTTTCCCTTATATCCACACCCTTAGATGAGAGATAATGGCTTGGAAGTCAATTTAGAGGATTCTTATGTATTTAAGAACCAGTTAAAGAATATTTGGGGGGGTAATAGTAAAAATTAATGATTTATAAAAGAAACAAATTACCTTTCCAAATCTACACGATTTGAGAAACCTTGAGGAAGTTCTCCCTAATCCCTGATGAATATGAGATCCAAAGAGGGAAAATAGAACATGGGGATTATCCTAGGTTTTGTGGTCTTGATTTAGAGGTGGAAAGACTTAAAATATTTAACAATTAAAAAGTCATAAAAGAAACAAAATATTTTTTTTAAACTAGAAATGGGCTCATGGGCTGGCCCAATACCTGAATAAATAACCCAAATCCACCATGATTATGAATTCATATGGGGTCCAAATGGATATGGTGGTTTGAATATGTTATGGGAGTCCAAGTGGGAAGTTTAATTGGTGAAAAATGTTAAAACTGAAGGAGTTATAAAACAAACAAATTTTGTTTTTAAATCTGGAAATATGCTCATGGTTTGGACCAAATCTAGAATTAATCACACTTTTATCCAAAAACCCCCAAAAAAGATATGGGGAACCCATGGTAGGATTATTAGAAATATATGTAACTTCAAAAATAAATATTCATATCACCAAAAACCCAATAAAAATATCGGTATTTCTAACAAACTAGATCAAAATCAAGACATGAAAAACCAAGTGTGACAATTCTCCCCGCCATTAAAGATTGCTACCCCCAGAAAGCCATAACACTTTCCAGCTGATTGATCAATACCTGAGGATTAATTATAAACACAATACATCCTCTAAAGCTAAGGAAATATCATTTAACATTACAAAACTTAAGACTCTTACCTCAACCAAAACACCAACCCTCAACCACTTATCGAGAATGAACCAAAAGATTGAGTCACTACCTCCACAACCAAACCAAGAACCAGATTTTTGGTTCTTCTCCCAATAACCCAATGATCATCAAAACTAAAGATAACTAATGAAATAAAATTATTTTGGGGGGAGTAATGGAATCCCCACCATTAGATAACAACTAACATCTAACAAATCCTTAAAAGAAAGATTTACAGGACCCACGGTGGGTCTCCCCACCATTAAGAACTAACTAGCAACGACCAAACAAGAATTAATCATACAATAGGAATGGGCCTCTCCCACACAAGACCACCAAAACTCCCCAACAATAACCTACCAAAACAATCTAATAGGAACACAACATAAACATTTAAACCACCCACTCCCGGACGGAAGGGACAAGAACTGGGCCAACACTTTTTGTACGGGTTCAGACCCCCACCACTCAAGGAGGTGAGGGGAGGATAACCAATCATTAGGCCACTGAAACCAAAAAATAAACAAATGAACTAACCAACACTCTCCACCTACTAACAGGTAAAATCAATACCTCACCTGATTCACATAGGCGGTCTACACAGGGACATTGATTGGAAACCCACATCCAAGAAGGCACAACCATAGACATTGTATGATGGGTAATTCCACCACGCACTTTACGGTAAGAGTAAATTCACAGTGATGAAGAACCACAATAGATACATAGAAACTATCTTACCACAACGATGGAGGTGGGATCTTATTTGAGCTCCCCACACCTCTGGCGATTTCATGACTCTGTGAAAAGCTTCACTCCGAGTCCTAAGGTTGGAGCCCTGATGTTTGAATAATCTATTGCATTGTAGTCAGGAGATAAGGATCAAAACACCCCATGAATCTCACTAGTACAAACAAGACACCATCACACAAAAGAAACATAAGGATACACACAACCATTCTCCCTTACTCTGAACGAGGAGTAGAATGGACAAGGAACACAGAAAAACACATCGACACCACCGAACACTATTACCACAACTGATAGAGTCACCATAATAGGAAGGAACTTTAATCCAAGCCCAAATAGATTTCTATTCCAAAAAACAGGCCAAGGAATCATTAAAAGAGGTGGATTTAACCCTTGGAATGAATACTTAAGCTGATCAACTACAAATCTTTCCAACATAGAACCGTCTATGGCCACATCACATCATCCAACACATATTTGAAACCCACTGAACATTACTCCAAAACTGAGCCACCAACAAGATTTCATCTCAAGACATAACAATATTATGACTTCCATATCACAAGGAAGCATACCAAACAAATAACACTTCTAATACATAGGAAAAACTATCCACATAACCATCGGGTTATAAACAAATTCCACAATTTTTCAGCTCAAAACACTTTTGAAAAACAAACTAACATGGTGGACTTCCACATTTAACAATGGTGTTTCATCAAGTCTCACTCACATGAACATTTCCATGCCCACTCTGGGAACCCAACCACCATTCCATACCGGCCATCCATCAAGGTATACATAAAACCATTAATGTGAGCACACATAAAAACACCAAAGGATAAAACAAAACAACATCATTCTAAAAATCATGTACCTTAAAAAGGCACACTAACCACCAAGTCAAAAACTGTTTTCATATTTCACAAAAAAAACACACTTCATCAAGAACCATTTGATTAAAAACCTACCCCTTTTCATTTTTATCAACTTTCAAAACAACCAAGCTACTCCAAACAACCCCTTTCCATTTTCAAAAATTTAGTAAGGTATATTTTCATAATCTGATGGCCATAGAGACCAAGACCCTTTCTAGGAAAACACCAACCACTAAAAACCAATTTCCAAAACCAATTCATCATATTAAAACACTTTTCAACAACCTAAAACAACCCATTTAAAACAATGTTTCAGAATCACCTTAAAATAATTCATACCTTCCAACCATTTTATTTCAATAAACCATAAATTTAGATTAAGAAAATTTGATCCCATTAAATCATTCCACTTTATCCGCAAAAAAATGTTTCAAAAAAACCCAAAATTCTCAAAAAAAATCTTATATTGAGAATTGAAAACCCACTTCCACAATTCTTATGAAAGGATTTTCAAAGAAAAATCCAGAATTCAAGAAAGGTCTAAGAGACCCACAAAGGGGAACTAGTGTTGGTGGGTGACTTGACCATATGGTTAGTGGCCATATGTCAAACACACCACCAACATGGAGAGCCTTCTTATGACCATTCCTCGGCTCCACATGGATTTCCAGGACCTACGAGTTCATAGAATCCATTAGTCCAACTCCCCTTGTTGTATACCAATCACCAAACAATCCTTAAGAACCAAAGAAACTAACAAAACTGGACCTCTCATGGACACCCAAGGATCGGATTGAGCAAGAGTTTGCAACGCTCTTCCCGAACCTACCCCTAAAGTTCTGACAATCATACTCCATCTACCTTGATATCCCCCAAATAACAAGGGTGATCTAAAAAACAAGGTTTGCTAAGATCTGAGTTCCTATAATACCATTTTGTCACAAACCAGCCCGGGTTGACCCTGAAACGGTCACCCAGGCCGCTCCACGACACGTCCCGAGAGGTGTTCCTGATCCTCCTAGGATGGATACAAGCATAAAGGGAATCATTATAGTGACAAGTGAATGATTTCTCCCAGATATAAACAATAAGTAAAACAGAGGAAAGAATTGACAACCTAATAAACATTTATATAAAAAAAGAACCGACATCATTTATACGAAAAAACTGAAAGTAAAAATGAACGATACAACTAAACTGACCAGAATTGATGACCAACTAACTCCATGTGACCTCTTTAGACACTCTACAACACAATGATCCCATGTCTCTCAAGGTGACTGAACCCAAGATGTAACCTGTACAAGGGCTAAAAACAAGAAAAAAAACTATAGACGTGAGTATTAAAACTCAATAGGTTAGCCCAATATTCTATTCCCAATGCAATTCCATGTAAAATAAAAGAAACATAAATTTCATGTTTTAAATAAAATATATAAAAGTATTTTTTTTCAAACAAGGTTCTATGATATGGAAGTTATCATACAAAATCTTGCAAGTTTTATACCCAAGTATGCTAGAATAATTTCCAAAGATATGCAACTTCAAAATGAAAAAAAAAACAAGAGGGTGATTTAAAGAAAGAAATGTTTTAAATAAAATACACATGATACTGAATTTTCCATCCAAACACACTGTATTCTGATAGTGAATATCATATAGTCAATGAGCACTAGTCACGGGAATACCCCTAGGCACTAATTAGTTGTGAGCCCTGGGTACCTCGTATCTTGGTGAAAGTAACCATAATGAATATATATTCTTATGCACATGAGCCACTAGTAAGAGTATCATGCATAACCTATTGGTAACCATCATCATAATAATAGTTTAGTTAGTGTTTTAATATTCAAACTTGGTATGTGAAACAGGTACAAAACCCATCTGAATCACTAGCATACTAGTACACGTTCGACCACCTAGATACCAGGGTTTCCCACTTTGTGCTCAATAAAGTTCCACGTGTTATCAATACACATCGCACATTAAAATATCATTACCAAATTATACACACATATAACATCCCACAAACATGTTTCACATTTTTTTCACGGATCAATAAACCAGTTAATATTTTCATAAAGCAATTTCAAGAAGTGTAATCAGGCTTTTCCCACGAAATCCATTCAAAAATGAACTTTTTAGAATAAACACCCACAAATACCATATAAAACCATATTTTTCAGACCAAAAACCATTTAATAAATCAATTTAATGAATCATAAAATGACCCTAAATGATACAATATGAAATACAAACAAAATCCATCTTTATAAGAAAAATGCCTAACATGCCTTTAAGAATTATTCATAAAAACAACATTTATCAAAAGGAAAAATTAAACCACTCATAAATAGGTGTAAACACTCCTTTGTTAGAAATAAAACATTTACTTAAACCCCTTAAAATTTTAGGTCACACATTCAAAAACCCACCCATTTATATAAAGATGCCAAACAGGTCTTCCATTGGAAACACATGCCAAAGCACCTTAAAAACCCATACTCATTTCATTATAAAACCCAAAACCAAATTTTAACCCACATAAAAAACCCAAAAAAAAATTATCCACATGCTTCCAACATTTTTTATAATCCAAACCAATCATTTTATAACACCTTGAACACACAAGAGCCAACCGGGCATTTTCTCGAAAATGAGGCATGAAACATTTATTAAAACAAACTATATTTAACATTAAAAGGGGTATAAAGACAAATTTTCATGAAAAAAATTTATTACAATAGTTAAAAAAGTTCATAAACATCACAAACCATATCCTAAAACCATAATAACATTTATTTAAACAAGCAGTGTGCACATTTATACGAAACAACTCCATTTTACACAAAACAAGGCATAAATAACCATTTTTCACACCAAAAATATTATCCAAAGGTTGTAAAGAAACAAAAACCATGTATATAAGGTTTTAATAGAAATAAAAATATTAAATTTAAATAATAAGAGCAAGTTATAGGGAGAACCTACCTCAAAACCAAGGCGGAATGGAAACGCACACTCGATAACACCTTCCGAGGTTTTATAAACCATAAACCTATGATACCAGCCCAAAAAGAGAAAAAATACCATAAAAATCATGTGATAACATAACCTTAGGTCTTTTATGACCAGGTTAGAATATATATCCAAGAAAATTGTAAGGAGTGGGAGGAAGGAGTAGAAAGGAGAAGGAAACTCACCTTGATAACTAGAGAACTCTTCATCTTCCCTTATATCCACAACTTTAGAGGAGAGGGAATGGATTGAAACTCAATTTAGAGTCTCCTTTTCTCTTGAAGAACTAGGTAAATAATATTTGGTGGAAAATGTTAAAAAATAAATGATTTATGAAAGAAACAAATTACCTTTCCAAATCTTGATGATTTAAGAAACCTTGATGAAGTTTTCCCTAATCCTTGATGAATATGAGGTCCAAATAGGGAAAATGGGACATGGGGGTGTGGATAGGGTTTTTGGTATTGATTGGGAGTTGTAATCACTAAGAAATATCAAAAAATTAATAATATATAAAATAAACAAAATATTTTTTAAAACTAGAAATGGGCTCACGGGCTAGCCCAATACTTGAATAAATAACCCAAATCCACCATGATTATGAATCAATAAGGGGTAATAATGGATATTTAGGTTTTAATAGGTTAGGTGAGTCAAATTGGAAAGTGAAATGTGTGAAAAATGTAAAAAATTTAAGGAGTTATAAAAGAAACAGATTTTGTTTTTAAATCTGGAAATGGGCTCACGGTTTGGCCCAAATCTTGAAATAATCACCCTTTTCTCCAAAAACCCCCAAATAAGGTATGGGTAACCCATGGTAAGATGATTAGAAATAGATGTAAATTCAAAAAACAACATTCATCTCACCTAAAAACCAATAAAAGGATTCGTATTTCCAACAAACCGGATCAAAACCAAGACATGAAAAACTGAGTGTGACACCATGACCTTCCATTGTGTAAATTTGTGATCTAGGGTTCTTATTTATCTATCCATAAGAAGAATTTTTAGTCAATGGTAAGAATGTTACATCCTTTTTCAGATCTTTTAAATAGAGTTAGAAGTTATTTTACCCTTACCAATATGTTGAGCATGGTTTTTTTCTTTTGAAGGTTATGGCCTTCAGAATTGATAGTTTGAAACCTTCCTCATCCATCAATGTGTGGTTAATGGGTCAATCCAGGCCCAGTATTTGTGTAAGTTTCATCCAAGATATTTTTTGTAGTATGGAATTCCATATTTTGATCAACAAAGGGGGGATGGGATAGGCAGAGGATAGTCCCAAGATATCCCTTTTCCTCAAGGATAGTGGGCAGGTCATAGTCATGGATGTGATCACCATCAGGTCTATAAAGGTCATGGAGTATGACATTCTCAAATGAATTACTTAGTACTACCAATGTTGGGAAATTTGTATGTCATACAAGTTACTATATTTCCATTTTCTACTTGTGTTTATACCTTTTTTATTCTTGAGTTACACACACATTCATTTCACCTGCTCTATTCCATTCTTTAGAACTTGAGGTGGAGAGGCTTACAGTGCCCTTGGCGTTGACTATTCCAGTTGAAGTTCGAGATTTCTTGTATGATTCATGTAGATATTATGAGTTAGTTATATGGAATCATTTCTATTGGGGGTATTTCCTATGTGAATACATTAATGTGACATAATCCTTGGCATATATGGACTTTATTAAATGTTGGATATCATGGATTTCTTCATAAGGAGTTTCATATTTTACAATACTGATAGGCGTATGACAATGTTTGTTGAAGAGAGAGAGCCTCAAATGGGTTAAAGTAAAGTTGAGTCACTATATTCCTTATTGGTAGAGTTAGTTTTAATCTCTATGGAGGTTTGACAAGTGGTGTTTCCAAGGGTTTTTGAAGAGTGCCCTGATGTCTTTCCGGAATAGGTGTGGGACTACCCCCTCAATTTTAGATCAAGTTTATGATAGAGCTGTAACCAGATGTTTCTCTAATATTTATGTCTTCATATTATATTTCCCAATATAATTTTCAAGATATACATATCTAGTTTGATAAACTCTTATAAAGAGGATTCATTCTACCTAGTGTGTCACCTTGGAAAAATCTAGTTCTGTTTACAAAGAAGGAAAATAGTGGTTTTTAGTTGTGCATCGATTATCATTGTTTGAATCAGGTGATAGTGAAAAATAACTACCCACTCCCATATATCGATAATTTTTTTGTTTAGTTTAAGGGAGAAAACTGGTTCTTAAAGATTTACTTGTAGTCCAGATATCATCATATGCAATTAAAGGATGAATATATCCTAAAGACTACTTTCAGGTGTCGTTGTGGGAATTATGAGTATATAGTGTTGTAGTTTGGAGTTAAAAATACTCCAATTGTGTTCATGGGGTTGATGAATGTTATGTTATATGATTTTTTGACTGGTTATTAGTAGTATTTATCAAAAACATCTTGGTGTTTTCAGTTTATAAGGAGGATTATGTAGAGAATATGTGAGTTTTGTTAGGAATTTTTTGGTCTCATTAGCTGTTTTGGGAAGTAATCAAAGTGTGAGTTATGGGATCATGAAGTCTGTTTCATAGGACATTCCATGCCTCATCATGGATTAATCATTGACCCTTTTAAGGTTGAGGCAGTGGTTTCTTGGGTAACCCTCAAGAATGTTATAGAGGTGTGGAGTTTTCTTGGTCTGGTTAGATATTATAGGGGTTATTACTTGACTTATCTTGGTTTGTGACTCCTATGGTAGCATTAAATAAAAAGAATCATATGTTCATGTGGACTAAGAAGTATCATGATTCTTTTGAGTATCTGATGTAGAAGTTGTTTATCACTCCATTTCTTCATCTTCCGAAGGATAGTGCTGCATTCTAGGTTTACTAAAATGCTCCACACCTTGGTTTTTGTTGTTTATTTATGTTTAAGAGGGTGGTTATCTCATATAGGTATCAAAATTTACAACCTCATGAATGTAACTATTCCACCCATGATCTTTTTCTTATTATCTTAGTAATTTCTTTGAAGTTTTGGAGACAATACCATATCAATAGATGTTTTATGTTCTTCATGGATCACAAAATCCTAAAGTATTAATTCTCTTAATGTGACTAGAATCAACAAAAATGGCATTGGATGGAGTTCTTACAAGACTAATACTTCAATATATCCTTTACACCCAGTAAAGTAAATGTTGTGGTGGATTCCTTGAGTAGAAATTTTTTAGGTGTTGTTTTTTATGAGTCTAGAGACTCTTGGAGGGTGATGGAAGAGTTATTAGTATTTCTCCTTGACATGGGATAATTTTATGGAAGAATTTTTCATTACTATATGATAAGGAAGTTTTCTTTAGTGCAACAAGTGGAGGAGTCCCAGCTGGGGGGTTTTGAGACATAGGTTTGACATAGTCAAGTTGTTTGTGGTGAATCTATTGAGGGATGGTCTTAGGATAGATAGTGTTAGGTTTCATTCCAAGGAAAGCTCTTTGTTCCTTCATAGATGCATGAAGTGGTTCTATGTGAGTTCCATAGTTATCCCTTAGTGGTACTTCTTGGTGTGAAAAAGATGTATTTCTCTCTTAGGTATTAGTATTGTTGGTCTAGTTTGAAGCACTCGGTTACAGAGTTTTTATCATAGTGTTTGGTATGCCAGATAGTAAAGGATAATCATCATGTTCCTGGCGGTTTTCTTCAACCACTTGATGTCCCCCAATAGAAGTGGGAGGATGTTTTGAAGTACTTTTTCACTAGTTTTTCTTGTGCACAAGGTGGTTATGATGTTATATGAGTGATAATAGACCTTATGATGAATTCAACTCACTTATTAGTGATCAATGAGTTGATCTTAGTAGAATTGTTGTCAAGGAAGTACCTGGAAGAGGTTGTAAGGATTTATGGGATTCTAAAGATGGTCATATCTGATTGTGATCCTTATTTTATCTTCAGGATTTGGAGAGGTATCCATCATTATTTCAATTATCAATTATTCCTCAGTACTAATTTTCATCCATTGGTGAATATTCATAGAGTAAACAATCCAAAATTTAGAGTATATGTCATATGTGTTAATTTTCATCCATGCATTCTGGATTTGGGAGGTTCATGGGTGTAGCACCTACCCTTGGTGGAGTTTTCTTGTAATAAAATTTATCACCCCACTATTTATATATAACCTTTTAAAACACTATATTTCCAACCTTTCTGATCTCCATTGTTCTAGAATGAGGTCAGAGAGGTGGATGTTCTTGGAATGGAATTGGTGAAAAATATAAAATTGAAGGTAGAGTTTATCTATGAGTGAATGAAGGTGATGTAGGATCATTATAAGTCTTGTGATGATCATAAGAGGAGGAATATAGAGTTCTATATTGGAGATCATATGTTCCTAAAGTTTTATACTCATCATGGACAATTATGGTTTAGTCAAGGGAGTAATCTTTCTCTAAATTTTATTGGATCTTTTGAGGTGCTATCTTGGGTTGAAGTTTTTGGTTATCGGTTATCGCTACCCCTGCATATGAGTTAGATTATCAACCTCTTCCATGTATCATATCTTTATTGATATATTTGTGACAATTCTAAAGTAATTGAATGATGTTAATAGGATGTTGAAGAAGATGTAACCTTCGAGTAATGTCCTATTGAAATTTAGGACCTTTGGAAGATGGTGTTACATGGGTGTGTTATACCTTCGGTTCATGTCCTATAGAAACATGGTGACTTGGAGGAGAGAACCTAGTAGTTGGAGTCTCATATTCACACTCAATATATTTAGTTAGTTGGTGCTTGATCTTTCTCACTTTGATAATCTATTTGATCCTTGGTCGGGATGCTTTGTAAACCTCATACTATTTTATGAGATCATTTTTATATCTTGGTGTTGTGCTTGTTTTGGAATTACCCTTGATAAGTATCTCACTAGGACGGTGTTTTGTGGTTAGTTGGTGATCTTTTGAGTTTTTTACTTATTCCCTATGGGGATGGTTGTGTTCTTATTGTAGTAAGATCCTTGAGAAGTTTCTCATGGGGTGATTTTCTATACCCCCCCCCCCATTCCTAGATTTTTTTAAAATTTTAGAGGATGGTAATTGTTTGAAAGGTATCTTATATTACATTATAGACCTTCTGATCCCATTACATTATGTATTTTAGGTATTGGAGTTGTCTAAAGAAGTTTTGTAGGAAGAAATAGGGGAGTTAATATGAAAATGTAGCTACATAGTAGGGTTTCAGCGTAGAGGCTTGTGCTACGTTGTGGAGTCCAGTTGGGAGATGAGGAGTGATGTGGATGGAGATCTGTGGAATAGAGGAGCTAGTGGAGAGGTTTGGGTGGTTCTTCCTGTTTTAGTATTGTTTCAAGGTGGTGGGTAGGTCATGGTATGGAGTCTGGGGAGGTATGTTTTGATGGTTATGCCTTTTCAGGGTTTCTACATCATAGAAAAGTGTTGTTGTATAGCCTTATTATTTGGAAATAAAATAATATAGTGTAGTGGTTCTTTTATGGTGTGGTCCTTCCCCAATTTTATAGGATCTATGGTGTAGAAAACACTATGTTTCTCATATGCAGTTTTGACTTGGTGTGTTCTGGTGTGGTATCTTTCTCTACATCATAGTTTTTTCCTCTATCGTTATCTTTGTATCATGGTGTAGGGTACTATGTTTTGGTATTTTAATTTTTAGTTTTTTTATAAATTCTCAAAACACCTTTAAATTTTTATTTATACAAACTCTATTTCTCTCAATACTTAATCTTCCATGATATATTTTTCAAATTCCTTTGATTCCCTTTTGATTAGATTCAACCACCACCTTCTAGAGATCAATCTATGGTAATCTGAGATCAGTTTTCCATTCTCTGATGGTTATGTTCTATTATGTTATTCTTCTTCATGCTATGAAAATTTGTTATATTTTCTTTTATTGGGGTTCTATCAATGAATGATAGAGGGATCTTTTTGGGGTGATGTTTTAGGGATCGCTGGTTTCCCGCCGAATATGTAATCGTAATTTGGCACTTGGTGTTCTATTCCTTCTCAAGGATTTTTGAAATCTTTATGTTGAGGCAGGAGATCTGTTATATTTCTCTTTATTTTAGGTAAAATTTTGATATTATCATGTTTTAATTCTTTGGGTAATGGTGGAAATAACCTAATGAAGATAAGAACATAGGAATATAAAGGAAGAATGAAGTTTTGGTATGTATTTTGTGATCTCCTTTGGTTTTATGTCTGTTGATGCCTCATGTTTTATTAAGATAGTATGTTATATTTATGTTGTAGTTTTTTTTATTAACATGGTTGTTTTTCTATAAATTTGATAAATAATATAAATCTAGTATAATTGTAATGGCGGGTGTAGAGACCCGAAGCTTAACGTACATGGACATTACATTATTTTTTGTGGAATACTTAGAACATAACAAAAACACACAAACAAGGACCGTAATAGTTTAGTGTCTTTGGAAACTCGGAATATAATCTTCTAATCATGGTGAAAGATCTTCAACATCTCCCATAAAGATCTTCCTTTTTTTACCTAAAAATTTTCTTTATATCCTGGGGAAAAGAAAACATAAAAGGGTAAGCTCAAATGCTTAGTAAGGGTAAACAAAAGAAATATCAATCACATCATATTCATAAGAACATAACATTTTGGAAATCTTAACCTGCAAAAGAGATCATAATATCATAACATGGGATAAATCATAGTAGTTGAATGTAATCCCAATAATCATAACTTAAAACATGAAACTTTGTGGAATACACACATAATCATAGAGAATCATTTCTTGTTAGTCAAGACTCATTGCCAAGACTATCTCAGTGGACAAAGTCCATTTCTGAACCGAGTTCATTCCTCGTTTCAGTCCTGCTTCACTGAACCGGTTTAAACTGTCGTTCCAGCCATGTCTATCTCATGAGATATAAAATCTTTACCCAATGCATTGGAGGGAGATATAGGTCCCACCCATCTCATAATGATACCATTCTTATTTGTGCCACAAAATCATAAACCATACATCATAGCATAACCCATGTAATAAAAATGGGAATCTTAAACATCATGACATCATAAAACAATTCATATTAGATAAAGGAATTCATAAAAATAACTCCATCACAACATAATCAAATCAATGTAATAATAGGGATATAAACAGAACCCTTTATTATCTTAGATGGAAAATAATTTTGATAAAACACTTGAACTCCATTCTTGAGGAAAATATCCTTTCTACTTCAAAAACACTTTTCCTTTCTTAACATGTCATACAATTATAAACTAAAAGAAGTTGATTAAAAATAAACTTAAAAACTTTTAAGGGAATCTTCTTGTAAATAATGTTTTAAAAATCCATTCATGCCGTATAAGTTAAAAGAAAACATTATTCTCGTACTTTTGTTGGAAAAGTCAAAAAGTACCTCGTACGAGAAACGACAAAAGATTCCTTTCATATCTTTTACTAAAAACTCGCCGAAGGGTAAAATTGGATTTAAACAATTGTAGGTGGATGGAAAATAGATTACATATTGAGGAAACATGGATGTGGATGATAAAATACACCCCAGTAAATTCCAAAGTATAAACAATATCGGATAAAAATGAGATTGTGATATTTCCCTTACCTTAGGTCCGATTTGCTTCGTAAGTGTCCGAACATCCTGTATAATTATTTAAATAATGTTATTGACTTATTCCAAAATCATACTCATTGTTATGATATCATATATGGTTCACTTATGACTTTATATTACCTGTTCTTTTGTAAATTCTATGTTAAAGAGAGTTTTGGGTAAAATCGTTTCATTTGTTGTCCGTGTTTTGACTTGTAATTATTCATATGATTACTTAGATCATGATTACTTAATTATTGAATATAAAACATGATTTATATATAATATATATTCAGAATATACATATATATAATAGATCAGTAAATGGAATGAAATACACCGTTCATGGAGACGGTAGGCCGTACGTACACATGAACGCTGTTTTCGTTTCCTTATTGAGTTGAATGGAATTAAGTAGATGACGTACATCCAGTATCATTATTATTTCATATATTTCATGATTAATTATTATATATACTTTATAATCATTTATTAATGGTTAACGTGGAGAATGAATCTCATCGCGTCGTGGAGACGATAGTCCGTACGTACGCACGAGTGATGATATCGTTCTCATGATCGTGGAATTGTATTGGAGTGTATGTATACTATTTAAGAATCAATATCACTTTACAATAATCATATATAGTTATTATGTACACCATTATACCCATCCAAGTAAGGTGGTGGTGGAAAATAGATTACACCATGGCGTGGAGACGGTATTTCGTACGTACGCACGCGTGGTGATTTCATTTTCCGTAGGATGGATAGATGGTGAAATAGGGTTGTTTCATACTTATAATAAAATATCAGTATATGAGTGATACTGATGTTATTACTTCATAATGAAACAACCTAATAAGAAGAAGTTGAAGAAGAAATAAGCTTGAAATAATCAGGAGAAGAAATTACCTCTTCTTCGATACGCCTCTTTAAAACCTCCTCTTAGGGAACTAAGATTGGTCTTTGAAGAAGACCAGAACCTCTAGGATGTTTCTAGAGAAGTGGAGGGGAGAAATTGGCAGGGTTTGGCCGAGCTTGAAGGCTCAAAGTGCTGTGAGGAAGAGAGGGAGGAGGTGCCCTTTTATAAGGGAGGAGAGGGGCACCTTTGGAAAAACTAAAAATATTAATTTATTATAAAGTCATATTCGGTTTTAAATAACTCCAAATTGATTTATTTAAAATCTAAGGTGGGGATGGGTCGAAATCTCTTCATCCAATAGAATTTGGACAAGTTTAGGTTTCTATTTTAACCTTATCAATTAGATTTAACTTTAAGTTAAATAATTTTACTCTTACCTTGTCTTCTTGTTTTCTTAAACTATAAGGTTAATAAACTTACTATAACAAGCCAAAAGAACCCCAAGTTGTTTATTATTAATATATATAACCTTATCTAAGTCATTTTGCCTAACCTTAGATTTTTAGGAATAAAATAACAATTAATAATATAATATTTGTTTTAAAAACTATTTTGTGTCAATTTTGACACTATTCAATAGTTGATTTTTGTGAAACTCATAACAGAATGATTACTTTGACAAAAGCTAATTAAATAAATCCTAACATGTCATATTAACCTATAAAATTATTTTAATTCATAAAAAGTCTCAAATTAAATTTATTTTGGTATTTATAATATCAATTATTCTAATTTGTCACTATTATGGTGATTAATGCATCATCATTGTGTCATAAATAAATTAACTTATTTAATGTATAAAAATTATAAATAAAATATAATTATGTAGTAAATCTTATTAGATTTCTAATGAATATTTAAAATCTAATTTATCTTATGTATAACCCTATATTAAAAATGTTTTAGTAAATAAACTTTGATTTTAACTCTTTTAACTCTTCTTTGAATTAAATAATAATAAATGTCCTAATCTAATCCAAGTGGGCCTAAATGGTCATATTTTATTCCTAAGGTTGTTTTTGGTCTAATTACACTTATCCAATAGAATTAGAACATGTGTTAGGGTAATAATAATATCATTTTTACCCATAATTACCCTATTTACTTTTAACTGTGGTAAAAAAAAGTAAAAAGTTACTATTCACCAAAAATTATTTTCAACTCATTGAACCACATTTTACTTACTGACATCAACCGTGTCTCTCAGATTTTTGAAATTCCACTCACAAAAGCAGTAAAATTATGTTTTATGAAAAAATCATTTTTTTTAACTACCACTTAGTGGTTTCACTATTCATCAAAAAATGAAAGTTTCCAGAAAAATACCAAAAATTAGGCCTAAGCTATATTTGATATTATGAACTCAAAAATGATGTCTATTTTACTAAATTCAAAACATATCAGTTGCATTAATTAATTTAAAAATTAATTCCCATCGCTAAAACAAATAGCGTGTTCTTAAGAGATAATAACTATCAAAAGATTGACACTTGTTCATGTCTGGTTTAAATATGAAATTACATCAAATGACCAACATTGTATTAAATTGTAAAAATATATTCTAAATATACTTTAAACCCACTAAAATTAATAATTTATCATTATTAATTATTTTGATTAAAAAGGTTGTTTTTAATTAAAATTTAGTAATTTTCACTATTCATCAGAAAATGAAAGTTATCCGAAAATTACCAAAATTTCACCCTAAGCTAATTTCGATATTCCGAATCAAAAAATGAAGTCCATTTTGAAAAATAAAATTTATAAAATTTCAAAAAGTGGTTATTACTATTCATAACGGCTAGTTTTAATAATATTTTAATAGCATATCATTGTTTAGTGAAACTCGGTATTGCATACTACACATGCTATCGAGGAAGGTCGCGATTGCGTGTAATGCAAGGCAAGTCAAGGATGTGTGTTGTTCAATATCCTTTTGTTGTAGCGTACAACACAAGACATTAATGAAATTAAAAAAAAGAATATTTTTCATAAAATCTCGGGATGTTACAGCAGGATTAAATAAAGAGGCATGTAATTTGATATTTATTCTTCCTTGTTTTTGATGGATTTAAAAGTAATGTTAAAAGAATGTTTATATTATTTCAATCATGTTAATAGAAGATAATTTATTGGTTTCTTATTGTTAAAAAACTATACATAATAAATAGGTTAATTCAATCTGGGAATTGAAATGGTTGTGTTCTAAAGATAAATGCTTTGGGGCTGAGCGAGCAAGATATTATTGTGAAAGGATTGTATACCTTGGTTATTTGGCCTTAGTTTCCTCATTACTGTGTTATTATAAAAATAATTTTGTTTACATGTATGCATTATATATGATTATATATCCTTGTGGTGTTTTGTTTTATAACCTTATGTGGTTGTATTTTCTTAAAAACCGATGGGCTAGGAGCCGAGGGCTATTTGACCGACAGTTGTTTTGTTATGGTTGGGAACCATAGATGAGTTATGGGATGGGATACCAGGGTGTAGTGATTATTGATTTCGATAATTTAAGGATAGTTTAATATTGTGTGCAATGTTGTATAACATTTAGGTGGTTGGGAAGAGTTCAGATCAGGACTTGCTTGTTGATATTTTTCTTGCTTATTGCTTGAGGGAAGGTCTGGTGGTTGGATTTTATTATTATTGGGTTCCCACTACTTGATGCAGTCGGACTCTTTTCAAGGCATGTTCAATTCTGATTTGGTAACTTAGGTGGAGTCCTATAGTGTCTAGATAATTTTTGAATGATAAATGTGTAAATAATAAACCAATGATATGTGGTGATGTTCATGGTAGTAATATTAAATGTTTAATATTAATTAATGAAAACCACTGGATGGTTGAAAAAAATTCGTTGAGAATCATGGGTTTAAAATATGAAATTTTTAATGTGGTTTAATAAAGCCTATTGGTTATAATTAATAGTTAAACTAAATTTAATAATGATGACATGCTTGAGAATATAAGTAAGAGAATTAATGGTGGATTCAGTACTTGGATTAAGAATATTATAATTATAATGTGAATTAATTAATGTCTAATTAATTAATTATGAGCTTGATTCTTCTGTTCTTATTTGATACCTAGTCCTTAGTAGTGGAATATGGGGGTCTTATGTGACGATAGTGGTGGATGATTCAGAATTTAAGTAGTTTCCCCTAGTGTGGTTTGTTTGTAATGTTGCTTTATATTTTCTGATGTCATATGCTACCCCACCCACGTTGGTAGGGAAACCAACATCAAAATGTTTTGGGGTGTTTTCTCTAACATCCAGGATGGAAAGGGAATGGATGGATGAATTCTCCTTATCCCCCACTCTCCCTTCAGACATAGAAAAGTAGGTGTATGTCGGGATATAATGGATAATGGTAGAGGGTGCATTCCTAATAGGGTAGTGATATATCATAGTTTTAGTAAGAATTTATGTGTGGGTTGTAATGGATTGAGGTATATAACATACTTGTATCTAGAAATGGTGGTCATATCTTCCCACATGTATGTGTGCATAGGTTGTGATGGCTTGAGGTATAGTGCACGTGCACATACTGCAGCGGCGTATGGCTATACACTTGGTTACTACTAGGATATGATGATGATGAGATGTCAGGTTTCATGGGATATAGTAATGGTTTTGACACTATTTCATGAGGTACAAGATGACATACAGGAGGGATGAGCACAGTATGTGTGTCATTGGGTGTGATAGAGGCAACCTAGTGGAGAAGTGTAAGTGGTGTACCCTATTTACATATATGCTTTTGTTATAGAATGGTTTACTTATATACATTATTTGGTGATTGAACCATAGTGAGTATGGGAAACTAGTATTACCTATTTAGGTGTTGAGTTAGTTTTATTTGTTTATTTCACTGGAATTTAGTACGATTCTTTCACATTTTTTATGAGAGTTTGTTGGGAGGATCCTACTAACTATACATGTTATGCCCACCCTGTATATATATAAACTATTTTTCAGGTTAGTAGGAAAAGTTTAAATATCAGGATGGACATTGCTATATTTGAGGAGTTATTAAATAGTTTTCAAGAGTTTCTAGAGTTTGTGGTCTCTACCTAGTTTTACTTTAGGTTCTTACAGTTTTCCTTTCATTTTATGTATGACATTACATGTATTGGGATTGATTATTTTGTTTGTGCATGGAGTTGTTTAGTGGTTTTCTTTTCCATATTATCTCTTGTTCCTTAAACTCATAGACATTAATGCCTCTCATGTGTGTGATTGATATACCCTCAATTCTAGTTATCAACCCATGTCCTATTGAAGGAAGACTTTAGGGTTCATTATCTCCATTTCTTTATTGTCTCCCCAGGTGGGGTACCTTTGGAGGGAGGGGTCATTATAATCCATATTATATGTTCACTAAGGTTCTATCCTAGGAATTTCTAAGACAAAATTATACCTTAGTGGGACTAGGGTGGCTGTAAGGTGGTGGAGACACTAACTGAAATTGATGTGGATGCTTGGGAAGGATTGGTTTTTTTCTTTAAGTGTTGAAGGAAGTCATGGTTTTATTGAATGTAGTATTTTAGTGGAATATTTTTATGAATGTGAATTATAATTTCAAGTTCTGATTTGGATGAATGGATTGAGAAGCTCCAGAAGTTTTCTTCCGCCTTTTCAAATTAACAGTAGCATAATATAGTTGAGGTGGATGCTCCGAATGATATGTTCCAAAACTAAGCATGTAAAAGATCATTTTTTGGGATGTTGTGTGTAGTTGTTAAGGTTTTGAATAATGTGATTATATGTTATAGCATAGTTTTGTCCTTCTAATGATGATATGTAAAGGTCATTCCTTATAGTTTTTTATAATAATGGGAGAAATGAAAGGTTCATTAGATAGTAAGTAAGAGTAACTTTCACTATTCACTGGAATGTAGTGGTCAAGGTAATGATTTTTACAGGCAATCAGATCTTACAATGTTTAATGGAGGGGCTCCTTCAAAGATCCGAAGTTGGTGCAACTGTATCATCAGTTGGACCGCACTATAAATATGGGGTGGGACCACTTATACACATGTGCATTTATTGTTGACTATGATTGGTGATTTAATTGGTTTTTTTTAAATTGATTGAAATATTTGTAACTTTCAAAATTAATGGAAATAAAACAATTCATTCCCATAGTAGTAGGACTTAATATCAAACCCACGTAAATCCATTGTGGTCATTTCTTTGCTTTTATTTTCCACTTGAATGTTTGTTTGAGTGTGTGTGTTGTTCAACTTGGTGAAGTGCTTTAGGGTTAGGTTTTTATTCTTATGTTTTGGAACATTGAAGTCACTCGGTTCATTCCTATTGGGGAAGTTTCAAAAAAATCCTCCTTCATAAGTTTTGGCATTGTATCTTCCATTAGATCAGTGAGGACCATCCATATAACATCATACCTCCCCAGAGCACTAATCGGTGTCGAGACTGACGATCTCTATTATACCTCAGGAATGCCTCTCTGTATGCTAAAGGTTGTTGACTAGCAGTGAGGTTCTGAGGTGGTACCATGGGGAAACTATATTCTCATATCAGAGTGTGTAATCATAAATAAATATCCAAGCATCATACATATCATCACAACCATCATAGTACTAAAGTAAATAAAACATATAAATAATAATATAAAGATTGGGCATACATAAAGTCATAAAATCTTGATCACTCGCTAGTTCAATCACATATACAGAATAAACAAAAGAAAATAAATAAAGAGTAAAATGAAAATACAGGAGGCACCACTAGAATATTTTAGCCTCACCTCATCCTGATCCCTAGATCCCTCAGATCTAATCTATCTCAATCATGTAATATCGGGCCTTAGCCTCACTTGAACCCTCAATAGGTGAGGGTTGCTTGAGTACCCAAGTTCCATGGCCACCCGAACAGAGTGTGAGTATAAAACTCAGTAGGGAACCACCAACGCAGTCTCATACATAACCAGTGATTTTGTGATATGTGAATGTGAAATGCATAGAACAAATGAATAAATAATTAAATAATAAATAAAATAAACCAACAATACCTTCTTCAAACAGTGCTGGAATGTCACTGAGCATGTCGCATGGACTATGCCAACCCAGGTACCATGTATTATACCATTTTCAATCTTTGGGTTTATGGCCCCAATCGACGATACCTATGTCAGCCAGTGTTGGGGTGTCTCAGAGAACATCGTGGTGATAGTTCCTTCTAATATAACATACACAGGTATCCCTATAATATAGAATAGTATTGTGGACCTCCCCTATGGAAGTTTTCTCATCCTGGACATAACCCATAAGTGTCACATACCTAGGGAATTATCCTATAAATCTCCATCCCAGTATAATAGATCGACCATAGGCTCCAAAAACCATGAAAACCCCAATAATAGTATCAAAAAACTCCCCTACGGGGTTTTTCTCAGCCATGGGCATAAGCCCATTAGTAACACAGACCTCCCCTACAAAAGTTTTCCCAAAAAAACTAACTCATAATAAAACTCTGGTACTTAAAAGTTTTTCATGCATAAATAAAAGACACCCTATGGGAATATCCTATTTCATATAAAAATTTCCTTAAGGGTGTATACCAAGTCCAAACATAAATAAATTAAAGAATAGGGTTGGTCAAATGTCTGAAACCTCCATCACTATCCATACCTAGGCATACCCTCTTACTATGGTCAACACCCATCATAATAATGATGGATTCAAGCCCATCGCCTCTCCCAAAACACTCTTGGTTGGTCCAAACACCCAACGTATCCATTCATTTCTCCAAGGGACACTCACCCAAATCACCAAGTCTTTGAAGGATAAGAATGCACATCAACCATTCCATTAACCCAAAGGCTCAAAGAAATCACTAGGTCTCACATGAATAACCCCTAGGTCATTTACCCCACCCTTCCACACACCTATGCTTGGAGGGGTCCAAAATCTCTTATACTAGGATATTGATCTTACTCCAACTCAATTTATTAAACTAGTCCCCTCACATGGGGTCTAGGTATCTCACGTCATACAATCGGTCAAGGCCTCATCCATCGGTGGTATAGTGACCCTATCCTTTTACACATGTTATTGCATGATTTTAAGCATAAATATCCTTTAAATAAAAACCAAGGATTGAAAATTATAGTGTCTTTAGAAGACTAGGTACATAATTAGAAAACATGAAACCAAAATATAACAACTTTTCCATAATTAGCTCTTAACTCCATATGAGATAATACAAATGCATAGGATAACCTGGGGAATACATAGACAAAAGGAATGATCTAAAAAGCCTGGTAAGGGAATAAACATAGTAATAAAGCATAGCATAAGAGTTATAAGTCATAACATGATAACATAAAAAGGAATGGAACAGGAATAAACATACTAAAGAATATAATATAGAACATGGGATCATGTAATCATGGAAATATAGGAATGTGGAAGCAACATATAACATGATATAAACATAAGTCAAGGCTAACTGCTAAAACTATATCACATGGTGGACAAAGTCCCATAATAGATTAAGTTTACTCCCTAATCCCATACATGACATCTCATGTGACTAAAACATTTCCCAATGAATTGAAGCGCTATATAGGCACACCCATCATAACATGTTCATACATATGTGTGTCATATAAAGAATAAAACATATGGAATAAACATAAGGGTTATCCATGGAAAGAAATGGGTTTTGTAATCATGTCACAAGGCTTAACCAAAAGGTGTATCATAAAGGTATCCATGAAAGAATAAATTTAAATAATAATTGGACATTAATAATGAAAAATAAGCATAGATCATGATAAATGTTTTCCAAATGAATTGAAAACATGAAAAGAGTGGTTATGTGTCTTTGAAAATGTGTCGCTTTAACACGGTTTTAGGGAAAATAATAAAGGATATTTAAAGAGGATAAAGGTATAATTTTTTGCATAAAAATAGAATTGATATAAGATAGGTTTTCATGATAAAATGATTTATTTTATAAAAATATTTGTGGCTTGAAATAGTTAATGGAGTTTACTTGAAAATGGGTAAGAAATAGAGAAGTTCCCTTTAATCGGGCTTGCTTATCGGGAGGAATTGAGAATGAAACCTTTTAAAACATATATTTCCCCATAAAAGAAGGATAAATTGATATAGATAAATAATTTTGGAACATATAAATAGAATGTATAAGAATTATATAAGAAAAATTAATAAATATATTGGTGTTAAGATAGAGAAAGCATAACCCAAGGGTAATTTGGAAGTTCGAAGAGATCTCTTATCTTATGTTCAAATGTATTTTTTACTTGCACTTAATGTACTAGATAATCAAATTTGATTCATTAATTACTGAATTAAGAACTGGTTCTATATATATTTTATTTATTATAATTGTATTAATTTCATTTATGGTCATTTTTATGAGTTATAAAGTTCAATTTCATCGTGATGGGAGCATTCGTTTTTCATGGTTTCATGGTCGATTTACTTGTGTATAATTATGGAAGTTCTTTTCAAATAGGAATAATTCTTAATAAGTGAAATTATATAGTATTAATGAACTTCCATAAGTTTAAATGGTACCATATATCATTTTTTCTGGTATAAGGATGATTCATTTGATAAAATATTAATGATAATTATTTAGTCTATTTTGGTGGTTTTTTTCGATCTTCACGAACTAGATTCATTTTATTTAATATTATATCTATATATTAATTCAAGAACATAAAAAAAGTTATAATATACATATTAAAATCTTTTTTAACCATAATAATGGTTTTATGAACATCCTTGATGGTGTTAATGGAAAACGAAAACTCATCCTCCATGAAGGTTGTGAACCGACATATTACGGATGATGTTTTAATTTTTAGAAATAAAGGAGAGGAGAAGAGATTTGATGATGGATATTCCATTAACACAATAAAATTATAGTGTATTTATGATACTGGAGTTATCATGCTGCTTTAGATAGGGTAGGTTAGAAGAGGATCAGATAATAAATTAAATTAAAAGATAAGGATGGGGGATTTTACCTCTTGAATATCATATCCTTGAGAACCTTCTTAAGGCACTTTGGGTTTGGTATTTTGGTGAGACTATAAATACCAAGATTTTGGAAAGAGTATTGGGAAGGGAATTGGATATAATATTAGCAATCTCCAAATCTTAGAAAGTGTGATGAGATGGGGTGGTGAGGAGTGGTATTTATAAGGGGAGGAGAGGGGTGTTTTATTATTATATTCATTAATTTTTGGCTCAAGACTATCAATATTATTGATTACAGTGACTATATAGTAACTAGTGCATGTGAGTTCAAACTAATGGGTTATTACATCATGTATGACCCAAAAATTCTTATATTTGGCTTAAAATGTTAAATATCATAAATTACTGTATTTCACTATTCGCCAAAAATTCAACTATTTTATAAAAAAATCACCCCAACAATTTTTTGGTGTGTATATTTCAAAAATAGACTCCATTTTATAAAAATAATTTTTTAAATATGAAAAAAAAAATTAAATAAAATCATTATTTATTCGAAAAATGTCAATTTTAATATTAAAATCGATTTTATAACCCTTTGAAAAATTAATTATGGTTTTATAAAATTATATAATCATTATAATACAGCATAATAATAATTTGTGAAATATTTTTATGAAAATAAATTTTATTTTTAATTATTATATTAATTATAAAACTGTAAATAAGCATTTACGTTATCCAAAAAATATCAACACTTAATTTATCATTTTTAAAACATTTATTTACTTATACCATGATATAAATATATCATATTTTCATTTATATGATTCATAAAATTTATTAATACTTTCATAGGTGATGTTACTATTTTAACGGCTAGATTATTATTCCTAACAGTCACATTACTATTCCAACGGTCGGGTTACTATTCCAACAATCTATTTTATAACGGTCCTAAGGGTTTACTACTTATATAAATACCTCTTATTCCATTCATCATTCAATTCTATTTTATACTGAGGTTATATATACTTTCATCTTTAAAATTAATATATTATTAACATTATGCTTTATTTTTATAGCTTTTCATGTGAGTGCGGTCACTCTAGTGGATCGAGCATATCCAAATTTTCCTATTCTAATTATCATATTTTCTATTTATTATCCTATCATAATATTTGGAATTCTTATTGTTTTATTTTATGACTAAAGTATCATTCTTCATTTATGATAATAATGTTTTTATTGGTTTCTCTATGTGATGTATGAGATTTATACTATATGACATAAGAATGGAAATTCCATTGTTAAAATTCTTGGTCGTTACATTCTTCCCTCCTTATGAAATTTCACCCTCAAAATTTTGTTTTACATACTAAGGTAAAAACAGGTGAGGGTATTTCTCCTTTATTGCTTCCTTCAGTTCCTATGTTGCATCTTCATGCTTATGCTTCCATCATAGTACTTTGACCAGGTGAGTGGTCTTGTTGCGTAGAACCTTGTCTCTACAGTCCAAGATCTTCATCGGCTACTCCTCATAAGAAATATTTTTTTCCAATTGTACCACCTCTTAGTTTAGTATATATGAGTGATATGGTATGTAATTTCTCAAAAGGGATACGTAAAATAAATCATGTACTTATGACATGGTTAGTGGAAGTGCTAGTCAATGGGCCATAACTCTAACATGATCAAGAATCTAAAGAGTATAAATGTACCTGGGACATAGTGTTCTCTTCTTCCCAAATATCATTAATCTTTTCCATGGAGATTTGTAAAGAAATTCCATGTCTCCAACCTCAAACTCTAGGTCCTATTGACAATTGTCTGCATAACTCTTATATCAACTTTGGACTGCCCTGGTATTCTGCTAAATGGTTTTCACCTTTTCTACCATTTCTTCAACCATTTAAGGTCCTAGAAGCTTATGTACAGTGAATTCATCCCATAATTTGGGTGTTCTATATTTTTTCCCATAAAGGCCATCATATGGAACCATTTGGATGTTTGAGTGAAAACTGTTGTTGTAAGATAACTTGGCTTGTAGAAGATGTTGACCCCATACTCCTTTTAAGTCCATTGAGAATGCTCTCAAAATTTCTTCCAGTGTCTAAATAGTTTTCTCATATTGGTCATCGGTTTGAGGGTGATAAGTCGTACTAAAGTTCGGCTCAGTGTTCAAAACATGTTGGAGACTCTTCTAAAACATGTAGGTAAATCTCGGATCACGGTCGGATACAGTCAATAATGGTGTACTCAATGTATCCACACAACTTATCTAATGTATATCTATGCAAGATGATCGAGTGATAAGTCTTATTGAATTGTGATAAAGTGAGTTGTCTTTATAAGATGATAAAAAACAACCTATATAGTATTATTTCCTATGGATGTCTTCTAATGTCTGTTGACAAAGTATATGGTGATGTTTTCTCATTTCCATATCGGTAAGGGTAATGGTTGCATCATCCCATTAGAATTTTGTCTTTGAGCCTTCACTTGTAGACATAATGAGAATTTTGATGTATATTTAGAGATATCTTTCTTCATATTTTCCCACCAATAGTTCTCTCAGAGATCTCAGTACATCTTTGTTCTCCCTGGGTGGATGAAGAAGGTCAATCTATGTGCATCATTCAAAATCTCCCTCTTTATCTCAGGATTTGATGGTACACATATTCATGACCCAAATCTTATGACTCCTTCCTCATCAATTTTGAACTCTAGGGATTTCTCTTTTCTAATAGATTCCACCTTCTTCTAAATTTCCACATCATTCAAAATTTCCTTCTTTATTAGATTCTTGTTAATATTAAGTAGATTTACTTAAGTAATTAACCATGTATTGGATAATATTTATGCATAATCCAATTTATTTTAGTTCTATCTTGGATGTTTTTAAATTTCATAAATTCATGTGATCATGAAAAAACAACCATAATGAAATAACCACGCAACTTGACATAAATAAAATAATAAAGTTGTAAGATCATAAGCTTTTAAAAATAGTTATTTTATCTAGCGTATGATAAACTAATCATCAACCTAAGGGAATAACACTTTGAACCAATTAAGGTTCATGTTACATCTTTCCACCTATACACCTATATATCTATCTTGGATTGGTTTATCCTTGGCTCTAAACTTGAACCACCTCCACTATCTTGGGAACTCTATCCATTACATATGATTTTACTCAAAGTTGAGGGGAAATGGGTTTATATAAAAGAAACCATGGTCATGAAGGCCTGTACATAATGATATGAGAGATGAAACGTAAGCCATAAATTTAATTTAATAATAAATTAAATGAATCCAGTCACATACAAAGGTCTGGTCTATGCTCATGATCATACAAATGCACTCAATGAATTATGAATTTAACAAAACTATCATTCAATTATTAATCGTTATTATTTAAGATAAATCGTGCTAGATTCAATTAACTGTCTTCTTTAATTGATCAATTATTTTATCTTAATTCTCATTAGAAATTCCTTGAGATTCTCATACATCATAATTATAAACAAATTAAATAAATTTATTTAAAATTAATTGTGTACATAAATGTACCTTGGAGGTAACACGGTGAATACCCATACAAATCTACCCAATATGTATCATAATCGTGTATTATTATTCTCTTTCAAAATGGAATTCCTCTGTGTGACCTTTTCAAACCCTCCACACATGGAAACCCCCATCCCCCACGAAGAGGTCACTACCTTGAGGTAGAGCCCCATCCGGGGAAGGAGTCGTTGCCAGCTGAGATGGTAGAGTGTCCCGGAGGGTAATGGCCCAAAAGCGATGGTGTGTCATAGTGATCCATCATCATATTGGGTTGCACCTCATTTTGCCCGCCCAGTTGAAACTGAGTGACCCGGTAAGGTAAGTGGATCCCGGGGGAGAGGCTCGTCCTGAAAGTGTACTCCTAGGATTCGAACCCTGAACCTCCCAAAGAATGGTGTGTTTATACTACTCACCTTCACCACCACACCACCACCTAAGTGGCTCATAATTGTATATTTTTTACACTTGTTACATATGGAATACATGAATTATCATGTGCTTTTATGACATATACTATCAACTTAAGGATTACATGAATTACATGATTTTTCGGTCATGTGTTATACTTCAATGCACGTATAGTAATAACTATAATATGACTCATACATGATATGTAGATCTGAACATTATGCATAAATTAATTAAACATATATATATATATTAAAACACATCACATGGTGTGTCCTATCAATTTAGTGACCACACGCAAGCACGTGTCGATAAGGTTTGAACAGTATAATAAATTAATTTCAATTCTGCATAATTTGGTATAAGTACATGGTGTGTACTAGAGAGCTATATGGCATGTACATCTCTCACCATCTATCTGAGTCACACACCTAGAGATTCAGCGTGTAAATCATGCCTCAAAAAAATGGAGTACACGACGTGTACAAGGGCTACATGGCATGTGGTCTCTGAGTTAAATAGTCACCAATTAGGTAGGTCTTGTATGAAAATACATTCCATGTATGTGAATTAAAGGACTACACACCGTATACGTGGGCTACACAATGTGTACTCCAACTGACTGTGCGCTAGGCTAGCCCGATCAACACACGGTGTAAGAAATTAAATGCACTGCATGTATTCAATGCACATGGTTTGAATTAATTTCGAATTAATTTATGGTGCATTAAACACTAGTACACATCATGTAACTCTGGTTACATGGCATTTACTCTTGTATTATCTGTCCAGAATCCCCGGCACCTCTGGATGAGATCTTTGATTTTATTTCATTTGTAGAATTAATTGATTTGATTAGATCTAAGAGAAACAAAAGAGAAAGAAGAATATACCACAATTTGGTTTATGGAACGATTGAGCTTGAATTGAAAACTAAATTAAAAATTCGTAAATAAATCAATGATCATTAAATAATTATAAATAATTATGCAACTTCTCTAATACCATTTTAAGGTTCTGGGCATAGTGGAAGCGTACGATGAGCCATGACCAACTTTGATTTTTGTCATGATCGATGATCAATCCAAGATTTACATGATGATGAACATCATAATCAATGTAATTGAATCAAATAAAACATATAAGGGATAGAATGTTGAAACCAAGCACGAGATCATAACGTATTATTTATAATTAATTTAATCAATTAAAGAATTACCTTGCATGAATTCATTCTTTATTGATGAATATAACAACAGGTCTATGTTGTATGGTCATTTTTTTGTAGGAATCAAGAGAAAATTATCTCTAACAGTGATTCACACATGTTCCACAAATCTCAGAACATTGTTATAGGAATCTCTGGGTGCTAGCATGACAGGTCCTATCGCTTGCATCATTCGCCTTTGATCACCATGATAATCACTTCCAAATAATTCTCCTTGATCTCTTGAGACTTGAGAGTATATGGTGGAGGAAGATCACTCTCTGTTCTTGGGAGCGTTCTTGGAGAGGGAACTCCCTAGGGCTTGAGAGGATTCTCTCTGGCTATCGTTGTGCGCAAAAAAATGAATTGGATTGCTTGGAAAAATAATATAATTGGGTCTAAATACTACTAGGATCTGAAAATAAATATTTTCACAATTTCCCTTTAATAATTATTTAATCCTTTGTGTAACTCCATATCTAAAATAATAATATTATTATTATTTCCTTGAAATGCGCTTAACTTGCGAATTAAATTAAATATTATTTAATTAATTAATATTCAATATATATTATTTCTCACCAGACCTAAAAAATTGGTCTTTAATTCCTCCGCAATATTTATCGATCCTTGAATAATGACTATTTATTTAATAAATAAATATCACTTCATTATTCCCTAATAAATAATAAATATTATATTCACTAAATAGCAAATAAATTTTTATTAAATATTCATCTCACATTATATTCTCTCGAATAATTGGTGATAGAATATATGTGATCAAGTAAAAAAGAATAATTATTAAACCATGTGTGGGGATAATATTTATTCAACTTGTTAAATAATAAATAATAATATATTATTTAACTGAGATTCTGGATACACTTAGTGTGTGACCCTCTATGCCTCTTTCTCGGTGGCATTAAGCAAAACAACCTAAAGTCCAAGGTTAGTATCTAGCAACATGCTAAGGCACCCATAAAGAAAGAAGTTAATATCACAATGACATAATACCTCATACAAATGTTCACAGTGTACTATAATCCATTTATCGTGATATCTCTAATTAAGCAGGTTGTATACTGGTGTCATTAACCTGTGTGTTCGATGTCTCTTTCTTTGAATTTTTTGAAATCAAACTTGCTCATAAAACACCATGGACGTGGATTAATTTAGGCTATATCATTTCCATCAAAGGCCCTGAGATGTCAACTTCCATTAAAGAATATAAGGGACAAATCCTTTCTCGTATTATTCATTAATGCAATATTACTCGTGATGCACCCAACATATCCTACCTCACCACAAACATTTTTCATCATAATTATCATCAATACATCAAAGTACGCGACTCATAATACTCATTAATAATAATATTAAATTCTAAGGTTCAATACACACGTCCACAGATAGGAACATCCAATGACACGTATAAATATAGATTTCTTACTGGCGGGTCTCATTATCATAATATCATACACTGGATGTTACCAAGTATGTACACCATGAGAAGGTTGTCTCAAATTCCTATGAGTCTCCACCCTTGATAGCTTATATAATTTGTGTCTCTCAAATGATATCATCTGGCTATAAAATATATTGTTAAGAATAGTGCCATATCACTTACGAGTTCTCATCATAGCAGAGAACTGCTATAACCTTTCAGTGCAACAACTACTCTTAAGATTTAATCACGAACTATGTTATGTAGAAGAACAATCATGATGTGATAAAAATTTATTAATATTCAAAACTATGAATTCAGGTTATCATAAAGTATACAGAATTTGGTTATAGGACACCAACTCCAACACATGTGATATGCACGGAACAAATAAATAAACTATTGAATAATAAATAAAATAAACTAACAATATCTTCTTCTACTGGTGCTTAATGCCTCTAAGAATGTCGTGAAGATCGTGCCAACCCATGTACCATGTACCATACTGTTGTTGATCTTTGGGTTTGTGACCCCGATTGATGATACTTGTGTCATCCAGTGTATGGGTGTCTCTGAGCATGTCATGATGATCGCACCTCCCAATATAACAGACAAGGTTCTCCCTAGAATATAGAATAGTATCATAGACCTCCCCTATGAGAGTTTTCTCAGCCTGAACATAGCCCATAGGTATCATAGACCTATGGAATGCTCCTAGAAATCTCTATCCCATTATACCTAATCAACACCAGACTTAAAATCCATGGAAACACCACTAATAGTATCACAAACCTCCCATATGGGATTTTTCTTAGCCAAGGGAATAAGCCCATAAGTAACATGGGCCTCCTCTATGGGGGTTTTCCAAGTAAAAACTAACACCTAACAAGACACCACTCCTTGGGCGTTTTCCATGCATAAATAAAAGATCGCCCCATGGGCGTATTCTATTTCATAGAAAAATAGCCTTGAGGGCGTATACCAAATCTAAACATAAATAAAAGAAAGAAAAAGTTTGGTCAAATGCCTAAAACTACCGTCACTATCCACACCTAGTCAAACCCTTTCACCAAGGTCAACATCCATCATAAGTATGATGACTTCAAGCCCATCCCCTCTCTTAAAACACTCTAGGTTGGACCAAACACCCAACCTATCCATTCATCTTGCCAAGGGCCGCTCACCCAGGTCACCGAGTCTCTGAAGGAGAAGAACACCCCTCATCCATTCCATTAACCCAAAGACTCATGGGAATCACTAAGTCTCAAATGACCAACCCCTTGGTCATTCATCCCAGCCTATCACACACCTCTACTTGGAGGGGTCCAAAAACTCCTATACAAGGCTACTAAGCTTACTCCAACTCAATTTATTAAACTAGTCTCCTCACATGGGGTCTAGGTATCTCAGATCAGACAACTGGTCAAGGCCTCAGCCATTGGCAGCCAAGGTGTCAAGCTAGTACATGAGGTCCAATGTAACCTTGCACTTTCTTCATTATAGGAGATTTCATTTTAAATTAAAAAACTTATTTAATTACTAAAAAACTAAATTAAATAGTTCACTACCCTCATGGAGTGACCACACATCCATATGCATGTAACGAAATGGATAAAGCCATAAGGCTAGTACATGGACCACCAACCTCATCCATGAAGCTTTCCAATTTTTAACTTAAAGGCTTGTAGTTTCTGGGCGCAGTGGAAGCGCGTTGGTGGGTTTTCCCAACTTTAAATTTAGCATTAAACCCGAGATCCGTCATGATATAAAATGCCAGATCTTCAGAATGGAATGAAGAACGAAAAAGAAAAGAAGAGTCCCGGAACCATTGATATAGGATCATCATATGTTGGTTATAATTAATTTTATTAATTCACAAGAATTACCTCGGTGGAATTATTTCTTCGTTGATGTCTCTTGTCACGATCATGTGATCCGTTGTTGCGTTGTAGAATCCAAGTATAGGATTCCTCTAGTGGTGATCCACACGTGCTCCATATATCTCTGGACATCGCCGAAGGGATCTCTGGGTGCTAGCGTAGAAGAACCTTCGCTTGCGATGTCCGCCTTCGACCGCCTTGATCCGATGGAGGATCTCGCTCTCGTAACTTGAGGGTGTTCTTGGTGGAAAGGGAATTCTATCTTGGCTTGAGAGTATTTCCAAATTCGTTGTGCGCAACCATAATGGCTCTGGAAAAGTGTTGGGTTGTGAGGATATTTATAATCGGGTTTGAGGTTAATAGAGTTATGACAATAAATAAACGTGTTACGCATTTTATTTATTTCATTAACTCTTATTGAAACCCCATATTGAATTATTAATTCCTTGACATGCACCCACGCTGATTATAATTAATATCATTTAATAAAACAATATTATATCCTCAAAATACCGACTGGAAAACTACATGGCGTGTAATAATTAATACATGGCGTGTACTTGTTTTCCACAAAACTAAACGGAGTGTATATTTAATATACATAGTGTGTACTTTTATTTTCCATTTTTCTCCACCACATTTATTAGACCTTGAGTAATGGCTATTTATTTCTTAAATAAATGTAACTACATTACTCTCTAATAAATATATTAGTTCACCCACAATATATTCTCTCGAATAACTAGTGTCGAAATAAATGCGATCAGGCATCCTTAAATAATTATTAAACCACAGTCGGGAATAATATTTATTTAACTTGTTAAATTAATATTTAACTGAGATACATGGAAACACTTAGTGTGTGACCCTCTAGGCCTCTTTCTCATTGGTATTAGGCGGAGCCTGCCTAAAATCCAAGGTTAGAGCCTAGAAACACGCCAAGGCACCCATATAGAAAGAAGTTAACGCTGCAATGACGTGTCACCTCCTACGAACACTTACCATGTAATATAATCCCTTTGTCTCGATATCTCTAATCAAGCGGGTTGCATGCTAGTGCCATCAACCCATGTGCTCGATTATTCTTTCTTTGACTTACTGGAATTTAACTCGCCTATAACTTACCATGGTCATGGATTTATTTAGGCTATATCAATTCTATAAAAGGGCCTGAGATATCTACTTCCGTTATGGAACAGAAGGGACAAATCCTTTCTCGCATTATCTGTTAATGCAATATTACTCGTGACGCACCCAACGTATCCTACCTCGCTGCGAACAGTGTGTCGTCATAGTTTTCTTCAATACATCTAAGTGCATGAGTTGTAATACCCATTAATAATAATCTTAAAGTCTAAGTACCAATACACACGTCCGTAGATAGGAACATCCAATGACACTATGAAATGTGGATTTCCTACTGGCGGGTCTCGTTCTCATAATATCCTCCTGGATATTACCAAGGGCGCACACCATGATAAGGTTCCTCAAAGTTTTATGAGTCATCACCCCTAATGACCTGTATTATTTTTGTCCCTCAAATAATATCATCTGGCCATAGAACATATATTCAAGAACAGTGTTATGGCACTTATGGGTTCTCATCATAGTAGGGATCCGCTATGACCCTTTAATGCAATAGTTGTCCTTAGGACAGTATCACATGCATTGTCACGCAGAAGAACAATCAAGATGTGATAAGGCTTTTATTAATTAATAAAGTACAAATTAGTTGGTTCTATACCACCAACTCCAACAGACTCCCACTTGGACTAGAGCCAACTACTAACAACCTTTAACCCACTAGCTCTCACATGATATTCATGCTTCTATTGATATAGGTCTTTAGTCATGGGGTCCACCACGTTCTCTTCTGTGGACACTCTGCTCATAGCAACTTCACCCCTCTGATAGAAATCCCTCAAGAGGTGATACTTCTGGAGTATGTGATTTTTCCGTTGATGTGACCTTGGTTCTTTTGCAAGAGCCACCGCTGCAGTATTATAACAATACAATGTAATGGGATCTTTATTGCTAGGCACCACATCAAGATCCTGGAAAAAGTTTTGAATCCAGACGTCTTACTTGGCTGCATCAGAAGCCGCTATATATTCAGACTCCTCTGTAGAATCGGCAACAACTGGATGCTTTGAACTCTTCCAGCTCACAGCTCCTCCATTGAGATAGAAAACATATCCAGATGGTGACTTTAGATCATTTTGATCTGTCTGAAAACTAGCATCAGTATACCCTCTGATGACAAGCTCCTTGTCTCCTCCATACACTAGGAACATATCCTTAGTTCTTCTCAGATACTTAAGGATAGTCTTAAAAGCAGTCTGATGCTGTTCTCCTGGATCTGCTTGATATCTGCCTACCATGCTCAGTTCATAGGCAACATCAAGCCTGGTATATAACATGGAATACATGATGGATACTATAGCTGAAGAGTATGGGATCTTACTCATTATATCTTTCTCTTTTTGTGTCTGAGGACACATTCTCTTAGAAATATGTAGGCCATGTGACACTGGAACCAATCCCCTCTTGGATTGTTCCATACTAAATCTCTTTAGTATCTGGTCAATGTATGTACCCTGACTTGGTCCAAGCAGCCTCTTGGATCTATCATGAATGATCTTGATCCCTAGAATGTAGGCTACTTCTCCTAAGTCCTTCATGGAGAAACACTTGTTCAACCAGTCCTTAACTGACTGTAAGACTGGTACATTGTTTCCAATAATTAATATGTCGTCAACATATACTACTAGGATAACGATCACATTCTCATTAAACCGCTTATAAACACATGGCTCACATTCATTCTTAATGAAACCAAATTCTATTATAGCTTCATCAAATTGACTGTTCCATGACCTGGATGCTTGCTTCAATCCATAAATGGATTTCTGCAACTTGCAAACCCATTTTTCTTCACCTGGTGTCACAAACCCTTTTGGTTGTTTCATATAGACATCTTCCTGAAGGTTCCTGTTAAGGAATGCTGTTTTGACATCCATTTGCCAAATCTTGTAGTCATGGTAAACTGTTATGCCAAGTATGATTCTTATGGATTTAAACATGGCAACTGGCGAGAAGGTTTCATCATAGTCAATTCCTTGACTCTGTCTGAATCCTTTAGCCACTAGCCTTGCTTTATAGGTGCTAAATTGACCTTCCATGTCCAGTTTTCTCTTGAATACCCATTTGCATTCAACAGGCTTTACATCAACTGGATCATCGACCAGAACCCAGACTTGGTTCTGATACATGGAATCCATCTCAGAATTCATAGCTTCTAGACATCTTGCAGCTTCTAAGCTTTCTACTACTTCCTTGTAGGAGATAGGTTCATCATTGTCCAAAAATAATGATTCACTATCCTCAGTGACTAGGAAACCAAATCTCTCTGGTTCCCTTACCTATCTTGAGCTCCTACGCAGTACTTGTGTGTCTGGAACCTCTTCCACGGGGACCTATGGAACTTGTTCTTGTACCAACTCATGTGTATCTTGAGCATCAACTTCGTCGAAGTCAATCTTTCTCCCACTATCCTTTTTGAGGATGTGCTCCATCTCAAGAAAGGCGGCTTGTCTGGTGATAGTCACATTCTTTTCTTGAGGGTTATATAGTTAATATCCTTTCGTTTCCTTGGGATATCCTATAAAGATACACTTCGTGCCCCGGGGTGCTAGTTTGTTGCCTGAGAAGGCCTTAACAAATGCCTCGCATCCCCATACACGTGTATGCGACAAAACAGGTTTCTTTCCACTCCATAACTCAGAGGGAATTCCATTTGTTGCCTTAGTTGGTACTTGGTTTAATGTGTATGTTGCAGTTTGTAATGCATATCCCCAAAAGGATAATAGAAGATCCGCATGACTCATCATCGACCTCACCATGTCCAACAAGGTGCAGTTCCTCCTTTCACTAACACCGTTCCACTGTGGTGTATAAGGAGGAGTGAGATGAGATAGAATCTTAGACTCCCATAGAATATCGATGAACTCTTGGTTCAGATATTCTCCACCTCGATCTGATCGAAGTTTCTTTATCTTCTTACCAAGATGATTCTCTACTTCATTCTTGAATTCCTTAAATTTCTCTAAGGCTTCTGATTTATACCTCATTAAGTAGACAAATCTGTATCTACTCAAATCATCAGTAAAAGTAATGAAGTAAGAATATCCACCTCTAGCTTCTACTGAAAATGGTCCACATACATCTGTGTGTACCAATCCTAGAAGCTCTGTGGCCCTTTCACCCTGTCCACCAAAAGGCGTCTTGGTCATTTTACCTTGTAAACAAGTGTGACATCTATCAAGTGGTTTTAGCTTAGTAGAGTCTAAATAGCCATCTTGACAGATCTTTGTCAAGCGCTTATCGTTTACATGACCAAGGCGGTGATTCCACAACTGGGTGATGTATGAGTCATGTGAGTTTGTTTCATTATCGATTGACAACACTTGGTCTTCATAATTTAATACATACAAACCATTATTCAAATGTTCCATACCATAACATACATTGTTCTTATAAAAGAGACAACCCTTGTTTCCAAACTTGAAAAAAAATCCATCCATATCCAAACAAGATACAGAAATTATGTTCTTGGTAACACTAGGCACAAAATAACATTTTTGTAAAACTAAAATCATGTCAGTTGGCAATGAGAGGTGATAGTCGCCAATAGCCAATGAAGCCAGCCTTGCGCCATTGGCAGCTCGAAGATCCACCTCTCCTCTAGAGATCTTTCTAAATCTACTTGGCTCTTGCATTTGAATACAGATGTGAGCCTCACAAGCTGTATCTAATACCCAATGTGTAGAAATAAAAAGATTGCACTCGATAACAAATGCACCTTTAACATCCCCAGGCTTCTGGGTGCAGTTCCTCTTCCAGTGGCCCTGCTTGCCACATGCAAAACACATTGCCTCTTGTTCCTTTCCCTGCCTCTAGATCTTCCCCTTCTTGGAGGGATGGTGCTCTGGGGATTCAGACCGTTTATAAGTCTTGGGCCCCTTTTCCTTGTCCTTCCTTTTCTTGTTCACCATAAGGACCACGGGTTTGTCACACCTCATGTCCTTATCTACCTGGAGAATCAAGGTCATAAGTTCCGATAGACTCTTCTCATTGCCGCTCATATTATAGTTGACAATGAAGCTAGAGAAGGTCTTGGGCAGTGATGATAGGATGAGATCTGTACGCAACTCATTCGGGAATTTAATCCCTAAGATGTTCAGGCATTCAATGTAGCCAATAAGCTTGACTACATGAGGGCTAGCTGGCACAGACTCTCCAAGCTTAGTTGCAAACAAAGCATTGGAGATCTCATACCTCTCCTATCTCGCCTTCTCTTGGTAGAGATCCTTAAGGTGAGACGTCATGTTATACGCATCCATGTTTTCATGTTGCTTCAAAAGCTCATTGGACATGGCCGATAGCATGAAACACTGGAAATTTGTGGAATCATCCATGTGTTTCATATAGAGAGATAATTCATCATCACTGGCCTCTTTCCCAAGCGCAATTGGAATAGTCTCTTCCAGCACATACAATTTCCTTTCGTGGTGAAGGATGACGCGTAAACGCCTCTACCACTCTTGGAAATTGGTGCCGGTGAGAAGGTTTTCCTTCTCGAGTATGGTTCGCAATGATATGTTTGAATTCATTTTATTGTCATTTCTACAAATTAAGATGAGAAAAGGTTTAGTACTTTATTACAAAACTGAGACAAATAAATAAATTAATACTTATTAGTCTCCCACTATTTTATCAAAATCCAATAGCCCTCACCATTGATTTCGGAATATTCTGTTGCCTAAATATTCTAGTGGCAAGGATCCATATTGTCCTTCGCATTACCCCAACTAGGGTTGGTCAAGCAACTTGAAGGGTTTTAGGTAGGCATTCCAAATGCCAACGTCATTAACTCACAGCTCCTTGATCTGCTGAGTGGACTCCCCAATCCTGAAATCCTTTTATTTTGGATTTCCTCAACCTTTGCCTCTTGGTCACACCAAGTCCTATTGTGGCAGTCAACCCTTGATGCGAACCAAGTCAAGTCAACCCAAAACCTTGAATTAGAATTCCCCGATAATTGAAAGCACCCCAACTAGGGTTGGTCAAGCACTTTGAACTATGGTTCAATTTTAACCAAGATTATGGAAGGCTATACCGACTTAATATTTCTTTTGAGGGATTTTATCCTTATACGTAAATTGTCATTTTATTATCTTTGATTACATTCTTGTTAATATTAAGTGGGATATACTTAAGTGATTAACCATGTCTAAGATAATATTTACGTATAAGCTGGTTTTATTTTAGTTCCATCTTGCATGCTTGTTTAATCCATTAATTGTGTGATCGTGACAACACACCCACAATAAATAAACCGTGCAACTTACAGAAATAAAATAAATGGTATGATCATGAGCTTTTCTATTGGTTAGTTTATCTAGAAGTTGATAAACTAACCCAAGACATAGGGGAGAAATACCTTGAACCTTTCGGGTTCGTGTTTACAGCTTTCCACCTGTCCACCTTTGTATCTCCTTGGATTGGTTTCACCTTGGCTCCTGACTTGAGCCGCCTCCACTAGCTTGGGATCTCCATCCATTACATATGCATTTATCTCACACGCAGGTGAGGGGTAAAAGGGGTTTTTACATAAAAGAATCATTGGGTGCGCAGACCCTACATATTAATGAGGAGATGGCTCACAGGCCAACAAATTTAATTTAAATAAATAAATTAAAAGAAACTATTCACATACAAAGGTCTCGGTCTAGCTCATGATAATCCATACATGCAACTATATTTACGCATAAATAAAACTAGCATTCAATTCTTTAATCGTTCTTGTTTAAGATAAATCACGCTCGAATTAATTAATTATCTTTAATTAATCAATCCTTTTATCTTAAACCATTTTTTGAACTTCCTTGAGATTCTCATCCATCATAATTTTAAACAAATAAATTCATTTAAAATTATCCTTGTACATAACTTGTACCTTGGAGGCAACCCGGTGAATTCTCATTCATTACGCAGATGTTAAATTAAACACATATATATAAAACATCTATCATGTGTTGTGCCTCAGCTTTACGCCTGCACCATGGTACACATCTCAAGGGTTTGTATAATATAATAATAAATTTTAATAAATCTGCATAATTTGAGTGAGTACACGGCGTGTAGTTCCAACTACACGGTGTGTATTTTTCTTCACCATCCATCTGAAGTACACGCCCGGGGACAGGGCGTGTTAATGTACTTCGGAAATTTTTGGAGTACACGGCATGTTATGTGGGACACATGCCATGTAGTTTCTGCGTTACACAGTTTCCAGTCGGGAAAGTCGTGTACAGGGTACACGGCCCAACCCTAACCCGAAGAGACTACACCTCGTGTTCATTGGACCACACGGCGTGTAATTCGGAAACTGTGTGCCACCAGTTTCTGGTCAACACACGGTGTCTTAAATTCTTAGAAAGAATCCAATACATGACCTGATTTGGAGGATCAGTCAATGCATTGAACCTAGGCTACACGGCGTGTACTTCCGAATACACGCTGTGTATTCTGGTGTTGTACGGCCAGAAACGTTTGGCTCCTCCGGATGAGTTCCTCTATTTTATTTTAATTAAAATTAAAAAAAATGTTTCTATGAGGTGAAGGAGAAACGAGGAAGGAATAACAGATCTCGACATTCAGATTTCCAGAATGATTAAATATGAATTGAAATAACTAAATTATTAAATGCGTAAATCACCAACAAAAAACTAAATAATTATAATCAACGAAACCTCCCTCTGATACCACTTGTAGGTTTGGGGCGCAGCAGAAGTGCGTTGGTGGGTTTTCCCAACTTTAAATTTAGCATTAAACAACGTTCAATCCAAGATTCGTCACGATATAAAACACCGGATCTTTGGAATGGAACGAAGAAGGAAAAAGAAAAGAAGAGTCCCGGAACCATTGAGATAGGATCATCATATGTTGGTTATAATTAATTTAATTAATTCACAAAAAATACCTCGGTGGAATTCTTTCTTCGTCGATGTCTCCGATCATGATCCTATGATTCGTTGTTGCGTTATAGAATCCAAGTATAGGATTCCTTTAGCGGTGATCCACACGTGCTCCATGTATCTCTGGACGTCGCTGAAGGGATCATTGGGTGCTAGCGCGGAAGAACCTTGGCTTGCGATGTCCACCTTCGACCGCCTTGATCCGGTGGAGGATCTCACTCTCGTAACTTGAGGGCGTTCTTGGTGGAAAGAGAATTCTCTCTTGGCTTGAGAGTATTTCTAAATCCGTTGTGCACAACCATAATGGCTCTGGAAAAGTGTTGGGTTGTGAGGATATTTATAATCGGGTTTGAGGTTAATAGAGTTATGACAATAAATAAACATGTTACGCGTTTTATTTATTTCATTAACTCTTATTGAAACCCCATGTCGAATTATTAATTCCTTGACATGCCCCCACACTGATTATAATTAATATCTTTTAATAAAACAATATTATATCCTCAAAATCCCGACTGGAAAATTACATGGCGTGTAATAATTAATACACGGCGTGTACTTGTTTTCCACAAAACTACACGGCGTGTACTTTTATTTTCCATTTTTCTCCACCACATTTATTAGACCTTGAGTAATGACTATTTATTTCTTAAATAAATGTAACTGTATTACTCGCTAATAAATATATTATTTCGCCCACAATATATTCTCTCGAATAACTAGTGTCGAAATAAATGCGATCAGGCATCCTTAAATAATTATTAAACCACAGTCGGGAATAATATTTATTTAACTTGTTAAATTAATATTTAACTGAGATAAATGGACACACTTAGTGTGTGACCCTCTAGGCCTCTTTCTCAGTGGCATTAGGCGGAGCCTGCTTAAAGTCCAAGGTTAGCGTCTAGCAACACGCCAAGGCACCCATAGAGAAAAAGTTAACGCCGCAATGACATGTCACCTCCTACAAACGCTTACCGTGTAATATAATCTCTTTGTCTCGATATATCTAATCAAGCAGGTTGCATGCTAGTGCCATCAACCCATGTGCTCGATTATTCTTTCTTTGACTTCCCGGAATTGAACTCGCCTATACCTTACCATGGTCATGGATTTATTTAGGTTATATCAATTTCATCAAAGTGCCTGAGATATCTACTTCCGTTATGGAACAGAAGGGACAAATCATTTCTCGCATTATCTTTTAATGCAGTATTACTTATGACGCACCCAACGTATCCTACCTCACTGCGAACAGTGTGTCGTCGCAGTTTTCGTCAATACATCTAAGTGCACGAGTTGTAATACCCATTAATAATAATCTTAAAGTCTAAGGACCAATACATACGTCCGCAGATAGGAACATCCAATGACACTATGAAATGTGGACTTCCTACTGGCTGGTCTCGTTCTCATAATATCCTCCTGGATATTACCAAGGGTGCACATCATGAGAAGGTGCCTCAAAGTTTTATGAGTCCTCACCCCTAATGACCTGTATTATTTGTATCCCTCAAATAATATCATCCGGCCATAGAACATATATTCAAGAATTGTGTTATGACACTTATGGGTTCTCATCATAGCAGGGATCCGCTATGACCCTTTAATGCAACAGTTGTCCTTAGAACATTATCACATGCATTGTCATGCCGAAGAACAATCAAGATATGATAAAACTTTTATTAATGAATAAAGTACAAAGTAGTTGGTTCTAGACCACCAACTCCAACAAGGCCAACAGTTCTACCAATTCCCACCAAGGTCCACCTGAACCCATTCGACCAGCTTGAGCCCCTAAATCATGCTCTATAACAAAAATTGATTAATTATAACCAATTGCAATTAATTATACCATTTATTCAAAGATGGCATAAATGTTGATAACTCATTGGGCATCCAGTGATCGTCGGTTATTCGAGCAACAAGGTGCCAATAATCCCCAACACACCCCCGAGCCCAAATGGAGTCAAATCCTCAACCTACACCTCCAATTACATCATTAAATAAATATAGTTTTAATGAAAAAACAAAAAAAAAATTCACGATGCATCGTACCTTTGACGAAACAACAAACAATGATAGGCAGACGTTGTCTTAGGACGCCCTCTCACTAAGTAGAACAAAATCCCCTTTGTTTTGGGGCGATTTCACCATGTTCTGGTGGAATCGCATCAAACCCCCTAAATGAAGAGCTCAAAAATTAGAGAGGAAGTAGGAGATTAGCGGAAGCCATCGGAGGTGAACACTCAACTCAAATCATCGAAAATCGCCATAAAAAACCCCAAGGTCCATGGGGTTTTAAGAGAGGAGGAAGGGGGAGAGGGTTTGGTTTGTCCTAGTCGCACGCACAAACAAGAGGAGAGGGAGCCGCCCCCTTAGAAAACTCGAGGGGGCAATTTGGTAAATTACCCCCTAAAAACACCCCATCGACTAGCTAGCCTAGGTCCACTGGTCAGTTGGTGTTGGGCCACCAATCGGGTTTCCTTTGATGCTTCTCAAACCCTCTGAGCTACCTCTTGAGCCCCCATTCCAAGTCTAAAAACACCTATTTGAGTGCTCAAACTCTCGGAATTTCCTTCACACCCTTGGATCAAATTTTAATTTGTCCACTAAACTGAAAATTCAAATTCCTTCCGGAATTTTCCAATATGTACGAACATGGGGTATTACAGTCCCCATCAAACACCATTCCCTTCATTCCTTATAAAAGAAGCATCAACACTTAATTTAATAGAATTTCCAACCAAAGAGAACCAACACAAACCAAAAGAATTAAAATCAATTCTACTAACTGCCCAAAAATCTTCAATAAAAGTAAAAACACCAATAACTAAAAAATCTAGATCTCGACCCTTTTGTTGGAAAATTAACGATTTATGGTCTTTCATTAAAATCCATGCCATAGCAAAAATAAATGCAACTAGTTTCATATTCATAGAGGATAAAACATTTGTAATCAGCCTTGAAAAACTGCTATTATCAACGAGTGGCATTAATGTGTATTATATATGATACAAAATGACATGATTGTTTTCTAATAGTTTTCATTTCTTTTATGTTTCTCTTTTGCTTCTGATGGTAATCTTCTCAACATAAATCCTCACAAAGCCCCCCCAAGGTGCAGTTGAGTAGATCGCGTCCCTATGAGGTCTCCGAGAGGTCTTGTATTCAAGTCTTCTTGAATACATTGTACGTGTATGTTGTGATTTTGATTCTATCCCCCCCCCCCGCCACTCGCTATTATTGAACGATGGTTATTCCTATTATATTTTGATTAGCGTTAGCTAAAAATGGTGATAAAAACCATCATTTATCAGTGCTTTTTTTAACTAAGATAAATGGTTGTCTTCGTTAGCATTGATAAATGACGCCCTTTATCGATGTTTTTTTTAACAAAAGCGAATCTTTAGTAGCGTTGATAAAATAAAAAAGTTATATATTATTAAAAAACATATTTAAATATAAATATATATTTCTATTGATGTATGTATATATATATATATATAATATTTGATTAAATATGATTTATATTATATTGAATATGTATTTATGCTAAATACATAACATATTTAGTGAAAAATAGTTTATAGAATAATTAAAAATTGATATTAATTAATAATTTGATGATTAAAACCAAGTAACACACGTTTAACAACAATTTCATGATATAGAAAAAGATTAACAGATTAATTAAGATCTTATGAAAAGTTGATAAAGTGTTTGAAATTCAAAGTGTCCAGATTTTTGAATCATTACGTACGTAATAACATTTTTCACGAATGGGGATATGAAATCTTCAGAGCTTCTGCGGACGTCGGACCAATTTTACAGTGCATGCATAATGAAAGGACCATTCGACTCCCATTTCACATGCATGGCGTACTCGTGACTATATATAATTGTTGTTATGGCAGCGTTGGAGAGAGAAAGTGACCTAATTCACCATCCCACTGTCCTGTTATGCACAGAAGCTGGGGAGGATCCCGAGGAAGAAGACGATGGGAGGCGTTGTCTGTGCCTATGAAAGGGAAAGACTCACTGATAGAGAGAGGCGCAGCAGCAGAGCCGATCAGACAGACAGACAGATATATCAGATCAATGACGCCATTAAAACCCACCGCCCAGAGATCCAGCCCCGCCGCAGACACCCCCTGTTGGATCTGTCGTCTTTCCGCAGGAGAAATGCAGGCACACGAAACCATGGAAGCAATAATATTAAGAACAAAGGCTAGCTGCGGGCAAAAAAATGGATTCCTTCAATGTTTCTTTTTTTTTTTTTTTTTTTACTATGCTTTTCTATCCAGTTGGCCGGAGGCCTACGTGCGCCGGGGCTCTTCCGGCGGCAGATTCTGGAAGATGAGCGGCGCGCCGTGCTGAGGGTGGAGAAGCATCGTCACCGCCGGCGCATGGCGATAGCGGGGGGAGAGGCGGAGGGAGAAGCGCTGGAGGAGGAGGGCGAGGACGAGCTTGCCGTGGAGCAGCGCCAGGTTCTGGCCGATGCAGGTGCGGGGGCCCAGGCCGAAGGGGATGAACGCCACCGGGTGCCGGGCTGCCCGCGTCGCCCCCTCCGCGAACCGCCCCGGGTTGAAATCGTCGGCGTCCTCGCCCCACGCCGCCGCGTCGTGGTGCACGGCGAGGATCGGGATCAGCAGCTCCGTCCCCGCCGGGATCGCGTAGGGCCCCAGCGCCACGTCCGCCTTCGCCCGCCGGATCGTCGCCACCGTCGGCGGGTACAGCCGGAGGGATTCCTGGAGGATCATGCCCAGCTGCGCACCACATCACATCACCTCACCGCAGTCAGCTCACGAAAAAGGAGAAGAGAACCACAACCCGGCTCAACCCGGCTCACCGTCTTGAGGCGGGCGACGTCGTCCCGCGTGGGAACGCCACGTGCGCCGCACACCCGCCGGACCTCGTCACGTGCCCGGGCCTGCCACTCGGGGTGCATCGCCAGCAGCACCGCCGTCCACGTCAGCAGGCTCGCCGTCGTCTGCTTCCCGGCGAAGAAGAACGTCCGGCACTCCTCCACGATGTCGTAGTGGGTGATCCGCCCCTGCTCCGGCGGCCCCGCGCTGGCCCGGATCATCAGCCCCAGCAGATCCTTCGCCCCGCCGCCGCCCTCCGGCGGGTCCCGGACCCGGGCCCGGACCCTGCCTTCACACTCCTCCCGCCGCCGCCGCTCGATGAGCCGGCTCAGAGACCTCCTGATCTCCCGGTCCAGCCTCCAGCAACACACGTTCCTCCTCGTCGGCAAAAACCTGAAACTCCATGGCCGGAGGATTGAGCTTCGAGAACGCTACCACCATCGACTCGACTGGATAAAAAATACCTGTAACAGGGGATGAAGACTTTCTGAAAAGCCTCGGTGGCGAGGACCATTTGCTGCGCCTGCAGCCGGAAAATCGCCTTGCCGTCTTCGTAGCTGCTCCCGAACACCGTCCGCGTGATTATATCCTCCGTCAACGTCTGAAACCAATCCGAAACCTCGACCTCCACCCCGTCGCCGCCGGCGTCCGGATTCTCCGACCACCGCTCCACCATCTCCACCACGCTCTTCGCCACCATGGGAATCGACAGCTGAAGCCCAGGAACAAACACGATAAACAAAACCGCAACCCGAACCTTGAATAAATACAGGGGAGGGACGGGACCTTGAGATTATCGATTTTGAAGGTTTGGGAGATGATATTGCGATGGTGAGCCCATTTCTGGCCCTTGAGGCTGAACAGGCCGTCGCCCTCGAGCTGCTTCAATGCGGGATGCGCCTCCTTCTTCTCGTAGGAGCTGGACCGGGAAGCCAGGATCTCCCGGACCAGGTCTGGATCCGAGACGGTCATCCGGAGGGTGGATCCGAACCACACCAGGAACGTCGTCCCTGCACAGCCCGCCCCCATTAATACAGGTACACAGGAAAACAGGGGAGGGCGAACCGATGATGAATTGGGAAAACAGAGGAGTTAATGCATTGATTTCCAGAATCCTCATGGGTGGGACAAGGAGTGGGACTCCTCCACGCACTCTGCAAATCGTGTCTGCAGCTTCCCGGACCGAAGCACGGCACTGGATATTATTACAAATGAAACACAGAACATGAACCTGCGTGTCGTCGTCCCGACCGCATTATCTCTGAAACAGAGGAGAAGGGGAGAAGAAAACCCAGCTGGCCCGCTGCCATATTAGGACAGAACTTCTCCACTGATAATCAGAAGGCGACCTCATTCCTCACATGCATTCCCGCAAAAGGCGCCACAAACCCAGAAGAGTAGAGCCAATGAAGAGTTAATGCCACCGCAAAGTTCTTACTTTTCCGATTATGAATCCACATGTTCGTTGGAGAAGGAAGAAGAAAAAGCGGGGAAGGTGAATAAATAGGAACCAACAGAGAACCGGAAGAGCCGTGGGGTTGAAGGCGATATGAGTGGAATCATCAAAAGAGAGAGAGCGTGCTCGTTACAAAATAAAGCCAAAGAAAAAATCCAAATTGAACTGTAAAAACAGTGAGAAAACAAAAGATGGAAGTGACCTGAAGCTCCCAAATGCGAGCCTCGTCTTCTTTTCAGTTGTTTGAAGGTGATGATGATCAGGGTGAAAAAACCCAAAAATAAACGGCACACGGAGATGAAGCTCTGTTCTGTCACTTTTCATGGTGGGTTTTGCAAAGTGAGTCGAAAATAAAGCATGAACCCCCACGCACAAAACAAAACCAGAAGGCTCGAAATCCCTGCCACGCAGGAGCTTCAAAGATAGAACAGCGACAGCTCTGTCTCATTGAAAGCAACCAAACGGGATTTCAATGGAGATTCACAAAACAGAGCAGAGGGGGGGATGGGGTACCGTATATTTTCTTCCAGTGATGGTAGAAGGAGAGGACTCTGGGAAGGATGTTGTGGGAGGAAGACGGCATGGGCTGGGAGGAAGCCGCAAGCATGAGGCCCACGATCTCCCTGGCATTCCCGATGAAGAAGCGGTAGGGGGGACCTCGGATCCCCTGTTTCGCAAAATGCCTCTCCATCCGCCTGGGCCGCCACCACAGCGCCGCCGCTGCCCGGAGCAGCAGCGCGGCGAGGAGGAGGAACAAGAGTGCTGCCCCGAGGAGCGGAGACCCCTCCATGAATGAAGGCCGGGTTAGGTTGATGGTGAGAGAAGAGCAGGGTGGAGCTGTAGCGACAGTGGCATAAATAGTAGCATCAGCCGCCTCCGCCTATGTTTTTCGCTGGTGATCTTCTTCTTCCTCCTCCCCTGCTATTCTCCTCTTCTGTTTTGGTGCCCCGCCCTCGTCCCTGTCCTCGGCTTTTAATAATACTCGCTAAGAGTGAGGAGAAAGTGGGAGGCCGCCATTGGCGCACACAGTCCAGTAGAAGTCAACCAATAACACGACGGCTTGGACCATATTGCCCATACAGATGGGTCATGATTGTATCGTATCGTATTATCAGAGGACTGTAAGACATTAATTTGAGAGAAATCGAATTATGAACTATTTATAATTATTAATTGTGCCATAAAGGCAAGTATTTTAGGAATTCGGCCAACTGTATTCCGTACCTTAATTTTTTGTATTATTTTTCATTTTTATTTAATATCTCCTACGCCGATCGGGATCATGTGTGATACGTGGCATGGAATTGGAATCTCCCACCTAAAAAGTAGAAACAATTTTACTCCCACCTCAACTAGACTCAATGGGTCATACCCATAAATATAATTTTTGTATCCATAACACAATCTATTTCAATGTGAATTATTAACCAATGGAATCTTAGAGAATTTGTGTCACGCACCACCTTCTTCTTCATTAATATAAAACAAAACAAGAATCAAGGATAGACTTTCCCAAACCCCAACCCATGGTGAAGACTTGCCACTAACAAATATCCCAAGAGCATCACAAATCAACCCACCATGTTTCATAGTAAAGGACTGACATTGTAGTCCTGGAATGTGCTTCAACTTTTGGATCTGAAAACCAAAAATCTCTAATCAAAACTTCAGCCTTTAACAAACTCTGATTACTAGAAAACTAGGCTTCATCTGTAGCCATCAAAATCGATTGCAAAAGGGGTTTTTACAACACGATCGACCGCTAAATGACCGTTTTTTCACCACTACAAACGTGACTTTTATCAACATTAAAAAAACACCGAGAAAATTGTATCATTTGTCATTGCTTTGTTAGTACTCATAAAGATGTCACTTTATCAACACTGATAAAATCTTTACTTTCAACAGAGCGAAAAAAAAACTAATAAATGGCACAATGAATAATTTAATTTATATATACATATTTACATATTTTTAAATAATATTTATATTACAATAAGTATATATAGGTAAATATAATATATAAATATGGTTTATATAACTTGTAATAAAAAATTATCATCAATCTTATTTCAATTATTTTATATATAAAAAATTATCAAATTATACTAATCAACCAAATGTTTAATAGTATATTTATATATATTAATTGCAAAATGTATATATAATTCATATGGATATGATATATTAATATTTTATTTAAACAATTATATAAATATATAAATGAATGTATTTATTTAAACATGTGATTCATATTTCAATTCATATATTTATATTCGGATTAAATAATTTAAAATATACGTACATGTATTTGCATGTATATTTATGCATGTGTATGTATGTCGATGTATGTGTATGACTATATGTGCGCGTATGTATGTGTTGTATGTGTGTATACATGCGTTGTGTTGTGTGTGTGTTTTGTATATGTGTATGTTTATCTGTGTACATGTGTGTGTGTGTGTGTGGATGCATATGCATGTGTATGTGTGTGTGTGTGGATGCACATGCATGAATATGCATCTGCATGTACATGTGTTTGTTTATGTGTGTATATGACATGTGTATATGTGTATGTATGTGTACATATGTTTATGTAGCATATGTGTATGTTTATATTATATGTGTATGTATGCACGCGTGTATGTAATTGTATGTATGTGTATGTGTATGAATATGCATGTATGTGTATATATGTGTGTGTGCATGTATATGTGTTTGTGCATGTATATGTGTTTGTGTATCTATATATGTGTGTATGTTTATGTTTATATGTATGTGTGTGTGTGTGTCTATGCGTATATGTGTGTGTATGTGTATGCGTATGCATATATTTACATGTATGTTTGCATGTGTATGTGTATGTGTATGTATGTTTATGTAGTATGTGGTGTATACATATGTATGTGTATGTATGTGCATGCACATGTATGTAATTGTATTAGCATACATACATGTGTTTGTATGTGTTGGATCGTTATTGATAACAAATATGACTAGAGAGGGGGTGAATGGGTGTTTAAAAAATTAATCACAAAAACAATTAGAGTGTAAAATATTAAATTGTAGTAAGTGCAGTGATCTTGAGTTGAGTTGCAGATGAAATAAAAATAAAAGAACACAAGATTTATAGTGGTTTAGATCACAAAGATCCAAGTTGTAAAGATCCGATCCTAGTTGCCCAAAGCCGATGTCTTATTTTATTACATTAGCATGATTACAAGATAGTCGTATCCTGAAAGAACGAATAGTTAAGTAGTTTTGGAAAACTAGATACATACATAAGTTCAACATTACAACTTGAAAGGAAATACAATATATATATATATTCCATTAGAAACATTCATGACTCCTAGATTATCTCTGCAAGTCATTCGTAATTTACTTCTTCATATCCTAAGAAAATAAAACATAAGGGGTGAGCTCAGATGCCCAATAAGGGTATGAAATACATCAGAAGATATCATAAACACAAATATTAGACATGGTGAATAACTAGAAACACATGCATTTAAAAAAATATACTTGAACGCAATATGAAAGGTATAAGAGCTGAATAAATAATGCCATAATAAAACACAATCATGAGTATTCTAATAGTCAAATAACCACATGAACTATCAATTACTAGCTTCATAATGAGAGAATGCATAATGTCGGACATCATAATCATTCTGTCAAGGCCTCATGCTAAGACCATACATAAACAGGTAAAAACCCAAACTAGTTTGTCTCATGAGACCTATCGATGCATCGATGTGGTATAGCGGGTCCCATCCGTCACGTAATAAGTCCAATGCATTCCTCGTATGAACGATGATAAACATAAACAACATATACATTCATATTGAAACTAACATATGAAATGTAAATAACTTTCCTCAATCATTAAATATGAACTTTAACTATTCAGAGTAATATGGTGAATGATATCAAGATAAAACATCCACAATCAAACTAATCATAAACCATTCAATAAAATATGGTAGATGATATCATAAAATATTAATCACAATTGAACATAAGAATCAATAAGAGTGTTGAAATAGATGGAAATACTCGTATAAAATCATCGAGTAATTCTCGAGATAAATACTCTTCTTTAAAAATAAGAGTTCTTTTGGAAAAATCATTGTATAAAACCATAAGTGAATTAAGGTAGTTTTTTCATAATAAAATGAGTGATTTTAGAAAAATAATGGTTGCTAAAAACAGATTATAGAGCGCCCTTGGAAATAGGAAAAAATTCGAGAAATTCCCTTGAATCGAGCTTGCATTTCAGGAAGAAGTTTTGAAAGTTCCTTTTAAAACATGTATCTCTCCATAAAAGGAATAAATAAGAATTTAATTAGGATTAAGAAAGACAAAGAGTAACTCGAAAGAAAATGGATGTTCAGGTAGAAAACCCTTACCTTATGTCCGAATATGTTCTATTTTTGAACTTAAGGTCCCAGAATATGAAATTAGACTTATTAATAACTTAATTAAGAACCTATTAGACATGTATTTAGTTTATCATAATTTTATTAAGTTCATTTATGTCCTTAATGATAGGTTATAAGATTGAATTTCGTCGTTTCAGAGTGTCTGTTTCCTTGATTTTCACAATCGACATACTTATATATGAGTATGGATGTTCATGTGGAATGGATATAATTCTCCAGAATTGAATTTATATATTATTTATGAACATCCAGAGGTGTTAATGGTTATATATATCATTTGGATACATGGTATGAGGATGAATCATTAGATGAAACATTAATGATAATTACTTAGATTATTTTGGCAGTATTCTGATTATTACGAACTAGTTTTGTCGTATGAATTAATATTATGTACATATACTAGTTCCTAAATATTAAATAGATTATAATACATATTTTATAGTTTAGTTCAACCATAAAAATAGTTTCATGACCAGTATTGAAGGAGAAATTGAAGAACGGGACTTTGTCGTCCACGAATGTTGTAAATTGGCACCTTACGGACGATGATTTCGTTTATAAAATAAGAGAGAGAGAGAGAGAGAGAGTAAGAATATTGATAATGGTTATTACATTAACATGATATAATTCCAGTATATAGATGATACTGGAGTTATCAAGATCATTTGAACAGAGGAGGTGAGTAGGGGATAACAAAAGAAAGGAACTTGAAATGAAATTAAAAGAAAGAAGATGTAGATTTACCTCTTGAATACACATCCTTGAGAACCTCCTTAAGGAGAGAGATTTTGGTTTTTTGGAAAGACCAAGGGCACCTGGACGTGGGGAGGGACTAGGGAAGAGTATTTGGGCATAACTTTGTGGAGATTCAAGTCTTAGAGGAGTGAGGAGAAGAGGGAGTGATGAGTGCCTTTTATAGTGGAGGAGAGGAGTTATTTCCCATTATTTTAATCATTATTTTATTATTTTGGCTCAATACTATGAATAGTCTTGATTCTTATGACTCAAAATAGTAATAAGTGAATGTGAGTTTGAACCAATGGCCATTTATATTAGCCATGACTCAAGCATGATGCAGAAATTCATTTATTTAGTATATTTCTTAAATTGTCGAATTTCACTATTCACAAAATTCAAGTATTTCAAAAAAATCCAAAAAATTCACCCTAACCATTTTTTGATGTGTAAATTTAAAAATGAACTCCATTTTATCAAAATAATTTTCTAAATAAGATAAATTTAATTTTTAAATAAAATCATTATTTACTTGAAAAATACAGATTTTAAATTTAAAACAGATTTTATAATAATTTCAAAAATTAACTGAGATCTCATAAAATTATCCTAAAATCACAGGACAACAAAATATTTATTTAGGAATACTTTTTATGAAAATGAATTTTATTAATTTATTAATTTAAAATTTTAATTAAATATTTATTACACACAAAAACATCAACACTTAATTATTAATTTTTAACATATTCTATTTCATTTATAAGGTGCCTAAATTTTATTTATACTTATACGAGTGATGTTACTATTCATAAGGGTACATTTATATTCATAAGAGTATGTTACTACTCATAAGGACAAGTTACTATTTACAAAAAATGCAAGTTAATCATATCAGACTCTAAATATCTTACTGATCGCAACAGTGTATGTCAGTTTTTTGAAATTCAAATCACAGAAGTGGAAAAAATTATGTTTACTGGCTAGGTTATAACAAAGTGGTGTTTTTTAGAAACTGAGTGTTTCATGCATTCAATATTGAATTTATTTATAAATCCTTGAGGTGTTACATTCTCCCCCCTTACAAAAATTTCATCCTCGAAATTCCAGAATGTTACCTCATAAAAAGGTTTGGGTAGTTCTCCATCATAAACTACTTAGGCTCTCATGTTGCTTCTTCAATTTTATGATTTTTCCAAAGTACCTTTACCAGTTGTGTTGTTCAATTCCTCAACACCTATTCCTTAGTGTCTAGAATCCAGATAGGCTCTTCATAGTAAGATAAATCAGGTTCCAATTCTATACCTTCAGAAGTGAGGACATGCGTTGGGTCTGACATGTACTTTCTCAATAATGAGACATGGAACACATTGTGTACCTTATACATGCTAGGCAACATTGAAAAATGATAAGCCACAACTCCAATTCTTTCCATAATTTTAAAAGGTCCAATGTACCTTGGGCTCAGTTTCCCTTTCTTCCCAAATCTTATAACACCCTTCTATGGAGATACTTTTAAGAAAACATGATCTCCCACTTGAAATTCTAAATCCTTCATTCGATTAATAGAATAACTCTTTTTCTTGCTTTGAGTTTATTTGATATGGGTTTGAATAGTATTTACCTTCACTATTGTTTCCTTCACAAGCTCTGAAACCATAAGCTTCCTTTCACCGAATTCATCCCAACACGTTGGTGTGCGATATCTCTTTCCATACAATACTTCATATAGTTCCATTTGAATGCTATAATGGAAACTATTATTATAGGCGCACTCCACCAAAGGTAAATACTAATCCCACATACCTTTAAAATCAAGTGAGTATGTTCTCAACATGTCTTCTAAAGTTCGGATCATCCTTTCTGATTTCCCGTCAGTTTGAGAGTGATAAGAAATACTCAATCAAAGTTCAGTATCCGGGGATTTCTAAATAACTTTCCAGAATTTCGATGTTAATCACGGATCATAGTCAGATACAATTGAGAGAGGTGCTCCATGAAGTCTCACAACTTTATTGATATAGATTCGTGCAAGGTGTTCTAATGGAAAATCCTCCCTTATAGCGAGGAAATGTGTAGATTTCGCAAGTCGATCAACAATTACCCATATTGCATCATTATTTCTTGGAGTTTCAGGTAATCTGGTGAAAAAAATACATGGTGATGTAATCCCATTTCCATGTAGGAATAGGTATAGGTTGTATGAATCCTCTAGGATGTTGTCGTTCAGCCTTTACTTGTTGATAAACTAAATATCTTGATACATAATCTAGAATTTCACTCTTCATGTTATCCCACCAGAAATGTTCCTTCAAATATCTATACATCTTAGTGCTACTAGGATGTATAGAGATATTTGAACTATGAGCATCATACAATAACTCCCTTTTTAGCTCGGGTATATCTGGAACAAAATCCTTTTTCCAAATTTCAGAATTCAATTTTTATATACGAAGTCTTGAAACTTTCCATCATTTACAACAATAATTTTCTTTTGAATATTCTCATCATCAAGGTAAGAACTTTTAATTATTTCCAATAAATATGGTTGATAAACCAATTGAAAAATCACATTCTTTGATAATTCCCATATCCATCCTTACTAGATCCATGAATACATGATCCCTTTTCAATCATCATTTTGTTTAAAACTCCATGATACTTCCTTCTAAATGCATCAACTACCTTATTTTCCTTTCCTAGGTGGTAGTGTATGGAATAATCATAATCCTTGAATAGTTCAAGCCACCGCCTTTGCCACATGTTGAGTTATTTCTTTGAGAAGATACATTTCATACTCTTATGATCTGTTTATATCTAACATCTTTCACCATAGAGATAATGTCTCTATATTTTTAGAAAAAAATATCACAATAGCTAACTCAAGATCAGGAGTATGATATTTTTGTTCATAAATTTTTAACTACCTTGATGCATAGGCAATAACTCTATCATTCTATATAAGGACACAACCAAGTTATTTCTTTGATGCATCACTATAGATCACAAAACCATCATTCCCTGATGGTAGAGTTAGGATCAGAGCATTCACTAATCTCTCCTTTAATTATTTGAAACATTCCTCACATTCTTTTGTCCATATAAACTTAACCCATTTACGAGTAAGCTTGGTTATTAACGGGTTGGATAATCAGGCAAAGTTCTAAACAAAATGCCGATAATAAGCTATTAAACCAATAAAGCAATGTACCTTAGTTATATTCGTTGGTGTATGCCATTTCTGAACAACATTTTTATTCATAGGATAAACGAATATTCCACCCATAAAGACAATATGCCCAAGAAAAGAAACTGATTGAAGCCAAAATTCACACTTGCTAAAATTTCCATATAATTCATTTCTTCCTAGAGTCTTCAGAATAATGCGCAAGCGATTTTCTTGATCTTTTTATATTTTGGAGTATACCAAGATATCATCAATAAATACCACAATAAAGTCATCAAGATATTCCTTGAAAACCCTATTCATTAGATCCATGAAGATAGAGGGTTTATTAGTCAGTCCAAAAGGCATTACTGTAAACTCGTAATGCCCATACCTGGTTCAAAATGCTGTCTTTGGAATATCTTCCTTCCTCACACGCAACTGATGATATCTATATAGAAGTTCAATCTTCGAAAAATATTGGGATCTATGAATTTGATCAAATAAATCATCAATGCGAGGTAGGGGATACTTGTTCTTTATTTTTATAACATTGATCTCCCAGTAGTCCATGAACAACCTCATAGATCCATCTTTCCTTTTAACGAAAAGAACAAGGGCTCCCCATAGAGAAACACTAGGGAGAATAAATACTTTATAACTCAATTCCTCTAGTTGTTTCTTTAGTTCTACTAATTCCACAGTGACCATTATATAAGGAGTATTTTATATAGGCCCTGAACTATGAACCAGGAATTAAATCAATTGAGAAATCAATTTCGTGCTCTGGAGGATGTCAAGGTAAATCCTTTGGAAAACATCAATATATTCTTGCACAATAGGTACATCCTCGATTTGAACATTTCTTTCCTCACTCATAGATATTGAGTTCTCATCCTCCCCAATAATTGAATTCAAAAGAGCTACTGGGGGAGGATCTAGATGAGAATCAGATGGTGATGTTTCTTCCCTAAAGATAAGGGATTCCACATCATTCTAAAAAATTGTAACTTCCTTCTTCTTACAATATATTTTCACATCATAATTTGAAATCCAATCTATAATGAGAATTATATCAAATTAAATCATGGGTATGATGATAAAATCAGTAGATAAATCACGTTCAGATGCCATAATGGGGACTTCCTGGCACATATTTATTGCAATGATACTTTCCTTAGGAGTTTTGACTCACAAATCCTTTATTTAATCAAATTGGAAATATCTAATTTCCTTGGAAAACTAGGAAGATATAAAATAATGCGATGATCCAGAATCAAATAAAGCATTGACTAAGTTTGAGGAAATGATTAAAGTACCCATGAACACATCATTAGAAACTTCAACCTCAACAGTTGTGATATTATAATCTTAGCCTTTCTCCCTTGGCCTTATTTGGGAAAAGTTTCCTTGATGCTTAAGAAAATAATTTGCATAATGTCCCATATCCTTGCAATTGTTTCATCAAACATTGGTAGCTTATTTATTCCCCTTCTAATCATAGGAGTGGTGACCTTTTTCTCCACACTTGTAACAAACACCCATAACCTTTAGGCAAGTACCGAGGTATTTCTTCCCACAATTATCACAGAGTGGAAAGTAAACTCTTCCCTTCTTCCCCATTTCCTTATTTACTTTTCCAGAGTTTTCAACATCCCTCTTCCCTTATTTCTTTCCTTTAAATTCATAAGACTTAGATAATTCCTTTTCCTTCTTGATAGCACATGAGACTATATCTTTGTATGATGAGAAACTTTGGGTGAATAGTTTCCTTCAAAGCAATGGTTTTAAACCATCAAATAATCAATCAATCTTGCTCCTTGGATTACGTATGTAGTCCACTGCATGTCTTGCTAACCTTGCGAAGTTAGCTTCATACTTTGCAACATTCTCATCCTCTTTTTGACTTAGATTTAGAAACTGCCTTTCCATATCTGCTCGTTGTTCACGAGGGAAGTATTTTTATAAGAATATTTCCTTAAAATCCCTCCATACCATTTTTATTTCTTCCTCATCCTTTGTGTTTTGAATTAAAGACCACTATTGATCCGCATATCCCGATATACAATAAACTGCCATGAAAACTTATTCTCTTTCGTTACATCCCAAAGTGAGAAATATCTTTTCCAAAGAACTTATCCACTACTCTTCTATGAATGGGTTTGTATCCTAATTGAATGATAGAGGATATTTTCGCATAAAGTGGTCTAATATAGCTCCTCCAAGTTATGGATTCGAATACTCCATATGGGTAATGTTATTATTCATAACCTGAGTCATCTATCTTAGTATACTTATAAGTTTCTCAACACTAGTCGTAGCACCAGGGACAACATCATTATCTTGCATCGGAGGGTAATCTCTACATTGTATACACGCGTTCATGCGGTTTCCATTCCTTCCACTAGGCACCATTTCTAAAAAATGACATACACTAGATTAGGTTATGAATCATAATGTATAATATCAACTTAGAAAAATACTTAGCATAAATTGAAATCATATTCATACCTAATCTCATAATCATAAACATGATTTCTTTGAGGAAAAATTTACATTTAATTCTTTCATAATGGTTTGTAAAGAAAATTTGAATTATCCTAAGCATATCCCCTAGGAGTGTCAAACCAGGTGCGCAGTAAGACCCATTGTTGTGTACTAGGATACCCCGGGTCAAGCCCAAAACTCCTTGTCAGAGTTGTTACTTCTAGGTACATCTGTGTCTTTAAAGACCCGGAAATTTCAAGGAATTTTTTTTCTTTTTTTTCTTCTTAAATACCTTAGAATTTTACGAGCCCGTGGCTTCTGATGGAACCTGATTCCGAGGCCCGGTGTGCCCGGAATCAATTTCTGAAGTTTAGCTCGGGTACGTTCAGTAAACGAACGAGAGAGTTTTTCTATCTTTTGAACCGATGCTCGGAATTGAAATCTGAGGGCACCGATGAACTCGCAACGCCGGTAATTTCTTAAGGGGACCTTTACTGCAGTTGTGTTTTAAGCGGGTTGAGAATTATTATTTGGAGTTTAATTAAAGAAGTAAATAATATTGTTTGTACAATTTTATTCTGTATCTAAGGAGGTTAATTCCTCCCTTGGGAAGTTGTTGGTGGGGCCCACACCCACCCAACTTCCCATGTGTGGATAATTGAAAGGTGGGGCCCACACGAGCCCCAACCTTTCACCTCCCCCTAAACTCCTTAACCCTCGTAAAACCCCCCATTAAACTCCCATGTTAATGTTGACAACTCTCCCAAATTTGTGTAACTCTTCACCTTTCCCTTCCACCATTAATTCTTCCCAACATGCCTTAATTAATGAGATGATTCACTTCATTTAATTAATTAAGTGGTTTGATTTTTAATTTTAAAATCTTTGTGGTGTGAATAAAAATAATATCATCAGATATTATTTTGAGTTGGAGCTTTTGGTGTGTGGAGAAACTTTGGTGGAGTTCTTGAGTTTTTGAGAGAACTCTTGTGTGAAGAAGAAGAGAACTCCTCTCTCAACGAAGAACGACGTCTCTTTAAAGAAGAACACTGGTTCCATGAAGAATGACGACACACACCGACGTTGTCTACGAAACCTCACCCCGTGACGCCCTCTTCCGTGACACCCGACGCACGCCATCAATTATTGAGGTAGGGGTTTATTCTTGAAAGTGAATGTTTTCGTACCCCGTTCTTCATTGGGAATCGTTGTTTAAATAAGACCAATTGCTATCACTTTACGCGGAGGGTGCAGGCCGAACAAACACGGCCCGACGACCCTCCGTTGATCTCATTTATTATTTTAGAATCGACAACCGAAGGCGGAGGAGGCACGATGCCATCGCGCCGTGCCAGGAATATGGAGAAGGAATCCGGCGCCATCGCGCCGGCTGTGCGAGAAAAACCGCGGGCCGCAACGCGGGCCGCTTCGGTGGAAGAACAGACCAGCCCGTTGGCCGGCCGGGCGAAGGGAAGCCGCGGTGCCAGGAGGGCACCGCACTGGAAAACCGGCCGGGCGGAGCCGGACTGCGGCGTCTGGAGGGCACCGCGTTGAAGAAATCCGCGGCCCGCCGTGCGGGCCACGTGCGCTAGAAGGCCGGCCGGTTTGGGAAGGGCGGTGCCGCCGGTTCGGACAGCCGGGGGGCTGTGCCCCCCTCGGAACCGCCCGGCCAGCCGGGCCATGCCGGGCCGGAAGGCCGGCCGGTTTGGGAAGGGCGGCGCCGCCGGTTCGGACAGCCGGGGGGCCGCGCCCCCCTTGGAACCGCCCGGCCTGCCGGGCCGCGCCAGACCGGGCCGCACCCTTTGGGCCGAGCTGCGTTTTTCCTTCGGATCGGTCTGACACCCCTGCGGGGTCGGACCCGTCAAACTGGGTTAACCCGACCCGTCGGCCCACTGGGCTAAATGGGTCGGGCCCGTTATTCACTTAAACATGAATAACTTAAAGACCTCGCGTCCGATCGACGCGCCGTCTACGACACTGAGACTCTTTTGACGAGACTGTACTTTTGCGACACTCTAAGTGAGTTTTGGACAACTTTGGTAAATAGCCGGGTTTGGAACAAGCATATTTCCAACCGGGCCCCTGGAACGGAAAAGCCAATATCTCTCAGACCGGGCGTCCGATTCACGCGCCATCTGTCGCGTTGAGTTCCTTTTGACGAGACGGAACTTCAGGATACATCAACTTTGGACTTCATGATAGTTGATGTATCGACCCCTTTACTCGAGTAGCGAACCCTCCCAGAATCGAGTACGCTGTGTGCGGGAACCCTAGAGCTGGCTGCGACTACGACGACTACCATGCTGGGATCCTCCGTGGGTTCGACAACGAAGACGGCTGTACTTGGATCCTACGTGGGTTCGGAAGCGAGGACGACTGTACTTGGATCCTCCGTGGGTTCGGCAGTGATGACGACTGTACTTGGATCCTATGTGGGTTCAGCCGTGATGGTTACTGTACTTGGATCCTACATGAGTTCGGCAGCGATGACTTCTGTACTTGGATCCTACGTGGGTTCGGCAGAGGAGATGGTTTAGATGCTACATCTAATCATCTCCACCCCTCTTCGTGAGAAGTATACCTGTGTGAGCTGAGTCTTGAATTTCAATCATTATTATTGGAATGATTGACTTCTTTCCTGTGTGGACTGGATTGTGCTTGGGCTCGGATGTTGGAGCCGTACTGAGATTGATGACTTAGGTATATGTATGGGCATATACCTAAGTAGGGTTGGTTGTTTCTTCGTGATTGTTCCTTTCCCTTGTGGTTTATCCTTCGTGGATTCTGGGAGACCTTCGGGGGTCTTGTGGTCCATACTGAGTATCGTATACTCACCCCTACACGGGCTATGCCCGCACTACGTTGTGTTGGTTGTAGACGACGGACATCACTGATCGTGGTCGAGGCTTGTGGAGGTGGACGGTACCCGGAGGTGGTCTACTAGACGGGACGTACACGGAGCGGACGACCGGACCCGAGGAGGTGAGGAGACCATCTTTAGCCACCCTTCAGGTGGGATTCCCGGAGGATGACTCGATGGTTGCTGCTTTACTTTTCTGCTGTTGTACTTTCCTTTTCAATTGTACTGTACCTTCATTTGGGTTTGTATACTGGCCCATTTACTTTTCAGCACTTACTTTTGTACTTAGTTTTACTTAGTGCTTACTTCACTTGCGTACTCTGTTGTGTTTGTTTACTTTTATAAAGGAAATACCTTCCCTTTTTACCAGGATTTACGCCTTTGGTGCTAGTCTCCAGCCCTTGGCCTATGGAAGACGGGTTTGGGGTAGTCACGGCATGGGCCCCGAGGATGGGTTATGACAAATTGGTATCAGAGGAGTCGGTTCTACCGCAGAACTCAGGACTCTGATAATTTCTTCACTGTGAGGCAATAGTGTTTAGAGTATTGAGTGTGGTTATCAGTCTAGGGAGTCCAGTGTTGGTGCGACGACCGACGTATCCATACACCATGGACCTTGACTTCTGATTTCCGACTCAGTGCTCGAAAACATTGGTTGCATGCGTGTTTCAAAAGTTTTCTTTGTGATTACTTTGTGTCAGCTCACCAGATATATTGTTTGACCGTGGAACACCTGTTTCTTTTCAGGATGGCCTCACGAAGGCAGTCAGCCAGGGTTCCTAGTTACGTGTGGGATGACAGCCCACGGAGCGATGAGACTTCAGTGCAGGGCCCCATTACAGCGGAGGCACCAGTGGTACCACTACCCGCTGATCCACCGATGCCACCATCCTCAGCAGCGGAGAGTGCACACCGCCTGAGTGCGTTGCACGAGTTTCAACAACAGAGGCTGCCCAGGTTCCATGGAGAGACAGACCCTCAGGCAGCCGAGGATTGGCTGGAGGCTATCGTCAGAGTCTTCAGATTGGTAGGGACACCATCAGACCTTATGGTGATCCTTTCCGCGAGTCTCCTACACGCAGTAGCAGGTAGATGGTGGAGCCTGATGCTCCAGGTGCACAAGGAGGCATCTCTTCTTTGGACGGACTTCAAGAGCCTCTTCCGCTCGGAGATTGTTCCAGACACCCTCCGTGCGGTGCGCATCCAGGAGTTACTACAGTTGCGGCATGGCAGCATGACAGTAGCCCAGTACTCGACGAGATTTACCGACCTCTCGCGCTACTCCACATACATGGTACAAGACCCATTCTTCCGGGCCCGAACCTTTGAGCAGGGACTGAGGCATGAGATCAGGGCTTCAATGATCTCCCTCAGCATTCTGACGCAGGCAGGAGTACTAGAGCGAGCCCTTCTTATGGAGAGATTTCTTATTAAGCCGACGCCAGCAGTGAGACCCACCGCAGGGCGACACGTAGCGGAGTCTTCTGCAGCCGACAGTAGACATATGTCGTAGAGGTCCAAGTAGACCAGGCCATCAGGTGGGAGACCCCTGGATTCTAGTTCGGATGTGCGAGGCACATGCAACATAGCCAGTCATACGAGAGGCAGGCAATGCTATGCATGCGGCGGGCAGGGCCACATGGCTCGTGACTGCCCGAACCACCATGCAGAGGAGAAACAGACAATAGAGGGACCTCCTAGGCAGAGGCAGAAGTTCGACTGTGGCGGTCCGTAGGGATAAGGCGGATGAGGCAGAGGAGCTGGCCGAGCAGCAGGTGGTGGACGACGCTTCGAGGCTCTACCACCACCACCACCAGGAGGACCACCCCGACCACAGGGAGCTGGCAGACAGGGGCAGGCTCAGCTCCAGGAAGTCGAGGCCTATGACCACGGCGCACCTGAGATAATTCTAGGTACTATCTATATCTACTCCACCCTTGATGCAGTTCTTATAGACACAAAAGTGATTCATTCTTTCATTTCCACTGCCCTTGTTCGGAGCTCAGAGATTCCGACGGAGCCGTTGGCTCGATCCTTACTGACTGAAACTTATTTTTTTATTAAAAAACACTTTTGTGGGAAAAGTGAGAAACCGAAAGGTTCAACATACACCAAAAATAAAACCAAGAAGAAAACCAGAAAAGACTTGACCAAGCAAAGATAACAACTGCCAACCCCAATGCAGGACCACTCGGCGATCCCATGCAAGCATGGTCCCTCCCGAAGGAAAATCCCTCCCTCTAAGACAGCCAAGTCCCGAATGGCCTGTAAAGTGGAAGGAGGTGTACTCCAGCCCATCAGAGCCGATCTGGCCCTCAGACTTTCCCACACACATCAACAGAGATGGCAGAATCATTGAAAAACAATTTGATTCTTCCAAAGCCCATATCCCTAAATAACTTCCACGATAAGATGGACACCTGATAGTGTGGATCCTCCCTTAATAGATCTTCAAGTGCATAAGTCATATTGTTCCATACCTGGATATACTCAATTAGAGACTCCTACGGGAGCAGACTCGACGATTACGCACTAGTGCCGGCAGTGTGAGATTACTCTAGGAGGTGATAGCTTCAGCTGTGATCTTCTTGTAGCAGCGTCGAGGCCTTAAGACGTCATCTTGGGCATGGATTGATTATCTACACTCCATGCTCAGATCGACTGTATTAGGCACAAAATGCGGTGTGTCCGCACAGATGGGAGCAAGTTCACCTTCACCGATGAGAAGTGAGTCTTTGCAGCACAGGATGGACTTACGTAGAGGAGAGGGAAACCAATCACCCACCAGTTGGTTAATATCATCCTAGGAGTAGTTGATGTGTGGAGTCCGAGTTTTCCTGTTGTTGTGGATTAGTATGCGGACGTTTTTCCTAACGATGTTCTAGGACTACCTCCTCATAGAGAGGTAGAATTCTACATTGACCTGTACCTCGGGACATCACCGATATCTACACCAGCATATCGGATGTATCCCACCGAGCTTCGTGAGCTGCAGGTACAGCTGGAGGATTTGCAGGGAAAGGGATTCATCCGACCCAGTGTTTCACCCTGGGTTTCTCTGATTTTATTCTCCAAGAAGGCGGATGGGAGCTTAAAACTATGTGTCGACTACCATCACCTGAATCAGGTGACCGTAAATAACAAGTATCCACTTCTGAGGATTGATGACCTCTTTGATCACCTCAAGGGAGCACGATGGTTCTCGAAGATAGACCTCAGGTTAGGCTATCATCAGCTCAAAGTTCGAGACGAGGATGTACAGAAGATGGCCTTCAGGTGTCGGTATGGCCACTACGAGTTCTTGGTTATGCCCTTCGGCGTAACCAATGCTCCATCAGTGTTCATGAGTCTCATGAACAGGATCTTCCAGCCTTACCTCGATCATTTGGTCGTAGTATTCATCGACGACATACTGATTTAATCGACTACTGAGGAGGAGCATGCCTACCACTTGCGGGTTGTACTGGATACACTCCGAGAGCACCAGCTTTATGGTAATATCTCAAAGTTCCAGTTCTGGATTCGAGAGGTTCACTTCTTGGGGCATGTCATCTCGGAGACGGGAGTTGATTTGGGTCCTGCGAAGATCGAGTCAGTACTTTCTTGGGAGCCACCCAGGAGCATGAAGAAGGTGCGGAGTTTCCTAGGTCTGGCTGGGTACTATCGGAGATTTGTTCCAGACTTCGCTAGAGTTGTATCACCACTTTCAGATTTGACGAAGAAGGGGAAACCCTTCGTATGGTCAGATAGATGTCAGCAGAGCTTTCAGAAGATGAGACAGAGATTGACCAGTGCGCCCATCTTGAGGCTACCGGAGGAGGGCGTAGGGTATGTAGTTTACTACGACACATCAGGGGCCGGACTTGGGTGTGTCCTGATGCAGGAGCGGGCAGTGATCGCCTATGGTTCACGACAGTTGAGGCAGTATGAGCAGAACTATGCTACCCATGACTTGGAGTTAGTATCAGTGGTCTTGTCCTTGAAGATGTGGCAGAACTATCTGATGGGCGAGCGCTTTACAGTCTACTCTGACCACCAGAGTCTCAGGTACATTTTCTCGCAGAAGGACCTGAACCTGAGACAGCGGCGATGTCTCGAGTTCCTCCAGGACTATAACTTTGAGATAGTCTCTACTCCTAGGAAGGGGGATGTAGTTGCTGATGCTCTCAGCAGAAGATCGGGCGTTCAACTATGTGGAGAGGCGACAAAGCACTTAGCCGCTTTGCAGATATCCTTCATGGATAGATATGGGGAAACCTTTCTAAAGTCTCTCACAGTCACTCCTCCACTACTTTAGTGGGTCATAGAGGCACAATGTGGGGATGTTGAGTGTGAGACGCGACGTGCTCAGATATCCACAGGGTAGGCTCCTGATGGGTTTTCTGAAGGAGGAGAGCACGTCATCCTCTTCAGGGGACGTACCATGGTACCAGTTGCACTGCAAGAGGAAGTGCTGAGGGAGTTTCACACTTACCCTCTAGCGGTACATCCTGGAGTGGGGAAGATGTTCCAGGACCTCAGACGACAACACTGGTGGCCAGGTATGAAGAAGGATGTAGCAGAGTTCGTTTCACGATGTGTAACACCCCGAACCTAGATACCCAGAGTCGATGCATTATTACATAACATTGGCATGATAACAAAGGATCATGTCTTGAAAGACCGATTAGTTTAGTAGTCTTGGAAACACTAGATATATTCATAAGTCTTACATTACATCATAAGTTAAAAAAACTACAACAATATCTTGTCTTCATATCCCCTCATACTATCCCTGCAGGTCATTCATAAATTACTTCTTCACATCTTGGGAAAAGATAAAACATTGAAAGGGGTGATCTCAGATGCTCAGTAAGGATAACAATATAGCAGAAGCTTTCATAAATAAGAATAAACATTCAAGGCAATGTATAACTAAAACAAAAGCCTTTTAAACTTGAACTTCAACATAGTATGGAAAAAATAAAATGAAATAATGCCATTTACTTATTCACATGGATATTATACTAATAGAATAATCACATGCAATATCAATAACCACTTTCATAATGATGGAATGCATAATGCCAGACTATCATAACCACATAGCCAAGGCCTCGTGCCAAGACTACAAATAAGATTTTGTCAAGGCCTTGTGCCAAGACACTAGTTTGTCTCATGAGACCTACCGATGCATCGAGGAGCTATACAGGGCTCCACCCGTCACTTACTAAGTCCAATGCATTCATCATATGAACATGTTTAAACATAACATAAACATTCGTATTAAAACTAGCATACGAAATGTCAACACTTTAACCACAAACCATGAATGGTATAAAAATAGCACATCCACAGTCAAACATAACTCATTCGATACAATATGGAAGATTGTATTGTATCATATTAACCTCAATCGATAATAATGAATGATATTGACATAGATGAAAATAACCATCAAAACTATTTGAGAGAAATATCCCCCTTTTCTTGAAAACATTTAAAAGTCACACTATTTGTCAAGAAGCCGTTTAAAAATAGATTTTTGAATCAAAGTGTCCCATACCACTTTGAAACTTTTAAAATGAGTTTTAATTTTAAAACTTTAATGTCCATATAAATAAATCCATAAAACCATTTTTTAAAACATGGACATTAATGAGCAAGATTTAGAAGAATAAGTCTTTAAAACATTTAAAAAATGGTATTTTAGTTAGAGTTTCTAACCAAAAGAGAGACCCTTGAATACAAATAATCGAGGTAATCAAAACATTGTAATATCATGAGAATAAAGGGATTCATGATATACATGACAAAGTACATTATATACACCACATAAAAGTGATTTGGTGTATAACAACAAAGAAGTCTCAATGGAATGTAAATTGAGACGAAATCTCTCATAAAGGCCGTATCCTTAGGTTAAGGATAAATCAACGACATAGTTATGTGTGAAAAATATAAATACACTAAATATGATTGGATATTCAGTTTAAAACAATAAAAGGACATTCACACATAATCTTGTAAAAACAACACCAATTAATTGGATGTTTAACTCAACAAATGGAGAATGAGTTAAAATTACTCTAATCAAATTCATATCGATGACTTGAGAAATTATAAATGGAGTGATTATGTGTATAAAAAGTATATCCACAGAAAAGGGGAGTGGAAATTATGACATAATCAAATGAATAGTTATTCCACACATAATCTCGGAGTAAAATAATCAATGAAGTTTACGTAAAGCAGAATAAATGGAAATTGAAATTTCAAATTCCCCTATTGATTTGGTAACATACAAAACATACACCCATGAAAGAAGGATCATACAATGATGATTTAAATATACATTAATTAAAGTATATTACACAATGAATACAAACATGGGCAGTACTCACACCACATGCAATAAATAAGTGGTGAACAATGGAATTCTCACGGAATTAAACGTGAGATAAGAAACCCCTTACTTTGTACTTTTTCCTTGGTTGATGGTATGTTAAACTCATGTATAATGGTGAAATAATTGTTATTTAATTATAAAAGAATAATTTACATTAATATGATATCATATATGATCTTTTAACATTGATTTGTTAATAATATCTTAGTATTATCATTGTTTCGGGTGTTAACTTACTTGTTTTCTTTTATATGTTTTGTTACGTAAGCCATGTTTGTCATTGATAGGTTGTATCTTATTCATATACAGAATGATATCAAGTCCTTAAACATTATTTTTAAATAATCAAATGATAATTATACTTGAATGGATACAATGAAGAATGAATCTCATCGCGTTCGTGGAGACGGTAGTCCGTACGTACGCACGAGCGACAATATCATTCTTTTGATGTTAAAATAATATATAATTGGATGGTAAATCATATAGAAAGAATAATTATCATTTCATATTTATTATTTACATGAATTACACATCATTATTATACCCATCCAAATAATAATTTGTTGAATGACAATTACACCACGATGTGGAGACGGTAAGCCGTACGTACGCACGTATGGTGACATGTCATTCAAAGGATGGATAGAATAATGAATATGGTTGTAATATATTTATAATAATATTACATTATATAGGAGATACTGGATTCATTAATTTAGAATGGTAATAACAAAGAAATAAGAAGTTGAAGAAGAAAAGAATTTGAAAAAGGGTGGTAAAAACATTACCTCTTCTTCGGGTTCTTCCTTTTGATTTGATCAAAAGGGCTCTTTAGGTTGGCTTTATGATAAAAATAAGGCCTCTAGGTTGTATTGAGGGAAGTTGATAGATTATTTGGGCATGGGTTGGCCTAACCAAAAGGCTTTGAAGGTGTGAAGTAATGAGAAGGGTGAGTGCCCTTTTATAAGAGGGGTGAGGGGCACCTTTGGAAAAGCTAAAAATATTATTTTATAATAAATTCATATTCAGTTTCTTATGGCTCCAAAGTAGATTATTTAAAAGTTAAGGGGGATATAGGTCGAAAAACACTCAAAAAATAGAATTTAGACAGGTTTGGGTCATTATATTAACCTTATCTTTAAGTATTAACTCTTAGTTAATAAGTTTCACTTTTACAATGTCTCTTTGTATTTTTATATTATATGGTTAATAAACATACTATATACATCCAAGCGACCCCCAAGTGGTCCATTAATAATACACATATCATGATATAAGTCTCTTGGACGAACCTTAGATTTTTAGGAATTTAATATCAATTAATAATATAATATTTGTTTTAAAAACTCTTTTATGTCAATTTTGACACTATTCAATAATTGATTTTTGTAAAACTCATACCAGAATGATCACTTCGAACAAAGTTAATTAAATCATTACTAACATGTCATATTAACCTATAAAATTAGTGTAATTCATAAAAAGTCTCAAATTATATTTATTTGGGTATCTACAATATCAATCATTTTAATTTCTCACTATTATGGTAATTACTGCATCACCATTGTGTCATAAATAAATTAAATTATTTAATGTCTAAAATTTATAAATAAAATACCATTATGTAGGAAATCTTTTTATCTTTCTAATTAATATTTATAGTCAAAAATACAACACATATAACCCTATGTAATTTTTTTTTTCTAAAAGATATATGCTTGTGTCATATTTGTATTCATTTTAACTTAATTAAAATAAAGTGTCCCTATCACTTACAAGTGGCAACATGGGGTCCCAAAATCGACCCAAAGATGCCCATGGTCGGACATGTATCAACCGATAAGGTTAGGACACGTTTTTGGGTAATTTTTTATTATTATAATATTATTTTTTAACCCTTATTTACCAGATTTACCCTTTAACCATGGTAAATAAAATATTTACCGAAGTAATTATTCAAAATGTCTAAAAATACAAGTTACCTATTTAAACAATTTGAACATCCTGATTCCAAATATGAAATCCATTTTTTCCAAATTACAAACACAGAAGTGGCAGAAATTAATTTAAAATTAATTCCCGCTGTCAAAACAAAAAACGTGTTTTAAGAGATAATAACTATCAAAAGATTGACACTTGTTTATGTATGGTTTAATTGTGAAATTATGTCCAATGACAAAAATTGAATTAAATGATAAAAATATATTCTAAATATACTTTAACACCACTCAAATTCATAATTTATCAATATTAATTATTTCGATTAAAAAAGTTGTTTTTAATTAAAATCTTGTAATTTTCACTATTCATCAAAATATGAAAGTTATCCGAAAAGTACCAAAAATTCACCCTAGGCTAATTTTGATATTACGAATCCAAAAATGAAGTCCATTTTGAGAGATATAATTTATAAAATTTCAAAAAGTAGGTATTACTATTCATAAGGGCTAGTTTGATTTGTTGTGGTGTGTAAGAATCTCGAAGTTGCGTACAATGCACGCCATTGCATTATTTAAGGGAAATGTACCGTGGAAGCTTGGGGTGTTACATTCTCCCATCCTTCAATAAATTGCGTCCTCGTAATTTTTTTTTAAAATTGGGCTTGATAATAAAATGGAAAGTCCCACATCGGAAAAAGAGTCGATAAAACTATCACTTTAAAAGAAAGGAAGAGAGGTATAAAGGTCACCCAAGATAACCCATACTAGGATTCCATGTAGAAAAACATGGATATGGATGATAAACTAAGTGTTAAGTTCTGATGGAGAAGGATATAAAACATGATCAGGAGAAAGTTTACAATAAGAAAATCACAAACTTGTGTTGGGACAGACGGTCATTAGTCTCCTAGTAGGAAAAGTAAACGAACAACATTTTTTTTTGTTTTAAGTTACATTACATAAGGATGAGGAATTAATTTATGATATTGACTAAGAACATAAATATATATACTTACTTTTTAAGTAGAGTTTCATCCTTTAATAAATTTCTACCACTAAATCATTTTTTTTAACAATGAGTATTCAAGAAGACTTGGTCACACTGGAAGAGCTAGAATAAACTTCTATAGAATAACATGATCCACGTAGGATAAACTATATATTTACCTTGTATTTAGAGATTAATCAAAACCAAAATGGTTAGTATAAGATCTGATGATCCCCCAAATGGATATTCCAATAGAGAGAAAAAAAACTAATCTTAATTTCTAAAATTAAACCAATAATACCCCAAAGTTAAATAAATACCATTCAATAATAAATTGTCCTTAAAATCCTTCAATATAATCCAAACTAATATTGAAACCCAAAACTTATAAGAATGTAGTCTTCCACGTTAAATTGTATCTCTAAATGACATCATCTACTCTTAAAGTCACATACTTAAAAGTAATTAACCTAATCTCATATTATTTATTATAGGTTAATCATTTCCATAAATAACCCAAATCAATATAAATACACATTAAAAACATAGATAAAAATCCACCATTACCCCTCTAATAAAATCCCATAGTATTCTATTTTTCTTGGACATATATTGTTCCCAACAAAGCGGACATCTTCCAAAATAACATTTATCACTTAATCACCAAATCATTTTCCTATACTAAGGGAATTCATTTTATAAGACATAAGATCCCAAATCAACTTATTATTGATCAATAAAGTAATTTAACTAAAATAATAGTCACACTAACTAGGTATTTCACATAGTCCAGTGGTAGACGATAAATCCCAATCGCACTTTGGTTGTGGGTTCGATTCCTGCAGCTTTGTCTGACGTGACGGGTTGTCACACGGTCTGCGTATTATCCCTTTTCAAAAACTATATTTTATAACATTACAAAAATGAGATAAATTACTCAAAATAACCATTACATAATTTAACCACAAATGTTATCTCATACCTTGAATTTTCATCCCAAATTATAATAATTTTTAGTTGCCTCAAACCCAATGATCATATAAAACCAAATGGTTATTTATAACTATATTCACAAGAGAAAAGATAATTCTTCCTCAAATATCATTCTCACATGGAAAACTGCAGGGTTAAAAATACAAGAGAAAATTATTGCAAAATAAACCCATCAATAAGGAGCACTAATACTTTTTAAACATTTCTCCAACCATTTATTTCCACATAGATTCTTCTTTGACCAAGAAAATATCCTATAGAATAGGGCATTCACTCGGGCAATGGCTAGGTCCCCTACATTTACACCAAATGACTGTAAATGGACTCTTGGGACCATTTTTATCCTCTTCCATAGTACTCTTCATTTTTCTTCGGAAATTCTTCACTTTATGTCCTTCCTTCCCGCACGTAAAGCATTTATTTGTCCCATTGAGACACTTTCCTGGGTGTCTCCTTCCACATTTCCTGCATGATGGAAATTGAGGATTCCTTTCTCCATGGTCTTCACTGCTGGAGCTCTTATCATTCATCACCTTTCTATTCTTTGTTGAGTCTAGGAATTGGTTAATATATATATTGTTGATCATATTTTTGAAAAATTGATTTGGCATAAAGACGATATATTTTACGCCTATCAACATTCCATTTTGTTGCTCATTTCCACCACCGTTCCCACCTTGTACATCATTCTCAAAGTCACTATGACTTCCTTGGAATCTAGCCATTGACTAAAACCAGAAAGCATTGTGTGAGTAACAGTAGTCATAAAATCATTTAGAGATTAACATGTCACCATATTCTCAATTTGAAACACATTAGGATTAACCAAGGTCATTTACTCTCATCTTATATATAATACTTCAAATCGGTTTGTAAAGAAAATGTAAATTATCCTAAGCATATTCCCCGGGAGTGTCGTAACCAAGAGTCCAACAAGGCCCATTGTCGTGCACCAGTTCCCGTTCGAGTCTAGCTCAAAGTGGTGTTTTCGAGTTTTACCCCTAGGTACATCTGTGCCAGAGCCACGTCTACATGCTCGTATCCAGACAAGGATGTATTTCTCGGAAAACTCACAAAATCTTTACAATACCAAAATTTTATAAAGTTCTTCTATAATAATCCTCAAAGTTCATCTTAGGTCTACGTGCTCTAATCAGAGTTTATCTAAATCTAGCTTCCAAGGTTTGTACTAAACTTACTCTGATACCAACTGTAACACCCCAACCCTAGATACCTAGAGTCGGTGTATTATTACATAACATTGGAATGATCACAAAGGATCAAGTCTCGAAAGACTAATTAGTTTAGTAGTCTTGGAAACACTAGATATATTCATAAGTCTTACATTACATCATAAGGTAAAAAAAACTACAACAACATCTTGTCTTCATATCCCCTCATACTATCCCTGCAGGTCATTCATAAATTACTTCTTCACATCCTGGGAAAAGATAAAACATTGAAAGGGGTGAGCTCAGATGCTCAGTAAGGATAACAATATAGCAGAAGCTTTCATAAATAAGAATAAACATTCAAGGCAATGTATAACTAAATCAAAAGCCTTTTAAACTGGAACTTAAACATAGTACGGCAAAAATAAAATGAAATAATTCCATTTACTTATTCACATGGATATTCTACTAATCGAATAATCACATGCAATATCAATAACCACTTTCATAATGATGGAATACATAATGCCAGACTATCATAACCACATAGCCAAGGACTCGTGCCAAGACTATAAATAAGATTTTGTTAAGGCCTTGTGCCAAGACACTAGTTTGTCTCATGAGACCTACCAATGCATCAAGGAGCTATAGCGGGCTCCACCCGTCACTTAATAAGTCCAATGCATTCCTCATATGAACATGTTTAAACATAAAATAATCATTCGTATTAAAACTAGCATACGAAATGTCAATACTTTAACCACAAACCATGAATGGTATAAAAATAGCACATCCACAGTCAAACATAACTCATTCGATACAATATGAAAGATTGTATTGTATCATATTAACCTCAATCGATAATAATGAATGATATTGACATAGATGAAAATAACCATCAAAACTATTTGAGAGAAATATCCCCCTTTTCTTGAAAACATTTAAAAGTCACACTATTTGTCAAGAAGCCGTTTAAAAATAGATTTTTGAATCAAAGAGTCCCATACCACTTTGAAACTTTTAAAAGGGGTTTTAATTTTAAAACTTTAATGTCCATATAAATAAATCCTTAAAACCATTTTTTAAAACATGGACATTAATGAGCAATATTTAGAAGAATAAGTCTTTAAAACATTTAAAAAATGGTATTTTAGTTAGAGTTTCTAACCAAAAGAGAGACCCTTGAATAAAAATAATTGAGGTAATCAAAACATTGTAATATAATGAGAATAAATGGATTAATGATATACTATGTCAAAATACATTATATACACCACATAAAAGTGATTTGGTGTATAACAACAAAGAAGTCTCAATGGAATGTAAATTGAGATGAAATCTCTCATAAAGGCCGTATCCTTAGGTTAAAGATAAATCAACGACATAGTTATGTGTGAAAAATATAAATACACTAAATATGATTGGATATTCAGGGTAAAAAAATCAAAGGACATTCACACATAATCTTGTAAAAACATCACCAATGAATTGGATGTTTAACTCAACAAATGGATAATGAGTTAAAATTACTCTTATCAAATTCATATCGATGACTTGAGAAATTATAAATGGAGTGATTATGTGTATCAAAAGTATATCCACAGAAAATTGGAGTGGAAATTATGACATAAGCAAATGAATAGTGATTCCACACATAATCTCGGAGTAAAATAATCAATGAAGTTTACGTAAAGCCGAATAAATGGAAATTGAAATTTAAAATTCCCTTATTGATTTGGTAACATACAAAACATACACCCATGAAAGAAGGATCATACAATGATGATGTAAATATACATGAATTAAAGTATATTACACAATGAATACAAACATGGGAAGTACTCACACCACATGCAATAAATAAGTGGCGAACAATGGAATTCTCACGGAATTAAAAGTGAGATAAGAAACCCCTTACTTTGTACGTTTTCTTTGGTCGACGGTAGGTTAACCTCCTTTATAATGGTTAAATAATTGTTATTGAATTATAAAAGAATCATTTACATTAATATGATATCATATATGATCTTTTAACATTGATTTGTTAATAATATCTTAGTATTATCGTTGTTTCGGGTGTTAACTTACTCATTTTCTTTTATATGTTTTGTTACGTAAGCCATGTTTTTCATTGATAGGTTGTATATTATTCATATCCAGAATTATATCATGTCCTTAAAAATTATTTTTAAATAATCAAATGATAATTATACTTGAATGGATATGATGGAGAATGAATCTCATCACGTTCGTGGAGACGGTAGTCCGTACGTACGCACGAGCGACAATATCATTCTGTTGATGTTAAAATAATATATAATTGGATGGTATATCATATATAAAGAATAATTATCATGTTATATTTATTATTTACATGAATTAAACATCATTATTATACCCATACAAATAATAATTTATTGAATGACAATTACACCATGACGTGGAGACGGTAAGCCGTACGTACGCACGTATGGTGACATGTCATTCAAAGGATGGATAGAATACTGAATATGGTTGTACTATATTTATAATAATATTACAGTATATATGAGATACTAGATTCATTAATTTAGAATGGTAATAACAAAGAAAGAAGAAGTTGAAGAAGAAAAGAATTTGAAAAAGGGTGGTAAAAACATTACCTCATTTTCGGGTTCTTCCTTTTGATTTGATCAAAAGGGCTCTTTAGGTTGGCTTTCTGATCAAAATAAGGCCTCTAGGTTGTAGTGAGGGAAGTTGAGAGAGTACTTGGGTAGGGTTTGGCCGAACCAAAAGGCTTTGAAGGTGTGAAGTAATGATAAGGGGGAGTGCCATTTTATAAGAGGGGTGAGGGGCACCTTTGGAAAAGCTAAAAATATTATTTTATAATAAATTCATATTCGATTTCTAATGGCTCAAAAGTGGATTATTTAAAGATTAAGGCGGGGATAGGACGAAAACCACTCAACCAATAGAATTTAAACAGGTTTGGGTCATTATATTAACCTTATCTTTAAGTATTAACTCTTAGTTAATTAGTTTCACTTTTACAATGTCTCTTTGTATTTTTATATTATATGGTTAATAAAATTACTATATACATCCAAGAGACCCCAAGTGGTCCATTAATGATATAAATATCATGATATAAGTATCTTGGCTGAACCTTAGATTTTTAGGAATTTAATATCAATTAATAATAAAATATTTGTTTTAGAAACTCTTTTATGCCAATTTTGACACTATTCAATAATTGATTTTTGTAAAAATCATAACAGAATTATTACTTCAAAAAAAGTTAATTAAATCATTACTAACATGTAATATTAATCTATAAAATTAGTGTAATTAATAAAAAGTCTCAAATTATATTTATTTGGGTATCTACAATATTAATCATTTTAATTTCTCACTATTATGGAAATTACTACATCACCATTATGTCATAAATAAATTAAATTATTTAATGTCTAAAATTTATAAATAAAATACCATTATGTAGGAAATAGTTTTATATTTCTAATAAATATTTATAGTCGAAAATACAACATATATAACCCTATGTAAAAATTGTTTTTCTAAAAGATATATGCTTGTGTCATTTTTGTATTCATTTTAACTTAATTAAAATAAAGTGTCCCTATCACTTACAAGTGGCACCATGGGGTCCCAAAATCGACCCAAATATGACCATGGTCTGACATGTATCAACCAATAAGGTTAGGACACGTTTTTGGGTAATTTATTATTATTATAATATTATTTTTTAACCCTTATTTACCGGATTTACCCTTTAACCATGGTAAATAAAATATTTACCGAAGTAATTATTCAAAATGTCTAAAAATAAAAGTTACCTATTTACACAATTTAAACATCCTAATTCCAAATATGGAATCCATTTTTCCAAATTCCAAACATAGAAGTGTCAGAAATTAATTTAAAATTAATTCCCGCTGTCAAAATAAAAAGCGTGTTTTTAAGAGATAATAACTATCAAAAGATTGACACTTGTTTATGTCTGGTTTAATTGTGAAATTATATCTAATGACAAAAATTGAATTAAATGGTAAAAATATATTCTAAATATACTTTAAAACCACTCAAATTCATAATTTATCAATATTAATTATTTCGATTAAAAAGTTGTTTTTAATTAAAATCTAGTAATTTTCACTATTCATCAAAATATGAAAGTTATCTGAAAAGTACCAAAATTTCACCCTAGGATAATTTTGATATTCCGAATCCAAAAATGAATTCCATTTTGAGAGATATAATTTATAAAATTTCAAAAAGTAGGTATTACTATTAATAACGACTAGTTTGATTTGTTGTGGTGTGTAAGAATCTCGAAATTGCGTACAATGCATGCCATTGCATTATTCAAAGGGAAATGTACCGTGGAAGCTTGGGGTGTTACATTCCACCATCCTTCAATAAATTGCATCCTCGCAATTTTTTTTTTAAAATTGGTCTTGAGAATAAAATGGAAAGTCCCACATCAGAAAAAGAGTCGATAAAACTATCACTTTAAAAGAAAGGAAGAGAGGTATAAAGGCCACCCAAGATAACCCATACTAGGATTCCATGTAGGAAAACATGGATATGGATGATAAACTAAGTGTTAAGTTCTTATGGAGAAAGATAGAAAACATGATCAGGAGAAAGTTAACAATAAGAAAATCACAAACTTGTGTTGGGGCAAACTGTCATTAGTCTCCCAGTAGGAAAAGTAAACGGACAACATTTTTTTTGTTTTAAGTTACATTACATAAGGATGAGGAATTAATTTATGATATTGACTAAGAACATAAATATATATACTTACTTCTTAAGTAGAGTTTCATCCTTTAATAAATTTCTACCACTAACTCATTTTTTTGAACAATGAGTATTCAAGAAGACTTGGTCACACTGGAAGAGCTAGAATAAACTTATATAGAATAACACAATCCATGTAGGATAAACTATATATTTACCTTGTATTTAGAGATTAATCAAAACCAAAATGGTTAGTATAAGATCTGATGATCCCCCAAATGGATATTCTATTAGAGAGAAAAAAAACTAATCTTAATTTCTAAAATTAAACCAATAATACCCCAAAGTTAAATAAATACCATTCAATAATAAATTGTCCTTAAAATCCTTCAATATAATCCAAACTAATATTGAAACCCAAAACTTATAAGAATGTAGTCTTCCACGTTAAATTGTATCTCTAAATGACATCATCTACTCTTAAAGTCACATACTTAAAAGTAATTAACCCAATCACATATTCTTTATTATAGGTTAATCATTTCCATAAATAACACAAATCACTATAAATCCACAATAAAAACAACGATAAAAATCCACCATTACTCCTCTAATAAAATCCCATAGTATTCTATTTTCCTTGGACATATAGTGTTCCCAACAAAGTGAACATCTTCCAAAATAACATTTATCACTTAATCACCAAATCATTTTCCTATACTAAGGGTATTCATTTGATAAGACATAAGATACCAAATCAACTCATTATTGATCAATAAAATCATTTAACTAAAATAATAGTCACACTAACCAGGGACTTCACGTAGTCCAGTGGTAGGTGATAAATCCCAATCGCACTTTGGTTGTGGGTTCGATTCCCGCAGCTTTGTCTGACGCGACGGGTTGTCACATGGTCTGCGTGTTGTCCTTTTTCAAAAACTATATTTTATAACATTACCAGAATGAGATAAATTCCTCAAAATAACCATAACATAATTTAACCACAAATGTTATCTCATACCTTGCATTTTCATCCCAAATTATAATAATTTTTAATTGCCTCAAACCCAAAGATCATATAAAACCAAATGTTTATTTATAACTATATTCACAAGAGAAAAGATAATTCTTCCTCAAATATCATTCTCACATGGAAAATTGCAGGGTTAAAAATACAAGAGAAAATTATTCCAAAGTAAACCCATCAACAAGGAGCACTAATACTTTTTAAACATTTCTCCAACCATTTATTTCCACATAGATTCTTCTTTGACCAAGAAAATATCCTACAGAATAGGTAATTCACTCAGGTAATGGCCAGGTCCCCTACATTTATGGAAAATGACTGTAAATAGACTCTTGGGACCATTTTTACCCTCTTCCATAGTGCTGTTCATTTTTATTCGGCAATTCTTCACTTTATGTCTTTCCTTCCCGCATGTAAAGCATTTCTTTGTCCCATTGAGACACTTTCCTGGGTGTCTCCTTCCACATTTCCTGCATGATGGAAATTGAGGATTCCTTTCTCCATGGTCTCCACTACTGGAGCTCTTATCATTCATCACTTTTCTCTTCTTTGTTGAGTCCAGGAATTGGTTAATATATATATTGTTGATCATATTTTTGTAAAATTGATTTGGCATAAAGATGATATCTTTTACGCCTATCAACATTCCATTTTGTTGCGCATTGAAACCACCGTTCCCACCTTGTACATCATTCTCAAAGTCACTATGACTTCCTTGGAATCCAGCCATTGACTAAAACCAGAAAGCATTGTGTGAGTAACAGTAGTCATAAAATCATTTAGAGATTAACATGTCACCATATTCTCAATTTGAAACACATTAGGATTAACCAAGGTCATTTACTCTCATCTTATATATAATACTTCAAATCGGTTTGTAAAGAAAATGTAAATTATCCTAAGCATATCCCCCGGGAGTGTCGTAACCAAGAGTGCAGCAAGGCCAGTTGTCGTGCACCAGTTCCCGTTCGAGTCTAGCTCAAAGCGGTGTTTTTGGGTTTTACCCCTAGGTACATCTGTTCCAGATCCGCCTCTACCTGATCGTATCCAGACAGGGATGTATTGCTTGGAAAACTCACAAAATCTGTACAATACCAAAATTTTAGGAAGTTCTTCTATAATAATCCTCAAAGTTCATCTTAGGTCTACATGCTCTAATCAGAGTTTATCTAAATCTAGCTTCCATGGTTTGTACTAAACTTCCTCTGATACCAACTATAACACCCCGACCCTAGATACCTAGAGTCGGTGCATTATTACATAACATTGGCATGATCACAAAGGATCAAGTCTCAAAAGACCGATTAGTTTAGTAGTCTTGGAAACACTAGATATATTCATAAGTCTTACATTACATCATACGGTAAAAAAAACTACAACAACATCTTGTCTTCATATCCCCTCGTACTATCCCTGCAGGTTATTCATAAATTACTTCTTCACATCCTGGGAAAAGATAAAGAATTGAAAAGGGTGATCTCAGATTCTCAGTAAGGATAACAATATAGTATAATCTTTCATAAATAAGAATAAACATTCAAGGAAATGTATAACTAAAACAAAAGCATTTTAAACTTGAACTTCAACATAGTATAGCAAAAATAAAATGAAATAATGCCATTTACTTATTCAAATGGATATTATACTAATCGAATAATCACATGCAATATCAATAACCACTTTCATAATGATGGAATGCATAATGCCAGACTATCATAACCACATAGCCAAGGCCTCGTGCCAAGACTACAAATAAGATTTTGTCAAGGCCTTGTGCCAAGACACTAGTTTGTCTCATGAGACCTACCGATACATCTAGGAGCTATAGCGGGCTCCAACCGTCACTTACTAAGTCCAATGCATTCCTCATATGAACACGTTTAAACATAACATAAACATTCGTATTAAAACTAGCATAAAAAATGTCAATACTTTAACCACAAACCATGAATGGTATAAAAATAGCACATCCACAGTCAAACATAACTCATTTGATACAATATGGAAGATTGTATTGTATCATATTAACCTAAATCGATAATAATGAATGATATTGACATAGATGAAAATAACCATCAAAACTATTTGAGAGAAATATCCCCTTTTTCTTGAAAACATTTAAAAGTCACACTATTTGTCAAGAAGCCGTTTAAAAATAGATTTTTGAATCAAAGTTTCCCATACCACTTTGAAACTTTTAAAAGGAGTTTTAATTTTAAAACTTTAATGTCCATATAAATAAATCCTTAAAACCATTTTTTAAAACATGGACATTAATGAGCAATATTTAGAAGAATAAGTCTTTAAAACATTTAAAAAATGGTATTTTAGTTAGAGTTTCTAACCAAAAGAGAGACCATTTAATACATATAATTTAGGTAATAAAAACATTGTAATATCATGAGAATAAATGGATTCATGATATACTATGTCAAAGTACATTATATACACCACATAAAAGTGATTTGGTGTATAACAACAAAGAAGTCTCAATGGAATGTAAATTGAGATGAAATCTCTCATAAAGGCCGTATCCTTAGGTTAAGGATAAATCAACGGCATAGTTATGTGTGAAAAATATAAATACACTAAATATGATTGGATATTCAGTGTAAAACAATCAAAGGACATTGACACATAATCTTGTAAAAACAACACCAATGAATTGGATGTTTAACTCAACAAATGGAGAATGAGTTAAAATTACTCTTATCAAATTCATATCGATGACTTGAGAAATTATAAATGGAGTGATTATGTGTATAAAAAGTATATCCATAGAAAAGGGGAGTGGAAATTATTACATAAGCAAATGAATAGTGATTCCACACATAATCTCGGAGTAAAATAATCAATGAAGTTTACATAAAGACGAATAAATGGAAATTGAAATTTCAAATTCCCTTATTGATTTGGTAACATACAAAACATACAACCATGAAAGAAGGATCATACAATGATGATGTAAATATACATGAATTAAAGTATATTACACAATTAATACAAACATGGAAAGTACTCACACCACATGCAATAAATAAGTGGTGAACAATGGAATTCTCATGGAATTAAATGTGAGATAAGAAACCCCTTACTTTGTAATTTTTCCTTGGTAGAAGGTAGGTTAACCTCATGTATAATGGTTAAATAATTTTTATTGAATTATACAATAATCATTTACATTAATATGATATCATATATGATCTTTTAACATTGATTTGTTAATAATATCTTAGTATCATCGTTGTTTCGGGTGTTAACTTACTCGTTTTCTTTTTTATGTTTTGTTATGTAAGCCATGTTTTTCATTGATAGGTTTTATATTATTCATATCCAGAATGATATAAAGTCCTTAAACATTATTTTTAAATAATCAAATGATAATTACACTTGAATGGATATGATGGAGAATGAATCTCATCGCATTCGTGGAGACGGTAGTCCGTACGTACGCACGAGTGACAATATCATTCTTTTGATGTCAAAATAATATATAATTGGATGGTATATCATATATACAGAATAATTATCATGTAATATTTATTATTTACATGAATTAAACATCATTATTATACCCATCCAAATAATAATTTATTGAATTACAATTACACTACGACGTGGAGACGGTAAGCCGTGCGTACGCACGTATGGTGACATGTCATTCAAAGGATGGATAGAATAATGAATATGGTTGTACTATATTTATAATAATATTACAGTATATATTAGATACTGGATTCATTAATTTAGAATGGTAATAACAAGAAAGAAGAATTTGAAGAAGAAAAGAATTTGAAAAAGGGTGGTAAAAACATTACCTCTTCTTTGGGTTCTTCCTTTTGATTTGATCAAAAGGGCTCCTTAGGTCATCTTTCTGATCAAACTAAGGCCTCTAGGTTGTAGTGATGGAAGTTGATAGAGTATTTTTGCAGGGGTTGTCCGAAAAAAAGGCTTTGATGGTGTTAAGTAATGATAAGGGGGAGTGCCCTTTTATAAGAGGGGTGAGGGGCACCTTTGGAAAAGATGAAAATATTATTTTATAATAAATTCATATTCGGTTTCTAATGGCTAAAAAGTGTATTTTTTTAAGGTTAAGGTGGGTATAGGTTAAAAAACACTCAACCAATAGAATTTAGACAGGTTTGGGTCATTATATTAACCTTATCTTTAAGTATTAACTCTTAATTAATTAGTTTCACTTTTACAATGTCTCTTTGTATTTTTATATTATATGGTTAATAAACTTACTATATACATCCAAGTGACCCCCAAGTGGTACATTAATGATACACCTATAATTATATAAGTCTCTTGGATGAACCTTAGATTTTTATGAATTTAATATCAATTAATAATATAATATTTGTTTTAAAAACTCTTTTATGTCAATTTTGACACTATTCAATAATTGATTTTTGTAAAAATCATAAAAGAATGATTACTTCAAAAAAATTTAATTAAATCATTACTAACATTTCATATTAACCTATAAAATTAGTTTAATTCATAAAAAGTCTCAAATTATATTTATTTGGGTATCTAAAATATCAATCATTTTAATTTCTCACTATTATGGTAATTACTGCATCACCATTCTGTCATAAATAAATTAAATTATTTAATGTCTAAAATTTATAAATAAAATACCATTATGTAGGAAATATTTTTATATTTCTAATAAATATTTATAGTTGAAAATACAACATATATAACCCTATGTAAAAATTGTTTTTCTAAAAGATATATGCTTATGTCATTTTTGTATTCATTTTAACTTAATTAAAATAAAGTGTCCCTATCACTTACAAGTGGCACCATGGGGTCCAAAAATCGACCCAAAGATGCCCATGGTCGGAAATTTATCAACAAATAAGGTTAGAACACGTTTTTGGGTAATTGTTTATTATTATAATATTATTTTTTAACCCTTATTTACCGGATTTACCCTTTAACCATGGTAAATAAAATATTTACCGAAGTAATTATTCAAAATGTATAAAAATAAAAGTTACCTATTTACACAATTTGAACATCCTAATTACAAATATTGAATCCATTTTTCAAATTCCAAACACATAAGTGGCAGAAATTAATTTAAAATTAATTCCCGCTGTCAAAACAAAAAGCGTGTTTTTAAAAGATAATAACTATCAAAAGATTGGCAGTTGTTTATGTCTGGTTTAATTGTGAAATTTTGTCCAATGAAAAAAATTGAATTAAATGGTAAAAATATATTATAAATATACTTTAAAACCACTCAAATTAATAATTTATCAATATTAATTATTTCTATTAAAAAAGTTGTTTTTAATTAAAATCTAGTAATTTTCACTATTCATCAAAATATGTAATTTATCCGAAAAGTATCAAAATTTCACCCTAGGATAATTTCGATATTCCGAATCCAAAAATGAAGTCCATTTTGAGAGATAGAATTTATCAAATTTCAAAAAGTAGGTATTACTATTCATAACGGCTAGTTTGATTTGTTGTGGTGTGTAAGAATCTCGAAGTTGCGTACAATGCACGCCATTGCATTATTCAAAGGGAAATGTACCGTGGAAGCTTGGGGTGTTACACGATGCCTCATTTTCCAGAAAGTGAAGGCGGAGCACTAGGTACCAGCAGGCTTGGTACAACCCTTAGAGGTTCTGGAGTGGAAGTGGGACGAGATATCCATGGATTTTGTGATGGGGCTTCCACGTACTTCCAGAGGATACGACTCCATCTGGGTGATCGTAGACCGAATCACCAAGTCGGCCCACTTCATACCGATCAGAGAGCAGGGCTCAGTAGAGAGCTTGAGACGCCTCTACGTTCAGAAGATCGTACGGTTTCATGGCGTGCCATCGTCTATCATATCCGATCGAGACGCTCACTTTACTTCCCGGCTTTGGAAGGGGTTGCAAGAGGCTTTTGGAACGCAACTATGCTTGAGCACCACCTTTCATCCTCAGATGGATGGCCAGACGGATAGAACCATTCAGTCACTCGAGGACATGCTCCGTGCATGTGTTCTTGACTTTGGTTGCAGCTGGGAGGATCACCTACCCTTGGTGGAGTTTGCGTACAACAACAGCTACCACTCCACCATCGGGATGACACCATACAAGGCACTATACGGCTGAACTTACAGATCACCTCTGTGCTGGACTGACCCTGGGGAGTCGTCACTCGTAGGACCAGAGATGGTTCAGGCTATGACAGAGAAGGTGCAGATCATCCAGGAGCGGATGAGGACTGCACAGAGCAGACATAAGTCCTATGCTGATAGGAGGCAGAGACCACTGGAGTTCGAGGATGATGACCATATTTTCTTACGGGTCTCACCTCGATGTGGATTATGGAGATTTGGCCAGGGTGGCAAGTTATCTCCGCACTTCATCGGACCACTCTAGGTCCTTATCAGGGTAGGTGAGGTGGATTACCGCCTAACCCTTCCACCTCAGTTGCACTGGGTGCATGGCGTCTTCCACGTATCTCAGCTGAGGAGATACGCGCATGACCCGACCCACATCATCGACCACGAGGAGCTGGACATCGATGACGGGGATAAATTAATGGAGGTTCCGGGGGAGATTGAAGATCGACAGGAGCGGGTCCTACGTGGACGATCGATTCCTCTAGTGTGCATTCTATGGAAGCACGAGAACCTCCAGGAGAGAACATGGGAACGAGAGGCTCAGATGCGTGCTCAGTACCCTCATTTGTTTCCCTAGTTTATGTTGTAGCTTTACGGGGACGTAAAGCCCTGAGGTGGGAGTAATGTAAAGAACCGGAAATGTCAAGGAATATTTTTTCCTTTTTTTCTTCTTAAATACCTTGGAATTTTACGATTCTGTGACTTCTAACGACACTTGATTCCGAGACCCGATGTGCCCAGAATCAATTTCTGAAGTTTAGCTCAGGTACGTTCAGTAAATGAATGAGCGGGTTTTTTCTATCTTTTGAACCGATGCTCAGAATTGAAATTCGAGGGCACCAATGAACTCGCAGTTCCAGTAATTTCTTAAGGGGACCTTTACCGTAGTTGTGTTTTAAGTGGGTTGAGAATTATTATTTGGGGTTTAATTAAAGAAGTAAATAAAATTGTTTGTACAATTTTATTCTATATCTAAGGAGGTTAATTCCTCCCTTGGGAAGTTGTTGGTGGGGCCCACACCCACCCAACTTCCCATGTATGGATAATTGAAAGGTGGGGCCCACACGATCCCCAACCTTTCACCTCCCCCTAAACTACTTAACCCTCTTAAAACTCCCCATTAAACTCCCATGTTAATGTTGAAAACTCTCCCAAATTTGTGTAACTCTTCACCTTTCCCTTCCACCATTAATTCTTTCCAACATGCCTTAATTAATGAGATGAGTCACTTCATTTAATTAATTAAGTGGCTTGATTTTGAATTTTAAAATCTTTGTGGTGTGAATAAAAATAATATCATGAGATATTATTTTGAGTTGGAGCTTTTGGTTTGTGGAGAAACTTTGGTGGAGTTCTTGAGTTTTTGAGAGAACTCTTGTGTGAAGAAGAAGAGAAATCCTCTCTCGACGAAGAACGACGTCTCTTCAATGAAGAATGCCGATTCCACGAAGAACGACAATGCACACCGACGTCGTCTACGAAACCTCACCCCGCGACGCTGTCTTCCGCGACGCCCGATGTACGCCATCAATTATTGAGGTAGGGGTTTATTCTTGAAAGTGAATGTTTTCGTACCCCATTCTTTGTTGGGAATCGTTGTTTAAATACAGCCAATTGCTATCGCTTTATGCGGAGGGTGCAGGCTGAACAAACACGGCCCAAAGACCCTCCGTTAATCTCATTTATTATTTTAGAATCGGAAACTGAAGGTGTAGGAGGCACGACACCATCACACCGTGCCGAGAACGCAATGAAGGAATCCGGCGTCGTCGCGCTAGCTGTGAAAAAGGAACCGCGGCCCGTGACGCGGGCCGCTTCGACGGAAGAACCGGATGGCCGGGCGAAGGGAAGCCGCGACGCCAAGAGGGCACCGTGCTGGAAAACCGGCCGGCCGGGCGGAGCTGGACTGCGGCACCAGGAGGGCACCGCGCTGAAGAAATCCACGGCCCGCCGTGCGGGCTGCGTGAGCTAGAAGGCCGACTGGCCTAGCCAGCCAGTTTGGGAAGGGCAGCGCCGCTTGGCGCCGTTGGTTCGGACAGCCGGGGGGCTGCGCCCCCCTTGGAACCGCTCGGCCTTCGGCCAAGCTGCTTGGCTAGCTGGTCGAGCCAGCCGGGCCGGACCGTGCCAGGCCGGGCCGGGCCGGGCCGCACCCTGTCGGGCCGGGCCGGGCCGCGCCCCGTCGGGCCAGGCCGCGCCCCGTCGGGCCGGGCCGCATCCTTTGGGCCGAGCTGCGTTTTTCCTTCGGACCAATCCGACACCCCTGCCAGGTCGGACCCGTCAAACTGGGTTAACCCGACCCATCGGCCCACTGGGCTAAATGGGTCGGGCCCGTTATTCAATTAAACGTTAATAACTTAAAGACCGCGCGTCCGATCAACGCAGCGTCTGTGGCACTGGGACTATTTTGATGAGATAGTACTTTTGCGATACTCTAAGTGAGTTTTGGACAGTTTTTGTAAATGTACGGGTTTGGAATGAGCATATTTCCAACCAGACCCCTCGAACGGAAAAGCCAATATCTCTCAAACCGGGCGTCCGATTGACGCGCCATCTATCGAGTTGAGTTCCTTTTGACGAGACGAAACTTCGGGATACATAAAATCTGGACTTTGTGACAGTTTATGTATCGACCCCTTTACTCGAGGAGCAGACCCTCCTGGAATCGAGTACACTGTGTGCGGGAACCCTAGAGCTGGCTGAGACTGAGACGACTACCATGCTGGGATCCTCCGTGGGTTCGACGATGAAGACGACTGTACTTAGATCCTATGCGGGTTTGACAGTGAGGACGACTGTACTTGGATCCTCCATGGGTTCGAAAGCGATGATGACTGTACTTGGATCCTACGTGGGTTCGACTGCGATGGTTACTGTACTTGGATCCTACGTGGGTTCGACAACGACGACTTCTGTACTTGGATCCTACGTGGGTTCGGCAGAGGATATGATTTAGAGGCTACATCTAATCATCTCCACCCATCTTCATGAGAAGTATACCTATGTGAGCTAAGTCTTGACTTTCAATCATTATCATTGGAATGATTGTCTTCTTTTCTGTGTGGACTGGATTGTGCTTGGGCCTGGAAGTTGGAGCCGTACTGAGATTGATGACTTAGGTATATGTATGGGCATATACCTAAGTAGGGTTGGTTGTTTCTTCGTGATTCTTCCTTTCCCTTGTGGTTTATCCTTCATGGATTCTAGGAGACCTTCAGGGGTCTTGGGGTCCCTACTGAGTATCCTATACTCACCCCTGCACGGGCTATGCCCGCACTACGTTGTGTTGGTTGCAGATGACAGACATCAATGATCGTGGTCGAGGCTTGTGGAGCTAGACGGTACCCGGAGGTGGTCCACTAGATTGGACGTACACAGAGCGGACAACCGGACCCGAGGAGCTGAAGAGACCATCTGTACCCACCCTTCAGGTGGGATTCCCAGAGGATGACTCAATGGTTACTGCTTTAATTTTCTTCTGTTGTACTTTCCTTTTCAGTTGTACTGTACCTTCAGTTGGGTTTGTATACTGGCCCATTTACTTTTCAACACTTACTTTTGTACTCAGTTTTACTTAGTGCTTACTTCACTTGCATACTCTGTTGTGTTTGTTTACTTTTATAAAGGCAATGCCTTACCTTTTTACCGGGATTTATGCCTTTGGTGCTAGTTTCCAGCCCCTGGCCTATGGAAGGCGGGCTTGGGGTAGTCACGGCATGGGCCCCGAGGACGGGTCGTGACAGTGTCAGAACCACATCCACTTATAGTATCCATACAAGGATGTATTTTCTAAAAATATTCACATAATCTATTACTTACCAAAATTCCATGATGTTCTTGTATATTTATCCTCAAAGACCATCTTATGGTTTTGTTCCCAAATCTATGTTTTCTAACTCTAGTTTCCAAGTTTTCTACTAAAATTCCTCTGATACCAACTATAAAGACCCAACACCAGTTGCTTGGAGTTGGTGCCTTATTTCATTACATTGACTTGATTACAAGAAAGTAGTATCCTAAAGGAATGACTAATTTAGTAGTTTTTGAAAACTAGATACATACATAAGTTAAACATTAAAACTTGAAAGGAAATACAATATATATATATATATATATATTCCATTAGAAACATCCATGACTCCTAGATTATCCCTATAAGTCATTCATAATTTACTTCTTCATATCCTGGGAAAATAAAACATAAGAAAGGGGTAAGTTCAGATACTCAATAAGGGTAATAAATACAATAGAAGATATTATAAACAAAAACATTAGACATGGTGAATAATTGAAAACACATGACTTTAAAAAAATATACTTGAACACAATATGGAAGGAATAAGAGCTAAATAAATAATGCCACAATAAAACATAATCATGAGTATTATACTAGTAAAATAATCACATGAAATATAAATTACTATCTTCATAATGAGTGAATTCACAATTCCATACATCATAATTATTCTGTCAAGGCCTCATGCTAAGACCATACATAAACGGGTAAAAACCCAAACTAGTTTGTCTCATGATACCTACTGATGCATCGAGGAGCTATATTGGGACTCATTCATAACGAAATAAGTCCAATTAATTCCTCATATGAATGAGGATAAACATAAACAACATATACTTTCATATTGAAACTAACATATGAAATGTAAATAACTTTCCATAATCATTAAATATAAACACTAACCATTCAGAGTAATATGGTGAATGGTATCAAGATAAGACATCCACAATCAAACTAATCATAAAACATTAAATAAAATATGTTAGATGCTATAATAAAATATTAATCTCAATTGAACATAAGAATCAATAAGAGTGTTGAAATAGATGAAAAATACTCATATAAAATCCTCGAGTAATTCTTGATATAAATAGTCTTTTACTTTGAAAATAAGAGTTCTTTTGGAAAAATATTTGTATAAATCCAGAAGTAAATTAAGGTAGATTTTTCATAATAAAATGATTTATTTTAGAAAAATAATGGTTGCTAAGAATATATTATAGAGTGACCTTTAAAATAGGTAAGAATTTGAGAAATTCCCTTGAATTAGGCTTGTATTTTGGGAAGAATTTTTGAAAGATCCTTTTAAAATATGTATCTCTCTATAAAATAAAGAAGAATTCTGGTTGGTAAAAATATATAGAACATTAAAAAAAATTTATGACGAGTATATAAGAATAAATAATAATTTAATTGGGATTAATAAAGACAAATAGTAACCCGAAAGAAAATGGAGGTTCATGTAGAAAATCCTTACCTTATGTCTGAATATATTCTTCTCTTGAACTTAAAGTCCTGGAATATGAAATTAGACTTATTAATAACTTAATTAAGAACCTATTAGACATTTATTTAGTTTATCATAATTTTATTAAGTTCATTTATTTCCTTATTGATAGGTTATAAGATTGAATTCCATCATTCAGAAGTGTTCGTTTCCTTGATTTTCACAATCGGTATACTTGTATATGAGTATGGATGTTCATGCGGAATGAATATAATTCTACAGAATTGAATTTATATATTATTGATGAACACACATAGGTTTTAATGGTTATTTATATCATTTGGTTACATGTTATGAGTATGAATCATTAGATGAAATATTAATGACAATCACTTAGATTATTTTTGTGGTATTTTAATTATTACGAACTAGTTTTGTCGTATGAATTAATATTATGTACATATACTGGTTATTAAATATTAAATAGGTTATAATATATATTTTATAGTCTTTTTCAACCGTAAAATTATTTTTATGACCAGTATTGAAGGAGAAATTGAAGAATGATACTTCATCGTCCACAAATGTTGTAAATTGGAACCTCACAGACGATGATTTCGTTTATAAAATAAAAGAGAGAGAGAGAGAGAGAGTAAGAAGAATGATAATGGTTATTAAATTTACAATATATAATTATAGTATATAGATTATACTAGATTTATCAATATAATTCAGACATAGGTGGTGAGTAGAGGATAACAAAAGAAAGAAACTTGAAATGAAATTAAAAGAAAGAAGATGTGGATTTACTTCTTGAATACACCACCTTGAAAACCTCCTTAAGGGAAAGGGTTTTGGTATTTTGGTAAAAAAAAGGGCTCCTAGAAGTTAGGAGGGACTAGGGAAGAGTATTTGAGAAGAACTTTAAGGAGCTTCAAGGCTTATAGAATTTAGGATAAGAGAGAGTGATGGGTGGCTTTTATAGTGGAGGAGAGGAGTTATTTCCCATTATTTTAATCATTATTTTATTATTTTGGATCAAGACTATGAATAGTCTTTATTCTTGTGAATAAAAACTGTAATAAATTCACGTGATTTTGAAACAATGGCCATTTATATCAGTCATGACTCAATCATGATGTAGAAATTCATTTATTTATCATATTTTGTAAATTATCAAATTTCACTATTCACCAAAAATTCAAGTATTTCAGAAAAATCAAAAAAATTAAACCTAACAATTTTTTGACATGTATAATTTTAAAATGAAATCCATTTTATCAAAATAATTTTCTAAATAAGAGAAATTTAATTTTTAAATAAAATCATTATTTACTTGAAAAATACAGATTTTAAATTAAAATCTGGTTTTATAATAATTTCAAAAATTAACTGAGGTCTCAAAAAATTATACTAAAATCATATGAAAAAAATATATTTATTTAAGAATACATTTTATAAAAATAATTTTTATTAATTTATTAATTTATTAATTTAAAATTGTAATTAAATATTTATTACTCACAAAAATACCAACACTTAATTATTAATTTTTAACATATTCTATTTTATTTATAAGGTGTCTAAATTTTATTTATACTTATATGAGTGAGGTTACTATTCATAAGGGTACATTGATATTCAAAAGGGTAAGTTACTATTCACCAAAAGTGTAAGTTGATCCTATCAGACTCTAAATATCTTACTGATCGCAACCGTGTATGTCAGTTTTTCGAAATTCAAATCACAGAAGCGAAAAAAATTATGTTTACTGGCTAGGTTATAACAAAGTGGTGTTTTATAGAGACTCAGTGTTTCATGCATTCAATATTAAATTTATTTATAAATCCTTGGGGTGTTACACTAGTTCATTCCTCAATCTCTTATACTCCTTGAGGAGACTGGTACCCACTAAGAAACTCACTTTTAAAGGTGTCAAAACCTTATTAAAGACCCTGCCTTTTAAACAACTCGGAGGCACAACCTAGTCTTTGATACATGAGATCAAACTAGTTTGTTATACCTAAATTTTGATCGGGATTCACAACCTCGACTTCCTTATAAAAGGTAGAATAACCAGAGAAAGGAATGACTTGATTTTGACGGGAAAATCATAAACCAAACTCAAGAAATTACAAATAAAAAGAAACAAGAATACACGGATAAAACAAATACAAGAAATGTAGAAGATGATTATAATTTCTAATAAGTTTAAGCTTTATGATCGTTGGTCATTTGGAAGGAAACAATGTTGAAGATGGAGTGCTTCGATGATCACAACTAGAATGCAGAAATCTCAGAAGTTCGTAAACAATTTTGAGAGCAGCAGAATGTCAAAGAAGTATCACCAATTATTTTTCTTGAATGATCTGCACATTTATATGTTTTATATCTTGAAGAGATATCTTGGTTCATTAAAACAATATTTACTAGAAGTGGGTCTATGTCCAATGACTGCACAACACCTGTTAGTGCATAACAATATAATAATATAACTGTTGTCTTTGTTTATTAAAGTCATGCTAGATTAAAAATAGAATTATAATCGGTCTTTAAATTTCTTTATGAAATATTAATATAAAAAATTAATATGATAAGTAAATTAATTGTAAACAATTTAGAATTATAAAATAATTGAAATAAGAATACAATTATTTAGATTAAACATACAACAAAAATGAATTAAAAACAGAGCATCGTATAAACTTTAAATTGTAAGAAAGAGTGTACATAAAATAATGTTTCAATTTAATTTTTAACAATCTACAAATTTATTTCAACATAAAATAATAATACCACAATCAAAAGAATTTATTTTAACAACAACAAATGAAATAAGAAATAAAATTTTAGAAATATAAAATTGTAACTAACGATGGGTCATTGACCTACCATTGGAACAAAGAATGATGACTCATGACCCACAGTTGAGTTCCAACGGTGAATAAACAGAGCATGAACTACTGTTCCAAATTTTAAGAAAAAATAAAAACAATTAATCAAAATTAAATTCATTCCAATCATCTTCGCAAACAAAGGCTTCATATGAAGCAATAAAAATTTTCTCACCATTGGAAGTCCAACGACGACTCATAAAAAAGTTTCCAAACTTTAGGAATAAATAGAATATGAATAAATCAACTAATAAAAATATAAAAAACATAATAAAACAGTAATAAATCTACAACAAATGAATGAAGAAAGGATGATAAAGATCATGTTGTAAGTTGAATAACTTCTGCTAAGTTTGTACAAAAAAGGAAAAACAAACTTAAACGAATTATAGAAGAACCTGGATAATAAAAAACATATAATATAAGATACTAATAAATAAATAAGAAATAAATATAATCAGAAATAAATAAACTACAACATCAATCGAAGGAGAATAGATAAGCTCCTGTTGGAGCTTGAAGAAGCACCTACCATGGGTTGTACAACAAAGGAAATTCACCACTATTGGGTAAGAAATAAACTACCGTTGATGTGAAACAAAGGGTAAAATGACCTAACTTTGATGTCCAACAGAGGGTAAAAATACCCACTGTTGATGTCCAACAGTGGGTAAAATGAACCACCATTGGAAACATCCAATGAAGACTCAACACCCACTGCTGGTATTTACCAATGGTGACTCAACTAGAAACCAACAGGGAAGAATATTTGAACCATAAGAATGACTCGAGATGAAGAAGATGAATAGATTACTATAAAAAATTAAATAAAAATAAGATAAATACACTAAGATCAAGAGAGACAGACTTGTAGGCTTAAAAAAATGACGAACCAGAAAGATGAGTACAAGAATATCATAAAATAAATACAGTGAACATGAAGGGAAGAGAATAATTGGTTCATACGTCAGTGAACTGGAGACGAGCATATGTCAAGGATATCTAAGGAAGAAAATGAGTTTTGAATATAAGTGCATGGGAGTTCAAAAGAATGTGTGGGATTATAAAAAGATCAAATGACTTGATTTAATAAGAATAGGTTAGATGGTGCGAGTGTATCTGAGATTTTTAAGTTTGATCCCACATCAAATTAAAAATAGGGAGGCAGAGTGGTATAATAATGATGATGTGTGGATCCTCAGTTCAGAATAAAATACAAACACACACACATGGGGGTCATGGCCCAGTGGGTGACCAAGCCCATTCCATGTGCTCTACGGGCACGCTCCTTGGGCCTTATACATGGGCCCACACGCTGTAGGCATGCACTATGTACAGTGACAAATAAAGCCTCCTTATGGGGATTCCTTAGGCAGGTTTTCCCATGGGCTTGACCCTAAGGGGTCCCCTATGTGGTAGAGGGGTATCCAAGGTCCCTCTTAAGGATGACACACATTTTTACTTAAACAAAAATAAACTTAAGTAAATAAAAATATAAGTAACATGAAGTAACATTGTAACAAACACATAAACATTATTTAAAAAAATACATAATTTTTATTAGAATTAGTAATCATAAAGTAAATTAATTAACTAACACACTTGAGAATTTAATAAAATGTTAATATAGTAATTTATCAAAACAAATAATATAGTGAAAGTATTAAATCACTTTTAAATACCAGCAGTATGCATGCGCACATACATGTGTATGTTTATGTGTATATGTGTATGTGTGTGTGTCTGTACGTATATAAAAAACAATTCTTATGTTATTAATATGATAACTAAATAAATTAAACACAAACTGTCAATTTTAAACTAAAAACATATACTTTGAGTCATACCAGGCGCATTGTGTATCAGATTGAGTTGTAGTTGATTCATACACATCAAAAAATTTCTTTCTATTATCAAACATAGTTTCTATTGAATTGGATAACATATTTGGTGATAAAAAACTCTCACTATGGATGTGCACCAATTTAAGAGCACTTGTTTTTGAGAACAAGCCTTCAACTGTCACACCATTTCTTGTTCGACTTCAAGCATTATCACTATGGATATTAACTAAATAAGTATCAGATAAAAATAATAAGGAAATTAATTAAAAAATATTATATAAAATGATGAGAAAAAATAAGAGTTATTTACTTAGTTTTGGCTATATTATGCGCATTTTAAATTAAAATTACACTTATATATCGAAGACACACACTTAGAGTCATACCAACAACATCATGTGTCAGATTGATGTGTGATCAATTTATACATGTCACAAATGAATTATAGATTAGTTTCCTAATTTTTGAAAATAACACAAACTAATTTTCTTGGTTTTGTCTAGTGACATACGTTTTAAACTAAAATGACACTTTTATATTGAAAAAAACACACTTTGAGTCATATCGATCACATTGTGTGTTGAATTGATGTGTGGTCAATTCTTACACATCAAAAATGAATTATGGAATATTTTATTAAAATTTGAAAACAATCCATGATAATTTTCTCTGTTTTTTCTATTTGATGTGTGTTTTAAACTAAAATGACACTTTTATATTGAAAACATGAACTTTGAGTCATACCGACCACATCGTGTGCTGGATTGATGTGAGGTCAATTCATACATGTCAAAAATGAATTATAGATTGTTTTATTAAATCTTGAAAACAATCCAACCTCATTTTCTTGGTTTTAGTGCTGTGACCTATGTTTTAAACTAAAATGACACTTTTATATTGAAAACATGCACTTTGAGTCATACCAACCACATCGTGTGTCAGATTGAAATGCTGTCAATTCCTACATATCACAAAAGAATTATATATTTTTTTTCAAAATTTTGAGAACAATCCAAGTCCATTTTCTCAATTTTGGATAGTGATGCGTGTTTTAAACTAAAATAAAACTTTTATATTGAAAACATGAACTTTGAATCACATTAGTCATATCATGTATCAGATTGATATATGATTGATTCCAACACATCAAAATGAATTATGGATCATTTTCTTAAAGTTTGAAAACAATCCAAGCTTTTTTTCATGACCCCTCTCCAAAAAGATAACATAATGAGGGGATAGATATGGTGACTACTCAAGTCCCACCTACAATAGGCCCCAGGTTGGTGACTAGCACTGTGGATATAATAAACATGCATTTGGGAGGCATTACCCCTTAAGAGAAACACGCAAAAGAGAGAGATAAAAAGGATAAAAAACCAACACCTACTTAGACATAGATATAAAAGAAATACCAAGTTAAAACATGCAATGTCATATAGTAATGAAACAACCGAAAGGAAAACTACAAATACAAAAAGGTAAATATGGAAGCGACCAAGAAGACTAAACATCTTCTGCTAAACTCCAAGATTGTAATATATAGATCAATCACCAACTTGATCTGGATGACTTGAAACATAGTTTATATGTACGCAGGGTGAGCATAAAAGTATACTCATTAGGATCCTCCCCATAGCCTCTCGTGAAAAGGATAAAGAAATCATGCTAAATCATAGTGAACAATAGTGAGACTAACTAGTCACCTAATCATCTATACTAAGTTCCCAACCTCACCATGACTATTACTCACTAATAAATGCATACAAGAGAGTATGTAATATAATAATAAAACACCAAGGGCACCCTGCTCTTGCTTCCCCATTGGTTTTCCACTCTACCCCAACGTCGCACATCTTGAGCATCTCTCTCCAAAAGTAATATATCCCTAAGAAACCTAGGAAAGGCATCAAAACATTCACCTCGTGCATCAGATAACCACACCATCCCATATCACATATCCATATATAATAACCTAGTAGTTTTTGAAAGCCACCATAGCCTATATGATGTATATTAAACACCGAATATTATACCTCAATCCATTATAGCCCATACACCGAGTAAGCACCTCAATCCATCACAACCTATACAATTCAGACATATAATAATCCTTTGGATACTATATCTGATAATACATGTGTGTGGAATAACCAAAAGCCATCACAAATCTCTATACACATATATGGGAAAACTATCCACCATGTATACCAATACAACTAACTACCAAGAGAAGAGAGTATAGCTAGAGGGGGTAGTCAGCAATCCATCCTATGATCAGGATGTTGGGGAAAAAACCCCCCTAGAGTCCACTGGGTGTCAATTTCTCTAACTGACATGGGTAGTGCAGCGTATGAAATCATAGAATATACATGATATAATATAGCTCACAACCAGACTATGGGTATAACCTAGTCTTAGACTCAACTACAGCTAACGTCACTCAAACTCTCGATTTCCACTTCTAAAAACAAATATCCTATAAGAACACAATCATATAAAAGAGATAAATTAAATTCATTATTTACTTTGTATCAATTCATTCTGTTAAATAATTAAATAACCATTAATTAACCAGTTACATTATTCCACATTATGTTACATTGCATTGCATTAAGTACCAAAGAATAAAAATTCCATGCCCTCCAGACATAATTTCAAACCAAGTCCAAGGTTTACCAAGATTAACATCTTTTAAAATTTGCATTCCATCAATAACCAAACCCATTGTATAAACATTTATTTAATCCATCATTAGAATCATTCCATATCTATCTTCTATAGGAAAATAATTCTAAGCTACCACCAAGAGGAAACACGCAACCAAGCACCTCAAACTGCCTCAAGCAGTGGGGAAAGGAATGAAGATAAATCAAACAACTCGACCATCAACCATTAAACAGATTAAATCGAGCATACTAGTTCTTATCATCTCATCAATGGGTAATCCCAACTTTAACATGTTCCATCACCACTAGTGCCATCCCCAAAACCTACATACAGATACCGATGCATCTCACCATCACAGGCATTATCTTCTACCACATCATCTGGACCTCCCTACCCACATACATCACCCCAACTATCCTAGGCTCAACCATAATAGGTTCAAATCACATCTAGGCCTCCCCGCCCTATATCACACATTAGCCCTCCAGGCTCATCCATATCATGCTTATATCACAAGGCTCGTATCCAGAGCACATCAAAAAGTAGTAAGAAACAAACAAAAAACAATAGGGTATTTGGGACCTGAAAACAATTCATTCAACATTCTCATGTAAATGATATGTCATAGCTCCAAAAAAGGCATTTAGCCGTCTCATGCATATGGAAAACTCTGGCCCCAATAAATTATCTTTACCACACAACTGGTTCTTATTCCATCTTGAAGTAACTAATTCATTTATTAACAATCATAAACACTCTTCACATTATTTATCAATTCAATTAATCATATGTAAGATCAAATTTAATTAAAAATTCACATTGCATCAATTTTATTATCATCAAATTACATTAACCACCAAATTACAAATATACCTATTTAATTTCTTAATCTAATTCATTATCAATTAATTCCAACTTTACGTTATTTACCAATTTCAAAAAGAAAAAAATGATAATCCATAGCAGAAAAAACATGCTAACAATCAAGGAATAAATATCACACTATCTAGAAAATCATGTGGAAAACTTCTATCACGATATAAAGCAACAACATCCACATGTGATTGATATCTAATTATTTAATCTAGTTTAATATTTATTAGTTCAGTTTCATTGCCATACAAAGGAAAAAATCACGATATCTTTATAATTTCATGCAAATAAATAGATATCCAATTAATTACCTACATCAAAAGTTGTCAACATTATCCACATAAGAAAAAACCATGTTACAGATATCCGATCACCCCTTCCGTAAGAATTTCATCCATCTAAGGATATCGAGGAATAACCTAACCAAAAAAAACCAAGAGAAACCACATTAGAAACATAGGATATCAAACTCCATATCATGGCAATAAGAACTAGAGTAAAATGAGATCTAATTGGGAGAAACTACTAGAAAATTAAGGAAGAATGCACTTTGGATCAACACAGATTATCAAAGATTAAAGACGAAAGCCATGAATAAATACTTGGTTGAAGGGATCTCAAAACTCCTAGAGAATGGATCTGTTTCTTGTCTGGAATGAGAGAGGGAGGCACTATATCCAAAGGGTTTGTAAAAACATGAGTGGATGCACTGTACCGGGGAATTACATGATGAGGAATTCTCTATTATATCATGTAATCCTCAGGGTTAAGTTGATGTTGAAAAACACATCAAATTTTTATTATTTGACCCCAAAAATTTATACATCATGAACTGGACCTACACAAGTCATGAACCTCAAATACACAATCTGAAAGACTTACACACCATGTATTCTCCTTGCTTCCTGAAATTACCATCCAAACCCCTCCAGACAACTTCTAAGCCTCCTTCAAGCACTACAATCATTAGAAACACACCAAAGGTTGGACCATATGAATTCATGCCCTCATATTAGATACCTCTCAAAATATTCTTGTACTCGAGAATCCAAACCAAATAGGAGAGAAAACAAAAAGGGTTCATCCAAACAGCTACCCCACAAGATACCTCTCAATGATATTTCCACCATAGGAGCTTAACCACCTCATCAGATTAACATGCATCAAACCACGCAACAATGGAAACCAGCTCCTAAACACTCTCACAGTGGAGATACATCTCAAAAGAGAGTAAAGACACAACAAGAAACAAGAGGAAACCATCTCATAAACCAAAAAGGTTCACATACATAAGGAAAAAATGTTACAAGAGAAGATATAAACATAAAATAGTTGGGGTACTAAGCACGCATCTACGATTCACATTCGTAGGTACTCTTCTCCATTCCACCATGTTTCCACAAGACATGAAACAAGGGAAGATCATGTGTAACATATTGTTACTATTTTAAGGTATTCTTAAACCCTTATTTTTATTGATATTTGGTTGGGTTTCTTTTGGGGTTGTTTCAGGTTAAAATTTTAAGAGTTTTGAAAATTCTGGGCTAGTGCACAGTTGGTACACGGTTTGTCCAAACCATGCACCCTATCATAGAAAACTATTCAACCTAAGGCAGTGTGATTTTTCATGGTTGGTGAATGGTTAGTAAATTCATGCATAATTTTAGTAGAAACCATGGAACCCATTTAAAATAAGTGCACAACCATGCCACACAGTTTGGTCTAACCATGAAGGACTGCCAAGGAAACCATGCGTATGAGATTTTAAGTGATCTGATTTTTTATTAAAATTTTCCAAACCCCTATTTTTGGTCCCTGATGGACCTCCTTCAACCCAAACTCATTTATACCTTCCTAATATATCCCAAGTAGTATTCTTTACCCCAAGGATCCCTCCCATAAGCGATCTGAAGATAGAGTAATGCCTTTCGATCTCCCCACAGTTAGTTTTCTTATCCCGATCTCATTGTATATCTTTTTTCTCTCAAGGGTTACATGGATCTACATATTTATTTATGGATATAATGCCCACTATTTTGGGATATTAAATGTAGGTTTGATTCTTGTTTATGTGATTTACATTCTTCATGGAAAAATCCTGACTAGGGTTTGGCGTTGCGAAATCTGTTGTTTTCAGTAAGTGGTTTCATTACGATGCCCAATTTATATTAGCCCTAATTGATTTGTTTAATTTCAATTGTTTGAATTAAATTCAATTATTTAGATTTTTATTATATAGATTTAAATTAGTTTTTTTGAATAATCCAATTCCGGTGAATTGGGATTTTTAAGAAAAAATGGGTTTTTGGCATGTAATTAAAAAACCCCCAATTCCATTGAATTGGGGTGTGTGTTTATGGAAATTTGTGAGATTTAAATTGTATAATTTAAATTGTGAATTTTATTTAAGTTTTTTTTCAATTAAAATTTTGAATTTAATTATGGATAATTGATTTGATGGAAAACTATTAAAAACCCCAATTATAGTGAATTGGGGGTTTGTTATGAAATTAATGGAATATGTTTGAAAATTAAATTATTGAATTTAATTTGTGAAAGTGTATTGTAAAATTCCATGAATTGGTTTCAAACATTATTTGTGAAAAATGGATTAAAAATTGTTTTTATGGAAACATTAGGGTTTAATATTTGTGAAAAGGTATGTTTTTGATTAAAAATCCATTATGGGTTTTAAATGGAAAATTGGAATATTTGAAATAGAGAATGAGATTTAATTTTATTTTAAGTAGTCTTAAAATAAATTGCACATCATTATTTTGTACTAGAGCACATGAAAGCCTTAGGTAGTTAGTGAGTTATTTTGGGTGAAAATTTATGTCTTACAACATTCAAAAATATCATATCAACACATCATCAATCCTTAGGCAATAGTGATGAGTCCCCTTTGCCTTAGGCCCAAAGGAGTTTATGTACATATTTTACATTTCACAGTGTTGGGTACCTATATCCTGGAACTATCACACATATTTGGCATATGACCATGTTACTCGGTTTTTTGTATTTCTATTGAATATATTCAATTATTATAAACTGTTTTACATGACTTGTGAATTTATATAAATTGTTTTATATAAGTATGATTATTTAATAAATTTTGGAAAAGTTATATTTGTAAAAATCACCCCCTTTTTCTAAAGGTAATTCCATCATTCGAAATATATTTCCATCATTTGAAATATGAAGCATTAATTGATAAATATATTTCCATATTTTAAATTGTAAAACATGATTTGTTTAAATATGATTTTATAAATTCCAAACCTATTTGTTTTAAAAATTTGAAGCACTTTATTGGTTAATTTGATATTGGAATCTTTTTATGGAATCTTTGGTGAAATACTATCGGTCTTTGGATCACAACCTTCTTATGTCTTCAGGAATTTGTAGATTATCTCCTTCTAGGTTTGAGCAAGGGAAAATTATCTATTATAGGTAGATCCAACTGTTGAACCTTAGACTTGGTGAGTTGTTACCCATGGGGCTTAGGCTTTTTTCTATGTTTTGGTAGTTTGATTGTGGTACTTTGTGATTTAATGCCCGTTTGAATTATGGTACATTAATCCCAGGGGATTTTTATTTTTGATATGAATACTGTCTTGTTTATTTTTACTTCTATAATGTTTGTAGAAAAACTATTCCCACATTCAGTTTGTATGATTCTAGGTGCTAGTCACCGACCTGTATGGATTGGGAATTCCCTTTGGGATATGTCGAGACTGACTCGGTTATTGGGTTACCAGGGTACCTAGGTTGGTTCATTATAGCATGCCTATGCAACAACTTCCCTTAGTAGTCCTATATCTCTACAGGATGCTCCTCAAAGGTCGCATCATCATCCACATCAATCTCACTGTAGGGTACCGGGATGGCGCAACGAAAGCTGGTGGGCCAAGAATTTAAAATTTTCTACATCACCAGAGTGACATAACCTTGTCAACTCTGGTGATCTTGTCCCAGTTTGGTCCGAGGATCTCACAAGGTTTAAACAGAGCACAAAAATAAACTGAACATGTACCTAGTTTGGAATTGATGTGTGCAAGTCCGCCGCAGGATGCCAGCGATTGTTTCTCGAAGACTCAAAAGTCAAAGCCCTCTAGATCATCCACAAACGCCTCTCAAATCTTCTCGCGCGCCATTCGTCAAGATCTGGGTGCTAGCGCAGATCTTCAATGCACACTTCAGCGCAGCGACGATCACCGCAAGGCAAGATCCTTCAATCCGTGATGAACAAACTTGAAGATCTTCCTTTGCTTGAGAGACTCTCTCTCTAGATTCTAGGAGGAGAGAGAAGCTCTCAATCCCAACACATGAATAGTTAATATGGGATAAAATCTCTCTCACTTATATAGGGAGTGTTTAAAACACGCGGTATGGATTCCTGGCCCCCATGTAATAGACATCTGCTATATAAGTTTTATAAATAATTATTTATGACAAATAAAATTATGCCATAAATAATATTTATAATTTATCACTTACTTGTAATATATAAATATATTACATGATAAATTTGAGTCTTTAACTTGACTCACACCTCTAGCTAATATTAAACAAACCTAGGATATTAAAATCCATTCGAATAATATTAATACTTGTATTTACTATATAACTTGTAAATGCATGTTATAAATAAATTCAACAAATTATTCTAAACTTGAATAATTAATTAATTAATTTACTCTTCGGTGATCCATAGAACTCAGATAGTGCTTGGACCCTTTGGCAGGGCCCACCAAGTTCTATATTCCTATTCCCAGAATAGGGCAGATTCTCAAGGTGCTATTATGTGTGACCCTCTAGGCCCTTACCTCAATAGTAGTGAATAATATCCACCGACCAAGAGCGGGGTCTAGAAACCCATCGAGGCCCCTATAGAGATAAGGAAAAGTCAAAGCAACGATTGCCTTCCTACGAACATGGTCTGTGTAATATAATCTCTTCGTCATCGATATCTCAGTAAAGCAGAATACATACTAGTGTCATCATTCTTTATTTTTCTTTATTTTGTTTTTTGATTTGTACGGACGGTCTTACCTTCCACTACCATGGCCATGGATTTAATGAAGGTGCAACCATCCTAATAAACAAGGCCCGAGATATCACTTCCTATACTCGGAAGCGACAAATCCTTTCTCGATCATTCAATCAATGCCATGCCATTAATGAAATACCCGATACAAACTACCTCGCCACAACTTTGTTTCCATGGTTTTCACCTTGCATAAAATGTACGTAATTAAATGACATCCATTGACAATGATCTCAAGTCTAAAGACTATTACACATGTCCGTAGATAGGAATGACCAATGACACCTAAAACATGTGGTGTTCCTATTATGCGGGTATGTCCTCATGATCTCAACTACTAGAGATCATCAAGTGCGAAATTCATGAGAAGAAGTCTCAATACTTATGATCCCCCAGTACATGATGGCCACACATCATCTGTGTCCTTCCAGAGTGATGTAACTGGACAATAGGACATTAATTTAAGATTACTATCATGGAATCTCAGGGTTCTCATTATAGCCCGAGATCTACTATAACCCTTTAACGCGACAGGTAATATAAGGACATTTCCATAAACAAAGTGGATGCAGAAGTATCTACACTATTATGGCAAGATAAAAACATGTATTATAACAAACTGAATACATGTAGCGGTAATCAAAGTACAAAACAAGTTGGGTCTAGGGAACCCACTTTCAACACTCCCACTTTCAATAGAGCCAACTGCTAACAGGTTTCAATCCGCTACCTATCACATGTAAATCATGCATCTGTTGAGAAATGGATTTAGTCAGGGGGTCTGCCACATTTTCCTCTGTGGCTACTCTACTAACTGTCAGTAAAATCCCTCAAGAGATGAGACTTTCGAAGAATATTCTTTGTTCTCTGGTGAGACCTGGGATCCTTGGAAAGCACCACTGTAGTAGTATTATCACAATATAATGGTACAGGGTCTGTACTACTAGGTACAACAAAAATGTCTGAGATAAAGCTATGTATCCAGACTACTTCCTTTGCTACATCGAAAGATGCAATATATTCAGACTCTATTGTAGAATCAGCAACTGCAGCTTGCTTCGAGCTTCTCCAGCTCACGCACCACCATTCATGCAAAAGATTTAGCCTGACTGCAATTTCATATCATCACGATCTGTCTGGAAACTAGCATCAGTGTATCCCCTCACATCTAGTTTTTTATCTGCTCCATACACTAGGAACATATCCTTAGTATGCCTTAAGTACTTTAGTATAGTTTTAACAGTTTTCCAATGCAACTCTCCTGGATTGGCTTGATATCTACCCACCATGCTTAAAGCAAAGGCGACATCAAACCTAGTACATAGCATGTCATACATGATAGAACCCACTACTGAAGCATAAGGAACTCTACTCATTCTGTCAATCTCCTCTTGTGTTTATGGACACATTTTCTTGGAGAGATTTACACCATGTGACACAGGTAACAATCCTCTCTTGGATTGTTCCATACTGTACCTTTTGAGTAACTTGTCAATATATGTACTTTGACTTAGACCAAGCAGCCTTTGAGATCTATCTTGATAGATCTTGATCCCTAGGATGTATACTGCTTCACCTAAGTCTTTCATGGAGAAGTATTCATTTAACCAAGTCTTAACTGACTGTAAGACTTGCACCTCATTTCCCATAATTAATATGTCATCAACATATAATACTAGGAAAATTATGGAATTCCCTTCAACATTTTTATAGACACAAGGATCACTTTCATTTTTGACAAAACCAAAATCTCTTATGGCCTCATCAAAATGAACATTCCATGATCTTGATGCTTGTTTCAATCCATAAATGGATATCTGCAGCTTGCATACTTTATTGGCATTATTTGACTTAACAAACCCTTCGGGTTGAGTCATATAGACATCTTCAACCAACTTCCCATTTAGAAAACCAGTTTTGACATCCATTTTACAGATTTCATAATCATGAAAGGTTGCTATTACCAACAATATTCTGATGGATTTAAGAATTGCTACTGGTGAGAAGGTTTCATCACAGTCAATGCCTTGACGTTGCCTGAAACCATTTTCAACCAGTCTTTCTTTAAAGGTATTAACCTCACCATCCATGTCCAACTTATTCTTGAATACCCATTTGCATCCAATGGGGTTTACATCAACTGGAGGGTCTACCAAAATCCAAAATTGATTTTGGTACATGGACTCCATCTTATAATTCATGGAATCTTTCCATTTAGTAGCTTCTTTTCCTTCTACTTCTTCCTTGTAGGTCAGAGGTTCATCATCCTCAAGGAATAATGTGTCACCTGACTCGGTGATAAGAAAACCATAATGCTCTGGTTCTCTAACCTCTCGCATAGACCTACGTAGTATTTGTGACTCAGGAACAACTTCTTCTTCCACTTGTTCTTATAGAGATTATTCCTCTACCAAATCCTGTGCATCTGGAACATTAACTTCATCAAAGTCAATCTTTCTACCACTATTTCCAATATAAATGTGTTCCCTTTTCTAGAAATGTCGCGTATATTTCCACAATGACTTTTCTATCTAAATGGTTATATAGGTAGTATGCTCTAGTTTCCTTAGGATAACCTATAAATATGCACTTAGTGCTTCTAGATGCCAATTTTTCACTTGGTAAAGTCTTTAAAAATGCCTCGCACCCCCATACACACATATGTGTTAGGTTGGGTTTCTTTCCATACCATAACTGATATGGAATCCCATCTGCAGCTTTAGTTGGTACTCAGTTAAGGGTATATGCTACTGTCTGCAAGGCGTATCCTCCAAAGGATAATGGAAGAGTTGCATGACTCATCATTGATCTGACCATGTCAAGAAAGGTCATATTCCTCCTTTCACTAACACCATTCCATTGTGGTGTATAAGGAGGAGTGAGTTGGGATATTATCCCACACTCCTTCAAGTGATCAATGAAATCTTGGTTAAGATATTCTCCGCCTCGGTCTGAGAGAAGTGATTTTATCTTCTTACCAAGTTGTTTTTCTACTTCATTTTGGTATTCCTTAAAGAAACGAAAGGAATATGACTTATACCGCATTAATTAGAGATATCCACACCTACTATAGTCATCGGTAAAAGTAATGAAGTATAGAAAACCACCCCTTGCCTCTACTGAAAATGGACCACACACATCAGTATGTATTAATTACAGCACTGAATTGGCTTTTTCTCCCTTTCCTGAGAAAGGTTCTTTGGTCATATTTTCTTGTAAACAAGCTTGAAATACATCTAAGGGTTCTAACTATACTGAGTCTAGATACCCTTCTTGATGCAATCTTCATAATCGCTTCTCGTTTATATGACCAAGCTTGAAGTTCCATAGGCGGGTGTTATTTGAGTCATGTTGGCTGTTTTTGTCATTGATTTCCATTACTGAGTTTTCTAGTTCCATCATATATAAAACATTGTTAAGATGTTCCATACCATAGCATATTTTATCCCTATAAAAGTGACACAATTTATTTACAAACTTGAAATAAAAACCCGTAGTGTCTAGAATCGACATAGAAATAATGTTTCTGGTAACAGAAGGTACATAATAGAAATTTTTTAAAACTAGATCCAAACCAGTTGGTAAGGTTAAGTGATAGTCTTCCACTACCAAGGCTGCCAGACTTGCACCATTTTCAGCTCGGAGATCCACTTGACCTTTTTCAATCTTCTTGAACCTACTTGGTTTCTGCATATGAATACAAATGTGTGAGCCACAGGCCGTATCCAATACCCAACTTGTAGATAAAGATATATTGCATTCAATGAAAAAAATAACTGAAGTAGAAGCATCATCTTGCTTTTTCTTCACAGCTCTTCAATTCTTCTTCTAGTGGCCTTTCTTGCCACATCCAAAGCAGAAAGCTTCATGCTCATTACTTTGCCTCTGAATCTTTGGCTTCTTTTCAGGACGATGCATTGGTGTCTTAGGCCTTGACTTGGCCTTAGACCCCTTTGCCTTTCCCTTTTTTTTTCTTGTTCACCATAAGGATAGATGAATTGGTATTTTTCATATCCTTATCAGCTTGGAAAACTAAATCCAAAAGGTCCGGGAGTGACTTTGTCATATCATTCATATTATAATTGTAACGTCCCAGGCCCGGGTGCCACTCAGCGGGTGCCCCGAACCCGGTTCTCCACGTGACCTCAAGCACATTTCCCCAAACGCCAGAGGCTGTCGACTAGAAGCGAGGGCCCAGGTCTGATAGTGGGGAAACTATGCCCTCATTTGTCAAAGTGTAGCGCAGCGGAATAAAATAAAAAGAATACCACAACAGTTGAAGCAATAAACCATACACATTTAAAATAAACAACTGCAGTAAAAGATAACCAACAGTTATATAGGTGATGATGCAACATGTCTCAAGTTCTAAGAAAACAGCCAGAACATGTTACACAACAATCCAGTACAGTACAATACGGAGTATAACAAAACAAAACAAAACAGTCGGTAGCATCGCGAGCCTAATTCTGGTCCCATGCTCCCCTACTCCTCAGCAGCAATCAAGTACCTGTATAGGGACCCTTTCCCTAATCCACACCTACAGAAATGTAATATATTTGGAATAAAGACATGAACCAAACAGGGTGTGAGAAATAATTCCCAGTAGGCACCCACCAAAGGCCCGTGCTCAACTGTGTGTAAACATGAAACAACAGTGTGCAAAAGTAAATGCAATAACTAAGAAGTAATAAAAAGTAACCAAATTTACCAGTTATATTTCCATTTTAATATTCATCTTAACCTTTTAATATTAAGAAATCACCACAGTGAATTTCTAAGTAACCAGTCAGTGTCCTCAGACACGCAAACCCTTACCCTCAGGTAATCAGAATCTTTCCCTCAGGCTTTGCCCTCAGGTATAACAGAAATTGCCCTCAGGCGTACGAAGTTTCTCCCTCAGGCACAGAAGTCACTGCCCTCAGGCATACGAAAGGTTGCCCTTAGGCGAAATAGAACATTTCCCTCAGGCTAAGCAGTACTTTGCCCTCAGGCTAAACAAACAATGCCCTCAGGCTAAAAGAACACTGCCCTCAGGTGCAAGTAAAGCACTGCCCTCAGGCTAAGCAAGTAACCGGGCCAAGACCAACATTTAAACATGAAATTATTACAATTACTATCAAGCCAAAAGTAATGTATAAAGTAAACACGACATACCCTCTGTTATCCTAGCCAAACGGCTAAACAGAGGAACGCACCCCCGGGGTGGTCCTGGATCCAAGCAGCGATCCCAAACAGCAGTTTATTATCACATTTATTACCAATACAATTCTAGGCATTTAATTCAACAAGACCTCAGCCATACGATACCCCATTCATGGGCGCGTATCACAACGGTACACAAAGCGCAAAACAGTTGGAAAGTAAACACCAATCCACCTACCTTAAACACCCAAGAACGGTATACCCGAACGACGCCTTCTTTAACGTCCAAGAACATCGTAGATCTGATGTAAAAAAATTCTCATTCAAACTCAAATAACTTCCCTGAGAAGAAGAATTGGAAAAAACTACGCAAGGAGAAGGAAGGGATTACCCATGTGGTTCCAACGTGATCGACGGAAGCGGGATCGGATTCCTGGTGCTTGATCGGTTGATCCATGAAGATTCGACCATCCAATCCCGAGATCCTATCCGGTTCTAAGCCAATCCTATGAACAGGGTTGGATACTACCCATTTTAATAAAAAAAAAAACAAAGTACATGGCGTGTACTTTTGACTACACGTCGTGTACTTCTCTCATTTAACTGTTCCTCTAGCGGCACCACCAAACTGTTCATCCGTCAAGATGAGTACACAGCGTGAGCTGGAGGATGCTTCCACCACCTCACTGTTCCCCTACCGAATGACTACACGATGTGTAAATACCACTATACGGCATGTAGTCAGTTTTTACACCCCTCATTGCCGACATGGCTACACACCCTATGTACTCATTCCATACGGCCAAAGTACACAGCGTGTGTAATAGTACACGACATGTAGTCCCAAAATTTAGGATTTTCCATCATTTTCCTTATTTTCTCTAAAACACTTAAGGAAAAGAGAAAAGAAGAAACCCCTACCTAAAAAAAAAGAACCGGGTTCTTACAAACTTCCCCCCTTAAAGAAATTCGTCCCTGAATTTCCCTTCCAAGGGTGGTGAAGATAAATCTCAGAACAGCTCTGGCCACTGAGCACATACGTCGGTCTCCCGCTCCCAGGTTTCATCCTACACTCGACCATGCTGCCATAACACCCATACGAGAGGAACTTACCGGCCTTAGAGAACCTTTGTGCTCCTATCAACGATACGAATCAGATGCTCCTCAAAGGACGCATCCACCTAAAGCTCAACCTCCTCTGGCTGAAAGATGTGAGATGAGTCTGAATGATAGTGGCACAACTGAGATACATGGAAGATGTCGTGCATGGCTCGGTACCTCTGAGGTAATCGCAACCGATAGGCAACCAACCCGACTCTCTCCAGAATCTCAAATGGCCCCACATACCTCAGTGAAAGTTTACCCTATCTCCTGATCCGTCTGTGTCCCAACCTCGGCGAAACACTCAAGAAGACCTGATCCCTGACCACAAACTACAACAGTCATCTGCAGCGATTAGCATAGGACTTCTGACAAGACTGTGTGGTAGCCATCTGCTTCTTAATCAACTAGAAATACTCAGAAGTCTCTTGCATGAGTCGTGGTCCTAGTAAAGATGCCTCACCTGCCTCTGACCAACACAAAGGTGATCGGAATGACCTACCGTATAGATCCTCGTAAGGCGCCATCTCGATAGTTACCTAAAAATTGTTATTGTAGGAAAACTCGACTAGAGGTATGTGCTTCTCCCAAGAGCCCCCAAAGTCTAGGATGCATGCACGCAACATGTACTCAAGCACCTGTATCGTACGCTCTGACTGGCCATCAGTCTGAGGGTGGTAAGCTGTGCTCAAAAGCACCTATGTACCCAATGACCTCTGAAAAACCTGCCAGAAATGAGATGTAAAATGGTCATCCCTATCTGAAATGATAGAACGAGTAACCCCATGAAGACGTACGATCTCTCGGATATACAACTTTCTGAGCTCGTCAACTCTGAAGGTCTCCTTGATCGGCAAAAAGTGAGATACCTTCATGAGTCTGTCCACAACAACCCACATGGCACCATTTCCTCTAGGTGACCTCAGCAACCCAATCATGAAGTCCATCACGATATAATCCAATTTCCACTACAGAATAGGTAAATGCTGTAACAGTCCGGCTGGCCTCTGATGCTCTGCCTTCACCTGCTGATAGGTGGAATACCTCGTAACAAAACCAGCTACATCTCTCTTCATACCCGGCCACCAGTACTGACGTCTCAATTCATGGTACATCTTGGTAACTCCGGGATAAACTGCCCAAGCTAAAGCATGAAACTCCCGCATCAGCTCCTCGCGTATATCCCCTAGAACCCCCACTCTTCCATGGAAATGCATAATTTCATCATCGCCTATCGTCCAACCAGGAGGAGGGTCCTCACTTGACACCGACTCTCGTAGAACTAGGCCTTCTGAATCAGATAGATGTCTCATCCTCACTCTATCCAGGAGGGTAGAATTCACAGCTAAAGTTGAAAGATAAGTTTTCCCCTGACTGTCGTGCACCTCCAAATGCATCTCAGAGAACAAAGCCATAAGCTTCCACTCATCACTGGCCTCCTGCACAGCCTGTATCTGAGTCTTCCTGCTCAGTGCATTAGCTACTACATTACCTTTACTAGGTGTGTAGGCAAGATCAAAATCAAAGGACTGAAGGTATTCAACCCACCTTCACTTCCTCAGATTCAAGTCATGCTGAGTAAATATATACTTGAGACTTTTGTGGTCAGTGAAATCCACATAATTTTCTCCCAATAGATAATGTATCTAACAGCACAACGCATGCACAACTACAGCCAACTCGAGATCATGCGTCGGGTAATTCCTCTCAGGTGGCCTCAATTGCCAAGAACCGTACGCAACAACTCGATCACCCTGAATCAACACTGCTCCCAGCCCAATACCTGATGCATCATAGTAAACTGTGTAGCTCTTCCTTTGCTCTGGAAGTATCAGGACTGGTGCTGATGTCAACCTTCTCTTCAGGTCCTAAAAGGATGTCTCGCAAGCTTCCGACCAAATGAACTTCACACCCTTCTTAGTCAAACCCGTCAATGGCGCTGCTAAGTGGGAGAAGTCCTGTATGAAGCATCTATAGTAACCATCCAACCCTAAGAAACTCCGTATCTCAAACACATTCTTAGGATGCTCCCAGGAAACTAATTCTATCACCTTCTTTGGGTCTACTGTAACTCCTTCCTCTGAGATGATATGACCCAGTAAGTGAATCTGGTCCATCCAAAAGTGTCACTTTGAGAGCTTAGCATATAGATGATGCTCTCTCAGTGTACTCAATATGATCTCAAGATGGGTGGCGTGGTCGTGTCGAGTGTGAGAGTACACCAAGATTTCATCCACAAATACTACCATAAAAGAATCTATATAAGGATAGAACACATGATTCATCAGAGCCATGAAAACTGCTGGCGCGTTTGTGAGTCCGAACAGCATAACCAAGTACTCATACATACCATATATGCTTCAAAAATCTGTAAGCGGTATATCCAATGGTCTCATACGCAGCTGATGATATCTTGACCTCAATTCAATCTTCGAGAATACTCGTGCTCCACGAAGTTGATCAAAAAGATCATCAATCCTCGGCAAGGGATATCAGTTCTTAATCGTCAACTGGTTCAGCTTCCGATAATCCACATAGAGTCTGAGGGTACTGTCTGCCTTCTTCGCAAAAAGGACCGGAGAACCCCAAGGAGAAGTATTGGGTCGGATAAAACCCTTTGCCTGTAACTCCTCTAACTACCTCTTGAGCTTCTGCAACTCTGGTGTTGTCATCCTATAAGGATGAATGGACACGGGTGCTGCCCCTGGCATAATCTTGATAGAGAAATCCACCTCTCGCTCCAGAGGTAGACCTGAAAAGTAGTCTGGGAAGACATCCCTGAAATGATCAACCACTGGAGGGAAATCCTTATGACTTGTCCCCTGGTCATCTAGATATAAGCTCGTAATCTGGGTTGTGACTCCACCTCGTCCATGATTCTCTGGTCCAGCTCGACTCGCCTAAACATCCCACTCGTCCTTGTATAGAAACTCTCTACCCTCTGGTGATGTGAAACTCACCCTACGACGAAAGAAATCTAAAAAGGCTTGAAAGGGAACCAACCAGTCCATCCCGAGAATGACGTCATAAGCTTTCATCTCTAAGACATAGAGGTCCCAAAGAAAGTGACACCCACCAACCTCTAGGGGGCACTCCTTGCACTAACGCACATATGTTGTTCTAGTTCCCAACGGAGTGTCTAGCATCATGATATCAGAAGAAGTAGAAACATAGAGCCCAAGGCTCTTCACAACGGGCATAGATATGAAACTATGCGTAGCACCCGTATCGAAAAGTACTGAAGATAAGACAGAAGCTACTAGAATAGTACCTCTGACTGTAGAAGGTCCGGGATCCTTCTCCTGCTAGGTTTGTTGCACTGCATATGCCTATCCAGTGCCGCGGCCCTGCGACATAGCCTAGATACCCTGAGCTGTCCCGCCCTGCTGCCTCTGAGATCCTGGTGTCTAGCTACCACGACCATGACCACTATCTATGCCTGCACGCCCTGACATATTCCAGTTTCCTGATTGGTAAGAAGTCACTGGTCCTGCTCCCGCATGTAGAGTCTGCACATAGCCCCTCTCACTAGCCACTGGTGGAAACTCCCTAAAAAAGCACTGCAGATGACCAATATTGCCACAAGCTCGGCACTCCACTGGGTCTCGTGGACACTGAGGTCTCTTGTACCCCTCCTTACCACACTAGTAGCAAAAGAACAACCCACCTGAAGAAACTGCCTGGCTAGTACTGCCACCGTGAGAGAAACTCATCTGTCACTTTCTCTTCCCAGTAGAAATAGTACCAGAAACTAGTGTCGAACCGCCCTGACACACACCACTAGCTTCCCACAGGTTCCGCTCTATAATCAGCGCCTAATTCACAATAGCATGTACTATGGGAAACCTGAAAACATTCACCAGTGCTATGATGTCATAAAAAATACCATCCTCAAAGCATCTGGATCTCAACGTCTCATCACCCACCAGCACGGGTGCAAAGCACTGAAGCTCGGTGAAACAAGCAGAATAATCCATCACCAACATAGCGACCTGCTGCAGATTCATGAACTCTCGATCCCTATCTGCCCTTAGCGTCTCTGGAAAGAAGAATTCATAGAAGATTGCCTGAAAATATTCCCACACCATTTCCCTTTAATGCTCTGAATGGGTGGTAACATCCCACCACCTCTTGGTGGAATCACGCAGCATATACGTCGCGAGCTTAACCCTCCACCCTAGAGGCATCTTAAGATGCTTGAAGATATTCTGTATAGAACCCAGCCATGATTACGCAGCCTATGGTCCACCATCCCCTGAGAACGTAGGCGGATGCTACTGCTGGAAGATACGAGTCAGCTCAGCCATAGATGTGGCAGCTGGCGGTGCTCCCTGAAAGGTCTGCATGAATTGCATAAAGCCTTCACGGAACTGCGCATCTACGCCTATGTCCGATATAACGGCTGGCGCCACATCTGGCTCTACTGGAGGATCCACTGGTAGCCCATGGCCCACCATCTCTGGAGTATAATCATTGCTGCTCTCCTAGCGAACAACGCGTGGTCGTCTCGGCGGCATGACTCTACATGGTCAAACGCACACCTTAGATCAAGATTTATCAAAGACTGAAGCGAAGGAACCCTAAAAGGGAACAGGAGGAAGAAGGCATTAAAAATTTTCAAAACAAGACTACACAGTGCGTATAATGACTACACGGTGTGTACTTGACTTCTCTTCCCCTGCCCGGGTCCTTCTACATGGCTAAGATACATGGATCCCGTTGAACAAAAATACACGGCGTGTATATAATCTACACAGTGTGTATGGTGAAATTTTCCAACTGCCCATGTCGTTTGTGACACGGCCGACTACTCGGCCTGATACTACATGGCCTGTGACACCCGAACACGGCGTGTACACCACCAATTTTCCCAGTCACACGGTCAGGTCCACACGGTCTGTCCTTGGACAAGACTACACGGCGTGTCCCAAAGGTACACGGCGTGTACTAGATGCACTTCACTGACCCGTGTTGTTAATTACACGACCAGACACATGGATCACACTACACGACGTGTTCTATATACACACGGAATATACACCAAAGGATTACACCGACCCGTGTTGTTAGTTACATGGCCGGATCCCAGGTCAGACTACATGACGTGTTCGACATTGGACACAGCGTGTATGTCTTAAGGTCTCCCCCGTCCGTGTTGTTAGTTACATGGGAGGAATCCGGGTCAACACTACACGGTGTGTACAATAACTACACGACGTGTTCACCCTAAGAATTTCCCTTCCCCGTGTCGCCGCCCACATGGTTTGTGACATGGGAAGAGACTACATGGCGTGTACTTAGGGTACATGGAGTGTACTCAAAAAGTTTTCTTTTCTTCCTGAATAGAAGGCCACACACGACATGTTTAAGGTACTACACGGCGTGTATACTGGGTTTTTCCAGTCAGTATGCCTCAGAAACTTCCCCAGAACCCAGAAAATAACGAAAAATAACACCTATGTGTCAAATTCCGACCTGTGAGGGCCCATACTCCCCACGAATCAAAGTTTGAAATCTTATCTATGTTATAACAAAATAAAAAGCTAAAGATCCACCAAATTCTGGTCAATGAGGGACCATACTCCCCCAAAACCAAAGTTTGGCACCCATTCTTTCAGCAGACTCATACTAAGATATCCTATCACATAATAAGTATTTATCAAGGAGCTATCAGAATAGCATGCTTTTTCTAGAACAACAACTATCACAACAACGTGAAATTTCTAATTGCATCTATGTGGCATGGAACTATGCATGACATGTGATTTCTAGCATGTTCCTAAAAGATGCATGAGATGACATACCATCATCTCATTGGGTTGCAACTAAATAAAACCCATGGATAACATATAAACAGCACAATCACAAGTGTGTCACCCAACGGTGAAAATAAAATCAACTGTAAAGTTTGAAAAATTAGTAGAATTACAAAAATACAAGGTAGACTCGCTTTTACCTATACATGGGTTAGCTACGCCCAGGAACAACTTATTACCAACTACCGTTTCCGTCCTATCCCTGACTAAGGCTCCAAATAGTAAGTCAAAGAAAAGAAATTCCTCTGATACCACTTTGTAACATCCCAGGCCCGGGTGCCACTCAGCAGGTGCCCCGAACCCGGTTCTCCATGTGACCTCAAGAGCATTTCCCCAAATGCTAGAGGCTACCGACTAGCAGCGAGGGCCTAGGTCTAATAGTGGGGAAACTATGCCCTCATTTGTCAAAGTGTAGCGTAGTGGAATAAAATAAAAAGCGTACAACAACAGCGGAAGAAATAAACCATACACATTTAAAATAAACAACTGCAGTAAAAGATAACCAACAGTTATATAGGCGATGATGCAACATGTCTCAAGTTCTAAGAAAATAGCCAAAACATGTTACACAACAATCCAGTATAGTACAATATAGAGTACAACAAAACAAAACAACCAGTAGCATCGCGAGCCTAAGCCCGGTCCCATGCTCCCCTACTCCTCAGCAGTAATCAAGTACCTGTATAGGGACCCTTTCCCTTATCCACACCTACAGAAATATAATCTGTTTGGTCCGAAGACATGACCCAAACAGGGTGTGAGAAATAATTCCAAGTAGGCACCCACCAAAGGCCCGTGCTCAAATGTGTGTAAACATGAAACAACAGTGTGCAAAAGTAAATGCAATAACTAAGAAGTACTCAAAAGTAACTAAATTTACCAGTTATATTTCCATTTTAATATTCATATTAACCTTTTAATATTAATAAATCACCACAGTGAATTTCTAAGTAACCAGTTAGTGTCCTTAGACATGCAAACCCTTACCCTCAGGTAATCAGAATCTTGCCCTCAGGATTTGCCCTCACACATAACAAAAATTTCCCTCAGGCGTACGAAGTGTCTCCCTCAGATACAGAAGTCACTTCCCTTAGGAATACGAAAGGTTTCCCTAAGAGAAATAGAACGTTTCCCTCAGGCTAAGTAGTACCTTGCCCTCAGGCTAAACAAACAATGCCCTCAGGCTAAAAGAACACTACCCTCAGGTGCAAGTAAAGAACTTCCCTCAGGCTAAACAAGTAACCGGGCCAAGAAAAACATTTAAACACTCAATTATTACAATTCCTCTCAAGGAAAAAGTAATGAATAAAGTAAACATGGCATACCCTCGGGTATCCTGTCCAAACGGCTAAACAGAGGAATGTACCCCCGGGGTGGTCCTGGATCCAAGCAGCGATCCCAAACAGTAGTTTATTATCACATTTAATTACCTATACAATTATATTCATTTAATTCAACAAGGCCTCAGCCATAAAAAACCCCATTAATGGGCGCGTATCGCAACGGTACACAAAGCTCACAACAGTTGGAAAGTAAACACCAAGACACCTCCCTTAAACACCCAAGAATAGTATACCCAAAAGACGCCTTCTGTAACATCCAAGAACATCGTAGATCTGAGGTAAAAAAATTCTCATTCAACCTCAAATAACTTCCCTCAGAGAAATAATTGGAAAAAACTATGCAAGGAGAAGGAAGGGCTTACCCATGCGGTTCCAATGTGATCGACGGAAGCGAGATCAGATTCCCGGTGCTCGATCGGTTGATCCACGAAGATTCGGACATCCTCTCCTAAGATCTTGTCCAGTTCTAAGCCAATCCTATGAACAGGGTTGGATACTGCCCATTTTAAGCAAAAAAAAAAAAAACAAAAACAAAGTACACGGCGTGTACTTTTGACTACACGGTGTGTACTTCCCTCATTTAACTATTCCTCTGGCGGCACCGCCAAACTGTTCATCCGTCGAGATGAGTACATGAAGTGTATGCTTGACTATACGGCATGTACTGTCGCCCAGTTGGTGGCTACTTCCACCACCTCACTGTTCCCCTACCGACTGACTACACAGCGTGTAAATACCACTACACGGCGTGTAGTTGGTTTTTACACCCCTCGTTGCCGACATGACTACACACCATGTGTACTCATTCCACACGGCCAAATTACATGGCGTGTGGAATAGTACATGACATGTAGTCCCAAAATTTAGGATTTTCCCCCATTTTCCTTATTTTCTCTAAAACACTTAAGGAAAAGAGAAAAGAAGAAACCCGTAACTAAAAAAAAGAACCGGGTTCTTACAATAATTGACAATAAAAGTCGAGAAGTTTGACGGTAAAGGGGAAATAATGAGATCCACTGCTAGTTCTTGGTTCAGTTTGAACCCAAGGGATTCAATCCTCTCAATATACCCTATCATCTTGAGTATGTGAGGACCATCTTGGTGCCCTTCTACTAACCTGCACTTATAAAGCACACTTGAGATCTCATACCTTTCTTGCCTGGCCCTCTCCTCATATAGTTCTTGGAGATGTGAAAGCATCTTGTAGGAGTCCTCATCCTCATGCATTTTTTTCAATTGGATGGACATGGATGACAACATGATGCATTGTGCATCAAGCGCATCGTCTACATGATTTCTCCATTTATCTTTTTCCACCTTACTTTCTCCCTGAGGAGGCTCATTAGGGATTGGGTATTCCAGCACATATAACTTCCTTTCTTGGCATAGTACTATGCGCAAGCACCTGTACCACTCTTGAAAGTTATTATCGGTCAGGATATTTTCTTTATCCAAGATTGATCGCAGTGATAAAGTACTTGTGATTTTGGTGATTTCCATTTTGAATCTACATCAGATAAACATTTAGCAGTTAGTAATTTTTCTTGATTACCTTTTGACATTTATGATTAATAAATTATTATATCATTTTAATGTCTCCCAATATTTTATCAAACCTTAATAGCCCTCACTGTTAGATTCAGAATACTCTATCACTTGAGTATTCCAGTAGCAAGGATCCTCAAAACCTCCCTCGTAGTCTACAAGATAGGGCCACACCACTACTTGGAGGGTTTCAAGGTAGGCATTAGACTGGCCAACCACTTTTTCTTCTGGTTCCTTGTTTTGTTGAGTAAAGTCCCAACTTTTGGAATCTGAACTCGATTCCCTCAACATCTTTCCTCTAAAGTGATAGCAAGTTAGCTAAGGCTAATCCTTGACTACTCACTTTAGTTAAGTTGACCCATTTCTCTCATGAAAGCGCCCCGGTAGTAAGAGGCACTCTCAACTACGGCTGACGAGCACCCCAAACAGTTGGTTTTGTTTGGATGTAAGAAATGGAAGGCTTTTATACTTAATATATCTTTGAGGGATTTTTATATTTATTGACGAATATAATCCTTTTATATTTATTATGTTCAAACTGGGTTGTCGCGCTCACAAATGAACATGCAATAGAATATAATTCATCACATCTTTATGAATTTTATCTTGTTTACTATTCTATGTGATCGCGCAATAATCATGCAGACGCATAAAATAATAAACTATGAATAAAGTAAATTGATTCTCGCTCAAATTTACCCAAGATATGAAGGTAGAACAGTCCTTGTAGTCAAGCTTGGGTTGTCGAATCTACAGAGACCTAAGAAGTAACCTATAGACACGCACATTCTAAGGACTGTTTTTGGCTATGAAGTGGCCAACTTGGGTTTATTTTAGACGGGTTTAAAGGATAACTAACAGATTTAAGTGAATTCAATTTAAAATAATGAGTTGATCCTAGGTTATCGCTCGGGGTGGATTGGATGAATTACTTTTTTAATGATTTCAATTTCTTATAATTGAGATGGATTCATTTAAGAAGATCAAAAGAAATCATCACTTACTGGTTTAATGCCTACACACTCTAATACTAATCACCTATACACTTGAAGGATCAAATTTTTGAGCACTCCAAGGTAGAGGTTCATATTAGCACTTGAAATGTGTGACCTTAAATTCAATAAGGATGAAGATGTTTTAAAATCATCAAATAAAAATCTCATTTAAAAGAAGTGATTAGCCATTAATGGAGTGATAAATAACATCCAATACAGCCCCTTGATACTCCCTTGGACCAAACCATAAAAGAGTTAGCCCTCCATTGATGACATGTCTTCAACGGAAGCGGGAAGTAGACTTACAAGGGTGGAATTGAAGAAGTAAAAACAACAACAAAAAAAGATCACTCCTCCGTTGTGTGATAAATATCACAAAGTATGGTGTGAATAAATTCACACCTTGAACCAACGGTATCAACGTGATAAGTATAAGAACATAATAAGAGTAAATGAAGAACTTTTATTAAGAAACTAAGGTGAATTAAACAACTTACATGAGAAAGAAATGCGATTACAAACACATAGCGGCAGCATAACACTACAATGAAACCAAGCACCAAATAGATTAAAAACTGCTTCACCAAAACCGACTTAAATAGAAATTTTGGGAGCCTTGGGTTGATCCTACAACAGTACAAGTCATCCCACTTGAGTATGGTAGGTCTAGGGTGGTAGAAAGTTTGTGGAAAGAAGACTTTCCATCCTTGACCCGAAAAGGCATCCAGCTTGCATCCACCAAACAGAGGTGCATTAAAAACCTTCTAGATGGCAGAATTTGGGTGGTCTATGTAAGACTTAAATTAATATCAGGATATCCCCTAACATCCTGTAAAATATCAGCCCAAAAGGAGTTATGGTTTTCTAGATATGGTTTAATTGGTCGGCTGTTTTTCTGGGCCGCAGAATATGGCCCAGAATGTTATCTCTAACTTGGGCCACCTAAATAGATACAATGGAGGCCGAATTAGCATTATATTCTGAAGAGTAATTTGTTCCTCTACATGTATTATAGCGTCCAAAGAGATTTGGGATTCATTGGGACTATATTTTGGGCCCCACAGTCTCATAAGTGGGCTGGTGTCCAATCTGCCTTCTCTAGAATTGCTTCCATTCATCTCCAAATATCTCCATCATCGTTTATGAATTATCCATTGATCCCTGAATGAAAAATGTTCACATTTAAGTGTATATATAGTTCCAAAAATATAAAATTAAAATATTGATAATTACATTCCTTAGAATCAGATGACTCATTGGGCCTAAATTGGTGTATATTAGGCATGATGTGCACAAATGATGAGAATGGATGTTCATAATGAAAATGCACTAACTCAGGCCCATAAGATCAAAAATGAACATTTAATACCATTAAAATGTAATTAAAATAAATGTTTTTATTAGATAATCACACCCCCCAACTTGATATTTGCTAGTCCCGAGCAAATAATTCAATGATTTTATTTGAATTCCTTTCTTCAAACACATTATAACAAACAATGCTCACAATGTAAACTGCACACATATATATTTTTATAACCTATCAAGATAATTTAAAACAATATGAATTTAAAAGCAGATCCTAATCCCAAGCCCATTCCTTTGATCAAATCCATCATCATACTTCATCCAACTCAATTAGGTGTAATGATGTGTTGTGAATCACAATAGATATGGGGGTTCATTTTCATTCAAGGGGGAAATCATGGAAGCGCTAGGTGGAATCACATTTAATCCTAATATGAGTATTCTTCATTCCTTTTTTTTGGATTTTTTTTTCAATATTGCTATAGTAATTGAGATTGCAGTTAATCAAATTAACCCATGTATCAAGACTTTGCCGATGACTCCCAGACTCAAAGGCCTTAGGGCACCAAGTGAAGCCCACATAATCAGGCATCGTCTCAAGTTAACTTAATAAAAAACAAAGTCATATTACCATAAATAGATATATATTGAAAAACTCAGGGCTAGAAAACTCTGGAGTCACGATCCCCAAGTGCCTAAAGTCTCGCATTTTATCAATCCATTGCTCTACACGCAATTTTTTTTGAATACTCATATTATTCATAAAAATAAAACCAGCCTATGATATTTATTATGGGACCCCAAAAATTCAAATTAGTACCCCACAGTCTAAAGTATGTGCATTGTGGAATTTTGATTTAATGGATGAAAATAAAAATGATGAAAATTTTCATTGGACAACCAAACTTCCAAAATCAATGCTTTTAAACTTAATCATGAATTAAATTAAGAGTCAAAGAAATAAAAATTATTTGATATGTAGTTTTAATGTGAGAAAAGATATTATTATATGAATGATAAAGGAATTTTACTTCTTTTTTTTATCATTGTTTTTTTAAACAAACATTTTGTTTTCACACCCCCCAACTTAGAATGAAACTGTCCCTAGTTTCGTAAAAATAAAATTTAGAATGGGGTAGAGGAATAAAAAGGGGAGTTCAATAATGAAATTGAAATATGAGGATCATGGAATGAAGTCACCTGGTGGTTGAAGTTTGAAGTTCTTGCCGCTCGAATTTAGTCCTTTGATATCCACGTCGCTTGCAAAGTTCCCTAGTGGAAAAAGGAAAAACAAACAAACAAAACAATATATATATATATAAGTACAATATAAGTATATATATAAAAATTATAGAATAAGTAATCACATTAAGACATAGGTCAGTGGTAAGCGCGTGCCCCTGTCTCCCTTCGGTCCTGGGTTCGAGTCCCCACGGCTTCGCCGGTTGTGACGGGGTTTGCCCCACGGCCTATGGCATGTCCCCTTTTTTAATTATTATATTATTTTTATTATTTTTATATTAACCTATAAAATAATAAAAATACAACAAAATAAACTGATGATACATTGTCTTCTTTTTAAATTTCTGGGTAAGGTATTACTCAAGGATCACACCACGTGACACAGATGAATATAGTGCTCCCCTTTCGTACCCATCCATACTCATAATAGAAGAACAGGTCAAAAGTATATTTTTTTATTTTTAAATATAAAAATGATTAATTAATCTTATTTGAAAAATATAGATGATTCAGAAAGATTAGAAACATAAAAACCACGGGTTGCCTCACGTGCAACGCTTTGTTTTAGGTCATTAGCCCGACATAGATCCTAAATTTATTAATTTTTTCCTGGTTCATAGGTTGGCTCAGTTAACTCAACTTCTATTTCCTGTTTATTGAATGATTCAATGAATGGTTTTAACCTTTGACCATTTACCTTGAAAATGTAACCACTTGTGGGATCTTGAATCTCTACTGCCCCATGTGGGTACACATAATGCACTATGAAAGGTCCTGACCATCTAGACCTTAACTTTCCCGGGTGTAAATGAAGTTTTGAACTATACAAGAGCACAAGTTTTCCCAGTTCAAAATGTTTGACCTTGATATTTCTAGATTGGTAGGCTTGAACTCTAGCTTTATTGATCCTTGATTTTTCATAAGCCTCCATCCTTAGTTCCTCCAGTTCATTGAGATCTAATTTCCTTTTTGATACGACCAATGAGAGATCATACTCCATTTTCTTGATTGCCCAAAAGGCTTATATTCAATCTCCACTGGAAAATGGCATGCTTTACCATAAACCAACCTATATGGGGAAATTCCTAAAATGGTTTTATATGCGGTTCTATAGGCCCAAAGAGCATCTAAGAGTTTCTGAGACCAATCTTTCCTAGAGGGGTTGACAGTTTTTTTAAGAATTTTCTTAATCTCCCTATTTGCTAACTCAACTTGACCATTGGTTTGAGGATGGTATGCAGTGGACACTTTATGAGAAATACCATACTTAGACATGAGTGAAGAGAATGGGCGGTTGAAGAAATGGGTTCCTCGATCACTGATTATAGCCCTAGGAATTCCAAATCTTGAAAATATGTTCTCTTTCAGAAATCTAATCACAACTTGATGATCATTGGACTTAGTGGGAATGGCCTCAACAAATTTTGAGACATATTCAACATCTAAGAGTATGTAGAGGTATTATCAAGAGTTTGGGAAGGGAACCATGAAATCAATTCCCCAACAATCAAATATTTCAACCACTAAGATGGGAGTGAGTGGCATTTGATTCCTTTTTGTGATGGACCCTACTTGTTGAAACCTAGGACAGCTTTGAAAAAATGTGTAGGAGTCCCTTGAGAGGGTGGGCCAGAAGAGACCACATTGAAGAATCTTAGCAAATGTTTTCTTAGAGGAAAAGTGACCTCCACATGCCTCACTATGATAGAATTTAAGGATGGACTCTTGTTCAGATTCTGGAACACACCTCCTAATGAATTGGTCAGGGCAGAACTTATAGAGGTATGGATCATCAAACACATAGTGTCTAATATCAGAAAGGAATTTCCTTCGAGCTAGAGTCCCTAAGAATTTTGGAATGACTCCTGTAACTAAGAAATTGGCTATGTCGGCATACCAAGAGAAGTCACTCACAGAGTATAGGTGTTCATCAGAAAATGAATCAGATACAGAAAGGTGATTTGAGTGGTCTTTGAATTCCATCCTAGAGAGGTGATCAACTACAACATTTTCAACTCCTTTTTTATCCTTGATTGTGAGGTCAAATTATTGTAAGAGAAGGACCCACCTAATCAGTCTAGCCTTAGAATCTTGTTTTTGGAAGAGGTATTTTAGTGTAGAATGGTCAGTGAACACAGTGATGGGGGATCCTAAGAGGTAGGACCTAAAATTCTCTAAAGAAAACACAATAGCAAGTAACTCCTTTTCAGTAGTGGTGTAGTTTTTTTGGGCATCATTTAAGTATTTTCTTGCATAAGCAATGACATAAGGAGTTTTATCACAAAGTTGTCCTAACACAGCTCCAACAGCAAAGTTACTGGCATCACACATAAGTTCAAAAGGAAGGTTCCAATTTGGAGATTTCATAATGGGAGGAGAGGTGAGAGAGGATTTGAGGGTTGAGAATGAACCCTCATAGCTTTCTGTCCAAAAAAATGGAGCATCCTTTATTAAGAGATCACAAAGGGGATGGGATATTGAACTAAAGTACTTGATGAATCTTCTATAGAAACTAGCATGTCATAAGAAATACCTCACTTCCTTGATAGTTTTGGGTGATGGAAGGTGACGAATGATGTCAACCTTGGATTTATCAACTTCAATACCCCTACCTGAGACCAGATGGCCTAAAACTAGTCCCTCTTTAACCATAAAATGGAATTTTTTCCAGTTTAGGACTAGATTCTTTTCTTTACATCTTGACAATACTCTCTCTACATTCCAAAGACATCCCTCAAATGTATCCCCAAACATAGAGAAGTCATCCATGAAGACCTCTAGAAAATCCCCTACCATGTATGAGAAGATTCCCATCATGCACCGTTGGAAGGTTCCAGGGGAATTGCATAAACCAAAGGGCATGCGTTTGAAGGCAAAGGTACCAAAAGGACATGTGAATGTAGTCTTCCCTTGATCCTCTAGGGAGACCTCAATTTGATTGTACCCCGAGTACCCATCTAAGAAATAGTAGAAGGAATGACCTGCCACTCTCTCAAGGACTTGGTCAATGAATGGTAAGGGGAAATGGTCCTTCTTGGTGAATGAGTTTATCTTCCTATAGTCAATGCAGACCCTCCACCCACTACTCACCCTTGTTGGAAGAATCTCTCCATCCTCATTTTTTATCACTGTGATTCCGGCCTTTTTTGGAACCACTTGAATTGGGCTCACCCACTCACTCTCAGATATGTGATATATGATACCAGCTTTTAACAATTTCAGAAGTTCTTTCCTTACTACCTCCATGATATTAGGATTGAGTCGTCATTGAGGTTGACGACATGGATTTGAATCAGATTCTAGAACAATCCTGTGAGTCCCAACAAGTGGGCTAATCCCAGGAATATCAGATAGGGTCCAACCAATGGCTTTCTTAAGTTCCCTAAGGACATCTAGAAGCATCCTCTCATGATTGGCTTCAAGAGAAGAATAAATGACAATAGGATGTGTTTGATTGTCCCCTAGGAAAGCATACTTGATTGTAGCGGGAAGTTCCTTCAATTCAAGATCAGGTTGGTTCATAATTTTAGAAGAATATTGGGACATTAGATCAAGTTCAATTTCTTTTTTTAGATTTTCAGATAAGATTGATTCCCCACATATAGAATTTTTATCTACTAGATTGGATTGATCAGATTTAGGGAAGGAAGTTGGAGTGGTCTCCATGAAAGTGGTTTCTTGAAAGGTTTCACTGATTTTTGGACCTAATACTTCATCATAAGAGCAATTTGAAAATAATTCAAGCCAAGGAGATAAACTTCCTTCATATGAACAAAGGAAATCAATCTCATCCTGACTTAAACATTCATAAAATATTCCTTGATGTTCCATGGATTAATTATCAATGCTTCCTATCATGTTTACTTCATGAATGTCCTCGTCATCCCCTATTTGTGAGCTTGCATTATAGATGTTCAAGTCTAGACTCATGTTCCCAAAGGTGATGGTCATGCTCCCATTTCGGACTCAGATAACAGAGTTGATTGTTGCAAGGAAAGGACGACCAAGGATGATTGGGGTTTGTTCCTTATTTCCTAAGTTTGGATGGTTGTCAAGGACAATGAAATCAGTAGGGTAGATGAAGTTTTCAACCTTTACCAGAACGTCCTTTAAAATCCCCTTTGGAAACCTAATGCTACGATCAGCAAGTTAAAGTGTGACAGATGTGGGTTGGAGTTATTCTAGGCCTAACTAGCAGTACACAACATATGGGATGAGATTGACACTAGTATCTAGGTCACACAAGTCCTTGACAACTTTTCTTTCTCCTAGTTCAACATTGATGTAAGGGAAACCTGGGTCTTTCAACTTAGAAGGAATGGTCCCTTGAATGGTGGTACTCACATTAGCAGCCAAAAGGACTTGGTTTTTATGTGAAAATTTTCTTTTAAAAGTGAACAAGTCCTTAAGGTACTTTGAGTAGGCAGGTATGGTTTAGATGGCATCGAGAAGGGGAATGTTCATCTTGACTTGTGAGAAGATTTCCCTCAATGTTTCTCTCAGTTCAGGCTTGGGTTTTCCCCTCATGCGTTGAGGAAATGGTGAAGGTTGAGGGGTTGTTTGTTGAAGAGTTGTTTCTTTCACATTGTTATCAGTTTCCACAGTTTGATCTTGTGGTTCATTTTAATTTTCATCCAAGTTTGAATCTTCAGGTGGGTTCTGAATTAGTTGTTCAGGTTTCTCAATTGATTTCCCACTTCTTAAAACAGTCACAACCTTTAGTTGTTCATGATTTGTTTGAGCACAACATGACTCTCCCCTTGAAGTTGAGGATGGCACCGCCTGAGTAGGCATGGGTGCCTTTCTAGTTTTTATGGATTGAAGTTCTTATTTAAGGGAAGAGACTTCTGAGTTCATCCTTTCCATTTGTTTGCACAGTTGTTCTAGTAGGCTTTGTGGAACAGTTTGGGTTGGTGCTTGAGTAGATTGGTTTATCCCAGGGGGATATTTTGGAGGTGGGATGGTTTGTTGAAAATGGATCGGTGGCTGTTAGTATTGGATAGGTTGGGTTTGGAACTGGTTATGGGTTTGGTAGTTATGATGGGGGTAAGGATTTTGTCCCTGTGGTTGGCTAGGTTGTTGGTTATCTTTACAGCGGAAGCCTGGGTGGTCGTTATACCTTGGGTTGAAGGTGTTTTGGTATTGAGGATTTTGAAAGTTCAAAGCATTTACTTCTGCTGGGGGTCCTCCTAAGAGAACATCCTTGATGGATGGAATGGTTGGGCAGTTGTCTGTCTTATGGTCATGTTTGTCACAAATTGTGCAAACAGGGTCAACAGTTTGTATTTCATGGACTCAAAGTTTGTGATTTCTCTAAGTGTATGAATTCCAGTAGTTCTTTGTGGATTTTCAGAATAAGGTGAAGTTCCCCATGTTTGGTTTTGTTCAGAAAGGCTTTCTAGATACTCGTAAGCATCATTTGGGGCTTTGTTTTTAAAGGTTCCATTACACATCATGTCAATGAATTGTTTGTTCCCCGGACCCAACCCTTCATAGAAAATTATCACTTGTTCAGGAATAGAAAAACCATGGTGTGGAACCATGTTTAGAGTGTCTTTGAACCTTTCCCATGTTTCATAGAATGACTCTCCCTCTTTTTCAAAAAAGTTTTGGATACTCTTTTTAAGTGCAATTGTTTTGTGGTGGGGAAAGTATTTTTTGTAGAATTCTCTTTATAGTTGGTCCCAAGAGTTGATGGATGATGGTATCAAATTGTTTAGCCAATTTTTAGCTCGATACTTTAAAGAAAAAGGAAATAGCATCATCTTAGCTGATTCTAGTTGATGTGGGCGACACATGGTTTCTACAATGTCATTGAACTCCTTAATGTGCAGGTATGACATCTTGGACTCCATTCCATGGAATGTGGGAAGGTGGTTTAGGACATGGGGTTTAAAGATGTAGTTGGAATCTCCTAGGGAATTGTGTCTAATGCATGAGGGGGCATTGGTCCAGGAAGGTGTGAGGTAGTCATTCATGGTTTGATCAATTGCATTCCCCAAGTTTGGGGCTGCCTCATTTGGGTTTCCATTTTGGTTCCCATCCGGGTTTATGAGTTGGTTTCTTTGAATAACTTCCATTGAAATTGGCTCAATTTTGGACTCTAGAGTATTAGTAAGATTAGGATCTAATGGAATGAGTTTCCTTGGTGTACTTGACTCCCCAACCCAGGACTATCCACCCTAACTAAACGGTTTTATTGATCACGGGTGTAGGCGAACATGCGCCAAAAGAAAAAAAAACGAGAAAGGGAAAAGATAAGATAATTTGGATGAGAAAAGAATAAATTGGGAAGAATAGAATGGGTGTTTATATGAATTACTTGGGTCCCCGACAATGGCGCTAAAATTTGATTCTCGCTCAAATTTACCCAAGATATGAAGGTAGAACGGTCCTTGTAGTCTAGCTTGGGTTGTCGAATCCACAGAGACCTAAGAAGTAACCTATAGACATGCACATTCTAAGGACTATTTTTGGATATGAAGTGGCCAAATTGGGTTTATTTTAGATGGGTTTAAAGGATAACTAACAGATTTAAGTGAATTCAATTTAAAATAATGAGTTGATCCTAGGTTATCGCTCGGGGTGGATTGGATGAATTACTTTTTTAATGATTTCAATTTCTTATAATTGAGATGGATTCATTTAAGAAGATCAAACGAAATCATAACTTACTGGTTTAATTCCTACACACTCTAATACTAATCACCTATACACTTGAAGGATCAAATTTTTTATCACTCCAAGGTAGAGGTTCGTATTAGCACTTGAAATGTGTGACCTTAAATTCAATAAGGATGAAGATGTTTTAAAATCATCAAATAAAAATCTCATTTAAAAGAAGTGATTAGCCATGAATAAAGTGATAAATAACATAAAATCCATCCCCTTTCTACTCCCTTGGATCAACCCATAAAAGAGTTAGCCCTCCATTGATGACATGTCTTCAACGGAAGCAGGAAGTAGACTTACAAGGGTGGAATTGAAGAAGTAAAAACAACAACAAAAAAAGATCACTCCTCCATTCTGTGATAAATATCACAAAGTATGGTGTGAATAAATTCACACCTTGAACCAACGGTATCAACGTGATAAGTTTAAGAACATAATAAGAGTAAATTAAGGACTTTTATTAAGAAACTAAGGTGAATTAAACAACTTACATGAGAAAGAAATGCGATTACAAACACATAGCGGCAACATAACACTACAATGAAACCAAGCACCAAAGAGATTCAAAACTACTTCACCAACACTACCTTAAATAGGCATTTTGGGAGCCTTGGGTAGATCCTCCAATAGTACAAGTCATCCCACTTGAGTATGGTAGGTCTAGGGTGGTGGAAAGTTTGTGGAAAGAAGACTTTCCATCCTTGACCCGAAAAGGCATCCAACTTGCATCCACCAAACAGAGGCGCATGAAACACATTCTATATGGCCTAATTTGGGTGGTCCATAGAAGACTTAAATTAATCTCAAGATGTCCAATAATATCCTATAAAATATTATCCCAAAATGAGTTATGGTTTTCGAGATATGGTTTAATTGGTGGGCTATTTTTCTGGGCCGTAGAATATGGCCTAGAATTTTATCTCTAACTTGGGCCGCCTAAATGGATACCATGGAGGCCGAATTAGAATTGTATTATGAAGAGTTATTTGTTCCTCTACATGTCTTATATCATACCAAGATATTTGGGATTCATTGGGCCTATATGTTGGGCCTAACAGTCTCATAAGTGGGCTGGTGTCCAATCTGCCTTCTCTAGAATTGCTTCTATTCATCTCCAAATATCTCCATCATTGTTTATGAATCATCCATTGATACCTGAATGAAAAATGTTCACATTTAAGTGTATATATAGTTCCAAAAATATCAAATTAAAATATTGATAATTACATTCCTTAGAATCAGATGACTCGTTGGGCCTAAATTGGTGTATATTAGGCATGATGTGCACAAATGATGAGAATGGATGTTCATAATGAAAATGCACTAACTCAGTCCCATAAGATCAAAAATGAACATTTAATAACATTAAAATGTAATTAAAATAATTTTTTTTATTGGATAATCATAAATCATACAATCTGACTGGTCTTGAGCATTCTATAAAGATCGATCCATAACGGATCAATCTTGACCTAGGGGCATCCATACCTGAGTCGTGACTTGACTCACATCGCATCTTTCACAGTGTAATGCACTTGGATCCCTTCAGGTTTACCACCTCGGCTTGGTGGGGTCTGTGTCTCAGATCATCATTTAATTACAAATATACCCGCACACAGGCGAGGGGGTCTAGGGGTACAAATTACATCTTGTGCATTGGACACGTAGGTCCTTATACATATTTGAAATTAAAAGGACGATTCGTAAACCTTCATTTATCTAATTAATTATTACAAACATCACACACATTGAATAAATAATTAAATAAATAAATAAACACCAGACACACACAGTTCTATCGCTTTCTCAAGACCAGTCGGGGTAAAATATGAGCAAGAAAATTAAATTGTAATAAATTTAAATAATGCGAGGGTGTTCTAATAAATTAAATGAATTTTATTAAATTCAAATAATTTATTTATTGGTTCCATTTTTTAAATTTAATTTTAATTATAAAATTAAATTAAACCATTAATTTAATTTTAACCTTAAATTAAATTAATATTTTAAATTAAAAATAAATTTAAAACCCCAAATTAATTCTAGTTAATTTAATTTTAAAAACTAAATTAATCAAAAATAATTTAAAGCAGGGTTACCTCTAGCCGGGGAGGTGTCCGGGAGGACTGCGAGCCGCTGCGGGGTGTTGTTTTGGAGTAGGGCCAAATCATGGCATTACCGTGGCTTGACTGCGGCGTGATGGTGGCGTGACCGCGGCGTGACCGCGGCGTGACCGCAACGTGACTGCTCAGTCTAGCGAATCCCGCGGCGACAACATCTTCCGGCCAGGAGCAAAGGGAGTGGGAGGAGGCTGGGGAGCATTCCGGCCAGCCGCATGGCCGGTAGCCCGCTACACCAGTGAGCTAGTGGGGCGACGGTCTAGTCTGGCATGGCCAGAACCAGCAGTGGCCTTGTCCGACGCAGTTGGGACGGTTCGGCGAGAGGGCGGTCGGGGTTCGGGAGCAGCGCGACATGACGGTCCGGCAGGGGCTTGGGGTGGCGCGACCAGGCATTCCGGCGAAGCTTAGGGCGGCGGGACTAGGCCGGTCAGGCGGGGCTCGAGGAGGTGGGACCAAGAAGGTCAGGTGGGGCTCGGGGTGGTGCGACCAGGCCGGTCCGGCGGGGCTCGGGGCGGTGTGACCAAGCCGGGTGGGAGCTGTGCGACAGTCCAGTAGGAGGTGGTCCGGCGGGAGGCGACGATCCAACGCGAAGGGGAGGCAGACACTGAGGGGTAGGGGCTAGGGATTCTAAGGGGGTGCCACACCCCTTGTGCGCCGTGTGAAAGAGGAGACCCCTGTTGGACCCATGATGCTCCCGACAACGGACCAGAACCCCGCAGAGCCCACTCACTGGGGATGCACTCAACTGGGCCACTAACTGGGCCGAGTTCAAGCACTGTCCCCCTGCCAGCGAGGGATTTAATCTCATCTCCATCAAGAATCGAACCCGGGGCTGACTGGCATAATAGCCACCAGGGAGCTTACTCGACTACCACTAAGCCAATGGCCTAGTGGTAGTCGAGTAAGCTCCCCAGTGGATATTATGCGAGTCAGCCTCAGGTTAGATTCTCAACGGAGGCGATATTAAATCCCCTAATGGCAGGGGGAAAATGCTTGAACCCAACCTAGTTAGTAGCCCATTTGAGTGCATCCCCAGTGTGTTGGATATGCGGGGTTCTGGTCCATTGTCGGGAGCGTCATGGGTCCAAGGGTACTCGTGACACTCCCGGTTGGCTGTTATGACTGAGGTCTCCAGTTGGAATCAAGGAGGAGGCGTATTAAATCCTGGTAGGGCCTAGGGAAAGTACTTTTCACTGAACCAAAGAGTGGCCCAGATGAGCCCAGTCCCGAGTTAAGGACTGGGGGTGCATGGCCAACGACCCAGTTAGTGGCGTATGGTCCGATAAAAAGGGGCCTTTTTTTTGGACCCATGATGCTCCCGACAACGGACCAGAACCCCGCAGAGTCCACTCACTGGGGATGCACTCAACTAGACCACTAACTAGGCCAAGTTTAAGCATTTTCCCCCTGCCAGCAGGGGATTTAATCTCACCTCCATTGAGAATCGAATCTGGGGCTGACTGGCATAATAGCCATCAGAGATCTTACTCAACTACCACTTTTTTTGGACCTGCGACGCTCCCGACAATGGACCAGAACCCCATAGAGCGCACTCACCGGGGATGCACTCAACTGGGCCACTAACTGGACCAGGTTCAAGAACTGTCCCCCTACTAGTGGGGGATTTAATCTTGCCTTCGTCGAGAATCAAAACCGGGACTGACTGGCATAATAGCCAACATGGATCTTACTCGACTACCACTAAGCCAATGACCTAGTGGTAGTCAAGTAAGCTCCCCGGTGGCTATTTTTCTAGTTATCCCCAGGTTCGATTCTCGATGAAGGCGAGATTAAATCCCCCACTGGTAGGGGGACAATGCTTGAACCCGACCCAGTTAGTGGCCCAGTTGAGTGCATCCCTAGTGAGTGTTTTTTGCGGGGTTCTGGTTCGTTTTTGGGAGTGTCATGGGTCCAACAAAAGGTGTATTTTTATCGGACCATACACCACTAACTGGGTTGCAGGCCGTGCACCCCCATCCCCTAACTTGGGTTCTGGGCTCATCTGGGCCACTCTTTGGGCCGATGAAAAGTACCGTCCCCAGGCCCTACCAAGATTTAATATGCCTCCCCCGTGATTCAAACCAGAGACCTCGGGCATAACAGCCAACCAGGAGCATCATGAGTACCACTAGGCCTGACGCTCCCAGTTGGATGTTATGCCCGAGGTCTCTAGTTTGAATTGTGGGGGAGGCGTATTTAATCCCAGTAGGGCCCAAGGACAGTACTTTTCACCAGCCCATAGAGTGGCCCAGATGAGCCTAGTACCTGAGTTAGGGGATGGGGGTGCACGAACAACGACCCAATTAGTTGCTTATGGTCTGATAAAAAGGTTCCTTTTTTGTTGGACCCGTGATGCTCCCGAAAACGGACCAGAACCCGACAGAGACCACTCACTTGGGATGCACTCAACTGGGCCACTAACTAGGCCAGGTTCAAGCACTGTCCCCTTTCCAGTGGAGGATTTAATCTCACCTCCCTAGAAATTCAAACCTGGGGCTGACTGGAATAATATCCACCGGGGAGCATGCTCTGGTACCACTAACTACAGTGCTTGAACCCGGCCTAGTTAGTGGCCCAGTTGAGTGCATCCCCAGTGAGTGGGCTCTACCTGGTTTTGGTCCGTTGTTCGGAGCGTCACAGGTCCAACACTCACCCCAATAGATGACACGAGATTCATCATTAAGATAATGATAGAGCTGCAACACATGAAAAAAAATCATATATCTGAATCATCTATAAGTAAAGTTATCTTTGATATTCCATGACTCCAACACAAGACAAAACCTTGAAAGACCCAAAAAACCTAGGAGAAATCTCACTCCTATGAACAAACTATCACTACCCATGATGGGGATTCACCTTTAGGAACATTTGATCTACAAAATTGAACTCCACAGGTCTCATACTATGATTGACATAGGATTTATGGTGATCCTATGCTTCTTTCATCATCTCAAGAATGACCTAAATCATTCTTATCGTATTTTGTACAAGTTCCATCCTAAGAATTGCTGCCTCTCCGAACCTAGTCCAGTACAATAGAGAGTGAAAAGGTTAGACCTACAATAATTCAAATGATTCCATACCAATAGTGGATTGGAAACTATTATTGTAATAAAAATCAATCAAGGGAAGGTTTATAATCCATGAACCTAAAAAATTCAGGACATAGGAGCACAACATGTCTTCAAGAGTATAGATGGTCCACTCTATCTGACCATCTGGTTGTGGATGAAAAGAAGTGATCAGACATAAATGACAACAAAAATAATGATGGAGACATATATATACCCAGGAGATACAATGAGGATCCCAATCAGATATGATCATTCTTGGGACTCTATGGAGTAGCACCACCTCCTCCAGATACTATATCAACAAAACCTCCACTTATCTTGACTCCCTGTTCTCTATAAAGTGGAATGATTTCATCAAACAATACATTATCAAGCATATAGAATCATAGCCTCCCTATGCTTGAGGAAAACCGGTAGATAAGTCCATTGAGATTTCCTCCCACTTCCATTAGGGGATATATAACATCTAGAGAAACCCACTAGGAACATGATACTCGACCTTCACCTTCTAACATTACAAACATTGAGAAACAAACTCTAAAACTACATGCTTCAACCCAGAACACCAAAACTAACCACTCAATGCTCAGTACATATTTTTCATGATGGGATTTACCGCTAAAGGTGAACTATGGAAATACTGAAGAACCATATCACACATCTATGAAGGAACAATAAGCCTTCCCCAAAACAACACCTGGTGTTTCCCATCCTCAATCCAACCATCATGGGAATAACTAAAAACAACTCGGTCTCTATAAAACTTCACCTCATAATCCCATAAATGGGACTCATCCGTATGCTAAACCAAATATGAATACACTATCATCTAGAAAAGACATCTTATTACTCCAACCTCTCCCATATCAAGATATATCATTTATAGTTCTTACACCACTCTCTAGGAACCTACAGATTCACACACAACATCACTACGTGGCTTCCTTCTCAGCACATCAACTACAAAATTATCCTTTCCGATCATATATAAAATTTTGAAGTCATAATATTGTAAGAATTTCATCCACCGACGCTTTCATAAGTTCAATTCAAGCTGGGAGAAGACATACCACAGGCTCTTATAGTGAGTAAAAATGACAAACCACTCACCAATGAGGTAATGTCACCACAAATTCAAAGAAAACACCAAAAATTCCAACTCAAGATCATGTGTGGAATAATTACACTCACAGGGATGTAATATTTGAGACCCATAAGAAATAACGGATCTCTACTGCATCAAAACGCAACCCAATCCAAGACACTAGGAATTATAGAAAACCTCAAACTGAAATCCTTATATGAAAAAATGAAGAACTGGAGTATTGACCAACTTCTTATTTAGGTACTCAAAAGTAGTCTGACACTGGTCAATCCATAAGAATGACTGATCCTTTTTAGTCAAAGTTTTCATAGGATTCACAACCTGAGAAAAATTGGCTACGAACCTACGGAAATAGAAAGAAATTCCAAGGAAATTCTGCACCTCTTCCACTTTCTTGGGGGCTTCCCAAGACACAACCACCTCTATATTTGAATGATCCACAACTACTCTCTATCGGGACACCAAATTCCATAAGAAATAGACTCTATGATCCCGTAACTCACACTTTAATAACTTCCTGAACAACTTATCATGATAAAGAACTCCCAAAATGGCACACATATACTCTATATTCTCCTCCTATAACATGGAGTACACAAGGATGTCATCAATGAAAACTACCATGAACTTATCCAAGAACTCTCTGAACACTGTGTTCATTAACCCCATGAACATATCTAGAGCATTAATCACACTGAAAAATATCATAATGCCCCTAATGATAACGGAAAGAAGTCTTATGAATATCCTCATCCTTTACCCGCATCAGATGATATCCAGACCATAAATCGATCTTAGATAACAAACTTGATCCTTCGAGTTGATTGAATAAATCAACAATCTATGGAATAGGATAGAAGTTCTTCACTATCACTTGGTTAAATCAATTATAATCAATACAAATATGTAAACCACTGCCATTATTTTTCATGAACCACTACTGGAAATTAGATCTTTCCCAACGCTTCTATACCAATGGTTTGAAAAAACCGTTGGTATAGGTCCCCTTTCCCAACGGTTTGGCCAAACCTTTGGGAAAGGCCCCCAAATTGGCCACTTTTCCCAATGGTTTGGCCAAACCATTGGGAAAGGTAGACCTATCCCAACGGTTTGGCCAAACCATTGGGAAAGGCCCTCAAATTGGACACTTTTCCCAACGGTTTGTCCAAACCATTGGGAAAGGTGGAATTATCCCAACGGTTTGGCCAAACCGTTGGGAAAGGTCCCCAAATATACCACAAAACCGTTGGGAAAGGTCCCCAATTATGCCACTTTTCCCAACGGTTTGGCCAAACCGTTGGGATAGGTCTACCTTTCCCAACGGTTTGGCCAAACCCTTGGGAAAAGTGGGCCAAAATTCAACATCCTCCACAGAATGAAAATCAAAACCAAATACCTATACCAACAGTTGTTAAAACGATTGTTATAGGTCTATACCAACGGTTTTAACAACCGTTGGTATAGGTACTTTCATTTTTTATCGGACCTTCATACCGAGAACATTATATAAATCAAAATTTAAAATATTTATGAGAATACATATATATATTTATGTAATTATGATCACAAAAGTCATGTTAGGTTAGTGGTTGAGTCGTTCAATTATAAACGAGGGGTCCTGGGATCAAATCCTAGCGGATGTTTTATTTTTGGAATTTATATACCAACGGTTCCATTACCGTTGGTATAGATTTCATATTACCTATACCAACGGTTTTTGGAAAACCGTTGGTATAGACCTATCCCAACGGATTACTTGGTTACGGTTCTCCAAACCGTTGGTATAGGCTATACCAACGGTTTGGAGGCCTATACCAACGATTCCAAACCGTTGGTAAAGGTTAGTTTTCCAGTAGTGAACAAAACTGGCGCACCCCAAGGTGAAAAACTCATCCAAAAAACCATGTCAAAATAGATCATCAAGTTGTACTCATAGCTCTTGAAACTTTGGAAAACACCAGGGTACTCTTCCACAACCCTGTGAAACACCAAACTTCTGAACATTTGATGAACTTAGCATCACCTCATCCATCAAACATGACAAGGATTAAACACACCTCTGACCCATCAAAGGGTCTCACTCACCAAAAAACATTGCCGGATCTCCATCAACATCATATAATACAATCCACCTCCTAAATAAATCCATGATAGCCTAAAATGAATACAACCAATCCATGCCAATGATAACATAATATGGATTTATATGTAAACATAAGAAATATCCCCATGAGTGGTGCTTCCCCAACACTAGCTCGTAGTCTCTACATACTTTATACAAGCCAACTCAAAATCCAATTGGCATAGTAAATGCTAAGGTAACTGGAATCCTATCTACCTAAATTCCCAAATCATGGACAGGGGTAGGTGATATAAAGGAGTAAACCACTCTTGAATCAAATAAAGTCTGCACCCAAGTAGAAAATAAGTAAAGAGTACCTCGAATGATGTCTAGATTTCTTGACACTGGAAACGCTAAAGCATGAAGCTGAGAATGACCTTCTCCATGGCCTCTCTAACCCACCGACGACCACCTCCATAGATGTTCTCTTCTCTATGATGATGAGGAGCATCTCATGGCTATCCTCTACCTACCATATCCCCTATATGCTGATCCCAAACTAGATAACCCTACTATTGCTACCTCATATGAAAATTCCTCAACAGTGGAACCTGAAGCAGAATACATGGAACCTAATGAATGATCATAATGTTTGGGAACTCTCACTGCTTATGACCTCAACATCCATAAGAAAAACACATGTATGATCCTTTGACATAAGTCTAAGAGTCATTGCCCCCAGAGAAATGATATGGATAAATGAGATGATCAGGGCTTGGACCTACCCCCGATTGATCAAAAACTCTTCTATCCTAACATTTGGGAACCCCAGACCATAGCTTTGCTTCATGAGTAATCATCATGACTCCCCTCTCATAATGACCCAATTATGGACAACATACTCTCTATAATGTCTACCCTTTCTAGTACCTCAAGATATGTCTTTATCATAAAAAGGGTGACCTGGCGCTGGATATCTGGACAAAAAACCTCCTCAAAATGCCTCACCCAAGCCTCCTCATTCGACAATAGGTATGAAGTATATCATAGAAGGGTATGGAAAGAGATATTGAACTATTGCACACTGAAGATACCCTTCCAAAGGGTAAGTAACTCCTAACGAATAACTGACTTTATGGTTAAAGAAAGAAACTCTACTCTTAACTGTTCTAAAAAAATTATTCCATGAGACTACCGACTCCCCATGATCCTTGAGGAACAAGAACCACCACTGCATTAATACTCCACACAACATCATCATAGCCAATGAAACCTAGTAATTTGTCTCAGCATGGATCGAACTGAAATCTATCTAAACCTCCTCCAACCAGCCTTATATGATTGCATCTGAAATAGATCCCTCATACTTCTACAGACTCTAGCTTTGAAACTCTTAGACTTCCCTCCTATAAGTTTCATCATCATCAACCTCTACTCTATAGAGATCTGCTGGCACATCCTACTGAACATCTTCGACATGAACATGATGAGGATTTCGAACCAGAGTAATGCTTACAAAAAGGGAAAAACTTTTTAGAGCTCCTAAACCTAGAATAAAAAGTATTTAACATTAATTAGTTATTTTATTATATTGTTAAGGTTTCAACCTATCCCAAGGTCTACCCATTTCAAACATAGGCGAAAAGAAAGAAAAAAATGATGCATGATTTTTACCGAGGTCTCTACCCTACAAATAGTATCATTTTTTAGTAGGCTCTATACACTTAAAGGACCATGCATTAGATCATAGGGGGGGACCTAAATACTCGTGTCTTATCTAGTATCTTGTGTTTACATTTCTCACTAAACTTAGTTGACAATTTTTATCCACCAACCCATGAAACCTCACCTATTCCTACTCAAAAATCCATCCTATCCCTCAAACCTAAACCTTTAATACCACTCTTTCATGAACCCCTACCCATAATGATACCACAATGAGGGAATGGAGATAGTGACTTCATGAGTCCCACCTCCAATAGGCCCCAGGTTGGGAACTAGCACCGAGGGTATAATAAATATGAATTTAGGAGGCATTACTCTCTAAGAGAAACATGTGTAAGAGAGACATAAGAAGGATACAACAACAAAAACCTTCTCATACATTGATATAAGATAAATACCAAGTGAAAACATGAAATGTAATATAGTACTGAAACAACTTAAAGGAAAAAAACCAGTACAAAAAAGGCAAAGATGACAACGACTATGAATACCAAATAAATCCTACAAAACCCCAAGTTAGTAATATCCATCATAATCACCCACCTGCTCTGGATGACCTAAAAAATAGTTTATATGTACGTAGGGTGAGAATAAAAATATAATCAGTAGGATCCACCCCATAGTCTCTCATGAAAAGGATAAATAAATCATGCTAAAACATAGTGAACAACAGTGAAACTAACACATTGTAACATCCCAGGTAAATAAAGAATAAAAAATTTTCATATTTATTAATATTTTTGAATTAAATATTAATTTTACTTTAAAGGGGATTCTATGTTTGATGGCGTACCCGATACGCAACAATGAGTTTCTTCGAAATCTTACATTGCACACTAATAATATAATAATATTATTTTAAATGGTAGTTAACGCCTAGCCATTTTATAGGTGAGAATGAATAGAACTAACTAAAATATGGTTATAAATGTTTTTAAAATGTTTTTACATTTATCTAATAAAAGTTAGAGGCTTAAAATGTGAATTAATCTAAGTATAAATACTCTAATATTCTTTAAAAGGTCAATTTACCAGCTTTTTATGGAGAACCCTCTTTAAATATAGTTTTGGTCATTTTTACATGTTATATTTGACAAAATAAAATTCTTATTTAGATTAGGGACATCAAAATTTACTTTGGGTAAATTTTTGGTATTTTTCTGTTAAAGTTCATTTTTAATGAATAGTGAAAAATACTATATTTTAATTCAAAAGTGCCTTTTAATCTAATTTATTTCTATGGTTATATTACCTTTTTAATTGGCTATAAAGTGTAATTATAATATATTTTTACTATTTAATCCAATGTTGGACATTGTAATTAATTTCACTTTGAAATTGGACATAAATAAGTGCCAATCTTTTGATAGTTATTATTTCTTAAAAACACGCTTTTTGTTTTGACAGTGGGAATTAATTTTAAATTAATTTCTGCCACTTTTGTATTTTGAATTTAGAAAAATGGATTCCATATTTGGAATCAGTAGTTCCAAATTGTTTAAATAGGTAACTTTTATTTTGAGACATTTTAAATATTTACTTCAGTAAATATTTTATTTACCACGATTAAAAGGTAAATATAGTAAATAAGGGTAAAATATAATATTATAATAATATTAAATTACCCTAACATGTGTCCTAATCCTATTTTATGATACATATCCAACCATGGGCATCCTTAGGTCAAATTTGGGACCCCATGGAGCCACATGGGATTAATAATGACACTTTTTATTAATTAATTTAAAGTAAAAACAAAAATAATATAAACAAATATCTTTTAGTAAATCAATTTTTACATGGGGTTATATAAGTTATATTTTCGAATATAAATATTATTTGGAAAGATAAAAATATTTCATACATCATGGTATTTTTTTTATAATTTTTTGACATCAAATAAATTAAATTATTTATGACACAATTATGATGCAATATTTACCTCATTAATAAATGATTTAAATAAATAAGATTATAAATATTAAAAAAATATTCAAAACCTATCCAGTTATTATTGGATGATTTTATTTCGACCATGAGTCATCTTAAATTCTACTTTAATGATTAGTTGACATTTTTAAACCGAAGATGAGTTTATAATAAAATAATTGTTTCAAACTTTCCTAAAGAGCCCCTCCTCTCCCTTATAAAAATCCCTCACTTCCTACCCATTTATGACACTTATCAAGCCCTTATATCATCAAAAATCTGCTCCAATAATCTCCCAATATCTCTATCTTCATCCTATAATCCTTACCTTAGGAATAAAGAACTTCAAGAAACCCTTTTGGTTCAAACCAAAGGGAGTTACCCGATTTAAATGTAACATCCTCTCTTAAGTTATTTTGTTTTATTTTACTTATCCAACCCCCTAAAATCTTTTTATTACTTTATTTTATAACAAAAACAGTATCCTCAATATACTAGTATGTTGTTATGAGAATTATTCAAGCTACACTTACACACACCTCCATCTAATGGGCAAAGAACATACTGTTTCTGTGGACAACAAACTACTGCCTCACGAAATGATGATTGTTCAATTATCTTCTACCACCTATCATGGTGACCATTATGATGGAACTTTATTTATATGAGATATATATTATATATATATTGTTTCAATTCTTCTTTATATTTCATTTATAGCATACGTTTCTGGTTTCCATGGGTAAACACGATAATTTCATTTGAGGAAGTACGGACTACCACCCCCTCAAAGTGATATAACTCGTTAATGCCATATGTGGAACATATAAAGGATAGAATTTATGAAATTATATAATATATATGACATATATATTATACTGAAATTATAATATACCTATGTATCACTATTTTTTCATTCTATTAAAATATAAAATAAAAATGAAAGTAGAGTTCATGCGTACGTACGGTTTACCATCTCCATGAACAGTGCATTTCATTTCTTATCTCCAAATGTTATGTACTATTATAAATATATATATATACTGGATATATATGATATATATGAAATATAAATTATGAATATCATTATGGAGATAATGTACTTTTGACCACATGGACAATTTATAATTATAACAAGTTCATTTTTGACTCTAGTTCCAAACATCGACAAAATGTCCGATATGAACTCAAATAATTAACTAATTGTTATAGAAAGGTAATAAGTGATATAAAAGGAATAATAAAAATGAAAAAATATTCTTAATCCATTATAAATTAACTTAAGTTTATCATTCATGAAGAACAAGGAACATACGAGCGAGTCAAGCCGGACACACGGTAAGGGATTTCTTATCTCACTTTTAATTCCGTGAGATTTCCATTATTCGCCACTAATTTATTGAATGTGGTGTATTGTGTACTTCCATTTGATATATATTATCATTATTCTATTTATATTAATGTTATTATATGAATAATTTTGTGGTTATTAACTTTTTTTCATACGAGCCAATTGATTACAACGTGGTAAGGGATTTACATCTCACCTTTTATTCCCGTGAGATTCATGCTATATTTTCCACTATTTCCTTTTGTGTAGTGTACGTACTGCCCATGATTTTTAATCTTTGTGTAATATAATTTCATTTATGGGTATTTACATCTTCATTTAATTATTCTTATTTCAGGTGGTGTATGTTTCGTAAGTTACAAATCGGCAAGGGAACTTTTTTAACCCAAATTTCATTCCTTGGGTTAATCTTTTAATTCATAATTATGTCATGATATGATTATGTGTGGAATCACTGTTTATTTATTTATGTTGTAATTTCTGCTCCCCTTTGTGTGGATATAATTTTTATAAACATAATCACTCCATTGATAAATTCTCAAGTCATCGATATGAACTTGATAAGAGTAATTTTAACTCAATTTCCATTCATTGAGTTAAACATCCAAGTCATTGGTTTTGTATTAAAAAGAACATATGTGAATGTCCTATGATTGATTTACACTGAATATCCAATCATATTTAGTGTATTTATATTTTTCACACATAATTATGTAATTGATTTATCCTTAATCTAAGGATACCATCTTCATAAGGGATTTCGTCTCAAATTACATTCCATTGAGACTTCATTATTGTTATGCACCAATTCACTCTTATGTGGTGTATATACTGTCCTTTAGCATATTATATCATGAATACCTTTATTCTAATGATATTATAAAGTTCTGATTAAATGTTATTCCTTAATTAATTATATTCAAGCATCTCTCATTTTGTTAAAAAACTCTTTAACTAAAATATCATTAAAGATTTATTCTTGTAAATATTTATTATTAATGTCCATGTTTTAAAAATGGTTTTTAGGATTTATTTATGTGGACATTAATGTTTTAAAATGTTAATTCCTTTAAAATCTTCAAGGTGGTATGTGACACTTTGATTCAAAAATCTCTTTATTAAATGTTTTAAATGGTTTTGAAAATGGCTTGATAAAGCATTGATTATGTCAATATCTTGAAATGATATATTGTAATTGCAATGTGGAAATGTTATCTTCACTTTATGCATTTTTTATGTGTTATGAATATGTTATGGTTATTGTAAATTGTTTACATATTCGGGTTGTTCCGTGATAAACCTAGGGCGGGTGACCCGAGATAGCTCTCCAATGCATTGGGTAACGTGACAGAGGTAAACGTTAATGTTTCTCCTAAGAAATTTAGGGAATATACTGTGATGGGTATTCCAAATATGACTCCCTATATAGCTGTGATAGCTACAATGTAAGTATGTTATGTATGACATAAGTTACCTTTATGATTTATGATTTCTGAATGTTATTCATAAATCTTATGATTTCATGAGGTATGTTATGATTGAGAATTATGGTTTCATTGATTTGTATTTATTGATGGGATAATGTTTCCTTTCCTTGTTTTATAACCCTTAATGAGATTTTTATGCTCATCCCAAGTTTTTGATTTTTTTTTTCACATGACATAAAGAGGAATAAGGTCAAGGATGAGATCAAGTAAAAGTCATGCTATCTAACATATGGAACTGGACATGACTTTTTTTAAGAGTTTTTATTTTATGAAAAAATAGTTTCTGATTATAAGTGTCTACTTTGTAATTTTTGATATGTAATGTAATAGTTATGGCCTAATTCTCTAAAACTATAAACCTAAAAATATACTCAATGTGAATTATTCATTTAATTCAATATTATGTAATGTTTTAAGGATGGGTCCTTATACACATAACCTAAACAGGTATACTAAGTTCCCAACCTCACCATAGCTAACACTCACAAAAAAACACATACAAGAGAGAATATAATATAATAATAAAACATCAAGGTTACCCCACTCCCGCTTCCCCACTATTTTGCCTCTCTTCCCCAACATCACACGTCCTCAGCATATCTCTCCCAAAGTTATCCAACCCGAAGAAACCTGGGAAAAGATTCACAACATTCACCCCATGTATCACATAACCACACCTTCCCATATCACATGTACACATATATTAACCAAGTAGTTTCTGGAATCCACCACAGCCTGCATGACATATATAAAAAACTGGGTATTATACTACAATCCATTACAACCCATACATTGAGTAAGCACCTCAATCCATTATAGCCTTTATACGTCATACCTATAATAATCATTTGGATACTATATATGGTAATACATGTGTGTAAAATAACCACAAGCCATAACAACCCTCTACACACACATATGGGAAAACTAACCACCATGAATAATAATACAAGTAACTACTAAGATAAGAGAGCGGGGCTAGAAGGGGTAGTCATCCATCCATCCTCCCATCAGTATGTTGGGGAAAACACTATCCCAGAGTCCACTAGGTGTTGGTTTCCCTAACTGACATGGGTGGGGAAGTGCATGAAATCATAGAATATGCATGTTATAATATATATCACAACCACACTATGGGAATAACCTACTCTTAGACTCAAATTCAGCTAACGTCACTCAAACTCTGGACTGCCATTATTAAGACCAAATATCCTATAAGCACACAAGCATATAAAAGAGATAAATTAAATTCATTATTTAATTTTTATCAATTAATTACATTAACTAATTTATTAACCATTAATTAAACAGTTACATTATTCCAAACTACATTAAATTTCATTACATTAATCACCAAAGAATAAAAAGGACATGCCCTCTATGGATAATTTCAAACCATGTCCATGATTTACAAAGATTAACATCTTTTAACATCTTCATTCCATCATCAACCAACCTCATGGGTTAAACATTTATTTAATCCATTATTAGCATCATTCCATATCTAGGTACTCTAGGAAAACCATCCAAATATATTACTAAGAGGAAACAAGAAACCAAGCACCTCCAAATAACTCAAGTAGTGGGGAAAGGAATGCAGAGAAAATAAGAAACCTAGAAATTGACCATTAAACATATTCAAGTGAGAATACCATCTCTCAACATATCATCAATGGGTAAACCTAGATTTAACCCATTCCATCACCTATGGTTCCATCCTCGACACCCACATGCATATACTGATGCATCTCTCCATCACATGAATCATCTACTTCCACACCATTCGGGCCTCCCTACCCACATATATCACCTCATCTATCCCAGGTTCATCCATACCAGGCTCACATCACATTAGGATCTCTCTGTCACATATAACACATCATCCCTCTAGGCTCAGTCGTACCATGCTCATATCACACGGCTCATATCTGAATCTCACAAAGTAGCACAAAACAAATGACAAACAATAGGGAAACTGGGACCTAAAAATAATTCATCCATCCTTATCATGAAAATGATCTCTCATGTCTCTAAAACAAGGCACTCAACCTTGTTAAGAATATGGGAAACTCAATCCTCAAAAAATTATCTTTATCATAAAACTGGTACTTATTACATCTTTAATTAATTGATTCATTTATTAATAAGCATAAATACATTTCACATTATTTATCAATTCCATTAATCATATGGAAGATCACTTTTAATTAAACATAAATTTTATTAATTTGATTATCATAAAATTACATAAAATAACAGATTAAAAACATACCTCTTTAATTTCTCATGCCAATTAATTATCAATTAACTCCATCTTTACATTCTTTAAAAATTTCAACATGAACAACATACTAATACATATCATAAACAAACATGATAAAAAGAAAAGCATAGATACCAAAATATATAGAAAATCATGAGGCAAACCACTATCACAGTATAAAACAACAACATTGACATGTGATCGCTATCCGATTATTTAATCTGGTTCAATATTTATTAGGTCAATTTCATTGCCATGAAAAGGGATAAATTATGTTAGCTTTATGATTACATGTAGATAAATAGATATGAAATGAATCCCCTACCAAAAAATCTGTCAATGTTATTCACACAAGAACATACCACGTTACGGATCTCTGATCACACATTCTGCAAGAACTACATCCATCTAAGGATGTTGTGGCATAACCACACCAACAAAAACCAAGAGAAACCTCATTAGAAACACGAGAGATTAAAATCCATAGCATGGCGAGAAGAACAAGTGGTGAATAAGATCAAACTGGGATAAACCTCTAGAAAACAATGGAAAAATGCACCTTGGATCAACACATATCACCACATATTGAAGAAGAAATCCAAGAATCAATCCCCAATTGAAGGGATCTCAAAACTCCTAGAAAAGGGAGCCACTAGTCACCTATAATGTGAGAGGGAGGTTATGTAGTCATAGGGTTTGTGAAAAACCTGAGCGGCTGCACCTTTTAAAGATGCACTATACCGAGGAATTATTTGATTTGTACTTCCCTTTCACATTATGCAATCCTTAGGGTTAATTTGATGCCAAAAAAACATTATATTTTTATTATTTAACCTTAAAAATGTACACTTTTTGAACCAACCCTACACAAGTCATGTACCTCAAATACACGACATGAAAGACTTACATGCCATGTATTCTCCCTAATTCCCACATTTTCTATCCAAACCCCTCCAAACAGTTACAATACTCATCCAAGAACTATGATCCTTAGAAACATGCAAAGGGTTGGACCATAAGGAGTCTATCCCTTACACTCGTTTTCTCGGTTTTGGATATTTGATGCATGTTTTAAACTAAAATTACACTTTTGTATTGAAAAAAAAACACTTTGAGTCATACTGACCACATAATATGTCAGATTGATGTGCGGTTAATTCCGAAATGTCAAAAATAAATTATGGATCATTTTTCTAAAGTCTGAATTTTTTTGAGTTTTTTTTCTCATTTTTGGCAATGTGACACACATTTTAAACTAAAATGACACTTTTATATTGAAAACACACATTTCAAGTCATAACAACCACATAAGGTGTTAGTTTGACATGTGATCGATTTCTACACATCATAAATGAATTATGGACCATTTCTCTAAAGTTTGAAAACAATCAGAATATTCTATATTTTGACTATGTGATGAGTTTTAAACTAAAATGACACTTTTATATTAAAAACACCTACTTAAAGTCACACTGACCACATCATGTGTCAGATTAGCCTAAGGTCAATTCATACACATGAAAAATGAATTATAGATAATTTTCTCAATGTATGAAAAAAATATGAGCTCGTTTTCTCAGTTTTGGCTATATGAAACATGTTTTAAACTAAAATGACACTTTTATATTGAAAACACATACTTAGAGTCATATAAACCACATCAAGTCTCATATTGACATGTGGTTGATTCCTATATATCAAAAATTAATTATGGATATTTTTCTAAATTTTGAAAATAATATGATCTCATTTTCTTAGTTTTGGCTATTTGATTCATGTTTTAAAATAAAATGACATTTTTGTATTAAAAACATACACTTTGAGTCATAATGACCATATCGTGTGTTAGGTTGATGTGAGGTCAATTACTACATGTTAAAAATGAATTATAGATCATTTTCCTAAAGTTTTAAAACAACATGAGCCTTTTTTTCTTAGTTTTTTCAATTTAACACACATTTTAAACTAAAATGACACTTTTATATTAAAAACATGAATTTCAAGTCATACCAACCACATCGAGTGTCAGATTGATGTGTAATTGACCCCTAAACATCACATATGAATTATGGATCATTTTAATAAATTTTGAAAACAATACGAGTTCATATTCTTGGTTTTGGCTATGTGATGTGCTTTAAACTAAAATGATAATTTTATATTGAAAACATGTACTTTGAGTCACACTGACCACATCATGTGTCAGATTTGTGTTCTATAAATTCCTACATTTGACAAATGAATTATGGATCATTTTACTAAAATTTAAAAATAATCTGAGTTTGTTAGCTCGCTTTTCCCTATGTGACATGTGTTTTAAACTAAAACGACACTTTTATATTAAAAACATATAATTAGAGTTATACCAATATAATCATATTTCATATTTATGTGAGGTTAATTAATACATGCCAAAAATGAATTATGGATTTTTTTCCAATGTTTGAAAACAATCAAAGTTCATTTTCTCAGTTATGGCTATTTGATGCATGTTTTAAACTAAAACAACACTTTTGTATTGAAAACATTCACTTGAAGTCATATCGACCACATCGTGTGTTAGATTGATGTTTGGTTAATTCATACACATAAAAAATGAATTATGGATAGTTTTCTTAAAGTTTGAAATCAATAAAATATAATTTTATTGGTTTTGGTGATGTGACACGTGTTTTAAACTAAAATGACACTTTTATATTAAAAACATGCATTTTGAGTCATATCGACCACACAATGTGTCAGATTAATTTTCGATCGATTCCTATATGCCAAAAATGAATTATGGATCATTTTTATAAAGTTTGAAAACAATATGAGCTCATTTGATTGATTTTGGCTATTTGATGCATGTTTTAAACTAAAATGACACTTTTGTATTAAAAAAACGCACTTCAAATTATACTGACCACATTGTGTGTTAGATTTATGTGCGACCAATTCCCATATGTTAAAAATGAATAATATATCATGTTACTAAGTTTTAAAAATAATCCAAGCTCATTTTCACTATTTTGGTGGTGTAACATGTGTTTTAAATTAAAATGGAACTTTTATATTGAAAACACACACTTTGAGTCATACCGAACACATTGTGTGTCAGATTGATGTGAGGTCAAATCCTATATTTGAAAAATGAATTATGGGTTTTTACCTAAAGTTTGAAAATAATATGATCTAGTTTTCTTGGGTTTGGCTAGTGGAATGCATTTTAAACTAAAATGAAACTTTCATATTGAAAACATGCATTTTGAGTCATACCGACCGCATCGGGTTCTATATTGATATGTGGTCAATTAATACACATAAAAAATTATTTAAGAATAATTTTATTAAAGTTTAAAATAAATATGATATCACTTTATCAGTTTTGGATGTGTGATGTATTTTAAACTAAAATTACACTTTTATATTGAAAATATGTACTCTGATTCATACCAAACACATCATGTGTTAGATTAATTCATGGTCAATTAATACATATTAAAAATTAATTATGGATCATTTTCCTAAATTTTGAATACAATATGATCTTTTTTTCTCAGTTTTTGGCTATGTGATGCACATTTTAAACTAAAATGTCACTTTTATATTGAAAACACATACTTAGAGTCATACCAACCACATCGGGTGTCAGATTTATGTGTGATAGATTCCTACACATAAGAAATGAATTATGAATTGTTTTCCTAATTTTTAAAAAAAAAATTCAAGTACATTTTCTTAATTTTAGCTATGTGATAATTTTTTTAAATTAAAATGACACTTCTATATTAAAAACACACACTTTGAGTCATACTGGTCACACCATGTGTCAAATTGATGCGTGGTTGATTATTAAATATCAAAATTTACTTAAAGATCAGTTTACTAAAGTATTAATCCAATCCAAGCATGTTTTCTGGGTTTTTAGTGAGTGACACACATTTTTAACTAAGTTGTCATTTTTAAACGGAAAACACACACTTTGAGTCCTACTAGCCACATTGTGTATAATATTGAGGTGAATCTAATTCTTACATGTCAAAAATGATTTATGAATTTTCTTTTCTAAAGTATAAAATAAATCTGATTTTATTTCTTAGTTTTTTGAGCATGTGGTGTGTGTTTTGAAGTAATGTGTAAAATTAAACAAGAAACATGCACTTCAAGTTATACTGAGTGAAACATGTATTATATTGAGGTGAAACTGATTCCCACACATCACAAATGACTTATTAATTATTTTTATAAATTATCAAAACACTCTGAATGTGTTTTATTTGTTTTGAGTATGTAACATGTGTTTTGAACTAAAATGTCAATTCTTAACTAAAAATATAAAATTTTGATTATACTATGCATACTGTGTATCAAATTGAGTCACTGTTGATTCCTACACATCACACCATGTATTTTAATTTTAAAATGCATTCAACATTTAGGGTTATCTAACAATTTTATTGGTTAATAACTAATAATATTGAATGTATTGCAAAATAAAAATAAAATTTCATAATCCTTATTGAGTGCATGATCATTTTACAAGAGTGAATCATCCTTATTGAAGAAAAAATTATATAAAAATCCATTTCTTTATGATATTTATAAAATTTAACAAAATAAGTATAAAATAAAAATGATAAGGAAATCAACTAAAAAAATTAGATAAAATGATGATAAAATTAACTACATAAATAGTAGAATATCACCTCTTCATGATGTTTGTATACATTCTGAAACCATGTATTCTGCACATTCATTTATAAATAATTAGATTTCCTCTATTATACGTTTACATGAAAAAAAATAAAAAATAATGCAACGACCCAAACTTTCATTAATGGAAATTCCTCTTGATCTAATTAAATGTCTTATTATGGTTATATAAAATGTAAAATTCATTGGTTTTATGTTTTTGGATTTTAAAATAATATTAAGAATTGTGACCATTTCTAATATAGCCATTGAATAGTGATCACATGATTAGTATAAATATAGGGCTTTAACAAATCCAATTTACTCAGACAAAGGAAGCGATGGCCTCATCCAGTAGGCTTTCCGCATACGAAGCCCATTTTTCGGAGCTTGGAATGGATTTGGAATCATTGGGATTCGCTCTTGACCAAGCCCAATCTGATCTTGAACACGTTAAGCTTGAGCAGAACTGACTACGGGAGAAGTGGAAGTTAATAGAGATTACCACCCGAGCAATGCTATCCGAGCCACCCCAAGAGTCTGTCACCATAGAACACCTTACCCTTTAGTCTTTTGTGGGTGTTATAAGGGGTTATGTAACAAGACCCTAGAACTATGACTATGTACATTATTTTTGTATAAAAAATGTGCATTCATTTTATTATTGTTACTTTGTAAAAAGTTTTTAAAGCATAAATAGTATTTTTAGTTAATATTCAAATACGAAATATATTTTGATGAATTAATGGATTTTTGAATTAGATAATATTTTAATAAAATATTATTATTATTATTAAATTATTTTTATTAAATATAAATTATCGTATAATTTTATGAATGCAATTGTAATTTTTATTAAGGTTTGAAAGCTGTTTTTGTCAAAAACCATGAATTTTTGATAAATGTCGGTTTTTATTTTAAAAGTAAAAATTAACATAATTATAAAATTATTTAGATAAAATTAATATTATTTTTGGATTCAGGATTTAGAAATTATCCAATGGTGAATTTTTCATAATTTTTTGAGAGTCAATTTTTTTGGGTAAAAATTAAATACTGTTTAAATATATAATGCATTTTATGACATCATAATGACCCAATAGTGATTTAATAAAATACTATAAACATTATTTTCGGCTAATATATGTTTTAAAATTAAGATAATGTGATTTTGGGTTTGTTTGATTTATTTTACAAAGCTTTAGTGGACCCTTCAAGGCTTATAAAACATTTTGTCTTTTTAAATTGTTTTCCTTGAGAGTGTGACTCACCTCCACATAAGAAACCCTATTATTTTAAGAAGTTTGGACATTGGACTCATAAAATATTTTTTTCCACTACCCTTTTTAAAAAACCATGGTCTGGTTTGTGGTTTTTATTAGTTTAATGTGTGGTGTCCCAAACCTAAATAATAAATAATTCCCTCTCCTTTCCTATATAAATCCACACAATCTCCCACTTTCTCTTCACAAAAATCCTTTTGAGTTCGTCCAAACTCTTCCCTTATCTCTCTATAATCATCCCAAGGTTCCCCAAACTCCCAAGAATCCTCTCTCAAGCCTCTCCCGAGCTTTTGGGATCACACTTCCAAGTAAGGGATTTCTTCCTTCTCATTTCTGTCCAATTTTCTTTAAGTTGTTATGCCCATTTGTTTTCAATTAAAAATGTGGGGTATGATTTATCACCTCCCCCATACTACCCTATTTATTTTTGGATGATGGTATACCCCTTTATATCTCATTAATTTCTCTCATGTACACCCGTTACCATGCTGAAATTCCGTGAGGGATTTATCTCTCCTCTTTTACATCCAAGTAATTCTTTTGTATTATGCATCTAAATTCCATTACATTTGTTGGGAAATGTATCTATATGACCCCATTACTTTCAATTTAATGTAAATATGATGATACACCCATTTATCTCTCATCAAACATTTTTATGAATCCTTATGTCACGCCGTTATGCTGTTGAAATTGCACCGTATTTTTCCAAGCCAAGATCATTGTGTAGTGAATACCATACCCATGTATCTATCAAGGGTATTTACCTTTATGCACATATATATATATATATTTAATGGTACTTTCATGTATTTATTCCACATTACTTAATCATGTAATAACTTATGATGTTGATTGATTCCATGTTATATAATCCATGTGGTACACTTATGCATGAAATGAAATGTTTAAGAAGGGTGTGCCCTGATAGTGGTCCAATGCATTGGGTAAAGTATAGTATCATGATACCTCATGTGTAATGGGTGTTGAATCATGATAATTCAAGTGAAACGAGGGTTTACTCTTGATTCATGTGCAATGAGGGTTTACTCATTCTCCATGTGCAATGAGCCTTGTCTCATGTTAATTCCATATTAAGTGTTGTTTCCACATTTCCATGTCATGATTATCATGATTTATTATGAATTTATGTTCATGTTTCTCTTGTGCTCAATTTATATGACTATTTTCTATCATGTATTGTATTCCTAATGTTATTCCATGTTTATTCCCTTACTGGTCTTTATATCTCACCCTTTTCTTATGCATGTCCTCAGGTTATCCCATGCAATGATAAGTACGAGGAAATGTAGTGGTCATGTAAAGGAAGTTTTCAATAACAATGTTGTGTGTTTTATGTTCTAAGATTTTATGTAATGTTCCTAATCCCCAAATATACTAGACCTCTCAATATTCTATGTTGCATCAAGTAAATATTTTATGTAATAAATTAGGTTTAAGTTTGTAATAAAGAGAAGGGTTGTTATAGTTAGTATCAAAGGATAGGTTTAGTTATTTTTAGGATTAGGATTAGAAAACCCTAGTGAAGACTTAGAGACAAGAATAAGTATAATAAAAACATCCCTAGTTTTTGGTGGGTATTGAATAAGTGTTTTATCAATAAAATACATCCCTATATGGATACGAGCAGGTAGAGGTGGCTCTGGAATAGATGTACCTAGGGGTGAAAACCTTGACAAGGAGTTTCCGCCTTGAACTAGGGTATCCTGATACATTAAAATGGGCCTTGCTGCACTTTTGGTTATGAAACTCCTGGGGGATATGCATTGGTAAATTCACAAGCTTAGTATGAACCATTATTAAGGGAATAAAAAAAATTCTCCTAAGAATATATATTAGAAAGTATATCATGGATAACATAGATTGAAGCCTATAGATTCATAAGTTAAGGAAATAAAAGATATTTATAAGTCATCTGTTTTTAGATTACCCTTTATGTGTTACCCATAACTTTCCTTTTATTCCATTCAATGGCCGGTAATAGGAGGACTCGGGCTAACAACCGATGTGAAGATCAATGTGATGACTGTGCTAATGAGATTCCCAATCCGATGGGAGTGGGAATCATGAACTTTTTCATGCTTCTCTCTCAGTTAACTCAAGATTTGAATAAAAACATGGGTCAAGAGTAATGTTCAACCCCCCTAAGAAATAATAAGTCTCCATTAAGAGCTTCATGTGACAAAGGCCTCCTAATTTTAATGGATCATCTGATCCCTCAATCACCGAACAATAGATCAACTCCATTGAAAAGATCTTCTCCATCCTTCAATATTTTGGACAAGAGAAGGTTATCCTAGCTACTTATCGTATGGAGGGTGAAGCTGATAAATGTTGGACATTGATAAAAAATACGAAGCCTGAGGAGGAGATCAAGGCGTTGGAATGGAAGGATTTCTGGAAGATGTTTTTTGATAAATATTTTCTGCGCACCCAGTGACTTAAGATGGAAAGGGACTTTCTTTCCCTCATGAAAAATGATGACGAATTTGTCGGAGCGTACGAGAAAAAATTAACAAGGATTGCACGATATGCCTCTAGATTTGTCATTACCCCCAAATGCAAGGTTAAATTCTTCTTTGGTGGGATAAAACCTAGCCCACAGAAAGCGCTGGAGATCCGTGACTTCGACAGCTATGAGGAAATTGTCCGATGTTCCCTCAAGGTCTAAACAGTGATCAGATAATCTCAGGGGTATCATGGGGATAAGAATCATAAGGTGGAATTCAATGCTGGCAGTCTGATGGATAAATCCAATGGTTCTAAGAAGATCCAGAACCCCACTTTCCAAAGGTGCGGAAAGAAGCACCCCAGAAATTGCCTGAAGGGGATGAGGAAATGCTTTAGGTATATAAGAGAAGGGAACCTGGATATTAACCGTCGAAAAGAAAAACCCACGACTGTGACATAAGAGAGGAATGCTCCACTTGACCCTCAACGCGTTGTTCATTGCTTTAATTACAAAGAACTGGGACACTTTTCAAATCAGTGCCCTAATCCAAGGGTTTTCGAAGGCAACCAACAACCTCCAAGGCAGAAAGGGCGAGCTTTTTACATCACTACTGCTGAAGTGAACCCTGACAATGAATTGGTGACTGGTACACTAGTTATTCATTCAAGAATAGAAAATTTACTTTTTTATTTTGGTTCTATGCATTATTTTATATCCCAAAAGTTTATTAGAACATTCCCAGCACCACCAAAAATCATGGAAGTGAAGATGTCAGTGAGTACGACAAATGGGGAAATCATTGAATCCCATGAATATAACTCCTCCCCTATCATAATATGTGGATTGAATTTCCCATCAAACCTCACCATACTCCTATATTGGAATTTGATGCAATTATTGTCATGGATTGGCTTTCCTTATATAGAGCCAACATAAATTGCCATGATAGGGAAATCACTCTCTATGTAGAAAATCAACCCCTGATTCTATACAAGTGAAATAAGGAAGATGAATCTTCTTTAGCTCCATAATCCCAAGAATGGATAATATTTCCCTATGAGTATGTGTATCTGGCTCAAATGATTGAGTCTAAGGAGGCAACCATCCTTGAAGACATGCCTATTGTGAGGGAATTCACTGAAGTGATTCCCGAGGAATTTCCTGGTCTTTCTCCTAGAAGAGATGTTGAATTCTCAATTGATCTTATACCTGGGGCATTTCCAATATCCAAGAATCCATATAGAATGGCTATTGTAGATCTTGAGGAGCTGAATAAACAACTACAGGAGAATTTGGATAAAGGGTTTATATGCCCAAGTGATTCACCATGGGGTGCACAATTCATCTTCGTCAAGAAGAAAGATGGATCAATGCGCCTTTTCATCGCTTATCGTGAGCTTAAAAAAATCATGATAAAGAACAAGAATCCTCTCCCATGAATTGATGACTTGTTCGACCAACTATGTAGAGCACAATACTTCTCCAATGTGGATTTGCAGTTGGTATATTATCAAGTAAGGGTGAAGAAGGAAGATATCCCCAAGACTACTTTTCGTACAAGATACGGGTACTATGAATTCATAGTAATGCCTTTCAGACTCACTAATTCTCCAGAAATCTTCATGGACTTGATGAATAGAGACTTTAGGGATTACCTCGAAAAATTTGTGGTAGTCTTTATAGATGATATTCTGATATACTCCAAAACCAAGGAGGATCATGAGGAGTATCTAAGAACTATACTAGAGACCTTGCGGAAGGAGAAGCTCTATGAAAAGTACATCAAGTGTGAGTGCTGGTTGAAGGAGGTATCATTCTTGGGCCATATCATCACAAGAAATGAGATATCCGTGGATCCCTCCAAAATAGATTCAATTGAGGGATGGACGAGGCCAACATCGGTAACGGATATCCATAGCTTCTTGGGGTTAGTTGGGTATTATCAACGGTTTGTGAGAAATTTCTCATGATTGTCCAACCCTCTTACCAAGCTAACTCAGAAGGGAGTAAAGTTTTCTTAGAGTGATAAATTCAAAGAAAGCTTCAAGGAGTTAAAAAAGAGCCTTATCACTATGCACGTTCTCACTTTACTCATAAGTGGAGAACTTTTTATGGTATTCAGTGATGCTTCGAAGAAGGGCCTGGGCTGTGTGTTAATAAAAATGACAAAGTCATTGCCTATGATTCAAGGCAATTGAAAGTTCATGAGTAGAATTATCCAACACATGATTTCGAGTTGGCGGCAGTGATCTTCGCTTTAAAAATTTGGTGGAATTATATCTTTGGGGAGAAGTGTAAAATATATACGGACCACAAAATCCTCAAGTATATATTCACACAGAAAGAGTTGAACATGAACCAACGAAGATGGTTAGAGCTGATCAAAGACTATGACTACTCAATCCATTACCATCCTAAGAAAGTGAACAAGGAGGCAGATGCTCTAAGTATAAAGGACCCAGTGATTCTATCATTGATGAAAATTAAGAAGGATCCAATCTTCTTAGATTTGATGAAGATAGACATGAAAATCATAAATAAGGGAACATCATCAATACTTTCAAAAATGATTGCTCAACCGTCTCTTTTGGAAAGGATAAAGGATGCTCAATAGGATGATGTGGGAATTCAGAAAAAGTGGAAGCTAACAGAAAAGGGAAATCCTCAGAGTTCAATGTTAATGAAGAAGGAATTATGAGATTTGGGAAAAGACTATGTGTTCTATCAATTCCAGATCTAAAGAAGGAACTTTTGGATGATGCACATAGTTCATTTTTCACTATTCACCTAGGAAACACAAAGATGTATCGAGATCTCTGAGAACATTATTGGCGGGATAATTTGAAGAAAGAGATCGCTGAGTATACATCAAAGTGCATGGTGTGTCCGCAAGTGAAGGAAGAGAGGAAAAAGTTTAAGAGGATGATGCAACCATTGCCCATACCAGTATGTAAATGGGAGAACAACACCATGGACTTTGTCACCGGACTCTCGAAGACATCTAAAGGCAACAATAAAATCTAGGTTGTTGTGGATCGTCTTACAAAGTCTAAAAACTTTATTACAATTTAGGAGGATTTCCCATTGGATCAAATGGCATGGATATATATCAGGGAAGTGCTAAGGCTTCATGGAGTACCACTATCTATTATATCCAATCAAAATCCAAGATCCACCTCTAAGTTTTGGAAGAGTCTTCAACATGATTTGGATACTAAACTAAACTTTAGTACGACTTATCATCCTCAAATTGATGGCCAATATGATCGAACTATTCAGACACTAAAAGATATGTTAATATCATGTTAAATGGAATTTAAAAGAGGTTGGGATCAACATCTTACTCTGGTTGAATTATCCTATAATAACAGTTTCCACTCGAGCATCTGAATGGCACCTTATAATTCCCTATATAGGAATAGGTGCAGAACACCGACATGTTGGAATGAAGTCAATGAGCGTAAGCTGCTAGTACCTAAAATGGTCGAAGAAATGGTGGAGAAAGTAAAAACCATTTAGTAGAATATCAAGGCATCCCAGAGTCGATAGAAGAGTTATGTAGATAACCATCGACGAGACCATGAGTTTAAAGTTTGATACATGGTATTTCTACACATATCTCCATGGAAGAAGGTCATGAGTTTTGTAAATAAAGGGAATTTAATTCCTAGGTACATCGGCCCCTTCTAGATTCTTGATCATGTCAGGGATGTGGCCTATCGACTAGCACTTACACCTACCATAGCTAAAGTACATGATGTATTTCATTTATCCCTGTTAAGTAAGTACATACTAGACCCTTCACATGTACTCTCTTCAGAGGTAGTACAGTTAGAGGATGATATTTCTTATGAGGAGAAACTAGTTAAGATCTTAGATCGTATAGAAAAAGTTCTATGAAATAAGACAATTCCCCTCGTCAATGTTTTGTGGCGAAACCACAAGTTTGAAGAAGCGACGTGGGAATCAGAGGAAGTGATGAAGCAGATTTACCCTTATCTTTATTAGTGTGGGAAAAGAAAATTTCAAGGGAAAAATTTCTTATGGGGGGGAGATTGTAATGACACAAACTTTCCTTAATGAAAATTTCTATTAATCAAATTAAATGTCTTATTATGGTTATATAAAATGTGAATTTCATTGGTTTTATGTTTCTGTAGTTAAAAATACTATTAATAATTGTGACCATTTCTAATATAGTCGTTGAATAGTGATCACATGATTATTATAAATACAGGGCTTTAACAAATCTAATTTACTCAGAAAATGGAAGCGATGAACTCATCCAGTAGACTTTTCCCGTATAAAGACCATTTGTCGGAGCTCAGAATAGAGGTGGAGCCATTGGGATTCACTCTTGACCAAGCCCAAGCCGAGCTTGAACACGTTAAGCTTGAGTGGAACCGACTACAGAAGAAGTGGAAGTTAATAGAGATTACCACCCGGGCAATGTTATCTGAGCCACCCCAAGAGTCTGTCACCATTGCACACTTTACCCTCCGGTCTTATGCGGGTGTTATAAGGGGTTATGTAAAAAGACTATAACACTATTACTATGTACATTATTTTTGTATAAAGAATGTTCATTCATTTTATTATTGTTACTTTGTAAATAGTTTTAAAGCACAAATAGTATTTTTAGTTAATATTCAACTAATAAATCTATTTTGATGAATTAATAGATTTTTGAATTAAATAATATTTTAATAAATTATTATTATTATTAAATTAATTTTTATTAAATATATATTGTTGTATAATTTTATGAATGCAATTGTAATTTTTATTAAGGTTTGAAAGCTGTTTTTGTCATAACCCACAAATTTTCGATAAATGTAAGTTTTTATTTTAAAAGTAAAAATTAACATATTTATAAAATTATTTAAATAAAATGAATATTATTTTTGGAATCTGGATTTAGAAATTATCCAATGGTAAATTTTTCATAATTTTCTGATTTTTGGGTAAAAATTAAATACCGTTTAAATATATAATGTGTTTTATGACATCATAATGACCCTATAGTGATGTAATAAAATACTATAAACATTATATTCGGCCAATATATGTTTTAAAATTAAAATAATTTGATTTTGGGTTTATTTGATTTATTTTACAAAGATTTAGTGGACCCTTCAAGGCTTATAAAACATTTTATCTTTTTAAATTGTTTTCCTTAAGAGTGTGACTCACCTCCACATAAACAACCCTATTATTTTAAGAATTTCGGCCATTGGACTCAAAAAATATTTTTTTCCAATCCCCTTTGTAAAAAAACATGGGACAAAACCACGGTCTGGTTTGTGGTTTGTATAGAAATGATACATGGATTAATGAATCCAAATTGTGCTTTATATGGTTTTCCATTTATATATTAATAATATAAAATCCTGTAGAAAATATTAATAATTATTTACTTTAATGAACATAATAGATAATTTTTTAGACATATAGATTATGAAAATATACTTCATGTATGTATTCAAAAAAGAGACTCCCAACCATTCAAACTTGAGAATATCATTTATACTCTCAAGGCCAACCATATATGTAATGAAATTTCCAAATATTTATCCTTCACATTTAATGTAAGACTCATCTCCATCTTTGAATGTGGTGTCTTCATGAACTTGTAATGTTAATATATGTTGTAGTAAAATTTGTGGGGAGAAGGTAATCCTGAAAGGTCCTTTTGTTTTCATGGTCTATTCATTGGATTGTCTTGATTTTAACTTCCACTTCCCCATAGTTTCATCCATTTATAATACTATACCTCATTTCATAATTTTTTTCATCAAATGTTATATGTTCTTCATTTGATTTTTTAAGGACATACCTCATGTATATTTATAATATTATATGGCCATGATAATAAAGTTACAATAACACCACTAACCATTGTAATATCTAGATCATCAAGTAGAATAAGCAACTCAGTGCTCAGATCTTTATCTAATTCAATCCCTACTTTCATGTGATCTTTTTGGAGTTATTTGTTATATAGCATGTCTCCTGGAATATTATACACCACACCCCTTACAACAAGGCGGTGTAAGGATGTAGATAAAAAGAAATAACATACAACTTTACCTAGCATAATTTTAGTAATATAAAGTTATTGAAAGTTTTTTGATTCACAATTAGAAAAAATAGTAATGAAAAACTTGATTCACAAAAAGTTAAAATTTTACATAAGGGTGACATGAAAAGAAATGACCTGGGGTAAACATGTGTTTATTGGTCTAGGTTCTCAATTTTATATTATGTGGGACAAAAAGGCGTTAATATTATGGTGGTTTTTGTAACCTTTCTAGGCGGGATTATAAAAATAGGGAGGAGTTGATGTTTATTCATTTCTTCACTTAGTACATGGTAGTATAGGTGCTGTTTCATTGATAGGGTACTTAGGAACTGAAGTTGATGACCTGTTATAAAATGATGAAACAATCCACTTCAACACAAGTAAAAGAAGTTTTCTAGTGGGATCAATAAAAATACTCATCTCAAAATAATTATTGGAGTATAATCCCATCTACCTAGGATCACTTGAAAATAAAACTCAACCTTAGTGGAACTAATAGAGAGAATCAAATCTGAAAACATTTCAGAGTGGAAACTAGAAGTGAGGTTTAAACAAGATGGAAGAAGATATGTATGTTTTGAATTATGGTTATAATACCAATTTATATAGTGAAGAAAAATCTAAGTATATATTTAAATAGATTTATGGGAGTCCTCATCTTAAAATAATGCTGGTCACAATTACAATTTTTTTCTATGGATATAATTATTCCCACACCTCAATCATATCAAATTTATCTAAATAATATTACCATTTTTTATTCAATAACTCTCAAATGGTTTCGGTAACTTTTGTAGTTTGTATTACAATAAGAGGGAGGAGTTGATTATAAAGTGTCCTCAAGGATCCTTTAATTTTTTTACTTTAACCTTTTCATTTGATATCATTATAAATTTTATAAATTTTATATATGTCATAAGAGTAGTGGAGAGTCTTATTTGATAATCAAAATTTCTTCTTATCATAGTCACTTCATACTCTGGTATTCTTTCCACTTACTCTTTTTTCACTATTGATGTCAATAAATCAATGATTCTATAATAATCTTATATTTTTAGTATTAATTCAATAAATTTATTTTATTTTTTCTATTTTCAAGTATTTAGTATTTCAACCTCTTATTTTAATCCATAAATATCCTCATTTTTTTATTTAATTTATTCTTTTCAATATTTAACATCACAATTTGACTTATTCTAATGAATTATTTTTATTTAAATATCTTCCAAGTTTGATTCTAGTATAATCAAAGTAAGAAATTTACATTTTTGGTCAAGATGAAAAAAAGCGGGAAAAAATAAATAATTCACTAAAAATAAATACCCACTTATTAATTAGAATCGATGTTGAAATGAAAGAGGAAGGAATCCTTAATGGGGTCAGCAGGGGGAATCAACTACTACAAGTAAAAATTTACAGAATTAGGGAACTAAGAATGAAAAATTGGGTGAATTAACCTACTTAATAATGATATAAATCTTTCTTATGAAATTAATCAACATGATTTAAAAAAATAATTTCCATTCTATTTAAAGGTTCACTCTATATAAATTAGAAAAATAAAAATTTAAAACTATTTTTTATAATGTTTGATGGGGTAATAAATAAATATTTTAACTAATATAAAATAAATAAATATGATAAATTTAATAGTTGGAAATATTTACAAACATGATTAATATTATATATGTTTTCATAGGATTTTATAGTTTTTTTCTAAATACATCAATAGTTAAAGTACATAGTAATATATTAAAGAAACTAAAATGAATCAACACTTTGGGTTAATCTCTCTCTAATAAATTTTTTTTAGATTATAAAATAACTTCCAAATTTTAAGTGTTAATTGGAGTCATACAAAGAAGTGGATCAAGTATGGAAGGTATGGGGGATTATAGAGCAAGGAGAGAACATATAGGAACCCATGAGAAGGGGAGTGTTTCTATTTTTAAAAGAAAGGAAATACATACATTCAAATTTGATTGATTTTGTATAAAAAAGTAGAAATTATAAAATGAAAATATATATATGAAGTGGGTGAAAGAATTGTCTTAAATCTGGACAAGACAACCACACAAGAGAGGCCAATGCATGAGGATTCAATAGAGGAGAAATGCTTAAGCATGGATCAAAAGAAGAAGAAGAAGCAGATGATCAGGCATGTGGAAGGACCAATAGAAAAAAAAAATAGTGTGATGGTGTGTGCTAGATTATCAAATAACATCCATACATGTCACAAAGTTAAAATAGGATTGCAGAATCATAAGGTATATCAAATAATACTAAATGTGAGGGAGAGGTAGAGGGTGAAACAAAAATGGATCGAGGTGAGGGAGATTGTGTAGAGAATCATGTAGGTAGATTAAGGAAAAATAATTCCGTTCACGTGTGGTGTTCAAACCCTTCGTAAAAATTAAAAATAGAAAAATAAGAACAAAAATTGATGAAATAATTCAAGATCCAGAACAATAAACTACAAGTCACAAACCATGGGTTTTGAAAGTGATGATTCTTCTAATATGTTTGACGTGAAGTGACGATAAAGCTTCAGTTACACAAGATCTTTAATGACATGAGAGATAGGGAACCCTCTTAGGGTTTAACTTTAAACGAACATAAAGGTTTTAACAATGATTTCAAAAAATCACTGATAAACAGGGTTTTTATCAGTGCTAAAATAAAATGTGCTTATAAAACCTATTTTTACCAATGGTAAAAAACCATTGATAAAAACCTATATTTCCTATGTGGAATTAGTGCATTCCATATGGAAGGGCTAGAATAAAATAATTCATGAACAGGTACACTTCAACTCAAATGCTTCTTATGTACAAATTGTTTCAGTGATTCAGAATTCAAACTTGATAAATTCTACCTACTTCAACAATTCATTGGAGGAATTCATACTACTGATAAGGCTGAAACTGCATGGTAAATATCCTCCTACTCTCCATACCTTTGAATTCTTTTGGTATCCACCTTTCACTAGAAGGAAAAATTGAAATTTGTATGGGGCCTCAAAGGGAAACCCATGGAAAGCTGTCTATGGCTATGTCTTCAGGGACCATTATGGTGATGTTATTGATCTCAATTATGGACATTGTGGAATGAAAATGACCTTAGAAGCTGAGATGTATGGTCTGATCAAGGCTTTCAAGGCTGCTAAACAAAAGGACTAGAATAACATTTGGTTTGAATGTGATCCCGCAACAATTGTTCAAGCTATCAGAACTAGGTAGATACATCTCTCTTGGAAACTGACAACGAGTTGGGCCAATTTCCTCGATCATCTTTATTCTATAAGCTACATCATTACACATGTATATCATGAAGTAAATGCCCTTGCATATGCGTTAGAAAATAAGAGAGTGAATGAAGAGGTTTGTTTGTTGCCTCACACCCTTTCGAATCACTTATTGTTTTTATTACAAAAGGAAAAGTGCAAAGTTCCTACCTTCAGACTAATGTAATTATTCTTTTTATTAATCCAAGTGCCTTGGAGCTCACCTTTTTCAAAAAACAATATAATTAAGATAATTAAAAAATTTAAATCTAAATAATAATAAATAAATATAAATTTATATAATTATGAATAAATAATTATATAATAATAAATATATTTAAATGATTGTAAATATGTATTTATAAATAAATATAAATATATATAATTATAAATAAATAATTATTTATATAATTATAAACATATTAATAGAATTGTAAATATTTATTTATAAATATAATTATAGATATATATTTTTTAAAGGAAAAGACCTTTTTATTAAAAAGAGAAAGAAAAGACAAAGAAAAGATGTACAAGGTAATATAAGCAGTTATGCCATCATGCCAAGTAAATATTAGAGATCATAATCAAATTGGTAGGAAGAATCATAATCATCATACCAATCTGATTTGATATCTATGGGTCTATGAGACCTGGTAACCATGGTTGGCTTCAAGTATGAGTAGTCTTTCCTATGTCTTGATTTCCTAGGAGGGACGACTTGGAAAATTTCATCATCTACAAAAACTTATATAATTGTAATTATATATAATAATAATAATAATAATAATAATAAATGAATAAATATATTTGTAAATATATTTATAAATATTTGTATATAATTATAAATATAATTATATACTTATATATACTTATATATATATATATATATATTTATTAACATATAAATAAAATTAATGTATCTATTATTTAAATATATTTATTATAATTTTATAATTTTTTAAATATATAGTTTTTTATTGATAATTATATAAATAATTTTTAAAAAATGAGTGAAATTGAGTTATTAGAAATGAATAAACTTTAAAAATATCTAAAAAATGGATATGTTTTATTAATTAAGGAAATTATTAAAAAAATGGATATATATTAGATCTAAAAAAACTATATTTATCATATCTCTTTGGAAATTGTTAATAAAAATAAAATAAAATACATTAAAAAATATTAAGTGAATATATATTAAAAATGAATATATAATTAAAAAGGTAAAAATTAATTAACATTATTATTGAACAGATAAACTTAAATGCATGAATGTTCTATATGCGTGAAATTTGATAATTAAAAATGAATAGACTTAAAAAATGTTTAAAAAAAAGAATGAGTTTCATTAATTATATTTAAAAAAATAAAAATTAATACATATTATAAAATGAAATGAATACATAATAAATATGTACATTAAACTACATTAAACACCTTAAATGTTAATGAATAGATATATATTAACAAATATTAAAAAATTAAAAAATTAAAAAATATTAAAAGAACAAATATTAAAACCAATTAAATTATAAATAAAAGTAAACAATAAGTAACATTATTAGTGAATAAATTATACGAAATGATAATAAATGAAAGAATGTTAAAAAAGAGTGAAATTTAAAAAATAAAAAATCAGTAGATTGCAAAAATATTACAAAAACGAACAAACATGCTTTTTTTAAGGTTGAGGGTCAAATCCCCTTTTATTAAAGAGAAAAAGGGAAGTAAAACCTATTTTGAAGACTAGGATAAGAGGGAACCCATTTCATAAAAATAGAACAAATGCCTTAAAATCATGATAAAAAATCCAAGAAAACAAGGACCCAAATGTCAAAAGGTATGCAGATGTCAATATAAGCAACATAGAAAGCCTCATCACCCCTGCTAAACCATGAAAAATGTGATCAGTCAGCGGTGATTCCCTACCCCCTTCCAAGAAGCTGTTTCACATTGGAACAACACAATGAAGAAGAGCACTCCTCCAACCCACATTGACATGTGGGAGTTGGACCGGTTAATAAGATCCAGCACACCTATCTCTATTTCGAGCCGCTCTCTCAGGAGTGCATGCAATGACACATGCACATTCAACATGATTCAAAGTAAAACCAGACAAAAACACAGTGCAAAAGATCGGCAAGGTTCCCATCTATCCAAATGAACTGATGGCTAATGACGGGTGCCATCACAACCATCCCTCTTTCAAGGTCTCCCACCCAACGTTAGCCGCAGGATACAACAACACCTTCTAGATGCAATGAGGCAGACTCCAATGCTCACAAATCCATCAGAAAAAAAATCAAACAAACAAGATCAAAACACATCCAAACCACTAGGCCAGTCGGTTGAAGCACGATATCCGATCTACAAACTCCAGAGTAGCCGAGAAGCGCAACATGGAGCCAAATATCACCAGAGTTGCAGAGAAGTGCATCATAGAGGCCAAACTCATCATAAAAGCAAAGAAATACATCACGAAGCAAAATCACATCAGATTAGCCGATAAGTGCATCACGGAGCCAAGTCACACCAGAGCAGTCGAAGAGTGCATCACAATGCCAAAAAGTCAAGAGAAAGAAAAACAAATTGAGACAAGCTACACAACAAGGCAACCAGAAGCACTGGGAATGAGAAACCGAATAAGAAAACAACAGGGAAGGAATATATGTAAAAATGAAGATGAATACATACATACATATATACATAAATACACACACATACACACACAGATACATACATACATACATACATACATACATACATACATACATACATACATACATACATACATACATACATACATACATACATACATACATACATACATACACACATACATACATACATATTACAACTAGATTAAGAACATTAAACGTTAATGAATAAACATGTATAAATAAATATTAAAAATGTATAAAATTATAAAAAGTGAAAAATGAAAAAATGAAAATGAATAAATTACAAAAAATATTAAAAACAACCAAGATTATTAATGAATAAATAATATTAAAAATAAATAAATTTAAAAATAAAATAAAATAAAAAGTAATAAATACTATATATTGAATAAAAATATATAAATTGAATAAAATTACCTATTAGAAACATATTAAATGTTAATAAATAAATATAAATAAATATTAAAAATAAGTAAATTTTAAAATATATTAAAAAAATAATATTAAAAATAAATTCAATATATATATATATATGTCAATTAAAAAGAAATAAATAGTTTGTGTATATATATATATCAATATATATTACTATATATAGAATAAGAATTTAATTATGAATAAACATTAAAAAACATTAAAAAATATTAAACATATATATATATATACATATTAAATATACAATAAATAAATAGTGTTTGGGTATATATATATTAAATTTATTAATTTTTATTAATAATTTTTTCATTAATATTTTTTTAATATTTTTGTAATTTATTCATTTTTATTTTTATTAATTTAATTGGTACCTTTTATTCATTTTATATATTTATATTTAATATATACTATTTATTTCTATTTATAATATATATATATATATATATATTAAATTTATTCAAATTTACTAATATTTTTTTCATTAATAAAGTTTTTAATACTTTTGAAATTTAATCATTTTTAATTTTTATTTGTTTAATTATTACATTTTACTCATTTCATATATTTATATTTAATATGTACTATTTATTATTATTTACAATATATATATATACTAAATCTATTCATTTTTACTAATAATTGTTTCATTAATACAGTTTTTAATATTTTTAAAATTTATTCATTTTTAATTTTTATTTATTTAATTATTATATTTCATTCATTATATATATATATATTTAATATATACTTTTTATTAATATTTATAATATATATATATATATATAATTTATTCATTTTTATTAATAATTTAATTATACTTTTGTAATTAATTAATTTTTAATTTTTATTTGTTTAACTGTTTCATTTTTTTATTACTGTATAGAAAAAAATTGGGGGATGACGGGTCGAGAAGCTATGTATAGGCTCGCATGTGTGAGATCCGATGTATATGGTCCGGGTATGCCGGGTGGGCATATGGGCCATCATGTGCAGGGGCCGGCCCATGAGGCCTGTGTGTGGTATAGTGTATGTAGGTGTCGATCCCCCATAGCCATGACATGCTGTGATGATGGAATGCCCAGGTTTATAAAGCGTTGCCCAAGCAAAGAAAAAGTCTCATGTGAGATGAAGCTATGCAGGACAACCCTTTATCATCGTTACATAAAAGCACTCATAAAGGCCACCCTCTATCTATGTTAAATAAAAGCTCTGATAAAGGGTGACCTTTATCCATGCTGATAAAGGGTGACCTTTTATCCATGCTGATAAAGGCCACCGATGTTTACTACAGGTTTTGTAGTAGTGGTACATGTACGTCTACGCGTATGTATGTGTGATGTGCATATAAGGCCCCAGCCTTAAACCTTACTTAATATTGAATTAAATGAGTAATTCACATTGAGGATCTTTTTAGGTTTAGAGTTTTAGAGAATTAGGACATAACTATTACATCTCAAAAGATTACAAAGTAGTCGCTTCTACTAAATTTCTATAAAATAAAAACTCTTAAAAAGAAACATGTATAGTTCCATGTTTTAGGTAGCATGACTTTCCCTTGATCCCATCCTTGACCCTATTCCATGCTAAGTCCTGTGAAAAACATTTCAAAAACTTGGGATGAGCATAAAAAGCTCAGTAAGGGATACACAAAGAATGAAAACTGTTAGTTTTTCAAAACAACAAGTAAACCATGTATACTTTATCAAAGTAATACCTTCACCTTCATGAAGTAGTAAAAAATCTTCACTGAATAAAGTATCATTACTTACCTTTTTGTAACCAAAGGATTACCATAAAACCCATATAAAGAACACATAACATATATAAAGGTAACTTGGGACATAAACATACTTAAGTAGAATTACCATACGGTCGACTTCCAGACATATCACTTAATGGAATAGCCATACGGCCAATTTCCAAACATACTTAATGGAATAGACATACGGCCGACTTCCATACCCAATGAATTGGAGGTTATAATGTAACCACCCATCCTGGTATTCACGACACCACCCGTCATATGGTTTATCATGTAACCACCCGTAAAATGTCCAAGTACCACAATAAAATTATAACACATAAAACTAACATAAAGGAATGATAACATTTCCACATTTCAATCACAATATATCATTTAAATATATTGACATAATAGAATCCTTTATCAAAACCATTTTCAATACCAAATTACAAAGAAAAGTATATGGTATTTATTTTATTTTAAAAACATTACGGCTTGTTGAGGAAGCCAAAGACCAAATAATACTCGCGGCGGCGGAGAAGTCGTTGTCGCCGCATACGTACGACAAAAACATTCCCTTTTGTCATTTAGTAAACGCTTCATATAAAAAAAGATTCCTTTTGAATAAACGTAAAAGTCAAAGGGGTTTATACACCATATAAAATAATGTTGTGTATAAAACAAAATATGCCTCAATGAAAGGAGATTGAGACGAAGTCCCATACAAAGACAGTATCCTTGGTTTAAGGATAAATAAATTACATAATTATGTGTGACAAATGAATACACAAAATATAAGTGGATATTAAGTGTAAAATAATCAAAGGTCATTCACACATATTCAAAGGATGACATATTCAATAACTACATGTTGAACCCAAAGAAATCGAAATTGGGTTAAGAAGTTCCCTTGACAGCCTAACGGCGTCACATAAAAATGAGTTGATGAGAGATAAAAAGTGTATCTCATCACTTGGAAATAAAAGTTACATCAATAAGGATATATGAGAACATATCCCAACATAACAATATGTAAATTAAAATACCCAACAAAAGAAGTCTTTTAAAAAGAGGAGGGTGAAAGGTTCCCTTACCGACTTGGGTATCTTTCAAAACATACACCCCATGAAAGAAGGACAATACATCATTGATGTAAATACTCATAAAACGAAATTATATTACAAAAAGAGTAGAATAATGGGCAGTACGTAGACCACTCAAAGGAAATTGTGTCAAATGTAGCATAAATCTCACGGGAATAAAAGTGAGATGAAAAATCCCTTACGAAAACTCGGCAGCCTAACGACGCCACATAAAACTTACAAAAATGGATTGATGAGATCAAATAGGGTATCTCATCATATTAACATAAAGTTTATATAAATAGGAATATAAAATAACATCCCCCAACATAAAAAAGTGGAGCTTAAAAGAAGTGACATAAAGGAGAGTACTTAAAAAGAAAGAGAGAGGTTAGATCTCTTACGAAAAATTCGGCAGCCTAACGGCGCCACTCAAAACTTCCAAAATGGATTGATGAGAGAGAATAGGGTCTCTCATAATATGAACATAAAAATTACAGTAAGAGTAATATAAAATAATATCCCAATAACAAGAAATATGATCTTTTAAAGGAATGACATAAAATAATGTACTTAAAAAGAAAGAGAGGTGTAGGATCCCTTACCTCGGGTCCGACTTGACTCGATTGTTCTTTAACGTCCTGAATAATAAACTTGAGTTAATTTCTATTTGCTTAAGAACCTTTTTAAAGTTCATTATTCCTTTTATATCACTTATTTCCATGTTATAAACATTATGTAATCATTTAAGTTAATAATGTTTGTTTTGTCGATATTTGGTTCTTAAGTCGAAAGTGGACTTCTTACAATTACATGTTGTTCGTGTGGTCAAAGGTTATTTATATACAGAATGAAATTCATGATTTGGATATCATATATATCATATATATCTAGAATATACATGTATTTATAATATCACATAATCATTTAGAGGTAAGAAATGAAATGCACCGTTCATGGAGACGGTAAGCCGTACGTACGCATGAACGCTACTTTCATTTCTTTGTCATATTAATGGAATTAAAACTAAATGAGAGGTATGTATATTTTAATTCTAGAATTATATTCATCATTTAGATGTATCATTCATCATATATATCAATTATATAGATGTACTTATAATAGTACATTACATTTGGGGATAAGAAATGAAATGCACCGTTCATGGAGACGGTAAGTCGTACGTACGCATGAACGCTACTTTCATTTCTATCTCATAATTTAATGGAAATAAATAATAATGATATAGAGGTATATAATAATTCCAGTATAAAATTATATATAATAACATTAAATCCATCCTTTATACATCCCACGTATGGCATTAACGAATCACATCACTTTGAGGGGGCGGTAGTCCACACTTCCTAAAATGAAGATATCGCGTATACCCATAATGGAAGCCATAAAGGTAAGCCACAAATGAAAAATACAGAAGCTTAAGTAAAATATAAACGTATTATATATCATATATAAATATAGTGACATCTTAATGGCCACCATTGAAGGTGTTATATGAGTGTTGAACAATCATCGTTTCGTGAGGCAGAAATTTGCCATCCACGGAAACAGTATGTTCTTTAACCATTAGATGTAGGTGTGTGTAAGTGTAGAAAGAATCCTTCTTATAAAAAAATCCTAGTATATTTAGGATACTGGAGTTGTTACAAAAGAAAAGAATAAAAAGAGTTTAGGGGGTTGGAGAAGCAAAATAAAACAAAAGGACTCAAAATAAGACATTACCTTAAAATCGGGTAACTCCCCTTGGTTTGAGCTCAAAGGCTTCCTTGGGAAGACTTCTGCCCAAAGTGAGGCTTCAAGGAGTAATGGAGGGATGTGGAGAGCCAAAATGGGAAGGGTTTGGCCGAGCCAAAGTCTTTGGGAGTGTGGGTAAGGAGGTAGATGTGGGGGCCTTTTATAAGAGGAGAGGAGGGGCACTCTTGGAAAGTAAAGAAAAGTCACTTTATTAAAAAATGGTATTCAGATTTAAGAGGTCCCACATTGATTTATTTCGAGTATAAGGTGATAAGGGTTCGAAATACACTCATCCAATAGGTTTTGGACATGTTTAGGTCTTAGATATTACATTATCTTTCCATTTTATTTAAATCGTTAAATAATGAGGTCATCGCTGCATCATCATGATGTCATAAATAATTTAATTTATTTAATGTCTAAATATTATAAAACAAATACTATGATTTTGTAAATCTTTTTATCTTTCCAACTATTATTTATAGTAAAAAATATGACTTGTATAACCCCATGTAAAAATTGTTTTAGTAAAACATCTCATGTGTGTGTCATTTTTACTTTAACATTAAATAAAAAGTTATTTATGTCATTTCCCAACCAAAGTGGCTCCATGGGGTCCCCAAGTTGACCCATGGCTTTTTTTGGTCGGCCATGACACATAAAATGAGGTTAGGACATGTGTCAAGTTCATTTCATATTATTAAAACATTATTTTTACCTTAAACTACACTAATTACCTCTAATCGCGATTAAAAACTTAATAAGTTACTATTCACCAAAAGATTATTTTTAATCCCATTGAACCACATTTTACTTCTTAATGACAACCATGTATGTCAGATTTTTGAAATTCAAAACACAAAGGTGGAAAAATTTCATTTAAACGGAAAATCAGTTTTTATAAGTACCACTTAGTGGTTTCACTATTCATCAAAAATTGAAGTTTTTCAGAAAATTACCAAAAATTCACCCTAAGATATATTGGATATTCCAAATTCAAAAATGAATTATATTTTACAAAATTCAAAACATATAATTCACATTAATTAATTTAATAATTAATTCCCGCTGTCATGACAAATAGCGTGTTTTTATGAAACAATAAGTATCAAAAGATTGACACTGGTTTAAGTCCGATTTCAAGGTGAAATTAATTCCAACGACCACTATTGGATTTAATGGTAAAAATATATTATAATTTCACTTTAAAACCAATTAAAAAGATAATCTAATCATATAAATAAATTATATTAAAAAGTGGTTTTGAATTAAAATACAACATTTTACACTATTCATTAAAAAAATGAACTTTATCGGAAAGATACCAAAAATTTACACAAAGTAAATTTTGATGTCCCGATTCTAAAGAAGAGTTTTATTTGATCCCGTAGAATGTATAAGAGTGAACAAAACTATATTTAATGACGGTTCTCCATCAAAAGGCGATAAGTGAACCTTTAGTGAAAACTAGGGCATATACGCCTAAAATTGAATTTTTTCCGTATTTTAAGCCTTTATCTTTTATTGGATAAATGTAAAAACATTTAAAATCATATATAATCATATTTTAGTTATTTCTATCCATTCCCGCCAATACAACAACTACATGTTAACTTCCATTTAAAATAATATTATTTTATTATTAGAGTGCAATGTAAGATTCCCAAGAAACTCGTTGTTGCGTGTTGGGTACGCCATCGAGCATAGCGTCCCCTTTAAAGTCATATTAATATTTTATTCACAAATATGGATAAATATGAAAATGTCATATTATTTATTTACCTGGGGTGTTACATCCTTCCCCCCTTTTGGGAATTGCGTCCTTTTAATTTTAAAATTGGGCTTGGAAACATCCTTGAAAGTCCCACATCGGAAGAAGAGTTGGTAAAACAATCACTTTAAAATAAAGAAAGATAAGTACAAAGGTCACCCGAGTTAACCCATACTAGGATTACAAGTATGAAAACATGGAAATGGAGGAGAAAACATAGGGTCATGTTCTGATGAAGAGTGATAGAAAACATGTTTAGGAGAAAGTTAACCACAAGAAAATCACAAACTTGTGATGGGTTAAACGGTATTCGATTCCCCAGTAGGAAAAGTTAATAGACAACATTTTTGTTTTAAGTTACTTTTTATTGAGAAATTTATTCATAAGGAAACATAATCACTTATCATGTTGACTTTCAAATTTTATTAGATTCCTTACACAAACTCATATTTTCTCCAAAAGACGAGTATTTAGGAAGACTTTTTCACATTAAGAGTACTATAATCAACTTCTAGAGAATCACCTAACCCAAAAAAAGAGAACTATATAATTACCATGTATTTAGACTTTAACCAAAAACAAAACCCAAAAGGTTAGTACAAGATCAGATAATCCAGAAAAGGATAACACTTTATAAAAATAAAATCTATTCTTAATCTCCAAAATTTGTCCAACAAAACCCAAATTTCAATGAGGACCATTTGATAAACAATTTGTCTATAAAATTCTTCAAAGTAAACCAAACTAAGATTGAAACCCAAATATTTGAAGGATTTAGTCACATAGTCTTCCAAGTTAAATCGTAACATTTATCTCTAAATAAAATCAGTTGCTCTTAATGTCTCGTATTGAAAAGTAATTAACCTAATCACATATCCTCGATGATAGGTTAATCATTTCCATAGAAAACCCAAAATAAACTTACTCTTGATTCCTAAAATTATCCAACTAAAAGGAATCAGTCAAACTAACCAGGGACTTCACGTAGTCCAGTGGTAGGCGATAAATACCAGTTTCACTTTTGTTGTGGGTTCGATTCCCGTAGCTTTGTCCGATGCGACAGGTTGTCACACGGTCTGCGTGTTGTCCTTTTTCCAAAACTATATAATTCTTAAAACATTCCACAAAATGAGATAAAATCTTCAAAAATAATCATAACATATTTTAACCTCAAGTTTATCTCATGACTTTCATTTTCCATCATATCATATAATAACCCATAATTACCTCAAAAGTAAGGATCATATAAACTCTAATGGTTACCTTTATAATTATTACCTGAACTTCCACATCGATTGGTCATCTCATACATGATGCATTACAGAACACACCAAGGTTCAAGTGGTTGATCATGACTCCTTGATAGTTGGTTTAGAACAACAACGAGTTTCCTCATTGAATCCCCCATTTTATCTAGTATCTTAATCAGAGAACCACCGCCATTTCCTTCAAACCTGTTGTCTCTTTGGTGCCTGCTAGATCCATCCATTCACTAAAAACAGAAATGTCAGTGTGAGTATATCAACAAAACCATCATGTACTAATGAGGAAGGTAAACACTAAGATGTACTTACTCATTAACTTTATCTAAAACTAGGACTCTTTCTGAAATCCTATCCATTATGGTAATGTCACTTATGCTTAGAGAATACCCTAACCTCTAAAGTTATCTAAACCGACCTTTGATACCAACTATAAGGCCCCAGCCTTAAACCTTACTTAATATTGAATTAAATGAGTAATTCACATTGAGGATCTTTTCAGGTTTAGAGTTTTAGAGAATTAGGACATAACTGTTACATCTCAAAAGATTACAAAGTAGTCGCTTCTACTAAATTTCCATAAAATAAAAACTCTTAAAAAGAAACATGTATAGTTCCATGTTTTAGGTAGCATGACTTTCCCTTGATCCCATCCTTGACCCTATTCCATGCTAAGTCCTGTGAAAAACATTTCAAAAACATGGGATGAGCATAAAAAGCTCAGTAAGGGATACACAAAGAATGAAAACTGTTAGTTTTTCAAAACAAAAAGTAAACCATGTATACTTTATCAAAGTAATACCTTCACCTTCATGAAGTAGTAAAAACTCTTCACTGAATAAAGTATCATTACTTACCTTTTTGTAACCAAAGGATTACCATAAAACCCATATAAAGAACACATAACATATATAAAGGTAACTTGGGACATAAACATACTTAAGTGGAATAACCATACGGTCGACTTCCACACATATCACTTAATGGAATAGACATACAACCAATTTCCATACATACTTAATGGAATAGACATACGGCCGACTTCCATACCCAATGCATTGGAGGTTATAACGTAACCACCCGTCCTGGTATTCATGGCACCACCCGTCATATGGTTTATCACGTAACCACCCATAAAATGTCCAAGTACCACAATAAAATTATAACACATAAAACCAACATAAAGAAATGATAACATTTCCACATTTCAATCACAATATATCATTTAAATATATTGACATAATATAATCCTTTATCAAAACCATTTTCAATACCAAAGTACAAAGAAAAGTATATAGTATTTATTTTATTTTAAAAACATTACGGCTTGTTGAGGAAGCCAAAGACCAAATAATACTCGTGGTGACGGAGAAGTCGTTGTCGCCGCATACGTACGACAAAAACATTCCCTTTTGTCATTTAGTAAACGCTTCATATAAAAAAGATTCCTTTTGAATAAACATAAAAGTCAAAGGGGTTTATACACCGTATAAAGTAAGGTTGTGTATAAAACAAAATATGCCTCAATGAAAGGAGATTGAGATGAAGTCCCATACAAAGACGGTATCCTTGGTTTAAGGATAAATCAATTACATAATTATGTGTGACAAATGAATACACCAAATATAAGTGGATATTAAGTGTAAAATAATCAAAGGTCATTCACACATATTCAAAGGATGACATATTCAATAACTACATGTTGAACCCAAAGAAATCAAAATTGGGTTAAGAAGTTCCCTTGACAGCCTAACGGCGTCACATCAAAATGAGTTGATGAGAGATAAAAAGTGTATCTCATCACTTGGACATAAAAGTTACATCAATATGGATATATGAGAACATATCCCAACATAACAATATGTAAATTAAAAGACCCAACAAAAGAAGTCTTTTAAAAAGAGGAGGGTGAAAGGTTCCCTTACCGACTTGGGTATCTTTCAAAACATACACCCCATGAAAGAAGGACAATACATCATTGATGTAAATACTCATAAAACGAAAGTATATTACAAAAAGAGTAGAATAATGGGCAGTACGTAGACCACTCAAAGGAAATTGTGGCAAATGTAGCATAAATCTCAAGGGAATAAAAGTGAGATGAAAAATCCCTTATGAAAACTCGGCAGCCTAACAGCGCCACATAAAACTTACAAAAATGGATTGATGAGATCAAATAGGGTATCTCATCATATTAACATAAAGTTTATAGAAATAGTAATATAAAAGAACATCCCCCAACATAACAAAGCGGAGCTTAAAAGAAGTGACATAAAGGAGAGTACTTAAAAATAAAGAGAGAGGTTGGATCTCTTACGAAAAATTCGGCAGCCTAACGGCGCCACTCAAAACTTACAAAATGGATTGATGAGAGAGAATAGGGTCTCTCATCATATGAACATAAAAATTACAGTAAGAGTAATATAAAAGAATATCCCAATAACAATAAATATGATCTTTTAAAGGAATGACATAAAATAATGTACTTAAAAAGAAAGAGAGGTGTAGGATCCCTTACCTTGGGTCCGACTTGACTCGATCGTTCTTTAACGTCCTGAATAATAAACTTGAGTTAATTTATATTTGCTTAATAACCTTTTTCAAGTTCATTATTCCTTTTATATCACTTATTTACATGTTATAAACATTATGTAATCATTTAAGTTAATAATGTTTGTTTTGTCGATATTTGGTTCTTAAGTCGAAAGTGGACTTCTTACAATTACATGTTGTTCGTGTGGTCAAAGGTTATTTATATCCAGAATGACATTCCTGATTTGGATATCATATATATCATATATATCTAGAATATACATGTATTTATAATATCACATAATCATTTAGAGGTAAGAAATGAAATGCACCGTTCATGGAGACGGTAAGCCGTACGTACGCATGAACGCTACTTTCATTTCTTTGTCATATTAATGGAATTAAAACTAAATGATAGGTATGTATATTTTAATTACAGAATTATATTCATCATTTAGATGTATCATTCATCATATATATCAATTATATACATGTACTTATAATAGTACATTACATTTGGGGATAAGAAATAAAATGCACCATTCATGGAGACGGTAAGCCGTACGTACGCATGAACGCTACTTTCATTTCTATCTCATAATTTAATGGAAAGAAATAATAATGATATAGAGGTATATAATAATTCTAGTATAAAATTATATATAATAACATTAAATCCATCCTTTATACGTCCCACATATGGCATTAACGAATCACATCACTTTGAGGGGGCGGTAGTCCACACTTCCTAAAATGAAGATATCGCGTATACCCATAATGGAAGCCATAAAGGTAAGCCACAAATGAAAAATACAGAAGCTTAAGTGAAACATAAACATATTATATATCATATATAAATATAGTGACATCTTAATGTCCACCTTTGAAGGTGTTATATGAGTGTTGAACAATCATCGTTTCGTGAGGCAGAAATTCGCCATCCACAGAAACAGTATGTTCTTTAACCATTAGATGTAGGTGTGTGTAAGTGTAGAAAGAATCCTTATTATAACAACATCCTAGTATATTGAGTATAATTTAGTTGTTACAAAAGAAAATAATAAAAAGAGTTTAGGGGGTTGGAGAAGCAAAATAAAACAAAAGGACTCAAAAGAAGACATTACCTTAAAATCGGGTAACTCCCATTGGTTTGAGCTCAAAGGCTTCCTTGGGAAGACTTATTCCCAACGTTAGGATTCAAGGAGTAAGAGAGGGATGTGGAGAGCCAAAATGGTCAGGGTTTGTCCGAGCTAAAGGCTTTGGGAGTGTGGGTAAGGTGGTAGAGGTGGGGGCCTTTTATAAGAGGAGAGGAGGGGCACTCTTGGAAAGTAAAGAAAAGTCACTTTATTAAAAAATGGTATTCGGATATAAGAGGTCCCACATTGATTTATTTCTAGGATAAGGTGATAAGGGTTCGAAATCCACTCATACAATAGGTTTTGGACATATTTAGGTCTTAGATATTACATTATCTTTCCATTTTATTTAAATCGTTAAATAATGAGGTCATCGCTGCATCATCATGATGTCATAAATAATTTAATTTATTTAATGTCTAAAAATTATAAAAAAATACTATGATGTTGGAAATATTTTTATATTTCCAACGACTATTTATAGTCAAAAATCTGACTTTTATAACCCCATGTAAAAATTGTTTTAGTAAAACATCTCATGTGTGTGTCATTTTTACTTTAACATTAAATAAAAAGTTATTTATGTCATTTCTCAACCAAAGTGGCTCCATGGGGTCCCCAAGTTGACCCATGGCTTTTATTGGTCGTCCATGACACATTCAATGAGGTTAGGACATGTGTCAAGTTCATTTAATATTATTAAAATATTAGTTTTACCTTAAACTACACTAATTACCTCTAATCGCGATTAAAAACTTAATAAGTTACTATTCACCAAAAAATTATTTTTAATCCCATTGAACCACATTTTACTTCTTAATGACAACCATGTATGTCGGATTTTTGAAATTCAAAACACAAAGGTGGAAAAATTTCATTTAAACAGAAAATCAGTTTTTATAAGTACCACTTAGTGGTTTCACTATTCATCAAAAATTGAAGTTTTTCAGAAAATTACCAAAAATTCACCCTAAGCTATATTTGATATTCAAAATTAAAAAATGAAGCCTATTTTACAAAATTAAAAACATATAAGTCACATTAATTAATTTAATAATTAATTCCCATTATCATGACAAATAGCGTGTTTTTATGAAACAATAAGTATCAAAAGATTGACACTGGTTTAAGTTCGATTTCAAAGTGAAATTAATTCCAACGACCACTATTGGATTTAATGGTAAAAATATATTCCAATTTCACTTTAAAACCAATTAAAAATATAATCTAATCATATAAATAAATTAGATTAAAAATAGGTTTTGAATTAAAATACAACATTTTACACTATTTATTAAAAAAATGAACTTTATCGGAAAGATACCAAAAATTTACACAAAGTAAATTTTGATGTCCTGATTCTAAAGAAGAGTTTTATTTGGTCCAATAGAATGTATAAGAGTGAACAAAACTATATTTAATGACGGTTCGCCATCAAAAGGCGATAAGTGAACCTTTAGTGAAAACTAGGGCATATACGCCTAAAATTGAATTCTTTCCGTATTTTAAGCCTTTATCTTTTATTGGATAAATGTAAAAACATTTAAAAACATATATAATCATATTTTAGTTATTTCTATCCATTCCCGCCAATACAACGACTACATGTTAACTGCCATTTAAAATAATATTATTTTATTATTAGAGTGCAACGTAAGATTCCCAAGAAACTCGTTGTTGCGTGTTGGGTACGCCATCGAGCATAGCGTCCCCTTTAAAGTCATATTAATATTTTATTCACAAATATGGATAAATATGAAAATTTCATATTCTTTATTTACCTGGGGTGTTACAGTGCATGTGTATGTGTATGTATATTTATGTAGTTTGTATATATATGTGCATGCACATGTATGTAATTGTATGTATGTGTATGTGTATACAAATGTGTATGTAGATGCAATTGTATGTGTATGTTTATATGTATATGTGTATGTGTTTGTGTATGTGTATATATATATGTATATATGTACGTGTATGTATCTATACATGTATGTCTATGTCTATGTATGCATGTATGTGTATGTCTGTTTATTGATTTAATATTTATCAATTTTTAGCATCTTCTCTAATTTATTCATTTTTAATATTATTTCATTTAATTTTTTTTTTCATTTTCGATATTTATTGATTTTAATTTTTTTTTGAATTTATTCATTTTAAAAATTTACACAAATTTTTTAATATTTTAATATTTTCAACATGTTTATAATTTATATGATTAATATTTATTTATTTTTATTTATTAAGTTTTAATATTTTTAATATGTTTGAAATTTATATGATTAATTCCTATAAATGAATTTTAATTTTAATATTTTTTTATAGTCAATATAACTGATTTATAATAATTTTGTTATTTAAAAAATTTATATTCTATATTTATTCTTTTTAATTCATTTTTATGTATCCATAATTCATGTAATTAATGTTATAAATTCACATTTTTAAATATGTTTGTAATTTATTCAATTTTATTTATTCAATTTTAATATGTATCAAATTTTTTAATATTTTTGGAATTTATTCATATTTTAATATTATTTATAAATAATTATTTACTAAGTTTTAATATTTTCAATTTTTTTTAAATTATATGATTAATATTTCTTTAATTTTATTTATTAAGATTTGATATTTTTAAAATGTTGTAAATTTATATAATTAATTTATTTAAATGCATTTTAATATTTTTTTAAATTTATATAGTTAATATAATTCATTTTGAATAATTTTGTTATTTATATAATATATATTATTTATTCATTCATTTTTATTCAATTTTTTAGGTGTTTACAATTCATGTAATTAATCTTACAAATTATTTTTAAATAGTTTTTTTTATCTTTCAAATTTTATTTATTAATTTTAATATTATTTCATTTAATATTATTTATTTATTTTTAATATTGATTAATTTTTATATTTCTTGGAATTTAATCATTTTCTAATATTTATTTATGAATATTTATTTTCAACATTTCAATATTTTCACTATTTTTATAATTTATATGAATAATATTTATTCATTTATTAACTTTTAACATTTTTAATATGATTGAAATTTATATAATTAATTTATTTAAATTCATTTTTAATAAATTTTTATTATAAATAGTTAATATTTTCAACTTTTAATAATTCTGTCATTTATATAATTAATATTTCCACACTTGTGATTTCATCTTGAGGTATTTTTCTATTTATTTTATGTCTAGCATTTTTCCCTTGGGTTTCCTTTGAGTTTTTAGAGAAAAATGAGAAAATTTGGGTAAACAGCATGGTGCGCATGGTCGACACATAATTTTTCAAACTGTGTACCATTTCCCAAATAACCATGCGACGAAGTGGGGTTTTTGGACATAGGCTTATCACATAGTTTGTAAACCGTGCATGCAAACTGTGTGAAATGTCTTGCTTGGACAGTAAGGGGTGCACAGTTGCCACACGGTTTGGTAAACCATGCGAACTATCCAAGCCATTAAAAATTGGATTTTTCCTTTTTATCTCTCCCCGATTTTAACCCCAAAACACCCATTTTCCCCCTTTGAGATTCTTCACCCTAGACTCCCCCAACCCTCCTTCTCCCTTGGATCTTCAATTTCTTGGAAGATTTGGTGTGTTTTCTCCACAATTATTTAAGTAAGTCCCCTTGTCTCACGGTTTCTTTCTCTTTTCGAGGGTTTTATTCCTCTTTATTTGGGGTTTTATTTCTCTAATAGGTAGGGTGATGTTTTTATGACAAGATCTTATTCCTTAAGATTCTATCTTGATGTTTAAGGTTTGATCTTGCCTTTATAGGGTTTGCTTGAGGTGCAGTTGTGGTTTTCCACTAGATTCCATAAATTTCTACACTTGAAGTAGGTGGTTCCAAGCATAAACATTATTTGGTGATTTTAATATTCTTTATTTTCTTCTTATTGATGTTCTATGAATTATATATGAGGTGTGAAATGTGTCTTTAAATGTATTCAAGGTGCATTTGTAATGAAAATTGGTTTTACAAAGGAAACGAGTTATGTTCCATGTGTATATAGTGTGTGCTACCTTGTTTTCTTCTTAAAGGTATTTGATAAAATCTATAAGTTGTGCGAAACCTATTTTGAAATGGTTTTTGGTGTGAATTTTAATATGAATGTGTTTTTGTTTGTGAAAATGGTGATTTATTAAGCATGCTTATATTTTTTAGCATGTGTGTATCTGGATTGTTGTGATCCTTGTGATATATGAAATGAAAATTAAGCCTGAAGGGAAACCTGAGTATCTAGATGGGAGAACTAGGACTAGAATGCTAGTTGAATCGGAATTGGATCGTCCCAAATTCATCTAACAGGATTGACAATACAAAACTAACTAAATAATAATGATGATTAGAGAGCACTAGGTCCATGGGGCGTCCCATCCTAGTGGCTCATGCATGAGAACTCTATTGGTTGTGTTTTCTATAAAACTTTTCACTGAGATATGATGTACCTAGTGTCCTATTTCTATCTAGAGCCTATAGGTTTTTCTTATGACATAATGCTATTTTGTGAAAATTGTACTCACTATTGGCATACAATATACTTTGTTGGTTATTTGAAAAGTACACATGTTTTCCTTTAAAATGTTTTCCATAGAAATGTTTCTATTTTTCTTTTATAAAACTTTCATATTAATTTATCTTATAATGTTCATTGTATGGAACCTTTTTGTTTGGAGACATCCTACTGGGATTTGGCTCACACCCTACTTACACCCTTGGGTGTAAGTAGACATGGTTATGTTTGAAATAGGTAAAGGAAAGATGTTTGGAGATGGTTGTTCAGGATGCTAGTACTAGTGTTGTGGTGGTAGGTTGAGGATGATGATTCTCTTATTGCATGGAGGTTTTTGGGATAGTGTCTTGTTCCCCATTTTTTGTAGAATTTTTTAGTTTTTTATTTAAAGTTGTAAACTTGAATCTAAAAATTGTTAAGCCATGTTTGGTTATGATTATTCAGTTTTGGTTTATTCATTATTATTATTTGTTTATGTTTATGTAATCAGGTGAAATCATTCCCAAGTCGCATTGTTGATACCCAAGCACTTTTTTCCAGCCCATAGAGATTGGGAACACTCTTTGGGCCATAGAACAGGCTGATTCAGGTGTCAGATTGGATGGAACTCCAGCCCGATTCATGAAAAAATGGCATCAGAGTAGGTTTTCTCTTTTTGAGTCAAGTTATTTGGGATGAGTTTGGATATATAGGAGCAATTATTATTGAGTCTTGAGTTCTGGTTGCATGTAGGGTACATAGATTTCACACCTCATGATAGATCTTCAGTCTCCATGGGATGTTGAGTTTTTTGTTTGACTTATCCTCCAAGCGAGATGTACATGATACATACTATATATGGACACTGGGTGGAGGTGGAGTGGTCTGTTTCCATGTTATTGTGATGGATTTTATTTGTTTGGATTTATGGAATGTTCATATTTATTGTTATTTCTGAAAATTTTCAAAATTTTGGTATTTATAGTTCTATTGCGATTATTGCTTCTTATAGAAAAATGCATCCCTAGAGAATTCTTGTGTAATCATGAGAAGAATCTGGAGAGAGTTCTCCCTCACCAATTGATTAGAGATTAGTAGAAGCTATGGTCCAAAATAATCAGGCTTTGGGACAGGGAGTGGGTCCTGGTCTTGCCCCGATTAGTGAAGCTGAAGGTGGTCCTAGGAAGGACAAGGCTTAGGAGTTCCTTAAGAATAAGCCCCCTTTTTTCCAAAGTAGCACAAAACCCCAAGAAATAGAAGAATGGATTGATAAAATAGAGATGAGGTTTGAATTTATTGACACTCCTAAGGAAGTCAGGATGAAATGCACTTTGTTCTTGCTAGAAGGTTCTAGTCGGAGGTGGTGGGACTCAGTGGTCCAAACTGGGAAGAATGAGAAGATGTGTTGGAAAGATTTCAAGATCATTTTCAATGAGCAGTACTATCCCAATGTTTTATCCTATGCTAGTTCTCAATATTTCATAGATATTTCTTAGGGAGATAGAACAATGATGGAGTATGCTAACTTCTTTGAAGAGCTGGTTCAAAACACACTCGAAATCGTTTCCAACGAGAAGATGAAGGATCATAGGTCAGAGAGGAGGTTATGGCTAGAAATCTATTCTCAAGTCTTTATATTTAAGTTGAAGACCTATGCTAAAGTGGTTAACCATTATTTTATGGTGGATATTGACCACAAGGGAAAGTATGGTTCCTTTGGGGATATATCAGCAGTAGGAAATGTTGGATCATCTAAGAAAAGGATAAAGAAGGATGATCAAGGGAATAAGGGAGGTGGTAGTTCAGGCCATCCTTCCTGAAAGTCTTTGTTTAGGGATTCTGATATTGTGTCGGTTGTGTGCCATTAGTGTGGGAAGGTAGGACACATTCGACCTACATGAACATCTCCTCCCAAACCTTTACATTGGTGCAGAGCTATGGGACACCTACAACGTTTTTGAAATGTGACACACCCATATCAGAGTGGTACATGATCTACAACTTCCAGAGGGATGTTAGCTCAGGTAGAGCCATCCAGGATGGTGGGATCTCATTTTGGTGATCGTGGTGGTAGGAATGGGATCCTCTTCTAGTCAGAGTCAGTTCAGGGAAGAGACACATGCTAATGGTCATTCTCAAGTTCATGCTGAGATAAGGTAGCTCCATGTAGTAGATAAAGAACTAGTGGAACCAGATGTAAGGCCTTCAACAGTTTGAGGTACCATTTTGATGGCATCATCTATAGTTGCTATTTTGTTTGATACCAGTGCTTCTATTTCATTTATATTTACCCATATTATAAATTCTTTAGGTTTACCAATTGAGCTCATGACGTATACAATGGATTTGGTAACACCTCTTGGTAATAATCCAGAGAAGGGTCTCAAGTGTTTATATTTTACCTCACCATGTCATGGGTCAAGCTATAATAGGATTTCATAGCTTTGGAAATGGACCTCTTTGATGTGATCCTTGGTATGGATTGGATGGTGCACTTATAGTCACACATCGATTGTTGTAGATGGTGGGTGAGCTTTGTGGAACCTGATTTTAGTACCTAAGTCTTTCATGGTGAATGTGATCCTCGGTCAGGTTGTGCTGGACCTCCACTCTCAGAATTGGGAAACCTCTTCTTTTTGTTATCGTTGCTCACATTTTAGGTAAATGGTGGGTCTCTTGAGGGTGAGTTAACTCCTTTTGTGGATGAGTTCCCAGAGGTCTTTCCAGAGGAATTTTTAGGATTCCCCCCATAGATGGATGTGGATTTCTTGATTGATTTGACACCGATAACACAACTAATACCTATTCCCTCATATTGTATAGCCCCCACTCAGTAGAGGGAATTAATGATACAAATGGATGATTTGAAATCTAATGGATTCATTCACATGAGTATCTCTCCTTAGGATGCCTCATTTCTATTTGTAAAGAAGGCCAATGGATCTCTCCAGTTGTGTATTGATTACCGAAAGTTGAAAAAGGTAACCATCAATAAAAAATATCCTTTTCCCCAAATTGATGACTTGTTTGACCAGTTAAAAGGGAAATGTGTTTTTCTAAGATAGAATTGCATTATGTTTATCACCAAGTCCGGGTGAGAGAGGAGGACGTTCTAAAAATGGATTTTCGAAGTATGTATGCCCATTTTGAATACTTGGTCATGCCTTTTGGGTTAATAAATTCTCTAGTGGTCTTTATGGGGCTTATAAATAGAGTGTTACACAAGTATCTCTATTATTTTATCATGGTATTCATGGATGACATCCTGGTTTATTCTTAATTTGAGCAATAGTATGAGATTTATTTGCAAATCATATTGGGCACTCTTCGGGACCATCGTCTTTATACCAAATTTTCTAAGTGTACGTTATGAATTAAAGAGGTAAAGTTTCTAGGACATGCGATCTAAAAACAAGGAGTTTTGGTGGACCCCAAGAAGATTAGTGTAATTATATCATGGGAGAAACCAAATAATGTGTTTGAGATTAGAAGCTTTCTAGGCTTGGCTAGATATTATAGGTAGTTTGTTCGGGATTTCTCTCAGATGGCTTCACCTATGACTTTGCTCACTTGAAAAGGGGTGAATTTCAAATGGATATCTGAATTCCAAGCATCCTTTGAGGATATTAAGTGAAGGTTATCACCACCCCTATTTTGATCGTTCTAGAATATAGAAAGGGATATGTGGTTTATTATGATGCCTTAGGTATGGGTCTCAGATGTGTGTTTATACAGAATGATCATGTGGTGGCATATGACTCTCTCCAACTATGAACACATGAAAAGAACTACTCGACCCATGAGTTGGAATTAGTAGCAATGATGAATTCCCTAAAGATGTGGCATCATTATCTTTTTGGGGAGAAATTTGTGGTTTATTCTGATCATAAGAGCCTAGCCTATATTATCTCCCAAAAAGATCAAAATTTGATATAGTTCCATTGGGTTGAGTATCTTCAGGGGTTTGATTTTGATATCATCTATACCTTGAAAAAAGGCAATTTTTTGGAATATGATTTGAGGAAAAAAGTGCCAGAGCAGGCGTTGAAATAATCCAGTGATGAGTGGGCCTTGATGGAGCTTTTTTCTCAAATTTATCTGGAGACCAATGAGCATAGTGGAGGTTTGTTCTTGGCTTATTTTAATTTATATATTTTATTTATGGAGATGATTCAATAGGAGAGTCCTGGTGATGAGTTGTTCCAGCAGTTTATGTAGCTTTTTAATGGTGGGGAGATAGATTAAAATTGGTCATTTTCTCCCAAGGAAATTTTATGTTTCAAGGTCCTCTTTGTGGTTATGTTATCTATAAAGAAGGTGGTGATGAAAAATAGCCACTAGTCTCAGTGGTATTTTCATCCTGGAGCCAATAAGATGTATTATGATGTTTGTTGGTAGTTCTGGTGGCTAGGTTTGTGGTGGGATATAGCAGACTTCGTATTGTAATACATGTCAACAGGTGAAAGTATAGCATCAAAGACCCTTTAGTTTTCTCCATCCACTACCATTCCCACCTGGAAGTGGGAAGAGATCGACATGGACTTCATTTTCAGTATACCATGTACACCCCGAGTAAGGAATTCTATTTGGGTAGTGATCAATCTTCTGACAAAATTAGCCCATTCCATTCCAATCATAGATTCAACTAAGGTGTATGAGTTGGTCTAGTTTTGTGTTTGGGAGATAGTGAGGCTTTATGGTGTGCTGTTGGAAATCATTTCTCCCAAGGACCCCTATTTCACATTAATGTTTTGGTAGGGCCTTTATAAGGAAATGGGGTGTCAAGTCAAGTTGATCATAACATAACATTCTCAAACGGATGGTCAGATGGGGCTGGCGAACCAAATTTTGAAAGACATGCTATGTGTTGGATTTTAGTGGTTCATGGGATAACCATATGATATTGGGCTATTTTTTATATAAAAATATTTACCAATCATCTATTTTAATGGATCCTTTTAAGGTGATTTATGGTCAGCTATGTCAGTCACCTTTTTTTGGGATGAGGTAAGTGATACCTCACTTTTGGGACCAAGCTTAGTGCAAGAGACTTATGAGAAGGTCAAGTTAATCAGGAAGTGGTTGTTTATAACTCAAAGTCACCACAAGTCTTATGATGATTAGAGGTTTCAGGATCGTGAATTTTCTATGGGAGACTGGGTGTTCCTGAAAGTGGCACCTCACTTAGGTCACCATCGTTTAGGAAAGTAAGAAAATCTAACGTCTTGGTATGTCAGACCTTTTGGAATAAACAAGAAGATTGGTAAGGTGGAATACAAGATGGATTTTACTTCATATTTGACATCAATCCATGATGTGTTTCACATATCCCAGTTGAATAAGTAAAACCCTGATCCGTCTCATGTGTTATGTTGGGAAGAGTTGGAAAAAGAGATCGATTTATCTATGTTCGAGAGGCTAGTATAGATTGTGGATTCCCAAGAGAAAGTGCTTCATTAGAAGTCCATACCATTGGTAAAAGTTATTTGGAAACAAGGTAATGATGCACATGAGACTTGGGAGTAGAAGTTATAGGTTGATCAAGTTTATTCATTTCTATTCTTTGATCAAGTTTTGAGTTTAATTTCTGGGGGAAAAGGTTTTCAAGGTGGGGAGATTTGTCACAACTGTGATTTCATCTTGAGGTATTTTTCAATTTATTTTTGGTCTAGATTTTCGCCTTGGTTTTATTTTGAGTTTTGGAAGAAAAATAAGAAAATTTGGGTAAATAGCATGGTGTGCACAGTTGGCACATGGTTTGTCAAACCGTGCGCCCTCGCCCAGGTAACTATGTGACCAAGTGGGTTTTTGGAATAAAGGATTAATGCATGGTTATCACATGGTTTGTAAACCATATGGGATAACCATGAAACATGTCCATCTTAGACAGTAAGGGGTGCATGGTGTCCACACATTTTGGAAAACTATACAGGAAAACCGTGTAGACTTTCCAAGTCTTTAAAAATTGGATTTCCCCTTTTTCTCTTTCCTTTATTTTAACCCCAAACACCCATTTTTCTCCCCTTTAGGATTATTTACCCTAGGAACCTCTCACCATCCCACTTCCTCCCTCAAATATTTAGTTTTTTGGTGGATTTGGTGTGGCTTCACCATGATTCTTCAAGTAAGTCCCCTTATCTCATAGTTTCTTCCTCTTTTCGAGGGATTTCTTACTCTTTCTCTAGGGTTTAATTTCTCTAGTAGTTAGGGTGATGTTTTTAGGGTTAAATATTATTCCTTAAGATTAAATATAGATATTTAAGGTTTGATCTTTCCTTTATAGGGTTCTCTTGAGGTGCGGTTTTGGTTTTCCACCAGATTTCGGAAATTTCTACACTTAAGGTAGGTGGTTCCATGCATAAACATTATTAGATGATTTTAATATGATTGATTTAATTATTTATAATGTTAAATGGATTATATATGAGGTTCTAAATGTGTCTTTAAATGGATTCAAGGTGTGTTTGTGATGAAAATTTTTTTTCCAAAGGAAATGGGTTATAATCCATGTGTATATAGTGTGTTCTTCCTTGTTTGCTTCTTAAAGGTGTTTGATAAAATCTGTAAGTGGTGAAAAACTTATTTTTGAAATGGTTTTTGGTATGAATTTGAATATAAAAGTGGGTTTGGTTGTGAAAATGGTGATTTATTAAGTATGTTTATATTGTTTAGAATGTGTTCATATGGATTTTTGTGATCCTTATGATATATGAAATGAAAATTGAGCACGAAGGGAAACCTGGGTATCTAGGTGGGCATACTAGGACTAGTATGCTACTTGACTCAAAAGTGGATCATCTTGGATTAATCAACCATGATTTATGATACAACACTACCTAAATAATAATTATGATTGGAGACCACTAGGCCCATGGGATGTCCCCTCCTAGTCACTCGGGCACGAGAACACTGTTGGTTGTGCTTTCTATATCACTTTTCACTGAGGACATGATGTACCTAGTGTCCCATTTCTATGTAGCGACTATTGGGTTTTCCCATGACATAATTCTATTTTGTGATATTGTACTCACCATCAGCATACAATATAATTTTTTGGTTATTTGAAAAGAAATCATGTTTTCCCTTAATTTGTTTCCATAGTAATGTTTCTAGTTTTCTTTTATAAAACTTAAATGTTTATTTATCTTATAATGTTTATAGCATGGATTCTTTTTGTTGGGGGGGGGGGGTATCCTACTGGGATTTGGATCACACCCTACTTATGCACTTGGGTGTAAGTAGACTTGGTTATGTTTGACATAGGTTAAGGAAATATGTTTGGAGATGGTGGTTTGGGATTCTAGTGGGTTCCCCTTGTAGGTGTTGTGGTTGTGGATTAAGGACGATTCTCCTCTTATTTCATGGTGGTTTTTGTGATTCTATATTATTACCCTTTTTATTATAGACTTTTTGTTTTCTTATTTAAAGTTGAAAACTTGAATCTTAAAATTGTCAATCCGTGTTTGGTTATGAGTACTCAGTTTTGGTTTATTCATTATTTTTGGTTGTTTATGTTTATTTAACCAGGTGAAATCATTCCCAAGTCACATTATTGACACCCAAGCACTTGTTTCCAGCCCATAGAGATTTGGAATTCTCTTTAAGCCACACCAAATGATGGTTTGAGTGTTGGATTGGATGACACTCCATCTCGGTTCATGACAAATATTATTTATTTATTTATTTTATTCATTTTTATGTGTCTTTAAGTTATTTAATTAATGTTATGAATTTAATTTTTGTTAACATTTTTGTATTTTGTTCAAATTTATTTATTAATTTTTAATATCCATTCATTCAATATTATTTATTAATTTTTAATATTTTCCCAATTCATTCATATTTAATTATTTATTTATACATATTTATTTTTCAATATGCTTGTAATTTATATAAATAATTCATTTAAATAAATTTTTAATATTTTTTTAATTTAAATAGTTAATATATTTTTAAATAATTTATTTTTTATATTGTTAATATTATTTATTTCTTCATTTTTATTCATTTTTTAAATATTTTTCAGTGCTAATTTAAGTGTTGATAAAAGTGTATTTTATCAGAACTAAAATATAAGCACTGATAAATACTACCCTTTTCAGCATTTTTTAGTGCTGAAAAATGTTATGACTTATCAACATTAAGAAAGTGCTGAAATAAGTAATATTTATTAGTGTTTATGATTTTAGTGCTGATAAAATACACATTTATCAGTGTTTTTAGTAAACACTGATAAAATTCTTCACTCTATTTTTAAAATAACCCTATTAGATTGCATCTTCCTTGCATGACACTCAAGATATCATGGAACTAAATACATGACACTCAAGATATCATGGAACTAAATATTTTTTATAGCTGAGATAGATCATTTTTGAAAAATCAAACCTAAAAAATGAAGTTATGAAATCTCAAACTTTTTTTTAAGGAATCTCAATTGATCTTTCTCATGTTTAACATGATTTTTGAGTTTATATTCCTTTTAATCTCATAAGATCCTTGGAAATATGATTAAATATCATCAACAAATCTCACATAATTGTTGGGATTTTTTTAATTTGATGTGAGTTGGATGAACTCACTCTAATCACACATGAGTGTATATTTATCATTTTATTCATCCATAACCGATGAAATATCCAATAAATCATATTTAGCTAGAATTTACACAAAAAAATTATTGAAAATATCATTTTAAAGTATAGTATTATACCAAAATAAGTTCTAAAATTAATAAAACAATAAAAATCATGAAATTAATCCGTTAAAAAATTTAACTCTAAAATATTCTAAAATACCAAAAAATGCGATCAACTAATGAAAATATGTGGAAATATTTGGAATTAAAAACAATTAAAAATTCACATTATAATTAATATAATTTAACCAATATTATTAAATAATGTTTTTTATTTTATGAATTCCATTACTCATTAAACTTATTTTTGTGATTAAATAAATCCTCTTCATGGTTTTGATAATTGAAAATTTCATTTATTTTGGCTAAAGCATTCATTTTTCCCAATCCACCCACAATATTGACTATTTTCAAAATATCATGGCATATTAAATTATTTATTTTGATTATTACCAAATGAAGAATTAAAATATACCATATTTCATAATTTTACAAATTTAATAATCATAATTGATGTGATTACTTTATTTCAAAACTGCAGAAACATTGTGAAAAATAAGTAATTTGTTTTGATAGTGAAATCTTATTATATATACCTGAATACTTATCCATTTGTAGAAATCCATAGGTTTCTTATGAACATTGATAGTGATAGGGAGTGAATTATTTTCCTTGATGAATCTATTTAAAAAATATTTAAGATATGTTACTTCTTGTCATAAAAAAATAAGTGTTATAATACTGTAAATTCATGTAAATCTTGGTCATTATATGTTCTAAAAAGTTATTGATGCAATGGAAATTTATATCAAATACATTAACTATATGTTTATATATATAATGAACAACCATTTAGGGCTCTAAGATCATACTTTCCATGTATTTATTTATTTTGTTAAATATGAATATTACTGAATCAAATATAATGGATATGAATAAAAAATTGATGGATGTCAATTGTTACATAAAATATTATGAGGATGGGGTGAAATATTTCATCAAGTCTGCAAAATATCATGCATATGACCATTCTAAAATCCTTTTTCCATGTTTACATTGTTTTTATTCAAGATTAATTAGTCCATAGGAGTTGTGAGAACACTTTATTTATTATAGAATAAATCAAAGTTATAAATGTTGGACTAAATGTCAGGAAGAACTAAATATAGCTTGTGACTAGGATAACACTTCATTTTATGGTTCATCTGATATGATTATAAGTGTGAAAAATGATGAATATCATATCATGGATATGATTACAAGTGTGAATTATTATTAAGATCATATTGGGGAAATTAAAATGACAATTGAATATGAAATTCATGATTGTCCTAAACTGTTTCAGAAGTTAAATAGTTGTTCAAAGATGCCATTGTATGCCAGTTGTACTAAATATACAACATTGTCTGCCATATTGAATCTATATAATGTAGAATATGGTAATGGATGGATTGAACATATTTACTAAAATAGTATCTATCTTTAATTATATGATAACTATAGCAACCCAAACCTTTTACACATACTATTACATGATTCTTAACACAAATATTATAGTATATGCAACCAAAGGATCTAGAGACCTAGTGTCTTTGAAAGACCCAGTACATGAAACTTCAACATGAAACTAAAATAAAAAGTCTTTATTTAAATCTATATAATGATCCCCTAAATCCCTTTGAGATCCTAAAACTACAGAGATATCCCGAGGAATACATAAAATAAATGGGTGAGCTAAAAATCTTAGTGAGGGAATAAACATGGCAATGAAGTATACCATTTGAGTCAGAAGGCATAACATGATATCATAAAAGAGAAGGATTATGAATAATCACATGGAAGCATAACATAAATAACATGGTATCATAATATAATTACAACATAGTAAAGTTACAACAACATAAAACATGACATAAACATAAGTCAAGGCTAACCACCAAGGCAACATCACATTGTAGACAGAGTCCCATCATGGATTAGGTTTACTTTATAATCCCATACATAACATCTAATAAGACAAAAAGATTCCTCAATTCATTATAGAACTATCTAATCACACCCATCATAACATGTACATGATTATTTTTTCCAAAAAAGGAAATAAATAATTAGGCATAAACATTATAATTACTCACAGAAAGAAATGGGTTACAAAATATTACCTCATATCATAATCAAAGGAGGTTTCATAAATATTTAAAAGAGAAGAAGTAATTAAACTATAATGGTTATACCTAAATTATTAATTTATTTAATCAAATAATTAGTGTGAATATAGACTTTAAATCATCATTATATATGATTAAGGGATAGAAAAGTTCCTCTTAATTAGGTTTGATTTTAAAGAAGGAATTTGTGAAATGAAGTTAAGGCATGTATTACCCCATCAAAGGAAGGGGTAATAAGATAAGTATATTTTTAATATACATATATAAAGATTTTATAAGTATTAAATAACATTAAATATAGAGGTAAAGTGACCTATAAAAATAAGGTTCACAACCTAAATAGCAAGCTTGGTTCAGAGAGATCCTTTAACTTATGTTCTAGAATCATTTAGGATTTGTGCTTAACATACAATTTAATCAAATTATATTAATTAATTAATTAATTAATAAACTTTTCCCACATATTCTTGATTTATTCTAATTTTATTATGTCCATTTATAATTATTTCAACGAGATACAAAGGTTAGTTTCATTATTCTATGGATGTTTGTTTCATGGTTATAAGGTTTGATTACTTGTGTATAATTATTCATATTATTGTCAAATGAGACTATAACTATATAATATATATGAAACAATATTAATTTCTATCTCTACATTATAATGGTCTTAAATATCCGTTTATTTTATGACATAAGGATGATTCACTTAGCAAAAATGTTAACGCTATGCAGTTAGCTCATTTAGGTGGTTTTACAACCCATCCCAAAATTGTTTTGATTATTTAATATTATGTATAAATATTATTTCCATAACATTAAATAAGTTATAATATACTTATTACCATCTTATTTAACCCTAATAATATTTTTATGACCATCTTTGAAGGAGGTAAAGAAAAACAAAGTACATTGTTCATTGAGGTGTTGGACCAACCATATTATAAACAATGTTTTCATTTTAGAAATGAAAGGAGGGATTATATAAGATACGTATTCCACCATAACAATAAAAAATAATTATATTTCAAAAAACTATGTTACTACTTTTAAGTGGATGGGGATATTTAGGGGTGGTAGAAGTATAATAAAATTGAAAGAGATTAGTTGAGAATCTTATCTCTCCCTTTGGTTATCTCCTCTTAGGACACCCATCAAGGCTCCTTGAAATGGACTTTTGGTGTGACCAATATCACTAGGATAAACGAAAGATTATTGGAAATATAATTTGGTATAATTTTGGAAATATACAAGGCTTAGAAGATGTGAGGAGAAGGGGTTGTTAGTGGTGGTATTTTTAAGGGAAGGAGAGGGGTGTTTTTAATATTACAACCATTAGTTTATTATTTAGGATCAAGAATGTCAATAGTATTGATTCTTGTGAATATATAAATTAAATGATGCATGTGAGTTTGAACCAATGAGTGCTTACTATCATGACCTGGCCTGATGGGACCCGAACCACGACTACCCCAAGCTCACCTCCGATAGGCCAGGGGATGGCGACCAACACTGAGTAGGCACATCACACACATGGGAATCCATAGTTTAATCTACTTGTATATACACACACACACACATCTCCAAGACCACACAATGCTTAAATGTGAAACAAACTAAAACCAATGCATGCATACAACTATTATCCCATTATTAGAGTATTACAATAAAGTAATGAAAGCGATAAAGGGGCCAAACCCAAACCTAACAAAAAACTACAGAGTGTCCAAACTACTTAAATGGAAAAGACTACTACCAAATCAAATCACCTAGAAAAAATCTTGATCTGTCAAGCTCAAGCTATGTTCCACCATCTCCCTATCCTCCCAAGACACCATCAAATGGGTATTCGTCTGCATAATACATGACATGTGGGGGTAGATCCCATGAAGGGGTGAGTATAAAAATACCCAGTAAGACACCCCAGAAACACTAAACATGAAGCATCAAGAATATTCAAATCATAGTAATGATATACCAATCAATTCATAAAAAGAACCTGAATATACCCAGGAAGGACATCAGACTTCCATGTGGTTACAACCAAACTTCCAGTCATAAGATTCTACTTGAATAAATGATCATTCCGAAAGAATTTGATCCCAAATCCATTCCATCATTAAAAACACTCATCCAAGAGGTCATGATCATTAGGACCCATATAAGAAACATCATTGATCTCAGAATACCCCAATAATCAAATAGGGGATTACACCCAGGACCTCTGGGGGATACCTCAAACCCACTCTGGATCAACCCACTATATAAAGTATCATACTCCAAAAATAATGCAAACCTAACTAAAATTACATTCTATATGGAGGATCAACATCCTGATCAATGAGTTCAAACTGATTCTACAAACCCCAACTAGGGTATAAAATAAATGGTAGAGGATCACACTCCAGTCTCATAGAGGGATACCATGAACTCTATCTAAGTCTCATCATCTAGAGGGGATCAAAATATAGAGATGTGTATGTAACTCCACACTGTAACCTCGAGGGGATGGACCAAGGGAAAACACTCAACCAATAATAGTCCAAACTGAATGAAAAAAGGATCTAAAAACCCTTAATGGATGTACACGGTGTGTAATAAGGGTATACAACATGTACTAGGGGTACAAGGCATGTACTAGGGGTACAAGACATGTACTAGGGGTACATGTCATGCACTAGGGGTATAAAACATGTCTATACAACCCCTGATCTTCCCATGTGGTGATACCTTACATGGAATGGTAATCTCTATATACATGGCGTGTAGAGATATTCTAGATCCTTGGCCATTCCGTCTACTCAAGATCGTGTACACCAGACCATGTTCATGTACATTGGCTATGTTTGTGTACATAAACCTGCCCGTGATTTTGTAACCTCCAAGTTACACACTGATCCACCTAACATGAGTCACACAACTTGTTACAAGGTCACACAGTGTGTAATTCTAGATTACATTCCATGTAACCTGGGATTTCCAGATCCTAATGGTCTCCTCCTCCACATCATCCTTCACATTTCCTCTACTGCCATAATCTCCATAGATCATAGATTCAGGGTTGGTCAACACTTATATTGGTGAAGATTGGGATTCTGGGATTTGAATCTTCTTGATAAATTCCCACACACATCATATGTAGTTGTACCATCAAATCTGGGATGAATAGGAATCTTCAGTCTGTTCCGATCCACCTCCGATTATCCTCCATCATCACCGCACTTGATCACACTCTTGATCAAGAACCATAATCATAGTATTGATCCATTTCACCAAATAACGTCCGCACAATGATCAAATCCTAGGTAATCATATAACCATGGGCCAAAGAAAATGCTTGTGATGAATGTAAGGAGAAATAGGGGAGAAAACCATAAGCCACATTATATAAGGAATGAAACTTAACCTTTTTCCATTGAAACTCGATCTATTTTCATATATTTGTATGAACTAAGTGGGAAAAATAATCAAATAACAATTTAATCAACTATAAATAAATTAACCATCAATGAATGAATCAATTATTAATCATATAATTTATCCATGTTTGAAATGATATAAATAATTGGATGGAAATCAAAAATCAAACATCCTACTTGAAGTTTGGATCAATCAGTGAGGAAGAAAGGTTTTAAATTTCCATTGTTGGTAAGATCTATGAACACTGATGGGGAAATGATCCTCAATATGGTGTTGTTCATGAAGATCTCCTCCAACACCCTCTCCAATGGATCCTGTCAATTTGTAGAGTTATGAGGATAACCTTTATTTTTTTTCCATGGAAGCATATAAATAAGATACCATTATATTCAGGCCTTTAATTTACTAATTAAGTAAATATAATTAATTTTATTTAATTATTCACTGATTAAGGTTCTCAATCCCAACAACTGGTACTGATATAGATTATGTCACATTGAGGGTAAAACCCATGATCTGAACTCATTGGTTCCCTCATATTTTTGATCTGATCCCCCATTTGGGATTTATTTTACCTTTTTAGAAAAACTACATCCACATGTTTTTTATATATTTAATATATTTCAAAAATTAATTCCAGGAACACCAAGAATTGGAATCTAAAGCCGTATCAGTGCCTGACTCTAAAAATAATCCATATAATATTATAAAGAAATACATGGAAAAATAAAAGTTGTTATATTCTCCCCACCCTAGGTATTTTCATCCTAAAAGGAAAAAACGTACTAAAAAGATGATAGTACTGGGTTCGTATCTCAGTCTCCCACTCCTAGGTGATCTCCTAAAGATTCTCATGATGTCACCAGACACACACTAGGGGAATTGATCATCTATGAAGGATCCTATCCTACCGATCCTCAATCTCCAATGTGTACTCTGCAAATTTATCTCCATCCTCTATGTACATCTATCCCTAGTCGATAACATGAGATGATTTGTGCACATACCTCCTCATATGTGACACATGTAAGAAGTCGTATACCCAATCCAAATGTGGAAGTAGAGCTAAGAGATATGCCAACTCTCCAACTCTACATAGTATTTGAAAAAATCCAATGAATATCAGTTATATATTGATGCCTCGACCAAATATCAGTAATACACATCAAGGTGGGACCCTTATAAATACATATAATCTCTCATAGAACTCAAGATGCCTTGATTATTGATCTGTATAGGACTTATGATAGCTTTGTGTAGTCCTAATCTTCTCCTAGATGATCAAAACCTTCTCTGTAGTAGCTCAAACCAACTTTGAGCCCAAGAGTGTTGACCTATAGGGTCTCCCCTAGAAGGCCTCGAATGGTGCCATATCGATGGTAGAGTGGTAGATGTTATTATATTCAAACTCCACCAAGGGTAGGTGATCCTTCTAACTATGGCCAAAATCCAACATGTAGTCCCAAAACTTTTCCTCCAATACCTGAATGGTTTGCTCAGTCTGGCCATCAGTCTGGGGGTGAAATGCCCTTCTCAAATACAATTGAGTCCTAAAGGCCTCCTATAATCCTATCCATAATCATGATGTGAAGTGATAATCATAGTCTGAAATTACCATCGAGGGAACTCCATGGATCCAAACTATCTCTTACACATACAAGAACCCCAATCTCTCTACAAAAATCTCCTCTCATATGCCTAAAAAGTGGTTTGACTTGGTGAGTCGATATATGATCACCTAAATGAAATCATGTCCCCTAGAAGTATGTGGTAACCCTATCATGAAGTACATGGATATCCTATCCCACTTCTATCATGACACCTCAAGGGGTTGAGCTAAACCGATTGGAACCTAGTGCCCATCCTTCACGTACTGATAAGTGAGTCATCGAGAGACAAAATATACAAAAAAAACTTCATTCTTAGATACAAAAACTAACTTTGGAGGTCCTGTTACATCGTTTCCACACCTAGATATACCTACAAAGGGTATGTGTGAAACTCTCACATCACCTCCTCCTGCATCATCAATGGTATGATCCTCCTCCTCTGAAAAGGATAACTTGATCTACACCTTCAAAATATCCATCAGGAGAATGTCCAATGGATCTCTGAGTATGTATGGTCTCATAGTTGGTATCTACCAACTGATATTCCCTAACACATTTTAAAAGTGGTGGGGTAACATCTATTAATTGAATATATGAAGCACCATCCTTGTTCACTAAGGAAAACTGCAATGAGGCAAATTTTTCTGATGCCTCTTCCAAAAACTAAGAAAAAGATCTCCTACTGAGAGAATATTATACCATGTTCCCCTTCTCAATATTATAGAAAATCTAAAATTAATAGTCCTAGAGGAACTCTAACCATCACCTCTATATCAAGTTAAAATACTTCTAAGACAGGATATAGTTAATACTCTTGTGGTCATAGTAGACGATAAAATTCTCACCCATCAGGTAGTACCACAACATATTTATTGTGAAGAATACCCCTTCTAGCTCAAGATCATGGGTCTCGTAGTTCCAGTCATGTGTTCTCAACTGACATAAACCATAGGGAATCATTTCCTGCCTCTACATCAGAACAAAACCAAGCCTGATATCCGATTCATCGAAGATCACTACATACTTGACACCCTCCCCTATAAATCTCAAGATGGGAGTTCTTATTAACCTATTCTTAAACTCCCAAAAAACACTTTTAGAACCTTTCTGTCCACACAAAAGGACACCCTTTTCAATTAAAAGCTATCAAGGGTGCTATAATTTTAGAGAAATTAGGTACAAACATCTGATAGTACCTTGCTAACCCAAGGAAACTTCACACCTCGGTAACACTCTTGGGTGGTTCCCAAGCTATCACTATCTCAAACTTTGATGGGTCCAATACCACCCCTGCCTCTGAGATGATGGGTCATTCATCATGCCAAAGGGAATAAAAAAGTACTCATAGTGATCATAGAGACATCTGAATGTTGTCTTCGGTATGTCCTTATCCTGTACTAGCAGATGGTGATAGCCTGATCTGAGGTCAATCTTCAAGAACCATCATTCCCCTCTAAGCTGATCAAAGAGGTCATCAAAACGCAATAGTGGATACTTATTATTCATAGTCACCTAGTTCATGTGTCTATAATTCACAAATAAACTAAAGCTCCCATTTGACTTCTTGTCAAACAACCTTGGGGATGCCCGGTGGGGAATGTTGAGTCTCATGGATCCCTTCTCCTACAAATCCTCCAAATGAAACCTCAACTCACAAATCTCTATGGGAGAAATTTTTAATGATGGTATAGATATTGGGGATTTCTCAAGGTGTAATTAAATGCATAAGTCTATCTCTCAGTGGGGAGGTAATCCTAGAACATTGTTATGAAAGACATCCTCATACTCCACCACCACCATAGGGAATTGGTATCCCCTAGCATCTACTACTCTAAGAGTCATGCTATCCAACTGGTGAGTAATCGAATACACTCTCCTATGCCTGAGCCTATCTTGATCTTCCAAGGTTTCATTTTCACCCATAAAGGAAACTCATCCTATCACTGCAGACACATCACATCCTCTACCTAAAATACTCAATTTGGGCATGAACTATGGATATCCAGTCTATACCAAATATGATGTCATAAGGAATCATCACTAATATAAAGAGATCCCAAACTATGATCCTACCTACAAGTGTTAGATAACACTATCATTAGAAGTGTACAATTACCGAGTCAACTCCTATAAGAGTCTCCAAGAACAAGGGCCGAACCAAAGGCTCAACTGGAATCTCTAGGTCTCGAACCAGAGAAGTGGAAAGAAAGGAACAACTTGAATATGTGACTAATAATATTGCAGCTAAGGTAGAAAAGACACATATCATACCTTTTATCATCCTTGGAGCCCCAAGGACATAGGTATCCATAGCCGACAACTATCCTTGTCCTTAATCACTAGCTCTCTAAGCCTAGAATGGACCACCTGGGGGTGGTGGTGGTAATAGGTCAAACCTCCTACCACATCCTACTTCTCTACTGGACCATTTTCTATGTATTCCATCCTGCATAACACCATGATACTACCTCTATCTATGCCTCGGAGGTCCTTAAACCATCTTCCAATCTACTATACGAGGGGTCAAATAATCTTATAGAAGGTGTCCTCGACCGTTGAAGGAGAAACACTGCCTCTACCTCAGCTGACTAAAGACAATCTGATATCCCTTCACCACTAAATCACTATCCTGGGATTATCACATAAATAATATGGAATGCCTTGATACCTATGACCGTTGTAGACTACCTTTGACCAAGGACTCATCTCTTGGTTTCCCACTACCAGAACCCACTATTGGCCCCCACTCTGCTAGGAAGCTCTCCACCAACAAGGACCACTCACACAACCCATCATAAGTGGGAATACATAGAGATATAACTGAATCCCTGATATCCTAGTGTAATACCTACTCAAATGTACATGCTCTAAAGAACAGATCCCACACCATATCTATGGAGTATCATGAGAGATCAGTAAACCTCACAGAATACTCTACCACAATCATAGTGTCCTGCTAGAGATGTAGAATCTCCTAGATGTGTACTGATCACAATGTGGTTGGATAAAACTCCACCCTGAAGATATTCCCAAATTCTAACCATGAGAGAGCTATCTCATCATTTGGCTGAGTCACTAAACTCCACAATTTACCAGTATATCCATGAAGAATACTCACTGTGAGGACCTCCATTTGATCTTCCAGTGTCCTCATAAGGAATAAAACTTGAGTGACTACCTCTAGATATTTCTCATCCACCTAGGGGTATGGATCTCCCTAAAAACTAGGAGGTCACTTACCCGAGAACTCATGTAGTTCAATCAGCCTACATGCATCCTCTATTGGAATTGCCATCACTAGTTTCTACTCAAAAGGTGGGGGTATAGAATGTAAACCACCCAAAGGTACTATATCTAGTATGATCCCCTGTACTAAAGCGTCATCACTCAGAATATCATCCTCATGATCATGTAATGGAATCTTGGTTGGATTCCTTCATGGAGGTATCCTGAAATAAACTATATGTACCATGGTAAAAAATTATATCTGGAGAGATGACTCAAAAAGGACAAGGATACCACAACCAATTCCTATATTATGCATGTACCAATTTTTTCCCTGTAACTAATGTCTACATGTTCTGAGTCGAAAGGTAGATGACCAGAGTCCTAATTCATGGATACATCGACTCCCACACCAACACTAGAGTACCTAGCCTAAAATTTGAACCCGAAACACTTAAAATTGTTTCTATGAAACCCAACAAAATCTCATAGACTATAGTACTATAGTAGAACTGAATCCTATGATACCACTCTGTTATGACCCGACCTGATGGGGCCCAAACCAAAACTACCCTAAGCCCACCTCCATTAGGTTAGGGGATGGTGGCCAACACCGAGTAGGCATATCACATACATGGGAGGCATTATCCTATTATACCTGTATATATGAACACATCTTCAAGATGATACAATGCTGAAATGTAAAACAAACTGAAACCAATGCGTGTATACATCCATGTTCCCACAATGAGAGTACAATATTAATTTACTGAAATCAATAAAGGGGCAAAATACAATCCCAACCAAAAACTACAGAGAGTCCAACATACTACAAGGGAAAGAAATACTACCAAATTCAATCACTTAGAAAACACCACAGTCTTTCAAGCTAAAGATATGCTCCACCATCTCCCTGTCCTCCCAGGACACCATCAAATGCATCGTCATCTACATAAGACACGACATGTGCGGGCATAGATCATGGAGGGGTGCATATAATAATACCTAGTAGGACACCCCAAAAATACTAAACAATAAGAATCAATAACAGTCAAATCATAACAAGGATATACTAATCAATGTATAAAAAACCCAGATATGCTCAGGAAGGACACCACACCTCTAGGTTGTCACAACCAAACTGCCAGCCACATTATTTTTCTAGAATCAATTCTTGTTTCAAAAGAATCCATTACACAAGCCATGTAATCATTGGATACACTCATTAAAGAGGTCATGATCATTATGCCCCACCTAATAAAGCTCACTAGTCTTAGAAGAACCTAATAATCAGATAGGGTATCACACCTAAGACTATTGGGGGACACCACAAACCCAATCTAGATCAACCCAAATGTAGGGGAATGTACACTAATGATACTAAGAACCCTAATGAAACAACTTAATATATGGAGTATCAATTCCATAATCAAGTAGGTCACACTGATTCCATAAACCCCACCTAGGGTATAAAAGAAATGATAGATGATCACACTCCGACCTCACAGAGGGACACCACAAACTCTATTTGAGAATCGTCCTCTAGATAGGATCAAAATGTACATATTTGGATTTAAATATACACTATAAACTCAAGGGTATAGACCAAGGGAATACACTCAACTAATACTGTTCCAAACTGAAGAAACGAAGGGCTCCAAACACCCTCAAAGGTCGCATAGGACATGTACTAGGGGTACACTACGTGTCCAGATAACCCATGATATTACCATGTGTTTATGACTCACATGGAACATAAATATCCATATACACAGAATGTAGGAATATAACACAAGATGTATAGATATTCCAAAACCTTTCTAGTGCTGTCTGTCTGTTCTCGTGTACACTAGATCATGTCTATATACTCTGGTCATGTTCATGTACTTCGGACTACCCGTTCCCATGAAAACTTCGAGTTACATGTTGATCAACCTAAAATGAGTCACATAGTGTGTGTAAGGTCCACACTACATATGATATTTAACTCTCTATAGAAAAACTAGCACCATAACTAGGGGGTCCCACACGATGTGTAATTTCAGATTACACGCCGTGTAACCTGTGATTTCCAGATCCTGCTTGTCTCCTCATCTGAATCGTCCTTCATGTTTCCATTTCCACCATCCTCACTAAATATCATATATTCTAGGTCTTTTAACACTCCCATCATAAGAGATCAGGATTATGGGCTTCGATTCCACTCGAGAAACACCCACACGCGCCATCTGTAGCTGCACCATAAACCTATAATGAATGGGAATCATCAATACATTCTGATCCACCTTTCATATTCATCCATCATCTCCGAAACTCAATCACACCCTAAATCATGAACCATAATCATGGTATTGATTCGTTGTGCCTAATAGCAGTCACACAATGATCAAATACTGGGTAATCATCAAATGACAAGAAAAAGAAAATGCACGTGATGAACATGAGAAGAAATGGGGGGGGGAGACCATAAGACACAATATGTGATGACCAAACCACATAATATTTTCATTTGAACTGGATCTATTTTCATAGATTTTTACAAATGAAGAGGGAAAAATAATCTTTGAAAAATTTAATCTATCATAAATAAATCAACCATTGATGCGCGAATCAATTCTTGTTGTGGAATTGATCCATATTCAACATGTGAAAAAAAGGTTGGAAATAAAAAAATAAAACATCCTACCTGGAGTTTGGATCAATCTTTGATGAATAACAATTCTGTTTTTCCATAATTGGTGAGACCCGTGAACTCTGATGGTGCAAAAATCCTCGATCCGGTGTCGTTCTCCACGATCTCATTCAACGCTCTATCAAACAAATCCTCTCAAATTGCAGGGTTATGTAGTTAACCCTAAAAATTTTCCATGGTAGAGTATAAATAAGATACCATTAGTTTTTTGCCTTTAATTTACATCAAATAAATACAATTAAATTTATTTAATTATTTTTCCATGAAGGTGCTCAAGCCTAACACCTGACACTAACATAGATTACAATGCGCCTAGGGTAAAACCCACAATTTGAAACTAGTCGTCCCATTAGATTCTTGATCTAGTCCCCCATTTAGAAGTTATTTCACCTTTTTAGTAAAACTACATGTGCATGATTTTAATATATTTAGTACATTTTAAAAATTAATTCCAGGCACACCGAGCCTTGAAATCTCACACCGTCTTGGTGCTTGACTCATAAAATAATTCATATAATATTACAAATAAATACATAGAAAAATAATAGTCTTTAAAATTACATCATCCATGACTCAAAAATTTATGTATTTATCATATAGTATTAAATACTATATTTTATCATATTTTACTATTCACAAAAATTAAACTATTTGAGAAAAATATAAAAAATTCACCATATACATTTTTGGACATATAGATTTAAAAAATGAAATCCATTTTCTAAAAATTATTTTATAAATATGGGAAATTTAATTTTAAATAAAATCTCCATTTATTTTAAAAACATCAATTTTAATATTATGATAAATTTTCAAACCCTTTGAAAAATTACTTATTATCAAATAAAATTATCACATCATTATAATAAACTTCATATTAATTTATAAATACATTTTATGACAGTAAACTTTCTTTTAAGTCATTATATTTATTATAAAATTCAATTAAAACATTTATGTTTTACAAAAATATGAACACTTAATTTATCATTTTTAAAACATATTGCATTACTAACATTCTTCTTTATTTCTAAAGTTATTTTCATGAGTAATATTATTCTGGGGTATCAAACAGATCCAAATTTTCCTACTATTATTGTCATATTTTTTTATTTTTTTCCCATTGTAATAATTTCAATTCTTATGAACATTTTTATTCTAGAAATGTAAAATTCAAATTATTATAATAAAATGTTTTTGGTTTTATCATGCTGTGAATTTGATTTATTCTACATTATAAAAAAGTGACACAATTATAGGAAGGTAAATTCCATAGATTAAATTTTGGGTAGTTACATTCTTCACCCCTTAAGAAAATTCACCCTTGAACTTTCATGTTACACACTAAGGTGAAAACTAGTGAGGGTACTTCTTCTTTATGTATTCATTTGGTTCTCATGTTACCTCCTTCTACTAATGACTTTTCTATAGTATTTTGACAAGATGAGTTGTCTTATTGAGTAGAACTTTATCTCTACAGTACAATATCTTCACCAGCTACTCCTCATAAGAGAGATCATTTTCTAGTTGTAACACCTCTAAATTCAGTTCATGTGAGGGATCTGGTATGTAATTACTCAATAGGGATATGGGGAATTCATCATGTACTTTATTAATAGATGGTGGGAGTGCTAGTTGATAGGACACAACTCTGATGCGATTGAGAATCTCAATGGGGATGATGTACCTAGGACTTAGATTTCACTTATTCCCAAATCTCATGACTCTATTCCATGGATATATGAATATAAAAACTTTTTCTCCAACCTCAAACTCTAGGTCTCATCAATGATTTTTATCATAGATCTTCTGTTGAATTTGAATAGACCTTACATGCTGCTGAATGGTATTGAAATTTCTTACAATTTCCTTGACCATTTTAGGCCCTATCAGCTTGATTTTAACAACTTCATCTCTTCCTACTGGTGTTATACATCTCTTCCCAAAAAGGTCTATATATTGATCTATTTGGATTATTTAGTGTAAAGTATTATTTCATAAGAACTCAAATAGAGGAAGATGCTGTTTCCATCCTCATTTGAAGTCCATCAAGAATGCTCTTAAGATATCCTCAAGTTTCTAGATAGTTTTCTTAGACTGGCCATCATCTTGGGGGTGATAATCCATACTGAAGTTCAACTTAGTGTTTAGATAATGTAGGAGATTCTTCCATAATTTTGAGTTAAATATTGGATCTTAATAATAAATAATATATAGTGGCATTACAAACATCTTTACCACTTCTATGATGTATATCCTTGCAAGTTGATCGAGTGAAAAGTCCATTCAAATTTCAATTAAGTGAGTAGTCTTTGTAAGATGGTCCACCATAACTTATATAATATTATTTACTCTTGATGTCTTCTCAAGACCAATGAAAAAGACCATGGTTATTTTTTTACCATTTCTATATAGTTGTGGGTAATGATTGCATCACCCACTTGGATTTTTTTCTTTCAGCCTTCTCTTGCTAATATACAAGGTACTTTAATGTATATTCCATGATCCCCTTCTTCATATTTTCCCACCAATAGTGTTCTTGGAGATCTCGATACATCTTATTACTCCATGGGAGGATGGATAAGGTTGAGTTATGTGCTTCATTCAACAAATGTTTCTTTATCTTAAGCTTTGATGACATATATAGTCGTGAACCAAATCTTACAACTCCATCTTCCTCAATTTTGAACTCTAATGATTTCCTCATTCTTATACCCTCTAACTTTTTTCTAAATTTCCAAATTTTCTCTTTTAAAATATTGTATCTTCTCTAGAAGGGATAACTGAGAAATAATTTGAGAAATAAATGATGATGTTTCTTCTTTTATGATTCCCATGTCCATTCTTTTCAAGTCTAAAAATATTAGATCCTTCTCAATTATCATCATTGATAAGATTTCTAGATCCTTTATTCATAGATCATCTATCATTTTATTTTATTTCTAGATATGTTATTGGATTTAGCAGTCATAGTCCTTGATTATATTTAATGATCTTCACTGGTTCAAATTAAGATTCTTCTATGTGAATTTATATTTTATTCTCTTATTATCAGTATATATGTTTCACACTTCTTCCTATAGAGATAACATCGACAAGTTTTCAATATGAATTTCACTGTATCCAAATCCAAATCATGCATTGAATAGTTATTCTTGTGAGATATCAACTTACTTGAGGTGTTGGATATCACATTATCATTTTTTATTAGTATACAAACCAATCCCTTATTTGAATAATTTCTGTATACCATGAAAAGTTACCCACTTAAGGGAAACATGAGGATTGGTGAAGTGATAATCCTCTTTTTTTAATTACTTGAATATCTCTTCACATTCAATGGTCTAGAAAAACTTTAATCACTTCTGATTCATATATATTATCTGGTTTGAAAATTTTGATAAGTTCCTCACAAATCATCAGTAATACCCAGTTAGTTTAAGGAAACTACAAATCTTCATTACATATGATTGTATGAGAAACTCCTTAACTGCATTTATCTTATAATGGTCTATAAATATCCCTTTACTAGTGACATCATACAACGAGAATGATACTTCCTCTATTTAGAACTCACATTTACTATACTTTTCATATAGCTTCCCATTTTTCAATTTCTTTAACATAGTACTCAAATACTCTTAATGATCCTCATCACTTTCAGAGTATATCAGAATATAGTATATAAATACTACTAATTTTTTTTTGAGGTAATATATAATTTCCCTTGATCCAGCACTCTCTCATGTGGCCAAACTGGGTTTCTCACTAGACCTCAAGTGCACTTTTCTGTAAGCCATAGGTTGTCGACTTGCTGCGGGGGGTGTAAATAATATAGTGAAGAGACTATACCCCATGGTATAGAATTATAATAATAATAAAAATAATATCAGAGTAATGGAAATATTGGAAATAATATCAGAGTAATGAAAATAGAGGAATAGTACAATAATAGATGATAAAAAAAATAGTGAAAGTAACTGATCAAACCAATGATACAAAAAATAATGAAATGATAGGCTAAAATGTAGCCAAGTTTTAGGCTGAGCATAATACAGATGAATAACCAAAACAACTCAAAGAAGAAACCAAAGTCCCTGATCCTAATCCCAACATCAGTACCATCTCTAATATCCAACCCATCTAGTAAGAAATAATCAACAATAAAATCCTTTTACATTTTCCAAACCCACATCCATGTAATCTTCTTGGGTACCAAACGGTGGCTCAAAAAGGGTGTGTGTAAAAATTAGTAAGTCGACACCACCATGTCTAAAAAAAAATATTCTGATAGTAAGTTCATACATTAAGGTGATAAACAGGGGTATTAATATGTATAACAATGAAATTTCTTTGGCACCATGATGGAATATCTTTGAGCATGTAGCATCACCATGCCAACCGTAAGCCCAAGTCTGTGGCATAAACACATAAACAAGATAATCCATATATATAATCATTTTAGTATAACTAGGACAATCCCTATATATAATAATTTTATCATAATCGATCCAATCCCTTTATATAAGAATTTCAGTATAACTGGGACAAGCCCTCTATATAATCATTTCAACAAAATTGGGCCAAACCAACTATATAAGAATTTCATAAAATCCAGGATAATCCCTCTGTATAATCATTTAAAAACAAATAGTCCAATCTCTATATATTTTCATTTCAATATAACATACAACATTGGTAATAAATTAAAGAGTAATACAACATAACATCATAAGACACAATGGTTAATTATTCTAATTACCTTTTATAGTTCAATTACCCTTTCATTCATCAAGTTATGTCTTAAGCCATTATCATACCCATGTATAAAACCATATCATATCAAATTATCTCTAGTAATTTCATTAAAAAATTAAGACATCTTTTAAATTTATCTTTTCATAAGAAATCACTTAAGATCTCATGTCATGATAAATCATTTTTCAATAGAAAATTAAGTTCATTATTGTTGAAGGGAAGTATCCCCTTTGGGTAGCCATAATCTCAATCTCAACACTATTATATTGAAAGGGATCTAAGGTGTGGTCCAAATTCATGATCATCATCACCCATTATCTAGTTTTTTAATGTGAATATCGTGTTAGTGTGATCACATAGTATTTCACACACTTAAACAATTAGAAAATGACCATAGGGATTTGTTCTAGACCACCTACCTTTATTTGATGATCAAAGAAACACCCTCAACAGGGAACACCAATGAAGAATGAAGAAAAAGGATATCAAAAATGAAAACCTATATCAAACAAGCATCAATATCAATTCCCAATTCAATGGAGGTCAAGAAATCACACCGTTATAATGGAGGATAATAGAAGAAAGAAGAAAACCAAAGCGATGGAACTCATTGAAGATAAAATGCTTGAAAGAGATGTCTGGAAGGGAAGAAATTTACCACATTTCATTTAGATTCACCCTAGGGTTTTATAGAGAAGGCTTCACAATGAACGAGGAAAGTGTTAGGCATGTAGTGTGAATAAAAACAGATGGTCCCAAGGAATTCACATTGTGAACACCTTTCATGGTGTGAATTCTAAATATGTCAAAAAAATGGGTCACCTCAGGTTAGAAATACACTAATCAACCTTTTCACAATGAGAAATAAATTAAAATATTATATAAAATCAATGTTCTAAAACTATTTCATGGATTATTATAAGTGATGGATTCGCATCATGTATTACATACATGGCATGAATATGTCTTAAAGGTAGTAATCACTACATATTCCTACATAAAACATAAAAAAGCCTTAAAATTCACCTAATCCCAATGATAAATACCCTATAAACCTTATACACATTTATACATGGAATTCATTAATTCAAACAAACATACATCCCCAAAATTTAGGATATTACCCCCAGAAAAAGATCTCCATTCCCAAAGAAAAGGCTTAACCACCAAGTTTTAAATAAGAATAGAAAACCCAATTAAAAGTAGTTCATCCAAAACTCAAAGAGGGATGTAACTAGAAAAGAAAAGATCTTACAACCTACCCACCATATAATAACTCATTCTCAAGATACTTCATGCATCACCATGGGTTATTATAAAACAAGTCTGAACACTATGCTCACACATCAGTTTTTCTCTACCAGGTCTCATCTTGAACACGCCCATGCTGCCACCACACTCACATTAGAGTATGGTATTTCCCTAGAGGCACTTCTCACTATGGTCCACAATCCATATCAGATTCTCCTCAAAGGACACATATACACCAAGATCGATATCATCAAAAAATATTACATGAGAAGAGTCAGGATGATATATCCAAATATGCAATACATGAAACACGTTGTGCATGTCATTGAGCAATTTGGAAGGGAAAATTAGTACACCACTAGAATTACCCTCCCACTATCTCAAATGGACCAAAAAACCTATGTACTAGCTTTCCCTATTTCCTTATATGAAGTTGTCACATGCTAGGTGACACCTGAAGGAAAACACAATGACCCACATCAAAGTTCATAAGTCATATTCACTAGTTAGTGTAAGATTTATGCCTACTCTACAAAGTTACCAACCACTTCTTGATCAACTGAACTTGCTTAGACATATCCTGCATGTGACTAAGTCCAACAAGCACTGACTCGCATATCTCTAACCAACGAAGATATGAATGACATGACATTCAATAAAATGGTTCAAATGGTACCATTTGGATCGATGATTAGAAGATGTTATTATGCGAAAACTCAACAAGTTTCGCATGATTCTCCCATAAACCAGAAAAATATTGCACACATGCTCAAAACATATCCTCTAGAATCTGAATCATCCATTTAGATTGGTTTTCAGTTTAAGGATGATAGGATGTAATTAGAAGAACCTGTGATCCCAAAGCCTTATGAAGACCCTTCCATAACCAGGACATGAAAAAAAGGATCTTTATCAGAAATGATATTATTTAGAACACCATGTAGCCAAAAAATCTCTCACAAGTAGATACTAAACAGATCATCAATAATGAATGTCTCCTTGATGGGAAATAAGTGGGTTAACTTCACCAGTTGATCTAAAATCACCCATTTTGTATCATTCTTATGAGGTGTATTGGGTAATATCATTACAAAGTCCATAGAGACATTATCCCATTTCTATTTAGGAATGGGTAGAGGTTTTAATATCCCAGAAGACCTCTCATGCTCAACATCCACCCACTGAAAGGTAGATCATATGGCCATAAATCTTGCTATCTCTTTATTAATTCGTAGACATTAATAATGAATATGTAGATCATGATACATCTTTGTCAGACTTGGGTGTACTGCCCATCTAGAAGAAAAAAATTCCCTCATTAGCTTCTTATGAAAGCCTGCAGAAACCCATAATCATCCATGAGAAAGAAGAGAATTTTCATTACCAAGAGATAATCCCGATGATGGATCCCCACCATATAATCCATACCTCAGAGCTAAGACCTCTAGATCAGCTATCTGTTCAAACTTGATCCAGTCCAAAATCATGGGTAAAATAGATGTTGAGGTTAGAGGTACTCATCTATGAGACTCTTAAATACCTATATGAATATCTACAAAGAGTTCCATCATCCGCCACCCATTGCAAGAATCCTGCACTGTCTCTATCTACATCTTCAAGCTAAAGGAATCAGAAATGATGAGACCTTTACCTAGTGTATAAGACAACTTGATGTCGAAAGACAATAGATAATCAACCCACCTCCTCTACCAAAGGTTCAGGTCCTACTAAGAAAAGATTTACTTGAGAATTTTGTGGTCCATGTACACCACGAACATCTCACCCAAAAGATAGCATCTCTAGCCTCTCATGGTGTGTGTTAATACAACTAACTCTAGATCATGAGTAGGTTAATTACACTTATGTATTCTCCACTGTTTAGAGACATAGGCAACCAATCAAACATCTTACATCAGAATTTATCTTAATACGACTTCGGATGTGTCACAATACATGGTAAAATCAATGCGTGACATAGGAAAAGTGATAATTGGTGCTGAGGTCATCATGATATTCATCTCTTGAAAAACACTCTCACAATCATATGACCAAAAAAACTTCACCCCTTTCTTGGTTATCCTGGACATCGATACTTCCAAATGGAAGAAGTCCTAGATAGAATGTTAATAATACCATACTGGACCAATAAAAATATGAATCTCAAAGACATTCTTAGGCTTATCTCAAGATACTACAAATGAAACCTTCTCGTGTTCTACTACCACTCCTACCTCTAAGATAACATGACCCAAGAAGTGTACTTTATCAATCTAGAAACTGGAATCAGTTAGCTTGGTATAAAGATGATTCTCTCTCAATGTACTCAAGATGCTGGGCATAATCGTCTACAAACTGTGAGTACACTAATACTTCATCTACAAAAACTATCATGAAATAATCCTAAAAAGGATGTAAATTCTAGTTCATCAAGGCCATAAATATTTCCAGTGCATTTTTGAGACCAACTACAATCACAATGAACTTGTACAAGCCACACCTGCTCCTAAATGTAGTCCAAGGTACATTTGATGGTATCACTCTCAAATAATGATACCCTAATCTCAATTCAATCTTAGAGAAAATATTGTCACCTCTCATCAAATTGAAGAGATCATTGATTCATGGAAGGGGATATTGGTTCTTGACTGTTATTTGGTTTAATCCATGATATTTCTCACACAAACACAAAGTCCCATCATCCTTATTAATGAAAATAATGGGATAACCCTGAATTGATGTACTTATTCATATAAAACCCTTAGATTCCATAAATTTCAACTAAAATTTTAATTCCTAAATCTCCGCCAGTTCCATCCTATAAGGCAAAATAGAGACCAGCTCTGCTCCTGACACCAACTCGACCATGAACTCAATCTTCTATTTAGGTGGTGATCCATATAAATATTCATGGAAAACATATTAAAAATGGTTTAACACTAGAGGAAAATCATCTCTATATATTCCACCATCATATAGAGCAAGACCTACTATTTGAGTTGTGAGAAAATCTAATCTATACTGAATCGTTCCTACATGAACAACCTAAAGATCCCACTCGACTTGGTGAAAATGGATACCTCCTTATGGAGAAATAAAGGTAACTCTTTTTCTATAATATTTGATATAATACTGGTACAGAACTATCCAATCCATACCCAGAATCAAATTTAAACCTATCATTTACAACAAAAATAGTTCCAAAAAGACATAATAACAAAACTTTTCTAGATAAAATGCCTTGTAACATTTTATATTCTCTAACCTTACTCCCAAAAGTGTGTTAATGGTTAAGACACCATCCCTTCCTTCCACAACCAATCACAAACCATTTTTAAAAATGTTAGATATAAAGGAATGTTTTGATCTTGTATTAAAAAAACAAACAAGGGCAGATGATACAAGAATCGTACCTCAGATGGTAGAAGGTCCTACATCCAAACTAGTTAGAGTAGAATATATAGCATGGAACTGACTTATCCCTTTGCCCCGAGCTCTAGTTTGAATCCCCTATGCTTCCCCCTATGGATGGAACTACTTCTTTTTTATTGGGATACCACTTCCCCTTCCTTGACTTGAATATCTAATGGAACTATAGATACTAGTCTACTGAGGGGTAGATGAGTCCTTCCCAGACTTTGGTACGAATTATGATCCCCTAAAAAACCTCTGAAGGTAGACCAAACTATTGTAATAATGACACTCCAAAGAAGGGTATGAAAACTAAGGTTGCTTATAGACAAACCTTCCACAATGAAATCACTATAATGGAATACATTACTAAGATGGATATGCACTTCCCCAAATAATCTACCCATTTTTTCGTTGATGATAACTATTATAATGCCCCGACCCCAGTTTCCCAGAATTGGTGCATTACTACATAACATTGGCATGATACAAGGAATCATGTCCCGAAAGATCGATCAGTTTATTATCCTTGTAAGTACTAAATACATACACAAGTTTTACATTACATCATGAAATACAAAACAACAACATTGTGTCCTCTTTTAACACTCTTATATCACTTAGCCTATTCCTGTAGGTTAATAATAATGTACTTCTTTTCATCCTATTAAAAATAAAACATAATAAAGGGGTGAGTTTAGATGCTTAGTAAGGATTAAAATACAGCAAAAACTATCATAAATAAGAATAAACATTTAACAAAATGTATAAGACTAGAACACAATCCTTTTAAACTTAAACTTCAGCATAATATGTAAAAGGTAAAACAAATAATGCCATTTACTTATTCACATAGATATTCTACTAGTCGAATAATCACATGTAACATCAATAGACAATTTTATAATGATGGAATGCATAATGCCAGACTTCATAACCACATAGTGAAGGCCTTATGCCAAGACTACAAATAAAATTTTGTCAAGGCCTTATGCCAAGAAACTAGTTTGTATCATGAGACCTACCGATGAATCGAGGAGCTATAGAAGGCTCCACCTATCACTTACTAAGTCCAATTCATTCCTCATATGAAAGGGTGAAACATAACATAAACATTCATATTAAAACTAGCATACGAAATGTCAATACTTTATCCATAAACCATGAATGGTATAAAAATAACACATCCACAATCAAACATATCACAAAACCTTCAATAGAGTATGAAATATTTGTATCATAATAAATCAAACTCAATCAAGAATAATATCTCGTAAAGGATGTTGACATAGTTGAAAATTATCAGTAAAAATCTTTGAGAGAAATATCCCTTTTTCACAAAAACATTTAAAAGTCTCACTATTTATCAAGAAGCTGTTTAAAATAGATTTTTGAATCAAAGTTTACCATACCAATTTGAAAATTTAAAAATAATTTCAATTTTAAAACATTAATTTTGATATAAATAAAACCTTAAAACCATTTTTAAAACATGGACATTAATGAGAAATATTTAGAAGAATAAATTTTTAAAACATTTAAAATGATATTTTACTCAGAGTTCCTAACCAAATGAGAGACACTTGAATACAAATAATTGAGGTAATAAAAAATTTATAATATCATGATAATAAAGGGAGTCATTATATACTATGTCAAAGTACAATATATACACCAAATAAAAGTAAATTGGCGCATAACAACAAAGTAGTCTCAATGGAATGTAAGTTGAGATGAATTCCTTTATAAAGATTGTATCCTTAGTTTAAGGATAAATAAATGACAAAATTATGTGTGAAAAATATAAATACACTCAATATTATTGGATATTTAGTGTAAATCAATCAGAGTACATTCACACATATTCTTGTAAAAACAACACCAATGACATGGATGTTTAACTCAATGAATAGAAATTGACTTAAAATTACTCTTATAAAGTTTATATCGATGACTTGAGAATTTATCAATGGAGTGATTATGTGTATCAAAAGTATATCCACACAAAGGGGAGTGTAGATTACTACATAAGTAAATAAATATTTATTTTACACATAATCTTGGAGTAAAGTAATCAATGAAGTTTGCGTAAAACCGAATGAGTGGAAATTGAAATTTGAAATTCCCTTACCGATTTGGTAACTTATGAAACATACACCCCATGAAAGAAGGATCATCCAATGATGATATAAATACCCATAAATTAAATTATATTATTCAAACAATACAATCATTTTCAGTACATACACCACACAAAAGGTAATAGTGGCAAATATTACCTAAATCTCATAAGAATAAAAGTGAGATGAAAACCCCTTACCCTGTACTTTTCCTTAGTATAGGTTAGGTTAACCTCCTGTATAATGGTGAAATAATTTTTATTAAATTATAAAATAACCAGATACATAAATATTATATCATATATGATCTTATAATATTTCTTTGTTAATGATATTTCAATAGTATCATTGTTTTGGTTGTTAACTGTTTGGTTTTCCTTTATCTATTTTGTTACGCAAGTCATGTTTGTTATGTATAGGCTGTATTTGATTCATATATATAATTATATTAAGTTCTTAAACATTATTTTTAATCATAAAATGAAAATTATTATTGAATGATTATGATGGGGAATGAATCTCATCGCGTTCGTGGAGATGGTAAGCCGTACGTACGCACGAGCGACAATATCATTATATTGATGGTGAAATCATATGTAATTGGATTTTATATCATATATAAAGAATCATTAAAATGTTATTTTTATTATTTAAATCAATTATACTCATTATTATACACATCAAAATAATTAAGTGTTTGAAGAACAAACTACACCACGACGTGGAGACGGTAAGTCGTACGTACACATGCATGGTGACTTTGTCATTTATAGGATGGATAGAATAACGAATATGGTTGTACCATATTTATAATAACATCACAGTATGTATAAGGTACTGGATTTATTATTTTGGTATGGAGACAAAAATAAAAGAGGAAGTGGAAGAAGAAAAGAACTTGAAATAGGGTGGTGAAATTATTACATCTTCTTTAGGTGTTTTCTTTTGAGTTGATAAAAAGGACTCCTTAGGTTGGTTTTCTGATCAAAGTTAGGCCTATAGGTTGAAGTAATAAAATTTGGAAAGATATTTGGGTTGGTATTGGCTGATAAAAATGGAATTTGAGGTGTAAAATTAAGAGAAGGGGGAGTACCCTTTTATAAGAGAGGTGAGGGTCACTTTAGGAAAAGCTTGAAATATTATTTTATAATAAAATCATTTTCGGTTTATAGTGGCTCCAAAATGATTTATTTCGAAGATAAGTTGGGTATGGGTAGAAATAATCTCAACCAAAAGGTTTTATACAAGTTTAGGTTACCTTTTTAACCTTATCTTTTAGATTTAACTCTTAGTTAAATAGTTTAACTTTTACCGTGTCTTTTTATATTCTTACACTATATGGTTAATAAACTTACTCTAAACTTCCAAGAGAATATAAAGTGGTTAATTAATGACATATATAATATCATTTAATCCTTTTTTTAGAACTTTATATTTTTTGGAATATTATATCAATCAATAATATAGTATTTGTTTTAAAAACAAATTTATGTCAATTTTGACACTATTTGGTATTTTATTTTTGTAAAAGTCATAACAGCCTTATCACTTCAAATTTTTTTATCTAATCAACCATAACATGTCATATTAACCTTGAAAATTCGTGTATGGCATCAAAACATTTAAATTATATTTATTTTAATATTTATAATATAAACTATTTTAATATTTCATTAAGAAGGTAATTACTGCATCATCATTGTGTCATAAATAAATTTAATTATTTAATCTCTAAAAATTATAAAAAAAATAACATTATGTTGGAAATATTTTTATCTTTATAATTAATATTTATAGTCGAATTTATCTTAGGTATAACCCTATATTAAATTTTTTTTATTTAATAAACTTTGAATTTAACACTTTTAACTCTTCTTTAAATAAAATAATAATAAATGAGCTAATCTAATCTAAGCGGACCTAAAGGATCATATTTTCTTCCTAATTTTTTTTGTTCCAATTAAACTTATCCAATAGAATTAGAAAATGTGTTAGGGTAATTATAATATCATTTTAACCTTTAATTACCCTATTAACTTTTAACCGTGGTAAAAAAAAGTTAAAAAATTACTATTCACAAAAAATTATTTTCATCTTATTGAAACACATTTTACTTAGTGATATTAACCATGTCTCTTGTATTTTTGAAATTCAATTCAAATAAGCGATAAAATTAAGTTTTATGCAAATTTGAAAATGCTCCAAGAAGGTGGGTAAAAGACGATAAAAAGTTAAATACAATTTTATACATCTAATTTAATTATAAAATGACTCCAATGAGTTAAATTGAACTTATATAGGTATTATATATCTATTTTGGATTAAAATAAAATTAAATAAAATAAATAATTATTTAAATAAAAAGTTGGTTTTAAACTATAACACATTGTTTTTCACTATTCATCAAAAATTGAATGTTTTCAGAAAATACCAAATATTACCCTAAGATAATTTTTATATTCTGAATTCAAAAATGAATTCTATTTTACCAAATTAAAAACATATAAGTTGCATTAATTAATTTAAAATTAATTCCCATTGTCAAAACCGAAAAGTAGGTTTTTAAAAAGTAAAAAATATCAAAAGATTGATATGTGTTTATGTCAAATTTAAATGTGAAATTACTTATAATGACCTAAATTGTATTAAATGATAAAAATATAATCTAATTATACTTTTAAACCATTCAAATTCATCATTTAACGCTATAAATTATTTATATTAAAAAAGTTGTTTTCAATTAAAATTTAGTATTTTTTAGTATTCATCAAAATATGAAAGTTATCAGAAAAGTACAAAACATTTATCCAAAATAAATTTTTATGTCCCAATTCTAAATAAGAATTTAATTTAATTAAATTTAATATATCAAAGTGTCAAATATTGGTTTTAAAAAGGGGTTTCTATTAAAAGTTGGTAAAATTTCATTTTTTGAAAAATACTTCTTTTATCTGAAAAAATGAATTTGTTCTTATATTATGTCTAAGAAACACATAATATGGATTCTAAAATTACCTGGAGTATATAAAATTCAAAATCCAGTTAATATTATTCATAATCTCTTTTTGAATGGCTAGTTTGGTTAGTCGTGGTGCGCTCGAACTCAGTGTTGTGTGTAGCGCAAGCTATTGAATTACATTAAAGAAAAGAACTTACTATGAAATATTGTGGTGTCACATTCTTCCCCCTTTTGGAAATTACATCCTCACAATTTTAAAATTGGGCTTGGGAACTTCATTGAAAGTCCCACATCAGAAAATAGTCAATAAAACTATCACTTTAAAAGAAATAAAGAGAAGTACAAAGGTCACCCGAGATAACCCATACTAGGATTTCATATAGGAAAACATGGTTATGGAAGATAAACTAATTGTCAAGTTAAGATGGAGAGTGATAAAAAACATGATCATGAGAAAGTTAACAACAAGAAAACCACAAACTTTTGATGGGATAAATGGTCATTAGTTTCCCAGTAGGAAAAGTAAATGGACAATGTTTTTTGTTTTAAGTTCCATTTAATAAAGTTTAGTAATTTTTTTATGATATTGACTAAGAACATAAGGAGATATACTTACTTTTTAAGTAGAGTTTCATCCTTTAATAAATTTCTACCACTAAATAATATTTTTTTTTCAAATGAGGAGTATTCAATATGACTTGGTCACACCTAAAGTGCTAGAATAAACTTCTATATAATCACATGATCCACAAAGGATAAACTATATATTTACCTTGTATTTAGAGATTAAAAAAAACCGAAATGGTTAGTACAAGATCAGATGATCCCCGAAAAGGATAATCCTTTAGAGAAAGAAATATTAATCTTAATTTATAAAATTAAACCAACAATACCCAAAGTTCAATAAATATTATTCAATAAAAAATTGTCCTTAAAATCCTTCAATATAATTCAAACTAATATTGAAACCCAAAACTTAGAAGAATTTGATTATGTAGTCTTCCACGTTAAATTGTATCTCCAAATAAAATCAACTACTCTTAAAGTCACATACTTAAAAGTAATTCACCTAATCACATATTCTCTATGATAGGTTAATCATTTCCATAAATAACCCAAATTGTTATAAATACACAATAAAAACATAGATAAAAATACACCATTACTCCTCAAATGAAATCCCATAGTATTCTATTTTCCTTAGGCATATAGTGTTCCCAACAGAGCGAACGTCTTCCAAAATAACATTTTTCACTTAATCACCAAATCATTTTTCTATACTGAGGATATCCATTTGATAAGACATAAGATCCCAAATCAACTTATTATTGATCAATAAAACCATTTAACTAAAAATAATTAGTCACACTGACTAGGGACTTCACGTAGTCCAGTAGTAGGCAATAAATCCCAATTGCACTCTGGTTGTGGGTTCGATTCCCGTATCTTTGTCCGACACGACGGGTTGTCACAAAATCTGTGTGTTTTCCTTTTTCAAAAACTATATTTTATAACATTCCCAAAATGTGATAAATTCCTCAAAATAACCATAACATAATTTTACCACAAATGTTATCTCATACCTCGCATTTTCATCCCAAAATTTAATAACTTTTAATTGCCTCAAATTCATGGATCATATAAACCCAAATGATTATTTATAACTATATCAAAAATATAAAAGATAATTCTTCCTAAAATATCATTTTCACATAACAAACTACAGGGTTACACATACAAAAGAAAATTCTTCCAAAGTAATTCCATCAACAAAGATCACTAATACTTTTAAACATTTCGTCATCCATTTATTTCCACATAGGTTATTCCTTGACCAAGAGGTTGTCCTATATAATAGAGAATTCACTTGGGTAAGTTCCAGGTCCCCTACATTTATGGAAAATGACTATAAATAGATTCTTCGGATCATTTTTTTTCTTCCATAGTACTCTTCATTTTTCCTCGACAATTCTTTACTTTATGTCATTATTTCCCACACATAAATAATTTCTTTGTTCCATTGAGACACTTTTCTTGGTGTCTCCTTCCACATTTCTTGCATGATAGAAATTGAGCTTTCTTTTCTCAATGTTCTCCAATGCTGGAGCTCTTATCATTCACCACCTTTCTCTTCTTTGTTGAGTTTGGGAGTTGGTTAATATATATGTTGTTGATCATATTTTTGGAAAACTGATTCATCAGGAACACGATATCTTTTACACCTACCAACATTCCATTTCGTTTCTCATTTCCACCACCATTCCCACCTTGTACATCATGTTCAATGTTACTATGACTTCCTTGGAATCCAGCCATTGACTAACACAAGAAAGCATAGTGTGAGTCATAAAATAATTTATAGAATATCATAACACCTTATTTTCAATCTAAAACACCTTATGATTAACCAAGGTTATTTATTCTCATCTTATATTAAAATCCTTCAAATTGGTTTATAAAGAAAATGTGAATTATACTAAGCATATCCCCTAGGAGTGTCAAAACCAAGAGTTCCACAATTCCCTTTGTCATGTACCAGGATACCCCAGGTCAAGCCCGAAACTCCTTATCGGAGTTTTCACTCCTAGGTACATCTCTTCCAGAGCTGCCTCTACCCGCTCGTATACAAACATGGATGTATTACTTGGAAAACCCACATAATATTTACATTACCAAAATTTTTGGATGTTCTTATATACTATTCCTCAATGTTTATATTAGGGTAGTGTTTCCCAATTAGAGTTTTTTTTTCTAAATCTAGCTTCCAAGGTTTGTACTAAACTTTCTCTGATACAAACTGTAACACCCCAACCCCAGTTACCCAAAATCGGTGCATTATTACATAAAATTGGCATGATATAAGGAATCATGTCCTGAAAGACTGATCAGTTTAGTATCCTTGGAAGTACTAGATACACATACAAGTTTTACATTACATCATGAAATAAAACAACAACAATATTGTGTCCTATTTGAACACTCTTATATACTTTAGCCTATTCCTGTAGGTTAATCGTAATATACTTCTTTGCATCCTGGAAAAAATAAAACATAATAAAGGGGTGAGTTCAGATTCTTAGTAAGGATAAAAATATAGCGGAAACTGTCATAAATAAGAATAAACATTTAAGGCAATGTATAAGCCTAGAACACAATCCTTTTAAACTTAAACTTCAGAATAATATGGAAAAGATAAAACAAATAATTCCATTTACTTATTCACATGTATATTCTACTAGTCGAATAATCACATGTAAAATCAATTTCCAATTTCATAATGATGGAATATATAATTCCAGACTTCATAACCACATAGTCAAGGCCTTGTGCCAAGACTAAGAATAAGATTTTATCAAGGCCTTGTTCCAAGACACTAGTCTGTCTCATGAGACCTACCGATGCATTGAGGAGCTATAGCGGGCTCCACCCGCCACTTACTAAGTCCAATTCATTCCTCATATGAAAGGGTGAAACATAATATAAACATTCGTATTAAAACTAGCATACATAATTTCAATACTTTATCCATAAACCATGAATGATATAAAAATAACACAACCACAATAAAAAATATCACAAAACCTTCAATAGTGTATGAAATATTTGTATCATAATAAATCAACCTCAATCAAGAATAATATCTCGTAAAGTATGTTGACATAGTTCAAACTGACCAGTAAAAAATATTTGAGAGAAATATCAATTTTTCGTGAAAACATTTAAAAGTATCACTATTTATCAAGAAGATGTTTAAAATAGATTTTTGAATCAAAGTGTCCCATAACACTTTAAAATTTTTAAAAGGAATTTCAATTTTAAAACATTAATGTCCATATGAATAAAACATTAAAACCATTTTTAAAACAAGGACATTAATGAGAAAGATTTAGAAGAATAAAATTTTAAAACATTTAAAATGATATTTTAGTTAGAGTTCCTAAAAAAATGAGAGATGCTTGAATACAAATAATTTAGGTAATAAAAACTTTATAATATCATGAGAATAAAGGGAGTCATGATATACTATGTCAAAGTACAGTATATACACCAAATAAAAGTTAATTGGCACATAACAACAAAGAAGTCTCAAATGAATGTTAATTGAGATGAATTCCTTTATAAAGACAGTATCCTTAGGTTAAGGATAAATCAATGACATAATAATGTGTGAAAAACATAAATACACTCAATATGATTGGATATTTAGTGTAAATAAATCATAGGACATTCCCTCATATTCTGGTAAAAACAACACCTATGACATTGATGTTTAACTCAATGAATAGAAATTAAGTTAAAATTACTCTTATAAAGTTTATATCGATGACTTGAGAATTTATAAATGGAGTGATTATGTGTATCAAAATTATATCCACTCAAAGGGGAGTGGAAAATACTACATAAGTAAATAAATAGTTATTTCACACATAATCTTGGAGTAAAGTAATCAATGAAGTTTGTGTAAAACCGAATGAGTAGAAATTAAAATTTGAAATTCCCTTACCGATTTGATAACTTACAAAAAATACACCCCATTAAAGAAGTATCATCCAATTATGATTTAAATACCCATAAATTAAATTATATTATTAAAAAAAATGATCAAGGGCAGTACATATACCACACAAAAGGTAATAATGTCAAATATAACAGGAATCTGACGGGAATAAAAGTGAGATGAAAACCCCTTACCTTGTACTTTTCCTTAGTATAGGGTAGATTAACCTCTGGTATAATGGTGAAATAATTTTTATTAAATTATAAAATAACCAAATACATAAATATGATATCATATATGATCTTCTAATATTGTTTTGTTAATGATATTTCAGTAGTATCATTGTTTTGGTTGTTAACTGTTTCGTTTTCCTTTATCTGTTTTGTTACTTAAGTCATGTTTGTTATGTATAGCCTATATTTGATTCATATATATAATTATATTAAGTTCTTTTAAATTATTTTTAATTATAAATTGAAAATTATTCTTTAATTATTACGATGGGGAATTAATCTCATCGCGTTCGTGGAGACGGTAAGCCATACGTTAGCATGAGCGACAATATCATTATATTGATGGTGAAATTGTATGTAATTGGATGGTATATCATATATAAATAATAATTAAAATGTTATATTTATTATTTAAATCATTTATACTCATTATTATATCCATCCAAATAATGAAGTGTTTGAATAACAAACTACACCACAACGTGGAGACGGTAAGTCGTACGTACGCACGTATGGTGACTTTGTCATTTATAGGATAGATAGAATAACGAATATAGTTGTATCATATTTATAATAACATCATAGTATGTATAAGGTACTGGATTTATTATTTTGGTATGGAAACAAAAAAGAAAGAGGAAGTGGAAGAAGAAAAGAACTTGAAATAGGGTGGTGACATTATTACCTCTTTTTCGTGTGTTTCCTTTTGAGTTGATCAAAAGGGCTCCTTAGGTTAGATTTATGATCAAAGTAAGGCCTCTAGGTTTAATTAAGGGAAGTTGGGAAGATATTTGGGTAGGTTTTGGCAGATCCAAATGGCCTTGGAGGTGTGAAATTAAGAGAAGGGGAAGTACCTATTTATAAGAGAGGTGAAGGTCACTTTAGGAAAAGCTTGAAACATTATTTTATAATAAAATAATTTTCGGTTTATAATGGCTCCAAAATGATTTATTTCAAATATAAGGTTGGTATGGGTCAAACAACTCTCAACCAATAGGTTTTAGACAAGTTTAGGTTACCATTTTAACCTTATATTTTAGATTTAACTCTTAGTTAAATAGTTTAACTTTTATCGTGTCTTCTTGTATTCTTACACTATATGGTTAATAAACTTACTTTAAACTTCCAAGAGAACCTTAATTGATTCATTAATGACATATATACTATTATTTAAGCCCTTTGGAAGAACCTTATATTTTTATGAATATTATATCAACCAATAATATAGTATTTTTTTTAGAAACAAATTTATGTCAATTTTGACACTATTTGGTATTTTGTTTTTGTGAAAGTCATAAAAACCTTATCACTTCGAAAAAAATTTATCTAATCAACCCCAACATGTCATATTAACCTAGAAATTTTTTTTATGGAATCAAAACTTTTAAATTCTATTTATTTTAATGTTTATAATATAAACTATTTTAGTATTTCATTAAGAAGGTAATTACTGCATCATCATTGTGTCATAAATAAATTTAATTATTTAATATCTAAAAATTATAAATAAAATACCATTATATATGAAATATTTTTATCTTTATAATGAATATTTATAGTTGAATTTATCTTATGTATAACCCTATATTAAAAATGGTTTAGTTAATAAACTTTGAATTCAACATTTTTAACTTTTCTTTAAATAAAATAATAATAAACGTCCTAATCTAATCCAAGTGGACCTAAAGGATCATATCTTATTTCTAAGGTTGTTTTTGGTCGAATTACACTTATCAAATAGAATTAGGGCATGTGTTAGGTTAATTATAATATCATTTTAACCTTTAATTACCCAATTTATTTTTAACCGTGGTAAATAAAAGTCAAAAGTTACTATTCACCAAAAATAATTTTCATCTTATTGAACCACATTTTACTTACTAATATTAACTACATCTCTCGTATTTTTGAAATTCAATTCACAGAAGTGGTAAAATTAAGTTTTATGAAAATTTAGAAATGATCCTAGAAGGTGGGTATGTAACGACTCGGGTTTTGGCCCTATCAGACTTTGGAATACTCCTATGAATAATTCCAGAGCTAGGCGCGAAGACGGCGTGTGATTCCGAGGCCTGGTGTGCCTGAAATTAATTTTATAAAAATATTAAGTATTTTTATACTATGCGCGAGCTGAGAACGAGTTTTATCCTAAACAGTAGTTTAGAACAAGAATCCGAGGGCACAGTTGCGTTTGGATCATGTCGTTTACCCTAAGAAGGGTGTAAACTTTACTAGCGCAGACCTACTGTGGAAAAAGACACCAGGGGAATTTTCGTAAATTAATAGAAAAGTTTATTTATGAGTGTCTACTCGAATAACTTTTGAACGAAGTCTCAGATCAAAAATCTGTGCCCTCCGTTGCGTTCAGAACAACGCATTTACCTTAGGGGAGACCTAATCTCCTCCGCGCTAGGAGGTCTGGTTGGAGGAGTTATTTTTAATCAATCAAATTAATTAATTATATAGGGAAAATCAATCAAGCCCCCATATTCCTCTCCTATCTATGTGTTGGCGAGCCCCCTCCTATCCTCCTCCGTTCTTCGTTTTAGATCCACCAAATTGAGAATACGACGCAGCGTCGGTCTCGGATCTTGACGGCGGACGCTCCTAGGTCATGCAGTAGCAGCAGTGGAGCGTGCGAAGCTTCAGCGGTCTGCCAAAAGATAGTTGGTTTGAGTTTTAAAATCCTGGATCCCATTTATGTGTTTTCTTTCTTTAAATTGTCATAAGTTTTGTTTAGTTCGGGTCCCGAGGTTTCCGAAACATGTTTCAGATCTGAATTTGGAGAATCGGGGTGCTCCCGGTGGTTCCCGAAAGTTTTTCGGCGGAAAACCCGGTTTTCCCGCAGTGAGGGCGGCGACCATGGCAGATTCCGGCGAAGCGGCGGTGGCATGGTGGCGGTGCGGTGATTTCCAGCAGCAGCGTGGAGGAATATGGTGGTAGTGCGGCTATTTCCGGCGGCGGCGCGGCTGTTTTCGGCGGCGGCGCAGCGGTTTCCGGCAGCGGCGCCGCGGTTTCGGGCGGCGGCACAGGGGTTTCTGGCGAGGCAGGCGGTGGTTCGGCCAAGTTTTTCCGGGGGTTCTTTAAACCCTTGTAACTCGCAAACCTGAAGTCCGATTTAAGAGCCGTTTGCGGAAACGTGAAGCTTGCATTGAGACCAAACTCTTGAGATTCTTTAGGGAATTTTGTGAGTTGGGTTTTTGGCCCGGGGCCATGAAACGTTGAAAATAATAATAATAATTTATTATTTTCAACTTCGATCTGCCATAACTCCTGCCCAGAGTGTCCAATTGATGTGCTGTCTGTGGCGTCGAAACCTTGATGATACAACGGACTTTTCAAGATAGTTTCCAGGTGTTGGGACTGAGAACAGGGTGTGGGCCCCACGAGTCTGAATTCCAGCGTTTGTGGAGTAACGTGACGTTTCCGCCGGGTGTCCGTTTGGACGATCGAGTAGTTGATCCCGTGTGTTTTTATGTGGGGATCGAAGTGGTGTGATATGCTTGACATGTTTTGGTAGCGTGGTGTGGGCCCCACCCGGGCTGGCTTCAGTGAATAGTACATTTTTCACCGGGTGTCCATTTTGGACGATCGAGTAGTCGATCCCGTGTGTTTTTTTGAGGGGATCGCAGTGGTATGATTCTCTTGATGAGTTTTAGGATCGTAGTGTGGTCCCCACATGGGATAGATACGGTGAATAGTGCCTTTTTCCCCAGCTTTTCGTTTCGGGCGAGTAAACAACCTATCCTGCGTGTTTTCCATGTGGATCGTGATGGTGGCCTCAGTATTGACCTTGGAGGTGCGCGTTGTGGTGTTGTGGCAGGTCGCTTGGGTTAGTGAAATTTGGACAAGAAGTGGTTGAGGGTACTCCCTTGGTTCGTTCCTACGAGGGTTCGTGCTGCATCACAACCTTAGTACAGGTTTGTGATCCTCTCAATGATATTTTTAATCTGTTAGAGTTGTGGCATCCCTCTGGTGGGCCCGAAGCGGGATCCTCTAGCATTGTTTCCCTATACCGGGTTCTTGGTATCGCTGTGACTACTTATCCACGGGTGACGATCCCTTATCTAGTAGGTTAAACCCATTGGGTTTGTGGAATCGTTGTGAATATGACCCCCTACGCAGTGGGCCGTGCTCAGTAGGGTTGTGGCATCGTCGGGTATACAATCCCCTACTCAGCATGAGGATTATAGTAGGGTTGAGATATCGTTGGTTGTACGATCCCCTACTCAGCGCATAGTTTCTGTAGGGTTTTGGCATCGTTAGTTCGATCCCCTGCAACACGAGATGTACCAGATAGGGTTTTGGTATCATCGTGACCGTCGTGACATGGGTGGTGATCCTATATCTGAGTGAAGTGTTTCTATTGAGCACCAGATCAGGTTGTGGTATCCCACAGTGGATCCTGGGAGTGATCCCCTATCTGTGAGATATACGAATTCCAGATCAGGTTGTGGTATCCCCCAGTGGATCATGAGAGTGATCCCCTATCTGTGAGATCTACGAATTCCATATCGGGTTGCGGTATCCCCCAACAGACCCTGGTAGTGATCCCGTATCTATGAGATCTTCGTATACTAGTGTGGGTTCTGGTATCCCCTAGAGGAACCTAGGAGCGATCCCCTATCTGAGGAGTTTGGTGTTTATGTTTTTTGAATGAGGTTTTCTCAGTGACGATATCTGAGGAGTGTGATCTCTCATGTGAGCGTCTGAGATGTTTGTGTGTGACCCAATGGAGTGTATCTCCCGGACGAATGTCATTTGGGATGCTAGTGATCATGGAGTGTGCTCTCCTGGTTGTGAACCGTTGCTGGTGAAGAGGTCGGTACCTCATGTGGCTTGGTGTGTGAGTTGAGTATATCTGGATGTTTTTGGTATATGTAAGAGGGTATATCTGAGCAGATGTTCATGGTATATGTATGGGCGTATACCTGGGCAGATGTTCGAGATAGATGTTTGGGCGTATACCTGAGTGAATGTTCAAGGTGTATGTATGGGAATACACTTGGATTGAGATGACTAGTTCTGTTTAGCCGAGGATGGTCATGAGATGGAGTTTTCCACTCATTTGGGTTCCCTATGGATGGGTTGAGTCGACTGTTTCCTTTCAGTTGCTCTCTTTTGTTTTGGGTTTTTGTGGTGCCTACTGAGTATTATTATACTCACCCCTACACGGGATTTTCCCGCACATGTTTGTGTCTTTTGCAGACCACGAGCCTTTCGAAGGAGTTCTAGGAGGACCCGGAGCAGGCGGAGCTTAGTGAGCGAGACTGACCGGGGTGTTTATAGGAGCTGTGCCGAGGAGCTTACTGGAGGGTGCATTTGGCAGTGTTTCCTTCCTTCTGAGCAGGTTGGAAGCTTTTGTAGTTTTCTTTTGGTGGGCCCTGTTTTTCCCTCTTTTACTTTTGCTGTAATCTGGTTGTGGGTTATATGTATTCATGCATTTCTTTCAAGTTTTATATATAACTCTGCACTGTTTCTTAGAGGTGTATGTGGGTGAGTTTGTACAGGTACCTTAGGCTAATTCCTCCCATGTGTGTGATAGCCTACTCAGTGCTAGTCTCCAGCCCCTGTCCTATTGGAATCGGGCTTGGGGAGTCACGGTTCGAGCCCCATTGGGTCAAGTTGTGACAGAGTGGTATTAGAGGAGATTCGACCTTTGGGATCTTAGAGCGTAGCTAGTCTAGCTGTGAGTTTGGTTTGGGTTTCATAGCGGAAATATCAAGATGTTTCGAGTTCATCTTTCAGGATAGGGACTCCAGTGTTGGTGCGGCAGCTGACGTATCCATTCACTAGGACTCTGATAACCTGCCTTTCGACTCGGGACATTTGGACACTAGTTGCAGGGAAATAATGGTACATGCATCATATAAGACTAGGTTTTTAGGTTTCCGTTGTTCTTTTTGAGTTAGATCTCTAGATATACTCTTTTCCTATGGTGCGTCTTGATTTTATTTCAGGATTCCTCCACGATGATAGCCCGTGATAGATCTGCAGTGGGATTGTGGTGACGATCAACCCCATGTAGAGGCTGTAGACCAGGGTGTAGGTTCTGAGCCTGGACCTCCAGGTGGTCTGCTAGTTGATCCACCACCTATCGAGTAGATTGTTGTGCCGACAGTGCAGGATGAGGATGCACGCAGGCTGAGTGCACTATATGAGTTCCAGAGGCAGCGACCTATGAGGTTCTGGGGTGATCCAGATCCTCAGGCAGCTGATGACTGGCTCGAAGCAGTCACCCGTGTTTTTCGCCTAGTGAGGACACCTCCAGATCAGATGGTGGTCCTAGCAGAAAGCCTTCTACATGGTTCGACCGGGTGATGGTAGAGCCTAGTGACATAGTCCCACGACGAGGAGATGCTCACATGGGTAGAGTTTGATTGGCTCTTCAGGGAAGAGTTCTATCCAGTGATGCTGATCAGTGCGGATCCAGGAGCTTCTGCAGCTTCGACAGGAGGTCATGACCATTTCAGAGTACTCAACGAGGTTTATAGACCTGTCGCACTACTCCTTGGATATTGTTAGAGACCCGTTCTTTAGGGATCGAACCTTCGAGAAGGGTCTATGCAGATACATCCAGGAAGGGGTGGTTTCCTTGTGTCTTCTCACCAACTCTGGAGTGATGGAGCGAGCCTTGGTAGTGGAGAGATTTACGCATGAGCAGATTCAGCCGTCAGTGTTGGGCTTGTGGTAGTTGGGATGTTGACAGCCGGTAGCTGGCAGCAGACGCAGGGGTCTGGGCGTGGCCAATGTTTTAGGAAGCGACCCTAGTATAGAGGATCTGAGGCTCAGAGCTCACAGGGCTCGCAATCCAGTTTTGGTCAGCCGCAGGAGAGGTGGTGTTACGCTTGCGACAGTCGGGGAAATCTTCCTAGAGATTATCTGACCCGTCGTGCTGCTGAAAGGGAGTCAGTCAATAGGCTTCCTTGGCAGCGACAACGTCTCGAGTTTGGAGGTCCGCAGGGTGGCGAACGTGGTGATGGAGCTGGTGCAGTAGTGGGAGGTGGTAGGTGGTATCAGATTCCACCACCACCATCCCCAGGTGGTCCACACCGAGCTCAAGGAGCTGGAGGGTGAGGTAAAGGACAACTTCATGCCCTAGACACTATTGACCTAGAGGCTCCGCAGATGGATAGAGGTATGCCTTGTGTCCTTTCTACTTTCTGTAGTAGTTTGGATAGACACCGTTTAGTGGTACTCTTCCCTTTCCGTTGCTTTCTCGAGTTTTGTTCAGAGCATTGGTAAGACCCTCTGTGGGTGTTGTTCGACGTGCTTCGAATGCGTGAGGAAGAGGGATCCTTCCCCCACAGAGATGTGTTTTTGTGACGTGATCAAAACTACGCGGATGAGTTAGTTCCGCCCAAAGCAGATAATGTTGAGGTGTGGTGGATGAGTCCCTATGACTTATGTGTTTGGGCATGGGTGTTTGTTGACGAACACGCTGGCGTGGGAGACCCAATTGAGATTCCAGTTGCTTTCCTTGTGCTTATGGATTTTCAAGGATGAAAATTTCTAAGGTGGGGAGGATTTAGTGACCCAGGTTTTGGCCCTATCAGACTTTGAAATATTCCTATAAACAATTCCAGAGCTAGGTGCGAAGACGGCATGCGATTCCGAGGCCCGGTGAGCCTGGAATTAATTTTATAAAAATATTAAGTATTTTTATACTATGCGTGAGGTGAGGATGATTTTTCTCCAAAATGGTAGATTAGAACATGAATCTTAGTTCATGGTTGCATTCGGAGCATGCTGTTTACCCTAGGCAGGGTGTAAACTTTGCTGGCGCGGGCCTGCTGTGGAAAAATCCACCTGGGGAATTTTCTTAAATAAATGGAAAAGTTTATTTATGAGTGTCAACTCGAATAACTTTTGAACAGAGTCTTGGATTGAAAATTTGAGCCCGCCGTTGCGTTCAGAACGATGCGTTTACCCTAGGGGCGAGCAAATCTCCTCCGCGCTGGGAGGTCTGGTCGCGGAAGATATTTTTAATCAATTAAATTAATTAATTAAATAGGGGAAATCAATAAAGCCCCCCATATTCCTCTCCTCTCCGTGTGTTGGAGAGCCCCCTTCTATCCTCCTCCGTTATTTGTCATCGATCCACCAAATCGAGCAAATGAAGCAGTGTCGGTCTCAGATCTTGACGGCGGACCCTCCTGGGTCGTGCAACAGCAGTAGCGGAGCGTGCGAAGCTTCAGCGGTCTACCAAAAGGTAGGTGATTTGAGTTTTAAAATCCCAGATCCTGTTTATATGTTTTTTTCTTTAAATCATCATAAGGGTTGTGTAGTTAGGGTCCTGAGGTTTCCGAAACATGTTTCAGATATGAATTTGGAGCACCGGGGTGCTCCCGGTGGCTCCCGGAAGTTTTTTGGTGGAAAACCCAGTTTTCCGGCATCAAGGGTGGCAGCCATGGCGAATTCTGGCGAAGCTGCGATGGCGTGGTGATTTCTGGTGGCGGCGCGGTGGAATCCGGCGGTGGCGCGGCAGTTTCCGGCGGCATCGCAGTGGTTTCCGGCGAGACAGGCGGTGGTCCGGACAGGTTTTTCCGGGGATTTTTTAAACCCCTGTAACTCGCAAACCGGAAGTCCGATTTGAGAGCCGTTTGCGGCGAAATGAATCTTGCGTCAAGAAGGACCTCTTGAGGTTCTTTAGGGATTTTTTTGAGTTTTATTTTTGGCCCGGGGCCATGAAACGTTGAAAATAATAATAATATTTTATTATTTACAACTTCGATCTGCCATAACTCCTGCCCGGAGTGTTCGATTGACGTTCTGTCAGTGGCGTTAAAACCCTGATGATACAACGGAATTTTCAAGATAGTTTCTGGATGTTGGGACCAAGAATAGAGTGTGGGCCCTACGAGGCTGGGTTCTGACATTTGTAGAAAAACCTGACTTTTCCACCGGGTGTCCATTTTGGACGATCGAGTAGTCGACCCCGTGTGTTTTTCTGAGGGGATCGCAGTGGTGCGATCTTCTTGAAAAGTTTTGGGAGCGTGGTGTGGGCCCCACTCAGGATGGCTTCAGTGAATAGTACCTTTTTTTCCCGGGTGTCCGTTTTGGATGATCGAGTAGTCGATCCCGTGTGTTTTTCTGAGGGGATCACAGTGGTATGATCTGCTCAATGAGTTTCAAGATCGTAGTGTGGGCCCCACACGAGCTAGCTACTGTGAATAGTTCCTTTCTCACCATTTGTCCATTTCAGGTGAGTAAACAGCCTATCCTACGTGTTTTTCCATGTGGATCATGATGGTGGCCTCGGTATTGGCCTTGGAGGTGCGTGGTGTGGCGTTTTGGCGGGTCGCTCGGGTTAGCAACGTTTGGACCCGCAGTGGTTGAGGGTACTCCCTTGGTTCGTTCCTACGAGGGTTCGCGCGACATCACAACCTTAGAATAGGTTTGTGATCCTCTTGATGGGATGTTTAATCTGTTAGAGTTGTGGAATCCCTCCGGTGGACCTGGAGCGGGATCCGCTAGCATTGTTTCCCTAGATCTGGTTCTTGGTATCGCTGTGACTGCTTATCCATGGGCGGCGATCCCCTATCTAGCAAGTTAACCCCATAGGGTTTGAGGAATCATCGGGAATATGATTCCCTACGCAGTGGGCCATTCTCAGTAGGGTTGTGGAATTGTTGGGTATACGATCCTTTATTTAGCATGAGGATTATAGTAGGGTTGCAGTATCATTGGTTATATGATCCTCTACTCAGCGCGTGGTTTCTGTAGGGTTGAGGCATCATCAGTTCGATCCCCTAAAGCATGAGATGTATCAGATAGGGTTTTGGTATCGTCGTGACCATCGTGACACGAGTGACAATCCTCTATCTGAGTGACGTGTTTCTGTCAGGCTCCAGATCGGGTTGTGGTATACCCCAACGGATCTTGAGAGTGATCCCCTATCTGTGAGATCTACAAATTCCATACCGGGTTGTGGTATCTCCCAGCAAATCCTAGGAGTGATCCCCTATTTGTGAGATCTACGAATGCCAGATCGGTTTGTGGTATCCCCCAACGGACCCTGGGAGTGATCCCCTATCTGTGAGATCTCCGTATACCGGTGTGGGTTCTGGTATCCCCTAGAAGACCATAGGAGAGATCCCCTATCCAAGGAGTTTGGTGTTTATGCTGTTTCATCGAGGTTTCCTTAGTGAAGATATCCGAGGAGTGTGATCTCTCGGGTGAGCATCTGAGATGCTTGTGTGGGACCCGATGGAGTGTATCTCTCGGATGAGTTTCATCTGGGATGACTGTAATCATGGAGTGTTCTCTCCTGGTTGTGAACCGTTGCTGGTGAAGAGGTCGGTACCTCATGTGGCTTGGTGTGTGAGTTGAGTATATCTAGATGTTTTTGGTATATGTAAGAGCGTATATCTGAGCGGATGTTCATGGTATATGTATGGGCGTATACCTGGGTAGATGTTCGAGACAGATGTTTGGGCGTATACCTGAGCGGATGTTCAAGGTGTATATATGGGCATACACTTGGATTGAGCTGAATAGTTGTGTTTAGCTGAGGATGGTCACGAGATGGAGTTTCTCTCTCATTTGGTTTCCCTCTGGCTAGGTTGAGCCGACTGTCGCCTTTCAGTTTCTCTCTTTTGTTTTGGGTTTTTTGGGTGCCTACTAAGTATTTTTATACTCACCCCTGCACGATATTTTCCCTCACATATTTGTGTCTTGTGCAGACCACGAGCCTTTTGATGGAGTTCCAGGAGGACCCAGAGAAGGCAGAGCTTAGTGAGCGAGACTAACCAGGGTGTTTACTGGAGATGTGCCGAGGAGCTTACCGGAGGGTGAATTTGGCAGCGTTTCCCTCCTTATGAGTAGGTTGGACTCTTTTGTAGTTTTCTTTTGGTGTGCCCTGTTTTTCCCTCTTGTACTTTTACTGTACTCTGGTTGTGGGTTAGATGTATGAATGCATTTCTTTTCCACTTTTATATATATCTCGGTACTGTTGCTTGGAGGTGTATGTGGGTGCGTGTGTACAGGTACCTTAGAATAATGCCTCCAATTCATGTGATAGCCTACTCGGTGCTAGTCATGATCCCCTGGCCTATTGGAGGCGGGCTTGGGGATTCACGGCTCGAGCCCCGTTGGGTCGGGTTGTGACAGGGTAAAAGACAATAAAAAGTTCAATACAATTTTATACATATAATTTTATTATAAAATGACTCAAATGAATTAAATTTAATTTATATAGGTATTATATATCTATTTTTACTTAAAATAAATTTAAATAAAACAAATAATTATTTAAATAAAAAGTTGGTTTTAAACTATAACACATTGTTTTTCACTATTCATCAAAAATTGAATGTTTTCAGAAAAATACCAAAAATTTACCCTAAGATAATTTTGATATTATGAATTCAAAAATGAATTATATTTTACCAAATTCAAAATATAGTATTTTTATTAATTAATTTAAAATCAATTCCCGTTGTCAAAACTGAAAAGTAGGTTTTTATAAAGTAAAAACTATCAAAACATTGACATGTGTTTATTTCAAATTTAAATGTGAAATTACTTATAATGACATACATTTTATTAAATGATAAAAATATAATCTAATTATACTTCAAAACCATTCAAATTCATAATTTAACACTATAAATTATTTCAATTAAAAAAGTTGTTTTCAATTAAAATTTAGTATTTTTCAGTATTCATCAAAATATGAAAGTTATAAGATAAGTACCAAAAATTTATCCAAAATAAATTTTTATGTCCCAATTCTAAAGAAGAATTTAATTTAATTAAATTGAATATATAAAAGTGTCAAATATGGGTTTTAAGAAGGGTTTTCCATTTAAAGGTGGTAAAATTGCATTTAAAAAAAAATACTTCTTTTATATGAAAAATGAATTTGTTCTTATATTATGTCTAATAAAAACATAATATGGATTCTAAAATTATATAGAGTATATAAAATTCAAAATTCAGTTAATACTATTCATAATTGCCTTTTGAATAGATAGTTTGGTAAGTCATGGTGCGCTCGAACTCGGTGTTGCGTGTAGCCCAAGCTATTGAATTACTTTAAAGAAAATAACTTACTATGAAATCTTGTGGTGTTACAACTATCATAGAATCACTTATTTCCAAAATAAGATTAAATCATATTTCTCCCTACTGAAATAACCTGACCACTACTCGGGGCATCTCTTAGATTCCCTTTTGTGATAAGAGCCAGATTTATCTAGTTCAAAATACTACTCAAGTGAAAAAAATTTACCTATGAACTAATCTCATAGTGAATCCCATCTTGGAAAATCCTATCCCTATAAATATCATCAGTTTCTAAAGATGGCACAAAGCACTGCAAGTTAGTGAAACGTTCGACAAAGTCCATCACTAACATGACCTCATGTTTTAGGTGCATAAACTCGTGATCCTTCTCATCCCTTAACATTTTGATATATAAGTGGATCGTAAAATTTTCTTTGAAACCCTTATAGGATAAATCCTCTTGCTACACATATTTCTCTAGAATGTCCTACCGATTCTTGGAAGGTCTATTAAGAATGTCGGGAATAAGCTTGACCCTCCTATCTATGGGTATCTCAAGGTGCTTGAAGATCATCTGGACTAACTCGATCTAGAACTCAGCTACCTGGGGGTCTCCCTCCCTATTAAATATAGGATAATTCTATAGTTGAAAATATCTTTCTAGCTCAAAAATTAAAGGTATAGTGTGAATAGTATCTATTTCCATGGATCACATGACCCTTAGGAAGAAAATGTTCTGTGGAAGATACATCCGATCATCCGGATCTACATGAATATTTGGTTCAACTACATTAGGAGCATGCTTATTTTTCTTTATTAACTCTCAATTTGAAGATAATGAGGATACATTTTATCTACATGACAAAAAAACTCTTTAGAACACTGGATAAACATCAAGGCCAACCTAAAAAAGGTGACAAAAAAATAAAACCATTGGCTTATTTTCACTCTAAAATTGTATTAACAAGAAAATTGACATGAAATAACAATTTAGATATTCCCTTTTTCAATAAATATAAAAAGGATCTCATTTCATTGTTCATACAAGAAATATATCACATGAAAAAATGTCCCTATCATGAAAAATTCACGTTAATACATATATCTACGTGTCTATCATGATGAATGAATACCCATATAGTACCATAATAAGCCATGAGTATGAATATTAATAAATAATAACATCATAAAACATGTGAGTCACCCCAGGTAAAATAATATCAATCATAACAAGTGAACATCATGAACAGAAATCAAATCCCTAAGTACTCAACTTTCCCCCCATACATGGGTTAGCTACTCCCATGCACAAGATCATTATCATATACCAGCATGTTCCAAATATCCATTCTACCTTGACCAAATATTAAAGCAATAGAAAAGAAAAATTGGATGCTCTGATACCACTTTATAACATCCCCCAATCCAACACAGTCTCACCTGGACAAATCAGCTTGGTCACTAAACCTTAAGCATGCCTCCACGTATGACAGAGTCTACTGACTAGAAAAGAGGTATAAAGAACATAGTGGGGAGACTATACACCCTGGTATATAATTATAATAATAGAAATAATATCAAAGTAATGTAAATAACGAAAATAATAGTAGAGTAACATAAATAGTTGAATAATAAAATAACATTAGATAAACCAAACAACGAAAGTAACTGATCAAACCAACACTATGAAAAATAATGTAAGAATATCATGAAATATATATAAGTGTTAAGATGATTTTAATATATATTAATGACTAAAAAAAATCAAATGAGACACTAAATACCACAGTCTTGATCCCCATGTTGGTCCCCCTCTAAGCTCCAACCTATCGAGTAAGAAACAATCAACAACAAGGTCCTTTTACCTTGTCCAAACCTACATCTATGTAGTCTTCTCGGATACCAAATGGTAGCCTGAATAGGGTGTGAGTAAAAATTAGTAGGTTGAAATCACTATGTCTAAAAAAATCCAGTATGATATTAAGTTTATGCAACAAACTGATAAATACGGGTATTAATTAATCAATTAATATAATATAATAATTAACCAGCTTTGGAACCATGGTGATTTATCTATGAGCATGTAGCATCACCATTTCAACCGTAACCACTAGTCCATGGCATAAACACATAACCAAGAAAATCCATCTATATAATAATTTTATCCTAACTAGTCCAATCTCTCTATATATGCATTTCATGACAACTAGACCAATCCCTCTATATAATAATTTCAATGCAACAATGCCAAGCTCTATATATAATAATTTTAGCACAACCGAGCCAAGCCCTCTATATAGGAATTTCAGAACAACCGGGCCAAGCCCTATATATATGTATTATAGAATAAAAAACAACACATGACATAAAGTTAATAATAACATAACATAACCTCATAAACAAAAATGTCCAATTCCTCCAATTACCTTTTATATTTCAATTACCCTTTCATCTATCAAGTTATTTCTGAATCCCTTATCATACCAGTGTATGAATACATATCATATCAAAGTATCAACAATAATTTCAATAAAAAATTAATCCATCTTTTAAAAGTGATCTATCACAAGGAATCACAAAAGATCTCATGTCATGCTAATTCATGTTTCATACCAAAAGACAATTCATTATTGTTTAAGGGTTGGCTCATCCTTTGGGTGGACACAATCCCAGTCTCAAAACTATTGGATCCAAAGGGATCCAAAGGTTAGTCAAAACTCATGATCATAATCACCCTTTATTCCATTATTTATCATGTACATTGTGTCGACATGATCATATATTATTTCATACACTTAAACAATTATTTTCAGAATATAGGGTTTTGTTCTAGACCACATACCTTTATCTAGTGATCAAAGAAACACCCTAAATAGGGAATGGAAACAATGAACAAATGTGAAGAGATAAAAAAGGAAAATTTAGATCATATAAGATTTAAGATAAAATCTCAATTTAATGGTGGTTAGGAGGTCACACCAACATAACAGAGTATAACATAAGAAAAGAGAAAACAAAATAGAAGGAACTCACTAAAGATCAAATGCTTGACCATGAAGTATATAAGGGAATGAATTTACCAAAAATCATCTAGAGTCACCCATGGGTTTGAGAGAGGAGGATACATAATGAATGAGTCAATATCAAGTCTTTGGTGTGAATAGAAACCACCGGTCCTGAGGAATTCACATCACGAACACCTTTCATAGCATGAATTGCACATATGCCAAAAACACATCACCTTGAGTTAAAAATACACCAATCAAACTTTTTATGGTGTGAAATGAATATGAATATTGTATAAAATTCTTGTCCTAAAACTATTTCATGGATTCTTATAAGAGATATATTCACATCATATATTTCTTACATGACATGAATATTTTATGCATGCATTAATCACTGTAGATTACTATAGAAAATCCACAAACCCTTAAACTCCACCCAAGACTAAGGATAAATCACTTTATGACCTTAAAAAAATTTATAATCCGAATACATTAATTTAAAAAAACTTAAATCGTAGAACTTTAGGTCATTTTCACTAGAAAAATATCTCAATACCCAAAGAAAAGGCTCGACCACCAAGTTTTAAAGAACAAAAGAAGACCCAACTAAAAGAGGTTCAACCAAATCTCAAGGAGGAAAAAACCTAGAAAATAATGGATCATATATAATTTATAAATACTATATTAATTATGTCCATTCAGATAGTTGGATAATTAGTGAGTTCGAAAGGAATCACTATGAACTCATAGTTTCTATACCTTGTTTGAAATGTATTCTTGGGAATATCTTCCTTCTTCACCTTTAATTGGCGATATCCTGACCAAAGGTACACCTTAGAGAAATATTGGGGCCCATGCAGTTGGTAAAACAAGTCATCTATCCATTTTTAGGGGATACTTTTTATTTATTGTGATTTTTTGATCTCACGTTAATCAATCCATAGGAACAATAACCCATCATTCTTCTTGATGAAGTTGATCAGTGCTCCCCATAATAAATCACCCAGGCATATAAAACCTTTGTCTAGATTCTCTTGTAAATTCTTCTTTAGATCCTATAACTCAATAGTGTCTAATTTTTAGGGAGTATTGGATATGGGAAGATATCTAGGTATATTTTTAATTTAGAAATCATCCTCTTGGTCAAGAGGAATACCAAGAAACTCTCCGGGGAATACATTAGTATAATCCACTACAATGGGTATATCTTTAAGCAGGATTCTATCCTTTGTTTAAATAATTTTATCTAGAGATTATTTATCATTGGGAAATACTATCCGCAATTGAGATGAATATTCCAAAGGATATTGATTCTCCTCTTTACACTTTTACAAAATCATAGTATGAATTGGGATGTGAAGAGCGATATCTATCTCCTAACAATTGATGTTGGATTTGTATAAAGACAACAAATCCAAGCCCAATATAATATCAAAATCTACTAAAAGAAGTATGAAAATATATTATTGGAGGTTTAGTCCACAAACATTGAACATGGAGGAGTTATATACTTAGGATGATTTTTCCCTTTTTATATTCTCACTGATAACTCAACCTCCATATTTTGAGGTGGTGTTTAAATAGTTTTATTAATATTTCAAGATATCAAAGAATTTATAGAACTATAATAAAAAATTACATTCAATATTCTTGAATGACTAAATGACATACCTATTAACACATAATTTTAAGGATCTACTTCAGCTATAGTTATTGAATATGCCCTTTCTTATTCTCCAATCCTTAGAGGTTGTTGTCATTGATTGTCCCAAAAAACCCTTGGCTTAGGGAATTAGCTCACATTTTTCCTATGTTACTTGAAGTTGAAACACTATATCATAAGGTGAGTATTGATACAAACCTTCTTTTACACTATCAAATTTTTTGTATTCTTCATATCTCTTTGACATTGATTATCCTAATCCCCCTCTTTTCCATATTTGAAGCATCTTCCAGTTCCCTTGTGATAGTTTTTGGGATGCTTCTTCCCAAATTTCTGATACATGGGATGTCATGTTGTCTTTCCACCCTGATATTTATCTGCATATCCTCATGAATTAAAATCTATTTTTTGATTTTTATATCTATAATCTTAATATCATTGAGATTCATCGATATTTATCTAATATTTAAGAGAAAAACATACATTTTCTTTATAGCTGTCAAAGTCTCAAATAACTAAATATTTTTTTGGACATTCATTTAACCCATAAATAAATGATCTACCTTACTTTAAATATTTATGAAAAACCCATAGATTTATCATGAAAGACTTGGGAATTTTTCCTCACACACCCTGATAGACTCATCTTCCTTTTATTTCAGTTTGAGGAACTACCTCTTCATTTTATGATAGAGAGTTCGGGGAAAATATTTAATGAAAAATATTTTCTTAAATCCTTACCATTCCATGGGATAAATTTCCTCTTTGCATTTTATGTTCTTGATCAGTATCCACCACTAATTGTCTTCCCCTTCATGGTGATAAACAACTAACATAAATTTATCTTATTCAAAGTATTGGAGGATAAGGAATATCTTTTAAATGGATTTAATCCATTTATCCTCAATGAGGGGATCCAAATATCCACTAAACTAAGGAGGCCTTTTTCATATAAAGGAATTCACTACAACCTATTATTTTTCAGGATAAGTAGGGTGTTCTACATGATTCATTTTATTATTCAGATCATGAGTCATTTGAGCCAATAATTCAATGAATTTCATATATTCCACTCCCATAAGATTATGCATATCATTAGGGAAATCATCACTTTAACTACCTTGTTGGTTATTGGCATGGTTCCTCCTATTTCCTACTATCAACGAAATTTAAAAAAATGAGAATAATTTAACAAATAAATTTATAAAAGGGAAACTATGCACTCAGAAGGAATAAATTATAAATTAAATATAAATCCTAACTCATGAGTCTCTTTGATTCAATCTATTCCACCCCTGGTGATTTTCCTATTAATTTTTCTAACAAAAAATTCTATTCAAGTCAAAGAGTGAATTTTTTATAGCATATTCCTTGGGAGTGTCAAACTAGGTGCGCAATAAGGGAACATTCACTATGAATCTAGATAATGATCGAGATATACATGACCAACTCTTTTAAGAGTAATTACCCCTAGATGCATATAAACCAAAACCACTTCCACTTGTAGTTTCCATATAGGGATGCATTTTCTTCGAAACCACTTATTCTATACTTTACCAAAATTTTAAGATATTATTCTTATACTTAGACTTATACCTAGGGTTATCACTAAAGTATTCTATTCCTAATCACCCAAACTAACAATACTATCCATTGGAACCGATTATAGTGAACCAAACTTTTTACACATAATATTACATAATTTTTAATATAAATATTCCATTAAATACATCCAAAGGATTGAGAGGCCCAATGTCTTTGGAAGAATAGGTACATAAAAAATGATCATGAAACTAAAATAAAAATATTTATTTTTATGTATATAATGAGATATTAAATCTATTTTAGAACCTAAAACTACAGTGGATAACCTGAGGAATACATAAAAGAAATCGGTGAACTATAAATCCTAGTAATGGAATAAACATGGAAACAAAATATATAATATGAGTAAAAAGGCATAACATGATATCATAAAAGAGAAGGATAATGAATAATTGAATAAAAGAAATAAATAAATAAAATGTTATAATAATATCATGATAACATATTAAAGTGTTAGAAACATAAAACATGGCATAATCATAAGTCAAGTCTAACCTCCAATAGAACATCACATGGTGGAATAAGTCCCATCATGAATTAGGTTTAATCCACAATTCCATAAATAACATCTCATGAGGAAAAATAACCAATGAATTAAATAACTATATGGGTGCACCCATAATAACATGTACATTCTTATGTGTTCCATAAAAGGAAATCAATTTTTAGGCATAAACATAATAATTACCCATGGAAAGAAATGGATTGCATAATCTTGCCTCATATCATAATCAAAGGAGATTTAATAAGGATTCCAAATAGAATAAGGAATTAAAACAGAATGGTTATACCTAAAATATTCATTTATTTAATGAAATAATGAGTTTGAATATAGACTTTAAATGAGAATTAAATAAAAGGATTAATTGATAGAAAAGTTCCCCTTAATCGGGTTTGATTTTAAATGAGGCATTTGAGAAATGAAGTTATGGTTTGTATTACCTCATGAAAGAAATGGATAATAAGATAGTCATATATTTTTGAGAAATATATAAATGTTTTATTAGTATTATATAATATTAAAGAGAGAGTTAAAGTGATAAATAGAGATGAAGTTTATAACCCAACGAAAATGGCTAGTTTAGAGAGATCCCGTACCTTATGTTCCCGAATCATTCTGCACTTGCACTTAAAATCTTGGATAATTAAATTATATTCATTAAATATTTAATTCAGAACATTTTAAATCTATATTTTATTTATTATAATTTTATCATTTTCATTTATAATCATTTCAATGAGATGCAATGGTTAGTTTCACTGTTCCGGGGGGTGTTTGTTTCCAAGGTCAGATCAATTATGAATAATTATTGATGTTATTATCAAATGGGACTATAACTATAGAATATAAATGAAAATATATTAATTTAATACTATGAATTTTAGTTTTCCCAAAAATAAATTTTTATATAGGGATGATTCACTTAGAAAAAATGTTAACGTTATCCAGTTAGTTCATTTAAGCAGTTTTACCAACCATCACAAACTAGTTTTGTATTATTTAATATTATTTCTATATATTAATTAAAGAAAATGAAATAATTTATAATATAATTATTATGATATTATTTAATCATAATCATATTTTTATGATCATCCTTGAAGTCATCAAATAAAAATGAATTACGTTGTTCATAGAGGCATTAAACCAACCGTATTGTAAACAATGTTTTCGTTTTAGGAACAGAAGAAGGTATGGTATAATATGAAAATTACAACATAATAATAACAAAATATAAATATATATAGGATAATTATTTTACTAATTTTAAGTGTATTGGGATCATTTGGGGGTGTTATAAGTTGAATAAAATTGAAAGAGATTAGTCGAGAATCTTACCCCTTCCTTTGGATGTCTCTTCTTAGGTTACCCCTTAAGGATCCTCGAAATGGTATTTTTGTGAGACCAAAAGACATAGGATGTGGGGTAGAGTATTGTAAAATTAATTGGGTAGAATTTTGGAAATATACAAGTATTATAAGGTGTGAGGAGAAGGGGTTGTGAGGGGTGGTATTTATTCGAGGAGGAGAGGGGTGTTTTTGAATATTATAATTATTTGTTTATTATTTTGGTTCAAAAATATAAATAGTATTGATTATTGTGACTATATATAGTAAAGTTTTCATATGAGTTTTAATTAATGAGTTATTACATCATCCATGACTCAAAAATTCATATATTTAGATTATAATGTTAAATACCGTATTTTACCACATTTCACCATACACCAAAAATTCAACTATTTTAGAAAAATATAAAAATTTCAACATAACAATTTTTTAATATTTAGATTTAGAAAATTAAATAAATTTTATGAAAATAATTTTATAAATATGCTAAATTAAAATTTTAATTAATATCATCATTTATTTGAAAAAATACTAATTATAATATTATGATTGATTTTTCGACCCTTTGAAAAATTACTTATGGCCTCATAAAATCATATCATCATTATAATATAACTTAATATTAATTTTTAAATAATTTTTATGAAAATAAAATTTGTTTTAAGTCATTATATTTATTATAAAATTCAATAAAAACATTTTTTTTACAAAAAAACAAACACTTAATTTATCATTTTTAAAAAAATTATTTACTTGTACTATGGTATAAATATATCATATTTTAATTTTATAAAATACTTAAATATTATTTTACACTTCCATAAATGAGGATACTATTATAACTATAAGGTTACTATTCCTAATAGTTAGATTATTATTCCAAAGGTTATGTTATTATTCCAATGATCAAATTACTATCCCAATGGTCAGATTCATAATGGTATTATGGGATCACTATATTCTGTAAGTACCTATTATTTTCTTCATTATTAATTTACTTCTATTTTATATCAAGGTTATATATGTTTTTATTATAAAAATTCATATTGTATTACTAACATTCTACTTTGTTTTTGAAGACTGTTCATGAGTGAGATTATTCCGAAGGATCCAGAATATCCAAATTTTCCTATTATTATTATCTTATTCCATATTTTTGTCCCATTATAATAATTTCAATTCTTATGTCCATTTTTATTCACTAAATTTAATGTTAACATTATTATAATATATTTTTTGTTTTATCATGTGGTGAATGTTCTTTATGCTACATTATAAAATATGACACAATTAAAATAAGGGATATTACATTGATAAAATTATGTGTTGTTACAATATTATAAGGTAATGATATTCCATGCCAAACATATGATGCTAAAAAAAATGATATTTTCAATGGGAATGATTCTTAAAGAATATATACCTATAAAAATGATTATATACTATTTTTAAAGGACCATGAATCACTTAAAAAATTTCTAGATTATAGTGCATCTCGATACAAGAAATATGAATCAAGTCCTTTAAAACATGTATGGGACATTCTAAACATTAATATATTTAGGTGCCTATATAAAAGTGATATTTCTATAAGGTAATTAATGTGGCATGAAGATACAAGAAATCAGGATGGAAAACTTCCTAACCCAGTAAACTCTCCTCGATAGAAGAAAATTGATCATCAGTATCTTGAATTTAGAAATAAGCTGAGAAACCTTCATCTTGCACTATCTACAAATAGAGTGAATCTTTTTAGTTTATATAGTAGAAATCATAGTACATGGCTGGTTATTTTGGTAAATTACAACTTTCCACCATGGTTATTCATGAGGATAAAATAAATTATGCTATCTCTACTTATATCTGTATAAAAAAACTAAATTATGATATTTATGTTTATTTGGATCCATTGATTGTAGATTTGAAATTAATGTTGGATTAAAGTGTTATGTAGTATAATGCTTATATAATTGAATATTTTACCTTGATAACCATGTAGTATGGGATGATATATGAATTTATTACTAATGTAAATTTTTTAGGATATATAATTAAAGTATCTCAAGGATTTACCATTTGTGAACAAGGTAAATAATTGTTAGGTTGAAGCATTCATCGAAGACAGTGTTTTTAGGGCATCACAAATTTCTACCCTGACTACATAAACACTGATCTTTGATGACATCATTTTATGGGAATTAAGAAGAAGGTAAAACACTATCTTCACTAACAGGTGATAAATTGTTTGAGAAATTAAAGGATATATCCCTTTATTTTGTTAAACCTTCTTCGAAAAACCTTATGAAAAATAGTTGAAAAAAGTGATCAATTTTTTTGAATTACCATACTAGAATTCTTGTACACTAGACATTTTATTGATGTCATGAATGTGGAAAAAATATATGTGATAGTGTCATTGTAACATTACAAAATGAACCTAATAAAAGGATGGAATTAAGGATTTATTGGACATGATTAACATAGGGATATGGGGAGAGTTAGTGCTAGGAAAGGGTGAAATATGGACTTTTCATCCTTTAAATTCTTACAATCTTTCCAAGTAAGATAGATATAATTTTTTAAAACTACATAATGATGTAAAGATTCTATAGGAGTATTCATCAAATATTAATAATGTCATTTAAATGACTAATTTCAAGTAAAAGGTCCAGAAATTACATGATGATCATGTTTTGATGAATGATCTATTGCCTATAGCTTTACGTTGTATTTTTCCTATGAATCTTGATTATATATTAAACCATATTTGTTTCTTTTTCAATTCTATATTTATTAAATTTATAGACGTGATGAAATTTCTAACTATGGAAATGAAAATTGTTATCATATTATATGAATTGGAGGGGTTCTTCTCACCACCATTCTTTGATATGATGGTTCACATGATAGTTCACTTGGTTAGAGAGATCTGACTATGTGGTAATATATATTATATATGGATGTACCCCATTGAATGTTATATGAATATTTTTAAAGGTTATGTCAAAAAAAGAAGTCATCTAGAAGGTTTTATATTAGAGTGATACATTATTTAGGAAGACGTTGAATTCTGTACTAACTACCTATCTGACATGGAAAGTAATGGTTTAACAAAATCTCATCACACTGTGAAACTTGTGGTTGAATGAATTTATAGAATAGATGTTGTCACAATTTCTATTATAAAGTTAGAGTTAGATCACCTTTATGTTTTACATAATAGTTTATTGGTTTCTCTATATGTTGAAACCGAAAAAGTAATTATTAGAAATTTGAATCCATCAAGGGATGGAATATAGATATCAAATACATATAATTGATAGTTTATATGATGGTTTCAAGACCATATTTTTAAGGAGTCAACTAAAAATATGAATTTAATTTTAGAAAAACTTCGATGGATAGCCATACAACCAAGTGTGCACATATTATCTTATAATGGTCATGTAATTAATGGTTATACATTCTATACAAAGGAAAATGATGAATATAGTTCTATGAAAAATATCGGAGTTAAACTTATGGTTGAAGAAATTACTGTATCTATTAATAAGTATATAAATAAAATTTATGTGAATATTTCATTCTTTGGAATCATTGAACAAATATCAGGGTTTGATTATATAATATTCTAAGTTCTTATTTTTTAATGCTAGTGGGAGGATAATAGGAGTGTAGATAAAATCGATGAATTATGATTCATGAAAGTGAATTTATGTGAGGAAGGGCAAAAGGGTGAACTATTCATTATGAAATAACTATAAATACATATATTTTATGTCCTAGATATTTCAAATGTAAAGTGGTCAATTATTATCTTATCAACCACAATCACCAAAGGGTCAGATGTCAGTTCAACTAAGGATGACCCTTTAATTGGGATATCAAAATCATTTCATGGTGGTCCCAATTTAGAAGAGGTATTTTATGTCATAATAAACCACAATGAGGGGATTTGGATACTTGATAGGGGGAGGGAATCTCTTCAACATTTAATAAAAAAGAGAGTTCAATAATCAGTTTATATATTTTTTAATATACATTGTGTTACCTCATATTATTGTTTTTTCACTATTGAAATTACATAATCTAAATTAAATGTTCAACCACTTCTTTAGATAATGGATTATGTACATTCCAATGCTCCCAATATCTAGTAACAATAAGTTTTTTAACATGATGATACCCAAAATGTAGAGGAACAACAATTTTCTCCATATATTGATGCTACAAATTCCAAAGAACAACATATTGAAGATGTTGAATCCATGGAAATGGTATAAGGTGAAAAACCTATATCCTAGAAAAATAGAAGTGTCGCAGAATGATAATGATAAAAAAATTATTAAGGTGAGAAATAGAGGCATCAAATTAAAGGTTTCATGGAATGCACATGACTATACTTTTAACCCCAACAAGTCCATTTTCATTAGTTACATTACTTTCATCACTAGAATGAACATGTAGATTGATTTATATATGTGGAACAATGTTGTTCCCATAGTTAAGGTAATAATTTGGTAATAGATTATAGAAAAATTATGATATAATTTATTTATTTTACTAAAAAATAAAATAATAAAACATTGATTTACTCTTTATTATCCCTTATAGAGTTCATTTATACTTGATGACTTTCAAAATAAATTTGTACTAATGTTAATTGGAAACGTTCATATAGGATTCTAAATAATTATTACGAAGCATCATCTTAGGGATTATAAAGTTAAATTAAACCTACACTCACTAAAAATGTATGCAAACATGATAAACCAAGAGTCTTGAAATGCATTTATTAGTTGTTATGAGGAGGCATATTTTCAGGTACATTGTGATTGGTAATACATTACTTAAAAATACATATTTTAATCACTTTGATTAAAAATTATTAATTTTTGAAACAAAAAACGAGTGTTGAAAACAAGCAGTGTGCATTAAAACCAATGCACCCATACCATAAAGAAAGGATAGAGTTTTCTTCACTTGAAAAAATGGAATGTATTTTAAATCTATAGTAATACTTTTATGTGGCATTAAAAAAAACAATTATATTTCTTTGTTTATTTTCATATTTATGAATCAAAATCCAAAGCCACTTCCATCCCATTTTTTATGCTATGGAAGGAGGATCATGTAAATAAATATGGAATACTAATAAAAAGAAAAAAATATAAAATATGGGAAGCATGTGTAAGTATGACATAATAAAAATATTTCATACTTTAAATTTGTATTACATAATAATTATTACTTATTTTCATATTTTTTTGGACATAAGAATCATCATCGATTGAACCCAATGAATGACTAGTTTCAATGGACTTGAATCGGCCCAAAAAATATGGCCACATTAGAGGCGTGGGTTTTGGTGTGTCACCCTAAAAATATTTTGAGAAAAGGAATACACAAGGGGATAAAGATAAAAAAATGGATGAGATACAAGACAAAAATAACTTATCTAGAATAAATAATTAATTTTCAGTCTAGGTTGTTAGAGAATGTTATGTGAAGGCATCAAAGATAAGAAACAACACAACAAAAACCACTATATAAAGATTAACCCAGATTTGAGGTGAGCCAATCCCCTCAAAGGTCTACCTTACCAGAGGTAATCAATTTTTTCATAACTATTTCTATGAAATTTAAATTAAGTAGGCACCAATACATTTCCTATACTAATATTCTATAGGGTTAGAATGATTTTTATTTATATCTATCAATACCCACCCATCACTTTTTTACGATGGTTACAATGTACAATATCCATGGATATATTCTACACAATAAACAACTTCCAAAAGTTCATGTGAGATTGGGGATTCACATAGCTCTTGAGCCGAGCACTGAGATGCATATTACCCTTGATGATATGGATGTTCACATGGTTGAAGTTGATATTGTAAATTTTTCATAATGACTATTTTCTATTTTAAAAATACATGACAATAAAGAGTTATTCCTTTATAATTTTTTTATGAAAACCTTTAAAAATTAATGAAAGGAGACATAAACTGAAGAATGTTATTATAAATGGATAAAATAAAAGATAAATGGAAGGTTAAATAAAAAAATATAAATGATCAGCCAATTGATTGAAAAGACCTTTACAAAGTACCTTTACCTCATCGGTTCTACTTTCAAATTTACAAATATTACAAGTTAATGTTGATACAATGTTCAAAGATGGGAATATAACCATCAATGATTTCAAATAACAAATGTATAGAGAGGATATTGCAAACTTTATTGGTCATGGAAATTTAGATGAGATACTCAATCATGGATGGCTATGAGTCTTAGTTGTAAATGTATACATGAGGTGTGTTTTCATAATTTTTTTTCAATAGCTAATCTAATAGGTTAATTATAGTTAAATACTATTCATATTTTTTGTACGCATATATATTAGTACTATTTGAAGGGGAAAACCTGTGAACAAAAATTTAGACTCATTAGTCATCACATCACTTATACACAAAAAGGTCATTAGAATAAGAGGAATATTTAGAGCGGTGTCACTAAGAAGTTATGGGAGGTGGGTTGGCGGCCATCGGTGTTCTGGACACGGCTAAAATCAGGATGGTTTTTGTTTTCCCACCTCTTCATCGATGGTGTTCTCTAGTGTTTCCTATACCAGCTCTATCCCTTCGCAATGCTAAGTTTGTTGTTTTCATGTACGTTTGTTCAGATTGTTCGCATTGATGGTTTGGTGTGTGGTCTTTTGGTTCTGTCGAGTCCGTTGTTTCCAGTGAGTTTCTCTCACCGGTGCTGATGATGTTGATACAGCGACAAATAATCACTTTGTTCAGCTCATGGATTCTGTGGTGCCCGTGGTGGTGTTCTGTGATGGCATGACTCCGACGATGATCCGATCGTTCTGGCATGGTGCGACAGTTCCGGTGAAGATAATGTTAATGTCTACCAGATGAACAATGGTGATGATGATGGATCGGGCGTCGTGCTGCATTGATACGCATAAGGCGTAGGGCTCGAGGGTGTTTCTCTATTTTTTGAACTTTGAATGTGATATTTTGGGTTGTTGTGCGGTTTGTATGTGTTCCCACTTAGCCTCAAAGTGGATATTTTGAAAATTAAAAAAAAGAGGATTTGGACAGACTCTTCTTAATACCTATGATACATGGGTAGAACTCTATAATTTAATCACATAAAATATATTTTCATCCCATTAATTACTTATTACATTTTTTTTAGGGATAATTGGTTTCTCCTTTCAATCAATTCAAATACACCAAAGATTTATTTTTTGGATTCAGTGCATGGATACTGTTAGGACCAAGTTGTGTTTTGGTTGTATTTTTTGTCAATCAACTGGTATGCTGAAGAAAGAAAAGATGTTGAGATAGGTGATCAATGGGAATTCAGATTAAAAGGGATTGAAAGAAAGAATTTTTGTGGGTGATTAGTTTTTCTAAAAAATAATAAAGTTATTAAAAATAATTTTGTTTTCATGAAATGTTGTATTGGTTTCCAAACAATCATACTGGCCTTTGTTTTGAAAATAATCGAATCCATGTTTTCAAAAGAATCAGATCCATGGTTTCAAAATAATTAGACATGAAAAAGAACTATACTCACTCTATCCGTTGTAATGAGGATTTGATCATTATCTGGAATGAGAGAATAATTCCCATGGAAACAATTGTTTTGGGTTGTGTGTTGAAGACAATCGGACCCATGTATTCTAAAAACCGGACTCATGTATTTAGAAAGTTTTGTTTCTTAGGATAAGAAGGAAAGAAAGAAACTTGAGTGATAGAAATTTATGTTACTTTCCAATGTATTTGTGATGATGCTTTTCTGATTTTTATTTCATATAAATCTTGATTTTTATTGAGAACTTATGATGAAAGCTTAATAAAAGAAAGGTGGAGTGAATGAGATTCAACCAATCAGGAAAAAGATCGTATTCATAATGTAATTGATCATATTCAGGTAGAAGAAAAGAAATGAGATGGTGCTGATCAAGAAGGATTCATTTTCATATTGTATTGTATCGTATCTGGGAAGATCATCATTTTCATATTGTATTGTATCGTATCCAGGTAGATCATTATTTTGAGATTGTATTTGATCATACCCAGTGACTGTATGAATAAATGATCATATCCAACAACCATATTTAGAATGATCGTAACCAGAATAATCGTAACCATAATGACCGTAATAAGAAATTATCGTATCCAGAATGATCATATCATATCAAGACCATTTGTATTAAAAAAAATATCATGCTTGGGATGAGATGAAAAGAAAGAAGGGGAATGAATGGAAAGTAAGAATACATTCCAATTGATGTCAAGCGATGCTAAAGCTGATCCTCAATGAATGCAATGTCATGAAGGAATTCATGATACAAGAACATGTTGGGGAATGAAGTATGGTTTCTCAAGTGGGTTAAGAGAAAATAAAACTGAAGAATATTTATGAATGATTTTTCAAGTGGGAGTCAAACTTTAAAATACAATATTTTGATTGAAATCAGTCTTGAGAATTGTATTCAATAATCAGCATGATGAATCAAGCTTAGTTGATTGGAACCATGTATTCCTAATAGTTGAAATCGGTCTCAAAAATTTAAATGGGATTCTGAAGAAGAATATGTGAAGATTGTTGAAGTTTTGAGAAGAATCAAGAAGCATTGACGAAGTCATAATTGCTCACATATTTCAGGTGAACTTCAAATGTTGGTAAATTTGTGTGAGCAGGAAACATTTTGGGAATCCCCCCTAAACTCATTTTGGGTCACCTATAAAAGGGAAATAAGTACATTGTACTTTTTGAAAACGATCACTGTTCACAGCAGAGGAGAGAGAAGCTCTGGGTTTTAGAGAGAGAAGAAGAGTTGAAGAGTATTCAACTTGACTTTTGTTTTAAAGTTTTCATCATACCAAGCTGAATTAATCAGTTTTGAGTTTTACGTACTGGGTGTTTCTGTATTGGGATTCTCAAGCTGAGGAAGATTTTTATTTTGTAACACCCCAAGATTTCATAGTACGTTATCTCATTAAAGTAATTTAATAGCTTGTGCTACACACAACACCGAGTTCGAGTGCACCACAACTTACCAAACTAGTCATTCGAAAAGCGGTTATGAAAAATATTAACTTCATTTTGAATCTTATATACTCTATATAATTTTAACACCCATATTATGTGTTTTATATACATAATATAAGAACACATTCAATTTTTCAAATAAAGGATGTATTTTTCAAAAAATCAATTTTACCGCCTACTAATGGTGATTTTTTTTAAATGAAATATCTGAAAATTTTATATTAAATTTGACAAAATAAGTTTCTTATTTAGAAGCGGTACATAAAAATTTAGTTTGGACAATTTTTTGGTACTTTTCTGATAACTTTCATATTTTGATGAATAGTGAAAAAATACTCTGTTTTAATTGAAAACAACTTTTTTAATCCAAATAATTTATATTGTTCAATTATGAATTTGAATGGTTTTGAAGTATAATTAGATTATATTTTTATCATTTAATACAATTTAGGTCATTATAAGTAATTTCACATTTAAATCTGACATAAACACTTGTCAATCTTTTGATAGTTTTTTCTTTTTAAAAAAATCCACTTTTTGGTTTTGACAACGAGAATTAATTTTAAATTAATAAATATAACTTCTATGTATTGAATTTGGTAAAATGGACTTCATTTTTGAATTTTTAATATCAAAATTAGATTAGGATAATTTTTTGGTATTTTTCTGAAAACTTTCAATTTTTGATGAATAATGAAAAACACTGCGTTATTATTTTAAATTGACTTTTTATTTAAATATTTATTTATTTTATTTAATTTTTTTTAATTCAAAATATATATATAATACCTATATAAGTTCAATTAAATTCATTGGAGTCATTTTATAATAAAATTATATGTATAAAATTTTGTTGAACTTTTTAACGTTTTTTACCCACCTCCTAGGAGCATTTGCAAATTTGCATAAAACTTAATTTTACCGCTTCTTTGAGTTGAATTTCAAAAATCTGATACACACGGTTAATATCAGTAAGTAAAATGTGGTTCAATAAGATGAAAATAATTTATGGTGAATAGTAACTTTTGACTTTTTATTTGCCACAGTTAAAAGTAAATTGGGTAATTAAGGATAAAAATGATCTCATAATTACCCTAACACATGTTGTAATTCTATTGGACAAGTATAATTCGACCAAACACAACCATAGGAATAAAATATGATCCTCTTTGGTCCACTTGGATTAGATTAGGACCTTTATTATTATTTTATTTATAGAAGAGTTAAAAGAGTTAAATTCAGAGTTTAATAACTAAACCATTTTTAATATAGGGTTATACATAAGAAAAATTTGACTAAAAATATTAATTATAAATATAAAAATATTTCCTACATAATGGTATTTTATTTATAATTTTTATACATTAAATTATTTAATTTATTTATGACACAATGATGATGCAATGATTTCCTTATTAATGAAAGATTAAAATAATTGATATTATAAATATCCAAATAAATGTAATTTGAGACTTTTGATGAATTACACTAATTTTATAGGTTAATATGATATTTTAGAGTTGATTAGATAATTTTTTGTCTAAGTAATCATGTTTTTATGGTTTTCAAAAAAACCAAATACTAAATAGTGTCAAAATTAACATAATTGAGTTTTTAAAACAAATACTATATTATTAATTGATATAATATTTATAAAAATTTAAAGTTCAACCAAATGAATTAGATAAGGTTATATATATTAATAACGAACCACATGGGGTTCTCTTGGCTTGTTATAGTAAGTTTATTAACCATATAATACACTACTGGAAATAATGGCATTTGCGATGAGGCATTTGCGTCGGGATCCCGTCGCTAATAGGCTTTTGCGACGGGGGCCCGTCGCAAATAGCCCGTCGTGGAAAACGGAATCGCAACAACAATTATTTGCGACGAGCCCGTCGCGAAAAACGGCGTCGCAACAACAATTATTTGTGACGGGCCCATCGCTAAAGGTATTATTTGTGACGACGATCCTTCCCGTCACAAATATTAGTCCGTATATTTGTGAAAACTTTTTAAAATCGTATTTGCGACGGGCCCGTCGCAAATACTAATTGCGACGGGCCCGTCGCAAATACTAATTGTGACGGGCCCGTCGCAATTACTATTTTTAAAAAAAAATTAAAAAAAAATTAAAATATTATTTTAATGAATATAATAATAATACTATTTGTGACGGGCATAGTATCCCGTTGCAAATACTATAAAAAAATAAAAAAAAATAAATTATTAATAAATTATTTTAATTAATATAATAATAATACAATTATAATTCAAAAATAAAAAAATATTAATAAATGATTTTAATATAATAATAATAGAATTATAATTCAAAAATAAAAAATAATAAAATATTAATAAATTATTTTAATTAATATAATAATAGAATTATAATTCACAAATAAAAATAATAAATTATTAATAAATTATTTTAATTAATATAATAATAATAGAATTATAATTCAAAAATAAAAAATAATAGAATATTAATAAATGATTTTAGTTAATATAATAATATTAGAATTATAATTCATAAATAAAAAAATATTAATAAGTTATTTTAATTAATATAAAAATAATAGAATTATTTTACATTCAAATATTAAAATAATTCTAATATTACAAAAAAATATAATTAAATTATAATATTATAAAATTTTAATATATATATAAAATTTAATATTATAAAATATAAATAATATTATTATTCATATTAATATTGTTATTTCAAAATATAATATTATTAATATTTTATAATGAGACAGAAACTACGAATAGAAAAAAAAATTCATATTTTGATTTAACAAACTTTATAACATAAAAAAACTCTAATCTGAGGGAGGGGGGGATGGGGGGGGGATCTGCAGATGCTGGTGGAGGAAACTCCATCCCTAAAGCATGAATGAGTCGGCGCATGTACTCCATCTACTCCTGATGTTGCTGCTGCCACCGACTCATCTTCTCCTCGTACAGCTGCTGCTGGCGTCGACGCTTCTCCTCATGCTGCTGCTGCTGCTGCTGACGCATCTGCTCCTGCTCCTGTCGGAGACTCTCTATCAGTGCAGTCTGAGATTGCAACTGATCCTCATACTGTGTAGTAGAAGAAGATGCACGAGCTCCTCTCAAGATGGACGCCGACATCACAACACTGTCATAATAATCTCCGGGAGTCAGTCGAGAGCTGATAACAACTACCCGACCCTTCTCGAAGGCATACTAGGTGGCCTGCATCCATGCCGCCTCATCAAAGTAACTTCCAATGGTCTGATCTGATGACTCGGCCTGACTCTCAGGCCGGGTCTGTGATGCTGCGGCCTCATATGACTCCTGTAGTTGAAATTTAAAATTAAAATTGTGAATATATTATATGCAGTTAATTTTTAAACTTGAAAACAAATAATACTGACCACGATGTGACGCTGACGATCACCTATGAGTTCCCCAGTAGCAGGATCACTATACATCCTCCAATATACGTCGTACTCCATAATATCGGGGTGCTCGAAAGCCTATAAGAATAAAAAATAAACTATTAATATTTATAGTTATATAAAATATTTATAAATAATGTACGTACCCGATGGTGTCTATGAGTACGGAAAGTATGACTCCCAGCTCGATGAGTCACATCCTGTCTCCCCCGATTCTGCCTCCCCACCGATGATCTCCTCTGAAAGGCATCACTCAACCAGTGCGCATATAATCCATCCCATACATGGGATGAAATGTACTCTGGTCGGTGTGCTCTACATGACTCATCAAAATATGACACTCCTGCTTTCTTCGTGGCAGCTTTTCTTAAATTGTGCAAAAACTGACGAAAGCGATCACGCATGGCCACCTCCCATGCCTCGTGGATGGCGTCACACATGGTATCCTCAATCGGATACCATAAACCCTACAAATAAATCAAAATATCAAGTTAGAAATGAAATAATTTTCAAAATAAAAATTATTTATTTACGTACATACCAACAAATGGCCGAACATGGCCTGCTGCACATCAATGGGAATCTTCTCCCATGTGGTCCAAGGCTGAGAGAAATAGTTGCGCAAAATAGCGCTGCCCTGTCCGACTGCTATATGCGGAAAACTGTAAAAATAATAAACATTTATTATGTGAATAGATTAATGAAATCTTAGTCAAATTCACAGGTTATCACACAGGTTATTACACCTCCGTGTGTGTGGATCAAACCCAAGATGTGGACGTCGATCAGGGACAGGGTCAGGGATCATCAATCATGCAAGACCGCGCCCCCTCCGCGTACTCCCTGGAGTGCCTGCAGGCTGAGGGTCATCTGCCAGCAACTCTTCCACATCAAAAGGCAGGTTAGCATCCGCCAACTCATGAAATGTTTCATCGTCCATCTGAAATAGAAAATGTTAATGTTGTTAGCAAATAATTGATAATTACTATTATATATACATATATATTAGTTATGATTGTATATAACTACCATGGAATTCTATCAGTGTTCATCTTCATCATCATCTTCATATATGTCAATGTCATCTTCATATTCCTCCTCAACATCATCGATATCCATTCGAGTTCCAGTTGCTTCATCTCTTACCATTTCAAATTCATATGTGACATCATTAACATCATCGTCATCACCGACTCTTAAATGTGGGGTGTCTTCATCGATACTCATGTCTCTTTGTAAAAAAAGATTGATTTTGAGTACTCTCTTGAAAAACTTCAATTCTTTGCACATCAGTGAAAGCACATTCACTTTGACTAAACTGATTGTCTCGAATTTTGATTTTTATTATACTCCACCAATCAGTCAAGTCTCTTGATGTAGAACAATACTTTGCATAATAAACTTGATGTGTCTGTTGAGCCAATAAGAATGATTCATTTACTACGATAACACTTTTACATTTAATATCGATGATTCCATGAGTCGGATGAACAAGCACGCCTCTCTCTGTATCCAACCACTAACATTTGAACATGGTTATGTAATGTCATCCAAGATAACAGAGTTCAATGATTTCATCAAGTATGCCATAAAAGTCAACTTCATTTTCTTGATGATGAGATCCTCTCAAGATAACTCCACTGTTCATTGTTTTTTTTGATTCCCCATATGCATGTGTGTGAAATCGAAATCCATTCACCACATATGCATTATAAGTTTTAACAAGTTTGGAAGGTGGGTTACTCAATATACACAACCGTTTGTCAATTTTATCAGCATGTCGAGACACCTGAAAATTTGTGAAATAATTACCAATATAGTAAACTATACATTGAATGATTTGCTAAAAGATAAATAATTTATGTTACCAGTTTTTGAAACCACTGAGAGAAATTTTTCTGTCGGCGTTCTTCGAGAGCAGCTGCTGTAATTTGTGGAATTTGTTTCTTGATATGATTATCATACAACCTATAAAAAACAAAGTTATTTACTGTAACATAAATGATAGAATAAGTGATATAAACACTTACAGTACAACTGATGTCATCTCTTCACAGTTGAGCAGAACATACGTATGAGCTCTGTGATGTTCATCATCCGAAAGCCAGCGTTCATAAACTCCACCAAAACCAAGCTCTAGCTGGTTGAAAATAGATAATTGATTGTCGATTTCATCAATATTCCTCTCGTTCCGTCCCATTCGGTTGTGTTTTGAAGGATACTCAGATTCAAAATAATGGGAGAAGAAAAAAGATATTTCCTCTTGTAAATAAGCTTCTGCAATAGATCCTTCAACAGATGCTTTGTTACATACTTTTCTTTTCAATTTTTGCATGCATATTTCAAATGGGTACATCCATCAAAAATGTACTGGACCTCCAAATTTGGCTTCATATGGGAAATGTAACATCAAATGTTCCATTGAGTCGAAGAAAGACGGCGAAAATATTTTTTCCAGTTTACATATAATTACAACAACATCTTCTTCATGTTTGCATAGAGCATCATAATTTGCTGTAGCCGCACAAATTTCCCGAAAAAAATGAGACATGTCTGTTATGGAATCCCAAATCACAGAATTCAACAGACCTCTTAATCCAATGGGTAGAAGTCTTTCCATTATAACATGACAATCATCACTTTTTAATCCAGTAATATGACCATTATTTACACATCTACCCAAATTGGAAGCACAACCATCTGGAAGTCTCAAATCTGCAATCCACTGACAAAATAATAAACGGTTTTCTTTAGACAGTGTATAAGCTGCTTTTGGTTTCAGTAACCTTTCGGTTCTGACATTCTCAAACAGTTCCAGTTCTGGACACCTGCAAATTTGGGAAAGATCTAAACGTGCATTTACATTGTCTTTGCTCTTTCCTGGCGTATCCAAAACTGTATGAAACAAATTATCAAAACAGTTATTCTCAATATGCATGACATCTAACATGTGACGGACCAACAAATCAGACCAATATGGAAAATCCCCAAATATGCTACGTTTAATCCAATTGTGTTCTTTCCCAAAACCAGAAATTTTCTGTTGGTTTATTGTGGGACCAAAAGTGATGGGAGGTAATGAAAATACAACTGATTTTAACTCCGAACCTGATAGCATTTTTGGAGTTCCATCCCTTTCAACTGTTCCTTTTCTGAAATGAGATCTGTTTCTGCGAAAAAGATGATCATCTAGAAGAAATCTGTGATGACAGTCAAAATAAAAAGTTTTATTTCCATGAATGAGCATAAATGCTTTATTCTCTCCCATACAGTAAGGACATGATTTCTGACCATGTGTACTCCAGCCAGATAACATCCCATAAGCCAGGAAGTCACTAATTTTCCATATCAATGCTGCTCTCAGTATGAAATTCTGTTTCGTAGCAACATCATATGTACTGACACCAGTACTCCACAATAAACTTAAATCATCAATCAATGGTTTCAAATAAACATCAATATTCTTCTTCGGATGTCCTGGAATTAGTAAAGTCAAAAAGATATATGACTCCTTCATCAACATCCATGGAGGTAAATTGTACGGAGTTAAAAAAACAGGCCAACATGAATATTGACTACCATAAGATCCGAACGGACAGAAACCATCAGTGGAAAGTCCCAGTCAAACATTTATAGCTTCTAAAGCAAAGGATGGATTCCCTTTATCAAAATGTTTCCATGAATCACCATCTGCTAGATGATTCAAGCTTTTATCGGTTGAAATATTTTCTTTATGCCATGACATCATTGTCGCTGTATTCTTAGACATGAATAAACACTGAAGTCTGGATGTAAGAGGAAAATATCTCAACTGTTTTACAGGAATCAAACCAGACTTCCTATGTTGCCCTTCTTTATATCTCAGTTTCCCACATGTGGGAAAACTATCCAACGACTCATTTTCCCCAGAATATAAAATGCAGTCATTTGAACATGCATGAATCTTCTGACAAGTAAGTCCCAAATTTCGAACCATCCTCTTACTCTCATAGTAATTTGAAGGAAAAACATTTCCTTCGGGTAACAGTGTTTTAAGAAAAGAAAATATCTGGTCAAAACAGGTGTTTGACATCCCGTTATCTGATTTGATATCCATAAATTTTGCATCTACTTCTAATTTTCTCATCTTACAGCCAGGATATAATGCATCCTCAGCAAACCTCAACATCTCATAAAATTCAGACGGTGCCAACTCAGGATTTGAAGCTATATCAGCCGGAGTTTCTGTATGTTGAACAGATGAACCTGCAACATCATGTACTAAATCTTGAAACCGGGATGGATCTGGAATCAAGTTGGTATCACCTACTCTGGAATTGCGTTCACCGTGTTGATACCAAAAAACATAATCTGGTTGAAAACCAAAACGCAAGAGATGTCCCCCTACTTTGTCAAACGTGTCAAACGTTCTCAATGCACATTTTCTACAAGGGAATTTTATTTTTCTTTCTGAAACAAATTCTGGATTTGATGCCACAAATGATAAAAAAGTCTCCACACCCTCTATATATACTGGATTTAAACCATAACCGTTTGGATTTCTACGTTGATTTATCCATATGCGGTCATCTAATAATGACTGTTGACGACCTCGTTGTTCCATATTTTTCTATAAAATATAAAATCAAAACTGGTTTTGAATAATTTGTTAGAAAAAACACTCAAACAAGGATAATTATAGAGTTTACATCATACACGACTAACACAAAATTTTTATTGAGATAGACCAAAAAATTGACCCTTTAAGAATTGAATATGTTGAGAATAAAGCAAAACCTGTTACAAATATTGATAATTTTAATATTATATAATTTTTTATTATTTTAATAATACTAATATTATTTTTTTCATAAATATTAATTATATAATAATAACATTATTACATTATTATTATATTTTATTATTAATATTAAAATAATATAATTTTCTATATTATATACAATTCTCCTTTAATCTGTGTCTTTAACATTCTGTCTCCACATGTAATATTTGCATTCACTTTCACCTCTCCATTGGTGAGTAGGTTGATAATTTTGAAAAAGAATGCAAATATTACATGTGGAGATAGAAAACACACAGATGAAAGGAGAATTGTATATAATATAGAAAATTATATTATTTTAATATTAATAATAAAATATACTAATAATATAATAATGTTATTATTCTTAATTATTGGTAATTATTCCTAATTATTGGTAATTATTGGTAATTATTACTAATTATTGGTAATTATTGGTAATTATTGGTAATTATTGGTAATTATTATTAATTATTGGTAATTATTGGTAATTATTACTAATTGTTGGTAATTATTACTAATTATTACTAATTATTACTAATTATTAATAATTATTGGTAATTATTGGTAATTATTGGTAATTATTAGTAATTATTACAAGTTATTGGTAATTATTGTTAATTATTACTAATTTTTGGCAATTATTACTAATTATTACTAATTATTACTAATTATTACTAATTATTACTAATTATTACTAATTATTACTAATTATTATTAATTATTTGTAATTATTGGTAATTATTGGTAATTATTTCTAATTAGTGGTAATTATTACTAATTATTACGAATTATTACTAATTATTAATCATTATTGGTAATTACTGGTAAATTTTAGTAATCATTAGTAATTATTGGTAATTATTACTAATTATTGGTAATTATTACTAATTACTGGTAATTATTGTTAATTATTGGTAATTATTACCAATTATTAGTAATTATTGGTAATTATTTGTAATTATTACTAATTAATGGTAATTATTGGTAATTATTTCTAATTAATGGTAATTATTGGTAATTATTTCTAATTATTACTAATTATTGGTAATTATTACTAATTATTGGTAATTATTACTAATTATTGGCAATTATTACTAATTATAAGTAATTATTGGTAATTATTGGTAATTATTACTAATTATTACTAATTATTGGTAATTATTACTAATTATTGGTAATTATTACTAATTATTGATAATTATTACTAATTATTACTAATTATTGGTAATTATTGGTAATTATTGGTAATTATTACTAATTATTACTAATTATTGGTAATTATTACTAATTATTACTAATTATTACTAATTATTACTAATTATTGGTAACTATTATTAATTATTACTAATTATTGGTAATTATTGGTAATTATTTCGAATTATAAATAATTATTAGTAATTATTACTAATTATTACTAATTATTGGTAATTATTACTAATTATTACAAATTATTAGTAATTATTATTAATTATTACTAATTATTGGTAATTATTGGTATTTTTTTCGGATTATTAATAATTATTGGTAATTATTACTAATTATTACTAATTATTGGTAATTAGTGATAATTATTACCAATTATTACTAATTATTGGTAATTATTGGTAATTATTACTAATTATGGACAATTATTGGTAATTATTACTAATTATTGGTAATTGTTAATAATTATTGGTAATTATTACTAATTATTACTAATTATTGGTAATTATTGGTAATTATTACTAATTATTCTGAATTATTGGTAATTATTACTAATTATTACTATTTATAACTAATTATTGGTAATTATTAGTAATTATTGGAAATTATTGCTAATTATTGGTAATTATTGGTAATTATTGGTAATTATTACTAACTATTGGTAATCATTACGAATTATTACTAATTATTGGTAATTATTGATAATTACTGATAATTATTGGTAATTATTGGTAATTATTACCAATTGTTAGTAATTATTGGTAATTATTGGTAATTATTACTAATTAATGGTAATTATTGGTAATTATTTCTAATTAATGGTAATTATTGGTAATTATTTCTAATTATTACTAATTATTGGTAATTATTACCAATTATTGGTAATTATTACTAATTATTGGTAATTATTACTAATTATTAGTAATTATTGGTAATTATTGGAAATTATTACTAATTATTACTAATTATTGGTAATTATTACTAATTATTGGTAATTATTACTAATTATTGGTAATTATTACTAATTATTGATAATTATTACTAATTATTACTAATTATTGGTAATTATTGGTAATTATTGGTAATTTTTACTTATTATTACTAATTATTGGTAATTATTACTAATTATTACTAATTATTGGTAATTATTATTAATTATTACTAATTATTGGTAATTATTGGTAATTATTTGTAATTATTTTCAATTATTAATAATTATTGGTAATTATTACTAATTATTACTAATTATTGGTAATTAGTGATAATTATTACCAATTATTACTAATTATTGGTAATTATTGGTAATTATTACTAATTATGGATAATTATGGTTAATTATTACTAATTATTGGTAATTATTGGTAATTATTACAAATTATTGGTAATTATTACTAATTATTACGAATTATTGGTAATTATTACTAATTATTGGAAATTATTACTAATTATTGGAAATTATTGGTAATTATTGGTAATTATTGGTAATTATTGGTAATTATTACTAATTATTGGTAATCATTACGAATTATTACTAATTATTGATAATTATTGGTAATTATTGGTAATTATTCCTAATTATTGGTAATTATTCCTAATTATTGGTAATTATTCCTAATTATTGGTAATTATTCCTAATTATTGGTAATTATTCCTAATTATTGGTAATCATTACGAATCATTACTAATTATTGGTAATTATTGGTAATTATTACTAATTATTCGTAATTATTCCTAATTATTGGTAATTATTGCTAATTATTCGTAATTATTCCTAATTATTGGTAATTATTCTTAATTATTGGTAATTATTCATAATTATTGGTAATTATTCCTAATTATTGGTAATTATTCATAATTATTGGTAATTATTCCTAATTATTGGTAATTATTCCTAATTATTGGTAATTATTCTTAATTAATGGTAATTATTCCTAATTATTGGTAAATATTGACAATTATTTGCAATTATTGGTAAATATTGGTAATTATTGGAAAAAATATTGACAAATATTGGCAATTATTGAATATTGGGAATTATTATTAATTATTACTAATTATTAGTAATTATTACTAATTATTGGTAATTATTATAAATTATTACTAATTAATGTTAATTATTTCTAATTATTATTAATTAATTCAAATTAATTTTAAATTTTCATAATTACTGCTAATTAATTGTAATTACAGCTAACTATTTTAAATTAATTAGTGTTTAATTGTCTCTAATTACTATTAATTATTAATACTTATTCATAATTATTTCAAATTAGAAATCAAAAAAAAAATTCTAAAAATTTAAACTAAATAAATATAATAAATAAAATAAATATTAAATTAAAATTCAGATAAAAACCTTAAACTTGATGTCAATGTCGAGCCGCTGTAATTGTAGAACACCACCAACTGAATCCTCGAAGTCGGAAAAAAATTTTACAACTGAAAGTCGTAAAAGATTTAGAGTGAAAAAATTGGAACGGTTGAGAGTTGAGAGTGGGGAAATTGTAATGGTTTGCAGTATTTATAGGTTGGATTAATTGCGACGGGTTTTTTTGCGACGGATTTTCCGTCGCAAATAACGATTTTTGCGACGGAGCCCGTCGCAAATAACCCTGACCGCATTTAATTATTGGCGGCATTAAAACGGTTATTTGTGACGGGGCCCGTCGCAAATAGTTTTTAACCGCCGCCGGTTATTTGCGACGGGGATAGAACCCCGTCACAAATAACCCTGACCGCATTTAATTATGGGCGACATTAAAACGGTTATTTGCGATGGGTCCCGTCACAAATAATTCCTGCCGCCTGGGTATTTGCGACGGGGTTCTATCACCGTCGCAAATAAACTTCGCGCGGTTTGGCGTACATTTCGCGCCAAACTATTTGCGATGGGTAAAAAAAACCCGTCGCAAATAACGGATTATTGGCGACGGGAATAGTTGCCCATCGCAAATACTCCTTTGCGAAAGGTATTTACGACGGGAATAATTCCCGTCGCAAATACCCCGTCGCTATTAACCATTTTTCCCGTAGTGACATAAAAATACAAAGAGACATGGTAAATGTCAAACTATTTAACTAAGAGTTAAATCTAAAAGATTAGGTTAATATAGTAACCTAAACCTCTATAAAACCTATTGGTTGAGAGTTTTTTGACCCATTCCAACCTTATCCTATAAATAAACCATTTTGGAGACATTATAAATGGAAAATGATTTTATTATAAAATAATATTTCAAGCTTTTCCTAAAGTGACCCTCACCTCTCTTATAAAAAGGTACTTACCCTTCTCTTAATTTCACACCCCCAAAGCCATTTGGATTAGCTAACCCATACCCAAATATCCTCCCAACTATCCTCTATTCAACATAGAGGCCTTACTTTGATCAGAAAGCCAACCTAGGGATCCATTTTGATCAAATCAAAATGAAGAACCCGAAGAAGAGGTAAATATTTCATCACCTCTTTCAAGTTATTTTCTTCTTCCACTTCCTCTCTCTTTGTTGTTTCCATTAAAAAATAATAACTCCAATATATTCTATATACAGTAATGTTATTAAAATGGTACAACCATATTCATTATTCTATCCATCATATGAATGAAAAAGTCACCATACGTGCGTACGTACAGCTTACCGTCTCCACATCATGGTGTAGTTTGTTATTCAAACACTTCATTATTTGGATCGGTATAATAATGAGTATAACTGATGTAAATAATAAATATAAAATGTTATTTATTCTGTATATATGATATACCATCAAATTAAATATGATTTCACCATCAATATAATGATATTTTCGCTCGTGCGTATGTATGGATTACCATCTCCACGAACGCGATGAGATTCATTCCCCATTGTAATCATTCAAGAATAATTTTCATTTTATGATTAAAACTAATTTTTATGAACAAAATATAATTCTTTATATAAATCAAATACATCCTATCCGTAAAAAACATGGCTTATGTAACCAAGTATATAATGGAAAATGAACCAGTTAACACCCGAAACGATGATACAACTGAAATATTATTAACAAAGAAATATTAGAGAATAATATATGATATCATATTTATGTTTACAGTTCTTGTATAATTTAATAACAATGTTTTAACTATTATACAGGAGGTTAAAATAACATCGACTAAGGAAAAGTACAAGGAAAGGGTCAAAATCCTCAATCTCATTATTATCCGAGATTGTTTATGTGTAAGTTTTTACTGATATATATTTATTATCCATGTCCATGTTTCATAAAAGAGTTTTCAAAAGGGTTCTTTTTAAGGCACTCATTAACTAAAAAATCATTTTAAATGTTTTAAAGATTTATTCTTCTAAACCTTTCTCATTAATATTCATGTTTTCAAAATGATTTTAAGGATTTATTTATATGGACATGATTGTTTTAAAATTATAATTCCTTTCAAAAGTTTCAAAGTGGTATGGGAAACTTTGAGTAAAAAATATCTTTTAAATGACTTCCTTTATAAATTGTGTGACTTTTAAAATGATTTCATGAAAAAGAGATATTTCTCTCAAAGAGTTTTACTGATCATTTTCAACTATGTTAGCATGCTTTACTGAATATTATTCTTGATCTAGGTTGATTTATTATGATAAAAATATTCCATATTGTATTGAAGGTTTTGTGATATGTTTGACTATGGATGTGTTATTTTTATACCATTCATGGTTTATGGATAAAGTATTTAAATTTCGTATGCTAGTTTTAATACGAATGTTTATGTTATGTTTAAACCTTTTCATATGAGGAATGCATTGGACTTAGTAAGTGATGGGTGTATCGCACTATAGCTCCTCGATGTATCAGTAGGTCTCATGAGACAAATTAGTGTCTTAGAACAAGGCCTTGAAAAAATCTTATTTATAGTCTTGGAACGAGGCCTTGACTTTGTGGTTGTGAAGTCTGGAATTATGAATTCCATCAATATGAAATTGGCTATCGATACTGCATGTGATTATTCGACTAGTAGAACATCCATGTGAATAAGTAAATGGAATTATTTAATTTATATTTTCCATATTATGCTGAAGTTTAAGTTTAAAAGGCTTTTGTTTTAGTCTTATACATTACCTTAAATGTATATTCTTATTTATAAATGTTTCCGCTATATTGTTATCCCTACTGAGCATCTGATCTCACCCCTTTCTATGTTTTATTTTTCCCAAGATGTGAAGAAGTATTTTATGGTTAACCTATAGGGATAGGCTAAGGATATAAGTGTGTTCAAAAGGGGACAAAATGTTGTTGATGTTTTTATTTCATTATGTAATGTAAAACATATAAATGTATCTAGTACTTACAAGGCTACTAAACTAATCGGTCTATCGGGATTTGATCCATTGTGATCATGCCAATGTTATGTAATAATGCACCGACTCTAGGTAACTGGGGTCGGGGCATTACATATTGACTCTCTTTATCAGTCTTAGGTTTTTAAGTGGTGCCAATTCTATTTTTCATGACTATTGCATACATGTTTTTAAGTGGTTCCAATTCTATTTGTCATGACTATTGCATACATGTTTTGAAGTGGTGCCAATTCTATTTTTCTTGACTAATACATACATGTTTTGAATTGGTGTTGATTCTATTTGTCTTTACTATTGTATGAAAGTATTAGAGTGGTTCTAATTCTATTGTATTGTATTCAATTGAAAGATCAGACTGAGAAGAATCCGACTGGGAGCATCGTACTCAGTGTAATCAGACAAATTGTTTTACATAGTCCAAGAGGTTCTTAACTCTCCTCTGGGTAAATAAAAGAAGAATTGTTTTACAATTGAATATATTTGGTGAATTGAAAAGAAGCGTAGGTAACATGAGTTGTTACAAAAGAAATTGTATTTCCCTATTGTGCTAGGAGGGTGCACACGCACTGGAGGGATTGTTTCATAGTGCTACATGAGTGTAAGGTTATATCCTACTCGTTGTAATCGAAGGATTGTTTTCTTAGCAGATTGTATGGTATTGGATCATTTCCAAAACATAGCATGGACGTAGCTATTCTTTTTGAATAGTGAACCTTGTAAAACTTTTTGTTCATGTGGATGTGTGTTGAGTTTGTTTTTAGGAGGGAATTAAAATATCTAACAGGAGGTGAAGGTTGTTTCAATTGAAAAGAAACATAAAAGAAAAAGTATCACTGATTCACCCCCTCCCCCTCTCAGTGATATAATACATTGACTGGGCACTTTCAAGTGGTATCAGAGAGAAGGTTCCCTTCACTATTCCTTGGTGATGGAGAATTTGAACTGTTTGAATAGTAAAGGTATTATAGTCTTTTATAGAAATAATTATCATATCTAGAAAGATATAATGCTTCCATATCTCATGTCTATCTGTTATGATGTTCTTGAAGCTGCAACAGAAGGGTTTCCTTCCATTGATGATAAAACTCCACTTACACCTGTTGATAATAGAAATCTTGAGAATGATTAAAGGGTTAAGAATGCTATATTATCATCACTTTATGAAAGTTAATTCTTTATATTAAAAGGTGTTTCCACATCCAAAGGTATATGGGATAAATTGAAAAATATATTTGAAGGCAATACAAAAGGGAAGCAGGAAGAGTTACAACTATGGAGATTAAAGTATGAAGATATCAAGATGGATGAGCATGAATATATTGGGGACTTCTTTACGAGGTTAAGTGACATAGTAAACACTATCATATGTCTTGGTAAAAATTTGGATGATTCTACTAAGGTTGAAAACATCTTGAGAATCCTACCCGAAAAATTCAATGAAAAAGTTTCTTCATTGGAAGACAAATATCCTAAAACATTATCTCTTGATGATTTGCATAGTACTCTCAATCCTTATGAAATGATAAGGGGGGATTATATTAAAGGAAAAACTAAATTTGATAGAGAAATTTCTTTCAATGATTCCAATAAAGAAAAGAATATTCTTGAAGAAGAAGAAGCTGGAGATTCTGATTCTGAAAATGAGGTATGTAAAAATCTTGATTCAATTTTGTCCTTGTTTTCTAGAAAAGGAAGGTATAAATGGAAACTTCCATTTAAGTGTTTTGTATGTTGAGCCATTTGGAATTTTGTTTGAAATTGTCTTCAAAGAGGAAATGAAGAAGAAAGTGATGAATATGAAAGTGAAGAGAAATAAACAAGTCCAAGAAGATCTTGGAAGAAAAAGGATGATAAAGAAAGATTCTATTACAAGAGGGAAGATAAGAGGTTCTACAAATATAAAAGGAGAAGATTTTTTTCTAAGGAATATGATAGTGACAATTTTACAAATAATGGTTATGACAACACGTTTATTTCAATAGTTAACGAAGAAAGTTCTTCTAGTAATGAAAGTAGTTGTGCTGAAGAAAAAGAAGACAATGAATTTGAATCCAAAAATTCCATTGAGCATGCTAAGGAAAATAATTTTATTGAAACAATTAATGATGAAAAATTCAAAAGAAATAGTTCTGATAAATAATATACTCCACTTGATATGCATTTGAAAGAATAATTGAAATAATTCTTGAGAAAGATAATAAGTCTTAGAAAGAAAAAAAAAGTTGGAAGATGAATCTTCCTCAACAAGAAATCAAGGATTTTTTTAATAAAAAGAGAAGATGGAGAAAGATATTGATGATTTGAAAAAATATCTTGATGAAGAAAAGAATCGTAATGTGTATCTAGAAGTGAAGTTTAAGGAAAAGGAAGAGGAGTTTGGACTTGTACAGTAAATGTTATCTGAAAATGAATTGAGAAATACAAGTTTGAAAAAGTCTATCACTAAAATTGGTGGATGTTATCAGAATGAGAAACCTAAGAAGGCTCCACAAAAGATACCTTCAAAGGGTTATAAGAAGAATGAAATTGTTTTTGAAAATAATAAAGCTAGGAATGTTATGTATGTGGCTAATACTAACAAGGTTGGGAATGTTTTGAAACATTATGAATCTATAAATGCTTCCAACACTTCTAGTTATGATAATTTAGAAAGAAAAATAATAAATTCGATTGATAATAGAAAGGTTAGTGGATCAGAAAATAAAGAGAAGAAGGTGGGTGAGAAACACATTCACAATTCTGGAAAGTTTGGAAGTTTAAGAGGAAAATACTCCTTTTAGTGATATTGTAGGTATTGTGGTTGATTTGGACATATAGAGAATATGTGTTGGTTGAACCAACATCACTACAATTATTCCATAGGTTATGGAAATAAAGGTTTGAGGGGGAGTCAATTATCTCAAAAGAAGAAGTCTGAGAAGGTCGTGTTGAAGAAATATGATAATAATGAAATAAAAATTGAAAATATGTTCCAACCATTGGAAACTATTTGTGAAAGGTGTGAGAAAACTGGACACCATGTGAAAGGATGTATTGTTTTGATACAATCACAACAAAAGATTCTTAATAATTATAAGAAGCTGGATGTTTTGGAAATCAAGAAAGGAAGATATGATATGTTTTAAAAGAAAGAGTTCTTTGTTTTTTGGCTATAACACATTGAACTGTCTAGAAAATTTGAGGAATCACAAAAGAAAGTGAAAGAAGAAAGGAAGAAGCAGATTTCTGAAGATATGAGAAATGATGACAAAAATTTATCCACAAATTGTGAAGATGAGAAAGAGGGGCATGATATCAAAACCTATTCAACTATCTTTCAAGATAAAAAGATAGGAATGGATAACATGGAAAAGCTTATTGTAACAACGATGTTCCTAAAAATGATGAAAAGTTGAAATCCTTATCAGAAGATTTGAAAGATAAGAAGAAAGCTGTTACAAAACTTGAGAAGTATGAACATAATGAATAAAGAACATCCAATGAAAAATCCAAGAATAAGAAGAAGGCAAGAATGAGAGAGGACTCTTAGTCCAATTTTTGTTTCTAACAGACAATCGAGGTTCCTCCTTATTCCCAATATCTTTGTATACTTGTGCTAACATGAAAGGAATTAAAGGTGTGTAAATAAGAAAGATGTAATTGATGAGTCTCTCACTCTTCTTACAAAATAAACTAATGAGGATGTGAAAATTTTGTTTTGAAAAGTTGTCTTTTTATACATCTGAACATTATGATGTGCTTTTTGAGATGGGTGCAGATTAATTTTGTCATAGAAAAACTCCTTCAAGAATTACCCTAATCATGAGAATGATGAAAGAGACATGAAAAGGTATTACATAAAATTTTTATTATGGAAAACATTGATCACCTTGACTATACATTCTTGTTTTATACACTGGGTTAGCCTATGTAGACTTAGAGTTGTTTAGATAAATATTATTTGTTAAGGAACTCATGTGATACCTAGGTTAAAGAATGGTTCCAAAATCTGGAAATGAAGATCATTTTTCAATAAGAGAGGAAATTATCATGATGGACCCTTTGAATTTTATTGTCAATAAGGGGGAGATATAAGATAAAGGGGGAGAGATAAAATAAAGATGGGGAGAAAGAAAGGAAGGAATAAAATAAAAAAAGGAAGAAAAGTTTCATATGGTTAAAGTGATTGAAGTGGGTACTGAAAAAAAATACAAAGGAGGAGATTGTTAGGCCCAAGTTGTGTTTTGGTTGTATTTTTTTTCAATTGATCAGTATGATAAAGAAAGAAAGGATGTTGAGAAAGGTGATGAATGAGAATTAGGATTAAAAGGGATTGAAAGAAAGAAGTTTTGTGGGTGATTGGTTTTTTTGAAAAAGAAGAAAGGTATTCTGAATCATTTTGTTTTCATTAAATGTTGTATTGGTTTCAAAACAATCATACAGACCTTTATTTTGAAAAGAATCAGATCCATGTTTTCAAAAAAATCGGATCCATGGTTCCAAAATAATTGTACATGAAAAATAATCGTACTAACTATGTCCATTGTAATGAGGAATTGATCGTTATCTAGAATAAGAGAACCGATCACATGGAAACAATTGTTTTGTGTTGTGTGTTGAAAAAAATTGGACCCATGTATTCTAAAAATTAGACTCATGTATTTAGAATGTTTTTTTCTCAGGATAAGAAGGAAAGAAAGATACTTAAATGAATAGAAAATTATGTTACTTTACAATGTATTTTTGACGATGATTTTCGGATTTTTATATTATATATATCATGAGTTTTATTGAGAACTTGTGATGAAATCTTGATAGAAGAAATTGGGAGTGAAAGAGATGCTTCCAATCGGAAAAGAATCATATTCAGAATGTAATTGATCGTATTTGGGTAGAAGAAAAGAAACGAGATAGTGCCGATCAAGAAGGATTCATTTTCAGATTGTATTGTATCATATCTGGGAAGATCATCATTTTCATATTTTATTGTATGATATCCACGTAGATAATTGTTTTTAGATTTTATTTGATCATACCCAGTGACCGTACCAAGAAATGATCTTATCCAGTAATCATATCCAAAATAATCATAACCAGAATAACTGTAACTGGAATGATCGTAACCAGAACGATTGTAACCAGAAACGATCGTATACAAAATGATCATATCATATGCAGACTATTTGTATTTGAAAAAGATCATGCTTTTTTTGAGATGAAAAGAAAGAAACAAGAATGAATGGAAATCTACAATATATTCCAATTGAAGTCAGACAATGCTAAAGCTGATCCTCAATGAATTAAAAGTCATGAATGAATTCATGATACAATCACATTTTGGTTAATTAACTATGGTTTATCAAGTGGGTCAAAAGAAAAGAAAAGGGAAGAAGATTGTTTAATGATTTTTAAGGGGGAGCTGAACTTTCAAATACAATATTTTGATTGAAATCAGTTTTGAGAACTGTATTTAGCAATCGTCATGAGGAATCAAATTTAGTTGATTAGAACCATGTGTTCCTAACGATTGAAATTAGTCTTAGTAATTGCAATGGGAGTATGAAGAAAAAGAGGTGAAGATTATGGAAGTTTCGAGAAGAATCAAGAAGCGTTGATGGAGTCATAATTAATCCAAGATTTCAGGTGAAATTCAAATGTGGGTAAATTTGTGTAAGCATGAAACATTTTAGGATTCCTGCCTAAACTTGTTTTGGGTCACCTATAAAATGGAAATAAGTACATTATACTTTTTGACAAGGAGAACTATTTACAGTATAGGAGAAAGAAGCTCTGGGTTTTAGAGAGAGTAGAAGAGGTGAAGAGTATTCATATTGACTTTTGTTTTAAAGTGTTCATCATATTTGGATGAATTAATCGGTTTTGAGTTTTTTGTACTGGGTGTTTCCGTATTGGGCTTCTCGGGATGAGGAAGAATCGTACTGAGTCTCTTTATCGATCTCAGGTTTTGAAGTGGTTCTGATTCTATTTGTCATGACTATTGCATACATGTTTTGAAGTGGTGCCGATTCTATTTTTCATGACTATTACATACATTTTTTGAAGTGGTGCCGATTCTATTTGTCTTGACTATTACATACATGTTTTTAACTAGTTCCACTTATATTTGTCTTTACTATTGTATTAAAGTATTAGAGTGGTGCCAATTCTATTCTATTGTATTCAATTGAAAGATCGTACCGAGAATAATCGGACTGGGAGCATCGTACTCATGGTGATCGGGCAGATTGTTTTACGTAGTCCAAAAGGACCTTACCTTTCCTCTGGGTAAAGAAAATAAGAATTTTTTTATAATTGAATACATTTGGTGAATTGAAAAGAAGCACATGTAACATGAGTTTTTACATGAAATTGTATTTCCCTATTGTGATAGGAGGGTGCACACACACTGGAGGGATTGTTTCATAGTTCTAAATGAGTGTAAGGGTATCTCCTACTTATTGTAATACTAGGATTATTTTCTTAGTGGATTTTATGGTATTGGATCATTTCAAAACCATACCAAGGATGTAGCTATTCTTTTTGAACAGTGAAGCTTATAAATCTTTGTGTTTCTATGGATGTGTTTTGAGTTTGTTTTCCGCAGGGAATTGAAATCTCTAACAGGTGGTGAAGGTTGTTTAAATTAAAAAGAAACATAAAAGAAAGAGTATCACTGATTCACCCCTTCCCCTCTTAGTGATACAATATATTAACTGGTCACTTTCAGATACCCAACAAATAAACAACACATGATTATGTTTATCAATTTTAATACACTACATGCCACATTTTACAAATGAAAATCAAGTTATAAAATTTATATTATGTTTTAATGAATTTTTTAATTATAGGGTAATGGTTAAATACCATCAAAATCATGGAATGAGGAAATTTTATGAGAAAAAGAATCCAATAAAATTATATAAGTGGATAAGTATTAGGGTTTATATAATAATATTTCATAATAAATAAATATATATATATATAATAATTATTTTTATAAATATTTTTGCAGTGTTCGAAACAAATTAATGGAAATTATTGTGGTTGTTATGTTTGAAAATTTATTAAATACATAGCATTCCATCAATAAAATATCATCCTATAAGTTTTATTTATGATGATAATTAGAATTTCATTCAAAATATTTATTAATACTTTGTTTATTTTTATTTTTCTATTACTAAAAGGAATTTCAATAGTCGATGAATTCAAAATAGGAAATGTATTTGTTTAAAAATTAATGGGAAAAATAAATGGTGTAAGAATGTATACAAATATCATGAATATGTGACTTCCTACTACATGTTTAGTTAATTTTATCACCATTTAATATATATATATTTTTTAATTTCCTTATAATTTTTATCAAATACCAATTTAGATAATTTTTATAGAGATCATGAAGAAATGACTTCCTCAAGAATTGTTTTTTCTTCGACCATTTTGTGCTCTATTAAGAGTACAAAATGTTCCGAAAAAACAATTATTGACCAAGTCTTCAATAAGGATGATGCACTCAGGTGCTATTTTCTATTTATTTTATCTTTTTATATCCAATACTATGTGTTTTCAGTGTACAAATGACTCAAAGTGTGTGTTTTTAGTTTAAATTTTAATTTTAGTCAAGAACATGTTCTACTACCTGAAAGGCAATAAAACACACTTCAATTTTCTTGATACTTTATGAAAATTACTGATAATTCATTTGTGATGTGTAGGAATTAACCTCATGTCAATACAACAAATGGTGCAGTCGATATGACTCAAAGTTATTTTTTTATTTAAAATTGACATTTTAGTTCAAAACATACATCACATTCTCAAAATTAGGAAAATGTGATCAGATTGTATTGATAATTTAGGAAAATAATCAATAAATCATTTTTGATGTGTAAGAATCAACCACATGTCAATTTGATATATGGTGTGAATAGTGTGACTCAAAGCGTGTGTTTTTAATTAAAATTGAAATTTTAGTTCAAAAGACATAAAAAATACTTAAAACCCAGAAAACACACTTATATTATCTTGATACTTTAAGAAAATGATTCACAAGTAATTTGTGAGGTGTAGGAATCATCATCACATCAATACGACACATGATGTGACCAATATAATTGAAAATGTGTGTTTTCAGTTTAAAAATGAAATTTTAGTTAAAAATGTGTTTCCCTCACTAGAAATTGAGCAAAAAAACCCATATTATCTTGATAATTTAGGAAAATGATCCATACATTATTTATGATGTGTTGGAATAAACCACATGTCAATCTGACACACAATGTGACATATATAACTCAAAGTGCTTGTTTTTAGTTAAAAAATGAAATTATAGTAAAAAATGTATACCACTAATAGAAAACGAAGAATACTTGATCATATTATCTTGAAAATTTTAAAAAAATTTCCATAATTCATTGGTGATGTGTAAGAATCATCTATATGTCAATTTGACACACAATATGACTGATATGAGTCAATGTGGATGTTTTTAGTTTAAAAATGACATCTTAGTTAAAAAAACCCATAATCCATGTTAGTTAAAAACATGTTCCACTCATTTAAAATCAAGAAAAAACATTCATATTGACTTAAATTTTTTGGAAAACAATCCATAACTCATTTATGATGTGTAATAATTATCTAGATTTCCATCTAACACATGGTGTGACTGATATGAAAAAAAGTGCATGTTTTCAATTTAAAAATGACATTTTAGTTAAAAACATGTGACACTGACAAAAAATTGATAAAAAAAAGTTGAATTGTCTTGATAATTTATTAAAAATATCCAAAAGTCATTTTTTATGTGTAATAATCAAATGAACATCAATATGACACATGTTGTGTCTGATATAACTGAAAGTGCATGTTTTTATTTAAAATCAGCATTTTAGTTCAAAACATGCATCATATACTCAGAACTAATAAAATTTGTTTGTATTGTCTTGATATTTTATTAAAATGATCTAAAAGATATTTGGGACATGTAAGAATCAACCACATGTCAATTTGACACGTTTTGTGACCAATTTACTGAAAGTGTTCATTTTTATTTTAAATTGACATTTTTTGTTCAAAAGATGCATGTCATACTCAAAACCGGGGAAACACATTCTTATTATATTGATATTTCATTAAAATTACCCACAAGAAATTTATGACATATAATAGTCAACCACACCTCAATCCAATACAGAATGTGACTGGTATGACTCAAAATGCGTGTTTTTAGTTTAAAAATGACATTTTTGTTAAAAACATTGGTCACTCACTGAAAAATGAGAAAACACACTTGTATAGTTTTGATACTTTTATTAAAAGATCCACAAGTTATTTTTGACATGTAGGAATCATCCACATGTCATCCTGACACACGGTGTGACTGATATGACTCCAAGTGTTTATTTTTAGTTTAAAAAATGGCATTTTAGTTAAAATGCATGTTACTCACTAAAACCCAAGAAACAACACTTAAATTATCTTGATACTCTTGAAAAATTATCCATAAGTCATTTATGATATGTAGGAAGTATCTTCATATCATTCTAACACATGGTGTTACCAGTATGACTCATAGTGAGTGTTTTCAATTTAAAAGTAAAATTTTAGTTAAAATGCATTTTACTAACCAAAATCCATAAAAACACACTTATATTGTCTTTATAATATAGGAAAATGATCCATAAGTTATTTTTTATGTGTAATAATCAACCACACATAAATTAAACACACATTGTGTCTTGTATGACCCAAAGTTCGTGTTTTTATTTAAAATTAACATGTTAGTTCAAAACACACATCACATACTCAAAATCAAGAAAATGTGCTCAGATTGTCTTCATAATTTAATAAAATGACCCATAAGTCATTTTTGATGTGTAGGAATCAACCAGACATCAATCCAACACATGGTTTTACCAACATAACACAAATCATATGTTTTTATTTAGAAATATTTAGTTCAAAAGACATGTGACATACTCAAAATCAAGAAAATAAATTTAGATTGTTTTAAAAATGTATGAAAATAATCTATCAGTAATTTTTGATGTGTATGAACTAGCCACACCTCAATATGATATACAATGTGAACAGTATGAATCAAAATGTGTGTTTTTGGTATAAACATGACATTGCAGTTAAAAACATGTGCCACTCACTGAAAATTGAGCAAATAGACTTGTATTATCTTGATACTTTATTATAATTATCTATAAGTCATTTTTTGAAAGGTATAAGTTATCCACACATCAATAAGGCACATGGTGTGACCATTATAACTAAAATTGCATGTTTTTAGTTTAGAAATTAAATTTTAGTTAAAAATACATGTCATTAATTTAAAACCTAGAAAAAAATATTCAGATTATATTGATATTTTATAAAAATTATCCATTAATCATTTATTATGTTTAGGAATTAGCCACATGTCAATCCGATACATGGTGAGGATAGTATGACAAAAAGTGAAAGTTTATTTTTAAAATTAATTTTTTAGTTCAAAACCAACTTCACATAATTAAAATTGAGAAAATGAAATTGAATTTTATTGATAATTTAGAACAATGATCCATTAATCATTTTTTACATTTAGGAATAAACCATACATTAATCTGAAACATGGTGTGACCTGTATAAATTGAGGAGTATGATTTATATTTATAAGTTGTGAGGACTCGACTCCAGAATACCCGAAGATGGTGCCTTGAAACATGATGCATGATTTTTTACAAAAAAACATGCACTAATATTTTTCACATCATTTCCTATATAGAGGATCGATTTGGTTCAGGTTCTGGGAAACCAGCTACTTATGAAATGCTTCTTCTACTAAAAGCTGATACCTGAAAAATTTGTTAAAAAAACATAGGGTGAGCATACGAATGCCCCGTAAGGGGTTTTAAAATAAAATAATATACTAATATAACTTTCGAAAACATTCTTTTAAAACATTTCATAAAAAAATTTTTCTTAAGAAATTTTGTACACAAGTAACATATCATAACAATTGACTAAGAAATTAAAGTGCACAACTAAAAGCATACTAACAGAATTATAAGGGAACATGATTCAATTATAAGCATTCAACTTTAGGGAAAAAATAAAAAGACATTCTAAATAAGTTGGACATATGAATATGCAAGTATTAATTAATAATTGAGAGTGATACATAATCAGAGTTACACATAAAGGTAATAACTTTAATTTCATACAATACTACTGTGAAACATACACTGGCTACTAAAATCACTGAGTGATAAATAAACATCATGCCATAAGCATTTAATTTTTTTTGATACTAATAAGTATTGGTTCTTAAATATGTATATTCTACTAGTTTATTATCAACTTGGTTAATTAATTATCAAAAGCATAATGAGGGAACATATACTTTAAGACCCTATCAAGACCACATGTAAAGACTCTAAAATGTCAATGGCCTCATGCCATGACCAGATATATCAATGGCCTTATTCCATGACCTGATTGTCTCATGAGAACTATTTATGCATCAAGGACTTTCATTAACTGGTCCCCAACCCATTATACCGGGTCTATACATTCTTCATATTCAACAAAGATTCATATATTCAAAATGTCCCATACCACTTTTAATATTTAATTCTCTCATTTCATTTTATTCAAGGTGTCCCATACCACCTTGAATAATTTAATTCATAATTACATGAAAGGTCATAAATGTTTAAATTACATTCATTAGCATTTATACATATACAATGTTTCTGGAACAAGACTAAGAACAACATGGTTAAGTTATTAAATGGAAAGTAAGTTAAGAGTACTTGTGTTGAAAACTAAAACACAAAATAAATACAAATTTGGTCACATATAATGATAAACTCTAAAACCATATAAATCAATTACATATTGGAATTTCTTATGAATGCATAATAAAAGGTAAACCAAACATTTCATGTGGGGTTTTTAAAACTTACAGATTCTCAACCATTTATTTCTAAAAATGCTTTTGTATAACACATTATAATTCCAAAATTAGAAGAAAGATACTCAACCATAATCAATACCAAAAAACAATTAACACCCATATAACATAGAATTATTAGGGGTTCTTGAATTTAAAACCATTGAGTGAAATTTAAAAGGTTTACTTAATAAAAATACTTGTATAAGTACACATATGATTATGTAAACATGAACATCCCACATGTATAATAGAGTACATTAATGGGTCTTTCCACAAAATTAGTTTCCACTTAATTACTTATAAAAGCAACCATTAATCATAGAAGTTTCATGTTAAAGGATTTAAAATTGGTCCATGAGGTGAGGTACAAAAATTATATCATTATATAAGACATATTTACTGAATATATATATATATATATATGAAGATATCAAAAAATTCCATTTCATCCTTGAACCTCAAAGTATAGAAGACTTGAAACTAAAACTCAAAGAGGTTCCTTTAAAACCGTATGGTTATACGTATATATATATATAAGAACATACATAATCGGGTAATTTTTTTTATAAAAAATATATTTCTTTGCTTATTGAAGTTCTTAAATTAACTTTGAAGCTCAAGATTAGAAATCTTAATTCTAGACATAAGGGGTATATGTAAATATGAGAGGCTATATATATATACTTATATTTATACACACATATATATACATACGCAACCGATTATGTATATATGGTATGAAAATAAGTTTGCATTAGGTAATTATGCTTCAGGTCTACTAATACCCTATAAACTCGAAATCCCAAAGCTCTGAATCGGGTATAGAAGGGTTCAAACTCAAACCTCAAGATGCATATATATATATAGACACACACACACACATAAAAACACACACAAGTTCTTATAAATATACAACTTCAACTCAATTAACAATATAATATAAATCCCTTACCTTAGCTCGAGGAGAAAGAGGGGTTTGGGAGAACTCGCTGAAGCTTGTTGGAAGATTGAGTGAGGAAGATCCAAGGGGTTATTTGGGGTAAAAAAATGGTTTCTTAAATGAAATATATTATACTAGAAATTTACAGAATAAAATAAGGACACTTTCAAAGGATGTGAGGCTTATAAGGATTATAAAAATACTAGGGGTCAGTCTTTGTGGAAACTGTGTGAGAGGAGGGGGACCAGCGGATGTCAAGGGTGAAGAAAATGGTGAAAAATAGGGTGTAGGGGTACTGGTGTAGTGCATTCCATGGGGAAGAAGATGGTGCTATGGGAAGAAATCTGGAAGAAGGTTGGACGGTCAGGATCAGATCCGGCCTTGATCTGATAGCTGGGGCGCGTCTGTGGTTTTAAAAAATCTTGGCAGCTCAGATTAAATCTGAGTTTGATCGGATGGCCCTAGATTGATGTGACATTTTAAAAATCTTGAATGTATGATATTATATATGAGGTTAGATCGGACGATGCACAAAACATGTGGTTATAACCGCAGTTGTTGAGGGTCGAGGCCCAGACCGCGATGGATAACCCAGATTGCTAGCAGTGCGATCCAACAGTCCGGATTTGATCCGAGACAAATTTTTGCCATCCCACATCGAAACAAAAAGATGCACATGACCCCTTTATAAGACTAAGCCTCCGAACAATGGCTTAGAAAAAACACAACACACACATAGGGAGCCTTATACACGAGCTCCCCCGCACAGGGCTCGACCTATCCCTGCCTCGCTGTGGCCTCACGCCCATGGTGGCACGCTCATGTGCTCCTGTGCTCCCGTGCTCCTGTGCGCTCTTCGAGAAGACTATTCCCATGCTCAAGCCATCCCAAGATGAGGTTGAGGGCTCGGCTCAACCACCTAGCGTGAGCTGCCTCCCTTGGCCCGACTATAATGGGCTGGCCCTAGTGGACCTATTTTTTAATAAAAGCCAATCTTTCAAAGTTATAAAGTCTTAAATAAATTAATACATTTATTATAACTATATAGAAATTATCTTTTTAAACATGACTTTTATTTAAACCTTAAAATATTAAAGAATACAAATTATACTTTTTCTTAGATAAAATTATTTCTAAAATTATTTATAAACACTAAACCATTAACATACAATGTTATAAATTGAAATTTAATATACCCACATGAAAATTCTTATACTAGTATTATAGAAGTCAAAACTTAGTTTAATCAAAAACATAGTTTCATTAAAAGAAATTAAACATAGTTTAAAACACTGTTTAAGCATTAGATATAAATTCTTTACAATATATTTTAAATATTTGCAAAGTGTTTTGAATTACTTATTACATTTCAAAATCACTTAAGTGTAATTCAAAATATTTCACCATGTCTTTTTAAAGTTAATGATTAGGGGTGGTTTTATAATTTTTCAATCCATAACTTAATTATTTAGAGAACTAAATTACACCCACAAAATTTCAATTAATTCACCAAAAGGCCAACGAATATAATTACAGTCATTGAAATTCAATGGTCACCCAAGGAAATGGTCAAGTTGATGCCTTATATAAAACCGTGCCTTAGGGTGTCTTAAATTTAAGGTAATTGAAGAAAATGTATCTCATCATTCCATTGGTTCTTAGCACATTTGTGGTGTTCTTGGCCATGATAATGTTTGTTATGACGGATACTAAGGACCCATATTACCTTATTGGGGTTCTTGTTGTTTTGGGTGGTCTCCCTGTAATTTTGATAGGGGTTTTAATAGTTATTTTTTGGGTAGAATGTTTTCTTGTGATCTGGATACATTTTAAACACATTGGTGTCTTGTTTAAATGAAAAGCTTTGCGTTTATCTTATAAATTTTGTTTAGTTACAAGAAATTTAAACAAAAAAAAGAAAAATATTATAATTATATGAGACAAAAGTTTTGGGGTGTTACCATATTCCCCCTACAAAGAATTGCGTCCTCACAATTCCTTTCACATAACCTCATTAAAATACTCCCTTACAAACTTAACCATATCCTACACCATGTAGGTTCCTATGGTGTGGCCAGGTGAATTACCAGATTGGTGTTCAACTCCTCTACTTTCCTAGCCTAAACATACCTTGGGAAGAAAGGGTTGAACTCATGTATAGTGCATTCGGGCTTCCAGAATGTGGATCAGATGGTGGAAAGTTCAAAGATGTATGAATGGAAAAATCTCTAAGTACTCGTCGGACTATCTCACAATTGAGAACATCTAATTTATAGATGTGATCATATAAACTAAAACTGAGGAGTTGGTAGATGTATGCTGCACAAATTTTTTCCTACAAAGAAACCTCTTGAAACCTTACTCTAGCTATGAAGTTCCGGGCTAGAGTGAAATATAGGAAAATCCCTTCATGGTATTTTCCCCTTTTCCTGTACTCGGCCAGTTGGACCATGTATATATGGTGGTATAAGTAAGTATTCCCCTAGTAAGAGCAGAGAATTTCCATAATGTTTGATACATCATAAAGTTTTTTGAACGTTATTTGCAATCTTGTGAAAGGTAGGTACTCTTCCTCACAGGTTTTGACCAAGATGGTCTCTAGTATCTCGGTAGGGAGTGATAAGATGTGAGTCTGTCCTTCCTTCTGATTTTTTTTATGAAAGTCCAATCGATGAAATCTATCCAAAAGTATAAACAAAAAAAATATAGCAGAAAGAAGAGATATCAATATTTATTCTCAAATAAACACTGGTACATTAAAAGTAAAGGGATAATGGTTTCCCCAGCTCCCTAATACACGAATCCCCAAAACAAGTACAAAAAACTCAATCTCCCCAAACCATATGCAATCCAAGCAGTCTGGTTCGATCTCGTGGGTGCACTTGTGTTGTCTCCAGAGTCTGGGATGTGGGGTGTGTAACTGAGGGACATAAGTATGTACTTGATGTCTGTATAGAGAATGTGAGGCTTCCAATTCAAGGATGTCAAAGTCAATTACTTTACCATAATGGCCATAAGAGAAGACTTGACACATATACGTTTCACGGAGGTATCCCGTTGTTGAAGCTTCTTGTAAATCCATAAGGGACTAGATACCTTCTGCTGCCATGAATCATCTAACAATTACATTTTATTACTTTCCCTGTCATGCGTAGGATAGAAATTGGGTTTGCATCATAAATATATAGTCCAAACCCGCTCCTCAGTGGAGTTGTAGTACTCGGGGAGACTTGGATACATAATAGAGGTGTTTTCATGACATAAAATTATGGGAATAGTTTATAAAATTTTCATGGTTGGCTATGGAAATTATGGTTTCTAGGGCCTCATTGGGAAGAGATAGAAGACTAGTACCTTCATTTTCTATCTGAAAATTAGGAAAATTCTCATATTTAGTAATGCTTAAGTAAATTTTTCTTTGTTTAAGTTCTAATTTTCTAGAGTTATCTAAACTGAATCCTTTGATACCAACTATGAGGACCCGACTCCAGAATACCCGAAGCCCAGTGTGAGTTTAAAAAAAAACCATGCACTGATATTTTTCACATCATGTCCCATACAGAGGATCGATTCGGTTCAGGTTCTGGGAAACCGACTACTTCTAAAATGCTTCTTCTTCTAAAAGCTGATACCTAATTTTTTTTTACAAAAACGTAGGGTGAGAATAAGAATGCACAATAAGGGGTTTTAAAACAACATAATATACTAATATAACTTTTGAAAAAATCCTTTTAAAACTTTTCATAAAAAAATTTTCTTAAGAAATGTTGTACACAAGTAACATATCATAACAATTGACTAAGAAATTTAAGTTCGCAATTAAAAGTATACTAACATAATTATAAGAGAACATGATTCAATTATAAGCATGCACCTTCTGGGTAATAAGAAAAAGACATTATAAATAAAAAGGACGTATAAATATGCAAGTATTAATTAATAACTGAGAGTGATACATAATAAGAGTTACACATAAAGGTAATAACTTAAATTTCATACACTACTACTGTGAAACATACACTGGTTACTAAAATCACTGAGTGCTAAATAAACGTTATGCCATAAGCATTTACTTTTTATGATACTCATAAGTATTGGATCTTAACCATGGATATTCTACTAGTCGAATATCAACTTACTTAATTAATTATCAAAATCATAACGAGAGAACATATACTGTAAGTCCCTATCAAGACCTCATGTCAAGACATTAAAATTTCAATGGCCTCATGCCATAACCTGATATGTCAATGGCCTTATTCCATGACTTGATTCTCTCACGAGAACTATCGATGTATCGAGGGGATTTCATTAACTGGTCCCCAACCCATTATACCGGGTCTATACATTCTTCATATTCAACAAAGATTCATATATTCAAAATGTCCCATACCACTTTGAATATTTAATTATCTCATTTAATTTTATTCAAGGTGTACCATACCACCTTGAATAATTAAATTCATAATTCCATGAAAGTTCATAAAAATTTAAATTACATTCATTGGCATTTATACACATACAATGTTTTTGGTACAAGACTAAGAACTTCATGGTTAAGCAATTAAATGGAAAGTACGTTAAGAGTACTTATGTTGACAACTAACAAACAAATGAAATACAAATTTGGTCACACATAATGATAAATTCTAAAACCATATAAATCAATTACATATTGTAATTTCTTCTGAATGCATAATAAAAGGGAAACCAAATATTTCATGTGGGGTTTTTAAAACTTGCAAATGCTCAACCATTTATTGCTAAAAATTATTTTGTATAACACACCATAATACCAAAATTAGAAGCAAGAGACTCAACCACAATCAATACAAAAAACCCATTAACACCCATATAACTTATAATTATCAAGGGTTCTTGAATTTAAAACCATTGAGTGAAATTTAAAAGGTTTACTTAATAAAAATTCATATATAAGTACACATATTCTTATGTATACATGAAAATACCACATGTATAATAGGGTACATTAATTTGTCTTACCACAAAATTAGTTTCCACTTACTTACTTATCAAAGAAACCATTAGTCATAGAAGTTTCATGTTGAAGGATTTATAATTGGTCCAGGAGGTGAGGTACACGAATTATATCATTATATAAGACGTATTTACTAAATATATATATATATATATACACATGAAGATGTAACAAAATTACATTTCATCCTTGAACCTCAAAGTACATAAGACTTGAAACTAAACCTCAAGGAGGTTCCTTTAAAACTGTATAGTTATACACATATATATATAAGAACATACATAATCAGGTAAATTTTTTTTATACAAAATATAGTTCTCCGCATATTGAAGTTCTTAAATTAACTTTGAAGCTCAAGTTTAGAATTCTTAATTCTAGACATAAGGGGTCTTTGTAAAACTGAGGGGCTATATATATATATACATATATTTATGCACATATATATACAAACATAACTGATTATGTATATATAGAATGAAAATAAGTTTCCATGAGGTAATTATGCTTAAGGTCTACTAATACCCTATAAAATTGAAATCCCGAAGCTCCGAATCGGGTATAGAAGGGTTCAAACTCAAACCGAAAGATGCATATATATATATACAAGTGATTATAAATATACATCATCCACTCAATGAGAAAGACAATATAAATCCCTTACCTTAGCTTGAGGAGAAAGAGGGGCTTCGAGAACTCGCTGAAGCTCGCTGGAATTTTGAGTGCAGAAGATCTGAGGGGTTCTTTGGGTTGAAAAAATGGTTTCTTAAATAAACTATATTATACTATACTTTTACAAAATAAAATAAGGACACTTGCAAAGGATCTGAGGCTTATAAGGCTTATAAAAATACTAGGGGTCGGTCTTTGTGGAAACCACATGAGAGGAGGGGGACCAACGACTATCAAAGGTGAAGAAAATGGTGCAAAATAGGGTGTAGGGGTACTGGTTTAGTGCATGCCACGAGGAAGAAGATGGTGCTATGGGAAGAAATATGGAAAAAGATTGGATGGTGAGGATTAGATACGGCCTTGATCTGATGGCTGGGGTGCGTCCGCGGTTTTAAAAATATTTGGGTGGCTCAGATTAAATCCAAGTTTGATCAGACGACCCTAGATCGATGTGGCGTTTTAAAAATCCCAGATATCCGAGATTAGATTTGAGGTTTGATCAGACATCACACAAAATACATGGTGATAACTGCGGTTGCTAAGGGTCGAGGCCCAAACCGTGATGGACGGCCCACATCGCTAGCAGCGCAATCAAACAGTCCAGATTCAATCCTAGATGAATTTTTTCCATCCCACATTGAAATGGAGAGACGTTTGTGACCCCTTTATAATACTAAGCCTCCGAACAATGGCTTAGAAAAAACACAACACACACATAGAGAGCCTTATACAAGGGCTCCCCCCACAGGCCTCGACCTACCCCTGCCTCACCATGGCCTCACACCCACAGTGGCACGCTCATGCACTCCTGTGCTTTCATACTCCTATTCACCCTTTGGGAAGACTATTCCCATGCTCGGGACAACCCAAGATGAGGCCGAGGGCTAGGCTCATCCACCTAGCATGAGCTACCTCCCTTGGCTCGACTATAAAGGGCTAGCCTTAGTGTTCTTATTTTTTAATAAAATCCAATATTGAAAAGTTATAAAGTCTTAAATAAATTAATACATTTATTTTAACTATATAGAAATTATATTTTTAAACATGAATTTCATTTAAACATTAAAAAGTTAAAGAATACAAATTACACTTTGTCTTAGCTAAAAGTATTACTAAAATTATTTATAAACACTAAACCTATCACATAAAAAGTTATAAATGGAAATTTAATATAACCACATGAAAATTATTATAATAGTATTATAGAAGTCAAAACTTAGTTTAATAAAAAACACAGTTTAATTAAAATAAATTAAACATAGTTTAAAACACCATTTAAGCATTAGAAATGATAATGTTTACAATATATTTCAAATATTTTCAAAGTGTTATTAATTCCTTATTACATTTCAAAATCACTTAAGTGTAATTAAAAATATTTCACCATGTCTTTTTAAAGTTCATGATTAGGGGTGGTTTTATAATTTTTCAATCCATAACATAATTATTTAGAGAACTAAATTACACCCACAAGTTATCAATTAATTCACCAAAAGGCCAATGGATATAATTTTAGCCGTTGGAATTCAACGGTCACCCAAGGTAATGGTTAAGTTGATGCCTTATATAAAACTGTGCTTTAGGGTGTCCTAAATTCAAGGAAATTGAAGAAAATGGCTCTCATCATTCCATTGGTTCTTAGCACAGCTTCGGTGGTCTTAGCCATACCAATGTTTGTTATGACAGATACTAAGGACCCATATTACCTTCTTGGGGTTCTTGTTGTTTTGGGTGGTCTTCCTGTAATTTTGATAGGATTTTTAATAGGTATTTTTGGGTAGAATGGTTTCTTGTGATCTGGATACATTATAAACACTTCAGTGCCTTGTTTAAATGAAAATCCGTGTGTTTATCTTATAATTGTTTTAGTTACAAGAAATTTAAATAAAACAAAAGATTAATATTATCATTATATGAGACACAAGTTTTGGGGTGTTACATAAGTGACATTTTATTAATGCATATTTTATTATTTATGTTTAATATATTTCTTTATAGTATCAATAATATAAGACTTTTTTATATAGGTACACTCTTTTTCTTGAGATGGGGTAGTTTTTTCAGAAACTGGTACCATGATCAGGATCTTTTGAGAGGGATTCAGAGTCCAATGACCACAAAACATTATTTTTTTTGAATTTTTTGATGTTTGTGATTATTTTTTCATACTAATGTAATTGTAAAAAAATGTTTGAAATGTTTTTAATATAGGGTTTTTTCTTGTATTTGTAATGTAAATATAATTGTAATAAAATTTTGTATTTACTTCTATATTGTGACATAGTTTTCACAGCACACTGGTGCAATATGAATTTTATTAGGGATATGAATAACATAAATAAAATGTAAATTTATTACCACTAAAAATGAACTTGTAAATAATATTATTTATAAACACTACAAAAAAACTAATAAACGACCACCTTTATTATCCCTAAATTATCCTTGAAAAAAGACCCCCCTTTATCAACACTTATTTTAGCGCTAATAAAAGCCTTCAAATTTTAAAGACTCATACAACACCAGTGCATTTTTAGTGTTGATTATTGCTTTTTCTAGAATTTTTAAATACAATATGTACAATATTTTTTAGAAGTCATGGAAGATTGGGTATCAAATACCCATTCTGTGACAGCTTAAGGCAACCACCTCATATTATTTTATAATACCGGTGGTGACGGTGCTCACAAGAAGTGGTGATTAACTACGAGGGGGGGGGGGGGGTGATGATGCAATGGGGAGGGTGAAAATAATAAAAAATTAACCAGGGAATGAATAAAGAAGGAATGATATGTAATTTAGGGATAATGTGGGTGGGGTGACACAAAAACAATCATTCAAGGAGAAAACATGATAGTGTGAGAAAATAGTGGCGAATAAGAGGGGGAGCTGGAAGCAACAGATAGGGTAGGAATGATACATGGGTAAAGAATGAAATGGGTGATATTATAATTAATATGGGTTATAGAGGTACCATAGGTGTGGAAAAAACTAGACAATGATAAGGCGATGCATGGATGCAAGGTAATGAGCGTCGACGACAATGGAAAGATGATGAGTCCAAGATAAAAAATTTGAATAGTTAGTGAGTGGGTGAGGTGGTGGAAGTGTTATTAAGATAGGTTTTGGGATGGGGGTGGTAGTGTGGTATTTCAAATGAAGTGAGAATCTGCCTATATCAGTCATTAATGCCCATTTTTTGTGATCTCTTAGGCTTCCTCCTTTTTTTTGCCTCCGCTGAATCCTGGTTTTCTAGTAGTGTCTATTTTCAAGTAACACCCCAAGATTATAGTATGAATTTTCTTTTAAATAAATACTATCTTGAATAAATTTTATCATATTCAACACCGAACTAACATGAATCCAAATTTTCTAGTAGTGTTTATTGTCATGTATGATAAACATTAATACATCATTGGAATAAAATGTTAAATGTCATTAAGAAAATTAAAATATGAGGAAAAAATAAAGTATATAAAAATATAATTAAAAATAATTATTTTATATATTATTATTAATTAATTTTATTTTTTCTAATACTAATGAATTTCAAAAAATTTACTCATTAAAAGATAAATAATTACTGTATGTGATTAAAATAAATTAGCGTTAAAAGGTTTATTTTTTCTAAAAATTGTATTTTCACTATGTATTATGTATTTTTAGATTAATAAGTTAGATTTAAAACTTTTAAAGTATCATTATACTAAATTTTTTTGATGTAAAATCAAATATATTAACACTCATTTAATTCATAATTGATATGAAATAAGATTAAGAACACTTAAATCTTAGAAAAAATTTTTCTTATAAATTACTTTTCATTTTTATGTTTTAATTTAAAAGTTAAATTATTAAATATTAGAAAATTATTTTTATAAATTAATGTAATTTTTGCATTCATCACATAAAAAATAACCAAGATTGTATTTTTAAAATTTTTCTAAAAAAGTTTGATTTTGAGGTGAATAGTAAAACTATAGTTTTTAAAAATATTGCAACTTTTTAGGCATCGTAATTATATAATAATTGATTTGAAATTAAAGAATAATTTTAAATTAAAAAATATATATTTAATTAGTAAAATAAATATATTTAAATATAATAATTTGAATTTAGAACCCTATGATTGACATTTTTAAACGTATGTTATAATTTATTCCAATAAAAAATTATTTTTACTCCATTTACTTTATTTAAGCATTCACTAGAATTCATTAAGTTTTAGATGAGTTTAAAAGTCAAATAACACTCTTTTATTTAATTATAAAACAATAAATATCATATTTATTATTTCTAATTATACTCGTTGGCCTAAATAAAATTTTTCATACTTAAAAATACATTTGTCCAAAAATTGTTTTTATTGCGTTATCCGTACTTATAATTAAGTTTATTTTTAAAAATTTTAGAAATTGAATTAATTAAAATGGTTTTCATATTTTCAACAATCATTTTTTTGTTATTTAATAAGTTTAAATTTAATTTATGTCATAAAATAATTTACTGAGGTGAAAATGTAGTTACCACAATAAAGGTAAAATGAGGTAAAAATATTAAGCTAAGTTGTAATCAAAGCCTGGGCCAAAGCACCCCGAGTCTGCAATGGATCCCGATTCTTTCTTTTTCAGTGGTCCTATGATTTCCACATGAAGCGTGATTCTCCAAGAACGGTGTTCTGGGTCCGCTTGTCGGGGCTTCCTCTTCCGTTCTAGAACCCTGCGATAATCCAGATGATAGGTAATATGATCGGTCATTTTCTTTGTTGAGATAGTAGAACTGACATAATATGTCACCCGATTGCTCCTCGTATACGTGTTGAGATCGATGTTTCAATTATTCCTATTGATTTTGATTGGATTGAAGTTGGAAAATAATTCTGGTATAATCAAGCAGTTATCTTCGAATCATGGGTGGATTTCTGTTCAGTTTGCATGAAAATGGGTCATCGACTGTCAACGTCCTGGAATGGGCTCATGGCCTGTCATCAGAGGGAGGTAGCGGTTCTAGAAACGGGTACTGGTGTGGTCATGGATAATGGTCCGAAAGGGAAAGACCTTGGTGGTGCATCCTCAGAGGTTGATCCAAAGGTGATGGTTCCAGGTGGAGCATCCACCGAAGATCCTCCTCTGGCTAAAGTTTGCATAGTGAATCTTAATCTGACTGTTGCGGATGTCTTTGGAAGACTACGGTGTGACCTGAATCTTGAGGAGAAAGGTTTTCCTGAGTCCATAGTGCCTAATGGGGTATGTATTTCAGGAACCTTTGAGTAGAATACCACTTCTTCCAAGGTTGCATCTTATACGGAGGCTATGCGCGCTGGAAGAGAGGGGTCTCGGGAGATGACGCCAGGGCGACTTAGTCATGAAAAGGTTCCTTATAAGGCAAGGGAGGGTGAAGCAACTTGTAGAAATGTTCAGGAATTACAGACTGCAGGGGGTGGGGTGCACATCACGCTAAAGAAAATACCAGATATTGATCTTGTTAACCGATTTGAAGGTTTATCCAGTGAAGGGCTGGTTCAGGACCACAATACAACTTGGGCAGAGAACCTTAATGAAGATCAGAGACTTCAAATGGAAGACTATAGTGACGAATCTTCTATTTTTTTAGAAGACAGTGCAATTGAAATCTAGTGTAGAGGGCTACCTAGTCCGAGGAGAAGGAAGGGCCAAAGAGGGAATCAGGACTCAGGGAGGTGTATCCCGATCAAAGGACACAATTCGAAGGGATGCAAGGATTACTCATACTTACCCCAACCTATGGAGACCAGATCTTTTAAAAAAGAGAAGTCCAAGGTGATCGATTGTGATCCCAAAGTTATTAGTAATAACTTGCATGCTTCAGGTGACCATAAGAAACAAGAGCATGAAGGAGTTATCTCAGAGGATTTAAAGAAAACGCAGGAAGTCTCGATGGTGCGGAATCCGCCTCCTAGTGAGAACTCTGGCCGGCTTGAATCTATTGTCGATGGGGAGTTATGGGATATTATTATTCAATCCAAAGAAGAAATTTTGGAGGATTCGTTTCCGATTAATGCCTCGAAAGAGGATACGACTAAGATATCTAAGTGACTCCTTCGGGTAGACAGTAATAAGATGTAGTCAGACTGGATTAAAAAGCAATATCGCATTCTAATAAGAGGTTTCAATGCAGAGAATATTATATTGGAGGAGTACATTCAGACATGGGACAAGATGGCCTATTGGTTTGAAGACCTTATCAAAGATGATCCGACCTTAGAGGTAAATGGTCTCCATTGGAAATTATTTAGGAATAGAGTGTCGAACAGGCTTAAATTAGATTTCAATGCAACAAATATCTCTTACGGTATTTGAAGTTTTCTATTCTGTAATGCATGGTTTCTGACTTTTCCGTAAAAGTGTTTGAAATAAAAAAAAGATAATTTTCAGGTCAATAAATATTATAAAAATGTCACTCCTCTCACTATAAAAGGACCCCTTTACTACCCCACATATCCAAACACTTTCAGAATTTTAGATCAAAAAATATATAAAAATAAACTTCCCAAAAATCATTATCATTTAATAGAGGTCCTGGTATCACCAAAAGACCAATATAAGAAGGCTTAAGGAGTTGTCTAAATGATGATATCAAAAGAATATATAATTGTTTTTTACTAAGTACTTTCAAGTTTCTTTCTTATTCCACCTATTTAAAATTTGTTTTATCCATAATAATATAACTAAATAAGTATAGTATACTAAAATTTTATAATATTTATGGAATAAATATTATCCACCTTCCTCCCATTCTGTAGAAAATGAAAACATTTCTCATGTTATGGTCAGATAACCGCTTCCATGGGCGATGTATTTCATTTTTCGTCACCACCATACATGGATGTTTATAAAAATAATTTAATGAATAATATGAAACTTATAAAATTATTTATATTCTATAAGGATAATCTGGACATTATATTAATAATATTAACATTATATGTTCATCACAAAATTTAACCACCTTAAACAAGCATACCATGATACTTTTCTTTATTCAAATATATTTTGGAAAAACTATTGAAATATATGATGTTTTATGACTAGAATATACTATAGTAATATGTAAATATTTTTTGGGTTTTTTTGGTAATATTAATATTTAACACATTATTAATATATCACTTTTTGTTAAAAATTACAGAAAAAAGCTTGTTACGAGTTTCATATTTAATAATAATACATAAAAATAAAATATAATGAAACCAGAGATTCATAAATTATTATGGAAATTACATTAAAATACATTTAAAATTATTGATATAACAGACTCATGATAATGGAATGAAAACCAAAATCATTATACTGAAATAGACATGGAACAGTTAAAACTGCTAACACTAATGATCAATATTAACTACAGATAGGTAATAAATATGTAATAAATGTGTATAAAATATTAATGTAAAATTTTATAAATATGAATAATTTTTTTAAATAATTTATTAATGAGTCATAGTCTATTATATAGAATGTTAGAGCACATTCGAGAAAGAGGGAATATAAGGAAAGGTTTCTTGGTCTCAATTTTAATTCCATGAGACCAACTTCTTATTATGAACCACATTACTTTTATATTTTTTAAATAATAAATTATTGAATTATTATATTTAAATAACTTATTACCATTGGGAGTTTCAATTTCATTTAATATCCCCATTTTCCTTTCCCTTCAATTCACACATTACCTAAGTTGTAAGGGTTGTTATTAACTTAATTTACAATCATTATGTTATAACCTTTATTCTTTAAATTTATCCTAATAAATTTGGTTTCTTACAACCTATTATTGTATTATATTATATCCCCTCTTTATTTTTTGGGTTCTATAAGTATTCTTGACATTTCACCCCCTTTGGTTTATAATACAACCAAATGATTGCCTGTATGAGGACTCAACCTTTCTATTCTTTACGATTGAGAATCCTTCTCTTCCATGTCCATATTATTTATATAATTTTAATAATAATATTATATATAATTTAATTATTATTTAATTTTATTTTATATCATCTTTTATTCTCTTCAAAAGGTTTAAAATAAATATTTTTAACTTTTTTCTCATGGGTCATTTTTGACTTTCTTTACATAAGTGTGAAAAGAATCTCATTTTTAGAATTTACCATAAGAGAAACATTCCTGATTTTATATCCAATTTACTTAATAAAAATTTATATTCAAGTTTACATGGGTTTTAAAATAAAATCTTATTCCAATTTTTTTGTACATTTTTTATTTTAAAAATTAAGGCTAATGTTTTAGAAGAATAAATGAAGGGATTTCATTACACTTATGAATATTTTTATCTTACACTCTAAATTTCCAATTTTTAACTTCATTTCCTTTATAGGTTTTAATATTTGGAAATAAATTTAAATAAATGTTTTAAATTTCCTCTTTTAAGCCCTGAAATTGATTTTTAAAAGTGACTCAGGAGTATATTTTTAAAACCACATTACAAAATATTTATGAAAGTTATTTTTTTATTTTTCTTTCCATTTCATATCAAGCAATAAAATATCTATCTATTTTGGAATTTTGTTTCATATATTAGCCTCTAAATTATCTTAATAATTTATAGTTTATACCACTCTTTGTTCATAGGGGTTATATTCTCTCTCACTCTTTATCTATCTATCGAATTTATCTTTATCCTTTATTTCCATATTATTTTATTTAATGGATATATTATATATCATTTACACTATTTATATATTATATATTTTTATTATTTACTTAACTGTATCCATAATAGTATATAAAGTGTCAATTTTAAGGGTTCTTACCAAGAAATTTGTTCCATTTATTGATCAGGGAAAATATCGACATTCCATATACCTAACATTTAAATATGGGGTTTTATTTATTATTAGGGAATTTTGGTTATGTATTGCATTATTTATTCATTACTTAATATAATAAATAAATTGTAATTAATAAGTGATAGGTAGGGATTAAAATTATATATCCCCTTGATATATTGTTGGGTCTCATGTGTCAAACTTGCTTGGGTATTTGGTGTAAACCTTACATGTTTATGTATGATGTCTTGGAATGAGGCCTTGATAGTATGTTTATATTTTCAAAAATTATGCATTATGTCACTTTTAAATTAATTATTATTGTCCATGTTATTATTTACATTTTTATATTCCCCATGTATATATCACAAGCTCATGTTATCGGCTTTATGAAATTATTTGATTATTATTTATCCCTACCATATTATTTATTCCTTGTTTATTATATCATAACTTATATTGTAATATACCCCTTATGGTGCATTTGAGGTCATGATTTTTATGTGTCTTTTTACTTAGGTTGTGAAGAATATTATTAAGTATGACATTTCAAGATGAGTATCATGTGTAAATAATTTTATGGGAGATCTTAAAGACTTATTATTAGATGATGATTTCTTGATTCAGTAGAAAAAAATTCTCATTAGATGATAAAGTTATGGTATTATTAGTTAATGATTTTTCTTAACTCTATAAAACTCTAAACCTAAAAGATATTTTTTATATATGTGAATTAATATTTTTTATTGATATTATAATTATGAATGGATAATTCTGGGTTACTTTAGTAGGTTTGAAAACTAGTATGTAAAGAAATATTTTTAGCCCCAGATTCGAGAGTGTGAGTCTGGGGAATCTCATATAATTTCAACAAAAATGGATTTAGAAACTCTTATTAGGATAAATGATTGTTTTGAAATTTCATTTTTATCAATAAATGAAGAGTGTTAACTAATGAAGAATAAATTAATTGTCTATCAATGATATATATTATTGGAGGAGATTGAATTATTTTCATCCAATGGATAAGATCATGATTTTAACAAAATTTTATTGAGTAAGAAAGTTACTGTTAATATGGTACGATGATATAAATAACATGGATTCTATTTATATTAAATATATGAACTCACACATGAGTGAATTTTAAACTCCCTAAAATGATAGTGAAGGCCTTTATGAAATGGGAAGTCAATTAAAGGTCTTTGTAAAGGTCAAAAATGGAAATAATAAGATCACTTTGTTGGCACTAAAACTTATCTCGATCCCTATAAGGTCAGTTTTCCTAAAAAACATACTATTTTAGATGAAAGGAAAATCCTAGAACCAACAAATTAGGTGTGAAAAAAATTCATGGTTTGCGAACAACTTTCTCACAACATGAAAAACCCATTTACACATGAAAGGAGACACTAAAGATCAGAGTTTTGTGGGTCAACCAGATGTATTGAAGCAATTGAAAAGTTGTATATGTGAAACATCATTCTATTTTACACAATTCTAAGCTTTGCACGCGACAACCCTTTGTATGAGAAATGAAATGGGAAACTACCAGATTTTATAGCCAAGTCTTTATGGGAAAGGCATGGGAAGCATGCAACCACTTTTTGAAACCCAGCAGGATTTTGCAGCACTAACTACCCATTTTAATATAAATAAAACCTCACCCCACATTTTTATGATGAATCTATAGAAGTTTAAGTGTTGGATATCTCTCACAAAAATATATCTTCAGTGATATCATGGAACTTTATACTTTGATGGATTCCCAAAGTTAGGGAACTTTCACGTATGACCTCCCATGGGCCTCAATGTGTCTTAGCCTATAGTCGAGAGTTAATCACGAAATAGACCTTAGGGATTGTTGGGTTATCACATGAGAGGTCTCCTTCACACAAACCTAAGCTGCGCATGACCTTATAATTTGAGCATGATTATGACTCTAAGATTTATGAAATTGTATTATGCTAGAGACCGTGGCTTTCAAAACCCCATTTTCATGAAATAAAATAGAGTTTTGTGAAACAACCTTTGTGTCCCTAACCCAACGCCTCCTACTTCCAAACAATGTTCTGCACAAGTTGAGTGCCTAGGTTCCATGTACTCAATCGAATCAACTCTTCTACACCCCAAATTCCCATGTGATTGATATCACTAACCCTTGCTTTCACCTCTTTTTCTGAAAATGTGGTCTCGACCATTACCTTACCTTTTTATCCCAAGCATAGGTACCCTAATTCCTTTTTCTCCAAATAATAGGCACCTGAACACTGGGACCAATGATTTTCACTCCTCCATGGTAGTGTATACACCATGCCCCACCCAGTGGCACATGAGCATTAGAAACATAATCCCTAAAGGTGGAATCATCAAGGGAAGTAACCAAACTATCTTGGTAGATATGTCTTATACCGGATATTCCTCCCCCACATCAAAATGGTCACCCTAGGTGTAGAACCATTAAAACATGGGATATATGAAGTAAAAATACATATCCTAGCATCATTGTCATATGATGTAAAACAATATGAAACAATCCTTAGAACATGACATAAAACTGTAGCCTTACCTCATGTGATGAGCATGGGATTCTCTATGTATGATCATCTTGGGATGATACTACTCCCCCTTTATGGGATGACACCCTATATCTAGCACCCCTAGGAATACTATATCCATTAGACCCACACCATCCCTCATTGACTCTCCTTTTCCGACATGAGTATCCTTAACACAAGATGTTAAACTGGATGGACCAGTCATATCACATGAACTTAAACTAGGGTATTGAACTATGTGGGGTTTGATCCTTGTTTACTAATAGTTTAGATTGGATACATTTATGGGGTTAAATCTTGATATACCAAAACATCTAGGGTACCTCCATGAGGTTAAAATCCAACACCCCAACGCACTCCACCAAATCCCAAGTGTGGTATATTCACAACAGGTGACACACTCAAGCAAATCCCAATCATAAAATCTTCCCCACTGGGGACACACATAAACAAATTAAAGGTGTTAAATCTCCCCCTAGGAACACACTTAACTAAATCCCAAGTTTGAAATATTCCCCTCTAGAGATGCACGTAACCTAAATTTGAATTGTTAAATATTCCTCCTGGGGACACACTTAACCACAAAATTATCCCCAAAACACATTAAACCCATGACCCACCTAAATATAATCTCTACCCCATACAATAAACATGGGATACCCATGGTAAAAATCCACAAAATCCTATGCCCCTGGAATAAAATACCCTATTCGCGACACAAGATGCCTTGGGTTCCACACCCAATATGCCTCACATATGGGATGCCTATGACCTAAAAAGGGTAATAATTTAAATATTACCAACAAGCCTAATGTCTAGATATTCCCAAATTTTCCCAATGTTACTATCTACTCTAACCTAAGGTTTCTTCCCTATCAAGACATAAGTAGCATAATTAACCAGTGTCCACCTCAAGATGGAACCAAGAACGAGTTTCAGGAACATGAATTAAATATTTTAGGATGACCTAAACTAGTCAATGAACTCCAAGGAGGAATCAATGGAAGGAGAAACCAATATCCCATCATCCCATTTCAATGAAGGTACTGATATCACTAACCATGGTGGAAGATGCCACCCACCTTTTGAAAGTGAGAATGTGGGGAAAAACCAATGGTTGACTTGTATCCCTAGAGGAAAGTGTGAGAAACAAAATTAGTGAACCTAAAATGAAGATATTATCCTTCACCCATGAGAGATAGTAGCATCGGGGAACCATCCATTTTTTATGTCATCAGATACAAATATTTGGTTCCAAGTACAACCTAATGAGTAGTGGGCCTAACATGAAAATATCCTTTGACTTGAGATGATAACATTGGTAATCCTTGATCTACGATCAATTTGGATCCCTAATCTATTTTAGAATGAATGGATAATGTGGGTTCATTGGGAATAACCTTGATTAGATCTGTACTAATTGTTGATTCCTTATACTTCATAGGGCTCAAGATACAGGAGATCGATGATGTAGTGATAATGGGCATTGAGGTAGGGGAATGTGGGTGTGGAAATCTAACATGATTATTTCCCTATGATGACATACACCATGTCTTCATCTATTGGGAACCCATTCATTATTTCACCCTTTGAGATCATCTAGAGGAGGGTGATCAATTACCTTGTTCACCAATATGAAAATCAAGGGGTCATTACCCCCAGCTATATGGCCTACCGGGATATCAAAGTATAGAAACCTCACCAACAACACTATCTATGAGGGTTGAAAAAGTTGAAACCAATCCCCATTCTAATGGAAAACTTCTTCAGGAGCCTCTCCCTAGAGTAGTCTAATAGCTTACTCTCATATGGTGAAAAGTTAGAGGATGTTTGAGCCGTACACATCATAGCCACTGTTCAGATGCTACCCAGGAGGGTTCCCACTTGGCCATGTTAGCACCAATACTGACCAATACCATAGGTTTACCCCATCCCTGCATCCTCTCCCCAGTATAGAACACCCAGTTCTAACAATGGGGGAATGCCTAGAAAATTTTCCAACAAAAGGAATCTTCTACAGCTCGAGTGTCCCCTACCAGTATCGACATATCTCATTAAATTACCACAACTACTGAGTGAGTATTTTTTTTTATTTTTTGGGATCAAGACCCCATATGCCTCTCAGGAAGGATGAGTTGACTCTATTAGTCACAAGAACCATAAAAAATAATTACAGGCCATACTGTGATGAATTATACCAAATAAAAGGTCTCCCCCACACCAACAAAACAAAAATGGGATTCCTCTCTATACTGAATACATTCCATACTCCGAAGGTCCATCCTAGGGTAGGAGGAAAAACAACTTCCATGTGTTCCATTCCCACAAAACAGGTTGCATCACACATTTAGGGAACCCAAGTGAATCTTAATAGATTCCACTTAGAGAAGGCCCATGTCGTCAGAGGCATAACCAGAGGAAGCGCTGTATCACCATCGACCTCTAAGAATCCAAAGTGATTAATAAATGAATGAGGGAATCTTCAACCTTGGTGCCAGAGATTGGGGAAGAATACTGCTGACTGAGTATTATGATTCCATAATCAGATCTCCAAAATATTCCCAAATCCCTCCATAGAAACTTATAGGTGGATGATTTTATATCCTCCTTCCATAGACTTGTAGAGTAACCATCTCCATCTCCACTAGTTTCCATATTCTACACCTTCATTCCAAAAGTTGGGTAGATGTTAATATCTGGGTTTATGCCGTTAAATGATGGTGAGCACTCCACTGATCCTCAAAGGGATACTACCAATCTCATGCATGAGGTGATTGTAATCACCCTGTCCTATGTGGATATGATCTTGAAGCTATTCCCACCTCTAAAAGATATTCCAATATACAATGTACATTTGACCCATGTGGAAACCCATCTCCCATAAAATTAGTATCAAATTAGATCTGTATAACCACCACTTCCAGTTTCCTAGTTTGTGATAATTAGAGCTTTGTCTTACGAAGAGCAAGATCACCACACTAGTAATGAATAAGAGGTATTTTTGGGGTTTTACTATCAATTTTTTTCACCACAATAAACCTTGAAATTTTTCATCTTAGAATCCCTCACTAAGGACCATGTAGTTTTTTTACACCATAATATTTGGGTGATGTTCAACCACCTTAAGGATTGTAAGATAAATTTACCTAGAATACATGAAAAAATTGATTCGATTTACCAATTGTAAAAGAGGGTTGAGATCGCATCACTCATAGTATCTTCAAATATTGAATTGTATGGATACCTACAAAATATCTATCTAACCTATATTAAGAACCTCACAATTATCTAGTGATCCATGGTAGAGTAAGATTAACACATGTAGATTAGAGGCTGGGGGAAGTACGATGCCCACCATTTGATCCCTATCCTATAGAAATAATAGAACCATTAATCTATCCCACCCACTAACTATTAAGGTTACTCTCTAACCACCGCCACTATGAATGTGGTTACTATTAACCCTAATAATGATCATATAAACCAATATGTTGATACATGCATGATAGGGAGAACCCACCTCATAGGGTGGCACAGTACCAGGTGGATCCTCTGATAGGCACCCACACCTGTCAGAAGAGGCTGACACTAGGTATTGGGATTCCCCCAATGGGTCATTGCTACCTTCCTACTAATATATGAACAAATTAAAGGGGTACACAGATCTTACTATCCTATCAAAGATTGAACCAAAAGCTGAGATAGACCCCAGGGTACCCGATTTTCCCCCAGAGCTAGAGGAATACAAGAGGATTACTATAGGGCTTATGTCTAAGCAGCATCTGGGCTGTGAAAATGTCCAAAAATGTACCCATTTCTCCTTAAGTTTGGAACCCATTACTTCTTATCTATGTGCCTAGATTTGAACCAGGGGGCCTTTTGTGTATTATTAGGGAAAATCTAGAGGCTATGGAAAATAAACAAGATATGAGTCAGCCACTCTGTCTAAAAAGCATGCCTATCTTCCTAGAGACCAGAGCTTCCTAGCCTCCTAGGACAATGATCCAGTCAGAGAACTAGTGACAAAAAATACTCACTAGGATGATGTGATAACAGATCTCACCACTTTCCTTGAGGATATTAAAACAAGATAAGTGTCAATTCCTCTTGAGGGAAAGATTTATCTAGTATGGGTATACCAAATTCACCCATAACTAAAATTAGGAAATCCACGTTTCATGCTTTTTAATTGTATGGGTGATGAACTGCAACATATGGAACAATTCATCTCAAGGTGTGACCCAATATTGGGGACTCCAGATTAGCAGGAAGGACCCGTGTTTGTGTGGTATATCTAGTTGGCCCTAGGAACCTTTCTTGCCTAGGAGGATCTCTAAAGATAGTTCCACTAATAGTTCAGCTCCACCTCTCATATAACCAACATCACCGACCTCTCCAAATGAAAAAAGAGGCACGATGAACAATTTTCTTACCTCACTACCTGATAGAAGGAACCCACATACTCACTTGAAATAACACTATCCAAAAAACATTTACTTATGATGTGCATAGAGAATTTCAGATAAGAGCTGGTCCCTACCCTCATTTATATAAACTATCTCGATGGATTTTGGGAGTTCTATGAAAAGGATTAGCCTCTCGAAGAATCATTTTAGTGTATCAAGAAATGGTCATTCCCATCACCCCTTCCATCTCCCATGAGAAGGCCTATAAAACTAGCGGTAGTTTATGCCATGCATACAAAGGCTATTGATCCAGTACACTTACTGACCCATTTACTGGATGAACTTCTCCAAGTTCATATCCACTAAGCATAGCCTCGCCTGGTATATCATTGTTAGGTATAAGTAAAACCTCATAGAGAGAACATTTCCCCAACCCCTCATTAGATCCTGGAACCCATGGTTCCTTTTATAGAAAGAAGAAACAAGACTTACTACATCAAAGATGCACATGTCCCAGGTTATTTCATCTATGACCTAGAAAAGGGGATCCTAAAATTACTAGAATACCAAATACCCAAAGAGGATGAACTCACCAATCATTCCATTCACTGACGATACCAAAAGATCCTTGGACACACAATCAAATATTTCTTTTTGTTCAAATATTGGATCTAGGAAAAAGTGGATTGTGGCCTAGTCAAATTGGGCGATATCCCAACACAAGTAGAACATGTCTCTAAAAACCTCAATAATGATAGAGAATACTCATGTGGGTAGAAATATGTCCCTAACCATGAAAAATAGAAATACAAAAAATGTTTTTATTGAAATATAGTTTCTCAAACCCATGGTATCATCCGTGACTTCTTGATAAATACATAACTTCATGCGATTATTGCACCTCATATGATTGCTACTTCCATGTCTACATCACATAATTAAAAATATTAAGAAAGAAAGAGAAAAAAACACAAGATAAATCATATTCACCCATTATTAATGAAAGTAGTTCATATCCTTGGTGAATTTATACCCCCCAAATTAGAAGATATGACCTGGGCATTCCCAAACATGGATTGTTTTATTGAATAGGAGAAAGAATGTACCTCTGTGATGCTATCAGACTAGTGGATCTCAACATAATGTTTGATGATGATGAATTATATAAAAACCCCTCTGGAAGTTATGTATGATTTTGTCAAAGGAGAGGTAGAGGAAATTTTGGAAGAAAAATTTCTATGCCATCACGTTAAACTAGGTTGTTCATGTTACTATAACTAGGAAAAAATCCTCACATATAGATTAATAAGTAAAAACTACCCAAGATTCTCTATCAATCATGACTACAAAACCAACTATATTAGTTGACCATGTAACTCATCAAAAAACATGATGTGATCAACTACACCCATCCAATGCCTAATCTCAGCTATCTGGTGCTTAGCCATAATTTTTTCATGGAAGTTCAGCTAACTAATAGTAGAGTACCACTAGTACTAGCCAAGCCCTAGGGTCTCAACCAATTATTCTTATTGTATCCCCAATTAAATAAAAACATCACATGGGAAATAAATCCACTCATCTAGAATTATAATGTGTTGAAAAACCTCAAAGACATACCCATGAGGCTATTAATCATCAAGGACTCCCACTATTCAAAGGAAATGTGTGAATCCATCATAAAATATTGGAATACCCCCTCTAGTTTGAGACTGAGGTAGCTACAACCGAGGCCTATTACATAAAAGAAGTTGAGATAGAGGAATATCAGGCCATCATTTCATTCTCTGAAGATGATTAGGGTGCCACCATTTAGGGCGACATACACCCACTATATATCACTGATCAATTAAACAATGTGTAATTCCACCATTTCCTAGTGAATACTAGATCTTGGATCAATCTAATCCCAAAATGAACACTCCACAATCTATGTATCATAGAATAGGATTTGATCCCCTTTAACCTGAAAATTCAGGGATAGGATAAGAGTGAGTAGAATCCACATGGAAATATTCAATCAAATACTCAATTCAGTGGCCTAGTGAAAGCACTAAATTTAAAGTAATATCAAAGGACAAAACCTAAAACACCCTTTTTGGAGGGCCCTAGATCCATATGTATGTATTATTCCCCTATTTGTACCACCATTTTCTCAAATACTCCCTCTAATTTAGAGTAGGAGTACACTATGGAAATGATTCTCCCTCCGACTTTTATGAGTCCCATTATTTGGATACTAGGTACTATTAAAGGGAAAGAAAATATATCCAGATTGATGAGGGTGAGTGTATTTTGTCCAAAAATGATCTGAATACCACTACATAAGATCCTTAGTCAAACTTGAAAGAGAAATTCATCTTTACAATCCATCTATTGGAACCTACAACACCAGATCTGGGAAATTGTTTTATAGTTACCAATAAGAAATAGTTCTTGTAGAATACTTCATTCTCCTACATGAGATAGGAACAACCAATATCAGACAACCATACTCCTATAAATTACTAATAATTTTTCCTTGTGGCCACTAATCTGAGACACTCCCACATGTTCTATAAGGTAGGAATGATTCGAAAGAAGTCGATCTGTCATCATTACTTTGATATCAGAAGTGTACCTCATGGTAAGAAACCAAACCAAATTAGGTTTTCATCATTATTTAATATATTCTTAATATAGAATTATTCTATAATTGAAGGCTCACCCCCCAACATATTAGGCTCTGATTCTATCCTTGGGGCTGTAGGGTTGAGAGACCTGTTTCCTCCCTCAAACTCTCGTATCTTAGACGATAAAGAAGATTTGGAAGATAAACCTCTTACATTTGAAGAGGGTGTCTCCACCAATATTGATGAGATGACTCAAGTGAACCTTGACACTAAGGAATATCCAAGGCCAACACTGATCAACAAAACTATATTTTTAGAGGAACACAAGTAGTATTTCTCCTTCTTGAAGCAAAACCATGAAACGCTTTCCTAGAGCCATGAAGAGATTACATGGATTAATCACTAGATTTTTGTCCATCACCTTGTCCTCCCAGTGGGTCACCAAGGGTTAAATCAGCCTTATATATGCTTAGTTACCATGGTATCATGGTTGAAGTTGAAATGAAAAAGTTAATTAAAGAAAATTTTGTTATAGAGGTATAGTAATCCAAGTAATTAGCCAACATCATCCCAGTTAGGAAGAAGAATGGGTTTATCTTAGTTTTAATCAACATCTAGGACCTCAACCTCCATTTTTTAAAGTATGAATATCCCCTTCTGATGAAAGAGAAATTGATTGATGATATAGCTAGTATCTAATCCCTCTTCTTTATGGATGTATATTCCTGGTATAATCAAATATGGATGGCCCCCAAGGGTGAGGATTATACTACATTTAGGTTACCTAAGGTGAAATTTTTCTACTAAGTGATTCCTTTTAGTTTGAAGAATATTGGATCCACTTTTTTGAATCCCATGCACCGTATCTTAAAACTTTTCCTTGGGATGATGGTAGAATATTATATAGATTATTTGGTGGTTAAGTCCCACCAATTCCAAGTCCTTCTCAAAGAACTCTATAAAGTGTTCGATTTCCTCCATTCCCACTACATGATGATTAAACTCTTGTAGTATACATTTGGGGTTACATTTGGAAAATTTATTATCTTCATTGTGAGATATAAATTCATCGAGATTGACCTAGAGAAAATTAAGGCTATAAAACAAATGTATCCTCTACACAACCTTTTGGAGTTGTGATTCCTCCAACCACTTAACCAATATTATAAGATTTATTGAAAATATATATAACAATTATAATCCATTTTTGAGGGTCCTGAGGAAAGGTTCCATTTACCAATGGGATGGGGACTGCTAGACATCCTTTGTGCATATTAAATAGTATATGCTATAGTTTTTGATTTTGATGCTACCCATCTTATAAAAGCCATTGGTCCTCTTTGTGACCACCCTATAATGATCCCTTGGTTCCCTCATAGAATAGAAAAATAATGAGGGTAGGGATAATGAATTATATTATCTTATTCACATGCTTCTGACACATAATCCATATACTCCCCCATCGAGAAGAGTTTCCCCACACTGGTCTTTGCAGTTCATAATTTGAAACATTATTTGTAGAAGCATGATATATAATTGGAGTCAAAAGTCAAATTGATAAAGTAAATACTAATATTACCCATGCTAATAGGGTTATTGGTGATCTGGGAGATAATCCTCTAGTAGTTCAACATTAGGTTTGTCCCACAGAAATCCATCAAGGTCCAAGAACTAGTAGACTTCTTAGCCATGAATTTGACCCCTAAGGAACTTCCTATGGACATCTATTTACCAAATGAAGCTATTATCTTAGTGTATTATTATATAATATGTTGGAAGATTAATTTTGATGGTGTCTCCTAAATTCCAACCTATAGAAGTTTTAACAACCCGAAACTCAATAAGATAGTCTTGGGGATTGTATTTATCATTCCTTTATAAGAAATACTGTCATACTCATTTCTATTGTTAGAAGGATGGACTAATAATGAGGTGGAGTATCAGGATATTATTAATTGTCTTGATTTGTCTCTCTATATTTATTTACCATGTTTACATGTGAATGGAGACTCCGAACTGGTCATCAAGTGGATCAAGGGTGACTATGTCATCATATTGAAAAATATTGTACCGCTACTAGAATGTAATCATTAGCTGATGGGCCAGTTACCATTCTATCTAGAGGTTAGTATGTTTCATGGTTATAAAATAGCCAAGGTAACACTCTATAAATTTTATCCATATCCCTCACAGAGCCTGACCAAGATAACCTATTCATTCAAGTGGCACTTTAGAGGGTCATCGCCCCTACCACTTCCAAAGATAATGAAAATAAATTGGTATACCAGATGGAAACTTATAATTCTATTATAGGGGCCTCAATTTCAACTATGATTTAGGATATGTATGATTAGATGAATCCGTTCATCAAATATCTCCAACACATAATTCTTCCACTAGGGTGAGCTGAGCATGAGAAAATCTGTCAGCGTACAACACAACGTACCCTCCAGAGTGACCCTAACATTGTGAAGGTTCTATACTCGTGTGGGTTCTATGGAATTATCCTATATTTCATTCAAGGATATGAGATATCATATTTTTTTCAATAGGTCCGTATAGGTTCCTATGGATCCCAATAGGTAGGATTGAAGCTCTCCCTTCCTATTCATAGGATGGGAAACTTTTTTCCCACCATGGTTCAAAACTACATTAAGTTTTAAAGAGGTTTCATGTGTGTTAGATCCAAGATAACTTTTTTTCATTAATAAATTGAGATTATCCATACTACTAAATATTTTTTTTTCACTTTTTAGTTTGGGGGCTCAACATTGTGGGTCCCTACCACCCACTGACAGCTTGATAGTGAAAGTTCATTTTGATTGAAATAGTCTTCATTTAAAAATATAAAGAAGTGGTTCCCCTCAAAGAAGTCAAAACATGGTCCATGATTCAGTTTTTGAGATCCCAAATCATCTATAATTTTGGGGTTCTAAACACCATTCTCATAGATAATGGCATTAACTTCTGGGCTATTGAGACGAATAAACTATACACCAAGTACAATATCCAGTCTAACCATACTTCCCAATAGCATGCATAGGAAAATGGGAATCTTGAGTCATTAAGAAAAACCCTCTCTAACATCCTACAGAAAATGTAAATCCATAACAAAAATATTTATCTTGAAAAGATCCCTATAGACCATTAGGCCTATTAGATGATAACTTTCCACCCAGGAGACCCCATACTCTCTTGTGTATATAACATAGGTAGTTTTACTTATTTTGGTTCAGTTTATGTCACTTAGAATGGATGTTTATAACTATTGGATGCTATAAAGAATAGAAAAATCCCATCTATCTAAGTTGGAAGATCTTGAAGAAAATATGATTTAGGCATTTCACAAATTTGAGAGGAACTAGAATAGGGTAGTGATAGAATTCAGGAAAAATATCCACCTCCAGACCTTCTTCTAGGGTAACATGGTACATGATCTTAGAAAACTAATGATACCCAGTAAAAAACCACTGAAGTTTGTGCCTAGATGGGAAGTATATTATAGTATTCATATTTTCTATTCCAATAGAGCATAATATTTAATTACCATGGATGTAGATCATATCACACCACCCACCAACACTAAGTTCCTCAATCGATACTTCATATAAAAATCGTTGTCTAAGCATTATGACCTTAAACCATTTCTAACCTTGGTTTGAGCTCTATATACTTATGATAAAAACTACCCCTTTGGTCTAAGTTACATTACCTTAAACTAGAATAATCATTAGTCTAAGTTGTATGAATCTAAACTAAAAATCCTAACATCCTCAGCACACGACATTAAACTGTGGACTTAACAAAATGTGATGAACACAGGATACCTCACGTCACCAATGTGATATAATAAAAAAACAATTTCCTTATCACATAATGTTAAAGTATATTCTATACCTATGTGTTGAATATTTTATGCCTCATATAAGAAATATGAGATAATTCAGTATTCTCACAAGAGAGGACATCACCCCTCCAGTGTAGGTATTCAACCACGCTGTGTTCCAGAACTACATATGAATTGATTCAAATTTCCATGGGATATATAGTGAAACTCAAACCTCATATCCTGGGTCCATCCCTCATTATTAACTCATTTTGGGTTCATTACTACCTCAACACCATTACACCCACTTGTGTGTGGGTTTTCTTTGTATTTTTTGTGATAAAGGGCCTCCTTACCCCTAATTAATTTCAGGTTATCACTCTAACATGCCAACATGCCTCTTTTGGACACCCACACCCTTTGGTTTGAGATACAAGACCTTAAAGTAATATAAGCCTTTGTATTAACTATATTAATCTTAAATACAAATTCCAATGACCTCAACACATATGTTAAACTGTAGCCTTACCCCATGTGATAAGTATGGGATTCCTCACATAAAAAATGTGAGATGAACCCAAAAATATTTTCTCAAAAAAGAACATTAAACTATATACTTACCATGTATGAAAAATACGGGATACCTCACATATAAAATGTGATATGAAACAAATCGACATCCTCAACACATGATGTTAAACTATATCCTTACCCCATATAAACCTAATATGCCTCCTATGAAAAATATGGGATGACAAAAACCAACATCCTCAACACATTTTTAATCACCACATGATGTTAAATAACCACATGATGTTAAATCACCACATGATGTTAAACTATATCCCTACCCTTTGTGATGAACATATGATGCATCATATAAAACATATGATATGATTCAATATCCTCACCAGAGAGGACACCACCTTTTTAGCATTGGTCCTCTACCAAGCCACATTCATGAACTCTATGTGGGTTGATTCCCATTTACATGGAATATGTAGTAATCCCTAGATATTTAATCCTAGGTAAAAACCCACCACTAATTTACTTCAGGGTATTTCCCCTCCAAGTTAGGCTTGATCCTTTCCTAATAATGTGATCATCCAGTGCATTTGAGTGCATGGTAGGGTAGCTCCCAAGGCACTCAAAATACCCCCATAAAATTCAACACTTCACTTTTCACACTTCTTTCTTGCATCAATCTAGATCCACATCATCAAATGAATACAAATAGTCCCCTAACTAAAATAGTTATTAGCCAAACTGTCTCACCTTCCATCATGATCACATGACTCAAAATATCTCTAGTGATAAATATCAGTTCTCATGTTTCAAACAAGGTCAATGATTGATCTTGTATTTGTTCTCACTATCCTTGATAGGTGTTGTTAGGGCCAATAGGGGCCTATATACCCTGAGAGGGGGGGGGGGTGAATCAGGGTATGGATATTATTTTTCAAAGTTCTTCCTACCCCACTGGATCTTGACCTCTTTATTACAAGGGTCACTTTGTTTTCTCTTGTGTGTGAACTATGATCACTTCTTTACTCCTTTATCTAATGATTATGCTTTGAATGCAATTCAGGAAAGAAAACAGGTAGACATGGAGATTTTTACTTGGTTCACCCTCACTGAGCTACATCCAAGGAGCATACACCGACAAGTTGCCGGTCATACCAATTCCACTAAACTTCACTAGCTGTGGATTACAATGTTCGGGCTAGATCACTTCTATGCCCAGGCTTACTGCCTTTACAAATTTTAGGGTCAGCTCACTGCTTTCCCAAGGGTCACTCCCTGTTTCTCTCTCTTTGGCTCACTACCTGTGGAGAGGATCACCTTCTTCCTCTTCCTAAGCTCACTGCTCTAGAAGGGAATCCAATCACAGTTTATAGACCTGTAGTTCTTTTCATTTGCATGAAATAATGCATCTTCAACTGTTGATAGATGCTCTGTTGAAGTCCAACTTTCATCCCCTGATGAATAGCACTTTGCCTCTGACCACTGGGCAACTACCTTTGGAAAGCACCTTCGCAAAGCACCCTACTTCACGAAGCTCAAACAAGCCTTCGCGAAGCTCCTGTCTTTTCGCAAAGCTCTCTCGTGAAGCACTCTCGTGAAGCTCAACTCTTTGCAAAGAAACTTCTCTCATGAAGCTCACTGAGCCAGCGCGGAGCACACAACTTTCGCAAAGCTACAATAGCCACCGCGAAGCTCCTCTTTCGCGAAGCACACTAGCTCCGCGAACTACCTTCACAAAACGAGAGCAAATGATCTTCTCTGAAAAATCTCTCTACTTCTCTCGAGGGGGTCGACCTCTATTTATAGGCGATTCCACCGACCCTTATCCCTTCCGCACGAAGTCAACGCCACATCATCTCAAATCGCGAAGCTTCAAAGATTCCGCCAGAATTCTTTCCAAATCGCGAAGCACCACGGGACTTTGCCGTTCGCGAAGCTTGACGTAGTCGTGAAGAATCACCGTCAACATACCTTCGCGACTTCGCCGCGAAGATCCCTCTCAATGCCCAATATTCCTTCGCGCCTTCGCTGCGAAGCTCCCTCATAAAGCCCTTCACCGCCGCGATGCGCATCAGCCTCTGCCATTCGCGAAGTTTGACGTAATCCTGAAGCATCACCACCTCCATTTTTCTGGTCTTCGCGATTTCCAAACCATGCATCCTATCTTCGCGAAATTCATGCCTTTGCCATATTAAATTATGATCTTCATGGAAATCCACTTTTCACGATGCTCACCAAACTCCAAATTTTGGACCCCAAAAATTTGGCAAATACTAGGAAACGGTGCCACCTTGTACTTCTCTTTTGTACCGCCTCCAGATCATCATTTCCTTTGTCATAGTTCTTTGTCAACATGGAATGTCAACAAATTCTTGGGAACTCAACAATTCTCCATGGGAACCTGCTTTGTCAACAAACACAATCAACCCAAAAATACTGTAGTGTTACCTTGAGGGATTTTTGCCCAACAATCTCCCCCTTTGGGTTTGTTGACAACTCTTCACAACTCTGCTCAGAAAGATTTTCTGCACTTTGATACCTCACTGAGTCTTCTTCCAGCCGCTACCACCATTCGCCTCTTGTGATTATGATAGCGTTCAAGGAATCACTTAACACGTACTCTAAGCCCACATGAGCAATGCTCGGCGTGAGAAAGAAGAGTAGTATGAAAGGTTCATCAATGAATCACTTCATGTCAGACCCCAATTGTCGATTCCAACCTGATACCAATTCTTAAATTTATACCAATTGTTGAACCACACTGATCCCAATTGATGATAGCTGGAAACCTTATCTGACCTTTCCAACACCACTGTTCTACTTTTATCACGATCCTCAGCTGTCGTGATATCTATGATTTGATCGATCACTTCTAGCATCGTCATGTTGAATACTCTCCCCCTTTCCCATTTCTCCCCCTATCTGGCTGCTCCACTGGTCAGCTTCTCCCCGTATCATTCATTATTTGTCAAATCTCCACATCGTCTCCCCCTTTAACAATCACTATTTTCTCCCCCTTTGTCAATGAACCTAAAGGACACTCCTTTTTAGTCTGTAACATAGTAGAGAACACATATTAGCACAACAAGGAAAAACACATCATACCTCGGGGAGAGGGGGGGGGGGTGTCCCACATCCACACTATTTCAAGTGCGGGGAATCGACTGAACTCCCAGAGCTAGTCGATGCCTCTCAAAAGCTTCCTTGGGTAAGGCCTTTGTCATAATGTCTGCAACCTGTAGCTCTGTAGGCACATACTCCAACTTCACAATGCTTTTCTCCACCTTCTCCTTGATGAAATGATACTATATCTCAATGTGCTTTATCCTTGAGTGATGAACTGGATTTTTGCTAAGATTGATAGGACTTGAGTTATCACACTGGATTCTGATCGGAGACTTCACTTCAACTCCCATATCATCAAGTTGCTGCATCATCCATAGTAACTGTGTGCAAGCTTGAGTGGCAGCAATGATCTCAACTTCTGTGGTGCTCAATGAAATGAAATCTTTCTTCTTTCTTAGCCAAGAAACACAAAGTCCGCCAAGATAGAAAGCACCTCCTGACGTTAACTTCCTGTCATCCACTGAACCGGCCCAATCTTCATCAGTATATCCCAATAATTCCAACTGATATTTTCCATTATATATCAAGCCGAAGTCCACTGTGCTCTTGATATACCGAAGTATTCTTTTCACTGCAAGCATGTGGCTTTCTTTGGGATTGCTTTGATATCTCGCATCAGAACCTTCTTTTCATATTTCTGAAAGACACCTTCACTATGCTTCATTTGAATCACAAATTCTACAAATATTGATTCCGCATTGAATGTCATTATCTCGGTGCTTGTTTCAGCCCATAAAAGGTATTCTTCATCCGAAAAACCTTATTCTCATTTTTATGAATGAGAAAACCATTTGGCTGCTCGATATTCACTTCTTCCTCCAAAATACCATTCACGAATTCTGATTTGATGTCCATATGGAATACTTTGAACTTTCTTTGCACTACAATGGCTAGGAATAATCCGATTGTCTCCAGCCTTGAAACCAGTGAAAATGTTTCTTAAACATTAATTCCCTCTATCTGAGAGTATCCTTTGCACACCAGTTGTGATTTGTTTCAAATCACTGTGTCATCTTCGTTAATCTTGTTACGAAAGATCCATTTAGTACCGATGATGTTCTTATCTACTAGCCTCGAAACCATCTCCCACTTCTGATTCTTCTTAATATGATCTATCTCTTCATTCATGGATGAACCCAGTTTTCATCATCAGCTGCATCAACAATGCATTTATGCTCAACCTAAGATAGAAAAGATGCATGCTGCAGTGATTTCATTTCCCTTGTCTGAACTGGAGCTGCCTGATCACCAATGATATTCTGTCTATCAGTTTCAGCTCAACTCTTTGGTCTCCTTGTAGACACATACTTGACACTTTCTTGTTCATCATCAGTGTCTTCTTCTGAATCAGCATCAGCCACTTCTTCTCCCTCTGTGTTTCTTTTTTTCTCAACACTTTTTCCAGGAAACTGTTCACTGACTCATTTTTTAGTGGCTTCATTTCTTTCAGCTACTTTTCTCTATGTCATTGTTCAATGCCGTCATTTCTTTGAACATCTTCTCTCATATTTTTGTTGTCACACCTTTGATTTTCTCTCGCAGCTTCTTGGTATCCTGAAATCTGTCAGCTGATACCACATTGTTAGAACAAAATAGATAATCATGAAAACATGTGTGTTGCTGCTTTTCCACCAATCATTCTTCATGAGTATAAACATTCATCCTTTATATCATATTGAGATCATGCATCTGATTAGGATATAGAATGCTCCCCCTGTGTTATGCAACTCTTCCCGTAGTTAGGCCCAACAGTTTAGACCCATAACTAGTCTTTTCCTCCTGCATCATTTGTTCTCATCTTCCACTCAGAGTTGAGCCATTAACAAAATCTCTAAGACTACTGAGTTGAAACTCGGTGTAGGAAACAAGAGACAAAGTTAACAACACAATCACATTCTATTGTGCTCTATTGCTCCCTTTCTTCTTCAACTCTGGTACCTGATTTGAATCAATTGAAACTGTAGAGCATATCACATATCCACTTCGGATCCTTAGATGCCACTTCCCCTTGGATCGTATCTCCCTAGAACCTGAAACACATGAATCATCAGTTAATAGCATTTTTATACATAGGGAGAGGGGTCGTTTCTCGAATCCTCAAAACGAGGATAGTGGTTGATCCTAACGGGTCAACCCTTTGATTTTTTCTTGGAGGGCATCACACTCCTTTCTTGCTTCCTCCAGCTGCCTAGCCAAATTCAACTTTTCTGGCCATATGACTAGGAATTCATTGCCTACATTCTGAGCATTTTTATGATATGTAGATTTGGTAGGCTTGGCCTTTCTCACCATTTGGGGTTTAAAACCACGAGTACATAGCTCTATCTTTGATGTTCTTCCAAAATTCCATTTTTCTTGATTATTTAAATGAGCAGGAATCTCCTTTCTTTCCATCATCCCTTGATTCTTCCACCATTGCAAGGGTCTTCCTCTTTTCTCCACTGCTTTTTGTGGCACACGACTTGCAAATTTTTCAATGAATTCTTTGTTTATCTTCCTTTTATCAGATTTATGAGTCACCACCCTATTTTTCATTGGTGGTGGGTCCTCTACTGAATGTACTTTCTCCTTACTCACAACTGTAGCGTTTCCTCCCTTTTTCTTCCAGATTTGGTCATGTTCTTTCTTAGAGAGAGGTTGTGAGTGTGACAGAGGAGGTGACTGATGCACCTTTTGTTCAGCTCCATGTGATTCCCCTGAGGCTCTAATCCTATTTTCCAATTTACCACCTTGTCTTCCAGTGTACGATTTCTCATTATACACTACTAGAGTCGGGAATCTCCTTTCACGTTCCTTTTCCTTCCCTGCATTCTTCTTGCTACACTGTCTGGCCAAATGCCCATGATCAGAACATATGAAACATCTTCCATCAAAGACATACCTCATTTCATCATTTCTATGTCGAGATGTTGATGTAGATTGAGTTCTTCCTCTGAAATTGAGCTCCTGAGCTTCCTGACACATACTCATGGTGTGTCCCATTCTTCCACAGTAATAACATCTAACAAATGCTTTACTTTGAGAGAATCTTCTTTCTGATTTCTCATGATGCTTCATCTTATTCTCATATTTTGTACATTTTCTGTTTTCACAATACGAAATGTATTCCCGAGCCTCTGGACAGAAGCTTAATGTGTGGCCGTGAATCCCGCAGAAATAGCACATGTCGTCACTTCTTTTTGTAACTGACCTCTTAGGCCTATCTCCAACACCTACAGGTTTTTCTCCACTCCTAGAACTGTTCACAGCTCTCTTCTTATCATGCATGGGAGGTGATTCATCAAATCCAATACCAGCTTTTCCAAAACTTGCTGATCTTTGAGCTGAGAAAATATTCTATTGTTTCTCTTCAGAAATATCATATCTGTACTTCATTTTATCATCAATTGTCGAAGGATGATCAAATAGTAAATGCAAGGCATCCTTCATTTTAGGATTTCCTCTATCATTGGAACTCTCTAATTCCTTCTTAATTGATTCTAGCTCTTCTTCCAACTTTTGAATCTCTGTCTCCCTTGATTCAAGTTGGACATCAAGTTCTCTCTTGAGAAGCTTCCCTCTACTCATCTCATCTTCCAATTCACGTGTCAGCTTTTCCACCATTGCACTTTGCTTCTCTACTTTCAATTTTTCCTCAGAAACAGATTTGGAGACAGATTCACTCTCTTGTTGTAGGCTTCGATTCTTCTAAACTTCTTCAGACAACTGTGCTACTAGATCATCATTTCTAGCTTTCAGATTCTGAACTTTATCTGACTTTTGATTCTCTTCATAATCATCATCCTTTTGTTTTCCTTTCATTTTAGCCAGCTTTTGTAGTTCCTCACCTTGAGAATCATTCTTCTATTTAGGTCAGTTGCCACATCAATAAGCCTTTGATTTAAGCCTCTTAGCTTGTTGACCTCAATATCTAATACCTTGATCCAGATTTCTTTAGATTTGGATTCTTCGGTGTTTCCAACGTCACTGAATATTAGGTTCTTCGATGCTCTTGACTTGATATTTCACTTTTCTATTCAAGCCATCGATCTCCCTTTTCTGTTCTTCAATCTTAATCTTGTACTCACCAACTAATTCTGAGTTCTTTGGTGCTGATAACTTGAGTTTCTCAATTTTATCCATCAACTCAGAATTCTCTTCTTCCTGCTGCTGCATATAAAGTTTGGCATCACGAACAACTTTGTTAGCTTTCTTGGTTTTGGCTCTCCAAACATCTATCTCTTCAAGAGCATCCTCTAACTCACCTTTCATATCTATTCTTCCTTCAATTCTTTCTTCTTCATCATCACTTGTTTCAATATCACTTTGAAGTTCATGTACTTCACTCATTCCTGCATCATGCTTGAGTGAATCAATCTTTTCCCTGTCAGATTCATCCAGAACTTCCTTTAGCAAACTGTTTGATTCCTTTTATTGAATCACACTTTTTCCATACACACTTCCACACTGAGGAATACCACCTGAATTCTACTTCTTTTTGGATGTTTTTCCCTTTGCCATGGCTCACCGAGATAAGAGCAGACTGATTCTTTAAACACACAGATCAACTACACCAAGTCGGAGCAAAAAAATATGATAAAATAAACCTATCCCTTAGATACCAATTGTTAGGGCCAATAGGAGCCTATATACCCTGAGAGGGGGGGGGGTGAATCAGGGTATGGATATTCTTTTTCAAAGTTATTTCTACCCCACTGGATCTTGACCTCCTTATTACAAGGGTCACTTTGTTTGCTCTTGTGTGTGAACTATGATCACTTCTTTACTCCTTTATCTAATGATGATGCTTTGAATGCAATTTAGGGAAGAAAACATGCAGACACAGAGATTTTTACTTGGTTCGCCCTCATTGGGCTACGTCCAAGGAGCATACGCCGACAAGTTTCCGGTCGTACCAATTACACTAAACTTCACTAGCTGTCGATTACAATTTTCGGGCTAGATCACTTCTATGCCCAGGCTCACTGCCTTTACAAATTTTAGGGTCAGCTCACTGCTTTCCCAAGGGTCACTCTCTGTTTCTCTCTCTCTGGCTCACTGCCGTTGGAGAGGATCACCTTCTTTCTCTTCCTAATCTCACTACTCTAGAAGGGAATCCAATCACAGTTTATAGACCTGTAGGTCTTTTCATTTGCATGAAATAATGCATCTTCAACTGTTGATAGATGCTCTGTTGAAGTCCAACTTTCATCCACTGATGAATAACACTTTTCCTCTGACCACTGGGAAACTACCTTTGGAAAGCACCTTCGCAAATCACCCTACTTTGCGAAGCTCCCAATTTCGCGAAGCTCAAACAAGCCTTCGCGAAGCTCCTGCCTTTTCGCAAAGCTCTCTCGCGAAGCACTCTCGCGAAGCACTCTCGCGAAGCTCAAATCATTGCAAAGTAACTTCTCTCGCGAAGCTCACTGAGCCAACGCGGAGCACACAACTTTCACGGAGCTACAATAGCCGCCGCGAAGCTCCTCTTTCGCGAAGCACACTGGCTCCGCGAACTACCTTCGCAAAACGAGAGAAAATGATCTTCTCTGAAAAATCTCTCTACTTCTCTCGAGGGGGTTGGCCTCTATTTATATGCGATTCCACCGACCCTCATCCGTTCCGCGCGAAGTCAACACCACGTCATCTCAAATCATGAAGCTCCAAAGATTCCGCGAGAATTATGTCCAAATCGCGAAGCACCACGACACTTTGCCATTCGCGAAGCTTGACGTAGTCGTGAAGAATCACCGTCAACATACCTTCGTGACTTCGCCGCTAAGATCCCTCGCGAAGCCCAATATTCCTTTGAGCCTTCGCCGCGAAGCTCCCTCGTAAAGCCCTTCACCACCGCGATGCGCTTCAGCCTCTGCCGTTCGCGAAGCTTGACGTAATCACGAAGCATCACCGCCTCCATTCTTCTAGTCTTCGCGATTTCTAAACCATGCATCCTATCTTCGCGAAATTCATGACTTTGCCATATTAAATTATGATCTTCATGGAAATCCACTTTTCGCGATGCTCACCAAACTCCAAATTTTGGACCCCAAAAATTTGGCAAACACTGGGAAACGGCGCCACCTTGTACTGCTCTTTTGTACCGCCTCCAGATCGTCATTTCTTTTGTCATAGTTCTTTTTCAACATGGAATGTCAACAACTTCTCGGGAAATCGAAAATTCTCCATGGAAACCTGCTTTGTCAACAAACACAATCAACCCAAAAATACTGCAATGTTACCTTGAGGGATTTTTTCCCAACATGTGTGGCTGTGGAACCTATATTTCGAACACAGTCATCAATTGTTCCCCTCCCACTAGTCATTCCCTTTTCATAATCTAAGTCTTGGAAGTCTCAATTTACTTTATCTTCAATTTCCCTTTATTTGGGGGGAATACCAACACCCTATGAATCCTTTCCCTACACACATATGCATATTGAATAAATAAGAAGACATATTTTGGGACTTCCCAGGTTAGTCACTTTCCCTCTTATTATATTCTCTCGAATAAACAAAGGGAACTCTGTACTTCTCTTTGTTTCTCACTTCGATCATGGATCACACGGGTTAGGATTCATGGAGGAATTTATCTAAGAATGTTTGTGACGTGAAAGTGCTCTTTGAAATAGAATCTCATATCCATGGTCTAAAATCTATGAACATAAACTAGGAGTACATGCCTAATCATTATGACCATAAAATATGTGCGAGTTGTCTCAAAAATGTTCTATGTGGCATCAGGTCTCCTTGCCCTCAATTAAAATCCAGTTATCTATCCTATATTACACAAACACTCCTTTAAGATATTCCCCCATGGCCTAAGAATTACTACCTTAAACTATTTGCAACCCCGGCTCCAAGAATTATGAACTTAAACTATTTTCAACCCATGGTCCCAAAATTAAAACCTTAAACTATTTTAAAACCATGGTCTAAGAATTTTGACCTTAAACTATTTGAATTCCATGGTCCAAGAATTATGACCTTAAACTATTTGTAACCCATGGCAGGAGAACTAAAACCTTAAACTATTATCAACCCATGGTCTTATATTTAAAACCTTAAACTATTTGAAACCCATGGTACAATAATTATTACCTTAAACTATTTTAATCCCATAGTCCAATAATTATGAATCTAAACTATTTACGACCCCTAGTTTAATCACTATGACCTTAAACTATTTTCAACCCCTTGGTTTGACTGGTATGACCTTAAACCACCAAATTCCAGAGGGAAAAATGTATTCTAGGTTGAAAACCCATTGGGTAAACCTAGGAAAAAGTCACACTCCAACCCATCAGGTCATTCTCATGACCTGAGAAAAAATGAGGCCGTAAATAAAAATGTAGAAATCTATAGGGACCCACCATGGTCCCTGAAAAAAACCTTGTTTTTATAACTAGACCCTATCATTTTAGGAAACAGTTATAGCCAAATCTCATCTCCCTTTTCCTCAAGATATCCTTTAAGAGGTTCTACCCATTGCGTGTCCCACTCGTGCATCCCATTACCCTAAAATAACATGATTTATTTATTTATGTCAACAAATCCTAGTCAAAAGACACTAAATTTGTCTATGAATGTCCCAATAACATGATGTTAAACTGTATGACACATTTTCCTCCCCATATGACACTAAAATACATGTTCAATGTCCTTGCTGAAAGATATTAAAATACATGCCATCCTTCCTCATTATATAATTTAAAACCAAAAAGCATCTTAGGTCCATGCCTGAAAATCCCTCCCCTCCCTTAAATGTCGGCCACCTAATGCACCATTCTAGTTCTTTAGTTTTTTAAAATCCAAGACAACACTAAACTTCGAAGATGAGTCTAACATTGTTCAGACCAATATGCCCACCAAATATGTTGAAAGCCGCAATGGTGTAATATCAAGAGTATTGAACTCCATTCAAGACCCAGGAATCATGTCCTACTGGATCTATTTCCCCATCGTCTTTCATGTCTAAATGGACCCCTTAACATCAAGGTTTCTTAGACACGCCAGATCACCTACCATCTTGGGAACACACCCCAAAAGGATTCCAACAAAATTTTGATGGGTCTTGTGTTTTTAACATGGTAAATGGCCAAACCTCATTTTGTTATTCCCATCCCTAAATAATATATACTGGGATATATTTCTAAAACATGTTCAAAATCTATCCCCTATCGTCCTGTCACCCCCTTTGTGTTCCAAATCATAGACATCTCGATTCACAGTCATCACACCCTTTATTTGGGTAGAATTCAATGCCCCCAGTATTACCCCATTTGTGTACTAGTGAACATTATGATTGAAATTTTACTTTAAAATATCCCCAAATTTCCATCAAAATATTTTTTATTTATGATATTCCCCATGGTTAATAGTCAATTCAGGCCCTGAGTGTTCAACCCTTGTTTGAACTCTCATACAAATGAGTAATCTTCTGTTTTCCCTTTTTTACTATTCTGATCATAACTCAAGTTCGATTAGGGATTTATTATTGGTTTTATTGTTAATAATATCAGATACATGAAAAAAGAATAAAGTATTTAAATATAGTGGATTTTAAGTAAATAATCTTCAAAAGTTTGGGTGGTCCACCTGCATGTTAGAGAATCTCCTTTATTTCAACCAAACTAGTGTTCCCAATTCTTCTACTTTAGCAACCATGTTGTCCATCACAACTAGACTTTGGTGAGTGGCCTTAATAATTTTTTTAGTCTAGAAAACTATATTTCTTCCTCCTCAACCATTTAGAAAACCTTACCTGTCCTAAGTTGTATCTGAACCTGCTTATCTTGGAACTCTGCCATTAGTGATGCTACCTATGCTATCTTATTCTCATCCATAACCAATTGGTCCCTTAATTGAATGATGATACCCTCTTGTTCATTTATGATGACCTCATTCTCACACTCTTTATATAACAACTATAACTTTTAAAAATAAAAATCCCTTTGTGATTGAATTAAATGACATATTATTGTTATAAAAAAACATGAAATTATTTGGTTTTATTATATCCTTTAAAATTTAAAAGATAATTAAGAATGATAACAATTAATTATATAGATATTGAACAATTATCATATGATTTGTATAAATAAAAGGTTGTGATAAATCCAATTCACACAAACAAATGAAGTCATGTCCTCATCCAGTAGGATCATACCCTATAAAACCCATTTATCAGAGATTATAAGGGAGATAAAATCACCGGTATTTTCCCTTAACCAATCCCAAGATGATATCCAATAACCAAATCATGATAGAAACTATTTATAGGATAATTTCAAGCTCATCGAGATCACAGCACAAACCATGTTTGCTGAACCACCTCATGAAAATATCACCATCATGCACCTTACTCTTAGGGAATTTTCTAGTTTAATAAAGGGGTATGTATCTAGAACCTAATAATATCAATATATATTTTATAGAACAATGAATATATTTACTTCTTATTATTTTTATTTGTAAATGTTTTTTATTTTGATATGATAAAACACAAATTGTATTTTTGTGTAATATGAAATTTAAATTTAGATATTCCTTTTTGATGAATTCATGTATTTTAAAAATAAATTATTTATTAATAAAATAATAAAATTAAATAATATTTATTAGATAAAAATGATAATATAATTTTTATAAAGTCAAATGTAAATTTTTATAAGGGTTTGAAAACTGTTATTGTCCAAAAAATTAGTATTTCTCAATAAATTCCAATTATTGTTTTAAAAGTAAAAATTCACATATTGAGAAAATTATTTTTATGAAATAAATATTTTTTTTGAAATTATCATATTTAAATGATCCAACAATTATTTGTTTCACAATTTTATCATAGAATCAAATTTTTGGTTAAAAATTTAATACAATATAAATATATGTTGTGTATTATGACATCATAATGACCCAAAAGTGTTGTAATAAATGATATAAAGGGAATCCAGAACCAAATATATGTTTTCCAATTAAAATTATGTGTTTTTGGGGTTATTTTATTAAATTTAAAAAGCCTTTATGAATCCTCCAAAACCTATATTATATTTTAAGGTTTTAAAATCAATTATTTATAAACATGACTAACTTCCACATCACCAAGGGTAATATTTTAATGATTTCGTTCCTTGGAATTATCAAATAATTAAAAACAATACTAATTTTTAGAAACCATGGGAAAAAATCATGGGAAGGTTTGTGATTTGGATTATTTTATTGTATAGAGTCCAAAACCAAAGTTTGAAAAATAATAAAGAACTCCCCTCTCTTTTCCTATATAAACCCACCCATGATCCCATTATTATTCACTTAAAAACCTTGGATAATGTCCTTAATTTGAAATCCTCTCTCTATATTCCTCCTAATTTTCCCCCAATCTCTCAAAAATATCCTCCCAATATTTTGGAATCACCCTCCGAAGGTAAGGGACCTCTCTCTCTTCTTTTCAATTCAATCACTTTCTCTATATTTAGCCTTTTGAATATAAATTGGTTATATTATCATGAAATTATGAAGATATGTATAATATCCAATTGTTATAATAATTATTATATATCAACTTTACCCCTCTTTATATCATTTCCCTAAGCTGTTACTACACCAGAATTTAGTAAGGGATCCTCTCCTTATCCTCTATATTCAAGCATCTTCTTCATTTTATGCATTTTATTTTCAATTCCTATTATTGGAATATATTTTTCAAAATCCCTCTTACCATGAATTTGATGTAAAATTTTTTATACACCCTATTATCTCTCATTAACCATTTTATGAATCCTTAGGTACTGCCGTTATGCTGCCAAATTTCACTATGATTTTTCCATTCCAAACCATTATATTGTGAATACCATCCCATTTTCATCTCAAGGCTATTAAACTAGACATACCTATACTTATTTGACTGGGTAATTCCATGTATTCAACCAAAAATCCTTAATCATGATGTTAAAATTGATAGAATAAATCCTTATTTCGTATGATCTATATGGCACACTTATGCATGTACATGATATGAAAGCGACGAGTGTGCTTGAAATTTTATAGCGCTCCAATGAATTGGGTAATGTTTTAGTCTCATGAGACATCATATATGAGATTATGTAGTTAACCTAATCTATTATGGTAATTTTCCACCATGTTATGATGCCTCGATAGTTAGTCTTGACCTATGTTTATGATGTCATGTTTAAAGTTTTTTCCATTTACAATGTTGCCTTTATGTTATCATGCTATGTCATAAATTTTTGTTCATGTTTATGATTATCACCCATTTTATGTTGCATTTAAATTCTTATTGTCTAACATATAATAATTTATTTACTTTATTCTTTTTTATTCCATTAATAGACTTTGTAGCTCAACCCTTTCTTATATATGTGCCCAAGTTATCTTATATAGTTTTAAGAATGATGGAAAATCATAATCATTTCAAGGAAGTTTTCAATAATGTCAATGTACTCCTATTTTAAGATGTTATGTAACGTACCTAATTTCCCAAATACACTAGTATTTTCAATATTTTGTATTGTATTATGTGTATTCTTATGTAATAAATCATGAATTAATGTGTAATAAAGGAAAGCGTTTTCATAGTTGGTATCATAGGAATATTTAGTTATTTTTGGGATAGGATTAGGAAACTATAGAAAAATAATCAGGGATAATAATAAAAATAATAAAACAGACCTAAATTTTGATAAAGTATAGATTGATTGGTTTCTAAGAAAATTCAACCCTTTTTGGATACTACAAGTGGACATGGATTTGGAATAGAGGTAATGAGGGGTAATAATACAAAAAAGGGTGATTGAGATGGACTCAATCCTCTCATGGTGCTTGAAAATGGGCCTTTCTACTAACCAGGTTTGACACTCCTAGGGAATATGCTTTGGTAAATTCATAATTGAATTAAATACCATTATCAAGGAAAAAAATGCATGTAAGAGTCTATGTTAGGAAATAGATCATGGATAACATATATTAAAACCAAAAAATTAAAAACTTAAGGAAATAAAATTCATTTATAAATTATCCCATTAATGTTTTTAAATTCCTATTTTTTCTTTAATAGTTTAGAACTACTCATCCCTAATATTCCCTTTATTCTATCCAATGGAGAGAAAATAAGAAGAAATGAGTAAACAACCGATATGAAGGGTAATGTGATGACTAACCAAATGAGATGCCCAACCCAATGGGATTAAGAATCATGAACGTTGTGATTATACATTATCAGTTGAATCATGTCCTAAATAGAAACCATAATCAACAGGAATTCCCAAATCCCTTTAATAAAGACCAAGTTGTATTTGAGACATTTGTGCAAAAAAGGCCTCTGACTTTCAATGGATCATCTGATACCTTAATCATGGAATAATGGATCAACACCATTGAATGGATATTATCCATCCTTGAATGTTCCAAGAAAGATAAGGTTATATTGGATGTTTATTATTTAGAAGAATAAGAAAATCAATGGTGAACATTGATCATGAATATGAAACATGAGGAAGATATTTAAGTGATGGGGTGGAAGGAATTCCAATTTTATTTGAAATTTTTTTTCCCCACATTCTCTAAATTAATATGGAACAAGATTTACTTTCCCTTATGAAAATAATATGATGAATTTGTTAGGGATTACGAGGAAAACTTTACAATACTTTCACGAAACACCATTGGATTTGTTTTTACCCCCAAATTCAATGTTAACTCCTTCTTTGGTGGGTAAAATTTTGTGTATGAAAATACTTAGTGATTTGGGACATTGAAAGATATGAGGAAATTGTTTGATATTATATCAAATTTGAAATGGATATTAGTGAATCTCAAGGGTCTCATGAGGATAAGAATAAGAAAGTGGGGTTTAATCCTGGCAGTGTTATAGAGAAATATAATGGGGGTAATAAATTTCAACATACAACTTGTTGAAAGTATATAAATAATAACTCTAGAAATTACCTGATGGTGATAATGAAATGCTTTATGTGCAAGAAGGAAGGGAACCTAGATATTGATTTTCAAGAGTAGAAACCCACCAATGTAATGGAAGAGAGGAATTCTCTAGTCAACCACCAACCTTTAGTCCAATTTTTTAACTTCAAGGAATAATGGAACTTTTAAAACTAATACACTAAGCCAATTGTGGTCAAATACAATATCTACCAAAAAAATCCAAGGCAGTAAGGCCAAGATTACTCCATTACAACCACTAAGGTGGATCCAGACAATTAAGTGGTAATAAGTACACTAGTTATTCATTCAGGAATATTGAATTTACTTTTTGATTTTGGTTCTATGCATTTCTTAATTTCTAGCTTATATAGTAGAACTATTTAAACACTACCATAAATCATGGAAGTAGAGATGTCGATGAAAAAGATATATGGGGAAATTATTACGTCCCAAATGGATATGGATTTTCTTTCCTTACATAGAGATATTATAAATTCTTTCAAGAAGAAAATCACTCTCTGTATCGAGAATCATCCTATGATATTGTAAAATTGAAAGGATGAGGATGAATCTTCTTTAGAATCAATATATAAAGAAAAGATATTATTTCCCTATGAAAAGGTTTATCTAGCTCAAATGTCTGGGTATAATAAAAAGATCATCCTTGAAGACATTCTTATTATGAGGGGTTGCACTGATGTGTTTCCTGAAGAGTTTCTTCATCTTACTCTTAGCCAAAAGGTTGAATTTTCTATCAATATTATACCTAGGGTGTTTCCATTATCCAATAATAAATATTGAATGGATGTTGTAAAACTTTAGGAGATGAAGAAAAAAGTATAGTAGAATCTAGATAAATGGTTCATATGCCCATGTTCTTCATATTGGGGGTGCACCAATCCTCTTATTGAAGAACAATAATGGGTCAATTTTCTTTTTCATCGATCATCATGAGCTCAACAAGATCATGGTTAAGAACAAGTATCATTTTTCATGGATTGATGAATTATTTTATCAACTACATAGATACCAATACTTATCCAAGGTGGATCTTCAGTCAGTCTATTATCAAGTAATGATGAAGAATGAAGATATCCCCAAGACTGATTCCCATACAAGGTATGGGTACTATGTGTTCATAGTAATTCCATTTAGACTCATTAATTCTCTAAAAATATTTTTGGAATTTTTGAATAGAGTATTTACAGATTACCTCCACAAATTAGTGGTAGTATTTATAGATAATATTATAATGTAATCCTAAATCAAGGAGATGCAAGAGGATTATCCGAGAACTTTACTAAATACCTTAAATAATGATAAGATTTATGAAAATTATAGAAAATGTGAGTTATAGTTGAAGGTAGTCTCATTATCGGGGAATGTTATCACTAGAAGAGAAATATATGGTAACCCTTCAAAAATAGAGTCAATTGAAGGATAGAAAAAGACAATATCTATGACAGATATCTATAGTTTCCTTAGATTGGATGAGTATTATCGATGATTTTTAATAAATTTATCATGATTGTAAAACATTATAACCATGATAACTAAGAATAAAGTCAAGTTTGTTTGGAATAATGATTGTGAAGAGAAATTTATGGAGTTTAAAAAGAGGATTATCGCTACACCTGTACTTATTCTACCAACAAGTGGGGAAATTTTTGTGGTATACACCGTTTCTTCAAAGAATGTATTAGTATGTGTACTAATGAATAATGGAAAAGTGATAGCCTATGCCTTAGTGAAATTAAAATTTCATGAACAGAACAACCCAAAAGATGACCTAGAGATTGTTATAGTAATCTTCACATTGAAAATATGGTGACATTATATCTTTGGGGAGAGGTTTGAAATATATAAATATCATAATATCCTTAAGTATATATTGACATATAAAATGATGAATATGTACCAATGAAGATGGTTAGAGGGAATTATGGACTATGATTGCTCAATCCACTACCATCAAGGGAAAGAAAATAAAGTGACATATTCTCTATGTAGAAAGAATCCTAAAATTTTATCATTGATAATAATTGAGAAAGATATAATCTTCTTAGAAATGAAAAGGATGGACATGAAAATCATAAAGGAAGAAACATTATCAATCCTTTCACAAATTATTTATCAAACATACATTTCATAGAAGAGAAAAGATGATATAAGAGATGATTTATAAATTTGGAAGAAGGTGAAAGCTATAATAAGAGGGAAATATTCAGAGTTCAAAATTAATGAGGAAGGAGCTATAAAATTTGGGACATGACTATGTGTACCATTGAATAATGAGTTAAATAAGGAGATGTTCGATGATGCACATAGATTGATATTCTCCATCCATCCAGGGGCATAAATATGTATCGAGATCTATGAGAGAACTATTGGTCGGATAATATGAAGAATGATATCATATAATATACATCGAATTGTCTTGTATGTCAAAAATTAATGGTTGAAAGGAAAAAATGCAAGGGGGTGATGCAACCATTACCCATACCTACATGAAAATGGAAAAACATAACTATAAAATTTTTCACTGGTCTTCTGAATACATCGAGAGGAAATAATGATATATGGGTTATAGTGGATCATCTTACAAAGACTGTTCACTTTATTATAATTCAAGAGGACGTCTCACTCAATCAACTTGTAAGGATATACATTATAAAAGTGGTGATGATGCATTAAAAAACACTATTGATTGTATCCGACCGAGAACCAATATTTACATCAAGGTTTCAGAAGAGTCTCCAACATGATCTAAATACTAGGTTGATCTTCAGCATGACTTATCACCCTCAAAATGATTTCTAATATTATAGGACTATCTGGACACTCAAGGATAGGTTGAGATAATTCTCAATGGACTTTAAAGAAGTATGGGATCAATATATTCCTATAGTTAAGTTCTTATACAATAATAGTTTCCATTCAAGAATCCAAATGTATCCTTATGAATCCCTTTATGGGAGGAGGTTCAGATCACCTGTATGTTGGGATGAAGTTGGTGAAAACAAATTGATGGGTCCTGAAATGGTCAAGGAAATAGTGGAAAAGGTAAAAACCATTCAGTAACACATCAGGGTAACTAAGTGTTGACAGAAGAGCTACACTGGCAATCATTGATGAGACCTGGATTTTGAGGTTAGAGATAAGGTATTCCTCCACATACTCCATGGAAGGAATTCATGAGATTTGGGAAAAAGGTAAATCTTAGTCCAAAATACATAAATCCCTTTGATATCCTCGATCGCATTAGAACAGAGGACTACAAAACATCACTCCAACCTAACATATCTCAAGTACATGATGTGTATAGTATATCACTCTTGAGGAAGTGAATACTAGATCCCTTAGATGTTCTGAATCTATAGGTGATACCATTAGAGAATGAAATTTCATATGATGAGGAGTAAGCGAAGATCTTAGACCGTAGAGACAAAGTTCTGCGAAATAAGACAATACACATGGTCAAAGTATTTTAGAGAAACCAAAAGTTGGAAAAAATGACATGGGAACCAGAGGAGGTGAAGAATCATAGTTACCCTCTTCTTTTTTAATGTGTGAAATAAAAATTTCAAGTTCAAAAATTTTGAAGGGAGGAAGATTATAAATACCTAGATTTTTATAAATAAAATTATCTCTGTGATTGAATTAAATGACATATTATGGTTATAGAAAACACATATAGTTATTTGGTTTTATTATATCATATTATATTTAAAAGAAAATTAAGTATCATAACCATTAATAATATAGACATTGAACAATGATCATATGATTAGTATAAATATGTGGTTTTGATAAATCCAATTGACATAGACAAATGAAGTTATAGACTTGAACAGTAGGGTCATAAACTATAAATCCCATTTATCAGAGCATTAGAGGGAGATAAAATCACTAGTATTTTTCCTTGACCAATACCATATTGATATCCAACAACTTAAGCACAAGAAGAACCATTTATAGGAGAATTTCAAGCTTATTGAGATCATGACCCAAACTATATACACTAAACCACCCATTAAAATTTCACCATCGCACACCTTACTCTCATGGAGTTTACAAGTGTAATAAAGGGCTATATATCAAGAACCTAATAATATGAATATGAAAATTATATAGAATAATGAATATATTTACTTCTCATTATCATTACTTGGTAAATGATTTTTATTTTGATACAATAAAACACAAATTCTATAATTGTGTAATATTCAATTTCAATTAAGATAATGCTTTTTGATAAATTAAAGAATTTTAAAAATAAATGATTTATTAACTAAATGTAACGCCCTAACCCCAGTTACCCAGAGTCGGTGCATTATTACATAACATTGGCATGATCACAAAGATCAAGTCTCGAAAGACCGATTAGTTTAGTAGCCTTTAAAAACTAGATACATTCATAAGTTTTACATTACATCATAAAGTAATACAAAACTACAACAACATATTGTCTTCATATCCCCTCATATTATCCCTTTAGGTCATTCATAAAATACTTCTTCACATCCTGGAAAAATTAAAACATTGAAAGGGGTGAGCTCAGATGCTCAGTAAGGATAACAATATAGCAGAAGCTTTCATAAATAAACATAAACATTTAAGGCAATGTATAACTAAAACAAAAGAATTTTAAACTTGAACTTAATCATAATATGGCAAAAGTAAAATGAAATAATTCCATTTACTTATTGACAAGGATATTCTAATAGTCGAATAATCACATGCAATATCAATAACCACTTTCATAATGATGGAATACATAATTCCAGACTATCATAACCACGTCGCCAAGGCCTCGTGCCAAGACTACAAATAAGATTTTGTCAAGGCCTCATGTCAAGACACTAGTTTGTGTCATGAGACCTACCGATGCATCGAAGAGCTATATAGAGCTCCACCTGTCTCATACTAAGTCCAATGCATTCCTTATATAAAAAGGTTTAAAATATCATAAACCATAACATAACCGTATCACATAAAACATGCATAAAGGAAACATAACATTTACACATTTCAATCACAAGATATAAATACAACACATTGATATAATAAAAAAATTATCAAAACGATTTTCAAAACCAAAATAAAAGAAAAGTTGGTGTTTAATTTTCATTTTTAAAAAACGTTATGGCTTGTAGAGGAAGCCGAAACTCAAATAATCGTCATGGTGGCAGAGAATTCGTTGTCGCCGCATACGCACGACCAAAAAAAAATTCCCTTTTGTCATTTAGTAAAATGATTCGTATAAAAAATATTCCTTTTGAGTAAACATAAAAGTCAAAGGGGTTTATATACCATATAAAGGAATGTTGTGTATAAAACAAAATATGCCTCAATGAAAGAAGATTGAGACAAAGTCCCTTACAATGATCATTTTGTAAATAAAATAGATTGTTAATGTGTATTCACTATAGGTACACATAAGTAATGTAAAAATACAATATAGTACATAAAAAATTATTTCGTACATAATCATAGTACGACATAATTTAAAAGTAGAAGTTTAACCCAAAGAAAGGAAAGTGGGTTAAGAAGTTCCCTTACCTCGTGTCCGACTTCACTCGACCATTCTTTAATCTTATGAATAATAAACTAGAGTTAATATATAATTTCTTAAGAAAATTTTTCAAGTTCATTATCCCTTGTATATCACTTATTACAATGTTACGAAACTTATGTAGTCATTTAAGTTAATAACGGTCGTTTTCCCGATCTTTGGTACTTGAGTCAACAACAAACTTCTTATAATTACACGTTGTTTATGTGGTAGAATATCCATTTACTCCAGAATTATATTCATGATGTAGATATAATATATATCATATATATCTAGTATATACATTCATTCATAATATTACGTAACATTTAGAGGTAAGAAATGAAATGCACCGTTCATGGAGATGGTAAGCCGTACGTACGCATGAACGCTACTTTCATTTCTATTTCGTATTTAATGGAATGAAATCATAATGATATAAGGGTATATTATAATTCCAGTATAATATAATGTATAATACCATTTACTCCATCCTTTATACATCCCACATATGTCATTAACGATTCAAATCACTTTGAGGGGGCGGTAGTCCGCACTTCCTAAAATGAAATTATCGCGTTTACCCATAATGGAAATCATAAAGGTATGCCATAAATGAGAAATACAGAAGCATAAGAAAAAAAAACATTATATATATCATATATAAAAATAGATTCATCATAATGTCCACCATGAGAGGTGTTAAAAGAAGATTGAACAATCATCGTTTCGTGAGGCAGTAATTCGCCACCCACAGAAACAGTATGTTCTTTAGCCATTAGACTAAGGTGTGTGTAAGTGTAAATAAAATCCTTCTCCTAAAAAAATCCAAGTATATTGAGGATACTTTTGTTGTTACAAAAGAAAAGAATAAAAAGAGTTTAGGGGTTTGGAGAAGAAAAATAAAACAAAACAACGCAAGAGACGACATTACCTTTATATCGGGTAACTCCCCTCGGTTTGAACCAAAATGGTTTCTTGAAGAGATTTATGACAAAGTTAAGGCTTATAGGATGAAGGGAGGAATTTTGAGAGAGTATTTGGGCAGAGGTTTGCCAAGAAAAATGGCTTTGATGGTGTGAGTAAGGTGGTAGTGGTGGGGGCCTTTTATAAGAGGAGAGGAGGGGCACTCTTGGAAAGTCATAAAATATTACATTATTATGAAATTCTTTTCGGATTTTAGAGATAAGGTGATAAGTGTTCTAAATCTACTCATCCAATAGGTTTTTGAAAAGTTTATGTCTTATATTTTACATTATCTTTTCATTTTATTTAAATCATTAATTAATGAGGTAATCATTGCATCATCACAATGTTATAAATAATTTAATTTATTTAAAGTTTAAAAATTATAAAATAAATACCATGATGTAGGAAATCGTTTTATATTTCCAATGAATATTTATAGTCGAAAAGTTAACTTATATAACCCCATGTAATAATTGTTTTAGTAAAATAACACATGTTTGTGACAATTTTATTTTTACTTTAAATAAAAAGTTATTAATGTCATTTTCTTACCCAAGTGGCTCCATGGGGTCCCCAAGCTGACCCATGGATTGTCTTGGTCGGCCATGACTCACCCAATAAGGTTATGACAAGTGTAAAGGTAATTTCATATTATTATAACATTATATTTACCTTAAGTTACACTAATTACCTTTAATCGCGATTAATAAAGCTTAAAAGTTACTATTCACCAAAAACTATTTTAATCCCATTGAACTACATTTTACTTACTAATGACAATTATGTATGTCGGATTTTGGAAATTTAAATTACAGAGGTGGTAAAATTTCATTTAAACAAAAAATCAGTTTTTTAACTACCACTTAGTGGTTTCACTATTCATCAAAAATCGAAGTTTTTCAGAAAAATACCAAAAATTCACTCTAAGCTATATTTGATATTCCAAATTCAAAAAAGATGTCTATTTTAAAAAATTCAAAACATATAAGTTGAATTAATTAATTTAATAATTAATTCCTGCTGTCACAACAAATAGCGTGTTTTTAAGAAACAATATATATCAAAAGATTGACAATTGTTTATGTCCAATTTCAAAGTGAAATTAATTATAATGACCACCATTGGATTAAATGGTAAAAATATATTCTAATTATACCATAAAACCACTCAATATTATAATTTATCACTATAAATTATTTTGATTAAAAAAGTTGTTTTTAATTAAAATTTAGTAATTTCCACTACTCATCAAAATATAAAAGTTATCTGAAAAGTTCCAAAATTCCACCCTAGGATAAATTCGATATTCCGAATCCAAAAATGAAGTCCATTTTGAAAGATAAAATTTATAAAATTTCAAAAAGTAGGTACTACTATTCATAACAGCTAGTTTGATTGGTTGTGGTGTGTTAGAACTCGAGGTTGCGTACAACACATGCTACTGTATTATTCAAAGAGAAGCATACCATGGACAATTGGGGTGTTACATTCTCCCCTCCTTAAATAAATTGCATCCTCACAATTTGACATATTTCTTAGAAAATAAAAAGGTTGAAAATAGAAAATACCTTTGTGGAATACCAACATCAGAAATAGGGTTAATAAAAATATAACTTTAAAAGAAAGAAAGAGAAGTAAAAAGGTCCCCTGAGATAGCCCATACTAGGATTCTATGAAAATATGGATATGGAGGAAAAACAAACCATCAAGGTCTGATGGAGATTTTCATAAAACATGATTAGGATAAAGTTAACTATAAGAAAATCACAAACTTGTGATTGGTTAAACGGTCATTGATTCCCCAATTGGAAAAGTTAACCGAAAACATTTTTGTTTTAAGTTACCTTTCATAAAGTTGAGGAATTTATTTAGGAGATTTACTAAGAACGTAAGGAAATATACTTACCTGTCATGTAGACTTTCATTCTTTAATAAATTTTTACCACAAACCCATCTTTCACTCCAAAAGGTAATAGAACTCAAAAATATTCTATTTATCATAATTGTATAAGGTTCTAAATATTAACACATACCATTTAGATTAGGAAAGCTTTTTTGTAATAACCAGGGACTTCCTGTAGGCTAGTGGTAGGTAATAAAGGCCTGTCGTACTATGGTTGTGGGTTCGATTCCTACAGCTTGGTCCGACGCGATGGGTTATCCCCCAACCTGAAGGTTGTCCTTTTCCTAAAACTATAGTATTATAATATTCCAAAAATAATCTTCATAAATGTTTTTAACTTAAACAATACTATCCAAAGTTCAACTTAATCCATTACAACCTTTATAGTTATCCAAAATACCTCCGTCCAGACTTTCTCTAAAAAGTCTCTAAATTCCAAAATCAATTGTATCATCAGATTCCTCAAACAAAGTAAAGTTTCTCTTATTGTCACATACTAAAAATATGATTACCTTCATCATATTAAAACCTCACTGAAAACAATAAGTACTGCAGTACAATCCTTATATATATCACATTATTCTTATAACCATAATATAGTTCTTGAGTCCAAAAACACAAATACAATAATTATTCAACTTCATATGTAGTAACAGCATAAGATTGCCTTGCTCCCTTGGCCTTTTCTGAGGTAAGTTTCCTTGGCGCTTAGGGCATTCATTTGCATAATTCCCCATTTCCCTAAAATTGTAGCATTCAACATTGATAGCCTCTTTCTTTCCCTTGTAATCACGAGCCTGGTGACCTTTTTCTCTATATTTATAACAAACTCCCATTCCTTTCAGGCAAGTATCGGGATGATTCTTCCCACAATTATCACATAATGGAAAATCCTTCTTTCCCTTTTTCCCTTTATCTGTCTCTTGTTCCACCGTTCTCTTCTTCTCTTGCTTTATTTTATTGTCATAAGATTTAGAGAATTCTTTTTTCTGTCTTGATAAAACATGAGACTATATCTTCGTACGTTGAGAAAGATTGTGATACTAAATCTCGACTGAGAAATGATTTTAACCCATCAAATAAACGATTAATCTTACTTCTTGGGTTATGTATATAATTTGTAGCATGCCTCACTAACCTTGTAAAGTTAGCCTCATACTTTGTTTCATTCTCATCATCCTTCTTCCTCAGACTCAGAAATTGCCTTTCCATATCTACTCGATGGTCATGAGGAAAGTATTTTTCTAATAAAATTTCCTTAAACTCCCTCCATTCCATACTTGATACTTCTTCATATTCCTTTGTGTTTTCAATCAGCGACCACTATTGATCGGCATCTCCAGTGAGGCGGTAAACTGCCATGACAACTTTCTCCCTTTCGCTACTCCGCAAGGCATGGAATATTTTCTCTAAGGAGTTCATTCATTGCTCAACTACTAATGGATTTGTACCCCCATTAAATGTTGGCAGTTGTTGCCTCATGAAGCGGTCTAACATTGATCCTCCACGTTGCGGATCAGGGTGCTCGATATGAGTAAGGTTATTATTCATAACTTGAGTGAGTTGTCCCAGTATGGTGATAAGCTGATCAGCACCAGTTGTATCACCAGCTCCACTATAATTATTTTGAGCAGGAGGTCTATCCCTACATAGAGTTCATGCATTGATATGGTTTCCATTCCTCCCACTAGGCACCATTTCTAAACAATGTCATAAACTAGATTAGTTTATGAATCAAAATACATAATTACAAACTTGCAAAACACTTAACATAAATTGAACTATTTATTGATATAATCTATAATCATAAAAATGTTTTCTTTGAGGAAGTATATACTCATAACCCTTCATAGTGGTTTGTAAAGAAAACGAGAATTATTCTAAGCATATCCCCCGGGAGTGTCGTAACCAAGAGTGCAGCAAAGCCCGTTGTCGTGCAATGGTTCCCGTTCGAGTCTAGGTCAAAGCGGTGTTTTCGGGTTTTACCCTTAGGTACATCTGTGCCAGAGCCGCCTCTACCTACTCATATCCAGACGATGATGTATTTCTTGAAAAACTGACAAAATCTCTATAATACCAAAATTCTAGGAAGTTCTTCTATACTAATCCTCAAAGTCTATATTAGGGTTATGTGCTCTAATCATAGTTTATCTAAATATAGCTTCCAAGGTTAGTACTAAACTGTCTCTGATACCAAATGTAATGCCCCGACCCCAGTTACCCAGAGTCGATGAATTATTACATAACATTGGCATGATCACAAAGACCAAGTCTCGGAAGACCTATTAGTTTAGTAGCATTGAAACACGAGATACATTCATAAGTTGTACATTACATCATAAAGTAATACAAAACTACAACAATATCTTGTCTTCATATCCCCTCATATTATCCCTTCAGGTCATTCATAAAATACTTCTTCACATCCTGGAAAAATTAAAACATTGAAAGGGGTGAGCTCAGATGCTCAGTAAGGATAACAATATAGTGGAAGCTTTCATAAATAAACATAAACATTTAAGGCAATTTATAACTAAAACAAAAGCCTTCTAAACTTGAACTTAAGCATAATATGGCAAAAGTAAAATGAAATATTTCAATTTACTTATTCACATGGATATTCTACTAGTCGAATAATCACATGCAATATCTATAACCACTTTCATAAAGATGGAATACACAATGCCAGACTATCAGAACCACGTATCCAAGGCCTCATGCCATGACTACAAATAAGATTTTGTCAAGGCTTCGTGCCAAGACACTAGTTTGTCTCATGAGACCTACTGATGCATCAAGGAGCTATAGCGGGCTCCACCCATCACATACTAAGTCTAATGCATTCCTTATATGAAAAGGTTTAAAATATCATAAACCATAACATAATCGTATCACATAAAACATGCATAAAAAAACATAACATTTCCACATTTCAATCACAAGATATCAATACAACACATTGATATAATAAAAACATCATCAAAACCATTTTCAAAACCAAAATAAAATAAAAGTAAAACATGGTCTTTATTTTTCATTTTAAAAAAAAGTTATGGCTTGTAGAGGAATCCGAAACTCAAATAATCATCACGGCGGTAGAGAATTCGTTGTCGTCGCATACGTACGCCAAAAAAAACATTACCTTTTGTCGTTTAGTAAAATGATTTGTATAAAAAATATTCCTTTTGAATAAACGTAAAAGTCCAAGGGGTTTATACACCGTATAAAGGAAAGTTATGTATAAAACAAAATATGCCTCAATGAAAGAAGATTGAGACGAAGTCCCTTACAATGATCATTTTGTAAATAAAATAGACCGTTAATGTGTATTCAATATAGGTACACATAATTAATGTAAAAATACAATATAGGACATAAAAATTTATTTCATACATAATCATAGTACGACATAATTTAAAAGTATAAGTTTAACCCAACGAAAGGAAAGTGGGTTAAGAAGTTCCCTTACCTCATGTCCGACTTCACTCGACCGTTCTTTAATCTCATGAATAATAAACTAGAGTTAATATCTACTTTATTAAGATCATTTTTATGGTTCATTATCCCTTTTATATCACTTATTACAATGTTATGAAAATTATGTAGTCATTTAAGTTAATAACGGCCGTTTTGTCGATCTTTGGTACTTGAGTCAACAATAAACTTCTTATAATTACAAGTTGTTTATGTGGTAGAATATCCATTATCTCCAGAATTATATTCATGATGTAGATATCATATGTATCATATATATCCAGTATATACATTCATTCGTAATATTACGTAACATTTAGAGGTAAGAAATGAATTGCACCGTTCATGGAGACGGTAAGCCGTACGTACGCATGAACACTACTTTCATTTCTATTTCGTATTTAATGTAATGGAATCATAATTATATAAATTTATATTATAATTCCAGTATAATATAATGTATAATACCATTTACTCCATCCTTTATACATCCCACATATGGCATTAACGATTCAAATCACTTTGAGGGGGCGGTAGTCCGCAATTCCTAAAATTAAATTATCGCGTTTACCCATAATTGAAATCATAAAGGTATGACATAAATGAGAAATACAGAAGAATAAGGAAAAAGAAACAAAATATATATCATATATAAAAATAGTTTTATCATAATGGACACCATGAGAGGTGTTAAAAGAATATTGAACAATCATCGTTTTGTGAGGTAGTAATTCGCCACCCACAGAAACAGTATGTTATTTAGCCATTAGACGAAGGTGTATGTAAGTGTAAATAAAATTATTCTCACAAAAACATCCAAGTATATTGAGGATACTAGTTTTGTTACAAAATAATATAATAAAAAGAGTTTAGGGGGTTGGAGAAGCAAAATAAAACAAAACAACGTAAGAGAATACATTACCTTTAAATCGTGTAACTCCCCTCGGTTTGAACCAAAATGGTTTCTTGAAGAGATTTATGCCTAAGGTAAGGCTTCTAGGATGAAGGGAGGAATGTTGAGAGAGTATTTGGAAGATTTTGGCCGAGACAAATGGCTTTGATGGTGTGAGTAAGGTGGTAGAGGTGGGGGCCTTTTATAAGAGGAGAGGATGGGCACTCTTGGAAAGTCATGAAATATTACATTATTATGAAATGATTTTTGGATTTTAGAGGTCCCAAAATTATATATTTTTAGGATAAGGTGATAAGGTTTCTAAATAAACTCATCCAATAGGTTTTTTACAAGTGTAAGTCTTAGATTTTACATTATCATTTCATTTTATTAAAATCGTTAATTAATGAGGTAATCATTGCATCATCACTGTGTTATAAAAAACTTAATTTATTTAATGTTTAAAAATTATAAAAAAATACCATGATGTAGGAAATATTTTTATATTTCCAATAAATATTTATAGTCGAAAAGTTAACTTATATAACCCCATGTAATAATTTATTTAGTAAAACAACACATGTTTGTGACAATTTTATTTTTACTTTAAATAAAAAGTTATTAATGTCCTTTTCTTACCCAAGTGGATCCATGGGGTCCCCAAGTTGACCCATGGATTGTCTTGGTCGGCCATGACTCACCCAATACGGTTATGACAGGTGTAAATGTAATTTCATATTATTATAACATTATATTTACCATAAGTTACACTAATTACCTTTAATCGCGATTAATAAAACTTAAAAGTTACTATTCACAAAAAATTATTTTAGACCCATTGAACCACATTTTAATTACTAATGACAATGATGTATGTCGGATTTTGGAAATTCAAATCACAGATATGGTAAATTTTCATTTAAACAAAAAATCAGTTTTTTAACTACCACTTAGTGGTTTTACTATTCATCAAAAATCGAAGTTTTTCAGAAAAATACCAAAAATTCACTTTAAGCTATATTTGATATTCCTAATTCAAAAATTATGTCTATTTTAAAAAATTAAAAACATATAATTTTAATTAATTAATTTAATAATTAATTCCCGCTGTCACAACAAATAGCGTATTTTTAAGAAACAATATATATCAAAAGATTGGCAATTGTTTATGTCCAATTTCAAAGTGAAATTAATTATAATGACCTCAATTGGATTAAATGGTAAAAATATATTCTAATTATACCATAAAACCACTCAATAGTATAATTTATCACTATAAATTATTTTGATTTAAAAAGTTGTTTTTAATTAAAATTTAGTAATTTCCACTATTCATCAAAATATAAAAGTTATCTGAAAAGTTCCAAAATTTCACCCTAGAATAAATTCAATATTCATAATCCAAAAATGAAGTACATTTTGAAATATAAAATATATAAAATTTCAAATAATAGGTACCACTATTCATAACGGCTAGTTTGATTGGTTATGGTGTGTTAGAACTCGAGGTTGCGTACGACACACGCTACTGTATTATTCAAAGAGAAGCGTACCATGGAGGCTTGGGGTGTTACACTAAATAATATAATTAAATAATATTTACTAAATATAAATGATAATATAATTTTTATGATGTTAGACGTAAATTTTTATAAGGGCTCAAGAGCTATTATTGCAAAAAAACCAACATTTATCAATAAATGTTGATTCTTTTTCTAAGAGAAAATTCAAATATTTAGAAAATTATTTTGATAAAATAATTATTATTTTTGGAATAATCATGTCAAAATTATCAAATAGTGAATTTTTCATAATTTTCTATTATAGTTGAATTTTATGGTAAAAAATTAATACGATATAAATATACGGAGTGTATTATAACATAATAATGACCTAATAGTGAAGTAATAAATTATATAAATTTCATTAAAGACCAAATATATGTTTTCCCTTAAAAATAATGAGTTTTTGAGATTATTTTATTAATTTTATAAATCTTTTATAAATCCTCGAAAACAAATATTATATTTTAAGATTATAAAATAAATTCTTTGTAAACATGAATCACTTCCACATCACCAAGGGTAATAATTTAATTATTTCAACACTTAGAATGATAAAATAATGGAAAAAATCCTCGTTAGAAACCATTGGAAAAAATCATGGTAATTTTTGTGGTTTTGATTATTTTATTTTATAGATTCTAGAACCTAAGTTTGTGAAATAATAAAGAAATTCCCTCTCTTTTCATATATAAAACCACCCAAGATCCCATTTATCTTCACTAAAAAACCTTGAATTATTTCATTAATCTTACCTCCCCTATCTATAGTCCTCCCAAGGTTCGCCCAATCTCTCAAAAAGATCCTCTTAGGCTTTTGGAATCCCCCTCTCAAGGTAAGAGACCTCTCTCTCTCTTCTTTTCAATTAAAACAACTTATTTTTATTTAGATTTTTGAATCTAAATTTTTTATATCATCATGAATTTATAAATATACCTCTATGTTAATTTTTTTAATAATGATATATTATTTATCTCCTCTCATTATAGAATTTACCTAATCCATTACTATGCCAAAATTAAGGGATCCTCTCTTTCTCATATTTATTCAAGAATCTTATTCATTTATGACTTTTATTTCCAATTAATAATGTTGGGATATGTTTTTCCACATCCTTATTACTGTCCATTTGATTTCAAAATGATGAGAGAACCATTTCTATCATGAACTATCCTAGTGGGTCCCATGCCGTGACTCCCCATGCCCGCCTCCAATTGGCCAGGGTCTGGTGACTGGCACTAAGTAGGAATATAACTAACATGGGGGGAATTGCCTATTTACATGTACACACAAACATATATCTAAGCCCACAAAATGATTAAATTTTAAAACTACTAAGTAAACAATGCATGCATACCACTATATCCCACAACCAGAGTATGACAAAAAGCAAGGTAATGTAAACAAGGCCAAATACAAGCCCACCAAAAGAAATCTGTAACACGAGTCCAACCTATAAGAAAAAGGTACTAGGAATAATGTATAAAAGTCGTAGGAATAGACCTTGATATGTTCGATCTCACAATGCACTATCTAGTTTTGGTCCACCCAGGACTCCGTCAAAAGGTCGATCGTTTGCACAAGGAAAAACACATGTGGTCAAAGCCTGTGTGGGGGTGAGTATAACAAAACAAAGAAGGCCACCCAAAAAACACAAAGAAATACAAAGAGGAAAGTACAATCAGCTCTGCATAGGTATATGTTTACAACACATATAATAATAATATCCATATATACCCAACCAAGACACACATTATAGAGGTAAGTCACAACCACTATATACCAGCACTAGAAATTCAGCTCGAAGATTCCATGAAGCACTCATCCAATAAAACAAACTCTTGAGTATGATAGAACTGATGGCATTTGTCTAAGAGGTATTAATCGTTAGGATCCGTCCTGAGAATGATTCACTGATAGTTGAAAGAGAATACGATACAACAGATCTGGATCACATCCAGGGCTATGGGGTGATACCAACAACTCCATCTGGATTAAATCACTAAGTAGAGGATCAATGCCCCATAGGATTTGTCACATCAATACCAAGGACTCCAGCCAGGGAATGAATATGAATAATAAATCCCACAATGAGCCTCTTAGGGGATTCCAATAATCCTATCCCGGAAGTCCTGTTGAATGGATCACAGTCCTAGGAGTTGGAAACGATACTATACCTACCTTCAAGGAGAAGATAAGAGGAATGAACCCTAACAAAACTTGTCCATGATACTAAGAACAAGGAGTCTAAGCCATGTTATAAAGAGTATATGATGCTTAGAGGGGTTACACGCAGTGTCCCTTGACACTGGGTTCTGCCCGTGTACAACATCCCCTATAATTCCAAACCATGTCATGTAAAAGATGGGTACATGACATGTAGTAAGGGTTACATGTCATGACCTTCCATTCAAGGTCCTCCTGTGTACTTTGGCCATGTTCCAGTACACGATGTCAACCCATGTGTCTATACCTGTGTACCAATACATGGGGTAGCCCGTGTACCAGTACATGGAGAAGCCCATGTAGTTGATCTAGGCCAAGCCATGTGGGGGAGTACATGCCATGTAGGAAACCCATGTACTCTACCCCGTGTCTCTGTACTCCGAAGGTACATGCTATGTTTATCCAAAAGGGGACACACACTGTGTAGTCTGGGACTACATGTCGTGTAGATCATATTTGTCTAGAAACCCTTCTTCTTCCTCCTGATCATGTCTTCAATCCTCTGAATTCTGTTTGGATGCTCAATTCATCTCAAATATCTAGATCTAAAATCATTTCTCCACCGAAACACAAAATCGATGGGTTTCAGGCCTTCAATCAGCTCAAAAATCCAATTTCACTAATCCCTAAATAACTCATCCGAAGAATGGGTGCTCTCAAATCACTTTGATTCATCCTCCACCATCGCTATCACATCTTCATTGCATCGCACTGAGTCCGGATCTACAACCTCAGATTGTTGCGCAAAGAACCACATGTACAATGATTAAATCACCGATTGGGTGTCGAACTATGAACCAAGTGTCACCCATGATGAACAAGAAATAGAGAGAAAAATCAAAATGAAAAAAACCAAGGAACGAACCTTGGCCATTGTTCCTTCTGACCTCGATCCATTCCTATAATAATGAGGAAATAATAAAAAACAATCTTCATAAGAATTATCACCTATCAAATCCAAAAGATTAATCCCATTCCATTAATACAATCGATTTATAGGATAATATATTCATGGATTAGTCCATTTCCATCATAGGAATCAAGAATGGGAAAAATTAAATCAAAATAATGCACCCTAACTAGATTCAGATATCTCTCTAATGAAGAACAGTCACCACATCGTCATCATTGGTGAGATCCGTCAAGATCAGCATTCGTCATTCATCGATTCAATGTTTTGTCCTCACCTACTCGATAGAATTCTCCAGATCTCTCAATCCAGGGTCTCCAAAGGATTCTAGGGTTTTGAGAGTCAATATGGATATCTGGAAAATGGTTTATTTAAAAACAAAATTGTCACTGCATCACTGTGTTGATGAAAAAAATAAATTTTCATAAATTTATTTTATTCATTTAAGCGCCAGTGAAAACTTTACAGAAACAACCCATGCTGATTAATGTTAGGTCATGCTTTGGGTAAATACACTTTTTTGAACTCAATAATTCCCTCATATTTCTGGTCTAATAAATCTTTTTTAAGTTATTCCACTTTTTCAAGGAAACCGCGAGGGCATGCTATTTAATATTTTAATATTTTTCAAACATTTTTTATGGGCACATTGAGCTTTAAAATTTCACTCAGTCTCAACACCTGGTCTCGAAAGTAATCTATATAATATTTAAAAATAATAAATAGAAAATCCGAATCATTAAATTTCTATCTTATTAAACCATTTTGTGAATCCTTAAGTACTTTCATTATGCTTCCAAAATTTCACTATGATTTTTCTGTGACAAAACATTGTATTGTGAACACCATTGCTATTTACACTCAAGGGTATTCACCTAGACATACTTATACTTATTTGATTTGGTAATTCCATTTATGTCACCCAAAATACTTAATATTGGGGTTAAAACTGATGAAAGACATCCTTATGTTGTATGATCTATATGGAACACTTATGCATATACATGATATGAAAACGACTGGTGCACCTATAATTATATATCACTCCAATGTGTTGGGTATTTGTTTTGTCTCATGAGATTTCATATATGGGATTAAAGAGTGAACCTAATACATTGTGGGAATTTTTACAGCATGTTATGATTTCCTAGTGGTCATCCTTGACCTATGTTTATGATTTCATTTTTAAAGTTGTTTCCACTTTCCCATGTTTCCTTTATGTTATCATTCTATACCATGCCCCTTTGTTTTTGTTTTGGATTCTTTCCCCTTTTATGTTCTATTTAAATTCTTATTTTTTAACAGGTAATAATTTATTCATGTTTTTATTTTTTTAATCCCATATTGGGATTTATAGATCACCCATTTCTTATGTATGTCCCTAGGTTATCCCATACGGTTTTAAGAATGATGAAAAATTATAATCATGTTAAGAAAGTTTTTAGTAATCTCAATGTACCCCTTATTTTATGTTGTCATGTAATACGCCTAATTACCTAAAGAAACCACACTTATCATTATTCTAGGTTGTATTATGTGTATTATTTTGTAATAAATCATAAATTAATGATTAATAATGGAAAGGGTTGTCATATTTTCTCTTCCAAGTATGTGAGTTCTTGTACAACTACATGATGTTTCTTGGATCCCTCAGATTTTTCCTTATGCCAGGAAATGTCAAACTCCTTAATTTTCATGTGAACCTACTCAATGAGATAACCATGATCCAATTAATAGAGATCATATGTGTAAAAAACCAAAATTTTATCAATGAATTTTTTTTAGCTTCTTGTAATTATGCTAATAAAAATATTATTTTCATGAACTAAAGATAGAATAGGTGGTATTCATAGAAATTAAGGAACCTATACCAATATAATAGTAACTTGACCTTTGGAATAGTAATGTGACCATTAAAAATAGTAATTTAGATAATATAAAGTAACATCACCAATGAATTAATAAATAAAATTTATCCATCGTATAAATGGAAATATGATATAATTATATAATAATATAAGTTAATAAATGTTTTAAAAACTATGAATTAAATGTTGGTATTTTTATAAAACATAATTAATCATTTACAATTTTATAATTAACATGATGATTTAAACGAAAATTTATTTTCATAAAATAGACTCACTTATTAATATTATCTTTTATTATGATTATAATATAATTTTACAAGACCATAACTAATTTTTCAAATTGTCATAAAATCAATTATAATTATAAAATCAATATTTTTCAAATAAATAATGATTTTTATTAAAAATTATATTTATCATATTTATAGAATTATTTTCATAAAATGGAGTTCAATTTTAAATTATACATGTCAAAAAACGGTTAGGGTGATTTTTTTATATTTTTATAAAATAGTTGAATTTTTACTGAATAGCAAAATACGGTAATTTTTAGCATTTTAAAAATACATGAATTATTGAGCCATAAATGATGTATGGATGATGTAATCCCATAATATAAAATTCCACTTAATTATTTATTATATTTATTTATAAGGTTCATACTATTAATATTATTGAGCCAAAATAATAAACTAATGAATAAAATAATAAAAAAAACAGCCATCTCCTCCCCTATAAATACCACCCCTAACTACATATTATCCTCACACCTCTAAAGATTTTAAGCATATCCAAATTATTATAAATCCTTTTTCCAAGACTTTGCCCCATTTCTAAGAGAATTGTTCCTCAAAAAATACCAAACCCAATTTCTCTAAAGCGGTTCTCAAGAAGAATAATTCAAGAGGTAAAATCCTCTTTCGCATTCTTTTAATTTATTTTAAAATTTATTTTCTATTCTTATTATATTCTCATATACCTTTATAAAAGTGGAATTAAAAGTAAAATATATTATATATAACATAATTTTATTATTATTATGGAATAATATATCATTAAAAAAAATTCTCCTCTCCCTATTATTTCTAAAAATGAAAACATTATGAGTACGGTGTTGATTTATCGCTTTCGAGGATGATATGTTTTTATTTTCTTTTATAACCTTCCAAGTTGGTCATAAAACCATTATAATGTTTTAAAAATATTGTAAAATTTATGTTATAACCTTTTATATTTTCTAAAACTAACATATATACATAATACTAAATAACGAAACAAAACTAGTTCATGATGATCAAAAATTGCCAAATTAATCTTAATGATTATCATTAACGTTTTATCTAATGAATCATCCTATTATATGAAAAAATAATATATAATACCATTAAAAATTATTTATTTTCATTAATGACATGTAATCTCATTTTTGGATAACTATTCTCATTTTACATGATCAACCATACATATATACTAGTGAACCAATCATAAAGGAGAAGAAAATGAACACCCCCAAACAATGAAATTGAACTCTATAACTTCTTAAAATGGCCATAAATGAACATAAAAAAAATTAAAATTAATAAAATACAGTTAAAATAGCTTCTAGATTTATTAATTAATGAATATAATTTTATTATCCTAGATATTAAAGTGAATAAAGCATTCAGACATTAGGTAAGTAGATTCTCAAACCCAATTTCCTTGGATTGGTTTATTCCTATTTCATTCCAAATTTCAATGTGATTTTTTTTTCATATTTATAGGATATAATTTATTTGTTCTTACCATCTATTTTATGGGATATAAAATTTTCCAATCTGATTTTGTGACAAATTAAAATATTTTCCCAAAATAACTCTTCTTTCTAAAACACAACTTTTAATTCTGTTGAGATTGTTTCTTATTCTCTCAAGATTGATGATTATTATACCAAGTATATTATTCTGTTTTTATTTTTTAACCCCATGTTTATTCATTAATGTATTCTCATGAAACCCTTTCCTTTCCTTGGGGTTATTTTATATCCAAGATTGATGCAAGAACCCCAACCCCAGTAGCCCAGAGTTGATGCCTTACTTTATTACATTAGCATGATTACAAGGAATAGAATATAAAAGGACCAAATATTTTATTAGTCTTGGAAAACTAGATAAATATTTTAAATTATAATTACATGTCAAACACATAATACATAAATTATTTTCCTTGATAACACCATTATTCCCCTTAACATAACCCTGCATGTCAATCATAATTTACATCTTGGCTTCTTAGGAAAAAATAAAACATAATAAAGGGGTGAGATAAGATTCCTAGTAAGGGAAATAAATATAGATAAATCTATAAAAAATAAAAATAAATAATATTTCAAGGTAAATAAATAAAAGTTCTTTCCGTTAAAACATAATCTTGAGCATAATATGGCAGGAATAAAACCTATTCAAGTAATACCATATAAATAATCACATGAGAATTAAAAGTAACAATGAATATTCTACTAGTAGAATAATCAAATTGAATATAAATTCTAATATCATAGTGAGGTAATTCATAATGCAAGACATCATAAAAATGCTGTATAGTCTTTGGCCATGACACCATATATAAATGGGTAAAAACCCAGTCTAGTTTGTCTCATGAGACATACCAATGCATCGAGGGTCTATAGCGTGACCCACCTATCACTTACTAAGTCCAATGCATTCCTCATATGAAAGGGGTGGAACAAAATCAATATATACTTTTATATTGAAACAAACATACGAAAAGTAAACATAATTATAAACCATCCAGTGTAATATGGTAAATTTTATCAAGATAGTACATCCCAAAAAATAATTATAAAACATTCAATTAAATATGTTAGATGGTAACATAAGAGACCAGAATCAATTGAACATAAGATTCAACAGGGGGTGTTTTTATAGATGAAAATAATCTAAAAAATCATCTAAAATTTCATGAGAGAAATACACTTTTTACATTAGAATCATTTATTTAAAAATCCAAAAATTTATAAAAGAAAACATTTTATTTGAAAATAACCATGTTAACTTGTAAAGGAATCCTGAAAACAATAAGTAATTAGTAAATCAGGAAAATCCACTCATGTCGTATAAGTTTAAAAAACATTTCTTTTAAAATTTGAAAAAAGAAACATTTAGAAGAGTATTTTTGAAAGAAAGTGTAAATATTAACCCAATGAATCAATTTTTCATTTTAGCTATAAATAAACATAAAAAATCTATGAATAAAAATTATGATAACAAAAATTAATTTGAAACATTACATAATCATTGGATTATATTTTTAACCCAAATAATGGAAATACCATTAATAGGTCATTATTAACATTCTTTAGGAAGATAATCGTTAAACATTCCAAAGTGTCCCATACCACTTTGAACATTTGAATAATAATAAAAATGAATGAATAAAATTTAAAAAAACTTTAAATGAAATTATAATAAATAAATTCATGATAATATATATCAAAGGGTAGTATACATAAACCACACACAAGAAATAAGTGGTGAATAAAGCATATCCCACAAAAATGAAAGTAAGATGAGAAAAACCCTTAACTCAAGTTTGAATTCCTTAAAACATTTATAAACCTCATGTATTATGGTTTTAAACATATTATTATCTTATAAAAGAATAATATTAATACTTATTATATCATATATGACTCCCTTATAACATTTTACCACTTGTTTGTCAATGATATTTCATTATTACCCATGTTTCAAGTGTTAACTACTTTGTTTTTCTATGTTTATTTTTTCATGTAAGCCCCGATTATTTGGAATAGGGTATAAATAAAACATATATAGAATAAAATTAATGTCATAAATATGATATCTAATCTTTAAATACATTTTCAGAACCATTCTTGAATTTTTAACATAGAAAACAAATTACACCGCTACATGGATATGGTAAGCTGTACGTATGCCCGTGCGATGATTTTTTTTGTAAGATGGATAAAAGTTAGAGTATGGTTGTTTCATAAATATAATAAAATCTTATAATATATATTATACTGGATTTATTATTTTATAATAGAGAAAACACATCAAAAGTAAGTAAAAGATGAAATTAATTTGAATGAGTTGGTAAGAATGATTACCTCTTCTTCGGTAGAGATCGATTAGATCTCTTATTAAGGGATCTAGAGTTGGTATTTATGGAAATAAAGGAACTTAATAAATTTTATAATGATGTTATGAGGATATATTTTTAGGATTTTTTTGAGATAATATGCTCAAGTTGATGAAATGAAACGAAGGAAGGAGTTCCCTTTTATGATTGAGGTGAGGGGCACCCTTAGAAATCCTCAAAATATTAAATTACAATAAATTAAATTTCTATTAAAATACATAAATATTTAAATTATTAGAATATAATATGATATAATATTGTAATATCATCAACCAATAAAAATTTGACATGTTTTTTCTTTTCTTTAAACCTTATCATTTTGATTGAATTTAGTTAACATAATTTAATTTTAATTATGGTAATAATGTATTTAATATTTAAAGGTGGTATTTTTTTACTTATAAAATGTAAATTGGGCCATAAATGAATAACTTATTACATTTTTTACCAATAAATAATGTATTTTTTTTTAATTTTCTTATGATTTTTAAAAAATTTAATATTTTTTAGAAAATATCATTAGTGTCAATTTTGACACTATTCATTACTTTGGACTTAAAGAAAATAAGAGAGAAAGATAATGTTGAACTAAAAAATTTAACAAAACAATAATATGTCATAATAATTTTGACATTATTTTATAACCTTAATTAATCAAATTATATTTAATTTAATATTATTGATATTATTTGTTGGATTGTTTCATTAATAAGATAATTACAACATCATTATTGTATAATTATTTAAGGTAATTATTTATTCCCTAAAAATTAAAAATAAAATACCATATTGTAGATATATCTATTATATTTCAAAATAATATCTATAGTCAAATATATTTTCTGAGTAACACCATAGTAAATATAATTGATTTATTAAAATATGAATGTGAAATTTTTTTCTTTTCCTTAAATAAAATATTATAAATATCATAACCTCCTAGAAATGGATCCCAAAAATTATAAATAAATTTATATCATAAAAATAAGTTTATGAAGTCTAAAATTTACACTTATATTCATTCAGAACCAACCTTTTTCCCCATGTGGACACATAAGAGATATATAAGATAAAGAAAATGACATGTCTGATTTTCTTTAATTTATATAATATAAGATTAATTATCATTAAAATGTGTACATTAAATTATTATTATTTTAATAATATTGTGTTAATGGTTGACTACAAACCATCCATTAAAATTTTGTAAAGTTTTATGGAAATTTTATAATTCTTATCATTTTATTTTCAACATAAATTACCCAAATTACCCTCATCATGGTTACAAATATTAACAAAGTAACAATTCATATTGACAAAAAATAAAATAGGATTATTTAATAAGTTTATTCCTTGTGATTAAAAATATATAATCCATTTATAAATATTCAAAACATAGAAGTGGTAGAATTTAATTTAAAATTAAACCGATATAATCCAACTAAAAATAGTTTTTTTGAAAATGCATTATTAAGCCCAAAAATGTACTTATGCAGAATTAAGGTATAATGATAAAATAAATTAGATTATTTATAACTAAATAATATTTATGTTACATTGAGGTCAAATAATAAATATACTTTTAATATAATGAATTTTATAGTTTTATAAAAATTGGTATTTTTCACTATTCACTGGAAAATAAACATTTTTAAAAAAGACCAAAAATTCACCCGAATATAATTTTAAATTTATCTTTTAAAAATGAAGTTTTTTTTAAATAGAATTTATAAAAGTGTATAAATTTACATTTAAAACAAATGCACCATTAAAATGCAGTAATTTTTTCTTTAGAAATATATAACCCTTTTATGCATAAAATTAGATTTATTATTATATTATGCCTATAAAAATTATTTGGATGAATGTATATATTTTTTATAAAATATATAATATATATAAATTTCATATTTTGTTTAATATTATTCATTTTCCCAATTTAATTACTAGGTTATAACAGTCACATTTTAAATAGTAAATTGTGGTTTTAAACTCGGTGTTGCATGCAACATAAGCTATTTAAAATTAAAAGAGACATACCAATAAATATTTTTGGGTTACATTATACCCTAATTTAATAAATTTTGTCATCACAATTTAAAATTAAACTTTAATAATTAAAGGTTGATACATGAAAAATTCCTTTGTTGAAATTCCACATCATAAAAAGGGTTTATAAAAATTGCTCTTAAAAAGTGGTAAAGAGAAATGAAAAGGTCATCAAAAAACTATAATTAAGAAGTAATAGAAAATTTGTGAAAATATCGTCATGGAAAATAAATATAACTATCAAGTTCTTATAGATATTGATAGAGAAAATGGTCATTAAAATGTTAACCATCATAAAACCATAAACTCGTCATCATCAAAAGTAGGAATTTTTTATTGAGAGAAACAGAAAGTGAAAAAAAGGTATAAAACTAGGGAAATTCATGGAGATAAAAAATAATTTAATCCCAATGAATCATCCATTAAAAATCCCATATAATTAGAAGGAATAAATCCAAAACATGAAAACAAACAAAAGTGATCAGTTTGAGTGTTCCGGGAGGCAAGAAAATCTACCACCTTGTTACCTTCCCTGTATGTATGAAGAATCCACAAGTGATTGTTTATAAGGATATTTATTATCTAGATGAGGTAATTGATGGACCATGGTTCATTTTTAGTATTTTAGATATAGTTTGGGTGAATCAAATAATCAGTCTCCATGTACTCTAGACCGAGGTTTCTATCCCAACAGAGAGATAAACCATTGAGCATTGAATGGGACTCCACCATAAGGGAATAACCATATCCATAGAAAATATAGAACACCATCAGGACTAATCCCCTAGGATCGTAGATGATCCCTCCACCATTTATTAGACCCTATGTGAAGGAATCATCAGTATTCATTTTCAGACCCAGGGTAAGAGGAATCAATTTTACCCATGTACCTTGTGATCACACCTCCTACAAGGGGGGGGGGGGGGTAGAACAAGGAATGAGATATCTCAGCGAGGTATATTTAAACCAATGTTTGATTAATGACCCAATATCGTCTAACAAATTCCAAGATCTAGCCACCATCTCTATCTAAACTGCTAGAGACTTCATGGAAATATTTGTTCTGGGCTGACCAGATGGTCCAACACCCTACCGTCATAAGAGATGAACTACTCATGTACTCTTGTTCTCTTGCTTCCACTTAAATCCAAAATACTTAGATAATACTTTATTTTTCTCATTATAACATGATACTATATCCTCATATGATGAGAATATTTGGGAGAATAGTTCCCTTTGAAATATTTTCATAGGACCATAAAAGATTTGATCCTCCTTACTCTTTGGATCATGCTCATTGGTGATATTCCCATTCCTTCTATGAGGTTCTATTTCTAAATGATGAAATACTCTAAATTATATCACCTCATTATGAAAAATAATGTATAATCCCAAAACTTGAAAAATACTAAACATAAATTAAAAAATTTGTGCATATCTAAACTCATAAACATGGTTTGTTTGGGATGTTATTCTATAGTTATCCTCAAAGTCAATGACAGGGTTATGAAATATAATCTATGTTTTTCTAAATCAAGTTCCCATGTTTTATACTAAACATCCTATGATACCAATTGTAAGGACCCTAACCCCAGTAGCTCGAAGTTGGTGCCTTGCTTTATTACATTATCATGATTATAAAAAATCACATCCCGAAGGACCGAATAGTTTAGAAGTTTTGAAAAACGAGATAAATATTTAAAATAAAAAATAAATTTCAAACATATAACAAACAATGTATTTTCTTTGGGAACACTATTATTCCCCTTATTATAACCCTACATGTCTATCATAATTTATATATTGGAATCCTATGTAAAAATAAAACATAACAAAGGGGAAAGCCCAGATGCCCAGTAAGGGTAAGCAATACAACAGAGGCTATCAAAAATAAACACTAAAAATATGCCTAGGTGAATAATTAAAAATTTATTCCATTAAAATATAATCTTGAGAATAATATGGTAGGAATAAAATATGATCAAGAAATTCCATATAATCAATTATATGAGAATAAAACTTAAGAATGAATATTCTACTAGTTGAATAATAACATGTAATATAAATAATAATATAATAATAATAGAATTCATAATACTGGACATCATAAACATACCACCAAGGATTCATCTAAGACACCATACATAAATGGGTAAAAACTCCATCTAGTTTGTCTCATGATACCTACTAATGCATCGAGGGACTATAGAAAGCCCCAACCATTACTTAGTAATTCCAATTCTTTCCTCATATGAAAGGGGTGGAACATAATCAACATATACATTCATATTGAAACCATCATATTAAATTTAAATAATATCCCAATATTATAAATCTAATCATAAACTTTCTAGAGTAATATGATGAATGGTATCAAGATGGTACATCCTCAAAAATAATCATAAACCTTTTAATAAAATATGGTAGATTGTAACATATGAGATCTACTTAAATTAAACATAGGATTAAATAGTTGGTGTTTTCATATATTAAAATACTTAAGAAAAATCATTGAAATTTCTTGAGATAAATAAACTTTTTACAATTGAATCATTTATTTAAAAAACCACACATTTATAAAAACATTTTATTTGGAAATAAAATTTTAAACTTGTAGAGAATTCCTGAAAACATTAAAGCATCATTAAAGTGAAAAAATACAGTCATGTTGTATAATTTTAAAAAAAAATTATTTTAATTTTTTTTAAAAGAAACATTTAAAGGATTATTTTTAAAAGAAAGTGTGAACGTTAACCCAATGAATCAATTATGTGTATTAGCTGTAAATCCACATTAAAAAGTGTGAATACAACTTAAGATAACCAAAATTCATTTGACGCATGACATAATCATTGGATTATATTTTAACCCAAATAATGGAAATAACATTAAAATATCATTAATAACATTCTTGAGGAAGATAATCTTTAAATATTCCAAAGTGTCCCATACCACTTTGAAACATTTGAATCATAATACCCATGAAGAAATAAAATTTTAGAAAAATTAAATAACATGATAATAAATAAATTAATTTTAATATATATCAAAGTGCATTATACATACACCACACATAAGAAATAAGTGGTGAATAAGGTATATCCTACATAAATGAAAGTAAGACGATAAAAACCCTTACCTCTAGTTTAACTTTTTTAAAACATGTCTGAACCACCTTTATAATAGTTTTAAACATATTATTATCTTATAGAATAATCATATTAATATTTATGGTATCATATATTATTCCCATATAACATTTTACCAGTCGTTTGTCAATGATATTTCATTATTACCCCTATTTCAGGTGTTAACTACTTCATTTTCCTATGCATGTTTTCTTATGTAAGTCCCAATTATATTACATAGGGTATAAATACAACATATCCAAAATGAAATTAATGTCATAAATATAATATTTAATCATTAAATACATTTTGATACCCATTATTAAATGTTTAATATAGAAAATTATTTACAATGGTACGTGGAGACGGTAAGCTGTATGTACACACATGCAATGCTTTCTTTTTTCATAAGATGAATAAAAGGTTGGGTGTGGTTGTGAAATAATAATAATAAAATATATGAATATATATTATACATTATTTATTATTTTATAATATAATCAACACATCAAGAGTAAGTAAAAAAATAAATTAATTTGAATGCGTTGGTAAAAATGATTACCTCTTCTTCGGAGGACTTATATTAGATCTTTTATTAGGGGATCTAGAGATGGTATTAATAGAAGTAAAGGACCTCAAAAACACGGATAAGGATTTTATGAGTAGATATTGGAAGTACTTGGTTGAGATAAGAATCTAAAGTTAGTGAAATGAAATCAAGGATGTAATGCCCTTTTATGACCGAGGTGAGGGGCACCCTTGGAAGTCCTCAAAATATAAAATTATAATAAATTAATTTTATATTCCAATACAACCAAATTTCTAAGTATTAGAATATAATATGATATGATATTATAATATCATCAACCAATAAAATTTTGACATGTTTTTTTTCTTTTCTTTAAACCTTGTCATCTTGATTGAATTTAGTTAACATAATTTAATTTTAATTACGGTAATAATGTATTTAATATTAAAAGGTGGTAATGTTTAATTATAAAATGTCAATTTAACTATAAATGAATAATTTGTTAAATATTTGAAAAAATAATAATAAATTTTTATTTTTAAAGATCTTTTTATTATTTTTATATCATTTAATAAAATATTTTTTTGATAAAATATCACTAGTATGAATTTTGACAATATTCATTACTTTGTCCTTAAAGAAAACACGAGAGAAATATAAATTCAAACTAAAACATTTAAAATAGAACTAAAAAGTCATAATTATTATTAAAATTATTTTATAACATTACTTAATTCAAATGGTATTTATTTTAATATTTTTAATATCATTTATTTAATTGTTTCATTAATAAAATTATTACTGCATAATTATTATATAATTATTTAAAGTTATTTTTCTTCCCTAAAAAATAAAAATAAAATACCATGATATAGATATATATGTTATATTTCAAAATAATATATATAGTAGAAGATATATTTTGAGTAACACCATTATGAAAACAATATATTTATTAAAATATTAATGTGACATTTTTGTCTTTTCCTTAAATAAAATATTATAAATATCATAAATTCACCCAAATGGTTCCAAAAAATTATAAATAAATTTATATCATTAAAATAATTTTATTAATTCCAAAATTGAAACTTATATTTATTAATAAACAACCTTTTAATCCATTTGGAAATGTAAGAGATATATACAACAAAGAAAGTGACATTTGTGATTTTCATTAATTTAAATAATATTAAATTCATTATAATGGAAATATGACTATTAAATTAATAAAATTAGATAATTTTGTGTTAATTTTCTAATATAAATCATCCAATTAAATTTTGAAATGTTTTATGGTAATTTTTTTAATCCTTATCATTTTATTTTTAACATTATTTACCCAATTTACCCTTACCGTGGTAACAAAAATTACTAAAGTAACTTTTCATATTAGTCAAAAAATAAAAGTATATTATTTAATAAGTATAAATATTATGATTAATTTTTTTAATCCATTTATTAAAATTTAAAACACATAAGTGGAAGAATTTAATTTAAAATTAAATTGATATAAAACAGTTAAAAACACTTTTTTTTGGAAATGCATTATTATGCCCAAAAATGTACTTATACCAAAATAAGGGAAAATGATGAAATAAGTTATATTATTTATTACTAAATATTATTTAATTTACATTGAAATAAAATTATAAATAGGCTTAATATAATGAAATTGAATATTTTATAAAAATTGATATCTTTCCTAAAATCCCTTTTTCATTTTCTAGAATAAACCACTTTAAGGGTGAGTAGGAACCTCACAACACAAGATGCCAAATTTCAAACACCAAGATACCAAATTTCAAACATCAAAAACAACCTCCCAAATCCACCCCAAAACATCAAAACACAATGTAGATTAAAAAAATAGGACACAACATTCAAAAACCACACACGACATCACCTCGTTCTGTGATCCTCCTCGAGGCACGCTACCAGAGTTGCAATTCACCGCTTGTCGTCATCGCATAACTGAAAATCAGAATCCCTCAGAAAGAAATATTTCTTTAAATAAAAATGAAAACCACATAACATATTCCAACAACATTGACTTCATCAATGCTGAAAACTAGACCGCCTCAAAGAGAGAACCATGCCCATCGCAGACCTAACATCCCTCCAGGAACATCGAGGAACGAACAAACAGAACCTCACAAAACCTCTTGAACCCACCACCATAGACTGACTCGGAGAGCGTCAAAGAAGAAAGACCCCATAGTAGAGTTTGAAGCAAATGAAAAATCCGTTAGGAACCAAACAACACACAAGCTTCGCAAATCACAGATTCAGCAAACAAAAAAAACCAATAACAATGCACCGATTTTGCAGAGGAACTAGTATATCCCGAATGGTTCAACTCATATTCATATCCAAATCCCACTGGAGGAGCCTCACCAATTCCATCGTGAATGAACGAATTACCAAAAAGCATCCAAATACAAAAACAAATGAGAAAACCAAAAGGAAACAGGTCATCACCAGCACACCGGAAAAAGGTCCCAACACAACCAAGGCCCGTCGCCGCCAACCAGGATGCTCACAGAGACCACGATGAACTTCCTTACTCAACTACCCGAGTCATGGTGGCATCCCACAGGTCGTGGAAGCTGGAACCCAGCTGTGAACCGTCACCGTGCCGCCGATGGACCCCTATCTAGTGAAGAGGGAATGAAGCAAAAAAAGTCTATCAACGGTGAAAGAAACATATATGGTTTTAAACTCGGTGTTGTGTGCAACATAATCTATTTAAAATTGAAAGAGACATATCATTAAATATCGGGGTGTTATAGTTGATATATGTTCTAATTGGAATGCATGATTTTTTAAATTTTATGATATGATGGGTGCATTCAAAATTATATAGCTCTCCAATTCATTGGGTAATGTGATGTATCACATATGATAATGTGAAATATGCGTGAACATGATGCAATATTTGTTCAAAATGATGACGTTATGATTATGCACATATGTTATGTGTGAACATGATGATATCTTTATTCACAACTATGTGTGGTATTTGACCACTAAGACATGATGATTCATTTGTAGGAAATTCCACATCTCATGCCTTTATCCAATGCTTCCTATCATGATTATGATGAGGATACCATACTAATATAATGATGATGATTATTATTCTCACCCATGTTTTATTGATTCATTTTCTTATCTATCCTCTTACTAGTATTTTTGCTCACCCCTTTATTTGATATATATCCTTAGGTGACTACTTATACTAAGGAGTGCTTGAGGTCCACTAATAATCTAAAGAAGAAGGAATTAAATAATTTTTATTTAAATCTTATGTATGGTCCTAATTTTAGAAAGTCACTAATACTTTGATCCTTATTTTGTAATGTTTTTATGTTTTTTATATCTAAAATGATGTAATGGTCAAGTAATAAAAAGTAGGGTCACTATAGTTGGTATTAGAGCATGGTTTAGTTAGTTTATGAATTAGGATTAGAGACCATTAGTAAAAACCCTCAGTATGAGACTAGGTAAATGTAAGAACCTAAGAATCTTTGCTTTAGAAAAATGCTAAACACATGGACCCCACAAGATTTTTCTTTTAGAGTTAATTTCACAGAGGAATAAATTATTTATTCATGACTTGTTGACTTATATTTTTTTCATACCATTTATATTTTAGAAAATGGTGGGAATTAGGGGAAGCTATTCCAACAACCCATGTGTGGAATAATGAAGAAAATGACCGAACAACATCCCAAATGAATTATGATGTAGAGTTCAAAATTTCCCGGTGATGCTTACCCAGCTCTCTCAAGATTTGAAAAATAACCTCAATAATGTGGAACATCCTCCTTCACCATAGAGGGAGAAAATTACTGTTGAATCATTTACGCGACAATGACCACTGAAATTTAGTGTATCTTCCAATCCACTTGTCAAGAAATGATGGGTGATCTCAATTGAAAAGATATTTTCTATGATTCAATATTCTGAGAAGAAGAAGGCGACTCTATGCATCAATTATTCAGATGTAGAGGCTGATAAATGGTGGGTTTTTATTAATAACACCAATAAAAAGGATGAAAATTATTATACAGAGTGGTAATACTTTAAGAAAATATTTATTAAGAAGTGTTTACCTTGAAATATTTTTACAAATATATAGGGAGAATTCATAGAGTGTAAGAAAAAGGAAGGTGAATCTATCATAGGTTACAAAGAAAATTTCACAAGGCTTGCAAGGTAATACTTATTTTTTATCAATAATGATATAAAAATATATTCATTATTTAGTGGATTAAAACAAGACATTTTGAAAGGATCTAGTTATTCAAGACTTTGAGAGTTATGAAGAAGTTGTCTGATGTGATCTCAAAGTGGATATGGAGTTTGGAGAATAGTATGATGGCTATGGATATAAGAAAAAAATACAGAGTTTTAATTTGGAGGATGTAATGACAATGGTGGAAAAACAAACAATTCATATGTAGAATTTTTTTTAAGAATCAACATGGTAATTAACTCAAAGTTCTGGAGAAATGCTTCAAGTGTGGGAGAGAAGGCCACCAAGCTCATGAATGTTGAAGAGACATGAGGAATATGGAAAATTTGGAGGAAAGGAGAGAACCGGCTATGGTTCAATGCTTTAATTATAGGGAGAAATGGAACAACTAAAACTAGTGAACTAAACCTGTAGTCCTTGAGGATAACTAGAATCCACAGCCTCAAAATCCAAAGGGGAAAGGGAAAGTTTATTCCATCACTAATATTGAGGGGGAGCTCGAAAATGATGCGGTGACATGTAAACTTGTTATTCATTCAATAATATAGAATGCACTTTTTGATTTTGGGTTTGTTTATTCTTTCATATCTTGTAAGTTTAATATAAAAATTCAAACACAACCTAAAAATATAGAGTTTGATTTATCTATGAGAAAAAAATTGGTCAATTATTGTATCCAAAGTATATAACTCCTCCTTAGTTAATGTTTGTGGACTAGAACTCCTAGAAAATATGGTCTTACTTCCTTTGGTTGATTTTGATTCTATATTGAGCATGGATTGGGTATATTTTACAATGAAAACACCAACTTTGAGGAAAGGGAGATCACTCTTCAAATCCCATGTCATCCTATGATTCTATACAAGTGTCAGGAGGAGAAAATTTTTTCTTTGGAATCATCTTCTCAATTATGGATATCATTGCCTTATGAGCAATAATATCTAGCTCAAATTATTGATTTAAAGGAGAGAATCATGAATTAAGATATACCCATTGTAAGGAACTATATTGATGTTTTCTCTAAATAATTTCCTGGAACTCTACCTAAATGAGTGGTTGAGTTCTAAATTGATCTTATTCCTAAATCACTACCTATATCAAAGACTCCCTATATAATGGCCACCCTTGAGTTGGAAGGGCTTAAGAAGCAGTTACTAGAGAGTCTAGACAAGGTTTTCATATGCCCGGGTGCTTCACCATGAGGCGTTCTAGTTATCTTTAAAAAAATGGATTGATCAATGTGACTCTAAATTAATCATCACAAGCTAAACAAGACCATGATAAATAAAAAGTACCCCTTCCATAGATAAATGACTTGTTCGGTCAGCTACATGGGCCTAAGTATTCCTCTAAGATGGATATTTGGTCGGGATATCAACAATTAATGGTGAGGAAGAAAGATATTACCAATACTACCTTTAAAATGTGGTATGAACACTATGAGTTCATATTAATTCCTTTCATACTCAATAATTCTCCAAAAATATTCATTGACTTAATGAATAGAGTCTTTAGTCATTAACTTAAAATTTTTTTGGTAGTTTTTATTGATGATATTATGATATACTCTAAGAGTAAGGAGGAACATAGGAGCATTTGAATACTATGCTAAAGACCTTTTTAATATACTATATATATTCCAAGTATAGTAAATGTGAGTTCTGGATAGAAGAAGTATCATTCTTGGGGTATGTTATCACCAAAAAACGAATATCTGTGGAGCCTTCCAAGAAAAAGGAAATTAAAGAAAAGGAATATGCCAACATTAGTAATGGAGATCTATAGTTTCCTTGGTCTAGCTGGGTATTACTAACTATTTGTGAAGAATTTATCATGATTTTCAAACCCAATAACCAAGCTGAATTAGAAGGGAGTAAATTTTTTCTGGATCAGTGAATGTGAGGTATGATTCAAAGGGTTGAAAATGAGGCTTATCACTAAACCAGTACTCACACTACTAACAAGTGGGGAAATCTTTGTGGGATACTAAGATGCTTCAAAAAAGGTATTAGACTTTATACTAATTCAAAATGATAAAGTGATATCCTACTCATCAAGTTAGTTGAGAAAACTATCTCATGCATGATATGGAGTTCGCGATTGAGATCTTCGTGTTAAAAATATAGCAGAATTATCTCTATGGGGGGAAGCATGAGATATATATTGATCATAAGAATCTAAAATATATATCCACATAGATAGAGATTAATATAAACTAATGAATATGGTTAGATCTCATCAAATATTATGACTAATCAATCCACTACTATCCAGGTAAGGAAAATAAAATGGTAGATGCTCTAAGTAGAAAAGCTCCTTCAACATTTTCAATGATGAGAATTGAGAAGGATCCAATTTTCTTAGATTTTCAAAGGATGGACATGGGAATCATTAAGGAAAGAATATCATCAATCCTTTATCAAATTATTTCTCAAACATACCTATTGGATAAAATAAAGGATGCTCAAATAAATTATGTGGAAATTCAGAAGAATGTGGAAGTTATCAGAAAATAAAAATCCTCAGAGTTCAAAATTGGCGAGAAAGGAGTAGTAATATTTGGTTCATGACTATGTGTACCATAAAATCTAGAGATAAAGAAAGAACTTATGAATGATGTACATAGATCAAATATCTATATTCACACAATAAGTACAAAGATGCATCTAGATATCAAAGATAACTAATGGTGGGACAATATGAAGAAGGAGATCTCTGGATATACATCAGAGTGGTTGGTATGTTAGAAAATGAAGGTTGAAATGCAAAATTATAAGGGGATGATGCAACCATTATGCATACCACCATGTAAATGGGAAAAAATTACCATGGAGTTTTTCACCGAACTTCCAAATACATCCATAGGAAACAATGCTATATGGGTTGTTGTGGATCATATCACAAATATAACTCAATTTATCACAATTTGAGAGGACTTATCACTATATTAACTTTCATGGATATACATTAGAGAAGTAGTAAGGATGCATTGTATACCACTATTGATTATATCCAATCATGATCGAAGAGTCACCTCCAATTTTTGGAAAAGTCTCCAACATGATCTAAACACGGAGCTGAACTTCAGTACAAATTACCATCCTTAAACTAATGGACAATTTGATTGAACTATCCACACACTAGAAGAAATATTGAGAGCATGTTATTTGGGATTCAAAGGAGGATGAGACCAACATCTAGCTCTGGTGATTTCTCTTACAACAATAGTTTCCACTCAAGCATCCAAATAGATCCATATGAATTCCTTTATATGTAAATATATAAAACACCTAAATGATGTGATGAATTCAAAGAAATTAAGATATTGAGACTTGAAATGGTCAAAAAAATGGTAAATAAGGTGAAAAACATTCAACATCACATTAAGGAATCCCAAATTAGCCAAAATATCTATACAGACAATCGTCGATGAGACATGGTGTTTAAGGTAGGAGGCATGGTATTCCTCCACATATGTCCATATAAGAGGATCCTGAGATTTGGGAAGAAAGGAAAGCTAATTCACAAGTACATAAACCCATTTGAAGTTCTTGATCATGTTAGAGATATAACCTATCAACTAGCACTTCCACCAACCATGTCTCGAGTAGATGATATATTCCACGCATCCCTCTTGAAAAAGTACATACCAGATCCCACACATGTACTGAATTTAGATGCAGTATAGTTGGAAAATGATCTCTCTTACGAGGAGAAGCTGATAAAGATATTTGACCATAGGGATAAAGTTATACACAATAAGACTACTCATATGGTCAAATTACTATGGACGAACTATAAGTATGAAGTGGAAAAATGGGAACTGGAGGAATCACTGAATGGGAAGTACCCTTACCTATTCTCATTTAAGATTTTTAAATGAAATTTCATGTGCAAAATTTATTAAGGGGGGAAGAATGTTACTACCCAAACTTTTATCAATGGAATTTTTCTATTATTGTGATTATTCCCAATAAAAAAAATTATTTTCATGAATTAAGAATGAAATAATTGGTATTAATATAAATTAAAAAACTTTTTCCAATAGAATAGTAACTTGACCTTTGGAATAGTAATGTGAAAATTAGGAATATTAATTCATCAAAAAGAATAGTAACCTCAAATATGGAAGTATAAATAAAATTTATCGATCTTATAAATGAAAATATGATATAAGTATATCATATTATACATAAGTAAATGTTTTAGAAATGATAAATTAAGTTTTGGTGTTTTTATAAAACATAAATATTTATTTACAATTTTAAAACTAAAATAATGATTTAAAATAAAATTTATTTTCATTAAATAGATTTATAAATTAATATTTTGTTGTATTATTATTATAAGACAATTTTTTGATACCATAACTAATTTTTCAAAGTGTCATAAAATTAGTTATGTTTTTAAAATCAGTGTTTTTTGAAAAAATGAGGATTTTAATTAAAAACTAAATTTATCATATTTTTAAAATTATTTTCATAAAATGGAGTTCATTTATTAATTCTAAACATTATGAAATATTTAGGTTAAATTTTTGGTACTTTTCTAAAATAATTGAATTTATGGTGAGTAGTAAAATACGATAATTTATGGTATTTAAAAAATACATGAATTATTGAGTCATAGAAGATTTATGGATACTGTAAGACCATACTTTATTATACACTGAATGAGGATAATATTCATTTTTGATATATATAATATTTATGTTATTTATTATTCATAAACAACATTTTAGTGCATTTTACACTTTGAACATTATTTCATATTATAATTGATATTCCTTCTTAAAATGCACCATTACATGGTACATTTTTGAACATAATTAGATGTACCCAATTAACTTGATTTTATTTTCATATTTAGTTTTCAGGTTTCTCATTACATTGGTAAAAATTAATACTTTTGGAGTACTTGAAGATTCATTTTGGAATACCACCAAAGTTGTCCTTGAACAAACAACATTCTGGGTAAAATGAACTGAACAACATCCCAATAAAACTACTTTAGTGGCCAATATCCAAGCACAATAATTATGAAAATTGAAATAAAGATAGTGAAAAAATGGGGAACATTTTATTAAATAGTGTCCAAAGCTAATTCGTATGTTTGAATGGAGTTCCAAGTGGCCCAAGTTGGAGATAAAATTCTGGGCCATATTCTGCGACATAGAAAAATAGACCACCACTTTAATCATATCTCGACAACCACAAATTAATTTAGGCTGAAATTTTACAGATATATAGGATAAATATTTAGATTCATGTTTTTATTTTTTTAACCACTCAAATTCGGCCATCTAGAAGGACATTTAGGTGCCTCTGTTTGGTGGATGAAAGAAGGATGCCACTTTGAGTTAAGGATAAAGAAGTCTACTCTTCCTTACTTTACACCACCATATTCCTACCATAATCAAGTGGGATCCTTTTTACTGTTGGTAGATCGACCCAAACCTCTTGAAATGAATATTTAAGGAATTAGTGGTGGAGTATTTTATCTTCTTTTGTGCTTGGTTTCATTGTAGTGTTATGTTGCTGCTTTGTGTTTGTAATCACGTTTCTTTCTCTTGTATGTTGTTAAATTCACCTTAGTTTCTTAATAAAAGTTCCTTATTTCCTCTTATTATGTTATTCTACATATCAAATTGATAACTTTGGATTAAGTTGTGAATTTATTCACCCCAAACCTTGTGAAATTATCACACAACGATGGAGTTATCATTATTTCATTGTTTTCTTTTTTACTTCTCAATTTCCTCCCTCACGAGTCTGCTTCCCACTTCCATTGAAACCATAGCATAAATAGAGGGATAACCCTCTTATGGATTGATCCAATGAAGTAGAAAGGGGCTGTATTGGATGTTATTTATCCCCCCATTAATGTTTAATCTCTTCTTTTAATTGATATTTTTATTTAATGATTTTAAATTTTTTTTCGTCCTTATTGAATTTTAAGGCCACATACTTCAAGTGATAATACAAACCTTTAAATTTGAGTGATCATGAATTTGAACCTCCAAGTGTATAGGTGATTAGTATTATAGTGTTTTGGTATTAAAATAGTAAGTGATGAAGTTTTTTTTATCTTCTTGAATAAACCCATCTCGAATATAAGAAATTGAAATTGTTAAAAAAGAATTTCATCCAATCCACCCCAAGTGATAACCAAAGATCAAATAATTATTTTAAATTGAATTCACATAAGTCTCTTAGAGTTCAATTAAACCCATATAAAATCATCCCAAGTTGTCTAATTGATATCCCGAAACAATACATATAATGACCGTGTTTATAGGTTACTTCTTATGTCTCTAAGGATTCGAGAACCCAAGCTAAACTACAAGCGACCACTTATCCCTTAAAACTTAGGTAATCTTGGGAAAGACCAATAATATGGAAATATAATTTACTATTTAATATATTTAATGAAAAGGTTCAAACTATTCATTGTATTAAGCCAAAATAATAAACTAATGAATAAAATAATAAAAAATCACCCATCTTATCCCCTATAAAAACAACCCATCACCACCTCTTATCCTAACACCTCCAAAGATTTTAAGCTTATCAAAATTCTCATCAATACTAATTCCAAGACTCTCCATCCATCCAAGATCCTTTGGTCTCAATAAAATACCAAACCCAATTTCCCTAAGGAGTTTCTAAATGATAATAATTCAAGAGGTAATATCCTCTTTCATTTTTGTTTAATTTCATTTCAATTTCTTTCAATTTATTATTCTCTCCTAACCCCCCCTTATCTAAGTTGAATGATAATTCCATTATTTTATATATACTGTAATTTTAATATTTTAATGAAATAATATATCATCAACCCTCTTCTCCTCTACCTTTTATTTATAAAAATGAAAATATCATCTATGAGGTGTTTATTTATCACCTTCGAGGATGACAAGTTTTCATTTTCATTTACCACCTTCAAGGCTAGTCATTAAAAAATTATTATAAGAAATTAGCCTTAAAAAATTACATAATCTTGATTTTATACAATAAAATACATACTTACACAATGAGGACATTTTCGGGTTTATAGTTTTAGTTAATTAGGACCTAAACATACATAACATCTCGTAATCATATATGTAGATACTATTAAAACAGTATCCATTTTTTTCAAAATATAAAATTTTTCAAATAAAACATAATTTCATTGAAAAATATTCATAAAATTCATCATGGCTCCCTTATTTCTCATACCCATCCATATATCCTATGAAAAACATTTAAAAAATCAGGGGATGAGTACAAAACTAAGTAAGGTATATAATGAAAGAAAACGTTAGTCAAGTGATAACATAAAAAACCCCATAACATAAAAACTCATATAAAAATAAAAATCCTGTATATTACTTGGGTCATATTTACCATATCACTCTTATATTCTTGATTACACATGGATTAAAAATTCTATCAAATTCCTTATCTGGAGTACCCAATGCATTGGAGAGATATAATGGGGCTCACACGTCATATCTTGAGCTATAATGGGATCAAACCAACATATATTGATATATAATGGTGATAATAAATCATATAATGAGATATAGTGGGATTAAACTAAAATAAATAATTTCCAAAGAACATATCATGATTAAAAAACTTCATAACTCATTTACACCCTTGATAAAAACACATTCACATTCCAAAATACCTTTTTTTTTTGTAAAAATCACTCTTAGAACATAAACACTGTACACGCAAAATAATGAAAAATTATTATTCCAAAATAACTATAAAACATTTAATAAAGACACTATATTATTAAAACATCATGAAATCAGAATATAACAATCATGACATAAAAAAAAGTAACAATCTCTTCGGATTTCATAAAGGAGACATCTAAAAGGATTTTAAGAGGAAAGTCCTTTACGAATACCATAACATTTAAGAGAGAATTGATTATATGAATTTAACATGTATATATAATGTAAATACAGATAATAAAACATAATATAATCAAATTAAATTTCAAAAATACTCTTATCATGAAAAAAACCACTGAAGTTGAAGGTTGACCCAAAGAATGAAAATTGGGTTTAGAATTCACTTAAGAAATTTAAGCATGATAATGGGTGTACATGAAAGGGATTAATGAGAGAGAAAAGGGGAATATAATCATTTATATATCACAAGGTAAGTATAGAGAATGTGATAAAACATATTCTATCTTTAGTAATTAAATGAGCACAATATTGAGGAGATTCTTGATTAAAAGCGAGAAAGCGAGGATCCCTTACATCAGGTTCGACTTCCTTCAAACATGTTTAAAACTTCTGTATGAAGGTTAAAATAGGGGTATTAATATTCTATAGAAACATATTAATGTTTATAATATCTTATGTGATCAGTTTATAACATCATTACACCCATAATTATTAATACTTTGTTATTTCCATTGTTTTGGGTGCGTGCATTATAGGGTTTCCATGAGCGGTTCATAAAGGGTTTTTATGTTAGTTGTAAGAGAAACTCTAGAATTGGAATTAAATGGTATTTTTATGTTTCCTTAACATAAAATTATACCATTTATCACTTTGAATTCTGATATGAGTATTATTCATTATTTAAAACATTAATGATGTTCATTTAGATCATTTTGGTGGTTCCTTGATAAAAAGAAACTCATTTTGTTTTGTAAATTAATATGACGTGTACAAAATAATTACAGAAAATTAAATAAGATATAATACATAAATTATAATATTTTTCAAAAATAAAAATGGTTTCATGACCAATATTTAAGTAATTAAAATAATTTTAAATCAAATCATCCACGATGTCGGTAAATCGACACATCACGAACAATGTTTTAATTTCTAGAATAAGTGGGAGAGGAGAAGAAGTATAATGGAAAATTTTCCATAAACATGATGATATCAGGAATATGTAAGATACGGGATCATTCAAGCCTCTTGGATAAGGTTAGGTGAGTAAATAATAAAAATAGAAAAAAATGAAAAGGAAAGAAAGAATACAAAAGAGGATGTTTACCTCTTGATCTCTTCTCCTTGAGATCCTTCTTAGGGCCCTTGGTTTTGGCCTTTTGGTAAGACCATCAGGTCTTGGGAATGGGGAAGGGTATTTAGAGGATTATTTGACATAACTTAGGTAAGTATCATGGCTTTAGAGGTCTGGGAGGAAGAGGGGAGAAATGGGTGGTATTTATAGTGGAGGAGAGGAGGAGTTTTACATTATTTTAGTCATTAGTTTAATATTATTGCTCAAAACTATAAATAGTATTAATTATTCTAAAAAAATAGTAAAGAGAGCATTTGAGTTCAAACCAAGTGTGCTTAAATCATCCATGATGTAAAAAATAGTGTATTTAACTGATAATTTATATATACAGTATTTTACCGTATTTCACTATTCATAAAATTCAAGTATTTCATAAAAATACCAAAAATTCACCCTAACCATTTTTTGATGCGTAAAATTCAAAAATGAACTCCATTTTTAGAAAATAATTTTCTAAATATAATTAATTTAATTTTTAAATAAAATAATGTTTTATTCCAAAAATAAAAATTTTAAAATATTTATTTACTTATTCCAAGATATGGGTATATCATAATTTCAATTAAATATTATATGTATAATATCATAGGTGAGATTACTATTCATAAGGTTATGTTATTATTCATAAGGGTATGTTACTATTCACCAAAAATTAAGTTAGTCTTATCAGACTCTAAATAACTTACTGATCACAACCGTGTATGTCCATTTTTCAAAATTCAAATCCTAGAAGTAGTAAAATTATGTTTAAAGGCTATTTATAACTATCTACTTAAAACAATGTTTTATAAATTTCAATTTATTTTTAAAATCTTGGGGTGTTACATTATTCACACATTATAGAAATTTTGTCCTAGAAATTTTATTTACTTATTAAACAAGTGAGGGTACTTTTACCTCATAGCATTTTTAGAATCCTATGTTTCTTTTTCAACCATATGGTTTCTGCCCAAAACCATTACTTGGTGTGTTACCTTATTCTGCAATACTTTGTCTCTGTGATCAAGAATCTAAGCAGGTTTCTTCTCATAAGAAAGGTTCTCTTCCATCTGAACTAATTCTAGGCTCAAAACATGATATGAATCTAGAACATACATTCTCAACATCAAAACATGAAAAAGATTATGTACCTAAGACAAACTGGAGGCCAACCTACTCAGTATGAAACTGGTCAAAATTTCTCCAAGATTTCAAAAGGACTGATAGACTACGAACTTAGCTTTCCCTTCTTACCAAAAGCGCATCACACTTTTCCAGGGAGATATTTTAAGGAAAAAATGGTCACCTACCTCAAAAGAGAATTATTTCCTTCTTTTATCTGTATAAATTTTCTACCTTCTCTGAGCTATCCTCATATGATGCTGGATCATCTTCACTTTCTCAACCACTTGCTTTACTTTTTCTATCCCGATCAACTTTCTTTCACTGACTTCATCCAAAAACACAAGTGTACGACGCCCCTTCCAATATAATTCCTCAAAATGTGCTATTTATATACTGGAATAAAAACCGTTATTATAATAAAACCAAACTAAAGAAAAATGTTGATCCAAAATTCCTGTTAGTCCATTGAAAAAGTTCGAAGCATATCCTCCAAAGTATGAATCATTCATTTTGACTGCCCATCTGATTGAGGAGAAAAAGATATAATGAAATTCAATTCTGTGCCCAATGACTTCTGAAGACCCTTTCAAAAATTTAGAAGTGAACCTGGGATCTAGGTCAGATACAATAGAAAAATTCACTCCATGTAACCTAAAAATCTATTTGACGTAGAGTCGAGAAATTTGATCCAATGAAAATGTATCTTGAATAGAAAGAAAATGTGCATACAGATTCATTCTATCATCAATAACCCAAATCACATTATTACCTTGAGATATCTTTGGTAGTCACACAATGAAGTCCATAGATATATTATCCCATTTTCACTCTAGCACTAGAAAAGGATGAATTATCCCCTTCTATAATTGCCTCTCTACTTTAAGCTATTGACATGTAAAAAATTTCATGGTAAAATATGAAATATCCATTTTCATTCCATCCCACCAGTAATACTCCCGAAGGTCTATGTACATCTTTGTGCTTCCAGGATGATCTAAAAAATGGAGAACTATGAGCTTCACATAATAATTATTTATTCAACTGAGAATCACAAGGAATACACAAAGTTTTTCCAAATCTTAAAACACAATATTTATCAAGGTTAAATTCTGAAAATTTACCCATTTTAACCAATATTACATTTTTTTGTATCTCCCCATATGCCTTCGGTTCTTGCTTAATTCTGTCTGACATAGATGAATGTACTAAAACCTGAAACAAAACAGAGTAATTTTCTACACCAACAACTTCCATGACAAAGTTTATCAAATCATTTACCAAAGGATCACATTCCAAATGTATCATGGTTAATGTGGCATTAACTTTCAGACTCAATGCATTAGCCACTTTGTTTTCTTTCCCAAGATGGTAATTGATCATGCAATCATAATCCTTTATTAGTTCAAACCATCTTCTCTGCCTCATATAAAATTCTTTCTGAATGAATATATACTTAAAACTTTTATGGTCAGTGTATATTTCACATTTAGATCCATATAAATTATACCTCCAAAATTTTAAAGCGAAAACCACAGATTCTAATTCCAAATCATGTGTAGGGTAATTTAACTCATGAGGTTTCAATTGACGTGAAGCATAAGAAATTACCCGATTATTCTACATCAGAACAAAACCAAGTCCATTCAAAGAAGCATCTCTATAGATGAAAAATTCACCATTTTTGTAAGGTAGAGTCAAAACTAGAGCATTCACCAATATTATTTTAAATTCCTAAAAAGAAACATCACAATCTTTTGTACATATTAAATTAACAACTTTTTGATTTAACTTAGTCATTGGGTTGGAAACTGTGAAATTTTTTCAACAAACCATCGGTAATATCCCACCAGACCAAGGAAGCTACAAATCTTAGTTATATTTGTGGGTCTTGGATATTATTCAATAACTTTTGTTTTATCCAGATCAACTGTTATTAGATCTTTAGAAATAATGTGATTAAGGAAAGAATTTTTTTTCTAACCAGAATTTACACTTGATTAATTTTCCATAGAGTTTATTTTCTCTAAGGGTTTTCAAAACAACCCTTAAATGTTTATCATGATACTCTTTACTTTTATAATATACAAGGATGTCATCAATAAATAAAACCAAAAATTTATCCAAGAACCCATGAAATATTATATTTATAAGATCTACGAATTCATTAGGTGGATTTATCAAACCAAATGTCATAAAAAAACTCACAATGCTCATATCTATTATATAAAGCTGTTTTCGGAATTTCATCCTTCTTCACCTTAAGTTGATGGTACATAGATCTCAATTCAATCTTGGAAAAATACCGAGCTCCCTAGAACTGATTAAACAAGTCACCAATATGAGGAAATGGATAATTATTCTTAACTATAATTTTATTCAAAGCTCTATAATCAATGCAATGTCTCATTTAAACATATTTATTTTTAACAAAAATGACAGGAGCACCCTATGGTGAAGTGCTAGGTCGGATGAAGCCTTTATCAAGCCAATCATGCAACAGATTTTTCAATTCAATAAGTTCCATTTTAGGAATTAGATATGGGGGTTTTGAAATTGGCTTATCATGAAGGAATAAGTCAATTGGGAATTCAACTTCCTGATCAGGTATGACACAGAGTAACTCATTATAAAAAACATCTAGGTATTCATTTACCACTGGAACATCATTAATCTGAATATTTCCCTTGTTTTTAATGATATGAGTAATATACCTTTCATTTCCATCTTTCAATAGTTTCTTAGTTTTCTAATATTCCATCAATTGTATGGGTTTTTTCTTGTACAAAAACTGAAACTCATTCTAAAAATCAAATTCTCTACTATCAATATTTGCATGGTAAACAGAAAGAAAATCCAAACCAAGTATAACATCAAACTCTACCAAGGGAAGAATAATATGGTTTGTAGTTAATTAATTTCCACAGATTACAGTAGAAAGATTCTCATAAATCTATTTTTCATTAATATTTCCCCTAGTGTTTTAACCATAAGTTCTGATTTCATTTCTTGAGGTTCAATTTCCAATTTGGTAGAAAATTTATCAGAAATGAAAGAATTTGTAGTCCCCTTATCAAAAAATACTTTATAAAAATATGAGTAAATAAATAATGTACATGATACAACTTCATTTGATGGATCAAAATCTGTTGAAGTAGTCACAAAGGTTTTTACACACACTTCTTCTTCTGATCTTGCTGATTACATCCCAAAGTGACCTTGTTTTGACAAACACTAACATAATGACCCAATTCTTTATTGTTGAAGCATATCACCATTAAATTCTCATTAATTTTAGGATTATTTTCATTGCACTCATGAGACATGTTTCCAAACTTTCCACATTGGTATCATTTACCATAATTTACAAGACATTCACAATGATTCCTTTTACCACACTTTTAACAAGAAGGGAAATTGATTTTCTTACCTCCATATTTCATTGAATAATTCTTCCCCAATGCCTACTAACCTGAACACTTTTTATTATTGTCATCATGAGGCACATATGTGTCGGAAAACCCAATCTCAACTTTTTCAGCACAACAAACAAGTTTATCATTGCTTTTAAACTTTGGTGAAGCCGAATCTCTTTGTAAAAATGGTTTCAAACCAGATTAAAACCTGTTAATTTTACTATCAAAATCCAAAGTCAAATATGGTACATACCTGGTCAGTCTTGTAAAATTGGCTTCATAAGCTATCACAGAATCATCAACTTTCTACTTCAGTTCTAGGAATTGTTTCTCCATTCTGATTCGAACAGTTTTAGGAAAATGTTTTTCCAAAAAAAGTCTCTTAAAATCATCCCATTCTAGGCTGTCAAGATTATATCTTTCTCTCTTATTTTTAAACAGATACCACCTTTTACTAATTTCACCTTCCAAATGATAAATTTATAGTATTACCTTTTGATGTTACGAACATCCCATAACATCAAATATATTTTATAGAGTGTTGATTCATCCTTCGTGTATCACTGTATCTGTGGTTCCACTAAATATTGGAGGATGTTACCATATAAAATGATTTATAAAGGATATGTTTCCTCATTTTAAATCTTGTTCCTCTCTAGGATGGATACCACCATCATTTATTTCCTGATTTTTATAATCAACTATTGTCACAAACTGCTCAGTTCTGATTCCCTCCATTCCAGGCTGCAAATTTGGATAGGTATCAGCCTCTTGGTGACTTCCTATATCAAATTTCCTATTTCTTATATAGAAAACCATTATTAATAGACATATCTTAGTTAAATCAACCTGGTAATCTTCAAATTCTATATCATTTAAAATTAACCATAAAGTAAAAATCATTTAGGGTACTCAATTAATATCTTTCTTACCCTAATATTATCTAAACCATCCTCTGATACCAACTATTAGGAAACAACCTTAAAATAATACATAATCTTGAGTTTTATTCAAGAACATACATACATACACATTGAGGATATTTTTAAGTTTAGAGTTTTAGGTAATTAGGACATAAATCATACCTAACATCTTATAATTATATATGTGTATACTATTAAAATAATATCTATTTTTTTTTCAAAATATAAACTTTTCAAATAAAACGTAATTTCTTTGAAAAATCTTCATAACTTTCATGATGAATCCATTTTTTCTCTTACCCATCCCAATATCCTGTGATTTTTTTTAAAATATTGGGATGAGTAAAAAACTTAGTAAGGGATATAAAAAAAGAAAACTTTAGTCAAGTGATAACATAAAAAAACCCATAACATAAAAACTCATGCAAAAAAACCTGAAGTAGTTTCCTTAGGAAATATTTACCATATCACTATCACATTCACCCTTACACATGGAATAATAATTTTTCCAACTTTCATCATTGGAGTACCCAATGCATTGGAGAGTTATAATGGGGATCACCCATCATATCTTGAGCTATAATGGGATCAAACCAACATATCTTGAGATATAATGGGGATCAACCATCATATATTGAGATATAATGGGTTCAAACCAACATAAATAATTTCCAAGGAATATATCATGAATAAAACACTTCATAACTCATTTACACCCCTGAGAAAAACACAACCACATTCCAAAATAGCCTTCTTCATAAAAATCAATCTTAGAACATAAAAACTACACACAAAAAATAATGAGAAATTATTATTCAGAAATAAATATAAAAAATTTAATAGAGATACTATAGTATTAAAACATCATGAAATCAGAATAGAACACTCATGACATAAAAAAGGAACAATCTCTTTGGATTTCATAAAAGAGACATCTAAAATTATTTTAAAAGGAAAGTCCACTACAAATACCATAACATTTAAGAGATAATTTATTAAATTAAGGAAATATGTATATATACTGTAGATACACATAATAAAACATAATATAATAAAATTAAATTTTAAAAATCCTATTATAATGATACAAACAACTGAAGTTGAAGGTTAACCCAAAGAATGGAAATGGGGTTTAGAATTCACTTAAGAAATTTCAGCATGGTAACAGATGAACATGGGATGAATTAATAAGGGAAAAAAGAGGTATCTGATCATTTATATATCATAAATGAAGTATGTTTATAGTGTGAAAACATACTCCATCCTTATTAATTAAAAATAGGACAATATAGAAGAGATTGTTAAATAAAAGTGAGAAAGAGAGGATCCCTTACCTTAGGTTCAACTTCATTGAAATGTGTTTAAAACTTTTATATAAAAGTTAAAATAGTGTTATTAATATTTTAAATAAACATATTCTCATTTATAGTACCTTATGTTATCACTTTATAACATCATTCCATCCATTCATTATTAATACTTTGTTATTTCCCTTGTTTTGGGTGCGTGCATTACGTGGTTTCCATGAGCAGTTCGTAAAGGATTTTTAAGTTGGTTATAAGGAAAACTCCAAAAGTGGAATGAAATGGTATTTTCATGTTTCCTTAAACTTAAATAATACCATTTATCATTTTTAATTCTTATATGAGGATGATTAATTAGTTAAAACATTAATGATGTTCATTTGGATCATTTTAGTGGTTATTTGATAAAAACAAAATCATTTTGTTTTGAAAATTAATATCATGTGTAAAAAATTATTACAAAACATTAAATAAGATAAAATACATAAATAATAATCAGGGAAAACTATAAAATTTGTTTCATGACCAGTCTTGAAATAAGTAAAAGAAATTGAAATCACTTTATCCACGATGTCGGTAAATCGACACATCACAGAATATGTTTTAATTTCTAGAATAACTGGGAAAGGTAAAGAAGTATAATGGTTAATTTTCCATAAACATGATAAAATACATAATATGTAAGATACTGTATCATTCATTACTCTTGGATAATGGTATGTGAGTAAAGAATAATAATAGAAAATAAAATGAGCAAAAATAAAGAAAACAAAAGAGGATGTTTACCTCTTGATCTCTTCTCCTTGAGATCCTTCTTAAGGCCCTGGGTTTGGGCTTTTTGGTGAGACCAAAAGGTATTGGGCATGGATAAGGGGATTTTGATGAGTATTTTTTAGAACTTAGGTAAGGTTCATGGCTTCAGAGTAGTGGGAGGAATATGGGGGATATGGGTGGTATTTATAGTGGAGGAGAGGAGGAGTTTTACATTATTTTAGGAATTAGTTTAATATTATTGATCAAGACTATGAATCATCTTCATTATTGTGAAAAAATTGTAAATATATAATATGAGTTAGAACCAAATGTTCTTACATTATCCATGATGTCAAAACTAGTGTATTTAACTGATAATTTATATATATGGTATTTTACCATATTTCACTATTAATAAAAATTCAAGTATTTAAAAAAAATCTAAAAAATTCACCCTAACCAGTTTTTGACATGTATAATTCAAAAAATTAACTCCATTTTATGAAAATAATTTTCTAAATATGATTAATTTAATATTTAAATAAAATAATATTTCATTTCAAAAATAACAATTTTAAAACATTTATTTACTTATTCCAATATATTAGTATATCATAATTTAAATTAAATCTTATATGTGTACCATCATAGGTGAGTTTAATATTCATAAGGGTATGTTTTTATTCATAAGGGTAAAATTACTATTCATAAGGGTATGTTACTGGTCACCAAAAATTAAGTTGGTCTCATCAGACTCTAAATAATTTTCGGATCGCAACCGTGTATGTCTGTTTTTTGAAATTCAAATCATAGAAGATGTAAAATTATGTTTAAAGCCTAGTTATAACTATCTACTTAAAATAATGTTTCATGCATTTAAATTTATTTTTAAAACATTGGGGTGTTTAAATTATATTGGTTGAAATAGATTTTGATATTTATTTTATAACATTTTTTATATTTTGGAACTAACATATATACATAATACTAAATAATAAAACAAAACTAGTTTGTGATGATCGAAAAATGCTAAATTAATCTAAACAATTATCATTAATGTTTTATCTAATGAATCATCCTCATATCTGGAAAAATAATAATATTTAAGAACATTTGAGCTTATGGAAGTTCATTGATAACATATAATTTCATTTCTAGATAATTATTCTCATTTTAAATGATCTATCATATATATATATACAAGTGAACTGATCATGAAAACCAAGAAAACAAACAGTCTCGAATGATGAAATTGAAATCTATAACTCATTAAAATAGAAATAAAATAACTTAATAAAATTATAGGGAATAAAATACATGTAAAATTGGTTTTAGATATAGTAATTAATGAATCTAATTTTATTATATAAGATATTAATGTGAAGAATTCATTCATATATAAGGTAAGGGAATTCTCAAAACCAATTTCCTTTCTTTTGGTTTTACCCTTTCATGCTAAATTTCAATGTGAATTTTATTTTAATATTCATTAGATGTAATTTAGTTGTTCTCACATTCTATTTTCTAGGATATACATGTTTCAAATCAGATTTTTTTGACGAATGAAAATATTTTTCCAAAAAATAACTCTTCTTTATAAAAATATATCTTTTACTTCTCTTGAGATTATTTCTTCTTCACTCAAGATTGATAATTATTATACCAATTATTTTATTCCATTTTTATTTGGGAACCCCAAATTTTATTAATGAATGTATGATCATGAAACCCATTCCTTCACATGGATTTTTTATATCCAAGATTAATATACATTCTAAGTGGAATGCATTATTAAGTAAATGTTATGATGTGATGGGTGTGCCTAGAATTATAGAGAACACAAATGCATTGGGTAATGTTATTTATCTCATGAGATAATGTGAAATATGGATGCACATGATTATATATTTTTTCATAATCATTATGTTATGATTAAACACATATTTTATGCGTGAACATGATGTTAGATTTGATCACAACTGTGTGTGGTATTTAACCACTAAGACATTATGTTTCATTTTTATGAATTCCCACATGCCTTTATTTTTTCTAATTCTTCCTATCATGATTATGATTAGGATACCATAATTATGTTATGATGTTGATGATTATCCGCACCCATGTTATATTGATTCATGTTCTTAGCTATCCTCTTTATAGGATTTTAGCTCACCCCTTTATTTGATGTATATCCTCAGGTGACTACTTATAATAAGTAATTGAGAGCCAATAAGAATTTATAAAATAAGGAATTAAATAATTTTTATATTTTAATATTTAAATTTTATGTATGGTCCTAATTTTTCCAAGACACTAAACCTTTGATCCTAGTTTTGTAATGTTTTTAAGTTTTATATATCTAAAATGATGTAATTTTCATGTAAAAAAAATTAGGGTCGCTATAATGTGCATCCACCTATTAGGTGGATAGTTTTAATTGTCAATGATGGAGAGAATCCATCCAAATCACTAGATCTATATCAGAAGTGCGGGTGATGAAATTCTACACACTCTTCCATGCCCTGTGATGAACAATTCAATTCTCAAAAGAACCATTGGACCCAAAAAATTATAATTATTCATGTGATTCTACCTAATACTCTAGGAAATATATGAGAATAGTGGTAATAACATATTCTGTAGAGATCCCATTTAACAGACTGACATCCATATCGAGAGGAGAGTCATTATGGTTTGATTCTTGACCAGCAACAACATCTTCACCAACTTCAAGTTTAGATCCATCCATAGCTGGATATGTGATTGTAGTGGTTGGCCTCTTAGGATTGAGGCTGGATCACCTAGAATAGCTGGATCCTCAAGAGTTGTTTTAGTTGTTTAGAGGTCACCCCAACCACTCTAGTTGCATCTTCTTACTAGGCACACACTCCCTCAATAACTATTTCAAAAGGAAAGAATGCCAGTCAGTTTAAACTATGAAAAAATTCATGAAAAATATGATTTTTTAAATATAATATAATTTAAAAGAGGTAAAAGTTTGGATGAAATCCATACCTAGGTCCATGAAGGGGAATTCCACCACTACGGACCCCTCTATGATAGTGGGAACCTCAATAGCCAACACTGAACTAATCAATACTACTTGGATGGAAGCTGCATTAGGAAAATAATAATGTTAATGCAATGGGACAAAAAAACCATGTGAAGTCTTGAATATGATTGATCCTATTAATAATTGAGCGTCAATATCAACCTGAGGTTCTTGGATTTTAATAATAAGTCCGCTTGGGAAGTCTACCTCACTAACCAGGAAGGCCGAAGAATAAAAAACATCCCCTTTAACACATTTTGTAGGAACCAATCCCACCAAAACTGGTAGAGTATACTCTAAGTCAGGCTCTTTAGACTCTACAAAGGTGTTCTCACCCCACTCAATAGAGTCCTCTTGGGTCTCCCTTGCTACTTCTTATGTTGAAAAAATATTAGATTATAAAATTAAAAAAATGCAATTTGAGGAGGTAATCATGTTAACAAAAAACAATAAACTTAGATCACTGAATAAGAGCTTGGTCAAGATATCACCTTGAGAAGTGACCTATTATCTATCCTGAGAGGTTTACTGGCTAGCAGTGGACCCTGACGACTCCTCATCATAATAACCCTACATATCGATGTGAGGGAATGATGCATCATGGGTTGGTGCCTCAACAAATGTTATCTCCTTAGTTCTGCACCAAAAATTTCATGTATCCTAGCAGTGGAAGGTTTAGCATCCCCATGGTGGTGCGATAAGTCATCCACCTTTTCTAGGTAGGAAAATTGCGTGTGGAATACCACATGAGATGTGATCATGGAGAGCCCAAACTATGGCAGTTTGTGCCCATATCTAGTGATCCGCTACCACCATTTCTCCACCATCAAGGATAATATCAATATGCCCCATTCTGACCAAAGCATGCGATACGTGGTATCAGTGGCTGACTCCACCGAATACATTAGTTTCTTACATGGAACCTCCATATCCTGATAGCACTTTTATTTCTCTCATGTCTTATTTGGAGGGATCCCCACACTGCTAAGGGGAGGGGGTGCAGCTGAACCCTGAGCTGCCCCTACCACTACTCTAGCACGATCCCTCAAATCCTGGCGAACACTTTGAAGAGTAGATCTCCTACCACGATGTTGCTCCTTCTTCTCACCAAATAGCACAATCCTCCTTATGTTTTGATGCAGGATTTTACTTAGGTACGACTCTATTGTGTTTCTAGAATGGATTGGAGGGAGTTCAACATTGAGATCAGTTGGTGGTGATATGATGACCTCCCCCATGAATTCGTCAGTAAACATCCACTGTAACATCCCCTGATCTGACACTCTCTCACATAGCTAAAAGGGGATGGTTACGAGACTTCAAGCATGACTCAAACACTAGAGGCTATTGACTACTTGTGAGGGTTTCATAATTATAGTGGAGAGACTATAACACCTAGATTTAGAGTTTATAAGACAGTGAAGAATGCAATATAAATAATGAATAAATATCATAGTGCATAAATAATGGAAATAATATGATACAATGGAAAACCAACAATAGATCGAGTCGATTAATCCAATAAATAATAAATGAATAATTTAATTATTAGTTGGAATGTATCTAAATTTTATGCTAGTATTAACACCAATAAAATACTAGTATACTAAAAGAAATACTCAAAAGTCCCCAGTCCTGAACCCTACTTCGGTCCCACCACTAAACTCCAGAACAAACAGTAAGAAAACAATCAATATCAAGTTATTTTCCATTATCCAGTCCGACATCCATGTAATCTACTTGGGTTCAAAACAACATCCTAAATAGGGTGTGAGTATAGATCATTTGGTTAACACTACCCTGTCTAAATATAACCAGTCTCATAGTATGTATATGCCATAATGTAATAAATAAGTGTATAAATTAATTAAAAAACTAAATTAATACCACATCAACCTGCTTCGGTGCCATTCTGAAATATGTATTTTCATTTTTTGCAACCAAGCGAACCATAACCTTATAACCACGGAATATAAATTACGCAAATTAGTACCAAACCTTCTATATAAGTATTTTAGAAATCAATTAGGGACAAGTTAATTATATTGGCATTTAATAATGTGTTAGGGACCAACCTGTTATATCATCATTACAACATTTCTCAAGGCCAATCTAATATATCATCATTACATAATTTTTTAGGGCTTAGACTGATATATCATCATTACAAAATTTAAATTGTGCCAATGCCCATATAAGGATTACAACATAGAAATCACAACTCATGTCATAGAAATAAGGATATCATAATATCACATCATATGGATCAATGGTTAATTATTAAAATTTACATTTATCATTCAATTTACCTTTTCATTTATCATTTGGTGATAACAAATTACATTCCATTAATCTCAATAAATAATCCAATCCAAGATGAATCTGTATCAATCAATCACCCAAATTCCATGTCATGCTAAACACATTTTATTCCATTAATCAATTCATTTATATTCAAGGATTCTATCACCTAAATGGTATCCAAAAACTAGGTAAAAGACAATTTGATCCAAAGGGTCTCCCTGTAATATTCAAATTCATCAATTAATTTATTCATCACACGATATGTTGGCATAATTACAATATTTCAAAAAATTGGAAATTATCAAACCATAGGGTTAAGATTTAGTCCCATACCTTTAATTGATAATCAAACCAAACTTCCAATGAAAAAACACATGAGAAAGAAGGTTTGAATGATTACAAGAAGGATCATAGATAAAAAATGATCAAGATCAAAACCAACAACACACATGGTCAAGATATTTCACCACAAAGGTGAGAAAATAGAAAAAGATAAGGGGAAACCAAGGAAAAAAACATATCTAGGATTGATCACACAAAAAAGATATCTGAAATCAAAGGAGGAACTCCATAATCGCATGGAAGGCCATCCTAGGTCAAAAAGAGAAATCTCCACGTAGGATAGAATAAAATGTTCAACTAAACAACATAGTTTAAAACAGAAGTTCAGGGAATTAAATGGTGTGTAATGTAGTTACATGAAATGTAATTTATTTAAAGGGATACACTGAAACACCCATATATTTGGTCTAATATTTAATTATTTTAAATGTTACATCACATGTAATCTATTTAAACATCATGTAAATGTTCTATATATGCTTTTCATTCCATTTTACTTATAAAAAATTCAAAAACCTTTTAAGTCTTCTCAACTTTCCAAGAACTTGTGGTAACTATTGACCCATTTATTCCCAAACTCCATAAATTCAAACAAACATAAATCCCCATACTTTAAGACATTTTTCTCAATAAAGCCTCACTATGTGGATCCTCTCTATTTTTTCATGTTTCCTCTCAACCCAAGACTGCGTTTATACAAAAAATAGACATTCATGATGAAATAATAACCGCCAAGGTTAAGAGATGAGAAAAAAATCAACCAAAAGAAGTATAATAAGAAACTTAGAGAGAGAAATAACTAGAAACATACTATATCTTACAACCTCCACAACACATAACAAATCATCCTAGAGATTCTTCATGTATCATTATGTGGTCTTGGTGACCAATTTTGGCCATGGGTCTTGCATTTCAGACTCTCTCTTCCTTGTATCCTCCTAAACTTTCCCATGATTCCACTGAACTTAAACCCAAGGTATTTTCCTACCTTGAAGATATTTCTCACTACGGTTCACAATTCATATTAGAAGACCCTCAAATGATTAATTAATAATTAACAGGATGTTTGCTATATCTATCACATGAGAATGTTATGGATAATATATCTAAAGATGCGACACATGTAATATGTCATTCAAGGCATTGTAGTGATGCAGAATGGCTAATTGGTATACCACTGGACCGACCCTTCCACTATCTCAAATGACCTAAAAAACATGGGTGATAGCTTTCCCTATTCCCTAATATGAAGTTTCTACAACCGTGGTGAAACTCAAAAGAAAACACATTGACCAACCTCAAATTCCAGAGGTCACCTTCAATGGTCAAAATAGGATTTTTTCCTACTCTATGTGGTCACCAAATACTGCCTGATCAACTGAACCTTCTCAGATGTCTCTTATATGAGACTAGGCCTAATAAATGATAACTCGTCTTCCTCTAACCAAAAAAAAGGTGAATGGAATGGATTTATATATAAGTCTATGAAAGGTGCCATCTAGATAGATTCTTATAAGATATTACTATATTAAAAATCCACGAGTTCCATATAATGCTCCCACAAACCACCAAAATCAAACAACCAGGCTCATAAAATATCCTCAAGAACCTAAATATTCCTCTCAAATTGACCATCAATCTGAGGATTATTATCCATACTTAAAATAACCTATGATCCCAGATCACTCTAAAGACTCTTCCAAAACCATGATGTGAAATGGGGATCTCATTATGAAATGATACGCCTCAGAATATCATGCAATTGAACTACCTCATGCACGTTAAGGATATCCAGATCAACAACCATGAATGTTTAACTAATAGGTAAGAAGTGTTCTACATTATTTAATAGATCCAAAATCAACTATGACACATCATTCTTACGGGTTGTTCAAGGTATTCCTAAAAAAAATCTATTGTGACATCATCCCATTTTCACTTAGGAATGGGAAAAGGATGAAATATCCCAACTGGACTCAGATGCTCAGATTTCACCAGCTAACAAGTAAAACATCTTGACACAAGGCCCACTACCTTCTTCATCATTCTTGAACACCAATACTATCTATGAAGATCACAATACATCTTTGTCAAACAAGAGTGTTCTACCTATCTAGAATAATGACAATCCCTCATCAGCTCCTCATGCAAGTTCATAGGAACACATACTTGGACACAAAAAAGAATATATTTTACACTACCAAGAGACCATCCTTATGTTTTATCCCCACAATATAAAATATATGTTATAACTAATCCCTCCATATTAAATAACTACTTGGTATTAATCTGATAAAAAAATGGGTATAATAGATGTTGATGTCAGAGCTACTCAAAACTGAGACTCTTGAACATTTAGATGCATGTATGTAAAGAGGGTTATTATCCGACACTCATCTCAACACTCCTGAACTACCTCTATTTTCATCTTTTAAATCAATGTGTCAAAAATGAAATTTCCCTTTCCTGGTGTATAATCCAACTCAAAGTTGAAAGACTCAAGATACTTGACCCACCTCCTCTACCAATGGTTCAGGACCCACTAAGAAAAGATTTACCAGGGGCACTTGTGATTCATGTATACCACAAAGATCTCATCCATGAGATAATTCCTCCATAATCTTAGTACATTTACTACTTATGTTAACTCAAAATTGTGAGTAGAATAATTTCTCTCATGAGGTCTCATCTATCTAGATCAATAAGAAACCACTTGATCCTACTACATCAGAACTACTCCAAGTCCAACTCTAGATGAGTTATTGTATATGGTATAATATTTTATCAGAATAGGTAATGTGAGGATAGATGCTGAGGTTTTAATTCCTTTCATCTCCTAAAATGATCTCTCATCATAATTTGACCAAAAAAATTTCACCCCATTCTTGGTCATCCTACACATCTGTGCATCAAAATGAGGGAAGTCATGGATAAAGTACTGATAATAACCTACTAAACATAGAAAGATCTAAATTTCAAAGACATTATGAAGATTATCTAAAGCTAACATGGATAAAACTTTCTATGGTTCCAATTATACTCCTTCCTATGAGATTAAATTTCCCAATAAGTGAACTTTATCAATCTAGAAACTATATTTGGAAATATTGGCATAAAGACGATGCTGTCTCAATATACTCAGGATGATGTCTAGATATTTGGATTTTTCATCTGCTAACTGGGTGTAAATTAAGATCTCATAAAGAAACTACCAAAAATTGATCCATAAAAGGATTAAATATTCAATTCATCAAGTCCATGAATACCACTAGTGCATTAGTCAAACCAAATAACATCACTTAGAATTCATGTAATCCTTACCTTATCCAAAAATTAGTCCAAGGTATTTTTATTTGTATCAACCTCACCTGATGGTATCTTGATCTCAAATAAATCTTGAATAATATCCTAGGAACATTTATCTGATCAAAGTTATCATTAATGCGTTGAAGATGATATTGGTTCTTGATCGACATCTAGTTCAATCTCCGTTAATCCACACACATGCACAAAATCCCATCATCAATCTTCATTAGGAGAACCAGATAAACCAAATGAGATGTAATATGTTGTATGAAACCTTTATATTTTAGATCTTCTAATGGAACTTTGAACTCCCAAAGTTATACTGGTACCATTCTATAAGGTGGGATAAAAACTAGTTCTAGTCGCAACACAAACTTGATCCATTGGTTAGGTGGTAAGCCATAACACTTGTTAGGATAGAAATCATTAAAATGGATTACCACTGGAGGAAAATAATCCTATCATATTATTCCATTTTCTATTAAAATACTATCTATTTGAACCTTGATAAAATTCAATCTTCACAAAATTGGTCCAACACGACTGGACTAAAGATCCCACTCAACCTAGTGAGAGTTGATACCTCCTTATGAAGATACAAATGTAACTCTCCTCTGGTAACCGTCGATATGATCTGGGTATAGTAATTAGAAATCCATACCAAGAATCAAATCAAATATTGTCACTTTCAATAAGAATGATTCACAAAAGAAATATTAACCACCAATCTCAAGATAACACCCCTGGTAACATTTGATGTTCTTTGACCAAACTCCCCACAGTGTGTCGACGGTCAAAACACCATATACGATTTCCACATCGAGGCCCAAAACATTTCAAAAATAAAATATAAAAATTAAATCAATAATCCTATATAAAAAAACCCAAGAAAGGGTAGATGATACAAGAATACTACCTATGATGGTAGGCTGTCCTGCATCCACAATAACCAGAGTAGTCTCTATAACGTGCAACTGACCAACCCCTCTTCCCTAGTCTCCAGCTTGAATATCCAAATCTATTACCTCTACCTAGAACTTCCATTCTTGTAATGGGGTACCATATCCTTTGCCTTGACTAGAACATCATGTGGAACTCCATCTACTAGTCTGTTGAGGAGTATCTGAGTCTTTCCCAAACTATTGTGCCAGTTCTATTCCCCTATCACTTCCCGGTTGCAACATACCCCTATAAAACCTATTTAGGTGGCCCAATCTACCACAAGCATGACACTCAAAAGTGAGGTATGGACAATGACGTCATTTTTAGCCCATATTTCTACACTGATAGAATTGAAATAGAACATGATCCCACTATGGTTTCAAACTACTAGGACTAATTTTCCCACTATTTCTTTGATGGAAACTATCATAACGACTCTTCCTTCCACTAGATGAAGATTTCACAGTTTTCCCAGCTAAAACAACCTAACCGCTACTCAAGGCCTCTTATAGATTCCCTTCTTTGTGATCCATGTAGCTAATCTAACGACCTATCAATCCATGAGAGATGATACACGTTCTTTATATTGATATTTTTTAGATCCTGATAATTAATACAATGGTGCATTGACTCATCATTATTCTTAACAATGAGGACCAGTTCACCCCACATTAAAATACATGGGCATATAAATACTTTATCCTGATTGTCTTATAGTTTCTTCTTTAACTCCATAATTTTAATAATGAATATTTTATATGGATTCTTGGATTTTAGAAAAGCATTGAGTATAAGTTTTATTGATAACTTAACATCTTGTCCAAGAGGAATACCTGATAATTCTCTAGAAAACACATTAGTGAATCCCTTTAAAATAGGAATTTCATCAAGTTTGATCTTTCCCTTAGTCTGAATAATTTTAAATAGATATAATTGATCATAAGGAATTAATATCCATGCTTGATATGATGATAAAAATGGAGATCCATCCTCGTCCTTTCACTTGTATATAATCAAAAGGTGATTTTTTATATGGAGTGTGATTTTATTCTCTCAAAAATTTATGTTAAATCTATAGAAAGAAATCCAATACATGCACATAATAGAATAAAATTATACTAAAGGTTGTATCATAAAGTTTTAATGGAAATTAAGCCTATAAATTTTGATAGGGGATGATATATATGCTTGGGATTTAATAAATGACCCATTTTTAATCTTCATTGATAACTGAACTTCAAATTTTTAGTTGGTATTTCAATAGTTATTCTTGACTTATATGATATGAAAGAAAACATAGAACTAGAATCAAATAGTACATTCACTATCATTTAATGAATAACTAGCGTACTTTCCATTACTTTATTTTTTGGACCCACCTTATTAGTCATGATGGAATATGATCAGCTTTTTTCTCTAGTCCTTAGAAGTTATTTTCATTGAAAACCGCTGGCTTAGTTAAATAATTCATATAGTTTCCTTGTTAATTAAAGTTAAGAACTTGGATAAAGTGATGAAACTTTACTAGAGAATTCCTTTATTCCATCACATTTTTGGTTTTCTACCATCAGCAATCGCTAGCTAGGTCATGTTCCTTCCCACATCTAAATCATTTCGTTTCCCCCTTTAGGAAATTTCTAGGATGATTCTTCCCATAATTTTGACAAGTAAGATGTTTTACTTTATTTCCACTATGATATATATCCATAACACCACTAGAATTAAAATCCATTATATGTTTCCTATATCTCAACTGATTGGACCATTGAGATTCAAAGTTCACCATTTCAACTTTGAGGGAACATTAGACAATTTTATCATAGAAATCAATGTATCAAATTTTCAAAACTTTTCATAGTCTTTGATATATCCCACTAAAGAACTGGTCAACATTATTTTATAGGTAGATGACAAATCTAGAGGTGTATCATGAAATACTTTTGAAGTTTACATCATTTTACCTAATGGATTCATCATCCATTTGATTAAGGCTAAAGAAATACCTCTCAATTTTACATTATAGAGTATAAGGAAAATATTTATCAAAAAACATTTTTTGGAATTCTTCCCTCTCTATCACTTCGATATCTTCCACAAGTTTCAATTTTTTGATCAAAGTACACTATTTATTAAATTTTCTATCCATAAAATAAATAAGAAACACTATCTTCTATTTATTATAGTATTTAACGATGTGGAAGATATTTTCAATGGATTTGATCCATTCATCAATAATCAAATAACTAGAAGATCCAATAAAAGTCAGAGGCCTTTGTCCTATAAAGGTATCAATTGAAACTCTATCTTTCTTACGGGGATGTGGGTTTCCAACCTAATAAGAGTTTCTATTCCGAACTTGTGTTACTTGAGAAATTATTCTCATAAATTTCTCAAATTATTATCCCATTGAGTTGGGCAACCCATTTGAGCAGCCATTATATTGCTCATAACAATGGTTTTTTAATCAGTACCTCATATTACCAACTATTGTATAAAATAAAAGGAAAATTAGGGATGAGAATTAAAAAAAATGAAACACCTAAAACCGAAACAATGAAAATTTAAGGGATAACTCATAAATTAAATAAATTCCTCAGCCTATGAATTTCTATATTTCAATATAAGTTATCAAAATTCTATTTCCTAATATAAATTCTTATGGTCATTTTTATTCCCTTAATAATATTTCCTAAGGAGCTTGTGAATTTAACAATGTATTTTCCCCAAGAGTGTAAAAATTGGTGTATAACAAGGCATTTTTGTCATGCACTAGGTGACTATTAAGTTAAATCCCAATGTCCCCTATTTGGTTTATTACAACCAGGTACAATTATGCCAGAGCCTCATCCACCTGTAGTATCAAGACAAATATTTGGTTTCTTAAAACCACTCACTCTACACTTTACCAAAATTTAGGGATTTGTTTATATATGTATTCTTATTCATAAGTCTTTTACTAAATTTTTCTAATCCCAAATCCGAAAAATAACTAGAATTTCCTCTGATACCAACATTACAGACCAATATTTTAATACACCATGTTTCATGATTTATTATATAAAGGTACACATAATACTATCCCAAAAGATCAAGAGGATTAGTGTCTTTGGTAAATTAGGTAAATAACATAATAACTTTAAACATGTGTATGAAAACATTATTTAAAAACTCTACAACATGATCTTAAAATTATATTGCTTTTTTAAAATTGCATAGGATAAACTGGGGACATACTTAAGAAAGGAGCGAGCTATAAATCCCAGTAAGGGAATAATAAAAGAATAGCATAAGGTAAGATATAAATTTTATTCAAAAGCTATATAATGGTAATAGAATAGGGGTGATAATCATAAAATTGAACATAAAGTGATGATATAAGATGGTAACATAAAGTTAAGTTGAGAATGTGGTAGTAATATAAAACATGACATCATAAACTTAATTCAAGAATAACCTCCAAGAAAATCATAACATAGTATTCTAAAGATATCCTCCCATGCACTATACAAGGTATGTCATGAGATAAAAACATTACCCAATTCATTGATGGGATATATAATTCCAGGCCCACCGATCTCATTTATATCATGTACATGAATAAGCGTGTCATATAAATCATAAAACATAAGGATTTATTTGATTAATTTTAATCCTATTATTAAGAACTATGGGTTTTATACATATAATTACCCAAAAATGAAGTATATGTACATCTAGGTGAATACCTTTGAGTGGTAATGGGGATGGGTAATCATAATAAAAAATGGTTGGCATGGAAAATCATAGGATAATTTTAACAGCATAATAGGGGTATATAAATATTCATTAAAGGGTTTAATTAGAGTTAAAGGGGTCTATCATCACTGTTAAATCATTATTAAATTAAAATTTATGCATGAAAACATACCCCAACATGAAAAATTGGAAATAAAAAGGAATAATATAAATTAGGTTCTTGTATATGGAGAAGAAGGATAATATCTATTAACCTGAGAGGGAACTTATAAAATATTAGGAGCAGCTTATTAAGAACTTGGGGGAACCTGAGGAGGGATTTAAATATGTATTGGGAGAGTAAATTCATACTCAATGGGTTTTTAGTGAAGATTAGTGGGAGTATGGGTGTGTATTTATAGAAAACAAGGGGGAATTATTTATTAATTTCTATACTAAAGTTTTGGACTATATGATAAAATAATCAATAACACAAACATTACCATGTTTTTACCATTGTTTTCTTCCAAACAAGAGTCATTTTCATAATTTTATAAGGCCAATAACACAAATCTTTAAAATAATACCCTTTGTGATATGTAAGTGAGTCATTTTTATAAATAATTGATTTTAAAACCTTAAAGTATAATATATGTTTTGGAGGATTCATGATGGTTTTTAAAATTAGTCACATAACTTCAAAATAAATTATATTAAATATTAATTTTTTTTAATTTATTCTCTTTATAGAATTTATAATGTCACTTTTTATGATGTCATAATACAAACTATTTATTTATACTGTATTTAAATTTTACCCAAAAATTTTACCATCTCATAAAATTATTAAAAATTCACCATTCGATAATTTTAGCATGATGATTTCAAAAATAATATTTATTTTATCAATGTAATTCTATATATATAAAAAATTATACCTTTAAATGAAAATACCAATTTATTAACAAATACTAGTTTTTATGATGATAATAATTTTCTGAACCTTATTAAATTTGACTTCATAAAATTAGGTTATCATTTACATTTAAATAAATATTTTTTAACAAGAATATTTTATTAAAATTAATTTTATTTAAATAATTATTGAATTCTTCAAAAACAATTTCTTGATTGAAACTATATATTTCCCAAAATACAATTTGAGTTCCACCATATCAAAATCTAATTTTTAGAAAACTCATTATTTAATCATTTATAATGTAATAACAAAAAGGTTAAATATAATCATTATTTTATTAAAAATAAAAAATAGAAAATTCATACTATTAGTTTTTAGATACATAACACCTTGTTATAATGGAATATTCCATAAGGGTAAAGTGTGTGATGGAGACACTCTCTTAGGCTGGTTCGATGAACATGGTTTGGTTAGTGATCTCTAAAATCTTAAACTTCTCTCAAAAATGGTTTTTATTACGACTTAGTTGTTGAATATAGGATTTCAGTTCATCATGGGTAAATCCAAATGATGTCATCTACCTAAAAATCATTGATAAATGGGCTTCATAGGTTATTATTATACTGGTCGAGCTCATCACTTCTTCTGTCTATTCCAATTGGACTTTATGGTAACCCTTAATATAAAATAATATTAATGTTCACTATACAATTAATATATTATAAATGTCTATGATTATTAATTTTTATTTTAATATGATAGGATATAACTTATAATAGTCCAAAATTATTGAACTAGTGAATGTGATTTCTATAACATCATTACTTAATAAGGCATTTATTCATGTAAAAAGGGAATTTCATTTATAAATGATTGGGTTTGTTACATATATTATTTCACATTAAGTCTTTAACATCTCTCATAATTTATTAACACATGAAAAATTTATAGACATAATTTATTTAACATCATTGTTTATCACTTGAGAAAATGAAAAAATTAATAAGGGTGTTCTCAAATGGTCAGCAAGGGTAAACATAAGAATTAACAATTAAATGTCATCAATGAGCATAATACGAACATAAGGGTATGTTAACATAGTCGAAGTGCATAACCATAAAATAATTTAATTCATACCCATTAAAATATGGATCATAAATCATGATATATGGAACATAGTTTTAACATAAGACAAGATTCATATAAGTGAACAAGCACAATACATTTGAAAACAATCCTTGAGAAAATGATTCATTAAAACTCATAATAGAAATTGAAAAACTATATAGGTATCTAGTGATAGAAACAATTAATCATGGAATCCCCTAATCAAATAATTCACATATCTCTTAGGAGTAACCTATAACCGGTAAAATCCTTAATCTCTTTGGAGCAACTTACAATCAGTTAACTTTATCACTTTACCCAATTCATTAGAGGGATATAAAATAACCACACATCCTTGGTTTATAAAATAACCATTCATACTTAGTTTGTAACATCCTCGACTTGGGTGACACTAAATTTGTGCTTTGAGATGAGTCATTACATGACCTAAAGTACGCCTCCACATATGCCAGAGGTTGTCAACTAGCAACGAGGGTCTAATAGGTCACATGGGGATACAATACCCTATTTACTAGAGTAAGACACATCATATCAAAATATAAATAGTGGAAACAATAGGAAACAACCAATAACATTCATAGTCAAACATCTCCCAAACTAGTTACAAACCACCATCAAGGGTAAATATGTCATGTCATGCTACAATACCAAGGGAAAAAAACTCAAAACAAAGAAAAACAATGGAATCCCCAAAATAGTACTGACTCCAAATCTAGAACCTCATCTATGTACCTCTCGTTCACGAATCAACCCCCAATCACATGGCCCTTCCCCTTTTTTCTGTCTAGCATGTATGAAATATGCTCGGGTTCCCAATGGTGGCCTGAGCAGGGTGTGAGTACAAATCATTCAGCCACCACCAACGATGTCTACAAAATATCTAGTCTGACAGATAGTGCTTGTAAGTATAAATGAATGGAACGTAAGGGATAGACAATTCAGGGGCCACTAGATAAGAATATCTAATTTTCTATTACAATTAGTATTATTTTTTCAAGTTCAGTATGTAAATAATCTCATCAATTAGTTTATCATCAACATGTAATCCATGGTTTAGACAGTTACCTTATTCAAATAATATTCATGGTATTTATCATTCTTCACAAGAGAAAAAGTTAAGTCCCAATCTCACTAGGGATGATCATAAAAAATAATCACCACACTTACTTTGGAACCTTAGTCCTGGCATTTTCATCAAATACAACTATTGGGGGAATAAAGAATTAGTCCGACCCCCCAACCCGTGCATTCCTCAGTAGGTTAAAGAATTAGTTCAACCCTACCCGTGGGATGAACATCAGTACTTTATCCCACCACCAAGCCATGTCCACATGCATATTTATCTATTCAGCACATTTATCTATATCACAACCAATATACCCAATAAATATAACAATCATGATTTACAAAAAATAAACATGGGATTTAATGTTATTCCATAGCCCATTCACAATTACATTTTACAATACACAAACCATTATACCAATTCTATTTCCAATACATTATCAAATTTATCCCATTTACCATTTCATAAGTATTCACCCACTTATTCTTTTCAAGTACAATTATTGTCTCCCATAGCACAACCACTTCATTACATTCAACCCTTTAGGTATTAACCTATTAAACATATTCTCCTATTACCTTATTACATATCATTTAACATATTTCTTTATTTTTTACATTCCATTACCCAATTACAAGTTCACCATTTTATATTCACTAATAGTCTTAGTCGTTTATAAAAAACTTCATTAAGCACTCTACATAATCTCGTATAATCCATTTGACCCATTTTTGTGTCATGTCAAACAATCCTTTATTCCCTTATCACCTTAGGTAAAAATGTCATTATTCCATTTTCAACTCAATCAACCATTTCTCATGTTCTACATGGGATTCACATTATCACTCGACAACCCTTCACTTAACACTACCACTCTCTAGGTTTGGGATTACCGGCGCACCCCATGGGTGGCCCTAAAATGGTCAAGACATCCTCCACGCATCCCTCAGGGATCGTGAGGGGTTAAATTAGACACTTATACACCTTTTTTCAAAAAACCCTCTAGAGAAACCAAGAACACAATTAGGGGAAAACAAGGATACAACCTTCTTTTCAAAAATACAAAATAAAAACTATGGGATAATACTTTTAGACCACCTACCTAGAATCCGATGATGAAATCACCCTCAATCGTATCCTTGGATCTGAATTAAAACACACCTTGAAGCCCCAACATAGTTTCCACCAGAGAAAATGAGTTTTAGGGTTTCATAAAAATATGGGAGAAACTATAAACCCTAATTTGGAAAAGATAAGCAAGAGGAGCATTATAATTACCCGAGGCTTCAATCCACAACCAACGATGCTCCAAATGGTCAAGATTCGAAGGAAAAAGTCCCTCAAGAAGATTGGGTCATCCAATATCATAACTAGGGTTATAGGAGGTGAAATGAAAGAGAATATTGAGTGAGGGTTAAAATCCCATAATGGATTTTTTTGTAAATTTGTCGTCTTTTCTGGGCCACATGGTTTACTCGCACAATTTTCCAAACTATCCACAAATCGTGCACATGCTACTGCCTAATAAAATCATGGTTTCATAGTTACATGGGAATTATACATGGTTATCTTAACCATGCACCAACTATGCATAAGCCTCTGTCCATGGCTATAGGATTACCTGGTATGCTCCACACGTTTTTCACGAAACGTTCACAAACTGTTTAACATTCTCTTAAATCTCATTTTCCTCCTCTTTCATGCCTCGAACCTTCATAATACCCCCATGAATCCTCTTGGACATGGGAAACACTTATTTAACCAAAATAAGAGACTTAAAACAAAGAGTAAACAAAAAATTACCTTAAGAAAGAATCTATGAACTTACAACCCCCCACCTTATAACAACGCTTCCTTGATACATGTTCCCAAGCATCACTTTGCTTACACAACTAGGAGACTAGGCGACTAGGACCGCCTATAAATTCCCCCGTTTTTCTTCTTTCTCATTTAACCTGAAAATATTACCACACAAATCAATCCAAGGGCACATACTTTCCCTGTAATACTCCCTCCCCATAACCCAGAACAAGAACAAATTCTTATTAAAGGACACATCAACTTCAATCATACATCAACCACTATAACTTTACAGGGAAGACTTAGGCTATAGTTCATGATTTAAAGCACATGAAAACTTAACACATAGTATAATATCCTTAGGGGGAATCCCTTCATCACCTCAACATTCCAATTCTCTTTACAACTCATGACCCAAATCACTTCATGTTATTCTTCCTCTATTTTCAAAACTCTAGTAGTGAACAAAACCTGATATCACCCGAAGGAAAATGAACCATCCTTCCAATAACATTTTCAGACTTATGTCTATCCACCACTCATATATCAATGATCCTATTCCCTAACTGTACATATGAATAGAACCACAACTCTTAGAGAACTCAACCCTTCGAATTCAGTCCAAATCTCTCTATTAGGGTCACTCACTCGAATGGTGATCACTTGAGTTCCTCCAACCAAAAACTTCGATAACATAATCAACCAAAAACTTTCCCCTTATGGTTATCTCCACCATATTATGTTATTATTCACCCCAACATTGAATAAAACAACTATAGTCTCAACTCAACTTTTTGATCACCTGATGTTTCCGAACTCACCGCGCCCGAGTGTCCATAGGGACTTTACGCCATATTGGAATCCAGCCTCACTATTGAAATTTTCTAGGAGGACTTTCCTGCACCATCCATTAGAGGACTAAGATCAACATGAACTCACTCAAGTATGACCTCTGTTCCACATGGATCTTTCCATTATGACATCAAAATGGAGGCTGATCACTCTCTCCACACCCATTCCCATTCACCATAACATGTTAGAACTCACACAAATAGATGGCCCTAGACACCAAAGATACTTACGTGGGTCTCCCAATAATCATTGCAGTATAGAAATGAAATACTTTTTTATGACTACTTCCACATCTTTCTAACTCCATCAATGTCTTAACAGAAGATTCTCGAATTCATTTGAAACTACCCTGAGCCCAACACCACTGCTTCGATCATCCATACATCATAATCACATCCCATATGGCCTCCTTGAGAGAACCGTCATGTACCTTATAGGTTCCTCACCGACATTACGATTTCAATATATCAATTAAACATTCTACTCTCCACATACAGGACTGATTTATTACTCCCCACCTTAGGATTGTCATTACCATTTATCTCCATGATGGACTCCAACCACCATGGATCATACTTGATCACAAGATGAAACCCAAATCACATACTTGGTTGTATAGATTTTTTCAAAACTAGATAATGAACATCACCTAAGGCCCATTCCCAGCCTCTGTGAATGGAACCCACTACATTCGTCAACATTTAGTCCATCTTGAGGACCTCACCTAAAACCATCGAGGGTGTACATCACTTCATCAAATTCCACATATACCACTCCCATGAGTATAAAATACATGATGTACCTCAACCAACCAAAAAAAACATCATTCCTATTGGACTAATGCTAAAGCTTCTCAACGTACCTAGGACAATGTCAAGATGTTGGGAATGATCTTCACGAGTCAAGGTATGCTAAGAAGTTTTCAAAGAACACCACTTATATCTTATCCATTGTTGATTTCACGTCCCACTATGGGACACTCTATGCTTCCTAGATATCTGGAATCTCTTCCGCACTCATATCATCGCTTCCTAATAGCACCTAACTATCACCACTCAAGCATGGTTTCCAACCAAGACTTTCCACCACTCCACGACCATCCTCCAAGCTGTTGTGAACCAACTTTACTCCGACACTACTACCACCAAGCTACTTGAGCTCTCCTGGAACGAACCAAATAATAATCGACCAAAACAATGATAGACCACACCATTCGAACCAACAATATCTTGAATATCCATGCTTCTCATATTGGTTTTTTAGAGAATGAAAGACTCTTTTCCTTATCAAAATTGTTTCTTACCAGCACTTACCCATGTTTGGACCTCATTAGGTCCTTCAAGTTCCACTACTTGAAATTTAGCCTATAGCCACAGTTTCAAACTGTGGATATAAGTCCCAAAACCGTGGCTATAGGTTATAGTCATGGTTCTATGGGCCATGACTAGTATATGCATGGATATAGGGAAAGACCTATAGCCACAGTTTAAAACCATAGCTATAGGGTTTTAGCCACGATTCCAAACCGTGGAAGAACAATTATGCCACATAAAGCCTATAGCCATGATTTTGAACCATGACTAGATAGCTTTAGCCACAGTTTAAAACTGTTGCAATAGGCCTACAACCACAATTTCAAACCGTGGCACTATGCATACTGCCATAGTTTAAAACCGTGGCTATATGGCTTCACATTTCCAAACAAAACCCCCACAACCCCCACTTGAACAGCCCCCTGCACCCCCATGCCACCTAGACAATGGCCTTGCACCCCCATTACCCCCCAAGACAGCCCCTCACACCCCCTGGACAACCCCCTTGCACCCCTATGAACACCCCATGGACGACCCCCTTTTACCCCTTGGACAACCCCCTTGCACCCCCATACCCCCTGGAAATCCCCCTTGTACCCCCTGGACAGCCCTTTCACCCCTGGACAACCCTTTCACCCCCTAGACAACCCCTTTCACCCCCTAGAAAACCCCCTAGCACCCCCTTGAACCACATGCACCCCCATTCCCCCCTTGGACAGCCCCATTTCACCCCCTAGACTGCCCTTACACCTCCCAGGATAGCCCCCCCTGCACCCCCATTCCCCCTAGACAACCCCCTTGCACCCCCTGGACAACCCCCTATCATGAGAAAGCATACACACAAGAAATCCAGTTCTTTTTAAGACATTGAGACAACTACCCACAAAAAATTATTGACATCTAACAAATAAAATTTTTGGTCATGAAATTTTTTTTCGTGAGCCACATATGGGTCACTCAAAGATAGTGAATAGATCACATAACCTTGCTTAGATCATGTACATTTCATAATACAATAAATAAAAGAGAAAACAAATATGGCATGCTACCCATAAATTCATGAACGTATAATTGACATACCTAAAAAAAGTTATTAAATAACACATAAAGTAATATAATATATAAATAATTGTGTTAATGTTTTGGATTCCATGCATCCCATGCATGAAGTGTACCCAATTAAATTGATTTGATGATTCTGGAAGAAGCAATTCGATATTGTGAAAGTCCTATATTAAATAAAATATTGAATAACATTATGTTCACCTCTTGCATGTATTTTATTAAGTCCATTACTTTATATAGAAGGAATTGTTGCCTGAGAATTGTTTGACTAAGGCAATTGGTCCTTACATGTTATCAAAATTAATTGATCAAGTTTTATAGAAATCTTCAATTCTTTTCTATGATACTTTAAGTGTACACGATCAAATATAAACCTAGATGCTAATGGAAGAAGATTAAATATTATCCTAAGGTGGATTAATCCTTCATTAGGTGTGTAGTATTAAAATGTTGGAGAGTTTGAATCTAAAAGAAAAGGAATTCCTAAAAAAGAAACCACTAAGTCACACCCCTACCCCCCTGCACACCCCCTGGACAACCCCCTTGCACCCCCTATACAGCCCTTTCACCCCCTGGACAGCCCCCATGCACCCCCATGCCCCCAGACAACCCCCTTTAACCCCCTAGACAGCCCCTTGCACCCCTCTGGACAACCCTTGCACCCCCTGGATAACCCCCTTGGGCCCCCTGGACAGCCATTTCACCCCCTGGACATCCCCCCCCTCACCCCCATGCCCCCTAGATAGACCTTGTACCCCCTTGAACACCCCTGGACATCCCCCATTCCCCCACCCCTACAGTATCCCCCCATTGCTGTAGCCACCCCCTCCCGGCAGCCCCTCCCCCTCCCTGGATAGCCCCCCCTGGACAGACACCCCCTCCTTGACAGACCCCCGTGGACAAAACCCCCAGCACACCCCACCCCACCTTGCACACCCCATGCCCCCTGCACACACCCCTGTGAGTCAAAAACATATTTGGATATTCTCATGGAGTCTCAAATGGTAGAATAAGGGGTAAGGATTAAAATTGAAAACATAAATTCAATAATGTCGAAGAAGCTATATAAGCATAAATTACCACCGTGATTTTTTCATAGATAGAGCACCTCCGTTGGAGGGGTTTTATTACAAAACCATGAATTGTTTATCAAATGAAACAATTATTTTATCTAAAACTTGATTAATAATTTCAATTTAATAAGAACAAGAATAATTAAGAAGGAAAGTAAATTCAATTTAAAAAATTCTTCAATTAAAGAGTCTATGAGAGGGGCTCTACCTTAAAGGAGTCAATACACACACAAGAGGATCCTTATATATATGCTCACATGCATAAGCATGGTATATGTTTTGTTGCTAGTTCTATGCATAACATGAATCCCTATCCTCTATACAAATACAAGTATTCAAAATCAACAAACTATTGAAAAGGAAAAGCCATCAGGAATCCAAAAATAGGGAAATTACTTTGACATTACTGTTTGAATCGATTAAGTGTTTTGAAACCAGGGAGAAATTTTTTTCCTATGACACCTCCACCATGTTAGAGTTCAAATTCAAGTTGTTTCTCAGTAGTAGAACATTTCATATCACAAATCGCAAGAAAGTAATTAAAATGTAAAAATAGTAACATTTTTACCGTACGCAAGACCAAGCCAACTCGACACCCCCTGGACACCCCCAAAATATCCACAAACATAGTTTGTCCTGCACTTTTCATAATACAAAAAAAATAGAGAAAGACAAAGGTTTCATTCTACCCATAAATTCATGTAATCATAATTGACATACCTAAAACTAGTTATTAAATAACACATAAAGTAATATAATATATAAACAATTGTGTTAATGTTTTGGATTCCATGCATCCCATGCATGATGTGTACCTAATTAAATTGATTTAATGATTATTGAAGAAGTGATTTGATATTGTGAAAGTCCTATATTGAATAAAATATTGAAGAACATTATGCACACCTATTGCATGAATTTTATTGAGGAAGATTAAATATTATCCTACGGTGGATTAATCCTTAATTTGGTGTATAGTCTTAACAAGTTGGAGAGTTTAAATTTGAAAGAAAATGAATTCCTAAAAAAGAAGCCACTAATTCACACCCCCTGCACACCCGCCTCCCACCCCTGGAAAGCACCCCTATCCCTCCCCCCTGCCCCCCTGCACACCCCCTGCCCCCTGCACACCCCACCCCCTGCCCCCACCCTGCAAAACCCCTACCCCTTGCACCCCCTCCCCCCTTTCACACCCCTCCCCCTAGAAATCACCCCCTCTCCCTCCACCTACCCCTGCACCCCCTTCCCCCTTGCACACCCCTACCCTGCACAGCCCCTACCCCCCTTGCACACCCCTCCCTCCCCCTGGACAACACCCCCTCTTCCCCCTTGCACACCCCCTACCCCCCCTTCACACCCCACCCCTGCCCCCTCCCCCCACCCTATATAGTCTCTGGTTACACATGCTGAAGAGCTATCTTACTAAGGATTTTATTAGATTGTTATCATTTAAGGTGGAAACATTCTAAATTCCATGAACAAACATAATCAGGTGTTCTATTAATGAAACATTTGATGGGGGAATACCATTAATCAAGATAGAAGATGAGATGATCATTCATAGAAAATATTCATGGAGGTTTTACATGAAAAATAAATCACTGACATGAAGATGTTAGACTGTTACCATGTGTTTATGGAGATGCAAAAGAGCCTTAGAAATGTCTTTGTGTAATCTTTTTTTTTTCCATAGAGTTGCTATGATTTGCCAAATTTATGGCTGTAATCAAGGCCCAAAAGGCTCGTATGTTGTAGATATTCCACCATATTGATATCAAACTATAGATAAGGATATTTGATATGACGTCATACCCAAATGTGTTGTTCAGGGAATTGATAATCAAGAAGGGTAGATATGAGGATAAGTAAAATGATTAATTAAACTCTATATAAGACCCATGACTGAGTTTTCTATCATTACAATGAGAGACACTTCCAGTATTAGGAAGTGGAAAGATCATCAAAAGTATCAGGAAAGATACTATATGGGTCAAAGTAAGAGTTCCATAGTGTACTCTATTGTATTTTATCCAACCAAGTGATTAAATTGTGTGAAAAAAGGTATTGTATCCATTATTACAAGAAGAATCTAATGGAATTACATAGATGTTGCCTATAAAGACATATATCATGTTATTTTTTTAGGGAATGAAAAAATTGATATTGGAAATTAGTTAACATTGGGTGTGGAGATCCTTATCAAAGAATATAGACTCCAAATTCATTGGTGACTTACAAGAAACTCAGTGAAGCTGAGTAAGGCCTAGATAATATAGCAGATAAGGGTCAGGATAATAAAAAATAGGAATGATCTATTATTCTGTTTATTATCTAATAAATTTTATTCTATCTTCAACTTTTCTAGATATATTCATTTCTTATCCTCATACACTTTTGTTATACGATTAGATTATATCCATTTTCAATTCATATTCAACCCATTTCCTTAAAAAATATTCATATTTTTCAAATAAATAAATATGATGAAGGTATGAATATAATTTATCATTTGTAGTAAATAAAATATAAAGGTACAAGATTCAAAAGTGTATACCTTGGGATCAACTATCTAACCATGATACAGACCAATGTCCAGAAGATCAAATATTGCACACTCAAGAGTAAACTCGAAATCATTAATTATGAAAGCATGGTGTATGCCATGTAAATTTGATTAAAAACACAATAAATTGTTACTAATGTCTTGCAAAAAATGTTATAAAATAACCATTAACTCCTGAATTTTATATTCACACCAATCCTGGTTGCAAGTCATGGGAGAAAATCAATTGCATTCGCTATGTTTTTTTGTCGGTTCTCTACATAGAATGCATCTATATCATATATACCAGTACAATTAATCATACTCACAGTATGATTAGTGAAACTAATTGAGTCTCTACCTTAAGAAAATAAAAATAAAATTGGACTACATACCGTATGAGGTGTGATGAAGGAGATAGAGGGGCCACCTCAGAGAAGCGTCATTGAGAAGGTACGATGGTCGCGTGGGAGGAGGATGTAATTCAATATAATAATAATAATACTTAACTACTACATAAGCAAACATATCTCATAATAGTATAATTCAATATATATAGAAACAGTCAGAAACACCACAATACGATTCAGTATTACAATAATCAAACCTCACTGCATAATAAAATTACACATATTGACAATCCAAAAATACAATTCACAACAATAGTGAGTCTCAATATCAGTATCATCAGATTCATGATAACCATCATCCACACCTTCTATAGAAACACCATCAGCACCTCTCACACCACCATCATTATCATCGATATCAGCATCGGAACCGGCACCGACATCGGGACCGAATCCGGCTACATCTCCAGCTCCAGATCTAGCTCCGTCTCCATCAGAAGAATCTAAATTAGCAGAACTCATCGACATAAAACATGCATCAACCGCTATAGCTACTTCAGGTGAAAGTGTAAAATAAATGGCAGACATAACTTTCATCATATTTTCAAGTATCACCTTTTTTTCTTTTTGAGTTGCTTCTTTGATTGTGGAATTCATCTGTTCCACTATGACCAAAACAGAACCGGTACTTGAAGAAACTTCGTCAGTAGACCAGTATCAAGATGGTACACTCTTCTTCCCAGGTCGACACTACACTCTTCCCTAATCCTCATCTCCTAATACCTGATGTAGATGATCATTTAGGCCCAAATTGTTAGGTTCTTTTCTACCAATGTCTCCAAATCATTATGTTGATTAATATATATCATAAATTAAAATGATAAAATAATATAAGGAAATAAATATATTCAAAATAAAATAAATTGAAATATAATTACAATCACCTTCTTAGTGTCAGTATTTTCCACAATACCATATTTATTTTTTCTGCTTATACAAAACAAAGTAGGGTTAGGAATGAGAACCTCGATATTCAATTATTTTTTCTGAAAAAAACAATAAAATAAATAAAAATTTGATATCAAAAAAATAACACTAAATGGAGCTAAATATTTTAAATATTAAATTACCTATGTTTGCTCAAGATCTAGGAGTGAAGTGTTTCCATGAGTATAAACATGTTTCATTCCACTCTTATTTATTTTATTTCTGTCTGATTTCTCCTATTAACAAATAATTATATAATTTTATTGACATAAATAAAAATAGTTTTAAAATAAATAAATGAATATATATATATATATATATATATTAATTTAACAAACACCTTAAACTCTTGACTCTTCCAATAGTTTATCATCTCTTTGTATCGTGATATTTGGAAATCATAAATCACTAGTACTTATTCAAGCTCTGTGATAACTCTCTTTTTCCAACCAAGATATAATTCATACTTTTACACTCACCACATTTCTGCTAAATCCATTAACCTTGTAGACTTGGCATTTTTTCCATCAGGAAAATTATATCGGAGCTACAATGGAAAACATATTTTTTAAGAAAATATTATAAATTAATTTATATAAAAGGTTATTAACATTACTTAGCCAGATCTATGCCTAGGCATTGTCCTTTATTTGTTCTCTAACTTCCCTCCAACTTATTAGTTGAACTGGAATTATATTGTTGTGTCATGCAAGTGTTTCCATAAATCTTTTACATTATGTACCATTTTTTTAATTATAGCTCCATCTTCATTGTATTCAACCATGATTTGCGTGTGTTGATTCCAAACCTCTCATATTTTTTGTGCAGCCTCATCGTCTGGTGGAGGCTAGAGCTAATCATGAAAAAAGTAATAAAGGATAATAATATATATGAATTTATCATTAATCACTAACAGTAATGTTTAAACACATACTAGTAGATGGAGGATCTGCTAACCCCTGAAGTGAAGCGTCTAAAGGGGGATTAGCCTATGTGGTAGGTGGGATATCTATAATAGGAGTACTCTATACAGTAGATGGATAACCCTATATAGATGAGGGTGGATATGGATATGGATATGGATATGGTGGTGGGATATTTGGGGGTGCAGTGCCCTGTACAGTGGATGGTGGGAATAGAAAATAAGGAGGGATAGGAGTATGAGAACTACCATCCGATGTGGGTGCGAGCAAAAATGGATATTGAAAATGTGGGTATGGATAATATGGAGGTGTCATAATAGAAGGATGATCTTCTGGTGACTCTAGTAGCATAGTAGTAGGCTGAACTATAGAATCAATACCCCCACCATACTATCATCCTCGGTAGTATAATCCAACTGTCTCCTCGACGAAGTAGCCTAAAATAAAATAGATGATAAAATAAAAAGAACCATAACAAGTTAAATAATATGAAAGAAAATAATATTCAAACATAAATTGTACTTACAGTGTTGGAAAGATGATACATATGTTGTTCATTTCTTTTTATTCTTATATTTCTTCTAATATCACCATATTCGGAAATTTTGACATGGAAATTTAAAATAATATTCTCAAATAAATAGAAATAATGAATTTTTTTAAATAATACAATTGTATCATAAAACAATGAGATACATTTTTTAATGTGATATTTATATTGATAAAATATCAAGAATTTTCTATGTTTGAGAATTACTATTGATGTTCTTAAACATAAATTTTTTAGACTATAAATAGTTTTTTATTCGACAATGGTATAAAATATACTAGTTAATTTTATTTCATGTATGAAAGTTTAAAGAAAACACATACAATATTACGATAATGTCAAGTAAATACTTACAAATATGTCAACATTATGTGTGCTTTGTGACAATTTCTAGTTAATAATCTATTCTTGCAATTGAGTCATTTGTGTCATCAAATGAAATATTCAAATAAATAACGATAGGTTCATACAAAACATCATTTTTATCCATTTCTTTGTCAAAAATATTTCTAGGAATGACATCAACAATAACACCAAACTGTTGTCGTAACAGGTCAGTTACATAAAACACCTCTCTAGCTTGTGACACAAGAATATAAGGTTCATCAGTGTGAAGTTGGCGATTCATATCAATCACTCTAAGTCCATAATTATGAATATTAATTCTTTGTAGTGTCATTTAATCACACCACATACATTTTATCATTTCGACATGACCATGTGAATAGTAATCTAATAAAATGATTCTTTGAACAACACCATAATATGATATATTTTCTAACTGAGGTTTTCTATCCGATGCACTCGCATAAAAATATGTTGTGGTGTTTATCATGACATCGTCATGATGTATTGCCATTTTTTTTCACATTTATTTTTAAAAAATTTAAATCCATTGACAACCATTACTTTAAAATCACGTACCACATCATTTAGACCAATGGAAAACTCTCTTACTTCACCTGATACTTCATTCATTGGTAGAGTTAAAATATAAAATATACCAACACTGAATATCAAATAGAGGCATGTGATTATTTAATGAGAATAAAAAAAATCTATTACCTTTGAATTTAACCAAGAAAAAAATTCTTTACTGTGTATTAGTTCTTTCCTCTTAATAGATAGAGAGCGATGTCTCTTTTTTATAATTTGTAAATGTTCTAAAAAAATATGAAACCTTAAAAATGTCAGAAGATATGAAGAAATATCATAATGAAAAATAATCATATTTATTATTTTAATTACTTGATATAATAATCAAGTACACCACAATTGAATAATAATGTACGATGGGCCATTTCCCACTCTTCCCTCCTTAAAGTACACAACGAGTACGATCCATATATCCCCCCTATTTGGAGCAGTGAGGGAAATGAAGGCTCAATGGGATCATTTTTCTCATATTCCGTTCTCATTAGTCTATTAGAACTCATAGTGACATTATCCAAGTATGATGAACATAAATCCATGCATTCTTGTGCTAAATAACATTTCACAATAGAGTATTCGGGGTGATATTTATTTCTCACATAAGATTTCAATGTAAACATCATTATTTTTGTAGGATACATCCACTGACTCGAAACATGATCACCGAATGGAAATTTTGTGAGAATATGCACAGTCATATGTAACATACATGTGAAAAATGACGGTGGGAAAAATTTCTCCATGTCTCAAAGAATAATCGGTTCATCTCTCTGTAATTTTGGAACAACACTTCTGCTCAGTCTTTTTGAACAAAGGTGTAAATAAAAATTACATAACTTAACTATATAAACTCTAACATTATATGAAATTAAATGTTGAATGGAAATAGGAATCAACTCATGTAAAAAGACATGGTAATAATGGGTTTTAGGAGATTTTAGTTTCATATCTTGTGTATTCATCCTTTTCGAAATATTACTTGAATAATTATCTGGAACCGTTAACATTTACAAGACCTAAAGAAATTGTTTCTTCTCCAAATTTGTCATCGAATAACAGGAAATATGGAATTTTCACTTATTTTGACCAATTAACTCAGGATGATGTTTTTCTCTTATACCCTAATCTATCAAATCACGACAAGACCACAAATCATCTTTTGTTTTGACTTTGAAATTTAAAATATTATCAAGTAACATCTCAAATTTTTTTTATCGATATGCATTATATTCAAACAATGACATAATAAATTCGATGAATAATAGAGAAACTCAATGAATATTCTTTTCTTTCTCTAATTTCTATTGGAATTCTAATTAACATGTTTTCACTTTCTAATATTTGATTGGATTTTTCCAAGAAAATAATTCAAATCATCAACCTCTTTAACAATATCATTCCCTAGAATTCAATGAGGTGTCTCATCTGTCTCGATGACATTATCAAACTATCTTCGATTTTTCCTGTATAGATGATCCATCAGTAAAAATCAACGATTCCCTATGAAGTTGAAAGTTCGTCAAAACTTTAATCTTCAGAAATGTGTATTATTCATACAAATAAGTCAGGATAATTTCCCTTTAATACTTCAACCATACATCATTCCATAACAAGGGAAATCAATTATCATCCATAATAAAACTGCATGAAATATAAAGCAATCCTTCCTAAATGAATTGTACGCCTGTACACCAACAATCCAAAGCTCCTTTAACTCCTATATTAATGGCTACAAGTATATATCAATATCATTTCCAGGATTACTGGGTCCAGATATCATTATATGCATGGTATTAAACAACTTCTTCATACACATCCATGAAACAAAGTTATTAATATGAATGAAAATAGACCAAGTACTATGTGCAATATGAATTTGGATAAATGGTTTGAAACCATCATAGGATAATCCCAATCTAACACTTCATGGGTCAGCTGCAAAATTATGATGTAACCTATCAAATTTCTTCCAAGCCAACCCATCTGTAGTATGCAATATTTCATCATTATATTTATTTCTTTCATTTTCTTTCCATATCATATTATTTTATATTCTTTCTGACATAAAATGATTTTTAAGCCTAGGAATTAATGGGAAGTTCCACATCACGTTCTATGGTATATGATATTGTGTTCCTCCTTTATTAGTCTTCCACCTTGATGTGCTACTCTGTTTGCACTGACTTAACTCAACATTTTCCTTCCAGAATAGAAAAAAATATTTAGGGAAAGAATGAATCTTAATATATGAAAATCTATAAATTTCAAACAACTTTTATTCCATGTAATCATTTTCTAGAATAAATGATTCATCAAAAAGTAAATCCTTAATAAATTCAAGGATATAGTCGACTGTAGTATTACTAAATCCATACATTGTTTTTCCAAGATATAATCACATTAAAAACTCAAATTTTCTAATTTTCCACATTCCTAATATACTGGGGTATTTCCATCTTCCATTATATTTATAACACTCTCAACATAATCATCCTGATTAATAGAAAAAACTATTTTCTAGTATTCATTTCCTTTTTCACTGGTCTACATGAAGAGTTGGATTCAGATACAAAAGGAAACCAATCAGAAATCAGATTTTTCATACCAACCCTTTTTTATGAATTGATGTCATTCACCACTTGAGATTTTTCTCCATTGTGATACCACACATGATAATATTTTTGGAAACCTTATTTAGTGATATGATAACTCACTTCCTCATGAGTTAACCATGGTCTTCTAATACAATCAAAACAGAGGCATCAGATCAATCCACCATCTGAATCACTAGTGAATGCAAAGTCCAAGAAATATTGTAACTCCTCCTGAAATTCATCAGTGATCAGATAAACGTTGTATGTCTAGTATCTATCCATTCTGAGGCATATAAACATACATTAAATAAATAATCAATAAAATGACTTAACATGATATGTATTATTTCATAAGATAATAAGTAACCATCATTAACATGTCAATAATAAAATCATAACAAATATTATCGTTAAGGGAATTCATAAATGTTTCAAATTATAAAAAATCATGAATTGTCACACCTTTATATGACCAGATAAGATTATTAAGGTATACCTCCAACACCCACATTAAAATTTAGATGTTTGAACAATTACCCATTATTCTTTTTATATAATTCTCTGATGCACACCCCCTCCTGGACACCCCTCACCCTACCTCTTAGACACCCCCCAGAGACCCCCCCTGGACAACCCCCCACCCCCTAGACGACCCCCCTATACCCCACACCCATTTCCCCCTCCCTACCCCCTGCACACTGCTCCTCCCAAATCCTTCACCCCCTACATAGAAAACCCCTCCCCTTGCACCCCTGCCCCCTCCCTACACACTGCCCCCAGAAATCCCCCCTCGTGGACACCCCTCCCCTTTGGACCCCCACACCCCCTGCACCCCCACACCCCCACACCCCCTCCTCCCTACCCCCACCTCCCACCCCCCTCTTGGACAACCCCCTCCCCCTGCACCCCTTTCCCCCTCCCTACAAACTGCCCTTGGATACCCCCTGCACCCCCACACCCCACACCCCTTCCCCCTCCCCCTACACCCTCACACCCCCTTCACACTGCCCCCAACCCCCACACCGGACACCCCCCTCCTGGACAACCCCCCTCCCCCTGCACCCCTTGCACCACTCCCCTACACCCCCACACTCCGTACTCACTGCACGCTGCCATCACCTCCCACCCCCCTCTTGGATATCCCCCTCCTCCTACACCCGTTTCCCCCTCCCTACAAAATGCCCCTGGACACCCCCCTACACACTGCCCCCAATCCCCACCCTGGACACCCCCTACTGGAAGACCTCCCCTCCCCCTGCACCACCTACCCCCCTCTCCCTACAACCCACACCCTCTGCACCCTGCACACTTCCCCCTAACTCCCACCCCCTCCTGGACAGTCCCGTCCCCCTACACCCCCTACACACTACTTCACTTGGACACCCCCTCCCCCTGCACCCCCTTCCCCCCTTCCAGCACAATGAACCCCCTAATAGGTCTTAGGGCCTAGCTATATATATTCAAGTTGGTCTATGTGAAAAAATAACAGAATACCAAAATCATAGAAATAAAATACCTGATAGGAAAAGATATTAATATACTCATGAATTAATATTCCAATAAGGTTAAACATACCTCCAATTTAGTGAAAACAAAACATGACACCATAAGGAATCCACTACTCATGTGAAATATTCACCCAAAAAAAGTTATTAAACCAAAACCATTCCCTAGTTTAATCCCAAAGAGAAATAAATATTGAGGAAGAAACTACCTCAATAGTATTATAGGACAAACCCCACCCCATAATTATCGGAATGTTATTACAACCATTTCATCGTCAATGATAGTCATACTGGTGGTATAATAACCTCATACCATATTTATAGGATAATTATTACACCCTTATCCTTAATGGTATTTGGCCATATCTTGGTTATTAGGGACTTATTAGGAAGAATTATCTTGGCTCCATCCGCCTTATGATCATCCTCTCCCATTAGGATCTAGTTTAATGAAATCCATTGAAAAGTCACTCACATTTACCTATAAAAAACCTCTTTTGATGGATCATTTAAGGGGGGAGAGAGAGAGGAACCTCATAGTGATCATAATCTAAAATGGACAAACAAAATTTAAAATATAAATGATAGTTGTTTTTTTCAGTTAAAAATAGTTTTATGGAAATGAATCCCCCTAAAATAGCGAAGAGGATTTGATCACAATTATTCACATTATAGAATTGAATTTTATTATAATTATCCATGTAGATAACATATATCATGAAACAAAAAAAGATGATCATAATGATATTATATCTAACAAAAATATGGTTGTCACTAAATTACATGAAGAATGAGTGTTCACATTCTTTAAGAGGTAGATTAAATATCTTAGAGATCCTCAACATATTTAGATATTTCTTAACATGTAAGGCCTCAACTAAATAAATTTTAAATTTCATGGATATATCCTACCCACCAAATAAATGATTTCATGCTCTTTAAACTGATAATAGATGCAATGAATATAAAATTGAAATAGATAATTTAAAGAGAATCAATAATAAGGGGCATATATGTGGTTTTCCAATTAAGTGATACATCATGGAGATGAACTATATATTCCATCAAGTGAATTCACCTAACAATTGGGGACTTATTGTCCATTAATATTAGATTCCACTCATTTGGCTAACCCATGTCACATAAAATTATATTATCTAACCCTCAAGGATCATGACTATCATTAATACCTTCCATTGTTTTTGCGACAACTAATATTTCATGTGAGATAACCCAAGCATGATCATGATGGATAAAAATATAAAAAAAATGATAATATCCATATTTTGATCTACCCTATCCCTCCATATGATTGTATTCCATGGATAATATTCTATCAATAATCCTTGACTTAATCAACTCCTTTTCTTGTTGGATTGAATTATTGTATGATAGGTGACTATTAATTCATCCCAACAAGAATTCAGACCTTGAGTGGGTAGATCTAAATCATTTATAGATGGATTTTATGGACCCCATATTACCTATATTCAAAAGGAAGGGAGATATAAATAACTATCACATGAAATTCAAATCACAGTAAAACCTCAAAATTAGAACATTGATGAAATAATATGGTATAAAATACCTGCATTGATTGGAAGCTTCCGAGAGGAGGGAACCACAGGGAAAAGTCATCGGAGAGGAGGGTACCGTGGTTAAAGAGGTCTCTGGGGAGGAGGGTTCCACTATGATAGAGGTCGTTGGGGAGAAGGGCACTATGGTGAGAGAGTTCGTCCGAGAGGAGGGCGCTGCGGTGAGGAGAGGTCGGGGAGGAGAGGTTGGGATGGAGAAGTCATCGGGGAGGAGGGTGCCATGGTGAGGAGAGGTTAGGGAGGAGAATTCATTGGGAGGATAAGTCATCGGGGAGAGCAGTGTGAGGTGAGTAGCGAATTGGGGAGGATGAGCCCGATACCAAATAATTTATGGATGTGGTATAGCCACATGAGATTAACTAAACTATGGAAATTAGAAAGATATACCCAACCGTGGCTATAGGTCCGTGGCTATAACTTTAATTTCTAATAGTGTTCTCACTTTACTATAACCAAACATAATTGAATTTAGCCCCCATAAGTCACCATCACCTAAGCATAAATCAATGCCCGCTCACTTTACCAAGACATGCCTCTTGGTCAGTCAGCCTCCTCGACCCCAAGATATTCGCAAAACTTCACCCAAAAACCAAACCATTCACATAAAGTGCACATTCCCATGACCACCCTCACCTCGGTTTCACCTTTGGAACAAAATTATATAACCACAATTCATTCCCCCTTGTATCTCCCATCGAAAACAACATCGAGGTATCCATTGATCTTCATATAAACCGATGGGTTAGGCTTTATTATGATACAACCCTTCAAAACACACCTTAGAACCCACTACCAGCACTCAGGTTCCCCTACAAAGGACCATAGTAAAACCATACACTTCACCAAATCTAGATGGAACTCATTATTACTCGATTCAACATCTGAAGCATATCCCATGATTTATATTCCAAGGAACCTACACTGCTAGGATATCCTACCATGATGTTATGCTTGATTTTCCCAAAACATTCAATGTATAACCACAACTCAAGTTTCATCACCTACTATTAGTCCTCCCACTAGAACTTTAATCTAAACCTAAACTAGACGATATTTTCCACATCCCACTATAAAATTACTAACATCCAAGTGTATGAATGATACCCAAAGTACTAACAATCCCATCCAACCTCTCTCATAGGTCACTTAGGATGTTGAATGATATCAGCTTCCCAAATGAATTCACGATAAGAAAAATCTATTGGTCCTCCCTCCAACCAAAAAATAATTCTCATGAATGGAACTCTCAACCATATTCCAATACACACCATGACTAGCGCTCCAATGACCATTCACTATAGGTTCTGTATGAAAGGAAACCACACACATACATCGACTCTACAATCCAAACACCATGTCTGGGATTAAAAACACAACTTTGTAAGTCCCTGCTCAAAAGTTTACCAAAATTAAAGAACCATCCTTAAGGTTTTTCCTACACTCTATGTGGTCGTAACCCATGAGAGTTTCCATGATCACATTACCAAACAACACCTCACAACCCAAAGGCCACAACCTACCGAGGGTGACATAAGCCTAAATTTTATTCCATATCATAACCAACATGGCCTCAAAACTCATATCCAAGATCTCATACTAGGGTACTCTCACTACCCAAACCCCCCATACAGGGGTCAAATTGGCAACACAAGTAATACACATTACCCAATTCACACCAAATTTCCACCATTACACATCCTTTATAAGTAACTTCACCATTTTAAACTTAGACATTCACATTTAAAACTCCCTTTTACACAACTTTTTACAATCATCATTTTAATACATTTAAACCTTTTACAAGGAAAAATTCATTAAACATTTTAGAATCACTATACAAATCCTTCTCTCTTAGACACCATTCAATCTTTACAATTTATCACCACCTAAAATTTTAACCTGGGAATACCACTTCTTTATACACACTATTACTTACTATTTATTTATATTCCTTTAATTTTTACACTAGCATAACCATTGTTAGACACCATTTAATTTAAATTTTGAAGGAAATAAAATGAATTATACTCCTTATAACTTACACACCCATACTGTGTGTGCGTATCATGGTGCATGTCACTTATATATATAGGTCCCTAGAATGTTTCATGAATTCGAAACCTCATTCCATTCCATCCATGAGAAAAATATCATAATACTATCACATCACACCACATGTGCATCACCCAATGGTGAAATATCATCAAATGTAATAACTCACAACAAGAAGATTAATTATCACTCTGGGTGACTTGGGTTTCCCCCATACTTGGGTAAGATACTCTTAGGAACAAGCTCATTACCAAGGCTCGACACTTTCCTAATCTATTGTATACCATCCCCAAATAGTAAGAAAGAGAAAAAAACTCCTTTTATACCACTTTGTAATTTCCCTGACATGGGTGCCACAAAATTGGTTCCCCGATCTAGGTCTTCACATGATCTCAAGTGCACCTACCCATACACTAGAGGTTTCCAACTACTAGAGTAGGTCTAATAGGTCACATGGGGAGACTATACCCTCTTTACAAGAGTAATACACATTAGATCACAACATAAATAGCATAAACAATAGGAAAGAAACAATAAAATGCATAGTTAAACATCTCCCAAACTTAGTACAAAACACAACCAATAGTAAATATGTTATTTCATGATAGAAAAACAAGTAAACAAAAACCAAAATAAATAAAAACAATGGAATTCCCAAAATAGTCATAACTGCAAGTACGGAACCTCATCCATGTACCTATTGATCACGACTCGACCCCCAATCACAGGGACCTTAAATTTTTCTTATCCCGCAAGTAAAAAATATGCTTGGGTTCCCAATAGAGGCCCGAACAGGATGTGAGTAAAACTTAGTAGGCCACCACCATTAGTGTCTACAAAAATATCCAGTTTGAGAGATAGTGCATACAAGTATAAATGCATAGAAATAAAGGGATAAAAAATTTAGGGATCACTAGTTAATAATCTTTACTTTTATATTACTATTAGGATTATTTTTCCATGTTAATTATGTACATAATCTCATCACCTAGTTCATCATCAACATGTAATCCATGGGTTATACATATACTTTATTCACAAAATATTCATGGTATTTATCATTCTACATAAGAGAAAAAGTTAAGTACCTATATCACTAGGGATGAGCATAAAAAATAATAACCACACTTACCTGGGAGCGTCAATCTAAATATTTTCATTAAATAAAACCATTGGAGGAATAGAGAATCAATCTCACTCCACAACTTGTGAATTCTTTGGTAGGATAGAGAATTAGTCCAACCCTACCCATGGGAGGAGCATCAGTCCTTTATCCCACCACCAAACTATGTGCACATTCTTATTTATACATGCACCACATTTATCCATATCACAAAGAATACAACCAATAAATATAAAAATCATGATTTACAACAATCAACATGGGATTCAATGTTATTCTATAGCCCGTTCACAATTAAATTTTACAATAAATAACCCATTATCCCAATTCTGTTTCCCATACATTATCTAATTTATCTCATTTACCATTTCATGAGTATTCACCCACTTATGGTTTTCAAGTATAATTCTTATCTCCCATAGCACAACCACTTCATTACATTCAACACTTTAGGTATACCCCATAATTCCTATGTATTTACCCATTCAACATATTCGTCTATTCCCTTATTACATTTCATTTAACATATTTCCCCATTTTCCCATTCCATTACCCAATTATAAGTTCATTTTTTATATGCACTAAGCTCTTAGTCCATTCTAACAAAATTCATTAAGCACTCAACAAAATCTCATGTAACCCATTTTACATGTTTTTGTGTCATGTCAAACAACCCCTTATGCCCTTATCACCTTATGTACAACTATAATTATTCTATGTTCAACTCAATAAACCATTACATATTTTCTTCATGAGTCTCACATTATCACTTAGAAAAACTTCACTTAAAACTTACACTCTCTAGGTTTGGGATTACCGGAGCACCCCATGGGTGGCCCTAAAATAGTCAAGATATCCTCCACACATCCATTGGGGATCATGAGGGATAACATTGGTCACATTGATACAATTTTTATAAAAACCCTTTAGTGGAACAAAGAAAAAAATTTGGGAAAAACAAGGACACAAAATTCCATACACAAATCTAAAATAAAAACTATGGGATAATACTTCTAGACCATCAATCTTGAATCCGATGATGAACACACCCTCAATCATAGCCTTGGATCTGGATTCAAAACTCCTTGAAGTCACAACCTTGTTTACACAAAAAAGGGTTTTAGGGTTTCAGAATAATATGGAAAAAATATAAACCCTAATACTTAAAAGATAAGTAAGAGGAGTGTTAGACTTACATGGGGCCTCAATCCGCAACCAACGGTGCTCCAAATGGTCAAGAATCAAAGGAGAAAGGCCCTTGAGAAGATTGGGTAGTCAAAGTTCGTCACTAGAGTTGCAGGAGGTGAAATAAAGGATAATCCAGAGTGAATATTAAAATCCCATAATGACATTTTTATAAATTTCTCATCTTTATTGGGCTTCATGGTTTACCAACACATTTTTCCAAACCATACACAAATTGCGCATATGGTACTTTCTATGAAAATAAGGTTCACATGATTTCCTAGGAATTTCACATGGTTATCTTATCCATGTGGAAACTATATTAAAGCCTCTTTCTAGTGATGCATAGTTACCTAGGATACCCCGCACGGTTCACACTAACCATGATCAAACCATGCAACATTCCCAGAAAGCTTATTTTTCCTCCTCTTTCGTTCTCCGAAACCTTGAAATACCCCCTTGATTCCTCATGGACTTTGGAAAAACTTATTTAATCAAAATAATATACTTAAACTAAAGTATAAATGAAAACATTCCTTAGGAAATAATCCTAGATCTTACATAATTTATAATGTAACCAAACATCATTTTTTAACAGAACCACTTATTAATCATGTATATATGTTTAAAAGTTCCAAAAAATGAACAAAAATTTTATAAGTTTGCACTTTTAAATATAAAACTATTGAAATAACAATAATTATTTTTTATCTAGGTTAGCCCATAAAAAAAAATAGATTCCATGAAAATATATTTAAAATAATCATAATCCATTGAGAGAAATAATAAAGATGGTATCATGGGAAAATATCACCATTAGAGTATAGGAAAATCGTTAATGATATTTCCATTGATGAAAAATATATTTAAAGGAACATTTAATATTTTAATTTTAAAATAGGGAAAATATCATTTTATTTTAATAATGATTTAAGTAAAAATACAATAATGTTGAGAAAAATATATTTTTTTGAAAATAAAAAAGTAAAACTGTAAGTAAAACCTCAAATAAAAGAATAACTATGATGGTGGGATATATCATTCATTGGGTAAATGACGAAACTAATACCCCTATTAGTGAAAAAAAATTAATATATTTGGAAAATGAAACAAATATCCCTATAAAATATTATTAAATAATAAAAAATATAGAAGAAAATTACTTTAAATAATCATTTCATAATAGAAAATAATGTTCTTGAAAACATTTAAAAAATCATGTAAATAGAAGATAAATAATTCCCAAAAAAATAGAAATAAGGTTAGTTTTTCCTTGAAAATATTATTTTGATCTTCTTAAGTATCGAAGGGAGTAAAATTAAATGAAATAATGTAAACATAAAAAATAAAAAATGGATAATAATAGATATGTGGTTTTGGAAATCAATATCATATAATTTCACCCAAAGGAACCTTGAGCATACGTAATCCTGGAAATAAATGAGATTATAACATAAAGCCTTTACCACTTTAGTAAATATAAAATTAATAGTAATTTGAATAGATAATATGATATGGATCTATAAATAATATTAATTAATTTAATTGATACATTAAAATTAATTCATTTTCCTATAATTACAACATATAAATAAATCTCGGTGCGCGACACGAAACATGTATTTATAAAATGAATTGAGATAAAGAAAAATCTTATAAATATCATAGAATTTGAAGTGATAATTAATCCATTAAGTGGTTATGTGAACATATATAAATCAAAATAAATCAATTTTAAATATATCATAATAATAATTAGATATCAATTAATACATAATCATGGCCTAACAATGTCAATAAAGAAGTGTTATAACCCAATGGAAGGATATTGAGTTAAGAAAAACCATTAACTAGAGTCCTAACCTCTTATCTATATCCTTTAAATCTTAAATAATAAATTTATATTAATATTTACTTGTTTAATAAATTATTACATGATTATTAACTTATCATTAAAGTATTTATTTCAATGAAATATTTAATTAACTAACCAGATAAGTCCACATTAGGTGTCTTGAAGAAGTTTAGCCCATTACCAAAAAATTATTTTGTTATGTAGACTGTGGTAAAAGCAGACATTGTTCCATGATCTATAGAATAATAATAATGTTGTAATTATCAATTTTATACTTTAAATACAATTTTATAATCACCCATGATATATAGATGTGAAAAATGAATCACATTCCTTCGTGGAGGTGGTATTCTACACATATGCATGAGTAATGTTTTCATTTTTTAAGAGCGGTAGGTTAATAAGATAATTAATAAGTTATATTTATAGAATAATAATTGTATCATTAATTTAATACATATTTATTAAGGCCATTATAATAATCATCCTTTTGAGGTGGTGATGAAAATCTAAATACATCACTTCGTGGAGGTGGTAGTCGACATGTACGCACGAATGATGTTTTCATTCCATATAGAATTGAAAAGGTGATGAATAAGGATACAATATTAAAATAATAACATAAAACAATTTGATATATAATTTTTTTTTATATTTTAATGTTCAGGTTATAATTTATGTACGTAAGAGAATAAATAAGTATAAAAATACTTGGTTAAGATGATTACCACCTATTTGAAGAACATCCTTTGGGTATCTCATTAAAAAACATAGAGATGTTATTTTTAAAATAAAATAATATTTATAATGTAAATAAGGAAGATAAGAATAAGATTTTTTAGGTATTGGTAAATATAAGTGGCTCAAGAAGTGTGAGGAAGAGATGAGAGGTGATGTCCTTATATAAGATAAGAGAGGGGATCCCTTGGAATTAATTAAAGTGTTAAATTAATATAAATTAATTTTCATCTTCATATGGTATAAATTTATTTAGAATTTATTATGAATATAAGTTAAAATATCCTCTTAAAATAAAATTTATAACAGTTTTATTTCCGTTTTAACCCTCATATCTTATTTTTGACCCCCATCAACCATTTTTAATGATTATAGTGATACTAAGTTTTTTACCAATTAGGGGTCAATAAAGTTACTATAAAAGGATAACTGACCAATAAATGGATAATGGTAAAAATTATAAACCATATTACATTAATTTTTACAAATATAATATTTATATTAATTTAAAATAAATTTATTTAATATTAATTAACATAAAATTTAAAAAATAAATTAACATTGTATAATATATTTGTTTCATATATAAAAAAATCTTTTATAACTATTCATAATTTTTTAATCCCTACCACAAAATATTATAGATATTAAAAGAAATAAAGAGACATTTTGAAATTTTACTTTACTTAAAATAATATAAAGGCCTTTGTCAAAAGGGAAATGGAACCAAAATGACATATTTTATAATATATTAATATATTTGTATAATTAAACTCATAAAATAAAATATAGTTAAGTTTATAGATGATTTAAAACCTTATTTCATAGTTATAACATTGTTTTAGTCGTTTAACCCTTACCTTGGTGACAACAATTTTTGAAAGGTTACAATTCCTTTATTTTAAAAAAAAGTTGAAATATTTATTTTTTTGACATTATGATTTAATATATTGAATTTTTATTATCAAATTAAATCCATATAATTTTTAGAATTGACTTGCATAAAAATACATTTTTATGTATAAAAAATTTTTTAGACCAAAATTAAGAATAATATTTATTAAAATGACATTAATTGAATCATGTTTTATAAAAATTAACTAATAATATTTTAAAATAATTTTAAAAAAATGGGACTTTTCAAATACTTGAATGGAAAAGATTATTCTCTATAAAATTAATATTTTTCACTATTTTCTTAAAAATTAATCTTTTCGAAAAATTATCAAAATTTCACCTTAAGATTATTTTAATATTTGAATTTCAAAAATTATAACCATTGTATTAAATATTATTTTTTTTAATTTTTTTTTGAAATTAATTAAAATATTTTCTCACAAAAATAAATAAAAACTATTTTGGAATAAAATGTATTTTTGAAGCATAAAATGAATTCACTAAAAATTGAGTTCTTTTTTCCTAAGAATTAATCAATAAATTTTTATTGATTAGGAATATTATAAATATATTTTTAAATTCATCTACTTATATTTATTCCAACTAATTCAATGACCAAGTTATTAAAGTCATATTTAAAATAATATTATTTCATGGTATGTTTAAACTCGATATCGCATGCCATATATGCTATCAAATATTATATTATTTTAAAATATCAGGGTATTACATATCTACTAAATTGAAATTATATCGTATAAAATTCTTCCTAAGCCACAATTATTGAATTTTTTCTTGATCTTGGTCGAAGGCAAAATCCAACGATGTTATCTACCTCTAATGATATGATAAGTGAGTATCATAATGTCTAAACCTACTAGTTGAGTCCAAATTTACCCAATTATACATCAATTAGATATTTTTATTACCCTTAGTATAAACTAATTCTAATAGTCACTTTATAATGGCTGCATTACCAATGGTCATAATTATCAATGGTCATATTAACCAACTGTTATACTATGTACATATTTATTCTCTAAATTTATTCATTGTGTTTAGGGTATGTTTTATATGTTTTATACTATGATATATTACTATATATGATGTAAACATGCTTTTTAGAAGGAAATTTCTATATAAAAAAGTTTGGGTTATTACATTCTTCCCCCATTTAAAAATTTTTCCTCAAAATTTTATTTAATAAAATAAGATGAAAATAGAAAATGGTTATTTTGTGTCAATGATTCCTTTGTTTCCCATGTTACCTCTTCATATAACTATGACCAGGTGAGTTGTAAATATTTTTATAACTTTAATTTACACTCCAAGATATTCCATGGATTCTTTTCATAAGAAATATAATTTTCCAACTATACCACATTTTAATTTAGTACATGCGAGGGATCTGGAAAGTAATTACTTAAGAGGGATATGTAAAAAACTCCATGAACTTGAGATAGGTTTTTTTGGAGTGACATTTAATATTACATTACTCCAATGAAATCTAGATACATAAAGAGGTCAATGTATTTTTTCCATAACTTTATGTTCCCCCCAAACCCTCTGTACCTCTTCCAAGGATATATATAGAGGAACAATTTATCTCCAAGATTAAATTATAGATCCCATCAGTTATTTATAGTGTAGCTATACTTTTGAATATGTGATTTTATGACATGTTATTTAATGACCATATACTTTTATACCATTTTTTCAACCAGTTTAGGTCTTAAAAACTCGTGTTCACCAACTTTATCCCAACATGTAAGTGTTATAAATTTCTTCCCGTAGAGGGATTTATATGGATCTATATGAATTGTAAAGTTAATGATATTATTTTATCATAACATGATTAGGGGAAGATGTTGGTCACAACCACCTTTGATATCCATGGAGTATCCACTTAGTATATCATTTAGTTTCTAGATGGATCTTTTAGAATGGACATAATTTGGGGGTTTAAAGACCATAACAATGTTTAATTCAATTTTTATATCATGTTTTATACTTTTATACAAATTTTATGTGAATATTGAATCTTGATTAGATACAATTGATAGTAGTGTTCCATTTATCCTCAATACTTTTCTATTGTATAACCATGAAATTTTATCAAGTGAGAAGTCCTTTAAAATAATGATGAAGTGGGAAATATTTAGAATATTTTCCACTACCACCCATATAGAATTTTTTCCTTTTGATGTATTTAGAATACCCACAACAAAATCCATTGTGATATTCTACCATTTCAACATAGGTTTGTGTAATTGTTTTATTATCCCTTTAGATACTTTCCTTTCCACCTTCACTTATTGATATAAAGTACTTTGATAAATATTCAACTATATCATTATTTATATAATCCCACAAAGAGTTCTCATTATGATCTCTATATAGCTTAATAATCCCCAGGTGGATAGAGACTTTCGATCTATATGTATTTTTTGATAACTCCTTATTTATCTCAGGCTTATATAGTACACATAGTTTTTTCTTAAAGATCACAAATCATTATTTATCAATGTTGAACTATGAGGATTTCTATTTTCTTATAACATCTACCTAATTTTTCATCTCAACATCATCCCTTTTATATTTCTTAATTTTCTTAAGAATAGATGGTTAAGAAATCATTTCAGAAAAGTAGGATGATGTTCCTTCATTTTTGTGTTTAAGTAGATTTAATCCTTATTAATCCTCATCATAGATAATGTTATAGGATCTTTTATATTTATATAAAGTTTAAATTTATTCACCTTCTCAGTATGGTAGTGGATTAAGAAGCCATGCACCTTGATCATCTCTATCAATCTTTTTTTGAACATATTGAGTTCCTTCTATGTGAATATATACTTAAGGCTATTATGATCCACATATATGTCACAATTATCCCAATAAAAATAGTGCCTCCAAATATTAAATAAAAATATTACTTCAACCAACACTAGATCATGTATTAGATAATTTTTCTCAAGGAATTTCAACTATCCTTAGACATATTCTATCACTTTATCATTTTTCATGAGTACAAAACCAAATACCTTCGTGGATGAATCACAGTAGATAACAAATACTTCCCCACTATTGGGTAGTGTGAGTAAAATTGTAGTTTTAAGTCTATTTATTTACCCCTTTAAGATATATTTAAAATTATCATTCTAGAAAAAATTTACTCACTTCCAAGTTATCTTCATTTACGAGAATAAAAATCATGATTTGTTTTCAAAATTATCGATAGTACCTAGATAATCAATGGAAATTACAAATAACCATTACATATATAAGTCTAGGCCATTTCTTAGTCACCTTTGTCTTCAAAGGATTCATAAATATACACCTACCAGTGATAACTTGACTCAATAATGCTACTTTCTATATAAAAAAAACATTACTTCACTTTTCATATAAATTACCAATTTTTAAAGTCTTTATCATATTATGAAAATTCTACTCATGTTCCTCCTTAATTATAGAGTATATGAGAATATGATCTATAATGAATACAAATAATTTATTAAGGTAATATATAAATACTCTATTAATCAATCCTAGAATGGTTACATGATAATTAGTGAGTTATGATTCCATCTTTAGGAACTCATTGTGTCCATCCATTGTTCAAAAATTAGTATTGGAAATATCCTCCTTATTCTACTTAAATTGATGATATCCTAATGAAATATATAATTTTTAGAATTATTATGATCCAAATATTTGATCAAAAAAGTCTTCAATCTATGGTAGTAGATACATGTTCTCTATCATATTTTTTTTAAATTTATTATAATCAATGAAGAAGTACATTAACCCAGCCTTATTCTTGATAAAGAGAACTAGTGAAACCCATGGTGAATTACTTGGGCATATGAAATCCTATTCCATATTATCTTGTAGTTTCTTATTTAGTTATTCTTGTTCAATAGGGGTAATTATATGGGTTTCTTTTATACATGAAGAGATCTAGGTATTTGTTCAATTGTGAACCCAACATCTTATTTTTAAGGAAGATAGAATAACTCTTTTAAATAATACATCAACATATTCCCTCATAGTTGTCATGTGTTCAAGGATGATACTCTTCTTTATCTCAAACATTTAAGATAAATATTCTTACTCATAAATCAATGATATCCATGTTTGAGAGGAATTTTCCAAAGGAGAATAATTCTCATCCATACAATTATATATAATCATAGAATGATTTATTATATGGAAAGTGACTTCATTCTCCCATCAGTTTATGTTGGATCTAAATAAGTACAAACAATACATGACCAATATAACATCAAATTACACTAAATTAAGTATGAGATGGTTCTCTAGGAGATTCAACAGAAAAATATTGACTTGGGGAGTTATATTCTTGAGATGCAATAATTTAACCATTTTTTATTTTCATAAATAACTCAATCTCAATGTTTTGGGGTGGTGTTTGAATGTTTCTACTAAATATTTATGATATAAAATAATACATATAATGAGAATGAAATAGTATATTTTATATTATTAAATAAATAAAAAACTTACCTATCACTAATTTATTATCAGAATCCACTATATAAGTAGTGAAAACATAATACCATTCTCACTCTCTTGGACTTAGAGGTTATTTCCATTATTCATATTTTGAAAAACTTATCTTATATAATTTAATTTCATAGTGCATACCTTAATTATAGTTAAAATATTAGATTATAGGTTGAGTATTGTTAATATCCTTCATTTCATCCATCACAGTTGTAGGATTCTTCATTACTCTTACATATTAATTATCTTGATGCCCCTCACTTATACATGTCAAACATCTCCTTTTCCACTTAAGTTAGTTTCTCAAATGTATCCTTATACACTTATTATTAGGACCAATTCGTGATATGCTCAATAATAAGAGGGGGAGGGGGGATCAGTGTTGGGGGATTTTTCAACCAATTAAGACTTTTTTTATCACTTTACCTATTAGACCAGTTATGACATTGGTTATCTTGTTATCTTTTTTTTATATAAATTTTGATGAAAGAAAGTAAATGATGACACATGATGTTTTTACAAGGTTTAATACTAAATAAGGGTAGCTAATCATTATTGTGTCTGGTGATTACATGTACATAGATTCTTCATTATAATGAGATACCAATTATAGTGGTTTGGCACGGATATAATATTGAACCCACGTGTGGTTCCGTATACATTAGGAGGGTGGGGGGGGGGACAAGAAAAAATCTCGATTCCCTGGACTGGTGGCTGCCTAGTTCAACTATATCCCCTTGTATGATTTTTATACTATCTATATCAATAGTATTAATATCCTTAAATTACTTCGCAACATTAATTATATACTCCACCCATTGTGACTTATGTTAAATGTCACAATGTTTCTTTTTTATTCTCTTCCATATTATTTTATTGTTAATTTCAAAAAAACATGCAAAGAACCCTTTTTATTCTACCCTTTTATGCATAATGGTGCACACAAGCATCTTCTTCTTCCAGTATAAAATTGAAATTCTGATCCCTTCTTCTCTTATTACTGTCTAATAGATATGAAAAACATTTTCTTCTATTCTTTTATCTTCTAACCGCTTTATTATTTAGTATAGAACAAATAGAATTGGATATATTCTATATTCAGTACCTATGTATAGTTCTCCTCAATACTAAATACTATGTTTTTATACTCTCTTTAGTAAATATTCATCTGGAACTACTTTTTACAATACCAATTCATCTAATACCTATTCACTTCTTCATCTAGTACCTTATTCATCCTACAATTCTCTATCTGATACATTCTATAACTGGAACCTCACTTAATATTTTGTTATATCCTTCTTCTAGTACCTCACTTCTCCATTTTTTGCTTTATTTCTCCATCCAATGCCTCTATATCTATTTCTCTATGACTGATATTTTGATCTAAACAAAATTATCAAAATCATCCTGGTCTACAATTTACAAAAAACTTATTATAGTACCAACTATTTGATATCAATCAATAAGTAATCACAACACACCCACTATCATTTATATATGCATTATTTATCTAAAAACATAGGTTAAATCACAAATTGAAATATGAATTTTCCATTTCCAAATTTAAATATCCCAATCAAAAAATTATTCATTTGACAATCTTTAAAATTAAAATTTGAATAGAGTAAAAAAATATTATAAATTATTTACTCCAAATGCAGAATCAACATTATTCAAAATAACTGAAATATTAGATAGAATAATGATGTTTCCTTTAGGATTGTTGAATCATTGGAAGTCTATATGAACATCGTCACAATGTGGCACTTTACAGTTTTTTTAAAGATCCTAAAATATTAATCTAGTACAACGTAATTTTAAATATTTTTCCAATAATTATTTTTTCTATAATATTTATATTTTTCCATCTAATAAGCATTAATTTTTTTTATATCTCTATAGATCATAATGTAACTCAGTCCAATGGATTCTTTAAAAATCCTATCTCCCATGACCACACTCTAAAACCATAACCCGAACACCTATGTTTGATGACTTCACCCGAACACCTCTATCTGATAACTCAAAATCCTTTATTTGATCACTTTATTCTAAATCCCCAATCTCATAAAAATGATTGAGATTATTTGTCCTGTAACTTTACAAATTTTATCCAATAAACTTATTACTCTTATTTATCTATTAAATTATTTATGATATCTTTACTTCGAAACTCAATATGACATCCTTTTATTATTATATCAAATGGACTATTGAATGTTTTGTCCAATAATATTTATATTTATCCATACAATGTAATATTTATAGGACATGTTGTTCAATATCTTAATAGGGAATCCTTCATTCAATAACTTGAAATCATTTGTATGAATCTACTTGAGTTAATCTGTTTGATGGATCTGTTTGATGACATTGCTTGGGCACGTTTGTATAATGAACTTCACTAAAAAATTCTATTCATTAACCTTGAACATAAACTTCTATTTGATGAACTTAAAATATATATATATATATATATATATATATTTCTATATATGGTAATTCCATAAACTATTCTATTTCTATTAAATTCTTGTTTGAAGCCTCATACTCTTTCAATTACTTCTTTTAAAGAAACTTAGTTGGAATCATGAATACCTTGAAGTTTTCATAATATTTGGTACTTTGAATAACAAAAAAACATAATATGATTTAATTTTTCTAATAATTATATATTTTGAAGAAATTATGAATTAAATCATCAATTTTTTTTCCATTTTTTGTTTGATCGACTCTATTTAATGGCATTCATCCGATCATATCTGTTTGTTACCTCATTCGTATTTTTCTGATTTTTTTCTTGAAAACTTCATATGATGGTTCCAATTTTATTATGTTTTGAAAAAGTGTACTTCTATAATCATCAAGGGACGTTTTTTATACATTAATACTATCTCACCAATTATCATAAGTAACTAAGATACATTAAAAAATATTTTAACATGAAGTAATGAATACATTCCAAATCTCACAGAGGCAAGAACACCAATTATCTACTTCCAAGTTAACAAGACTTGGGTACTTGTTTTCCTCTTCAACAAACATAGATTATTTATAATTTATATTTATAACTTCATCATCACTATATCTATTCAACATCCATACTACATATTCTTAAATAATAGGCTTAGATACTTTAACCAAACTTCCAAGAAACATCATCTTCACTACTTCTCCAATATATTGTTATCAACATCATGCTTTGATACTCCAAAAAAACTTCAAAAACAATTATTATTTAAAAATTATTCAATAATATTTATACCAATGTAGTACTTATATTTCATTTATAACTATTAAAAACCAAAGTAACCCATTAAAATTAAATACAACACAAAAATGGGCTCAACAATCCCCCCTTTCATATTTGTTGGCAATACCTTCTAAATTAATATATCAGTATGTGAATATTTTATTCTTTTTATCCCCCTTTATTTTAAAACATTCATTTGAACTTATCTTCCTCTTATTGATTAGAAACACAAATTAATTAGGACATGGTTTAATTTCACTCTTAAATAATGTTTTATTAATTACCAAACACTAAGTCTATGTGATCCATAATCAGTATTGAAAATAATGGGATTTGATTAAGAAAAAAAACTATCCATTGCCAATTTATTTTGATACCAAATAAAATAAGTGCTCAAAAAAACGACTTCATGGAGTGCCTAACTATATTACAGGATAAAGATACCAATTTTTCTATAAAAATATTATAGAATAGAATAACCTAAAACTTCTACACTTACTTTCAATAAAAAAATTAAAATAATTCATGTGAAAATTTATAGGATAAACAGGCTTGGAATACTTTAAATACCCCACCTTTATTATTCCATTAATTGGTTTAATTTCTCCCTCTTTGTGTCAATATTTTATTTTTAGTAACCAATTTGAGATATTAAGAAATATATACCTTTTTCAATGAAGATACCTTAAGAATATTCCAGAATTATTTATCCCAAGTCTTAGTCAGAAGCAACACTTCTAACTATTTATTAAGAAGAAATAAAAAGTACAAATAAAAGGTGGATGGGATCAAACAAGATGAAATTTAATCATCCACCTAACAAAAGTCATAGATATCATAATTCAACATATCATTTCCATAATAAGATTCACTATCATCCTGCCACTCATATTGAGATTTATCCTGATTAAAAATCTTAAAAATGTTTTTTGTCCACCTTTCTGGGCATCTTCGAAGATGATATGGTAGTAACATTCCTAGGAAGGTTAGAATAATCCTTTGATGGTCTCCTATTTGAGAGAACAGAGCTGAAACCATCACCATCAGTCATCTTTTTCTTTCCACTCAAGATCACCTCCTGGAAAGATGCACGCCCACCACTGATGAAAGCCTAAATAGGGGTACCATCCCCCATTTCATCCTCAAAAACATTCCCCCATTTTTTAGACAATTTAGATGATTGAAAGAGCTTCAAAATTTCCAAGTGATAGTCAACACATAGTTGTTCATCATCCTGGTTAGAGACATAAACCTGAGAGTGATCATGGATCATCAATCCTAAAGACTGTGTAAGAAGTTCCCTAGCTGACGTAACCTCTTTAGCGACATCCACATGAGGGACTGTGGGGATACTATGAGCTCTCTCTGGATATAAATCCTCCAACAAACCTTTTTGCTTATTATTAGACACATGAGAATCAAACTTCCCAAAAATTATCACATCAGCAATAGTCTAAACTATCTCCTTGAGTGCATCACCGCCATGAATGATGGGATTTTACTTCCTTCAGTAGTTTTCTGCAGGATGACCCCTCATTCCACACTCCTCACATGAGACATGATTTTGAAATGCCTTCAAAGAGTGTCCAACTACCATATAATCATTGCAAAAAGAGGTTTTTTTGATATTCAACATCAATTAGATTGTTATCAAAAAGAGTATAGAGATTCACCTTGTAAACCAATGGCATTTTCCTAATACCCGCAACACATAGGATGCACTAAAGAACCGTACCTCAGAAAATCCTCATTCGGTGAAAGATATTCTTAATAGATCTAATGACATACTACAAACATGCCCTCATCCGAATCTAGATCTATTTTCTAGACCAGAAGAAACACTACATTGACCTACTGATGGTGTGAAGTTAAACTATGGTGATGTGCGAATTCCATCCAGTCTTAAGGAGAAGCAGGATGCTTGGATGGATTCAACTCTTCCAGGTGGTAATGATTTTTCCTCTCAATCATATGATGATGCTTTAAGGAATTTAACTTCGGGACCTAATTTGAATGGAGTTAGTTCTCTAGGTATGTTTAAAGATTCATGTCATGGTAGTATTCTCTGTAAGGGATCATCATCTCATATTGAAGCTGACCCTGCATTGCTTTCTAAGAGATTGACAATTGGGAAAAACTCATTGATTGCACACATTATTTTACCTAAAGGTGAAAAACCTTGGAATCATAAATATTTGATTAACTGAATCTCAATTTTATGGGGTTTATCTAATTTGAAATGTGTCTCTCTTGGTAGAGTTTTTTTCATTACCTGTTTCTTTCAGATGACTTGAAACTTCTTGCTTAGAGTATTGGGACCTTGCTATTAAAACCTAGTTGTATTTACCTACATGAATGGTTTTTGTACATTAATTTATTGCATGAAAGAAATGACTTTTCTCAGGCATGGGTTTCTCTAAAATAATTAGATTTATATGAAATAATAATTTTATAAACTTATTCAATATGATCCACTTTTTTCCCCTCACATGGGTATTTATTATGATCTTCATGATGATGAATCTCACTAATAGATATGCCTTGGTATATTCATGTTGAGAATACACCAAAATGATTCTTTTACATCGGGTTGTACAAATATGAAAATTTATATAACTTCACCATGGATGATATTCTTTAATATATTGGTTTGGAATTAAAAATGTTTGTTCATACCAGGATGACATCTTCTTCAATTTTCTATCTTGTGTTGAAAACAAGAACCTGAACTTCATTAATTATGATCCCATGATTAGATATTTTAGTATAACAATATAAGAGTTAATCTAAGGAGATAACCTATTAATAAATGTGTTTTAATGATGATATCCCATCCAACGCCTCAGGTTCTCCCCCTAAGATCATGCTTTACCTTCAATTATATGATTTATAAGCACAAATATAGTACATAAAGGTTAAAGGAATAAAGTGGATCTTCCTTGCTTCATAATGTGAAAAAAGTTTGAGATTATTTTCTTAGCCAAGTTACATCATTTCCATAACTCTTCATAATGACACACTTGAAATTTAATTTTGATTGGTGAAACATATATCTTATGAATTTTTAAATTTCTTTATTTTTGATTTTTATCTTTGCCAGATCCTTTAAGAATCTTATATCACATAGTGAAACATTCATCTTATTTGAGAACACTTTTTATACTGGAATTATTATAGAACAATATTTATGAGTGTATCTAGGCATGTTTCACATCACACACATAAATTATTTAGAACAAGGTTTTTTATTTACTTATAACCTTTCAATAATTTTTAGATATTAATATGGAATATTATCTTTTCCTTTAGCACTGGTTTTTTATTGCGCCTCCTTAATCTTTATTTAATTTTCTAAATATACTAGCCAAATTACTGATATATATTTGGGGTTATTGAAAACCTTATTTGAGTATCCATATGAATTATTTTGAGTTCCTTTATTTACATCATCTCTTTTGAATATATAACTTCTTTTCAAATTTTTGGATCTGGTATCCAAGGACTTTTCATTTATCCTCTTTGATATCATCATGGGTGTGTTTTTGTTTATAACATTCTTTTGACTTCTTCCCAAGTCATTTATTATTTTTTACAAACTAATATGGTATTATCTACCCATAATATTGTTATATATATTGAGATGGGAATTCACCAATATTATGACAACCATTACTACATACATAAAAGATATTTTCAAGAATTCCAAATTTATCTGAACTATACAAAATCTTCTTAATATAGAGATTTTTGTTCTTCATATCTTTATTTATACCCCATGATATGGGCCTATTTTTTTATTTAACAATATACAGAATATAACAATAATATAATTCACAATTTCCAAACCTATTAGAACATCAACATTGACCTACAATCCTTGATCATCTTATATCTAATGCATGAATTCTAGAATTTGCATCAAAATGGGAATGTGTTTTTTATTAAAAAATTATTGGGATCTTTATAGGGAACCAGATTTCATAATAATTCCTCTATCCACCCTTGATATAGTGGTAGTCACTTCACAACTTTTTTTTCATCCATATTTTTGTAGATTTTTATTTTAATCATGTATTATTAATGAAAACATATTGAGATAAAACATTATGAAAAGTTATAGATGGTACCTATTTCATCAAAAATGCTTGAGATAGATAATTAAAAAATTACATGATCTTATTATCATATTTTTATGTATTTTATCATTATAATTCTCCATCGATATTTTTTAGCAATAAAAACATTCGTTTTCTTTTGTGAGGTCTCTATATATTCCCTTTCAAGATTGAATAATTAGACCTCAAATTATAGACACCTCATATTGAGGGAGATCTTTTTTAACTTTAGTCAAAATTACATTATCTTCACAATCCTTCATTAAAATTTTATCATCTTCTTCATGTAATTTGATCTTTTATTGCAATAATTTGTCAATATATTTGATACTCTTAGATTTTACCTCCAACTGAGCATTCTTGATATCAACTTTTTTTAGTTTTTGTTTAGGCACATGAATCATATATTCAAGAGTCTTCTTAACCCCAAATATCTCTTCAACTTATTTCATCTATTAAAATTCAAATTTTGGGGAACATATTTCATGATCCACATTTATAATCTCAAAGGCTCTAACCTTCTTATAGATATTTACGAATTCCATAAAATTTTCCTTGTAAATCATTATATATGTTATTTGGAAAACCTTAAAGCAATGTGATTTATTGCTGCATGATTTCAAAGATTCCATTAATGAGAGAGACTATTTACCTGGGAATGAAATATAGAATATATTTTAATATACCAACTGATTTATCTTGAGAAGTTGAAGACATATTATCATCACCACTTATTCTAGGTTCTTCTTCTTAAAGAAAGTTTGTGAAGTAATTTTCATATACCTCACAATCACTTAACATTTATTCCTTTTAAGTTGGAAGATTTTCATTCTCGTTGGTGGTATATTAAACCAATTATTCTTTTTCTTACACAATAAATATTCCTTCTTTATTATCATGGCCTTGAGATATTGATCTTTCTTCTCTTGGCTTAAGGGGGTTATCTTATTTAACTATATTTTTTATTTACTTTTCTTCCCCATCATGGTCTTAGTAGAAATATATTTACACTCTAAGATAAATTAATATTCATTAAAAATATACTTCATGGTAAAAATAATAAATAAACTAAATAATTTAAAATAAAACAATTATAAATATAGAGAATCTAATAGAGGTGAACCTTCATTTTAATACTTATTTTTAGGATAAATTTGAAATATACTCAACATTTGGGGGGTGGGTGGGTGGGTTTGAATATGTATTGGGGAATTTTTAATCCATTTAATAACATTTATCCCTTTTCTAATTAAACTTATTAGGATCTTAGTTCTCTCTTTATTTTAATATATAAGTAGATGAAATAATTTAATGTATTACAAATTATTTTTTCACAATATTCACTAACAAATAAGAGTATCCAGTACTTGATGTGTAAGGTGGTGACTAGTACATAGACTATCCACTATAATGAGATTCCAATTATAATTTTATGGATTGAAAACAATCTTGAATTCAATTGTGTTTCCCTACACTTTAGGATGGGGATATAAAAAATATTGATTCCCTTGACTCGTGATTCCCTAGTCCAACTGATACACCTTTTTGGATCTTTATACTACCTATGTAGAAAGTCTTCAACTTATTTAATTTTTTTTCAACATCATGTTAGTACTCCACCGGGTTAGACCTAAATTAAATGTCACAATCCTACTTTGTTCTTATCTTCATTCTAATTCTATTGTTACATGAATAGAATCATGCAATAAACCTCTTATACTTTTCATTTGTAAGCATAAAAGTGCATACAACCTTCTTCTTTTTCTACCAAAAAACTGAAATATTTCTACTTTCTTCTCTTTTTCCCATGTAATAGATATGCACTACACTTTATATTATTCTTATATCTTCATCAAAATTTATTCTTCAGTGTAGAATATATTTTACTAGATATATTCTCCATTAGATAAAAGTGTCCAATTATCCTATTTCTTATATAATATATCCGGTATACATTTTTTGGGACTTATTTTTTTAGAACTTCTTTGTTTGATACCTATACATTCGACACCTATTAAATTCTTCATCAGGAACCTTTTTCATATACCACCTATCTGTCTAATACATATCCATTCGATACCTAAATCTGGAGCTCTTTGAGTTACTCTATCCAATATATTTTCTCAAAGGCCTCTATCCTATGGACACACTTGGAAACCTTCACTCAGACACCTTTATCCTATGGATTCACCCGAACACCTATATCTAATAAATTTGAAACCTATATTTAATATATTAATTCTAGATCCCCTATCAAATAACAATGTTCAAGAATATTAATATGATATCTTTATAAAGTTTATCTAATATAATTTTTACTTATCTCTATATAGTAAATTCATTATGATGGATTCACTCAGAAATATCATCTGATGACTTTAATTTACTCCATCTAATGGATTATTATATGTTCATATAGTATCCTACATACTTATTAATCATGAAGCTTCTATCTAGAATGTTTTTTCTGATAGATTTTTAGGAATACTCTATTTGAGGACTTAGAATCCTTTCTATGAAGCTATTTGAGTTACTCTTTTTGATGGTTCTATTGAATGAATTTCCTCAAAAACCTTTTTCTATTGAACTTCTATCAAAAAATGATGTTCATTAACCTTTCATATAATCTTCTATTTGATGAACTTCAAATTTTCATTTCTCTATCTCTATATAATAATTCTAAAGAATCTTTTCTATATGATAATTTATTTCTAGAAGCCTTATATTATATCAATTCCTTTATTTGAAAAAATGTAGATAGAATCATGAATACCTTGTGGTAATAATTATATTTAGTAATTCTAATAATAGAAAATCATCACCTTGTTTACTTCATCCAATCATTCTATATCAGATGTAACTATGAATGAAATTGAACAAACATTTTGTTCCACCTTTCATCCGATATACTATGTCTAATCTCCTCTATCTAATTGTCTATTTCTATTAGCCTCATTATTATTTTCTAGAATATTTCATCTAAAAAAATCTTAGGTTGGTTCCAAACAAATTTTTTTCAAAAAATGTGATTCTCCAATAATCAAGGCACATGTTAGTGAGCTTATGACAAGATCACCAACCATCATAAGTAACTCAAAGTCTTTAAATAATATTTCACCTTCATGTAATGGATATATTCCAAATATTCCAAAGGAAATTAAACAATTTATCTACTTCCAAGATAAAAAATATAATTAGTTCTTCTCATCTTCAAAAAACATGGATTCTTTATAATTTATAATTATACCTTCATCATCACCATCTCTATTAAACATACAAGCTACTTATTTTTTTAATAACATGATTAAAAACTTCAACCAAACTTCTAATAATACTTATCTCTACTACATCACTAACATCTTATCATCAACACCAAGATTTTATAATTCAACAAAACTCCCGAAAAACTTAAACTTTAAAAATTCATTAATTATTTTGACATCAATATTTTGATTATATTTCATTGAAAACAATTAAAAACTAAAGGAAACTGTTAACAAAAAAATACAATACACACAAAGTGGGTTCAACACTTATGTCATGTGGTAAGTTGGATTTTCATTCTCCAATGGGATTTATCCCCTAATCCTCCTAAATTAAACTCAATTTTTTATTTATTATCCCTTATCCCATGATACCTTTTGGAATCATCAATATCGATCTTGAATTTAAAGGAATAATGGACAATTTTTATTTAGTTATGAAAGTCTCAAATCACTAAGTATTTTAAAAGACTTAGATATAATGTACTAATAAATTGGTAAATCTTACTTTTAGGTTAAATATTAAATTTTATGGTATACCATGTAATCCTTGTGTTGTTTTCCTCATAAGACATAATCGATTCATCCTTATTTTTTTTTTGAGTCATTGGAATTCCCTCTTTATTTTTATATTAAATGTTTGAAGAAAAATTATGAAAATTATCTTTTTGAATCCTTCCCATTACATGGATTCAATGTTTCCATTAGGATTTGTATTCTTTAAAAGTTTCCACCACTGATTTTCTTCCCCCTCTTGGTGATAAAAAACTACTATCAATTTCTCTTTCTCAGAGAATTAAAGGACATATTATATCTTCTCAGTGGAATTAATTCATTATTACATGATTTGGGAATCAGATAATTCAGTAAATGTAAGATTATATTTTTATATAAAGGAATAAACCACAAATTTTTATTTTTTGGGTGGATAATGTTCCATGTGATTCAGGTTACAGTTCATAACTTGAGTTAGTTGAGAAAGTACTTAAATGATGTTATGGACTATTTCTATAATCATTTTAGGTGTTTCATTTAGAAAATAAATTTATTTCACATTAAATTGGTTTCTGTAATTATTCCTCATTTTCAATCCATTAAATAAAATAAAATAAAATTTTGGATGATAATACTCAAACTAATATGCATATAAAAGGGAAATTATGTACTTATAAGTTATAAATCATAAATGACATGCATACCCTAACTTATAAATTTATAGGTTTCAATATAGGTTATACATTATCATTTTACAGTTAGGTTCTATAACCTAAATAGTTATATATTACATCACTAAATTATATAACAATATATTCAATCCTTCATAATGGTTTCTAAGGAGAATGAAAATTAACTAAAGAATATACCTCACGAGTGTCAAACCAGGTGTACAATTAGGGACACTTGTTGTACATCAAGTGAAGATTCATTTAACACCCAAAGAAATACTTTTAGGATTATTACCCTTAGTTTCATCTATTTTAGAGACTATATATAATTATTTGTATCTAGATAAGGACATAATTTCTAGGAAACCACATGATTTATACTTTATTTTTTTTAAGATTATTTCCTTAAAATTATCTATAGGGTTATTACTAATGTATTGTTATCCTAATCCCAAAAAATAGTCACAAATTAATTTGATATGAACTATAGTAACCTTAGTATCATATAAATTGTATTTTAATATTATTAATATAAAGTTCCATGAAAAACAACCCAATAATATAGAGGTCTAGTGTCCTTGGGAGATTAGAATCATAATACAACAACATAAATATAAGCTACAAAATTTTTATTTTGATCTCACTAAATTTCTATTAAATCCAATTGAACATATTTTACTGCATAGGATATCTTAGGGAATACATTAATAATTGGTGTGAGCTATAAATCCTTGTATGGGAATAATAAGAGTAAAGCTGATGAAAATTAATACATATGAGACAAGAAGAATATCATGATAACATAAAAGAGATGAATCATATAGATCTACGTGAAATAATTTAATGAATAGGATGATATTACAGGATCATGGAATCATAATAACGTTGTAAAAACATAAATATTAACATCACAAGTATATGTCAAGGCTCAATGCCCAGACAACATAACATAGTGTGCTAGAATCACTTCTCATGCAACATACATGGTATCTTAGGAGATGAAATCATTAGACATTGTCTTAAAGGGATATATAATTATAGGAACACCCATCATATTCATAAAATTTACATTAATATGTGTTCCATATAATTAAATCATTCATTAGTCATATGCATAAAAAACCCATGAAAAGAAAATGAGTTGCATAATATTTTATTATAGAATAACTAAATAGAATATCATAAATATTCAGATGAAATAAGGGATTAAATAATTTCTGGGCATTGATAAAATAATAAAGAAACATAGTCCAATAAAATTAAGTCCATGTGAAGTGATGATATAAAAATAATAATGGAGAACTCAGTTTGAAAATGAACCTCTTATGCAGGGTTTTAAGAAAAAAGGTAAAGAGTAATTAAAGATGACATAAACATAAAAATTTCCTTAAAACCATAGATGAAGCCAAATGGTTTTCCATAAAAAAAGAGTTTTTTTAAAACCATATTAGTTTAAAATAATTATATGAATTGGTATATGAAGGAGATCAGAAATAAACAAGTTCTCTTTAAACAATTTTTCTTAAAATAATGAAATAAGAAGGGGACTTTAGGAACATGTATCATCCCAAAAAAATAAAGGTAAAGTAAACTAAATATATATTTAAGGATAATATATACATAATATGTAAAAAGAAATGAGAATATGATAATTGTAAATAGAGAAAAATAGAGAATGGGTAACCCAAATTTAAGGATGGGTGGTTTGAAAGATTCCTTACCTCATGTAATTGACTCATTCAACACATTCATCTAACCACCCGAATAATAAAACTAAATTTATTAAATACTATATTAAGAAATATTTTTAGGTATACTTAATTTATTTTAATTATTTTATTATTTTTTATAATCATTTTGTTATGATATTTTTTTATGTTCACCTTCCTGTAGGTTTTTGTTACATTTTCTGAGGTCATATTATTTTTTCAGTAATTATAAGAGTCCTTGTCTAGTGAGGTCATAATACTAGGAATATAACAGAATTATTTTCATACCATTATATAAGTTTAGATGGTCCCAAATATCCATATGTTTTCTTATATAGGGATGATTCATCTAGTATAGATGTTAGGGTTATATAGTTAGTTCATTTAGGTGGGTTTTTCTAACCATGATGAACTTATTTGGATTTATTTAACCTTATGAATATTTTTCCATTAAAAAATATAAAAAATATATAATATACTTATTTATCTCATTTTAATAATATTATGTTCATTAAAATCTTCCATTAAGGCTCTATTGAAAAATCAAATACATTGTTCATGGATGTGTTGAACCGACTATAACATGAAAGAAAGTTTCATTTTTAAATTTAATAAAAGGATATTATATAATGGATATTACATTAATATAATAAAATCTAAATATATTAATAATATTTATGTTATTATCCTAGAATGGATAGAATATATTTTTCGGGGTATAAGAAGAAAATAATTTAATATAATTTGGTTGAGAATATCATCTCTTCCTTTGGATGTTCACTCTTATGCTACCCCTTATGGCTCCTTAGTTTGATCTTTTAGTGAGACCAACACTTATAAGACATGGGTATAAAGTTGGGGAGATATTTGGGTAGTGTTTTTGAGAGATAAGGGTCTTAGAATGTGTATATAAGTGGGAGTAGTGGAGGGTGGTATTTATAAGGGTATGAGGATGGTGTTTTAAAATAAAATATTAGATGAAAATTTTATTTCGTCAAAAGGGAACTAACCTGTGGCTCAATAGTAAGATAATTGTGATTATATAGGAAATGGGGATATAAAATATCCATCTTAGTTTTATATAAATAAAATTTTACCCATATATCCTATTAAAAAATATGGTACTTATACGGTGTTTTGTTATTTTACCTTCCTATTTTATTTTTTATAAAAAATAAAAAAACTTCACCCTAAACATTTTTCAATGTGATTATTGAAAAAATTAAATATATTTTACCAAAAATAATTTTCCTAATATGGGAAATTTAATATTTTTAAAAATCCTTATTTATTAAAAAACAACTTTTATGGAATACTCAAATTTTAAGCACTTAGAGAAATTACTTATAGTTTCATAAAATTAAATTATAATATTTAAAAAAATATATTTTTTATGAAACCATTTTATTTAAAATAAATTTTATCTATTCGTTTTGACTTTATCTTAAAATGTTATTTTATTAGAAATAAATTATTTTTTATTTTTCAAAAATATATTTATGATTTCATTACGACAAACATTTATTTTACCATATTTAACACTTTTTTTCACTACATTAAATTATAAATTCCTTATAATATTAAACTTCACACTTAGAAAATTTTTCTCACAAATATTAACAAAATATGTCATCAGAGTAAACACCTTTAAATTTAAAAAATAATTTACACATTGATAATTCCTATCACCTAAATACATTCCCATTTATCATACCAACACAATCCTTTAGGTTAAGGTGCACAATGGTGATAGTTTCATTGGGTTTTTTAGCCAACATTGATCAAGGGGAAATCTCAACTAACATGAAATTATGCCCTAAAAAATTCATCTTGAGCCTTAATTATTGAAGTTGTACTTCATCTTGGTTGAGTGTAAATAACAATAATGATTTCACCCTCATAAAATTAGATAAATGAGCTTCATAATGGATGATCCAACTAGTTGAGGCCATTTTCTCACCCTTATACATATTTGATCTTATTATTACCCTTAATATACACTAATCCTACTTATCACCTAATAACTAATACATTAGCGATGGTTATAATTCCAGTGGTCTTAACACACAATGATTATATTATGACCATATTTATTCTGAAAATTTATTTAATGTTTTGGTGGTATGGTGAACTGAATTATTGAGAGTAACATAAAATTTTCTCTTTTGTGTTGAATACAATACTAACATATAAGATTATTTTTCTAAAATATATATACAAATTTTAATTAAATATATGAATTTTCAATCATTTTTAAAAAATGAATAAAAGCACTTATAGATAAAGAATTAATCTATTTTCCCAATAAAATATAAATTATTCCTAGAAATTAAAAATTTGATAATTCTCAATAAAATGATAAAACTATGGGATTTAAATCATTAAATTATGGGGTAAAAATAAATAAATATTTAGCTCTATCAATTCACACAAACTCAAGCATTTGAATTTCAATAAATCATATAATACCAAGGTAAATTTATATTTCTCAAGATACCAATGATAGTAGTTTTCAATTATCACACCCAAAGAAATATAATTCTTCCTACATCAATATCAACTATCTGACTCAAGATTTATCTTAAAATTCTTGTCAATATATGAATAATCCACATGTGAATTATGCAATTACCTCCGTGAAAATGTATTTCTATCTCACATAAGTTATTTTATATGATGTTTTTATCATTATAAATATCATGCATGATTTCAATAGGCTTAGTCCCTTCCTAGTATCTAAAATTTATATATTTATAATAGTCTTAACATAATGAAGAATTTTATGATGGTTTTTCTTTGGATAAGGGTGTAAAGTTTTAAAATATGAAAAACGTAAATGAAAAATTAGGAGGCTCTAGATGTATAATAATTAAAAAAAATCATAACTATTTACACTCAAGAATATTATTCTCCTATATTGTTCACAATAAGGTAGATACCCAATGTGGAAGAGGGGTGAATCATGGTATTATAAATTCTTTGAATAACCCCTACTAATTATATTGTCACAATTTTAATTGAAAATATCTATATTCCTTGTTGTCAATCTAAAGTAGTAAAGAATAAAAATAGAGATAAAAAATATTTTACTTGGATCATACAATCCTAGATAATCAAAGGATCATGCAAAGAAAATGTGCCAAATAATTTGAAATACTAATATCATTATTTTTACTTTTATAATATGTAATGGTAACACTATGCCTATTGGTTTACAACCTTAAAAAATAAATTAAGAACACATTATTGTTCTTATAATTTGGAATGAACTAATCCTACTTCAACTCTACTTAACTTCTATGAAGAATAGGTATAAATTACACTAGATTGGGTGTATCACATAGAATAGCCTACACAAACATCGAGTAAGAGCATCTATTGTAATACCTTTTCCTTATTCTTGTTAGAATTTCTTGTATAAGATTGAAATAATAATTAGTCTCCTTTCTAGTGTGGGTTTGTAATCCTTATCGTTTCTATTTATCTTTTTGTATCACACTCAACTTTTTTTATTTTCTCTTATTTCCCCCCATTTTAGATTTTAATGAAATGTTCACATGAAATATTATACAATATTTTGAATATATAAAAACCACCTTCAATATCGGTCATGATATTTATCATTTAATCTCCCATGAATCTCAATATTCCATTATCCACAAAATACAAATTCTAGTTTATTCTAATTTTATCGAGTTATCAATCACATATTGTGATTGATAATTTCCCCATTCACACAGATATATAGTGTTCAATTTTGAGTTGTAGAATTTTTTTAGAACTATAAAATCTATATCTAAAATTACAAAAAAATTAACAGTATAATCATTCTTTATCTTTAGCTTGATTTTTCTTCACACAATTAACCACATAATTATCATATTTTATGGTAAAAATACTTTTCTACTACTGTGCAGAATCCTCCATCAAGAAATATTAAGTTAATAGTCCTTAAAATTTTTTCCTTCAACCTACTCCAAATTATTAGATTTTATAAAGTCTACAAACCTTATGATGGTCCTGAGCGAAGACTATGAAATAAAAGAAACAACCTTATGAAATACCCCAGTAAACCTTATGAATTCATTGGAAAAAACTTATGAAATTCCAAAATAAACCTTATAAACTTCCATCAAGATTATGAAGTTTGGTGAACATTCCGATGTACATTATGAAGTCTTCAACCAACCATATAAATATTTCCTTTACCTAAAAAAAGAACCTTAAATTTATATGGTGACTTTATTCATTTTCTAAAGAATAAACCTTAATATCATTGGGAAACCTTATGATCACAGGGTTACCATATGAGATCCACAAAAAACCTTATGTTTTAGACGTATTTAAAATTCTGAAAATTTTGCTATAGGAAATTAAACTAGCGCACTCCATAAACTCCCCAACATACCTATAGAATTGAAATTTTTAGTTTATCCTTACCCTGTGAATGGTTATAAAATTCCATCACCCAACGTGTTAATAAACAAAAATTAATTTTTTTATAAGTGTAATTTTACCAACAACCTCACCCTTTTGGGATTTTTTGACAACTCCAAAATAAATTAACCACTTTTCTATATAAAAACTAAATAAATAACTATAACTAATCAAAATTTTAATTTGATCCCCCTAAATTCAAGGAGTGTTTAAATGATTCAGTTATAAAAAAATATAAGTCCACTTAAGTCATGTTTAGTGTTAGAAAAAAGTGTTAAATGAAAACATACTAATGAGAACACTTATTTGATCTGCATTCTCTTTAAATACTTTACAATGCTCCCAATGATCAGGTAGTACTCTCCCACTCTTAAAATCACTATAGTAATATTTATATCCATTTTTCAATTGAAAATAACCCTACAATCTCACTTCATTTAAATATATCAATATAGATTCATCGGAAAATTCTCTTCTATACTATAAAACCTAACGATAAATTCTCTAAATGTTTACAAAATAGTGTAAAAAAAATAAATTCCATAGGGATTTACCAATTTTTTTCAAAAGATAAACTCCCATGGGGAAGTAAGGCTCCATTTTCTAACCCACATAGTTGGAGAGAGTAGTTTGGAATTTATGACCCAATAAATTTCTTTCAAAATAATCTTCAAGTAATGTATTTAATATTATATTTTCAATTTTATTTTTTTGACAGATACTTTAACTCCAATAGTCCTTGATCAGACTCCTCTTTGATAAATTAATACTTTATCTAGATGTGATTTTCCAATAATGATGGATATAACTTATTCTATGGTTATTAAAAAATCAAGTTATCACACATGATATTAATAGGATATTTCCCATCAAATCCAATATTCTCAACCCATTTTTTCATCCATAGTAATTAAGTACAAGCTTGAGTAACTCCAATGGTTTTATAATCCACATTTCTATGATAAATGTACTATTTATTCTTAATCATCCACGAAATTAATAAGATTATAAGATAGAAATTACCACCCTATGATAACTTCTGATCATCTGATGAACCTAACTAATATATGACGATGAATCTAAATAACATCTTCAATGATATTTTATGACAAAAGACCCTAAATATACTATATTTTTTATTTAATAAATAAACTAGTTCATTGTAAGAACATGACTCTCCTCAGGACAACTTTGGTACTATGCATCTTAGAATGTGTAAAACACAACATCTGGTTGTGTTTCTATAATGTAGAATTGGTTTCAAAAAATATTCCCATACTCCATTATATTAACAAATTTTTGACCATTATATCTTGAAAATTTCATCTGGGTAGCAACCAAATTTTTCAATATCTTGGAATATTCCAATTTAAATTTATTGAAGAAATATTTGGTATATTTTTATAAATAAATAAATAGACCATACCTTAATTATATTACTTGTAAACTAAGAAAAAATGTTAATTCTCTAATAATAAACATACCAAATTCTATCCACATACAATTATTAAATAGATTTCATTTCACAACATCTGAGACTACAAAAAATATGTAACCCATATAAATGTGCACCAATATCCTTTAATTTTTTTACTTTTACTTATAGAGGTTGTTATCAAATATACCATATTAGAATATAGTATTTCTTAATTATTGATCCAACCTTGAATACCATGTTCTTAGTGCTTTATTTAGTATATAGATAGAATTCATCAACTGTCACACTTTTCTTTTCATATTCATCTATATTAAATCCATCTAATTGATTAATGTGAACCTCCTCCTGAAGTACTCAAAATAATAATTTTTATTTAATATGAATTTAATACCTCTTGAAACCCATTTTTACCATAATTTAAACAAATAGCTATATATTCTATATAATATGCATGAGTTTAAATGTTTCATTAACATTATTGCCTTCAATTTGGGAATACCCCTTAAAGAGTAGTTGTAATTTTTTTTGAGTCACCTTTCTATCATCATTAAGATTATTATGGAATATGTTCTTGGTTATGATTAAATTAATATCCTTAGGCCATGAAAAAACTCCAATGTTAGGTTTTTTTCATTCTCTTCTTGCAAAAACATGAACTAATTATTTCCCCTAGAAGCCTATTAAAAACTTTAATGATCTACTTGAGTTAGAAAAGAAGTTTTCAACTGGGACGTAGTTCTATATATTTGAACTAGATCTATTTGGTCACCAAATATTCTTACAATACTAATTTTATCCAAGATATTTACATTCATATATTCTATAAATATTGTATTTTCCTCACAATAATTTTCATAATATTATTTCTCTATATCCTTGTGTTTTCCTCTTAGTTCACTTTCTTTATCATCAATTTATGCAGTATTTTCTTCATTATTATAATACAAAACCTACTAATTGGTTTAAAAAATATTATTTGTTTCAAAAGAAATTAAATCTTTCCTTTAAATATTTTTTTCTATGATTTTTTTATAATTTTTATTCCTTTTATTTTGATGAATATCCAAGGAAAATATCTTCATTGTCAAAAGATTCAAAATTCTGATTCTTCACCTCAATGAGAATAAATAATTGAATTTGGAAGAAATAAAAGTATTTTAGTGTAGTATTATTATCATACTACATCACATAGATATACTTTTATTAATTTAGTCATATAAAATCTCTATTGAATATATATAATTATGTAAGAACATATTCCTTCCAATAAGTCTCGAGGAGATTATTTTCAATGAGGATTGTTTAATCCATATTATTGATTATTTTATTCTTCCTATCAGTTATTTTTTTTGTTTATGAGTCCTTCCCATTTAAACATAATGATGTCTTATCCCTTGTTTCTCAATATATTATTTCAACAGATTATTAATAAATTCATTTTCATTATCAATTTGGAACTTTGTAATTTTCACCCCAAACATATTCTCTAATAACCTTCGATAACGTGTAATTAGTTTAATGACTTAATATTTTTGAGCAATGACCATAATAAATTCCATATTTCTATATTAATTAATTAATAAGACATATTACCTTTTTCAATCCATGTATTTTTCTTTCATATTCCCAAACATGTATCCTTACACCAACTTTAGAATTTTTTTCAATTTTTTATCCATTATCCTGTATGTATTTCATAGAATCTTACTTTTTTGAATGGTATCACACATGTTAATGATACCACATGAATTTTTATGGAAATATAATGATCCTTCACATTTCAATTATTCTTACAAATAATTTTATCTCAAATAACTAATATTTTTATACTAAAATGGGATCATTTATTAATTGGATAAAAAATATCTATCTTCTCCTCCACCAATGTGTTTGTGGTTCCCACTAATGCAATTCCCTTACATTATAGTGTTTTCATATATCCCTTTATTGAATAATATTTGTTTTTGAAATTATCATCATCTCCTAATTCACTCAATTGAATACACTTAGTATGTTGTGATAAATTCCATCAATGAATAATTCATCCTTGTACCTGAAATATTTTCCACCAATATTTTCCTTATTAGAGATAATAATATTCAATCCTTAACCATTTTAAAATTTAAAGACACATTATTTTTTATATTTTATTCCAATGAAAAGATATTTATTTCCTATCATTTGGGAAGGAAACACTCTATCTATAATCCTTAATCTAACTTTATATTTCCCTTTAAAATCTAATTATATGATGTTATCATTAGATTTTTTGTTCTTGATCCATGTTCACTGTTATCCTTTCTTTAGTGGTGAGTTTTATTGTTCCACCTCTAGATCCATCAAATCATATTAATTTTTCAATTATATTAATATATTATGTGTTTTCATCCCACTTGGTGAATCTTACAACTACTTATATTTCATTTTCTATGTTCCCTTTGGTATATAAATTTGTAACTTTGATGATAAGTTTATAGTTTTATGTTTGAAACATTCAAAAAATATAAAAATCAATAAAAAACATACCAAGTATAATAAATTATTCTCATCTTTTTTACTCTTTATCTTTAAAATACCTTTTTTTGTGGAGAAAATATTTTTTGTGTACATATTCTTTCCACAATAATAAAAAAATATTTTTGTGCATTATTTTTCACCCTCAATACTATAGGTGTGGATTTATGATTTTTTTTGATTCATACAACACAATATTCATTTAGAGAGAGGGTGATTGTGGTTTAATGTTATTTTTCATTGATTTTTTTCATGATTACTCCACTCAATATATTTTTTTTATCCTTAAAGAAATGATATTTTTGGAAAATAACTAATTTTTCAATTTAATCCCCACACAATTCCTGAGACTCTTTGAATGGTGACGCACAAAAACATACCATTATCATGCCAATGGATAAAAGTATTTATGATCTTCATGCTTTCATCACATCATCATGAATTAAACTTCATAACCCCCATTTATTTTGAAATGATATTTCACAAAACCATTAATCCCATAAATGATCTGGGATTGCTCTTAAATTTGGGTCTTAATCTCAACTTCATTTTTCTGGTGTTTTGGAATTCTATATTTGAGTCATTTAATATTATCTTTAAACATAGAATTATATTTTTCTTTCTATTACATATAAATCTTATAGTACCATGAATATCCATTTACTTTATTTGTATTACCCCTATAAATATTAATGTCTTTAGGAACAACATCAAGTTCATCCTATGAGTCCCCTCTTATTTTTACTTTATAACCTTTTCAATACTATTTCCCCTTTTGGTTTTTCTATGAATGTCACAAGAACATGCTCCCTGAGATATATATAGTCATTAAATTCTTCCACTTCAAAATAATCTATGATAAACTATTATTGGGAGATTAAGTTCTTCATTTTGAATAAATTATATTGTAGCCTTCTCTTGATCTTCCCACACATAAATGGGTTATTCATGGGATCTTCCTTTTCATCATTATCTCAGAAATTCATTGGACACTATGCAACAAGATGTCTAATATTTCAACATAAAAATAAATCATGTAAAATATATACTCTAATTTATCCTTTTCCTCTTTTAATATTTGAGGAGATAAAAGACATCACCTCGTCAACATCCCTATCCCCAAGATCACCAAAAACTATATTATTATTCATTTTCTTGAATGTAAATTCCTAATAACTATCGTTTTTCAAAGCTTTGTTATCATTTTCCTCAGTTTATATGCAATTAATGTGCTATGAATATTATCCAACATCACCTCATTTGGGTCTTTGTCGTTGATCACTGATACATTTTGATTTAGTTATGGTGGTAATCTTATGAGGATCTTCTTCATAATTTTGACGTCATGAATATTTTCTCCATGATCACACATGTACATTATAAAGATGTTCACCAAACCAAATAATGCATTGACCGATTCATTTGTGTGAATTCTAAAATATTCAACCTGTTTTATAACATAATATGAAGTTATCATCACATACCTTGAATTTTAATTCAAAAACATTGATAATTTTTTATTTCATGGAATATAAGGATTTACACTATTCCACCTTAGATTATATAGAATTGGATAACTCTCTCCTAAATGAATTGACTCCTTTTGAATCGATATCACGATCCTCTAAATATTTATATGATAATGATCCACTTACAATGCTATCCATGATTCTATGTATGGTAGACATATAGAAATCCATACCCAATGATCGGATGTAGTGTTTCCTCTGATTATTCTTTAATTTAAAAAAATTTCCATAAATATTAGAACTACCTTGTAGTTGGAAATCACTACCATTATGCTTTAATGAAAGATAAAAAATTCACAAATAATTTTTGATATGAAACCACCTATTGTTCCTAAACAAGGTAGATACCCCAGGGGGGGGGGAGTTAACTAGGATACTATAAATTCTATACACAATCCTTTAAAATGATCTTACCCCACTTTTAATTAGAACAACTCTCTATGGTCATAACCAGTTGTTATTTAATGAAAGGTTTTTTGTTTGGATTTTAATGCATGATGGATTCCGTTATAAATTTCATAAATAACATTTGGTGGTACACCTAGGAGTTTCCAAGATTAAGTGTGGCTTGAGGGTGTAGTTTTGGTGGCCTGGGGTGAAACGGGTAATGGTAGAGTTTGTGTAAAAGAGCTTGGTTTTCTAGCATGTAAAGGCTAAGCATCTGGTTCTTGTTTCTTTGTTTCAGCCCTTGGATGTCCGCTATTATAAATTGGATGAAATATCGATGGATTTCATCATAGGGTTACCCATAGATTAGGGAGGTTGTGATGCTGTCTTAATGATAGTGGATATGTTAATGAAATCCACCCATTTCTTAATGATCAAGGAGTTAGGTGCAATGGATTCTTTGGATAAGAGGTACATGGATTATGTGGTGTGCTTACATGGAGTTCCAAGATCCATTTTCTGGGATTGGGACACAAGTTTTACTTCATGAGTCTGAAGGGGATTTTAATTTTCTTTTGGAACTCAGTAACACCTTAGCACTACTTTCTACCCTCATATAGATAAGAAAATGGATTGGACTATCCAAACATTAGAGGATATGTTGCGAGCATGCATCTTGGATTTTGGTGGATCTTGGGTATGAAACCTACCTTTGGTAGAGTTTTCATATAATACCATCTATCAATATACCATTAGTATGAATTCATTTGAGGATTTGTATAGAATACCATGCCACTACCTTTTGTGCTGGAAAGAGGTTGGGGATACAACCATTCTTAGTCTCGATGTGGTGCAGAGCATGACAGAGAAAGTCTAGATTGTTCGTGGTAGGATGAAAGAGGTGCATGATTGATATAAGTCTCATGAAAATCGTAGACTTATGCCCTTCGAGTTCACATTTGGGGACCACACGTTATTTAAGTTTTCCCATCGACATGGGTAGGAGAGGTTTGGCAGAGGTAGTAAGATTTCTCGTAGGTTTTTTGGTTCTTTGAGGTGTTAGGGAGAATTGATGAGGTGGAATAGCAGTTGGCATTTCCACCATGATTGGAGTGGATTGAAGACTTATTTTATATCTCTCACCTTCATCAATATCTTCATGATGACTCCCATGTCATTGATTTGGGAGAGTTGGATATCGGTGATGACACGATGTTTGGAGAACGTCCAATAGAGATCAAGTATCTCCAAGAGAAGGCACTGCATGGACAGAAAATTTCTTTTTTTTATGTGTTTCGGAGGCATGGTGGAATAGAGGAGAGTACTTTGGAGAAATAGACATAGGTGTGTTCCCATTACTGGGAGTTGTTTTTATTTTTTTCTCTTCTCTTTATTTGTACTATGTTGTTTGGATCCTTTTATTTTAGGATATGAGCTATTTTCCTTGGTCTGTGATGTGTGTCGTCTGATGTGTGATGAAGTCCTAATGTATGAAAAAAATAGGACCTAATTCCTAATCAAGATTCATTTTCTGTGATTCCATTAAACCAATACAGGTGAGCCAGTGTCAACCATAGAAGATAGTATCTCGACATGGAATATGAAATTCCTTGATTTGTGTGTTCGGGGAGGTGCAGTTCGTTGGTCATAATGGTTGTTGGATTGGACTTTGTAGAGGTTGATATAGTTGTGAGGTAGTGATGTTGTAGGCTGGTTGTGTGATATAGGGCGACTTTTGATTTTGTAGTGTGTTTTGTAGTTGTTTGGGTTGACGTGTTTAGCCAGTGGTAGTGTTTTTGGTTTGATGAGATCCTTGAGAGGTATCTCATGGGATGGTTGTTCAGACCCCTTTTTGGGTTGGTTTTGTATTCTTGAGGGAAATTATAATTTGATATGTATCTAATGTAATGATCTATTCCTTGTTGGTCTATTACCTTTCTAGTTTTGAGTGTTGGAGGTGTTCGGGGAAAGTTCTGAGAGTTTTCGGTGGAGGCTATAGGTGAAATAGAACTACTCTAGGAAATACACTTTGTTTATGTGTATTACATGATGTGAAAGTTGGTTTAATGGATTTTCTAGGGATGGTTCATGACGTGTAAATTTTTAGGGATAAATAATGAAAAGGAAATGTGCTTTTAGTGAAACTGAATCCTAAGGATTACATGACGTGAAAGGGGATTACACATCATGTAAACCCCAGATGCATTAAAGTTTTAAAGTTCTTGCCAAGAAAATTTCTATTCATTAGGACATGAATTATTCTTCTTATTATTTTGGGTGAACCCTAGGTTCCCTGAGGAGTTCATCAATCTCTCTTTCACCCTCTTTGATCTGTTGGTCCTAGTGGTTATTCATTGGGAACCTATGGTTGATCAATGGTAGGTTATTGTCCCTTATTGGGGTGTTTTCTTCCATTCTTCTCCTTGGGATTAGTTGTGGTGATTTTGTTATGGTTTAAGGTGTGTGTTGGGATGCGTTTTGTTGGTCTTTGTTTGTGGTGTAGGTTGATCCATGGTTCCCGTGGTGTGGTTGTGGTTGGTGAGCATTCTTCTTTGACCTATGATGCACATGGAGTCATCAAGCTTCTTTGAGGTAGGAATTACCTCATTTCTCTTTATTGTGAATCATGTGGGATGGGTTTATTTTTTTATCTATGTTTTATGGTTGTGGAAACTTAATAAAAAATATATAATTGGTTTATTTAATTTAAAGGGGAAAACTGGGGTTTGATTCACATGCTTTTACAACTTTGATATTATTTGTGATATTGGGAATTTTATGGGCTTAATGCCCGACTAAAAATTGTGTCCATTGGGGAATTTGTTTTTTGAGATATTTGTGCTATGATTACTGATTTTTTTTTGTGATTTTAGTGATATCACCCTAAAATGGAAATTGACTAACCACTTATCGTTGGCTAATAAAATAGTTTTTCCAGGATTTTGGCTTCTGTGATAATTTCTCTAAAACAAAGTGGAATGTGATAAAATCACCTTTGTAAATTTCTGAAATGATCTTAAAGTGTTGTGATGTTTGGATGTTATTGTGGAATGATAATTTTTGGTAGGGGATTGTGGGACTGATAGTTTGTTTGTCCATGATTTTGGGGCAGTAGGGATGTCTTTTGTCTGGAAATGATTTTGGGGCGGCAGGGAGGTTGTTTTTTTGCCATTATTTTGGGGAGGCAAGGTGGTAGTTGATTTGTTCTAGATGCCTGAGTTGTGATGCAATAAATAAATAATTGTTCAATAATATTTGGAATTGATTGGGTTGGTTCAGTTAATAGAATGGAAATGATTAATGGATAATTAAATGGTTGGTTGTGTGATTAAACATGGTTTATGTTAAATGATGAAAATTATGGACTGATTAAATGAGAATTAACTGGGAATGTGAAATAAGGTTTGTGGCCTGTTGTGTACTATTATTCATTTAGAGGTGGTAGAAAAAGTGATGGTCTTGTGAGTTGGTTGGTTTGTTGGCGAACCCATAGTTTGGGCCTAAGTGTTTGATATTATATATATATATATATACTTTTATATTATTTTTAGCTATATACACACCCAACCCACGTCGAGCACTATATGCCAACACTCGCATAGAAATGCGTGGGGTGTTTTTTCAAACATCTGGTCATGGGTACGGATGGTGGGGTACCCACTCTTTCCTACCCTCTATTCTAGGTGAGGTTGGTATTTCATAGATTTTGATGGCAGAATGTCTATTATTTCATTAAATGGTGGTTGTGGCCCATGTACTTTTGGGTGAGATGTGAAGGACCATGTGTCTTTGTGTGAGGTGAGACTATTCTTGTAGGGCAGTTGATCTAGTGTTTTTGGGTGGGATGAAATATGACCATGCATATGGGGTGAATTCTAGTGGGGGTCATGCTAGGTAGGAGAAGGGAATGAGGTTGATGTCTTATATCTTCATGATACACCAGTAGTCTCATTATGGTGGTGGTTGTGTTGTGGCTCAAGTGTTTTCGGTTGATATGTGTTGTGGCTTTGCTTATGGGGTGGTTTCCTAGGTGTCTATGAGCGAGGTGTGTTATGACTATGCTTATGGGGTGGTGTGGTATACAGAAGATATGAGAGCGCTAGGACGTATGATGTTGGGTGTGAGAGTAACATACAAGTTGAAAAATAGTTCGAGGTACCCTTATTTATTTGTTTCCTATTATGTTATATTAATTGGTTTTTGTTATTTTTTGAGTGTGCCCTGATGAGGTTGGGATGGTTGGTATACCTTGATAGGTTCTTTTTGGTTTTGTTGTTTTCTGACAGGTGAATTAGTATACTTCTCTCACAGGTGCAGGAGGGATTTGAGTTTTTCCTGTTGAGTATAATTGTATACTCACCCAATGTATATAAAATTGTTTTCAGGTTTCCAAAAGGATTATTTTGACCATTCTATACATTACTAATTTGGATCCTCGATAGTTTCTTTGTCACTACTTTAGATTTACTTTTGGGTATATACTTTGGAATCTTTTACTGTATTAGTTCTATTTATACATAAATTATAGGATAGTATTTTTGGTTTTCTTATATATATATATATATATGTCATGGAGTTTATTGTGGTTGATTCATCTTATCTCCTGATCCTATTTATATTATAGAGGTAAATCCCTCCCATACATGATATTTTTATACCCTCGGTGCTAGTCGTCAACCAGGGGATTAATGGAGGTGGGACTTGGAGGTCATTATCTATCTCCCCTCATTGAGGTATATTTTTTGGGAGGGGGACATGACACCTATTCCAATAGTTTGACCAAATAATCAATATAGGTAATGTAAAAAAAAATCTTGGAGTTTTGATTCCAGGACAACTTTTCTATCCTTTAATGACTTAACCACTGACCTACCAAAAATTTTACGTACATAATTACACACACAAAAACATATTTTTATTTAAAATTAATTTAAATTTTGATGAATTTATTATTTTTAAATGAAATAATTAAAAAATAAAGCTCAAATATATACTAACTATTCTCTAAAACCTTTAGGAAAAGCCTATAACAACACTTGTGGAGAATCATTTGTGTAGGTAAATAAACTTTTTGGGACATTAAAAAGGGATTTGAAGAACTATTGGTATAGAAATTTGAATTTTTGGGACCTATACAAATGGTTTTTGAGAATTATTGGTATAGTGTTAGGGAAATATGCCAATTTCTAGTAGCGATTATTCAAAAACTTGTTGATCCACCATATGTGTATCATCTGGCCTGTATTTTTTAAGAACCTATTTTTACAGTGAATGAGTAAGGTTCGACAATAGATATTCAATTAATTATTTCTCATCTAACTCAAGTTCCTTAACTTGATATATAGGTGGAACAAGCTTAACTACTTATTCAACTAGTTTTTATTAAGGTTCAAACCTCAATGTTATGTTTTACTTCAATGAAGTTTCAGAAATCACTATATGTTTTCCCACATATTCAAGAATTTTAAAATTTAATGAACTTGATTCATTAATTATTCTTCTATACTATATTAATTTAATTGGTAAACTGGACAAGAATAATAATAATCACTATGAAAAATCATCTTCTAACTTATTTTTTTTAAATTTTTATATTTTTAATGCTTTTATAAGAAATGATATGTGCAAGTGACATGCCTATCTAGAAATGGTGTGAAATTAGAGGAGGGATATTTCATGAAACAATTATATTTAAATTCATATTCACCTAAGAATGAAGTATAGTTCACATGTTAGGGTCGACCTCTTGAGTATGCCACTTGCCGAAATATGTTTCTCTATTGTCACTATTAATAGTTAAATAAAATATTTTATAAACATATTATAAAAATATTGAGGGATTAGATTTTTTTTGATAAAAATATATGAATTAAGAAACAAATAAAAATGATTTATTTATCATAATTCTATCCCATGTGGAGATCAATATTTATCACTTCACACCCTATTATTCGAATAGTAATTACCCTGCATTGATACCTCTATATGCAAGAGTAATCTCTTCAAAAGAAAAAACTAAACCAACTTCACCATGTGGATGAAATAAATACTGATGGAAAGTAGAATACATGTAAAAGGAAAGGAATATAATAATAGGGAATGTAAGATGACACTTGTTATAATCAATTTTAACTACTAATGAATTCCTAGAATAGAATAAGAGAAAACATTAAAGAACAAGAAAAATAAAAGCATCCATGTTCCCTCCCATAAAAAACATTTAGGGATAGTTATATATCAACATAGATATGATAATGTTATAAAAGGATATAATTAAAATAGAAAGGGACATGAATGAGAGAAAAATAAAATACCATATATTAAAAATTATGAATTATTATAAAATAAAAACAAAAAACTACTGTTGGAAAAAACCCATCATTTTACAGTAGAGGGTAAATATATTTAAATAAGTATCAAGATTTAGAAGGTTTTAGTTTCATGAAGTATCTTCCCAACTTGCATTGGATGACCAAAAATAGCTTTCCCTGAGACAACAATAGACTTTGAGAAATAGATGGGAAATTTTATTTCATAAGTAGTGTTCTTCCTTGAAATTTCCATATAGATTTCAATGATCTATAATGTTATTTTAATTACTCCCAAAATATTCATCATTTCAATTAATCTATAAATTATTTCACATGATCCACTAAATATATGGAAATATTATAATAGTAAATACAAAAATATACTATTATGAGGGTTAAGTGATTTTAATATATGTCATATTGTATATTGGGTATGATCACAACATGGTTCTCAATGATTTCTATATATTTATCATTTTATTCCTCTAAGTATCAGATGGAATTTTCATAATTTGAGAATCTCCAAGTGATAATTAACATTGAAAATCCATCATGATGTGAATTACTCCTTCTCCATGTGATGTTTCAATATCTATATACTTTATATTTTGTAAATGAATTGACTTTTTTTTCTTATACAACCTAGAACTTACTTATGGATTGATAAAATGTAGTCTTATATTTTAATCACTTGGAAAAAATCTCATAGTGGAAGGAATAACTCCTACATATATACAATTTGTGGCAGCTAATTTTAACTATTGAACATGATTACCTTTACACATCCTCCAAACTAATCATATGCATGTTAAAACTTAAAAAATCTCTAAATTCTTCATAATACCATCCTTTATGCATCAGAGGTTAAATTTTACACATGGTTTATTTTAGGTTTACACATCCCATGAATTATAAAATTTTCTTATCTACCACCTCTTAATGAATTTTAAATATTAAGGGCAATTACTAGTAACTCTGACACATGTTGATACATTGCTAAATTATCCTCATTATCTAAAAAGAGTTAATTTTACACATGTCTAGAGTTTTCTAAATTCTTGAGTACATTATAAAAATTATACTCATGTATTGAGTACTTGACTCATATGTAAGATAATTAAGCTTAGAAAATAATAACACGATTATTAATTTAATATATATATATATATTAATTATAAAAAATTAATAAGAACCATTATAAATCAATAATTTAACCATTTTCACAATAAATTCCAAATTATCCCTAGAAACTGAAGATTTGATAATTACCCATAAAAAGATAAAATAATTGGATTTAATTGAGTAAATTCCAATGTAAAAATAATGAAATATTAATCGTGATCAGTTATACCTTCTAAATGAAAGAGGCTCCCAACAAGTGGTGATGATATGATAATAAACCATGGGAGAATATATCCTTTGGATCATGTTACCATAAATAATATTAGAATAAATATCAATAAAAATTACCCCAACAGAAGTAGTATAAATTTAATATCAAAACTATATTCTAACTAAAGTGAACACTATAAACCATGTTGTAATAATATGAAACTATATACATGTCATAAAAATCATACATGATAAAAAATACCTTCTATGGGTGGTTCATATAGAACAAGTCCCAAAATAACTTAAATAAATAAATACAAAACTTGAGAAAACTACAAAATAGGTCCCATGTCCTAGCCCACTCACATCTCCTAGCTCCAACTCAACTATCCCACTTGACGATCAAATAAAGGTTCCTTTACCTTATTTGCTCCTACAACCATGAAGTTTGATTGAATACCCATGGTGTCAGAGTTGGGTATAAGTAAAATAAAAGTAGGCCACTGACAATGGTATACCTAAACATATCTAGTATATGTAAGTGATTCAGGTGTGACATGGTAGACAAAATTAAGGCACAAATAAATAAATCATTGTTATACCTCGGATTCAATAGGACACCTGGGATAAACTATACCAACTTTGTTATGTTTTATAGTGTATTTAGACATTCCACATAACCAATAGGCATTGATAGGAAGTCTAATCTTCTCATAAATCATGCAGAAATATTATATAAAAACTAATTATAAGTACACCCATTTTCTGAACCAAGATTAGAGATGGTTTAAAGTAAAACCAATTCACCTTATAAAGTATTCCTTGGTTGGAATTAAACCCCACCCATGGATCAATGAAGTGTATGGTTATGATTACACCCAAACCACTGTTCTAATATATATATGGTTGGAATTACAAACCCACCTAAGTTACAATTTACTCTTTGGTTGGAATGAAACCCACCCCATACCATAATCCTATACTCGGGTTAGCATTACACCCAAATAATTTCAAAAATTTACCCTTTCTTGGTATTACGCCCATCTTGATTGACATAATCACCTAGAATGTCATTACTCCCAAACTCATATCTATTCTTTAACTGATGAACATAATTCATAAAAAACAAAATTTTGATGTAATAATCCCTCCCAATATAATTTAATAAAATTCACAAACCCCTAATAATATATTTGATAGAAATATCACCTAATTTAGAAGCTATCCTAACACTAAGTATTGATTTACACTAGGTTAGAAACTCATCATATCCTCTATAAAGTTTTCCCTTTTATGAAAGTCCAACTACATGTTATCCTTATCTCATTGTGCTTAACAATGCCAAATAGTTTCCTAGGGTACCTAAACATGTCCCAATAGGTCTATAATTAAGACTAATTCACTCATGTGTTCCAAATATAATATTTTCAACACAATTAGTTTAGGAAAACGAACCTTAGAGTCCCTATTGTATTAACTACCACATTTTATGTGTCATTCATTGACAATATAAGCCTTTCATATTTCCAAAACATTTAATAAATCAATTTTTGATTAATTAAATGTCTAATGCCTAAGGTTGGTGTGACCAAATATCTCACACGTCATGGAAATGAACACAAACCATATGGAATTGTTAGGGATTAACTACGTAGAATTTAGAAAAGTATTCCTGTCAAATATGTATAGATGAAATAGTATCAAATGATATAAATTATAAAACCTAAAAAAATAAAAAATTTGGCCTTTCTAGTGAGAAATGATGCAAAACATGATAAATGAATAAATACTATAATATGAGTGATATAAGAACTGGTAGTGGACTCCTACGATAGATGGAACAAAGATTACCCAAGAGAGAGAGGAGATCCAAAGCATGGGAGGAAAGTAACCAAAGGAATGAGGAGGAGATCTCATAAAATTTGGTGGGATAAAATGAGATGAAAAATAACATTTAAATTAAATGAAGTTAAATTAAATAAAAAATTTATAAAAAATTCTGAAAAACCGCTAGGGGTACTAATTCCCCCATCTGGTACCACTTCTGGGCCATCGGGTGCCCAATATACCTACAGGGTAATTACCTCCCCTACTTTGGCTAGTTTGGATCAGATACTTGACGACTGGGTACTTATTTCCACTTTTCACATATAAAAGGTGTCCTAAAACCCTATCCAACACCTCTAAATGGCCTCTTGTTTCCCTCATAAACACCTAAAACATTCATAATCAGAAAAAAATACACGTGGTTTTGAAAAATATAAAAAATATATTTTACAGATTTTTAGTGTTTCATATTTTTTGGGATTCAGATATGGGATTTTCTCAAATATAATTATATGGTTATAGAGTTTTAAATTAATATATATGGGTGTATTTGAATAGTATAAATGAAAATGATGGATATTATTATGAATTGATGACTTATTATTTAATATATTTTTTAATTCTATGTGTATTATATTATATTTTTTTTATAATAGTAAATTGTTGTTTTATATTAATTGTGAATTTATATGAATTATTTTCAAGGTACGCATAATTTACATGGAGTCCAAAATAAGGAAATATATTGGAAAATATAATAAGTGGAGAGAGTTTTTTCATTCATGTTCTGGAATTGATCATTCCAACTCTGCCTAAGGGTTATGCCACTTACTAAAAAGTGTGTTGAATTGATGGTGAGAGCTAGTGATAAAGTGAAAGGGAGAACACAGAGTTGTGTCCCATAAGAATAAGTCTATTCCATAATCTAGATTCAAATTTAATTTTTGGTAGTGAATCATATGTATGATGTGATTTCAATATGGGCTATGCCACTTCGACATTGGTATATACCAAATCTTGTATGGTCATGACTCTTGAATTCATATTGGGAGATTTGATTATGGAATACATTGAGAGAAATAGTGGAAGATGAATCCATTATGAATCCAAAAACAAAATCTTTACTGTTAGTAGATAGAGGTATGAATGTGTACTAATTTGTAAGATAATTTGTATTTATTTAAAGGTGTCTATTTTCATATGTTTTATATGTGATGCGGATATGGAGTTGTGAATTTCCATGATATAAAGTATTTTAGTAATGAATTAATCACTATTATTTGAATTACAACAGTCTTAGTTTGGAGTATATTGAAAATATGTTGTTTGAATATATTTTCTAAGAAATTTTTATGTATGGTGGTATGGGTGTAAAAATAAATAGATATTAGGATTTTGATTCCATTTGTGACATATGATAACATGTGAAAGTCATGATTATTTAGGTGAAAGTGGTTTGTGATATTCTATGATGATGAGGATAAAAGTTATTATAGAATAGATTTTATGGATCTATAGTGGATATGTGTAGTATGGTGGTGATTATATAAATTGATGAGGGGAATTACATGATGGTGGATTCATGATAATATAGTAAGAGTCCCCAAATGTAGAAAACTACCCAACTAATTTGGGTTGTGTTTGGGAGAGTGGCCATTGGTAGATACCCAAAAAACCATTCTCTAAAATTGAATTTAATTAGGAAAATTAGTGTTAATTTAAAACATTTAAAAACAATCCAATGTTTTCAATTTCATATAAAAAAAATCTATATAATGTACATGTATGTAGGATTCTTCATAGGTCTATGAGGATTCAGATACTCAAGACACACTACAAGAACCGATTATCCCTAAAAATTTAGGTAAGTTTGGGAGAGACAAAACTTTGGCACTGTTTCTGAGGACCCAAGTAAGTAATCTTTAAACTTGTTCTATTATCCTCTATTTCTTTTTTTCTCAGCTCAGTTTCTCTTATTTTTCTCCTTTCGTTTATTTTTCACTTTTCATGGATCATGTATGTCTATAACCATCCCCAATCAAACCATCCTATTAGGGTGGATAATCCTAGTGTTGGGGAGTCAAGTAAACCTATAGAAATATCTACATTATATCCTAATATTCCTAAAAATCCAGAGTCAAAAATTGAGTCCCTTTAAAAGATGGGTCACCAAAGAAACAAACTCATAATTGTGAGTGGGAACCAAAATTAAAATCTAAATGAGGTTGTCACAATCATAGGGAATGTCATTAATCAAACCATGAATGACTACCTCACATATTCTTATACCAATACACCCTATTGCATTAGGAATTATTCCCTAGGGGAATTCCACTATATCTTCAAACCTCATGTCCTAAACCACCTTCCAACATTCCATGGGATGGAGTTTGAAATGTTGTACTTTAATGTCAAAGAGTTCAGCGACATTGTTGAAACCATGTTCCCACCACATCAACTTGAGTCAACTAAGATGATTATCTATTCTTTATCAGTAAAGGATCAATAAAATAATTTTTTAAACAATTTGGGACCAACATCAATCTACTCCAAAGACTAATTTCAAATAGAGTTCAACAAAAAAAATACCCCCATCAAAAAACAATTGCACTTAAAAAGAGTATCCATTTTTTTTTTGAAAAATAAGGGGAGTAATTTTATAAAACATGGTAAAGGTTCAAATACAGACTCAAAATGGTACCTCACCTTAGATTTTCAATCCCAAAACAAGTTTAAATAATTATGAAGGATTGTGTCTGTGAAATAACAATTCATTAACATGATATGTAATGGATCCTTAAAAAAAATCCCAAAATGATGATTACGAGTATCTAGAAGGACTAGAAGAACAAAACCCAACACGAAGAACACCAACTTAATATGATAATCCACCCAAATCTAGGGTAATTCACACTCTTAGGGATAAAGAAATTATTAGGGAAAAAATTTCTGCACTCACTAGGAAGGTTGAGAAGATAGATCTTAGGAAGGTCCATGAAATTCAAACTGTTCACCCTATTTTCACTATTTCTAATAAACACAACCACAAGAATGATAAATATCCAAACATACCTTAAATAAATGATTTACTTTTTGTTGGACCACCCGCAGAGTTCAATTATCTAAAATTACAGAAGCCACAACACCAAAAAAAATTCATCCTAAGGTATAATAACTATCTAGGATTTTTTTGGAAATATAAATAACTACCCAATCAACCACAAGGACCAAAACCATAGCCTCCAAAAAAAATTTGAAAACCATAACCAGCAACAACCAAAAATATTAAAGTAATAACATCCTCCCATCCAATACAAAAAACACATCTATGAACCCATTCAATACCTAATCCAATAACCAATTTCTCCCCTGGAATAAACCAACCAACACAAGCCCCTTCCCAAATTGTCCCTCTCTAAATCCCTGAGGAGTTGTGGAAAAAAAATATAGAAAATGAACTCAAAAGTATCATCCCTTAAACATGAATTGAAAAAATTAAAACTAGAAATGAACCCATGCCTACTAATGTGGTATCATCCCCACCCTTTATAGGATAATCCAGTAGCACACAAACCTATCATGGACAACTAAAAGAAGTGACTATCTTAAGAAGTGTGAAATCCATTGAAAAACATGAAAAATCATTCCAGAATGATTAAAAGCTTCAACAACACATGAAAATGATGAAAAAACAACCAAAATTTTTTAAAAACTCAACAGGAATGTAAAGGAACCACAACCAAACAAAACAATAAAAAACCTTCTCCCTCCCCTTAACATAAGAGAGGAAAATATAAACCATAACTGTATCAAACATTGAGGGAAATATTCTCTTCTGTTAAGCTGAACATTACCCATTTCAATGTAATCCAGACCATTCCTACATACTCAAATTCACTTATGGACTTGTTCACTTTTAAAATTAAAATTTTACATTAAAACTAAGTCCTTTTGGATCCTAATGTGAGTACCACCATTCAAGGTACCATTCCTCTTAAGTTGAAATACCCAAGATTTCCTTTCAGCTATGTTGAGTTGGTAGAGAATAATGTTATAAAATACCTTTGTGATCTAGGAGCTAGTGTGAACCTCATTCCAAATGCCATAAGTTTTTAGTTAGGACTCGAGGAACTCCAACCCACATCTTTCACTATTCAACTTGATGATCATAGTTTTTCAGTTCCTAAGGGGATTTTAATGAAAGTTTTGGTGAAATTTAAAAATTTCATTTACCCAGTTGAATTAATTTTCTTTGACAATCACCCAATATTATACCCTAGGGAACAAACCCCCATCATCCTTGGTCGTACCTCCTTAGCAAAAATCAACTAACTCATCCCATTTATGAATGAGAACATGACAATAAGCTTTGAAAATATGAGCCTCAATATAAAAATTTATAATGAAAACTATCAAATTAGGGATAATGAAGAGATCCATGAGGTTAATTGGATTGGCGGTTTTGATAGTGAACTAAAAGAATATCATGATATTATTGAATAATTTTTAATTTACGAAGAGATTTATTTACATTTTTTTACACAAGGAAAGTTTGTCACTTGGGATTGAAATTTTTTCATATGACTCCTTTGTTGATTTTTCTAGATCTCCAATCAAGGATACCATTTTTGAAATAAAAAACATTGAGGCCATACCCATTAATGACACTAATATGGCTAATTTTTTGGATAAAAATTATGTTCACAAGGAACCAATTCTATTTAGAAATTTAGAAAATGAAACTGAGTTCTATACAAAGTTTCATCCTTATTTTGAAAGTGATAACCAATATAATCTTGAATTTAAGGTCCTGTGTTTATCACTCAACTATGATTTATTAGGGGATAATCATGTCTGTCTTGTTCTCATTTTTTCATCTCTTGAAGCCAATCAAGAGAGTATGCTTCTGGATGTCCTAGGAAAGAATAAGAAAGAAATTAGATGGACCCTTTATGATATTCCTGGGATTATCCCACCCATTGGAACTCATATGATTATTCTAGAATCCGACTCATAATGACATCATAAACCTTAGTAGATACTCAATACCAATCTAATGGATACGTTACAAAACATATTTTGTTGTTGAATTAAGGTATCATCTACTCCATTTCTGAGAGTGAGTGGGTAAGACTAATTGAAGCTATTCCAAAGAGAGATAGAATCACTGTGGTCACCAATGAGGATAAGGATATTATCTCCCCAAGGATTAGTAGTATATATAGAGTTTTCATTGACTATAGGAAGATAAAATCATGAAATAATAAATATTATTTCCCCTTTACCTTCATTGATCAAGTCCTCAAGTGAGTGGTGAGTCATGAGTTCTACCGCATCCTATATATACTATCTGTGTATAAAAACATTGAGGTATCATTTGAGGATCATAGAAAAAAAAAATTTACTTATCCATTCAATAGTTGTTTCCTTCAAACACATTCCCTTTGGGATATGTAATTCCCCTAGTACCTTATAGTGGTGTATGTTTGGAATATTATAGGATATGGTGGTGGATTGTTTAGAGGAGTTCATGGATGACTTATTCATATTCGTGGAAAATTTTAAAGGATTCTATATGAATGTTGAAATGGTTTTTTATAGATATGAAGATAATAATCTCATCCTAAACTGGAAAAAAAGAAATTTTATGATTGTTTTGGGCTAATAGAGGGATTTCAGTTTATAAAGCTAAGGTTTATATCATTTTTCACCTTCCATCTCAAAAAAATATCAAGGAAGTGAGGTAATTCTTAGGGAATGATGGTTTCTATATAAGTTTTATTAGGAATTTTTACTCTATTTCTTGACCAATGTGTTCTATTTTGGGGACTGATGCTCCATTTATATGGAAAAAAGCTATGATGAATCATTCTCAACAATCAATCCATCTCTTATCTCTATACCTATCCGGAAATCTACTAATTGGAAACATCCATTCAAACTCATGTGTGATTTGAGTGACTTCTCTGTAAGAGTTTTCTTGGGAAAACATTTTGACAAAACTCCTTGTGTCATTACATATGGAAGGAAATCATTAAATGATGCAAAAATAAACTACACCACCACTGAGAAAGAGTTACTTGATTTTTTAGTTTCCTTATTCAAATTTAGTTCATATCTATTAAGATCCCCATCACTATCTTCACTGATCATTAAACTCTAAAATACCTCTTCTAAAAACAATATTCAAAGGACAGGTTTATTAGGTGGGTACCTCTTCTTAAAGAGTTTTATTTAACCATTATGGATAAAAATGTTGTTGAAAATGTTGTAACTAATCACCTCTCTAGGTTGGTATTCAAGGACAACTCACATCACCATTCTTTGTTTGATTTATTCCTTAATGAGTACATCCATTATCTAAGTGATTTCCCCTGGTATACTGACATAGAAAACCACATGGTTATGGGTGATATTCCAAAATTACTCATGACCAATGGTAAGAGGAAATTAATTTTTTTTTTCAAACACTATGCGTTTGATTATCCATGCCACTTCAAGTTATGTTCTGGTCAAATCATTAAGAGATGTGTTCTCAAGTTTGAGCAAGAGTCCCTTCTAGAATTCTGTCATGTAGAGGCATGTGGATGCCACTTTTCTAGAAAGAAATAAACTAAAAATGTCTGAAAAAGTGGTTTATACTAGGATAACCTCTCAAAGGATTCCTACAAATGCTACCAATGTTATCATTATTATCAAAAAATAGGATCCATATGAAAAATAAATCAAATGCCCCTTACTCCCATTCTGGTCGTCAAAATATTTGATTATTGGGGAATTGATTTAATGGGACCCTTCCAAATATCTATAATATATATATATATATATATATATATATATATCCTATTATCTCTTAATTTTATCACAATATTTTTTGTTTCCATTCCCACCATGTTCAATGACCATCAATCTGTGATCGGATTCCTAAAAGAGCACATATTTTCTAGATCTGGAAATTCTAAGGCTATCATCAGGGATCATGGAACTGATTTCTGAAGCTCTCCATTATTGTCTGTCATGTCTATGAATATGATTTCTCACTATGTTTCAACTACATACCATCCTCAAACTAATGGTCAAGATGAATTGGAGAATAGGGAGATTAATAAATTTTTTGAAAAAACTGTCAATCCCTTTAGAAATGATTGGTATGAGAAACTCTTGTATGCCTATTGGGAATATCATACTACATTCAAATACATCCTAGTAATGGAGAAATATAGGTTGGTCATTAAAAAACATGCCATTAACATATGGAAATTTAAAACCAGGCCTTTTCGGAAATTAAAAAAAATTGAACTTTGACATTTATTTGGCCAAGAAAGAGGAAATTATATCTTAATGAACTTGAGGAACTTAGAATTGAGGCTTATCAAAATTCAAGGATCAATAAAGCATAAGTTAAATCCTACTAATCTTAGAATAGAAAAATCAAACAGTTTGAACAAGGAAAATTCATGATCTTGTATAGTTACAAACTTCATTTACACTCATGAAAGTTAAGGTCTAGATGGTCAGGTCATTACAAAGTGCATCATGTGTAGCCACACGGGGCCGTAGAGATTCCGGATCCCAGCAGTGGTCATGAATTCATTGTCAATGGTCATAGGTTAAAACCATTCATTCAGTCATATAATAAACAAAAAAAAAATAGAGGATGAGTTAACAGATCCAACCTATGAAATATTAAAAATTTAATAAATTTAAGGTCCAAGTCAGGATAAGGATATTAAACAATGCTCTTTATCTTAGGAAACCCAACCTTTTCTAGTACACTGACTCCTGGTTTGGAGTTTCAAAATAAAAATTTATGTATTTCTTTTTTACTTTTGTTTTTTTATTTTTAGTTAAAGTGACCTTAAGGGGTTTCTATATTATTCTGATTATACTGTTATGTAATCTTCAAAGGCTGTTGAGATTGATGGTTTTTTAGGCAAATCATATTTCCTCAAGGTGTACTAACACAAAATATTATCACTGATAAGGATTCTTTGAGTGGAATAGAGATTAATGTATTAATCAGTATTATCATGAACTTCATCATTAACCACAAGGTGACTTTGTACCATATTTATTATTCCAATTTTCCTTTATAACTCATATCCTCTACCACTACCCCTTCTAAATGTTATTTTCATTAAACACTAGAGATATTGTTATTCTATGTGGGGGGGGGGGGGTTAAAAGAAAGAAAAAAATCCATTTCAAAGACAATTTTGTGAGAATAAATGGATGGATAAATTTCCTTAACCTTGAACATGATAATAAATATTATACACCTTGAAACTGAATATAAAATAAATTTTCATTCCTTGATTTTTATTTTAATCCATGGTTCAGTTCATGATCCTATATTTAAGAAAGATTGGTTGTCTAATGAAATTTTCACCATTTATATTTTTTAACTAAAAAAATCATTAAAATTCAAGTCATTTTGATTGTGGGGTATTAGTTTGAGTTTATGGGGTCCCTCAATAAATATCACAGGTTTAGTGATTATTTTAATTTTAACATGAGTATTTAAAAAAAAGACAAATAAATAAATAAATAAATAAATAAAAATAATAAATTTTCACACAGAGCAATGAAATGACCTAATGTGTGGATTTCAACACTTGGTAAGGGTGACCCCATAGTATTTAGGCTCGTAGTTGGTAATTTTTTCTCTATATTTGTTATTTTGAGTTTTTTTGATCGTGTTAACTCGATATGATGCCGGAGAATGTTGTATTCACATGGTTCCCTAAGGGTTTTGATCCAGTGGGTCATCAGTAAAGTCTTGCTACATGGGTTGAATCGATTGAGTTCAATTAAAATTACCATGGAAAAATTGCAAAAACCAAAAAAGACAAAAAAATTGATTACTCATATTAATATTAAAATTTGATTCCACCTAGCATTACCATATTTTATCCATTGAATAAAAATGAACTCCCATGTATATTGACACAAAACACATCATCTTGCTTAATTGAAATAGGATAAAATGTGGTGATGAATTTGAAAAAAGTAATGCGCATGAGATTGGGATATGATTGGGAATATACATTTTATTAAATTATTTTTATGGGTTTAATAATTATTTGGTATGAAGTCTTTTGGTTAGGATTTTATATTAATTTGTTTTTAGGAAAAGGGAATTCCAATTTCATATTTTTGAGAATTTTTTTTCTCAGGACTAGAAAACACAAGTTGGGGGTGTGATTAGCTACTAAAAGAGGATAATATTAATTTTATATATTATACTATTCATGTGGTTCATTAATTATAAAAACCATTTTTAGTGAATTTTACAATTTGATCATTATTTCACATTATGATTGTAATTGTTTCTTAAAGTGCACTGTTACCTAGTACATATTTTGACACCTATTAAGAAAAATGGTCATAATTTTACTTTAATATTTAATTTTAAGGTTTATAATTCCTTTTTTAATAATTCATTATTTTGGATCACTTGAATATTCACATCAGAAGATCACCATTTTGGATATTCAATTGAGGAAATTCGGGGTGAAGTGAACTAGACAACATCCCAATAAAATTACTATATCAGACATGATATAAGAACAATAAATAAAAAATTATAACTTATGATATAGGATATAATGAGTAACTTTTCATCTAATAGTTTCTAGAGCTTATTATGATGTTTGAAGGGAGTTCTAAGAATCCAAAGTTTAATATGTAATTCTAGTCTAGATTCTAAGGCCCATAAAATCAACCCACAATTTAAGTAATATCTTGAAGAAAAATATTTTGTGCTGAAATTTTATAGGGAGTTACCAGACATCCTTTAATTTTATTAATCTATGGACCACTCTAATTTGGACATCTTGAATCTTATTTAAACACATATGTTTGGTAGAAGTAATTTGGGTCAATTATTTTTCCTTGGGTGGAAAATTACACTCTCCCTTAACATTCCACCCACCTAGGACTACCACAATTAATTGGGTTGACTTCGATTACTAGATTCTAGACCCATGGATTCATAAATTCTTATTTAATTTAGTGGTGTTGGAGGATACAAGGATCTTGGTGTGTTTCTTTCATTTTAATGTTATGTTTCCAATTTGATGTTGTAATGACATTTATTCAAATTTTATGTTGCCCGAATCACCTAAGCCTATAAATAAAACCTCTCATTCTTATTGTTTTGTGTTTTTTTGTTAGCATTTTGATACAATTCTATTAAGGTGTGAATTTATTCACAAATATAAGGGTTAAATCCATCAAATAATAGTAGAGTGTTCGCTATTTAATTGCTTTTTTACTTCATTAATTCCCCCTTGACGAGTCTATCTTCTGATTACATTGAAATAATATCATGAATTTAGGGATAAAAAAATATTTTTTGATACAAGGTAGTGGAAAGGGGTTGTATATGATATTTTTTATGACTCTTTTAATTCTTAATCACTTCTTTTAATTGATAATTTTTCTTGGAGATCTTAAAAAGTCTTCGTCCTTATTGAATTTTAAGGCCACACACTTCAAGTGGTAATGAAAAAATTTACCTTAGAGTACTAAAAAAAAATTATCCTCCAAGTGTTTATGTGATTAGTATTAAGGTGTGTTGGTATTAAACCAAAAAGTGATGATAGTAGTTTTACTTCATTGAATGAAGTCGTATCAAATTTAAGAAATTGAATTAGCAAAAAAAACCCAATCCACACAAAGTGATAACCTAGTATCAATTAACTCTCTTAAAAATAATTCAATTAGGTATATTAGTGTTAATTTAGACTATTTCAAAACAAACCAATGTTTTCAACTTCATACCCAAATAAATTCATAGAATATTTGTGTATGTAGGTTTCTTCTTAGGTCTCTAGGGATTTAAAAACCCAAGCCACACTACAACCAAATGCTTAACCATAAAAACTTTTTTAAATTTGGTAAATACCGATCCTAATAATATACCATAGTAGTTTCAAACTAGGTGTGCATTAAGTCCTATTTTCGTGTACTATGTTACACCAAGTCAGGCCTGACAAACCTTGTCATAGTTGTTACTCCTATTTACATATGTGTGAGAATAGCGTCCGCTAGTAGTATGCATACATGGATGTATTGATAATAATAACCATATAATACCTACCTTAGTAGGATTATAGAATGTTAATCTAAAATTACATACGATTTATACCTTAGGGTTATGTTCTCTAATCCAAGTTTTACTAAATATATTTCCCAAGGTTTCTAATAATCTTAATTTGATATAAACTATAGATACTCGACCAAAGATAGCCTAGAGATGATTTCTAATATCAATTGCATTGGTATGATTATAAGGAATCAAATCCAGAAGGACCAATAGTTTAGTATTATTGGTAAAATAGAAACATAAACGAGTCTTGTATTAAAAATGAATACACAAATAAAGATATAATTTTTTTCTAAAAAAACACAGAGGACAACTTTATTCTATTTAGTCTATCCCTACATATCTTTCATAGAATTTTCAGGGTATTCCTTGGGAAAATGAATGAAAATAATCTTGATATAAAATTATTAGGAAGGGTAAAGTATAGTGTAATAAATAATTAATTAGTGGGAATAATAAATATTGGAAGGTAAATAAATGAACACGCATGCCATGAAATCAATAATCAGAATGGATGTGGGTAAACAACATGGGAAGGTAATAACTGGAAACACATTACATTCAAAAAACTATTTTAGGAAAAATAAATTTGGAAATTAAAGAAACTAAAAAAAAATTACATCTAAATAACTAATAAAGAAATCTATCTATATATAAGTCGATGAAAAATCTCATGGATGAATAATAACTAAAACTAAATGATGAAAATTCTTTCTTAACAGACGTCATGTATGAGGAACCTAAAACCTATACCGTCAAGACCTTTCATAAGATGGTTTAAAAATATGGGTAGGATCCGATCTATACTACTTAGAGACAAACTCAAAGTGTTTTTCAAAAACTAATTTTATCTCATTAGACTATAGAAGCATCGAGGGGCTTTCATTAACTAGTATCCAACCACTATAGCTTATATTAACTTGTCTTGAACCCATAAGCATTGCCTTAATCGGTCCCCAACCTTTATAGTGCTTGTCCAATGAATTTAAATAAACAAATTTCCTTATAAAATATCCAAATTTAATAAAGGATATGATTTTATCTATATATCACCAAATAATAAAATAAATTTCAAAGTAAAAACCATATGAAAAATGGTATAAGGTTCATGAAATACTAATATCCATGAAAAATGATATGAATACTTAGGGTAAATTCAATGTCAAATAATCATAGGAAATTGAATATTTCAGTGGGATTAAAATAAATAAAGGAAGTGAATTTGAATATTATCTTTATCCAAATAAATCATAAACCATCAAGAGGAATAAAAAGTATGAAATCAATTAAATATATCCCAAGTAGAGTAAAATAAACAGTTTTTGTTGTTGTTGAATGAAAATAAAAATTTATTTCGAAAAAAATATTTAGTAAAATATTCTTAATTTTTGAAAATTGTTTTCTTTTAAAAACAATTTTAAAAAACACTTTCTTTAAAAGTTCACCTTCTAAACCTTAAAAGGAAGCTTCAATGGAATGATTGTAGGTAAATATGTACAAGTTGTAAAAGATCATTTTTTTTCAACGGTAAAATGATTAGAAAAATGACTTGTTTAGAAAGCAACAAGAATATTTCATTGAAAAAATTGGTAAAAGAAAAAAGGGTAAAAAATTATTTACCAAATAATTTTAAAAACATTTTTTAAAACATTTTAATAAAATATGGTTTTTATAAGAAAACAAGTTCTCTAACTAAAAAGGGAAATAAAGTCTTGTTTTCTAAAAAACATTTTCTAAAATATTTAAGTACGAAAGAGTAGAAAAAATGGTACTAATACTAGAAATAGGTTATAAATACCCAAAGGAGATAAAAAATAAATGTTTTATTGATAAATTTTAATATAATTTATTCTAATGGAAATACCATTAAAATATCATTAAATTTATTATTATGGTAAATAATATTTAAATATTCCAAAGTATCCCATACCAATTTGAAAAATTTTAGATCATAACCCTCACGAAGGAAAAATATTAAATGAAAATTTTAAATATAATGAACATAACGGAATTAATCATATAATATATAAAAAGACCAGTAGATACACCACACAAAATAATTAAGTGGTGAACATGCCATTTATCTCACAAAAGTAAAAAGTGAGGTGAAAAATCCCTTACATTGCATTTCATTTTTGGTGAAAATCCTTAAAATTACTATATAATAAACATATTTTAACTATATACATGATCGATAAACTTTTTCATATTTATGATTACATTTATTTCACTTATTACTAGTTTTTATTCAACTAGTTAAAAAATTATGTTTATGTCAGGTGTTTTGACCAAATTCGATTTATGTGTCAAAAATAACTTTGGTAGGTCAACTATGGTCCAAGGAGTCATTATATAAATTATTAAGATTAAAAATCATGATATAATTATTATATTTATACACCTTTTATACATTTAAAACCAATAATTAAATATGTTTATGAAAAATGAGACAACGTTACACTCAAGGAGACGGTAGGTCATACATACACATGAGTAATGTTCCCATTTTTCAATGATTATTATTGAAATAAGGTAATTAAAAATATATCTTCTATAATTATAATTATATCATAAATAACATATTATTTAATCATATATAGTTATATATATAATTCTTGTGATGTAAAAGCAATCACATCGTTCTGAGGAGGCGGTAGTCCACACGTCCATGGACAACATGTGTAAAAGAAAATGATATATATATATATATTATATTTAAATAAAAAAATTATGTCATGAATATCATATATATGTTTTTTATGACACATATTTTTAATTAAAACCATAATTTATAAATTATATATATAGTGTGAATGAATAACATCGATTTGAGGCAACGATAGTCCACACTTCCTCAAACAAAATTATCATATTTACACAAGATGGAAAGTAAAAAGATATGATTTAAATAAAAAATAAAGAATAATAAAGACATTATAAATATCATATATATATCATATATAAATATATATTACATCATAATTTCTATTAGGAGTGGTGGTAAAGGAAAAATAAACAATCTTCATTTTGTGAGGCTGTAGTTCACCCAATATAGAAATAATATGTTCGTTACCCATTAGATGGGGTGTTTGTAAGTGTAGGTAGAAATATTATCATAAAAAATAAAATAATATTAAGTATTGTGGTGTATTTATACAATAATATAATAAGGATAGTTTTTTTAGTGTAGAATAGAAATAAAACTAAAATGCTTAAGGAAAGACGTTACCTCTTAATCGGGTAACTTCGGTTGGTTTGAACCAAAAGGATTCCTTGGATAGATTTATGACCAAGGGGAGGATTATAGAATTAAGGAATAGATGTTTATAATTTTTTTACACATATATTTGTCAATAAAAATTGTTTTGAGAGGTGTTATGAAGTGGGTGAAGAGGAGGACTTTTTATATTGGGGGAGGAGTGACACTCTTGTAATATTTTGAAATAGAAATTTCATACATGTTTTCACATTGAAAGTGGCTCCAATAATAGAAAAAATTAGATAAAATGGTTTTTATGTTAGAAATATGTCTTTTAAATTGATATTTTATGTGTTTATAGGTATATTTTGGCCTTAAGTTTAAGGTTTATTCATTTATTAAGCTTAATTTTCTCTTAATCATTGTAATTAATTTTAATCAATTTCACTAATATTTTTGCTCGAAAACTAATTTGAGCTTTTTATAAAATATAAATATTTATTATTCCAAATATATAATCAAGTGTTTCAAATTAAAATCACATAACTGTCAGAAATTAATTTAAAAATCATCCTTCAGGTAGGATGACAATGAATGTTTTTAAAGTAAATACATTCAAAATTTTGATAGTTTCGTGTAGTCAATTTCAATGTGAATTTGATTCCAATTAAATAAATTGGATTAATTGATAAAAATATGATATAATTAAAATTTAAAACCAATTTAAAATATAATTTATCCTTATAGTCTGATCATATGAAAAATCATTTTTAATTTAAAATTAAGTATTTTCACTATTCATTAAGAAAATTAAACTCAATGGAAAAATACAAAAAATTCAACGTAACCTAATTTTTATGATTATCATTCAAATATGAAGTTTATTGTAATATATTAAACATATAAAAGTGTAAAAATATGGATTTAAAATGGATTCTCCATTAAAAGGCGTTAAAAGAACCATAATAAAAATATAAGTTTTTTATTTATTAAATTGGATTCTTTCTTATCTTATGCCTATAAAATATATAGGATGAATATAAAAAATATTTTATTGATTATAATATATATATATATATATATATTTATTTAATATCACTCACTAATTGTAATTAATTTAATCAATTATAGTAAAACAACTTTTTGAGCATAAAAATAGTTTTGTATTCTAATATTCACTTTATATTCAATTGATTATTTTATTAATTTATAATTAATTTGTAGCAAATTAATTCATTTTATATTTGTGTAAACCCTAATTTTCAAAAGTTATTTATTACTATTCCTAACTACTAATTTAATGGTTATGTTATATATAATAATATTTTAATACTATATTATATTTCTGTGAATCTCAGTACTACGTGTAATAGAAGATATTGAAGAAGGTCTCTCTTGTGTGTAATGAAAAATAACTCTATGCCACATTCATTGAATGATATAAAATATATTTAATTTATTTTAATTAGTAAATATATTATAAATTATTAGGATATTATGTTCCATTATGCGCTTGGTGTTGTGTGTCATACACGCTGTTGAATACAATGTTCTTACATTAGATTTTCTGGGTGTTACATGTGTCAAACATAAGAATCCTATAAAATAACCTTAAAATTAATTAACTTTAACCATATAAAGTCGAAAATTAACATTAAAAAGTGAAAATGAACCCTATGAAATTTTATTTTACTTATAATTTATTTTAAAAAGGTTAGAATAAACCATAATAAATCCTATTTTTTTTCCAAAATAAACCTTATAAAGGTTGGAATAAACCTTAAGGACACTTGAATTCACTATTTCTCTTATAAATATTCTTAGGTTCAACCTTAAAAAAACTAACATGAACATTACCAATTTAATTAAGGAATTGTTAATTCAAAATATGTTCAATTCTAAAGATGTCTGAATAGATTCAATAAAACTTCATATCTTTTACTAAATTATCCAAAAAACCTAACAAAAATCATCTCACATAATTAATATTATATCATGTGAGTTTTCATATGATTGATGTATTGAAAAAAAAATCTAACACAATAAACATATCTACTTCAAAAACTCTAATTCTTATTCCTTATACAAATATTATATTCTAGAGAAAACTTCTTCAATTTTAGATTATTAAAAAACCACCTTAAGCTCCCATCAATGTCACAAAAGTGTATAGAGATTTAAAAAACTATTTGGATCGACAGTCAGATCTTGATAAAATGGAATGAAATAAAGTTTTTTTAGGATTTATTTCTTAGTAGGAACTGGTGATTAATTACATTGTTGGATATATAGAAAAATTACTTGAATATAACATTTGAAATGAATTAGAGAAACCAAGTTGATAAAAAAATGGGAACTTGTGATTTATGAAATGAATTTGAAACTTATAGAATTTTTGTATTAAATTATAAATTTTATACAAGAGTATTGGTGGGTGTGTTTTTATAAGTAATTTAGTTTTAATTCATGTTGAATGTGTATGTGTAGTGTTTTGTGTGATTATCTATGTGGTGGTGAATAATGTACACAACTACAAAATATGCCTTTAACAGCGCTAGAAATGGCCTTTATTAGCAATAGAGAAGCAGTGAATGCCTGAGAGAGATTAAAATACTTTGTCTTTTATCAATTCTAAAAAACACTAATAATGGGATCCTTTATCGGTTCTAGAAAATAACTAATAAATGGGTCCTTTATTAGTTCATTTTGGAGCGCTGATAAAGGACCACATTTATCAGTAATTTTATTTAGTATTGATAATGGCCCCATTTATTAGTGATTATAGAAGAATATATAAAGAGACTTTTAATAATGCTTATAAAATTGATGATAAATTGTACGATTATTAGTATGTGTAAAAGAACAGATAAATTGTTCTTTTATCAGTGTTGATAAAGAGCCAAACTGCAGTGTGCTGCAACAACACACTACAACACCAGAGCCATGTGTTGTAACAACACACTCTGTACCATAAACTCATCAGATACCAAAAAAAAGTTCCAATTTAGAATTTAATATAAATTAAATTTACAACACAAATAAAAGGAAAAAATAGTATATTATTTACATTTCAAACATTGGTTTATAAAATTACATAAATACAAATTATTACATACATTCAAAAATATCAATGTTCCTTTTTCTTTTAATCATAACCCTGACTCATGCTATTGGCAAAAAAAAACCACCCCTACTCGATCAAAATGACATACCTTTATAATAAAAAATTCTTATGTATCCAATAATATAAATAAATAAATTAAAAGAAAGTGTTAATTTGACTAAAATTGATGTCAATTTTAAATATAAGGGAACCCTTGGAGTCATACTGGTCACACCATGAATCAAATTTTGGTGAGATTGATTCTTAAAAATCTCAAATGACATGTGGATCATTTTACTAAAGTTTAAAAAAAAATATGAATGAGATTTCTTGGCGTTGAGTATGTCAATTTTATTTTTTAGTAAATTGTCATTTTAAACTAGAAGCATGCACTTTGACTCCTTATGATCACATAGTGTATCAGTTTGACGTGAAACTAATTACTAGCCATCAAAAATTACCTATGAATAATTTTTCTAAATTATCAACAAAATCTAAGTGTGTTTGATCTGTTTTCAGTGAGTGACACTTTTTGAACTAAAATGTCAATTTTAAAGTGATAACGGACACTTGGAGTCATACCGGGTACATCGTGTATCATATTTAGGTTCAAAAAATTAAAAAGAATCACTAATTAATTATGGATGATTTTATTAATATATTAAACAATAATATTTCATTTTCTTAGTTTTGAGTAGGTCAGTGTTCTATTTTAGGAAAATTGATGTAAATTTTAAAAGAAATTACACACATTGAGTCATACCGATAAAAAATTGGTCTGATTGAAGTAAGGGTAAATCATACACATATAAAATGAATTATGTATATTTTTCTAAAGTATAAAAACAATCTGAATGAATTTTCTTAGTTTTGAGTACGTGAGTTTCCTTTTTTACTAAAATTTCATTTTAAACTGGAAACGTGTAATTTGAATCATTTTGATCAAATCGTGTATTAGTTTGATGTGATACCAATTACTATATGTCAAAAATTATATATGAATATTTTCCTTAAATTATCAAGAGAACCCTAGTGTGTTTGATCAGTTTTCAGTGATTGAAACTTTTTGAACTAAAATATTGATTTTAAACTCATAACCTTGACTTTGAGTCATACGAGGCACATCGTGTATCAGATTGAGGTGAGGATGATCCCTACACATAAAAAATGGATTATGTAGCATTTATGTAAAGAATAAAAACAATAAAAATGTGTTTTCTTGTCTTTGATTTGGTCATTTTTCCATTTTACTAAAATTTATGTCAATTTAAAATAAAAATATGGACTTTGAGTCACACCGATCACACTATGTGTCAGATTGAGGTGAGGCTAATTCCTATATGTACCAAATGATTTATGGATCATTTTCATAATGTATCCAAACAATATTAATGTGTTTTCTCAGTTTTGAGTATGTATTATATCTTTTTTACTAAAACATTATTTTAAAATTAAAACCTTTACATTGACTCATACTGATCACATCTTGTATCAGTTTGATGTGAGACTAATTCTAACACGTCAAAAATAACTTATTAATAGATATTGAAAATTATCAATAAAATATAACCGCGTCTGTTCAGTTTTCAGTGAGTGACACTTTTTGAACTAAAATATCTATTTTAATATAATAATGGACAAATTGAGTCATACTAGGCTCACTGTGTATCATATTACACTGAGGATAATTACTAAATATAAAAATGGTTTATATACTTTTTTAATTTAGTATTTAAACAATATGAAAGAATTTTATCAGTTTTAGTTGTCTATTTCCCTTTTTTTTTCTAAAATTGATGTCAATTTTAAATAAAAATTTTCACTTGGATTCATACTAATCACACCTTGCGTTAGATTCAGGTGAGGCTAATTCCTAAAAATATAAAATTACCTTTTGACCATTTTTCTAAAGTATAAAAAAATGTGAATGTGGTTTTTATATTTTGAATAGGTTAGTGGTCCTTTTTACTAAAATTGTTTCAATTTTAGATAAAGACGCACTTAAAGTTATACCAGTCACAACGTGAATAATATTGAGGTGTGGTTGATTCCTAGACATACCAAATTAGTTATGGATTGTTTTCCTAAAGTATCATAAAATTTGGAATGTGTTTTCTCAGTTTTGAGTACCTTACATGTCTTTTTACTAAAATGTCATTTTAAACTTGGAACACACACTTTGACTCATACAGATAACATCATGTATCAGTTTGAAATGGTAATGATTCTTACACATCAAAAATAATTTATATGAGTAATAAAAAAAATTAAACATAAATGTGAAACAATATTTTAATTCTACAGAAAATTATTTTACCATGAAAATAATAAAATTACCTTTGTGATTGAGTAGATATAACATCATTTATCTTCTTGAAAAGGCATTAAATATGGATAATAATCTTTTAAAATATACAACATCTACTAGAAATATTGAAAATAAAATCAATGTTTGAATATATATTTTTCAGAAAAATAGAGAAAGTATATCATAACATTACCTTTATATCATTCCAAAGGGTTTCCTTCATTATAGTTTGTTATTCCAAGGGATTGGTAACATCATCATGAGAAGAAAACATTGTCTATATGAGCAATGGAAAATTTAATTTAGATTATGTTAATGCATTAAAGAACTTATAATTTTATGATGAAAACATAGTATATTTAAAAAACTTTTACCTTCTCATTTAACTATATTTTTTTATTAAACGTTTCAAGGATTTGGTTCCTCTATCTAGAATAATAATCCCCTCTTTGTGGTCCCCTATAATCTTGAAGACATTTTCTATATTGGGACTGTCATTTACAAATTGTGATCTGCCAATAAAGGGGTCATTTTTCATTGAATTTTCATCTGACCCAAAGTTTGTTTTAATCTCTATTAGGACAATCGACCAATTATATTTTTTGTATTAGAGATATAAAATATGTGCACTACTTGTGATTCCATTAAAAATAGACAATTTTACCCTTCCACATTGAAATTTACCTTCATCAAGCCCATTTCATCAACTTTCAATACTTTGATATTGTAAACCCATTTGAAATGGAAAAGCGGAACTTGAAATGTTGTATAATAAAACTTTTATATCTATTAGATAATACAAAAATATGACATATTTACAAAAATAGGATTTCTATCATTGGAACTGGATATGTGCATCGCTTCAGCCACAAGCGTAACACAAAATTTTTTCATCTTAATGTAGTAATAGTGTTCTTTTGTAAAAAATGTATAACAATTGATTTAAAAATCTGTATAAGATATAATATTTTCATTACCCCCTAGCTAGCCATTGAAGTCATTCAACAATTGAATACATATTCTTAGATAAATATATATAAATTTGATCTCAGAACCATCCTATAAACTATAGATTATGTGTATTTGACATCCATCATTAAACCTTTGATGGATTTAGATATCTAAGAATTTATTTTTTGGATTCTATGTATGGATAAACATATTCACTATTATGTAAAATGTAAAGGTGATATTTCTACCCATATTTATAGGTAATTGTAACAAAATTCCTACCAGAAATCCCTTTACCCATAAGGTATTGTGACAAGTCTTTGGGAGACAAATGTTATCAAAATCTAATAGATTATCGGTATAGATTTCAATAGCTTCTTCAAAAATATATCATTCTGCAATACCATGTTACAGATGAATTCAATTCTTGAAAAATCCTTTTTAAATCATCATATACCATTCAATGAGGTACATCCATATATAATGGACCAGACCACAAAGTTGAACCTCTCCAACCAAGTGAACCATAAGGTGGACCATTATATCAAACAATGGTGATGGGAAGAACATATCTAATTCAGATATTATGACTACAACCTCCTTATTCATGATGAGAAACTTCACCAAGTCTATAACTTTATTGTATATGGATTTAAAAAATAATTAGAGTCTCATTAATTTATGTCATAATTTTTGAGGCAGAATGCAATGGAAAGAAACATGAATTAAATCTTGGATTAAAACATGAAAATAATGTGATTTCAGTCTTTATAACATCAAATTATTCATTGACATGACATTATTGATATTTTATGAATACCCCTATGGAACTTTTACACTATTAAAGAGAAGATAAAATTGTAATTATCATGTCTGGATAGAGTGTAAGCTACTCGAGGAAGAAAATTACACCCTTTTCCCTTCACTAGTACATACTCTTACCTTATCCATATTTCAATAAAATCTATCCTATCCTTGAATCCATATTTATTTTTATATGAAAATTTAGTAACATGTCAATAAAACTATCAGATAAATTTTTTTCTATGTGAATGACATCAAGAAAATGTCTAACATCAAAACATTTCCAATACAGTGTTTTTTTAAAAAAAATGGTCTCGTTTTCTAACCTGATTTTGTACAATTTTTCAAAAATAGTTTATCAAAAATAGTTTCAATATAAATTACTTTATTATACTTCTGATCACTCGTTATTAGAGACAATGCTATACCTTGTTCAATATTTCCATCAAATGCTACCATCCCTGAACAATATTTAGGTCATCATGGTAGAAATTTATGATTTTCTAAAAAATAGTCTTTGAGTAATGTTTCAACCTAACTTACTGGGTATGTTTTTCATAAATGGGTCACCCTAACATTCCTTTAATGTTATAGACTAATAAATTTCTATAAGTGGGGAAGTTATTTATCGTCATATACAACATGGCCTTCAATGAGAATTATTCACTTATATGAGCACAATACATTGTAACACCTATATCACAAATAAATTTCAGATTTTTGATCAAAAAATCCAAATAGACATCAATATTATTAATGGCTTTCTCTAGTACAGATATAAGTAGAGACAACATAATGTATTTTCAATTCATTCATCACCACATAAGAATCTTATAATTTACCAACATGAAGGGCCATGTACTATGATTATTACTCTGTATAAAAAAAGGATTTATTCCATCTATAGATAGCACAAGATGAAGGTTTCTCAGGTCATTTTTAAATTCAGTATACTCATAATCAATTTTCTTCTACTAAGAGAATCTGATGGATGATGTAGGTTCCTATATTTAATTTTTTATCTGTATTCTACATCAATTGTCTTGCAGTTTCCTGAAATCCATATAGTCTTATAAACTGTGGAATGGTAGGAAGGTTCCATAAAGAACTTGAAGGACTTGATTGATTTTTCTTGTATTGATCTGCACCACACTTAGGGAATTTTATGAGTGATTCATAGTCCTTGACAAAAAATATGATATCATTTGGACAAGTATGTATTTTTTAGAGATCATTCCTATTGAACATAAAATTTGTTTAATTCATATGTTCAACATTGTAGTTAATTTTCTTCTCGTATCATATCATTCAAGAGACTAAGTTGTTATAAAAAGCTAGTGTCACCCAATCCGATGTCATCTTTCAAATTATATAACTTCAATACAGCTGAAAATTTTGTTTATTTTGTATAACCGATATAAAATGGTTTCTTGGAAAAACTATTTAACTCTTCAAACAACTTTATACACCCATGAATTTTATCTTTAATTTCCATAGTCATTTATTCCATGCAATCTCCATCATCATTTAAACTTGTATTCACATCATGTTATCCATAAACCATAGTATCATCCCAATTGGTGTGAAAATTCAGATTTTCCCCATATTTAATCTAAAATTTATAACTTTAATCTATTTCTTGATAAATAAAATGTTCTTCCAACTCTTCCAGACTAATTTGTTTTTTATAAAAATAATATAAACACGGAGATAGGATTTGAGAAGAGTCATATGCGTGCTATATTAAAAACTTCAAGAAATCCTTAACTCTATTTTCATACTATTTTTTCAAACTATTAGTGTGAATCCATATTTGATTCATATACATCACATTAGGTTTATAGAATATTTTTTTTTCATAATAAAAAAATAAATACACATAAGATATTCATTATCAAAGATGAAAGTTATAGATAATTATAATAATGGAAACTTAACATTTGATTATTTAAAATAATTTCCATTGTTTGAAGAAAATGGATAACCAGATATAAGAAAATAATTACTATAATATGGACATTGATATCCTATAAAGTCAATAAAAGGTGAAAGCTATAGAAAACTGTGATCCTCATCAACTCATCTCCTGTAAATTTATCAGTGCATTTTGTTATTTGACACACATCCTCAATATATTGTAGACATGCACTGATGTTGCTAGGAATACTCTAAGAAGAAGTCATCCATGGGATGACTAATTCTCATAGTATTACAAGAATCATAAAAGATACGTGGGATGAGTTTCAAGTGAATTTTTTTAATAAAAACTTTCCTAGAGATGAAGTTGATGAGGATGATATTTGTCCATAAAAGAGATGAGGGATGAGTCTCAATTAACAAATTTCAATAATAAATGTTTTTTTGGAACACATCAAGTCATTCTTAAATCCTTTAATTAAATGAAAATTTAATATAGGCAATTAAGGTGTAATAATAAACCCAAATATGATAAACAAGAATAATAAACTCTCATTCAATCAACTAGAATATATAAAATATATTGATAAAACATTTTAATAAATAAATAGTTATTTAATATACATGGATAGTAATATGAGTTTACTATGGGTGGAACTAACACATGTAGACCTAAAATGATGAATACCTAAATATAATTTACAATATATATAATTTGATAACTTCCATTGTATTTTTCAGAACAAGTGATTTTGAAACTTAAAGAATTATTACATTTAAAATTAATGGTATATCAATTATTTGAAAATATCTCAAGACTCTTGGGATGTCATATCACCACACCAACCCATCACAATTATTATTGGGAGGTATTTATATAAAAATTAATCATGTAAAGGATTCTATGGAGTCCATCTAATACACATTGACCCATCCTAGGGATTTTATGGCAGTCTATAAAGAAGTTGGCATAAATGAATTATACACATCAATAAGATATATCACAAATAACGGAGAAAAATAAACTAACCCTCGCAACAAATATCCCATACTCACTATCCTATAATGAGATAGAAAAAATACAACAAGGTCACATTTTCAAAGTGGATTACCCTTAATGCACTTGGAAATCTATGTAGAATCCAAAAATCAATAGATATATAAATTATCACTCCCCATTTAAAGTCTCTGCATCATATATACAAAAAAACTAGTTATTTTAATATGTGAGGATGCAGTCTCGTTGGATAACCAACCACCATCATGGAAATTGATACATAGAAAATTATATAGATGATATAAAATGGGAAGGTACTTCTACCATATGGTTAATTCCATTATTTATCCAACAAAAATAAAGTATGATTCATCCAAACATTCAAATAAATAAAAGAGTAGCTCAAAAATGATTACATTAATTTATAGATATAATTGAGAAGGAAGGCGATTCTCGTATGGTCTGGGAGTGAAGTTGGGAGGGCTCACAGTATAGGTGTTTCACACTCTAAAAATTACAAGAATCAAAATGGATGATATCCATGGGAAAACATCCAAAATGGATAACTTACCACACTCATATTTGCAAAATAGTCTCCACCAAGACTAGAACCATTTATGTTTATCACCCCAAATTCCCCAATAGAAATATGAGAAAGATTCACATTCAAGAGAAAGTAGAGAAATACTTACATCCGAGACTTAGATTCCCTTGACCCTTGAACCATTCGAGCCTTGAATTTGTTTGATCCTTGATTTGAGCTTTGGTTCACCGTGGAGCACCAATAGTGGGTGGATTCCATGGAAAGATTCTGATATCGTGATAGGTTTGCAACTCATTAGGGTTTTTAAATAGACAGAGACACTTTTATTAGAACTTCCAAAAGAAGTGATGATAAATATACCTTTTATCAGCGCTTTAGTAATTAGCGCTGATAAATGATTTATAATTATAAGAAAAAATAAAAAAATGTAAATATATATTTATATTTAATAAACACATATGAATATAAATATAGTAAATATATTATTTATTTAATTATATTTGTCAAATTTTTATAATTATTTAAATATATAATTATTTATCTATAATTATATAAATAGTTTTAAAAAATGATATTTATATCATTATATATATTTTTAAAATAATATATATATATATATTTAGTAAATATATATAAATATATGTTTTGTAAATATATTCATTATTTAATTAAATTTATTATAAATCTCATAACTATTTAAATATATATAATTTATTATTCATAATTATATAAATAATTTTAAAAAATATTTATTTATATATAATTATAAATAAATAATTTCACAAGTATAATAAATGTACATTAATAAATATATTTATTTATAAATATTTTATACAAATATATTTTTAATGCAATTGATGAATATCTAATTTTAAGTGCATGCATGTTAAAAATGATTAAAACTGAATAAATTAAAAATAAATACATTTTAACAATAATGAAAAAATGAATAAGTTTTATGTGAATTCATTTTACATAAAATTAGTTAATTATGTTAATTGGAAATCAATATAAAACACATTTGATCTATGTCAAATTGAAAAATCAAATGACATTGAATTATCTGTCCATTACTCTATTCAATTAGTCAGTATTTTTATTTCATATTAATTTGTAATTATTAACCATCATTCATTAAATGTATGAGTATTTATTATAAATAACATAAATATTTTGTAATATATAAATCATATTTATATACTTTCATATATATATATATCTATATATTTGATATATTATATTTATTATCAATATCAACAATTATCTAATTAATAAAATGATTAATATTACTCTCAATTTACTTATTTTTAATTTTTATTTGTTTAATTTTTGTTTTTCATAAATTTGTGTATTTAATACATACTATTTATTAGTATTTGTAATTTTTATATAGTATAATAAATTTATTATTTTTTATCAATAATTATTTAATTAATAAAAGTATAATTTTTCAATAAATTCATTTTTTATTTATTTTTTATTTAATTATTTCATTTCTTTATTCAGGACTTTTTCAGGGCTAAAAAAATCACTGATAAATTATTCCTTTATGAGATCTAAAAATATAGCACTAATAAAGGGTACCATTTATCAGTGCTAAAAATAAAGCGCTGATAAAGGCTACACTTTATCAGCACTAAAAAAAGCATTGATGAATTGTCCCTTTATCAGCACTAAAAAAAGTGAAGATAATGGTACATTTTATTAGATATTAAAAAAGGTTCTAATAAAAGGTTAAATTTATCATCTATTTCTTTAGTGCTGATTAAGATACCATTTATCAGCGCTTTTTTTTAGCACTGATAAATTCCAATGTGGTTAAAGACCTATTTTTTAATAGTGGTGGTATAAACATTAGAAATTATTATATATAAATATATATCCTAGGGTTGAGGTTAGATTATATATTTATAGTTATTCCAAATATTTGATTCTAACATGTGGTTTATCTAGGGGAGTTTCAATAATAACGTATGGATTTACATCAGAGTATAGAACCATAGGGTGGAAAAATAATGAAAATCGCCTTTAGTGAATTTTAAAAGAAGATGTTACCAAAGTGTGAGGCGTATGTCACTAGGTTTATGATTCAATACTACTTATAAAAGGTTGATATATCCTATAAAATTTTCTAGAGGCAGAAATAATACTATTTTCCATTGGTGGTGATTCTTCCATAAGGTTCAACACAACAATTGTGGATAATATATCATGATGTATCCATGATTAGGTTGAATTAGTTTTGGATTTTCTCATATAATATTGCTTATCAAATAATTTTATTATTCATATAAAGTAGTTGTTTTTGGTTTTATAATTAGGTAGTTCTACGTTTTGAAGGTTAAGTGTCCCATATATAGACTATATATAATTTTTTTATAATTTTATGGTAGAGGAGAAGATAAGAGCACATTATTTTTAAAGAGATTTGAGGTAAGCAATCTAGAGGTTATTGGAGATATTTTCATCAAATTATTTAATATATATATTAGAAAAGGCAGTTTTTAAGGATATATTAATGATAACGAGATATTTTCTAAGAAATACCATGTATGGTGTGTCTTAGACTATACCAAGAGATGTATGTTCTTTGTTTTCAAATAAATAGATGTTTAAGAAATATAATTGGAGTTAGCTACCATCATGATCCTATTTATTTTTTATTGGTAGTATGTATACATTTGGTGTAACCCAATAATTATAATGATTTATTTCTAGTGGTATGATCAATATATATATATATATTGTTTCCAAATTTTCTAAGCAGTCATAAGGTTAATGAGAAAATATTAACAATTAATGGGACATCCTATTTAGATTATCAGACTCCTGAGAGAAAGGTTTTATTGTCTAAGTAGGATAGATTAACATTGATACCACCTACATGGAGTGGTATTGAAATAGTAAATCATAGAGGAGTTTAACAAAATTATGATAATTGATGAGGTACAAGTATAAAGAATGGAATACAAGAAGAATAAGATGATATGGTGAAACTCTAGGCCGTTGAAGTTCAATAATTGGAGGGAGAAAAGGTGGTTTGAGGTATGATTTGTGTTTAATATATTTTTTATTATATTTTTATTTATATCTATGACTTGTGTTCATTTATAAATTCTTACCTAATTTATGGATTACAGATTCTATTAGGGAGTCTTCAAAGATCATTAAAGTTAATTTTTATATTAGAAGGTTAGATATGGTTCGATGATGTGTATTTTTGAGAGATAGTTTTGAGGAGTAATATATTATATTATAATTTAGTGTTGTTACGGATTTAATGATATTATATTTTTTTGGTGATGGATTTGTTGTAAGTTATATTAAATTGTGTTGATTATTATATATGGATGGTTATTTTTTGTTGTTTATATGGTTCTTTTTAATTTTTTATTTGGAAAATATATTTCTATTTGGGGTGGAGATGGATTTATCCATAAATTATTTCATCTTTGTAATAGATTTTGATGATTTGTATATATGGTATGGATCATGACAATATTCCTCATGTTTTGAGATATTATTACTATATTTTTCAAATAGAATTTATGAATTTACCTCTAAGGTGAGTTATTTAGTTTTGGATTGAGCTATATCTTTTCATTTCACCTGTTTCCAAGATGAATTATCATATGGTTATTATGGTTCTTTGAAAGCTGAAGTTTTTTAGATGAGTTATTATAGTGAGGTTTTATTTATTATAGTTTGACATCACGGGATCTCAAGTGTTTTTTCTAAAAAAGGATTATGAATTCTTGATGTTTTATATATAGTACTAATGGTTGAATCAATTGATTATTTCAAATCAATATACATTCCTCAGATAAATTATTTATTTATATATTTTAAGGCCATGATATGTTTTACTAAAAAATATTTATGATCCAGATATCATCATATCTGGGTTTGTGATGAAGGAATCCAAAATAATTCTTTTGAATGTTAGTATAGGAATTTCATGTTTTTAGTCATGAATTTTGGAGTTTTTAATGTACCCAATGTATTTTTTGGTATTATTAATAGGTTATTCCAATGTTATATTGATGATTTTTTGGTTTTCATCAATTATTTGATTTTAGTTTATTCAAATATGGAGGAAGATTATTAAGATCATCTATAGATGGTGTTAGAGTTACTTAAATTGAATCAGTTGTGTGGGATGATGTCTAAGTACAAGTTTTGGAGACTTGAAGTAACTTTTATGGATCATGTTATTACATAAAATTGTGTGGTAATTATACCAATTAATGTTAAGGTGGTTTTTGTGTTAAATACACTAAATAATTATTTAGAAGTAAGATTTTTCTTTTGATTATTTCATTATTATTAGAGTTTGATACTTTGGTTTTCGCAAATTATGACTCTATAATCATCTTTTATAATGAAATGAAATGATTTTTATTAGAAAAATAAATGCGAAGAGGATTTTAAATGTTTTAAATCGAATTTTAAAAGTGAACCATTTCATAAATTACTTGAGGATGGTTTTCTTTATAAGGTATATTATTACATATCTCATAAGTTTTAGATGTAACTTGAAGAAAGTGAAAAAAACAATTGCTTATGGGTCTAAGAAGTTACATACCCTTGGAAAAAAGTATAGTACTTATGATTTAGTTCTTATGGTTTTGGTTTTTTAAATTAATATTTTACGGAATTATTTTATTGGAGAACAGTTTGTGGTTTTCTCATATCATGAGAGATTAAGATATATATTTTCTATTTTTTGAAATTATAGAAAATATGAATGGATTAATCTCTCTATGACTATGGTTTCGATATAACATATACTAATTGAATGTAAAATATTGTGGGTGACATATTGAGTTGGAATTTGATTGGTAAGGATCCTTTGTGGATATGAAAGAACTAAAAAGTGATGGATTTGTTTTCATTCATTCATCGTGGATATAGAGATATTATTGATAGAATATAACTCCATCAGATATCAGTGACATCTTCATTGATGTGGCATATAAAAGTGTCATGGATGGAAGACCTTGAATCCAATGTATAGAGAGATCTGATTGTAAGTGGTGTCTCTTTGAATGGGTTGGGTGGAGGATGATAATCACCAGTTGTTGTTATAAGAGGAGTTTTCCCCATTATACTATGCATGAAGTAGTTTTTTATTTAATCAATTTTTCTTATTTAGAAACACTCATACTACAGAAACCCATGCTATGTGGTAGTATGATAAATTATCTACCCTAAGAATACCTCTAATGGGCCACAGTCTAGTGAATAGCATTGAGTAGACCTATATCACATAATGGGAGGCTATATTGAAATTCACTTGTGTAAAAGTGACACTCAACCTAACATAACATCAGGTCAGTGGATTATAAAACATACGAAATCCCTGGCTTTCATGATGAATCCCTGTTATTGACCCACAATGCGAAGGAGAATAAAACACATTTATCACATTTTGTCTCAAATTGGTGGATGAAAAGAAAATACCATTTTATCCTACCTGAACTAAATCTTTGGATGGACTACACGCACACACAAAACTATGTCTGAAACAAATTGATATGAAAAGAAACTACAACAAGACAAGTACAAAGTATATCTCCTTATGGTACACAACTTATATCACCCTTGAAACCATATGTACATGTAATGAATCTCCACTAGGTTTTTAATGGTGTACCTATACAATTTGTACACTATATAATACATCATATGGGACTAATAGGGAACCCAACATGTATATCCCTGTATTGGGTCTTATATTTGTAATTATACACATATTATCATAGGGGGAACACAATTTTTGGACTTAGTTGGCTCACCTAGTGTGTAATTATAAGGTGGATGAGTGGTGTAATTCCATAGGTACATGAAATGTCGTTATAACCTACAAAAAATGGATGTATAAACTTTCACTTAAGAGTATATTCTCTAAATATTCTATATTGGTTGGATTTGGGAAACACAATTTGTATACTAGTGTATGATGTCATGTGATACTTAGTCAATTGAAAACCCTATACACCACATGCCTTAGGGATACAAAACACATGGATTTGGATCACAAAATCTAATATTATCCCTTCGAACTTAGATTAATCTAGAATGCCTGAAAAATAAATTTCTATCACCATTATATGATTCAATCGAGTCTACAATAGCTCTGAAGACTTTGATCACTATTTCTATGACTTTAATGGTTAATTTCAATCAATCCTTCATTATAAATAGAATTTTAATCCAATTTTAGTAAAGCCTAAACAATCCCGCACATCACAACACAATATTCTTGGTATCTTGTCTCCTCCCCATGATCCAACATTTCTTAATGAACCTTCCATATTTCTCGAATGTTTTTGAAAATCAAGAATCAATTGATCATGGTCCCTGGTTCAATCATGATTTTATCCAAATCCATATTTTTCAAACCATGGTCCAAAGAGAAGCCCACTGATGAATTTTTGGTGAATAAGGGATTGAAACAACAAGGAAAATGATAGATGGATATTAATTATGGATGCTATGAGTCTTTACAAATAACCATTCAGTGTAAAATTTGAATAATGAAAGAAGGCCAGATCAAAATCATTCCTTTCATACCAAATATAGAAAAAGCTAATTTACAAGGCCATTATTTTTATTGACAATATAAAAAATTTATACGATCAAATTCATATAAGAAAATGTAGTAATTAAATAACAAATACCTCCATCAAAAATAGATTAATAGTTTATGAATTACAAAACCATGTGGATGTCATGAATATAATCTGATGAAAATTTTCATTCATCATGTTCACATATTGTCTTGATCTCCCTCGATTCATTATCTCTCTCTCTATCTATTTCTAACTCTCTAAATTTAGGGTTTATTATGAACAACCCTATCATAAAAATCAAAAATATATTAAATATGGAAATCAGAGTAAAATAATAAAATCAACTAATTTATAGTTTATTTAATTAAATTAATTAAATTAATGAATTAGTCCACTTGTGACGACCTATCTTGAGGAATCTTAATGTGAATGAAAATTAAACCACTGAAACATTATTCTCAACATAATAATGGCCTTTAATTTTTCAATAAATTCCTTATTTAGGGAAAAATAATTATTCACATGAATGCACACATATATACAAAAATAAAAATATTATTTTTAATATATCATTATTGAAGATCTAAAATGCTAGTAATTATATACTAGATCAGTGAATCATTTATAAAATATTATTTAAAATATTATAAAGGTTTCATAGTAAAAAACCATAGTCTCTATATGTTCCCCACCATTATATTTTTTCATCCTGAAAATGAAAACCTACAAAAAATGTGATGGAATTGAGCCTAGATCTAGTTCTCATACTCCCATGAGTGCTCCTAAAGGTTTCCATGATTCCAAAGGACATAAAAAAATGGAACATAAAATACATAAATATTCTTCTACTAACATTCCTCAATCACCTCTATATACTCCAAGAAGGTGTCACCAACCTCGGTGTCCATCTCAGCCAAGTCAATGATGTTCCATGGGCCTTGCATGTATCACCTAAACAATAACACTTTGGAATATGACATGTACTATATCAAACTACGGGGAAGGGATATAGGGTAATATAATTATCTCACACTGTGTATGATCTATAATAGACTGATGAATCTCAAGGATAACTTCCCTATCTAATAAAATATCTACAAAACATTACATGGCGAGACCTTTTGTAACACATGATCTCACACCTTAAACTCCAAAATCTATTTTAATTTATTCTAATGTTGATTATGTTTTCTATGAGTGATGATTATACACTCCGAGATCACATACACTTTCTTCTTCACTGTCCACACCAAATCTAACACCATTAGAGATGAGTCTTCTATCTTAATCATACACAATAGCGATATACCATATTGGGCCTCAAAAGGTGTCATGCCAATGATGATGCGGTAAATTTAATTGTGGGAAAACTAATATAAAGGATTATAATACTCCTATAATTGGATGAAATTTAACACAAATGTACTCAACATATTATATCAAAACTTAATTGTTCACTCATCCTGGAAGTCAATCTATGAGTGGAACCTTGAACTCATCTACAACTGACTCTCAAATGAACCCTAAAAGATTGTAAAAAACAAAGGAATTAACCAAGAATATTAATTAGATTAATTGGTTAAAGATATCTTATTTATCTTGAATATATTTTCTATATAATTTCTTCCCAATATCTCTACCAAAATATTATCCTAAATAGCAAGGAAGTGGCCTCACTTAGTCATTCATATGATGTTCACCCAGATAGAATCCTGAATTTTTAATAATTGAGGAATCCATATAATTATATGGATAAATAAGCTAAACCACTTCTAATTTTCCACCTCAACAGTGTGAAAAAAAGTTGATGGGAGATGTTTCTCCACCTTTACCAGCTAAAAGTTAAGAAGAAGTGAGATAAAATTGGTATTAATATATTTTTTATCTACCAAAAAAATCTAATATTGAAGATCTTAATAAATATTATTCAATCCTAAATTTACCTCTAAGGGTGAAGTGTAAAAATCTCTCAAAACCGCTTCAAAAATTGTAAATAGAACCAATTTTGATATCTCTATTTTGCATCTATATTTTGATAGGTTTTTATATATGAATTCATTGTATACTAGTTGATTAAATTTAATATTGGATCATCACAGAAACAAAATCTTGAAGTTAAAGTTACACATCATGAATATATTACATGATGTAGAAACATTACACATTGTGTAAATATTACATGATGTGAAAATCCATGATTAGAATTTTAAAAAACACTGATCTTAGTGTATCTTTTGATGGGGGATTTTCCGGGATTATTCTCAATAACCATTTATCACTATATTGACCAAAAAAACCCTATTTACAACCACCATTATAATTTATGTAGATTTTTATAATATATATAACATTCCAAGTAGGAGGAATAACCACATGGAGGATTATGTAGGATTTTAACCATCTATAGACACAATTTTCATTTTTTTTATTTTTTTTATTTTATTATTCTTCCATGTAACGTCAAATGTTGTTTTGTTTAATTAAAAATTTTATCTTTTCATTATTATTTTATTAATTGAATTTATTTTTTAATCTATCTCCTATGGTTTTGGTTTGAATATTCATTGGAAATCTCTAGACAATGGTTGGATAAAAACCCTAGGGGAGAGTGGAATTAGTTACGTAGGGTGCATACCATCATTATTCAATTTAAATTTCTATTTAAAGATATTGTATTCAAAATTATCATGTTGTGCAGGAATCCCTATTTTATTAATCATTGATCAATTGACCATATTCCATTCGTAAAGAATGTACGACAACATGATTAGATGATTTTTTCATGATCGTTGAAGGGAATTAATCTTCTACTTTTCGAAATCTGAATTTAATTCGTTGTCGTTATTTTGATTCTTTTAACCATGATGAATTTGGACTCTAGGTTAATTTATTATATAATGACCATTTTTTTATCAATAATTTTTTGTTGCACAAGAATTTGATATAATTATTTCATAAGCAAAGTTGAATTAATTTTTTATAAAAATAATAATTGGAAACTGGTTCTTATCTCTTATAATTTTTATTTTAATTCATTTATTTAATATTAATATTTAATTAAATAGAATAAATCATAAATTCGTATGATCTAACCTTTATTTGAGAGTTTTCATCATTTCATTCCCCTCTCTCTATGGGATTGACCCCACACTTCTTCTATACTATGCCTTCTTTGTTAGTAAAATTCAATATAATATGAATTTATATTCTGACCATGCCTTTAGGATTTAACGATTGCTTTTGAGATGATAAAATTTCTATACTTATAATCAGATGAAGTAGTTATCATTATTGGAATATCTATATAGTGAATCACTAGAAGATATCTGGTCCTGAAAAAACTAATAATCAATGTCTTCTAGTCAAGATTCCCTCAAATGTGGAAGAAGTAGATGTGGTGACACCATTGATCAAAGAAAACTCACTTATACCTCATCCACTAAGGTAACTATAATGAGGCCAACCGATAAGACACATCTCTCGACAATTGAGAAAAATACATCTTGCTAATGGAATCATCCACCATGATGACCTTCACTAGAGTATAAATAATATCTAGGTTATATATTTATAGAATCCTCAACCAATGCATCAATATTAGGTTAATATATATTTATATAAAGATATATCTGAGACTCTTATGGTATGTATAGACTATAATACAATAGTATTGAAAGTAGTGACCTTATGTCTTCAGAGAGAACCTAACCATTTCCAACTCCATGTTGTGAATCTTGCCGTTTTCCTCATGAGGTCTCAACTTCATGGACCCATAAGAAATCACGACATGCCTCTATATCGAAAAAATGAAAACCAAATACATAATAATTTCAAAATACTATATACTTAACTACCTACCCCCAATATCCTCATTAGAGGAAAACCCATCAATATCTACTTATGCTCCATAAATTTTTTCTAAAATAACTCAAACAAAAATGATGGGGTCACATTTTGGGTACGTACATTCATAAGTAAAACTAATTATGAGAATCCTAAAACAAATATTTGGTAGTAAGTCACCAACCTAAAGAAACTCTATAGATGAAAAACGTTCCTGGGTGGCTACAACGCTAACACTACCTCGATCTTAATGGGTTTTACAAATAAGAAGCAGATCCCATTCTTCCGGACTCAGTTATTAAAAATGATGTGTAATTTTTTTTATAAAAGAAACTAAACATTTACACAACACTTATTACAATAGGGAAACTTTTACCAGTATGGTTTATAGAGGATTATACAACCCCTTACTTTTATTAGTGTTAAAAAATAAAACACATACCTACTACACTTCCTCGCATGCTAACTCTAAAGGTGATGAAATATGAATTCGAACTTCTAAGATACATGTGAGAAATCCTTTTTAATACCAAGGGTGATCATCAATTTTCCAGGAAGGTGTTTTTAAAAATCACTAAAATTACTTTTAGAAGATATATCTTTGAAAATAACTTTTTGAAATACTCTTTGAAAACTTAATTGAAATTACTTATGATTTAAAATAATATAGCACTTTTGAAATTACTTATGTATAATTTTTTTAAAAAGTAATTTAGTGATTTTTCTAAAAATACTATGCAATATTTTTAAAATAAAAACATAGTGGAAATTTAAAACATTGAAGCCTATCTTGGGCCTACCCACTTTCTAAGGGACGAGTTCACACCCAAATTCCCTTCCATATTTACAACATTATTGTTTTGGATTTTATAGAAAATTTAAATCTTGCCATACATATATAAATTTTTCACTGGGGTTTTAGATTTCAAATATATATATATATATAAATATAAAATCAAACCTGAAATAAATATTCTCACTTTTAATTTATTATATAAATATATAAATACTAATATTCATTGTAAATTACATGTTTGACTTGGTTCAAACAAATCATATGATACATAGACTTTTCAAAATTACATGGAAGATTAATTAACATTTATATACCTAAAATTTCATTCTTCATCCCTTAAAAATCCATTTTATAAAAAGTTTGTTCATTTCCCATGCATATGTGTGCACACATATATAATATATATACACACACACATATTCATATATTAACGTATATGTGGCATGAATAAAAAATCATTGACATATGGCCAATATCATGATGTACATGATAAAATGATGACATTCTTAATTTATAAATTCATACTTAGAATTATATTTGCTTAGTGATAATTTTTTTAAAATAGGTATATACTAAAATATTTATACAAATATATATATATATATATCACATAATTATAGAATAAATTCATAGTTAGATAAAAGTTTGATAAATGAAATCAAATTAAAACAAAATATAATTATATAAGATGCCCCTTCCAAAATAAGTTGAATTATCAAAATAAAATCAAAACTTTAACATAATTAAATAGAATTTCTAAAAAATTCAGAACAACATATTACTAAAAATTTATCAAAATTTTTAATACTACTAAACATGTTTGATTATAATAAATATATATATATATACACATATATATGTTCATCTATGTAAAAGATAACTTTTTTAACCAAAAAACCCTTTAAACCAGACTATTAAACATAATTTAAGTAAATGAAATTCGTTACGCAATAACATAAACCATAGTTTTGAAATAAATATCTATAATTTTTTCTTAGAAAAAAATATTATTTTAAGTAATTGAACCATTAAATATAAATTTCTCTTACCATAAACATGATAATATGAAACCTTAATACTTCTTATTCTTGGTAGAACCCAAACACAACTCCTCATTATTAGAGAAAAGGAATAGGGATTTGTCCTTTTCCTTGCAAAATAATCACTATGGAAAAAGAAAATTCTCTCTCTCTTAGAAGAAAAAAAAACAAAGAGAAAAACACTTAAAGAAATATGGATCTTGGAATCCCTCCCAGACTACCTCTCCGTACTCTATTTCAACACTCAGTATGAAATAATAAGTTTATATTTTATTTATAGTTGAAAATAAATTTTAATTCCAAGAAAATCTAGTCATGAAATCTGATATTAGAAAAAAAACACAAAATAGATCTCAATTGATTAAATATGGAAATAATTTAATGGAGATATCAATTGTTAATCTTGAAAACAACAACAACAGAAGTGAAAAAATCAGTGCATTGAATAACTGTTCGGAAATTGACAAATGGTATGAAAACAAGATCGAAAAATTAAATTTGTTGTTTTACTCAATGTTTCATATACATATAATAGTGAACAAATTTGAATACAAAACATAACCATTTGATTCGTGAAATATTAAAATAAACTAGATTGAAAATATGATTTAAATTGCTGGATACATTGAATGTACCATACATAAAATAATGGAAACCATCATCTAAGAAACAAATTGAAGTGAATGACAAAAAAAAGACAATAAATACAATGGATTTGTAAGGATTCATAAATAAATTAAACAATACATTATACCTACTTACAAGAGTGTGTATATTTTCAATCCCAAGGTCGTTTTTTCCCAAAACTGACTTTGAAATCTCAATAGGACATATATCTAGTGTTCGATTCTGACTCAAGAAGGTCTTCGGTCTCGATTCGAACTTCATCCTCACTACCACTTGGAACCCTCATCTTCAATCTAGATCTGCATTCTAACTATTGAATCTGAACCCATTCGAGATCAAACCTCCTCACTCACAACCTTTATAGGACCGATTTTGGCCTCGACTCCTTGCTTGGTCTGCAACTTATCCAAATAAGATGAAACCATCACTTGAACTTCTTGGGTTCCCAAAGGATGAATCTCTAAACTCTCTTTCTCTCAACGTGTAGTTCCTACCCATGAAATGAAACCCTAACCCCACAAATCTAATAATAATAATAATTTTATATTCATTTCATTTCATTTTTATTTATTTATATAATTTTATTCAATTAATATAATTTTATATCTTATTATCCTAATATTCATTATATTATTAATACACAAAAATAATTATAGTATTTTTACATATTCATAAAATTTTATAAATTTATATTAGTGAAAGTATATTTCATAAATTTATTTACAAAAATATTGTATTTAATATAATGATATGATTAGTCATATTTCATTTATATCATTAAATTTTTAATTTTGATATATACATATATATATATATATATTCATAGATAAAATAAATTCTTGACATATATATAGATATATAATCTTTTCTTATTTAAACAAATTTAATTTATAACCTTCTTAATTGACATAGCATTTGATTCAATATAATTGTTTTAGCGATTTTAATGTCATGTAATACTTTGATCCGTATGAATTCCATTTTACAAAAATACTCATTTATTCATTCTTGTATTATAAAAAGTCAAACTTTATAAGAAAACACAAAGTTTTATATTTTAATAACATTTTTATGTATCAAATTAACTATGTAATTTTAAATTTAAGAGTATCGTCTTAATTATTTATTTACTTTCCTTATTTAAATTATTATTCTTTGATAAATAAAGTAATATCCTTTAAAATTATTAATCTTAACATTTAATAAAATTTTAGTTTGATTTATTGAAATTATAAATAAGTCCTTTAATAAATAGTTAATTAAAATAGAATTACTATTTAATTTTATTAAGATTTTATATTATACCCCCTTAGAGGAATTGCGCCCTCGCAATTCATTCATGTAACTTAAAAAATGCGAAATTTTTATATTCATAAATAAAGAATTTATAAGGGGACTTAAATATCTAAAGAGAACTCTATCACGTATATTTTTTCACCTCAAAAGACAACATATAATCTCAAAATTTGTCTTGACCGTTCCTTTGATACCAAATATAAGTGCTAGAGCACATGGTACCAGACTCAGTGCTTAAAATTGATTTGTAATTTTGTTAAAAGTAACTTAACAATTACAGAACACTTATTTCAATATAGGTCCTTTTACTGGTCTAGGTTCAAGGGGATTAGAAAACACCTTTTATTTATTAGAGTTGAACAAAAATAGAAGAAATGTCTAAAAAACCTTTGTGCATGATAACTACAAAGGCAATGACATCTGAATTTGAACTTCTAAGATACATGTGAGAAATCATTTTAAAACAAAGGGTGAGAATCAATTTCCCAGTATGGGGTTTTTAAAAATCACTGAAATACATTTTAGAAAATCATTCTTTGAAAATAAATTTTAGAAATGCCCTTTGGAAACTGAATTTAAATTGCTTATTCTTTAAAATAATATAACAATTTTGAAATTAATTATATACAAAAAATGGCCTTAAAATTAATCTAGTGATCTTACTGAAAACACTACGCATTATTTTGAAAATAAAAAAATCAAGGAAAATTAAAATAGTGAAGGCTATCTTGGGCCTACCCAATTTTTGAGGGATGGGTTCACTCACCAATTCCCTACAATATTTATGACATTCAAGTGTCAGAATTGATGAATTTTTTTAAATCTTTGTCTATATATATATATATATAATTTTTACAGGGTTTTAGATTATATATATGTATATATATAATCATACTTGAAATACATATGCTCAGTTTTAATTTTATATATAAATATATAAATACTAAACTTTACTAAAAATTACATGGTTGACTTGGTTGGACCAAATCGAATGATATGTAGTCTTTTCATAATTACATGAATGATTAATTAACATTCATTTACTTAAAATTTCATTCTTCATCCCATAAAAATCCATTTTTTAAAAATTTTATTCACTTCTCATGCATATTTGTATATACAAATATATATATATATATCATATATATATATACACATATATAAAAATATGCATATATTAATGTATATGTTTCACGAATACAAAATCATTGATGTATAGATAATATCAAGATGTATATGATAAAATTATGACATTTTTAATTTATAAATTCAAACATAGAATTCTATTTGGATAATAATAATTTATTTAAAATAGTTATATACTTGAAAATTTGTATAAGTATATATATATATATATCTAATAAGAACAGAACAAATTCAATATTAGATAAAACTTCGATAAACAAAATCAAATTAAAACAAAAGGTAATTATATAAGATTATTTTTCCAAAATAGTGTGAATTATCAAATAAAAATAAAAATTATAACATAATTAAATATAATATCTTACAAATTTAGAACAAAAGCTTACTAAAAATTTATCAAAATTTTCAATACTAATAGACATGTTTTATTTTGATAAATAAATATATTTACACATATATATATCCATCATTGTAAAAGATATTTTTTTACCAAAAATAATCCCTTAGCACCAGAATATTAGACATTATTTAAGTAAATGAAATTTCTTAAAAAAAACATAAACCTTGGTTAGGAAAAACTATAAACCATAGTTTTAAAATAAATAATTATAATTATTTCTCAGTGGAAAATATGTTTTTGGGTACTTGAACCATTAAAAATAAAACTTTCTTACAAAAAACATGTGAAGATGACACCTTAAGACTTCTTCTTCATGATAGAACCAAAAAATGGCTCCTCATGCTCATAAAAAATAATAGTTCTTCGCCTTTTTCTTTGAAAACTTATCACAATGGACAGAGGGAACTTTTCTCTCTCACATAAGAAAAAAACAAAGTGAAAAACACTTAAGGAAATATAGAACTCTGAGTCCCTCCCAGAATACCTATCCCTACTCTATTTAAACACCCACTATGAAATAATTTATTAATATTTTACTTCTAGTTGAAAATAAATTTTAATTCCTGGAACATATTGTTGTGCAATCTAAGATGAGAAAAAAACACAAAATGAGATCTCAATTGATTAAATATGGAAATAATTGAATAGGGATATCAATTGTTAATCAAGACAACAACAACAACAGAAGGGAAAAAATCAGTGCATCGAATAACTGTTCAAAAATTGAAAAATGGTATGAAAACATGATCGAAAAGGTAAATTTATTGTTTTAATTGAAGTTTCATATGCATATAATAGTGAAAAAATAGAATAGAAAACAATACCATTTGATTCATGAAATATTAAAATAAACTAAATCTAAGATATGATTTAAATTTATAGATATATTGAATGTACCCTATGAAAAATAATGAAAACCATCATCTAGGAAACAAATTGAAGTGAATGAAAAAAAAGACAATCAACACAATGGATTTGTAAGTATTTATAAAAAACAAAAAATAAATAAATTACACCTCCTTATAGGAATGTGGATATTTTAAAACCCAAGGCCGTTTTCCCCAAAATCGACTTTGAAATCTCATCGTGGAATAAATCTGGTGTTCGATTCTAACTCCTAAGGGTTTTCAGTCTTGGTTCGACGTTCATCCTCACTACCACTTGAAACCCGCAAGTTCAACCTAGATCTTCATTCGAAATACCACATCAGAATCCATTCGAGCTCAAAACCCACCACTTGAAACCTTTATCACACCTGTGTTGGCCTCGAATCCACGCTTGGTTTGTGACTTATTCAAATAAGATGAAACTATCACTTGAACTTATCTTATTCCTGAAGGAAGAAGCACCCAACTCTCTTTCTCTCAATGTGCAGTTCCTACCAATGAAATTAAACACTAACCTAGAAAATCTAATTATTATTATTATAATTTTATATTCATTTCATTTCATTTTTATTTATTTATCTAGTTTTATTCAATTAATATAATTTTATATCTTATTATCTTAATAATTATAATATTATTAATACACACATATAATTATACTATTTTAACATATTCATAAAATTTTATAAATTTATATTAGTGAAACTATATTGTATAAAATTATTTACAAAAATATTATATTTAATATAATGAGACGGTTCGTCATATTTCATTTATACCATTAAATTTTTAATTTTGATATATATATATATATATATATATTCATAGATAAAATGCATTCTTGACATATATATAAATATATAATTTTTTTTATTTAAATAAATTTAATTTATAATCTTCTTAATTGACATAAAATTTAATTAAATATAATTATTTTTAACTATTTTAATTTCAAGTAATTCTTTGATCAGTATGAATCCGGTTTTACAAAAATACTCATTTATTCATTCTTGTATTATAAAAAATAAAAGTATATAATAAAACCCATAGTTTTATATTTTAATAACATTTTTTATGTATCAAATTATCTAATTAATTTTCACTTTAAGATTATCATTTTATCTATTTATTTATTTTCCTTCTTTAAATTATTATTATTTGATATATAAAGTAATATCCTTTCAAAGTATTAATATTAAAATTTAATAAAATTTTAGTTTGATTGGTTTAAATTATAAATAAGTCTATAAATAAATACCTAATTAAAATATTATTACTATTTACTTTTCTTTAGGATGTCATACTCTCTCCCCTTAAGGGAATTGCGCCCTCCCAATTCATTTGTCTAACTTAAAAAAATTCTGAATTTCCATATTCATAATTAAAGAATTTATAAGAGGCTTAACTATCTTAAGAGAACTCCATCACGTATATTTTTTCACCTTAAAAGACAACATATAATCACCAATGTTGTCTAGATCGTTCCTCTGATACCAACAATAAGAGCCCGAGCCCACGCTACCAGACTCAGTGCTTAAAAATGATTTGTAATTTTTTTAAAAGTAACTGAACAATCAAAGAACACCTATTACAATAGAGGTCCTTTTACCGGTTTAAGTTCTAATGGATTAGAAAATACCTTTTATTTATCAGAGTAGAACAAAAATAAAACACATGATTGCTACACTTATAAACAGGATAACTCCAAAGGCAATGACATATGAATTTGAATTCCTAAGATACATGGGAGAAATCATTTTAAAACAAAGGGTGAGCATTAATTTCCCAGTATGGGGTTTTTAAAAATCACTGAAATACAATGTAGAAAACCATTATTTGAAAACAAATTTTTGAAATACCCTTTGAAAACTTAATTTAAATTACTTTTTATTTAAAATAATATACAAATTTTGAAATTAATTACATACAAAAATTGCTTTAAAAGTAATCTAGTGATTTTCTTGAAAATACTACACAAGCTTTTGAAAAAAAAACATCATGGAAACTTAAAATAGTAATGGATATCTTGGGCCCACCCAATTATTGAGAGATGGGTTTACTCACCAATTCCCTACCATATTTATAACATTCAAGTGTTAGAATTTATGAAAATTTTTAATGCTTTCTATATATATATATATAATTTTTACCGAGTTTTAGATTTCATATATATATATATAATCATACATGAAATGAATATGCTTAGTTTTAATTTTATATATAAATATATAAATACTAAACTTCACTAGAAATTACATGGTTGACTTGGTTCGACCAAATCGCATGATACATAAAATTTTCATAATTACATGGAAGATTAATTAACATTCATGTACTTAAAATTTCATTCTTCATCCCATAAAAATCCATTTTCTGAAAGTTTTATTCATTTCCCCTAGATATGTGTGTATACATACATACATACATACATATATACATACATACATACATACATATATATATTATATATATATGCATATATTAACGTATACGTGTCATAAATACAAAATAATCGATGTATGGCCAATATCATGATGTATATGATAATATTATGACATTATTAATATATAAATTAAAACATAGAATAATATTTGGTTAATAATAATTTATTTAAAAATTTTATATACTTGAAAATTTATACAAGTATATATATATATATATCGAATAATAACATAATAAAATCATGTTTAGATAAAACTTCGATAAATAAAGTAAAATTAAAATGAAATCTAATTATATAAGATGATTCATTCAAAATAATTTGAATTATTAAATTAAAATCAAAACTATATCATAATTAAATAGAATGACCAACAAATTCAGAACAAAAGAATACTAAAAATTTATCAAAATTTTAAATACTAATAAACATGTTTGATTTTGATAAATAATATACAAATATAGATGTGAATCTTTGTAAAAGATAATTTTTTTACAAAAAATAAAGTATTTACACCAGAATATTAGACATTATTTAAGTAAATTAAATGTTTTATGAAAAACTTGAAATCGTAGTCAGGAAAAACCAGAAAAAATAGTTTACAAATAAATAAGTATAATGTTTTCTCGGAGGAAAATATGTTTTTGAGTACTTGAATAATTAAAAATAAATTTCTCTTACCAAAAACATGAGAAGATGACACCTTAATACTTTTAATTCTTGGAAGAACCCAAACACGACTCCTCATGATCAGAGAAAAATAACGTAGATTCACCCTTTTCCTTGCTAACATTTCACATGAGTTAGAGGACACTGATTTCGCTCTCTCATGAGTGGAAAACAAAGAGAAAAACACTTAGAGAAATATGGAACTCTGACCCCCTCCTAGAATACCTCTCCTCACTCTATTTAAATACTGAGTATGACATAATAATTGAATATTTTATTTCTTGGTTCAAATAAATTTTAATTTATGGGATATATTGTTGTATAAGATAAAATGAAAAAAAGACACAAAACAATATCTCAATTGTTTCGGGATGGAAATAATTGAATACAAATATTAATAATTAATCTTGAAAATAAGTGAATAAAAAAATCAGTTCATCATGTAATTATTTGAAAATTAAAAGCTGCTATGTGAACAAGATTCGAAAATTAAATTTGTTGTTTTACTCGAAGTTTCATTCACACAGAATAGTGAACAGATTTGAATACGACTCATAACCAATTGTTTCGTGAAATATGAAAACAAAATAGATCAAAGATATGATTTAAATTACTAGATAAATTAAGAAAACTATAAATTAAATAATGAAAATACTCATCTGGGAAATAAATTGAAGTGAAAGACAAAAAAAGACAATCAATACACCAGATTTATAAGCATTCAGACGAAAAACAAAACAATAATTTAAACCTACTTGAAGATGTGTGGAGATTTTCAAACCAGAGGTCGTTTTCCCCAAAATCAACTTTGAAATCTCAAAGCGACATAGATATGGTGTTTGATTATGACTTGTGAGGGTCTTCGGTCTCGGTATAAACTTTATCCTTACCACTTATCAAAACCCTAGGATTCAACCTAGATCTTTATTCAAACTACCAAATCAGACCCCATCCAAGCTCGAACCACCTCAGTCACAACCTTGCTCAGACCTTTTTCAGCCATGACTCCTCACTTGGTCTGTGACTTATCCGAAGAAGATTAAAACATCACTCAAACTGATCAGATTCTCGAAGGACAAAGCTCCCAACTCTCTTTCTATCAACGCATAGTTCCTACCCGTGAAAAGAAACCCTAACCCCAAAAATATGATTATTATTATCTTATATTCATTTCATTTCATTTTTATTTATTTATCTAGTTTTATTTAATTAATATAATTATATATCTTATAATCTTAATACTCATAATATTATTAATAAACACATATAATTATACTATTTTATCATATTCATAAAATTTTACAAATTTATATTAATGAAACTATATTGTATAATTTTTTATAGAAATATTATATTTAATATAATGAGATAATTAGTCATATTTCATTTCTACCATTAAAATTTTAATTTCTATATATATATATATATATATTTATAGATAAAATCCATTCTTGACATATATATAGATATATAATCTTGTCTTATTTATACAAATTTAATTTATAATCTTCTTAATTAACTTATCAAATATTTCAATATAATTATTTTTAATGATTTAAATATTAATTAATTCTTTGATCATTATAAATCCCATTTTACAAAAATACTCATTTATTCATTCATGTATTATAAAAAGTTAAACTATATAAAAAACACACAGTTTTATATTTTAATAACATTTTTTATGTATCAGATTAACTAATTAATTTTCAGTTTAACAATATCTTCTTAATTATTTATTTACTTGAATTCTTTAAATTATTATTCTTTGAAAAATAATGTAATATCATTTCAAAGTATTAATCTTAACATTCAATCAAATTTTAGTTTGATTTATTTAAATTATAAATAAATCTTTAAATAAACACCTAATTAAAATAGAATTACTATTTACTTTTCTTGGGATGTTTCACTATAGCTATAATACCCTCCCTAATGATATACCTTTGGAAGTGGCCCTTTCAAACACAAAATCAACACGTTGAGAGATTTATGTATAACTGGCACTGCTAACGCTAGTCATGAAATATCCCCATATGTTAAACATGATTGTGCTCATATACTAAATAGAGGAGGATATCTTTAATGAACAAAACAATGAACTAGTTCAAAATTTACTAAAATGTCAAATTAATAAGGCCCCAGAACATTTCTAGGATAATCATCACCTTTAATGGAATCATCATAAATTCATAATAAACATGTAAAAATTTAAATATAATTTTCAGGATATCCTCATTGCTAACTCTAAGTTGTTGGTATCCAGACCAATGATAGATATTTGAAAGATCCATCATCCCCTATATCTGGAAAAAGAGTTTATAGATCTATACAATTGGGAAATTGTTCTTAACTATCACTAGATTCAATTAATGTCATTCAATACAAGGACTTAGGCACCCATCAACCTACTTGTGAGGGCCTTCTAATAAGTTGCGTAAGAAATCAATATAGTCTCAAGGTGTAAATAAAGATAGAAATTAACCTCTTAATGAAGGGGTTATTTTTGGAACATCCTCTAGGAAAACATACACATACTCATCCATTACTTATGGATGTAAATCAACCAAGGTATCCAATGCACATGGGGAGGGAATTTATAACTAGTTAGAGATTGACTATAACTTCCCACACATAGGATCTTCATGACTCAACAGAAAGTTCCATTAACCCATAAAGGAGGATCTCAATCCATCATGTTGTAAGATTATAACAACTGATGTTAGTAGTTTATCTAGGAATGTACTATAGATATCAATTCCATTTAAAATATGATGTTTTAGGGAAACATCATATCCAAAATGAGGTCCCATGATATCCTCTTTCTACTAAGGACAATATGGAACCATCGATAGATATATATGAGCATGGAATCATCTCCAAAAAGATTCTATCGCTAGATGTGGTATTCTATGGGATCTATTGGAGTATTTTTCTATTTAAATTGGTTTTATTAATAAATTATTGGCTCACACTAATGGCTATGAGGAAGGGTTTTAGTATATATTAGTGATAAATCACACCTTAGATCCTGTCGGGAACCACATAGTTGTAACCCTCCATCACCCAAATCTAACCATGTTATTAACTATCATCCTGCTGAGCTTGAAAAGGACCACCTTGGGAAGAAAGTGATATAAGAAGATAATATATTCTCCCTCCTCCATATCCCCATAAAAAATAACCACTAGATCATTTACTAAAGTCTACTCCCTAGGGACTAACCTATCAGACTCTAGGAGACCACTGACCATGATGTTTCCTCCAATGTGGGGGTCTATCAATTTCTTAACCACCCTCTACAATATGAATGGTCGGACATTAACATTCCATATGATCTTGTCCCTCATGGGTGTAACAAATTATATCCCCTGTATTATTGTAACCTTTAAGAAACAAATAATCCACAAATCCATGGGTTTAAGAATGCATATGTAAATGGCTCTAGTACTGTGATCCTGATACATGATATCGATCAGTCACAGTTTATGATTCTTCCCCTTGGAGGACTCCACTATCTCCCATTACTTTCCACCCCTTTTCAAAGAAGATCTTCATCACTAATGGTCAGTTTAGGACCTCAACACTACTGGGAATGAAGAGAGGGATATCATATACTTAGAGATATCTATAGAGCTCACACTCAATCCACTATTCTTATAATCCCACCATAGATCATATCAAGTGTGTATCTCTTAAGATCAATGAATTTGGAGACATACTCAGTAATAGACACGATTCTCTAGTATAAATACCTTATAACAATGATGCATATAGGACTCAATTTTTAGGGAGTTCTAGTTATGTAAAAGATTATTGAACTCTATCCAAGGAAGAATCACCTCTTCATGATTTTGAGTAATAAAATTCCACCAGAAAATTACTATACCTTAGTGAAAACTAGAACTATGAACTATGATATGGTTGGTAGGTTTCCAAACGAGGCATAAAACTTGAACCATAATTTTGAGTTAGTATTTTTCATTGCCCATGGTTCCAGATCACCTTAAAATTAGGTATGTCACTTTTTCTAAAACCTATGAAGTGATCTCATCCTACACGAACCCTTATCTAGCCTTATTTGAATAATAGGTTACATAAAAGTAGAATAATGGTCACCTGAACTTCAAAATGTGGGTTTAATCATTTCATAATGAATGGAGGTACTACTCCCTATATACCTGAAATAATATTCTTAGGCACTAGACCCTATATGAAAGCCTCTTCACGTAGACAGTATCAAACAATAGGCTTAATATCTCTCATGATCAGGTCATGAAATTGACTTGGGATCCTTGAGGGATATTTATTTTGTGACATAATACAATTTAATAAGATTTATCATATCCATTGAAGCCAATCTTGGAAGATGATTAATTGTGGACATAAAAATAAATGACCAATTTCTATATGAGGCATATAATATTTTTTAATCCCCCAAATCAGTGGTTCAAAATATTGAGTTAAAAGTTGGTTACCGCAATAACACTGGGTTCCTTTGTCTGAAATCCAAATTCAATACCCTTTAAAATAATTTCCCTAAATTTCAAAACCAATCCTCTCTCAGAATATAATTCTAAAATTTTTCCCTATGATTAACCTGATATACTACCAATTTTATATAACTTGACTTACTGAGAACCATCATAGAGAGTGGTAAGATGAATGTGTCACCCCATTCCTACCTCCAATAGGACAAGGGATGGTCACTAGCATTGAGTATGAATATCAAATATAATGGGGGGCCTTAGCTTAATCCAACTCTATAGAACACACACCTTCACAAATGAAATAATAATAATAAAAAAATAAAATGAAACTAGATGTGATGTATAATGAATGTGATAACCTCTAAATTTTAAAACGAATAAATTAATACATTATTCATAATAAAATGGGAAGGATATATACCTAACATCTAAAGGAAAGAACAAATCAAAAATACTTAGACAAATAGGTCCCCTCAATAAGATAGCTGAATAATCAACCATAATCCCCTCCTTCCACATCCTAGTACAACTAGACTCCAATAACACTTTTCCCATAAAATTGACTACCAAACTATCTATTTTATACATAAGGAACAACATGTGTCGGATAATAATTCCATTTTGGAAAAGGTATATTCATTCCAAGTGGAAAATCTAAAAAACAAAAAGTAATGATGAGAAAAATTCTAGCTCTACCATAAGGAAATAAAGAAATTATAACCCTAAAAAACCAAATATTTTTTATGTGGGAGAACCAAAAACCCTAGAGATATTCTCTCCCTTTATATCCCAACTGTAGGAGAATAAAAAAAGATCCCCAAGAATAAAATCTACCCAAAATAAATAACCAGCATAACCACTCTAGAACTATTGTGGGGGACCCATAACCCATAAAAGGGTGATAATCAACTAAGGGAATACCGACGGTAAAGGAAGACCCACGCCCCATACAAGATCTTAGAAAGTGTATTAACTTCCTATATAGATGAACCACACTCCATGTTTTTGTGGGATTACCAAATACTATTTATGATAATGTGGAATTGAAACTTAATATAAAACACCATCAGGGAGTTTCAAGGTTCCAGACAAAGCGAAAGTGTGGTTGGGCTGGTGCCCATATTTAATTTTTACCATGATCAATGATTATTTTGGGATCTATACGATGATGAATGCCAGTCTTCATGGAATAGAATCCAAGATTTATATAAATAATAAAGAGGCTTGAAACCTTTAGATAGGACCTTTCACATCGTGTTTATAATTGAATTAAATTAAATTTCTAAAGAAATAAAATACCTAGTTCTTCTATACTTTCTTCATTGATGATGTTGATCGTCCAAGATGACCCTTTTAGAATATGTTATTGTTCTTATGAGGATCCAAACCAGAATCCCTCTAGCGGTGATCCACACATGTTTCAATGGTCTCGGATTGATGCCACTCACTTTACAGGCTCTAGTGTGGAAAAGAGATTTTATTGCGTCAATCATTCTTGATCACCTGTTCTTCGGTCTCGAATAATGCCTCTCGTTCTTGATAGGGAGAGAGAAGAAGAGTTGAGAAAAAAATTCCTGACATTGAATATTTCTTGCGTCATCGGTTTCCTGTACTTGACACAATAGGCGTACCTCTCTATTTATCAACATAGAGATTCAGTTATAATATTTAATTGGCTAAATACAATTAAATACATTCATAACATTAGAGAAACCACATGATACATGATAAAAATAACTGTGCCATTATTTATGGCATACCAAATTTCAAAAAATGGAATCACAAATTAAATCCAATGCCACATAATTATAACCACACTATTATTATTATTTTTTTTTTTTGCCAACTTGTTAAATAATTATTTACCATCTTGTAAATAATTATCTTACTATTAGGCCGTACTTGGTCTACTTGAACTCCACTTACATTTATTGAAAAATTGAATAAATAAATAAATAATTTATTCTGTCAAATAAATATTTTATTTACAAACTAGTAAATAAATATTTATTAAATGCTAAAAAAAATAAATAAAAATATTTTTATTCACAATATCATGAATAAATATTTATTTAATTTATGAAACTATTTTAACTTGAATACAATTATTCTGCTTTCTTGAGAATAATATTTATTCCATTAATTGAATTCAAATAGAATTTAACTGAGACCCCCAGAAATTATTAGTGTGTGACCCTTAAGGACTATTTCTCATTGGAATTAGGCGGGCTTACCTAAAGTCCAAGAGTAATGTCTAGAAAAGGGTCAAGGAACCCATGAGAAATAATATAATGTCACAACAACGACATCCACATACGAACACTCACTGTATAATATAATCTTTTTTCTCAATATCTTATCTAGTTGGTTTCATGATAGTGTCATAATCCTTTATGCTTGATATTTAATTCTTTGAATACCTGAAATAAACTCATTGTTACACCATGGGAATGGAATTTTATAAGAATATTCTATTTTAATCAAAGGTCTGGGATATTAACTTCCATAAATGGAAGGGACAAATCCTTCCTTGACTTATCCATTAATAACTTGTCATTTTTGACACACCCAATGTACCCTACTTCCCTCCAACTATCAGCATGATAGTTTTCTTTAGTAAATCAAAGTGCACGAGTCATAACATGTATTAATGAGAATATTAAAGTCTAAGGACCATTAAACATGCTTGTCGATAGAACTATCTGATGACTCCAAAACATGCATAATTCCTACTGGCGTGTATGTTCTTATAATCTACAGTCTTGGGGATTAACACTTGCGAACTTCATGAGAAGAAGTATTATCCTATTATGGGTACTGAAGCCTAAAGGTTTTTATACTATGTGTACCATCATAATATGTCATCCAACCACATAACTATATTTAAGAATATTGTCATAGCATTTCAAGGTTCTCATCATAGAGGGGAATTGCTATGACCTTTTCAATGAGATAGGTATACCATGAAATTATTACACTATTGTCTTGAAGAATAATGAAGAATATGTAAAAATATGTTTAATATTTAAATATATTAAATATTCATGCAATCAAAGTACAAACAGTTGGTTCTAGAACACCAACTTTTACAAACTCCCACTTGGAATAAAGGCAACTGCCTATGACTTTAAGTACGCTAGAACTCACATGGGAATAATTTTTCTACCGAGTCAGGGCTTTAGTCAAGGGGTCCTCCACATTGTCTTACATGGAAATACTACTCATTGCAACTTCAAATCTCTGAGAAAAAAACCTCAAGAGATGATATCTCTTAAGTATATTCTTCGTCCACTGATGTGACCTTGGATCTTTTGCGAGAGCCACTGCTGAAATATTATCAAAATACTATGTGATTGGATATTTACCACTAGGTAACACATATAGCTTATGGATTAAGCTCCACATTCAAACTTCTTCTTTAGATTTATTATAAGCTACGATATACACTGATTCTGTTATAGAATCTGTGACCACACTCTGCTTTGATCTATTCCTTCTCACTGCATCTCCATTAAAAGTGAATATGTATCCCATTTGTGACTACATGTCATCTTGATCAGTATGGAAAATATAATTTTAATATCCTCGGATGACTAGATCTTCATCCCCTCAATAAACCAAGAACATGTCCTTAGTATTCCTCAGATACTTTAGGATAGTATCGACTGCCATCCAATAGAAATCACCTGGGTTAGCTTGATATCTACCTACCACACTCAATACATAGGTGAAATCCAGCCTAGTTCAGAGCATGGAAGACATGACTAACCCAATCAAAATTTTGTTTGTAGCCTTTTCCATTCTCTTTATTTCCTCATGTGTATGAGGACATATTTTCATGGAAAGATGAATGTCATGTGATGCTGGAAACAATCCCTTCTTAGATTCTTCCATACTGAATCTCTTTTGTATCTTATCAATGTATGTACTTTGACTTAGGCCCAAAAATCATTTGGATCTATCACGATGGATCTTGATCCCAAGAATATATACTTCCTCACCCAAGTCCTCCATGGAGAATAATTGATTCAAAAATTCCTAATAGACTATAAGAACGACATCTCATTTCCAATAAGTAATATGTCATAAACATATACTATTATAAACCTGATTGCACTTCCACTACACCGTTTGATGACACAAGGCTCACATTCATTATTGATAAAACCAACTTCTGTTATGGATTCATCAAAACGAATTTTCTATGACTTGAATGCTTTCTTTAATCCATAAATGGATTTCTACAACTTGGATACCTTATTGGCACCCATTGGAGTCATAATCCCTTCAGCTTGTGTCATGTAGACATCTTCCTGAAGGTTCCAATTAATGAAGTCTATTTTGACATCCATTTTCCAAATCTCATAGTCATTGTATGTGACAATAGAAAATATAATTATAATGGATTTCAACATTGCAACTAGTGAAAAGGCTTCGTCGTAGTCAATTCCTTGATGCTGCTTGAACCCTTTTGCAACTAGTCATACCTTATTGGTACTGACTTGTCCTTCCATGTATAGTTTCTCCTTGAATACCCATTTTTAACCAACAATATTTACATCAACTGGGGGATATATCAATATCTAGACTTGGTTTTCTTACATGGAATCCATTTCAGAATTCATGGATTCTTGCCACTTGGAAATATCTTTTCCAGTTACCACTTCCTTGTATGTTAGAGGATCATTATTATCAACTAATAAAGAGTCACCATCCTTGGTAACTAGAAAACCATACCATTCTGGTTCTCAAAACTCTTTTGTAATCCTACGTAGTTCTTGTGTCTTTGGAATAGTTCTTTCTTCCATGGGTCTTTGTGGAATCGGTTCCCATACTAACTCTTGTGCACCTTGAGCCTCAAACTCATCGATGTATATCTTGATCCTATTATATTTTTAAGATATGTGATCCCTCTCAAGGAATATGGCATGTCTTTCCACTATAATCTTTTTGTCTAAGGGGTTGTGTAGGTAATATCCCATTGTTTCTTTGGGTTATCCGATAAAGGTAATCTTTGTGCTTCAGGGTACAAGTTTGTTACCTGAAGAGGTATTAACAAATTCTTTACTTCCCATACACTTTTAAATTCAATAACATGTCTTTCTTTCCACTCCAGAACTCATATAAAATACCATTTATCAATTGTACTGGTACTTGGTTTAGTATGTGCACTACTAATTGTAAAGCATATCCCCAAAATGATAATGGAAGAAATTCATGACTCATCATTGATCTCACCATGTCTAACAAGTTGTGGTTCCTCCTTTCACTCACACCATTCCATTAGGGCATGTAAGGAGGTGTGAGTTTTGATATGATCCCAAAATCCTATAATTAATCAATGAAATATTGATTAAGATATTCTCTACCTCGGTTTGAGCGGAGTTTCTTAATCTTCTTACCAAGATGGTTCCCAACTTTATTCTTTTATTATTTGAACTTATCAAAATAATTTGACTTATACCTCATTAAGTATATATATCCACATCTACTAAAATCATCAGTAAAATATATGAAGTATGAGTACCCTCCCCTTCCATCCACAAGAAATGGTCCACACACATCGGTATGAAACAATTCAAGAATCTCTTTAATCCTTTCACTTTTCCCACTAAATGGGGATTTGGTCATTTTGCCTTATAAACTAGCAAGACATACGCCAAGTGGTTTTAGTTCGAAAGAATCTAAATATCCATCTTGATGTAAAATTTTCAAGTGTTTCTCCTTTTCATGACCAAACTGGTGATACCAGATTTTGGTGTGGTATGAGTCATGCATAGTATCTCTGTTATCGATTTCTATTACTTGGTTTGTGTAATCCAAGACATAAAGACTGTTGTATAAATGTGACCTAAAAAAAACAAAACCTATATTTTTAAAAGAATAAAAAATCATTTTCATACTTAAAAACACATCTATCTCTATCTAATTTGGATACAGAAATATTTTTTTTTGTAAAAGACGACACATAATAACAACCCTTTAACACTGAGATCATCTAAGTTGGCAACATGAGGGGGTAGTCCCCAACAACTATAGTAGAAAGTTTGGCTCCATTGGATGCTCATAGTTCTACCTCCCCTTAGTTAATCTTCTTGAATCTACTTGTTTTATGTATTTGGATACATATGAGAGCACCACCATTTATTTCTAATAGCCAATTTTTAGAAACAAATAGATTTCATTAAATAAAAATCATACCTGAAGCTTCCCATTGATTCTTAGGATGGGTGAAACTCTTTATCCATTCTCCCTTCTTTCCATATGTGAAACAAACAACTTCATGTTCCCTTGACTCCCCTTTTATCTTCCTTTTCTCGGTAGGGCGGGAAAATAATTTGGATTAATGATCTTCACCTTCCCCTTCCTTTTATTCACGATAAGGATAGAAGGATTTTCATACTTCATATCTTTTTTCACATGGTGAATGAGGATAAGAATATTATATATAGACTTCTAAATGTTTTTTATATGGAAATTAACAACAAAGATGGAGAAGATATTAGGGAGTGATGCAAAAATGAGATTGGTACCTAGTTCATCGGGGATTTTAATCCATAGAATATCTAGGCACTCATTATATCCAATGAGATTGACTACAGGAGGCCCATCAAGGGAACCCTCTCCAAGCTTAATCTGAAAGAGTGCCTTGGATATCTCAAAGTGTTCCTGTCTTTCTCTTTCACGGTAAAGGAAACAGAGGTTCTCGAGCATGAAATATGCATCCATGTTTGTGTGAGACTTCATGAGCTCAATAGAAATTGATGATAACATCAAACATTGAATATAAACTATATCATTCATATGTTTCTCGTAGACCAAGAAATATTCATCACTCACCTCTTGTGAAGGCAGATCATGTAATTATGAATCAAACATACATGATTTCGGTTCATGGAATAGAATAACCCGAAGGTGTTTAAACCATTACCAGAAGTTACTAACAGTGAGGATGTTGCCTTTGTCCAGAATTTATCACTTGGATAGTGTGGTTGAAAATCTTGTCATTCTACCATACAATTAAAAGATAATATGAATATAACATTCATGATTACATTTTATGAGAAATAATAAATTTATTTTATTAAGTCTCTCACTATTTTATCGAGTCCCAATGGCCCTCCCCATTAAACTCAAGATGTCCTATTGTCATGAAATTCTAATGTCAAGGATCCATATTCCCCATTTCATAAACCCAACAAGGTTTGGTCAAGCTATTTGACGGTATTTAAGTATCCAAGTCTTTTCAAACTACGGGATTTCAACTCCTTCATCCATTGAGTGGACTCCCCAATCCTGAAATCCTAACTTTAATTTCCTCAACACTTGCCTCCAACATTACACCATGTCTAGTAAGGGATAATCCTCTGGATGTAATATGTTTATGTCAACTCAAAACCTTTCATAAAGGATTTTTGTATAAAAGTAAGTGTCCTAAAAAGGGTTGGTCAAACACATAGCTTTATTGAGTCTTTACCTTAATAAATTAATGGAATAATTAGTTTTAATTAATATTTTGATTGAGTATTTTTTATCTATTATACATAAATTTTCTTTCTTATCTTTATCACATGATTATTAGTATTAAGTGGAAATTACATAAGTGATTAACCATGTCTTGATAATATTTACGCACAAACCTGGTTTATTTTAGTTCCGTATTGCATTCTTATTAGTTCATTACTTTTGTGATCGAGACAAAACATCCATAATGAAAAATAATGAAATAGACATAAATAAAATAAAGTAAAGGGAATGATCATGAGATTTTTTATAATGGTTATTTTATCTAGAGGTTGATAAACTAACCTTGTCCTAGGGGAGAAACACCTTCATGTTTACAACTTTCCACCTCTCCACCTTTGCATATCCTTGGATTGGGTTTTCCTCTTCTCCTAATTTGGACTTCCCCCACAAGTTTGGGAGCTCCATCCATTACATATGCGTTTTAACTTACATGTAGGTGAGGGGTAAAAAGGGGGTTTGCATAAAAGAAACCATGGACACTCAGGCCCTACATATTCATGAGGAGAGATGTCTTGCATGCCAACAATTAATTTAACAAATAAATTAAAATTAAACCAATCACATATAAAGGTCTTGGTCTAGTTCATGATCACCTACATACATGCAATAAGTTATGCATTTAATAAAACTAGAATTCAATTATTTAATCATTATTATTAATATAAATTTCACTTTAAATAGATTAATTACTATCTTTAATTAATCAATAATCTAATATAAATTCTTTTCTGAATTTCCTTGATATTCTCATCAAATAACATAAATTCACCTTGGAGGTATCTTGGTGAATACTCATTCGAATCTACCCAACAAGTATTACATTCAAAAACAATTTTACTTTTATGACATATAAAATACAAGATGTTTCAATGCATAGAGTAAGAACCTATAGTATAATTTGTACATGATATATAGTTATGAACATAATAGAGACATTAAAGTTTTAACTTTGCGTAATTTGGAAAAGTTGACGACATATAGTTTCAACTACACTGGGTGTACTAAATTCACCATATATCCCAAATTACTTGCCTAGGGACTCGGCATATTAACCGTAATTTGGAAATTTCGGAGTATAAGACATATACATTGGGCTACAAATCGTGTTTTCTATGTATTACACGGTTACCAGTCAGCTTAGCCATGTATGGTATACATAGTTTGGCTCCTAACATGAAGGGACAACATGCCATGTAAAGTGGGACATATAAAATTTAATCCAACAAGCGTGTTGCTATCTGTTCTAGTCAACAAGTGGATTATAATTAACTACAATGCATGAAATAAATGCACACAGCTTGATTAATTGCTGAATTACTTCCAATGAGCTAAACACAACTACACAGGGTGTAGTCTGGATTGCACGGTGTGTATGGAAGAGAACATGACAGCTTAGTCTGAACACACGATGTGTAATTTTGTGTTACTTGGGTAGAATCGTTGACGCCTCCTGATGAGTTCTCCATTTAAATTTTAATAAAAAAATCATATTTTTTTGTGAAATTTGCGAGAAATGAAAAGAGGGAGAACAATTCTCAAAATCCATTTTACAAGAATGATTAACCTTGAATTGAAAAACAAAATTATTAAACTATAAATCATTAAAAATGAATTTATATAATTATAAACTATGATTTACTCCCTTTGATACCACTTTCAAGGTTTCGAGCGCAGTAGGAGCGCAGTTGGACCAACACCCAACTTTAATTTTTACCATGATCAATGATTATTTCGGGAACAATTTGACAATGAACGATGGTCTCCATGGAATAGAATCTAATATTTATATAAAGAAATAAGTGGCCCGAAACCTCTAGAGATCATATTTCACTTCATGTTTATATTTAATTGAAATTTAATTTCTAAAGAAATAAAATACCCGGTTCTTTGGTACTTTATTCGTTGATGATGTTGATCGTCTGTGATGACCCTTTTAGATTATCTCATTGATCTTCAAAGGATCCAAACTAGAACCCCTCTAGTGGTGATCCACATATTCTACAATGGTCTTCGATTGATGCCACACGCTTTCTGGCTGCTAGCGTAGCGAAGGGAGTGTCTTGCATCGATTTTTATTGACCACATATTCTTTGGTCTTGAAGAACGTCTCTCATTCTTGAGGGGGAGAGAGGAGAGGAGTCGAGAGAAAAATTAATGACTTTAAATTTCTCTTACGTAACTGGTTTCCATTACCTGGAACAAAAGATGTACCTATCTATTTTTCTACATGGGTATTCCGTTATAATATTTACTTTCATAAAAAAATTAAATACATTCATAACCATAGATAAAACCTAGGATATATTATAACAATAACCGTGTAATTATTTGTGGTACACCAACTTGCACAAAATAGAATCATAAATGAAATCCTGTGCCACATAATTATAACCATATTATTATTATTTTGTTTTGTGCTATCTAGTTAAATAATTATTTATCGTCTTGCTAAAAATAATTTTACTATTGGACCATCCTTAGTCAGTTCAAACTCCACTTCTATTTGTTGAACACCTGAATAAATGAATAAATAATTTATTCTCTTAAATAAATATTTTCTTCAAAAAATAGTAAAAAAATAATTATTAAAGGTTCAATAAAATAAAAAAATATAATTTTATTCAAAATCCTATGAAAATTTTTTTATTTAATTTATGAAATCATTTTAACTTGAATAAAATTATTACACTATGTTGAGAATCATATTTATTCCATTAATTAAATTAAAATATATTTTAGCTGATACCACAAGAAACACTTAGTGTGTGACCCTCAAGGATTCTTTTTCATTGGAATTAGGCAGGCTTGCCTAAAGTCCATGAGTACTTTCTAGAATAGGGTAAAGGCACCCATGGGAAAAAAATTAATGTCACAACAATGACAACCAAGTACGAAAAACCACTGTGTAATATAATACTTTTGTCTCCATATCTCATCAAGCTGGTTTCATGATAGTGTCATCAACCTTTATGCTTGATATGTCGTTCTTTGAATACCTGAAATAAACTCGACATTATACCATGGACATGTACTTTTCTGTGACGATTCTTTTTCAATCAAAGGGATGAGATATCAACTTCCATAAATAGAAGGGAAAAATCCTTCCTCGAATTATCCGTTAATAACATGTCATCCATGACACACCCAAAGTACCCTACTTCTCGACAACTTTTTGCATGACGTTTTTCATTAGTAAATCAAAGTGAACGAATAATGACATGTATTGATGATAATATTAAAGTCTATGGACCATTATACATGCTCGAGGATATGAATATCCAATGACTCCAAAACATACAGAATTCCAAATGGTGGATATGTTTTTATAATCTCCCATCTTGGAGACTACCAAGTTTGAACTTCATAAGAAGAAGTCTTATATGATTATGAGTACTCACACTTGACGGTCTGTATACTATGTGTACCATCATAGTATGTCATCCAACCATAGAACTATATTTTTGAATATTCTCATAGCACTTAATGGTTCTCATCATAGAGGGGAATTTCAATGACCTTGTTAATGAGATAAATACTCGAGGACATTATTACACTATAGTTATGCAGAACATTGAACAATATGTAATAGGATGTTTAATATTTAAATATATTAAATATTCATGTAATCAAAGTAAAAACAATTGGTTCTAAAACACCAACTCTTATAGGAGTATCAACCTTGTCAAATATCTGTTCATCACAATCGATACCCATTTTCAGTCCTATGAGGTTATTGAGACCAAAATGAACATATTACCTCATGTCATACCTATGATAATAATGAGAATCATACCATTTCATCCTATATAGAAAAAATACCATCATGGACTACTTATATTCCCAAATCCTTATCTCGATCAAAGAGATATAAAAATAAACTTAGACTAAAAAATACATGAAATATACTTTATGGGTACATGGAATGTAACACCATTACAATCCCCTGGATGTGTAAATTTTTTCTACATGACATTTAAGTGTCTAACTAAATGGAATGTATGTTATGGAAAAAATTGTATGGGCCCAACATGATATATGGAATGCACTAGACCAAACATTTTCGTGGGAGTGTTGACATACATGGTGTGTCCCAAGAGGAACTTGACATGTGGACTCAGCCTGATCAGTCAACGTGTACATATAGGGAGGTAAAATCAAATAAATCAAAAGGTACACGACATATAGTCCCAACCCACATAGAGTGTATATCCAAATGGAAACTTGGTCATGTAGTCCCTACATATTCCATATCAGATGGCTTAGGGAAACATGACATATATACCTAGGCCACATTCCATGTGATACTTAATTCCCTTATAAACCTTATATTCCTTATCATTGGGGGATAAATGAGTTGTGTCTTAGAATCACGCACCATTTTTTCGTCTTATAAAAACCATATTCTACCCAAAAACCTCAAAATTACTTATCATCTCTATTATCACCTACGATCAAGGCCAAAATATCACTACACACCTTGATCACTATTATCATGCTAAGAAATGTTAATTTCCAACCATTCTATATTGGAAATAGAATTTATAACGATTTTAAGTAAACCATGATCCACCCAATCTAATTAGCTTCTCAAAAACCCTGAACATCATTGATGATCCCTAATAAATTGTTTAAGATTCTAGGTTTGGTTTCATGTCTAACTATAACTATATTTTTTGAACCACCAACCAATTAAATGGAAAATTATTAATGCATGAATTAAAGGGAAGAGAAAACAAAGAAAATAATTTATTAGAGTAAATTATGGCTATTTAAATTATTAACTATGGATCATTCATCTTAAAATTTGAATAATGATAGAAGGGTAGTGCAGAATCATCATTTTCTTTCCCTATAGAGAAAAATCTAAATTAATGATCCATGATTTGGAGAAACAATATAGATTTAGAAATACATGATCCAAATAAAAAAAATAAAATTATATTAAATTAATAAAGAATCCCGAACTAACCAATGTATTGTTCATTGACTAAGAATGATTCCACAATAACATTGTTGGAAATATTTGATGTTGAATTTCATTTGTTAGATCCACAGATTTTATAGATCTCCTTTGATTACTTGTTTTTATTTGACTTTTTAAGGGTAGAATTTATGGTGCATAACCCATGAATGATATTCTTAGAGATAATTTAATAATAGACTCCTATTTTAGTGGTATAATAAACTAATTAATAGTTTAATTAATTAAATTAATTTATAAATCCCCCAGAAACATATATGGAGTTGACTGGGAAATTTTTACAATGAGAAATCATAGAATGATTGAGATGACATGATGCATGGTGTCTTATAAACATGATTTTAAGGATAAAACCTGTCGATTTATTGAACCTGGGACTTAAGATTATGAAATATGAACTAGTCTAGGGATACCTTAATCTTCCCCGGATGTTTAGTTCCAAAAAACAACATTAGGGAGGCTAGAAAATCCCGTAAGTTTATCAAAGAAATAATGAATCATGAACCTAAGAATTTTTGTGATAACATTTTTCTATTATATGAACCAGAAAGGTTTGTTTTTTTAGTTTCAACTTCAGGGAGATTCAAAATTTGTGATTTCATAAATATGGTGTATTAGAGTTACATAATAGGCTTATGGATATCCACAATTTTGTGTAACGAAATACTAGGCATGATGATTTTTCTAGTATGGAGAATGATAAATCCTTTTCTTATTACTAATGAAAATATCTAGAAGATGGTGGTGGTTCTAGATTCTAGATTCCAATGATGCATCTCACCATAGTAGAAAAAATGACACATTTCTTTATCGAAGGTGAATTTTCCAAGGGGTTATGGATATTTATAAGGCATGGATTGGGTATTCAGGATCACAGGGACACTATGAAGAAGCTCCTTGAGGGTTGGTTCCAAGGGTGCGACAATATAGTTTTGATGATTATGTAATAGAAGGGTATTTCTCAATGGTATGTTGGTCCCTTTGGGATTCCAAAAATAAGGAAAACCATGACAAGAAGGTATCTTTTATTTAACTTATTGTTTTGGTGAAAATGCTGCTGGGTGAAATGGGATCTGTTATAAATGGAGGATGTTATTACTCTATGATCTGTTCTTTTCTACCAAGGCCTTATGTAAAACTAGATAACCAATGTATAAGGATAAATATATGGATCAAGTGGAAGCCACTTAAAATAAGTGTTGGGGTTCAGCCCGCACGTAGTATCTTTTAGATTTGAAGATATTTTTTTGGGAAATTCAAGATCCTTCCACTGTGTATCTGACAGAATGATATAAAATAGATCTCATGATATTTTTTTTGATATATATTTTCAGATTTAATTTTTAATAATGATATGTGGAATATGAAAGCCTATAAAAGGGGAAGTCTCTAGTAGAGAATAGAAAGAGAGAGCTTCTCAAGATCTATTCCATTGAGATCAGGATGAAAGGGGCCGCCGCATCTGTGGTAGCCCATGTGGATCATCAGCGCTAGGGTACAATACATCGATGGTGGATCTATAATGAGATGGGATACCGCGTTTATGGTGTCATGTGTGGCACATCAACACTGAACATGTGTGAAGTAGTAGCGATGTGATCAATGATCGTTCTTTGTATGAAGAGTCTTCTTGACTACGGTGACCAATCAGCATGTCCTGATTTAAGATTAGAGATACATCATGATGGAGAGATCATGGGAGAGAAATCCTTTGGGTGTTGGAAGATGGTGCGAGGGTGATGTATTTTCAGATGAAGATCTACTAGGTAGTGACATTTCATCAACATGAGGGTGAAGTTTTGTCATAGATGGATCTTTTGATATATGGCCTCAGTGGGACGATTATCAGAGGGAAGGTAGAGGTGTATTGGGGGTGTGGTTTTCACACAGGTTTTATACGCTCTCTCATTTGTAATTCAAGATTGTAAATTACATAGATTCTTGTATTCTATGATTTATAAGGAATATTTTTGGGAATTTCCCTATGGTTTCTTAATCCTCTGCAAGGAGGGTTTTTTCACGTTAATAATCATGCATGATGATTGATTTATTCTTCTTATATCGCTTGCATATTTCTATGAGTTTATAAAATTATTTTTTGGTAAGAAATTTTCATCCTAGAATCAAGATTATCCTCAATAAGTGGTATTAGAGGTGAAGGTTTAGGCTTTCTATTTTTTGTGAGAATTTTTAATGTTTTCGAGAGGATCGATGGATCATGCGTGATGTAAAATAATCTTTGTAAAGAAGGTTTAAAGTAGTGTTATAGATTTTACATCTAATTATTTTCTTGAGAATGTGTGATTAGTGAAGAAAAAATTAAAATTTGAAGATTGAGGGGATGCACTAGGTGGTCAGGATTTTGAGCAGGGGGAGAAAGTTTTTTCAGATGGTGCTATAGATTTTGAGGCAATCACGCTTTTGAGGGAACTAGATATTATTGATTCCGGTATTGGTGGTGCAGACACAGATATGATGAAGAATTTAGCGATTGGGTTTCCTTTGCAAGGGGAGTAGTCAGGTTTCTGTCAGAGCAGCAAAAGTGTGTCTCATTTCTCTACTGAGGATAATGGTTGGTGCAATACCAACATGTTTTTTGGTCTAAATAAGTTTTTTGGTTGGTATCTCTATTGACTGGATAAAAGGATAGATTTTTGGGCTTCAACCCACACATAATATATTTTAGATTTGAAGATATATTTTTTGGAAATTCAAGATGCTGCCGTTATGTATCAGAGAGCATGAGATACATGAGATCGCATGATATCATTTTGAGATATATTTTCAGATTGATTTTTCAATCAAGATATGTGGCATATTTGAGCCTATAAAATGAGAAATGGATGGTGGTGAATATAAAGAGAGAGATTCTCAAGATATAGTCCATTGAGATCAGAAGAGAAGGGGCTACCATGTCTGTGGTTTCCCATGTGGCTTGACAACATTGTCTTACAAGACATAAATTATGGATCTATGATGAGGTGAGATACCGTGTTACAGTATCTTGTATGAAACATCGACATTGAACATGTTCTAAGCAGCAATGACATGATGAATGATCAAACGATTTTTTGATAGTCTTCTTGATTGAAGTGATCAAGCAGCATGTACTGGTTGAAGATCAACAGTACATCAATATGGCGAGATCATGAGAGATAAATCCTTCTGGTGTTGAAATATGGTGTGTGGTTGACACATTTTCAGATGAAGATCTCCGAGGTGGTGACGTTTTGTCGACAGAAGGGTGATGTTTTGTTACAAATGGATCTTTTGATACATGGAATCGATGGAATGATTATCAGAGAGAAGGAATAGTCGTATTGGGGTGTGGTTTTCATATAGGGTTTCTACACTCTCTCATTTATAATTCAATTTTGGGTATTAATTGGATTCTTGTATTCTTTGATTTATAGTGGAAGCTTTTGTAAACTTCCCCATGCATTTTTAATCAACTTCATGGAAATTTTTCCCACATTAAAAATCACGTGTGCTGATTTATTTATTCTTCTTATATTGATCCATATTTTGATAGGATTCTCATGATATTTTTTGGCAAGAAATTCTCAGCATAAAATTTGAATTCTCGCCAACAGTAATCCTAAAACTGAACGTTGATAGATCATGTCATCTAGGAGAGATGAAATGGGGTGGACTGTTTAGGGACAGTAATTGTTCAGTTATCAATAGATTAAGTAATTTCTATGGACCAGGGACTTCTATCAGTATAGAGGTAAGAGATATGTTTATGAGACTTAGGTTATGCAACTCCTATTGAATTCATATTGCTATGGTCGAGTTGGATTCTACAATGAAGTGAGGACCACAATGGGAGGTAAACTATTTCTGAAGCAGGTGAAACCTTTTTTTTTTCAATAAGGGGATTCATGTTACCCACACCCAGAGATAAGGTAATTTTCTAGCTAATTCACTCACTAAAAAAGATAACGCAGGTGATACTCTTATTCTCTATAAATATTAAGGGTATTTACAATATAACTATAATAACTTTGTGAAATGTAATTCCCTTGGACTTAATGACCTCCTTCCCCCTTGAGTGGGAGAGTTCCTAGGGTTTTTTTCTTGTTTCTTCCAACAAAAAAAAATTCAATTTTACGACAATCCACCAGCGATGACCTGAAATTGAGAACCCTCGTGTGAATGAAAATTACTCCACTCTTAAGGTAAAATCTGAATTTTGTATATAACAATGGTCCCAGATTTCTCCTTAGGAAAATTGTTTCAAAGAAAAATAAATATTCATATAAAAATAACTGGTATGACTAAAATAAATATATAATTTTTAACATATCATTATTGAGGCATTCCAATGCCTTAAAATCCATGTTTTCAAAAAAAAAAATTCATCTCCAAATTATTATTTTAAATATAATGAATTTATAAATAAAAAAACCGGTATCACTACATATTTATGGGTGTATTAAGGTGTTGTAAAGATGTATCATGATTTAATGAGGGAATTTAGTTGGTTTGGGATGAAGTATCAGACAATTGTGTTTTTCCTCAATGATTTTTTTAGTAGTTGAAATCCAGAAAATAACTCCCTATTGGATTATTTCATCCTTTTGGAATTCCACATTTAAATTTGGAGGATAATTATATTGATGTCATTATGGTTTTACTCATACCTAGAGGGATTTATAATATTTGGGTTATCAAGGATTGATTGATGTAGTCATATCATTTGTTATTAATTAAGGAATCATGAATGAACAATTGTTTTTAAAAGATTTATGTAATGGAGGTAGTGAATCTTGATGGATTATTGAGGACTATAATTTCTAATCATGATTCCCATTTTTTTTAGTTTTGAGGAAGGAATTTTAGCCTGCTTTCAGAATCCCATTATGTCATAACATCACACATCACCCATAAAATGATGTTAAACTTAAGTGGATATTCCATATGATGGTTGATATGTTGAGAGTGTATATTTTAGATTTTTTAGGGACATGTCCAAATCATTTATCATCATTATAGATGTTGTTTGATATGTTGGGAGTGATTATTTTATATTTTGGCGGGTTATGGCCAGATCATTTATCATTATTCTAGATATTGGTTGATATGTTTAGAGTGTGTATTTTATATTTTTGCGGGTTATGGCCAGATAATTTATTATCGATGGAGTTTGATTATAATAATAAATTTCATTCCTCAATACTTATGGGATATTGTAAGGCTTTTTATCGGTGATCATTTAATTCATTATTGTGTTTGGTATAATTTGTTGAGATATCTATATATAAAATATATATGGAGAAGGATATTATAGAGTGTGTTCATGTTATTCAAAATCTCATTAGGACTACTCAGAGTTGACATACATCTTATATTGATCGTAGTAGGATACCAATAAATATTGTGTTTGATGATTTTTATTTCTTCTGAATTTCAACTCAGTATCGATTGGGATGGTCGAGATGTGGACGTAAGTACAAATTCAGAATTATTATCCAATTTTTTTAGTTTGGAGGGAGTTACTAGTGGCTTATTTGTTAACACTACCTATATGGTGTGAAAAGGTTCATGACATGTTATATATCTAAATATTGGAAGTGTTATCAAGATATTTCAATTTTTTTTAAATAATATGGATACCAAGGAAGATATAATTTTTACTAAATCTTCAATAAAAATTTCGGATCATAAAAGCATGTTTTTGGGTGGGTGACTTATTACCTTTGTGTCAGTACATTGAAGGTACATTCGTGTATAAGAAATAATTTCAGAGGGTAAATATATATACAATCTCAACATCTGAATTTTTTTCATTTATTATTTTTTGAGTTCTAATATGGAATTCAATTGAAAATATCAAATTTGAATGAATTTTTTTGCGTAGTAATTCCACTTATTATGATTATGGTTGGTTCTTTCCAAATATGAATAGCTTTAAATGGTTGTGTAATATATAGAACCACATTTTTTAAATTTTAAAAGTTTACAAAAGTTTATATATTTTCATCTAATAAGTATGAAATAATAATTTTAATAATCTCAAAATGAATTTTGAGCATTCCATTAGATTTAGGATTTGATGTTTACCCTTTGGGGATAATTTTTAAAATTTTCAATATTATTGTTTTTTCCCATAAATATTGCGTGGGGGTGGATGTTATTTATTTAGTCTATACATATTTTTATTTATTATTTTTAAAAATAAATAACGTGTTAGGTGATATATTTTATATTATGTTGGAGACATAAATATGATGGAGGATAGAGTAGTGATATATGTTTTATATTATCAATATTCTATGTTAGAGAAATTAAAAGTTGAATTAAATGGTGGGATTGGATGGAAGGTAAAGGAAGGTTTAATGAGTTTTTAATCATGAGATAAATTGGGGAATGTTAAACAAATAAAAATGAGGGGGGGATCATTCTCCACTCATGACATTTATAAGATATTTTTTGAAATTTTATGTATGCTCTTAAGGGATAGATCATTGGTGATGGTGTAATGGATGATTGAGATTTTAGAGAATGATGAAGAAGTTTTTCTGAATGATTAGTTACAATAATTAAAGGATTTAAAGTTTCCTTCAACATATAATTGAGGAAGGTGTCAAAAAATTAACTACTTCTAATAATCTTTGTTTAATTTAAGATGATTTTAAATTTTTATGATTGTTATATAATTCCCAATAATCTAGAATAATTAATGTATAGTAATTTGAAAATAGGGATGGTAGATGGATATGAAATTGGTGGAATATTTATTGTAGTTAAATAATTGAAATGTGATGAGTCACTAATACAAAATAAGCTTTTAATAGCACTGAATTAGCCTTGATCATTGATTGAAAATCACTGACTACCAGAGCCTAATTAAAATTACTAGGATTTTATCATCACTAGAAAAGAACTGAAAAAGGGGTCCTTTATTAGTGCTTCTAGAAGTGTTGATCAAGGGGTCCTTTATTAGAACTTGTATAAGGGGTGATAAATGACCCCATTTATCAATTGTAATATTTATTACTGATAAAGGAGTCCATTATCAGTTCTTTCAGTAGCACAGATAAAGGCATCCTTTATCATTATACTTGATAGTGATGGTAAAGGGGAATATTTTAGTGTGTTTTAACATCACACTGAAGTACCAGAAACATCACCAAAAATCCGAAAAATCAGGTACAACTATAGAATTTAAATGAAATAAAATTTCAAACATAAATACAAGAAAAACACGATGTTATGTAAATTTAAAACATTTTTATATAAAGTTAAATTAATAATTATAAATTATCACATACATTCAAAAACATCAATGTTATTTTGTATTTTTCCTCTAACCCCAACTCATGCTATTTTTGAACAAACAACCCAGACTTGAGAAAAGGAACACTCGTGTGTGATAAAAAAATTATTATGTTAGTAATAATATAATGAAAGAAGTTAAAAAGAAACATCTAATTTTAAAATAAACTTTGATTCTTACTAGGAACAATGTGTATCAGATTGAGTTACATTGATTCTTCCACATCACACCATTTAATGTCAAACTTCATCCATTATCTCTATGAAAATTAACTAAATAAGTATAAGGTAAAAATGATAAATAAATTAATCAATTAATTGAGTATAGAATGTAAAAAAAACATCTAGGATCTCTTTCCCAATTTTGGAGATGTGATGTGAATTTTAAACTAAAATCACACTTATATATTGAAAAAAGTAGTTAGAGTAATATATGTCCCATCAGTCATTGTGTTGAGGTGAATTTGATTCACACACATCCCAAATGACTTATGGATCATTTTTATAAATTATTAAAAAGATCAAAATGTTTTTTCTTAGTTTTTGAGTACATGACTTATCTTTTTTACTAAAATGTCATTTTAAACTAGACACATGAACTTTGAGTAATAACAATAGCATCATGTTTCAATATGACACACAAATAATTACTATAAATAAAAAAACAGCAAAAGAATCATTATCCAAAATTATCAATACAATCATAGTTTTTTAATAATATTTTAGTTAGTGAAACTTTTTTGAACCAAAATATCAATTTTAAACAAATAACATACACTTTGAGTCGCAACAACCACATCATATATTATATTGAGGTGTGGATAATTCCATGTTTCCAAAAATTAAATATGGATCATTTTCTTAAAGTATCAAAACAATATAAATTCATTTTATCTATTTTGTGTATGCTAGTTTCATTTTTTAACAAAATTAATGTCAATTTTAAATAAAAAGACACACATGTAGTCATACATATCACACCATGCATCGAATTTAGGTGAGGTTGACCCCTAAATATTCCGAATGACTTATGTATCTTTTTAATAATGTATGAAAATAATAATAATGCATTTTATTCATTTTGAGTGTGTCAATTGTGTTTTTATTGGAATGTCATTTTAAATTGAAAACATGATCTTTGAGTCATATTGGTAACATTTTGTTTTTATTTGATGTTATACTGATTCCTACCAATAAAAAATTACTTATGAATCATTGTTCTAAATTATCTTATTAATCCAAGTGCATTTTCTGAGTTTTTAATGAGTGGCACTTTTTGAAATAAAATATCTATTTTAAATTGATAATAGACACTTTGAGTCATACTAGGTAGACAATGTATCATATTTTGGCATTTATAATTCCTAAAAATCCCAAATTACAAAAGGATAATTTTTCTAAATTATCAAAATAATCCGAATGTATTTTCTCTATTTTGAGTAGGTGAATTTTTTTTACTAAAATTAATGTCAATTTTAAATAAAATGTTGCACATAGAGTCATATCAGACACAATATGTGTCTAATTGAGGTGTGTCAAATGAATACAAGTCCGAAATGACTTATGGATCATTTTAAAAAATTATCAAAATAATATGATTGTGTTTTTTTGTTCTTGAGTATGTCAATTTTCTTTTTTACTAAATTGTAATTTTAAACTAGAAAACACACTTTGAGTCATATCAAGCTTATCATGGGTCTATTTGGCATTATAATTATTAATAAACATGAAAAAATACTTACAAATGATTTTCATAAATTAGAAATATAATTAGGGAACATTTTCTTATTTTCCACTGAGTGACACTTTTTGAACTAAAATGGTAATTTTAAGCTATTAAAAATCACTTTGAGTTATAACAGGAACATTATGTATCATATTGAGGTAAGACAAAATAATATAGGTCAAAAATTACTTATGAACCATTTTTAAAAAGTATATAAACAATATGAATGTGGTTTCTTGGTTTTAATTAGGTTAGTTGTCATTTTGTCTAAAATTAATGCCAATTTTAAATAAAAAGACACAAATGGATTCATACCTATCACACCATGAATCATATTGAGATGTGGATAATTAGTACACATCAAAAATTACTTATGGATAATTTCAATAAATTTTAAAGAAAATCCAACTGTGTTTTCTTGGTTTTAATTACGTTAATTTTATTTTTTACTAAATTGTTATTTTAAACTGAAAACAAACACTTTGAGTCATACCAGTCACATCATGTGTTGATTTTAAATGGCAATAATTCATACACATAAAAATTTCTTATTAATATTTTTTTAAAATAATTAAGAAAATCTGGTTTCTTTTGATCTGTTTTTAGTCAGTGACACTTTTTGAACAAAAATGTCAATATTAAAATGATATTGGACACTTGAGTCATACCGAATACACCATTTTTCAGATTAAGGAGATATTAATAAATACACAATCCAACATGAATTATGGATTTTTTTCATAAATAATAAAAACAATTTTAATGCATTTTATTAGTTTTGAGTAAGTAAGTTGTCTTTTTTATTAAATGTAATGTCATTTATTGATAAAAAGACACATATTGAATTATGAAGGTCCAACCATGTGTATGATTGAGGTGTGGATGATTACTAAACATCCCAAATGACCTATGAGCCATTTTTATACAGCATAAAAAAATCATAATACGTTTGATCTATTTTGAGCACATCACATGTTTTTTTTACTAATTTTCTTTTAAACAGGAAACATACAATTTGAGTCATATCAGTCACATATTCGGTAATATTGATGTGAGAATACTTAAAACATTTCATGAATGATTATTTAATCATTTTCATTTATTATCAACACAATCATAGTTCATTTTATTTGTTTTCAATGACTGACAGTTTTTGTACTAAAATGTCAATTTTAAACTAATATTAGAAACTTTTAGTCATAATAAGAACATCGTCTATCACATTGAGGTTCCATTGACTCATATACACAAACAGTGACTTATAGAGAATTTAAATAAATTATCATAATAATATGAATATGTTTTCTTGGTTTTCAGTTTGTCATCTATCTTTTTTACTAATATTAATATAAATTTTAAATAAAATGACTCAGTCGGAGTCATACTGGTCACACCATGCATCAGATTGAGGTGTGGTTGAATCTATAAAATCTTAAATGACCTATGTATTATTTTACAAATGTACACTAACAATTTTAATGTGTTATCTTGGTTTTGAAAACATCATTTGTGTTTTTTACTAAACTTTTATTTTAAACATGAAACCCGCACTTTGAGTCGTACCAGTCATATCATGAGTCAGTTTTAAATTACATCAATTCCTACACATCAAAAATGACTTATAAATAATTTTTATAAATTATCAATGAAATACAATCACATTTTATTGGTTTTCAGTGAGTGACACTTTGAAAAAAGAATGTTAATTTTAAACAGACAATAGACACTTTGAGTCATAACCGGATATCACGTATCAGATTGAGGTGAGGATAATTCATACATGCCAAGAATAACTTCAAGATTACTGTAATAAATTTTTAAAATAATCCAAATCTATTTTCTTAGTTTTGAGTATGTCCATTATCTTTTTTACTAAAATAAATATCAATTTTAAATAAGAAGACGCTCTTAGATTCATACCTATCGCACTGTATGTCCGATTGAGGTGAGGATGATTCTTATACATGTTAAATGACTTATGAATCATTCTAATAAACTATAAAAACAATTTAAATGTTATTATTTAGTATATCACTTTTCTTTTTTTACTAAGTTTTCATTTTAAACTGGAAACATGCAGTTTGAGTCATACTAGTCACATTGTGTGTCAAATTGACTTGATATTTATTTCTACACACCAGAAATGAATTATGAATAATTTTATTAAATTATTAGAAAATTTTGATCATGATTTATTTATTTTCCTTATGTTACACCTTTTTAACTAATATGTCAATTTTAAGTGGATAACAAAGACTTTGAGTAACATAGAGAACATCATGTATTAGATTGATGTGTGGATATTTATTACACACCAAAAATGAATTATAGATTGTATTCCAAAATTATAGAAATAATAATAATGAATTTTTTTAGTTTTGAGTATGTCTATTGTCTTTTTTACTAAAATTAATGTCAATTTTAAATAAAATGATACACTTGGAGTCATTGCAGTCACAATGTTCGTCAGATTTTGGGTTTACTGATTTTTACACACCCCAAATGAATTATTGAAAGTTTTAATAAGTTATAAAAATAATATAAACGTTTTTTCACTGTTTTGAGTACATTACTTGTATTTTTTACTAAAATGTTATTTTAAACTGCGAACACACACTTTGAGTCATGCCAATCACATCCTATGTCATTTTTATTTGAGACTAATTCCAATATGTCAAAAAATACTTAAGAATCACATTTATAAATTATAAAGTCAATACAAGTGAATTTTATTTGTTTTCTATGAGTGACACTTTTTGAACTAAATGTCAATTTTAAACTGATAATAGACACTTTGAATCATAATGGGTGCATTATATATCAAATTGATGTGAAACGGATTCCAACATGTCCCAATTGAATTATGAATCATTATAATAAAGTATTAATATATTCGTAATTCATTTTCTCTTTTTTGAGTATTCCAATTGTACTTTTTACTATAATTAATGTCAAATTTGAATAAAAAGATACACTTGGAGTCATGCCGATCACACTGTGAATTTGATTAAGGTGATGTTTTTTCATAAAAGTATCAAATGACTTATGGATCATTTTAGTAATGTATTGAAACAATATGAATGGGTTTTATCTATTTCGATTACGTCACTTGTATTTTTTACTAAAAGGTCATTTTAAATTGGAAACGCTAACTGTGAATCATTACAGTCACATCATGTGTCAGTTTGATGTGATGATGATTCCTACATGTCAAAAAAAACTTATAAATCAATTTTCTAAATTATCAATACAATATAAGTGATTTTTATCATTTTTTATTTTGTCAATTTTCTTTTTTAATAAAATTAATTTCAATTTTAAATAGAAAGACATATTTAGAGTTATAATGGGGAAATTATGCATCATATTGTGGTGAAGAAAATTTCTATACATCTCAAATGAATTATGGATTAATTTACAGAAGTATAAAAATAATATTAATTCATTTGGTTAGTTTTGAGTATGGGATGTAAGTTTTGAACTAAAATGTAAATTTTGAACTAAGAAAAAACTATCTAAGTTATACCTAGAACATCATGTATAATATTTACGTATAGATGATTGGTTATGAAATAGTTTTTCTATAAACTATATAAAAAATCTATAAAAGATAAAAAACGTTCCATTTTGATGGATTAGAATGTACATGCTCCATAAAACACTTCACGTTTTAGGCAACATGGGGTTTCCTCTTCCATTTGAAAAGAAAATGTTATATATTTTTTTCTTATTACATATAGTTGAAAGAAAAATATTAATTCCCATAATATTTGTGAAAAAACTAAATAAGTATTAGATAAAAATGATAAGGAAATTAAATTCAAAATAATTGATAAAATTAAAACAAAATTATTTAAATAAGTAGTAGGAATTTACCTTTTCATGATGGCCGTATACATTATTGACCCATTTCCCTATTTTCATTTTATCAATTATGGCCTCTAAGTCCAATATATCACAAGCATGATAATATTCAAACAAAGCACCCTAACTCGAACAAAATAATCAACCTTTATAAGAAAATAATTCTTTCATGGGTAATAATAAAAAGAAATAAATTAAATATAAATATGAAAAAATACATTACTACCGTGGAAAATGATTTTACTATATAAATATCCTGATTTAAAACCCTCTGCAAGAAGATAAAATTTTAAAATATTTAAAAAGAACAAACCAACCAAGTTATAAATTTACATACTATATTTCTTTGACAAAATATAGATATATGTGACTATAGGTCAGCTCTTGGGGAATATGTTTACTCAATTTTGACTATGTAATGTTTGTTTAGAACTAAAATGTAAATTATATACTAAAAACAAATTATTTGAGTCATATAATTCAAACTATGTATCATATTAAGGTGTGTAGGATTGAGTATGTGATGTGTATTTTTTTCTTTCAACCGTTTCCACCAAGCTAGAAAGGAATGAAAATTTCAAATTTTATGGAAGACGAAACCCCATGATTCTTGAAACACATCATCCAAAAGCAACATGTCCCTCTTTTTAGCATGATTTTGATGATTAAGGAAAAATACGACTTCCCAAAAGATCTATGAAAAAGTAATAATAATTAGATAAAAATGATAAGGAAATTAAACTAAAAATAGAAGATAAAATGTTGACAAAATTTAAAATATAATTTTATAAAATTAATATTTTCATGATCACAGTTAGGGGGTGACTCATCCTTGTTGACAAGTTGATTTCTTCATGGCCTCTGTAAAAATTATCAAAATATGTTTTAGATAAAAATGATAATAAATTTAATATAAAAAGTAGATAAAATGAGGATAAAATCAATTGAAATTAATTTTTTTTATAGTTATATGTCATTAAACTATAATATAATTATTCTTGATCATATGAAACTAAAATAAAAGGAATTTATTCAATCTTAGATGAATCTAAAAGAAAATAGTTTAGAAACTCTATCCCAACAACATTATATATTTAACCACTTTATAATAACAAAATGTTCAAATATTATACAAAATTACCATAAAAACTTTTATCCTTTGGGGTTGCTATAAAACAAATATATAAATATTTTCTTTCTTAATTATATCAAAATTATGGTAAAATCTTTCACATCCATTATTTATTCGATGATTGTACTATAGATTAGTATATCATTTCACTATTCTTGGTGATGATAAACTCTATCATAAAATCATAACTATTTGTTCATAAAAATGGGAATACCCCTATTATCTTGTTTTCTATTGAGAATAATGAGGAGTTTTTATATTAACGAGCTTGTTAACCTAGATCATTTTACATAATTAATGTGCACATGCATATTAGTGATGAACCCATAGACACATTTTTTGATAGTTACATAGTAAACGTGGATCTATAATCATAATAAATATATGTTAAACAACTATACTCATGTAATTATTATGATATTTTATTTTACATAATGGTGGGAAAATTTAATTTCACATCACATATATTCAAAAAAAATAAATTTTAATCAATCCATTTCACTAATGTAAGCATTATGTGCTACTTGTATAGATTTAACAAGAATTTTATACTTTATATCATGCATCTAATTAATGACATAATAAACTTAAAATTTACACCACCCACCAAAGTGAAACAAATTTATTGTTATTTTCTAAAAATTCACGATTTAGTAGATAAAAGTTTTCATTTCTTTAGTTTTCAGAGGTTTTGGATCAAGCTACTAGATTATTTTTCAAAGGGGTCTTCATTTTATTTTTTGGTGCTTCAGGATTTCATTTGAAGTGGAATTTTTATTTTAGGGGATTTCTTCATAATGATATTTCTTTTATTTTTATTCCATGTTTCCTTTGACACCAACCATACTTGATGATAGTGATCTCTCAATGATTTCCCCCAAATTTTCTAATCATACACTTGCCGACTTCATTTGTAGATTACACACATATTTATTCAGAAATTTGAGATGGATTATACACATGTTTGATGATTGTATTGTTTTTGTATGATGTCCTTGTGGATATTGGATCCATTAATTAATATATGGATGGTTTATTTACGATTGTTATATCTCAACATTTTAAATTGATTATGGTTTTAATGTTTCATTATTGGTTTTATTTAAATTTATCTTATTTATAAATACCAAGTAAAAAATCTTTAATGTCAGTGATGACTCTTTCTATCAAGAAAATGAATGTATTTTTGACATCGTGTAAGGAACTCTCCTTCCATTTGTGTTTGTATGCATTAATGAATTCATATGAACTTGTTTTATTACCAATATTCAAATTATATAATTCCTAAATTTTGTTTTGAAGTTACCTCAATTATGTAATTTATAGATTATGAATACCTATGTTATGAAGAAAAATTATTTATAATAATATTTAACATGTGGCTATTTTGGTTATTTCATTATAATAAGACCCTTTCTTTTTAGTTTTGAGAAGTCACGGGAAAGAAACTACATCATTTTTATTATTATTCTGTTTGTTATTGGTTTGGTTTTGCGTTCACACATTATAAATATTTGATAGTACTTAGAACATGAAAATAGAAATTGTGTCATATGATAATAGTTTTTTAAAAAAAGATGTTTTTTTATTCTAAAAAATTCATCTATATAAATTGTTGTCCAAAATCACTTAAAAAACATGTAAAAAAACATTTTTAAATAAAAAACCCGAAAACTTGCACAATAGATCTTATCTTAAGTGTAAAGTGTTTCTTCACACTTTTTAATAATTATTATCAAACACAACCATTTTATAATCCCCATTACACTTCATTTCCCAAAAATTTTATTTTATTTAGTCCAGTTCATCCTCTCCTCCTCCGACTTGGTCTTAGAATCCACCTCCACCTTTGCCTCTGCCTCAACCATTTCCAAAAAAATTAATTTTTTCCAGGTCTGCACTTCTAAAAATATTAATTTTATACGTTATACTTATCCTTTAGAAATAGATCAAAAATAAAATATAATCATTTTTATACTAATACTTCACACCCCAAATATATTTCTAAGGTTTTATCCTATACTAGATCAAAAAGATAATAGGTAGTGACCTATGTATATTGTTGGAAAACATTCCAACACTATGTATGCTGCCCAATCATCTCTAAAATTTTACTTCTTTATTAGAGTATGATTTTTTTCTATAATATTGGAAATACTGATAAAATATAGACAAAAAAATGATTTTTTAATTAAATGTTAATTACATTTTGAAATTACCTTTTTTGGTGATGCTGTCCTTTTCATGGTTTATGATATCTGTCATAAATTTTCAAAAATAATATCTACAATCATTTAAATTATTTTACTTCTAAAACTGAATAAAAAATGTCCAAAATAAATAAAATATTTTGTAATATGTTTTTATAGTGAAATATTTCTTTATATATACCTCAATTTGTTTCCATTTTAAGTAATCCATGGTATTTTTATGTTCAGTCAATGATTTCATGCAGGTAATTAGCCTAGATTTAATTATTAACATATTAAAAATAATTATGGTGAAAAAACAGAATAAAACATATAATTAAAATTTTATATATAAAATGGCGATTGTTGTGTATTAAAAATTCATTATACACATAATGTGTGGTTTTTTTGTTGGATATCCCTTCTTTGAAACCAAAAACTAAATATTTTTGTTATCTAGATTTTTTTTTCGATCAATATCCAGTGCTTACTAAAAAAACAAACAAGTAAGGAAAAAAATAAAAAATTATTTTTTATGATTAGATTTTAGTGTTTTCCCCTTATATAGTAGGAATCAAAAATAGTATATCATATATATTTTTTCAAATACATTATATAACTCATCTTTCTTCTTATCAATTTCTTCATTCTCAATTTTTTTTGGTGTATAAATGATATTGATATTAATGAATCCAAATCTTTCTTCGTACTAGTTTCCATTTATATAGTAGTGATATAGAGTCCTATAGAACATATGAGTAGTTATTGACTTTAATGATGAAATTAGTTAAATATTAGGATAGATGTGTTATGAAAATGTACCTTATGTATGTATTCATAATTGATACCACTATCTATTCAAACTTGAGCATCTCATTTATACTCATGAGACCAAATATATATAATGAAAGTACCTAATATTTCTTCTTCATATGAAATGAAAGATATATTTTTATCTTTTAATGTGATCTATACATGAAGTTGTACTGATAATAAATATTGATGTGGAACCGGAAGGGAGAAGGTACTTCTGGAAGTTTCTATTGAATTTTTGGTCAATTAATGAGATTTTCTTGATTAGACATTATGTTTCCACATTTATTTATTTGTTTATAATACAATACTTCACTTTATACCCTTTTTCATCAGCTGTTAAAGGTTGTTCATATTTTTTTGTTGAAGACACACCTCATATATCATTCTAATATAATACTACCATGATATAATAGTTCCACAAGCATCATTTACTACTTTATTATATAGACCATCAAGTGGGATAGAAATCTCAACAGTCGGCTCCAGAGCTACCTTAATCCCCACTCTCATGTGATATTCTTAGAGTTCATTTTTGTGAATCTTGTCTCCTAGGACATTATAAACGACACCACTCACTATATGGTGGTTCAGTTGTATTGATAGATAAAAATTACATACAACATTACCCTATATAATTATAGTAATATAAAGTCATCAGAAGTTTTTTGATTCAAATATAGGACAAAGTGTAATGAAAAAATAGGTTTCCTTGGGTAAGGTTTATAGTTGAGGGGAATTCCTAGCTCTGAAGCTAGAAGGGTCATTTAGTTCTCCATGTGTGGATAATTTTTCTACCATTGGTTCAGTTTAATTCTTTATCATATCATAGTATTCCAAACTAGACCAGACAATAATAACATGAAAAGAATCTAATTTTGGTCACAATTATTTCATCATATCATATGCATATTCTTATGGACCTGTCTTATCAAACTATATTCAATGAGACACTCTAATAACTTATCCTATAATGCAACAAAATTGTTCTAACCATATCAAAGATACTTATAGAAGTTTTTCTTCCCCTAGGGTCACTGTTGATTCTTGTGTCTAAAACATATACAAAATATTAAAATAAATTGATATTTTTGTATAACATTACTATCAATCATAAATAATTGATATTATTTCATACATACACATGTTTCCGATACTGATTCTGTGTTTTCATAAACTAGTTTACCCTACTTATTTAAATGATCCTCCTTCCCTATCTCATGACATGGGATGGATGTTTCATCATATTTTGATTAATCAATATTCATAAAAATACAGAAACAAATTTGTTTCTATAAAAGTTCTTTATTTGAAGCACTACTTTTCTATTACATAAATTAACAATTTTTGAATCAAATTGTATAAAATAAATAAACTTCAAAAAATATATTATTGTATATAGTGAAATAGAAATGATTTCTCACAGTGATGAATGATAAAAGAATTCCATTAATCCAACTTTATATTGTGTTCATAACTAACTGGTGGTTGGGGATTTACAGTCTTCTTAGCATACCTAAGATGTAACTTGGTAAGAAGAGTCCAAAATCATCTGTGGGATTTTACTGTGGTTATTTGGACATATTTTTAACATAAATTTCAAAAATAAATGAACTATATAAGGAATAATGAAAATTAAATCAATGTTTCATTATATAATTTTTCTGCAAAATAGGGAAAGCATATCCTAACATTCTGTAGTATATTTCCAAAGGGTTTTCTTCTTTAAAGTATGGATATAAGTACATAAATCTATATCTGTCAGCATATTCCACCTTTTTGTGTCTCAAACATAACCAATGAATATTGACTTAAGGAGTTCAATATGTTGGCCCCATTGATTCCAGCAAACAGAAATGTTTTTACCCTTATTGATTTGATAATCGTATTCAACACTATAATGTTGCCTTATTATATTTTTTCTCATGAAAATTATATTGATCCCCTAATAATTATACATTTTTAGTATCAATAGTCTATTCTTCCCTAAAATTGGTAACATCATGATGTGAACAAGTCATTGTTTTTATGCATGAGTAGTCACACATTTAATTTATATTCTATTAACATTGTAGAGAATATATAATATTTTGAATAAAATTATAGTATACAAAAAGACACATTAACCATCTCATTGAACTCTATTTTTGTAATGGTTGATGGTATTTTTCTCTATATCCGGAATCCAAAAACTATCCTGATGGTCCCCTCTAATGTACAAGACATTGTCTACTTTGGGAATAACATGAACTGATTGTGATCTACCAATAAAAGGGCCATACTCAATTAAATTTCCATCTGACCCTATTGTCGTTTTAGTCACCAGAATAACAATCAAAAAATTATTTTTTGATGGATCTCGGACATAAAATACTAGAACTACTTATGATTCCATTACAAAGGGATCATCTTTACACCGTTCCACATTGAAATCCACCATCCCGAATCCAATTTTATCAACTTTACCGACACTCCTATTATCAACCCATTTTCAATAGAAAATAATCACTTGAAATTTTTATAATACAGTAGTATTTTCATTCAAAAATAAAGAAATATTACATATTTGCATAAATTGTTTTATATCCTTGGAACCAGATATGTGCATCACTTCCGCGACAAGCGTAACTCCACCTTTTTGTATCATACTGTAGTAATCTTTTTATTTTTTATAGAACATATAACCATTGATTATAAAACTATTGTAAGATATGACACTTTCATTTTGTTTCCAAGATAGCCATAAAATTCATTATGGAATTCAATTTATATTTTCAGATAACTCCTTATAAATTTGATCTTAGAACCATCCAATAAACTATTTATTATGTACAGTTGATACCCATCATTCAGCCCTCGATGGATTCACATATCTAATCATTGTTTTTTCGGATTTGAGATATGGATCCACATATACACTAATATGTAAAATGTAAAGGTTCACTTGTTCTCTCTCTGTGATGGTAATTGTAACAAAATATCTTTCAGAAATCCCTTCACCCATAAGGCATCTACTTTGATTTGACTTTGGGAGAATGATGATGTCCACATATGATATGTAATCAGTTCAAAATTCAACAAATTCTTAAAAAATATGTCATTCTATAAGAAAACCTTTTGTGTAACTTTGATTTATGACATTATTATTCAAAATCATCATATACAGTTCAATGGGGTATATCTATCTGTAATTGGAAAAATTGTATAGTTGAACCTCTATAAACATATAAACCATCAGATGGGATATTATATGAACGAATTATGGTGAAAAAATACATATAATTCACATAATTTTACTGAAACCACCTTATTCATGGTTAGAAACTTCACCTGGTCTATTAATTTTCAATATATATATTTGAAAAAGAAGATTAGAATTATCAATGCATGCTACAAAATTTTAAGAAAAAATGTAACAGAAATAAATGAGCATAAAATATTGCATAAAGAAATTACTATCATGTGATTTTAGTCCTTTTCAATTCAAATTAGTAATTGACATTACATTCTTGATATTTAATGAATAACCCTCGAAATTTTTACACCATTTAAGAAAACGAAAAATTGTAATTTTTTATATCTGTATAGTGTAAAAGCTACTGGAGATAGAAAAGTATCCCCTTTTCTGTTCATTGATGCCTACTCTTCCTTTATCACCATGTCAATCATTTACAACCCATACATATTTCCTTCTTTCATTTTTTGAGAAACGTTTATTAATTTTCCAATAACACTATCAAATAAATTTTTTATACATGCATGACATCGAGACAATTTCATACCTAAAAACTATTTCAATACAATAATTCAATGAAAATTTATATCTTCATCCAACCTGATTTAATAAGGTTTTTCAAAAATGGTTTACTAAAAATAGATTCAATATATTTTACTTTGTCAAATATTTGATCACCCATTAGTGGAGATGGTGTTGTACCTTGTTCAGTATTCTCATCAAATGATGTTTTCCGAGATCAGTATTTCTAACGTCAAATTAATAAATTTTTATGTCCAAAAAACATTGTATTTAAGGAATGGTTCAACCAAACTGAGTGTGCATATTCTTAAAAAATGAGACACCCCAACATTCTTTTATTATTGTAGCATGAAAAATTTTCATAAGCAGAAAAGAAATTTATCATCCCATAAAATATGGCCCTCAATTTGAATTCTTTACTTCTCTGAGTATCATATGTTATGAAACCTATATCGCACATCGATTTCTGATCTTCGATCAATGGAGCCATATATACATCAATATAAGTTCTTTTGTTTAGATATAAGAGGATAAAAGATAATTTATTTGTTCTTAATGAAAAACCATTGATTTAAGTTATAATTATCCAACATGATGGGACATGTACAATGATTACTACTTTACACACCAATAAGATTTATTCGATCTATTCATAGAGTAAGGAAAAAGTTTTTCAGCACATTTTTAAATCCAAGATACCCATAATCAATTTTATTTCCCTAAGAGGAATCATCTGGATGACATAGGTTCCCATATTTAATTCTTTTTTCTGCATGTAATTTCTATTGTCTCATGGTTTTTTGAATCAATTTAGTCTTCTAAACTACGGAATGATTAGAATGTACCATAAAAATTTACAAGGACTTGATTCATTTTTCTTGTATCGATCTACGCCACATTTAGTGAATCTTATGAGTCATTCATAGTCCTTGTGAAACAATGTGAAATAATTTGGATAAGAGTTTATTTTTAAGTGATCATGCATATTGAACATAGAATTTATTTAGTGTCATATTTTTGACATTGAAATCATTTATGAGACTAAGTAGTTCTATAAATATAGTGTCACTCCATCCACTGAAAGATTCAAAATTATATAACTTCAATATAGATTTCAATATTGTGTATTTAGTAAAACCGGTATACACCAGTCTCTTAAAACAACGGTTATACTTCTCAAAAATATTTGTACAATCTATAGGTTCATATTCAATTTCCATTTTCATTTCTTCTATGTGATATCCATCATCATTTACACTATAATTCAAATAAAATGATCTATAAAACAAAAAGTCACACCAAATGGTGTGAACATTAAGTTTTTCCCCATTTTTAGTCCAAAATTTATATATATAATCTATTAAATTATAACTATAATGTAATTCCAACTCTTATGGACTAATGTTTATTGAATAACGACAACATAATCATTGAAAAAGGATTTGATAAGTGTCATATGCATGATATATTGGATATTTAATGAAATATTTTACTCCATCATCATATAATTTTCATAAATCTATATTGTGCATATATTTTCAATTTATATCCATCCTATTAGGTTCATAATATATTTATTTTGTACATTAACTAAATAAATACACATAAAATATTCATTATAAAAGGCGAAAGTTATAAATAATTCTAATAAGGGGAACCCAACATATGATCTTTAAAATAATTTTAGTATTATTTGAAGGAAATGAGTACTTGAATTTAAGAAAATAATTATTAAATTATGGTAGGTTTTATTCTATAAATTAATTTAAAGGTGGAATTCATAGAAAACTGTCATCCTCAGCAGCTTCATCTCCCAAATAATTATTATTTTAGTTTTTTTCTTGAGGCTCATCGTCCATCTCTTTTGGACATATACCACTGCTGCTTTAACTAATATTAGCATTAGTCATCCCATACTAGGTACCAATGATCATTTTGGATGACTAATACTTAGAATAGTTCAACTAAAATAAAAGATATGTTGGATGAGTCTCAAGAGACAAAATGCAAAAAATATTGTTTGAGAGATGAAGTTGATGAGGATGACAGTTGTCTCCATAAATTTTTTTTCATTACAACACCTAAATTTAAAATTTCATATCTCATCTTAAAACCAATTTCAAAATTTTAAAGTCTATTTTTTGAATTTTCAAAACATCACTTGAAATCCATTTTTTTAAATTCCACAAGAAAATCAACCAATTATTTTCCAAACACGTATTGGGACAAAACCCCCTTTTTCTATATAAATAGTTATAATGATCATGTGAAAATTTTAAAATCATATTGTAAAACCATTAAAAATAAAATAAATGTTTAAAACTATATCCATGGATATATTTATACATTTAAATGTTTCAAAACTTATAGGTTCACTTTGAAATCTATTCATGAGTTTCAAAACACCAAATCCATTTTAATTAATTTTAATGTAAAACTTCATTTTTTTCATTTCAAACCCCACTTTTACATTTAAAACTAAGTTTCATTTTTCAAAAATAAAATTTAAAAATGGAAAGAACAAAAAATTCCATATTGGCCACCATGTAGTCTAATGAAAATAATGATTGTTAAACTTTTCATCAAAATTTTATAATGATGACATAAATAAAACATTTTTTAGAAGAAAATAGTAAATTAACAATTTAAATCCAATCATGATTTTCATGGAATAACCACTTAACTAATAGGTTCACATGGGATTATTAAAAAGGTAAATCAAGTGCTTATTAATTAATTAAAAACCAGTTTAATCAAATATCACATTAAAAGCCACAAATCCAAGCATTCACATGCCATAAACATTATTCAAGAATCATCACCAAGAAGATTTACCAATATTAATGATATTGAAAACTATTTTATAAAAGTTCACAAGCTGTTGGATAGATTATGTTTGTGATATCATGCATAAGTTTGATTTAAATTTATCTGATTGTTGGTCAAATTAGAGTTACTCTAGTAAAAAGGGTGAGAGAAAGATAAATAATTTGGGTTTTTTGTAAATGAACCAAGAATTTACACCATGTTTAACGTTTTAAGATTTCTTTGTCTATTAAAATGATCCTGGGATGATTTTCGTTGTTTAGTAATTGTTACAGAGAAATGTGATAGTGAATTGATGGGTGACACTAATCATTTTCAATGAAAATTTATCCAGAAGAGGACCAAATAAATGTATTTCATGTGATTTGGTGTGGTGAGATAGAAACCACATCACAGATGGTATTCACATTCTATATTTATTCTTTGTTTATTTTTATAATGTAACAATAATATTCCTATGTCTTTAACCTTTTTTCAAGAAAGGAAATTACTAATTTGTACATTTTAATGTTCTGATATATTAAGTACTTTTAATAAACATGAAATTAGTTTCAAATAATGAGTTTTTATGGTATGAATAATATTAGTTCAGTATTTCATTTTATAACTTGATATCATACACTTAGATGGGTGAAAATATTTTAAGATAACCATATTTGTTATAAAATAAGGATACATTGTAACATTCCGTTACCATTTTATTAGGTACACTGCTAACCTCGTGTGTCAGTTTGAAACTACACTGATTCCTACATGTCAAAAATGACAAATGAATAATTTTTATAAATTATGAAGACAATCCAAGAACATTTTATTGTTTTTCCTTGAGTGAAACTTTTTGAAAAAAAAACTGTCAATTGTAAACAGATAATAGACACTTTGAGTTATAACGGGAATATCATGTATCATATTGAGGTGAGGCTGATTCCTATATGTCAAAAATGAATTATAGATTACTATAATACATTTTTAAGACAATCCAGATCTATTATATTAGTTTTGAGTATGTACATTTTTATTTTTACTTAAATTAATATCAATTTTAAACAAAAAGATGCACTTAGAGTCATACCGGTCACACTGTACATCCGATTGAGGTGAGGATGACTCTTATATATGTTAAATGATTTATTAATCATTAAAATAAACTATAAAAACAGTATAAATGTTAGTATTTAGTACATCACTTTTCTTTTCTACTAAACTGTCATTTTAAACCGGAAACATGTAGGACGAGTCATACCAGAAACATCGTGTGTTTAATTAACAATATATTGATTTCTATACACTATAAATTAATTCTGAATCATTTTAAAAAAAATTTATGAAAATTTTGTTGTTTTTTATTTATGTTCATTGAGTGAATCTTTTTTGACTAAAATGTCAATTTTAAACTAATAAATGAATCTTTGAGTTACACTAGGTACATCATGTATTAGGTTGTGGTGTGGATACTTCCAAAACACCCAAAATGAATTATAGATCATCTTCCTAATGTATAAAAATAATAATAATTCATTTTTTTTGAGTTTGATTATGTCAGTTTTCTTTTTTATTAAAATTAATTTCAATTTTAAATAAAATGATGCACTTGGAGTCATATCAGTCACAATGTTCATCAGATTATTGGTTGACTGATTTTTACCCACCCTAAATGAATTATGGTTACTTTTAATAAATTGTAAAATGGTTCTAAATGTGTTTTCTCAGTTTTGATTACATCACTTATATTTTTTATTAGAATGTTATATTAAACTAGGAACACACACTTTGAGTCATACGGATCACATCGTGTGTCATTTTTATGTAATAATGATTCCTACATGTTGAAAATTATTTATAAATCAATTTCATAAATTATCAATACAATAAAATTGGATTTTATTTGTTTTCAATGGGTGAAATTTTTTGAAGTAAATGTCAATTTTAAACTGATAACAGACAATTTTAGTCATATTGGGTGAATCATGTATTTAATTGAGGTGTATTTTATTCCTACATGTCACAATTGACTTATGAATCATTATTATAAAGTATTAAAATAATCACATGTTTTTTCCCAGTTTTGAGTTTTCCAATTGCCTTTTTTACTAAAATTAATGTCAACTTAGAAAAAAGATACACATGGAGTCATGCTGGTCACACTGTGCATTGGATTTAGGTGATGATGACCCAAAAATGCCTCAAAAGACTTATGGATCATTTTAGTAATGTATCAAAACAATATTAATGAGTTTTAAATATTTTTATTACATCACTTTTCTTTTTTACTAAAATGTCATTTTAAACTGGAAACTCTAACCTTGAATCATACCAGTCACATCATGTGTTAGTTTGATGTGACGAAGCTTCCTACAAGTCAAAAAAGACTGATAAATCATTCTTCTAAATTATCATTACAATTTGAGTGATTTTTATCATTTTTAGTATGTCATTTTTCTTTGTAAATAAAAATTAATTTCAATTTTAAATAGTAAGAAATAGTTGGAGTCATAATAGGCATATCAGGCATTAGATTGCGGTGAGGATCATTCATGTATATCACAAATGACATGTGTATTATTTTAAATAATTATAATAATAATATTAATGCATTTGGTTAGTTTTGAGTATGAGATGTGTGTTTTGAACTAAAATATAAATTATAAACTAAAAAAAATAGTCTGAGTCACATTGACCACACCGTGTATCATATTTAGGTGTAGATGATTTGTTATGAAGTTTATTTTCTTTTAACAATTGAAAAAATCTATAAAAGATAGAATATGTTCCATTTCCATGGATGAGAATTTCCATGCTCTATAAAAAACTTCATGTTTTAGGTAGCATGAGGTTTCCTCTTCCATTTGAAAAAACATGTTATTTATTTTTTTTCTTGTTATATATAGTTGAATGAAAAATATAAATTCCCAAAAGATTCGTAAAAAAGCTAAATAAATATTAGATAAAAATGATAAGTAAATTAAATTAAAAATAATCGATAAAATTATGACAAAATTAATTAAATTATTAGTTCGAATTTATCTTTTTCATGATGATTGTATACATTCTAGACCCATTTCTTTATTTTAATATTCTCAGTTGTAGCCTTGAAGTACAATCTCTCATAAGCATGAGAATCTTCAAAAAACCCACCCCAAATAGAACGAAAGAATCAAACTTTATAAGAAAATAATTCTTACATGGGTAATATTAAAAATAAATACTAAATATAAATATGAAAAATACATTACTTCTATAAATAATGATTTTACTATACAAACATCAATATTGGAAACCCTGTGCCGGAAGGGAAATTTTAAAAATATTTGGAAAGAACCAACCAACTAAGTTATAATTTTACTTACTAAATTTCTTTGATAAAATATAGATATATGTGAATATAGGTCAGAACATGGGGAATATGTTTACTCAATTTTTACTATGTGATGCGTGTTTAGAACTAAAATGTTAATTATAAACTAAAAATGAACTCTTTGAGTCATACTATGAGCACTATGTATTATATTAAGGTGTGTATGACTGAGTATGTGATGTGTGTTTTTTTATTTCAACCATCCTCACCAAGATAGAAAGGAAATAAATTTTCCATCATTATGGAAGGTGAAACCCCATGCTTCTTGAAACAACTCATCTAATAGAAACACAATCCCTCTTATTTATCTAGCTTCAGATAAATGAAAAAAATACAACTTCCCAGAATATCTATGAAAAAATAATAATAATTAGATAAAAATGATATGGAAATTAAATTAAAAATAGTAGATAAATGTTGAAAAAATTAAGAATATAAGTATTTGGTATTTATCTTTTTATTATCACAGTTAACGGGTGACTCATTCTTGTCGAAAAGTTCATTTCTTTATAGTATTTGTTAAAATTAATAAAATAAGTATTATATAAAAATGATGAGAAATAAAATAAAAAATTAGATAAAATCTATTAAAATTAATTTTTTTCTAGTTATATGTAATTAAATAATAATATAATTAATATTGATAATATGAAACAAAAAAAAAAGAATTTAGTCAAACTTACATGACTCGAAAAGAAAATAGTCTAGAAGCTCCATCCCAACAACACTATATACATGACCACATTATAATAACATTACATTCACATATTACAACCATAAAAACATTTATCCTTTGGGGTTGCTGTAAAAAAACATATAATCATTTTCCTTCTTAATTGTCTCAAAATGATGGTAAAATCTATCACATTCATTATGTCTTCTGGTATTTTTCTATAGATTAGTATATCAATTCAATATTAAAGGTGATGATAAACTCAAACATTAAATCATCATTAATTGTTCATCAAAATGGGAATATCCCTATTATTTTTCTTCTATTAAGAATGATGATGTGTTTTTTTTTATTAACGATCTTTTTAACCTAGATCGTTTTACATAATGAATGTGCACAAGCATATTAGTGACGAACCTATGGGAACATTTTATGATGGTGAGCTAGTGAACATATATCTATATTAATATTAAATATATCTTAAACTTATCTACTCATGTAATGATTGTGAAATTTTATTTGACATAATGGTGGGATAATTTAATTTGACATCATGTATTTCTAAAAGAGTCGGTTTTAATCAATCAATTTCACTAATGTAAGCATGATGTGTTACTTTTGTGGATTTAACAAGAATTTTGGACATTATATCATGCATCTAATTAATGACCGAATAGACTAAATAATTCCATCACGCACCAAAGGGAAACCAATATATTGTTTTTTCTAAAAATTCATGATTTATTAGATGAAATTTTTTATTTATTTAGTTTTAGGGGTTTTGGATCAAGGTACTAGATTATTTTTTAATGGGGTCTTCGTTTTGTTTTAGTGATTCATGATTTCATTTGAAGTGGGATTTTCATGTTAGAGGTTTTCTTCAAAAAGATATTTATTTTCTATTGATGGCATGTTTCCTTTGACACCAACCCTACTCGATGACCGTGATATCTCAATGTTGTTTTCCCCCAATTCTCTTATCATAAACTTTCTATCTTCGGTGGTTGATTACAAACATATCTAATCAAAAATTTGAGATGGATTATATACATGTTTGATGATTTTATTTTTGTTATATGATGACCATGTGAATATTGGATCCACTAATTAATACATAGAAGGTTTCTTTATGGTAGTAATATTTCAACATTTTAAATTGATTATGATTTTAATGTTGAAATATTGGTTTTATATACATTTATCTTCTTTGTAGAGGAAAATTTAAAGATCATTAATGCTAGTGATGAATATTTATAATCACGAAAATTAATGTATTGATGACCTGGAGTAAGTGGACCTCCTTCCATTTGTGTTTGTATGCATTCATACATTCATTCGAACATGATTTATTACTAATATTCATATTATATAATTTCAAACTTTTGTTTTGAAGTCACCTCAATTATGTAATTAATAGATTATGAATACCTATGTTATGAAATGAAAATTATTTATATGAATATTGATCATGTGACTATTTTGGTTATTGTATGATACTAAGACCCTTTATTTGTAGTTTTGAGAAGTTATGGGAAAGCTACTAAATATATTATTTTTTAGTTCAGTTTGTTACGTGTGAGGTGTTTATTTCACACATCAGTAATATTTTATAGTTCATATAATGTGATAATATAAATTTTAGCATATGATAATCAGTTTTAAAAATACGTTTTTTTATTTTGATTTTGAAAAAAATCATCTACATAAATTCCTATTCAAAATCACTTATGAAAGTTTCAAGAAAACATTTTTCAATAAGAAACTCGAAACACTTGCACAATGGATCTTATCTTAAGTGAAAAGTTTTTTGCACACTTTTCAATAATTTTCCTCAAACAAAAAATTGGTATAATCCCCATTACACTTCATTTCCCAATGATTTTATTATTTGTAGTCCAGTTCTTCATCTACTCCTCTTACTTAGTCTCAAAATCTGCCTTCACCTTCTCCTTAGCCTCAAACATTTATAAAAAATTTATTTTTTTCCATGCCTGTGCTTATAAACAAATGGATTTTCTCTATTATACTTCTCCATTAGAAATAGATCAAAAATAAAATATAATCATTTGGATACTAATACTTTGCAACCCAAATATTTTTCTAAGGTTATATCCTATACTAGATCATGAAGATAACATGTAATGACATAAATATATTTCCATAAAACATTCCAACACCATGTACATTGCCCAATCATCTCAAAAAAATTACTTCTTCATTGGAGTATGAATGTTTTCAGTAATCTTGGAAGTACCAAGAAAGTATAGAAAAACAAATGATTTTTTTAATTAAATAGAAATTGAATTTTAAAATTAACAATTTGGTGATGATGGCCTTTTCATGGTTTATTATATCTCTCATAAATTTTCAAAAATAATATCCACAATCGTTTTAATTATATTACTTCTATAACTGAATAAAAATTGTCCAAAATAATTAATTTTTTTAAATATGTTTTGATTGTTGATTATTCCTTTATATATACCTTAATTTGTTTCCATTTTATGTAATCCATGTGATTTTTATGTTCGGTCAATGACTTAATGCAAGAAATTAGCCTATATTTTATGATTAACCTATCATAAAAAAATTCCTATGAAAAATAGACTATAACATATATTTAGAATTTTATATATAAGATGCAGATTACTGTGCATTAAAAATTCATAATACACATAATGTGTGGTTTTTTATTGTATATCCATGCTTTGGACCAAAAAAATAAATATTTTGGGTATTCAGATGTTTTTGCTATCAACATCTATTGCTGCCTAAAAAAATAAGAAAGGAAAAAAATAAGAATAGATTTTATATGATTATAATTTTGAGTTTTCCCCTAATATAGTAGAAATAAATAATAGTCTATCATCTATTGTTTTTTTTTTCAAATTTATCGTATAACTCCTCTTTATTCTTATCAATTTCTTCATTCTCTAATTTTTTTTGTGTATAAATGATATAGATATTAATGAATCCAAATCATGATTCGTACTAGTTTCCATTTATATAGTAGTGATATAAATTACTATTGAACATATGAGTAGTTATTAAATCTAAGGATGACATTTGATAAATATTTGGATAGATGTGTTATGAAAATGTACGTTATTAATGTATTCATAATTGAGACCCCCATCCATCCAAACATGAGAATATCATTCATACCCATGTGACCAACTTTGTATATAATGAAATTTCCAAATATTTATTCTTCATATGAAATGTAATATATATTTTTATCTTTAAATGTATTCTCTACATAAGGTTGTTCTGATAGTAAATCTTGATGTGGAACTAGCAGGGAGAAGGTAATCCTGGAAGGTCCTTTTTAATTCTTGGTCAATTCACTAGATTTTCTTGATTTAACCTTATTTTTCCCCATTTCTTTATTCATCTATAATACCATTCCTCACTTCATACCATTTTTCATCAACTGTTAATGGTTTTTAATAATTTTTTTGTTAAAGATATACCTCATATATAGTTTTAATAGAATACTACCATGTTATAAAAGTTCCATCAGCATCATTGACCATTGTAATATCTAGACCGTCAAATGGGATAGAAAACTCAACTGTCAGCTCCAGAGATACCTTAATCTCCACTCTCATGTTATCTTTTTAGTGTTAATTTTTGTGAATTTTGTGTCCTAGGAAATTAAAAACTATACCCCTCATAATAAGGGGTGCGTGGGTGTTGAAAGATAAAAATCACATTCAACATTACCCTACATAATTATAGTAAAATAAAGTCATATTATGTTGTTTGATTAAAATTTATGAGAAAGAGTAATGAAAAAATAGATTTCCTTGGGTAAGGTTTTTGTTGAGGGGAATTCCTAGCTCCGAAGCTCGAAGGGTCATTTAGTTCTCCATGTGTGGATCTTTTTTCTACCACTGGTTTGCTTTGATACATTCTCATATAATAGTCTACCAAACCATACTAGGAAATAATATCTTGAAAAAAATATTTTTTTGGTCGTAATTTGTTTATCATATTATATGCATCTTCTTATGGACTTTTCTTCTCAAACTATATTCAATGAGACACTTGAAAACCTTATCCTCTAATGCGACCAAATTCTTCTAGCCACATCAGAGATACTTATAATTGTTTTTCTTCCCATATGGAAACTGTTGATTATTTTGTCTAAACCATATAAAAAATAAAAACCTAAATATATATTTTTGTATAAAATTTATACAAATCATAGAAAATGATATTATTTCATACTTACTCATGTCTCTGATACTGATTTGGTGTTATCATAAACTAGTTTACCCTTTTTATTTTCATGATCCTACTTCCATAGCACATGAAATGGGATGGATGTTGCCTCATATTTTTATTCATCAATAGAGATAGATATAAATAAACATATTTGTTTGGATGAAATTTGTTTACTTACAACACTATTTTTCTATTTTATAAATTAACAATTTTGAATCAAATTAGATAAAATAAATAAATTTCAAATAATATATTTTTGACTACAATAAACCTAATATTATTTCTCACCATGATGAATGGTGAAAGAATTCCATGATTCATACTTAATAATGTTTTCATAACAAACTGTTGGGGGGATTTACTTTCCTCTCAGAATCCTTAAGATATAACTTGGTAAGAAGAGTCCAAAATCATTTGTGAGATTTTCTAGTTGTTATTTAAACATATTTTCAATATAAATATTCTAAAATAAATGAAATCTGCAAGAAAAAATGAAAATTAAATTAATGTTTCCTTATATATTTTTTTTGAAAAATAGAGGAAGTGTATCGTAACATTCTGTAATATATTTCCAAAGGGTTTCCTTTGTTAAAGTATGGATGTAGCGACATAAATCTATATCAATCAGAATATGCAACCTTGTTGTGTCATCAACATAACTACTAGATATTTACTTAATGGGTTCAATAGGTTTGCTTCATTGATTCCAACAACCATCAAATTTTGTACCCTTACTTATTTATATGAAAATTGTATTCAAAATAGTTATGTTGCGTTGTCATTTTTCCCATCAACATGCTATTGATCCCTTAATAATTATACAGTTTTAGCATCAACAGTCTGTTCTTACATAGAATTATAAACATCATGATGAGGATAAGACATTATTTGTATGCATGAGTAGTAAAACAATTAATTTATATTCTATTAACACTGTAGGGAACATATAATTTTATCAATAAAATCATAGTATACTAAAAAAACATTAACCTTCTCATTGAACTCTATTTTTGTAATGGTTGAAGGGATTTTTCTCCTATATTTGGAATCCAAATACTATTTTTATATTCCCCTCTAATGTACAATACATTTTCTATATTGGGAATGACATGATCTAATTGTGATCCCCCAATAAAAGGGCCACCATAAATTAAATTTTCATCTGACCCTATAGTTGTTTTAGTCACCATCAGAACAGTCAACCAATTATTGTTTTATGGATATGAGACCTAAAATACTATAACTTCTTGTGATTCCATTATGAACGGTTCATCTTTTCCCCCTTCAAAAATGAAATTCACATTCAAGAATCCTATTTCATTCACTTTACCTACACACCTATTATCAACCCATTTGCAATAGAAAATCATCACTTTAAATTTTCTATAATCCAACTAGTATTTCTATTCAACAATACCGAAATATTACAAATTTTCATAAATTTTTTTATATCCTAGGAACCGGATATGTGCATTAGTTTCCCGACAACAGTAAATCCACTTTTTTGCATCGTACTGCAGTCGTCATGTTATTTTTTATATAGCATTTAACCATTTATTAAAAAACTAGTGTAAGATATTACATTTTCAATTTTCCCCCAGGATATCCATTGAATTCATTAAAAAATTGAATTTATATTTTCAGATAACTCTTTATAAGTTTGATCTCAGAACCATTATATAAACTATTGATTATGTGTATTTGATATCCATCATTCAATCTTTGATGAATTTACATCTCTACTAAAATAATTTTGAGATTCAACTTATGGATCAACATCTTTACTAATATGTAAAATGCAAGGGTTTCCTTGATCTCACTCTATGAGGGTAATTGTAACAAAATATCTTTCAGAAATCCCTTCACCCATAAAGAATCTACTATGATCAGACTTTGGGAGACTGATAATGTCAACATCTGATAGATAACTCGTAAAAAAATTTAAGAACTTCTTCAAAAACATATCATTCTATAATAAAACCTTCTGATTGACTTTGATTTCTAATATTATTTTTCAAAATCATCATATACAGTTTAATGGGGTACGTCTATCTGTAATGGGTAGGCCCCCATAATTGAACTTGTATAAACACGTGAACCATATAGTGGACCACAATATCAAATAATTATGGTTGAAAAAATACCGATAATTCCCATAATTTTACTAAAGCCTCATTATTTATGATTGGAAACTACACCGTGTCCATAACATTTCTTCATATGGATTTGAAAAAGTCGATTCTTCTCAATATAGCTTGAAAAGTTGTAGAAAAAATGCTATAGAAATCAATGAGCATAAAATATTGCATCAAAAAAGTAATATCATGTGATTTTAGTCCTTTTCACTTCAAATTAGTCATTGACATGATATTCCTGATATTTTATGAATAACCCTCTAGAACTTTTAGACCATTTAAGAAAATAAAAAATTTTAATTTTTAATATCTGTATAGCGAGTAAGCTATTGGAGGTAGAAAAGTATCCCCTTTACCATTCATTTATGCCTACTCTTCCTTTAACCCCATGTCAATTATGTCCATCCAAGACATATTTCCTTCTTTGATTTTTCGAGAAACATTTAGTAACATTCCAATAAAACAATCAAATAACTTTTTTATACATGCATGAAATCAAGAAAATGTGTTACCAACAAAAAATTACAATATAATAATTAAATGAAAATTTACATCTTCTTCCAACTTGATTTTATAATGTTTTTAAAAATGGTTTACTAAAGAAAGTTTCAATATATTTTAATTTATCAAATATTTGATCACCCATTAGTGGAGATGGTGTTGTACCCTGTTCAGTATTACCATCAAATGATGTATTCTAGGATTGATATTTATTAATTCAAAGTAATAATTTGTGATGTCTAGAATAAATTGGATTTAAGGAATGCTTCAAACAAATTGAGTGTGTGTATTCTCAAAAAATGGGACACCCCAGTATTCCTTTATTTCTATAGCCTGAAAAATTTTCATAAGAAGGAAATTCATTTATAACCCCATACAATATGGCCCTCAATGTGAATTCTTCACTTCTCTGAGTATCATACATAATGACACACGTATCCCACATCCATTTCAGATATTCACTCAATGGAGCCAAATATACATCAACATAATTTATAGGGATTTTTTGTCTGGATATAAGCAGATACAAGATAATGTATTTGTACTTAATGAAAATCCATGGATGTTAGTTATAATTAACAAACATGATGAGCCATGTAAAATAAGTTATATTTTATAGACCAAGAGGATTTATTATATTTATAGATAAATAAAAGATAATGTTTTTCAGATCATTTCCAAATAAAAGATCCCTGTAATCAATTTTATTCCACTAAGGAGAATATTTTGTATGATAGAAGTTACCATATTTAATTCTTATAACTGCATGGAATTTCCATTATATCATGGTAATTTGAATCCATATACTCTTTTAAACCATGGAATTATAAGAATGTACCACAAAAATTTCAATGGACTTGATTCATTTTTCTTGTATCGATCTACGCCACATTTAGGGCATGTTATAATTCATTCATAATATTTGTGAAACAATGTGAAATAATTTGGATAAGCATATATTTTTAGTGATCATTCATAATGAACATATAATTCATTTAGTGTCATATGTTTGACATGGAAGTTCGTTTTGTTCAAGTATCATACCATTTAAAGGACTATGTTATTCTATAAATATAGTGTCACTCCTTCCACTGTAGGATTCAAAATTATATAACTTCAATACATCATACAATGTTGTGTATTTAGTAAAACTAGTATACACTGGTCTCTTAAAAAACAATTAAACATCTCAAAAAAAATTTGTACAATATTGAATGTCATATTCAATTTCCATTTTCAATTCTTCTATGAAATTTATATCATCATTTATACTAGAATTCATATAAAATGATTCATAAACCAAAACATCATCCCAAACATTGTAAACATTTAGTTTTCCTCGTGTTTAGTCCCAAATTTATATCTATGATCTATTAAATTATAAATCAAATGTTATTCCAACTCCTCTGTACTAATGTTTCATGAATAAAAATAACATAAACATTGAAAAAGAATATGAGAAGTGTTGTATGCATGCTCTATTAGAAATTTTGTGAAATACTTAACACCATCCTCATACACTTTTGTTAAATCAATAACATGCATCCATTTTCAATTCATATCCATCCTATTAAATTCATAATATATTCATTTTCTACAATAAATAAATAAATACACATAGGATATTCATTATAAAAGGTGAGAGTTATAGATAATTATAATATTGGGAACCTAACATTGGATTGTTTCAAATAATTTCAGTATTCTTTGAAGAAAATGGGTAATTTAATATAAGAAAATAATTTCTAAATTATGGTAGGTGTTATTCTATTAATTAATTTAAAGGTGAAAGTTATATACAACTGTCATCCTCAAAAACATCATCTCCCATGTAATTATTATTTCAATTTTTTTCATAAGCCTCATCACCCATCTCTTCTAGACATATACCTATGCTGGTTGAACTACTATGAGAATTATTCATCCCATACCAGATACCAGTGATCATTTTGGATGACTACTACTCCGAGTAATTCAATTAAAATATAATATTTTTTGGATGATTCTCAAGTGAAAAAACAAAAAAAAGTTGTTTGAGAGATGAAGCTTATGAGGATGAAAATTGTCTCAAGAAAACATTTAACATTATCACTCCTAAATTTAAAATTTCAAATCTCTTCTCAAAACCATTTTAAAAATTTAAAAGGATATTTTTTGAATTTTTAAAACCTCACCTGAAATCAATTTGTTAAAATTCCACAAGAAAATTGGCCATTTATTTTTCAAACACATACTAGGGCACAAACCCCCTTTTCTATAAAAAATATTACCATCAAGTTAATAATTTTAAAATCATATTCAAAAACCATTAAAAATTAAAGAAATGTTTAAGAATATATCGATGGAAATATGTACACATCGTAATTTTTCAAACCTTTTAGGTTCACATTGAAATCTATTCATGAGTTTCAAAACACGAGATCCATTTTAGTTCAGTTTAAGGGACAACATCAATTTTTTTATTTCCAACCCCACTTAAACATTTGAAACTAAGTTTCATTTTTCGAAACTAAAATTTTAAAATGTAAAGAACAAAAAAATTCCATTTAGGCCACCACCCAGTCTAAATAAAAGAATTATTGTTAAAAATTTCATTAACATTTTATAAAGATGACATAAATAAAACATTTTTTAGAAGAAAATAGTAAATTAACATTTTAAATACAAGAATGATTTTAAGGGAATACCCGCCTAAATACTGAGGATCTCATGGGATTATTAAAAAAGTAAATCAAGTGTCTATTAATTAATCTTAAACCAGTTTAATCAAATATCACATAAGAATTCACATATCCAAGCTTTCACATGCCATAAAATTTATTCAAGAATCCTCACCAAGAAGGTTTACCAATATTCATGATCTTGAAAACTATTTTCCAAATGATCATTTGGTGTTATATATATTATGTGTGTGATATCATTCTTAGGTTTTATTTAAATTATCTGAGTATAGGTTAAATAAGAGGTACTCTAGTACTCAGAGTGATATAATGATAGAAAATTTGGTTTTTCCGAAAGGAACTAAGCATTTACCCCAATATTAGAGTTTTAAAATTGTTCTATCTGTTCAGAAGATCATGAGACGATTTTGGTTGTTTAGTAATTATTATAGGGAGATGAGATAGCGCATCGATGGGTGACACTAATTATTTTCAGTGAAAATTTTTCTAGAGGAGAACCAAATAATGTTTTCTCATGTGATTGGGTGTGGTGATATAGAAACCACATCACACATGTTGATCACATTACATATTTATTATTTGTTTATTTTGATAACGTAACTTGAATATTTATATGTCTTTGACATTTTTTCAAAAAAGGAAATTACTATTTAGTACATATTTATGTTATGATATATTGTATCCTTTTATTAATATTGAGATTGGTTTCAAATAATGAGTTTATATGGTATGAATACATTTAGTTTAGTATTCCATTTTATACCTTGATATCATAACCTCAGATGGGTGAAAATATTTAAAGAAAACCACCATTGTTATAAACTTAGGATACATTGTAACATCCTATCACCATTTTATTAGGTACACCCCTAACCTCATCATGGTTTTATCCTCATTGATATTGAGAGGATACCTATAATGTTAATGTCATAGGTTTTTTAGTAATAATTCATGTGTTGTTACTTCTGTTTTGTACTATCTGTCTTTCTGAGTTAGCCTTGATATGCATGTTGAACATTATTCTCTTTAGTACCATGAAAAAAGTGATTTTTACCATGTTTTCTATAAAAAACTTTTACTAATTATCATGCCATGTTTTTACATAATATGATCATATAATAATTGTTATATAGAGTATTTTTATGGGACACCTAGGTGGGACCCCACTAATCCTGTTAGCTCACACCCTGCACACCTCTTTGGTGGTGCGTAGTCCTTTGTCTTCCTGTGTAGGGAAAGGAAAGGTGCCATAGTGAGGCAGAAAGGTTTTTGTAAGCTGGTTGGGTAGCTGGGTGTGAGATGTTGGGTGTTTTTCCAAGCCATCATTTAGAGTAGATCTTTGGATTGGGTTCTTTGAATTTAGACCTGTCCTTTGGTACTTTTAGTTAATTTTTTTGTTGTCTGTTTTCGTTATTTTCTTACTGTTATAGAATATATATCTTGTTCTTATTCCACTATTCCTTTTTTTTAGTGAATATATTCCATATGTTTGATCAAGTTGGGAAAAATAATTCCATCTATTCTGTTATTTGATGCCTGGGTGCTTTTTAGTAGCCTATGGGGATTGAGAACACCCTTTGAGTTATTTAAAAGAACGGGTCGAGTGATGGGTTTGAGGGAAACCCAGGCCAGTTCATTAAAATTTGGTATTAGTTAAAGGATTAATCTTTAATATTCCTTGTCTTGGGGAATATTTTACACGAGAGTTAGGATTTTTAGTACTTTAGAGGTATGTTGTGATAAGTTCCGGTTCAGATCATGTCTTGGAGAGACTCAAGTTTTCTTGGGATGTCGGGGTGTGTGTCTCTAGTTTTGAGTTTTTGTTTTCAAATTTCAGTTTTTTTATTATGGGTTTTGTAGTTTGAACTAATATATATTATGTTGTCAAATCATTCTTATGTTTTGGTGTGAAGCAGTATGCCTCAGACATGTCTTCCACAAGTTCCGCAGGAAGGTGTATTTGATGCTATTAAAGGGAACACACCTATAGATTATAATCTCATCAAGACAATCATATGGGTTATCCATGCTATTGATCAGGATGTTCCACGTGTTTAGAATGTAGTGGTTGAGGTACAACCAGGAGCTGGAGGAGAGAGATCAATCTCATAATTTCTTGCATCAGAAGCTACCATCCTTCAAAAGAATGACATAACCTCAAAAGGCATAGGATTGGTTGGATTGAATTGATCAAATCTTAAAATTTATAGAGACAAACGGTAACATCAGGGAAAAGTGTGAAGTATTCAGACTTGAGGGTTCTGACAAGTGATGGTGGGATTATATGGTGTAGGAAGATAGACACATGGACGTGGATTGGAAGAGTTCCAAAACCCTATTCTTCCAACAATTTTGACCAGAGTCTGCGATGTCAGCTATGTATCTAGAGTTCTTGTATTTTAAATAGGCAGAGAGTTTGGTGTTGGCATAAAAAAAATCCTTTTTTAGATCTTGTTTTATTTTTCGTATACATGGTGAAGACTGACTAGTTGAAGGCTCAGAAGTAATTTTAGGGTTTTTAACTAGATATCAGAACGTAGGTGTTGATGTTGAAAGTTTATACCTATTTGGAGATAAAAGAAATAACTATGATGGATGAAATGAATAATGAAGGGAATTTTGGATTTTTCACCTTTTCTCTTGCATCTAGAAACAACTTTAGTGGGATTCTTAGAAAGAAAAAAAGTATTAAGATCATCATAAGAGTAGTGGAGGTGGGTCTTAGTAGAAATCCTCCTATTCACCATCTGTTGTATCTAGAAATCTGCCTCTGAATTGCTATCAGTGGGGAAAGGGAGGACAAAAAAGATGTTATTTTCATATTTCTATGAAGACGTGAAAAAACTATGAACATGTTGGTCACTTATATCATTTATACCAGGCTATGAATATGCCTCGTTATATTCTGGTTTGATCAGCTCTAATGGATACTATGATTCAATCATAAGCTTCAAAGACTAAAGGGCTCCAACTATTGGCTTCAGGAGTGAAGTATTTTTATGCAGTAGATGAGTGTACAATGGAATTTGATGCAGGTCCAATAATAGTGAGAGGTACTATCCTAATTTCATCTTTATTAGTAATTTTTTATCCGATATTGGTGCTTCCCACTCTTTTATATCTATAAGTTTTGTTGATGTTCTTAAACAACCAATAAAACTTATGTCCTTTACAATGGAGTGAGATACAACTCCTGGGAATAGGAAAGACAAGTGGTTTTGTTGTCCTTATTGTTCATTAAGGATAGCTGATACAGAGTTGCTATGGGGTTTTATCATTCTTGATCTGGATCTGTTTCATTTCATCATCGGTATGGATTGGCTTGTCACCCATAGAGTCGAGGTTGATTATTATCATAGGCATGTTTCATTTCTTCCTACCGATGTGAGTTTTCATGTGTTTAAAGGGGATTGGGACGTGATTTCAGGTCATGTAGGGCCTTACCACCCGGAGGGTTAGGAGTTTTCTATCTACCATTGTGTTTGAGCCTGATGGCATGTCTCATATCGTTTATTTTCCTACTTTTATTTGAGACTTTCCTAACATTTTCCTAGAGGAATTCACCAGGATTCCTCTTGAGAGGGAGGTATATTTTATGATTCACCTTGTTCTAGGTATATAGTAGATATGGATACCTTTTAATTATATGATACTGGCAGATATGAAAGAGCTGATGATTCAGTTAGAAGACCTATTAGAAGAAGATTTTATTCCCCCAAGCGTTTTCCTTGGTTAGCCCCTATGATCTTTTCTAATAAAGAAGATGGTTCCCTTAAGTATTGTGTATACTATGAGAAGTTGAACTGGGTAATGTTTAAGAAAATATATACTCTTCCTCATGTGGATGATATATTTGATCACTTTTAGTGGGAAAAGTGGTTTTCAAATATTGATCTTCAGTCGAGTTATCATCATATTAGAGTTCAAGAGTCCGATGTACCGAAGACAACATTTAGGAGAAGGTATGAACATTATATATATATATCTTATGATGCCTTTTGGTATGACTATTGCACCGATAGTATTTATGGTTTTGATGAATCGTATATTTCATCAATTTATTGAATTTTTTTTGGTAGTGTTCCGAGATGATATTCTGATTTATTTGAAATATGAGCATGAGCATGAGCACTCTCTGAGTCTAAAACTAGAAATATGTAGATGTCACTATTTTCATGGAAAGTGTTTAAAATTTAGTTTATGTATTCAAGAATTAAAGTTATTGGGGACCATAATTTATAATAATTTCTTATCATTTTTTTGAGAGAGGGTAAGTGCAATTTTTTCATGGAAGGAACCACAAAATGTCTTTGAGATACGAAGTTTCCTTGGTGATTTTGGACACTACTAGCGGTTCTTGGAGGATTTATCTAAGATTAAATCACCTTTGTATTATCTTAATAGAAAGTTGGTGAAATTCACATGGGATGCCAATTTTTAGTAGTATTTATATGAACTATAAAAACTTCTAACATATGATCCTATTCTAGTTTTACCTTAGCCTGGTAAGGGGTACATGGTGTTTTTCGATGTTTTAGGTTCTTAGTTGGTGTGTGTGCTTTTGCAAGATAACCATGAGTAATCTTACAACTATTATCAACTTATACCACAAAAAAAATAATTACCCACTCATGATTTAGATCTTTACGCAGTCATGCATGCACTCAAGTGTTGGTGGAACTATCTTTTGCAGGAGAAGTTCACTATCTTCTCTAATCATAATAGTCTGAGTTATATGTTTTCTCAGAAGGAATTTAATCTAAGATAAAAATGGTGGGTAAAATACCTTCAGAATTTTTAATTCGATGTCACCTACACCCCAGTAAAGAGAAATGTTGTTTCAAATAATCTTAGAAGGAAACTTCCATCATAGGTTGTCTTTGAATAAAAGGAAGAGTGGAACTTTATGGGTCTTTTCACTCAGTTACACATGGATGCTCAAGAGGATGTTTCAGGCATGGTTCAAAATTGTGTTCAATTTTCATTATCCATTCATCAATGAACTTTGTTGAGTCAATAGTAGGATGATAAGCTTCAGATGACTCAATAAATCCCTTATGGTGGGGAGACTATTTCAAGTTAGTCTCTTTATTCATATGGTATTATTCACTTCATAGATAGTATTGTCATCCCAAATTCTCTAATAAGTTTAATATTTTTTTATTTTCACAACTCTTTATAGGACATTCATCCAAACACTATAATGACGTATTAAGAGATGAGGTGATGATTCTATTGTCTAGCTATGCAACATGACATCATGGAGTTTGTGTCACTTTGTAACACCAGCCAATAGATAAAGCTAGTTCACATGAAACCTTTTGGTTTTCTTCATAATCTTCCAGTGAAGATTTGGAAATGGGATGAGGTACCCATAGATTTTTGTTATTGGATCAACATGGACTCTTAAAGGGAGGAATGCTATCTGGGTGGTTTTTGATCGGTTAACGATGTTTACCCATTTCATTCTGATCAAAGACAACACAACAGTTAAATATCTATGTAATCTTTATGTGAAAGATATTGTGAGGTGAGATGGGAGTCCTTCTAAAGTTGTTTTAAATATAGATCCAAGGATCACCTTAGGTTTTTGGAGGTGCCTTTATAAGGTAATGGGATATTAGGTCATGTTTAGTAGAGCTTACCATACATAGACAGATAGTCAAACGGAGTGAGTAATTTAGATCTTGGAAGATATTCTTTGTGCATGTGTCTTGGATTTTAGAGGATACTGGGATAGCCAAATGAGATTGGTTTAATTTTTTTATAAAAATAACGATCAATTTTCAATCACACTGGCTCCCTTTGAGGCATTTTATGGTTGCCCGTGCCAACAAACTTTTTTGCTAGGATGAGGTGGGAGACGTAGCTTTGTTTGGACCATGTTTGGTTCATGAGTCATCAGTAAGGATTATGGATGTACGAATACATATGATAATAGTCTAGGGTTGACATAAATCTTATGTGGATAAGAGGCGTTTTCCTTTATAGTTTTCCTAAGGTTACTGGGTTTTCTTAAAACAATTCCTCAGTTGGGTCACCGTCAACTTAGAAGGAAGGAAAAATTGGCTCCAAGATATGTTAGACCGTTTGAGGTCACTGAGTCGATCAAACAAGTTGCTTATCAGTTAGTGTTGTAGGTTCAATTAACATGTATCCATGATGTTTTCCATATATCTCAACTTAGGAAATATCGTCCTGATCCCACTCACATTCAGAGTTTTGAAGAAATCGAGCTAGAACATGATCCTCTTATTCTGGAGAAACCGGTTGAGATTGTTGAATCTCAAGATAATGTCTTGTTCTAGAAGTCAATTCAATTTTTAGAGTGTTATGTAAACAAGTATCAGATTCTAATGAGACTTGGGAACATGAGTAATTGATGAGGGAGTAGTGGCCTCATCTTTTTCAAGGTATTACCTATTAAACATGACTTTTTGGGGATGGATATTCATTATGGTGGGGTGTTTGTAACATCCCATTACCGTTTTATTGGGTACGCCCCTAACCTCATCAGAGTTTTCCCCCATTTAAGATTGTGAGGATACCAATAATGGTGAATTAAGTTGTTTTTTGTACGTTCAAATTTAATAATCTTTTTCTATAGGATGCCAAAAGATTTTATGATGTGTAACTAGGTCACATACCATGTAATTACTATTGGGTATAATCCGTGAAAGGGGATTCACACTATGAAATATTACACATCATGAAGGATTGTTTCACATTGTCAATGTTTTAGAGAACAATTTTTTTATCTAAGGTGATGGGTCTTTCTGTGAAATTATCTAGCATGGACATCTTGATGTGAATGGGAGTTTCACTCCGTAAATTGGACTGTGTTTAGTTTTAAAACATGTGGTTGGCTATTTTTATCAGTGCATTCTTTCCATACTCCATTATATATGACCTAGGGTCTCTCCTATGTGTTTTTTGAAGACAAATTTCATTAAGGATAGATTCATTCAATGTTTGATCACAGTTGAGATTGCAGTGCATCCCTTTAGTTAATTTGTCTTCTCTCTTATTTATTACCTTTGATCATGATATCACTATCGTGTGGCGTGTTCAGATCCATTGGGTTAAGATAGAGTTTAATCTTTGTTTCTTCTAGATCCATTGTGTAATCTCACTCTAGAGGCCTTTTCCTTTATCAGTTGTGGTGAAACAGGTGTATGTTCTTGAGGTATGTAGGTTTATTCCTTTCTTCTGACCCCCTGTTTTCAGATTTGAATAACCCATATGATGTGGAGTGGATTCTGTGGCATTCTTTTTTATCATTCGGTTTTCATTGTTGGTGGATCCTATTGCAGGTGTGTGCGACCCGATATTTGAGGTAGGTGGTTCTCTATCTAGCCTATGATAATTAGTTTGACTTCTCTTAATTTATAATTTAATTTATAAAATTGGCATGAATTTTTATGTTGGTTGAAAAATGGTTTTATAAGAGAAATGGGTATTCCCTTTTTTTTGATAAATGAAATGAAAATGGGTACTTTTGAAACATTAGAATTGATTTGTTAATATGAGCACATGGGTTACCTTGGCTAATTAGGTGGAAGGTTTAGTTTGAATCCATTATCCATGTTTCATGATTATTAGAAGTTCTTATCATGGAATATTCATCTATCTCATAGGATTTTTGATCTAGGGGTTGGATATTGAACATGTAGAGGGGTTTACTCATTTGGTATTCCCCTACTTCCAAGGAATGTGTTTTAGGAATTGGATTGTGAACCAAATTTATTATGGTATGAGTAGTCTTCTAGTCTGACCTATAGTGTTCCTTAGTACTGATTTCTATACGGTGACTTCAATTTTGTACTACGTTGATTTTTGAGTTAGCCTTGATATGAATGTCGTTCCTTCTTTTGTTTAGAGCTATGGGAAAAGGTAAATGTTTACCATGTTTATTATAAAATAGATTTACTTCTTTTAATTCCATGTTTTTACTTAAAATGAGAACACAAGAATTGTTATACAAAGAGTTGTTATAGAACACCAGGGTGGGATCCTACTGATCCTATTAGCTTACACCATACACACCTCTTCAGTGGTGCATAGACCTTTGTTATTTATCCAGTGAAGGGAATGAAAAGGTGCTGAATTGAGGTGGTGAGGTCTATGTCAAATGGGTGGGTATCTGGTGTTGAGATGGTGTTAGTTTTTAATGACCTAATTTAGTGTAGTTGTTTATATTGGTTTATTTGTAGTTATACTTGTCCTTTGGAGTTTTTAGATACTTTTTTGTTGTATTTTTTGGCTATTTTATTATAATTATGGAATACATATCTTATTCATATTCCTCTATTTCTTTTTGTTTAGTTCATATATGCAATGTTTTTGATCAGGTTGGGGAGAAATCATTCCCTTTTTTGTGTTGTTTGATGCCCAGGTTCTTATCGCCAGCCTGTGGGAATCGGGAACACCCTTCAGGTATGTAACCGAATGAGTCAGGTGCTGGGTTTATGGGAATCCAGAGTTACTTCATTACATACATTTTATCAATTACCAAAAAATATAGTTTTCAATACATATGGAGAATACATATCTTACTATTTTTAGAAAATCCAACAGTGGAATTTTACTGACATCGATATTTAAAAATGAAGAATATTTTAAACAAGAATTTAGAAACCTTTATTAAACTAATTTTTCCCTTTTAAATGAAAAGAATCACTTGAAAATAATGTTCTTTAGATCGATCCTTATTTATTGAAAACATACATTTAAAAATCCATTTTATATTTTTTTAACAAAATGTAACTAAGAAGAAAACCCCATTTTTATGGAATATAACTAAAATGTATTAAATATATTATCTTAAGTCATTCAGATAACAAATCATCCAAATTTTATCATGAAAGGGGTATTGAGAATGTGTAAGGGTAGCTGGTTGTGCTCTGTTGTGGAACTCGATCAACATGTTACATGAAATAAGGGATGTGGGGTGTCCATTGGCTTAAAAAAGTTTTTTACAAGGTTTGCATTTTTTGGTTAAAATATGTGAAAAAATATATAACATTGATCAATAGCATGCACAACTTCAGTATTGTGCCGTGGCACAACAAATAACACATCAAAGTGCGCTATCCAGATTTAGCTATTGTGCAGGCATTGCATGGTGTAATGGTCACTAGTGCTAGCCAAAGTTTGATCATGTGCTTGTGTAATACTCATCCCAAGATCATTCAAAATGCGTCCCAAGCATTATCATTACATTTATGTGGGGGTGAACAATACAATATGACACATGCTAATACAACAAAAATAATTTTTAAAATAGTTCAACAAACCTAAACTCACTCGCACCTTCGAACACCTTTTAATGAAAAACCCCTTCATAATAACATAAAACAATATAATGATATCAATGACCCATGATTAATCCATTTTATAATAACAGACAAAGTTTCACTTAATAATTACTAAGGATCTTAACTTCATGGGTTTATATAATAGAAAATGTTAATATAATTTGGAAATCATATCAAACATAACTTACTGAATTTTAAAATATGATAAAATTATTCAAACATTCCATTTAAAACCCATCAAAACTTTTAAAATAATGAAAGTATAAAAAAATTTCATGTTATTTGCTAACATGAAAAGATTCTTGAAAAACAAGAAAACATGCTATAGTACATAGAAATACTTGATTAGCATATAATGAAAATTCATTAAAATTGATAAGAAATAATTAAATGAAATCTATTTTCATTTATTAAATAAAAACCATGGGTGGAATTTTAACAAAAATTTTGTGTCTTTTATTTCCATAGAAGGAAGTTCAAAACATTTAAAGTTAAGAGAAACTACTTTTATGTAAATGAAAACTTAATAAAAAAATGTATAAATCCATAACCCCATCATAGTCAATTATAATAGAATTTAATTCTGATAAAAACATGTATTTATGAGATTAAAACATTCATAGTTTGATGTTTAAAGGAAAATGAATGGATCCCACCTATCAGAATAGAGGAAATTGGTGGATGGATGTTTTAATAAACTACTAGGAAGCAAGAAAATCCCTTAAGGGGTTAGTAAAAACATAAAATCTTAGAAACCCCTAATTAGAAATTCATTCTAGAAGAGAATGTAGTGATGGATAATGAATAGAAAGAGATAATGAACCAAAAAATGTACAAAGATATCACCAAATAAGCAATCAATGAGTGAGGAGGATGAGAAAACACATACATTTGATTTATGCTTTTATTCATCCAAGATAAGGTAGATATATCACCAACTCTTAGATTTGTCTAAGCCTTGATTCGTTTGAGACTTGGATTTGAGCCTTGGATTCGTTCAAGCCTTTATTCAAGTTATGATTTAAGCATGGATACGATGAGGAGGAGTATTGGAAGCCAGCGGCTTCCGCAGAATGATTCTAATATTGTGACTTGTTAGGGTTCTTTAATTTGATCGGTGATACTTCGATCAGCACTTCAAAAAAAACATCGATAAAGATACCTTTTATCAGCTCTAAATTAACAGGTTCTGATAAAATACATCTTCATCAGCGCTAAAACATTAGCACAGATAATGTATTTATAAATATAATTATAAATATATTTTTTTAAAAATTTAAAAAATTAAAAAATTAATATATATAATTATATGTCTATTTATTATAATTTTATAACTATTTAAATATATAATTATTTACTTATAATTATGTAAATAATTTTTCAAAATAATTGTATTTTTATTTCTAATTATAAATATATAATTTTATAAATATAGTAAAAATAAATTGATAAATATATTTGTAAATATATTTATATTTATTTATTTTTAATTATAAATATATTTATATAATTAGATATATTTAATATATATATATAAATATAAATATAAAAATAATAAATACATTCATTATTTAAATATATTTATTATAATTTCATAATTATTTAAATAAAAATTTATTTATTTATAATTATGTATATACTTTTATAAGTTTTTTATATGTTTATATATTTATATATATATATAATTATATAATTATATATATATATATAATAAAAATGTTTAAATATAAATATATTAGATATATTCATTATTAAAATAAATTTATTATAAATTTATAATTATTTTAATATATATAATTCGTTATTTATAATTTTATAAAAAACTTTTTAAAAATAATATTTATTTATTTATAATTATAAATATGTAAACTTATAAATATAGTAAATATACATTTGTAAATTTATTTATTTATAAATATTTTAAAAAATAGTTTTAACATTATTAATGAATATAAAATCTTAAATGCGTTGAGGTTAAAAATGAGTGAAATTGAATAATAAAAAATGAGTACACTTTACAAATATTAAAATATAGTAAATATACAATTAAAAAAATAATAAGAAATGATTAAATTCCCAAAAAATAAAAAGCGAAAAATAAAAAATATTAAAATTGAATTAATACAAAACTATAATAATATTGAAAATAAATAAATAAAATTATCTGATGAAACACATAAAATATTAAATGTATCATGTTTTAATGAAATTATAAAATGAATACTAAAATTTGAATAAATTATATAAATATTCGGTGTATGTGTTTCTATATAAGATTTGATTAATTACATAAATATTTGTGTGTGTGTATTGTGTATAGAAATAAATTAATTATGTATATATATGTGAAATCAAGGTAAAAAAATTTGATAAATTTTAAATTGAATAATTAAATAACATTCAATTATATCTGTTACTCGATGCAACAAGTAAGTATTTTTAAGAAATTTTAATTTTTAATTATAAACAAGTCTTCCATAAATAAATGACTTATTTAATATAAAGCATAAATATTTTTTATTGTATGAATCATATTTTTGGAAGTATTATATACATTCATATATATATATATATTTGAATATATTTCTATATTAAATGTATTAATGAAGTATTATATATGAAAACAATTAAAAATAAATGAGATTAATATGTTATTAATTGTTACATTTTATTCATTTCTTGTGTTTATATTTAATACATTTTATTTATTACTTTTTATAATTAATATATATATATATATATTATGCTTATTCATTTTTATTAATAATTATTTCAATAATTAATTTTTTAATTAATTTTTTTAATATTTTTGTTCAATTATTTCAATTTAATAATTTTTAATATTTTATTTAATTATTAAAATTAATTCATTTTTTGATTTAATTATTAAATTTTATTCATTATATATATATATTATACATAATATTTGTTAATATTTATAATTTTTAAATATACATGTATATTAAATTTACTCATTTTTATCAATAATTATTTTATTAGTAAGATGTTTAATATTTCTCTTAATTTATTCATTTACAATTTTTCTTCATTTAGTTATTTCATTTAATTGATTTCACACACACACACATTTAATATATACTATTTATTAGTATTTATAATTTATATATATGTATATTAAATTTATTTAATATTATCACCAAACATTTAATTAATACAATTATTTATATTGTTTTAATTTACTTATTTTAGTTTTTATTTGTTTATTTATTTCATTTTATTTAGAACCTTGATCATTGTTAAAAATTAAGGGTTGATAGAGCGTACATTTTTTTAGCGTGAAAGAAAAGTGCTGATAAAGGGTACCATTATTAGTTCTTTTTTGTAGTGCTAATATTGGCCAGTGCTGGTAAACGCTAATTTTGTAGTAGTGAATTTTGAATTGAAATATTATTTTTTAAATTTACCAATGGTATAATTTAGATGTGAAATTTTTTTAAAACAAAATTTTATGTTTATTGAAGTTTAAATTTATAGAGATAGAATTAGTTCAATAACAAAAATGAATTATAGTGGATATGATTATAATATAATTATTTATTATTGAATATTTTCTTAAATTATTATATTAATTATTCTGTATGTAGATTATAATGAGAAATTAGTGTTGAAGATTTATTTTAAATATTTATAAAATATTTTATAAATGAAAATGTTGATCTTGGAGAATGAAATTATTAAATATGCTGGATAATAGAATAAGAGATGGGAGGGTGTATTTATGAGTTCTGAAATATGATGTTCCAACTCTGTATGTGGGCCATGTCCGTTATTATGAAATTTTATTGAAGTTCTGATAAAGGATAAGGATTTAGTGTAAGATATTTATATAGGTTTCTTATTCTTCGTGCTATATTCTAGAGGTGGAGATTGTTTTTTGGAAATGAATCACATATGGTTGTGTACTTTCAACATGGGTCATGAAACATTGCCATGGAGTTTTACTTAATCTAGTAAAGTCATGAAACCTAAACAATTATGGGGATAATTGATTATGGAATGAATTGATCATAGTGGTGAAACTTGAATCCAGTATGAACCAATATATTACCAATCTAGTGTGATTAAATATAGGTGAGGACGTGTAATGCCATGGATAATTATATGGATTGTTTAAAAGGTGTCTGTTGATATCTATGTTCCATGTGATAAATTTATGTTGTTTTGTTTTCTTAAGATATTGAATGTTAGAGATGGTTTTTCTCCTTGTATCCAAAATATGGTAGATCTAAGTGGACACATAGTGAATTTTTTTTATTGTGGTTATATTTTCTAGGAACTTTTTATGTTTGATGACTATGTGCAAGAATAAGTTTTGGGGGTTTGAATCCACCTGTAAAATGTTATAACTATAACTAAGTTATGACTTTTCATGTGATAATTGTTTATACCATGTGATGACGATGAGGATGATAATATGATGATGATGAAAGTGATAATAGAGAAGATTTTATAGATATAAATAGTGTATATGTGATGTGTAGTGGTGATGATATAGACTTAAGATGGTATTATCCATGAAGTTCATCACTTTTTAATATAGTGAGGCCCAAAGACAGGAACATTTCCTAACCAATTAAAGTATTAGGGGGGAGTGTCCCAGAGGGTGACACCTAGTGAGTCTCTATGGGTGGACAATGGCCAAAAAAATAAATTTTGATATTATGATGAGTTCATTTCTAGTTGAAATATACTATTTTATGGTGATGGTGTTAGAATATTTCTTATGGGTGGATAAATACATGATGATATAATGCCCTATATTGGGAAACTAAACACCAACCTAAGTTGGATCACTATGTGACCTCAGGAGGGTCTCCGTATATTCTACAGGATGTTGAATTGTTTCAAGAGTTTAAAAACAACTGGTAAAGCCAATAATCTAGGTATCATCATGTACAATAACATATATATAGAAAAACTAACATACAATATCAAATTGAGTGCATGTAATTACATCCATGATGTAAAGAATATGTTTTTTTTTCATTATAACACTTTGGAATATTTTAATAAATATTTTTGGAGTTAGGCATGTAGTCAGCGTGAAATTATAGGACTTTTGAAGCCGTAGTGTTTATATAAAAAATATTAATTATATTATATATCACGCATGTGAATTTTTTTAAATTAATCATATATCTCCCAAATAGTGTTTCAAATGAGAACATTAAGACTATTAAATACACAATGTGGGTTTTACCCTAAGAGTGATATAACCTATGTACACATTATGGTTTTTGTTTAAGTGATTTAGTGGGAGGAATAATAAATTATATAATCAATGTAATAATTTATTGTTTATTTAAATATCTATTATATAATCCCTATCACATTTAAATAAATTTATCAAAAAATCGTAGGGTTTTCCACCTAAACCAAGATATTTGGGAGGACCATGGAGGAGACCCTTGGTGGACGTTAGTGGCATTATGAAATGACGATCTTCCTACCAAGGACTGTGTCTTCATCAAAAAAGTTCATAGATCACACCTATACAAATGATGAATAATGCATTCTTTTTTAAAAACTGGTCCAATATCTTGATAGGGTGTTTGTTTTTGGTGGATTAATCCTCATTTTTGAATATCTTATTTCGAACATGAATTAAATATTTTAGTGAATTAAATTTTTTCAAAATTTCTTGCAGAATGGTTGTTGGAAAGAAAGTCTTTGTCAATCAAGGTACTATTAGATCAGGGACGTCATTAGTAGTTCTTAGAAAATGAATGACCCTTTTACTTGATGCTAGTCCATGAATTTTACATGAATATGGAGTTTCTATTGGAAGTATGTGATATCACCTGGATCAAGTTCTTCGTAAAAGGGAAGAGAATATCTTTCTCTTTAAGACTTTGGGATGAATGTATTAATGCTCCTCAAGAATGTTTATTTGATGATTACCAAGGTACATCTCTACATGAGAGTGATATGGTCTTCTTTGAGATAGATCTGAAGGAGTTTACTACTAATGATGAGAACATAAGACCCATTTCTATATAATTAAGTGGAGAATGTAAAATCTTGTTTAATTTTGTCCAGCATCAAATTTATCCTAGGAAATGGGACTTTTCTTCTCTAAAATATCAAGACAACTACTTGGTTTATCTGCTAAGAAAAGGGATCAAGGTAAATTTTTGTAAATAACTTGCAGTGCACAAGAATGAAATTATCAAACACTCCTAAAAAACTAATTCCATGTTCTATTCAAAGATGATCTTAGCTATACTAAAAGAGAAAGGTTGTGTAAATGAAGGAGAATAAGTTGTTTCTGAGTGAAGTGGGATCTGACTTATTAAATAAATTTGTAAAAGGATAAAAATAAACTAGAATCTATAGAATATAGAATGGGTTGGAGATGAATATAAGATCTATGAAAAGTTTAATACATTGGACTATCCAAATAGGCCTAAGAATATGGATGATCCTGGTTTGGGACCAAATGGGGAATCTATTTAATCTTCAGAAGAAGGATAAGAGCCTTTCCTTCCTGTTAGAGATCAGGGATCACCTATCGATGATATTAGTGATACAAACACCACTTAACCTCATAAAGGTTTTTCCTTTTGACCTTATAGTCCGCCACATTCCTTACCCTCTCATGATCCCACTCTTTACGATAATGGGTATGAGGTGATAAAAGTCTCAGTTAGTGTGGAATATATTTTTAGATCTAGTGACTCTAATGAAAAAGAAGAAGGTGAAGGTAATGAAAGTGGTAGTGTTAGTGAAGAGGGAGAAGATGAAGAAAATGGCGATGAAAATGAAAATGAGGAACATGTATCTTAACATGATGATGACTAATGTAACGCCCCAACCCTAGTTACCCAGAGTTGGTGCATTATTACATAGCATCGGAATGATCACAAAAGGTCAATTCTTGAAAGACCGACCAGTTTAGTAGACTTGGAATCACTAGATATATTCATAAAGTTTACATTACATCATAAAATTAAAAACTACAACAAAATCTTGTCTCCATAGACCACACTCATATCCACTCATACTATCCCTGCAGGTCATTCATAAAATACTTCTTCACATCCTGGGAAAAATAAAACATAGAAAGGGGTGAGCTCAGATGCCCAGTGAGGATAACAATATAGCAGAAACTTTCATAAATAAGCATAAATATTTAAGGCAATGTATAACTAAAACAAAAGCCTTTTAAATTTTAACTTCAGCATAATATGGAAAAAATAAAATGAAATAATGCCATTTACGTATTCACATGGATATTCTACTAGTTAAATAATCCCATGCAATATCAATAACCACTTTCATATTGATGAAATGCATAATGCCAGACTATCATAACCACATATTCAAGGTCTTATGCCAAGACTAAAAATAAGATTTTGTCAAGGCCTTAGGCCAAGACACCAGTTTGTGTCATGAGACCTACCGATGCATTGAGGAGCTATAGCAGCTCCACCCGTCACGTATTAAGTCCAATGCATTCCTCATATGAATAGGTTTAAACATAACATAAACATTCGTATTAAAACCAACATACAAAATGCCAATAATTTATTTATAAACCATGAATGGTAAAAAAATAAAACATCCATAGTCAAACATATCACAAAACCTTCAATACAAAATGGATGTTTTGTATCATAATAAATAAACATCAAATAAGCTTAAAATCCATCAATGGATGTTGACATAGATGAAACTAAAACTATTTGAGAGAAATATGTCTTTTTTTAAATATTTTAAATGTCACATAATTATAAAAGGAAGTATTTAATTTGAAAATATTCTTATAATCTTTTAAGGTAATCTTCAGTGATTTTATAACGGCGTAAAATAGCCACACCAACCGTATAAATTAAAAAAAGACATTCTTACCTTAATTTTTTCGAAAACGTTAAAAAGGACCTTGTTTGGAAAACGACGCAAATATTCCTTTCAAAGAATTTTATAAAAAGTCAAACAAGGGTATAAATGACTTTAACCCATAGTCTAGTAAATAGTAAAAATGTTTTGGAATACATTTTTAACAAACATGGATGTTGATGATAAAGAGGTCCCAGTAGGTAATTATGTATAAATAACCTCAGATAATGAAGAGATTGTGAAATAAACCCTTAACTTTTACTATACCTTGGTCGAGGGAAGGATAACCTATTTTATAATTGTGAAATAATTGTTATTAAATTATACAATAATCATATAAATTAATATGATATCATATATGATCTTTTAACATTGCTTTGTAAATAATATCTTAGTATTATCGTCGTTTCGAGTGTTAACTTACTCGTTTTCTTCTATATGTTTTGTTACATAAGACATTTTAGTTATGAATAGGTTATATCTTATTCATATCCATAATGATATCAAGTACTTAAACATTATTTTTAATCATCAAATGAGAATTATACTTGAATGGATACAATTGGGAATAAATCTTGTCACGTTTGTGGAGATGGTAGTCCGTATGTACGCACGAGCAACAATATCATTATTTTGATATTAAAATAATATATAATTGGATTGTATATCATATATACAGAATAATTATAATGTTATATTTATTATTTACTTTAATTACACATCATTATCATACCCATCCAAATAATAATGTTTTAAATAACAATTACATCACGACATGGAGACAGTAAGCCGTACAAATGCACGTATGGTGACATGTCATTCGAAGGATGGATAGAATAATGAATATGGTTGTACCATATTTATAAAAACATCACAGTCTCTAGAATATTCTAGAGTTATTATTTTAGAATGGAAATAACAAAGAAAGAAGAAGTGGAAGAAGAAAGGAACTTGAAAGAGGGTGGTGAAATTATTACCTCTTTTTCGGGTTCTTCTTTTTGATTTGATCAAAAGGGATACTTAAGTTGGCTTTCTGACTAAAGGAAGGCCTTTATAATTAATTAAGGTAATTTGGGAGAATATTGGCCAGGGTTTGGCCGAACCAAAAGGCTTTGAAGGTATGAATTTGAGAGAAGGGGGAGTGGCCTTTTATAAGAGGGGCGAGGGGCACCTTAGAAAAAACATAAAATATTATTTTATAATAAATTCCTATTCGGTTTATAATGGCTCAAAAAGTGATTTATTTAGATTCTAAGGTGGGAATGGGTATATATCCTTTCATCCAATATATTTTAGACAGGTTTGGGTCACTATATTAACCTTATCATTTATATTTAACTCTTTGTTAAATAGTTTGACATTTACCATGTCTCTTTGTATTTTTATATTATATGGTCAATAAACTTACTATATACATCCAATAGAACCCCAAGTGGTTCATTAATTATACACCTATAATTATATAAGTCCTTTTGATGAACCTTAGATTTTTATAGATATTATATAAATTTATAATATAATATTTGTTTTAAAAACTCCTTTTTGTCAATTTTGACACTATTTAATAATTGATTTTTGTTAAAGTCTTAACAACTATATTAATTAGAACCAAATTCATTTACGCAATCATAACATGTCATATTAACCTATAAAAGTTGTGTAATTCAGAAAAAGTCACAAATTACATTTATTTAGATATTTATAATATCAGTTATTTTAATATTTCATTAATTAGGTAATTATTGTATCACCATTGTGTAATAAATACATTATATTATTTAATGTCTAAAAATTATAAAAAAATACCATTATGTAGGAAATATTTTTATATTTCTAATTAATATTTATAATTGAATTTATCTTATGTATAACCCTATATTAGAAATGTTTTTGTTATTAAACATTGATTTTAACTCTTTTAACTCTTCTTTGAATTAAATAATACTAAATGTCTTAATCTAATCAAAGTGGACCAAAGAGGTTCATATTTTATTTCTAAGTTTGTTTTGAGTCGAATTATACTTAGCCTATGGAATTAAAACTTGTGTTAGGGTAATAATAATATCATTTTTACACTTAATTACCCTATTTACTTTTAACCATGGTAAATAAAAGAAAAAAGTTACTATTCACCAAAAATTATTTTTATCTTATTGAACCACATTTTACTTCTTGATATTAACTGTGTCTCTCGGATTTTCAAAATTCTACTCACAGAAGCGGTGAAATTATGTTTTATGTGAATTTGCAAATTCTCCTAGGAGATGGTTAAAAGACGGTGAAAAATTCAATAAAATTTTTATATATCGAAATTTTTTATAAACCGACTCCAATGAATTAAATTTAACTTATATAGCTATTATGTATCTATTTTGACCTAAAATAATTTTAAATGAAATATATAATTATTTAAATAAAAATTCGGTTTTAAACTATAACTTAGTGTTTTTCACTATTCATCGAAAATTAAATGTTTTCAGAAAAATACCAAAATTTCACCCTAGGATAATTTCGATATTCCGAATCCAAAAATGAAGACTATTTTGAATGATAAAATTTATCAAATTTCAAAGAGTGGGTATTACTATTCATAATGGCTAGTTTGATTGGTTGTGTTGTGTTAGAACTCGAAGTTGCGTACACCACACACTACTGTATTATTCAAAGAGAAGCATAACATGGAAGCTTGGGGTGTCACATTCTCCCCTCCTTCAAAAAAATTTATCCTCTAAATTTCCAGAATACTACCGCATGAAAAGGCTCGGGTGGTTCTTTATCATAAGTTCCTCGGGTTCGCACGTTGCCTATTCTATCTTATGGTTTCTCCATAGAACTTTTACCAGACGAGTCGTTCTGTTTCTCAGCACTTGTTCTCTTGTATCAAGAATCCCGACGTGCTCTTCACAATAATAATGATCGGGTTCCAGTTCCACTTCCTCATAAGTGAGTACATGCATTGGGTCAGACATGTATTTTCCCAACAGTGATACGTGGAACACATCATGAACTTTGGAGAGACTTAGTGGCATTTCCAAACGGTAAGCTACAACCCCAATTCGTCCTAGAATTTTGAAAGGTCCTATGTACATGGGACTCAATTTTCCTTTCTTACTAAAACGTATAACTCCCTTCCATGGAGATACCTTCAAGAAAACATGACCTCCTACCTGAAATTCCAAATCCTTCCTTCGGTTGTCCGCATAACTTTTCTGCCTACTTTGAGCTGATTTGATGTGGTTTTGGATTACCTTTACCCTTTCCATTGTTTCCTCCACCAGTTCTAGGGCTACAAGTTTTCTTTCACCAACATCATCCCAACATGTTGGTGTTCGACATCTCTCTCCGTATAACGCTTCATATGGGGCCATCTGAATACTTGAATGGAAGAAATGTTATAGGAAAATTCTACTTGAGGTAAATATTGATCCCACATACCCTGAAAGTCAAGTGAGCAAGATCTCAATAGGTCTTCTAAGGTTTGAATAGCCCGTTCTGATTGTCCATCCATTTGAGGGTGGCAGTCAGTGCTCAAACGAAGTTCAGTATCCAGGGCCTTCTGAAGGCTCTTCCAGAATTTTGAAGTAAAATGTGGATCACGATCAGAAACAATCGATATGGGTACTCCATGAAGTCTCACAACTTCATTAATATATAGTCTTTCTAGACGTTCAAGTTGTAGATCTTCTCTCATATGAAGAATGTGTGCTGACTTGGTAAGATGATCAACAATGACCCATATTGCATCGTTCCTTCTAGGAGTCTTTGTTAGACCCATTAAGAAGTACATTGTAATATTATTCCATTTATAATCAGGTATTGGAAGTGGTTACAAGACTCCTCTAGGCTGTTTCCTTACAGATTTCACTTGTTGACAAACCATACATCTTGACACAAAATCACCAATCTCCATCTTCATGTTGTCCCACCAAAAAGGTTCCTTCAAATCTCTATACATTTTGGTTCTCCCAGGGTGTATAGAGAAATTGGAACTATGAGCATCATCAAACAATTCGCTTTTTAGATCAGGTATATCAGGAACACAAAGTCTCTTACCAAATTTCAAAATTCCTTCTTCATACACAAATTCACTCAATCTCCCATCATTCACAACTTTAATATTCTAAGAGTCTTCAGGATAATGCGCAAGTGATTTTCATGATCTTCATAGCTTTTGTAGTATAACAAGATATCATCAATAAATACCACTACAAAATCATCGAGATATTTTTTGAAAAATTTGTTCATTAGATCCATGAATACAGAGGATGAATTAGTCAATCCAAAAGGAATTACTGTAAACTCATAATGCCCATACCTTTTTCAAAATGCTGTCTTTGGAATGTCTTCCTTTTTCACACACAACTGATGGTATCTAGATCGAAGTTCAATCTTTGATAAGTATTGAGCTCCCTACAGTTGGTCAAATAAATCATCAATGCGGGGTAGGGGATACTTTTTCTTTATTTTTATAGCATTGATCTCCCTATAGTTGATACATAACCTCATAGATCCATATTTCTTCTTAACAAAAAGGAAAGGGGCTCCCCATGGAGAAACACTTGGGAAAATAAATCTCTTTTTACTCAATTCCTGTATTTTTTTCTTTATTTCAACTAATTCCATAGTGTCCATTCTATAATGGGTCTTCGATATAGGCCTTGAACCAAGAATTAAATCAATGGAAAACTCAATTTCTCATTCTGGAGGATGTCCAGGTAAATCTTCTAGAAACACATATACATATTCTTTCACAATAGGTACATCTTCTATTTGAACATTCCCTTCCCCACCCATAGTTATTTCACTCTCTTCCGCCCTGATAATTGAATTTAGTTGAGCTACTGGGGGTGGATCTAGATAAGAATTAGGTGGTGGTGATTCTTATCTAAAGATAAGGTGTTCCATATCATCATCATAAAAAATCGTAACCTTCTACTTCTTACAATAAATTTTTGAATCATGATTTGAAAGACAATCTATACCGAGGATTATATCAAATTCAATCATGGGTATGATGATGAGATCAGCAAATAAAGAACATTTATAAGCTCTAATGGGGACTGATTCACAAAAATTTGTTGCAATGATACTTCCCTTAAGAGTTTTGACTGACAACTCCCCTGTTAAATCAAATTTGAAATATCTAATTTTCTTATCAAACTTGGAATATATGAAAAAATGTGATGATCCAGAATCAAATAAAGCATTTTATAAACTTGAGGAAACCATTAAACTACCTTCCACCACGTCTTTCAGAGTTTCTACCTCAGTAGTAGTGATAGAATAAGCTTGGTCTTGATCCCCTGGACTTTTCTGAGGTAATTTCCTCTGACACTTAGGAAATTAATTTGCATGATGTCCCATCTCCCTATGATTGTAGCATTGAACATTGGTAGCTTGTTTCTTCCCCTTGCAATCACGAGCTTGGTGGCCTTTTTCACCACACTTGTAACAAACTCCCATTCTCTTCAAGAAAGTACTAGGGTGTTTCTTCCCACATTTACTGCAGGATGGATATTCAAATTTTCCCTTCTACCCCTTATTTCCATTCCCAGAGTGATCAGAAGATCTCTTCTTCTCTTTCATTGCTTTAAAGTCGTAAGACTTAGTGAATTCCCCTTCCGTCTTGATAGCACATGGGACAAAATCTTCGTATGCCCAGAAGGATTGTGAGACTAATGATCGAATGAGAAATGGTTTTAACCCATCAAAGAAATGATCAATATTACTCATTGGGTTACATATATAATCTCTATCATGCATTGCTAACCTTGTAAAGTTAGACTCATACCTTGCAACATTCTCGTCCTCCTTTTTCCTCAGACTCAGAAGTTTTCTTTCCATATTCGCTCGATGGTCATGAGGAATGTATTTTTCTAAGAAAATCTCTTTAAACTCCCCCATTAAATATTTTATACTTTATCATCTTACTTCGTGTTTTGAATCAATGACCACCATTGATCAGCATCTTCAGTGAGGCGGTAAACTACCATGACAACTTTTTCCATTTCCCTACTCCCTAAGGCATGGAATATTTTCTCTATGGAATTTATCCATTTCTTAACTATTAGTGGATTTTTACCCCCATTGAATGTTGGTTTTTGTTGCCTCATGAAGCGATCTAACATTGATCCTCCACGCTATGGATCGGGGTGCTCCATACGGGTAAGGTTATTATTAATAACCTAAGTGAGTTGTCCCAGTATAGTGATAAACTGATCAACAACAGTTGTATCACCATATCCACTATAATTAACTTGACCAGGAGGGAAATCCCTAAATGGAGTGCATGTATTGATACGATTTCCATTCCTTCCACTATGAATCATTTCTAAACAATGGCATACACTAGATTAGTTTACGAATCACAATAAATAAATCCAAACTTGTGAAACACTTAACATAAATTGAACAATTTATTGATATAATCCATAATCATAAAAATGTTTTCTTTGAGGAAGTATATACTCATAAACCCTTCATAATAGTTTTTAATTAAAATGATAATTATCCTAAGAATATCCCCTGAGAGTGTCGTAACCAATAGTACATCAAGGCCTATTGTCGTGCACCAGTTCCCGTTCGAGTCTAGCTCAAATTAGTGTTTTCGGGTTTTACCCCTAGGTACATCTGTGCTAGAGGTACCTCTACATGGTCGTATCCAGAGAGTGATGTGTTTCTCAGAAAACACACAACATATCTAAAATTCTAAAATTCTAGGAATTTCTTCTATACTAATCCTCAAAGTCCATCTTAGGTCTATGTGCTCTAAATAGAGTTTATCTAAATCTAGCTTCCATGGTTTTTACTAAACTACCTCTGATACCAAATGTTACACCCTAACCCCAGTTACCCAGAGTCGGTGCATTATTACATATCATTGGAATGATCAAAAACGATCAAGTCTCGAAAGACCGATGAGTTTAGTAGCCTTGGAATCACTAGATACATTCATAAAGGTTACATTACATCATAAAATGAAAAACTACAAAAAAATATTGTCTCCATAGACCACACTCATATCCCCTCATACTATCCGTGTAGGTCATTCATAAAATACATCTTCACATCCTGGGAAAAATTAAACATAGAAATGGGTGAGCTTAGATTCCCAGTAAGGATAAAAATATTGCAAAAACTTTCATAAATAAGTAAAAACATTTAAGACAATGTATAACTAAAACAAAAGCCTTTTAAACATGAACTTCAGCATTATATGGAAAAAATAAAATGAAATAATTCCATTTAATTATTCACATGGATATTTTACTTGTCAAATAATCACATGAAATATCAATAACCACTTTCATAATGAGGGAATGCGTAATGCCGAACTATCATAACCACATAGTCAAGGCCTTGTGCCAAGACTACAAATAAGATTTTGTTAAGGCCTTTTTCCAAGACACTAGTTTGTCTCATGAGACATACCGATGCATCGAGGATCTATAGCGGGCTCCACCCATTACTTAATAAGTCCAATGCATTCCTCATATGAACAGGTTTAAACATAAAATAAACATTCATATTAAAACCAGCATACAAAATTTCAATACTTTATCCATAAACCATGAATGGTATAAAAATAACACATCCATAGTCAAACATATCACAAAACCATCAATACAATAGGGAAGTTTTGTATCATAATAAATCAACTTCAAATAATCTTTAAATCCATCAAAGGATGTTGACATAGATTAAAACAAAACTATTTGAGAGAAATATATCTTTTTTTAAATCATTTAAAAGTCACATAATTATGAAAGGAAATATTTAATTTGAAAATATTCCTATAATCTTGTAAGTTAAGCCTCAATGATTTTATAACGGTGGAAAATAGTTGCACCCACCGTATAGGTTAAAAAAAGACATTCTTACCTTTCTTTTGTCGAAAATCTTAAAAAGGACCTTGTTTGAAAAATGACGGAAAGATTCCTTTTCAAACCATTTTATAATATCTTAGTATTATCATCATTTCAGGCGTTAACTTACTCATTTTCTTTTATATGTTTTGTTACATAAGCTATGTTTTTTATGGATAGTCTATATATTATTCATATCCTGAATGATATCAAGTCCTTAAAAATTATTTTTAATCATCAAATGAGAATTAGACTTGAATGGATACGATTAGGAATGAATCTCATCGCGTTCGTGGAGACGGTAGTCCGTATGCACGCACGAGCGACAATATCATTCTTTTGATATTAAAATAATATATAATTGGATGGTATATCATATATACAGAATCATTATAATGTTATATTTATTATTTACTTCAATTACACATCATTATCATACCCATCTAAATAATAATGTTTTGAATAACAATTAAACCACGACGTGGGGACGGTAAGCCGTACGTATGCACGTATGGTGACATGTCATTAAAAGGATGGATAGAATACTGAATATGGTTGTACCATATTTATAATGACATCACAATATATAGAAGATACATGAGTTATTATTTTAGAATGGAAATAACAAATAAAGTATAAGTGGATGAAGAAAGGAACTTGAAAGAGGGTGGTGAAATTATTACCCCTTCTTTGGGTTCTTCCTTTTGATTTGATCAAAATAGATCTTTAAGTTGGATTTATGACTAAATTAAGGAATTTAGGATGAATTTAGGGAAGTTGAGAGAATAATTGGGCAGGGTTTGGCTTAACCAAAAGGATTTTTAGGTATTAATTTGAGAGAAGGGGGAGTTCCCTTTTATAAGAGGGGTGAGGGGCACCTTAGAAAAACCATAAAATATTATTTTATAATAAATTAATATTATATTTATAATGGATCCAAAGTTACTTATTTAGAGGATAAGGTGGAGATGGGTCGAAATCCTTTCATCCAATAGATTTTAGATAGGTTTGGGTCACTATATTAACCTTATCATTTATATTTAACTCTTTGTTAAATAGTTTGACATTTACCATGTCTCTTTGTATTTTTATATTATATGGTCAATAAACTTACTATATACATCCAATAGAACCCCAAGTGGTTCATTAATTATACACCTATAATTATATAAGTCCTTTTGATGAACCTTATATTTTTATAGATATTATATAAATTTATAATATAATATTTGTTTTAAAAACTCCTTTTTGTCAATTTTGACACTATTTAATAATTGATTTTTGTTAAAGTCTTAACAACTATATTAATTAGAACCAAATTCATTTACGCAATCATAACATGTCATATTAACATTGTCTCTGGGATTTTCGAAATTCCACTCACAAAAGCGGTAAAATTATGTTTTATGTGAATTTGCATGTTCTCCTAGGAGATGGGTAAAAGACGGTGAAAAGTTTAATAAAATTTTTATATATCTAAAATTATTATAAACTCACTCTAATGAATTACATTGAAATTATATAGGTATTATGTATCTATTTTGACCAAAACTAAATTTAAATAAAATAAATAATTATTTAAATAAAAATTCAGTTTTAAACTATAACTCAGTGTTTTTCACTATTAATCAAAAAATGAAAGTTTTCGGAAAAATACCAAAATTTCAACCTAGGCTAATTTCGATATTATGAATCCAAAAATTAAGTCTATTTTGAAAGATAAAATATATAATGTTTCAAAAAGTGGGTATTAATATTCATAACGGCTAGTTTGATTGGTTGTGGTGTGTAAGAACTTGAATTTGCATACAACACATGCTACTGTATTATTCAAAGAGAAGCATACCATGGAAGCTTGGGGTGTTACAACTAAAGTAGTGGAAGATCAGGCCCAGTTGAAAAATCCTCTTGAATATGTTGTTGAAGTAATAGAAATGATAATGTTTTTGCTGAAGTGAAAGTTTAGGAAATTCCTGTACCTCATTCAGTTTATAAAAGAAGAAGACCTCATGTTGACGATGAGAAACCAGTAAGGAAAGCACAAATTTATGTGGAGACTAAATAAAGAGAATATGAAGCTGGTGAAGAGATTCAACATGGAAGAGTAAGGCTTGATACTCTCACTCCTCGAGATGATGATTTTATCGTTTAATGAGAAAGTAATCCTAGGTATGTAGCACTGTGTTAGATTATGATGATTCAGATGATGACGTTTTTCCCTGTTGCAAGGAAAACTATGCCTCAGACCCAACCTAGTGACTCTATCACTAAAGAAGATTTTGAAAGGTTTGAAGAAGAAGTCTATTCACATGTAAGTATATCTGTTCAATATCAAATGGTACATGAAATTCAAAGATAGAAGAGAAAACACTGAATTGGTTGTTTAATTACCCTCTCTCAGATCTTCCATAGCAGAAATGTGGTAGTTTGTATAATTATTATCTATTCAAAGTCAGATAGTGGGTATGAGTTAGGCTGATTCAGTTAATGTTGCAAAGAAAGTTATAGAATATAATCAACACAAACTCATTAAAACTTCTAAGAAAATTATTAAAAGTACTGAAAAGACGAGGAAAGAAATGGCTAGAATTTCTTCTACAATAAATACTTTGACCTCTAAGTATAAAGGTTGTGTAGAGACTATTCATAAGACTTTAAAGACTCATACCTCATCCCCTACTGATACTCCTACACTTGACCATTCTTCTCAGATTATAGACTTTGAGGCAGTAATAAATAATGTAAAATAAGAGGTTAAAGCTCTATTTGTTGTTTTTGGTTTGGGAAACCTTGAAAATATTGAGGAGAATGCAAATCGTATGCATGATATATCAGATTCCATACGAAGGAACCATCTTCCACTCATGAAGAGCATACAAAGATGATTAATTCATATTTCTCAAATATTTACACCAAGAACTAGTTGAAAAGTCACATTAAGTATTTGGAAGAGAATTTTACTTTACCCCTAGTTAGAAAATTATTCAATGAACAAGTCAATCAATTGAGGGACTTCCCCCCTCTATTGGATAAATTTAGGGTGAATAATGTTGACTTTAAGAAATCAATGAAGTATGGTGGTGAGATTATTTAGGATTTCAGTAAACTATTAAATCCATACCTTCATGTAAAAAGTGATGCAATTGTAGTACCTACTTCTGGAACTCTTGGACCTACTATATCAATGCCTCCTCCTCTACTATCAGTTGCTCACTCTTTGACTCATAATCGTATAGTGATCCATGAACCGGTTTAGTCTGTTATGTTGTCACAACACAAAACTAATATTGTACCTAATGTTCAAGAAGGAGTGATACTACCCCCTCTATGAATTTTTTTGACCCTTAAACTTCTCAAACACCACCTACGACACCCTCTATTCATCCCTCAGGGAAAGGGAATAAATATCTTAATCCCCAGCCGTAGTGTAGTTCATTCTATGATAAGGATTCTTTCTTGAATTTTGTTTTGTTTTTTACGTCTTGAAATATATTGTACATTTATGATTCATTAAATTTTATGTTCTTTCCTTTTCCTTTATTATCTATTACTGTATCATACTTTTTATTTCTATGATACATGTTTTCTTTTTGATAATCCCAAAATGGGGAGAAATGCATTATCCATATTTATATTAACCTTTAATACCATTTCTCTTTACTTTAACACAAAAATTTATCTAGATATAATAAATAGTGATTCATAATGGGAAATGATATGTAGGTTGATTTCATTCAACATCTAATGATTGTACAGAATAATGCCAGGATTTTTTATCATCAAAAGGGGAGATTATTAGACCATAAGAGAATATTGGCCATCTTCTCTAGTATTAGTAGTTTAAATAATCACAAATCAGTTAAACTCTTATCAATCTTGTCTAAACATTTCAATAATAATTATTTACATCTCAATAAGTGAAATTATGTCTATCTGTTGTCTCACATAAATTTGGTACATTCTGTTTAAATTTATATTGTAAGACATTCTAGGAAAATATATATTCCAAGTATAGAAGACTGACATCAATAGAAGAGATGAGATACCTAAAGTTATAACAACCTACCAATGAAAATGACTCATCGATGAAGACAACCTACCAATGAAAATTACTCACTGACACATTCAAACTACCAATGCAAATGAGTAACCAATGCGGATGACCTACCAATGAAAACGATCTACCGTCAGTACAAATGACCTACCGATGCATAGTGCTACTGACGCAAGGAATCACCGATAGTTAAAATGCGTCACTTATGTAATGAGTCATCAACATATGGAAATTCCAATAGAATGACATACCGATGGAATGAGTCACTGATAAAAATATTAACCAACATTGGACTCACCGATAGACTGTTTAAAATTTATTCAATTTAAAATTATTTCTATCGGCATATTTTGAGTTTTTTAATGCGACTAATTAATTTAATTATCTTTGTAGACATATTAAATGAGGATGTTATAAATATGAGGTACTGTGTCTACCTCAAACATGCACATTTTTGGGTTGAAATAATATATTTACAAAGGAGAGCACATGAAAGAAGACACATACAAACTCGCAAAAACACAAAAAGACTTAATATGAGCATCATACCGAAGAAGAAGAACACATGATGAATTCTTCATTTCTGGTTGCTATAAACCAGAGAGCTTTAAATCATCAAATTTCCATCATCTCAACAACATCCTAAAAAACAAAAATAGAATAACTTCTCACCTCCCTGGAGGATAGAACATAGTGATCCACGACACTTTATTTTTAGTGTCTGCTTTTAGAAGGGGACTCAAGCTTCAATTATAATACATCATAGATTCCAGAGCTAGATTGAATCACACTCAGATCATCTCTAATATCTTCTAAATATATTATTCTCTATGTATACCATTTAACTAAACATTCGATCTATGTGTCTATTTTTACTAAAACACACATTGTCTTCTGCGTTAAACTAGAGGATACTAGATATCCCCAAAACCAACATTTTTTTACACTTGTTGGTCCCACATAAATTTGTGGAAGAGTTATTGTGTGATTTGGTTGTTTGTATTCCCATGTATAATAGTATAACAGGTCTTGGGACCTGGATAGTCTTGTGTACTTTTGTTAACCCCGATCTAGGGTATGGATCAAAACATTATATATATATATTTCTTGGTGGTAGGTGATCACACAATGAAGTGGATTAGGTCCCGATGTGAGACTAAACCACCTAGTTTTATCCGTCGTGTCTTTCAATTTAGTTTTTCTTTGTTTTAACTCATATTTGGAAAACTGAATTATACTTTGATATTCAGTATTGGATAGTAGTTGTAACAGTTTTTCCTTATTGGAGTAGTTTCAAAAGTTGAATCAATATCCTATATTATTATAACTGAGAATTAATCAATCTTCTGAGAAACTATTTGAGTAGTCAAACTATTATAATTTTATTACCTTGATTAACTATCCTGTTTTATTTTTAATTGGGGGAATATTTTTAAATAAACATCTTAATAGAAATTTTTATAGGAACTCAATTCACCCCCCTCTTGAGTGTCGTACTCCGACAAACATTTAGTATCGGAGGAGTTTTTAAAATCCCCAGTTTAAGAAATTTGAAATTATAAATCATTTTAAAGTTATTTTCAACTGTTATTTTAGTTTTGTATTTTTAATGATCTTTAAATTTCTATTAGTTCTAAATTTCCAGTTCTTTAAAAATTTCTTTCTTTAGAATGGATAATATATTAGAAGGTTCCTCTTCCAAAATTCCTCCATTCATTAATTGAAAAAACTATGAACAATGAAAAATTAAAATTATAATGCTCTTAGAAAGTATGGGGTTTGAGATTTAATATTTAATTATAGATGAATATAAGTTTACTTAGACTGATATACACACTTGGGATGACCCTACTAAGTCTTATTAAAACAATAATTTCAAATCCATGTATTCCTTATAATGTTATTTAGGAGATGAAGAATTTTACAGAATTTATGCATGTAAAACATCCCATGAAATTTCGAATACTTTATCAATTACAAATGAAGGATCCTCTAGTGTTAAATAAACGAGACTTAATACATACACTATTAAATATCATAACTTTAAAATGAAGCTTGATGAGCCTATTTTAGATATATATCTCAGGTTTAATGAAATTTTGAACACAATGATCTCACTGCAAAGATATGTTACAATCAAAGATAAAATTATGATAATACTCAGATGCCTACATGATAGTTGGAGATGAACCTTTGTATCAATTAGAGAATATTAAATTATTATAAATCTTCCAGTTATATATATGATAAGAAAGTTGATGATGTGTGAGGATTAATTGAAAGATAACAAACAAGAGGAGGATGAACCCAAAAGTTAGTCTGTAGCATTCAATACTTCTACCTATAAACATAATAAAATGAATAAATAACAATCCACTGTATAAATTTCCAGTAGTGAACAATCATCAACAGAAAATGATGAGGAAAAGGCTTAATTAGCTAAATGATTCAAGAAATTTTATATAAAAAAGAAATTCATTGGAAATCCCATCTTCAAAGGTAAATATGATCACAAGGAAAAGAGGAGGAAGGATTGAAAAATAAGTGACAAATCTGATGAAATAGTATTATTTGAATTTAAAATCAAAGTATATGTAAATGCTGATTGTCCCAAGAAATAATATAAGAAGAAGTATGAGGCTAAATATAGAAAGTATAAAAAGGAAATGATGGAAACTTTGAGTTCTTCTAAAGATAGTTCAAGTGACTTAGAGTCTTCACACGATGAAAATGCTGACAAAGGAAATATGTGTTTTATGAAAATCACATCTGAGGTAACCCTTGAGTCTCATGTATCGAATTCCTATTATTCGATAGAGGAATACTAAAATGAGGAAAATATGAATAGGGATGAATTATTTGAACACTATAATATGATTAAAGACACTTGTAATGAACTAAAAGATAAATATAAATCGTTAAAGAAACGACATGCCTTAACCAATGCTATTAAATCAAAACATACTCTAGAGAAAGAAAAAAAGTTCAATTACTCAAGGAGAAAAATGAACTTAATTTATTTAATGAAAAATTGAAAAAGGACCTTGAAAAATTTACCAATGGAAAAAATGCTTTTACAAAAATTATTGGTAAAAAAATTGATCCTAGATACACTAATAGTATAGGATATCAACTCTGGAAAATAAATTTTACCAAAAAAAGTTTTTAACTAAATCTAGAAAATATGTTTTTCAACCTAAAAGTGAAAATTCTATTAATAGTTCGAGTTCTGGAAAGTATTTTACTACCTCTAGTTTTTCTGGAAAAAATAGAGTATATTTTTAATATATGTTACATAATTCTTACAAGAAACCCATGAAGGATATATGGGTTCCTAAAGCACTGATTACTAATGTTACTGGATCCAAACAAATCTGGGTAACAAAATCTATTTTTGTTTTATTATTTTCTAAGAAAGATACTTGAAAATCCCATTTAAAAGCTTATGATACTTGGATAGTGGATGTTTATGACACATTAAAGGAGATTAATCATGCTTCATTAATTTAATAAATATTGATGGTGGGAATGTCACCTTTGGTGATAATGGTAAAGGAAAAAAATTGGATTAGGCCCAATTCGTAACTCCAACTCAGTTTTTATTTCTGTAGTAATTTTTGTTGTTGGATTGAAATATTATCTTCTTAGTATCTATGAGCTATGTGATGATGGAGTTTATGTCAAATTTGAAAATTATGCCTATAATGTTTTTAATTATAACAATGAATTAATATTTTCTACTTTTAGAAATTAAAATTTTTAAACTGTTAAAATAGATTCTTTAGTTTCTAAAAATGTTTCAGGATTAAGTGTTTTTCACAAATAGTCTTGGATTTGTCATAGAATACTAGGAAATTGTAATATACACTCCCTTAGAATTATTACTAGAAATTTCTTAGTCAATGATCTACCCAAAACTAATTTTATAAATAAAAAAGTCTGTAATCTAGGTCAAAATAGTAAAAGACACAAAATATCATTCAAAATAAAGAAATAGTTTTCAACTTATCATCTTCTCAAGTTGGTTCACATGGATTTGCTTAGACCATCTAGAGTTTATTGTTTAATTGGGAATAAATATGTTTATGTTATTGTAGATGACTATTCTATGAATAGTTACACTTACTTTTTGGCTCTCAAAAGTAAATCATATAATTACTTCCTAAAGTATGCAAGGACTGTAGAAAATATTAGTGAACTTAGAATAAAATCTCTAAGAAGTGACCTTCACCGTGAGTTTAAGAACCAAGAGTTTGAATCCTTTTACTCCTTAAATGGATATTGTCATAATTTCTATTCCTCTAGGACACCCCAACAGAATTTTTTTGTAGAAAGAAAAAAAGAAACTTAAAAGAAATTTCTAGAACCACGCTTAGTGAGTATGACTTAACTATTTATTTTTTGTCGGAAGATATCAATACATCATGCTATATTATTAATAGTGTTTTAATTAGACCTATTCTTTATAGATCTCCCTATGAGTTTTGGAATAATAAAAAACCCAAGGTTAATTACTTCAATGTTTCTAGTTGAAAAGTCTATATTATTAATACTAAAGATAATCTAGACAAGTTTTCCTCTAATATTTATAATGTAAGTTTTCTAGGATATTCAAACTCTAGTAAAGCCTATAGAGTAATTAACAAAATAACACAATGTGTGTAAGAATATACAGTTGTCAAATTTTATGAGACAAATCCACTCGAATCTAAGACCTCCCTATAGAATCTTGAGGATGATATGTAAAATCTGGACATCAATGATAAACCATCTAACTATCTTCAGAAGAAATATGTTAAAAATTCTAGTTCTAGAAACTCTCTAGATTCTATCCATAATGAACCCTAACCTGTTGAATAACTTTAATTGACCATACCTTATTTTTCTTGAGCTATTATAACCCTTAAAAAATATCCCATAGATTCAATAGTAGGGGATTTATATAATGAACACAAACTAGATATTCTCTGAGAAATCAGGTTGAACATCAAGCGTTTCTATCATATCTTGAACCCAAAATCAAAAATTATGTTATCAATGTTTAATTTTGAGTGATGTCTATTAAAGATAAATTAATTCATTTTGAAAGGAATAGAGTTTTGAAACTTGTAGATGGACCCAAAGAAACCTTGACTATAGGCCATAAATGGGTGCTCAAGAATAAATAGATGAAGCTGGTAGTATAGTTAGAAACAAAGCAATATTGGTTTCTCAAGGTTGTATTCAAGAAGAAGGAATTGACTATGAGGAAAAATTTTCACCATTTTTTAGACTTAAAGCCATCAGAATCATGATTTATTATGAAGCACATCTAAATTTCAAACTATATCAAGTGGATGTCAAGAGTTCATTCCTAAATGGGTACATATTTGAGGATTTTTGTTTGAATATCCCTCTTCTTTCATAAAAACAAATTTTCCAAATAATATTTTTAAATTAAATAATGATTTATATTTTTTAAAAAACAAGCTCCAAGTGCTCGGTATGATAGATTAAGAACCTTTCTTATTTTTAAAGTTTTTACAAAAGGTATAGCTGATCCTCCCCACTTTATAAAAAGAATTTCTATAGATGTTTTAGTAGTACAAATTTATGTAGATGATATTATTTTTTAGATATTCAAAAAATTATTCATGTATTGTTTTTTCAAACATAATGCAAAGTGAATTTTCAATGATTTTAATGGGTGAAATTAAATTCTTTATTGGATTTCAAATATTTCAAAATAAATAAGGTATTATTTTGAATCAAAGTAAATATACTAACGATATTTTAAAAATATTTGGATTTGAAAGCACTAAAAGTAGTGATACTCAAATGAGTACTTCCTGTAAGTTGAATCTCGATGAAAATAGTAAATATGTTGATCAAACCACTTATAGAGGAATGATTGGAAGCTTACTATAATTAACTTCTAGTTTCCTTGATATTATATTTAGTATTTTCATTTGTGAATGTTTTCAAGAAAACCCAAAAGAGTCAAATATTCATGCTATTCAAAGGATTTTCAAATACCTCAAACACACTACCGAACTAGGACTATTTTATCCTATTGGAAAATAATTTGACTTAGTTAGCTATTCAGATTCTTATTTTGGTGGTTGTAATTAGATTGAAAAATCACCTCTGGAACATGTCACTATTTAGGAAAGTCTCTAGTTTTACGGTGTATTAAGAAACAAAATTTTGTTGCACTATCTACTATTGAAGCTAAATACATAGCTATTGGTAGTTGTGAAAAAAATATTGTGGATAAAACACACAATACTAGATTTTGGATATCAATTTAGACATGTCCCTACAAATTGTGATAAAAAAAGTGCGATTAATATTTCTAAGAATAATTGTCCACATTCTAGGACAGAACACATTGATGTAAGGTATAAATTTTTGACAGACAATTATCGAAAAGGTGATATAACATTAGAGTTCGTTGGCCCTGAACATCATCTTGCTGAAATTTTCATTAATCCTTTGAACACTTAAAGAATGAACTACATTAGACTTGAGTTAGGAATGATCAATCTATTTGACCTTGTACTCCTATTCCTTTGACCATTATAAGTGAATTTTTCAGGCTGACACCAACGCTATGTCATGATGACAAAATTGTCATGCCGACACTGATGGCTCATCAGGATGACACTGATGACTCAATGTTTTTATTCATTTTATGTTTTTTACTAAAACAACACTATTTTATTGATTTTTTGTTGAACCAGATTCACAATTTCACAATTTTATGATTTCAAAATCCGTAAATGATATAAATTTGTGTCCATCCACTCTACTCCTTTACCCCTACACTCTCTTAGCCATTGTTCTCTCTCTACCCCTGACCTTTCACCTTCAAACCTCCAAACTGAACTGATTGGAATAGCGCTTGTGAAGCAAGCTCTTGATAGTGGCGAGTCTCATGCTTATAAGAAATAGAAGGGTGAATCAATAAAATTTTTAGGACCTGTAAATATGGATTTGGAGAACCATGTTGTGACTCTAGAAAAATAAGTTCTTGAGGAATGGTTGTTGGAAAGAAAGTATATTTTGTTCAATGAACTACAAGATCAAGGATGCCTTGAGTGGTTCTCAAACAATTAATGACCACTTTACCCAAATCTAGTACATAAATTTTACATGAATATGGAGTTTCTATTGGAAGGAAGTGTTGTTACATGGATCACGTCCATTTTAAAAGGGAAGATAATCTCTTTCACTTCAAGAATTTGGGCTGAATTTCTTAAAGTTACTCATGATCGTGTATTTGATGATTATTAATGTACCTGTCCACATGAGAGTGATATGTTCTTCTTTGAGACAACTCTGAAGGAGCATACTAATAAAGATGATCACAGAAGACCCAATGCTGTAAAATTAAGTGGATAATGTATAATCTTGTTTATGTTTTTCTAGTATAAAATATATCCTAGGATAGGGGAATTTTTTATTATAAAATATCAATATTTCTACTTGGTTTATCTGCTATGAAAAGTAATGACGGTAAATTTGTATAGATACCTTGATGTGAACATGATTGAAATGATCGAAACATCCTCCAAATGTAATTCCCGGTCTTACCCAATGATGATCTCAGCTATTCTAAAAGATAAAGTTTGTGTAAATTAAGGATAATAAGTTGTTTCTTAGTGAATTGGGATCAGCCTTAGTAAATAAATTTGTTAGAAGATGAAAATAAACTAGAATCCATGGAAGAGAGAATGGGTTAGAGATGAAGATAAGATCTATGATAAATTAAATCTAGTGGAATATCGAACTATGCCTAAGAATATGGATGATCCTAGTCTGGGTCCATATGAGAAAGCTCTTTACACTTCAGAAGAAGGAGAATAGAATTTCACTCCAGTTTGATATCATGGATCACATATTGATGATTGGAGGATCATGACACCACTGAACCTCATAATGGTTTTCGTTTGGACCTTCTAGCCCTCCACTTTCCTTACGCCTTAATGATCCCACTCTTTATGATAATTTATATAAGGAAACAAAAGTATTAAGCTATGTAGAATATGTAAGTAGATCCAGTGACTCTGAAGAAGAAAAATAAAGTGAAGGTAATGAATGTGGCAGTGGTAGTGAAGAGGGAGAAGGTGAAGAAAATGGTGATGAAAGTGAAAATTAAGAACATGTATCTAGACATGATGATGAAGAAAATAGTGGATGTGATAATGAACATCATAAGGATGATTAAGGTAAATATGTTGAAATTATTGAAGCTGTGGATCATGCTCAGTTGGAAAAACATTTAGAAGTTGTTGTTGAATTAAGAGAAAATTATGAAGTTGCTCCTGAAGTGGAAGCTCAATAAATTCATGTACCTTATTTTGTTTATGAAAGAAGAAGACCTCATGTCGATAATGAGAAACTATTAAGAAAAACTCAAATTAAGGGGTTGCCTCAAGAAATAAGAGATCATGCTCGTGAAGAGCTTCAACTTGGAAGATTAAGGCTTGACACTCTCACTCCTCAAGATGATGATATTATGGATGAATGGGAAAAAATCCTGAGTATGTAGCACTGGGGAAAGATTATGAAGATTAATATGATGAAGTTCTTGTACCTTTTCAAGTGAATATATGTATGAGACCCTTACTAGTGACTCTATCAGTAAATAATATTTTTGAATGGTTTAGAGAAGCAGTTTGTTTAGCTGTAAGTATATATCTTCAATCTCAAATGGTGCATGATATTCAGATAGCTAGAAGAGAAAAAACTGAATTGAGTGATGAATTGCACTCTCTCAGATCATCAACAACATAAATGAGGTAGTCTAGACTAGTGGTATCTATTAAAATTAGACAGTAAGTATAAGTTAGGTTGATGCTGTTAATGTTGAAAAGAAAGTTATAAAAGAGATTCAACCCAAACTTATTACAACTAATTTGACAATTCTTACAAGTACTGTAAAAATGAAGAAAGAAATAGATATAATTTATTATGTAATAAATACATTGAAATTAAAGTATAAAGTTATGTAGAGACTGTTATTAGGATATTGAAGACTCATACCTCAACACCAAATGATACTCCTTCTATATCTAGTCAATCTTCTTAGATTCTAGACATTGAGGCACTCATAACTCTTGTAAAGGAAGAGCGTAAATCTCTATTTTATGCTTCTAGTGTGGGAATCCTTGAAAATATTGAGAATAACATAGATAATGTGCATGATATCATTAGATTCTATACCAAGGAAGTATTTTCCACTCAGGAAGAGCTGAAAAAGATGATTAACTCATATTTCTCAAAGATTTACACTAAGAACCAGTTGAGAAGTCACTTTAAGTATTTGGAAGAGAATTTGAATTTACCCCCAGTTACAAAATCATTCAAAGAACAAGTCAGGAAATTGAGGGACCTCACCCCTATGTTGTAGAATTTCAGGGTGAATATGGATGACTTTGATAAATCCATGAAGTACGGTGGTGATATTATTAAGGATTTCCTCAAACTGTTAAAGAAATACCTTCATGTATAAGTGAAGAAATTTTAGTATATTCTAAAACACCTCTTGGACCTCCTGGATCAATGCCTCCACCTCTAATATTAGTTTCTCACGCATTGACTCAGATTCTTCTAGTGACCCATGAACAGGTTCAATCTTTTGTGTTGTCAGAACACAAACCCAGTCTTGTACCTAATGTTAAAGAAGGAGTGATCCTACCTCCTCTACAAATTTCTTTAGACCCTCCAGATTCTCAACCATCACCTACTGCACCCTCTATTGATCCCTTGGAGAAAGGGAAGAAAGATCTTAATCCTATACTGCAGTGTAGATCATTCTCTGATAGGTCTTCTTGCTTATTTTTTGTTTTGTTTTTATAAGTTTTGTAATATATTTTACTTTCATGATTCATGGAAGTTAGTGTTATTTCATTCCCTCTATTATCTATCACTGTATCATAATCATTATTTTCCTGCTACCAATTTTATTTTTGATAATCCTAAGAGGTGGAGAGAGGAAATATCCTTATTTACTTTACCCATTAATTCCATTTATCTTTACTTTAACTCTGATTCTTAACTAGGTATTATAAATAGTAATTCAAAATGGGAAATGATAATTTGGTTGATTTAATTCTACATCTAATGATTTTACTGAATAATTCCAGGATTTGTGAGCATAAAAAGGGGGTGGTTATTAGAACATAGAAGACTGCTAGACACCCTCTCTAGTATTAGAAGTTTTAATAATCATAAATCATGTCAACTCATATCAATACTATCTAAAAACATCAATCATAATTATTTAAGTATCAATATGTTCAATTATTTCTATCTATAATCTCACATAAATTTGGGAATTCCATTTACATTTTTATTGTAAGACAATCCAGGAAAGTTTATATTCTAAGTATAATAGAATTATACCGATTGAAGAGATGAGATACTAACCGTTCAAATGACATATCAATGAAAATAACACACCGATATAGATGAACTACCGATTAAAATGAATCACTGACGTAGAAGACCTACAGATGCAAATGAATCCCTAACATAGACGACCTACCGATGAAAATGACCTACCATTAGTACAAATGACCTATTGATTCATGGTGGTACTGACACAAGCACTCACAAATTGTTAAAACGAGTCATCGATGTAATGAGTCATCAATATATGGAAAGACTGACAGAATGACATACCAATGGGATGAGTCACCGAAAAATGGAGATACTGACAGAGGACTCATTGATAGAACGTTTTAAATTTTTTCTATTTAAAATTATTTCTAACGGTCATATTTTGAGTGTTTTACTACGACTAATTAATTTAATGCTTTTCGTAGACATCTTAAATGATTATATCACAAAAATGAGATACTGTGTCTACCCCAAAAATTCACATTGTCGGGATGAAATTATATATATACAAAGGAGAGTGAATGAATGAATAAATGGAAAAACTCACAAAAACACAAGAAGTCTTACTAAAAGCATCATACCGTAGAAGAAGAACCCACCAGGAATTCTTCATTTCTAGTCACTGTAAACCAGAGATCTACCAATCATTAAATTTTCACCATCTCAACATCATCCAACAAAACCAAAGGAGAATAACTTATCACCTCTCTAAAAGATAGAACACAATGATCCACGACACTCTGTTTTTAATGTCTATATTCATAATATGACTCAAGCATCAACTCTAATACATCAGAGAGTCCAAAGTTGAATTGAATCACACTTAGAGAATATCTAATATCTTCTTAACATATTCTTTTATTTTGTGTACCATTTAACTAAACTTTTGAGCTATGTGTGTCTGTACTAAAACACACACTATCTCATGAATTAAAATGGAGGATACTAGATATTCTCAAAACCCTATCTTTTTACACTTGTTTGTACCATGTAAAACTTTGGAAGAGGTCACGTGTGACCTGGTTTTTTGTTTTCCAATGTAGATCATTGGAAGAGGTCTTGGGACCTGGTTAGTGCTGTGTACTATTTTTAATCCTTATCTAGGTTGTGGATTAAAAAATTATATATATATATATATATATATATTTCATGGTGGTAGGTGATCACCAAGTGGAGTGAGTTAGGTCTCTGATTGAGACTGTACCATTAGTTTTTATCCACTATTTCTTTCAATTTAGTTTTTTTCTATTTTAACTCAAATTTCAGAAAACTAAAATTTACTTTGATAGTTAGTCTTGGATAGTTTTCAAAACTATTTTCCTTATTAGAGTAGTTTCAAAATTTGTATCAAAATTTTTATATTGTTATAACTGAGAATTAATCAATATTCTGAAAATCTATTTGAATAGTCAAACTATTATAATTTTATTACCATGATTAACTGGAAAGTTTTATTTTTAATTGAGGGGATATTTTTAAATAAAAATTATTACAAACCTCTTTATAAGAACTGAATTCACCCCCTCTTGTGTGTCCAACATCAACCAACACCTATAATAGTGTATTACATGGGTTAGGATTAGTTACCCCCATGGGGTGTAGTTGGTATATCCTATATGTGTAATGAAAACCTTTGAGATCAATTTTTTACTTCTTTCTGATGAAGCCTAATGTGGAAGATCGATTAGATGAGCACCATCAGTCTTTTCAAGTCTCGAGGAGTGATTTCCTTTAGATGAGTGTTACCTTGAAGCCTTGAGTATAGTATTAGGATTTTTGTGTGGTTTCAACATTGCTTTGAGACCTAGTGGATATCATTGGAATATTTGGGTTGTTACTCTCCTATATTATGGGATGAATCTCTTTGATGCTTTATGTTTTCTGATTTTAGGACATTTTTATGGGTATGTTAATACTCACCCCTACATAGTCTATTACTATACATGTCATTTCTTATAAATATGAAACTATTTTTGACCGAGTCAGAGGAGGACAAAGAGAATGTGGAGCATAGTTTTTCTTGATGGATTGAATTCATTTCTAAGAGTTATATCTTGAAATATTTCCCGTATTTACTAGAATTTTGAACTCTTTTTAGTTTTGGTGGTTATGAATTTGAATCTTCTTTTTGTTTACCATACTTGTGTTGTAATCTGATGTGAGATTAGTTTTATATAATAATATTTGTATTAATTTATGTCTTTCACTTCTACATTATAAAATTGTTTGGATATGTGTGAGTGTGTATTGTTTTGTTAGGCCAAGGCCACCCATGTGTGTCACATGCCTACTCAATGCTAGTCTCTATAACATGGCCTATTGGAGGTAGTATTGGTGTTTCACACTCATCTTTCAACTAGCTTGGTGGGCCCTTGTGGGTTGTGTCACGATAGAGTGGTATCAGATGATGTTCATCTTAGGAACTATGTATGGAGATAGTCAAGCAATGATGTTTAGTGTGGGAACTAGGGAAGTAATCTGAAAGTGTCTCGAGTTCAGCTATTGGTCTAGGGAACCTAGTGATGCTATGTCAGCCGATGTATCCATTCAACAATAATCTAACAACCTACTTGTTGACTTGGTTGAAATAGGGGCTGTTTGCAAGAAAAAAATTAGTGCATGCATTATATAGAAGTGTTTTCCTGTTTCCATGTTCATATTATTTCATATCCCTAAGTATTCTCATTGACTGTAGTGTATGTTGACTTTTTTAGGATGAATCCATGATGATATACAGTTAGGATTCTACCAAGTTATCATAATATTTATTCAATTAGTGATGAGGATTCAATTTAGGTGCCCGTAGAAGAGGTGGTACCTCTAGGATGTTTTTTAGTCATACCTCCACCCGCCGAGCAGATGATTTTTCCGATAGTATAGGTGGGTAATTTTTAGAGGCTGAGAATTATAAAAAAATACTAAAGGGATATAACCCTTATATTTTGGAGTGATCTATATCTGTTGGTGGTATAGGAATAGATTAAGGCCGTTGGGTGGGGTTTCCTCCTTATTAGGTACCCAAACGATCAGATGGAGGTCATAGTTGTGAGCATTCTCAATGGATTAGTAATGTGATGGTGGTGTTTTGTGAATCAGATGTATGATGAATCAACAATCACTTATATAGAGTTTCTACATCTCTTTAGGGAGGATTTATAGATAGTGATATTGAATATGGTACATATTCTGGAGCTTCTTGAGCTCATGCATGGTAGCATGTTCGTATCAGATTATGTATTTATGTTCACTATCTTTTCATGGTACTACATGGACACGAGTTGTGATGTGTTGACCTGATATCAAATAATTAGCCTTGTATTTCTATGAGATATATGTGTTGGTGTGGTATATATTTTCATTCCTTATTATTCTAGGGTTCTAGAGCATACCTTGGCGGTGGAGAGATTTCTGGATGAGTAGTGACCGAAAATTGGGGCCAGTAGTGGGAACCATGGAACTAAGACTTCAAAAATTAGTAGTAAATGATATACTCATGGATCTAAGAATGTGAGAATTTTTCAAATACAATCTTAGGATATATGATTTTATATAAATGGTTCTAAATATGCTTCTAGTCAGTCGAGATAGAGGTAATACTACTCCTATAAAGGTAAATGATAGATCACATGGGATTATCTCACCCACTATATAACTGACAAGGTGATGGTTGATAAAACCCTTATATAGAGGTTATAGAGGGAGAAATGAGCCATAAAGTTTAGAATATGTGGGATATGAGTTGAGAGAGTAGAGGTAGGTGGTAAATTTTTTGATCTATTTCACCTACCACCCTTAGGTTGTGATTTCTAGGCTCAGGGATCTGGTGGTTTGGGATAAGAGTTGTTGAAGGGAGTGGAGACTTATGATCCATAGTTTCTAGTGTTGATTCAAGTTATGATCAATGTATTCCCCAATTTATCTACATTATCGATAGGAACATGAATTATTTATTCTTTTTTCCACATCCATTGTATGATATCTATAATTTCATGTAGAGCCTTTGGCATGACCGTTATGTTTGGAGACTCCTACTTGGGGAGATTCAGCGATCACACACTTTTTATAGTAGTACAAACTATCTCTTGAAGGAATGAGATTCATATGATATAATTTCATATTTTAGAAGAGCCCTTATGAATTCATTCTAGGGATGGATTTTCACTCTTAGATTTGTTCATATATTGAATGCTCTAGGTAGAGGATACATTGTTTCTTAGTTGATGTAATGAGGTTTACCTTTTTTGATAAGAAACAAGCATAGAAAGAGTATAATAAGAACATAAAAATAATGGTATAACTAATTAATCATAATATGGAATGTATTACCCTTAGAGTAGATTATTTTATGAGTTTTTAGCTTCCAGTAGTGATGGAAGAGTATGAAGACATCCACCATGAAGATGTTTTGGGCATTCCTCCCAACCGAGACATTGATTTATACATAAGCCTTCACCTATGTACTACCCTAATATTGAGACCATCATATCAGATAGACCACATTGATATTTGAGAGTTGAATATCTAGTTAGAGGATTTATAGAGGGATGTCTTTTTTTGACATAGTGTGCCCCCTGGGTAGCCCTATGTTTTTGACCAAGGAGACAAATTGGATGTTGAGGTTATGTGTGGATTATAGTTTCATAAAAAATCAACCATTTGGAATAGGTATCCAGTTATGAGAATCAAAAACCTATTTGACCAGTTGAATGGGGTGAGGTGGTTCTTGAAGAATAACCTCATGCTGGGCTATCAAGAGATACAAGTTTGATAGGAGGATTTGTCGAAGATGACCTTCTTATGTCACTACCGTCACTATGAGTACTTGGTCCACCCTTAAACATAAATAATTGCACAAAAATGTTCATGCGACTTATGAAATAGATTTTCCCCATATTATACTAGTTAATTGTATTCATAATTGATTATATCCTTGTGTACTCACGGCCAGAATTGGAGAACACACGATATTTGAGGATGGTTCTAAACTTACTCCCTAAGCATAGGATTTATGGAAATATTTTAAATATTAAACTCTATAATTGATAGGTCCACTTACTTGGACATGTTATCTCAAAATAAGGTGTTTCATTGGACCTGAAAAAGGTTGAGACAATGAAAACTTAGGATCTACCCAAGAGTGTGACTGAGCTATGAATTTTCCTTGGGTTGACATGATAATATCATAGATTCATGCATGATTTCTATAGGTTTTAATAATTTTTAAATACAATGAACCTAATGGTTTATCCTTTCATGTGGATAGAGAAGTTCCATCAGGTTTTGGGGAGTTACAATAGTGGTTTAAAAGAGATCTCATATTGAGACTTCCAATGTGTGGTTTTGTATATGTGATTATATAGGATTCCTAAAAAACGTGGTTGGATAGGTTTTGATCTATAGGTAAGATAAGATTCTGTATGGGTCCTAGCTGCTGATACCCCATGATAAAAACTATATGACCCAAATCTAGAAAAGTAAGTAGTGGTATTTTCCCTAAATATGTGGCATTACTACCTTATGAGGGAGAAGTTTATCTTGTATTTAGACCATAAGAGAATTAGATATATATTTTCACAAAAATATATTAAACTGATAAAGAAGTGATGTTTAGAGTTCCAGATGTTTTATAAATTTGATATAGTACATAATCCTAGAAAGGAGAACATGGTGGAATATGTTTTCAGTAGGAGATATTTCTCACAGTTTTTGAGTGATGTGTTAATGTAGTTGGAATCATTACATATTTCCATAGTGAATGATGATGGTGAAGCTTACCTATGTTCGATGGATATTACCCATTAATTTCTTCGGGGTCTTAGGAAGGATAAACTTGGATATGTTGATTATGAGACATAACATGTCCAAATATCTTCCATAGGTGCTTCCGATGGATTTTATGAAGGTGAGGAGCACATCATTCTTCTTTGAGGATGGATGATGGTACCAGTGACGTTGTGAGAGGAGGTAATGAAGAGGTTTCAAACACCCCATTTAGTAGTAATTCTTGGTGAGGAAAATATGTAGTTATGAATTTGGAATCCATTCTGGTGGACAGGGATGAAGAGGTTTATAGTTGAGTTTATCTCTCAATGCCTCACTTTCCTATAGGTGAAGGCTAGGCCCTAGGTTCTAGCTGGTTTTCCTCAACCCCTTGAGGTTTTGGAGTGAATATGGGATGATATCTCATTAGAATTCATGAATGGACTTCAACAATTAGCTAGAGGCTATGATTCAATCTATGTGATCATAGACCAACTCACTATGTTGGAAAACATCATATCCATCTGAGTGTGGAGTTTTTTAGAGATCCTGGGATGAATTTTATATATAGGTGATAATATGGATTCATGGAGTTACCCTAAAAATAATATAAGAAAGTGATTATCACTTCTCATCATGATTATATAGAGGATCATAAGAGGCCTCTGGAACTAAGTTTTGGTTTTGAACAATATTTCATCCCTTGACATATAGTTATACTAAGTAGATCATTTGGGTTTTAGATGAAATGATTTAGGTTTTCATGTTTGAATGTTTCTATAACTTAGAGAATGAACTAACCTTATTATAATTTTCATATAATAATAATTACCACTACCCCATTAGTATGGAACCATTAGAGGACTTTTCCATGAGACTCTATAGGCCATCGCTGTGTTGGATTGATCTAGGGGAGTCAACACTCATGGGAATAGATTTGGTAAGATAAATGAAAGAGAATGTATAGAATATTAAGGAGTTGATGTAAACTAACAATAACAATCATAAGTATTATATAGATTAAAAATAGACAATGTTAGAGTTGAATGATGTAGATGATGTTTTCCTAATGGTATGACCTCAAAGAGGATTATGGAGGTTTTTTAGGGGTGGAATGTTATATCTGATATTATGGGGCCCTTTTGAAATACTGATTAGGGTCAGAATGATGGCATATCGCTTATATTTACCCCCATAGGTAAACTAGGTACATAATTTACTCAACTTGTTATAACTAAGGAGGTATTTTCACGACCCATTGCATTATATTCATTAGTGTGAGATGGAAATCGATGATGGATCTACCTCCACAGAGTCACCGTAGAGATCAAGGAATAGTAGGATAAGATCCTTCATGGGTGGGGGTTTCCCTTGGTGTGTAATTGATGATTGTATGAGAAACTCTAGGAGAGATCTTTGGAGAATGCTCAATAGATTCTAGCTCCGAACCCATATATATTTTAGAAGGTTTATAATTTTTGGGATATAAATCCTTAAGGAGGAAATAGTGTAACAACTATATTTTTGCTTGAAATAATTTGTAACATTTTAAAGAATATTTTTAGAGTTATGGGCAGAGTTAATGTGGGATTCCCAGGAATGTAGTGCCTTTGTAATTATATAATAAAAATATTAATTATATTATATATCACACATACACAAATTTTATAAAATAATTTAATATCTCAAAAACACTGTTTTAGATGTAAAACCTAAGATGATCATTAACTCTAAAAAGCAAGTTTTACCCTTGGCATGACAAAATATTTATACGTTTTAGGTGTTATGTTTAATGTAAGTGACAGTAAAAGTAATAAATAATAAAATCAATTTTATAATTTTTTATTTATTTAACTATATATCACCTAATACATATCTTATTTAGAAACTACTACAGAAAAATCCTAGGGTAAGTTGCATAACCCTAGAGATTGTAGAGGACCATGGTGGATGTCAGTGGGATGATGGATCAATAATCAGCTTTCCAAGGAGTTTGTCTTTGTCAATGGAGTTCTTGGATCTCACTAATGACAATGATGTATCATTCATTCTACACTAGTGATCAATAGAATCTAAAATATTTTTTGGATGCATTAATGCCCATTTTTGATTATCTCATATCAAACATGAAATAACACCGTTAGAGAAATAATTCATGGATTAATAATTAGTTTATTGTTTGTGGTATTTCATCTTGAGATATAAATTGATGTTTTCTTTTTTTCATCACTATTCTTACACATTCATCATTTTCTCAATCAATTTATTGAGGGCAATCCAAAAAATGTTTGGCATCTGTGTCCTCACTTTTTTTCTACATGTGTTTCTGCCATCGTTCTTTGAACATTCATCATCAATATTTTATTTGATCAACAATTTTACTATACCCTAGAAATAATCATTTCACAATTTATCATTGGTGAAAAGGATAATTTTCCCTTTTTTAGATTTAATACCATATGATAGATCAAGGTGCGATGAATATGATATAATTTTGGGTTTTGGATTAAGAGAACTCATTCAATGTATTGGAGATTTGGTGATGTGGTGTTATCAGAATTGAATTCTGAATAGATTAGTGGTTGGATTTTGGCCACCAATGACAACTCAAGGATGTTCAACCCTATATCCTTGATCCATGGGAACAAATTCTAATGGAATAGAAGGCTATGATGATGTGGTCACGAAAAATAGAAAATAATTTAATTTCTTGGAAACCCTAACATACATTGCTTGTAGTATCTGAGAATAACATCACATGGATCCCTTCCACCGTAGCTTGTGTTTATATATTAGAATAATTATGGAATCCAAATTGGATATTCATAGATTTTTTTATCCTTTATTAGTTACCCGACATATACCCCAGTTGTACGTGGGAACAGACATATCCAGTGTACACATGCATGACCAGTGTACAAGGGTACGACAAAAGTACACAAGCATAGGCCAGAGGATATGGGAATGTGCACTAACTCAAGCATGAATGAACTAACATGGAAATGTTGTGTATTTTTATACCTGAAGTGTAATATTTCCAAGGCATGTTGATTCTTATTTTATCTTCTGTATAGAAGAGTATCTGTAAGGTATGCTCCCTCGGTCCATCTCTATGAGGATGCAATGAGACATATTATCCTGATCATTGGATGCGTGAATGCTTTACATGTTTGTTCCTAATTGAGTCAGGTATCCCACTACGTGGCTTGATATGAGATCCTCTATGTTGGGTATGGTATCCTATTAATGACGTTCAAGTCTTTTGATCTCTATCTTAGTGGATTACACCAGGTGGGGTTTGGTATTCCCCATACACCATAGGAATTATCCTTTAACTATGTATTGAAAACATATAATTTCCATTTTCTACTTCATCATGTGGATTCCTGATGTGTAGGACCACAAAAATTGGTTCCACCAGAGTTAATAAGACCCAAGGAGTGAGTTATCTAAGAGAAATATTACATTTAACCTTGAAGCATAATCCTGGGCTAGTAGTGTGGTTATGACCTTACTTTTAGACTCAGTGTCAATATTGAGTATATCTGGGTTTCTACTATCATTCTCTAAGATGACACTCATAAATTATTTATGTTTGGTGATTTCGGGGCATCCAAGTAGGAATTTTTGTACTCACCCATATATAGGCTCTTCCTGTACATGTTGTGTATTATAAAAATGAAATTCCTTTTGATAGAGTTCTAGGAGGACTGGGAAAAGGTGGAGAATATTTTTTCGATATATTCCAGAGCGATTTCTTGTAGTTTCTTCAAGATAATGTTTCCCTTTTTACTGTCATGTTGAATTATTTTATAGTTTTTGAGCATATGTTTGGACATTATTCCCCATACTTCTGTTATTATTTGATGTGGGATTAGTATATGAATGAATATTTGGTATCAGTTGATTCTATCGTTTTTAAAATTATATTAGGGATAAAATATTTGTTCAGGTGTATAGGTACTTTAGGCTAAGGTCTCCAATGAGTGTGATATGCATACTCGACACTAGTAGTCAACGCATGACCTATTCAAGGAGGAGTTGCGATGTCAACCCCAGATTGTTGCTAGGAAGGTAGGACCTGGTGGTTCATGGCATGAAAATTGAGATAACCATTAATAACAAATATCAATCAATATACTATAGAAATAATCATCCCATGCATTACATGTATCTCCTCAGACTCACCCTCCCAGATCTGGTGCTGAGAACATATACTTTGTAAATATTTCATTACATACATTCCCAAGACCTTTTTGGTTTATATATTTAAATAATTAATAAAAAACATAAAAAAATAAATCCCAAGCATTTATTTATTAATGGGAATTTTTTATACTATACAAGAAATTAATTAATCTATAATAAGTCTTCAAAATCCAACAAAATTTTTTATATAGGTTATTATATAAGAAATAACATGTGTAATAATTTTCTTCATGACCAGGGGAAATAGAAACATAATAATGGGTTAGATCAAATGATCAGTTGGGGTAAATATTAGTGCCAAAAATGAATGATTATAAGGGGAATAATGTGAGCACAAATAATATAAATAGAATATATAGCCAAAAAAATTTAATAATATAATAAAAATAAAATAATAATATATCCTTGTATAATAGTGGAAATTAAAAGATTAAATGGATAACAATAACTGGGTCCTTATTGATGAAATTTATAATGCTTGACATCTAATTCCATTCCATAAGATAAGGAATCATGATCTTACCATATGTGTCTTGGAAATATCTTATACTTAGTTGGAAAATACTATAACACCTAAGATATTTTGTCTAATGAGACATATCAATTCATCAAGGAGATGTCTATAACTAATCCCCACTCATAATCATTTTTCTAAAATTCATTCATCATATGAAAAAATGAATATAAATATATATAATAAACTTTTCCAATTATAATCCTTATAGTAATTACAACACAAAAACATTAATACTTTTCTCCATGATAATAAAATGGATAATCTGATCATAACTTAACTAGAGGAATATGGTGGATAGATAAAATATATATAATCCAGATGATTTAGTTATCAATAATTATTCATATTAAAATTAAAATATAAAATTTTCAATAGCACCCCTGTTAATAAATCGAATAGATTTCTATGTAAGCATCATAAAAAATAACACTATATAAAGAAAGGGGTATATGATTAAGTCAATAATTTTCCCCATCAATGAATAATATAATATATCTTGATAATGATGGTGGATGGTTGAAAATGAGTGTATCCCTACTCTAATAAAATAAATTTTTAAGGATATGAAAATGATGGAAAACACCATTGAATGAGGAATTCATAGAATGATACCTCAGAATAAGGGATAAAAAATTAGATTATTAGATCATATGAGTTCAATTTACCTAAAGGATAAATATAATAATATAAAATAGAGGGTACATCATGGAGTATAACTCCTATTATGGTAAATTCTTTTGAATATTTAAATCAAAAGATAATTAAAAATATAATATAGATTTTATATATTTTCTTTAATATTATCATTGAGATAAAACTACATTCCACTTTCAAAAGTAATTTTCAAAAGGTGGTGAGAAATTTGAAAAAAATTAATTTTTAAAATAATATCCAACAGTGGAGTCTAAAAAATACAAAAAGGTATCCAATGAAATATGCCCAGGAAGATAAAATGTTTGATGATGAAATTAAAATACTTTTTGATATTTTTAGAGTACATTTATTGAATACCCACATCATAAAAAAAAGAGTAGAATAGTTTATTTTTATTAACACTTTGTTTTTATAGCGATTAATGGAAGTATAATATAATAAAATCATAAGGTAAGATTGTCACAACTCGTCCCCCAGGGCCCGCATCGTGACTACCCCACGACCTCCTTCCATAGGCCAGGGACTAGCGACTAGCACCAAAGGCGTAATACCCTAAGACTGAGAAGGCGTTGCCTTTATAAAATGTAAACACACACAACCAGAGTACAAGAAGAAGCAAACACTAATTAAAAACTATATACAATAGTAGTGCTGGAAAGTAAAGGGGCCCAAAATACAATCCCAACTGTAAAGTACAAGGAAAAGACAAAACATGTACAACTAAAAGAAAAATAGCTGGAATGTGTCTAGGAGCTCTTGGATCATCCACCACAGATCCTGCCAGAAGGGTATATACACATAGCCTCCTTAGTAATCAACGTCCATCCGTCTCCTCTATGTAATGATTCATTGTAAGGTCTACCTCTGGGTACCGTCAAGTCCTGGCGTTCTCAGCCACCGTCAGTGCTGTCAGTCGTCTGCATCCAACACAACGAGGTACGGACATAGCCCGTGTAGGGGTGAGTATAACGATACTCAGTAGGGACCCCGAGACCCTCAAGGTCTCAAAAATCCAACAACGATAAACCACAAAGTATGTTTTCAATGGATAACCATTACTTATGTATATGCCCATACATATACCTATGTTATCAAGTAACCCATCTCAATCATGAGGAAAACACAAAGGTAATTGACTCAGCTCAAACTGGGATTTTCATTATCGAAACAACGACTGCTGGAGAACTCCTCCTCTATCAAGTACAGTGGCCCTATAACAACTCTGAGGAACTACTCACTAACCTTAGACTGCTGAGGTACAGCTCCTGTCGAGTACCGCAGGTCTGCTGCCAAACCGGGCGCTCCGTCCGCTGTGGGTCTGCCACCAAACCGGACGCTCCCCTTAATAGTTGTCGGAGGTAATCCTCTTGTCGATTATCGCGGGTCTATTTCCAAACTAGGTTCTCCATCCGCCGTGGGTCTATTTCCAAACTGGGCGCTCCGTCCACTGGGCTAGTCGAATCACTCCGAGTCGAATCTGCCAAACATTCGTCAGGTCTACAGCTACTAGGTCTGCACACTCCGTCTGCTCGTCTCTGGGAGGATCTGCTCAACGAGCTACTAGTCGATACTTCATGTGTCACGAAGTCTCAGGTGGAAGTATCTCAAGTGACCACCACGTCATCGGGTTCTCAATGCAACAAATGATGCCTCAATTTGACACCTGATCTACGAGTTATTAGTATTTTAGTCCCGGGGGCTCGGTTGGATTAGTGTACCAACCAACCTGACCATGAATCAACTATACCCCAAACTCCAGTGGGGTATAATCAAAGGGACGTCTATGCTCCATGAATACCAGCGCCGCTGGCGGTTCGTCAGACGGACGTCCGGTGCCAAAGATATGGACCAAGAAGGTAAAGGGTCAGTATTGGGCTCGGGTCCAGCCCGACCCGGTCGGACCGACGCGACCCAACCCAGTATGGGCTATCCCATTCTGGGTCGACCTGATCAGACTCACTGGTCTGACCCGACCCTTGGGTGGGTCATCCCGCTAAGTTTTGACTCGGTCCGCTGGGCCGGGCCCAGCGGACCGTGCGAGCGGTTCAGCCTGATAGTCGCCACGTAGGTGGCTCGGTAACTCAGCCCGGAAGACCGAGCCATGAGGGTGGTTGGGCCTGTATTTTAGTCCCCTTTACTTTTCAGCATTACTTTTTTATACAGTTTTTACTTAGTTTTTTCTTCCGCTTTTACTCTGGTTATGTGTGTTTATATTTTATAAAGGCAACGCCTTCCCAGTTTTAGGGTATTACGCTTTTGGTGCTAGTCGCCAGCCCCTGGCCTATGGAAGGTGGGCTTTGGGTAGTCACGATGTGGGCCCCGGGGGACAAGTCATGAAAAAGATATCCTAAGCATGAAAAATCAATGTTAATGATGAAAATTTATAACTCAAATAGAGGATATTTGAGTTATTAATATTACTTATAAGAAACATACTCTATAATGTATGGAATATGAGAACATGGGTTAAGTGGTAAAAATGAAAACAATGAGATAATACCACATGATATAATCAAGATAAATAATATTCTTTTCTTATATGGAATATGTTCAATAGAACTATCATGACTTAAAATATAAGAATTGAGTTACCAAAACTCTTATGATTAGGGTAACACTTGAGTCAAAATCCATTTAAAAAATAACCTGATTTTCTTATTATCTCCCATGAATTAAAAGGAAATAAAATATTGATAGGATAGTAATTCAATATAACTCCATACAATGGGAACATTATGTATATTATGAAACATGTCTCAAAGAATCATAATTAAGACCATGAAAACCCTTAATTAAATTCCTAGATTCCACTAAAGTGAATGAATATAATGTCTAATTTTTTTTACCTTAATATTCTGTTTTGAAAAAATATTCATTTAAATAACCTTTTATAAACATCATTTATAATTATTCCCTATATTGAAAATATTTATCTATTATCTATTTTCAATATCGAGTGTGATCAATCTTTCTCGTTTTATACTAATTTTGAAATAATGATGTTGTTATTCAATTTTCTCTAAAATTTAATCATTTAAAAGTCATAAAAGGTATTATAATATATGTTTTATAATTGTTTATAATTTTATAATTTCATTTTATGTGTATTGTAGTCATTATTTTTGATGAAAATGTCGATGATGAAACTGTCTTGATAATTTATAACCAACAAATGATGTTATCTTATCTAATGACATAAATGTTTATATAACTAATATACAACAAAAAAGATCATTATTTACTTATTAATATACATTATTAATATTCCAAATTCAACGTTGATACAAATTTATAAAATTTTTCATATTGGTTGTTAAATTTAGCCAACCATAATATGCTTCAATCCATGTGTGATTTTGGATATGGAAGAGATTATTTTGTTATAATATTTTTATAAAAAAGTATAGTGACAATATTCATGTTTTATTATGGTGAATAATCCTAATTTTTAATAGTTATATGAATAAGTTAAAAAAACTACTTATTAATCAACCAATTTTCTTTTCAGAATGTTTCGTATATACAAATAGTTTTATAATTATCACTTATTCATAATAATATATATAGAGTGTATATTTTTTTATTCCCATACTATATATCATAGAACAAAAAACATATATATATTCACTAAACCCGTTTATATAACAATCCTTGAGTTTTGGTTTTGAAGAATGAAATGTGTCCTTCGTGGAGGTGGTAGTCCTAACACCTGCATGAGCAACATATTCATTTTTTCTATTGTATAGGAGATGAATATATATTTGTTATAAAATAAATACAATAAAATATAATTATATTGTATTTAATTGTTTTATTATATAAATATGGTTAGGATGGGACTGGAGGAGTGTGGACGATAAGGATTAGAAAAAGTTGTTAAAGGGTAAGTGATGCTCACATGGAGTATTTGGATCTGATGTTGAAATATCCTTTGGAAATAAAGGAATTGAGACACTTTTTTAGGCTAAAATATTTTAAATGAGTAGATAGAATAATGAAGATGTAAATTAATTATATTTTCCTCGTAATTTCGAACTAGAGGTTGCTTCAAGTGGGTGTAATTGAGATCCTTTATAAGTAAAAATAGGTACAAATATTTAGAAAAAATGATAAGGGGTAAAAATTTAATTGAATGAGAGTTAGGTTAGTTAGGTGGGAAAATATTTTTAAGGCATTTATAAATGAAATTAAAATCTAACAGAGGTATTCTATATTTCTTAAGTGTAAAACAGAATTATTAAAATAAGAGCCGCATTTGATCACCCATTTTTACTCTTATTAATCTTGATGAAACTTTAAACATGGTAATTATTTATTACAAAAAATATAATACAAACCTTATTAAAAAAATATAATTGATGAATCTTAATTTAGACTCCATTTAATTAACATTAATTTCTAAAAATGATAAAATCAACTTTTTTAAATTAAATAAATAATATGTGGATATTTTTGTTGAAAAATGTTATTTAAATCATGAAGAGTTTTTAATATTATTTGGAGTTGTATACAAATTAAAATAGAGATATATATATATATATATATTTAAATATCATATTAGAGTCTTATTTTTAATATTTATCAAATTAATTTTATATAAAATTATTTATAATATTATCATTCCCTGAATAATAATTATTTTATTTTGAAAAATAATATTTTCTTTAATAACATTACTATATTCCTAAAAATGAAATTGAAACCAATATTTAATTTTACCATGATGATTAAAAAGAGGAAAATAAATTATTTAATTCAATTTATCTAAGTGAAAAAAATAATTTTTATTTTAAAACATTAAAATATTAGAAAAAATGTTTCGCGAGAAGATAATTTTTTAAATATTAAATATTATTATTAATATATATTATTAATTAAAACTAATATTAGTGTTAATATATCACAAAAATAATTTATCCATACTATATAATCTTTTAAAAATTATATTTTTAGAAAGTATACATTTTATATCATTAATAATTATTGTTAGTTATTTGGCTAAAGTAATTGAATATTTATTAGTCCCTTAATATTAATAATGATTTTATTTTTATTTATTGATATATTTTAAATTTAAATTAGCGTTATTTTACCCCCAAATTCAACCTAAAAATCTTAAAAATTATTTAACATTCCACATTTTTTTTGGTGTTGTGTGTGAAGCAAGATGTCAAACACATTTGGTTTTATTGGAAAAAATATAATTTAAAATATAAGAGTATTATATTCTTCTTCTTAAATAAATTCTATTCTCACAATTTTCTTCTTCCTATATTTTTGACATGTAATAAAGTGAACATTATTTCTTTCATCATCTTTTTCACATGAATTTCCATGAGCCACTGTACTTATCTTATATGGTTTGATGGTTACCTAAACTATGTTCACATTGTTTCTCAAAATACTTTATTTCTAGTTTGGTATAATACTAGGTTTTCTTATTTTAGTTAACATCATATTTGGTTTCTTGTCGGGAAAATCTCTATATTGTCGATTTCATCCACTGTTAACTTGGTTCCTTTGGTCTGAAACCATTACTGAAATTAAAAATAACATATCCTGAGAGACGAAAACTATAAGATAATTATTTCAAGATAATTAAATCCAACCTTAAAAAGTAATAATCTAAAAAATTATTACATTAACTTTTAGTTTAACCTAAATAAATTTTAGTTTAATCTATGTTTCATAAGGTTGGGTTCTATCAAACTTCATTTAATAATTCCTTAATATAATAAATCATTTGCATTATATTATAAAGAGGATGTTATTAACTACAAAATATCTTCTGTTTGTGTCTAAATAAATGTGTAATCATTCCACTTTATCAAGAACCAGGTGATGATTTAGTTAATACTAGATATTCCATTTTCATGATTATTTCCCCTCGGTATAAATTTTCTAGATCTTGTGTCAAATTATAGTATCCATACATAGATGTAATTACTCGGTAAGAAACATAATTTTTACTTCCCCAAACTACTAGTAGGATATTCAATACATTAAATTATCCCATAGACTTGTCCCTAAGGTTTTATCTAAAGTTCAGTTATCCTATCCCATAAAATATTCAACATTAACTCAGCAATACTAATGGGTTATCTATACCTTAAAAATTATGATCAACCATAAAATATCATCCCTTAATGAAATTTAAATCCTTAATTAATAATATCTTAATATTTAAAGTTATCTAAATCATACTCTGATAGAAACCATGTTGTCTAAAATCAATTCTCCAGATTCTTGCATTGATAACACAAAATTTACATACTCTATTTGATAAAAACTATAGATTATGAGATATAATTATCCCATAACTAAAATAAAAAAAATAAAATATTCAATTACACACCATCCGAGGAGCTTGTAGGTTTAGAACTTCAGATAATTAGAAAATATAAAAAACTAATAAAACCAATTTCTTTCTCAACTAATGGTAATTTTATACAATATACAAGAAACTATGTAATCTATAGTATGTATTTACAATTTACAAAATATTTTACACATAAGACCTTTAAACATATCTGGTGAAATACTTTTCTTCATGAACTGGGGAAATAGAAACATAAGAAGGGATTAATTTAACTTTTTAATAATGTTAAACATAAGAGATAATAATTAAAGGTAACTAATTTGATGTCCTAATCGAATACATCCTATTCTTAAATATATGATCTTACCATTCGGTCCCGTTTCTAGGAAACATAATTTTTTGGGAAGGTATTCTGAAAAGTATCCAAATATTTTTTTTCTGAGGGGACCCACTGATATATTGAATGGATATCTACAACCCATCTGTTACTATCACTAATTTTTTCTAACACATTCATCATACATGGGAACGAATAAGTGATACACAATAAATATTTCCAATAATCATCCATATTATAATACTAACAAAAAAATGCCAACAAAATTTCTCATGTCAGTAAATGGGATAATATGATCCAAATGTATCTAGAAGAAGAAGGTGTATGCTTAAACAATACATAATGAACGTTCTATATTATTAAATAAAAATAAAATTCATAATAACAAATATATGTATTTTCAGTAGTTCCCCAATAAATAAATGGAATATATTTTTATTTAAAAATCCATTAATATAACACTTTATATTGTAATGGGTATTTGGTAATGTCCAAAATTTCTCAAGTTAAAGAAAAATTTAATCCATATAGTGAAATTATTTGGATGGTTTCAAATGATATTTTCCCAAAAGTAAGAAAAGAATATTAGAAGGATGTTGACATAATTGGAAAACACCCTTGAAAGAATAATACTTATACTGATACCACATAATAAGAGATAAAGAATTGGATTATTTGATACCATGAGTTTAATCTCAAAAATTATAAAGTTAGTAATATAGAATATATGGTATATCACGAAAAATAAGTCCCATTTTGTAATAAATTGACCTATGAGCCACTAAAATGATGCCCCGATCCTATCACACTATGGCCTCAAGCATCTCTCCCTGTATGCCAGAGCCTATCAACTTGCAGCGAGGGTCCATTGATGTTATTTTGGAGATACTATGCCCTAATGATCATAGTAAAATTGTTGTATTAATATAGAAATAAAATAATTATGGAAGATGATGAACAAAAAATCGACAAAAGATAATGACCATCGACCTACAATCATTGAGGAACAAATAACTATGCATTAACATATAGTTTTGAAATATAAAAATAAATAGTCATACACCAATAATATAAAACAAACATATAAAGTATAAATACCCTAAGTCAATCTCCATGAGCATATTGAGATCTCACCCAGTCACGTGTTCTTAAGCTCTCATGTACAAGAGAAACAATACAAGCAAAACCCATTATCAAAATCCTATAACCACGAGGTCTATTTAGGTACCAAATGAAGACATGTACATGGTTTGTGATAAGCTCAGTAGAACACCATATTGTTGTCTAATTAAATATATTTTATAAGTATAAAATATATCAGTGTGAAGATATATCAATAAGGTAGTAAATAAAAGATTAAAATAAGTCAAAAAAGGTTTTCCAAGGGACACCTGATGGAAAATACCTGCTTTAGCCTAAACCAGAATATCTCTGATGACGTGTATCCATATATATATATATATATATATAACTATATATAAATATAAATATATGTATATATATATATATTTTTATAAATATATATATATACATATTCACTCTATACATAGTAACAAATATATCCATATATATATATAGATACGTTTTGGTAGTTAGGAATTGAGGTGTAAATCAGGAGTCCATTCTTAGTCATAAGAGTCTCGTGGAATAAAATTAAGGGACATCAATGTTGTTTATCAAAATAATGGTTTTCATGAACAAGTATCATTATAATGGAAATGATGTCTGAGTATCAAAATATATAATGGAATCCATGCCTTAGTATCACAATAAGGGATTCTATGACCATGTATTACAATAAGGGATTCCATTCCTGAATATCAAAATAAGGGAAACCATCCTTTAGTATCACTATAAGGGATTCCATGATTCACTATCACATCATATAAGGGATGGCATGCCCTAGTATCATGATTAATATAGTAACTAGACACATGTATTTTTTAATTAATCATAGTCCATGATATATATATATATATATACATTCAAATATTTGACTCATCATGATCATAAAATTAAATTATATATATATATATTTTAAGGATATCCATGACCGTATATATGGAATTTATCATTTCAAATATTTCTATTTAATTTATCTTTTTATTTAAGAACACATCACAAACAATTGTATATTTTATTATAAAACCGGTCATGTTGGTTATACCAACTCATTAAATAAAAATATTTCTTACATCTAAGTTGTTTCAATACACATCAAAGTTAGTTGAAGAGTAGGTAGAAAAATGTAATTAATTATTTAAAAAACACCCCAAAAAGGGTGATTTTATTTCCTTGATGAGGCATAAGTCACAAGCATATCAGAAAGACACCCAAGGGGGTGGTTAAATTTTAGGTTAACAACATCCAAAAATGATATTAAGATCAGGATAGTTATTAATTTATGAAATTAAGATCTATATAAGTAAATTCAAATTTTAAGAGTGATGGATGGAAAATTTGACATGTGTCACAAACAAAAATTTTATAAAATTGTGAGACCAAAATGTAACATACATATACCACTAACCGCATTTTTAGGATATTTCACTCTTTTAATAAAGGAATTTGATTTGAGCTAGAATTAGAGAAATCATAAAAAAATTTAGACACCCTATAAAAAATGAATATTAGTTCTCATAAAATAGTATCTGATACAAAGAGATGAATAAGGAAAATAATAAACCAGAGTGTTAGCTTTATTGAGAGTGTTCTAATTTGATAAATGGTGTTCAATTTTGAGGTCAAATGAAGGATAAATTCCCTGGGAAGGGGAGGTGGAAGAGGTGCATATCTGGGGGACCTACAGGGAAAAAGAGAGAGGAAAAAAGGGTAAAACACTTAAAGGTGGAATTGGAGAAATAATAATTTTGATCAATTTTTTTGAGACACATGATTTTTCAACATGTATAGGAAAAAATATATTCCAACTTTTCACACCCACTACAAAATTGGCATTAACCGTGCATGACAAACATAAATATTTTCTTACTATGCGCAACCCATATAGTTTGGATTTTCATTTTTCTACAAATTACAAACACGATCGTGTAGCCCTAGGTGAATGATGTGAAAAAATGTGAGACCATCTAGGACATTTATTGTTGAGATTCATAGTTAGCACTAATCATGCACAAACCGTGCACCTCCCTTTGGTATCTGAAAAACTAGCTTTTGAACCCTGACACTCTTGAAACTCTATAGAACACGTATAATACCTATTGGGATTTTAAAATCCATCTAATGAAAACATTTTTATGTGTTTCAACTATCTATTTTACATTATAAGTATTAGTTCAATATTTACCTCATCCACAAAATGAAATGTTTAGACTCCTTATGAATTTTCAACCCATTCAAAACATGGGTCACTATAATCTCCCCACCTTATAAATTAATTTCCCTCAGAATCCTGGGAGAAAAAAACATTCATATATCCTAATTTTTTCATTAATTTTTTCTCAAATGGATATATTAAATTTTCTATGGTAGATGAACCTGTAAGTGATACTTTAAACATGTGGCACTTATAATGCTAAAACTCAAGTGAATGTTCATATTCAAAAATGAAATACCATGATGTAACTTAATAAATCTTGTGTAAATTGATACATTATCACATCACCATCACTTATATCACATGGAATATGTTAATCCCTGTCATATTTTAGGAATATGATTGGACAATTAGGAGCCGTGGTATTCTCCACCATTTGAATTTCTAATTGAGAGGATTCCACTGATATAATTATTAACCCCTGACACCTGACAACATATGAGAAGTATGACGATAGTCCTTCACTTTATAAAAATTTTCAAACTCAAATGGACCACTCTTGAACGTGTCATGTGAGATTTTCTTTGAGAAGACCTAACCGAATATTACAAAACACTTTTTTCTCATATTATGACATTCTCAACGCATTTCCTCACCTAACAAAATTTTTAGAAACTAGGATAATTAATGATGATCCACTTACAATAGGCTATATTTAAAAATATCAGCTTTTAGAGAAGTTGAATTTTCCAAAATTGTTTCCATATCTTTATTCAAAGGCATACCAAGGCCATTCTGAGAACACTCACTAATTCCAGTACATGACATCCGACGACATCTCATGTCTGAAACATATCCTACAAAAAATCATCATTGTTCCATAACACCAAACCTAAAACTATCCCTATCCATCATCTATGAATCATTATAAAGTACTCCAGGTTTAACGCCAATATAAAGACTATCACAAAAATAACTTATTGTACCCATGCATGGAATTTTTTTAGGATTCCTGTTGTATATTGAAACCTTAATTCAATAAAATATGTAAGAGAAAATGAAAATTCAATGACCAACCACAATATTCCATGAACCTTATCACTCGAGGGGATACCCATCAAACTAGAAGGTCATATAATTTCCATGGTATATAGTTGATTCTATCTTAGTGTACCTAGAATGACGTTAAGATATGGGAAATAATCATCAATAAAATTAGAGTACATTGTGATGTCAAATTTAAAACCATCAATATATGTGTATCATTCTCTCTCTCTCTCTTTCTTATCCATTCTCTTTTCAAAGTAGGTTATATTTACCTTGAAGAAACCCCTGATACCATATCTCCTAAGGATGAGGGGCTGGGGTAAAACTTGGGTTAACTACCTCATGAAATGAAAAAATAAACCTCATTGTACTCCTTAGGTAAATTCTTAAGGGTCCTGACCGAAAACACACACCTTCTATTTAAACCTACAAAAATAAGGTAGTCTCAACTTACCATAAAAATTTGATCACCAAAGAATCAGTCAATTCATTACAGAATAACTTGTTTAGGAGACATACAACTTAATTGTCCGCATTATAATCATGATATCAATTAATTCACCTGAAATTGCAAGCACCCCATGGTTATTTAAAAAACCACTAAAGTCTTATCCTGACTATTGAAATTCTTTAATGTTTGGGACCTCAACCAACCACCATGAAATTATGTTTCCTTAAAAGCACATATGTGCAATTGACCCATCAAACTCCTAGATTTATTATTCTTCATGATTCTAAATATAGTGACCTAAATAAATTTAAAATCACATCTACATTTCAAAATTCATCATCTTGATTAAGACATGAAATATTTTATTTAAAAATTCACAGCTCCTAGAATCTGTTTTGGAAACATCAAATAGTTACTTTGTGGTTTTTTCCATTTACTCATATAGAACATATTCTCATGATGGTTATGATACTCCCTACCTTAGGAGTTCCATATGACGTTTTTAACAGAAAATATTAACTCATCCGATAGAATATGCTCCATCCATAATGAAACATGTGTTAATGATGTGCCCAACACAATTATAGAAAGAAACAACATTAGAATAGAGGAATCAATCACTTATAATCATGATCAAACATGTCCAAACATAGATGTATGTGTGATTCTCACCCTAATTAATGTTAAAAAATAGCATCAGAATTAGGAATATTGGACAAACTAACACATATCTGTAGTTTTATCACACCTCATCCTTTTTACAATGTCATCTTGAATCACTAGGATAACTTAGCTTCTTATTATTAGGACTATGCTACAACCTTAAAAATGAGCTCTCAATACCTATTTTACTCTTCTCCAAAGATGACCAATGAAAATTGGTTCCATGAACTCACAACTCTATCCAAGTAATCATGAATCCATACATTTTAGATAATTAAACGACATTTTCACTCAAACAACACATGGTTAAATGCGTCACTTATCAACTTGACAGGCACCATAGGTTAAAATGTGTTCTAATATAATATCAAAACAACATAACAAGTGTAATAAATTATTTTTATGAATTAGAACACAAATGGATCAAATTTGAGCCGTGTTTTATATCTGATAGTTAATATGTTTTTGTCTCTTGAGTCACACAATATCAGAAAAACAAATGGTCAAATGACCAATAAATCTTATGACCTTTCTCGATGCATGTATATCCTAATGTAATTAATAATTATGTTATTCTCATATTACTTATTTTTTTAGCTTACCAGACCACCGCCCATTTACTAGGGAAATTTGTTTCACTACTAAGGGTCCTAAAGTTGCCAACCAACTCCCAAACGACAAATCCTGTATGAAAACTTGAGGCAATCAATTACCGATGTTAATTAATTTCTAACGGTGCTGTCTCAATCAGGTTATCCCCTTATAAAAGCCTATATAATCAACTCTAAAACAATTTCATCCCATAAAAGGTCACAAGGATCTCTGTCTGAACCTCAAAATTCATAGTAAGAAAAAGGTCCTTTGAGATCTATGTGAAATGACAACATTCCCACCCATGATACCAATTTTCAAACTACCCTTATTAGAGGATTGAAATTGAGAACACGACATTAACGTTCCAGATTTAAGGAATTTAATTGATGGTTATTTATCAAAATATTTCCAGAATATTATTTATGATGGACATATATAACTGTTTATAAATGAAATTGTAATAAGAAATTATTTTATCTTATGTCATGTTGAATAATTGGAAAATTGTCTTATAATTTCCAATTATAATATTTAATATTTATTTATTTTCACATAAAATTATCACAATAGTCTAAGTTAACAAAGAATTTAAATTTAAAAATATAATGTAAAAAAATTTAGGTTTTAATTATAAATTTAATTAATGTAAGCTTCATAATAATATTTTTATATGTAGATAAAAATGTAGTTTATCAATTTTAAGGGGATATGTTCTATAAGATGCTACCATAAATTTTTATCTAATACTGTATAAGTGGAAACTGGTACTCTAGATTTCCATCCCATATTTATCACAAGAATACCCTAAAGGGGTATTATAGTAAATCATATAAAGATAATGGTGACCTACCAATTTCCCATCAAGCTAATCTGGGTTCAAATAAGTGAAACTCATAAAACAATTAACTATTAAAATATTAAAACACACTTAATGAGTCCATATCATGAGTAAAATTCCCCAAATTAACTACATGGTTATATTTTTTCATTTAGGTATTTATCTTTCAATCAACATGTCCAAATTGACTTACTTTGGTCAAATTATGGATTTAGGTATTTAATCATACGGGTTGTCATGCCCAAGTAATTAGGATAAAAGTTGTAACACCCAAAAAATTCTAAAAGGATCACATTTTTTTCAATACCATATGTTTTATGAATAGATTTAAATTAATTATGAAAATATATAGTTTACACATTTTTAATAATCATTTATTTATTATTAATAAAATAAAAATCATTTGAAATAAAATTATGTATTTTCTGAAATATAGATCATTTAGTAAAAGATACTTTAATCAAACATGGATAACATAATAAAAATTGATTTTTAACACTATTATAAAATTTAGATGAAAAAATAAAATTAATTTTTTAAATCTTAATACTAAAATTATTTCAAGGTAAATTTTTGGTATTTTTCTAAATTTTTTTATTTTCGATGAAATGTCAAAATTAATATATTATAATTGAAAACTGCCTTTTCATCTTAATAATTTATAATGATAAATTATATTTTAAATTTGTTTTAAAGAAATAATAGTTAAGTTAATAATATAGTTCATTTAATTAATTTTTATATTTAATTTTAATATAAAATCATCTCGAACATTTGAACCTTTTGACTTTAGAAAACCACTTTCTCATCTCATCAATGAGATTAATTTTAAATTACATTACGCCACTTCTATGAATTGATTTTGGAAAAATGTTACCATTTTTAGAATATGAGTAATCTATCATTTCAAATAAGTGTCAATTATTTTTAAAAAAAATTTATTTGTTAAAACATTTAAATTTAATTATAATGATTAATGTAAACACAACTTTACTAAGGGATTAAATATTAAAATCATGTGAAAAAATAGCCTTGAAAATTGTATAAAACCCATTTTTTAGACATATGTCTACCCTTGTTCTCATATGACATATTATTATAATTTTTTAGTGACTAGTCCATTAAAGTGACCCATATAATAACTTATGAAAAGAAAAAATAAAAAAGGAACCGTTTTTCCTTTTAAATAATATAATGATTTGTGATATAGAAAAAAAACATGGGTTAGGTTATAGGTACTATTTTTAAAAAATAGATTTAGTTATCATAATAATTTTTGTTTGATTTTTATATTTTAAATCAGTACATATAATTCATAAAAAGTAGCTACACAAAAATTATTCAGTTAATAATTAAATATAATAAATTATACTTGAAACATTAATGCTAAAGTAAATTCAATGAATTTTAATCCTCCATTAAGATCGTAAATGAATATATTATGTTACATGGGTTTTAACTTCATATATTAAAATTACATCAATGTATTGATTTTTCAAAATTCAAATTAAATAAATAATTTTAAATATGACATTATTGTTATGTTATAACAAATGGTTTGAAATTAAAAAGATGCTTTCCTCTTCAAATATATTTTTAAATGTCAATAAATACCATATAAGGTACATTATTAGACCTATTTATCTTTTAATTATCTATTTCTGGTCATCTTTAGAAAATTTTGGCTTCCTGATAGTGAATATTTATGATTATTTACAAGAATACCACTCCTCAACTATAAAAGGGCACAAACTCCCGTCACTTCATCACAACTCTCAAGTAATTTTTCTCATATAAACCCTACAAAAATTAATTCTTAAATTATTCACATAATCCTAGAAAAATTATTTTGGGAATAAATCCATCCTAGTAAGGGTTTAGTTTAAACAACCATAAGATACCTAAAGAAGAGGTAATGTTCTTCACCTAACATCTTAATTTTATTTCCTTATCCATACCATTCAATTATTATTATACCATGATTATATAATAAAGTTAGTACCATTAATTTAATTATGATTTTTATGTTAATTTTATGATCAGGAACTAGGAACACTTCCCTTAAATGGGTTACGAAGTCATCATTCAGGTGTACTGCAGACTACCACCTCCTGAACCGATGTCATTCATTTTTCCAAAACCACCTATAAAGGTTGAGATTAATTATGGATATAAAGTTTATATATGATATTTATTGAATAATTATACCTCAAGAGTTATTATATCATATATAACCTTTCTATATTCTATAAAGTAGGGGATACAATATCGTCTCTAATGTGTACGACAGACTACCATCATACAGAGCGATGTAAAGAATTTTTCAAAAAATGCATTTCATGGAAGGAGAAAAGGGTATATTTAATGAATATATATGACATTAATGAAATAATAATGACATTATTTATATAATTTTATTTCTTTAAATATAATATATCATTTTTTTGTTACATTTTCACACACTGAAAAATTGATAATGTCGTTTAAGGATGTGTGGAAAACTTCCTCCTAGAAGCGATGTGATTAATTTTACATCAAAAGAATGATATATTTATGTATTTATAATTAAATATAATGTTATTTGTGATATAATTATAATTTTGTAAAGGTAAAATATTACATAACTTCTTCCATAATGATCTTTGAAAATTTGAAGTGTTGCTCAAATGTCCGTATGGCCTACGATCTCCAAGATTGTAACATTAGTTCATTTTTAATAACTATCATACAATATTGGTTTAAAATGTGTTTTTTTATTTCTATATAGGATAATTAATTCATGATTATTATTTGGAGATATTTTAGTAAATATCTTTCTAAAAATATGTAACAACAAAAAGTTTGTGGACACATAAGCCAAAAACGATCAAAGCTTCCAACAAAATCTTAATTGTTTAAGTAACTACGTATATATATATTATATAAGTGAAATAAAAATAATAAAAAACTTTAAAATGTTCTAAATTAAGAAAATGATCAATATAAGTTTATTATTCCAGATGATACAGACACACATGAGGAATCAAACTCAAGGTAAGGGACTTCATCAAAGTTTCCTTTCATTGAGACATTTTTTGATGCTATACTCATATATTATTTTATAACGTGTATATACATCCCCTTTGACCTATTATATAATTAATTTCAATATTATCATGATATATAATATTTTCTAATGTTAATATTTCACGGGGATTGTGATTTAAGTGTTTTTAAAATGATAAGGGACTTATCCTCTAAAACAAATCCTATTTTAATTTTTTTTCACCAAAAAATATATTTCTCTTCCAGGTTTATGTTTTGAAAACGATTATATTGATGATTTTTTATGGACATAGAATAATTATAAAGTATATTTTATATATCATTACATTAATTCAATGGTTTTCAAAAAGGTATATTTTGACATGTTTTATAATGAATGTTTTGACAAACGACAAAAGGTATGTTCAATTCCTAATGTACAAGGTGACAATGGATTTTCCATTTCCAAGACTGTTATTTTATTTCTATATTACTTTGATATATTACATGTTTTCTTAAATTAAAAAAAACTCACTCTCTTTTTTTATTTTTTTATTGAAAATTTATTTTGAAAGAAATTTGTTCTTCAGTAGTGAAAATGGGGTTTTAAAAGAAAATGTTTATTATAAAAGTTCTATTGAAGTTGTTTTAGAAGATTTTTTAATGTAAAATCCCATATTATTCCTTTTAAGTCTTTAAAATATTTTTGTAAATATTTTTTGATCCAGACATTGATACGACATGTGATTCCGAGGCCCGTTGAGTGAGGGATTAATTTTATAAAAATATTAAATATATGTTATATTACACATATGCAGTTTCGTCAATAAAATGGGATAAATATAAAAATAAATATAAAAATATAAATCTATGACCATAAATGAATCCAAAATGTGATTTTTACCCTAGGTGCTACCTAAAATAGGTCGACACGGGTCACATAGAAATAACGATCGCTGGTGAGTGCCTTCAGTTAATATAAATAATTAAATTTATTTATTTTAATTAAATTTACATAATATCAATTACTATATATCCACCACTATGGAAACTATCCCAGATTATATATATAAACCCTAGGTGAATTTAGAGTTTTCTTCCTCCTCTCCACTGGTTAATATAATTCAGATGATGATAGAAATCCAAATTTAGGAAGATAGTGACTCAACGAATGCAATGACCCCTCATAATCACTATAAAGAATGATATTCGATGATAAATGATCCAATATCTATGTATTACTAATAATTTTTGGTTTCCACCTCATTTTATTAAATAATTTAGCATGATCAATCTTTTTCTTGGATCAGTTCCAATTGCGGGGAATTACATGCACTAATATATTGAAATTAAATAGCTTATTCAATTTTTTTCTGACCCTGGATATCTATGTTCATGATAATTGACCAAGAAAACTTTTAAATGATCATTACAACATTTTTTGATGCATTTCTACCAAAATTTATTCATGTTTCTCATCATCGGTCCATAGGTTCATGGTTTGACATTATCAGGTGGGACCGATCTTAATCGGACCCCCGAATTAACGATGGTTTCACCTATGAAGAACAAATTAGTGATAAAGGATGGATTTGGGAATTAATCATGGAATAAATGGTGTTGTTTTCAATTGATTTCAGATTCTAGAATTTTGTTGGTGATAAGATCAAGTGTGTCGATATCTGGTTTTTTCCTTATATAACTTTGAAATATTTCTATTTATTTTTCTTGAGCTTTGACCAGAGACGATGGGAGATTTCAAGGACTAGTGTTCTCAGAATTTATTTTATAGAAATAAAAAATATATTCTATATTGCACAATATGATACCTCAAATAAAATGTGAAAACTCTTAAATGGTTGATCTTATTAGAAATATGAGAGCATGTTCGGGTCCAGAACACGATGTTTACCCTAGGAGAGATATAAAATGAGTTAGCATGGGAATTTCAGGACCCTCTCCCATTGGAGATTTGTTAAGTGGGTTAAATTAATTGGCTAATTTATATAATTAATTTATTTTTCCTAAGATGAAATGTTATAAATTTATCACCATGGAAAAATTCCCAGGGTTGGATCATAATTATAGGAATTTTCTAAAATCTCTTCTTCCTTCTTCCTCTGGAATATCTCAACGAACAATAATGAAATTATTGATTGGGTTGGATCAAGATGTTGTGAAAATGAAGGATCCTTCCAAATAATTGATGAATGATTAATTTTTTAGTGATTGATCCAAAAATAGAAGTCGGACTCATCAATTGTTGTTTTTTCCCAAGATTAAATTATTGAGTATATCGTTTATTGTTCTTAGATCTACACCCCTATTGAAACATTTTCTTAATCCCAAGTACTGAAATATATGATAATTAATCAGTTTTTTAATCCACAGATCACCTTTTGTTGTTGTTATCCATGAAATCTTGGAAAAATAATTTAATACTTTGTTATGGTTCTTTTCTCCCTCACTACTTCGTGTTCCTTAGTAGTTGGATTTCTGAGGTCCCTGTTTAAAATTTTTTGGGCATCCCATGATTGTTCTACCACTCAGATCCATATCAGATCTATGAATCATTACTTCTTTTTTGATTAAAGAACATATTTGGAAATATTTCAGGATTATGATGCTCTATTTGGTGGTTTAAGTTCATCGAATCGAACCTGGAAGCAGTGAAGCTCTGCTAAATGAATGAAAAACTCAGTCCCTTCAAATAAAGATGATTGGCACTATAAAATGACCAATAAGATCAAATATAGGAAAAAAATTCTCATCTTAGAAGGATTCGAGGCTACATATCTGGGGAAATGAGGTGAATCGGCTAGAACTACCCTTAACATCACAGATCTTCCATTCTATGAAAATATCAACTAAATTAATTATTCCTAGACGAACACACACCATGCACCCTCCCTCATCAGTGAAACTAGGGTTTGAGAAAATTTATGGATGACATGACATGTATACCATTTTTACATGTCGTGTATCCATTCCTTAGTTGGATAAACCCATGTGAAAGCTCACATGGGTGGGGATTTCGTGTAAGAGTACATAGACACAGGTTGACCACACAGGTGGTATCCCATGTGGACCAACACTACATTTATCAGAGTATATAGAGATGGGGTCTAGTACATAGACACGATGAACACTGAACAACCGTATTCCCAATTATACATGACACACCATGTACTCCACCTACCTGGAATCTACTACTGCACATACCTGAACTCATGTTCTGTCCATGGACACAATGAGGTTGTGAAGTGGGGCCACATGCCATGTGGATCCCCTCACACACAGTGTACCCACTTGATTCCTTTAAGTATACCGACCAGATTTATATCTCCTTCCTTTATACTAATACTTCACTTTTAAGTAGACTATCCTAAATGTTTTTCCATGTTGAATGTGATGTTTCCCGTGATTATGACTTTGGAGGTAAGATTTATAATTTTCTGAGAACATCACTTTCATATGTGATGCCCGATGATTCTAGTGGTCATGTTGTATCACCAGAGATAGAATTTCTAGTGGATCCCTCCAACGGGTCTGGGTATGGGTCATCGATGAATTATATCGTGGAACCATCCAGCTAGACATGGAATGGGTCCTCTATAGACTATTATAGTTGAATCCTCCTACTGGACTGGGAATGTGTCCTCTACTGACACCTAGAGTTTAACTTTCTTATCAGTATAGGGTATGGGTCCTTTCAGACTCCTATAGTGGAACCCTCCTATTGGACCATGGAATGTGTACTCTATAGAAATCTATAGTAGAACCTCTATATGGAGAAAGCATAGATCCTCTAAAATTAGAGTGGGACCCAGCTACTAAGTAGGGAATGGGTCCTTAATCAACAGTCAGAGTGGAACCCTCTAGTTAGGCTAGGCATGGGACTTCCATCGACTATTAGAGTGGAACCCTCCAATTTTACTAGGGAATGATTCCTCTACCTATATTTTGTGGTCTATATACTATGCATCATAGGGACAATATGTTATTTGAGGTAACTTTTGAATCATGACGAATAGAGATACATTCCCCCGTAAGATGCATTTTTTTGAAGTGACAAAAAAATGTGTGAGCGAGTCAGTGATGCTCGAAGAAAATGGTATCAATGTTTGGTGAATAAGTCCCTTAAACATTTGTGTTTAGGGAAGAAATGTATGATGATGGGAATCATTATTAGACATTTTGAACAATTGGATAATCTTTTTCTTGGTCTGTGCTGTGAGATAGAGATCCCAATACTCTATCGTTTGGGATTCTTTGCCCGAGAAAAAATATATATATATATATATATATATATCCTCCTTCTTTATCCATTTATTAGATTTGTATACTCCACTTCTAAGAGAGTCTAAAACACATGGGGTATTCCACGTGATTTCTGTGTCCAGATTCTCAAGGATGGATGAGTCTACTCTCCTACTATAGGTGGTTAAGGCTTGAAGGGAAGTTCATCCACTCACCCTGTTTATAACCTTGTGTTTGGACAAGATTACATTCAATATTTGTATGGTTGAGTTGTAATCTTTCATTTTAGCTTGTAAATCTGCTATATTTCTCTTCTATTGTTTCTATTACTACCCCCCTTCAGCTTTCGAGGCATCCTACTGGATATGTTTATACTTCGAAAAGAAAGTCATTTTCCCACACGACTCATGTCTTATGCAGATGATAGGTAGGATGGAAATAACTTCATAGGATCATAGAGATATTGGGTTCTTGGACCACGTACAATGTTTGTAGATTTTTATTTTAGAGTTGGTCTCTATATGGTGTTTACTTTTATAGTTTTTTCAGGTTGTTTCATATTTACAGTTGGGCATGTATTTTTCCCCTTAACATTTTCGTTTACAATACTGCACTTTTGTACTCTTTATAGTTTCTTTCATTTTTGGTTTATATTATAGAATAGATTCAAAATTTCTTCTTTACATCTACAACTTTGCATGGATTAGGTTGTGTATTTGTGTATAGTTCTTAGGAAAAGGCCTCCCTAAGTTAGTTTTGACTTTGGAGCTTGTCTCCACCCCCTGACCTATCGGGGAAGGCTTGAGGTTATTGCGGCTCGAGCCTAAGCTTGGGTTGAGTCATGAAATATTGGCATCATAGCGAGTTTTATTCCTTGGGATATTTTTTGGTTGTACCCATTAATTGTATTGGTTGGGTTTAAGGACACATTTTTAGGTGTCTTGAGTTCAAATATTTTGCTAGGGAATCCAGTAATAGAACATCCACTGACACAGCCATTCACCAGGACCTTGACTACCTACTTTTCAACTCAGCATGTCGAGACATTTTTTACAGGGATGAATGGTACATGCATTATATAAGATTGATTCTCTGACTATCCTTATTGAGTAAGATCCCCATTGATTGTTGATATATATATATATATATATGCTTTTCTGACCAAAGTACTCCTTGATAACTTTCAGTATGCCCCTACGACAATAACCAGCAAAGACAATAGCCCCTATTCATGATGATGACCCCATGGGAGACATGCCTTAAGTTCACGGTCCATCCCATTAACCCTTCCTCCAGGTGGGTAGGTAGAAAAAAACCACCCATCGAGAATAAAATCATCACAGTAGAGCAGGATGAGGATGCACACATGTTTAGCATACTCCACGAGTTACAGTGTCAGAGTACACTAAGGTTTCATGATAATTCATATCCTCATGTAGTAGAGGATTGGATTGAGTTGGTGGTCGGTATCTTGGGGCTAGTTTTGACCCCTATGGATCAGGTGGTGGCACTAGTATCAAGCCTTTTTTAGGGAGAAGTTGGCAGTTAGTGAGTTCTTGTTACAAAAAATGCACGATGGGTTAGAAATATCATAGGATATCTTCTAGTAGCTATTTTTTGGGGAGTAATTCACCTCATTCCTATGATCAGTCATGGTCTAGGATATTATGGAGTTGAAGTAGTAAGGGATGAAAGTGGATGAGTATGTGGCCAGGTTCAAAGACCTTTCACATTACTCCCTTGACATGATTCACGATGGCTACTTCCGAGCATATAAGTTTGAGAAGGGACTCCACAGAGAGATTTAATCATGTTTTGTTACCTTATGAATTCCCACCCATGTCAAGGTGATTAAGTGGGGACTATTAATAGAGATATTTTTTAGAGTGACTCCATAAAACAATAGCTGGAAGTCGGCATCATAGAGCTGAGTTGTATGTAGAAGCTAGCAGATGCTAGATGCTAGGATCCAAGTGTAGGAGATCCATTCACGAATAGACTCAAGAGCATGGTCAGAGGTAGTGTATAACTCCAGATAATTCCATACATGGGATGTTATTTACTTGTGATGCATGGGGTCACATTGCATAAGACTATCCGACCAAACATGAAAAGTAGACCAAATAGATAGCTGATGGACCACCACAGGAGAAGAAATGCCAAAATCAGGGATCTCCTTAGATTGGATAAGGTGATCCATATGGATAAATAGATGGTAGAGGAGTAGGAGAAGTTATTGTTGGTGGATACCGTTATGAGGCCCTTCCAACACCACCACCAAACATCCCATGTCAGGATCATTAAGTTGGTGGACATGGCTATAGACAACTACAAGCATTGGCGTTCTATGACCCCGCAACACATGAGATAATAAGTGGTACAATCTGTGTATATTATAATTTTTCTTTAGTACTAGTAGAAATTGTTTCTAGTCACTCCATTATATCCCCACTACTAATGTGAGAGCTATAGATCCTAGTTTTGGTGCAATCATAGTGGATAATCATGAATTTCTTACATGGAATAATTATTCAGTATCTTTGATCATCAATTAGTGTGAGCTATTTTTTGGAGGATAGAGGTTTACATGGGACCTTTTGGCTGTCACAATGTAACCCTATGGTGTCATATTAGGCATGGATTGTATTTCCATGGTCCTAACCAAGATTGGATTTCATCAAAGATAAGAAAGATGTCTTCACGCTGATGGGATGGGATTCCCTTTTATGGAAAGAGTGATCTCATGGTAGGACAGGTGGATGCTGTGAGATGGAAGATGTAGAATATCACCTATAATTTAGCTAGTGTATCCCATGGTGAAGCCGACACTTTAGGATTCTGGGTTCTATCCGTTATGGATGATTATATGGATGTACTCCGTAAGGATGTTCTAGGAATACCTTCGAGGCGGGAGATGGATTTTTTCTTTGAATTACATCCTGGGATTTCCCTAATATCTTCTTCGTCATATCATATGGCACCTACCGAGAAATGAGATCAAATATTTTAGTTGGAGGACCTTCAAGAGAAAGGTCTCATCAGACTCAGTGTGTGACCCAAGGCATCTTCGGTGTTTTTTTGAAAAGGAAGATGAGAGACTATGACTTTGCATGTGTTATCAGTACAATAACCAAGATAAAGAAAAAGTACCCCTTATTGAGGAATGATGAAATCTTTGACTAGTTACGAGGTGCTTGATGGTTCTCTAAGATCGATCTCAGGTCTTTCTACCACTATTTGTGGGTTTGTGAGGCTGATATTGTAAAGTTGGACTTCCCATTTTGATACAGACACTATTAGCTCCATGTGAAGCCATCTAGTGTGAAAATTTCCCTAGATATGTTTATGGATTTGATGAACAAGGTATTCTATCCACACATGAACCTATTTTTTTGTTGTGTTTATGGATGTAATACTATTATACTCTATATCATATGTAGAACTTTCAGAACACTTTGGAATGTCCCTTGACATGCTTCGAGAGAACCAATTTTATGGAAAGCCATAGAAGTTCTAGTTTTGGATTAATGATGTTCAAATTATGGGGCATGTCATTTTTGAACAAGTTTTAGATTTGGATCTACAGAAAAACTAATTAGGGTTATTTTGGGAGCCACCCAATAAAATGTCAGAGGTGCGGAGATTCTTTCTCTTGGAGGGAATTTATAAGAGATTTGTGGAAGAATTCTCCAAGATCATAGCCCCTTTGATCATAGTAATTCAGAAAGGAAAACCATTTACCAGGGACTAGAAGTTACAAATTTTCTTTTATGATTCAAGGAAGAGGTTGAAGAGTGATCCACTTTTGAGACAACTAGGGTAAGTTTTAGGGTTTCTATTGTATTATGATGCCTGAGCAGATGGTCTCAGTTTTGTGTTGATGCAGCGACAAAAAATAATCACATATGGGTTGAGGAAGTTGAAAACCCACAAGAAGAATAATAAAAAAACGGCCTAGAGATGGAAGAGGCATTATTCTCCATGAGGATGTGGATGCACTATCTTTTGGGAGAGCGTTTTGTGGTTTACTCGGGCCACTAGAGTCTCATGTACGTATTCAAGCAAAGAGACCTCAATTAGAGGCAATGGGGCTGGTTGGAGTTAATACATGACTATGACTTTGAGATTGTCTATACTCCCAAAAGGGAAATGTCATAGAATATTCCCTTAGAATTAATTCCAAGTATTTCTTAGTGCGAGAAACTTTAGAGTAGGTTGCTTCCCTATAGCTGATTCTGGAAGACCAGTAGGGTAAAACTTTTCTTCAGTTAATGGTGTTGAATCCTCTGCTTCTTGAGTGAGTGAGAGAGTCCAAACTATGAGAAATACACTATGAGATCTTGTGAGATCATATATCTATATGAGACTCACCATATGGATTTTTTGAAGGAGGTAATCATGGAATCTAGTTTCAAGTTAGAAAATTGGTTCCAGTCACTATTGAGTCAATAAGGTTTCTTTATGACTTTCCATTCCTTCTTGTTTTGAAAATCACAAACACTCTATCTTAAGGGAAATATCTTTTCCAAATGTTTTACATTCATAAGGAAATTTTTCATTCCCCAAGGAAATTTATCCTTACCTTTTTTTCATCGTTCATATTATAATCTAACTCATTTTCCTTCTAAGTATAAAATTTGGTTTTGTAACTAAAACCTACGAATCTTATAAATATTTAGATATAGAGCATTCTGTTTTCAGGATCTGAATTCAGGTTCTGAATTATATGAATTAAGACTCCAAAACTTTCTGAGTTCAGACCAAAAATTCTATGAATTCAGACTATGAACTTTCTGAGTTTAGACTCCCAATTCCCTAAATTCAGACTCCGATATTTCTGAGTTCAGACTCCGAATTCTCTGAATTCAGTTTGTGAACTTTCTAAGTTTAGACTCTGAATTCTTATGAATTCTGACTCTGAATTTCCTTGAAATTCAGACTTCAAAATTCGATAGAATTCAGGTTCTAAATTCTTTTGAAGATAGAATCCAAATATTCATGTATTATAGACACCTAATGGTTTTTTGGTTAGACTCTGAACTTTTATTTTTCCTTACACTCTGAAAAATTAATTTCCTTAAGAAACCATTTTTTACTTACTCTTGTGATAGTTATAAAATGATGTCATGCTTTCTGTTTCTAACCAAACATTGTTTGAGTGACACGTGTATAGGTCCCTACAAAATTCAAGGAAAAATATGACCGTTGGAGTAGGGATCCAACCATTGAAGATGTTCATATAAATAGGAGATCATTTGAATGATCTCAACACTGTACTACAAATCTAGAGATTACATGATGCTAAAGTGATTTATAGAGAAAGAAACATTGTTTCTTTGTGCGTACTTAACATCTTGTTTAGAATTGCTTCGTGTGACTCCAAATGTTGCAGAGTACATTTGACAGCTTCCCGAGATAAGAAGATAGAGGTACCGACTACCTTGAATTTCGAGGGATTGTGGGGATAGCAAGACAGATTCTGATATTCGTATCGAGGGCTTACCCTGGTGTGGGTAAGACAGATTTTATTTAATGTATAAATCAGGGGACCTTTATCCAATGTTTTTGGATACACTTCTCTTTGGGTTAAAATATTTACTACTTGTTACTTGTACTTTTCATGTTTTCCATTGCATTTTGGTTGTTGAGGAAAGTATAAGTATCATATACTTTTCTATACTTTTACTCTGATTAATAATATTCTATACTATTTAAGATAGAATCTTTATAATTGTAAACTTTTTTTATGTTTAATTTCTAGAACCACATTTTCTAAATCCATCAAGTTTTAGAACTAAGAGATATTATGAATTTACCTTTTTTAACATCGTTAAACATTACCATCTTTAAAAGTTCCAAATGAATTTTTTAATGTATAAAATTCACCCCTCTTGTATATTGAGCATCTATATAATTATTTAGATACTATAATCAGTATCATTTAGATCTAACAATTGGTATTATAGGAGGTCTCTAAAATACTTATATTCACATGTATGTTTTCTGGCTCAATATTTTCATTGTTTTATATTTTCCTTGCTTAAGATATTTTTATCCTTGTTTAACTTTGTGTGGAAAGATTTTCTTTGAGATGGATGGAATGAATTTTTGATCAATTTACAATCTTAATCCTACTAAAACACTTATTTTTGATGGGAATGGTTATGAATATTGGAGAGATCATATGAAGACTTTTGTTATTAATACTGGAGTGGACAAATTTGTTATACTGACTGAAGATTACAAGATTTCTAATAAGGAGGTAAGAACTTTTAATAATCAAGATAAGTTAGAATATCAACTAAACTATAAGTTATGCAATAATTTTGTGTGTTCCATGACTAGGAATATATATATATATATCCATATTTCTTCTTGTGAATCAGCAAATTTTATTTGGACGAATCTTGAAGTCATACATTTTGGTACTTCCAAAGTTATTGAAACTATAAGAGACATGATTAGATCTGAGTATTATGGTTTTTTCTTTCCTTATAGAGAACCTATATATAAGGTAAAATAAAGATTTATGAATATTGTCAGTAGCTTACAATCCATGGTTGAAAAAGGATTGGATGATGAGGCACTTGTAGACAAGATTATAGATATCATGCCTATTAAGTGGGAATCCAAGAGAATAACTAATGATGAGAATAGAAAAGTCCCATAGATCACTCTTGATGAAATTTTTGGAACTCTTGTTCAACATGAGACTATAATGAAGATACATGATGAAAATGTTATGAAGAATAATGGAAATGGAAGTGTTGCTTTTACAACAACTTCAAATATATGAAATCCAGAACTCCTAAGAGAGTAACAAGATCTAAATCTAAGAATGTTGTTATACAATCCAAATCTAGTTGAAGTGAATATTTTGAAAATGAATTATCCAATATTTCTTGAAGGATGAAAAATTTTGTTGGACAGAAGAACTTTCAATATAGATACAATAAGAAAGAAAGGAAGGACAAAAAAACTCTGAATTCACTTGTTATGAATGTAAAAGAGTTGGAAATATAAGACCTGATTGTCCTATGCTTAAGAAAAATGATATTAAGGAAAAAAATTCTAAGAGTAATAGAAAGAAGTAATATAAGTCCATGTCTAAGAGAGTATTGAATTCTAATGACGCCTGGAGTTCCAATGGTGGAGATTCTTCTGAATAATCATCAGAGTACGAATCCTCTATACAGAAGAATCTTGGTTAAAATTCCAATATACCTATTGAAAATAATTGTCTAATGGCTAAGGTACACAATGATAAATCTATTACCAATGTATCCATGAATTCTTATTATAATGATTATAAATATTATGAATCCTCAGATGAAGAATCTTATTCTGATGAAGATAATACTTTACCTACATATGATGAAGTTTCTAGGTTTTTTAAGCTTCTTGAGAATGAAAATTCTAATGTCAAGAAAAAGCTTGATAAGGAAAATTCTAGGATTTCTATTCTTACTGAGGAAAATATCAGATCTTTTTAAAGATCTTGATAAGAAAAACTTTGATTTTGAAAGTATTTCAAAAAACCTTGAGGAAGTTAATTCTGTGAAGTATAAACTTTCTAAGGATCTAGAAAAATGAATTTCTATGAATAAATATTTTTGAGCCTCAATCTAGTGATAAAACTATTGTTTTTGAAGATAAGAACTTGGTTATTAGACTAAAGTCAGAAAAATTTTTCTTTGAGGAAGTGTTTTTAAAACTTTACCTTAGGGATGAATTTTTTTTGATAAAATGTATTACCAAATTAGACCTCTAAGGAATAATTATGGTTTTGTTTATACTAGTTCAAAACCTATTTTTAGTAACAATTATTTTGTTTATCATAGTAATCCTTTGTACACTAAGTGTCAGTGTGGTGGGCATTGGGAAAAAAATTGTTCCTTAAATAAACTCAGTCTCTTGGTTTTCATAAAGCTTATTTTTCAAAGAAAATTTGGATTCCTAAAATTTTTCTTTCTGAATTTTCTGAATCCAAGAAAGTCTTGGTTCCGAAAGTCTAAAAGACTTAATTTCAGGAAAGTAAAGATAGTACCAAAAACACTAAATGGTACATGGATAGTGGATGTTCCTGAAATATTACTGGTAACAAAAAATTCTTAGAAAAGAATATCAAGAAGAAAGGAGGAAATGTAACTTTCGGAGATAATTCTCAGGGAGAAATTATTGGTAAAGCTAAAATTGTTCTTCTTGGAAAAAAATTGATTTCAAATGTTTTATTTGTTAATGGTCTTAAGCACAACATCATTATCATAAGTTAATTATGTGATGATGAAAACCTTGTGAATTTTAGGAATGACATGTGCTTTATACACAATTCCAAGGATGATTTTATTCTTTCTGCCCATATGCTATAGAATGTTTATACATTAAACTTAGTAGACCTTAAGAGACAAGACCTACATTGACTTAGTGCAATGGAAGATCATTTTTGGTTGTGGATTAAAAGTTTAGGACACTGTAACATTTAGAATCTATGCAAACTCTCTATGAAAAGACTAGTAAAGGATCTATTGGAGCATAGATTTGATTCTTCAAATTTTTTTATCCATTTCAATACGGAAAGCAACATAAATCAAGTTTTAAATTAGTTTGTGAAGCCTCAAATACTGATGCATTATAATTAGTGCATATGGATATTTTTGGTCCGACACAAACTAGTAGCATTGAAGGAAAATATTTTGTATTTTTCTTAGTTGATGATTACACTGGATTTACATGGGTCTATTTTCTGGCCAAGAAATCTGAAGCTTTTTCTTATTTTAAAAATTTTAGAGCCCAATTTAAAAATGAGAAAAACCTTCCTTTGATAACTATTCATAGTGATCATAGAGGATAATTTCAAAATTATGATATTGAAACTTTTTTTAGTAGAAAATGAATTACTCATAACTTCTCAGCACCCAGAACATATCAACAAAATGGTGTTGTTGAAAGAAGAAATAGAATTCTTCAGGAGATAACAAGAACCATGTTGAGTGAATATTTGGTTGCCAAACATTTTTAGACTGAAGTTGTATGTATGTCTTGTTATACTATAAATCGGGTTTTGATTAGACCTTTTCTTAATAAAACTCCTTATGAGTTATGGAATTGTAGAAAGCCTATACTTTCCTACTTCATGGTTTTTTGGTTTCAAGGTATTTATTCTGAACAGTAAAGATAATATTAAAAAATTCGGTCCAAAATTAGATGAAGGAATTTTCGTAGGCTAGTCCATAACTTCTATGGCTTATTAAGTTTTTAGTAAAAATACTTGTACAATTGAAGAAACAGTACATGTAAAATTTGATGAAACTGATCATTTTGTTTTTAAACAACTTCAACCTACATCTTCAGATGTGTTTTCAAAAACTGATCATCAACCTTTGTTAGAAGATTATTCTAATAAGGATAATGTTCAGAAAAATATTTATGAATCATTTACCCTAGAAGACTTTCTAACCTATGTTGATGAACATGTTTTAGAAAATCCAAATCTTTTGTTTCTAAAGAATCATCACAGTGATAGTATCATTGGTGATGTAAATCAACCTATAAGGACTAGACGTTCATTATGAAATTCTATAGAACATCTATCATTCCTTTCCTAATTAGGACAAAAAAGAACTAATGAAGCTTTAGGTGATGATGAATGGATAAAATCTATGCAAGATGAGCTAAATGAATTCGAAAGGAATAAAGTCTGTACCTTCATTGAAAGACCTAAGAAAACTTTTGTAAGTGTAGTAAAATGGGTCTTTAGAAATAAATGTGATGAAAATGGAATCATAGTAAGAAAAAGAGCTGAATTGGTTGATAAAGGCTAGAATAAACAAGAAGGAATAGACTATGAAGAAACCTATTCTCCAGTATATAGACTTGAATCTATTCGTATCCCATATGCCTTTCTAGAATACTTAAACTTCCAACTTTTTTAAATGGATGTTAAATGTGATTTCCATAGTGGTTTTGTACAAGAGGACATTTTTGTTGAACAACCTCTTGGTTTTGTAGATTCAAAACATCCTAAACATTTTTACAAACTTTCCAATGATTTTTATGGACTTAAGCAAGCCCCTCGAGCTTGGTATGATAGACTTACATAATTTTTTTTTTCAGAATCATTATATTAAGGGAAATGCTGATCCAACTCTTTTTATAAAGAAAGATAAGAATTTTTTTTTGATTTGTTCAAATTTATATTGAGACATTATATTTGGTTCAACTCAGAAATATGTTACTGATTTCTTTGCAGATTTAATGAAATCTGAGTTTGAAATGAGTATGATGGGTGAGTTAACATTTTTCATAGGTTTTCAAATTTCTCAGAAACCAGAAGGAATCTATATTTCTCAACATAAGTATATTAAATATCTTCTTAAAAAGTATGGATATGAAAACACTAAGAGTATAAGTACTCCCATTGGTACCTCAAATTCACTTGATCTTGATGAAGCTAGGAAACTAGTAGATCAAACATATTTTAGAGGTATGATTGGAAGTATACTTTACTTGATAGATAGTCATCCGGACATAATGTTTTCATTATGATTATGTGAAATATATTAATACAATCCTATGGAATCTTATTTAAAGGATGTGACATGGATTTTTTGCTACTTAATGTGAACCATGGATCTAGGAAACTTTTACACTTCTGTAAATGATTTTATTTTAAAATGTTTTTTAGATGGTGACTTTGGTGGATGTAGAATGGATAGGAAAAGTAAATCCAGAAATTTTCATTTCTAATGAGATTCATTAGTTTCTTGGTCATGCAAAAAGTGACACTCAGTATCAATTTCCACTGCTAAAGCTGAATATGTAACAATTGGATGTTTTTGTGATCAAGTATTATAGATGAAACACACACTCACAAAATATGGTATTAGTTTACCAAAACACAGATTTTGTGTGATAATACTAGTTCCATTTCTTTAAGTAAAAACCCTCCACATCACTCTCATTCAAAACACAAAGATATTAGGCATCACTTTATTAGGGATCACACACAAAAATGAGATATCATTCTTCAATTTAACGGAACACAAGATCAACTTGCTGATATTTTCCCAAAGTTATTACCCTCTAATAGATTTGAATACATTAAACAGAAGTTCAGAATGATAATAGTAAGGTAATATTCTATGTTAACTTCCTATTGAAACCAAACTCCTTACAGTAAGGAAGTCATTTTCATAGGGGGAGGGGTGGGTATATTTGTTTGTTATATTTCTAAATTTTTTTTTCGTAGTATAATTTTTTTTCTTAGTATAATTTATTTATCATTTTCAATATTTTCATACTTAATTTTTTTTAATGAATATTTGTTTTAGTTCAAATTTTTTCCTAATGAATATTTTTGTAGTTCAAAATTATTCATAATCAATATTTTTGTAGTTTAAGATTTTCATAATGGAAATTATTCATAGTTTTTTTTTGTTTTTGGTAATGAAAATTTTCATAGTAAGATTTTTTGTAATAAAATTTTTGTAGTTTAAATTTTGTTTTTCGTAATCAAACTTTTCAGAATATAAAGTTCTTCAAGAAGAATTTTCTTTAATACGAATAATATTCTTAGCAATCCAAAAGGTATGTTTCATTTCTTAAATTTTCATTATCATCTTTTTCTTGATGGAATTTTCATCTGTTTTTAAATTTTCATATTCACTTTTTCTTAAAACTAAATGTTTTTCTTAAAAAAAACCTTAAAAGATCATATTCTATTAAATTTTTCCTTCCGTCTATCATCTCAACGGTCAGATCTGATCAGAAGTATTTTCAACCATTGGATTGAGTAAAGATGCTGAACGGTCATCTCAAATGTATATATAAAGGACCCCCAATGGTTTTACCACATCAAAACTCAAGCCTTCGTGTGCTGAAGTTTTTTCCTCCTACTTAAGCCCATTCCGAACTTCTCAGATCTTTTTTACTTCTGAATTTCCGTCGAAGTCTCCTCTTAGAAAGATATGTCAACTATAAAACCAATCTATGAATGGAGGATATACAGAGAAAGTTTAGTTGATCCAATGTTTTTCACAAATTATGATTCTATTATTTCTACGAATATAAAGTTTAATGTGTGGGAAAGTGTTTTCCTTTCAAAACTAAAAGCCCATGATTTGTTATACCCATATTTGTTAATATAATTCTATGAGTTAGTAATTTTCTTCAAGTAAGAATAGAGGATTAAGTTTTCTTTCATTTGTTATGGAAACACAAATTCACTTTCTTACACCAAGGATGAAAGCTTTTTTGTTATTCCTTATGAAGGGCAAGCTGAGTTTTGTTCTCATAAGATGCCTGATGTTCAAGCCAGTTTTTATAAGGTGAAGGCCCTAACTTTCCTTGGTCTCTCAGAAGTAAAGACTCCAAATATTCTTCACCTGACTACAAATTATCGGATTATTTAATTGTGGGTTCAAGGATTCATCATATCGAGAAAAGGATACAAGGATACTTTGAAGAAATGTGATATGTATATTTTGTATTTCTTGGTAAAATTAAGGAAGATAAACTTGGTAAGACAAATCTTGGTTACGATTAAGAACAAAAAGAATGGAAATCTGATAGCTCAAATTATTATGTGTCTAGACATTCTGCCAAAGATGATTGTTCAGTGTTTAGAATCCTGAAAAATTCCCTGCAAATCCAAGTCAAGAAATTGAAAAGTCATTTTTATAAGTGATGACACTTTGAGAAGGATGAAAGTTGGATTTTATATAGAATCTGAAAAAATCTATTACATTCATGAAGAAGAAGAAGTTGAAGCTATTTCAAAGAAACATGAGGTGGCTGAGACCTCTAAAAAGGTTGGAAGGAAGAGGAAGTTGAAGGATGTGGAAGAGAAGGCAAAAACCCCAATGACTAAGGAAACCCAATCCGCACCTCCAAATCCAAAGAAGAAAAAAATCTTATCCTGATGAAGTTATAGAAAAGTGGATAGAAGACAAGAAAAATTAGAAAGAAGGAGATCCTATGTTTGTCTTGGACCCTACTGAAGCAATATATTTGAATGAAAAGGCACCTGAAGAGGTTGAGAATCAAGACAAATAAAAGAAGAAAACGAAGAAGTTGTTGGAGGTTAAAATAGTTCACTCTCTTCTAAAGGTTACTGAGAAAGCATCCGAGAACATTCTGGAACCAGAATCCATCTTGATAGAATCATTACTAGAGACTCTGGGAAAGAAGTTTTTGACTCCGAAAAAAGTCCAAGAAAAAGAAGTAGAAGAAAAACAAGTAGTAGAAGAATAAGAAGGTAGTGGTGATACTAAATATTTGATAAAACAATTAGAGGATTTTCATGAGAAGGAAATCCCTTCTATGAAATTATCATTACAAAATTCTAAAGCTAAATCTTCAAAGCTTGATACTCCAGGGAAGGATGAAGAGAAGGCTGAAGACGAAGTAGATAAACCATCTGAAGATGAAAGCATCAATAAAGATTTCATTCACACAGAGGATGCTGAGGCGGGAGATGAAAAGGAAGAATTTGATGAAGATAAAATCATTCAGCTATCTGATAGTGAACATGAATCTCTTGATAAAGAGGAAGTAATTCTGAAGGTTGATAAGGAAAAATAGGTAGTAGTTGATACACCTACCAAGGATATGGTAAAGAAGAAAGATGTTGGTGGTTCTTGAAAGAGGAAAGCTGATGAGTTAGAAAAAGAAACCTCACCAAGAAAAATCTCTAATTCATAATCGTCCTCCCTTGGACATGATTTTTTAGTCCAGTATTTGAGGAATATTATTGGGACTAAACCAACATTTCCCAGTATTGACTCGAGATTCCAAATGCTTCCACATTAATTAAATCAGAAATCAGATTCAGTATCCATGGAGATATATAAGTGCATCAAACTTGAGGCCGATTTCAAAACTGTTATCATAAACTATGAATCCCACAAAAGATCTTGAAAGAAAATGAAAAGCTGGTTAAGGAAAACTATAGAGGACATGAGAATTCATGATGATTTCCAAGAATGTGTCAAGGATGCATTTGACACCGAAGATCTGAAGACAAATGATCTCAAAAATAGTTTTGAGGAAACATTAACCCTGGAACAGAATTATCGGATACAAGAAGTGAAAGATCTGAATGGTAAAGTATATTCAGTTTCTTAGCGTTAGAAGAGAGAAAGAGATATTAGAATTGAACTTGAGGAAAACTTTTCTAAGGAATAAGAAGTTCTAAAGGGACAGGTAGAATCTCTAAAGGCTTAAAAAGAAAAAATAAAATCCTTAGAGAAGAAAATAGAAGACCAGGATCAGCATCTCAAACATGCAAAAGGGGATCACAAATAACTCAAGAAGCTCAAAACCATAGTGAAGAAGTTGATGCCGAAGGAGAAGGAAGGATAATATTGTTCAATTTTTATCTTTTGTTGTATTCCTTACATTTATAAATTTTTCCAATCGTAATGAAATTTGGGGTTGCTCTATATATTTTTTGTTGTCTAGTACTAATATTTTAGGTACCATATTTTATTTTCCACTCCCTTTAATCTTTTTTGAAAATCAAAAATGGGGAGAAAGGAATGATAAAAAAGAATAATAAGTAAAAGTAGAAATTCTCCTAAGGTGGAGTTTATCTATGAGGGAGTTCTTATCCCAGAAGATTTTTGTATGCAATAAAATTATATGTTTCAATCCAGAAATCAAGAATATAATCCTTAGTGTATCCAAAGATTAAAGGGGAGTTAGTATTATTCATCTTTTCCCATGTGTTAAGGGAGATAAGTTTTGTTTTCAATGTCTAGAAAAACATTTTCTAAGTCCTCATATTCTTTTTCGTAAGGGTGTTTGTGCTTTCCAAAAATGGGGAGTTTGTTGAGTCAATAAGGTTTCCTTATGAATTATCCATTCCTTCTTGTTTTGAAAATCACAAACACTCTATCATAAGGAAAATATCTTTTCCCTATGTTTTACATTCATAAGGAAATTTTTCCATCCCCATGGAAATCTGTCCTTACCGTGTTTTCATTGTTTATATTAAAATCTAACTCATTTTACTTCTAAGTATAAAATTTGGTTTTGTAACTAAAAACTCGGAATCTTATAAATACTTAGATATAGATAATTATGTTTTCAGGATCTGAATTGAGGTTCAGAATTCTTTGAATTCAGACTCTGGAACATTCTGAGTTCAGACTGTGAATTCTCTGAATTTAGACTCTGAACTTTCTAAGTTCAGACTCCAAATTATTTGAATTCAGACTCTAAACTTTCTGAGTTTATATTCCAGATTCAATGAATTCAGACTCTGTACTTTCTCAGTTCAGACTCTTAATTCTTATGAATTCAGACTCCGAATTTCCTTGAAATTCAGACTCTAGAATTCTATAGAATTTAGGTTCCGAATTCTTTTGAAGACATAATCTAAATATTCATGTATTATAGAAACCAAATGGGTTTTTGGTTAGACACTGAACTTTTATTTTTCCTTACACTTCGAAAAATGAATTTGGTTATGCAAAAATTTATTTACATACTCTTGTTATAGTTATAAAATGATGTCATGCTTTCTGTTTCTAACCAACCGTTGTTTGAGTGACACGTGTACAGCTCCCTCCAAAATTCAAGGAAAAATATGACCGTTGGAGGAGGGCGCCAACCGTTGAATATGTGCATATATATAGGAGCTCATTTAAAAGATCTCAACACTATTCTATGAATCTAGATATTACATGCTGCTAAAGTGATTTCTTGAGAGAGAGACTTTATTACATTGTGCGTACTGAACGTCTTGTTCTAAATTTCTTCGTGCGACTCCGAATGTTGCTGAGTACATTTGAGGACTTCCGAGGATAGGAATACAGAGGTGCTGACTACATTGATGTTTAAGGGCTTGTGGGGATATCAAGACAGATTCTGATATTCGTATCGAGGGCTTACCCTTGTGTAGGTAAGACAGACTTTTTTGAATGTATAAATCAAGGGAACTTTATCCAAGGTTTTTTATACCCTTATATTTGGTTTAAAAGATTTACTACTTGTTACTTGTATTGTCTCAAGTTTTCTACTGCATTTTGGTTGTTGAGGAAAGTATAACTATCTTCTACTTTCTTATACTTGTACTCTGATTAATAAGATTCTATACGCTTTAAGGTAGAATCTTTATCTTTGTAAATTTTTCTTAAGTTTCATTTCCTGAACCACATTTTTGGAATCAAGTATGTTTGTAGAACTAGGAGGCCTTGTGAATTTACTTTGATTAACTTTTTTAAACATTACCATCTTTAAAAGCCCCAAATGAATTTTTAAAAGTATTCAATTCACCCCCTCTTGTATATTGAGCATCTACGTCATTATTTTGATACTACAATCAGTATCATTTCAATCCAATAGTCACGTTGTGGGATGATGTGATGTAGGAGTTGCACCCTTCTCCCATAGCAATACATCCCAATGCGGGGAGGATGTATAGTGACCTTTCGTGATAGTTTAGGTGGTACGACATGAGATGAAGCATAGATAAGTTCATCTTTCACTGCCTCACATATCAATAGGTAATGGATGAGAACCGTGTTTCGACAAGTTTGTTGCATCCTCTTGAGATAACATAGTGAAAGTGGGATAACATATACATCAACTTTGTATCATATATTCCACACATAGAGAAGATCCATAAAATTATAATGGTGATATTTGACTGACTGAAGAAGTCGATACACTTCCTGGATATTAGGGAGCAGGGTTTGTTGGAGAGTTTGTGGTGGCTGTATTTATGGGAGTTCATTCTCCTTCATACAGTGACCTCGATGATTGTATTCGATCAGGATTTGAGGTTTACATCACAATTGTGAAGAGGCCTATAAGAGGAATTTAGGACACAATTGTGGAAGGGTACATCCTTTCACCCCCATTACAATGAGAAATCCTAGTTTACTATTGAGGTGCTAGAGGATATGTTGAGGGATTATGTGTTGGACTTCAAGAATATATGAGAGAATAACTAAGGGTTTGCGTACAACAATATCCACCACTCCAATATAGACATTGACCATTTTGAAGCCTTGTACCTGAGACCTTTATGGTCACCCTTATACTAGGAAGAGATTAGGGAGTCATCCCTAGTGGGCCAAAAGATGGTGCAGGAAACAACATAGAAAGTCTGGATCATTCATTAGTGGATTGGGAAAAACCTACGAAGACATAAATATAAGTCATATTGTCATCATAGGCACTTTGAGTTTGAGTAAAGTTACCATATTTTTTTTGAATCTCCCCATGATGAGGATTTCCCAGGTTCGACCAGGGAGGCAAGCTATCCCCATGGTTCATTAGGACATTCAAGATCATGCAGAGGGTTGGAATGGTTTCCTACTACCTCACCCTATCCCCATAGCTAGAGATGATGCACACCATCTTCCACATGTCCCAAAATGAGAAGATTCATGCATGAACGCAAAAACATCATTGAATGGGGTGATATGGAAATCAAGGATGGAACCACCTTTGTGGAGTGCTCGATGGTGATTGTGGATCGATAGGATAAGATCTTGTGTGGATTGACCATACCTTTGGTTTGCATGAAGTGAACGAGTAGAAATGTGTAGGAGAGCTCATAGGGGTGGGAGAGAAAATTTTGGGCTTAGTATCCATAGTTATTTTCCAAGATTTTCATTTTAGGGGATGAAAATATTGAAGGAGTGTATTATTTAGAGGCCCGATTTTTTCTTTGTATGACTTCGGAATATTTCTCTATATTTTTCTAGATCTAGACACCAAGACAGGGTGAATTTTGATGATCGGTGTTCCCTAAATTTATTTTATAAAATTATTAAATATATATTTTTTACATGCACATGATACCTAAAATAAAATTGGATAACTCTTAAACAATTGATTGGATCAGATTTCAAAGACCATAGGTTAGCCCAAAACACAATGTTCACCCTAGGAGCAACATAACATGTTCTAACACAGTATGTTTGGAACCCTTGCTCATTGGGGGTATTTTAAGTGGATTAAATTAATTATTTTATTTGTCCTAAATTGAAATAAATAAATTAATTTATTTGACCTATCTTTAAATGTAATAAATCTATCACCATGGAAAAATACATAAGGATGAATAATAATCCTGGTAAATTTCCAAAACTCTTATTCCTATAGAGGATCTTGATGAACGATGATGAAATAACAAATCAAATCAGATAAAGATGAATCAAATGCAATGAATCCTTTAAAAACATTGACAAATGAATTCTTCATTAGTGATCGATCCAAAATAGATATAGGACTCATCAATTTGTGTTTTTACGCCCTTTATGAAATGATTGAGTAGACAGTTTTTTGTTCTTAAATTAGTGCCCCTGTTTCAGCATTTATATTAGCCCAATTATAGAAATATAAGATAATTTATTAGGATTATGATCTATAGATCCCCATTCTTGATCTTTGTACAAGAACTCTTGGCCAAAGATCATTTAAGACTATCTTATAGTTTTTTTCTCCCTCACTACTTTGTGTTCTTCACCTATTGGATCCATGAGGTCTTGGTTCGACAATTTCTAGGTGGACCAAGCTCGATCGGCCCCCCATATCCATGGAGGATCTATAAAATTTGAATGGTTTGATGATATGATCATTGATCAAGAAATCATGCAGGATGAGGATGCTTGATTTGGTGGTTTAATCTCACGAAATCAAACCTGGATGCCACAATGGTGTGATGAAAAAATGAAGAAACCAAGAACAGCAAACTAAGGTGATTTGTGGTGAATGAAATTAAAAAATCTAGAATATCAATAATATTTTCTCAATATGGAATGATTTGAGGTGATCTTTGTGGTGAAACTAGGTGAATCGTCCTAATTTACCATATAGATCATTGATCTTTCATTATTTAAAAATCCAAACTACACACCCTTTTCTTTGATGAAAAAATGGCATGTATCCTCCCTCAACGGTGACACTATGGTTCAAGAAAAGTTAATTACACCATAGCTTGTATAAACTTTTCACACATCCCTTATCTCTTTCTTAGTTGGATAAACCCATGTGACGGGTCATATAAGCAGGGACTTTGGGTAAAAGTACACAAAGACGGGTTGACCACATCGGTGGTATCCCGTGTGGTCTGATACTCCATGTACCAAAGTATAAGGACATGGGGTATGGTTCATATACACGACGAGGTGAACATGGCCACTATTCTGATTAGTTTGGACACTCCATGTATTGCACTTACACATCGTGTACTATTTCATGGATTGAAACCCGTGTGACGACCATGGACATGTCCAGGCTATGAATTGGGTCTACATGTTGTGTGGTTCTACTCACATTACTTATAACCCCTTAGTTCATTTGAGGAAACATTCATTCTTTGAATCTTCTTTGTTTAGACTTGAATTTTGGCTTGCAAGTAGCCTATCATTAGTGTTTTTACACATAGAACACGATGATTCCATTTGTTTTTAATTTCAAGGTATGATGTAGAATGTTATAGGACTGAAGCCTTAATAGGTGACACCCAATGATTTTAGTGGTCATGAAGGATCCTGAGAGGCAGAATTCCTAGTGGAACCCTCCACTCGATATGGGTATGTGTCCTCGATGGCTTCTAGAGTCGAACCCTCCAGTTGCACTGGGATTGAGTCCTATACTGAATTTTAGAGTAGAACCCTCTTGTTGGACTGGGTGAGGGTCCTCTACTGACACCTAGAGTGGAACCCTCAGGTTGGAACATGGCATGAGTCCTCTATAAACTTTTAGAGTGGAAAAATTCTACCAGCAAAAGGCAAGGGTCCTATACATACTTATAGAGTGGAAACATCCAACTAGCCCTAGCATGGGTCCTCTACTATCTATGTGGAACCCTCCTGTTGGTTAGGCATCGGTCCTCCATTAACTATCACAGTGAAACTCTATAGTTGAGCTGGTCATGGGTCCCCCATCCATGATTAGAGTGGAACCCTCTTATTTAACCAAGTAATGGGTCCTTTTCCTAGAGTTTGTGGCCCCCCAGCTATGTGACATAGCGATGAGACGTGGTTTAACATTACATTGTTCTAATGAGGAAGAGGGAAAATTCTCCAATAGAGACAAGTTTTTGGGTCATGACCTATATCATGTGGGCGAGTTAGTGTTTCCCAATGTGGATAGTATCAAGGTGTGGTGAATGAGTCCCTTAGGCTTGGATGTTTTGGGTAGATGTATATGATGTTGGGCATTGTTGTTGGAATTTTGGAAAGATGGATACTCTTCTTGTGCTGATCTGTGAGATGGAGATTCCCTTTCTCTCTCGTTTAGTTTTTTTCTGAATATATATATATATATATATATATATCTTTCTTTTTTATCCACTTCTTGGATTTGGAAACTCTCATTCTAGTATATGTGAAGATGTTAGGGGTATGCGATGACCATTCTGGGTCTATCTTCCCATGGTTGGAGGAGTCTAATCTCATAATATAAGTGGAAAAGGCCCGATGGGTAGTTCATACAGTCATAATATTTATCCCATTGTTTTTGGATGAGCTTACATTCACAATTTTTTGGGTTGATCTATACCCTTTCACTATACCCTATGCATATTCTATCTTTCTCTTTTGTTGTATCTCTTACTGCTCCTCCTTCATCATTTTGTACATCCTACTAGGTTTGATTATAATCACCCATACATGGGATTTTCCCACACAAATCATTTATTATAAAGATGATGGAAATGTTGGATGTGACTTCATAGTATCATAAATATACTGGTTTCCTAGATGACGTATGATGGTTGTTTCCTGAGAATCAGGAGGTGGGTTCTAGCAGGTATTTAGTTTTCCAATTTTTTCAGGTTGGGAAATATTTATGGTTTGGTGTGTATTTTCCCCTTTAATTATTAGTTTATAGTACCATACTATTGTACAATTTAGAGGTTTCTAAATGTTTGGGTAACTTTATAGTAATGTTTTTTTTCTTTTATCCCTCTACAAATTTTCATTGAGTTGGTTGTGTGTATGTGTATAGTTTCTTTGGAAAAGGTATGCTTGAGTTAGTTGTGACTTCAAATCTTATCTCCACAAATTCTCTATGGAAGCGATCTTGGTTAGTTATGGATCAATCCCTAGCTTGGGTTGGGTCATAATAGAGTGGAGGCATGGAGGTGCATACATATTCACCTGCAAACAGACGATCTTTAATTTTTGGTAACAGGATAGATGAATATGTTGGACGGAGTTAAGTACACCATTTTTTGGAAGAAACAAGGCCAGATACAAACGCATAAACACCAGATCTCAAACATACAGATTGTCTCTAAACACATGAAAAAATCCTAACTACATAAGATTTAGTCCAAATAACACATGGACTTTAGGACTCTGGCTATATGGACTACTCTTTTAGGTGAGTGAATAATCACATTCCTTATGGGACCCCCACATGCCATCTGACCTTGTGTTAGAAAACTAATCATGTACTATATGAGTACACATGCATGATCACGGTCTATTACACACCATGAACCATAGTACACAGACATGGGTAATGTACACAGACACGTCTAGAGAGCATGAGTAGGACCTTGAGTGGCTGAGGCATTCCATGAAGTCCACCTATACACCATATATGCCTACATTGGCAATGAGACGTGTATCTTCAGGGACATGAATAAGTGATGGAGCATGGAAAAACACTGTGTGGGTCACCTCACATGCCATATACCCCTTGATTTCTTATTATGAAACATTAAACTCCAGTATCTATGATATTTGGACTTCGATTTTGGCCCATGGGTATCCTATTTAGAGTGATTTTTATGTAAAACATAACTGTTCCCTCTAATGTGGATTTAGAGATCTGTTGTATGATATTTTAGGTGTGACACTTATTTTGGTGGAACCTGATAAGGGAAGTGAATAGGAAGAGGATCACCATTGACATATAGAGAGGATCCCCCTAATGAACTAGGGAACAAGTAATCTATATACAAAGTCAATTCCCACTATTGGATAAGTTGTGAGACCACGTGACACTAGAGTGGAACCCACTTGATTCAGGAGGGCATGAGTCCTAACCCTATAGAGAGGATCCCCCTTCAGATGGACTAGGGTGTAGTTACTCTATCTATTTATTGGAATCCCCTATCATATATGGAGTGATTGCTTGTAACACAAGGGTCGATCCCCCCTGATGCACTAGGGCATTGGTCCTCAACCTATGGAGTGGAACCCCCTGACGCACTAGGGAATGAGTCATCTATCTACTAAGTGGAACCCGCTAATTGATAGGACATAGTTTCTAAATACACAAGAGTGAAACTTCCAAAACACATCATGGTTTGGGTACTCAATGGATACATATTGAGTAGAACAACTTGAAAAACATGGGCATGATTCCTATACTTGGAGATTTTTACCCATCGACATTGCATCAGAGAGGAGAGGTGTGGGACTCCACCCGTTTATTTATGGGTAGACACGTGAGATTTTTGGAATCATTGATGGAGTTATGGAACTGTTATAATTCTTTTCCTATTTTGGGTTGTGATATGGAGATCCCCCTCTCTCTCATTTCAGTTTCTTTGGATTTTGAATATATATATACATATCTATATCCATGTGATGGATTTTGTTTACTCTATTAATTTGGGTTGAGATATTTAATTTCTACCTATTACTATCATGTATCATAATTATATACCTTTAGATTTTGGGTAATCATTCTTGGTATGTATATACTCACACATACATTGCCTTTTCCCACACATGTTGTGTAAAGTGAAGAAAATGGATTTGTCGGCAGCGACTATAAATGATATTTGGGATAATTGGTGAATTAGACCACATATGGGGGTTAGATCTTGGAGATTAGGATATAGTATCTATCAACACTTTGAAATTCTTCTTTTTGATGTTGGGACATCATTCTGGTTGGTGATGCATTTTTACCCTTTCTTTTTTAGTTTTCATTGACACACTATTGTAAACCCTAGAGGGTTTTTAGGTTTGGTTTATATTATAACATCAATATATTTATATTATTCCAATAAAATTATGAATTAATATACTTAGGTTTGTGTTTAAAGTTAAATTAGGAAAATTCCTCCCATTTAGGATATTTCTTTGGGCACTTGTCACCGCCCAATTGCTTATGCGGGCGATATTGGGGTAGTTTTGGATCGAGCCTTGGTTATGTTCGATTCATTTTGGATTGGTATCAGAGATGTTAATTACTTTGGATAATTTTTGGAATATTCCTCATATGAGTATTTGGTTGGGATTTAGGGAAACCATGTCAAGGTTTCTTGACTGCGACTCTTATTCTAGGAAACCCAGTGATGGTATGGGTGGCCGACATATCCTTTCACCGGGACCTTGACTACCTGCTAGTCGAATCAAAATACCAAGAATTTTTTTTGCAGTGATCAATGGTATATGAATCCTAAATGACTGAGTATTGAGTCATATTCCCATTATATATATATGCTCATTTGTACATGGTACTCCTTGATTAAATTTTCAGGATTCCTTATGTTGAAAAATAGCCAGGATACCATTTCGAGATCATGGTGACAATTTGATGAGCGACGAGGCCTTAGTTCAGGGTTTATCCATTGATATTCTTAATCTAGGTGGAAATGTTGAAAAAATAAAACATATTGAGTATTCTATCCAAATAGAAACATATGATGATGATATGTGATAGAATAGCATACTCCATGAGTTCCAATGCCTGAGCCCGATGAGGTTCCTTATCGATCCAATTCCCTAAGAAATATAGGTTTGGCTAGAGTAAGTGGTATATGTCTTTAGTATTTTCTAGAAACTGATAGATCATGTGGTTTCATTGGAATTTAGTCTTTTCCATTGAGCATTTGGGAACTGGTGGAGTATTTTTATTAAGATGCATGATGAGTCGAAACACAATTAGCCTGACTTCTAGTAGCTATTTAGTGAGGAGTACTAACCCTTATAGTTTCAATCATTTTGGATTCAGATGGTTATAAAGTAGAATAAGGTAATTTTTATAGTGGATGAGTACACTGTGAGGTTTACAAACGTTATGCGGTAATCTTACGTACTATCCCATTGTTGGATGGTATGCTTAGGGCCTTCATGTACAACTTTGGTTGGAGTTAGGGGGGATCACTTTCCCTTGGTAGAGTTTTCATAAACCAATATACACCACTATAATATTGACAAGAAAACTTTTCATACCCCATAAATGAGACTCTATACATCACCCTTGTTCTTCATTGAGATGGATGAGGCTTCTATTGTGGAAGCAGATTTGGTGCAGGAAATGACAAAGAATTTCTAGGTCATCCTAGAGTGGATGAGTATAGCTCAGAGAAGGCTAAAATCTTACAAAAATCACCATCATAGGACCTTGGGGATAGATTTGGGATACCAAATTTTCTTGAGTCTCCCCATTACAAAGATTTCAAAGGTTTGACCGGGGAGGCAAGATATACTCAGAATTCATTGGGTCCTTCGAGATTGTGTAGACGGTTGGTGAGGTTTCTTATCGCCTCACCTTACCGGCACAGTTAGAACAGGTACATGATGTCTTTCATGTGTCATAGATTAGGAGATAATTTAATTAAACCACACATGTTATTGAATAGGTCTAGCCAAAAATAAAATAATAGGGATACTTTTGCGAAGCACCTTGTGGAGAATCGGGATCAACATGAGAGGACCCTGTGTGGATGGAGCATCCCCTACGATCGTGTGATATAGAAGCATGGGATCATGCAAGAGGGATACTAGAAGAGGGAGAGTGAGATACAAACTCAATATCCCATTTTTGTATAGTTTTTCATTTATTGGATGAAAATCTTGAAGGATGAAATTATGTAGAGACATGTTTTTTACTTGTAATTCCTTGAAATATTTCTACAAATACATTCTGATCCAGACACTGACACGTTGTGTGATTATTCTAAGTGATCCCAGAAATATTTTCATAAAATATTAAATATTTTTTATAATAAATATCACATTTAATTAATTAGAAATAGAAAAATCGTATAAAACATATGAGATAAAAATATGAAACCACATTTGAGTCTATAATGCGATTTTTATCCTAGGAATGAGCTAAAAGAGGTCAGCATGGGGGGTTAGAAAATAGTGACCATTGGCGGTTGGGTTTAGTTAAGAAAATAGTGACCAATGGCGGATTGAGTCTAGAATGCGATTATTATTCCTATGTTTTATTTGGTATAATTACACTTTTCCAATATAATTAAGACATGTGTTAGGGTAATTATGATATCATTTTTACCCTTAATTACCCTATTTACTTTTAAACATGGTAAATAAAAGTTAAAAGTTACTAGTCACCAAAAAATATTTTCATCTTATTGAACCATATTTTACTTACTAATATCAAATGTGTTTCTTGGATTTTTGAAATTCATCTCACAGAAGTGTTAAAATTAAGTTTTATTCAAATTATAAAATGCTCTGAGAATGTGGGTAAAAGATGGTAAAAAGTTCAATAAAATTTTATATATCTAAACTTATTATAAAATGACTCAAATGAATTACATTGAAAATATATAGGTATTATGTATCTATTTTTTCCTTAAGTTAATTAAAATAAAATAACTAATTACTTAAATAAAAAGTCAGTTTTAAACAATAACACCGTGTTTTTCACTATTCATCAAAAATTGAATGTTTTTAGAAAAATACCAAAAATTCAAACTAAGCTAATTTTGATTTTCTGAATCCAAAAATGAAGTCCATTTTGAAAAATAATATTTATAAAATTTCAAAATGTGGGTATTACTATTCATAAGGGCGAGTTTGATTAGTCGTGGTGTGTTAAAACTCCACATTGTATACAATGTAAGCTAATGAATTATTCAAAGGGAAACATACCGTGGGAGCTTGGGGTTTGACATTCTACCCTCCTTAAAATAATTTCATCCTCGAAATTTCTAGAACATTACAGTATAAAAAGATTTGGGTGGTTCTTCATCATAAGTTCCTCGGGTTCCCACGTTTCCTCTTCCATATTATGGTTTCTCCATATATCTTTTACCAGATGAGTCATCCGGTTTCTCAACACTTCTTATCTGGTATCAAGGATTTTGATAGGCACTTCACAATAAGATAGATCAGGTTCCAGTTAAATTTCCTCATAGGTGAGTACATGCGTTGGGCCATCCATGATTTTTCTGAACAGTGATACGTGGAACACATCATTAACTTTAGAGTGACTTGGAGGCATTGCCAAAAAAGAAGTAAAAAATCCAATTAGTTCTAGAATTTTGAAAGTTCTAATGTACCTAGGACTAAATTTAGCTTTCTTACTGAATCATATAACACCCTTCCATGGAGATACCTTAAAGAAAACACTGCCTCCTACTAGAAATTCCAAATCCTTCCATTGGTTATCGGCGTAGCTATTTTTCTTACATTGGGACGCTTTGATGTGAGTTTATATAATCTTCACTTTTTCCACTGTTTCCTCAACATGTTATGGGACTACGAGTTTTCTTTAACCAACATCATCCCAACAAGTTTGTGCGTGACATCTATTTCTGTATAACTCTTCATATGGTGCCATCTGAATACTTGAATGAAAACTATTGTTATTCGAATATTATACAAGAGGTAAACATTGATCCCACATACGTTGAAAGTCATGTGAGAAAGATATCAACATGTATTCTATGTTTTTAATAGTCCATTCTGACTGTCAATCGGTTTGAGGGTGGTAGGCAGTGCTCAAACGAAGATCAGTATCCAGAGCCTTCTGAATACATTTCCAGAATATTGATGAAAAATGGGGCTCACGATCAGAATCAACAGATAGAGCTACTCCATGAAGTCTTATAACTTCATTAATATATATTCCAGCCAGATGTTCAAGTGGTAAATCTTCTCTTATTGCAAGAAAATGTGCTGACTTGGTAAGACGATCAACAATGACCCATATTGCATTATTCCTTCTAGGAGACTTTGGTAGACCCATGAAAAAGTCTATCGTAATATTATCCCATTTCCACTAAGGTATGGGAAGAGGTTGCGACACTCGTACAGACTGTTGCCTTACAACATTCACTAATTTAAAAACCATACATCTGGACACATAATCAGCAATCTCTCACTTAATTTAGTCTTAGTAAAAATGTTCCTTCAAATATCTATACATCTCGGTGCCCCCAGGGTGTATATAGAAATTGGATCTATGAGCATCATCCAAAAATTCCCTTTTTAGATATGGTATGTTAGGAACTCAATGTCTCTTCCCAAATTTCAAAATTCGATCTTCATATATGAAGTAACTCAATCTATCATCATTCAAAGCTTTAATATTCTATTTAAACTCCTCATCACTAGTCTGAGAACTCTTTACCCTTTATAATAAAGTTGGTTTGGAAACCATTTTAAAAAGTATTGATGTTTCACCTTCCTTGGTTACTCACATATCCATCTTTACTAGATCCTTGAAAATACGATCCCTTTCAACTATCATCTTGTTCAAAACACCACGATACTTTCTACTCAAAGCATCTACCATGTTATTTTCCTTCCCCGAGTGGTAGTTTATTGTGCAATCATAATCCTTGAGTAATTAAAGCCATCACATTTTCCTCATGTTGAGTTCTTTCTGTGAGAAAATATACTTCAAACTCTTGTTATCAGTATAAATCTAACATTTTTCACCATAGAGATAGTGTCTCCATATTTTCAGAGAAAAGATTATAGTTGCTAACTCAAGATCATGAGTAGGATAGTTTTTCTCATGAATTTTTAGATGTCGTGATGTATAGGAAATAACTATATCATTCTGCATAAGGACACAACCATGTCCTTTCTTTGAAGCATCACTATAAATAACTAACCTTATCGTTCCAAGATGGTTGGGTCATGATAGAATCATTGACTAATCTTCTCTTCAGTTCTTTAAAACATTATTCATACTCTTTTGTCCAAAAAAACTTAACCCCATTACGTGTGATCTTGGTTAATGGGTTAGCCAACCGGGAAAAATTCTGGAAGAAACATCGATAATAACCTACTAAACCAATAAAACTTCATACCTCAGTTATACTCATCGGTGCTGGCCATTCTGGGATTGCCGTGGTCTTTGAAGGATCAACATATATTCCATTCTAAGAGATAATATGACCAAGAAAAGAAATTTCTTAATGCCAGAATTCACCCTTGATAAACTATTTATATAATTCATTTCTTCTATGGGTTTTCAGAATAGTGAGAAAGTGATTTTCATGATATTCATAGCTTTTTCAGTATAACAAGATATCATCAATAAATACCACTACAAGGTTATTCAGATATTCTTTGCAAACTCTATTCATCAGATCCATGAAGATAGATGGTACATTAGTCAATCCAAAAGGCATTACTGTAAAATCGTAATGCTCTTACATGGATCAAAATGTTGTTTTTGGAAAGTCTTCCTTCTTCACACACAACTGATGATATCCAGATCGAAGGTCAATCATTGAAAAATATTGATCTCTATGATGTTGGTAGAATAAATCATCAATATGAGGTAGGGGATACTTTTTCTTTATTGTTATAGCATTGATATCCTAGTTGTCAATGCACATCCTCATAGATTCTTTATTCTTATTAACAAAGAAGATATGGGATCCCCATGGAGAAACACAAGGGTGAATAAATCCCTTATTAATCAATTCCACTAGTTGTTTCTTTAGTTCTACTAATTCCACATTGGCCATTCTATAAGGGTTCTTCGATATGGGCCTTGAACCAGGAATTAAATCAAAGGAAAACTCAATTTCTCGTTCTGGGGGAAGTCCAGGTAAATCCTCTAGAAACAAATCAAAATATTCTTTCACAATAGGTATTTCTTATATTTGAAAATTAATTTCCCAACCCACAGTTATTTAACTCTCTTCCTCCCCATTAATTAAATTTATTAGAGCTACTGGGGGTGGATCTAGATAAGAATCAGGTGGTGACGTTTCTTCTCTAAAGGTAAGGTACTACTTATCATAATCGAAAATTGTAACCACCTTCTTACAATAAATTTTCCCATCATGGTCCAAAAGCCAATCCATTATAAGGATTATATCAAATTCAATCATGGGTATGATGATGAGATCAGCAGATAAAGAACATTTATATGCCCTAATGGAAATTGATTCACAAAAAATTATTTCGATGATACATCCCTTAGGTGTTTTGACTGAAAAATCATTTGTTAAGTCAAATTGATAATATCTAATTTTCATAGAAAACTCAGAAGATATTAAACAATGCGATGATCCATAATCAAATAAAGCATTAGGTGAATTTGATAAAACCATTAAATTACTTTCCACCACGTCTTTCGGAGCTTTAACCTCAACTGTAGTGATCGCATAAGCATAGACTTTCTTCCTTGGACTTTTCTGAGGTAAGTTCTCTTGGTGATTAAGAAATTCATTTTCATAATTCCCATTTTCTCTACAATTTTAGCATTCAACATTGATAGCCTCTTTCGTCCCCTTCCAATCATGAGCTTGGTGGCCATTTTTACAACACATGTAATAGACTCCAATTCCCTTCAGAAAAGTACCGTGGTGTTTCTTCCCATATTTACCACAAGATGGATATTCAACTTTTCCCTTATCCCCCTTATTTCCATTTCTTGAGTGTTCAATAGGTCTCTTTTTCTCTTTATTTTCTTTAATGTTTCAGGACTTAGAGAACTCCTTCTCTATCTTGATAGCGCATGAGACAATATATTCATACGATGTGAAGGATTGTGAGATAAATTCTCGACGAAGAAATGGTTTTACCCCGTCAAAGAATCGATCAAATTTACTCATTGGGTTACGTATGTAATATGCTACATGCCTTTCTAACCATGTAAAGTTAGCCTCATACTTTGTGAAATTCTCATCCTCCTTTTTCCACAGACTCAGAAATTTCCTTTCCATATCTTCTTGATGGTCACAAGGAAAGTATTTTCCTACGAAAGTCTCTGAAAACTCCCTCCATTCCATGTTCGATAATTTTTCATCATTCTTTATGTTTTGGATTAATGACCACCATTTATTTGTATCTCCTATGAGGAGATAAACTACAATCACAACTATTTCCCTTTCACTACTCCCCAAAGAATGAAATATTTTATCTAAGGAATTTATACATTGCTCAGATACTGTTGGATTTGTACTACCATAGAATATTGGTGGTTGTTACCTCATTAAGAGGTCTGACATTTATTCTATGCATTGTGTATTAGGGTGCTCCATACGGGTATGGTTATTATTCATAACCTGAGTGAGTTGTCCTAGTATGCTGATAAACTGTTCCGAACTATTTGCATCATTAGCACCTCTATAATTATCTTTAGTAGGAGGTAAATCCCTACATGGATTACATGCATTGATACAATTTCCATTCGTTCCACTAGGTGACATTTCTAAACAATGGCATACAGTAGATTAGTTTATGAATTGCAATACATAATTCCAAACTTGTAAAATAGTTAACATAAATTTAATAGTTTATGGATACAATCCATAATCATAAAATTGTTTTCTTTGTGAAGGTATATACTCATAAATCCTTCATAATGGTTTGTAATGAAAATGTGAATTATCCTAAGCATATCCCTCGGGTGCATTATAACCAAGAGTGCAGCAAGGCCCGTTGTCATGCACCTATTTCCATTTGAGTCTAGCTCAAAGATGTGTTTTCAGGTTTTACCCCTAGGTACATCTATTCCAAAGCCGCCTCTACCAGCTCGTATCCATATATGGATATATTGATTGACACAATCAAAAAATCTCCACATTATCAAAATTCTAGGAAGTTCTTCTATACTAATCCTCAAAGTCTATCTTAGGGTAATGTTCTATAATCAAATATTTGCTAAATATACATTCCAAGGTTAGTACTAAACTTTATTGGATATCAACTGTAACTCCCCGACCCTAGTTTGCAAGAGTCAGTGCATTATTACATAACATTGGCATGATCACAAGGGATAAAATCCTGAAATATCATTAGTTTAGTAGCCTTAGTAGTACTAAATACATTCACAAGTTTTACATTACACCATGAAATAAAAACATCAACAATATTTTTCCCTATAGACCACACTTATATCCTTAGCCTATCCCGGTAGGTCAACCATAAAATATTTAATCACATCCTTGAAAAAATAAAATATATAAAGGGGTGAGCTCAGATGGTCAGTAAGGAAAACAATATAGATGAAACTTTAATAAATAAGCATAAAAAATTAAGGTAATTTATAAGACTAAAACATAAGCCTTTTAAACATAAACTTCTGCATAACATGTCCAATATAAATCAAATAATTTCATTTACTTACTCACATGTATATTATACTAGACGAATAATCACATACAATATCCATACCCAATTTCATAATAACGGAATGCATAATGTCATACTTCATAACCACATAGTCAAGGCCTTGTTCCAAGACTAAAAATAAGATTTTTTCAAGGCCATGTGCTGAGAAACTAGTTTTTATATTGAGACCTACCGATGCATCGATGAGCTATAATGGGCTCCACCCATCACTTACTAGGTCCAATGCATTCCTCATGTGAAAAGGTTTAAACATAACATAAACATTCATATTAAAACTAGCTTACGAAATGTCAATACTTTATCCTTAAACCATGAATTGTATAAAAATAATAAATCCATATTAAAACATATCATGAATCCTTCAATACAATATGAATATTTTTTATCATAACAAATCAACTTCAAACAAGCTTAAAATCCATTAGAGGATATTGACATAGATGAAATCAAATTTTTTTTAGAGAAATTTATCTTTTTATTTTGAAATAATTTCAATGATATATAATTATAAAAGAAAACATTTATTTTGAAAATATTTTTATAAGATTTTATGGGAATTTTCGACAATGTTATAACGACGGAAAATAGCTGCACCTGTCGTATAAGTTAAAAAAAGATATTCTTACCTTAATTTTGTCGAAATGGTCATAAAGTAACTAGTTTGGAAAATGAAGGAAAGATTCCTTTAAAATCATATATGGTCATATAATGATATAAATGAATTTTACCCAAAGTCTTGTAAATAGTAATTTTTTTTGAATAACATTTTAACGAAAACATAGATGTGGATGATAATGGGGTCCCAATAGATACGTACATATTAACAACCTCAGATGAGTAAAGGGATTGTAAAATTAACCCTTAACTTGAAATTTTCTTTAGTAGATGGTATGTTAACATACTATATAATAGTTAAAATATTGTTGTTAAATTATAAAATAACTATATACATAAATAAGATGTCATTTATGATCCTCTAATATGGGTTTGTTAATGATATTCCAGTAGTTGCATTGTTTCGGGTGTTAACCGATTCATTTTCCTTTATATGCTTGGTTACGTATGATACGTTTGTTATGGGTAGGATGTGTTTGATTCATATAAAGAATGATATTATGTTAATAAATATTATTTTTAATCATAAAATGAAAATTATTCTTGGTTTTTTACAATGGTGAATGAATCTAATCGCGTTTGTGGAGACAGTAATCCGCACGTATGTACGAGCGACAATATCATTATATTGATAGTAAAATCGTATGTAATTGGATGTTATATCATATATAATGAATAACTAACATTTTATATTTATTATTTACATCATTTATACTCATTATTATACCCATTCAAAATAATTAAGTGTTTGAATAACAAACTACACTATGACGTGGAGACGATAAGCCGTACATACACACATATGGTGACTTTGTCATTTATAGGATGGGTATTATAATGAATATGGTTGTATGATATTTATAAAAACATCAAAGTATGTATAAGGTACTGTATTTAATATTGTGGTATGGAATCAACAAAGAAATAAGAAGTGGAAGAAGAAAAGAACTTGAAAGAGGGTAGTGAAATTATTACCTCTTCTTTAGGTGTTTACTTTTGAGTTGATCAAAAGAGATCTTTAAGTTAAATTTAAGATCAAATTTAGGACACTAGGATGATTTGAGTTAATTTGGGGGGATTTTAGGGTTGTTTTTGGCCAAGAAAAATGGATTTGGAGGTGTGAAATTATGAGAAGGGTAAGTACCATTTTATAAGAGAGGTGAGGGTCACTTTAGGAAAAGCTTGAAATATTATTTTATAATAAAATAATTTTCGGTTTCTAATGACTCCCAAATGATTTATTTCTTGGATAAGGTGTGTATGGGTCGAAAAAATCTCAAAAAATAGGTTTTATAAAGGTTTAGGTCACCATATTAAACTTATCTTTTAGATTAAACTCTTAGTTAAATAGTTTGACATTTACCATGTCTATTTGTATTTTTATATTATATGGTTAATAAACATACTATAACAAGACAATCGAACCCCAAGTTGTTAATTATTAATATATATAACATTATATAAGTCCTTTGGCCAAGCCTTTGATTTTTAGAAATATTATATCAATAAAAAATATAGTATTTGTTTTAAAAACTCAATTATTTCAATTGAGACACTATTTAGTATTTGGTTTTTTTGAAAATCATAATAGCCTGATTACTTTGAAAAAAAATTATTTAGTCAACCCTAACACGTCAAATTAACCTATAAAATTATTTTAATCTATCAAAATAATAAAATTACATTTATTTGGACATTTAAAATATAAATTATTTTAATCTTCCATGAATAAGGTAATTACTCCATCATCATTGTGTCATAAATAAAATAAATTATCTATTTTCAAAAAATTATAAATTAAATACCATTACCTAGTAAATATTTTTATATTTCTAATTAATAATTGTAGTTGAATTTATATAGTGTGTAACACTAGATTAAAAATGGTTTAGTTATTATACATTGAATTTAACTCTTTTAACTCTTCTCTAAATAAAATAATAATAAATGTCCAAATCTAATAAAAGGGAACCAAAAGGGATCATATTTTATTAATAATGTTGTTTTTGTTAGAATTACACTTATCCAATATAATTAGGACATGTGTTAGGGTAATTATGATATCATTTTTACCCTTAATTACCCAATTTACTTTTAACCGTGGTAAAGAAAAGTCAAAAGTTACTATTCATAAAAAAATATTTTCATCTTATTGATCCACATTTTACTTAATGATATCAACCATGCCCCACAGATTTTTGAAATTCAACTCACAAAAGTGGTAAAATTATGTTTTATGCAAATTTTCAAATGCTCCTAGAAGGTGGACAAAAGATGGTAAAAAGTTCAATAAAATTTTATATATCTAAACTTATTATAAAATGACTCAAATCGATTACATTGAAAATATATAGGCATTATGTATCTATTTTGACTTAAATTAAAATAAAATTAAATAAATAATTACTTAAATAAATAGTTGATTTTAAACAATAACACAATGTTTTTCACTATTCATCAAAAATTGAGTATTTTCAGAAAAATACCCAAAATTCACCCTAATCTAATTTTGGTATTCCAAATCGAAAAATGAAGTCCGTTTTGAAAAATTAAATTTATAAAATTTTAAAAAGTGGGTATTACTATTCATAACGGCCAGTTTGATTGGTCGTGGTGTGTTAAAACTCCATATTGCGTACACCGCAAACCACTGCATTATTCAAAGGGAAACATATTGTGAGAGTTTAGGGTGTTACACAAAACATAATTTCCCATATAATTATCTAAAATACATGAAATATGTGGCAAAGTTAAATAACTTTGATCAGTTTAGAAGTAATGAGTTTAATATTGAAGTTCCTTCATGAAACAATTAGTGAAACAGAAGTTGTGGGAGTTCATGGTCACATATGTAGTTAGAATTAAGACTCAAAGTTTTACAATAAACATTGTGATGTTTATTTTGTCCCTTTATCAAATTGCAATGGAATAATCCTATATCATCATTAAATCCATGATCTTTTAGGAGTGTTAAATTTTCTAATGAATTCGTATGAGGAGTTGGAAAAATACAATACATAGAATAATGTTTTTACCTATAAACTGTTATTCCCAATATAAATTAATTTTGACACACTTTTATTGATATATTAAATGGATTTCAAAACACTTAGAACAACTATAAAAATATGAATATTTATATTAAATGATTATAAAATAATTAAAATATTTGAACAAGATTGATGTATATTAAAATATGAAAACAATAAAAAAACTGCACATCACACCGACTATTACATGTGTGTATGTAAAAAACATATAATCAAAATATTTTAAACAACATGTAATTTCATTTTGAAAAAAGTAGTAATTATTATATTTTCATTCTGATTTAGTAATCAGAATATCAATATTTATTTTTTTGAAAAATATGTTCAATTAAATAATTTTTTATAATTAATAAAATTTAAATTATAAGTTGGAATCATTAAATTTGTTAGCATAATGGTAGAGAAATTTTTAAATTATTATATAAATAAAAAATGTGGTAGAAATAGTTTGTTACCAACATCCTCTGAACATGGTAGGTGATGATACCATTTCTACATGATCTATTACCCTCATGTAAGCTACCATCACACGAGCTACCTTTGGGAGGTAGGAGGAGTGATACCGTCTTAGATGATCTACTATTGTTGTGTGGAGTAAATACACCACCACATGGTTGGATAATCAACCATTTAAGTAGAAGAGTGGTATATAATACTACCCTAGAAGAATCTAATGGTTCTACCATGGTAGCATGAAGGCATAAAACATTATCAAACAATGCTACAATTATTATGATCCACCCTGAAGGAGTCGTACATTTCCAGTGATATGAGAGGTTGATTTCATTGGAGGGAAGTTCACTAGTTGTGTGCTATCACATTTGGATAGTGCACTGTGTGCGGAGTTTCTATAGTGGATAAAATTAAGGTTCCCTATCTAGGGATGAAATCAAAGATACACTAAATCCACTTTGGAAATAGACTAGAAACTTGATGTAAATGTATTAAATAATTGACTAGAAATTGTATTTTGCATCATGAAGAATATTCAACTAATGAAAAAAAATTTAGAAGAAGGAAGAAGATAAATCTATATAATTGATTAAATATTATAGATCATAGAGATATTATGACTCAAGAAATGTTCATATCCTATTTAATGGGGGAATATTGTTCTGCATCACCGCTATCCCACATCGGATTCTATGGTGGTTGAGGTGAACTTAACAATAAATGATTCACCCACTATTCATTTGAGTAAGCACCAGGGTCAAGACCAAAATCACTTAAACATACACATAGAGAGATCCCACCCGCTCAACCCCATGCTTGCTTTAGTGCACACCTTTCAGGCGATATGAGTTACCTTTGTCTCCTCTATACCCTATCTAGGTTCTCAGTTTCTTCCATACCAGTATGGTTAGTCCCTCCATCTAGATCTCCCTCATGATTAATCAATTATGCAAAAATGAGGTCTATGGGTTATCCTTTCACACTTGTCATGGTTTACCAAATTTTTTATTGAAGGCCACCAAAAAAATACTTAATTATGATTATAAATGTAGGATTACAATTTTAATTAATAATCATTAGAATATTTCAAAAAATAATTATTGAAATAATATGAAAAATGAATACATTAACAATTTAAAACAATTAAAATTTATAAATTAATAATTATCACAGGTAATTAAAATACTGACTAATTTTTTTGAGAAATTAGTTTAATTAAATTTTTGGAAATTTTAATTTATCAAAACATAAATATTAAATAATTAATAAACATTTTCAAACACTAACCATTATACTATCAATAAAATAAAATTTTAGTATATTAGTTATACCCATTTCATTGTAAAAAAATTTTTATAATGGGATTGGATGAGGTTAGAAAGGAAGGATAAAGAAAAAAAGTTAAACGGTAAGAAATACTTAAATGGAGTATTTGGATATTATCTTGAAGTATCCTTTAGAAATGATTGAATTGAAGAACTTTTTTGAGAACAGGGGATTCCAAACAAGTGTAGGGGCTCCAAAAGAAGTAAAATTTGTAGGGTTTATTTAGAATTTTAGATTTTAGGTTTATATTTAACTGAGTAGAATTGAAATCCTATTATAGGTGAAAAACCAGAACAAACCGTTAAAAAAGAATGTTTGGTAAGTTCTATTAATGGAATTAATTGAGAGTTAGGTAAGTTTTATGGTTTAATATTTTGGAGATATGTATCTATGTGATTAAAAACATAAAAAGGTATTCGAGATGGTATAACTGTTATATTTATTTATTAAAATTCAATCCACCTTAGATTTCACATTTTAACACTTATGAATGTAGATTAGAATTTAACCACGGTGATTATATTATTAATAAAAATATAAATGTCCCTTCATACCAAAATTTATTGTGACGCATCTTAATTTATATTCCATTTAATCTAATTCAATTTATTAATATGATAAATTTAACTTTTATTTTAAATCATATAATATTTTGATTTATTTTTAGAAGAATGATGTTTTAACCATTAAGTGTTATTAATCCTATTGGAAAATGTTTTCTTATTAAATTAGTTTAAATTTATTTTTATATATGTTTAAAAAGAATATTAGAGTCTTCATTATAAATTATATTAATTTAATTTAAATGAAAATTATTTGGAAAAGTATCATTCATTGAAAAATAAATTGTTTACCTTGGTAGCCAATATTTTCCTCAGTATTTTAATTTTATGACAAAAAATTAAATCAATCCCAATACCTAATTTTTTCATATATATTAAAATTAAAGAAAATATTATTTTTTGATTCAATTTTTAAAATTGGTAAAAATTAATTTTCATATAAAGATATAAAAATATAATGAGATATGTTTTCCAAAGAAAATATATTTATTTTAAAATATAATAATATATTATTATTATTATTATTATTATTATATATCAGGTACTTATAAAATTGGGATCAATATATCAAAACTATATTTTATATGTTATATATAAAATACATAAAAATCCAATTTTTATAGATGGTACATTTTAATGATAAAACTAAACTTATTTGTAACTTAGATACACTAATTGAATTTTCATTAGTGCCTTTGTATTAATAACGGACTTTATTTTTAATTTCTACATTTATTTTATAATTTTTTCTATTATATTTTCTCCCACTAATTCAATGGATTAATATTAATGGTATATAAAATTATAATTTTATATTTTATTCAGTGTTTCATGTGAAGCAAGTGATCAAAATAATTATCTTTTAAAGGAAAATATATAATTTAAAATCTCAGGGTGTTATATAATATGTTCAAAAAATTCAGAAGGATCTCCCTCTAGGTTGATAATTTGTAAAATAATAGAAATAAATGTAATAGATGAAATTCCAATTAAAACATAAGTCCATCCTCGGTATTGTTACCCAAAATCTGTCAAGTTACTCTAACTATATCTCTTATTCAACATATCACATGGAATAAAAACATTAAGTCTATATGCACACCAAAATTACTATAAATGCTTTTATTATACTTCTCAATAATGATCCACTAATGCATACACTTTATATTATATCATATATATGTATTCATATATAATGAAATAAATAGACTACATCACATAACAAGAAAGAAATCACATATGGTAATTTTGTTCTAACTATTCACATTGACACATTACTCTATTTTCCTTAACCAGTTACAAAAATTCATCTATTTAAATCACATCATTTTAGAAATGAACCTAGGAGTGGAATAAAATTTATAAAACCCTTATACAAAAATCCCAAAAGTGAAAATGAAAGATATATCAATTTCAGTGTATACATGCGTCATAATATATCTTAAATGCATATGAGAATAACATAACCTAACTATAACAGGATATAGAAAACCTATTATGGGAAAATTATAACATATAAAATCCAATGAATACTACAATCATCAAATATAGTAACACATGTTGAAAATCCACAACGTATCCAAACATGAATATACAAAACCCATAAGGGGAAAATATTTACATAGACGATCATGAACATTATCATCTCATATCATATTAAAAATGCATATGGTAAAGGAATAACATAGAAAAAACTATATATAAGAGAAATTGGTGTTCATATCCCACTTTACTAGATCTTACCTGAACCCAAATGGAATGAGAATCTCATCGTTGTAGCTCTATATCCCGATCCCTCTGTCTCCAGGCCTTGGAATCTTCAAAAATAATTACAAAACATGTCCTTGATATGTATATAAGAATCACATTATATATATGATCTATAAAATAGTCCTCTACTAGATATAAATTACAACACACTACTCCACTATAAAATATAACATCTATATCTAAAAAACACCATGGACCAGTCACATCACACTAATTCACAAAGAAATATTTATAGCTAAAACATTCCAATAATTTTCCCAACATCCATAGGCCATAAAAAACAAACCATGTCCCATTAAATGGACACACCAAACTACATCAGTATAACAACTAACTCGGAGTCTATGCACATACACATAGAGTCCCAAGGAAATTACCTAAATACCCTATGTTGTGACAATGATCATATCCCTTTACCCACACCTTTCCATGCACTAATCCCACATAAGAAATTAATCTAATGCCCTTCTTGATCTATCATAACTGATACTCTAATTTAAATCCCTCAGGGAATAGTCCAATCACACCATACCTGAAAACTCACTATGGCCCATGACATAATGTTACCCATTATCTCTCTCACAATTGTCGTCTCAACCTAGGAGTTACATACCACTATCTCTCACTCTCCTCTATAAGGTTCTTATAAAGAAGAAATTTTCTCATACAAAAATATTAAATCATAATATATTAATATTCAATAAATAAAATATAAATTTATTCAAAAATAATTTAGGTCCAGTGAATTTTGAATGTTAGATACATAAAAAAATGGTTCATAAGTGAACTATATCATTTCACCCTAAGTACTTCAGGACAATACCCATTCATATAAATGTCTGACATAATACTTGTTTTCATAACATTGGTGAAGGAAACATAATAAAGGGAGTTCTTATATGCTCATTATGGGTAAACAAGGGATATATAAATATAAAATGAGTATATGGGTAGGAGAACATGGTAATAACATTTAAAAAACATACCCTTCGTACCATATATCTTAAACATGAGTCATGGAAGAAATCATAGAATTTCATTATATATAAATCATAATGGAAGAAAATAAAATGGGCTATAAGAACATAAAATTAGTTTAAAAAACAGATTTTGTGCACACACATAGTCATGGAAGATCATATCGTAAATAGTCAATAATCATATCTAAGACTATCATAGTTGATTTGGTTTACACCTGAAACCATTGTATTAGTCAAGGTACAATCTATAAACTTACTTAGTGGGTTGGGTTTATTCCCAGAGCCAATTTATTAGCCATGGTTCACTCCCATTATTATGATAGGGGATAATGTCCCTTACAAATTGTAGTTCATTCCCCCTCCCATCCTTGTTTATATCATGAGATCTCAATCTTTACCTAACGCATGTGTGTGAGATATAGGTATCACCCATCACATAATTTAAATGATAATATATGTGCCACAATATCATAAAAAAATCATCATATTAGAACCCATGAACATAAATTGGACTCATAACCGATTTCTCATATCATAACCGATCAAAATAAGAGGGCCTCATAACACATTTATTATATCAGCACATTAGAAAATAAATGGGTTTCAAAAACATCTAATTATAGAACATCATATGAATTAGAAAAGGTTTCATAAAAATATTGACATTATAAATATAAAACATTTAGATAAATAATAAATATGATATTATGGGATTATATCCCTAGTAATTATTAAGTTACATCAATGGATTTCAACTTAGAAAGAAAATTATTTTGAAAGATCAGTTGGTACATTCATTGAGTAAAATAACCTTTTACATTTAGAAATAACCATTTTAAATATGCATGTTAATGAAATATTTTCAAAATTATTTTATATTAAAATATCATTGTACACTTATAAAGTAATTTAGACAAAATTAATTGTCTATTTATGTGGGAAATTCCATTAATGACTTACACTTTAAACCAAACATTCCTTCCAAATTTTTTGTATAATCCACATGAGTGTCATTTAGAAAATGAAAAAAACATTCCCTTTAAAACACTTTTTAAAAATTAAATCAAGGGTAAAAATTAATTTAAACAATTTTATTGTAGTATTAAAAAAATGTTGGACACTTTTAGGAAAACATAAATATGTAAGAAAAAAGGTTTTTGACTGAAGAGAGAAATAAAGTCAGTTTTAATTAAATGGATTCTTTTAGAATCTTGAGTAAATTAAGAGAGTAAAATGATGGGAAATAAAATATTCTAAAGAAATAAATGTAGTTCAATAAAATTTATTATTTTATTTAGAAATATATAACAATATTTTATCCTTGAAATCATACTGATATACAATCCTGATTAGCAATGAGATATTAACATAAAACCATTACTAGTTAGAAAAGTTTTTAATTATAATCCTCATGAAATATATAAACTTATATGAATATTTATATTACATAATTTCCTTTATAATAATACTAAATACATTCATCGGTAGTATATAAACTAAAGAGAAGAAACATGTTACATATAATACATTTGTCCCACAAAAATAAAAGGGAAACGAAAATCTTTTACACACATTGGTAATTATTGAATCATAATCCCAATGAAATAATAACATTGAATGAAACTTTTAAATATAATTAAAATAAATAAATTCTTGATATATCATGTAAAAGGGGATTTATATACCCCTAGTAAAATAATATAGGTGAATAACATAACATATGTCCCAAAAAAAATTTGAGATGAAATTCCCTTACCTCAAGTTTTGACTTTCATAAAACACATTTATAACTCCAATATTATAAATATTGGTTTATTATACATAAATTATAGAATTATACACATATATTATATTATATATTATTTAATTATTCCCTTTTAATCCCCATTTATTAGAAATTCAATTTTAAAATTACATGTGAGGTAACAACTGCTTCGTTTTTTATGTATGTTTTGGTTTTTTATTTTTGGATATTCTATTTTATCATGGTTATATAATATCCATAATAATGAAAATTATATAAATATATTATATATTCATTATGTTTTTATTTATTTTATTCCATAAAATTTATAAATATAAAATAAATTTCACCGTTAATGGAGGCGGTAGGTTGTAGGTACGCATGAACGTTATTTCGATTTTCTTGATGAATGAAATGGAAAAAATATAAATACTATATCACAATTATATATTAATTATTATTTCACATATATCAAATATAATCATTAAATTTATCATTATTACCTTCCATGTAATTGAGGAGGTATGAATGTTTGATAAATACTCAAAACTATTGAATAATGGGAAGTCACTCTAACCCCAAGAATAACAACACTTTCCTTTATTACACCTTAATACTTGACTAATTATACAATTCTACACTTAATAAAACCCATATTTTTTATAATCCTAGTTTACTTTGGAATTAGATTCATTACATAACAACATAAAATAAGTAATACAACATATGTAGTAAATAATTTTTTAACATGCCCAAAATACTCCTTCGAAATTAAAACAACATGGGATAACCTGGGAGAAAAATAACAAAAGGGTGATATATAAATACTAATAAGGTATGGAAAATGGAATAATTAATAAATGTTATACAATATTAATGTGAATGAGGATCAAAAGGAATATAAATAATAAGGCATGATATAACATGATAATCATAACCTGGGAAATGTGGTAACAACATAAAACATTGAATCATGAACATAGGTCAAGGATAAAATACCAAGTCTTAATGGTGTGAAAGAACCATAAATTAATTTGGTACACCCTATTTATAACACAAAATATCACGATACAAAATATTATCCAATTCATTGGAGTGCTATTTGGGTGCACCGATCATAATCATTTCAATATGTTGCTTAAGTGTACCACATAGAACATACAACATGAATTAATTCACCATAATTATTTATTCAATGATGAAGTAATGTTTATTTCAAATATTTAACTTCAAAATAAATAGTTATACGTTCATATATGTGAAAAAAATTGATGGTATATTGTGTATTGTATTCACTACACAATTGTTTTGGTATGTGTAATTCACGGTGACATTTCGACATCATAACAACGTTACATAGAAATTCATAAAAATGGTCGATGAGAAAAAATGGGTATCTAATTATTTTTAAATAAAATTATAATTAATAGGGACATTTAAAATAATATTACAACATTATAAATTTGTAAATAGAAGGCATATGGTTATAAAGAAACATGAATATAGAAAATAATCCTTGCAATATTTCGTCATGGTAATGAGTGTACATAAAGGATCATGAGATGATTAATAAGAGTGAAAGGGATCCATACTAATTAAAAAAATGGAAAGTAAGGGGAATATGTAATATCATATCCTATCATAAGAAAATGAAAAGTTAAATATATAACATAGAAGGAATGCTTGGTAAAGTAGGAGAGTGGAAGATCTGTTATAGAATTTCTGCATTGTAACAACTTAGTTAAGGGTAGAAATGGGGGAAGATAAATTGTATATCATTAAACTAATTTCAATTGAATTGTAATGGAATTATTATTATTGAATGAAAAATATAAGAAAAATTAATTTTAGAAGACTATTTTCAAAGAAAGTGCTTGAATTCAAAGGAGGAGAGGAAGGTGAGGATTCATTACTTGAGTGGGTGATTCCAAAGTCTTGGGATAAGATTCTTGAAGGATTTGGGGGAGACATGGGAGGACTCTAGGGAGTGGAGGGAATATTAAATAAATTATAAATGGAGTTTTAGTGAAGAAAAATGGGATCTTGGGTGGTTTTGTTTAGGAAAAGAGGGAGATTTATATATTATTTTGGTTTTGACTTCTACAAAATAAAATATCCAAAAACAAAAACCGTCTCATGGGTTTTCCCATGTTTTATTACAATAGGGAGTGTTTTGTATTATTTTATAAGGAAAATGTTTTAACATTTTAAAATATTATCATTGGTGATGTGTAAGTGGGTCACACTTTTAAATACATGATTTTAAAATCCTAAAATATATTATATGTTTTGAAGGATTCAGAATTGATTTAAAAAATAAGAATAATTAACATTAAATGAAAATATTTTAAAGGTAAAAAATATATACGGTCATGGATCCTATTTTTATTACTTATTAAATCACATTTGGGTCATTGTGATGTTTTAAATTAGAAAGTATATTTATACGGTATTTAATTCTTTCCTGAAAATTTTAATTTCTCAGAAAATTATGAAAAATTCACCATTGGATAATTTCAACATCCTAATTCTAAAAATTATATTCATTTTATGTAAATAATTTATAAATTAGCGAAATATAACTTCAAAAAACCCCACATTTATCAATAATGACGGGGTTTTAACAATAAATTTTTTTGAACCCTTATAAAAATTAAATTTTACTTCTTAAAAATTATATGATCATTTATATTGAATAATAATATTTTATAAAAATATTTTTTCTTTCAAAGATCCAAAAATCCATCACAACATGTTTATCAGTTGAATCCGAATATTAACCAAATATAAAATTTTTGTTTTATTAAATCAAAATAAAAATCATTTATAAAGTAACAATAACAGCACAAAAATATATTCATTATTCTATAAAAAATAATAAATATACTCACATTGCTAATATCTTGTTAAATATCCCTTTAATACACCACCAGACATCCTAGGTGTAAGATGCGTGATGGTGGGACTTTCATGGGGTGGTTCAACAGACATGATTCGGGCTGTGATCTCAATGAGCCTGAACATCTCCCACAAAATTTTTTTCTTATGCTTATGTTATTTGATCTCAACTTGGTTTTGGGTAGTGGAAATTACTAGAAATTAAATCTCCCGTAGAAGCTATAATAAATGGGCTTCATACGGTGTGATCCTACTATTTTTGGCCATCACTTAATTTTTTTGTGAAAATTGAATTTTTAAGAACCCTATGTTATATACTAGTCATGTGATCACTGTTTAAAAGCTATATTATCAATGATACTGATAAATAACTAAATTTTAAATCCAATTGGAATAATAAGACAAAATAAGTGAATGTGTTTTCTATAACCATATAATATAATAATATTTTTAATAAAATGCTAGGAAACTTTTATTTTTTATAGTTCGGGTCATTAAAATATTCACCCCTAAAAAAATTGCACCGTATAAATTTTATTTTCCCACAATAAAATAGATGAGGGTTACTCTGCTTCCTCACTTCCTTTGGTTACCCTGTTTCTTCTGCAAATTTTTTTTCTCTATAACACTATTCTAGTGAAATTATCTTATTTTGTAGTACTTTTTCTCTATGATATATGATCTTCACTGGTTGGTCCTCATATGAATGGTCATCCTCCAATGTAACCACCTCATGATTGAGTACATGTGAGGGGTTTGGTATGTAATTTCTCAAGAGGGATACATGGAAAAAAACATGTACATGAGACATATTTAGTGGGAGTTCTAGTTGATAGGCTACCGCTCCCATGAGATAAGGATCTCGAAAGTGACGATGTACCTTAGACTAATATTTCCATTTTTCTCAAATGTGGTCACTTTATTCAATGGAGATATGTGGAGGAATATAATGTCTCTGACATCCATCTCTAGGTCTTGTTGATGATTGTCAGTTTAACACTTCTGTCGACTCTAAGAAGATTTTATTTTTGGGTAAATAGTTTTATCCTTCTCCACAATTTCCTCAACCATATTAGGACATAGTAGTTTACATTCCTTAACATTATCCCAACATGAAGGTGTTCTCCACCTTTTTCCCATAAAGGGATTCATATGGACCCATTTGGATTCTCAAGTTGAAACTACAGTTGTATGATTACTCAACTAGAGGAATATGTTGGCCCCATCCGCCTTTTATGTTAATTGATAATGCTATCAACATGTCATCAAGTGTTCGGATAGTCCAATAAAATTGGCCAGCTGTTTGAGGGTGATAAACCGTAATAAATTTCTGCTCAGTATTTAGAGTGTTGAGAAGAATTTTAAAAAATATAGAGTATAATATTGTATATAGATCATACACAATTTATAGTGGAAATCCACACAGCCCCACCAGATCTCTGATGTATTTCCATGCAAGTTGATCTAGTGAGAAATCCTGTCAAATCACAATTAAGTGTGAAGTCATTATTAGATGATCAACAACAACCTAGATAACATTTTTTCCTTTGGATGTCTTCAGAAGTTTAGGGAAAATATTCATGGTGATGTTTTCCCATTTCTATGTTTGTATGGTTAATGGATGCATCATCCCCTTAGACTTATTACTTTCAGCCTTCACTTGTTGATATACCATGAAATTTTTTGTATATTCAATGATATCATTATTCATGTTATCCCTCCAAAAGTGATATTGTAGACCTCAATACATCTTTGTGTTTCCTGGGTGAAATGAGAAATTTAAAATATTTGCATCATCCAATAGTTCCTTCTATTACATAGGATTTTATAGAAAACATATTATTGACCAAAATCTAATAATTCCATCTTCATTAATAGTGAGATCTGAGGATTTCCCTCTTCTTATTGTTCAAACATTCTAATAAATTCCCAGATAATATTTTTGAGCAACCTTTCATGTTTCAAGAAAATATGGTTGAGAAATAATTTTTCAAATGATTTATTATATTACATTATTCATGATTCCTAGGTCCATCCTTGTCAATACTAATAAGATTGGGTCCTTCTCAATTATCATCGATGATAAAATTGATAGATTCTTTCTACATAAAGGATCCTTCGCTTTATTCTCTTTACTAGGATGTTAGTGTAATGAGTAGTCATAGTCCTTGATCACGTCTAACCATCTTAATTGGTGCATATTAAGCTCTTTTCTATTTGAATATATAATTGATGATCTTTTGATCAATATATATCTTGGACTTCTCCTCATAAAGATAATTTTTTGTAGATTTTCAATGCAAAGATCATAGCTACAGACTCCAGAACATGTGTAGTATAGTTTTCCTCAAGAAATTTCAACTGACCTGAGGTGTAAGAAATGAATTTTTTAATCAGAATTAACTCACATTCCAATACATTCTTGAAATCATCTCTTAATACTAAGAAATTTTATCAACTTGTGGGTATTATGAGATCAAGGGTTGTGATAAGACTCCTTTTTTACACCTTGAATCATTGTTTAATTTCATTATTCCATGGAAAATTGATTAAATTATGAGTTATGTTTGTAAGAGGGTTTAAAAATCATATTAAATTTCTCAAAAATCGATTATAGTACCCAGCTAATGCTAGGAAATTAAGGACATATGTCACATATGTTATCCTTGACTATCCTTAAATTGGTTTTATATTTGAAGGATAAACAGATATCCCATTGCTTGTAATGGTATTCCCCAATAATGGAAAGTCCTTCATCTATAAACCACAATTCCTATACATGGAATAAAGCTTCTCCTTTAGAAAGTTCTTTATCATAGTGTTTAAATTATCCTCATGATCCTCTTTTCTTTTGGAGTATATTAGGATATCATCTATAACAACCACCATTTTTTTGAGGTAATCTTCAAATACTATATTCATCAAATCAATGAAGATTGTTTGATCATTAAATGAGTCTTAATTAAATCACTATGAACTCATAATTCTCATACCTTTTATGAAAAGTGGTCTTGGGGATACCTTCCTTCTTCACCCTTACATGTTAACATCACATTCGGAGATCCAACATGGAAAATTATTGTGCTCCACATAGCTGATTGAACAAGTTATCAATCCATGATAGAGTATATATTTCTATCAAGGTATTATTGATCTCATGATAATCAATGAAAATTGGAATTGACTATGTAATGTCCCGGAAATTACGTGTTTTTTTTTAAAATTTATGGTAATTTTACGGGCCAGCAGAAATTGACGGCGCATGATTATGAGGCCCGGAGTGCATTGAATGAATTTCTGAAATATTTTTATATACGTTCAGTAAAGGTACAAGTGGGTTTTTTTAACTTTTAAACCGGTGCTCGGAATTGAAATTCGAGGGCAGCGTTGAACTCACAACGCCGATATTCACTTAAAAAGACTTTCACCTTGACGACAGTTGGTCGAGATTGAAAGTTAATTTTTTGGGTTTTTTGTGGTAATAATAAAATAAAAGAATCACATTTTATTTTTTTTGTTGTAACCACCAATGTGGATTTTTCACAGGTGGGAACCACCTGAACTAAAACCTCCCATGAGAGGTTATGGAGGTGGGGACCACCGATCTAAACCTCCCATGAAGGGTTATAGTTGTGGAGACCAACTGAGGTTTGAAACCTCTTGAACTCCCTATTAAGTGGGGAGAAACCTCTTGAGCTCCCCACATAATTTTTCTAACCATCCCCATAATTTTTCATGCCACCCTACTTTAAATAATTTTGTGCAAACCTCATCAATTAATTAAGTGGATCCAACTTAATTAATCCAATTTAAAATTGGGCCAAAAATTAAAAATTGGGGAAACCTAATAGTTGGCCATTTTTATTTTCGAGAAAAGGTTTGGAAAAGGGGAGAGGACTTTGAGAAATACCACCAATGGAGAATCACCTCCCTCGAAGAATGTTAATCTGAAAAATGACCTCCGGATCGGAGGCGTGTGACTGGCGTGATGAACGTCGACGACTTTGACTTCTCTCTTCGTTTTCAACAATCAAATATGGTAGGGGTTTATTTGTGTATGAATACTTTGACGGTGTTCTTCCCTTGAATTATTTTTGAGATTGGGAATCAATTGTTGCAGGAGGTTGTAATTCTTGAAGTTCTTCTTCATGTTCTTGTTGAGCCATATGCTACCACCCTAATGCGGAGGGTATGGGCCAAACAAGCATGGCCCAACCCCTCTGATAATCATGGGATTATTTGTGCTATTGAACGCGATGAAGGCGATGGAATAATGACACTTCCCCACGACCACTGCTACCTCGCGGCCTCCGCACCCTCACAACACCCCTGCGATCGAGCTGCTCCGTGAGATCCACAACCACCGCACCCCACAGCTTCTCCACCTGCAGCCCCTCTGCGCCGCCCATGGCTGCCACTGATCGGGCTGAGCCACCACTGCCGACTGGGCTGAGCTGCCACCACCATCTTCTGAGTTTCCACCACCATCCGTAGAGCCGTCGCCACCATCCCACCAAGCTGTTCGCCGAGCTGCACCACCGCGGCCCCCCGAGCCGCCCCGTGGTGCTTCACTGCGCCTCTTCGACCAAGCCGCCCCACGACACCAAGTTTTTCTGACCAAACAGCCCTACTACCGAGTCGCACCGGCCGCGTCGCCCTATATCCCTGGGCCACTCCGGCCGAGCCACCCCGCGACCTCCACCCCCTTTGCCGTGCCACCCCAGGCGAGCCATCCAGCGGCCTCACGCCATCTGCGGCCAAAACCCCACGGCACCTTGCGGCCTGCTGGACCGTCCAACAAGCTAGGTCATCCAGTAGGGGTCAGGCCGCATTATGGGCCGGGTCGGTCCAATGGGGTCGGGCTAGACCCGGGCCCACTATGACCCATTTACACTCTTTTGGCCATAACTTTGGTACCGGACGTCCGTTTGACAAACCATAAGAAGTGTTGGAAATCTAAGAGCGAGACAGTCCCTTTGAGTACACCCACCAGAGTTTTGGATTAATATAGGAAAAAGTCAGGTTGGATTGAGCACGAATCCATCCCCTCCCTCGAGACTAAAAGGAAAATAACTCACAGACTGAGCGTCCAATTAATGCACCATCTGTTGCGTTGAGACCCATATGATGTGGCGGACCTTTGAGATGCTTCTTCATGGTAATTTGTGTATGTTAGAGTATTGGACAGTAGCTCGTGGAGTGGATTCTCTCAGAGATAAGTTAGCATAGTGAGGGAACCCAGTAGCTGGTTGAGACTTGACGACTGTTGACCTTTTCGACTTGGAGTGACTTGACAGGCCCAATGAGGAGGGCCTCTATGTGACGTGGTAGACCCACGAGGGAGAGAAACTCTGTGTGACATGGTAAAACCAGGGTATACGACATGAGGAGTACTTCAGCAAGCCATGGTGGGGAGCACCTCTATGTGACGCGACAGACCCACAATACTCGATAGGAGGAGTACCTCGGCATGTCATGTGGGGGAGCACCTCTATGTGATGTGGCAGAGACATAGTGGGGAGTGCCTCTATGTGACACGACAGACTCGCGATACTCAATAGGAGGAGTCCCTAAGCAGTCCAAGGTTTGTGGGAAGTGTCTCTATGTGATGCGACATGCCCACTATACTCGATAGAGGAGGGGATCTCCAGCAGCCGAGGTGTTTGACGATGTGACTGTGGATGTTACTTATTACTACCCCTAGAATAAATATTGTTGTCAGATGAGTCAATATATCTATGTTTTCATCATGATTTGGATGGATTACATGATATCTTAGGTATATGTATGGGCATATACCTCAGTTGGGTTATTTGATGATTTCAGACTTTTTGGTTTATCCTTTGTCGATTTTGTGAGACCTTGAGGGTCTTAGGGTCTCTACTGAGTATCATTATACTCACCCTTGCATGGGATATGCCTGCACTTCGTTGTGTTTGGTGCAGACTCCGAACATCACTGACTGAGGATGTGAGTACCAGCACTGGACGATTCCCAGAGGTGGACCATACAACGTGCCGATACACGGAAGAGACAGACGGTCGTGGAGTGCTGAGGAAGAGATCTGTACATACCCTTCAGGTAGGATCCTCATAAGATGACCCAGTAGCTAAATTTAACTTTTCTTTTGTTGTAATGTATCATAGTTTTACTTGTACTTTCCAATTGGGCTTGTACTGTGGCCCCTTTTACTTACAACACTCACTCTCTTTACAGTTTAGTTTACTTGTGTTCCTATCTTGCTGTGTTCTTGGTTACGTGTGCTTGCATGTTAAAAAGGAAATGCCTTCCCAGTTTCAGGGAATAAGATTTTGGTGCTAGTCGCCAGCCCCTGGCCTATGGAAGGTGGGCTTGGTGTAGTCACATCATGGAACCCGTGGGACGGGTCGTGACAAACGCATCCTTCTTCTTGATGAAGAGAACTTGTTCACCCCACAGTGTAACAATTGGGTGTGTAAACCATTTTTCCAGATTATCCGGTATTTGTTTTTTAAGATCCTGAAGTTCTAAAACAACCATCTTATATGGAGTCTTGGATATTGGAAATTACCTAGGTATAATCTCAATTGAAAATTAAACTTACCTATTAAGAGTTAGACTAGGAAATTGACTGGGAAATAAATCAGTGTATTTTCTCACAATATTAATGTTTTTGAGGATGATCATTTTCATAGAATAAATCTTTTGAGCTAGAAAGAATTTATCATAGGAAAATGAAATACATTCTTGAGATGATGGTGATAAATAACAGTCATCATTCTCCATGCACTTTTATAGAATAAGGGGGTGATTTACAATATGGAGACTCATTTCCTTATCATCAAAATTTATGATATCTTTATACAGGGAAACCCTATCCAGGCCCCGAATTGCAAAAAATTATACTATAAGACGTATGAAAAGGTTCAATGGGAATTTAAGCCCAAGAATTATGATAGGGGAGGAGTTACATTCATGGGATGTAATAATTTCTTCATTGTTCCGTTTTAACTAGCCTCTCTAATTCCATGATTTTTAGTGGTATTTCAATAGTTCTACTAAACATTCATTATACGAAGGAATTTGTAGAAACAAAATCTATTATTTAAGGAATAACTAGAATACCAATCACTACATTACTGTCAGGATTCAATTTAGCGGTAGTGATGGAAAAATATTCTCCTTGCTTCCTTGGAGGTTGCTGGTTGCCTCCCAGAACCGTTTTTAGAGAGAATTAGTTTGAAAAGTTCTTTGGTTCCTTGAATTTGTATAAATGAACAATGAGAAGACGGATGACTATAGAATTCCTTTTCATTTTATTATTAGATGATTTCTATATTCAATAATTATTATCTAGGTTTCCTTCCATCCCAAACTTGAATAATTTCTTCACCCCCCTTAGTAAATTTCATGGGTACTTTTTTTCGGAACCTTTTACAAGGGGATGATAAAATTCTTTAGCACTGCTATATTTCTCCATTGTAAAGTCATAATTAAAATATAATTTACACTTAATATCCCCATAAGACCCGTGGTATTTTCCAGTGTCTATTTTGACTTTTAGAGAAAATCTTAAAATTTACTCATAGATATCAAAGTCATGAATCTTTTAGGTTTTTCCTGGACTAGATTTTATCCAACCAATGAAGTGATCAACCTTTTTTTAGGGATAATAAGATTGCAGAAGGAATGTTATGGATGTATTATGTTGTTTTCCTCGAACACCCCATTATATTCGTCACCTATTTTAAGGCATAGGAAATCCCTTTCCATTTTATGTTTGAATGTGTGATAAAAATATTTATCAATTTTTTTGGAATTCCTTCCACTTCATCTATTCAATATCATCATATGTATTAATATTCTTGATCATTGTATACCACTAATCAGATTATCCCTCCATTTGATAAGAATCTAGTAGAACATTCTATTTATCAAAACATTTAAGGATAGATAAGATATTCTCAATGAAGTTGATCCATTGATCTACAATTAAGGGATTAGATGATCCATTGAAAGTAGGAGGCCTTTGTCACATCAAGCTCTTGATTAAGGCTTGTTCTCTCTTAGAGGGGTTCGGGATCTCCTCATGATCTAGGTTTATATTCATAACTAGAGCCTATTGAGAGGTTATCATGACATATCGTTCTATTCCCGCTCCCATCATATTGGGTATCTAGTTAGATAAGTCATCAAATTTCCCGTCGCATTGATTTTTTACCCAATTTATACTATCTACAACCATTGGAATAAAAGGAAAATTAGAGACATTTATTTTAAATAGTAAACACATAAGGGGGAATCTAATAACATTAAAGGAATAACTTATTAACAAAATTTATCTCATTATCTTGTGAGTTTATAGGATTCAATCAATGTTATCCATGATCTATTTCCTAACATATATTTTTGTCAGAATTTATTTGTTCCCTTAGTAATAGATAGTAACGAGATTATAAATTTACCAAAGAATATCCCCCTGGAGTGTCAAACCAGGTGCGTAGTTATTCCCATTTTCATATACTATATTACCCCGAGTGTATCGTAGAATATCTTATCAGTGTTATTACTCCTAGGTACATCTATTATAGAAACACATCCACTTGTAGTATACATATGGGGATTTATTTTCTCAATAAAAGACACACCCTCTAATTAGAATAACTTTGGGATGTTTTCTTATACTTATTATTATCCCATAGTCTTCATCTAGAGTTTTCTAATCCTATTACCAAAAATAACACAACATTACATCTAATACCAACAATTAGAACGCTTATCTTTATTACGCACTAATAAGTGATTTAATACATAATAATACACCTAGTAAAACTAAAATGATCAAGACGTATAGTGTATTTTGATAATTGATACATTATATGACAACAAAAAATAGGGAACACAACACATGTATTAAAAAATTCTTTAACATGCTCAAAATGCTCCTTCGAACATAAAACTGCTTGGGGTAACATAGGGAAAACATAATAAAGGGATGATATATAAATCAAATTAAGGTAATATACATGGTATATGTGATACATGTTATAGATTAGGCATACCAATGAGAAACAAAAAGAACATTAAGAATAAGGTATGATATAACATGATAATCAAAGCATGGGAAAATTTAGAAGAATTTAAAATACTGAATCATGAACATTGGTCAAGGATAAACCACCAATACTTCATGGTGAAAAAATTACAATAAAATAAATTAGGTAAAATACTCTCCCGAAGAGATGTATCATAATAATAAACATTAACTAATTCATTGGACTACTATCTATACCCACGTATCATAATCATTTCATTATCATGTTTAAGTGTTCCATATAGATCATATGACATGGACTCATTCATCATCATAATTTATTCCATGATCAAGGAATTTTGATTTAAAACATATATATACCCAATGATAATGTACATGGTCATTAATATGAATACCCATGATATAATAATGAGTATGGTTTTCAATACACAATTGTTTTGGCATGGAAAAATAATAGTGAAATTTTTGCATCATAATAACATTAATTAATATTTCTTAAAAATTATTAAATATAGAGAAATGGGTCTCTTATTATTTATACATAAAATGGGAATAAATTGTGATATGTAAAATAATATCCCAATATTATAAATTTGGAAATATAAGGAATAATGTAATGAAGAAACCAGAATAAAGAAAAGAATCCTTATGAAATTTCACCATATTAACGGTTGTACATAAAGAATCATTGGAGGATTAATGATAGTGAAATAAATATCTCATTATTTATAAATAAAATTTAATTTTTGGGTAATATTTAACATTATATGCCATAATAATAAAATGATAAGTAAAATACATAATATAAAAGGAGTGCTTGATAATAGTGGAGAGTGGATGATCCATTACGATATTTCAGCTTAGTGATGGCTTCAGTAAGGGTCGAAATGAGAGAGAATAAGTTTCCTATAATTAAAATAACATAAATTTTTCCTAAATTTAATTATTATAAATTAATAAAAACATAAAAAATTGAATTTAAGATGACTAATTTCAAGGAACGTGCTTGAATTAAAAGGAAGAGAGTAAAGTGAGGATACCTTACTTGAGTGTGTGACTCCAAAGGAATGATAGGGGATTCTTGAAATCATAGGGGAACATTTTGAGGTCTATAAAGAGTGGGGGTAAGAGTAATTAATTCAAAAATTTATTTTATATAATATTAATGGGATCTCGGAGGGGTTTATATAGGAAAAGTGGGAGATTTCTTTATTATTTTGGTTTTGGATTATATATAATAAAATATCCAAAACCACAAACCATACATTAGTTTTTGGGCATGTTTTAAACAAAATTGGAGTTGTTTTTATTATTCTAGAAGTAAAAGGACCAAAACTATTAAAATATTACCCTTAGTGATGTAGAGGTGGGTCACACTCTTGAATAACAAATTTTAAAATCTTAAAAAATATTATAAGTATTGGAGGATTCTTAATATCTTTAAAAAATAAATCAAAGAAACTTAAAATTGCATTTTTTTAAATGGAAAACATATATTATTTCATGTATACTATTTATATTACTTATTATATCAATTTTTTTAGTATTATTTCATAATGCACAAATTATATTTATATGGCATTTCATTTTTAACCGAAAAATTGACTGTCTCTGGAAGTTATGAAAAATTCACCTATGGATAACTTTGGAATCCTCATTTAAAAAATTATTTCCATTTAATATATATAATTTATTAAATATTTTAATTGTAATTTTTAAAAGAAAAACTGATATTTTTTTGGAAATGATAAGTTTTTTTACAATAACATTTTCTGAACCCTTACAAAAAAATTATATTTGACTTCATAAAAATTATATGATCATTTATATTTATCAAATTTTATTTGTTAATAATATTTTATTAAAATAATATTTATTTCAAATATCCATTAATTCTTGAAACTATATTTCTTAATTAAGTTTCAATATTAACCAAAAATACAATTTGGGTTTTATAAACTCAAAATAAAAGTAATTTATAAATTGACATTATAATAGGATTAATATATATTCATTATTCTATAAAAAATAATATAAATAATCATATTTATAGTGTCCTGTTACATATCTCTTTAATACACTCAAAAAACCATGAGGGTGAGGTGTGTGATAGTGGGGATTTCATGTGGCGGTTCAACGAAAATTGTTTGGGCCATGATCTCGATGAGATTTAACATAACCAAAAGATAGTTTCACTCATGATTAAGTTGTTGGATATCATATTGATATTGGTAAATGAAACATTCCAAAAATTATATCTTCCTCAGAAGCTATGATAAATGATATTCATTGGGTACCATCCAACTGGTTGAGGCCATCAGATTCTTTATATGTGAAAATTAAATTTGTTAAAAATATTTATTTATACTAACAATAAGAAAATTGTTAAATATATATTTTATAAAATGGGAATTATACATAATAGTGTGTTAAAAAAATGGAAAAAATAATGCAAAATATGTTACCATGTTTTCTATAACCATATTATATAATATGACATTTAATAAAATATATGAGTAATTTTATTTATAATAGTTCAGGCCATTACACCAAGTGCCTCCAAAATTGATTAGTAATAATGTTTGGGGATTATATAGTATATAAAAACCTCCATATAAAAAAAACATGTTTTATACACGTTATTTTGTGACCTTAACTGTACTTAATTCTACCATTTTAGTTTTGATCACTGTAACTTTTATCTTTTTATTTACCTAGTTATTTTATCCTTTAATAATAAAACAAAATTGAAGATTTTAAAGACACTTTAAACCAATTTATTTTAAATATAAAATAAAATGTATTAAATAAAAAACCTATGTGTGTAAAATTGGTTTTAACATAATTTTATGTAACACACAAAACCCCGTTTTATCCTTAATCATGATAATTAATTTTTATTGTCTTTATTAATTTTTATGAACAAAAATTAATTTTTACTTATTATATAATAAAAACTATTTGGATTCCAAGTATGCAATATAATTTATCAAATTCAAATCATATAATTGAAATAATCTAATATAAATTTTATCTTATAGACATGATGAGAAAAGTGAGTTTCCAATGAGAAAAGTTTCCAAAATATAGAAGGTTTTAATAGTAAAAGTCAATATTAAATTATGTCTAATAAAATTATTTGGATTAATAGATATATAATTGAACTAATTTAACTTTTAAAATCATCTTAAAATTAAATTGAGCCTATAAATTATTTAAAAAAAGTAAGTTTTTAGTTAAAATTATTATTTATTACTATTCATCTAAAAATTAATCATCTTTTTAAAATTTTTAAAAAATGACCCTAAGATAATTTTAAAATTTTTACCATAAATATAATTTAATTTGTTTTCAATTAAATATCTTAAAAGGGAAAAAAATGATTTAAATATTTTTTCATAAAAATTAACATTTTTTTGAGAAAATAGTATTTTCAAAACATATAACGATTTTATTTAAAAATTAAGCACATTTTACCTATATATTTTATTTATATAAAAAAATAATTAAAATTTGAAATTATATTATTCTTACACATACCACTATGCTTAATGGTTAGGTTATAATGGTTCTATTTAAATTATATTCTTAACAGTATATCATATTTCCTTAAAAATCAATGTTGTATGTTACACAAGCTATAAAGTAAAATAAATTATTCAGAAATATATATTTTATAAAAACTAGGTGTATTAAATTATAACATCCTTAAAATAATTTTTTCCATAAAGAATATTCCCTACCATACACACAAACAAGGATACTTATTCCTCATCATAACTTCATGTTCCCACCTTGCATACTAAAGCTAGCGGTTTTACCTAAAAACATTGACTAGGTGAGTGACCATGTTTCATAAAACATTATTTATTCGACTGATGATAACCAACAGTTTTTTTTCATAGGAAAAATAATGTTTTAGTGGTTTAAGCTCAGAGTTCTATATATATGAAGGATTAGGTATGCACTAATTTAAGATACATAGTTTGAACACACCGTGAACTTGAGAGTGATTCTATAGACGCACCCAACGGTAAGATAATATAACGTTAATATCAATAACCTCAAAGGGACTTAAATATATATGACTCAAATTTACCTTATACTATAAGAAATGTTTTCGTATTTGTTTTTTATTTGATAAAATTATACTTCATCTCTTGCTCAATTAAACAATGATTCCTGATAGTTTTTTTATTCCTAAATCTCTAAAATCATCATAAGATCCATAAGTTAATCCTTCAGCTTCTAAATGTTTAATAAAAAAATGGTTATCAAAAGTAATCTAATAATATCCAATGTTAAATCTAATCTATTCTATAAATATGTAACCTTAACTTTCATGTAAAATATGTTTGACCAAAATTAAATTCAATGAATAAGATTTATTGATCTCATAAAATTCAATGATTAAATTATCCATAATAACGTATTATGAAAAACGTATAAACCATAATCACTTAAAAAAGTAACAATAAAACCGTATGGGACTCCTAAAGAAAAATCACCTTTTATTCCAGAAATAATATCAAATATTATTCAAAAAATTTCCATTTGAAATAAGGGTTCATCCTTGAACCGATAAATGACCATAAGTTGATTTAGAATATAAAATGTGGTTTCCTTATTCACAAATCACTGTAGAGTGAGATAATCAATGATTATAATCACATCATATTTTACTAAATGATGCTAATAATATTTTCACATAACTTATTCATACAAAATCCTACATGAAATTACCCACTATAGAGTGCTCAAATTATAATGATTCACTTCAATTGTTGTGATTCCATAAATTTTTTCTTTATACTTTTTCTTTAGAGATTATTAAGGATAATCATCCCCATTAGCCCTTAGATTAAGAAATTGGGTTTCATAATTACCTACCTATTTTCATTTTAAACACTAATGTATGGGTGGTTATTTTGGTTGAGATATCTCTCTATTTATATCATTGTTCACATTCTATTCATAACTTATAAAATATTTTTCTTGTTGTAAAGGATTTCCACAAATGTAAAACCCACTTCTTCCTTCTAGGAATTTATCTGAATACTTATTCCCAAATTTTTGGATTATAGGTTACTAAAATATATTTCCACCATATGATTTATTTGAGTTATCATGAGACTCAATCTTATTTTTCATATCAAATTTATAGGAATGGTAATAATCTATAATTTTCATTTCTACATCATGTTCACATTTAATGACTTCTTCATTGATACTAAAGTATTATATAGACAATTACTTTTGAATAATTGTTTTAGGCTACCAATGAATCGACCAATTTTTCTTTGAATGATGATGATTAAACCATAAACGTACCTTGAAATACTTTAAAATTACCTTCAACGGTACCAATATATTCACCTTACTTTATTTTAGATCTAGAAATTCTTTCTCCATGCTTTTTTATTTATTACTAAGGAAGTAATTACTACAATACATATACTCAAAATCATCCCATTCAATGGTTTTAATTTTCTCTTCTGTAATTGTATTTTTAACAATGTTACATCATTGATTTGTTTCTCCGTTAAAATTATTGATATCAAAAATGATTTTGTCATGATCCATTCACTGATGAATGAAAAAATGTTTTCAGTGGTATAGATCCATTTCTCAACAACTAGAAGGTCATGGAAACCACTAAAATTTGTTGGATGTTTCTTTATGAAAGTTTAAACATATCATTTTTTCCTCTATTTATCATTATTAATATCAAATTGATTTTTAGGTTGAGATATTTATGTGAGAAGATCAATGAGATTTTGAATTCCCTCTCTCATAACAATTTGTTTCTCAGAAGGAAAATCCTGGCACTGTCTATTTAATTCAGCAATAACATGATTAATCTATGTTTTATCCATTAAATATAAAGAAAAAATAATATTTTGAGAAAATTAATAATAATAGGAAAATATACACACAGGAAAAAATATTTATAGGATGACCCCTTCATTTCAATTTATGACACCTTAAGTTTTCCCTTTGATATCTGTGATTATCATCTATTCAAATCATTTTTAGTGGTTCATAAATAAATGGTCGAATAAAAAAATAAAATCACATGGGAGTGTCAAACCAGATGAATAGTAAGGTCACACTCACCATACACCAGAATGACGGTTGAGATATACTCAACCAACTATTTTTGTGGTTTATCCTTTAAATGCATCAATTCCAAAACCAAATCCACTTATAGTATCTTGAAAAGGGATGTATTTCAAGAAAAAACACAAAATCATTTCTTTTATATAACTAGAGGATGTTATCCAATACTTAGGTTTATCATATTTTTTATTCACTAATTTTTTCTCATCCTCATTTCCAAGGATTAACTAAACTTTAATCTGATACCAACCATGAAGACCCAAACTTATCAAAGACAAATATTACATCTTAATATATGAATATCCATTACATAACATAATGAAACATGCGATAATATTTTAGTTCTAGTTCTTTTGAAAACTCAGATTCATAAATAACTAGTTTATAAGTGAACTATATCATCCCCCACCAAGTTATTCATAACTAAAACCCTTCTTAGAAATTTCAAATATAATATATTTTTTCATAATTTGGGAAAATGAAACATAAAAAACTTGATATCAAATCCTTATAACGTTTAAACAAGGGAGATATCAAAATAACATGACAATAAGGGTATGAGACGAAAAGAATAAAATTGGAAAACTATATACTTCATGTTATAGGTTATAAACATGATTCACAGAATAAATCATCAAAGTTAATAATAAATTAATAATAAAGAAATAGAATAACATGAGCTCTAAGTGAATGACATTGAAAGAAGTCATAGATTTTTCTCATAAACATAAGTATACAAAATCCTCTCCATAATATCCAAGAGTCATTTTCAAGTCTATCATAGTGAATGGGGTTTACTCCTTAATCGATCATAGTAGTCAATTGTCACTTCCAATTCAATTATTATTGATTATGTTCACTACAAAAACCATTGTAGTAGTCATGGTTCACTCCCATGACTATTATATCAGATAAATTCCATTATTTAATTGGGTTCTATCCCCATTCCATTCTTGTTTATCTCATTATATCTATATCTTTAACCAATCCATTGATGTTAATATTTACCAAATTCATTGGTAAGAGATATATGTCCCACCCATCAATTAATGAAAATCTTAAATACATGTTCCATAAGATCATAGAAAATTAATCATATTAGAACCAATTTATATTAATTGTCTTTATAACACATTTTTTTATACTACAACCCATGAAAATAAATAAGATTTATAACACATTTATCATAACAGAATCCATTAAAAGAAATAGGTTTAACAAAAATTTTAACATAGCATTATCCTTAGAAAAGAAATAAGGTTCTTAAAAATCATGGAATCATATACATACACTATACATAGAAATAATTAATATTCTTTCATTTTATCATATAAAAATAAATTTTTTAAGTGACATAACAGTTGGTATTATTAGATGAAAAATTATTTTTAAAGATCACTTGGAATATTTCTCGAGGAAAATGAACTTTTCACATTGAAAATCACCTTTTTAAGACTAAAAGTCAAAAAAACTAGAAAAATAATTTCATATAAAAATAAAAAAGTAAAATTATAAAGTAATCTTTAAAAAATTTGGTGGTCATAATGGTCGGAAATTCCTTTCATGGTGTACATGATAAAACAAAGATTCCTTTCAATTTTTTTATAAAATTAAAAATAGATTTTTTTTTGAAAAATACTAGAATATATCTTCTAAAAAATGTTTTAAATAGAAAAAAAGAATGAAAAATGACTTTAAACAATCATAATATGAAATTAAACCATTATTTATTTTTTAGAAAACATGGATATGGAATAAAATAGGTTTTTGATCAAAGATAGAAATAAAGTCAGTTTCCATTAAAGTATTTTTTTGGAATCTTAAGCACATAAAGAGTAAAAATTTAATGGAATAGTTAATTCTACATAAATAACTAGAATAAAATAATATTCATTAAGTTATTTATAAATATATTATTTTATTTTATCATCAAAATGATAATTATAATCAATCTTTATAAACAATGATGTTTTAACGTCAAACCCATACCACTTTTGTATCTTTGGATTTATAAACTATATTAAAGGGATTGTGATATATGGATATGAATATATGATAATTTTCATAATAATAATAAAAAAATTCATTATTAGTATGTACCCCACACAAATAAAAACAAGAGGTGTATACGGTGTTTGACCCATAGAAATAAAATGGAGATGCAAATCACTTACCTTATTTGGTTACTTTTGAGTCATTATCACCATTAAATAATAAAAATAAATGAAACATTAAATATAACGAGAATAAATTAATTAATTTTATAACATGTTAAAGTATCTTTATATATAACTCAGAAAATATTATGGTTGTATAACATAACATATGTCCCAAAGATGAAAATTTGTGATGTAATTTCCTTACATCAAGTAACGTCATTCTTCATACATGTTTAGACCCCATGTGTAATAAAAAAAGTTCATTATACATAAATTTCAGAACTATTATCATATATATCATACCATATATGAATTAATTAATACCTTTTATTACCTTTATTTTTGTAATTCTCCGTTAAAATCTCGTTTCAGGTAGCAACTGCATCATTTTTCTTGTATGTTTTGGTTGAATTTTCAATTATATTATTTTCAAAATTGATATATCATCTCCAGAATAATAAAAATGATATAAAAATAATATACATTCATTATATATGTACTTATAGTAACCTATAATAGTTATAAATTTAAATTAATGTTACAGTTCATGAAGATGGTAGGTCGAATGTACAAATGAACATTGTTTCCATTTTCTTAAAGGATGAAATGAAAGGATGTTAAATAATATATTAATGTTATTGAGTAATTATTATGTCTTATTTATCACAAATATTAAATAAATTTATCATTATTTCCTTCCATTTAAAGGGTAAGTGAAAAATGAATCACATCTCTTCGGGAGGTGGTTATCCACTATACTCATGAGTGACATTATAATATTCTCACAAAATGGAAAGTAATAATGTATATGTGATATTATCATTATATAAATATAATAATATCATAAATATAATATATAAATATTAAATCTATCATTATATCCATCCATGATATAATGTGATGGAAGATGATTTACATTGGTTTTCTTGGCGGTAGTTTGTCATACACAAGATCAATAGTTTTTCATCCAATTTGGTGGAAGATGATATGGTTATAGGTTATTCCATAAATATAATATCATCATAGTATATTTTAGCTAATTTTTTGTTATATTTTAATTTTTAGTTCATTAATGAAGGTTGTAGTATAATAAGTAGAAAATAAAGAGCTTATTGAATACAATATCCTTCATTTAGAAAATCCCCCTTTATATCTCTTATTATGGACCCTTGGATTGGTATTTTGGGAAGACCATATAATCTAGAATATAGATAAATATTTTTTGAAGATAATTTGGAAGATTATGTGAAGAAATCATGTGGATTACATTATTTTAAGTTGATTTTTTTGTCAAAAGGTTGTTAAGATTAAAGTTTATGAGGATTTATATGCGATGCTTATAGATCTAGTATTATGTTCATTGGAAATTTTAAATTTTTATTGAGTATGACAGATTGATATCAACAAATAATAAAATAAAATAATAATTTTTGAGAAGGAAGTGAATTTTTATTGCGAATTTCCTCTTTATATGAGATATGGATAAGTTTTTTTAAAGGTGTTTATAAAAAAATATCCTTTAATACTATCCATCCAAGGAGACTGAAACCACTACTTTGGTGGGAAGTTGACCACTATCCAGCTATCATGGGTGGGATAAGATGTGTATTTTCATAGAATTCAACTATATAGGGAATGAGATAATATTAGATACACTGTGTGGGGTGGAACATTACTAGAGGATGGATGACATGAGGTGGAACCCACAAGATTTGGAAGCGGAGCTCGATAAGCATACCACGAATTTTATGGAATGGGTTTTTTATAAAATGGAGTGCATAATCGAGTTAATAATGGATGTGGGAATAACATTGTTCCATCACTATTCAAATATCATTTAAAATACATAACTAAGTGAGGCCATCTGATATGATCAATTTGCATTGTTCAATATGAGCTACGATTGTCTTCTACCTTTCCCTCTTTGGATTATATGATATTTGTTGTGTTTTTTGCATCTTGTACCTGTGTGAGATCGAGATAAAGTATTTGATCATTGTTTTATTATCCTGTTAATTTTAAAATTATCTAATCCTCATGAAACTATGTTTTTATGGTTTAATTAATATTAAACTGCTGAAAAAGGAAATGGAGCTTACCTGGATTTTTGGTGATGGTGTTCTTTCATAATTTCCCAAGATGCAGTAAGACGGTGTACTTGAAGTTAGGTGGTGAAAATAAGCTATGTAAGTGGTGTATTTTTATATAAATACCCTTGAGCATATCATTGTAATCTACAAGGTGATCTCATATCCGAGTGATAAATTGAGATATTTTGAGAGAGAAAATGATCAGAGATGAAATATGTATTCAAGATGGGATTCCATTTATTCACACCAAGATATGACAGGCCTTCATGTAATAATACTTTTGTTTTGATTACTCAAACTAGTTTGGATTTATATGAATATTTTGTGTTAATAACCCAATAGATTCATGAGATTCCAATATTTATGATGAATATAACCCTATATACTTAACATGATGAAGAAATGAAGAAATGGAGTCCACATATACAATTATACAAAGATCACGAGAATCACTCATGAAATGATATCCATGTATAATGGTTGTTTCATGGAATTACTTGAGATTGAATTAAGTAGTATTTCAGTAATTTAAAAGGATGTGTTATACAAACAAAGTGGCATCTCATGATTTTCTAGTGTGTAGTAAAAATGTCGTTGAGTTTTGAGATATATAAAAAATGAGTTTCATGAGATATACACATTTTTTGGTTTACATTCATGAATTCATAAAATAACATGAATGAATTTTGTTGATCTAATCACCATACGAAGCATTGAAAGTTAATGATATAGATTGCATGGAGTGTGTATTTTCATTATACAATTGTGATGATATAGTTACTAGTATATTTGATTGAAAGAATTATGATATCAATATAAAAAACACAAGATGAAAATTTCATTCACATGTATTAATTCTTGCATAATGTGACTAGACCATGAATAGTTAAATACATGCATCAATATTGAAGATTAGTTCACATGAAAAATAGTCTGCATGTATAGTGTGAAATGAATATTTTAAAACTAAATACATTAATAGTTTCAGAATAAATATACCCAAGTGATCAGTGTGCCATGTTATTTTTTTATTATTTAATTTCTAGTGAAAAATTAGAAAGATCAAGAAAATTTTTGGTAGTTAATGATGCTATTGAATATTATAAATGAGAATATTAAGTGATTAGGTTTGTTTGTGGCTAAATAATTCTTCTTGAGGAACTACATAAGTAGTATGAAGCCAACATAGATCTTTATATTAGTGGATCTTAGCTTCTGTGGGTCTAGATTTAGGAAATTTTAAATTGGAGTCTAAAGTAGAAGAAGTCTACAATGGGACTCTAGAGTAGGATCATGGGATGTAGGTAACACTGTGGGATGTAGTATAATGATCCTCCAGTGGGACTCAAGTGTTTATAATGTTGGTGGTATCTTGTAAAGTCTAATGGGACTCAAGAATGGAATAATATGGGACTTATTTTTGATGGTAATGGAACGTTATCTAGTTGTAACCCCTGCATATAGTGAAGAATATGTAACCACGAGGAATAAAAATTTTCAATAAGGATTTGGTTTTTGTATGGATCCTTTTAAATATCCATCTGTATTATGATTTATTTTAGCTATTTCATCCATGTATAGGTAAAGAATAAATATTAGGGATTTAGACATTAATCATTCATAGTGTTTGGATTAAAATATTAGAATTCGTATTAAAATAATATACCACTAATTAACCCCCCTTGTTAGTGGTACTTGGCCAATCCATGGAAACAACAATTGGTATCCTAGGGAAGGTAACCTTTAAAGATTTTTCGACATTATATTAAATATGGAGTTATAATTCAGTGAATATTTAAGCAATCCCTACTTTTGATAGAATGAACAACCACAACTAGAGAGGTAGAATGATTCATTTCCTTATATCTATGGGTCTGGTAGTGAGATATACAAAAATATTGGGATACCCACCTATTTATAATTGTATTTATATTAATAATTCTGAAAATAGAAATTTCTATGTTGATGGAATGTATCAGAATGAAATATTTATGGATTTATTAGAAAAAGTATACACTGAAGTGATGGGTCTCCAAACATCCAACGTAATCTAAGATAAACTGAGAAGTAGTTAAAAAATAAATATTAAAGTTAATAAATCTATGAAAAAATTTAGAGAAGAATGTTTGATTATATTATGTTGATAGATAAAGAAATAAGTCCAGACTATTTCACTAGATTTGATGATATAGTAATTAATATCCATGGAATTGGTAAGAAGATGAAAGATTCCACAATTGTAAAAATGATTATGAAAAATTTTTACTAATTGATTTGATGTCATAGTTTCAAAGTAGTAAGATATGGAAGACATTTCAATCGAGTATTTATATAATATGTTCATATGTTTTGAAATAAGAAATGATTTTGCGTTAAAAAATAAGGTAAATAAAGAGATGGCCTTTGAGGAAATAAGAAAACAAAATTTTAATAAAGTGGAAGTTGCAGAATCATGTGACATTAAGGATGATAAAGTTTATGAATACCTTAGTGAAATATTTTCTTGTATTAAAAAAGGTTTCAATAATTTAAAATGGAAAGAAAATAGTAATAAACTACAAAATTGATTCAGTTGTAATGGTATTGGACATTATTGCATAAATTACCCAATTAAAATGGATGAATTGGAATATGATGATGAAGTGAGAATCCTCAAAAAAGAAAAAAAATAAGTAGAAGAATAAGTATTCCAATAACATAAAGAGGGATTTTATGAGAATGCATACACATGAAAATTAATAATATAGTTGTTCTTCAGATGGTAAACTCAATTTATTTTCTCATGTTGATAACAGATCAAATTCTATATGTGGTGATGATGATGGTGATTTTTGAATAAATCTCAGTGATTTATAGAAGTTATGGAAGGTGCTCTTGAGAAAAACACTCAAATTAAAAAGAAGAAGAGGAAGATGGAAAAGGAAACAAAACAATAGCTTTTCAAAATGAATAGCATGATAGAAATAGAATAATTTTTTTTATGAATGTTATAATCAAAGATTAGTGGTAGCAGATCTAGAGAAGGTAGTGAGTGATGTTTAATAGAAACTGACTCAAAATGAGAAAGAGATATCTGAGACACAATCAATGTATCTTATAGTAGAACATGTATTGAATGAGAATAGATAATACTTCAAAAATTTTATTAAGATAAATGATTATTAACCTCAACATGGTGAGTTAAAAGGTTTAAAATGACAAAGTAGATTTGTTCTTACATAGTTTCAAAATATATATGATATCACCAATAATGAAGATGAATCTATGAGAACCAAGAAGTCATGAGAGGTGAATTTTACCATATAAAATTATTAAAGGAAGATGGAAGGAATACCATTTCCCTTGAAAAAATCATGCGTGGATTTCAAAAAGAAAAAATCATGAATTTTATAAATATAATTAGTAATAAAATAAAATAACATAGCAGAATATATTTTTCTGGTATTGTGGAAAGTATGTGAATAAAGCATTCACCTATTGTTATAATATTTTATTTCACGGAAATAGTCACGAACCAATATGGGTCTATAGTGAACAAATAAAAATAGATTGTCAAATAAATAAATAAATGATTAGAAATCAATCAAAGGTGCCAATACAAAACATGTATGAATTCTTAAATGACGTGTGTGGATTATATGGATTTTAAGGTCATAGATATAAGTTATTCATAAATAAATTACTTATATACTTTACCTATGATTTGACTAGGGATAAAAATAAGAAATAAATAGAGAAAAAGTAATTTACAATAGAGAATGAGGGTGAGACACCCAAAAAGATTGAACATACAATGTAAGAATGATTAACCATTTGTATAAATGAACTGAATATGGATACAAAAGTGGATAAAACTCAAATTGATAATAAATTTGAGGGTATGTGGAATATTTTTGATGAATATAGAGCATATTTAAAGATATCATCTCTTTGAGAAGATCTGGATAACCATTAAAATCTTTGTGAATGAATTAGATATGACATAAAGATCTATATGATGTCATAATAAAATAATTTTTCATTACATAAAGATGTGTAGAAAATATCCCCAAATGAATAAGTAGTTTATGAGAAGGTGAAATAATCAAAAACTGAGACCAAAATGAATATGTACAAGAAATGGTTGAGAGGAAATCCTCATCTTGATTTTTATTTTTGAAAAAAACAAGTTCCTCATTATTCCCATATATATAAACATGATTTTGTACTAACATATATGTAATTGAATGATATGGATGAATATATTGAGGGGTAACATAGATGGTTTGAAGATGTTATGTATTCAAAAGTATTATGAATATAATAGTCACTCTCAAATTTATAATTTTAAAATTCCAAAAAAACCTAACAAATTAGAGTTGATATTTAGCCAAAAAATAAAAGCTATATGTTTTTCCCTTGAAAATTTTTATGTGTTTGTTTAGATAAATTCAGGATAAATAATTTTTCATGAAGTTTTTGTGTAATAATATCCATGGTATAGAGTGAGAGTTGTATGAGAATGGTATCTTTCATATGATTGTTCATAGAAAATACTGATCACCTCGGTTATACACTACTGTTTCTTAAACATGGTTATCCCATATAGACATAGATTTGTTTCTCTAAAGGCTCATTACAAAAAAAGTGGTATCAACTTGAAGGGATAAGAATATGTTTGATGATAATTCATTCCTATACATATATCATTTATTTTATTGTTAATAAATGGTAGAAGAAAGCATTTACTATTTAAATAAAATGGGTGTTGAAAAAAATACATAGGTTGAGATTGAAGTACGGAATCAGTTTATTTTTTGTTGAAATTGAAATTGTTTTCAATAGTTTTTTAGGATTAATGTCAATGAAGATTCAAATATGATGCTTTTATAAATGCAATTAAGTTCTAAGACTTGTGTCAATTATTATTGAGTATGATACATTGATCTCAACAAGAATGAAATTATATGAATAATTTTTGATAAAATTATACAGAGATTGAGTGTGGTATTTTCAATTTATATCAGATATGAAAATGTGTTTTTAATTGTTTTTATTAAATAATTTCCTAGAATAGCATCCAACCAAGGGGACTGCAAGCACTTTTTTGGTGGGGAGTCGACCCTTATCATGATAGAATGGGTGATAGACGATGTTGGTGTGCATATATATCATAGTTTTTGTGGAAAAAGATTAGACACGATCCACCATTTATGAAAACACAGTGGATAAGAGTGGTCAACATTGGGTGGTGCTATTAGGATTCTGGGGGGGGGGGACCACGACACCCACACCTAATATTATATGGAACTATTTTGTTAGAAAATGAGGCCTATAACCGAGTTGATAATTTATGTTGGATTCATGGTGCTTGATCACTATACATACATAATTAAACATATGTAAAGAAGATAATATATTTTACCTAATCAATCTGCATCATTTGATATGATCCAAAATTTTATTTTTCCTTTTCTTCATTGGAGGATCTATTGTTCATCGAGTTTTATTGATGCCTCACCTACAAGAGAACGAACCAAATTGTTGGATCATTATTTGATCATGATAATGATTTTGAAGTTATTAAACTATGATGAGACTTTTTTACATGATTTAACAAATATTTAATATAAAAAAATGAAAATGAATACAACATGATTTTATAGTGATGGTGTTCTTCCGTAATCACGTAAGCTGAGGTAAGTTAATGTACTTGAAGTGTAGTGGTGTGCATGATATCTATCAGTGGTGTATTCATATAAAAATACACATGAGAATTTCATTTGAGTCTATGAGATGATGACATAGTAGATAGATAATTTTATAGGTATGGTAATGAAACATAGCATAAAAGAAACCTATATTATTAAGAGTATTCCAGGTATTCATGATGATCTTTTAAAAGCCTTTCTGTATTCATGATGTTTTTTTGATTCTGTGAACTAGTTTAGATTTGTCCCACAGTATTATGTGACGAAACCATAAGTTTTTTGTTCTTCCAAGCTTTGTGAAAAAAGATAACCTTCATATAATCTTGCATGATGAATAAATTAAAGAGTGGATCCCATTTATACTGTTACTCAAAGAGTATGAGAATCTTGTATGAAATGATATCATGTATAATGGGATATTCATGTGAATTAATTTATATTGATTTATGGATTTTTTTAGTATGTTTGAAGGAGGTGTTATATTATGAACAATGGTAATACCTGATATTCTATTATGTAGTGAAAATGTAGTTATGTTTTGAGATATAGAAAAAAGGAGTTGTGCGAGATGTACTGGATTTCATGGACGAGTTTCATGACTACTTGAGATAATATGCATGAATGAAACTATGATATTTATACAAAGAATTATAATAAGTGGATGATATACTTTTCACAAACTAAGTACGTTCATTATGAAATAGTGATGAGGTAGTTAGTGATATGTTTTTATGATTACAATATGAGATATTCATAAAAAATACTTAAGGTAGTTTATATGCATATGTGTTAGTGAATGAATAAAGAGAGTAGACCATTTATAGTGAAATACATGCATGAAGTTTGAAGAGTAGTGAACATAAAAAACAATTTAGATTTATTGTGTGCATTAAGGATTTTTAGGCTCAAGTTGGGTATAATTTACGAAGGTAAATACGTGAGTGATTAGTGTGCGGAGTCAATATTAATTCATTAGATGATTAGTGAATAGTAAGAAAGATCAAGTAGTCTTCTAATAGTTTCTGAGGTTCTTGAATATTGAATATGAGTAGATTAGTTTGATTCAGTTTGTTTGTAGAGAATGAATTAATCTCTAGGAAGTGGGGAAGCAGTTTGAATCCCACATAGATCTTTCTATTACTAGATCATATCTTATGTGACTTAACATTTTGAAAGACATTAGTGTGTCTTTGAAGTAGAATAAGTCTCTAGTAAGAGTTTATATAAAGAAAATGGAATACTGGTAACATTTTGGTATTAATTATAAATATCATTTTATGGAACTTATGAGTTTTCTAGTGTTGGTGGTAACTTGTAAAGTCTAGTGGGAACCTAGAGTGGAAAACTGTTGAACTTATTGATGATGGGTGTAGAAATTTCCTTGGTTGTAACCACCAGCCTATAATGAAGAATCTATGACCATGTGGAATAAATAGTTGAAACAAGGACCATATCTTGGTACCAAACAATTCAAAAATAACTATGTATTGTGCTTTCTTTTTATTGTTTCTGGAAGGGAGAGGTAGATAATTAAATATTCAGGATCAGGGCTTTAATCAGTCATAGAGGTTGGATTAAAAAGAAATAATTTATAAACATATCGTGAAACAATGATTCAACCCTTATTAGTATTTTCTAATAGATCATTGAAAACATTAGTTTTATTGATCCAATGAGATTAATGTTTTTTAATAAGTAATGAGAGGAAGTTACATTTGATAATTGAGGAGTAGTGACACTTTTATATGTTCCTAAATCTATTCAATAATGGGAATTCACTCTCACCTCTTATGAAAACAATTTATAAATAATATAGTGGATAGATGGATAACGTTGTCAATACAATTCTATCCCATATTTTAAACATGTTAGAACTGGTTATTCCCCATCCGTTACATTATCTTAATTTTAACATTTTAGTTTTCACCAATGTAACCTGTATCATTTTATTTACGTTGGTAATTTATCCTTTATGAATAAAAATAAAATCATAATTATTTGGTAAATTATACCAAATTATTATTAATGTGAAATCCTATTCATTAAATAAAAATATCATGTTTTTGGAATGTTAATTTTAACAAAAGCACATTTAACGTGTAAAATCCACTTTTAACCTTAATCTTGACAAATAAATTTTATTTATTTTACAAATGTTTATGAATAGAAATTAATTTGAAATTACTATATATTATTAATTATTATGATTTTAAATATGTAATATATTTTATGAAATTCATATCACATATGTGGGAAAACATAATTTTAGTTTAATCCCTAAGGTGTGATGAAAATGCAGTTTTCCAAAGAGAAATTTTTCTAAAGTATAGATGATTTTAATCACGAAATTTAATATGAAATTTATTCTAATGAACTAAATTGGATTCATAAATATATAATTTAAATAAATTTACTTTTAAAAAAATCATAAAATAACATATATCTTGTAAATTCTTTAAATGCAAACACATTTTTTTTAATAAAAATCAACATTTTTAACTATTCATCAAAAAAGAAATCATTTTAGAAAATTCTCAAAAGAATAAACTTATGTAATTTATTTATTTTGATCCAAAACGGAATTTAATTTTCTAAAATACATTTTATAATTATTTCAAAAATTAATTTTAATATATTTATTAAAAAATCAATAAAAAGTGTTTTTTTGAGAAAATTGTATTTTCAAAACACATGAAGACATAAAATAAAACATTATGTCATTTTTTTCCAATATTTTTACTTTATATAAAACTATTATAGTTAATTTTGAAATTTTTTTATTCATATTTATATCCCCAAGTTTATCATCTAGATTATAAAATTCATGTTTAAATAATATTATTAACTGTATATCGTAGTTCATCAAATCATGAGCTTTCTATAAAAAACATATATTAATGAAAATAAATTATTAGAAAATATATATTATAATAACTCAAAAATTTTGAGTTTCAATTCCCATAGAGTTACTTAAATCTCTTTCCACACCAATGTTATGGTCAGAAATCAATTTTGATTATTATATGAGGAATTACCCACTAAAGAGTCCCCTTTAAATACTACCAAACCATTCCCAAAGGCACACATAAACCATTAGACATGAAAAAATCCATTAGTATTTCATTAATATTCACATGAAATGATTAATCCAAGTTCTACTGTTAATGGGCATCTATAAAGCTCCCAAACCACACCTGAAATAATATCTATATATTTAGATGGAACTATTCTAGCCCTTTACATAAAAAAACACTCTTGGTCCCTGCTTAGTTACCTAGACTAGAACCCCTATAATTAAAATATTAGCATATACAAACACACACATTATTAATTATTTTCTATTTAGTTTATGTTGTATATATTGTCAATTAGATTTTTTCTACAAGATATTGTCAATAAAATGATATCTGAAGTGATGAGTAATGTATTAAGTACCAAATCCAATTTAGTAAAGGATATGACCATAATATTTATAGGTAATGAATTTTTGAACTAATTAATTGATAAATAGATAAGGAGAATAATGTTTTGGATGCTATATGAGTGGCCCCATAAACCTGATGATTTTTGAGCTGGTATGTTGGGATTTTAGAAATTATGAAGATTGAACAAGAACTAAATTCAATATGTAATAGTGTTGATCATTTGTGTGGAAGATAAATACTAATATATTGTTATTTGATATATTATAAATTTGATGTTATTTAAATAATCTATTTTAGAGGAATAAAATACTATTATGTGTGTCCGAAACATGCTTGATTTTTTTGAATTATTATATCAATCCTTGGAATTATTCAAATATATTTGAATATTATTCGAAGTAATTAAGAATGTTTGAGATTATTTTGAATTATATTTGAATTAATATAAATATATTATCTATTTTTGTATTTTAATGTAAAAATATACAATTCTATAATTTTTCATACACGTCATATTAAAAGGAAAAGGGTTCTATATAAGAGTTATTTCAATGCTGCATAGGAGTCATTTCTGTCCTATATATGTGTGAATGAAGTATATGCATGTTAAATAACATCTCATGTATGATTCATTTGATCTAAATAAGTTTCAATTTATTATGTGTATGATTCATTACAATTAAATCATGGGTGATCATGTAATGCATATGGGTCTTGGGAAACAAAAAATATTTATGTTTTCTATAAAATGAAAATTGGAAATTTAAAAAAATATTCTTGAAGAAGAAATCAAATGAGATGATTAAAAATCCATTCATTCAGGTCCTAAATATCATGATACCACTTATATCCATGATTAAAATATGCATTCAATAATATTGAATCATACTGAATATGAGAAGATCATTATCATTTATATTGTAAATTTTAAATGACGATATTTTAAATTTAAATTTAGTAATTAAAATAGATATTAAATTTATATGAGTCTTGATCTCATTTTTAGTGATCTAAATTTCAAAATATTCAATGTGATTCAAGTTGAATATGAAGATTAATGTGTGGAATTACAATCTTGTGTTAATATATTCATGTTCAAATGTGTAATTTTTTTTTAAAATATCTTAAGCCATAACAGAATGTTCCAATCTTAAAAAATGATCATTTTCATTTTATACAACCTATGAAACATATTAAACATTTTTATTGTTTAAATATTATAATCGGATACTGGATCATTCTGAATTTTAAAACGCATATTTATTCACACTCGAGAAAATAGATAAAAAATAAAGGTAACTAGTGCCGTTCTATTTAGAATATGTAGTTTAGAAAATCATGATGAAAATGTATGGAGTGATCTTCAATGAAAATTTTATGGAGAAGGAAAAATTGGGCATTCCCTATGAATATATTTTTTTATTTCATACATCCACTAAGATAATTATATTTATTGAAATTTAAGAATAACCCACAAAAAGAGAGATGGATTCTTGTACATTTGTGAATAATTAAATAAAAATAAAAATAAAAATAGACATGTTTTCCTGTATTGTGTTTGGGTGAGGAGATAAGAGAGCCATTTTATTCTCATGGAAGATTAAGAAGGAGAGGTAACTATATATATAAGGCCCTGACCTTAAACATCTCTTAATATTGAATTAAATGAATAATTCACATTGAGGATCTTTTCAGGTTTAGAGTTATAGAGAATTAGAACATAACTACTACATCTCAGAAGATTACAAAGTAGACACTTCTACTAAGTTTTCATAGAATAAAAAAAACTCTTAAAAAGAAACATGTCTAGTTCCAAGTTTTATATAGCATGACTTTCCCTTGATCCCATCCTTGACCCTATTTCACATTAGGTCTTGTAAAAAACATTTCAAAAAACTTGGGGTGAGTATAAAGAACTCAGTAAGGGATACACAAAGAATGAAATGTTTTAGTTTATCAAAACAACACTTAAACCATGAATACTTTATCAAAGTAATACATTTCACCTTTATGAATTAGTAAAAACTCTTCACCGAATAAAAGATAATTACATACCCTTTTGTAACCAAAAGATTACCATAAAACCCATAAAAAGATCACATAACATATAAAGGTAACTTGGGACATAAAAATACTTAACTGGAATAACCATACGGTCGACTTCCACACCTATCACTTAAAGGAATAGCCATACGGCCAACTTCCATACATACTTAATGGAATATCCATATGGCCGACTTCCATACCCAATTCATTGGAGGTTATAACGTAACCACCCGTCCTGGTATTCACGGCACCACCCGTCATATGGTTTATCACGTAACCACCTGTCAAATGTCCAAGTACCAATATAAAATCATAAAACATAAAACCAATATAAAGGAATGATAACATTTCCACATTTCAATCACAATATATCATTTAAATATATTGACATAATAGAATACTTTATCAAAACCATTTCCAATACCAAAATACATAAAAGAGTATATGGTATTTATTTTATTTTAAAATCATTACGGCTTGTTGAGGAAGCAGAAGACCAAATAATACTCGCGGCGGCGGAAAAGGTCGTTGTCACTACGTACGTTAAAAGAAACATTCATTTTTTTTTGTTTAGTAAAACGCTTCGTATAAAAATATTCCTTTTGTATAAAAGTAAAATTCAAAGGGGATTATACACCGTATAAAAGATAGTTGTGTATAAAACGAAATGTGCCTCAATGAAAGGAGATTGAGACGAAGTCCCTTACCTTGGGTCCGACTTGACTCGATCGTTCTTTAACGTCCTGAATAATAAACTTGAGTTAATTTCTATTTGCTTAAGAACCTTTTTCAAGTTCATTATTCCTTCTATAGAACTTATTTCCATGTTATAAACATTATTTAACCATTTAAGTTAATAATGTTTGTTTTGTCGATATTTGGTTCTTAAGTCGAATGTGGACTTCTTACAATTACATGTTGTTCGTGTGGTCAAAGGTTCTTTAGATCCAGAATGACATTCCTGATTTGGATATCATATATATCATATATATCTATCATATACATGTATTTATAATATCACATAATCATTTAGAGGTAATAAATGAAATGCACCGTTCATGGAGACGGTAAGCCATACGTACACATGAACGCTACTTTCATTTCCATTTCATATTAATGGAATTAAAACTAAATGAGAGGTATGTATATTTTAATTCCAGAATTATATTAATCATTTATATGTAACATAAATCATATATATCCATTATATATACGTACTTATAATAGTACATTACATTTGGGGATAAGAAATGAAATGCACCGTTCATGGAGACGGTAAGCCGTATGTACGCATGAACTCTACTTTCATTTCTATCTCATAATTTAATGGGAATAAATAATAATGATATAGAGTTATATTATAATTCCAGTATAACATCATATATAATAACTTTAAATCCATCCTTTATACGTCCCACATATGGCATTAACGAATCAAATCACTTTGAGGGGGCGGTAGTCCGCACTTCCTAAAATGAAATTATCTTGTTTACCCATAATGGAAACCATAAAGGTATAACACAAATGAAAAATAAAGAAGAATAAGGGAAACATAAACATAATATATATCATATATAAATAGAGTGACCTCTTAATGGCAGCATTAAAGGTGTTTAAAAGAAGATTGAACAATCATCGTTTCGTGAGGCGGAAATTCACCAACCCCAGAAACAGCATGTTCTTTAACCATTAGATGTAGATGTGTGTAAGCGTAGCTCGAATGATTATTATAACAACATCCTAGTATATTGAAGATACTGGATTTGTTACAAAATAAATTAATAAAAAGAGTTTAGGGGGTTGGAGAAGCAAAATAAAACAAAAGAACACAAGTGAACACATTACCTCAAAATCGGGTAACTCTCTTAGATTTGAGCTCAAAGGATTACTTGGGAAGAATTATGCCCAAATTGAGGCTTCAAGGAGTAATATAGGTATTTGGAGAGACAAAATGGGCAGGGTTTGGCCGAGCCAAAGGCTTTTGATGTGTGGTTAAGGAGGTAGAGGTGGGGGCCTTTTATAAGAGGAGAGGAGGGGCACTCTTGGAAAGTAAAGAAATGTTACTTTATTTTAGAATGAGTTTCGGATTTTAATGGTCCCAAATTGATTTGTTTCTAGGATAAGGTGATAAGGGTTCGAAATCAACCCGTACAATAGGTTTTGGACAAGTTTAAGTCTTATATTTTACATTATCTTTCCATTTTATTTATATCCTTTATTAATGAGGTAATCACTGCATCATCATGATGTCATAAATAATTTAATAAATTTAATGTCTAACAATTATAAAAAAAATATCATGATTTAGGAAATATTTTTAGATTTCTAATGAATATTTATAGTCCAAAAGATAGTTTATGTAGACAAATTTAAAAATATTTTACTTAGGTGATACATTCTTTGTTACATTTAACATTCTTTAAAATTAAAAAGATAAAAAGTCACTTTCTCACAAAAGTGATTCCATGGGGCCCCCAAGTCTGGCACAAGGCATACCATGCTCGGCCATGAGACAACCAATAGCCTTAGGACACATTTTGTGGTCATTTCTTTTATTATTATGGTATTATTTTATTATCTTTATCTACCTGATTACTCATTAATGAAGATAATTAAAGATAATAACCTTCGTTACTATTCATAATGTCCAAAAAATAAAAGAGTCTTAAATACATAATTTTTACCTTATGATTTCAAATATGTAATCCATTTTACCAAATTACAAACACATAAATTGCAAAAAATAATTTAAAAATAATTCCCGTTGTCAAAACAAATAGCGGGTTTTTTAGAAACAATATTTATGAAAAGTTTGGCACTTGTTTATGCCCAATTAAAAAGTGAAATTAATCCCAATGACCATCATTGGATTACATGGTAAAAATATATTCTAAATACACTTTAAAACAAATTATAAAGATAATTTAAACATATAATTAAATTATATGAAAAAGCTGTTTTGATGTAAAATGTAGTATTTTTCCTTACTCATTGAAAAATGAACATTGTCAGAAAAATACCAAAAATTAATCTAAGATAAATTTCAATGTCTCAATCATAAATAATATGTTTATATTGAAAAATAGAGCCTATATAATTTTCAAAAGGTGGATTTAAAAGGGTTTCGCCATCAAAAGGCGGTTAATGGAACTTTTAAAGAATATTATAATGTTTACGCTTAAAAACTGGATTCATTTTCATTTTTACTCCTCTAACATTTATTGAAAAAAAGTAAAAATATTTGACAAACATATATAATCATTTTGTAGTTAGTTATGTTCATTCCCGCCATTACAATGAATAGGCATTAACTACCATTTAAAAATAATATTATTTTATTACTAGTGTGCAATGAAAGATTTCAATGAAACTCTTTATTGCGTATCTTGTACGCTATTGAACATAGAAACCCTTTTAAAGTAAAATTAATATTTAATTCGTCAATATTAATAAATATGAAAATATTTTATTCATTATTTACCTGGGATGTTACATCCTTCCCCCATTTTGGGAATTGTGTCCTCGTAATTTAATTCACTTATCAAAATAAGTGGGGGTATTTATCCCTCATAGAATTTTCAGATTCCCACGTTGCCTCTTCAACAATATGGTTTTTCCACAAAACCTTTACCTGATGAATCACCTTATTCCGTAACACCTTCTCCCTGTGGTCAAGAATCTAGACCGGTTGTTTCTCATAAGATAGGTTCTCTTCCAGCTGAACTACCTCTAGACTCAAAACATGAGATGGATCTGGCATATACTTTCTCAGCATTGAAACATTAAAAAAATTGTGTACCTGAGATAAACTCTGAGGTAATTCCACTCTGTATGCAACTGATCCAACTCTCTCCAGAATTTCATATGGTGGAATGAACCTTGGACTCAGCATTCCTATATTACCAAATTGCATCACACTTTTCCATGGAGAAACCTTGAGAAAAACAAGATCACCTACCTCGAAAGATAGATCCTTCCTCCGGTTATCCGCATAATTCTTCTGCATGCTATGAGTTGTTCTCATGTGTTTCTGAATCGACTGAACTTTTTATGCCATCTCTTCTACCAATTCTGGTCCCATCAGCTTCCTTTCACCCACTTCATCCCAAAATGCTGGAGTTCGACACCGATTCCCATATAATGCCTCAAATGGTGCCATCTGTATACTGGAATGAAAACTGTTATTTTAAGAAAACTCAACCAAAGAAAGATGTTGGTCCCAACTTCCCTGATAATCCATCGAACATGCTCGTAGCATATCCTCCAAGGTCTGAATTGTTCGTTCTGACTTCCCATCTGATTGACAGTGAAAAGCTATACTAAAATTTAATTTAGTACCCAATGAATTCTGAAGGCCTTTCCAAAAGTTAGAAGTAATCCTGGGATCATGATCGGACACAATGGAGAGAGGAACTCAATTTAACTTGACTATCTCTTTAAGATACAAACGGGAAATTTGATCTAGTGAAAAAGTATCTCGTATAGCAATGAAATGAGCAGATTTAGTCAAGAGATCAACAATAACACAGATTGCATTATTACCTCAAGATGTCCTCGGAAATCCCACAACAAAGTCCATGGATATGTTTTCCCATTTTCACTCTGGCACTGGTAAAGGCTGAAGCATCCCTTTCGGTAACTGCCGCTCTGTTTTAACCTGCTGACAAGTCAGACACTTCACAATAAAATCAGCAATATCCCTTTTCATTCCATCCCACCGGTAATACTCCTGCAGATCTCGGTACATCTTAGTACTGCTAGGATGAACTGAAAACAGGGAACTATGAGCCTCACATAACAACTCATTCTTCAACTGTGAATCACAAGGCACACATAATCTCTTCCCAAACCTGAAAACACAATCATTATCAATGTTGAATTCAGGAAACTTACCCTTCTGAACCAGCTCCACCTTTTTATGCAACTCACTGTCTTCCCTCTGTGCTTGCTTAATTCTGTCTGATATGGATGATCTCACTGATACCTGAAACAAAACAGAAGAACTTCCTACACCAACAACTTCTATGCCAAAGTTCATAAAATCAAAATCCAAAGGATCTCATTCCAAATGTATCTTGGTTAATGAAGCATTACTTTTTTGACTCAAAGCATCAGCCACATTATTTGCTTTTCCCGGATGGTAGTGAATTGTACAATCATAATACTTGATTAATTTCATCCATCTCCTCTATCTCATGTTCAATTCTTTCTGAGTGAATATATACTTTAAACTTTTGTGATCAGTATATATTTCACACTTTACTCCATACAAATGATGCCTCCAAATTTTTAAAGCAAAAACAACAGCAGCTAATTCCAAATCATGTGTAGGGTAATTTACCTCATGCGTTTTCAACTGACGTGAAGCATAAGCAATTACCTGATCATTCTGCATAAGGACACAACCACGTACCTTCAACGAAGCATCACTGTATATAAAAAACTCACCATTCCTGGAAGGAAGTTCCAAAACTGGAGCATTCACCAGTCTTCTTTTCAACTCCTGAAAACAATCATCACATTCTTTTGTCCAGATAAACTTAAAACCCTTACGAGTTAGCTTAGTCATTGGACTAGATAACCGTGAAAAATTTTCAACAAACCTTCAGTAGTAACCTGCCAAACCAAGAAAACTACAGATCTCGGTTACATTTTTGGGTCTTGGCCGTTCTTCAACAACTTTTGTTTTGGAAGGATCAACAGTTATGCCATCTTTTGAAACAATGTCACCCATGAATGAAATTTGTTGTAACCAAAACACATAGTTGCTGGATTTTCCATATAGTTTCTTTTCTTTTAAGGTTTGTAAGATAACCCTTAAATGACTTTCATGTTCCTCTTTACTTTTAGAAAACACCAAAATATCATCGATGAAAACAACCACAAACTTATCCATGTATTCACGGAAAATTTTATTCATAAGGTCCATGAATACAGCAGGTGCATTGGTTAACCCAAAAGGCATAACTACAAATTCATAATAACCATATCTAGTACGGAATGAAGTCTTCGGAACGTATGCTTCTTTTACTTTCAACTTATGGTACCCCGACCTCAAGTCAATCATCGAAAAATATAGAGCTCTCTGGATCTGATCAAACACGTTATCAATATGAGGAAAAGGATACTTGTTCTTAACAGTAATATTATTCAAGGCCCTATAATCAATGAAAAGTCTCATTGAGCCATCTTTCTTTTTAACAAACAAGACAGGAGCACCCCATGGTGATGTGCTAGGTCGAATGAAACCTTTATCTAATAATTCCTGAATTTGTTTCTTTAACTCTAAAAGTTCAACTTGAGCCATTCGATAAGGGGGTTTTGAAATTGGATTAGAATCAGGAACTAAGTCAATAGTAAATTCAGCTTCTTGATCATGAATAATACCAGGCAACTCATTAGGAAAAACATCAAGATACTCATTTATCACTAGCACATCATTAATCTGAACAGTTCCTTATTTTCAAAAATATGTGCAAGGTAACATTCATTTCCATCTTTTACTAGTTTCTAAACTTCCTGATATGTTATCAAAATCAAGGGTTCATTCTTGTACACAAAATCAAAATCTTTATAAAAAGAAACCATTTTAGCACTGCAGTCAATCTTAGCATGATAAAGAGAAAGCCAATCCATTCCCAAAATAACATCAAACTCCTCTAGAGGCAAAAAAATAAGGTTTTCTAGTAGATTCTTTCCACACACAAGGATAAGAAGGTTCTTATAATTCCTTTTTGTCTCAACGTTTCCCCCGGCTGTTTTTACCATATGTTCAGGATTCATATCTTGTGATTGAATTCCCAATTTACTAGAAAACTTCTCAGAAATGAAAGAATGTGTAGACCCTGAATCAAACAACACATTGGAATAATCTGAACAAACAAACAGTGTACCTGATACTACTTCATTTGATGGCCCAACATCTGCTGAAGTTGTTGCAAAGGATTTCACCACCACTTTCTGCTTGTAGTCTGGATGGTGTCCCCCAGTTGAGTTCTTCGTTAGACACTCATTTTCATAATGACCTATTTCATTACACTTAAAATATCTTACCGCTGGCTTTTCATTGCCAGCTTAATCATCTTCCTTACAGTTACGATCAATATGAGCAGACTTACCACACCGAAAGAACTTACCAGAGATGGATAAACATTCTACAGGATTCATTTTACCACACTTCTCACAGGATGGATATTTGGGTTTCTTTCCTCCTTGCTTCTTTGATGAATTCTTCCCCTTTTCTTGCCAACTGGACCTCTTATTCTGTTGTTTTTCATAGAACACCTGATCATCGGAAAACTCCATTTCCACCACTGACATTTTCCTCTGCGGTTGATCTGGCTGATCTCATGCATGGATACCACCACCATTTATAGCCTGAGTCAACTGTGCCATCACTGCAACAGACTGTTCAGTTCCAATTCCGACCATCTCAGGTTGCTGATTTGGAAGGTTGTCTTCCTCCTAATGTCATCCCAACATAGCTGCTTTGTTTCCTCTGTGGAAAACCTTTCTTAACACAGAAATATCTTAGGAGAAGCAACATGGTAATCTTTAAATGCTATATCATTTCAGTTATACCATAATTTGACTTATAATTTAACAATTTTCTAACTCCTAAAGTTGTCTAAACCGACCTCTGATACCAACTATAAGGCCCCGGCCTTAAACATCTCTTAATATTGAATTAAATGAATAATTCACATTGAGGATCTTTTCAGGTTTAGAGTTTTAGAGATTTAGAATATAACTACTACATCTCAGAAGATTACAAAGTAGACACTTCTACTAAGTTTCCATAGAATAAAAAAACACTCTTAAAAAGAAACATGTCTAGTTCCAAGTTTTATAAAGCATGACGTTCTCTTGATCCCATCCTTGACCCTATTCCACATTAGGTCCTGTGAAAAACATTTCAAAAAAGTTGGGGTGAGCATAAAGAGATCAGTAAGGGATACACAAATAATGAAAAGTGTTAGTTTATCAAAACAACACTTAAACCATGTATACTTTATCAAAGTAATACTTTTCACCTTTATGAAGTAGTAAAAACTCTTCACCGAATAAAAGATCATTACTTACCCTTTTATAACCAAAAGATTACCATAAATCCCATAAAAAGATCACATAACATATAAAGGTAACTTGGGACATAAACATACTTAATTGGAATAACCATACGGTCGACTTCCACACCTATCACTTAACGTAATAGCCATACGACCAACTTCCATGCATACTTAATGGAATATCCATACGGCCGACTTCCATACCCAATGCATTGGAGGTTATAACGTAACCACCTATCTTGGTATTCACGGCACCACCCGTCATATGGTTTATCACGTAACCACCTGTCAAATGTCCAAGTACCAATATAAAATCATAAAACATAAAACCAATATAAAGGAATGATAACATTTCCACATTTCAATCAAAATATATCATTTAAATATATTGAAATAATAGAATCCTTTATCAAAACCATTTCCAATACCAAAATACATAAAAGAGTATATGGTATTTATTTTATTTTAAAATCATTACGGCTTGTTGAGGAAACCAAAGACCAAATAATACTCGTGGCGGCGGAAAAGGTCGTTGTCACCGCGCACGTTAAAAGAAACATTACTTTTTGTCATTTAGTAAAATGCTTCGTAGAAAAAGATTTCTTTTGTATAAAAGTAAAAGTTAAATGGGTTTATACACCATATAAAAGATAGTTGTGTATAAAAAGAAATGTGTCTCAATGAAAGGAGATTGAGACGAAGTCCCTTACCTTGGGTCCGACTTGACTCGATCGTTCTTTAACGTCCTGAATAATAAACTTGAGAGTTAATTTCTATTTTCTTACGAACCTTTTTCATGTTCATTATTCCTTTTATATCACTTATTTCCATGTTATAAACATTATGTAACCATTTAAGTTAATAATGTTTGTTTTGTCGATATTTGGTTCTTAAGTCGAAAGTGGACTTCTTACAATTACATGTTGTTCGTGTGGTCAAAGGTTCTTTATATCCAGAATGAAATTCCTGATTTGGATATCATATATATCTAGAATATACATGTATTTATAATATCACATAATCATTTAGAGGTAAGAAATGAAATGCACCGTTCATGGAGACGGTAAGCCGTAGGTACGCATGAACGCTACTTTCATTTCTATGTCATATTAATGGAACTAAAACTAAATGAGAGGTATGTATATTTTAATTCCAGAATTATATTAATCATTTAGATGTAACATACATCATATATATCCATTATATATACGTACTTATCATAGACCATTACATTTGGGGATAAGAAATGAAATGCACCGTTCATGGAGACGGTAAGCCGTATGTACACATGAACGCTACTTTAATTTCTATCACAACATTTAATGGGAAGAAATAATAATGATATAGAGGTATATTATAATTCCAGTATAACATCATATATAATAACTTTAAATCCATCCTTTATACGTCCCACATATGGCATTAACGAATCAAATCACTTTGAGGGGGCGGTAGTCCGCACTTCCTAAAATGAAATTATCGTGTTTACCCACAATGGAAACCTTAAAGGTATACCATAAATGAAAAATACAGAAGCATAAGGGAAACATAAAAATAATATATATCATATATAAATATAGTGACATCTTAATGGCACCATTAAATGTGTTTAAAAGAATATTGAACAATCAACGTTTCGTGAGGCAGAAATTCGCTAACCACAGAAACAGTATGTTCTTTAACCATTAGATGTAGATGTGTGTAATTGTAGCTCGAATTATTATTATAAAAACATCCTAGTATATTGAAGATACTGGAGTTCTTACAAAATAAATGAATAAAAAGAGTTTAAGGGGTTGGAGAAGCAAAATAAAACAAAAGAACACAAGTGAACACATTACCTCAAAATCGGGTAACTCTCTTAGATTTGATCTCAAAGGCTTCCTTGGGAAGACTTCTGCCCAATGTGAGGCTTCAAGGAGTAATAGAGGGATGGGGAGAGACAAAATGGGCAGAGGTTGGCCGAGCCAAAGGCTTTTAAAGTGTGGGTAAGGAGGTAGAGGTGGGGGCCTTTTATAAGAGGAGAGGAGGGGCACTCTTGGAAAGTAAGGAAATGTTACTTTATTTTAGAATGAGTTTCAGATTTTAATGGTCCCACATTAATGTGTTTCGAGGATAAGGTGATAAGGGTTCGAAATACACCCATCCAATAGGTTTTGGACATGTGTAGGTCTTAGATTTTACATTATCATCCCATTTTATCTAAATCCTTTATTAATGAGGTAATCACTGCATCATCATGATGTCATAAATAATTTAATAAATTTAATGTCTAAAAATTATAAAAAAATATCATGATGTAGGAAATCTTTTTATATTTCTAATGAATAATTATATTCCAAACGATCATTTATGTAGACAAATTTAAAAATATTTTACTTAGGTGATACATTTTTTGTTACATTTAACATTCTTTAAAAATAAAATGATAAAAAGTCACTTTCTCACAAAAGTGATTCCATTGGGCCCCCAAGTTTGGCACAAGGAATACCATGGTCGGCCATGAGACAAACAGTAGCCTTAGGACACATGTTGTGGTCATTTTTGTATTATTATGATATTATTTTATTATCTTTAACTACCTAATTACTCATTAATCAAGATAATTAAAGATAATAACCGTCGTTACTATTCATAATGTCCAAAAATAAAAGAGTCTTAAATACATAATTTTTACCTTCTGATTTCAAATATGTAATCCATTTTACCAAATTACAAACACATAAATTGCAAAAATTAATTTAAAAATAATTCCCGTTGTCAAAACAAATAGCAGGGTTTTTAGAAACAATATTTATGAAAAGTTTGGCATTTGTTTATGACCAATTAAAAAGTAAAATTAATCCCAATGACCATAATTTGGATTACATGGTAGAAATATATTCTAATTACACTTTAAAACAAATTAAAAAGATAATATAACCATATAATTAAATTATATGAAAAAGTTGTTTTGATGTAAAATGTTGTATTTTTTACTATTCATTGAAAAATGAACATTGTCAGAAAAATACCAAAAATTAATCCAAGGTAAATTTCAATGTCCCAATCATAAATAATATGTTTATATTGATAAATAGAGCCTATAAAATTGTCAAAAAGTGGATTTAAAAGGTGTTCTCCATCAAAAGGCGGTTAATCGACCTTTTAAAGAATATTAGAATGTTTACGCTTAAAAACTGGATTCATTTTCATTTTTACTCCTCTAACATTTATTGAAAAAAAGTAAAAATATTTGACAAACATATATAATAAATTTGTAGTTAGTTCTGTTCATTCCCGCCATTACAAGGGCTAGGCGTTAACTACCATTTAAAAATAATATTATTTTATTACTAGTGTGCAACGAAAGATTTCAATGAAACTCTTTGTTGCGTATTTGGTACGCTATCGAACATAGAAACCCTTTTAAAGTAAAATTAATATTCAATTCGTAAATATTAATGAATATGAAAATGTTTTTTTCATTATTTACCTGGGATGTTACATCCTTCCCCCATTTTGGGAATTGCGTCCTCGTAATTTAATTCACTTATCAAAATAACTGGGGGTATTTATCCCTCATAGCATTTTCAGATTCCCACGTTTCCTCTTCAACAATATGGTTTTTCCACAAAACCTTTACCTGATGAATCACCTTATTCCGTAACACCTGCTCCCTGTGGTCAAGAATCTAGACCGGTTGTTCCTCATAAGATAGGTTCTCTTCCAGCTGAACTACCTCTGGACTCAAAACATGAGATGGATCTGGCATATACTTTCTCAGCATCGAAACATGAAAAACATTGTTTACCTGAGATAAACACGGAGGTAATTCCACTCTGTATGCAACTGATCCAACTCTCTCTAGAATTTCATATGGTCGAATGAACCTTGGACTCATCTTTCCTTTCTTACCAAATCTCCTCACAATTTTCCCTGGAGAAACCTTGAGAAAAACATGATCACCTACCTCGAAAGATAGATCCTTCCTCCAATTATCCGCATAACTCTTCTGCCATCTGTGAGCTGTTCTCATGTGTTTCTGAATCTACTAAACTTTTTCTGCCATATCTTCTACCAATTCTGGTCCCATCAGCTTCCATTCACCCACTTCATCCCAAAATGCTGGAGTTCGACACCGCTTCCCATATAATGCCTCAAATGGTGCCATCTGTATACTGGAATGAAAACTGTTATTATAAGAAAACTCAACCAAAGAAAGATGTTGGTCCCAACGTCCATGATAATCCATCGAACAAGCTCATAGCATATCCTCCATGGTCTAAATTTTTCATTCTGACTGCCCATCTGATTGAGGATGAAAAGCTGTACTAAAATTTAATTCAGTACCCAATGACTTATGAAGGCTTTTCCAAAAGTTAGAAGTAAACCTGGGATCACGATTGGACACAATGGAGAGAGGAACTCCATGTAACCAGACAATCTCTTTAAGATACAAATGGGAAAGTTGATCTAGTGAAAAATTATCTCGTATAGCAAGGAAATGAGCAGATTTAGTCAAGAGATCAAAAATAACCCAGATTGCATTATTACCTCCAGATGTCCTCGGAAATCCCACAACAAAGTCCATGGATATGTTTTCCCATTTTCACTCTGGCACTGGTAAAGGCTGAAGCATCCCTTTCGGTAACTGCCGCACTGTTTTAACCTGCTGACAAGTCAGACACTTCACAATAAAATCAGCAATATCCCGTTTCATTCCATCCCACGAGTAATACTCCGGCAGATCTCTGTACATCTTAGTACTTCCAGGATGAACTGAAAACGGGGAACTATGAGCCTCACATAACAACTCATTTTCAACTGTGAATCACAAGGCACACATAATCTCTTCCCAAACCTCAAAACACAATCATTATCAATGTTGAATTCAGGAAACTTACCCTTCTGAACCAGCTCTACCTTTTTCTGCAACTCACTGTCTTCCCTCTGTGCTTGCTTAATTCTATCTGATAGGGATGATCTCACTGATACCTGAAACAAAACAGAAGAACATCCTACACCAACAACTTCTATGCCAAAGTTCATCAAATCAAAAACCAAAGGATCTCGTTCCAAACGTAGCATGGTTAATGAAGCATTACTTTTTCAACTCAAAGCATCAACCACTTTATTTTATTTTCCCGGATGGAAGTGAATTGTACAATCATAATCCTTGATTAATTCCAGCCATCTCCTCTGTCTCATGTTTAATTCTTTATGAGTGAATATATACTTTAAACTTTTGTGATCAGTATATATTTCACACTTTACTCCATAGAAATGATGCCTCCAAATTTCTAAAGCAAAAACAACAGAAGCTAATTTCAAATCATGTGTAGGGTAATTGACCTCATGAGTTTTCAACTGACATGAAGCATAAGCAATTACCTGATCATTCTGCATAAGGACACAACCAAGTCCCTTCAACGAAGCATCACTAAATATAACAAACTCACCATTCCTGGAAGGAAGTGCCAAAACTGGAGCATTCACCAATCTTCTTTTCAACTCCTGAAATCAATCATCCCATTATTTTGCCCAGATAAACTTAACACCCTTACGAGTTAGCTTAGTCATTGGACTAGATAACCGTGAAAAATTTTCAACAAACCTTCGGGAGTAACCTGCCAAACCAAGAAAACTATGGATCTCGGTTACATTTGTGGGTCTTGGCCATTCTTCAACAACTTTTTTTAGCAGGATCAACAGTTATGCCATATTTTGAAACAATGTGACCAAGGAAAAAAAATTTTGTAAGCAAAACTCACACTTGCTAAATTTTCCATATATTTTCTTTTCTTTTAAGGTTTTCATGAAAACCCTTAAATGACTTTCATGCTCCTCTTTACTTTTAGAAAACAAAAAAATATCATCGATGAAAACAACCACAAACTTATCCAAGAACCCATGGGAAATTCTATTCATAAGGTCCATGAATACAGTAGGTGCATTGGTTAACCCAAAAGGAATAACTAAAAATTCATAATGGCCATATCTAGTACAGAACGCAATCTTCAGAACGTCTGCTTCTTTTACTTTCAATTGATGGTACCCCGACCTCAAGTCAATCTTCGAGAAATACTGAGCTCCCTAGATCTGATCAAACAAATCATCGATATGAGTCAAAGGATACTTATTCTTATTAATAATATTATTCAAGGCCCTATAATCAATGCAAAGTCTCATTGAGCCATCTTTATTTTTAACAAACAAGACAGGAGCACCCCATGGTGATGTGCTTGGTGGAATGAAACCTTTATCTAATAACTCCAGCAATTGTTTCTTTAACTCTAAAAGTTCAATGTGAGCCATTCGATAAGGGGTTTTTGAAACTGGATTAGAATTAGGAACTATGTCAACAGTAAATTCAACTTCCCGATCATGAATAATACTAGGCAACTCATTAGAAAAAACATCAAGATACTCATTTACCACTGGCACATCATTAATCTGAACAGTTCCTTTATTTTCAACAATATGTGCAAGGTAACATTCATTTCCATATTTTACTAGTTTCTCAACTTCCTGATATGTTATCAAAATCAAGGGTTCATTCTTGTACACAAACTGAAAATATTTCTGAAAAGAAACCATTTTAGCTCTGCAGTCAATCTTAGCATGATAAACAGAAAGCCAATCCATGCCCAAAATAACATCAAACTCTACTAGAGGAAAAAATAAGGTTTTCTAGTAGATTCTTTCCACACACAAGGATAGGAAGGTTCTTATAATTCCTTTTTGTCTCAACGTTTCCCCCGGGTGTTTTTACCATAAGTTCAGGATTCATATCTTGTGATGGAATTCCAAATTTACTAGAAAACTTCTCAGAAATGAAAGAATGTGTAGACCCTGAATCAAACAACACATTGGCATAATCTGAACAAAAAAACAGTGTACCTGATACTATTTCATTCGATATCCCAATATCTGCTGAAGTTGTTGCAAAGGATTTCACCACCCCTTTCTTCTTGTATTCTGACTGCTTTCCCCCAGTTGAGTACTTCGTTAGACACTCATTTGCATAATGACCCATTTCATTACACTTAAAACATCCTACCACTAGCTTTTCATTTCCTGCTTGATCATCTTCCTTACAGTTATGAGCAATATGACCAGAATTACCACACCGAAAGCACTTACCAGACTTGGATAAACATTCTCCAGGATGCATTTTACCACACTTCTCACAGGATGGATATTTGGTTTTCTTACCTCCTTGCTTCTTTGATGAATTTTTCCCCTTTTCCTGCCAACTGGACCTCTTCTTATGTTGTTTGTCATAGAACACCTGATCATTGGAAAAATCCATTTCCACCTTCTCGGCACATCGGACAATTTTTTCATAACTTTTGGACTCACGAGAAGCTAAACCCCTTCGATACTTTGGCTTTAACCCTGAGTAAAAACAGTTTATTTTACTATCAAGATCTCGTATGAAGTTTGAAGCATACCTTGCCAATCGAGTGAACTTTGCTTCATAAAAATCCACTGAATCATCCTCCTGCCTCAATTCTAGGAACTGTTTTTCCATCCTAAGACAAACCACCATAGGAAAATATTTCTCAAGAAACATACCTTTGAATTCGTCCCAGTGAAGATCCTCAATCTAATCACTATCCCGGATATTTTTCACCATCGACCACCACTGATCAGCTTCACCTTCAAAACGGAAAACAACAGGACTAACCTTTTGATGATCTGAACACCCCATGACAACAAAAATCTTCTCCAGTGCTTTAATCCACCCTTCAGCTTGCACGGGGTCAGATGATCCTCTGAATGATGGGGGATGTTGCCTCATGAAATATTCCACCACTGACATGTTCCTCTGCGGTTGATCTGGCTGATCTCGTGCATGGATACCACCACCATTTATAGCATGGGTCAACTGTGCCATCACTGCAACAAACTGTTCAGTTCCAATTCTGACCATCTCAGGTTGCTGATTTGGAAGGTTGTCTTCCTCCTGATGTCATCCCAACATAGCTGCTTTGTTTCCTCTACGAAAAACCATTCTGAACACAGAAATATCTTAGGCGAAGCAACATGGTAATCTTTAAATGCTATATCATTTCAGTCATACCATAAATTAACTTATAATTTAACAATTTTCTAACTCCTAAAGTTGCCTAAACTGACATCTGATACCAACTATAAGGCCCCGACCGTAAACATCTCTTAATATTGAATTAAATGAATAATTCACATTGAGGATCTCTTAAGGTTTAGAGTTTTAGAGAATTAGAACATAACTACTACATCTCAGAAGATTATAAAGTAGACACTTCTACTAATTTTACATAGAATAAAAAAACCCTCAAAAATAAACATGTCTAGTTCCATGTTTTATATAGCATGACTTTCCCTTGATCCCATCCTTGACCCTATTCCATATCAGGTCCTGTGAAAAACATTTCAAAAAACTTGGGGTGAGCATAAAGAGCTCAGTAAGGGATACACAAAGAATGAAAAGTGTTAGTTTATCAAAAAAAAGTAAACCATGTATACTTTATCAAAGTAAAACTTTTCACCTTTATGAAGTAGTAAAAAATCTTCACCGAATAAAAGATCATTACTTACCCTTTTGTAACCAAAATATTACCATAAAACCCATAAAAAGATCACATAACATATAAAGGTAACTTGGGACATAAACATACTTAAGTGGAATAACCATACGGTTGACTTCCACACCTATCACTTAATGGAATAGCCATACGGCCAACTTCCATACATACTTAATGGAATAGCCATACGACCGACTTCCATACCCAATGCATTAGAGGTTATAACTTAACAACCCGTACTGGTATTCATGGAACCACTCTTCATATGGTTTATCACGTAACCACCTGTCAAATGTCCAAGTACCAATATAAAATCATAAAACATAAAACCAATATAAAGGAGTGATAAAATTTCCACATTTCAATCACAATATATCATTTAAATATATTGACATAATAGAATCCTTTATCAAAACCATTTCTAATACCAAAATACATAAAATAGTATATGATATTTATTTTATTTTAAAAGCATTACGGATTGTTGAGGAAGCCAAAGACCAAATAATACTCGCGGCAGCGGAAAAGGTCATTGTCACCGCATATGTTTAAAGAAACATTCCTTTTTTTCGTTTAGTAAAATGCTTCGTAGAAAAAGATTCCTTTTCTATAAAAGTAAAAGTCAAAGGGGTTTATAAACCGTATAAAAGATAGTTGTGTATAAAACAAAATGTGCCTCAATGAAAGGATATTGAGACGAAGTCCCTTACCTCGGGTCCGACATGACTCGATCATTCTTTAAAATCCTGAATAATAAACTTGAGTTAATGTCTATTTTCTTAAGAACCTTTTTCATGTTCATTATTCCTTTTATATCACTTATTTCCATGTTATAAAAATTATGTAACCATGTAAGTTAATAATGCTTGTTTTGTCGATATTTGGTTCTTAAGTCGAAAGTGGACTTCTTAGAATTACATGTTGTTCGTGTGGTCAAAGGTTCTTTATATCTAGAATGACATTCCTGATTTGGATATCATATATATAATATATATCTATCATATACATGTATTTATAATATCACATAATCATTTAGAGGTAAGAAATGAAATGCACCATTCATGGAGACGGTAAGCCGTACGTATGCATGAACGCTACTTTCATTTCTATGTCATATTAATGGAATTAAAACTAAATGAGATGTATGTATATTTTAATTCAAGAATTATATTAATCATTTATATGTAACATACATCATATATATCCATTATATATACGTACTTATAATAGTACATTACATTTGGGGATAAGAAATGAAATGCACCGTTCATGGAGACGGTAAGCCGTACGTATGCATGAACGCTACTTTCATTTCTATCTCATAATTTAATGGGAAGAAATAATAATGATATAGAGGTATATTATAATTCCAGTATGACATCATATATAATAACTTTAAATCCATCCTTTATACGTCCCACATATGGAATTAACGAATCAAATCACTTTGAGGGGGCGGTAGTCCGCACTTCCTAAAATGAAAATATCGTGTTTACCCACAATGGAAACCATAATGGTATACCAAAAATGAAAAATACAGAAGCATAAGGGAAACATAAACATAATATATATCATATATAAATATAGTGACATCTTAATGGAACCATTAAAGGTGTTTAAAAGAAGATTGAACAATCATCGTTTCGTGAGGCAGAAATTCGCCAACCACAGAAACAGTAAGTTCTTTAACCATTAGATGTATATGTGTGTAAGTGTAGCTAGAATGATTATTGTAACAACATCCTAGTATATTTAAGATACTGTATTTGTTACAAAATAAATGAATAAAAAGAGTTTAGGGGGTTGGAGAAGCAAAATAAACCAAAAGAACACAAGTGGACACATTACCTCAAAATCGGGTAACTCTCTTAGATTTGAGCTCAAAGGCTTCCTTGGGAAGACTTCTGCCCAAAGTGAGGCTTCAATGAGTAAGAGAGGGATGTGGAGAGACAAATTGGTTAGGGTTTGGACGAGCCAAAGTCTTTTGAAGTGTGGGTAAGGAGGTAGAGTTGGGGTCCTTTTATAAGAGGAGAGGAGGGTCACTCTTGGAAAGTAAGGAAATGTTACTTTATTTTAGAATGAGTTTCGGATTTTAATGGTCCCACATTGATGTGTTTCAAGGATAAGGTTATAAGGGTTCGAAATCCACCCATCCAATAGGTTTTTGACATGTGTAGGTCTTATATTTTACATTATCCTTCCATTTTATTTAAATCCTTTATTAATGAGGTAATCACTGCATCATCATGATGTCAAAAAAGATTTAATAAATTTAATGTCTAAAAATTATAAAAAAACTATCATGATGTAGGAAATATTTTTAGATTTCTAATGAATATTTATAGTCTTATTTATCATTTTTGTAGACAAAATTAAAAATATTTTACTTAGGTGATACATTCTTTGTTACATTTAACATTCTTTAAAAATAAAAAGATAAAAAGTCACTTTATCACAAAAGTGATTCCATGGGCCCCCCAAGATTGGAACAAGGAATCCCATGGTCGGCCATGAGACAACCAGTAGCCTTAGGACACATGTTGTGGTCATTTTTTATTATTATGATATAATTCTATTATCTTTAACTTCCTGATTACTCATTAATCAAAATAATTAAAGATAATAACCGTCATTACTATTCATAATGTCCAAAAATAAAAGTCTTAAATACATAATTTTGACCTTCTGATTCCAAATATTTAATCCATTTTACCAAATTACAAACACATAAATTGCAAAAATTAATTGAAAAATAATTCCTGTTGTCAAAAAAAATTGCGGGTTTTTTAGAAACAATATTTATGAAAAGATTGGCACTTGTTTATGACCAATTAAAAAATAAAATTAATCCCAATGACCACCATTGGATTACATGGTAAAAATATATTCTAATTACACATTAAAACAAATTAAAAAGATAATATAACCATATAATTAAATTATATGAAAAAGCAGTTTTGATGTAAAATGCAGTATTTTTCACTATTCATTGAAAAATGAACATTGTCAGAAAAATACCAAAAATTAATCCAAGGTAAATTTCAATGTCCCAATCATAAATAATATTTTTATATTGAAAAACAGAGCCTATAAAATTGTCAAAAAGTGGATTTAAAAGGGGTTCTCCATCAAAAGGCGGTTAATCGACCTTTTAAAGAATATTAGAATGTTTACGCTTAAAAACTGAATTCATTTTCATTTTTAATCCTCTAACATTTATTGAAAAAAAATAAAAACATTGGAAAAACATATATAATCATTTTTTAGTTAGTCATGTTCATTCCCGCCATTACAACGGCTAGGCGTTAACTACCATTTAAAAATAATATTATTTTATTACTAGTGTGCAACGAAAGATTTCAATGAAACTCTTTGTTGAGTATCTGGTACGCTATCGAACATAGAAACCATTTTAAAGTAAAATTAATATTTAATTCGTAAATATTAATAAAGATGAAAATGTTTTATTCATTATTTACCTGGGATGTTACAATATACTATTTAGAAGAAGAACTAAAAAGAAGATCCTATATGGAATGAAGAATTTTTTGGATATTAAATAAAGAGAAGAAGAATCCAAAAACTACCATAGTGAAACTAGTGATTCGAAGTAGTTTGAGAAAGAATGGAAAATGAATAAAGATAAATTGACCTTAAAGGATTACATTTCAATGAGAAAGAACATACTTAAATTTCAATGTTATATTTCTAGGAGATATTTAGGGAATATGTGTTGTTCATTATTACATTCCATTAAATATTTTTTTGGGATTTATTCTTGATGTTTGAGTTGATAGGTGAGAAATAAAATTTTGAGAAGATATAGGAAGCTATGAATTGAAATATTGAAAATGTTTTAATTGTAATATTCTGAAAGGAAAAGGGTGGTTTATATATATTTTTTGAGAAATAAGATCATATTTTATCTATATTAACATTCCTAGATAAACATGGTGGTATACTTCAAGAAGAGATATGTTTTGGAAGATCTTGTATCATTTGAGTTTAAAAAACTTGTTAGTGTAATTTTATTCCATTTAAGTAATATAGTGGATATTTTAGATTATTATATAGTAAATTAACATTTGTAATATTTTGACCTTAGTTTCTAGATTATCCTCAGCCAAACCACTCGTATTTTATGATAAATACAATATTGGGGTATACCTGTCTTAATAAAAGTTGACTAGGAGAATGATTAAAATTCCTAAAAGGTGTCAGAAATTATAAAAAACACATATGCAAAAAAAAATTATAGCACTACATTTGATATAGGTGATTTCTATGTTTAAAGTGAAAAGATCAAAAAATCATAATTAACTTTAGGTGGTTAATTTAAAAAGGTGTTTAAAGGCTTAAAGAATATTTTAAATTTGGAAAAAAATTTACAATGCATAATTTACACCCCTCTGAAGTGTATCTAAATAGATCCTATGGAACTAAAAATTTGTATTAGTGCCCAGGATCCCTTTGATTAGATCCCTATTGTTCTATAAAAACATATATCTAAAAAAGGTAATCTCTAATCATATCTATTTTTTTAGTTTTGTTTAGTATATTACATGAAGTAATATTTTAAAATTATTGAAGGAGGTCCTAAAATAATAAAATAATTATTCATCACTATTCATATTGACTTAGATGTTTTTCTATAAAATTAGGGAAATAAGAACAATAAATAAAATATAAAGTAGAGAAAATTATTAAATAATTAGAAAATAATGACATCTAAATGAAGGATATTAATGTGAAAATTGTGATGATAAATCTATTGCTTATAGTTCTTTAGTGAAACAGTGATAAACAATTATGTTGATATATTTAATGAATCACTTGGTGATTTATATTTTGAAGTTAATGATTACTTAAATACTATTCCTAGTTATGTTTTAACATAAATATTTTTCATATATAAAGGGACTTTATAATGGAATTCACATCTAGAAAAGGTCACTTATGTAATACAAGAATCTTTAGTCGAAATGGTTACTAGGTGAAACACAATATTAATGTTTATTATAGTCAAGTACAAAAAAGTTTTAATTTGTAATGAAAAATGTTCATTGATTTATGAAAAATTGAAAACGTTTCCTCATTAGAATGTTTAATTTTAATATTATATTAAAAATTAGTCCATGCATTTGAAATTTTAGACAAGGTATCTATGGGTTCAAAAAGTGAACAAATTGTAGTTAAAATAAATAAAATAAAATATTGGGACATATTTAATAGATTCTAGTTTTAGGATTCAAGATAAATTATAGAAGATGAATAATATTTGTGATGGAATTTTAATATTGTTTAAAGATGAGAAAATTACCCTCAACATAAAAATTCATGAGATGAAAATAAAGTAGATATTTATAGAATCTATAAAATAGGGACCTTCCCAGATATCTAGAAAGAGAATTTCTATGAATCAATTTTGTTTATATTTTTTTCCATAAAATTTTTCTTCTTTTGGTGGTAATGATAACTTGCGATCCCCTAAAAAATAATCCACATCAATATAATAGAATAAGGAATTCCAAAAACCTAAAAAAATCAATTTTTTCTAAATCCATTTCAATTGAATGGGTTGATTTCAAATAAAAAATTATATAAATGTTTATGGAAAAAAGTTAGTATAAAATCACCATATCCTATGGGGTGAATATTGAAATATCCATAGAAAGTTTCCCCAAAATAGGATCCTAAAAATTTAGGATTTCCTCATAAATATAGTATAGAGAAACACTATATCTAGACATATTTAATAGTGACATATAAAATACTTTTTTTAAATTGATGGTGATATTAGAGGTCTATACATAAATAAACCAAGTATAGGAATATTATTTCAACTTTTGGAAGTCATATAAGCTCTAAATAAGGTGGGATATGATATGAAATAAAATGAATATTTTCTCTATAGAAAAATAACTATATATCTATAAAAAATAGATTTGGTTTTTAATGAATTTTTGTGTTTATTATGAAAAACATGGTCACTAATTTAAATAATTTTGGTATTTCAAATTTAAATAGACCTTACATAAACCCAAGGAAAGAATAATTAAATAGAATTTTGAGAAAAAAGGAAAATATTTAAATCTAACCTGGGAAAAAAATCAAAAGAAAGAAAATCAAGTGCTCTTAAACTGTCAATGAAGAAAAATCATGGAATAATTGTTATAATAGACAAGATAATATTATTTTACTATAATAATAGATGAAAAATTATTTATCTTTAAAAAATAATAATATAAATTTATATCAGAAGGATTAGGATAGAATAAATAAGAAGCGATTCAATCTAAAAAAGAGTTAGTAGAGAAAATGGTTGTAAGATATATGATTGTTATTCCTTTTCAAGTTAAAAATATAATGGAAGGAACCTATGACTCCTCGTATTAGTGTTTAAAATATATGGAAATAGGGAATACACAAAAAATAATATTAAACATACTCCCAAAGAGTGTCTAAAATTAGGTCCAACCCAATTGGAGATGGCTACAAAAATAGCTGAGGAACCAAATAATGAATGTTACTTGATTAATCAAGTTAATAAGGATATTATGTTAATGAATAATGATGAAAAGAATGAGAAATAAATGCTTTGAAAGGGTGAATGGATTTAAAAAATCGAAAGGGATGATATCATAGAGATTTATCAAGGTCATTGAACTACATCGAAAGAGTGGATTTGATTTAAAAAAATATCTACATCATACTACTACAACTAATTGATTTATAAGAGTCCACCATATTCAAATATGTTTGTATTTGTGTATTCAATAATTGGGAACGAAAGCTAAATATAGAAAACGATCATCTCTTATAGTTATTTAAAAAAATTGTTATTGAAAATAAATTGTTATCATACACAGTTAGAAGAAACTTTGGTGGTGTACGAAAAGAATCACTTTATGGGGAGGTTCCCAAACAAATGAATCTATCATATATTTATCATTTTTTATGAAATATTATATCCTATAACTACCCTTCATCATTGAAGGATGTGGTATGATTTTCACTCTCGTAATTTTATTTTTGATTTATAATGAATTATTTTATAAAGAGGGAGTTAGTTTCTATTAAAATGGTTTATAAAAAATAAATTTCACTTGAAATAATTTAGTATATATTTTTATGTGAGCACTGACCAAATGTTTTTTAAAACAATTTTTGTATAAAACCCTTAATGAGATAATTTCCTAGTTGGTATGATATTAATATTTTTTAATGGATATATTTGTTGTCTAAATTGACATTTTTAATTTTCTACATTATTTTTTCCTAATTATAAATAGAATTGGTTTATTGATGGAACATTAAAATTTAACATGTTTTATAATAGGTCTCTCATAGTTTAAATTTAACATAATGAAAATAGAAGAATACAAGGGGATGAGTTGGGTTACATAAAATTAGAATAGTTAGTTGAAGATTGAAAATACTTCCCATACACCCATGTGGTTAATAATGAAAATAAAAACACCCCATTTTCATCTCTTTTCACTTATATGGAGAATGAATTACATCGAATTTTATAGTAAATTTTGTGTTGATAAAAAATTTAAAGGGGATATTGAAGTTTCCATGGGCTAAAGTTGTATTTTTTCATAATTAGTTTTATTTTAATTTAGATTTTAAATGTAATGAAAATGTAAAGTGATAAGTAAGGGAATGAGTATTCACCTAATGGAATTGAGAGATATTCAAATAATGTTTATGGGTAATGAAATTTAGAAGTATTTTCATGTTAAATGGAAAACTAAAATAATGAGTTAATTGTTATATGAGTATCACCTAAGAATAATGATTGTTTTGATAATATGAGTGTATAAAAAAAGATTTCAAATGTCATAGGATCATTATCTTCAACATGTAACACTGGGGGAAAGGGTGACCACCCAAGTGGTTTACCTAATGCCCATACATCCACATCTGAGAAAAAGACGAAGTCTTGGGCTGAAATAATTTCCAAAGAGGTAAATGTTGATAATGTTGACAACATTAAAGGAAATTTTCCAATATATGATGAATCAATAGATGATCAAGAAATTCAACTCAAGGTGGACAATCAAATCTCAAAAGAAATTATAACTCCCTCATTAGCGGAAAAGGTAATGAAATTTTAGAATCTGACTATACAATCATTTCTAAACCTTGTCATACTTTTGAAAAATATGTTGTGGATAAAGAGGGATTTTAGCCGGTCCCCTATAAGAAGAAAAAGTCTCCAGTGGTCTCTATAGCAGAGGTTAATCATTTGAATGCAGGGGACAATACTTGTCACTTTGTTCAAGATGTTGATAACCACATCGAGATGTAGGATTCAATCTAGAAATCTCATGATCATGAGGCTTTGGATTTGGTTGAAGAAGGGTTCGTCGAGGTGATGATGACTTTAGTGATAAGATATTCCTCTCCTTGCAAAGAAAGACAAGTGGGTATCTCTTATTTTGAAAGTAATGACGTAGAGATGCTTTATGAGAGACGACAATCTCTTCCTCAAAGTAGGATCATTGAGAAACTATTTAAAAACATTAAAAATAGTTCTTCTTTGGGGATTTTACTTGTATTCCCATACTCTTCTAAGTTCCTATATTTGTTTTCTTTTAATAAAAGAGGCACAACCTCCATCTTTCAAAAAAACAAGTAACATTGGAAAATTTTTTAGTTTTTTGGGGATACTGATATATATGTATTAGGAAACTTGTAAATGTGAGTTTATTTAAATATTCAATTTTAGAGTATTTACATTCTTCTAAGTGACTTGAGAATATGATTTAATGATTATTGTTATTTGATTAATACCTAGACTTATTAAAAGATATTCCAAGATTATTTTATATAATTAATATGGTCTGATATGATTTTAAGTGGATCCAAATTAATTTCATGATATTATAGATTTTATATTTTAAGAAAAAATTGGTTATGTTTTGAATACATTGAATGATTTATTTCAAAGGAAAATGAATTTGTGTCTGAGTAATATTTTTGATGTATGTGAGTAATTTATGTACTATGTATGAGTATTGTTAGTCTACATATGAATCATTAATCCAATGCAGGTGTAATTTGAATATGTGTGTGAGTAATTGAAAAGTAATTTATTTTTATCATGGTATGTTTATGAGTCAACCTATACATATATTAATTTTGATTTCATATAGAATTAAAAATAGAGTTTCCATAAATTATCTTGAAGAAGAAATCAAATTTAATGATTCCAATACCATTTCATGTCCTTAAAATCATGATGCTATTTATGGCCATGATTAAAGTATGAGTTAGAGAATATTAAATTACATGGAATATGAGGAGATAAATATTCTTTATATTTTGAATTTGAAATGAGGATATTTGATATTCAATATTCCTGATCAAAATGGAGATTAAATTAAAAATTTTCTTATACTTATTTTCAATGTTCTATATATCATGAACTCTATAGTGATTCAAGATGAAGATGAGGAGGAAAAGGTTAAGATGGTAGATAATGTTTATAGATTAATGTTTGAATTTTTAATGGTTTATATTGATGTCGTCAATTTATAAGAGGACTTTCCCATATGAAAGTTTATACAACTATTTTTTATACAGTATGTGAAACATATTTAAATGTGGTAGTTCATGTATGATCTTGAAAATATCCATGATAATCCTAAATCTTTAATGGAAAATCAATATTTCATTAATAAAATAAATAAAAATAGAACGGAGTCTGAGTAAATTCTCACAGAATACCCAGTTGAGAAATTTCTGGAACACACCCTTGTGATGCTCCTAAATAAAAATGATATGAACATAATGAGAGAAGTAAAAATTATGTGAGATCTGTGAATGTATTTTTATTTCCTAAATCCCTTGATATGTTTTTATTTATTATAATTTGGGATATACCTATAAAAAATAATGTTTCTTGTATATTTGTTAAAGAATGGAAGAAAAATTAAGATAAGAATATTGTTCAATATAAGGTTGTTGAGTTTTTGTTGGGGTACTAAGAGAACCAAAATATTCTCATTGAATAAGAAGAAAAATAATCCACGATATAATAAAATGTAAATAATTTAAAAGTCCATCCGATACTGAATTGATAATATAATTTTTAATAAATATTTAGATTAAGAATCCAACAACATCCTGAGTAGAACAAGTGAGTGAAATCTATTTAAGAAATAATAGAAGAAGAAGAATAAAAGGTAGTATAACATAAAGGATATACTCGAGTTGATAAAGATAAAACCTGAATTTAAGTTTTATATCAATATGAAATATTCTAGGAAGATTCACTATTCATTTTTTTGTTAGGTTTGATTTTCTGGGGCTGTATTCTTAAAGTATGATTTGAGAAGCTTGTAAGAATATTTGAAGAAGATCTTGGAAGATATTAATAGAGAAAAAATATCAAGTTACATTTGTATTATTTATAAAATAGAAATAAATTTTAAGACTTTAGGTTTGATTAAGTATATCAAATTATGATGTAGTAATGTCTCTGAAGAAACAAAGTGATATACATGGAGAAGATAGAGGCTTTGGAATAACTAGTGTTATGAAATTATTAAAAACCGTTTTGTGGTATTTTAGAAAGATTGTGTAATATTGGGGACGACCACCTGTGTCATAGGGTTAAATCATATTCTTAATATAGTAAAACCATTTTTAAGATGACACATATGAAAATTTCTTATACTAGATGATAAAATTACTAGTAGATAATCTATGTCTTAAAATGAGAAGAACACTGTAAGGATTATGATTCTTGATATGGGTTTAACCTTTTAAAAAATTTTATGTGAATATTTAGTTTTTAAAATATGTTTCATATAGGTTTATTCAAGGTTTATAAAAATATACAAATAATATTAATCTACATTAAAGTTTTAAATTCAATAGGGGTTAATAGGTTTGAAGAAAATTTTGAACTTAGGAAAATTTTTACAACACCCGATTTACCCACCCATTATGGTGTGTTTGTTTTGATCTAATGAGAAAAAAAATTGTATATTAAAGATACCACCTACCTTAATAATGGAGTTACCAGCCCTTATTCACAATAATCCCGGCCTCATTTAATCATATAATAAGAATCCTAAAACTCAAAATCCCCAACCAAACACTTCAAAACATCAATAATTAGTAGTAAATAATTATATTAAATTAATTTATTTTACCCCAAGAAGAAAAGTATATTAATTATCATAGAGTGAACGATTATTGGTGAAACATCAACTAAGGACAAAAAATAACAATTTTCATGAACCCAAAAATTTTATAAGAAAACACACAATCATACGAAATCAAATAACTTTCAAAATTAATAACCATTTTGGTAAAGTCCTCAAAGAAACTCCATGAATATTTTAACATTATTAATTCAATATGAAATGGGTTATGTCAACAAATTTCATACATCCTCTAGTAACCACACCATTAATTCCAATTTTTTGAAGATGATTTCCCTTTGATCTAGTGAAATCATCCACAAATCCCTAATCTATAAGACTAAAATCAAAGGAATAATGGGAGGGTGAAAAAGTGATAAGTGGAGAAATTAATTTTATATAAGAAGATAAAACAAGATATAATCTACTTCTAAATCAATGGGGAGAAATGGGTATTACAGTTGGTGAATCTAGAAAACAAGTCCATACAACATTTCCTATTCCAAGTGTTTATTTAAACAAAGAGAATGTGAGATAGTGAAAAAATGATAGGTCTACCCCTCCAAAGAAAGACACCCAAAAATAACACTGTGTACATGGTCTTCTAGAACTGACACCTGGTACCCTACTGACTCCCCACTAAGGGTCCATGAGATACTTAGTGTACCTCTATGGGTTATAACACCTATTAAACTTACACAAATAACCCATTTGCATGCACTGGGTACCTAGTGGCCTCTTTCTACTGAATTTAAAAAGTTATTACACCATACACCGATTCATTTAGTCGTTAATAGCCAATCCCCTCAACCTAGCACCAAATTTTCCTAAAATCAATACACCAAGGAAAATTAATTGAGTATTAATCACTATATTATATCTGTAATTCTATTGGATTCATAAAATAAAATTTTTATCTAGAAACAAAAATTCATAATGATATAGTTTTCTATAGACTACCCTACAAAAGGGTTTTCTCATCCCCAAGAAGAATTTTTAGTGAGTTCTCAACATTCAATTCACCCATAAAATTTGGAACGGTACCCTTTTCCTGATTTTGGAGTAAAAAGCACTTTATTCTTATAAGACATGATGATCTAACTAGAGTTTTACTAAACAGACTAAAATCAACACAAAACATGAACGTGAAATTTTTTCAAATGATGGAACTTAAATTATTAGTGTATCTATATAGAAAATTACACATGAACACACAAGTAAACATTCTCACGATTTGAATTCCATATGAACATATCATAGACCACTCCCTGTGACAGTCGTATGAAAATAAAATCAATATTTATGAACACACCCTCCTAAACAACCAATCATCTACACTTAGAGCTATAATTGACTCACATTTGATCCTTTAGTTAATTCCCTAAACCAACAAGTATATACTATGGTCTCTTCTGAGTACCAATGAATCTAGCACACAACCACAGCAAGCCTAATCAATCGATTCTACACCTAGTGATCCACTAAAAACTATTACGTTACCATAAATTCTAATGGATCTTGAAATATGGATCATTCTACAAAATTAACCACATATGATAAAAATTGACACTCCTCAGTCATCTATCATGATTTCCCCAAAGGTCTGTACATGGAGAAATATATTTGGTACTCTCCACTATATGGTTTCCCATATCTTCTCTCTTCAAGGGAACTATATACCCTTTGTGAATCATTACATTATGATCAATTATCTATAATAAAAAATTTAATAACCTGAAAATTCTAACTTTAGAGCCTCTCTATTGAGTTACATGAAATTTAGTTTCCCATAAATAGCTTCACCTATGGTTGTTGAGCAATATATGTCATTAATAACCACTAATATTCCTAATCCTCTATTGAAATTTGAACACCACTCCTCAAACAAAACTCGGCTCGTCTTAGTGACTCACAACCACAATCCAATACTTCCCAGACATACCCAGTGTACCAATAAGTGAAATTATACTATACATTTTTACCCGCACATATAGAGGATATTTTCACTACATAAACTAATCGACTTAACCATTGTTTGTCCATTCAGACCCCCTTGATCAACCCATCACCCTCTAATACCCTATTAATATTTTCCTAGAAATGAAGCCACCAATAACCACTAACCCTCTATATCTTCAAGAACTCATCACTAAGAGTCCCAAGGATTTACAACATTTCTACCCATAGGGTTCCAACAAAGAACCAGTTGGAGTCATCCAAGAAACCAACCTACTAATAGCCACTAACCATATCCCCTTTCAGAAAACTCCTCACTAATTGTCTAAAATAATTAAAATATACTTTCCCACAGTGTAGTTTCACTGGACAATATTCATTTGAGAGATTTTATAACTATACATGATGTTTAATGAGTGGAAATATAAATTTTTTTACTCATTATACAAAGATATCTACTAAATGTACATAATTTAAAGACAATATATCTCATATATAGTCCATCATCCATAAAAATGATGTTCCTCAAACCCTAAAATTTAAAATACTATTAACACTCAAAACATACCTTAATAGATCATCACATCATCTCACTCCTCAGGACAAACATACTTTCTATAGATTTTATAAATTATAATTTTAAAAAATTTCATTATAACATTATAACATACAATATAGATTTTTTAGCTAAGAATAAAAGTGAATCCTTTAATTTCACCCATTTGAACTATGAAAATTCATCCCTCAAGAATCATGAAAATTTATTTATTTACTTATTACATAAAAAATTAGATTCCAAAAAATACTACATCCCACATCACCCATTAATTACTCTACATACGTAGCATCTACCCACAATCCCTCATCCTAGGTTACATCATCCTATGCACCTATAAAAAGGTCAAATCTTATCACCCCACTTGGAAAGAAGAAAGAAGAAACTCACACACCCCTCAATGTAAGTGAGGCTAACAATTACACCTACAAAAAACCCATAACTAAACATTTACCTAATAAAAAACAACTAAATATCCTCTACTATCACAATGAATCACACATCATGAGCTGTATCTCTTTATCATATAAAAAAATCACATAAAAAACGAATCCACTCTTGTGTTTTTTCTAATAGGCTTCCTTCCTAGACTAAACATTAAATGAACCATGTAAAACTAATTTTTTTTAAAAACACTAACCATGGCTCTAAAAACCAAATAACAATCCTCAAACATGGAGTTAACTATTAAAGTAAAAATTCACATTATAACAAAACCATTTTAAGGTCTTCTCATCAACACAAACATCCCGTACCAAAAGATACCAAATCATAGGGACCAAATAACAATATAATCCATATAAGGAAATCCACTACCAAACCCTAATTGATATTGGGATATAATATACTATAATAATGAATAAAAAGATCATATATTATGTACCAATAATTATTCCAATTTCATTTATTATTGAAATAGTTATATATTACTTAGAAAAAACATCGAAAACTTTATCATTAATGTTTTCAATAACAAAATCATATTTCTAAAAATGTTTCTCAAAAACATTTGTTTACTTAAAATAGTTTTCCAAAACCGTTAACTATTTTTAAATCCACTTCCCACTAACAAGGTTTATAACAAATTTAAATTATCATAAAAGGCATTGTATATTTCATGAACTTAGGCATTGTTTCAACAGTATAATAATTTTAAAAAATATATGCTAAGGTCAACCGAAAATATAATACTTAAAAAATATCTCATTCATAATAATGAAAAGTAATGAAAAATAATCCTATATACTTGGATTATTGGGTTTCCACCATGTTGGTTTTTATGATGCGAAGGGTGTTAGAGTAAGTGTCCTAGAACCAACTACTTTGTAATTTAAAATAATTGTATAATCCAATGACTAAATATTAATAAAATTCTTATAAATATTGATTTTAATTATGTATAACATTAATGTGATAATGTCCTAGATTATCTATTTCATTGAAAATATCATAAAATATCTCTTCTAAATTGAGAAACATAATGTTCTATGAATATATTAATAAATTTTTATCATATGGTCATCGTAACATTATATTAAATGAAACATAATACATTTATTTTCCAAAGTGTGCACCCATAAGTAGATAAGACACTATCTCAGGAAGTTAACACATGGTAAAATCTATATAATGTTTTTAATTATATACCTTCCAGTAAGAATAAAATATATATTCGACCCATAAGATATTATTATCTGGGAATGGGTGAGGTGATACTTAGACCTGAAATTATTATTAATTCATATCACTAGTTGTTTACTTTAATTTATTGGGAAAAAATATGATGACATATGTTTACGATAAGGTAGGATATTTTGGGTGTTTCATGGGTGATATTACATTAATTTTGGAGGCAATATAGGAATTTTCACTTATGTATAAGGAAATTGATATCTTGAACAATTTATTGGAATGAAACAATAAAATTAAATCAATGAACATGGTGTATTGATATGATAATTTAAGAGAGTAAAAGAACGATAAATAGAGAACATATATTGATGACAAAGGTATGAATCCTTTTTAAAAATGATATATCTCTATAAAATTATTACATTACATAGTGAGTGTTAGTATATAATTTTCTTCATTGCGAAATTAAACTATTTATATATGGGGTCCTTTACGTGTTACTATATATTCATATTGACCTTTTGTTAGGCATGCCTAATTCCACTAAGAAAGATATAAGGAGGGATAAATAAATTTTGTTATGATTAATCTCATTAAAATTCTGATTGATTTTAATAATTGGAATAAATGTTATTTCCCATCCCGGTGAATCATATTTATTCAAAAATTATTTATTAAAAACATTAATTCACTTGGTTTATGAATAATTTAAAAAGATAATTAATATTTATTTATCTTTTTTATCCACAAGGTATTAAATAATATTTTTTATAAATTAAATATTTATTTTCTTTTGTGAATATAAAAATATATTTATTTTCTAGTATATGAATATAATATTTCTTTATTTATTGAATGGATAATATTTATTATTCAAATTTCATTATATTATAAGAAGGATACACATAATGATTTACAGGTACCAATGGGAATGATTTATTACATACTATTTAAATTAATATTAATTAATTAATTTATAGAATAATATTTTTTTACGTGCAATACAAACTATTGTCAAAATAATAATAATAATAATATTATTATTATTACTATTTGGAGTGATTTTCACTAATTATTAATAAAATAAGTAGGAGAATATATTAAATTATTTATTATATAACATAGATTTATATATTACAATTTATATAATTTCTTTTGGGTCGTTAGAGGAATCATTTCACATATAGAATCATCTTTAGATAATTAACTATTAATAAAAACGAATTTAGAGATTCTCTCAAGTATGAAATAAATACAAAACTTCCTCCCACATCTCAATAATGAGAGAATAAGATAATGAGAATATTCAAACATAAGGGATTGTGTTGTGATTGATATTAACAGTAATATTTGTACAGATTGACTACTCTTGGACATGGGGTTCCATATGTTTCATTTAACGATGAAGGATCATATGTGTATCACCTTTAAGGGGATTATTTTTTGGGTCCTCTTAGATGAAAAAGTTGTGATGCAAATTATTATTAATCTATCAACATCAACATCAAATAAAAAACTAATGACCATTATATTTTCTTATTATTAAATTAGTTAATTGTTTAATGTAATAGACCATCTCTCTTTGTTCCCTGATTCTTTATCAAGATAATTTACATACATTCATTTGACAAAAAATTTATTAAATATGTTTTTGAAGATAATTAATTGTAACAAACATAAAATTTTTCGGTAATTGGCTTGATTGGCACTTATACTCTTATCTGAACCAATAAGCGGTATCAGAGTGGTCATGTTAAAAGTTATAGTTATTTAATTTTGTGATCCTTATTATATTTATTTTTGGATTTTATATTTTCTACTTTACTTTGTAATATATCAAGTTAAGATAATATGTTCATTGAAATTTATATGTTAATGAATATACTTTGAATAGATGAAGAGTGATTATATATAAAAATGAGAAGTTCTAAACACTATGGCTGAAAGACACAATTACACGATGTGTAACTTACAAATATATAATGTGTAGTATGGTTAACCATGCCATGATTATATATGAGTAATCTAGAATGTAATGTGGGCGTTTTCTTGTGAAATGTATTAATTATACACTATATAATTGCTTACATAATGAAAAATTATTTAATTAGGGCACGTAGTGTGTAACGGGAATTCAAGTCATGTAAACCGACATGGTATTCCAATGAAATTCATGGAAACCTTAAGGTTAAATATGCATTGTGTATTAATTAAATGACATGTTGGATTTTTAAATCCATGTAAAATGATCCAATCATAATTATATAGAGTGTGTCTAGATTTCATATTAGGTAACACATATTTCTCCCATGAATAATACATTAAAATTTCCTTGTTGTGTGTTGCATGATTGGTCCGGGGGATTACATGTTGTTTAGCCACTGCACATACCTTTTGATTCGTACCTATTTACATTGAGTACATGCCATTTCATTTTTTTATCTAAATCATTTGATTAAAAAGAAATAATTTTTTAGTATTAATTATAACTCCATTCCATGTTGCTAGTATACACATCATGTGATAAGGCTTAAAGAAAATATTTAATTCCTAATTAATTTTTTATAAATTTTAGAATTACATGTTGTGTGGTATATATTTTTGCCTTATATATTATATAGATATTTAAATTGGTAGAAAAAATATAGGTTAAACACATAATGTGTTCCAACACATCCAGAGCAATCTACTCAGATTGGCATGCAGAACTACACACCGTGTAACTACATGACACATTGTGTATGGTACATTTAATGTGACCAAACTGTACCAAACCATAGAAGGAACCACTTATTTTGGTTGGATACACACTATGTTTCCACAATCTACATTCCATGAACATATGCAATTATAAATAAAATATATTAATTTAGTGTATTTTAAAATTATAATGGATGTGAATCTTATGTATCTCTAGGATATAATAGATAAATAATTAATTTAATGAATAATTAATTAATAAGACTATTAATTATTAATTCAGAAGAAAATTATCTTATTAAAAAAGTGATTTGAAATGTATTATAGAATTTATTAATGTTATTTCATTTTATGTTTTTGATTGATCATGAGATTGAATGACCAATTTCTGAGCTCGTTTTCTATTTAATTTATATATTTATGTTTTTGATATATTTTTATTAAATTATATATGTTGTAATATGAGTCAACACCCCAAAATTTATTATCTAGGACCTAAATTTCCATGGTTTCTTTTATATATCTCATACACTTGGTTCCCTAAACAATTATTGATTATAAAATATGTAATTAATAGGGATACAAGGAGAAAACAAACTATAGAACATGAGATAAGATGAAACTAACCAAGAATATATAAATGTTTATGGTGGAATACTCCAACTCGATCTAAGAACAACACAAGATGTTTTTTCTATTAGACCATAGGTTGATTTATCATCTCCTCAATAAATGATCCATTATAATGCTCATGACCGAATCAGTATATTAATTTTATTTATTATTATTGTGTCATTAATTTTTATGGATTCTTTATTATGGTCAGAAAAACAAATAAATTAAGAATCCTAAAAAATAGAATTTAAAAAACATATATTATGTATAAATTATTTCATTGTCACATTGTTAATAAATTATGAAAAATTTACAAAACATTAACAAGTTGATAGGATAATAAAATAACGAGCATTACACATAAGAACTTCATGGAGATGTTAATACACAAAAGAGTTCAATTATTATATTAATAATGTAACATTAGAACGAAGTGTTAGTTTTCCCCTCACAAGGATAGTTACATTTATTGGGGAATTGTAATGATGGTTTATAGTTGGCCTAACTAAGTAGGCATCGATAGATTAATCCTATCTATAAAAAATGTTATTTATTGGTAGTTATTGACTAAAAATTAAATAAGTCATTAGGATTGGGGAGTCCAATGAATATATTAAAGAGATATGGGCCAAAATTTTCAGTACTTCCTACTTAATTACCTTTAAGTAATTGACTAGGACCTTGCTTGGGCTATAATAATGGAAATACTTAACCTTACCATTATAATATCCACATGAAAGGTTATTTCAACCCCAATGGATATGTTTATTTGGAATTAATTTAATACATAGAGACTAAAATAATAATAAAATTATTATTCTTTATATATTTTGGTAATCGGGATTTGTAGTCCCAATAGACTGTCGCTGAGTCACCATTGGGGGGGGGGTGGTGAATTTGGTGATGTTAAACTTTTATGTATTCTAATTTATTCATTTATGTTTTACTAAAATTTATACTTTTATCCTTTTTTACCTAATAAAGATGGATATTTTTTTTATTTAATCTAGTGTATATATATATATATCATGAAAGCAGTTTAGTATGATACTTGTTTATCCAAAAGGTTCAGCCCCACTTGGGAATACTACAACTTGTTATACTTGGGATGTATGAGTCATATATTTTCCATTATAAATATTGTTATCAATTTATATGTGTATTGGAGAAGTTACCCATCATACACCCTCTTACCATATGACACATGTCAGTATGTTCATTATATTTTACAATTGTACATAAGTTATAACACATATGTTTTGTTATAATTGCTTAAAATTAGTCATCAAATCATCCAATATGTTGATGTAGATCAGAACACTATATATGGATTTAAAAAAATCCATAATATTATCCAATTATAGTCATAAATATTGTTATTCAATTCATTATAATATTTTTATCAATTTATATAACCCCATATTTTCTTTAGTGAACAACTTCCCAGTTCTTAGTTAGAAACACATTTCTAGATACTCTCAATTAATCCTAAAGGAACTCGACTGTCATAATATTTTCTTTAAAAACTATATTCATCAAACCTGATCACTTCTTATTCAAGAAACAAAACCTAAAATTTTACCTAGTGGTTAAGAGAGGATAACATGGGTTTAATCTTACTCACTTAATGTAGATCCTTATAGATTTTTTTCTTTCACTTCTCATATTCTTGATTTTTTAACTGCTAAAATATTATATATTAGATGGACTCATTTGTGAACCATATTTATCCTCCTCAAACTTGTCCTTAATGATAAAAAAATTGTCTTCTTCTCCGTAGAAGATATGTTCAAATTATTCTTATAATATATTTATTCCTATTATCTCATCTCAATCACATTTAATAAATATAGGATCATAGACAATGCCTTTTTACTTGTTGATTCACATTTTTTATAAAGTAACATGTATTTTATTTGTAGTGTTACTTTTGATTTTCTTTATTTGAAATATTTTGTATATAATCTAATATAAAATAGATCTAATGCACCCCATTTGTCAATAGACATGATCTTTAAATATTTTATTTCCAAATTATTTTTATATGGATGTCCCTTGGAGTATTACTAAATTTAACTTATTTTTTGTATCATTATCCATTCTGAATTTTTCATTGTTCAAAAAGATCTTCAAAAAAAATTAAATGTTATATTCTTTTGAAAAATACTTAAAAAATATAATTAAATATCATTATTTAAAATATTGTATTTAAAACTATGGTTTGGATATTCTCACTCATGACATGACACTTCTAAAATTATTGTATGCTTCAACTTAAGTTCTATAAATTAAAATATGTATATTATCCCTATATTCTCATACTTGAATTGAATAAAACATTATCTGTGGTTTTTAAAACACTGAGGTATATCTTAATATTCATGTAAACAATGTGAACAATATTCAAGAATATAGATTAAAATATTTTCATGTTATTTTTCCTATATTTGTTCTAAAGAGGTATTATATTATTCCTTGTGTGAGGAAAAAATAATATTTATAATACTTAAATCATAAATTATTTTTGATATTTTTGTCAATGAAAATTGGCTCTAGCATCAGTTGGCTGTCAATTTCAGTATTTTTTAAATGGAAGTAATTGTTCTTAGGGTAAATAAATTTCGAGAATTCCATCACAATTTATCTTCAATTTTCAACAATGAATAATGTATTGACTAATATTCATGATGTTTATAACATGAATGAACAACTTAAATAACATCTATTTTCGATTTCTCTAAAAATAATTCCTCTAGAAAATTTCAATTTTTTTATAAAGTGTTGTGTCTTATGCTGTATATATATCTCAAAAAAACTTATCTTATGTGAATGTCTCATTAGTGATGAACATGAATCATACACGTCTTATATTCAAATGAATATTTTATCAAGCATGTTAGAAATGAATTATGTTTTTTTTTCATTTTTTGGCCTAGTATCTTATAATATTGATATTATTACATATCAATCATATCAAATGACATCCCAGAGTCTTATAAAGTATTATATCATACTAAAAAACTGCATATCTAATTTGTTTTGTAATGTGTTTTGAAATTTAGTATCTTACATGGATCTTATCTCATCAAAAATAGAATATGCCTGGTAAGATATATATATTTTATGGAACAATTATTATAATTTAAAACTTGGATATCTTTCAAAGACATCATATATTCTAGAAATAGAGTGTATCCTATAGAATTTCCCCTTTCTTATGAAAAAAATATCAATATAAATTTTGTACGATAGATCTCATATATATTTTCTATTTTAAATTTAAAAATCTATAGTCATTCAAATTAATTCAGGTTTCTTTCCTGAGTAACTTCATTCCATTTCAAAATCTTCAGATATCCCAAAGATTGTTTCAAATATTTCAATGACATAACAATATAATTCTGAACTCCTATAAAAAGTTTCCAAAATCATTTTCAATATATATAAACTCAGTTAAAAGATTTTATAATATCCTTACAAACATATAACTACAAAATTTAAACCATATTTCATCTGAGGGATAGTTTTTCACTAATTAAATAACCATTAATCTTAATTCTAGAGGGATGGAATGTATACTATTCAAGGCATCTATAATTTAAAATTTGACTCCATTTTATCCTTGTTTAGTTTCGAGTGTTTAGTTTTTATAACACACATGTTATAAAATATATAACCTATCATATTTGTACATTATTTTCTACATGTTATAGATAGTGTTACTACTTGATTTATCAGTTTTATTTTAAATGAGTACCAGATCAATTGTCATCATAATGTTTGGAATTATCGTATAGTAATCAAATATTACAATCCCATTTTACAATAAGATACACTTTCTCTTGCATGTTTAATATAATATACACTCCATCCTTGATTACCAAATGATATGAGAATCACCTTAATCTTTTTTGGTTGGTGGATTATCCATCAATCACCATACTAAAGAATAAATGGAATTTCCCCCAAAAATTATATCGGAGAAAATAAAATAGAATACCCAAAGGACACTTCAATATCCCCCTTTTTATTTATTCTCAATTTTAAATTAACTACTAAATTCTATGTAATTATTGTCTTCCTAATTAAAAAGAAATATAATTGTGAATGTAGAGTCTTATACCCCTTAGTTATATTCCATAAATATAAGGAAATGTTTTTCAACGAAAAAATATTATACCCTATACTCTTTAATTTTTATAAAACATATTCTCCCATTGTTTGTTCCACCCCTTTTTTGAGAGATTCATTCACTTCCATGTGAGATAGGTGACAGAAAATTCTCTCTTATAAATTTTCCATAAATCAAGAAAATTTATGTTTACTTGGGATAACTTTATTAAGAAAAAAGTGTGATAAATTTATAGAATAAATAAATCTTTAATATTGCAATATGTGGTACCAACATTAATATTTATTTTTTAGGGATGTATAAATATATATTTAAGAAGTTATTTGATAATTCACTCACTTAAACAAACATATATGAGAATTTCATGTATAGGTAGTTCTTCGCTCCCATTTTTTCAAAAAAACGACATCCTATTATTAACCATATCAAACATAATTGAAAATATTAATGTGAAAGTGGATAATGTACTTTAACTCCAACTTTCTTTTATTATTTTTATGATTATAGGTAAAATTAAAATCTATCAATTAATGATATATTTTATTCATTATTATATCCCCATCAAGGGATGAAATCAATACTTGAACATGGTTTTTTCATGTAAAAATGATATTAGTGTATGGATAATAAAAATTTGAAGATGAATAATAATAAAGATATTATATAAGGTATTATTTTATTAGATATCATGGAGTTGATGTTTTGAGAAAACATTATAAATTTGACGAATCAACTTCAATTAAAAATCTATGGGAATAGGAAAAATGATATGTAAATATGGCCAGTCTTCAAAAACTCTTTATTATGTGAAATAATTATAAGACATGTCTCTCAACCCAGAGACTTCTTTCTTTGAGGCTCTAAACTACTTGGATCTCTTAATACTTGTTTCACTTTTGATTTTGAAAAGTAGTTATCTTTTGGTAAGCTTTTAGTTTTTATTTATTTTACTAGTATTTATATTTTAAATTTGATTATCAACTTTAGAAAGGTAAATAAAATGTTTCTTTTTATCATGCACTATCCTTTTGGACATTTCCAAATAATATGGATATATTATAATGCACATATTGGATTATATCACAAAAGTTTCATTGTGTATAGACCCTATCTTCATAAATTTTTTTTTATAACTTAATTTAATTGGCTATTTACCTTTGATTTACAATTGTTTCTATTATTATGGCAGCCAAGTCAATGGTTTTATAACATTATGAAAAATTCATTTTCACCTTCAAAACACTTCTTTATCATCATTTGGATTGGCATTTTCTTTTAATCTTCAACTTTTTCCTCTGGGATATCATCCACCATGTCACTCTTACAATTTTTAATTATACTAACTGTTTCCCAATAAATTCAATGTCGCTCTTACTTATGTTTAATTTTATTTCCATTGTAAATCTATCTTTAGAGTTTCATTTCTTATCATAGTAGAAGAATATTATCCTCTATAGTGTTACATAATTAAAATTTATTATTTAATTATTCTATGTAGTTCTTTAAACACATATTTACTGTTTTTTTCCAAGGTAGACTTGTTAGTTATTTTTTCATTATTTTTTTGATTTTATGGTCATATCTTAACAACATAATAAGAGTTGTGTGGGGAGTTATCATCTTTGAAAACTATTTTAGACTAGTAGGTCTTTATCTAACATCAATTTTTTACCATAGATTTAGGTCGTATAAAACTTCTCTATTTTGATATGTTGTGCTAGTAATCAATGTACATGTGTTCAAACCTCAAAAAACCTTATAATTTCCTACAAGGCACCTAATTTTCTATTTATGTAATGTTTGGATATATTTATAAGATTTCTATTTTTAGACCAAAATATCACCTTTTCGACCTCCAATTTGGAAATTTTTTTTATATGTACCTAAATATATAATTTATGATTTAATTAATTGAGTTATTTATTTTTCATTTTATATTTATATAGATTTTGAGTTTTTTTATATCACTATTCACCAAAGTTGAACTATTAACCACAGATTTAACTAGATAGTGGATTTTTATCTTTAATGAGAATGTTGTGGGTTGATCATGAGGTGATTAAAAACTATTCATCACACCATTATGAGTATTTAAAGAGTTAAGACTAATTGAATTTTTTGTGGAATAATATATTTTTAGTCTATATTGAGAAGTACTATATTTCTTTAATTCATAATTTTTAATATGAATTCTAGCTTAAGAAGCTTCCTATTGAGGGAAACATTTTAAGCCTCAATTGACACTAATACATTTTCCTATACACTCTTGAGCTTATAAATCTTTTATTCAAGAAATAATTTTTAATATTTAAAAATTATTTAAATCTTTTTCACCCTATTTATTTAATTTCTATCAGATCCATTTTGAAATATTTTGAGTTCTTATGTTACATATAATATGAATTAACCAGTTTAGTTATAACAATATAAACTATTTATTTCTCATAAATAACTGTTTTTAATAATTCATAAACTAAAGAAAATATTTCATATCAAACTTTGATATATTCTTCTTCAGACTTCATAAGTGTTGTGTGTGTATTTCCACTACTTATATTTTTGAATAATGCATCCTTAATTTAGTCAGATTCAATTTCTAGTTAAGGTTTATCAACATGAAGTCCCCTGATATATAAGAATACATATTTTGAAACATCCAAATATTTATTCTTTAGATAGTATTTTATTTTCAAATAAAAATAACAAATTGATTAATTAAACTTTTCTTTATCCTAGGATGAGGTTGGGTATGGATCACTATGAGGAAAATATTTACTTTATTTAAATATAAACTCACAACCCTAAAAAAATTCAACTTCTTATTATTCATCCATAACTTTTTTCTCTAATTGTCTTGTACTATTTTTAATTTCTCTTTTTATAAGTTTTATATAAAACATCCATATCTATTTTAATAACAATGAAATATGTTTTTTTTCTAAGGACCTTCTAATTCAAATAAAATCACACAGTATTAAAGTAAAAATTTATTTGGAATGAAAATTAATAATTAATTGGAAGGAATAATATGACCTGGTTCCGATGGATAATCTTGTTGGACTAGTGTAGAGACACATTGGGGGGGGGGTGTAAATAAGGCACAGTCAAACATTTATGAAATTCAAATTTCTTATGTTTTCCTTTTAGTTTCTTTGTACTTTGAGTCTTTATTTCTGGTTAACAAAAATGAATCCTTTCCATTTAAACCTATCATACTTATATATACAATATAGTAGAGTAGTAAAGTATGAAACATTTGTTTTTACAAGCTTCACCCCCTCTCCAGAATATGACTCCTTACTTTTCTCTTGTTGTCCGACTAATGGTTCCACTATATATCATGTTATCAAATTAAAAGTGGATTTGGTATGTTGTCATCATACATCCTCTCACCATTTTACACAGGTGATTATGTTTAGTATACTACACTAGTGAACGTAAGCTACATCCCATCAGTTATTTATTTTAGCATAAAAAAATCATAAAATAATCCGACCAAACAAAGTTGGTTACAACATGACAAAAATATTTCACCGCATCCAAATTTTGATAGGTTTATTCTCACTAATAGAGTATTGGAATTTGTTATAATATTTTTAATACTTTATTAAACTTAATCCCTATTGAGGTGGAATACTTTTAGTTCTTGATCAGAAACTATTTTTTTTTTGAAAATTCTTAATTAAATATTCAAGGAAATGTCATTCCATAATATATTCTGCCTAAAAATTTCACTTGGGACGTCGAACCTTTTCCCTTAAGAAACAAAGTTTAAAAATTTAAAAAAGTGACAAAAAATCATAATCTATGTTTTTTATTAATTAATTTATATATATAATTATTTTTTGTAACATAAAAAATCATAAAATATATTGAGTAGTATATCGCCCAACCAAACTAGAAGAAATTAGATAGCCTTAAACTCTATTACAACTACCATCCCATATCATATTTGGTTTCCATAACTATAGCATTATAATCATGATGTTATATAAGAACATGAGAATCAACCATGATAATCTATATCTTAACATTTGGTTCTTGACAAAGGAATTATTAATAAATGGGTATATATAATCTAGATACCCATATAATATAGATTACCTACTTTTTTTTCTCATGAGACCTATTGATTCATAGAGTGGATATATAAAATGGGAACCACTCCTAACATTTACATGTAATGCATTCATTATAAATTAAATGGGAAATAAAATTCATTTTGAAAATTACTTACAAATCAATAATTATCAAAATTGAATCAAGGTTGTAAAATATTTCTCTATAAAATGAAATAAATTTTGAAATAAGGGTTTTTTCAACAAATAACACATATATAAATGGATTACAATTATCAAAATAGAAAAGTAGTGTAAATGATACCATATAAATCTGTGAAAATAAAAATATGTCCCTGGAAGATAAAATAAGGCCTGATAAAATGATGGAGAGTGATAAGAAATATGATCATGAGAAAAATAATTATATATGAGGACACATACTTTTCTTATATAAATATGAAATCGTAACAAATTTATATTCATTATATAATATTGAAATTCATGCCATAATTTTTTAAGTCCATTGAATTTGGAAGATTTTAAACATAAGAAAGAAAATCATAAGTGATCTATGTCATCTCACACTATGTTCTTTATAACTAGAAACCTTTTTTAAAATATCATAAATAATACCTTTCCTTACAACTTTGGGGGATGGAACGTAAGAAAGGGTGATTTCAAATGCTTAGTAAGGGTAAAAAAAGATATTTTAACATATAAAGATAATAACTGTATGTGGAATAGAGAATAACATTTGAAAAACATTCCCTTTATATCATAGATTATAAAATTATCTCATGACAGAAATCTAGGTAGTTTATAAGTAATTAATTATAAAAGATAAAAGAACATGTTTCCTGAGAATATAACATTGGCATAAGATATAGATTTATAGCGTAACATCCCTCCCCTCCTCATTGGCTTTTGTTGAGGAAAAATTGAAAAATTTCCTTAATAGAAAACCCCAAGATGCCAAAGGATTGAAATAAATGCTAAAGGTTTTAGTAAAATTTGAAGATGATTTTCCCTTTGAAAATTAAAAAACACAAACCAAACAAACCTTAACAAAATAATTACTAAACGATGCATGATAAAAATGTAGAACAACCCAATGAAATAATATTTATATCAAAATGAAAAATTTAAAATACCAAAATGCAAGACTATATTATAAAAGTATACAAAAAAGTAAACAACCCTAAGACTCCAATGACTAACTCCAAATTTCACCACAAGATCAATTCTCTTACACTAAAAAACAACCAAAGTTTCATGATTCACCACTAATGAATTGTGATAGATTTCCTTTTTCATGTCTTGATGAATTATATCTCCAAAATCACAAAAATTAAATGTATGTGTGAGTAATGAAACTTAGTAGGCTTTCCCAAAAATGACTTCCCTACTTACACCACTAGGATAGAATATGATAGATCATTAATATAAAATAGATTATATCTAATCCAAATAGTTTCACACAAAAATATTTTTCTATTATAATAGAGTTTTCAAGGAAATAAAACAAACAATTAATTTAACCATTTCTCAATTTAAATGTAGGCATAACCCATTGCATTTCACATAACCATACACACACACTTTCAACCAGACAATATTGGTGTTACATTTGATGGTGGAACTTCAAGTCCCCAAAACTTCCAATTGACGGGGGTACTTCAGGAGAAATATCTATCCTATTCCACATTAGATTAATTTATTAATCCAACCATATCTGAATACTATGTTTTCCAATCCATTTTAGTAAAACCATCTTTTTATTTGAAAAAAATTCAATTCTTTAAAAACAAACAATCATTTTAAAATCATTATTTTAATTTTTTTTACAAAATTATCTATTTTCAAAAACAACCATTCTTAAAAATTCCATATATCATCACACAAGAAGGTTTCAAATAATTATTTCGCAACAATTTGAGTATAATTTACAGGAAACAAATAATTTTAAATAAATCCTTCAAGTTCATAGCAAGAGGAGTCGAGAGTAAAACCACCTCCCTCAAGATTTTTGATGAACATTAATAATGACATGAAAATGTCCACAAATCCTGGTTGAATTTCCCAAAACCTACGTCAGATCTCTTTCCCTAACATAAAAAAGGAAAAATATTACGACTATCGGTATAAAAAACCTTATATCTATCCAAAATGGGCTAGATTTAGGAAACATAGAGAGAGATGTATATATTAGAAAAACCACCAAAATCTACAATAAATGATTACATTACACATGAATTAGGATTAAATGCACTAATAAATATCTTTACATTGGATTTATATTGATGGGGAAAGATTCCTTATCCTTTGGGATGGATAAATACAGAGTTATGGTTAATTTTGAGAAAAATGATGGGTTGAAACAAAATCTCAAACTAGACCTACCTTTATAGGATCTTGTTTTTAAATCTTGCATTGTTAGTTTCATACTTATGAACTACTAGAAATAAAAGGTATACAAACGATTAAAAACCATTGGTATAGGGTGGAGAACCATTGGTATAAATTATAACAATAGTTTTAGAAATCGTATCCATGAAACCGTGACAATAGACATATACCAATGGTTTGAGATAAAACGGTGGTATTTGTGAAGAAATATACTCTATACCAATGATTTTATGTAAACCGTTGGTATAGAGTTCTTATACAACACATATGCTAATAGTTTCAAATCTATTGGCATATCTTTTTTCGCAACGGTTCTGTAAGAACCGTTGGTAAGTAGTCTTCCATTGACCCCAATACCAACGGTTCGTTCAGAACCGCTGATAAAAAAAGACATACAGAACCTATAACAACAGTTTAAAACCATTGGTATAGGCTTTGATGTACAATTCACACAAAATCCTGCTCTATGGGCTGCTATGTGAATTGTAAAACAGTAAATGCAGAATACAATACAATACATAATAAGGATACATAATTAAAAACTGATAATTATAAGGATACATAATTTAATAATCAATTATGAAAAAAATACATTAAAAACTGAATATGTAATTATATGTGATACAGAATTAAGAATAAATACAAAATTGCATTTCTTATAACACATATATGATTAAATTAAAAAATTAGAAGCTAATAACCGAAAATAAGGAACTGAATTGATGAATTCAATTGAACAAAAATATAATGTCCCATGGTTTGGGGAGAGTGTCTTTGAACTTAATGATGATGATAATGGGTCTGTATCAATGTGCTCATGTGACTTAGGGAATATAGTTTTCCTAGGCGTATTAAATGTCATGTATTCTATAATAGGGGTAGGAGTTCCTCACATGAGAAGTGGATTGTGTCAGGCTGGACCATGTATCATTATGCTAAAGTATCAACACAATCTGAATATATTTGTTCAGTTTTCCGTATTCCAGTTGTTTTTACTTAAAATGATGTTCATTTTCAACAAAAGAGGGACAATTAGAGTGATACCAGCCAAAAGGTGTTTCGGATTGAGGAAGGGTTGACTCGTACATGTCACATATGACCCATGGATCGTTGTTCTAAACTATCAATACAATCTGAATGCGTTTGGTTGGGTTTCAGTGTGCCAGTTATTGTTTTCACCTAAAATGTTGTCCATTTAATATAAACGTGAGACACTTTGAGTGGTACCGGAAACACCGGGCCTCAGATTGAGGCTCAGTTTACTCGTAGAATTCATAAATGACCCATTTATTTTTGTGCTAAAGTATCAACACAATCCGAATACGTTTGGTCATTTTTCCGGATGTCAGTTGTTTTTAATTAAAAAAATGTCTATTTTAAACAAAAGTGAGACACTTAGAGTGCTACCGGCCACACCATACCTGGGATTGAGTTGGGGTTGACTCGTACATGTCGAAAATGACCAATGGATCATTTTACCAATGCATCAACACAATATGAATGCATTTTGTCAGTTTTCCGTATGCTAGTTGTTGTTTTCATTTAAAATGTTGATCATTTTAAATAAAGGTGAGTCACATTGAGTGGTACTAGACACACCGTGCCTCAGATTGAGGAAGGGTTGACTCGTACACATAAAAAATGACTCACGTATCGTTGTCCTAATGTATCAACAAAATCAGAATATGTTTGGTCAGTTTTTCTTCATGCCAATTGTTGTTTTCACTTAAAATGTTGTCTATTTTTAACAAAAGAGAGAAATTTAGAGTGGTACTGGACACACCGTGCCTCATATTGATGCGGGGTTGACTCGTACATCTCAAAAAGGTCCCATGGACAATTTTACTAAATTATCAACAAAATCCGAATGCGTGTGGTTGGTTTTCCTAATTCCAATTTTGGTTTTCACTTAAAATGTTGTCCATTTGAAATAAAAGTGAGACAATTTGAGTGGTACCAGCCACACCATGCCTCGGATTGATGCGGGGTTGAGTCGTACACGTCACATATTTCCAATGTATCATTTTCCTAAAGTATCAACACAACCAAAATACGTTTGGTTTCCGTATGCCAGTTGTTTTTACATAAAACAATGTCCATTTTAAACAAAAGAGAGACACATTGAGTGATACCGGCTACACCATGCCTCGGATGGAGGTGGGGTTGACACGCACACATCACATATGAATCATGGATTGTTTTCCTAAAGTATCAACACAATAAAAATGACTTTGTTCAGTTTTACGTATGCCAGTTGTTGTTTTCACTTAAAATGATGTCCTTTTAAAGAAAGAGAGTCATTTAGAGTGGTATCGGCCACACCATTTCTCTGATTGATGTAAGGTTGACTCGTACACGTCATCAATGCCCCATGGATTATGTTCGTAAAGTATCAACACAATACGAATGCGTTTGGTTCTTTTTCAGTATGCCAGTTGTTGTTTTAACTTAAAATGATGTCCATTTTAAACAAAAGAGACACATTTAGAGTGGTACCAGCCACACCGCACCTCGTATTAATGCATGGTTGACTCATATATGTCAAAAATGTCCGATGGATCATTTTCAAAAAGTATCAACACAATCCTAATATGTTTTTTTGGTTTTCCATATGCCAGTTTTTTTTACTTAAAACATTGTCCATTTTAAACAAAAGAGAGAAAATTAGAGTGGTACCGGCCACACCGTGCCTCAGATTGATGTGGTGTTGACTCGTAAAAATCCCAAATGTCCCATGGATCATTTTCTTAAAATTTCAACAGAATCTTAATGTGTATGGTTGGTTTTCCATTTCCAGTTGTTGTTTTCACTTAAAATATTGATCATTTCAAATAAAGGTGAGATACTCTGAGTGGTACCGGCCATACCATGCCTCATATTGATGTTAGGATGACTTCTAAATGTCACAAATGTCCCATGGATTGTTGTGTGAATGTATAAATAGAATCCATATAAGTTTGGTCTGTTTTTCGAAGGTCAGTTATTGTTTTCACTTAAAATGTTATCAATTTCAAATAAAAGTTAGACACTTTGAGTTGTACCAGCCACACCGTGCCTCAGATTGAGGCATGGTTGAGTCTTACAAGTCACATATGACCCATCTATCATTTTTCTAAAGTATCAACATAATCTAAATACGTTAGGTTGGTTTTATGTATGCCAGTTTTTTTACGTAAAAGGTTTTCCATTTTAAACAAAAGAGAGACACTTTGAGTGAACCGGCCACACCGTGCCTTGTATTGAGGCGGGGTTGACTTTTACATGTCTCATATGACTCATGGATCATTTCTATAAAGTATCAACACAATCGAAATGCATTTGGTTGGTTTTTCATATGCCAGTTAGGCCAATCGTGCAACAACCGGGATAATATCTTATACTAAATCTATAGACATTGTTCATGATGTGCATCCCTTAGTGCATGGTAAGGGAAAATCATGCACATTTATTCCAATATATATCCCTATATGGTTGGTAGATACCTTGTGGGATGGACTTAACGTTTTTTACTAATCATGAGGCATAGTGTTTTTCTACGCTGACCGGGGTTCCAAGGTTCGAACATGCCCCAGGAGCCCCATAAAACATTATAACATCATTAGGCTTCCATATTTGGAAAAAAATAATGAGTTATACTGAATTCAAAAATATCCACACCGGTGTGAAGAACAAGGTTATTATAATCTTCCCATTTAAAAGAACTCATCCTAACGTTCACCTTCAATGGGTGGTAAAAATATATTTGAGAAAAATTCTGTCTGGGGGGCTGTCCGGGGGGGGGGGGTGTCTGGGGGGCCTTCTAGGGTCCAGGGAGGAGGGTGGGGGGGCTGTTTGGAGGGATGTCTGGGGGGCTGTCCAGGGGGCTGTCCGGGGTCTAGGGGGGAGGGTGGGGGCTGTCTGGGTGCTATCCAGGGTCCAGGGCGGAGAGTGTGGGGGGGGGGGGGGGGGCTGTCTATGGGGTTGTCCGAGGGGCTGTCTGTGGCCCTGGGGGGAGGGTGGGGGTGCTGTTCGGGGAACTCTCTAAGGGGATAACCGGGGGGCTATCTGGGGGGCTTTCCAGGGTCCAGGGAGGAGGGTGGGGGTTGTTATGGGTGTGGGCAAGGTGTTCTATGATTTGAAGTAGAACGACACATCTATATTAAATAAAAAATCTAATGTCATAAATATCAGTAAAAAATGTAATGGACCAATCTTCCCCTTATCACAATCACCATTACCACTGTCATCATCAGCCTCATTCTCACCACCATCTATGTCCTCATCATCATCCTTTTCATCGTCCCTGTGCTCATCCTGTGCCCCATCCTCACTGTCTTCCTCATCCTCATCCTCACCCTCTCCATCACCTTCATCCTCGCCCTCGATCTCGGCATCATCATCATCCCCAACATCTTCCTCTTCAGCATCCTTGTCATCACGAGGAACATCATCATCTCAATCGCAACTAGAACTACTACCTAGTGCATTGGATAATGCACCCATTGATGACATATATGTCTGACAAGCCGTGGTGGCCTCTAGTGGAAGTGATGAAGATAAATCTTTGATTAGTTTCATAAATTCTTTGTACCTCATTTGAACCAGTTCTTCCAACTCTGTGACCCTTTTATCAGACTTTCTTGTATTCTCATTTACCTGTTCCAACTCGGTGGTACTAGAATGGATACCTGGATATGACCAATACCTCATCGGGACTATATTCTTACCAGGTCTGTAGCGTACTCGACCGGAGTGCTCATCTCCCAAAACCTAATATAAATGATCATGTGGACCAAAATTATTAGTCTCCTGGGCATCAAGGGCCTCTAAAGCAGCCTGTTAAAAATATTAATAGATTATTAAATTTCAAAATAGAAATTAAACATTGAAAGAAAAAACTTAAAACTTAAAATCTTTTCTTATGTCAGTTCATTAACCGTAGTCCCATCTTATTTCCTTCTACTCAAGAAAAACTATTTTTCTCGAGGGTGTCATACTTTAATATTCAATTTGTGCCTCTATAATGACATTGAAACAATATAAATTTCAAGTTTAATAATATATTCTATATTCAATAAATCAACTAATTTAGGTACGGAATAATAAAGGGGAAAGTCCTAAAGAAAAATTATAAATAACTATATCATACCAGCTACCTATCATGATCTAACAAAGTAGTGCGCCCAATGTGTGGAGGTATTTCTTTAAATCAATGTTTTTTTTGTTTTTGTCAAAATATTCCAAAATAATGTTTAATAACAAATAACATAATATTAATGAAAAATATGAAAACTGTCATTTAAATTCCTAAAATGGGATTAATACCATAAATTTGGCAGTCACCTAATGGGTAATCATTTGGAGATATTTCTCTATCGGGAAGTCATCCACAATTAGTACTTTGTCCAACTCCATGCCAACTCTATCACACCAACCAACATACAACTAATGATTATAAGCTCTTCAAAGCTATCCTATCTCCTTTAAACATGCTAGTCGTGCACCCTCGCCATTAGGGAAGTCAAACTGAAGCTGACACCCAATAGATTAATTCATATAAATTTTAAAAAATTCTAAATTAAATCCAATAGATTTTTTACCCATATTTGTTCCCACACATTATCCTTGACTTTGTGTAGAAGATGCCTCCAAGAGATAGGGGAGACCCGAATGATGTCAGTGTATTTTACTAGCATCGCCAAAAAACCCCAACATTGCTGCCCAGGTTTATCAATCATCTGTCCATCATCATTGTATTAAACCATCAAATGTGTCTAGAAAATCCATACCGCACGCAAGCGAGTACGGTCCCTCCCTCGCCTCCTATCAGTATATGAATCTGTTATTAAGGAAAAAAATATCATTACAAGTTATAATAAAAATAAAATTTAGTATAAAAATTTATTAGAGTTATATAAATATACCTGTGGTAGTTGGATCGATGGGCGTCACTGGATGTGCAGAAGATGGAGGAATATCTTGTACTGGGGGAGTATCCATCATCATACGCTCCTCAGCCACATACTGTGTCGGAGTAGGAGTCGAAGAAGGTTGAATATAATAGCTCAGAGATAATGGAGCAGAAGCAAAAGATGATGGCACAGACGTCTGGCCAACTTGTAGTGTAAGTATCAGAGGCCTAAATATCCCGTGTGTCCTTAAAGACACACCAGGATCAAAATGGGTCGTAGAAGATATGTCTTTGGTAGGGGAATAGTCCAATCGTGTATGACCAGTAGATATTCTTACTCTCGCACCATGAGCCCTCGTACCACCGGCCTCAGTACCGGGACCACGAGATGATCATCTAACACTGACACCACCCCCTTCATACCATCAGCCTCTGTACTGGGAGCAATATCAAGCTCTTTGTCGGATATCTCCCATCTAGGGGGTGGATCCTGAAAAAAAGTTTAGCACAAAAGTAAAAAATTGATATTATATGTTATTGAAATATATATATTTGAAATGAAATACTCACAATAGGGATGAGTGGAAGAATTCCCATCTGTGTCATGAAAAGATTATTTTCTGTCATATTTTTCCGCTGTATCTCTTCAATGGGTGTTATTTCCTACAATGAAAACTAATATAAAAGTAATTAGAAATAGATAAGTAATGTGTAACCAAAAAAAAATATAGAAAAACCATTCTGATAAGAAAAACATAAAGAAACATAAGATTCATGGTGGTTTGAAGGTAAGTAATAGGACATACACTCTGAATGATGTACGTGAAACATGTAGGTGAGAACATGATTGTATGATTCTATATATTTCCCACCATAACTTCAGGTTCACAATCAACTCTTCCAATTGATCTATTGGAGTCATCATAAGTAATAAACAAATTGATTCCAATTGTAGAAGAGATAATGTCAACTTCATCATCACCATCATCAAAAACATGTCTGGGATTTACTTTAATAATTACACCAAATTTAGGATGATAATGATCTTTCACATAAAAAAATTGTTTCACCATTGATGCCAATACATATGGTTCATTAGTGGCCAGAGTGTAAGTCATGTCAATAACTCTAAATCTACAATCATCAATAAAGTTTCCTTGCTTTGTCATTGAATCAAACCATATACATTTCATCATCGTGACTCGACCATGCGAGTAATAATCCAAAATTATTATTTTCTCCACAAATCCATAATAAGCTACATTTTTAGAATGAGGTCTATTATCCGATGAACTAGAATAACAGTCTGTTGTGGCAGTTAAAATAACACCATCATGTTGTTTTCTCATGTTAATTGCTCGTTCAGTGATAATAAATTTGTATCCATCGATCACAAGTGATTAACAAGCACAAACCACGGTATTAGGACCAAAATACAAACCTCTTGTTTCCTCAGAAACAGATTCTACAGGTAAACTCGATACCTGAAATATAATGAAATATTTAACTTAATTATATATTATTTTTATTTAGATATTACAGAAAAACTTTTACCTTCAATTTGAACCAAGTAGAAAAAACTTTGCTGTGGAATGTCTCTTTCCTTCTCAAAGATAAAGAACGATGATTTCTATATATCAATTCATTATGTTCCATGTAGATAAAAATAATAATAGTTTAATAAATATTTAAATTACAAGAGATAAGATAAGAGAAACATTTACAATTTACTTACTTGATATACTCTTCGAACAAATCACAATTGAACCACATTGTGCGATGTGCCATCACTCGCTATTCAAGGCTTAATGTCATCAATGTATATGATCCCATAATTTCTCCTCTCTGAGGAAGTGATGGAAAAATAGGTTCAATTTTATCATACTGTTCTTCTTTATTTCTCATTGGTCTGTTTATTCTCGTTGTAAGATCAAACAAATACATTGAGCAAAAATATATACATTCTTGAGCCAAGTAACTGTTCACAATAGAACCTTCAAGATAATTCCTATTCCAAACATATAATTTCATTGTGTACATGTTTCTTTTAGTTGGATACATCCAATAGAAAGCAACAAGTCCTCAAAGAATTATTTCCGTCAGAAGATGGACATTCAGATGCAACATGCATGTAAATAATGATGGAGGGAATGTTTTCTCTAACTCACACAAAATTAATGGTGTCTCTGCCAATAGTTTTTGAAATAAGGATTTTAAAAACTTCTTAGCACAAATATATATAATAAAATAACACAACCGAATAAATGAGACTATTAAATTATTGGACAAGAGATGACAAATTGCTATTAAATCGACTCATGCCAAAGGACATGATAATCATGAGTCTTCAAAGATTTCAGCTTCATCTTTTTTCTGTTGACCCGTTTTGATATCTTTCCTGAATAGCCATTAAGAACATTAATAGTCTCTTGCACTTCCAGAAATTGATTTTTTTTCAGAAGGTTTCATCACATAAGAAGCACATGAAACTTTCCATTTATTTTCATTGATACAGACAAGATGCAATTCTGGTCTGATCCCCCAATCTACCAAGTCACGCCGAGATCATAAATCAACTTTTTTCTTCCCCTTGACTTTTAGAAGAATCGAATGAAACATTTCACATATATTCTTTTCAATGTGAATTACGTCTATGCAATGACGTAACAAGTTGGTTGAGAAATATGACAACTCAATAAATATACTCTTCTTCTTCCAATTGTAACAGGTATCATTGGAAACATTTTCTCTCTTTCTATATTTCAATACACCCTTCCTAAATGAATAACTGAAATCTTTCAATTCATTAAGCACATCAGTTCCAGACATACGCTGAGGTGGATCGTCAGTCTCCATGGTATTTTCAACTCTTCGACGATTGTTTCTATATGGATGGTTCATTGTCAAGAAACGTTGATATCCTATAAAACTAAAACTACGATGATATTTCAATCTTATCAATCGAGTATTCTTCATACAAACATGACATGAAAATTTTAATTTTGTTCTCCATCCAGACGTCATTGCATAAGCAGTAAAATCATTGATCATCCACATAAGCGCATCACACATCTGAAATATGTCTTTCAAACATGCATCATATGTGGGTACACCCACATCCCAATGAAGTTTCAACTCTTTTATTAAAGATTTCATGTATACATATATATCATTGCCAGGATCAGAAGGGCTAGATATCAGTATACTTAAGAAAGTGTAAGGATTTTTCATACAAAACCACGGGGGAAGGATATAAATGTGTATGAAAACTGACCACGTGTTGTGTGATGTAATCATCTACCCAAATGGATTAAAACCGTCACATGAAACACCTAGTATCACATTACACACATTGGATGAAAATTCAGGATATCGAGCATCAAATCATTTCAATGAAAATCAATCTGCAGGGTGAACCAACTCTTCATTATTCCTTTTTCTCTCAGTGTCATGCCATCACATTTTTACTACTATTTCATCAGACATGAAAAGGTTCTGTAATCTGGGGGTCAATGGAAAGTGCGATATTACTTTTTGTGGCACACGAGATGGTGTTCCATCATCTTTTGGCTTCGATCAAGAGGTTCCACATTTGATACAATCATTTATTTCAGTAGTTTCCTCCTAAAATAATCTGAAATCATTTGGGAAAGCATGGATTTTTTTGAGAATCCAAGTTCTTCAACTAACTTCCTTGCCATATAGTTGTTTGAGAGAATATCTGCATCATCTGGAAGTAAGTCCTTCAAGAGGGTAAGAATGTAATCAATTTTAGTATATGAAATCCCATATATAGTTTTCTCATGAAACAATCAGATTAAAAATTCCAACTCTTTATTTTTACCACATTGCCTATATACTAAAGTCGTCACAACATCATTGAATTTTTTCACCCTATCAACATCATCATTTTCATTGGACGCGTCATGTGTGCTTGTATCGAAATCTTGTTGGCTAGACATCCTTTCCTTCTCATGATCCAAAATAAATGGAAACCAATCATATATCAAACTCTCCAATTCATTCCCATTATTTGGATCATTAAAATTTTGAGATTCCATTTTCCCTCCATTGTGATACAACACATAATAGTTTTTTGGAAACCATATTTGGTTATATGATAGCTAACTGCCTCACGACTCAACTAAGGTCTTCCAACAAAATTATAACATGTACAGTGTATGAATCCACTATCTAAAGCCTTGTCAAATTGAAAATCTAAAAAGATGTTTAAATTATTTTGAAAAATAGTTGAAATCCGAACAGTTTCGTACATCTGACTTCTATCCATTCTGTAAAAAAACTGCAATAAATTATTTTAAATCAATTAAATAATATTAAAGGAAAAAAAATATTTTGGTAAATGACAATTTTTTAGTTTACATAAATGAATAACTGACACATTACTCTATATGAGAATCATATTAAGAAACAAAAAAAATACAGTGTCTATAAGAAAATAAGATGCAGAATTTTTAATGCCTATATTCATGGATTTCCCAGTAAGATATTGGAAGTGGATCAAGGAATACATAATCCTCAAGGGTATTGTAGGGAGTACCTGAGTTTTATAATTTAACTTCCTCCGGGATATCAGGATGGGGATCACATCAAAAGTAGTTATGGCCTCATCAAGTTTCACCTTAACCATGGATTAAAGGATCCTAGGTTTGGGGCTATAGATCATAGGTTGGTAGGGTGTATTCATTGAATCATATCCCAATTGATTTTGGAGAGGGACCTTCAATAGTTATAGGTATGGATTTTATTAGAAACGCCTATAAAAATGATATCCAGGAATTGTGAATTCCCAAACAAGGATGCCACTCATTAGTGACCCGAACCCAGATGGCCACATGGCCTCAAGTACATCTACAAAAATTCCAAATGTTATTGACTAATAGTGAGAGACTTTGGTGTGTCTGGGGGAGACTATTCCCTCATTACCTAAGTTACACAATTTTAATATTATCAGTTAAAAAGTTTAAGAAGGGTAACAATAGTAAAATATTAGATATGGACGAAAATAACAAAATCAGTAATACCAACTAATAACAGAATCATAAATAGAATGATGGTAATGCATGTCATGTATCAAGAAGAAAAAAATAGTTACAACTAGTTGGAAGTAGTAATATACAAGAGGCCCAATAAATTCTATAATTCGACCTAGCTTCTTGAGCTACAACCCAATCTTCTACTACATTCTCAATACAATGTCATGTGAGTAGTCATGCATTTGTGAAATGGTGACTCCCCTTATCTAAATATATAATCATCTAGTTTTTCAGGGTACCTAATGAAATCTCGAAGAATGTGTGAGATAAAATTCATGTAGGTGACCACCGAGAGTTCTATAACTATCCAGTATATTTATATAAGATTTTAATATAATGATATGATAAATTAAAGTGAAAACTAAAAAATCTAAAATTGTTTTCTGTGGTTCTGGAGAAAAAATATCAAAGGGTTTTTAGGATAAATGAAAATAGAAAAAAATAGATACACATCAAAATCAAAACTTAAAACTGAAATATTAGATAGATAACAATAAAAATAAGGAACCACATAAGAAAATACCTAATTTTGGATGGTTTGGATGAAGATTCTGCATCTTGGATGCGGGAAGCTGAGATTCCAACCATTCGGATGAAGGAATCGAGATGAACCCGAGAGAGGTGATGTCCAAATGGGGGAGCGGTGCTCTAATTGTGGGGGTTGTTGTCAAATTAGGGTTCTCTCTGAATGCGGGAGAGAAGAGGGCCCACACGGTGTTATTGGGGAAAACCTTTACAAACGGTTTTTAAAAACCTTTGTAATGGCACCCTTTACGAATGGTTTTCATGAACCATTTGTAAAGGGGGGAAATTTAGACCCCTTTAGCAATGGTTCACTAGATCCTTTGGTAACGGATGTACTACACCGAATTTTACCAATGGTTTTAGAAAACTGTTGGTATATAAGTGTTGGGAAAACCCCATATTCTAGTAGTGAGGAAAACAATTCACTAACCATGTTATAGTCCCTACCACATGGAGGAACTCAGACTTGGCCCACATAGTTTGAAAAACCATGCACCAACTGAGAAGAATCTTATTTTCCCAGTCATTACGAATTCTTATAGCTGGCCACGTGGTTTGGAAAAAACATGCGCCTACCTATGTGACTCCCACTTATCCCTTACCTCATTGTGAAAATTTTCTTGAAGTTGTTGCATGGTTCCAAAAAAAAATGCTCAATTGGTAAACCTATATAAAATTATTAAAAACATTCTAGAAGGTTTCTAAACCCTACCAAACTATACCAAATCACTTTATTTTCATAAAAAGAATAAATGTAGGGTTATTCATTTGAAACCAAGGGTTTTTTATTCTCCCAAACATTGGAATTTCAATCCTTAGAAAGTAGAAACCCACAACTATCCTATAATATTTTTTTTCGCTGCTCAACTATTTCATTCTCACTTTCCCAATCCTCTTCCTAATTATGAAAATGTTTCCACAAAACCCACAATAGAAAGATGCTTTTACATTTAAGAGTTTTTTTTTCTTATACACAATTCATATTGGAACATGTAGAAATGAACCATCTAGATCTATGTCAACTTGATGCCATCTAATAACATGGTCATAATCAGGTTGAAACTTTTTTATCTAAGATAAATGAAAAAATTATGCACAACACTGGAATGTGGTGGAAAGTTCAACCTATATTCCACCTCACCAATTCACTCAAGTATCTCAAAAGAGACTATGTATCTAAGAGATAACATTTCATGCTTTCTCAAATAATTATTCCCAATATTTGGAGAGAACCTCCAAAAATAATAATCACTCACATCAAATTAAAATGGCCATTGAAGATGATCCATATATTATTTCTAAAAACCTTGAGCCATATCCAAACATTTCATTATCAAGGAAATATTATCCATTGTTTCTGGGACAAGGCTGGACCCAACAAGTGAAGATTCTCCTATTTCCTCCAAAAAAGTGGATAATGACAAGAAATACCATATAATGCTTCAAAAGCCGTAATATGTATTGAGCCTTGATAATTGTTGTTATATGAGAACATCACTAATGGTACATTCTCATCCCACAACCCAACAAAATCCATTACAAAATCCCACAAAATGTCTTCCAATGATTTTATCATTCATTCAGATTTCCCATGCATCCGATGATGATATTTCATACTCATGGTCAACTGAGTTAAATGGTATTTCTGTATTTATTTCTGGAAAAGTGACATAAATATTGGATCCCTGTGTGACACTAAAAAAACAAGTATTCCATGCTTCTTTATGAATTCTGACATATTGATTTTTTACAAGTCGTCCACCATATGAGATTCATGAACATGGTTGAAATGGGTTGACATTGTGATCTGATCCACTGTCACTCATATGTAATCTTGTTTCTAAACCATTATTGAGAGGCCTTTCACAAAATTCATGACTATCTATTCTAATTTATATATAGTATTATGCAAATACTTCAACATACCTTCAGGTCACTGATACACTACCTTAACCTACTGAAAAATTAAGAATCTCAAAACAAACTAAACCACCTTACTTTTCATACAAAACCACTAAAACATGGATTTAAATTCATAATAAATCACTTGTATTCTAGGATTAATAACCCATATCAAATGGTGTTATGTTTGATGAAGTTGTTTCGGAAAATCCATAATTACGAATATCTGATTTCAAAACCACAAAACTAAATTATCATCCAGCTTCCTCCACTTTATGGTCTCCCCCCAATTGAGTTTTTTCCTCAGAGAAACAAATTCAGAATCCGAAGTATGTAACTATTTAAACATCATCATAAAATAAGGAACAAATGAAACTGTATTGAAAATCATAAATTCACATCGGTCTTAACATTCCATGTTCATGTCATCTATGACCGACATCAACTGTCACTAATTTGAAACTTCTTTTTCCAACTAAGAATATGAATTTCTTCTTAATTCATCTTCACCATATTTCCTTTACCCGATGTACTCATTTAGTCAAAGTAAAACATTTTGAGATAATACATCCATATTCTTTATTGTAGGTTCAAATACATTTGTAAAAAATTATATTTCAATCTCTTATGATCTGTAAAAACCATAAATTTCCCACCAAAGTGGTAATAACACTACGTCTTAAAATCATGAACTAAAACAACTAACTCCAAATTTTGTGTTGTTAAATTATTTTCATGAAACCTTAACTTCCATGAGCCATAATAAAGAACTTTATTGTACTATATAAAAACAGATCCAAATCCAGATCTAGAAACATCAAAATACACCACCTGACCTTGTTCTGATTCTATAAAAATAAAGATTGGTTCTGATGTATGGTGAAAATTAATCTCCATAAAAGACTTATAGAATTCATCGTCCCATTATAATAGTAGTTATTCTTTGTCATGGTGATTATTGGTTAAGAAACTCTTAAAAAATCATGAACAAAACATCAGTAGTAACTAGAAAATCTATGTAAACATTGTATCTCGAAGACATTATTTGGTGGTTTCCAAGTGGTAACAACCTCTATCTTTTTTTGGATACATAGAAACACCATTTTCTATATTACATGTCCAAGTAAATGTACCAATTATATCCAAATATCACACTTTGAAAATTTTTAATACAAATGGTGATCCCTCAAGTTTCCCAACATTATCTCATAGTGTTTCCAACACTTAGATTTTTTCCTTGAATTCACCAATATGTCATCCAAAAAGCCCACCAAAAAAGGATCTATATATCATTGAAATATGCTAATAATTAATTCCCAAAATAATGATGGTTCATTCATAATACCAGAAGTAATTACAACATATTCGTAATGGAAATATCTACTAATAAAAGATTTCTTTGGAATATCCTCTTTTCGAACACACAATAGTTGATATCCTGATCTTATGTCAATTTCACAGAATTGATGAGATCCCAATATTTGATAGATAATATAAAAAATTAGAGGCAGGGGATACCCACTACCACAAAACAGGGCAAGGGAAGTGCTACTAGTTATCAGCTCGAAACAGAAAGCACTGATAAAGGGGTATGCCTTTATCAGCGCAAGCTAAAAGTGCTGATAAAGGGAGCTCTTTATCAGCCCTAAAAAAGCACTGAGAAATGAATGTTTTATTGGTGCTTTTATTTTAGCACTGATAAAACATACCTTTATCAGCCCTTTTAAGGAGCCGTGATAAAGGTTCTAGTGGTTTTTATTTAATAACCCTAACATGACCTCCTCACTCTCACACAGTCAAGCATTCGCGGAATCTGAACATGGCCCCTCGTCCGCCATGACCTCTCCCCCTCCTCCTCATCCTCCTACTCATCCTCCTCCTCCTCATCCTCATCCTTCTCGTCCTCATACTCCGCCGCCACTGCCACTACCTCCACCACCACTGTTGTGACTGCCATTGCTTCTGACGCTGCCGCTGCCTCCTCCGCCACTGCTGCCTCTGCCAACACTGCCGTGACCACCGCTGCCTCTGCCGCCATTGCTACCTCCACCTCTTCCTCTACCTCCACCGCCGCTGCTGCCTCCGCCGTCGATAGAAGGTATCCTTTCATCCCTTTTCACTAGTGATTCCAAATTTGGTTAATTAAGTGATTTTTTGGTGAGTATTCTTATTTAGAGAATTTTCCTTAATTTTTTCTTATTTGGTCATGGAATAAAGTTATTATGCTTTAGATTATTATGCCTTATTCCATCTAGAAAGGTAATTATAGTGTTGGTATAGCAACAATCTTCTTAGAGATCAGTGGAGTTCTATGATGTCTCATAGGTTTTCTCTTGGTGAATTCTCCACTTATAACTATCCTAGAGTGATAGTTTCTTCTTAATTCAAATAATCATGGATTCTACCATTATTGATATTCATTTTCAGGTAATTTTTTTTCTACCGCTTGGATTTTTCTTCCCTGTTACTTTATCTAAAACCATTTATTTATTTGGAATTAGTTCTGGAAGTTTTTAGAGAGATAGATTATTTTAGTTGGTGTGTGAAAATGTTTTAGGATACAAAACACCTAATGAACATTGATGTTAATTTTGATATTGTGGTAGGAAGTTCCTTAATATATAATTCCTTGTATATGATGTTTCCATGATTAATGGTTTAAGCTTGATTCCCTTTCATGATGTTATTTCTTGCAAGAGTGTGAGTAGACCTTGAAACATTTTCTTTTTATATGATCTAATGGTTAGTTTATATCCCCTTGTGAACTATTCTTGATATTCCATATTATTCCTTTATATAGAGTATATTATATACGCTATTGAATTACCTGTAGAACATGCATGGGTTAAGAATCCATCATATATAGGATAAGGTGGAAGAATTCCATGCAAGGGTGATGTGTTATCTAATTATGTCAAACAATTTGGTTGGGACATTCCATCATCTAAGGATAACAACCACCATCAGGGTAGGATTTTGGTGTTCTTAATAATGACCATCATTAGGATAATGAATGTTGTGAAAGGTGTGATAACAGAGGATTGATCAGGGCTTACTCATTTGGGATATACTATCTAGAATAAAATTTGGGATTATACCTAGTAAGGAGGACCTATTGGTCATGTCTTACCCATTGTATGTTCATATTTTATGTTTTAAAAGTATGTTGAACTCATTCTATCAATGGTGGGTTCTATAATTTCTTGTTATCTTAAGGTGTGTTTACCTATGGAGTGGGTTGATTTTGGTTTTAGTGGGTTCTTGGGGTTTGTGGGATGTGGTAAATGGTGTACTCAGTTTTAGATTATTTTATTCTCATGGGTTTCCCCTATTTTATATTTTCTTTTCAATTGGAAATATCCTATGTTGTGCGCCTCTTCTCTACCATGAACGCACCTCTACCGTGTGATTAACGACACCTTGGCGGTGAGTTTTCTCCTGTTACTCATTCGTTTCCTCTTGTTCACATGTAATTTGTGTTTGATATTTATGGTAATAATGTGAAATGTATGGGCTAAACTCCCCGCTGAAAATCATGGCCGTTGGTGGTACTTGTTTGTGCACAAAATATATTGAATGTTGGTTGGTTCTTGATGAACATTGAAATAGAAAAATTGGTAATTTATGTATACTTGACCTATGAACGAACACCCCAGGATGATAAAACTACTTTGATAACCCCTGAATTAAAAAAAAATATTTCATAAGGGATGCTTTGTAAAATCTAAAATTGGGATTTTTTGGTTTGTATGGTGTTGCGATTGTGATCATGATTTTGTTTTTGTATGGTGTTGAAGTTGTTGGAATGATTGATATTCCATTTGTTTTCAATGTTGTAGTTCTTCCACCATTGATATCAATCCAAAATTTACCAATTTCAATGGCACAACCACTTTGTTACTAGTGCAATTCCACTGAATCATAGAAAACGACTTCTAGAGGACTGCATGAGACACTTTAAAATACATGGTATGCAGTTTTGTTAAATGGAACCTGCTTCACCATACATGTATTTCATATATATTTTAATTCCACACAACATTCATCTCCAAAATTTACACCACATGATTAATCTTCTAACTCAAACTTGGAATAGGTTTTATTTTAAATATTACATGTCATGTGAACCTATGTCACACACAATGTATCCCCAAGACATATAATTCAACATGAAACCATGTACATGCCATGAAATAATGGTATAACAATATGACATGTGTTTTACTTCACTCAAACCATGTATAGATACCATAGAAACTTGATGTGTATTGACTATACACCCCAAGTGGTCATGTAAGGACTATGCACCGTGTATTCCCCAAAAATGTCATGCATAGCTGGTGAGGTGACACAGTATGTATCTAAAGTACACAACTTTAGCTCAAGTTCTTCTATATGTCATGTATTTTTAAAGGCATCATTTAGTCTTTGTAATACTAACTTGGTATTAATTTGATATATGTCATATTAAATCAGGTATCTTATCCATACACGATGTTCATCCTACTGAACACACCATGTATATGGATTTCACATGAGTTTAGAGGCATTTGTACCATGATTTGTTTTTATAAAACCTAAACACTGCTACTTGATTAATTAAAACATAATATTAGGCAAGTTCGAGATTGAACCCATAAAGACGATGAATATGAATAAAGAATGGATGAATGCCAATCGATTGACAAAAGAGTATGAAGGTGGTGTGAAGGAGTTTATCAAGTTCATAGAAGATCATGCATGTGACCCTTCTCAAATACGTTTTCCATGTTTACACTGTTTTTATTCAAGACAAATTAGTCCAAAAGAGTTGGATAAACACCTGATTTGTCACAGAATAGATCGAAGTTATACATGTTGGAATAAACACCAGGAAAAAATGAATGTAGGTAGTGGATCAGATAACACGGAATTTTATAGATCATCTGATATGATTACAAGCATGAAAAGTGAAGATGATCGTATGGAGGGTGTGATTACAGATGTGAATTATGATGAAGATCGTATTGAGGAAATGACAAGGATAGTTGAAGTTGAACTTTGGCATTGCCCAATTTTTTTTTGAGAAGTTAAAGAGTTGTGCAAAAATTCCATTGTATGCTGGTTTCACTAAATATACAACATTGTCAGCCGTATTGATGTTGTATAATTTGAAAGCAGGCAAACAGTGGAGTGACGCCCGTTTTACAGAACTACTTTCTCTCCTGAATGACATGCTCCCAGAAGATAATGAACTCCCAAGCCGAACATAGGATGCCAAACGAATGATACTATCGATAGTTATGATCTATAAAAGAATACATGCCTGCCCTAATGACTATATATTGTTTCTGAAGGACGACAAATCACTTAAAGAATGCCCAAAGTGTGGTGCTTCTTGATAAAAGAAAGATGATTCTAGTCCTATGAAAGTTGTATTTTACTTTCTAATAATTCCATGATATAGGAGCCTATATAGAAGTGAAGAGACTGCAGGACAATTGACATGGCATACAGATACAAGAATTAATTATGGGAAAATACATCACCCGATAGACTCTCCTCATTGGAATAGAATTGATAACGAGTATCCTGAATTTGGGAAAGAGCCGAGAAACCATCATCTGGTGTAATCTATAGATGAGGTGAATCATTTTGGTGTTCGAAGCAGCAATCACAGTACATGGCCAGTTATGTTGGTAAAATACAACTTACCACTATTGTTATGCATGAAACGATAATACATCTTGTTATCTATGCTTATATCAGGACCAAAACAATAGGGTAATGATATTGATGTTTATTTGGCCCCATTGATCGATGATTTGAAAATATTGTGGGATTTAGGTGTTACGTTGTATGATGCTTCAAAAAATGAATATATTAGATTGAAATCCATGTTTTACGGGATGATAAATGAATTTCTTACTTATGGAAATTTGTCCGGATATAGCATTAAAGGAACTCAAGGGTGTCCCTTTTGCGAACATGGTACACTTTCAATTAGGTTGAAACATTCATCGAAAACTGTGTTTCTAAGACATCACAGATTTCTACCTCAACGACATAAGTAACAATCTTGGACGACATCATTCGACAAGAGTTTAGAAGAGCGTACAACACCATCTTCACTAACAGTTGATCAATTGTTAGAGAAAGTACAAGATTTGGACACTAATTTTGGTAAAACATTTTTAAAAAACCTTAAGAAAACATGTTGGAAAAAGAGATCAATTTTTTTAATTACCATACTGGAAATATATGTATGTTATAAATTTTATTGATTTCATACATGTTGAAAAAAATGTATGTGACAGTGTCATCAGTACATTGCTAAATGCACCTGGAAAAACAAAAGAATTGAATTAAGGATACATTGGACATGGTTGAGATGGGAATACGAGAAGAGTAAGCACCAGTGAAGGGTGAAAAATAAAAATTTCTTCCTTCTGCTACTTACACTCTTTCCAGGCAGGAGAGATATCAGTTTTCCAACTTCTTGAATGATGAAAAGGTTCCATAGGGATATTCATCACATATCAAGAACATCATGTCAATGCGCGATTTAAAATTAAAGGTTCTGAAATCACATGACTTCCATGTTTTGAAGAAAGATCTAATTTTTATATATTTACATTGCATTTTCCCCATGAATGTTCGCCATACATTTACAAAGAACTATTTATTCTTCAAAGCTATATGCAGCAAAGTTATAGACATGGAGAAATTTCCAACTATAGAAAGAGAAATTGTTGTCTTCTTAGGTGAATTGGAAATGTTCTTACCACCGACATTTTTCAATATTATAGTTCATTTGATGGTTTATTTGGTGAGAGAGATTATACTATGTGGTCCTGTACAATATAGATGGATGTACCCCATTGAACGGTATATGAATATTTTGAAAGGGTATGTCAAAAACCGAAGTCGGCCAGAGGGTTGTATTGTGGAGAAATATATTGTTTAGGAAGCCGATGAATTTTGTACCGAATACCTATCTGGTGTGGAAATCGTTGGCTTACCAAAATCTCATCACACTGAGCGACTTGAGGGTGAAGGAATTTCTGGAAGAGAGGTTGTCACAATCAATATTATAGATCGGGAACATGCCCCCCTTTATGTTTTGCATAACAGTTTTGACGTTGAACCAGATGTTCAAACCCAAAAAGATATTATTAGGTATTTAAATCCTTCTAGGGCTGAAAATAGATATCATATACCTATAATTGACAGCTTATAGGATGGTTTCGAGACCATATTTTTAAGCAGTTAGATGAAACTCCAGACACAATTTCCAAACGACTTCGATGGATAGCCGGAGGAGCAAGTTTGTACTTATTATCTTACAATTTTTATGCAGATAATTGTTATAGATTCTATAATAATGAATATCATGAAGACAGAACCATGCAGAATAGCGGGGTTACAGTTGTGGTTGAGGCGATCCATGTTTTTGGTGCTGAGGAAAAAAATCCAATTTATGCGAATATGTCATACTTTGGCATCATCAAACGAATATGGGAGTTGGATTATACGAAATTAAAAGATCCAATTTTTCAATGCATGCGGGTTGATAATAGGAGTGCAGTTAGAATAGATGAATTAGGATTCGTGAAAGTTGATTTCAATAAGGAAGGGGAGAAAGAAGAACCATTTATAATGGCATCACATGCAGTACAAGTATTTTATGTTCTAGACCCCGCAAACCGAAATTGGTCAATTATTCTGTTTTTGACCAAAACAACTGAAGGATAAGTTGAATGTTCAAAGAAGGTTTACCCTTTTATAGGGACTTCACAATAATTTTTTAATAGTCCCAATGTAGATGGCGTTTTGTATGCAGAGGAGACCACAATGAAGGGATTTACATAGTCGATAGAGGAGTCAAATCTCTTCAGCCTTTACAGAAAAAAAGAGAGAAAAATAATCAGGATATTTTTTTATTGTAATATACATTGTGCTATTTTATTTTATTATCTGTTCACTACTATTTTTTTGTAATCTATATTAAATATTAAACCAATTCTATAGATAACGACTTCTTCACCTTCTGATGCCCTAAATCCCGAGGCACAAAAGGTCTCTCAACCAGCAGCTGGTGGTCCTCGTGTAGAGCAACAAAAGGTTTCTCAACCAACTGCTGGTGGTCCCACTGCATAGAAACAACATTCTTCTCAACCAGATGCTAGTGGTCCCAGTGTAGAGCAACAACAGGTTTCTCAACCTATTGTTGTTGGTCCCAGTGTTGAGGTACAAAAGGTTTCTCAACCTGTTACTGTTGGTCCCTGTGACGATTCTAGCGCTCTGGGATAACATATTGGAGATAATTTTGAGGAAATGGTAGGAAATGAAACCCTGAAAGCGCAAAAAAAAGAGCGTCTTAGTTTGATAGTGTTAGACAAAATCCTTAAGGCAAAAGAAAAAGGAATCAAATTTGATGTGGGATGGAATAAGCGAGGCCAACATGTTAACCCCAACAGAGCTATCTTTAGTAGCTACATTGGAATCGTCACTCAGCAACGCATGCCGATTGATGTACAGTCATGGAACCATGTTGTCACCGGGATGAAGACACTAATGGGAGAAGATATTACAGTAACATTATGATATCATTTTTTTAATTTAGTAAAATAAAATAAAATACCAAAACATTGACTTACTCTCCATCATCCATTACAGAGTGAATTTTTAGTAGATGCCTCAAACAAAGAATATGTATTAAGAGTTGCAGGAATGATTCATAAAGGTTTCAGCACAGTTTTAACAAAATATCATCTTAAACATGAAGAAGGGAAAATCAAGCCGCACCCACCTCCTCTTTATGCACACTTGATATCCCAAGGAGAGTGGGATGCATTTATCAACCATCGTGGGGAGCATAATTTGCACGTACATTGTGTGGGGTAATACGTTGTTTGACGTTTTCTTGTATTCATCACTTTTATTGAAAATTTATTATTTATGAAACAGCAACTGAGTGCTGAAAATAAAAAAACGTGCAATAGAACCAATGTACCCTTACCGTAAAGCAAGGATGGGGTACGTTTCACATGAGAAAAAATTGGTATGTCTTTTAAATCTACAGTACTACTTTTATGTGACATAAAACAACACCATAACCATGTTTCTTTGTTTATATAAAGTTTGATGAATCAAAATCGAAAGTCATATCCATCCCACTCCATGTGCTATGGAAGGAGGCTCGTGTAAATAAAAAGGGTATACTGATAGATGAAAACACACAAAAAGTGTGGAAAACATGTGTAAGTATAACATAATATAAATTTTATTTGCTGTAAATCGCTATTACATTACAATAAGTACTTATTTTTCTATATTTTCTATCTGACATAGTCAGAAGAATCAACAAAAGCCGCACCAGATGCAGACAAACTTTTAGCAGCCTTGAAGCATCCAAAAAGGTATGGCCGCGTCAGAGGTGCGGGTTTTGAGGTGACACCCCAAACATATTTTCAAAAAAAAAATCAAGCAAAGGATCAAAATGAAAACAATAAAAAAGCTACAAGAAAAATTAGCTATTTTTCAAGAATAGTTACAATACAAGAGAGAGATGATAGAAAAATCGATGGCGGAGAGGCAATGAGAAGAAACAACTCAACAAAAACCCGTGTGTGATGATCCCGCCCCACCCCACCAGCTTTGAGGCAATCCATTCACCTAAAAAACAATACTTAGCTGAGGTAATCAATGTTTTAATAACTATTTATGTGAAATGTGATTCACGTAGACACTGATACCTTTCCTATACTAATATTCTACAGGGTGAAAAGGACTGTGATTTATATTTATCTACTCCCACCTATCGCCCTGTAGCGATGACTACGGTGTTCAATACCCAGAACGACATGCTACACAAGAGATAGATTCCAAAAGATCATCTTAGAGTTTCAATTAATGTAGCTAATAATCCGAGTGTCGAGCTACATATTCCAAATGATGATGACGACATTCTTACTATTGAACAAGATGTTGGAACATTCATCACATGGCCGAAAATTCTTGTAAAAACACATGTCGACAAAATTTATCCATTTCCAATTTAATTTTCAAGATGGACCATTAAAATTTAATGAAAAAAGATCTAAAATGATTAATGTTCGTACAGAACAACAAAGAGAAGGGGGTGAAACGAAATATCAGCTCAAAACTATCTCGAGGATCAACCAATCGATTGAAACGGTCTACTGGGAGTACCTTCACCCCGCCCGTTCTGTATCCACAATTAATATCATTATAGGATCATTTGGATACAAAGTTGAAAGAAGGAAATAATCACACAGTTGATTTTGAAAAAAATATTTATGGAGAGGAAACATAAGATTTCATTAGTACTGAAAATGTAGATGAACTTCTCAAGTATGAATGGCTAGGTGACTCAGTTATAAATGTATACATGAGGTATGTTTTCTTGATTTAATTTTAAAAAAGCTGATATACTCTGATAATTATGAATAAATACATTTTATATTTTTCACAGGCATATATATGAAAAAAAATTGAAGGGATTTCCCCAAGAACAGAAATTTGGACTCGTTAGTCCTCACACCACCTCTTCAAAAGACAAAATAGATTCTGATAAAGAGGATGAAATAATGTCATCCCTGCTCAGACCGTTTGAAAAAAAATTATGGACGTCAGACTCTTCTTAATACCAACGATGTAGGGGTAAAACTCTACAATTTAATCATATCAACTATATTTTCATTTCTTTCTTTATTTATACATTTTTTTATTTTTACGGATCATTGGATGCTAATTGTAGTCTATTTTGATACTCCAAAGATTTATTTTCTGGATTCTATGCATGGATATCCAACAAAACGATCACGCATGATGGTTTTTGTTAATTTCTAAAACACTAGATGCAAGATTTTGAAACAAAACATCTAGTTATATAATTTATGTTATCTTTTAATGAGGATTAGGTTATGATAGGGCGGTAAATAAATATCGTCTAATGCATTGAATGAATCTAGGGCCTAAGGATAAGAATGCCTACAAGATCTACAACTAGAAAAGTATCCTAGTATATATAATAACATTCCACTATCCAAAAACATATCAAAACAAATTACTTATTGTTTTCTATGTTTCTACTGTATCCAAAAAAACAAACGGAAAAGACTGTGGTTGTTATGTTTGTAAATTTATGAAAGAGATCATATTTCGTCAACAAACTAGCATTCTTGACGAGGTATTTTCAAAAATAATTATGGGTTCATTTAAAATTTTTATTAATCCTTTATGTATTTATATTTTTTCAGTACTACCATGACTGTCGCAAAAAATCATATTCGTAAGATGATATAGATGTGTTTAGAAACGAATGGGAATCATACCTGAGAGAAGATTGTACACAAATAGGACGAAGGTGAATTCCTACTACTTATGTTATCCATATATGATCATTGATTATCCTCCAACCTTATTTGGTGAATAAACATGGATTATGAAGAAATGAAATATTAGAGCAGATTGAGATACAATGAACACAATGACTTCCTTCAATCATTAGATAGCATCTCATTTGGGATTATTCTAACTAAGTATATATATATATATACAAATATTATCTGTATCCATATTTTGGATTTGGTTACTCTCTTACCATTTGAAGTGAAGATGTGTGAGATATTCCACTTCCTTTTCAAAATCTGGTTGTTATTCGCATGCTAGGTAATCTCATAGGAATGTATTTATGTTCTGATTCTTGAACGGAAGATGTGATTCACCCGGTTAATCGCCGGGTTTGTGTCGATTGGATGATTCCTGGATACCTTTTGATCACATATGGATTACAATTGTAGAAGAGAATAGGTGAAAATAGCAGGTGGATTTTGAGGACTGGACAAATTATTATTCTATTTGTCACTACTTGGGTCATTCAGTGGCAGTTTGCAATAAGGGAGGGCCCTGGAAGGCTTGTTTTTTAGATGCCCAAGTGTCTACTCGAAGGGTGGGATGTGCTTCTGGAAGGGTTTCAGAGGCTGGTGCGGGGGCAGGTCCAGGAGAGGAGAAAACGGTACCTGAAGGTGTGGGTAAGGAGCCTCACCTCTTGGTGGTGGAACGACAACTGGTTGAGGACCGTAGAATGAAGGCTGTGGCTGGTCATGACTTTGTTCAAGGAGAAGGAGATGTCTTGAGTAAGGTGTTGGAGGTTTGTGTGAGGGAGGTACCTATTCTAGAGGAATAAAGACCAGAAGGAAGTGGCAAGGAAGATCAACCTACTGTGGTGGCTGATCAGAGGGAGGAGGCTAGTAGAGAGTTGGTCGAGGATGGCCAACGAACTATGGAAATTTTTGGTAGGGTGAATGCCTTGGAAGGGCCGGTGTTGGTTGCGGAAGGGGATCAATTCGAGGAACACAGTGAGGGGGAGGTGCCTCCAGTTTAACCTGAGATAGGGAGGCTAGAGGTATGGATATATCGACCATGCCTTTTATATCTTTAAGCAACAAGTTTGAAGGCCTTTCCAATGTCAGTTTTGATTCTGGTTTATGCACTAATTCAGAAGGTGGGGTTGTGGGTGCTAGGGTATCCATACAGGAGCACATTGGTGGATGTCTGGGTCAAGAGGAAGTCTCTAGGGCTGTGAATAAGTCTTCTAATGGGGTTGGATATCTTGTTCAGATTTAGGTTAATACTTTGAACCAAAGAAGGAGGAGTAATAGTGGGGGAATGGTTGTGCCTCAGGAGATTTTCTCAGTAAAATGAAGGAGCATGATGGGGGAAATAAAGAACATATGAATGGAACAGATATTCATTCATACAACGATATAATACAATGGGGGAAAATGATGATGCTCGAGTGTGAAGGAACCTTGTCAGCAACTCCAAGAAGAAGAAATAGGAAATACTACTCCTATATCCCATGGCCAACATGAACTAGATCAGCTTTTAAGCGGGATTGTGGGATGATTATTTCCTTTAAAAAAGATATCTTGGTCAAACAGTGTTGTGGAACCCAACAGCCTCTGGATCAGTCAAGGATCTGGGATGTTGGTGATTTTGGGAGGTAGCATGGACCAGTTTCTGTTTAGAAATCGACCACTATAGAAGAAGAATCTGGTATGGGATACAGATATGATTACATGGACTATGATCTGTAGTGTGGTGATTTTTTCTTTTATTTGTGGCTATATTTCTAGTGTTGGTTTTAGAGGTGCATGTCTTTTGTTCTGGCCTTGCCATGAACCATGTTTTGGGTACCAGAAACCCATAATCAGGCTTTTAAAATGAGAAAAAAATGATTAGTCCAACAGGTTCTCTTTGGACCTACCCTTTCCATAACCCCAATGGATAATCTCAGGTATTATAAGAACTTCTCATTTCCACACCCTTTACTATGGAAGATAAAAGGTACCAAATTAGGCCCCACATTACATGCACCAATAAATATAACATGGTAGGAGCCTAAAACATCCAAACTTAAAATCCATGGCAGTCCAGTAGGTATCATCAACAAAACCCTTGGAACGTTTACACGATATTCAAATGAATCAAGATCATTTAATGAGTGTTTTTCATTTCTTATATAGACTAACATGAGAACATATATCGTGTAAATGTTCTTGGGTACCCTATGTGTCATCATAGCCTGAAATTTTCATGAAAGTCCCACAATCCACAAACCATCCAAAAAATATTTACCTACTTAGGTCATCACATCAAAATAGGGAAATAACTCTCACTCTATAATAATCTATCCTAGACCTATGAACTAATGAAAATAAATGTTGTAACATGTAAAAATTGGCATTTTATTAATGTATTCTTTCATAATGATGTTTAATTTATTTCATTATTTTATTACTAACATAATATTTGTTTTCTTATATAGGTGAAATATTTTTCTTGAGTTCAAATGCTTTGTTTATAAACCACCACCATGGACGACAATTTTTTAGAGCGGATCATGGATGTAAAAAGGATGAAACATCAATTTTTTTAACTGTTTGTTGGATAATTGTAATTTTAACCAAATTAAACATTGTTTGAAATGTATATAGCAGTGTGTTGTTTTGTATTCCTGATTTCAAGTAAATGTATATAGCATTTTTTTCTTCTATGATTTGTGTGTGGGTGTTGTTTGTGCTGTGTGGAGGTGTTGTCACATGTGTGCAGGTTCTGTGTAGGTTCTAGTTTTGCACAGGAAATTTGACCTTTATCAGTGATAGTTAAGCACAGAAAAATGGATAATGAATCAGTTCTAAAAATAGTGCTGATTAAGGTAGTGTTTATCAACCCTCAAAATATCACTGATAAAGGTAGTGTTTATCAATGCTATTTTTAGCGCTGATAAAGACCACCTTTATCAGGGCTAAGCAAGTGCTGATAATGGCACACCTTTATTAGTGCGTTTTTTAGGACTGATAAAGGTCCCCCTTTATCTATGCTATTTTTAGCACTAATAAAGGAGACCACCCTTTATCTTAGCCTAGAGTAACAACTCTTTTTATACCTGTTAAAGGTGGTTTTTAGCGCTATTATAAGCCCTATCTTAGCAGTGACCTTTTTTATCATAACTTGGTCAAGATTAAAATAATCCACACACAACCAAAGAATTTCATCCAGCTTTCTAAAAACTTGACCGATGCTGCCTAAGAAGACATGCTTTTCCGAATGAAACCTTTTATTTCAAATAATCAAAATACACATTCAATTCCTTTAATTATTTTGGCTCCATCTGATATGATATAATGAAAATAGGAATAGTCCCTGGAAGGAGATCAACAGTAATGTCCACTTCTCTTGTTGGTGGAAACACAGAGAGAAGTTCTGTAAAATCATCTGGAAATCGATAAACAACTATTTGAAAATTTATATTCTCAATGTCTTAAATCGGTTACATGGTAAACAATGCCAATTGTTATGAGATCATTCCAGCTTTTGGTGAGAGAAATCCCTTTTCACCTAACTTTACATTTCGGTCTCCTCAAAAGAAATTCCTGACTCCATATTCAATTATGTAAGTAAGCTTTATGGTTTAATAGTAAATGTGAGTTTTAGGAATTTTCAACCAATGCAATCCCAAGATTATATAATATAAATCCGTCTAAAGCGCTGATAAATACCACATAAATTCAGATCTATCAATATTTATAGAAAGTGGTCTACACATGAAGGCTAAACATTTTCTTTGATGAAGAAGAGTTTGAAGGTTCAACAAAATATGAATTATTTCAACATTTAATGTTAGAAAAAAAATCTAATGATAAGAAATAAATGAATATGAAGAAACCATATAAAAAATTTCATATATTAGGGTATAATTCAAAATAATTGTACCCATCACCATTGATGCTCTTGGTTGATCATCCATAATAACTTGTTCAGTTCCATATATTTTATTGCTCAATAAAATTTGTTCATTATTTACTAGTTAAGATATCCCTTTTCGATGAGTCATGGTATTCTTGGATTCAACAATGATAGCTATGTTCTTTTGATGAGACTGATCCATCTTTCTTCGTCCCTTCATATAATACGACACCTATAAAACCTATGATGTATCCTGAACACCCAACCCTTGAGAATTATGAAAACAACATTAAATATTCCCCATCTGATCAAAATTATTGCATACTCTAGGAACTTTTTTATATTATAACCTCATGTATTACAAATATCCACATTGGAAACATCCTGGCTTTCACTAGGGTGTTGGGATTTGATTTACCATTCTAAATCATGGATTCTGATCCATCACACTACATTGGAAAAAGGTTCCCCTCTTCTAGTTTCTATAATCATTAGAGTTCCCACCTTTTATCATAGTTATAAACATACTACCTCCTCTTTTAGTTCCTTATATGTCACATTATTCTACCATAACTCTATTAACCATATCTATATAATCTATTATAATGATAAAATCATTCTTCATGAAAATCTCCTACCTCGTCCTCGATTCAAAGACATGTTTCTTCAAGGACACACCAGTAGAACATTCATGTGAAAAGAGGACTAAATTAATAAATTTTGTCGCATAATATCTCATAGTGAGTCTCTCCTATTTGAAGATTAATAATTTTGGTGTTCTTTTGATTCTGAATGTATGAGGATATAATTATTTTTTGAAAAATTGCTCAATGTCCTCCCATTTCAGGACGTGGATTAATTTATACTAAACTGATAAATCTAGCCATTGGTATGGTTGATTCTCTAACAGATATTTCACTGGCTAGAATTTCATCTCTTCTGTTGTGCCAAGGAAATTAATGATTTGATTCAGAAATCTCATCGACACCCCTACCTTCTCTAGTTTCAAATCACCTCCAGAGATGGGTGGATTATTCTTCTGGAACATAACAGAGTGACCCACTTGTGTCAGATCATTCCTCTTATCCCATCAATCCACAGCCTAAAAGGATTAAAATATACTCAAAAATAGCTATTGGTTCAGATATGGATTAGGTGTAACCACATTCTCAACAACTTCTTTCAGTCGGTTTCTATGATTCCTACCGCATTCCATTATCTAGACGCACACAAAATGAAATAATCATCACCCTCTATATTCTAAAGTCTTAAAAATTTCAAATTCTTCCATGTCACACTATCAAAACATTTCCTTCCAAAATTCAACATTTCCATATTCAACTATTTTGGAAATTTTCAACATACATTTGAAAAACAACTATTTTACAAATAACCATTCCATTCCTTTTCACAATCTCAGATTTGAAAAAAAAATAACAATTCCAAAAAATAAAAATATTTGTTCCAAATAATATATCATTACTGAAACTAATATATGTAATCACCATGGGAAGTCATTTTAATAGTGCATGTGATGGACATCTCATTGGCTAAACCCCTGACAATGAGATTTAAAATCCTATTAGTGTCTCCAAAGAACTTATGTACCTAAATCCTTAGTAACATTAAGTTAAACCTAAAAAGGATAGAAATGTAATTTTTCTCTACATTTCATGTCCTGATAATCAGACTCTTTTCATCCATCCTATATCTCTGAATAAACCAAAATTAATTTCAACTTGAAGAACAATAGAACTGATAAAAACTTATTTGTAAATGTCCAAACAAGATGATAACACTTGTAACATCCCACCCCTCCACATTTCTTTGTGTTAAAGTGGGATTTATAATTGTCTTTAAGCAATATCCCCATGATTCCAAATCCTAGAAAAAAATTCCAAGGGATGAAATACAAGTGGGGGACAACATTATTATTAAAAATAAGACATCCCTACCAAACACACCATTACAAAATATCTACAAAAGGATTCCTGATAAAAATGTAAAAAATCTCTAAAAAATACCATTTATATAAAAAAACATTAACAATATCATATCGAAAGGGTATAATATCAAATTAGATAGTATAATACAAAACCCAAAGACCCCAATGAAGAGATTCAAAGCTCCCAACATGCTTCATGATCCAACTTCACCAAATAGCCCTTGTATTATGATGAACCACTAAATAAGTGTGATAATTTACTTTTTTCCTATGTCCTGATGCATGGTATCTACAAAATGAAAAATGTTCCATAGAATGGTTGAGTAATGAAACTCAGTATGATTTATCCAAATTACTTCCTTAGTCACTACACTATGATATAAAATGTTAGCAAATTTTTAAAATATATATATATTATAAAACAAATCAAAAAACTTTATATCAAATCCAAAGAGTTTCACACCAAAATATTTTCCATACTAAAATAGTTTACAAGTAAAGAATCCAAACAAGTAATTTAAGCAATTTTCAATTTTTATAATGGAATAACCCATCACTTTTTTCATAACTACACACACACACAATTTCTGGCACATAATATTTTTTTACCTTTGACGGTGGAACTTTACATCAATAACATATTCCTTTGATGCTGGCAATTCATGACCAATATCTATCACATTCCACACATGATTAATGTATTAATAATTCCATATATCAATACCATGGTTTTGAAACATTTCAATAAAACAATAAATTTATTTAAAACAATTTTATGTGTATAAAAACCAAAAAAATCATTTTAAAATCATCATTATAAAATATTGTTACCAAATTCACGTTTTTTCCAGACACCCACTATGTACGATCGATAAACCGTCACCCAAGAAGGTTTCCAAAAAATTTTGAACAACAATTTTAAAATAAATATCTTGAAAAAAAAACAATTTGAAATCAATCTGTGTAGTTATTAGAAAGATGTGCACGATTGAGGCCACCTACCTTAGGATTTATGATGATCTTGAATAAAAATATAAAAACATCAATAAACCAGATGTAATCTCCATAAACCCGCCTTATATCTAATCCCATAACATCAACATTGACAAATATAACCATTATTGGAATAAAAAATCTTAGATCTATCTACACCATAATAGATTTAAGAAACTAAAATATTGAACTAGATCTAAGGAAAAATAGAAAAATCTACCATAAACAGTGGCTTACTACATGAATTAGTATTTAATGAACCTAAAAAGGAATTTTGATCATCTTTGGATCAATGGGTAATGCTTCCATAGATTTCAAGAGGGGGAAATATCGATTTATGATCAAATTTTAGCAAAAGGGAATTGTTAAAAAACAATCCCAACCTAGATCCACAATTATAGGATCTTGTTTTTAAACTGTGTATGGCTAATCACACGGTTAGGAAAACCAAGTGATAACTGTACAGCCGCCTCTACATCAAGGAGTACCTCATGTGGGTTTCCTAAATCATTAGACAGACCATGGAACAACCCTAAAAAAAATCCACTATTGTACTTTTCATTGTTTCTCTAAGGATTCCACATAGTTTGTAAAATCTATGTTCTTTCCCGTGCACTTTTCCATTATCCCATGCATCATAGTTCACAGTTTTCAGAAGGTGTTTCATGGTTTCCAAAAATAGTCCTCAATCTGTGAACCTATAGAAAATCCCCAGAAACATTCCAAAAGTATTCCGAACCCTCCCTAACATCACATAAACACTTTATATACTTAGAAATCATAAATGGAGAGTTAATTAATTGAAGCTCGAGGTGCTTCATGTGGTATACACAAAAGTATTGAAAATATCATGTTAAGGTTTGCCACAGTGACATTAATTACAAGTTAGTATTAAGATAACCATGAGTGTACCTAATTTGACAATGTGATAACCTTCCATGTAACCTCTTTTAGTTTTGGAACAACCTCCCATTTACCCTCATTCATGATTGGGGTAAACTCCGATTTACCCTTTTCTTGGCTTGCGATGACCTCAAGTGTACCCTTTTATATCATAAAACATTAATAATTTCCCCATGCATTAGAGTTAGATATATGTCCCACCAATCACATAAAAAAATTATACAAATGTGTTCCATATGATCATAAAATATTCATCAAATTAGAACCCAAGAAAAGAAATGTGTTTCATAAATATTTCACCATAATATAACTTTTGTAAAATTAATATATTTTATAATTATTTGATCATTTAATAAAATCATAACTCATGTAAAATGAAGTGTTCTTAATAAAAATATTTTAATACTAAACGTAAAACCACAAAGTAAATAATATGAATGGTATACATGTAACATATCCCTTGTAAAGCATAAATAACGTCAACAAATTTCATATTAGATGGAATTTTATTTTGAAAGATCACATGGATCATTTATTGAGGAATGTAACCTGTCATTTAAAATAATCTTTTAAAATATACTTCATAAAATATTTTTTAAGTCATTTTCATTTAAAATAAAATTTCTAAACATATAATGGAATTCTTAAAAAGAATTTAAAATTTTTCTCGAACCAAATAATGTTTTTAGTTTGAAAAAACATGTTTTTAAATCATAAAAAATTACCAAATTATTTCAATTGAAAATAAGAATTCAATATTATAAGTTAAGAATCAAATGAAAAATGGGCTGGTTTTAGAAAATAAAATAAATATTCCCTTTTATAAAGTTTTAAAAAATTTGAAAATTTTCAAAAATGTCTTTAGAAATAATAGAAGAATAATAATAATTTAGAAAACAAGAATATGGAAGATAAAGGGGTTTCAAATGAAGAGAAAAATAAATTCTTTTTAAAAAATAATTAGATTAAATTATATATTGTATAAAGAAAGGTAAATTAATATAAAACATGTATTTTTCATAAATAACTATAGGAAAAAATACATGAGTTTATTGAGAGATAGATCATAATTTTTCATCATTGGAAGCATAATTATGAACAATTCTGATAAACGATGAGATTGTATCATAAAAATCTTACCACATTGATAACATAAAATTATAAACAACATTAAGGAATAAAATAAATTTAAATGTTAAATATAATATAAATAAATAATTTCATGATATTACATGTCAGGAGGAGCTGTATTCACACATAATAAAATAAAATAGGTTCAAAATACCACATATGTCTCAAATAATAAGAATTCAGGAAAAAATACCTTACCACATTGGAATATTTTAGACCATAAAACCCAGAAAGGTGATATCCTAAAATAGATAAAAAATAACCATAATTATTATTATAATAAATATAAATGGATTTAATGTGTATCATATACACCACACGTAACCAACACATGGTGAATATGGAACGTGTCTCGCAGAAAATAAATGTGAGACACAAATCCCTTACCTTAAGTATCAAATTCCATCATAAACCATTTTGAATCCCATATTACGAAAATATGTTTTTTATAAATGTATTATAAAACTATTATTATATTTAAAATACAATATATGATTTAATTATGAAATTTTATTACTCATTTATTAACAGTTCTATGTTAAAGTCATGTTTCTAATAATAACTGCATATTTTTTCTTATAAGTTTTGATTTGGTATTTTCAGCCATATTATTTTTATAATGGTTAAATAATCTTTATAATTTTAACGTTGATATAAATAAAATATATATTCATTATATATTTATTTATAATTATATATAAATGTTATATATCGAAAGTGAAATACACCGTACATGGAGAGAGTCGGTTGTACGTATGCGTGAATGTTGTTTCCATTTCCTTATTAGATTGAAGGAAAAATAAATAATATATTAAAATTTAAAAAATATTTTAATGTGAAATATTTCACATATGATTATTTAAAACTATATTAATTACCTTTCATTTAAATCATATTTGAATAATGAATCACATTGCTTTGCGAGGCGGTAGTCCACTGTACACATGAACTTTGTTATCATATTAATAATGAATGGAAAGTAAGAACTAATTTGTGATATAATCATTATAAAAATATATATAATATATAAAATAAATACATAATTATATATATCAAGATATAAAATATATAAAGAACTATGTTAGTGATGTTACCCCATTTTCAGACAACTTCTTTTGGTTGGTAGAAAATTCTTTCCAAGGATGGATTTATGAAAAAAATAATGATTATAGTATGATATTATGGAATTAAGAAAGTTATTTGGTTTTTTATTGGAAAATTCAATGGTTTTAGAAGGGTAAAGAGGATATGAGAGTTGATGGCCTTTTATAAGTGAGGTGTGTGGCACACTTATAATTCTTAGAATGAAAAATGTGTACCAATGTTTTCACATAGAAAAAGGATTTAAAATAGGTTATGATATAAAATATAATATATAAGGTCTAAATATTTCAAGATAATGGGTGTTTTATACGTTTTGAGTCAGTTTTAACCCTTATAATTTTAGTTTAACAAATTGTAAACCCATTTTTACCTTAACCGTGACAAATATTTTTTACTATTTCTACTACTAATTATGGTAAGTAAATAATTTTAAATTATAATATATTATAAATTATTATTCTTCCAAATATTATATCCATTTTTTTAATTAATATCACCAAATATGAAAATTTTAATTTTAAATTAATCTCTCATATGTGATGATAAACTTGTTTTCACAGAGAAAATGCTGAATAGTTAAAAAAAATTATATAACAATAAAATTTTAAAATTTTTCATATGTAATAAATGGTATTAATAGATATATAATTGAACTAATTTAATTTTTGTAACTATATTAATTTTTCAAGTTTTTTAAAATATTTTATAGAAATGAAAATTCTTAATAAAAACAAGCATTTTCACTGTTTATTACTAAACATTATTCTTCAGAAAATTCTCATACATTCACTCCAAGATATTTTTTACATTTATATTTAAAAAGTTAATTTAATTTTATATAATATATTTTCTAAAATTGGTAAAATAATCTTTTATTATTTTTAATGAAAATGCAATAAAAACACTTTTTTCAGAAAGTAGTCCTTTTGAAACATTTAAAGTCTTTTCAAAAAATTAATTTTTTAAAAAATATACTTTCATTATATAAAATTATTATAATTAATTTTATAAAATTAGTTATTACTATTCATATCACTAAATTTGGATATTTTGTTATATTGGTCACATTTAAATTATAATATTAATAATGTATCACAATTTGTTAAAACTCAATGTCACGTGTAACACAAGATAAAGTAAGTGTTTCATGAAACACAATACTAAATAGGTGTATTTTGTAACACATAATATAAAAAATATTAAACTTATTTTAAAAAAAATGTAAAAAACTCATAGGGTGATATATGATCACAAAACCATGAATCAATATAAGATAAATCAAGCTCACCAGTTTATCATAAATGAAGTTTTGGTAGTAAAACCTAGCCTTTATGAAAGAAAAATACAATTTTTAATAAAACTATAAAAATAATTTCCTTGTATATTTGTTTAATAATGACCTTTAAAATCAATTTGAAAATTATTTTACTTCCTTTAAGAAAATAATAAAATTTTACATTTGATCAAAAATACATAGGAAGGGATATTCTTTGAAGAACTATTAAAACATGTAGAATAAAAATAGATAATAATAGTTCTCTAAGTGAATAAATTTATTCCTACCATATACATTAAAAAACTCCTTTCACACTATTGTAAAGAAAGTGAAAAATACCATTTTTGAAATATAATTAAGTGATTAATTATTAAATTATTATGGATAAATTCCATAGTTGATTACCACTACTTTAAATAATCATTCGAGTATTTTTTTATAAAGCTGAGACGTAGAGGCCTCTTCATTGAATTAAAAAAACTGGTCCAGGAGAGGAACAAGGTAATATGAAAATAAAAGGAAGACAACCGGAAAATTTAACCAGTTTTAGAGTGGGTACTCATGTCGTGGTAAGGATGGTTCCCACCTTTTCCGCAAGAGTGGCAACCCCTCCTTCCAGACTATGCATACATCCATTCAAAACCTTTATCATCCGAAGCTGCGTCCACAACATTGAAAGTAGTTGTAGTGGGGTTTGACTCAACATCACTAAAATTGGAAGAAATAAACTCAAATGAATTTGAAACGTTGACATTACTTATTACCTTTTCAGGAGTCATTGTGATATCCTGTATGGGCTTCATACCATCCTTATGAAAAGAGCTTTTATTCCTCTACAACTCCTATATGTCAGTGTTATGTAGACCCTCTTCATTGCTGCTGGTAACTAATGTACCTTCATTAGCTAGCGCATCAATGCGAACACCCGAGACCTATAGTGGAGAGGGTTCCAAAACCACCTCATTGTTTCCATGTGCTCAACTACTATCACCATTTATAGCTTGACCTTTGGCATTAAAATTCTCCGAAGTTGTAGAAAGAATCAATAACTTACCTTTCCTCAATTTAAGGGAATGAAAATCATGCCTAACCATACCATCTGTAGCCTCTTGTGCCGAGGGTTCCCTTTCGGCATGACTATCTCTTGAGTTGTATCCATTTATTTCACCATCCATTCCTCTAACCATACCATCCATAAAAGAGACGCTTCCCTCATTTTAATTACTTCCTTCGGCATTATCATCCCAGCTTATTCCATCCACTTGAGGAGTGTAATGAACCCTGGGTAAAGGATCCTGAACATCAATCCTTCGGACCTTGTCTGCAGGTTGTACAACCTTCATCCATTCAGTATGGAAATTAACCACCAAAGTCTCATCAATAGCCTTTTGAATAATGTCCTGCTTCTTCTTCCATCAATAGTGCATCACATCTTGTTACTTAATTTGGTAGTTAGAGCATAACACATCTCTCAAACATTGAAAATATTAATGACCAATAATTTTAGAAACATTAGATAATGGTGACATTTCTTCATATTCAATTCCTAAGAAAATTTCATCATTAGATGTAGATAAAACAACTCGATCAATCAATGTAGCACTTAGATCAATTTCAACCAACACCTATGCATAATTACCAAAGCTAACCTTTTCAGTTGCATAATACATTCTAATTGTAACTCCAATCATGGAAGCGATGTCAAAAATGATCTCAGGGTGCAATAATACCTAGTTCAAACCATGTATTTTTACCCATACTTGAACATACGTATCTTTAAATCATTCAAGGATAATCTCAATTTCCAATATTGAATCCACAAGGTTGTAGGCTTGAGGTTAACAGAGCCTACACTCCATGCATGAACTTTGAGTTCCACAGAGGGAAAGATTATATAGAAGTTACCCCAACCAATTGAAATGCATTTGAAATTTGAAAAACCCAAAATTGTTGCAAGACGTGAGACAAGATATGGTAATTTCTTGGGTTTCGTACCTTTCAAAAGTGAAATTCGATCCATAAAGGAGTGCTTTTAGAGATCAATATGAGCAGAAATCACATCCTCAGAATCTGAAACGTAGTTTGTAGTTCCTTTTCGGATGATTCACGAGGGTGGTCAGTTCACCAATGTGACAATAGAGCTCTCTGAGAATCCATAGAACCTCCTCGGCTCAGGGTCACCCTTCGACTACATCATTGAGGTACTCGGATCCAACCGAGCGACGATCTACTGTGTTGTGAAGGAGTAGAGATGAAAGGATTGTGGGTTTAGGGCAAGCTAAAAGCTGAGCGGCGATGGGAGTCGCATCTCTAGTTCCTCCATCCATTATTCGAGTATAAATAAGAACATTCTTGACAACATACGATGATCATTGATATTGGGAAAAATGTGTCTGGAAAAAAAAATGAGAGATAAGGTTTGTATCCTTTACATGGGACTTGTTGATTTTTGATCCAACAAGATAGGAAATGGAATATACACATGTAAAACCCATATATATCCAGAGTATAATCATATATTATTTGGTTAATATATTAGGATCATATAAATTTCCCGAAATAAATCTAAACATAAATAATCCCGAAATAAAATGATAATGTTACATGAACTGCTTACCGTAGGTATCCATTAATTTGTATGTGTTTGATATTCATTTATTGTGAATTTAAAGTTTTTGTATACTTTATTATGAACCTTTTTATCCATATTTTAATTTTTTCAGTCATTTTATAGTCATTTTAAATCCATTCATTTAATAGTTATTTCTTATGTAAACCACTTAAGGTTTTTCTGTAAATTTCTCCCAAATTTATTTACTGTACTATCCTTTATTAGTCATATTAAATAAAATTCACATAATATCAATAATTTTAATAATTTATTGAATGTAATTTTTATCCCTTATATATTATTATAGAATTATCCATACGTGGTAGTAATTAAAAATTAATTACATCACTTCTTAATGGTGGTACTCCACACGTACCCATGAGGAATTTTCTTATTTTCCAACCGATGGAAGGTTAATAAGGTAGATTATATATTATATTTACATAATTATAATCATTTCATATATTTCATATATATAATAATGAATTAAATATTTATAACAATCTATGTAAAGAAGTGAAGAAGAAATAACGAAGCTACTATATAGAGATGGTTGGCTATACGTACACATAAGAGATGTTTTCATTTTTTACAGGATGTAAAATAGATAAAAAATGGACGTAACATTAACATAATAATATATCAGTATGGATAATATATTTTTTTTCTTATATAAATATGTTTATTGAATATTTTAATGAGGTTTATGAAGAAAGGAATTTGACAAAGATCAATAAAAACATATTCCTCTTCTTTTGGTAATGTCCTTTATCTTATACCATAAACCCTATTCAATCATCATTTTGGGGAGAATTAGAAATAAATGACATGGGGAGGATTTTTAAGGTATTTGGTTGGGTATCAGTTGATCTAAGTGGAATAACTATTGTGTGTAAAATATGAGAGGGGGATCCTATTTATAAGTGAGGAGAGTAGAAATCTTGTAAATACGCAAAATATTATTATAAATTTTGTGTCTTACTCATGTCAAGTGGAACCAAACGGTAAATGTTAAATATTATATGTATAATGTAAAGACCCGAAAATTCTAGGAAATTTTTTTCTTAATTTTCTTTGGATTTTAACAAGAACGTAGTTTCTGACGGCACCTAATTCCGAGGCCCCGTGTGCCCGAAATCATTTTCCAAAGTTTGACTCGGGTACGTTCAGTGAACGGACGAGCGGGTTTTTCTATATTTTGAACTGGTTCTCAGAATCGAATTCTAAGGGCACCGATGGAATCGCAGCGCCAGTATTTTCTTAGAAACGCCTCTTCCGGAGTTGCGTTGGCTCGGGTGTGGTTTTTAATTTTTGGGCTTAAAGTTAAGAAATAAAATAATTGGTACGAAAAACTTTATTTTATTTCACTTAAAGCCACTTGAAAGCCACTTAAAGATGCTTAAGATGAGTTGATGCGGATATGGTGCTATCCAAAAATATCCTACCCTCTTGGTAGGATATTTGTGAGGTGGGGCCCGCACGAGCCCCACCGTTTCTTTTCCGCTAAGTAACGCCCCCGCGAAAACCCGTCATTATGAAAGTCAACTGACGCGTTTTCTTAATTTCTTAACGCACCAATTAATTGGGAGGTTTTATTCGTTGAATTAATTATATGAAATAATTTAATCGTTTCTTAACGTGTTTACAATCCGTTGGCATAATAATAAAATAAGACCAACACACGACTTCTTGAGGATTGCTCGTTGAGAGGCTTTTGACAGAAATTTTGTGCCTTCATCCTCCTTCGCGAAGAACGTGAAGAACGCGAAGAACGCGAAGAACGCGAAGAACGCCGTCACCCTCGGAGATTCACGACACTTCTTCCGAGACGTTCTTCCGCACAACGATCTCCGATCACCAACTGCTTGAGGTAGGAGATTTCGGGTTTCTTCTTTTAAATCTCTTTGTGGGTTATAACAACATCATGGATTTAATTAATATAATTAAATCTACATGTTCTTGAACCTCGGAGTTCGTCGACGCAACACCGTATTCTGCAATGACACGACGCCCTTTCGCGACGACGCGATGCCCTTCCACGACGTGACGATCCCCTCCTTCCGCGACGATCAATTCCACGAAGAACGCGCGCTCGAAGACTACGGTGAGGTATGTATTTTTATTTGAGAACAATCTTTAATTCCCGTGATTGTTTCTTTTAAAAACAAAGAACCCGAATCAAGTTCAATTTTAATTCTATTAAAATTGTGCCTTGCTTGTTATTCATGTGTTGAATATTTTATTCCCGATTGTTATCACCTAACGCGGAGGGTGCGGGCCAAACAAACACGGACCGACAACCCTCCGCAGTTCTTCGTTGATGTGCGGATTGGCAGGTGACGAAAAAACATGCCGCAGGGGTGATTTGTTGAATTCTCAGTGAAGAACGGGACCCGGGAGGAGCTACGGGGCAGACGGAAACGAAATCGGACCACCGGTGCAACTCCGGTGGCCCGCGGAACACACCGGCTGCGCTGTCGGACGGAGGAGGCGGCGCCCCAGTGCGCCGCCAGACAGGCCCGCCGCGGCTGAAGCCGCGGCGGCGGCGGTCAACAGACCCCCGACTGCGCGGGTCGGGCACACACGAGACGCGACTTTGCCACGTCTGCTGATCCAGCGCGGCCCCACGCAGGGCCGCAACACCTTCATTCCGCGGGGGCAGCGCCCCGCGGCTCCCTCGCTCGGCCGCTCGGCCGAGCCGGGCCGGGCCGACCCGACCTGCCGGGTCGCACCCTGGCCGGGCTGGACCACGCCTATCCGGGTCGGACCCGGGTCGGGTCGACCCGGTTTGGGCCGACCTAGGGGGGGTTGGGCCGGGTCGGTCCGGGCCCAGACCCACCGTCTCCGGACGTTTTCGGTCTTTTTCTCATAGCGGGAGCTATGGGCCTCCGAACGACGCGTCGTCAGCGGCGCTGTGATCCTTGAATCGAGACGGTCGTTTCAGTAAATCGCACTCAAGGTTTCAAGATACTTTGCGTTCAGCCGGGTTGGTTCGTACACGAAACCAACCGGGCCCTCAGAGTGGAAATGCTCATATCATGATCTTCGAACATCCGATTGACGTGCCGTCGACTTTGTTGAATTACTCTATGTGAGACAGATCTTTTGGAATACTCCGCCCGAGGTTTGGACGCAGGTGGAGTACGGTCGGGTTGGTTTTGCCTTAAAAACCAACTGGGCCCCTGGGACGAAAAAGCCAATAACTCTCAGACCGGGCATTCGATTGACGCGTCGTCTGCGACGTTGAGTTCCTATGGACGATACAGAACTTTTGGATACCTCAACTCTGGACTATGTGTCAGTTGATGTATCAGCCTCTTGGCTCGTGGAGCAGACCCTCCCGAATGAGCTTGCTATGTGCGGGAACCCTAGAGCTGGCTGCGACTGCTACTGTGACGACGATGACTGTGCAGAGATCCTCAGTGGATTCGACGACGATGACTACAACACTCAGCAATCTTGTGTGGATCAGTGCTACCGATCCTGTGTGGGTCCAATCATGTGTGGGTCAGTGCTCAGTAGTTCTGTGTGAGCCAGCGCCTACAGGTCCTATGTGGGCCCGATCCTGTGTGGGTCTTTGCGAGGGTTAGTACCTATCGATCCTTTGTGGGTCCGACGACTTAGATGGATCAGTGATCATCTCTATCATCATTCGAAGAAGTATACCTGTGTGAGCTGAAACACTATTTTACTTTCCTTTGTGGATTGTGTTTTGCTATCCTGTGTGGATTTACGTTTTACTTTCCTTTGTGGATTGTGTTGAGCTATCATGTGTGGATTTTACGTTTTATTTTCCTGTGTGGACTGGGTTGTACTTGAGATCGGATGTTCGAGCCGAGCGAGAATTGATGACTTAGGTATATGTATGGGAATATACCTAAGCCGTGTCGGATGTTACTTTGTGGCTGTATATTTCCTTTGTAGATTATCCTTTGTGGATTCTGGGAGACCTTCGGGGGTCTCGAGGTCCCTACTGAGTAGCTTATACTCACCCCTGCACGTGCTATGCCCGCACTACGTTGTGTTGGTTGCAGATGACGGACAGCGCTGATCGTGGTGGAGGCTTGCGGAGCAGGACGGTACCTGGAGGTGGACCACTGGGCGGGACGTGCTCGGAGGGTCGGCTGGACCCGAGGAGAAGTGGAGGCTATCTGTACCCACCCTTCAGGTGGGACATCCAGTGGATGGCTCGACGTTACGGCTTTACTTTTCAGTTGCTGTTTTTCCCCTTTCAGTTATACTTTACAGTTGGGCTTGTATTTCCGGCCCCCTTTACTTTTCTGCACTTACTGTTGTACCAGCTTTTACTTAGTGTATAATTTTCCGATTTCTTTCTCTGTAGTGCTTGTTTACTTTACAAAGGCAATGCCTTCCCTTTTTACCGTGATTTACACCTTGGTGCCAGTCCCCAGCCCCTGGACTATGGAAGGAGGGATTGGGGTAGTCACGACACAGGCCCCGGGGACGGGTCGTGACAAATTGGTATCAGAGGAGTTCGGTTCTACTGTGGACTCTGATCTTTTCTATGTAAAGCAATAGTGTTTAGCATATTGGGTGTGGTTATCAGTCCAGGGAGTCCAGTGTTGGTGCGGCGGCCGATGTATCCGTACACCAGGACCCTGACTTATGATTTCCGACTTAATGCACGAAAACATTGATTGCATTTGTGTTTCAAGTTTCTTTGTGATTACTTTTATCAGCTCACCAGGTATACTGTTCTGACCGTGGAACACCTGTTTCTTTTCAGGATGGCCCCACGTTGGCAGCTAGCTAGGGTTCCGAGAGTTGTACATGACGACAGCCCGCCGAGCGATGAGGCCTCGGTACATGGCCCTTTGACAGCAGAGGCACCGGCGGTACCTCTACCCACCGAGCCACCGATGCTTCCAGCCCCAGCCACTGACGATGCACGTCATCTCAGTGCACTGCATGAGTTCTAGTGCCAGCGACCACCCAGGTTCCGTAGGGAGACGAACCCCCAGGCAGCCGAGGACTGGCTGGAGGCAGTGGTATGAGTTTTCAGGCTAGTGAGGACACCAGCAGACCTCATGGTGATCCCCGCAGCGAGCCTACTACACGCAGCAGCAGGCCGATGGTGGAGCTTGATGCTCTAGGTGCACGATGAGGCATCTCTCCTCTGGACAAACTTTGAGGGCCTCTTCCGCTCGGAGATCGTCCTAGCCACCCTCCATGCGCTGCGCATCCAGGAGCTTCTTCAGATGCGGCAGGGCAGCTTGACGGTCGCCCAGTATGCGACAAGATTTACCGATCTCTCGCGCTACTCGACAGATATGGTACGGGGCCAATTCCTTCGGGCCCAGACCTTTGAGCAGGGATTGAGACATGAGATCAGGGAATCACTGATCTCCCTCAGCATTCTGACCCAGGTAGGAGTACTGGAGCGAGCCCTTCTGATCGAGAGCTTTGTTGCTGATTCCACAGCGAGACCTACTGCAGGGCGGCAGGTAGCAGAGTCTTCGGCAGTAGTTAGCTGACGGTTGAATCATGGGTCTAGGCAGACCAGACCTTCCAGCAGACGACCTCAGGACACTGGCTCAGCAGTGCGGGGCACACAGTGCGGAGCCAGTCCTTCGAGAGGAAGGCAGTGCTACACATGCGGCGGACAGGGTCACATGTCTCCTGACTGCCCGACCCATCGTGCCGAGGAGCAGCAGACAGTTGAGGGGCCACCCAGGCAGAGGCAGAGGGTCGACCGTGGCGGTCTGCAGGGAGGAGGTGGATGAGGAAGAGGAGCTGGACGAGCAGTAGGTGGTGGGCGACACTTTGAGGCTCTACCACCACCACCACCAGGAGGCCCGCCCTGACCCCAGGGAGCTGGCAGGCAGAGACAAGAAAAACTACAGGCAGCGGAGGCCTACGACCACGGTGCGCCCGAGATGATTCGAGGTACGATCTGTGTCTATTGCACCCTTTCTGCAGTTCTTATAGACACAGGAGCGAGTCACTCTTTCATAGCCGCGACCCTTGTTCGGAGCTCGGAGATTTTGACAGAGCCGTTGGCTCGATCCTTACGGCTAGAGACTCCTACGGGAGCAGAATCGACGATTACACACTGGTGCCGGCAGTGTGAGCTTACTCTAGGAGGCGAGAGCATCGGCTGGGATCTTCTTGTAGCGGCGTCGAGGCCTTACGACGTCATCTTGGGCATGGATTGGTTATCTACAGTTCATGCTCAGATCGACTGTATTAGGCGCAAGGTGCGATGTGTACGCACCGACGAGAGCAGGTTCACCTTCACCGGTGAGAAGGGAGCCTTCGCAGCATAGGATGGACTTCCACAAAGGAGAGGAAAACCCATCACTCGTCATTTGGATAGCCTCATCCTAGGAGCTGTTGACGTGTAGAGTCCTAGTTTTCCTGCAGTGGTGGATCAGTACACGAACGTCTTTACCGACGACGTTCCAGGACTACCTCCTCGCAGATAGGTATACTTCCATATTGACCTGTACCCCGGGACGTCCCCGATATCAACTCCAGCATATCGGATGTCCCCCGCTGAGATTCGAGAGCTACGGGTACAGTTGGAGGACTTGCAGGGCAAGGGTTTCATCCGACCCAGTGTTTCACACTGGGCTTCCCCGATATTGTTCGCCACGAAGGCGGACGAGTGCTTGCGACTGTGTGTCGACTATCATCGCCTGAACTAGATGACAGTGAGGAACAAGTATCTGCTATCGAGGATTGATGACCTCTTCGATCAGCTCAAGGGAGCACAGAGGTTCTCGAAGATAAACCTCAGGTCAGGCTATCATCAGCTCAGAGTTCAAGACGAGGACGTGCAGAAGACGGCCATCAGATGTCGGTATGGCCACTATGAGTTCTTGGTTATGGATTTAGGCATAACCAATGCTCTAGCGGTGTTCATGGTCCTCATGAACAGGATCTTTCAGCCATACCTCGATCGATTTGTCGTGGTCTTCATCGATGACATTTTGATATACTCGACAACTGAGGAGGAGCACGCCTACCACTTACGGGTTGTACTAGACACACTCCGAGAGCACCAGCTTTATGGAAAGCTCTAGAAGTGTCAGTTATGGATACGTGAGGTCCACTTCTTGGGGAACGTCATTTCTGAGGTGGGAGTTGCAGTGGACCCCGCGAAGATCGAGGCAGTGCTAGATTGGGAGCCACCCAATAGCGTGACAGAGGTGCTGAGTTTCTTGGGACTACTTGGATACTATCGGAGGTTTGTGCCAGACTTCTCCAGAGTTGCGACACCACTATGAGCTTTGATGAAGAAGGGGAACCCTTTATGTGGTTAGACAGATGTCAGCAGAGCTTCCAAGAGCTGAGACAGAGATTGACCAGCGCACCTATCTTGAGGTTGCCTGAGGAGGTAGTAGGGTACGTAGTCTACTGCGATGCATCAGGGAACAGACTGAGATGTGTCCTGATGAAGGAGCGGGCAGTGATCACCTATGGATCACGTCAGTTGAGGCTTCATGAGAAGAACTACGCTACCCATGACCTGGCGTTAGCAGCAGTGGTCGTCGCTTTGAAGACATAGAGACACTATCTAATGGGCGAGCGCTTTAGAGTCTTTTCTAACCACTAGAGTCTCGTGTACATATTCTCGCAGAAGGACCTGAACCTGAGAAAACGGCGATGGCTCGAGTTCCTCCAGGACTATGAATTTGAGATAGTATATAATCCTGGGAAGGGGAACGTGGTAGCTGATGCTCTCAGCAGGAGGACAGGAATTCAGCTACTTGAGGAGGCGACAGAGCAGCTAGCTGCTTTGCAGATATCCTTCGTGGATAGAGATGGAGAAGCCTTCCTCCAGTCTCTCACAGTCACCCCCCCACTACTGCAGCGGGTCAGAGAGGCACAATGTGGGGACGCTGACTATGAGACACGGCGTGCACAGATATCCTCAGGACAGGCACCTGATTGGTTCTCCTTTGGAGTAGAGCACAACATCCTTTTCAGAGGATGTACCTTGGAAATAGTAACTATACGAGTGGAGGGGCTGAGAGAGTTTCACACTTCACCTTTTGCGGAACATCCTGGAGTGGCGAAGATGTACCAGGATATCAGACGACAACACTGGTGGCCAGGCATGAAGAAGGATGTGGTAGAGTTTGTTTCTCGATGCCTCACCTGCCAGTAGGTGAAGGCAGAGAATCAGGTACCAGCAGGGTTTGTACAACCGTTGGAGGTCCCAGAGTGTAAGTGGGACGGCATATCTATGGACTTTGTGACTGGATTTCCACACACTTCTAGAGGTCACGACTCCATCTGGGTGATTGTCGACCAACTCACCAAGTCGGCTCACTTCTTACCCATCAGAGAGCAGGGCTCAGTGGAGAGCTTGGGGCGTCTCTACGTTCAGGAGATTGTACGGCTTCACGGTGTTCCATCATCTATCGTCTCCGATCGAGATTCTTTCTTTACTTCCCGGCTTTGGAAGGGGTTGTAGGAGGCGTTCGGGACGCGGCTACGTCTAAGCACCGCCTTTCACCCTCAGACGGATGGTCAGACGGAGAGGACCATTCAGACTCTTGAGGACATGCTCCGCACATGTGTCCTCGACATTGGTCATAGCTGGGAGGACCAACTACCCTTGGTGGAGTCCGCGTACAACAACAGCTACCACTCCACCATCAGGATGGCACCATATGAGGCGTTGTACGACAGACCATGCAGATCTCCTTTGTGTTGGACAGACCCTAGGGAGTCAGCACTTGTGGGACCAGAGATGGTCCAGGCCATGACAGAGAAGGTACAGGTCATCCAGGAGCGAATGAGGACAGCTCAGAGCCGGCAGAAGTCTTATGCTGACAGGAGGCGGAGGCCACTAGAGTTCGAGGATGGCGACCACGTCTTTTTGGGTGTCTCGCCTTGATGTGGATTACAGAGATTTGGCTGAGGCGGCAAGTTGTCTCCACGATTCATTGGACCATTCCAGGTCCTCAGCAGGATTGGTGAGGTGGCTTATCTCCTGGCTCTACCACCTCAGTTGCACCGGGTGCACGACGTCTTCCACGTATCCCAGCTGAGGAGATACATGCATGACCCGATGCACATCATTGACCATGGGGAGCTAGACATCGATGATGGGGCAACATTTGCGAAGGTCCCCGGTGGAGATCGAGGACCGACAGAAGCGGGTCCTACATGGACGATCGATTCCTCTTGTGCGCATCAGATGGCAGCACGGGAACCTCCAGGAGAGCACTTGGGAGCGAGAGGCTCAGATGCGTGCTCAGTACCCACATTTGTTTCCCTAGATTATGATGTATCTTTACGGGGACGTAAAGCCCTGAGGTGGGAGTGATGTAAAAACCCGAAAAATTGAAGGAAAATTTTTTCTTAATTTTCTTTTGATTTTTACAAGAACACAGTTTCTGACGACACCTAATTCCGAGGCCCGGTGTGCCCAGAATCATTTTCCGAAGTTTGACTCGGGTACGTTCAGTGAACGAACGAGCGGGTTTTTCTAACTTTTTAACCGGTGCTCGGAACCAAATTCTGAGGGCACCGATGGAATCGCAACGCTGATATTTTCTTAGAAACGCCTCTTCCGGAGTTGCATTTTCTTGGGTGTGGTTTTTAATTTTTGGGCTTAAAGTTAAGAAATAAAATAATTGGTACGACAAACTCTATTTTATTTCAGTTAAAGCCACTTAAAGCTACTTAAGCTGAGTTGATGAGGATATGGTGCTATCCAAAAATATCATACGCTATTGGTGGGAAATTTGTGAGGTGGGGCCCGCACGAGCCCCACCATTTCTTTTCTACTAAGTAACGCCCCCACGAAAACCCGTCATTATGAAAGTCAACTGACGCGTTTTCTTAATTTCTTAATGCACCAATTAATTGGGTGGTTTTATTCGTTGAATTAAATCTATGAATTAATTTAATCATTTCTTAACCTATTTAAAATCCGTTGGCATAATAATAAAATAATACCGATGCACGACTTCTTGAGGATTGCTCGTTGAGAGGCTTTTGACAGAAATTTTGTGCCTTCATCCTCCTTCGCGAAGAACGCGAAGAACGCGAAGAACGCGAAGAACGCTGTCACCCTCGGAGATTGACGATGCTTCTTTAGAGACGTTCTTCCCCGCAACGATCTCCGATCACCAACTGCTTGAGGTAGGAGATTTCAGGTTTCTTCTTTTAAATATCTTTGTGGGTTATAACAACATCATGGATTTAATTAATATAATTAAATCTACATGTTCTTGAACCTCGGAGTTCGTCGACGCGACACCGTATTCCGCGACGACACGACGCCCTTCCGCGACGATGCAAGGCCCTTCCACGATGCGAAGATAACCTCCTTCCGCGGCGATCAATTCCTCGAAGAACGCGCGCTCGATGACTACGGCGAGGTAGGTATTTTTATTTGAGAACAATATTTAATTCCTGTGATTGTTTCTTTTAAAAACAATGAACCCAGATCAAGTTCAATTTTAATTCTATTAAAATTGTGCCTTTCTTGTTATTCATGTGTTGAATAGTTTATTCCCGATTGTTATCACATAACGCGGAGTGTGCGGGCCAAACAAACACAACCCGACAACCCTCCGTAGTTCTTCGTCGATGTGCGGATTGGCGGGCGACGACAAAACATGCCGCAGGGGTGATTCGTTGATTTCAAAGTGAAGAACGGGTCCCGGGAGGAGCTACGGTGCAGATGGAAATGAAATCGGACCACCGAAGAAACTCCGGTTGCCTGTGGAACCCACCGGCGGAGCCGATGGCCGGAGGCGGCGGCGCCCCGGCGCGCCGCCAGACAGGCCCGCCGCGGCTGAAGCCGCGGTGGCAGCGGCCAGCGGACCCGTGACCGCGCGTGTCCGACACACACGGGACGCGGCTTTGCCGCGTCCCCTGATCCAGCGCGGCCCCACGCAGGGCCCCGAAACCTTCATTCCACAGGGGGAGCGCCCCGAGGCTCCCTCGCTCGGCCGCTCGGCCGAGCCGAGCCGGGCCAACCCGACCGGCTAGGTCACGCCCCGGCCGGGCCGCGCCGTGCCGAACCGGGTTGGACCCGGACTCGGGTCGGGTCGACCCGGTTCGGGCCGACCCAGGGGGGTTGGGCCGGGTCGGTCCGGGCCCAGACCCCCCGTCTCCAGACATTTTCGGTATTTTTCTCATAGCTTGAGCTACGTGCCTCCGAACGACGCCCCTTCAGCGGCGATGCGATCCTTGTATCGAGACGGTCGTTTTGAAATATCGCACTCATGGTTTCGGGATACTTTGGGTTCAGCCGGGTTGGATCGTACAAGAAACCAACCGGGCCCTCGGAGCGGAAATGGTCATATCTTGAGCTTCAGACGCCCGATTGACGTGCCATCGACTTTGTTGAATTCCTCTAAGTGAGACAGATCTTTTGGAATACTCCGCCCGAGGTTTGGACGCAGGTGGAGTACGGTCTGGTTGGTTTTTCCTTAAAAACCAACTAGGCCACTAGGACAAAAAAGCCAATAACTCTCAGACCGGGCGTCCGATTGACGCGCCGTCTGCGACGTTGAGTTTCTGTTGGAGATACAGAACTTTCCAATACATCAACTCTGTACTATGTGTCAGTTGATGTATCAGCCTTTCGGCTCGTGGAGCGGACCCTCCCGAACAAGCTTGCTGTGTGCGGGAACCCTAGAGATGGCTGCAACTGCTACTGTGACGACGACGACTGTGCAGAGATCCTCAGTGGATTCAACGATGAAGACTAAAACACTCAACGATCCTGTGTGGATCAGTGCTACTGATTCTGTGTGGGTCTGATCCTGTGTGGGTCAGCGCTCAGCGGTTCTGTGTGAGGCAGTGCTTATAGGTCCTGTGTGGGCCCGATCCTGTGTGGGTCTTTTCGGGGGTTAGTACCTATCAATCCTTTGTGGGTTCGACGACTTAGATGGATCAGTGACCATCTCTATCGTCATTCGAAGAATTATACCTGTGTGAGCTGAAACTCTGTTTTACATTCCTTTGTGAATTGTGTTGTGCTATCCTGTGTGGATTTACGTTTTACTATCCTTTGTGGATTGTGCTGAGCTATCCTGTGTGGATTTTATGTTTTTCTTTCCTGTGTGAACTGGGTTGTACTTGAGCTCGGATGTTGGAGCCTAGCGAGAATTGATGACTTAGGTATATGTATGGGCATATACCTAAGCCATGTCGGATGTTACTTCGTGGCTATAGCTTTCCTTTGTGGATTATCCTTTGTGGATTCTGGGAGACCTTCGGGGGTCTCGGGGTCCCTACTGAGTAGCTTATACTCTCCCCTGCACGGGCTATTCCCGTACTACGTTGTGTTGGTTGCAGACGACGGACATTGCTGATCGTGGTGGAGGCTTGCAGAGCATGACGGTACCTGGAGGTGGACCACTGGGTGGGACGTGCTCGGAGCGGTCGGCTGGACCCAAGGAGCAGTGGAGGCTATCTGTACCCACCCTTCAGGTGGGACTTCTAGTGTACGGCTCGACGTTGCAGCTTTACTTTTCAGTTGCTGTTTTTCCCTTTTCAGTTGTACTTTACAGTTGGGCTTGTATTTCCGGCCCCCTTTACTTTTCTGCACTTACTGTTGTACCAGCTTTTACTTAGTGTTTACTTTTCCGTTTTCTTACTCTGTCGTGCTTGTTTACTTTACAAAGGCAATGCCTTCCCTTTTTACCGTGATTTACGCCTTGGTGCTAGTCGCCAGCCCCTGGCCTATGAAAGGCGTGCTTGGGGTAGTCACGGAACGGGCCCCAAGGACGGGTCGTGATATATAATGTATAAATATGACGATACTATAGAACATATAAATATTTTTATGATATTTTAACCCTTATATTTTTAGTTTACCTCTATTTTGAAAGATTTTAACCATTACCGTATTAATGAATTTTTACTTCGATAAGTATTCATTATGGCCAAAAAATTGAAATATTTAAAAAAAATTTAAATTATTTTTTCTTATTTTGAAACCATTTTATAAAAATCAATTTCTATTAGTGAAAGAAATTAATTTAAAAACAAACCCATAAAATGAAACAATATTTTTTTGGAAGTGTATTTTTCAAGAATAATATGAATTTAATCTAAATCTCTGGGTAGTAATAAACATTAGATGAATGATTTTTTTGAATTGAATATAAATCTAAAAGATTTATTTAATATATTAACCAGTAAATATATTTTTATTTATAAATAAATTATGTACTTTAAAAGCATTAAAAAACTCTTTTTTTACTTTCAAATGATTTTAACTTTATTTCTAACCAATTAAAAATAGATTTATGATTAATTGCCAATGTTATAATTTTTTAAAAAACAAAATGAAATTATTTTAATACAAAAAATCTAAATATTCCAAAAAATTCCTTTTTTGGATGTAATACCCCAAGCTTCCATGGTACGCTTCTCTTGGAATAATACAATAGCGTGTGCTGTACAGAAATTCGAGTTCTAACACACCACAACCAATCAAACTAGACCTTATGAATGGTAATAACAAATTTTTAATTTTTTTTAAAAAGTTATCTTTCAAAATGGACTTCTTTTTATGATTCGGAATACCGAAATTAGCATAGGGTGAATATTTTGTTTTTTTTTTGAAAACATTCAATTTGTTATGAATAGTAAAAAACACTGAGTTATAGTTTAAAACATAATTTTTATTTAAATAATTATTTATTTTATTTAAATATATTATTGGTCATAATAGATACATAGTACCTATATATGTTCAATGTAATTCATTAGATTTAGTTTATAACAATTTTAGATAAATAAAAATTTTATTGATGTTTTTACCGTCTTTTACCCACTTCCTAGGAGCATTTGAAAATTCACATAAAACATAATTTTACCACTTCTGTGAGTTTAATTTCAATAATCTGAGAGACACGGTAGATATAAATAAGTAAAATGTGGTTCAATGAGATGAAAATAATTTTTGGTGAACACTAACTTTTTACTTTTTTACCTTGGTTAAAAGTAAATAGGGTAATTAAGGTTAAACATGATATTATTATTACCATAAAACATGTCATAATTCTATTGGATAAGTGTAATTCGACCAAAACCAACCTTTGTAATAAAATATGAACCTCTTTGGTCTACTTGTATTAGATTATGACATTTATTATTATTTTATTTAAAGAAGAGTTAAAAGAGATAAAATCAAAGTTTGATAACTAAAACATTTTTCATCTAGGGTTATAAATAATATAAATTAGACGATAAGTATTCTTTAGAAATAAAAAATGTTTCCTATATAATGGAATTTTATTTATAATTTTTAGACATTAAATAATTAAATTTATTTATGACACAATGATAATGCAGTAATTACCGTATTAATGAATGATTATAATAATTGATAATATAAATATCCAAATAAATGTAATTTGTGACTTTTAATGAATTAAACTAATTTTAAAAGTTATCATGAAATGTTAGGGTTGGTTAGATGAATTTTTTTCGAAGTAATAATTTTGTTATGAATTTAGAAAAAACAAAAATACCAAATAGTGTCAAAATTGACATAAAAGAGTTTTTCAAAAAAATATTATATTATTAATTGATATTCTATTCCTAAAAAACTATGGTTCCAAAAAAGGTCATAAATAATATTATATATTTCATTAATTAACCACTTGAGGTTCTCTTGGAAGTTTATAGTAATTCTAGTAACCATACAATATAAAAATAGAAAGAGACATTATAAATGTCAAACTATTTAACTAAGAGTTAAATCTAAAAGATAAAGTTAATATAGTGATCGAAACCTGTCTAAAAGATATTGGTTGAGTTTTTTTCATCCCATACACACCTTAGACAATACATAATGCATTTTAGAGTCATTAGAAGCCGAAAATTATTTTATTTTAAAATAATAGTTCTTGTTATTTCTACGGTTCCTCTCACCCCTCTTATAAAAGGGAACTTCCCATTCTCTCTAATTCACACATTCAAAGCCATTTGGCCCAGCCAAACCCTTACGAAATACACTCTCAACTATACTAAATTTATCATATAGGCCTTCCTTTAGTCACAATTCCAGCCTATGGATCCATTTTGCTGAAATCAAAAGGAAGAACCCGATGAAGAGGTAAATATTTCATCACATCTTTCCAGTTCCTTTTTTCTTACACTTCATCTTTCATTGTTGTTTTCATTCTAAAATAATAACTCCAATATATTCTCTATATTTTGATGTTATTATCAATATGGTACAACTATATTCATTATTCTATCCATCCTTTGAATGACATGTCAACATACGTGCGTATGTACGGCTTACCGTCTCCACATCATGGTGTAATTGTTATTCAATACATTATTACTAGTATGGGTATAATAATGATTCTTAATTGATGTAAATAATAAATATAACATGATAATGATTATTTATATATGATATATCACCCAATTATATATTATTTTAATATCAAAATAATGATATTGTCGCTCGTGTGTATGTACGGATTACCATCTCTACGAAAGCGATGAGATTCATTTCTCATTGTATCCATTCAAGAATAATTTTCATTAGATGATTGAAAATAATGTTTAAAAACATAATATAATTATGTATATGAATAATATACATCATATCCATAACAAACATTACTTACGTAACAAATCATATAAAGGAAAACAAATCAGTTAACACCCGAAACGACGATAATACTAAGATATTATTAACAAAGCAATGTTAAAAGATCATATATGACATCATATTAATTTATACGATTATTGAATAATTTAATAACAATTATTTCACCAATATACAGGAGGTTAACCTACCCTCAACCAAAGAAAAATACAAGGTAAGGTTTAATTTCACAATCTCATTATTATCCAAGGTTGTTTTTACATAAGTATCTACTGGGACCTCTTTATCACCCACATCCACGTTTCTTCAAAATGTATTTCAAAAATTTTTTTACTAGAAAATGGGGTAAATTCATTTATACCCTTATTTGACCTTATATGTTTTGAAAGGAATCTTTCCGTCATTTTCCAAACAAAGTACTTTATGGCCTTTTTGACAAAATTATGTTGAGAATATTTTTTTAACTTGTACGGCAGGGGTGTCTATTTTTTGGCGTTATAACATCGTCAAAGCTTCCCATACAATATTATAAGAATATTTTCAAAATAAATGTTTCCTTATAATTATGTGACTCTTAAATGATTTCAAAATATAATGAGATATTTTCTAAAAAAGGTTTTTATTTCATTTATGTCAACATCCTTTGATGAGTTTTATGTTTATTTGAAGTTGATTTATTATTATACAATACATCCATATTGTATTGAATGTTTTTTGATATGTTTGTCTATGAATGTGTTATTTTATTCCATTATGGTTTATGGATAAATTATTTACATTTATTATGCTAGATTTAATACAAATGTTTATGTTATGTTTAAACCTATTTATATAAGGAATGCATTTGACTTAGTATGTGATGGGTGGAGCCCACTATAGCTCCTCGATGCATCGGTAGGTCTCATGAGACAAATTTGTGTCTTGGCACAAGGACTTGGAAAAATCTTATTTGTAGTCTTGTCAGAAGGCCTTGACTGTATGGTTATGAAGTCTGGCATTATGCATTCCATCATTATGAAAGTGGCTATTGATATTGCATGTGATTATTAGACTAGTAGAAAATCAATGTGAGTAAGTAAATGACATTATTTTGATTTATATTTTCCATATTATGATGAATTTTATGTTTAAAAGGGTTTTGTTTTAGTTTTATACATTTCATTTAATGTTTATGCGTATTTATGAATGTTTCTGCTATATTATTATCCTTACTAAGTATCTGATCTCACCCCTTTCTATGTTTTATTTTTCCCAGGATGTGAAGAAGTATTTTATGACTGACCTGTAGGGACAGTCTAAAGGGATATGAGTGTGGTCTATGGAAACAATGTTGCTGTAGTTTTTAATTTTATAATGTAATGTAAGAATAATGAATGTATATAGTATTTCCAAGTCTACTAAACTGATCGGTATTTTAAGATATGATTTCATTGTATCATGCCAATGTTATTAATAATGCACCGACTCTGGGTATCTATGGTCAGAGCGTTACAGTTGGTATCAGAGGAAGTTTAGTACACACCTTGGAAACTAGATTTAGATAAACTCTGATTAGAGAACAAAACCCTAAGATTGACTTTAATGATTAGTATAGAAGAACTTCCTAGAATTTTGGAATTGTAGATATTTTTTGAGTTTTCCAAGAAATAAATCCCTATTTGGGTACGAATAGGTTGTGGCGGCTCTGGAACAGATGTGCCTAGAGGTAAAACACAAAAACACCGCTTTGAGCTACACTCGAACATGAACTGGTGCACGACAATGGGCCTTGCTACACTCTGGGTTACGACACTCCCATGGGATATTCTTAGGATAATTCTCATTTTAATTACAAACCATTATGATAGGTTTATCAGCATATACTTCCTAAAAGACGTTTTTTTATGAATATGGATTATATACTTAAACTGTTTAATTTATGTAAAGAGTTTTACAAGTTTAGAATTATGTATTTCGATTTATAAAGTAATATCGTTTATGTCACTGTTTAGAAATGGCGCCTAGTGGAAGGAATGGAAACCATATCAATGCACGCGCTCCATGTAGGGATTTCCCTCCTGCTCAAGATAATTATAGTACAACTGGTGATACAACTAGTGCTGATTAGCTTATCACTATATTGGGACAAATCACTCAGGTTATGAATAATAACCTTACCCATACAAACCACCCTGATCCGTAGGGTGGAGGATCAATGTTATATCGCTTCATGAGTCAACAACCACCAACTTTCAATGGGGGTACAAATCCACTAGTAGCTGAGTAATGGATAAATTTCATAGAGAAAATATTCCACACCTTGGGAAGTAGGGAAAGGGAAAAAGTTATCATGTTAGTTTACCGCCTCATTGGATATGATAATCAATGGTGTTCATTGATTAAAAACACAAAGGAAGAAAATGAATTATCAAATATGGAATGGAGAGAGTTTGATAAAATTTTATTTGAAAAATACTTTCCTCATGACCATTGAGCGGATATGGAAAGAAAATTTCTGAGTCTGAGGCAAAAGGAGGATAAAAATGTTTCAAAGTATGAAGCTAACATTACAAGGTTAGTGAGGCATGCTGCAAATTATATACGTAACCCAAGAAGTAAGATTGATAGTTTCTTTGATTGTTTAAAACCATTTATCCATCTAACATTAGTCTCACAATCCTTCTCGTCGTATGAAGATATTGTCCCATGTGCTATCAAGACAAAAAAATAATTCTCTAAGTATTACAACTTTAATGTAATGAATGAGAAGAATAGATCTGTTGAACACTTTAGAAATGGAAATAAGGGGAAGAAGGGAAAAGTAGAATATCCATCCTGAAGTAAATGTGGAAAAAAACCCTGGTACATGCCTGATGGGAATGGGAGTCTGTTACAAGTGTGGTAAAGAAGGCCACTAAGCTCGTGATTGCAAGTGGAAGAAAGAGGCTGTCGATGTTGAATGCTACAATATTAGGGAAAAAAGTCACTATGCGAATGAATGTCCTAAGCGTGAGGGGAACTTACCTCAGAAAAGGCCAAGGGATCATGTCCAAGCTTATGATATCACTACTACTGAGGTTGAATATCCGATAGACGTAGTGGCAGGTAATTTAATGGTTTCCTCATATTTAGCTGATGGTTTATTTGATTCTGGATCATCACATTTTTTCATATCTTCCCAGTTTTCTTAGAAAATTATATATTTTCAATTTGATTTAACAATGGATTTTTCTGTCAAAAATCCTAAGGGAAATGTCATTTCAACAATGTTTTGTGAATCAGCCCCCATTAGGGCATATAAATGTTCTTTGTCTACTGATCTCATCATCATACCCATTATTGGATTTAATATAATCCTCTATATGGATTGTCTTTCAGAACATGATGCAAAATTTTATTTTAATAAGAACGAGGTTACTATTTTTGATGACGATGATAAAGAACACCTTATCTTTAGAGAAGAATCATCACCACCTAATTCTTATCTAGATCCACCCCCAGTTGATCAACTAAATTCAATTATTGGGGAGTAATAGAATGAAATAATTTTGGGTGAGGAAAATAATGTTCAAATAGAGGATGTACCTATTGTGCAAGAGTATGTTGATGCATTTCTAGAGGATTTACCCGGACATCCTCTTGAACGAGAAATTGAGTTTTCCACTGATTTAATTCCTAGTTCAAGGCCCATATCGAAGACCTCTTATAGAATGGACACTATGGAATTAGTGAAACTAAAGAAACAACTAGAATAATTGGGTAATAAGGGATTTATTTACTCTAGTGTTTCTCTATGTGGATCCCCTATCCTTTTTGTTAAGAAGAAAGATGGATCTATGAGGTTGTGCATTGACTATAGGGAGATCAATGCTATAAAAATAAAGAAGAATTATGCCCTACCTTGATTTGATGATTTATTTGACCAACTTAATGGAGCTCAATACATTTCAAAGATTGAACTTCAATCTGGATATCATCAGTTGTGTGTGAAGATTTTATACATTCGCATAACATCATTTTGAACTTGGTAAGAACATTACGAGTTTACAGTAATGCCTTTTGGATTGACTAACGCTCCCTCTATATTCATGGATCTAATGAATTCTGTTTTCAGGTAATATCTTGAAGAATTTGTAGTGTTATTTATTGATGATATCTTGGTATACTCCAAAAATACTAAGATCATGAAAATCACTTGCGCATTATCTTGAAGACTCTTAGAAGAAATGAATTATATCCGAAGTTTACCAAGTGTAAATTTTGGCTTCAAGAGATTTCTTTTCTTGGACATATTATCTCTACGTATGCAATCTCAGTTGATCCTTCTAAGACAAGAGTAATCTGAGAATGTCCAAAACCAATGAGTATAACTGAGGTAGGTAGTTTTATTGGTTTAGCAGGTTATTATCAGTGTTTCATCCAGAATTTTTCCTGATTGGCTAACCCATAAACAAGCTCAAATATAAAGGGGTGAAATTTGTTTGAAGAAAATAATGTGAAGAATGTTTTTAAGAATTGAAGACAAGATTAGTCAATGCTCCTATATTGAATCTACCATCGAGGAATGTTGGATTTATTATTTATAGTGATGATTCAAAGAAAGGACTTGGTTGTGTCCTTGTATAGAATGATAGGGGTTATTGTCTATGCATCATGGCAGCTAAAAATTCATGTGCAAAACTATCATACTCATGATTTTGAGTTATCAACTAAAATATTTGCTTTGATAATATAGAGACATTATCTTTATGGTAAAAAATGTGAGATTTATACTGATCACAAGAGTTTGAGGTATATTTTCTCACAGAAAGAACTTAACATGAGGCAAAGGAGATGGATTTAACTACTCAAAGATTATGATTGCACGATACACTACCACCCTGTGAAGGAAAATAAGGTGGAAGAATATTTGAGCAGAAAAGATCATGGAGTTTTGAACAAGATGAGAGTTGAAAGGGATCTTAATCTCATGGATCCAGTAAAGATAGATATGGGAATAACTCTGGAAGCTGGAACATCAATACTTCATAAAATAGTTTCCAAACAATCTTTATTATAAAGGATAAAAAGTTATCAAGCTTATGATTTGGAGTTTCAAAAGATGATTAAAGCTGTTAATAATGGTAGATTGAGTGACATCATATATAAAGATGGAATTTCGAAATTTGGGAAGAGAATTTGTGTTTCTGATATACATGATCTAAAAAGTGAATTGTTGGATGATGCTCATAGTTACAATTTCTCCATACACCCTGGGAGAATAAAAATGTATAGTGATTTGAAGGAAAATTTTTGGTGGGAAAACATGAAGAGGTAGATTTCTGATTTTGTGTCATGATGTATGGTTTTTCATCAAGTGAAAGATGGAAGGCAACAACCAGGAGGAGTCTTGCAACCTCTTCCCATACCTGAGTGGAAATGGGATAATATTATGATCAACTTTGTCAAAGGACTACCGAAGACTTATAGGAGGAACGATGTAATATGGGTCATTGTTGATCATCATACCAATTCATCATATTTTCTAGATATTTGGGAAGATTTACCACTTGAACGTCTAGAAATACTATATATTAATGAGGTTTTGAGACTTCATGGAGTACCCCTGTCGATTGTTTCGGATCGTGATCTACATTTTACATCAAAATTCTGGAAAAGTATTCAGAAAGCCCTGGATACTGAACTTCATTTGTGCACTGCCTACAACCCCCAAACTGATGGACAACCATAACGGACAATTCAAACCTTAGCAGACATGTTGAGATCATTCTCACATAACTTTCAAGGTATGTGGGATCAATATTTACCTTTGGTAGATTTATCCTATAACGATACCTTCCATTCAAGTATTAAGATGGCACCATATGAACAATTATACAGAAAGAGATGTCGCACACCAACCTTTTGGGATGATCTTGGTGAAAGAAAATTGATAGGCCCAAAACATGTGGAAGAAACGATGTAAAAGGTGAAGGTAATCCAAACCCACATCAAAGTAGCTCAAAGTAGGCAGAAGAGCTATGCCGATAATAGAATCAAGGATTTGGAATTTTAGGAAGGAGAAAATTTTTTCTTGAAGGTATCTCCATGGAATGGTGTTGTATGTTTCAGTAAGAAGGGAAAATAAAGTCCTAGGTACATCAGACCTTTCGAAATTCTAGAACAAATTAGGGCTATAACTTACAGTTTGGAAATTCTGCCATGTCTCTCCAAAGTTCATGATGTGTTCCACATATCATTATTGAGGAAATACATGCTTGACCCAATGCATGTACTCACCTATGAATAATTAGAATTGGAACTCAACATGTCTTATTGTGAAGAGCTTGTCATGATTCTTGATACAAGAGAACAAGTGCTAAGAAATCGGACCACTCGTCTGGTAAAAGTTCTATAGAGAAACCATAAGATGGAAGAGGCAACGTGGGAACTCGAGGAACTTATGAGGAAGAAACACCTGATTATTTTTATGCAGTAATATTCTAGGAATTTTGAGGACAAAATTATTTTAAGGATGGGGGAATGTAAGACCCCATGCTTCCATGGTACGCTTCTCATTGAAAAATACAATAGCACGTGTTGTACGCAACTTCGAGTTCTAACACACCACAACCAATCAAACTAGTCATTATGAACATAAATACCCAACTTTTTAAATTTAATAAATATTATATTTCAAAATGGACTACATTTTTGGATTCGAAATATCGAAATTAACATAGGGTGAATTTTTGGTATTTTTCTGAAAACTATCAATTTTTGATGAATAGTGAAAAAACCCTGAGTTATAGTTTAAAACTGAATTTTTATTTAAATAATTAATTATTTTTTTAAATTTATTTTTGGTCAGAATAGATACATAATACTTCTATAAGTTAAATTTAATTTATTAGAGTCAGTTTATAATAATTATATATATATATATATATAAATTTAATTGAACTTTTTACCGTCTTTTAACCACCTTCTAGGAGCATTTGCAAATTTACATAAAACACAATTTTACCACTTCTGTGAGTTGAATTTAAAAAATCCTAGGTACATGGTTGATATCAGTATGTAAAATGTTGTTCAATAAAATGAAAATAATTTTTGTGAATAGTATCTTTTTACTTTTATTTACCACGGTTAAAAGTAAATAGGGTAATTATGGGTAAAAATTGTATTATTATTAACCTAACACATGTCCTAATTCTATTGGATAAGTTTAATTAGACCAGAAAAAACCTTAGGAATAAAATATGAACCTCTTTGGTCCACTTGGATTAGATTAGGATATTTATTATTATTTTATTTAAAGAAGAGTTCAAAGAGTTAAAATGAAAATTTAATAACTAAAACATTTTTAATATTGGGTCATACATAAGATAAATTCAACAATAAAAATTAATCAGAAAGATAAGTATATTTCCTACATAATGGTATTTATTTATAATTTTTAGACATTATATAATTAATTTTATTAATGAAACAATGATGATGCAATAATTACCGTATCAATGAAATATTAAAACAATTGATATTATAAATATCAAAAAACTGTAATTTGAGAATCTTTATAAATTAAAATAATTATATTTTTTAACAAGACATGTTAGGGTTGTTTAGATGAATTGTTTTAGAATTAATAATTCTGTTATGAATTTAGAAAAAAGAAAATACCAAATATTTTTAAAATTGACATAAAAGAGTTTTTAAAAAATATATTATATTACTAATTGATATTTTATTCCTAAAAATAAATGGTTCTTCCAAAGGTCTTAAATAAGATTATATATGTTAGGAAATAACCACCTGAGGTTCTCTTGTAAGTTTATAGTATGTTTATTAACCATATAATATAAAAATTCAAAGAGATATGGTAAATGTCAAACTATTTAACTAAAAGTTAAATCTAAAAGATAAAGTTAATATAGTGACCCAAACCTGTCTAAAACCTATTGGTTGAGTGGTTTTAGACAAATCCCCACCTTATAGTTTAAATGATTTATTTTGGATCCATTTGAAACCGGAAATGATTTTACTATTAAATAATATTTCCAGCTTTTCCTATGCTACCCCTCACCCCTCTTATAAAAGGTCACTATGCATTCTCTCTAATTCAAAAATTATAAGCCATTTGGCTCACAAAAACCCTACCCAAATACCCTATAAAATGTCCTAAAGTTATCCTAGAGGCCTTAATTTAGTCATAAATCCAACATAAGGATCCCTTTTGATCAAATCAAAAGGAAGAACCCGAAGAAGAGATAAATATTTCATCACCTCTTACAAGTTCCTTTCTTGTTCCACTTCCTTTTTCATTGTTGTATCCATTATAAATTAATAAATCCAGTATATTATATATATTTTTATGTTAATATAAATATGGTACAACCATATTCATTATTCTATCAATCCTTTGAATGACATGTCACCATACGTGCGTACCTATGGCTTACCGTCTCCACGTCGTGGAGTAATTTTTATTCAATACATTATTATTTGGATGGGTATAATAATGATGTGTAATTGATGTAAATAATAAATATAAAATGATAATTGTTCTTTATATATGATATACCATCCAATTATATATTATTTTAATATAAAAATAATGATATTGTCGCTCGTGCGTACGTACAGATTACAGTCTCCATGAACGCGATGAGATTCATTCCCCATCTTATCCATTCAAGACTAATTCTCATTAGATTATTAAAAATAATGTTTAAATACATAATATCATTATGAATATGAATAAGATACATCCTATCCATAATGGAAATTACTTACGTATCTAAGAATATAAAGGAAAATGAATCAGTTAACACCCGAAATGATGATAATAAAAAGATATTATTAACAATGCAATGTTAAAAGATCATATATGATATCATTTTAATTTATATGATTCTTGTTTAATTTAATAACAATTATTTAAATATTATACAGGAGGTTAACCTACCCTCGACCTAGGAAAAGTACAAGATAAGGGTTAATTTCACAATCTCTTTATTATCCAATGTTTTTTTACGCAAGTATCTACTGGGACCTCTTTATTATCCAAATCCATGTTAATTAAAAATTTATTTCAAAAAATTTATTTACTAGAAAATGGGGTAATGTAATTTATACCCTTATTTGACCTTATATTTTTTGAAAGGAATATTTATGTCATTTTCCAAACAAGTTACTTTATGACCTTTTTGACAAAATTAAGTTAAAAATGTTTTTTGAACTTATATGGTGGGTGTGACCATTTTTCGCGGTTATAACATCGTCAAAGCATACCTTAAAAGATTATAATAATATTTTCAAAATAATTTTTTTTATAATTATGGGTATCTTAAATGATTTCAAAATAAAAAGCGATATTTCTCTTAAAAATGTTTTGATTTCATCTATGTCAACATCCTTTGATGAATTTTAAGTTTATTTGAAGTTGATTTATTATGATAAAAAAATTTCATATTGTATAGAAGATTTTGTGATATGTTTGACTATGGATGTGTTATTTTATACAATTCATGTTTTATGGATAATTTATTGACATTTCTCATGCTAGATTTAATATGAATTTTTATGTTATATTTAATCCTTTTCATATGAGGAATGCATTTGACTTAGTATATGACAGGAGGATCCCTCTATAGTTCCTTGATGCATCGGTAGGTCTAATGAGACAAATTAGTGTCATGGAATAAGGCCTTGAAAAAAATCTTATTTTTAGTCTTGGGAAAAGGCCTTGACTATGTGGTTATGAAGTCTGGCATTATGTATTCCATCATTATGAAAGTGGATATTCATATTGCATGTGATTATTCAACTAGTAGAATATCCATGTGAGTAAGTAAATGGGATTAGTTTGATTTATATTTTCCATATTATGATGAAGTTTTAGTTGAAAAGGCTTTTGTTTTAGTTTTATTATTTTCCTTAAATGAGTATGCTTATTTATGAAAGTTTCCGCTACATTATTATCCGTACTGATCATCTGAGCTCACCACTTTCTATGTTTTATTTTTCCCAAGATGCGAAGAGGTATTTTATGACTGACCTTCAAGGATTGTCTGAGGGAATATAAGTGTGGTCTATAGAAACAATGTTGTTTTAGTTTTTCATTTTATAATTTAATGTAAATCTTATGACTATATCTAGTATTTCCAAGGCTACTAAATTGATCGGTCTTTTGGGACCTGATTTCCTTGTATCATGCCAATGTTATGTAATAATGAACCGAATCTAGGTGACTGAGGTATGGGAATTACATATGGAATATTTCAAAAACATATTCTATGATTCTTTCATCAAAAAATATCAAAATTGATATTCATCCCATAAATTTATAAATTTTGTTGTATGAAATATAATAATGTGAATTGTGGTATAGAATATTTAGAATAAAAGTTGAACATACCATAATTGTGATTATAGTGTTACATTCAAACATGTAGAAATTCCAATATTATTATTTTTAGGGATATCACTTCTTGAACACATGTTGTTTTTTATTCTTTATAACTTCCCCAGTTTCCCATATTACCTCATCTATTTTTTGATTTATCCAATGTAACCTCATAAAAATAGTACTATTATTCCCCAAACACATATTCTCGATTATAAAGAATATATGTAGAAACTAAATAGTATGATAAATGAGGTTCTTATTTCATTTCATTATAGGTGATCATATGCATTACATATGGAATTTACTTTTCTAATAAAAAGATATGGAAAATATTATTAACTTTAGTGGGGCAAGGTGAAATTTAAAAATGGTAAACCAAAAATCCAATTATTTATAGAATTTCAAAAGTCCATATATACCTATAACATATTCTACTTTTCTTTTTAAACCTTATAACATCCTTATATATATATATATTCAATAAAACATGATCTCTCAAATGAAATTAGAAATCATTCCATTGGTTATTGATGTATCACTTTTTTCTAATTTAAGCTACCTCAATATGAATCTAAAAATTTATAAATTCCACCATTTATCCTCAACAAGTTATGGACCTAAATTCTTCCTTTCATAAACATCATCCCAAAAAGTTGGTGCATTCCATATTTTCCAATATTACTCTTCATGTGATTCTATCTGAATTCTTTTACATAAGATACTATTATATACGAATACCACCAATGGTTAGTAATTATAATGAAAACAAACATAAGAAAAAGATAAATAATTTTCATCTTTTATTTATATTATGTAATTATAGTTTATGATTTATAATTTTTATAACAATATTATTTAATTTTTCAATCAAAAAATGAAAAGATCATTATTTCTAACTAAATTAGGGTTTGATGCATTATATGGTTTTACTTAAAAAATATATTTCCAAATTATATAATTTTAATTTGAAAAGGTTGAATTTATTTTTTAATTAATCATTTAAGAAATATATAAGCTTTAATTTTTTTATAATTCTCTAAAAAGGATTGGATTTACAATAAATAGTGAAAATACTAATTTTTATTGAAAATAATTTTTTATTTATAAATATTTACAAAGTCAATTTTAATTTTTGAATAATTTAAAATATTATTAGATAATTTTTATTAATTATAATACATTTATAGTCTTTGGAATGGATTTTAAACTTTAATTTTCTCTAAAAATATTTTTATACTAAAAAGACATTTCTTGAAAAAACTGCTTTATGTCACATTTTCATTATTTGATTTTAAATTAAATTATGACACATATATAAATTTAATCATGAACTATAAATTTCATATATATAATTTGGAGGTCCAAATATGTTAAATATCACCCTTTTATTTTTTGTCCTTATGAATTGTAACTATTATAAATAAATATAACCATGGTAAGGGTAATTCGAGTAATTAAGTATAAAAATAGTGGGACAAGATCCAAAAACTGACCATAACACATAATTTTATCCAATTTTATGAGATTAGTTAAGCTATTACAATGAAATATTTTGAAATATTAAAAATAGGTTCCATATTTCACCGATGTCAGCAATTATAATATTTATGTAAAACATAATGTAAAAAATGTTACTCTCTTGTTTATAATATATATAACGTTTTGGAATAGGGATAAAAACTGCATTTTTACTTATAAATCTTTATTTTAAATATAAATAATTTTTATTTCAAGGTAAATAATTTAAAATTTTTAGTGATGAAGTAATTACCTAAAATGTTTACGCAACACCGAAAAAATATATATTAAAATAATTGAAAAATAAAATAAATCATTTTAATGATTCTAAAAGTAATATAATTTGAATGAATTATTATGTTCCACAAATTATGTAGATAAATATAACATATTTGGGGTGTCTTAATTTTTCATATTAAATTTTCATATTCTTCTTGATTTTTTTAATGTCAAATTAAATGAATAGTTCTAAAAATGATGTTAATGATATTTTATAATAAATAATATACTACTAAATGATTTAAAATTCAAAAAAAAATCAATACTCATCCTTGTTATTTGAATATAGTTGAAAATATAAACCTTGGTCACAATTTAGGGTCTAATTTTGCATCTATATTAACTATATTAACACATAGAGTGTAAAAAACTTATTTATCTCCATAGTTTTAAAAATGGTTAATAAGGTTGTCAAATGAAATTACAAGAGTAATAACATAGTCTAAACATGTACATGATTTAATTTATGGGGGTATTTATATGAATCCCTTTACTACATTCAAAATTTATCATTTTAGTAATATTTATATTAAAAATAATATATATTACTTTATTAAATTATATAATTCCAAGAGTTCCCCCTCCTCAAAAAGGGAACCATCTCTCTTATTTTAGTCACACTTAAAATGCCTTTTATTTTATAAAAAACAAATTTAAATACACTAATATAGTACCTACACTCATTAAAGAGGTCTTTTCTTCTTTGAATACCATCATTAGAAGTCTAATGGTGTAAACTAATGAAATTTTCTGAAGAATAGGTATAAATTATAATCAAATGTTTCAGTTTTATTTATTATTACACATACTTTAAATATTAGTCACCCACAATGATTCAATGAATTCATTACCTCATATATAAAAATATGTTATTATGTTAAGTTAACAACCTATACCAATCACATACTTCTATAATAAGTGAAACAAAACCATCTTTTGTGTGTATGGTGGACTACCACCTCGAAAACCAATGTAATTTGTTTTCAATCACCTCCTTGCTAACCAATGTAATTATGTTTCCATAACTACCTCCCACATATATATATAATTATGTATTTACATTATCTATATAATACCAATATCATTTTCTTCAGAAATAAAATATTATATCTTATTACTTACCCTTCCATTCATTACAAATTGATAATGTTGTATGTGTGTGTATGGACTACCACCTCCACGACGTGACGTGATTCATTTTTTCTTTCCACATAATATAGATGATATATATAAGTTTATTTAAAGGGATAATATTTTATTTATGGAATAAATATATTTATTTATGTATAAAATAAAACTTACTTCCTTTCCATCTTGATCAATGAAAAATGAGAGTGTTACACATGTCTAGGTACGATATATCGTCTCTATTATTGTAACATAGTTCAATTTTTTTAATATTATTTCATAGTTGGTTATTAAATTTTAATTGATATATAAAAATTACAATTATTTAATTAATATTATTCTATTAATGATGGAATAATAACCTATTTGACCATATTCAACTTATCGATGTCATTTTGGATTATGAGCTGAATATTGTCAAAACATTATATGTGAACCTAATTGATTAAGTAATTAAAAAAATATGGGTTTAAATAAAATAAAAAGAATAATGAATATTTAAAATTTTAATAGTCAATTTAATAATTAAATTCTTTTTTTACTTATGAATATGAGGATCGTACGTTACTATTTAGACTCGAGGCATGAGACACTATAACTTAAAACATCATTTTAAATGTCCTCAAAATTTATTTTCTAAACATTTATATTCCTTAAATATATTCTGAATATAATTTTATTTTTTTGTTTATATGGATATAAAGGAATTATAATAGAAACATTATGTTTCTTTTTACATTTATTTCGTATAATTAGAAAAAAAATCTTCTTTACATATTTTATATGAAATGATTTTACATTATTTGTAAATGAAAAAATCAATGTTAGATTTTTTCTTATATCAAGTCAATGAATTTTTCTTCCACGATAAATGTAATTTTATTTTTGATTTAATTTAAAAAATTCAATGATTTATTCAAAGAAAAACTCTCCCCTTTTTTATGGGAATAATTTTATAAAAATGTGGTTTTAAATAAATGGTATATATCAATATCATAAATATTTTATTATGTGTAATAATAGTATTTTTATAATGAAAGATTTCATGTATTATGATTTGGTTATTAGGAATTGTTATGAAAATATGTGGTTAATTTATAAATTAATGATGGATGAGCCTATTATATATGAATAATGTATCATGAAATTTGATAGATTCACTCGATTAGTTTTCTCTTAAGATATTATTGTAATTTAATGTGAAGGTTATTAAATTTATATCCATGAAGGTTATTCCCTTTTTAAGAGAGATTGTAATAGTTATATGAAAATGATGTCTAAAGTTACCAATATGATTTATACAAGATTTCTATGGGGTTTTATAGAAATATTTTTATTTTAGAAGGTATGATACAAAGATTATGATTAAATGAAACATAATGCTACTTATTAAAGATAAAATGTATAACTATGTGAGACAGTTATTATGTATTTTTAATGATGGAAAATATAAATTTATGAGTTTTATTTTTTTCCTTTAATATTATGAATAATTTTTTTATTAAAATATTTGGATAGATATTTTTATTTATTTGGTAATAAAATTTTTATTTTGACTCCATAGTTTATTTTGAAAAAAGAAAATGTTTATAAGTATTCAAGGTTTAAAAATTTTCTTTGTTTCTTTTTTATGTCCCTTACTATAATTTATTTTCCTTTTACCAAATTTTTTAATGCTTTTCATAGGGTTTGAATAATTAATAGGGACAAGGATGAGTTAAAGATGAAAATTTGGAAGATAGGTTTGGGAAAGAAAACTTTTTATATAAAAATGTTTTTGTAGGAAAATAAATACTATGTTAATGTTACCTCTTCATGATGTAATATTTATTTTTTATGTGTGATGACATGATTTTATACCAATCTAAACTATAAATATCCTCAAATTAAAGAGATATAATTCTTGACTTCAAAATTGATATTATTTAGCGTTTAAGTCCAGAACCATATTGTTGGTATTATATGACATGATAAGATAATTTTAAGCATTTATATAATATGATATAGAAATTTAATTTTTTTTATTATGATATAGGATCATAATATTACCATTTTTCATCATTTAAAATATATATTTTCATAATTGTTTTATATAGAAAATAGGGAAACGATAGTGGGAACATAAAAAAAGGGAAATATCCTTCCCGATTATCAAGCTGAAGTAGTTGGATTTTGAATTGAATAGTTTATTGTTGTAATTGATCAATTTACATAGTCTATAAATTTTGGTGGTATCTATTCTAAAGTGCATCCAAATTTTCTATAGATGAATATGTTATTAGTGGGTCATTTTATGAGACAACATCCTCCATTATTCCGTATGAATTCTATCCTAGTGGTGGTAGAGTGATGAATTAAATCAATATGAATGATATTTAATGTCATGGGTTGTTTAGATCATTGAAATGAATATATAATATCTATTTTTAAGGTTAATCTTACTAGTGGTGGTTATTAGTTAATATTATTAGATAAAGAAATAGAGTGATACCTTATAATGTGATGAATTTAAAAATATATTCGTAGATAATTTTTTTCTCAATGATGTTTAATTTAAGATGGAAAATAAATTATCAGAATTGAGGTAATAGGAGGAAGATTTAGTGGCCATGTATTATGAATACTTCACATTTTTTACTAGGTACATAAATTTTTTTTTCTTAGATATTGATAGTAAAATTAATTTTTTTCCACTCATGATTAAAGAAAATATATCAAATTGAATTAGCTTCCCATGCATTTAATAGTTTTGAAAGTATTTTTAGATTTGATAAAAAAATGAAAATTTATTTTTTACATTATTATTAAATAATTTTGAATAAGAATAAGAATTGGTTATAGTGGCATTAAAATTGGAAGAATCCATCGAAGAAACCATAAGGTTAGAAAATCAATATTGCAGTTTTTCATAGTTTCAGTAATGTCAGCAAATAGAATTTATTAGGAAATCTGTTAAGTGATTCCATTATTGTATGAATGGATCTTTGGGTCACGATTTCAATGATAAAATATCTTGGTAGTGTGAATACAAATTTTTTATAATTATTAAGTAATGGTTTTTCTATGTAATGAGATGGGTCATTATGAATATGCATGTTTTAAGAAGAAAAAAGATGATGGGAAGAAGCAAGACTATAAGTTGAACAGTGTGATGAAATATATTACGACTAATTTAGAAGATATGGGTCCTCAAAGAATGTGTAAACATGTGGATTACTTATTTATTTATCTTATTTCAATTTCATATTTCATTTAGGGTTAACAAATTCTTTCATTCATAAAAAATTCAGTATTAAAATGAAACTTTCACATTATTAAATAATATGGGATGTTTTTATAAAACACCTAAGGGCTGTATCAGGGGAAAAATAAATTTTAGTGATATTTCTTTAATTATATATGGTCTATATTTCCTGGAAGACATATTTGTCTTGTACATTATAGTATTTGATATTATTCTTAGCATGGATTGAGTTTCAGTTTTTCATATTAATATAGATTGAAGATTCAAGTAAGTTATATTACAAGATGAGTTTCCTTTCTCATGTAATAATTAATTTATACCATTTATAATATATCAAGAAGATGAAAAAGTAATAAAAATGAAAATGAAAATTATCTTTCTTATATTTTGGAAGATAAGACAACTTTCTAGATTAATTATGTGCTGGTTGTGAAATATTTTCTTGATGGGTTTTCTTAGGAGTTGGATATTTTTATACATTATCAAGAAGAGAAATTCACTATTAAATTTATTCTAGATTCTAATATGATCTCAAAATCTATTTATCAAATGTCTCAAGTAAAAATTTATGAATTTAAAAATAAGTCATAAGAGTTTCTTGATAAAGTTTCATTCATCTTGTCACTTAATCATGCAGTTTCCTAATTCTGTTCATTAAAATGAAATATTATTTCCGGATGATTTGGATTGATTTTAGATATTTAAATTACGTTAATATTAAGAATACGTATTTTGTTGGGGTCATATTGATAATGTTTTTGATTACCTATAGGGAGATTAATACTTATCTTAGGACTGGGTAACATCAGTTGAAGGTTAATGAGGTGGAAATGAGGAAAATAGTGTTTCATACTAGTTATGGACATTATGAGTGTGTGGTTGTTCACTTTGTGTTAAAAAATATCTATTAATACTTATAGAACTTATGAAAAGTGTTTTCCATGAATATTTATATTAATGTGTGGTCATGTTCATTGATGATATTTAGATTTATTTTAAAAGATATTAGGATCATGAAAAACATTTTTGTGTTGTCCTGCAAACCCTAAAAGAAAATTTGTCTTATAGAAAATTTATAAAATGTCAATTTTGGCAACAATAGTATTCATTCCTTAGAAATATGATAAATAATGATCGAATAACTATTTAACCTGCTAAAAATAATGTTGTTTAAGAATGTAAAAGGCATAAAAATTTGAACTATATTAATAGTTTTCTTAGGTCATTAGTCTATTATTGGTGTTTTTTGTTAAATTTACTTGGTTATCAATTCCACTGACTATGTAAACCTGAAATGGAGTTAGGATCATCGTCGTAAAAGTGTCTGACAATTTTTTTGAAGAACTGAATAGAATATTTGTGAAATATCCAATTTTAGATCCACATTCCTAAAATGGTAAATTTTTTATATATAATGATGCTTCATTGAAAGATATGGGTTTTTAATGCATAATGATCTGGAAATTTAATATGCTTTACATCAATTAAAACCCCATGATAAAAATTATCCTATACATGAAATTAATCTTATAGCTATTGTTTTTTATTTAAAAATATAAAGACAAAGATTATATGGGGTGAAGTGTAAAATATATATTAAAAAAAGAGTTTGAAGTATATATTCACTCTAAAATAGTTTACCATGATATAAATGAGATGGAAAGAATTGATAAATAATTAAGACTTCACAATTCATTACCATATAAATAAAGAAAATATAGTATATGATGCTTTGAGTTGGATAGATAATGAAACACTTACTTTGAAAAAAATTTAAAATGAGACGTTGGTGAAATATTTTGTAACTCTTGTATTAAACAATTTTAATATAGGAACTTACTTTATTTTTTAGGTGTAATTAAAATTGTTTATGTCATGAAGAATTAAGAAACTACACAAGGAATACCTCGAGTTTCATGAAAATGTAATGTTTATTAAGTTAGTTATTTTCATTAATTTAATGCTTACAAATAATGTTTTTTTTGATTCATAAAAAGGTATTGTGTTTTATATGACCCAATTTAATGAATGAGATATTGAGCGAGGCTCATAGTTAATTATATTAAATTAATCATAGTAGAACATAAATTTATAGAGAACTTGTGGATAATTTCTTGTGGGTGTTAATAATGAAATATATTACTCATTAAACATTGAAATGTTTAACATTATAATATGGAAAATTTGATTAAAAATTACTAAAAGGGTTGGTTAATCATATTCCAGATCCAAAATAGAAATAGGAGAATATATCCAAAGATTTTGTGGTGGGATTATTAAATACATGTCATTTTTACAATGAAATTGGTAAAATTATTGATCTTTTTATCTACTCTACTCATTTTCTTCATAGTAGAGATAATATGTATTTTGAAAAACGTTCCGTCATTTTGTTAAAGAAATAATTTGATTACATGGATTCCCTCATTCCAATACATATAATCATTATCTTTTATTCACATTAAATATATATAAAGGAATATAGAATCCATTGGGTTCTGAATTAATCTTTAGTACAACATTCAATAATCAATCTAATGGATAGTAAAAGAGAACAATTCCAAATTTTGAGGATATGTGTCGATCATGTTCAATATATTATCTATGAATTTGGGATCAATATCTGATATTGGTAGATTTTTATTATAATAACAGTTTCCATTCTAGTGTTTATATAGGATATTTTGAAGCATTATATAGAAAGTAGTTCATGATTTGGGTTTATAGTGATGAATTATGAGAAAATAAGTTGTCTTGAAAAGAATTGGTACTTGAAATATTTGATAAATTGGAGATGATTTAGAAGCATATGAGGATATGTCAAGGAATTTACAAAAGTTATGTGGATATAAAGAGGAAAGATATTTCTTTTGAAGTAGGGGATAATGATGTTCTTAAGTTATCTACATGGAAAAGTGTTATGTGTTTTGTTAAAAAGGTGATGCTAAGTACATAGTTCATTTGAGAATATGAAATCCTATAGAACGTTATACCAATTTCCTACTAAGTGGAATTTCCTCTATGTTTATCCTAGGTATATAATTTCTTTCATATTAAGATGTTAAGAAAATATGTGTTTGATTCACCTCGTATTCTGTGACCCTATGTAGTCTAGTTAAAAGATAACATTTCTTACGAAGAATAACTAGTAAAAATTCATTAATAAAGAGATAAATTATTCTAGAATAGGGAAATTCATCAAGTTATGGTATAGTGGAAAAACAATATAGTTGACGAAGATACATGAAAATGTAAGAATTGTATGATGGAAATATATCTCCACTTGTTTAAATAATGACTAAAATTTGGAGGATGTATATTCAAAAAGTTGGGAAGAATGTAACATCGAATTTAATGCCAAGATAAATCATATTCATGTATTATTTGTATTCCAAAATTATATTTTTTTGAGTCATAACTATTATAATAATATTTGGAAACTTTTTAGTAAAAAATGAAAAAGATTAATTTCTATCAAAAGTGGGTTTTCATGCATTATATTGTTTTATTTGAAATAATAATTTTGAAATAATAATATTTTAATTTTATAGAATTATTTTAATTTTTTGAATTTATAATGTAAAATTTCTCTTTTGATGAATATTTCAAAATTTTTGACAATATTATTTTAAGAGGTCCCTCATCCAGAATAAATGATGATTTTAATTGAAAATAAAAGAATTTATAAAGTATGAATATTTGGATTTTACTATAATCTATTTCAAGAAGTGGAACCAAGTTATAAGGGATCTCATAAAACTATGTGATCTCTATTACAATTAATTTCTAGGAGAGACTATCCACCATATAATTATTTTGCCGACAAACATGTGTGGTAATGTTGTTAGGGTCCATAATAAATTCCATAAATTATATCAACTGGTTAATGTGTATGTATTATAGATGAAATTATATCACTTGGAATTACTTTTTTTCTTGAATTTTATATAGAAACATTTTTATACTTAAATATAATTTTTCTAAAAAAATGATTTTCATCAGGTTTTTGGGGTTTAATTTTAAATTATATTATTCCACTTCTATAAATTGAAAATTTAAAAATAAATTTTATATTTGGAATCATAATTTCTCTATTTGGTTAATTGTTTCTTTTATTTTTTTCATTACGGATAGTAACTTTAGTAAATAATTGTCACTATGGTAAGGGTAAATAAGATAGTTAAGGTTAAAATAATATGGAAAGTACTAACAAATGACCATAAAACATTAATTTATCTAATTGGATGAGTTTAGTTCTACCATTTAAATCATTGTTTGAATAATATTCTACATAGACTATGTATTTCTTTTATTTGAAATTTATATTAACTATGTAAAATAAAATGTCAAAATTTTTCTCTCTGTTGTTTTTAATACCAATAATATTTTATGATATAGAAGAAAAAGTTAAGTATATTTGTAATTATTTTGAAAGATAAATAATTTTTTTCTAGGAAATTAATTTTGAATTATTATTAGTTAAATAATTACTGAAATCACTTATGAAACACTGTCACAATATTTATTCAGTTAATGGATAAATAAATTAATTGTCATTAAAAATACTAAAATAAATATAATTTGATTGAATTATTGGTTCCAATAATTTTTTACGTAATTATAAAATATTAAAGTACTTTTAATGTTTTATATTGGAATTCCATCTTTACCATTATGTCTTTAAAATCTAATTAAACGAGTAGTTCCAAAGAGTTCATTAATGATATTTTATAATAATTAATATTTTTTTATGAGATTTAAATTAAAAAATTCCTATATTTATCCATGTTAGTGGGATATGGCTTCCTATATAAACCAATTCCAATTTATGGGAAAAGTTTCCTTTAGTAGTAAATATCATAACTCCTAAAGAGCACAAAACACTCTCATCTTCATACTATTCGAAATGGATAAATGACAGTTGAAACAGAAAAATAAAGATATAAACATAGTATAAACTTGTAAAAATGTAATGTAACGAGATAACCATGATCCATATTCAACTTTTATTTTAAATTTATCATTTTGGATCCATTATTCATTGAATATTAATTTATATTAATTGAAAACATCATGTAATTCCAAAACATCCCCTCTCCTCTCTTATAAAAGGGAACATGATCTATAAGGTAATTTACAATTAAAATATTTTTATTCTAGAAAATACCAACCCAAATCACATCCCCAAAACCTCCCTTAATAATGGATGTCATGGGTCTATAATAATTCCAACCTTATTGGGATTATGGTATAAGGAGAAGAAATTGTTTTTAAGAAGAGGTATAACAATTAATCGAATGTTTTGGTCCTATTTCTTCTTCCAAATCATCCAAATATTATTGAATCATGAATACATAACAATGTTATTATATCTAATATAATAATATGTTATTATGTTAAAGGAATAACATATATCTATATCCTTCTTCCATCATATGTAAATTAAACCATTGTTTATGTGTACATCAGACTACCGTCTCATGAAGTGATATAATTCATTTTCCTTCACTACATATTCAAGATCGATATAATAATTGAATTATGTCATATATACATATATATATATGATATTCATGAATTTGTTTCATTATTTTACGATAATAGTTCATCTACTTTCGTTCCTTTCCTTTCATTTAAAAAGGATAATATTGTTCATGCGTACGTGTAGACTACCACCTCCACAAAGAGATGTGATTCTTTTAATAACCACATCATATGGATGATATATTTAATTTTATCTTAAAAATTTGAAATTATATTTGTGATATAATTATCAGTTTGTATTTAAAATAATACTTACTTTATTTCCATCATGAACAATGAAAAATAGAAGCGTTACTCATGTGTGCATATGACGTAATGTCTCCATGATTGTAACTTAGTTCAGTTATCATAACCGTATTTCATAGTATATTTTAAATGTATAATTTATATATAAAAATGATAATTATATTATTATTAATATTTTTTATATGACCTTTTAATTAGGACCTAAATCATTTCCAATTAACCAAACTTATTTTGGACATATGAACGAAATATATTCAAAACATTGGGTGTGAACTTAATTTATTAATTAATTGAAAATAAAATGTTGTTAAATAAAAAAAATTAATGTACTGGAAAATATTCTTTATCAAGTAAAAAATCTATATAATTTTATAATTTAGTTAGATAAGTAATGTATGTTACGATTCCTACATCAGGTAAGATATACTTAAACATAAAACATCATTTTAAATGGTTTTTATAATTATTTTCTAAATATTTATATTCCATGTACATATTATTGAAAATATTTTATGGATGTATGTATATGTAAATAAAATAATTATAAAGTAAATATTATGTTCCTTTTTTATTTTCTTTCAAATATTTTCAACCAGAATCTTTTTTATTTATTTTATATAAAAAAATTAATTTCTTTATAAATAACAAAAGGGATATTCTATTTTAATTTGTACAAAATAAACAACTTTTTCCCAACCACAACCATTATTTTATTATTTTATTCCTTTATTAGATTATATTTTTTATTCAATTAAAAACCCTCATCATTGTTTTTATTTCTAGGAATATTATTTTTGAAAATTTGGATTTTGAGGAAAGGGATATTTAAATTTCATGTAATGATTTATTAGGAGTGAAAAGAAAACTTTTATGATGAAATATTTCATGTATTATGTTATTGTTAATTCTAATTGTTAGGATGATAGGAGGTTCCATTATATAAATTTTTATGGGTGAGCGTATTATATCTCTCTAATTCATTTGTTCAAGGGATGGAGTTAAACAATTAGGCTTCTCTTCAGATATTATTAAAATTTACCTTGAATGTTACTGCATTTGTAGCCTTGAACGTTATTCCATTCTAAGTGGGATTGAAGGCGTGATATTAAAATTATGACTCAAGATAACTACATGGTTTATATATTGTTTCTATGTGTTTTTTTAAAATATTATGAATTCACAAGGTTAGACAATGACATTATCTTTAAATGATTATATATGCTACTTCTTAAGGGTGAAATTTATAACTTTTTGAAAAAACATTTTACGGGTTTTTATTATTGAAAAAGATCCATAATGAGTAATAATGTTTTCCTTTAAAATTTATTATGAATTTTTTAAAATATTTTGGTATGAAAGTTGGTTTACTCGTTAAGAAAATGTTTATTGTTAGGTCATGGTTTATTTTGAAATACAAAATTTTTATTAGTATTCTGGAACTGATGGGTTTCTTTCATTATAAGTATATACATCCCATATTTTTTTATCCACATAAAGTGGTTTTAAATGTTATCAATTGTTTTTAAGGATTAATAGGGACATGTATTAGGTCAACATAATAATTTTGAAGATATGACTTTAATGGAAAACATGTTATATCATAAAAGTTTTTTTTGCAAGGAAATGTGATACTATACGAATATTTTAAATTTGTGATGTAATATTTTTTTATAAAAGGATAATGTATTAATTATCTAAATACATTAATTTTAAATATCCCAAAATGAATTAAAATTAATTATTGAAATAAAACTAATGATAATGTAAAAGTTACAGTTTTGTCCTTATACTGATCCCACATACCATAAAAGTCAATTGAGCACAACCTACTCATATATATTAGTGTTTGAATTTTCATTTTATATTTTCCATCATTATATGGATAATAATTAATTCTAAAATATATATCTGTATCTAGAGACTTTTGAATAATCTTATTTAATTTTAATGCAACCAATATATCAGAATTAGATACAATTGAAAAATGGGAAACATGAAGTCTTAAAACATCATTAATATAGATCCACGTGAGGTGATAAAGAGGTAGATCTTACCTTATAGTGTCTATTTTTGTAGACTAGGCATGGAAATAATTGATAACCAATATGAAATAATTTTTTATAGGAGTGTTTGGATATCTATTGATGAAGTCCATAGTAATTTTATCCCATTTCCACACAGGAATTGGTGTAGATTATACAAATCCTTTAGGATATTTTCTACCAGCCGTTACCTATTGAAAATAATGTTATATTGAAATATTTTATATAATTTTCCATTTCAGGTTATCACACAAAAAAATCCTTTAAATCCTGACACTTTTTTGTTCCACGAGAGTGTATAGAGAAATTTGAGCAATGAACTTAATGTAATAATTCACTTTTTAGCTCATGCATGGATGAAAAACATATACTCTTTATAAATTTCAATATACTATCTTCATAGATGAATTATACCAAAACCCTATTGTTAAATTATATGATTATGTTTTGAATATTTTAATTATCAATCATTAAAATTTATATTTTCACTAATAATAATGGTTTGGAAATCATTTTGAATTGAAGTTATGTTTTCACTTCCAGAGGGAATCCCATTTACAAATTTACTTAACCCATGAATATAAGATATTCATCAATCATTATTTTAGTCAAAATTCCATGATTTTTTCCTACATAGTTCACTATTTACCTTACTTTCCTTACTATGGTAGATGTGCATTGAGAAATCACAATCCTTGTGTTGTTTCCGCCACCGCGGTTTCCTCATGTTGAGATCATTATATGAGAGGATGCATTTTAAACTTTTTTTATATTTATATATTTCAAATATTTTATCATAAACATAATATATAAATATATTCAATTCAAATATTATGATTACAAACTTAAGATCATGGGTTGGATAATTCTGTCAATTAATATTTGACATACTTAATGAATAGGAAACAACTGTATCGTTCTATATAAGGAAACATACATATAGCTTCTTTGATTCAGATCTATGTATCAAAATTCCATCCATACGTAATGGTAATTAAAGTATTGGTGCATTTATTGCTATCCTTATTATTTATTTAAAAATATATTTACATTCTTTCAACAACATATAGTTACTACCTTTATATTTCTACTTGGTTAATGGGTTATCCAATTATAATTTTTTTTGGAAAAATCATCGATACTAACCTAATAATCCATGGAAACTACATTTCACAATTACATTTTTTGGAATTTTACTTTCCAAAACTACATGTGTCCTTCAAGGATCAACTGATATTCCATATTTAGAAAAAATATATACAAGAAACGAAACATCCTAAATCCAAAGATCACATTTGATAAATTTTTCATACAACTCAATTTATCTAAGATTCTTGAGAATAATTGAAAAATGACACTTCTGATTATCATATATTTTATAGTATACCAAGATTTGAAAAATAAATTACACAATGATATTATCAATATATCTTGGAATAATCTGTTCATCATATCTATAAAAAGAGAGGGGGCATTAGTTAATCCAAATGGAATAATTATATGTTCATAATGTACATACCTTGTGTGAAATTTATTTTATAGAATATATTACTTATTAACTCATAGTTTATGATACCCAAAATGAGGATAGATATTTGAAAAAAGTTGATTAGATTGATTTTGATGAAAAAATCAACAATGTGGGGAAAATTATACTTTTTCATTATTTTAATAAAATTTATTTCCCAATAATCAATGCATAACCTAATATATCCATTATTATTCCCCCAAAAATGGACATGGTCTCCCTATGGTGCATCATAAGGTCATATCAACTTCATGCTCAGATAGATTTCAAGATAGTATCCAGAAACACATCAATGTATTCCTAAAAATGGTTCCGTCCTTGATTACTTATATACCTTTAAAATTAATAGGTTTTTCCTAATTTTATCCTCTAAGAATCCTATTTGGGATACCTAATGGTGGTGGATCTAGACATGATTTAGATGATGTATTATCCCCTATAAATTTAAGGGATTTTACATCTCCATCTTGAAACCTAATTTCCTTCTCTTAAGAATTAATTTTCATTTTATAATTGGAAATCCAATCCATACCAAGGATAATTTTGAAGTCCACCATAGTTATAAAAACCATGTTCTTAGGTATGGTATATCTGTAAATTATAATGGGGACTGATTGATATATCCTAGTTGAAATAATATTTCCACATGGTACCTTGATTAAAAATACCCTTAATAAGGTGCTGGGAAAATTTCTAAAATAATTAGAAAACATGGGATATAAAAAATAGTGTGAATATCTAGAATCAAAAAAGTATTTACTATGTTTTTTTATGACCAAAGTACCTTCCTCTTTATCTCTGGGAAATTTGACCTCCCCTATATAAATCATATAAGTTTAGCCTTCTCCCCATGACCTATCATATGGAACACTATTTCCATTCTTGGGAAATTGTTTTGAATAATAACCCATATCTTTATTGTTGGGAGACTAGATAATAATGGTTTCTTTTTTCTAATGAACTCATGATACCTATAAACATTTTCTATAAACATGACTTAAATTATTATTTCCATTAAGCAAGGTCCTTGGCAGGTTCTCTAATATTTATTACAAATTCAAAATTCCATCTTCAATCACTTCTACTTTGATGAATTTAGTTTATATCTATGCTAAACTGAACTCTTATTTTCATAATTTCCATTATAGATACAAAACCTAAAAAATTATTTATTTATTTTGATGAAACTTAATACTAATCATTGTATGATGGGAGTTTTTTATAAAATAGTATCCTTCATTGACTAGGAATAATCCCACCAAAGATATGGTTAATATTTATTTTCATATTATGTATGTAGTAAAAACATTCATAGATTACAATGTAATTTTATCTTAAAAAATTTGAACAATTTAATCTTCCTTTTACTTTAGTTCAAGTATCACTATCCCAATTTAATATTATTTCTCTTGAAGAAAATATTTATTGAAAAATATATCTTTTAGAGATCTCCATTGAACAAATTCTATTTCACTAACCTCTTTAGTGTTCTTTATCAATGTTGAATATTAACGAGTATATCCCTTTAAAAAAGATAATACCAAAATAATATTTCCCCTTTCATTTCAACCCCATTATATAAATATATTTTCATTGGACTTAATGCATTGTTAAATTCCCAATGGATTAGTATTTCCTCTGAAATATAAATTAGTTTTTTACATGAAGTGATTTAACAAAAGTTAATAATGTTAGAGAACAATAGATAAATCCATATAGAAAAGATTATTCTTTATAAAATGAGTTAGATAACCTAATAAAAAAATGAAAAACATAGTTGTAACACCGACTATACTATATTTCACACCATTTCAATCCCTACAATGATTACATGTGTTGATTCCCTTCCTTCCACTAACCACCATCTCTGAACAATTTCACACACTAATTTAGCTTATAATCATTATGAATATTGATCCCTAAATTATAAATACCTATGTTATTACAAGGGATAAATTAACATGATGTATTATTATAATTCTCATTTAATCTATATTCATTTAGAATCTAGTTCAACGGAATACAACTATGCATTTTTATTATAATATATAATGAATTTGAATCCAGTTACCGAGAGATGTTGTTTAGTTTATAAATTAATATAAAATACAATTTATAATACAATTTTGGATGAATCAGTTTAGCAGTCTTCGAAAAAATAGAAACAGACATGATTCTATATTTATTTGGAAATAAAAAATTATTACATAAGATAAATTTTTACATATAACAAATACTTCAGATTATCTCTCTTTATATTTTAGGGAAAGGATGAAAAATAAGGTGTGAGATCATACAATCATTAAGGATTATGAATATTAGAAACTAGCATGAGTAAATAATCCACAATCAATAATCCAAATGGGTTATTGGATTTCCTTCAATCAACTTGTTGAGTTGAATGTACAGACATGGAAAATATCATTATATAAATCACATGGACAATTAAAACTAAATTCTAAAAAAACTACATGCATTACTCTAGACATTCATAATATATAAATTAAGGGCTCACCTAACACATTGAGAATCTCACCATTATTGCCTCACCTAAGACATTCTTGAACAATGGTTTGAATTATAATAGATAACCATATGATAAGGAAATTTTTTATGTTTTCTCTCAAAAGACCCATCGATTAATAAATGGGATATCTATAACGGGACCCCACACACCACATTCAAGTCTAATTAAATCCTTATATAAAAAATGATCAATATAATTCATTTATATAATTACTTATAAATGAATAATTATCTATATTGAATCAATAATATGAAATGTTTCCCAATACAATAAAATAACATTATATATAAGATTCATTTACTTATTACCATATATAGATATTGTACATGTTTAATAAAACAACAATGCAGTGTAAATGATTCCATATAAATATTTTATATATAATTTATAGACATGGGGGAGAAAATAATATCCAAAAAAAATGATGAAGTGTGATAAGGAATGTGATCATGATATCTTTAATGACCAAAAAACCATGAATCGATAAAGGATGCAAGAGTACCCTAAATTCATTAAAAATAAAGGTTTTATAGTTAAACCAAATATTCCCAAAATTGAACATAAATAGAAGAAAAAATATTAAAAATAACTTCCTTATAAATCTATGGAAGGATGAAATTATAAATCACATTCAAAATTATATTCATTCATCTATGTAGAAAAAATACAATTTTCTTTTTAATTAAAAATTATCAAAAATAATATTTCTTAGAGGAACCATAAAAACTTATAGAGTGATATAAATAGAAGAAAATGACTATTGTGGAGGGAAAATCCATTCACACCATATATGATAAAAAATATTCCCTTGATAATTTTTCATAAAATGTATTAAAAATAGTTTCTAAATATTGTTAGAATATTCCTTATTAAACTATTGTGAATAAAGAAAAGGTATTTAAAAATGAAATAAATAGTAATTGTAGGGAAAATAAGAATATTTTTGAATAAATATAAAGAATATGGATATGGATGAAGAAGACATATGGTTGGTATCAGTTATGTGTAACTTACTAATTGGATAAAATGGAATATTCAAATATAAAACCAAAAAAAACAGAGGATGTGAAATGAGTGGTGGTGGGGGGGTTAATTTATTAGGAACATATTATTTTCATAATATAAAATTGAGTATAAAAAATCCCAAAATAAAATGATATTGTAACTAAATTCCCTTACATTAGGTCTCCGCTTAGTCTTATGTGTTTGATCCTCTTGTATAATGAATTTAAATTTATTAAATTCTTGATTAAGAAACTCTTTTATATATTATGTGTTTTAAGTTCATTTTAAAATAATTTTAAAGCCATTTATTGAATATAACTTTCTTACCTCTATCACTTATGGTTTTTTGGTCAATTTATATAAAATTAATTGGTTGTATTTTCCATGTTTAATGTTGTTACAAAATCATTCCATAAAGTAAAAAATTATAATATTGTTATAAATATAATATTTATTCTTTATATTAAATTTTAAAATCATCAATACATGGTGGTAACATAAAATTGAATAACATTTATTCGGGGAGCTGGTGGTCCACACACACGTACGGGTGATGTTACCATTTTCCAATAGATGGAAGGGTGATATTTTTGATGCTATACTATGTTAAAAATAGTAATAAATTCATAAATACCACACACACACACACAAAATATATATATATATATATATATATATATTAATTTCACATTTATAACCATCCAATTATGGTGGCGATAAAAAAATAATTACACAGTAACATAGAGATTATAGGTTGTATGTACACTGTGAAGATGTTTTCATTTTCCATGGATTTAAAGGAGATAAAAATTGGATATAAAATTACCAAAAAATAATCCAAATATGGTTAATATATATTTAATAATGTTAATATGGTTATGATATATTTAGATAAGGTCTATGAAGAAAGGAACTTTAAGATGTTTGGTCAGAATATAAACCTTTTATTTTGGTATGCTTCTTTGTCTTACATTGTATGACTTCTGGGTGTTTTATTTCGGTCAAACTAGGACCCCAATAATATGGGGAGGCAATATGGAAAATTATGTTGGATGTTCTTGGTAAAGCTTTGTCAATTAATTTTTGTGAATAATTTTGGCCAAGGGGAGCCTTTTTATAAGTAATGATAGTGTATATCATGGAAATACTTGAAATATTATGACACATTATATTTCTTACACAATTATAGTGGATAAAAATTGTAAAAGTATATAATATTATATTGATAATTTAAAACATGATCAACTAAGAAAATTTAGAAAATATTTAGGTCATTTTAACCCGTAAATTTTTAGTCTAACAGCTACCCCATTTAACCCATTTTAACATTCAATATACTAATGGATTTCTACCTCAGTTACTATTCCTTATGAAAAAATGGGATTTTAATATATATTAAATTTATATATGATGATTTAAAATTTTTTATTTTTTTATAACATTAAATTCTTTTATGTAGTATAAATTAGTTTAAAAAGAAACCCATTAAACATGAGAATATTTTTTGGAAAATGAATTTTCAAGCATAAGATGAATTTATTCAATATATTTTCCTAAAAAACACTTTTAGATGAATTTAAAATTTTTTTAATGTATAATTTACAAATTTCTTTATAACCATCCCTTAATATATTTTCTAATTTATAAATACAAATGACACCTAAAATAATTTTCTAAAAGAAATAACACTTTTTTTACTTTCAAATTATTTTTTCTTTATTTATAATTATTTGATTATAAATGTATGATTAATTATATATTTTATAACTATTTATTTATAATAAAAGAAAATTATATGAATTCTAAATTCATAATTATTCATAAAAGTTAATTTCTAGTGGAAAATTTTAAAAATTCAATCTAGGATTTTTTCGACATAGGACGTTCAAAAGTAATATTCATACTATAAATTTTAGAAATTTATAGCTATAAAATATAAATTATTCATTATAGTATTGTTTTTAAATTGAAAATATCATCTACCATGATTAACTATATTATGTTACGTTAGCAATTACCAATAATTCATTCATCCCATTACAAATTCTATTTTAGTCATTTTGTTTCATCATTATCCATTAAAATTTAAGAGTTTGTATTTTAATTCCAATTTTACCATCCCGTGCTCATAGATCATTAATACAACCATCCCATGAACTTAAAAAAATTTATATTTTAAAACACTAAAGAATCGGAGTGTCCATATTTGAAATTCAGAAAAAAAAACTGTCCAAATTCAAAATTCAAACAGCTATACAAACAATTTACACCGCAAGCTACAAACCATAAAGAAACTCACCTAGAAAAAGAAAATTCATGTCACCAATGCATGTCATCATCCTCATCCCACTACTACTAGAACAAACACCTGAGAATTATCATCTTCAGTCCCTAATTAAATTAGAACTCAAGAAAACATGAATTTGAAAACCCTTCAATATTCAAATTGAGAAAAAACCATAAAAACACCATGAAGAATCAAACATCTCTTAGGACCACTGAAATCCACCACTAGATGATTGTTGCTACCAAATTAGAACCATAATCGACACCATAATCACCATCTGAGTCATTCACACAAAGGAAACCGTCCTTGAAGTAGAACCTCTCCCAGAATAACCAAAGACCACTAATAATGAGTCGAAACTGCCCGCCCACTAAAGCCGTAGAAAAACCGTCACATCCTTAAATCACCGCAGGTAGACCGAGACCATCCTAAATCACCAATGTGTCAACCAAAGTGTTGTCCTGTGATTTGGAATAGGATGAAAGATCTATAGGTAAAAGAAAGATACATTTCCACACCAAGGATCTAGAACCAGAGAACCTATACACACCCAAAAACCCCAAAACAAAAGTAATCGAAGAACCTGATCAAGACTCCACCATCACCATCCCAAGATGATTAAGGTGCCATCAAACCAAACTAAAATGGGGTCTGGTATAATAGGAATGTCGGAAAGGGAAGAGGATGATGGAGAAAGGGGCACCCACCATAAAAAAAATAGAAGAAGAAGGAAACAATGGAAAGACACTAGCAAAGAAAAAAGAGATGCTAAGACTAACCATCTTGCAGGACATAAATCACTAAAAGAGGAGAAACACTAGAATAGGCCAAGGGGGATGCAAGAGAACTGATGGCTAGAGGAGTGCGGATCCATCACATCAATAATTGAATATAACCATCTCATGGTTATCATTTTACAAATATCATTATAATTACTGATATGCATCTCATGAGTTTATTATAATTAATTTTCAATACCAGAATCTAGATATTCTAGAACATAACCTTAAGTAACAAAAGGAATATTCACTCAAAATGAATTATAAAACATTATTAGATAGTTTAAAATCACAAAATCCAATCATAAATAAAATATCCATAAATTAAAAAATAGATCTAGAAATCCTTTCCCTCAAACCAAACCAACAAAAAAATAAACCGCCAAACATAACCATCCTTCAAATATGCTTTCAACAATTTCAACTTTCAAAATTCATAAGAACACTAATATCATAAAAATAAATGAAAAAAATAAATCCCACATCTAAAATTTTATCATACATCTTTTACACAATATCCCATATATACCAGTTCCATTATAATTTGCAATGATGTTTTATAACATCTGATGCAGATCAAGTGAAAAATATCATATTTTATACATATTTACCTCTATGGTAAACCTTACTAATAAAGAATAATAATACAAAATTGTCAAAAATAAAGGGTGTGATATACCTATAAGAAAATCACAAATTTTTAGAGGTTATTTTTTGTTTTGGAATTGTTTTAAACCATAGTTAAATGTTTCTGTGACAACATAAAAAAACATAGACTAATGATGCTGGTGGCATCCAACCAGAAGTGATTCCATCCATTTAGTGACTTATTTTGGTATGTGTTGTAGAGTTTATATTTGGAAGTTGTTTGAATTTTTTAGGGGTAGTTTTATGAGAAAAAATGTAATGGATTTAAAGGTGGTTTATACTACCACTAAATCTCACATATTTTTTTCTAGAGAACTTCCTAGAAAAACACTCATTAATAATAGTATGGATTATTTATAAGTGGTTTGACCACTTCTAAAAAACAACATTATGTAGTATCTAATTAAAACATTTCTAAATAATAAAATTATATATTTAGTGGTGGTTCAAACAATCACTAAATAACGATTTTAAAAAATTGGAAACTGCAGAATCTGGTGCCCCAGAACAACCCATGATAAATTAAACATAATATGAAGATAAAATTCCCTAAAAGGAGAAGATAATATTTAAAAATTACAATTTTAAATTAACTAGAACATTTTACCGTATAATTGTACCAAAAAACTATATAAATGGTTCCAACATATATAAATCAACCACCATTATCATAATCATTGTAATTTGATAATCAAAAATTGGAAATCATGAAAATGTCAAATGAATACTCAGGGACACAAATTACACCTAAAAAAACCGACTCTTTCTATATTGGTGCAAGAGATCAAAGAGATCACCAATGACTACTAATTGATGAAATATACTCATCACCCTTTCCATATTTTTCTCTACTTCCTTCTACTGACACCTGTCATACAATAATATTAAAAACTATGTTTCATTTTATATTTATATGTAAAGTTTAAAAAATAAATGTTTATTTGCTAAATGATTTTAATGTTGTGTGATTTATGTGCTCACCACCAGTCATTGATGAAATATCATCGAGGATATACCTCTTCATCTTCTATAATAAATCGTCCTATGATTTATGCAAAGAAGATATCTAAAACCCCTATTCATTATCAAATGCATGTATAAATGTAAAACGTTAATAATATAATAATATATATTTTAATACCAAGTTCTTCTCACGATGTTGGCTATAAAAAATATATTAAATTGCTCTCTAGGTACCCTATTGGGTACCTTATCATAAAATTGTCGGGTGATACATGAAGTAGCACTGAATTTGGTGTATAATATCCCTTTAAAATACTTCCATTTTATTCCCAAAATTTTCAATGTCCCCTTTTTTTTCTATAGGATCAACAACAAGAATGTGGAAAAACATTTGTACATGGAGAATAATTTTTAAAATGTTAGAGTTCAATAACCTAATTAAATTCAATTACAATATAATGTTTTAAAATCACATTTATCTATGAATCAAAAACATCATTTTTCCATGATGGAGACATATGAATCCAATCGACACATGTAATCAGAAGGGTAAACAAATCCACCTCCAACTAGCCTAGAATCTGGCCAAACAATACTTTGACGTCATCCATAGAGACACTATAACAGTCAAATAAGCGAACTATCATCTATCTATTCAGATTACAGACATCAAGAATTTTCATATTTTTCTCCATATTATCATTGTTTCAATCATTTATAAAAAAGTTAGTTTTATAAAAAATAGAAATAAATTTATTCATATTAAAATTTGTACCTATAATTTTCACCCTAAAATATCCCTATGAATAAATAGGAGTGACATCCTACACCATCACTGATAGTCCTGCAGAATGGGATTCCATTAGCTAATCTGCTTATGTTACACTAACGGAGGGTGTTCTAGAAGATGAAAAATGGAGGGTGTGAGAGATCGTGTAGTGGGAAAGAAGTGGGTTTCTCAGATGATATATAGAGGGAGACCTATGGGTCGTCATCTGCCAATATGTATGAGGGAATATCGACTAAGAATCGACTATAATCATTAAAACTCTTTCTCCTTGGTATTCCTATCTTTTAATCAAATAAAATTAAATTCAGAACCTATATTTCAAAAAATTAATGTAGAAAACATTATAATTGATAACAAATTCATAGTAATGAAAAAGAAAATATATATATCAATGATAATTAATAACTTCGAAAATAACATAAGTGGTTTGTAAATGAATAGACGACTACACACAAAATCATTTTTTCCTTCAATCATATCATTTTCTTGCTTCATCATTACATCATCTGCTTTATCCACCATTTAAGGCTAAAATTTTCAATATCATTGTATAAAAATGAGTTCTCTTCTTGTTGTTGATGGGATTCATTTTCAATGGTCAAATATTCCACATTATCACCCATACCATACATGTGTCTTTATTTTTCATGAGAAACTACACTCAACCATTCATCTGTGACATCCTCCACATAATATACCATTTTCTCTTATGATGATAAGATATACAGATCATGTAATTAATGGTCACTGACATCCATCAAGTGAGAGAAGTTCGTAGAATTAAATTGTAAAGAATCTCTTTTAACACCCCTGATAATATCAACCCGATTGAATTTGAATAAAACAACACAAAAAAAACTTGTTTTAGTTTAATTTGATAATATTAGTCATCTTTCCATCATATTACACATAAAAAAAATTAAATTTACTACTATTATGTGTTTTCAAACCATCCTCCCAATCGACTGTCCAAAATTTATATCCATTCACATTGTATGTGTCAATACTTCTATCATGTTTTAGAGAACCTCTAGAATGATACCAATAATATTCTAACAATTCATCACGATTATCTTTAATCATGATCTACAAAAAGTAATAAAAATTATTATATTTAATAAATATATGTTTCAACCCAATATCCATAGTTATTATAATATTTATAAACTTACAGGCTGTGAAAACCATTCGACTAGATCTTTATTAAAATATTTTGTTATATATTTATTATTTTTCATTCAGCCTCTCATTAATCACTTTTTTTTGTGTCTTGAACTCTTATGTAAATGGATATTAAATTTCACTATTCATCATCATATATCTATGTGCCTGTAATAATTCCATTTTTGTCAGTGTGACATTTGATATCCTCTTAACTGATCGATTAATATCAAGAATGATTTGGGATTTCCCATGTAGATGATATTGAGTATATATGTTGTCAACACATCCAACTTGATGGAATCTTGTCTCAATATCATCCAAGTATATAGAACAAAACTTATGAAACTCTAATATGAAATAGTATTAAAAAATAGAGCCTTTCGGTTTTGTTTATTTTTCATCAATGATTTAAAATGACCAAAATTTTTGTTAAATAAACTAAAAAACATAATTTTTTATATAATAAAGTACCTCCATATTGGATACATCCATTAATAATGTATGGGTCATCCTAATATATGTTTCTCAACTAAATTCACAACAAAATGCATCCTGATAGTAAAAAAACATAGGAAAGATAATATCCATTTCACAAAGTTTGAATAGAAATATATCCTCAAGGGTTTTATGATCAAATAGTTATAGAGTTTACTTTCATAGTTTTTTTATGAAAGTAAAAAATCAGAGTATAACAATAGTAATATTCTCAAGTAAATATTTATAAATGGAAATGATATTAACTACTGTATCAAAACATGTGAATCATAAATTTTAAATCCATGTAACCTATGATTCATTATGGAAACACACCTAGATATGTTACTTTAATACCCATTAGATACCATCACATGTTGTAGTAATTGAAGGAATGTAAATTTTTCCTTATTTTTCTACTCAAAAATCGTCAGAGAAAACATTCCATTCTAATCTGGAAAGAGATTTCATTTTATGTTTATTTTTTGTAAGCCATTCTAGTCATTGAGATGGTATTTCAATTTTCCCTGATCATTAGGAAATATGAAGATCAAATTGATACAAACATTATTATAAATATGAATAAAATCAAGATTACGTGAAAAAAAATTTAATTACCAACAAATAAGTTTGAATAATATATTATTTTTCTTCCATTGTTGCATACTAATTTCACATGAAGATGCCGTTAAAACACATTAACCACTATCATTGAAATGAAGCACTTCCTAAATTTTGTTTCAACATTTTCATATTGTTCCAATATTTCAAAACCTGCCAAAAACTTCGGTGGTGGTGTACGATCAATAGAACCATTTATTTTTCACTTGTTTAACCGAAATATATATATGATACATAAATAAATATTCGATGACATAATGTAATTTCTAGGACCTCTCTGGTCCATTCATTTCTGAAAATGTGGTGTTGGAGGTGTTCCAGGAGGTCAAGGTGACTTGGGGGTGCGTTTGGGTGGAATTTTAAGGAAAACTAAAGGGAAATAGCTTTCTCACAGTTGGCACATGTTTTGCCTAAACTGTGCAGCCAAACCGTGCAAGGTTGGTTTTGGAGACGGTGGCTAACTCATGGTTTGTCTAACCGTGCGGCCTAACCGTGCGAGGAGTGTTTGACAAGGCATAAGCTAAATCATGGTTACTGCACGGTTTGTCAAACCGTGCGGGCACTTTAATCTAGATCCTAAAATTGTGGATCTAACTCGGTTTTCTTATAAATGGTTCGTTTATGACCCTAAGCGGCCATAACTCGGGATTACCTTCCCTTGAAGGTAGAATAACCTCTCTCAATCATTTTGGAGGCGATTCGAAGGCTTCCCTTGGGGAATCAAATCCGGTTTCTTGAGGTATGTGATCGTTCTTGTTTGGGTTGTCAGATCTACATAGATCTACTCCTCCTATTCTCTTGGTTTCATAGATATACACCCATTATGGGTATATCTAAGTGTGTGGATGAAAAATATGTTGATATTTTGTCTTGGTTGTGTTTGGAGAAGATATCTAATGAGGATTCTTGGAGGATCATCCAGGATTTCTTGTGCGTTCTTCATTTGTTCGGGTTTTCATCAAAAACCCTTGAGGTAGGGATCTTACCTTCGTCTCTATTTTGCGCATTACGTGGGGTGGGTATCCTCCTATTTTTTTGAGATACTGTTGAACCATTAAATAAGGATAATAACTAGTTAAATAATGGGTTTGAGAGATTTTCATTTATTATTGTCATTTTATTTCCAATAATGCTTATCCTTTAATTATGTTGTGAATTGAAAAAGGCTAATGCCTACTGAAAATCACGGTTTTTGGGGGCCTTTTCTTGCGTAATTAAAATTTTACCTGTTTTCCTGGATTGTTTTGTGGATGGAATTTCATATAATGTGGAAATTGGTTAATCATGTAAATTTGGATGATTAAATGAATACCTGGAAACCATGTATGATCACCACGATTAAACTAAATTAAAGAATGAATTTTGTGGGAGCTGGTTGGGGTTTAATTTTGTGAAGGGGGTGTTCTGTGGGTTGTTGTAGAATGAGTGAGAAGTGGGGCTGTGGTTGGGTTGGTTGTGGGTTGGTGTGTATGATATGGTTGTGATGGGCAGGAAAGCTACGGGAAATTGTATCAAAGGGATAATGATCTGGTATGGATATTGTTTCCGGGGTGTTTGTGGTTAGGGTGGTTGGCCGCAGGGCTATAAGGATGGGTTGTGTATATGAATAAAAGTGGAAGAGTTAACTAATGAATTGTGGGGAATGTTAGTTGATTAAACACCGAAAATCAATGGAATTTATTGGCTGAGAGAAGAAAATGGTATTGTGTTGTTGGTGTTTTCCCTAACAATATTTGTGGTTGGCAAGGATATGTTTTATGAATGATTGATCTAGTTTGGTTGTTGTTAGTTTCTCAGTAGTTAAGGAACTGATAAACTAAAATTGATGAAACATGAAAAGCTTAATGGGGTTTGGTTCTCTGTATTGTGTGCATACATTCGTGGTAGCAGTGTCGAGGCATGTGCTCAGATCATTTGTGTAGAAGCCTTAGGATGGGTTGAGTGGTTGATATAATTATATAAATTTGTATGTTTTTTTTAATTTATGCACCCCACCCATGTTGAGAAATACGTGCCGAACACCCGTGGGATGGGGGGGGTGAGATTCTCAAACATCCAAAGGATGGATGGTTACTATTTTTCCATGTGCTCCCTCTTCCAGGTTCTATAGCACAAGATCCTCTGGGCAGGTTATGACAGTTGCTTCCCAAGAGTCTTCGGGATAAGGATGTGATGTGTTCCCAAGAGTCTTCAGGATGAGGATGTGATGTGGTTACCAGTTGTCTTCGTGATGAGATGTGGTTGTGGCCGAGGATTGAGTGCCGACGGGATACTATGAGCTTCGTATGGCCAGGTTGTGGCACTAGCTAGAGCTTCATATTTCCAGGTTGTGGAACTTTCTCATGAAGAGGGAGAAGCATCAGAGCGTTAAGCATGAGGGCTTGAGCAGTATTCGGTGGGAAGGTGGTGCGGGGTACCCATACTTTGATAATATTACTATACTACTCTATTGACTTGTGATATTTGGTGAGTGTGGATTGTAATGTTGGGTGGATAGATTCTTTGCTAGGCTTTGGTTCCTTCTATTTTCTCACGAGGAATTAGGATGTATCCTCACCTGTGCATGAGAGCTTTAGGTTTTCCTACTGAGTATACTTGTATGCTCACCCTACATTTATTTTCAGGTCTTCAGGATGACTTCAGGGACCATGCAGGACCATGCTAATTGGGTGTTGGAGTTTTTCTGGTTTCAATTTTTGCTTTCTTTTTAGTATCATACTTTGGATATTTTCTTATACATGTAGTTTTGTTCCAGTTTTGTATGAAACATGCATATGGGTTGGTTTTGTGTTTATTTTCATTTACTTGTTTCTTTTTATTTTGGTGTTTGACTCATCATATTTCCCGATATTAATTAATAAAAAGGGTAATGCCTCAAATATTCCTGAAAACTCATACCCTTGGTTCTCGTCACCACTCCTGGGCCTACTGGAGGCGGGACTTGGGGGTCATTATCTCCCTTTCACCATTTCCATCTCAAGAGGGGCATCATTGGTGGGAGGGGTTCATGACAGATTGGTATCAGAGGTAGAGGTTGAGAGATATGATGGAGTCTAGAGTTAGACACAGTGAGGATTGCATGGGATGGTAGAGCAACAGTGTTGGGTGATCTTGGAATGTGAAATAGACTAGGGAAGACTGGCTAGGACATAGGATTTTAGGGCCCCCCTATGATACGACTCAAGGAATCTGGACTTACTAAACGACCAAGTGAGGCTACACTGATTGCAGGGTAGAGAACCTAGGAAAGGTACATGCATCATAATGACTTGTGTTCTTGTGTTTCTGGTACATTTAGGGGATTTAAATTGAATAAAAAGTCTATGAAATTTATTGAACAATATTCTACACTACTTGGGCATTGGCATTCCTTATTTACCTTGCAGCTATGGAACCTGGGAGACGAACACGAGTGGTGCGGGCGATCGAGGCCAAGGGGGTTGACCTGGCTGATCGACAGAGTGCTGACCGAGAGGTGGAGGATGATCAGTGGAATAAGACACTTCGTTCCTTTTAGCGGACGACCCTCAGGAAGTATGAGGGCAGCATATCTGACATTGAGATAGAGAGCTGGCTAGAGGAGCTGGTGATAGCTTTCAGCTTGATCCAGGATCCGGCAGAGTACTGTGTTCCTTTGGCTGTGAGCCAGATGCGGGGAGCGGCGCTTCAGTGGTGGACACTCTATCTCAAGGAGAAGAGGGAGACTGAAGTTACGTGGGCAGATTTCGAGAGGGAGTTCCAGGCGGAATTCCTCTCTTCCACAATGAAGGCTGAGAAGAGGCAAGAGCTACTCTCCCTCCAGTAGGGGAGCATGTCGGTGAGAGAGTTGGGGATCATGATCAAGGATCTCCACTATTTTTCTCTGGACCTCTTTCTAGATGAGGAGTCTCAGGAGAGACGTTTGGAGGAGGCACTTAGACCTCCTTTCTAGTATGTTGTTACTGCCTTCACCCTACAAATGTACTTGGAGGTCCAGAAGAAGGCAGAAGTGGTGGAGAGGATGGACATGCGGGGATGTGTGTCGTGAGAGGGAATCCAGTTGGGCTCGTCGAAGGGGAAAGCTGTCAGCAGCAGGACTCTAGCATCAGGTCCCTCTAGGTTCTGACTAGTAGGGAGCATGCCTCAATAGTTTCAGTTCTGATCTCCCAGTCCTTATCCTTTTCCTTTGGTATTGGGACCGAGGTGTTTTTTCTGTGGCAGCCCTAGGCACCTTTGGAACCAGTTTCCCGAACGAGTACAATAAAATGGAGGTGGACCAGTATAGCACCCACCTTAGCCACAATAGTTTCCAGCCAGGCCCTTCCAGCAACAACAGCTGGGGAAATGAGATCCCACTCCTCCGAGTGTAGACGTTGCAGGAGGAGGCCGACCTCCGGGAACTCCCCAGGGACCTCGACTAGGGCATGGTCGGGGAGGTGGCCGAATCCAAGAGGCAGAGGAGTTGGGCATGTGCAGTTGCACGCCGTAGAGGTTGCGGTTCCAGCAAGGCCAGAAGTCGTTCGAGGTACAATCATCTTTTTTAGTACCCTTGCCTATTCCTTGTTTGATTCAGAAGCTTCACACTCCTCTGTTGCACCTAGTCTAGCCTGTGCCTTGGGCCTAGACATATAGACACTTTCTGTACCCATAGTTTTGAGTATTCCAGTCGGAGGTCAGACCGGCTTGTCTCGTGTTTTCCATGGATTTAGGTTAATGTTGGGGCCACACCAATCTAGTGGGTTTCCCCTTTTACTGCAAATGCATCCATGTGACATCATTCTAGGCATCGACTGGATGTTCTTGGTGTGTGTCGTCATCGATTGTTTCTGAAGAAGGGTTTTGTTTTCAAGCATGGGTAGCCGATGTGTGACTTTCATAGGTGAGCGGGGTTTCTAGGAGGGCAGCCGGCGAGGGGAGACATTTATTTCCTCATTAGTTAGGCTATCAGTTGAGTCGGCAGATACCGAAATGGTAGCAGTCTCTGAGATCATCCGCGAGTTGATGGACTTCGTCCCCAAGGAGGTGGTGACTCTACCCCCTCAACAAGACATTGAGTTCAGAATATACTTACAACTAGGTACCCATCGGATTTCAATGGCCCCATATCGGATGGAACATTCGGAGATACGGGACTTGTGAATTCAGATTGACGATCTAATGAAGAAGGGTTTTGTTCGATCGAGTGCATCACCATGGGGTGCCCCAGTCGTATTCTCAAAGAAGGTAGATGGTGGTCACAGGGTGTGCATAGACTACCAGAGGCTGAACCAGGTAACCTTCAAGAACCGTTATACCCTCCCAAGGATTGATGATCTCTTTGACAAGCTGAGGGGAGAATGTTGGATCTTTAAGATCGATCTGCGGTCTGGATATCACCAGTTGAGGGTGAATGAGGGTGACATCTTGAAGACTGCCTTCAGGTGTAAAAATGGGTAATTTGAGCTTCTGGTCATGCCATTCGATGTTACAAATGCACCAGCCATGTTTATGGGACTCATGAAATCCATCTTTAGGGAATACCTAGACTAGTTCGTAGTCATCTTCATCGACGCCATCCTGATCTATTCAAGATCAGAGGAGGATCATGCTGGGCACCTGAGAACGGTTTTAGAGGTCATCCGACCACATCAACTTTATGGGAAGTTATCCAAATGTAAGTTTTGGACTCGAAAAGTACACTTCCTTGGACACGTGGTGTTCGAGCAGAGAATAGCGGTGGACCCATCAAAGGTTGAGGCAGTAGTTTCTTGGGCAGTGCCCAAGAACGTTGCAGAAGTTTGTAGTTTCCTTGGACTAGCAGGCTACTACAGGAGGTTCGTGCCCAAATTCTCCCGAGTTGCAACACCTTTGATAGCTTTGATGAAGAGGGATCGAGCTTTCATGTGGGATGAGCAGTGTGAGGCAGCATTTAGTTAGCTAAATGGAAAGTTGGTTAGTGCCCTAGTGCTGAGATTACCTGAGGGGGGAGTAACGTTTGAGGTATTTTGTGATACCTCAGGCCAAGGCTTGGGGTGCGTGCTGATGCAAGAAAAAGGGGTGATCTATCATGTGTGTAGAGCTTGCGGCGGTAGGGTTCGCACTGATGTTGTGGCGACATTACCTCATCGGGGAGCACTTCGTGGTCTTCACATATCACAAGAGTTTGATGTATATCTTCTCCCAACGGGACCTGAATATGTTGTAGCTGTAACACCTGAGACTTTTATGAGAAATATTTTTTTTGTTATATAAATAATCTAAGGAATATTTCACTACACACAACACCAGCTTGGATTTCTTTACACGCAATCGCGACCTTCTTCGATAGCTTGCGCTGTACGCAATACCGAGTTTCACTAAACAACGATATGCTATTAAAATATTGTTAAAACTAGCCATTATGAATATTAATACCCACTTTTTGAAATTTTGTAAATTTTATTTTTCAAAATGGACTTCATTTTTGGATTCTGAATATCGAAATTATCCTAGGGTGAAATTTTGGTATTTTTTTGGAAACTTTCAATTTTTGATGAATAGTGAAAACACTTGCTTACTATTTAAAAACCGAATTTTTATTTATTTAATTATTTATTGTATTTAAATTTATCTTAGGTTAAAATTGATACATAACACCTATATAAGTTCAATGTAATTCATTTGAGTCATTTTATAATAATTTTAGATATATAAAATTTTTTTAGAACTTTTCACCATCTTTTATCCACCTTCTAGAAGAATTTGCAAATTTACATAAAACATAATTTTACCGCTTCTATGAGTGAAATTTCAGAAATCCGAGAGACATGGTTGATGTCAGTAAGTAAAATGTGGTTCAATGAGATGAAAATAATTTTTGGTGAATAGTAACTTTTTACTTTTATTTACCACAGTTAAATGTAAATAGGGTAATTAAGGGTAAAAATGATATTATTATTACCCTAACACATGTCCTAATTCAAATGGATAAGTGTAATTCGACCATAAACAACCATAGGAATAAAATATGATCATTTAGGCCCACTTGGATTAGATTAGGACATTTATTATTAATTTATTTAAAGAAATGTTAAAATAGTTAAAATCAATGTTTAATAAGTAAATAATTTTTAATATAGGGTTATACATAAGATAAATTCGACTATAACTACTCATTAGAAATTTAAAACGCTTTCCTACATAATAGTATTTTATTTGTAATTTGTAGACATTAAATAATTTAATTTATGTATGACACAAAGATGATGTAGTAATTATCTTATTAATGAAATATTGACATAATTGATGTTATAAATACCCAAATATATGTAATTTGAGACTTTTTATGAATTCTAATAATTTTCTAGGTTAATATGACATGTTAGTATTGATGTAAGTAACTGGTTTCGAACTAATCATTCTGTTATGATTTTCACAAAAATCAATTACTAAATAGTGTCAAAATTGACATAAAATAGTTTTTAAAACAAATATTATATTATTAAATGTTATTTTATTCTTTAAAATATAAGGTTCGGCAAAATGACATAGATAATGTTATATATATTAATGATAAACAACTTGGGGTCCGTTGGGCTTGTTATAGTATCTTTATTAACCATATAGTGTAAGAACACAAAAAGACACGGTAAAAGTAAAATTATCTAACTTAAAGTTAAATCTAAATGATAAGGTTAAAATAGTAAACTAAACTTTTCCAAATTCTATTGGATGAGAGTATTTCGACCCATCTCCACCTTAGCTTCGAAATAAATCAATTTGGAGATATTTAAAACCGAATATGGCTTTATAATAAAATAATATTTTTTGTTTTTCAGAGGTGCCCCTCTCCTCCCTTATAAAAGGGCACCTCCTCCCTCTCTTCCTCACACCAATTTGAGCCTTCAAGCACAGCCAATCCCTGCCCATTTCACTTACCTACTTCCATAGAAACATCCTATAGGTCCTGGTCTTCTTCAAAGACCAATTGTAGTGCCCTATGAGGAGGTCTCAAAGAGGCGCTTCAAAGAAGAGGTAATGTCCGTTACCGATTCATTCTACTTTATTTCTTCTTACACTTATTCTTCTTTATTTGTTTCATTATGAATTAAAAAAATAAGTTTCACTCATATACTGATATGTTATTATACGAATGAAACAACCCTATTTCACCATCTATCCATCCTACGGAAAACGAAATCATCGCGCGTGCGTACGTACGGAATACCGTCTCCACACCGTGGTGTAATCTATTTTCCACAACCACCTTACATGGATGGGTATAATGGTGCAAATAAATAACTATATATTATTATTGTAAAGTGGTATTGATTCTGAAATAATATACATACACTCCAATACAATTCCACCATAATGGGAACGATATCATCCCTCGTGCGTACGTACGGAATACCGTCTCCACAATGTGATGTGATTCGTTCTACATGATCATCGTTGCATAATGATTAAATAAATGAATTGGGTGAATAAATATGATATATATTACACTAATACCACTATGTAAATGAGGGATCTATAACCTAAAAATAAGAATAAGAATTTATTCGACAAAACACGCATAAGAACAAAAAGTAATAAACACCCGAATAACAAGTAGCAATGAAATATTACTAATAATAAGCTAAGAATATTATAATATATGATATCATAACAAAGATTATGATTCTGGAATAAGTTAATGACATTATTTAAATCATTATACAGGAGGTTCAGACACATACGAAGCAAATTAGACCTAAGGTAAGGCAAATATCACAATCTCATTTTTATCCGAGATTGTTTATACTTTGGAATTTACTAGGGTGTATTTTATCATCCACATCAATGTTTCCTCAAAATGTAATATTATTTCCCTCCACCTAAAATTGTTTAAATCCAATTTTATCCTTCGGTGAGTTTTTAGTAAAAGATATGAAAGGAATCTTTTGTCGTTTTTTCGTACGAGGTACTTTTTGACTTTTCCGACAAAAGTACGAGAAGAATGTTTTTTTAACTTATATAGCATGAATGGATTTTTAAAACATTATTTCCAAGAAGCTTCCTTTACAAGTTTTCAAGTTTATATTTAATCAACTTCTTTTAGTTTATAATTGTATGACATATTAAGAATGGAAAAGTGTTTTTGAAGTAGAAATGAAATTTTCCTCAAGAATGGAGTTCATGTGTTTTATCAAAATTATTTTCCATCTAAGATAATAAAGGGTTCTGTTTCTATCCCTATTATTAAATTGATTTGATTATGTTGTGATGGAATTATTTTTATCTTATATGAATTATTTTATGATGTCACGATGTTTAAGAATCCCATTTTTATTACATGGGTTATGATATGATGTATGCTTTATGATTTTGTGGCACACATAAGAATGGTCTCATTATGAGATGGGTGGGACCTATATCTCCCTCCAATGCATTGGGTAAAGATTTTATATCTCATGAGATAGACATGGCTGGAACGGCAGGTTAAACCAGTTTAGTGAAACCGGACTGAAACGAGGAATGAACTCGGTTCAGAAATGGAATTTGTCCACTAAGATAGTGTTGGAAATGAGTCTTTACTAATAAGAAATGATTCTCTATGATTATATGTGTATGCCACAAAGCATAATGTTTTATGTTATGATTATTGGGATTACATTTCACTGCCATGATTTATCCTATGTTATGAAATTATGATCTCTTTTGCAGGGTAATATTTCCAAAATGTTATGTCCTTATGAATATGATGTGATTGATATTTCTTTTGTTTACCTTTACTGAGCATCTGAGCTCACCCTTTTGTATGTTTTCTTTCCCGAGGTCAGGAAGAAGGTTATTAAGTAAGATATGCCAAAAGGGACTATAGATATGATGAAATAAATGGGAGACAGTGTAGATGCTTTATGAACCAGTTGTTTATGTTTCCCAGTTTCTAAATACACTATACCTATACGGTCTGTTCTTGGTTTTTTTATATGTTGTAATAAGTGTGCTTCAATTGTGAAGTATTAACAATTTATGTAAATTATGGGTTGTTATAGTTGGTATCAGAGGAATGGTATAGTTAACCATTGGAAACTAGGATGTGAAAGCCTTAGTAAGAATTCTAAGGATAAGTCTAAGCATAGAACACAATATTAGTGTTTTAGAAATGGCCATGAATAACCTAGGATAAGACCATAAGTTTGAAATTTTATTCTTTATTATGTGGTTTTCCTATTATATTTAGTTTTTCTCACACTATTCTTCTTGGTTTTAGTCAATGGATGGAACCCGAAGGAACCGTGTTAATGAGGAATGCGACGGGAAATGCAATGATTGTCCTCCTGAGAAACCACAAGTTATGGGAGATGGAATTCAAAATCTTCTAGCCATGCTCACACAACTTTCTCAAGCTATGAATCATGCAAGACTTCCAAACGAGCAAAGGAAGGAGCAAAATTCTGTTGAATCCTTCATGAAATAGTGTCCACCATCATTAAACGGGTCTACTGATACATTAGTTGCTGAACAATGGATCAGTACTTTTGAAAAGATATTTTCAGTTCTTCAATGTTCTGAACATGATAAAGTCATCTTAGCAATGTATCGTTTGGAAGGTGATGCTGATCAATGGTGGAATCTTATCAAGAATACGGGGCCAAGATATGAAATTGAGTCCATTGTATGGGACGTGTTCAAGAACTTATTTTTCAATAAGTACTTCCCTAGTATTCTCCGAACAAATATGGAGAAGAAGTTTCTTGAACTAAAGAAAAAGTATGATGAATCTGTCGATACCAACGAAGAAAGTTTTACAAGACTTGCAAGGTATGCTTCTGGTATTATTATCCAACCTGAGAGTAAGATTGATCGATTATTTAGTGGCTTAAAACCAAGTCTTTGAAGGGCGTTATCCATAAGGGACTTCAATAGCTACGAGGAAATCGTTCGATGTGCTCTCAAGGTTGAGATGGAGATTGGTGTATCCCATCAGTCACATGGGTTTGATAAGAAGAGGAAAATTGAATTCAAAGGAAAATCTAAAGACCACACTGAAAAAAAGATGAGTTTTCCCTTATGCTCAATGTGTGGAAGGAAACATGGAGGAAATTGTCTTAAGGGTACAAGAAAATGTTATAAGTGTGGAGGAGAAGGTCATCAGGCAATTGAATGTCGAAATAATAGGAAGAAGATGTCTAATGATGCAAAAAAAAGAAGGGATACACAGAATGAACCTACTACACTTCAATTTTTCAAGTGCAAGGAGATGGGGATTATGCCATTAAATTCCCAAATCTAAGGGTTGATGATGATGATCGATGTCAACAAACTCTTAAGGCCAAAGACAAAGGAATGTCACATGAAATTACTATCGACAATGTGGAGTACGACAACGAAGTGGTGAGAGGTAAACTTACAATCCACTCTAATGTAGAAAATGTATTATTTGATTCTGGATCCACCCACTCTTTTATTTCTGAAGAATTTTCTAAGGGTATCACCGTATTACCTCAACAATTAGATGTTGAGTTGGCCGTGAAATCTCATAATGGCACAACAGTCGCATCAAAAGTTTAAAATTCTTCTCTGATTGAAGTTTGTGGGAAAGTGCTTCCTGAAAAGCTTGTGATCCTTCCTATAGTGGAATGTGATGTGATTCTTGGCATGGATTGGATTTCTATATATGGAGCTCATATCAATTTCCAAAGAAGGGAATCCACATTTCAAATTCTAGATCAATATACGATCATCTATCGATGCAAGGATGAACATAACCTTCTAGTGGAAATGTCATCCATCATATGGGTATTGATTCCACTAAATGAAGGTTATTTATCTCAAATGGTTGGAGAGAAAATCATGATTAATAATATTCCCATTTTACAGGAATTTGATGATGTATTTCCGGAGGAATTTCCAGGTCTTCCACCAAATTGTGAAGTTGAGTTTTCAATAGAACTCTTACCGGGTTCTTTGCTTATTTCAGAGACACCTTATAGAATGGCCCCAATTGAGTTGCAGGAATTGAAGAAGCAACTCCAAGAGAATCTTGATAAAGGATTCATACGCCCTAGTGCGTCACCATGGGGAGCACCTGTTCTATTTGTTAAAAAGAAAGATGGATCAATGAGACTCTGCATTGATTATCAAGAACATAACATGATCACTATCAAGAACAAATATCCTCTCCCACGCATTGATGACATATTTGACCAACTATGTGGAGCTCAATACTTTTCCAAGATTTATCTTCGTTCAAGGTATCATCAATTAAGGGTCAAAGGGAGGATATACCAAAGACATCTTTCCGTACAAGGTATGGACACTATGAATTTATAATTATGCCATTTGGTCTTACTAATTCCCCTGCTATCTTCATGGATATAATGAATAGAGTCCTTAGAGACTCTCCTGATCAGTTTGTGGTAGTCTTTATAGATGATATTCTTGTATATTCAAAGAGCAATAAAGAACATGAAGATCACTTTAGAATTATATTGAAGACCCTGAGAAAGGAGAAGCTTTATGCCAAATTTACCAAGGGTGAATTTTAGCTTCAAAAAGATTCATTTTTGGGTCACATAATCTCAAAAGAGAGGATATCTGTAGATCCAGCAAAAACAGAGGTTATCGAAAGATGGACGAGACCAACAATAGTAACTGAGATCCGAAGTTTTCTTGGTTTGGCTGGATATTATTGAAGTTTTGTGAAATATTTCTCAAGATTATCTAATCTACTCACCATGTTGACTCGGAAAGGAGTTAAGTTTGTTTGGAAGGAGGAATGTGAAGTGAATTTCAAGGAGTTGAAAATAAGGTTATCTAGTGCACCTGTGCTCACACTGCCTTGTAGTGGAGAAAGGTTTGTGATCTACAGTGATGAATTCAGGAAGTTATTGGGTTGTGTTCTTATGCAAAATGATATGGTGATAGCTTATGCCTCACGATAGTTGAAAATCCATGAGCAAAATTACCCAACTCAAGATTTGTAGTTAGCTGTGGTTATCTTTGCATTAAAGAATTGGAGGCATTATCTTTATGGAGAAAGGTGTGACATTTATACTGATCATAAAAGTTTAAAGTATATTTTCACACAAAAGGATCTGAATATGCACCAAAGAAGATGGTTGGAGATGATTAAAGATTATGACTGCTCAATTCATTACCACCCTGGAAAAGAAAACAAGGTAGCAGACGCATTAAGTCGACAAGACCATGCTAGCTTGTCCATGATGAGGATCACAAAAGATCCAATATTTATGGATTTACAAAGGATGGATCTTGGAATTTTAATGGGAGGGGAGAAATCTTATCTTTATCAAATAAATGATCAACCATATATTCATTTGAAGATTCAAGAGGCATAGAAAGAAGATGTCGAGTTACAAAAGAAGATGAGAAATGTTCCTGAATTCAACCTTGATTGTGATGGGATAATAAAGTTTAGGAATCAGGTTTGTGTTCCTCCCATCCCTGAATTAAAGAAGGAGCTGCTGGATGAGGCTCATAGTTATTCATTCTCTATTCATCCTGGAAGAAAAAATATGTATAGGGACCTGAAAGAGTACTTATGGTGTGATGGCATGAAAAGAGATGTTTCTGAATATGTCTCTCGACGCTTGGTTTGTCAGCAAGTTAAAGCTGAGAGACAGAAGTCTAAGGGGATGTTACAACCATTACCCATACCAGAATGGAAATGGGAAAACATCACTATGGACTTTGTCACCAGACTTCCTAAAACATCCAAAAGCAATAATGCTATCTGGGTCATAGTTGATCGTCTTACAAATTCTGCACACTTCATTGCTATTAGAGAGGATTTCTCTCTAGATCAGCTTTCCAGGATATATGTAAAGGAAGTGGTAAGATTGCATGGAGTACCACTTTATATTATATCTGACGGGATTTGTGGTTTACCTCAATGTTCTAGAGAACTCTTCAGCATACTCTGTATACAGAGTTGAGTTTCACCACTACTTATCATCCTCAGACAGACGGTCAGTCTGAGAGGACAATTCAAACTCTAGAAGATATGTTGGGAGCTTGCTCTATAGATTTCAAAGGTGGTTGGGATCAACACCTACCTTTGGTGGAATTTTCTTATAATAATATCTTTCACTCCAGTATTCAGATGGCTCCTTATGAATCTCTCTATGGAAAGAAATGCAGGACTCCAACTTCCTGGGATGAAGTTGGGGAAAGAAAGCTATTAGGACCTGATCTCATTGATGAAATGGCAGAAAAGGTCAGATCTATTCAACAACACAAAAGTGCATCTCAGAGTCAACAAAATACTTATGCCGAATACCGAAGAAAAGACTTAGAGTTTTAAGTGGGTGATAATGTGTTCTTATGAAAATCTCCCTGGAAGAGGGTCATGAGATTTGGAAGGAAGGGAATGTTGAGCCTTAGATATATCGGTCCTTTTGAAATTCTGGATCGTGTTGGGAAGGTAGCGTACTGATTGGCGGTTCCACCGAATCTATCTCAAGTTCACGATGTGTTCCATGTATCTCTCCTAAGAAAGTACATTCTTGATCCTTCACATGTACTCAGCTAAGATGTTATACCACTAGAGAAAGATCAGTCTTATGAAGAACAACCGATAGAGATTGTTGATCGTAGTTAAAAATTCCTACGGAACAAGACCACTCGCTTGGTGAATGTTTTATGGAGGAACCACCAATTAGATGAAGCTACATGGGAGCATGAGGATATGATGAGGGAGAGGTATCCTCATCTGTTTGTTATAAGTGATGAATTTTGTGGGCGAAATTCATTTTAAGGGGGGTAGAATGTAACACCTGAGACTTTTATGAGAAATATTTTGTTTTTATGTTATATAAATAATCTAAGGAATCTTTCACTACACACAACACTAGCTTGGCTTGCTTTACACACAATCACGACCTTCTTCGATAGCTTGCGTTGTACGCAATATCGAGTTTCACTAAACAACGATATGCAATTAAAATATTGTTAAAACTAGCCATTATGAATAGTAATACCCACTTTTTTAAATTTTGTGAATTTTATTTTTTAAAATGGACTTCATTTTTGGATTCGTAATATAGAAATTAGCCTAGGGTGAAATTTTGGTATTTTTCTGGAAACTTTCAATTTTTGATGAATAGTGAAAACCCTGGGTTACTATTTAAAAACCAAATTTTTTTATTTAATTATTATTTTTATTTAAATTTATCTTAGGTAAAAATTGTTACATAACACCTATATAAGTTCAATGTAATTCATTTGAGTCATATTATAATAATTTTAGATATATAAAAATTTTATTGAACTTTTCACCGTCTTTTACCCACCTCTTAGGAGAATTTTCAAATTTACATAAAACATAAATTTTCCGCTTCTGTGAGTGGAATATCAAAACTCTGAGAGACACAGTTGATGTCAGTATGTAAAATGTGGTTCAATGAGATGAAAATAAATTTTGGTGAATAGTAAATTTTTTTATTTTTATTTACCACGGTTAAAAGTAAATAGGGTAATTAAGGGTAAAAATGATATTATTATTACCCTACCACATGTACTAATTATATTGGATAAGTTTAATAAGACCAAAAAGAACCTTAGGAATAAAATATGACCATTTAGGCCCACTTGTATTAGATTAGGACATTTATTATTAATTTATTTAATGAAGGATTAAATTAGTTAAAATCAAAGTTTAATAAGTAAATAATTTTTAATATAGGGTTATACATAAGATAAATTTGACAATAAATATTCATTAGAATGATAAAATGATTTCAGACATAATGGTATTTTATTTGTAATTTTTAGACATTAAATAAGTTAATTTATTTATGACACAAAGATGATGAAATAATTTTCTTATTAATGAAATATTGACATAATTGATGTTATAAATACCCAAATAAATGTAATTTGAGACTTTTTATGAATTATAATAATTTTATATGTTAATATGACATGTTAGTATTGATTTAATTAACTTCTTTCGAACTAATAATTCTGTTATGATTTTTACAAAAATAAATTACTAAATAGTGTCAAAATTGACATAAAATAGTTTTTTTAAAAAATATTATATTATTAATTGTTCTTTTATTCCTAAAAATCTAAGGTTCGTCCAAATGACATCTATAAGGTTATATATATTAATAATAAACAACTTGGGGTTCTTTTGGTATGTTATTGTATGTTTATTAACCTTGTAGTGTAAGAACACAAAAAGACACCGTGAAAGTAAAATTATCTAACTTAAAGTTAAATCTAAATGATAAGGTTAAAATAGAAAACTAACCTTGTCCAAATTCTATTGTATGAGAGGATTTCGACCCATCCCCACCTTAGCTTCGAAATAAATCAATTTGTATCTATTTAAAACTGAATATGGCTTTATAATACAATAATATTTTTAGTTTTTCCAAAGGTTCCCCTCTCCTCCTTTATAAAAGGGCACCTCCTCCCTCTCTTCCTCACACCAATTTGAGCCTTCATGCTCTGCCAATCCCTGCCCATTTCACTTCCCCACTTCCCTAGAAACTTGCTAGAGGTCTTGGTATTCTTCAAAGACAAATTTTAGTTCCCTAAGAGGAGGTCTCAAAGAGGCGTTTCAAAGAAGAGGTAATGTCCATTACCGAATCTTTCAACTTTATTTCTTCTTACACTTATTCTTATTTAGTTGTTTCATTATTAATTAATAACATAAGTATCACTCATATACTGATGTGTTATTATAGGAATGAAACAACACTATTTCACCATCTATCCATCCTATGGAAAATGAAATCACCATGCGTGCGTACGTACGAAATACCGTCTCCACGCCGTGGTGTAATCTATTTTCCATCACCACCGTACTTGGATGGGTATAATGGTGAAAATAAATAACTATATATGATTATTGTAAATTGGTATTGATTATGAAATAATATACATACACTCCAATACAATTCCAGGATCATGGGAACGATATCATCGCTCGTGCGAACGTACGGAATACCATCTCCACAATGTGATGCGATTCATTCTACATGATCTTCATTGAATAATGGTTACATAAATGAATTGAGTGAATAAATATGATATATATTACACTAATACCACTCTGGAAATGAGGTATCTATATCCTAAAAAGAAGAAGAATAATTTATTCAACAAAACACGCATAAGAACAAAAAGTAATAAGCACACGAATAACAAGTAGCAAAGAAATATTACTAATAATAAGCTATGAATATGACCATATATGATATCATAACAATGATTATGATTCTGGAATAAGTCAATGACATTATTTAAATCATTATACAGGAGGTTCGGACACTTACAAAGCAAATCGGACCTATGGTAAGGGAAATATCACAATTTCATTTTTATCCGAGAATGTTTATACTTTGGAATTTACTTGGGTGTATTTTATCATCCAAATCCATGTTTCCTCAATATGTAATATTATTTCCATCCACCTACAATTTTTTAAATCCAATTTTACCCTTCGGTGAGTTTTTAGTAAATGATATGAAATAAATCTTTTGTCGTTTTTCGTACGAGGTACTTTTTGACTTTTCCGACAAAAGTACGAGAAGAATATTTTTTTAACTTATACGTCATGAATGGATTTTCAAAACATTATTTCCAATAAGATTTCTTTAAAAGTTTCTGAAGTTTATTTTTAATCATCTTCTTTTAGTTTAGAATTGTATGACATGTTAAGAATGGAAATGTGTTTTTGAAGTAGAAAGGATATTTTCCTCAAGAATGGTGTTCAAGTGTTTTATCAAAATTATTTTCAATCTAAGATAATAAAGGGTTCTGTTTCTATCCCTATTATTACATTGATTTGATTATGTTGTGATGGAATCATTTTTATCTTATCTGAATTGTTTTTTGATGTCACGATGTTTAAGAATACCATTTTTATTACATGAGTTATGATATGATGTATGGTTTTGGATTTTGTGGCACACATAATAATGATATAATTATGAGATGGGTGGGACCTATATCTACCTCCAATGCATTGGGTAAAGATTTTATATCTCATGAGATAGACATGGCTGGAACAGCAGGTTAAACCGGTTCAGTGAAATATGACTGAAACGCGGAATGAACTCGTTTCAGAAATGGACTTTGTCCACTAAGATAGTCTTGGAAATGAGTCTTGACTAATAATAAATGATTCTCTATAATTATGTGTGTATTCCAAAAAGCTTCATGTTTTAAGTTATGATTATTGTGATTACATTTCACTTCCATGATTTATCCCATGTTATGAAATTATGATCTCTTTTGCAAGTTAAGATTTCCAAAATGCTATGTCCTTATGAATATGATGTGATTGATATTTCTTTTGTTTACCATTACTGAGCATCTGATCTCACCCTTTTGTATTTTTTCTTTCCCCAGGTTTGGAAGAAGGTTATTAAGTAATATATGCCAAAAGGGACTATAGATATGATGAAATAAATGGGAGACAGTGTAGATGCTTTATGAACCAGTTGTTTATGTTTCCAGGTTTCTAAATACACTATAATTATATGGTCCTTTCCTTGTTTTGTTATATGTTGTAATAAGTGTTCTTGAATTTTGAAGTATTAACAATGTATGTAATGTATGGGTTGTTATAGTAGTAAAGGTTGATGGAGTTATTCCAAGACTACGACTTCGAAATATCCTACACCGAAGGCAAGCGAAATGTGGTGGATGATGCTTTGAGTTGGAGGGAGGATGTGGTTTGAACGTCGGAAGATGTTTGGAAGGTGATGGAAGAATTGGATGCACAACACCTCGATGTATTGGAGGATAGTGGTATAGGTTGTCTGTTTCAGATGACAGTGCAGTCCTCCCTACTACGGAAAGTGGAGGAGTCTCAGTGGGAAGAAATAGAGAGTGAAGTGATGTGCGATTGGGATAGCCAGGGAAATGCTCTAAAAGGATGGTCAGAGGATGGTTGGAATCATATGCTTTTCTGGGGGAAATTGTTTGTTACAGAGAAAATGCTCGAGATATTTCTTGGTGAGTTACAAAACTCAACCCTGGCAGTACACCTGGGAGCTTCCAAGATGTACCAAGGTTTGAGAAGGCAGTTCTGGTGGCCTGGCGTGAAGCGGGCAGTAGTAGAGTTCGTAGCATAGTGCCTCGTGTGTCAGTAGGTGAAGGATGAACACCATGTCCTAGGAGGTCTGTTACAACCTTTAAATGTCCCTGAGTGGAAGTGGGATGACATCTCAATGGATTTCGTCATGGGGCTGCCCAGAGTTCAAGGGGGTTGCGATTCCATCTGGGTAGTAGTGGACCGGCTGACGAAATCAACCCACTTCTTAGAAATCAAGGTGTCAAGTATGGTTGAGGACCTAGCTCAGAGGTGCATAAATGAGGTGGTGTGGTTGCATGGAGTTCCGATATCTATAATATCCAACCGGGATACCGGGTTTACCTTTAGGATCTCGAGAGGATTGCAACATGATTTTGGCACCCAACTATGCGTCAGAACATATTTCCACCCCTAGACAGATGGGCAGATGGAGCGCACCATCCAGACATTCAATGATATGCTACGAGCATGTGTTTTGGGCCTTGGAGGGTCATGAGTACACCAATGTCCATTGATATATTCCTCTTACAACAACAATTATCACTCTACCATTGGCATGGCTCCTTTATAAAATTTGTAAAGGAGGCCATGCCCCTCACCCATATGCTAGACAGAGGTTGGAGAAGTAGGTGTTCTTGGCTCGGAGGTGGTACAAAGAATAACAGAGAAGGTTTAACTTATACGAGAGTGGATAAAGGTAACTCAGGACCAGCAGAAGTCATACGTCGATAATAGGAGGATACCCTTGGAGTTTGAGGTCTTGGACCACATGTTCTTGAAGGTCTCTCCTCGGTGCGGGTAGTGAAAATTTGGAACTGGAAGCAATCTTTCTCCCCGATTCATTGGGCCTTTCGAGGTGTTAGCTTATGTTGGAGTTGTGGCATATCGAGTAGAACTTCCCACTCATATGAGTCAGATACATGATGTTTTCCATGTATCACAGCTATGTCGTTATCTTCATGACGACTCTCAAATCATCAATTGGGTAGAGATCGACGTTGATGATGATGAAACCATTGAGGAGCGACCTGTGGAGATCAAAGACTACAAGGAGAAAGTGTTGCACGGGTGTTCTATTACTTTAGTTCATTTCTTGTGGCGACATAGTTTCTTGGAGGAATGTACCTGGGAACATGAGTCAGATATATGTGCTCAGTACCTAGAGTTGTTTTGAGTTTTATCCTGTTTTGTTTCGTACCTATTTACGATGTAATGCCTAACCTGGTTGACTATGAAATGTGTTTCTAGTGCATTAGATGTGACCTGAAATGTGGGGAGGGGAGGACCAGATCTCTAGTTAATACGCATTAAAGTGGATGCATCTAAACTCGTGCGGGCGAGTCAGTGCCGCCCAAAGCCGATAGTATCCTAACATGGAGGAAGGAAAAACCCCCACTGACATGACCAAAAAGTTTAATATTTTTATTTGTGTGGTTTCCCAGGGGAGAGGAGTAGTATGATTGTGATTTTTCAGGAGATAGGTAAGGAAGGGGGTGATCCTTGGTAACAAAGAGGTTTGGTCATGAGAGGTATCTGTTGAGGGGGAGTTGTTCGGACCCCTCTCCTTTCTTTTGGACTGGTTTTAATTCTCGAGGACGAGAATAGTTTGAGAGGTATCTTTTGTAAAGGCTCGGACCTCTCCAGTCTATTACTTTGTGAAAATGTGGTGCTGCAGGTGTTTCGGGAGGTCAAGGTGCCTTGGGGGTGTGTTTGGGTGGACTTTTAATAAAATCTAAAGGGAAATAGCTTTCGCACGATTAGCGCACAGTTTTCCTAACCCGAGTGGCCAAACCATGCAAGTTTTGTTTTGGAGACAGTGGATAACACCTGGTTGTTGTACGGTTTGTCTAATTGTGCGTCCTAACCATGTGAGGAGTGTTTGACGAGGCAGAAGCTAACACATGGTTAGCGCACGGTTTGTCAAACCAAGCGGACTAACCGTGCGAGCACTTAAATCTAGATCCTAAGATTGTGGATCTAACTCGTTTTGCCTTTAAATGGTTCGTTTAAGCCCCTAAGCAGCCATAACTCGGGATTACCCTCCCTTGAAGGTAGGATAACCTCTCCCAAGTGTTTTGGAGGCGATCCGAAGGCATCCCTTGGTGAATCGAAGCCGGTTTTTTGAGGTATGTGATCATTCTTGTTTGGGTTGTCAGATCTACTTAGATATACTCCTCCTCTTCTCTTGGGTTCTTAGATCTACACCCGTTATGGGTAGATCTAAGTGTGTGGATTCCAAATATGATGAGATTTGGTCTTGGCTGTGTTAGGAGAAGAGATCTAAGGGGAATTTTTGGAGGATCCACATGACTTTCTTGTGCGTTCTTCATTTGTTCGGGTTTTTGTCAAAAACCTCTGAGGTAGGGATCTTACCTTCGTCTCTGTTTTGTGCATCATGTGGGGTGGGTATCCATTTGTTTTCATGAGATACGATTAAACGAGTAAATAAAGATAATAACTGGTTAATGAACGGGTTTGGGGAATTTTTGTTGTTATTGTCGTTTTATTTCCATCAATTCTTATCCTTTGATTATGTTCTGAATTGAATTGGCTTATGCCAACTGAAAATCATGGTCGTTTGGGGTCTTTGCATGCACAATTAAATGTTTCGCTATTTTTCTGGATTGTTTTGTGGATGGTATTTCATATAATGTGGAAATTGGTTAATCATGTAAAGTTCGATGATTAAATGAATACATGTAACCCTTGTATGATACCCCCAATTAAACTAAATGAAAGATTGAATTTTGTTGGTGCTAGTTGGGGATTAATTATATGAAGGGGGTGTTTCATGGGTTGTTGTGGAACGGGTGAGCAGTGGGGCTGTGGCTGGCTTGGTTGTTTGTTGGCATGTATGATATGGCTTTGATGGGTAGCAGAGCTACGGGAAATGGTATCGTAGGGATGATGATGTGGTGAAGGTATTGTTTATAGGGTGTTCATGGTTATGGTGGTTGGTAGCAGGGCTCTAGGGATGGGTTGTGCATATGAATAAAAGTGGAAGAGTTAACTAATGAATTGTGGGACATGGTAGTTGATTAAACACAGAAAATCAATGGAATTGATTGGCTGATAAAAGAAAATGGTATCGTGTTATTGGTGTATTCCCTAACAATATTTGTGGTTGGCAGGGATATGTTTTACAAATGATTGATCTGGTTTGGTTGTTTTCAGTTTCACGGTATTCATGGAACGGATAAACTAAAAATTTTGAAACATGAAAAGATTAATGGGGTTTTGGGCTGTTTATTGTGTGTATATTTTCGTGGTAGTAGTGTCGAGAAATGTGCTCAGATCTTTTTTGTAGAAGTCTTAGGATGGGCTGAGTGGTTGATATAATTATATAAATCTATATGTTTTATGTTTCTTTACGCACCCCACCCATGCTGAGCACAAAGTTCCAAACACCCGTGGGATGGGGGGTGAGATTATCAAACATCCAAAGGATGGCTGGTTACTGTTCTTCCCTGTGCTCCCTCTTCTAGGTTCTATAGCCCATGATCCTTCGGGCATGTTATGACAGATGTTTCCCAAGAATCTTCGGGATGAGGATGTGATGTGTTCCCAAGAGTCTTTAGGATGAGGATTTGATGTGGTTCCTAGGTGTCTTCGGGAAGAAATGTGGTTGTGGATGAGGATTGAGTACCGGTGGGATACATGATGAGATGTGGTTATGGATGAGGATTGAGTGCCGATGGGATACTATGAGCTTCATATGGCCAGGTTGCAGAACTAGCTCGAGCTTCGTATGGCCAGGTTGCGGCACTAGCTTAGGAAGAGGGGGAAGCATAAAAGCGTTAGGCATGAGGGCTTGAGCAGTATTCAGTGGAAAGGTGGTGTGGGGTACCCATACTTTGATAATATTAATATACTACTCTATTAACTTGCGATATTTGGTGAGTGTGGCTTGTATGGTTGGGTGGATAGATTCCTTTCTAGGCTTTGGTTCCTTCTTTTTTCTTACGGGGCATTAGGATGTCTCCCCACTTGTGCATGGGAGATTGAGTTTTCCTATTGAGTATACTTGTATGCTCACCCCACGTTTACTTTTAGGTCTTCAAGAGGACTTTAGGGACCGTGCGAGACCTTGTTAGTTGGGAGTTGGAGTTTTTCCAGTTGTAGTTTTTTATTACTTTTTGATATCGTACTTTGGAGATTTTCTTGTACTTGTACTTTTGTTCCAGTTTTGTATAAAACATGCATATGGGTTGGTTTTGGGTTTATTTTCATTTACTTGTACCATTTTCTTTTGGTGTTTGACTCATCTTATTTCTCTATCATAATTAATAAAAAGGTTAATTCCTTTCATATTTCTGAAAAATCATACCCTTGGTGCTAGTCGCCACTCCGGGGCCTACTAGAGGAGGGACTCAGGGGTCATTATCTCCCTTTCACCATTTCCATATTTGGAGGAGCATCTTTGGTGGGAGGGGGTCATGACACATTAGAAGAACTATTTTTATGGTGAGTTAGTCATTTGATCTCAAAATCAATGTTACAAATAGGACATGCCAAACCAGTGTAAGTGTTCCTACTAGCTAAATTATCAAGTCCAGGTAAGTTACTAATGGTCTACATTAGAGCATCTTAAATTTTGAACATTTTTCTAGAAGATACATCATATGTATCATTGATTGTTTTTTCATAACTCCTATAATTATTCAATTAGAGGTTGGAAGTATACATCAATACCATTTCTAGACATTTTTTCTAGTAATAATCAATATAATGATAAAAGATGTTTGTTTTATATACGTATATATAGGATAATTGTAAGGGATAAAAAAAACTGGCCAAATGCTATAATTAGTGCTTAAAGTCCCAAATGGGTTGAATCCATTGATAACCAATACCAATCAATCATTCCTTGGATCAGATGAGAAATATGAATTTGTTAACTAAAATTCATTCCATGATTTGAATCACTTAGATGTTAGAAAAACCCATCAATGTTATTATCTATTGAATTTCACTTCATATGCTCGATGGTTTTCCATGACATGAATAATTTTTACAATCGACGCTTTAAATTAGTGTAACAAAAATAAGATTATAGGTTTTTTCTTTTTCTTCTACTTCATAGAAGTGTGTTGATTCAGACTTCTAATATCACATATTGAATGAAATTTTTTTGAAGAACATATTTTTCAATATTGTCTTCTTGAATATTCTCCCCAATAAATCATACAATCATTGGGACACACATGTAAGTTTATATAATTTATACCAATATTGTTAACATCTTTTTTGATATCATAAATGACATTGGTATCTTTGTGTCAAGAAATGTATCAAGAATAAAATTACAATATCCTGGAAGTTACCATATTTTTAATTCCATAGAGGAATTTGATATGTTACAACTTAAATAGAATTGAATATTTTTAATATTTCAAACATACACTATATAACTCTTTCTTTTCATCACCAACTAAACCATGAAATTAATTTATCTACTTTGAAAATTTTTCCTTTAATTATTCAACATATAGTCCATAAAAGGATCCAATGATATATTACAATCTTGATATGGTTTCCCTATAATATCAAAAACATCACCTGTCTAGTTTCTATTTATAGCATTATAAAATGGTTGTCTTGATATGTTTTGATGTTGATTTTGGTATCCTTTAATTTTGAATGCGTCATTTATAATTTTTTCATTTCATTGTCTATTTTTGATGAAGTTGGGAGCTTTTTCTATTGATTTACATCAGTTCGCAAACTTTTTATATTGTTCAATTATCCATTCTAAATAATAAAATAATATTGAGTTAGGAATTGATTCAATATAAAGCGTTCATAAAAATCATCTCACTTCCACCAAATACTAAATTTACATTTAGGTCATGGTCAAATAATTCTCCCATCAATGGATTGATTGGAAATTGAAAAATCTAAAAACTACTCCAAACCCTTTTCATAATAAGTTGTGTTCCTTAGTAATGTGATCCATCTTTTATCCATATATATCATAATGTTCCAATACATTGTTGAAAAAATTAAAATACATAAGTATTAAAAAGTAGGAAAAGACATAATGGTAAAATATGGTAACATGGAATTAGTTGGAACTAAATAGAATTATTATTTAATTAAATTGTAAATTATGTGAATGAATATTTAATGGATGGGAATATAAAAGGGTTTTTTCAAGTGAGTAGCTTCACGTAATCTTGAAATATGGTAATTGGTTCTTAAGAAAATAATAATAATAAAAATTTTAATTTTATACTCTGTTTGGTTTTTGGTAAAACAAATGTTAGAAAAAGTATTTTTGGATCAAATAAGAACTCGATCGAAATCATCGTGACCAGAAAATCATAATTTCTTTACTATATTCATTTTAATAAATGGTACCTTTAATGAGTGATATTTTTATGAGAACATATAAATATTAAATAGAAATAAAGAATATATAAATTAAAATCTGTTTCATAAAATTCCTCAAACAATTCATGATTACTAATTTTATAACATTATTATGATTGATAAGGAATTAGGATAAAATAAGTGGTTGAATAAAAAACTACTCAAATAAAATTTACTTTTAAAAAATTATACCCAAGTTATATAGTAACCATATGTTACCAAATTTTTCTTCTTTAACACAAATTATTTAATTTTTATAATGCAGATATTGTGATGGATGCATAAACTATACAACCATATTTATAGAGACTATAACGAAAATAAACCAATTTGAACAAATCATGTAAAAACCGCATCCATTTTCAGTATAATTCTTATCACCCTAAAAATAACTCACACCCTTTATAGACCCTACCAACGATAATTTTTACTTAATATTTACAAGGGTTAAAGATATTACATCATGGGTAAGAACCATAAAATAATTATTACCATTTCATTTGGTGAATCATTGTAACATCCCCAAATGATAAAGGGCTAAATTACTAAATTATATGACTCATGTCAACAAGGTGCACCTTCCTTTTTGAGAGCCTATCTGATTAGAACTCCACAGTTAAGCGTACTTGTCTTGGAGTAGTTATCTGGATGGGTGACCTTCTGGGAAGTTTCTCAGGGTGTGTGTGAGTGAGGATAAAGCACACTGGAATGGACAAGTGTTGTCCTATGGGGACTGTCATTGTTCAGATGACCCGTTCAGGCAGGTGGGTGGACCCTAGGGTGGGCCCCACGTGTCTGCAGGGCAACTAGTGGTACCTGGTGGGCCAGGACCCAACGTCCATGTTAAGGCGGGGTGGTTGTGCGGTCACCGAGACCCAGTTGTCACATTTGGTATAAGAGGAGGAACCCAGCCTTAAGTGTGGTGCACTGCCTGGGTTGAGATGTAGGGTCTAAAATAAGGGAATTGTGCTCTAAAGGGGGGGGGGGGTGATTTTAACATCCTCAAATTATAAATGGTTAAATGACTAAATGATATGACTCATGTCAACAAGGTGACCTTCCTTTTCTGGAGCCTATCTGATTAGAACTCCATAGTTAAGCGTTCTTGGATTGGAGTAGTGATCAAGATAGGTGACCTTCTAGGAAGTTTCTCAGGGTATATGTGAGTGAGGACAAAGCACACTGGAAAGGAAAGGTTTTAGCCTGTGGGAACTATCATTAGTCAGATGACCCGTTCAGGAACGTGGGTGGACCCTAGGGTGGGCCCCACGTGTCTGCAGGGAAACTGGTCGTACCTGGTGGGCCAGGACCCGACAGCTATGTTAAGGCGGGGGGGGGGGGGGGGGGGGGTTGTGCTGTCACTAGGACCCAGTTGTCACAATCATAGTCTCCATTAAAGGCCCAAAAAATGTAATGAAAATGTATACATGTGTTTCCTAAATCATTAAAAACAGAAAATCTTACTTTAGCTATATCCACCACTATATAATTTTGCAAAAACCCAAAAAACAATCATTCACAAGGTCAATGATACTTGATATAAATTATTATGGGCATATACCACTAAGATATAAACAAAAACCTTACAATGTGGTTATTAAAATTTTGTCTTTTGAAAAGGGGATATGAGAGAATGGTTTTAATGGAAATCATATATTTTTTATATTAATAATTTTAAAATCAATATTTTCTATGATTATAGTTCTAATGATAAGTTTTTATAAATGTTTTTACCCTATTGGAATGTAAATGGTGATTAATATTTTAATGGGGAAATTATTATTATTTTTCAATATACTTTATCATATAAAAATGTATTTTCTTAATGGTGCTCAATCAAGAGTTTGTGAAATTTACTATAAGAAATAATATTCAAAAACACTTTATTGAAATATTTCTGGGTAAGTTTAGATCACTCCCTATATACACACCATTTTATGTATGTAGATCATGATTTTTATACCAGTGCCTGTATCAAATTTCTATATTTTTTGGGCTCTCAATATTCGTCTACTTGATGTTTCAAGGTGGACATGACCTCATGTTTCACACCAGTGTTATTAGCATTGGGATCCCTTGAAATATACAACCATAATTGAGAAAATAAATGAATAATAAGCTCTAGATAGTCGATAAGAATCATGTACATAAATCACATGCCTCCTATAATTACATTATAATAAATAAAACCTTTCACATCATCCATATCATAAATAATATGTAACATATTTCTTGGGGGGTAAAATCCATATAAAGTAGAATCAAAAATAGAAACTACTGTGAATCAAACACAAACATAATGAAGAACTCATTTAAAAGGTGGAAAAAATTACTTTGATAAATATAATTGAAATTAAAAATCAATTTTTCACTTTTTAAAAAACACCTTTTAAAAAACCTTTTCAAAAAATCCATATGTAATCGAACATCAAATAATTAATAGAATCAATTTTGTTTTCCATTAAAACCATTTAAAAATTCATAACACCCCTTTATTATTTTAAAACCACACTTTATCCATTCTAATTAACAATCATAGTCTAATTAATTTTATTATCAAAAAATCATTTAATGAACCAATATAAAAATTTTATTAAAAAATTATCTCTTAAACATTACATTAGAAATTAGAAAATTATTATATATTGCATTATGAAAATTGTGGAAGCCATATAAGACACTTATAAAGAACCCTGGTTATCACATATAAACATAATCTGATTAAACAATTTATACAAAAATATGCACACTAAGAAATATTAATAATATTAAATGCACAAGAACACATACTACAATGTGAGATTATAGATAAAAGGAGAAATCATCTATACACATTTAAATTTCATTGAATTTTTTTTCATTATATTATTTAGTTTACCAATTTATTATGAGATATTTTGATTAATTATAAACATAATTATATATATATAAAAAAATTAAAAACAAATTGATTACATTATAGATTAATAATTCATTGTTCAATAGTTCTCAATTAAGAACAATAATAAAATTAAAATTCCTCATCAATTATTTTCTTTACCATATAGAATTTTAATTTTTTACCAATTCTATGAATATCATTTATTCTATGAAAAAAATAAGTAAAATAGTCAATTTTCCACTATATAAAAAATCTTAAGAGGCATAAAATATAAAATAAACCTCATGTGATCATTGTATCCCATTACTTATTCCATTATTCATTAATTCTTGGATCACTATCTACTTTAGTTTGATTAAATAGTTCTACCCAAGATGATAAAACATGTTAACACCGAAACTGCACATAAAATATAGGGGAGTAATGAATCCCTACCTTGAGATGAAACATTGGATGTTCACTGACTAATGATGGAAGAAAAAGAGGTGATAGCTAATTAACTATCACAAGAAAAATCAGAATATCCAAGGACATATCCTAAGGAATATTCAATCAACTAAATATATAAAAATGAAAAAATTAAATGGAAATGATATTAATAGATTTCAGATAAATAATATAACTGAATTAAATAACATATAAGGATAATACCACCTTATATTAACCAAAAATGATATTTAGAAGTTGAGGGATAAATCTTAGAAAAAGGGGACCATAAGTCTCTGAAATAGGTTCTTAATTCAATTAGGGTGTAGAGGATAAGATAGAAAATAAGAGAATAATTAAGGTATACATGAATTTTTATGGGATAGTTATAATGGAAGATAATGATGGATCACCACCATCCAGGCCGTAGTGATTAGAGTTTTCCCCAAAAACTATGACGTAGTGTGGGTGGTTATGTCACCAGGGGTCTCGATCCAATGCCCCTATATAATAGATTGTGTAATCCATAATGTATCACTATAAGATCGTATAATTCTATTAGACCACCAAGCATATTTCATAAGATTATAATAATGCGACTGTTTAGAGGGTATAGTGTAGAAAACATGATCCCGAGAGCTCCATAACAAAATATATTGTAGGTACCTGGCCTTAAACATAATATATTATAGTGACATTAGAAAAGAATTAACTTTATTTCAATCCCTATGATATTTTAGGTTTATATTTTTATTAGATAAAATAAAAATCTTACATAAGAAAAAAATAAATTACCAGTTAGAAACTTCTACTTAGTATATCTTTTTCCTAAAATATAAAACATCTAAAATAAAAAATTAATTATAGTCATGAAATAAATTCATGATTTTAAATGTTAAATCTTATTTTCCCTTAAAAAACATTAATACCTAATAAAAATATTAAAAAATTGTATGTTTACAAAAAACATCAGTAAGGGATATAAAAATAAGAAAACCATTAGTCTAATGAAAACAATTCTTTTTCTTAATAACATTCCTTTCACCCCCAAGGATATAATTTTTCATTGAAAACAAATGATATTATAATAAACTTTTGAAATAAATTATTTACTTGAAAACTCATATACATTCATAGACAAGTAATTTAGTTATACTGGGACATCTTTTCCATACCACTTTTACAAAAACTCAAAAAAATGGAATAACGATACGGTCAACTTCGACATACAATTCACTATAGGTTATAATGTAAACTCTCATCCATGGTTTTTCATAGAACCACACATCTTTAGTTAATAATATAACAACCTATAAATAGTTATTAACTGAACCACCCATCATCATAACAATTCCCAAGAATTTTAATAATATCATAAAACATGAAATATTTCTTTTTTATAGTTAAAATAGTAAAATATTCTTAAAGAAAGATAACCATTCCATTTTAAAATCATATAATAAAAAAACGATGCAATTATAATGAAAATAATCTTCATTAAATGAATGCTTGTAAACATATAATGTATTAATCAAATAAAAGAAATTTCACGATGATGAGAAAAGTTGTTCATACTATGTAACTTAAAAACAATCATTTCATAATTTTTTCAAAGAAATCACAAACTACATTGTTTGGAAAATTATAAAAAAATATTCATTTCAATAATTTTTGAAAAAATTTAATCATAGGTTAAAATGAGTATAAAAAATCAGAGTAGAATAGTAAAAATCTCCATTACAATAATTTTTTATAAAATATGGATTTTGAAGGAAGATAATGATTCAAGAGAAACATTAAATGGTTATTTTTAAAAGGAAAGTCCCTTACAACTTTGGAAACATTTAAATCATAATCCCCATGAAATAATAACCTTATAAACACATTAAATATCATGATAATAGATAAATTAATTATATAACTTTGAAAAGGTTTTATACACACACCTCATAAAATAATATAGGTGGATAACATCAAAATACACCTAAAAAAATGCAGATAGAGATAATGTCCCATACCTTAAGTTTAACTCAACATATAAATTATTTGTCTTAATAAATAACAGAAATATATTAATTTTATACTTGATTATGAATAATTTTAAATTAAATTATTCGATTATTTTTATTTAATACCATGTTATATACAAGAACTCAACTAATGATATTCATATAAGATATTTTCATGATATTCGGTTTATAAGTCCAAATGGACTTCGATAGGTTGACTATGGTAAAAGATAACATTAATAAATTATATATAGAAAAATAAAATTTATATTATTATCAATTTTATATATGAAATATACTTTTATATCCAACCATTAATTATGATTTTAAATAATGTACTATGCTGGAATCATGGTGACACTGGACTACATGTACTCATCAATATCACTTCCATGTTTCAAAAATCATTACACAAAGATAGTAAGTATTATTTTATGTTCATATAATAATAATAATATAATAATAAATATCATATTATTTCTTTATATATACCAATGCACATCATCCATGTCATATGGTGAGGAAAAAAACTACATCACTTTTTGGCGGTGGTATTCCACACATACGCACGAATGAAGTGATCATTTTTTAGTGCATGTAAATGATAGAAGATAATATATATATTATATTTTATTGATGATAAATATTTAATGAATTTAATTATAATTTAATTATTATAATCTATCTATGAGATAATATTATGGAAATGGAATTACATTAGTTCGCAAGATAGTAGTCCATCGAACATACGAATGGTGATTTCATTTCCCATTTTAGGAATATGAGATGTATATAAGATTTTAAATTATCATATAAAATGCCGAATTATATGAAGGATAATGGTTTTTTTATTTTATCATTGTTGATGTAACATCCTAGATCTGGGTACCACTCCACGGGTGCCCCGAACCCAGTTGGTCACATGACCTCAAGCGCATTTCCCCCAAACTCCAGAGGCTACTGACTAGCAGTGAGGCCCCAGGTCTGATAGTGGGGAAACTATGCCCTCATTTTTCAAAGTGTAGCACAACGGAATACAAGAAAAACAGAAAACAACAACGAAAGAAGTAAAACACACATAACTAAATGAACAACTGAAGTAAAAAAGAACTAGTAGTTATATATATATATATATATATATCAAGATGCAACATGTCACTATTCTATGAAAACAACTAGAACATGTTACAAAATAGTACTATATGATACAATGGAAAGTACTGGTATAACAGAACAAAATAGAATAACTGGCAGCATCGCGAGCTTGAGCTTGGTACCATGCTCCCCTACACCACATCAACACTCATATACCTATATAGGGACCCTTATCCTTATCCATACCTATAGAATTGTAATCTGTTTGGGGAAGAAGATATGACCCCAAACAGGTTGTGAGAAATAAATCCCAATAGGAACCCACCAAAGGCTTGTGCCCAACTATCAGTGAACATGTTCAACAACAGTGTGCAGCAATAAATGCAATAAACTATGTAGTACTCAAAACTAACTAACTTAACCAGTTTCATTTAGATTTAAATATTTATTTAGTAGTTCAATTTAATATCATTCAATGTTCATCATAACTAAGCCCACAGGATAAATAAAAACTTTACCTAAGTCTAATATAACAATGCCCTCAAGCTTACCCTCATGCTTAACGAATAGTGCCCTCAGGCGTATGTAATCTCTCCCTCAGGCATACTAAATATTTCCCTCAGGCACAAAAGCTACTGCCATCAGGAATAAGATGCGTTGCAGTCAGGAAAAATAACCACTTCCCTCGTGCCAAGAAAACAATGCCCTCAGGCAAAGTAAAACACTATCCTTAGGTGCAATTAACCAAGCTGAGCCCAAAATATAATCAAGCATTCATATAAAATTCCTCTCAAGGAAATTTAAAACATGCTATATTTTACGGTATACCCTCAAGTAACCTGGCCAAAAATCTAAACAAAGGAACGCACCCCTGGGGTGGTCCTGGATCCAAGAAGCATTTCCAGACAATAGTTATACATGTCCATTAAACTACCTATGCAATTCTAGGTATTTAATTCAACAATTCCTCAGCTCTATGACACCCCATTCATGGGCGCGTATCACAACGGAACACAAATTCACCACAAAGGTTGGAAATAAACACTATACCGCCTACCTCGATCGCCCCTAATCGATATACGTGGATGACGCTCCTCAAAAGGTCTTAGAACAACATAGATATGAGGTAAAATAATTTCCATTTAAACGTAAATAACTCCCTTTAGATGAAAAATTGGCAAGAGCTATGAAATGGGAAGGAAGAACTCACCTTTGCGGTTCCAACGAGATCGACAGAGGTGGAATCAGATTCCCGATGACTGATCGGGTGATCTCCAAAGCTCCATCTTTTCCTCCCAAGTTATCCTCCGGTTCTAAGCCTTCCTAGTGAACAGGGGAGGGTACTGCCCATTTTAAGCGAAAAAACAGACTACACGGTGTGTACTATTGTGTATAGGGCGTGTAGTTTTCATTTTTTAATTGTTCCTTCGGTGGCTTCTCTCCAGTGTGGAACTGTTCATCTAGCTACATGAGTACACGACATGTAATACCTGAGTATATGACATGTACTGTCGCACAGCTAGCATCGCCTTACTGTTTGCCTGTCGGCTGAATACATGGCATGTAAATACCCACTACACGACGTGTAGTCGGTTTTTTACACCCATCAGTGATGACCGGTATACATGCCCTGTGTACTCCTTCCACATGGCCAGAGTACACTGTGTGTGGAAAAGTAGAGGGCGTGTAGTCACAAAATATAGGATTTTCTCCCATTTTCCATATTTTCTCAAAAACATTTAAGGAAATGAGAAAAGAAGAAACCCATACCTCATAAATAAGAACCTGGTTCTTACAAACTTCCCCCCTTAAAGCAATTCGTCTTCGAATTTCCATTTCACGGGTGATGAAGATAACACTCAGAATAACTACGACCACTGAGAATGTATGTCGCTCTCCTGCTCCAAGGCTTCGTGCTACACTCGGCCATGTTGCCATAGCACCTATACAAGAAGAACTCGCCGGCCTCGGAGAACCTTCATACTCCTATCAACAATATGAATCAGATGCTCCTAAAAGGAAGCATCCATCTGAAGCTCTACCTCCTCTGGCTGAAATACATGTGACCGGTCTGAATGATAGTGGTACAAATGAGATTCATGGAAGATGTCATGCATGGCCCGGTACATCTATGTTAACTACAACCGATAGGCAATTGGCCCGACTCTCTCCAAAATCTCAAATGGATGCACATACCTCGGTGAATGTTTACCCTATCTCATGATTCACCTATGTCACAAACTCGGTGAAACACACAAGAAAACATAACCCCCGACCACGAACTCTAAGGGTCGTCTGAAGTGATAATCACAATATTTCTGATGAGACTGTGTAGTAGCGATTTTCTTTTTAATCAACTTGATCTATTCAGATGTCTCTTGCACGAGATGTGGTCCCAGTAAAGTTGCCTCACATACCTCCATCCAGCATAACAGTGATCGGCTTGTCCTACCATATAAATCCTCATAAGGTGCTATCTCAATATTTGCCTGAAAACTATTATTATAGGACAAACCAACTAGGTGTATGTGCTTCTCCCAAGAGGCCCCAATGTCTAGGATGCATGCACGCAGAATTTACTCAAGCACCTGTATCGTATGCTCTGACTGACCATCATACTGAAGTTGGTATGCTATGCTCAGAAGCACCTGTGTACCCTGTTCCCTCTGAAAACTCTGCCAAAAACGAGATGTAAAATGGGTGTCCCTATCAGAAATGATAGAACGAGGGACCCCATGAAGATGTACAAACTCCCAGATATACACATTTCTGAGCTAGTCAACACCTAAGGTCTCCTTGATCGGCAAAAAGTGAGCTACCTTCATGAGTCTGTACACAACAACTCACAAGACATCATTGCCTCGAGGTGACCTCAGAAACCCAGTCACGCAGTCTATCACGACATCATCCCATTTCAACTCTAGAATGGGAAATTGTTGTAACATTCCGGCTAGCCTCGGATTCTTCGACTTCACCTGCTAACAGGTGGAACATATCGTATCAATACCAACTACTTCTCTCTTCATACCCGGCCACCAGTACTGACATCTCAAGTCACTATACATCTTAGTAACTCTGGGAGGAACTGACCAAGCTGAAGCATGAAACTCCCGCATCAACTCCTCGTTTATATCCAAAAGAACCCACACCCGTCCATGGAAACATTGTACCTCATCATCACCTATCGTCCACCAAGGAGGAGGGTCCTCACTTTCCACCGACTCCCATAGAACTAGGCCTTCTAAATCAGATAGTTGTCTCATCCTCACTCTATCTAGGAGGGTAGAAGTCATAAATAAAGATGAAATATTGGTTTACACTGACTATCATGCACCTCCAAATGCATCTCAAAGAACAAAGCCATAAGCTGCCACTCATTAATGGCCTCATGAACTACATATGTTTGAGTCTTCCTGCTCAGTGTATCAACAACTACATTACCCTTACCAGGTGGATAGGAAAGCTCAAAATCGAGGGACTAAAGGTATTCGACCCACCTTCCCTACCTCAGATTCAATTCACGCTGAGTAAAGATATACTTGAGACTTTTGTGGTCGGTGAAAACAAAAAAATGCTCTCCCAAGAGATCATGTCTCGAACAACGTAACACATGAACAACTACAGCCTATTCAAGGTCATGCGTCGGGTAATTCCTCTCATGTGGCCTAAAATACTAAGACTCGTATGCAATAACTATATCGCCCTGCATCAACACAGCTCCCAGCCCTAAATCTGATGCATCACAGTAAACTGTATAGCTTTTTCCCAGATCTATGATTACCAGGATTGGTGCTGATGTCAAAATTTTCTTTATCTCATGGAAGGCTATCTAGAATTCTTCTCAGCAAACGAACTTCACACCCTTCTTAGTCTACCCTTTCAACGACACTGCTAAGTGGGAGAAGTCCTATATAAAACGCCTATAGTAACCAGATAGCCCGAAGAAACATTGTATCTCAAACACGTTCTTAAGATGCTCCCTGGAAACTACTGCTCTCACCTTTTCTGGGTCTACTGCAACTCCTACCTCTGATATGATATGACCGAGGAAGTGAATCTGGTCCATCCAAAAGTGGAATTTTGAGATCTTAGAAAATAGCTGATGCTATCTCAGTGTAATCAATATGATCTCAAGATGGGTGTCATGGTCATTTCAAGTGTGATAGTACACCAAGATATCGTCCAAAAATAATACCATAAAAGAATCCAGATAAGGATGGAACACACGATTCATCAGAGCCATGAAAAATACTGGTGCGTTCGTGAGTCCGAGCAGCAAAACAATTACTCATATAGACCATACCTACTATTGAAGGCTGTGAGAGGTATATCAGATGGTCTAACACGAAACTGATGATATCCGGATCTTAGTTCAATCTTCGAGAACACTCGTGCACCTTTAAGTTGATAAAAATGATCATCAATCTTTGGTAAGGGATATTGGTTCTTGACTGTCAAGTGGTTCATCTTCCGATAATCCACATAGAGTCTGAGGGTACCATCCACATTCTTTCTAAAAAGGACTATAGAAGCCCAAGGATAAGTACTGGGTCTTATAAAATCCTTTGACTATAACTCCTCTAACTACTTCTTGAGCTCCTGTAATTCAGTTGTAGCCATCCTCTAAGGAGGAATGGATACTAGTGCCGCTCCTGGCACAAGTTCAATAGAGAAATACACATAATGCTCTGGAGGTAGACCTGAAATTTCATCCAGGAAGACATCCCTAAAACGATCAACCACTAGAAGGAAGTGCTTCTAACAAGTCCCCTGATCATCCAGATATAAACACACAATCTGGGATATGACTCCACCTCGCCCATGATGCTCTGGTTCAGCACGACTCACCTAAACATCCCACTAACCCTTGTATAGAAACTCTCCACCCTCTGGTGACGTGAAATGAACCCTACGACGATAGCAGTCTAAAAAGGCTCAAAAGGGAACCAACCCATCCATCATGAGAATGACATCCTAACTCGTCATCTCCAAGAAATGGTGGTCCCAAAGGATTTGACATGCACCAACCTCAAGGGGGAACTCCCTATATTGATGCACACCATCTGTTCTAGTCCCCAACAGAATGTCTAGTATCATAACATCAGATGAAGAAGAAACACAGATCCCAAGTCTCTCCACAATAGGCACAGATACAAAACTATTTTTAGCACCCGTATCAAAATGTACTGAAGATAAGACAACAACTACTAGAATAGTATCTCTGACATTAGAAGGTCTGAGATATTGCTCATGTTGGGTCTGTTGCATAGCATATGCCTACCCAGTGCCATGACCTTACGACACAGCTTGACTACTCGGAGCTGTCCAGCCCTACTGCCTCTGGGATCCTGGTGTTTGGCTACCATGACCACGACCTCCATCTCTGCCTACACACCCTTACTTATTCCAGTTTCTCGACTAGTAAGAAGATGCTGGTCCTGCTCCCACACGCGGAGTCTATACAGAAACCCTCTCAGTAGCCACTAGTAGAAACACCCTGCAAATGCACTGAAGATGCCCTATTTTGTTGCATGCTCTGCATTCCACCAGGTAACGTGGACACTACAGTCTCTTGTTCCCCTCCTTACCACACTGGTTGCACCTGATCTAGCGATCTGAAACATTCTTCGGTCTGGTACTGCCACTGTAAGAGAAGTCTATATTTCTATTCCTCTTACCAGTAGAAATATTACTAGAAACTGGTGTCGAACTGCCCTGGCCCACACCACTAGCTTCCCGCAGGCTCTGCTCAGTAATCAGTGCCATGTTCACAATAGCATATACAATAGGCAACCTGAAAACATTCACCAGTGCGCAGATGTCATATTGAAGACCATACTCAAAGTGTCTATCCCTTAACGTCTCATCACCCACCAAAACTTGTGCAAAACTTTGAAGTTCGGTGAAACAAACAGAATAATCTATCATTGACATAGCGCCCTACTGCAGATTCATGATCTCTCGAGCTCTATCTGACCTCAGAGTCTCTGGGAAGAAGAAGTCATAGAATGTTGTCTGATAATCTTCCCCTGCAATGTTTCTGTGATGCTCTGACTGAGTGGTAACATCCCACCACCTCTTGGCATAATCAGGCAACATATAAGTCGCGAGCTTGGCCCTCCACCCTGGAGGCATCTCAAGATGATCGAGAAGAGTCTGCATAGAATCCATCCAAGAATCCACAGACAATGGTCCGCCATCCCCTGAAATCGTAGGTGGTTTCTACTACTGGAAGATATGAGTCAGCTCAGCCATAGATGTGGCAGCCGGAGGTGCTCATTGAATGGTCTGCATGAACTACAAGAAGCCTTCACGGAACTACGCATCTACGCCTGTGTCAGGTATAACGGCTGGCGCCGCATCTGGCTCTTCAAGAGGATCCACTGGTATCCCATATCCTACCATCTCTGGAGTATAATCGTTTCCTCTCTTCTGGAGAACAACACGTGGTCGTCTCGGTGGCATGACTCTACAAGGTCAAAGGCACACCTTAGATCATGATTATCAAAGACTGAAAACAAGGGTACAGAGAAGGAAAGTTTTAAAAATTTACAAAACTTGTCTACACGGTGTGTATAAAACTACATGACGTGTTCTCGCAAGAATTCATATGGGAATATACCCCAACATAAACTGGCCGTGTAACACCTTAGACACACGGCATGCCTTCTAAATGAACGGCGTTTACCATAATCTTTCTTTCGTGCCCGAGTCATTCTATGCAGATAAGACACATGACACACTTAAAAAGGACTACATGACATCTATGGAATCTAAAAGGAATGTATAGTTTAATTTCCAACTTCCCGTGTCGTTCATGACATAGACGACTACTCGGCTGATACCACACGGCGTGTGACACCAGCACACGGCGTGTACACCACCCCGTTTTCCCAGGCAAATGGCTAAGTCCACACGGTCTCCCACCGGTAAGGACTACATGGCGTGTCCCTCAGGTACACATCGTCTTCAATAAGTGGTAACACAAACCCATGTTTGTTAGCTACACGGCCGAGTCCCTAGGTCAGACTACACGGCGTGTTCTATGGTGGACACGACGTGTATGTCTCGAGGTCTCCTCCATCTGTGTTGTCAGTTACACGGGCATACTCTGGGTCAACACCACACGATGTGTACATCCTGTACATGACCTGGTTTTACCAAGCCTTTCCCTACCCCTTGTCCCTACCCACATGGTCTATGAGATGGGAAGAGACTACACGACATGTAATAAGGGTACACGACGTCTACTTAATTTTTTTTTCATTTCTTCCTTAAAAGAAGAACACACAGCATTTGTCCAAGGAACTACAAGGTGTGTATCCTTGGTTTCCCAGATAGTAAGCCTCAAATACTTTTCCTAAACCCCATAAAATACCAAATAGAACACCTAAGTTCCAAATTCCGATCCGTGAGTGCCCATACTCTTTGCGAATCAAAGTTGGACATCTTATACATGTTATACAAAAGTAAATGATCCACCAAATTCTGGTTCATTGAGGTCCTATACTCCCAAAAAACCAAATCTTGGTGTCTATTCTATCAACATGCTCACACAAAAATACCCTATCACATAACATGTATTTATCACGACAGCTATCACAACAGCATTCTTTTCTAGCATAACAACTATCACAACAACATGAAATTTTTAATGAGCCTAAATGGCATGGAACTATGCATTGGATGTGATTTCTAACAGGTTCCTAAATGATTCATGAGATGGAATACCCTAATCTCATTGGGTTGGAACTAAGTAGAACCCATGAATAACATATAAACAACACAATCACAAGTACGTCACCCAATGGTAAAACTCAAATCAACTGTAAATTGCAAAATCAATAAATTTGCAACACGGGGTAAATTGGGTTTTCCCTGTACATGGGTTAGCCACTCCCAGGCAGAACTTATTAACAACTACCATTTCCATCATATCCCTGACTATGTATCCAAATTGTTTGTCAAAGAAAAGAAAACCTCTGATACAACTTTGTAACATCCCGGATCCGGGAACCACACCACGGGTGCCCCGAACCCAGTTGGTCACATGACCTCAAGCCCATTTCCACAAACGCCAGAGGATGCCGACTAGCAGCGAGGGCCCAGGTCTGATAGTTGGGAAACTATGTCCTCATTTTTCAAAGTGTAGCGCAGCAGAATACAAGAACAAACATACAACAACATCGGAAGTAGTAAAACATACATAACTGAATGAACTGAAGTAAAAATGAACCAGCAGTTATATATATATATATATATATATCACGATGCATGATGTCAATATTCTATGAAAACATCCAGAACATGTTAAACAGTGGTATAATATAATACAATGGATGGTACAGGGACAATAGAAGAAAACAAAACAGCCGGCAACATCGCGAGCCTGAGCTCGGTCCCATGCTCCCTTACACCACAACAACACTCATGTACCTGTATAGGGACCCTTTCCATTATACATACCTGAAGAAATTTAATCTGTTTGGGGACAAAGACATGTCCCCAAACAGGGTGTGAGAAATAAATCCTAGTAGGAAACCACTAAAGGAACGTGCCCAACTATCAGTGAACATGTGAAACAACGGTGTGCAGTAATAAATGCAATAAACTAAGCAATACTCAAAAGTAACTAACCTAACTAGTTTCATTTCCATTTAAAAATTTATTTACTAGTTCAATTTAATAACATTCAATGTTCCCCAGAACTAAGCCCTCGGGCTAATCAAAAACATTCCCTCAGGCTAATATAACAACGCCCTCAGGCTCACCCTCAGGTATAACGAACAGTGCCCTCAGGCGTATGGACACTCACCCTCAGGCATACCGAATATTTCCCTCAGGAATGGAAGCTACTTCCCTAAGGAATAAGATGCATTGCCCTCGGGCTAAATAACTACTGCCCTCTGGCTGAGAAAACAACACCCTCAAGCTATGTAAAACACTGCCCTTAGGCGCAAGTAATCGTGCCGAGCCCAACAGATAAGAAATAAATCATATAAAATTCATCTCAAGGCAATTAAAAAGATTCTATATTGTACTTTATACCCTCGGGTAACCTAACCAAACAACTAAACAGCAGAACGCACCCCTATGGTGGTCATGGATCCAAGAAGCGATCCCAAAAAATAGTTATACATATCCATTAAACTACATATGAAATTCGAGGTATTTAATTCAACAAGGCCTCAGCCATACGACACCCCATTAATGGGCGCGTATCACAACAGAACAGAAATTAACCACATTAGTTGGAAATAAACACTAGACCACCTACCTCGATCCCCCTGATCGATATACGTGAACGACGCTACTTGAAATGACTGAGAAAGACGTAGATCTGAGGTAAAATAATTTCCATTTAAACATAAATAACTCCCTTTAGAGGAATAATTTCCAAGATCTATGCAAGGGGAAGGAAGAACTCACTCGTGCGGTTCCAACGAGATCGACGGAGGTGAAATCAGATTCTCGGTGCTCGATCGGGTGATATCAAAATCTCCAACCGTCCCTCTCGAGTTCTCCTCCGGTTCTATGCCTTCCCTGTGAATTGGGGAGGCTACTACCCATTTGAAGTGAAAAAAAACAGACTATACGGAATGTACTATTGGGTAAATGGCATTTAGTTTTCAATTTTTAACTGTTCCTTCGACGGTTTCTCACCAGCGTGGAACTGTTCCTCTATCGACATGAGTATACGACGTTTAATACCTGAGTACACGGCGTGTACTATCGCTCAACTGGCCACCACCTTACTATTTTCCTACTGACTGAATACTCGGCGTGTAAATACCCACTACACGGCGTGTAGTCAATTTTTACACCCATCATTTACGACCACTCTACACGCCCTGTGTACTCCTTCCAGACGACCAAAGTTCACGGCATGTGGAAAAGTACACGGCGTGTAGTCGCAAAATTTAGGATTTTCTACAATTTTCCTTATTTTCTAAAAAACACTTTAGGAAAAGAGAAAAAAAGAAACCTTTACCTCAAGAATAAGAATTGGGTTCTTACAGATAAAGAATATTTTAAATAGGTAGAAGAAGAAAGAAAATAGGAGTGCTTGATTAATAACGACCTCTCTTATTCAAACCACCTCCTTTTTTAACACCTTAAGAACACTTTATATGGTGTCATGCCTAAAAATATTCATCTATAATTAAGGTATGTATAAAAAGAAGTTATTTTTAAGGTAATATTGAAACCAAACATTTTTTGTGTGTGAGAATAAATAAGATAAAGATGTTCACTTTTATAGGATAGGGGCGGGGAACACCAAGAACATATAAAAATATTAAAATAATATAAACTAGTACCCAATTAAAAATGATTAAATTATAAATTATATAGAAAATAAGATGAGGATATATCTAAATACTCTTAAAAAAATTTATAAATGTTTACATCACATTTTTACCTATATGAGTTTGTTTTATACCATAAATAAACATTTTTAAACATAGTATCACAATAAGGATATTTACTTTTTGAGGGTGAATATAGTCACTATATATGGTAAAAGACCTATAAATTAAACTATATTTATATAATAAACCATATCCAAATAAAATGGATGAAACAATGTTTTTAAAAAAAATTATATCATTTAATAAAATATTATTTGTTATCGAATACCAATTATTTTAATTTTTAGAAATATTCAATACATTGACATTACTGACATCCAGGAAACACATAGAATTAAAAAACATTATTATATCCATAAATTTTAAAATTATTGGAAAAATTATTCGATTATATAATTTTTCACAAATTTTATAAATTTCAACATTGTAAATATTATTTATTTGATATTTCAATTTATTGAATAATTACCGCACCGTTATTGGGTATGAATTTAAGGTAATTATTTAATAAATAAAAATAAATAAATTATTCTGATGAGTATAAATATTTTTTAAAAACTACTATTTATAGTTAAATATATCCTTTGTATAACCCTATATTAAAAATATTATAGTTATTCAAAAACGAGTTCAACCCGTTCAACGTTTCCTGGAATAAAATACTACAAATATAATAATATCGTCCAAATAGAGATAAGATTATATATAAAACAATAATTTATGAATATGGATAAAATGAAATCATACAATATGGTTAATTAAAGTTTTAGAGCCATCCTTATAATTTTTTTAAAATTAATTAATTAGTTTACCCATTACCTTAGTAATAAAAATTATTAAGGTTACTTTTATTATTGACAAAACATAAAGGGTAATAATTTCGAAATTATTAATCACTAAACAAAAATATTAAATTAATTTTTAAAAATTTAAAACACTTAGGTTTTATAATTTAATTTTAAATTAATACCCCAAAAACAACACGAAAAACAATTTTCTTCAAAAATGAATTATAAAGCCCAAAAATGTACTTAAACCAAATTAAGGTATTAGGATGATTAAAATGAAATTAACTGGATAATATATAATTCAATAGTAAATAATTTAATTTCATATCATATTCAAATCATAAGGGTACTCTTAATATAAAAAATCATAGTTCTATTAAAATGAATATTTTTCAGCATTCAATGAAAATTTTAAGTTTTCATAGAATTCCTAAATTTTTTTTCCTAATATAATTTTGACATGAATATTAGGAAAATGAAATTCTTTTTTGAAATTAATTTTAATTTTTGTAAAAAAGTTATTTATAATATTAAATAATAAAAAGCAGAAAACATCATATTTGATGAACGAATATTTTTGAAGAATGTAGTCACTTTACTAAAAATAATATTAATATGTTCTATAATTTTAAAAATAAATTATTAATGAGTGGGATATTTATATTGATTTAACACATAAGTTATTTCTATTCATTCACACCATTTCATAGTCTAGATATTGGTCACGTTTTAATATTAGTTATTTGTTATTAGTTTAGGTTCAGTATTTAATATATTGTATTACAAAGATTATAATTTTTTTTCAAGAAATTGAGATATTAAATTATCTCCCCAACCATTCATAAATTTCAAACCCTTAAATTGAAGTCAGAATCAGAAACATGGAGTTAGAATTTTCAAAATTACATTGTTGAAATCCCACATCATAAGAAGGGAAAATAAAACAGACACTTGAATAGAGTGAAATAGGGATGTACAAAGGTTTTCTAGAATAAGACATAACTTGGTTTCCATGTAATAAATAATATGTGGGAATTAAAAACCAGGATATGGAACTGAAAACTAATGCCCAATTATTAAAAATGAGTGATAGAAAATGTGTTCGGGAGAAATATAAGTTTCAAAAAATAAGAAATATATATATGATAAAATGATATTTATTTATCGATATGAAAATTTAATGGATATAATTTTTTGTTTGAGATACTTTTACCATAGTTGAATAATTCCTTTAGCATCTGGAATAACAATATAAAAAAATATACTTAATTAATAATTATATTTTAAACCTTTAATAAATTTCCACCAAAATCTAATATTTGTCTCGATACATTGAGTAGTAAAGAAGAATTTTTCACTCGTGAAGTATTAGAATAAACATGTAATGAGTCACATAATTCAAAAAAAAATTATTATAGACTATTACTATTAACATTATACATTAAATAAAACAAAATTGGTAAATACAAGATAAGATAATTCCAAAAAAACAAATAAACTGCTAAAAAAAGAAAAACATCCATAATCTAATAAATTTATTAACAAAACAAAAGGTATAGATTATTTGATAAATAACTATCCTTAATATTCCTAAAAAATTTACAAACTATTATTGAAAGATATCATATGTATTTTATCACATATTATTTCAGGATTAATTATAATGTTTATCTCCAAATGAAATGAATTACTATTGAAGTCTCAAACCAAAATGTGCACACACTAAACATATAATCTCGAAGATTCGTTAATAATTTCCATAAATAACCTGAATCACCATAAATCCACAATAAAATAATATTTTACTTGAGAATATTTTTAAAAACTTTATAACAAAAATAAAATCCCATAGTATTATGGTTAACATATTCATAAAATTTTCCTAAAATATTAAACTTATTTTGACTAAAATTAGACAATTAACCACCAAATAACTTTTCATTATCATAGTTATATAAATGAAAAAATATATGTTACATAAATAAAATTAATATTTATTTTTTTAAATTTTTTATGAATAAGATAAATGTAATACTAACATTGACTTCATGTAGGATAGCGGTAGGTGATTCTCCCTTATCACCCTTCTATCGCGGGTTTAAAACTCATTGACTTTTTGAATGAGGTGATTTTCATGCAAACCATATGTTGTCTATTTTCAAAAACTATATTAATACAATCTCTAATAAATTCCCATAAATGTGGTAAAAATAGTAAAAAAATCCTTCATATATTCATTATTAATGAAAATTTTTAACTTCAAATTTCATCTCAGACCTATTGTTTAGATACCAAAATTATAATAATGCATAGTTACCACAAAATTAAGGATCATTTAAATCCGAAATGTTGTTCACACCTATAAACTTTTGTCAAAAAATAAAAAATAATTCTTAAAAAATAACCTTTTCACATAATTACCATAAGGGTCATATATACCAAAATCATATACAAAACTCAATAATGGTATCGCAATATACTCTCATAACCAAAATTGAATTAATTAAATTAAACATATGACCATTTTTAAATATACCATAACTTCTGAATCCCAAATATGTATACTTTTTATTAATTAAACATTATTCATAACACATTAACCATTATTTTCCATCTTAATTCATAATACTTCCTTCCTATGATAATATTTGAATAATGTTATATGATTCAACAATTTAAAAACATGATCCATGAATTAACCTGTAACCTTTATATATTATTTTTAGTTTCCTCATCTTCAACTATAATTTAGTGATGTGTTTTTAAAAATATATCTATACTATCTTGAATATCCCATTTTGAGCCGCCCCCTAGGATTGTAATTTTTATAATGAATATTCTCATTTGGAATATTTAATTGAAAAATTGATTATAACTTCTTTCCGCTTTATGGAGGTAACTGGACCTTTATTTTTTCTTTGGTACATTATTTCACAATGACCTACCTTTCCACAAATAATATATCTTCCCATTGATTTTATGAAATTTTTAAGGGTTATTCTTTCCATATAGGTCATTAAATATCATTAACTTTATGATAATTTAAAATTGAAATCCCATTTTACTTAATTTATATTGTTTTAGGACACTCCGCAAAGATCAAGTTACAAATCATTAATCATTGTGGATATTTAAGAATAACAAAATGGTTCTTCACTATAACACCCATTTTCTTATGTTTCTAATCTAGACAACCACATTATTTTCCTTTACATTTATGGTCGCTTTTGTTTTTTCACATCAATCCATTTACTAAAAGAAAAAATGGTAGCTTTATCATATTAATAAAATCAAAAAAATCCATCTTATTAGGAGGATAACACAAACATTTTATTATTCATTTCATCTAAATCTCCTTTGATTTATCCAAAATAACTATGATTCTTAATAGAATAATATCCATTATGGTTATAATGTCTTGTAAAATATTATAAAAAAAATATCCTAACCCATAAAGTTATCTATACCCTTCTCTGATAGGAACTATAAGGACCCAAACTAAAACATAACATATTCAATTAGATTTAGAATAAAATTCACTTTCTTTCTTCCCAAAATATCTTTTAAGAAATTTTTTTAGAGGATTAGGAAACACTTTTATATAAAAAATATATAAATTAAAATATTTAAATTATAATTAGTATCTATTTGTTCATAATATAAATTTTTTAAAATAAAACATGAGTTCTATTTGTGGAAAACTTTCACGATATTCAAATTGATATCTTATTTTCCCTTACCCATCCTTTATCCCTGTGATAAATAAATTTAAAACACAGGATAAGAAAAAATTACTCAGTAATGGTTATGAGAATAATAAAACCATTTTTACAATGAAAAACATGAAATCAAATTACAAAGTTTCTTAGAAAGATACCTTTTACCCTAAAGGTCCTAATAATTTCATTACAACAAATGATATTCAATTGACATATTGAAATAATGTATTTATAGGGAAATTGATAAGTAATAAAAGAAAAGGTATATTGGTAACTTTCTCCATAATTTCTATATCATAATCAAAATCACTCATTGAAATTGAATAACCATATATCATACTTTCATACCGAATGCATTAGTGGTTTTAATATAAAACCTGTCCTGGTTTTATCATAGAAACATCTATCATTGGTTAATAATGTAACAACCTAAAATTGGATTATAAAAGAAGTACTCAACACTATAATGATTCCAAAGAACCATTACATTGTCATAAAAAATAAAATCTTGAATATTAATCATTACACTCATAAAATATTCTTGAGGAAAACAATAATTTCCTTTTTTAAATAACTTATTAAAAAATGTTCAATTATAAACCAAATAATTTCATTTAACAATATCCTTGAAAAAATTGATAGTATTCTTCAAATAAAATGTTATTTAAGATGGTGGGAAAATCTTTTAATACTGTATAAGTTAAGAAACATTCATTTCATACTTTTTTTACAATTCCCAAAGTACATCTTTCAGAAGAAAAAAATAACATTCATTTCAAACCATTTTGTAAAAATTTTAATATAAGTAAAAATTAATTTAAAAAAAATATAAGAATAGTAAAAAACTTCTTTAATACATTTTTACAAAATATTGACATGGACTAAAAATAGTGTTTTAAGGGAAACATTAAGTGATACGTTTTTGAAGGAAAGTCCCTTATTGCTTTGGGAAATTTTTAATTGTAAGACTCATGAAATAAAAGAAATAAAAAATTAAATATTTTTTAATATATAAATTAATGATTCAAAATTTCAAAGGAACTATATATACACTTTATAAAATAATATAGATGCATAATATCAAAATATGGCTTTATAAAAGGGGATTGGGACGAATTCCCTAACAATGAGTCTGACTCATCATATACAATATTTATCTTCCAAAGTAATACAATTATGTTAATTTTATATATGATTATGAACCATTTTAAATTTATTTATTTATTTATTTTTATATAATACCAATTTATAAACAATTAATCAATTAATTACATTTACTTTGGATATTTTTATGACATTTGGTTACTTAGTCCAAAATAAAATCAATAGGTTGCCTATGGTAAAAGTAGACATTATAAACTAATATAGATAATAATAATCATGAAATAATTGTCAATTATACAACCACAAAACTTTTAAAACTTGCCATTAAATAAGGTTATTTAAATTGAACTACTTTACAATCATGGAGACAGTATGGTGTACGTACACATGAGTAATATTAAACATTTCTCAGTGATCATTATAGAAATAATATAAGTATTATATAATCTTCCCACAAATATAATTATATAATAAATATCATACGGTTTATTTTTATAAACATATATATATTTTCCATGTGATGTGATGATGAAAAAAATAACATCACTTCATGGAGGTGGTAGGCCATACATACGCACATACAGCCTTATATTTATTCGATGAATAGAAAGGTAAGAAGGTGGATGATATATCCTATTTTCGAAGAAAAATATTTCATTACTGTAATATAAATTCCATCATAACAATCCCTCTAAGAGAGGTGATCATTGAAAATGAATTACTATCGTTCTCAAGGTGGCATCCCTTCGTACACATGAATGACGGTTTCATTTTCCATTTGATTGAGGTGGTGATAAATATAAATTTTTATATTAACATAACAAGACATATGTATATGAAATATATTGGTATTATTATTTCATAATTTTTGAAGAATATTTTAAATGGGTGGATGAAAAAAAGAACAGAATGTTCAATTGTAAACAATACCTCTACTTCGAACAACCTCATTTTCTTACTACCTTAAGACCGCTATAGTTAGTGTTTTTCATAAAATAGACCTCTACAATTAGTGGAGGGATACTAAGAAGAAATTTTTTATATGATTTGATAAACCAAATGATGTTTAATGTTCTAGAAAAATAAAAATAAGTGGTTCTATTTTACAAGATAGGGGAGGGACACTCATTAAATTTCTAAAAATAATAGATTAATGTAAATTAATATTCAATAATAACTACTAAAAACTTATTTATTTCAAATATAATGTGATTATAGGTCTAAATAATTTCATAAAATAATTTTCTTAAAATTTTATTTCATATTTGTTCCCTTATAATTTTGTTTTAACCCCTCATTAACCCTTCTAAAACTTACCACAACAATAAGGATTTTTACTCTTTGAGGGTTAATATAGTCACTATAAATAAAACAGAGGACCATAAATGGAACATTTTTTATATTACAAACCAAATAATAATAAATTTTATAAATATTAAAATTTTTATGAACCAGATATCCTTTAATAAATTATTATTTACTATAAAATATCAATAATATCAATTTTAAAACTATTCATTACATTGACTTAATAATATCAAGATAACACTTAAAATAAGAAAAAATATTTTATTGTATCTACAATATGTTAGATTTATTTAATTTTGTTTATAAATATATATATCCCAAATTAGATTACTTTTCCTATTTTTAAAAGTATTTATTCTATATTTTCCTTAATTGAATAATTACAACTACGCCACTATGTAAGAGTTTTAGATAATTATTCATTAACAAAAAATTAAAAATAAAATAACATGATGAAGTGAAATATTATATATTTTATAGATACTATTTATAGTTCACTGTATAATTTGTGTTAAACCATATTAAAAATATTAAAATTTTTAAAAACAAGAGCGTGACATGTTGGACTTTTCTTGGAATAGATTACTATAAATGCCATAATAATATCCAAATGGACAAAAATTTTAATATAAACGAATCATGGATGATTATGGGAGAAATTAAGTCATAAAAATATTAATACAAGTGTTATGGTCATTTTATGACCCATAATATTCTATTTGTATCTTTAATTGCCTGATTTACTAATTAACGCGGTAAAAAAATATATTAATGTTACTATTGATATTGACCAAAAATAAAAGTGTAACATTTACTAAACATGAACCCAATGGTTCCAAATATTTAAATACATTTTTAAATATTCAAAACATGTAAGTGGAAAAATTTAGTTTAAAAACAATAATAAAAGACACAATGAAATAAAATTATCTCGAAAAAAGAATTTAATGGAAAAAATGTAATTATACTAATTTAAGTTATAATAATGATTAAAATTTAATCAATTATATTATATCTAACTAAAGTGTAAATAATTATATTTTAGATCATATTTTCTTCATAGAAGTGTTCTTTAATATAATGAAAATGATATTTTTTAAAAAAATCTGTATTTTTCCCTATTCATTGAAAAATTAATCTTTTCATAAAATTATAAAAATAAAATTATTTATTAATTTTTACACACTAAATTAAAAAACTGATGTTATTTATTTAAAATATTATTTTATAAAATTTCTAGAAATTAAATACAATATTAAAGTTAAAAAATAAAAAAAAATCATTTTTGAAGAAAACATATTCTTGAAGATGAAAATGAATTTACTGAAAATTATGCGATTATTTTATAAGAATTTTTCAATATATTTATATTTTTTAGAATATTTAAATTTCTTTCATAAATCAGTTATTACAATTTTTACCCACTATATAAATAGTTAGATTACTCCAAACACATTTAAATAATAATTATTCCTTATTTGTTAAAGGTCGATGTTGCATATCTAGTGTGCTATCTAAAATAGTCTCTATTTTAAAGAAATCAAGATGTTACACTGGTACCATATTCTGAATAATTATAGAGACACTAAAATCCTCTTCCCAAGTCTCTAAACCGCAAAAATAATGGCTATGGTGAAATGTCCATCTCTGAGACAACACAATGCTACAACCTCAACAACCACATCATAGGTTAATAATAAAGGGTTATTTCACAAAATATGAACTGGAAATATATAGAAACAAATCTTCCAGAACACTATAAAATTTTGTAAGCTTCATTCTATTTTCCATAATTCCACTTATTAACCTCAGTACTACATTACTTACTTCCACACCACATATCTCTTCATCCAACTAAAATTTTATCTTAACCAACACTTATACCCCTCTATACACTCATTGATACCTACAAGAACCTAAAAACATTAAGTAATGTATTATAAAAACAAATAACCTACCTCAAATTATAATATAATAAATATATCTGTAAATTTTTTATAGAATAGTATTAGAACATAAAGGAATGGAAAAAACCAATTAACCACCCCATGAGATGAAGAACCATTAACACCCAATATAATATGAAATACTAAAAATATTTTCTTCAAAAAATGGATTGATGATAAATTTAGTTGAAACAAGATTAAAATATTTTTATTTTACATTACTTTCATACGATAAAAATTCACAGATAATCACATAGTCCCATGAATTGTAGTTTTAGTGTCTTTGACAACTAATTACCTGAGAAACTTATTTTACAACATGTGTGAAAATTTCTCCCCAACTGAGCCACAATAGTCTCCCATAAAGAATTTTCATTAGTTACACTCTTCTTAATAGGACATGGAATTTAAACATAAATATGTTTTTATCTCACACAATCATTAAAGGAAAAAATATTTACATGTCATCAATGGATAGATCGTATTAATATGATAACACATGAGTAGGGGATAAATATATTATTAAAAAAAATGGAATAATAAGTTTTTATTATAAGATATGATATAAGGAAATGAAATTTATAATGAGAAAACATATATGATAGAAACATTGTGCCTAATCATGATATAATAAACATAAACAATGAAGCATAATCATTGGAATATGATATGTAAATGTCACATAACCTTGAAACATAGAGTAATAAACAACATTAGAAGAAACATAAGAACATTGTATCATCATATTATGAGAAAATCAGAGAATTATTACTAATTAATTTCCTATAATATCTAATAAAACTCTCCCTTTAATTTGCGATAATATATAATAACGGTCATGATATATAATCTCATGAGATATAAAACCGTAGCCAATGACTTCTAAGGAAATAGAGGACTTCACAAATCAACCACCCATATGTATGTGTACTATTTTAAATTGTTCATTCATTATATCAAAAATAACACATGAAAATAAAAATGGATTTTATTTCAATTTTTAATGGTATTATATAATTATAAATTATTGATTAGATTGGTTGACACTAATAATAAACACCCAAATTTATAACCTCAAAGAATAATTGATATAGTGATTTATAAAAATTAACCCCATAATAGTTAGATATTTTAAAGAGTAAAATGGAAAATAAACTTTGAAAAAGAGATTTTAGAAAAAAAATTAGCATTTCAATCAAGATATAAAATTAATAATAAATTAAGAAATAATTTTCATGAAGTTAAATTTAAATAATATTTAAATCACCATTTGGAAATGAATCCAAACAATAGTTCCTTAAAAATATATAAATTTTTCTTATATGAAAGGTGTGATGGAATAAAAAAATATAATTTTGAATGGGAAATGCTTTTTATTATTTGGAAAATATTTTATTAAAACCTAAATCATAAAGAGAGTGATAAATCTATAATTTGAATAGGTAGATAGAAATTTTATGATTACCATAAATATAACTCATTTAGATTTCATGATAATAATAGGAGAACAATATCTAGAAGAGTGGATATGAAGATGGTAGAGAAAGACCTCATTTTGAGAGGTTAAGAATTATTATTTACATCAAAGAAACTTATAAATAAAAAAACTAATGTTAATTCCTAGAAAAATAAAGAATATATGAATTATTATATCATCATAGAAAATAAGAAAAACTGTCATGTAAAAACATAGAAAAATTTAAATCATTTTGACCCATGAATGGAAGTTGAGTCAATAAAACCCATAATTATTGATAAAATTTTTAATATAAACCCCTTGAAATAGATATCTTACAATTAAGCATTAATTATGAAAAATAAAAAGTTAATTCATGGTATTATATATCAAATAGGTAGTATGAAAATTACATAAATTAAATTAAGTCCCAAAAAAACATATCTCAGTGAATGGACATTGAGAAGAAACAACCTTACATTTAATCATCCTTATCCAAACATAATATTACATAATATAAAATAAAAATAACTATATTAACAACCTAGTTAATAACTTTATTAATACCTTTAGAAGTTTGTAAATACCATTTATAACTATTTATAACAAATATATTACTTAGTTATATTCTATTTTTATCCTCCGATGTTATTAGTTTTTATTGTTTGTTTAGTACTATATTCATAACTGTAGTGTCCATATTTGTTTATGGATGAATATTTAATAATTAAAACATAAATATAGAAACTATAATATAATTTTTATAGAGATTTATTACATTAAAATTTTATTTCATATGAATTTTAGTTTAGATTCATCACAATGAAGTTGGTGACAATATTTTGTCAATAATTAATGACGAAAAAAAGAAACAAAATTATTAAAAGTTTAATTTTTTGGTAAATAGTAAAATTCCATAAAAAAAATATACTTACTATTTTATAATAAAAAATATTATTTATGTTTATATAGTCATCCATGAATGAGATTTATTCCATTATTTAGATTGGTCATTAAGCTGACCTAAATAACAAGAATCCATATTCTATGGATGACTATAACAAAGAATGTAATTATTTTTGAATACTATAATTTTTTTAAAGGATTATTGACATAATTTTAGTAGTTTAATGTTATTTAATAATATATTATGATATTTTTTCAACTAAAAATAAGATGGATGAAAAATAAAATTTGACACTTTCATGGAGGTTGCACCTTGAACATACTCACATGTGACATGTTCATTTACATTGAATGTAAAGGATGTACGAACATGTATATATTTGAATAATAATAATAATGTTTCAAATATATTACTTATTCATTAAATAACCAATTTTAATTACCCTTGTAATGTATTTATAAAAAATGTTTCACATCACATATAGAGGCATTAGTCCACATGTAACCCAGGTGATATTTTTGTTATTTGGTTGGTTGAGAGGAAAGTAGAAAATTATTAACCTATAAACATAATAATATATTGGTATTCTTATTTTAGTTATTTAATCATTTCAAAATTGGAATATTATATTCGATGTTTATAAAAGAATAAAAAAATTAAAAGGAAATCAAATAAGTAATTGGGAGTGTTAACTTAATCATTGAAATGGAACCATTAAAAACTGGAATAAGGATTTGAGAGGTGGTATTTTGAGAAGAACTTGGACACTTTGAATTATATGGAAGTTTTAAGGAGTTATTTGGGAAAATATGTTTCCAAATATTAGAGGCTTGGGGTTCTAATTCAACTGGGTGGTGACAGATTCTTTAATAAGGGAGAATATTGTCATTTGTTTTATATTTTAAAAAGTAATTTAAATATTCAAAGGTTAAGTGGATCCAATAATGGAAAATATTATTGTAGAGAAGAGATATGGTCAATAAATCCAGAAAAAATAATTCAGAAACCATTTTTAGATGTTTTTTAATTCTTTTACCCTCTTATTTTCCACTTCGAATATTTTTGGTTTTTATCGTGATAATTAATTTTTAACTCTATAATTTAATTCATATAAAAAATTATGGAAGTTATTAAATAATTATTTTTCAATTATTATAGATATTAAATACATTTTCTCAAATAAAATATATTTGGCTGATAGAAATTAATTATAACATTAGTCTAGAAAATGCCTAAAAATTGTTTTTAGAAAAATTATATTTATTTTTAAAAAAATGATTAAGTTTAAACTATATATATTCATGAATTTTATTAAATTAATTACTCTAATAATTTTTTTTGATTTAAAATAAATCCCAAATGATATTTCACTTTGTGAATTCTTATTGAAATGAAAATACCAAAAAATGTTTTAATTTGAATAAAACAATACTTGGGTCCCAAAATGTTAATTTTTCTTGTTAATTAAATATAATATTTTAAATTTTAAGTTTTACTTATTAAATACATATTTGAATTATTAAAATGTTTTCTAAATTTTTTATGTTTTTTATATCATAATGATGTCATGAAATTAATCATATTTGTGAAAATGGTATTTTCTATATTCACCTAAAAAAACCTTTTAGAAAAATATAAAAAATAATTTTTTTAGTATTGAAATTATAAAGTGAAAAAATAACGTTAATTTTATGACATTGATATGCTAAAATTTATGAATTTAGTTTTTTACATGAAAATAATAATATGACGAAAAAATGGTTTTTTTGTTGACAAGTACAATTTTTAATGGTTCTTAATATTATTTTATATAAAATTATTATCTAAATAATTTCAATATAACAGATAATATATAATAATACTTTAATATTTTTCAATATAATATATTATGAAATATTTTACAACAATTTAACAAAATTGTTAATTAAGAAAGATTAATAATTTTTATTGTTAAATTAAATTAATTATTTAACCTCTTAGTATATGAAATTCTTGTTGAGTGATATATTTTTAATTAATATAAGAATTATTATTATCAAAATATATTTAACACATTATATTTATTTAAATGAAATATATATAATAAAATCTCCATGCCTTATATTCTACCCCCTTAAAAATTATTTTTTCTTAATCATTTTTCTTTCTAGGATGGTGGTAAGTGAGGATATTTTGGGCTCATTATATCATCAGGTTCCTAAAAAGTTTCCTCGAATGAATTATTTAACCAAAAAAATTCATATTTCATGTGGTATTATTCTAAAACACATTATCACTTCAAACTAGAATCTCCTCCTATTGTTCCCCATATGATAGTTCTTGTTCCAGTTTAACGTCTTTGGAGTTCAACACATGTGAAGGGTTTAGTATGGAATTCATCAAAATTATTCGTGGAAAATATCATCTACTTGGTATAGGTCTATAGTTATTTCGATGTGATATGATTAAAACTCAATATGATCATGTATCTCTAAGGAAATAATATACCTAGGGCTTACCTTTATATTCTTTCAAAATATTTTAAACATCCTTCATGAAGATATCAAAAGAAAAACCTTATCACCCCTATCAAATGATATATCTCCTCAATTACTATCTGCATAAAACATTCTTAATATCTTTTCCTCTATTAAATGGATCTTAGTGTTTCGAACTGTCTCTGAAATTTCTATAAAAATATTATGACCTATCAGCTTCTTCTATTTCTCAAAATTTATCTCAACATATTAGAGTACTATATCAATTCCCATACAGAGCCTCATACAATATCCTTATAATTATAGAATGAAAACTATAGTAATATTAGAACACTATTAGGGGAAGGTGTCAATACCAATATCCTTAGAAATCCATTGAATAAGATATTAACATGTCCTTATGAGTTGTAATGATTATTATAGACTAACCATCTATCTAATTGTGAGTAGAAATTCAGATGTTTTGCTCTATCACCAATTCGTGCTGGATATATCTTCAATACCTCAAGATAAACCATACATCTAGATCTTTTACAATATATGGTGGTAGTTTATATAGGCTTACCACCTACCTTATGTATTTCATAGAGTTATGGATAAGAGTGAAATATTATTTGATGGAAATTAGATGCAATGAATTTGTAAGGGGTCGACTACAAAACAAATGACATTATGATATCAATATGTACATGGGAGTCATGTGATAAAATACATGGCGATGTTTTAACATGTTAATACTAGTATGGGAAATGGTTTAATAACCCCCTTAATATTCAATAATTTTTCCTCAACATGTTGATATACCCATAATATAGATACATATTCTAAATTATCGATGTTAATGTTATAGTAGACGATGTTTTATTTTAGATATCTATAAATATTCATATTTCTTAGATCAATAAATAATGATGATCTATATAAATCATCCAAAAGTCTCCTCTTCATGTATAGATTTGATGAAACACATATCAAGGTTCCAAACCATTAATCTTCATCTTTATCAAAATTGAACTACAAAATATTCACTACCTTTTTCTATAGCCCCAAATCATCCATAATGGATTATTTAGTATTCCCATGGATGGATTATTGAACATTAATTTGGGAAAGATAAAATTTCCTTTTCCCCTTATCGATTTAGGATTCATCCTTTCAAAATACATGATTATTAAGTCTATTTAAACAATAATCATGAATAAGGTTACATTATCTTTACTTCTCAGAGTATCTACCACCTTTATTTCCTTCCCATGGTCATAATTTATTGATGAATCCTAGTCTTTGATAGATTATAACAATCTAATTTATATCATGTTTAACTCTTTTTGGGTGAATATATACTTCAAGCCCCTATGATCTATATATATATCATCATTTTCACCATTGAGATAATTCCACTAAATTTTTAATATAAGGATCAACGTTAACATCTTAAAATCATGCATAATTTATTTTTTTCTCTTGATTTTATTAATTTAAATAAGGTATAAAAAAATTTATTTTCATTCTAAATGAAAATTAAATATAATACCATTAATAAATAAAAACATCATATTACATACCCTTCCACGCTACATCATAATTAATGTATAGATTATGTCACTGGACAATTTTTTTAGTTCCTTATATATTTATTTATATTATTCTACCATGGGGATCATTACTTCCTTTCATGTTAAGTTTGTCAGTTTATTTGATATATGTGAGAAGCTTCTTAAAAAGCAGCGATAGTATCCTGATATCCTAATAATACTACATATCCTAGTTACTATGGTCAATTTGGGCGTTTATTCAATAAATTTAATCATTACAGGATCTATTTACATAACCTTTCATGTGATTAAATTAACTAGGAATAATATTTTCAATATCCAAAATTCACTTGTGCTAAACGTAACATAAAATTTCTCCATTCTTATCGTATTAAGGATAATTTGATAATGATATCCATGATGTTCCTTGATCATAGAATATATTTTAATATCATATATAATGTAATTTAAAATTTTATCAATGTATCCTCAAATGAAACAATTCAATTTATCCATAAAGGCATAGGGATCATTTATAATCCCAAATTACATCACTATAAATTCATAGAATTCATACATCATCGAGAAAGTTGTCTTGGATATATCCACTTTTTGAACCTTAAATGAAGATATTTAGATCAATGATAAATACAGGGTAACTATTTTGATATAATAAATTGATCGAAAATGACATCAATATATGGGAAAAGATTATTGTTCCTGAACATGAGATAAGTAATCTCATGATAATCAAAACAAATATGCATTTATATATACTTTTTTTTGGTTAAAGGGGATCGATTCACCCCATAAAGATGAAATGGTATATATAAAACCATTTTCTAGATTCTCTTGTAGAAAAATATTTAATTATTATTTATCAATATGGTCTATTCTATATGTATTTTTTGAGATAGTCATAGATCCAGTTATGAGGTCAACTAAAAAATAATCTTCATTCTCTAGTGGAAGACTAGAATTTCCATCTAGAAATACATCAGTATATTATCACACAATAGCCTTGTACCCAATGTTGAGTTATTTTAAAATCATTCGAGATATATGTCCATCATGGTTGGGTTTTATTACCCATATTATTGAATTCTCATCTAAAGGTATTTCATTATAATTTTAATGTTGATATTTGATAACATATTGATTTAGGATATGAAATGATATATCTTTTTCTGAATTATTGATATTGTATTTATATAGGTAAATTCAATTCAAACCCAATATTATGTTAAATTAAACCAATGGATGAAAAAATATATCCACAAGAAGTAACTTCCCAAAAAACACTCTAAAATACATACATATATCTTTGATGTGATTATCCTTCTACAATGTGTTTTCATAGAATGGTTAATACCCAATGCTTGAGGTGGTGAAACAAATTCTTAGAAAACATGCATGATATGATTGAATATGATGAAATATAATCAAAAAAGGCATTCATAGATATAGAGTGGAATATTAATTTAAATTTAATCACATTAGTATCATGATCCACCTCCGTGGTTGTGATATAGTAAGGACCTAGGGATTATAAGTGATTTTTTGTTTCTAGGATAAATAATGTTTATATTACATTATATTTTTTATTATACGCATAAAAACATAAATAAAACAACAAAAAATTATTTAATTATTAGATAAAAGTATATTATACATTAAAAAAACCATGAAAATGATAAACATTACAATGAGAATGAAAATAAAAAACGTAGAATGGGAAAATTCAGATCCTACCAATCTGTATGTTACTTCACACCATCGAAGTAAACTACAAAAAAGAAAAGAATATTACTAAAAAAAATAGAAAACTTATAAAAGGGAGATATAGAACCTCATGAGGAATTCTAGTAAAATATGAAAGAAAAAATAATATGGTATTTTTAAATGTTAATATAATTGTCTGAACAGTAATGTGATAGTAGGAAATTGTTAGATAACCATTATAATAATAATTTAAAATAAAAAATAAATATAGGCAAGGTTAATAATATTTATCATGATAAATTTTAGAAAATATAAATTTTATAATTCCATATAATAAATATAATGATTAAAAACAAAAAAACATATAAACTTTTTAAATAAATTGTATTTTAATGTATTTCAAAAAAAAATTATATTAGCAATTACAGTTATCTGTAGTATAAAATTATTTCAATAAAATGGATTACGTATTTATAATCATCACATTAAAATTTTCCAAGGGTAGTTTTTTGTAATTTTTTGAGATACCACAATTTTTACATGAACAAAAAAAAATAAAGATTTAGAAATACAAACATGTTTTCTGACACAGTGATGATGAAAAAATGATATAATAATTAAAAAAACATGTCATTTAAGACTAAATTAAATTTTTTAAGACAAATGGTCCATTTATAAAAATATACTTAAATTCGAATATCTAAAATGTAATTTCTAAAGCCTATAATTTAAAAGTGTCCCTTTAATTAATCCTTGTTTTTTAATTTTATACTTTCCTTTTGATTAAATTATTATATTCAAAATATAATGTAATTAAAAGTCTTAAAATCATGTTATTTAATTAATATTTATTTCCAAATTAAATAATACTATTTAAATATTGACCAAGGAAATTTTATTTTATTTAATATTTTATCATAAAAAACCCATCTCCTCAAGTATAAATAACCCAAATTCCCATCTTGTAAAACTAATCCTGTATCACTTACCAAAGCCAAATATATTCCAAAATCCTTTATTATAATAAACTTATAATTCTTAGTTATGTTTTGGTGGAATCCAAATTAATGAATCATGAGTTTTTAGTGTTGTACAAGAGATGTAACATAGTGAAAATAGTTAGTTATTGTCAAACCTTCTTTAATTTTCATATTAACTTCCACATTTTCCCAATTAATTTTTAAAAAATCTATTACTAAATAAGAATTATTTTAAAATTATATTAATGTTGTTAAATTTTTTAAAAAATAATATTTATGATGTTTTTATATTTCATACATCTCTTTATTCTTCTTTGGAAAATTTCTCGTTAACAGTTGATTAATCGACAATGAGAAATTTTCCAAGTATATTTTAATTAAAAAAATAAAAATGTTTATAATTAATTAATTTTGATGAATAAAATTTAAATTTTTGGTATTTTTATCTCTAGGAATTACTTCTATTTATGTATAAATAATTTTGAAAAAAAATAGAAAAATAGATACAAAATGTAATATTTTTAAGGAGAAAATGTCATCAAAACATTTCATATTTTACAAAAGTAATTAAGAAATAGAATTAAATTATTATAATTGATAAATAATGATACAATTGAATATAAATAACTTATATTTAAAAAATTTAATAAACCCATGTTTAATATTGGGGAGTCATAAAATCATGAAAATAAAGCTTTATTTATGGTAAGGGGATACTCAAACACAAACTCTTTTTTTGTTATCTCCTCTATCACATTTTATCTATAGGGATGTTTTTCTAATGTAAATAAAATTTTATTCCACTAACCTTTTCCTTTTATTTTATTGTATATACATGTCTATACTCTTTGGAAATGTTTTCCAGCCATTTACATGGACTTTTCAAAAAGTCTTTAATTTCCAAAATATCCCATTGACTCTTCTTGTTTTGTATATTATACTATGAATAATTATTTTCTTCCATAATATGATTTATTTTCTTCATTGGAAACCAAAAATATTGTTAATGAGTATATTATTTGTAAAACCACTTTGTAACCCATTAATTTCCATTAGTTTCTTTCAAGACTATATTTATATTATGTTCTTGGTGACATGCATGATTAAGAGCATTTTAAGATATGACAGGTGGAACCAAAATTATATATCTATCTAATTGATTGGGTAATGTGGTATTTCTCATGATATCAAGAATATTATTAACGAAAATTAGGTTATATTTGTTCACAATCATCATGTTTTGTTATGTTAACATATTTTATGCATGAACATGAAGTTAGACTTGTTCATAACTATGTGCAGTATTTCTAAAATTTGTTATGATAGTTTATTAAATAAAATATTTCACATTCCATGCATTTATCTAGATTTTTCATCATTTTTATAATGATGATTCCACTCTTATGATATGATGATGTTGATAATTCTCATAAATTTATTATTTAATCGTACCCAATATTCCACCCCTTACAAGGCTTTTAGATAGCCCATTTATTTTATGTGTATCTTATACTGATTACATGTACTAAAGAGAACATGATAACTTTTAGGTGTATAAACAAGATATATTTAAATAGTATTTATATTTTATTATGTATGAGTGATATTTGAGCATAATTTTCCAAAGATATGTAATCTATGGTTTATTAAATTTATTTCTATTATATTTATCTTGAAAAAATATAATGGTCATACAAGGTAAATATATTTCACTATTGTTTTTATTAGAGGATTGATTAGTTAATTTTGGGATTATTATTAGAAAATGTTACTAAAAACCATAAGGTAATTCCTTATATTGGTAAACATATTTAGTTTTGGTAATGCATATGAAGGCATGGTTTTGAAGAAATAAAACACTATCTAGATTCTACATATGGATGTGTCCCTAACAAAATTGTACCTAAGGGGTAAAAAGACATAAATTTTTTGATTAAGAAATGAATATATCATCACGTAGTTTGAGACAAAAAAGTCTATGCAACACACCTAGTTTGAAACTAAATGGGGATATCCTTAGGTTAATCCCAAACTATATATAAAATAATATGAAGGAAAAAAACATAATATAATGATTAAACTTAATGATAGGGAAGGATTAATGATTATGATCCTAGGAGAATTATTAGATGAAATGGATAAACTTTTTAATCTCATGATAAATGAAATTAAAATTAATTTTTGTATAAGAATAAATTATTTATTCATTATTTTTAGACTTATATATATTCAAACCATTTATATTTTAGAAAATGTGGGAATTAGGAGAAACTAGACCATCAACTAGTGTGGGGGAATATCTAGTGATTATCCGATTGAAATACTCATTGCCATTGGAGGTGTATTTTGAATATTTTTGGTGATTGTTACCAAGTAGTCTCCAGATATGAACAATAACCAGAACGATTTTGAACATCATCCTTCTCCCAATAAGTAGTATCTATCAAGTCCTTTATATGGAAATGATCACATATGTTTAGTGGGTCATCCAATCCCCATTTTATGTAATAGTGGGTAAACATAGCAGAGAATATATTCTCAATGACCACTATCTTGGGAAGGGGAAATTCACATTGGCTATTTATTATTAAAATGAATACGTTGATCAATGGTGGCCTTTCATAAAGAATAAGAAGACAATATATGATATATATGAATATAGTGGTAAGTATTTAAGAATTTATTTATTAAATATTAATTCTTTCAAACTCATTGATAAAATATAGGTATAGAATTCATTGATATAATGAAAAAGGATGGTTAATATTTTACTACTTATGAGGTTAACACTATGAGGTTTTCAAGATACGCCTCATGTTTTTTTATCATCAGTGATAGATAAATATAGGTATTCTTTATTTTTTATAAAACTAAAAATTCCAAATGATCTAGATATTTTAGCATTTAGATGTTATATAGAATTATTTCGATGTAATATAAATGTAGTTATGAAGTTTAGATAATGGACCCATGGTTATGGATATGAGAAATTAAGGATAGTGTTTCAAGATGGTATATCAATTGATAAAGAAGAAACGAAGATCCAACCACCAACATGTAAAACATTTGGGAATTAACATCATGGTAATTACCATAAAGGGACATAAAAAATATTTATTCTTGGGTGATAAGGATACCCTATTCATGAATGTCGAAGAGACAAGAAGAATATGGCCTAGATTATAGAGGAAAGGATGAAACCAGACATGGCTCAATGCTTCATCTATAGGAATCATGGGCACTATAAAATCTAGTGTGCTGAACCATGGTTCTTTAAGGGTAATCTAAAACATAAAAAAGGATAATGGAGAAAGGGGAATAATTTTATATCATCATATATCCTTCAAAATAGAAAAATGAAGTCATATAGGGTACAATTACAATTTACTCATATTGAAAACGTTTTTATTTCATTATGGTTCAACACATTCTTTTATATCCTGCATGTTTTCTAGTAATATTTAATCAAAACCTCAATACCAGTAGGTATAGTTATCCCTAAAACCCCTAATGGTATGATCATGGATACCCAAGTGTTGGATTCTTCTCCTATTAGTGGTTTTATAAATATTTTTTAGTGAATTTCATAATACTCCCCTTGTTGTAATTTGATAAAACATAAGCCATGAATTTGATCTAATTATATATAGCTAATATAAAATCTCAAGAAAAGAAAATCTGTTTCTAAATTCGAAACCATTCCATTCACCAGTTAAAATGTTAGTATGATAACTAATATCCTTTTCAAAATCACTCAATTGTGTGTGTTGATTCTATTTAAATAATAATACCTTACCAAAATTGTTGACTCAAAATAATGTATCCACTATTAAAATTTTAAATTGAGTGGGGATACACTAATTTATTTATTGAAGAGCTTCCAGACCTTACCATAGATCATGAATTAGAGTTATCATTAGAGCATATAACTGGATGCATACCTATTGCCAAACTCCCAAATAGGATTACCCTGATCAAACTGGGGGATTGGAGGATTTGTAGAAGTATTCATAAATTTTTTTTAAAAAAGGTTCATACACCCAAGTTAATTTTTTTTGAGTGAGATTGTTCTCTTTTTCTAAAAAAGGTGGACTAATGTGGTTTTGTATCGATTACCAGTATCTCATCAAGATCAGAATAAAAAACATGTTTTCTATCCAAGGATTTATGGAATGTTTAAGAAACAATGAGGATCCCAATAATTCAAAATTGTGGATCTTCATTCTGTATATCATTATATAATGGTAATAAAGAAGATATTAATAAGATATTCTTTCAAATAATCTATAATCAATATAAGTTAATAACGATTCCATTCAATCTTACTAATTCTATGACAATATTCAGGGACTTTATGATAATAGTATTTAGATATTACCCAAAGAAATTATGGGTAATAATGTTTGATGATATTCTTATTTACTCTAATACCAAGGAGAAACATTAAGAGCACATGATGATTGGGTTAGAAACATTAAATAAGGAGAAATATATGTTATGTTCAAAATATGACTTTTGGATGCAGTAGTTTATATTCTTTGATAATGTGATCACAAGTGAATGGATTTTAGTCAACCCATTAAAGACAATGGATATTGAGAAATGGACCAAACCATCAAGTGTCATGGAAATCCATTGATTTCTTATCTTATATGGTTTTTACTGATGTATTTTGATAAATTTATCATGTTTTTGAAGCCTACTAACTAAGTTAACCTAGAATGTGGTAAATTTAGTTACAATGGAATAATACATGTAAAGATATTTTGAGATCAAGAAGAGGTTAATAAATGAATTGATAATCACGCTATTATCATGCGGTGAAGGTTTTGTGAAATAAAATGATGCTTAAAATAAATTCATGCATTGTTTACACATGAAAATTGACATTGTGATAGCATACGACTCAAGGAAATTGAAAATATATGATCATAACTAACCAAATCATGATCTTGGGTTAGTAACTATTATCTTCACCTTGAGGATTTTGTGACGCTTCCTCTATTGAGATATGTATGACATAAAACAATATAAAAAGATTCTAAATCACATATATAAAAAAATATATCAATATGCATCGATGAATATTGTTAGATATGATCAAGAACTTAAATTTACCAATTCATTACCATCATGGAAATTGGAACTATGTTGCTGATGCTCTTAACCAAAAATATCATGCTACTCTATCCAAGATGTAGATTGAAAAAGAACATATCTTCATGGATATGAAATTTATTGAAATGAAAATAAAAATAGTAGAGAAAATATCATACCTTTCACAATTAATTCCTAACTATCCACCCCAGAGAATAAAAAGAGGGCATAAATAGAAAATTTGAAGCCTCAAATGAATCTGGAAGTAGTTCAGGATGAGAATATTTATGAATTCATAATCGGTTAAAATGGTCTTATTAGACTTAGAAAAATATTTTTTTCTTATATAACTTGATATCTATAAATATAAATTAGATAATACACATAGATCACATTACTCCATACATTCTAGAAGTGCCATGATGTGTCATGATCATCAAGGTCAATTTTTATGGGAATACATGAAGAATGAGGTTGATAAGTACAACTCCAAAGTGATTGGTATGTAATCATGTTAATGTTGAGTGATATATGTCCAAGGGGATGATGACATAATTTCTCATACCAAAATGGAAACGAGAGAAATCCACTATATATTGATTAACTATTCTCCCATTTAAAACCTAAGGAAGTACTGTGATATGGGCTGTGGTGGATGGAATCACCAATAGTCCTTAATTAATTTATATTCAAGAACATTTCATGATTGAAAAGCATTCAAAGATATGATTAGAGAAATTTTTGAGGCATAATGAGAGACACATTCAATCATATATGATCAAAATACAAGGTTCTATTCAAAATTATAGAGAAGTATTCCACATTATATGAATGATAAAGTGAATTTTAGTTTTCCCTGTCATCCTAAATAGATGTAAAAATTTGAAGCAGACATTCAAACACTCAAGGAAATGATAATATCATACTCAATGAAATTTAAAGGCGGACTTGGTCTTCATCTCCCATTAGTTGATTTCTCATACAATAGATAACCGTACTCAATTATTCAAATGGTTCAATATGAAGCACTGTATGGGACATGAGGTAGAAGTATTACTTGTTGGGATGAAGTTGGTGAAGGAAATCTAAATGGTTTAAATCATGTGTATATTTAATATAGAAGGTTACATATATCTAATTGAATATAAAAGATTCTGAGATACAGTAGAAGATATGTTCTAGAAACCTTAAATGGGATTTGATGTTTGATGTTGGAGATAAATTGTTCCTTAGTATATCTACATGGAAGAGTGTCTTGTAGTTTTAAAAGAAAAGATAGCTTATATATGGGTAAATTTCTTCCTTTTATATCCTCGATCACATAGAATTAGTGGCCTATCGAATCACACATCCACCAAACATGAAATTTTTTTTTGATGTGTTTCAAAAATCTCTCTTAAAGAAGTACATACTTGATCTCTCACATGTACTGAATCCTAATGTGGTACAACTGGAAAATGAACTTTATTTCGAGGATCATTGGTGAAGGATCTTGGACAGTAGGATAATGTTCTAGGGAACCTGAAAACCCACCTTTTCAGAGTATTATAGAAGAATCATAAATATAAAGATGCGATATGGGAACCTAAAGAAATGATGAAACATAAGTACTCCAATCTATTCTTAACTGAAAACAAGAGTTGATTTTTCAAGAATAAATTTATAGGGGCGGGGGTGTGATTTTATCAACGATGATTTTTAAGTGAATTTTTTTATGAATAAATTTGAATTATATTATGTTATATATAATATTATATATATATATATATAACAAAGAGAAACTGAAACCACTTTATTTTAATAATATAGATTGTTAAATTAGTCAACAACTAAACCCATGAAAATACTAAATATTACAATGGGATAAAAATATAAAATAAATTAGTAGAATAGAAAAATCTAGATCCTTCCAATCTATTAGAATCATCATCCCCATTAACAACACTATTGAAAATAAACCAAATATTTTTAAACAATTCAAAATCTTAGAAAATGAAATTATAAAAATATTGGAGGAGTTTTAGTTAATTTTGAGGGAAGTAAAATAATGTTATTTATAAGAGGTAATATAGCCATTGGAATATTAATTTCATTGTTTGAAATAGTAACATGACCACTATGAATTATTACAAAACCATTGGAATTATAATTTTAATAGAAAATAGTTATTTTTTTGTAAATAATATTTTTTTCTTGATATATTTTAAAAAATATTACTATTATATTTCTATAAAATAATTTTAAGATTAAAAAATAAAAGATAAAATTAGCATAACTTAATAAACTGTATTTTAATGAATTTTTCATAAAATACATAATTTTTATATTAAAAATAAAAATTAATTATGTTTTAAAATGATAATTATAAAATTAATATCATTTTTAGAATCATCGCATAAATATTTCCCCATGTTAATTCTTTTTAATTTTTTGAAATACTTCAATTTCTACATAAATAGTAAAAATACTATTTTTCAATGACCTTATGTTTCATAACATAATGATTATAAAATAATAAATTAAAAAAAGGAATATTTAATTTATTCTTAAAAAAATTTAATAAGGTAAATTATTTGTCTAAAAATGGAAAAATTATTTTGAAAACCTAACAAGTAATTTCCAAGCCTAAAAGTCTAAAGTGTCCTTTAAAAGAAACATTTTTTTTTTCAATTTTCGACATTCCTTCTGATTGAACAATTAAATTAGAATTATAAATTTAATCTATGTCCAAAAATGTATTTTTTTTGTTAAAATTTATTTTATAATTTCAATAATGAAACTATTAAAATCTTTACCTTAGGTATTATATTTTATTCAATATTTTTCCTAAAAATACCACCTCCTCTAATATAAATAACCCCTCTCCCTTCCCTTGTAATACCACTCCTCTCTGACATAACAAATCCAAATATCTACCCACTTTTTCTCTATTAAGCCCCTTTTCATCCTTAGGTATATCCAATAGAAATACAAATCTAAGAATAAGGGTATTTTAGTTCCATACAACAGAAGTAATGTCAAGAAAAGAGTAAGTTTTTATAAATTATTCTCTAATTTTCCATTTCTATTTCTCATTTCCCCATTACTTTGAAAATAATATTCTATGATTAATTAAATAGTATTTGAAATTTTTATTAATTATGTTGACCTACTATTAAAATTACATTTATTAAGTATTTATATTTCATTCAATGTTTTCTTCTTCTTTGGATAACGTCTCATTAATAGCCATTTAACGGTAAACTAGGACATTTCCAAGTCCTTTCTTATCCCCACCAATTTTCATGTTTATACTAAATATATATGATATATAAATATATAAATTTTTTATTTTAATATTCTATAATTAATTCTATCTGTGTATAAATTATGTTTAACAAAAATTCAAAAATAAAAAAAATATTATAATTTGAAGGAAAATATGATATAAAAATGTTAAATCATAGACAATGGTAATTATAAAATAAAATCCAATTATTATAATTTATAAATATTAAAAAACTAAATACAATTTACTTTTAGGTACATGTTTTAATAAATATAATATTATTATTTAGTAGGTGAAAATAAAATAAAATAAAAAGGTATTTAAGTTAAGGGAATTCTCAAACACAAACTCATTTTTTGGATTATCTCTTATCTCAGATTTTTTCGATATGAATGTTCATAAAATTCACTTTAACTAAAATTCCTATTTCTCTTACATTTTATTATTATGTATATACATGATTATACTCTTTATAAATTTTTACCGACCATTTATAAATCTATTTCAAAAATATGGTAATTTCCAAAACATTGCATTGACTCCACTTGAGTTTTTTATTATGAACTCAAGAATGATGATGTTTTATGAAATAATAAGATTTTTAATTCACATAGAAACCCAATGGTTATTCATTAAAGTATGGTTTTTCAAACCCTTATGAAACACATTCCCTTCAATGGGAATCTTTAATGACTATGATTGTATTAAATTCTATGTGGCATACAAGATTATGACTATATTATGATGTGATGAGCAAGAAAAAAATTACATAAGCCTCTAGTTCTTTGGGTCATGTGTTATATTTTAGGCTATTACATGTATAATTAATGAACATGATTATATGATTTTCCATATTTATTGTGTTATAATTTCGGTACATATTTTGTGAGAGAACATGATGCCCATATTGATCACATCATTATCTAGTATTTGAACACTTTTTTATAGTGTTTCATTATTATAAATATATAACATTCCAGTCCATTATCAAATGATTCCCTTATGATTATGGGGATGAATATATTATTGTGATATGATGACACTAATTTTGGTCACCCTTGTACTGTTGACATATGTCCCTTATTCCTCCCCATATTAGGCTTTTAGCTCACCCCTTTATTTGATGTATATAATCAGTAGATTATACATACTGAGGAGAATGTGAGATATTTTAGGAGGATAAAGAAGAAGGGTTAAAATAATGATTATGTGTTTGTATGTGAATTTGATATATAAGCCTAATTTCCCATAGATAATAAACATTTGAATCCATTAATGTATTAATAATATGTTTTTTTTATAAAATTATCACAATAGTCTTATAAGAAGTAGTTAGTTCATATAAAAATTCAAAAAATCATTTTTTTCCCACATGTTTTAAGATGTTTCTGTTTATTCTCAATCTCCATACCTTTGAGGAATTGTTGTGTGGGTGGAACATAAGTTAGGACATTTTTTTACTCTACCATATTAACATGAGTCTTCATGCACTTATGAAAAGAATTAGCATTGTGGAAAATCCTCAAACCCTAGAATCACTTCCTTGTCACATGGTGGAAATTTCTATGACGATTATTGAAAAATTATTTTCTATGTAGGTAGTTGAACATAAATTTCCTTAAGAATATTATGATTTGTTCTTACATGATCCTATAAAATTCTTTTTCTTTCTCCATAATAATTAGATTATATAGATTTTATCATCAGTTTTAGTGTTCCCTAGGTAGTCTATTTATAGATCTAAATTCCTTGACAGATAATACATTTTGAAGAGTTGGATTAAGTTTATTAAATAAATGGCCGATTTTAGACTTCGTGAAATATTAAAAATAAAAGTCTTTTTGAGCCATTAGAATTTTGATTCATACATACCAATGGATACATCTTCCTTTTGTTTTGATTTTTTTAATTCACTTTCCATCATTATGCGAAGATTTTGAGAAAAATACTTATTGAGGAATAACTTAGTATATTATTCCCATTCAAAAAATTCTATATCTTATTTTTTTCTTTATTCTTAATGAGTTTCTACCATTTTTTAGCATCACCTTAAAAATGAATAAAGGGGGACAATTATCATATTATACGAAATAGAAAAGGTAAAATATCATTTCTATCACATAGATCCATTGATTGGTGATTAATGGATTATATAATCAAATGAATTAGTGTGTAAATTATCACATGAAAGATTCAATTCCATGTTAATAATATGATTACGTTTTATGGATATCAAAATTCATTGTATTATATTTAATATCTTGCTATATTTGACAATGAATCCCTGAATGAATGTTAACCCCTACTCCCATATAATTTTGTTTCTCATTTAAGATATTAACACATTTCCCATAAAAAACATTGTTATCATACTTTTAAATTTTTCTATTAATTTTTTAATTAATGAAATGTTAAATATTTGATCATTAAATATAGAAAATGAGAACCATTAACAAAAAAATAGTTAAATCAAAAATGAAAAAAATTATTGGTTTTAATTTATTTTATTCATTTTATATATCATATTTGGTTCTTGAACCATATGATAAAGCTATTATGAAATAATTTATAGTAGTTTAAAAAGTTAATATGATCAATCAATTCATATCACCCTAAGAGTGTGTAGCTAGGTGTGATATTTTATGACCACTCATTATTTACTTATTAAAGATCAATTTAAAACTCCAATGTCCTTTTTCTAGGTGATTACCCCTTGGAGCATATGTAAAAAAATGATCCTACTTTGTAGAATCTATATAATCTTGTAATTTATAAAATATTTCATACTCAAAACATTAAAAAAATCCCAAATGTCACCATATACCAAGATTTATCCTTATCGATTAAAAAATGTCTATAATCCTATATAATAAGAAGAAAAAATCTTGTCCCTATAAATAAATAATCCTAGAACTTATATAATTAATGATGCACTCGATCCATACTCCAAATTTTAGTGTTAAAAAACTTCATTGAATACGTTTTTTATTCATAGTCAGATTAACTAAGATAAACAAATCATTATTTTAGATTAACTTCACAAGTTAAACAATTCAACTCACAAATAAAAACACAATCCCAATAATTTAATGTTTAGTGTCTTCAGGAATGAGATATAAAACAAACTTGTATTACAATGGTTATGAACAGATATCAATAATTGATCTATTGTAGAGTCCTTTCTAGACTTCTCACTAGTTGTAATCATCTTCAGAATCAAGGAATAGAGAAAATAGGAGACATGCGATATATAATTCATAATATTGTAAAAATTATTAACATTCCATTAAGGATAAATAATAAATATATGATAAAACATTAGAAGGGGGTAATATATTTTTTTAAAAAATTGAACAACAAGAGTTCACAATAAGGCATGATAAAAGGGAATTTAATTTATAATGAACAAACACATGCCATTTAAAAATAGTATGGAGTAATGAGATAATAAAAATGAACCACGTAGAATAATCATATGTATATGGAATGGAAATTTAACACACCATTGACATATATAATAATAAATAACCATAGAAAAATATAAGCACATGGTTTCATATTTTTGTGATAATTTCCAAGGACAAACCTTAATTATGTTATCATATCTAAGAAGTCCCACACTTTAATTTTCAATCATATCCAATAAGGATCCTTATATATAATCTCATGAGAAATAAAACCATAAAACATTAATTAGAGGGTGATATATAACCCCATAATTTAATCATATATACCACTCCATATCATTTTAAATCAATCATTCAACATATCATAAATAATCTATAGAAAGAGAAACAAGTTTTATATATTTTATAAGAGATGTAACCTAAATTGAAAAAAGTCATTAGATTGATTTTTACCCATACTAAATGAAAAAAACTGATTTTCTATAGAGTAATTTATAAGGATATAATTTAATCATAACTCTATAGGATTTAGATAGTTATAATATGAAAATGGAAGCAAATCCTTTTAAAAGATATTTTAAGAAAAAAACTTCATGAAATTTTCAGAAAGATAAAAATATATGAATCTTATTACAAGATAAATATAAATAAGGCGACAAGAAATCCATTTTTAAAAACCACTTTATAATAAATCCAAATTACAGATCCCTGAAAATGACTTAAATGATTTTTATTGGAAATGTTTCATGGAAGGTAAAAATAAAAAACTTGAACTTAAAATAATTATTAACATTTTGATTATAATTTAATTGAAACATTCATCATACATAGGGTGGTAAATCATTAATTTGATAATAATTAAACCAAAATTTAAATATTACTATAAATAATACATATTTGGATTTCAATAAAAGAGTAAAATAAAATTAGCAGGAAGAGTGGATATAGTCATGGAAGGGAAATAGATCATTTGGAAAGGGTGAGAATTATTCATTACATCCTAAAATTTTTAAAGATAGAAATACAATAATCTAATTCACCAAAAAAGGGAGTCAAAATGTTATAATATCATTATATAATATAATAAAAATCAAATTTTAATACCATCGTAAATTAGTAATCATTAATACTCAAGAAAACATGTCGAGTCAAGAGAACCTATATGATGTATGAAACATTTTAAATGAAACTCATTGAAGGATTGAGAATGAAATAAAACTTAAATTGTAATTAATAAAATATTTTTAATGATATTATAGATCATTTACATGTTTTATAGTCTAAATAAATGAAACTACAAGCCCAAAACAAAATATGTCACAAATAATGGAAATTTGGACGAAATAATCTTACCTTTAACCCCTATTAACTGAAAATTCTCTAATGTCCTTTATAAAATAATAAAAATATTAATATAATATTTAAGAACCTTATTCATGCCTATATTCATTTAAAAAATTAAATTATATTCATTTATTAGAAATATTCTATGGATTTTTATATTATTTTCATCATCATGTGTTAAGTGTTTAAATTGTGTGTTTAATACCAGTTTTATAATGGCAGTGTCGAGTTTTTTGAAATCCAAATTTAATTTTTAAGTAATCATTCAAGGTATTTTAATTTATGATTTATAATGATTTATATTGTTTTAATTTCATTTCAGATGTTTTTTATAATTACTAATGTTTAATTTGGTGATGACATTGTTTCAGAAATTTATAATGTAGTAATATAGTATAATAATAATAATTTAAATCTTAGTAAAACATTTATATAACAGTAAATAGAAAAATATTCTATAATTAATGTAAAATAACGTAATTTTTTATGTTTCCATAGTCGTAGATGATAGAAATTTATAGCATTTTTCATGTAGGTGGTTAAACCAACCCAAATACACAAAATATAATCCATGTGTGAGTATGTTTAATAAATGATTATTTTTAGCAATATCATCATTAAGTAATCTGAAATATATTATTTTTGTTTTTTAATGTGGTGAGTCGTATTTGAATACAATTTGATAAATATAAAAACCATATATGAAAAACAAAATACTTCTTTTTTGTGGAGGTGGTAGTCTACTCATAGGCTTATGTGACACAGTCATTTAGACTGATCATAAACGCGGTAGGAATTGGATTATAATTTAATAATATTAATTATATTTTAATTCTTATATTTGTTCATTTAATAAAACCTTTTAACTATTCTTTTATGGTAGTTATTAATTATTGATCATGCCGCTCATGGAAGTGGTAATTCTCACATTACCAAAGTTAAATTTTCTTTTTTTAAATGGTTTAAAGAAAGGTAGAAAATGGACATCACAAATAAATAATAACATCTCAGTATAATTATTACACTGATACAATTATTTCAACATTATAACATTAGATTTGGGTAAGTATAAGATGAAATAAATTAAATGGAATAAAAAATATTAATTAAAAATTTTACCTTTCTCTTTAGAAGAGAAGCTATGAAAATTTGATCAAATCATTGATAGTTAGTCTATTGATAAGAATAAGAGGTATGGGGTGTAAAGAGAAGTGGAGTAATGTTGAATCCTTTTATAAGGCTGATGGGTGACATTTTTTTAACAATTTTAATATTAATATCATTATTTATTGTTCATGTATCCTCAATAATAGAATATAATGGGGTCTGAAAGAGGTAAGGTCTAAAAATCCAAAATATACCTTTAAAAACATGTTTTTATGTATTTTGGTATTATATTTTTTGATTTTACATTTTTATGTATATTGAAATTAATCGTTTCCTGATTAATTAACTTATAATACCTTAAAAGAAAATGGACCTTATTACAAAATTTGAACCAAATAATTTCAAATGTTAAATTAATTATATTGAAATAGTATTTACATGGATAGTAGAAGTTAATTTTAATATTATCACACATAACGCGTAAAAACCATATTTAGAAAAGTGCATTATTTATAAAAATTTTGATTAAGATACAATTTTGTTTTTTTAATTTATACGAAATTAATTAGTTTATTATAAAAATGATAATATTTATCTGGATTTAAAATAAATCCAAAATAAAATTTTACCATGTCAGTTTTTGGTTAAATGGAAATCCAAAAAATTGGTTTTATTGGAATAAAATATTACTTGAGTTCTAAATTTAAATCATATGATTTTTAAATTAAACGAAATATTTTAAATCACAATTTTACATAATAAATAGATATTCAATTTCGAGAAATGTTTTATAAATTTTTATGTCGTTATTTTATTTTAATGATGTCATGAAAGTCCTAGTATTGGCGATAATGACATTTTCACTATTTAATTAAAAATAAATCTTTTCAAAAAAATATCAAAAGTACAACTTAAGAGAATAATAATATAATAAATTAAATATTTAAGTTCATTTTATGAATAAAATTTATAAATTTTGATTTTAAAATAAAAATACAGAATATAAATAAAAAAAATTAATAAATAAGGGAAATCTAAAGTTTTATTCATTTTATTTCATATCAATATATAATTTAAATAATGTAAATATAGTAGCTTATATATAATATAATTTTTAAATGTGATAAATTTTTTATTATGATGAAATTTAAAACATCTTAGAAAATTTTTATTTGAGAAAGAATAATTATTTTTATTAATAAATCATATTAATTATTTATTATCTAAATTTAATCAATATTAGTTGAGTAATATCCTTTTAATTACTTAAGGTTTTTATATTCTTAAAATTTTATTAATAATGTTAATCAACCATGTAAAAACTCATTTTTATTCAGTGTAATAGGTGGGAAATATTTTGATTAGATTCGATTTGGTTAAAGGAATGATATTTCATAAAATATTGGGGTGTTACATGAGATAAATCTTATTTATAATACTATTATAAAGAATAAAAAACTCATCATAGTAACAAGGTGTGTAAACAAACAACATCATCCATGGGATCATAAAAAGGGTTTATTTGAAGCATTAAACAAAATTAATCCATTGAAAAAGATGAGATATTGATCTTTCATTGATGAATCCATCTCTAAAGTAGTATCTTCCAAGAAATTATTCCACCATAGTACTTAAACTATGGGCATGATATTCTTGATCAAATCCTTATTATGATTTTTAGGATTCCCAAATGGCCCTTAGATAACGGCTGAAACATATTTGACCTCTAGATTTCCCCAATTAGGCAAATGGGAATAATCTTGAAGATAATAGTGAAGCAATTAAACAAGAAATATATCCTTGATCCAAATCATCTTCTTGGGATGTTATAACTAATATTTAATAGCTCCAACATATCCTGACACCATTAATGTTCAAAAAATTGGGGATAAAACATTTTCCTATAATAACACTTTCTATTAATAGAATGAGAATATTTCTCTAGGAGAACATGATCTCTAAAATTAAATTCTATAGGATTCTCCTTTGATGAACATTGTATTTATATCAATAAAATTATTCCTTACACCAATCAAAACTCACCCATAGCTTCACTATCATGATATACACCAAATTTTGTCTAAGAATTATTGACCCTCAAAATTTTATCTAATACAATGGAGAAAAAAATGATAATGAAAAAATTGAATGTGGATATACCAATGGTAAATTTATAACTATTGTTTTAAGTGAACTAAACCAAGGGAAGTCACCTCCCCTAAAAACCTCCAAATTCTAGAATGCATGTGCATAATAATTATTCTATAATATGGATAGTTTAATTTTTCCTACCATCTACTAGTAAATGAAAAGTGATATTTTGGAGTATATGACATCCAAAACTATGATGGACATATCTATAAACCCAATATGTTAAATGAGGATCACTACAATAAATGATTATCATAATAAAACCATAATTCCTCCCCACCAACTTTAGATACTTTCTGTAGAAAAATTCAACTGTACTCTACCTTTTAATCTCTAATAATTTATTTTATTTCATTAAGAGGTCAGTGACTACACATATATAATTACATTCACATTGATCTCAAAGAAATCTAGGGATATATCCCCGAAATCTCCTATAAGTTCCCCTAATTAACATTGAGTGGATAATTCTACCTACTAAGAACAAGGTTCGTAGACTTAATAATTAGGTAAACCAAAAATTGAAGTACAAACTCAATAACTGATCAACTGACCCAAGCCATGAAAACTAAACTTGTAAGGAACGATAAAGATTAACCACAATTAGATGTACACCAAAAGGAGAACTATAGAACTCAAACAGAGCTATGTCATGAATAATTGAATGAATTAATTTAATCTTTTCAAAACACCCAAGATATACTTTCCTAACACCATCCCACATTGGATTCACCACAAACAAATCAATCTCTCCAAAACCCTACCTCATAGTCCCCCATCTGAGACTCCTCCACCTACTGTACTAAAGATGACTACATGATAATATAGTAAATACCTCATCCACCACCAAATTCGCCGATATCACAGTGTTCCATATAATGATCTTCCATCAATCTTTATGAATTTCAAAATTCATACAATACTCCTCAAGACTTTTTTCTAAAAACATCACCCAAAAAATGTCGCATTCCCTGACTGATAGGAACTCTAGAATTAATTATCATAAAATAATTTCATCCAAAATCACCCCCAAAAAATTAGATCGTGTTTGGAGAAAATACACCTCAAACTCTTGTGATTTATTGAGACCAAAATGTGTTCACCCATGAGGTAATAACAAAAAAAATTAAATAAAACACAATAACCATAAGATAAATATAATTGTTAGTACACATAAATTCATGATGATATTATTGTCGATTCCCATAGGACATATCTTTTATCAATTTCTTCAATAAATATCCAATATATGATGATTAGTGTCATATTAAACCTAAAATAAAACACCCTATTCTGTAAAATAATGATCCAGAGTGCTAGATATCTTCTCAATCAAATAATCAACATGATCCTAGAACTAATTATACCACATAGTAGCCAAATTATTTATAGTAAAAAATTTTAGTGGATTCATTATTTAATAGTGGTAAGGTATTAATGTCCTGTAATATCATTCAAGACCAAGGAGGCTCTATACATATGAAACATCCATGGTGGGTACCCATGAAACTACCCACACATTATTTAGACTATATATTTCTATGACATATAGAGATAATAAATTTCCATTGAAATAGACCTCATGGGCTAATAAATTGTACTTAAATATCTTCAAAAATCGATTATGATGCTACAACATTACCAAAATAGCTCATAGGTGATCTTAATTGTCCTTAGACATGTAGAACATAATGATGTCATTGTTAAACACCATCGTGAATACATAAAGAAACTCATGGAACATTGAATTTATTAGTCCCATGTTCATGGATGGGGTGTTCATTATAATTAATTATAACACGGATTACTTATAATTCCATTGATGAAATCTAAATATAATCTTTGGAATATTATAATCCTTCACCCCTATAATAAGTTGATCTCTTAGAATCAGGAAACTACCTTCATATTAGTGAATAAATAATATATTCATGAGAGTGGATTATTATTCTTCATTTTCACTTGGTTCATGTGGAGAAAATAGATATACAAACACATTTTTTATATACCCTATTCACATATAGAAATTGAGAACACCACAGTGTCACACTGGGATTCATGAATCTTTTATTTAGAAGATAATTAATAAGTATTCATACCTCCCAAAACATATAAGGAAATATCCCATATGAGTAAATTCATATAAAATAATCCCATGGTTACCACTCTATCCAAACCATAATATCTCATTGATGGGGGAAGCATCAGAACTTATTATGATAAGAAATTATTATAATCTTATATAACATTTTGAAACACCACTCATTGATCATCCCCTAAAATCATCTTCTTCCTAACCATTAAGGAATAAAATAACTTAATACAACTCTAACCAATTAAAGGGTATCTCTTTATAATAAATACAACATAGACTCTGTGATTATTATAGATATAACAAAACTATTATAATAATCCACAATAGCCTCCAATGAATAGTTCCAACCCATGAATGTAATAATATCATATGGATCTCTCAAACACATTAGAAATCCCTCATTGGGTGATGTTTCCCTAAAAACAACTCATAATATATACACACTTCATAAAATATATCATGACTTCGGTCTAGTGTGGTAAAAAAAGGGAAATGAAAACCTCTCTAAATTAATTAAATAATTATAGAATAAAGTTGGCGAAAAAATAGAATACATAAGTATTTTTTTTATAAATTCACCCAATTAGAATATAATCAAATAAAATATCAATACATGTTAATCACACTTGGCCCTGGAAAATCCAAAGCATAAATCTAGCCATGAATTTCAATAACCACCATATTCTTTATTTCATATCAATACATGTTTTTTTTACATATGATTACACTTAATAAAAACTAGAAGATCGATAATTATTATTTATTTTGGAATTATGTACATATAATAAAAACATGAACATGGGATACATTAACATTATTGAAAACATATTGACACGATTCGAAAATTCCATGGAATTTAAAACTTCATGGGATAACCTGGGGACAAACATAAGAAAGGGGTGAGATACAAATCTAGTAAGGTAATAAACATGGAATAAGGTGATACATGCTAGAAAATAGGAAAATAAACGGGGAACAAAAAGAGTAGGAATCATAAACATGAACAATGATACATGATATAACATGGTAATCATAACATGGTAAATGCAGAAACAGCTTAAAATACTGCATCCTAAGCATAGGGAATGGTTAACTTTCATGAAATCATGATGGAAAAGCCCCATAAATGAATACGGTTCACCCCTATGCCAAAATGATATCTCATGACACTAAACATTACCCAATTAATTGAAGCACTATATAAATTCAGGTTCACCCGTCACGTTCTTTTCATTCTCATGCGTAAGTGGGTCACATAGATTATAACATGTGGATTCAATTATTATAAAATATTATTCCATGAAAATGGATAGTACAATTGTTTTGGAATGGAACAATTGTGGTGAAATTTTAGAAGCATATCAACATAACACAAAAACTCCTAAAATGGATTGATGAGAGTTAAAGGGGTATCTCATGAATTTTATATCAAATTTTAATTTATAGTTACATTTAAAGACATGTACCTACATTATTAATTGGACATGGAAGGCCCAATTAAATAAATAAACTTGAATAAAGAAGAGAAGGTGGGGATCCTTTTCTAAATGTCAGAATGGTATCGGGTATACATAAAGGTTATTGGGAGATATTAATTAGAGTAAAAGGGGGATATAATCATTTATACATGAAATGGAAATTAATGGTTGTATGTAATAATTTATAAAAAACATAGAAAAATAGAAATTAAATTACATAACATAAAACATGTGCTTGATAAAAAGAAGAGAGTATAAGATCCCAAACATGAGCGTGTGACTCCAAATGATTAGGAGGATATTCTTGAGAGCTTGGGGATTCTTTTTTGGAATCTATAGAGGTAACGAAAGAGTAATGACATGATTAAAGGAGTTTCAATGAGGATAAATATGTCCATGGGTGGATTTATATTTGAAAAGAGAGGATAATTATTTTTTATTTATCAAACATAGGTTTTCGACTCTATAAAATAAAATAACCAAAACCGCAAACTGTTCCATTTTTTTCCCATCGTTTATACCTAATGTTATTGGATTTCATTATTTTTGTAATTACCGGTTCTAAAATTAATAAAATAGTTACTTTGTTTATGTAGAGGTCACTGAATCTCTCAAAGAAATGAATTTAAAACGTTAAAATATATTTATAGTTTTGAAATATTCATAATAGATTTATAAAATTAATTAAATAAACATAAAATACCATTATTTAAAATATATAATTTATTTTGGACTTAGATTTCTTTTATAGTATTTATTATATCAGTTTTGGGTCATTATGATGTCATAATACACAACATATATTTATACGGTATTTAATTTTTATATGAAAATATGAATCACTCCTAAAATTGTGAAAAATTAACCATTAGATAATTTCAACATTATTATCCCAAAAAATAATATTACTTTTACCTAAATAATTTTCTAAATATTTTAATTTTCACATTTAAAATAAAATCGATATTTAGTAAGAAATGATAGATTTTTTTGGTAATAACATTTTTTGAACCCTTATACAAATTAAAATTGAAATCATAAAAAATCTAAGATAATTTACATTTAATATAATTTATTTGATTATATTATTTTATAGAAATTTTATTTATTTGAAAATCCATTTATTCATAAAAAAAATTCCTTAATTGAATTTGAATAGTAACAAAAAATTATATTTATTTTCTATTGAATAAAAATTAAAATAAATTATAATGTAAAATTAATAGGCTGAAAATATATTCATTATAATATAAAAAATAATTAATATACTCATATTTCTATGTTCTTGATATATATCCCATTAATATTTCTACAAATTTTCTAATGGTGAGGTGCGCGATGGATTGTCTTTCATGTGTGGTTCGATGAACATGGTTTGGACAGTGATCTCGATGATCTTGAACTTATCCCATAAATGGTTTTATTAAAGGTTATTTTTTGGTTCTCTACTTGGGATTGGCCAAGGGAAATTCCCAAAGACGTTATCTCAGTCATAAGCTTCGTTAAATGGGCTTTATAGGGTACAATCCTACTAATTGAGGCCATCAATTACTTTGCCTGTTTTTCTTGTATATCATAAAAACATAAATTTATACTTATCTTGTGATAACTTTCAGTGGATATATTTTATAAATTTTAGATATTCTAAACTTCAATTTAAATTATAACACCTTGAAATTATAGAGTAAGAATGTTGTATATGATAGCGTGCATGACACACAACCACAAGCACGTAAAAGATGTAATATCTTGAGAATTTATAACAGATTTAATATTTGATAAGTTAAATATATTTCATATATTTAAATATATGAAAATATTAGTTAGCATATACTACACGAAACACCAAGACTCTTCAGCGGCTTGCATTACACGTAAGATCAAGTTTTACCGAAGAATAATATATTATTAATAAAATATTATTTAAAATAATAAGATATAAAATAGATTTTATGGAAAGTATTAACTAAATTATAAGAATATATAGTTAATTTTAATATATAATTTATTCGTGGGTTACCAATTAACGAGAAATGATAATAAGAACCAATTGGATATAAAATGAAATGTAATTATTTGTTTGATTCCAAAGGAATTTTAATATTATAAACAAAATTAATTAAAATTTATTAATGATTTTAGTTAAATATATTTGTTATATATTTAATAAAATATTTTTTATATTCATCCATTAGGTTTGATAGGCATTACTTAAGAATAAACACTATTTACACATAAAAACCAATATATATATATATAAAGGCAATTTTAACTACTTTTTTTGGAAAACCTATTTTAAACATTAATTTTGAATATTTAATTTATATAATATATAAAAATAAACTTCATATTTTAAATATAAAGAAAATAATTAGGTTAGGGTGATTTTTGATATTTTTCCGAAACATTTCATTTTTAAATGAATAGCGAAAAATACTGAGCTTTAGATCAAAAATTAGTTTTCATTTAATTTATTTTAATGTTTAATTATGTTTTAGATTGGTTTAAGAGTTTAATTAGATCATTTTTTATCAATTAATCCTAGTTAGGTCATCTTACTCAATTTTACTCTGAAATTGAATATTAAGTCAGGTAAAACTTTTTGTCATTTTTACCTTAAAACACCACATTATCGTCCCGTCTACGACATTTATTTTGAATTAATTTCTACCACTCTTGTAATTTTGATTTTTAAAAATAGATTATGTATTTATAATCAGAAAAATTTAAAATTTATATTAAAATCAACTTTGGTATTTACCAAAAATATTAGTGAAAGTAATTAAAATTGTTTACCATTTTTAAGGTAAAATTAAGCTTAATAAATGACTATACCTTTAAATTAATGACCAAAATAACATATACACTTGTACGAAACAATTTTTATGCAAATAATTCATCCATTTAACTTCCATCATTATTTTTTTCTATTTTACATACTTTATTAAGGTAAAAACATGGGTACACCAAACTTTTTCTCAGAAATACCAAGTGAGTCCTTTTCCTCCCCAATAAAAGTACCACACCTCTACAACATCATCAAACCTATAATAAAACTTATGTTCTGACATTATCTACCAAATATATTCCTAAAATCCACCCCTTGTCCTCTAATCCTCCCTTTGGGTAGATATACTTCTTATGAAGACCTTTGGTATAATCCAAATGGAGTAAATCGATTTTAAGGTAACATTTTCCAATGATCTTTTTTCATTAATTTGATTATCCACTCCCTATACTATTCAAATTCCATGGCTAAAATAATTAAGTATTCTAAACACACTGATTTTTTTATGTTGTGATTTATGCTAACACTTACACCTAATTCCATCTACCGGGTAACGAACATATTGTTTCTCTGTATGGCGAATTACCACCTCACAAAACTCTGGTTGTTCATTTTTACTTTACCAAATTTCATGGTGGAAATTAAGATTATAAATATGTTTTTATATGAAATATATTATATTTATTATTTATTTATGATTCTATAGTCCTTTTATAACACATTCCTTTAATACTTTCCATTTTTGGTTAATACGAAACATCGTCTGAGGAAGTGTGGGCTACCTCCCCCTTGAAGTGATGTGATTCATTCAATACATACATAGTAGATATTAAGGTTAATTTTAAGAAACCTATGTAATATGTATAAAATACATATGATACTAGAATTATAAAAAAAAATTACTATTTATTTTTCATTATTTTAATATGAAAAATAAATGAAAGTAATGTTCATGCGTACGTATGACCTATCGTCTCTATGAAAGGTGTACTTAAATTATTATCTCAAAATTTTATTTAAAATTATAAATACATATGTCCTTAATATATAAGATAATTAATTCATGGTTGATATTCTATAGATGTTTGAATCATGATCTAAAAAAAAGTAACAACAACTTACACGTCAAAAAATACTTGAGGAAACAAGGCAATTAACACCCGAAATAGTTTCAATAATAAGAGTGTTAACAAAAGGGTAAAAAAATATTATAAGTTAAATGAATAAAATTTTCTTTATTTTAGTTTTTAAAAATTATTTGGAAAAATTACAAGACTAGGTGCAAAGATGGCGCACGATTCTCTGGCCTGGTGTGCCTGGAACAGTTCATTGAAAAATGCTATGGTTTTAATAACACACACATGAGACATTTCATAAAAAGTAAAATAACTATTATGTGGTTACCCATATCAGATATCCAAGGGAACCATTGATCTAAGAATAGTAGTGTTACCCTATGCACCACCTAACCATGCTCGGCACGGGTCAACTATAACAATAGCCACCAAGGGCTTAATCGTAAACAAAATAAATAAGTAAAATTATTTAATTTTAAAATAATAATAACTCATAAACAATAAATTTAATTAGAAATTAGATACAATCATTGGGTTTGTGAGGGGGTGTTTTCCTTAGAAGAGGCTTAACTTCGACCACTGTAGGCCGACTGTGATATTTTGTATTTGGATGTAAAGGTCATTAAATTTTTTTTATTAGGCAACAACATGTTTTCTTTTAATACGCATTTGTTAGAGAATTTAGGGTTATAACTATAAACTTGTAATTCCTATGAGGCAAGAAGATATAGCTCTCTCGACAAACGAAGGTGGATGATAGATCAATGATCTATGATGAACCTCGTATTCGAAGGATCTTCACCCACAATAATGACATGATGACAGTTATTCATTAGAAATTGAACCAAATTGAGGTAGATATTTATCTATTTAATTTTATTTTCCAGTTCATGATGTTAAAGAAGATCACTGACCAATCAATAAACACATTGTCCTGTGGATCAATAATTGTTACACGGTGGGATTTACCTTAGTATAGTTTTTATGGGAGAATGATCTTCAGATTATTTTTTCTATTTCTATTTTCATTCTAATGGAAACAAATCACAATCGACAAGAACATTGTTGATGGTCCATTATTGTGGGATGATTTATTCTTTTCTCCCACTATTCTTTGTTCATCATAGACATTCTACATTTGGCATGTGACACAACATGTTGTGATCCATTGATTTTTCTATACTCGATTATTGGTGCAACAATATGATATTTCATATCTTGGACTGTACAGGGCAAGATGGTGGGGCGATATGACAGTAAGAGACATATCAATTCGGTTCGAGAGATATCGAAATTTGAGAGACATTTCATCAGGATGGTTTGTGGAAGAAATCCAAGGCCAGGGTAGTGATGAAAGAGACCCATGGATCATAGACCCACATTAATTTCCATAAATGGAGCACTAGAGGAGATCCAGTGGCCCACAGAATGGGCCACTGGTGCCAGCGACTAACACTAGTGTCATGCGGTGACAGTCGCATATTGGAGGAGGTGTGTGTTGGTGGCATGATTTGGTGGAGGAAGCCAGGTGAACCATGGATCTACAATGGTTTGAGGAGACCATGGATATAGGGACCTCAGGATTAGGTGATAGTGGGAGGACTGAGCATGAAGCATCAGTCGGACCGTGCAGGCCACGATGGCCAAATCGTACAGGTAGCTCAGTTGAACTACACAGAGTCATGGTAGGGACCGGGGATGATGCAGATGACCATGATGAATTTGGAGGTTCCATGTTAACTGGGAAACCTAATTGGGTCCACGAGATTGGGGTGGACTACCTGAAATAGGTAGCACAACTAGGGTGGTCTACATCTGGAGGAACAAATCGGATCATACGCATTGTGGTGGATCAGTGGGGTCAGACCTCTCTAGCAGCCTAGGGGGCTGGACCTAGTCATTCAGGTCCAGTAAGCCCAGCTGGAAGATCCATGAAGACTAGACCAGACCGGTCGACCTTAATCCGGGTTGGGTCTGTTCGGCCTGGTCAGGTCATACACAGACTAGACCATGGTCAGTCTTTTTCACTAAACCCGTCATAACATCCAAACAAAAGGTCTGATTGGTGATTAGTATACAAAGTTAGGACCCTTGTAATAAAAAAATAATTTTTATATGTTTTGGTGGGATTATTGTTGAACCAAAAGAGTTTCGGAATTTTCACTTTGTATATTCCTATGTCGGTTTGACACTGAATATGATAACTATCATAAGGGATGGTAGTTGAGGTTGAGATCATACCCATGGTATTTCTCGATAAGGTTTTGAATAAGGATTCCATTCTTGTCATAGAGTATGAACAATATTCAGAAGTGAATTGTCTTATCCAATTTTTCAAAGTTGAATCTGTGGGTTAGAGCATGTATCACAACGACAAACCCAGTCGATCCTCACATCTTTTCATGGTACCTTATATAGGGTTTATAGAGAATGTGTGACCAATATATACAGTGTTACCTATCCACAATCTAGGGTGATGTTTCTAGTTGGTCTAGGAGTTCCCCCAGTGATCCTTGATCAAAGAAGACCCTATACATGTGTACTGAAATAAGATTATTTCAATTCAACATAACTAGACTAGATGAGCATGCTTCGGGAAATTCTTTGTGGTTTATGTTTGTATATGACCTAGTGAGTACATGACATGGGGCTGCATTACTTATCAAAACTCTATGTGTTACTGAAACTCCATGTGGTACCAACACTCCGTGTTTTACTAACACCCCATGTGTTCCCGACAGTCCCCGTGTTACTATCATTACTTGTGTTTTTGAAACTCCCTATATTAGTAACTCTGGAAGTCTCAAGGAAAATACACAATTTTTTTGATACCTTAGTGTTATCATGGGTACTTTTGGTATACCTCCTCTACATGCTTAATATCATATAGTTCAAGGAGTGAACTCTACCAGATCAGGCTTGCTATGAGCAGAACGTTGTAGGTGGTAGTAGATGATACATTGAGAATTGTAATTCTTTATGAGAATACCAGGATGTTCTTGTTATAGGTGTTATATACATATACCAATGTTGGGATGACTATATCTTCATAGTGGTGTTTTCCCTTTATGTTACTTCGGCATGATATCTTTTTCATTGTGTTTCTTCTACGTTATTCCGTTATGTTTATGTGGTGTCCTATGGAGTATTATTTTACTCACCACTGTGTAGGCTTTTTCCACACATGTTGAGTGTCTTTTAGATGTTTGAACTTGTTACAGAGTTCTAGGTTGACAAAGAGAAGATGATGCTCAGTGATTTCTGACATTCTCTGTTGTTATCCTATGACTAGGGACAACCATCTTAATACCTTTGTTTATATATTGTATTTGTGGTTTGTAGAATCATTTTGGTGGCATCTTATTCTTTCCTAGTTGTAGTTTACTTCAATTTACTTTCCTATCATACTTTATTGGTTCAGATATAGTGGTATGAATGAATTTTTTACATCGTTCTTTTAAATGTCATCATGTTAGGAATAAAAATTATTTAATGTGTATAAAAACACAGGGAAATGACACATATTTATGGTATATGCCTACACGACACCAGTCGCCAACCCCTAGCCTATCGAAGGTGGGATTGGGGTAGTCTTATCATGGGATCCTCGGGGACGAGTAATGATAGAGTTTTATCAATGGGGTTAGTTCGAATTTATGACTTCATGTCTATGATATTGTATTGGGGAAACCTTGTTAAGTGTTTCTAGTCAGCTTTCAGGAAATGGACTACAATGTTGATGTGGTGACCAACATATCCATACACAAGGACTTTGGATGCGAACTTTTCGACTTGGAACATGAAAAGACAAGTTGTAGGAAAAAATAATGATACATGTATTATATAGTAATGGGTTTTGTTTTCCATTTACTTTCTATGTCAGCTCATGAGGAATACTCTTTTATCTCTGATACATCTTATTTTCATACACGGTGTATTCAAAATACCATACGGTGAGGTTTCCGCAGTAGGATTGGGAGTTCATCCCAATGTTTGATGAGGAATCCTGGAGAGGAGCTAGTTATAGAGTAGGTTTTTCTTTAAGATGGTATATAGGAATCACTTTCCCCTTTTGATCAATTCATAGACCCACCTATAGTGGTTCAGGTAGATGTAGCTTACTAGACTGAGTCGCGTATGGCTCTTTTGGAAAATGTTGATGATACATGGTGTTCATGATCATGTCAAATGCTTTTGATATTGCGATATCTTGTGATACAAGGTCAAAAATACCTAGCAATAGTAGGTTCACTATGTAAGCCATAGAATAAGTGGTTTCATTGAATGTTCCAGGGGCATGATAGTTCCCTGAGTAAGAGGAGTTCTAATGATTGTCATGGGAAGGGAAATTCAATGCACGATTTTCCCACGGGTCATGCTGCATTTAGAGAGTTCGTTGATGAACCAAAAAGGAAGTGGTAGTTGTAGGAGTAGAAAAATCGATTAGGTGGTGGACGTGGAAGAGATGGTAGGGTAGTAGTAAGAGGTGGCCAAAATTTTGACATATTATCACAGCCAACCCCAGATTGTCCATACCAGACTTAGGGAGTTGAAGGACATGGGAGAAGATAGTTGCTGGATGTTGAGTCTTATGACCCCGGGACTCTAGGAATGGTTCAAGGTATAATGTGTGACTTTCCACTTTAGCTACAATATTGATAGAACTTATTATAGTGATTTAATTTCTTTCTACTTTTCTTGTTTGATTCAATGAAATTCTGGTTAAATCTTTTACTTGTCCCACACTTTTAGAGACTCATACTGGAGGAGACCAAATGACCACACACTTGTGCTGAATGCGTTAACAGTCACTGAGTTTTTGGTTTTGTAACAAGGCACCGTATATAGTGCCCTTGTTAGAAGGCCCTACCTCTATATCCACCTAGAGGTACCTTTAACATTCCATTCATGTTTGATGTACCCCATTGATGGAAGGGTCGACATACTGCATTGTGACAACACCAACTTTGAGACATGAACAACAACATATACTGAATCACATTTCATTAAAATGGGAGGCAAGTAACCAATGGTGGATTATTATACATAGGTTTTAGCCCCCAATCTCTTTGGGACCACCACTGTGAATCCATTGAGTAAGAATGATAGTGACAATATAATCCCAATAAATGTGGTTGAGCTAACATATCAAGTTCTTGATGTACAAGCCCTTTTTATCCCTAGTGAAATTGTAAAAGGTAATAATATTTGACATCTCACTACAATGACTCATGAGCTGGGGTATTTTAATGTCTATTCTCATGGCCTTCTTCACTGAGATAGTGGTAGAGAAGCTTCTATATTTCTATCATCATACGCAAATTAATCCATGGAAATAAAATTGGGGGAAGATCAAAATGACCTTAGGAATTCCACCCCCACATTCAAGGAAGGTGTCTCATCCAACATTGATGAGCTCATATAGATAAATATGGAAATGGAAGAAGTCCAAAATCCTATACAGATTAGTTCTATAATTACTATTGAATAGTAATATATGTAAATCACATTTTTGAAGTAGCACTGATATGTGTTATCTTGTAACTAAGAAAATCACAAACTAAATCTTGATGTGGCTACACACCATCTTATATTACTTTATAACCACAGAGGCTACAAAAAAATTAGAAAAAAAGATGAACCCCTCTCATGTGACAAATTTAGTGGAAAAATTTGATAAATTGATCAAAACCAACTTTTTATGATAAGTGAAATATCCGAGATGGCTTGACAAAATTTTACCCATAAAGATTAATAATGTAATGATTATGGTCAACATTGACATCAAATACCTTAATCAGAACTTCCCAAATAACGATTTCCCTTTTCCAATCGCAAAACTCCTTATTGATGTTACTGCTAGCTTATAATACATTTATTTCATTGATGGGTACTTGAGTTACAATTAGATAATGATGTCCCATGAAGATGAATATTATAATACGTTTAGGGAACCATAGAGGATCCTCTTCTATCATGTCATTCCCTTCGTCTTGAAGAAAAATAGTGACACATATTAATGCACCATATATCCTATTTTTATAATGATATGGGGAAATATAACTGAATGTTATATAGGCTAACTGGTGTTAAAATCTTGATAGTGATGTTATCACTTCATGTACATTCAAACAATCTTCAATAAGCTATAAAATCACAGTATGAAGATGAATCCACTGAAATGTGCTAATAGGGAAACATTGGCATGGTTACATTGATTTATAGTCTACCAAAATGACATTGAGCTTGAACTAGAGATGACTAGTTATAATTTAGCAATCTCACCCCCAAAAATATGAATGAACTAATGAAGATCCAATAAAACCTCACATACATTCAATGATTCATAGAAAATTATTTCGGAAAATCTCTCACATTCACCAGGGTAATTAAGGATGTAATCTTATATCAATGGGATAGTGATTCCGAATAATCCTTCGAATGTATCAAGTAGTACATATTGCACCAACTAATTCTGATGCCTTTAGTGAAAGTGAGGCCACTCATCCTATATGTAGCCTCCATGGAAGAATCATTTGGCTCCCTCCTCACATAAAACAATTATATTGGGATTGAGAATAGTTTGTACAACCTCTTCCAGATGATGTTATGTACTGAGACCAGATAATTTGATGTTGAGAAGAAATTCCTCACACTCATCATTGTAGGTTAGAAGATGAGAAATTACATACAACATCAGGATTTCCATCAGGTCTCTCATATTCAATTTCTCAAGTACATCATTAGACTCCCAGTTTTTATAAGTTTCCGGGATGTATGGTCATCATTATGTAGTAATATAATTTTCAGTTAATAATTCAGAAGGGAATAAAAGAGAAATACCTAGCTGATTTCATCATAGAAAATCCTACCTCAGAAAATACATGATAATACAAAAATATTCATGATGAGGTGGTATTATATGCACATGAAAATACCCATACATGAGAGATGTACATTTATGGGACCTCCATGAACCCTCTTGAAAAAATAATGAAAGACCTAAAGCTGAATATAGTTTTTCTAGGGGTTGTACTTGTCCCTCTAGACAAATAATCTTTTCCCTACTCACTCTCACTATCCAAAGGATTCAACAAAAATGAGGTAGAATACCAATCCCTAATTGTTGGGTTGTAACTAGTCCTATAGTTTCAAATATTCTACCTAAATATCAAAGGGGACAAGAATTTGTGATAAAATAGACCAATGGTGAATATTTAATGAAAAAGGAGGAACTCCCCCCACTCATTAGATACGTTAGGGAACTTATTCCATATATCTCTTTTGAGGACACATTGAATCATGTTTCCTAATCACATAATGCTCATGCTGATGAATTGGACAATTCATCCACTATCCTTGCTTACCCTGATTTGGTAGAAACAATATTCCATAGCATTCCTTGAATTATGGTGTCTGCAATATTCATTTTTGATATGGATGGAATAAACTAGGTCGAAACCACCCTAGATCATAATGAACCAAGAACCACCCCTTTATGGATGGAGACTATAATCAGTCATATTCAAAATGGGTTTCTCTCGATAGATAGGGCATGAAGTGAATTGATTCGGCACCGTGCTGTAAACATTACCCTACAAGATGGTTTGAATGAAAAAACACCCCACTAAAACGAGTTTTTGATGGAATACTCTATATAATCACAATAAATGAATAGATTTATACATTCGTGAAAGAATTTTATGTAGCCTAGTATACTTTCCATTAATCTAGAATAACGATCTCCTATTATATTAGGAGGTTGGGATATTATTGGAAAACCATGATACAAGATTGCATGTAATTCACCAAGAAATATCATGTGTTCTAGATCCATGAAAACATCATCCATCATCCCCTAGAAAAACTACATACAACGAAATATTTCTAGACAATTTCCATTTTTGGGAATAGATGTGGGGGGAAATATCCTCCAGTAATGACTTAGCTATTCAAGTACATCCTTACTTCTATAGAATTGTTTTCCAAATGGATGAGGGGATTCCTGTCAAATAATTTATGTAAGAAAATATCATTAACTTTATATAGTCACATTTTATAAATAGGTTTAGGGACCATCATGCAATGTTGGAAGACAACGACACCAAATTCTATTCCATAGAGTTGAAGAAACTATACTAGGGGTACAACATCGAGTCCAATCACTCAACTCTCTATCATGATGCCATAAATTGATAGATATAGGCCTTCAATAATAATCTTTACAAATTAATCTAGAACATGGTGAAAAATTACAAGAAGTCTTGGCTAGAAAAAATTCTTCATTCTTTGTGGGCGTACCATACCACAACGTGTATTTCAATATTGGAAATTCCATAAACATTAGTGTATTAGACTGAGGAATCATTTAAAAATATTTATCTAGATTAATTCTATCCAAATATTCATTTGAAAATATATCTCAAATGATGAACAATCAGAAAAGTGGATAGAAAAATTAGACAGACTTGATGAGAGCTGGTTTTGTACACTACACAACATGGAAAACCCTTATAATAATATCATAATATCCTTTAATAATAAGGTTCTCATACATTTATTCCTCAATGGAAAATTGATATTTATTATTAGAACCCTAATGATAATAGGGAATAAGTCTCCAATATTGGAACCGAAAAGGGAGGATCCTTACATCGTATATAAGGTATATTAGAATAGAGCCTAATAATTGGCCACCACAGTTGGGGAACATGTCACACACCCCACTAATGAGGGTATCTTAAGAAATAATTTCCAGAGCTATCATAAGATTCGAACCATATTAGACTAAACCCCAAAATTTATCATTACCAAATGATATTAAACTGTACAGAGTTTGACTTACTACAAGACATTGAAACTGCATGGCTGGTGTCCTATCCAGATGAAATCAAGGTACATTGTTTTTCTCGATCTAGGTGCGGCATGATTCAAAGCATAGAATGATACATAGTGAAACCAAAAACTCCAGTATTGGGTCCATCCAAAATCTTCATTTTAATTTTTTTCTTCAGGTCAGGTAATCCTTGTACTTACAAGAATAGGTAAAACGACATGGGTTACTTCCACACTGCATGAAATTAAACTACACAACACTCTAGAACTATGTAAGGAATGATTCTTAATTTTGAATAGATACATAGGGACACATTGATAATATATATTGGTTCAACCACTATATGATATAATATTCCCCCATGTTACCCTCAACTACCTTTGAATTGTTAGAGGAACCCTTTACATGCCAAATTTCTCAAACTAAGCATAGATCACGTGATATGAAAAGTTGCAGTAAGAAATTCTTTTCATGATCATGGAATAAAGGAACATGAAATAAAACTGTATGGTTCCATAGGATAATAAAGTCCACGTTTAATATATTTACTGCATGAAATAAACTTTTATTGTTCCTCAAGAAATATGTGTGTCTTGATTCCCTGCAACCCAATATTCAGAGTGATTCCTAGATATATAATCCTAGGCCCATATACAATAATAAATATAAATAATTCCCACTTATCTGTATCTAAGAGAAGAATAAAGGGAGAGTTTCAAATTCAATAACTATGGGTGACTTGATTGCTGTCTTCATTGGATATGTAGTGATGCTTAGATTTCTAGCTCTAGACCCAGTCAGAACATGTAAATATTAATATTCCCTCCACTTTTTGTATGGGTTTGACCTAAAAAAAAGTTTCCGTTCATAACTATGAGTGACTTGATTCTCACCCTCATGGGATACATGGTGATACATAGAATTCCATTCATGGGCCGAACTACAATACAACCAATTGACGTTGAGGGACCCATATCCTCACCATATGATTTAAAAATACATGAAAATTGGTGAAATATATGTGTATTTATTCTCATTCTCATGAGATATATAATGATTCCTGAATTTATACCCTTGGGCCTGACCTTAAAATTCTTGTTCTTTCATATCAGTTAATCTTAGTCCTCACTGCATTTTGTTAAATTGCATGGGATTTCAAGAACTACATGTGGTTTGATTCCTAACATGAAAGGGTATGTAGTTATTCCAATATCTTCAATCTATGTCCCATCTTCAATAAAAAATAATAAAAATGCACCTCAATCTGAATAAGGTTTTGAGTCATACAAGTTCGTTCTGCCTATGTATGATCCTGATCTACACATGGCCTTCTTGTGAATATAATTTTCTCAGAACATTTTTTCATGTAGGTTACTATGTTATTATTTCATAATTTAAAACTACATGTTAGTATATCCTTAACACACAATTATAAAGTGCACATAGGTAATATTTACCACTTATTAATAAAATACAAGGAAAACTTCCAAGTTTCGGGACATTAAAATCGCATAACAAAATTTTCCTTATCCAAAGGTGTTAAACTAAAAGGTAACAAGTACATCCCCACTATATGATGGTAAAATTTGTAGGATATAACCTATCATCATCCCTTATCAAAGGACCATAAGGGCCTTACCTAGACCTACCAGAGTATAGGGCTCTTCCTCCATATTTTAAATAACACGAATCCATAGTATCACACATCATGTATAGAGCACCTTAGGTCACCAAGAACCTATCATATCCATTTTAAAGTAAAATATATCTCACAACATGTCTATTTTTTTTATTTAGAAGGGATTATACACACCAACTAGTGATATCTTGTCCATATATAAAGGTCTTCTTAATTCTTGTCGGAATGACTTCATTGTAGTGGAACCCAACACAACATTCAATTGGGGTCATCCTCAATGTTTTTTCCCATATCATTTCTCATGACCCATGAAACATGAGTTGTGATTTATTACATCTTCATTTCCATCTTAGAATGATGATAGAGTACTATTGGCCAAAGATATCATAATTAGGGTATTGTGTATCATCCCCCATATTAATTCCATGAGTTTCTCAACCTTAAACTCTCTATTATTCAGAAAAACCATTATGACCATAAAACCCATACTATGATGGTCCAAGTAAAAATACTTTAAATTGCTATTTAAAGTGATACAAAGCTTATCAGGTTAAAAACCTACAAAGGGTGGATTAAGAAAAATTCAGGTCTCTACATGGTAAACACTTCATCTCTATAGTTTTTTCAAAATTTAGGAAGAAAATAAATAACACATAATGCTCATAGAGACCACATTGTATCCTTAGTAAAAGTTTATATATTATTTCTAGACACTACGTTAAGGAAAAAGTTAGAGTAATGGGTTTTCACATCTCCATAGTAGGAGAACTTGTTCTCGAGGTGGTGAAAAACATTTAGGGTGCTTGGACCATTCTTTGATCTTAAATTTTCTATAAATAAAATATCAAGATTTAATATTTACTGGTTTATTGAAAACATTTCATTTACCTGGGAAGGGAAAACAGATCCCTCTACTTGGAATATATACTAATGAAAAAGTGTTTAGACCCACCTTATAGAGATATTTGGGCCCAATATAGAGGGATTTCTAATTCTTGTGAGCATATGGTCACAAAGACATAACCCAACCCCTCAATATATTTTCGGTCACTCTCGGTATGATTTTACCATATCATTACAACCAAGAAATGCACTTTGGACCATGATTTACAACATTTATACTTGACTTTTGAAGTGGATTCAACAATCTCGACATTATGCTAACATGTTTTTCCCTTTCTCAATGAATGAATGGGACAATCCATTCCTAAAATTTTAATGGCCACATATCTCCATTGAAACCCACAGGGCCTAGGGATTGATCTTCACAACCTGGAGATAGATTTACCAGGGATTCTAGATCTCTTCTGGATAACATTCTTTCAATACACAACATCATTGAAAATATTCTATAGCCTTAAAAAATCAGTCATATCCCCTATAAAAAATAGATATCTTTTATTAGTAATGGTATTGATACAAAGGGCTTATACCCACCAACCAGTGACACCACAAGTTTCTTTAGAGGGATTTCTAATATTAGGTGCCTCGAAAACTCCTTAGTGAAACCTAATATCTTAGAGTGTTTCAAGACATACTCAAACGGTCTTACCCATCCCAAATTCGTAGACTAAATATTTTGGGTTATAAATTTTAACAAAAAAGTTCCAAATATCTAGGTGAAACCAGTATCAATAGTATTTTACCCTTAGAAGATATCACCATGATAAATCATCCATATCCCTTGGAAAATATACATGAGTTCAAGAACCATTTTAATAACTTCACATGTATGCATATGGCTCATGCATATTTTACAATAGTTTTCAACCAAATTCATCCCTCTTCAAAATGGTCTTTTCGATCCTTGTGAGCCCTAGAAAGACCCTGGTAGATCCCCTAATTTTAGTATGTTTTGGGTCGTTCCTAGCATGTCTGCACTATATCCCATGTTTATTGATCTAGAAAATGTTATAAGACTATAAACTAAATTAATATAAGGATTGAGCTAAAATACCATAAAATAAATTAGTATAAGATTTGACCTAAAAGGCCGTAAACTAAAGAAATAAAATGAATGTGCTAAAAGACCATAAACTAATGAAATATAAGGTCTAAGCTAAAATACCATAAACTAATGAAATATTTGATATGATCTAAAATAAAGTAAAATAAAGAAATACATGTTCCATGCTAAAAGTACATAAACTAAAGAAATATCAGTTTCGATGTAAAAGAAAATAAACTAAAGAAACATCACATCAATGTTAAAAGACCACAATCTAAGGAAATATCAGGTCTGAGATTAAAGACCCTAAACTATGAAATATCAGGTCTAAGGTAAATTACCTTAATCTAACGAAATATTAGGTTATCTCTATAATAATTTAATGTAAATAAGTATCAAGTAAGTGTTAAAATAAATTAAAATAAAACAATATATGGTCCGAGATAAGAGACCCAAAACATGAGTAGTATCATGTCTGAGCTAAAATAATTAAACTAACGAAATATCTGGTCTGAGCTAAAAGTATATTAACTAAATTAATATAAAGTAAGAGGTAAAAACCCTAACTAAAAAAATATAAGGTACGAGATAAAATACCCTAAAATAAAACAGCAAAAGGTTCTATCTAAAATACCCTAATAAAATGAAATATATAGTATGAGCTTAAAGACCATAATATTAAACAATAAAAGGTATGATATAAAATACCATAATATAATGAAAGAAAAAATTTGAGAACAATAGATATTTTAAGTCCCCCAATATAGAATTATCAATTAATAATGTACTATATTTAAGCCTATCAGCTCTAGAAAAGAATGATCACTCTCCCTACAGAACATGAAATCTACCCATTTATCCTTCTACAAGTTCTGTGATATCAAGATAGCTAGAATATATATATTCATGATGTATCTCATGAGAGTGGTGATTCATGATTATTTATCAATGTGGAATATTTTATAGATTCAACATTCAATACTAGGAATATTGATTATTTGATACAATGTAATGGTTGTGTGTTATTGGCATATAATATCAGAGAATGAAATGAAATTAAAATCATGGATTGAAGGGAGATTGAACAACAACATGGATGGTTTTGGAGTTTTTTTTCATTGATAATGTGAAATAGAGTAATCTCCACATGATAGAGTCTCTTCAACGGTCTTCAAAAATAAAAATTAAATGCAATTATGATAAAATTTCATTTGCTAAAATGTCCAAGTCAGCTAGGGTTTGGAAATAAGCGTTAATCAAACACCAAAGTGACCCTGCTTCATCAGCTTCTACTATAGGAAGAGGAGACTCGACTTAATTCATCAAATCCTCAACCCTCGTTTGGGTAGTTTCAAATGAATATGATGATGATGAAGGATAAAAACTGAGATGAACAATGATTTCCCACCCTCTCCATATCTGTGTAGTCTTGGATTCCATTTCATCTTGGAAATTGGATACCAACTTACAAACATGATCCAATGCCTCTGATATCTCCCTCATCTACCCAGCATGGGGACCCTTATATGTAAGATTATTAAAATCTATTTCAATCACATCCATATTATTCCGAGTAAAAAAAATATGTTTTGTGATTACATACAGTGGTTGTTGGTAAGAACCACCTACCCATAAATCATAATATAACTGATTGAGTAATTTTCCTTGATTGTGGTATACATACATGGGTGAATTGACCAAAAAGATAGGAATCAGTTTCCAAATCATCCGACATTGTGTCTGACCATCTATGACCAATGGAAGATGTGAAAAAGTAGGAAAAATAACCATTTGAGACAAGAAGGATGTAGAAGAAGAAGCTTCATATCCCCTTATCTCGACAAGAATATCATCTATAGCCTGCATAGGAGGACTAATTTACTCAAAAGACTCTATTTTACTATTGGGGTTATCATTAATAGAAAGAGTTCTATTTCCTGACATCTCACCCAAATCTCAAAACGACTCTATTATTTACACTTATAAAGGGTTTTCAAGGTGAAATGCCTCTCCACATGATGGACCAATTGTTATAACGAACCTTCTAGATAAACTGCTACCAAATCCTAGGAATAATCATTGGATTTGAAATTAGGAGCATCAACAGGTAGATGTATGAAATCAAACACAGTTTCTTCAAAAACTAGTGTCATTGAAGATTAACATGCGACTTCAGGATGTCATGTTCCACAAATGCCAGAAAAAGGAAGAGGAGATACACTTTTTGTTCAACAGAATTGATGAGTGTATTGATAGGGTGTTTAAGGATTGTAGATAATTTTCTCACCAACCTTGTCTTAAGATGCTCTCCAACAAGAGAGATCATATATGAACATCCATCAATGTAACCACCTTGATTATCAATTGTTGTCCTAGTTAGTCTAGGTAATGGGATAAAATTAAATATATAATATTTGATCAATGAGTCCTTAACCTCAGAAACTCTTTGATACATGGTCAAACCCTTAATATGTTCAGTAGTTTGGGATGTGATAAGGCTTTAGGGATCCTGGTTGCATTATAGTAATCATAAAAATCTAAATGATACCATATCCAAAAAAATGGAAACTCCATAATAAAAGTCCATAGAGTTTGGGCCATAGTTTTTATTTGATTTTAATGTCATGTATCTTGGAAATCAATTTTTAATATAGTCTAATTACATAAGACTTAGACAATTATTATGCATTTCTACTCTCAAAAAGAGGTGTATTAAATAATATATATGTGGATATTCCAAATATTCTATATTAATAATATTCACTCATACAAATGTAAATGGATTTTTTACACTCATTAGTATAGAATTTGATGAAAAACTAATGGGAATTGGTGAAATAATAAACACTAGATTTTTTAGAAGATTAAAACGGATTAAATGCATGGCCAGACATGGGATGTGAGATTTTGGTAATAATACATATCCTATGAGAAATGTAATCAATCCTTTTTTTGTTTTGACATGTTTTAATTTTTCTAATGTTTTAGGGAAATCATAGTAGGGGATCACATATAATTAATTCTCTGATGCTAGAGGGGTTTTATAGTTTAGGGTCACAGAATATGAACCACTATATTTAATTTAATATCATAATAGCTGGATGGTGATCAATGAAATAAAATAAAACTATATTAATATTCTATTATATTTTCTATGATATGAGGAAATAAAAAAATAACTCAACTTTTCCTAGGGCCAACTGTTGTTCTCTATAAGCATTAGAACCCTTTTGGTTTACGCTCTAATTTTTTATTTATCCCTTTATATATTGATAATAATGTGAAATTAATTGACATTTTATGAAGTTTTCTATTATGGGTTTTTATCTTGAAAAAATTTATTTACATTTATTTATTTATCTATTAAAGTCTTATGACTTGGAGTAATGTGTGTCTCTTGGTTTGGGAACCTATAGTTTAGGCAATGACATAGTTGAATTTGAGGTCCTAACAATTTTAGCAAGAAGTAATCTCCATGTTTATGATTATTGATTCAAGGACAACATTGATATTCTATGTTTATGTTCAATGAGATCATACCATAATGAAAAAAGGATTAATAATCCAAGATTATGAACACTAAACCAGCTTCAATGAACACTATGGAAGTGTTTTGAGTCATCTTTTTGGTGTATTTTTAAATTTTTTAAAGATATATTGATATAGAAAGAATATCATTTATTTTTTTGTGACATAATGCGTGTACTATAAGATTAAATCCACATTAATTTTCACTAACACTATTTTTTATTTTCTAAATAAAGTTTGTAACACTACAAGATCATAATATTTGTTAACATTTATATAATTCTATGTCTTCAATTGATTTTCCACAAGAAACGCCGAACCTAAATGAAGCTGCGATATATTTATATTAAATATAAATATTTAAGAATGGCCATTAAATGTTATCCATTAAATTATAGAGGATCAATATAACTTACCACTTTATGAAACAAATGTATCAAGAAAATAAATTAAAATTCTAATATGAATTGAATTTAATTATTTTACCTAAAATAACTAAAACTATTATCGATTGTTTATGAAAGTATTTTTTTAAAAAATTTCCTTTATTGTGATATGAATTCTAATTTCAAGAAACATATGAATAATAAAGGGTATTTATGTTTTATATTAATATTTTTGGACATCAATTTTTTTTAATTATATGATATAATTAAAATAATTTTATATATTAGAAAATTAAAATATTCATTTATTTTTTTATTTTATATAATTTTAGTAAGAAGTTGAATTTATAAATTTTAAAATTTAAATTTGATAAAATATAACTATGTTTCTTATTTTTAGAAAATATTCTCTTAAAATGAAATTTTGGGTATTTTCCAAAAAGATTTTTTAAATCAAAAAATAAGATTTTTGAGAAAATGATACTTTTTATAATTATATAGGTGTATCCTAGAATGTTCGAAAACATTTTAATTAATAAAATATCTATTTATGGAAAAATAATGAATTTTAATATAATCATTGAGCTTCTGAATTCTATACCAAATTTTTTTAGATCTAAATTAAAATTTTATTTGATTAATAATTACTTTAAGAATTTTCTTTGTATCAATTATTTTCAAGGTTAGATTATGTTTTTGCGTAATGTAAATTCATAATACCAGTTATTTGATTTTAAATAAAAAAATATTTCATGGTAATTATAAATTTTGTTAACTATTGATTACAAATAAATTTTATTATTAAAAATCCATCTTTTTTTAAAAAACTATTTTTAACCAATATGTTCACTAATAATAAATTTAAACTCTCAAAACCCTAGAAAATATATTTTAAGAAATAATTTTGAATTTTTAAAAGAGTTAGGAAAAAAATATGTAAAGTTATAAATGTTAATTTTTAAATAATAATAATAACTATGTTTAAACATTAATTACCTTGTTAAAAGTAAATTTAGGTAAAAGTTGAAAAACTAAAATAAGAGTCTCTAAAATACTCATTGTTTTCCAAAAAAAGACTGGTTAGGGTGGTTTTAGATCAAAAAACACTTAATAATATATTTTTCTATTTCTTATCCATTTGACTTGTAATTGTAATGTCGCATTATTGAAAATATAAAATGTTTCTTCATAGTTACATTATATTCAGTTATAAAATTTTTACACTTTCTAAAAATAAAAAAAAAACCCATTTCCTTTGATTTTTTCCTTAGAACCCAACCAAATATAGCCTTATATCACAATATCCCACATTCAAAAGTTTCTGCTCACTATTATTTTTTTCACAATTCCACCATTTCAATGGAAAGTTCCTAGAGAAAATTAAAGCCCCTAATATGGGTATCCTCTTTTTCTTAGTGTTTCATTAATAATTTTTACTATCATAAACATATATAACCTTAGTAATATAATTAAATAAATTTTCTTATTATAACTAAATTTAATTATATTATTAGAATAAAAAAATTTATTCTATTTTATCAACTAAGAAAAAAACATTGATCGTACATACGTGTAGACTACTGCCTCCATGACACGATGTTATTCATCTTTCTAGACAGCCTCTAAAGGATGAAATAAAGATTGAATATTATTAATAAAAATGTTTTTTATTTCCCAAAAAAATTATTAATGGATATTTTTTTATATACCATCATTCATTTCATTCATTGTGAAATGAATTCCCCAATCATGCACACATAAATACTACCACTTTCATGAATGCTGAATTACATTTTTCATGACCACCCATAATTAATAGTTACAAGAATTAATTTAAATTGTATTTATTATTTTAATGTAATGCTTAATATTATGTATATTTTAAATTATCGTTATCTAAATACATTCTCTTTTTCCTTAAATCATCATAATACTTTACAATATAGGTCGACTTGACCACCTATGCAAACGATGTTATAAAAATCATGTCATAAATGGTTATGGGATATCATATAAGGTTAATACCATTTAATAATAAAATATTTGAGTTGTTTTAATGATTATAGTTTTTTTAAATATTTTTTAAATAATTATTATCTTCTCTCCATTAGATTTATAATAACGCAAAAAACAAGTTCATATCAATTTCATTTATTTAAAAATTGTATTCATGTATTTTACATAATGAAAATGATTCTTATGTAATCATAAATAATAGTCATTATTATTTATTTAATAATATAGTAATTGTTAACATGAAACATATTATTTAGAAACAATACCATCTTTATGATGTTTATATGGAACACAAAATGAATGTTATAACACCCAATAATGAAAATAAACAATAATTATTTATCATATTTACAATATATAGTTTTAAAATAAATATAAGAATAGTATTATATTAATATTTGGTTACATAGTTAATTTATTGTGATATTTATTTTCATTATTCACTAATTTGGTGCATGGCTGAGAAAATGGAAATATAAGATAAGGGGTTTTCATTTTAAATTAGTCCCTTTTGACCTATTTTTTTGTTTCACCTAGTTTGAATTATGTGGTTTATATACAACCTATTTTATATATCACATAATTATTTATATTAGTAATATTTTTTAAGATTAATTACAATCCCAATCACTCAATGGGTTTTAGTTTTAAATTTTCTAAATCCATAAACTTTTTTTGGTCTCAATTCTGATTGTTTGAGACCTGAAAAATGTTACACATGTAGTTTATTTTTTATTAAATACTATTGATTCAATATCCCAGGAATGTAATATATTTTATTTCTTCATATATAATCTTATATAATAATAAAAATCATTTTCTTTCTTTCAAATTTCTTTTAACATAAGTGTTACCTAGGTTATAATTGTTTTTGGTAATTCAATTTTCATTCATTGAGTTATATTCATTCAATTTAAATTATTTCATATAATTTCGATATATTGTATTTTTCGATTATATTATGTGATATCATATAAATGTTTTCAATATATATTGTAATTCCCTGACCCCAAAACCCTGGAGCCAGTACATAATTTTAATTCATTGGCATGATTATAAGGAAGCATGTCCTGAAGGACTGGTCAGTTTAGCTGTCATGGAAAACAGATTACATACATGACCTTTACATTTCAATTTATAACATAAAATACTGTATAGATAATCTTTTATGAAATCCATTATTACCTTATTTTAATGCTTCATATGTATAATTATACACTTCTTGGTATCCTAGGAAAAAAAAACATAAAAAGGGGTGAGCTCAAATGCTTAGTAAAAAAAATTTATCGGAAGCTATAAACTTTTAAGATATGATGTATAATAAAAAAAGTATCGTTTTGAAAAAAATATGTACATAATAGGCAATAAATAAATAAAACATTACCATATAAACATGTACATGGATATTCTACTAGTTAAATAGTCACATGAAATAACTAATTACATAACAAGGGGATGCATAATGTCGGGCATCATAACCACTACGTCAATGCCTTGTTCAAAGACCATTAACAAATATTCTGTCAAGGCCTTGTGCCGAGACACTAGTTTGTCTCATGTGAACTATCGATGCATTGATGGTCTATAGAGGGCCCCACCCATCACTTATTATGTCTAATTCATTCGTCATATGACAAGGTTGAACCATAACATTAAAATTAGTATTAAAACTACCATACTAAATGTTAATACTTTAACCATAATCCATGAATTGTATAAAAATAGCACATCCACAGTCAAACATATAACAAAAACTTCAATACAATATGGATGATTTCATCATAATAAATAATCCTCAAACATGAATAAAATATAACAAAAGATACTAAAATAGATGAAAAAAATTCAATAAATTAATTAAAAATATTTGAGACAAATATCCCTTTTACATTAAATCATTTAAAGTAGTGAAATTTTAAAATAAAATTTTCTTTCTAAATTAAACCTATAAGCTTGTAAGGGAAGATTATAAATTTTAAGGTGACATAAAAACAAAAAATAGCTGCTTGTTCCGTATAATTTAAAAAACATTCTTCTCATAAATTTTTGAAAGGGTCACAATGTATCTTGTTTGGAAAACGACCAACAAATTCATTTTAAAACATTTTATAAAAATTTAAACATGGGTGAATGAATCTAATCGCATCGTGGGGATGGTAGACCGTATGTACGCACGAGCGATGATATCATTCATTTAATGATTACATTATATTAATTGAATGGTATATTAATTACAATTAATCATAATCATGTATTATAAATTATTTATGTCTATTATAATAATCATTATTCCCATCCAAATAAAGTAATGTGGAATAACAAGTTACCCCACGAAGATGAGACGGTAAGCCATATATACACACACATAGATATATTATTATTCATATGAGGGAGAAATTGATGAATATAGTTTTTCCATGATTATAATAACATCTAGATAAATGTATTATACTTATTCATTAAAATTTTATTGAAAAAATATAGAATGAATAAGTATAAGAAGAAATGAACCTTGAAAGATGGTATAAAATGATTTCCTCTTCTTTACATGTTTCCTTTTTATTTGAAAAAAAGGGATCCATGGGATGGCTCAATGCCCAATTATATGTTTCTATGTTGAATTTTGTGTGTTTTAGAGGAGAAATGGGAAGTTGTTGGCCGAACCAAAAAACTTTAGAGGTGCGTGTTAAAGAGAATGGGAGGGACCCCTTTATAAGAGAGTTGAGGGGCACTTTAGGAAAAATCTTGAAATATTACTTTATTATAAAATTATTTTCGGTTTATAATATCTCCAAATTGATTTATTTATAGTAAAATATGATTATGGGTCAAAATAGTTGTCTCCAATTACTTTTATACAATTTATGTTCATGAAATTAACCTTAAATTTTGGGATTAACCATTAGTTAAACAGTTTAACTCTTATCATGTCTTCTTGTATTTTTATAGTATAATGTTTATTTGGTTACTATAAAATTCCAAGAGAAGACAAAGATGATAAATAATGTCAATTTTAAATTTATCTAAGTCAATTGGATGAATATTATTTTTTTTAATATTATTATATCATTGAACAAAATTGTATTTGTTTTAGAAACTCATTTATGTTAATTTTGACAATATTTAGTAACTATTTTTTTTTTAATTTTAACAAATTGATTAATTAGAACTAAAGGAATTAAATAAAATATAACATGAAATATTTGTACTAAGATTTTTTGGATGACATAAAAATTTAAAATTATATTTATTTTAATATTTATAATATCATTTATTTTATTCTTTCACTACTATGGAAAACACTGCATTATTATTATGTGATAAAAAAACTAATTTATTTAATGTATAAAAATTACAAATAAAATAAAACGATGTAGTTAATAGTTTGTCTTTCTAATTAATATTTATAGTTTATAGGATCACATATATAACTTTAATTAAAATTTTATTACTAATAAGATACTTCTTTATGTTATATTTCCCTTTGCTTTAAATTAATTGGTATAACATGTCATTTTGACACGCAAGTGGATCCATGAGGTCTTAAAATCGATACAAGGATGGTAATGATCTGAAATATCACATAAAATAGGATTAGAACATGTGATAAGGTAGTTAAATATTATTATAAAATTATTTTTTACCCTAATTAACAGATTTAACCTTTATCCATGGTAAATAAAAATAATTACTGAAGTTACAATTCATAATGTCCAAAAATAAAACGTAACTATTTAAAAAAATTGGACCTTATGATTCCAAATTTGGAATCCAATTTTTCAAATAAACAAAACAGAATTGGAAAAAAATAATTTTAAATTAATTCACATTTTCAAAATAAAATGTCGGTTTTTAGGAAATAAAAACAATCAAAAGGATGACATGTTTTTATATCAAATTTAAATGTGAAATTACTTCCAATTACCTACATAATATTAATTGAAAAAAATATAATATAATTATAAATTTAAACCACTCAAATTTATAATTTAATATTAGAAATTCTTTTGATAAAAAATGATGTTTTCAATTAAAATTTAGTATTTTTCACTATTCATCAAAATATAATATCTATCAGAAAAGTTATGAAAATTCATCCAAACTAAATTTTTATGTCCTTTTTATAAATAACTTTTTTTTGCATCAAATTGAATATGTAAAATATTAAATGTTGTATTTAAAAATGGTTCTCCATTAAAAGGCAGAAAAACTGAGTTTTTTGAAAAACACTTATGTTATTAGAAAAAATTAATTTTCCTTAAATTATGTCTAAGACCCATAATATAAATGTTAATATTATATGGAATATAAATAAAATTCAAAATTTGGTTAATACTATTCGTAGCTGTGTTTTTATGGCTAGTTTGATAGGTCATGGTGCGCTCGGACTTGGTGATGTCTATAGTGCAAGCTATTGAATTATTAATAATAAGCATACCATGTATGCTTGGGGTGTAACATTATCCTCTCCTTAAATAAATTGTGTCCTCTAATTTTTCTAATTTGGGTTTTGTTTCTATAGTTTTAATATTCAATCTCTCTTTATTTCAATCACACATCGGAAGAATGATCGATAAAACTTCTACTTTAAAATGAATAAAGTGAAGTAAGAAGGTTAGAAAAAAAATACTAAGATTACATATAGGAAAACATGGGAATGAATGAAAAAGTAACCATAATGTTCTGATAGAGAGTGATATAGGACATTATTAGGATAAAGTTCAAAACTATAAAGATATAAACCTGCAACAATCTATGGGACCATTTGATTCATCGCAAAAGAAAGTACTAGGATTTTTTTTGTTTTCTGATCATTTACCTAGTATCATATAATTAATTTAATTCATAGACTATGAATACAAGTATGAATACTTGATTGACCAGTAGAGTTTAATTCTTTAACTAATTCCTACCATAAAATCATCTTTCTCTTTAAAAGATAATAAAACTCAAAAATATTTTATTTATATTAATCGTATAAGGTTCCAAATAAAAAAATATCCCATTTAAATAAAGAAAACTATGTAATAATAACCAGGTAATTCCTGCAGGCTAGTGGTATGCGATAAATCCTTGTCCCACTTCAGTTGTGGGTTCAATTCCCACTTTCATGTCCGACACAATGTGTTGTCGGATGACCTACATGTTGACCTTCTGCTAAAACTGTAGTATTATAATGTTAGAAAAAATATCTTAAGAAATGTTTTAAACTTAAAAAATACTATACAATGTTCAACATAATCCATTCCATCCTTTAATGTTATCCAGAATACATTTGTCCAAACGATCTCTAAAAGGCCTCTAAATTTCCAAAAACATTTTTAACAAATGATTCCCCAAATAGTGTAATGTCGCTCTAACTATCACATAGTGAATATATGATTACCATCATCATATTAAAATATTATTGATAATAAAAAGTACAATAGTACAATAATTATATATATAATATTCTTCTTATAACTAGAATATAATTCTTTAATCAAAAAACACAAATACGTTGATTATTCCACTTTAACCATAGTGACTACATAAGATTGAACATGATCCATTACCTTCTTCTAAGATATATATCCTTGAAACTTTGGAAAATAATGTATATAATTTTCTATATCTTTACAATTATAACATTCAACAACTTATTTCTTTCCCTTATAATCTCTATCCTGGTGGCCTTTTCTCTACATTTTTCATAGACTCCGATTATTTTTAGGCAAGCAACAGGGTGTTTCTTCCCAAAATTATAACATAATGGAATTTTTTTCCCTTTTCCATTTATTTTTCTCCATATCCACCGTTTTATTCTTTTCTTTCTTTACATTAATGTCATAAGACTTAGAAAATTCATTTTCCGTCTTGACAGCACCCGAGACTACATCTTCATATGATGAAAATGATTGTGAGACCAAATCCCATCAGAGGAATGGGTTTAACCCAACCAATAATTGATCAATTTTACTTCTTGGATTACGTATGTAGTCTGTAGCATGCCTTTCTAGCCTTGTGACGTTAGGCCAATATTTTTTAACATTATCATCCTCTTTTTTCATTAGACTAAAGAAATTTCCTTTCATATTAGATCATTGTTCCCGAGGAAAGTATTTTTCTAGGAAAAGTTCTTTAAAATACCTCCATTCAATATTTTATAATTCTTCATCCTCCTTCATGTTTGAAATTAATAAACACTACTTATCTGCATCTCCGGAGAGATAATAACATATTATGAAAACCTTTTCCCTTTTGTTACTTACCAAAGCAAGAAACATTTTTTCTAAGGAACATATCCATTGCTCTGCTACAAATGGATTTTTATTCCCATAAAATGTTGGCAGTTGTTGTCTCATGAAGAGATCTATCATGGATCCTCCGCATTATGGATCATGATACTCCATATGGTATGGTTCTTATTCATAACCTAAGTCAGTTGTCCCTCTTTGGTTATAAGTTGTTCATCGCCTGGTGTATCACCAGATTCACTATCATTATCTTTCACACGAGATAAATCCATAGATGGATTTCGTGCATCATTACAACATCCCTTTCTTCCACTAGGTGTCATTTCTAAACAATTTCATACATTAGATTAGGTTATCAATCACAATGCATAATTCCAAATTAGTGAAATACATTACATAAATTGAAAGATTTATGCATATCTAACCCGTGATAATAAACATGGTTTTTAGGACATATTAAATCATAAATCCTTTATAATGGTTTCTAAAGAAAATATGAATTATTATAAGAATATCCCTCATGAGTGTCAAAATATGTGCACAGTAAGGCTCGTTGTTGTGTACCTGGTCACCCCGAGTCAAGCCTGGAAGACCATGTTGGAGTTTTCAAGCCCAGGTATATCTGTGACAGAACCACACACACTTTTAGTATCCAACTAAGGATGTATTGAGTGGAAAATCCCTAAAATCTCTATTTTACCCATATTCTAGGGGGTTGTTCTATACTTAACCTAAAAGTCTATATCAGGATTATGAACCGTATTCTTAGTTTTCTAAATCAATTTCCATGGTTGTTGCTAAACCTCCTCTAACCCCAACTATATTTTCATGACCCCATAATCCTAGATCTGGTTCATTATATTAATACATAGTAATGAATGCAAGGAATCATGTCCCAAATGAAAAATCAGTTTAGTAGTTATGGAAGATAGATTATATACATGAACATTACATTACAATTTATAACATAAGATAAAGCATAGAAAATACCTTTAGAACACCTTTAACACCTTAGTTTAATCCTTTATATCAATCATAACACATCTATTGGCATCATGGGAAAATAAAATATACAATGGGTGGAGCTCAGATGCGAGGTAAAGCTAAATAATTAAGTGGAAGCTATAAGAATTTAAGGCCAGATGTATAATAAAAATAGTAGCCTTTTAAACATAACCATGAAAATAATATGACCAAAATAAATAAAATATTACTATATAAAAATGTTCATGGATATTCTGCTAGTCTAATAATAACATGTAATAACTAATTTCACAATAAGGGAATGCATAATTCCAGGCATCATAACCACTACGAAAATTCCTTGTGCCAAGACCATTCACCAAAATTCATTCAAGGACTTCTTCTAGACAATATTTTGTCTCATGAGACCCATTGATGCACAGAGGGGCTATATAGGTCCCCTCTAGTCACTTAGTAAGTCCAATTAATTCCACATACGAAATGGTTGAAACATAACATAAGCATTCGTATTTAACCTAGCATACAAAATGTTACAACTTTAACCATTAACCAAGAATAGTGTAAAAATAGAACAACTAAAATAAAACATATCAAAAGACCATAAATACAATATAAAATATTGTATCATAATAAATAAACTTCAAAAATAATAAAATTCAACGAAGGATGCTGACATAGATGAAAATAATTTAATAAAATTCATTAAAACTCTTAGAGGAAAATATCACTTTTACATTAAATCAATTAAATTATGTGCAATTTTAAAATAAAACATTTATTTTGAAAATAACCTTGTAAGCCTATAAGGGATCCTTAAAAATGTTAAGGAGACATAATGGGGGAATATACGCACTCATGCCGTATATGTTAAAAACATTCTTTCCATTTTTTTTTCTAAAAGTCTAGAACGTAACTTGTTTTGAAAATGACCGAAATACTCCATTAAAAACATATTTTAAAAAGTAAAAAAATGGTTAACTATGAATTTAAATATATATATGATTATAGTGAAATAATTTTTTAAAAAAATTTAGATACATGGACATTGATGATAAATAAGTCCTAGTACATACTTAGACATAAAAACCCTCGAATAACAATTAGATTGTGAAATTAACCCTTATTTTAGATCTAATACTATCTGTATGTGTCCAAAACTCCAATATAATGATTTTAAACATATTATTATCTAATATCAGAATCATCATAATATTTATCATATCATTTTGGATTATTTTAGGACTTTATATTAACCAGTTATTAACAATTCTAAGTTAATGCAACATTTCAGCTAATATCACTTTGTTTATCATACTTGTTTTGACTTGTTATTCTTAATCATATTACATAGATCATCATGTAATTAATTACATAATTTATAATATAATTTATACATCATATCTATTCATAATATAAATATTAATATATATATATATATATAATGGAATACACCTTTCTTGGAGACGGGAGGACGTACATACACATGAATGTCATTTCTATTTTCTGATCGTATTGGATGGATGTATGTGAATTAAATATATGCATGTATATATATATATATCTAGTAGAATTACTAGGCCGTATATTTCATAATTATGAATAATATATATTTTTAAAATTCATTTTGGGATGGTTAATGTGGAGAATGAATCTCATCACGTCGTGGAGACGGTCGGCCATACATACGTACAAGCGATCTTATCATTCCTCTAATGATTATATGATAATAAAATGGATGTTATATTAATTATAAATAATCAAAATATGGTCATATTTATTATTTATGTCTATTATACTCATAATTATACCCATCCAAAAAATGTAATGAGGAATAACAAATTACAACACAATCTAGAGACGATAAACTGTACGTACACACACATAGTGATATTATTATTCGTAGGATAGATAAAATGTTAAGTGTAGTTATACCATGACTATGTTAACATATAATTTTATGTATCATACTAGATTTATTAATATTTTATGGATAGAATATAGAAATAATAAGTATAAGAAGAAAATGACATTGAAATACGGGATAAAACAATTACCTATTATTCAAGTGTTTCCTTTTAAATTAAAGAAAAGGGATGCATAAGAGGGATATCTTCCCAAATATAGTTTTATGGGATGAAGTAATGGATGTTGGGAGAAGAAATGAGTAGGTTTTTTCCGAACCAATGTGATTCAAAAGTGTGATATAATGATTAAGGGAGGTTTCGTTTTATAAGAGACGTGAGATGAACTTTACGAAAAATATTGAAATATTAATTTATTATAAAATAATTATTAATTTATAATATCTAATCCATGACTTATTTCTATGATAAGAGAAATATGGGTCTAAATCCACTTATAAAATGATTTTAGACAAGTTTATTTCATTAAATTAACCTTATCTTCGGGGATTAACCCTTAGTTAACCAATTTAACTATTCATGTGTCTTCTTATATTTTTATAGTACAGGGTTAGTTTGGTTACTATATAATTAAAAGAGAAGATAAATTGGATAATTAATTTAATTTTTAACATTATCTAAGTCAATTTGAATAATATTATGTTTTTGTGACTTCTATATCATTTAATAAAATATTATTTATTTTAAAAACTCATTTATGTCAATTTTAATACTATTTAGTAAATGATTTTTGTTAAAGTCATAAAAACTAAATTTCTTTGAAAACAATGAATTAAAATAAATATAATAAGTCATAGGAATTCATAAAATTCTTGGATGTCATGAAAATTTTAAATTAAAATGAATTTAATATTTATGATATCATTTATTTGATTCTTTATTTAATAATGAAAATACTGCATCAATATTGTGTCCAAAAAAAATATAATTATCTAATGTCTAAAAATTAAGAATAGAATACCATGATGTAAGAAATAATTTTATATTTATATGTACTATATATAGTTTAAAATATCACTTATATAACTAAAATAATAATTTTTTTATTAACAATATACTTCTTTATGTTATATTTCCCTTTATATGAAATTAATTATTACAACATGTCATTTTCACACCGAAGTGGATCTGTGGGGTCCTAAAATCGACCACAAGGTGCCAATGGTCCGAAATATCTCATAAAATAGAATTATTATATGTGTTATAGTAGTATATTATTATTATAATATTAAATTTTACACTTATCTACATGATGTACCATTGAACCATGGTAAATAAAAATAATGACTAAAGTTACTATTCCAAATGTTCGAAAAAATGGTACCTATTTAAAAATTTTTGACATTATGATTCCAAATAATGATTCCATTCTTCAAAATTGAAAAAAATAAAATTTCTAGAAATTAATTTAAAATTAATTCTTATTGTCAAAACAAGAAAGCTGGTTTTTAAGAAGTAAAAAATATCAAAAGATTGACATTTGTTTATATCCAATTTAATTGTGAAATTTATTCCGATTTCATAAATTATTTTAAAAAATAAAAATATAATCTAATTATAAATGAAAGAAACTCAAAATTTTAATTTGAAACTATAAATTATTTCAATTAAAAAAGTTTTTTTCAATTAAAATATTGTATTTTCACTATTCATCAAAATATGAATGTTATCCAAAAAGTACTAAAAATTCATCCCAACTTAATTTTTATGTCCTTATTATAAAAAATAATTTTATTTCATCAAATTTAATATATAAACGTGTCAAATATTGGATTTAATAAAGGTTCTCCATTAAAAGGTAGAAAAACTTTTTTTTAAAATATTTCTTTTATATACAAAATTGAATTTTTCATTATAATATGTCTATGAAACACATAAAATGAATTATAAAATTTGATGACAGATTTATAAAATTCATAATGTTTTTAATAATATTCTTACCAATTTTTCGGCTAATTTGATGGGTCACAGTGCACATAAACTCGGTGTTGCGTATTGCACAGGCTATTGAATTATTAATAAGAAGTGTACCAATGAAGCTTGGGGTGTTACATTTATAAATTCCAAAAAAAACACTTTTAAATATATTCCTCCCGTCTTGGGATTTGTTCCCCATAAGGGATATTTGTAACTCAAATCTCTTTCATTGAGTTATAATGTTTTATCTTGAGAATTATTCTTCAATGATTTGGTAATAACATCATAATATTTTATTATTTAGTGTTTTATAACACTCTTTTCTAAAATAATGTTTTAATAAAAATGATGTTTGAAGACTTATTTAACATTGTGCGATTTGAATAAAGGTATTTTAAAAAATATTAAAATGGTTTTCCCTTTAACATTCACATATTTTTTTATTCTTATCCAAATTTCACCAAGGGAAACCTTATATAATTACAAGGACATCTAATGGAATATTAATTTTTTAAATGAATCATTTTAAAATAGTTTTAATTTATCACTTGAAAAATACCTTCTTAATTGACCTCTAGTTTCTTCTTTTACGTTAATGTAATTTTTTTTCTAAAACATCTTTTAATTGTTCACATTCATTTCCCTTTTCATTTAAAAAATAATTTATTCTACTATGGTTTATATTTCAATATTTTTACTCTAATATATATTTATATTTTGGGGGAATTAATAAATGGTAAAAAAAATTAATTTTATGTTCCCCTATTGGGAGATAAGGTTCAAGCATTCTTTTGTGAGGATTGTTTCATCTATGTTAGAATAAATATAGATTTCCTATATTAAAATAGGGATATATTCTTTTGAAATCTTTCGCATTTTTTCTAGATTTATTGTTGTAATGTTAATCCAAAATTAACTTTGTTGTATACTCATTGGTATATATGACATAAAGATCATATTTTCCATAAATAATATTAGACGATGTAAACCTATAAGAAATTTTATTATATTGAGAGGAGGAAAATATTTTCATTATATATGTTCTCATTCCAATATAAATGATAATTATAATGTAGACTATAAATTTTTCTAACCCATCAACATTTTCCTCAGAATTGGTTATGATCATGCAATCCATTTTTTTACATGGTGGAAATGTATTAACATTACATGAAATGTTATTAAAATATAAAAGATTATTGGTATGTTGTTTATGTATTTCTTAACCAGGAAATTTATTATAATTAATAAATTATCGTCATGTTTTCCGTTTTATTTACATTATATACAAAATTGAAATTATTGATGATTAATATCTATTAACAAAGGTTGATTAAGAATTGGCAATTGGTATTTTTCATTTTATATATAACCATGTTTTTATTTATCTAAAGATTCCTTTTGGAATGGTATACAATTTCTTATTTACTATTATAGTTAATTTACAAGTCATAGTAGGGGCCGAAAATTATATATCACCTCGATGCATCTTCAGGCCTTATTGGGTAAAATAACATGATTTTGGGTGTTTACATCTCTCCATATAAATATTTCATCTGGACACAATTCCTTAACAATATGTTTTTTATATAAAATATTTTTTATTTTATTAGTATGTGATCATTATTATTGATATCCAGGTTTGTTTTATTATAATATATTTTTAGTTCTCTTAGTTTAAGTTTATTATGGAATTATATATATTAATTTTTTCTTCTATATTATATATATTATGCTTATGTTTTTAAATATTTTGTTATATGTTTCTCTTCATTAGAAACTCAGATCAACCCTTTATTTTGATTTAATTCACAATTTTATTAAGAAAATTAGTACTTGAGACACGTTCGACGCATTGAACAAGTGGAAGAAATTATGGGAGATATTGCAGAATAATTATGGATCAAGTAGCTTTGTATATAATTTTAAATATGTTTATTGGATACAAATAATATGGGATTTTATTTTTATTATTTGTTCTTAGGTCGCTAAAGATATAAAACTAAAATTATTTTTTGGAAGTAATATTTGATATAATCATTATTGATTTTGTAACTAAGGGTGGATATATCGAGGATTTTAAATTTAGTATAAAATAGAGTATGAAATGTATATGTTTAATTCACCATATTTGGGACAACATGTTTCAGGCATCATTTTTGGAATCAAAGGAAACATTTTCATAACTTTTAAGATTATAATATTTATTGAGGATTATTTCATGGCTGATAAGTTTTGAATGATCATAATATATAACCCGTTGGAATAATATATGACTTAATGCTATGTAATTAATTCACAACTTATTTTGGGTTTAATATGAGAGCAATTTTGTCAAAACCAAAGGTATAAATCTATGTATTTGATAATATACATATATTTTCATAAATTATAGATTATGTGGGTTTTCAAAGAAATATATCACAATTTGGATACTATAATGTGGATGGGACTTTAACGACCAAACCTAAAGCATTAAAAAGTTTGTAGTTTTAGTTCAATAATGAATTTCTCTTAATTTTAGAATATTTACTATTTTTAGTTTTAGAGAATTAAGATATCACCCCTATATAAAAAAATATTACATCAAAAAGTGGAAACATCCTCTTAGTATCAATTATTTCAAAAATTAAAATAACTTTTATGATATATAATCTTTTTTTGGCCCATATATTCATATTATTAATATTTACCTCATCATTTTCCCTAATAATCCTTTAATCCCTAGGCAAAGCATTATAAAATGTGGGATGAAAAAAACATCGTAAGAGTAATAAAAAAAGAAATAAATAAATGTGTTAGTTTAAGAATACTTATATAATTTTTTTATTTTTAAAAATTAAACTTTATGATAAATATAAATAATTTACTACTAAAAAAATTCAAATCGTCCCCAAATAGTTTAATAAAACATTTCAAAATTAAATTAAATAAAAAATAAAACGAATAAAATTTTCCTTGTGATTATGAAAAAAATATGAATTTTTATGAAAAAATTTATACATTTCACCCTCACATAGTGGAATATAATTAACTTTAAAGATAATTCAATGATTAATCATATTTAATCATAACATAAATAACATGTAATCATATGATCAGGTGAACAAAGGTAATGTGACATCAACACAAAACATTAAATACCCACAAGTCAAGGATCACTATTATGAAAACTTTATATAATGGACAAATTCTTGTAATTAATTTAGTTTACTCTATGGTCCCATACATAACATCTCATGATAGAGAAGATTTACCAAATGGATTGGAACACTATATGGGAACAACCATCATATTATATTCATAATTATGTGTGCCAAAAACAGAAATCAATCATAAGGAAGAATCATAATAATTACCTATATAAAGAAATAATTTTAATAATCTTACCATATATCACAATCAATGGAATCTTCATAATTAAGTAATTTAACAAATGAACCCAAGGAATGTTTGAACCCATAAAATGAAGGGAGAATAATATAGGTATATATATTAGAGAAAAATATATACATAGTTAATAATAATTTCATATCATTAATAATAGATAAAGTGATAAAGAGAGAAAAAGGTCATATCCTAAATAAATAAGTAGTTCAAAGAGGACTCAAATACCCATAACAAAAATATTTCCAAAAATTAAAATATCCATTCAAAAGAAAAAACATTTTTAATATACATAGAAAAAAGGTATAGTGGGTTTCTATTTTTTTAAAAAAATTATTATTTTAAATAAATCCAAAAATAAAATAATTTTTGATGAAATGATAATAGAAACTGACACCATACATGTTAAAACATAACATTCATTTTCCCTTTTCAAAAGAAATTAATAATGTTCTGTATTAAAAAATAAAAAAAACTATATTTTTAAAAACTATTGAATGAAAGTCAAAAATAGACATAACGTATCCTTTATAATTCATTTATGTCTATATAAATACATTAATACAATTATTTTATTAATATGGACATTGATGGGAATTATTTAGAATATAAATTATTAAAACCATTAAAATGTAGTTTTTAAGTTATAATGTCCTTTACAAAATAACTTAAAACGTTTATCAGTAAAAAAAATTGTCAAGAGAGTCAAATATGGTAAAAAGTTATCAGTATCATACAATGAATCATAAGTAATAATATAATGAAACATTTTGAATAACATTATCATGTAATAAAATGACTTGGAAGGGAAAAATTAAGTGGGGATTTTTTATAAGAAAGTCCCTTACCTTGATTCAGATTGATCAACATTATTTATATTGATGTATAATATAGATATATTATTATTTTTTACTTTATCATGAATCAATTTTTAATTTAATCATCACTTTTATTTTTTATTATCATTTTATATTCAATTACTTAATTATTTAAGTTCACACTAAAAGTTTTTATGATATCGAGTTCATAAACCCAAAATGACTGTAACAGGTTGAGTATAGTCAATGAGATCAATATTTAATCAACTAAATAATAATAAAAATTTAAAAAAATATATTTTTTATACATAAATTATACTCTTTAAACCACCCATGAAATATGGTTATGAAAATGAACTATGTTACAATCACAGACAATAGGCCGTACATATATATGAGTAACATTTCCATTTCTCAGTGATCGTGATGGAATGAAGATAAGTGTTACATTATCTTCCAATAATGGTTATTATATTATAATTATCATATTTTTTAAATACTCTTATTTATACCATCCATATGAATCGTTAATGAAAAATGAATCCCATCTCATTATGGAGGTGGTAATCCACATAAACACCTGAATGTCATTATCATCTTTCAATGAATATAATGTTAAGAAAATATAAGATAAATAAATTTTATATAGTGATAAATATTTCATTTACATAACTAAAATAAGTTAAATCAACAATAATAGAAAATCATGGGAGGGAATTATTGAAACCAAATTACATCGGTACACAATGTCGTAGTCCACTGCACAAGGGAACAATGGTTTCATTTCCCATTTGATGCAATTGGAGATGGGTGTTGGTTTTTACATTAAAATAATACAATACTTGTACATGGGATATATTAATTTTATTATATTAAATGTTTTAATAGTTTTTTATGTATGTTGAATAGGATATAAAAATAATTATCAGTTTAGAATGATATGTCTTACTCGGAAGACCTATTTGGGTTTACACCAAAAGCCTTACTATAAGGTATTTATGGTAATAAAGAAATCTATAATTTGGAATTATCATTGATGAAGTAAGTTGGGGTTTTTTTACTGAACTAAAAAGCTATTTATATTTGGAAAAAAGAGGAGATAAGGTTTCCTCTTAGAAGTGATTAGAGGGGCACAATAGGAATTTCCTAAAATGATAAATTAATATAAATTAATTTTCATTGATAATGGATTAAAACTAATATACTTCCAATATCGAATGATTTTTGGTGAAAATAATATCATAAAATAATATTTATGAAAGTTGAGATTACGGTTTTACCTCCATCTTCTTGTTTCACCCCACATTAACTCTTTATATCAATTACCTTGATAACAATGTTTTTACTATTAAGGGTTCAAGATGATAACAACACATGATTTTGAATCATATATATGAAATCATTTCATATTAAAATTCATTACATTAATCAAATACACACATGAGGATCATAATGTTGTAGTGCCTTTACAAACATTTATACAAAAACAACTAGTCCATATGAGAGCCACATCATCCTCCACATTATTCTACATAACCAGAGCCCTTATTATATATATCATACACAATAACATTCTTAATTTCCTAGGGATTTAGAAGATAATAAATGGTGATATCAGATTCATATTATGGGTAAAAAGGGATATGTCACTATAAAATTACCATATGGCGATGAGAAATTGAGAATAACATATGAAAACCATATCTTTCATAACATAAGTTATAAATATTTGTCATGAAAAAATAATGGTAGTTCATAAGACATGAATCATAATGAAATCAAATAAATTTATCCTCAAGTGTATGCCATTTACATAAGATATTGAATTGTTTCATATATATAATCATAGAAAAAATTATGTAAATGATACCCACCAAGACATTTATAACATGTTTGGATTGGGATAGCCACCCATGTACCCTCACTAGGATTGGGATAACCTCTTGTGTACCCTCTTTTGGTATTGGGATGACCTCCTATGTACCACAATTTGGGCTTGGTATAACATTATGTATTCCCTTTGAGTTCAAATAATATAAATCATTAACCAATGAATTGGAGGGATATATATGTCCCACTCGTCAAATTATGAAAATAGTAAAAACATGTTTCAAAATAGCATAGAAAATTCAGAATACTATAACCCATGTAAATAAATTATCTTCATAATAATTTCACCATTTACAAAAAGTATATCCCATGAAAAAATAAGTGGGTTTCATAATAATTTTATAACTGTATAACTCATGGTAGATAAATGGGTTTCATAAAAATATTTTCATCACAAATATAAAAAAATTAGAGAAAGAAAAATAATAGAATCCTTAGTTAGTATCCTGATTAAATCATATTTAATAAAAAAGGATTTCATCTAACATTGAAAATGATTTTGAATGTAAAATAACATAGAAAGTTTCTTGTAGAAAATATACTTTTCTAAAATGTTTTTTAAATTAAAATTTTATAAAGAATTGTGTAATTTTTTTTACATAAAAGTATTGTTAAAAACGTTATAAATGAATCTTCACATTAAAAAATGGTCATGATGTTGGGGAAATTTCTATTCAGGACATGTATTTTAAAACAAATATTCCTTTCAATTAATTGGTAAAATACAAACATTACATCTTTGAAAAAAAATATTCATTTCTATTTTTTAATAGTCATAAAATGGAAAAAATTAATTTAGAAAAAATCCTCAACAAACATTAAAAAAAATTATAAAGATTTTAGAAAACATTAACATGGTAGAGAAAAGGTTTTCTATAAAAGAGGGAAATAATGTATACCTACTTCAAAACATTATTTCAATGTCCTATGTGTATAAAAATAGAATGATGAAGGGAAATAATATACTATCATGACATAAAAATATGATAATAAAATTCATGATATCAAAAGATATGCATTATAATATTTCATTATAAAAAACATAATTATAAAACAATCTTGATAAACAATGATATTGTTTCATAAAATCATTACCCATTTCAAACTTCGGATCATCACTGACCTTAAATTATAAAATTTGATAAAACATTAAATATAATTTAAAATTATATTTATGGTATAACAAGTCATAGGGGTTTTATATTCACCTAAAAAAGAATATTTGTTTTACACATAACATATTTCTCAAATGAAGGAGAATTGAGACAAAAATCCCTTACCTTAAGTCATGAATTTTGTTTTATACATTAAAATATTTAGTATAATAAATATACATTTATTATAAATCCATTACATAAAAATTATTATATATTTTAAACCATATATTTTTTAAATGTGAAATTTTATTACAACTTTATTAACAATTCCATGTTAATTTCTTGTTTTGGGGAATAACTTTGTTATTTTTCGTGTTATTTTTTATTTTTTATTTTTGGTCCTATTACCATGATAATGGTTTAATAATATCCATAATTTTAAACATGATACAAATATATCATATATTCATTTTTTATTTATTTATATTAATCCATAAGATTAAGAGATAGTAAATCAAAAACACCATTCATGGAGAAAGTAGGTCATACGGATACATGAAAGTTGCTTCCATTTTCTTGACGGGTTAAAATAAATATAGTTAAATAATATATCACCATTAAAAAATTGTTTAAATTTAATATATATCCCATATTTTTATTAAAACCATCCTTATTACTTTTTATGTAAAGTGTGAACGAATCACAATGCTTCGTGAGGCATTAGTCGATTGTACACACGAACAATGTTTTTTTATTCCCATAGAACATAAATTAAAAATGTTAAATGGTATTTCATGAATCTAAAATAATAATAATATCATTAATTACATTTATAAACATATAACACATCATTATATGAATATTTAAAAGGTGTTAATGAAAAAATGCAAGATATCCTTTTGCAAGGTGGCATTCCATCATATACACAAATGATAATTTAATTACCCATTTTATAGAGGAGATGACGGATTTAATTTATTCAAATAATATAATAAAATACCATAAAATTTATTATAATGAGGGTATTATATGATAATTTTTTAATAATAATTTGTGGAGTTTCAGTAAAAAATAAAATAGAAATTCTCCTTGAAGTGTATTACATCATCTTCAGATAACCAATGTAGGTTTGAACCAAAATAAATACTAGGTTAGATTTATTAAAAATAAGGATTATTGGATGATATTATAAAATTAGAGAAGTTATTTGGATATCTATTCTCCAAACAAAGGGTTTTTGAAGTGTTAAGTTCAATGCAGATGGGTGGCCTTTTATAAGTGAGGTGAGTGGCACATTTGTATGTTTTGAAAAGAAAATGGTGTACCCACAATTTTACCAATACAAAAAGATATTAAATTATCCTATATAGAAAATATAATATATAAGGATAAAATTTAGTGGGAAAAGGGGGTTTTAAAAATTTATGGTTCACTTTTAAGTCTAATATTTTTATTTACCCCCCCCCACCCCCACTTCGGTTAACCCATTTTTACCTTAACCATGATAAATCATTTTTATGGATTTAAATATTCTTTATAGTATTAAATTAAGTTTAAAATATTATAAAATATAAATTATTATAGTTCGAAATATGTAATCTATTTTTCCAAATTCAATTTACATAATTGAAATTTTTTAATTTAAAATTTATCCCGCAAATGGGATGAGAATGATGGTTTTCAAAGAGGAAATGTTCAAAATTCTATAATATTTTTATATTAAACATCAATATAAATATAATTTAATTGTCTAAAATTTTATTTTTAGACATATAATTGATATAATTTTACTTTTAAACCCATTTTTTAAAAAAAAATTACCTTATAAAGCCATTAAACGAAAAAACATTTTCAATAAAAATTGGGGTTTTTCAATATTCACTAAAAATAAATGTTTTAATAAAAATAATAAATATTCACCCTAAAATAATTTTTATATGTTTATATAAAATATGAAATTAATTTTTTAAAATATAATTTATAAATTTGAAAAATATTTGTTTTATTATTTTTCACAAAATGGAATAAAAACATGTATTGAAAAAAATATATTTTCAAAACATATAAAGATTTTTTTTAAAAAAAATTATGTAATTTTTATCTATATGATTTATTTATATAAAACAATTATTATTAATATTTTAAAATTATTTATTATTTTACAAAACTCTCTGTTTAATATCTAGCTTATAATGGTCAAAATAATAGAATAATATTAATAATATAAAACTATTTTTCAAAACTCAATATTGTGTGTAACACAAGATAAACTCAATGATGCTTGTATGTAAGATAAACATAATTTTTCATGTGTTTCAATATATCAAGGAAATTTAATATATTAAAAAATAATAATTGATAAATACTTGGGGTGTTACCTTCTACCCCCTAAATATGAATTTTACCCTCAAAATTGATCTTTCTCATACAAAAAATGAGGCTACTTATGCCTCATCATATTCTAAGGTTCCCATGTTACTTTCTAAAAGTGGTGATTTAACCACAAAACATTGTTAAAATGAGTGGTATTGTTTTTTAAAACTGTATATATATGATCTAGAACCTCTGTTGGGTGTTCTTTATAAGAAATATCTTAGTCTAGACGTACGATATTTAAGTTCAGTACATGTGAGGGATCAAGAATGTAATTCCCCATAAAAGATATATGGAACACATCATGTACTTAAGATATGGTTGGTTGATGTTCCAACTGATTTTATACCATCCCAATATTATCAGGTATTTCAAAAAGACCTATATATATCGGTTTTAGCTTTCCCTTCCTTCAAAATATCAGTACATTCTCAAATGGAGATATTATTTTGAACACATTTTCTCCAAATAAAAATCCTAGATTACATAAGATATTTTCCAAATAAAATTTATACCCATTGTGAGCAACCATGATGTGTTACTAAATGGATATAACCTTCTCATCCATTTAATCTGATATCTAAAACGCCAATACCATTTTTTCTCTAACTACAATCCTACACATTGGATCTCTAAACTTTTTTCTATATAGGGATTCATAAAGAGACATATGAATTTTTTATTGTAAGAAGTTTTCTACAAAAAGTCAACTAGAGGAAGGTATTAATCCCATACACCATCGAAATCCACATAAAAGACCTCATCATATCCTCTAGGGTTACAACTATTCTCTAAGACTGACCATCTTTCTAAGGATGATATAAAGTTCTGAAACATAATTTCTTTATCCAGATCGTGTTGAATACTTCTAATAGGGTTCAAGGTAAAACTTAGATGTAGATCAGACATAATGGAATATGGTACCACATAAATCCTTATAACATTATTAATGTATATTATGGAAATAATATTAAGATAGAATTTATATTTGATAGTGATGAACTGTGCTGGATTTGTAAGGAGATCGAGTACAACCCATATAGAATTAGTTCCATTAGATTTTTTGGGGAGTCCATTAAAAAACCCATATTGAAATTTTCCAATTTTCATTACTGTATCGGTAATGGATGTAACATCACCATATATGGTTGTCTCTCATAATAAACTTGATGACAAACCAAGAACCAAGATACAAACCTTGTTATATCTCTTTTCATTTCATCCCACCAAATATACTCATTCAAATAACTATACATGTTCGTACTTCTAGGTTGAATTGATAATGAGGTTCTATTAGATTCCTCAAAAAACTCCTTCAGGAAATCTTTTATGGGCATAATCAATACAAATTTATAAACCTTTTCATTCCATCATGATCTAGATTAAACATAGCGACATTCTACCTTTCTTTTACAACTCAACATATTTCTTTTGTTCCTCTTTATTCTTCACTTGTATACATGGATGAATATTCAATGGGAGAAGAAAATACTTATACCCTTAATTATGGATTTCTAGATCCATCCATTGAAGATATATAAACATTGGATATTTTGTGACCCTCGTATTGGATAATATGGAACGATCCTTTTGAATCAAAGCATCTTCCACCATTTTCGCTTTAACATGGTTGTAATTTATTTTTCCATTATACTCTTTAATCTGATATAAGATTCGAATATGGTGTATATTCAACTAATTCTCTATGTATATATAATATAAACTATTGTTATCAGTATATATATCATGAAGAATTGAATTTCATTAGGTAGAAGCTATATCCATGTTTTTTTATGAGAACACATCCCAATACATTATTTTAATAATCACTATATATTACAATACCTTCCCCATTATTGTGTAATGTATGAATATGTGGGCTAACTGATTTACTTTTCAGTTCATTGAATGTTTCATCAAATTCATCTATCCATAGAAACATGGATCCCTTTTGGGTTAACATAGAGATATGACTACCTAGATATGATAATTATCTAAAACTGTTGATTATATGTTTCTAAAATAAGAAAAAAAACCGATCTTAGTCAATATGGTTGGTCTGGTCCAACATTCAATAGCATCTATCTTTTATGGATCTACTGATATACAATCTCTTGAGATTATTTAACCCAAAAAATGATGCATTTTTTCTTCAAAATTAACATTTTATAATGTTTTCATATATTTTATCCTTTCTTATGGTCATTAGTACAATTCTCATTTGATTTTCATGCTCATCATTTCATTTTGAATAGATAATAATATAATCTATATAGACTACCACAAACTACTCAAGCTAGTCTCTAAAGAGTCTATTCATTAAATCCATGAAAATAGTGAGGTGTAATTGGTATGAATAAATGAATCACTATATACTCATAGTGTCCATAAGATGTATAGAATTTTGTTTTGTGAGTATCCTACTTCTTAACCCTTAAAAGATGTTACTTAAAAATAAGGTAAAACATGGAAACATATCAGGATCCGTGTAGTTGATAAAATAGGTTATCAATATGGGTAGATATTACTTTTCCTTGATTATGATCTTATTGATCTCCTAATAATCAACGAAGATTCATATATATCTATATTTATTTTAAACAAAAAAGAACTAGTTCACCCCTAAGTGATATACATGGCTAAATGAATCTTTTTTCAATATTCTCTTTCAGTTTCCTTTTCAATCCTTGTAACTCAATTGGTGATATTCTATAGGGAGAATTGGAAGTAGGTGTTGCACACGGTGTGAGTTTTATTGGAAATATAATTCATGGATTGTTGGAGGATCAATAAACCCTTCTATAAATACCTCAACAAATTACCCTAAAATAGGAACATCATTGTCGCCAAGTTTCTCCCCATCCATATGAGAAGAAACCCATTCTTAATGGTAATTAAGACACATACAATGGATGTGATCTCCATCATGAGATCAGACATATCATCACATTTATTTATTTTTATAGGTTTTGCTGGATTATAAAATATGGCTTACATTACTCCAAAAAATTATTGGGTATTTAAGTATAGAAATCTAATCAATTTTTTAAATAACAACAAATTCTACTAGAGGAAGAATAAATTTTTGTATGGAATCAAATTCTAAAAACATCAACTAGAGAGGAATCATATACATGAGATATAATCATCACACTATTAAGGGTTCTCACTTCTAAACCTATATCTATTAATTTTATTAGAATCTATATATGTTTATAAATTCCTCACAAATTAATGAATGGGTATATCTAGAGTCAGATAAGACATTATCTATTCAAGAGTTGATGTTATGTGTACCATTCACTATGTATTTATCACAACCGTATTAGTAAATAGTTTTCACTTGATATTACCCATTTTATATTTTATTAAATGTTTTCTGGTCACCATAATTAACATCAACCCTCTGATTTGGGAACATATTAGCATAATTCTCACACTCTATCAAATTGGGACCATGATGTGTGGGTGGTGAATTCTATAGAGCTTTCCAATTTTTCATATATTATCCAACTTCTTTCGATAAATTCAGAAGTTACCAAATATATGACCATTAATTCCAATATTAATATATTCATTAGTCCAACTAATAAAATTTCATCTATGTTTCCTTCCACACACAAAGCTTGTGGGAAAGATCATCTTCTTCCCTCCATGGGGTTTAGATTATACCTCCAATAATATTATACTTTTCTTATCGAAACCATGTGATTGATGGGTTAATTCAAGATTTATTTCCACCTTGATAACATAATTAATGATAAATCATCATATCCATGGGTAATATATCAATGTTCCCTTGTATTCTTGATGAGATCCAACCATTTATCTTCTTCACCTTCCAAATGATTAGTATCTAAAATTAATTTATCATATTTCAAATAATAGAGAATGGAAAATATATTTTCAGTTGTATTGATCCATTTATTTGTAACTAGGGGATTAGTGTATCCCGTAAAAGAAGGTTGATGTTTTCACATGAAGGACTAAATAGAATATTGTTCCCCCTTTGATTATTTGTAAATTGAGAATGATTTATGGATTGAGATTTTTTTTGTCCATTATAATCATATTTTTCATTCATATCCAATAAAATTTGGTTGTTCAATAGGGAAAACATTTCATTTTACATGCCACTCAGTATTAACAAGGTTCCTTTGGGTTTTATACATTTACTAAAATGAATAATCACAGTGTAAGAAACAATAATCATAGTGGAGAACCATATAATCTTGGAAAATAAATTATAAGATGTATACTGAATGTAACCATTTTTTAAATATATGAAACCATAGTTTTATCCAAGTTAATTCATATTCATCATATATTGAAGTAATTTTTTATGGATTACAAATATATTATGAATTTACTCGGCATATCCCTTGGTAGTGCCAAACTCAGTGTGCCTTAAGGCATGTTGTCATGTGAAAGGCGATGATCGAGTCCAAATTAATGTTCCATTTTTAGAGTTTTTATCAATAGATTCCATTGTGTGAGAGCCATATTTATATCAAGTGTCTATAATGAGATGTAATTTCATAGATATAAATTGCTCTATCCTTTAACAAAATACTAATAAAATTTCCTCTACTTTGACTCATCCTTAGACTTACCCATAGACATTTCCTTATGGATCTCACTAATTTTTTATCATCCTCATTTCCAATGGTTATATAAACCTATAATATGATAGAAACTATAACAATAATGGTTTTTCATACTTAGATATTACATCTTTTTAGATCAATATTCATTACATTACGTAAACAGATTCATGAGGATCATAAAGGTATAATAGTATTAAAAACATTGAAATATAAACATTTAGTCCAGAAGTGAGCTAAATGATTTCTCACCACATAATTAATTATTAAATCCTTCTTATAAATATCATAAATAATACATTTTTCATATCTTTTAGAAATTAAACATATGAAATGGTGAGATCAATTTCTTAGTAAGAGTAAACAAGGTAGATATCAACAAAACATTATCATATGGGTATGAAAACATGAGAATAAATATAAAAACATTAACATTAATAACATATATCATAAAAAGGTTCGTGAAATAAATATTTGATTTCTATAAGACATTAATAATAATTTAATCAAATACTGTGAGACATGATAGAATAACATTAGTAAAAGACATAGATTTTAGGCAGATACATAATCATTGAAACTCTTATTTCATGGATTCCCACCAAGACAATAATAGAAATATGGGCATAAGATAACCACCCAAGTACCTACTTTGGTCTTGGGATTACCTACTACGTACCCCCTTTCAACCTTGGTATAAACTCCCATGTACACTACATTAGGCTTAGGATAACCTCTCATGTACTTTTTGATCTTATATAATTTTAATCATAACCTAATGAATTGGAGGTAGATATGGGTCCCACCCATGAAAAGATGAATGTAATACATACATGTGTCACAAGATTAAAGAACATTCATCATTAAAGAATCCATGAAAATAAATAGGTTTCATAATCATTTCATCATTTCCTCAAAGTAATATATAACAACCCTACTCATTATTACAAATAAATACATGATTTATTACATAAGGTTACACTTAATAAAACCTCTATGATATAGAAGTATAGTGTCATTGTGAATTTGGTAGATTACATAAAAAATTAAAATAGAAAAAAAAATTATATTTATTGAAAACTTCATTAAGGTGATCACACTTGAAACTAAGCAGGATAACATAGGGAAATACATAAGAAAGGGATGAAATATAAATCATAGTATAAGAATAAACATTGAAAAATGTGATACATGTAATAATTTTGTCATGTTAATATGTATTAAAAAGGATAAGAATCATAAACACAAACAATGAGATATGATATAACATTATAATAAAGACATGGGAATTGTGGCAATAACATAAAACATTGCATCATAAACATAGGTCAAGGATAACCATTAGGAAATCATTATGGAAAACATACCATAATGAAACCTAGTTTACTATCTCTCCTAAAGTTATGTATCATTAGACTAAAAATTACCCAATTCATTGGAGCACAATACAATTATGGGTGCTCCTGGCATTTTCATTTCATTCTCATGCTTTAGTGGGCCACATAGATCATACAACAGGGATTCATTCATTGTCAAATTTATGCCAAGGATAATGATTATAGAATACAGAAATATATGTGTATATTAAAATAAGTATATGTTTATGAATGTGAACACCAATGATAAGAAATTGGACTGGTATTCACTACCTAATTTTTTTCACATGAAAAATCATAGTGAAATTTCCGTAGTATAATGACATTTCATAAAAAAAATCATAAAATGGATTTATGAGAGAAAAGATGGTATATCATCATTTAGAAATACATTTTAATGTTATGGGGTTATTTCTTAACATATCCTTTCATAAGGAAATTATTATACAATATATAAGGTAAAGAATATACATGAATAAAAGAAAGATTTGAAAATATCCCTTAATTGAGTTTGTGACTCCAAATACTTGGGAGGGGAATCTATTGTTATTGAGGGTAACTTGGTATGACCCTATAGAGGGGAGGTAAGAGTACAAAAGTTCTAGAAGGCTTTATAGTAAAGATAAATGGGATCTTTGTGTGGGTTTATATATGAAATGATTTGGAATTTCTTCATAATTTCTCAAAAATAGGTTTTAGACTCTATAAAATTAAATAACCAAACCACAAAAATTACGATTTGTTTTACCATGGTTTCTTCCAAATGGGAGTGGTTATCATTATTTTATAAGGATATGGTCTAGAATTATTAATCAAATAATCTTTCTTATGTGGAAGTGAGTAATGCTCTTAGTGAAATAATTTTAAAACCATATAATATATTAATGGTTTTGGAGGATTCATATTGGTATTGTAAAATCAATATAATAAACATTTAGCATTTTTTAATTTGAAATATGTATTTTTTATTTTATAGTCTTTATATTATTTATTACGTAACTTATGGATCATCATGATGTTATTATATACAAAGTATGTCTATGTAGTGTTTAATTTTTACACGAAAATTGAATTGTCTCATAAATTTATAAAATTACAGTATTAGATAATTTTGATTTTCTAATTCCAAAATTAATATTTATTTCATATAAATAATTTTCTGAAAATTTTAATTTTACATTTTAAATTAAAATCTATATTTATTATGAAATGTCCTGTTTTTTAAAAAATTAGTTTTGAAACCCATATAAAAATTAAATTTGACATCCTAAAAATTATATAATCATTTATATTTAAATGAATATTTTAAATAATAATATTTTATTGAAGTGTTATTTATTTCAAAAATATATTAACTGAAAAAAATTAACTAAATTTTAATATTATCCGAAGATATTATTTATTTTAATTAGATTAAAATAAACATAAATTATAAAGTAATAATAATGGGATGAAAATATAATCATTATTCTATAAAAATAAGGTTCATGATCATATTTCTAGGGTGTTGATTCATATCCATTTAACACACCAACAAAAACCAAAAAAGTATGGTGTGTGACAATGAGACTTACTTAGGCTGGTTCATTGTACATGGTTTGGGTCATGATCTCAATGAGATTAATATTCCCATGTAAAAGATTTCAATCATGTTTAAGTTATTGGAACTGATCACGGGCTTGTTCAAGGATAATTCCCAATGGTTCTATCTACCTTGGAAGCTTAGATAAGTGTGGTTCTAAGGGTACGATCCTCATTGTTGAGGTCGTAATTTCCTTTGTCAGTGTAAATTGGATTTGTTAAAACGGTAAATTTATACTAATTAAGTGATCACTATTTAAAAAATATCTTATAAATGGAAATTATTATTAAAGGTCATTTATATCTGATTGGATATAATAAAACCAAATAAGTACATGTGTTATAAATATAAATATTATATTATAAGACAATTAACTGAATCACAAGAGGAATTTTATTTACAACAATCGAGGTCATTAAAATATTTTTCAATTAAACAATTTCACCCTCTAAATTTTTATTTATGATATTAAAAAATATGTGGTTAAATCCATTTAATAAATTATTATGGATCGCATGTCGCTTCACCAATTTTTTTTTGTTTCTACACATCAACCTGATCGAGTGCATTGTCTTACTCTGTAGAAGATTTTATATATGATCTATGATCTTCATTGGCTGCTCTTGATAGGAAAGGTTATTCTACAATGGTAACACCTATGGATTTCGTAAATGTGATTGGTATGGTATATAATTTATCAATATTGACACCTGGAACACATCATTTACATTTGATAGGTTCGGTGGAAGTGCTAGTCGGTAACTCAACACTATGATGAAATCAATGATCTGGGGATGATGTATCTTGTACTAAGATTTACCTTCCTCCAATATTTTATTACTTTCTTCTTTGAAGACATGAAGAGAAATACCATGTATCTAATATCAAACTATAGGGCTCATCGATGATTTTTTTCCCAGGACTTGTTTCTCACTCTTCGTAGCCATGATGAGTTACTGAACGGTCTTAAAATTTTCCACAATTTCCTTGAAAATTTCATGAATTAACAGTTATCCTTCCCCTACTTCATCTTTACATATATGTTTTCTGCACCTCTTCCCATAAACGGATTCATAGGGATCTATTTCTATGGTCAATTGGAAATTGTTTTTGTAAGAGAACTTGACAAATGGGAAATTTCACTCCCATCCTACTTTGATGTAAATTTAGCATCTTATCAACATTTCCTCGAGATTCTAGATATTCCACTGAAATTGACCATCATTTTGAGGGTGATAATCCATGATAAATTTCAAATAATTATTTAAAATGTGTTTGAGACTATTCCCAAACATGAATGGAAATCTAATATCTCAATTCTATACAATTAATAGTGGTACTCTATACATCCTCTGCACTTCTCTAATACATATCCATCCATGTTAATCTAGTGAAAAATCCTCTCAAATTGTAATGAAATGCACTTTCCTTGTAGGATGATCCTTCATATCCCAGATATAATTTACTCTATATTTATTCATAATTCTTATGATGAAATCTGTGGTCATGTTTTCCCATTTCCTTGTAGACATGGGGTATGGTTGCATCACACCTTGGTTTTTTTCCTTTTATCCTTCACTTGTGGACATACTATGAACTTTTATGTATATTCAATGGTCACCTTATCATTTTTTCTAACCAATAATGTTCCCAAATAACATAATACATCAGTGTTATTCTCAGATTAATAGATAAGGTAAAACTATGTGTATCATCCAATAACCCCTTCCTTATCTCAGGATTTGATGCTATACATAATTTTGACCTAAATCATACAACTCGTTCTTTATTAACATAAAACTCTACGTATTTACATTTCATTGTAGTTTAAACTTTTTTTTATAATTACCACATCACCTCTTTGAGAATAATTTTACTTATCCAGAAGTTAAAATTGAGAAATAATTTCTAAAACTATTGATGATGTTCCTTCATTTATGATTCTCATGGACATCATTTTTGAATCTAAGAAGATTAGATCTCTCTCAATTCTCACCAATGATAGAATTGATGGATCCTTTCTACATAGAGAATCTTACAATTTATTCAATTTACTAGGATGGTAGTGAATTGAGAAATCATAGACCTTCATCAACTCAAACCATCTCTATTGTGTCATATTCAGCTATTTGTATGTTAATATATACTTCTGTATTTATTGATCTGTATATATTTTACACTTCTCCCCAAAGAGATAATGTGGCTATATTTTCAATGTAAAGATCGATTTTTCTTAGTAAATACCTTGCATTGGGGAGTTCTGTGCATGAAATTTTAGCTACATTGAATCATAGGCTATGACTTTTTCATTCCTCTTTACCCCACACCCCAATCCCTTCTTTGAAGCATCACAGAATTCTATGAAAACTTCTCCAATTATGGGGAGTTTTAGAATAGGGGCATTGATAATCCCCCTTAACAATATCATAAATTTTCCTTCAAAATATTAATTCCAAAAAAACATTACACCCTTCCATGTTTTCATGGTTAAAGGGTTTGATAGTCACGGGGAATTCCTCACAAATCAATGATAATTCCGCGATACTCCAAGGAAACTACATATATCTATCAGATATGTTAGCCTTATCAATAAATCAATTTCATTTATCTTTAAATGGTCTATATATATCCAATTTCTTGTGATGATATTCTTGTGGAATGATATTTCCTTCAAAATTAACTCATATTCTATATACATTGTATAAAGCTTCTACCTTTTCATGTTCTTTAGCACAATGCTCAGATTTTCCTCGTTCTCCTACTTTTTTTTTGGAGTGTACTATAATATTATCAATAAATACTAGAATTTTTTTCAGAGGTAATATCTAAATACTATTTCAATCATTTCCATAATGATTTATTGTAAATTAGTTAGCTCAAAAGGCATTACTATGAACTCATAGTGCCAATTCCTTGAACAAAAAATAGTTAGGGGGATATAATCCTTCATTACCCAAATATAGAAATATCCCAACAAAAGATCCCCTTGGATAAGTGTGGTGATTCATATAGATGGTCAAACAAGTCATGAATTTGAAGAAAAGGATACATGTTCTTTATCATGGAATTTATGATATCACAATAATCAATGACAATGCGCATCAACCCATCTTTATTAATGACGAAGAGGACTGGTGTACCCCACGACGAAGCATTTTGCCATATGAACCCTTTATCATGACTCTCTAATAGTTATTCTTCAAGTCCTCATGTTCCAAAAAACCTATTCTCTGTGGATTATGGGATAATGATAACTACCCAAGTACAATATTGATTGAAAATTCAATCTCTCAGCAAGGAGGAGGACTAAGAAATTCCTCGAGAAAAACCTTAATGGATTCCCTCATAATAGGCATAATATTGAGGGAGATTCATTCCTTAGAATCAATAATTTGAGCTAGATACGCTTCCTCATAGTGTAATAATATCCATGATATAGATGTTCTTTGTATATAATATTCATCCACCTCATTTCACTTGTATTGAATCAAGGTTTGATTTGTCAAAAAAAATTGTTACTTCTCCTAGAAATTTATGTTGTATATATATTGGGATATTCCATCCATGCACATAATTTCCTAAAAATTCACTAAAGGGATTATGAAAAGGTTTTAAGATGGTGTTCATCCCATATGTTTTGATAGGGGAAGAGTCATATACATGGTATGAAATAATTTTACAATTTTCCATTTTCACCTATAACTCCACTTCCATGATTTGTGGTGGTTTTTGAATATATATACTAAACATTAATAATATGATGGAATGAGTAGAACCAGAATCCAAAAGTGTCTTCTTTATATTGAATTTATAACTGGTGTATCTCTCACCACATTAATGTCAGGATCCACCTCGGTGGTTGTGAGGGAGAAATATTTCCCTTTCTATCTTATAGGTTGTTGGTTTTCTCAGAAAACCCTTGGTTTAGAGTTTTGGTTTGCAATGAGACACAACTCCTTGCTATTGTAGAAATGATCAATGTGTTGAGGGTTGTCTAGAGAATTATTTTCTTCCATTGAAATAGTCAGTTTCCCCTATCAAAAATAATTAGTCGGATGTCCTTCCTTCCCACACCTAAAGTATTTCCTCTTTATTCTTAATCAATTTCTGAAGATATTCATTCCACCCCATTGAAAATTTGGTGTTAATATTTCTTAGAACCATTTGATTCCTCCATTGGAATGCCATAATTCTACTCCACATTCAACTTATTATCTCCATGACACCCTTGAGATTCGATGATATCTATTTCATCTTTAAAGGAACAATAGAAAATTTTCATACAACTATCAAATTCACTGATCAGTTGGGATTTTCATAGACAAGGTTTTAGACCACAAAAGAAGTTCTAAAAGATGCATTTGGGGGTAACAACAATGGTGGATGTATATAATTTATGTCATGTGAATTTTTCCTCACACACCCTGATATATTTTTATCTATTTTTATTAGGTAATGGAAATCTGATTCAATTTTAATTTGGAAAGTGAGGAAAATATTTATTGAAAAACATTTTCCTACATTCCTTCCACCCCATTGCTTCTATATTTTTCTAAAGACTTGCATTATTTTTCAATGTGAAAAAATTATTAGATTGCGCCTATAAATGATAAATAGCTCGTAGAACATTCTCATGTTTTAAAAATTAATGGATGTAGAAGATCTTCTCAATGAAGTTTATCCATTGTTTTGTGATTGGGGGATCATTATATCCATTAAATTCAAAGGTCTTTATTTCATAAAGATCTTAATTTCAACTTGTTATATCTTTGAGTGCATTGGGAGATCTTCATAATCCACATTTCTATTCTAAACCAGAGAAATCTAAGAGAGTATCATCACAATTTTTTTGATTCTCACTGCCATCGTGTTGTGAATCTTGTAAGGACATTCATCACATTTCCTGTTGCATTGATTGTTTAATCAATTCCTTCTATTTTAGGACATTATGTAGAATAAATGAAAAATGGGGGAAAATTATTTTTCAAATATTAAAAACATAGAAGGTAATATGAAGACACTGAAGGGGTAACATAGAAATTACATGTATTTCATTAACTTATAAATTTCTAGGCATCAATTTATGTTATCGATTATCTATTTCCTAACATATATTCTTATGGATATTTTTTACTTTAATTATGGTTCATAATGATATTAAAATTTTTCCAAATCATAACCATTGTGAGTGTCAAACCATGTGCACATATTAAGGCCCATTTTTTGTTATAGGTTACCTGGAGTTAAGATCAATGTACCATGTCGAAGTTATTACCCAAAGTGAAATCCATAATAGAACCATGTCTACATGTAGTATCCTAAAAAGTACGTATTTTCTATATAAACCACTTACTCTATAATTACCAAAATTTAGTAATGTTTTATTATACACGGTCTTATCGTTATGTACTTCACTAATGTTTTCTAACCTTAACCCCCAAAACAACAAATTTTTTTATTTGATATAAACTGTTACAACAATGATATTTATGGGAAATTAATACCAGATTTATTAGATTAGGTTAAAGTTAATACAACATTGAATATTGATTAATCTCCTAAATTTTGGAATTTGGTACATTTCATAACAATTCGAAATAGGAAAAACATTATATTTATTGAAAAATTCTATAACATTAACGTACATAAAACTATACGGGATAACCTAGGGGAATAAAAATGAAATGGGGGATCTATAATTCTCAGTAAGGTAATAAATATGGAATAATGAATTTGATATAAGACAATAGGCTTGTCAATGGGGCATAAAAAAGAGTTGGAATCATAAACACTAACAATGAGACATGATATAAAATTATAATCATAAAATGTGAAATGTGGAAACAACTTAAGACACTACATCATAAACATTAGTCAAGGCTAACTGTGAATACATCATGATGGAAAAAGTACCATAATGTTATTGGGATCACTAATTTTACCAAAATAAAATGGTATGAGACAAAAAAGTACCCAATTCATTGGAGTGATATATTATTATGGGTTCACCCATCACTTTCATTTCATTTTCATGCTTATGTCTGCCACATAGATCTTACAATGTGGATTTATTCATCTTAATAGATTATTACACGGAATAAAAGTGTGAAATACATACATGTAATCCCCAATTGAAATACCTGTAATCGTTAAATGAGAACACAATTTATAGGAAATGGGTATGGTATTCTCTATAGAATTTGTTTTTCATGATACATCACGAGAAAATTTCGGCTGCACAAATGCGGTACCTAAAAATTAATAACATGGATTGATGAGAGAGAAAAGAGGAATATAATTATTTTCAAATTAATTATAAATTATGTTGTATATGTAATAAAATATTCCATTATAATTAAATAATGATAAACTACATAAGGTAATGAAGATAATTTAATGAAGTGGAGAAAAAAAGATATCTTACATGAGTATGAGACACTAAATGCTTGGGAGGGTTTTTTGAGAGTGTGGGGGTGTTTTGATAGGGATAATGGGAAGGGAGGGAAGAATAAGGTTATGATCCAATGATTTTTAGAGAATATAAATGGTATATTAGGTGGGTTTATATAGTATATGAGTGAGGGTTTCTTTATTAATTACCAAACATGGGTTTTAGACTCTATATAATAAAATAACAAAAACTACAAAACATACGTTAGTTTTCCCATGGTATATTCAAATAGGTAGGGGTGTTAATTTTTATATAATTACAATGGGAGAAATTAATAAAATAATACCATTTATTATGTATCATTGAGTCATACTCTTAATGAAATTATTTTAATAACTTATAATATATTAAAGGACCTGGAAGATTCATAATGGATTTATTAAATTAATAAAATAAACATAAAATAAAATTATTTTAATGGGGAAAAATATAGTAGGTCATGGATACCATTTATATTCTTCATTTCATTAGTTTTAGGTCATTATGATGTAATAATATAGAAAATATGTTTATACGATATTTAATTTATACATGAAGATTCATCTGTCTGAGAAAATTATGAAAAGTTCATAATTGGATAATATTAAGGTTATGATTAAATGATAATTATCAATTTATATAGATAGTTTTTTAAATATATTAATTTTTACTTTTAAAATAATATAGTCTTTTATTAAGAAATTTTTGGTTTTTGAAAATATCAATTTTCGAACCCTTATAAAAATTATATTAGACATCTTAAAAATTATATGATAATTTAAATTTATTAGAAAATATTTAATAATAATAACTTATTAAAATATTACTTGTTTAAAAAACCCATTAATTCATGAAACATAATTCCTTAATTGAATTTTTAAAGTTACCATAAAATATTTTTTCTGTTTTTTTATCTAAATAGAAATCATTTACCAAGTAATAATAGTAGGATGAAAATATATTCATTATTCAATAAAAAATGATAATAATAATATTTCTATGATTTTGATACATATCCCATTATTACACCAAAAAATTGCATAATAGTATGGTGTGAGGAATTGATCCTTTCATGGGGTTCTTTAGCGTACATGGTTTTTTCCATGATCTTGATTAGATTGGTTTTCTCACATAAATGGTTTCCCTCATGCTAATTTTTTGGGATCTCATCTTGGTCTTGGTCATGGGAAAATCAATGTGGTTTTATCTCACATGGAGTCCCGGATAATTGGGATTCAAAGGGTATGATCGTACTGGTTGAGGCCTTTAATTCCATTTTTTTCAATCCGATTTTCTAAAACCATATATTTATACTAATCAAATGATCATTTCTCAAAGGATATTTTATTAATGGAAAAGTTGATTAATGGTTATTTAAATATGATAGGATAAACCAAAACCAAATAGTATCAGGTTTTTTCTTTTAAAATATTATATAATAATACTTTTAATTGAATCTATAGGGGGATTTTATTTTTAATAGCTCTAGTCCCTACGTAGAACCCATGAAAAAGTGGGTTTTATAATAATTTTATCACAGTATAACACTTGGAAGAGATACATATTTCATAAAAATAATCATATCCTAAACATAAACTATTAAGAGATATAATAACAATGTATTACATAGGTCATATCCCCATTAAAGCACAATTGAAATCAAATTATTTCATCTGAGATGGAAAATTATTTTTGAAAGAAAAACCACATACAATGTTTCTTGATGAAAATATGTTTCTTTGAAAATATTTTTTATAAAATTTATAATTATTATAATTTCATGTAAATCATTATTCATAAAAATAACCATAAAAATATATAATATAATATTCAAAAAAATGTTCCGAAGTTAATGACATTTCTATTCATAACATACATGATAATACAATGCTTCTGTTCATAATATTTCAGCATCGGAAACACAGTCATAAAACTGTCTTGATAAATGATGAGATTGTATCAAAAAACCCTTACCACTTTTGTAACATTATATAAAAAGTACCACTAAATATTAACATAAAACGAAATAAAAAATATCCATAAAATAAATATTCATTATATAAAATGTCAAATTGGATTTATATACACCTCAAAAAATAACATCGTTCAATAACATAACATATGCATCAATGAAATAAAAATTGAGACAAAAATACCTCCCCTTAAGTAATAAATTCCATCATTCATACTCAAATAAGAATTATAATAAATATAGGTTTATTAAAAATATATTATTGAACTATAATTATGAATATACCATACCATACACAATTTAAAAATTACCTTTTTTATAAAATTATTAACAAATCTTTGTTAATGTCACATTTTGGGAAATATATACATTATTGTTCCTGTATGTTTTGATTTTTTATTTTTGTTCCTCATACATTGATCATGTTTCCATAATGAATATAATTATAAACATGAAAAAATACTATAAATATTAAGTATATATGAATTAATATTAATCCATAAGATTGACTTATATAAAATGAAATACATCATTCTTTGAGATGATGGGTCATACGGACGCATAAACATTGTTTCCATTATCATTATGGATTGAAATAATTAAAGGTAAATAATATATTAAAATTATAGAAATTTTTTTAAATCATATAACTCAAATATGTTCATCAATAAAATCCTATTTTAATTTTATTTAATGTGGGGACAGATCAAATTTATTTTTAATAGAGTAGTCCATCTTACACACAAACACTGTCATTAGATTCCCGAAGAATGAAAATTAAGAAGTAAAATGTGATATAATAATTCTTAATGAATAATAATATTCTAAATATCATATATAAGAGTTAAATCTATCATTATGTCCATCTGTGAGAGGTGGTAATGTAAAAATTAACGACATCAGTTTGCCAAGCGGTAGTCCTCTATTCACACATATGTTGATTTCATTACCCATTTGATGGAAGAGAAGAATAATTTTGGTAATTAAAATAACTTAATAAAATATAATTATATTTATGATATTTGTATTATTTTATAATAATAGTTTAATAATAATTTAATGAGGTGTAGGAATATATAAAATATAAATTATTTCTAAATAACATTACCTATTATTCAAGTTACTCCCTTATGCTTTAACAAAAATTATTCTTAGGTTGAAATTATGACCAATGTAATGCTTTTGGGACAATATGTGGGATTTAAGGAAGTTATTTGGGTAGTTATTTTTAATCCAAAGGGTTATGGTAGTTAGAAGATGAGAGGAGAGGAGGAGGACATTTATATTTGAGGTGAGCGACACACTTGTATCATTTAGAAAAAAGTTATACCCATGCATATATTTTTAGATTATCCAATAGTAACCCCATTTTTACCTTAATAGAAGTTTTTTTTCAGTATTTACTATTACTTATGTGTAATGTCCGAGTCCGAGGGCCACACAATAGTGCCCCGAGCCGGTTAGTCACATGACCACAGGAGCGCCTCCCCGGACACCAGAGGCTGCCGACTTGTAGCGAGGGTGTTGTAAGTTAGTCGTTGAGAGACTATACCCTCTTTTATTAGAGTAAAATTCCATCATAAGTAAACACAAAATGGAAGCATAAATAGTCAAAATAGTACAGATTTTAAAATAATAACCAAGACAGGGAATACAATACTCACCTGAAGGGGTAACCTGCAATGTCTATATATCCGTATCAAGTTTCAAAAAATGATATAAGAGGATAGAGACTCCCAAGTGGGTACTCAACCATATATAGTTCCCTCATCCAAGCTTCATCCCCAATCATCAATTTAAACGAGGGATCATTCCCTTATCATGTCTTTCAACAATAAAATGTCTATTCGGGTACTGTTCAGGTAGCCTGAGTAGGGTGTGAGTACAAACCAGTAAGCCACCACTGACAATGTATAAAACAAATCTAATCAAAAGTAGTGTATGCCGTTGTATAATGAATAATTTAAAATTAATAATGTGAACAATTTACATTTATTCAATTATCCCTTTGTAACCTGTATAAACATCTAAGTTCCCATGGTCACCGATATCTTAATACTTGCTTCAGTCCGTGCTGGAGTATGAACGATTTTATATCATCAATTCACATTTCATTTAAAACAATGTGATTTCATGGTCTATTTCAATTCAATTAATATCATTTCTAATTTCAACCATAGTCCATTCTCAATTAATGGGTGTAGGACGCACCACCCTCGTGAGTATTTAAAGCATTTGTCCATGTCTCAAAACGCATGGGTATTTGAAGCAGTAGTCCATGTCCCATAAAATAATATTTTCATGCATGTTAGGTGTAGAATGTCATGTCTATCACCACATGAGTATTTGGAGTATCATCCCCTATCTAATAACCCATATCTCAATCAAGAACATATATGACATATATCACATTATTTAAGATTAATTAGAAATAATATTTTATCACAAATCACATGTAATTAGTTTCACAAGATCACTATAATTAATTCAATAACTAATGAATCTCAACATCACGTTAATTAATTCAAATATTAATTAATTACAGATTTCTATTAATTAATTCGATAATTAAGTAATCATAATACCACATTAATTAATTAATTACTTCATCCATTAATTAATTTGACAGTTGATTAATCATAATACCACATTAATTAATTCAAAAATTAATTAATTACATCATTAATTACTTCAACGATTAATTAATCATATAGACCCATTAATTATTTCAACATTTAATTAATCGTATTATCATATTAATTAATTGAAAAATTAATTAATTACATCATTACATTAATTAATTCAATAATTAATTAATTACATATTCCCAATAATTAATTTAATAATTAACTAATCAAATCATCACATTAATTATTTCATCAATTAACTAATAATATCATCACATCAATTATTTTATCAATTTATTAATCAATATCCACAACTCAAAATTTCATAATTAATTCGAAAATTAATTATCTCATTCATAATATCAATGTCTTATAATTAATTCTATAATTAATTATCTCAAATTATTTATTTCAAAATTAAATAATTAAATCAACAATTAATTATTAATCTTACAAATCTAATTACCTCTTAATTAATTTAATCATAAATTATTTGACCTTATCAATTCAATATATCAACCATCCATATTAATTAATTTATCAATTAAATTAACCCAATTCATTCAATTACTTCATCACACCAATTATCTTTAATTAATTTACTATTTAATTAATCTAACTCATTAAATTGGTTCAAAACAACTATCTTCGTTAATTATGTAATGTCTCGGACCTCTCTGGTCCATTATTTTACTGAAAGCTGGTGTTTGTGTTGTTCTAGGAGGTAAAGGTGACATATCCCCAAAACTTTTCCAAATTTCCATTTCTGTGAACAGTTCCAGTGGTAGCCTTGTGAATATTTCCAACAATATACCACTTTGAACAGTCCTAACTGTTGCCTTGTGAATAGATCCAATGGCAGACAGCTGTTAACAGTTCCAACGGTAGACTTAGGTGAACAGTGCAATGGTAAACTTATGTGAACTCTGTCAATGGTGTCCTTATGTGAACAATGTCATCAGTAGACTTAGTTGAACAATGTAAAGGCAAGCTTATGTGAACTATGTAACTGGTAGGCTTGTCGGAATAGTGAAATGGTGAGGGAAAAGGGTAGCCACTTTCCATTGAAAAATTTCATGTTCATGAATAGTGTTTCCAGAATGTTGAGGTACCAATAGTAACCACACTTCTTTTCCAAATTTTGAGTTCTTGAACAATGTTTCTATAATGGTAAGGGTCTAATGGTGACTTCTTTCCATTGCCAAATTTAGAGTTCATGAATAGTGTTTCCAGAACAGTGAGGTTCCAATAGTGACTTATTTCCATTACAAAATTTTGAGTTAAAGAATAGTTTTTCTAGAATAGTGAGGTTCCAACACCGACCTCATTCATTTTCCAATTTTTGAGTTCATGAATAGTGTTCCAGAATGGTGAGGTTCTAATAGTGACCTCATTCCTTTTCCAAATTTGGTTTAAATGAACAGTGTTCTGTCTTGCTACAGTTCTCCCCTTTGACGTTTCCTTTGATGTAAAATGAATTTAAATCATTTTTTTAAAGACTCTAAGGAATATTAAAAGGCCATAACTCCTATATTAATTTCCCTAAGGCTCATGATTCTTTTATGTGGTCATACCAACAGGTTAAATATGATCCACCTATAATAGAAAAACCAGCATATCATAAACCATTGCTTTGTTAAATATTCTAAAGGGAAGATATATCTTCCTCCCTAATTCTTCCTCTTTGTTCTCAGATGTGAGACACTCAAACCTTTCATTCCATCCCATAGGAGTTGTGAAATCAATCTTGCCTCCTTGGATTGGTTCTGCTCTGTTTTGATGCAACTAAGCAATATCGATCAATATTTTGTATAAGGTATGATCTATCATCATTCTTGGGGGTTCATCTCCTACTATTTCTATTGGACTTTTTTATGGAATGGTATCTCAATGTTCTAAATATACATTTCATGGGTGTTAACTGGTGTGTCGGTGTCTTTGCATCCTCAGTTGAATATAGTTTTCATGGGGGGAGGAGATCACAACCGGTTGTGTGGCTAGTTCTCGTATGATGAATGTCAAAAACTACTTGAGGTATGGGATTTGTTGTCTATCTTTTATTTTACGTTCAACTATATAGTTAGAAAGGTTTATCCCACTGGATCAAAATTTTATTGACATAATAAATATAGGAATTGGATAAATAAATTTAAAGTGATCATATGTAATTGCCTATTTTTTTTGATATATAGTGTGATATATATTCTTTCATTGTTTATCCTTTCATTCATGATAGAAATTGGTAAAGAATATAAAGGCAAAAATAATTGATAATTTTTTGGATTAAGATAAAGAAGCATGAAATTGAATCTCATTCTTATTATTGTAATTTGATGTTAATCATATTGGTGTAGTAACCATATCTAATAATTAGTGATAGCTTACTATTTAGGTTTCCCGAAGTTGGAACCTGTGAATAATAAATCAGTTAATTCAATATATATTAATAAACTAGTTTTTTAATAAAATATTATTCCTTATAGGGTTCTGAGTTACCATATTGTTTGTTTAAGGGCCGAGATCCCAATTGGTATAATTTTTTTCCTGCTGCTTGTGTTGTGATGTGATCTTGAAAGGTTGTTGTGATATATTGGGGCATGTAGGCCTACTGGTTGTGGTAGTAGTTGATGCCTAGAGAGGAAATATGCATCAGTTAATGCATGTGGGTATTAGGGAGGACACCATGGATGATGAAACAAGTTTGATGTGAATGTTTGGATGCTTCCGGATTCTTATTTATTGTTTACCTAATTTACATTCCCCACTGTTCAAGGACGCTGGTCTTATTTACCCTTCTTTCGAAAGGGGAGAAGACACATGGGGTATGCCATGTGCATTCCATTTTTAACTTCACAAGGGAGGATGGATCTACACTCTTTATATAAGGAGCAAACGCTCAACGAGTAGTTTATCTACTCACCGTGTTCATCCCCCCATGTGTTTAGTAGCATAGAACATTTTTTTAGAATTCTAGGGAAAATATGAAAGTAATCCTGTAAATAAATAATTGAATAAATGATGTTTACCATTTGGATTTGAGCATGATTGGATGAAATGTTGAGGAAAAAATTTAGAGGGACAATGGACATTGGGTGTGATGCTAATGAAATTTAATTTGGAATTGTTAATGGTTAATGAATGTTTAAATAATTAATTAACATAAAGTGTAACAGATAAAAATGGAATGAAGTAATTTAATAATGCTCTTTAAGTGGGTTTTTTCTTATTAGATACCTAGTCTTAGAAGTGCCAGTTTGGAGTCCGAGAGACTTTATATGCAGTTGTGTCTAAGACTAGGTTATGACCATAGTGTGGTTGTGAGCTATAGTATATTATTTACATTTTGTGTTTCCATGTGCTACTCCACCCTCTCAGTTAGGTAAACTAACACCTCGGGGATTTTGAGCCCTGATGTAGTGTTTTCCCCAACATTCCAGTGGAAGGATTGATGGCAGGCTAGCCCCTTTGGCCCCACTCTCTTCTCTTAGTATTTACATGGGATAATAGGAACAACAGTTAGTTTTCCCCATATATGTGTGTAGAGGGATATAGTGGATTTTGTTTATCCACACACATATATGCTGTATATATTTTACTATGGACTACTATAGGTATAATGTGTATAGGCTGTGATGGCTGGAGGACACTTACTCGGTGTATGGGCTACAATGGCGTAAGGTATAATAATAAATGTATGAAACATTTAATGCGAGCTGTGGTGTATCCCAAAAACTACCAAGTTACATTTCTCATGTGGACGTGGTGGTTTTTTTGCCTAAGCTGCATAATGTGGTGCTTCAACCAGGTGTCTACAGTAAATCCTTTTGGGACAGAGGTCCATAGGATTGAGACGTTGGGGAAAAGTAGCAAACCAGTGGGGAAGTATTAGTGGAGTACCCTTGATATTCATTATTTTATAATATACTCTTTTATACGTTACTTGGTGAGAGTATCCATGGTGAGGCTGGGAACATTATATGACTTATTATGTGATATGATAGTTTCACTTACAGTTCACTATGATTTAGCGTACTTTCTTTACGATTTAATGAGAGGATTCGGGGAGGATCCTACTGAGTATACGGTTATACTCACTTTTTGTTTATATAAACTGGTTTTTTGGTCACATTAAGAAGGATTGAGATCAGGCTGGTTTCTACTATCTTGGGGTTGCAGGAGTTGTTTGGGTGTTGTGGTAGCTATTGTTTTTACTTTCTTTTGGGTACTTGCAGTTTTCCCCTTAGCGTTGACTATGCCAGTTGGAGGTCGAGTTGACTTGTTTGAAGTATGTAAAGACTGTGAGCTAGTGTTGGGGCATCAACACTATTGGGAAGATATCACATGTTTAACAATAAAACCATATGATGTAACACTCGTATTGATTGGTTGTATTTGGTGCAAGCTATCATGTATTTCTTCAAGAGAGAGGATGTGTTAATCGATGCGGATGGAGAGCCAGTGGTGTTCGTTTGTGAGAGAGACCCTCAGATCGGTCAGAGGCGTGTTATTTACCTATCATCCATGATAGAATAGCTAATGATGAGTTCTTAAGAGGTTCAGCAGTTAGCGTTTTCTAGGGTCGTCGAATTGTACCCTGATGTCTTTCTAGAAGAGGTTTTAGCCTTACCCCCTCGACGAGAGATCGCGTTTGGGATCGAGCTACATCTATAAGCATCTCCTATATCTATGTACCTATATAGTATGGCCCCTTATGAGTTACGATATCTACATATACAGCTTCATGTTCTGTTAAAGTGTGTTTTTGTTTGGCCGAGTGTTTCACCGTGGGTGCACCTGTTTTTTTTCGTGAAGAAGGATGAGGACAGTTTGCGGTTTTGTATTGATTATCATCGCTTAAACAATGTGAAAGTGAATAATCATTATCCTCTTCCACTGAATGATTATTTATTCGTTCAACTGATGGTTTCAAGTTGGTTCTCAATGATTGATTTTCAGTCGGGATATCATCATATGCATGTAAAAGATGAGGATATCCCGGAGAATGCATTCTGTTGTCGTCATAATCATTATGGGTTTGTTCTAATGCCACATCTAAGGAGGAGCATACAGATCATCTACATGCTGTTTTGAGTGTTCTATTCCAATAATAGCTATTTTGGATGTTGTTGAAGTGTATTTTTTGGGCTCGATACATCTGTTTAGTGGGGAATTTTGTGTACCAATACAGGGAAGTTGTGGATCCATTGATGATAGAAGTAGTTGTATCTTGGGTATCCCCCATGACAGTGTCAGAGGCGCGATGTTTCCTTGGTCTTGTAGGCTACTATAGGAGGTTCGTAGTCAATTTCTCTCATGTTGTGACTCCTTTGACAGCTTTATCCTGAAAGGATTTGGTGTTCATATGGACTGATTTGTGTCAGGATGTTTTCGAGTATCTAAAAGATAAGTTAGTTATTTCTCTAGTTCATTGTGTTCTAGTAGTGGGAGTACAATTTGATGTTTTCTGTGATGCTTCATATCTAGTGTTAGGTATTGTTTCGATTCAGTAGAGATCAGTTGTTTCTTATAGGTCTCGGTAGTTTCATCCCCATTAATGTATCTATGCCACCCATGATCGTGATTTAGAATTTGTGGTGTTTTCTATAATGTTTTGTAGACATTACCTCATTGTAGAGCACTTTGTGGTTTTCACCGATCAAACGTGTTTGAGGTATGTTTTCTCCCAACATGACTTGAACTTACGACATCATCGGTGGATGGATTTCTTATAGGAATATGAAATTTAAATATGGTATACCCCAAGAAAGGGGAATGTTTTAGCTAATACGCTAAGTCAAAAGTCTTGTAGTGGTGCAGTAAGTGAATCTGGTGACTCAAGGAGAGTAATGGATGAACTTTCAGCTTTACATCTCGATATGAGAGAAGGTAGGGGTAGAGGATTTCTTTTTCATATGATGGTGAAATCATATCTGGTGTAGTAGGTGGAAGAGTCCCAATTGGGGGATCTTGAGGTGGGGGTCTGGACAGACTGAGTTGTTTTTGGTGATGCCCACGAAGATTGGTATGAGGATGAACAACACCGAGTGTTGTATCATGGATGGATTTTTCTTCCTTTGGTGATGCATGAGATGGTTCTCAAAAAGTTCCATAATTCAAGTTTATTCGTTCATCCTGACATCAAAAATATGTACTAAGCCTTGAGGAGAATGTTTTGGTGTCTTGGGAAAAAGCGTGCAATTGCGGAGTTTGTGTCTCGATGATTGGTCTGACAAAAGTTGAAGGTAAAACACTGTGTTCATATTGGTATGCTCCGGCCATGAGATGTTCCTATGTGGAAATGGGAGGACATCTCAATGGAAAATGTTAGTGGTTTACCTAGATCTCAGGGAGGACATGATGCTATTTGTGTTGTATTATATCATTTAACAAAATCATCCCACTTTATAACAATCATGTAGTCGAGCTCAGTGAAGGTTTTGTCGAGGCAATATCTATAAGAGGTAGTGAGACTTCATGGTGTTCCAAGGACGATCATTTTCGATCGAGATCCTTGTTTTTCCTATTGGGTGTGGAAAGGTATCTAACAAGATTTTGGTTATCATCTATGCCTTATCATAGCTTTTCATCCTCAGACGGATGACCCGACAGAGCAGACCATCAAGACTCTTGAAGACATGTTACACTCTTGTGTCTTGGATTTTGGAGGTTTGTGGATGAGGCACTTACCCTTGATGGAGTTATCTTACAAAAATAGTTTTCACTCCACCATTAGTATGGCTTTGTTTGAAGCCTTATATGGTCAGTCTTTCCATTCCTTGTTGTACTTGACTGGGGTCAGAGAGTCAGCAATTCTCAGACCGGAACTAGTGCAGAATACAACAGAGATGGTTCAAATGATTTGTGAGAGGATGAAGACACCACAAGATCGTCAAAAATCATATTCCGATAAATTGAGGAGACCCTTAGAGTTTGATATTGGGGATCACATATTTTTGAAGGTGACTCTCTGTCGTGGGTTGCGAAGGATTGGTCAGGTGAGTAAGCATTCTCCCTGGTTTGATGGGCCAATCGAGGTGTTAGCTCATGTTGGTGCTATGACTTATCTAGTAGTAGTTCCCTCACATATGAGCCATATACATGATGTTTTTCATGTATCATATCTCTGACTTTATCTTCATGATGACTATCACATCATCGACTAGAAAGAGATCGATGTTGATAATGATGCGACCTTTGAGGCGCGACATGTGGATATCCAAGACTGCAAAGATAAGGTGTTGTGCTGGCATTCTATCCCCTTGGTTTATGTCTTTTGGTGACATGGTGGTATAGAGGAGAGTACCTGAGAATGTGAGTCATAGATACGTTCTTAGTACCCAGAGTTTTTTGATGTTTAACTCTTTTCGTGTAACTATTCCCCTTTGTTGTTATAGACCTTTCATGTTTGTGAGATGGGTTTCTTTGATTTCGTCTTATGGCATTCTCTCTTTTGAGATGTATCTCAATGGATGATTGTTCAGATTTCATTTCTATTCCCTTTTAAGTTGGTTTTCAATTTTAGAGGATGAGAATGTTTTTAGAGGTATCTGATGTAATGGCTCAGACACATCTGGTCCATTCATTTTCTATAATCTAGTGTTTGAGTTGTTTTTGGAGGACAAGGTGACAAATCCCTAATACTTTTCCAAATTTCCAATTCGGTGAACAGTTCCAACAATATCCTTGTGATAACTTCCAATGGTAGGCTTCTATGAATACTTCTAATGGTAGCCTTGTGAACAGTTCTAATGGTAGAGAGCATTGTACAGTTTCAAATGTAGCCTTAGGTGAACAATGAAACAATAAACTTATGTGAAAAATGTCAATGGTAACCTTATGTGAACAGTTTCATCGATAGCCTTAGGTGAACACAGTAATGGTATGCTTACGTGAATAGTGTCATCGATAGGTTTATTTGAATAGTGTAACAGTGAGTTCCATTGGAATCCTCCTTCCTTTTCCAAATTTCGTGTTCATGAACTGTGTTTCCAGAACAGTGAGGTTCCAATGATAAACACTTTCCTTTTCCAAATTTTGAGTTCAGGAGAAGTGTTTCTAGAATGGTGCGGTTCCAACAACAACCTGTTTCCTTTTCCAAATTTTGAGTTCATGAAAAATGTTTTTAGAATGGAGAGGTTCCAATGATGACCTCTTTCCTTTGCCAAATATTGAGTTCATGAATAGTGTTTCTAGAATAGTGAGTTTCCATTGGTGACATCTTTCTGTTTCCAAATTTGGAGTCCATGAACAGTGTTTCCAGAACGGTGATATTCCAATGATAACCTCTTTTCTTTTCCAAATTTTGAGTTTATCAACAGTGTTTCCAAAATAATGAGGTTCTAATAGTGACCTCTTTCCTTTGATAAATTATGTGTTAATGAATAGTGTCTCCATCTTCTTACATTTTTGTCTGTTTGACGTTTCCTTTGACGTAAAATGCATTTAAAGCCTCATTTTAAGGACTCTTAGACCAACTGCAATTCCATAAACTCAATATTAATTTCCTCAAGGATCGGGATTATATTACATGATCAAAACTATGTGGTTCAATGCGATCCAATTTTAATATAAAATCTAGTGTATAATAAACCACTACTCCGTTAAATCTTTTTAAAGGGATGATATATCTTCCTCCCTATTTCTTCCTCCTTTTTTTCAACTGTGAGATGCAAAAACCTTTCATTCCATGTCATAGGAGTTATGCAATAAAACATTCCTCCTTGGATTGGTTCCCCTCTGTTTGGATGCAACCAAGCTGTATCGATTAATCTTAGATGAAAGGTATGATCTATCATCATTCTTTTGGGTTCACCACCTTCTGTTTCTCCTTTCCCTTTTTATGGAATGGTATCTCTATGTTCCTAATAATTTTTTTTGGGTGTTGACCGGTGTGGTGGTGTCTCTGCATCCTCGTTTCAATACAGTTGTCATGGGGGGAAGAGATCATAACTTTTTGTGTTTCTCGTTCTCATATAAAAAACGTCAAGAAAAATTTTATGTAGTGGATTTGTTGCTTCACATTTATTTTACATGAATCTATATAGTTAGCATGTTTTATCCCACTATATTTTAATGGAATTGACATAACAAATATTTGAGCTGGATAAATAAATTGATATCGATGGTATGTTATTGCTTCTTGTTTTGCAAGATAGTTTGATATCTATGCTTTCATTGTTTATATTTTTTTTCTTATTGTGTTGTGATGTGAACTTTGAAGGATGTTATGATATGTGGGGGAAAAGTGGCCTACTGGTTGTGACAGCATTTGTTGCCTAGAGTAGAGAGATGCACCGGTTTATGCATGTGGGTGTTAGAGAGGACACCATGGATAATGAAATAGGTTGGATGCGAATGTTTGGATGCTTTCTGATTCTTGTTGGTTTTTTATCTACTTTACCTTCCCCATGGCCCAAGGCATATGTTCTTGTTTACCCTTCTTCTCAAAGGTGGGAAGATGTGTGGGGTATGCCACCTGATTTACGTGTTTATCTTTTCAAGGGAGGACGGGTCTACACTATTGATATAGGTGGTAAAGGCTTGATGGATTCTTCATCCACTCACTGTGTTGATCCCCCTTGAGTTTAGTAGTAATTTACGGTTTTCTAGAATTCCATATAATATGGGAAAGTATTTCTATAAATAAATAATTGAATAAATGATGTTATTCGATGGGGTTGGAGCTTGCTGGGACACAATGCTGAGGTTACAATACAAAGGGACAATAGATTTTGGGAGTGATGCAAATGAAATTTAATGTGGAATTGTTAATTTTTAATCAATGTCTAAAGAATTAATTAACATTAAGTGAAAATGAAAAAATGGGAATGAAGTAATGTAATCAATCTCTTGAAATGGTTGTGCGCTTATAGGATACCTAGTGTTAGAAGTGGCAGCAGCTGGGAGTCTGAGACACGTTAGGAGCAGTTGTGTCAATGACTATGTTATGCCTATAGTGTAGTTGTGAGCTATATTATATTATGTACATTTTGTGTTCCTATATGATACTCCACCCTGCCTATTAGGGAAGGTGACACCCCAGGTATTCAGAGCCCTGGGGGTGTTTTACCCCGTATTCCGGTGGGAGGATGGATGGATGACTACCCCCTTTGGCCTTACTCTCTTCTCTTGGTAGTTACTTGTGTTGGTAGGAAAAATGGTTAGTTTTCCTCATATATGTGAGTATAGGGATATAATGGATTTTTTTCATCTCACACATATATTATGGATATAGTTTGATATACACTACTATTGGTATAATGTGTATAGGATGTGGTGGATTGAGGATCTTTACTCGGTGTATGGGTTGTAATGGCTTGAGGTATAATACCTGACGTATGATACTCGTTATGAGAGCTTTGGTGGCTCCCAGAAACTACATAGTTACTTTTACTATGTGGATGTGGTGGTTTTGTGGCAGGAGGTTCATGTTGTGGTGCTTCGCCCAGGTGTCTGTAGGCAAGCCTTTTTGGAGAGAGATGCTTATGACGTGCAACGATGGGTCAGAGCAGAAAAATAGTGGGGAAGTAGTAGCGGGGTACCCTTGATATTCTTTATTTTATTATATACACTTATATGTGTTACTTGGTGAGAGTAGACATAGTGAGGCTGGGAACATAATATTCATTTTTAATTGATGAGTTAGTTTCACTTGTTGTTCAATGTGATTTAGTATGATTTATTTACTATTGCAAGAGAGGCTTCAGGGAGGATCCTACTAAGTATACCTTTATACTCTACCTATGTTTATATAAACGGTTTTTCAGGTTACTTAGAGTAGGTCAATGATCAGGTAGGATTCCACTAGCTTGGGGTTGTAGGAGATATTTGGACTTCGTGGTTGCCATTGTTTTTACTTTTTTTGGTTACTTCCATTTTCCCCTTTCAATTGTAGTAGTTTTCCATGACATTATATATGTGTAATTGGGATTTCATTTATATTGTTGTGTAAGTTGGAATTGGTTGGTGTCTATCTTATCTCTCTCTTTTTCATGTGTTTTCTTAGATGGTAATGCCTTCTATCTATGTGTTTACTTTACCCTCAGTGCTAGTCACCAACACGGGGTCGAGTAGATGCCGGACTAAGGGTTCATTATGTTTTTTCTCACATTGTCGACCCAGGAGGGGTACACTATGTGGGGAGGGGGCTATGAAAAGTTAATTCATCAATTATTTAATCTGACTCGTCCAATTATTTTAACACAACAATCTTTATTAATTAACTTTCAAATTAATTAACCTAACTCATTCAATTGTATCAACCCAACAATTCCAATTAATTAATTCTCAAATTAATTAATGTAACTCAAATATCATAATATTATATCCATTAATAATTCACCAATTAATTAATTCAAACTATTCCCATTAACTAATTCCTCAAGTAATTAATCTAACTCAACCATTTTAATTAATTCATCAATTCATTTTCCATGTAATTTAATTAAATCACAATTATTTAATAAACACTCCACCTCCTATTTAATTAATCCACCAATTAGTTATTTCCGTTAATTCCATTATATCGTTCAATAATTAAATAATCATGTTACTTAATTTAATTAATTAATTATTTAAAAAACCAAATTAATTAATAATATCATGATCTTTAATTAATTCCAAAATTAATTAGAAAATTCCATCATCATAAAATTATCATCATTAATCTATCAATTAATTATTTAATCAAACCTATTCTATTATAATTTTCACAATCCCCCCAAAATAATTAATTTACCCAATTAATTAATTGAATATATAAAAAATCAATATTTAATTATATCATATAAATTAAAAAATTCTATATGCACAAATAAATCAAGACTATGCAATTCGTATTTATACCACCTACCTCAAATATGATCAACACACGATATGAATCCAACATCGCTGATGGAATGTTATTCTGATGACTATTAAAGGATAAATTAAATAAATTTGAATATCTGGTTTAATAAAAATCTACCCAAAATACTACATTTTCAATGAAAAAAATTTGATACGGGACATACTCTTATCAAGAAGAATCTATTGCCACTGACTACACATCAATCTGACCAATATCATTAATGATATTTATTATTAAAGTATGGTTTGAGTAGAAATAAAGAACGAACGAACTCCCTAAAAAACACATGTTATCCATTGTAAATATTTTGAAATAATATCATATATATTAATCATGTAATAATTTAACATTATTTATTTATAAATATATTTGATATTATTATGTGAAGACAATAAAATTATAATTGATGAAATATTATTTTAAAAAATCATACATTGATAATTTCTTTTAAAAAACACGAAATTCCTCTTTGAAAATCAAAATTACCATTTATAAAACAATCATACATTTTCTTTTTTATTCATCCATTTCAAAAAAAGAAATATTATAAAAAGATAGAAATATAGAGATAATGAATGATATTAAAAAAATAAAACAAAATTGATCGGCACACCAGGTTTAGTTTCATAACAAAATGGAACTTCAATGGGGTATCCCGCTCAGTATATGTGAAGGAAGAAGAGGGCATCCCAGCCTACCCAAGTGACTATAGATTATTTTTACAAATGACCATATCTAACCCAATAAACAAAAAATGGTTCATTTATATAGAACTCCAAACCTCATACTTTTTATCTTCCCAAGAATTAAAACCATTTTTTAATCCACCGTTTGAACTAAAAATTGTTGATTGAGGTTTTTAATTTACGACATTAATGTGTTGATGTTTTATACAGTAAAAAAACAGTTGAGAAATGAAAATTTTGGAATACTCCATGAAAAAAACTGGAGGTATCCCATTTAATAAGATGACCATTAAGTTAAAAAATATAATTATTTTAATGAGTATAATAAATTAATTATTTAACATTAATATTAAAAGTTATTAAATGTTTGTTGTGAATAAAATTTATACTTCATCTAGGGTGAACCCGTAATTTTGTAGACATCGGTGGTCTCAGATTTATTGTATAACGAATGGATTGTGAGTTTTTAATTATTTATTCTATAAAAAATGTAATAAATAATTTATTAAATAAAAGGGTTATTTCTTCCGAGAGAGGTATACAAACCCTCAACGCATACAAATATTATACCTTGTGTAGGATTAACCCCTCATTCTGGACCCATTGGTGGTCTCATCATTCCTATAGGATGCACCATTTAATAGATATTCAATTATTTTTAAGAAAATGATATATAAATATTATTTAATATCTTTAACTCCTGAGGAAGATAACCAAATGTCTGACACCTACATATGTCATGCCCTAACAAGGGTAAACACCACGTTTTAGATCTAACAGACGTCTCAGATTTTTCATTCAACGAACCATTTTAGAGTTATTCAATTATTTTGAATAAATTTTATTGCACTTGAAATAATAAATTAAAAAATTTTGTTTCACCTTGGGCGAGGCTTCATAGGCCTCATAATCCCACACTACTCACTATCCGACTCCAAAAAAAATCCAAAAAAATTTAAAAAATGATAACTTGAAAATTTAATTTATATAAATCCTTTAAACCATTAATTAAATTATTTCACTAATAAAACATATAAGAGAGAGAAAAAAATTACCTGGGAAAAGGACGAAAACTTACTATCACCCCAACTTATAATAGCTCGTCCTCAAGATATTCCCCAAAGAACCTTTATGAAAAAATGGGTTCTTACAATATTTCTGCCATTGGAGCTTCATTAATCCCTCTTGTAAAGTATCTCAATAACCATAGTTCATATCGACTTCCAGTGAGTCTAAATAAAATAATCCAAAAAAAGTCGTTGGTTTACCTCTCACCATCATGCTCTACATATACTGATTCATAAGAACAAACTTTAAGGGGCCCCATATCCAACAAAAACACATTCATTTAGCTTAGAGTAAATTCAGAACATTCTCAGTGTACCTGGTACGATGTCAAGATTCGGGAAATGATCATCCCTAATTGAAAGTACACTATGAAGTCATCTATTAATACCACCACAAATATTTATTCATTGATGTTACCTCACACTATTGAAACAATCTAACCAGCTCGAATTTATTCGGCTTCCCTTCCTGCCAACATCTCACCACACTGAACCCAAACTACACGATCATTAGTACAACCATGAACCGAGTTATCAGATTATGAAATTATCTCTACCAAAACTACCCTCATCACTAGTAAAAAAGGATATATTTTTTTCACAACATTTAGTCAAGCTAAAAAGTTAGATTTACACAAAACCACATCATGTATTTCTCCTATTATTATGTCAAACTTTCAAAACAGAGGCACTATCTATACCATTAACCATCATATGCCTAGGTCCTAATTAACATGAGTATCCGAATTATCATTTTTCATGTTTATCATTTTGACACCTATTTGTTCCCATAATTAATCAATTTATAATATTTTTAATTTTCATATTATCCACATTTAATTTCAATTTCACAAATAAGGAAAAATAGCTCATGTTCAACAACTTACCCAAATCCCATTTTCCCATGCAAGCCTATAATGAGGCGTGTCAAAAAATAATCCTGAGTTATAATAATGATTCATACAGACTGAAAACTCATGCATCCAAGGACACGATTCAATATCAAGAAATTTCAAAAACAAATACCACATTAGAGAACAAGTGTGACACCCATGGTGAAATAATAATCAACTGTAACAACAAAAAACAATAACAACAATTCACACCCGGGGTACTTGGGTTCTCCTCTATACATGGGCTAGCTACTCCCATGCATGAGCTCCTATCTATGACCCGACCCTTTCTTGTCTCATATCTACCAATGCCAAAACATGTAAGAAATACGAAGAAGAAAAGAAAACTCCTCTATTTCCACTTTGTAATGTACTGACTCGGGTGCCACGTAATAGTGACCTGAGTTGGTCGGTCACATGACCTCAGGTACCCCTCCCCTTATGCCATAGTTTTCCAACTAGTAGCCAGGGTCTGGTAAGTAAGTCGTGGGGAGAATATACCCTCTTTTATCAATTTTAAATACCATCACAAGTAAAGAAGAAAACGTGGAAGTATATATAGTAAAAATATAGAAAATGTAACAAGAATAACCAAGATAGGTAATACAATACTCAACTAAAAGGTAATCATTAAATTTCTATATATATGTATCAAGTGTAAAAAAAGGATGTAAGAGGCTAGAATCTCCCAAGCGGGTCCTGAAACATGTTCAGTTCCATCAACCAAGATACATCCCCAATCAACAATCTAATCCAGGGATCTAGCCCTGGTCATGTATTGCGAAAAAAAGTCTATTTTGGTCCCATTCAAAAATCCCGAGTAGGGTGTGAGTACAACTCAGTAGGCCACCACCAACAGTGTCTAAAACCGATCCAATCAGAATTAGTTTATGCAGTTGTATAAATAATAAAGTAAAAGTAATAAAGTAAACAATTTAAATTTATTCAATTATCGCTTAGTTAACCTCCTAATCCTCCAGGTTCCCATGGACACCCGTATCTCAATACCTGCTTCAGTTCATGCTGAAGTCTGAACCATTGTATATTATCAGTTCACAATTCATTTAAAACATTGTGCTTTCCTTTTCTTTTTCAATTCAACTAATATCACTTCTAATTGGAACCATAGTCCAATGTCAAATAATGTATGTAGAATGATATGTCTACAACCCTTATGAGTATTTGGAGAATCATTTCATGTCTCACAACCTACGGGTATTTCTAGAATCAGTCCATGTCGAAGAAAATAATATTTTCATGCATGTTAGGTGTAGAATGCCATGTCTATCACCCTATGAGTATTTGGAGCATCAGTACCTCTCTCACAACCCATATCTCAATCAAGAAAATTTGTCACATATATCAAATTGTTCAAGATTAATCTGTATTAATATTTTATACCAAAATCACATGTCATAGGTATCACAAAATCACAAGAATTAACTCAATTACTAATTAATAACAATATTAAATTAATTAATTCAACAATTAAGTAATTTCTTATTTCCATTAATTAATTCGACAATTAATTGATCATAATACCACATTAATTAATTTAAAAATTAATTAATTACATAGTCCCATTAATTAAATTTACAATTAATTAATCATAATACCACATTAATTAATTCAAAAATAATTAATTACATCATTAATTACTTCAAAAATAAATTATTAATATAGTCCAATTAATTAATTCAATAATTAATTAATCATATCACCATATTGAAAAATTCAATGATTAATTAATTACATCATTACATTAATTAATTCAAATATTAATTAATCACATATTCCCATTAATGAATTTAATAATTAATTAATCACATCATCACATTAGTTATTTTAAAAATTAATTAATAACATCCTCAAATTAATTAATTTAATGATTAATTAATCAATATCAATAACTCAAAATCTCATATATAATTCTACAATTAATTATCTCATTCATGATATCAATAGCTTATAATTAATTCTATAATTAATTATCACTAATCATCTATTTCAAAATCACATAATTAATTCAAAACAAAATTATTAAACTTACAAACCTCATTACCTCATAATTAATTCAACCATTAATTATTCGACCTTATCAATTAAATATCTCAACCATCCACATTAATTAACTTATCAATTAATTAACCTAAATAATTCAATTGCGCCTTCCAAAAATTCTCATTAATTAATTTACCAATAAATTAATCAAACTCATTAAATTGTATCAAAATAATAATCTCCATCAGTAATTTTTTAAATTATTTAAGATGACTCATCCAATTATTATGACACAACAATCCTAATTATTTAATTTTCCAATTAATGAACCAAACTTATTTTATTATATCAACCCAACAATTTCCATCAATTAATTTTCCAATTAATTTATGTAAATAAAAAATCATAACATTACATACATTAATTAATTTACCAATTATTTAATTAAAATTATTCTCATTAACTAATTCCTAAATTAATTAATCTAACTCAATCCATTCAATTAATTTATCTATTAATTTTCCATTTCATTTAATTAACTCATAATTAATTAATTAAATTTCAACCTCCTCTTCAATAAATCCACCAATTAATTATTTCAATCAATTCCACTATTTATTTCAACAATTTAATAATTATGATACATCAATTAATTAATTAATCAATTAATTATTGAACAAACAAAATTAATTAATCATATCATGACCTTTAATTAATTCCAAAATTAATTAACCAATTCCATCATCACAAAGTCTATATAATTAATCCATCAAATAATTATTTAAACAACCCTGTTCAAATCCAAATTACAGAATTACCCCAAATTAATTAATATACCCAATTAATTAATTGAATATAAAAAATCCATTGTTAATTATATCCTAAAATTTCTACAATTGTATATACACAAATGAATAAATACTATAGGATTAAAATTTAGACCATCTACCTCAAATATGAGGAACACGAAATATGAATCTTACATCACTGGCAGTGCATTATTCTGATGTCCATCGAATGAGAAATTAAATAAATTAGCATATCTGGTTTAATAATAATCTTCTAAAAACATAATTTTTAATGATTTTTTATATGCACCATAAACATATCAAGAGGAATCCAATTCCACCAACTACACATCAATCCAATCAATATCGAAAATGGAATTTATTATTGAAATTTAGTTTGAGTTGAAATTAAGAACTATTGAACTCCCTAAAAAATCACATTATCCACTGATAAATATCTTATAACAATATAATATATATATTATCATCTAATAATTCCATATTATTTCTACATAAATATATTTGATATTATTACGTAAAGACAATAAAATGATTACAGTTGAATGATTATTTTTTCAAATCATACATTGATTATTATTTTTTAAAAAATTCTTGAAATAACCATTTAAAAAAAATATTATTTATAATACAATATTCCCTTTTATTTTTTTCCATCCATTCTTTTAGAATGATTTATTATAAAAGGATATAAATATAGAGGTAATAAATATTTTTAAAAAATAAACAAACCTGGTTGGCGTACCAGGTTTAGGCGCACAAGAAAATGATGCTTCAAGGGGGTTCCCCACCTGGATTCCGTGGAGGGAGAAGAGTGCGTCTCGGCCTACCCATGTGACAACATATTGTCCTAAAAAAATTACCATATCTTACCCGATCAACCACAAATGGTTCATTTATATTGACCTCCAAACCACATATGATTCATCTGCTCAAGAATTAAAACTCTATTTTAATCCACCGTTGCAACTGAAAATTGACGATGGAGTGTTTTATTTTACCACATTAATTTATTGGTGTTTGGAAGGGTAAATAAATGGTTGAGGAATGAATCTTTTAGAATGTTCCATGTGTCCAAAAATGGAGTTATCCCGTTGAAGAAGAAGGCCTTTATGTTCAAAACAGAAATCCATTTATTTTATTTAATATAATAAATTAATTATTTAAAATAAATAAAAAATGTTATCAAATGTCCACTGCACATAAAATTTATACTTCTTCTAGTGTAAACCCCTCATTATAGACACTTCAGTGTTCTCAGATTTCTTGTACGATCCACGGTTTCTGAGTAATTAATAATTTATTATTTAACAAAAAAAATAATTATTTAATTTTAAAAAGGGTTATTTCTTATGAGTGAGGAATCCAAACACTTTACACATAAAAGTTGTGTACCTTTTCAAGGATAAAACCCTAATTCTGGAACACTTAGTGGTCTCATATTTTCCATAGGAGGCACCGTTTGAGAGATATTTAACTATTTTTTAGAAAATAATATATTAATATTATTTAATAACTTTAACTCACGAGTGAGACATCCAATCATCTAATGCCTACAAATGTCAAACCCTTAATAGGGAAAACACTACGTTTCAGATCATACAGCGGTTTCAAATTGTTAATTCGAAGAACCATTTTAGTGTTATTCAATTATTTTGAATAAATTTTTCATGCTTGATAAAATATAATTAATATTTTTATTTCACCTTTGTCGAGGAATTACTCATCTCGGAATCTCACAATACTCAATTTATGACTCCAATGAAAATCTATTAATTATTTCTTATTGATATACAGGGATTTTATCTTATATAAATCGTATAAATCAATTATTAAATTATTTCACTGATAAAACATTTAAGAGAGAAAAAAAGTCTGAGAAAAGGATGAAATTTTACATTATGGTCAGAGGTAATTTGATCCCATTAGATATTATGGATTATGATGATTCAAATATGGAATCAATTTTTCAATATTTAAATTCCTAAAATATGAAATTTTGATTTTAAAATTAATCACCTGGACTCGACGAGAATGGAGGTTTTCAAAGAAAAAATATTCAAAATTTAAAAATATTTTATATCAAATTTAGTTATAATAAATATTCCAATAATGAAAATTTAAATTATATATATAATTGAATTAATGTTACTTTTAAAATAATTCTATGTTATAAATTACCTCTAATAAATCATTAAACGAAAAGTTAGTTTTCATTAAAAATCAATATTTGAACTATTCATCAGAAAGATAATTTTTTTAAAAAAAAATAGAAAAAACAAGACTAATATAAATTTTATATTATAATTTAAAAAATTAATTTGATTTAATGAAATGAAATTTTTAAAAATATAAGAAATTACATTTATTATTTTTTCACAAAATGAAATAACACCATTTTTTTGAGAAAATTATATTTTAAAATATGTAATAAATTTTATGAAAATTAAATATCAATACATTAAATATATAAAAAAAATCATAGAAAAAATATTTTAGGTGTTTTTATTAGTAGTTACATTTCTAACTTTAATGACTATAGATAAATGGTTTCATTTAAATAAAGAAATTAATATATCATTGTTGGTCAAAAATTAGTGTTGCATGTAATGAAAGATAAAATATATGTTTCATGAAATGAAATCAAAAATCAGTGTTTTCAATATTTCATTCTCTCAAGAAAATTTACTTTATTCAAAAAATAATAATCCACAAAATCTCAGGGTATAACAAAGATAGTTACAATAAAAGGAAAATTGGACAGTAAATGGACCATGGTTGATATTTTATACTAGATCCAAATAACTAGACTACAAATATGATGTCTAGAAATTTTAAATAATTTAATAAATTATTATTTATTATATGATATCATTAATTTCATTGTTTGGAAGTATTCATTTAATTGGACTTTGAACGCAACATGAAAATAATAGAATTAAAATATAACACCCCAACACATTAGTAAAATGTAATATTTATCTAAAATATTCACAAAAAACATTAATTAGTTCAATTTATATTTCATTTAATTTTTTTAATATCATTTATTTAATTTTTTTATGAATTGAATAAATATTGTGTTTGAATTGTGTAAGAATATATGTTAAATATTTTATTGATAAAACTTATAACTAAATTACAGTGATACCAAAAAATATATTTCAAATAAATATTTAAAACCTAAAATAATTTTATTTTATCTGTATCAAAAAATATTTTTGTTATTAAGAGAAAGAAAGTTATATTTTTGTCTTTATCTTTTATATAAATATTATAAAGGTAAAAAAAATTAATTATAGATCCCATTGGAAATATATTTTATAATATCATGGGAATGGAAAGTATAAAGTTGTCCAATAGGATAAAATATTATTTTAGTGTAAATAATTAGTCCTTATCATATTATTTTTATCTTTAATTAGTCGATTTATCCTAACTATGGCAAAAAATATTTACTATAGTTACTATTGATAATGAATAAAAAATAATAAACCTTAATAAATATTTTTTGTTGTAATGACTCTAAATTCAGAATTTATTTTAATGAATTCTATTCATAGAAGTTATAGAATTTATTTTAAATTTAAACCAAAAAAACGAGATGAAAAGCGGTTTTCCAAAGAAAATGTTTCCTTTGGTATAAAATTATTTAATATCAAAAGTCACATATAATTAATTCAATTAAAAACATTGGATTAATAAAAATATATTTTAACTAATTCTATTTTTAAAATAATTTTAAAACAAAATTTATGTTTTTAAATTATTAAAAAAAAAATTAAATAACAAATGTTATTTCTCACTATTCATCTAACGACTATTCAGTTTACAAAATGTTCCAAATTTCTTCCTAAGAAAATTTTTACACATTCATTTAAAAATTAAGAAAATTGTTTCAAATAATTTTTAAAAAAAATAAGAAAATAATTCCAAAATAATTACAAAAAATTCGATGAAATATTTTTTTTAAAATGTAATTTTTTTGTATAAAATCATATTCATTCTTCTCCCATTCTAAAAAACATATTAGATGAATCATAATTTTTTTATTGAAAATGAAAAATAAATTTTATGTTTAAATAATTTACCAATAATTATTAATTTCATTTTTTAAGATAAAAACTTAATTTATGAATAATTTTTTATCAAAAAAATATTTTATTTACAAAAAAATGTTTTTCATTTTCATTTCCATTTAATTGAAAAACCATAAATTTATTTTATACATGTTTATACTAGATACATTTCATAATTTATTTATTTATATACATGTCCACTAATTTAATTACTAGGGTGTAATTATCGAATTTAAATATTAATATTTAAAGTTTTATTTATGTCCAATATTGCATGTTGTATACTCAATTGATGATAGTTTTCACATCGAACAAAAATATGTTGGCCTTGCTTTCATACCCCTTCAATAAATTTCATCATTAAAATTTTATATTGTTATTAATAAACAAGGTGTTTAGATCTAAAAATATTATTTCTAAAATGTCATATCGTGATAAGGGTTATGAAAACATCCCCCTAAAAGGAGGGAATGTGAATTACAAAGATCATCAAACAAACATGTTTCCAAATAGAAGAATAGTAGTGAGAAGAAAAAATATGGATATCAAGAAAAAAATATTTTTTAAATAATTATAGTCAGTGATAAAGATTATGTATCGCAAGAAAGTGAATGATCAATAGAATATTAATGACCAAAAAGAAAAAAAATATGGGTTGTGGAAAATTCCATCGATTCATATAAAATAAAGGTATTATGACAACATTTTTGTTTGAATATCCTTTTCCTATATTTTCTGAATTATTTTTCCATCTTAGTGACGAATATAAGGATATACAATTACATTATAGGTATAATTTCTTCCATTAATGAATTTCTACCCAATCTCAAAATTTTCCCGAAATGAAGAGTATTCAAGTTGAGGGTTTCAGAAATAATTCACTACAATCAACTCCAAATGGATCACATAATACAGAAAAGGGTAACAAGGCCTTACTCATCTCTTTATACATTTACTAAAACTAAATTGGTTATCATAAGTTAATTCTCATCATATGAATAAGTTCAATATTAATCACTTAAGCCTCAATAGTAACACCCAATGTTCAACATAGATCCTTCGAAAAATAACTAACCAAAAAATTATTTAATATATTCTTGATGATTTTTTAAAACAATAAATTATAAATAATTGATCAAATATTATAGCATGACTAATTTAATAGTTATCTCTAAAATACATCGATCACTTGTAATTTCTCACAAAAAATACTAATATGCCCTAATCCAAAAATCTGAAATATATGAAAATCATTTACATAAATAACCTTAATCAAAATAAAGAAACATTAAAATTATATTTTCTTCCAAAATTAATTCAAAATTTATTCCTCAAATTCAATTCCACAATGTTCAATTTATTATAATTCTGTAAGTTTCCCAAAATGGTGAACTACTTTAAAAATATAATTAATCACTTAACAACTAAATATCATTTTAATCCCATGGTTATATATATTATAAGAAATATATTCTTAAAATCATATATATCTTTATGTATTAAATAATTATAGAAAATTAATTGTCATACTGACAAAGACATAAAATATAGTAGTAGCAAGAGATGCATCCTTATCACCCTTTAGTTGTGGGTTTAGTTACCATGGAGTTTATGAGTGTGACATGCTATCACTTTTACTATAATTAGATTAATATAATTATTATAAATCGCAAAAAATAATATCAAAATCCTTAAACATAAATTTAATAAAAAAAGATCATATAAAACCTATAGTTTATCAGTACCTTTAATCAAATGGAATTAGCATTCTCTATCAAAAAATACATTATGTCGATCCTAATGGTTACATATACCTGAATCTATATAATATTTTCCCAAAATGTCATTAATAACTATAAAATCCAATCACTTAAATTGTAAAAAGGGGTTTCAAATACTTTGATCTTATTTCCAATCATAAATTCGTAAAAACATTATGGAATAGATAACTCTTATGATAAACATACTTGAAAACATAAAAATCTATAATGTTATCTAAACCATTATCTACTACCATCTATAGATACCGAAACTTAAACATTACATAATCTTCTGTTTTATGTCATGAATTAATTTTCTTGCCCTTTAGGATTGTTATAATTTAGTTTTTTATTGATTTATTCCATAAACCATACATAAATAAATATTATTTCAAAAATTGTACACTTCCACTCATTGTTAAATTTTCATGATTTTTTTATAATATAATAAGTATCAATTTCATAACTTATCTTTACAATTTTCATCTTTACCTCACAATTCTCCCAAATAATCCTTAAAATCCTATGAATTTTTTTAAATTGTTAGATGACAATAAAAAATGCTCATAATGGGACATATAATAAGAAAGAAATAATTTTTTAGTTATTGAATACATATATAATATTTATATTTCTAAAAATTAAAATTCGGCGCAAAATTAACATTTTATTACCAAATAAATCATCATTTTTTACAAATATTTTCATGAAACATTTCATAATAAATCGTAAAGAAAAAATTGAACTCATTATATTATCTTTAGAATCGTGAGATACATTGGAATTATTTTTAAAAAATGTTATCAATTTTACCCTTATGAAGTAGCATATACATTCTGTTTATCATAATATCACATGTAATCACATTTAGGAATAACATAAATAAAATGGTATCACAATATCATGTAAATATAAGAAATTTTATAGTAACACAAAAATTGATATAATAAAAAGTAAAATAAATCTTCCAAGACATCTCACCTGGTTAAAAATGTCCCATAGTGGTTGAGGTTTACTCCCAACTTCTATACATAATGTATCATGAGGAAAATGATTCACCCAAAACATTGTAGTGCACATTGGGAACACTAAACCTATCATTTATATGGTAATGTGTTCCATAATTGAAAATCAACCATAATACATAATTATAATAATTACTCATGGAAAGAAATTGGTTTGATAATCATTCCAAATATCATAATACATGAAAATTTTATAATGATGGAATTTTCTGAAATGAGCATAAGGCATATATTACCTGATAAAATGAGGAGAGAAGAAGCTAAGTACATGTATTAGAGACATTGTAATAAACCGACCATGGTTACCCTCATACTCGTCACTTAACCCATTCCATCACATACCCAAAGGGCATTCCCGATACCCACGGGCTGCCGAAAATTCACCCAGACATCAAACAATTGACAAGAGGGAATGATTTCACCCTACCTGAACAAAATATGATGAAGAAGGTTATAGAAAAAGACTGTTGCATATATTCCACAACTATAGAATGTTAGTGTAAACAAAAAAACAAAAAAGTAACAAAAAATCCAAGAGAATAGTCCAACTACAAAATATTAGAACCAAATAATTAATTCAAATGATGGCATGGAAGAACTCCCACAATCTCAACATAAGCTAACCATCCTATATTACAAGAAAACACTCTGCCTCACTGTGGTCTCTTGGAATCCCCTGAAATGGAAGACATACAAAGGGATCTGCACCAACGAATAGGTGCACATGGTGTTAGATGACATGCTCAATAGTATCCCACTCAGGTGTTCCATAACATGCCATTTTATAACAATTTCAGTATTCTCAATTAAAAAAAACATGGAATGATAAGAAGAAAATATGTTTTATAAAAAACATTTTACAAATTTTACTTTTCATCACAGTTCTAAAACAAAAGTATGTATATAAATTTAAAATCCCATTTTCTATATTATCAATCACAAGCTTCAACATGAATACCAATGCAAAAAAAATAAAATGCTATGAAATATGAAAATAATAGTAGCAACATAAGAATCAAAATACTAAGGAATACGAAAAGTCAGAAAGTAGGATACTTATACACATTAATATATGAAATAGTGCACTATACTAAATGAAACCAAATTAACTATAGTCTAAGGCTAGGGAGACAACCTAGATAATAAATCCCCAATATCACATATATTCTTGGAGCAAATAATCTACACACTAGGATAATAGGAACACCCCAGAAAGTGAACCCTCACAATGGATGATGGGTTTAAGCTAGAAAATTTTCATAGAACCCAAGGTATCCCATATTATTATTTTCACAATTATTCCAATGTTTTGAAAAACATTTCAAAACCATTTCACAAAAACCATTTTCAATTATTTTAAAATACTCCATTTTCAATCCATTTGTGAAAAAACAAGGAAAACCAATTTCATTAAAAATATAATTTCCATCATACACCAATAAGCATGACAATTTATTACCATGTTTTTTGTAAACCAATTCATAAGAATGGTAAAGTACAGTTTATAAAAAATAGTCTAGAGATATAATCACCAACCACATCTCTTGGGTTTTACACCACCGCAACATGATCTACTACCAATGAAAACCGAACAATGTCAACAATGGCCCTACAATAAAATACACACATCTTAGGATTGACTCAATTGGGAAAGAGGGTTGTTGGATGAGATGAAATATCACATACCTCGATACTGAATTCCTTCTTGCACCACGACTAATAAAAGAACGACCTCTGAAATGAGATCATACAACATATCGTGGAAGAAGACGAGGAGAAACACCAAAATAGACTATATGATTCCATAACACAACCTAGGGGTTTTATCACAATAAAAAAACAATGAATAAATAGAATGATAAATTACCCAAAGTGATGCACCTCAACCGAAACCAAGATTGAATTCCGTGTGGAACAATATATAAGAAAATATGTCTATAAAAGTCACTACAGAAAAGTTTCAGATTTATAAAAAAGGAAAACAGATTAACGAATGGGCACAAAAAACTAGGGAGGAACCCTATGAAATCTTTAATCATGGAATTACATGACTTGTTATCCCTTTACACATGGTGAAATCCACAGTTCTTATGCACACAGAGAAATCTGTCCCCTTCGATTTAAAATACATTAATTAAAACATTAGTGATGTGTAAATCCTCTTCATGATTTGTAACCCTTTACAGTGTGAATCCTATGATGAAGTTTACACAACAACACTGGCATGCCATGTAACATAGTTACACATTGTTAAATCCTCTTGCATCATAAAAAAATATGTTAAAGATAAGAGTCCAATAAACCTCTAACTTCACCATTATAGGTATGATCTCAATTTATTATTTTCCCCATACTGTCAAAGAGTATAAGGAAAACCATGATGAGGCTAAAAATGTATATGATATATTGGTAATGGGATGTTACAATCTCTGCCCATAATGAATTTTTTTCCTAGTGATGTCTTTTTGATGATATAATCCCTAGAAAAAGATGAGGCAAATTTTCCCCTATCATCGAATTGTGTTCCCAAGTCTCTTGAGAATCCTATATGTGTTTCAATTGAATTATGACCATCCAAATAAACTTCAAATGAAAGTATTTCACTTAAGTGTCAACAATAGCAACCAGTTTCTCTGGAAAAGAAACATTTGTATCATACTGATTTTCTTCCCATCTCGAAATGTGATTGGAATCAGGATGATACTTCTGGAGATGTGATATGAATACCCATCATCTGAACCAGAAATGAAAATAGATTATCAACCTATCTAAGCCTCTCAGTGACCTCAAATGGTCAAATATATCTCAAAGAAAAAATTTCTCTATTTTACAAGTCAATGGTGACCCAATAGAAGAAAAAATGAAGGAAAACTAATTCCCCAATTTAAAATTTCAGTGGACGACATCTATGATTCACATATAATATCTATAGACTCTGGGTTGTAACTAGACATCGATTAGCATCCCAAATCTTCATGAACGTCTCCTAATCAAAACATGGACCTAACAATGATACATCACCCACCTCATCCCAAAACAGAGGTGATCTAGATGGTCTACCATAAAATGATTCAAAGGGATCTGTTCATATTAAAAACTTATAACTTTTGTTTTGAAAACAAACTCAACCAGTCCAATATGGATATCCCATGATCCACTGATGTCATGAACACATGAGAAAAGAATATCTTCTAGGATTTGAATTACTCTATCTGTCTGACCGTCTGTCAATGGATGGTAAGTTGTGCTCAACATGACCTAAGATTCCATTTCCTATTAGAGACTACTCTAGAAACTCAATGTAAACCTAGGATCCTTATTTTAAATAATGGAAGAAATAATCCTATATAGCCTTATAATATCCTTTACATATAGCATACCTAGAACATAAACCATAGTGGTACCCATGATCATAATGAAAAAGTAGACTTCATCAACTGATCAAAAAACACCTAGATTAAATTATTCCCTCAGGTATTCCATGTTAATAATATAAAAAATTTCCATGGATTCCTCTTCCCATTTCCTGATCAGCACTGTAAGAGGCTGAAGAAAACCAGAGGATTTCTAGTGCTCTACCTATAACTGGTGGCAGTTGTAACATCAGAACACTTAATCTGCAATGTCACGCTTCATATCCAATAACTAGAATCACTATATCATAACATGATACATATTATAAGTGCATGGATGAATTGAACACAAATAGATAAGATAGTTAAATTTGACTAAACTCCTCATGGTTGGTGGGATGACATCTCCATCTCTATAGTAGAGCATGTTATCTGAAGAAAGAGATCAACTAGACACAATCTCTCCCCTGCCAAGGATTTCACAAACATTACTAAACTCTTCATCCTATTGATGAATCAACAAAATAAAATATTGGAGATATGATAATAACTACACACTATTCATAACCATAATTGAAACATCATATTAAGAATCTAGGTGAAACAGAGTGAAATTCACCATAAGGTTCCACTCCTCCTTTGATTCTAGAACAATCTCTGATGGTACATTCCAGCTAAAAGCACCCTCAATGATTTTTCCTTCTCTAGGTTGTAGGAAATGCCAAAACCTATCATCTAAAGGTATCATACCCCTATTATATGCTTTATATTTAATTAATTTTGAGAAAAGATATATCTCAAACTCTTATGACCAGAGAAGACTGTGAACAATTCCCCAAAAAGATAACACAACTAACATTTAAGCACATGGATAACTATAAAAATCTAAAATCATGTGTGGGGTAACTCTTTTATTTTTTCCAAATAATAAATGAGTCGTAAGCTTCCACATGGTTATCCTAAATATGTACACATCCCAAACCAACACTCAAAGCATCACAAAGCACCACGTAACCCATACTGGGATCTAGAAATATTAGAATAGGAGCCATTAATAGAGGTCTTTTTAGTTCTTTGAAAGAAGACTAACACATGACATACAAAGTGAATTTCAATTCATTTATAGTAATACAATCCATAGTGATACCAAATTATAGAAATCCTTTACAATCTATTGGTAGTTTCCAGCAAGAGGAAGGAAGCATTGCATCTAAAAGGCATTCCATTTTTTATTCCATGACAAAAGAAAACTCACCTTCTCTAGATCAACTGATAAGACATGTTCAAAAAATCTTGTGTCCTAATAACTTCAAGTATTGAATCTATAAAATAAATTTTGAAGGCTATCAGTACAAAAAATTCCTTCTCATAATTTCAATAACTAAACGCAGATGGTACTGGTGATCATGATCAAATTTTAAATCAACTAGAATATCATCCCAGAACACATCAACATATGTTTCTTGTTATTGATGGAATATATAATTATTAAAATAAAAAAACATTATAAGCATTTATAAGACCAAATAGAATCACAATATATTTATAGGGGCCATTCCAGCTTCTCAAAGATGACTTCGATATATCATACTACCGAACACTAAGCTGATGATAACCTGACAGATGATCAATCTCCAAGAACTACTTTCCCTATTTAAATGATCAATCCAATTTTCCACATGAGGAAAAGAATATTTGTTCTTAATTATTACATGGTTCAACTTCCTATAGTTCATAAATATCCAAATTGAACTATATACGCTTTTGGAAAAGAGAACATGTCCTTGCCAAGGGAAACACTAGGGAAAACAAAACCTTTTTGCAACATAATGTCCCATTGAATATTTAGATCATTCAGATTTGTGGGTTCCATATGATTAAAAGTTATTGATATTAGCTGTGTAACTAGAACCATGTCAATCATAAACTCTACCTATCTCCATGAAGTAATAATAGATAAGTAATATAGGAAAACATTAGAAAAGTTCCAAACAATAATAGGAAAATTAAAAATAAAATAAATATAATCATTCTAAAATGAAACAACAGAAAAAAACTCCAAATATCTTGGAGGGACGACCATGCACAACCTGACATCGTGGCCCATTGCCCAAAAAAACTTAAGAGATCCAATCAATATTGCAAAATGAAACACGCCAATGATAAAAAGCGACCTTAGATCGATGAGAGACAAGAAAATCCATACTGATAATGATGTCACACTAATCTATATTAAGAAATAAAAAATCCTAGACCAAATGTGTATTATCTATCATTAACAATCAAGGACAACAAAACCCATACACTCCCCTATTTCCCTGAGGAGTTTCAAAATCCATTAAATAGTTCATAAGTCCCATTGTATGTTTAATAATAGCAACAAAAGTTATAGATAAAAACGAGTGGGATTAACCATTATAAAAAATCAAGTTCTATTAAAATGAAATAAGGATAGTACCCCTCACTATCATTGGACCAATATCAACTTCCATTGGAAACTCATCCACTACATGAATGTTCTTCACTCATGAAGCATGCTGCTGGATCCATATAGTCCTTGATGCTTATGAATTCACTGTAGTAGCCTTTGGAGCTAATGAACCCTCACATTAATGAGTAGTGGTCATAGCCTGAAAAAAACTCTATAAATGAAAAACACTTCCCCAACCACTTCACATATTTATAGAATATGACAAAAACTGTTGGTGTGTCGACCTTTCCACACTGATTATTAGTCAGACGCACACCGCTGTCCCTAGAAGATGGTGTGGAGAGGTCTTTCTGCTGAGACCCACCACTATGACTTAGGTGAAGATCTTTCCACTTCCTCCTCATCCCTCAGATTCCACTAAAATTTCCTCTATATGGAAGATAATAGTCAATAAAACCAACCATATAGACCATATCCATATTTTCCATATTATCTCAACATACTTTCTCTTCATAAGTAGATAGTTTGAATATAAACACATGTGATCTGATATGTTGTCAAAAACACTATAGGTACTTTTGAGACTTCAACTGGTCATTCATCGATACATCTGGTGAAAAAAGGACCAACTCAGCAAACTCATTGGTGTATACAAACACCTAAAACTTTCTCTATTATAAAGACATGAACTCCATGGACATCACCAAAATCAGTGACATTGGACAATACTGTTGGAAGAACGAGGTTTTAAAACCCATCCTTTCAATGTCCATTTGTCTATCTACTTGGACCATAGAATCCAACCATTTCATGCTGAAAACATTGATCATTAATGTTGTACAATTCACCATAATATATTGAGGTGTCTCCAGGAAGTTGAAATTATGATCATTACTATCTAGGTACTCATCCACTTATTTAGGATCAATGATTAATTTAAAGGAAGATGAATTTTCCTTCAATAATTCCCTTGATCGATCTCTCTCTCCTCTATATCATGGAAGTACCTAAAAAACTGCTTTCTTAACTCGTGACACATTCTAATCGACAGCACGGTCTCCAAGTATGGTATTATCAATGAGATTCTTATCTATAGAGGGATTACTTTATGGGGTATCAGCTAAAGCTTTATAAGGAACTCATGGAAGAGATCTCAGACAATTACACATTCATAAAAAAACATAAGAATAATCATACCCTAGAAAAAATCTATGTTAAACCAAAAAATTCCATAAGAAGAAACTAACATTTAAAACCAAACCCGACACTGGAGACATGTTTCATAACTTCCCATGGAATCTTGAGTCTCATTATGTCTGGAGAAGTCTATTCACTCATCTAAATACTCCTCTCATATATTAAAAATCCTATATATAGTCTAACAAACATCCTATGATAAGGACTCTTGAGAAAAAACCTCCTATAATACAAAATTCTAAGGAACCGACTTAATTTACCCTCAAACATGGCACTCTACCCATTCTATGACATAGCTAAAGGGTGTTACTGATCCACATGTGCAGGCGGTAATTACCCCAGGCATCAAAAAATATATATAAGTGAATGATTTCACCCTATCCGAATAAAACACGAGGAAAAAAGAAAGAGTGTATGAATGATGAATATATGATCTAACTGTAAAAAATTTTGAAATGAAATAATTAATAAAGTATCCAAAACTACAACATATATGTCTAACTAAAATAGACTGGAACCAAATAGCAACTCTAAATGGTGTCACAGATGTACTACCACAATCCCACTAGTAGCTTCCCAAACTAGATGACATAAACCTCACTGCCTCACTATAGGGCCTTGCCTTACCCATAAATTTAAGACATACAAAGGTCCACATACAACTAAAGTGGTTTATAGGGTGTGATATATAGTATTAATTTGATCTCAAGCATTTGTTCCATAAATATTATATGTAAACCAATTTATGTATGCTCAATTTTAAAAAATGGCATGGTAATCATTAAAGAAGTTTATAGAAAACAAGGTAAACATTTACATTTGTCATCATATTTCAAAAAAATTAGGTATATCAATTCAAATCACATTTTCCATATCATCTATCCCAAGAATCATCATACATATCGAGGATAAAATAGTACAAATCTATGAAATAAAAAAATAATAGTAGCAGTACAAGCATTATAATACTAAAGAATATAATAGGTCAGGAAAAAGACTACTCATACGAATTAATCTATGAAATAGTGCACTATAGAACCTGAATCCAATGATCTACACTCTAGGACAAGGGAGACACCAAAGAAAGTGAAACCCCAATATCACATTCATTACTATATTAAACAATCTAAACACTAGGACAAGAGGAAAACCCAATAAATCTTACCCCAATACAGACGATGCCCTCAAGATAAACCTTCTCCCTAGTACCCATGATAACCCATGTATTCATTTTTACAACCATCTCAATGTTTTGAAAACTATTATAGATCCATTTCTCAAAAACCATTTTCAACACTTTGAAAATTCAAATTTTATTTTCTATTTTTCAAAAACTAAGGAAAACCACTTTCATTCAAAATTAATTTCTGACACAAAAAAATAATAAAAATTTCCTACCAATATATTTGTGAACAAAATAATAAGAATGAAATAATATATTTTATCATGAACAAGACTAAGAAAGAACAACCTATCTCAAATCCCATGTCACACATGCATTTAATGGGATCCCCTAATAGTGAAAAACCAACACCATCAATGATTTCCTTATAATAAAATATGCATATCTCAGGTTTGATTCAATTGAGAATGATGGTTGGTGGAGGAGAGGAAATATAACATTCCTCAACAAAGAACACCCTCTGGACCATGACTAACAAAGAAACAAACTATAGAACAAGATCATAGAATATTTCTTAGAAGAAGTCAAGGAGGAACACTAACATAGACTTCCAGATTCGATAACGCAACCCAAGGGTGCTACCACAATAAAGACACTGAATAAACAGCAAGATAAATTAACTGGAGAGATGCACCAAAACTAAAATAAATATGTAATGCTAAGTGGATCAATAAAAATGGAATGGTGTCTCAAAACATTGATGAAGAGGAGTCTCGGTTCGAGATAAAAAGAAATTGTATGATCTATTGGGCACCAAACCCCGAAGTCGTGCCCACAAATTATATAAATTGTGGAATTACATGATTTATAATTCCATTAAACATCATAAAATTCAAGGTGTTTATGTAATACAAGAAATCCATTTCCTAGAATTTAAAATAACTTATTTAAATCATTTATGACATGTAAATCCTTTGCACAATGTGAAACCCTTCACATCGTGAATCCTTTCACTCCATGTACTCAACAAAAATCTGACATCACCATTATAGGTCACTTTCCAATACCTTATTTTCCCCATACAGACAATGAGAATAATGAAACCCACTATGAGGTTAAATAAGTACCTCATAAATTTGTAACAGGATGTTACAAATACATATATATATATATATTATAATTATAACATGAAAATAAATAGTTAGAAGGTGATCTAGATAGAAAATGGTTATAAACCAAATAAAAGAGGTTTAGAGAGATCCTTTACAACCATAAGAAAAATATTTCCAGACATTAAAATATCAAATGCATTTAAAACCATATTTTAAAATAATTAAAAAAAATTTAAATAGGGTTTTTAATTTAGTAAAACAAGGATGATTATAAATAAATAGAAGTATCAAATAATGGTTGTGTTGGTGGGAATATCAATTGACTCATCATATGTTGAAATGAAACATTTTTTGTCTTTTATAATTCATTTATGTCTTTAAAAATAAAATGAAAAATATTTTCAATAATATGGTCAGGGATGTGAATGAATTAGAATGTATATCAATAAAACCATTAAAATGAGATTTTTTAATATAAATTGTCCCTTAAACAAATCCATATATATTTTCATTTTTAGAAACATTGTAATGAAATTAAAATATGGGAAAATGAAATTTATCAATAATTAAAGAATGAATAAAATTTTTATTAAAAAAATTATAAGGACACGAACATGGAAGAAAAATAGTTGGAGGGGAAAAATGAAAAGATGATTTTTTAAAATATTGTCTCTAACATTCAGTCTGATTTATCTCATACATTCTATATAATCCAAAATAATAAACTTATTTTAATTTTTTACATTATTAATTAAAATATTAAATTTTTATACTTTTTATTTTATTTAATATCATGTAATATTCAATTATTTAATCATTTAAGTTCACGACATACACTTTTTTGTAATTTGGATTATAAGTCCAAAATGAATTTAGAAGATTGACTATGGTTTACTAGATAATTATTTCATAATATACATAACAATAATCATGATATAAAAATCACATTTACACATCTATTATACTTTTAAAAAAATCGTAAAATATTTTTTTTTAAAATGGAATATGTTAAAATCTTGGGGACGGTGAGATGTATGTATTCATGAGTAACATTTAAATTTTTCATAAATAGTGTTGGAAAGTAGGAAAATGCTATACTAAATTTCCAAATTTATAATTATATCAAAAATATAATATTATTTTTTAATTAAACATATATATATACCATCCATGTGATTCAACTATGAAAAATGAATCGCACTGCTCTGTAGATGTGGAAATCCCCACATACACTAGAACAGAGTTATCTTCAACCAATGAATTGAAATGTAAGAAAATATTTGACATATTAATTTTACATAGTGGTAAATAATTCATGAATATAATATATAAACATTAAATTCATCATCATATTCAACCTTGAATGTTAATGATGGAATACGAATTACATCGGTTCGTGAGGTGGAATTCCACCGTACACATGAACGATGGTTTCAATTCCTATTTTATGGATTTGGAGTTGGATAAAGGTTATTAAATTAATATAATATCTTTCTATTATATTTGAAAAATTTATTTTATTATATCATCATGGATGGATAATATTTTTATGATGTGGAAGAAGAAGAAAATCCTTAGTTATGAATGGTACTTCTTATTCAGACAACCACTTTAGGTTTATACCAAAATCATTACTAGTAAGGATTTATAATAAATAATAGAACTATAGAACATATAGAATGAAGTAGTAAAGGTGATTAAGTTATGTTTGGATGAAACAAAAATAATTTTTATGTGTGAGGATAAGAGTAGTGGTGGTTCCCTTTTATAAGATATTGTAGTGGAATTGTTGTAATTGATTAAAATATTAAATTATTATAATTTAATTTTAATTTCAGAAATGACCAAAATTTATATAATCGAAATATATTATGAGTATTTTTCAAAATAATATCATAAAATAAAATTTTACACGTTTATAATATGTTTGTTTCCCATAACATTGTTTTAACCCCCATTAACCCTTTTAACAATTAACGAGATCATAATTTTTTTACTATTTGGGGTCAAGATATTTTCTATAAAATACAAATAGTATAATAAATGGACCATGGTTGATATTTAATTAAATATACAAACCACTTTGTCAAATATAGTGTTTTTATGAATTTTAAATCATTTAATAATTTTTTAAAATTATAAAATACCACGAATGTAATTGTTTAGAACCATTCATTTAATTAGACTTCAAAACAAAATGAAAACTATTTAATTAGAATATAAACCATTAAAAATCACTAAAATGTTATATTATTAAAAAAATCATTGATCTAAATATTTCATTCAATTTTTATTACCATTAATAATTCAAAAAAAATAATTTTTTTTATATTAATTGAATAAATACCATGCCAACGTTAGATAAGTATTTAATGTAATTATTTAATTTATAAAATTCATAAATAAATTTCCATGATGAAAAATAATTTATCTTTAAAATTATTATTTAAAATAGAAAATAATTTGTTTTTATCTATGTTAAGAAATATTAAAGTTATTGATAATATGAATATGAAATATCTATCATTATCTTTTAACGAAATTTTATAAAGGTAAAAAAATAAAATTACTACATAACCATGTAGATGTATATTCAAGAATCTCATGAAAATGGATGAACACTAATATTCAAATAGGCTAAAGGAAAGTGTTATATCCTATTATTAGTAGTTATAATATTTTTTAGTCTTAATTAACCGATTTACTCATACCATTATAATAAATATTTATTATAGTTAATATCTATTAGGAATAAAAGTAAATATAAACATATTACATATTATTTTATTTTATGATTTCAAATATGAAATCTATTTTTTTTTCAAATTCAAATCATAAAAGTGGAAGAATTAAATTTAAAATTAAAACCTGTAAAAATGATGAAAATAGGTTTTCCAAATAAAATGTTTCCTTAAGAATACATCAAACGGTTCAGGCTCTTGTCCAGCCCCATCATAAAATTTATTAACAAAAATATATTGCAAGAATAGATCATATGGAACAAGTTTTTTTACAAATACAAGATTGATTCTCCCCCCTCTTGTCCACATTCACAAGGGTTGTAAAAAATTATGGAATCCTAAAGGACCACATAGAGCTCATTTCAACTATTTATTTTTTAACATGGCATCTGTAACTTTTTTAGCTTCCCTATAGAAAAGAGAGAACTCCGAGATGAGGTGGTTATTAGCTCAGATACATTCAATTTATCGAGGGATCACTTTCCATGGTATATTCATGGATCTTGCATTCATGGATTCAGCATCTTACTTCATGTCATATTCAGTCTAGATATTCCTCCTTTTATGAGGGACATCATATTTGTCATAAAATACCATGACCAGTGTTAATCTTTATATTCTCTCCTAGGTCTAATGTACTGGTATAATCATTCTTTTATGAAGAATAAAATTTTCTGAAATACACCCCCATAATCGAAGGTCCTTAGGGAACCTGAATAAGAACCATAAATTTTCACCTTTATCCATGAAGATATGGAATGGATCTACCAAATAGATTTATGAAATACAAGATTTTTGCACCAAGCATTTTTACCAAACATCCTCAAAATATTCAGATCATGAAATCTATTTTCCATCACACCTAGTTGAATCTTGGAGGTAAAAAAGAGATCCTTATAAAAATCTATCATTACAGTATGAAAAGTTGGATTTTGATTGTTAACTAATATGTCATTTAAAACCTTCCAAATACAGAAGATGATAGAGAAAACAACTATCCTAAATAGGTTTTGAACTTTCCCACTCATATTTATAGAAGTGATCGATTAAAATATGTCCTTCATTGAATGATTTTAACCTATTTCAAAACCAAACAAGACCTTAATATTCCATTAAAAAAATACATGAAAACTAGAGTAGATAAAAATTACCTGATCATTTTCAGCATTCTACATGCATTGACTCCAAACTAAAGCTATCTGAATTCTAGCTCGTTGTAGAATCTCTGTAGTAGTAAAGAAAAACCTCTATATTCTTTAAATAAACAACCATTAGGATGGTTTAATTAATGGTATTTTCAGCTTCAACATCCATAGTGGAACATCAATATTATCTTCACAAGTGTGCATATAAATAACCATAGTTTTGAATATCCCAAACACATTTGGCTTCCAAAAGTTAAAGTCACTATCATGTAAATGATTGGTTTGAATCATAGAATAAAAATGAGAGGAAATTTCCATTTTTATGTTGTTTCATCCATGAAGTATGTCAGAAGTAGATAAATTTTAGATTCATGATGGATCATTCATTATTTATTCAAGGGTCTTTCCAACCAAGGTGTTTTCCAGCAATTCAGTTTAGATTTAAGGCACACCATCCACATTGAATTTCTCATTATGTCATTAGGATATACTAAAGCTTGGACAAATTTAGGAGTTAATATAGATGTAATATCTATTCATCAGCGTAGAATTAAACATTCTTGGAATTAAATCAAGATAAGAGTCACAATATGTAATAAAATTGCAAGTGAATTTTCCAAGGAGTGTGTCATTATAAATTTTGAGAGCATTAATTATGATACCCCAAATATAAATGGGATTAAAGAAACATTTCCATGAAAGAACCATAATATTCGTCTCATTAATCAAAATAGTCTACATGAAATTCCTAATTAGGATTTTCAGATTGTGGAGAAGACCACTCATCCATTTATATTAATAGAATGAATAGAAAAATGTTAAAGTGAAAACATAATTAACCAAGAATATTCCTCAATCTTGAGATATAGATTTCCCATTAGAACTTGACAGTTTATTAGAAATTATTTAAACTATATCATCAATATATATTCTTTTGATTTTACCCCAAAATTAAGGAACACCAAGGGCTATGAAGGGAAATACCCCTCTTCTCACCCCAAGATTCAAGGAAATTTTATTATTCTAAGAGGAATAAATTCCATCCCAAAGATAATGAATGACTTACTATAGAAAATTTATTGTGTTTACAACTCTTCATATGGGTTAAAAATAGATGTAATAGAAGAAAAATATCTATTCAAGTCTTACACAAACTGAAGAATATCATTAGAAAATAGTAGTAGCGAGGGGTGTGAAAATTTTCTTCAACCTTTATGAATTTATTGTATCAAATTTTAGTTAATTAAATGATAAATCTACTAATATATTCATTAAATATATTAAACAGTAGAACTAAGATAAGATCACTCTATATCATAACCCTCATGCACTAAAATATTCCTATGGGAGATTTATTTATAACAATAAAAATACATTCCATGTTGAGGATAATGATGATGATCTTAGAATGGTTGGAAATCATGACAATAGAGATAATGGTTTTCCATTTCATGGTGAAAATGGTTTTTAGATATCAATATCAAAGGAAAATCTCCCACATTCCATTTTCTTCCTCATTAGATTGATAATTTTAGAGTCTGCAAACAAAAAATATTGAGTACTTATTCCTAAGACAAATCCAATCTGATTCAGAGTAATTATTTCTTTAATGATATCACCAAATATAGCTGTAACGACTGCTAATTATTTTAGGTACAATATTTCCAATATAAATAATCATGAATTCCTTGATCTCAATAGCATGTTATTTTTTTTGGAATAATGGAAATGAAGTTGGAATCTATTCTATAAGTTATGTTATCATAAATGAAAAAAGTTCTCTAACAACATTTTCCACCTCATCCTAAAAAATATCCTAGTCGAAAAAAATATTTTATTAGAAATCCCTTCCATTACAAGGTTACTATATATAGGGATAAATGTTTTTTTTCAATTCTTACATCAAGGGGTCATGGTGAGATACATACTGTGATGATCTTCAATGCAATAAGGGATGAAATCCAAAATCAAATGAGTATTATCATCTCCATCAATAGAATATTGGTCTTAATATCAAGTGGTCAAAATATCAGAGATGTCATTTTCTGACGTGAGAGTAAAACCATGTATCTTAATGGAACAATCATCTCTCTTTATCGTTTACTAACTATTTAGTCAGTGAAAAATCATTAAATTATTTTCGACCTTTCTGAGTCATTTTTCATTTAGGGAATTCCTACCAAGACATTGCTCATGAGTTAAAATATCATTAAGGATGGAATGTGATTAAATTTATTATCTATAAAGTGCATAATAGTTATAATTTATGATTTCAAAATTAGAAATACAATCATTAGCATCCTTGATTTTTTCTTCAATATTGGAAAATGATTTTTTAATTCCACTAATTTACTATTCTAGTATTTAAGAATCCATGAAAGTAATGTAAGTGGGATTCCAGATGAATCCATCCTCATGTATTCCAAGATAACCTCCATACATCATGACCAATAATACAACAATTATTTAATTTAAAAGGGAGAGGATCCACCAGTGTATGCTATATGTGAAGATCCATAACAATAAGATTATTTTCAGAATGATGTTTTGTTAGTGTGAAACTAGAGACTCCCATGTCCACACTTGAATCGTCGAACTGAACAAAACATCTACCCATTTTTTTGTCCTATCTACAATGTTTGATGAATCAAAACCACATTTAATCAACCTAAAAAATTGGGACATCAAACAAGTTTCAATGATTAAGGAATGTATAAAATTTATTAGAATAAATCCTATCAAAATAGAGTCATATTTAATCCTCAATACATAAAATTTAATTAATGTCCCAAAAAATAATCCATTTGTGATTTGGAGAACAAGAAATCATTTCCATCTATCTCCAAATAAAAATTAATTTGTCAAAGAAGGTGGAAGAGGATATAAAGGATATGGACAAGTTGTAGAAGTGAATTAAAATAGATCTGTCAATGTGTTGTTGATCATTCACACACCCAATGATCTGAATACTATTTTAAGGGACCATATCTATGTGGATATACCATTTATGAATTTATGATGACCTAAATACTCATTGTTGGCTTAGAGTTATTCGAGAGGGACTCAAATAATAAAATTAGGAAGCATGAATATTTCATGCTCTGTAAAAATTTTGTAGGATGTGAAAGTATGTTCCATGAATTGTATGTTTTTTGGGTCAAATATTGGTAATGTGATATGTTTTTAGTAGAAACCATACCCTAAGGATTATAGAATGTTAAAGAGGATTACACATCATGTAAAGTCCCAATTATGTATGTTTTAAATGTGTTTCTCTGCTAGTATTGTAAAAAAATATTTCATTAGAATCCATTTCTCTCATTCCAGGAAAACCAGCGATCCCCTCGTTGATATTTTTAGGATTAATTTGTTATGGATCAATCCATATATTTTCTCCTTCTTTCTGTCTTCAATAGAAGGTCTGTTTTACATTTGTTATGGTGGTTTCATCAACATGTTTTCTTCCATTTGTCTTTTCCATGCGATGGATCTTGATCTCCATGTTTCCTGTGAAGTTTTGTTGTTTTTTTTGTTGGAATGATTTTAGCGTGGAATCATTGATCAGATGTAGTACTAGTGGGTGAGGTGATTGGGATTTATGGTGTTGGTTTGTTCTTTTGCAAAAAAACGTTGAGCCATTTTTTATGTAGGAGATTTTTGTTCTTCTCTGCTTATTTATGTGAAATCATAGTTCTCGAATGATTTAACCTCTCAGACCATATATAAACTAACCTAATTATTACTGAAACTAGAATAAAGAAGTTGTAGTGATTTCATGGTGATGTCTTTTATTTTTGTAATATGATAACGAGTTAACTCTTTATTTTCTACATAGTGTGGTACCTATACTATTTTTATGCCTGGTTTAGCATGGGAAATTGGTAAATAACCTAAATTAATAATTACTATTTAATTAATTGGATAGATGAATAAATATAATTTTTAAATAATATGCTGTGTTATATATATAATTCTACAAAAATGTCTAAATTATTTTATCTTCCATGAGTTAATTGAATTGAATAAAATGTGAAGCGCGTTGATAAAAGAATTTATCTCATGTTGAATTAATTTTCAAATTATTTTGTGACATCTTGTGAAAGATTGTTCCTTAGGTTTCCAATAGTTGTAACCAGTGAATAATTAATTGGTTAATTAAGGAAGGAATAAAAACCGGTTGTTTAATAAAATATAATGCTTTGTAAGTCCTGAGTTGTCCGCTTCCTTGTATGGGCGGAGTTCCTTGTGATTTGGAGCCATGAGAGTTCATTGTGTGTGAAGAATAAATGCCTTTTTCTAGGTCCAAGAGAGTAGTTTCCATGTTTGTTTCCTGCTATTTCAGATATGATGTGAAATGGGAAGGATTTTTTTGTATTTGGGGAGGGGAGGATCGGATGTTTTGTGATACTTTGATGGTTTAGCTTGACGGGATTTTTTTTGGTATATTGGGACGAGGATGCCTGGTTGTTCTGGCGACAATTGTTTCTTGTGAAGGCGAGATGAATCAGGATAATAATGTGGGTTTCAGAGAGGTCACCAGGGATGGAACAATTATTTGAATATAGTCTTAACCATTGATATTAAAGTAAGATGTTTTTTGTATCTGTTGTTTGGATGGGGGCCACGTTTTTTTATTTGAATGCCTTTCACCGCTACATGAGAGAGATGGACGTGCTTGGTTGTTTACATTCTTAGTATCATATTATGTTTTCTAGAGTACTTGGTAATATATAATGTAATAATTATAAAAAAGGAATTAATGTTTATCCCATGGGGTTGGAGCTTGGCGGGAGGCAATGCTGAGGTTACAATTTATAGAATCCACAGACTTATTTTTCATAGGCTTAGAGGGAATAAAACATTGTTATAATTCAAATGTAATGTACTGTGAGAAATTTAAATAGTTAAATAATGGTTAGAGAATTAATTAACGTAATGAGTAACTAATGAAAAAAATACAATAATATAGTATAGCTCTTCAAATGGGTGTGTAATTATAGGATATCTGGTCTTACCTAGGGAAATGGGGATTCCGAGAGACGTTAGCTTTAGCTGAGTCTGAGACTTGGTTATTCCCACCCTAAGGTTTTGATCTATATTATATCATGTAAAAATATTATTTTTATACACTACTCCACCCAATCTTTTTCGGAAATTGAAACCCTTGTAATTTTGAGCCTGGGGGTCCCAACGTCCCGATGGGAGGATGGATGGATGATTAACCCCATTGACCCTTGTCACTTCTCTAGGTAGTTAATTAAATTGGAATGAAAGATGATTAGTGTTCCCCTTATATATATGTTGAGGTATATAAGGGATTTTGGTAATTTCCACACACATGTATTGAAGATATAGTTTCCTAAGGACTACATTAGGTATAATGTGAGTTGGTTTTAATGTATTGAGGTTCCTTACTCGGTGTATGGGTTGTGATGTATTGAGGAATAATACTCATTATATGATGCATTTTATATAGTCTATGTGTCTTTCTAGAAACTACAAGGTTTCTTTGGGTTATGTGAACATAGTGGTGTGATGTATGATGTGAATGTTGGGGTTCATTTCCTAGGTGTCTGCAGGATTACCTTTATGAAGAGAGATGCAGAGGATGTAAAACATTAGGGCAGAGCAGAAAAATAGTGGGGATGTAGTAGTGGGATACACTTGATATTATTTATTATATTACATGAACATTTACTCAATACATGTCTAGAGTGTCCACAGTGAGGCTGGGAACTTAGTATACCTCTTTATGCGACAAGTTAGTTTCAGTCATTGTTTACTATTATTTAACATGATTTCTTTTCCATTTTCATGAGGGTCAATGGGGAGGATCATACTGAGTATACTTTTATAATCATGTTAAATAAATAAACTATTTCTCTAGTCTGTTGGATCGGGTTGAATATTTGTCTAGTCATTACTACCTTAGGGGTTTTCAGGGGCTGTTTCAGCTTCGTTGTCAATTTCATCCTTCGTTTTCTTTTAGTGCATGATGTTTCTATTCTATTTTTAAAATTTAGTGTATGTCATTACATATTTACAGTTGGGTTTTATTATATAATGTATTCTTAGCATGAGATGGTTGGTTTCTACCTTATCTCACTCTTTAACATGTCTTCTCCTAGAGGGTATTGCCTCACATATGCGTGTTTGTTATTCCCTCGGTGCTAGTGGGAAACCTAGGACCTAATAGTAGGGACTTTGGTGTTACTATCTCTCTTCTTCTATTGAAAAACCATGAGGGGTACACATTTGGGGGGGGGAGGGGTTGGTTCATGATAGAGTTGTATCAAAGGTCTGGTTGAGGGATACGATGGAGTTTGGAGTTTAGAAAAGGTGAGATTGGGAGGGTTGGTAGGTTAAAATTATCATATATGTTTAGAAAGAATTGGAAACATGATAGATTTAATTATACACAATTATTCAGGGCTCCCTATGACATGATGCATGAACTATTAAGCATTCAAGAACTACTAAACAAGGTGATACTAGTTCTAGGGTAGAGACCTTGGAAAGGATCATGCATGATTATTCGTTATGGTTTCTTTTTAATGGGTAAAACATGGAATAAGTTTGCCAAAAATGAATGAAATTGAACAATGAAATTTATGTTCTTACCTTTTAAATGTTTTAGAGCTCTATCTATTTTTTCTTTTATAAACATGACTTTAGGTTGATATACACATCAGGATATTATAGAGTATGTTCAATGGGATTCACCACCAAATTTCTGTACAATAGTGGTTGACGATGATGAAACAAAGAAGAGGACACCATGAGGGGTTCAATGACTGATTCTATAGAGGTAAAAGGGTTGTATTTTAGATATTGGCACAGATTACCGGTTAGAGTAGGTTAAGACATCATTCAGTTCAATCCGGGATTAAAAGGATAATTGAGAATTGTTCTCTATGATGACGTTGGATGGGGTAGATCACGAGGAGTCACCAGTCACATTAGATGATTTTTGAGAACAATTCAAAGACATTTTTATTTCATCATCCATGACGGCATTGAGTCACCACGTTCTACATACCCTTCAGCACGGTAACTATTGTGTGCGATAGTTCGAGGTCTATTTCCCGAACCATCTAAAATACTCTTCAGACCTATTGCATAATGAGTAGGCCTAAGGGTGAAATTTTGGGGAGTTTTTTTATCTAGAGATCCAATGAATGGTTACCACATTTATGATGTAGAGATATATGAAGGTGTTAGTGAAGTTATATGTTATTGAGAGTAAATTATCCTAAACTATATTTTCATGAGAGGGGAGTCTCCAGGATTCCTCATAAATATGATCTGTGATCCAAGGATCCAATTTAAAAGAAAAATGAGCTTTCAATCAGCTGAGAGTTGTTGATATCCCTCAATGTATCATTTATTTAGGGAAAACTATTTTCTGGTATATTCCAAGGGATCAAGAAAATGTTCTTTTATAGAGTCTGAAGTCATCATCGGTGAGGGTTGTCACTTGTTTTGAATAGTCAGTGTGTTCTATTTTTTCTGCTTCCAGATCCTCTACTGAGGCAGCTACAGCTAAGGTAGCAGGAGCAGGTTTATCTAGTTTGAGATCAGCATAGAGTATATGGTGATAAGAGAGGGCATCAATTATATTCTCTTTATCCCTAGAGAGAATTTTTCAACAATGTAGGTGGTCGTCATCATAGTCAGAGAGGCCATGGAGTTGGTCATGGTTAGCTTCATGATTTAGTCTTTCAAGCACCATGCGATACAAACATCATTCATGTTATGTTGTCCTTTTTTTCTACTAGGATATACACCTTTATTTATATGGGAGTGACCCACTTCTTCATATTACATTCCCTTTTCCATTCATTGGGAATTTATGTAGATACACTTTCAGTTCCTTTGGTATTGAATGAGCAAGTTGTAGGTAGATACGACTTGACAAATTTATGTAGAGACTATGAGCAATGGTTGAGGTAGTATCACTCTTGTGGATATTTCCTCTCTTTACGGATACATCCATATACAATCATCCTCATGAAGGATTAGTTTAATTTGGTATATGCTATCATGGATTTATTTAGAAGGCAGGTTGTGTTCTTTGATGCTTATAGAGATATAAAATTAAATGATGGAAGGATAGACACTCGGATGGGTCATAGGTGTGTTCCAAATTTGGCATACATTATAAATAAGATAATTTTGAGTTCATTGGATGTTTTGATGTTATATTTTTAGGGTTGTAGAAGAGTAACTTGAAGTATTTCTAGGGGAGGTTATAGTGTTACCCCTAAAGATAGATTGAGTTCGGGATATAAATATAGTTTGGTTTGTCTATAATATCGATTTATACATATAGAATGAACTTTATGTGTAGATATATATATATATATATAAATGGAACTTTTCAGTGTGTTTTTTCTTGGCCATGTGTGTTATAATGGGGTGCATTAGTTTTGTTCGTAATGAAGGCTGATGGATGTTTGCGATTGTGTGTTGATTATCATCACTTAAACCATGTGATAGTGAATAACCACTATAATCTTCCATATATTTATTTTTTATTCGATCAAATAATGGTTGATAGATGGGTCTCAATGATTTATTTGTGGTTATTATATCATTAGATTCTTTTTAAGGATGATGGAATCCCAATGGCTGTTTTCTGTTATTTTCATTGGAATTATGAGTTTATTGTGATGTTTTTTAGAGTGAAAAATGCTCTAGATATATTAATGGGGATAATGAATGTGGTGTTCTATGAGTTCCTAAAAAATATCTTAGTGTTTTTCATCAATGAAATCTTTGTTTAATTTATATCATAGGAGGAGAATGTAGAGTATATTCATGTAACTCTGGGAGCTCTTCACCATGAGAATTTGAATGGGGAGTTACTGAAGTGTGAGTTTTTGGCTCGAGAAGTCCATTATATGGGGCATGTTTTATACCAGAAGGGAGTAGTTATGGATCCATCAAATATAGAAGATGTTTTGTCTTGCGCGTCCCCCAGGGAAGTGGAAAAGGTGTGAAGATTCCTTCATATAACATGTTGATACATGCTATTCATATCATATTTCTCTTACGTTTTGAATCCTATTTTATTGTTGACCATAAAGGATTATGCGTTCCTATGGACTGATTAGTGTGTAATGGATTTTTAGTATCTGAAAGAGATGTTGGTTAGTGGTAAAGTTCGTTGTATTCGATCAAAAGGGGTTCAGTTTGAGGTTTTCTATGATGATTCATGTCTTGTGTTATTATACATTCTGATATAGTTGATATCGATCATTTCTTATGGGTCTTTGTAGTAACATCCACATCAGTAGAAATATACGACCCACAATCTCGAGTTGGTGGTGGTGGTTTTTTTTCCTAGAATATATGGAGACATTACCTCATTGGTGACCATTTTTTTGTCTTCCCCCATCATAATATCATATGGTATGTTTCTACCAATGTGACATGAACATTCCCCTACAATAGTAGATGAAGTTCTTATAGGATTATGACTTATATATTTCAAATACACCTAGAATGTGGAATCACTAGGATGATCAACTGAGTAGGATGTCATGTAGCGATGAAGTGCATGAATCAGATGATTCTAAGAGGGGAATGGAAGAACATCCAGTATTATGTCTAGATATGGGAGATGTTGGGGGAATAGTTTTTCATTTTAAATGTTGACACATTTATCTCTAGTGAAAAAAGTTGAAGAATCCTAGTTGGGGGATCTTGATGTGGAGGTTTGAGGAGACTGAGTTGTTTGTGGTGAGGCCCCAGATAGTTTGTCTATGTTTGAAAAACATTGAGTGTAGTTTTAGGGGAGGATTTTTGTCCCATTGGGGATGCGTGGAATAGTTCTCAAAGAGTCCCATAGTTCTCCTATTATCATACATATTTGTTTGAAAATGATATACCAATCCTTATGGTGATAGTTTTGTGGCCTCGTTTTAAGCACGTAGTTATAGATTTGTGTGTATTGATGTTTGGTATACCAGAAGGTGAAGTATGGTCATCTTGTTCTAAGTGAATTGTTCAATCCATTAGATGACCATTCATTGATGGTGGCGGTCATCTCGATGGACTTCATTACCCATTTACCACTAGATAATGGAGCATATGATTATATACAGTTGGTTTTTCTTTTTTTGATGATTTTTCCCACTTTATAGTGATCAAGGATTTGATCTCAGAGGAGGTTTTGTCGAGGAAGTATATAGAGAATGTAGTGAGACTCTATGGGTACCTTGGGATGATCATTTCTAACCAAGATCTACATTTTACCTCTAGGGTGTGGGGAGGTTCCCAACATGGTTTTGGTTTTCAAATATACCTTTTCACTTATTTTCATCTATGGAAAGATGGTCTGATAGAGAAGAAAGTATAGACTCTTGAATACATGTTGTGCACTTGTGTCCGCAATTTTGGTTGTTCATGGATGAGGCACATATTATTGGTAGAGTTTTCTTACAAAAATAGTTATTAAACCACCATAAGAATGGATATATTTGAAGCCTTATATAGAATACCTTTCCACTTTCTATTGTTTTGGAATGGGGTTGAAGATTAAGTGATTATCATTTTGTATCTTGTAAAAAATACAACAAAGATGGTTCATATGATTCACATGTAGCTAAAAGTTGTGAAAGATCCTCAAAAATCCAATGTCGATCATCAGAGGAGACCTGTAGTGTTTTTTTGGCGTAAATGTGTTCCTAAAATGACTCACCATCATGGGAAGTAAAGAATTCGTCATGGAATTAAGAATTATCCGTAGTTTGTTGGGCCTTTCAAGGTGTTAGACAATGTTCTTTATATTTAATATTAGATATTGCTTCCTCCATCGATGAGATAGATAAACGATTTTTTTCACATGTCCCAACTCCATTGTTATCTTTATAGTGACTCTCAAATAATCTATTATGGAGATATCACTATTTATGATGATGAAATCATTGTGGAACAACTAATCATGTCCTATGACGACTAGGATAAGGTGTTATGTGGGTGTGCTATCATTTTTGTTCATGTCATGGGGTGGAAAAGTGGTGTCGGTGAGAGTTCCTTAGAACATGATTTTTTGAAATTCTATTATTATCCTGAGTTGTTTGATGTATATATCTAATCTTTTAATGCTATTTTATTTGTGGTTGTATACATTTTTCTATTTATGAGATGGATTTTTTATTTTTTATTGTGGCCTCCTCTCTTTTGAGTGTATTCACATCTAGGAGAGTGTTTAAGAGTTAGTTGAGTTTGTTGTGTAGTTTATTGTTGTTCTATCACCGTGGTTATTAATATTGTATGGTGAAGAGAGCTTTGAGAGGTATTTCATGGGGTTGATTTTCAAATGAAATTATTTGTTTTTCTATATATCATTGTTTTAGATTCTCGAAGATGACAATGATTTGAGATATATCAAATTCAGGTGTCCAAATCTCTATGGGTCGACCATTGCACATTTATGAAGAATGAAGTACTCAAAGGAGGACTAGAGGAATTTTGGGGTGACTAACCTAATAAAAGCTTGGAAAAATTAGATTTCACAATTTCTAAATATTTTACATGAAATGAAAGTGGGTTTCACATTATGTATGTTTTCAGGGTTAAATAAGGAATAAGAGTAACATTATTGAGTGGAAACTGAAATCTAAGGATTACATGATGTGAAAGTGGATTACAAGTCTTGTAAATACCTCATTTTATATGTTGTAAATGTTTCCATTCACTCAGTTGTTCAATCCCTAAGTTTGCAGCCCCCCTCTATATCATTCCAAGTAACCCAACGACCACCTCTTCGATGTTTTGGGGATTCCATTGTCATGAATTGATCCCGATATTCCCTCATTCAATCCACCTTTGATCCATGGTATGTTATAGATTTATTCTTGAGGGTTCTTAGATATGTTTCTCTTTTGTTTATTTTCCATGTGATGTCCTTTGATTTACATGATTATTATGTAGTTTTGTTGGATATTCGGTGCTTTTTTTTGGCACAGTGTCCCCAAGTGGATGAGATTCTTGTGGAAGAGGTGATTGGGATCTATGATGTTGGTCTGTTCTCATGTGATGAAAGCTTACACGATTTTTGAATTAGGAAATTTATTGATTATCTAATTATTTAGTTAAAATCATCGATATATCATGATTTTGTCCCTTTTATCACAATGAAATTAACCTATTAATTACATGAACCAAATTAAAGAATCTGTATTGATGGAATGAAGATATTGTTTCATTGTACGGTGATACCGGGTTGCCACTGGATTTTCTAGATTGTTTGGTATCCAAGATTTTATTTTTATTGTTGGTTTAACATTTAAAAATATTAAACAATGTAAATAAGGAATCAAATGTTAATTAATTTAGTAAATGATTAAGGTGGTTTGTTTAATGCATCCAGTGGGTTGTATATTTAATGCTGCGAGAATTTTTAAATGACTTTATATCCCATGTGTTAATGGAATTGAACAATGACATGAATAATGATGATACTCATGGATGAATTAGTTAAAGGCATGTTGAATTAATTGTTGAATTAATTATTGATTGCTTTCTACATAGGTTTTCCATAGTTGGAACCTAAGAATTAGGAATCGGTTTATTCATTATAGAATAAGAACATATTGTGTGATAAAAGATAATGCCTTTTAGGGCCAGATATTCCCACGTTATTGTAATGTTTGAGTGCCTTATTTTTTGTATCCATGAGTTCTCATTGTGTATGATGGATAAATTCCTTATTTTAAGATGAAGAGCCTGATTGCAATGAATTTTTCATGCATCTTGCGTTATGATGCTATCCTAGAGGGATGTTGTGGTATGTGTCCTGGGAAGGTCTAGATGTGTTATGAGCATGGAATTCATGATCTTGGAGGGATTTTGTGGTATATGGGGATGGGAGGGACAATTTTTGTTGCAACATTTAAATCTTATGATGGAAAGATGATTTGGGATATTTATGTGGGTGTCAAGAAGAACACCAAGGATGATGGAACATGACCAAGCTAGACTTACCCATTGATATAAAATCTAGATGTCTGTTTGGATATACTATTTGGATGATGACTAGGTTGTTTATTTGACTTATTTCCTTTCCCTCATAACCGAGGAAGATGGATGTGTTGGATTGTTTACTTGTTTGGATTCTTTGGATGTTTTCCTAAAGATCCTGGTAATATGGAAAGTAATAATTATTATAAATGAATAAAATTATAACACATGGGGTTTAAGATTTCTAGGATGAAATGATGAGGTTGTAATTATGAGAATCCATTAAATCAGTTTTCTTATGTGTGGAATAACAAAACGTTTTTGTAATGATAATGCAATAAAATGTGGGGAATGGAAATGGTTAATTATTTATTAAAAAATAATTAATATAAATTGAAGCTTATGAAAAATAATATAATAATTTAATTTATCTCTTTAAATGGTTGTGTGATCATAGAATATCTTGTCTTAATAGTATCATATGGGAGTCTATGTCATGTTAAATACAGTTGAGTTTGTGAATACGTTATGCCCATAGTGTGGTTGTGAGCTATATTATATCACATAAATTTTATGTTTTTATATTCTACGCAACCCATTATGTTATGGAAAGTAACACCCCAGGGGTTCTAAGACCAGGCTGGGGGTGTGTGGGGGGGGGGGTTGTTTTCCCCAACATCCTAGTGGGAGGATGGATGGCTGACTACCATCTCTGACCCTGCTCTCTTCTCTAAGGAGTTTTTTATGATTTGTACAATGGTTAGTTTTATTTATGCATGTGTGTAAGGGGATGTAAAATATGGTTGTTATTTTCACACACATGTATTGTTGATATATTTTTAACTGAACTATTATAGGAATAACATTTGTAAAATGTGACTGATTGACGTTCCTTACTCAATGTATGAGATATGATGTCTAGATGTATAATACCCAATGTATGACCCACCTTATACAGACTGTAGTGACTCCAAGAATCTACCTAGTTACTTCTTGTTATGTGTTTGTGATGGTTTTATGTATGTGGTTTGTTTTTGGGTTATTTACCCAGGTGTCTACAGACTAGAATTTTTTGAGAGAGATGATTAGGACGCGAAATGTTGGGAAAACGTGAAAAACTATTGGGGAATTGGTAGTCATGTTCCCTTAATATTATTTTTTATAATATATTCTATTATATAAGAATCTTTTTGAGAGTATCCATATTGAATCTTGTAACTTAGTACTTTTATTTTGGTGATGAGTTATTTTACATTATTGTTTACTATTCTTTAGAAATATTTCATTTCATTTTGAAAGAGAGGCTATATGTAGGATGCTACTGATTACACTATTATACTCACAATTCATATATATAAACTGATTTCAGGTCATTTGGATCCGGTGGGATATTGGGATATTTACTACTAGCTTGGTGTTTAGCATGGGCTGTTTTGGATTTGTGGTCACCGTCATCCTTACTTTTCTATTGGAACTACTAGTTCCCATCAATTGCATTATTTCTTGCACATCATTAAATATATGAAATTGTATTTTCTTTTATACATTAGAATATGTTTTATTTTGGTGGTGTCTTTCTTATCTCTCTCTTTACCATGTGTTATTCTATCGGGTAATTCCTCCCATATGTGTGATTACTATACCATCTATGCTAGCCTCCATCCCAGGGCCTACTCATAGCAAGATTGGTGTGTAACTATCTCTCTTCCCGAGTGTCCTTCCTCAAATGGGTACACATTGTCGGGAGGTCTCGTGAAATGTATAATGATTAAAAACCCTTAGATGGTCTATGTCAATGTCATGTGCATTTTGAGGGTAAATGTTTTAAACAATGGATTCCCATTTAAAGGATTTCCATTTAACAAAATTCATTTTGGGCTCAGTAATCCCAATAAGACCAAGTTTACGAGTCCCATGAAAATTACTAAGGTTCATGACTGTGGCAGAATTCCCAATACCTTGGCAGTTCCAATATAGGATATTCATTACATCATGAATTTTCCTATTGTTCAAGGCCATCCATGTTATGTTGACTGAATAATGGATTTCTTTCTCTTACCTCTTCTATTTATTATCTTTTCAGTAGGTGTTTCATCATATTATTATTTCCACTATTTTTATGCACTCATAATGAATCTTGTTCATATTCTAAACGCCGTATTTCTTCATAATCATCTTCTTAGAAGTTTTCAACAAGGGGTGTGAATTTATTCCAAAAATAAACTTATTTTCAATGAAATTTTCACATGTACTTATGTTGGTAGACTTGTTAGGGGACACTTCAATAAAGGTATTTTTTGAATCATTCTAAGAGGATCTCTTCCAAGTTATATCATTAGCATTTGAAGAGTGAGGGTGCTCAGCCTCTATGCAAATACATGTTACCTATCTAGTATTAAAATCCAAGATACCTTCTTCATTGTAAATAATTCCAATAATCGTCACGGAATGTTCATGTCTGTAAGGACCAGGTCATTTCTGTGAGAATGATTCACATTGTAGAGAATAATATGTAGTAGGAACTATAAATGAAATAGTAGGTTCCTTCTACTTCCCAACCCTTTCCTTGTTTTAGTGAGTTTATTCAGAGTTAGAGGGATTTGTGTGGGACCATACACGTGCATTATCCACTAGAGACAGTTCTGAAGCCAGTGTAGAGGAATTAGTGAGGGTGAATCCTTGTTCATTTTACACAATATGCACGTCAATATCCAGCGGTGTTATATTCACCAAAGTGACAAATAAACTCAACCCTTACCTATGGATCATGACTAAGAATTGGGAATTAATTACAGATGTTTTTAGTGGATTGAAATTGGGAGTCTTTTAAAATCACTTTTACTTCCACTATTCCATTGAAGGAAGTGATATACCTATTAATTCCCACATCCATCTCTTCAAGAGGATCTTTTGAAACATGAACCCTACAATTTGGAGGTGTACCATACTCATTCATACTACCTAAGGAAGAAGAATATTTATTAATAGAGCTGGTGACAATCCCTTTTCCTTTTTCTAATGAAATTGTTTTCCTCATAACCTCTATCATTATAGAAATTGCACACCATTTCTCTAATACATTCAATAGATTCATGATCAAAGAACCTATAATTTTTATGGGACGTTGTCATCATTCTTAAGGAATTTACAAGTTGAAACTATCATCTCTGATTGTAAAAACCACATATTCTATCAAGGTATTTTCCAAATCAACTTAAAATGACACCCTCAAAGAGTACCCAAATAAAGTAATATCATTATTCTTATCTAATTTAATTGGGTTTTCAAATGAGGATAAAAACCCCAAAAAATTATATAATTTTAGTAGAGACAATTTACCTTTTTTATACAAATCCAACCCTAAGAGATATTATTCCTAAAATTATTTGGATCAAAATTCCTTTCCCACTCCTGTATTCTATAAAAAACATTTCTATTATAAGAGAGGCAAAGCTCCTTGACCTTAGTTTATTTTCATCACACGGGGACACAATATGATATAGTCCCTTCCCCAAACTCATTATTCTCCATTCCTCGAAGCCTCATATCTCTACGATTCTCTTCAGAAACTCATTTAATTTCTAGATACTTTCACCTTTCAGAGTTACACCCTTGAAATTATCGAATACTCACACAAGTTAACTATATCCTATACTAAATATTAGTTGGATTAGATACGTGAAATACCCTCTTTATTGATGAATCTTCAAGGGAAAGGGAAAACACAATAAGCGAAGTACATGTTCATAGCCAGTTTATCCACATCCATAATGTTATACATCGTTCCGTCTATTTTATGTTGAGAATAGATTTTTACCTTTGGGTTATTTTAATCCCACTATTGAATTTAGTCCTTGTGATCAGTATGATACAGGGAAACATGATTATTATATTCACAAATTGGGTTATCCTCTTTCAATCCATCTTCATGATTTAATTATTATAGTACACTCATCTATCCCTTTTGACCCGCCATCTGAAACCATTCCTTTTGTATAATAGGTTTTTATATAGAAATTATTCACATAATTAATTTAAATATCCTAAATTGGATTCATAATAATATAATTTTACTAATTTTACTCATAAACAGGTTTTTAATTAATAATATAAAATTTTTATTGTTTTAAACATAAATGGAATTTTCAGTTAATATCAATATTTTTTACTACTCATTGAAAATACAATCTTTTTAGAAAATTATATAAAATTCACTCTAAGATAATTTTTACATGTTTATTTCAAAAATAATTTTTTTATTAAAATATATTTTCAAAAAGTGGAAAAAATGTTAATTTTTCAAATAAGTTCGTGAAACACATCCAACCCATTTTTTTTCGAAAATTCCCTTTTTATAAAAAAATTGCTATATTCTTATCCCATTTCTAGAAAACATATTATATAAACAATTAATCATTTTTTTGAAATTTTAATATATATATTCTATTAAAATAATTTTCGAATAGTTATTAATTTACCTTATTAATAAAAAAATACATTCCGCACATAAGAAAAAATTATCTGAAAAAAATTTCTTACACATAAAAATGTTTTTTATTTTCATTGTGATGAGTTGATGACCAATACATTTAATATTTACATAGTTAAATTACATAATTTTCATAATTTAGATAGTCTTAATCATGCCCTCAAATTTAATGATAAGGTTATTATGCTTGAATGTAAATAGATATATTTTGAATATCATTTTAGGATTAATGTTCCTTATCTTATATGATAAAAAACATAGTATTATTTATTAAAAAAATATGGGGGTGTTATAATGGTTGTGGAATAGATTCACCTTGGTGTAGTCACCCAAAAAATGGTTAGTTGAGGAATAAATCAATCATCACACTGAATAATGATGAGTGAGACTAAAACTGTAGACCTGACTAGACACACTTAGAGGATATGAATTTTTTAATAACATTATTTTTATAAACCATCATAGAGGATTAAATAATGATGTTAACAAAATATTTTAGTGAACCTTATAGAAAAATGACCATAAATAACAATGTGTGAACCAAGTGAGTTACATGTTTATCTAGAAAGTATCATGTGCTTATAGAAATGTGTCCTAAGGGATGACATACTCCAATTGATGTTTTAATATAAATAGTTATGATATTATTATAACTTCTTATTTTTATTAATTTTTTAGAGATATTATTTATATTTTCATTCAAAGAATGTAATGTATCACGAAACATCTATGTGCTATAACCAATTGGAGGAGCACACAAAATTTGTCTTGAATTTTAGTATATTTATATAATGATGAAAAATGCGAGTTTTCAAGTCCTCCATATGGAATTAGGGTTGATAACATAATATAAATTGATTATTCATTCTATTATATTTTTAAATAAGTGGATTTATATTTATGTATGACATTTTGGTTCATTGTGGATGATGAAAAACATATTTGGATACTTATTTAGTATTTTGAATTAATGGTTTCAAATAATATACTAAATTCTTTCTATAACCTTGATAAATATTTTTTTGGAAGGATTATATTTTCAGATGTAACTAATTAAGAAAACTTGTTTTAGGTATCGATAGATTTTAGGTTTAGTTCATGTTTGATATTGAGATAATAAGGGGTTTGGTGATTCTGAAAATGAATGTTTAGTAGTATCAATATCTTTGGGATTGTTGATAATTCATGGTATTTTTGTTAATGTTTATCACATTTTAGAGATTAATATATATAATGAATATTGTTTGACATTATAAACTAGGGTTTAATACCATTTTAGTGTTATAGATATTGTTAATTTCTAAAGGAATATATTACTTCACTTTGGTTTATTACAATGAATATTCAAATAATTTTGGGAATGGTTTGTGAGGAAGAATATATTATTAGGTTGTATACATAAATTTGTATATGATTTCATGAATGGATAATGTTCTAAAAAGAAGGAAATTAACCTAATATACCTTAAGAGTGTATGATTGTTTGCATATTAGAGGTTATACGTTGAATGATGAATATCATAATAATACCCTCAACAACATTCTTAAATGAGTAATAAATAAAATTATGAGGATGAAATTTATTTATTTTGGGCATGGGAGAATGTAACAACCTAAAATAAAATTATAAATTTACCTATAATTAAGTAAATGTGTTTAATTGTTTTCTCTAAATTAAACACTAAACATAAATTATTCAATAATATATTTATATAAAATAAAAATATTTATATATGGTCATTAAATAATAACTATTTAATATTAGGGGATGAAAATTAGTAACATATTAATTAAATATATAAATAATTAATATAAATGATACTTTTAATAAAGATGAAATTAAATTAGTTAAAATTATAGAACTAATATCATCATTTATTATTTAGACTTTATTTTAAATTTATCTCTTAAAAGATATGAATTTATATTTCAAGAAATAGATGATTAATTCTGATTAATTATATTTTATATTGATAATTGTTTTGCACCAATTTAATTTATAAATAATCGGAAATAATAATAGTAATAGTTAATATTTAAACATTCCATTTTCAAATAAAATTTATTTTTCGTTATAATTTTTTAATTTTAATCAAAAAATAGTTATGAAAATTTATGAATTTGAATTTTAGATGATGAAACTATTTTTTGGATTTGTAATTAACATATTATCTTTACATGAAATATTTTTTTCCTAAATAATTTATTTTTATTTTAAAATGTGTGTTTTGAAAAATTAAAAATTTGATGATTACTCATGTGTATCCAAGATGTTTTAAAAACTATAAATTAATAAAATATTTATTTAATAAAAAATATTTTTCATTTTAATCTATTATTTGATCTTTTAGGTCATATACCCAAAATATTTAGAATAAAGTTAAAATGCTATTTGAAAACAATTATTTCCATCTTTTCATTGATTCAAATATTTTCAAAGTTAGATTCTATTTTAGATTTCCATGAAATTATATTTAATTATATTTAATTTAAAATAAACTAAATATTTCATTGAAATTAATAATTTTAATAACTACATCTTGTTCCAAAATTTTATTCTCATAAAAACTATCCTTTTCTGATAACTATATTTATGTGTTATGCTCGCAAATTTGGTAATTAACTTTTAAATAACATATAAATTTTATTTTAAAAAAGTATTTAATTATTTGAAAAATAATATGTATCAAATTAAAAAAAAAATTTATTGTCAATTCTATCATTAATATTAATTTCTATGGTTAAAAATTTACAACTAAGGTAAAATTAAATTGGAGTAAAAGATAGAAATGTTGTAGAAAAGGGATTAAAATACAAATGTTTCTATAAAAATGAGTGGTCATTGTGATTTTTGAATGGAAATTAATTTAACATCCCCTATTTCCATTTTGGTTTTATTAACATAGAATTAGTAACATCACATTTTTGATGATGTTAAGAGTGCTTCAAAAAGTACTCATCTCTTCAATTATAAAAAAATATATCACATACTCAACTTAAAGTCTAATATTACATTTAAATTTGAACGTTAAACTATAAAACGTTTTTTATACTAGAACCCTATACAATGTAAAAAACCCTTTGTTCACTATTAGTTAGCCCAATATATTCATTTCAAAGTATAATTTTCTAATAAATATTGAATCCCCATATAGAGTATCCATTTTTTCTACGTGTTTCCTTCTTCATATTTACTACCCTAAAATAATATAATCTTATTAATATAATTAAATAAATTTTTTTATAATTAAATATAATTATAGTAAATAAAAAGCAATAATTCATCTCAATCCATTGACTAATAAAAACCAAAACATCAACCATGCGATCATGCAGACTACCACCCCTGCGATGTGATGTGGATAATTTTTCATCACTACCTCTAAACTATGGAATAAAGGATTTATTTGATGAGAAAATAATTTGTATTTGTAATAAAAAATATAAAGTATACCTTTTCATATTCTATCAATTTTTTCATTAATTGAGAAGCTTGATTTTCTTTCAAGTGTACATGCATACTACTGCCTCTACACTCAATAGATTGCATTTTTCATCCTATCCCATCATTTTTATTTCCTAGAATTAATTTTATTAGAATATTTATTATTAACAAAATTTTAATATTATTTTAATTAAACATTATATTTTTTTAAAATAAACATACCCTTGGTCATTAAATCATTATAACACATTACCAAATGGGCCGATTTAACCACCATTTAAAACAATGATATAACAATTATGTGAAATATTATTATGGTATTTCATATAATTATAATATAATTTAATAATGAAATATTTAATATGGTTAAATTATTATTGAATGTTTTTTTGTATTTAATATATTTATTAATATATCAAATTTTAGTCCTCAAAAGCATATAAAATATTTTTAGAGTGATTTCAATGCTTAGAAGTCATATTCATCTCTTTCACCAATGTAAAATGTGACATAAAAAATAATTACAAATAATATTTAATAAATATTTAATTTTCTTGTAATTATTTAATTAAAACTATTTAGTGACAATCGATCTCATATTAATGTTTATATGAAATAACCAACTTAAAGTTATTACACAAGATAATGAAAATAAGTTATAATTGGTTAATATATTTGGAATATATGATAATGAAATAATGAAATAATTACTATTTTTTATAATTATACGAGATAAATATTTTACATAGTTGTGTTCATTATATATGATATTATAACTTGGTGGAGTAAGTGGGAATACAAAGTAAGGGGTTTTCACCTAAAATACCCATCTTTGAGACTTGTTAGGTATTATGAAACTAAATTAATTTTTAAGGTGTGTACACTTATTATTTGAGATATTTTATCATTAATTTTATTTTAATAATTATATATTATGAAAATTATAATCCCACTCTTTTAAGGGGGTTTCATTTGAATTTTTCTAATGTCATTATGCATTTTGTGGTCTCAATTTGGATCCTTTTAGTCATGTTACATGTTGTGTATCATATTTCCTTAGTATGGTGTTATATTATATTAATATACCATGATTTTTATAAATTTAATTAATTAAAAATCTTGTCATATACTAATCCAAATCATGATCATTTCGTTAAATGTATTTTTTCACCACTATTACCTCAAACAAACGAGTTTTTATTAACTCTATTTTTGTTCATTGAGTAATGATCATTATCGTGATCTTATTCCATATATCATGGGTAAATTTTATCCTTTTATTGTATCATGATTTATTCCCTCATTATTTTTTGGATACACGTTCTTAACACATAGACCATTTGATAAATATTTCTTATTTCGTGGTATATCTTCTAGTAACCGATATTGGTTACTCAATTCTCCTTATACGATTTATTATTTTTTTTGTTGAACATTATTCTTTAATTATTGTGTTATCATGACCATAAATTTTATTATATGGTGTTTTTATTAATATTTGGTAAAATAATGTTATGATATAAATAAAGTTCTTTAAAAATGATTTCATTTCACCTTTTGAAAAATAGTTTTGTATGTGAACCACAACATCCTCTATTAATAAATTCAAAATTTGTTTTCTAAAATAAAATTTATGATTTCGCTTCCATTGCCATTTTATTTTTAAAAAATATTTACCTTAATAGTTTCTATTCTCCCCTTATAGTCTATTATATATTTATATTTTGGGGCTATAGACTCATGGTACAAAAAAACTATATCTTGATCACATATTGGGTGGTATTGTGCAACATTCCTTTGAAAGGATGAGTTTCATATATGTAAAATTACTTCTAGGGTTCATTTTTAAAATTAGGGATTTTTAATTATGAAAACATCAAAATTATTTCTATTTATGGATTAATTTCATGTTATTATACTATTTACTTATCTAAATACTCATTTTTATATTTGGTCTAAACACAGCATTTTACATAACTCAGATTGGATGATTCTCACATGGAAAGAATTTAATTATCTTCAAATAGTGGAATTTATTTGTATTCTATATGTCTTTATTTCAGTATGGGTGATTATAAGCAAGTTGAACTTATTTTTTAACCATAAACCTTCTTCCTTTATATGGGTTATGATCCTATTATACCAATTTTTTCATGGGGAAAATTATTTTCATTCCATATGTTGTTATTCCAATGTGGATGATTATTATAAAATTGAGTATGTATTTTTTGACCATCCACCTTCTTCCCCTAGAGGTGATATGTTCATGTTATCCATTTTATTGAAATGGGGAAAAGTATTTATATTATTTATAATTATTACCTGATAGTGGATGTCGATTATGTAATAACATTATTTATTTTTATTTTTAAGGATAAGTAATATTTTAATTTTTTGTTCATTTTTAATAGAATTGTGTTAGGTTTATTATTGACTCTTATGTTTAATTCAATGGAAAACTTCAAGTTACGGGTATTAAAAAAATTCAATATCCCCTTGATATATCAATGGGTATAATATGAAAAAATAGATTGGTTTTTAGTGTATAACACTCCCCATATTAGTTTAGTGTCGTAGAATAAGGCTATGAAAACATGTTTTTGATTTCTATCATTATGAAATCCTGGAATATTAGACCAACATTATTGATATCCATGATTTCTTTTATAGTAATTGATATTGATTTCCATTAAATTTTTCTGATAAAATAATTATTCAAATTATTTATTCATACCATATTATGTATATCATGCTTATATATTTTATAGCTTTAGTTATATGTTTAACTTACTGAGCATGTGCACGCCAATTTCTTATGTTTATATTACCAAATATATATATAAAAATATCATACATGACATTTTTTGATAGTTATCAAGTGTGAATGAATTTATTGGTGATGATGAATTACTATTATGGATTAATTATATTAATGTATAATGAAATAAAAATGCCCATTTGATACAAATAATTTGGGATTTTCAAGATAGTGGGTTGTACTAACTTTCTAAGTCAATACACCTAAAAGGATTTTATATATGTAATAGATGAAATAATTTTTTATAAGGATATTATTAAAGATACTTATATCCAGGTTTTTACACATAATATAAAAGTGTTTATGTAAATTTTGTATTTATTACACTCAATTAGGTAGAGTAGGTCTAGGGTGTCACTATTACTATAATTTAATGAAACATATCAACTTTTACATTGCAATCCCCTGATTCATTTTCCACCAACTACGTTTTGTTTCATATTTTTCATAATTTATTTCCATACACTTTTATCATAAATTGTTTTCATAGTTTATAATTATATATGTCAGAGTAAAGTTGTTATTCATTATTTATCGTCTCAGATCTTGGACCAAGTTATGGTCGATGCTTATAGTTGTACAAAACTGAGTAACATGTGTTGTTAGTTTTAGGTGATATATGTTTTATGAATATGTGATAACTGTTTCTGAAAAAATATCTACAAAATAATTTGATAAAGGTATTATTTGATGATATAATTTATAAAACACATATTTATAGATAGAACAATCCACTATATATGTATCCATTTGATAATGAATGAGAATTTATTTTACCCATTTTCCTATAAAAATTAGATATTGTTTAATTTTAATGACTTTTATTGATGTTATATACAAACCTCAAGAGTTTAATTTCATTTTTATAAAATTTTATGTATTATATAATAATAGAACATAAAGAGATCCAAGATTCAGATTTTTCTCAAACCATCCATTGAGGGTTTCAAGCCCTAAAGGATTCTACAGGTATTTTATAGACTAGGTTATTCATTTAGACAAAATTTCTAGTAAATGATAAGGTATTATATATTTTAAAAAAAATGTAAGATATTTTATGTTTTTAAATTTTGTACCAAAAGGTGATGATATTTTTATATCATAAAACATTGAACAAAAGTTTATAAAGGAATTAGTCCATGATACATTTAAAAAAGCAGTTTAATCTTTTAGGGCACACAATTTTGTAAAAAATGTTTAATCTATTTGTAAGGAAATTGTGATCAAAACAATGTTTCATAAAGATTACTCTCTCTCATCATGAAGTAGTATCTAATGTGAATGATAATAACATCATGTAAAGATAGTTAATTTTATGTTAAGGTCGGAATGAATTCTGTGAATACATGAATGAATACTCTGAATGTATATAACAGAAGTATCTGAAACTCAATAAGAGGTTAAGTATGAAAAATGAGGCTCAACATGAAATAGATATCAGCTTACATAAATAAAATTTATATTGAACTCGTGTATAATAGATATAAATACATAAATTACACATTGAAATATGAATATTTGATAAGGTAGGTCAAAAAATGATTTGTTGTCATTAGATATGATTGGATGAAAACATGTTCTAATTGGTTAACTATTATTAATATATATAACATGAGTAAATTTTCATATACTGACATTTCAATAAGAAAAATCCAACTAGGGAACATGAAAATTCCTTGAGTAGCGACTTGGAGGCACATAAGACAATACATTTATCTCTTATTCTAGTTGGGGGGGGGGTGTTCAGATGATTTTATGATGTCATCACAATTTTACATGAGAAATTTATGGTTATATGATCATTTAAAGAAATTACTAGGTTTTATATAAATAAATGTTTTCAAAAGGGGTTTATCATATTCTATTATTTTAAAAATATACTAAGTAAGACATTAATGGTATGAATGAAAGGACTCACAAAAAATTGTAGAAGGGAAAATAATTTTGTATAATATAGGGGTAAACTAAACCTATCGTGAGTTGTAATAGGTTCCGAAGTAAGAATGTGTTCCCATTAATATAGGGACTAGAATACTGTACATGTAAAAACATGGGGTACTTTAGTGGTTTTAATTTTTATCCTCATGTGAATTGATTAAAATAAACACACTAGGGTTATATAGTAGGGGGGTAATTTATGGTTTTATAGGATAATAGATCTAGTCATTACATCATTTCTTGGACTCAAGTCATGCATAACTCTAAGAAAATAAAAATATTTTAGCACTGGTTATGTGAATCACAAAACATGTGAAGTTAGTATAGATATAAACATATGCCTCAAATCATAAAAACAAGAAATTTTCATAGACCATGATCTTATGAAAATATGAATGTGTAATTTATGTTCCTAGGTAGGGTAACATGTTTCATGCTATCTAAGAGAATATGAAAATAGTCATACACCGTATAATTTAACATTATACAATAAGAAGCCATATTATTTTTGAGTTTAAGGCCATAAATATTCCACCATGGGGTCACATAGTTTATTAAATTGTGATGTGGTGTATTTCCATATAGATTAATACAATATTATAAGTATTATAAATCATGATTGTAAATTTAGTGGTCATGATTCACACTAAATTTTTAAAGGTTTAAAGACCTACTAAGTATATATTTCTTCTATTATGTCCAAATATCACCCCATATTATTTATTATTCATTCATTTTAAGATATAAAATTTTCCTAGTTACATGAGTTATTTATAATAGAGAAAAATTACATGATTTTTTCTTTAGAGTCCCTTTCTCGATTTTTAACCGGAATTATTTTATGTCTCCTTCATCACTTTTTAAAACTATATTAAATTAAAATTATAGTAACATTGTTTAGGGTCATGTTATTTAAGACATATGATTCAATATATTTTATTTTTATAGATCTCAGACATAATATTTTTTTAGATTATTCTATTAAAACATAAAATTTTTATAATGGGGAGTTCATTCACATGAAGATCAATGATAATGACCTCATGTTTATTAAAATACAATTAATAACTAGATTAAATAACATAAATTTACAAATTCTAGAATTGTTTTCTGAAAATATGAATAATTGAAGCCTATGGTTGGGAGAGAGATATGTGATCATGATATCACTATGTATTCTTTTATAACAAGAATCAATCCATATGTACTTCAATAATGTGAATATTTTTTTCATAGGTTAAATTAACTATGAAATTACATGATAAATGATATTGTCAATTACATTATTTAACATAGAAATATGGAATATATTATATATATATTTCCTCTTAACATAGTGAATATTCCTCAATTTATTTTCTTGAAAATAGGGCCATGATTCAGTTATATTAAGGATTTAAATAATATACACCCCAATTTACAATTTAATGATATGTATTAAAGTCCTTTTTAAATTTTTTAATGTCATGCGACATACAACATATAATGACTCATTTTTTTGGGACATATAGCTTGGACACAAGTTTCTAGTAGTTTATAATCTTATGATAAAGAGTATTCTTCAAATTTTATATGAAATTCATAATAGGGAGAGAGAGGATGATTTGAACACCAATAAATGATCAAGGAAAATAAGAAAATACCTACCAGAATTACATTCCATCTCACTTAAATAGTGTTCATAATTAAAAATATCATTAATTATAGTGATATTTAAAATCTATTTGAATATGAGGAAGTTGGATGAGTTAAATAATGACATGATGTGTCTGAATTAAGGATAATGTTATGATTATATATGAAAATAGGTTGAGCAATGTTAATTGGGAAACTATAACCAAACCATTAGGAAATATCCCATAGAAATTGGTAAAATATCCAATATGATCTTTAAAATACATTTGGATTCAAAATTTTGGTTTATAAGATAGTGTTTAATTTTTTTGTACATTGGGTAAAAATCCATTAAAATAATTTTATGAACACTTCACTAATATATGTGAATGGTTTTTGGTGATTTAAACATCATAGACCTGAAATATAATGTGTGGATGATATGATTTTCAAGATGTTTTGGAAAATAGTGTAGTTATATATTTAATTTCTTGGAGGTAAATTTGAGTACAATTGGTATGATACATGGAGTATTTTTTAAATAATATGTTCATGAACCATTAGGTTGGTGAATTAAACAAAACATGCAATGTTTATAAGACTCAAAATATAATTGTGTATTAAAATTTCTATTCATTAAATGAATCTATTATGAAATTATGTTTATATTCACATGAAATAGACCATTATATGCAGTTCTAACATCACTTGGGAAGTATGGTATACAATATAGTTTATAGTCATGTTGTGAGGACCTTCCATTATGAAATTTAACATCTTATGTAAAGGAACTATAAATCCATTATAAATTTAAGATATTTTAACCGAGATTGAAATTAGAAAAGAACAATTTATTGATAAAGTTTATATAATGGGATAATTTTATCTCATAGTTTATGATCCTATGATGGAAGAAGTAGGTTATAAAATTTAATGTCTCTTAAAAAGGAACAAAATATATAGTTTGACATCATATAGGAAGGGAAATATTTGGAAAAATATAAGGTCATTTTTTAATGACACAATGTCAAATAGTTTATGGTATTGTCTTAAGAATATTTTTTCATGTAGTTTATGGACTTTTTAGTAGGATCTATGTGTTATAAATTTTAAGTATAGGTGGAAAGGACCGATGTTTTTGGTAGTTTATGGTCATCCGATGAAGTCATTTGTGTCATGTAGTTTATGGTCATATGGGGGACCTATGGGTTGACATGAATTTTTAAGTTTGGAAATTTTTTAGATTAGTTAGATGGAATCCCAATATTTTAAATTCATCTTAGGAGTTTTTGGATGTTTTATCCCTATATATATCATCTTTTTTATATATTCTCTATAAATATAATATTTATAGATTGTTTGACTCATTAATTGTGTGATGTGGGAAAAATTGGGACGAATTATCCAAAAATCCACTAAGGATTCCCTTTTCTCTAAAGCCTCACCATGTTATGCTCCAATAATATAATGAAATATATAGGACCATACTTAGGTTTAAATAAATAAACCATGTTTTCATTTATTATTGGTTAATAGAAAAATTACTTTCATATATAATCCACAAAGATTCTGTTGAGGGTAAATATTTGGATGATGTTCAATTAGGATTCCTTCTCTCTAAGATATTATGAAATTTGTGCTTTAGAGTAAAATTTAATTACCCATGATATTTCACTGGATATTAGGAATATACCTTTATCCATCTTTCAAGATTATTGTTTTATTTACCTTTTATTCTATGTATTATTTGACAAGTGTGTCAGTTTCTAAAGATGAGGTCTAGGTTATGGTTACTAAAAAAATAAGTTGAGGAGAAAAGATTTATATAATTGGTTTTTCTATTTTATTGAAGAGAATTGATTATATGGGTTTTTAAATAATCACTAGTATTGGCCAATGATGAATGATAATCAAGGGAGGGGGATACTATATAAAAATTTCCAACACAAGTAGGTTTTGGAATCTCTTCATATGGAGGACTCATATGAAGGAATATTTCTATAATATATCCATAATCACCATGGAAAAAAATTGAAATTTCACTAGTGGAGAAATACTCATCACAATTCCCATGTTTTGTGCTTAGTTGAATTGGATGATGTTGTTCAGGAGTGGTTAGTCTGGTGGGATGTACCCTTACAGTTTTCTCTATTTCTTCCAACCAAGGTGCATTATCATGATGAGGTGGTGCCTCAACCTAAATGTTATCATGTTCAGTTATGTGACTCTATGAAAAATGGAAATTAATTTTTCAATGATGTGAATCACGAATCAAAATTTTTGAAGCTTAATAATGGTATAAAATATCTTGTAAGACTTTGGTGGCTGATGGGTTATGGGTATAATAATTGGTTTTTCCAAATCCTTTTTAATAAATCATTGTTCAAAATATACTGGTTAATTTGGTGATGGTTCCAAGGTTTTGGCATACCATTAATGCCTAGCGTATATACACTCTTCACATATATTCATATTTGGGGAATTTCACAATGATATATCCTTATGGTTTAGTTAATTTCTACCCCATTCACTTTATTGTATGAAATTTTAGTTGAAATTAAAATTTTTCATACATATATTACAAGGGAAAATGTGTGATATTATTTTATAAAGTTAAATTCATTTATAGATTCAGAATAATCAGTGATGATGTTCCTATCATCAACACTTGTGGTTGATATATTGAAGGGAATTATGAATTTACGACCCTTTTGATATTTCACCTTACAATAATAAGGAAGTATCAACATTAATATAGAATATTGTCCTTGGTATATGGTTTTATGTGAACCCATTATAATTCCATTGATAGTGAAAAAATGTGAGGCTTGTTCTTTGACTATATATTGGGCTACCAATGGACAAGTAAACATCGATTTCTTTCAAAGTGGATGCAAGAAAATTATAACCATTTTCAACCTAGTGAGTTCCAAAAGATATTTTTGATAGAATAAAAATCCGCCAAATTTTTGGGTTTGGGTTCATATGGATTATATAATAACACTTACAGCTTTTAATGCAATATAGCTTCCTAGGATGTTACAAAAACTACTGTGGACTTGGTTGTTCATTCTTTTCACGATCATATATTTAAAATAATAAAATTTATAGTTTTTTGATATTTTAAAACATAGATATCATATATTTCTTCATCTTAAATGATTATTCTAATATATCGCAGGTGATTCTCTAAAATTGATAATGTTTTTTGTGTCAATAATATTGTATTTTCTCTTATCTTACTGGGGGGAGGGTGTCATGTTGTAACAATGGATTATTTTGAAATTTTCCATGTTGGTGAGAAATTACCCATATTCCGAGTTGTTACAGGTCATTTTGGGTAAAAATATATCATATTTATCGGTACCATTGCAGGGTTGGTCTCTATGGTGGGTGTTGTCCCTTAATGGAAATGAATCAGCTAGTTGTGCACAAAAACATCCCTAAAACGCATATAGTGCATTTATCCCAATCTATACCAACATTATCACTTGGAAACTACTATAGTGGTGGATAGATATCTTGGTTTATAGAAAAAAAAATGATATTATCCTTTCCTAGGTTAATGGGGGTAAGATTTCCCATGGTGGGAACTACTTCTTGGTTCCTGAAATAAAAATTCTAAAGCAAGGTTGTCCTACAAAAACCATATTAAACATTGTACCATGTGACACTAGGGATGGACATAGTGGATGATATCCATCCTTGGGAGCTCCTGTGTTTTTTTTGTATGTAGATAACATCATGGTCTACCTCTTCTTATTATAGAACGATAATGTCATTTCATTTGAGTTATATTGTCTAGAAAATGTTTGATATGATTATGGTTATTAATATCATGAAATGACCCATTAAGTACCTCCAGGACAACAAAAAGGGAAGTGTTACACCCCAATATGTCGTTCAACAGTCCCTGGGATAGAAAACATCACAAAGTTAGTATATAAATGTTTAATAAGACTTTTATTACTGTACAATACACATGCACATACGAAAATACCCATAAATTATTAGAAGGTAAGATACAATTAATAAAAAATGCATGCATAGATATATATACCACACTAAAGTACAGAAAAAGTTCTCGATTGTATAAAGGGAAAATTAAAAGGCCACAAAAAATAATAAAAAACCAAAACTTCTATGTTGGAAGTGAATGATATAAAATGAAATACATGGTAGAAACCCAGGTGTTTTTAGATCAACTATACTCTGGATACTTCCGGTTATAATAGGACTATATAAAATGACATGTCTTCACAAAAGACGTGAAATATGTGGGAAAACCCTATATCGAGGTGAGAATAACAATACAAAATAAGAAACACCAATATCACAAAACACAAATAACCGAGAGTGTAGTTAGATATTCATAACAAAGGTATGTCAATCAAGAAATTATATATAGAAATAATAACATCTAGATATTGTAATAATATACACCAAGTATCTTATAGGTCTCAATCTTAATTCCATACAAATGTTTCTACTCTAGGATTGAAGGTAACACTCTTCTGATATAATTATCTCCCCAATCCATGATACCAATGGTGAAAATAATCTAAGAGGCCATGATAACCTTGTATCACAAAATAAGTATTTATTAGAACTCTGAAAATCCTGAGATATAGAAACGTAATCTCATATATGGAATCTATAGTATGTTTGTTGCTAAATATAACAAAACACTATGTTGAGGATTGTCCACCCAGGTGATATAGTCAAGACGATTCATCAAAATCCCCTTAGGGAAGGAGAATAAATGACAGTGGTTCACACAACATAATTAACTGATGGATTCCCAAACTCTATTTGAGACTAATCCCATATAAAAGACCACTTTATATGCATAAGATATAATGACTAATTTTACTCTCATATGGATGGTCCAAGGAAACACAAACAACTAACATTGGTGCATACTTATGAGATATAGAGACTCATATTTTGTTAGAAAAAGTACACAATATGTACTAGGAGTACACATCATGTACTTAGAGAACAAAGTGTGTATTAGGATTAAATTATGTGTCTTATATATCCTGATTCATCCTATGTATTTATATGTAAAATTACATGTCATTATCGATATACATGATGTGTCTTTTAGGATACACAACTTTTATAGGTTGGAGGAACAATCAGATTGTGTCGCCTGCTAGATTTAGTGTACTCTGGTCCATGACTATGCACTTAAGCCATTACCATGTAATTTTTCAATTCCCATGTACCTAGGTGAGTCTTATTAATAGTCCCTTACTATTTACTCTATACATTCACTTATATTAGGCAATGTTTTGGTTACTCTCTCCACTTTTGAGTATCACCTTAGGCCAGTGTGCTCAAGTACTGCCCATATAAATTGTTGGGTTCATGGCTGTGTACCCCTAGGGTACACATAATGTATATTTACTCAGGTAACATGGTATATTGGATGTTTCACATGGTGTGGGATATTATATGTTGTGAATAATCCCTTATGCCATAGTTGGGGACCACACAATGTTTTTTCTTTCTAAATTTTATTATATGTAGTCAAGATTTTCATAAAAAATAATGACTATTGAAAATGTGTCACACACACCACTCCCAACATCAATTACACAACTATAACCACTAATAAAATAAAATATAGTTTAAAATAATAATGGTAATCACTTGTGACTAGATTCGATCCATTAAATTGGATCATAACATTCTTTGGTCGCACCATATCACTGCTGCATAACAATCCATGAAACTGGGTAGCCCTATCAAATAACAGCATGTCCTGTACAGACCCGAATCTTGGCGTACGTGGACAATACATTACTTTTTCAGAATACATAGTACATAACAAAAACAGACACACAAGGATCGTAATAGTTTAGTGTCTTTGGAAACTCGGAATACAATCGTCTAATCGTGGTGAAAGATATTCAACATCTCCCAATAAAGATCTTCCCCTTTTTTTCTTACATAAAACCTTTATTTATATCCTGGGGAAAAGAAAATATAAAAGGGGTGATCTCAAATGCCCAGTAAGGGTAAACATAGAGAACATAAAACAATCCATAAACAATTGAATGCAAAAACTTGAACATAAAATCTAAACATCAAAATATTGAGAAAAGATATGAATCATGGAAGTACGCAAGGAATATATCATAAGGGAACATCAATCATGATAAAATAGCATGGGAATAAAACATGTAATTGAGGCATCCATTAATCACATGTAATGATTTACATAGTAGCCAAGGCATTGCTGCCAAGACCATCTTAGTGGACAAAGTCCCTTTCTGAATCGAGTTCACTCCTCGTTCCAGTCCTGTAATACTGAAACGGATTAATATATTGTTCCAGCCATGTCTATCTCATGAGATATAAATCTTTACCTAATGCATTTGGGGGATATATAGTTCCCACCCATATCCTATGGAAATCATTCTTTCGGGTGCCACAACATAAACATAAATCATTCATCGTAACCGAAGAATAAAATGGGTTTCATAAACATCATTCCATCATAATGTAATCCATACAAAAAAATTGGATATCATTTCATCATTAGAAAAGTGAAACCATGTAAATCATAGAGACATGATAATTGAAACAAACACATATGAAATAATGTCATCTTAGATGAAAAATGGTTTTGATAAAACACATGAAATGAATTCTTCAGGAAAATATCCTTTTTTCTTCAAAATCATTTTTTTTTTCACAAAATGTCATGCAATTTTAAAAGAAAAGGATTTTTTTTGAAAATATTCATAAATATTTTGGAGTAATATTCATGAAAATAAAGCTTTATAAAACCGTAAAAATCCTTTGATGCCTTATAAGTTAAAAAAACATTCTACTCGTACATTTGTCAGAAAAGTCAAAAACTACCTTGTAGGGTAAAGAAAAGAAAGATTCCTTCCATACCATGGGGTAAAAGTCAAATGGGTAAAAAGGAACTTAAACATACATGAATACAATTTTCTAAAACATGGACATGAATGATAGAAATAACCCCAGTAAATACTTACGAATAAGCAATCTCGCATAAAAATGAGATTTACACAATTATCTCTTACCTTAGGTTTGATATGCTTCGTATGGATCTGAACCTCATGTATAATGATTTAAATAATTTCATTGACTTATTAAATAATCATATTCATTGTAATGATATCATATATGTTTCTCTTATGAATTTATATTACCCGTACTTTTGTAAATTCCATGTTAAAGTAGCGTTTTGGGTAAAATCATTTCCTTTATCGTATGTGTTTCGAATTGTCGTTCTTGATATTATTACTTATATATTGATTTACATAATTCCATAGTTTAAAACATGATTTATATATAATATATATTCATCATATACATATATATTATAGATGTATAAAAAGAAAGGAAATACACCATTCATGGAGAAGGTAGGTCGTACGTACGCATGAATGCTATTTTCGTTCCCTTATTGAATTGAATGAAATTAAATATATGACATACATATATATATACATATATACAGTAGCATTATTATGTCATATATTTCATTATTATTCATTATATATACTTTATAATCATTCTTGAATGGTTAATCATGGAAAATGAATCTCATCACGTTCGTGGAGACGGTAGTCCGTACGTACGCACGAGCGATGATATCATTCCCATATTAGTGGAATTGTATTAAAGTGTATGTATAATATTACATAATCAATATAACTTTACAATAATCATATATATTCATTACTTTCACCATTATACCCATCCAAGTAAGGTGGTGTTGGAAAATAGATTACACCACGGTGTGGAGACAGTATTCCGTACGTACGCACGCGGGGTGAATTCATTTTACATAGGATGGATAGATAGGTAAATATGGTTGTTTCATACTTATAATAACATATAATTATATGAGTGATACTGATGTTATTAATTCATAATGAAACAACTAAAGAAGAAGTAGTGGAAGAAGAAATAAAGTTGAAAGAATCGGTAACGGACATTACCTCTTCTTTGAAGGGCCTCTTTGAGACCTCCTCTTAGGGAACTAAAATTTGTCTTTGACGAAGACCCGAACTTCTAGGATGTTTCTATGGAAGTGGAGAAGATAATTTCACAGGGGTTGGACGAGAATCAAGGCTTAAAGCGGTGTGAGGAAGAGAGGGAGGAGGTGCCCTTTTATAAGGTAGGAGAGGGGCACCTTTGGAAAAACTAAACATATTATTTTATTATAAAGTAATATTCGGTTCTTAATAGATCCTAATTGATTTATTTCAAAGCTAAAGTAGGGATGGGTCGAAATCCTCTCATAAAATAGAATTTAGACTAGTTTAGGTTTCTATTTTAACCTTATCATTTAGATTTAACCTTAAGATAAATATTTTTACTTTTACCGTGACTTTTTGTTTTCTTAAACTATGAGGTTAATAAACTTACTATAACAAGCCAAAAGAACCAAAAGTTGTTTATTATTAATATATATAACCTTATCTAAGTCATTTGGCCGATCCGTAGATTTTTAGGAATAAAATAACAATTAAAAATATAATATTTGTTTTAAAAACAATTTTATGTCAATTTTGACACTATTTGGTAATTGGTTTTTGTGAAAATCATAACAGAATGATTAGTTCAAAAAAAGTTAACTAAATCAATACTAACATGTCATATTAACCTATAAAATTAGTGTAATTCATAAAAATACTCAAATTACATTTATTTGGGTGTTTATAACATCAATTATGTCAATATTTCATTAATAAGATAATTACTGCATCATCTTTGTGTCATAAATAAATTAAATTATATAATGTCCAAAAATTATAAATAAAATAAAAATATTTATGAAATATTTTTAGCTTTATAATTAATATTTATAGTCGAATTTATCTTATGTATAACCCTATATTAAAAATTATTTACTTATTAAACGTTGATTTTAACTATTTTAACCCTTCTTTAAATAAATTAATATTAAATGTCCTAATCTGATCCAAGTGGGCCTAAATGGTCATATTGTGTTCCTAATATTTTTTTTTGGTTGAATTAAACTTATCCAATAGAATTAGTACATGTTTTAGGGTAATAATAATATCATTTTACCCTTAATTATCCGATTTAATTTTAACCGTGGTAAATAAAAGTAAAAAAGATACTATTCACCAAAAAAAAAATTTCTTCTCATTAAACCACATTTTAGTCCTTGATATTAACCGTGTCTCTCGGATTTTTGAAATTCCACTCACAGAAGCGGTAAAATTAAGTTTTATGAAAAATTCAGTTTTTTAACTACCACTTAGTGGTTTCACTATTAATCAAAAAATGAAAGTTTCCAGAAAAAATACCAAAAATTTGGCCTAAGCTATTTTTTATATTATGAATTTAAAAATGATATCTATTTTACCAAATTCAAAACATATCAGTTGCATTAATTAATTTACAAATTAATTCCCGTCGTCAAAACAAATAGCGTGTTTTTAAGAGATAATAACTATCAAAAGTTTGACATTTGTTTATGTCTGGTTTAAATGTGAAATTACATCCAATGACCAACATTGTATTAAATGGTAAAAATATATTCTAAAAATACTTTAAAACCACTAAAATTAATAATTTATCACTATAAATTATTTCGATTAAAAATGTTTTTTTAATTAAAATTTAGTAATTTTCACTATTAATCAGAATATGAAAGTTATGCGAAAAGTACCAAAATTTCTCCCAAAGAAAATTTAAATATTCCAAATCAAAAAATGAAGACCATTTTGGAAGAAAAAATTAATAAAATTTCAAAAAGTGGGTATTACTATTTATAACAGTTAATTTATAATAATATTATAATAATATCTCATTTAGTGAAACTAGGTATTGCGTACTACACAGGCTATCGAGGAAGGTATTTAATGCGTGTAATGAAAACCAAGTTAGGGATGCGTGTTGTGCATTCTCCTTTTGGTGTATCGTACAACACAAGACATTAATGAAATTAAAAAAAATATTTTTCATAAAATCTCGGGGTGTTACATTCAACCCCACTTAAAATGAATTTCACCCTCGAAATTCTTCGGGGTTATAAATGGTTTACTACTCAAAAGTTTCTTTAATATAAACCCAAATTGTAAAAAGGAATAACAAAACTTGGCTTTAAAAACAAAAGTATGAAATGTAATGGTTACCAAAATTAACTCATCACTAGGTTTTCACGTAAGAGAACATAGGTGAAAATATGGATATGGAAGAAAAATCTAACCATCAAGTTCTGATGGAGAGTGGTAGAGAACATGGCTATGAAATATCCAACAATCACAAAGCCATTAATTTGTGATGATATAGGGTACCATCTGATTCATTGGATATATGGGCACTAGGACAACATTTTTTGGTTTTCAAGATCATTTCCCGAAAGTTGAAGAATTTGATTTAGAATAAATACTTACTTTATTTTGGTACAAACTCACTATTGTTCGTTCCTTGAACAATTTCCACTTCATATATTAAAGAAATGAAGTTGAATTTGTTATTCGTGAAGTGTTAGCAGATCATGTGATTGAATGACGGGTCATTCCATCTATCTCAAACAAAAGGTTATCAAAAGTTATTAAATATACAGAAGTCGATCTATAGTGAGATTAATCATATATGGTTACTAAAATGGACTTATAATTCATATATTGGTCTTATTAATATAATAAAACTAGTTTATACTAAACAGGGACTTCATGTAGGCCAGTGGTAGGCGATAAAGGCCAGTTGCACTCCGGGTGTGGGTTTGATTCCCACAGCCTTTTCCGACGCGATGTGTTGTCGCCCGTCCTAAAGGTTGTCCTTTTTTCTAAAACTACATTACTATAACATCCGATAAATAATATCGAAAAAAGTTATATCCTTAAACAATACTAACTTATGTCAAACATAATCGATTCCAATCATTATCTAATATACTTTAGTCCAAGCTCATAGTATAAATAAAATGATTACTGGTAATGTCATCAACCAACCATCATTTATCCCCCATATATCTTGTTGGTCACATTCCAATCATGTAAATACCTTAATAATGCATTCTCTTGAAAAATGAATACCCATTAAACCTTAGTGAAAACATGAATGCTGTCAAAAGTTAACTCTTTCCATATACCAAAATAAAAAATTCTATATACTCAAACCATGATATAACCTTCTCCTTATATCAGTCATGAGCTCATGAATACTATCAAACACATAATTTTCTCCTTATCCCTTCATTATGCGCATATCATCTACTTTCAAAAAATATCTAAATAACCTTTCATGGATACTGGTACCATTCATCATACACTTTCAAAAATTATGGAAAGACAACAGTGTAACAATCCTTAGATGTCTCTTTATTCCATAGTACCATGAGATTACTTATAAAACATTACACTTGATAATCATGTAATAATTCCACTACCTTCATAAACCATTGACCGAGATTCAACAATTATTTCATCTCACATATCATTTGTAGTCTCATCATCATCATCAACATAAATACTACCCATACGACTATACTGATTTTCTTCATGAGACTTTCACTTAGGGCATTGGTTTGCATAATTCCCGAACATTCCACATTTAAAACATTGAACCATTGTTGATGTCATAGCAATACCATTATCCTTATCCATGGTGTTAATTGAATCTTTTCCTTTGCATTTACTAGCTTTATGTCCTTCTTTTCCACACCCAAAGCATCATCCAATTTCTTTGAAACATTCTCCTTGATGCCTCTTCCCACATGGTTTACAAAGGGGAAATTGAACTTTCTTTCCTCTATGATCATCATGAAACTCCATCTTTCTCTTATTAGCCGAGTTAGGAAACTAACCAAATTTGAGTTTCTTGATCATATTATGAGATTTCTAATTTGGAATTATAATGATGTTTGGACTTCCAAATCCTATTTAATTTGGTTTCTCATGATGAATATCATTCAATTTTCCATCATATCCTCCATTATCGAGAATCATCTTGTTTCCAGCCATTTTCTAAAACCCAAAAAGAACAGTGTGAGAGGCAAAAATCATAATAAAGGGGGATACAATTTAATATATAACATCTTAGGTTAAATTATAAGATCTTTAACATAGTTCAAGGGCTATATCCTATACGTATACTTATCATTAGGGACATCCCTAGACATACCTTAGAAATATCTCTAGGGATCTCACAAACATTTTCGTATCCTAGTTTCCAAAGGTTAAGTAAAACTTTCCTCTGATACCAACTATAGAGACCCGAAGATTGATGTACATGGAAAAGAAATTACTTTTTCAGAATACTTAATACATAACAAAAACCGACACACAAGGATCATAATTGTTTAGTGACTATGGAAACTCGGAATAAAATATTCTAATCGTGGTGAAAGATCTTCAACATCTCCCAATATAGATCTTCCCCCTTTTTTTCTTACCTAAAACCGAAATTTATATCCTGGGGATAAGAAAACATAAAAGGGGTGAGCTCAAATTCCCAGTAAGGGTAAACAAAGAGAACATAAAACAATCCATAAACATTTGAATTCAAAAACTTGAACATAAAATCTAAACCTCAAAATCATGAGCAAAGACATGAATCCTGGAAGTACGTAAGGCATATATCATAAGGGAACATCATTCATGATAAAATATCATGGGAATAAAATATTTAATTGTGGCATCTATTAATCACATGTAATGATTACCATAATAGCCAAGGCATTGCTGCCAAGACCATCTTAGTAGACAAAGCCCCTTTCTGAATTGAGTTCGCACCTCGTTCCAGTCCAGAAATACTGAACCGGATTAACATACCGTTCCAGCCATTTATATCTCATGAGATATAAATATTTACCCAATGAATTGGAGGGATATATAGGTCCCAACCATCTCATATTTAAATCATTCTTTTGTGTGCCACAATATAAACATAAATCATTCATCATAACCCAAGAATAAAATGGGTTTCATAAAAATCATTCCATCATAACATAATCCATACAAAAATTTTGGATATCATTTCATCATTACAAAAGTGAAACCATGTAAATCATAGAGACATGATACTTGAAACATACATACGAAATAATGTCATTTTAGATGAAAAATGGTTTTGATAAAACAGATGAAATGAATTCTTGAGGAAAATATCATTTTTTCTTCAAAGTCATTTTCTTTTCACAAAATTTCATGCAATTTTAAAAGAAATGGATTTTGTTGAAAATATTTATGAAAGATTTTGGAGGATGCTTCATGAAAATATGGCTTTATAAAACCATAAAAATCCTTTCATGTCATATATGTTATATTAAAATTCTTCTCGTACTTTTGTCGGAAAAGTCAAAAAGTACCTTGTAGGGTAAATAAAAGAAAGTTTCCTTACATACCATGGGGTAAATGTAAAATGGGTAAAAGGACATTAAACATACATGAAAACACTTTTATAAAACATTGACATGGATGATAGAAATAACCCCAGTAAATACTTATGAATAAGCAATCTTTGATAAAAATGAGATTTGCACAATTATCCCTTACCTTAGGTCTGATATGCTTCGTATGTATCCAAACCTCCTGTATAATGATTTAAATAATGTCATTGACTTATTATATAATCATACTCATTGTTATTATATCATATAAGTTTCTCTTATGACTTTATATTACCCGTTCTTTTGTAAATTCCATGTTAAAGTAGCGTTTTGGTTAAAATCATTTCATTTATCGTATGTGTATCGACTTGTTGTTCTTGATATTATTAATTATATCCGGATTTACATAATTTCAGAGTGTAAGACATGATTTATATATAATATATATTCATAATATACATATATATTATATATCTATAAAAAATAAAAGAAATACACCGTTCATGGAGACAGTAGACCGTACATATGCATGAATGCTGTTTTCGTTTCCTTATTGAATTGAATGAAATTGAATAGATGACATAAATATATATATATACATAGATCCAGTTGCATTATTATGTCATATATTTCATTATTATTCATTATATATACTTTATAATCATTCTTGAATGGTTAATCATGGAAAATGAATCTCATCGCGTTCGTGGAGACGGTAGTCCGTACGTACGCACGAGCGATGATATCATTTCCATATTTGTGGAATTGTATTAAAGTGTATGTATAATATTAAATAATCAATATCAATTTACAATAATCATATATATTCATTACATTCACCATTATACCCATCCAAGTAAGGTGGTGGTGGAAAATAGATTACACCATGGCGTGGAGACGGTATTCCGTACGTATGCACGCACGATGATTTCATTTTCCGTAGGATGGATAGATAGTGAAATATGGTTATTTAATACTTATAATAACATATAATTATATGAGTGATACTGATTTTATTACGTCATAATGAAACAATTAAAGAAGAAGAAGTGGAAGATGAAATAAAGTTGAATGAATCGGTAACGGACATTACCTCTTCTTTGAAGCGCCTCTTTGAGACATCCTCTTAGGGCACTAAAATTGGTATTTGAAGATGAAAAGAAACTCAAGGATGTTTCCATGGATTTGGAGAATATAATTTGGCATGGTTTTTCTGAGGTTTAAGGCTCAAAGTGGTGTGAGGAAGGGAGGGAGGAGGTGCCCTTTTATAAGCGAGGAGAGGGGAACCTTTGGAAAAACTAAAAATATTATTTTATTATATAGTCATATTCGGTTTTTAATAGCTCCAAATTGATTTATTTCGAAGCTAACGTGTGGATGGGTCGAAATCCTCTCATCCAATAGAATTTAGACAAGTTTAGGTTTCTATTGTAACCATATCATTTAGATTTAACCTTAAGTTAAATAATTTTACTTTTACCGTGTCTTTTTGTTTTCTTACACTATACGGTTAATAAACATACTATAAAAAGCCAAAATAACCCCAAGTTGTTTATTATTAATATATATAACCTTATCTAAGTCATTTGGCCGAATCATAGATTTTTAGGAATAAATTAATAATTAATAATATAATATATGTTTTAAAAACTATTTTATGTCAATTTTGACAATATTTGGTAATTGATTTTTGTGAAAATCATAACAGAATTATTAGTTCTAAAAAAGTTCACTAAATAAATAATAATATTTCATATTAACCTATAAAATTATTTTAATTCATAAAAAGTCTCAAATTACATATATTAGGGTATTTATAACATCAATTATTTCAATATTTCATTTATAAGATAATTACTACATCATCTCTGTGTCATTAATAAATTAAATTATTTAATGTCTAAAAATTATAAATAAAATACCATTATGTAGTAAATAGTTTTATCTTTCTAATGAATATTTATAGTCGAATTTACCTTATGTATATCCATATATTAAAAATGATTTACTTATTAAACAATGATTTTAACTATTTTAACCCTTCTTTAAATAAATTAATATTAAATGTCCAAATCAAATCCAAGTGGGCCTAAATGGTCATAATTTATTCCTAAGGATGTTTTTGGTCTAATTAAACTTATCCAATATAATTAAGACATGTGTTAGGGTAATAATAATATCATTTTTACCCTTAATTATCCGATTTACTTTTAACCGTAGTAAATAAAAGTAAAAAGTTACTATTCACCAAAAAATATTTTCATCTCATTGAACCATATTTTATTCCTTGATACTAATGGTCTCTCTTGGATTTTATATATTCCACTCACAGAAGCGGTAAAATTATGTTTTATGAAAAATTCAGTTTTTTAACTACCACTTAGTGGTTTCACTATTCATAAAAAAATGATAGTTTCCAGAAAAATACAAAAAATTAGGCCTAAGCTATATTTGATATTATGAATTCAAAAATGATGTCTATTTTACCAAAATCAAAACATATTAGTTTCATTAATTAATTTAATAATTAATTCACGTCATCAAAACAAATAGCGTGTTTTTAAGAGATAACAACTATCAAAAGATTGACACTTGTTTATGTGTTGTTTAAATGTGAAATTACATCCAATGAACAATATTGTATAAAATGGTAAAAATATATTTTAAATATACTTTAAAACCACTCAAATTATTAATTTATCACTATTAATTATTTCTATTAATAAAGTTTTTTTAATTAAAATATAGTAATTTCCACTATTCATCAGAAATGAAAGTTATCCGAAAAGTACCAAAATTTCACCCTAAGATAATTTCAGTATTCCGAATCCAAAAATGAAGTCCATTTTGAGAGATAAAATTTATATAATTTCAAAAAGTGGGTATTACTATTCATAATAGCTAGTTCATAATAATATTCTAATAATATCTCATTTAGTGAAACTCGGTATTGCGTTCTACACACACTATCGAGAAAGGTCTTTATTGCGTGTAATGAAAACCAAGTCAGTGATGCATGTTGTGCAAGCTCCTTTTGGTGTAGCGTACAACACAAGACATTAATGAAATTAAATAGAATATTTTTCATAAAATCTCGAGGTGTTACATGTCCCCTATCATTTTTTTTTCATCAATGGACCTCCATTATTCCATTAGTATCGAAATCACACCCACATAAATAGTCAATTACGCCAGAGATCAAATTATCATTGATTGGTTTCCATGTAGTAATCAAATTAACTATGAAATGGAATTTCAATGATTATATCACAATAAATGGTGGGGAATTCTCAAATAGACATGATTAATGTACCCCATACATTTTTAGGTTGGAATTAATTCATTGAACTTATAAGTATGAATGAAGAAAAATTTAGTAACCAGACTATAAAAAAATTTAATCCTAGGGAGATATTATCCCTCCCAAAAATCATGGTACTCCTTTTGATATATATGTTATTTGAAATGATTCATGATTATCACGGCATAATCAAATCAGTATTAATCGATGAAAAAAATATTCATACCTCAGCTTTGGATTGATCGCTAAGGAATAATGGTCAAACAATAATATCGTTGTGGAGATCAAAAAGGCTCTATTAGAACATAGATTTATATGATCATCCAAGATCCTCCTCCAGCAACACTCTCTCAGTCCATGGGGTTATCTATTTAAACATATTGATTTTACATAATCATGTTTATATAGAATATTTCTTTCTTATACTTATACTTACAATCAATTAAATTTAATAATTTGATAAATTAATTATTCCACCCTTGACAGCGCTTATGTCAAACACCAAACACACAAAAAGGATATGTCACACCTAGGAAAAAACCTAAGATTTTCATTTATTCTATGTCTTAGATTTATAATCCAAGTCTACATTCATGAGTTATTCCATTATTTCATAAACACTATTCATGTTCAATATACCATATTTCATATTTTCAATATATTAATACATATTATTTCTTGGCCTTAGAATCCAATGTATACTCATTGAATTCTTTAGAAAATATTATTTTAAATATTTCAAAGATTTACAAGGGAAAAAATATAGTTGTTACATTCTACCAGGCATAGTGATTTTCTCCTCGACAAGAATAAGTATTACTAAAAAAGATGAGGTACCAGGCACACATATATTTTGTCTATTCTTAGGATCCCTTATGAATACACCCAAACTACCACTAGACATGTACTACGTGAATTTCTTGCCTATGGAGGATCTTGTACTACCGATCCTTGATCTCTTATGGGTACACTATTATGGTAGATTAATCATTTATGACTATCCTACCCTTTTGATAAAATGTTAATGGTTTTTCACTTACCTCATCATCTATGAAACATGGAAGATGTCATTTACCTAGCCTAATCATGGTGGTATTTCTAATTAATACACCACCAAAAAAGGATACAGAATATCTCTAAATTTATAATGAATCATGGAGACAACTTATCACCCCAACCAAATATATGTAATCCATTTTGAGTTGAGACCTATACGAACACATGGTCTCCATTTGTATACATGAAAGGCCTCTGTTGACCGTCTTTATAAATTTATTATCACCCTTGGTATTCATCATCTTCTCCAGGATGATTTGTATGTTCTTTTTCATAGCATGAACTAACTTAGGTCCCAAGAGTTCTTACACAATAAAATTATTTAAAAATAGAGGTGACCTATATGATCTCCCTTACAAGTCCTCAAATAGTGCAACACTGATGGTGTAAATGTATCTTTTTTGTATGAAAACTCCACCATGTGTAGGTGATCCTTCCAACTATGGAAAAAGTCAAAATTAATGATCAAAGCATGTCCTATAGAACTGAATGGTATTCTCAATCCATCCATCAATCAATGGGTGAAAAATCATGCAAAAATGCAACTAAGTCCCATTGAATTCCAACAATTATCACTGTAAAAATGATTTAAAGTAATAATAATTGTCTAAAATGATCTTCATGGAAAATCTATAAATTCAAGAAATCTAATTTTTGTAAAGGCTTCCCAATATCTTAACTAAACCCTCATATTGTATACCTAGGATGTTGTCTAAATGGAAGATTAATTCTATAATCACTTAGAAAGAATCATTATGTTTATATTTCCATGGAATTTATCTCTTGAAGTCCACACACACACACACACACAGATATATATATATATATATATATATATATCATCCTGCATAGACACTGATAACTCAAGGGGTTGATAAAAACCTACTAGAAAATGGTATCAATCATCAAAAATTGAAAAGTGAGTCATAGTGAGAGAAAACTATTATACTTATCACATGACCTCAGAAAATGTGCCAAAGGACTTGGTATATATTTTCTACACCTTGATGCACCACTAAGGGGATTGTTTAAAACACCCTGATAATCTCTCAAAAAACATCACAGGTACAATCCTCTATCCTTCAAAAATAATTACTTTCTCTCCACCTTCAATTAATCCTTCGGGATTGCATTTAATAGATATCCAAATATCCATGGGCTTGTAATCTATATCTCCAAGTTAATATTCATTAACATGCTATAAAAGAGGCATGGTAACAATAATATACTTGAGGTAACCTTCACGATCTTCATCTACTAAGGAAATCTACAATAAGGCTAACTACTTCAACTCAACTGTAAAATACTATTAATATTATCACCTTATGAGAGAATATTCAACCATGTTACCATTCCCAAGAGTGTAGAATATATTGAATTACTAATCCAAGAGTTAATCTAGTCACACTGCTATTAATGACTTTTGGAGATAATTTATACTTGAGGCTATTTTGGTTAGAATCGAGGATGAACAGATCACCCATATAATAGCATTGAGACATATTCAAGGTGAATATTTCTGCTACCAACTCTAGATCAAGGATCTGGTAGTTATACTAATTATGAATCAACTATCCAAATACAAAATCTATCACCTCTTAATTCTACATTTGGAAACATCCATGTTTCATCCCAAAGGCATCACAAAAAAATACATACTCAACACCCTCCTCCATCAGTCTCAAAATATTGATTCTAGTCAAAATATACCACAAATCTTGAAAATAAAAATTTAACCACTCCATCCATATTAAATTATACCTCTTCCATTTCAATTCAATCAAGGGTGATGATATCCTTGATTAATAAGGAAGGAATATCTTCTAGTAATTTTACAACCCAAGGAAGATTATCTCCTCCATTATTCAATTTGGTGGATTCCATGAAAAAAAAGCCTTATACTTCACCTTGTCCACTACCACACTATATTTTGAGATGATATATCCTAGATAGTGGAACTCTTGATTCCTAAACTAACACTTCATGACCATTCCTTAATGTTGGTGCTCTTTGAGTATTTCCTATACCATCCTTATATATCTATTATAGTATTCCTTAGACACATAGTAAAATATAATATAATTGATGTAGACCCCCAAAAACTAGTATAATTGAGGATAAAAGATCTGTTTCATGGGTGTCATAAATGTTACTAGTGTGTTGTTCTTGCAGAAAGGACTCACCAACAAAAAATAATGATTATAATGACATTAGCATATTTTCTTTGGTATATCCACATCTCGTACTCAGAGATATTGGTAACCTAATATGGTATCAATTTTCTAGAACCATCTCACCCCTCTAAATTGGATAAATAGGTTATCGTTTATCATTATTTGATTCATATTCTACATGATCACATATTTTTGGTGATGACAATACCCAAAAAACCGCAAGATAATGTCTACTCTCTTAGTGAACAAAACTAGGGATACACATGGAAAACACTCGGCCTAAAAAACCATTCCTCTGCTTTTCCTCTAAATAAACCTTCATCTCTAAAATATCTATAGTATCTATTATATATGTTTTCACATATATTAGGGATGTAATTGGGTGAGAATAATTGTATAATTATTTATATTTATGTGATGGATAGCCTAACAATTCCTAGGAAAGACACCCACTTATTTTCCATTAGTATAATAGGAAAAAATACCACTATATCAATTACTATTATGGTAATAATATAAAACATATGAAAAATCATAGGTACCCACCTATTAATGATCGCATAATCATTTTATAAGGTTTGTTTCTCACCCCTAAAGGAAAATATTAGTCCATCATCATAGAAACACCATATCCTCTTTCCAAAATTTTCAATCTAGGTATGAACTATGTATAGAAAGTCTTAGGATGTAATAATATGACCTCATTGATTATATAAATAAGTACGATATGAATATATCTCCTCTAATAGTTTAATTGCATAGTTGTTTGAACTTTTTGATTATTTAATACCCACTAGTAATAGTCTCTATGTGTAATGCTCGAGAATAGGTATGAATTAGAATCTCTAGGTATCAAATAAGATAAGTAGAATTAAATGTGTAACTCAAACCTATGTATATAACTACAATAAATAAATTTGGGAAGACCCTAATAATAAATTTAATCATTATTTGGAATCTATTTTTAAGGCCTTCACTGCCTGTAGTTTTTTTCTCTAACGAAGAACTTCTTATACATGGCATAGACGACTCGGTGGTGGTTGTGTAAAAAAGTCGGACCATCTACCACCTTACACCTCTCTCCCTTAACCTATACCACATCCTATATCATGTAAATCACCTTGATCCTAATTTTTCTCTACCTAGGTAGTCTATCAACTATCTCACAATCAGGTTCAAAAAGGGTTAGACAGTCCCACAAAATATTTCCTTGACCATTGCAATAGAAACACAACCACTATCTCAGAAGGCTAGAACTATCTTGAGAGTCCAGATAAGTAGACTGTATATTCTAAGATCATCTCTTGATGAATTTTGAATGTATACATGCTTTTTTCTAACATAGTATACAAGATGGTGAGGTCTCAGCTCATATGTTCCCATTATAATGACCAAGTAATGGTGTCTTATATTCCAAAAATCTCTTTAATACAAAATCCCACTCAATAAATCTAACATAGGATGTAATGAAAAGATAAATCACAATATCCATGATAAATATTTCTATGTACCAATAAAAATTTGATGCTTTTAGTCTAACATTTCACAAAACATGGCTGGTCAAGGACTTTGAATCTCATGGAGTGAACTTGTCCAATTAAAATATTTAGATGATACTACTAAAATCTACTACTCAATTTGTTGTTACAATAATAGAAAACCACTCATATGTACTTCCTCCTCTACTAGTCCCACCACTCCTATCTTAGAGAATGGTGGATCACGCATGTGATCTTTATTTGGAATCTTGGAAAGCTGTCTTCATAGATAAATCCTAAAAATTTTAGGAAAAATCGTGTTCAATGATTATTTATGGAAATATGACTTAAAAATGACATTAAAACTACAACCCATTACTATATAATGAATGTAAAAATGTTTTCCCTTTAACCAGTTCCAGAATGTACCAAGTCAACAATAAGGTTATTAGAGTCTTGGTGAATTGATATGTCAGCTATCTCCCAAACACTATGGTATTTGAATTAATATCCACACTAAAAGATGATTATCTCTATAGAACTATTTATGGAAACAAACCACATAACTTCAAAATCCCCAAAATCATGTATTAAGATGATCAATTATCTAAAAACACTATATCATAATCAGACTCAAAACGTCCCACCTGGATAGAGAGAAAATGAGTTAATACCCCAAGACCACCACCGATTGGTTAAGGGATGGAAAAATTCCCACGTAGGAATATCATACACAAGAGAGGCCATAGCCTAATGTTATTATTCAAGGGAACACATATCAAAATAACCATACAATATTGAATGGAAAAATAAAACTAATACATAATGAATGAATACATCTATATCACACATCAAGTAAGAGGGGGGAAACTATTAAATAAAAAAACTATTACAAACCATGGTATCTCTAGCTCAACAATTCCCATACTCATATTCCTATATGGAATACATAGAAATGTATATTATATCCATAAGAAATGAAAGGTGTAGGTAGATCCCACACACAGGTCTGTATGACAGAAGCCTCCAGGACACCCTAAAATCATGAAACATAATGTATGAAGATAATAGTTAGCAGTTCATCAAAAAGTATGTCAGTTAAGATATGATACATAAAAATAAGAACACCCACATATAATCCTAACATAATCCATGTATCAAAGAGGTCTCAACCATACTACCATCCATATGATTATACATGATGCTGCAAGTAATTTTTTTATGACTCACTATATGAGCCATTATATTATATATAGGGCCCATGAAGGTTGCATTACTCATAAAAACTCAACAAATTAGTACTCAATGGAACTCCAAATATCTTGATACATATACATGGGTTCACATAAAGGGAATTTAGGGTATAAAAATCCCTATTAGAAAAAAACCATAGTAGATGATCATATGCTTTCATTTGTTTGAATAAAACTCTTAGTAAGGGATCAGATTCTATTCTATGTTTCAAATTCCTCGATATAAAATCATTGGAATAGATCAAGGGAACACACCGAAATAATTATGGTCTATACAAAATATAAAAAGTTTCTCAACTTTACCTAGTTAATGTACAATATATGTATTGGGAGTATACACCATGTCTTGTTTCCCTAAGCCTACCCTTGTCTGACCATCTCACATGGAAATTAATTTTCTATATTCTTGACATGTTATTTTAAGATAAATGAAGTGTAAAGGATATTTTTGAAGATGAATTGTTACACTAACCTGATTATGTGTACTTTAACCCATGCTCGTATAATATGGGTCATTCTCGTGTACTTCATTCTGGTCTATGTACCTAGTCGTGTATGAGTACAAGATCACGCTCATGCACTCTATCTGAGGCTGAGTATTAAGTACTGTATGGGTACACATTTCATATCCATGTACATAGTCTTTATAATATACTGTGACCATTCTCATGTACCTGAACATTTCTATTCACATGTAACCAAAAGGTATGCACTGATCCCCCAGCCCCGGGTCACAGGGCATGTCACACTTGTCTCGTGTAAAGTGATATGTTTTCTTTTTTTAAACCTAAAAACCATAATATAATATCGAATGACATAAGTTATTCTATATGAAATGTATTTTACTTGGTATTTTCATTTAAAAATGAACTTATTCTATCAGAAATAGGCTCTCTTGAACTGTATCCTTCCAAGATGTCAAACCAGAAAATGAGGTCTCCCAAACTGATCACAATCCATAACAAATCATTTATAGTCATCTATGATCTTATATAATTCTATTAATATAAAAATTTTACCCACAAAAATGATCCAATAAACCATTTATTAAATGTGAAATGACTTGTTTTAGGGTAGTCATTAAACCGGGGAAAAAATAGAATTCTGACAATGTTCACATGATGAATGGTGGAAGAAAATAACAAACACAATAGAGGAATGAACATAATCCATTATTCAGTTTGGACCCAATTTTTTCTAATAGAATTACAAATTAAATACCAACAAATAATCAAATTATAAAAATATCCAAATCATAGGATGATATAACCCCTCTCACAAAGCATGGTTGGATCATTAACTAATCTATCAGATGAATTGATTCACATTATTTATGGGATACTAAAACAAATATTTCCCAATGAAAATAATCTACCACTAATTTCGTTCCAATTATTTTGAATAATTTTCCCATGTCACAATCATCATTGATATCTATAATCTATAATTTTCATACCAAGTTTCAATCCATGATCTGTCATTGATTTCCAGAGGATCCTCCTCCAACATCACTCTATAAATCACTCTGGTTATTTTAGTAATCCTAATTGAATTTCAATAATCGTGTTTATATAGAGTATAATTAGGTATTTATTTTAATAAAAAAATATAAAAATGAAAGAATTAATATTATTTATTATTCCACACATTGTCATGCTCTGGCCAAATACCTAGTATGTACAAAGTTTATGATGTGCCTTGGGTAAAATCTAAATTCCATATTTAATGGTAATATTATATTTATGATTTGAGAATACATTAGAGAGTTATTAAATTATTTTTATAAAAACATCCCAAATGATATATAATATATTTAATATTTTTATTATATCAAATTTTATCCTCTTTGCGCCCCAAAAATCGGTTTATCACATACCACATATCTGCAAAAATATTATTTAAAATATCAATAAACATTTTAATGAATAAATTGAGTCATAAAAATTCCTTCCCCTAGTTATGTTTTGAAGTTGATATTGAATAGTAAAAATTACCTTTTCGAGGTTCTCATACACAATGGGGTTTATTAGGATCATTCCATTATAGTCATACTTCTCTACCATCATATTGAAAATATGATGATGTCATCCCTAGATGGGAGAAGTGGGAATATACTCGATAAATATAAGGTAGCTATCATATCATCTATGCACATTTATGAGATGAAATTATAGAGACTATGGGTTACAGAAGAAGTAGTATCCATCTAGTTTCTTAGAGGACAATTGGAAGTCATGAAAAATAGAATTATATTACCATAATGTTTTATTGGATTCTTTGGTTACCATAAATGAAAATACATAAGTGTTGTATCAAAAGTAAATATTGCAGAATATTTTATCTCATTTACTATAAAATAATTCATGGTTGGTTAACTATTTTTTTAATACTAATAAATTTTAATTTACATGAACCTTATTTCAAATGGAGGGTGACGGTTTGGTTGAATTGACAGTTCCTTAGGTAATATTTTTATACAATAAGTAGATATTATTATAAATATTCTCAACAGAAAACATATTTTTCAATGATGAGGCTCTCTTATAAATTTAGTTTAAATTTTATAAAATTATTTTTGGCAACCATACTTGTATATAAGACATCACTTTCCATATTTGTAGGGAATATACATATGATAAAAAGGATTTATTGAGATTTATTTATTTATAAAGATACCATGTTGAATTTAAATCCTTCTATTATCAAGTAATTAGTATATAATATTCATTTAATGTGATTTATTATATGTGGTAATTGATTTTTTAAATCTATATAGAGCATTAATCTTGAATTTTGCACCATCCAAGAATGTGTATATGGTTACGATGAATTTTCCTCATATTTTTGTGGGCATAATGTTTAGAGGTAAAATTTGGGTTATAGTTTGGATTGGGATCATGAATGGCATTCTTGTTTACCCTTATGAATGTAATAAAAGACTACATTGTTCCATTACATTTAATAATTCACATCATTACATTTATTATAAGGTGATAATGATCTTGTTTCCATTTTTAATGATAGATAATCCTTGTCCACGGGTATGCCTTATAATGATATGTATCGAAAATCAATTTTCCTTTACGTTTTTTTAAATTATATATGAATTCAGAGGACTTTTATATTGTGGTAAAATTTATGTGAGGAGAAATATACCATGTATTGACTTGGTGTGGGGTAGATTCATGTATGTCCAACTGTGTGTTGGAAATAAAATTATTTTTATTGAGTTTTTTCCACCACTTAAGGGATACCATACCAACCACTTTAAAATATTAATAATATATGGATTGATTGATATGTGATTTGGTGACATTGGATTGTCAGTAATAGTCAGTATAAGGGGTGAATAGTAAAGAAACATTTGATTTCTTGATACATACTTTTTGTGGTATGTGTGCTCGAGAGACATTTGATTGTTGGTAACATGCCAATTGAGGGATGATCACTCGAGTCAATTTTGAAGGTTGGTAATTAGTCTCTTGATGGGTGCATTCTCATGTGACATTAGATGGTTAGAAACTATAATCTAGAAGGATATTCACAATATTAATGTGAAATATTCTCAATGGAATACCAAAATTGGATCTTATAGATGAATTTATATAGGAGTAAGTGACCTTCTTATGGGTGATGAAAAATAAACCTCAATCCTTAGATGACGACTAAAGGAATAAATGATAGGATATAAATGTTGTATATAATTTTCAAAGAGGAAATAAGAAATTGTGAAAGTTTCACATTATTTTGTGTGGGATATAAAATATCTTCATGGGAATCCATTTTTATTCAACATAAAAACACATAGTCCAAATGAATGATGGATACTTTGTGCACAAACCAAATATCTTCTCAATAATTTGGTCATTGGTATAGTTAAATGGGAGAATTCTTGGACTTTTCTATTATTGGTCACACAAACATGCGCATGTGAGGATAAATTCCTATTTGGTGACTTAAGTGAGAACTTATTAATTACTGCCAAATTAATCTTGTCATTTTAATCACATATTTTAAAAGGTTCTAGGCACTAGGAACTAGAGAACCATTTCAATTTTGGGAATAATTAGGAAGCTAAGGGAGGATAATGATAAAAAAAATATTTTTCTTCTATGAAGGATAAAATATTAGTGTGGTGTGATGATGTGATTGGCGTGTTTGAGTGAATGTCAGGATAGACTAAAGATATCAACTCTTTGAGACCAGTTCTCTATTTTCATGTTGGATTAAAAATATCAAACCCAAATATTATTTTATTACAGAAGTATCTATCTAAAAATAAGTTTAGTGAACAATGATAGAGAATCTTTAGCCCATATCACCATAGACCCCGAGGTACATAACACCAAGGATAAAAATTATAGTGAGAATGATAAAGAGAATGAGTGATGAAATCCAAATTATATGGAATTGTGGAGAGTGTAAAAATGATAAAGATCAAGGTGAATTTAGAGGCACAAAAAACATGTTCATATCAATAAAAAATAGTGATGAATAAAATATATTGGAACCCTGATATATTAGTGCTAGATAAGTTTAGTGGTTCCCTAGAAACCTTACCTTGTTTTGTCTTTTCCTCTACAATTATTTGAAAATATGTTCCTAGATTTAAATAAATATAACACTTGATCTGGGTGTCTATTCAAGATGAACAAAGTATGATATTAAATATAGGGAAATAATTTAATCTCTTGGATATAGGGATGACAAGAAGAAGGTTTTTTAAAATTTCAAAAATATCCTAGATGACTTAAAAATGAATTTTGATGTATCAGATACCATTTCATTGATAATGAATGGAATTAATTTCTCAATCGCAATGTGATATTCTCACTACAACATCACCAAATTGAGAAATGTGTTTGAATAGCATGCATTGTTTTATTAATGATAAATCATGTACTATATAGATATACCATTTTTGTCTTATTAGTATAGTGAAGCCCTTATTCTAATTGATGGCATCCATTTAAAGATCATATTATGGTATTCATAGAAAAGTGAATGCCATATTTTTACTACCTTATTTCTGCTATATTATAAATTGTACGTTATTAGCCCAAGTGCACTATAAACACTTTATGTTCAATAAAATATATTATCATCCTTGAAGGAAAAATTCAAAAATAAAATTTAATTAATATTTTAAATCCATATAGTAAAAATCAATAATAGATATGTGTATATCATTGTATATTATTTCAGGTGGATTTAAATTAGTATTTATAAATCTACAACCACATGAAATTTATAATTATTTTCTATAAAATTAATGTTAAATAAATTCACGTTGTTATACATCAATGGTTAAGTCACTTATTGGGGTAATGTTTTATGTGAAATTACTATAAGAGTTATTTAATATCATAATATTATAAGAACATATTAGTGACCTAAGTTTCAATATATATTGAATAAATACTCTTATTTAGGATTTTTAATCATCACTATACCAATTACATGAACTCAAATATAATCTCAATATAATTTCATGGAAAAGATAAAATACCTTTTGATCACCAAGTAGTAGTAACCAATATGAATAGTTATTTTCAAATCCATTATAGAATGGTTTCTCCTAGATGATATCATATATTTTTAATATGATTTTTTTAAATATAATATGTCGGTAACATGGTAAAAAACTCAAAATAACCTATAAAAGTAACATAAAACTCATATTTATATATATTCTGTAGAGTTAAAAATACATTAGATAATATTTTATAAATAATAATTTAATATTTAAACATTATATGTGATGAAAAATGTCCTCTAAAGTTGTAAAAGTATAATATTATTTATATGAATATGAGAAAGACTATAAAGAATATATATATATTGAAATCCATCCAAAAGAAAACACATCCTCATAGATTTTCTAGAATGTGAAAATAATTGCTTCCCTATATAAACATTGAGTGATCCAATCACATATCTAAACATATAAAAAAAATATATGTGGTGCTTATTGGATGTACTAATGCCTCATAGATATACCTTTACCTACAAGACACAACTAATACAATGTGGTGGTTAAAAACAATATGTAACATATAATAATATTTTTACATCATCACATGATGTATGCATGTAGAGGGTGAGTATAAATATATATATTCTCCCCACATAACCCCTATTTTGAGCTATATATGAGAAAACTATAAACAAATTTTAATAATATGTTTTATAACTATTTCAAATCCTACCCCGTGGTAAATTTCCAAACATAGTATAAGTAAAAATAAAAGAGGTAAAGTAATTGGTATAATAATAGGTAAATAATAGACAAGTGTAAAATTATGAAATTAAAATAAATAGAATAATAGACAATTCATTTTCGAGTAAAAAAATGAATTTCATTAAATGATAGGTTCATTATTTTAGTTTTATGAAATTATCATTGAAATATATATATAATCCTTATAAATTAATAATTTCATTGACCCACTATAGACCATAACAATGAGGTATTATTAAATGGAAATCCTATATAAGTGAAATTATAATGATATTAAATATGTACAAATTTCATAGGCCATTCTCCCTATGTGAAATCCTAGCTCTATATTTTTAATATAGAAATAAATTAGTGGAATAATTTATTGGATATATTATATCCAAGTATAACTGTAATGATAAATATTAATTAAATTGATAACTTAACCACCCATCCCCTTATTGAAACTATAAAATAAAATCAATATCGTAGTAACACAATTACTAAGCCACTTCTATGTATCCTCATATGCCGATCAGTAAATCTGGTTATTGAAGGAGTACTCATTGAAATCATTTATCATTTAAAAAAAAGTTAATTCCGATTTTTAAAATCAATCAATGAATTTTTTTTTAAAATATTACCAAAGACCTAGAAAAATAAATTGTAATAGAAGGCTTTATATGTAACATCATAAGATTTTATAAAATATATTTTTGTTAAAATTGATATAAATTATTTGATTGCCTGTAATACCCAAAAAACAATGATTATATTGTGTTACATATAACACCAATTTTATCATTAACTATAAAAAACAATTAGTTTCTTATAAATCTTGGGTTGCACACAAGACTCTGTTATACTGGACAATAACATACTATTAATATTTCTATTTAATATAGCAATTCATTATTTTTTTTAATGGAACACTGTATTTGGAACTAAATTTTGAAACTTTTATAAATCATTTTTTAAAAACAATCATTTTTCAGAAGTGTAATTTCAAAATTTACATTGGGTGAATTTTTGGTATTTTTTTGTGAAGTTTCATTTTATGATGAATAGTGAAAAACATTGATATTTCATTGAATGCTATTTTTATAATATTCTTATATAATAAAATTAAATTTTCAATTGATTATAAATTCATATTTGATCAATAATACATATATTAAAATAATTATGGTCATTTGAATAATCTTCAAATTTAATTAGATATAAAAACATAGTAATATTTTGAAATGTTTCAATTTAAAAAGACAATTTATCTATGTGTCTGTAGGATAATCATTAAAATCGTCTTTCTAATATAGTGAATTGAATTTAGAAAAATGGATATAAATATTTGGAAATTTTATAATATGTATATGATTAAATGTTCAACTTAAATTTTTAGCGTAATAATAAGTAAAAATAATTAAAATTAATTATCATGAATAATGTTAAAATGAGGTTTCACGCATGACAAGAATTTGTTTTAAAATTAATTTTTCTAACATATTTGATTTTTTTAATTAAAAAGAAACAATAATTAGAATAATCAGGTATAAATTATATAATATGTCTCTTTTTAATTGTATAATTAAATTATAAATTACAAAGGTAAATAAAAATTACAAGTGAAATTTGTAAAAATTATGAATATAAAATCGAGTAAACATAAAGACTTGGGAAACAGTGAAAAAAATGATCAAATTTTTTTTATAATGTGTATTTTTGGATCAACCATTTAGTCCAAAATCTCTATTATTTTAAAATTATTGGATCACATGATGTAAGGGAGACTCCCAAATAATGTTATCTTCATATATTTATAAGAATGTCACTCCTTGTCCACTATAAAAGGAAATTAAATATTCCATATATTCACTCCAATTAAACCATTTATATAATCTATCTCATTTACAAATTAACTAAAAAATCCCTATTATAATCATAGAATCCTCAATTTTGGTAGAAATAAAAACATGGTGGTCCTTTGGTGCAAACTAAATGGAGTTTTCTAAAGAAGATGTAACATTATTCAACAAGAACATTTGTTTTATTTATTTCTCAACCCCATAAATTATTTTTATGTCATAAATATATAATAACCTTGCTGTATTAAAAATAATTATATGTTTTTTATTTAATTGTTTTTACATACACTTAAATAGAGTTCCATAAAATGGGTAATGAAATTAGAGTTTCTATGTACCATGAACTACAACATTGTGAAATGATGTTGGTTATGTTTCATTTACAGCCACTCATGGAAATGAAATTTGATTTAAATATGGGTTTTATATGATATATATGATATTTATAATGTATTTGATTTGTTTTTGGGGACATTCTATAACACATAAATCAATTGTTTCTATTTTTGAAAATATGAAAACAATGTTTGGGAACATATGGACTACCGTTTTCTCAATGAAATGTGATTCATTCATGATATAAATGGAATGTATTAAATATAGGTTCCGGGCACAGTAGAAGCACATTGTTGGGTTTTCCTATCTTTGATTTTAGCGTTAAACAATGTTCAAACCGAGATCTGTCACGATATAAAATTACGGATCTTCATAATAGAACGATGAACGGAAAACAGAAGTAGGGAGTCCCGGAACCATAGAGATAAAATCATCATATGATGGTTATAATTAATTTATTTAATCCACAAGAATTACATTGGTGGAATTATTTCTTCTTTGATGACTCTGGTCATGATCTTATGATCTGTCGTTGCATTGTAGAATCCAAGTGTAGGATTCCTCTAGCGGTGATGCAGATGTGTCTCATGTATCTCTGGACATCGCTGAAGGGATATCTGGGTGCTATCAGGGAAGAACCTTCGCTTGTGATGTTTGCCTTTGATCGCCTTGATCTGATGGAGGTGGATATCTCTCCGTCTTGAGAGCGTTTTTGGAAGAAGTAGTTCTTTCCACCTTGAAAGAATTCTCCAGAATTGATTTGCATAACAATTGGAGAAAAGTGTTGGGGTTGTGAGGATATTTATAATCAGGTTGGAGGTTATAGATTTATGACAGTAAATAAATTCGTTATGCATTTTATTTATTTGATTTACTCTTATTGAAAACCCCCATGTCAAATCATTAATTCCTTGACATGTGCCCATCTGATTATAATAAATGTCATTTAATCAAACAATATTTTACCCTCAAAATCCCAACTGAAAAAACTACACAGCATGTACTCATTAATACACGTCGTGTACTCATTTTTCATAAAACTACACAGCGTGTATATTTAATATACACGACATGTACTTTTATTTTCTATATTTTTATTTCCTCCACCACATTTATTAGACCTTGAGTAATGGATATTTTTTCTTACAAAATTGTAACAACATTACTCGCTAATAAATATATTATTTTTCCCACAATATATTCTCTCGAATATCTAGTGTCGAAATGAATGTGATCGGGCATCCTTAAATAATTATTAAACCACAGTTGGGAATAATCATTATTTAACATGTTAAATTAATATTTAACTAAGATACATGGACACACTTAGTGTGTGACCCTCTAGGTCTCTTTCTCATTGGCATTAGGTGGGATGGCCTAATGTGCAAGATTACTGTCTAGAAACGGGTCAAGGCACCCATGAGAAAGAAGTTGACGCCACATTAACGTGTCAACTCATACAAACACTTACTGTGTAATATAATCTCTTTGTCTCAATATCTCTAATCAAGCGGGTTGAATACTAGTTCCATCAACCCATGTTCTTGACTACTCATTCTTTGACTTTCTGGAATTGAACTTTCCCATTCCTTACCATGGATATGGATTTATATAGGCTATATCAATTCCATCAATGGTCCTGAGATATCTACTTCCGTTATGAAATATAAGGGACATATCCTTTCTCGCATTATATATTAATACGGTATTACGCATGACACACCCAATGTATCCTACCTCACTATGAATAGTGTGTCGTCATAGATTTTGTCAATACATCTAAGTGTGCGAGTTGTAATACACATTACTAATAATCTTAAAGTATAAGGACCAATACACATGTCTTCATATAGGAACATCCAACGACACTATGAAATGTGGATTTCCTACTGGTGGGTCTCGTTCTCAAAATATTCTCTTGGATATTACCTAGGGCTCATTGCATGAGAAGGTTCCTCAAAGTTTTATGAGTCCTCACCACTAATAGCCTGTATTATTTGTGTCCGTCAAATGACATCATTCGTCCATAGAACATATATTCAAGAATAGTGCTATGGAACTTTCAGGTTCTCATCATAGCGGGGATTTTCTGTGACCCTTTAATGCAACAACTTTCCATGGGACATTATCACATTCATTGTCGCATAGAAGAACAATCAATATGTGATAAGATTTTTATTTAATGAATAATGTACAAAGTATTTGGTTCTAGGACACCATCTCCAACAACCTCCCACTTGGACTAGAGCCAAATACTAACAAATTGTAACCCTCTAGTTCTCACATGATGTTCATGCTCCTACTGATATAGGACTTTAGTCATTGGGTCCACCACGTTCTCTAATGTGGACACTCTACTCACAACAACATCACCCCTTTTATAGGAATTCGTTCAAGAGGTGATACTTCTGGAGTATGTTCTTTGTCCGTTGATGTGACCTTGGTTCTTTTTCAAGATCCACCACTTTTGTATTATCACAATACAATGTAATAGGATCTTTTCTTCTAGGCACCACAGCAAGCTCCTGGACAATGTTCCTAATCCAAACGGCATCTGTGGCTGCATCAGAAGCCGCTATATATTCGGACTCCTCTGTAGAATTAGCGAAAACTAGATGCTTTGAACTCTTCTATCTCATAGCTCCTCCATTAAGACAAAAAACATATCCATATTGCAACATCCGATCATTTTGATCTGTCTAAAAACTAGAATCAGCATACCCTATGATGAAATGATCCTCGACTCATCCATATTCTTCTCAGATTATTAAGGATGGTCTTAACAGCATTCTAATGATGTTCTCATGGATCTGCTTGATATCTGCCTACCATGCTCAGTGAATATGCAACATCAAGCCCGGTACATAACATGGCATACATGATGGATCCTATAGCTGAAGCATATGGTATCTTACTCATTCAATCATTCTCTTGTTGTGTCTGAGGAATCATTTTCTTAGAAATATATAGGCCATGTTACACTAGGACCAATCCACTCTTGGATTGTTCCATACAAAATATCTTAATTATCTAGTCAATGTATGTACTCATACTTAGTCCAAGAAGCCTCTTGGATCTATCACAAATGATCTTGATCCCTAGAATGTAGGCTGCTTCACTCCAGTCCTTTATAGAGAAACACATGTTCAATCAGTCCTTAACTAATTGTAAGATTGGTACGTCATTTCCAATAAGCAATATTTCATCAACATATACTACTAGGATAACGATCACATTCCCATTAAGTCACTTATTAACACATGGCATAAATTAGTTATTAATGAAACAAAATTCCATTATGGCTTCATCAAATCAAATTTTCCATGACCTGGATGATTTCCTTAATCCAGAAATGGATTTCCACAACATGAAAACCCATTTGGCTTCACCTGATGTCACAAACCCTTCGGTTTGTGTCATATAGACATCTTCCTGAAGCTTCCTGTTAAGGAATGTTGTTTTAACATCCATCTTCCAAATCTCATAGTCATGGTAAGATGTTATGGAAAGTATGATTCTTAGGGATTTAAACATGGGAACTGGCGAGAAGGTTTTATCATAGTCAATTCATTAATGATGTATGAATCCTTTAGCCACTAGCCTTTCTTTATAGGTGCTAACATGACCTTCCATGTCCAGTTTTCTCTTAAATACCCATTTGCATCCAACATGCTTTACATCAACTGGATCACCGAACAGAACCCAGACTTGGTTCTGATACATTGAACCCATCTCATAATTCATTGCTTCTAGCCATCTTGCAGATTTTGAGCATTCTACTACATCATTATAAGATATAGGTTCATCATTTTCCACCAATAATGATTCACCATCCCCGGTCACTAGGAAACAAAATCTCTCTGGTTCCCTTACCTCTCTTGAGGTCCTACGTAGTACTTGTGTTCCTAGAACCACTTCAATGGGGACCTGTGCAAATTTTTCCTGTACCAACTCCTATGTATCTTGAGCATCATCTTCATCTAACTCAATCATGCTCCCACAATCCTTCTTGAGGATGTTCTCCCTCTTAAGAAAGACGGCTTGTCCAGCGACATTCACTTTCTTATCTGACAGGTAATATAGGTAATGTCTTTTCATTTCCTCGGGATATCCAATAGAGATACCCCTCATTCCTCGGGGTGGTAGTTTGTTGTCTAAGAAGGCCTTAAATATGCCTCGCATCCCCATACATGTGTGTGTGACAATGTGGGTTTCCTTCCTTGCATAACTCGGATGGAATTTCATTTTCCTCCTTAGTTGGTACTCTATTTAATGTGTATCATGTAGTTTGTAATGCATATCCCAAAAGGATAATGGAAGATCTGCACGACTCATCATTGAAATCACCATGTCCAACAAGGCGTGGTTCCTCCTTCCACTGACACAATTCCACTGTGGTGCATAAGGAGGAGTGAGCTGAGATATAATCCCAGACTCCCATTAAAGATCGATGAACTCTCGGTTCAGATATTCTCCATCTCAATACGATCAATGTTTATTTATTTTTTTACCAAGCCAATTCGCTACATCATTATTGAATTCGTTAAATTTCTCTATGGCCTATTACTTATACCTCATTAAGTAGACATATCCATATCTACTCAAGTCCTCAGTAAAATTAATGAAGTAAGAATATACACCTCTAAATTCTACTAGAAATGGTCCACACTCATTTGTGTGTACCAATCCTATAAACTCTGTGGCCCTTTCACCCTGTCCACCAAATGGCGGCTTGGTCATTTTTCCTAGTAAACAAGTGTGACATCTATCAAGTGGTTTTAGCTCAATAGAGTCCAAATGACCATCTTGGTAGAGATTTTTCATGTACTTCTCATCTACATCATCGAGATGGTGATTCCACAACAAGGTGATGTATGAGTCATGTGTGTTGGTTTCATTATCGATTGAAAACACTGTATTTTTTTAATTTAAGACATACAAATCAATATTTAAATGCACCATACCATAACATACACAATTCTTATAAAAGAGACAACCCTTATTTCCAAACATGAAAATAAATCCATCTATATCTAAACAGGATAGAGAAATGATGTTCTTGTTAACACTAGGCACATAATAATAGTTATGTAAAACTGAAATCATCCCAGTCAATAATGAGAGGTGGTATTTGCTAATAGCCAATGCATCCATCCTTGCGCTATTGGCAGCTTGAAGATCAACCTCCCCTATGGTAATATTTCTAAATCTACTTGGTTACTTCTTTTGAATATATATTAGAGTCCCACAAGATGCATATAATACCCAATGAGTAGAAATAAAAAGAATACACTCGATAACAAACACACATTTTGCATCCCCATGCTTCTTGGGTGCAGTTCCTCTTCCAGTGGCCTTTCCTGCCAATGAAGAACACACCGCCTCCCATTCCTTGCCCTTCCATTTGAACTTCCCCTTCTTGGAAGGTTGGTTCTTGGAGGCTTCAGACCATTTATAAGTCTTTGACCTCTTTGACTTGTCCTTCCTTTTCTTATTCACCATATGGACTATGGGTTTGTCACACCCCATGTCCTTATCTACATGGCGAACTATGGTCAGAAGATCCGATAGACTCTTCTCATTGTTTCTCATGTTATAATTGACAATAAAGCTAGATTAGGTCTTGGGAAGTGATGATAGGATGAGATCTGTATGCAACTCATCATGGAACTTAATCCCTAAGATGTCGAAGCATTCAATGTTTCCAATAAGCATGACTACATGAGAACCAACTGGTATAGACTATTCATGCAGAGTTGTAAACAAAGCGTTGGAGGTCTCATATCTCTCATATCTCGCCTTCTCTTGGTAGATGTCCTTAAAGATAGACATCATGTTATAAGCATCAATGTTTTCATGTTGCTTAAAGCGCTCATTAGACAAGGCTAATAGCATGAAAAACTAAAAATATGTGGCGTCATCCATGTGTTTCATGTAGAGAGATAGTTCCTCATCACTGGCCTCCTTTCCAGGAATAACTGGAATAGGATCTTCTAACACATACAATTTCTTTTTCTGGTGAAGGATGACGCGTAAACACCTCTTCCACTATTGGAAATTGGTGCCAGTGAGAAAGTTTTCATTCTTGAGTATGGTTCTCAATGATATTTTTGAAGTCATTTATCATGCCGTTTCTACAAATTAAGATGAGAAATGGATTATTACTTTATTATAAAATTGAGACAAATAAATTAATACTTATTAGTCTCCCACTATTTTATCGAAATCTAATAGGCCTCACCATTGACATCAGAATATTATGTTTGCTGAATATTCTAGTGGAAAGGATCTATATTAACCTCCGAATTACCCCAAATAGGGTTTTTAAAGCAACATGAAGGGTTTTAGGTAGGCATTCTAAATACCAACTACATTAACTCGTAGCTGCTTGATCTGCTGAGTGGACTCCCCAATCCTGAAATCCTTTTATTTTAGATTTCCTCGACCTTTTCCTCTTGGAAACACCATGTCCTTCTATAAAAATCAACCCTTGATGTGAACCAAGTTAATTCAACCCAAAACATTGAATTAGAATTCCATGATAATTGAAAGCACCCCAACTAGGGTTGGTCAAGAACTTTGAACTATGGTTCGATTGTAACCTAGATTTTGGAAGGCTATACCGACTTAATATTTCTTTTGAGGGATTTTATCCTTATACGTAAATTTCCATTTTATTCTCTTTGATTACATGCTTATTAATATTAAGTGGGATGTACTTTTGTGATTAACCAAGTCAAGATAATATTTACGTATAAGTCGTCATATTTTAGTTCCATCTCACATGCTTGTTTAATTCATTAACTGTTTGATCATGACAACACATCCACAATAAACAAACCATTCAACTGACAGAAATAAAATAAATGGCATGATCATGAGCCTTGTTCTATTGGTTAGTTTATCTAGCAGTTGATAAACTAACCCAATACATAGAAGAGAAACACCTTGACCCTTTTGGGTTCGTGTTTACTGTTTTCCACTTGTCCACCTTTGTATCTCCTTGGATTGGTTTCACCTTGGCTTATGAATTGAGCCACCTCCACGAGCTTGGGAGCTCCATTCATTACAAATGAATTTATCTCACACGCAGGTGAGGGGTAAAAGGGGGTTTTTACATAAAATATTCCTTGGTCGCTCAAGCCCTACATATTAATTAGGAGAAGGCTCGCATGCCAACAAATTTAATTTAAATAAATTAAAATAAACCATTCAAATACAAAGGTCATGTTCTAGCTCATGATCATCCATACATGAAATGATATTTATGCATAAATAAAACTATCATTCAGTTCATTAATCGTTCTTGTTTAAGATAAATCATCCTCGAATCAATTAATTATATTTAATTAATCAATACTTTTATCTTAAATTATTTTTCTGAATTTCCTTAAGATTATAATCCATCATAATTTTAAATAAATTAAAATTATCCTTGTACGTAACTTTTACATTGGATGCAACCCAGTGAATTCACGTTCATTATGCAGATGTTAAATTAAACCCATATATATAAAACACCTATCACTTGTTGTGCAACAGCTTTATGCCTCCACCATGGTACACGTCTCAGGTGTTTTTAGAATATAATAATAAATTTTAATAAATCTATATAAATTGGGTGAGTACACAACTTGTATTTATGACTACATGACATGTAGTTACGACTACACAACATGTACGGGGTATACGGTCTGACCCTAACCTGAAGGGACTACACGCCGTGTGCATTGGTCCACACATAGTGTAATCTGGAAATCGTGTGCCACCTGTTCATGGTCAACACATAACGTAAAAAATGAATTAGATATGATCAATACATGGCCTTATTTGGTAGACGAGTCCGATGCATGAACCTAGACTACACGGTGTGTACTCTTGAATACACATCGTGTATTATGGTGTTGTATGTCCCAGAATGTTTGGCTCTTCCAGATGAGATCCTCTATTTTATTTTAATAAAAAAATTAATATAAAATGTCTTTTCTATATGTTGAATGAGAAACAATAGAGGAGGAATAGATCTCAAGATTCAGATTTAAAGAACGATTAACATGAATTGAAACAACTAAATTATTAAATGAATAAATCGCCAACGAAAAACTAAATAATATTAATCAATGATATGACCCCTCTAATACCACTTGTAAGTTCTGGGCGTCGCGGATGCGCATTGGAGAGTTATCCCAACATTGATTTTAGCATTAAACAACGTTCAAACAGAGATCTTTCACGATATGAAATGCCAGATCTTCAGCATAGAACGAAGAATGAAAAAAATGGGAGGAGTCCCAGAAAAATAGAGATAAAATCATCATATGTTGGTTATAATTAATTTAATTAATTCACAAGTATTACCTTGGTGGAATTATTTCTTCGTTGATGTCTCCTTTCAAGATCTTGTGATCTATCATTGCGTCATAGAATCCATGTGTAAAAATTCCTCTAGTAGTGATCCAGACGTGTGCCATATATCTCTGGATGTCACCGAAGGAATCTCCGGGTGATATCATGGAAGAACCTTCGCTTGCGATGTCCGCCTTCGATCTCCATGATCTGATGGAGGAGGACCTTCCTCGGTCTTGAGTGTGTTCTTGGAGGAAGTAGTTCTCTCGGCCTTGAAATAATTCTCCAGAATTGTTGTGCACAATGATTGTGGAAAAGTGTTGGGGTTGTGAGGATATTTATAATCAGTTTTGAGGTTATATCGTTATGACATTCAATAAACGCGTTACTCATTTTATTTATTTCATTAACTCTTAATGAAAACCCCCTTGTCGAATTATTAATTCTTTGACATGCGCCCACACTGATTACAATATATATCATTTTAGAAAACAATATTATATCCTCAAAATCCCAACTAAAAAAACTACACGGCGTGTAATCATTAATACATGGCGTGTACACGATTTCTATAAAACTAAACAGCGTGTATATTTAATATACACATCGTGTACTTTTGTTTTCCATTTTTATTTATTTCCTCCACAACATTTATTAGTCATTGAGTAATGGCTGTTTATTTCTTAAATAAATGTAACAACATTACTCGCTAATAAATATATTATTTCGTCCACAATATATTCTCTCAAATAACTAGTGTCGAAATAAATGTGATCAGGCATCCTTAGATAATTATTAAACCACAGTTTGTAATAATAATTATTTAAATTATAAACTTAATATTTAACTGAGGTACATGGACACATATAGTGTGTGACCCTCTGGGTCTCTTTCTCGTTGGCATTAGGCAGGCATGCCTAATGTCAAAGATTACTGTGTAGCAATGGGTCAAGGCACCCAAGAGAAAGAAGTTGACGCTGCATTGACGTGTCACCTCATACAAACACATACCCTGTAATATAATCTCTTTGTGTTGATATCTCTAATCAAGTGGGTTTCATTATAGTTCCATCAACCCATGTCCTTGATTATCATATACATTTTCACGGAGAAGAATAATCAAGATGTGATAAGATGTTTATTTAATGAATAAAGTAAAAAGTATTTGGTTCTAGGCCACCAACTCCATCATTAAAGGTAGGTTTAATAAAAATATATTATAAAATTTCAAAATATATAAAAATCATGACATAATTATAAATAATTACATATAACATAAAAATTTATTCCTTCAATTTCACAAACTCAAAAAGTGATAATGTCGTTCATGAACGTGTGGACCAAAACCTATTCGAAGCGATGTGATTCTTCCTATTTAATCACCACATCACAAGAATGATATATATTAGTATATATAATTAAATAATATGGTATTTATTATATAATGGTAATTCTATAAATATGACCATTATATACCTTCTTTCCCTTATGATCATTAGAAAATGAGAACGTCACACATGCGTATGTACGACCTACCGTCTCAATGAATTTAATGTTGACTCATTTTTCAAAACTGTATTACAAATTTTATTATAAATGTATAATTTAAATAAAAAATTGATAAAAATTTAATTTTTATTATTCTTTTTATGTTTAAATAATTTTCTAATTGACCTTAGTCGATCAATCGATGTCAGTTTTGACACATAAGCAAAATATAGCCGAAACATCTGACTTATAATTTATTGATTATGTAATTGAATATATTTTGAATATAGTGTTAAATAAAATTTATAATAAACTTGTAAAATTTTATTAATAAATTAAATAATAAACATAAGTATATTATTTGGGTTGATAGTGCACAACCATGATAAATAGGAGTCATGGTAAGGGATTTACATCTTAATTTTTTATGTATATGAGATAGATGTTTTATTCACCACTTACATATTTTGTGTTGTATATCTACTGCCCCAAGGATATATTATATCATGAATTATTTTATAATCATGGTATTTCAATTTTTAATTTGAGTATTATTTCTTTTTTAGTTTCCAATTCATATATTACCACAATTATATGGGGTTTCAACTCAATTTACATTCCATTGAGAATAATTTGTTATTATTCACCTAATTAATTTTATATGGTGAATATACTAACCAATTAGATTTTTTATCATTAAGTTAATTTATTAAATTATATTAACATTTTTAAATTATATTACTCTTTCACAGATCTCATTATTCAAAAGATACTCATGTAGTAAAGGATTTTTATCTCACTTTTTAAATCAATGATACAAATGTAATAATCACCACTTTCTTTATTGGTTATGTTTTTCCAAATATATCTGTGAGATGAAATTTGATTTTATTATGATATATTTAACCCTTAATATTATGGATTTAATATTTTCACACATAATTACTTAATTGATTTATTCTCACTGCAATTATACAATTATTTTATGAATTTTCGTCTATCTTTTTTACATCAGTGACATAAATTTAAAATTAACCACTTTGTTCGTTTATGTGATATATCTAATTCTATTTTGATATACTATATCATAAATTATTTTAGGTTAATTTCATTGAAAACATTCAATAGATTATTATTACTTTTTGGTATTCAAATTTAGATGTTACCATAGTTTTATGTGATTTTGTCCTAGTATACATTCCATTAAGAATTATTTGTTATTATGAAACTAGTTACTTTTATATGGTGTATATATTACCAATTTGAAATGTTATATCATTAATATATTTATTATAAATATTTTATATGTATAATATAAAGTAATTAATAATGGGGATTGTAATTCAAACGTTTGGAAATGGCATGAGACATAATGAATATATAATTATTATTTTTCTCATGAATGATTTTAATGATATTTTAATGTAATGTTCCTTCATAAACGCCAGAAAACATTTTTTTAACTATAATCATCTGTGTATATATTTTATTGATACCATCCTAATTATTTCTTTGGATATATTATGATTGTTTCAAATTTAATGTTACTGAATCCATTTCTTTTCCATGAGATAACCTTTTTTCAAATAGATTGTTTGGGGACCTATTTAATTTCAATGGAATTATCATGATTTCAATGGATTATTGATGAGCACATTTATTTTTCATGGGAAAATCATATTTCAATGATATTTTTATCGAACTCATTTCATATCTATAGGATAACCATGTTCTAATGTGATTTTTAGGGAACTTATTTCTTTTCCATGGGATAACCATGTTTCAATTGGAATGTAATAGAACCTGTTTTTCCATGGGATAACAATGTTTCAAATAGATTTTATAGAACAAACTTCTTTTTCCAGGGATAATCATTTTCATAGATATTAATGTGATACCCATTTATTTTTCATTGGGTAATCATGTGTTAAAAAAAATAATGATTGTTTTTGTGATTTTTGCCTGTGTTGTGGTTCCTGGACATTGAAAACGATGGGGAGGTTCAGATAGTGTTGGGTGAGCCTGTTATAGATTACATGATGGGGTAGCCTAGATAGATCTAGGTGATCCTCTTACTTATTACATAATAGGTTGGTGCATAGAGATCTGGGTGATCTAATTAGAAAAAACATAATGGGGCGTGCAAGATAGCATCAGGTGAGCCCATTATAAATTTCAAAATGGGGTTGCATAGATAAAATTGGGTAAGAATGTTATAGATCTAAAATCTAGTAGGTAATGATAATGTTGTAATTTATCTATATGGTTATTATAAATAAAATGGGTTTGAAAGGGTTCTATGAAAGTGATGCATCATGTTACCAAAATTTGTTATAATTTATTTTTATTGGTTTATAACGTTTCTCATGATCCTGATTGACATTGAATGGATACTTATTATTGATTCTGATATTTATTTACTTTTCCATTTTTTATATTTAATGATCTAGGTATTGGAGGGTAAGTACTATTTTATTATTCTCTCATGGACTATAATTTTTTGATCATACCCTGATGCACTATTATAGTCATTAATCACATTTAATTTTCAATGGATTTGTTTACCCTTAATGATCATCTGAGATAAACCTTCTTAACTTTCCTTTTCCCTAGGTTTTATGGAAAGGTGTTGAAATAGTTTTTTCTATAAGGGATTTTATATGGATGATCATGATTTTTTAATGTGAAAACGAAAATATGGTTTATATTAGAGAAATTCTCATTTAAATTATTGTGAATTGTTCTTGTATGAGTTTTTCTTAATTTTAAAAAAATTTAATCAAGAAAGGTCATCTAGGGTGTGAGTGATCCAAATTTTCATTTTGATTTTTTATGATTTAATTGAAAAATTTGGGTCAAAAAAATATTCATCAATGTTAGGAATGTGATGTTAGGCATTAAAATAAAGTATCTTGGAGTACATGTCCTAGGATATTATAGTTGGTATTGATGGTATATTTATATAACATTTTATATTATGATTTTTTCCATTGAGTTTATCTTATGAGTTATGGATGTTGTCATAGGCCTATAAGATTAATATTTATCATATGTTCAATGTGTCAGAGACCACATTTTAGGTCTATATGTAGTAATGATTATGATGTTATAAATTATATTCAAGGAGTAATTTAATTAGGTTAACGTACATATAAGAGATCAGTTTGATATTAACTATTATTTTACTTTTTTCCGAAAATAATCTTTGTGTTATTGAAAAACATTATGATTTATATATTATTTGGTATTGAGTTAATTATGGAAAACCAAGTATTTTCATATAGAAAACTACATGAGTGAAAATTGTTTTGTTAACTATGTGACTCTTATTTCTTCAATAGAAGATATCCATATTTTTTGGATTGATATATGAATAGTATAAGGTAACCCTTAAGGTTAAAACAATATCTATTTTTTTAGAACATTGAAATTATTTGGGATATAGGTTTATGAGATTATTTAGATTCTTCTTTAGTTATTACCAATGAATTTTGAAGATGAATTTTGATATTTTATTCATTTTGGTAATTATTTTACCATTTTATAATTATTTTGATTTTAAATAATGTATAAAGATAGGTGTTATAGCTTTAAAATTCATTTTATTGTTATTTGGTCCCGAAAAGTTGATTTTAGTGCTTCAAAAATTCTAAACTCATCTTGAATACCATTCGTTAGCGAAAAATATGATATTTTGGTGTAAATTAATTAAATGAATAAATTATACACATCGATTTAATATATTCCCATTTTCTTTTTCTCTCAGTATAGATGATAATAAAATTATTTAACTATTAGAAAAGTATATCAAAACAAAAGTATTATCCTAATACATTCCAATATTAGAACTGATGGTCAATTTTATTATCAAATATTGATGATTTTGAGGCCCTTCAAGATACATTGATCATTTATTTTTTATTATAAATTAAATCAATCACTCTCTAACATTATTTACATTTTAATCTATTTCGACATATGTTCTCCCTTTGTGGAATCCATGTTATGCACAACTTTGGGTGAACATTATGTTTCCCACTTTCCTATAGGAAGAGATGTTTTATTTATTTCATTATTATATAGTGGATTTAAAATAAGTAACTATAAAAAAGTTAAACCTTTTATAACCAAGAATGATTTCTCGGGATAAATTCATTTTATGGTGGGTAGTATGTAACATTCATATATTTTATGAAATATATTTTCTTTCAAATAAATTTAAATTATTTGATGGCCTGTATTATATGAAAAAAATGTTTATCTTGAATTACACACTACCCCAATTTGTTTTTATTCAATTACACAAAAAGGTGACTTTCTAAAAAATGTTGTGTTTCACTCTAGACTGAGTTACAACAAACAATAATATATAACTAATATTAATATTTATTATTGCAGTTTGTCACATTTTAATGGAATACATAGTTTAAAAATAAATTTTAACACATTTATAAGTCTTATCTAACAAATGTAACCTTATATTTTTGAATTATAATTTAAAATATAATTCGGTGAATTTTTGGTATTTTGATGAAAAGTTTCAGTTTTCAATGAATTGTGAAAAACACTGATTTTTAATTGATATTAACCTTTTCATCTAATTTATTTATATAGTATTATTATATTTTTTATTGATTTTAATGTATTATTTGATTAAGTACACATATATTAATCCAATAAAAGGAATTTTAATGATTTTTATAATGAATCTATACATATTAATTTTGAATACTTTTGAACATTTTCACATTAAAAACATTCTTTTCGCCACCTATGCGAGATTAGATAGAAATGTAATATTTCCAATATATTGAACTGAATTTTGTAAAATTTGTATAAATATTTGGAATTAATATAATATATTTATTCTAATTTGGTCCACTTAATTTTTTCTATAATAATTAGTGAAAAAAATTTAAACTATTTAATGTGATTAAGGTTGAAACGAGGTTTTGTGCAGGACATGCGTTTGTATGAAAATAAAATTTTCACACTTATATAAATTTTTAATTGAATAATTTTATTGAATATTTATAATTATTATGTTTAAACCATATAATAAATCTACATTTAATTATAGTCTTAAGGGATAAATTACTAACATAAAAAAAGATACTAGTTACCAATGTAAAAAAAAATAAAGATAAAACTGAGTAAACCCAAAGACTAAGGTATAAAATTATAAAAATATTTAATTTTTTCTATTGTGTAAGATTTAATCAACTATAATTTTCCTCAAACGCATTATTTCTAAATTTTGGAAGAACATGATGTAAGGGATAAATCCCAATAGTGTTTACCTTATTTTTATTGACTAAAATGTTACTCCTCCACCATTATAAAATATAATTCACTCTTCCCACAACTTCACCCCTCTAATGAAATATTTATCATAAAATATTTTCCCAAATAAACTCCCAAAATACTTCCTATCATCCTTAAGTCCTCAATTATTTATTAATTAAAAACACATAACTTCTTTGGTGCAATCCAAAAGGAGTTATCCCAAGTAGGGACATCATTATTTATTGAGAATTTTTGTTTTATATATTTCTCCCCCTAATATTATTTTTTATATAATGATTATATAATAACATAAATATATTACATATATTAGTTTGTTTTTGTTTTAAGGGTTATAGATACACTTACAAACACATCCATATAAATGGGAAATGTTATCATTGTTCCTTTGTACAGCAAACTACCGCCTCGTGAAATAATGTCATTTTTTTCTTTACCACCTCCAATGGTGGGAAATATAATGGAAATGATATTTTAATATAATATATATGATTTTTGGTATTTATTTTTCAGAAATATTATATATCTTTTAACTTCATTGCTTCTTTTTTGTGGAAATATGATAACATTTTTTGTGGATATGTGGACTACCGCCTCCCCACACCAATGTTATTCGTTCAATATTTACATAAAATGTATTAAGTACTGGTTTAGTATAAATATATTATATAAATTAAATCACAATGTTATTCATGAAATAATAATAAGATTTTACACATAAAATATCATTTTATTCTTTCCGTTTGACAGACTTTAAGGTGATGACATCATTCATGGATGTGTGGACTACCGCCTCCTCGAAGTGATGTGATTCATAATTTCTTATCACCACATCAAAATAATGATATATATAACTATATATAATTAAATAATATTTTATTTATGATATAATGGTCATTATTTATAGGCAAAAATTAGTTACCATCGTTCCATAATGATCATTGAAAAATGATAATGTTACTCATGCGTATATATGATATTTGGCAGCGCAGTCATTGAGTACGTGGAAATTTATAATTTATAAACCCTAAAAAATACTTGTACTTTGGTAAGGTGGGTGTCAAACCACATAGAAGGACTTACGTTGTGCTAGACCAAATTGAAACAAAAACAGAAAAAAGGAAAAATAGAACACTAACAAAAACTATACACAGAAAGTAAAACACACACTGATAGTGGCTGTGAAAATGAAGGTGATATGGTGAAATATGTGGCTTGAATAGAGAAAAAATATTAATGATGATTTTAGGGTCCTCAGGCTACATTGAACTAATTAAAATGATATTCTCTGCTTCTTCTTGGTTAAATTCAATTACTCAGTGCATAGAAAAATGGTGTTGATCCACTGAGTTGTCACTTCAGTGGATCAACATAGCTCAATTAACTTTCACGAGTGTCGATCTTTTGATCTCAACCCTTGGATATACCTGCTTAAACTATAGAAAAGATTCAATGAAATGTTCCAATTCTCAGTACTTCGATCAATGATCCATTGTGAAATGATTCATTACCACACCCGTCGGTCAGTAGGTAATGTAAAAAAAACTCAAAGTAAACAGAAGAGAATACCGTGCAATGGGATCGAACTGAGAAATAGAACAAATAAAACATGACAGATATATGGATGATCAGTTCTCTACAGCCCTATTCCCCTAATCTATTTAACTACACATTAAAATTGTAAAACAAAAAGAAATAGATAATAAATTAAGAAACATCTCATGTGAGATTGCTCTTATCTTCAGCAACTGATTCGATTCAGATCTCCTACTCAATGTCTGTCTGTCTCTATTTCGGTGATGAGATAGATCGAAGGTTGATTGCGATGAATTGATGGATCAGGGGATCTCTAGATTGAAGAATGGATTCTCACCTATATAGAATGATATTCTCCCTTACCTATGCTTTTCTTTCGTGGATAGATCCTGCCATTCCCCTGCTTGCCCTATATATCTCCGTGAATGCACCGCGCATAGTTGTAACTGAAAATGATTCCCCTAAACTGCATGATCTCCCTATAAAAAGAATAATAAAAAAACAAAAAAAACTCAAGTGGGTGAGACAAAATAAACAAGTTACAGTAATATATATATATATATATATATTAAAAATATATACCTATACTTATAACTATTATTAGTAGTATTTTAAGGTAGATATTTAAATTATAAAGAAAAATATTAATATTGATATTATATATATGCATAGAAAATAATTAAATAATTATGCAAAACATAATAAATAAAATAAATAAATTTAAAAAGTAAATTATTTTAGTATATATCTATTAAATTAATTATTACATATATAATATATTATGATTATAATAAAATTTACGTTAGTTAAATTACATATATATGTATGTTAATATGATTATATATGTTATTATATATAATAATGTAATATAAAAATATAAAATAAAAGTGGAAATGGTGGGGGGAGTAGATTCTATTCATGTTGAGGGGTATAAAAGGAATGCATGGAGGGATTATGTTCAGATAAGGAGGATAAAGTAGAATCCAGCTTTATCTTGGGTTCATGCGGTGGAGTCCGAAGGAGTGTGCGGACAGAGAGGTCAGGGAAGGGGAGGTGGCGTCTGTTCAAGGCTTTGGTGCGGCGGATGTTCCAATAGGGGGCGACGGCATAGGGAAGCGAGCAATGCAGAGGGGAGAAAAGGGGGAAAACAGGGGTTTCAACACAGCATCAGTGGGTTATCCAGTGAGTGTGCTGATGTGGAAATGGGAATACGACACTACGTCAGTGGGATTAGTGAAGGATGACTGTGGTTGAGAAATTTGGTGGAGTGAGGGGTGGAGAAGGTGTTGTTGCGGGCTTTGGGTGGAGCAGGAGGGTTTTAGTGCGGTTTTTGGTTCGAGTCTTGGGTAAATTATTCTAAAATTTCTTCAATCTGTGCATTTGAGTAAGTTTGGTTGTGATACTTTGTTAGAATTTTTATTTTCCTAGTGATTTGTTTCATGTTATTGATGTTTTCTGCAACAGATTAATTTTCATTGATGAGGTTTGTTTCTACTGATGTTTTGAATACTCCATGTTGCTGTGTGATTGGGGTGGGAATTTTTTATGTTGTTGGTTTTCTACGTGAAGGTGCGGTGAGATTTGGATGAGTGAAGTGGTGAGTGAGCAGTGAGTGCTTCACAGTGAGACCATAAAGGGATGAAACAATGAATAGATAGTCTTTGTGCCATGAGTGATGTGGTGGCACAATGACTGAACGAAATTGTGGAAGAGTTTTCTATGGAAACATGAGAAATTATGGTTTCTGTGAGACAGAAATTAGAAGGAAGGGAAGTGAAATATTAAGTGAGTCCTCACGGTGATTCTGTGTGGGAGATGGTGAGACAAGATTAAGTGAAACGGTGTCAGCACGAGTGATGCTCACGGTGAGACCATGAAGAGAAGAAACAGTGAGACCGTGAGGGGTGGAAATGGTGGGACATCCTACCGTGAGTACCTGCAAAATACAAAGAACAAATTAAAAAAATTAATAATTTTAATGAAACTAAATATCGATTAACAAATTAAATTGAATTAAAAACTAAATATATAAAACAAAGTTAAAAAATAAAAATTAATTGTGGTTTTTTTAAATGAATGTATTTATTTTGGTTTAATAAAATAATTAAAAACAAATTAAAATAATACTGTTACTTGCTTAAATTATTTGACCAATTAATTAAAGAACTAATTAAATTAAAGAATAAAATTTTTAATTGAATAAGATTAAATTGTTAAAATTAATTTAATTATTAAAAGACTAAAAACTAAAATGAGTTATTTATTTACAATTTAAAGAATAAATAAAAAAATTATTTAATAAATTATTTAATAAACTAACTAGAATGAAAAATTATAAAAATGAAATAATTAATAACTAAAAGTCTATTTCACAAGAGCAAATTAATTTAAGAATTATTTAAAATGACACTAATGCACATTAAAACGCATGTTTTAAACTAAAAACTGATTATTCTACACAAAAAGTACAAAAAACACAACACTTTTCAATTATTTAATAAAAAACAACATTTTGATGTAAAAATGTCAAATAAAATTGAAAAGGATGTGGCAAAGAGTGTTAAAACAATTTCCACATCAACATTCAATCACAATGATCACAATAATGGTTCATTTTTCATAAACACATCTCCTATTTTATTTTAAATGTATAATTGATGTAAAAATTTGATAATTCTATAATTATTTTTATTTTTTATACTTTTAAATAATGACCTCATTGACCATAGTCAACCTATCAAAGTCATTTTTTGACATATAAGCCAGATATGGTCAATACATATATCCTAAAAGTTATTGATTAAGAAATTGTATATATTTTGATTATAGGTGAAATAAAAATAAAAATAAACTGTTTGAAGGATGTTAATAAATTAATTAATTTAAATAGGTTTATTATTTAGTAATATAGGGGAAAATCATGACAAATCAGTCTCAAGGAAAGGGATTTTCATCTCACATTATACATCTAGGAGATAAATGTTATATTAACAACTTACATATTTTTTTTGTGGAGTATCTTCTAAACCATTTTTTAAATATATCTTGAATTATTTTATATTCCAAAAATTTAAATGTTTTATTTGATAGTTAATACTTTTTTAGTTTCCAATTCAGATATTTCAACAATTATAAGGGTGTTTTCCTCAATTAACATTCTATTAATAATTATTTTTTATTATGAACCCAATTACAATTATGTGGAGTATATAATTCCATATGAAATATTATATCATTAATTTTATTTATTTCATGACATTAAATGTTTTTATGTCATTGATCTCATTATTCAACAATTACTCATTTATTAAGCGACATTAATCTCACTTTTTACATCTGTGAGATAAATTCCATATTCACCAAATACAACTTTTTTATGGTGTATATAATGACCTTTTGAAAAAATATATCTTGAATTATTTTATATTAATTTTATTCAAAAATTTCATTTTATGATTTTTACTTTTTGGGATTCTGATTCAGATTTTACAACAATTTTAAGGGTCTTCTTAACAGAAGTTCCTTTCATTGGAAAATTCTATTTCATTGGATACGATTTCCCTAGTATATGAGTGAAATTAAATATTATTGTATTGTAATATATTTCATCATTTATTATGTGAATTTAAATTTTCACAAATAATTATTTCATTTATTTATTCTCAAACTAATTATACAATCCAGAGAAGGGATTTTGATCTCACCTTTCAAATCTATCAGACGAATTTCTTATTCAAAACATAATTTTTTTGTGTGGTATATATTATTAAATATTTTATATTATATAATGAATTATTTTATATTCAAGGTATCTAAATGGTTCATTTTATTATTATTAATTTTCTTCCTTCTAATTTTTATGTTACCACTATAGTAAGGGGTTTCGTGTAAATTTACATTTCATTGAGACTTATTTGTTATTATGCACCTTGTTACTTTAATATGGTGTATGTAATACCTATTTTACATGATATATCATGAATATATTTATTTTATTGATATTATAAGATTAATTTATTGATATTAATTCATGGGTATTGTGATTAAAACATTTTAATGTGTTATGTGACACTTTTAATGTATCAATATTATATTACTCAAGAACGTTTTCAATGATATTTTAGTGGAATTTACCTCCATGAACCTAAAAAACAATTATTGTGATTTATCTTATAGTATGAATATTTTGTATTGATTTTATCTATATTAATTCCCTAGAAAGACTGTGATTATTTCAAAGAGACTATTATGGAACCCAATTCATTTTCACAGAATAACTATTTTTCAAAGAGATACATTTGAAGCCCATTTTAATTCCAAAACATAATCATTATTCAAAGACATAGTCTTAGAGTCTATTTATTTTCCATTGGTTAATGATGTTTTAATGAGATTATTATGGGACCTATTTTGTTTTGCGAGATAACATTATTTCAAAGATATTGTAATGTAACCCATTCCATTCTAATAAATATCCCTGATTTAGTGGGATTTATATGGAATTTATTTATTATCCATGGGATCACCATGTTTCAACGATATTTTTAAGGAATATGTTTCTTCTCTATTGTTTAATCATTTTTCAAAGATATTGACATGATTCACATTTATTTCTGATGGGTTAATCATGTTGTAAAAGGAATAATGATTGTTTCTATGAGTTTTTTTTGTGTTGCGGTTCATAGAAATATTAAATGATTGGAAGACCTAAATAGAGCTAGGTTATAGCTTTATAGATTAAATGTTGGGGAAAACCAAATAGTTCTAGATGTGCCCGTTATAGTTTATATAATGGGGTGTCCTATATAGCTTCGGGTGATCCCGTTAGAACATACATTATTCAGTGACCTAGATAATGCCAGGTGTGCCCATTAAAAATTACATAATGGAGTTACCTATAAGAAACTAGGTGATCCTATTATATCCCTCCAATACATTGGGAAATGACTTTTTAATTTAGTATTATGGTTTTTCATTTAAAAATGTTTTAAAGGGTTTTATTAAAGTGATTATCCAAGTGACCAAAATGGGTTTTATTTTATTATTTTTGGTTTATAATTATTCTCATGATCGATATGGACATACCATGGATCTTTATTAATTATTTTGATGAAAAATTCATTTTCAATGTTTTCAAATTTGAGGATATAGGTATTGGTGGGTATGAGTTATATTATTATTCACTAATACAATATTATTTTTACATCAAACTCTTATACACTTCTGTGATCAATAATAAAATTGAATATGCTAATGATTATGTTTACCTATGCTGACAACTTGATATCACATTTCATATATTTTCTTTTCCCATGAATTAAATTAATGATATTGAATATATTATTTCTAGAATGGATTTCATATGGATGATGATAATTTATTAATGAGAAAATGAAAAAATAGGTTATGTGGTGGAAATTATATTTTAAATACATGTGAATTGTCCATGTACGAGTTTTTCATAATTCTCAAAAACTCAAAACCTAAAATTTACTTCAATTTATTAGTGATATATGTTTTAATTTTGATGTTGTACTATTTATATTGAAAATTTTGGTCATAATTAATAGTATCAATGCTAGAATTCATTGTCATGTGTTTCATCATAGGATCCAATATTAAGGGTCCTATGATATTATATTATAAATATGTCTGTGTATGCCACCGAGGTATTTCACTCTATTAAAAAGGAATTGAAATCAAAGGAAAGTGACCTCTTCCAATTGATGCAGTATTCCTTGAATAAGTTATATTATTTTTCTCTATTAAAAAATCATGATAATAGGAATCCAAAAATTTATATCAAAATCCAAATAAAAAATTAACTATTGGTGTTTTTATATTAATTAATAAATTATAATGATGTTAATGATATTTGGGGTGATTTTACGTTGGTCCTGACTTATTTCACTCTATATAAGGGTAAAAAATAAGAATATTGAGTAAGAACATAAAATTTCACATTCACGAGGATTCATGAATGAAAGGTGAAATTCAGGTTAAATGTACAAGTTTAGAAAAATTAGATGAAATTACATGTTATTTAAATAATTTAAACAATTACTGTGAAATTTTTTAAACTATGAAAATTAATTAGGAAAATACAATACATCCAATATATCAATCTCACACAATTTCAATGGAATATTAATTTCAAATTATTACACGGTTTTTATAATAAAAAATGTATTTAAATTTCAATTTTAATGTCAAAATAAAATTAAACTGGATTTTTAAATACATTAAAATATGAATGTGAAATATATGGGGACATTATTAGTTTAGTAATGAATATTATTTTTGTGAAATAACTTATAAAAATTTACAAATGTTATGTAAATTTAAATAAATTGGTATAGAGAAGAATTATTTCTTATTTTCACTTATTCATCATGTTGAACTATTATTTTTTATCCATGATAACTATACATGTATTGTATTTTTTAATATATTGTTAAGAATTTATTTATTTCAAATTATAAGATATATTTTTGAATTTGATGAAAATAAATTTTACGATGAAATTTATTTCAAACCCAAACCTGATTCTAGTAAGGAGAAACTAATTTTTTTGATTTTTGATACTTTATTGACGATTAATGTTGAGAAATGACTATATTTTTACTCGTTCTATATTTTAATGAATTTATAATGTCTTGTTCGGTGATGCTAATAAGGTATTTTTATTGAGAAGATGGATCAAGTTGATCATATAATTAAAAATCATGATTCTTGACCAACCACCTATAATGATTCAAATTGAACATCATTTATAAAAATAAATTCATTTATTGATTTAGAATTATTAATACATCATTATCAGAAATTGAAACTGTAAATTGATGTAATAAATTAAAAAATCTATTATTGATTTTTTACGTGAGGGGATGTTGATAAATATTTGTTTTTTGGAAAATAAAATATCAATGTAAGAGTATAATATAATGTTAATAGAAATAATTATATGAGAAATCAAGGTTTTACAATTTATCATAGAAGGAAAATTTGATATAATGGTTTATTTTTTGTTATGAATAAGTTGAAAGAGATGGGTAATAGAGGTATATACCCAAAAATGTTAATGTAATAGTTACTACTAAAACTACAAATTTTCCAATGATATATCTATAATGTATTAGGAGGTGTTAAAAAAATTTACAAATGAAAAAATAAGTCTGGTAACCTAAATTGTTCCAACATACTTTACCTACCTGACATCCATGTGTAGGCCATGCTTCACAAACGTGTGCACTTACAACATTGTTCCTATTTTATTTTTGGACATAATTCTCACAAGTGCACTCTTGATCAAGACCGCACACCTGCATCATTCAATAGTTGCGCACCCACAACATCCATTATTACATTCTATAAGATACTTCTAGGAACCCTATTGTACAATCCTTTAATAATACATCCATATAAGATTATAAAATTAAATTCATGGGATAAATATTGTAATGACGGATATTTGGGTTATCCAAATATTTTTACACTAAAAAAATTCACGAAAGAGTAATTTTCACAGGCCTCTACTTAATTTAATGTGAAAACCCCATATGAGATGATCCCCCATGTTTTAAATGTGGAACATAACGTAACTCAATATTACTCTAATTGGAACTATGTGTAACTCTCAATGGATCACTAGGTAATCTAATTTATCAAAGGAATCTTATTAGAGGATATGGTCTTCCCTCGCTAGAAATTAACCATGCCACCCAACCATCCCAACTCAAAATAGACATATAAAACGATTAAGTGGATACATGGGTGCTTCAATCACATAGGAAACTTTTATAGGATAATTGGTACACTTACAATGTAGAGGAATTAATGTCTAGTTTATCACATATTTACCAAATATATAACTCTAAAATACCAATTCTTATGTGGCACATTCCATTTCCACCAAATATACAAGACATTGTCATTTTCCATATTCACGAGACATTTAATATGACATATTAAATTGATTATGGATCGTTCAATTTTTTTCCGTCATAATTAATTGGATAAACCTAGTAAAATAAATCATATATTACTTTTAAAATGGTTCTCCTTACTCTTGAAAAAAAGTGGAACTTTTCAAAACCCAATCTACATTTTTTTTCTATATTGACTATTCTTAGCTACTCTCTAGTCCAAAAAGGATCCATAAATACTCCTTGTGTAGTCTCTGTGAAAAAGTAAATAATTGACATAATTTATTATGAAAGAACCTGTAATACCTTTAAATCAATGACATGTTATGTTAAAATAGGAAGGTATTCTCATGTATATTCTCTCTATGATTTAATTATTTGTTGATTTCTAATTATATTCATGATTAAATTTCAATAAACCATTCAATACCGGTCCTAGAATTATGTATTGATAATAGAACAAAAAAATATTTTAACTACACATCATTAAATCTAACAACATTTAACATGGATTCATATCCTAAATTGTCAAATGATAGGTCATGGATGAAAAACCATAAAATAAACCACATTGAACTCTATGGTAAACCCATATAAGGTAAAACAATCCCTATTATATAGAACAAAACTGTAAGGATTTTAGTTCTTTTTATAGGGATAAGAATGAATATGAACTCAATTTATAATACAAACTATATAAAACCTTCATTTTACATAGATGGTGATAAATTCTTGAGTGATTGTCCATATATATTAGAAATATTTTACAAATAATCTATGAGGCTTGATGTACATCATATCATTACTTTTTATCTTTAATGAATAGCGTCATAAAATTTATTTCACACTAAAGATATGAACTATTATTACATGGAAGGATTTGAGGAATAATCTATAATATATACATGATACACAAACAACAGAACGATGACCTATATTTGATGATTTTTATCCCAACCTCTTGATTTCAATACACATTTCTACAAGAAATAAACAATAATAAATATAATGATGGAAAAATTATGAAAATATTTTTAACCAGGTGTGAAATAATTTCCTAATCAAACATGTATTATCATTTGTGAAATTGAAATGTAGTTTATCCCTCAAAAAACAAATTATTTATTAGTAAAGTTTAATTCATAATTATCACCAACAAGAATGAGGGATGACCTAGTGTAACTCAAGATTATATGTATCACTAATTTATGCATTCATAGAAATATGTTTGCAACAACATGATTCCACTATCTACAAATCACCAAAAACAATTCCACTGAATAATTTCCTTCACTACCAAGTGGTGAATTCCATGACATGATATTACCTACCATATAGATTCTTCCCTACTCTAAAGATATGATATTATAGATTTTAAAGTGAATTTTTTTTAATGATTCTCACCTCAAAAAGAATGTATTATGAAAAGGTATCCCTCCTTTAAACCTCAATAATAATTGGGATTATCGGCAAAAACAAATAAAATATTAACATTTCAGTTGTATAATAAGTTTAGGGGAGAGTTTCTTTTGTTTAAATAACTAATCTTGAGCTACATAGTCGGGAACTGGAGAATCAAGGGAATCACCATCACTGTGAAAAAATAAACACATTGGATGATATTTAAATGGTTTAATAACTATCCATTAAGAGTAAAAAATATAGAATAAGAGACCATAATTTGAAATCAACTATATAAGTTTATGGGTAGATCCATGTTCTTAATATTACCAACATCCATAAAACTCATTAGAATATCTTAACAGTATCCTATAGGAAAATATAGATCACCATCTGGAATAAGATGAATTTTCATTATGTAAAACATTAGGGGATGCCTTAAATATCCCCTATAAAACAATAGAGAATAATAATCACTATTTAGTCCAGTTCAGTATTGATATCTACTGTAGCTCTTGACGTTATAAATTAACACTTGATCTACCCTAAAATAGACATACATGGGTGCACGTGTGACAATAAAATCACATTTAGATCTCACCAGGTTGGAAATAAAAACATAGACCATTGATAAGATCATATGGGAAATTGTCATCCTAGTAAATAATAGAATTGAAGGAGATTCCACCTAGATGTATATTTTGATCACTTTTTTCATCACAAGTTCTTGTAAAATATAAAATATAATGATGAATAAATAAAAACAAACAAATAATTTACAACTGGGAGTGATATGAAAAAAAATATAAATAAATATAGTAGTAGTGGAACTGAACAATATCATGATTAAAGGAGGATGACTTGGAATATGTGAGTACCAAAAAAATAAAATTCAAAAGGTAAAAAACCCTATAAGAACCAAATATGACCTATTAGTCACCATATATACATAAAAACATCCTTTATCAGGATCATTGAAGAACTAAAAATTAATGCAACAAAACATCTTGGGTATACTAATTTTAATAGACACAAGTTAGGTGTATGATAAAAACTATTTGGTAGGTATGAAAAATTGAGTACATGCATATTCTTTCCCTAATTAACCAATAAATTCTATTTTGATGAAAATTTATTTTTAATATGTTTTTACTAGTTTGAATAAAAAAATTCGTCGTAATTTCAAAAAACCCCAATTCAAAATCTCAAATACACTTTTAGTAAGAAAATAATTTAATTACTTTTAAATAATACTGATAAATCAACAAGTTATACATACATTTTTAAAATATATTTAAATTGACCTAAAAAGAATGTTACAAAATCCCAATAATGCATTAAATATACAAAAAAGTTGATGTACAATAAATTATGAGAATCGAATAAGGAGAACAATACAAGATAATTAAATTATAGCATAAACTAATGGGAAATAGAACATGTCCTATGGAATAAATTTTTAAGTGTAATTTAATGAAAAAAGGATAATGTATGTGTAAATATTATTTAATATAGAATATTTATTCATATTAAATTATTAATAAACCCATGGGGTGACCATGGATATACTCTTATTAGACCCATCTACTGTCCTATCAAGGTATTCCTAAGTCTTTAACTAGTTGAGTACTCTCAAATTCCATCACTGATAGATCTCCATTATAGCATCTGACACCATACAATATCTTGTACATCATATTTGGACTAGATATTAATCATATATCAACCTTCTATATGTTTTATATTATTCTTATGAGTAATTTAAATTGGAGTTGAGGGACCTTTTTCCATAAAAAGTTAATCCTAAATCCTAAAAATCCATATAGATACACTTGAATCTACTCGATAATCCCACCCATATGACATGATCATTCTAAAAATATAAAAACATCTCTTCATAATCAAAAGGGAGGGGTTTCCATGAACCATCAACAATTTTAATAAAGACCATTTCAATGAACCAACCATGCCATGGATTTTTGTCATATAATATTTTTTCAATAATAACGTCCTTCATTAAAATCCTATTCAAAAACCAATGTAATTTTAAAAATCTTTATTCAATATTTCAAATGAAAAAAAGACAATTTTTTATAAATACATATTTAAATTATATTTTAAAAATCATTAGGAAATATAGATAGAATTTCAGTCCCAAATCATTAAAAAGTGTTCCTATGAAATTATATTTGAATATAGAGATATAATCACATATATAAAATTAACATGAATATATAAATGTATAAACTTATATATATATATATTAATAAGTAATTCCATTGAAATTTAAAAAGAAATACAATTGATTAATTTATCATACACAATAACCCTCTAATAAATATTGTAAATCCTTGAAAGAGTAATACCCCATAAAAAATCACGATATTACCTCAAAAATCAATATATATATAAAATATAAATGTTCCATGATAAATTGATAAAGTATAATCTTTGAGAATTTATCTTATGAATTTTAGAAAACACATCATATATATGTATATTTTAAAATAAGGTATTTGTTCTTAGAATTATTAGACAAACCTATATTAAATTAAAAATTGATCTCACATGGATTTCATAATTTTTTTGAATAAATGTTAAACATAATTAAATTATATTTATAAAACTCAATGAATATCATGATATATGATAGAAATGAAAATAATATAAAATGATATTAAAAATAAAGATAAATCATGAAGGAACCCAAAAATACATAATGTGAATGGTCTATAGAAAAATATGTAAACACCATAATAATAATTTCTATAATTTTTCTAGACTCACACCTCACCTAGGGATAAAAAAAAATTAACCATAGACATTAGAATAAGAAAAATATATAGAATACAAATATAAGAGGAAAATTTTGATATTACCAAATAAAAACCACAAAAATACAAAGGATAAAGAGACAAAAAATTATAAGGATATGGGAAGAACCCTCGGTGTACCTTTGAGGTGTAAATCGTGGGGGTGGAAGGGGTGGATGGGTTTTAGTTTTGGATGGGTAGTTTTTGAATTTCTACTTTTTAAACATCTGGTGAGGTCTCATGGTTTACCAAATTGTGCACTTACCATGTGCCAATAACTTTATTCATCTAGAGTAATGAATGGTTTGGCCAAATGTTTTTCAAAACTATGTACTATTTATGAATAGTATGTATTTTAAAAATTGAAGACATTGACATGGTTTTCAAATTATTATATTAACAGTGAACACATCAGGGGCTAATCTCTTTATACAACAAATGGTCTGGACATATTTCTCATAGGTTTCACATGGTTTGGACCCTATCGTCATCCAACCATAAATATATAATATAAATGAACAAGAATTCACTAAAATAGATCCTTTATAAGAATAATAACATGGTCTCTACTAAATTGGGTGAAATAACAATGTAATATATGTATGCACTTCCTTTAAATTCCAACAACAAAATCATCTTGAATAATAAACCAACAACCAAATTTTATGATAAAATACAATAATAAAATAAATTAAAATGTGTAAAATGTTAGGTTGTGATAACTCCATATAATATAAATCATTCCCATTAAAAAGTCAATGTGTTTCAATAATAAAGGTAAATAATATATGGTCTAAATAGAAAAGTTAGAGTGTATCTTACCCTGACCATACAATTTCAATGATATGAGATATAACCATCACTTTAAAGCCTATAATAAACATGCATCCCAAACTCTAAAAATCTAATAAAGGGTAAACGAATTGGACATCCATAGTGGGTATCCCCAATAATTATGGATTCATCTAACTTGGTGTTTTGAGGAAACAATGTACTCAAAAGGTTCACTATTAGACATGACAATAGATTCCCAAAAAAAGATACATAAATCAATTAGTTGATAAAAAATAAAATAAAATTTCCATTTGGAACTTATTTATATAATGAGTAACAAGATATGAAATCACCCAAAAAATCCATCAATCAATGACAAGTAACAATGATAATAAAGGGGGAAAACATGTTACGAAAAAATATACTTAGGTTAAACTCATTAGATTAAATACAAAAAACGATATGATTCTATTGATGTAAAGTATATTTTTTTTCTAATCCATATATCATAAGCCACAAAATTTAAATTGGTATACCAGTCGACCATAATGATGGATTCTCATTAAAACATTAATTAAAGAGGGATTCCAGTGAACATTTTGATCAAAAGATAAGTATAATATTGAATATTTACTTTTAGAATAATCATTTATGAGAGAAAGAAACTTCTACAAATATAGATCATATAGTTTTATATCCTCATTGAATTGAGAACCTTTTGTATCCATAAATGAAACATGATTTCCACCCATCATGGGTCTCCCTCCAGAACCCAACTCTACAAAAATTTTACCATCCCCAACATCCTTAAAAGATATCATAGATAAAAATAATTGATTGAATAGTCCTGGGATAAAATCCTTAATGAATATATGTGCTTTCAACCAATACCTAGACACCATATTTGCTGAACAAAAAACCATCTCATTTAAGATGTCAATATACTCCTTCACCATCCATTTACCCAATAGAACATTATTATAATCCATAACATTCAAATACTTTACATCCATAGTATGGAACCAACATAAAAATATGGTGATAATAAATACCCATTCCATTCTATCTTGTAACAATTTTTGAATGACAACCTTCCCCTGATTTCGACTTGATCACTCAAAAAAATCAAGACAACTATTTACATCGATGATTAAGGAGTTACTAGGGACCTAATAATTCCATTTTTCTATACATTCATTCCAAAAACTATATTGGGCCTCATTAACCATGTAATATAGTCCAAAAATAATAAGTTTATAGCTTTTTCACTTGACTAAGATTCTTGGTAGAGTCAATCACATATTGAATGAAATCCAAAATATGAGGGACATACCTCTTATGATTATTCATGAGTTTTTTCTATAAATTATAAAACTAACTTTGAAATATATTTCTTAATTAATAGAAATTAAAACAAGAATAAGACCCACCTAAAATAGATCTCAATTTAAAACAAAATCATAATAACATCAATCAATACACAACTGAATAAATCCATAACCCATGAAAAAATTAATGGAACCCTTACAACATTTTTTAAATTTCTGGAAATTAAATTTTAAATCATAAAAATATTAGTAAAACCATCTCATTAATTAAAATGTCCATTTTCAATGATCAAAACCCGTATTTTCCTTTAAAATCAAAATTTTCATCCAAAAATCCCTTTTATAAATTAAAAAGAAAATTAATTTCTAATTTAATACAGAATAATAATATCAAAACAAACCCACGAAAAGCAAATCTATTAAATTATATAATATAAACATGTCTTTTATTTTTTATTATAGTTTATTCATTACTTGACCACATCATTTTGTAGACTATGTACTAACCACACAACCAAAACTGGAAGCCACACTAAACCATGCATTTTGGATCAACATGGTTTTCAATTACATTCAAGATCACCATGTGATCATAGTTAAATTCACATTGTAATCTCTCAAAAAATATACATCCTTATTTAAAATATAATACCATGAACCAATAAAATATAATATAAATCAAAATCCATTACTCTAACCTTAAATGTTAAGGGAAACTCAATGTTTACTTTGAGAAAAAAATATTCTTCAAGAAACTAGAAAACTATTGAGGTGCATATTCTCTGATACGATTTTTTATGAACTATTTATAGGTCACCCTTGAACTAGAAACCCGAACCACAATTGGCATACTTGATGTGTGTTACCAATCACCTAGGGCTATAAAAACGTGTCTATGCATCAGATAATATATCATACAAATGACTTATTTCAATAAATAATTGAATACATAGAAATTCCACTCAGAAAACTGGGATGAAAAATTTTGACATCATAGGTCAATACATAACATCAAAAAAATAGATATAAAACTAATGAAAAACAAAATGAACATAAAGAGTATTGATAAAAAATATAATATCATATATAAATAGAAAATTATAATATATGGACATATTTTAGAATATAGGAGGATGATATGTCCCCTAAAACATACAAAAATACAAAATTAATAGATAAGATCTATGTGTGACCTCTTGTTTACCATACATTAAAAAAACAATCATGATGTGAGTGTGACTATGAACCATAACCATAAAATTTAAAATATTTTGGTTTTACCGATGTTGATTGACCTAATAAAGTAATGAGATTAAAAAAGTTCATTAGGAAAGAAAAATTGATTCCATAAAACTATTTTCCCAAATAACCCTCTAAATAGTAGTTTTAAATACAATTTTTCAAGATATGGTTTTACTTTTTTGAAGAAAAAAATTTACCATAATTTCAAAAACCGTTTTTTTAATGATATAATCACATCAGTTAAAACATGGTTAAAATAATATTAAACAATACTTTTAAAAAAATTCATTAGAATTGTCTTTTGAAACCATATTTAAAATGGACTCAAAAGAATTCTATGTAACCATCGAATCATTGACCCATGAAACATGAATAGATCAAAACAAGATATGAATATAAATTCATAAAAATAAATTTGGGCATGAGAATAGTAAAAGAAACATAAATCTAGTGGAACATGTTAGGTGGGAAAACCATATATGTGAATTATCAAAGAATAACTAAGAACTAATTTCCTTGTAACTTCTATAAAATATAGAGTATGAAATCATGGTAAAATTATAATAACTCTGTTATGAGATAATATATGGACTTTGGATGGAACCTTCTACTGACCTAATCATTCATTTATAATTTATTACAAAACCAGATAATGTTTTTTATCTTCACCAATGAAAAATCATTATTTCCTCTAACACCATAGAGGATCTTACCCATCTACCTAAAAATATACTATAATCTTCTATCATTACTCACTTTGATTACTATTATCCCCTGGAGTAAAAATAATGGGAGGTTAGGTTGAATTTTCATACAACATATCAATCACAAATAAACATAAGAAAAAAACGTACGCTCAACTAACTTCCATAAACCCACACACTAATAACAACCCATAAAAATAACTCATAATAAATATATGGTTGGGGATTATATGCAGTATTCAAGATTTTCATTAAAATGATTCCAAAATACCTAACCAGTATTGAAATTACAAATTAAAAATATTTTTTTTAAATTAACATTCTTCAGTTATAGTTTCCTAAAAACTTGTAGCTTTCAATCTCATTACATAAGGTTCCAAGTGGGCCTCTGACCAAGTTATTGGAATGAATATTTAAAATCTCATTTGAAAATAATCTGGAAACCAAGAGAGAATTTGAGACCATATATTTAAAAAGGAATCCTTTGAAATTATATTTGAATATATAAAAATAAGGATATTATTAAAATTCCCATAAATATATAAATATATCCACTTCCATATATAGATATTAAAATTCAAAATAAATACAAAATAAATAGATAATGATATTCAATTCCTTCATCTTCCAATATTAATAAACCTCTTGTAAATATAATAAAAACATAATACTGAAATAACCTATATAAATCATGAAGAATCCTTGAAAACCAAATTATATAAAATTTTAATGGCCAATGGCCATTTAAAACGCCATATTTCTTTGAAAATTATTCTTGTATATTTGAAAAAATTCATAACGTATATATATTTCATCACATGGCATATATGTTTTGAATTCCAAGAAAAACCTCAGTTAAGTGAAACCTTCAGCTCACATGTATTTTTAAATCCTTATTATTTGTTTGAAAAAATTTAATTTTAAAATAAAAATAATATTTAAAATTACAAGAATATCATGCTATACCATATAATGTAAAATAATAGAAATACATTCCATAGTTAGAGTATATACTTGATGGAAATAATAAATATAGAAGGATACGGGTTTAAATTAAAAATTAAAGATGTAAAAAATATAATCTCTCAGGTTTTTGAACTATAAACTCACCAATGATTTTATAATATTAACAGTAGACATAAAAATATTGAAATAATAAATTATGTAGAAAAGTAAAAAAGGGGGATCTATACTGAAGATAAACATCAAAAATATGAAGGAGGAAGAGACTTCATATCTCAAGGAGATGAGAATTGGAGGCCACCTATAATGTACCATAGTATGTTAATGCAAGATGTATGTGGTGAGTATTTAGAGGGTTTTAAATTAAGAACTATATTTTTTAATAACATCCACATTCAAACACATATATTTGGAAACTGGTGTTTCGTTATGGTTTAACAAAAAATTCACAGAAAATTTTTCCCTCATTATATTCACCATGAATTTTGTATATTTTAGCCACATAGTTTAGAAAACCATGGAATAACCATAAAAAAATTTATATTAAAAATTTAAAACATTCAAATACAATGCTCATAGTCATTACAATTCAAGAACAGTTTTGGTGACAGTAGCATTACAAAAAAATCTACTACACGGTTCCCCTTAGGTTTTTCATGGTCTATACCAAAGCTTGAGAAACCCATGAATCCACACCATTCATGAAATAAACCATCCAGAATATCTCCAATGTAATGTTAGTCACATAGTTTCCCATTAATTATGTTCTCTAACCTTGAAAAAGAGGAAAAAACTACCAAAATACACAAAAATCTAAAAATAGACCATAAAATCAGACCCAAAACTCTTTTAAAAATAGAAATAGATAATAAATAGATAAATTTATAGTAAATAATGGTAAGGAGCATTTCATTGGAGAACATCTCCAGAGAAACCACCATAAAGGTCCTCCCTTTGAAAACATTAATTTTAACAACATAAGAACTCCTTATGGTAATAAGAACAATCCATTTTCTATAATGATCATCCCAATTTTTCTTATTATAGATTCCACATGACAAAATATTAAACTACCAATTAGGTAGTCATCATATTAAAAAAATGAAACTATAGAGTTTCTCAATTGGATTTGTTTGAGATGTTCCTTGCCATGATAAATAAAAACTAATATTGATGTCCTCTCTATGGATAAAATCAATAAATCAATAACCATGAAGTTTCTTTCAATAGATATTATGAAAAATCTGAATATAAAGGTCCTTCACATGATGAAAATAAATAAATCTACAACAATGTGGGGACACATTGTAATCAAGAAACCACTGATAGCTTGGGTCTTCCCCATGAGGTTAGTCAACTAACCAATTACCCCTAACACCCCTTGTATTGATCAAGAAACCATATATAGGTTAAATTTTACCGAAAATTACAAATAATAAAATTTCCACTATAGTGGTCTACAAACTTTTATACGGTAAACAAATAATTCATATGTCACTAGAATCTATATTTTAGATTCTTCTCATTAGATGTAATGAAAAATCTATACAACTACACTAGATACTCCCTCATAAACTGGTAGTGTCTAATCCCTAGTGAGTGAAGATAATAATCATTTTTAATTCCTCCACCTAATTATTTTATCTTGGATGTAGTGGAAAAAATAAAAACTGGATTGGTCTATTATAAGTGGAAAAATTATGGTGACCATTATGGTTATAGTATTTTATAGAACAAATATCTAAAGTTAATGAATATTTCATGATCATGTCGGTTGAGTTGGATGGTGAGAAAATATCACTTATGGTCAAGAATATTGTTAGTTATTAATATATTATTTCCAAGAAATAGAAATAGTAATTAATTCCCCATATTAATTGAAATTAGTGTAGTGTTTTGAATCATATTAGAACCAAACCTCAAGAATATGATAAGTTTTTTAATAAAAAAATCTATGGGAGTAAATAATTCCACTAAATCAATCCAGTCAGCCCTAGTATCCAAGAACCACAAGTTAAATAAAATATAATAATGATATATCATTATTACTTAAATCATCTCATGATGATATATTATATTATTAAGGAAGTTAATATCCTTGTATTCATTAGATGATATGGTGAATTAGTGTGTGTTGTACTTCATCGAATAAACTGGTCAATAAGGTCATCCCTTCCAAGAAGTTTTAAATGTAATTTTCTAAATCAATATTCATACATGTGATTTTTGTACACTAGTTGGATAATACAATGAAATCATATCGAACATAGATCGTGGAAGATACATAAATAATTGGAATGATCAATATATATGATATTTCATTAAGCCAGTAATAAAGTAGAACATATTGAAAATTTGAGGATAGTAAACTATATGAGAATAGAAACACATTTAGTGTGGGTTACATTGAATCTAGAATCATCATATATTATTATTTATTAGGTTCAATCTAGAGTATGAGATCTAAAATAAAAATTGTTGCAATTTGGTTGTGACAGCATAGTGGAAACTACAATTCGTTTGGATGGGATAATTTTTACTACTCACCAAGTCCTTTAGAGGTATTTATATGTTTTTTACGAAGCACCATCAATTAAAACAGTGTTCCAAATGGTGGGTATAATCACAATTAAAATTTAGGGATCTTTTTGTGATATAAAATTGTAATACATATATACTCTATCATATTACATGAATATTCAATACATAACATTACAATCGACACAAAAATATTATTTTGTTAGTGTCTTTAGTTTTTGGGACACATAAACAACAAGCTCATAAGAGAACTACATCATCTCCAAATATGTTCCACATAACTAGAACTATTATTATTATTATCTTAATTTAAATGTTTCTTCATAGTATAATTAATGGAAACATAATAAAGGGTGATATCAGACGCTCAACAAGGGTAAACAAGGTAGGTATCTATGATCTGTTAAAAATAACATGGGCATATGGGTATGTGAACATGATCAAAACAATTTAAAACCAAAACATAATTATCATATATCATAACCACGGGTCAAATAATAAATATTGTATGTTCATAAGACATGAATAACAAATGATTTAAACAATATAAGCAATGAGAGCATAATATGGGCCTATGTTTTTAGTTTTGGGCATACACATTTCATGGAAAATAATTTCCTTAGTCGTGGATCACTTTTAAGACTATCATATTGGATTAGTTTCACTCCCTCACTCCATTATATCCATATTAATGGTTTCCTATTATGATTATCATAGTGGAAAAAGTCTGTTACTAAACTTAGTTCATTATTTATTACAATTCTTATTATCTCAGTAGATATCCATTTTTGTTCAAAATATTTTAGGGATATATCATTTTTTCCCACCCATTACATATTTATAAACTATTCATATATGTTCAAAAATATTTTAAAATATTCAAAATATATAAAATAATTTTTCATGGGGAAAAGTTTCATCAAAATTTCAACGTTTCATCATAGCACAACCCGTGGAAAATAAATCGGTTTAATAAATATCTCATTTTCAAAATCATAAAACTGATAAAAAAAATTATTTTATCCAAGAATTATATCTCTATTAAATAATAGGTATGATCAATGAATATTAAAATAGATGATTTTTTTAAATGGTCACTAGAAGATTTCTAGAAAAAATACCCATTCATATTGAAATTTCTTGTTGAAAATATATCAATTTATGCAAGATTAATGAAAAACATTTATTTTGAATTTACCATGGAAACATGTACAGTAAGATTAAATATATTTATTTTTAAAGATTGTGTGAAATTCCATGTGTGTTGTGTATAATGAAACATAAATTTTATTCACATTTTTCATAATAGATAAAAAGTTCCTCATTTGAAAAATGACTTGTAATTTCCTTTAATTTTTTTTTAAAATTAATCCATGGGTAAAAATATATTTATTCAATAACTGGATAATATTAAAAACAATATTGAAAATAATTTTATATAAACTTGAACATGGAAGAAAAAATAATTTTCAATTGAAGATTGAAATAAAGATAGATTTATATTAAAAATATTCTTTCAGTCTCATGAGTTTTTAAATAATGGGAAATGAAAAAATTAATAACTTCAAATAAATATATGAGAATAAAATATATGATATTATTGTGTGTAATGTCATAATATATCATCATCTTAAGTTAAACTTATACAATCCTAGTAAACAATGTTATTTTAACATAAATATCATACATCAAGTTGACTTGTTTAGAAAGGAATAAAAACTCATGTATAATACATATATATTTATTAAAAATCTATAATAAAATTAATGTAAGTACTTATAATATCATATATGATCCACTTATAACATTTCAACGCCAATTTTTTAATAGTTTCATAATAATATCATCATTTATAGATGTTAACAATTTATAGTTTCATGATGATTTTTGTTTGATATTTTAGGTAATTTTACATTGACAATGGTTTCATAATCTAAATAATGAAATTTTTTATAAAAAAAGTATATTCATTAAATACATAGGTGACTATAATGTACATCGATATAAAAATTAATTATACCATTCATAGATATGGTATCCCGTTCATATGCATGAACATTGCTTCAATTTTTCAACAAATGTGACAAAATAAATGTATGTACTAATTCCCCTTTCGGTAATAATTTTAATAACATATATACTAAATTTAATGTTATTTCTATTCATTTAAAGTGGAAACAGGAACCAAATATAATAGAATCATGGAGGTGGTAGTCTAGATGTATGAATGCATGATGTTATAATTTTCCAATGTTTTATAAGGAGGTGGATTATAGTTGTTACATCATCATAATAATAATTTAGTATATTGAATATACAAATGAAATTATTTTGTAATGAATTCCATATACATATAGTAGGTATAAGAAGAAATAAAATTGAAAATTTTTAGTTATGAGTTGTACCTCTTCATTGTTAAAACACTTTGGGGTTACACCTTAAGCATTGAAGGGTCGGAATGAACAAATTATCTATGATGCAAGTAAGAAATATTGAAAGGTATTTTAGTGGGTATTATACAATATATAAGGTAAAATAATTGTGAATAATGAAGTAGAGCTGACTTTCTATATTTTATGGGATGGTCACTCTTATATGTACATAAAGTATTAAATTAATATAAATTAATTTTCATAGAAAAATTGATGAAAATTGTTAAATTTTAAATTTAATACTACTATAAGTTGAAATACCACAATTTCATAATATTTTTACATGATTTGGTTATATTTTTCACCCTTATATCCTTGTTTTTACATTTTTTATCATTTTTTACAACTAAATTGTTAATAATGTACTTTTTTCTTCAAGGGTTAGGAATGTGCACATAAAAGGACAAGTGAACCATAGATGAAACATGGATAATACGATCAATTGTATTCCATTCATTTCATTGAATTAATGTATTTTATTAATATTAAATCATTTGAAAAAATATTGTTAATTAAAAAATATCATTAATGTAATTTTTTGGAACTATTCATATACATAGAATTTGAATATAACATTATATTAATAGAATTTGAATATAAACTATTAAGACATACCAATAATAATATTTTTACCTATAATTTCATGAAAAATAATAGGAATGAAAAAAATTATTACATAAATTATTTTTAATATCATTTATTTTAATTTTTTATTTATCGAATAAATACCATGTTGGTGTTGCGTATGAATTTAAGGTAATTTTTCACTCAATAAAACCTGTAAATAAAATAATTTGACAAAAAGATAATCTACCATCAAATAATAATTTAGAAATGAACATAACCAATTTCGTTCCTTATGCAATAATATTAGGGATATTAAATTCAAGATATTTACATTTTGTATTAATTACTTTATTAAAATAATATAAAGGTCATAATTAATGGAAAATGGAACCAAGAATCCATATTATTGAGATATGTATAATAATGGTTGAACATAACTCATAAAATGGAATAAAGTAATATTTTATTAAAAGTAATGACCTATCAAAATGTTTTAACACTATTTTACTTGTTTTACTGTTAATGAGGTGAAAAGTATTTATAAATGTAATTATTCATAATATCAAAGAATAAAAGGGACCAATTAACAGTATTTAATCTTTTTAATTACAAATATGGGATCTTTTCTTCAATAATAATTTCGTATAAGTTTCATAAATTTATTTTAATATTAGTGCGCATAGCACAATGAAAATCACTTTTTAGGAAAACATTTCTTTTACTTTCAAAAGTTTTTCCTTTTAAGTTATAATAAATTGATGACCAATTAATTCATACATACATAGGTAAACCATAAATTTTTTTATAAAATTTTCATTACTATTTATGCTATCTAATCCAACATATAAGAGATAACAATGACATTTAATAAAAATAATTTGAGAAGTATGTCATGGTTTACATTAACATATTGATAGTGAAAATATAATTTATTTATAATGAACTATATCACAAATTTAAAGTCCTAAAATCTAGTAGTATGTAGATGGAGGTGACATTTTAAGATTGACATAAGATATAAGGAATATCATCACAAAGGACTAAATTTTTTTATATTCTTGGAAAACTAGATACGTATTTGAAATTCACATTAAATTTTAAAATATAAAATGTTAGGAAAAACTCACTCCATGAGTCCTCTTTTCGTTTTTGGGTGTGACTATGTTTTTTGAAAAAGTGAGATGATCATAGAATATGTAACTATATTTCACCAACTGAAAGTGGTAGTATGCTGAATGGATTTTAGATATTCAAAAAATTCAAGAATTCTACATAGAAGCACTAGATAGAGCACGAATCACGGTATGTGATTTTTGTAGGGAAAACATTTCACGGGGAGCCTTGTGGTTCATTGAATGAAAATGGTTCATAGAAGGAATTATATATAGGATGGATCATCATTTATAGAAATGAGGTAGTGATTTGAGGTTCCACGAAGGGTTTTGTTCATAGAAGAGATAATCCACCATAATGAAAGAGAGGTAGTACACAAACCATGGAGGGAGAAACCCATTGTGGGAAAAGAAATGAACATTTAAGGATCTACCACATCAAATATTAATAGAAACATATTAGTGAGGCTTTGAGATCTAATTTCATTCAAAAGGACTGTTAATCCAATTATTATATAGTGATATTTTTCAATAGAGACCATATTTTCTCAAGAAATAAATATGTATAAGTCCGAAAGAGTTCCTGGGATAGTTTTTTGAAAGTGAAGATGATCTCAATGAGGATTATACGAAGGGTGAAGAGTTCCGTAGAGATAGTCTATAGAAAGGGTTTTTTCGGGGCACTATATCGTGAAAAGAAAAATGACCCGAGAAGGAAAGTTTCATCGAAAAAGAAGAACTAGTCCATGAAGTAGGGACAGTCCGTGGAGGATTCTTGTCCGTGAATGTTGAAGTCGACTACGGAAGGAGGATGATACTTGGAAGAAGAGGTAGTTTGAGGATGGGAGGTTCTCCACAATAAAATTATTCAATGTGGTGTAGTGTAGTACATATAGGAATTATGGTTGCCAGCATAGGGCTCTTGTATGTTCACAGAGGAAAAATTATCGAATGTAATTTTCATAAACTAATAGTGTGTGAAATAAGTGTAACTCATCTAAAGGTGAAAAATATCATCAATAGAGAATTTACCGATATTTGAGGATATTTTATATCATGAAAATGAAGGGACACATAAGTAATTACACTGTAATTGGATACCCTCCACAAATAGCGAGAAAAGGAAGAGGAACCCAGTGATATTTTCCACCAAAAATAAGTTGGGGAAAGACATTGGATGTGACCCATGGGAATGAAGGGTCCTGACCATAAATCTTCTAAAGGAAGTTATGATGGGCATAGAAGTTATCTATCCTTAACATCATTACTAGAAGTTATACTTAATGAATTTGGCACAATATGCACATTTCCATAGTATAATCCTTGGTTGTATCCTAGTGTGGGAGAAGCTGGTAAAAATATGCTTGTCCTTGTTCTTGCTCTATTGATTTATTTTTAGTGCATTTTATCATATAAAATTATAAAGGAAATGATCAACATTAAAATTAAATAGCAAAATAAGTGACACGTGTATTAAAAGGGTCAATATCAAATGGGTCATGAAAAGGTTTGGAATGAATATACATACCGTTATAAACCGCACATTTAGTGAATCTAGACCCCTTTAAATCCTAAACAGAAATACACACCAAATTTATTTCACTTTCTATATCCCATCAAATTAATAAAAAATATATTTCTTGTATCTGGGGTAAAATAAAACATAAGAATGTGGTGGCCTTAGAAGTTTAATAAGGGTATCATACCACAAAATATATTAATAAATAAGGCTTAATCAATTTAAAAATTATAATAATTAATACACATTTCTCTTTTTCAATAAATTGAACATAGTATGTCGTGAATAAATGATAATCAAATAATTCTATATAAATAACAAAATGCGCATGAAAATTATGGATGGATATTATAAAAAAATGAATAATCACATGGAATATTAATAAATGAATTTTTAATTATATAATATATAATGTTGGACATCTGAAACATATATTCGATGGTTCCTTCAAATACAACCAATACCATTGATGTTTTGTATGAAGAAATCTATCAAATGGGTAATACCTTGACCAAAACCGTATCTAGTTTTTCTCATGATACCAACTGATGAATTTAGAAGATACATAGTGCCTCAACCATAACTTAGTAATTCAATTTCATTCCACATAAAAATATATAATACTACTGAATGAACATTACGTAAAAAATCTATAACATTCATAATTGAAAGAAAAAGTCATACAGAATATCAATAATTCCCCAATTCAAAAAATGATTGCAACCATCCAAATAAACATGTATAATGGTATATTTATAGTACTATTTTATATAATATTCAATAATTTATTTTGACATAGATGATTATTATTTTAAGAGATTAGTGGAGTATTTATGGGAATGAAATTTTTCTTTATTTTGAATGTAATTTTTAAAATAATAAAATACAAATGTAATCAAGAAATTATTTTATTTGATGTTAAACATTTAAAAATGTAAAATAATATTCAAATCCTTAAGAGTTCATGAAGGTTGTAAATTCTTTTCATACAGTATAATTTTAAAAAATATATTTTTTATTTTTGTTAAAAAAATTACAAAGTATATCAATAAGAAAATAATATGAAGACGTTTTAAAAAAGATATAAAAATTATCACATGGTATAAAATATCTTTTAAAAATAATTGATTATTTTTAACAAATTCTGTGAATTTTATTAGAAAACGTGGATTAGAATGCGGAATATTACCCCCAGAGACATAAACAAAAACACTCTTAAATAATGATCAGATTGTGAAATAAACACTTACCCCTTTAAGAACATTTCAATCATTTTCCCAATGAATTAAATAAATAAAATTAAAATTAAAATACTATGAATACAAGAAAACTCAATATATAAAATATCAAATGGTTATTTTATACATACACAAAATAAATAAGTTGTCAATGTGACAAATTTCTTACAAAAGTAAAAGTGAGACAAAAACCCCTTAAATAACCCCATATTTCCTTTATGTTTGTTTGAAAGTAACGTATAAAAAATAATGTTATATTATACATATATTTTATAACCATGATCATATATATCATACCATTTGTTATTTATTTTTAATATTTTATCACCCTCCTATTATCAATTCATTGTAAAAATCTCTCTTTTTTGCGGTAACTACATAATTTGACATGTATTTATTGATTTTATCGTTACACTTATTATTATTGTCTCATATTTATATCATTTATAGAATATTATTTGTGGTTTATATATAATAATATATATATATATATATGTACATAGAGTTATTGATAAATAACTACACCATTTATAGAGGTTGTAGGTCGTACATTCACATGAACAATATATTCTTTTTTTGATGGATAAAAAAAGAAAGTTCAATAATAATTGATATTTATAAGATAATTTTTATTTAAAAAATATAATTTATAATAATTAGTTCTATGTTTATAACCATTCATGTAATGTGGTGTTGAGAATCTAATTACACAGCTAAATGGATAGGGTAAACCGTGCGTACACACGATCGTTGTTTTATATTTTTATGGGATAGAGAAGATATGGAAAATGGTTTTCTGATAAATATAATGAAATATTATTATATTGGTGACACTATATTTATTTTTTTATAAATATTAAATACAATTTAATAGGATGGTTATGAATAAATACAATTGCATTATTAAATAAATATGATTAGCTTCTCATAAATGACCTCATTTGTCTCTCTTATGAAGGACAGTAGGGTTAGTATTTTTGGAAGACCAACACATCCAAAACATGGATAAAGATGTTAAGAATATAAATTATTATCTATTATTTGAGACAAATGGCTCAATGTGGGATGCCCAAGTGAATTTTTATGGACATATATATAATTGAGGAGAGGGGCATCTTTGGAATTTCACAATAGATAAAATTATATTAAATAATTTGTAATGAAAAATTTCCAAAAATAGTTATTTATTTGAATATAGGATAATATTATATTGTATTCCCACCAAAAAATATAATTTATACAATATTATGTGTCCTTTTTAACATTATCATTTTGATTAATGCCTTGGTTAGATATTTTTGACCTTAACCATGATAACCACTATTTTAATTCGAAAGGGTTTATAATGTCACAAAAAATGGAAATAATTATTCATAAAACAAATTAGGATTAATTAGAATATATTAAATAATTATGGATGAATATAACGTTTTATCCATTTTAAATAATTTAATTAATTATTTTGTTGATAAATTATCTTTAATGACAATTTTAAAGCTATTCAATTAATTTGACTTAAAATACATAAATATAAAGATGAAATTAAAATATAATGCTTTAAAACACATGTACGTTTTCTTATAGTTCAATAAAATGTGTTTCATACATTAAATAATTCATATTATTTCCAAATAATTTTCATTAAGGGAATTTATTTTATTTTATTGGTAGTTAAATAAATATTGTATTAGTATCGACCAAGTATTAAAGTTTATTATATAAATTATATAAATTAAAAATATATTTATATAATAGAAATAATTTCATTATGATTAGTTTAGATATTTAGTTTTATTAATATCTTATTTGTGTCTATTTTTGGACACATAAATGAAATAAAATACAAAGGGATTCAAATTTTGTACATATATTTTATTAAATTATACTAGAAGTAATTTTCAATGAAACATGTCCATTTGAAATATAAAATTAAACCCCAAAGTGATAAATATAGAATATGATTCATCCAATATATTTTGGAAAATTTTATTCCATGGTTATACACTTATTGTTTTTTTAACAGTCCAATAACACTTTTGATAATTATCGTACATTTAAAATTTTCAACATTATAAGGGTAAAAAAATATGAATATAAAATTCATAAAGACCCATAAATGGATTATAGTGGGTGAAATTAACCATATCTTAATCATTTTTTTAGAATTAATTTTTTTTTATTTTTTAATCATTTAATAAAATAATATTCACTTTAAAATATTCATAACATTTTTTAAACTATTCCTTACATTGACATTAATAAATTAAATATTACACTTATGATTCAAGAAAATATTTTCTTATATCTCTAGAATATCGAGGTGATTTATAAAATTCATGAATCTCATTACTTATCTAAAACTAGATTTTTTTTATATATTTTTATAACATTTATTTGATTTTTACCATAATTGAATAACTACTACAACATTGTTGTGTAAGTATTTAAGGTAATTATTTCTTCACTAAAATTTTCAAATAAATTACCATAATGAATATAAATATTTTTGATTTAATAAAGAAATTTATAGTATAACATTTATATAAGACCTCAGGATTTTGAATATGGTAGAAATTCTTTTAATTTTCCCAGTTAAACTCTTGTTTATGTTTTCTTTTGTTGTTTAGGCACTAATGTCATGCTCGTGGGATATTTGAACTATTTTAGAAAGAAGTAAGAATAAAGGGATGAAAATTGTATGTAGACCAAATATACGGTATGTATTTTGAGTGCACAGTATGTACATTTTAACCGATGTGTACTGGTTTGTTAAGACCCTATCCAGGACGTGTAATTGTTTTTACCTAAAGGGGGAAAACCTGAACATTACATAGTATTTAAATATTACACGCAGTGAAATATCCCTATTTTTATTATAAATAAATGGAAATGACTCACATATTGATATAAGCTCACCCCTCCCATCTGTTTGGTATAAGATCTCCCCTTGAAGCCAAAATCTAGGTTGGGGTTCCACTTAATAATATGACCTCCCATTCAAGTTTATATCATGAAATTATATAGTCTTCTATGAGTTTTACATTACCCATGTTCCTTTTCTCATTTTTATTCCTATCAGTGATTCTATTTTGGTGCAGACTCTGATGATATATTTTCATGTTCTTTGCCTATTTTCCATTTTCTTTGGATCTGGGTTGAGTTTGGAGCAAATAATGGATGCGTATTTTACTATGGGTATAGGGTACACATTTTATACCTTATCATTAAATGTATAATTATTTTATTTCTTTTTTACCTAATGATTCATGTCACACATTCTTACATTTCCCCTAAAATCAATTTAATGCCATGATTTAATTATTGGAACCTTAATAGGTTTCCCTTTATGCACTACGATATGTTTTTAGGACGTTAACATTAACAATTACAACTCGTAAGGTGTGTTTATATATGTTTCCAAAGTTTTACCACCTCATTTGGAGTATGTGATATATTCCTATTACTCGGAACCTGAATGAATTAAATGAAATTTCTGGACAGGGTTTATGCCTCATTTTACATATGATTGCATGTTAATAAATTGATTTACTGAATGAAATAAAAATGTTGGATTGATTTGGATGAACTCATGGATTGTATATGATTATGAAATGGGTTGTTAAATGAATTGTAAAATGGGATTAGTGGTAATTAAAATAGACAATAAATTACTGATGTTTTCCTTATGGGAACATGTGGAATTCTATGAAAAATTTTGCTCCGGGTATTATGGATTTTATTAGATTCTATGGGATTTTTACAACATTGATCAAGATTACATGGGATTCTTGGGACATTACAACCCCTTAGATTTAGCATTTGGGTCAGACAATTGATTACATAAAAGAAGTATTTGAGGATATCTTGGACATTACTACTCCTCAAATCGAGCCCTTGTGGGTCTAAAACATGATTACTCAACATATATCTTAGTTGATTTTTTTAACATTCCATATAGTTGACCAATGTTTTGGGTTCTTGATTACATTTTTTAGACTGCATAGTATCACAAAAGTTCTATCATGCACTAAAGCAAGTTCATGTTCACGACTGATGTTTTAAGTGTCTTTTGTTGCCTAGATAGTATCATTCTATCTTATTAATTTATATTACTATTATATATTTCAAACTCATTCCCCTTATATAAAAAAATTGGATTGGTTATATACACCAATTGTGGTAGAATAGAAAGTGTTATATCACACACTTTTCTGTTCACCGTTGGGTACCCAGAGAGGCATCATAGATGTATGTTGGGATATAGTAAAGTTACATCTTTATAATGCTTGATTGATCATTCATAAGATCTTTGCAGCACATGAACTACCTATAATAAAGATGTTTTTACAGATAGTTCTTTTTGGTTTTTTTTTTGAAATTTTGATACATGCATTTTAATGTATGACTATTTCTATGTATCACCTTCTATTTTGTATAGAGATAAGACATGATAATAATATTGTATATGATACTGATTTTAGTCTTGTATATTATTTCTGTCCTCTAGATGTTATATTTTTTCAATTATTTATAGTATTATTTATCTAATTTATTCACTTATGATACCACTATGTTAATCTGTTCATTAGTGTATAGTCTTCCCACAATACCATTACTAACTCTTGCTACTATTTCATATCATTTGGTATATGGAGAGGAATTCCTCATCCCATGTGGCCCTCTAACTCGAGGCACCATTTAGTGGATCCCAGGTCAGGATGTTACAAAGTGGTATTACAATAATATTTTATTTTATTTTTTCTTATCATTTTGGAATATTAGAGAAGTTATTTGATTTTTTTTGAAATTTAGTTATGAGATCTGCATGAGAGTATCTAAACCATGTATTGGAAAATGCCAAAATTCCTTGGATGGGATATCATGTTATGGATTTATGCCTATCATTGTTGATTTTACTTCACCATTGGTAGACACACTTACTTATTGATGTTCCTTTTAATATGGATTTATTCCTTGTGTTGAAACAAAAAGGAAGAATGGATCATGCATCATTTAGGAATCTTATAGGATTCAAACTACATGAATATGAAAAAAAATATAAGATGCATTTATTGACTTTATATCCTTTTTGATTGGTTAATCGTGCTATATAAATGTTATGAACTAACGATTATTATTGTATATTGAGAAAATTAATTAGTACTTAATGTAAATTTCGTAACCTAAAGAGTTTTTTCCATCATAGATTATAACATACCCCTTAAGAAATCAATTATTAAGGGTTGAGTCATAGATTATTGGTCACATGGGTTTGAAAGTGACATGGTTGGGATTAAATGGAAACCACACTTATATTATATAATATTTTCCTTCCGGAAGCCAGTTAGATATGGTTTATACCGACTTCTCATTCAAGATGAAGGTCATTAACATCTCATTATGCAAGGGGCGAGGTTGTGATCATGTAATCATGGAGAGGTGGTGTCATGGACATTGGGGATATGATCAGAGAGTGTATAACAGTGAATGGAGTTCCCCATTGTGGTAGGTAGGTGTCACTTCATGTGTGAAATCTTGTTCCTCAGGATGAAACATTTTTGTTTCAATCTCTCGATGGACTAGTTAGTTCTCTATCAGGAAGACCTTTATTTTTATCACTAAAGGATGACGTTCACATCTCTAGGGAGTGGGGTTATCATTCAAAATGATGAATGAGATGCCCTTCTTAGTCTATCCAGACGAGAGCATTGAGGGGTTGGTGATATAAAAAATTAGATTTCTAGCTTATATCTCGATGATCAAAGAAAATTTCTAGTATACTTCTCTCCATTGGTTAATAGATTTAAGGGAGTCTTCATAGATGGAATTATTAGTCTACAACCTAGGAGATATGTAGATTTTTCCATCAATCTAGTTCTTGGAGCTACAAATGTTTCAATTTCTTCTTATAATATTTATACTAATGGGCTACCAGACCACAAGTGGTAGGTGGAGTACTTGGTAGAAAATGTGTTTATATGACACAATACTTATCGCTCTGTTTCCCTGGACCTTTGTTTTCGAAAAATTGATCGGATCCATCATGTTATGTAAGAATTACATGAAATTGAACCATTTTATGATTAAGAACCAATATCCTTCTTCTCATATTCATTATCTATTTGAATATATCAGAGGAGGTCAGTTTTTTCAAATATTTTTCTGAGATCAGGTTATCATCATAGGCATTTTCGATCTTCAGATATTATTTGTTCAAATTTTCATAGAAGTAATAGCCTATATATGTATTTATTTATGCCATTTGGTATTAGAAATGTTCTAGTAGTTTTCATATGATGGTTGAACCAGGTTTTCCATACTTATCTGAAATCATTTGTGGTGGTATTTATGGAATACGTCTTGGTGTATTCTCACAATCAACATGTTAACATTAAATATTTAGATATCATTGTGGATACACTAATTGAGAATCAGATATATCCTAATATCACAAAGTGACACTTTTAGATGGACAAGGTTCACTTCCTTGGACATATTATTCAGAAACAAGGGTATAAGATAACTCAGATAAAGAAAGAGCTATATATTCATGGGAGAAAACCATGAAAATAATTGATATACATATTTTCTTGGGGATACATAGATATACATGCATTCCATATAGTATTTCTCATGCCTGGAAGCACCTATTTTAGGATTGAATAATATGGGTGTGAAGTTTGCTTGTTTAGATACTTGTGAGACAATCATTCAAAATATGAGAGTGAGACCGAATTAAGGTCCTGTCCTGATTCATTTAATTCTAGGAAAATGAAAAACTATTTATTGTAAAGCATCACATATTGTGTTGGGAGATGTTATGTTTGAGGAGTGAGTTTTGGAATTCATGTGTCATTAGTTGAGACAACACGAGAGGAACGCACCGATGCAAGATATCGAGTTAGTTGCTGTTGTCCCATTCTTGTGATTTTATAGACATTATTTACTACAAGAGAGTTTATTTTTGTAAAAATACCATAAAATCCTCAATTACATATTATGAAATTTTGAATTAAATAATAGGAAATGAATGTGGGTTTAATAACTAATGCATTTTGTCTTTTATCATTCATATACTCTCAGAAAGGGAAACATGATTTTTGAGGCGCTAATATGTAGAAATCAGATTCATTATGTTCATAAGGAATGTATTTCATGGTAGATTATGGACCTAATTTTAGAGATTCTCATCGAGGTGTAAGATAGAAATGTGTAGACTTTCCCTCATATGTGGTAGTGACACCCAAAATTCTGGATAGGGTGTGGATGATACAACAATCAAATTATTAGAGAACAGTCCTATTGCACAACATGGATGGTGAGGACATGTTCATGGTGGGACTATTGTAATGGATGAGATTTTTTATATATGTGGCCACTTTTGGGTTCTGATAGACATATGTGAGGAGTTAATACAAGAGTTTCATGCCCTAGCTTCGGAAGTGAATCCCAAAATAACCAATATGTATTGGTATTTACAATTCTCATATTGGTGGAAAAGAATAAAGTGAGACGTAGTTGGTTCTATCAGGAGGTGTTACACATACATGAAGGTTTAGATAGATCATTAGAAAAAATAGGGATTTTATAATATATCTCATTCCCTAGTGGAAATGGGATACCGTTATGATGGATTTTCTGACTGGGTTACTGAGGTCCCCTAGAGGTCGTGATGTCATAAGGGTTGTGGTGAAAAGGCTCATAAATGTCACCTGTTTTTTACTAATCAGGGAGAACTTATCAAGAAGATTATTATGAGAGAATTTATATGCATGATATTTTGTGGATTAAATGGGTTCCTCAAACCATGTATTTGATCAGGTTTCCTAGTTTACATATCTTTTTTAGAAAGGATTATAGAGTGAATTTGGTACACAGAATCTCTTGAGAAGAATATACCACCCTCATAATCATGTCCATTCAGAGTACACAACACATGTTGTAGAGATTATTTCTAAATCCCACTTCTATTATTGTGGGGGCTCTTGGAGGAGGAATATATACCTAGTTTATTTTTCAACTATAATTTATATTAGGAGACTATAAATATATGCCACTATGATGATCTTTATAGAAGCCCATGTAAATTACCTATGTGATAGATAGAGGTAGGCGTAGTTTCCCACCATAGAATTAATCTCCCATAAGATACTGAAGAGATGGTTTAGTTTATTATAATGTCGATGGATATATCATGGTCTATATTGAAATCCAGTGATAATCACCATCAATGACGTATAATGTACAAGGTCTGGGATTAGGTCTTTCTATGTATCCCACTATGGGTAGGACAAAAAAACATAGACAAGGTAATCATTAACTGTGATATGTTAGGCCTTTTGAGATTCTGAAGGGAGTCATGCCAACAACCTGTTAGTTGTTGTTACCTCATAGGCATCGAGCCATGTACAATGACTTCCATATATATCTAATACATCATTATCAATTAGACACATGTTATATTTTTTAGCATGATGAGGTTGAGTTTCCAGTAGATGATTCCTTCAAGGGTCATACTATACAAATATTTGACTGGGGAAAAAATTCCCATTGTGGATGGTTGGTTCCTTTCATCATTTTCCTTTATATTATAAATTTTATTTTCGTGGATACTCTTCTGTACTATTTTTAGTTTGTTCTTCCATTTCATTGTTTTCCTCCAATATGAGTCATGTTCGAAAACAATACTATATGAGTGTTCTACAACAAGTATACAATAGGTGGTACATACCTTTTACCAAAAAGTTTAGTTTTTATAGATTGATGTTGTTGTTTTACCTGCCAAACCTTAATGAATTTCTGTTAAAATTTATTGAAGGCATTGACTAAATTATTGGAACCCTATTAGTTTGCACACTTAGCATCATGATATGGTTGGTGGTTTCCAACCTTATCCCACACCACATGTGAGTTGTGTTTATGTTTCTGTGTCATGTTTTACCACCCCTTTGTGTGCGTGTGAGCTTTCCAAATTAGTCAGAGAAATAATTAATTAAACGAGATATCAGGAGAGGGTTTATATATATTTTTTCAGTGTGATTACATGTCATGAAATTTAATTAGTTGATTAAATAGAAATGGTGTAATGATTTTGATGAACTCTTGGCTTATTTAAGGAAATGAAATGGGTTATATAATAAATAATGAAATGGGTTAAATAGAGAAAGGGAATATATAATAAATGAAAATTTTTGAATTATGTGGACATGCTTAATTAATTCGATATTACTATTCTATGTATTTAGGATTACATTTGATTCCATGGGAAATAAAACTCAATGGAATCAGATTACAAAGGATTCCTTGGACATTACTACTCCTTGGATCTAGTAATTATTGTTGATAATTATCTTCATGAAAGAGGCCGCTAAGGTAGCCTTGGACATTTCTACCCCTTAGATTTGGCCCTTGTGGTTATGAAACATCATTACCTGGCATACACTATAGTGTATGTTTTATCATGCCATATTTTTTACCATAGTTATTGCGTCTAGATTACAATTTTGATACAAGACAATATCACACATATTATTTCATGATTTAATGTTAGACCATTTTTATGGTTCCTTGTATATAGTGTGCCATTTTGGTTGATAATATCACTACTACTTATTCCACAATATTAGAGTTTTATATTTCACACTACATGTGCTTATATATACATACTATATTTTTTATAAAAACCATTTTTGGTGGCCTAATGACTATAATCTCTTACCCTATTTGGACCATTGTTTTGTACCAAAAAAAAATCATTGATGTGGGTAGGGATTGGGGATATCAAAAACATTTCAATGAATCATTGATTTCACATAAAAGATGCAGAGAACATGATCATGGTATACTCATGATTTTTTCTAGAGATAGTTATTTTTGGTCTTTTTGGTATTTCGATAAATGTATTGTACTAGATTCTTTTTTAAAGGTATGTCATACCATTTTGAAAAGAGAAATGACATGTTGATCCTATTATATATTTTATTTCTTTTATTATTATTATTATTATTTCATTCATCATGAATTTATCTTTTATTGATTATTTCTATTATACTTCTTATTTTTATTCCTTTTGAAACCTCTTGGTTACTAATATCACAAGAGTATACTCTACTCATCATACCTTTACAAATCCCCACATTTAGTTAACAGCCTCAGGCATACCAGAAGGCATACATTAGGCCACATGTCCCTCCAGCTCAAGGAGCCTTTTGAAAGCTCATGGGATGGGATGTTACAATATCACTTTTTGAACCCAAAATAAAAATTCTATAATTATTAAAATGATGAGTGCGATATCTTTGAATTTTTATTAAACAAAATATTATAAATATCATAATAAACTACTGATAGAAAAAAAGTAATACATTAAATTCTTGAAATATTATGGATTATATTATTCATCAAATAAATTTGTAATTTGACTTTTTAAATTATTTAAAAATAAAATATCGTTTAAAATAAAATCCAGTATTTTCACTTATCCTTAATAATTCAATCATATAAAAAATTCCAAAAATCCATCTTAAAGTATTATTGATGTGATGAATCCAAATATTTAATTTATATTTTAAAATAAATTTTATATTTTTTTCTAATAATAAATTATAATAATAGCATAAATTTCAAGAAAACCTATTTATGGGGAAGACATTGTTTTTAATGAATAAAATTACATTACATAAAATCAAGTGCTTATTCAAGAATAATTAATTAATACATTTGAAATGAGTATGTCATTTTTAAATATATATAATAATTTAGTTAATGGTATTCATACCCATCAATTTAGTGTCTAGGTTATAATGGTCATATAATTATATTATGGAGTTCATTTAAGCTTCTTGCTTTGTGTTATATATGTTATTGAACATAGTTTTCTTTTAAAATATAACAATGTTACATTCTCTTATACTTCAATAAATTTCCTCATCATAATTTGGGAATGTGATTAGTAATCAATGATTGTAAATTTAAAAAATACCATTATGGAATTCCCTCTTCATAAAAATGGTTACAAAAACTTCATCTAAATAATAGGGAAAAGGAAACATGAAGGTCACCGAAAAATTATATTACCAAGTAGAATAACATTAGTGGGATGCAAAAATATGGACATGTAAGAAATTTTATGTCTCATGATCATTAATCATAGGAAATAGGATGATCATGAGAAATTAAATGTTCATAAAATCTTAAAATAGAGATTTATAAAATACCATCAATTTATCATAATTATTGGTTACAATATAATTATTTTTCTTAAGATTATGTTTCATAGAGTTTTGGATTTATATTACCATCTAAACTAGGATTAAAAGAAAATAATTTCATGAAAAAGTTGAATTTATTTCGTTATTAATTTTTACCAAAATATCATATTTTTCTCCAAAAGATGGATAATATTATTATTTCATTCCTCTAGCACTAATATTAATATTTGATAGATCACATAATAAATTGAAGGAAAATAGGATAGTCTTATTATATTTAAATATTATCCAAAAACAATATTGTTATCCTAGTTATTCCAATATAGATAAAACTATTTATTTATAAAACATAAAAAATAATTCCCAACTATTAGATTAATAAAATCCATAGTTAGTTAATCAAAAAACCATAAAATATATTTTTGACCAAATTCAGTACCCAAAAATCTAGAAGGAAAGTCAATATGATTCAAAAATAAATTTATCATTAATCACAAAATTATCTCTTAATAGAACATAAAAAATATGTGAGTACCTTGATCTCCATAAAAAATAATGAAAACATGAATGCTTTTAATATTTAACTTTATCTTTATTTGTTAAATAGAACCCCAGAATATGAATGTATTTCAGAAATCCATAAAATACAATAAACTCTTTCATGAATAACTTTTTCATCAAATAACTGCCCATTTTCATGGTCACAAACAATATACCATAAATATTTATTTGTTATTTTCTCAAAATCATACACATATTTAGGGTTATCTTACCTTAATAGAGTGTTATTTAAGACATTAACCATGTGACTAATTCAATTTTCTTATTAATCGGCTTTAATCAATAAATTATCTCAAATCTATTTAGAATTAGAATTGTAGTGAAATCCCCTAAATTTCATGATTATTATTATGATAATTTAATTTTTACAATTAATTTACTAATATTTATTGGATCAAAATTCACAATAATTGAAAAAGTATACTTTATCAGCATAAATATCATATGATTGACATTGATCCCCTTTCTCCTTCTATGTTATACTCTCCTGATGCTTGGGGAATTCATTTATGTATTTACCTATCTCCTTAAATATGATACATTGTATATTTTTATATTATTTTAATTCCTTTCAATTAGGATGAATGTTTCCTTTTTTCACACACTAGAAGTAAATTACCTTTCCTCCAATGCATGTACCAATGTTCTTCCTTCCACAATTATCACATGCTATAATATCCATTTTTTACTTCATTCCTTTATATATATTTAGTCATGTAATAATATTATTATATTTTTATACTTTTAATACAGAATACATAGATAATTAGTTCTCTATATTGATAGTACATGATATTATGTCCTCATATGTTGAGAATGTCTGGAAGACTTGTTAAGTATGGAAAATGGGCTTAAGACCATTCATGAAATGATTATTCACACACTTTGGTTATGTTAATTGATAGAGTTTTCATTCTTTACTCTAGGAACCATTTATCAAAATGAATAAGATACACTATATACGATCATAACAATATGAAACATTATATGTAGTCTCAAAACTAGTGAAACACTTAACAAAATTTGAAAATTTAGGTAAACTAATCTAAAAATATTAATATTGGATTCATTGGGAATAATTCCAAATGATTGTTTTTGTATAATATATGTTTTATATATCTTGTTCCCATGTTCTTAGGTAAAATACCCCGAATACCAACTATAAATACCCCAACCCATGTAGTCTAGATCGGGTTGTTACCTTATTAAATTGGCATAAGATACAAGTAATTGCATCATAAAGGACTGAATAACTAAGTATTATTGGTAAAAAATTTGAAGTTGAAATTAAATTTTCATTTTAAATCATAAAATACTCAATTTTTTAGGAATTCAATTATTCACTTTAGTTTATCCTTATATATCAATCAAAAATACTTTCCCATATACTGGGAAAAAATAAAACATAAGAAAGGGGAGAGGTAAAATCCTCATTATGGGTTAGTTTAAAATGGGAGCTATGAATGAATAAGGAATAATAAAAATGGAAAGTTGAATAACTGAAACAAATTCCATTTTATCAATAACATGAGAAAACTTTGGAACAAATAAATCATAATCAAATAATTCCATATAAATAATCATATAAGTATGAAAGATAACCATGTATATTCGAACTTATTGAATAATTGAATTGAATATTAATAACTAAATTAATAATTATGTATATAATAATTATAGAAAAATAAAACATACCATTGAGGGTTTTTTTCCAATACATATAATACCATAAACGGTTCTTGATAAGACATATAAACATGTGTAATGCCTCTACCATATCTATATCTAATTTGTCTCATGAGATCCAATAATTCATTGAGGGGATTTAGGAATCCATGTAAATCACTTACTAGGACCAATTCAATCCTTATATGAATAAATAGTACAATTTAATTGTCTTTCCTTATAAAAAATTAATAACTATTCATATTGGAATAACCAATCATATGGAATATCAATAATTTTCCTATTAAAATACTCATCACAACCATCCAAAGAAATATGAATAATGATATCATTATATTAGTTAATAAAAATAATATCCAATAATAAAATTTAACATAGATTAACATTAATTAAAGATATTACATTAATATTTATTGTGGAAAAAAAATTAAACATAGAAAATAATTTTTAAAATATAAATACTATGTACATAATAAAGAAATAATTTTCCTTGAAATGAAACTTGTAAACATTTAAAGAATTATTAATAGATTTATGGTTTCATGAAGCTGGAAAAACATGTTTAGGGCATATAATTTTAAAGATACATTCATTTAGTATTTATATTGAAAAAGTCAGAAGGTACGTGATTTGAAAATAACCATAAGATTCCTTTTAAAGAAATTTATAAAAAGTAAAACATGGGTAAAAACGACTAAATAGTCATTTTATATTAAGAAGAACATTTTTTATTTTTTTTGAAAACATGGAATATGAATATAAATATTCACTAGTGGATACATAAACATTAACAACCTTGATTAATTATGATATTGTGAATGAAAAACTTCCCACATTAGTAACATTTGAATCGTATTCACCATGAAAGAAATAAATCCAAATGAAGATATAAATACAATGAATAGAAGGAGATTCATGATATAAATATAAAATAGGTTGTTTACAAACAAAACGAAATAAATATGTTTGGAATATAGAATATGTCTCAAATAAGTAAAAGTGAAATGGGAAACCCTTACCTTAGTTAATATTTTATTTGTACATGTTGGATAAATTTTCAAAAAAAAATTATTTATTATACGTATATTCTAGAACCATACTCATATATTTAATACCATATATTACATACTTATAAAATTTTATGACCAATTTTTTATCAATTCAGTGTAAAAATAGATGTTTTAGGTGGTAATTGCTTAATTTTTCATAAATGTTTTCATTTGGTAGTTAAGGTCCAAAAAATTTTATAATAGGTCCATATTTTTTTAAAAATATATTTATGTTTTAAATTACATATATAAAAATACATATATATTTGTAGTCATCCTTGATGAGTTACACAGTTCATGGTGGCGGTAGGTTGTACACATTCATATACACTATTTTAATTTATCGATGGTTAGAAAGAATGAATGGTGAATATTAATAATTCATTCCAAAATAATATTTTTTTCATAGATATAATATATAATCATTATTTTCATCTTTATATCCATATTTTCATGTAGGTAATGAAAAATTAATTACACCGCAATGTGGAGACAGTGATCCATACGTATGCACACACAATGTTTTCGAATTTCAAAGGATAGAGAATATATAGAAAATAGTAGTATCATAAACATAAAAACGTTTAAATATATTTATGGTAATATTTATATTAATTTATAATTGTTACAAAACATTATGAAAATGTAGAAAAAATACAATTTATAGGTTTAGTAAAGACAATTACATTTAATTAAAGAATCATCCTTTAGATCTTTTTTTAGAAACAATAATATTGTTATTTTTGGAATAACATGAACTAAAAAACATGGATAATGTAGTTGGTAAGGTAAATATTTATGAACATGTTGATATATATGGCTCAATGTGTTATAATGTTCTTGAGGGGGTAGGTTCCCTTTTATTAATTAAGTGAGGGGCACTTTTTGAATTTCTTAAGTGATTAAATTATAATAATGTAATTTATCCTGACCAGTTAATCAAAATGAAAATTTATCAAATATTGAATATTAAGGGTTTTATTATCATCATCCAATATACTATTTACATGTTTGGTATCATTTCGAACATTATCATTTTGATTAACCCCTTGGTTAGTTATTTTTGACCGTAAACATGGTAGCCACAATTTTAATGGAAGATTAATTATTTTAAACTATATTCAATTAAAATTAAAAAATATAAGTATTTTATAAATTTTAAATAATTTAATAAAACATCATTTTGAAAAAGTATCCTTAAATTTAATTTCGAAAAAACTCATTTTATTGGACATCGATTTTTTTTAACAAAAAAAAGAATTAGAATATAATTATTTAAAACGTAAATATAATTATACATATAAATCTATAAAAATAATTTCAATAATTTATCCATTTGAATTATATGAAATTTTATATATTTAGAATCATTTATTTTATTTTTTGTTAACTAAAAAAATAATGTATTAGTATTGGACAAGTATTTTTTGTAATTATATAAAATCTAAAACAAATAAATTCATAATATGAAAATAGTTTCAATAATATCAAATTAAACATTTATTTTCATCAAAATATTCATTTCATTATTTTGTTCACATAAGAGATATAAAAAAAGAGAGTGAAATTTTGAACAATATTTAATTAAAATAATATATCATTCTATTACATGGAAAAGTTTCATAAAATAAAATGAATTATATGATATTATGATAAGGGTTTAACAATATTCATCCAATAACTTTTTGACAGGTATATGTTGTGTTTATAACCTCATCATTATGTTTTAACAAACTATTAATTATTTTGACAATTACCGATCTATTAAAATTTTCTATTATATAAGGGTCAAAAATATTACTATAAAATGAAAATGGACTTATAATTGTAATATAGTAGATTTAATTAACCATATCTCATTCATTTTTTAGAATATAATATTTTTATTATTTTTTAATCATTTGATTATTTACTATAACATATTAAACATTCCAATTCTTATAGATATTAATTAGTTTTTCTTTAAAAAATATAGATAATACTTATAATTTTAAAAAATATTTTATTAAATATTTAAAATTTCAGCTTCATCTAGAAAATTCATGAATCTCATTAATTATCTCAAAATTATATTTATTTTAATATTTTTAAAATCATTTATTTTATTTTTCCAATAAATGTCAAATATTTCAATGAGCATTGTGTACACATTTAACATAATTATTTCTTCCTAAAAAATAGAAAATAAATTACAAGGATTAATATTAATAATTTATATTTTAGAATAATATTTTTAGTTTAACAAATACACTGGAATACATCATATTAAAAACTTTATAGTTATTAGACAAATAAGCCTCACATCTTTGACATTTCTTTAAACAATATATGATAAATATCATAATAACCTCCAAGTTTTAAAAGGCCATATATTATAACCTTTAATAAACATGGACCAAATTTAATCGTCCGAAATTTTTTAAAATGTTTTTGGTCATTTTATTGTCCTGAACATATTATTTTTACCTTTAATTACCTTATATACCATTTAGCATTGTAGGAAAAAATGATCATGGTTTCATTTCATATTCAAAAAAAAATAAAATTGACATTTTCAATATATTTGGACAAATGAAATATTAATAATAAATATTTTTTCCAAATTCAATAAATAATTTTTTTAGAGTTTTATTTAACTTTAATCTGTAAAAAATGCAAAGAAAAACCAGTTTTCAAAAAAAATAACCTTTTAACTTATAAAATTTTGGTAAAATAAATTCATATATAAAATTAATTTTAATGATTAAAATTATATTATAATGAACTAATAAAATTTTAAAACAATATCCAAAATATTATTTTACATTGAAAATTATTTTAAAATAAAATTTTTTTTTCATTGAAATCTTTTAATTTGGAACATTCATTAAAAATTTAATCGTTTCAAAAAATTCTAAAAATCTCAACCAATGATTATATTGAACTGATTATTCTTAAAATTGAATATATTTTGTTATATAATTTTTTTATAATTTATTAAATTAATTATAATGTTCTTATAAAAATTAATAAAACACATTTTTGAAGAATGAAAGCTTTTGAGGAATAAAATTACATTACAAAAAATCATGTGAATATTCATGAAGCCTTAAGTAAAAAATATATTATTAGGTCATATATATAAATATTTAATAATTTGGTTGAAACTATTAAAACCTTCCAATTTAATTGGTATGTTATAATGTTTATATTATAATATTATGGGGTTTGATTATGTTTTTTATTTGGGGTGCTATACGTTATTGAACACAATGTTCTTTTAAAATTGTGAGATTTAAAATAAAAAACCAGGGTTGTATATTCTTCCCACTTTAAAAATACATTCACTATTGAAATTACATTACCAGATAAAAAAATGGGTATATATCACATTCATCACATCCTCACATTCCCTTATTACTTATTCAAATTTGTGATCCCCCCTGAGAATGTTTACCCAACGAGTAGGATTATTTCATAGTACCTTATATCTAGGAACCAATATTTATACTGATTATCATTCATAATAATGATCATTGTCTATTTTTATGATCTCTTTGCTTAATACACGTGATGGATTTGGTATTTACTTTTTTAGATGATATATATAGAACACATCATAAACTTGAACGAGGTTCGGTGGTAGTACAAATTAATAGGATACCAACCTTACTCAATCATGAATGTCAATGTTTCTAGTATCGATAGGTATTAAATTTCCATTCTTTTTGAAACTCAAAAAGTTATACCAAGGAGATATTCATTGAAATACTTTCTTACCAATTTTTAATTCCAAATTTCATTGAATATTCTTAGTATATGTCTTTTGTCGAAGTTGAGCTACCTTAATGTGATGTTCAGTGAATCCAAATTGATATACCATTTCATCTAAAATGTATGGAAAATGTATATTTTATAATATATCTTCACCCGAACAAATTTGATTTCCTCACTTCCTTTTTTAGAGGGATTCGTATATTGACATATCTAAATGATTGTGTTGATGTAATTTTTGTTAAAAAACATGACTAGAAGAAGGCATTGATCCTAACATCCTTTAAAATCCATAGTGTAGGATCTTAGCATATCCTCATTGTTCTAAATTGTTCTCTCTATATAATGATCTATCAGAGGATGATATGAAGTATTAAGACTGTAATCTATATCCTGATCCATTTGATGACTTCACCACGACATTGATGTTAACATTAGATCTCTATTAAATACAATAGAATGGGATTCTCCATGAAACCATGAATCTTGTTTAATATATATTCTAGAAAGATGATAAAAAGAAAAATATTCAGTGATAGTAGTGGAGTGTTATAAATCTATAAGGTCATCTACTATTATAGATATACTATTTATTAATTTAGATATTTTGGGGATTCTAGCGACAAAATTTTTAGTGATATTTTAAATTTCTATTATGTTATATGCAATGTTTAAAACAATATATTATACTTCTATCTCTAAAACCTCATTTAATAACAAACCAAGAAAATGATATAGACACGACCATAACACCTGTCATAGTTCCCACCATAAACACTATTTATGATCTATACATCTTCATACATCCTGTATAAATAAAAAACATTTACTTATGTGATTCATCTTGTTGATACTTCTTTAGATTTTGTATATATGGGATTCATTCATGGTTCGTTAACGTGTCTATTAATTCAAAAATAATGTTTAAACACAATAACGTTTTTCACATTCTTTCTCAATTATAAATCATACTTTTCCACCTATACAATCTTTAAATTGATAGATACTTAGAGACTGAATTGAGAAAGATAAGTTTTCACCTATTCCTTCAAGATTTAATGTAAAATCATTTAAAAATATAGATATATTGGATATTTTATAATCCTATTCATAGATAAGTTAGCATGATCCTTTGGACCCATTGTATATTCAACATTGTATTCCTTAATAGGGTGGTAATATTTGATAATCTATAAGATTTAATCACCACCAACAATCATCATTAAAACATACTCAATTATTTATATGTGAATATTTACATATATCTTTAACAATATATATGTATATATCACACTATTCTCCATAGTGATAATTCCAATTTATCATTTTTGAAAAAAGTACCATAGTAACATAAAATCATGAGTTGGGTATTATTTATCATTAACCATCAATTTTCATAGGAAATGAGATGTCATCATATCATTATATATGACGAAACATCATATTACACTCCTTAATGCATCTATATAGGACATAACCCTTATCCATTTTTTAGTGTGGGAACATGTAAAAAGACTCACTTTCACTCTAGTTCGATAAATGTTTCATCACATACATCAGAAAAATAACATTCAACCATTTTGAGTTTTCTTGGGGAGTGGATATGGAAATAATGATAATGTTGAAATAAATTTAATATTATATAAAACAATACCATGAAAAAATACATTTCGTAATTATAGTGTTAGTATTTTTCCAATGATCAATAACTTTTCTCTTTTTCAGATCCAATAATATACCATAAACAGATTTGATATGTCACAAAAAATGAAACATTATATAGCCAAAATACACTATTTGTAAATGATTCATACAAATTATATTTCCTTAAGGTCATTAGTACATCCATCACGTGATCTTAATGATCTTCTTCAGTCTCACAATATATAAAAATATCATTTAAATAGACTACCATGAACCATTCAAGGTAATCTATAAAGTATCTATTCATTAAATCTATGAAGATAGATAGGGAATTAGTGAATATAAAATGGAACCGCTACAAATATATTGTTCCCATATCCAATATGAAAGGATTTATTGAGTATGTATTCACTTATGACACTCATTTGATACTATCTAAATCAAATACCAATCATAGAAAATTATTGAGGGTCTCATAATTGATTAAAAAATAATTAATACAGGGAATTTGAAACATATTTTTGATTGTGATCTTAATATGTTCAATCTTATCAATGTATAGTATTATTGATGCATATATATTGATTAAAAAAAATAATAGTTTCACTCTATTTTGATGCACTTGGCTGAATGAATTCCTTTTTCTTGAATCTCATGGAGTTAATTCTTTAATTCAATAGTGGACATTCTATATGCAGGGTTTGGAATAATTGAAAAAACTATGTATGGTTTGAATTTATAATTTATCAAAATTATTTCGATGAATTATTGGAAACTATTCCATAAAAAACAAAAAAAATCTCAAACAATAAGTATATATAAGATGTTGATTTTATCAAAAACCATTTCGGATAAACACAACTGTGTAATAAGAATCCAATCCCAAATTATGGATATAATTTCTATTGGAATTTTATATGTATACTCACACTAATAGATGATCATATGTTTATTTAAAATTTAAATAATGAATTTATTTCCAACTTTATTGATGTTAGATTTATATAAATAAAGATAATCCACACCTAGTGTAAATCAAATTCAACAATATAGTGAATAATGAGATTTATAGGAACTACATTTCCAAAAAACGCTATTAGAGGAGAATCATAGACTAGAGATGTGATCATAATAACATAAAGAGTATTCAAAACTAAATGAATAATTTTTTATTAGGGTGGCATTTCAATACCATTGAAAAATTATTCTGATATAAAATACTGGTAAGATATATAATCAAATAAGACATTAGCAGTTCTAGTTTGGATGATAATTTTTCCTTTCACTCATATTTTCAACTATATTTACATTAATCACATGATATTTACAATTAAACCATGGATTTAATGGTTTATATCCTTATTCACCATCAATGATTATTATATTTGAGCATTAGTAATCATAATTTTCCCAATCCCAACAGTTAAAACAATATAATTTTAGTCATTCATTATTTGGTTCATTTTTTCTTCCATTAGACAACTTCTTCTTTTAGTGAATTTTATATTTGATTTTTTGATGACCATCCTTTACATAATTAAATCATTTACCAGTACCTCTAGATAATTTCTTATCTGTTTCCTTCCATGATTTATGTATCAAGGAATTCTTATATTATTCTCTCAATAGTATTTATAATTATTATTTAGTTCAATGTTTTCTTTATTATCATAACCATAATATTGATAAGTAATTTAAATTTTCACCTGTACCTTTATATAAAGTCAAATTCTTTCTTAGTATCTAGTAAAGAATCTTTGGAAAACACTATTTAAGGACTATATTTTGTGAAACTAAATAATTAAAACATCTAAATTTTTCGATTAATGATGATAACATAAGTGTGACTTCTAGAACATGTAATATTTTCCTTAAATGAGATAACAGATTCAGAGTCCTTCAGTTTAATCCCATGAAATTCCTTCTTGGTTATTTTATGAAGGATAAATGGAATGTAAACATTGAAAAAAAACTTTTAAACTCATCCAACTCCAAAGAGTCAATTTCTTAGAACAACCTCATTTAGTTGATAAGATTAAAAAATTGATAATATTAATATTCCTAATGATTAAAAACAAAAAAAATTAAATTTTCAAACATTGGAGAATGGAGAATATCTTTTAAATTTTATAGATCCATTTCTTAGCCACTAGTGGATTATATGTCCCGCTAAAAGAAGGTGGATGTTACCACATGAATGGATCAGTGGAACACTGTTCCCCTTTGGTCATTTGAATGATTACAGTGATTCAAAATTCGAGAAAGTTACATAATAATAACAAAAATATTTATCTTTATTGATCCTTGAACATTTGTTCATTCTGGTGGAAAGTCAGTGCATTACCTATCAAATTTCGAATTAACATGAATCTTTTAGGTTTCATCCATGTACTAAAAATGAAAATCTTATTTTGAAAAATAATATTTATAGTGGGAAACCACATTATCCATAAAGATTATTTATAGGATTTATAAATAAGGACACAATATTTTCAATCTATGAACCATAGGTTTAAAATTGGTTATCCATGATCATTTCTAAAACATTAGGATTTTACCTATTATATATACAATTTTAAATGATTTTTTCTCTAATGTTTTCTCATAATACATTAAAAAGGTACATAATCCTTTTTTGATACGAACTTCAGTGACCGATACATTTCATACATAAATAATACATCTTATTAGATAAATATTAAATACATAATATTAAATTCCATTTTTGAAAAATATAGTTTTAGTATCATTGGAAACAAGATACATAAAAACACATTCATTTGAGATATAAATCATCTCCCAATATGTTCTCTATAACTAACACCATTCTTAGACATATCATAGTTAAAAAATTATTCATAACGTGGGGAATGGTAATATAAAAAAGGGTGTGCTCAAATGCTCAGTAAGGGTATAAAAAAGAGGTATCAAGGAACACATAAACATAACATGTTAATAAGGTTATTAGAAAATAATGATAAAATTTTAAAACCATACCCTTTATATCATAGATCATAATATTGATTCATGGTATAAATCATGGTAGTTTATAAGACATGATTCATTGCAGTTTTAATGAACAAGATCCATGAGAGAGTAACATTTAAAAAATACATAAGTTTGTGGAATACACATAAGCATTTATAGTTATTTCCCCAATCAATTTCACATCCATGACCATCATATTATATTTTGTTCAATCCCCATTACATCAAATACATATTTGATGTTTACTAGAAAAACTATCTTCAAGTATAACGTCCCTTTCTGAAATGGGTTCACTTCACATTTCGATCATTATTATCTCATGATAAATATAGATTACACAAAGAATTTTAGTGATATATAATTCTATTCCCACCCATCTCATAGTCATAATGGATTAATATGTGTTCCCCAATACCATAAAAGTTTTATCATATATCACAAGTCATGAAAATGATATGTATTTCATAAACATTTCAATATTTTAGCATAGATAAACCTTGAAAAATAAATTGGTTTCATAAAAATATCATCATTATAATATTAAACCCTAGAAATAAAAAATGAAGCATGTATCCTCATATCATATCCCTATTAAATAATATCTGAGATCAGGGGATTTTATCATCGATGAAAATTTGCTTTAAGATATAATAAAAACATTTCCCAAGGAAGGTACCATTTTCACTTTGAATTAACATATTTGAAATTTGAAAATTTCTCAAATTTAAAATATTAAATAATTTTTTAAAATAAACTACGTAAATATTATTTTAATCTTGGAATCATTAGGTGGTCATGACTATGGGGAATTCCATTCATTCTCTGTATGTTCAAAAATGATTCTTATTTACCTTTTTGGAAAAAATAAGAAAGTACCTCATTGAAAAAATTTATTGAATATTATTCTTAAAACATTTTCTTATAATCTAATAAATTTTCAAAAGTGAATAAGTAATTATTTTCCTAATAGTCCAATAATATTCTTTAAAATGATTAAATTTGATGTGGATGTTGAAGTAAAATGATTTTCAACTGATGAAATGTCATATTTTGGTAAAAAATAATTATTTTGACTCATGAGTACATAAAGAAGAAATAATGAATGAAAAACATGTAATATCCATAAATAAAAAAATGAGATGATAATTTATGATATTCTTAGGAGGTATATCATAAAATTTAATTATCAAAAACATAATCTTAAACCATCACAGTAAACAATAATATTTTAATAAAAATCCCTTACCTTGAATTTTAATTTCATTAAAATTGATTTAAACTCATGCATAATAAATTTGAACTTATTATAGAACTATAGTAGAGTAATTTACATACTTATAAGATAATATATGATCATATTATAACATTTTAACACCCATTTATTAATAATTTCTTTTTAAAATCATTATTTATGAGTGTTAACTAATTCATTTTTCATGAGAATTTCTGTTTTTCTAATCCTTATACATTGATCATGGTTGAATCATATATATTATTAATTATAATATAAATATAATGTATATGTATATATAAATATAATATTTATGTATATATATTAATAATATATATTAATATTTGGACCCATCCATAAAGGATAGATATTGAAAAATGAATTACACGGTTCATGTAGGCAACATGTTGTACATACACATGAACACTATTTCCATTTTTCGATGGATGGAACGAAGTAAAGGTAAAAAATAAATCAATTTTTCAGAATTATTTTTTTATAATACATATAATATATATTAAATTTAGTATTATTACAATTAATGAAGAAAAACCAAAGAGGAATCACATCGCTTCACATAGGTGGTTGTCCACACATATGTCTGACCAACATTAACATTTTACAATTGATTGGACAAATGTAGATAATGGTAAAGGCATAATAATAATAATAATTTATCATAGTCAAGATAATTAATTAATTATTTTATAATAGAAACAATAGATATAGAGGATGTATAAAATGAAATTAATTTGAAAATGTTCAGTTAAAACTCATACCTCTTCATTGAGAAACCACTTTTCAATAACACATTAAGCCTTAAAAGGATGGTCTTATGAAAAAAAAGAAGATATATTATTTAGGGAATAAATATATTAGGTATTATGGAATGTATTAGGATATATGGAAGGCTCAAATATAGTATGTAATGAATAATAGGATGGGCTCTTTTATCAGCGAGGGTAGGGGCACTCATGGATTTTTATAAAGTATTAGATTGATATAAATTAATTTTCCAAGAAAAATGAATCCAAATTTAATTAATTAAAATATAATATTATTATTAGTCCAAATAATTCCATAAAATGAACGTTTTATAGTTTTTGGATATCTTTTCATCCTTATCTATGAGTTTTAACCTCCATTAGTAACTTTTTAAAATCACAAGGACAATAGTGTTTTTTACTCTCAAATGGTATTGACTGTTACCATAAAAGAAAATGTGACACAAATGTTTCATTGTTTATATAATAAATTATATTTTATTAAATTTTCCTAGATTAGGATTCTAATTATTTTTAAAACATTTAATAGAACATTTCTAATATAAAATATCAATAATTTCATTTTTTTGGAACAATTCATTTACTACAACTTGGAAAACAACACGATGAAAAAGGGGCCACCCCAGAGGAAGATTCAGAGAAATTTCACAGACAATATTGGAACTAAATTGATTTGGAATAATGAGAGTGTATGGAAATTCCATCAGAACTAGCATGTGCTTGTACGAGAATCCTATCCAGATGGCCATGCGAAGGTGGAGAGCTACCATCACGATGTCGATGCTGGGGTGGTGCAGTTTGTTGTTTTAATAGTATAATTGAATTCTCTAAGACCTTAAAGTATGCCTATAGTACATGTAATCTATAATCTTATGGGAATTTTAAGGGATACCCCAAATCCCGTGAAAGGGGGTTATAAAAAATCAATAAAAATAAAGGCCTCTCTGCCATTGGAGTATTTATTATTTTTATAAAATAATATAATCATCATACTAACATAAAATTGAAAATAATGGGCCATATTTTTCATTTATTAGATGATAATGGTTGGTATTCCAACATCCAATATGTTATGTTCAAGTTTTATATAAATTTTAAATCCATTTCCCAAAAATTTGACATTATTTTACCTATTTTATTCTTATCGGGGTGGAAAATGTTTACCAAGGTCACTATTCATATTGAAAAAAATAAAATGGAACCATTTCACAAATTATTATCTCGTAATTAAAAATATCGGATCCATTCTTAATGCCATAATTCTTATAATTGGTAGGAATTTATTTTAAAATATGTGTGAAAAACATGATGAAAATCATTTTTTAGAAAAGTAAATTTTTTTGAATAAAACTAAATTTATTATTTTATAATTATGATAAAAAATCTAATATAAATTTAAAAACATATTTTATAATATATAATATATATATTCCCTTAAAATTATTCACCAATATTATTTAATTTAAATTATTTTGATAAAAATACAAGTCGCAAGTAAATATTGTTAAAAATATAATTTTAATTTAAAATGTTTTTTATTTTTATTTATAATTATTTAATAACCAATGAATTCATTTATACATGTGTAAAAAATAATGTTTCATAATTTAGTTAGTCCAATTTTTTATCAAAATTTCAATTGATAGGTGATAAATTTTAAATTAAACAATAATATTTCAATAGTATATCATGGATTGTTTAAACGTAGGTCCAAAAAAATCTAATTTTTTAAAGTGAACTATTTGATAATATATCGTGGTGTGACATTGTAATATCCTATATTAGTTATTGAAATGATTTTTTTGGAGTGGAGTACTCAAAATTGGGGTGAATTTACTAACCAATTAAAATTCTTGTTTAAAATAATTTCAAAAGAAAATCACCCAGTTTGAAATTTTCCTATATAACTAATGTAGTAGGTATACCTAATTTATTGATTTTAGATAATCTATGCTATTTTTAATTAAAACAACATTAGAAAAACATTGGGAATATTATAATTTTTTGGTATTTATCAACTTACATTAAATATTTTAAATATAACATGTAAACTACATTTATAAATGCATTATTTCTCAAAAGATATTTTACAAATGGAGTAAGAAAATAATTATTGATTACAATGAAATTTTAAAATAAATGTGGTTTAGTCTCAAAATGAGAATTAATCCTTTCTACATAACACTCAACCTCTTCCAGACATAGTTATTACAGACAGATAAATGATCTAAAACATGGATTAGTGTATGTAACAATAGTTCACATGACTGTCTAGTTTGCTACATATCCCCTTACATAGTTTCTATGGGAGTATACATATGATAGAAAAAATTCAGAGTATTTAATTACACTAATTTTATATATATGATCTTTTTAAAAGATTCATAATAAATTTAATTTCATCTCAATCTAAATAAAAATATAGAGGGAGAATTGAAAGATCTATGTGGAAATATATTGGCGAATTTTTTTTCTACAAGTTTCTTTTCTATTCCAAGATTCTTTCTTTTTTTCTATAATGATATGAGAAGGTATGAATGTCTAAAAATATTTTAGTTTAGATGAAATAAAATTATAGTATCACATTGTGGATAATAGAGAACCAGTTAAACTTTTACCACTTGTAAAATTATTTCTACATTCCACATATTTTATTCCTCATTAAAGAAAAGAATTACACCAAAACATCCATTGTAAATCTTTCATTACGAATCATCATACATGGAATGAAATATATATTAATTAAATGACACTGAATTTTCATTTAATTCTATATAGAATGTGTCAAATAAATATGTATTAAAATATAATCTAAAATTAGATATAGTAGATTAAAGTGTGCCATGTAAGATCTTCTATGGTATGTCATAATCATAGAAAACATTATGGTTTGATAAAATTGATAAGCCGCACCATAAATTTATATTCACTTTCTTAAAATATAGTACATATCCAATTTCCAACAATATCATTTGGTCACTTCATTTGAACATGTGATCGCTTGAGTTTACAACAAAACTCCATCAGTTTTCCGAAGTCCCAACAATATCACAAAATTGATTTACTTCACTATGAATTCTATTGGATACACTACGCAGTCACACAAATATTTTATTATGTAGTAACTTAATGTATATACTATAAAATAAATTGATATTACAGAAAATCAATTCAATTTTTCAATAGTGTTTGTTTGAGATTTAATGATAAATACACCATGACTGATTTAATAGGCATGTCGCTGATTAACATGGTCATGTAGTTTCATTGAGAGTAAGTGAAAGATATGAGACCTTTTTGGTCTCTCAAATTTATAACATTTGGTCAAACTGATTGGTCGTATGGTCCATTAATTACTTGTCATTTTTCCATCATGCAAGATTAGATAGTCAAACGGTCGACACATTTACCAGTCCATCTATCTAGTACTTGTTTAAATTTATATTCTTCATGTTCCTTAATATCATGAATAGAATTCCCCCACGAGGTCAATTGAGTCGTTATGGTAACTTGAGAACTTATATAATTTTCATCAAGTGACTCACATCTAATTTTCTTTCTATTATATATTTATTATTGATAACATAATTAATGTATTTTATATAATTTATAGTAAATTTTTTTAACTTATATATGGAAAATAATTAATTAGGATAAACATAATTATTATTAAATGAAATTACCTGTATAATTCAATAAGATACCTCATTTTAATGATAAAAAATTATGGAATAAATAAATAAAAATAGTACACAAATAATCTATTTACATATTGAACTTTACTATAACATAAAATCATATATTTTACAATAATTATAAACATTACTCACATTTTTTATCTTATTAAAAAGAGTTCTAGAAAGGGTTAAAAAGTAAATATAACAATTAATTAAATATAGTGTAGAAAATAAATAAACAATTGTTGAATAAAACATTTTTCTTTGGTATTTAAAAAAAATACCAAAGGGAATATCAAATTCCTTAAATTGAATTAGATTCATTTGAGTTTAGAATATTTGTAGGTCAACGGGGTCATTCCCTTTACCAACAATTGGAGTAGGATGAGGTGTAGGGCTGGGAGAAGTGTTAGTTCTTGTAACAGAAGGGTCTAATAAAAATCATGATATAATTAAATGGTTGGAATAGGATAATACCAAATGCTCTAGTAGTAGGTGTAAATAGTGACGTTGAATAATATAGTACACGTTTTTCTATATATGCTAGAGTAGAGGTAGCATATGATGCACACATAGGTGAAGGGTTTATACTTGGTATTATAAGAGAACAATTTATAAGAACTGGAGGATTGAAATTATACATACAGGGCTCTAAGAGTATTGTAATGTGTGACAGAGCTTAAGATCCATTTTTTGTGAACTACAATAATAGAACTTTCTCTATCACTAAATGATCAAGTATATGTTCAATGATCAAAATAATTTTCACAATTGGTTTAAAGGATGTTATTAGGGGAGGAATATTAAGATATCAATCAAATAACCTTCATTGAGTTATCATACATTCATTAGTAAAATCCCACTCTAGAGAATAATTTATTTCTCCCTTAATGTCATACATATCCTTGGAAATCTTCACTATTTCTTCCATAACCATATAAGAAGTCTTCTAACCATGGAAAAAACATCAATCTTTACATTATTCCTTATATTCCCAATAGTTTAAAAAAGAATATGAATTTTATTATGCACAACTATTATGATTATATCTTGTTATATCGAAATGGATTATAGAGGGGATTAGAATATCGAGTATAAGTGGAAGGCCAAGAAGAGATTGTGATAACCAATATATACATGTTTTCCACCTTAGCTATCATATCTATCAAGCATGCCTAATAATGTACGTTTTTTCCCTAAAATCCATCTATAAATTATTTGGAACAATGAATCGCATTTGAAATATGGTCTAGGTTTAAAAATAGATGAGTATTTATATAAATAACCATTCTATGAATAATAAAATCTAATATATTCATGTCTATCATATTAATTATGACTACTGATACTAAGAAGACATTCTTACAGTAAGTCTAAAATATCATTCTTTAATTTAATGAAAGAACATCTAGTAATGACTAAATTACATGAAATTAAAGCTAGATGAGATGGAGTATATGCAACATGAGGAGGTGGATTATAGATATTGTTAGTAATTTTGTCACTGAACTCTAACATCAAATGCCTCAACCAAGATCCATCATTATTTAACGATTTTTTTTGTGGATCCTAAATTTATTAAACAAAAACCATATAAGTCATTATAGATTTAAATTTCAGTTAATAGAGATGAATTATAAATTGGATCACCATGAAAAAGGTTATACATGTTTTGTTTTAAGGGAGAAAGTTAAATGATTTCTTAATGGGTAGTTCCGTATAAAATTTTTAGAAGGTCTAGGTGACTCTATTCCTGAAGAACTACAGAGGGATAATCTAAACAGTATAGAATAAAATGTCTATACAGTATAGAATAAAATGTCTTCTCACCCTGAAAATTTTATACTCCTCTCATTACTTATTCTAATACTTTTAGAAAATTTAGATCCCTTGAAACATCAGGAACATGAGAGTATCCCATGTTCATTTTATAAGATAATTTGGTATCTTCATCAACATCAAAAATAGCCTAAGATCTATTCTCTTTACATAATTAATTAAATTAAACTATATTTATTGGATTCAATCATAGATGTATTATATACTTTTGTGCAATATGGTTCTTGAAAATAATGAAACACTAATAATTCATATCCTAAAATTTTAACTCCATAAATTTCTAAGAATTAATATTGTTTTTTATTATCTTTATAGGGGGTTGCTTAAGAAAAATAACACCTAAAAGTATTGACTATATAACATATTTGGTTTATGTCCCTTATATTCAAGTAGAGATGAAATATAATTGGGGTATGGAAGATTATTAAATCCTTAGGAAGGATTAAAAATTTATCCACTTATTACATTATAAATATAAGAATTTACATGGTAGATGGTATAGTATAAAAACATTATAAAAAATATAAATTATCCATTTATTTCACTAGATTTATTCTTTCGATAAGATTTATCCCATGTTTATTTACCAGAACCATTTATGATCCCAAATTATAGATGCTTTTAAGGATATGATTATTGGTAACCCTTATACTCACCTCGATGAGGTAATTTTAAACACTTATACCAAGGGATTATATAAATATCCCATTAATAACCCTTAATAATTTTTTTCTAAATATATCCTACTGACCTTTAGATTAAAACACCATATTCACCAAAAACATCTTCAATAAAAAACTATTTAAAATTAAATTATCATCCAACAAACAATCATTATGTTATTATTAAAGAAAAACTCTATATACTAAGGAATATATTTTCCCATTAGAGTAGACATTAATTTCATCATTTTGAATGAATTATTGTGAAATAATATATACATTGTAGAGTTTAATAAATCCACATTTGATTTAAATTAATCCTCCAAAATCATTATAAGCTTCATTAGAACCTTCATAGAAATATTTCTTAAGCTCGAACACTCCCAATTGAGATTCAGGAGTGAAAAATATAGGATTTCAATAAAGGTTAGAAATAGGGTTATTCAAAAGAATTTAATGATTATTTTATTAGATATTAAATGAAACTCTATGGGGATTTCTTTAAAAAGAGGACACATACAAAAACTAAATATAATAATTGGATTACTACTTATCATGTAATGTAGTTACCCAGTAATACCTCAATAAATAGTTTAGTAAATTTGGTTTCATATTTCATCTACATCCAATATCATTGTGATGCTCATTAGAGTATCAGTTAATTTTGATCTATCCAAGACAAAATAACTAAATGTCATATACTATAATTACATTGGTGTTATGTAATACCTTATTTATATTGAAATGTTTTAAAAATATGTTACAATTTTAGTTCATGCATCAAATACATTTCAAAATCATTTACTTAAGTTTTGAAAAGAAAATACACAATTTTTTTCTTGATGAACTAAATATTATATCACTATCTCATATTTTCTCATCCTAAAAATATTTTGAAGTTCATTTGAAAAATATGTTTGGATAAAAAACAACTTTTTTAAAACCATTTTAAATGAGAACAATGATGAACTTTTAAATCCAATATCTCAGTGCATGTTTTAAAAAATAACTACTTTGGGAAATTTAATAACATTATTTTGAAAATAAATATATGAATTTATATGGGTTGTTCAAAAAAACATCCTCAACAACAAAAAAATTTACAAAAGCACACATGACATCCATTTAATATAATTTTAAATTTATATGTATTGTATATGAAAGTAGTATCCTAATTTCATTATATCTATCTTTCATAACAAAGGTTTATTCACAGTCAATTCCTTCATATACACTATAGCCTTGTGCTAACAATATATCTTTATTTATAAAAATATTTGTAGATTAATCATTCTTGATAATATATACCCATTTAGTTCCGATGATCATATTGTAATTTTTTATCTCAAATTGTTCTCATACTCTATTACTTTCAAACTAATTTATGTCTTCATGCATAACCATAACTAATTTTTATCACTTATTGGGTAATTAATGTTCTGAGGTTCATGATGGGAACATAATATTTTATGTTCAACTTAGTGCCTATGTGATTATTGATTGGATTTCGTCACGTTAAAAGTCTAATAGTAACATATAATGGATAATATCTATGATTTACAATGTTTCAATGTATACTAGATTCCCATACTTTACATAGGGTACAGTTCCACAATGTGGTATTTCTTGTGATATTTTTTATGTAAATCAATAGTTTCTTCATAGGTCTTAGAGCTGAGAATGATATTTAAATTAGACCTATAATATTTTATTATTTAAAAGAAATCATTAAGTTCATGTGGATCTGTATCATAAAATTCGATATGAACAGATTATTCCATAAACCTTTTCCTCTTATCAATGAATCTGTAGGTATTAATGGATATCTAATAAAAATGAAAATTTCCTAATTTATATTTGGAAGAATATTTATCGTGTTTATATTTTATATTTATAAAATAAACTTTTGGAGAATTTTTTTTGAAATAATTAACCATAAGAATTATTCTGTTACCTAATTCATATAGAGTTTACTTTAAAATAAGTTTTAATAAGAGTTCATTAATTACGTTACAAGATGCTTTTACATGATTTGTCCAAAAAGAGGATATTAGTTTATATTCACTAATAATGTTCTACAAAATTTATTAATGTGTCTTATTCCTTATATTAATAACCCTATTTTTTTGAGGTGTTAAAGGAGTAGATAAATTATTATTATAGCCACATTGATATCCTATGGATTTAGTATCTTGTTTTTTAAAATACAAAATATGACCAGTTCTAACACAGTCAATGTAATGCCAACTATGGTATAGATCCACATGAACCGAAAGTTTTAAAATTACCAAATTGACTAAGTCAATAATTTAACATATTCCATTGTGATCAATGGTGACAATGCCAACATATACATTAATCAAAACTTTAAGACCCTAGAATCTCCCTTTCATGTGTCTAGAATTATAACAATTTGTATACCATTACATTGTACATGATAAATTTAATAAAGCTTCCTATAATCAATCAAATAAATATTATTTACTTGTATCTCAGTCACTGGAAATATCCTCAGAATCATAGAATGTGTGCTTCATTGTCCTCATTTATATATTCTGTTGGTCCTTATAATTTTTGTTATATTTGATCTGTGTAAACTATTACATTATGTTTCCTTTCTAATAAAACTCATATTTGGTATCTACGGAATTACCATATTTCTTCTAGTCTCATTTTTTAAAATAATTTTCATTAAATTTTATCATCCATAATAACTTATTTTGTTGTATAACATCTGGAATCCTCTCGCAAAATGGGAAAATTCATCAACACTTTCAGAGTCACCATCAATCAAATTGGTTATATACTCTTTTATTACATATTTAGATTTTAATTTAGGTGTTTTTAATGAAGTTGATTTGTTTATGCTAGCAACCTAATCATTTAAATTATGTTCTTCATTGAACATCGTCAGTTTTACAACTATTTTATTTAATAGTTGATTAATCACATCACATGATTCTCAAATGGAAACTATTATTTTGATAACCTATACATATCACTAATTGATATTAAATAATATTAAATGAATATTAATTGTATAAAATAATGATCCACAATAAAATCTTGTAGGTCTAGTATCTGTAACACCCCAATATTTCATAGCACGTTATCTTATTAAAGTAAATTCAATAGCTTGCGCTACACACAACACCATGTTTGAGCGCACAACAACTTAGAAACTAGTCATTAAAAAGTGGTTATGAATAGTATTAATTTAATTTTTAGTTATATATATCCTATATAATATTAACATTCATATATTTTGTTTCTTGGATATAATATAAGGACAAATTTAATTTTTTATATAAAAGATGTATTTTTTCAAAAAAAGAAATTTTACCGTCTATTTAATGGAGGATCTTTTTTAAAACAAATATTTGAAACTTTTATATATTCAATTTAATGAAATTAAAATCTTTTTTTTATAAAAGAGACTTAAAAATTTTGTTTGTATAATTTTTTTACTTTTCTGATAACTTTCATATTTTGATGAATACTGAATAATACTAAATTTTAATTGAAAACAGTTTTTTAATCAAAATAATTGATAGAGGTAAATTATTCATTTTAATGGTTTTAAAGTATAATTATATTATATTTTTATCATTTAATACAATGAAGGTAATTATACATAATTTTAAATTTAAATTTGACATAAACACATGCCAATGTTTTGATAGTTTTTTCTTTTTAAAAACCCACTTTTTGGTTTTGAAAACAGAAATTAATTTTTAATTAATTAATGAAAAATATATGTTTTTAATTTGGTAAAATAGAATTCATTTTTGAATTAATAATATCGAAATTTGTCTTAGGTGAATTGTTTTTATATTTCTGAAGACATTCAATTTTTTGATGAATAGTGAAAAACACTGGATTATTGTTTAAAACCAACATTTTATATAAATAATTATCAATTTTATTTAGATTTATTTAAAGTCAAAATAGATATATAATACCTATATAAGTTGAATTTAATTCATTGGAGACATTTTTAATAAAATTAGATGTATAAAATTTTATTGAACTTTTTAACATTTTTACCCACCTTCTGGAAGCATTCGAAAATTTTCATAAAACATAATTTTGCTGCTTATGTGATTTGAATTTTAAAAACCCTTGAGACATGGTTCATATAAGTAAATAAAATGTGGTTCAATAAGATGAAAATAATTTTTGGTGAATAGTATGTTTTGACTTTTATTTTCCACGGTTAAAAGATTATTGGGTAATTAAAGGTAAAAATGATACTATAATTACCCTATAACATGTCCTAATTCTATTGGATAAGTGTAATTAGAACAAAAACAAACATGGGAATAAAATATGATCCTTTTGGTCTACTTGGAATAGATTAATCCATTTATTATTATTTTATTTAGAGAAGATATAAAAGTGTTAAATTACATGTTTAATTACTAAACCATTTTTAATATAAGGTTATTCATAAGATAAATTAAACAATAAATATTCATTAGAAATATAATTATATTTAATACCTAATGGTATTTTATTTATAATTTTTAAAAGTTAAATAATTAAATTTATTTATGACACAATGACGATTCAGTAATTACTTTATTAATGAAGGAATTGAATAAAAGGTATTATAAATATTTAAAGAAATATAATTTCTAATATTTTATGACATACACGAATTTTATATGTGAATAGAACATTTTAGGTTTGATTCAATGTATATTTTTTGATGTAATCACGTTGCTATAAATTTCACAAAAAACAAATACTAAATAGTGTCAAAAATTACATAAATGAGTTTTTAAAACAAATAATATATTATTAAATTATATAATATTCTTAGAAATATATGGTTAGTCCTAAGGGATTAAATAATATTATATATTTCATTATTGACCTATTTAATGTTCTTTTGGATGTTTAGAGTATGTTTATTAACCATATTGTTTAAGAATATAAGAAGACATAGTAAATGTTAAACTATATAACTAATAGTTAAATATAAATGACAAGGTAAATATAGTAACATAAACTTGTCTAAAACATATTGATTGAAATTATTTCAACCATATACACCTTATCTTCCAAATAAATTAATTTTTATCTATCAGAAAGTGAAAACGATTTTATAATAAAATATTATTTTAAACTTTTCCTAAAGTGACCCTCACCTATCTTATAAAACAGTACATCCCATTCCATTAATTTCAAGAATCCAAATCCTTTTGAGTCGGCCAAACCATGAAGAAATATCCCCCTTATAACGCTAAAATAAACCTAGAGTCCTTACATTAATCAGAAACCAAACCTATGGGGCCCTTTTGATCAACTCAAAATGAAACACCCGAAGAAGAGGTAATAATTTCTCCACCCCTTTCAAGTTCTTTTCTACTTCTGCATCCTGTTGTTTTTGTTTCCATAAAAAAAATAAAATTACCTACTACATAATTTTATGTTATTAAAAATATGGTACAACCATATTTGTTACTCAATATATCCAATAAATTACAATGTCACCAGATGTGCATACGTATGGCTTACCATCTTCACGTCGTGGGGTAGTTCGTTATTCAAACACATCATTATTTAGATGGGTATAATAATGAGTATAAATGATGTAAATAATAAATATAACATGTCAATGATTTTTTATATGATATAAAATCCAATTACATATGATTTTACCGTCAATATTAATATACTTCCCCTCATGCGTATGTATGGATTACCGTCTACACAAACGCGATGAGATTCATTCCCCATCGTAATCATTCAAAAATAATATTCATTTTAGGATTAAAAATAATTTTTTAGACCTTAATATAATTATGTATATGAATCAAATACATTTTATCCATAACAAACATGGCTTAGGTAACCAACCATGTAATGGAAAACAGATCAGTTAACACTCGAGACGATGATACTACTAAAATATTATTAACAAAGAAATATTAGAAGTTCATATATAATATCATATTTACATATGTGGTTGTTTTATAATTTAATAAAATTTATTTAACTATCATAAAGGAAGTTAACATAACCACTACCAAGGAAACATACAAGGTAAGTGTTAATTACAAAATTTTATCATTATTTGAGATTGTTTATGTGTAATTATTTTCTGGGACGTACTATCATCTATGTCCATGTTTGAAAAAATACATTTCAAAATTATTCTTTTAAGATAATGTTTTTCTAAAACAATATTTTAAATGATTTAAATATCTATTCTTATAAATATTTCTCATTAATGTCCATGTTTTCATAATGGTTTTATTGATTTATTTATATGGACATGAATGTTTTAAAATGTTAATTAATTTAAAATGTTTCAAATTGGTATGGGAACCTTGATTCAAAAATATATTTTGAATTCCATCCATTATTAAGATTACAATTTTAAATGATTTCACAAAAATGTATATTTCTCTAAAAAAAGTATTACTGATCATTTTCAACTATTTCATCAATTTTTTTGGATATTATTCTTGATTGAAGATGATTTATTATGATAAAAATAATCCATATTGTATTGAAGGTTTTGTGATATGTCTGACTATGGATGTGTTTTTTATACCATTCATCATTTATGGTTAATGTATTAACATTTCATATGCTAGTTTTAATATGAATGTTTTTGTTATGTTTCATCCTTTTCATATTAGGAATGCATTGGACTTAGTAAGTGATGGGTGGAGCCTGAAATATCTCATCGATTCATCAGTATGTCTCATGAGAAAAAATATTGTCTTCGCACAAGGCCTTGAAAAATTCTTATTTGTAGTCTTGGCACACAGCCTTGACTATGTGGTTATGATGTCTAAAATTATGAATTTAATCATTATGAAATTGTCTATTGATATTGCATGTGATAATTCGACTAGTAGAATATTCATGTGAATTAGTAAATAGAATTATTTGATTTATATTCGCCATATTATGAATATGTTTATGTTTAAAAGGCATGTGTTTTAGTCTAATACATTACCTTAAATGTTTATGATTATTTATGAATGTTTACACTATATTATTATCTTTACTGTGAATCTTATCTCACCCCTTTCTTATGTTCTATTTTCCATGGATTCTATGAAGTTTATTATGATTGTTAAGCCGGGTTAAGCTAGGGGAATAATGGAGTTCTCAAAGGATAATTTGTTTTTTTTATTTTATTATGTGTAAGCTAACTTTCATGTATGTAATATATTTTCCAAGAATGCAAAACTGATCGGTCATATGTGACTTTATTCCATATAATCATGTCATTGTATTAAACAAATTCACCAACTTTCGTCTTCTGGGGTTGGGGCGTTACATTATCTTTGAAAAAATAAACATATAAACTACTGGTTCATAAGTGAGCTATATCATCTACTATGATGTTCTTCATGACTATAACCCTTCTCAAAGATATCATATATATTACCTTTCACCATAAAATATGAAATGGAAACATAAGAAAGAGAAATATCAGATTCTCGGTATGGGTAAACAAGTAAGGTATCAAGGATAACATAATCATTAAATCAGAATAATGGTATGAGAACATAAGAATAATATATGAAAACCATATCCTTAATGTCATATGTCGTAAACATGATTCATGGCTCAAATCATGCTAGTTCACAAAATACGAATCATAATGGAATCAATGAATTTGAACTATGAGAACATAATATTGGTAAGAGAAATATATTTTTGGCATAAAAATAAGAATAAAAAATAATTTCAATATTTTTAAATTATTAATGTCAAGGTTATTATAGTTGAATTGGTTCACTCAAAAAAACATTAGAGTAGTCATTGTTCACTCCCAATACTATCATAGTGGATCGAGTACCTTACTAAAAAGGGTTCACTCCGAATTCCATTAATTTTTATCACATGAGATACAAATATATTCCCAATGAATTGGACGAAGGTATAAGTCCCTCCTATAACATAATGAAAATCATGATAATGTCTTCCATACTATCAAAAAACATTCATCTTAAAAACCCCATATAAATTAAATGGGTTTCATTAAAATTTAATTGTAACATAACTAATGTAAAAAAATAATGTTTTCATAAACATTTTATCATTTCATTAATGCATAACATGTAGAAAATATATAGGTTTCAAATAAATATCACATGTAAAAGAATTTAGTTCCCAAAACATCATTTCATAATAATAATAAACCATACAGATAAAGGATATGTATGGTATCATCGTATTATATCACCACCAAAGCTTATATAACATCAAATGATGTCATCATAGATAGAAAATGATTTTAAAAGTTAATATGGGGAATTTATTAATGAAAATATCCTTTCCATTTTAATATTTCTTATTAAAATACGAAATTTTTTGATATATTAATGAATGCATATTATTTGAAAATAAATTTTGATATTTAGGATATTTCAATCATTGAGCGGTCATGATGACAGGAAATTTCATTCAAGCCATACAGATAAAAATAAAGATTCCTTTCCCATTTTCAGTAAATAGTCAAAAGTGTATTGTTTGGAGGGATGATAAGAAGATAAATTTTAAACAAGTATTGTATTTGATATAAAATGTGTATAATTTATTTAAAAAATCATTAGAGAATAATAAAAACTGTCTTTATATTTTTTTAGAAAACATGGATGTGGAAGAAAACATATTTTCGACCAAAGGGAGAGTAAAATTCAGTTTTACATAAAGACATTTTTTTGAAATATTGGGTACATAACGAGAGGAAAATAAAATTGAAACATATTATTTGTACAAATTGTTAGTCGACTCAAAAAATAATGGGTTTTAGAGTTAAATTATAATATTTCACCATTGTGTAGTAATAGTAAATAAGCCAGAAAAACAATGAGGATGTAATATAATACCCTTACTATTTAGGTATATTTTGAGTAATAAGACACTTGAATTAATAACATCCATTGAAACTATAATTTTTAAAAAACAAGGATATTAATGATATAAAATTTAAAAGGGTTTGTATATAATACCCAAAAAATAAATATGTGGTGAATATGGATTATTTCTTTAGGAAATAAAAGATAGGCTAGAAATTCTTAACCATAAATCTCGACATTCATTATGACGAAAAATTATGTTGACATTATTATATAATATAAATTCAAATAATCTATCAAAGGGAATTTTTTTATAAAATATTGGAGTGTCATATTATTCACCCATAAAATTTATTTCACCTTTAAAATTCTGTTACATTAACTCAAATAAAAGGATATATTTTCCCCTTTATATCATTATGTTCCCATATAGCATTCTGAAATATTTGTTATCACCTTAAAACATTGACAAGATGAGTGGTCTTGTTTCATACCACCTTATCTTTAAGATCCATACTATACACTAGATTGTTATCATAATTAATATCCAACACTAGTGGTATTACCTCCAATTATAATCATATGAAGATTCAAGTATGTACTTACTAAGGTTAGATACATGAAACACCACATGGAATTTGGTGAGGTTCAGTCTGAGTTTTAATTGTAATATACCATCCCAAATCAATCAGGATTTGTGAAAGGGAAAATAATCATAGGGTTAAACATTCTTTACTTATTAAATCTCATAACCTTCATCCATACCAAAATTCAATGGAAAACCTTCCACAAAAATTCCAAATCCACATCACACTGATAATTGTACGAATAAATTTATGGTTGAATATTATCTATTTTTTAGAATTTATATACCATTATATGATAATTAATTATAATGATAGGGTGCTAATATATTTCATTCTACAACTTCATCCCAATATTTTGGAGTTCTTCACTACTTTCTATAGAGTTATTTATAAGGAGATATTTGAATAATTGGAAGAAATAAATTTTTGTATGAATAACTCACTAATGGAAGGCGTTAATCCCAAAAACTTTTTAAATGCATAGAATAAAATCTCATCATATATTATTAGATTTATGGGTTATATTATATTGAAAAGCTATTTTAGGATGATACAGCATATTGAAAATCAATTCAGTATCAAAATCATGGTTAAGACATCATAAGAAATTTGTGGTAAACCTCAGATCCCAGTACAATATAATAATGTTTTAAATTCCATGTACCTCTACCACTTATTTAATTTAAATTCTATGATGTTGATATATATGGTATTATTATCTTATAGATATAAAATGTGATTAATACAAAAGGAAATAGTGTTCAACCCCTTTAACACTGTTCTCATTAGGATTTTTTGGGTGTTCAAAATCCATGGTGATATTATCCCATTTCCATTCTAGTGTGGTTTATGGTTGTAAAATCCCACTATAAAAGTTACATTATCCATTACATGGTTACCTACCAATAACTAATATAAAAGTTCTGTTATATATCTCTTCATGAAAACCCACTAGAAACACACTTTCATATCTCTATGTATCTTCATAATTATAGGATTAATAGAGAATGATGAACTAGGGCCTCTTATAATTTCTTTTTCTTCAATCATGGTAAGTATGGAACTTATACAATTTTCTTGAAACTTATCATTTAATCACAATCATGTTTAAACTAAAAATATTTTTTCACATTAATTTGATTCTCTACAAATTTAATTAAAACCTCTTTTATATTCACATTGATAGATGGTTGAAAAATTATTTGAGAAAGATAATATTTCTCCCTTTCCTTAAATATTTATAGATCCATTATTTTTAAATAAATAAATATAGGATATTTTGTAATCCTCATCATAGATGATATTGGATAATTATTTTGACTCTAAGAATAAATTACCTTAATCAATTTTTTATGGTGGAAATGTATTAAGGAGTCACAATCCTTATCAACTCTAACATTATTCATAGGAAAATATTTAACACTCTCTATCTGAATATATTATTTAAACTCTTTTGATCATTATATATATTACACCAATATCCATAAATTAAATTCCTTAATATCTTTAATTAAAAAATTATCATAACTAACTCTAAATCATGAGTTGGGTTATTTGTCTTATGAACATTCAATTTCTATGATACATAATCTTTTACCATGTCTCTCTAAATATTTATGCATCCCGATTCCTTCTTCAATGAATTAAAATATATTACAAACCCTTCTCTATTGTAGAGTAATTTAATCCTAGGATTTCCAAACAAAATTTTTATTTAGTTCCTTGAAATTTTAATCACATTCACCAGTCAGGTGGTACATGGTTCCCTTCTGAGTTAACTTGGTGAGTTTATTAGATAGTCATGGGAAACTCTAAAAAAATCTATAGTATATATAGAAACCAACAAATGAATAGATCTAAGTCAAATTTGTTATTTTATAACAACATTAAGTGTCTTCCATATTTTATGGATCTTTTTATATACCCTCAATTGATATTATAAGAAATAAGAGTTAAAAACAATTATCCAAAATTCAGACTTCATAATTTTTACATAGAGTTTCTCTTATGTTCATACACTAACTTGTTTGAAATGTGATCATAGTAATATCAAATTTTTAACACTGAATTTTCATAATCTAAAACGAATTAAAATCTTGGAAATATATAGATCTCTATTATTTTGATAAATTTTATTATCATTTTGGTGTAAGTGATATTTGTTCATGATTTTTATCTTATTCACTCTTAATAATCAATGTAGAGTCACATAGAAAAATATTTCTTCTCACAAAAAATTGTAGTTTTATCCAAGGGGATAAATATGAATGAATAAATATATTTTATTGATTCTCCCTAACGTATTATCCAATTCTAGCTACTCATTCATGATTTTTTTCTTATGGAGTCTTTGAAATAGGTAAGGTTGTAGGTATGTGACCTATTAAGAACACATATTATTGATTTCTTGTAAGGATATGAAATTATATTGTAAATAAATAAATAACCTCCCTTATAATAAGATTATCATTAATTTAGATTTTTACCCAACCATATAAGATAAAATACCCATTTTAATTGTAATAAAGAATTATAAAATGGATTTGATATCCATAATAATTTCAGAGTTTTCATCATTATAATATATGATATTTGGTTAGTTTGGAATATAAAAAATTAATTACCTTACCAATAAATTGATTTGGGATTTATACGGAGAAATCCAATCAATTAGTAACATTACATAAAATTCAATTGGATGGTGTACAATATGTTTTGGAGGAAGTACACTCCAATAAATTTTAACCGAATAAAATTTGATGACTAGAGATGCCATCATTATACCATTATGGGGTTTCACCTATAATTCAATATATAATAAATTTATTGTAATTTTTATAAAAGTATAAAATTATTTATATATAAAAGAGTGTGTATAAATAGTGTGTAGGGATACATTATTAATTCTAGTGTGGATGATAAGTGTATCCATTAAAATATCTTTATTTTGGCACACATAATAAATAGTGATCTCATGAGATTAAACACTGTATCCCATGTTAATATATATACGAAATATATTGTCATTTAGAAATTCAATTTTTGAATTAATTTACGTTACAAACATTAAAAATTTATTAGTCCCCTTAAAAAAATTTACACTTTGTTTCCTTCCATACTTTTATTATATATTAAATCTCATCATCTTCTATCTATCCTTTTCTAGGTTTTCCTTTAAATTCCATATTTCATTTATGAACTAAACCATGATATCGATGGGAAACTAAAATATAAATTTCCTCCTTGAGATAACAAAAAACTATTTATTTATAGCTACCAAAGTCTCTTATTCCTACAACCTTTAGAGTCTTGGATTTATCCCACCAAATAATTGATAGACCTAATATTCAGTTTAGATTATAATACCAGAATATTACCACGCCAGTATCGAAAATATTTCTTCATTTATACCAACAGATTCATCATACATTTGATTTATCTTGAGGAATTCATTCTCAATTTACATACAAAGAAAATATGGGAAGTAAATTCTAAAAAATAATCTCTTAAACTCATTCAAATCCCTTGATTGGATTTCATCATTTGGCCTGATGTTATTGACTGGACTCCATAATTGATTTGGTTCTCCTTCCGAATGATATAGAACCAAAATGACTTTCCCATGCTAGAAAAAACAAGAGAATAAATATTTTTTTCCAATATAATTGATCCATTTAACAACAACTAGTGGATCGTTAAAACCACTATTATATGTTGGACGCTACCTCATGAAGGGATCAACAAAATTTTGTTCCTTCTTTGTCTTGTTTGGATGATTAGTGTGATTAATATCTTGAGAATGATTTATGAGAAAAGAAATGAAATTTCCCATTCATGATAAACCCCATCCTAATATTTTGAAAATATTGTTTTTAATAAAATTTATTTCCTCTATATCATTCATTACATGTAATAAAAATATAAACAAAAAATGATATACTATTACAATATTATTATAATATGTTATCACCAAGTCAATGGATTGGTGGGAATAAATATAACTAACTAATTATGAAAATATATATATGACATATTTAAAAAATTAATATATTAATTAAAAATTTATTAAAAATGGATAAAAAATCATTTTAAAATAAATAATATGTTTTTCAGAAAATATTGCATGCATGAAATATATATTTATCTTAATAAATTAAATTTATTACGAGTTTTGAATAATTTTATTTACATTTTTAGAAAATATATTAAATACCATTTTTAAAATATAAATATAAAATTTTATTTTTCATGGTATCGAAATTAATCCAATTTTAAGTATAAACCCTTTAAAAAACAAATTTTGGCGCATTTTGGACACTTCCATTAATATTAATTTATACCACGTATATGTGTTACATTTTATTATATTAGTTACATATTTATAATTATGAGGATAAAATTTGGTAAATAATTTCTTTTTAATTTTTTTCAATATGAATAGTAACTGTTGTAAAATTTATCCCTTTGATAAATTAAAAATCAGGATAATCTTACTCAGAATTAAATAATAATACCATAATTATTCATCTTAATTAGTATTGGATAAATTTAATTTTACCATTATCACATTAGGCTCAAAACTAATCCATTTATTAGTTACTTTACCCTGAAAATGAGTGTTATAAAATATAAAATAAATAATGTTTCAAATTGAAACTCTCTTAGTTCAAAATATATTTTTTTATTTACACTATAAAAAAAGTAGTTAAAAATGAATATTCATAGTAATTTTATGAATAATGGAATAATATTCATGATATAAATTTAATTAAGGTTATTAGTAATTATATAAGTTCCTCAAATTCTTATGCAACACTGATGCAATATTTATCCAATTAGTAATAAAATATATCAAATTATATTAAAATTATTAAAAGTAATAAAATTATAGTGAGTAAATGTGTTCTAAATGTTTTAATGATAAATATGAAATATTATTTTTATGTTAAAGAAGTATATTATAATTTAAAATTTTTATTTATGTTATTTAATCAAATTAAAGGAATAATATCAAAATTGACATGAATGGTATTTTATCATGATTATATTTTATTAAATTACATTAATTTAATAATAACAGATAAAATATGGAAAAATGGGTTATATATATTCTAAAATATCATCCCATTTTCATTTATAGGATATTCTGATCAATTTGGATTTAGAATAACTTTAATATAATTTAATATTTCAAAAAATTACATGTGTGTCCCCTCCCTCATTAAAGGGAACTCATTTCTTCTATTAATCAGAAGAAATAGATCTATATAGCTTGGTCATAACCTATAACAGTATCTTCCCAATTTATATATCCAATTTTTAATGTATTTGATCTCCTAAAAAACCATCCCTAAGTTCCATAAGAAAGGATCTAAAGGAGGACCCCTGAAAGAGAGGTAGTTGCCTTATAAGACATCATTCAAATTATTTCTTATTATAATTCCAATACATATACGGTATTTATCATAAAATAATAAAATAAGTGTAAAAAATGGTTCTAAATATTATTATTATTATTATTATTATGAAAATACCATTATCTACCCAATTCTATCTAATTGGATTTGAAAGTATCGCTCGTACGTATAAACAACTTACCATCTCCACACAAAAGAAAAATACATTTTAAATCACCATGTTTAATAGATAGTTATTATTATGGGTTTAATTTATATATATGTTATTTAGGTAATAACTATGATTCTATAATGATAATATCATATCTACCTTCTCACCTTCCAAACTAACGGAAAATGATAATGTCCATTGTGTCTAAGAGTGGACCACATCCTTTATGAAGCAATGCAAGTTATTTTCATTTTAAATTTATATGTATTGAAAGCGGGATGGATTTTATCAATATATATGATTTTTATGATATGAAAAGTATTCTATAAGGAAAATTATTATTTACTTTTAATTCCATCCATTCTAAAAAATGAAAATAAAATTCATGCGTACGTATGGCCTACCATCTCCATAAATAGTGTAATTCATTTTTTTTTCTCTACCCCTATGGATGGATATACATAAATAAATATATAATAAATATATATGATATAATAAGAATTTTTGTGCTATGTTATAGAAGTTTAATAACATTAAATTTTTTATCCATGAGGTTTGGCTACTTTCTAAAAAAAGTAGAACACAAGTTAAGGGAATTTTTTATCAATTTTATATTTATAGGACAAGTGAATTATACAACGCCAGTTTGTTTTGTGTTTTGTATATATCTAACATTAATTTTATTTATTAATATTATTATAAAAAAACTTCGATATAAATAAATATAATTATGTTTCTTTTTTTCATATTTATTATGATTTAACAGTTTCCATTGTGGTGAAATATTTTTGATAAAATATCATCATTATCGAGATTATTTATGATTATTCTTATGATGAGGAAATATTATGATATATCAATCATGAAACTCATAAATTTAATTCTACGATGATTATTTATTGAAAATAAATGTTTTCTATTTATTTTAATCACCATTGGTAATCAATATATTGATATTAAATTTTTTTTAAAAATGAATTCATCTATCCCTTCTTCTAAAATACCCTCTTCTTCTATATCCATTTTTTCCAAAAAAAAATTAAAATGGGGTTTTAATATCATCCAAATATTTTTAATGTAATTTTTCCACATATTTATGTTTTTTAAAAAATGGTTTTAAATGAATTTTCACCTCTTCTTCCAAATGAGATACTTTATTAATTATTTTACAAAAGTGGAAAAAGATGTTTTTATTTTAATATATATTAAATGAGACAAAATTACCACTATTGCGTCTGTTCAATGATTTTAAGACACCTTTAATGTTCTACATGTTTTTGACAAAAGATAATATTTCTTAGACAATTTTTTAAATTTTTATATTTTAAATAATAAATTTGAAAATTAAGCTTTATCTTCCACAAGAAATGAATGATGTCATATTTCAAAAATAATTTTCCATATAAGATTCTATATTTTACATAATATGGGGTTATGATCCAATTATAACAAACATGTTGTTTCTATGGATGGTTTATGTTTATAATTACAAGATGTGTAATATACACATTTATTTTTCTTCTTATTATACCAGGGTTAAATGATTTCGAAACCCATTTATTTTTTATGAGTTATCTTATAATTCATTTATGTGGTCAAAACAGCTCCCTTTTCCTTTACCAACAATTATATATCAACCTTTCTTATTTTTCCTTTTTTGACGTTATAAATAAAGGTCATTTGTGTGATATATCTTTGAAGGGTTATTGTTATGGATAACTAAGTGGGGGATGATATTGTTCACATATAAACTAGTTGTTTTTGTATGAATTTTTCAAATGGAACAATACATATGGGATTATAACATGGATTGTAATGTTATTTAGATATAATTATTTAAATAAAATTTGATATTTGTATTTAATATTATGGGTCACCATAGTGAGTATCATTGAAATGTTTAGTTAAACATTGAAAACATGGATGATAAATCTTTAGTGAGAACCCTAGGAATAAGTATAAATATAAGATAAAACCTTGAATTTTAGTAATGATCATGAATGGACAAAGATTAACCCAATGTTTCATAATTTTAAAATAAACATTCATTATTTAATTATCTTAAAAATTAATTTTCATAATTATGTGGCTTCCCTCTATGATTAATGTTTCTCAAAATATGATATTAGTTTCAACTGAAGTATGTAACATAGAGGGACCATGTTAATGTTGTATGAAATTTATAATTAAATGATTGTCCTTGTGAGAATAGAAACATCCTGGAATCTAGAATAAATAATCTCATTTTCATTAACACAAAACATTGTCAAGATTTCAATCCTAATAAGCTTGTAAAAGAGAAAAGGGGGGAGAAATATTTTGTTGAGTCCTTTATAAGTAAATGCACGCCATATTTAGGTAACCCTGGCGGTCTAATAATTACATACTAAGGGATATGTACCATCAATAAAATATCTTCAATTATCTAGTGTTTGGATTAGGAAAAGTTATTTTTGATAGTTATCACATGGTAGGAAAAAAGATTTTATTGGTGGAATGTTATCAAGGACCCAAGGGAACTATATGACATTGACTCCATGGAGTGGTATGTATTTAATATATTGTTTATCAATTAGTACATTTCACTTATTCATTGAACAAAAGAGGAAAAAAATTACATGAGTTGAAGAAAAATTATGATGAATATGTTGGTACCGAAGTGGAACGATTTTGAAGACTTGTGTGGTATGATTCTAGTATTATAATACATCTTGGAAGTAAGGTTGATTGATTATTCAGTTTCTCTGACAAAATTCACCAAAAGAAGTTTTCCATAATGTACTTTATTAGAAATATTGAAATGATATGTTGTGCTATGAAGGTAGAAAAAGAGTTTGGATTTACCTATCAATATCATGTTTTTGTTAATAAAATAATGATGGAATCCATGTATATTATAAAAACCATTGAGGGAGGAAAATGATACTTTTTATGCTAAAATTTTGGATGTAAAAAAAGAAGAAATTTTATGAACCTACCTAATAAATGTTTTATATGTTTATGATAATACTATCATGTGACTGAAGGCCAAAGTGATAGGAAGAATTTATCTAAAGATTAAAAATAAAGATAAATGTCTACATATTTGAATAAATATAATACAATGTTTCAAATTAAATTAGTGTGATAATTATACTAATTAGATCCATTATATGATGTCGAAAAATGATAAACATCATCAAAGACATCATAATCCCATAAAAAGGGGAAATATCATGTTATCATTATTATGGATGAAGGGATTTATTATGATGGGTGAAAGGTACATTTATCATTTATTCAACAAAATAAAATTTTCTATTTGATTCTGGATTTACCCAATCATATATTTATGAGAAATTTTCAAAGGGTATTACATTATAACGTCAATGATTAGACATTGTATATTCTATAAAAAATCGTAATGGTACAATGATCACTTCTCAAGACTATAATTATTCTCTAAATAAGTTCTTAGGAATGTGATTTGTACAAATTTTTTAATCCTCCCAATTTTTGAGTTCTCTGTAATTTTTTGAATGTTTTATATGTCTATATAATAAAACTACATCAATTTTCAAGGAACGAAAGTTAAATTTGATAATCTAAAGCATCATATTATCATTTAAAGTGGCACGTAGTCATTAAGGTATCAGTCAAATTTTCATTTATATTTTCCAAATATTTATCAAAATGGAGGAAAAATTAAATCCATGGGGAAGGAGGATGTGATGTTTTAAATACTGCATTTTAACTAAAAAAATATAAATTAATACATGAAATGTCAAATGAGTAATGGGTGATGATGTTGGATGCATTGTGAGTGCACTGATAATGAAATAAATTGAATTCTATGTTAACATAAAAACTCATGCTTAAGGAAAATTAAGTTTATTTAATGAGATAATGAATTCAATAAAATGAGAAAACTAATTTGTCATTCAAAAAATTAACTCTTATTCCTTGGTAAATGATCATTCTAGTTGTTCTACATTTGAATATCATGATTCTAAATCATAATAAATAGTTTATAACTATCTAAAAACTAATTTTCATTAGTGTATATAGAATGTAATATTGAAACTGAAAATTAATAAAGTAAACAAGAAGAGTGAGTTACATATCTGGAGAGTATGAACTATTCATGGAGAAAAAATCATATAAATTATACTAAAACTACCTAAGAAATAATGTATAGTCCATGTTTTTAGAATTAATAATAAGAGAACTAGAACAATCAATTAAAGATTCAAAAAAATGGAAATATAAGAGATATTGTTTATTGATTTAAAATTCATCTATTCTTTCTCAATATTTTATTTTCTATCATGTTGATGTTTTTTATCACACTCCAAAAAGTTTCTCCTACTCTCATTCCCGTATAAATGGTCCATGATCCCCAACGTCGAAATTATGAATCAATGAAATTAATTTCTACCCCGATTTATCTGTTAGATACCCCATATAATTTTTTTCTACATAGATCACCAACTTACATTACATGGGTCACCTAACACTCATCACTAGATTAATTTTTTTCCCTTTCCTTCTGTCTATACATCATCACTCTAATATATTCCTCTATCAAAATTCCACCAAATTTTTAGGTAATTAATGCACTAACTAAATTTTCAATATGACACCAAAACCATCAAATTGGTCTCTATTGTTCAAAGAGAGGAGTAGAAGCACAACTCTATGAAGAATAATTATAGATTTGTAGCTCACATGTTTATTCTCAACTCAGACACTTAAATAAACTCATTTCACTGAAATATTCATCATGAACTATCCTAATAGTTACATCAATGGAATCATGGATACCCCCATATATCAATCATCTAAACAAATAGTAATAATAATAGTTGAAATAAAATTTGAATTCAACAATTTAACTTCCTTGTCTTCGTAATAGATATCATAAACTCAACATTGGTCCCATCATCCATCTTCTTAATGCATCATCAAAACCATTAAACTTCATCAACGACGTGGCTCTAATCTTAGTGCAACCCATAAAATATGTCCTTTTATTGAATTCTTCCAATTCAGCTAGATTCTTAGATTTAGGTCTTAAAATCCGTAAGATTTAATGGGATCAATTCATAATCCAAATGAATTGTATCCATCTAATAAAATCAATAAGATGTATAAAAATAAAAATTGATATTCATCGTCTCCCACATGAACTTATCCATGATGGTGAGAGAAGAATCAATTGAATTTAGTAGAGGTGACTCATATTTAAATAATTTTAGCATGAATGCATCCAAAATATCCATATTCTATAGTATATATTCATGATCATCAACATGAACTAGGTAGATCTCCATGTAGTTCATCAAAATCAGATTTAGGTATGTGCACCTTACGTGAAACACATTGACTGTGTTCTATAATCATATAATTGTCAGGCTTGGTGTTGTCTTCTTCAAACTAGATGAATCAATGATTCAACCAAGTTTCATGCATCAGCCTACATTGAACATGATCCAAATTATTCAATTTTGAAAAGTAATTGGGCTCATATAACTGAATTCTATAGATGGATTAGGATTATATTTTTTTCATTTTTCACTATTAAAACTAGGTTCAACCTTTGATCTCTTTGAAGAAAAAGTACCATCAATATATACTAAACATTAATAGTGGATCAGATCAAAATCCATGTTTTGTAATTTCATAGTTAGACTTCAATCCATCATGAAACATTTTTCAACAAATGGGGAGAAGAAAGATCAGACTATCTTTTCAATTAGTTTCTATAAAAACAAAATAGATTCAAAAGATCCCAATATAGATTAATCTTATTTATTTACAGTTACATTGAATCTGTTTTGATTCAGGGATTATCTACTATCCACATAATCCGGATACTCAAATTTTTCTTTTATGTAGACAACTAATTCTCATCCAACTTCTAATGTTTTAATCAATTTAGACATCTCTGAGCAGTCAGGACAGGAGTAAAGGCTCCACTGTTCCCTCCCCAGAACAGTCTGGAAGTAAAGACTCCCTTGCTCTGCTTACTCACTTTTCTGCTACTTTGGTCCCCCAAGAGGCTGACCTGCATGTTACTAACATTAAAAACAGTGAAAACTCTTCTCTAGATTCTATAAACAAACAGGTTGCCTCAAAAGCTTGTCACCAAGGTGAGTCTTACCCAATTATCCTAAGTTGTGAAGGTACTGCTAACATAGTGGCTCATCACTTGTCATTAAAGGCTAAACATGGTATTTCTTCTAAGGATTCTGCCCCTGGAAAGTCATCCTAGTCAATGACATCAGGATCAATGAAAAAAGAAGTAAGTGTCACCATAAAGATGTATAAATGAATAGGTTTTACTAGAATTTCCATGGTATTGCTAACCATGACACCTTTAACGTTTTAAAAAGATTTACCTTTTTCAGTCCCCTAAACTCTTTGTGATTATCTGGCCCAAGGTTAACATTGATGCCAGATTTCTTCAGGATCCACTTGGATAAACATTCCTTGGGGCACACACTATTGGGATATCTACTGAATCTTTGATGTTATTTGATCATCATTCTTTGTAGAATGTTAGACTATATAATTACTCAAAACAATCCATCACATGTGATTAAATTTTAAATATTGTAACTATATTCACCATTTTTATTCTTGTAATAGATTTCAAGACATGAGAGATATTTGGAATGACCTCACACAACTAGGTAACTCTATCCAGCAACCATGGATAATTGTTGGAGACTTTAATGCTATCTTAAAAAATAGTGAAAAATAGGTCATCCACATGAATCTATTTCTTCTAGGGAATTTAAATGATGCATTGAAATGAATAACTTGAATGAGATAAATCAAATAGGTGCAAAATTCACCTAGTTTAGACAGCATTATAATAGAATTGTGTCCAATAAGCTTGATAGATCATTCACTAATATCCATGACCTGGTTAAATGGGATAAAATTTCTAGTATTACTCAAGCATGGATTGCCTCCAATCATTACATCATTTTGGTTTCATTTTCCCATAAACCATCTAAACACATAGCTCCTTTCAGATTTAACAATGCTTGGTCATCTAATCTTGACTACATGAATATTATTAAAAACTCTTGGGATAATATTCATGGTCAAAAGGATCTGTTTTCCTGCCCGGTGAAACTGAAAATGATTAATAAGATTCTCAAATGTTGGTGTAAATCCAAATCTAATGAAATTGAAAAAAATATCACCCTTTTGGAAATGGACCTTACTAAATTTCAAAATGATAATTCCTCTTCAAATTTTATTCATGACTCTAAACAAGAAATTAACATTTCCTCTAATCTTATCAATTTTCTCAACATTAAGGATGACTTTAGAAAGTAAATTTTTAAAGAAAAATGACTTAATGATGAGGATAGGAATACTATGTTCTATAATTATCATCATAGAGTTAGTGTAGCTTATAGTCCTTTGGCCTATCTTCGAGTGGGGGACCAAATTCTTGATTCGGAAGAAAGTTTTACTAATAAAATTGTCTCTTACTTTCATAATATCCTCAATGGTACTTTAATTGATAAAGATATTTTACCCGACATCATTTGAAATATAGTTACAGTTGAGGATAATACTTTTCTTAATAGAATACCTTTAGATCAAGAAATTAATGATATTGTCCTCAGCCTTAACCCGAATGGTTCTTCTAGTCTGGATGGTTTTAATAATGGATTCTATCAAAAACACTAGGATGTTCTCCAAGATGACATTTGTCATTTGATTAAATCTTTCTTTTCTAGAGGCATCATCCCTCACGGGATTAATTCTAAATTCTTAGTCCTGATCACTAAAATTGATAATGCTTATGAAATTCAACTCTTCGGACCCATTTCTCTTATAAATTATCTCTTTAAGATTGTTACCAAATAATTTTCAATCGAATGGATTCTATTAGAAATAGAATTATCTCTTGGAACCAGTTTGGCTTCATAAAAGGTAGATCTATTTATGAATGTATTTGTATTGCCTCTGAAACCACTAATCTCTTAAACAGAAAAAATAGAGGTGGGATTGTGGCCATAAAACATGACATTTCCAAGGCCTTTGAAACTATTGATTGGAACTTTTTGTAAAAAGTCCTTATTCATTTTGGTTTAAATGAAACTTTTTATAAACTGGATAAAAACATTTTTCAATTCGGCTCATATTCCATTCCTCCTTAATGGTTCAACTATGGGTCACTTCAGTTTCTCCAAGGGAGTGAGACAAGGTGACCCTCTCTCGATGATTATTTTCTCAATTGCTGAAGATTATCTCAGTAGGCTGATTACTCAGGCTATAGAACAACGTACTATCAAACCCATCTCTGTTTCTAGAAATTTTGAATGCCCCATCACATCTCCTTTATGAAGATGATATAATTCTCATTACCCAGGGGGAGAAAAGAAACATTCAAAAACTAAAATCTATTCTTCTTTCTTATCAAGAAGTGTCTGGTCAACACATTAACTGGAGTAAATCTTACATTTACATTGGTAAAAAGATTCTTCTAGGGAGGAAAACTATAGTCACCAATACTTTAGGGGTTAAGGATGGAATCTTAACTTTTCCTTACCTTAGTGTTCCCATTTCCTAGTGAAGACCAAAATCTATTTACTTCTCCTCCATCACTGACCAAACGTTTCATCTTCTTTCCTCCTGGAAGGTTAAGAACCTTTCGATGGATGGGAGAATATTCCTTGTTAAATCCACCATTGTCTCTAAACTGGTTTAATCTATGATGATTTATAAATGGACTAATAGTATTATCAAGTATATTAATGGGGATATTGAGATCATTTTTTATACGGGGTATACTTTGGAGAGAAAATATTTTATAGCCCCTTGGGCTAATTTTGAAAACCTATTAACAAAGGGGACATTGGTATTAAATTTTTTTCCTATTTTAATGAAGCTCTTCAAGATAAACTCACATGGAACCTCATTAATAATAACTTTTCCTCTACAGAGTTTCTCAGGGCCCGCTTTCTCCATAGGATTAAAAATAATCATGCACAGTTTCTTACATCCTTTATATGGTCCTCCATTAAAATCACATTCACATCCATTGTGACTAACTCTAGATGGATGGTCAATAAGAATTCAGATATTAAATTTTGGTTTGACAACTGGACCGGTTTCCCATGACCTCTTTGATTGACAATAACCAGCCTCCTCCCCACATTAATGATACTATTAAAAATGGATTGAAAATGCATAACCCATACATTGCTTAGATGTCAGTCAGATTGTTGACAATTATCCCTTCAGTAATGTGAGTGATTTTATTATTTGGGAACCAGTGCATAATGGGATCCAAAAATATAAGAGTTATTATAACCACTTGTTTAACAACATATAGAACAATTTTTCTGGGTTATAAATCATCAACAGTGTCTGGTTAAAACCTTTGAGATTCACGGTAGTTTGGAGGATTTATCATGATAGAATCCCAACGGATACCTACATTCAATTGTTTGGGATTAATCATTGTTCCAAATTCCGCATGTCTAATCAACATAGAGAGGATTTAAACCACCTCTTTATTTATTTTGACATAGAAACTAGACTTTGGCATTATATCTTTGACATATTTGAGTGCAGATGGTCACTTGGAAGTTCCATTATCTTGTAGATACAATAGTGTTTGGAAATTGAAGATTCACAGCAGATCAAAAGTTTCATTATCACAGGTGTTGCGGAACTCCTCCATGTAATCAGGTATGGTAGAAATGCTTGTATTATTCGTAACATCTCATTAAAGATTAATGCAGGGAAAACCAGAATCCTCATGGAAATTCGTGAGGAGCCTTCAATTCAAAAAGATCATTACAACAACTCCATTCGCGACTTTTGGATTCTCAGACGCATTGGGGTGGACGGGAGTTACTCTCATCTGAATCATTCCCTTGAAGTGTTTTGGGAACACCCACCTCTATGCTATAATAAAGTAAATTCGGATGGAAACTCCAAAGGAAACCCTGGACCAGTGGGTTTTGGGGCCATTTTCAAAAAACACCACGACCAGACGCTTGGATGCTTCTATGGCTCTTGTGGTGATGCTTCATCCCTAGAAGCTGAGACGATGAGCGTTATTCATGCGACTTCATTTTCTAGGCTTCATAATTAAAAAAATATCTGGATTGAGAGTGACTCCACTACTATTATTCAGGCCATTTGGAATGGTTCTATTCACTGGGCTTAGATGCCCACTTCGCATTTGATTGACTGCCTAAACTTTCTTTCAGAGATTAACACCATCTCCACTCATTCCTATCAGGAAGCTAACATGATTGGTGATGGTCTTGGCAACATGGGTGTCTCTCAGGAGATGAATTGTAGTGATGTTCTTCCTCCTGAGTTAATCCCTCTTTATGTCACGGATGTTAGCAAAATTCCTTATTTCACACTTGTGCAATCCTTTTTCCAGTAAAATTTAGTTTTGTGGTCTTTGACCTGAACACGACTTCTTAAAAAATTCATATATAACACGTACATATGAAATTATGTTACTGAAGAAAAATTATCTTATTCAAGGAAAATTATCTTTCGAACCCTATATAAATTATATTATAATTGAAACAATAAAATTACAACACTACTCAAAAAATATTACCCTAAGATTCGTGTATGAGGATTTCTATTATGAAAACATAAAATTCTCTTACATAACAAACAATATGGATTATCTTATGAGAAGTCTTGTAGAAATCAAATAAAGAAGATAATAATAAGAAGAAATTAATAAATAACAAATCAATGTAACAAATCAAGGAATAAAATAAATATTTAATTTAATTTTTCAGAATAAATCGTTTGAATAATAAATTTTAAAAGACCTAAAACATTAATAATTTAATTGTTACATAAATAAAGAATGAAATAATATAAATTTAATGATTGAAAGGATTAAATTGTGAAATTTAATATTATTGTTTAAAAATAATTATGAAAAAATTATAAAGTCATAAAATAAATATGGATTGAAAAAAATCACAATTTAGGCATTAAATTAAATTTTTAACACTATAATAAATAATTTAATAGTTAATAAATAATAAACAATTAAATTATAATTAAACACTTAAAACCCAATTTTAATATTATGTGTATATTAAAAACAAAAAATGTGATGTAGTAAGATGAATGGAATAATGCAACATAAAATTCACCTAAACATAATCATTGATATTACGCAAGAAATTACTTACTAAATTTCAGTGTAAAATAATAAATTTCAAATATAAAAAACTGGAATTCAAAAAAGAAATATTTTTCAAATTAATTCCCCACTTTTAACTCTCTTAAGTTTAATAGGAAATTTCCCCATTAAAACCAAATATATTCACTGAAAACATGGTTTTCTATTTAAAAATAATGATCAATTTTTTTTTAAAAAAACTAACAAACCCAGGAATCAATTATTTTGAAGTGGTCAATAAAAATGATTTATAAAATAAAGTATAAGAGGTTACAGATATTAACCTTATCAATGTGGCTACAAAATATTTTAATTTTAAAAAATTTCACTTTGTAACCATTCCTTAGTGATACTTAAAAACTTAAAATTTTGAATTTTTTTAAGGGAATCATAATGGGTTAAAAATTAAGAAAAACTTTTATCATAAATAAGAAGTCCATATCCCGAAAGATAAAACCCATATGTGTTATAAATGTTTAATTCAAGGTGAATGAAATGAATTACACTTCTATCTTGAATAATATTAGATATTATAGTAATAATGTGACCTATTTTAAGGGTCAATGATATTCAAAAATAATAATTTTTCCCAAATATCCAGTAGTTTTCAAAAAATAGAACATATAATTATACCTGAGTTGACATTGATACACAATAAAAAATTTCCCATAAAACAAATAAAATAACAAGTAAATTGATGATTTTAATTCAATAACAGTGTAGAGTATATATGAATTAAAAGGGGTAGAAAACTATATTTCAATACATATATAAAAAGATTTTCAAAAATGTATATTACAACAAGATTAAAATCCAATATTTTCACATAGATTCACTAAATAAATTTCTAATAAAAAATTTCCCCCAAATAATAAATATCAAAAAAGGGGAAAATTTATTTAAAATTCAGATTAATAATCTTCCTCTTCCAGTATTTCAGCTATAGTTGATCTCTTCCCTTAAAATACCTTTAATGGTAATCATAAAAAACCTCTAGACTATACATTGGGAATTAAAAATATGATATCATGTAGTAGTGAGAGTGTGAGACCATAATAAAATGTCCAATTAAAATGGTTAAATGTGAGAATATACAATAACCAGGCTAAAGAATATATTATAATTACCCAAAAAAACAAACGGTGAAAAATTAGTAATGGGTTGTCTCCTAGGAAGTGGTAATTTATAGTCCACAGTCATACACTCCAAGAATATAACCATAGTCACTATGAGGATATTGATTTCAATATGGTATCCAACACATATGTTTCTCTATTTTATTATAATTGATGATTTAAAAAGATGGGTACCTAAACCAAAAAAGTGAACAATTCACACACTTTTCAAGTTAACTATAACTCTAAAAAAACACCTTTATATTTGTGGAAAACATCCATTACACTTCTGGAATTGATATAGAGATTACAATCATAAAATTTAGAATAAGATATAGGAATATATAGGCCTCTATAGTTGTGTAACATGATCAATAAATCTCTCATCGACACTTTCAAACCATAAATACTAAAAAAGGGGCTCAAGGATGATATTTCTAAAAAATATTTAGTAATAGGATGTTAAATAATATTTAAAATAGATTATGAAAAAAAATTCATTCATATATAAACAATCATATAATTTATCCTTATAATTATGAAGAACTTCACAACAAAAAGTACTCATTTTCCAAAATGAAATACATGTAATGTCCAAATTAAACTGATCCAGAAAACATTAATGTTCATGATTATTTATGTTTCGATTTTCATCTGAGTATTCATCAACTAAAATATTTTAACCAATAGTATATTCTGATGAACTTTAATATATAATAATTTAAATTATCAAGTGAATAATAAATATTTCATTTTCAAATTTTAATATTTATTCCCCAAATATAAACATATTGAATTTTGGGTTTTACATGACAACCGTAGTGAAAGAGAACTCCATTTCAGTTAAATTTATTTATGAAAAGTAAATTAATTATTATTTGAATTGTTACCAAATTGGTTAACAATTAATTCTATATTATTATTTAATTCTAGGAGATTATCATCATAAATAAGGGTCACAATGGATGAATTTTATTCAAGAATATTAAATTCAAAATCCACCCACTCATCCTTTTCCTAAAAAAAGAACAAAAGTTAATAGATTTTCTATTTGAAAATAATGAAGATCCAAATTGTATCCAATTTCAAAATTTTCAGAATCATTGATTTCCATTTTATTTTACTATTCCATGATATACTCATGTTCATGTTCATGTTTTTTATATTATTTCAGAAAAATAGGCTAAATATATTAAAACATTTAAATCTTCTTTTTTATATTTTTTTCTAATAAAATTTTCCATTTGTTTATGAATCTTGATTTCAAGATTCTTATGTAGAAATTTAATGATATCTTGATCCATTTATAAATAATTATTTGAATCCTATTGGTGGTATCAAGGAAATAATTTCATTAATATTTCATCAGGATCGAGTTATTGTTCACTGTTTTTTTCTTCCTCATTGTCTTCAACTTCATCCAAAATACCAAACATAGGTTAAAAAATTAATTTTCATCACTCCCTAATTAAATTATCATTTGATCTCTTATAATATTTCCTAATTCCCATGTTCCAACTTGCATTTTTTCCCCTGTTCCATTTTTATTCATCTTTATCAAATTTATCAAAACTTTTATGTGACATTTATTTCAAAATTGATTAATCGTTAGGTTTATGTTCTTGAAATTATTGTTTTTTTCCTAACGAAAAGGTTATTAAGGATTTTTATAGGAACACTACTAAGAAGTTACCCATAACAGTGATAACAAACACATTACATTTCATTTTTTTGAGCCCAAACTCTTTAATATTCAATTATAATGAAACCAAACAAAATTCATAATTTTCTTCAATAGTATAAAACAAGTCCCAAAAATATTAAATTATCAACATAGAGAAGATGAATTGGGATTTGAAAATCAACACATGGAAGTGTTTCATACACCAAATGATTATTTTAATTTTTTTTATAATTTTCATTTATTTTTAATTTTTTAAAAAAAAATTATAACCCTAGACACTCATGCCAAACCATTCCAGAAAATGTCACCAAAAGAAAATGAAGAGATTTCATTAAAACACCAACCAAATTTTTAGTTGTATTTTTGTAATCTTTATAATAATAGAGACTATGGTATAATCACAATGAAAGATGTTTATATGTTCTAAGGATTATATTTAAAACTAAAATTCATTAAAATGGGATATGAATTGTAAAATTATAATTGTATAATGATGTTAGTTCCAGTTTGATTGTAGTATTAATTGTAACACCCCGACCCCAATTACCCAGATTCGGTGCATTATTTTAATAATTTGGAATGATTACAAAGAATCAAGTCCCAAAGGATCTATTAGTTTAGCAGTCTTAGAAAATAGATTACATACATTATCATTACATTACAATTTCAAACATAAAACATAGCAGAAATAGTACTTTGAGAACGTCATTATTCCCTTTAGCATAACCCTGCATATCAATCACAATACACTTCTTGGAATCTTGGGAAAATAAAACATAAGAAAGGGGTGAGATAAAATTCTCAGTAAGGGAAGCAGTATAGCAGAAGATAACATAAATATTATGAATGGTGAATAATTGAAAACACAGGCCTTTACCAATAATAAACGTGAACTCCTTTATGGTAGGAATATGAGCTATGTAAATAATGCCATAATAAAATATAATAATCAGTATTCTACTAGTTGAATGACCACATGAACCATCAATATTATTTTCATAATGAGGGAATGTATAATCCCAGACATTCTAAAACATTTTTTCAAGGCCTCGGCCAAGGCGTCTAAAAATGATTAAGGCCTCGGCCAAAACCATATATCAAAATTGGAAAGGGCCTCGGCCAATTCCACATCTAGTTGTCTCATGAGACCAACCGATTCATAGAAGAGATATAACTGGCTCCACCCGTCACTTACTATATCCAATACATTCCTCATATCAAAAAGATGAAACATAACATAAACACTCATATAATAACTAGGATACAAAATTTCAATACTTTAACCATAAACCATGAATGGTATAAAAATAACACATCCATATTAAAAAAATCAAAAAACCTTTAATACAATATGGAATATTTGTATCATAATAAATCAACTTCAAACAAGATATAAATCCATCAAAGGATTTTGACATAGATGAAAATGATTTGTAAAACAATTTGATATTAATATCCCTTTTTCATGAAAACATTTAAGAGTCACACAATTTAGAAATGAACAAATTTAAAGACATTTTGGAATCAAAGTGTCCCATACCAATTTTAAACTTTTGAAAAATAATTATCATTTCAAAACCTTCATGTACATATAAATAAATCCTTAAAATCATTTTGAAAATATGGAAATTAATTAAAAGGGTTTAGAAAGATAAATCATTAAAACATTTAAAATTATTATCTAATTAAATTGACCCTCCCATAAAACCTTAAAAGATTCCTTTAGAAACACATAAGGGTATAAATGACTTTAAACCATTGTCTAGTAAATAGTAAAACTTATTTGAAATACATTTTTAAGAAACATGTATGTGGATGATAAAGAGGTCCCAGTAGATAATTATGTATAAACAACCTCGTATAATGAAGAGATTGTGAAATAAAACCTTACCAAATTGGTAAGTTATGAAAAATACACCCCATTAAAGAAGTATCATACAATGAATATGTAAATACACATAATGTAAAGTGTAATACACAAAGGATACAACTATTGGCAGTAAATTCACTATAAAAAAGGTAATAGTGGAAATATGGAATGAATCTCATGGGAATACGGAGTGAGATGAAAACCCCTTACATTGAATATTCAATTATTTGAGGGTAGGTTAACCACATGTATAATAGTTAAATAATTGTTATTAAATTTTACAAAAATCATATACAAAAATATGATATCATATATGATATTTTAACATTGCTTTGTTAATAATATCATCATATTATCGTCGTTTCGGGTGTTCACTTACTCATTTTCTTTTATACGTTTTGTTACATAAGCCATGTTTTTTATCCATAGGTTTATATTATTCATATCCATAATGATATCAAGTCCTTAAACATTGTTTTTAATCATCAAATGATAATTATACTTGAGTGGATATGATGGGAAATGAATCTCATCGTGTTCGTGGAGACTGTAGTCCGTACGTACGCACGAGCGACAATATCATTTTTCTAATATTAAAATAATATATAATTGGATGGTATATAATATATACAGAATAATTATCATGTTTTATTTATTATGTACATCAATTTCACATCATTATCATACCCACCTAAAAAATAATGTTTTGAATAATAAATAAACCACGACGTGGAGACGGTAAGCTGTACGTACGCACGTATGGTGACATGTCATTCAAAGGATGGATATAATACTGAATATTGTTGTAACATAATTATAATAAAATCACAATATATAGAAGATACTGGATTTATTATTTTCAAATAGAAATAACAAATAATGAAGAAGTGGAAGAAGAAAGGAACTTGAAAGAGGGTGGTGAAATCAATACCTCATCTTCGGGTTCTTCCTTTTGATATGATCAAAATGGCTCCATAGGTTGGCTTTCTGATCAAAATAAGGCCACTATGTTGAATGGAGGATATTCTAGAGGCTGTTTAGGCAGAGTTTGGCAGATCCAAAAGTCTTTGAATGTGTGAATCAGTGAGAAGGGGGAGTTCCCTTTTATAAGAGGGGTGAGAGGCACCTTAAGAAAAGTTAGAAATATTATTTTATAATAAATTTATATTCAGATTATAATGGCTAAAAACTGATTTATATAGAGTCTAAGGTGGGGATGGGTCGAAAACAACTCAACCAATGGGTTTTAGACAGGTTTGGGCCACTTTATTATCCTTATCTTTTAGTTTTAACTCGTAGTTAATTAGTTTCACATTTACCATGTCTCTTTGTATTTTTATATTATATAGTCAATAAACGTACTATATATTTATAAGTGACCCCCAAGTGGTCCATTAATGATTCAAATATCATTATATAAGTCCTTTGGCAAATCCTTATCTTTTTAGGAATTGAATATCAATTAATAATATAATATTTTTTTAAAAAACTCATTTATTTCAATTTTGACAATATTTAATAATTGATTTTTGTTAATTACTTGAAAACATTATTAATTTGAACCAAATTCATTTATGTAATAATAACATGTCATATTAAACTATAAAATTTGTTTATGGCATCAAAAATTTCAAATTATATTTATTTTATCATTTATAATACAAATTATTTGATTCTTTCATTTATAAGGAAAATACTACATCAATATTGTGTCACAAATAAATTTAATTATTCAATTTATAGAAATTATAAATAAACTAAAATTATGTAGGAAATATTTTTAAATTTTAAATGAATATTTATAGTTGAAAATATATCATATATAACCCTATGTTAAAATTTTTTTTCTATAAGATATATGCTTATATCATTTTTTAATTTACTTTATCTTAATTAATAAAAACTATCATTATCACTTAAAAGTGGATCCATGGGGTCCCAAAATCGACCGAAAGATGCCCATGGTCGGACATGTATCAACCAATAGTGTTAGGACACGTTTTAGAGTAATTTATTATTATTTTATTATTAATTTTTACCCTTATTTACCAGATTTACCCATTAATCATGGTAAATAAAATATTTAACGAAGTAATTATTCAAAATGTCTAAAAATATAAGTTAAATATTTACATAATTTGGACCTCCTAATTCCAAATATAGAATCTATTTTTATAAATTCAAAACAGAGAGGTGGCAGAAATTAATTTAAAATTAATTCCCGTTGTCAAAATAAAAAGCGTGTTTTTAAGAAATAATAAATATCAAAAGATTGACAGTTGTTTAAGTCTATTTTAAATTTGAAATTACGTCCAGTGACCAAAAATATATTAAGTGGTAAAAATATATTCTAAAAACAATTTAAAACCACTCAAATTCATAAATTATCACTATTAATTATTTTGATTAAAAAAAAAATTTTAAATAAAATTAATTGATATTCACTATTCATAAAAAATTGAAAGTTTTCAGAAAAATACCAAAAATTCACCCTATTATAATATTGATATTCCAAATCCAAAAATTAAGTCTATTTTGATTGATAAAATGTATAAAATTTCAAAAGGTGGGTATTATTATTCATAACAACTAGTTTGATTGGATTTGGTGTGTGTTAGAACTCGAAGTTGCGTACAACACACGCTATTGTATTATTCAAAGAGAAGTGTACCATGGAAGCTTGGTGTGTTACATGAATGAAATAAAATATAATCAATTTTAATGAGCATGATCATGATTAAGAAAAATGTTGATAAATTAATAGAAAAATATAGGTGAATTGTTGATGTTCATGACAAGATTAATTCAAATTGATATGAAAACTAATTAGTAATTCACACAATGAACTTTTATTCATTTGTGAATTCTTATTCCGCTTGTTAAATGATTAGAAATACCAATTCTAAATCATTGGTAATAGTTCACAATAATATAAAAATTATCTTTCATTAGTTGACACATCAAGTAAAATTAAAACTATAATGAAAGAAGTTTCCAAGAAGAATGAGTTGCAAATACGCTGATGAAAAAATACTCACATAGAGATGAATGAAAATATAATTTTAAAATTTCCTTAATAATTGTGTACAATTCATTTTTTAGATTTAAAAATAATGGAACAAAAAAAATAAATAAATTATTCAAACTAAAACCAAGAGGAAATATAAAATTTCTTATTGTTCGCGTTTAAATTCATCACAACCACCTAAATCATTGATTTTATATGATGTTGATTCTTTTACTCAAACATAAAAAAATTATTCCACTTTTTAGCCCCAAGGAGATGGTGATTGATCCTCATTTATGAATGTTTGTGTCAATAAAATGGAAGAGTATACCCTTTCATCTGTTACTTCCCTCTTTTTATTTGTCCACTAAGAAAACCACATAACTGTTCTTGGGACACCTGTCAGTCCTCAGTGAAAAAAATTTCTTCCTTTTCCTTTTTTCGTAGCCTAGTCAATTTAAAAAATTCCTTCAATATTCTTATGATTCCTCATCTAATAATTAATATACCAACTTAATTTTCTATATGACTTCACCACCTCATGATTGGCCTCCTTTATTCAATGATAAGTGTACAATTCCATTTCTTCAAAGTATAGTTGTGGATTTGAAGCTCACATGTTTATTCATAGTTCATATAGTACCTTCAACTAGTCACACCCAACAATGTATTAATTAATTTCCTTGATGGTGAAATAATGGAACCACATATTCTTCTTTATCAATCAATCTTCTACCAAAAAACAATAAATATAAGAACATTAAATCAATGAAAACTTTACAAATTAAATTTAGTGTCTTCCTCATCGGTAGATCACATCATCTATAACGTTGATCCGTAATCAGGGCCATTCTCCAACAGTATGGATTTTATTTCTATTAAAATCATATTTGATATTCTCTCATCCATAATATCCTAAGATTCATATTTTTTAAGGTGGTTTGAAAATGGTATTTTAAATCCATAGAGGACATATAAGATAGTTCAATACGGATGTGGGCCAACTTCTATTATGTATTTGCCAAAAAATTCTTATATAATGGATATTATCTTATATAGGGACATTTATCTTCTATATCCTATAAATATTATTTTATGTTCGGAAAGAATAAATTATCATCAGTACTAATAATATCTTATAATGATATTCTGTTTTGATTATTTCAATTAAAAAAATATAAATTTCTCTTACATTATAACTATTAAGAATAGTCTTATGGAAATTATTTCCATAATAAAATAAATAAAATAAGAAGAATGAAAAAAAATTAATCAATAAATATATGGAATTAATGAATAAATTAATACTATATGATAAAATATTGACATAGAATATTAAAATGGTAATGTAAAATAAAATCTAAAACATGAATAATTTAATTATTACATAATGAAATAACATAAAAGATAAATAATTTTAGGGAATGAATTATGAAACATAAAATTAAAATATTAAAGTAAAAATGAAAAACAAAATTGAAAAAATTAAATAATCAAGGCTTTAAGGACACATTATTGAATAATTTAATTATAAATTCTTAATCCTATATTAAAAAATTTATTAATTAACAACAAAAAATCCTTTACAATAACTAATCAAATAAAAAAAAATTTAACATAAAATATTACATAAAAAACATAAAAAAGATGTGAAAAAATTAATGAAATAAAATTCAAAAAAAATATATTAGTGTGATAAAAAATATAAACATCCAGCGGAAATTAACATCCATTTTATGGTTGTTTATCTTAGATTATTGGGGAAAAACTCAATATCGATTATATTCGAATTGTTTATAAAATTTTTGATGTGTTTTCTAATGTGTTTTCTAGTCTTCTAGAAATTTATGATGTTGATTTTTCTATAGAATACATCATTCTAGTCATATATCCACAAGTCAATATAAAACACCTCATATTTAATTACATGGATTGAAAAATCCATTCCAGGAGAATCTTGACATTTCATTTAGTTACATTTCTCCAATTCTCATTTGATTGGTTCAGGGGGGTATTTCATCTTGTCCTTAGGAAACATCCCCAAGACACCAAAGGCTCCTAATAAATTCCACGTGATTCAATACATTTGGGGTAATTTTTTTTACTTGTAAAAAAAACTATAATAAAATAAAGAATAACCAAACAACTACCATATGATTCATGAGTAAAAATTGTAAAAATCAAAAATAAAAACTAAAAACAATACCAAACTATATCAAATCAATATATTAGAGTACAATCAAAAAATCAAAACAAAAAACTAGATTATAATGAGGAAGGAAAAAAAACACGACTCAAAAAAGGTAAAGGAATCCAACATTGAAACTCCCAACATTATCCAAGATTCAAATCAAAAATCTAGGAATAATCATCACAAAGAACAAATAAATAAATAAATACTTTACCGTGTCTTGGTAAAGAATATTTTCTAATGAAAAAAAGTACCCAAGAAAGTTGTGGAGTAATGAAAGTTATTATTTTTTCCCCAAATAACTTCCATTCTCATTCCACTAGAATAAAAAATATTAGTACATTTATATGAAATAATTTATATAAACAATTTAAAATAGTTTATATTTAATTATAAAACAATTTGAAAACCAAAACAATTTATAATGATATAAAATCAACATCTTTTTAAACCTTTTCACATTTCGTTATTGGTATAACCAATCTATGACAAACACAAACACCCACACATGAAATCATAAGTGATAGTTCCTTACTCTTGATCAGTTTCTCATCCATCCACCATGCCATCACAAAGTGACCAATATCCTTTTTTATAATGGAATAGTGACCTTATCCCAGGTCATGCCCCTTGTTCCCTAATGATACATTCCCCTTCTTTTGGGTCACATCAAAAGCATGAACTCACACATACCTGTCCATGCCAATAATATTTCAAACATTCCATTTAATGAAGATGCAATAAAAAATACCTTTAATAGAAAACATTTCAATAAAAAAAATTCCATGAATCAAAACCAAGATATATTTTAAAACATCATTCTCAAACAATGAAACAATGAACTATGAACAATAACCTATTTACAAAATTTCATTAACCATCACTAAATAAGCTTTATACCAAGAAATGAACATAAAATTCATAATCAATTCCTTATAATTTTATAAATTTGAAACTAATTATTCATGATCTAATAAGAAGAGTCAATTGTGAATAATCCTACATCAATAAATATAGTGAAAATGAATCATGAAAAGAATTAATCAAAAAAATTGGTTGAATATCAAATAAGACACCTAAAATATCATTCCCTATCATCAAAACAATGAAAAATCACAATTAATGTCCTAGTACAACATATATATATACCCAAAAGATCAGATATGTGAGTCCAAGAGAGGGAGAAATAGTAGATCTTAGAAAACCCACCAATAACAGAGAATTACCATTAAATTAATCATTCAACGCACATAGATTTACCAACAGATCACTCTCAGATTGTTGGGAAGAGACTCCACAAACGTTGGGATGATAGAAGACCCGGTAATGGTTGAAAAAAGTTAAAATAACTTTTCTATAGGTATTCATGAGAGAGATCGACTCTTCTGGATCTAATTTTAAAACATTCACAGTCAACCAGCACAGTTAGGCATCCTATGAAAAAATGATTGTTCCATCCACTACTTCCAATCACCCATCACATGGTAGGCTTGTACAATAAGATAAACTATGCACCAAAAATATTATTCCCTATGTTCCACTTTTCATTTTTTTCTCCTGGGTGAATGTATGGTTTTTAGAAATTGTGCCCTTATCTATGCACCCACCTAGATTCTGCTATCATACTTTTGATGGTTTGTGGAATTTTCAAGGTTTCTACCGACCATTCTCAAAAAAATGTACCTCTAAAAAAACATAAAAACATTCCAAAATTTCTACAAACCTTCCCAAACCACACCGCAACTCATTATATAGATAACATAAAAAAATAAAGTGTTACATGATTGAAATATATGGTGATAAATTATCCCAACCATTGGACTTTCCATCCCTGAAAATTAGAAAACTACTATTGAATGAATGTGTTCAGGCCATTTCTTGAAGTTTTATTTCTCCCATTACCATGTTTCTTTATGAACTCATTCATTTTAAGAAAACCCACATTGGACAAATGTTTTTCCCATGTAAGATATTCTCATTCCTTTTCATTATCGGTACCGGTATATGAACCATCAAAGCATCCATCTCTAGTCCAATGTGATCCCACTGAAGCACATGGTCATGATCAAGATGATATATGTTTAACTAAGAAACTCAAAATAAATTTTCCAGTATAATAAACCATTGTGAAAAATGAAACCAATATTCCACCTCACTAACCAGTTCAATCATCTAAAAAGGCCCAATGCAATGTGGAGACAACATCAACTGCTTTTCAAAATGACAATGCTCAAGCCTTGGATAGATTCTAAAGTGTACATAATCACCCAACTTAAAATAAAATGGGAGTTTATAAAGAACTATATATGATTTATAGTGACTATGAACTATCTCCATTCCTTTCATGATAAACATAACATTCTCTATTTTTTCATAGACAAGGCTCAACCCAAAAAATGACACCTCGCCTACATTCACCAAATAGTGTCGAAAGACAAGGATGACCATACAATGCTTCAAAAGGATATATATTTATCAAGAGTTGAAAATTTTCATTATATTATTACTCCACTAACAGATTGTGCTCCTACCATGGGGCACAAAAATACATTACATAGGTCCATAACATGTCATCCAACAGTTTTTTTATTCTTTTAGCTTTCTCATCCTTGCAAGAATGATATTCCATAATCATAGTCAACTGATACTCTATAGATTCCTATATGGATTTATAAAAACAAGAAATAAACATCAGATCTTTGTTCGATAATATTGAAATCGGTACACCATGAATCATTAAAATTTCTCAGATAAATATTTTTAGGCATGTCCTACAATGTATTATATTCATGAGTATGGATTAATTGAGCTGAAATTGTTAGTCAATACAATCTAAACCATATAAAATTGGGTTTCAAAACTATTCTCAGGATACCTATCCCAAAATCTATTCTAATATTCTACCATTACCATAATTTAATAAGAAAATATCGTAACATACATGTTGGACACGGATGATATGCCTTAACAAACTGAAAGGTGATGAATCTTTAAACAGAAATAGAAAACAAAATTTTCGTACTGATGCCTAAAAACTATGATTTTAATTCCATATAAATCTAATTTATTCCCTGATGGAAAATCCACCTTGAATGGGGGTATGCATGAATAAGAACATCATGCTATGCCAAAAGAACACCAATCTGATTTTGAAGCCAGAAAAATAATCTTCTATCTAGTTTTAATCCCTCAATGGTCTCTCCACCATTGATTTTTTACCACATTGAAATATATTATGAATCATGTGTTTTTTCTTGTTTATCTTTCTCAATAAAATTAGTAGAAAAATAAACTAGAATTAAAACCACTTCACTACCTTATTCTTCAAAATACATGTGCATGTGAGCTATCACCAATATAAAAAGTCACTAATCCAAACAGTCTTTTACCCAATTACCATTGGAAATTATGATCAATGAAACTAACCCAAATTTTAAATTACCCTATGTATATATTATGTCATTGTAAAATATTTGATGTTACTCCATCGATATTCTATTTTTCATATTCAAATCTCTATGTGAGAAATTTTATTTCAATATATTATGATCTGTTAACACTATAAAATTCTTACAAGAGTGGTGATGATTCCATGCCTTCAAATAATAGATAAACTTATCAATATCCAAATCATTATTTGTTTATTTATTCTAATTCAACCATAATTTAATTAATTCATAATCAATAATAAGATCTCCCTTCAAGAAAAAACATCCCAATCCAAATCCAAAATAACCAAAACACACCACGTACCATTATCCTAATTCTAAAGAAAAAAATATTGGTGATGATATAAAGAAAAAAATAAAACAATTTGAATGAATTATAACATTCCTCATTCCATTTGAATGGGATTTTTTTACTTTTCAAAGATATCATAGGTGATCTTATTATTTAAAATTAATGAATAACGAATTCATAATAACCATATAATCCAACGAAATTTCATATCTCAAAGGATGTTGTTTTTTATTTCTAAGAGAAAACATCCTCTATCTTTTATGTATCCAGTGCAACACATTTTCAGAGATTAAATGTCCAATAAACATTTTCTCTTGTATCCAATAATCACACATTGATAATGTGGTATATAGATGATGATCTCTCATGATTCCCAACACTATCACCAAGCATTTCTCATTCTCATCCCATGAATTTCCATATCAAAATATTTCATCCACAAAAACCACCACAAAAGAATCCGGATTCTTTTGTAATATCACATTTTTCAATACCATTGAGATTTTTCGTGGATTTATAATACCGAAATGAACAACCACATACTCTTAATGGATATATCTAATTCGAAAAGCTATTTGTTGATTATCCTTGTTCCAAACCTGCAATTCACGATATCCTGATTGAAATTAAATTTTGACAGACCAATGGTATCCCCTCAATTATAAAGAACCATTTAATTTCCTTTTCTAAATTTAATATATTTATATTTATATTTTCATGTCATGAAACTAAGTCGACGTGCGCTTCTGAGGATCAGTGTTCCCCAAATTAATTTCATAAAAATATATTTTATATTTTATATTTTTAAGATGAGATACATAAAGAAAACTTGATGAATATTGAATATATGATAGGATAAGAAATACAAAGCCATGTTTGGTTCTTTAATGTGGTTTTTACCTTAGTCGTAATATAAAATTGGTCAGTACGGGGCGTTTGGACCCCTCTCTATTAGGTAGTATGTTCAGTTGGTTTAATTAATTATTAAATTAATTAATTAAACTCATTATACCTAAATTATTCCTCAAAATATATCATCATGGTGGATTGGCCAAAATTATACTCACAAACATGGAATCACCAAAACATCTCTCTTTCCTCCTTTTTTTTGTGGATCTCATCAGGCGATGAAGAAATGCAGGATCAGAGTAGATCATGATACAACGAACACAAATATCATTCTACCCCATTTGTAGAGTTCATTATTCATCAATGAATGATCTAAAAACCTATTAGGGAGTTTCAATTGGTGATTTACTCAAGTAAATTAATTTTTTTATTGGAAACATCTTTTTTGGGATATATGTGAATTTTTTCCAATTGCATGCACCCTATTGTTGAATTATTATTTTATTGTAATGGTTTATAACACCTGATAATTGTTCATGATATTGGGATAAGTAAACTTCACAAAAGTTAATTTAAACCACTTTTATAGTGGTTTTCTGTTACATCCTCTTATCTTTTGTCACATGTAAGAACCTATGGTCTTGGTTTGACATTTCTAGGTGGCATATAGCCTGATCAAACCCCTAGAACCATGATAGATCGAGAAAAAAATAAGAGATAGACGAATTATGGATATATATGGGATTTTGGAAAGTAATGGGAGATACTTTTTATAATCATAATCTGAATCCATGAAATTATAAGGCACAATTACATTCATTTTGTGAGACGAATCCTTAATAGATGAACGATGGGTGATTTCCAATGAATGATGGAAGATGATAATGATTCTTGAAAAGATCCATGAGTTTCAGAATGTTTTGGGGACAATATTTGAAAAAACAAGCAGATTCAATAGTGGGAACCATATCTATAAAATATTTTAAATTATTTACTATATACTATGTATAGGGATGGACACACAACATGTATACCCTCAGGGATGACTTCTAGTGTTTTGTGGAATGTTGTGGATGACATGGCATATATCCCTCCTACACATCATGTATCCATTCCATGATTAGAAAACCAATGTGGTGTATCACTTAGCTGGGAACCTATGTGTATATACATGACCAGGTAAAAAACATTATACCTGCGTACATGGACACAGATAGATCCCATGGGTGGAACCCTTTGTTAGGAAACAAATAATTCATTGAGTACATGGAAATGGGATCAGTACATAGACAAGGGTCCGATATATGAATATGAATGATAAGACATGAAATTATACATGTTATCCAATACAGTCCATGTAATTCATGTATACGGTGTGTACTATGACATGGAATGGAGGCTCTGTTCCATCCATAGACCCGACCAAACAGTGTAGTGGGAATACAAGCCATGTGCTTCACCTTACATGTTGTGTGCCCCCATTAACATCTTTTTAGGAAACATCCATAGGTTTTATCACCATTGATTAAATTCATATTTTTCCCATGAGTATGATATCCTGATTCATTTATATTTAGAACATGATTGTTCCCTCCATTGAGGATTTCAAGTTAAAATGTGGAATGTTCTAGGAAATATGCAATGTTTGGAAATTCCTTATGATATAAAATATCATGAAATATCACAATGACGATAAGGTGGTACCCTACAATAGGTATATGAAATGGAGTACCTCGTCAACCATTATATGTCATTACAAATAATAGGTCTAGGAAGTAAAGGACCTCCATAATATATTTGAGTGGTACCCTCTAATTGGGATAGGTAGTAGAGTTCTTCAATGACATCCTTAATGGTGCCATCCATCAGGGATAGGGAGTGGAGTTCAATGATGACCATTCCAAATGGTACCCTCCAAAAGGTTTGTATAGTGATGTTCCTTAGTAATTATCGAGTTTACTTTCTAGTTGAGTTTGGTAGTGGATTCCCCGCGGATTACTAGAGTGGGAGCCCCCATTGTCATGGGTGCATGCTCTTTATGGATATATTCAGAGTGGTACACACTAACAAGGATGAAAAGTTGCTTTCCTCTATGTCTCTTAAAGTGGGATCCTCCTATTTTAATAGGGAATGGTCTTCTTAACTAGACTTGTTTGTCCCCTAAACTATGTGGAATAGTGATGAGGCGTGAATTGTAATGGATGGATACTTCTAGTGGATGCGTGAGAAGCGGATAATCTTGCTAGATTTTTGGAACTATTGGACACTCTTCATCATGTTTGGATCATTGAGATAGATATCCCCTCAGTATCTTATTTGGGAATATTTGAACTGAGGATATATATATAGTTAAGTATCTACCCATTGGATTTGGTTACTCACTTTATTGGAGAGGTCATTATGTGCGAGGCATACCATTTGATTTCCATGATTTTCATCTTCTGTATCGATGAGTCTACTCTACTTCAATAGGTGGATCAGACTCGTTCTGTAGTTCATAGGCAGATCATGACATGATTATTGCATGTGTATGCGGGGAATTTCACATTTGGAATGGGTTGAGCTATTTTCATTGACTGTATTTTTTATCTTCTATCATTCTATTCAAGTTTTGTCTCTTTCTAATCCACCCATATTTTGCGTCTTCCTACTAGGTATGTATATAATTATTCAATCATGGGATTTTCCCACCAGTGTTTTGTCTTAAAAATTGTACATATAGTTTGGTAGTGGATTCATATTATCTTAGGTATACTTGGAACTTTGGACCTCAAATGGTGGTCATATCTTAAGATGGATGAGATGAAATCTCTCTGTAGTTCACCTTTACAATTTTTTACATTGAAACGTATTTCTAATTGGGAATGTATTCTACCCCTTCAATTATCAGTTTTTTAGTATAAAACTATCATAATTTCTAGTGGTTTCACTTGCATGGTAGTTCCCTTAGATTTTGATTCTTTTAATTTTACTTCATTTCCGATTATTCTTCAAGGTGGTTGTTTGTGTCCATATAGTTACTTAGGAAAAGGCCTCCCTATGTTTTTATCCCTTCACTACTGTTCTCCATCCCCTAATATTTGGAGGTGATCTTATTGTGGATAAATAATTTACAAATAATGCATAATATACTACAATACCATGGAATATATAAATTTCAGAGATGATAGTGTTTATTACAATTATAATATATCCATTACCTTTTATAGGATGAAATGATTTCATATTCATAGAAATAAAATTACTTATAAGCATCACTATATTGATCAAGAACATACCATTTTAATTATATTCATATTGATGTTGAATCCTCATTATTTATAGAACAAACTAATTTTTTTTCTTTCAATTGACCTGATTCGGAAAAAGAAATAATATAATCCATGAACACTAAAAAAAGTTCTGAGATTTGGATAGAATATTTGATTCATCACATCCATTAACACTACAGGTGAGTTCGTTAGACCTGTGAACATCAAATGATATTCTTAATTTCTATATATACTACTGAATGTGTTTTTCATTATATCATCCTCTAAAACTATGATCTCATGATAAATACACCTTACTGCAATCATCAAAAACCATTTTACCCATATAAATGATAAAAAATAATATATTCCGGGAAAAGGATACTTATTTAGTATTGCTAACCTATTCTAATTTTGATAGTCTACAAACGATTTGAGTGATACTTGTGCCTTCTTAAAAAAGATAATATGATATACCTAAGGAGAAACACAATGGTGAACCAAACCATTCTCCCCCAGATCATCCAAAAAATATTGAGCTCCATTAGACATTCTTATTTGGTACAAGAAAATGTTATCGAAATTAGTTGTGTACATATAAAAAGTACAATTGTAAAATATACTTCCTCATCAAGAGGAATACTATGGATATTGACTAAGAAAACAAGTATATTTTCTCATATAGTAAATGTATGATATAATATAGATAAACAATAATCCTAATAAACATATATATATGGGGAAAACTAGTGAGATCTAGGAAGGATGGTCCTATATGAAGAGACTACCTATCAAACTGTCTCAGAAACCCCAATCATCTTCCATAATCATAAATAAATGAAAAATGTTTATTATTACAATAGAACTCATCATGGGGGATCAAAATACAATACATTCCATTGATGACGTGAAATAAATAAAAATCTAAGATATAGAAAATTTTCTTAATAAGTATGTACCAACTACCTATAGAGAATATGAAAGAAATTAAAACACACACTCATACCTATTCAGAAGAGGTATCACTAAATGTATAATAAAGAGATTTATTTCTATTAGATGTTAAATAATATCAAAAAATGACCAGATCTAATCCATTGTGAAGCACCAGTATCATGTCATGACCTGTCCCCCGGGGCCCGTGCCGTGACAACCCCAAGCCCACCTTCCATAAGCCTGGGGTAGGCAGTGAGAACCAAAGGCATATTTCCCAAAAACTAGGAAGGCATTGACTTTATAAAGTGTGAAAACACACAACAGAGAACACAAATGGATATGAAACACTATTGAAAACTGTATAAAGAAAGATTTCTAAAAGAAATAACGGTCAAAAATACAAGCCCAACAATAAAGTACATGAAACTGAAAGTACATGTACAAATGAAGTAAAGGAAATCCACTATTGGGTCTTCCTCTGGGATTCATACCTGATGGGTAGGTACAGATAGCCTCCTCATCACTCCATATATGTTAGTCTCCTCCGTGTATCGTCTCGACTAAAGGTCAACCTCCCGGTACCGTCCAGTCCAAGTACTCTCAACCATAGTCAGTGTTGTCTGTCGTTTACAACCAACACAACAATGTGCAGTCATAGCCTGTGCAGGGGTCAGTATAATGATACTCAATAGGGACCCCGAGACCCTCAAGGTCTCACAAAATCCAACAAGGATATACCACAAAGTATGAAATCAATAGATAACCTTACTTGGGTATATGCCCATACATATACCTAAGTTATCAACCGATCCATCTCAGTCATGGGGAAAACAAAAAATTACTAACTCAGCTCACACAGGTATACAACATACATAGAGAGATAGTGATGATTATATGTAGACATTGAATCATCTATTTTTTCGAACCCACGTAGGATCATGGTACATAAATTAGAGCTATTAAGCCCATGTAAGATCTAGGAACAGTAGTCAGAGATGTCGAACCAACAAAGGATCCAGGAATAGTAGTCAGAACTATCGAACCCACATAGGATCCAAGAATGGTAATCAGAACTATCAAACCAACACAAGATCCAAGAACAGTAGTCAGAACTGTCGAACCCATAATGGATCCAAGAACAGCAGTCAGAACTGTCGAACTCACACAGGATCCAGGAATAGTAGTCAGAGCTGTCAAACCCATGCAGGATCCAGGAATAGTTGTCAGAACTGTCAAAACCACACAGGATCCAAGAATAGTAGTTAGAGGTTTCGAACCCACATAGGATCCAGGAACAATATTCAGAGTTGTCGAACCCATAGAGGATCCAGGAATAGTAGTCAGAACTATTGAACTCACACAGGATCTATGAACAGTAGTCAGAGATATCAATCTCACACCGGATCCAGGAACAGTAGTTAGAACATTCTAACCCACACAGGATCCAAGAATAGTAGTTAGAGCTGTCGAACCCACACAGGATCTAGGAAAAGTAGTCAGAGCTGTTGAACCCATACAGGATCAAGGAATAATAGTCAAAGAGGAACCATCCATAGGGTTTTCCACACAAGCATGCTTGATTCCTAGAGGGTCCACTCTATAAGGAAATGGTTGATAAATCAACTTCCAAACAGTCCCATGATAAAAAAAATGTCCTGAAGGTCGACCTCGTCATAGGGGTCTCAATGCAACAGATGGTGCATTAATCGGACACCCGGTTTGAGAGTTATTAGCCTTTTAGACCCAGGGGCCCTGTTGGATTCATGCAAGATCCAACCGGACCGTATCTCAAATATACCTCAAAATCTAGTGGGGTATAATCTATGGGACCTTCATGCTCCATGATTTCCCGCGTCATTGATGGTTCTTCAAACAGACTTCCAGTGCCAAAGATATGGCTGAGAAAGTAATGGGGTCGCAGTGGGCCCGGGTCCGTTCCGACCTAGTCGAACTGAACTGACCCTTCTTAGTCTGATCATAACAATTGGGTTCGGCCCGGCCTGTTGGCCCGGACCAGCTGGCCGTGAAGGCTGCGAGTAGCACGAGGGAACGGACTGGTCACGAGGGCACGGACCGGCTGCAGTTCAGTGTAAAGGCGGTTCGTCCTAGAGGTACCAAGAGGGGCACGGATGGCCGGATCGGCCAGGTGCGCCGGGGGTGTGGCTCGGTGGCTCAGCTTGGATGGACGAGGCCGGTTCGGCCAGCGCTGCGAGGGACGCGGCTCAGCCCGGATGGCTGAGGATGGTACAGCTAGCGCCGCGAGGGGCACGGCCCGGGCGGCGCATCCTGGAGAGATGAGGCTAGGAGGCCAGGCCGGCGGGTGGAAGAGAGGAGGAAGGGGAGGCCGAGAGGCTGTTGGGAAGACCGACGGGCTGCCTGGAGGAGGCCGAGCATTCCGGCTACAGGCCAGCGGGTGACCAAGAGGTGGCCGTGTAGGCCAGGAGGTGGATGCATAGGCAGGGAGGTGACTGAGTAGGCCGACCTGCAGCTGGGAGGAAGCTGGGAAGGCTGGGTGGCGACCAGGGAGGCCGGCGGGCGGGCGGGCAGGCCGATGGGGGCTCAGTAGGGGCCGGTTTGGTCGGTGGCAGTGTCAGACACCACAGGGGCAGTGCGAGTCTCGGAGGCCACAGTTAGTGCTTCTTTTTTTATACCGCCTTCGCCACCTCGTTGTTTTGTCGCCATGCTAAAATACATCACAAAATAGATGGACTGGGGGTGTCAGGCCATGTTAGCTTTACCCGCACCATTTTCATTTAGTGTCATAGAAATCGGTCCTCTATAACGAACCACAACAATCTAACCGCAAAAAGAAAGCATCATCATTCTTCGTTTTGAAGGAAAGGAAGAACGTAGAACTTAAATGAAATTAAACCCCTACCTTTGTTTGTTTCTCGATGATTAAGTCATGGGAAGAAGACGGTATTGTCTTGGTTCTTCGCATCCGCCACACACTTCTAATCCAAGCTCGTGCATCGGTTCGTTGATGATGATGAGGAGGGAAGATCGGTCGAAGATGTCCCACATTGAAGGGGGTTCTGAGGAAGAAAGTCGAAGAAACTCCAAACTTGCATTCTTCGTTGGAAGAACGCGTTCTTCGTTCTTCGTTCTTTGTTCTCCGTTCTTCGTTAGTGAGAGATTTTATCCCTAAGATTTCTCTCTTCTCCCAAGTTCCACCAAAAGACAAATGCCAACCAAAATAATAGATTTTGATATCCTATTAATCTGTTGGCACAATATTCAAATTGAATGAATTAATTAAATTGGATACACCTAATTAATTCATGTGGTTGGTACAATTTAATTTAATGAATTGGATTGGAACAATTTAATGTTAGGGGAGGTGAAGAGGCTCCCCTACCCTTAATGGAAGTTTGAGGGTTTCTCCCCTTTAATGGGGTGTTTCAAGGAGTTAAAAACTCGGGTGGTCCCCACCATATTAATCAGGATGAGGAGGTTAGGTTTGGGTGGGCCCCACCACCATAACCTCTCATTGAAGGTTAAGGTGTGGCAGTACCTACCTATAACTTCCACATGGAGGCTTCAACCAACAAAATAAAAATAAAGAGACATCATTAGGTTTATTTAAATCTTTCATTAAAAACCAAAAAACTATATTTTATTTCTGACCATCTTCCGTCAAGCTGAAAGTCTTCTTAAGCGAATTCTGGCGATGCGTGTTCCACAATGCCCTCAGAATTCAATTCCAAGCACCGGTTCAAAAGTTACAAAATGTCGCTCACACCTTTACTGAATGTACTTGAAAAAATGTTCAGAAAATTTTTATCAGTTACCCTCGATCTGTGCCGGTCGAGGTTAGGCTTTACCTAGGTGAAACACGTCCCAACGAACCCAACAGTACTCTAGGATTTTTAATATGAGTTACTATTTAGAAGTTATGAATTTCAAAATAAAATAATTCTCACTTAATTATTTTATTTACAACCATAAACTAAATTTTTCTCATGGCCCTCTCCCGCAAATGTTAGTAACTGTTTAAATAATGCATGTCTTCACGAGTTCAGCCGTAGTCTTGGATATTTAATCTGATCTACCATTTGTGAGTTATAAGCATTTGAAAACTAAAATAATTTATTTAATTATTTTATTTACGATTATTCCACATTTGGGTTTTCTCAAAGGAGGCCCATGTCGACGAATCAGAAGTCGCGCCTAGGGTAATTCCGCCATCCTGATTGTAATGATGCCCTCATATTTCTAATCTGAGTAACTGTTTATGAGTTATTCCACTTTTTGTGGAAAACTATTTACGGCCGTTAACATAAGCTCAACAAAAAATCAAAAGATCATTCAGGGCACTCCGGGCCTCAGAATTGCTTACCGTCTGATTTCACAGACTCATCAAATTTCCATATATTTAAAAAAATTACTTGTAAATTCCAGGTCTTTACAGATCAAACTAATCAATCAAAACTGATGATTTAGTAATGATTTTACCTCTTACAATATCTTTTTCTATTTATACATCAAACAAAAGCACATTTAATTTATGAAGGTCCTTCACTCCAGTGGCATGTAGCTAGAGACTTATAGTCTTACATGTATCACCCAACACCATATCTTTAATTGGAGTTGATGATCTATAACAATATCATGTTTTTTACATAAATTTGTAGAATTTTTTTCAACGACCATAATTACCAAAACTGTTAAATATATTTTTAGGGTTTGGACCAAATCACTTAGTATGTTCACCCTTTCTACATTGATAAAAAAAATTAATGACATCATTCTAGCTTTAATCAATGGGTCAATGGTGTATTTACACATAAAACCACACCCATGACTCAGAAAATGATCTTTCAACTTCCACATATTCAATTGTACACTATTTATGCTTTCCCTTGATGGAAGATATGGAGAAGAATATCCTCACCCCCATTCATTACATGTTCATTTTACAATAACTAGCCATTGTTCCATCTACTCATAGAAAACAATTATTAACATGAACACCTACAATCTAAAATCAGTTTATAAGAAATATAGGCAATTCGTATCCTTTAGAATGCCATTCATTACTACATTACAAAAAAAGTGAACCAGATCAGAAAATTTATTTTTGTACATAGACAACAAATTATGTTTAAATTGAAAATAGAGTAACTCTATATACATTTCAATCATCAAATACTCATTGGAAATCTACTGAATGAATATGTTCTTCAAATCCTTCCATTCCAAGGCTATATTTCTATCAATAAATACCATGAATTACAAATATTTCATTCTAGGTCCCTAATTTCTTAACACCGTATACATCACTTTAATACTCTATGGTGTATCTTGGAAGCTGAAGATCCAATCTACATTTTTTTAAATAGTCTCCCTCTTTAGGGTCACTCATAACATTAACATAATGTGAATTTTCATGTATGAATGCATGTGATCAATCCATTTATCCTCCATCACATAATTGGTTCTCAAAAACTATTTTCTAGACCTACGAACCAGCATCATCTATAGAACAATCTACCTGTACTATAACCATTAGAAGATTATAATATATATTATGAGTTCTTTGAGAAGAATATGCTGCATCCTCATGAGGATGTCATGAATCATGTCTGAAATGTATAATATTGTAAACTAATATATAATAAGGGATCAAATAACCTATTATTAAATATTTAATCAAGGGTACCATATTAAAAACTATAATTAATATAGAGAACTAAAAAATTGGAAAAAAATTCCCAATACCAAATGGTTACACGAGTCTCAAAATGGAATGATCTATATGGTAATTCAAAATAATCAACCTCACATATTCTAAAAATATTATCTCAGTCTACCAAATGTCCCAAAAAATGGACTCTTTAGAGGATATATCATTCGATACCAAATTATGGCCAACCCTATGTAGATAGAATCTCAATATTGTACTCTAAATTAATTTCTACAATACCAATATATGATACCAATATCCATGGGATAAGAAATTTCACCTAAGAATCATGAAATGTCTTAATGGAAAAATATATCCCAACGAAGAGAAATAACTACATGATATATATATTTACGTATAATAGAGTGAAACATGAAATTATATAAACTTATTCCATTACTGAATTATGGAAGTAGATGTTATATGACCCTTAAAATTCAAATCATCCTATATAACTGTAAAGACCCATTAATTTCAAGGAAATTTTTATCATAATTTCATTGGAATTTTACGAGTATGCAGTTTCTGACGGTGCCAGATTCTGAGGTCCGGTGTGCCCGAAATCAATTTCCAAAGTTTAGCTCGGGTACGTTCAGTGAACGAACGAGCAGTTTTTTCTAACTTTTGAACCGGTGCTCGGAATTGAAATATGAGGGCACCGATGAACTCACAACACTGGTAATTGATTTAAAAGACCCTTTCTGGAGTTGTGTTTGCTAAGGAGGAGTTGTTAAAAAAAGAGTGAGGAATAAAAATATAACTTTTTTACAATTTTATTTTTATTTCTTGCTATGTGGTTTAAGTGTTGTGTGACATCACTTTTTTCGCCCTCTTATGTGTTTTAACTCCTAGGTTTGGGAGTTGGAGTGGGATCCATTGTGTTTCTAACATCGCTTGGGAGAATAAAGGAGAGGTGGGGCCCACACGAGCCCCACCCATTCACTTTTTCCATAACTCCTCACCTCCCAATTTAATTTTGTAAACTCATCTTAAATTGATTAACCTTCAACTTACTCTCTCTCTCCCTGTTAACTCTCGCCAACACATACCTTAATTAATTAATTGAACCTATTCAATTAATTAACTAAGTGTTTGAATTTTGAAAATTTGAAATTACTTGTGTTAATAAAATAATAGCATGAACCTATTATTTTACATTAACCCATTTTGTGTTGGGAGAAAAGGGAAAGAGCACTTGTGTAAAAGAAGGAGGAAGTTCCTCTTGGGAGGAAGAACATCATCCTCTCCGTGAAGAACGGTTCTTCTCCGACGAAGAACATTGACCCCAAAACATAGAAAGACTCAAAGATCATGGTTATTCATCCTCTTCTTCCTCCACGGAAAGGGAGGAGACACCGATTTGGGGAACTCACCAACAACAACTCACCTTATATTCTTCCTTCACAAAAAGAGAGGATACGACACTTCCTTGGGTGCACACCGACGGTGACGAAAGCGATGAACGCCAACGACCATTGTCATCTTCATCTCTCCCCTTGGGACGACGACGACGAGCCGACGTCCACCCTCTTGCGATATCGTCAACAAACGACGAACGACAAGAGGTAGGGTTTCTTTTGTATTTTTGGGTTTATGTGAATTATACCCACGTCAATGATTAAAAGCATGTGTTTAAATGTTTTCCATTTGATAACACCTTATGCGGATGGCGCGGGCCGAACAAACACGGCCCGACAACCCTCCGCAGATTGTTGTTGATGCGCGAATCGACGGGCGATGTCGGAAAGGGACGCAAAGACAATTTTAGGTCTTCGCAGTAATGTACGGGAACCAATATGACCATTGGAAAACACAGCGGGCGAAACGGACCACCGGAGCGCATCCGGTGGTCCGCGGAATGAGGTGGAAGCGCGCTGCCGGAGGAGACTGCCCGCGGCTGAGCCCCGGAGGACCGGAACGGCTAAGACGTTCCGAGTATTGGGGGAGGCACGACATAATTTCCACGCCGTTTCAGTCAACCGAGGGGGGGGGGGACATCACCCCGCTCCGCTCTTCACTGGCCATGCGGACTGCGCCTGCGCCAAGCCAACCGGCCGTGCCGGGCCGGACCGCCCGCGCCGGGCCGGACCGCCCGCGCTGGGCCGGACCCACGCACTAGGTCGGCCCGCGTCGGCTGTTCCGGGCCACGCCAGCTAGGCTAGGTCATGCTAGCCGGGCCGGGCCATGCCATAATAGGCTGGACCCAGATCCAGGTTGGGTCAAACCGGTTCGGGCCAACCCAAGGGGTATCGGGTCAGGTCGGACCGGGCCCGAACCCCCTATTTTCGGACAGTTCCGTTCAAACGCCCATAACATGGGCTACAGACCTACAAACGATGCACCGTTAGTTGCAATGGGATACATGGATCGAGACGGTCGTTTTGGTATATTACACTCAAGGTTTTGGAAAACTTTTGGTACGGCCGGGTTGGTTCGAACCCGAAACCAACCGGGCCCGCGGAGCGGAAACACTTATAACTTGAGCTCTGGACGTCCGATTGACGTGTCGTCAACTTTTTTGGATTCCTCATGATGAGATGGAACTTTTGGCATACTTAAAATGAGGTTTGGACGTAGTTGGAGTATGGATGGGTTGGATTGTAACCAAAATCCAACCGGGCCCCTGAAACGGAAAAGCCGATAACTTTCTAACTGGACGACCGTTTGTCGAACCATCAGTGGAATTGGTAATCACGTTGAGAAACAGTCTCCATGAGTATACCCTATGAAAGTTAGGGGTACAGTTGAGATGCGGCCGGGTTGGTTCGTACACGAAACCAACTGGGCCCCAGGGATGAAAAGGCTAATAACTCACAGACCGGGCGTCTGATTGACGCGTCGTCGGATGCGTTGAGATCCCTATGACGAGGAGGTCCTTTGAGATACTTCTTTGTGGGAGTTTTTGATACTTGGATTATCAACCTGTAGCTCGTGGAGTGGACCCTCCCGGAGACGAGCGTATGGAGTACGGAGACCGTGTATCCGGTTGAGACTTGACGACTGCTTGACCGACTTGACTTGGAGTGAGTCGACTAGCCCAGTGGACGGAGCACTACTGTGATTGTGTGCAGACCCATGGCGGATGGAGCACTGCTGTGTTTGGGTGAAGAACCGCAGTACTTAACAGAAGGAGTACCTCGGCAGGCTATTAGGGGGGGGGGTGCACTACTGTGTTTGGCTGGCTGACCCGCGGTACTCGACAGGAGAAGTACCTCAGAAGACTTAGGTTAGTGAGTCGTAACTCGGAGACGTGACAGGATCACTGTACTCATCATAGACGGAGCTCTTCAGCAGTTACGGTTTCAAAAATGAAAATCCTGGTTTGAGTTTATTTAAGGGAAAACCTTTAAAAACAAAGACACAATTAGTGTTTTCGTGCACTGAGTCAGAAATCAGAAGTCAGGGTCCTGGTGTATGGATACGTCGACCGCCCGCACCAACACTGGACTCCCTGAACTGAAAACCACACCCGGTACCCTTAACACTGTTGCTTCATAGAAAAGGAATATCAGAGTTCTAAGTTCTACGATATAACTGACACCTCTAATACAAATTTGTCATGGCCCGTCCTTAGGGCCCGTTCCGTGACTACCCCAAGCCCGCCTTCCATAGGCTAGGGGCTGGCGACTAGCACCAAAGGTGTAAATCCCGATAACTGGGAAGGTATTGCCTTTATGAAAGTATAAAAAACGCCACAGAGTACAAGCAGAAGTATTTCCCCAAGTCCAAAAGAATGTGCTGAAACATAAATGGGCCAGAATACAAACCCAACTGAAAGTACAACTAAAACTGAACGAAAGTACAACAGAAAAGACAACCAGCTGGAAGATTAGAAGTAGTTCCTAGGTCGTCCACCTCGGATCCTACCTGAAGGGTAGGTACAGATAGCGGAGCTCCTAGATCATCCACCACGGATCCTACCTTAAGGGTAGGTATAGATAGCCTCCAAAATGCTCTTTCCCTTCAACCTCATTAGAGTATCGTCTCGTCATGAAGTCCACCTCTGGATACTGACTCGTCGTGAGGTCCACCTCTGGGTACCGTCCAGTCCTCGAACACTCGGCCCTTGTTAGTGCTGCCCGTTATCTACAACCAACCCAACAATGTGTGGGCATAACCCGTGCATGGATGATCATTCGATACTCAGTAGGGACCCCGATACCCTCAAGGTATCACTAAATCCAACAAAGATAACCAAAAAGAAGGATCTCAATAGATAACCCTTACTTAGGTATAAGCACATACTTATACCTAAGTTATCAAGTAACCCATTTCAATCATGGGGAAACACAAATGTTATGAAATCAATAGATAACCACTACCTAGGTATATTCCCATACATATACCTATGTTATCAAGTTACCCATATAAATCCTGAGGTAAAGACAAAGGTCGTAGACTCAGCTCAAACCAGGATTTTTATTATCGAAACTGTAACTACTGAAGAGGTCCGTCTCTGACGAGTATAGTGATCCTGTCACATCTCCGAGGTACTACTCACTATCCTAAGACTGCTGAGGTACTCCTCCTGTAGCTCATGGAGCAGACCCTCCTAGAGATGAGCGTACGGAGTATGGAGACCGTAGAGTCGGCTGAGACCTGACGACTGCTAGACCGACTCGACTTAGAGTGAGTCGACTAGCCTGATGGATAGAGCACTAATGTGTTTGGGTACAGACCCATGGATGATAGAGCACTACTTTGTTTGGGTGCAGACCTGTGGTATTCAACAGAAGAAGTACCTCCGCAGCTTCTTAGGGGGGATGCACAACTATTGTTGGGTGGAAGACCACGGCGGGAAGCACTACTGTGTTTGGGTGGCTGACCTGCGGTACTCGATAGGAGGAGTACTTCAGTAGTCTTAGGTTATTGAGAAATACCTCGGAGATGTGAAATGATCACTGTACTCATCAGAGACGGATCTCTTCAGCAGTTATGGTTTTGAAAATGAAAATCCTGGTTTGAGCTGAGTCTATGACCTTTGTGTTTACCTCATGATTGAGATGGGTCACTAGATAACTTTGGTATATATATGTTCATATACCTAGGTAGTGTTTATCCATTTATTTCATAACCTTTGTGTTTCCTCATTATTGAGATGGGTTACTTGATAAATTAGGTATAAGTATGGGCTTATACCTAAGTAAGGGTTATCTATTGAGATCCTTTTTTGTGGTTATCCTTGTTGGATTTAGTGAGACCTTGAAGGTCTCGAGGTACCTACTGTGTATCGTATACTCACCCCAGCAGGGGCTATGCCCGATCCTTGTTGTGTTGGTTGCAGACGACAGGCAGCGCTGATAGAGGCCAAGTGTTCGAGGACTGGACAATACCCGGAGGTGGACCTCACGTCGAGTCGGTATCTGGAGTTGGAAATCACAACAAGATGATACTCGGAGGAGGTTGATGGGAGAGAGCGTTGTGGAGACTATCTATACCTACCCTTCAGGTAGGATTCGTGGTGGATGATCCAGGAGCTGCGCTATCTATACGTACCCTTCAGGTAAGATCTGAGGTGGACGGCCTAGGAGCTGCTTCTATTCTTCCAGCTGCTTGTATTTTCTGTTGTACTTTTGTTCAGTAGTAGCTGTACTTTTAGTTAGGTTTACATTTTGGCCCATTTACTTTTCATCAATTTTTTTTACTTAGTGCATTACTTCCACTTGTAATATGTGGTGTTCTGTTTACTTTTATAAAGGCAATTCCCTCCCAGTTATTCGGATTTACGCCTTTGGTGCTAGTTGCTAGCCCCTGGCCTTTGGAAGACGGGATTGGGGTAGTAATGGAATGGGACCCGAGGATGTCACATATGTTTCTTTTAGGATTTCTTTCCACGAATGACCAGTTAGAGCCCAGAGGAATATACGTACTGACATCCTACCGAGTGAAGAGGCTTTGGTATAGGTCCCTCTTACAGTTGAGGCACCAGCGATACTACCATACGTTGGGCCATCGATGCCACCATCCCCAGTATGAGGCGATACACGCCGCTTGAGCGTGATGCATGTGTTCCAGTGCCAGAGGACACCCAGGTTCCAGGGAGATATGGACCCACATGCGGCAGAGGATTGGCTGGAGGCTGTGGTGAGAGTCTTTAGGATAGTGGGTACACCGGCAGACTTCATGGTGATCCTTGCTGCCAGCCTCCTTCAGGGAACAATAGGCAGATGGTAGAGCCAGATGGTCCAGTTTTGTGATGATATGACCTTCACTTGGGGAGACTTTGAGACGTTCTTCGGGGTGGAGTTCATGCCAGTGATTATACAACCCGAGCGTGTTCAGGAGCTACTGCCTTTTCCGTAGGATTTTTGATCAGTAACCGATTCATCTGCAGGCAGTAGAAAGATGATACAGGGGTCCATGAAGACCAGACCAAAAGATGGGTGATCTTGTGTTATAGGATCAGTAGTTTGGGGAACTCGGGGTGGAGTCAGGGTCATGTGTTCCAGAAACGGACAGTGTTTCTCCTGCGACAGGAAGGGTCACATGGCACGTGACTGTCCAATTCTCCGCACAGTTGATCTACAGGCATTGGATGAGCCACCAAGACAGAAGAAACTGTTGGTTCTAGAGAACATCCGAGTAGTGGACAAGGAAGAAGTGCTCCGGAAGCAGGTGGACAGGAGCGGAACTAGTGGATACTTTTTTCCCTTGTACATCTAGTTTCATATTGTTGTTGTTTTTGTGTCTTTATACTCCGAGTTGCTGTTATAAAAGACACTTATCTTTGTGATGTTTGCATTATTGTCCATTTCTTTGGTTGATACTAAGAGGTCCTGGTTAAAACTGTTGACTTGACCCTCACTTTTGAGATTTATACTAGAAGAGACCCAGTGACCTCACACGGATGCTGACAGTGTGACTCGACCCTTGGAGGCGAGAGTGACGGTTGGATCTCTTGGTAGTAATGTCGAGTCTTTATGATGTCGTCCATGGCATGAATGCATCATTCATGTCTGGATTGACTGTATTAGGCATTAGGAGTGGTTCATACAGGGGATGAGACCGAGTTTCTCTTTTTGACAAAGGAATGATCTTAGCACCTCTTATAGATCGTAGGCAAAGAAGGTGTAGATCATCCAAGAGCGGATGAAGACTGCACAGTGCAGTGAGAAATAGGAAACTGGCACCAGTCTCAGAGACTCGAGCATGTAAAATGTTTCAAGAAGAGGAATAATTAAGGAGAGATGAGTCTACGGAGTATCAGACTAGGTGGCAGAGCTAGGAGAGAAACATGAGGTGGTGTACATTTCAACATGTTACAACCACCCGCCTTAGTTCTCCCCGCCCGGGTCAGGGAGATGGAGGGAAGTGGAAGAGGGCAGCTGCATCCGGTCAAGGAGTGTGACCTAATGCATCTAAAAATGATTCGAGGGACAGTCTGTGTCCACTACTCACTTCCGTAGTAATAGACGTTGATACGAATCATTCCTTCCCTCCATGAATCTTGTCCCAGACCTAGAGTTTTTGGTAAGCCATGGACTTGACCCTCGCGTCTGGAGAAACCATTGGGAGAGGACTCTTTAATCACACTTACGCCGATAGTGTGATCTGACCCGCAAGGCGAGAGTTTCGATTGGAATATCATGGTGGCAGGGTCGAGGCCTTACGAAGTTTGTCTCGGTATGGATTGGATTTACAGTTCATGCTCAGATTGACTGTATTAGGCAAAAAGTTTGTGGTTTATCTACAACGTTGGGTGGGTTTTCCTTGGTCGAAAAACAGGAAACCCCAGGTATCATAGGATAAACTCATGCACAGGATGGTGCTATTGACCACTCATGATTCAGTCAACCTTACCTCATGGCAGCAGGAGTTTTTTGTTTAAGCTCTAATCAGGAAATGGTAGCCTCTTGAGTTCGAGGATGATGACCACGTCCTTATACGGGTCTCACCTCGACAAGGTTTATGGAGATGTGGCCAAGGAGGAAAGTCAACTCTGAAGTTCAACGGACCTTCTTACGTCCTCAGTACGGTAGGCGAGGTGGTTTACCGCTTGACCATTCCACCTCAGTTGCACCGGGTGCATGATATAATCCACGTACCTCAACAGAGGAGATACATGCACTATCCTTCACACATCATTGACCCCAGAGTGTTGGATGTCGATGACAGGGTGACATGCATGGTGGTTCTAGTGAAGATCGAGGATCGATAGAAGAGGGTCCTATGTGGATGGTCGATTCCTTATGTGCGCTTTCAGTGGTAGCTCGAGAACCTCTACGTGAGCACATGGGAGCATAAGGCTCAGATGTGTTCTCAGTACCTCTTTTGTTTCCCTAGTTTGTGTTATAGCTTTATGGGGACGTAAAGCCCTAAAGTGGGAGTAATGAAAAGACCCAAAAATTTCAAGGAAATTTTTATCTTAATTTCATTGGAATTTTATGAGTATGCGGTTTCTAACGACGCCTGATTCCGAGGTCTGGTGTGCCCGAAATCAATTTCCAAAGTATAGCTCGGGTACGTTCAGTGAACGAACGAGCGGGTTCTTCTAACTTTTGAACTGTTGCTCGGAATTGAAATCCGAGGGCACTGATGATCTCGCAGCACCGGTAATTGCTTAAGAAGACTCTTTCTGGAGTTGTGTTTTCTCGGGAGGAGTTGTTAAAAAAAATAGTGAGGAATAAAAATATAATTGTTTTACAGTTTTATTTTTATTTCTTGCTAAGTGGTTTAAGTGTTGTTTCACAACACTTTTTTTCCCTCTCTTATGTGGTTTAACTCCTAGGTGTGGGAGTTGGAGTGGGACCTGTTGGGTTGCTAACTTCTCTTGGGAGAATAAAGTAGTGGTGGGGCCCACACGAGCCCCACCCCTTCACTTTTTCCATAACTCCTCACCTCCCTGTTTAATTTTGTAAACTCATCTTAAATTTAGTGACCTTCCACTTCCTCTCACTCTCCCTCTTAACTCTCACCAACACATACCTTAATTAATTAATTGATCCTATTCAACTATTCAACTAAGTGTTCAAATTTTGAAAAATTGAAATTACTTGTGTTAATAAAATAATATCATGAACCTATTATTTTACTTTGACACTTTTTGTGTTGGGAGAAAATGGAAAGACCTCTTGTGTAAAAGAAGGAGGAAGTTCCTCTTGGGTGGAAGCACATCATCCTCTCCGTGAAGAACGGTTCTTCTCCGACGAAAAACATTGGCCCCACAACATAGAATGACTCGGTGATCATGGTTCTTCATTCTCTTCTTCCTCCACAGCAAGGGAGGAGACACCGGCGTGGGGAACTCTCCAAAAACAACTCACCTTATACTCTTCCTTTGTAACAAGTGAGGAGACAACACTTCCATGGGTGCACACCGACGATGAAGAAAGCGACAAATGCCAACGACCATCGTCATCTTCATCTCCTCCCTTGGGATGACGACGACGAGCCGACGTCCACCCTCTTGTGATATCGTCAACAAACAAAAAACGACACGAGGTAGGGGGTTTTTGTATTTTTTTGTTTATATGAATTATACCCTTGTCAATGATTAAAAGTATGTGTTTAAATGTTTTCTAATTGATAACACCTAACGCGGAGGGCACGGGCCGAATAAACACGGCCCGACAACCCTCCGCAAATTGTTGTTGGTGCGCGAATCGACGGGCCATGACGGAACGGTCCAAAAAGACAATTTGAGGTCTTCGAAGTAAAGTATGGGTCCCGAGATGAACATTGGTGAAGAAGGCGGGAAAAAACGGACCACCGGAACGCATCCGGTGGTCCGCGGAAAGCGAAGGCGGTGCGTTGTTGGAGGAGACCTCCGCAGCTGAGCTACGGAGGACCGGAATGGATAAGCCGTTCAGAGTTTAGGGGGAGGAGCGTCTTAATTGCCACCCCGTTTCGGTCAACCGAGGGGGACATCGCCCCCCCCCCCCCCCCCCCCGTTCTTCACTGGCCACGCGGGCTGCCCCCGCGCCAGGCCAACAGGTCGTGCCGGGCCGGACCGCCTGCGCCGGGCCGGGCCGCCCGCGCTGTGCTGGGCCCCCACGCTAGGCCAGGCCCTGCCAGCGGGTCCGGGCCGCACCCTAATGGGACGGACCCGGACCTGGGTCGGGTCGACCCAGGGGGTATCGTGTCGGGTCGGATCGGGCTCGAACCCCCAATTTTCAGACAGTTCTGTTCAAACTTCCATAACGTGGGCTACGGACCTCTGAACGATGCCCCTTCAGTTGCGATGTGATCCTTGGATCGAGATGGTCATTTCGGTATATTACACTAAAGGTTTCGGAGAGCTTTGGGTACGATCGTGTTGGTTCGAACCCAAAACCGATCGGGCCCACGAAGTCGAAACGCTTATAACTTGAGCTCTGGACGTCCGATTGATTTGCCATCGACTTTGTTGGATTCCTCTTAATGAGACGTAACTTTTTGAATACTTAACCTGAGGTTTGGACATAGTTGGAGTAAGGATGGGTTGGATTGTACCCAAAATCCAACAGTGCACTTAGAACAGAAAAGCCGATAACTTTCAGACCGGACGATCGTCTGACGAACCGTCAGCAGCGTTGGTAATCACATTGAGAAATAGTCCCTGTGAGTATACCCTATGAGAGTTCGAGGTATAGTTGAGATGCATCCGGGTTGGTTCGTACACGAAACCAACCGGGCCCCTGGGACGAAAAGGCTAATAACTAACATACCGAGCATTCAATTGAGGCGTCGTCTGTTGCGTTGAGACCCCAATGACAAGGCGGTACTTTGAGATACTTCTTCGTGGGAATTTGTGATAATTGGAGTATCGACCAGTATCTCGTGGAGTGGACCCTTCCGGAAATGAGCATACGGAGTACAGAGACCGTGTAGCCGACTAAGACCTAATGACTGCTTGACCGAGTCGACTTGGAGTGATTCGACTAGCCCAATGGATGGAGCACTACTGTGTTTGGGTGAAGAACCATGGCGGATGGAGAACTGCTATGTTTGGGTGCAGACCCACGGTACTCAACAGAAGGAGTACCTCTGCAGGCTATTAGGGGGTGCACTACTATGTTTGGGTGGCAGACCCCGGCGGGAGGCACTACTGTGTTTGGGTGGCTGACCCGCGGTACTCGACAGGAGGAGTACCTCAGCAGTCTTAGGTTAGTGGAAGTACCTCGGAGGCGTGACATGATCACTGTACTCATCAAAGACGGAGCCTTTTCAGGAGTTACGGTTTCGAAAATGAAAATCCTGGTTTGAGCTGAGTCTATGACCTTTGTGTTTACCCCATGATTGAGATGGGTCACTTGATAACTTAGGTATATGTATGGGCATATACCTAGGTTCTAGTTATCGGTTTATTTCATAAACTTTGTGTTTCCTCATGAATGAGATGGTTACATGATAACTTAGGTATAAGTATGGGCTTATACCTATGTAAGGGGTATCTGTTGAGATCCTTCTTTGTGGTTATCCTTGTTGGATTTAGTGAGACCTTGATGATCTCGGGGTCCCTACTGAGTATCGTATACTCACCCCTTCACGGACTTTTCCCGCACCTTGTTTTGTTGGTTGCACACGACGGGAAGCGCTGACAGAGGCCGAGTGTTCGAGGACTGGACAGTACCATGAGGTGGACCTCATGACGAGTCAGTATCCGGAGGTGGACTTCACGACGAGATGATACTCAGAGGAGGTTGATGGGCGAGAGCGCTGTACAGGCTATCTGTACCTACCCTTCAGGTAGGATCCGTGGTCGATGATCTAGGAGTTGCGCTATCTGTACCTACCCTTCAGGTAGGATCCGAGGTGGACGACCTAATAGCTGCTTCTATTCTTCCAGCTTCTTGTCTTTTCTGTTGTACTTTCGTTCAGTTGTAGTTATACTTTCAGTTGGGTTTGTATTCTGGCCCATTTACTTTTCAGAACATTCTTTTGTACTTAGTGTATTACTTCCTCTTGTACTCTGTTGTGTTTTGTTTACTTTTATGAAGGTGATGCCTTCCCCGTTATCGGGATTTATGCCTTTGGTGCTAGTCGCCAGCCCCTGGCCTATGGAAGGTGGGTTTGGGGTAATCATGGCACGAGCCCCGAGGATGGGTCATGACAATTAGAAGTACAATCATCATAGGAAAACTAAAAACTGAAAAAACTACTCCAAGTGGATGAGTTGTTAATCTTTGCAGATCACAAAAACTTCTACCCATACAAATCATAAATAAAATAAAACCACATCACTATGATTCCATAAATGTTCTACTTTAAATGACATACAATGGTCTTCCCACCATTGAAGAGGTGTATAGGGTTTGATCTAATAGGATCAGTAGGATCCTACACATGTCTTCCATAACAATTGTTTTTATTAGAATTTTGACATGTTCTACATTAATGAATAAAATCCTAGATAAATGGATAATTGTATTAAAATCCTGGAAGAACATTTAATTTTCCATTTTTTAACATTTTTCTAAATAATATATGTAAAAATATTTTCATACAATTTAATGTATATCCAATCATATAAAAGTATGTATCACATATCATATCAATTCTAGGGTTGTACATAGTAAAAAATTAAAATACATAAGAAACACTAATATCAGGAAAACATCAATAATGGTCATGCTCTCAAACTAAACATACCAGAATCATCAGTGAGTGAACAATCAAGTCCTTATAACAAAGAAATAAAAAGCATAGAAACACCCCATTAGTGAATCCCCAAAAAATGTCAATATCAATTCCCTTGAATAATGGGCCAAGGTAAAAGGGGAACACCCCAAGATTGAACAACCCATAAATTCTTGGATGATGGCCAAAAGATAAACCTTCCACATAATAATGAAAATCTTCCCATGTGATGTATTTAAAAAACAATTTAATATTATTATTTTAATTTCAACCATTTCAAAAATGAATCTCAATATTCATAAAATATATTTATTTATATAAAAATATTGTGAAAAATCTTTTATAAAACCCCCATTTAATCACATATCAAAATCGATCAATCGATCATAAAATTTCATTTATAATACAAGTTATAAAATTAATGTAATGTAGTTTATCCATTATTACATGGATATGGTAACATATCACTGAGACAATGAGACACACAACCTCATCATTATGCAACATATATAATGATGACATGGATAGAAATGGTGGATCTATAATAAATCCCAAAATATCATAAATTATTCAATTTTGAAAAATTTTCTATAGAGAAGACATATCCTTACATAAAAAGAATAAATTCCAAATGTTCACTATGACCAACACAAGGATTCGCTTATAGAGGATAAACATAGGAATGACATATAAATGATAATGAAGGCTAATCTACATAGATTAGTTCAATAATAATCATATCACAATAAGGATACCTAAATAAAATACATTGAAGAAACATGATTAATACAAAAAAATATACAATTGCAACCCAAATCAGTCTCTTAAAAAACAATATAGTGGTATATGAGGTCTCATAAAAATAATAGAAGGTATTATAGGATGATATGGAAGACTATTCATCTTAATGAATGATAGATCGATCATACATCATCCTAAAATTCTGAAACATGATGATTAAATGCCTTAAATCCCTTTTAATGTTGTCTTAAACATGAAACCTATATAGGCTAAAAACCCATCTATATTTTACTAAAAAAATATTATACCCTATGATAGAATTTAATGTACCTATATAGAATGTAATAATCTCAGTCCTTCAACATTTTCATAACATCTGGTCGGTGACCAATACAAGTCATCTAATCACATTATAGGATGTGGATTTCCGCAAAAGAGATCATGTTGCCCCTTTTTTTTTTGAAAAAAACAAACCAACTCCAGTATTTTTAAAATCTTGAAAATTTTTACAAAATATTTAAATAACATAATTTTAATATCAATTAGTTTTAACAAATATACAACCTTGATATTTTGGTGTTTCCCCTAGAAAAGTTCTCTATCATCGAGAGTCCCAAAACACACCAAAATATAAAAAGTGTATGGAAAGACATAATAGATAAAACTTAATGTGGTTGACAATATTTTAAAAATAGGAATAAAAATAATTGAAATATTATATATAATGGTATTATATTTATAAAACATATTCATAAAAATTCGGAATTTTTTTAAAGGATTTATATGGCCAGAAAATAAAATTATCATCAAAAAAATATTATTTCATTTTGTGAAAATATATATTATATATGTTTTTTAATTTTCTAAATATTATTTAAATAAATACAATTCATTTTTTAAAAAATATTATAAAACCTTTCATATTGTTACATTATCAAATTTAAAAAAAAATTATGAATAATGAAAATAAAAGTTTTTTATTGAAAACTATTATTTTATTTAAGGAAATAATGTCATGAATTTTTTTTGAAAAGGTTTAAAAATTAAAATTAGGTCATATTAATATTTATACATTATTATAATACATTTTAATAAATATAATAATATATTTCTATTTAAAATAATTTTAAATAGTTGAATATTTTCACTTTAGAAAACTATTTTCTCTTCAACTCTATGTGTTTAATTTAAAATTAAAATTTATTAATTATTCTTCTAGAACTTGAAAACATTTATATCAAATTTATAATTAAGAAAATTTATAATATAATATAATTTCAAAATAAATTTTCATCAAAATGATATATATAAAATGGTAAAAAAAAATACCAACATTATGGTTTAAATGCTGTTACTTGTGGTTAAACAAAATAATTTATAGAATAATATGACATAAAAAAATTTATAAATAAAATTTTATATCCATATATCTACCTTAAAAATATAAAATACTGATAATGATCCCTTTTAAACCTTATGATATATGAAATACATGTGTAAACATAATGTTTTTAAAAAAATATATGTGTGTTACCTCACCAACTTATTAAAGGCCACCTCCTCTCCCCTCATCCTCATAACTAAATAATGTTTTGTTTGGAAGTGACTCGGGATAATATATTCCATATTTTTATCTTAAATTTCTATATATTATATTTTTATTAAGAATTTCTCTAATGAATGATATAGGTATATTCTTAATGATGATATCCAAAGAAGAGGTAAAAATATTGAACTAGTTTTTTTGTTTTATTTATTATTCTATATTTTTAAAATAATATTAAACTATAAAATATAATAAAACCAATATCTCCATCAAAAAAAAATTATTATATTAATTTAATTACCTATATCAATATCCACCTCCATCAAATGGGAATCAAAACATTTGATCGTGTGAAGGGTGGACAACTGCATTATGAATAGATGTTATTCATTATCCGTCACAACATCTCAAGAATGGATATTGTGAAGGATTAAATTTTTATATATGATACTGATGATATAATAATACTTATGTATTAATAATATCCAATATAACCTCTTAATTCCATTATGGGGGAGTGTGATAAAATCATTCATGTGTACAGTGGATTACCACTATGTGAATCATTTTTTTCACATATGCATTACATGGATGGTTATAAGGACAGATATAAAATATATTATATTATATATGTGACATAAGACATATTATTTTATATGAATATATTATTTAAATTTCAACATTTAAATTAGGTGAGAAATCATAAACAACATTCTGGTATACATATGACCTATCGTCTCTAGGAATGGTGTACTTCACATTGTATCTGTGAGTTATATGGATTACATAAATAAATATATAGTGAATATTTATTATATAATTATTAGGGTTAAAATTATAGAGATAATGAGACAATACTCAAGATATGTGAACCAATAATAAAGAGTTAGAACACATATGAAATTTGAAGAAGATATTATCCGAATAGTTATTTTATACCCATTAATTTTCAAAATACATTTTAATTTAAATATAACCCTAGAAAACATATAATGTAAGAATTAAAGACTATTAAAAAATGTTTTTGAGAAATATAATAATTATCTAAAAATAACTTTAATAACAATAAATCTTGTTATAAATATTGAAAATACTTTTCTTTTTTAGATAAACATTGATAATAAGATGGAATATTTATATCATTTAGTTCTATTGATGAAATGAAATACCATACACATTAAAAAAATTTCTTTCCACATTTCCGATAGAATCCATTCAGTAATTATCTGTCGTATGACATAATGATTAATTTTAGATCTTTCATCTAAAAACTCAAAATGGGTTATTATTACTTAAATAATACACAATTATCATTAAAATATTTTTTCAAGAACATGCATATAGATTGAAAAGGGGGTTTTGAACCTAGAGAAAAATATTGGTAGTTTTAATTAAAAACATAATTTTGGAATCATTAGTATATAAATACTGAAGAAGTTATGGAAGAAATGCATTCCTATGACATAATGAGTAGATAATTAAAGACTATAAATTTGTTACAATTAGATCATAATACTTTTCAATATAAATATAATAATAAACAATAGTGATAAATGATGATATTTTATCATAATACTCGTACATGTTTTGAAACATTGAATCATAAGACATAATTATTGAGTAAAAATTAAAAAAAACAAAAATATTATGATAAAAATTATGTGGTTGATATTAAAATCCATCAGGGATGTATATAAATATCAAAAAATATAATAGGTTCCTATCATAACTTTTGTAACAATGAAGGTGTATTAAGAAAAATTACTCTTACCTCTTTTGTAACCTGTCGACCTAAAACACATGATAGATAGATGCTATATAGTATATTTCAATAGACATATTTTTATTTATATGAATGAAGAGATTCATAAATGGGTTATATATACACCCCATAAATGAAATACATGTTGAATATTTATTAGGTCTCATATATAATAATAGTGAGATGAAAATATATTACCTTAACTGTCTTCATTCTCCGTAGAAGTTCAAAAATAATTTCTATTAAAATAATGATTATTATACATATAGTAATGATATATACATATATATATATATATATATATATATATATATCATACCAGATATGGCCTCCTTATGAACTTTTATTACATGATTATTAACAATTACATTATCAATAATCATTTCCAACAATAACTCCTTTGTTTTTCATTTATGTTTTGATTTATGATTTTTAATGCTGTTAAATTTATTATGATTCAATTATTTATAAAATATTTTAAATGATTTAAATATTTTATATTTTCTTTATATATTTATTTATATCAAACTATAACATATAGTGACATAAAATGAAATTCACAGTTCGTAGAGAAGGTAGGCCACATGTACGCATGGAAGCTACTTCCATTTTCATAATGGATATAAAAAACATGTAACTAATATATTTTATTTCCAAAATAGCTTTAATTCTTATATATCACATATATTAATTAAAACCATCCTTATTTCTGACTATGTAAATCATGAACGAATCATATCTATTCCTAATAAAGTTATTCGATATACATAGGATCAATGTTGTCGTATTCTTGTAGAATGGAATATAAGAAGGTATATGCTAAATAATAATTAAAGAATTATAATTATTTCATTTAAATCATATATAAAAAATATTACACCTCATTATATCCAATCATGTAATTTTTTTGATGAAAATATTTTGACATGACTTTTTGGGGTGGTAGTTCGTCGAATGTAGTAGTAACTTAAAAATATCCAATTTCAATGAATAATAAATTTATCTAGGTTATGAATATATTATAATTAATTATAACAAAATTTTGATATAATTATGTTATTATATAATCAAGGATTAAAATATAATTGATGGATGAGGAGGAAGGAAATAAATATAATTTAAAAATGTTATCTCTACATCAAGAAAACTCAATATGTTTTCCAAAATAATTATCCTAAGTATGATTTATGAAAGAAAAAGTTCTTCAAGAATGAGTGTAGGGAGTTTTTGATGCATTTTAGTTAGTTAAGGTATGATCTAAATGATTTTGTATGTTTGAAATCGGCAAAAGAGGGTAGACATTTTTAAGTTGGGATGTGGAAAAATATAGATTTTTTAACAGAATAAAGTGTTATTAAATTTTTTATATAAAAATAGAATTTATAATAATTAAAAATTAAAGTATGTAATGTTTAAATATTTTCGTAAAAAATTTTTTGTAAATATTTTTCTTTATTTGTTTCCCTTATATTTTTATTTCACCCCCAAGTAAACAAAAGATTACCTTAACCATGGAAAATATATATGAATTGTTTTTATAATTCATTTTTTTTTAAAATTATAGATGTTTATAAAAAATGGTAATTATTATAATTTAATATATATAATCAATTTATACTAATTCTATACACCTATGTGTAATAGTTTGATTAAAAATTGAACATATTGAAATGATGAGAAAGTGCTTTTCCAAATAGAAAATTTTAAGAAGGTTAAAATTTTTTTATAAAAAATTTAAATATGAAATTGATTTCAAGGACTAAAATTTTATTAACATATATAATCAAACTAATTCTAATTTTAATTAAATATTATAAAATTTTTAAAATAATGATCTATTATTAATAAGAATCATTTATTTTTACTATACATAAAAAAATTTATCTTGACTAGAAATTGTAAAAAATCCACATCATGATAATTTTGAAATCTATATTATAATGGTTAAATATATATTTTATTATTAATTACCTAATATTTTATAATTTTATTTTCATGATAAGTCTGAAAAAGTCTATAAAAATATTTTTTCCAAAAATTAATTTTAATGCAAAAAAAACATTTATTTTTATGTAATTTTTAGAAAAATACAATATTACTATTTAATATATGATAAAATATAAAATATATAAATTTTATTAAAATAATATGGACAAAATAGATTAATTTTTATTATGTATGTATAAATTTTTTTGTTTAAATAGTTTTTTTTAGAAAAAAACAATACCATTATTTTAAAATTGTTTTTATATTCATTTATAATATATCTAATACCAATGAAGTTATTTTTAATCAAGAATAAAAAATATATTTCCATAATTCAATTAATCGTATTTATACCTTCCATTCCAACGAGTGGGTTATAATAGTAAAAATAAGATTTTAATTGTATAAAGGGTTACATTAAAATTAGTTGTTCTATGTAACAAAATTTATTGAAGAGAATTATAATTATTTTAAAAAAAGTAATTTATAAAATCTGGATGTGTTAAAAATAGAATTGGCTCTGATCTGTGACAACTATGATGGTTTTTTGATCGAACTGATTCCACTATTATTTTTTTTTGATGTGGCATGAATATAATGGAAAAGGTTTTTTTTTCTTCTATATATGTAAAAATTATTTGTCTTATACCAATGTTATGTTCTCATGGATCATGTTATTTTATTACATTTTGTATCATATTTAATTAATTTTCAATAATAATTTTATGAATCCCAAATTAAATATTAGATAGATATTGTAGGGTTTTATATGCTATTCTCATGTTCCCATACACTTATGTTGATGTTATATTTATGTATTTATCTTTATTAACCATACTAAGCATATAAGATCAGATTCTATTATGTTTTCATTCATTATGTTATGATTATACATATTCTATGTGGTATATCTAAGAACGGTACTAGTTATATCAATATAATTGGGAGATAATATATAACCATTTCGAACAAGTTGTTTTCTTTTTTCATGTACCCAAAGGAAACATACCTTTATAATCATCTGGTGTGGTTTTTTTTTGAATGTATTGAATATTAATCTAAAAGGATGTATTATTGATGTATGAATATCATGGGTCCCAATTATCATTACTAAAAGATATTTTTATTTATTATTTGGAAAATAGAATTCCAATAATTATGTTACATACCAATTGATATGTATAAGTATATATCAAGGTATATGTATGAGGATATGTCTGATGATGTGTCAATGTATTGTAATTTTTTTCTTGAATTATGGTTAAAGATAGTGTGAGTTGTTACCAAGAAATTTAATACATGTCTAGATAATAAAAATGGATGGGGATCTAGAATAGAGAAAACATGGGGTAATAACTCCAAAATGGTGAATTGACCTTGAATTAATCATCAAATATTGTATTATAATATAATTTTTCATACCTAGTTTGATATCATCAAGGGATTTTCTTTGGAAATTGAAAATTTATTTTTGATCCATCATGAATTAATTAATAAATTTCCACGAATGTCCTAGTTTATTACTAAGGATTCATATATAATAGTATTGGGTCTTTACAAAGACATCCGGAAAGATATTTTTCATAATTTTATAGTCCCCCTCTATTATTATTATATGTAAAACTATTTTTTTTCTTTATTAATTACCTAGAATATCAAAGAAGTATTTTAATGTTGATGGAAATGGAAAATGTAGTGATTTCACTCATATGTGATGGGAGGTGGAATGAAAAATAACATTACTATTATAACAATAAATTCTCATTCTAATAATCATTTAAGAAGTCCAAATTCACAATATAGGTAGATACGTTCTATAAAGTCCTTAATGTGGAATCTTTCTCCTAAAATTAATCTTTGTATTGATTTAAAAATCAATGAAAATTTGATATGTACCATTAAGATTATAGTTTCAATTATACAGTATTTTTATCATGAAAAAGTCATTTTTTTCTACCATTTGGATTGTTATAAGATTAGTTGTGAACTATTGTGATGAAAAAATGAAAATAATATGAATTTAATTCCATGGAATGGGATGATTTATTTAACCTATTTTTCAATACATAATTAATTCATAATCATTTTCCAAAAATGGTGAAGGAATTTCTTGAGTTTAAGATGAAGGATAAAGAATCATATGTTACCTTTGAGAAAAAATTTACAAGACATTATAGGGATTGTTCTAGTATTATCATCCAACTCGAAGGTAATGTTTCTTGATTCTTCATTTCCATAAAACCAAGTATCTAAATGGAATTTTAAATAATGTTCATCTAATTCTATAAGGAGATAATATTTTTTGAAACCAAGTATCAAATATATATTGTCTTTTTCCAAAAATCAAATAGTTTTAATCAGATAAGAAATATGGAATTCAAATGAAACACTTTTGATAATTGAGAAAAGAACATGATATTTCTATCATGATTGATATGTGGAGAGAACCATATATGAAATTGAATTAAGGTGACTGGTAAATGTTTCAATTGTGGGATTGAAATTCATCACAAATTTGATTATAGATGTGATGATTTGAAATTATCCAAATATGTGAATTGGAAAAAATCTATGTAGAATGATCCGCCCACACATCAGGGTTTCAAACTTGTAGAGTTGGGGCTTTATCATATCAATTTCCCAAATCTAATGGTTAAAGATGATGATCCAAGTGGAAAACCACTTATGTTAAGGGTAAAAGTTAAATCACATGTGATTAATATTTCTCGTGAGATGTCAAATAACAAAATGTTTAAAGGTACACATACCATCAACTCTATAACTACTAATGTTCAATTTGACTATATGTCTACCTTTTCATTCATTTTTAATGAATTTTCTATTGGTTTTTAGATGGAACCCAAATAATACTATTTTTTTAATAATTCCGAATTCAATAAATGGTATTTCCCTTATTATGTTTATTTTATATAGTATATATCAAAAAAATAATTCATAGAACACAATAATAACATTATAAATGATGAATGTATGAAATAAAAGGTATTTCTAGATGTAAAGGGACTCATACCGATGAAATAGTAACATGACCATATGAATATCAATGTGACCTTTGTGAATTTAAAACTTATCCAATGGAATCATTACAACAAAAATGAAAGTATAAATAATTTTTTCATACAATAAATGAAAATATGATATTATTATATCTCTGTATATAGAATCAAAAAATTTGATAATAAATAATTAAAATTTTGAAATTTTGAATGTCATAAATATTAAAAAAAAGTTTTATAATTAATAAATTGTTTTAAAGGTAAATTTATTTTTATAAAAAATATTAATAACTAAATAATTTTTGTCTAATGATTTTATAATATTAAATGTGACCTTAGTTAATTTTTCAAAGTGTTATAAAATCATTTATAAATTTATAAATTTCATTTTTCATGTAAATTATTACATTAATTAAAAATATAATTTATCATATTAAGAATATTATTTTCAGGAAATTTATTTTGTTTTTGAATTCGTCACATACTAAAAATTTAGTGTGAATTTTTTAGGACTTTTCAAAAAGAAATGAATTTTTGTTGAATAAAAAAATTTGAAATTTTGTGGAATAAATATATTATAGGATAAAAATTCAGTATTACTTTGGTCATGAATGATTTATAAACATGAATCAAGAATATCCCATAATTACATTAACATATTTGGTGATTATTTTCAAACTATTCATAGTCTTTTAGAAAAATAAAAAACAAATTAATTAAATATTCAAAAATCAGTCCTCTCATATACTATAAATACCACCCTCTCCATCCAATTTTTTAACACCATATTAGAATGAATTATTTTGGAATTTCTACCCTGTAATATTCCTAGTAATCTCCCTAACATATTGGATATCTTGGTCTTAAAAAAAGACCATATCCAACCCCCTTTAATGAGTATCTAAATAGGGGTATTAATGAGGTAAAATCCTCACGCTTTTCATTTTAATTTCATTTCAAGTTTATTATTTTTATTAATATCTCCAAAAATCATCTGCCATAATGATAATGATAAATATAGTCATATATATAAACAATAATGACACCATGTTGGTGGAATACCCTTCCTCCAACTCTGTTGTTTTTCACTTTTGTTTTAAAGATGAAATCGTCCTCCATGAGGTACCAATTTACAACCTTCATGAACAACATATTTTTTTCCTTCAATTTCTTCTTTAAAATTTGTGATGAAAATATTTATATGGTTAAAAAGATTATAATATACATGTTATAACATGTTTAATTATCTTTTACATGTATAAATACATAATAGTAAGTCATACAACAATACTAATTTGTGATGATTGACAAAACCGCCAAAATAATCAAAACGATTATCAAATATTTTTAATCTAAATAATCATCCTTATACCATAAAAAATAAATCTAAGCAATTATTCTTATATATGTTCCTTAATATCATATGAATTCAATTTTCTAGAATTTTACCAATTGAAAATGAACATCCATACTCATATACATGAATACCAATCATGAATTCCACAGAGACAAACACTATCGGACAAAACAAATTTTATCATGTAACTCATCAATAAGGCCTCAAATGAACAAAATAATATTTTTATAAATAAAATAAATTTATATAAGGTAATTAATTAATTATTTAATGGATTTAATCTCATTATCCAGGATATTAAGTCCAAGAGCAATACACATCCAGAAATTATGTGTGAGTTTTCTACCCAAACCTCTATTTTTATTCAGGTTATTGTTTCTTCAACCAAACAATAATTTAATTATTCATTATTTTCATAATACAATTATAATATATAAATATATATTATGAATTCATATTGAAATATTATTACATCATTTTTTATGTTAGAATAATTTTTTTCAATGTTCCCTTCTCATTTTGTCACGATACGCAAGCATGATTAGAGGGAACATCTTCATTTCATACACATTATATTGTACTGTTGATATTTCTTTTATGAAAATATTATTTTTATAAAATCACAAATTTTTAAATGATGTTTTTTCCATTTTTGGTTTTATAAAAACTTCTGTGACAAATAAAAAATATTTACTCTAAAATAACTAGAAATTACAATGTAAAAAATTGTATTTCTCTCAATAATTACTCAATGATTTATTTAGTTAATATTAATAAATTTCAAAAATATTATTGAACATTATTCATTATTTAGGTTTATATCTTATTTCTATCATCCAATATACTGTATTCATAGTTTTATGACCAATTTGACTATGGATATACTGTATTGATTTGTAACACCCCAAGCTTCCCCGGTACATATCCCTTTGAATAATGCAATGGCGTGCGTTGTACGTAACTTCGAGATTCTTACACACCACAACAAATCAAACTAGCCGTTATGAATAGTAATACATACTTTTTTAAATTTTAGAAATTCTATTTCTCAATATGGACTTCATTTTTGGATTCGGAATATCGAAATTAACATAGGGTGAAATTTTTTTACTTTTCGGATAACTTTCATATTTTTATGAATAGTAAAAATTACTAGATTTTAATTAAAAACAATTTTTTTAATCGAAATAATTAATATTGATAAATTATGATTTTCAGTTGTTTTAAATTATATTTATAATATATTTTTTCCATTTAATTCAATTTTTGTCATTGGACATAATTTCACAATTAAACCAGACATAAACAAATGTCAATCTTATGATAGTTATTATCTCTTAAAAACAGACTTTTTGTTTTGACAGCGGGAATTAATTTTAAATTAATTTCTGCCACTTCTGTGTTTGGAATTTGTAAAAATCGATTCCATATTTGGAATCATGATTTTCAAATTGTTTTAATATGTAACTTTTATTTTTAGACATTTTGAATTATTACTTCGGTAAATATTTTATTTGCCATGGTTAAAGGGTAAATCTGGTAAATAAGGGTTAAAAAAATAATATTATAATAATAAACAATTACCCAAAAACGTTTCCTAACCTTATTGGTTGATACATGTCCGACCATGGCATCTTTGGGTCGATTTTGGGACCCCATGGTGCCACTTGTAAGTGATAGAGACACTTTATTTTAATTAAGTTAAAATGAATACAAAAATGACACAAGCATATATCTTTTAGAAAAACAATTTTTACATAGGGTTATATATGTTTTATTTTCAACTATAAATATTAATTAGAAAGATAAAAAGATTTCATACATAATGGTATTTTATTTATAAATTTTATACATTAAATAATTTAATTTATTTATGACACAATGTTGATTGAGTAATTACCATAATAGTGAGAAATTAAAATGATTGATATTGTAGATACCAAAATTAATATAATTTGAGAATTTTTATGAATTAAACTAATTTTATAGGTTAACATGACATTTTAGTTATGATTTAATTAACTGTTTTTTATGTAATCATTCTGATATGATTTTTACAAAAATCAATTATTGAATAGTGTCAAAATTGAAATAAAAGAGTTTTTAAAAAAATATTATATTATTAATTGATATTAAATTCCTAAAAATCTAAGGTTCTTCAAAGAGACTTATATCATGATATTTTTATCATTAATGGACCACTTTGGGGTCTCTTGTATGTATATAGTATGTTTATTAACCCTATAATATAAAAATAAAAAGAGACATTGTAAAAGTGAAATTAATTAACTAAGAGATAATACTTAAAGATAAGGTTAATATAATGACCCAAACCTATCTAAATTCTATTGGTTGAGTGGTTTTCGACCTATCCCAACCTTAATCATTAAATAATCCACTTTTGAGCTATTATAAACCGAATATTAATTTATTATAAAATAATATATTTAGCTTTTCCAAAGGTTCCCCTCACCCCTCTTATAAAAGGGCACTCCCCGTTCTAATTAATTCACACATTAAAAGCCTTTTGGGTCGGCCAAAACCTGACCAAATACTCTCTAAAAGTCCCTCAATAAAACCTATAGGCCTTAGTTTGATCAGAAAGCCAACTTAAGGATCCCTTTTGATTAAATCAAAAGGAAGAACCCGAAAAAGAGGTAATGTTTTTACCACCCTTTTTCAAATTCTTTTCTTCTTCAACTTCTTCTTTCATTGTTATTCCCATTCTAAATTAATGAATCCAGTATCTCCTATATACTTTAATATTATTATAAATATAGTACAACCATATTCATTATTCTATCCATCCTTTGAAGGACATGTCACCATACGTGCGTACGTACGGCTTACCGTCTCCACGTCGTGGTGTAATTGTCATTCAATAAATTAATATTTTGATGGGTATAATAATGATGTGTAATTCATGTAAATAATAAATATAATATGATAATTATTCTGTATATATGATATAACATCCAATTATATAATATTTTAACATCAAAAGAATGATATTGTCGCTCGTGCGTACGAACGGACTACCGTCTCCACGAACGCGATGAGATTCATTCTCCATCATATCCATTCAAGTATAGTTATCATTTGACTATTTAAAAATAATGTTTAAGGACTTGATATCATTCTGGATATTAATAAGATACAACCTATCAATGAAAAACATGCCTTATATAACAAAACATATAAAAGAAAAGGAGTAAGTTAACACCCGAAACAACGATAATACTAAGATATTATTAAAATATCAATGTTAAAAGATCATATATGATATAATATTAATGTAAATGATTCTTGTTTAATTCAATAACAATTATTTAACCATTATATAGTAGGTTAACATACCGTCTACTAAGGAAAAAGTACAAAGAAAGGGTTTTCTTATCTCACTTTTAATTCTGTGAGAATTCCATTGTTCACCACTTATTTATTGCATGTGGTGTGAGTACGTCCCATGTTTGTATTCATTTTGTAATATACTTTAATTCATTTATATTTAAATCATCATTGTATGATCCTTCATTCATGGTTTTATGTTTTGTGTGTTACCAAATCCATAAAGGGAATTTGAAATTTCAATTTCCATTTATTCGGCTTTACGTAAAATTCATTGATTATTTTACTCCGAGATTATGTGTGGAATCACTATTCATTTTCTTATGTCATAATTTCCACTCCCCGTTTCTGTGGATATACTTTTGATACACATAATCACTCCATTGATAATTTCTCTCGTCATTGATATGAATTTGATAAGAGTAATTTTAACTCATTCTCCATTTTTTGAGTTAAACATCCAATTCATTGGTGTTGTTTTTAAAAGATTATGTGTGAATGTAATTTTATTGTTTTACACTGAATATTCAATCATATTTAGTGTATTTATATTTTTCCCACATAACTATGTCGTTGATTTATCCGTAACCTAATGATATGACCTTTATGAGAGATTTTATCTCAATTTACATTCCATTGATACTTCTTTGTTGTTATACACCAAATCACTTTTATGTGGTGTATATAATGTACATTGACATATTATATCATGAATACCATTATTCTCATGATATTACAATGTTTTTATTACCTCAATTATTTGTATTCAAGGGTCTCTCTTTTGGTTAGAAACTCTAAATAAAATACCATTTTTTAAATGTTTTACATAGTTATTCACCTAAATATTGCTCATTAATGTCCATGTTTTAAAAAACAGTTTGAAGGATTTATTTATATGGACATTAACATTTTAAAAATAAAACTCCTTTTAAAAGTTTCAAAGTGGTATGGGACACTTTGATTCAGAAATCTATTTTTAAATGAATTCTTGACAAATATTGTGACTTTTAAATGTTTTCAAGAAAAGGGGGATATTTGTCTCAAATAGTTTTGATGGTTATATTCATCTATGTCAATATCATTCATTATTATCGATTGAGGTTAATATGATACAATACAATCTTCCATATTGTATCGAATGAGTTATGTTTGACTGTGGATGTGCTATTTTTATACCATTCATGGTTCGTGGTTAAAGTGTTGACATTTCGTATGCTAGTTTTAATACGAATGTTTATGTTATGTTTAAACATGTTCATATGAGGAATGCATTGGACGTAGTAAGTTACGGGTGGAGCATGCTATAGCTACTTGATGCATCAGTAGGTCTCATAAGACAATGTAGTGTCTTGGCACAAGGCCTTGACAAAATCTTATTTGTAGTCTTGGCAAGAGGCCTTGGCTATGTGGTTATGATAGTCTGGAATTATGCATTCCATCATTATGAAAGTGGTTGTTGATATTGCATGTGATTATTCGATTATTAGAATATCCATGTGAATAAGTAAATGTCATTATTTCATTTTATTTTTTCCATTATATGTTGAAGATCTAGTTTAAAAGGATTTTTTAGTTATACATTGCCTTGAATGTTTATTCTTATTTATGAAAGCTTCTGCTATATTGTTATCATTACTAAGCATCTGAGCTCACCCCTTTCAATGTTTTATCTTTTCCCCAGATGTGAAGAAGTAATTTATGAATGACCTACAGGGATATTATGAGGGGATATGAAGACAAGATGTTGTTGTAGTTTTTTTACCTTATAATGTAATGTAAGACTTATGAATATATCTAGTGTTTCAAACACCACTAAACTAATCGGTCATTCGAGACTTGATCCTTTGTGATCATGCCAATGTTATGTAATAATGCACTGACTATGGGTATCTAGGGTCTGGGTGTTACAGTTTTTATCAGAGGGAGGTTTAATACAAACCCTGGAAGCTAGATTGAGAAAAACTCTGATTAGAGAATGTAGACCTAAGATGAACTTTGAGGATTAGTATAGAAGAAATTCCTAAAATTTTGGTATTGTACAGATTTTGTGAGTTTTCTGAGCAATACATCCCTGTCTGGATACGAGCAGGTAGAGGCGGCTCTGGTACAGATGTACCTAGGGGTAAACCCCGAAAACACCGCTTTGAGCTAGACTCGAACGGAAACTGGTGCACGACAACGGGCCTTGCTGTACTCTTGGTTACGACACTCTCAGGGGATATTCTTAGGATAATTTACATTTTATTTACAAACCAATTTGATGTATTATATATAAGATGAGAGTAAATGACCTTGGTTAATCCTAATGTGTTTCAAATTGAGAATATGGTGACATTTTAATATATAAATGATTTTATGACTACTATTACTCACATAATGCTTTCTGGTTTTAGTCAATGGATGGATTCCAAGGAAGTCATAGTGACGTTGATAATGATGTACATGGTGGGAACGGTGGTGGCAATGAGCAACAAAATGGAATGTTGATAGGCGTAAAAGATATCGTCTTTATTGCGAATCAATTTTCCAAAAATATGATCAACAATATATATATTAACCAATTCCCAGACTCAAAAAAGAAGATAGAGGTGATGAATGATAAGAGCTCTAGCAGTGGAGACCATGGAGAAATGAATCCTCAATTTCCATCATGCAGGAAATGTGGAAGGAGACACCCAGGAAAAAGTCTCAATGGGACAAGGAAATGCTTTACGTGCGGGAAGGAAGGACATAATGTGAAGAATTACTGAAGAAAAATGAAAAGTACTATGGAAGAAGATAAAAATGGTCTAATGAGTCCATTTACAATCATTTTCCGTAAATGTAGGGGACCTGGTCATTACCCGAGTGAATGCCCTATTCTATAGGATATTTTCTTGGTCAAAGAAGATTCTATGTGGTAATAAATGGTTGGAGAAATGTTTAAAAATTATTAGTGATCCTTGTTGATGGGTTTACTTTGGAATAATTTTCTCTTGTATTTTTAACCCTGCAGTTTCCATGTGAGAATGATATTTGAGGAAGAATTATCTTTTCTCTTGTGAATATAGTTATAAATAACCATTTGGTTTTATATGATCATTGGGTTAGAGGAAATTACAAATTATTATAATTTGGGTTGAAAATGAAAGGTATGAGATAACATTTGTGGTTAAATTTTGTTATGGTTATTTTGAGGAATTTATCTCATTTTGGTAATGTTATAAAATATAGTTTTTGAAAAAGGACAACACGCAGACCGTGCAACAACCCGTCCCGTCAGACAAAGCTACGAGAATCGAACCAACAACCAAAGTGCGATTGGGATTTATCGCCTACCACTAGACTACGTGAAGTCCTTGGTTAGTGTGACTATTATTTTAGTTAAATGACTTTATTGATCAATAATAAGTTGATTTGGGATCTTATGTCTTATCAAATGAATACCATTTGTATAGGAAAATGATTTGGTCATTAAGTGATAAATGTTATTTTGGAAGATGTTTGCTTTGTTGGGAACACTATATGTCCACGGAAAATAGAATACTATGGGATTTCATTAGAGGAGTAATGGTGGATTTTTATCTATGTTTTTATTGTGGATTTATAGTGATTTGGGTTATTTATGGAAATGATTAACCTATAATAAAGAATATGTGATTAGGTTAATTACTTTTAATTATGTGACTTTAAGAGTATATGATGTAATTTAGAGATAAAATTTATCGTAGAATCCTAAATTCTTATTAGTGTTGGGTTTCAATATTATTTTGGATTATATTGAATGATTTTAAGGACAATTTATTATTGAATGGTATTTATTTAACTTTGGGGTATTATTGGTTTAATTTTAGAAATTACGATTAGTTTTTTTCTCTCTAATGGAATATCCATTTGGGGGATAATCAGGTCTTATACAAACCATTTTGGTTTTGATTAATCTCTAAAGACAAGGTAACTATATATTTTATCCTACATGGATCATGTTATTCTATAGAAGTTTATCCTAGCTCTTCCAGTGTGACCAAGTCTTCTTGAATACTCATTGTTCAAAAAAAATGAGTTAGTGGTAGAAATTTATTAAAGGATGAAACTCTACTTAAAAAGTAAGTATATATATTTATGTTCTTAGTAAATATAATAATTAAATTCCTCATCCTTATGTTATGTAACATAAAAAAAATGTTGTCCGATTACTTTTCCTACTGGGAGACTAATGACCGTTTGTCTCAACACAAGTTTGTGATTTTCTTATTGTTAACATTCTCCTGATCATTTTTTCTATCCATCTCCATCAGAACTTAACACTTAGTTTATCATCCATATCCATGTTTTCCTACATGGAATCCTAGTATGGGTTATCTTGGGCGACCTTTATACCTCTCTTCCTTTCTTTTAAAGTGATCGTTTTATTGACTCTTTTTCCGATGTGGGACTTTCCATTTTATTCTCAAGCCCAATTTTAAAAAAAATTACGAGGACAAAATTTATTGAAGGATGGGAGAATGCAACACACCATGCTTCCACAATACATTTCCCTTTGAATAATTCAATGGCGTGCATTGTACGCAACTTCGAGATTCTTACACACCACAACAAATCAAACTAGCCGTTTGAATAGTAATACCTAAATTTTGAAATTTTATATATTCTATATCTCAAAATGGACTTCATTTTTTGATTCGGAATATCGAAATTATCCTAGGGTGAAATTTTGGTAATTTTCGGATAACTTTCATATTTTGATGAATAATGAAAATTACTGGATTTTAATTAAAACCACTTTTTTAATCCAAAAAATTAATATTGATAAATTGTGAATTTTATTGGTTTTAAAGTATATTTATAATATATTTTTACCATTTAATTAAATTTTTTTCATTGGACATAATTTCACAATTAAACCAGACATTAACAAGTGCCAATCTTTTGATAGTTATTATCTCTTAAAAACACGCTTTTTGTTTTGACAACGGGAATTAATTTTAAATTAGTTTATGCCACTTCAATGTTTTTAATTTGGAAAAATGGATTCCATATTTGGAATCAGTATGTTCAAATTGTGTAAATAGGTACCTTTTATTTTTAGACATGTTGAATAATTACATCGGTAAATATTTTATTTACCATGGTTAAAGGGTAAATCCAATAAATAAGGGCTAATAAATAATATTATAATAATAAAAAATTACCCAAAAATGTGTCCTAACCTTATTGGTTGATAAATGTCCGACATTGGGCATCTTTGGGTCGATTTGAGGACCCCATGGTACCTCTTGTAAGTGATAGGGACCCTTTATTTTAATTAAGTTAAAATCAATACAAAAATGACACAAGCATATATCTTTTAGAAAAACAATTTTTACATAGGGTTATATCTGTTTTATTTTCGACTATAAATATTCATTAGAAATATTAAAATATTTCCTACATATTGGTATTTTATTTATAAATTTTAGACATTAAATAATGTAATTTATTTATGACACAATGGTGATGCAGTAATTACCATAATAGTGAGAAATTAATATGATTGATATTGTAGATACCCAAATAAATATAATTTGAGACTTTTTTTGAATTAAAATAATTTTATAGGTTAATATGACATGTTAGTAATGATTTAATTTAATTTTTTCTATGTAATAATTCTGTTATGATTTAAAAAAACCAATTATTGAATAGTGTCAAAATTGACATAAAAGAGTTTTTAAAACGAATATTATATTATTAATTGATATTAAATTCCTAAAAATATATGGTTCGGCCAAAGGACTTATATAATGATAGGTGTATCATTCATGGACCACTTGGGCGGTCCATTGGATGTATATAGTAAGTTTATTAACCATATAATATAAAAATACAAAGAGACATTGTAAAAGTGAAACTAATTAACTAAGAGTTCATAATTAATGATAAGGTTAATATAGGGGCCAAACCTGTCTAAATTATATTTGTTGAGTGGTTTTTGACCTATCCCCACCTTACCCTTTAAATAATCTACTTTGGAGCCATTAAAACCTGAATATGAATTTATTATAAAATAATATCATTAGCTTTTCCAAAGGTGCCCCTCACCACTCTTATAAAATGGAACTCCCACTTCTCATTACTTCACACCTTCAAATCCTTTTGGTTCGGCCAAAACCTGCCCAAATACTCTCTCAAATTCCCTTACTACAACCTAGAGGCCTTAGTTTGATCAGAAATCCAACCTAAGGAGCCCTTTTGATCAAATCAAAAGGAAGAACCCGAAGAAGAGATAATGTTCATACAACCCTTTTTCGAATTCTTTTCTTCTTCAGCTTCTTCTTTAATTGTTATTCCCATTATAAATTAATGAATCTAGTATCTCCTATATAATATAATATTATTATGAATATAGTACAACCATATTCAGTATTCTATCCATCCTTTGAATGACATGTCACCATACGTGCGTACGTACGGCTTACCGTCTCCACGTCGTGGTGTAATTGTCATTCAATAAATTATTATTTTAATGGGTATAATAACGATGTGTAATTCATGTAAATAATAAATATAACATGATAATTATTCTATCTATATGATATACCATCCAATTATATATTATTTTAACATCAAAAGAATTATATTGTCGCTCGTGCGTACGTACGGACTACCGTCTCCATGAACGCGATAAGATTCATTGTCCATCGCATCCATTCAAGAATAATTATCATTTGATTATTTAAAAATAAGGTTTAAGGAATTGATATAATTCTGGATATGAATAATATACAACCTATCCATGAAAAGCATTGCTTACGTAACAAAACATATAAAATAAAACGAGTAAGTTAACTCCCCAAACAACGATAATACTAAGATATTATTAACAAATCAATGTTAAATGATCATATATGATATCATATTAATGTAAATGATTATTGTATAATTAAATAAAAATTATTTCACCATTATACAGGAGGTTAACCTACCTTCAACCACGGAAAAAGTACACAGTAAGGGGTTTCTTATCTCACTTTTAATTCTTTGAGAATTCCATTGTTCACCACTTATTTATTTCATGTGGTGTGATTACTGCCCATGTTTGTATTCATTGTGTAATATACATTAATTAATGTATATTTACATCATCATTGTATGATCCTTATTTCATGGGTGTATGTTTTTTTGTTACCAAATCAATAAGGGAATTTGAAATTTCAATTTCCATTTATTCGGCTTTACGTAAACTTCATTGATTATTTTACTCCGAGATTATGTGTGGAATCACTATTCATTTTCTCATGTGATTATTTCCACTCCCCTTTTCTGTGGATACACTTTTGATACACATAATCACTCCATTGATAATCTCTCAAGTCATCGATATGAATTTGATAAGAGTAATTTTAACTCATTCCCTATTTGTTGAGTTAAACATCCAATTCATTGGTGTTGTTTTTACAAGAATATGTGTGAATGTACTCTGATTGTTTTACACTGAATATCCAATCATATTTAGTGTATTTATATTTTTCACACATAACTATTTCGTTGATTTATCCTTAACCTAAGGATATGACCTTTATGAGAGATTTCATCTCAATTTACATTCCATTGAGACTTCATTGTTGTTATACACAAAATCACTTTTATGTGGTGTATATAATGTACTTTGACATAGTATATCATGAATCCCTTTATTCTCATTATATTAAAATATTTTTATTACCTCAATTATTTTTATTCAAGGGTCTCTCTTTTGGTTAGAAACTCTAACTAAAATACCATTTTTTAAATGTTTTAAAGACTTATTCTTCTAAATCCTTTTCATTAATGTCCATGTTTTAAAAAAATGGTTTTACTGATTTATTTATATAGACATTGAAGTTTTAAAATTAAAACTCCCTTTAAAAGATTAAAAGTGGTATGGGACACTTCTATTCATAAATCTATTTTTAAACATCTTCTTGACAAATAGTGTGACGTTTAAATGTTTTCAAGAAAAGGGGGATATTTCTCTCAAATAGTTTGAGGTTTATTTTCATATATGTCAATGTCATTCATTATTATCGATTGAGGTTAATATGATACAATAAAATCTTCCATATTGTATCGAATGAGTTATGTTTGACTGTGGATGTGCTATTTTTATACCATTCATGGTTTGTGGTTAAAATATTGACATTTCGTATGCTAGTTTTAATATGAATGTTTATGTTATGTTTAAACATGCTTATATGCGGTATGCATTGGACTTAGTAAGTGACGGGTGGATCCCGCTAGAGCTCCTCGATGCATCTATAGGTCTCATGAGAAAAACTAGTGTCTTGGCACAAGGCCTTGACAAAATCTTATTTGTAGTCTTGGCACGAGGCTTTGGCTATGTGGTTATGATAGTCTAGCATTATGAATTCCATCATTATGAATGTGGTTATTGATATTGAATATGATTATTTGGTTAGTAGAATATCCGTGTGAATAAGTAAATTGGATTATTTCATTTTATTTTTGCCATACTATGTTGAAGATCAAGTTTAAAAGGCTTTTGTTTTAGTTATACATTACCTTGAATGTTTATTCTTATTTATGAAAGCTTCTGTTATATTTTTATCCTTAATAATCATCTGAGCTCATCCCTTTCAATGTTTTATCTTTTACCAGGATGTGAAGAAGTAATTTATGAATGACCTACAGGGATAGTATGAGGGGATATGAAGACAAGATGTTGTTTTAGTTTTTTTACCTTATGATGTAATTTAGACTTATTAATATATCTATTGCTTCCAAGACTACTAAACTAGTTGGTCTTTCAAGACATGATCCTTTGTGATCATGCAAATTTTATGTAATAATGCACCGAATCTGGGTATCTAGGGTCGGGGTGTTACAGTTGGTATCAGAGGGAGGTTTAGTACAAACCTTGGAAGCTAGATTCAGATAAAATATGATTAGAGAACGTATACCTAAGTTGAACTTTGGGGATTAGTATAGAAGAACTTCCTAAAATTTTGGTATTGTACAGATTTTATGAGTTTTCCGAGAAATACATCCCTCTCTAGATATGAGCAGGTAGAGGCGGCTCTGGTATAGATGTACCTAGGGGTAAAACCCGAAAACACCGATTTGAGCTTGACTCGAACGAGAACTGGTGCCCGAAAATGGGCCTTGCTGCACTCTTTGTTACGACACTCCTGGGGGATATGCTTAGGATAATTTACATTTTCTTTACAAACCGATTTGAAGTATTATATATAAGATGAAATTAAAAGACATTGGTGAATCCAAATGTGTTTAAAATTGAGAATATATTGACATGTTAATATCTAAATGATTTTATGACTACTGTTACTCACACAATGCTTTCCGGTTTTAGTCAATGGCTTGATTCCAAGGAAGTCATAGTGACTTTGAGAATGATGTACAAGGTGGGAACGGTGGTGGCAATGAGCAACAAAATGGAATGTTGATAGCCGTAAAAGATATCGTCTTTATGCAAAATCAATTTTCAAAAAATATTATCAACAATATATATATTAACCAATTCCCGGACTCAACAAAGAAGAGAAAGGTGATGAATGATAAGAGCTCCAGCAGTGGATACCATGGAGAAAGGAATCCTCAATTTCCATCATGCAGGAAATGTGGAAGGAGACACCCAGGAAAGTGTCTTAATGGGACAAAGAAATGATTTTTGTGTGGGAAGGAAGGACATAACGTGAAGAATTGCCGATGAAAAATGAAGAGTACTATGGAAGAGGATAAAAATGGTCCCAAGAGTCCATTTACAGTCATTTGCCGTAAATGTAGGGGACCTGTCCATTGCCCATGTAAATTGCCAATTCTATAGGAATTTTTCTTGGTCAAAGAAAAATCTATGTGGAAATAAATGGTTGGAGAAATGTTTAAAAAGTATTAGTGCTCCTTGTTGATGGGTTTACTTTGGAATAATTTTCTCTTGTATTTTTAACCCTGCAGTTTTCCATGTGAGAATGTTATTTGAGGAAGAATTATCTTTTCTCTTGTGAATATATTTATAAATAACCATTTGGTTTTATATGATCATTGGGTTTCAGGAAATTACAAATAATTATAATTTGGGATGAAAATGAAAGGTATGAGATAACATTTGTGGTTAAATTATCTTATGGTTATTTTGAGAATTTATCTCATTTTGGTAATGTTATAAAATATAGTTTTTGAAAAAGGACAACATGCAGACCGTTCGACAACCCGTCCCGTTAGACAAAGCTGCGGGAATCGAACCCACAACCAAAGTGCGATTGGAATTTATCACCTACCACTGGACTACGTGAATTCCCTGTATAGTGTGACAATTATTTTAGTTAGTTGATTTTATTGATCAATAATATGTTGATTTGGGATCTTATGTCTTATCAAATGAATACCCTTAGTATAGGAAAATTAATTGATGATTAAGTGATAAATGTTATTTTGGAAGATGTTCGATTTGTGGGGAACACTATATGTCCAAGGAAAATAGAATACTATGGTATTTTATTAGAGGAGTAATGGTATATTTTTATCTATGTTTTTATTGTTGATTTAGAGTGATTTGGGTTATTTATGGAAATGATTAACCTATAATAAAAAATATGTGATTAGGTTAATTACTTTTAAATTTGTGACTTTAAGAGTAGATGATGTCATTTAGAGATAAAATTTAACGTGGAAGACTACATTATTATATGTTTTGGGTTTCAATATTAGTTTGGATTATATTGAAGGTTTTTAATGACAATTTATTATTGAATGGTATTTATTTAACTTTGGGGTATTATTGGTTTAATTTTTAAAATTAAGATGAGTTTTTTTCTCTCTAATGGAATATCCATTTGGGGGATCATCATATCTTATACTAACCATTTTGGTTTTGATTAATCTCTAAGTACAAGGTAAATATATAGTTTATCCTACGTGGATCATGTTATTCAATAGAAGTTTATTCTAGCTCTTTTAGTGTGACCAAGTCTTCTTGAATACTCATTGTTCAAAATAAAATGAGTTAGTGGTAGAAATTTATTAATGGATGAAACTCTACTTAAAAAATATGTATATATATTTATGTTATTAGTTAATATAATAAATTAATTCCTCATCCTTATGTAATGTAACTTAAAACAAAAAAAATGTTGGCCGTTTACTTTTCCTACTGGGAGTCTAATGACCATTTGTCCCAACACAAGTTTGTGATTTTCTTATTGTCAACATTCTCCTGATCATGTTTTCTATCCCTCTCCATCAAAACCTAACACTTAGTTTCTCGTCAATATCCATGTTTTCCTACATGGAATCCTGGTATGGGTTATCTTGGGTGACCATTATACCTCTCTTCCTTTCTTTTAAAGTGATAGTTTTATCGAATCTTTTTCCAATGTGGGACTTTCCATTTTATTCTCAAGCCCAATTTTTTAAAAAAAATTGCGAGGATGCAATTTATTGAAGGAGGGAAGAATGTAACACCTCAATATTCCACGGTACATTTCCCTTTGAATATTGCAATGTCGTGCATTGTACGCAACTTCGAGATTCTTACACACCAAAACAAATCAAACTAGCCATTATGAATAGTAATTCCTACTTTCTGAAATTTTATAAATTCTATCTCTCAAAATGGACTTCATTTTTGGATTCAGAATATCAAAATTATCCTAGGTTGAAATTTTGGTACTTTTCGGATAACTTTCATATTCTGATGAATAGTGAAAATTACTAGATTTTAATTAAAAACAACTTTTTTAATCGAAATAATTAATATAGATAATTTATGAATTTCAGTGGTTTTAAAGTATATTTGGATTATATTTTTACCATTTAATTAAATTTTTTTCATTGGACATAATTTCACAATTAAACCAGACATAAACCAGTGGCAATCTTTTGATAGTTATTATCTCTCAAAAACACGCTTTTTGTTTTGACAGCGGGAATTAATTTTAAATTAATTTCTTCCACTTCTGTGTTTGGAATTTGGAAAAATGGATTCCATATTTGGAATCAGGATGTTCAAATTGTGTAAATAGTTAACTTTTATTTTTAGACATTTTGAAAAATTACATCGGTAAATTTTTTATTTACCATGGTTAAAGGGTAAATCCGGTAAATAAGGGTTAAAAATAATATTATAACAATAAAACATTACCCAAAAACGTGTCCTAACCTTATTGGTTGATACATGTCCGACCATGAGCATATTTGGATCTATTTTGGGACCCCATGGTTCCACTTCTAAGTGATAGGGACACTTTATTTTAATTATGTTAAAATGAATACAAAAATGACACAAGCATATAACTTTTAGATAAACAATTTTTAAATAGGGTTATATATGTTGTATATTCTACTATAAATATTAATTAGAAAGCTAAAAATATTTCCTACATAATGGTATTTTATTTATAAATGTGAGACATTAAATAATTTAATTTATTTATCACACAATGTTGGTGCAGTAATTACAATAATAGTGAGAAATTAAAATGATTGATATTGTAGATACCAAAATAAATATATTTTGAGACTTTTTATGAATTAAACTAATTTTATAGGTTAATATGACATGTTAGTAATTCTTTAATTAACTTATTTAGAAGTAATAATTCTGTTATGATTTTTACAAAAATCAATTATTGAATAGTGTCAAAATTGACATAAAAGATTTTTTAAAACAAATATTATATTATTAAATGAAATTAAATTACGAAAAATCTAAGGTTCGGAAAAGATACTTATATAATGATAGGTGTGTCATTAATGGACCAATTGGGGGTCTCTTGGATGTATATAGTAAGATTATTAACCATATAATATAAAAATACAAAGAGACATTGTATAAGTGAATCTAATTAACTAAAAGTTTTTACTTAAAGATAAGGTTAATATAATGACCCAAACATGTCTAAATTATATTTTTTGAGTGGTTTTAGACCTATCCCCACCTTAACCTTTATATAATCCACTTTGGAGCCATTAGAAACCGAATATGAATTTATTATAAACTAATATTTTTAGCTTTTCAAAGGTGCCTCTCACCCCTCTTATAAAAGGGCACTCCCCCTTCTCATTACTTCACACCTTCAAAGCTTTTTGGATCGGCCAAACCCTGTCCCAATACTCTCTCAACTTCCCTCACTACATCCTAGAGGCCTTAGTTTGATCAGAAAGCCAACCTAAGGAGCCCTTTTGATCAAATCAAAAGAAAGAACCCGAAGAAGAGGTAATGTTTTTACCACCCTTTTTCAAATTCTTTTCTTCTTAAACATCTTCTTTCTTTGTCATTCCCATTCTAAATTAATTAATACAGTATCTCATATATAATGTAATATTATAATAAATATAGTACAACGATATTCATTATTCTATCCATCCTTTGAATGACATGTCACCATACGTGCGTACGTACGGCTTACCATCTCCACGTCGTGGTGTAATTGTTATTCAATAAATTATTATTTGAATGAGAATAATAATGATGTGTAATTAATGTAAATAATAAATATAACATGATAATTATTCTTTATATATGATATACCATCCAATTATAAATTATTTTAACATCAAAAGAATGATATTGTCACTCGTGCGTACGTACGGACTACCGTCTCCACGAACGCGATGAGATTCATTTTCCATCATATCCATTCAAGTATAATTATCATTTGATTATTTAAAAATAATTTTTAAGGACATCATATCATTCTGGATATGAATAAGATACAACCTATCAATGACAAACATGGCGTACGTAACGAAACATATTAAAGAAAACGAGTAAGTTAACACCCAAAACAACAATAATACTAAGATATTATTAACAATTCAATATTAAAAGATCATATATGATATCATATTAATGTAAATGATTCTTGAATAATTCAATAAAAATTATTTCACCATTATACAAGAGGTTAACCTACCGTCGACCAAGGAAAAAGTACAAAGTAAGGGGTCTCTTATCTCACTTTTAATTCCGTGAGAATTCCATTGTTCACCACTTATCTATTGCATGTGGTGTGAGTACTGCACATGTTTGTATTCATTGTGTAATATACTTTAATTAATGTATATTTACATCATAATTATATGATCCTTAATTCATGGTTGTGTGTTTTGTATGTTACCAAATCAATAAGGGAATTTGAAATTTTAATTTCCATTTATTTGGCTTTACGTAAACTTCATTGATTATTTTACTCCGAGATTATGTGTTGAATCACTATTCATTTGATTATGTCATAATTTCCACTACCCTTTTCTGTGGATATACTTTTTATACACATAATCACTCCATTGATAATTTCTCAAGTCATCGATATGAATTTGATAAGAGTAATTTTAACTTATTCTCCATTTGTTGAGTTAAACATCCAATTCATTGGTGTTGTTTTTACAAGATTATGTGTGAATGTCCTTTGATTGTATTACACTGAATATCCAATCATATTTAGTGTATTTATATTTTTCACACTTAACTATGTTTTTGATTTATCCTTAACCTAAGGATACGGCCTTTATGAGAGATTTCATCTCAATTTACATTCCATTGAGACTTCTTTGTTGTTATACACCAAATCACTTTTATGTGGTGTATATCATGTACTTTGACATATTATATCATGAATCCCTTTATTCTCATGATATTAAAATGTTTTCATTAACTCAATTATTTGTATTCAAGGGTCTCTCTTTTGGTTAGAAACTCTAACTAAAATACCATTTTTTAAATGTTTTAAAGACTTATTCTTCTAAATATTGCCCATTAATGTCCATGTTTTAAAAAATGGTTTTAAGGATTTATTTATATGGACATTAATGTTTTAAAATTAAAACTCGTTTTAAAAGTTTCAAAGTTGAATGAGACACTTTGATTCAAAAATCTATTTTTAAACGGCTTCTTGACAAATAGTGTGACTTTTAAATGTTTTCAAGAAAAGCAGGATATTTCTCTCAAACAGTTTTGATGGTCATTTTCATCTATGTCAATATCATTCATTATTATCAATTGAGGTTAATATGATACAATAAAATATTCCATATTGTATCGAATGAGTTATGTTTGACTGTGGATGGGCTATTTTTATTCCATTCATGGTTTGTGGTTAAATTATTGACAATTCGTATGCTAGTTTTAATACGAGTGTTTATGTTATGATTAAACATGTTCATATGAGGAATGCATTGTACTTAGTAAGTGACGGGTGGAGATCACTATAGCTCCTCGATGCATCAGTATGTCTCATGAGACAAACTAGTGTCTTGACATAAGGCCTTGACAAAATCTTATTTGTAGTCTTGGCACGAGGCCTTGGCTATGTGGTTATGATAGTCTGGCATTATGCATTCCATCATTATGAAAGTGGTTATTGATATTGCATGTGATTATTAGATTATTAGAATATCCATGTGAATAAGTAAATGGAATTATTTCATTTTATTTTTTCCATACTATGTTAAAGATCAAGTTTAAAAGGCTTTTGTTTTAGTTATTCATTGCCTTGAATGTTTATTCTTATTTATGAAAGCTTCTGCTATATTATTATCCTTACTGAGCATCTGAGCTCACCCCTTTCAATGTTTATCTTTTCCCAGGATGTGAAGTAGTAATTTATGAATGACCTACAGGGATAGTATGAGGGGATATGAAGACAAGACGTTGTTGTAGTTTTTTTACCTTATGATGTAATGTAAGACATATGAATATATCTAGTGTTTCCAAGACTTCTAAACTAATCGGTCTTTCGAGACTTGATCCTTTTTGATCATGCCAATGTTATGTAATAATGCACCGACTCTGGGTAACTAGGGTCGGGGTGTTACATGATTCCATTGACCATACTACATAGAATATTTTATGATTATTTTTATATAGCAGGGAATGTTATTTTCATTTCATATATATATTGATTTCATTTTTATCCCTATTTTCATGAGGAATTCAATGAACATAGTATGTTACAAGTGGGGAACAATATATCCCTTCAATTCATGTGTATGTATCATGAGACAAACTAAATAGGGTTTTTACCCATTATGTATGGTGTCTTGGTAGTTGCCTTGATGGTATGTTTACGATTTCTTGAATTATGCATTCCAAAATTTTAAAATTGGTAATTTATACTCTATACGATTATTCGACTAGTCTAATATGAATGGTTATGTTATATTATTGAATTATTAAATAATATTTTATTAACATCAGTTGTTAAAAATTGTTATGTTTTAATAAAATCGGATCTTTTAGTTATTAACCATGCTTAATGTGTATGCTTCTATTGTATTACCTACCATAACTGGCCATCTGATCTTTCCCCTTTCATATTTTTCAGATTTACATAGGATTCTAAGAGGATTTGTATGAATGAATTGTATGGATAATATAGCAGTTATGGATGTTACCAATGATTTTTCTTTGTTTTTTTCAATTTAATGATTTAATTTAATGTTAATGTATGTAATATAGCTTCCAAAAAAACTAAAATGTCATGTTCCTTAGGATGTGAATTCCATGTAACCATACCAATGTAATAATGAATGGAAATGATTATGGGATTCTAGTGTCTATGACATTATAGTTGGTGTTAGAGGATGTTTATAATAAAACCTATAAAATAGATTTAGAAATCATTTATTAGGGAATTTAAACCAAACATATAATTTTAGGATACAAATAAAAAAACATACATGAATTTGGTAAGGTACAGATAATGTGGATCATAAAATAAATACAACAATGTGTAGATACTATAAGAGGGTGTGGTTGTAAAAAATTTGTACCTATAGGTAATGTAACGACCCGAAATTTTGAATAAATATTGTTTCCTAATTTTGTGTGTTATTTTATTTTTTCTATAATAAACAAAACGGTTTCATTGGATAACATGTGTATAATTAAAATGAGACTATTGGGTTTTTACTGTTATATAACCATTGTTCAATATAACAGTTGGAAACTAAACATTTCGATATTTTTCTCTAAATACACATGATCTTGGTTAATTAATATAGAAAGAAGATTTGATAGCCTCACCTAGTAGTCTTGGACCGATCAAATCACATCTAATAGAACTTGGGAAGGAGGTAGAACCACTGGGCTTTGCTCTGGACCAAACCCAAGACGAACTTCATCGTGTGAAGCTATAACGGAATCACCTTTGCGAGAAGTTCAAACTGATAAGAATTACTACTTGTGTGATGTTGGCCGAGCCTCCCTCGGATTCTCTCACCTCAGCACACCTTACACTTAGTTACTATGATGGTGTGATAAGGGGCTATGTAAGGAGACCATAACTGCCTTGTGTAATCCATTTTTTAAATAAAAATGTTGACTTTTTCTTTTGATGAAGTTTATGAGTTTTCAAATGTCCGGATAAATATAGTATGTTTATTTTTGGTGAAATTTAGAGAAAAAATATTTTAAAAATGATTATATAAACCTTAAATAATTAAAAATGTGTAATGATTTTCAAAAAATGGCCTTCTACAATTATCTTCAGTACGAAATTTAGAGTCTAATAAGATCAACTTGATTTTTGATGAATATTAAATTATTAATAGTTGTTTTATGCTGAGGATTAGTAATGTGGCCAAATGGATTAGTAATCTCACTTAATGAAATTATTAATATAATCTAGGAACCTTGATTAAGTAATGTGATTCAATAAAATAGTTAAATTACTCTTTCTATAATTAATAGTCAAGTATTAGTTTTTTCAGGTGAATAGTGTTTTTAATTAAAAATTAAATTAAAAATATTTATAAAAATATTTTTATAACATAGAATTTATTTTTGAATTCCGAACATCGATATTATGCTAGGGTAATTTTTGGGGAATTTTCTGAAAAAAATGAATTTTCGGTGAATAGTGTAATTATTTAAAAATTAAATTAAAAATATTTAGAAAATTATTTTTATAAAATGGTTTTAATTTTTGTAATCATAGCATCGATTTTTGGTTAAGGTGAAATTTTGGGTTATTTCTAAGAAAGATGAATTTTCAGTGAATGGTAAAAATGCGGTTTTAGGGTTTTGGTATGTTAAATGACATCATGACTATGTCATGATGATGTCAACAAATATTTTAAGGGATGGTCCACTAAAGGGGATGAAGTATTGTATGTGGTGTCCCAAGTGGCCAATACCATGGGAAAATACCATGGGCAAGCCCATGGTTTTTCCAAAACCACCAATGAGGCATCCCTTGTCCATTAATGCCTTGTCCCCTCACCTTCCCTATAAATACCAAGCCATCCTCTCATCCATTCGACTCCCAACTCTCCCCCAATTAAGCTTTGGTCTCATTACCTCCAAAGAAGTCCTCCCAAGGTTCCCCCAATCCCTCAAGGTCCCAACCTTTGAGTTTTAAAAGTTACGTTTAAGGTAAGGGATCATACCTCCCTCTTTATTTTCAAGTAATCTCTTTTAAGTCATTTCTTTTATGATCCATGCTCTTATGTTGGAGGATGTTCTTTTATATTCATTCTACTATATTTTTCATGTTAATATGATTAGATACCCCCTCTTTCTAACATCATTTCATTTTAAGAATGTTTTAGTGGCGTCGTTAGGCTGCCAAATTATTATGGGATTCGTTCACCTTTCTCATTTTTCAAAGTTCTACTTTCATGTCAAGTATTTCAAGTTCCTTTTTCTTTTGTTGGGTTATGATCCCTGAATCTATCATACTGATATTTTAGGTTCAAATTATTAGGGACCCTATTTTATCTCTTCAATTCAGTATTTTGATGTTTTAAGTGGCGCCGTTAGGCTGCTGAATTTTTTAAGGATTCATTCACCTTTCTCATTTTTCAAAGTTCTACTTTCATGTAAAGTATTTAAAGATACTTTTTATTTTGTTTGGGTATGATATCTAAATATATAATACTGATATTTTATGTTCATATGATTAGAAACCCTATTTTATCTCTTCAATTTATTATTTTTATGTTTTAATTGGCGCCGTTAGGCTGCAATTTTTTAACGGATTCGTTAACATTTCTCATTTTTCAAAGTTCTACTTTTTTGTCAAGTCATTCAAGATATTTTTTATTATGTTGGGGTATGATATCTATATCTATAATACGGATTTTTTATGTTCATATTATGAGAGACCCTATTTGATCTCTTCAATTCAGTATTTCGAAGTTTTAAGTAGCACAGTTAGGCTGGTGAATTTTTAAGGGATTCATTCACCTTTATCATTTTTCAATGTTCTACTTTCATGTCAAGCCTTTCAAGTTCTTTTTATTATGTTGGGTTAATATATCTATATATATCATACTTATTGTTAATGTTAATATGATGAGAGACCCTATTTGATCTCATCAATTCATTTTTTTGAAGTTTAAGTGACGCCGTTAGGCTGCCGAATTTTTAAGGGATTCTTCCACCTTTCTCATTTTCAAGTTCGATATTATTTTCAAGTATTTCAAGTTCCATTATGTAGGGGTATGATCTCTATATATATCATACTGATATTTTATGTTCATATTATGGGATACCCTATTTGATCTTGTCAATTCATTTTTTTGATGTTTAAGTGACGCTGTTAGGCTGCCGAATTTTTAAGGGATTCTTCCACCCTTCTCATTTTTCATGTTTTATTTTCTTGTAAATTCTTTCAAGTTCCTTTATGTGGGGTATGATAAATATATCTATCATACTGATATTTTATGTTCATATTATGATAGACCATATTTTATCTTTTCAATTAATTTTTTTTGTTTAAGTGACACCGTTAGGCTACCGAATTTTCATAAGAGAAATCTTATTTTTGTCTTCCTTTCATGTTCTTCATTTCATATGGTATATCATTAAAATTTAATTAATATGTTCATATATTCTTCATATTCTGTCCTTATACTGTTTTATGGGTCATTTATGAATGTTTGACCCATGTCCCCGCTCTTTTCAATGTTTTATAAAACCCCGAAACATAGTCATTATGCTGCATTATTTCTGTCTCAAAATGTCTCTCTCTCTTGTTCTAAAGTTATTTTATTTTATTAATTAAATACCCAAAGCTATCTCTTCTATAGGGGTATTCACATATATACCAAAATGTTCTATTTTAAATTCTGGGATTTACATACATGAGACCCACCTTCTTTTTCTGTGGGATTTAAAGTGACACAAAGATCATGTCTTTAAAGCAGCTTTTAAAATGTTATGATTATGAAATTAAACCCATTCCTTTTATGCTATATGGGTTGTTTATGAAATAATTTATGATGGTATATGTGGTTCACATGATAATAAAGACATGTCAAGGGTGCGCCCTGATAGCGCTCTAATGCATTGGGTAAATACTTAATCTCTAGAGATGAATATTTTTTTAACGTCGCCTTGGTGAATAACCTTGGTAATTTTTAATGACACCTTGGGGGTGGACCATGGTGAAACAGAAATGATTTTCAATATTAAATATTGTAGCCACATCTTCATGTTATGAAATATGTTATTTTTATTATGATATGCCTCATGATTCCTTTCTCATGCCTTAAAGTTCTTTTCCATGACATTGTTGATGTATCTCATCTTCGCATGTTATATGTTTCCCCTTGTTTCCCTTAATGGGAATCTTGCTCAACCTTTCTTTTGATGTATGTCCCTAGGTTATGAGATTCAGTAATGAACCTAGGATGAACATAAGGATAATCCTTTCAAGTGTTTAAGAATAATGTTTTATGTTTTTATGTTTTATGTTCCTGGTTTCCAAGACACTAAACCTTAAAGATCCTTGGTTTTGTAAAATGTAATGAATGTTTATGTGATAAAAAGGAGAGATTCTATAGTTAGTATCAAAGGATGGTTTAGTTATTTGTGGAAATTAGGATACGAAAACTTTATGAAGAACCCTATAGAAAAGTTTAAATATAGGAAACCATCCTGGTATTTTGGTGAGTATTGAGTAAGGGGTTGCCAAGCAAATACATCCTTGTCTAGATATTAGCAGGTAGAGGTGGCTCTGGAAAAGATGTATATAGGGGTTAAACCCAAAAACCCCGCATTGAGCTAGACTCGAACGGGAACTGGTACATGACAACGGGCCTTGCTTCACTCTTGGTTATGACACTCCCAGAGGATATGCTTTGGTAAATTCATAAGCATAGTATGAACCATTATTAAAGGAACAAAGGTAAAATAAAATAAATATTCCCATAAGAATATATTATCATGGATAACCTATATTGGGATCTAGGGGATCACAAGTTAGGATATACATTTCTTCTATAAGTTTATCCTTATATGATTGGAGTTTCCTTTTAATGATTATTGGCTATGTATTTAAGCCCCTAATTTTACTTTATTCCATTAGTTAATGGCGGGAAATTGAATAACATGTCCCAAAAACCAATGTGATATGAAATGTGATGATTTATGTATTAATATGACAAAGATGACTATGGGATTAAAAGATGATCAATATTTTGGAAGACGTTCACTATTTTGGGTACCCTATTTGATCATGGTAAATATATTACTATGGTATTTTCATTGATGAGTAAAGGTTGACTTATATTCTGAAGAATCGATGAATTTATGGTGGACTTATATTAATTTAGGTTACATATAGAAATGATTAACCTATCTTGGGTAAAATATGTTTAGGTTAGATACTTTTGTTATAAGATGTTAGGAGTGGTGGATGTTGTCTAGAGATGAATGATGAAGTTTATTTTGGAAGACTGTGTTATCAAATCCTTCTTGTATTTCGGTTTCAATCTAAGTTTGGTTTATTTTGTGGAATTTTAAGAACAGTTATTTATGGAATGGTCTATGATGAACTTTGGGTAGTATTTTGGAACATTGAAGATTTAAAAGTAGTTTCACTTCCTATGGGATTCTTTCTTTTGGAAGAGTTGTTTTATCTTACCCTTTCTGTTTTTGGGATAACGTTATAGATATAAAAAATTTATACTTAATCTTTTTTGGATTACGTGACTCTCAAGAAGATGATTCTTTTGTTTTGATGAGACCAAGTGTTTTTAATGCTCATCATTTGGAGAAAAGATTAATTTTGGTAGAAACTTATTAAAGGATGAAACTCTAAATGAAGGTAGGTATATTTCCTTATGTTTTTGTTCTATTTAGTAAATGGATCCCTCAAAATTATGAAAAGGAATATAAAAAAATGTTGTTGGTTTACGTTTCCTACTAGGTAATCAATGACCGTTTACACACAGTATAATATTTTATTTTATTATTGTTAACTTTCTCCTAATCATGTTTTCTATCACTCTCCCTCAGAACATGAACCTTTGTTTTTTCTTCCATATCCATATTTTCCATCATGGAATCCTATTATGGGTTAACTCGGGTGACCATTTTACATCCCTTTCTTTCTTTTAAAATAATAGTTTTACTGACTTCTTTTCCGGTGTGGTACTTTCAATGAAATTTCAAAACCCAGTTTTAAAAATTTCGAGGACGCAATTTCTTAAGGGGGGAAGATTGTAACGACCTGAAATTTTGAATAAATCTTATTTCCTAATTTTGTGTGTTATTTTATTTTACTTTATACTCAAAAAAAACTGTTTCATTGGATAACATGAGTATAATTAAAATGAGACTATTGGGTTTTGACTATTATATGACCATTGGTCAATATGACTGATGGAAACTATACATTTCAATATTTGTCTCTAAATAAAACTGATATTGGTTAATTAATATAGAAAGAAGATTTGATGGCCTCACCCAGTAGTCTTGGACCGATCGAATCCCATCTAACAGAACTTGGGAAGGAGGTAGCACCATTGGGATTTTCTCTGGACCAAACCCAAGACAATCATCATCGTGTGAAGCTAGAACAGAATCTCCTTCGTGAGAAGTTCAAACTGATTGAAATTACTACTCCTGTGATGTTGGCTGAGCCTCCCTCAGATTCTCTCACCATAGCACACCTTACACTTAGGTCCTTTGCTGGTGTGATAAGGGGATATGTAAAGATACCGTAACTTCCTTGTGTAATCCATTGTTTTGAATAAAAAAATTTATTTCTTCTTATGATGATGTTTGTTAATTTTCAAATGTCCGGATAAATATAGTATGCATATTTTTGGTGAATTTTAGAGAAAGTATATTTTAAAAATGTTTATATAAACCTTAAATAATTAAAAATATGTAATGATTTTCAAAAAATAGTCTTCTACAATTATGTTCAGTACGAAATTTAGAGTCTAATAAGATCAACTTAATTTTTAATGAATAGTAAATTATGAATATTGATTTTATGCTTAGGATTAGTAATGTGACCAAATGGATTAGTAATCTCATTTAAAGAAAGTATTTATATATTCCAGGCACCTTTAGTAAGTAATGTGATTCAATAAAATAGTTAAATTACTGTTTCATTAATTATTAGTCAAGTATTTGTTTTTTCAGCAGAATAGTGTTTTTTAATTAAAAATTACATTAAAAATATTTAGAAAATCATTTTTTTAAAGTGGAATTTATTTTTGAATTTAGAACATCGATATTATGCTAAGGTAATTTTTGGGGAATTTTCTGAAAAAACAATTATTATTTGCTGAATAGTGTATTTATTTAAAAATTATATTTAAAATATTTAGAAATTTATTTTTATAAAATGGAGTTCATTTTTGTAATCAGAGCATCGTTTTTTGGTTAAGGTGAAATTTTTGGTTTTTTCTGGGAAAGTTGAATTTTCAGTGAATAGTAAATATGCAGTTTTAGGGTTTCGGTATGTTAAATGACATCATAACTATGTCACGATGATGTCATGAGATATTTTAAGGGATGGTCGACTAAAGGGGATGAATTACTGTATGAGGTGTCCCAAGTGGCCAATACCATGGGCAAATAACATGGTCAAGCCCATGGTTCTGCCAAAACCACCAATGAGGTGTCACTTGGACATTAATGCCTTGCCCCCTCACTTTCCCTATAAATACCAAGTCATCCTTTCATCCATTCGACTCCCTACTCTCCCCCAAAAAATCTATGCTCTGATTACCTCCCAATAAGTCGTCCCAAGGTTCCCCCAAGCACTCAAGGTCCCAACCTTTTATTTTTAAGAGTTACGTTTAAGGTAAGGGATCCTACCTCCCTCTTTCTTTTCAAGTAATCTCTTTTATGTCATTTCATTTAAGCTCCATGCTCTTATGATGGAGGATGTTCTTTTATATTCATCATACTGTATTTTTCATTTTCATATGATGAGATACCCCATATTTCTCTCATCATTTCATTTTAAGAATGTTTAAGTGGCGCCGTTAGGCTGCCGAATTTATAAGGGATTCGTTCACCTTTCTAATTTTTCAACGTTCTACTTTCATGTCAAGTATTTAAAGTTCCTTTTTATTTTGTTGGGGTATGATCTCTAAATATATCATAATGATGTTTTATTTTCATATGATGAGGGACCCTATTTGATATCTTCAATTCTGTATTTTGATGTTTTATGTGGCGCCGTTGGGCAGCCGAATTTTTTAGGGATTTATTCACCTTTCTCTTTTTTCAAAAATCAACTTTCATGTCAAGTATTTCAAGTTCCTTTTTATTTTGTTGGGGTATTATATCTAAATATATAATACTTTTCTTTTATTTTTATATTATGAGAGACACTAATTTATCTCTTCGTTTCAGTATTTTGAAGTTTTAAGTGGCGCCGTTATGCTGCCGAATTTTTTAGGGATTCGTTCACCTTTCTCATTTTTCAAAGTTCTACTTTCATGTCATGTATTTCAAGTTCCTTTTTATTATGTTGGCGTATGATATTTATATCTATAATACTGATTTTTTATGTTCATATTATGAGAGACCCTATTTGATATCTTCAATTCATTATTTTGATGTTTTAAGTAGCACCGTTAGGCTGCCGAATTTTTAAGGGATTCATTCACCTTTCTAATTTTTCAAAGTTGTACTTCCATGTCAAGTCTTTCAAGTAATTTTTATTATGTTGGGGTATTATCTCTATATCTATCATACTGATTGTTAATTTTTATATGATTAGAGACCCTATTTTACCTCGTCAATTCATTTTTTAGAAGTTTAAGTGACGTCGTTAGGCTGCCGAATTTTTAAGGGATTCTTCCACCTTTCTCATTGTCATGTTCCATTTTCCTGTCAAGTCTTTCAAGTTCCTTAAGTTGGGTTATGATATCTATATCTATCATACTTATATTTTATGTTCATATGATGAGAGACCCTATTTGATATCGTCAATTCATTTTTCTGATGTTTAAGTGACGCTGTTAGGCTACTGAATGTTTAAGGGATTCTTCCACCCTTATCATTTTCAAGTTCTATTTTATTGTCAAGTCTTTAAAGTTAATTTATGTTGGGGTATCATATCTATATCTATCATACTGATATTTTATGTTCATATTATGAGAGACCCTATTTTATCTTGTCAATTAATTTTGTAAGGTTTAAGTGACACCATTAGGCTGCCGAATTTTTATAAGAGAAATCTTATTTTTGTCTTACTTTCATGTTTTTCATTTCATATGGTGTATATTTCAAATTTCATTAATATGTTTATATATCCTTAATATTATGTCCTTATACTATTTTATGGGTCATTTATGAATGTTTGACCCATTTCCCCTCTCTTTTCAATGTTTTCTAAAACCCCGAAACATAGTCGTTATGCTGCAGAATTTCCGTCTCAAAATGTCTCTCTATCTTGTTCTAAAGTTATTTTATTTTATTAAGTGAATACTCAAAGATCTATATTCTATAGGGGTATTCACATATATACCAAAATTTTCTATTTTAAATTCTTGTTTTTACAAACTTGATACCCACCTTCCATTTCTTTGGGTTTTAATGTGACACAAAGATCATGTCTATAAACCAGTTTTTAAAACGTTATGATTATGAAAAGAAACCCATTCCTGTTATTCTATATGGGTTGTTTATGAAATTATTGATGATGATATATGTGTCTCACATATATGAGATATGAAAAAAAATATGAGATATTAAAAAATGATTTCTATATGGGACAAGGAATCATTCCTCAAAGATGGGTACGAGGGATAGGCTAGAATTATGTGGTCATAATTGCTATGGTTGATGTTCCTAATGACTTGGTGATACATACTATTATCATTTAATCAAATACATTCCTTACATTATTTGATTTTTAATCGCCACATTCTTTTGTGTATTCTCATTCCTCCATTAATATTAGATATTTCCATTTTTATTCAATAAAGGTATTTTCACTCAAAACTCAAAAGGGAAGTTTAATTACTAAGAATATGTGTCGGTAGTCACATTTAATTCACATAAACATGATTTATTTTTTTTCCGTATGATCATAGACCTGATTTATTTAGATATAATACACGGTATGAATTCTCTTTCAACCTATGATGAAAAATATAAATTCAAAGAAGAATGATGTTAAAATTTTAAGGATAACATAGATTACCATATATTTAGAGCATAATCACATATATCTGATTCATATCTGGATTCACCCCCAATTCCATTACTAAATTATATTCTCAGGGAGCAAGAGAACAAAATTCCTTTAGGTGAGTAAAAAAATATTCTAATTTAGAATTCACATATTGTTGAAGAATATGTTGTTTTATTACAAGTTGATTAACGTGGACATCCTCTAGAGTTTTAAATTACGTTTTCTATTGATTTAATTCTTAGTAAAATGCATATATCAAAGAATACATATAGAATATATACTATGAGATAAGTAGAATTGATGAAACAACTAGAGGAATTATGTGAAAAAGGATTTAATCACCCTGGTGTTTATCAATAAGTATCCCTTGTTCTCTTTGTCACGAATAAATGTGGATCAATGAGGTTTTCTATTGACTATTGAGAAATAAATGCTATTATAATAAATAAAATGTATCCCGTACCACACATTAATGATTTTTTTGACCAAATTGATAGAGATAAATATTTTTTTGAATATTTACCTTCGATCTTGATATCATCAATTGAGTCTGAGGATGGATGATATTATTAATTCAATATTTTGAACTATAGATTTTCATTACAAATTTATAGTAATGATACTTGGACTAACTAATACACCCTACATTTTCTTGCATCTAATGAAAAAATATTTCAATGGATATATTGATGAAATTGATGTGTTAATTATCATGGATATCATGGTATATTCCAATATCTATGAAGATGATGAGAATAGCTAGTGAATTTTATAGAAAACACATATATTGTATCAATATATGGAATCTTAGTTTATCCAATGATGACAACGGTGATTCAGGAATGGCCTACCATGAAAACATAACTGAGGTATATAGTTTTATTTGTTCAGTAGTGTATTATCGGTGTTTCATTCTGAACATCACCCGATTAGATAACCCATTAATAGATATTTCTCGTAAAGGTGTTCAGTTTGAATGGAAAATATAATGTGATTTTTTTTTAAATATTTTAATTTCATATTAGTGAATGGTCATATCATGACTCTATCATCATAAAATTTTGTATTTATGATTTATAGTGATGATATAACGAAATGAAATAGGTTGGTCCTTATAAAGAATGATATAGTAATTTCGTATGTATCAAGTCATTTAAAAATTAACAAAAATAAATATCCAACTCATGATCTAGAGATAACAACTTTAATTTTATCTCTAACAATATGGACACACAATATTTATGGAATAAGGTGAGAAATATATATTAATCAAAATAATATAAAATATATCTACTCACATAAACAACTCAAAAAGAGTAATAAGGTATGACTCGAACTACTCAAGGATTTTGATTGACCAATACACTACCACCTAGGGAATGAAAATAATGTAGAAGATGCATTGACCATGAAGGATCACATAGTTGTGAAACAAATGGGGATTTTCAAGGATCCTAAGTAAATGAATCTAGGAATGAGGGATATGAGAATTACCAAGTGAAATGTAATGGAATTTTGGTGTATTGTTTTAAATATTATATAGATTATAATAAAGACCATACATCGAGATAGATTGTGATTACAAGGTCTGGTGTTCCAGGAATAAATGACTGAAATATCTTAAAATATTAAATACAATACAACTATGGTTTTACTAAAAACTATTATTAACATCTAAATGGGTGCTCAGATTAGATATATCAGAGCATCATTGTGTTTATAAAAAACAATTTACGTTAGGGATGACCTAACATTAGACAACACGGGTCAATTGTGAAAAGTTGTCATAGACATTTTTAATGACTAAAATAAATTGAAATATTTACTTTATTTTTGTGTTTTGTTGATGTAGTGGCATGATGATGGATTTATTTGATATAAACATCTAGTTAGTGATTAATTTTTAGGATCATTACCCTTGAATTCTTAATGGACTTTGGAGAAGAAACCTTGAAGATTTCTCTCGGTGGGTGATGGAGAAACTGTGGATCAATGATTGATTATTTATGAATGACCTCCTTGATGAATATCACTAGTGGAAGTCGATATTCAATAGTGACCAATAAAATTCCTATGTAGGATGTGTCATTTTAGATTTCCTTTCCCATTCATAGACTCATCAATAAACATGGACCAACAAATGAAGTGGTTGATCTGTGATTCGCTCGTTCATTTTGGGAGGGGTTCTAATTGTGGGATCTAATGGGTTTGATTATTATTTTTATTGATGATCATTATTAATAGAGAATATCATTTTCAAAGAAAAAAATCATAGGTTTGTTCTTCAAATTCATTAATTTTTCTTTTTCTCCCCTAATATTTCTATGAATTTTCTTCATTCATAGATGCGTTCAAAAAATGATAGATTATTGCAACTTCAATTTATACATGACATAGTCAAAAAATTAGACATTCAAAATCAGAAAAACCTAATAGAGGAGTGATAGAGATAGTGAAGGAAAAACAAAATTTATTTGGGATAAATAAATATTCTAAATAAATGCATTATATTTGATATAATTATTTTTCCTAAAGAATAAATGCCCCAAAACTCACATTTGTGTTTTAGGTTTGTGAAAAGAACATCGATCTTGCGTGTTGAGATGAACTGAGTAGTGGAGTGGATCTTGATCATCATTAGAGGCAATAGGGAAGAAGAATATGACTTTTTAGAAAATCTAGAACACATGGAATGTGGCCCAATCTACATGGCATGTTTTCATCATTGGACTACTAAGGTGCTTGATGTGGGATCCTCTATTCATTATTTATTCCATAGGTAAATAATTAAATATTGATGTGACCAACTTTATAGATCATTTATCCTATACATAGTTGGTTAAACAAGATTTATTTTTTTGTATCACCGCATGGCCTTGAATATGATCATAATTTTTATAACATGCCTCTCTTCATATCTGTCAGCGTATCACCCCCATGATGGTTCCTGAGGAACAATATTTCTTGGATGTATGTCACTAATGCCTCTGACTCAGGAGTGTGTTCTCCCAGATGGGTGCTTCATGGAATCTATGAGCTAAATATATACTCTTGCTATGATTTTGTCATTAAATACCTCAAGATAGTGTGTCAGGGATTTAGTTTATCTTGATATTCTTATTTTTGTTGTATACATATACTTCTGTAGATTTGATTGAACATTCATTTATTTTATATCTTTGTTATATTAGGATGTTTGAATGAGTATTATTATACTCAGCCCTATGTAGTCTTTCCCACATGTGTCAGGTCTTGTGTAGATGAGCAACATTTTTCTAGGGTCCTAAGCAGACGTAGACTAGATGCTGCATTGTCAGATCAAGTAGGGTTTGTTGTATTCTTACATCTACAGAAAGCAGTCTCGGTAACTTTTTTACATCTTGGAATTTTGGTTTCATACTTATTTTGATGTTCCTATATTTGGAATAGATTCAAATTAATGTACTTTTTTGTTACACTCTGTGGTTTGGATAGAGTGTTTTGCATGCATTGCTTACTTATTAGTTTTAGCATTTATGAAATTTTTTTGGGCTTTGAAATGGGTGTGTGAGTCTTGGTAAAAAATAAATGCCTCACATGACAATTTTATGCCTACTTCATGTTAGTCACTAGTCCATCGCCGAGTAGAGGTGATCTTGGGGAGTCAAAAAATGGTCCCCACAAGGATGAGTAGGGATAGAGTGGTATAAAAGATGGTTGGTAAATATTTTGGACGAGGAGTTTTAGAAATTTGATTTGAGAAATAGTTTTATGTTTATTGTGTTTTGCATTCAGGCCAGGGACTCCAGTTTTGTTACTTGTTGATGACTTATCCATACACCAGGACTCTGATAAAAGTATATATAACTCAAGGCATGTGAACACAAGATTCCAGGAAAATAATGGTACATGAATCATATAGTAAAGGGTTAGGTTTCAATGTATTTCTTGAGTAAACTCTCTAGATAAAATCAATGATTGTTGTATATCTTGTTATATAACAGGATGCCACCATGATGAATACTAGATAAAATTCAGTAGTGTGATATTTATGTTGAACCCCACAATTATGAAGCTAAAATATAGAGACTAGTTCCCCATATGTTACCACATGGTGGGGAACCAACTATACTTCCACCTGTAGAGAAACATGTGGTACCCATAGTACCAACAAATGAGGAGCATATACTAAGCAAACTACATTAGCTTTAGAGATAGATACCCCTCGGGTTTTGGGTCAAGCATGGCCCTTATGCGGTGGAGGGATAAATGGTGGAGGTGACCCATGTTTTATTACTCGTCCAGACACTTATTGATCATATGGTGGTCTTGATGGTGAGCCTTCTACATGGCTCATTAGGGAGAGGGGGGAGTTTGTCTATCAAGACTCAGGAAGAGGAAAATATTTCTTGTATAGTGCTTTAACATCTATTTAGGGAAGAGTTGTCACCAGTTATGTTAAGAGTTTTTTGTATATAGGATCTTCTTACGCTCTATTTGGGTAACCTGACTGTGGGTGAATATTCATCAAGCATCACCACATATTCCATGTACTCAATGGATATGGATAGATATCACTACATCAAGGATAAAACCTTCGAAAGAGTTATTCATAGAGACCTATGAGATTTTATTATCCCTCTATGAATTCTTACAAATGATGTGGTTCTTGAGTAAGCATAAGTGGTTGAATGATTCTTTGATGAGAAGATACAGCTAGTGATAGTTAATAGTAGAAGAGAAAAACTAGATACCACAACAGCAGGGAGATGACAGGAGTCCCAGGGACATGGAAAAGGGAACATTTTAGTGGGAGGTCCTAGGATAGAGGATATATAGTTTGAGGTATACATGGAGGGTCCAGACATCATAGGGAGAGGTGGTTTCATTCATGTAACAGTAGGGGTGAACTGTTGACTCAACCCTTACAGTTTGAGACAACTACTGGAGAATACCCAATGTTCACACATCTATGATGACAGCGTGATTTGACCCATGGAGGAAAATGTTTTTGTTGTGACATCATAGAGGTAGTGTCGCGTCCTTTAAAATAAATTCATTTTATGGATTGGTTATCCACTATATGTTCCCAGATTAACAGTTTTAGGTGATGGTTTTCACGTGTCTGGAATGATGTAACAATGTTTTCATTTTTCAGTCAATCTGAAAATAATGAAGCACGTGATTGAAACGTGCATTGGAGGGTGAAATAGATTAATCATTATTTTTCTAGACTAAACCTTTTTTAGTTTATTTTAATATATTTTACTTTTTTGGGGTGGTGGCGGAGTACGAGGACGTAATTCTTAATGATTTTTCAGGATTACCTCCCCACTGAGAGATATATATCTTCATTGACTTGCCCAAATTTAAAACACCAATATCATCACCAACATATCAGATGGAACGTCTATATCATCACATGAAGAGGTTGATGTTGGATAAAATTCATATGAAGGGGCTCATCATAACCAGTGTTTCACCTTGGTCGAACACAGTTTTGTTTTCCAAAAAGGCATAAAAGAGAATGAGATTGTGTACGAACTACTATCTCTAGAACCAGGTAATCATAAAGAACTATTATCTACTAATAAGGATTGATGACCTCTTTGATCAGTTAATAGGTGATTAATGAGTCTCGGATGTTGAACATACATCTGAATTTATGAATTTGCGAGTACTAGATGAGGATATACTGAAGAGAACATTTCGATTTCATTATGGTCATCGTGGGAACATAGTGATTCCCTTGGTGTGAATAATTCTATTGAAGTGTTAATGGGACTGATGAACCAATATTTTAAGCCTTACATGGACTGGTTAATGGTATTATTCTTTGATGATATCCTTGGGTACTGAAAATCTGAGTAGGATCACACAAGACACATTAAGATGGTTCCCAATGTACATTCTAGGCACTAGATTTTTGGGAAACATTAAAAGTTTTAGTTATGGATATAAGTGTTCCAAATTTTGTGACACAATTTCTCAGTAGAAAGAGTGGAAGTATATCAAGCCAATGTCGAGGAAGTGTTAGATTTTGAGCCACCTACGAATGTGATTGAGGTGTGGACCTTCCTAAGTCTATAAATCTAGTATGGGAGACTAATACCAGTTTTATCAATGATATTATTACCTATTAAAACTTTTACTTGAAAGGGGAATCATATCTTATGGAAGGATATGTTCTAGTGGGATATTTAGTAGATGATACAATGTTTGATTTTCACTCTAGTCTTAATATTTTCATAGGATGGATATGGGTATATGGATTTTTGCAATGAATCTAGAACAATACATGGTTGTGTCCTGATACAGAGGAAACTTCCGTTTGTGTTCAGTTTGTGCCATATGAGAATACATGATAAGAACTATGAAACCCATTAACATGAGTTAAAAATGGATGAATTTCTATGGAATATATGGTGAGTCTTTTTAATAATTGAGTTCTTCAGTGTCTACTATGATCATAAGAGTCTCAAGTATATCTTTTCTCAAAAGGACCAGAATGTGAGATAGAGGTGATTTATAAAGAACCTCTAAGAAAATTACATTTATAATTTCTCTATCAATTTAATTAGGATCATGGTGGAATATTCTCTTAAGAGAAGATATAGTTCACAGTTGTTGAAGGAGTTTATCTATATGTTTTCCTCATTATAGTTATCATTCGAGGATGGAGATGGAGGAGCTTTTCTATAGTCGATGGTTGTTACCACTCCACTCTTATAATGATACCAGGAGGCACTTATTTCGAATACCAAATGTGAATACCTACATTATCAAATATCAACCATTTATTCATCCTTTGGATTTTCACAAGGTGGGAAGCACATAATTCTTTTCAAATGACACGCAATAGTACCAGATATGTTGATGCAAGAGGTTTTGATGGAGTTTCGTATGTCCCCTATTGCGGTACATCCAGGTGTGGGGAAGTTGTTCTAAAACCTCTAATATTATTTTTTGGGGGATATGGACAATTAAAGGTGTTGATTATCTGGTTTTTTGATTCCTTACATGTCAGCAAGTGATGGTTGAGTGCAAGGTTCAAGTGGGATTAGATAAACCCATTGAGGTGATAAAATAGATGTAGGATGAGATTTCAATGGGATTTAGCATGGGTTTACGAGGTACGTCCAAGAGACATGATGCCATCAAAGTGATCATTGATAGACTAACCATATCAACCCAATTCTAAGATATCCGAGTGAAGTGTTCTGTAGAGATCTTTGGATACATATACGTTTATGAGATAATGCGACTCTACAGAGTTCAATTTAAGATTATTTTAGATCATGATTCTCTTTCTACATCCTGATTGTGGAATGAATTATAGGAGGAATTTTCTACGTAGTTATGCTTGGGAACAATGTTTCATAGACAAAGGAATGACGAGATAGATCAACCTAATCAGGTTATGGATGACATGATGCAATCATTCATGATGGAAAATGGCCGTAGTTGGGAGGATCCCCTACCACTTGTGGGGTTCATGTAAAATAAAAAATTCCATTATAACATTGGCATGGAAGCATTTGAGTATTTTTATAGGCAACCATGTATGTCACCACTATTCTAGAATATCCTAGGAGAGTCAGAACTCATGGGCTCGATGTTGGTGTGATCTACAATAGAGAAGGTAAAGATTATCATTGAACAGATGAATTCTATATAGGGACGTCACATATATTATGATGACATGAGAAAAAGGAAATTGATGTTTGAGGAAGGATAGAACATGTTCTTATAGGTTTCTCCTCAATGTAGACTGCAGAGATTTGGCTAGGGTGGAATTTTATCTCTGACTTTTATCAAACCTTTTCAGATGCTTCCTTGATTTGGTGGGTTGTCATAACACTTATCTGTACCCTTACTATTAGACCGCATACATGAAATCATTGATGCATCAAAATTGAGGTGGGACATGCATGACCCATCACATGATAATAACTAGAGAGAGATAGACATTAATGATTGAGAGACTTTTGTAGATTGACCTATTTAGATCTATGATCAATAAGAGATTATCCTTTGTGGGTGATAAATCCCTTTGGTGCAAATTTTAGGGAAGAACATTAATCTATAAGAGGGTATATTGGAGCAGGAGGCTCAGATTCATTCACAATACCCACATGTTTTTAGTATACATTTTTGGATTTTTTTTGAATTTAAAGCCCTATAGTGGAAAAATGTAATGTCCTTGATTTTCCTGGGATTGTTTTCAAATATTATATGGATTATATTCATGACTAGTTGCTGACACAAAATTCTATTGTAAGGCCCGGTGTTCCATGAATAATTGATTTTAATACATTAAAATATTAAATATAACACACACACATGCCATTTTCTAGAAATAATTTAATAACTTCTAAATGTGTTTCTAGATTAAAAATATTATGGATCTTTTTCATTCATAGTAGCATCATTAACTTAGGAATGAACTAACATTGGCTCGTGCAAGTCAACTATAAAAAAAAATTCCAAACATTTTTAATGCATATAAAATTGAAAGATATATATTTTTTTCTTGTTTCTTCAACCCATAAATTCAGAAATGCTTTTATTCTAAATATGCCAATAGGTAGGGTTATGTGGTTAGTCACATAACCTTGGAGTTTCCTAAAGTAGATAGACATGTAACCCTGTAGATTTATCTTAGCAGGTGGTGATAGAACTACGGATCGAAGAACACTGAAAATTTTCCTCCAAGGATATCACCAGTGGAAATCAATATTCAATAGTGATAAATTCATTTATCATGTAGTATGTTTCATTTTTTATTGACTTCCTTGTCTATAAATTCAACGATGTATGTGGACCAACCAATGAATAGGATGATCTATAGTCTGATCATGTTTGGTAGGATAAGTTTTAATATTGGGACTTATAGGGGTTGATTATTGTATTTTTTTTATATTCTTATAGGATTGGATTGATGGCATAACGAACATTGGAAAAACATTGTTCCTTGGATTAATTTATTGTTATTTTTCTTTATTATTATTTTTATTCGTGTTCTTTATTATTTGAGGTGTTCAGGAATGATTGATTGTTTCACCTCCATTCTATGGTGCAATGATCCATAATTAATTATCAGACATCAAGAAACCCATGAAGAAATTCAATACGGATAGTTATGGATGAATCAATGTGATACAAGAGAAATAATTCTTCATTATATATGTATCAGATTTTTTTGTTTGTCTTATATGCCTATTTATGGACTAAAACACCTTGCTTGGGTGTTAGGTTGGTGACGTGAACCTCTATCATGAGTTTCGAGGTGAATTGAGCCTTTGAGAGGCGACCAACCGTCATCCAAGGTGAGAAAGAAGAAATAAGACGACTTTCATGAAAATTTAGAACACATGGTGTGTATCCCCGTACACCAAATGTGTGTTAATTGTTGGACCTCTTGGTGTGTACATAGAGTGTACATAGACACAGGGTGGATTACATGGGTTTTCTACACATCTTGTACTACACCACACAACATGGATAGAACTAGATACATGGGTTACCCAATGTACTGGTAAACCATAAAGGTTACACAGGTTGATACTATGTATGGGCACATCACCAGGGGTCACGGGCGAACCACAGATGATAGGACACGATGTGTTATGTCTCTACATTTTATATACTATTTGTAGAAATCATGTTTCAATGAGAAAGGATTTTTTACAGGGGAATTATCTAGGGTCAGTGGACATGAATTTTAACCCTACTACACACCCTATACCCTAGTCTACATGTCTTGATTATTTATTACTCTGTATTGTAGAAAATATTTCATCAGGGTTCATTCCCTTTTATCATTTTCTATGAAGTTATTCAAGAATTATTTCTTACTCCTTGGAATATGATCCCTCTAGCAAGACTATCTAGATAGTGTTTTGGAATCCCCTGAGAGTCCGAGAGACGGATCCAGTACTCATTATTTGTGCCCCAGGAAGAGCTTATGGCCTTGACATGATAAAATTTTTAAGGCTTCGACCTGCCATATAGTGGGTTATTCTAGATTAAGATGTTAGTATCACCACATGGCCCTAGCTGTCATCCTCATTTGTATAACATGTATCTCTTCAGATCTATCAATATCTCTCTCTTATGATAATTATCGACAATCAATACATCTCATAGGGACATCAACAGTGCTATCAGAATCATGAATGTGTTCTCCTAGATAATTATATCATGGAATCATCGACTGAAATTCATAAAATTGGTATGTGGAGTCCTGAAATACATATAAATTATGTGTATCAAATTAAGTATATATGGATATTCTTATATGTTATGTATACATATACTTGAGAAGAGTTGACTATACATTCCATTTTTGAATTTCATTGTAGATTTGGGAATTCCTATAGAGTATTTTTATAATCTTTTGTACATGGGATTTTCTCGTACATGTTGTGTCATGTGAAGACAATCGACCATTTGATGGATTCCTCAGAGGACCAACACTAGATGTTTTTTTGGGAGATCAAGTAGGGTGAGGTGTGTTCCATCAACAATAGACAACACTACTAGTATCATTTATTAGAAATTGGATTTGTGGTTAGATAATTCTTTTGGTGGGATTTTAATTAGCCCAATTTCACTTTACATTACTTTCCTTTCATTCACATTTGGGTTGAATGTAGTGGTATTTATGATTTTTCTACATTGTATATATTTCATTTTACTTTTTTGGGCATGGAGGTGGTTGTGTGCATATTGGAAATAGGTATCACCTCACATGGTAGTGATATTCACACTCGGTACTAAGCACCATCCCCTAAGCTATAAGATGTTAATAATGGGATGATTCTAGACATTGTATGTGAGGATAAAATTCTGAATTTTGGGAGGAGGCTATTTGTTCCCTCTATTCATGAGCTGAAACATTGTTATAAGATGATGACCATATTTCAAATTTCTCGATACACCTTGGTAGAACAAATATGTATAGATATCTTAAGGAACATTTCTAGTGGGATAATATAAAGTGTGAAATTGTTGATTATGTATCATGATGATAAGTCTCTCAACATGTGCATGATGAATGAAAAAATATAATAAGTTTCATATAATCAATACAAATTGTTACATGAAAATGGTATAAAATCATGATGTATTTTTTCATGATATGAAAATCCCCATAGGAAAATATTATTCAATATCAGCGATTGTTCATCGACTCAAAAAATATTTACTTTTCTTGGAAATAATGGTGGGTTTGGCATTGTAGTGCATTATACGACACTATATTAATAATGTTGTAAGACTTCATGGGGAAGCTCTTTAAATGTTTTTAGCTCATGATCCATGATTTACATCAAAATTATGGAAAAATATCTATAATTATTTAGATATTGAGCTTCATTTGATTACTACTAATCACCATCAAATTGATAGGAATTCTAAAAGAATGATCCAATCTATAGAGGACATGCTGATACCATGTTAACTTGACATTCATGATATGTGGGATTAGTATTTAACCTTAGTGGAGTGTTTCTACAAAATTTGTATTTGTTATTGTTTTTAAATGGAACCATATGAAGCATTATATAGAAAGATATTTTGTACACCAACTTGTTGTGATGAAGTTGGTAAAAGGATACTTGTGGGAACTGAGCATATAGAGGAAACAAAATAAATGATAAAGACTATTCAAACCAATATAAAATAGTATTAATGTAAGAAAACTAGTAATGACACTAATAAAAGAAATGATTTGTAGTTTTTGTGGGAGATTGTGTTTTCATGAATGTATCTCCAATGAATGTTGTTATAAGATTAGGGATGAATGGGAAACTGATCCCCATATTCATTGGCCCATTTTAAAATATTGAGTTAATTGGAGATGTGGATTAACATTTAGAAATTCTCCTAGAAAATCCAATGTTCACGGTGTGTTCCATGTCTCTTTGCTAAGGATGTACATTCCATACCCACCTCATGTTCTCACATATGAATAATTAGAATTGGAACTGGAATTATCTTATAATGAAGAGCCTATTCAGATTCTAGACATTAAAGTATAGTTGTTTAGGAATCATATAACTAAAATGGTAAGGTTAATTTTGAAAAATCATACGAGGCAATGTGGGATTTTGAGGATCTTATGATGAATATTGACAAAAATAATTTTATGGGGTGTCAATCTGGTTATTTCGATGATGATATTTTTATATGAGGGGGAATGTAAAAACCTAGAATTCAATCAATGAAATTTCCCTTCTAATGTTTATATATTATAGTATTCATCACATAAAATCACTTATAGAAAAATATTAAAACCTTATAAATAGTGAATGAATGAAATGTGAGGTATTTCTAAAAGTTAATGAACATATACTGATGAAATAGTAACCTGGAATTTGGAATAGTGTTGTGACCCTTTTAAATAGTATATCATCCAATATAACAATATCTTCACGAATGAATGTATAAAAATTTGTATATCCTATAAATTAAAATACAATATATTTATAACATGGTATAAGTAAATAAATATATTATATATTACTAATTATGTTTTTTTATTTGTATAAGTCATAAATATTTAATTTCAAAATTATAATTAACCAAGTGGATTAAAATAAAATTTATTTTAATAAAATTAATCCATAAAAGAATTCTTTTTTTTCTTGTTATTTTGGGATAATTTAGTGCGAAATTATATAATATTTCCGAGTATTATAAAATATTTTAAAATTTAAAAAACTATATTTTTGGAGTAATTAATTATATTATTTAAACATTAAAATTATCATATATATATATATATATATGTAATTATTTTCAAAAAAATTAGTTCTCTTTTATTCTACAAATTAAAAAAATTGAATTGATTTTTGGTGTTTTTTTAATAATTCAGTATTTAGTGAATACTAAAATACAATAATTTAAGGTATAAATAAATTAACAGTAAAATAATGTATTCCATGAGTCATGAATGATGTAATAACCATAATCTAAAACAATAATTCATTATTTTAATATACATGGTAGTAATGCTCAAACTATTCTTATTCTTGATCCAAAATAACAACCAAATGAATTAGATATTTTAAAATAACCCCTCCTACACTATAAATAGAACCCTAACCAACCCATCTCTTCCGGCCTTCCAAGCATTTAGAATTGTCTAATTTATACTCAATACTCCTCCTAAGACACTCTGCCGCTTCTATGAGCTCTTGTTCTTGTCAAATTTCCAAAACCAATCCCCTTAAGATGATTTATAGGGGAGTATTAATGTTGAAAAATCCTCTTCCATTTTACAGATAATTTATTTTAATGTTTACTTATTTTATTAATCTCCCATCACCTCCTCTATCATAATTAAGAATTATAATTTAAATTTCACTAATATAGTATAAATATATTATGTTAATGGAACATCTTTCCGCAAACTCCTTTCTGTCATTATTTTATATTGATATTGAAATAATTATATGCAAGGTTCCAATTTAAAACCTTTAGGGAAATCTAATTTTAATTTTTAAATTTTTCCATCAAAGAACGAAATTAAACCAATTTTAAGATCAAAACAGACTATAAAATCTGTACTAATTTTTTTTAATGTTTAGAACTAGTTTATATACATAATATTTATTCATACGGTATAACTAGTTCTTATTGAATGAAAACCCCACTAATATAATCTAAATGATTATCATTAATGTTTTATCACTTGAATAATCCTCATAACATATTAAAAAATTAATTATAACCATTTAATATTCTGTATGATAATTAAAATCCTACAAATTCTATTCTATGTAATTATACCCATTCTCGATGAATATCTATACTCATATACAAGTATACTGGTCGTTAAAACCAAGGAATCCAATTCAATGAAGAAATAAAATTGTATCTCATAACTCCAAAAAAGTGACATAAATGAAGATAATAAAACATTAATAAATCAAATACATGTATATAATGTTCTTTATTAACTAATTAATAGATTGTATTTTATTATCCAGGTCATTATGGTCATGTGTTGAACACACTTGGACATAAGGTAAGGGTATTCTACATGAACCTCTACTCCCATTCAGGTTATGCATTCATCATATGTACACTGATGTAATTATAAATTATATATATACAATTATTTATATATATATATATAAATATATTTATGTTTAAAAATCATATATATAGATTACTTCATCATTATTTTATGGGATATTTATGCTTTCTGGTATTTTATGGGATATTTAATGTTTTTTAGGTAACCATCTAATTTTATCCTCATAAGCAAGAATGATTAAAGAAACCATCTCTATTTCTAACACATTTTCATGTAACATCCATAATCTATTTCTAAGAATTTTTTTAATAAAATCCTTAATTTTTTGATGAAAAAAACTATATTTTAATATTTTTGGTTTTATAGAAACAGTCATGAGAAATAAAAATTCATTTATTCGAAAAGAAATATTCATTATAAAAAATGGTATTTCTTTCATGAATTCCTCAATGGTTTAATTTGATAAATTTTACCTATTTCAATAGATCTATTCAATTTTACTATTTATTTAAGTGTATCTCTTATTTTAATTATAAAATATATTTTATTCAATAGTTTATGATCAATTTGACTATTGATGTTATTTCTTGATTTTAGTCATCATACTACTCATAATGGTTAGTGATTATGAAAATAGAATGGGGATAATTATTTTAATTTCACATATACAAACACACACACACATATATATGTATTTGTGTGTGTGTTTTCTGTTTATCCCAATTCAATTGTTGAATTAATTGGACTAATTAAGTGGTGGGGGAGATCTTAAATATCCCCCTGATGCATTGGATGGTCTTATGAGACAAAATATACTGGGTTTTTACCCACTATAAATGGTGTCTATTTCGATGCCTTGATATTTTGTTTATAATATCTATAATTATAAATTCCCTTATCATGAATCTATTAATTGATATCCCTTGGGATTAATCGAGTAGTATAATATCCAAAATTATGTTCTATTATGGTATTATTTAATCATATTCTATTTCATTCCAGTTTATGTACAATATTTTATTTTAATGGAATGTAAAATTTTAGTTATTCACTATGCTTTATGTGTATTCATTTATTGTATTACATACCCTTAATAATAATCTGAGCTCAACCATTTCTTATATTATATATTTTCTCAGGGTGCAAAGTGGTATATAATGAATGACATGATGGGAAAATGTAGGATTTATTAATGTTTCCATTGAAGATTCTATGTTTTTTCATTTCATGTTGTAATTTAAATTTCATGTGTATAATCAAGCATCCAAAACTGCATTCCAAATCGATCCATCAGGATTATACTTCCTTGTAATCATACCAATGTTGTAAATAAAGGAAATGGATCTAGGATACAAGGTCATGGTCTTTACATTTATAACTATTTTTGAAATTCCAAAATGGTACAATAATCACATATCAAGAATATGACTCATCTCTTGTTAAATATTTTGAGAATATTTATCCGTAAAAATTTTCACTCCTTCCTCATGTTGGGAATGATGTAATTTTTGGAATAGATTGAATTTATTTATAAAATTTACAGTATAATATCCATGGAATTAAATTCACATATAATATACCAAAAAAACTAATATCATCTATCATTATGATGATTAATAAAATCATTTAATTAAAATAACACCCATTTTATATGTTTGGATAATTATTAAAATGGGATTTTATCTTAGATGGAGATGGAGAAAATAAATATTAATTATATACATATTTTATAGGAGTTAGTTTGTGTCTTTTAGAAAGATCATTCAAATATTCAATAGAATCATGACGATGAGTTTTCAATAGTACTCATACTTATTTCCAAAACACTTTAAATGACTCCCAAAAGAATGGCCCCAATTGAGTTAGAGGAATTTAAGAAGAAACACTAAGAGAAAAAATGAATGAGATTCATTTAGCCACGTGTTTCACCTTGTGATGAAGCTATTATATTTAGTAAAAGTAAATACGGATCAATGAAACTATCCATTGATTACCATAAGCTACACAAGATCGTGATAAAAAATTGTATCTTCTAGCCCATATTGAAGATTTATTTGATGAACTACATGTATATCATTAATTTTATAATATTTTTATACAATCAATATATCATCAATTTGGGTTCATGATGGTTGATATACCCATGTTTTTTATTTTTTATACATTATGGAAAATGTGATTAAATAGTTATTCTATTCGGTCATAAAAACATTCATAAAATCATTCGAGAAATAATAAATAAATTATTTATAGAATTCACTGATTTGTTTTTGGTATTTATTATAGATGATACTCTTATGTATTCATATATTATAGAAGAAAATTAATTCCATTTATTAATTTTACTAATGATATAAATTAAGTATACAAAATATGAAAACTTTATAAACATGGAATTTTATCAAGAAATGGTTTCATTTATGGACCATATAATCTTAATAGAGTGTAAATAGGTAAATCCAAATATATTAGAGTATATTAATTTTTTTTTATACTAACTACAATGATTGAGATACATAATTTTTCATTTTTAGATCGACATTGTTGGAAGTTTATGGAGAATATCTCATGACTTTATAATCTTGTCACAATGATATCTCAAAAGAGACACATGTTCTTATGAAATTATAAACGTGAGGAAAATATGATGGATCTTATGTGAAGATTATATAGATCTCATGTGATCACATTAAAATAGTGAATAAGGGTTTGTCATAAATTTTTATGATTAAAAATTAAATTGGGGTTCATTCTTATGAAGAATGACGTGGTTATATATTATGCCATATAAAAATTGATGGGTCATGATAAAAATTACCTGGCTCATGGTATGGAGTTATATAATGTGCTTTATTGAATTAATGATTTGGATAAAGATCATTAAGGAGAAAAGTTTGTCATATATAACAATCATAGAATAATTAAGTATATTTGAACACATAATGAGTTGAATATAAATCAAAGAATATTTTTAGAGGAAAAGAGAGTATGAATACTCAGAACATTAATACAATGTGAAATTAAACAACATATATAATGAATTTATTCAAAAGTATCATACTATCTTATCAATTATAATATTCAGAAAAGATCTAATATTTCACTACATTCAATGTATTGACTTAGAGATCCTATACAAATGAGATATATATTATCTTCCAAAATTGAATGTTAAACAATATATATATATATATATATGAATATTAAAAATGAGACATTATGGAATATTTAGATATTTTAATTATGGTTGGGAATATTATTGATTTTATAATTTATCATTATGGATTTATATTTTTCAGGAATCATTTTTTTGTTCCTTTTTATAACTTATTTTAAGAAAGAATTGTTATGATATGCTCGTAGTTCATCATTCTATGTACATCTTGTATGTATGGAGATGTATATATATTTTATATAGTATTTATTATAGTGTGTCATGAATATTGAGATAATGGTGTTTTTATATTGTTATTTAGTGTATCATTATGTTAACATAGCATGAAAAAATTATAGGGGGATCTTACATCAATTACACATACCATATTGGGAATGGGAAAAAGTACCTTGTATTTTCGCAATAGACTCATACAATTATCTACAAGTCGTAATGTTATATGGGTCATAGTTGATCACTTTATATGTTAACAAAACTACATCAATATTAGATAATATTTATTTCTCAATTATTTTTCTTGGTTATACATTATGGATGTTGTGAGGCTAAACGTATTACCAGATTTAATTGTGACTGGTTGGGATTCAAGGTTTTCCTTGATGTTCGGTTGAAATAATAAATAATCTATTAATTCATAGTTTAGTTTTAGTACTAATTTTAATCATCACAATGATGGTTATTCTCAAGGAATAATTCAAATCCTTGACGATATTTTGATACCTTTTCAATGTATTTTTTATGTGGTTGGGAACAACACCTTACACTAGTTGAGTTTTCAAAAAAAAAGCATTGACTTGAATATTTATATGGATTCTTTTAGGAACCTATAATATAGATTTTTGGAAATAATAAATAATGCAATAATGTAATAGACTTAATTTTATTGGGTTTTGGATAGTTCATCAAATAGTAGATAATAATGTCAAAAAGAATGTCATGATAGTAATAGCTAGCGTGATAAGGAATTTCAATATTAAAATAAGGTGTTACTATGAATTTCACCATCAAAGTGGGAAATGCAATTACTATAAAAAATTAAACTAATTACTTAGTTTATCATTCCATTTTTAATTATTTTTTATATCATGACAATAGATTTTTTCTGGGCACTTCCACATAACCTCTCTCATGTATAGGATTTCATTCATGTATATCTCCTTAGATATTAGCCTACATGTTCTTTATCTTATAATGAACTCAGAGCACATACCTATTTAGAATAAAAAAATTTATGAGAGAGAATAATTGGATATTCTAGATCTTACAAATGATGTAATCTCAAATAAGACAACACACATTGTTAATGATTTGTGTTGAAACCACCAGTTTGAGTATGCAATGTGGGAACTAGAATATATAATGAGGTAGTAGTATACTTATCACACATTGGCAGAGTGATTTATTTTTAAGGATAAATTAAATTAATGTTATGGTTTAATGCAACAACCTGAGATTTTATGATTTTTTTAAAAATTTCATTTCTTTAATCGTTTTCTTTACATCCAATATAGAGCTTTTATAAACTATGAAAAACTATTAAAACTAGTTGTTATTGATGATCATTTTTACATAGAAGTTAAAAAAAATTAATGTAAGTGATTTTTTTAAATATTTTGAATAATGTATTCATTTAAAAAAACATTTTTAAAATAAAATTACAAGTTTTGAAAATTCAATTTTCTAAAAAAATAATAATTTTTTTATGAAAATATTAAAAAAAAAATTTTTTATTAATTGGAGAAAATTTATCTGAATATTAAATATTCATTTCTGAAATCTAAATGTCAAGAAAATTTGATGAATATTTTCTATTTCACGAAATTTTATTTTTATGATTACAGAAAAACAATTATTTTTTTGAATATTGGCTTTTCATTTTAAAAAATTATACAGAAATATTTTTTATTAAATGGGTTAAAGAAGTATACATACTATTACTATATGTTTCTTAATAAAATATAGTTATTTAATTTAATTTTCATATTTAAGTATTATATATATACTTTTTAAATTTTTAATCATTTTTTCTTTGGAATATTGTCTTCTCGTCTAATATTCAAGTATAATTTTAAATTAAAATTTTCTACTTGTGTGAATGATATTTTTAAAAATTGAATTCAAATTCATTTATATTATATAATTTTTTAAATTTAATTTTTTGAAAAAATAAATATTGAAAACTTTAAAAAATAATGAACACACTTAATGTTAAAACATGCATACATAGGGGATGAACAAAAAATATTATTGGTAAATAGCCTATGAAACAAGTCCTATGGCCATTTTGTGGACATATTCATACCTTAGAATCAATAATTTTTTATAAATATTCATTTAATAAACTTATTATATGTAAAAAACATGTTAACGTTTTATTATATTCAAAAATATCTTGTTTTTCCTCTCCCCCACATATAAATGTCCACCCTATATCATCTCATCATAACACTTCCAAAACAAATTTTTTAGAAAATAATAAACCAATATATTTCCATATTAACTATATATTTCATATATTCCTTATTTTAATTATGAAAACACCTTATAAGAGTGTTTAGGTATAATCCTAAGAGGTTCTTCGAAGAAGTGGTATTTTTAAAAAATGTGTTTTTGTTTTTTTATTATTCCGCCTCATTATAGTTTCTAAAAATATGGTGATATAATTACATTATTATATCATATATAACTATATATTACTATTTTTAATAACCTATATCAATTTCCACATCCATCAAATTGAAAACAAAGACATCAACCATGTTTATGATGAACTACCTCCTCACGAACCAGTGTTATTCATTTTACATCACCACATTTAACATCTAGATATAATTATGGAAACAATTTTATATATTTTAATTTTGATATTACTATAATTTGTGAATTATATAAGCACATATACCATCATGCATTCCATTCCGGGGGAATATGTTAATTTCATTTACTTATATGTCTGACTACCACCTCATGAAGTGATGAGATTTTTTCATTATATACAAAATATATAGAATATATAAATAAAAGGTTTAAATATAAAATTCTGTTTGAAATGGAATAATAACAATTCGTCAATTATATTATTTTATTTACTTTAATTTATTTCAATCCATTTAGAAAATGGGAACAAAGTTTTCGTATATGTAAGAACATCCATATCCTTGAATGGTGTATTTCACATTCTGTCACTTCATCTAAAGATTACTATAAATAAAATATTAAAAAATATATATTTTATTAATATCATTTTTATCCTAATTAATATTATAGAACCATGATAAATATTAGATGATAGATAATATCAAATCAAACTAGACCCGAATATAAAGAAATTATTAAAAATCATTTTACAAAGTTTATATAAAATCTTTTTGACATGTATGTCCATTACATTATATATTATCATAATATTTTATTTTTTTAATTTATTCATTAATGGGGAAAATTATTCAATATTACCGATATGATAAGTGTTTTACAATATGATCAAAAGAATTATTGGGATTATTTTTGTTTATGGTTCATGTGATAAAATCATATGGTCCATATCTCCAAAAACTAACTAATATTACAATCATTTTTTTATGTTATGATAATACAAGTCTCCCTAATTATTCTTAATTTTATGTTCTCATGACATCAAAATAATGGTTTACATAAAAAATATATATTATTAATCTGTTCATTTGAAAATATATTTTCATATAGGCTAGTGTTTTTGAAAAATCAACTATGTAACTTTATTTACTACTCGAAAATTATTTTTCTAAACATTGTTACCCTTTTTTCATTTTAAATGGAATATTCATCTTTTTTACCAAAATTTTCCCATTTGTTTGTTACCATAAATTTCAATGGTATCATTACTTAAAACTTTATGTCGTGAATGAAATTTCATCAATCATTATCACATGTTTTTTAGTAATTTCTTTATAATATTTTATGATTATTATCGTGGAGTTATATTTACATATTATTTTTTTTTTAATTATACAAAATTATTTTCATAGATGATTATTTTCCTTAATAAATGTTTCCAGTGACAAATTTAAATAATTATCCAACAAAAATAATATAATTTTATATTAATTATGTTATACAATAGATAGAATCCTAGAATACCATTATTATTATTTATATAGTTGGATTCTATTTTTCATGAAAATATTATTATTAAATTATTTTATCATCCACTAGTTACACAATGGTAAAATTATTATGATTCCGTCATCTTTTTTCCGGGGGTCATGATTTGAGAAAAGGATTAAATTATTATGAAACCAAATTATTTTCCAAATGATATATAATAATGCCATTATTATGAAACCCACTTATTTTTCATGATTTTATATGATTAATGTATTATGATATTAGGGAAAATAATGATTTATTTCCATTATTTAATAGTTATGAGTTTTATATCCATCTAATGCATTGGTTGCCAATTTATATCTCATGAAGAACAATATACTAGAATGAGGAGTGAACCCAGTTCAATAATGGGATTTATAATGAATGATAGTCATGTAACTGAAACTTTAAAACTATAATGGTTTGGGTAGGGAACACATTCCACTATGTTTGTTTTTGAAATGATCCCTGAACACAAAAGAATAATTATTCTATAATTACATATATAAAAAATTTAAGTTTTTTCTAATGTTTTGATCCCAAGTTAAATGTTATTTGATTCCATTAGAATTTAGGTCATACAAACTACCATTATTTTTCACATGATTCAATATTTTAACATTGATATATAGGGTAATATTTTCATATCTAATTATCTTGTTCTCACAACCTTATTCTCATATTAAATTTAGATATTGACATTTTTCAACCATATGAATAATCAAATCTCACCATTTTTTGTTTCATTTCCCTATGTGATGATGATCAGTATCATGTGGGATATGTTGAAGAATCGAGATAGCTATGATGAATTATTTGGGAAAGGATGTATGACTCTTATAATTTTTTTTATATATTAAAATGTTCAAATGGAACTATATTTTTATAAGCTGCATGCATATTTTTGTGTGATGTAAAGAATAATCCTATAAAAATATTTCATATCTACAAATAAAAACTAATGGGCTATATTATTATCATGTGTTATCCATACGAATGAATTATGATTATGTGACTATTTGGACTGTTATTTTACTCCCATGTATTTTGTAATATGGTATTGATATTTCAATATATGATTATGATAATAATGGAAAATATAATAAATATATTTTTTCTTTTTTTATTAATAAATATGTTTATATTCTAACATTTCTCTTAATATTTTTAGTGGTTATGATTTTGAATAACTATGTTCAAATTGTGATACATGAAAATGATTTCATTCCATATTTTACCATATGATTATATGGGTAATTTAATGTAAATATTTTTTTTTCAAATGATTATTATTTCCATTACATATACTTCTCTCTAATTTTGTTATGACTATTTAATTACAAACACTTTATCAACAACATTATTAGCTAGGATTATAGATAAAAATTTATTTTACATCATTGATATGTTCTTTTCATTTTTTGAATATTTATGTATACAATATGAACTGGATTGTATTATCAAACACTTATGAACCTTAAATTATTTCATATATATATATACAATGTTTACAGTTACTACTTATTCAATCTAACACTTTATAAATTATTTTATATCTAGTTTATTATTGATGGTTCTAAGATAGATGTGTCTAGTAGGGTATGTTATATAAGGAAATATATTTAGAATAATGAATAATATACTTATTAATGATTTATATGTATCAACTCATTTTCTAAACATAAATATTAATGTAAATGTTAAATTTCATTTGAGATATATATGGAATAATCATAAAAAATATGAAAAGTCAATAAATTCTAATAATGGGTATTTATAATTTCCACTTGTAAATAAAAATAGTTATTTAATTATTATTTTTGTTTTTAATACCCCAAAAAATTCCAACAACGATAAATAATTTATCAGAAATCATTAAATTATTATTATTTTAAAAATATTGTTTTTTATATTAATATTTCAAAGAAAATAATATATATTTTTAATTTCATAAATTATCCAAATAGACAGTTTTAGTTGAAATATTTTAATTTTCTAAAAATTTTATTTTAGTATCATTGTTTTAAAATAGATTTTTAATTATATTCCTTCAATAAAAAGTATAAATACAATTATAATTTTAAATGGATTAATAAAATTATTACATTTCTTCTAAAAAAATCATATAGTAAAACATATATGGCCTAGATACATGATACATTTTTACATTAGCATACATCTCAAGGAAATGTTTTTAACTTGTATTACATTATAAGGGTGTTTATAAAAACATAATACTTTTAATGATATAAATAATCATGATCATTTCCCTTTAATTTTTCTACTTCTATTCATTATGTTGAGTTAAAATATTCACTTGGTTAGTTGTGAATTCCATTGATGGAAACTCCCATATGAGCTCTAATAATTTATTTTCATATTGAAAAATAATACAAATTTTCACCATCACATATTCCTTTTTTAATTATTTACATTTTATAGATACTCATAATAAATAATAATGATATGAAAAACATTATAATGTAATATTTTCCAATATTATTGGATATTCCATGTGTGTAGGATTAAAAATAATTTTATGCATATGTTTTATATTTTTTTTTAAAAGAAAGAGCCCATGGATAATAAAAGAAAACAAAAGTTTACATGAAGCGAAAGGAAGGAATTTTATTACAATCTCTTTCATAGAGGTGAAGAAAATCACCTGGCAGCGCATCCAGCCAAGTCATGTTCTGGTGGACACCTTTATTGGCAAGGGCATCAGCAACTGCATTTGCTTCCCTATAGGCATGTGTAGCAATGTAGTCGATCTTCTGGAGCGAATTCAAACAGTTCATCCAGCGCATAGTAAGCGGCCAGGCTAGATGAATGACTCCGTTCCAAATTGCTTGAACAATGGTGGTAGAATCACTTTCAATCCACAGTTTACGCCAACCTCTTTGCAGAGAAAAATCAACAGCATGGATGACTCCAAGCATCTCTGCTTCAATGGAAGAGGCGATCCCACAACCTCCGTAGAAGCAACCATGACAATGATCATCAGAGTCTCTGTAAATGGCCCCACAACTAGCAGGTCCAGGATTGCCTTTTGAGGCGCCGTCGACATTCACTTTAATCCAACCCGGCATCGGAGGTTGCCAGAAAACTTCAAAGGGTTGCTTGAGCTTCAGGAAAATACCCGGGACACGGATACGTCTAAGGATCTCAAAGTCTCCAATATGATTGCTACAACAATCTTTTTGAATTGATGCAGCTTCATGAATCGCAATGAGAATTCGAGCTTTTCCTGCATTAAGACTGAAAGAGTGATTATTATGGATAAGATCATTTCTTGCATACCAGATTTCATGAAGGAGTTCAGCCACTGCTGCAAGAAAAATGTTTTTGACTTGCCGAGAGGCGCCATATTTAGTACATTTCTTCAAAAGTAAACAAATCGGGTCAGATAAGGACCATGAAGAATTAAAAAGATCAAAAATATAGTTCCATAAAGCCGTGGCCGTAGCACAAGACAAGAAGAGATGATCAGAATCCTCTCTGTGTTGATTACATAAATGACATTTAGAGCAAAGTTGAATGCCAGAGGCTTGAAGCCGATTTTCAGTGGGCAATCTATTGTGAGCAATACGCCAAATAAGGGTGAACCTGGAGGGTTTAATCCAAGTCTTATTGAAAGTACTCACCCAATTATAATCAGATTCATTGTCAGAAAAATTGTGCATGTAGAAAATTTTTGAATCAAGTATGCCATTGGGAGAAGGTTCCCAAACAAGGAAGTCCCCAGACGTGGAGAAGGTATAATTTTCAATAATTTGAGCAATTTCATTGGGGAGATCATGCTTATAAAGATGCATAACATCTTTAATAGTGTGGGTGGTGTTTATAGAAGTGTTATTAGGGGGCAGCATGGAAATTAAAGGAGTACCTATCCAGTTGTCACACCAGAATTTAATGTTAGAGTCAACGCTGACCATCCACCTGGAGTTAGCCATAATCTTCTGATAAGAGTTTCTAATAGAGGGCCAGATTGAAGAGTTGATGAAATTAAGATTTCCTTTTAAAAGTTTATTTAAAAATCTATATTTTAAAAAGTCAGTGGCTTTAGAGTTGTTATTAATAAGGCGCCAAGTGAATCTCGCTTGCAGAGCATCGTTGAACAATTTTAAGTTTTTGATGCCAATGCCTCCATTATCAAGAGGTTTACAACATGTCTTCCATGGGATGGTAACAAGTTTCCTTTCAAAGATACTTCCCGTCCAGATGAAATTTTTTATAAAGGTATTGACTTTCTTGAAAGTACCTATGGGCCATTTATAAATCATGAGCGAGTAGACCAGCTTAGAGACAATGGTAGATTTGACAAGACAAATTCTACCAGCCATGGAGAGGGATTTCCCCTTCCAAGTAGAAAGTTGATTAATAATTTGATCCGTGATATTAGAGAAATAAGAGGATTTAGGACGTCCCCAGAAAATCGGGACGCCCAAGTACGTAAAGGGAAAAGAGCCCTCCTTAATTCCAAGATTATTGGTGATCATGGATTTTCTTCTAACATGAAAATTTTTACCGAAGAAAATGTGAGATTTGTTCCAGGAAATAGATTGTCCAGAAAGGTTCTCGTAATGAGAGATAGCTTGTTTAAGACATTGAATATTTCTTTGATCTCCCTTAAGAAACAAAATAATATCATCAGCATAGAGGAGGTGAGTGGGGACAGTAAGGTTTCTACTGGCCTGAATGGGTTTAAGTTTATTTTGATCAACCAGATTATGAATGAGTCTGCTGAAGTAGTCTTCCGCAATAACAAACAGAATGGCCGAGAGGGGATCGCCCTGTCTGACACCTTTAGAGCATTCAAAAAATCCACGAGGGGTGCCATTAATTAATATGGAAATTCTAGCAGATTGAAATAAAGTCTTAATTCTCTTGATAAAAGTCTCATGAAAACCAAACTTTTTCAAGACTCTAAAAATAAAGCCCCAATCAATGGTATCAAAGGCTTTTCTAATATCAAGCTTGATGGCCACAAAACCCCCCCTATTATTTTTTTTAAGGGTGTTGGTACATTCTGAGGCGAGACAAATGCAGTCTTGGATGGATCTATTCTTAATGAAACCAAACTGATTCCATGAGACAATTCTGTTGCAAATCGGAGCCAATCTGTTGGCAATGATTTTAGTAATGATCTTGTAAAGGGTATTAATAAGAGCAATTGGTCTAAAATGATGAATTTCAGAAGCTTTTTCAACTTTGGGTATTAAGGTGAGGAATTGAGCATTGATACCCCGAGGGAGGGATCCGTGAATGAAAAAAGACCTTATCAGCTTACAAACATCTGAACGAAGAGTGTCCCAGTGAATTTGATAGAAACCATTGTTAAAACCATCCGGTCCAGGAGCACTATCAGGATTTAGACTAAAGACAGTATCTTTAATTTCATGCTCCAAAGGAATAGCTAAGAGGGAGTCATTGTCATGCTCATCCACCATTAAGGGGATAATATTAGGATCGAGATCAATATTTCTCTCAGGGCCATTGAAAATGTCATTAAAGTAGGAGACAACATGATCCGCGATGGCTTCTTCAGAGTCAATGATCAAATCGTTTTGAATCAGTTTAGTGAGAGGACGATTGGCTTTTCTGGTTCTTTGAAGAGAGTTATAGAATTTAGTATTTCTATCTCCATCAGCTAGCCATTTGGTCCTAAACATTTGCTTCCGGATTTTATCCTTAAAGGTGAGTAAGGTGTTAAGCTTAAGAGCAGTGTCGACCTCCAGCTGAGGGTCGAGGTTAAAATCAGAGTTGGAACTATGGATTTGGATTTGATTAAGTTCATCTTCAAGAGAGGTGATGTCAGCATCCATTTGAAGGGTCTTGGTTTTACACCAGCCTTTGAGAGCTTGTTTTAAAATTTTCAATTTGAAAATACAGGCAAAAGGGTCATGAGAATGGCTCATAGAATTCCAAGTATTATCAATCAAGTTGACACAGTCAGGGTCGAGGGACCAAGCATTATTAAATTTAAAAGGGAGGGGAGGTCTGCGATCATTAGAGAGGGAGCTGAGTAAAATGGGGTGGTGGTCAGAGTTAAGTCTGGGGAGCGTTATACAAGAGACACTATCCCAGGTGTCCAGGGCCTTCATGTTAACAAAGGCCCTGTCAAGCTTACTGGCAACAGTTTTGTTATAATTCCTTCTATACCAAGTGTATTTCGCCCCAGTGAGGTTAACTTCAGAGAGACTACAGTCATCAATAGCAGATCTAAATTCTCTTGTGGATATAGAAAGATGAGAGGGTCCAATTTTTTCAGTGGGACTAAGAATAGCATTGAAGTCACCGCTAATCACCCACGGATCATGAATAGTGTTAGCCATGTCAAAAAGATCTTTCCAAAGATTTCTTCTTTGTTGATACCTGTTATTAGCATAGACCATCGTGAAAAAGATGTGCTGATCATTCCAAATAAAGTCGCAAGTGAAATGTTGATCAGCTGTTTTGAAGACATTGATGTTTTGAAGGGAGGAGTGATAGAAGATCCACATAGAGTCCATCAAGGGACCATTTTTGCAGGATCCTAAAAAGTTATAATGAAGGGAGCCAAGTCTCATAAAACTAGAATTATAGTTGACCTTGGGTTCTGATATGGCAAAAAGCTGAGGTTTATGATTGTTTAGAAGCCTCCTAAGAGTCATGGAGGTGTCATTGTTGGCAATGCCTTGGCAGTTCCAAAATAGGAGATTCATTGTTACCTATGTTTTGGGTTAGAGCCCCTTTTTTTGGATTTTCCAGAATTTTTCTTCCTCTTAGATCTTCTAATAAGAGGTGGGGAGGTAGATTCTGATTTGTTCTCAGTTGTTTTGATATCAGAATTTGAGGAGATGATTGTAGGAGGCTCATTCAAATGAACCGACACAGAAGTATCAGGAGTTAATGGTTGAGAAGGGCAAATCTGGGAGTTCTCTGGATCTGGTTTTTCAGCAGAAACAGCATGAGTTTTAAGAGAACCAGTAAAGACTGATTTGTGTTTAGGTGAGAGCTTAGAGATATCAGAAGAAGTGGAGACAGGAGTATGCAAATCAGACTTTAAAACAGTAGAATCAATAATGACATTTTTCCCAGTCTGCATGCTTAAAACAGGATTTACATCTTGTTCAAACATATTATTTTTTCCAGGGACAGTGGAAGGGGTTTTAGAAACAGAATCAAGAAAAATAGTGGGGGCTTCAGTAGGGACATTGATGTGATTCTCAGTGATGTGCATGTCAACAGCAGGGTTAGTAGTACTATTATCAGCAGGAGCAGGAGCATGCAAATCAGAGTTTAAAACCATAGAAGCAGTGTTGATATTTGGGTCAATTTGCCTGCTTGGAGCAGGATTTGCAGTCTGCTCAGTCAAAGAAATTCCACAGGTAGTAGAACCAGTGTTATCAGCAGAATCAAGCAGAAAAATAACTGAGTTACCTCGTTGTGGTGTTGTTTGCATGTTACCAGGAGGACCAGGATCACTGGGGGGGGGGGGTTCCTCTTGCCGATTTCCTGGAGCATTCAGATTATTGAGGTCTGTCCCAGTCCCATCTGGTGTAGGTGCCGCTCTAGAGTTCTCAAAGTTCCTGCAAGACCTCTTCTTCGAAACAGGGGCCAGAAGTGCAGGATCATTACATTCTTCCACTATTCAGAAATGATACACTATAATTTCATTTCATACCCTAAAATAGAAAATGGTACTATTGTTTTATTGCAACTTTGGATTCACATGATTTCCCCACAATCATGTGGATCAACCACAACATATTACCTTGTCATTATGAACTATTTTATAGAATATTGTGTATGTGATCTATGATCATGATTGAAAAATCCTCATTAGATAGCATATTCTCCAATTAAAAAACATCAATATTTAGTATATTTTAGGGGATTATAAGGAAATTATTTTATGAGGGACACATAGAACACATCTAGTAATTAAGAAAGGTTCGGTGAAATAACTAGTGTTTAGAATAAAATCATCAATATGAGAATTAATATCAAATGAATAAATTTAACTAGGATTAATATTTATATTCATCCCAAATGTTGTCAATCTATTTATTCATGTTATTTGAACAACACCTTATTTCTAACCCAAAACTCCTTGTCTTGTTGAATATTTTACTTATTTAATTATATCTAATTCTTCTGGTATTTCAAATGATTATGATTAGTTTGAAACTTTTTTAGGATCTCTTATACATAATCAGTTTATATGAATTAACCCTACTATAATTATCATATGATGTTGTTTTATAACATTTCTTCCCATAGAAATCCCCATAATATGATATATAAAATCAATTATGGAAGTAATTGTTGTATTATAACACTATCAGGTGGTATTTCAAGAATAAAGATTAATATTAATCCAATATACAAGATCAAAATGCAAAATATAGTGTTTTAATTGTTCCCTCATTCTATTTTGTATCCAATTCCGATGAAAATATACTCTAAACTAGGAATTTAATTCTAAAATATTTTTAAGAAATAATGGATAGTGGAAATCCGTGAAATAATACCACAAATATAAGTTATTTTATGTAATTTTGTCCTAGAGGTAAATCATTGTTACTAATAGTGATATTTGATGGATTATTAACATAATAAGCTGTCATATAAATGTAATTTTGGAATTTATTTATCCATTTGGGGATAATGAAAATTACATGGCTAGTTTTTCTTATTTATGCATTGTTATGGGAAATGGTTTCATCATACCATGTTACTTAAACCATTATTCAATGACATGATCTCTTACCAAGCATCGAGATACTAATTGCCCAATAAATTTTTTATGTTTTTATAATAGAATATTTTAATGAGATATATATACATAATAGTGATCCATATAAGAATACAATTGTTTGAGTTATGGGAATGATGATTATTTCCATATTTATTTTTTATATTAATGGGACACATATAATGGTACAAAATTTTATAACTCCATCATTGAAATTTTTAAATGCAAAAAAATTAGAACATATCTCGGTTTGTCCAAATTATAATTTCATCCATCCTTATTCTTAAAAATAGTGGAAGGTAATATTTTTATTTTAACTTTATATTTTTGTTCCCATTTAATGATTCCCATAACAATCCATTGTATGTCTAATAAGATTGGTTTCCAGTCAATATCCGTCATGTATTTGGTTACAAGAACATTTCATCTAGGATTATATTCCACATTATTAACCTATTAATGATGGTAATGGATTAATATATTAAAACAAATGATCTGATCTATCCTTCTTCATTAGTTATTTTGGATATTTTTTTTGAGTATATACTTGAAGCTCTTAGGATCCATATATATGTCACACATATCTTCAATGAGACAAATTTATGAAATATTTAATTTATTTTCTATTATTATAAAATACATATCATTCATATGGAAGGTTTATTCGTTGATATTATATTGGAGGGAGTAGTTGACTATATGTTTATAATTTATATTGATTACACAACCAACTAATTTAATTTAATGAATCAATTTAGATAAAATAAGCTTCCCTAAATATGAATAGTATGAGTATATGTGCAGCAATATTCATCTTATAAGTCATTTGGAATTTATCCAGACAGTAATTATCCTATAAAAATAATACTCCATAAAAAAATATATTGGTTATTACAATTTAAAATCATGATTTCTATCCCATGTATTAATTATAGTACATATATTTTCTTAGAATGATACATATAATCATTATAATTGTTATCATGTGGAATTTTGAAATCACCATTTTCATTAAATGATAATAAATAACACATTTTTTTGTGATATCGTCACCTAATAATGTAACCTTCTATATAAAAAATTTATATATATTGTATATTACATATAATATGTCCATTTACAATGTCTTTATAGATGTCGTAAAATGGTCATCATATTCCCCCTTTACATTGTATTATGTGATAACATACTCAATAATGATTATATTAAATTTATAAATGTATTATATGAATACTCTATTCATTATATTGACTATTGTAGAATTAATGATTCTAAATAAAAATTATGTGTATTCACAATTTCCATTTCTTGTATGAAAGGAATCCTTCATAATATATCCAATATTTATATTTCAATGATAACATCCCAACCATATATCCACTATCTAGCTGTACGAGGTTCTATATAGTAGATTATAAAATTCATCGAATCAGGGATAAGGATAAATAGCCTTTATCTAAATCATTTTTAGTTCAGGATATTAAATGGAAAGATAAATTAAAACTGTCATTTTCTTTGAATAATTAGATTTTTTCTCCCCATTATGATGTCTATGGGAATATAATCCATTTATCTAGATTCTATATTATTCTCCTCTTTTGATATTCAAGATCAATATTAACGATTATATATGGTGTCTCAGATATTGGTTTGGATCTGTGCATAATACAATTTTGGAACTCAACCACATAGTTAGGATTAATGTTGGGTAAAACTATGTGGAAAAATTGATCATACTATCTTATAATGTGAATTTCAAGAATAAATGTCTTCTCAAATGTCTCACTGATTTGATAAAGATACACTTTCTCATAGTGAAATAATTTACATTAATAATATGAATCATTAAATAACTGATCTTTATTAACCTTATACACGTATAAGATCAAAAGTTTATTTGAGATACAAAATGTTATTTTATTTTCTTGAAAAATTTTGACGTCTCTTAAAAAGTAAAACTAATTCATGAAGAAAATGTCATTAAAGTGTAATAGATGAAGTATCACAAGTCATACAAATGAAATTCAGTCCAAATTGGGGGAGGGTTGATTATTAATATTGGGATGCAATAATTTCTACATTCAGAATTTAATTATAAAACAACATCCATGCATTGAGTTGGTGTTGGATTAGTTCTAATAAATATATATTATATGAATGAATAATTTAAAAAAGAATAAAATATTATAATAACCATTATCTAATGATTAAATTTCATATTTATCACCCATTCATTATCAACATAAACCACACTAGTTTAAAGTGAATACTATCAACCATTCCTTATTGTAATTTCATTGAGCTTTCATTGGATACCATGATAATATTGTGGCATTAGGAATTGATTTTATAGTGTCTATGTTCCTCAAAATAGATTAATTTGAAAATGGGATATATATTAACCAAAATCATATTTGCATTGAACAGTTGGAGACATCATTCACCACAAGCATTTATTTTTGTGATGCCATATATTTTCATAGATGAATCATTTCTATGACCCCATCATGTAATTTTAAATGTTTATATTCCACACTTTTGAAAATAAGGGCACATCAAGAAATTTCTACATTACTATAAAAGTCGTTAGTCATAAAATCGTTTAATTGATTGGTGTTAACCATACTTAATATGTTATAAAACTTATGTTCATTTAATTGAATCATCTATTATCATGTCTTGTAAAACATATGTAGTCTACGTCCAACATCTGAATGTAAAATATAAATTTCTTGATTGGGTAAAACATTTGAATGCAAAAGACATAAACTTATATTCATTTAATAGAAAATAGTTATTAAAAATATTAAAATATATCAGTTAAACTGACAACATAAATTAGAAAAGATATAAATGGTTTATTATATAGGTCTCTTTAAATTTTTTGATCAAATATAGGTTACCCATTGTATATTTCCTATAACTATAATTATTATCCTATTTTTATGGATTTTATTTTTTAAAGGTTCATTAAAAGTATGATATTAACTAATTTATATCCCTTTAAAGAGTATGGAATAGTGTAAAATTTTAGTACACTTTCACTAAAATTAGATACTGGTCTATTTAATTCTTAATAACCCCATTTGGGGTTATTAACCATAGGATTATATGTTAAAATACTATATCAAACTTCCTCTACTCAAATTGCAATTTAATTTCTCGAAATACCAATAACTATATACATTTAAAAAATTGGAGACTTTTTCTCAATTTATATTTATCGATAATGTTTCAAATATTTTAATCTAGTTTAAATCCCTAATTTTAACTTGTTTTTTCTTGAATAAAAAATATAACTACACATATCTCTAAAAAATAAATATGGATTTCATACATAATGGCCCATATAATGGTTATTCCTGAAATATACATGTCAATGACTTAATGAAATTCGAAACATAAACCAATAATCAAAAATAAAGTTTTACCTAATTATTTATAACTCAAAAATATTATTATCATTTCCATTGAACATTAAATAATATGAGTTTTAATCTAGGAATATAAAACTAAGGTGGAGACAAAAATCATGTAAGGGAATAATCAAAAAATAACATGATGAAAAATATTATATTTTAATAAATATTAATATCATGATTAAATACAGTGTTATGAAGTATACATAAACACATGGTGGTATTTCATGAAAGTAATAAAAAATAAAATCACGCATTTATAAGAACATAATGATTATATAAAATAATAAATCATAGTAAAAAATAAGAATTACAACTAGGGAATTATAATAGAATGTGCATCGGATAAAAACCCCTATAATATATCAGGAATCCAATATAAAGGAATCATTTTCCAATTCATTAGACTGATGATAGGGGACACACATGAAATTTATAATAGTATGAGTCCCATATTGATAATAAAACATATGAAAATTATTCATTATTTCAATACTATAAGTAATGAATTTCATTTAGCTAATTGGAGGCTTCCAATAAATATGGGATATTTATTTCTCGGTTAATTCCCTTATATGAATTTGCTATTTTTTATTCCCAACACAAATGTATAGCATGAAATATTTAGGAATAATTTTTAAAGCTAAACATTAGTAGATATGATTACATGGAATGAAAAATTTAGAGGGAAATGTATTGTTTTGTTATTTGGGTAACATTTAGTTTGGAAAGTAATATACATAAATTGTTATTTTTTTGATAAATTGTGCATAAATATGATCAACAAAAAGGTTTGTCGTTAATGGAATTGATGTGAGATAGAACTATAAAATTGAGGAGTTACATCATAAAACATGGGTGGTTATCCAATGAACAATAAAAACTATATGGTAGGGATCTATTTAGGTAAAATGAGAGGAAAATAACTATTCATGGATTCAGAGTGAAGATTAATAGAATAATGGGAGGGTATTTATAATAAAAAAAATATTTTTTTTATTAATTTTGGAAAATTGGACTCAGAGGCATAGATAAGTTAAATTAAAATTGTATTTTCCTAACCAACGTTTTTCTAATGTTATTTTTGAAGGAGTACTTATTATTATTATTATTTTTTATTAAAAACCTAAGTCACTAAAATAATAAAAATTATGATTTTTGAGTGAGTCAGTGTTATAATGAAATGTTTTCAAATTGATAAATAAATTATATGTTTTTGATAAATCAATATTTATTTGAAAAAAAATTATTATTTCATTAAAAACATTATTTTAATGGGGACACCCCCTATTTTATCCCACTATGCTAAATATTTAATCAAATTTTTTCCTTGTATGTTTTCATAATAGCTACCATATATCTATAATGTATTTAATGTTTGTGACAATTCACAAATTTTGTAGATAATAATGAAAAATTCAAAATACCCCAATTTTACAAACTCATTTAAATATTTTAAATATATTTGAAAAAATAATTATGTAAATATTAAAATTTTACCATTTAAAAAAATATCTTCGTTTATTGAAAAATTATATTTTATATGATACCATTAATATATTAATTCTTTAAAAAATTATACAGGATATCATTAAATTATATTATCATTCATATTTGAACAATTTTCTCTAAATAATAATATTTCATAAAAATAATTTTTTTATTTATCATATATTATTGTTTTAAATATTATATTATATTTGGTATAAAAATATAATATTGGGTTCTTCATTTAAAAGCCTAATATTAATGAAATTCATTATATACTAATGTGTATTTATAATAATATTCAAAAAGGGATAAATATAACATTTATTTAATTTATATAATGAAATTGGAACATACATACTGCTATAGTGAAGATCTATAACTTATTATTATTCTAACTTACACCCTAAAGGTGTAGTGTGTAATGAAAATAATTTCTTAGGGTTCTTAAATGAACATTTTTCTTTAGTGTTATCAATAAGCTTGATAAAATCCCATGAATCATTTCAATAGAGATATTATTCTATTCAGTATCATTGTTGAATAGCTCAATGGTGACCCCACTGATACCATTTTTCATGGTAGATCTAATAAATAATCTGAATGAGGTATAATTATGTTGTTTGAGGCCATTAATTCATCCACATACATAAATTATATTTTATTAAGATTAATAATATATACTAAGCATATTTTTTTTATATAATGTGTATATTACCAGAAATATATATTCTTAATTGTCTTTATGATTAAACATATTTTTTGGATACATTTTATATTAATCAACTATAGTTATTAAATATAATGAATATTTATTATATTTCTGAAATAAATGATAATTATATTCAATATGAAAGAAATTTAATTTTTAAATGATTTGGCTGTTATTATTTTTAAAGTATTATAATAAAAACATTACCATTATATTTAATGTTTAATATTTTTTTAAATTCATATTCAATTTTATCAAATATAAATTCTGATTTGTTTTTATCAATATTCATCTATTACTTGGAAACATATTTACAATATCCCTTATTATAATTTATTCCCATTGAAAATAATTGGTTTCATATTAAAATAAATATATAATTAAATTGAAGTATTAATGAATTTAAATTATTGCAACATTTTATCTCAGATTTTTTTTACAACATAAAGAAAAAAACTTCAATATATTTAACTTAGATTAAAAATATATTTTAATATTATGTTTATCCCACATAGTAACCTTATATAGAGGAAAATTTTTTAATCCACTTATTATTAATTATTTTTGAGAATAAACTATGATAGTTGTTTTCAAATGTAAATGTTATCAGTGAAAGTAGAATAAAATAATGTATCTCTCTATTTCCATAATGATTTTAATTTTAATAAAGATATAGTCATTTAATATTTGAAAAAATATATTGATAGATCATTTTAAACTAATTCATTATTTTTATAGAAGATTACATTTTTATCTTGAATGGAATCATATATCTATTTGTTAGTGTTAGAAGTCCTGAGTATGGTAAAAATAAAGAAGAAGGGTCCAATGTTGAAATTAATTAATAACTATTTAAATATTGTATATTTCCTCAAATAATTTATTTTTGATACATTATTTCATAAAATTTAGATTTTCTTTTATATTCATATCTTGTATAAAACAGTTTATTATCATCACAATAAATATAATATCTAATGTTTCTCTCAACATCCATTTTGAAGAGATATTTGAATTAGATAAATTTTTAATTATATTTGAATGAAATTTTGATATATATTATTATAAGATAATTTTTATCTAATTATGTTTATATGATATCATAAATTCTAACGCTAAAATTTTAGTGAATATTTCATGAAACATGTACCATAATGCTTTATATATAATGACCTATAAAAATTCTCTTTTAAATATTTTTTGGGATATGGTTCACCCAATGAAAAGACAAAAAACATGTAATGATTAATATTTATATTATTATATTGTATTTTTTTCCCCTATTACATGACTCATATGGATATTTTCCTCCATATAATGATTTAGAATTCAAAAAAAATTATTAATATGTATTTATATGTGAAATTATATTTCATTCAATGACTGATATGTTTTTATCTATTGTGATATAATCAAAATTATATGACTAAAATTAAATATATTATATAATTGGGTCATAAAATTTCATAGTCCATTGGAAATATTAGTAAACTAATAGAATTGTAGTTTTATACTAAATTATAAATTTTATAACAATAATATTAACACATTAAATTTTATAGAAATATTTATTTTTTATCTAGTGACATCCAATATATATTGTTCAATATATAATATTACTAGTCTATCCCTAACACATTGATGATTCTAATGTTTATATTAAATTATGTGTGAATTTTGATTGTGATTTTGTTATCACTTACAATTCATTATTAATTAAAAATATAGTAAAATATAATATTGGTTTTAGAATAAATCAATATGTAAAACTATTATTTAAAATGATGTCACAACTATAAAAAATTAACAAACAATGATGAAATTTAATAATAATAAATTATAATATATTTTATAAAATTATCTCTCCACCTATAATTTTAATGTATAGAGGTAAATGTAAAGATTCATAAAAAATAACGATTCTCTAAAATATATTTTGATGAGTGAACAATTTTTTTCATAATTTTTTAAATAATTAATTATTACTAAATTTTTAGATAATTCATTGTTCATGATGTCATTATATTCTGAACAATATCAAATATCTCTTTAAATAGAAATTTTTAATCCATAAAAAATTCATTGACCGAATAATATAGTAATGGAATGGGTTAATATATATATATATATAGACACACACACACACATATATATATATATATATATATATTTATGGTTGGATCAACACCACCTTTTTCAATTTCATCTACACCACTTTGACTAATACATCTTCCACATCATTATGATCTCCAACACCATCATCACCATGTGGTTGTTTTAATGATACAAGTGATCAAACAATAGAAAAAAATTCAATATATTTATGAATTTATCAAACAATAACCCAATATTTTTAAGGATAAATCATTTTTCTAAGAGTGGATCCATTTATAAATTTATATATTATGAAGAAATGTTATATTTCTGGGTCTCAGATACCATTATTTCATTATTAATCTATATTAGTGGACTTTTAAGTGGTTTCTTTTTAATCATTCTGGTTGATCAACCAACACTTCCAAATGATGAAAAATCACATGTAGTTTTTTTCTAGATTTATAATACACACAATAATGGTGTTCCAGAATTAGAACAATAAGGAAATGATAATCTATAACAAAATTTTATATTCCATTTTAATTAAAGGCCTCTAAGATATCATATGAAATTTTTTATACTAAATTGTTATCTATGCACGTTTTTATTGGATAGTAATAGATAATTAATATATACATTACTAAATGAAGCATTTATTATGTAACTAATGATTTTTAACATTATTAAAATATTCTTATATTTGGGGGTCATTAATTATAATATACTCAGCATTCTGTTATGCCGATCTTCTTTGGAAAATCCTTATATAATAATAAATAACAATCATACGAATTTAAAATATAATATTAAAAAATCAATATAAAACTAGAAATATAAATATTTAAAAAAATATTGTGTTATATTAAAATCATAAAATTTAAAAAATATTTCTTATTCCCTTCATAATCTGTAATTTAAGAGAAATTGTGTTTGTGGGATTTTAATATTTCATTAATATTTATATTAATCTATTTGTTAAATCATTAAATATTAATTCATCCATAAAAAATTACTATAATATTGTAGATTAATGATTCATAGAAATATAAAAATATTTTTAAATAAAAACCACATCACTAATTAAATAAAATATAGTTCAATAATGGATAATTCAATAATCAATAATGAAATAAATTTCAACATCATTAACCCAAAAAATATCCACCCTACCTTCAAAATAATTATTTGTGTCTAAATAATGTAATTAAACTAATAAAAAGTGTTTCCATTTCATACCATTCTAATGAAGGAAACATCTGATAGATTCTCAAAGAATAAAAAATAATTTAAATATTATAAAATTTATTGAAATTAAGTAAAAAATAAATAATTATATTTACTTAAATATTATATAAATAAAAATAACTAATAAAATAATAAATTAATAGTGATTATGGTAAAACATTGGATTGGATCTCTTTAATTCTTTCCATAAAAGGATAATACAATACCATATGGGAAATTTCTAGTATTCCAATGGCTTTATACAAGAGATTAGATCCTTAAACAATTATGGGGTGACGGTGCAATAATAATTAATCACACTGGTCATTCCAAAATTTTAAAAAAAACATAACATGACCCACACATTAGAATATAATATAACGTAACATTGGAATTTTTTTTGAAAAAATGGACCAATAATGTCTAAAATAGAATATAACAAATAATATGTATGATTTAATAACATAATATAGAATCATCATAAAATATAAAAAATTAGTGAACCATTTATAAATATAACAAAAATCATATACGAGATTCTAATCAAGAAAAATAAAAAATACATTAGTCATTTGTAGTTGGGTCCTAAAAACAATTCAATGAGAATTCAAATTATCCTGCGAATTTGGAAAAGAAAGAAAAATTAACCAAGGAATAAGAGTGGTAAAAATATAAAGAGTGAAAAGTGAAAATGTAAATAACCAGAACTATGAATTTTGGAACCCTTTGTGGACTTCCATCCCTTATGGTGATTCTATTCACGAGATTCCAGGGATCTAAAATTTTTTGTGGGAAGGAGACATTGTTTCCTTCCATAAAGAAAAGAAAATCATTTTCCATAAAAATGATGAAAAATATGAAGCACACACAACACCCCCTATGAACTCAAAATAATCAAAAAACCAAATTACATCGATGGATCCATAGGAATGAAATCGATTCATTCATAGGACCAAGGTTACTATCCCTATTGACATTGAAGATGACCCAAAATATCCACAAACCAAGCCATATGTGGTCTAAGTTTCCCATGTTAGATTCTAAAAAACTGGATCATGGCCTCAACATAGCTGTCTTTTTAATATATTATCCAGTTCCCCGCTTCTCTATAAATAGAGTCATAGGAAGGAATATATTGGGGATCAACAATTGTAATATTGATAAGAGATCATATAATTGGATCAAACTATAGATCGACAGATCAGAAATAGATAGGCTCTATTGATGATTCCCTACATGTAAATCCCCAATGTGTGGAAATTCAGATGAAAACTGACTAAAAAATGATTAGGATTCTATGACGTAACTCACCAATGTGGATATATTCCTCATAAGGAATAGATTCAGTGACCTATTTGAAACTAGGTGAACAGAGTGAAAAATCGCTATGTCTGTGGAATCAAACAAAGTGGTGAAAATTGCAATACAGATGGAACAAGATTAAACACAAAAAAACGCTATGTGGATGTAACATAGCCCCACATAAAAAACATTGCGTAGTTAACATAGGTCCTTGTACAACCATGGTACGTAGATAACCCATTTCCCATGGAGCTTCCCACTATGCCAGAGAAAACATATCTTCTATGAGAAAAATATTTGAAGACTGTGATAAACTACAAAGATCTACTATCCATCTCTAATCACTATGTTTTACCACACCATCAGCCCTCATGTTGGCCACACAATGAACTAGTCTATAGGCATCAATATATGATCTCTTCAAAATCCAAAATAGTTCTATGATAAAATCATAGGGCATTCCAGTGATCCATTTTATGTTTACATTCTCATTATTGGCAGAATCATGTTGGTAAACCCAGTAGTGTGGTGGACCCTTATAAGGAACATGTTTTTACATTCCCATGATAATGAGGGTAACATCCTTGGTATTCTCACATATACCTCCATTTCCTAAGAGTTTTGGTAGACCACTAGCCTTTACTTTTGATAATGGATAGTGTTTGAAATTAATCCCTTCTACCCAGAATCAAATACAGGGAACCCCCTAAGGTTATCCCCTAGAATTTTTTATGGGATGTGTCTCCATCGATCCAATATGCCTCAACCCAAGACATATTGGTATATATTAATTGATATGAATATATAGGATATTAAAATAAGTAAATAAATGAGAATATTCAAAACCCTATCTCTTCCTCACTTTGGGGTCTAGTACCATCTATCAACTGATGAAGTGGGTGGGGAAATCTTCAGATCTAGTTTCTCCTCTTGTTTCTCACACCGAGCATGACTCACATTCGATTAGAGATTGTCGGTGATCATGAATTATTCATGGCCCAAAATTATGGGCATTTCCCATAGTTGTATACCCCAACATCAATCCAAATGTTTCTACTAGAAGGTGTACGACCTAGTAAAATTCCCAATTTGGGCTAACTATTCTGTTGTAAGTCACGAATACCCATTTCATAACTACATGGAAATTAATTCCCAATTACCCCATTAAAACATGAAATCATCATAGTTTGGTTATTTCACTTTCATTCCTACCATATAACATTAAACTACATGGTATAACTGAATTATGTGGGATTTGATTCCTGACTTACGAGGATACGTAGGAATCCTCCACGAGGTCCAAGCCAAGAAACGAAATCACCCAAATGTTCTCTAGGACACATCCCTTGAATGGTTTCATTCACTGAAAAAACCATATATTTACCGAGTATATCGGGCTACCTCAACATATTTCCCTCATAGATTATTATAGGTAGTCTTTCACATTGATTTTCTTTCCACATGAGGTAAAACTAAAAGACAAAATCTTTGTCACATGACCTTAAATGGTGGTGTGTCGAGTAACGATACCACAAACTATAGGGGTTATGATTTTTTTCATGAAGATATATAGGAAGATCATCTCATTGGTTTGATCCTTGCATCAAAATAACTCTTTTTTTATGGGAGGATGATATAATCAAGATCACCATCCCATATGGCTTAAAAGTAGCACTATCTTAGTAAAAAATTAAGGACTTATTGTTCTATCCACAATAGTGTAACAGTGATGAGGAACCTTTGATACAAACAAATATCATCATTAATGGAAACCCTCAGATACATACATGTAATTATAAACCCATACGTATTTATGATGAATATTTCCTTGGGGTAAGCTTCCACACATGAATAGGAATGAACCATGGATTCATGAACTTATGAAAATAATTTAAATCTAAAAGAGTACCCTAAAATAGGTGATAGATCCTCCTAAAATGAAGTGATGAGACCGATTTCCCATACACTTGACCAATTTTATTTCTTATGTTGTATTGGGAAAATTATATAATGAATACCTATATTTGGAAGGAAAATATATGAATCATGGATGTATTAGTCATTTGGTGTTTTTATATCCAAAAAAAACTCTTTGGGACCACTCAAAGATTATATGCTCGACATCAGTAATTGTTCACCAGATGATCCCTTGAAATTAGCTCCCATAGACATAAAAACATCGTATTCATAAACAAAAATAGTAAATCCGACTTGAATGGTAGAAAAAATATAATCCCAATAACCGATCATCGAGAAAAAGTTTCCATCAAAAATAATAGTGAACCTAATATGAATCCTTCACCAAGGTGATAGTGTTACCCGACCTCAGGTCCCTTTCACATCCAAAAAGTAAGTGGGATAATAATTTTAATTAATTATACCTACGGTCATGAGGTGATACATTGAAGGGGTTTTGTTTAATGTACTTTTCTAATATATTTCTTGAATTATTCATAACTTACGTAAATTTAATAGAATTCGAGATGTTCTTGCTGACACGTTTGTCAACCTCCACATAGACCGAGCGCTCCATTAAGTAGAGGACTCCATCGCTGAACCAACATCTCCAATGAAGGGTTTTAAAATCATTGATCTAGAAGTACCAATGGAACGATACTCTACCTACAGTCGAGGTAGCCAAAAAGGCCCTCCAATTGGTGATATCCTTACAGTTTTATACACAATAGTGATCAACAGTCCAGAACTAGGTGGATCCATTAATGGTCTTCAATATTTTCGTGAGCTTGTCCTTATAATGTGATATTGAGTACATCCATTAACATAGAGTGGTAGATGATGTAATCCTAAATTTACTTCTCTCTTCTACATAGGGGGGTCATTTAAAGGACCTAGAAGAAGGTGTGACTACCAACATCATGCGGCTGAGTATGCTCATTTTAAAAAGGATATCACACCAAGGGATCCTCCTGTTGTTCAATAACCATAAATCCCTCGGGATGCCTTCCAAGGGAGATGAATATTTAATCATGAACAGATCATCACCCTAGTTCCTGAGGAAAATATCCTCCATGAAAATAAAACGGAAATCTATTAGCATGCATACATTTTGGCTCCTTCTTTTGAAACAATTCATGAAAATATAGTGGAAAATTACAAGCAACCAAAAAATCCCACCAATCATTTCTAAATTCACCTTATAAATATGTTGGTGAATTAAACATATATAGAAATACACACCAATTTTAACAATGCACATCATTAAAATATTAAAGAAACCACCTATGAGAATGTTAAAATATATAAAAATACGTACGAAGAATGTCATCAAAATAGGATGAAAAACTACTAACAGACACATATCTCGACCATGAAATAAGAAGCACATCAGTAAAATATGATGGAAATAAAATTCAACAAGATTCAAAATACAATTGATCTATATCGATACCTTAAGAAAAATACAATAGTAAATGATTACATAAAAATCCCAACCTATAAATATGAAGTCCATCTGTCAAAAACAATGTCAATCGGGGAAAAATATGACATATCCAATCAATAAATCAGTGGATGATTCGTTCATCTACCCCTATAAAAGTGATCTACCAATACCCACTAATAAAAAATATAGAGAACAAAAGATATAATGAAATCCTGTTACAACATAAGAATTGGTATATATCCCTATTCCATCCAAATATGTATTTCAACACATCATTGAAACGATGGACGATTAGACATAAATTCCAGATTATATCCTAATGACCTGTAAATATGTGTTTATGTCCACAAAAATAGAAATCAGTAGGTCCCAAAACATTGTCTCCCTATACGGGGTGACTCATACAAAAACTAGGATGGTCACTCAAGAGTATACCTACATCCTTACTTTAGTACATGAGGGTCTTCAGCCATATTCCAGGATAAATGGACAATCATATTTGGAAAAAATACATGTTCCACTGGGTGGACACTGGTCCAACTTGGTGGATACTATATGGAAGGCATATATCCCCAACATAATTCAACATTCTCTTTTAGATTATTCTGAAAACATCATTGGAACCACTAAAATAGTTACCATTATATCAAATATGGTGGAAATAACTGGCGGTCCCAGTTGCCCGCAACTGTGCACCAAAAAATAATATTGGCAAAGAAAACTATAAAATAAATATCATATTAATTACCCTACTCTAGTAGAATATGGAGTTCATGATTTCATCAAAACCCTATCAATAGAGCCTTAGGGTCAGGTTGATCTATAAAAAATTAAATAAGGTGAAGTAGTAGTTTCCAACGTCTTCCCAGCAATATTATTACCATCAGATCAAAAGGCCCTCCTCAGTGCACCCATGATGGCTTACATCATTGTAAAATTGAACGATTGTGATATCCTATCTCATGAATATCATAATGATAACCCTCATTGTAGACATAAGATCAGACAATAAGAAGATCCTCCACTTGTTCTTGTCTGCCTTGATGGTCCTTTCGAGGGTATACTCTATAAAACATCTCTATATAGACAGACATAATGCTATGATATTAGTTCTCACCACCATGAAATTAACTAGGAATTTACTCCCTATGATGACATCAAGCAGTAAAATCGTCCCCCCATTATTTTAGTCTATTATGAAGTTCCTGCTAAGGGTTAACAACTTGGAAATTATCCCTTAGTTAATTAACAATCTACAGCTGTATCCCTCAGCATAATAGCATCAATCGAGATGGTCCTCCCCATGGTGGCATCTTGATTGTGTATTAATGTCCTCACCTTGATAATTTCCACCATTATGGTCCTCCCCCATGTATACGTTGAAAATATTATACTAGGAGTCTGATGTCAAACTATAATGGTAGACCCCATAATTGTAGTTCCAACTAAAAAGGACCTTCTCATAGTCACATTCTATATGTTTACGAAGACCCTAACCATTATGAATCAAATAATTGTTATCCAATTTTTGATAAGTAACATAGAATGATTTGGTCATGTATTTCAGATACCATTCCAATGAAAAGTGATATCATTTCTCAATCAAGTGATGTCCTAGGTACTCGCTCATCCACTAAGACACATCTGATCCATTCACATGTTAATGAGACTCCTAATATTCATGTTGAAAAGAAAAAATTCATCAAGATATGTTCAAGAAGGGAAGAAAAAATTGAGTAATATCTTGTGAAATAACAAATGGATATGTTGTTCATGGGAAGAAAATCAAAAAAGCATGACAAAAATGTCATGTTTTTTTTCCATATACACTAATCAATTCTACTTACTATGTGAATTGTTAGAGGAGTGCTTATATAATAATCATCTTTATAACTGGACAACCCTATATTCCCTGAATGAAATATTAGCAATTAATAATGGATATGACGAACATTTCAAAATAGTGGGAGATATATTCAAAAAAATATAAATAAATGATATTTCATATATTAACCAAACACAATAAATGAGGTAGATGAAATATCATGAACATACCTACCTCCACGTGCTTCAAAAGTTGTGCTTCCATATTGTTGACACCTCATCTAGTGTTCCATTATGGGGTTGGTGAGACCATGAAGATTTTAACATAACCCCACCTCATATACAATAGAACCATTGTAAATGAAATCCTGTAAATTCAATATATGATGAAGGTAATAAAATGAACAATATGTTCATGAAATGATGTAAGCTAAAATTCAACTGGCACTGAGAAAGTCTCAAATGTGTCAGGACTAATGAGAGAAAGACATAAAAAACCCCAAAACTAGGAGATTGAGATAATATTGTAGGATTCCCACATAAGGGATTCCAATTTACAATCATTTATCATGTCCTTAGAGATAATAAATCCACAGAAATATCTGGTACCGTATATGGATACTCGAATAAGAATGTGTGAGATCAGGAAACCATATATAGAAGCTGAAACCAAATAAATATTCGAAGATCCTCATCCCATAGGGTTAGGGAAATTTTTAACCTAAAATTACCCCTAGGGAAAACAAATTATGGTTGATGAATCCAAACAATGTAAGGAGAAAAACCATAGCTTGTATGTCTAGGTTCACAATTACACCAACCACCGAACCAAGAGCATTTGTCTATTCTTTATTGTGGAGGATGATGAGTAGGTAATCTCCCCACCCATTCCATCAAATATCGTGATTCATGTCCCTCTAGGATGGAGTCATGTGGAGATGTCCCATAATGATTCCCACTGAGTTACCATTAATCAAAAATCATTATGTGGTCCTAGAAATAGAATGAGAAGATAAAAAAAGAAGCATAAAGTTCTCCTACCACTCGGCACCTGGTATGGTAACCAAAATGCATTTTGAATTATTGAAAAATGTGGACATAAATATTATGGACTACAATAGAAATAATGCAAATACAGATAAATAAGGATTATATTGTTTGGATCAGAATCTGACTCACACCCAAACTAGAGGTTAGCATACCCAGAACCAATGGGCCACCGTAAATTTAGGCACTCCCTCGGTCAATACCTCATTAAATTCATAGAGAATTGAAAAAAAATTGAATACAAAAATCAATGTCACAATTGTGCCACCACCTCCTTCCCCTGAGAATTCTCCGCTAACACTCGAGGAGAGATTCACCTGGATGGCAGAGGAAATGAAGGATTGGAGGAGAATCAACACTAAGCTACACTAAATATTCCATTCTATGTGATATGACACTCATGCACCTTCAATAAATCCCAAACATACATAACTAATATGTTTACTTATAGAGTCCATATTTTAATTTTTTAATTTGTGTTTAAATGAATTAATCCCTTCCCATTAATCAATATTACCTTATTTGCACCATTTTAATACTTTTGGTGAGTTTTGATCTTAATTTTGAAAATTAGTTAATTCTAGAAATTTAATAGTTTTAGGATGCCTATGTAATTCAAGAATAAATCATTAAATAGTCATCCATTTCACATGATTCTTTTTTAGGATTACATGGTCCATGGTCTAAAAATAATTCATCTATACCCAAAGCTAATTCGAACTTCATTACACTAAAAACAAATCGGTCAATGTGAACAAAAACTCTGGTCGTCAGAATGGAAAATGCCTCATTTAATAAGACATATATATGGATTCCATCATCCCAATTGAATGATTCTAGTCAGGTTCGAAATCCAACTCCACTGGGCAGTTTTAATTTAAATATTTAAGTGAAAATATTTTATTAATTCCTCCCTTAAATAGGTCAAATTTGGGTGGGTGTAATAGTTTTTGGCGGCCATAAAAAGTTAAGTCAAGTAATCATACCATAACAGATTTTACACTATACCAATTTATATGTAATATCATGAGAAACTATAAAAAACCCTTCCAAACATCCTATAAAAAATGACCATGGCATGATTCAATGATATGGTGGGATAACCGAAGCTATCAGTCTGAAGGACAGATTCCAGAGGAGAAAATTTCTATGATTTTCTTCACTCTTTTCCTCATCATAATTTTGTAATTCCTTCATCATCCCCATTATTATAAGTTCCCCTTACCTTTGTGGGGTAAAAATATAAGGTGATTGTGGATGTATAGGTTTTCTATTTTTTTAAATTCTCATGTTGTTGCATTTTATTGAATAAAAACTTTCTCTCTTCCGCGAAGTAGTTTTCAAGAGAATAAAAGTATTTATTATCTTTTGCGATCATATTTATTTTACAATATGTTTTTATTCTTGATTGGATAAATGAACATTTTATCCCTCTACTAGGTTCTAATATATATTATATAGAATAATATAATGACATCATCGTGAATTACTTAGAGAATGCTAGTAACCATGGGAGGGTTGGTGACATTCTTGAATATTTGTGATAAAACATTCTTTATTGGGAATTTCCTAAGTTAATTGTGGTTATTCACTAAAAATATATCGCACAATAGAAAAAGTATAGACCAAACTATAATATTTTTATGGTGTATTATTATCATAACCATCTTACCAAAGTAGTGATTTTATGTGATTATGAAATCTAACATAAATCAACCTGGTAGAAGAGGATTGAAAAAATTTGAACAAGGATAACATTCATACTAGGAAACAGACCCCGTCATGATCACCCAAAACATATAATATTTTATAATCACTTGTGCTATGAATTTGTCTTGAATTTTTTCCCTAATTTCTATTTTTGTTATGTTTCTATCATTTTCAAAACCAAACAAATTCAAAAACACCCAATTATTCCTCTAATTAAAAAGTGAAAAACGTGATTTTTTTGTGCTCTTATCTAGAGACCACCAAGGTGAACCAATATTTTATATCTTAAAATAGCAAATAATTGTTTTTACAATACCCCATGATAAAAACATATCATAACATGGCACTGTTGTTGGAAAGGTAGTGCCTCAAAACACCAAAACTAATAAAACATTTTTCGAAAGACTAGTATCTAAAATAAATATTTAATTGAATTCAATCATGAAATTTAATGAAAAATAACACAACTGAGGAATAAAATTCAAAAATATTTTTGATTAAATATACCTCATTGATTCAAGTGACACTTTCAGTGATCAATCTGAACCTATAATAATGGATGGAAATCCCAATAAAACATTACCTGATCTTTATGCACCACAAATCACTAACCAACAAAATCAACTAGCTATCAATTACTTCGAGAATGATTTTTAATTACACATTAAAACGATTCAAATTCTACCTAAATTTCATTGTCTTTTAGGAGAAGACCCAAACAGACATATTCCAGAATTTACAAATTTGGGATCCAGTTATAGACCTCGAGGAGTTACAGAAGATTAGGTAATGTAGAGGGAATTCCCCTTCTCACTTCAGGAAGTGGAATAGGAATTGTTGTACAATCTACCCACAAGAGACGTCCAAGAATGGAAAGATCTGAAAGGATTCTTGATGAATTTTTTTTCTAGCATCCAAGAGTATGACTATCTGAAAAGATATCAATTCTATTCGAGAATCAACCAAAGAGACACTTTATGAGTAATAGGAGCTATTCAATAAGATCTATGCCAGCTACCTATAGCTGACTGTGGAGGAACACAATATTCTAGTTTTATTCTATCATGTACTTCTCAATAATGATCACAATTTACTAGATGTATTGTCTAGAAGATCCATGATCAAAAAGTCACCAGAAGATGCGAGAGGTCTGATTGAATGTATTTCACAAAACACAAATAATTAAGCACTTGAGGTATGCACATTAGAGCAATCCATGAGGTAAGAACATTTGATTTATCCTCACCCTTACATGTATAATCACTTAATGAAACAAATAGTGTGATTTGAAAACTTGTTTTGAACAAAAAAAAGGAACAACAAGGCCCAACCCAGGTATGTGGTTTTTCTATTATACTTATCATTACAATGATCAATGTTCAAAAGTGTGGGGGACCTAATGTTGTGAAGCTACCTATCAAGAAAGGAAATTTCAGTCCAATCAACCATGTTAACCCCGGGCCCAACAACAATATAGATCTTGATATAACCAGGATAGTCTTACATTTCAAAATCAATACCAAAATCATCCTTCATTCTAGTATCAACATTAACATAACCCTACACCATTCTAACAACTATATAAAAAACACATTAAAAAACCATATTAAAAACCATCAATGATTTCTCAAAATAACCACCAACAAATTGATATTGATGTGATGAAGAAGTTAGTGAGAAATTAGGATAATAAATTTCAAAGACTTATGGGAATTCATACTAATAATATAGGTAAACTACAATCCTAAACCATCATAAACCCAAATGAGAATGTAAAAATGATAATAAAAAGAAGTGGAAAAGAGACCACACCACCTGAACAATGGAAGAATGAAGAGTCTATAAAGCCTAAAAAATATCAAACAATCCATCCAAAAGAAGATGATTAGACCAAAAAAGGAGATAGAACATAGTTTATAAAGGAAAATCCAGAAACTCCCTTGAGAAAAATAGTGACTGTAAATAGATATCCAGGAACCATTCCCATCTACATTAGTTAAATAAAAGAAAGTCGAAGAAGAGATAATTCAAGAGAAAATTCATGAAATGTTTCAAAATGTTGAGATCAACATCGATCTACTAGAAGCCATCAAAAAAATCTCTAAGTATGAAATATTTTAAAAGGAGTTGTGCACAAAAAGAAGGTGGTTGGATGGTAATAAGAGAATAATCTTAGGAATAAGTGTCTCATCACTGACCACACCATGATACCAAAAAAATGTAAATATCTGTATAAATTCTCTATTCCTAGCACCATTGGTTGTTTAAATTTTATAGATTCACTATGTGATCTATGAGGTTCAATAAATGTTTTTCTTTACTCGATATTTCGATCCATGCAGATTTGAGAACTAAAACCAACTCGAGTGGAAATCCAATTAATAATCACAACCACCGTTTTCCTAGATAATGTTGTAAAATATGTACTCATGGGGTTAAGATGGTTGATCATTTATATAGACTTTTATATCATTACCATGTAAGAATATATGGAACCACGACACTCCCCCATCATCCATGGGAGAAAATTCCTAAAACAAGTGAGGAAATATTGTCAATGTCCATGAAGAAACACTGAAAATGAAACCTGGAGATAATACAGTATAATTCATCATTCATGATGCAATGAAACAAACCTCATGTAATCACTAACATTATGTGATCTATCCTGAAGAATGTATTGACCCAATTTAATATTCATGTATGCTTTGTGACTTCGTATATTTAGGAGAAAAATTTCTATTAAAAAATTTCAAATACCAAGAACATTATAATCCTGATATTTTGTATGAGGAGGAGGTAAAATTTGACTTTTTTGATGATTTAATAAAAGAAAATGAGATAATACCATAGATTCCATCTTTGGATGCAAGAAACCTAAATTCTATATCATCCCGTGAAAAACCCCCATGTTTTGAACATAATCCATTTCCAATTGAATTAAAGTATTCTTACATAAGAGAAGGAAAGAAATTTTAGGTAATCCTTTTCAAATAACCAATACCATTCATAAGAATGTACACTTATTGACCAACAAAAAATAAATTTCCAAGATATAGGATGGAGTTTAGGTTATATACTTGGAATCAATCCCAATGTATTCCATCTAAGAATATTTTTAGAAAGTGATACCTAACTAGTTAGAAAACCTCAAATTAGACTCAATCCAACCATCATGGAGTTTGTTAAGTATGTGATAATAAAATTTATAGAAGATGGAATCATTTACCCAATCTTTATTTCTTAGTGGGTTGAACCTATTCATGTAAGCCAAAGAGAACTGACCTGACCACTATTAAAAATGATTGAAATGTACTGATCCCCATGAAAATAAAAAATAGATGGAGTGTGTGTATATATTACAAGAAGATAAATAATGTTACCCATAAAGGATCACATTACCATTATATTCATCGATCAGATGCTATAAAGGTTTTCTTTAAAATCCTTTTACTGTTTTTTAGATGGATTCTCAGGATACATTCTGGGACCCATCACACCATAAGACTTGGAGAAAATGAACTTCACCTATCCATTTGGAAAATTATCCTACAAAAGGATGCCTTTTGGGAAGTGTAATGCCTTTGGAACATTTCAATAGTTTATGGTGAGTATTTTATCTAATCATGTTGAGGACTACATGGATGTATTTTTTTTTCTGATTTCAATATTTTTGGTAATTAATTTTAACATTACATAGTATATTTGGAAAAAGATTAGAAAACATGAATAAACAAGAATCATGTCTAAAATTTCATAAAATTTAATTTCTGTGTTGAAAATGATATATTTTTTAGGAAGATAATTTCACCTAATGCGATTGAGGTTGATAAATTGAAAGTTGATGTAAAAAATTCAATGCCATATCCAACTTTTTTAAAACATCTATGATCCTTTTTAAGACATGCAATATTTTACATAAGATGCATCAAATATTTTAGTAATATTTATCTCCCTATATCAAAATTACTACTAAAAGAACCTAACTATAATACTGATTTTGAATGTAGAAAGTCAGTTGAGGAACTGAAGTAATGGTTGATCGCACCTACAAAAATGCAACCAACCAACTAGGATAACTCCTTTGAAATTTTTTGTGATGAATCAAACCAAGTGGTGGGATCCACATTATAATAGATAATTGAAAAAAATCATCAAGTCATATCCTATGCATCGAGGACCTTGGATGCCACATAAATAAATTATACAACCCCCATTAAAGAGTTCCTGGATGTTGTCTATAAACTAGATAAATTCTAATCATATCTTGATGGCACTAAAGTTGATTTTTTATCTAATCAAGCAACACTCGATTATTTTATGAAAATTGTGGATGTCAATATATGGCTTGTGAGATGGATGCCACTTTAACAAGAGTTAAATTTGGATAATAAAGATTAAATTTTAATTGAAAATCAGGTGGCAAATCATCTAAGTCGACTACCCCGAACCAATGATGCAGAAATTCCTAAACATAACTCAAATTATGATGATCTTCGTGGAGAACAACTCTACATAATCAATATTGAATGTCCATGGTATAAAAATATGGTCATTTATCTGGAAACCTCTCAGGTCCCATCTCTTTTAAATTACACTATATTCAAAAGATGAAATATAAATCTAAATATTATTTAAGCGATGTTTCATTTCTTAAGAATATTTCCAATGACCAAGTAATAAGAATGTGTTTTACAGAATGTGAAATTGATTATGTATTTGAGTTTTTTCACACATTAATATGTGGATTCCACTTTGGACCACCAAGTACCATTATGAAGATTTTAGAATCATGGCATTATTGGCCCACCCTTTTTAAAGATGTTCATAAATTTTGGAAATGGTGCGAAAAAAATCAGTTTTTGGGAAATATGTCAAAGAGGAAAGAAATTCCCCAACAACCGATTAATTTGTGTAAAATTTTTAATGAATAGGGGATTGATATTATGGGACCTTTAACATTTTTATTTGGATTTTATTATATATTACTTGCAGTTTATTATATTTCGAAATAGGTGGAAGAAAAATCCCCCATGACTGACAACACAAATGTTTTTTGTCATTTTGTACAGAATAACATATTTTGTAGGTTTTGAGTACCAAGATCCATCATGAGTGACCATGGGAATAAATTAGAATAATATATTTGAGTAATTAATTAAGATTTATTGGGATCATTATAAAACATCAACTCCCTATGATCCACAAACTAATGGTCAAGATGATGTGTCTAATTGGGAAATAAATGGAATTTTGGAAAAGACTATTAATCCAAATTGAAAGGATTTGAGCCAAGGGATCAATGGAAAATTGATGGATTATAAGACATCCTATAAAACTCCAACTGTGAAGAGTCCATATAGGCTAATTTATTAGAAAATTTGTCTCCAACCTGTGGAATTGGAACATAAGGCATACTGGGCTGTGAGGAAGATAAATTTTGATATTGAATGCACTGGAAAATAGAGAATATTATAGTTGCAAGAGCATGAAGAAATTATAATAGACGATTTTGAAAATTTTAGGATCAATAAAGAGAGAACCAGGGTGGCTCATGATATGCTGATCAACCGAAGGACATAAAACCAAGGGACGTATTTCTATTATTCAACTCAAGACTCAAGCTAATTCCTAGTAAACATCATTCTACATGGGAAAGTCCATTTATAGTTACTCATTAATATAATTTTAGTTCTGTGTAGATAGTGATGGATATAGAGTGGAATCCATTCATTATTTATAGCCATCGGGTGAATAAATTCCTTGGGACCATACCATCAGAGCTAGTGAATGAGATCACAGTCTTCAAACCAATTTATCAATATATCCATCAGGGCCTACCTCCACTTACAACATTTTCAAATTTCTGTTATTCAATTTAAAATATAATTTCATGTTAAATATAATTGAATTCATTGAAGATACTACACCATTTATCTATGGGGGAGGGAACCATTTTAGTTTAGTAATTTCATTTGTTTGTTTCTTTGTTTTTGAAAAAAATAGATGTTTTTCAAATTTTTCGGTGTTTCTAAAAACTATTAAGCAGTAATGATTCTCATTTCCATTTTTTAAGTTCATGTACAAGGGAAACAAATTATCCCATGAAATTGATCTTAAATGAATACTGAAAATGGTTTTTCTATCATTTTTAAATATATATAATTTTATGAAATGTACTCTAATTTTTGAATCACATTCCACATCTCACTATATTTTTATTTGAAATCACATTCATGTGAAGATTTTAAACTAAATATTCCCAATCTTTTAATTTACCTCACTTCTTGATATAAAAAAATCTTTTTTTATTTAACCATAAATTTATTTATTCCTTTAAAAACATGAGTATTTAGGGTGCATTTCTTTTAAATGATTGAGGTATTTATTTTATATTAATGTACCTTATAAAAAAAATCATTTTTAAAATGGCCTACCATGAAAATTTAATTCTTGTATCCTTTATCATCTATGAACAACCAATTAGTTTAGCCACATTTCAAGTCAATTGTCCCTATCCAACATACTTTTGATGTTAAATTTCATAATCTAGTTGAACTTATGTTTTGTGGAAGCTTCCCTGTATTGAAATACCTCATTTGGTGAATCATTGGGTGGAAAATCAAATTTTTAAGAGATGTGACTACTACTAAAAAATCATTATATTAAATGTTATGCCTTATCTAGATAAATATTGTATGAATATTTGTTCCTTTTTTTATCTTCCAATGGAGAAAAAAAGATGTTCCAATCTAGAGATTTCAAGAAAAATAATGATTGAGATGATTGATACTTTTACTACTGAAATGATGAATAGTATTAAATTTCACTAATTTTTTATGTTTATAGAGCATATTTGATACTAACCGGATTGAGGAAAATATTATACTGGGGAAAAAATTAGAATAATGGTATTTTTCTTTAAAAAGATCCAAACCCTCCTAATTCTGCCTCCAAATGTTTTATATCGAAATCCTACCAACCGAAATGCATATAACAGCCTGGACAAGTACTCATGAAAAAAATATGTCATTGACTCATATTTGGTTGAGATTTTGGAATTTATAAATCTTTTGGTGACCCCTATATGAGTTTGGATGAGAAATATATTGCTTAATAATTGACATTGTGTGATAAAAGAAAATAAAAGTGAGGTCGATGTTTTGTGTGAATAAGAGGATAAATGAAGAGAAAAATAGTTATTTATCTTAATATATAACATTAAATAATTATTTTAATGAGGCATGATATCTTTTTTTTCTTGGAATTTAATTGTTGTATCCTATGGATATGTGGTTTAAATATTCCTTTATTTTATTTTATTGTTTACTTTCCTAGTAGTCCAAGTGTTATGTGTGGGGGAATTTATAGAGTAATTTTTTAAATGATTATTAATATGTGTATCAATTATTTATTCCCATAAAATTATTCAATTTGATCTTATTTTCATCATTATAAGACTTTTGGAGAGTTTTGATCTTATGTGTGAAAATTTCTAATTCTGGACATTTTACAGTTTTGTGTTGCCTCTATATTTCAAAAATAACTCATACAATTGTGATCTAATTAATGTGATTCTCTTTTTAGGATGAAATTATTAGTGGGATACAAATAAGTCTTATATACCCAGATCGAATTCAAACTCCAATGAGGAAAAAAAATAATTCAATTTGAACACATAATCCGGTCTGTAGAATGGACCATGCCTTATTAAATGAGACATATCTCTGGTTACAGACCTCAAAATTCAATACATTAAATTGGGATAGAAATTAAGCATGATGAGACAGTTTCACTGTAAATTTAATGGAGATATTATATCATTAAGGCTTCCCCTAAAACATTCATTTTTTTGGTGGAGTAGAGTTTGGAAGCTAGAAATATTTAGGTCTAGTAATCCAGACATAAATTCTTTCACACTATGCCAATTGATATTAAAATTTAAAGGGTATCTAGACAAACCAATTCAATACATCATATTATAAGAGATAATGGCAGTATTTGACTAGGTGGTGGGTGAACTGAAGATATCAGTTTTGAAGACACAATAAATAGGAGGAAATTTCTATGTTTTTTTCACTCATTTCTTATTATTAATTTTTTAATTCCTTCATCTTCCCTGTTATTCTCAATTACTTTTACGATGGTGGGGTAAAAATATGAGGTGATTGAGGAAGGGTATGTTTTCTATTTTTGTAACTCTTTATTTCTTTCAATTGATTGAGTAAAAACTCTATATCTTCTACAAAGTTGTTTTCAAATTATAATAACAATATTTAGAATATTTATATCCATATTTAATTTTATAATATGTTTTTATTATTTCATTGAAAAAGGATCATATTTATTCACCCACTATGTTCTTATCTATGTTCTATAGAATAACATCATGTCTTATTGGTGAGGTACATAGTGATTGCTAGTACGTGTGGGAGGGAAGGTTAACATTCTTGATTATTTGGGATAAAAATTACCCCATTGTGAATTACCTATGTTAATGGGGGTTATTCACTACAACTATATAAAAAACATGAAGAATTGTAGTCCAAACTATAATTTTGTTAAGGTATATTCTTATCATAAACATTTTACCAACAATGTGAGTGGAAGAAATTATGGAATCTCACATAAATAAACATAGTATAATATTATTGAATAAAATGGAACAAATATGACATTAAAATTATAAAATCAACCCTATATTGAATACATATCTCATATAATAGTTTTTAATCACTTTTGTTGTTAATTTTTCTTAAATATGATCCTTTATTTATTCTTTTGTTCTGTTTCTATCATTTTCAAAACCCAAAAATATATAATAAAAAACCCTATTATTCCTCTAATTAAAAATGGACTAATGTGATTACTGTGCTTAATATATGGATAAAACCTAGGTTAACCACTATATAATATTTTTAACATAGTAAATTATTTTTTTGACACACCCTACGATAGGCACGTTTCATTTACCTCTCATAACAAGGGTCCATCCTAGTGAGTGATGAAAGGAATGAATGTTCTCCCAAGAGAACATGAGGACCATCAGTCTACCTGAATTAAATCTTAGAAGGATATCAATATTTATCATTGTTGAGGAAATAACCAGAACAAATTTAGGAAAATCCAAAAGGTATATTTCCTATTAGGTATCCGCCTCATGGACCAGCAACATAAAAATAACCGTTTCCCCTGATGCTCTTTCCTATTAATAGGTTCAACAGAACCTTCATCAAGGTCTTAGTAATACATTTGAGTAATTGTAATCCTTATTGGAATCCATGGAAGAATATCAGAATTTTATAAATCTAGAATATATGATTTACCTGACTATATGAGTAAAATCTAGAAACCACCAAATTTTGGGAATCTCATGTTCCCCTATTCAGCGGATTAGGTGACCAATGACAACATATCATGAATTATGATTCTTATTATGTTCTCATTATGGGAACCCTAGATAAATAAAATGAATTGAAACTCATATTATTTGTGTGAAATCTGTAATGTCAAGTCATTGTATGGTATATTTTTTTCTATCTCGGTTGATAATAAGATGGGAGGATCATCAGAGGATGATCATTTTCTACTTCAACACAATATTTCCAAATAATAAATTCAGTTACCTTGTGAACTAAAAATAGTGGTAGAAATAGAGAGTCTCATATTTCATTACTAGATGGAAGGGTCTGACCATATCCATGAAACACCTTCTACCCCAACGTGTGATGATTTCTTTGGGAATCGATAAACTTTTTGATGAAATGTGAATTCCACTGATCCTATGGAATTATTCAAGTGGGTTTAGGTATTTCACTTCCATTACCTAAAGAATAGATGATCCAATTTAATAATTCGACCACATGTCCTGGGTAGGTCAATAATCCATGGGAAAAGAGTATTAATTGATGAGGTGGACTTTCTTCTACATAATCCACCCTCATTATTTCTCTAGATCCAAGTCCCACACCAAATAAATCAAGGCCTCCTAGTAATGATAAAAAACCCTCACCATGCCAAGAGGAAAAGAGTGTAACCAAGAGAATCCAATTCATAGAATTTGGAATTAATTTTTATTAATTCTGAGATAACCATGTATGTGGATACTTTTTTAGCTTCCATGAACTGTAACTTGCTCCACCTACGAGAGACATGGAGGGAAGATAAACTATGTGTTGATGGCTAGGTTGAATATTTTACCTTACACTGGATACTCACACACACCATTCTAGATTTTTTCACCTTAAAATACCTCTGGTAACTATTATAGACTCTAGAAAATTCATACTGGCACAACCGAAAGTACAAGTGGTATATGTTTCCACCACTAAAATATATATACGGGAGGAGTGGGAAAAACATAAGAAAAGGGAGAATAAGTTCAATAGTTGGATTACATGGAAAAGTTTCATCCAGGATCATGTAATACATTATGCAGAGTTCCTAAAACAAATTGTGCCCCAAACAACTACCAATGCAATGAAGTTGACACCCTCATCTTCATAATCATCTATGAGTCGACATTCTGAGAAGCATTAAACTTTGAATTTTGAATGAAATTACATGAAGATGAACCCAAGTAAAAGAAAATGGTGGATTTGATGCTCTCTAATTTTATACCAGATGATATAAAAGAACGAGTACCGCCCCACCATATATAGCCACCATTTGAAGTCAATCAAGTTGAAAAATAATCCGAGAAGGAACTGAGATATAGATCTATTTAGGGAATACACATAGGGTATCCCTTCCATGATTAAGTGTATAGATATGAACCTGATTTCCCTACACTTAGTCGAGAAATTGGGGGAAGAGGTGGAAATAGCTGAGGAAACCCATGAAGATGCAACTATAGAAAAAAACCAACTTTATGGATGCACCCTGGATCAAACTGTCAATGTTGCAGAATCCCATAGAGGATCCCATTAATAGAACCTAAAGGAACAAGTATATTTCCATATAACATCCAAAAAACACACCATTCAAATAAACCTAGAATATCCATCAGGAGATGAACTAATGTGAAATCACCCATGGCATGTAGTCATACCTGTTGAGCCGCACCTACAAGACACATAAGAACCAGCAGTTCATTTCTCGATTGGCGTTCCATCTTTATCTAATGAAAAAGTCCCTATTGTTCTTATAGAATAGCTTACCCTTGATTGGAAGAACCAGCCTCTAGAATGTACATATTGCATTTTGAAGCAATGCACATTATTACATTAACTTCCCAATCCCAGAAGAGGGGAGTCAGTGACTTGTTTTGATACATTTCCAAATTTACTAAGATGATTTAACTCGAAGGACCAATCCATTTCGTAGTTTTGGAAACAAGATACACACAAAAGTTCTAAATTAAAACTTCAAATTAAAAATAAACCATAATAAATTCAATTGAAAATAATATTGTCTATTATATTAACCCTTCAATTCATTCATAGTATAATCATCCTCATATCCTAGGAGGATAAAACATAAGAAAGTGGCGAGATCAAATTCTCAGTAACAGTAAGCAATACAGTGGAAGATATCAAAAATATAATCATTAGTCTTGATGAATAACTAAAACCACATTCCTTAAAAATGAACTTGACAACATTTTCGCTTGAATAAGCGCTTAATAAATAATTCCATATTAAAACATAAACATGTTAATTATACAAGTAGAATAACCTCATGAAAATTCAATTACTAGTTTCATAATGAGGGAATGTGTAACGCAGTACATCATAACCATATCATCAAAGGCTTTATGCCAAGAATGTAAATATCCATTTTTTCAAGGCCTCATGCCAAGACAATTGTTAGTCCCAGGAGACCTACTAATGCACATAAGGGTGATAGTGGGACCCTACTAATAGATACTAAGTCTAATTAATTCCTCATATGAATGGGTTTAAGAATAAAAAAATATACATTCATATTTTAACTAATATATGAAATGTAAATAACATTCCCCAAACATTAAGAATAATGACTAACCATTCAGGTTAAATTGTTGTATGTTTTTAAGATATAACATCTGTAGCCAAAATATTCATAAACCCTTAAAAATATATTTTGTTGATTATATAATAGTAGATAAAACTCTATGAATTAAAATATTCATCAAATGATGTTGACATAAATAACGATAACTTTAAATGAGACCATTGAAAAATATTGATGAAATAATCCATAAACACATTAAAGTGTCCCATACCACAATGAAAAATTCAAATCATATTCCCATAGAATATCATGAGAATAATGACTCTATTGATATGATATAACAAGTAAAATTATATCCACCACATGAATGGAATAAGTGGTGGGAAAAGCATATATGTCATACAAGTTAAATTGAGGTGAGAACATTCCATTTTAATTTGGAATGAAGGGTTATTCTGGAAAATAATTTGAATTTTTCATAAATATGGTATTAAACTTTTATATCCCAAAAAATAAAAGGAATGGGCAATGAGATTTCATTTGAGGCTAAAATTATGTAACACTAATGTGAAGTCATTTAAAAGTGTTTTTATAGAATCTTTAGCATTAAAAAATTTTAGTGCAGCTTAATGAATTCATCAAGTATATTTTAAAGTGAAAAGGAATGTTTTATTTCATAAAACCTGAAATGAACGACAATATATTTTTCATTTTGAAATTTTAGAATTTATAATGATTAATATGGCTCAAAACCGGTTACATAGTGAACATCAAAATATGTAAGAATCTGAGAAGTTTCTTTAATCGAGCATGTATTTTCAGAATAATTTTTGGAGGATCCTTTTATAAAATTAAACTCCCCATAAATGAAATTAGTATTCTGGTAAGAACACATATATAGAACATTCACATAGAAATTTTTATGATTAAATAATAAATAATAATAATATCATTTAGTTGAGTAGATAATAAGAGCACCCTGAATGAAATTGGAGGTTTGGGTAGAAAATACTTACAACTATATAATCAATTGAATTGTATAGAAAAAAATTTAAAATCATTAAATGATACATTTAATATCAATAAAATAAAGAGATTCATGATATAAAAAATAAATTTCTGTATACATACACAGCACACATGTAACATTTGTGAATACAAAATATCTCACAAAAATGGAAGTGAGATAAAGATACCCCTTACAAACATTTTGGAATGGTAATTGGTGTTCTTGTGAAGGCTTAATGAGAGGAAAATGGAAATCCCATAATTTATATATCAAAGGGATTTATGGTGGAGGTGAAAAGGAAAACCCAATCATTATTAATTAAAAATAAAATGACCCATCATAGGGGGATTCTTGAATAAATGTAAGAGAGAAGATCCCTTACCATAAATATGAGGGTGTTCTTTGCCTGATCTTAATGACCTGAATAACCTAATTAAGTTCATTATTTAACAACTCAAGAACCTTTTTTACATTTTTTATTTTTCATTATTAATTTAATAAATTCATTGATTTCCATTTATATGCATTAATTGATTCAATTTCATTGTTCCAGAGTGCTCATTTTTATAATATTCATTCAAAGTTCACATGTATAATAGTATGGTAGTTCATGTAGGATAGATGTGAAAATTATAATTTATTTTATATTGTATTAATGAACATTTAGAACAAATCATGAAAATAAAAATCATTTTTTTATTGTCTGTGAAGGTGAATGATTATATAAATCATTAATGATAAATGCTTGGATTAATTTGGTGATATTTCTCAGAATTACCATGTTTTGAATTTTTATTTTACATAATTAGTGCATAAGAAATAAAGAACATTAAATAAGACAAAATACATATATAATTGTTATAATGTACCATAAAAATGGATTCATGGCCAGATTTGGAGAAGGTAAATCAAATTGAAATCATCGTCATCCTTGAATGTGATAAATCAACACATCATGGACGATGTTCAATTTTTAGCGTAAATGAGAGGGAAATGAGATATGAATATGAATTATCCCATTAACGTAACAACATTTCAATACAATTATGGTACTTCATATTTCATAACATTTATATGATGCTAGTTTATTATCTAAAAGATAAAAAAGGAACCTGAAAATGAATGAAATTAAAAGAGGAGTTTTACATCTTGAATTGACATTCCTTGAATGCCACGTAAGGGAATGTGATATGGTGTTTTTATGAGTCGAAGGGAATATGGTAATTGGATAGGATCTAGGTATGGTATTTGGGAGGTATTTAGACAAGTATCAAGTCTTTAGAGGAATGAAGGTAAGAGGTTAGAAGAGGTGGTATATAAAGTGGAGGGGAGGAGGGTTTTCTTAATATTGTATTCATTTGTTTAATGTTTCCCAATAATACAACAAATAGTGAAGATACAATGACAACAAATAGTAATATTTACATGTTAGATTGAACCATTGGTTCTTATATCCTCCGAAAATCATCAATGAATCAATAAATAAATTATTTATAATTTATCATAATTTATCATATTTTACTATTCAAAAAAATTTATGTATTTTATAAAAATACCAAATATTCATATTGACCAATTTTCAACATGTAGAATAAAAATATTATTTCCATTTTTTAAAAATAATTTTCTAAATATTATTAATATAATTTTTATTTAAAAGCATAAATTACTTTAAATATAGAGTTTTAAAATTTTTATTTACTTATTTCAAAACATAGGTACATCAAACTTCCACTTAAATCCTATATATATATATATAATATCATGAGTTATTTTAATATATATATGGATATGTCACTATTTCTATGGGTAACATTAATATTCATAAGTTTATGTTACTATTCACTAAAACTTTAGTTGGACATATCTGACTCTAAATAACCTACTCATTTCAATATTGTATGTCATATTTTTGAAATTCAAATCATAGGGGTGGTAAAATTATATTTACTAGATGGGTTATAAAAAATTGGTTTTTTTAGAGACTCAGTGTTTCATGAATTCAATATTAAATTTAATTGAAATATCTTGGGGTTTACATGTCTCCTCCTTACAAAAAATTTCACACTCAAAATTTGATATTTCACTTTGAAACAAATTGGTTGTTACATGAAACATTCCTTGTGAAAACCCTATTTTAGAAATAGGGTCAATATAGTATCCATCATAAAAAGGATATAGGAAAAGAGGTGGTCAATATAATAATAATAAATAATTAATTAAATGAATTAATTAATGAATTAATGAATAAATCATCCATTCGAATGGAGTGGCAGTGATAGGAATTGAAAAGTTGTGCGTAGATGGGAAAACCAAAACAATTAATTTCAAGGGATATAAAATAGGATTAAATGAAAGTAGATTACCACTAAAGCATAAACCACAATTATGAAAGATTTCATTAACATTATCAATGATTATGATAACAAAATAACATTTAAGACTCTTTTCATATAGTTGAGGGATTATTCAACTCTATAAGTGTATAAATATATATTTATATTTCATAATCATGATAGTATCCTTTGATTGTTCTTTAAAGTTCCTATACATCATCGCTTAGCATAAGTTGCATCATGTGGTCTCATTAATGTCTAAAACCTCATACGATGATCAATTTAAAGAATTCTATAAATGACTTAACATTTCAAAAGATCAAGATCTTGTACTTTGAATCTTTCCAATGGTAGATAGTACTATAAAATTTACATTACACATCTATATCATCGCTCTATTCTGAAATTTAAATCACAGTATTATGAATATAAGATGTGTTGTCAATACCTCTACTTTATATCATCGAAAAGATTGACCTTATAATAAATCAACTTTCCATAGTTTAATTAATTATATGACCTCAAATCCTTAAAGAAAAAGGTACTATTGTGCAATCCTCATGTATTCCATAATTCTTATTACCATTCCATTCCATAAAAAATATTCAAAATACATGTTTATTGACTATGCATATTAGTTATTCTAATTATTCTTGGGTATTATCATAACATGATCTTTACCTACTATCATCATTTGAGTTATATTACCTTGACATTAGCTAATGTGATCCACATCATTTTCCTTTTCCATAAAAATATATCATTGAACATTGAAAACATTTTTCATTCCCCTGTAATAAAAAATATGGTTTCATTTTTCTCGACACTTATATCAAACTCTCAAGCCATTCAAGAATGTACAAATGTCATTCATTCAACAATTATCACATGTTGGAAAACCCTCAATTCCCTTCTTTTTTTAAATGTGGGTTCTATACCATTCTCTTTTTTATTTTTGTCCCATCAAATCCATAATACTCATAGATTTCCTTACATACCTTTTTAACACAAGATACTATTTCATAAAACGACTAGGGTACATTTAAAGTATATTATTTGAAATGATAGATTAAGACCATTAAAGATATGATCCTTCTTATTCTTTTCATCATGTGAACTGGTGATGTCCCATTCCCTCTTCTAGAATCCATTTCTAATCAATTACATATAATATATTAACTCATAAAATTATGAACTGTCTATATCTTTAAATAAGGTCTAACCCATAAAATAAATTAATGATTCATAAATCCCAAACCCATATACTTTGGTAATTATGGGGGCATAAATTATCACGAATCAACCCTACCGGTCTCGATCCATAACTACCCCAAGCCCGCTTCCATTGGCCAGGGGCTGGCGACAAGCGCCGAAGGTGTAACAATCTTGGAGAGGCCTTTGCATATGTACTTGTACACACACACACACATCCCACTTAGTACAGAAGCACAGAGTAAAAAAGGAAACCAAAGTATGGACTACAATATCCTAACCAAAAAGCATTCATCAACCTCTAAAAGAAAAACAAGTACAGTGCTGAAAAGTGGATTGAAAAGAAAACTAAAAAGTAAAGGAAAAAACACATCCCAACTAGAAAGGTGCAACAACCTGGAAAGAGGTATGAAAAAGTAAACATCTAGTGAGTCTCACACCTGAAAATCCTACTACGACCACTGAATGCATCCCAAGCTCTTGTGTACTCTACGATCCTCCATAGTCTCGATTGACTTGTTTTTCATCAACAAGGGAACACCAAATACGGGAAAACCCAAGAAAGGGGAGTATAAAGATACTTAGTAGGATGCCCCGAAAGCTCGAGGGATCAACTAAGGAGGTACTAAAATGGAGAGCAGTAGAATGAACAAAGAACAGTGTAAGAGTACAATAGAGAGAGTGCAGCTCAACCTGACAAGAGAAAGGAATCAGGCTCGTCCAACCAAGTGGATCTAGACATGGAAAGAATGTGGCATACCTCATGCTTCTACGCTCCTCCTATAAGGAGAGTAACTGAACCCATGGAGTGGGAACATTGTAGGGTGTATATATATTCTCAACAAGAAACCTGAATGAGTGTGTAAAAGGATCTCTATCTCCAATCTTAACCCAAGAAAATTCTCCAGTTGATCAAAGGATATCCATCACTGATGCCCAACTGTCTCATATGACAAAGTTATTGTATCGTTGAACCGTACAACCAAAGGTCCGGCTCCGGTAACCACAGAGAAAAGTCACTGACTAGACTCATAGAAAGGGCTGAGTCTGAAAGAAGTCATCGGGTAACCCACTTGCCCAGCCCTGATAGAGGGTAAACCTAAGGGGTCGTCGGGTAACCCACTGCCCATCCCCACTAGAGGGTAAACCATAAGGTTAATGGGTAACCCACTTTCTAGCCCCGCTAGAGGATAAACCCTAAGGTAAACAGGTAACCCATTTTCCAGCCCTGCTGGAGGGTAAACCCTAAGGAAAATGGGTGTCCCACTTCCCAGCCCCACTAGAGGGTAAACCCTAAGGTCAACGGTTAACCCACTACCCAGCTCCACTGGAGGGTAAACTCGGAACTGGTCTGATAACTCTGCACTTCCCGTGCCAACAATGGGTGTCACTAACACCGCTACCGTACGTAGGCTCAGAGTGCATCAAATGAACCACTAACCAATGCCCTTTCATGTTTCGATATTTAATGCGATCTCAAAAGAGGCTCCAAATGACCAAATAGATTACACTGTCGCAATCCTTGCGGAAAAACAAGCGAGATAGACTACTTAATCACTAGAAAAAGAATCCCGACATACATGTTATTCAACACCCCTTTATTCTCATACGACGTCTCGTTGGGCCCACACCTCTGTCCCGAAAAAGGTCGAGCGAACAGCGCCATCACAATGCTCTCGAAAAAACATGCCAAAACAACTACTCATTCACCCCAAATAGACATCTGATGAAAAAGGAACAGTATGCTACACACAGCTTAAAATACAGCCAGTGGGGCCCATGCCTCAACTCCTTCATCAATGCCTGGAACCTCCCTGGTTAACTTCGTCTCAATGCCAGGGTCACAACGCCGCAGATGGTGCCTATAACAGACTCGGGATGCTAAAGTTTCACCTCCTCGCATTATGCAAATGGGGTCGTGTGGGGCCCACACATCGTCCCCGAAACGCGTCATACAAATCGCACCATTGTGTTTATTGAAGATAACCACAATGTGTAGGCTATTTATTTTCCTTGAAGGGACTTATAAAGCATACATTGCAAAAATGTAGCATACGTCCGAAAGCCACCCAATGGGGCCCACGCCTCGGTCCCGAATTTAGGCGGGCAGATTGTGTCATCCCAATTCCCTCGGAAGAACACTCAGAAACGAGTGCTCAAACACCCCAAATGAATGTCAGGTGAAAAAGTGTTGTTTCACTATAAAACGAGTGAAACCGGCCCTATGGGGCCAGCACCTTGTCTCTAACCCGAACGCTTTAGAAAGAATCTCAAAAAAGTCAGCACGAGGACTGGGGTCATGTTGCCACTGATGACGCGTCAATCAAACATCCCAAGTAGGAGTTAGGTCCGATGCAAGAAAAATTAATTAATTAAGTATTTAATTAATTATTCACATTAAGTGTTTCATGCCACCAAGAAATGAAACCAAACCGCATGGGTTCCGAACCATCTCGAGAATGAATGTCTCAACTAAAGGGCCACAACACCACTGACAGCGCAACAAATGGATGTCTGGAATGTGAAGCATGTCCCTCTCCCTTGAGAAAAGAACCCAAAAGCTCCGAAACCTATTTCAAAAAGTATGTCTCAATGAGATGAACCCATAGCGGCAGACGGTGCATCAAACAGATGCGTCGTTTATGAAATACGCCCCTTTGAACATAAAGAGGCCCAACTGGGCTGATCGAGACTGGCCGGCCCGGTCCAGACCGCCAACCCACGGCCCAACTGCATGTCCGGTCGAGCTCATCGTGGTATGCTGGCCGCAGCCCGTCCGAATACCACCGGACCCCTTGGGTCAGGTTCCTTCAAACCGACCAATCAGTTGGCCGGTCGTTGTTCCGCACCGCACAGCAGGACCCGCGAGTTACGGGTCTTTGTTTGTGGCTCCCCCGAGGTCAGCACCTCGGGGTTAATCCCGACCGCAACAGCCCGAGGGCGATTCCCTCAACCCGGCCGAGCGCACCGCCATAACCAGCAACCCATGCCGCGGCCTCCTAGGCTCCCCGATCTATCGCCGGGACATCTCTGGTCCTCCGCTCTCCACTACGTCATGCCACTGCCGGTACAACCAGCTCCACCCGGCTGCACCTCACGACGTCGCACACCGGCCGCCCGCACTGCCCTGCTCGTCTCCTCTACAGGACGCCACCACGCCGCCCTGGCCTCCGACCTTCTCGGCTCTTCCGGTTACCCGAAAAATTATTCTAAACCCATTCTTGTGATCCCTGCGTTGAGATTATCACTTCGCCTACCTTTGATCGACAAATTGTTGAGGATTTGACGCACTTAATTGTAAGCGTCCAAGATATCGAATAACGGTTGAAGATTACGATGAAGAAAATCATGATTTGCAGAAGGGATTGATGGCCGTGTTCGTACGACCATCAACGATATTAAAAAAAACAAAAAAAAACAAGGGTAAACAAGGTATTTTCAAATTAAAATATGAATCAAAACTCAAAAATAGAGGAATTCCTACCTCAATCTGCTCTTTTGTCATTGGTGACGCATCCACGGCACTCCGGCTTCGATCTTTCAAGGTTTCGGTGAATATCGTTCCTCTATCCGGTGAAGAACAAAAAAGAACGGTGAAGAACAGTTGAGTGAGAGGGAGAGGAAGAGAGAGATAGAGATGAGAGATAAAGGAGAACCCTAACTCCAAACACCTATTTTCTATTTATAGAAAAAGCCGCTTAGCGCGGAATCCAAAACTGTCATGCCCTCTTATTTTATATCACATCTAGGCAAAAAGCCCCATTTCCAACTCAATGGAAGTCTCATATTTCTATTCCAATACATCGTTAAAAACTTATTAAAAAGGATGCCAGTAATAAAAATCAATAAGTCATTATGTCGAATTGTCAATTTTTCCCCTGGGTGACATCACTCACTGCAGGCCCGCGTACGCAACTTTTACACCCTGCCAGGGGTAAATTGCACGCTCCGGGCCCAACAATGCCATCAGATTTCTAATCAGAGCTACCATTTAGGATAAAACACAACCACATCACATGCATAGTATAAAAACACTTAATATTTTTAGAAGATTTCATCCAGGCACACCGGGCCTCGAAACCGCACACCGTCTTCGTGCGTAGCTCTGGAAATATATGTATAAATATTCCAATTTCTTAGAGGAAGAAAGCCAGGTCTCTAAATCATTACATCCATCATGATTTTTGTCCCTGAAAATCAAAAACAGGAAAAAAAATCGGGATACAGAGCTCAGACCTAGCTCTTCTTCTCCCAAGAAAACTTGCACAACACCATGCTGGCATAAGATGCAAACCAAGGGATGACTTGTACTCTTAATTTCTTCTACATTCAATGAAATGTTTAAGGACACGTGCGCATCTCAACATCTACGATACTTGGAAGACGTCGTACACCCACGCCTACTATTGGGAGGGGAGGGAAAGATGGTATGAAACCCCTCCATCTCTTGCAAGATTCCCAAACGGACCAAAGAAACTCTAGGTACATCCATGACCGAACCTCTACATTCCATGTCATGACCGAATTCACAATTTTTTCCTGAAACATGGTCTTGTGATTCCCTCCTTTAGAATACCCATCTGGTGAAACACCCAAGGATTTCCGGTCACACAATTTTTCATAGTCGGTGCATCAGAACTGATATAATCTTACACGCTCAAAAAGCGGACGAGTCAAAACCATCAATTGAAGAAAATTTTCACCCTCCTGGTCCAATAGGGACGACTGTATGGAATCTATCTACCATGAATCTTCCTGCACCTAACGAGTCTTGGACTTTCTGCTAAGGAAGACTACAACAACACTGCCATTTTTCCGGAACATAGACTACCTCGAAATCATATTCTGGCAAAAAATTTCAACCAGCACCGTCATATCGGGTTCAAGTCTCTGTAGTTGAGGACTCACTTAAGAAACTGGTTGTTTGAGTAAACCAAAAACCGCTCTCCCAAAAGATAGCATCTCCGCATTCTCAGGGAAAAGACTACCAATACCAGCACTACATAATAAAATGTGTAGTTCTGTTTATGGGGTGTCCATTACTTCGACATGTACTTGATAAGAGTATCAAATTTACGTTGAACACGCAAGGTATCAACGAACAACGCAGGAGAGAAAACTCATCCAACCACCATAGGCTAGACAAGGAAAGCATGTAGAATACCCCACACGTCTTTTTCCCTCTTGGAAGGAGAGTAATCCCCAAAACATGCTCTCTTCCAAACCCACTAGTGGCACCTCAAGCAAGTGGGGAGGGGTTCAAGAATAAAAGACCCACTAGAAAATCCAGAACCCGCTCTAACACTCCACCACACAACCCCGCCATGAATGCACATTTCAGAGGGACCTATCCACTGCATTTCAATACTATCTACCTTGTGTGGTACTGACTCTCCCTAACGGTTTGGATCAAATCACAAAAACTTATCTAAGTGGGTGAAGAACCCCACTTTCACATGAATTCTAAGCTACATCGGACAACACCAACACAGGGTTACACCAACGCCCTATGTCACCCTCGGTAACCCCTCGAACAAGGAGTTGGACGAAAAGAGTACCTCACACAGTGTCTAACAAGTTCTACTGGGAAAATTAGAAAAAGAAACAGAGCGTACCACTTATCATCTCATGCGTTGTAGGATTGTAGACATCCATAGCACAGAGCCGCCTGCGGTCCCGTCCGTCAGCTCCCTGAGTGTGACATTAGCCGCCTAGTGGTGGTGGAAGGACCTCTAAACGTCGTCCGCAAACCACAGTTCTTCCTGCTCTTCTTCTAGAACTGCCTCCCAGGGGACCACCCTGTCTGCACCTGGGAGTTCACATTATCACGACACTACATGTATTGTGGTGGTGCATCTACCAACAATTTGGAAAATGCAGCATATTTGGTCGAGTACTCTCACGCCAGGTGGCCTCGCACATCCCAATCATAGAACTAGTCCTCACTGGGCCTTCTCAGTGCTCTACGCTTTCCCCGACCAGGTTCTTGAGTCTTATCATGTAGAGACCTCTGGTGCTAAGGCCATACGAATTGACGCACCTCTGACAAAAATTTATCAGTCACCAGTGCCAGCTCCAGCAACCAGAGATGGGTGAGGATTGACAAGGGAACTACGCGGGCATGAATCTCCTCTACAGAGGCCTCGCTCAAACTTCTGTGCTCGGAAGTTTCTGTAATGGACCACGCCCAAAGAGTACCGAGTATGGTCTGCGAACCCAGTGCGTACCCAGCCGCTACCATCTCTCCCCGTTGAACCCCCAGCAACTCTTGATGCCATATAAAGCGTATGTAGGTGGGGTAGTACTCCTCACGAAACAACTTCTATAAGTCATTCCATGAGAGTACCGACTCATCGTGCATCTGAGTAACCCAGGCTCTACTAACCCCAAAATTCTTGGTGAATAAAAAATTGAAATGAATGGTTGTCAAAGCCACCATCTAACCTGTCAGTGTCCGAACAAGCCTAAAGAGGAGGCCCACCGACTCTAGCCAACCCTTCACTGTCTGAGGGTATTGCTCGCCGTGTAACCTCAACCGTCTCTGATGGTAGAACTCACGTATGACTCCCAGCCTACAATTGTCATCGGCCATCACAACTGGTAATATCTACTACTCCACAGGTGGAGGTGATGATGCCTATCCTCTTAGAGAAAGGGTAATCCTATGATGGGTTTTTAACTGAGGCCTCGTCGCTCATGGAGTCGTCGTCATGAACTGGAGCTAGTATCTTGGATGTCTATCGTCGCAGAGACATTCTGAATCTGATCAAGGAGTACTGCGGTCAAATGAGCATATATATATCAACAACGTTGGGGAGATGACTCTAGAAGGACAGTCAAAGACTCTATCCTATATGATCCATGAACCAAATTCCGTTCAACAAGCATCTCAGTATGCCGAGTTGTCAAACGGGTTATCAGGATCCTAGTGAATGGATACGTCAGTCGCTGCACCATCACTGGACTCTCTGGCCTCAGAGCTGATCTTGAGACACGTCGACACTATTTCCCTAACAATCAACCAATTCCTTTTTAAGGACGTTCGGAAAATTCCCCAAAGAAGGAACCACCTCTGATACAACTTTGTCAGGACCCGACCCTACCAGTCTCGAGCAGAAACTACCCCAAACCCACCTCCATAGGCCAGGGGCTGGTGAAAGACACCAAAGGCGTAACAATCTCAGGACGGCCTTTGCCTAAGTACTTATTCATACACACACAATCCTCTCAATGCGGAAGCACATAGTCAAAAGGAATCCAATGTACAGACTACCATATTCCAACCAAAAAGCATGCATCGACCTATAAAAAAACAAGTAAACTGCTGAAAAGTGGACTGACAAGTAAACTAAATAGTAAAGGGAAAAACACACGCCCAACTAGAAAGGTGCCGCAACCCAGAAATAGGTAAACAAAACTAAATAGCTTGTGAGTCTCACACCTGAAAATCCTATTGCGACCACTAAACGTAGCCCAAGCCCGTGTGACCTCTACGCTCCTCCGTAGTCTCAACTGACCTGTCTGTTGTCTGCAAGGGCAGACCATGTGTGGGAAAACCTGAAGCAGGTGTGAGTATAATGATACTAAGTAGGATGCCTTGAAAGCTTGAGGGATAAATAAAGCAGGTACTAAAATGGTGAACAGTAGAAAGAAAAAATAACAGTGTAAGAGTACAATAGAGAGAGTGCATATCAACCCGACAAGAGAAAGGAAGTAGGCTCTTCCATCAAGAGGATCTAGTCACAGAAAGCACGTGTCATACCCCACACGTCTTTTCCCCTCCATGAAGAAGAGTAACTGAACCCAAGGAGTGGTAAAAAATTGAATTGTATATATATTTTCAACAAGAAACCCGAACGAGTGTGTAAGGGGATCTCTATCTCCAAGATCAGCCCAAGAAAAGTCACCCACGGTTCAAAGGATATCTATCACTGATTCCCAACAGTCTCGTACGAAAAATTTGTATCATTGTAGAACCATAAAACCATGGGTCCCGATATTGTAACCACAGAGAAAAGCCACTAACTAGCCTCATAGAAGGGGCTGAGTCTGAAAGAAGTCATTGGGTAACCCACTACCCAGCCCAGCTAGAGGGTAAACCCCAAGAGGTCGTTGGTTAACCCAATTCCCATCCCTGCTGGAGGGTAAACCCCAAGAGGTCTTCGGGGGACCCACTACCCTGTCCCACTGGAGGGTAAATACTAAGGTTAACGGGTAACCTATTGCCTAGCCCCACTAGAGGGTAAACCCTAAGGTGAACAGGTAACCCATTGCCCAGCCCCACAAGAGGGTAAACCCTAAGGTCAACGAGTAACCCACTACACATCCCCGCAAGACTGTATACCCTAAGGACGATGGGTAACCCACTACCCATCCCTGCTAGAGTGTAAACCTGGAATTGGTCTGATAACTCTACACTGCTCGTACCATCCCTAGGTGTCACTAACACCGCTACCGTGCATAGGTTTCTAGTGCGTCAAAGGAACCTCGAACAATTCCCTTTCATGTTTCCACATTTAATGAGATTACAAAAGAGGTTCCGCATGAAAACATAGATTACACCATTGCAATGCTCACTGGAAAACATGCATGATAGACAACATAATCGCTGGAAGTGGACTCCTGACAAACAAGTTATTCAAAACATCTTTAAGCTCATATGACGTCTCGTGGGGCCCACACCCCTGTCCCAAAAAAGGTCAGGCAAATTTCTCCATCATGATGCTATATGAAAAAACATGCCAAAACAACCACTCATTCACCCCGAACAAACGTCTAATGAAAAAGGCACAGTACGATGCACACAACTTAAAAGATGGCATGTGGGACCCACATCTCAACTCTGACTTCAACACCTGAAACCACACTGGACAACATCATCTCGATGCCAGAATCAAAATTCCACTATCGGTGCCTAAAATGGATTCTAGATACAGAAGTTGAAACTCCCTGCATTATGAAAACGGGGCCCTGTGGGGCCCACACCTCGACCCCGATTCACATACCGCAGATCGCACCATCGCTTTCCTTTCAGATAACCATGAGGAATAGTTTATTTGTTTTATTTGAATGGAATTATGAATCATAAGTCGTAAAAATGCAGCATATGTCCGAAAGACGCCTCATGGGGCCCATGCCTCGGGCTCGAATTCGGGCGGGTGGATTGCTCCATTACAATCCCCTCGGAAGAACACTCAGAAAGGACTCCTCAAACACCCCAAAGAGATGTCAGGTGAAAACGAGGCATTTCACCGTAAAATGTTTGAACAGGCCCTATGGGGCCCGCACCTTGTCTCCAACCTGAACACTTCGGAAAGCAACTCAAAAAGTCTACATGAGGACTGGGGTCATTCTATCATTCACGGCGTGTCAATCAGATATCCCAAGCAGAAGTTTTGTCCGACGCAAGAATAATTAATTAAGTAAGTAATTAATTAATTATTTTCATTAAGCGTTTCATGCCACCAAACAACGAAACCAAACTGCATGGGTTCTGAACCAACATTAAAGGATCATCTCACCTTCATGGCCACAGTGTCCTTGACGGCGCATCAAACGGATGTCCGGCTCGTGAATCTCATCCGTCGAAAGCTTTAACAATAATTTATTGTCATTAAATTAATGAATATCAGGTCACCTTCCCTCAGGTTATGAACCCAAAGTCCTAGAAACCAATTTCAAAATGTATGTCTCGAAGAGAAGAAGCCACAACCAGAGACGGAGCATCAAACGGATGCACCGTTTAAGAAATACGCCCCTTTGAACAAAAAGGGGCCCAACTGGGCCAGTCCATACCGGCTGGCCCAACCCAGACCACCGGCCCATGGCCCAGCCGCGGGTCTGATCGAGCTCGATGTGGCCCGCTGGTCGTGGCTGGTCTAAAAACCATCATACCCCTCGAGACCAAATCATTCAAACATACTGGCCAGTTTTCTGATTTTTGTTCTGCACCGCACAGTAGGACCCGTGAGGTGCGGGTCCATGTCTGCAACTCCCCCGAGGTCACCGCGTCGGGGTTCCTCCAGACCACGACATCCCAAGGGCGACACCCTCACATCAGCCGAGCGCACGGCGGTGACCGGCTTCCCCTGCCGCGGCCGCCTGGGTACCCCGCTCTGCCGATGGGACAACCTGAGTCCTCTAATCCCCGCTACGCCACGCCGCCGCCGGGACAGCTGGCTCTGCCCGGCTGCACCCGAAGCCACCGCACACCGGCCTCCAGCACCGCCTCTCCTCCCGACGCCACTGCACACTGGACGCCAGTGCCGACTCTCCTTCCAACGCCGCCGCACACCGGCCGCCCATGCCGCCCTGCTTGACTCATACGTCGGACTCCGTCGCACCGCACTGGCAGCTGACCTGCTCGGCTCCTCCAATTTCCCAAAAAATTATTTCGAGACCATTCTTATGATCCATGTGATGGGATCATTTCTTTTCCTGTCTCTGATAGGAAAATCATTGAAGATTTGACGCGCTTAATTGTAAGCGTCCAAGAACCCGAAGAACGGTTGGAGATTACGACAAAGAAAAACTTGATTTGCAGCAGGGGTTGATGGACGTGTTCATATGGCCATCGATGATATTAACCAAAACAATAAAACAAGGGGAATCAATGGATTTTAAAATTAAAACTTCGACCGCAACTCAAAAATAGAAGAAGTTCTACCTCAATATGCTCATTTGTCATTGGTGACGCGTCCACAACGCTCGAACTTTGATCTGGTGAGGTTTCGGTGAAGATCGCGCCTCGATCCGGTGAAGAACAGTTGAGAGAGAGGTAGAGAAAGGGAGAGAGAGAGATATGAGAGACAAGGGAGATCCCTAACTCCAAAATCCTATTTTCTATTTGTAGATAAATCTTCTTAGTGTGGAATTCGAAACTGTCATTCCCTCTCATTTTATATCGCGCCTATGAAAAACACCCCATTTCAAACTCAAAGGAAGTCTTAGATTTCTATTCTATGACTTCGTTTAAAATATATTTTAAAGGACGCTAATGATAAAAATATCTTGGTCATTATTTCAAAATGATGGTTTTTCCCCTTGGTGACATCTCTCACAGCAGGCCTACACCCGCAACATTTACACCCCTTCTAGGGTAAACGCCATGCTCTGGACGCAACTGTGCCCTCAAATTTCTGATCCGAGCTACTGTATAGGAGATAAAACAACCCCACCACGTTCATAGTATCAAAACACTTAATATTGTTATAAAATTTATTCCGGGCACACCGGGCCTCTGAACCGCATGTCATCTTCGCATCTAGCTCTGAAAATATAAGTAGAAAATTCCAAAGTCGTAAAGGGTGAAAATAGGGTCTCCATATAAATTATTCATAATGGTTTGTAAAAAGATTATGTATTTACCAAAGCATATCTCTCAGGTTTGTTGAACAAAAAGTGCAGCAAGGCCCATTATCATGCACCAGTTCATAATTGAGTCTATCTCAATGTGGTGTTCTTGGGTTTTACCCCTTGATAAATATGTGCCAGATCCACCTCTACTTGTTCATATCCTGAACATGATTCATTTTCATAATAACCCAAATAGTATATTCCTTACCAAAATTTGTGAATTTAATTTTATTATTATCTTCAATGTCTATCCTAGGGTTTTATTCACTAATATTCTTTTTTATTTCTAGTTTCCATGATTTCTACAAAATATTTTTTAATACCAACTGTAAAACCCCAACCCAAGAAGTAACAATTAAAATACTTCTATTAGTACATTGGCATAGATACATGGATGAGTCATCTCAAAGGACTCATTATTTTAGTAGTTTTGGAAAAAGGATACATAGAAGATTTCAAAATTTAAACTCGAAACTAAAAACAACACAATAACTTCAAAAGAAAATCCCATAATCTTTTAGATTAACACTAAAATATATTCATAGTATAATCATCCTCATAACCAAGAAGGATAATAAATAAGAATGAGGAAATCTCAAATGACCAGTAAGGGTAATCAATATAGATGAAGGTATCATAAGCATAAACATTAGGCATGTTGAATAACTAGAAACACATGACTTTAAAAATGAACTTGGACACATTATGGAATAAATAAGAGATAAATAAATAATTCCTTATTAAATCATAAACATGGTTATTCTACTTGTCAAATAAACGCATGATATTTCAATTAATAGTTTCATAATGAGGGAACACATAATGTTGGACATCATAACTATACCATCAATGCCTTGTGCAAAGACCATAAATATCCATTTTGTCAAGGCCTCATGCCAAGAGCATAGTTTTCCTAATCAGACCTATAGATGCACTTGGGGACTATAACGGTCCTCACCTAGCACATAATAATTCCAATGCATTCCTCATGTGAATGGAGCTAAAAATAAACAACATATACATTCATATTGAAACTAATATATGAAATATAAATAACTTTACCCGAACATTAAGGATAAACACTAACCATTCAGAGTAAATTGGTGAATGGTACTAAGATTGAAAAATCCTAGTAAAACTAATTAGAAGCCCTTAAAATAATTTTTTAGATGATATAATAGGATATAAACCTATATTTAATACAATAATCATCAAAGGATGTTTACATAAATAAAGATAACAGTAAATGATTCCATTGAAAAATTCTTGAGGTAATTTTCTTTAAAATTCCAAAGTGTCCCATACCAAATCAAAACATTCTAATCATAATTCCATTGAATAACATTAGAATAATGAGACTCTTGATATGATATTCTGAGGGTAAGTACATAAACCACATGCAAGGATGAAGTGATGATCATGGAATATATCTCATTAAAGGTAATGTGATTTGAGATAAATACCTTTTACTTTTGGAAGAAGAGTTATTTTGGAAAATCATTTTTATTTGTAACAAATTCGGATATAAACTTTTATATACTAGAAAAAAATATATATGGACATTTTTATTACATTTTAGTAATATGAGATGTCCCAATTAAGTGAAATTATGTAAAAATTGTTTTTATGAAGATTAAAAACTAAAATTTATATGTGTGGTTCAAGGAATTCATTAAAGATATCTTAAAGTGAAAAATTATTTTTTATTTCATAAAACCATAATTTAACAAAAATATATTTTTCATTTAAAAATGTGTGATTTTAGAATGTTTAATATTCCACAAAATATATTATATACAGAACTTCAAAATAGGTAAGAATCTGAGATTCTCCTTGAATTGATCTTGTATTTCAAAAAAAAAATTTGGAAGATCCTTTTAAAACATATAACTCCCACTAAATTAAATTAAAATTCTTTTCGGTAAACATATATATAAATTTCAAAAATATTGTTTTTGGATTAAAAAATAAATAAATAATAATATCACTGAGGTTAGTAGAGAATAAGAGAAACCCGAATGAAAATGGATGTTCAGGTAGAAATTACGTACAACATTGTAATCAATTGATTCGTATTAACAAAAATTAAAAATAATTAAATTATACATTTAATATCATTAAGATAAATAGATTCATGATATGAAAAATAAATGGTATGTATACATACACCATACTCATGTAAAAGTAGTGAATTCTGAATAGCTAACAAAAATGGATGTGAGATGAAGAAACCCATTAAAATCAATTCTACATGGTAACATGTGTTCTTGTGAGGGATTAATGGGGGTAAAATGGGTTTAACATAATTTAAATATCATAAGGGATGTATTGGATCGTTTCTAAAATACACCCCATCATTATATATTAAAAATAAATGGACACAACAATGGGGGATTCTAGATTAAAAGTGTAAGAGGGGATCCCTTACAATAAATATGATGGTGTTCTTCGCTTGATATTAATGAACTAAATAACGAAATTAGGTTTTTTAATTAAAAATTAAACAACCATTTATACATTTATTTTTTGATTATGACTTTATTATGTTCATTCATGATGTTTTAGATGGGCTAAGGGATTCATTTTTAGTGTTTTCCAGGGTTCATTTTCATAATAGTCATGATCTGTTCACTTATAAAATAGTATGGTAGTTAATTTAAGATGGGAGTTTAAGTACAAACATTATATTATACGTTATTAATTAAAATTAATAAAATTACATGGTGTTAAAATTAATTTGGTTATTTATAGTGAAGGTGAGTCATTTTATAAAACATTAATGATAAACGGTTAGATTAATTTGGAGATTTTACTCACAATTACATTGTATTGTATTAATAAATTACATAATGAGTGAATAAATATTATATAATGTTACATAATCTAAAATACATATTTAATATTCTGGTTCAACTATAAAAATGGTTTCATGACTATATTTGAAGGAGGTAAATAAAATTTAAAGCATCATCATCCTTGAATGTGATTAATCAATACATCTTGGGCGATGTTTCATTATAAGCGTAAATTAGGGGGAAATAATAGATGAAGGTGAATTTTCACATTATCATAACAAAATTATTGTACATTAATGATACTTATGTTTTCATTCCATTATGATGAGTATTGGTTAGGAATGAAAACCGAACATAAGAACATGAAAATATAATAAAAGAAAAAACAATTTTACCTCTTGAATTAACATTACATTAGATCTTCTGAAGGGAAGAGTATTTGGTAATTTTATGATACCAAGGGATGATTGTAGTGGGGGAGGTATTTAATAGGACAATTAGGCATAATTTGGATATAGAACAATGCTTGAGATGAGTGAATAGAATTGGGTGGAAGAGGTGGTATTTATAGTAGAGGGGAGGAGGGTTTTTTTAATATTTTAATCTTTAGTTTATTTTATTTTTAATAAGTCAATAAATAGATATAATCACATAAAAAATAGTAATATGTTCATGTGATTTGGAACCATGGGTTCTTACATTAGAAAAAAATCATCAGTAACTCGATAAATCAATTATTTAGCATTTTTGTAAATTATCATATTTTAGTATTCACCAAAAAGTCATGTATTTAAGGAAAATACCAATAATTCACCCTATATATTTTTCAACATGATGAATGAAAAAATAATTTCCATTTTTCAAAAATAATTTTCTAAATATGATTAATTAAATTTCTAATTAAAATCATAATTTACATGATAAATACTATTTTTAAAACATTTATTTTCATATTCCAAATCATAATTACACCATAATTTCAATTAAATCCTATATATATACTATCATAGGTGATTTTAATATCCATAAGGTTAAAATTTCTATTAATAATGGTATTTTACTATTCAGAAACAATTATAGAGGTCATATCAAACTCTAAATAACATACTGATCACTATCGTGTCTGTCAGATTTTTTAAATTCAAATAATAGGGGTAGTAAAATTATGTTTAATAGATGTTTTATAACAAAGTGGTATTTTTTTGAGACTCAATGATTCATGCATTAATTATTAAATCTATTTAAAAAATATGTAGGTGTTACAATTACCATCCAAGATATCAATCCTGGATTCCATAAAATAATAAAGATTTATTATTGAAGTGCTTATAGAAACATTACTAACTCCCAAAGAGTTTTAATACGATGTGCCCACTGGTTAGGTATACAACAGATATAGATTCTAAATAATTCTACATTATTATATACATTAGGGATCAAGATAATGATGCCATTATATAGAGGAAAATAAGACCCATATACATGTCCATCATTATATATTGTATCAATGTTGGAAAATTTTACGTTGATAATTATTATAGAGTTAATCTCATACCAGTAAAAACACTTCATCAAATTTGCTGCAATGAAGATAAGATAACAACCTTAGACACATCCATTTTTTGTGAATAAAAAATTTATTATAAATCATTGGGACAAAATAAGAAACAAACTTGGATCAGTGACCTTGTAGGTGACACAAAATTTCTTGTGGTTTGGAAGAATGCAAATTCAAAATTTTTCTAGGAAGGTCTTGGTTGCATCATCACATGACAACTCATTGATCCTACCACCAGTGCATCAAATATTTCACTAATGAAAAAAAACGATGTTATTCATTGAAATTACCCAATATGAGTGATGTGAGTCACAGTACATCGATGGAGGATTCTACAAGAAAAAAGAGACGTTACCATCGATCGATGGTATTGATTAGATCACCACCCAAAAAATTGGAGATAGTTGATGCTGACCCCTTAATGATTTTCATAGGAGAATATATAATTACCATCAATTAATTTGAGTGCATGAGACCAAATTTAGATTAATATTTAGAAGTTCTCATGATTTCGGTCACAGAAATGAAGCCTTATAGTGCAGAAAATACTAGTATTCCCCCAAATAAAGGTGACTGATTGAATGAAAATGCACCCAATCATTCTTTATATATCAATGAAATACCTACCTTGATGAATAAGTATGAAGTGAAAGAAGGCATTCCTCTACCCCCCCCCCCCTCTATCCTCTCTAGAAAATTTAACATTGATTGTCGGGTTGGAAGACATCGCCTCAGCATATGAATTCCATAATTAAGAATTGTATCTTCACTATGAGATTCTCATCTCAAGGATTGTTTACCCATATGATGATGTGGTTGATTTGGAAGATGAAGAAAAATAATAACTTAGTGATTCCCCTACAGTATTTTATAATGGTGTATCTACAAAAATTGATGAACTCATGGAAATTAACATAGATTCAGAATAAGACTTCCATCCTACTATAAATAGTGTAACAATTCCATATGAGGAGTAATAGGTATACACCACCTTCCAATGGAAGAATAGAGATGTTTTATAATAGAACTATACCAAAATTCCAAGAATTGATCTTGGTATGGCCACTCATCACTTTGTCCTTAAAAATATCATCATGGAAATAAGAAAGAAGCTAAATTGATTCTCGTGACACATACAACCCATATAGAAGATAAATTCAAAATTATATTTTATTGAAAAAATCATTTGGGTGCTCCAATACCCCATCTAGTTGGATAATATATTACACATAAAAAATAAATAGGAAAATTCATTGTTGGTGTATACTTAAGGTGTCTCAATTGACACTATCTAAAAGATGAATTCCTGGTCCAGATCACATAATTTTTCATCGATGAAAATTCAATAAATTAGGTTCTTTCTTTTAGAGAAGGCTATTCAAGATAAAATAAAATCTGAATGACCAAAAAAGATGAGTAATCCATCACATTTAGGTCTCCCTATGGTGTATTTTCTATATATTTATTCACTTTGATATAAAAAATGTTTGTTCCACATATCAACACACCATGTATCTCATCTTTAACCCATTCTTAGGGATGTTTATTGAATGATATGTTCCTAACATCTTGGTAAAATCAAGACAATCCTCGAACCACATATCAAATCATGATGTCATTTTTAACAAAATGTGACAACATAGTATATAAATTTAGACATTGAAATGTTGTTTCAAAGTTAAATTATGGAAATTAATTAGATTCATCATATACCATAGTGGTATCTAATTTGAACCAAAAATAAAAAAGGATTTTCTTTTTATTTTACTTCCTTGCAACCTCACAGAGTTGAGTGGACTTCAGGTACATTGGGATGACATTTGATGTTTCAAAGAAAATTTTGCGGGAAATTTATCCTTTCACAAGTTTGATAAAAATGAGGTAAAAAAATTAATGGATTGATGATTTCAATGAAACATTTAAAATACTCACGAATTATCTCTTAATAAAATCATTGATAATGATTTCCATCAAGAGAAGAGTGCTATATTTTATTTAAGAACATTGGAGAGATCCGTAGGTTCCCTTTGTGTATAGAGGAATGTCGCTCGGAGAAAAATAGACATTAAAATCTATACCAAACCATGATTGATGACAAGAGATAGTATTAAAATATTGAAGAGATCTGTCATGAACTAATATTTGTAGTCCAGTTGTTGAGGAACTATATGCAGTACCATGAATTCCATTTTGTCTAAAAAATATACCCAATCAGGTATATTTTATATCTTCAAATATTAACCAAACATCTGTCTTGGTGGGTGGTCATCTGGAAAAAATTTGACATACAGTTCATGCAACATAAAGCCATCAAAGTCCATGAGATAGCAGATTTCCTGGTACATCACCTCTTGGATGAAATAATAACATTATATATCAACTACAAAATGATGAGGTGTTATTTGTAAATGATTATCCCAAAATATGGTAGATTCATTTTTATGGTGAATCCAAATGCCTAATAGAAAACAAGATGGATGATCTGAAATGCAATATTGTTGGATAGGGAATCATACTCATATATCGGGAAATGGATGTCATTCCATTCTCCTTCCTACTATTAGAAGGATGCTAAAACAATTAAGTAGAGTATCAGGCTCTCATTTTATGCCTAGAGATGTCACATAATGCATAAATAGAAGATAGTAAGATAATAGGTGATTTAGATATGGTCATCAAGCAAGTTAATGCTGATTAGGCTATAAAAATAGAAATTATATTACATTTTTTGATGATGTTTGAGGTTAAATGGAAGAATTACCATTATATATTACATTATATCATTTCTCGATCAGAAAATTCATATGATGATGCATTAACAAATGCAGCCACAAACATGGCTAAACAAGATCGGGATGACGTGGTCTTTAGCACTACCCATCTTCGGATGGTCTCGCCATTCATTCAAGGCAAAAGAGAAGGAATTAAAAAGATCAGTTTGGTCCATGAGACATATTTTTACACCACTAGATGGAATAATACCATTCTTTATTAACTTAATAAGGGATAACTCCCACATGACAAGTCCAAAATAGAGAAAATAATAGACGAGAAAATAATTTTTTTTCAATATAATGGAACAAGACAAAAAAAGGACTTATATAAGTGGGGCCTTGATGCGATCCTTATTAGATGAATTGATGGATTAGAGACACCGTTCTTTATGATTTGTGTGAATACTAATGATTATATGAAACACCATTCAAAATTGAATCTATCTCCTAAAATTTGAAGGCATTGATACTTTTGGCCCACTTTGATGTATGATTGCACTAAATTTACCAAAATGTTACAATTCATTCAAGTCCATTCCAACATTATCCACCACCCCCTAGAGATACTCCACATATCTATGTAATATTAGACATTTTATATATGTGGAACAGACTCTATGGAAATTTATCATTATGAAAGTTCTTATAAATTCATGTACATCCTCATTGTAAATGACATTAATCAAAATGGGAAGAAGTTTTACCCATCAAAGAGGTCATGGAAATAAACATTGACAGCTCTGGGAAAGACAATAAAATCACATGATTTGGTTTCACTCACAAAATTTGAAGTAAAATGGAATCAATTTCTATTCTTCTTAATTATAATAATTATATCATGATTATAGTATAAAACCAACCTTTCATCTTTTATCCATGTAGTTGTTGACAGATAGATAGAGGTCTTCAATAAGACAATATCCAATATACTCATGAAGATTGTAAATAAGGGAAAAAATCTTGGCCAAAAAAGTTTTTCCACGATCTGTGGGCTTACCAAACAATGTCCCACACCACCACTCATGAAACCACATAATCATTAGTATATAGTGATGAACGATTTCTATTCATTGAATTTTAGTTACACTTGACCTATATTTCCACCCAGAGTCAATTATCCACAGATGAGCAGTCACAAAAATTTCACGATGATTCAATGTGACCGTATGGGATAGGGTTTCATACCATGCATCATTTGGAGAATTAAAAAAACTAGAGAGCATGAGACTTTAAAAAAATGGATCTCCATCGTTCTTTTTTGGATGTATAATTGGTCTTAGTCCTTAGTACTCTAATGATACATGGAATGAATCCCCCAAAATTTTATCCAAAATGGGAGGGGCCATATGTACATTATAAGGTATAATAAAATGAATAATAATCAATAATTTCAATGGATGGATAGCTTATTGTAGCTCTTTAAAATGCATGGTTATTGATGAAATATTTCATATAGCCAAAATTTATTTCCTAATTTCATGACATTAAACAACATGATAAAATGTCATTTTTAATGAAATTAGACTACAAATTTTGTATTTTTTGTACCACATAATGCTAAACTATATGGAAAATGACCATGCAATATGAAATTAAGTTATTATTCTAGCATCCTAATTTCATGACGTTAAACTAGAAGATAATATTCATGTTATATGACATTAAGTGGCGTAACATGTATATCCTTAACACATGATGTTAAATTGTATTTAAATCTTCCACATAATGTAACACCCCAAGAATTCATAATGTGTTATTTCTTCAAAATAATTCAATAACTTGTACTACACGCAACACCGAGTTCAATCACACCTTGACTTACAAAAAAAGGCCATTAAAAGAGGTGATGAATAGTATTAACTAAATTTTAAACTTTATATAATCCTTATAATTTTAAAATCCACATTATGAGTTTCTTAGTCATAATGCAAGAACAGATTCATTTTCAGTATTGCACTTTTATCAACATTTAATAGTGAAACCTTTTTAAATACAATATTTTAAACTTTTTGACTAAATGGGGACATCAAAAAAATTTAAAATGAAACATCCCAAGCTTCCACGGTACGCTTTCCTTTGAATAAAATAGTAGCGTGTGTTGTACGCAACTTCGTGTTTTAACACGTGCCACAACCGATCAAACTTGCCGTTATGAATAGTAATACCTAATTTTTGAAATTATATATATTTTATTTTTAAAAATGGACTTCATTTTTGGATTCGGAATATCAAATTTAGCCTAAGGTGAAATTTTGGTACTTTTCGGATAACTTTAATATTTTGATGAATAGTGAAAATTACTAAATTTTAATTAAAAACAACTTTTTTAATCAAAATAATTAATAGTGATAAATTATTAATTTTAGTGGTTTTAAAGTATATTTAGAATATATTTTTACCACTTAATATAATGTTGGTCATTGGACATAATTTTACAATTAAACCGAACATAAACAAGTATCAATCTTTTGATAGTTATTATCTCTTAAAAACACGCTTTTTGTTTTGACAGCGGGAATTAATTTTAAATTAATTTCTGCCACTTCTGTGTTTTGAATTTAGAAAAATGGATTCCATATTTGGAATCAGGATGTTCAAATTGTGTAAATAGGTAACTTTTATTTTTAGACATTTTGAATAATTACTGCGGTAAATATTTTATTTACCATGGTTAAGGGTAAATCCGGTAAATAAGGGTAAAAAAATAATATTATAATAATACTAAATTACCCTAAAACGTGTCTCAACCCTATTGGTTGATACATGGTCGACCATGGGCATCTTTGGGTCTATTTTGGGACCCCATGGATCCACTTGTGAGTGATAATGACACTTTATTTTAATTAAGTTAAAATGAATACAAAAATGGCATAAGCTTACATCTTTTAAAAGAACAATTTTTACATAGGGTTATACATGTTGTATTTTCGATTATAAATATTCATTAGAAAGCTAAAAAGATTTCCTACATGATGATATTTTATTTATAATTTTTAGACATCAAATAAGTTAAATTATTAATGACACAATGATGATGCAGTAATTAATATAATAGTGAAAAATTAAAATAAGTGATATTATAAATACCCAAATAAATATAATATGAAACTTTTAATGAATTAAACTAATTTTATAGGATAATATGATATATTAGGATTGATTTAATTGACTTTGTTTGAAGAAATCAATCTGTTATGAGTTTCACAAAAATCAACTAATGAATAGTGTCAAAATTGACATAAAAGAGTTCTTAAAAAAAATATTATATTATTAATTGATATTAAAATCTAAGGTTCGGCCAAGAGACTTATATCATGATAGGTTAGTCATTAATGGACCACTTGGGGGTCGCTTGGATGTATATGGTATGTTTATTAACCATATAATATAAAAATACAAAGAGACATTGTAAAAGTGAAACTAATTAACTTAGAGTTAATACTTAAAGATAAGGTTAATATAAGTACCCAAACCTGTCTAAATTCTATTGGATGAGTTGTTTTCGACCTATCCCCACCTCATCCTTTGAATAGTCAACTTTGGAGCCTTTGAAAACCGAATATGAATTTATTATAAATTAATATTTCTAGCTTTTCCAAAGGTGCCCCTCACCCCTCTTATAAAAGGGCACTCCTCCTTCTCATTTCTTCACACCTCTCAAGCCACTTGGCTCGTCCAAACTCTGCCAAACTAAGCTCCCCACATCCCTCTCCTCCTCCTTGAAGTTTCCCCTTAGGAAGAAAGCATTTCAAGAAGTCCTTTGGTTCCAACCAAAGTGAGTTACCTAGATTAAAGGTAACGATTTCTCTTAAATTATTTTCATTTATTTTGCTTCTCCAACCCCCAAACTCTTTTTATTTCCTTTCTTTTGTAACAACACCAGTATCCACAATATACTAGGATGTTTTTATAAGAAGTATTCAAACTACACATACACACAACTCCATCTAATGGATGATGAACATAATGTTTCTGTGGATGGAAAACTAACGCCTCACGAAACGATGATTGTTCAAATACATCTTACCACCTCTCATGGTGGCCATTATGATGGCACTGTAATTAAATATGATATTAATGATATATATTTTATATATAAGCTTCTGTAATTCCATTTTATTTCATACCATTATTCGTTTCATGTTGTATATACATACGATAATTTCATTTGAGGAAGTGCGGACTACCGCCCCCTTAAAATGATATGACTCGTTCATACCACACATGGAACGTATAAAGGATGGTGTTAATGAACTTAAGTAACATATATAAAATATTATATTATACTGGAATAGTAATATACCTATGTATCATTTGGATTCGATTCTTTTAAAATAAAAATTAAATGGAAGTAGCGTTCGTGCGTACGTACGGACTACCGTCTCCACGAACGCGATGAGATTCATTCTCCATCGTATCCATTCAAGTATAATTATCATTTAATGATTTAAAAATGATGTTTAAGGACTTTATATCATTATGGATATGAATAAGATACAACAAACATGACTTATGTAACAAAACATATAAAAGAAAATGAGTAAGTTAACACCCGAAACGACGATAATTCTAAGATATTATTAACAAATCAATGTTAAAAGATCATATATGATATCATATAAATATATATGATTCTTGTATAATTTAATAACAATTATTTAACCATTATACAGGAGGTTAACCTACCCCAACCAAGGAAAAGTACAAGGTAAGGGTTATTTCACAATCTCTTCATTATCTGAGGTTGTATTATACGTAATAATCTACTGGGATCTCTTTATCATCCACATCCATGTTTCTTCGAAATGTATTTCAAAACATTTTTACTATTTACAAGAATATGGGTTAAAGTCATTTATACCCTTGTTTGACTTTTTATAAGAGGTTTATAAAGTAATCTTTCCGTCGTTTTCAAAACAAGGTCCTTTTTAACCTTTTCGACAGAATTGAGGTAAGAATGTTTTTTTTAACTTATACGGCGGGTGCGGTTATTTTCCGCCGTTATAAAATCGTCGAAGCTTTCCTTACAAGCTTATAAGAATATTTTCAAAGAAAATGTTTTATTTTATATGGATCTTAAATGATTTCAAAATAAAAGGAGATACTTCTTTTAAAAGAATTTTGATTTCATCTAGGTCAACATCCTTTGATGGATTTTAAGATTATTTGAAGTTGATTTATTATAATACAAAACTTCTATAATGTATTGAAGGTTTTGTGATATGTTTGAATGTGGATGTGCTATTTTATACCATTCATAGTTTATGGTGAAACTATTGACATTTCGTATGCTAGTTTTAATCCGAATGTTTATGTTATATTTCAAACTTTTCTTCAGATGAATGTGCTAAACAAGTATGTTCCGGGTTGGGGACCGGTAAAAGTAAGCCCTCCAGGTTGGGGACTGGTTAAAGTAAGCCCTCCAGGTTAGGGACTGGTAAAAGTATGCCCTCCGGGTTGGTGTCCGGTTATTAGAGGCACTCCGGGTTGGTGTCCGGTTATTAGAGGCACTCCGGGTTGGTGTCCGGTTATTAGAGGCACTCCGGGTTGGTGTCCGGTTATTAGAGGCACTCCGGGTTGGGTTCCGGTTAGAAGTAACCCCTAGGTCTTGGGATGAGGCCTAGACAAAGAAATTAACGTTTAGCATTATGCATTCCAACATTATGAAAGTGGTTATTGATTTTTGCATGTGATTATTCGATTAGTAGAATATCCATGTGAACAAGTAAATGGCATTATTTAATTTTATTTATGCCATACTATGTTGAAGTTCAATTTTAAAAGGCTTTTGTTTTAGTTATAAATTGCCTTAAATGTTTATGCTTATTTTGAATGTTCCTCTTTATTGTTATCCTTACTGGGCATTTGAGCTCACCCCTTTTCTATGTTTTATTTTTCCCAGGAAGTGAAGATGTAAGTTATGAATGACCTGCAGGGATATTATGAGGGGATTGTAGTGTGGACTGTGGAAACATTATGTTGTTGTAGTAGTTTTTGATTTTATGATGTAATGTAAAACTTATGAATATATCTAGTGTTTCCAAGGCTACTAAACCAATCGGTCTTTCGAGATTTGATCTTTCTTGTGATCATGCCAATGTTATGAAGTAATGCACCGACTCTAGGTAATTAGGGTCGGGGCGTTACAGTTGGTATCAGAGGAAGTTTAGTACAAACCTTGGAAGCTAGATTTAGATAAACTCTGATTAGAGCACGTAGACCTAAGATGAACGTTGAGGATTAGTATAGAAGAACTTCCTAGAATTTTGGTATTGTAGAGATTTTGTGAGTTTTTCGAGCAATACATCCCTGTCTGGATACGAGCAGGTAGAGGCGGCTCTGGCACAGATGTACCTAGGGGTAAAACCCGAAAACACCGCTTTGAGCAAGACTCGAACGGGAACTGGTGCACGACAACGGGCCTTGCTGCACTCTTGGTTACGACACTCCCGGGGGATATGCTTAGGATAACTCTCATTTTCTTTACAAATCATTATGAAGGGTTTATGAGTATATACTTCCTCAAAGAAAACATTTTTATGATTATGGATTATATCCATAAATAGTTCAATTTATGTTAAGTGTTTTATAAGTATGGGATTATGTATTTTGATTCATAAACTGATCTAGTTTATGCCATTGTTTAGAAATGGCGCCCAGTAGAAGGAATGAGAACTCCAGAAATACACATGATTCAAAGAGAAGGAAGGATCATATCTTTCATGGTCTTAAGCTAGAATTTATAAGAGAAATAGTCTCCCATGTATTATCATCATATGAAGAAATAATATCATGTGTTGATAAGATAAGTAAAGAGTTTACTGAGTCCTATGGCTTTGAAGGGAATCAAGAGAAGAAAAGGATGGAAGAGAGAAAGATGGATAAAGGGAAAAGGGAAAAGAAGAATTTTCCCATATGTGGTAACTGTGGAAAGAAACACCCTCGAACTTGCCTGAAAGGAATGGGAGTTTGTTATAAGTGTGGAGGAAAAGGGCACAAGGTACGTGACTGCAAGGGTAAGAAAATGGTTTTAAATGTACAATGCTTCATTTGTAAGGAGTTTGGACACTACGCGAACCTATGTCCCAGTCATCAGACTATGCCGAAAATGATGTCATTGGATAATAATCAAGTTATGATACTACCACAGATGAAGAGGAATGATTAGAGTTCTTATGTTGATTATGTCAATTCAGTGTTGTATCAACAATGTACTTGTTATAATAATTATGGAGTATATAAGGATTGTACTGTAGTACTATTTCATTAAGGACTTGAGATTGTGTGGAACAAAGAAAAGTGACTCAATAGCAGGATAAATTTTTGGAAAATATATGGTTGAGAGAATGATAAACCATAATATAGTTCTGATACCGAGTTAGTGATTTTGGAATAATACATGATTGTTTTGGATAAATTATATTGGATATTCTTGACTACCTTGGAACTAATTAATGATATGTATATTCCATTATTGTTGGGGTTTAAAACATTTTTGGATTGATGAGGTATATCCAGCATTCTATATGGAATAAGGGAGCATGAATGTAATCAATAAGGAATATGGTAATTCAGGATGTTTCAGTGTATTAAAAGAATACATGATGAAGGTATTCATATGCTATTACGTGGTAAAAAGGATCTACATTATTTTTAACTTCCTTATAAATGTTGGACTGTGAGTTTGGTCAGAAATATTTTGGATAAATTCTAGTTTGAGATTAATTTTGGATGGCCATAAAAGGACAACCCGGAGGTCGGGCGGCAACCCGTCGCGTCCGGCAAGGCCGCGAGACTTGGACCCGCAACCGAAGGGCGACAAGGGTGTATCACCTACCACTGGCCCACGAGATGTCCTAGATTAAATAATGCAGTTTTTATTAAAAGATCTTGTAGATGAATTATAAATTCGTTTATTTTGGAACCCTATACGAATAGTGTTAATAGATTTTTTTACATTCTATTATCTTTTAGAGTGAAAGATGAGTTTGTGGTAGAAATTTATTAATGGATAAAACTCTAATTATAAAGTATGTATACCTCCTTATGATCTTAGCCAATCTAATAAATAAATTCCACAACGTTAAGAAAAGGAACTTAGAACAAAAATGTTGTCCTAGATGGTACCTTAAATCATCACTAATTTATGGATTTGGGATTGTTGGCCCTTTCATAGCCATGTTCTCTACCACTCTCCATCAGATAATTGATGGTTAGATTTCTCCTCCATATCCATATTTACCTACATGGAACCCTAGTATGTGTTATTTTCGGTAATCTTCATACTTTCCACTCTTTATTTTAAACAGAGGCCTCATTAATTCAGTTTTCGATGTGGGATTTCAACTAAGATATTTTGAAACGTCAAAAATGTGTCATCCCAATATTCTATGTTTTGTTGAACCAATGGTATTTCAAATCATCATAAATTGATGAGTTTAAGGACCTCAATGTTATACTTGTTTGTGATTGATGACCTCAATCACTACCTATAAATATTTACGTTTTTCCTCCAATTATATGTCTCTAATTTCCACCAATGTTCTCCTAATCAAGAGCATAATTTGGTGGTGACCCTTTCATTTCTCTTTTCCTCATATTAAGACTAAATTTTAGTAACCCAATTTCCGATGTGGGTTTTCCCACAAATATATTTTCTATTTTCAACCTTTTATTTTCTAAGAACAATTTCAAATTGCGAGGACGCAATTTATTGAAGGAGGGGAGAATGTAACACCCCAAGAATTCATAATGTGTTATTTCTTCAAAATAATTCAATAACTTGTACTACACGCAACACCGAGTTCAATCACACCTTGACTTACAAAAAAAGGCCATTAAAAGAGGTGATGAATAGTATTAACTAAATTTTAAACTTTATATAATCCTTATAATTTTAGAATCCACATTATGAGTTTCTTAGTCATAATGCAAGAACAGATTCATTTTCAGTATTGCACTTTTATCAACATTTAATAGTGAAACCTTTTTAAATACAATATTTTAAACTTTTTGACTAAATGGGGACATCAAAAAAATTTAAAATGAAACATCCCAAGCTTCCACGGTACGCTTTCCTTTGAATAAAATAGTAGTATGTGTTGTACGCAACTTCGTGTTTTAACACGTGCCACAACCGATCAAACTTGCCGTTATGAATAGTAATACCTAATTTTTGAAATTATATATATTTTATTTTTAAAAATGGACTTCATTTTTGGATTCGGAATATCAAATTTAGCCTAAGGTGAAATTTTGGTACTTTTCGGATAACTTTAATATTTTGATGAATAGTGAAAATTACTAAATTTTAATTAAAAACAACTTTTTTAATCAAAATAATTAATAGTGATAAATTATTAATTTTAGTGGTTTTAAAGTATATTTAGAATATATTTTTACCACTTAATATAATGTTGGTCATTGGACATAATTTTACAATTAAACCGAACATAAACAAGTATCAATCTTTTGATAGTTATTATCTCTTAAAAACACGCTTTTTGTTTTGACAGCGGGAATTAATTTTAAATTAATTTCTGCCACTTCTGTGTTTTGAATTTAGAAAAATGGATTCCATATTTGGAATCAGGATGTTCAAATTGTGTAAATAGGTAACTTTTATTTTTAGACATTTTGAATAATTACTGCGGTAAATATTTTATTTACCATGGTTAAGGGTAAATCCGGTAAATAAGGGTAAAAAAAATAATATTATAATAATACTAAATTACCCTAAAACGTGTCTTAACCCTATTGGTTGATACATGGTCGACCATGGGCATCTTTCGGTCTATTTTGGGACCCCATGGATCCACTTGTGAGTGATAATGACACTTTATTTTAATTAAGTTAAAATGAATACAAAAATGGCATAAGCTTACATCTTTTAAAAGAACAATTTTTACATAGGGTTATACATGTTGTATTTTCGATTATAAATATTCATTAGAAAGCTAAAAAGATTTCCTACATGATGATATTTTATTTATAATTTTTAGACATCAAATAAGTTAAATTATTAATGACACAATGATGATGCAGTAATTAATATAATAGTGAAAAATTAAAATAAGTGATATTATAAATACCCAAATAAATATAATATGAAACTTTTAATGAATTAAACTAATTTTATAGGATAATATGATATATTAGGATTGATATAATTGACTTTTTTTGAAGAAATCAATCTGTTATGAGTTTCACAAAAATCAACTAATGAATAGTGTCAAAATTGACATAAAAGAGTTCTTAAAAAAAATATTATATTATTAATTGATATTAAAATCTAAGGTTCGGCCAAGAGACTTATATCATGATAGGTTAGTCATTAATGGACCACTTGGGGGTCGCTTGGATGTATATGGTATGTTTATTAACCATATAATATAAAAATACAAAGAGACATTGTAAAAGTGAAACTAATTAACTTAGAGTTAATACTTAAAGATAAGGTTAATATAAGTACCCAAACCTGTCTAAATTCTATTGGATGAGTTGTTTTCGACCTATCCCCACCTCATACTTTGAATAGTCAACTTTGGAGCCTTTGAAAACCGAATATGAATTTATTATAAATTAATATTTCTAGCTTTTCCAAAGGTGCCCCTCACCCCTCTTATAAAAGGGCACTCCTCCTTCTCATTTATTCACACCTCTCAAGCCACTTGGCTCGTCCAAACTCTGCCAAACTAAGCTCCCCACATCCCTCTCCTCCTCCTTGAAGTTTCCCCTTAGGAAGAAAGCATTTCAAGAAGTCCTTTGGTTCCAACCAAAGTGAGTTACCTAGATTAAAGGTAACGATTTCTCTTAAATTATTTTCATTTATTTTGCTTCTCCAACCCCCAAACTCTTTTTATTTCCTTTCTTTTGTAACAACACCAGTATCCACAATATACTAGGATGTTTTTATAAGAAGTATTCAAACTACACATACACACAACTCCATCTAATGGATGATGAACATAATGTTTCTGTGGATGGAAAACTAACGCCTCACGAAACGATGATTGTTCAAATACATCTTACCACCTCTCATGGTGGCCATTATGATGGCACTGTAATTAAATATGATATTAATGATATATATTTTATATATAAGCTTCTGTAATTCCATTTTATTTCATTCCATTATTCGTTTCATGTTGTATATACATACGATAATTTCATTTGAGGAAGTGCGGACTACCGCCCCCTTAAAATGATATGACTCGTTCATACCACACATGGAACGTATAAAGGATGGTGTTAATGAACTTAAGTAACATATATAAAATATTATATTATACTGGAATAGTAATATACCTATGTATCATTTGGATTCGATTCTTTTAAAATAAAAATTAAATGGAAGTAGCGTTCGTGCGTACGTACGGACTACCGTCTCCACGAACGCGATGAGATTCATTCTCCATCGTATCCATTCAAGTATAATTATCATTTAATGATTTAAAAATGATGTTTAAGGACTTTATATCATTATGGATATGAATAAGATACAACAAACATGACTTATGTAACAAAACATATAAAAGAAAATGAGTAAGTTAACACCCGAAACGACGATAATTCTAAGATATTATTAACAAATCAATGTTAAAAGATCATATATGATATCATATAAATATATATGATTCTTGTATAATTTAATAACAATTATTTAACCATTATACAGGAGGTTAACCTACCCCAACCAAGGAAAAGTACAAGGTAAGGGTTATTTCACAATCTCTTCATTATCTGAGGTTGTATTATACGTAATAATCTACTGGGATCTCTTTATCATCCACATCCATGTTTCTTCGAAATGTATTTCAAAACATTTTTACTATTTACAAGAATATGGGTTAAAGTCATTTATACCCTTGTTTGACTTTTTATAAGAGGTTTATAAAGTAATCTTTCCGTCGTTTTCAAAACAAGGTCCTTTTTAACCTTTTCGACAGAATTGAGGTAAGAATGTTTTTTTTAACTTATACGGCGGGTGCGGTTATTTTCCGCCGTTATAAAATCGTCGAAGCTTTCCTTACAAGCTTATAAGAATATTTTCAAAGAAAATGTTTTATTTTATATGGATCTTAAATGATTTCAAAATAAAAGGAGATACTTCTTTTAAAAGAATTTTGATTTCATCTAGGTCAACATCCTTTGATGGATTTTAAGATTATTTGAAGTTGATTTATTATAATACAAAACTTCTATAATGTATTGAAGGTTTTGTGATATGTTTGAATGTGGATGTGCTATTTTATACCATTCATAGTTTATGGTGAAACTATTGACATTTCGTATGCTAGTTTTAATCCGAATGTTTATGTTATATTTCAAACTTTTCTTCAGATGAATGTGCTAAACAAGTATGTTCCGGGTTGGGGACCGGTAAAAGTAAGCCCTCCAGGTTGGGGACTGGTTAAAGTAAGCCCTCCAGGTTAGGGACTGGTAAAAGTATGCCCTCCGGGTTGGTGTCCGGTTATTAGAGGCACTCCGGGTTGGTGTCCGGTTATTAGAGGCACTCCGGGTTGGTGTCCGGTTATTAGAGGCACTCCGGGTTGGTGTCCGGTTATTAGAGGCACTCCGGGTTGGGTTCCGGTTAGAAGTAACCCCTAGGTCTTGGGATGAGGCCTAGACAAAAGAATTTAACGTTTAGCATTATGCATTCCAACATTATGAAAGTGGTTATTGATTTTTGCATGTGATTATTCGATTAGTAGAATATCCATGTGAACAAGTAAATGGCATTATTTAATTTTATTTATGCCATACTATGTTGAAGTTCAATTTTAAAAGGCTTTTGTTTTAGTTATAAATTGCCTTAAATGTTTATGCTTATTTTGAATGTTCCTCTTTATTGTTATCCTTACTGGGCATTTGAGCTCACCCCTTTTCTATGTTTTATTTTTCCCAGGAAGTGAAGATGTAAGTTATGAATGACCTGCAGGGATATTATGAGGGGATTGTAGTGTGGACTGTGGAAACATTATGTTGTTGTAGTAGTTTTTGATTTTATGATGTAATGTAAAACTTATGAATATATCTAGTGTTTCCAAGGCTACTAAACCAATCGGTCTTTCGAGATTTGATCTTTCTTGTGATCATGCCAATGTTATGAAGTAATGCACCGACTCTAGGTAATTAGGGTCGGGGCGTTACAGTTGGTATCAGAGGAAGTTTAGTACAAACCTTGGAAGCTAGATTTAGATAAACTCTGATTAGAGCACGTAGACCTAAGATGAACGTTGAGGATTAGTATAGAAGAACTTCCTAGAATTTTGGTATTGTAGAGATTTTGTGAGTTTTTCGAGCAATACATCCCTGTCTGGATACGAGCAGGTAGAGGCGGCTCTGGCACAGATGTACCTAGGGGTAAAACCCGAAAACACCGCTTTGAGCTAGACTCGAACGGGAACTGGTGCACGACAACGGGCCTTGCTGCACTCTTGGTTACGACACTCCCGGGGGATATGCTTAGGATAACTCTCATTTTCTTTACAAATCATTATGAAGGGTTTATGAGTATATACTTCCTCAAAGAAAACATTTTTATGATTATGGATTATATCCATAAATAGTTCAATTTATGTTAAGTGTTTTATAAGTATGGGATTATGTATTTTGATTCATAAACTGATCTAGTTTATGCCATTGTTTAGAAATGGCGCCCAGTAGAAGGAATGAGAACTCCAGAAATACACATGATTCAAAGAGAAGGAAGGATCATATCTTTCATGGTCTTAAGCTAGAATTTATAAGAGAAATAGTCTCCCATGTATTATCATCATATGAAGAAATAATATCATGTGTTGATAAGATAAGTAAAGAGTTTACTGAGTCCTATGGCTTTGAAGGGAATCAAGAGAAGAAAAGGATGGAAGAGAGAAAGATGGATAAAGGGAAAAGGGAAAAGAAGAATTTTCCCATATGTGGTAACTGTGGAAAGAAACACCCTCGAACATGCCTGAAAGGAATGGGAGTTTGTTATAAGTGTGGAGGAAAAGGGCACAAGGTACGTGACTGCAAGGGTAAGAAAATGGTTTTAAATGTACAATGCTTCATTTGTAAGGAGTTTGGACACTACGCGAACCTATGTCCCAGTCATCAGACTATGCCGAAAATGATGTCATTGGATAATAATCAAGTTATGATACTACCACAGATGAAGAGGAATGATTAGAGTTCTTATGTTGATTATGTCAATTCAGTGTTGTATCAACAATGTACTTGTTATAATAATTATGGAGTATATAAGGATTGTACTGTAGTACTATTTCATTAAGGACTTGAGATTGTGTGGAACAAAGAAAAGTGACTCAATAGCAGGATAAATTTTTGGAAAATATATGGTTGAGAGAATGATAAACCATAATATAGTTCTGATACCGAGTTAGTGATTTTGGAATAATACATGATTGTTTTGGATAAATTATATTGGATATTCTTGACTACCTTGGAACTGATTAATGATATGTATATTCCATTATTGTTGGGGTTTAAAACATTTTTGGATTGATGAGGTATATCCAGCATTCTATATGGAATAAGGGAGCATGAATGTAATCAATAAGGAATATGGTAATTCAGGATGTTTCAGTGTATTAAAAGAATACATGATGAAGGTATTCATATGCTATTACGTGGTAAAAAGGATCTACATTATTTTTAACTTCCTTATAAATGTTGGACTGTGAGTTTGGTCAGAAATATTTTGGATAAATTCTAGTTTGAGATTAATTTTGGATGGCCATAAAAGGACAACCCGGAGGTCGGGCGGCAACCCGTCGCGTCCGGCAAGGCCGCGAGACTTGAACCCGCAACCGAAGGGCGACAAGGGTGTATCACCTACCACTGGCCCACGAGATGTCCTAGATTAAATAATGCAGTTTTTATTAAAAGATCTTGTAGATGAATTATAAATTCGTTTATTTTGGAACCCTATACGAATAGTGTTAATAGATTTTTTTACATTCTATTATCTTTTAGAGTGAAAGATGAGTTTGTGGTAGAAATTTATTAATGGATAAAACTCTAATTATAAAGTATGTATACCTCCTTATGATCTTAGCCAATCTAATAAATAAATTCCACAACGTTAAGAAAAGGAACTTAGAACAAAAATGTTGTCCTAGATGGTACCTTAAATCATCACTAATTTATGGATTTGGGATTGTTGGCCCTTTCATAGCCATGTTCTCTACCACTCTCCATCAGATAATTGATGGTTAGATTTCTCCTCCATATCCATATTTACCTACATGGAACCCTAGTATGTGTTATTTTCGGTAATCTTCATACTTTCCACTCTTTATTTTAAACAGAGGCCTCATTAATTCAGTTTTCGATGTGGGATTTCAACTAAGATATTTTGAAACGTCAAAAATGTGTCATCCCAATATTCTATGTTTTGTTGAACCAATGGTATTTCAAATCATCATAAATTGATGAGTTTAAGGACCTCAATGTTATACTTGTTTGTGATTGATGACCTCAATCACTACCTATAAATATTTACGTTTTTCCTCCAATTATATGTCTCTAATTTCCACCAATGTTCTCCTAATCGAGAGCATAATTTGGTGGTGACCCTTTCATTTCTCTTTTCCTCATATTAAGACTAAATTTTAGTAACCCAATTTCCGATGTGGGTTTTCCCACAAATATATTTTCTATTTTCAACCTTTTATTTTCTAAGAACAATTTCAAATTGCGAGGACGCAATTTATTGAAGGAGGGGAGAATGTAACACCCCAAGAATTCATAATGTGTTATTTCTTCAAAATAATTCAATAACTTGTACTACACGCAACACCGAGTTCAATCACACCTTGACTTACAAAAAAAGGCCATTAAAAGAGGTGATGAATAGTATTAACTAAATTTTAAACTTTATATAATCCTTATAATTTTAGAATCCACATTATGAGTTTCTTAGTCATAATGCAAGAACAGATTCATTTTCAGTATTGCACTTTTATCAACATTTAATAGTGAAACCTTTTTAAATACAATATTTTAAACTTTTTGACTAAATGGGGACATCAAAAAAATTTAAAATGAAACATCCCAAGCTTCCACGGTACGCTTTCCTTTGAATAAAATAGTAGTATGTGTTGTACGCAACTTCGTGTTTTAACACGTGCCACAACCGATCAAACTTGCCGTTATGAATAGTAATACCTAATTTTTGAAATTATATATATTTTATTTTTAAAAATGGACTTCATTTTTGGATTCGGAATATCAAATTTAGCCTAAGGTGAAATTTTGGTACTTTTCGGATAACTTTAATATTTTGATGAATAGTGAAAATTACTAAATTTTAATTAAAAACAACTTTTTTAATCAAAATAATTAATAGTGATAAATTATTAATTTTAGTGGTTTTAAAGTATATTTAGAATATATTTTTACCACTTAATATAATGTTGGTCATTGGACATAATTTTACAATTAAACCGAACATAAACAAGTATCAATCTTTTGATAGTTATTATCTCTTAAAAACACGCTTTTTGTTTTGACAGCGGGAATTAATTTTAAATTAATTTCTGCCACTTATGTGTTTTGAATTTAGAAAAATGGATTCCATATTTGGAATCAGGATGTTCAAATTGTGTAAATAGGTAACTTTTATTTTTAGACATTTTGAATAATTACTGCGGTAAATATTTTATTTACCATGGTTAAGGGTAAATCCGGTAAATAAGGGTAAAAAAAATAATATTATAATAATACTAAATTACCCTAAAACGTGTCTTAACCCTATTGGTTGATACATGGTCGACCATGGGCATCTTTCGGTCTATTTTGGGACCCCATGGATCCACTTGTGAGTGATAATGACACTTTATTTTAATTAAGTTAAAATGAATACAAAAATGGCATAAGCTTACATCTTTTAAAAGAACAATTTTTACATAGGGTTATACATGTTGTATTTTCGATTATAAATATTCATTAGAAAGCTAAAAAGATTTCCTACATGATGATATTTTATTTATAATTTTTAGACATCAAATAAGTTAAATTATTAATGACACAATGATGATGCAGTAATTAATATAATAGTGAAAAATTAAAATAAGTGATATTATAAATACCCAAATAAATATAATATGAAACTTTTAATGAATTAAACTAATTTTATAGGATAATATGATATATTAGGATTGATATAATTGACTTTTTTTGAAGAAATCAATCTGTTATGAGTTTCACAAAAATCAACTAATGAATAGTGTCAAAATTGACATAAAAGAGTTCTTAAAAAAAATATTATATTATTAATTGATATTAAAATCTAAGGTTCGGCCAAGAGACTTATATCATGATAGGTTAGTCATTAATGGACCACTTGGGGGTCGCTTGGATGTATATGGTAAGTTTATTAACCATATAATATAAAAATACAAAGAGACATTGTAAAAGTGAAACTAATTAACTTAGACTTAATACTTAAAGATAAGGTTAATATAAGTACCCAAACCTGTCTAAATTCTATTGGATGAGTTGTTTTCGACCTATCCCCACCTCATCCTTTGAATAGTCAACTTTGGAGCCTTTGAAAACCGAATATGAATTTATTATAAATTAATATTTCTAGCTTTTCCAAAGGTGCCCCTCACCCCTCTTATAAAAGGGCACTCCTCCTTCTCATTTCTTCACACCTCTCAAGCCACTTGGCTCGTCCAAACTCTGCCAAACTAAGCTCCCCACATCCCTCTCCTCCTCCTTGAAGTTTCCCCTTAGGCAGAAAGCATTTCAAGAAGTCCTTTGGTTCCAACCAAAGTGAGTTACCTAGATTAAAGGTAACGATTTCTCTTAAATTATTTTCATTTATTTTGCTTCTCCAACCCCCAAACTCTTTTTATTTCCTTTCTTTTGTAACAACACCAGTATCCACAATATACTAGGATGTTTTTATAAGAAGGATTCAAACTACACATACACACAACTCCATCTAATGGATGATGAACATAATGTTTCTGTGGATGGCAAACTAACGCCTCACGAAACGATGATTGTTCAAATACATCTTACCACCTCTCATGGTGGCCATTATGATGGCACTGTAATTAAATATGATATTAATGATATATATTTTATATATAAGCTTCTGTAATTCCATTTTATTTCATACCATTATTCGTTTCATGTTGTATATATATACGATAATTTCATTTGAGGAAGTGCGGACTACCGCCCCCTTAAAATGATATGACTCGTTCATACCACACATGGAACGTATAAAGGATGGTGTTAATGAACTTAAGTAACATATATAAAATATTATATTATACTGGAATAGTAATATACCTATGTATCATTTGGATTCGATTCTTTTAAAATAAAAATTAAATGGAAGTAGCGTTCGTGCGTACGTACGGACTACCGTCTCCACGAACGCGATGAGATTCATTCTCCATCGTATCCATTCAAGTATAATTATCATTTAATGATTTTAAAATGATGTTTAAGGACTTTATATCATTCTGGATATGAATAAGATACAACAAACATGACTTATGTAACAAAACATATAAAAGAAAATGAGTAAGTTAACACCCGAAACGACGATAATTCTAAGATATTATTAACAAATCAATGTTAAAAGATCATATATGATATCATATTAATATATATGATTCTTGTATAATTTAATAACAATTATTTAACCATTATACAGGAGGTTAACCTACCCCAACCAAGGAAAAGTACAAGGTAAGGGTTATTTCACAATCTCTTCATTATCCGAGGTTGTATTATACGTAATAATCTACTGGGATCTCTTTATCATCCACATCCATGTTTCTTCGAAATGTATTTCAAAACATTTTTACTATTTACAATAATATGGGTTAAAGTCATTTATACCCTTGTTTGACTTTTTATAAGAGGTTTATAAAGTAATCTTTCCGTCGTTTTCAAAACAAGGTCCTTTTTAACCTTTTCGACAGAATTGAGGTAAGAATGTTTTTTTTAACTTATACGGCGGGTGCGGTTATTTTCCGCCGTTATAAAATCGTCGAAGCTTTCCTTACAAGCTTATAAGAATATTTTCAAAGAAAATGTTTTATTTTATATGGATCTTAAATGATTTCAAAATAAAAGGAGATACTTCTTTTAAAAGAATTTTGATTTCATCTAGGTCAACATCCTTTGATGGATTTTAAGATTATTTGAAGTTGATTTATTATAATACAAAACTTCTATAATGTATTGAAGGTTTTGTGATATGTTTGAATGTGGATGTGCTATTTTATACCATTCATAGTTTATGGTGAAACTATTGACATTTCGTATGCTAGTTTTAATCCGAATGTTTATGTTATATTTCAAACTTTTCTTCAGATGAATGTGCTAAACAAGTATGTTCCGGGTTGGGGACCGGTAAAAGTAAGCCCTCCAGGTTGGGGACTGGTTAAAGTAAGCCCTCCAGGTTAGGGACTGGTAAAAGTATGCCCTCCGGGTTGGTGTCCGGTTATTAGAGGCACTCCGGGTTGGTGTCCGGTTATTAGAGGCACTCCGGGTTGGTGTCCGGTTATTAGAGGCACTCCGGGTTGGTGTCCGGTTATTAGAGGCACTCTGGGTTGGGTTCCGGTTAGAAGTAACCCCTAGGTCTTGGGATGAGGCCTAGACAAAGAAATTAACGTTTAGCATTATGCATTCCAACATTATGAAAGTGGTTATTTATTTTTGCATGTGATTATTCGATTAGTAGAATATCCATGTGAACAAGTAAATGGCATTATTTAATTTTATTTATGCCATACTATGTTGAAGTTCAATTTTAAAAGGCTTTTGTTTTAGTTATAAATTGCCTTAAATGTTTATGCTTATTTTGAATGTTCCTCTTTATTGTTATCCTTACTGGGCATTTGAGCTCACCCCTTTTCTATGTTTTATTTTTCCCAGGAAGTGAAGATGTAAGTTATGAATGACCTGCAGGGATATTATGAGGGGATTGTAGTGTGGACTGTGGAAACATTATGTTGTTGTAGTAGTTTTTGATTTTATGATGTAATGTAAAACTTATGAATATATCTAGTGTTTCCAAGGCTACTAAACCAATCGGTCTTTCGAGATTTGATCTTTCTTGTGATCATGCCAATGTTATGAAGTAATGCACTGACTCTAGGTAATTAGGGTCGGGGCGTTACACATAACTTGTAATAAAATAGATTATCCAATGTCCTGGTCACATTCCATTAATCTATATGATATGAATTCCTTGATGTATACAATAAAACTACATAGCATGAATGTCCTCACTATAAAACATTAGAATGCATTGAACTCATCACCTCAATAAGACATTAAACTATGCTACCAATGTATTTACCGCATGATGTTAAAAAATATGGAAAAAAATTTCTAATTGTTTGATGATAAACTACATAGCACCATGATGTTCACACCTAATATAAATAATCTTCGGCATTGGTCCCCTACCCCATAATGTCACCAAACTACATTTGTCTTAATTTCTTCCCTCATAGGATATGTACTTCTGTCTATACCTTGCATGTCGGAATCATCCACCATAAAAGATATATCCACCCACTTTTCTCAGGGACTGAACTAATGAAGTGAGGTTTCTTCATTGAACAATGTATGTATCAATTCACATTTAAATGATATACATATAGACTCATCGATCTTATATCTTGGTGCATCCACCAAATGATTCAAATAACTATGATATACCCATGAATACATATATATTACGATATAATCCCATGTCATTAAATTTTTCATGCACCACGCTTAGCTCACGTGAGATAAGGAATTGCAGTGAGGGTTTCCCCCACAAAAACAATGTAAAAAAGGTAATTTATAGGGCAATCACCTCAATATAAGGGCTAAAAATACCCCCTCCATGTGCATGGGTAAGACGGGTATAGGTAACATACCTTAAAGGATATATGTGTGGAATCATTCCTTCCCATGAAGAACATGTAGTGTCACACAGATTCTACATTATGTTCAATATGCACCTAAAAAATGACCATTTCGCTACGTACGAGTCAACATTGCACAATAATATTCTATAACTATTTGTGTAATGATTCTAACCCTCAACAGATATATAGTGACACAAAGATTCTATATCATATCCCATCCTCCATAACAAAAAATAAATATTCACCTCCCCCGGTATCAGTCAGACATGGGTAGGTAAATTCAATGAGCCGCGTACAGATAAATTCTCATCCCAATAATAGTTGCAGAGGTACCTGAATCTCCAAATCGGGGCCTAACTACCTCAACTGAATGAATGTAAAATTCACCAATATCCTACAAATTATTGACAATATATAAAGGAGATTTCAAAACAATAATCCCACAAAAAGGATCATAATAAAACTGCTTCACCATATATAACAGTAATATCAATATAGGGAAGTCTATATGTCACGAATAATTATGGGATGCATATTTATGAAATGGCAAGACATAGCTCATTCCATTTATCATGATTTGTTAATCCGGAAATTTTAGATCATTACAAACCTCCCTCTCCATCGGAATAGGAAGGTGACTTTCTTAAGGACATCTTGGTTGGACTCAACACAATATCCCATTGTGGATCTGCATATGTTTCATAGAAAAAAGTCATATCAACCAAAGAAAAATTAAACCTAAAAGAGGCATTTCCTAACATAGTTATCTCAATGCATTCGAAGCCTCCAACCATCTATCCTAGTCTGAGAACCCTAAGATCTTTGGTTTAAAATTTCTTTCCCCTTGACATATAGATTACACCAGAATATCTTAGCCTAATTAGACTACCCTCACTCATGGTCACCATAAAAATACATCTATACAACATGAAATTAAACCTTACTTCCAATTTAGTCATCGTATGACATTAAACATCATGTCCAAATGTCCTTTTTGAATGAAGCTAAACTGAATAACATTGTGATGTTCTCACCTGAGAGGAAATCACATTCAATATTGGTCAACTAACATGAATTTTCACAAAACTACATACATGTTTATTCATATCTATATAGGATATGAAGAGACACCTAGATAACATATCTGGGTGTAGACACCTCCCACTAAAACAAAAAACCATTCCCTTTTTATGGTTCATACCAGGATAGGGAACATCAAGAACTATGTAAATCTTGATTCTAGCCAAGGAAGGATACAAAGTGAAACCTAGACTCATAAACTAGTCCCACCGACCCAAGAGTAAAATGTGATGACCCTGTGTATGGCATAGACCCACATAGGATTCTTTCTATATTGAAAAATTTATGGCTTGATTCTATTCCAAGAATTATATATAGTGACATCTGGATCTTCATAATGGTTCATCCATATCCAATATAAAATTCACATATCCTTGTCTATCCCATCCCTATATGGTGGGTCAAACCTTTTTCATCATCGATTTCTCACATTGAGAATAACTCATGTGTACATAGGTACCTAGACAAGGGATTCACTATATAACCACAGGAAATAAAAATATACCCTCTCCATACTCATGGTTCGACCCATGTAGGAAGTATAATGTCAAGATCTATGTGTGGTTTTGTTCCTATTATCATAGGATACGTAGTGAAACCTGAATCATAAATATCAGGTCCATAAGAAATAAAAGAATCAAAATGACCCCCCTATATATGAGTCAATTCTATGATTGGAATACATGGATTCATGGGTAATCACATCCTGAATGATTCCAATTTGACCAAACACACATATTAAATTTATCAAACTCAGGACTTAGAGGAATCTAAAATATTCATAAACCTCCATGACCATAAAAAATGGAAGGTCTGTGTACTGATAAACCCATTATTTATCAATACATAAAATTATCATGTGGTTCTGCATAGGTTATCCACCAAAAAGGAAAGTCATCCAATGGAAAATTATTCCTTACGATAGTATTTTTCTACTTCCATATACACAATGGATTCTATGTTCCATACTATCTCCCCTGATTCGAGAACCCCTAGATCCATGGTTTATTGTATCTTTCCTCCAAAAGTCATGGTATTGTCAGGGCATCCAGTGCTAGTTATCCACCAATTAATCAGAACATCTATATGAATGTCCTAATAATAATACACTACTATTGGATGGTGGTTGATACAAAATGTTCACCATTGGGCCCAAACAAAAAAAAACATAAAATAACTCATATTGATGTATGGGACATACCTATGTGGGAAATTTACAAACGTGGAAAAGGATATTCCCCCCATGTTCTAAAGATTGAAATTAATCCATACAAGAAAGTCAGATATGAGACCTGCCTAATTGATGATATCATATACAAGACAAAAATGTCCCACTCCTATATGTGATCCAAACCCCATATTTATATCCCTTTATATAACTACACCCAAAAAATTTATTATTACCATAAAATATATAGTGACAACTTAATACCATTCCTTAGTTCTAGAGGTGAAACAAAATTCCCCCCTCTTTTCATGCACTTGTTTCATACCAACACATAAAACCTCCTTATAGAAATATGGGTTAAACATCCACACCCATTTCTGATGAAATATCATCTTGAAATTCGACATTCATGTTCACAAACCACCTTATCAGAATCCTTTTTCTAATTTTGGATGGATCTGAATCCCTAAAAAATCATTGTCTATCAGAAATAGAATCTATGTTTCATGAGTACACCTTAGCTTAGATTTTAAAAATATGCCCCGGTGGATCAACATAAGTATACCAAAAAATGGAATATACACCAAAAAAATATTCATGCTCATGAGATGATTTATACTACCTCTGTACTCCCCTATGAAATTTACGTCCCACCTGACATCATAGTTTCAAAATATACATGGAATATAGTTTATAGTGTCTCACATTTGCATGCCTAAAAATGATAGAACGTTCATGGTCAGATTACCGTGAAGAAGGTATATTGAATACCCAATTTTTATAAGAAAAAGGTATTTAAATCATAATTCATAAAATTCATAGTTTCATGAAATTAATCTAATCCATTATTTAACCATACATTTCACAATACTAGTATATGTAGGTGTGATCTGTCATTCCAAATAAAAATTGATAAAAAAGACCTCATATTTTTATAGCACATATCCTTTGATAATCCACCCATGGTGTTGTTGAGAAATCCAAATTCTCCTAAAATTACACAACCATCAAAAGTGAAAGTTCAGTGTTTTGAAGAATTTGTTTTAATATTCATAATATATAAAATAGACTCAACAAAAGTTTCCCACAAAATATAAAATCAACCTAAGGAAAATTCATCTTCACGAAAGGCTATTCCAACATTTGTACAACACAATGGATTCCATGCCCCATATCATGTATCTCCTTTGGTGAATATAATGGTAAGGTCATGAAAACCACTCATTCATATCTGAAAGGTATTTAGACATCCTCCGGCGGTGATTCCAAAATGGGGCCCACAAACAACAATTTATGGTCAAAGGTGTTCAACCTAAATCATCAATTAAGATAATATAGTTATCAACACTCTAAAATTCCCCCTGAAAAGTGGCATGAAACTTCACCAAATGAAACCTCGCCATGGGAATTCTGGATTATAGTAGAGTACCATCCATCTAACCTATGATTTCTATGGTTTATGAAAAATATTAAGAAATCAATAATACAAAGTGACATAAAAACATGTTTGGTCTAAATCCCTCAATAAGAGACCTATGAAAATGTCATGTTATTCCCACTATACCAACACCAAATTAGTTTTAGAGAAAAATTATGGAAATAATATAGATGACAAAATATTTTTTGTGTTTCTCATGTACACCTAGAAAACCTGAACTCCACTTAATGGGTCCATATGCCAAGGAAATAATTAGTGCATTGGTTGATCATTTTAATTTAATTATACTGGGTCATGAATAAAATATGTACATTGTGAGGATCCTTATTGAGATTGAATTAATATTCCACATACTGCAATTGGAGGAAAATATAAATGAGTAACATTAAGATAAATCAAGATTCTATTCCATTAAATTGGAGTGGAGGAGCATCCACACTATGGATCCTCCCCCCGATAATAAAAAACAAGAGTGAGAATAGGTTGTGATTATTATAATGAATCCGACATCTCATGGGTCCTCAAAAAAGAGCATTATTTGAATTAGTCCATCAAGGGAGTGTTCTAGAGAATCCCTCTATTCACCATCAGCTTCAAGCACTAGAAACACTAATGGATGGAATAATAATTGGTGATTGTGTATAATAGTTACAATTTCAGCATTTTCACATGCACCTCGCACTCCCGTGGATCTATTGTTGGGGAAAACATGTTGTCAAAAAAAAATTGGTTCATCAACCACATGGTAATGTATCTCCTCTGTAATATCCCAAAAGATAACTTCTTGATGATGGGAGGATTTTAATTGGACAAGGTAGCCTTCAAATGTAGCTATTTATTCTCAAGATATGATGATTTAGTGTGTAAGGATGTTCATGTGGTGATAGTAAAATCCACCTGATCTAATATTAAGGAAAAATAATCTAAGGGTTTCATCCTAAAATGAAAATTACTTTATAAGATTTTCCTTGATGATGGTACAAATTTGAATCCTTGACTATCTCTGTATGGCTCAGTTTCTCTTAATGTAATTGGATCTTTGGTCCTTCCCCTCCACTACAATGGGTATATAATCAAGAAGTTCCATCATAGGGGACATAGATTATGAATAATTTGATACCCAAGAAGGAGATCCTTCACTCTCTATAGGTGTTTAAAATTATGATTATAAGTGTGTAGTGTTGGATACAAATTTACAAATGTCAGGTTATGTTACTCTTGGGCCGACATATGTAGGATTCAGACCATATCTATATGGCCCTATCCTTAAACCTTACTTAATTATTGAATTAAATGAATAATTCACATTGATGATCTTTTCAGGTTTAGAGTTTTAGAGAATTAGGTCAAAACTCTTACATCTCAAAATATTACATAGTAGACACTTCTAATAAGTTTCCATAACATAAAAAAACCTAAAAAGAAACATGTATAGATCATGTTTTATATATCATGTCTTTACTTGATCACATCCTTGACCCTATTCATCTTTAAGTCCTGTGGAAAACATTTCAAAAACTTGGGATGAGCATAAAAATCCCATTAAAGGATACACAAAGAAGGAAAACTGTTAGTTTTTTCAAAACAACAAGTAAACCATGATTACATTACCAAAGTTATACTTTTCACCTTTATGAAGTAGTAAAAACTCTTCACTAAATAAAAGACCATTACTTACCCTTTTGTAACCAAAAGATTACCATAAAACCCATTCAAAGAACACATAACATATAAAGGTAACTTGGGACATAAACATACTTAAATGGAATAACCATACGGTCTAATTCCACACATACTTAATGGAATAGTCATACGACCGACTTCCATACCCAATGCATTGGAGGTTATAACGTAACCACCTGTCCTGGTATTCACGAAACCACCCGTCATATGGTTTATCACGTAACCACCCGTAAAATGTCCAAGTACCATCATTACACATAAAATATTGAAAATATAATCATTTAAATAACAACATTTCATTTGCAATCACTATAAGTAATTCCAAGATATTGAATTAAGCAATCCATTTTTAAAAACCATTTAAAAGAGATTTTTGAATCAAAGTGACCCATATCACATTGAAGATTTTAATGGAATTATAATTTTAAAACATTAATTCCCATATAAATAAATACTGAAAACCATTTTGAAAGTGTGGACATTAAAGATAATGATTTAGAATAATGAATCTTTAAAACATTTAAAACTATATTTTTGATAAAGAGTTTTTAACAAAATGAGAGACTCTTGAATACAAATAATTGCAGAATAAAATGTAATCCAAGCTTCATAATATCATGAGAATAAAGGGATTCGTGATATAATATGTAAAAAGACAGTATACACACCAAATATGTGTGAATTGGTGCATAACAACAATGAAGTCTCATTTGAAATGTAAATTGAGATGAAATCCATTATAAAGAGGGTATCCTTCAACTAAGGATAAATCTATCACATAATTATGTGTGAGAAATAAAAATAAACCTAATATAAGTGGATACTAAGTGTGAAACAATATAAGGTCATTCACACATATTCATAGTATTACATGTTCAATATGTACAAGTTGAACCCAAAGAAATCAAAACTGGGTTAAGATGTTCCCTTTTAAAAATTCGACAGCCTAACGGCATCACATCAAAATTCAGAAAATTAGTCGATGAGAGAGTGAATGGTATATCATAACATGGACATAAACATTACATCAATAAAGATATATAATAACATATCCCAACATAAAAATATGTAAATTAAAAGACTTGGCAAAAGAATTCTTTTAAGAAGAGGAGGGTGAAAGGTCCCCTTACCGACTTGGATAACTTTTGAAACGTACACCCCATGGAAGATGGGTCATACAATGAAGATGTAAATACACATAAATGAAATTATACTACACAAAGTGTATAATAATGGGAAGTACATACACCACTCAATGGAAATAGTGGCAAACGTAGCATAAATGTCACGAGAATAAAAGTGGGATGTAAAATCCCTTATGAAAACTCGGCAGCCTAACGGCGCCACATAAATCTTACAAAAAATGGATTGATGAGATCAAATAGGGTCTATAATTATATGAACATAAAAGTAAAGAATAAGTAATATAAAATAACATCCCCAAACATATTAAATATGAGCTTAAAATAAATGACATAAAAGAGAGTACATAAAAAGAAAGAGAGAGGTTGGATCTCTTACGAAAATTCAGCGGCCTAACGGCGCCACTCAATACTTCCAAAATGGATTGATGAGAGATAGTAGGGTCTCTCATCATATGAACATAAAAATTACAGTAAGATTAATATAAAATAAAATCCCAATAACAAGAATGATGAGCTTTAAAAGGAGCGAAATAAAAGAGTGTACTTAAAAAGAAAGAGAGGAGTAGGATCCCTTACCTCAGGTCCGACTTGACTCGATCGTTCTTTAACGTCCTAAATAATAAACTTGAGTTAATTTATATTTGTTTAAGAACCTTTTTCATGTTCATTATTCCTTTTATATCACTTATTTCCATTTTATAAACATTATGTAATCATTTAAGTTAATAATGTTTGTTTTGTCGATATTTGGTTCTTAAGTCGAAAGTGAACTTCTTACAATTACATGTTGTACGTGTGGTCAAAGGTTCATTATATCCAGAATGATATTCATGATTTGGATAATATATATATCCAGAATATATTCATTTTATACTATTAAATATCATTTGGAGTTAAAAAAATTAAAAGCACTGTTCATGGAGACGGTATGTCGTACGTACACATGAACGCTACTTTCATTTTTTTGTCATATTAATGGAATTAAAACAAAATGAGAGAGATATATATATATATATAATTCCAGAATGATATCCATAATTTATATGTAATATATTACATATATATCAATTATATATTTGTACTTATAATAGTACATAACATTTAGAGGTAAGAAATGAAATGCACCGTTCATGGAGACAGTAACTCGTACGTACGCATGAACGCTACTTTTATTTCTATTTCGTACTTTATAAAATGGAATCATGATGATATAAAGGTATATTATAATTCTAGTATATTATCATATATAATACCATTAATTAGATCCTTTATACGTCCCACACATGGAATTAACGAATCAAATCACTTTGAGGGGGCGGTAGTCCGCACTTCCTTAAATGAAGATATCGCGTTGACCCATAATGGAAACCATAAAGGTATGCCATAAATGAAAAATAAATAAGATTAAGTAAAACAAAAACATATTATATATCATATATAAATATAGTGTCATCTTAATGACCACCTTTGAAGGTGTTAGAAATTTTTTGAACAATCATCGTTTCGTGAGGCAGAAATTCGCCATCCACAGAAACAGTATGTTCTTTAACCATTAGATGTAGGTCTATGTAAGTGTAGCTCGAATACGTATTCTAAAAAAATCCTAGTATATTTAAGATACAGGATTTGTTACAAAATAAATGAATAAAAAGAGTTTAGGGGGTTGGAGAAGAGAAATCAAACAAAAGGACACAAGTGAAGACATTACCTTAAAATCGGGTAACTCTCTTAGATTTGAGATCAAAGGCTTCCTTGGGAAGACTTCTGACCAATGTGAGGCTTAAATGAGTAATAGAGGTATTTGGAGAGACAAAATTGGCTGGGGTTGGCCGAGACAAAGGCTTTGGAAGTGTGGGTAAGGTGGTAGATTTGGGGGCCTTTTATAAGAGGAGAGGAGGGGCACTCTTGGAAAGTAAGGAAATGTTACGTTATTTTTGAATGAGTTTCGGATTTTAATGGTCCCACATTGATGTGTTTAGAGTATAAGGTGATAAGGGTTATAAATCAACCCATCCAATAGGTTTTGGACATTTTTAGGTCATAGATTATACATTATCATTTCATTTTAATTAAATCCTTTATTAATGAGGTAATCACTGCATTACCATGATGTCATAAATAATTTAATTTATATAATGTCTAAAAATTATAAAACAAATATCATGATGTAGGAAATATTTTTAGCTTTACAATTATTATTTATAGTAAAAAATCGGACTTTTATAACCCCATGTAAAAATTGTTTTAGTAAAACAACTCATGTTTGTGTCATTTTTAATTTTACATTAATTAACAAGTTATTTATGTCATTTCCCAACCAAAGTGGCTCCATGGGGTCCCCAAGTTGACCCTTGGATTTTCTTGGTCATCCATGACACATAAAATAAGGGTAGGACATGTGTCAAGCTCATCTCATATTATTAAAACATTATTTTTACCCTAAACTACACTAATTACCTCTAATCGCGATTAAAAACTTAATAAGTTACTATTCACCAAAAAATTCTTTTAATACCATTGAACCACATTTTACTTCTTAATGACAACAATGTATGTTGGATTTTTGAAATTAAAAACACAGAGGTGGAAAAGATTCATTTAAACGAAAAATCAGTTTCTTTAACTATCACTTAGTGGTTTCACTATTCATCAAAAAATTGATGTTTTCCAGAAAAATACCAAAACATCACCCTAGGCTATATTTGATATTCCGAATTCAAAAATTAAGTCTATTTTAAAAAATTAAAAACATATAAGTTGCATTAATTAATTTAATAATTAATTCCCGCTGTCACAGAAAATAGCGTGTTTTTATGAAACAATAAGTGTCAAAAGATTGGCACTAGTTTAAGTCCGATTTCAAAGTGAAATTAATTCCAATGACCACTATTGGATTAAATGGTAAAAATATATTCTAATTTTACATTAAAAACAATTCAAAAGATAACCTAATCATATAAATAAATAAGATTAAAATGAGTTTTTGAATTAAAATACAACATTTTTCACTATTCATTAAAAAATGAACTTTTTTAGAAAAATACCAAAAAATTACACAATGTAAATTTTGATGTCCCGACTCTAAAGAAGAATTTTATTTTGTCAAATATAACACATAAAATTGTCAAAATGTGGATTTAAAAGAGGTTCTCCATCAAAATGCGGTTAATCAACCTTTTAAATAATATTATAATGTTTATGCTTAAAAATTCTATTCATTCGCATTTTCAATCCTCTAACATTTATTGTAAATAGTAAAAATATTTGACAAACATACATAATCATTTTTTAGTTAGTTCTGTTATTTCCCGTCATTACAATGGCTAGGCGTTAACTACCATTTAAAATAATATTATTTTATTATTAGAGTGCAACATAAGATTCCCAAGAAATACGTTGTTGCATATTGGGTACGCCATCGAGCATAGAATCCCATTTAAAGTAATGTTAATATTTTTTCACAAATATGGATAAATATAAAAATTTCATATTCTTTATTTACCTGGGGTGTTACAATATCAACCAAATATATAGTTTCTATGGAAATATCTATAAGGATATTTTTTTATATGAATTCCCTTCGTAAAAAAGCGAAATTAAATGGAACATTTTTTTATAGCATGAATGGTGGATGATGGTACAGCTGGAACAATTCAGATAGGAATGAAAGTAGTCGACGACCTCTGATCTTGTTCAATTGACCTTGTCAATACCCTGTCTAGGTAGAAATACAACAACATTTTAAACACTGACATAAATAGTATGATGTCGTTATTGTGGGTGCAAGGGGGGTAAGGGTATTCATACCAGATTCTCACACATCATCATCATCCATAATAGGAGATGGATTACTAGGTGATATTCCCATTTATATTGGGTAACAGGGAGAAATGTGATATGTGGTAAGAAACCAATCTAACAGTAAAACCATTAATGGGTATAGGGTTTATAGATGGTTACTCTATCGATGTGAGTGGTTATGAATCTATACAAAAGTCCAATGATATACGAACATTCTTCATAAGATCCCCCACCCTCATTGGACATCACTATTCCATGGGGATTAGTGGATGGAATGAATGCAGATTTGGAAAAATCACTCTATATTTAATCCATGCTGTTAATATTTAATGATTGAGTATTCATTGAGATGATATTGAAAAGGTCTAGGAAAAATTGAGAATGATGAATTGTGGTAGTATGTCGATACTCATAACTGGTAAATTCTCTGAAATCTTACCATACAAAAAATAAAATAGACCACTAAGATTATGTAGAATCCTCCATTCATGTATGTTCCCCAAAAATTCATAAATATTGAAAATGGTAGGGATGAGTAAATTGATAGGCTATCCCAATAACTATGTAGCCTCCATCAGAAAGGTAAAACTCAAAAATTGGTATAGATATCATGGGAAGGGAAAATCCAACCACTATGTAACATTTAAAAGAAACCCTATCATATAATCTCAGATAATAAGTATGACAAAACATTCTAACCTGGAGAGGTATATTGAATAACCATGATGGTATCATAATATAATCCTGCATTATTCTATGATTTTTGAGTTAGATTTGTTCCCCTATATAAGACTATCGTCTTTTGAATATTCACCTAAAAGAACATCCCTATCATGTCAACAAATTAAGTGAATGAACAATAATAAAGAGGCTGAAAAAGAAATACCTATGCTTTGAAAAATAAATCTATCTCTAGTCGAGACACGTGGTCGACATTCTCACTAGTATTGGATGTCGGTAGGGATTTATCATTAATATTTAAATGAATGGGGTGTCCTCATATCTAGAAAATATCCAACAAAATTATTCTTGCTTCACCCTGAGACAAGTGGATGATTTTCATACTTGAATATTTGATACTAATCATTTTGGGAAGCATTTCATCCCATGACCAAATTACAAATGTTTATACCCATACATCATAACACAAATTAATTACATCAAACTGATAGGATAATTTCTTGCAATTTTAGCAGAACCAGAATGCCCCATCCCATTCATTATAAAAGCACCATCCATACCACATGTTCCATTAAGAGCTCCACTCTCCTATATAATTTCCTTATTGAAGGTTAAAAATAGATGCAGGACATTAAAATACTGATTCGAAATATGTATCATGGCTATGTCGATTACTCAAAATCTATATAGATCCATTCAGAATGAACCTGTCTTTTCGGCCCAAAGTAGTAATAACCTCCCCCCATGAAAATATTATTTTCTCAATCTCGTTCCTCATACATCTTACAATTAATCATAAGGTTTCTATAGTCAATAATATGGAAAAGAGATTCATCATGGAGTCCAAAGCTATAAAATAGAAAATAACTACACAACGTGAAACTCATAAGTTCTGGTAGAAGTATCTCTTTCAAGGTACTCTCTAGAGGGTAAATAGAATAATAGAGTTTATCATCAACATTATTGACCATAGTTTCCTTTCTTATGTTTTTTTCCATTGATGTGAGAGAAAGATCCATTATTGTTCCTTCACTGATTCGACATATGATATTTATTATTGAATGTAGAAAAGGGATTAATTTTTTTTCATCCTAAAATTCCAATGAACCTATAGTCTATGAAGACCCCATCCCAGAACCATCAACCAGTGAAAAGTTTTCCCACAATTCATTTGATAATAAAGAAGTAGTTCAAGAATTAAAAAAGATATATTTTGTACATCTGTACGTGGTAGAATGAACTCTCCTTTCACGAATTCAATGTTTCAGTTCATGAATACAATGTTTAAACTCATGAGTGATGTCATCCAAAAAGGATGCATATCGCGGTGTAAATCAGCCATGGGATATTCGCTTGAGAAATTATTTTTAAATAAATATATTAGTGGAAAAATAATCTATGACCCTTTTTATGAGAATGGTCCCCACCTACAGGTCCCCCCTTATACCACAAACTAGTTTAAGTCAGGACAAATTTATACAGTATAATAACTTCATCTTCATCTCAAACAGAACCCATCTAGATGGATGGACTATTTTGGGTCCTAAATAACTTCCAAAGTTAATTTAAATTATCCAATGAATTTTGAAAATTAATAAAATTAAACTAATGAATAATTGAGGTAAACATTTATAATGGAGATAAAAAAGGAAAATGAAAAAATCTTGAATTGGGTATTATGAAACCCTTCAATGTTCACCGCCCTAGATGGTGATTCTCTTATTGAGATTCCTGTGAACATAATAAATTCATAGAAATGAGATATTGGTGACTTCCCCAGAAAGAAAAAGGATATTATTTGTGGAAAATTGGTTGAAATATCCAATCCTCACACTACATCCCACACGAACTCAAAAGGTTCATAGGCAAGCAAACTATAACGGATACCCATGAATAAAAAAAAGTCCATTGTGTGGCAGAGATGGTCATCATCGACATTTTAAGTTATTACCTTGTGACTCTGCTAAAAATTTCATCCATGGGATCAGTTTCCCCTATGGGATTCCAAAGAAGGGGCAGTGGATCCACATTGCATCCAACCCACTATTGGGGTATCTAGTTCCTCGCTTCCTGAGAAATAGAGTCATAGAAAGGATGGTTGTATGGGTCTCAAATTTGAATTTTGAGATGTGATCAAAAGATAGAGGTGGAACCTTTGAATAAATCCAGTGAATTCCCACTGAGATAATCCCCCATCCTTTTTTACAATAGGGGGAACATTTGATCTTATTCAACTCATCCTAGGATATATGCAGATAGTTATCTTTATATGGATATCTTGGATATAAGAATAAAATGGTAAATGTGAACATTCAATTCATTTTATATTCCTCTATTTGGTCTTTGTACCATATATATTCATATGAAGTGGGACAAGCGATCTTATAATCTAATATCTCTTATTTTTTTCACAATGATCTTCACTCACATGGTCTTAGTGGTTGGAAGTGATCTGGACATCCATTTGGTCAAGTGTCTTATCCATCTCTTTATATGTATGTCCCAACAATGATTATAATCATGGGCCTTATCTGTAGATGTATGCCATGAATTCTATCCAAATGGGCCGCCTATATTTTTTAGTTTCCAATCCAATTCCTTCTCTAGGATGACTCTTCATGTGTATGTCCTAATTCTCCATTCCGAACTATGTCGAATTTGATTCCCCGCCATTGGGATATGTAATAGACATCCCAAAGGCATAAACATGACACCTTAATATTCATGTTATCTTTCCTTAATCATAGCCAAATGATGTTAAACTAAATGAGATAGACAAACTACATGAGCTTTGATTCCAAAAAAACTGCGATACATTGGAAGCCTGCTAGAGGACCATACATGAAACTGAAATCATAAAAATGATAACTGGGCCATATACCCAGTAGTTTCTCAGCCACCCATATAACAATATGTTTTACAAATATCTTGGGCTTCATCGTCATAATTCCCACACAACCTTTTCCAGGCAGCATTTCACACTGATGTCCTTGTTTCATGACGATTAACTGAATTGTCATGTCCTTGACACAAGATATTAAAAGGTTACATGTTCAATAATGAAACACTGAACTGCATGGGTTCTGATTCCTCTCATGAAGATACATTTAATGATCATTTCTTGGGTTTGAACTTAACATTGAAATAGGTCTCATCCCTCTGGGATGATGAAAGAATCTAGAGCATGATACCATATACAATAAAACTAGCATTATCTTGGTAAAATGTTATAAAATCCCTAATCTATCCCTAAAAGGGTAACCCTATTGAAGAACCTAGGATACACACACACAAAAACACACACAGATATATATATTCATTAATGTAAAACCTCAAATATACACATGTAAATCATCAACCATACGTATTTATGTTCAATATTTCATAGGGGTAATCCATAGACACATGATTTTGAATAAACCATGGGTTTTTGAACATATGAAAACTAATTATATATATAATAGATTCCCAGAATAGGAGATAGTTTTTACCCAAAATGGTTAGATGAGACCGAGTTCCCATCTCTCAACTAATGTGAGTTCTTATGTGTCATTGGATAAATCATCCAATAAATGACTACCTTGGGAATAATGGTCCATGAATCATATATGTGTAGTTCATGGGGTGTTTCTATCTCCATTAACAAACCCGTTGGAGACCATTCAGATATATTATACTCAAAAACATTAATTGCACACCAGATGGCCCCTTGAAATAAGCTCACTCAAACATAATCTTGTAGTATTTGGAAACAATAATGGTTAATTTAAATTGGATGGTTCTACAAATCTAATCCTTCTAACTGACCAGTGCGCACAACATTTCCATCAGAAACATCGACATACTCACATTATGCTTATCTTGAATACTATACAACCATATCTAGATAATTGATGCCATTTTCCAGCCCCAATAGATATATAATCTAATAGAGAAAGAAATAATGAAAAACTATTTACATTGTAACACCCCAAACATCCACGACACGCTTCTCTTTGATTAATACAGTAGCGTATGTTGTATGCAACTTCGAGTTCTAACACACCACAACCAATCAAACTAGCCGTTATGAATATTATTACCCACTTTTAAAAATTTTAAAATTTTTTTATTTCAAAATAGACTTCATTTTTGGATTCGGAACACCGAAATTAGACTAGGGTGAAACTTTGGTTTTTTCTGAAAACATTAAATTTTTTATGAATCGTGAAAAACACTGAGTTATAGTTTAAAACATAATTTTTATTTAAATAATTATTTATTTTATTTAAATTTATTTTAGGTCAAATTAGATCCACAATACAAATATATGTTCAATTTAATTCATTAGAGTCAGTTTATAATAATTTTAGTTATATAAAAATTTTATTGCACTTTTCACAGTCTTTTACCCATCTCCTAGGAGAATTTGAAAATTCACATAAAACATAATTTTACCGCTCTTGTGAGTGGAATTTCGAAAATCCGAGAGACGCAGTTAATATCAAGGAGTAAAATGTGGCTCAATAAGATAAAACTAATTTTTGGGGAATCTTAACTTTTTAGTTTTATTTACCATGGTCAAAAGTAAATAGGGTAATTACAAATAAAAATTATATTATTATTACCCTAACACATTTCCTAATTCTATTGGCTAAGTATAATTCGACCAAAAATAACCTTAGGAATAAAATATGAACCTATTTGGTCCACTTGTATTAGATTATGACATTAATTATTTTTCAATTCAAAGAAGAGTTAAAAGAGTCAAAATCAAAGTTTAATAACTAAAACATTTTCAATATTCGGTTATACATAAGAAAAATTAGATTATAAAACATCATTAGAATGATAAAGATATTTCCTAATTTATGGTATTATATTTATAATTTTTAGACATTAAATAAGTTAATGTTTTTTTGACACAATGTTGATGTAGTAATAACCTTATTAATGAAATATTAAAATAATAGATATTATAAACATCCAAATTATTGTAATTTGAGACTTTTTATAAATTCCACTAATTTTATAGGTTAATATGACATGTTAGTATTATTAAATGAATTTTTTTAGAATTAATAATGTTTTTGTGACTTTATCAAATATCAATTATTAAATACTGTGAAATTGACAAAAATGAGAATTTAAAACAAATATTATATTATAAATTAATATAATATCCATAAATATATAAGGATCGTCCAAAGACATATATAATGATTGTTTTATTATTAATGAACCACTTGGGGTTCTCTTGGAAGTATATAGTATGTGTATTGACCATATAATATAAAAATACAATGAGACGTGGTAAATGTCAAACTATTTAACTAAGAGTTAAATAAAAATGATAAGGTTAATATAGTGACCCAAACCTATCTAAAATATATTGGATGAAATGATTTAGACCCATACCTACCTTAACGTATAAATAAGTCATTTCGAAGACATTATAAACTGAATATGAATTTATTATAAAATAATATTATTATTTGTTCCTAAAGTGCCCCTCACCCCTCTTATAAAAAGGCACTCCCCCTTTTCTCAAATTCATTCATTCGAAGCATTTTGGTTCGGAAAAACTCTTCCCAAATATTCTCTCAACTTACCTAAATTCATCCTAAAGGCCGTACTTTAGTAAGAAAGACAACTTACGGAGCCCTTTTGATCAAATCAAAAGGAAGAACCCGAAGAAGAGGTAATAATTTCACCACCCCCTTTCAAGTTCCTTTCTTCTTAAACATATTCGTTCTTTGTTATTTCCATTATAAAATAATAAATCCACGATATTCTATATACTTTGATGTTAAGATAAATATGTTACAACCATATTCAGTATTCTATCCATCCTTTGAATGACATGTCACCATACGTGCGTGCATACGGCTTACCGTCTCCACGTCGTGGTGTAATTGTTATTCAAAACATTATTACTTGGATGGGTATGATAATGATGTGTAATTGAATTAAATAATAAATATAAAATTATAATTATTTTTCATATATGATATAAAAACCAATTATATATTATTTTATTATCAAAATAATGACATTGTCACTCGTGCGTATGTACAGACTACTGTCTCCACGAACGCGATAAGATTCATTCCCAATCGTATCCATTAAAGTCAAATTCATATTTTATGATTAAAAATAATTTTTCAGGACTTCATATCATTTTTTACATGAATAAGATACAACTTATCCCTAAAAAACATGGCTTATGTAACAAAATATAAAGAAGAAAATAAGTAAGTTAACACCCGAAACGACGATAATACTAAGATATTATTAACAAAGAAATGTTAAAAGATCATATATGATATCATATTAATTTATATGATTCTTGTATAATTTAATAACAATTATTTCACCATTATATAGGAGTTTAACCTACCCTCAACCAAGGAAAAGTACAAGGTAAGGTTTTATTTCAGAATCTCATCATTATCTGAGGTTGTTTATACGTAATTACCTACTGGAACCTCTTTATCAACCACATCCATGTTTCTTAAAAATGTATTCCAAAACATTTTTACTATTTACTAGACTATGGGTTAAATTAATTTATAACCCTGTTTAAATTTCGATAAAATGGTTTGAAAGGAATCATTCTGTCGTTTTCAAACAAGGACTTTTTTTACCTTTTCCACAAAATTAAGGTAAGAATGTATTTTTTTAACTTATACGGCAGGTGCGGCTTTTTTCTGCCGTTATAAAGTCATTTCGTAATCTTGTTTTAATATAAATGTTTATGTTATTCTAAAACCCGATCATATGAGAAATGCATTGGACTTAATAAGTGATGGGTGGTACCCGCTATAGCTCCTAGATGCATCGGTAGGTCTCATGAGACAAACTAGTGCCATGGCCCAAGGCCTTGAAAAAATCTTATATGTAGTCTTGGCATATGGCCTTGACTATGTGGTTATGATAGTCTGGCATTATGCATTCCATCATTATGAAAGTGGTTATTGATATTGCATGTGATTATTCAACTAGTATAATATCGAGATGAATAATTAAATGTAATTATTTCATTTTATTTTTTCCATATTATGCTGAAGGTCATGTTTAAAAGGATTTTGTTTTATTTATACATTTCCTTAAATGTTTATGCTTATTTATGAAGGTTTCCGCTATATTGTTATCCTTACTGGACATTTGAGATCACCCCTTTCAATGTTTTATTTTTCCTAGGATGTGAAGAAGTATTTTATGAATGGTCTATAGGGATAGTATGAGGGGATATGATTTTGGTCTATGGAGACAAGACGATGTTGTAGTTTTTCATTCTATGATGTAATGTAATCATTATTAATATATCTAATGATTCCAAGGCTACTAAACTAATCGGTTATTCAAGGCTTGATCTTTTGTGATCATTCCATTGTTATGTAATAATGCTCCGACCCTAGGTAACTGGGGTCGAGGTGTTATAGTTGGTATTAGAGGAATCTTAGTACAATCCTTGGAAACAAGATTTAGATATACTCTGATTAGAGCACATAGACCTAAGATGGAATTTGAGGATTAGTATAGAAGAACATCCTAGAAATTTGGTATTGTAGATATTTTGTGAGTTTTTCGAGAAATACATCCATGTCTAGATATGAGAAGGTAATGGTGGCTCTGGCACAGATGTACCTAGGGGTAAAACCTGAAAACACCACTTTGAGCTAGACTCGAACAAGAATTAGTGCATGACAATGGGCCTTGCTGCACTCTTAGTTGTGACACACCCGGGGGATATTTTTAGGATAATTATAATTTTTCTTTACAAACCATTATGAAGGGTTTATGATTATATACTTCCTCAAAGAAAACATTTTTTTTATTATGGATTATATCCCTAAAAAGTTCAATTTATGCTAAGTGTTTTAAAAGTTTGGATATATTTATTGCGATTCATAAACTAATGTAGTGTATTCCATTGTTTAGAATTTGTTCCTAGTGGAAGGAATGGAAATTGTATAAATGCACACACTCCATGTAGGGATTTCCTTCCTGCTCAAGATAATTATAGTAGAGCTGGAGATACAACTGGTGCTGATCAGCTTATCACTATACTAGGACAACTCACTCAAGTTACGAATAATAACCATACCTATATGGAGCACCCTGATCCGTAGCGTGGAGGATCAATGTAAGATCTCTTCATGAGGGAACAACCACCAAAATTAAACAGGGGTACAAATCTACTAGTAGCTAGGGAATGGATAAATTCATTAGAGAAAATATTCCACGCCATAGAGAGTAGCGAAAGGGAAAAAGTTTTCATGGCAGTTTACTACCTCACTGGATATGCTGATCAATGGTGGTCATTGATTCAAAAAAAGAAGGAATATGATGTAGTATCAAATATAGAATGGAGGGAGTTTTAAGAAAATTTCTTAGAAAAATACTTTCCTCATGACCATCGAGAAGATATGGAAAGACAATTTCTGAGTCTGAGGAAAAAGGAGGATGAGAATGTTTCAAAGTATGAGTCTAGATTTACAAGGTTAGAAAGGCATGCTACATATTATATATGTAACCCAAGGAGTAAGATTAATTGTTTCATTGATGGGTTAAAACCATTTCTCCATCGAGAATTAGTCTCACAATCCTTCTCGTCGTACGTAGATATTGTCTCATGTGCTATCAAGACAGAAAAAGAAATTCTCTAAGTCTTACGACTTTAAAGCAAAGAAAGAGAAGAAGAGATCTTCTGATAACTTTGGGAATTGAAATAAGGGGAAGAAGTGAAAATTTGAATATACATCCTGCAGTAAATGTGGGTAGAAACACCCTGGTACTTGCTCTAAGGGAATGGAAGTCTATTACAAGTGTGGCGAAAAAGGCCACCAAGCTCGTGATTGCAAGGGGAAGAGAGAGGAAACCGATGTTCAATGTTACAATTGAAGTGAAATTGGATATTATGAAAATGAATGTTCTAAGCATCAGGGGAACTTACCTCAAAAAAGGCCAAGGGATCAAGGCCAAGATTATTCTATCACTACTACTGAAGTAGAAGCCCCAAAAGACATGGTGGATGGTAATTTAATGGTTTCTCAAGTTTAGAAAATTCTTTATTTGATTCTAGATCATCTCATAGTTTCATACCTTCCAATTTTGCTAAGAAAATTAGATATTTCCAATTTTATTTAATAAGGTAATTGTCAGTCAAAAATCTTAAGGGATATATCATTACAACAAAGTTTTGTGAATCATTCCCCATTAGAGCATATAAATGTTATTTATCTGCTGATCTCATCGTCATACCAATGATTTAATTTGATATAATCCTCGGTATGGATTGGATTTTGGACCATGATGTAAAAATTTATTGTAAGAAGAAGGAGGTTACGATTTTTTATGATGATGATAAGGAACACCTTATCTTTAGAGCAGAATCATCACCACCTAATTCTTATCTAGATCTAACCCTAGTAGCTCAACTAAATTCAATTATCAGGGAGGAAGAGAATGAAATAACTGTGGGTGAGTAAAGGAATGTTAAAATAGAGGATGTACCTATGGTGAAAGAAAATGTATATGTGATTCCGGAAGATTTACCTGGGCATCCTCCAGAATAAGAAATTGAGTTTTCAATTTATTTAATTTTTGGTTCAAGGCCTATATTGAAGACCCCTTATAGAATGTCCACTATGGAATTAGTTGAACTAAAGAAACAACAAGAGTAATTGTGTAATAAGGGATTTATTTGCCCATGTGTTTCTCCATGGGGAGCCCATATCCTTTTTGTTATGAAGAAAGATGGATCTATGAGGTTATGTATCGACTACAAGGAGATCAATGCTATAACAATATAGAACATGTATCCCCTACCTCACATTGATGATTTATTTGGCCAACTACATAGAGATCAATACTTTTCAAATATTGACCTTCGATCTGGAAACCATCATTTGTGTGTGAAGAAGGAAGACATTCTGAAGACAACATTTCGAACTAGGTATGGGCATTATGTGTTTACCGTAATGCCTTTTGGAATGACTAATGCACCATTGGTATTCATGGATCCAATAAACAGTGCCTTCAAGGAATATCTCGATGATTTTGAAGTGTTATTTATTGATGACATCTTGGTATATTCCAAAAGCTACGAAGATCATAAAAAAACCTTGCGCATTATTCTGAAGATTCTTAGATAACATGAATAAATGGGAAGTTTAGCAAGTGTGAATTCTGACTTTAGGCGATTTATTTTTTTGGCCATATATTCTCTATGGATGGAATCTCTGTTGATCATTCTATGAAAAGAGCAATCCATGAATGGCTAGCAACAATAGGTATAACTGAGGTACACAATTTTATTTGTTTAGCAGGTTATTATCGGCGTTTCGTCCAGAATTTTACCCGATTGGCTAACCCATTAACGAAGATCAAACGTAAAGGGTTCAAATTTATTTGGACAAAATTGTGGGAATGATGTTTTTAAGAACTATAGAGAATATTAGTCAATTCTCTTATATTGACTCTACAATTGTGGAATGATGGGTTTGTTATATATAGTTATGCTTCAAAGAAAGGTCTCGGTTTTTCCCTAATGCAGAATGATGTGCTTATTGCCGAAGCATCACGATAGCTGAAAATTCATGAGCAAAACTATACTACTCATAGTCTTGAGTTAGCTTATGTAATATTTTCTTTATATATATAGAGACATTATATCTATGGGGGAAAATGTGAGATATATACCGATCACAAGAGTTTGAAGTATATTTTCTCAAATAAAGAACTCAACATGAGGTAAAGGTGATGGCTTGAACTACTAAAGAATTATGATTGCACGATACACTACCACTTGGGGAAGGAAAATAAGGTGGAAGATGCTTTGAGCAGAAAGGATCACAGATTTTTGAACAAAATGAGAGTTGAAAGGGATCCAATTTTTATGGATCTAGTAAAGATGGATATGGGAATAACCATGGAAGTTGAAACACCGATACTTTTTCAAATGGATTCCAAACCATATTTAATAGAAAGGATTAAGAGTTCTTAGACTAATGATGAAGAATTTCAAAAAAAGATTAAAGCTGTGAATAATCAGATATTGAGTGACTTTGTGTATGAAGAAAAAATTTTGAAATTTGAGAATAGACTTTGTGTTCCTGATTTACCTGATCTAAAAAGGGAGTTGTTGGATGATGCTCATAGTTCCAATTTCTCTATGCACCCTAGGAGCACCACAATGTATATAGATTTGAAGAAACATTTTTGGTGGGACAACATGAAGAGGGAAATTGTTGATTTTGTGTCAAGATGTATGGTTTGTCAACAAGTGAAAGCTGGAAGGAAACATCCTGGAGGATTCATGCAACCTTTTCCAATACCTGAGTGGAAATGGGATAATATTATGATGGTCTTCTTCATGGGGTACCAAAGACTCCTAGAAGGAACGTGCAATATGGGTCATTGTTGATCGTCTTACCAAGTCAATACACTTTCTTTCTATATGAGAAGATATACAAATTCAACATCTAGAAAGACTATATATTAATGAAGTTGTGAGACTTCATGAAGTAACCCTATCAATTGTTTCTGATCGTGATCCCCTTTTTAGTTCAAGTTTCTAGAAGCTCCTTCAGAAGGCCCTGGATACTGAACTTCGTTTGAACACTGCCTACCACCCTCAAACTAATGGACAATCAGAACAGACTATTCAAACCTTAGAAGACATGTTGATATCTTTCTCACTTGACTTTCAAGGTATGTGGGGTCAATATTTACCTCTGGAATAATTTTCCTATAACAATATCTTCCATTCAAGTATTCAGATGGCACCGTAAGAAGAGTTATACGGAAAGAGATGTCGCACACCAACATGTTGGGATGATGTTGGTGGAATAAAACTTGTAGGCCCAGAACTGGTGGAGGAAATTATGGAAAAGGTAAAGGTAATCCAAAACCACATCAAAGTAGCTCAATGTAGGCAGAAGATCTATGCTGACAACCGAAGGAAGGATTTGGAATTTCAGGTAGGAGATCATGTTTTCATGAAGGTATCTCCCTGTAAGAGAGTTATACGTTTTGGTAAGAAAGGTAAATTGTGTCCCAGGTACATAGGACCTTTCGAAATTCTCTAATTAATTGGGGTTGTAGCTTACCGTTTGGCAATTCTGCCAAGTCTCTCCAAAGTTCACGATGTGTTTCGCGTATCACTGTTGTGAAAATAAATGCATGATCCAACGCATGTACTCACTTATGTGTAAGTAGAACTTGAACCCAACATATCTTATTGTGAAGAGCCCGTCAGGATTCTTGATACAAGAGAACAAGTGGTGAGAAACCAGATGACTTGTCTGGTAAAATTTCTTTAGAGAAACCATAAGATGGAAGAGGCAACATTGGAACTCGAGGAACTTATGATAAAGAACAACCCGAGTCATTTCATGCCAAAGTATTCTGGAAATTTCGAGGACAAATTTTTTGAAGGAAGGGAGAAGGAAACACCCCAAGATTCCATGGTATGCTTTACTTTGAATAATACTGTAGAATGTGTTGTATGCAACATCGAGTTCTAACACACCACAACCAATCAAACTAGCCTTTATGAATTGTAATAACCACTTTTTAAAATTTTATTATTTTTATCATTCAAAACAAACTTCATTTATGGATTAGGAATATCAAAATTAGCCTGGGGTGAAATTTTGGTATTTTTCTGAAAACATTCAATTTTTGATGAATAGTGAAAAACAGTGAGTTATAGTTTAAAACCGAATTTTTATTTAAAAAATTATTTATTTTATTTAAATTAATTTTAGGTAAAAATATATACATAATACCTATATAAGTTCAATTTAATTCATTAAAGTTAGTTTATAATAATTTTAGATATATTAAAAATTTATTGAACTTTTCACTGTCTTTTACCCATCTCTAAGGTGAATTTGAAAATTCATATAAATCAAAATTTTACCACTTATGTGAGTGGAATTTCTAAAATCCGAGAGATATGGTTAATATCAAGGAGTAAAATTTGGTTCAATAAGATAAAAATAATTTTTGGTGAATAGTAACTTTTTACTTTTATTAAACACGGTTAAAAGTAAATCGGGTAATTAAGGGTAAAAGTGATATTATTAGTACCCTAACACATGTCCTAATTCTATTGGATAAGTATAATTCGATCAAAAACAACCTTAGGAATAAAATATGAAACTTTTGCGTCCACATGGATTAGATTTGGACATTTAATATTATTTAATTCAAAAAAGAGTTAAAAGAGTTTAAATCAATGTTTAATGAATAAAACATTTTTAATACAGGGTTATAAATAAGATAAATTTGATTATAAATATTAATTAGAAATCTAAAACTATTTCCTAAATAATTTATTTTATTTATAATTTTAAGAGATTAAAAATTTTAATTTATTTATGACATAATAGTGATGAAGTAATTACCAAATTAATGAAATATTAAACTAATTGATATTATAAACATACAAATAAATGTAATTTGAGACTTTTTATGAATTACAATAATTTTAATGGTGAATATTACATGTTAGGATTGCATAAATTAATTTTTTTTGAATTAATAATTATGTTAAAACTTTAACAAAAATCAATTATTAAATAGTGTCAAAATTGACAGAAAGGAGTTTTTAGAACAAATATTATATTATAAATTTATATAATATCACTAAAAATCCATGTTTCTGACAAAGTTCTTATATAATTATAGGTGTATCATTAATGAACCACTTGGGGTTCGCTTGAAGTATATAGTAAGTGTATTAACCATATAATATAAAAATAGAAAGAGAAATGGTATATGTCAAACTATTTAACATAGAGTTAAATATTAATGATAAGGTTAATATAGTGACCCAAACCTGTCTAAAATCTATTGGATGAATGTATTTTGACCCATACCCTCTTTAGGCTCTAAATAAGTCACTTTGGAGCCATTATAACCCGAATATGAATTTATTATAAAATTTTATTTTATGTTTTTACAAAGGTTCCCCTCACCCATCTTATAAAAGGGCACTCCTCCTTCTCTCAAATTCATACCTTCAAAGCCTTTTGGTTCGGCCAACCCCAGACCAAATATTTTCCCAACTTCCCTCAATTCATCAAAAAGGACTTATTTTAGTCATAAATCCAACTTAAGGAGCTCTTTTGATCAAATCAAAAGGAAGAACCCGTAGAAGAGGTAATAATTTCACCACCCTCTTTCAAGTTCCTTTCATCTTCCACTTCTTCTTTCTTGGTTATTTACATTCTAAAATAATAACTCCAGTATCTTCTATATAATGGGATGTTATTATAAATATGTTACACCATTATTCAGTATTCTATCCATCCTTTGAATGACATGCCACCATACGTGCGTACGTACGACTTACAGTCTCCATGTTGTGGTGTAATTGTTATTCAAAAAATTATTATTTGGATGGGTTTGATAATGATGTGTAATTGAAGTAAATAATAAATATAACATTATAATGATTCTGTATATATGATATACCATCCAATTATATATTATTTTAATATCAAAATAATGATATTGTCACTCGTGGTTACGTACGGACTACCGTCTCCGCGAAGGCGATAAGATTCATTCCGAATCATATCCATTCAAGTATAATTGTCATTTTATGATTAAAAATAATGTTTAAGGACTTGATATCATTCATGTATATGAATAAGATACAACCTATCCATAACAAACACATCTTATGTAACAAAACATATAAAAGAAATTGAGTAAGTTAACACCCGAAACGACGATAATACTAAGGTATTATTAACAAAACAATTTTAAAAGATAATATATTATATCATATTAATTTATATGATTATTGTATAATTTAATAACAATTATTTCACCATTATACAGGAGTTAAACCTACCCTCAACCAAGGAAAAGTACAAGGTAAGGGTTTATTTCACAATCTCTTCATTATCCGATGTTGTTTATACATAATTACCTATTATGACCTCTTTATCATCCACATCCATGTTTCTTAATAATTTATTCCAAAACATTTTTAATATTTACTAGACTATGGGTTAAAGTCATTTATACCCTTTTTTGACTTTTTATAAAATGGTTTTAAAGGACTCTTTCCATTGATTTCAAAACAAGGTCATTTTTAACCTTTTCAACAAAATTAAGGTAAGAATGTCTTTTTTTAACTTATACAAAGGGTGTGGCTATTTTCTGCCATTATAAAATCATTGAAGCTTACCTTACAAGATTATAACAATATTTTCAAATTAAATATTTACTTTTATAAATATGTGACTTTTAAATGATTTAAAAAGAGATATATTTCTCTCAAATAGTTTTGTTTTGATCTATGTCAACATCCTTTGGTTGATTTTAAGGTTATTTGAAGTTGATTTATTATGATACAAAAATTCCATATTGTGCTGAAGGTTTTGTGATATTTTTGACTGTGGATGTGTTATTTTTATACCATTCAAGTTTTATGGATAATGTATTGACATTTCGTTTGATAGTTTTAATACGAATGTTTATATTATGTTTAAACCTATTCATATGAGGAATGAAATGGAATTAATAAGTGACGGGTGTAGCCCGCTATAGCTCCTCGTTGTATCAGTAGGTCTCATGATACAAACTAGTTTTCTGGCACAAGGCCTTGGAAAAATAATCTTTGTAGTCTTGGCACAACTCCTTGACTATGTGGTTATGATAATCTGGTATTATACATTTCATCACTATCAATGTGGTTATTGATATTGTATGTGATTATTCGACTAGTAGAATATTCATTTGAATATGTAAATGGAATTATTTCATTTTATTTTTTCCATATTATGCTGAAGTTAAAGTTTAAAAGGAATTTGTTTTAGTTATACATTGCCTTAAATGTTTATGCTTATTTATGAAAGTTTCTGCTGTATTGTTATCCTTATTGGACATCTGAGCTCACCCCATTATATGTTTTATTTTTCCTAGGATGTAAACAAGTATTTTATGAATGACCTGCAGGGATAGTATGAGGGAATATGAGTGTGGCCTGTGGAGACAAGATGTTGTTGTAGTTTTTCATTTTATGATGTAATGTAAACTTTATGAATGTATCTAGTGATTCCATGGATACTATACTAATTGATATTTTGATACATGATCTTTTGTGATCATTCCAATATAATGTAATAATGCACGGACTCTGGGTTATTGGGGTCGGGGAGTTACTTATATTGATCCACATTCCATTTATACACATATGTTAGGAGTCGAAAAACCATATAGGAACTCCATATTCAACAATCAATGTATGGTTTTATGTATTCATGTGTATGGGAATGAAATATATATTCAATGTGTAGTCTTTCTGATGAATCACACCCATTTTAAAACATAACTGAAAATATAGATACATACATAAAATTTTGTACCATTTTTGTAACAAAGAGACCACAAAACAACACCCAACATGCTTCAGAACCATTCCAAATAGAATAATGTCACCAATTTTCCAAACTCCACACTTATTTAAATATGTAGGGTATGGGGGTATCAAAATCATTTACCCATACAAAATGTTATATATTTTTATGATAGGTTGAATCCCCACTTATACTATGAAGATCAATATTGAGTTTCATCATGTTTTCCGGATCCCATGCCACATAAGGATGGTCACAAGTAATGCACCTATTACTCCCATTCTTATATAAGGGTCAATGTAATGACCCAGACTGTTATAAATGAAATTTCCATTTTTATTTAATAAATTGCCATTATTTTAAATTTGATATAAAGAACAGAATAATTCAATTTATTTTAATATAGCTAATTGGATTTAAATGACCATTAAATATCATTACCATTTCTAATATTGAGGGAGAACATTGATCTCATTACTAGTATAAATATAGTGTTTTAACAAGAAATTTTAACATAGAAAATGGAAATGATGTCCCTAAGAAGTAGGAAAAATCTATATGAATCACATTTATTAGATCTTTTGAGGGAGATAACATTTATTAACATTATAATAGACCATTCCATAGTTGAGATCCAATAACATAAGATTGAGAGAAACCATTTATGGGTGATGTTCATGATCATTGAGATCACATCCCAAACCATGTTCACCAAACAAACCCATGAATGGACCACCGTTGCACACATTACTTTTATAGAACATTATTTTGAAATTAAGGGATATGTATCTAGACAATTGTATTATGTTTACGTAAATTATTTTTTTAAATAATAATTAATATAATATAATTTTATTATTATTTCTTTATAATTGATTTTTGTCGAAGAAAATCATTTCATTGGTTAATATTCACATTCAATTAAGAAACCAATTTTGGTGAAATAATTTATCTTAAAATAAATATTACATGCAATTTTTTTCTATTAAAGTACTTTTAATCAATATAAATGATCATATAATTTTTATAAAATCAATGGTAATTTTATTACATCTTGAAAAATGTTTTATTCCAAAACAATTCAATATTAAATAAATTTACGTTTTAATTTTAAATTTTATAATTCACCTATTTATAAAATTAGTTACATAAAATAATTATTATTTTTGGAATCTGGATTTCAAGATTATCCTATGGTTAATTTTTTAACATTTTGTAAGACAGCCGAATTTTGGGGTAAAAATTAAATAGAATATAAGTATATAAGTTGTTTAATGACATCATAATTTTTCAATAGTTACGTAATAAACATTATAAAGGGATATTCGTAAAAATATATGTTTTACCTTTAAAATCATGTTATTTTGATTTTTTGACCTATTTTATAATCCCTTATTAAATCATATAAAATGTACTATATATCATATGATTGTGAGTTCATTCACTTTATAATGTGACTCACCTCCACAAGAGAAAGGATAATATTATTATTTCATCAACCATTTTCCATTTTAAATAATCTTTTAGACTCTTATTTATCAAATACCATTAGTAAAATCCATGGGAAGGTTTTATTTTTTTTAATATTTAATTACATAGATTCTGAAACCTATGTTTGTGAAATATTATTGAATTCCCATCTCATTTCCTTTATAAACCCACAAAATATCACACTTATATTCACTTAATGTACTTAGATCACGTCCTTAAAATGTATTTACTTCACTAGAATCATCCCAAGGAACCCCAATCTCTAAAGAAGCCCCTCTTCACGATTTTTAAGTCAGACAATCATGTTAGCGTTCCGTATTTTCCTATTTTATATCCAAGTATACCTATATTGTTGAAAAATTTTATTTTCAAATAAAAATAAAGGGGTAATATTTCACACCTCCCCATACTTCCCTTATTATGTTAGAATTACGAGAGACCCATTTCCCTCCCAATAATCCACCCATTTACAACATTTACCATACTGAAAATTTGTAAGTGTTATTCCATTTCTTCCTTTTCTTCATGTTTCTTTATTACGTTAGAACATCTATTTAAAAATTACATATATAAGGGAATTTAATTTTGTAACCATATTATATTAAATTTTATTTATATAATATTAGAGACCCATTTATACATCATAAACCATTTTTTTTAATTTTTATTTCAAGCCATAGGCTGCGAAAATTGCTCCGTGGATATCCATTCCAAAATAAATGTCTAGTGAATACCGTACCCAATTAATATCAAGGGTGAACAATTTTATTCACATATTCCTTTTTAAAGACATACATGTATACATATTCCACACCCCTTTTTTCAGTAAAAAATTCGGATGATGAATCAATCCATGACTTATGCTCTACGTGGAACAATGAAGAATACGAATTAAATAAAATTGATGGGTGCGTCGATTATTATATATCACTCTAATGAATTGTGTAATTTTTATTATCAAGTTATTTCATGATGGGATAGGGGTTTAAAGGGTTCCTTAATGGTACTTTTTGACAAATATTTCAGGGAAATTTAGCCATGATCTATTATTCATTGTTTTTTGAGGTTGTCACATTTCCATGTTATTAAAATCTTGATATATCATGTTTTATTAATCATTTTCCTTTTTGACTCATTGATATTACTTTCTTAACATGTACTATTATCTTTATGTTATTTGAATGTTTAATCACTTACTAAGATATTTAGATCACTCCTTTCTTGTATTTTTCTTTAGGTTATCCCATGTAGTGTTATGTACAATAGAATGATTCGTTCATCTAAAAGATGGTTTCGATAATGATGTTGTATTTCATATTTTAAATTGTTATGTAATATTCCAAATTTACCATGAAACATTAATTATAGATCTTTTAGATTGTATTATGTGTTATTTTATATGAATAAATCCTATATGAATTTAATAATGAGAACATGGGTTTTGTAGTAAGTATCAGATAATTGAGTAGTTATTTTTGGGAATAGAATTAGAAAACTCTAGTGAAAGACTTATGGATAAAACTAAGTATAATAAAAACATCCCCAAATATATCCAGGTATAAATTATGTGTTTTATCACGAAAATAAATCCATATCTGGATATGAAAAAATGGATGTGCCTATGGGACATACGTATCTAGAGGTAAACTCAAAAACACAGCTTTAATCTATACTTGAACGGGAACTGGTGCACAAGATCATGCCTAGATTCACTACTGGTTTGGAACTCCCATGGGATATTCATTTAAAAATTCATAATTTCAACATCAAACATTAATAAGGATAAAAATTTCATTAGAATATATGTTACCAAATAGATCAATGACAACATAGAATAAATCCTAGATATTCTTATGTTAAAGGAATAAATATAATTTATATGTTATCCCTTTAATGTTACTGAATTCCAAATTATTAGTATAATATTTCAAAATAATTAACACTAATTTTCCATTTGTTCTATCCAATTTCTTGAAATATGATTAATCTTTCTAAAAACCAAGGTGATGATAAACATATTGAATGCCCTAATTATATTTCCAATCAAATCGGAGATGGAATCACAATCATTTTTGTGATACACTCTCATTTAACTCTTATTTTTAATAAAAACCTAGATCAAGAGGAAATTACACCCCCCCCCCCCCCCTATGAAATAATAAATCACAATCAAGGAAATCATGAGACCAAGGCTACTAACTTTCAACGAATCATCTAATTACTCAATCACCGATCAATGAATCAAATTCATTGAGATGATCATCTAGATCCCACAATGGTATAAAATTTGGTGGATTTATTTATATTTATTATGTGGAGGGTAAAGGTGATAAATGGAGGTCATTGATCACAAATACCATTCCTGAGGAAGAGATTGAGGGGTTGGTATAGAAGGATTTATGAAAATGTTTTTTGATAAATATTGTCAGTGCACTCTCTGACTTAACATGGAAATGGACTTCCTTTCCCTCAAGAAACAAAACAAAGAATCTATTTGAGTGTACAAGTAATAAATCAAAAGGATTACACCATACAACAATGTATTTATCGTTATTACCGATTATAAGGTTCACCAATTCTTTGGTTTTCTAAAACCTAGCCTACAGAAATCCATGGAAATCTTTGACTTTGATAGCTATGATGAAATTGTATGATGTTCCCTCAAAGTTAAAATTTATATTAGTGAATAGTAGAAGTATCATGGGAATAAGAAGAGGAAGTTGGAGTCATATTTTGGAAGTCTGATAGAGAGATCAAATGGTTCCCTGAAATTTCAACACCCCGCATTCCAAAGACACTGAGAGAGGCCCATCGGAAATTTCCTGAACGGCCAGAGGAAATGATTTATGTGAATGAAGAAATAAAACATAGCCATTGATTATCTACAAGAAAAAACTGATACTCAATAGATGAAAGGAATTCTCCAGTAAACCCAAAACACATTATTCATTGCTTCAACTATAAGGAACCAAGGAATTCCTCAAACCAATGAACCATGCCATGTTTTTTCAAGGGAAACCAACAACCCCTAAAGCATTAGGGGAAATCATTTTAAATCACAGTCACCAAAATAAATACCAACAATCAAGTGGTGACATGTATGCTAGTTATTTATACAATAACAAAAAAATAATTTTTTATTGTAGTTCTACTCATTATTTTATATCCCAAATGTTTAGCAGATCAATCAAAACACCACCACAATGCATGGAAGTATAGTTGTCCGTGAAAATAAAAAATGGGGAAATTATAGCAACTCATATATATAACTCCTCTAATGTCAAAATTTATACACTAAACATCTCAACGAACCTTATCATACATTCCTTTATGGAATTTTATGAAATTGTTATTATTGATTGGATTGGCCTATATAGACCCAGCAAAAAATGCTGTTAGAGGGAAATCACACTACATATGAAAAATCAACTCTGGATTCCATATAATTTTAAGAATAGGATAAATATTATTTCCCACCATCATCACAATCATGTATATTAATACTATATGAACATGCATATCTTTCTCATATGATCGTGTCTATAAAAGGAACCATCATCAAATACATGCCTATTGTGATTGAATTCCCTAATCTGATTAATGAGAAATTTCTTAGTCTTCTTCATAGAAGAGATGTTGAAATATTGATTGATCTCATACATGAGGTGTTTCTAATATTCATGAACCCATATATAATGGATTTTGTGGAACATGAGGAGATAAATAAAAAACTATAAGAGAATATTGATAAAGGGTATATATGCCAATGTGCTTCACAATGGGGTTCACCACTCTACTTTTTCATTAACAAGGCTTGGTTAGTGCATTGTTTCATTGATTATCGTGAGCACAATGAAATCATGATAACGAACACATATCCTTTTTCATGAATTTATGACTACATTGATCAGCTACATAGAGAAATCAATTATCCATGGAGGATCTATGGTCTGGATATTACCATTTAATGGTGGAGAAGGATGATACCCATAAGAATGCTTTTCGATCCAGTTGTGGGCATAAAGAGTTTGCCGTGAAGCCATGATGACTCACTAATGATCTAGAAATATTAAAGGAAAGGATGAATAGAGACATTATACATTACATCGACAAGTTTGAGGAATTATTTATTGATGATATTTTAATATAATTCAAAATTAATAATGCACAGTAGGAGAACTTATGTACTGTTATAAATACACTAAGAAAGGAAAATCATTATTCCAAGTACAAAAAATATGTATTCTATTTAAAGTAAATATATTTCATGGGGAACATCATCAAAATAAATGAGATTTTTGTGGAACCTTCAATGAGAGTGGAAATTGAATGATGGTTGAGTCCAATAGCTGTGAAATATATCTGTAGTTTCCTCGGATTAGTTGGGTATTATAATTGATTTTTGAATAATTTCTCATGATTGTCAAACTCGAAAACCATGTGAAATAAATTTGTTTCAATGTTTTATGGAATGATGAATCAAAATAAGAGCTTTTAAGTGTTAAAATGGAGGCTTATCATTGCACCTATGCTCACACTACCCATATGTGGAGAGCTCTACATAGTTTTAAGTGATGATTTGAAGGATGTTTGCTGATGTGTGTTGATAAAAAGTGACAAGGTCATTACCAATTCTTAAATGAAGTAGAAAGTTCTTGAGAAGAACTATCCAAACCAATATCTAGAGTTTGATGTAGTTATCATCACTTTGAAAATTTGGAGACATTATCTCTTTGGGTAGACATGTGAAATATATATGGATCTCAAAAGAATCATGTATATATTCGCACAAAAACAATTTATTAAGATCCAATGAAGATGGTTAGAGATGATCATTGTCTATAACTTGTCAATTCACTACCATCCAAAAAAAGTCTATAAACTGAACGACACTCAATGTAGAAAATGTACAAAAATTGTTCATTGATGAGAAATGAGAAGGTTATGATCTTGTTATACATGAAAAATATCTATGTGAGAATCATAAAGGAATTGAAATCATCATTAATTGCAAAAATTATTTCTCCATAGTATCTTTTGGAGAGGTTGAAGGATTCTCAAAGAGATGATGTGGTAATTCAGAAGAAAGTGGAAACTATTATAAAATTAAAATCCTCGGAGATCAATGTTAATTAACAAGGTGTTGTATAATTTGGGTCAAGACTATGTGTGCCAAAAAATCATGAAATACAGAATGACCTTTTTTATGATTCAAAAAGAACAATTTACTCTATCTAGTATGGAAGAACACATATGTATCAAGATCTCCAAGGACACTATTGGTGGAACAAAAGATGAAGAAGAATATCACAGAATAAACATCACGATGTCTCGTATGTCATAAAGTGAAGGACAAAATGAAAAAATATAAGAGGATAATGAAACAGTTACCCATACATACTTGAAAAAGGACAAACATTACCATGTAGTTTTTCACTAAGATTGATGAGACATCTTGAGTAATCAATGCTACATGGGTTATGATGGATCATATGAAAAATACATGACACTTCAATGTGATTTTAGAGGATTTGTTTATCAGATCATCTAGCACGAATATACACGAAAAAGTGGAAAGCTGTATGTTGTATGATTATCTATTGTATTCAATTGAGATACCAGAATCACATCTAGGTCTTATAAGAGTCTTCAGCATTCTCTAAATACCATGTTAAACATAATCATGACCTATCACCCTCAAACTAATGGCCAATCAGAGAAGACTGTCATGAAACATGATGACATGATAAGAGATCACTCAATGGTCTTAGAAGGATGATGGGATCAATCACTACGGGAAAATGGGTATTTGCGACGGGTTATTTGTGACGGCGATAAATCCCGTCGCAAATAGCCCCGTTAAAAACTTATTTGCGACAGGGGTATCTGCCCGTCGCAAATAAGTAGCCTTTTGCGACGGGATTGCTTTCCCCGTCGCAAAAGAACAGGCGCGCTTTGCGCACCAAATCGCAGGAAACATATTTGCGACGGGCGGTTATTGCCCGTCGCAAATAACTGGCGGCGGTAAAAGGTATTTGCGACGGGAATATTCCCCCGTCGCAAATAGTATGTCGGCAGGTGGTTATATGCGACGGGTCCCGTCGCAAATAATATTATTTGCGACGGGCTACCCCTCGCAAATGGACCTGTCGCAAATAATCTAACCTATAAATACCCCCATCTGTTTTTTTCAATTCATTCTCAAACTCCATCTTCTCCTTCTCTCAAAATTCTATTTCTAGAGTTCAGCGTTTCTCAAGTTTAATTTTTTTCTCCGGAGTTGATATTGAAGTTTTCAAGAACGATCATAGATCAACATCAGATCAATTTTCAAGGTATTTATGTTCATTTTAATTTAATATTTATTTTAAATTTTTTATTAGTTTCAATTATTCTTAATTAGTTGTAATTTAATTATGTTTACATTGTTCTGTTACTTAATAAATTTAAATTATTAGTATTGTTCATAGTTAATGGTAATTAGGAATAATTAGTAATAATTTTCAATAATTAAGAATAAATATTAATAATTAGTAATAAATACCAATAATTAGGAATAATAACATTATTACATTATTAGTATATTTTATTATTAAGATTAAAATAATATAATTTTTTATATTATATACAATTCTCCTTTCATCTGTGTGTTTTCTGTCTCCACATGTATTATTTCTATGTGGAGACAGAAAACACACAGATGAAAGGAGAATTGTATATAATATAGAAAATTATATTATTTTAATATTAATAATAAAATATACTAATAATGTTATTATTCCTAATTGTTGGTAATTATTCCTAATTATTGGTAATTATTCATATAGTTACTAATAATTAGGAATAATTACCAATAATTAGCAATAATTAGGAATAATTAGTAATAATTAGTAATAATCACTAATAATTAGTAATAATTACCAATAATTAGTAATGAATACCAATAATTGGTAATAATTACCAATAATTAGTAATAATTACCAATAATTAGTAATACTTTCCAATAATTTGTAATACTTACCAATAATTAGTAATAATTACCAATAATTAGTAATAATTAGTAATAATTATCAATAATTATCAATAATTTTCAATAATTAGTAATATTTAATAATAATTACCACTAATTAGTAATAATTAGGAATAATTACCAATAATTAGTAATAATTAGTAATAATTAGTAATAATTTGGAATAATTAGTAATTATTACCAATAATTATAATAATTGCCAATAATTAGTAATAATTACCAATAATTATCAATAATTACCGATAATTACCAATAATTAGGAATAATTATCAATAATTAGGAATAATTACCAATAATTAGGAATAATTACCAATAATTAGTAATAATTACCAATAATTAGGAATAATTACCAATAATTACCAATAATTAGTAATAATTACCAATAATTAGTAATAATTACCAATAATTCGTAATAATTAACAATAATTCGTAATAATTACCAATAATTAGGAATAATTACCAATAATTAACAATAATTACCGATAATTAGTAATAATTAGTAATAATTAGGAATAATTACCGATAATTAGTAATAATTAGTAATAATTACCAATAATTAGTAATAATTAGTAATAATTAGTAATAATTACCAATAATTAGTAACAATTACCAATAATTAGTAATAATTACCAATAATTAGTACTAATTACCAATAATTACCGATAATTAGTAATAATTACCGATAATTAGGAATAATTACCCATAATTAACAATATTTTGTAATAATTAACAATAATTAGTAATAATTACCAATAATTAGTAATAATTACCAATAATTACCCATAATTACCGATAATTACCAATAATTAGGAATAATTACCAATAATTAGTAATAATTACCAATAATTAGTAATAATTACCAATAATTACCAATAATTAGGAATAATTACCAATAATTACCGATAATTACCGATAATTAGTAATAATTAGTAATAATTAGGAATAATTTGTAATAATTACCAATAATTAGTAATAATTACCAATAAATACCCATAATTACTGATAATTACCAATAATTAGAAATAATTACCAATAATTAGGAATAATTACCAATAATTAGGAATAATTACCAATAATTAGGAATAATTACCAATAATTACCAATAATTAGTAATAATTACCAATAATTACTAATAATTAGGAATAATTAGTAATAATTACAAATAATTAGTAATAAGTAGTAATAATTACCAATAATTAGTAATAATTAACAATAATTAGTAATAATTACCCATAATTAGGAATAATTACCAATAATTACCAATAATTAGTTGTAAATAGTAATAATTAGTAATAATTAGGCATAATTACCAATAATTAGTAATAACTAGTAATAATTACTAATAATTAGTAATAATTAGTAATAATTAGTAATAATTACCAATAATTAGGAATAATTACCAATAATTAGTAATAATTAGTAATAATTTCCAATAATTAGTAATAATTAGTAATAATTACCAATAATTACTAATAATTACCAATAATTAGTAATAATTACCAATAATTACTGATAATTAGTAATAATTACCGATAATTAGGAATAATTACCCATTATTAACAATAACTAGTAATAATTAACAATAATTAGTAATAATTACCAATAATTAGTAATAATTACCAATAATTACCCATAATTACTGATAATTAGTAATAATTACCAATAATTAGTAATAATTACCAATAATTAGTAATAATTACCAATAATTACCGATAATTGGTAATAATTACCAATAATTAGTAATAATTACCCATAATTAGTAATAATTAACAATAATTACCGATAATTAGTAATAATTATCGATAATTAAGAATAATTACACATAATTAACAAAAATTAGTAATAATTAACAATAATTAGTAATAATTACCAATAATTAGTAATAATTACCAACAATTACCCATAATTACCGATAATTACCAATAATTTGGAATAATTACCAATAATTAGGAATAATTACGAATAATTAGGAATAATTACCAATAATTAGGAATAATTACCAATAATTACCGATAATTACCGATAATTAGTAATAATTAGTAATAATTTGGAATAATTTGTAATAATTACCAATAATTACCCATAATTACCATTAATTACCAATAATTAGAAATAATTACCAATAATTAGGAATAATTACCAATAATTAGGAATAATTACCAATAATTAGGAATAATTACCAATAATTAGGAATAATTACCAATAAATACCAATAATTATTAATAATTACCAATAATTAGTAATAATTAGGAATAATTAGTAATAATTACCAATAATTAGTAATAATTAGTAATAATTACCAATAATTAGTAATAATTAGTAATAATTACCAATAATTAGTTATACTTAACAATAATTAGTAATAATTAACAATAATTAGGAATAATTACCAATAATTACAAATAATTACCGGTAAATAGTAATAATTAGTAATAATTAGTCATAATTACCAATAATTAGTAATAATTAGTAATATTTACTAATAATTAGTAATAATTTGTAAAAATTACCAATAATTAGGAACAATTACCAATAATTAGTAATAATTAGTAATAATTACCAATAATTATTAATAATTAGTAAGAATTACCAATAATTACTAATAATTACCAATAATTAGTAATAATTATTAATAATTAGTAATAATTACCAATGATTAGTAATAGTTAGTAATAATTAGTAATAATTAGTAATAATTACCTGTAATTAGTAATAATTACCAATAATTAGTAATAATTAGTAATAATTAATAATAATTACCAATAATTAGGATTAATTACCAATAATTAGTAATAATTACCAATAATTACCAATAATTAGTAATAATTAGTAATAATTAGGAATAATTACCAATAATTAGGAATAATTACCAATAATTAGTAATAATTAGTAATAATTACCAATAATTAGTAATAATTAGTAGTAATTAGTAATAATTACCAATAATTATTAATAATTACCAATAATTAGTAATAATTAAAAAATAATTAGTAATAATTATCAATAATATTAATGCTATGAAAATTATAAAAAAATTATATAATATTAAAATTATCAATATTTATAACAGGTTTTGCTTTATTATCAACATATTTAATTCTTAAAGGGTCAATTTTTAGGTCTATCTCAATAAAAAGTTTATGTCAGTCGTTTATGATGTAAACTCTATAATTATCCTACCTTGAGTGTTTTTTCTTACAAATTTTTCAAAACCAGTAATGCTTTTATATTTTATAGAAAAATATGGAACAACGAGGTCGTCAACAATCATTTTTAGGTGACCGCATATGGATAAATCAACGTAGAAAGCCAAACGGTTCTGGTTTAAATCCAGTATATGTAGAGGGTGTGGAGACTTTTTTATCATTTGCGGCATCAAATCCAGAATTTGTTTCAGAAGGAAAAATAAAATGCCCTTGCAGAAAATGTGCATTGAGAACGTTTGACACGTTTGACAAATTGGGGGAACATCTCTTGCATTTTGGTTTTCAACCAGATTATGTTTTTTGGTATCAACACGGTGAACGTAGTTCCAGAGCAGGTGATACCAACTTGATTCCAGATCCACCCCGGTTTCAAGATTTAGTACATGATGTTGCAGGTTCATCTGTTCAACATACAGAAACTCCGGCTGATATAGCTTCAAATCCTGAGTTGGCACCGTTTGAATTTTATGAGTTGTTGAGGTCTGCTGAGGATGCATTATATCCTGGCTGCAAGATGAGCAAATTAGAAGTAGTTGCAAAATTTATGGCTATCAAATCAGATAACGGAATGTCAAACACATGTTTTGACCAGATATTTTCTTTTCTTATAAGACTGTTACCCGAAAGAAATGTTTTTCCTGCAAATTACTATGAGAGTAAGAGGCTGGTTCAAAATTTGGGACTTACTTGTCAGATGATTCATGCATGTTCAAATTACTTCATTTTATATTCTGGAGAAAATGATTTTTTGGATATTTTTCCCACATGTGGGCAACTGAGATATAAAGAAGGACAACACGAGAAGTCTGGTTTGATTCCTGTAAAATAGTTGAGATATTTTCTGCTTACATCCAGACTTCAGCATTTATTCATGTCTAATAATACAACGACAATGATGTCATGGCATAAAGAGAATATTTCAACCGATAAAAGCTTGAATCATCCAGCTGATGGTTATTAATGGAAAGAAACCTTGTTATTTTAACAGTCATCACAGATTTATTCCATCTAATCATCCTTTTCGCAGAAACAGATCTCATTTCAGAAAAGGAACAGTTGAAAGGGATGTAACTCCAAAAATTCTATCAGGTTCGGAGTTAAAATCAATTGTATTTTCATTACCTACCATCAATTTTGGTCCCACAATAAACCAACAGAAAATTTCAGGTTTTGGGAAAGAACACAATTGGATTAAACGTAGCATATTTTGGGATTTTCCATATTGGTCTGATTTGTTGGTCCGACACATGTTAGATTTCATGCATATTGAGAAGAACTGTTTTGATAATTTGTTTCACACAGTTTTGGATACGCCAGGAAAGAGAAAAGACAATGTAAATGCACGTTAAGATCTTGCCCAATTTTGCAGGCGTCCAGAATTGGAACTATTTGAGAATGTTAGAACAGAAAGGTTACTGAAACCAAAAGCAGTTTATACACTGTCTAAAGAAAACCGTTTATTATTTTGTTAGAGAATAGCATATTTGAGACTTCCAGATGGCTGTGCTTCAAATTTGGGTAGATGTGTAAAGAATGGTCATATTACGGGATTAAAAAGTCATGATTGTCATGTTATAATGGAAAGACTTTTTCCCATTGGATTAAGAGGTCTGTTGAATTCTGTTATTTGGGATTCCATAACAGACATGTCTCATTTTTTTCAGGAAATTTGTGCTGCTACAGCAGATTATGATGCTCTAGGAAAACTTGAAAAAGATGTTGTTGTAATTATATGTAAACTGGAAAAAATATTTCCACCGTCTTTCTTCGACTCAATGAAACATTTGATGTTACATTTTCCATATGAATCCAACTGTGGAGGTCCCGTACAGTTTCGATGGATGTACCCATTTGAAAGATACATGCAAAAATTGAAAAGAGAAGTACATAACAAAGCATCTGTTGAAGGATCAATTGCAGAAGCTTATTTGCAAGAGAAAATATCTTTTTTCTGCTCCCATTATTTTGAATCTGAGTATCCTTCAAAACAAAACCGAATGGGACAGAACGAGAGGAATATTGATGAAATCGACAATCAATTATCTGTTTTCAACCAGCCAGAGCTTGGTTTTGGTGGATTTTTTGAACGCTGGCTTTCATATGATGAACATCATAGAGCTCATACGTATGTTCTGCTCAACTGTGAAGAGATGAAATCAGTTGTACTGTAAGTGTTTATATCACTTATTCTATAATTTATGTTACAGTAAATAACATTGGTTTTTATAGGTTGTATGTTAATCATATCAAGAAACAAATTCCACAAATTACAGCAGCTTCTTTCGAAGAACGTCGACTGAAAAATTTATCTCAGTGGTTTGAAAAACTGGTAACATAAATTCTTTATCTTTTAGAAACACATTCAATGTATAGTTTACAATATTGATAATTATTTCACAAATTTTGAGGTGTCTTGACATGCTGATAAAATTGACAAACGGCTGTGTGTTTTGAGTAACCCACCTTCCAAACTTGTTAAAACTTATAATGCATATGTGGTGAATGGATTTCGATTTCACACACATGCATATGGGGAATCGAAAAAACAATGAACAGTGGAGTTATCTTTAGAGGATCTCATCATCGAGAAAATGATGTTGACTTTTATGGCATACTTGATGAAATCATTGAACTCTGTTATCTTGGAAAACATTACATAACCATGTTCAAATGTCGGTGGTTGGATACAGAGAGAGGCGTGCGTGTTCATCCGACTCATGGAATCATCCATATTAAATGTAAAAGTGTTCTCGAAGTAAATGAAACATTCTTATTGTCTCAACAGGCACATCAAGGTTATTACGCAAAGTACTATGCTACATCAAGAGACTTGACTGATTGGTGGAGTGTAATAAAAATAAAAATTCGAGACAATCAGTTTAGTCAAAGTGAATGTGCTTTCACTGATGTGCAAAGAATTGAAGTTTTTCAAGAGAGTACTCAAAATCAATCTTTTTTACAAAGAGACATGAGTATCGATGACGACAACCCACATTTAAGAGTCGGTGATGACGATGATGTTAATGATGTCACATATGAATTTGAAATGGTAAGAGATGGATCAACTGTAACTCGAATGGATATCGATGATGTTGAGGAGGAATATGAAGATGACATTGACATATATGAAGATGATGATGAGGATGAACACTGATAGAATTCCATGGTATTTATATACAATCATTATATGTATATATGTATATATAATAGTAATTATCAATTATTTTCTAACAACATTAATATTTTCTGTTTCATATGGACGATGCCACATTTCGTGAGTTGGCGAATGCTGACCTGCCTTTCGATGCGGATGAGTTGCTGGCAGATGACCCTCAGCCTGCAGGCACTCCAGGAAGTACGCGGAGGGGGCACGGTCTTGCACGATTGTTGATTCCTGACCCCGTCCTCGAGCAACGTCCACGTCTTGGGTTTGATCCACGCACACGGAGGTGTGATAACCTGTGTGATAACCTATGGATTTGACTAAGATTTCATTAATTTATTCACATAATAAATGATTATTATTTTTACAGTTTTCCGCATATAGCTGTCGGACAGGTCAGCGCTATTTTGCGCAACTATTTCTCTCAGCCGTGGACCACATGGGAGTAGATTCCCATTGATGTGCAGCAGGCCATGTTCGGCTATTGGTTGGTACGTACGTAAATAAATAATTATTATTTTGAAAATTATTTCATTTCTAACTTGATATTTTGATTTATTTGTAGGGTTTATGGTATCCGATCGAGGATACCATGCGTGATGCCATCCACGAGGCATGGGAGGTGGCCATGCATGATCGCCTTCGTCAGTTTTTCCACAATTTAAGAAAAGCTGCCATGAAGAAAGCAGGAGTGTTAGATTTTGACGAGTCATGTAGAGAACACCGACCAGAGTACATTTAATCCCATGTATGGGACGGATTATGTGCGCACTGGTTGAGTGGTGCCTTTTAGAGGAGATCATCAGTGGGGAGGCAGAATCGGGGGAGACTGGAGGTGACTCATCGAGATGGGAGTCATTCTTTCAGTACTCATAGATAGCATCTGGTACGTACATTATTTATAAATATTTTATATAACTATAAATATTAACAGTTTATTTTTTATTCTTATAGGCTGTAGAGAACCCCGATATTATGGAGTACAACGTATATCAGAGGATGTATAGTGATCCTGCTACTGGGGAGCTCAGAGGTGATCGTTAGCATCACATCGTGGTCAGTATTATTTGTTTTCAAGTTTAAAAATTAACTGCATATAATATACTCACAATTTTAATTTTAAATTGCAACTACAGGATTCATATGAGGCCGCAGCGTCACAGGCCCGACCTGAGAGTCAGGCCGAGTCATCAGATCAGACCACTGGCCGTCAGTTTGATGAGGCGGCATCGATGCAGGCCACCCAGTATGCCTTCGAGAAGGGCCGGGTAGTTGGTATCAGCTCTCGACTGACTCCCGGAGATTATTATGGCAGTGCTGCAATGCCGGCGTCCAGCTCGAGAGGAGCTCGTGCATCTTCTTCTACTACACAGTATGAGGATCAGTTGCGATCTCAGACTGCACTGATAGAGAGTCTCCGATAGGAGCAGGAGCAGATGCGTCAGCAGCTTGAGGAGGAGCGTCGACGCCAGCAGCAGTTGTATGAGGAGCAGACGAGTCGGTGGCAGCAGCAGCATCAGGAGAAGATGGATTACATGTGCTGACTCACTCATGCTTTAGGGATGGAGTTTCCTCCACCACCATCTGCAGATCCCCCCCTCCCCCCCTCCTTCAGATTAGAGTTTATTTTTATGTTATAAAATTTGTGAAATCAAAATATTTTTTTTTCTATTTCTAGTTTCTGTATCCTTATAAAATATTAATAATATTATATTTTGAAATAATAATATTAATATGAATAATAAGATTATTTATATTTTATAATATTAAATTATATATATATATATATTAAAATTTTATAATATTATAATTTAATTATATTTTTTTGTAATACTTGAATTATTTTAATATTTGAATGTAAAATAATTCTATTATTTTTATATTAATTAAAATAACTTATTAATATTTTTTTATTTCTGAATTATAATTATAATTTTATTATATTAATTAAATCATTTATTAATATTCAATTATTTATTATTTTTGAATTATAATTCTATTATTATTATATTAATTAAAATAATTTATTAATAATCTATTATTTTTATTTTTGAATTATAATTCTATTATTATATTAATTAAAATCATTTATTAATATTTTATTATTTTTTATTTTTGAATTACAACTGGATTATTATTATATTAATTAAAATAATTTATTAATAATTTATTTTTTATTTTTTTTATAGTATTTGCGACGGGATACTATGTCCATCGCAAATAGTATTATTATTATATGCATTAAAATAATTTATTAATAGTTGTTAATTTTTTTTAAATAGTTTCTGCGACGGGTCCCGTCGCAAAAACTATTTGCGGCGAGCCCGTCGCAACAGGTATTTGCGACGGGGCCCATCGCCATTACTATTTGAGAAGTTTTTTACAAATATACGGAGTACTATTTGTGATGGGGAGAATCCCCATCGCAAAAAAGGCTTTAGCGACGGGCCCGTCGCAAATAATTGTTGTTGCGACACCATTTTCAGCAACGGGCCATTTGCGACGGGCCCCCGTCGCAAAAAGCCATTTGCGACGGGATCCCGTCGCAAATACCTGTTTTTCTAGTAGTGAATATATTTCTCTGGTTGATTTCTCTTAAATCATTAGATTCCAATCAAGCATGAAAATTTATTCCTTTGAATCCCTATATGGGAAAAAGTGAATAAAACCTCTATACAGGGATGGGGTTTTGGAATGAAAACATCTAGGTCCTCAAATGGTTGAGGAAATTATGGAGAAGGTAAAGACTATTCAGTATCACCTAAATCCATCTCCGAGTTGGCAAAAAAATCTATGATTAAAATCATTGAAAAGAATGGGAGTTTGAAATTGGAGATATGGAATTATTATGTGTTTCTCTGTGGAATAGTGTAATGTGATATTAAAAGATGGGAGTGCTTATTCCAATGAACATTGGACATTTTGAGACCGTTGAGAACATTAAAGTGGTGGCCTAAAAACTAGAACTCCCACCGAACCTATCTCAATTACATTATATATTACATGTTACCATATTGAGAAAGTAAAAAATATACTCCTTTCTTCTACTCAATGTAGAGGTAGTACCATTGGTGAATGACATCTATTATGAGGAGAATTCAGTTAATATTGTAGATTGTAGAGATAAGTTTATATAGAATAACACAATGCACTTGCTAAAAATGTTGTGGAGAAACTAAAAGTTTGAAGATGCAACATGAGAACCATGGGAGGTGATGAAACAGAGTTACCCTCGTCTATTTTAATGTGGGGATTAAAAATTTCATAGTCAAAATTTCATAAGGGGGTCATTTTTATGACTCAAACTATTATAAAGGAAATTTTCCGTTTTGATTTAATTAAATGTCTTATGTTCTAAAATAGCTATAGAAACCACATACACTCCATTTTTTTATTTTGGCTTATTATATTTCAGTGACCAATACATATATTTACCATTATCAATAAATCTATTGGAAAATGATCACTTGAATAGTATAAATATATGGTTTTAAAAAATCCATTCGACACAGAAAAATGAGGTGATGGATTCAACCAGTAGGACCATTCCTTATGAATCCCATTTATTAGTGCTCCCAAGGGAGTTACATTTTATAGTATTTTTTCTAGACCAATCCCAAGAGAAGATCCAACAACATAGTTGAATATGTTCAAACTCATATAGATCACGACCCTAACCATGTCTATCGAATGACCCCAGGAATGCTCTACAATCGAACACCTCACTCTTAGGGAAAATGATAGCGTAATAAATAAATATGTTTCAGGAACCTAGTATATTGGTTATGTACAATATTTATTTATATAACTATAAATATAAATTCATTCAATTATTTTTACTTTAAATTATTATATAAGTTTTAGGAAGTCAATGGTAATTTTTATTATGGTTTGAAAATAGATTTTATAAAAAAACAAGTAAATTTTTCAATAAATGTTGGTTTTCATTATTAAAGTTAACATTAATATTTTTAGAAAATAATTTATATTTAATGAATATTATTTTTGTAATCAACATTTAAAAATTATCCTATGGTCAATTTTCCAAAATTTTCTACTATAGTTGAATTTTTGGGGGAAAAAATTAAATACCATATAAATATATAGGGTTTTTTGAAACATCATAATGGCCCAATAGTTATTTAATAAACTATATAAAAGATATATTTGTCCAAATTAATGTTTTAAATTTAATATAATTTTATTATATATTTTTTTGAGGAATTTTATATTGCCTTATTGAATCATCCATAATGTATAATATATTTTATGATTTTAAGTTCATTTCTTTAATAATGTGACTTTCATGAACATAAAAAAGGATAATATTTTTATATATTCAGTCCCTGTCTTTATGAAATAATTTCATACACTCTTCTTTTTAAAAATACATGTGAAAAATCATGGTGTGGTTTGTGGTTTAGAATATTTAATTATATATATTCCAGAACTTATGTTTGTGAAATATTAAATAATTACACTCTTATTTCATATATAAACCCACCCATGATCCCACTTCTCTTCAAAAACAATACTTGGAGAACTTACTTAGTCTGTCTTCCCCTATCGTGAATACTTCTAAGGAACCCCATGCTCTCAAAAATCCCCTCATAAATCTTTTGAAATCAAACACCCACAGAAGGATTCCATTGTATCCCATTTTTTATCCAAGTCACCTTATGTTGTAGCACCCTTAAATTTTAAATTAAAAAAGATGGGGTATATTTTATAACCTACCCCATAATACCCTAATTATTATTTAATTATGATAGACCCATTTCTCACTCATTAATCTATCAAATGCACACTTGTTACCATGCCAAAATTTTGTATGAGTTATTTCATTTCTCCTCTTTTTTCATGATTCATTATTTTGTTAAACCCTGTATTTCCAAATTACTTATGTTGGGAGATGAATTTATATGTCCTTATTACCTTATATTTTTTATATATATTATGAGAGACCCCTTTACTATCATAATGCCTTTTTATAAATTTTTATGTCACGTCATTTTACAGATGAAATTTCACCGTGTGTTTCTAATAAAAAAAATATGTAGTGAATTCCATACCTATTACCTATCAAGGGAGTTCAGTTTTATGCACATATGTCTTTTTATAGAGTAGTAAAATATATTTATTCCACACCGCTTGTTTTGTGAAAAACTTAGATGATGAATGATTCAATGATTTTTTATCGATGTGGCACACATAAGCATGAGAATGAAGTGAATGTGATGGGTCCCCCAAGAATTATTAACACACCAATGCATTAAATAATGTTATGTATCATGATTCATCATTTTGGGATAGGGTTATACCTAATTCCTTTATGGTACATTGTCCACCATGATGTATTGGTTGTTTATCCTTGACCTATGATGTAGTTTTTGATGTTGTTTCCAAATTTCCATGTTATAAAAATCATGTTATATCATGTATTACGTTTTTGGTTCCTTTATGTCTCATTGATACTCTTAACATAACATGTATTTTCATCTTCATGTTAAGACATTTTTAATCTCTTGTTTGGATTTATAGCTCAACCCACTCTTATATATATCCTCAGGTTATCCCATTAAATGTTATGTAAGAATGCATTTTGTAGTCATGTAAAGGATGATTTCAATAATTATGTTGTTTTTCATGTTTTATGTTGTTATGTAATGATACTTATTTCCAAAACCACCTGACATTGTTATCTATAGGTTAGTATTATGTATAATTTTTTATCGTTATATCATGTTTGAATGTTATAAAAAGAACATGGTTGTTTTAGTGAACATACATAATGCACCATGCCCAACCCCTCTCACATTACGTAGTCCAATATTTTAGAATAATCTCCCCATATCACTACTGGCTCGACTAGAAATTCAAAAACAATTATTTCCCTTTTACCCCAATGGTGGAACTAATATCCGTAGAAGAACCATTGAATCGATTAGTTTCAGGATCCATCACCCAAATCCAAATTGAATACATATAAAAAGTACGTCATAAAAAACACATCATAAAAAGTAAATAGAGAAAAATATCAATCTCATAACTCAGCATCTCACGGTCAAGAACATGTTACTTGAGATGGATCAACATGCCTTAAAATTTCCCCAATACTCTTTGAGTTCTATCACATCCATCATTACCAATCCATAACATTGATACCAACTATCATCATTTTATAGTAATTGAAACTATGAATCATTTTATAGAAATGAAAAATTTATTAAATAAAAATAATTTCAAAAATAATTGAACACATGATATAAAAAATTATAAAATTTCATAACCAAGGTCAATCATAAGGATAAAAAAGAATCATGAAATCTAAGGTATCCTAAAAATAGAGTTATTATGATTATAAAATTAATGTAAAAATGAACTACATTTCATAATTTATTCATGAGAGTCACATTAACATAATACCAAAAAAATCCTTCCATAGAAAACACCACAATGACTCTGTATATAGCATTTTCATGTTTTCTTTCAAAAAACTATTTTTTCATTAAAATTAATTTTATTTTACCATTTTTAGATCTTGTTTATAAAATATTTTTTTAACATATATCCCACTCCATTAATAAATACATAATGTGTCCCACAAAAAATACTTTGAACAATTCTCCAATGTCAAAATATTTAGCAAGTTCTGTGGTCTATGATTGTTATTATGATAATGTGAGTCCATTATGGTATATGTGATATATCAAAAAAGTTTCATAACATGTGATAAATCTTATATTGATGGTATAAATAATAAATATTTCCAAATGTGTCTGAGACTAAAATAAATTTAAGGAGAACTACCTCTAATGAAATTATAAACCTATATGAAATACTTTTAATAGTCTGTTCCAAGTCCCCAAGAAGAAAAATAATTATTAAAAACTATTAAAATAAAAAAAACTAATTAAATCAAGAAAAATAATTTTACTAATTTAGAGTATTCTTATATGGTGACATCATAGAATTGTATCTAGGAAACTGGATCATTTTTGTTGACCAATATTTTTTATAGTTAAATACAACATCTTATTAGTTGAATATTCAATACATAAAGTTAAAATCAACATCGAAACCCATATTGGTTTTTTAAAATTGAAATATTAATATAGTAATAACTTATTTAGAAGATATCAACATTATATCCCACTATAGTCTTCAAAACTATCAACCTTCTTAGACTTATCATTATTAAAAAAATTCCTCAAAAGCCAAGGAAAAGGATAATAAAGAAGGGAGGGATCAGTTAATATGTAATTGTAAAAAATGAGTTAATAATTATCACTTAATTATAAAATTATGATATACTAATAAAAAATATAATTCAAATTTTAAAAATATTCCCAAAATACCATATACCATAACATTGAATAATGAAAAAATACCTAAATAATCATTAGCCTTTAATGAAAATGGAATCAAATAGCATCATCATAGAGATAATAACATGGTTATAAAACATAATTCCATTTAATTAAAATATAGATTAAAAATAATATCCATAATCTAGTATAACTACTCAAAAATTATATCATATTGAGTTCAATCATTAATATACCATATCTATTGTCAGGTTTATTCCCAAGATAATAAAAATGTATAGACTACAATTCTAAAATTGATTCTCTCTCCATTTCAATATCTATGATCACATTTGATATCCATATATACCTAATGAGTGGATATATATATAATTCTGCAACCACACATCAAATAAATTAAATCATATATATTTCAGTATCATAATCATAAATTAATTATAATAACATAACCTATCAAAAGTAAACAGGTATAATAATGATTTCAAATATTAATAAGATCATAAAATATGGAAAATAAATGTGTTTCACAAACATATAATCATTGTAAACCTCAAAAAATGAGATAATGAATTAATAGTGAAATTTTATCATATCCACATTATGCCATATTCAATATAAAATGGTTTTATTAATGATGAGAAATTTATTTGAATAATCTCTGAAATATTCATTGAGGAAAACACATTTTTTATTTTGAAAACAATTATTTAAAATATATAAATTTTAAAAATAGTAAGGGAAAAGTTTATTTGAGAATTTTCACAAATCGAATCTGGTCTGCATCAAAACTGGCACCAAACCTAGCCCATGATAAGGTCGTATGGGAATTCTAGATTCCCATGGGCCAGAACAGGTGCCTAGGTATCATGAAACAAAAATCGGGAATGATTTACCTGAGTTTATGAACATACAACGACAAAAAATTCCAACAAAACCAATATGTATTTTTGAATCAACACCATATTTTACAAAATTTCAAAACAATATTAGACGGTTTAAAACAACTCTTAAATACTATAAAAAATGAATAAAATATAAATCTATTTCCTGATAACCTACACATGGTGAGAGGCACCACCCTCAAGATATCTCCACAATACCGCATCATGATGGTCTATTAATAAAATCTGAAACAACGACACAACATCTGTACCAAAACCAGCTGAAAAAATAATCATGTATACTTAGACCCAAATGTTTAAGCATGATGCAATACAAAGCCTAGTAGGATACCAAGACTAAAAAATTCCATGTGATAAAAGTTCAACAATGAAAAGCATGCATGTTTTCAAGACATTAAATGCAAGTAACAATTTATAAAAGATTCAACATAAATAAAATCTATTTTCTGGTGGACTATATTAAAGAATAAAAACTATTAAAAATAATGTCAATTCTACTGCATCTTCCATCCATCAATATTTTATGCCAATGGTATGAAAAAAATAATTAATGAGCATGTGTAATGGGAAAATAACTCCTATGAACTAGCTTAATGTGGGTCCAAGGTACCTCATTTCTCATTGTGAGTAGCCATCACAATTTCTATTCTCATGCACACGAGCCAGTAATAGGGAGAATACCCATAACCTAGTGGTTCCACATCATCATCATAATAGTTTAGTTAGTGTTTTAAGAATCTAATGTGATCTGTGAATCTATGGTTAATCCCCACATGATCACTAGCATACTAATAAACATCCACCCACCAAGATACTTGGGTTTCCCTATTGTGCTAAAAAAGATAAATAAGTCATGAATTATAATCTTCACATGAAAAAACCACATCTACATAAAAAATTCACCAAAAATCCGACATCTATTTCATGCAAGTCAGACAATAATCTTTTTTATTGAAATGCATTTTGAAATCATACTCACACCAAAATAGCCCAAAATTTTTTTAGCATTAATTTAGCTCATACAAAAATACATTAAATTTTTTTTAAAACCATACCATGATAGTCCATATGACATAAATCCCAAAAACATATAACATAATACATTTTTCCTCAATAAAATTAATTTTTCACATCACACTCACAAAAAACCGCTCCCAAACATGTTTATCCCCTCTCTTTCCATTTGATAAAACATTTCATAAAATTTATAAAACATTCTAAATATGTTTGACATCATAAATCACCGCATTACCTTTCAAAATCCCATATTTGGTGAACACACTCACCCATAAAGTAAATATACACCCTTTTCCATCTTTATTTAACAAAATAAAACATTTACAATTTTCACCAAACAATCCCAAAGGGTAAAACTATGGCATGCACACAAAACCCATTTCAAAACTCTGTTTCAAGAAAAAAATAACGCCAAGACCCTACTAAAGCTGAATTGGCATCCCTTACAACATATATTAATCATTTTTTAGGTACTATAAAATATTCTCAAATTATACCAAAAAAATACAAATGAAAAACACCAATTAAAAAACATTTTCAAGGTGAAAAAATAGGTTTTACACATATAACCTATTCAAAGTCCTTATTTTAAACCCAAAAGCACACTAATACCCTACCAATGAATACTTTTCTGCCAAAATAAAAAAATATCACTAGTATATGTTGTAAAATAAACCCAAATATTACCTATAGGATTACACATGGGAAACAACCAATTTGAAACAAAGTGCAACTAAAAAATTAATTGCATAACAAAATCCATCAAAAAAGGTTTTCACAAAATGCACATCATTTTAGGATCATTCCAAATAATTAAATTAAGCATGCTAAATCATCAAAAAATTATTAAACTTGGAATCACCCACCTTTTGAATCTATAACCCAAAATATTGGTGCAAAACATCTACCGGACCACCACCGCATCTCATGGGAGTGAAATGCAACCAAAAACCACAATATTTTACCAAAAAGACTCCAAAAACCCTAGGTTTAAACCCTTACTTCTGTATAATTTAGAACATCAAGAAAGAGGGAGAAAACCCTAAGGAAAAGAATAAATCAGGAAAAGAAACACTTTGTTATGAAATCTTGGATTTTTCCCACAAAAAACATCATCGAAGATGGGTTCCATAAGAGTTTGAAGAATCTTGGAGGCCTCCAATGGATACTGAGGTCGAATGGGGAAAGAATGGATGAGATTAGATTTTTTTTTAGGATATAAAAATGGGAATTAGAAAATTGTTATAATGACATGGACACCCCTGCACGGTTTTCTTGCATGGTTTAGTAAACAGTGCTGCCTAACCAAGCGGCATTTTCTGGCCACCCAAATCCATGACATTATCCTATAATTTCATTGGGTTCCAAGTTGTAAATCATGATGGAATGAAGGAAAAGGATATGGGAGAAAAATTCCCAATATAAATTGTCCTCTCCAACTCAAAACTCATCCAACTCAAGGGTACAACCCACCTCAACCACATACCCCTCAAGTGGTTCCACTAGGAGTATCACTAATACAAATCCAAATATCCACAACCTAATACCATCATTTTAAAAAATGATGAGTCCAAATTCTATCCAAGAACCCCAAGTGTGTGTTCATAGATCTAGAACACAGGAGACACTAAAATTTCAATCATGACACACTTAGAAACGAAGAGAAAACATAGAACATCAAGATGATTTGAACTAAACCATTGAATTGAATATCTGGGTGTGAAAATTTTCCCCACAATTTTAATTTCCATCCCCAGAAAGCTATAGTAGGGCCAAAACAAAAACCAAACCAAACCAATAAACCAAGATGAACACCCTTTCCATGTTTCACCCTCAAAGCCCAAAATAACTCTATTGATCAACTAAAGAAGGAATACTCTCACAAACCAAAATTTACACAACATCATTTAAATGATCAAGAACATTCATAAATTATCCCAAAAGAAATGTGCTCAAACACTATGCAACCAAGACTTAAGAAATCTACCCAAACGAACAACAAAATCAAATAGGGTTACAGTTAACCTTCATTAACCAGACTGTTAGGCACTCTCTAATCCAAACATTTACCCAAGGAATAATTTGGTAGCTAGATATATCCAAAAAAACAACCTATCACCAAGCCCAGACCAAGGAAAATATAAGATTCTAGTATTGGGAGACAAAATTGGGATACCCACCATAAGAGACAACATAAATTTTCCTAAGAGAGGATTTTGACACTAACAGGGGAAGTCTTGAAAGGACTCCCAAATATAAGGTGTAGAATTAAATTAGACCCTTTCAAAAGAACATAAATAAGACTCACAATGGGTATCCGCACCATATGAACAAACCAACTTCACTGAAAAGAATGGTTTGACATTGAAAGACCCCAAAATCAAAAATAAAATTGATGGGATGACCGCAGGGTTATTTTTCACAGTTTGGTTAACCGTGTATTACCTATGGGGATCATTCTTTCTACATAGCTTCCTCGCACATGGTTAATACTAATCATGCACAAACTGTGTGATAAAACTATCTAGTAAAATTTCAAACAATTACCCAAAAACTCAATGGATACTGATGGAGGAAGGAATGACATTGGGAGATGACATGGACACGAGGTCCTCCCACCTCTTTCCATTGTAAAGGAACAACAAAACCAAGATGGAGACACTAGAGGTTAAAACTATTCCCTTCTTTTATAATGAGGAAAAAAACTGCACAAGGGTTTGAATGACATTAGGATTTCCCCTGACTATCTGTCAGCTCCATTCCTGGACATATGGATAGAGGTCAAAGGATTAAAGCATCCTCAGTCTCGTCTTTAAGATTTGGAAAACCTGAATATAAATTCTTCTTCTAGTTCCACAAACAACTACATTTCAACCCCATATGGGTTTACCAAGACATAACACATTACAAAACTCACTTTACCAATACCCAACAATTCAATGAAACAAATTATTTGAAGATGCACAAACATAACCCCTTGTGTCCTCAGGTGATAAATGGATGGATGAAAAGATATATATAGAAACACTCTAAGAATCCGGGTTTTTAGAATGGGTCTAAATCCCGACCCTATTTGATTTTTTTTACTTGTTTCTAAGAATTCTGGAAAATCTAGGCAGTTTCTGGAAATTTCCAGTCTACACACCGTGTACTTTAAGTCCACGCCATGTATGTGTTAACCGAGTGACCAGCCATGTGCTCACCGAGTAAATGTCGTGTGATGACCGTTTAGAAGTTTCTTACTACACGGCGTGTATTTATAGACATTCCAAGTATCCTTAACCATGAAAGGACAAGTACATACCATGTGGTGCCAATGTGTAAATTTACATCTACATGTAATGTAGTCATCCTTTACATGCCTTGTAACTTTGTTCCGTGTAGAGGCCGAGTCCTAGAAATTTGTTGACCGTGAACACGGTCCAAGCCGTGTGTTGGACTCCGCTTAAGTCGGAGTATGGAAACCCATCTACATGGTGCGTACCATGAAAATACACGCCGTGTACTTTTATTTTTATTTGATCGTCTGAGACACCGTCGCAACTTATTTCAAAAAACGTCTTATTCTTCCCTGTTGGATGAACGGTTCATCCGTGAACCTACGAAAAATAGAAACCCACCCATAATCGTCTTACGTTGTCTGTTCTTCGATCTTTTGGTGGATGCATGACTGCATCAGAGAGGCTAACCCCACACACCCTACTTTTTCCTTGATTCCTCACCTATTTCTCCACAGATTCCATCCGAATAAAATTGTCATGATTTGACGGAAACACAGATCTACCACGATTCAGACCGATTCAGAGTCTAATTTCAAAGGAGTTTCACAATATGAGTACGAGTGGGTGGTTCATACCTTATTTCATCTTTTCATAGATAATTGGGGGGTTGCGACCTTCAGGCGCAACATTGGGTATTGAGGGAAACCCTTTTTCATTTATTTTTAATAGTTTATCTATATTATGGGATTCCTTTGGGTACTCCCTGACCCTTGTTTTTCTTGAGCGAGTCCGAGTGAGAGGTCATAGCTTGTTTGGGGAAAATCAACAGGGGGTGCCGAAATGCATATGATTTGGACCAGTATTTTAAACTGCTGAGTTTAGACTGCTTTTGATGCTGTTGTATTAAACTGCTGAGTTTGACATGTTAAAGCATGTTAGTAATTTTTTTAAGGCATTTAAGAACTTCGTTGCTAGTATGGATTAGCACAAGTTAGTAGAATTTTACTGTTTAGTAATTATTAGGTTAATGTGATGCTCTTAAGTATGAATATGATTTTTGTGATATTTCCTATGTTGAACTGCTTGTTGTGGTTAGCATGGCCCAGATATATTGTATAGTGATGGGAATCACAGGTTGGGGCTTTGGAGCGGGTTACTTTGGGTGGTTGCTACCATGGGATTGGGCGTCATGGACATCGATTGAGGCAGTTGGACTATCGGGTTTGTCTTGGCCCAAGTTACATGGATGGCGATGCCATCATACTTGAGAGACATGTCCGTAGGGACATGAGGCATCTTATGTGCTTTGGCTTGGGGACATAATGAGGTGATTTCTGCTCGCCGGGTACTTTTGAGTAGTGTGCACACAGATAGACTCTGAGATGAGGTGGTATAACCACTCACTGGGTGGAGGACCCCAGTAGATGCGGTTAGGTATTTTTGGTTTGGGGGTGATTTCCATAGGAATCCAAATGTAAGGCAAGGATCTTTCAAGAGACATATTTGAGGCGGTCAGGTTGGGGGCAGAGGCTCGCCGTGATTTTAGGGCAGACACCGATGTTTCTCTGGTTATCTTTTGAGGATAGGTATCGTTGTTCCTCCGGATGTTGTTCCATGGGAAGGTTGAGCTTCTGAGGTGGGTTATGATGGTTGTGCATGCCTTTGGGACATCGGTACTTGAGACACATGGTGTCAGGTGGCATGAGGTGTCGGGCTACAGATCAAAGATTCCGGCATTGGCCGAAGCAGGTGACACTTCCTGGTGGATGCTGAGCACCAGAGAAGTTTGTGTTTACTATTGGGCATTATACTGTTTACTGTATTTTTATTATAAGCATGTATTACTAAACAGTTATATTAGGTACGTACCTTTGGGTGATTTCTTACTGAGACTTGTCTCACACCCTACACGGGCCCTTCAGGACGCGTGTAGACTATATGAAATTTCGTGTGGGTAGAGGGTCAGCCTCAGGAGCTAGACCTTAGTGTTTTTGGCATGGAAACTGGTATGGACCTTGAGGTCGTGCTTTGTCGGAGGTACTTTGTTTAGTTTTTCCTTTTGTATCCACATGATTACCTTATTATGTGGCAACATTTGGTTAGCCATTGGCGCCATTATATATTGAGTTGTATGACTTGTTTTCGATGAATTCCTTGTTTGGTTACAGTAGTAGTTTTTTGTATTCTTTAGATTGTTGTTCTGTTTATTTCCGCTACTTTTGTTTCTATATTGCTTCCGCTGGTTTATTGATATTGGATATACTTCACCTCTGTGGGTCTGGTTCGAGTCTGCTGAATAATTTATTTCTGTTTCATATTTAGTATTCTACTCGGTCCAGTACCATTTTATTCCTCCGAGAGGGTATAGCCTCCCCACTATACCTATTCAGACCCTCGCTGCTAGTCGTCATCCTTTGGTGTTCAGGGGAGGTGCGCCTAAGGTAGTGACACCCGACCCGTTTGGCACTGTTCGGGTGGCTGGTCGGGTCCGGGTTGTTACATAGTGGTATTAGAGGATTTCTTGATAAGGATTTAGTAGCATTGCTTTGCTGGCTACTAATGAGTTTGAGACATCTCTTTTTATTTCTACTGGTTTTACTATTTAGGAAATGGTAGACTAGAGATAGGTGTTTATTGGAACTGGATTTTGAACTCGTGCTTGGGTTCTTGAAGCCCCATGTATGAGGGATTGATTGAGTTGTCGTGGGTGGGAATTGCTATATTTTTTTGCCCAGATTACAGTTTATATGATTTCCACCGCATTGGCTCACTTGTTGTGTGATGTTATTGATTATAATATGTAAAACATGGCCGGTATGGAAAGGTTTGTTTTCTTGGCTTTTGATAGAGACATCTTAGGTTATTTCAATTTCATAACTGCGCGTATGCTTTGTGAAGTGATAATCCTATATGAATAAAAATTCATTTCCATGGTCAATATGCTGTAAAATGTGAATAAGTTAAATTACTGATAGAATTTCTAGTTGTACAAGTGTGTATTTCCATGATTTTTGTTTTTGTAGAATTGCATGTTGCAGGATTTTGGGTCTGTCTCCTATGAGAGCGGGTAGGTACTATGGATTAGGCATTGTAACTGTCAGGATTGGGCGACTCGGTCATCGGTTTGAGGAAACGCGAGTTGTCAGGATAGGCATGGCCCGAGGTACTTTTGATACTTGGCTCTGTCGATGGTGGGTAAGGAGGACATGAGGCCGGGATACCGTGGGGCATGAGATTCGGTGAGGGGCGTAAGGGTAGTTGTGATGGACTACATTTTACTGCTTTCCTTATCTGCGTAGAATATGTTGTTATATATTTGTGGATTGTATGGCCATTTATTCTATTCAGCGGGTTACTCCCTTACGACTCGATGGAGTGTCAGGCACGAGAGGATGAAGTGCCACAAGATCAGGTTCAGAATATAGTGCAGGCAGAGCATGAGCCGCAGGTACAGGCTCAGGGACAGGATCGGGTTCAGGATCCAGTGCAGGCAGAGTAGCAGCCATGTTTGGTAGCGTTCGGACCATGGCTTGATGAGCAGCTCCGAGCTAGCTTGGTACGTATCTTTCATGGGATTGAGAGAGGCACGCAGGGTGTAGAGACTTTTATGGCATATCTAACGTGAGAGTTCTAGTCGCAGCAGCCACCACTTTTTTAGGGTGAGGGTGGTCCACGGGTGGCAGAGAACTAGATAGAGAGTATAATGCTGATATTAGAGCATCTAGAGACGCCTCCAAGGTGGAGGGTCAAGATGGCGATGTACATGCTGAGAGGACCGGTGAAGAATTGGTGGGATGTGCAGGATCATGCTCGTAGGCACAAGGGACTGACCTGGAAGGACATTGAGGATAGGTTCTTCGAGCACTTCTATCCAGAGACACTGAGGGCAGAGAGAGATCAGGTGTTTTTGAGTCTTCAGTAGGGATATGTGTATGTCATGGACTACGCAGATACCTTCACATAGTTGTCTTGTTTTGCACATGGTATGGTGAGCGATGACGCAGGTAGGGTGAGGCACTCGAGGATGGCTTACGACACGCCATTCGGGTCCAGGTGAACATATTCAGGCTGGGTTCCTCCTCCGCGGTGGTGAACTAAGCACTTATAGCAGAGGGAAGCCAGAGGGATATGCCACAGACTGGCAGGGTGGTAGCTTCAGGAGATGGTTCATACAGGAGGAAACGAGGTAGAGATGAGTTCCAGCAGGGTGGGTAGGCCATGGACTCAGCTAGGCCACCCCGTGGTGGTTCAGCGGTGATTTTATTTCAGTGTGGATATCCAAGATATGTTCGGGCTCAGTACGATAGGCCCCTGATGGAGTTCCAGGCATGCGGAAAAGTCGGGCATCTGGAGAGGTTTTACAGGCAGCCTTCTTAGACAGCCGACCAGCAGAGACCAGGACAGACTGTGGAGTCAGTTTTTGGTTCAAGTTTGGTTCCAGGAGAGCATAGATGAGGTTCAGCTATGTGCAGAGGACGTGACAGAGATAGAGGGATCCAGTTGAGGAGTCAGTGGCTAGTGACTGGAGCAGCATCACAGGTAGGTCAGGAATCAGAAAGTCGTGCTTCAGGCCAGGTTCATGCTGTGGAGCTTCTAGGGATTTAGTAGGATGGTGATCCGACAATGGTGGAAGGTACACCGCGGGTGTGGCCATGATTTCCGTTGATTTCTTTTGGAATGGCCTCTTAAGGCATTTCGGGTTGAGTGCACGGGCCGCAGAAGATATTTGTGGACTAACTAGATGCTAGTTAGTGGGATTGGCATCATATCAGATGCGTTATATAATTTATTTATATATATTTGAGATGTGAAGTATCAGAAGAATCAAGGATGAATGTTACGTGAGGTTTCGTGGGCATCAGGGCATCGTGGATGCAGGTTACTTGAGGTGCAAGGCACCAGGTTTTGATTGGAGCATCTATGAGATGTGGGACCTCTTGGAGGTTGACACGACTGCATTGTGGGTTACATTGGGTGTTGTAAGCGACACGTGAGCACTAAGGAGGTGCAGGGGTGACGATGCATCACCAGAGGACCATGGGTCTGGGAAATAGGTCGTTGGGCATTTTTTGTTTACTTTGTTTGCTTTGAGCCTTGCTGATTGAGATCGAGTACACAATTACTAAGGTGGGGAGCCCCTTGAAGAATTTAGCCTGAACCGTGAGACCGGGGTAGTCAAGGTTGCTTAACCAGGATGGGTGTGTATGGTTCCATCTTCTAGTTTCGTTCGGTAGCTCAGGGACGAGCTACATTAAGGTCGGGAGTTTGTAAGAACCTGGGTTTTTAGAACGGGTCAAAATCTCAACCCTGTTTGATTTTTTTTACTGGTTTTTGAGAATTATGGAAAATCTGTGTAGTAAATGGAAATTTCAAGACTACACGCCATTTAATTTAAGTACATGCCGTGTATGTGTTAACCGAGTGATCAACCGTGTGATCACCGAGTACACATCGTGTGATGACTATGTAGAATTTTCTTACTACACTGTGTGTATCTATAGACACACCGTGTATCATTAACTGTGCAAGGCCAAGTACATGTTGTGTGGTGCCTAGGTGTAAATTTCCATTTACACGGCATGTAGTCTTCCTTGACACACCATGTAACTTTTTTTCATGTAGAGGCCGAGTCCCTGGCTGTGTATTGACCGTGCACACATTCCAAGATGTAAGCTGGACTCTTCTTAAGTCAGAGTACTGAAACCCATCTACATGGCTTGTACTTTGAAAATACATGCAATGTACTTTTTCTTTTTATTTAATCGTCTGAGATGCCATCACGTCTTATTTCAGAAAACATCTTCTACTTCCCCATTGGACGAACGGTTCATCCGAGAACCTCAGAAAAATAGAAACCCACCTAGATTCATCATAATTTGTCCGTTCTTCGATCCGTTGGTGGCTGTGGGGCCACATCAGAGAGGCTAACCTCACGCACCCTTCTTCATCCTTGATTCCTCGCCTGTTTCCCCACAGATTCCATCCAAAAAGATTTGCCTGGATTTGATGGAAATACAGATCTACCGCATTTCAGACTAATCCAAAGGCTGATATCAAAGTAGTGTCATCGTACGAGTACAAGGTGGGTGGTGCATACCTTCTTTCTTGTTTTCGTAGACAATTGGGGGGGGGGGGGGTTGCGACCTTCGGTCCCAACGTTGGGTATTGAGAGAAACCCTTGTTCATTTATTTCTAATAGATTATCTACATTTTGGGATTCCTCTAGGTACTCCCTAACCCTTGTTGTTCTTGAGTGAGGCTAGGTGAGAGGTCTAGCTCTTTTGGGGCAATTCGGTCGGGGGTGCCAAAATGCATATGATTTTGACCAGTATTTTAAACTGCTGAGTTTAGACTTCTTTTGATGTTGTTGGATTAATCTGCTGAGTTTGACATGTTAAAGCATGTTAGTAATTTTTTAAGGCATTTAATACTTTAGGTGCTGGTATGGATTAGCACAAGTTAGTGAAATTTGACTATTTAGTAATAGCCTGGTTAAAGTGATGCTTCTAAGTATGAATATGCAATGTGTTATATTGCCTGTGTTTAAATGCTTCTTGTGTTGGGAGTGGCCATGATATATTGTTTAGTGATGGGAATCACGTGTTGGGGCTTTGTCTTGGGTTACTTGGGTGGTTGCTACCACGGGATTGGGCGTCATGGACGTCGGTTGAGGCAGTTGGACTGTCGGGTTGGGCTTGGCCCAGGTTACGTGGATGGAGAGGCCAACTGACTTGAGTGAAGGGTTCGCAGGGACATGAGGTGTCAGAGGTGTTGTGGATTGGGGACATACTGAGGTGATTACCGCTCACCAGGTACTTTTGAGTAGTGAGCACACAGATAGACTCCGAGATGAGGTGGTACGACCACTTGCTGCGTAGAGGCCCCCAGTAGATGCAGTTAGGTATTTTTGGTTTAGGGGTTAATTCCATAGGAAGCCACGTGGAAGGTGAGGAGCCATCAAGAGAAATCTTTGAGGTGGTTAGGTTGGGGGCAGAGGCTCGCTGTGATTTTAGGGTAGACACTGCTATCCATCCGGTTATCTTTTCAGGACAGGTATCGTTGTTCCTTCGGATGTTATGCCATGGGTAGGTTGAGCATACGAGCTGGGTTACGATGGTTGGGTGTGCCTTCAGGACGTCGGTACATGAGACACATGGTGTCAGGTGGCACAAGGAGTCGGGCTACAGATCAGAGATTCTGGCGTTGACCGAAGCAGGTGACACTTCCTGGTGGCTACTGAGTACCAGAGAAGTTTGTGTTTACATTTGGGCATTGTACTGTTTACTATTTTTTTATATAATAATGTCTTCTTAAACACTTATATTAGGTACGCAACCTTGGGTGGTATCCTACTGAGACTTTTATCACACCCTACATGGGACCTTCGGGACGCATGCAGACTACATGAAATTGCGTGTATGTAGAGGGTCAGCCTCAAGAGCTGTACCTTAGTGCTATTGGCATGGAGACTGGTATGTACCTGGAGGTCGTGCCTTGCTGGAGTTACTTTGTTTAGTTTTCCATTTTGTATCAGCATGCTTACCTTATTATGTAGCAATTGTTGGTTAGCCATTGGCACCATTATATATTGACCTGTATGACTTGTTTTCAATGCATGCCTTGTTTGGTTACAGTAGTAGTTGATTGTATTCTTTAGCTTGTTGTTCTTTTTACTTTCTGCTGTTGTTGTTTCTATATTGCTTCCACTAGTTTATTGATATTGGATATGCTTCTACTCTGCGGGTCTGGTTTGAGTCTATTGAGTCATTTATTTCCATTGAATATTAAGTATTCTACTCAGACCAGTACCATTTTATTCCTCTGAGAGGGTATAGCCTTCCCACTATACCTATTCAGAACCTCGCTACTAGTCGTCAGCCTTTGGTGTTCAGGGGAGGTGCGCCTATGGTAGTGACACCCAACCCATTTGGCAATGTTTGGGTGGCTAGCTGGGTCCGGGCCGTTACAAACACCTTCCCCTAAACAAAGAATGTCACAATATTTCGAAGAGATATACACTTATGACAAAACAAAGACTCACAAATGATTATTCAACATAACCTTTACAATCCATCGAGCACATGACTTCACAATGCGTCACTGAACATGACCATTGAGGATGATATAAACAATACCTTGAGAGGGACCTTATATTCAACGTCCCCAACCTTTAAATAATTCTATAATGTGGCCATAACAACATCTCATGACCATATTTCTCAAACTATTGGTTTAAAATGAAACCCTGCTTCGAAGAAACTACGAAGGACCCAAAGGCCCTCTTGAACACCATCCTCACTAACTACCCAAAACCACTTTCACCTTCGATGAATCAGGTAAGTTAACAAACTAAAGTCTCTTTCAACCTTCCACGAAAAAATTCCTCCAACAATAGGTTCCACAAAACAATGAAAGGAAATTTTGTAAACTCAACCTCCAAGGCTCAAGAAAATGATTCCTTATATTGATCTACTGTAGGATCTTACAATGGAAAAACAAATCAGGTTTCACTTCTATTGTGCACTAACCCTTAATTGGGGCATACCTTATCCAATGAGAGAACCCAATGACCCAACCCAGATTATCCATTGGTCAAAACATGCCATGTACATGATCCAAACAAATGAAGGGAACAACTTTAAAGGCACCCTGAAACATTTCTTAAAAGGATACAGCTAACCGGCCCTTCAACATAGCTTACCACAGAATCATAAACCAAAAACACCATTCAAACAAGTGGTATTTTTGGACTCAAAACAATTAAAAAATAAAATTTCCTAATATACATAAGACATACCATCTCAAACCAGTCATCAAGACATCATGTTTTCTTATAAAATTATCTTTTTTTAAAACAAAAAGTTCAGTGGTTTGCGTATTCACCAATAATTCCACATGGGCCTCACATATGCATGTTTCTATAACTCCTCATATCCAGTCGGTCACTCATCCATCCATTCCATCAACCATCCATCATTCCATATAACCCCATTCATGTGGTCTCTCACAGAAATACTAATGGTTAAAAAAAAATTCCACATTTCAATACCAAACAATCCACCAACACTTCTTCTTTCTCAAAACCACTAAGCACGAAATCAAACCCAAATTACAGATTAATTTTTTTTTGAAAGGAACAATAATACAAATTAAAACTCAATTTAAATATACTCACATTAGTTTTGAAACTTCTCATCACATTAAAAAACCATTCAATAGTTTAGAAAACTATATTGGGAATAGTTTTTCAAAAACAATTTTAACTTACTTTCTTCTTTAAAAATATGTGTTAACACCCCATGTTCCCTTTAAAAACAATTCTGAAAATTGAGTTCCACCATTTCATAAATCTAAACATTCACTATTTATTAGAAAATAATTTCAAAAAAACTTTTTTCTTCTTAAAACCATATCATATTTTCTTTAAAACTAAACTTCGATGATTTGAAAACTAATGAACATAAGAAAATGCGAGAGGAAACTAGTATTGGTGGGTGAATTGGACATATGGTTGGAGTTCATACTCCAATCACATAACCATAACAGAAAGTGTTCAAGGGAATTATCCCCATCTCCACAAGGCTTTATAGGATTTGTGAGCTCACTTAGATGAGTAGCCCAACTCTCTTTTCATTTCCCCTAATCATCATCAAACAAATAAAACCAAAGGGAAAGGGTAGTCCCACCATTCCTTTGTGACTCAAATACTATCATGAGGTGTGATATCCAGGAACATTAACCATAACTAGAAAGTCAAGTCTCGATAATCCTAGCTCTAGACCATCATGAATTTTCCCCAAATAACATGACCCAAATAGTGAACGTAAACCTTTTTGATACCATATTGTCACGAATTGAATATGGTCACCATCAAAATAAGCACCAAACACGGCCCGTGACAAGGAATTAAGGGATTTCATGATCCCCATAGGCTGGAACAAGTGACGAGGTATCATAAAAGGAATATTGGGAATGATTTACCTGATTTTATTAACACACAACGACAAACCAGACAAATAAAACCTATCTGGATATTATAATCAAAACTATCTTTTACAAAATTTTATAACTAAATTAAATGGTTTAAAATAACACTCAAAGACTATACAAATTAATAAAACAAAAAGGTTATCCAAATAACCTCCACATGGAAATAGGCACTTCTCTTAAGCCATCTCCACAACACTGTATCACGATGGACCACTAAAAAAACTCAAATAGTTGGAAAAAAGTTGTACCCAAACCTACGGTAAAAATAAACAATTATATGTACACAAAATGGTGTATGTAGGGTGTGAGCTAAAGACCAATAGAATATAACCACTAATATATTACCTTCGATAAACCATCAAAAATGAAAAGCATGCATGTTTTTAAGACATGAAATGCTATTAATAATTACTAAAGGATGAAACTTAAATAAAAGAAGTTTTTAAGTGTTCTATTTTAAAGAATAAAAATATTTAAAAATAATATCAATGCTAAAGAATTTTCCATCCAACCATATTGATTGATGATGATAAGTAAAATGTAACCAATGTGAATAATTAATGGGAAAATAAACCCTAGGAACTATCTTTCTATGTGTCCCAGCTACATTGTATCTCAGTGAGAGTAACCATAATAATAACATTTCTCAGGCACACAAGCCAGTAGTAGGGAGAATACCCATAACCTAGTAGTCCCTCCACATCCATCATAATCATAGTTTAGTTAGTGTAGTAAGATTTAAACTTCGTATGGGAATTTTAGGTCAAACCCCATGGGATCACTAGCATACTAGGACACGTCCACCCACCTAGATAACCAGGTTTCCCTCCTATTCTAGAAAAAGTACATCAAGTCATGAAAAGATAATTTGCACATGGAAATACCACATCCAAATCACACATTCACCAAATAGACCACATGTATGTCACGCAAGTCACACAAACCACTTTTTCTTTCAAATTCATTTTGAAATAATACTCACAGCAAAATAGACCACAACACTTTTCATATTTCTTTAATACTTCCACCAGTCCTTTAAACAATATTATAAAAACATTCAAATATATTCCAACTCACATAACGACCCTTAAACATATCACATAATACTTCATTCATTAGAAAAATCATTTTTCACATAACACTCACACAAAATAGCCCACAAACATGTTTCAACCCACTCTTTCCTTTTGATAAAACATTTCATAAATTTTTAAAACATTCTAAAAAAGAATGACAACATAAGGCACCATTTTACCTTGCAAAAAAAAACGTATTAGCTGAACACCCTCATTGAAATAGTACATATTCTCCCTTTTACAACTTTTTTAACCAAATAAAACATTTACAATTTTTACAAAACTATCCCAATTGGTATAAATATGTGTTCCACACAAAACCCATTTTAAAACCCCCTTTAAAGGACAAAAACTCACCAAGATCCTACCAAAAAAGAATATGAAACCCTTGAAACATTTATTGAACCATTATAAATTACTATAAAATCACCTCAAATTATACCACAAAAGATACACATGAAAAAAACACATTTTCATAAAACACTTTCAAGTTGTTAAACAACATTTTACTCATAAAACCTATTCAAAAATCATATTTTAAACCCAAAAGCTCAACAATATGCTACCAAATAATAAATTTCAGCCAAAAAAATATTCAAAAAACCACTATCATATGTTATAACATAAACCTAATGATTAACAGAAAGTTTACATAGGGAAAACACCCAATTATAATCAAAGTGAAACTATAAAATTAACCACTTATTGGACTACATCAATTTTTTTCTCACAATGAACATCATATAAAAAAATTAAAAATAATTAAATCATGGGTTATAACTCATCAAAAGATAATTACACATGGATTCACATACAATTTTAATCAAACCCCCTAAATCCTGGTGTGAAACATCAACCACAATACTGCCACACCTCATGGATGTGAAATCCAATCGAGAAACACAATATTTGACCCGAAAGTCCCCAAATCAAACCCTATGTTGAAAAACTAACTTCTGGACATTTTAGAACATCATGGAAAAAGAAATAAACCCAAATTAAAGGGAATAAATCATGGAAAGAAACACAAACTTGACGAAATATTGGCATTTCCCCACAAAACACCCCATCATAGATATGTTCCATAGGATCTTGAGGGAGCATTGAGGCCTCTCATGGATGTTGGGGTCGAATGGGGGAAGAATGAAAAATATTAGATTTTTTTTCTGGAGGTAAAATGGGAATTACAAAAATATTTTAATGACCGAGACACCCATGCTTCTTTTGCCTACAGAGTTTAGTAGAGTGTGTAGCCTTATAGTGCAGCCTATTCTAGCCACCCAAATACCATCCATTCTCTACCAATTTCTGGGGGGTCTAAGGGGGGAAACCACGGGGGAATGATATGTCAGGGATAAGTGAGAAATGTTCCCAAAATAATAGATCCTCTTTACCAAAAAACTCATACAACTCAAGTGTAAAACCCACCTCAACAACATACCCCAAAAGTGGTGACACCAGTAGTGTCACTACACCAACACCAAAACACCCCCATATAATACAATAAGTTTGAATAAAATAGGAGGTATATTTCCATACAAGATGCCCTAGGAGTAATTTTATAGATCAAGAACACTGGAGACATTAAAATTCCCAACATGGAACACCCAGAAACCAATAGAATGAGAAGAAAATAAAGAAGATTTGATCAAAATAATGGAATTGAAAATCCAAATGTGAAATGAATTAAGATCGGGTAATATGATGGATACTTCAAATAAATTAGTGGCTATTATGGTTGGAACATTCAATCATTCCCAACATGATAAAATAATGCTTCACTTGAAAATATTATTAAAATTATGAATGTAACTTGTTTGGAGAATAAAATGAATATAACATATTGAATTTTTTTATAAACCCAAAATAAAAATTATAGGATAATAATTAAATCACACTTTAAATCGTTTTAATGAAAAATTCTCATAGATTTCAAATAATCTCAACCAATTATTAAGAATGTATAATTTTCATTAAACAATTTTGTCAATAATATTTAGTGAAAAATAGTCAAAAATGGAATTGTTAGATTAAAATAAAATTAATAATCAATTAAAAGAAAATTAATGATTTTATTTAGTGGAATATCATGCAATTTCCACACATATGAGTTAATTTTATACAATCCCATTATATTATGATATTATAACAAAAAACCATACTATATGGGTAAAATCTTAATCAAAACATCCTGAAAGAGTGATATTTAAATAGAAATGTAAATATAAATTTTTTTATGATAATCATAATAAAATTTAATAATTCAATGTCAATAATGAACATAAAAGAACTAATTGGTTCACATTTCACATTCTTAATAGGAATAAAATTGTTATGAATTTCTCTTACATCAATTTTGACATTTCTCAAAATCACTCTAACATCTATTAAAGTAAATTTAATTTTTATTTTAAAATGTTAATATAAATAATTAATATATATTATATAGAAACCTTTAGAAATTTTAATAATTATTTTTTAATAATTTCTAATTATAATCGCATTTTCTATGTGTTCTCTATTCATTTTTATTGAGAATTTAGGTTAGAATGATACAACAATTTCATATTGATGATGGTTAACAAAAATTTAAAATTAGAATCATGATATAAATATGATATATATTATTCATATATTTATTTATCATAATCCATATAATGTTGAGTTATAAAAATTAGTTACACTGGTGATGGAGACGGTAGACTAAACATACATGTGAACAATGTTTTCATTTTCTAATAAAACAGAAAAAAGTATATAATTATAATATTATAATTATATTATAATAATTATATAATAATTTAAATATATATATAATAAAATATATCAATTATAAATTTTTCTAGAAAATGAATTTCATATCTATATGATGGTGGAAGTTTACATGTATTCATGGGTTATATTTTCAATTCTAGTTTGATGGAAATGATTTTGAATGAATATAGTTAAATAATCATAATAATTATAAATTTTATTTATGTTATAATTTAAATTTATTTTATAAATAATACCATATATCTAGTTGAGTATAAAAAAAATTAAAAGTTGTCTTCTAGGATGATTACATATTTTTTTGTAGGCATCCTTAAGATATCTTTATAAAGAACATTGTAATGATATATTAAGGGGAAAAATAAATAATTGATATGGACATGTATAATATAATAGAATATGGGATGGTCAAAATAGATTTTACAATGTGGTTTAATGAAGATAAATGATTTGTGTTCTATTATAGTTGGGGATGTGGACATACATAGCATTTATTATGAAATAAAAATATGTTAATGCATTGTTAATGTAAAATTATTCCAAAGGGACATTCATGTGAAGGTTGTCTAGTGTGTAAAAATGTAAATCAACAAGAATTAGAAAATTTGTATTTGGAATGTATACTTTTATATATATTTTTTACCACCCCGGTAAATCGGTTTAAACATTAACCATAATGAGTTTCTACTATTTCTAACAATAACAATGAAAAAATTTAATATTAATTTATTAAATATTATTTACTATGTTTATAGCTAATATTTTTTCAATTTTTTCATATCCAATTCATAGATATTTTTCAATTTTAATTAACATTAAACTTAAAAACATGTAATGAAAATTGATTTTCATTGAAAAAATATTTTCTTAATTATAATTTTATTTATTCCAAAATTGAATATAAATATTATTTAAAAAAACATAATTGGATTAATTATATAATTAATGAAAAAATTTATTTATTAATTCATTTTAAAAGAAAATGATACTTTGTAAAACCATGAAACTAATAGAAAATTTTCTAAAATAATTGAATATTTTAAAAAATCATTGAAATATATATATTTTCATAAAATTATATAAATTTTACAACAATTTAATTTCAAAATATGATTAAAAAAATATAGTTTTTTTAATAAACACTCTAAATGATGAAAAGGTTATTATATTTTTTTAAAAAAAATTATGAAAAAAAATTTAACAGTGAAAATGTACTTTTGAAGCATATAATGAATTTTCTAAAGAAAATTACTTATTTATCAATATATATTATTAATATAAATCAATATTAAATAATATTAATGATTTTTTTATTCATATTAAATCCACTATTTTAAGGGAATGAAAATAATGGTGAAAAATATTATGTTTCATTTATACTGTACATCCAATTTATCGTAATCTATAAATGAAATTAAATTTCCTCAAATATAATTATATTATAAAATGTTATTTTTTATAAAAGCCCACTAATAATAAATATTTTATACATAATACAAAAAATATTTATAAAAAATACTATTTAAATATTTTACAATGAAATCTAAGGTCACCAAAAACATAATTAAATTCATAGGTAAGCATACCTATATGATTGTCACGACCCATCCTCGGGGCCTGTGCCGTGACTACCCCAAGCCTACCTTCTATAAGCTAGGGGCTGGCGACTAGCACCAAATGTGTAAATCCCATTAAACTGGGAAGGCATTACCTATATAAAAGTAAACAAAACACCACAGAGTACAAGCAGAAGTAATACACTAAGTACAAAAGGAAGTGCTGAAAAGTAAATGGGCCAGAATACAAACCCAATCAAAAGTACAACTACAACTGAAGGAAAGTACAACAGAAAGACAAGTAGCTGGAAAAATAGAAGCAGTTCCTAGGTCTTCCACCTCAGATCCTACCTGATGGGTAGGTACAGATAGTGTAGCTCCTGGATCGTACACCACAAATCCTACCTGAAGGGTAGGTACAGATAGCCTCCACAACTCTCTCGCCTGTCAAGCTCCTTCGAGTACCATCTTGTCGTGAAGTCCACATCCGGATACTGACTCGTCACGAGGTCCATCTCCGGGTACCATCCATTCCTTGAACACTCGGCCTCTATCAGCGCTGCCCGTCGTCTGCAACCAACACAACAAGGTGAGGGAATAGCCCGTGCATGGGTGAGTATAACGATACTCAGTAGGGACCCCGAGACCCTCAAGATCTCACTAAATCCAACAAGAATAACCACAATGAAGTATCTCAATAGATAACCCTTACTTAGGTATAATCCCATACTTATACCTAAGTTATCAAGTATCCCATCTCAATAATGAGGTAAACACAATGGTCATAGTCTCAGCTCAAACCAGGATTTTCATTATCGAAACCGTAACTGCTGAAGAGTCCCGTCTCTGACGAGTACAGTGATCCTGTCACGACTCCGAGGTAATGCTCACTAACCAAAGACTGCTGAGGTACTCCTCCTGTCGAGTACCACGGGTCGGCAACCCAAACACAGTAGTGCTTCCCACCGGGGTCTTCCCCCAAACACAGTAGTGAACCCCCCTAATAGCCTGCAGAGGTACTCCTTCTGTTGAGTACTACTGGTTTGCGGCCTACTACTAGGCACCCCGTCTGCCGTGGGTCTGCACCCAAACACAGTAGTGCTCCGTCCACTGGGCTAGTCGACTCACTCCAAGTCGAGCCGGTCAAGCAGTCGTCAGGTCTCAGCCAGCTACACGGTCTCCGTACTCCGTACGCTCGTCTTCGGGAGGGTCCGCTCCATTAGCTACAGGTTGATACTCCATGTATTACAAAGTCCCATGAAGAAGTATCTCAAAGGACCGCCTCGTCATAGGGGTCTCAACGCAACAGACGACGCGTCAATCGGACGCCTGGTCTGTGAGTTATTAGCTTTTTTGTCCCAGGGGCCCGGTTGGTTTCGTGTGCGAACCAACCCGGCCATATCTCAATTGTACCCCTAACTCTCATATGGTATACACATAGGGACCGTTTCTCAACGTGATCACTAACGCCGCTGATGGTTTGTCAAACAGACGTCCGGTCTGAATGTTATCAGCTTTTCCATTCCAGGGGCCCGATTGGATTTCAGGTTCAATCCAACCCGGCCACTATCCAACTGCATCCAAAACTCAGGTGAAGTATTCCAAATGTTCCGTATCGACAAGAGGAACCCAACGTGAAAGACGACGCGTCAATCGGATGCCTGGTCTGAGAGTTATTGGATTTCTAGTTCTAGGGGTCCGGTTGGATTTTAATTCAAAACCAACTCGAACGCACTCCTACTGCATCCAAACCTTGAGAGGAGTAATCCAAAAAGACTATCTCACTAAGAGAAATCTATCAAAGTCGACGACACGTCAATCGGACGCCCGAAGCTCATGTTATAAGCGTTTCCGCTCCGAGGGCCCGGTTGGTTTCGTGTTCAAACCAACCCGTCCCTACCCAATGTTCTGTGAAACCTTGGTTTTAATATACCAAAAATAATTTCTCGATCCAAGGATCGCACCACAACTGACGGTGCATCAATCGGAGGTCCGTAGCCCATGTTATGGGTGTTTGAACGGATCTGTCCGAAAATAGGGGGTTCGGGCCCGGTCTGACCCTACCCGATACACCCCCCGGGTCGGCCCGAACCGGGTCTGGTCCATTAGGGCGCAGCGCGGCGCGGCGCGGCCCGGCGTGCTCAGGCGGCCTGCGCGGCTAGCTCGGCCGGTGTCGAGCTGAGCGAACAGGGGGGAGCTGCCCCCTGTTTGTGTAACTGCGGCCCCCACGTGAGGGGACCGCTCCTTCGGCCGGCCGGGGGTTACGAACCCCGGTTCCTGGAAGCCGGCCGGCCTGGTCTGGCCAGCCGGTGCGGCTGCCGCGGGACTGCCAGTGTCCCGCCCTTCTGAGGTGCCGACGACCGGCGGTTCCGACCGCCCGACCTTGCACCGCCGCGGCTTCGATCCGTGGCCTTGTCCGACAGGCGCGGCGCAACGGCGCTGCACCCCACTGCAGCGGCCCCGCTCCGGCCACGGTGTGTTTGTGGTTCTCCGGCACGGCCCAACGGTGCCGCACCCATTCGCTGCGGCCCGAATCCGGCCGCGGGTTCATTCGGCCTCAACGGCGCGGCGCGAAAGCGCTGCGCATTTTCATCGCATTTCTCTAGGATTCTGTGCGGTGCCGTTGCACCGCGCCGCCTTCTTTCGGACCGCAACTACACAACAACAAAAAGGGAGAGGAGAGTAGGTCTTGTTCGTGCGGTCCGACCTCCTCATGGTATGTTGATATGAAGCAGCCCAATGATAAAGACGAAGAATGACAAAGGATAAATTCACAACAAAAACAAGTAACCCCTACCTTGACAACGAGATGATGTTTGAAGTGCGTCGCGGAAAGCGGCGTCGCGGGGGAAGATGATGACGTCGCTCACCTCATGCTTCCACATCCGAGTTCGTGCGTCGGTGCGTTGACGACGAGGAGGGAGGATGGAGAGCCGTCGGAGAAGCACCACGTCAGAAAAGGGGGGGCTCCGAGGAAGAAGGCCGAAGAAGGTCGTGGAAGAAGCTTCGTCGGCGTTCTTCACGTTCTTCGCTGGAGAAAGAAGTTCTCTCAAGCTCTCCACCAAAAGGCGCAAGAACGTGCCTAAAATAATAGAATATAATCTATTATTCTTGGTGGCTGAAATTAATTAAGTGGGCCCCACTTAATTAAGTTCACGAGGGTTGGCACAATTCAAAAATACAAAAAGTGGAGAGGCTCCGCCAAATTAATTGCCGGAGTGGATGAGATAATTAATTTGTTGAGTTTCGAGGGGGTTTAGGGGCCCGGGTGGTCCCCACCTAATTAAAAAGGAGAGGTTCAGGGAGTTTCCTCCCATTAAATGGGGGGGGGGGTTGAGGAGGTTTTATTATCCTATAATAATAGGGGAGTTTTAGTCCAAGAGGATCTCCCTAATTAATGGGGGAGTATTGAGAGATTTCCTCCCCTCCCATTAAATGGGGGTTAAGCCCCGTGTGGACCCCATGTCATAACCTCTCGTGGGAGGTTATGCTGCTCGAGTGGTCCCCACCATAATTATCCTCCCATGGGAGGTTAGGGTGTGGTGGTCCCACCACCAAATCACAAGTGGAGCTTTTAACCAACACTATCCACATGGCGTGGGTTCAACAAAGATAAAATAAGTTGTCATTTATTTTATTTTATTATTCCACGTGAACCCAAAAACCAACTCTCAAACCCAATAATCTGCCATCGAGGTGCAAGTCTTCTTAAGCGAAAACTGGCAATGTGATTCCATTGGTGTCCTCAGATTTCAATTTTGAGCACCGGTTCGAAAGTTAGAAAAAAACCCGCTCGTTTGTTCACTGAACGTACCCGAGCTAAACTTCGGAAATTGATTCCGGGCACACTTGTCCTCGGAATCAGGCGCCGTTAAAATCTGCGTTCTTGTAAAAACCCAAAGAAATTTTGAAGAAAATTTCCTTAAATTTATGGGTCTTTATATTACTCACACATCATGTAATTATGTCCCTGTAAAGTTTTAACACAAACTAGGGATATAAAAGCGGTACTAAGCACGCATCTGAGCATTCCGCTCCCATGCGCTCACCTGGAGGTTCCTGTTCGGCCTACGAAAGCACACAAGAGGAATCGACCTTCCTCGTAGGAACCACTCCTGTCGATCCTCAACCTCTACTGGAACCCCGCAAAAGTCACCCCATCCCCAACGTCCAGCTCCTCATGGTCGAATATATGCGAAGGGTCATGCTCGTATCTCCTCAACCGAGATACATGGAAGTCATCATGCACCTGGTGCAATTAAGGTGGACGGGTCAGATGGTAAGCCACCTCACCTACCCAGCTGAGGACCTAAAAAGGTCCACTGAACCTCAGAGATAACTTGACACCTTTGCCACATCTCCATAAACCTCGTCGAGGTGAGACCCGTATAAGGACGTGATCGTAATCCTCGAACTATAGAGGTCTCCAATTCATATTTAGAACTGAAACTAAAAACTCCTACTGTCACGAGGGTAAGTTTGACCAACTCAAGAGTGATCGGCCGAACCCTCCTATGCATGAGTTTATCCTGTGCTGCCTGGGGTTTCCTTTTCGACGACCAAGGAAAACTCATCCCGACTTTGTTGTTGAACCACAACCTTTTTGCCTAATACAGTAAATCTGAGCATGAACTATGAATCCAATCCACACTAAGACCAATGTTGTGAGGCCTCGACACTGCCACCAAGAGATTCCAACCGAAACTCTTACCACGTGGGTCAGACCACACAGTCGGCGTAAGTGTGATAATCGAGTCTCCTCCCAAGGTATCTCCAGACGTGAGGGGCAAGTCTATGTCTTATCTGAAACTCTAGGTCTGGGATAAGATTCGTGTAAGGAAGGAATTATTCATATCAATGTATGTTACTACGACATCTAGTAGTGGACACAGACTGTCCCTTGAATCATTTTTAGAGCCATTGGGTCACACTACTTGACCGCATGCAGCTGTACTCTTCCCCTGCTCTCTAGCTCCCTGATCCTGGTGAGGAAAACTAAGGTGGGTGGTTTTAGCATGTTTAAATGTACACCACCTCATGCTGCTCTCCTAGCACTGCATCCACATCTGCTGCTTCACAGACTCATCTCTCCTTAAAGCTTCCTCTTCTTGAAACATATAACACGCCTGAGTCTCTAAGACTGGCACAAGTTTCATGTTTCTTATTGTACAGTGCAGTCTTTATCCGCTCCAGGATGATATGTACTTTCTTTGCCTATGATCTGTAAGAGCTGCTGAGATTTATCCTTTTCCGAAAAGAGAAACTCGGTCTCATCCCCTGGAAGAACCATGCCCATTTCCTAATACAGTCAATCCTCACATGAATGATGCATTCATTCCATGGATGACGTCGTAAGGCCTCAGCATTACTAACAAGAGATCCAACCTTCACTCTCACCTCTAAGGGTAGAGTCACACTGTCGGCATCGGTGTGAGGTCACTGGGTCTCCTCCAGTAGAAATATCAAAAGTGAGGGTCAAGTCAATAGTTTTAACTGGGACCTCTCAGTATCAACCGAACAAAAGGACAGGAAAGAAAACATCACAAGGATACATGTCTTTTTATTACTGCATCTCATAGTACAAGACACAAATACAACAGAAACATGGAACTAGAAGTACCAATAACAAAAGTAATCCACTAGTTCTGCTCCAGTCCACCTGCTTCTGGAGCTCTACTTCCTTGTCCACTACTCGGCTATTGCTCAAGCACCCACCGCTGCTTCGACCTAGGTGGATCCTCCAATGCCTGCGGATCAACTCTGCGGGGAGTCGGACAGTCACGTGCCAGGTGACCCTTCCTGCCACATTCATAACACTTCCTGCTCCTTGTATATCTTCCTTTGTTCCTCTTGGACCTCTCCACCATCTGTCTACTTCCCACAGATGACTCTGCTACTGATCGAAAATCTTGCGACAAAGGCAGCAGCTCCTGAACACATTCGGTGTGTAAGGCTACTGGTACAAACTCCACCCTGAAGAAGGTCTCGAAGTCTCCCTAGGTGAACATCATCCCGTCGCAAAACTGGATCAAGTGGCTCCACCATCTCTCAGCTGCTACCAGAAGAAGGCTGGTAGCAAAGATCACCATGAAGTCTACTGGAGTACCCACCATCCTGAAAACTCTCACCACAGCCTCCAGACAATCCTCAGCCTCCTGTGGGTCCGTCTCTCCCTAGAACCTGGGTGGCCTCTGATGCTGGAACTCGTGCAGCGTGCTCAAGTGACGTGCACTTTCTGCTGCCAGGGCTTGTGGAATCGGTGGCCCAATGGGTGGTAGTACCGTGGGTGCCTCCGATGGTGCCTCAACTGAAAGAGGGACCTGTAACGAAGCCTCATCGCTCGGCAGGCTGTCAGTACGTACATCCCTCTGGGCTCAAGCTGGTCATCCATGGAAAGGCATCCTGAAAGAAATATAAGACACATGGTCAAACGATTTATACCTAGTGAGATGACCTGGTTTGAGTTGTTTTACGGGAAAACCTTTGAAAACACACATGCAATTAGTGTTTTCATGCAAAAAGTCGGAAATCAGAAGTCAAGGTCCTAGTGTACTGATAGGGCGGCAGCCGCACCAACACTGGACTCCCTAAACTGTTGAACACACTTGGTACCCTTAACACTATTTCTTCACAGAAAGAAAATATCAGAGTTATAAGTTCTGCGGTAGAACCGACCCCTCTATTAATAATTTGTCACGACCCATCCTTGGGGCCCGTACCGTGACTACCCCAAGCACGCCTTCTATAGGCCATGGGCTGGCGACTAGCACCAAAGGCATAAATACCAATAACTGGTAAGGCATTGCCTTTATAAAAGTAAATAATACACTACAGAGTACAAGAGGAAGTTATAAACTAAGTACAAAAGGAAGTGTTGAAAAGTAAATGGGCCAAAATACAAACCCAATCGAAAGTACAGCTACAACTGAATGAAAGTACAATAGAAAGACAAGCATCTAGAAGAATAGAAGTAAATTCTATGTTGTCCACCTCGGATCCTACTTGAAGGGTAGGTACAGATAGCGCAACTCCTGGATCGTCCACCACGGATCCTACCTGAAGGGTAGGTACAGATATCCTCTACAATGCTCTCTCCCAACAACCTCCTCCGAGTATCATCTCGTCATGAAGTCCACCTCCGAATACTGACTCGTCGTGAGGTCCACCTCCAGGTACCGTCCAGTCCTCGAACACTCGGCCTCTGTCAGCGATGCCCGTCGTCTGCAACCAACACAACAAGGTGCAGGCATAGCCCGTACGGGGGTGAGTATAACGATACTTAGTAGGGACCTCGAGACCCTCAAGGTCTCACTAAATCCAACAAAGAAAACCACAATGAAGGATCTCAATAGATAACCATTTCTTAGGTATAATCCAATACTTATACTTAAGTTATCATGTAACCCATATCAATCATGAGGTAAACACAATGGTCATAGACTCAGCTCAAACCAGTATTTTAATTATCGAAACCGTAACTACTAAAGAGCCCCATCTCTGATTAGTACAACGATCATGTCACAACTCCGAGGTAATGCTCACTAACCTAAGACTGCTGAGGTACTCCTCCTGTCGAGTACCGTGGGTATACCACCCAAACACAATAGTGCTTCTCGTCAGGGTCTTCCACCCAAACACAGTAGTGCACCCCTCTAATAGCATGCAGAGGTACTCCTTATGTTGAGTACCACGGGTCTGCGGCCTTCTACCAGGTGCTCTGTTCACCATGGGTCTGCACCCAAACACAGTAGTGCTCCGTCCATAGGGCTAGTAGACTCACTCCAAGTCGAGTCGGTCAAGTAGCCGTCAGGTCTCAGCCAGCTACACGGTCTCCGTAATCTGTACGCTTGTCTTCGGGAGGGTCCGCTTCACAAGCAACAGGTCGATACTCCAAGTATCACGATGTCCCATGAATAAGTATCTCCATGGAACGCCTCATCATACGGGTCTCAACTCAACAGACGGCGCGTCAATCAGACGCTCGGTCTGTGAGTTATTAGCCTTTTCGTCCTAGGAGCCCAGTTGGTTACGTATGCGAACCAACCCGGCCGTATCACAACTTTACGCCGAACTCTCATGGGGAATACTCATAGGGACTGTTTCTCAAGGTGATCACCAACGCCGTTAATGGTTCGTCAAACGGACGTCCGGTCTGAGAGTTATCATCTTTTCCTTTCCAGGGGCATGATTGGATTTCACGTTCAATCCCACTCGGCCACTATCCAACTACATTTAAAACTCAGGAAAAGTATTTGAAAAGTTTCGTCTCGACAAGAGGAACTCAACGTGACAGACGACGCGTCAATCGGACGCCCGGTTTGAGAGTTATTGGCCTTTTCTTTCTAGTGGCCCGGTTGGATTTTAAGTCAAAACCAACTCGACCGCACTCCAACTATGTCCAAAACTCGAGTGGAATAAGCTAAAAAGTTATTCTCACTAATATAAATCCAACAAGGTCAGAATCACATCAATCGGATGTCCGGAGCTCAAGTTATAAGTGTTTCCGCTCTGAGGGCCCGGTTGGTTTCGTGTTCGAACCAACCCGGCTGTACCCAAAGTTCTCCAAAACCTTCTGTGTAATATACCGAATCTACCATCTCAATACAAGTATTTCATCGCAACTGACGGTGCATCAATCGGAGGTCCGTAGCTCATGTTATGAGTGTTTGAACGGATCAGTCTGAAAATAGGGGGTTCGAGCCCGATCAGACCCGACCTGATACCCCCCCCCCCCGGGTCCCGGTCCGGACCACTAGGGTGCAGCCCGACCAGCACGGCCCGGCCTGGCCTGGCGCGCTCAGGTGGCCCGCGCGGCCATCTCGGCCGGTACCAAGCTGAGCGGACAGTGGGGACCGCGACCCCCAGGTGAGGGGGTCGGTCCTTCGGCCGGCTGGGGGTTACGATCCCCGGTTCCTGGAAGCCGGCCAGCCCAGTCCGGCCAACTAGTGCTGTTGCTGCGGGACCACCGGGGTCCCGCCCTTCCGAGGTGTTGGCGACCGGCGGTTCCGTCCGCCCGGCCAGGCACCACCGCGACTTCGATCCGCATCCTTGTCCGACCGGCGCGGCGCGACGGCGCCGCGCCCCTCTGCCACGGCCCCACTCTGGCAGCGGTGTCTTTGTGGTTCTCCGGTGCGGCGCAACGACGCCGCACCCCTTTTCTAGAGCCCGACTCCGGCCGAAGGTTCGTTCTGCCTCAACGGCACGGCGCGACGGTGCCGCGCATCTTCATTGCATTTCTCCAGGATTCCGCTGGGTGACGTTGCACCGCACCACCTTTTTTTGGAATGCAACAACACAACAACAAAAATGGGGAGGAGAGTCGGTCGTGTTTGGGCGGTCCGACCTCCTCCCGGTAAGTTGATATCAAGTGGCCCAGAGATAAAGACGAATAACGACGAAGGATAAATTCACGGCAAAAACAATTAACCCCTACCTTGACAACGAGATGATGTTCGAAGTGCGTCACGGAAAGTGGCATCGCGGGGGAAGATGATGATGTCGCTCACTGCAAGCTTCCACTTCCAAGTTCGTGTGTCAGTGCATTGACGACTAGGAGGGAGGAAGTAAGGTCGTCGGAGAAGAACCACGTCAGAAGGGGGGGGGGGGGCTCTGAGGAAGAAGGTCGATGAAGGTCGGGGATGAAGCATCGCCAGCGTTTTTCGCTGGAGAAAGAAGTTCACTCAAGCTCTCCACCAAAAGGCGCAAGAACGTGCCCAAAATAATAAAATATAATCTATTATTCTTGGTGGCGGAAATTAATTAAGTGGGCCCCACTTAGTTAAGTTCACAATGGTTGGAACAATTTAAAAATTCAAAAAGTGGAGAGGCTCCGCCAAATTAATTTCCCGAGTGGATGACATAATTAATTTCGGGAGTGTCGAGGGGGTTTAGGGGCCCAGGTGGTCCCCAGGTAATTAACAAGGAGAGGGTCAAGAGTTTCCTCCCATTAAATGGGGGGGGGGGGGGGGGGGTTGAGGAGGTTCTATTCTCCTCCATTAAGAGGGGAGTTAGATTCCAAGAGGCTCTCCCTCATTAATGGGGGAGTATTGAGAGATTTCCTCCCCTCCCATTAAATGGGGGGTTAAGCCCCGTGTGGACCCCATGTCATAACCTCTCATGGGAGGTTATGCTGCTCGGGTGGTCCCCAACCTAATTATCCTCCCATGGGAGGTTAGGGTGCGGCTGTCCCACCACCAAATCCCATGTGGAGCTTTTAAACAACACTATCCATGTAGCTTTGGTTCAACAAAGATAAAATAAGTTGTCACTTATTTTATTTTATTATTTCACGTGAACCCAAAAACCAACTCTCAAACCCAATCATCTACCGTCGAGGTGAAAGTCCTCTTAAGAGAAAACTAGCGCTACGATTCCATCGGTGTCCTCAGATTTCGATTCTGAGTATCAGTTCGAATGTTAGAAAAAAACTCGCTCGTTCGTTCACTGAACGTACGAGAGCAAAACTTCGGAAATTGATTCCAGGCACACCGGACCTCAGAATCAGGCGCCGTAAGAAACTATGTTCCAGTAAAAACCCAAATAAATTAAGAAAAAAATTTCCTTGAAATTTCCGGGTCTTTACAAGTACAATTACAAATGATAACATCAATACCTATTTATGGGATCACCTTTACAAGACACAGATAACACCACCTCATATGAAAATATTTCACTATGTTATAGTGAAATTATTTAATGGAACCATAAGTATGAAAACAATTATTATAGTAAATAAGAATAGTTATAATAATAATATCAGTGAAGGATATTTCCATGAATTTGTAAGAAAAACTACACTCGAAAAAACCATATGAAATATTGAAAATGGGAGGGAGGTCGCGGGGGAAATGTGGTTATTCCCCTATTTTGGTTGAAAAAATATAAGGAGGGATATGGGGGGATCCAAAAAGGAACCTTGTGTAATGGATAAAGAGTATAAAAATATATTCGGTTGGGTCCCTTGCGGTTGTTTTTATAGTTTAAAATAAAAAACCACTACCCTCATAATGATTAAAATTTTTGTGAACCCATTAGTTTGTTGATAAAGGGAAATCCTTCAACATCTGGATATATTATAGAGTATCCTTCCATTTCACATCCCATCATGGGATGGATTTATCTATGTCAATATATAGAGGCCTTTTCAAGGAATATAATTTAAGATACATTGGGCGGATCCTATACCATTCAATATTAATGTGTAGCCAATCAGAAATTCCGGTAATAGACCTCAATGGAAGCGTATCATTTCCTCATCAATGGGTATATGCCCAATATATCCCATGTGATAAAGTGTTTTAATTCCCCATAACAACACCATGGAAAACATTTTCTACTATAAAATGGAAACCATGAAAATGAGATAGCACACTATATTTCACATCACCAAACCATGGTGGAATAACAATAGCTAGTATTTACATTCAAGCCCACATTGAATATTCAATGATTTTTATCTAAAAAAACCATCCATCAATTATTCCCATTCTATATACAAAAAAATCGACCTATGATTGTATAAATTTCATATTCCTTAATTATATTTCAAATGACCAATCATCTATTAATAATGTAAAATATAAAATTCACCCTATTTTTTACCATTCTATAATTACACATGATAATAAAAACATCAGTCCATAATATTTATGATCCTCAGGAATTTTTGGTAGTTATTTTTTAATCATACTCCACCATCCATTGTCTAAATAAACTATCAAAATCAATATGTATTATGTCCGAATTCCCATTATTATTTTTCTACATACCTCTTAAAAATGTGCTTGGATAGACTATCATTCCTTTAAAAACATTACTTAGTCAAAAAATCATCCTAATTAATATCTCAAAAAATTTTCCTCAAAACTAAATCTAAATATATGTTAAAGAATTATTTAATCCAAATTTGATAGGCGTTTTCCTATGATTCATATATTTAAATCTCCAACCCACACAAGACCAACCATTTATGACACCATTAGCATAAAATGAATCCAATAGTTTTCAAAATATCCAAATTAAATACTAATCCTAAATATAATGTAATTACAAGGTTTATTCCCAAACTGGCCAATGTGACCATCACACTTAACCAATGATGACTAACACGGTACAGATCCAACTCAATATCAAGTGAAACTAAAATCATTGAAATCTCATTATAAACACATGGAATAAGTCCATTATTATAACTAAATTCCATATATTCTATTACTTGATACTAAATAAATTTATGTAAAATCACACAAAATTTTTATGAATGAACCTCCACCATCTACCAACTTGTCCCACTACGCCCATGAACCTTTAACAAAAGTGGTCATTCACAGATGATAGGTTAGATTCCCCAAAATATAGGCTTATCCAAACTATATATTCATTGAATAAAAAATTCACTCCCTAACACTTATTTCTCATCCATCACCGGATTTAATTACAAATTAAGGAGCCCTTATAGTAATGAACCACCTTTAATCATTGATCATCAGATTCTAATATAGTGATCAAATGCACAAGTAAATATGGAACAATGATATGTCAAATTCTTATACATATTGAAAATTATGGTTATCCCAAATATAAAACTAATATACATAATGTAGTTAAAAATAGATGTTCTCATCACCATATAAACCATTTATTGGAACACAATAGAGCACATCTACTATAGACCCACTAAATCTAACATTATAAGTATAAAACCCAACATTAACAACCATCTCATGATCACACTGTATGTAGATCTACCAAATAATCCATGAAATACTCTTTAAATGAATGATTGAACGACCTGGGTCACATATGGTCTACTATTAAAGAACATGAAACATAGTCTACCAAATCATTAGATAATTTTCTTGTTCAACACTAACCAATATAATCCTATTAACCGATATCATTTGATAGTTTCCATCAATTTAATTCCAGAAGACATAGTGTACAATTTAATGACTTGGGTAACTCTATATTGAAACCTTGAAATGCATGTAGATGAATTCCACTTGGTCGAAATATTTATTTACAAACACTTATTCAAACCATTCTACACAAACTAAATAACTCTTATGATATAAAAAAAATGAATTGAAATCCAAGTGTTTTCAATAAAAAAAATTCTATTTCTCAGCCTCACTGATCCCACTTTAAAAAAACACCACTATTGAAATCACTATAAAACATACGTCAAAAATATGTTCCATAAACATTATTGAATCCGAAAAATATAATTCATTGAAAAAATAACAAACCCATATTCAATTTCATGTAAAACCATATTTAATATATTTTGATCAAAACCTTGATCCACCATAGTAAATTTCATTCAAAATATGGTTTTATTTATAAAATTTAATTTGATGAAAAACTCTAAATAAAAGGAAGTATTTTCATATAAAGGACAAATAATCACAAATAAAATAAATAAAAAATCATCTTACCAATTATTAATCCAATAAGCCATTATAATTAATTAGAAAAACACCTTCCTTGAAATAAATAATTATTTAATTATATATTCTAATGAGGAATCACATAATTCAAATCCACCCTTATGTGTATGTACAATGTGAAAAAATATTAGTATCATTCTTCACAAATAAATAAGTTTTCAGGGGCCGATACTCCAAAAAGCACCAATTCTAGGATGGAAATTATTAATGATAGATTGTGACTAGATGATTCCTTCCACTAGTAGGCCCTAGGTTGGTTACTAACATTGACCATATAATAAACATGAATATTGAAGGCATTAAACTGTAAAATAATATGATAATGTGAGAGAAAAGATAAATAAACCAATAAAAACATAATCAGAAATATAAAATAAATCCTCAGTTCTTACATGCATTTTCATATCATCCTAGAGCAACTAAAGGAAAAACGTCTAGTACAAAAAAGTAATGAAACCACTAACCACAAATAATAAACTGTGTCTGGAAAACCAAGATATATTAATATTTATAAAACATCGAACCTTTTATTGATATCATAGAAAATAGTTTAATTATACATGGGCTTAGAATAATATTATATGCAGTAGGATACTCTGTAAAAACTATTGTAAAAAAGATATAGGACAATGATAAAGAAAATTCAATTATAATGAAACTAACCAATCACCTAAATTGGTATATTACATTCCCAACATCAGCATGGAATATTCTCACCATGTACTATGGATTCATAGTCCTATGAATCATATATTTACCCTACGGAAAAAATAGATTTTTGTGATGGGATTAATTCCCATCGCAAATAGCATGTCCCAGAGGTTATTTGCAACGGGGGGTTCGTCCCATCACAAATAACTGGTTTTTTGCGGTAGGATATGGGGTCCCATTGCAAAACGTAATGTGCGGTTTGGTGCGGTCTACATGCCTAACCGCGAGAAGGTTATTTGCGGCGGGGGGATTCCCATGTAGCAAATAGATCTTCGGTCGGGGGGTATTTGTGATGGGACCCATTGCAAATATTGGCGGCGGTAAATAGGTTTTTGCGATGGGATATTGTCTCATCGCAAAAAGTGTGTCGGTAGAAAACTATTTGTGACGGGAACCATCGCAAATACATTTTTAACTACCGATAGTAATTAATACGGGCAAAGGTATTTGTGATGTGATACCTGTCTCAAATAGCCACGTTGTAACTAATCTAACATATATATACCACCTTCTGTTTTCCTTATCTTCCTCTCAATTCTCACTTCCTCTCTCCTCCTAAATTCTATTTCTAGAGTGAATATTTCTAAGAGGTAGTTTTTTACGAAGAAGTTCTGAAGTCGTCTACATCAACATGAGATCAAGTGTAAATGTATTTATATTTTATTTAATTTAGTATTTATTTCAATTTTAATGTTAATTTTAATTATTGTTGACTAGTTGTAATTAAATTAGATTTATATTGTTTTTTATCAGTATTTAATTGTAATAATAAATTTATATTATTAGTACTAACGCTTAATAATTAATAATAATTAATATATATTAATGAAAATTAGTATTGTATATAAATATTTAGCGATAATTAGTAATTAGAAGTTGTAAATTGTAGTTATTAACAGTAATTAATGCTAATTAGTAATAATTACTTGTAATTAGTAATATTTTGGGTTAATTTGTAATAATTAGGGGTAATTAGTTATAATTAGGAAAAATTAGTAATAAGTAGGGGTAATTAGTGATAATTAGGGGTAACTATTAATAATTAGAGGTAATTAGAAATTATTATGGGTAATTGGTAATAATTCTGGGTAATTGGTAATAATTAGGTGTAATTAGAATTAATTAGGGGTAATTCGTAATAATTATGGGTAATTAGTAATAACTAAGGGTAAATAAGAATAAACAATAATAAATAGTTATAAATAGTAAAAAATATGAATAATTAGTAAAAAATATAAATAATTAGTTACAATTAGTAATAATTAGTAAAAATTAGTAAAAATTATTAATAATTACTACAAATTACTAATAAATAGTAATAAATTATTATAATTACTTATAATTAATTATAATTACTAATAATTATTAATATTTAGAAATAATTAGTAATAATTAGTAATAATTAGTAATAATTAATAATAGATAGTAATAATTAGTAATAATTAGTAATAATTAGTAATAATTAGAAATAAATACTAATAATTTGTAATAAATACTAATAATTAGTAATAATTAGTAATAATTAGTAATAACTAGAAATAATTAGAAATAAATACTTATAAAATTTAATAAATACTAATAAATACTAATATGTACTAATAAATAGTAATAAATAGTAATAAATATTAATAAATTGTAATAAATAGTAATAAATATAAAGAAATAGTAATAATTAGTAATAATTAGTAATAATTAGCTATAATTATTAATAATTAGTAATAATTAGAAATAATTGGTAATAATTAGTAACAATTGGTAATAATTAGTAATAATTAGAAATAATTATAAATAATTAGAAATAATTATTAATAAATACTAATAATTAGAAATAAACACTAATAAATTGTAATAAATTAAAATAAATACTAATAAATACTAATAAATAATAATAAATAGTAATAAATAGTTATAAATTGTAATAAATTGTAATAAATATTAATAATTTGTAATAGATAGTAATAAATAGTAATAATATGTTATAAGTATTAATAAATAGTAATAATTAGTAATAGTTAATCATAAATAGTTATAATTAGTAATAAATAGAAATAAATAGTATTAATTAGTAATAATATTTAATAAATTGTAACAAATTGTAATAAATAGTAATAAATAGTAATAAATAGTAATAAATTGTAATAATTATTAATATTTAGTAATAATTAACAATAATTAGTAATAATTAGTAATAATTATTAATAATTAGTAATAATTAAGAATAATTAGTAATAAATAGCAACAAATAGAAACAAATAGCAATAATTAGCCATAATTGGAAATAAATATTAACGATTAGGAATAATTAGTAATAATTAGAAATAATTAGAAATAATTTGCAATAATTAGAGAAAATTAGAAATAATTAGCAATAATAAGCAATGATTAGAAATAATTAGCAATAATTAGCAATAATTAGCAATAATTAGAAATAATTAGAAATAATTAGAAATAAGTAGCAATAAATAGAAATAAATAGAAATAAATAGCAATAAATAGAAATAAATAGAAATAAATAGAAATAAATAGGAATAAATACCAATAAATAATAATAAATCGCAATAAATTGAAATAAATAGGATTAAATAAGAATAAATAGGAATAAATAGGAATAAAAATAAATAAATAGGAATAAATAGTAATAAAAAGGAATAAATATGTGTAAATGGATATAAATTGCCATAAAAAAATAAATAGCAATAAATAACAATAAATATCAATAAATGGAAATAAATTACAATAAATAAGAATAAATATGAATAAATAGGAATAAATAGCAGTACATATAAATAACAATAAATAGAAATAGGAATAAATAACAATAAGAATAAATATCAATATGAATAAATAGGAATAAATTGCAATAAATAGGAATAAATTAGAATAAATTGGAATAAATATATCAATTAAGAGGAATAAATAACAATAAATAGGAATAAATATAAATAAATAGCAATTGCAATAAATAGAATTAAAAATAATCACAATAAATATAAATTTACATAAATAAGAATAATTAGGAAAAAATAAGAATAAATACCAATAAATAGAAATTATAATAAATAAAATTTGCAATAAATTGGAATAAATATAAATAAAATCAATTACAATAAATTTAAATATACATGAATAAAATGAATTTTAATAAATAGGAATAAATATGAATAAAATCAATTAGGAATAAATCTGAATAACTTGTAATAACTTGTAATAATTTCTAATGGATTATCGACACTCCTTTTTCTCATTTACTCTTCTCCTTTTAACTTTATCCGACTAAAAATATTCTGAAAATTATGCTTCAAAATTTTCATATCAAATCTCCTAAGAATGAGTTTGAATTTGAATTCTTTGGACCACATTTTATATTATGTTTCCAGGCAGTGAAAATTAAATCTAGAAAATTTATCGATAAAAAGGGGGATCTTTTGTCTGACGGCTCATTGACTTGCATCATAATCACTCTAAAATAAAAATAAACAATCTTCTTGGGGTATGCTTATACATTGTCGTTTGCATTAGAATAAATATGCGTACCTTTGAGTAGATTCTTCATTGCGATTTTAGTGTGAGATGGTTGAATGTAAATGAGTCGTTAGAGAAAAGAGTATTCATCAATCCACTATAAATTTTGTCTCCAATAAATAATGGTACATATTATGAAGTAGTTGTAATTGTTTATCTTTTTTTAGATAGTGTTTTTATAATTTCAAATTATTCATAAAATAGTAATGATTTTAATATTTTTTAGAAAAATACGGAACAAATAAGATGACCACAATCATAATTAGATGATATCACTTGGATAAATGATTATAGAAATCCAAATGGTTCTAGTTTAAATCCTGTTTATATTGAGGGTGTTATAGATTTCTTATCATTTGAATCATCAAAACAAGAATATGTTTTAGAAGGAACAATAAGGTTTCCTTGTAAAAAATGTTCGCTAGGAGCATTTGACACATTTAACAAGGTTGGGGGTATCTCTTGCAGTTTGGTTTTCAACCATATTATGATTTTTGGTATCAACATGGTCAACGCAGTTCCAGAGAAGATACTAATAACTTGATTATGAATCCCTCATAGATTCAAAATTTAGAACATGATGTTTTAGTTCCCTATTTTTAACAAACTCAAACTCAAGATGATATTTATTTAACTCTTGAGTTGGCACCATCTTAATTTTATGAGTTGAAGAGCTCTACTGAGGATTCATTATATCCTGGTTACATGATAAGAAAATTATATGTGGATGAAAATTTTATGGCAATTAAATCAGATAATAAAATTTCAAACAAAAAATTTGATCGGATATTTTCTTTGGTTAAAACAGGGTTACATGAAGGAAATGTGTTTCTTACAAATTACTATGAGATCAAGATCCGGGTTCGTAATCTGGGCCTCAGTTATCGAAATATTCATGCATGTCCAAATGATTCCATCATATATTCTGGTGAATATGAGTCGTTGGATAGTTTTCCCACATGTGGACAATCGTGGTTTAAATAATTCTCAACTAGGGATGTCTTATAACACCCCAAGCTTCCACGATATGCTTCTCTTTGAATAATATAGTAGTGTTTGTTATACGCAACTTCGAGTTCTAACACACCACAACCAATCAAACTAGCTATTATGAATTGTATTACCCACTTTTTTAAATTCTATAAATTTTATCATTCAAAATGGACTTCATTTTTGGATTAGTAATATCGAATTTACCTTAGGGTGAATTTTTTTGTATTTTTTAATAACATTAAATTTTTGATAAATAGTGAAAACAATAAGTTTTAGTTTGAAACTGAGTTTTTTTTAAATAATTATTTAATTTATTTAAATTTATTTTAGGTCAAAATAGATACATGATAATTATATATGTTCAATTTAATTTATTGGAGTCAGTTTATAATAATTTTAGTTATATAAAAATTTTGTTGAACTTTTTACCGTCTTTACCCACCTCATATAAGCATTTTCAAATTTACATAAAAAATAATTTTGCCACTTCTGTGAGTTGAATTAAAAAAATATGAGATACAAAGTTGATATTAGTATGTAAAATGTGGTTCAATAAGATGAAAATAATATTTGGTGAATAGTAACTTTTTACTTTTATTTACCACGGTTAAAAGTAAATAGGGTAATTAAGAGTAAAAGTGATATTATTATTACCCTAAGACATGTCCAAATTCTTTTGGATAAGTGTAATTTGACCATAAACAACAATAGGAATAAAATATAAACCTCTTTGGTCCACTTGAATTAGATTAGGACATTTATTATTATTTTATTTAAATAAGAGTTAAAAGAGTTAAATTCAAATTTTAATAACTAATCCATTTTTAATATAGGGATACACACAATATAAATTCGAATATAAATATTAATTAGAAACTAAAAATATTTCCAACACAATGGTATTTTATTTATATTTTTTATACATTAAATAATTAAATTTATTTATGACACAATGATGAGGCAGTAATTACCATATTAATGAAATATTCAAATAATTGATATTATAAATATCCAAATAAATGTAATATGAGAGTTTATATAAATTACACTAATTTTATAGGTCAATATGACTTGTTTGGGTTGGTTATATTAATTTTGATCGATGAAATAATGATGTTATGAATTTACAAAAAACAAAATACCAAATAGTGTCACAATTGACATAAAAGTGTTTTTAAATCAAATAATATATTATTAATTGATATTCTATTACTAAAAATCTAAGGATCTGAAAAAATACTTATATAAGGTTTTTTGTATCATTAATGAACCACTTCGGGTTCTATTGTATGTTTATAGTATGTTTTCTAACCATATAATATAAAAAAACAAAGAGACATGGTAAATGTCAAACTATTTAACTAAGAGTTAAAACTAAATGATAAAGTTAATATAGTGACCCAAACCTGTCTAAAACCTATTGGTTGAGAGGTTTTTTACCCCTAACCACCTAATCCATTGAATAAATCATTTTGTAGAAATTATAAACCGAAAATGATTTTGTTATAATATTATATTTCTAGCTTCTCCTAAGGTGCCTGTCACCCCTCTTATAAAAGGAATCATCCCCTTACCTCTATTACAGACTATTAAAGCCATTTGGCTCAGCCGAACCCTGCCCAAATAGCCTCTCAACTATTCTAATTTTATCCTAGAGGGTTTAATTTAGTCATAAATCCAACCTATGGAGCCCTTTTGATCAAATCAAAAGGAAGAACCCGAAAAAGAGTAAAATATCTCACCACCTCTTTCATGTTTTTTCTTCTTCCACTTCATCTTAACATGGTGTTAAAATTATATAATAATAACATACATATCTTCTATATAATTTGATTTTATTATAAATATGGTACAACCGTATTCATTATTCTATCCATCATTTGAATGACATGTCACCAAACGTGCGTACGTACGACTTACCGTCTCCACGTCGTGGTGTAATTGTTATTCAATACATTATTATTTGGATGGGTATAATAATGATGCATAATTGATGTAAATATAATATATAACATGATAATGATTCTCTATATATGATATACTATCCAATTATATATAATTTAAAATCAAAATAATGACATTGTCGCTCATGCGTACGTACGGATTATCGTCTCCACGAATGCGACGAGATTCATTCCCCATTGTATCAATTCAAGACTAATTTTAATTAAATGATGAAAAATAATTTTTGATGACTTAATATAATTATGAATATGAATACGATACATCCTATCCATAACAAACATTTATTACATAAAAAATAATATAAAGGAAAACGAATCAGTTAACACACAAAATTATGCTAATATTAAGTTATTATTAACAACACAATGTTAAATGATCATATATGATATCATATTAATGTATATGACTCTTGAATAATTTAATAAAAACTATTTCAACATGATACATGAGGTTAACCTACCATCAACCAAGGAAAATTACAAGGTAACAGTTATTTTTACAATCTCTTCATTATCCGAGGTTGTTTATATGTAATTATCTACTGGGACCTCTTTGTCATCCACATCCATGTTTCTTAAAAATGTATTTCAAAACATTCTTACTATATTATAGACTATAGGATATAGTCATTTATACCCTTTTTTAATTTTATAAGATGTTTATAATAAAATCCTTATGTCTTTTTCCAAATAAGGTACTTTATATACTTTTCAACAAAATTTTTGTAAGAATGTTTTTTAACTTATACAGCGGGTGCAGCTTTTTTCCGCCAGTATAACATCGTAGAATCTTCCATTACAAGCTTATAAGAATATTTTCAAAATAAATTTTTTCTTTATAATTATGCGACTCTTAAATGATTTTATAATATAATGTGATATTTCTCTACAAAAGGTTTTGATTTCATCTATTCCAACATCCTTTGCTAGATTTTAAGCTTTTTTAAAGTTGATTTATTATGATAAAAAAATTCATTGTATTAAAGACTTTGTGATATGTTTGATTGTGGATGAGTTATTTTTACACCATTCATGGTTTATGGATAATTTATTGATATTTCGTATGCAAATTTTAATACAAATGTTTATGTTATGTTTAATCCTTTTCATATAAGGAATGCATTGGACTTAGTAAGTGATGGGTGGATCCCGTTATAGCTCCTCGATGCATCGGTAGGTTTCATTAGATAAATAAGTGTCTTGGAACAAGGCCTTGACATAATATTATTTGTAGTCTTGGAATAAGGCCTTGAATATGTGGTTATTAAGTCTGACATTATGCATTCCAACATTATGAAAGTGGCTATTGATATTGCATGTGATTATTCGACTAGTAGATCTTCCATGTGAGTAATTAAATGTAATTACTTTAAATTATATTTTCCATATTATGATGATGTTTAGGTTTAGAATGCTTTTTTTATTTCAATACATTTCCTTAAATGTTTACACTTAGTTATGAATGTTTCCGCTATATTGTTGTCCTTACTGAGAATCTGAGCTCACCCCTTTCTATGTTTTATTTTTTCCAAGATGTGACGAAGTATATTATGTATAACCAACAGAGATAGTATATGGGATCTCAGTGTTGTCTATGGAAACAATGTTGTTGTTGTTTTCTATTTAATGATGTAATGTACACCTTATGAATGTATCTAGTACTTCTAATTCTACTGACCTAATTAGTATATAGAGACATGATCTTTTGTGATCATGCCAATGTTATGTAATAATGCACTGAATATGGGTAACTAGGGTCCGGGTGTTATAGTTGGAATCAAGGGATGATAAGTACAAACCATGGAATCTAGATTTAGATAAACTCTTAATATAACACATCACCCTAAGATTGACTTTGAGGATTAATATAGAAGAACTACCTAGAATTTTGGTATTGTAGATATTTTGTGATTTTTGAAAGAAATACATCCCTGTCTGGATATGAGCTGGTAGAGGCGGCTCTGGAACATATATAATTATAGGTAAAACCCAAAAACTCCACATTGATCTAGACTCGAATGGGAACTGGTGCATGACAATGGGCCTTTATGCACTCTTGGTTATGACACTACCAGGGTATATGCTTAGGGTAATTCTAATTTTCTTGACAAACCATTATGAAGGGTTTCTGAGTATATACGTAAAGAATACATTTTTTATGATTATGGATTATATCCATAAACTGTTCAATTTATGTTAAGTGTTTTATAAGATTGTAATTATGTGTTTTGATTCATAAACTAATCTAGTTTATTCCACTGTTTTAAAATGTCACCTAGTGGAAGGATTGGAAACCATATCAATGCACACACTCCATGTAGGGATTTTCCTCCTAATAAATATAATTATAGTAAAGCTGGTGATGCAACTGGTGCAGATAAGCTAATCACCATACTAGGAAAACTCACTCAGGTTATGAATAATAACCTTACCGTATGGAGAACACTGACGTAGTGTGGATGATCAATTTTAGATCTCTTTAGGAGGAAAAACCACCAACATTAAATTGTGTTAAAAATCCACTAGTAGCTGAGAAATGGATAAATTCCGTAGGAAAAATATTCCATACCTTGGGGAGTAGTAAAAGGGAAAATGTTGTCATGGTAGTTTACCACCTCACTAGAGATGCAGATCAATGGTGTTCATTGATTCAAAACACAATGGATGATTATAAAGAATCAAATATAGAATGGAGGGAGTTTAACGAAATTTTCATAGAAAAATACTTTCCTCATGACCATCGAGTAGATATATAAAGGCAATTTCTGAGTTAGAGGAAAAAGGAGGATGATAATGTCACAAAGTATGAAGTTGACATTACAAGGACAGAGAGGCATCAAAAATATTATATACATAATCCAAGGAGTAATATTTCTCATTTCTTTTATGGGTTAAAACTATTTCTTCATTGAACATTAGTCTCAAAATCTTTCTCATCATACGATGATATTTTCTCATGTGCTATTAATACAGAAAAAGAATTCTATAAGTCTTACGACTTTAAATCAAAGTAAGAGAAGAAGAGATTAGCTGAACAATCTGGAAATGAAAATATCGGGAAGAAGGTAAATGTTCAATATCCATCTTACAGTAAATGTTGGACGAAACACCCTGGTATTTTCCGGAAGGAAATGAGAGTCTGTTACAAAAGCGGTGAAAAAGGCAATGAAGGTCGTGATTGAAAGGGGAAGAAAGTGGTTGCCGATGTTTAATGCTACAATTATAGATAATGGGGGAATTATTCAAATGAAAGTCTTATGCGTCAAGGGAAATTACCTCATAAAAGTCCAAGGGATCAAGGACAAGCTTATGCTATCACTACTATTGAGGTTGAATCTCCAAAAGAGGAAGTAGCAGGTAATTTAATGGTTTTCTTAAGATTATCCAATACTTTATTTGATTGTGGATAATCACATTGTATCATTTATTACCAGTTTCCTAAGAAAATTAGTTATTTCCAATTTAATTTAACAATGGAGTTGTCAGTCAAAACTTTTAAGGAAAGCATCATTGAAACAATGTTTTTTGAATCAGTCCCCATTCGGGCATATAAATGTTCTTTATCTTCTGATATCATCATCATACCTATGATTTAATTTGATATAATCCTTGGTATGGATTCTATTTCAGACCATGATGCAAAAATTTTTTGTAAGAAGAATGAGGTTACTAATTTTTGATAAAGATGATAAAGAACCCCTTATCATTAGATCATAATCGTCACCACCTAATTCTTATCTACATCCACCCACAATAGATCAACTAAATTAAATTATTGAGGAGGAATAGAATGAAATAACTATGGGTGAGGAATGGAATGTTCAAATAGAGGATGTACCTATTGTGAAAGAATATGTTGATGTGTTTCCAGAATATTTTCATGGATATCCTCCAAAATGAGAAATTGAGTTTTCCATTGATTTAATTCTGGGATCAAGGCCCATATCAAATAACCCTTATAGAATGGCCACTGTGGAATTAGTGGAAGTAAAGAACAAACTGGAGGAATTGAGTAATAAATGATTTCTTCACCCTAGTGTTTCTCCATGGGGATCCTCTATTCTTTTTGTTAATAAGAAAGATGTATCTATGAGGTTGTTCATTGACTACAGGAAGATCAATTCTATTACAATTAATAACAGGTATCCCCTAACTTGCATTGATGATTTATTCGACTAGCTTCATGGAGCTCAATACTTTTCAAAGATTGACCATCGATCTAGATATCATCAGTTGTGTGTGAAGAAGGAAGACATTCCGAAAACAGCATTTCAATCCATGTATGAGCATTATGAGTTTACAGTAAGGACTTTTGGATTGAATAATGCACCCTATGTCTTCATGGATATAATGAATAGAGTTTTTAAGGAATAACATTATGACATTGTAGTGGTATTTATTGATGATATCTTGGTATACTCTAAAAGCAATGAAGATCAGAAAAATAACTTGTTCATTATCCTGAAGGCTCTTAGATGACACAAATTATATGTGTAGTTTATTAAGTGTGTATTCTTTATTATAGAGATTTCTTTTCTTTTCCATATTGTCTCAAAGGATGGAATCTCTATTTATCCTTCTCAGACCAAAGGAAATCCAAGAATGTCAAGAACCGATGAGTATAACTAAGATACACAGTTTTACTGGTTTAGTAGGTTTTTATCATTGTTTTGTCCATAATTTTGCTCGGTTGGATGACCAATTAATAATGCTCACACGAAAAGGGGTTAAATTTGTTTTTACAAAAGAGTGTGAAGAATTTTTTGAAGAAATTAATAGAATACTAGTCGATGCTCCTATCTTGACTTTACTATCGAGAAATGATGGGTTTGTTAGTTATGGCGATTCATCAAAGAAAGGACTTTGTTGTGTCTTTATGAAGAATGATAGAGTAATTGATTATGAATCACGACATCTAAAAATTCATCAAAAAACTATCCCACTCATGATCTTGAGTTAGCAACTGTAATATTTGCTTTGATGATTTGGAGAAACTATCTATATGGTTAAAAATGTGAGATATATACCGATCACAAGAGATTGATGTATACTTTCTAACAGAAAGAACTCAACATGAGGAAAATAAGATGGCTTGAACTACTCAAAGATTATGATTTATCTATACACTACCACCCAGGGAAGGAAAATAAGGTGGAAGATGCTTTGAGTAGAAAGGATCATGGAGTTCAGAACAAGATGAGAGTTGAAAATGATTCTATATACAAGGATCTAGTAAAGTTGGACATGAGGATAACCATGGATGGTTAAATATCAAATCTTTTTCAAATGGTTGACACACCATCTTTACTAGAAAGGAAAATAGTTCTTTTACTGATGATGAAGAGTTTCAAAAGAAGATTAAAGCTGTGAATGATGGAATATTGGGTGACTTTGTGTATGAAGTTGGAATTTTGAAATTTGTGAAGAGACATTGTGTTCCCGATGTACCTGATCGAAGAAGATAATTGTTGGTTGATTCTCATAGATCCAATTTTTCTATACACCCTGGTACCACCAAGATTTATACAGATTTGAAGGAACATTTTTGGTGAGACAACATGAAGAGGGAGATTTCTGATTTTGTGTCAAGATGTATGGTTTTTCAATAAGTGAAAGCTGGAAGGCAACAACCTGGAGGAGTCATGCAACCTCTTCCCATACCAGAATGGAAATGGGATGATATCACTATGGAAATTGTCATAGGGATACCAAAGGCTTCTAGAAGGAATGATGCAACATGGGTCATTGTTGATCATCTTACCACGTCATCACATTTTCTTTCTATAAGGTAACTTTACAACTTGAACGTTTAGAAAAACTATATATCAATGAAGTTGTAAGATTTCATGGAGTACGGCTATTGATTGTTTCTAATCATGATCCTTGTTTTATCTCATGATTCTGGAAAAGTCTTCAGAAATCCCTGGATACTGAACTTCGTTTGAGCACTGCCTACCACCCTCAAACTGATGGACAATCATAGCGTACTATTCAAACCATAGAAGACATGTTGAGATTATGCTCACTTGAATTTCAAGGCATGTGGGATCAATATTTACTTCTAGTAGAATTTTTCTATAAAAATAGCATCCATTCAAGTATTAATATTGCACCATATGAAGCATTATACGGAAAGAGATGTCACACACCAAACTGTTTGGATGATGTTGGTGAAAGAAATCTCATAGGCCCAGAACCTGTGGAGGAAATGATATAAAAGGTGAAGGTGATCCAAAACCACATCAATAAAGCTAAAAGTAGGCAGAAGAGATATGTTGATAACCGGATAAAGGATTTGTAATTTCATGTAGAAGATCATGTATTCTTGATGGTATCTCCATGGATGGGTGTTATATGTTTTGTTAAGAAGGGAAAATTGACTGCCAGGTAAATCAGACATTTTGAAATTCTAGAAGGAATTGGTGATGTATCTTACCTTTTTTGAAATGCCGAAAAGTATCTCTCAAAGTTCATGATTTGTTCCACGTATCACTGTTGAAAAAATACATTCCCGACCCAACACATGTACTCACCTATGAGAAATTTGAACTGAAACCCGATTTGTCTTATTGCGAAGAGCCTGTCAAGGTTCTTGATACAAGAGAAAAAGTGTTGAGAAACCGGGTGACTCGTCCGATAAATGTTCTATGGAGAAACTATAAGATGGAAGAGGCAACGTGGGGACCTGAGGAACTTATGATGAAGAACCAACCGAGTATTTTTATGTAGTAATTTTATAGAAATTTCGAGGATGAAATTATTTGAAGGAGGGGAGAATGTAACACCCCAAGCATCCACTATATGCTTCTCTTTGAATAATACCATAGCGTGTGTTGTATGCAACTTCGAGTTCTAACACTCCAGAACCAATCAGACTATCCATTAAAATAGTAATACCCACTTTTTGAAATTTTATACATTTTATCATTCAAAATGGACTTCATTTTTGGATTCGGAATATTGAAAATAGCTTAGGGTGAATTTTTGTTATTTTTTTTTATAACTTTCAATTGTTGATGAATAGTGATAAACATTGAGTTATAGTTTAAAACCGAATATTTATTTAAATAATCATTTTGTTTATTTAAATTTATTTGAGGTCAAAATAGATACATAATACGTATATATGTTCAATGTAATTCATTTGAGTTAGTTTATAATAAATTTAGATATATAATTTTTTTGAATTTTTTACCGTCTTTTACCCACCTCCTAGGAGCATTTGCAAATTTATATAAAAATTAATTTTACCGCTTCTGTGAGTTGAATTTCAAAAATCTGAGAGACAAGTTTGATATTAATAAGTAAAATGTTGTTCAATAAGATAAAAATAATTTTTAGTGAATAATAACTTTTTACTTTTATTTACCACGGTTAAAAGGAAATAGGGTAATTAAGGGTAAAATTATATTATTATTACCCTAACACATGTCCTAATTCTATTAGATATTTGTAATATGACCAAAAAATAAATATGAATAAAATATGAACCTCTTTGGTCCACTTTTATTAGATTAGGACATTTATTACTATTTTATTTAATGAAGAATTAAAATAGTTAAATTCAATGATTAAAAGCTAAATCATTTTTATTATAGGGATAAATAAAATATAAATTTGACTATAAATATTCATTAGAATTATAAATATGTTTTCTACATAATGGTTTTTTATTTATAATTTTTAGACATTTTATAATTAAAATTATATATGACACAATGATGATGCAGTAATAACCTAAACAATGAAATATTAAAATAATTGATATTATAAATATCCAAATTAATTTAATTTGAGACTTATTATGAATTAAAGAAAATTTATAGGTTAATAAGGCATGTTAGGGTTAGTTAGAAAAAAAAATCGAAGTGATAATGTTGTTATAAATTCAGAAAAAAACAGAATACCAAATAGTGTCAAATTAACATAAAAGACTTTTTAAAAATAATATTATCTTATTAATTGATATTTTATTCCTAAAAATATAAGGATCATCAAAAAAACATATGTAATGATTGGTGTGTCATTAATTAACCACTTTGGGTTATCTTGAATGTTTGTAGTATGATTATTAACCATATACTATAAAATTACAAGAGACATTGTAAATGTCAAACTATTTAACTACAAGTTAAATATAAAAGATAAAGTTAATATAGTGAACAAAACCAGTCTAAAACGTATTGTTTGAGTGGTTTTAGACCCATACCCACGTTACCCTTTGATGATTCATTTTTGAGCCATTATAATCCGAAATTATATTATTATAAAATAACATTTCTAGCTTTTCCTAAGGTGTCACTCACCCCACTTATAAAAGGGAATTTCACATTCTATCTAATTAAAACCATCAAATCCATTTGACTCAAACAAACCCTACCCAAATACCCTCTAAAATTTCCTCCCATCATCCTAGAGGCCTTCATTTAGTTATAAATTCAACATAAAGAGTCCTTTTGATAATATCAAAATGAAGAACCCAACGAAGATGTAAATATATCACCACCTCTTTCATGTTTTTTCTTCTTCCTCTTCTTCATTCTTTGTTTTTTTATTTTCTAAAACAATAAATCTAGTATAATAAACATAATTTGATGTTATTATAAATATGGTACATCCATATTCATTATTTTATCCATCCTTTGAATGAAATGTCACCATACGTGCGTACGTACGACTCACCATCTCCACGTCGTGGTGTAATTGTTATTCAATACATTATTATATGGATGTGTATAATAATGTTGTCTAATTGATTTAAATAATAAATATAAAATTATAATGATTCTTTATATTTAATATACCATCCAATTATATATTATTTTAATATCAAAATAATGATATTGTCGCTCGTGTGTACGTACGGATTACCGTCTCTACGAACGTGATGATATTCATTCCCATCATATACATTCAAGATTTATTTTTATTATATGATTAAAAATAATGTATATAGACACAATAAAATTCTCAATATGAATAACATACATCCTATCCATAACAAACATTACTTATTTAAGAAAGCATATAAAGGAAAATGAATCAGTTAACACTCGAAGCGACGATAATACTAAGATATTATTAACAAAAAAATGTTAAAAGATTATATATGATATCATATTAATGTATATGATTTTTGAATAATTTAATAACAATTATTTCACAATGATACAAGAGGTTAACCTACCCTCGGCCATGGAAATGTATAGGGTATGGTTTAATTTCACAATCTCTTCGTTATCTGAGGTTGTTTATATGTAATTATCTTCTGGGACCTCTTAATCATCAACATCCATGTTTCTTAAAAATGAATTTCAAAAAATTCTTAATATTTTATAGATTATGGTTTAAAGTCATTTATAACCTTTTTTGACTTTTATAAGATTTTTATAAAGGAATCTTTCTACCATTATCCATACAAGGTACTTTATGACCTTTTCCACAAAATTAAGGTAACAATGTTTTTTTAACTTATACGACGGGTGTGTCTATTTACCACCGTTATAACATCATCAAAGCATCCGTTACAAGCATATACGAATATTTTTATAATAATTTTTTTCTTTATAATTATGTGACTCTTAAAGGATTTCATAAAAGAAAGAGATATTTCACTAAAAAAGGTTTTGGTTTCATCAATGTCAACATCCTGTGATGGATTTAAATCTTATTTGAAGTTGATTTATTATGATACAAAACAACTAAATTATATTGAAGTTTTGTGATATGTTTAACTATCGATATGTTATTTTTACACCACTCATGGTTTATGGATAGAGTATTGACATTCATATGCTAATTTAAATAAAAATGTTTATGTTATGTTTAAACATTTTCATATGAGGAATGCATTGGACTTAGTATGTGACCGGTGGAGCATGATATAGCTCCTCGATGCATTGGTAGGTATCATGACACATACTAGTGTCTTGGAACAAGGCCTTGACAAAATATTATACGTAGTCTTGGAATAAGGCCTTGACTATGTGGTTATGAAGCTTGGCATTATGCATTCCATCAATATGATTGTGGCTATTGATGTTGCATGTGATTATTTGACTAGTAGAATATCCTTGTGAGTATGTAAATTGAATTATTTTGATTTATATTTTCCATATTGTGAGGATGTTTATGTTTAAAAGCCTTTTGTTTTAGTTCTATACATTTCCTAAACTGTTTATACTTATTTATGAATGTTTCCATTATATTATTATCCTTACTGAGCATCTGAGCTCACCCCTTTCTATGTTTTATTTTTCCCTAGATGCGAAGAAGTATATTATGACTGAACTATAGGGATAGACTATGGGATCTCAGTGTTGCCTATTGAAACAATGTTTTTTTAGTTTTCCATTTTAGGATGTAATGTAAACCTTATGAATATATCTAGTACTTCAAAGGATACTAAACTAATTGGTCTTTCGAGGCTTGATCTTTTGTGATCAAGACAATTTTATGTAATAATGCACTAACTCTATGTAACTAGGTTCGGGGCGTTAAAAGTATAAATCTATTATTTAAAGAAAAGGAGATATTTCTCCCTTACACCGAGTTTGTAGAGTTTATTTATGTCTCAGAACACTACGCCAATGATGTAATGGCACAAAACCAATATTTCCACTGAAACAAGCATGAATCATACATCTGTTGTTATTCAAGGAAATATTTTGATTGTTTTCATCTGTCTTTTGCTTTAGAAGTCCGAAATGTGTGCTTGGTTCTATCTACTTACAGTTTTTGTCAGTTTGGTTCTTATGGTAGTCAGTATTCATGTTGGTCTGTCTTTATAAATCCAGACAATTTACCTCCATGGATGTCGATGAAGTAGCCCTATATATTTTTGAACATAGTAATCCCAAGTCATCTAAAAAATAAGTTTGATGTCAAATTAAAACCATTTATTGATGAGTAAAATAAATTTTGGAGTAATGGTTTTAGTACATATGATGTTTATGCGAAACAAAATCTCATATAAAAAGGTGCATTTATGTGGACTATTAGTGATTTTCTAACATATGACATGTTATCTGGCTGGAATACACAAGGTCCGAAATCATTTCCTCACAGTATGAAATAAAATAAATCTTTTATGCTCTTAAAAGGAAAAAACCTTGCTATTTTGACTGTCATCATATATTTATTCGAAACAATCATCTTTTTCAGAGGAACATATCATGTTTTCGAAGAGGTACAATTGAAAGGGATGAACCTCCAAAAACAATCTTAGGTACAGAGTTAAATCAATTCTATTTTAATTAACTCCCATCCCATTTGGTCCAACAGTAAACCAACAGAAAATTCATGTCTTTAGGAAAGAACATAATTGGATAAAATGAATAATTTTTTAGGATATTCCATATTTTTCAGATTTGTTGGTCTACCACATGTTGGATGTCATGAAAATTGAGAAGAATTGTTTTGATAATTTTTTCATATAGTTATGGATACTCTAGGTATAACGAAAGATAATGTAAAGGCACATTAAGAGAGACTCTTATTATTTTGTCAGTGGATTGAGATTTGAGACTTCAGATGGATATGCTTCCCATTTTGGTAGATATTTTAAGAATGGTTATATTACTAGATTAAAAAGTGATGATTTTAATGTTATCATAGAATGATTTATGCTGAGTGGATTTAGAGGTTTTTTGAATTCTATCATTTGGGATTCGATGACAGATATCAAATTTTTTTCGAGACATTTATGCTGTGACAACAGACTACGATGCACTAAGAAAAATAGAAGAATATGTTTCTGTAATTATATTTATATTGGATAAAATAAATCCCTCGAATATATTTGAATCAATGAAATATATGATATTACATTTTCCACATGAATCTATATGTGGAGGTCCAATACAGTTTCAATGGATGTTCCAATTTTGAGGGATGTTTTCAGAAATTGAAGAAAAAATTACGTAACAAAGCATCAATTGATTGCTGAATCACTGAAGCTTATTTGCAGGAGAAAATATTATTTTTCAACTATCATTATTTTTAATCTGAATATCCCTAAAAACAAAATTTCATGGGATGGAATGAGGGGAATTTTAATGACGAAATAGACAATCAATTGTCAGGTTTTAATCATCAATATCGTGGCATTGCTGGAGGTCAAGAACGATGTATTTTAGATGATGATCATTATAGAGCTCATACATATGTTATGCACAACTGTGAAGAAATGACATCATTTTTATTGTAAGTTATTCTATCAACTATTCAAAAATTTATGTTATAGTAAAAAAAATATTTTATTTCTAGGTTTTGTGATAAACATATCAAGAAAAAATCTTCCACAAATTACAACAACTGCTCTTGAAGAACACAGACAAGAAAATTTTTCTCAATTGTTTCAAAAATGGATAACATAAATTATTGATGGTTTAATATCAATTATTTTTGTTATTTATTATATTGATAATTGTTTTTCAAATTTTCCAGTGTCTCATCATGTTGATATAATTGATAAGTGACTATTTATATTGAGTAATCCACCATTCAAAATGGTTAAATCTTATAATTCATATGTGGTTAATGGTTTTTGATTTCATACATGTCAATATGGGGAATAAAAAGAATAATGAAAAGTGGAGTTTTCTTGAGAGAATCAAATCACAAAGGAACTGAAGTTGACTTTTACGGCCTTCTGGTTGAAATTATTGAGCTATGTTATCTAGGACAGAATTACATAATGATGGTTAAATGTTGGTGGTTGGATACTGAGAAAGTCTTGCGTGTTCATCCGACTTAGGGAATTGTTGATATTAAATAGAAAAGTAATCTTGTAGTAAATGAACCATTTTTATTGGCACAATATGGACATAAAATTTATTACAAAAAGTACTAGGCTACTTCAAGATACCTAAGTAATTGGTGGAGCATAATAAAAATGAAATCTAGTTAAAATAAATTTACTCAAACTGAATGTGGTTCCGCTGAATTGGGAGGAATTGAATATTCTCAAGACACTACTCAAAATCATTTTTTTCACAATGATATGTGAATATCGATGATGAAACCCTATAGTTAAGGATATATGGTGACTAAGATGTTAATGATGTTACAAATAAATTTGAAATGACAAGAGATGATGAAACTGAAACTCATATGGTTATTGATGATTCCGAGGAGGAATATGAATACAATGAAATCGTCAGATATGAAGATGATGATGAAAGTGAACATTGACATAGTTAAATACTAGTTACAATCATAACTAATATATATCTATATATAATAGTAATTTTCAACTATATGCTAACAAAAATCATTTTGTGTTTCCCATGGACCCTGATCTGATTCGTGTGTTGGGGGAGGATGATCTTACTTTGGATGAGGGGGATTTCAAATCATCTGACCCTCATCATACTGGCAGTTCAGGGGGTTTGCATAGGGGGTGTGGTCTTGGGCGACTGATGATTCTGACCCCATCCCCGAGCGATGACCAAGGCTTGGTTTCGATCCACGCTCACAGAGGTATGGTATCCTGTATATTTTAGTTAGATTTCATTAATTTATATATATAATCTAATTTTTTGATTATTTATTTCATTTTCACATTTGTTCTCATGTAGCTTTTGGACATTGGAGCGCTATCTTGTGCAATTATTTTTCTCAGCCATTGATCACATGAGAAAATATTCTTGTTTATGTGTGGCTTGACATGTTCATTCATTGGTTGGTACATAAATAAATAATATTTATTATAAAATTTAGTTTATTAATAACTTGATATTAAATATTATTTTTAGGGTTTATTGTATCCCATACATGATAGCATGCATAACGCTATCCACACGGCATGGAAAGAGTCGATGCATGTCCATTTTCTTCATTTTTTACACAATTTGAAGAGGACAATCATTAAAAAAGAAGGAGTGATATAATTTGATGAGTCATGCAGAGCCCATCAATCAGAGTATATTTCATCTCATGTTTTAGATGGATTATATTTACACTAGTTGGGTGGTAGATTTAAGAGGACATCTTCTGTGGGTCAACAGAACTGTGGGAGACAGGAGTTGACACATTGAGCTGGTATCCACACATTCAGTATGCATAGAGAGCATCTGATAAGTATTTCATTAAATATTTTATGTAACATTAAAAATAAACTGTTTATTTTATATTCTATAAGTAGTCGGCCATCTCGATATTAAAGAGTACGATATTTATTGGAGGACGTACAATGATCCAACCACTAGAGAGATTAGAGGTGATCACTAGTGTCAAATTGTGGTACATATTATTTTTTCGGTTAGATAATTAACTGCATATAATATTTCTACAATTTTCATTTGAAATTGGAATTGAAGGAGTCATATAAATCAAAGACCTTTCAGAAACAAGATGAGAGTCACGAGAAGATGACTGATCAGACCAGTGCCCACCATTTTGATGAGGCAACATGGATGCTGGAAACTGAGTATGGCTTTGGGAAGAGCAGAGTAGTTGGTATCGACTCTCAAATGGCTCCTGGTACTTATTATGGTACTACTGTGATGTCAGCGTCCAACTCGAGTGGAGATCGTGGAGAGGCATCATCTTCGGCCACACAATATCAGCAACAGTTGCAAACTCAGATTGAGCATACATAGATTTTGCAGAAGCAGTATGAAGAGATGCGTCAGCAGCAACCGCAACAGCAGTACGAGGAGGATATGCGTCGATGGCAGTAGCAGCAGCAACAACAACATCACGAGAAGATGGAGTACATGCACCGTATGACTCATAGTTTTGGGTTGAATATTATCAACCATTTCATATAGCTTTTCCACCTCCTTCTGAAGATGACTCTCTAGTGTTTTTTTTTGTTAAAACATTTGAATTTATGATTTGTTGTAATATGAACTATTTAGAGTTTCTGCCTTTTATATTGGAGCGAATATTGCATAATTTACTTTTTTCTAATATTAAATATTTCATTATTTATTATTAGTATTATATTTTTTTATATTTTTTTATTTTAATAATAATAATAATAATAATATTTTATGATTCTTTATATTTTTTTAAATATTGAGAATTTAATATTTAAATAATTATTTATTTTTTTGAATAATATTAATATTATTTTTTCATTAATTATAATTTTATAAAATATATTTTTTTAGTAATATATTTTTTTAATGTTTGTTTATTTTACTAATAATAATATTAACAATTGATGATTTTTTTATATTTTTTTGAGAATATTGAAAATCTTAATGTTTTTTATTTGTTATTATTTTAATAATAATATTATTATTTTTTAATTAACCATAATTTTATTAAATACTTATATTTTTACTTTTTTTAGTATTTGTGATGGGACTATTTGTTACGGGAGCCCGTCGCAAATAGTTTTAATGTATATTTTTTAAAATAATATTTGTGACGGGCCCCTCGCAAAATGTTTATTTATATATAATGTATAAAATCGATGTCTTTTTTGTGACACTGTTTTCTGCAACAGGCAATTTTTGATTGGTCCCCGTCGCTAAATTATATTTGCGACGAGTCCCTTCACAAATAGCCTGTCACAAATACCTCTAATTTCAGCAGTGTTGGAGTAATTTTATATTAATGTTCCTTACATTTCATATTCTCATGCTTAAGGGACAAAATATTTCAGTGTCATTTGAATGAGTGAAAAACAAAAAAATGGTTAATAAGAAATCTAAATCAACTCCCACTATGATAATCATATATAGAAGCCATATTTGAAACATCATATGTACTAAAATTTATTCATAACCAAAGGAATGGTAACAAAAGAAGTATTGATCTCAGATTCTATATATTGGTAAGAATGTGATATACAGTATCATAAAATGAGCATAATAGTATGAGTATATTAGAAAAAACATTTAAAAACAATACCATGCACATCTATAACATAATATAGAAACCATGAAAATATGTTGGAATTTTATAATACACGAATCATAATTAAATAACATTACATGATAAAATATATCATAATATTTTAATAATACAATTATTTTCTCATACAAATAATTATAGAAATTCATTTCCATATCAATCAAGGGACATTGAAAAGGATATCATTGTCGAATGAGTTTGGCCACTGAACAATCATTATCGTCAAGGATCAATCACAAGACTATAATAGTATAGAAATTTCCTTACTGAACACATTTCAATCCCCATTACAGTCTCATCTATCTCAAGAAATATAAATCATTAGCTAATTCATTTCACTGAGATATAGGTCCCACCCATTCCATAATTGATACTATTTTTATATTTTCTTAAAAGTTATAAAATAGTCATTATATAATAATAAATGAATTGAAATATTTTTATTAATAATGGAATCATTTTATAACCCCTGGAAAATTGATAGGTTTTATAGAAATCATTTCATCATACTATAACTGTTTAAAATAAAAGGGTTTTATAAGAATTTCCTCATGGTATTAATCATAGAGGATAAATATGTTTCTTAAAAGTGGTATCATCGAAACAGAAAACATAAAGAGAAAAAATAATAATGGTATCCATAGATTATATACCTAGTAAAGAATATGTAAATAAACTGGTGTCATCATATATAGAATATGATTTGGATCAATCAGTTAATAAATTTCATAAGGATAATAACCATTTCTCATTGAAAAACACATTTTGAGACATAAAAAATATTCAAAATAATTTTTTTTAAAAAAATAAATTAAAAAAATATAATTTATTCATCATGGAAATCAATGGTCATGATGATAGCAATATCATTACATCCTGTACAATTTACCGAAAATATTTCTCTCACAAATTTTCTAAATTAAAAATGGGAACTGTTTGGAAAATGACCAGATGATTTATTTCAATTTGTTATTAAAAATGATAGTAATATGATAAATTTTTTATTAAAAATAAATTATAGATTAAAATATTATTTTGATATCAATTTTATTATCATTGATTTCGATAAAAACGTATTACTGACTGAAGGGAGAAATTAAGTGTGAATTCCCTACAAAATTTCACAGTTATTTCAAATAAAAAGGATTAAAATATGGTACTATTAATTGAAAAAACCATGAAAATATAGTTAAATTAAATTAAATATAATTATTGAGATGAAAATTACAATATTTCAACATAGGGGGCTTAATCATAAATTGTTCTAATATGTAATGAGATTGAAAAATAAAACTCCTCTTAATTGGGTAAAAAAGAATTATAATACCAATGAATGAATAACCATAATTAATTTATATAATATCTTGAAAATAGTTATATTTATTATATTACACGTCAAGGGTGATGTATATACACCTCATTGAAGATAATAGGTGAAAAAATAGCTTTTGTCTCAAATACAAAAAATATAGAGAAAAACAACATTGTGATTTGATAAATTTTTAACCATAAATACCATTAATGATCAATAAAAAAATGGGGTTTAAATAAATATAATTTATGTGGATTATTATAAAATAAATTCATGGGGAATTATATAAACAACATAAATAAAACACGTGGTGAATTTTTTATTTGTCTAACAGAAAATAAATGTCAGCAGAATATCCCTTACCTTATGTCTCCACATCATCTGTACACATAAGATGATCATATATAATAAATATATGGTATTATATATATATTAATGAAAATTAATTATATATATCATTAAATTTAATATTAACTTATTCCCTTTTAAAAAATATTTTTTAATTTTTCCATGTTAAAGTGATGTTTCAGATAAAAAAACGTTGTTTATTTGTATATGATTTTGTATGTTATTTTTGATAATCATACATTTATAAAGCATAGATTATATCCATTGTTAAAATAATGAAAAATATTTCATATTTATAATTAAATTTTTTTCTCAGAACCAATCATGATTGATGGTTTTCAAAAATTAAGTATGTCACAATCATGGATATTGAAGGCCAACAATATGCATACATAACAAATGCAATTTTCAATAATAATTATGAAAAAAATATAATTCATAAATTAAATTTTAATTATTAACAATATATCATAAATAAATTATTACATACTTTGATATTCATATATATATATATCAAAGACTTTGGTTGGTGAAGAAAAGAGAGTTTAAAATCCATTCTTGGAGGCAGTACACCACCCGTACCCCAACAATGGTATCATAATTATTGAAGTAAAAAAATGAGAAATTAATTGATATATCAATATTTCAAAAAGATAACAATTTCATCAAAATCATAATTATGTAATTAATATCATATATATTTATTAAATATAACATTATTATCTTCTATTTTAAGCGATAGTGAAAATGAATACATTGCTTCATGAGGTGGTAGTATGTTGTACAATTGAATGGGAAGTAGGAAGAAAGGTAATCTAAAATGTATAAATATGTATAATAAATTTCTATATTTTATATATATAATTTTATAAAATATTCATACCCTACCATGAACACTATTTTTTTTGGAAAAACTAATGAAATGATTTCTACATGCGGTTTTTTTCCGTACACAATAATGAATATTATATAACCCATTTTGTGGATGTCGAGATGGTTATAGTTAATGTAATAAACATAAAATAAGTATTATATGGTTTATAATTCTGTTATTATTTCATCACTTTTAAATTTGAAACTAAGAGGGAGGGGTATTAAATAAAAATAATGACCTTATGGAAGAACATTACCTTTTGTTCAGGTCTCCTCTTTAGGATTTCAAAAATATCCATCCGAGTATTTCTTTCATGTCAAAATATGGATTATAAGATGAGATTGGGGAATTTAGGAATTTATTTTGGACTAAAATGTTTTATATGAAATGTTTTTGTTTTCTATGGAGGAGATGAGAAATAATAGACTTTTATAATTGAGGTGAGTGACACCTTTTTAAATTTTCTACAAAATGAATTACTCACATTTATTTTTCATAGAACCCCACCCAATAATAGGTCATTATCAATAATATACTATATAAGTTAGAACTATGTTAAACTAATAGGTTTTTACTTGTATCTGAATATTAATAATGCATATGATTTTTTTTAACCACAGATACAACCATTATTTACATAGTTATGGTAAATAATTTACAGTTATTTACTAACAATTTGGGAAACAATTATGTTTCCCAAAATTGAAAATATGATATATTATGATACTAAATATGGAATTGATTTTTCCAAATTATATTCACATAAGTGTGAAAATTTTACTAGAATATAATAACGCAATTGTGATGAGTAATCAGGTTCTTAAAAGAATGATGTTCAAAAGATAAATTAAAATTATATGAAAAATAAATTTTTAATTGATTACAACCACCTATGTTTAATTAATAGACTTATAATTGAATAAAATCTACTAAAAAAATAAAATTTCAAATTAAATTCATATATATGTTAAATTAAATGTATGTTATCAATAAAAATTATATATTTTTGACTATTTAAAAAAAATCAAATTTTTTAGAAAATTTCAAAAAACACCCTATGATATTTTATACATTGTGAGTTCTGAAATGATATTTATTTTACAAAATTATTTTTTTGAAATTGTAAATAATAATTTCATTTTAGTTTTTAAATAAATAAACAAATAATTTTTTTTCGAGAAAAATGTATTTTCAGACCATATATAAACATTATAAAAAATTAATTACATTTTCACAGTATATATTTTATGTATGACACCATTACATAAAATATTATGAAAAAAATAATTATTTATTTCTCAATAAATAATATTCATTTTATAATGGTTGTGTTTGAATAAAATTATTAATAATATGACATGTTTTTTTAAAACCCAGTATCATGTCTAAAGCATGTTGTCCTATTGATGGATGTTACACAAGATTAACATAGTGTTTCATGAAACACATGATGAAAATTTCTTTCTCATAGAATAAACATGACTTGTATTTATATGTAATTAAAGATGTCAAATAAATTTTATTTATTCATAAAAAATTCACAAAACTCAGTTTGATATATTTTACCCCTTATAGAATGATAATTTCCCTCAAAATATAGTAGTCTGATAGAAACAACTATGGATACTTCATCCTCATCATATGAAATTATCTTCATTCGTATTACTAATATAAATTGTTTCAATTCAAAACATTTACCATATGGTGTTCCTTTTTTAACATAGAACATTATTTTTATGATCTATAATATTTATCAGTTGTTCGATATAATAATAATATATCTCCACTATTATAACCTTTGAGATCATCACCTGTGATGTGTTATGAATGTATATCCTTATGATATATATATGGGACACATATTATACTTAATAATTGTTTGGTGGATTCACCATGTGATAAATCACATTAGAATGAGCCACATGAATTCTTGAAAGAATGATTTTATTGAATCAAAAAATTATCTATGGGAATTTGCTGATCCCAATGACCTTTCAAATCCATAGAATAATATCTTGACACATCCAATAGGGTTTTAGAGTTGGTTTCATAGCTTCCATATATATGATATTGATAAACAATGATAAAAATAATCTAAAAATCAAGATAATGATGAAAAATATTATAGATCATTGAGGTAAACCACAGATCCCAATATTTCAAAACCGAATGTGGAAATCAATGTAATTATAAAACTTCTGTAATGTATATCTAGGGAAGTTGATCTAGAGAATTGTTTTCTTATAGTGATTATGTTTATTGACATAAAAAAGAGATCAACTACAACACATATATAATTATTCCATTTAGAAATTTTATGGATACCAGTGAAAAAATACCTTGGGTTGTTTTAACATTTTTATTTTGGTTTGGTGAATGGATTTAACATCCCCATATACTATTATATTTTAGATTTAACATTGTATTATAAAAATCGACAATAGAAAAACTATATGATATCTCTCTTCAATCCATCAATCCCTAAAAAACTCTTTCAAATACCTATAAGTCATTTTACATCTTAGATTAATAAATAATGATACACTACGATCATCCACTAATAACCCCTTCATCCAATATTTTATAGATGAAACACATGCATGGTTCATGAATTGTATCATTCCATCATGATCAAGGATAATCTAAAGGAAATTTATAACATTTTTTTCTACTATATGCCACCCATATATGCCTATTTAGTTTTTACAATGATAGATGGTTGAAATTTTAGTTTATCTAGAGAAGATATTCCTCTTTGTCGAAGTTATATTGATCTGTGCACTGAAAATGTAGAAATATACAATCCTTTGTAATCATCAAAACAGGTAATCTTGGATGATCTTTTCCACTAAAAGAATAACCCACCATTTTTTATTTCCATGCATGATAATGTATTTAGTAGTCATAATCATTAGTTAAATCTAACCATCTTCTTTAGTGCATATTACATTCCCTCTAGGAGTATATATACACTAAAATTTTAGGATCATTACATATCTTATACTTTTGTCTATAATGATAAATGATTTATATCATCAATGAAATAATTACTACATCTATCTCCAAATCTGGAGTTGGGTTATTTTTGTCATGAATCATTAATTTTCATGAATCATAATATATAACAATTTTATCCTAAATAATAACACTTCCCATTTAGTTCTTCTGTTAATCACTATATATTACAAATACTTATTCACTATATGATTGTATAAGAATTTTTTCAATGAAAAATATTCTATTTAGTTCCATTAAATTTTATACACATTTATATATCAAGTGGAACATGTTTCCCTTTTGTATAAACATAGTCAAAGGATTAAAATGTTTTGATAATGTTTCTACAAGCCATGTGTAGTATACATATAAAAAAGAAAACTATTTGTCTTCATCATTGTGTTTTCTATAGGCTATAACTCCACATACATCTTCATTTATGGATATATATATATACCATCACTTGATATTATATGAACCAAAATTGAATCTTTTCCAAAATAAGATTCATAGGTTGTAAATGATTCATATTTTTGTCATTAATTATGTTATTGATGACAATATATATGTGACATTCATTATCATAGTTTCTATAAGAGTACATAACAATACCACCTATAAATATTACCACAAACATATCAGATTTGTCTCTAAATAATGTATTTATTAAATCAACGAAGATAGTGGAGGTTTCTTAATAACGAATGAAAATAATATATATTGATAATCTGTATACCTTGTATGGAATGATTCATTGGGTATATCCTTCTTATTGACCACTCATTGATGACATCTACAAAGATGTTACTTATTATTAAATTTGATATTGTTCTTCTCTTGGTAGTCAATAAAAAGTAACGTTAATTTTCATTATTTTGAAATAAAGAACAATTCCATCATAATAAGAAACACTTGGATGAATTAATATCTTTTAATGGTTTTCATAGATTTTATTATTCAATTATTTCAAGATGTTTAGTTCTATTCAATAAGGATTCAATGAAATCGGAGTGGCTACTAGTATTATTTTTATTTAGAATTAAACTTTTCTAATAGGTTTAAGTATTGGAAAATTCTTTTGTTATATAATCACAAATTATTTCACATTAGTAATATCTTCAATGTTGAGTTTATAAAAAACCTTTTGGGTTAAACACCCCTTATCAATGGGATTTAATAACCATACAAAGGATGTAATATCAATCATATTTTTTATAATTATTTTCACATTGATAACAGATAATTTGTTTGATTAGAATACCAAACATTACGTCAATTCCATGAAAATTTGTTCATGATTTATCGACAAAAATATTATAAAATCATACGGAATAATAAAATTAAACCTATAGAAGAAAGAATATATTTGTATAAATTTTATTAAAAAATACTCCACTAGAGAAGAATTATATAACTGATATGAAATAATCATACAATTTGGGAAGTCACTTATAATTACACATCAAATACTTTTGGTGGAATCTTGATACCCATAGTTTATTGATTATATATGAAATAATGGGTTGTTCGAGTGTCAAATAATATATTAACAGTTCTAGAATGGATGGTATGTGTACCTTTCAACACATTTTTATAATACACCTAATCTGAAATAGTGATTATAAGAGATCTTCCCTTTTTAGTTATCTTTAGATGTTTCTGATGAAGTTCATCATTATTACCCATTTGATTTCGAATTTTTTTTTCATATTGACATAGAACACTTATTTTAAACATAGGAGTGTTGGTGGTTCATATTATGAAAATTTATCTATATTCACATTTTTCAAAATCTTATTCACATCACTTCAGAAATCAGTTTTCAAATGGCCTTCTATACCACAGTTAAAAAATAGTATATCCCCCATTAAACAATTTACTCTTAGTTTATTCCCATAGTTGTATGAAAAAAATCAACATCTTTATCTCTACATGTTTTTTATTCTCATTTTCAATCCATCATCATTTAATTTATAAGACCATTAAATAAATAATTAATTCCAATATCCATTTGAAGCATAAAATATTAAAATATATTTATTTCTACTAAAATATATTATGTATAACACTCTTAGGAGACTTTATTACAAGGCACTAAATAATTAATTAACCTTACATTTATTTTGGATGATAATAAAAATTTATTACCGCACATGTCTTGTAGTATATTCCTCGTAGTTATAAAAAAATCATTATACAGTTTTTTAACTCAATGAACACTATCTCCATATTAATACATCGAATGAAATGAATATATTTTTTGAAATATAAGTCCATGATATCATCCCAATAAATGAAGATAATAACATTTTTCCCTCATATTCATGATATTATTCCACCATTGATCTAATACACCATCCAAATGGTAGATATATATAATTTTTTTGCATTTTCCGAACACTAAGAAAATTGAAAATATAATTTTTGTGTCATTATTCCATAACTCATCATCTAAAAGATTAATGGTTCCAATAATGGATGGATTACTTTTACTCATAATGGAATCAATGGTTTTTTCTACCTTTTTTCATTTGAACATCCATCTTGATTCATATATTATGAAAGATGTGTTACATAGAAATGTGATATTTAGTTTCATATCTTATTAATTTTTTATATTAATGGGAAATATTATTTCATTGTCCATCACACTCAACAATAAAATGTTTACTTCATGTAACAAATATTTAATAAAACCAAAAACAATAACCTAGGAAAAAATAATCATAATGAGGAACAAAATAATAATGAAAAATATATTATAAGGTTTCTAATCATGACACCTAGGTCTTTAATATATAACATCATAGGTTAATACTAGTATATTATAATATTATTTTATTTAAATCATTAGAGATGGTTTTTAATGTGTTTTTAAATATACCAAAAATATAACCTAATAGTTTCAAACCATGTTTGCAGTAATTCCCATTATCAAGCACTAGGTGGTGTTGAGTCCAACTCAATATACAATTTAAGGAGTAATTAACCAAAGTTATTTGTTCATGATACACCTATAGTTGTATTGACAAGATACATATGTAATTTTATGGGAAAAATAGTATCCATCCTTTTCCAAATTTCAATTATATTTTCTTATAGAAGTAGTCATCCATATAATTATCCTTTGAGATATCCATTGTGATCTCCCTATGGGTTTATCATCATATATTTTAATTTTCACGAGTCATATCCTCAGATACAAACTATAGAGTTATATGATTATAATAGATAAACAGTTCTTCCTTTTTTTATGAATATTCATTACATTTCATGAAAATAGGGTTAAGGACAATTATATTTTAGTGTCATTGGAAAAATGGAAACATAATAAACAAGTTGATAGGTAAAATAAATATTCTATGAATAATATATTACTAACTATATCCCTTATTCAATATATATATATATCATATTTTATAAATTTGTTCATAACATTCTAAAAGTAAACATAAGAAAGGATGAGCATAGATATTCAGTAAGTGTATACATGAGAGATATGTAATCCAAACATGAATTCTGTGAGAAAACTTTCATAATATTTGAAAACCATACCATCTATATAAAATATGATTATATTTAGCCATGGAATAACGATTTTCATCTAATAAGACTTGAATTATATGGAAATGAAAGAACATGATACATGATATTATAATATTGGAATAATACATTGTTGTTTTTTCAGACACATAATATTATACAAAGTATTTCCATATTTATAAAGGATTATTTACCATGCTATCATAGTGGAATGGGCTAACTCCTCAAACCATCATGGTGGTTGTGACTCACTACCTAGAAAATCAATGAAGGTATAGTCACTCACTGAACCTGATTCACTACCCACTATAGTTCTATAGATATTCTGATATTTAAATCATTACTCAACACACTGGAGAGTTATATATGTCTCATCCACATCATAATTAAAATTATATTAATGTGTGCCAAAAATTATGAATCAAACATCATATCATAACCGTTAAAATGAAATGGGTATAATAAAAAATTTATCTTATCATAAACATGGTAAAAGTGATATGTATTGAAATAACCATTTCGTCAAAGCATAACACATGAAAAGAAATAGACCCCTAATCGTTTCATAATATTCTTATAAAAGGAAGTGAAATGGGTTTCAAAATCATCATGTAATTTAAAAAAATAAATCATTTATAGTGTTAATAATAATTTTATCACTTTATAATATCCACAGTAAGGGATTTTTATGATAAATTCATATCATCATAAAATGAAAATTATTTTGATCAATCAATTAAAACATTATTTCAATATAATATTCTTAACACATTGAAAATCACTTTTCAGGACATAAAAAATTTTAAAATATATTTTTTGGAATGAAATTTTAAAAATTTATAATGTTACATTAAAAAATATAATTCTCATGATGATTGGAATTTTAATTCATTATGTACAGATTAAAAAATATTCCATTAACATTTTATGCATCATCCAAAGAGACATTGTTTGGAAATGAATATGAATATTTCATTCAATTTTTTTAAAAGAAATGCATGGTTAAATATTTATATTAAAAGAAAATCTGATTAAAATAATACTTTTTAAAAAATTGTTTCCAGAAAAAATGGTTTTGTGGGAAAAAGGATTTCTAATGGAAGATAATAATAAATTAAAATATTTCATAAAATATTTTTATGAATTTTTTTAGAAAAAAATGGAAAAATAATTTTATTATAATATGATAAAATAATGACTAACTCATGGGGAAGTGATTTCTTGATAATTATTTTGAGCTATATCATAATATTATGAAATTTGAAATTTAATCATAAACTATTCTATTAAATGGATATAGTGTAACATAAAACCCTTACCAAATTGGTAACGTTGAATTATTATATTTATTATATAAAAAATAAAAGATATTTATAATCACAATAAAATAACTATATTCAGGATATAATTTTGAAAATTGGTATTATATAGACCCCATATAAAAATATTGGTGTCAAATATATCATATTTCCCAATTAAGGAACATTAGGATAAAAACACCTTTTAGATTAGATAATGTTTGAATTATAAATCCCATGAAAGAGATATTAGAAAAATTAGTGTAAAAACAAAAAAATTTATGTATTATGATAAAAAATGAATTTTTTTCATTATTTATACTACATAAATAAATAAAATGTGAATATCTATTTTTTACATAGAAAATAAAATTTAAAGGATAATCAAATACCATAACTCTCAACTTCTATTACATACAATCAATGATCTTGTAAAATAAATTTAAGATTAATGTACATATAATATTTAAACATATATTTATAAATACTACCATATACTTATTAATTTTACCCTTTTATTACCCAGTATTATAAGTTCCATGTTACTGTAATGTTTCGTGTAAAAACCACTATATTTTTTGGTTAGGTTTTTATTGTTTATATTCTCTCCAAATTCATTGACCATAGTTACATAATATCATTAATAATAATAATAATGAATTATTTTTAATATTTTAACATAATTTGTAATTTTATTTGAGAAACAATGAATGATGATTTTCGTAAATGAAGTATGTTATGATAATTGAGACAACATGTTGTATATATTCTTTAGTAACATTTACATTTTCAAACAGTTATTATGGGAAGAAGATATATAATAATATATCATTCCATAATGATAATAATATTATATATAACCTATTATTTCTATAAAATTTTTTATTAATATCATCCATGTGGTGTTCTAATGAAAAGATAGAGTCACAATGATTCTGAAGATGGTAGTCCACACATATACGAATGTTGTTATCATTTTTCTATGATGGAAAAGATAAGAAGAAGTTATATTATCATGTATTAATAATTAAAATATAATCAATATTTTTTTCATTTATTATAGATATATTTATTAAATTTATCATTACTATCTTCCACGTAATTCATTAGGGAAAACACGTCAAATCGCTAAGTGAGGTGGTCAACCTACACACACATGAATGATGTTGTTGTATCATATATGGAATGGAAACAATAAAAACATATAAATTATTTAATAAATTACTTTATACATTAATGTTACCAATATCATATTTATAATTTATATCCATTGGCAAAACAAACATTTACTTCTGGTAATAGAAAAATGAAATTCATTGGTTTGCGAGGAAATAGTCCACACTACCCTTAAATAAAGTTTTCATAATAAATTATAAGGAACAATAGATTGTTTAGGTAACTAATTTATGATAATAACATATCATTATATGGAAAATAATTATTATAGTATTTCATAGTGATTTAATATGTGTTTAAGGACATGAAAGAGGAAATAAAATAAAAACAGTAGTTGATGAAGATTATTTCCACTTTGTGTAATATACATATGAATGATTTAGATTGCTTCCTAGTATTTTTTTAATCACAAAACAATTCTAATATGTTGATATTAAATCTATTGGTATGTGATTTTTGATTTTATAATAATATAACAAATCATTTTAATGTGTGAAGATGAGAAGATAAGGGGTGGCCTTTTATAAATGATGTTACTCGAACACCTATAAAATTTCAAATTAATGAATGACACCAAAATTTAAATTGTATAAATGATTTAATAATGGAATATTATTTATAATATAGACTAAAAGGTGTAAATATATAAATTAAATTTTTTTAGGAATGTTTTTTTATCATTTTTAACAATTATCATTTTAGTTTAATCCCCCCTAGTAATCCTATTATTACCTTAACCATGGTAAATAATTTTTAGTCCTTTTACTAGTATTATTAGTAAATAATATTGTTGATATTGGTAGATAAACTTAAATTGGTTTATTATTAATATGAAATATATTTTTTATAATTCCATTTACCTAATTGGAAAATTTTAATTTAAAATTAATATCACAGATGCGATGTGAATGTCAATTTTTAATGATATAATGTTTAAAAGTATTGATTTTTTTTTAAAAGAAATTAAACTTATATCTATTATAATTAAAAATATACGATTAATTAAATTTTAAGTGAAATAATTTTAAAATTAAAAATAATTATTTTATTATTTATCTTTATAAATAAATTAACAGAAAAGAGAGTTTCAAAATAATTTTTTTTATTTTTCAATCGTCATAAAAAATGAAAAATTTTCTAAAAACCCATTAATTAAACATAATATAATTTGTAAATTATTTTTTAATACTTATTATATATTTTATGAAAATAATTTTCTAAAATTGTTAGAAATAAATTTTATTAATGTCCATATAACTATTTAAAAATAATTCTTTTTGGGAAAATACTTTTTTTATTCATATAAAGTCTTTTATGAAATTTGTGAACTTCATTATTAATAGGTGTTAGTATATAACCCCATTTCTTCCATTATATTAATAGATTTTATTACCATCCATATCTCAATTTGTAATGAGTAGGTTATAATGGCCATTTTTGAATAAACTAATAAATAATATATAGTTGTTTTGTTAAAACATTAATATCATGTTCATCAAAGGAAAACACAATCCCTTGTGTTGGAATAGATTAATTAGGTGTTGTGTTTAATGGATGATAATAGTTTTATGTATATAAAAATCATATAATAATTATTCATATATCAGAAGATATAAAATATATATAATTAATTCAAATAATAAATAAAAATTAATTTCTAACAAGTATCACATATAAAAGAGCCCACATTATTATAATCAAACATCAAGGGTACCCTATATATTCTTCCCAATATGACTTCTGCTCTTACCCAATGTTTCATGTCATGATCCATCTCCCACCAAAATAAGAAATCCCGAATAGATAGAGTAAAGGAATCATAATATTTACCTCGTTAGACGCATCATCTCATCATCCCATCAACACATATATATATAGTAAAAAAAATAGTTTTCAGGAGGCACAAAAAAATTTGGGATGTGTTTCCATTAATCAGGAATTATACCGGAATCGATTACAACCAATACACATTATACATATATTAGACTATCATATCATATACACATCATAAATATGATAATCATTTAAAAATAAATATCTAGAGTTTCATGTGTTTGAATAATGATAAGATATCACAAGCCGCTTCACACATATATGGGAAAACTAATCATTTTGTATACTAGAACTCATTACTAACAATACATGACATTTGGTATAAATGGGGTTTCTACTATCTGTCCTCTTACCATGGTTATGGGGAAAACAACCTCCCAATATCCAATGGGTGTAAATCATCATGACCGACATGGATAGGGAAGCACATAAAATCAAAATATAATTAATGATATAATATATGTCCCAACCACACTCTGAGAATAAACTATTTAGAAGATCAATTTCATCTATCATCACATTGATATGGGATTTACACCTTCAGGGACAAGAATATCTTATAAGAACACAAAAACAAGACGATCTATATTAATTCATTCATTAATTTTTATCCCTTCCGTTTATTAAATAATTTATTTAGACATGATAATAAGCATTAACATTATTTAATTATATATTCATTTACCACCACCATTCATTCCTACAAAAATTTAAATTAGGTCCACAGATTATAAATATTATGATCTATTCAAAAATCACATTCCAATAACAACTATCCAATGGGATTGAAATTGTTAAAAATCAGTAGAATCATTCCATAATCAAAATAATCTTGAATAACACCATTAAACTACCTAAAATTGAAAAATAAAACCATTCACATCCAAACCTCTTCAAAAGTGAGTAAATGAGATGAAACAAAAAAAGGCAAAACCATTCTATCATACATTAAAAGAGATTCATTTCAAAAATCTGTGAAGATTTATCACATAAAATCATAATACAATGATCAAAATATTTCATTATATATAGTTCCATTGCAGACACCCACATGCATATCTTGATACAACACACCATCACATGTTTTATATGATGACACATCATTAGGGCATCCCAACCCACATATAATCATCCATCCTCAGTTTAACCATTACTCATTCATCCATCCATGGATAATATCACAAAAGAATCTCCCCACAAAATATCATCACACATATATAAGATCACATATGGATCACATTATAAAAAAATTGCAATCCATTAAACAAAACTAGTAATGGCATCTAGGCCCCAAAATCAAGGAATCCAATATTCAATATAAAACAGCTCTCAAATCCCCAATATCAAGGAACTATGCCTTCCCAAGCCAAAGAAAAATGCATGCAGTAGAAACTATCATTATATAAATAATATTATTTATTATACTATTAATTGACTTATTTATTATTAAAATTATCTAATTATGACACCCCTAAGGTATCAAAATATTATATTCTATGAAAAAATAAACATGATCATATAATTAAAACACTATTTGTAAAGCAATGAGAGGAACCATTATCACTTAACGAGATGTCTTATTTCAAAATTACAAACTATAATTATCACTATATATGTTATTTAAAAATTCTATTATTATTAAAAAATAAAATCATTTATAATTCACATTGCCTTCATTTGTTTTTCTAGAATATTATATGAAACACTAGATTCCAACAAGGATTTTATTTAATTAAGAATCCAAATAATCCATTATTTAAAACCTTATCTTAAATATCAATTTCAATAATGGACAAAATTATAATCTATATCATTACAATATGTTCTAAAAATCATAACATTGATAAAACAATATCTATAAAATAAAGAGGAAAATTATTATCATTATTAAAAGAAACAAAATGTGTCCACTATATCAAATTATTTTTCATCCTAGTTCAATAATTAAAAGGTTAAATCCATTAAGGTCCAATGTGACAAAAATTATTACTTTTTGATTTCACATAATAAAATAATAGTCACTAATTAGTATATATCAAATAAATAATTTTTTTTCTTGTGAAAAAATAGTCTTTAAAGATCTCTATCACCTATCTCATAATATATTCTCCCCTTTATATAATTTTATGACATTTAATGATGTTATATTCCACTCATTTTTTATTATATTTACTTTTAGAGTGTAATAATGATTCATAAGGATGTAATTGAGGTATAGTGTGTGTCCGAAGCTTTAATGGATAATGAAGACCTGATGATTGAAACGCGATAGATGACCACACTACAAGAAGAAACCATGATGTCCAGCACACATAGTTTCCCAAAATGTGTGGTTTGATGCCATAGTCTGCTAGGGCCCTATGGGTTATGATTGGTCATGTGAACCTAGGTGAACACCAGTGTGGACACCAATAGTTTTTAAAATAGTAATTTTATATGTGTTGTTTTTTTGTTAATTATCCCATGAACTAATTCCGTGTTATAGTTATATTGGAGAGTGTATTTTTACTTATTTGTCACATTATTTGGGCATCATAGAGGCCAATAAATATACCCCTTCTTGTAAGGGAGTTTTTCTTTTTTACTGATAATTGATTTAAATTATTAATTCATTAATACACCTTAATTTTAGTAATCTAGATGCCCTGTGATCTTCCACCTCCCCTCGCTGTTTGATTTTTTCAACCATCCTCAATTGGACTTCAAATCACTTTTCATTAGAAGAGATGGAAATATAATTTCATAATCCATATTCCCCTCATTTCTATTTAACATTTCTTACATAATGTATTGTTATTTGTAGGTGTCAAATCATTTTCCCTGGGTAATTTATTTTTATTAAGAATTTTATCATTTGAGATAGATTCATGAATGTAAAATAGATGAGTGGAGTTGTACTGAATCATGGAAAGTGGTATTTGATTTTCTCTATTGTTTCATTGAATTTCAATGGGTGTGTCATTGTGCATCCAGTCAGAACCCTCCAGTGATGCCCCAAATACGATAAATATGTTACTGTAATTGGTTTCCCATGACATTTGTGACATTAGTCATTGATGAAACCCACCTTTAGGGTTTTATCCTTGTCATAATCTACCCCTGGTGTATTCCCATTATAAAGGCCCAATTTCATCTACCATTAGATGATAACCCCCATGTGATAGTGATTTTCAATTTTGATAGATTCCATAAATATATAAATTCAATTGGGGTCCATTTTTTGGCCGTGATTTTCCCTTATTAGGATGGTTTTTAGGTTCGTATAGAATTCCACATAATAATTGAGTTTTACAAGTTAGTAAAATTACAATGACTTTTCATTATAAATATACTTATGTTTATTTTATATTCCATAGATCATCTTTTTATTACATAAACCTCATTCATATACCTTAATACTTATCGCATGTACCTTTTATTAAACATGATGCCTTGTTCATAATTTCATGTGTCTTATTCTATAGTCTATCACCCTTGATTGTATAAATTTTATATATTTCATAACTCATTGTATATTCAGTTTTATGTTATGATATGTGACGTGGTTGATGTGCCTTATGATCTTTCAGAATGAGGGATAACCCAAGTCTATCATTAGGTATTTCAGAGATGGAATTTTTGTGATTGACTTGGTTCTAATTGAATCATAAAGAGAGATCCAATGGCTTGCCTTAGATGGGCTATCTGGCCAGATTATTTAAACTTGTTGGTGACATTGGTTACCTTGGGGAGAAATTTTGGACATGTTCATTAGAAAAATAAATATGCAATACCTCAAGATATAGTTGGTCCCCTATATGTGATACATTCTACAGAATCAGAGTTCACTATGACATGTTTGATACAAGGGATACAATAATAGATCAACATGGATGGATTCAGTGGTACTGGTTATATCAAAGGTTCTACTAGAGACTATTAGGATTCCATTACAGATCACCTTGGATATGATTGGGATTACACAACTGGATTTGATTGATTTATTTTTTGGATTGTGTTGAATTCTTTCATTTTTCAATTATGTGAATGTTTTTTTATTTTTTGGGGTTTCAGTTGAGAAGCCAAATCACAGGAGTGGGGTAGGCCAACACTTGTTATATAATTCATGATGCCCATGTATATACATTATTAATTTAACAGTTTACATTGTTTATACTAATGGAATAGGATGAATTGGGTGATATTGGTTGGATTCTATTTTTGGAACCTAGACATAAGTTTTATTTATATATTTATTTCCATTAATTTATAATTCTTTTTGACTCATTCTTCATTTAATTATTTCATGAAATGGATTGATGAAGACATCATTGTTGGTGCCCAATTGATATTATATCTCACACATAGATTAGTATTCATTTTTTGCCCATGAATATATCAACATTTCATTTTTATATAAACGGATGTGTCTAGCTTATGATTCATTAGTTTTCATCTAGGATGGAGTATGGAGAAGCGGACTAATCCTACACTGAAGATTCTATTCGATTAATATTTTTGGTATTTTTGTTATTATTCTATATAATAATATATATTCCAATGTACACTATTCCACATGTACTGTTATTTTTTATAATATCATGATCATAATCCTTACAAACATATACTCAGTTTATCTTCAATTATTTATTTATGTATCTCTAATTGTTTAACTTTATTGTTATGTTGATTATTATTTATTGTTACACTATGTATTATCTATTTTTATCTATTGTGACCACTATAATTTATGAGGGAATAATATCCCCACATTAAACTCAATGTCCTTCACTTTTAGTCGAAATCAGCTGGAATTCATCAAGTCACATTTTAGGTATTTTGGCCACTATCTTGGGGAACTATATAGTGGAAACCAGAGAGGAACACTATAAAGGGGAATTACAAAAACAATTACCTATTTTTTTTAGATTTTTGGTTTTAATGGAGACTATGAATAAAGGAATTTATTAATGAATTTATTTCTCGACATAGCTATCCCACATCTAGGGGAAATCCAATCTTCAGAAGCTATGTAAATGCTATTGTTTATTGCGCTAATACAGTTTTAGGGATTTCACATTTGGTTGAAGAAATTTTATTGATTATTAGAATTTATGTAATTAATATTGTATTTTAAATAATATTGGTGATATTATGTCTCTTAATAAAATAAATCATACAATAAACAATAGGAATAAAAATCCATACATTTTTTCATACCATATCCATTTTCTACATGAACTTTTGTTGATGTGTGTGCTTGAAATAGTGATTTTATTTTTATATATGAAATTTTTCATACTTTTTCCGTAAATAATAAATACAATGATGAAACATAATATTAATTACATAACATTATAGTTTTTCCTTAATAGGTTAAATAGGTACCTTAGGTAGTTTATTATATAATTTTTACCAATATATGTTTGGTCACATGGGTTGAAACATGTATTGGTTAGGATTAAATGGTATTCATATTCAACTTTATATTGTTTATGAGACTATATAAATATTAAATATATATGCATATAAATAAAAAAATTTAAAGGGAGAATAAATATATAATATATAGAAAAATTAATAAAGCATTTATAATGAAATTATCATCATATTTCTGTAATGAGGGACGTTGATGCTGACATGACCATGGATGTGGGTATTGGTTTATGTCTGTTGGGATTATTTTGTGACCTTATCCCCAACCCAATACCAATATATGATAGTAGTATTAGGGCTATTTCATACTATAGGAAGGTCTCCTACATTCCCACTATTTATCATTTTAATTTCCTACGTTTTCTACCAATTATAAATCCCATCAGAGGAATTCAATTGGAAATGGTAGAGAAATTATACCATAACCTCTTCATGATGTATGATTATATAGTGTAAATGAGAACATTATACAAGTTTTCTTCCCTAATACAACATTTGTACCATTGATAGTATCACCTAATTATCCTCCTCCAGAACCTCCAATAAACCTCAATATGGAGATCAATGAATGTTTTCTTAAGTTCTTATAGTATATTTTGGGTTCTTCCCTTCCTGCATTTATTTTGTAGAGCTGACCCGAGCCTTTCAAAAAGCCTTGAGAGATTCATTATTCTTGTATTGTGTATCTAAATAAAGAATTAGGTGTCCTAGGCACTAATAGTTACCCTTCATAATCCATTATAGACCACCTTGCACGAGATTCAGATTTCAATACTAGATTTGATATATTCCATGCTAGAATTTTCTATGATTTCATAATATATAAAATATGATCATTAATTATAAATACTATATGAAATAAAATATTGGGGAAAATCATGACCTTGTGATTTTTTACAACTACTATGTAATTCGTGATGCCCTTAAATATACAAAATTACAAGTACACGTACCTTAGTGAAGACATATAGATTAGGTGGAAGCATGTTGCATTGTATAAGTTCCCTTTTAAGAACTCATATCAATGGTTTATTTATTTATTTTTTATCTAGTAATTATTATTCATTATGGGAAACTATTCATTTATTTATTTCACAAAATGGTTTGATCTTTAGACGGTTTCTGGTTGGCTATTTTTATTGTATCTCACAAACTTCTAAAGACGCTTTTGGTACCTATGAAGACATCAGTATTTTAGGTATATATAAAGTAAAGAAGTCTACATATGATGCTTGATTATTCTTCTATGTTTGAGTATGGGATAGTGGAACAAGACGTTTCTCTAAATTCTAGTTGTAGTAGTTTCAGTGTATTTTTTATTTTTGAGGGCATGTAGTATGGGCTTATATTTTATATTCTCGATGTTCTATTATTTTGAATAATATAATGACAATCATCATTATTGTTATATAATATATTCATCTTCACCAAATTATTATTTTCTTTTTATTGATTTATAATTAATCTTATATTTCTTCTAATTCAATATCATATAACAATTGTTTAGTTATATCCACTTGATCAATTAAACAAACCTATTTGTTGTCATTTTTTCAGTTAATAACTTACATGGTTAATTGTTTTGTTTTTTTCCACTAACACCCTAATATATACTCATAAAACTAATATCCCAACAGAAAAAATTAATATGTATATTATTTACTATTTCATGGTCTGGAAGTAATATATACTCATAATTTTGAATAAAAATAAACTAGATTGTGTTGTTCAGAAAGACCGCCAAAAAAAATTAATATTATATCATTAACAATTTATTTCATGAATTACACTCTTAAATGAATTATAAATTTTATTTTAGACAATTTATACTCATGGAAAGAAATTAATAAATCCCCAATATATTTTTTAGATTTAATCCCATTTTTCAAAAAAATCCTTAAATTTACCCAAATGAACTAATCTGGTAACCAATAACAGATCAAATTATAAAAAATGAAATATTAATAATGAAATATTCATTTAGTTATAATAAAAGGATACTATAAGGTATCATAAATAAGAATATAGTTCTGGAACACGTTAACTCCATTTTTCAAAACCCTATACACAAGGTTAAAATATGTGTCACTAAATGGAATCGTGAGGTATGGGTTTTCTCATCTCACATTCACTTATCAACGATTTGTGGCTTATTAACCACTTATTTATTGTGGGTAGTGTATATATACTAAATTTGAAATAATATTATGAATGTACTAATATTTATGATTTTCAATTTTAATTTTATAATTATTTCTTTTTTGGGGCATATGATTAGATTGATTACCATTGGAAATGCAATTCTTGACTCGATTTTCATGCATTGGGATAGCTATAAATTTAATTTATTTTATATTTATAGGTTACTATGTGAAATGAATTTTGATTTTATTATAGTATATTTCTACTTTTTTAATGTGGATTTATAGTGAATACACCCAATAAATTCATTTTATTAATGATATGATCATTGTAATGAACATAATCTCAATATTCATTCATTGAGGAATATGTTGATTTTATACACCCACATTCACTTATGAGGTGAATGTGGATTCCATTTAACATATAATATCTTGAATTTAAATATTTTTATTCCATTTAATTATTTGTTAAATTATATTCATTTATAAGGATTATTATTCATATTCATCAATTTGTTGTGGGATGCTTTGGAATGTTTAATGTTTATTTTCATCATTAATTTTAAATGATCTAATTTAAATTATTTTTATCTATGTCAACATCTTTTACTGAAACACTTTTGGAGGATATACACTAATAATTCCATTTGTGAAATTCCCTTTTTACTAGGGATGTATTGATATTTTATATGACTAAATTTTCGAATATAAATATTAATGTATTGTGTGAAGGCGTTTTGATTAAGTTGTATTAGTTATGCAAGTGATAATTGCATTGGACATAGTATGTTATGGGTGGGACCCTTTATATAAATTTAATGAGTCAATATGTATCATGAGACAAACTATATTAGTATTTGACCCAGGACTTACAAATTTATTTTCTGATATCATGGACTAGGCCAAAACAATATGTATTAAACATTACTTATAACACATTATCTCATTGAGTTAGTAGTATTTTACTTCCATATTATTATTTCATTAGTAGAATATCAATAGGTACCATTTATATCTCATGTGATTATTTTATATGGTATTATATGATAATCTATTACTCCTTTCATATATGATCATTATATTTTTTAATTGTATTTTGTATCAGTCATTCACCATTCCATAGTGATTATCCATTAATAAATTATGTAAGCTTCCAATTTACTTAATACTTTATTATAATTTGATATCATACCTTCTTATGTTTCAATTTTACCTAGGTTTCCAATATATATATTATGTTTCTTATGCTCGGTTTGTATAAAGCTAAAATCGTTTTTCTTAATGAAATCATTCTTTAACTGTATGTTTTAAAATTCAAATTCAAATTCATGTATATATGACATTTAAAAAGAATAAAAAAAATTATAAATTTTGTATGATTACAATTATACGTGGTACCAATGTAATAAATTCATCCACCAACAACAAGCTACATGGCTTGGGTTATTTATAAACAAACAAACTCTAGAATGGTATGATTCAACCCAGGCCAACAAAACAATCTTCTAATATCAATGATAATTTTTTCATGCTTGTTTTTACATCCAATATCATGCTATAGAACACATATAGAACCATATCATGCATCATTTATGTAAATATAAACAATCACTAAAACAACAACAAGTGCTATGAATCCTAAAAATAAACATCTGGATGTGGACTAGGAAAACAAATTTTATCCAAACTACCACCTCCAAATGTCCAAAATAGGACTCATACACAAGCTAAAGAAATGATAATTTCACTATCATATGTAAAATAAAACCCCTAACTCAAACCACTCCCTTATCAAGTCTCATAATTACACATTCTTCCATAACTCTTCATGAATATCTAAATTCACCCATGATAAACACACAATAACTTCCTACGTAGTTAATCTACTAAAAAAATTCCCTCCCCTAGAATATATTAAATATTTATGTCGTAATCCTATAAGAAATCCATCCATTGAATTTGATGCATGATCAAGTTACACTGGGAAGGGACTCACCATAGGATCTTGTGGTTGGTAAAACACACAAAATTATAACTAATGAGGAAATTTCTCAACATATTCAATGAATCACAACATCTTCCCACTAAAAAATATGTGTGGAAAAATTAATCTCGAGAGGAAATTATTTCCAGGTCCTATAGGAAACAACAGTTCTACACTAAATTTTAATACAGCCCAATCCAAGACATACATATTAAAAAAAATCCTTAAACTAAACTCTATTTTCTTGATAATAATGGAATATACTAATTAAAAAAATCTACTCCATATACTCAAATTTTTCTTAACAGTAGTTTTCCAATATTAACTTATAATAATTTTTCTCAAATCATTTAGTGGTTGTGAATCTGGATATAAATAGGCTTAGAAACTATTGAATTATAATGAAAGACATAAGATAATCCAAACCTCTACCATTGACATACAGACTTCCCCAAAAACCTCCACGTTTATTTTAAAAGGATTTATATATTATCATTAACTTGACATGATGTGCCCGACAAAACCAAACTAATAATACCATATCAAACACTTGGATAACACACAAAATAGCTGCTCATGAAGATGCTATCATAAAATAGAGTATAGATGCATTTATGATCCTCCTCAAAAGTGAGGTACACAAAGATTTCATCGATAAGAACCACAAAAAACTTTTACTTTATATTTATGAAAAGTGAATTCATCAACCTGATGGGAATTTATTCATAAATTTTCACATGTAATGTAATAAAAATGAACATATAACCCTTATGACATCAATGGAATGAAGCCATCGATGTTTCCTCATACATCATATATATATATGATGATATCCTAATAGAAAATCACTCATTAAGAACAAACTCAATACTAATATACGTTTATATAAGGAATAAATCCTTTCAAGAGGATTGATGTTCGTCAGTATCACTTATTGCAATAAATTATAATTGATATATATTTAAGAACTTGTATCATCATTCATCAAGAAAAAATGACAATGCATACTTAGTGACGCACTAGTGTAGACAAAACACCACTTAAACATATCATAGAGATGTAATCATAACTCTTGTAGCTAATAAGGTTTCATCATATATGAAAAAAATCAGATTGGATACAAGACTAAATGTAGCTTGAACCCAGCCTCATTTTCCAATTGATGGGGTAATTCCACAAAAACGACTAGTAAGACAATAGGTTACAATTATATGTTCCTAGAAAAATATAGTACTGATTATTTTATGATCTCAACATCAATTCATCCATAATATATTACAAGGAAATAAATTCCTTAGACCCATATTCAGTTATTACCCCCCATAAGAAAATTTTTCCTCTCAATAATAATTATAGTATACAACATGTAAATGATATATTTCACTAAAAAACCTATAAATTCTAAAGATGATGAAACGTGGATTCATCCATAAAAAAAGTAAATATATGCATGAGTAGTGAATACTAAAAACTAGCACAAAGTCTCTAAATACTTCATTTGATTTATCACAACATCCAATTTTTATAATTAATGGAAAGGGAGTTGGAATACTCTCAACATTAAGTCCTAAACAATTGGTAAGGGTATGTTATATAAATTATTATGTTCCTACTAAGAAAAATAAAATCATGAACTATTTTATAATATAAGAAAGGTGTTCCATGAATGATGTTTTTCTCTCCGCATGCTAAAAAGGAAAAAGAATGAAATTGATAACGACCTCTTATAGATCAAATATTTCCCTTCTCATGGCTGCATCAACGGTTTCATTAATCCATATAAGGTCTAAAATGGTTGAAGGGATATAATTATGATGCTCCATTTCCACACACTAGTCCCCAATAAGAACATCCTAATACTATATCCCTACTTTAAACTGCCTCAACATAGGTACATGAATCAGAACACTTAGAATGTGATGCTTTATCATAGAGGATGATCACTCATGACACTGAGGAACTCATCCTCCATAAGAAAACATGGTTATAATCCCTTATAATATCCTTAGAGTCTCTTACTATGGGGAATCGAGAATATGAGTGTTGGGACCTACCTTGGGATGAAAAAAACAATTATTTGTATGAAAAAATGGAACATTGTATCATAAATTTACAACATGAAGAATCTAGTTGACTCCCCACTTAAACATTAATAATTAATTCTAATTTTCACTGAATAAACTTTTCTCTCACCAACACATCAATATTCATATTCCGCACAAATGGGGTGACTTATTGCTTGATCTATGTATAAAAATAGTCATGAAAATAAATCCAAATGGTCTCCTCATCAAGAAAAAATTTTAAATCACATAACGTAACTGTTCTAAAACAAATATTGAACACTTATATGATATGAATCCCCTATAAATGGGTAAGAATCTCTTGGATAATGAAGAATTTTCAGTGGAATAATGTATTACGTTTGGAAACTAGTCTCAAAACATCTTCCATGAGAGTGTTGACAATTCAGTTGACTAAATAATAAGAACCAAAAATGAATCTCTTCTATTAGAATCATCATCAAATTAAATGAAACCCAGTACAACTTATGAGCACATATCGAACTAATTTTTATCTAAACCTCCTCCATATATTCATTTATAATTGAACATAATACGGAGTATTCATACTTCTAAATATCGTGGAACTATAAATCTAGGACTTTCCTCCTCCTTGTTCCATGGTCATCGACCCCCAATATATATTGATATGATGGAACATCCGAAAAAACATAATTTGTGTGAAATTGAAGGGGACATTAAAAAGGAAAAAATTTATAAAAATAAAAACATATTCTTATTCTTAATTTTAATTATAAAATAACTAACAATAAATAATTAGTTTTTTATCAATATATTTAGATTATATCCTTATTAAAGGTGAAACCATTTGAAATACATTGTATAAATATAAATGATGATTAATTATTTAAAAAATCTTAACCCTATATCTAGTATCATTTCATTTAGTATCCCTAGAAAAAATAATGACTGACACATCAATCCAAAGGATCCCAAAATACACATTTTATAGCTACTCTACATTTTTTAAATAGATTACATATTCATTCCAAAACCTTTTCCCTACTCACCCATGAAAAGAAATTTATCCCAAAAACCCTTCTTTTCCCTCAACCAGAACCATTAACACCACTATATCATTAACCCTCTCAAAAAGACTTTCCATATTATGTTGGTAATGAGGTAATATAGATGGTGATTTACCATGTCTTTTATCCATTCACCTTCAGTTTGAATACAAGGTCCAATTCTATAATAAACCTAAATATGTTTGGTATTAACTTCTAAGTGAATATGTGGAATAATTTTATATGATAACCATTCAATTTAAAAATAATTCATAGATATAATATGTTTTCTATGTTCTAACTTTCAATGTAAATCACTAATACATAAAATGAAAGGGATACTACAAGTACATAAAGTTGAATTCATTGATGAACATGAAATCAAAATAGATCCTACAAAACCAAGGGGTAGTAATATTTAGAATGATCTACCAAATATTCCATATGAATGAAAAATTACATTAAATATTAATCAGATGAGAATAAATAAATACTCAAAATGATTAACCATGGACCCATACATGTGAAATAAAGTGAAATAATTTTAATGAATAGTAAAAAATTGAAACAAACTCATCAATAAAATGTTATAATTTTTTCCATTCCTCACCCAGGATATAACTCACCATGTATCACATAAAAGTTTCCATACAATATAGTTATGAAACATAAAGGGTACGCCCACTCACAGACCCCCATCGTGTTTTTTATTCTTCCCTAACATAACACAACCAAACTCATCTATCTTAAACATAAGTTAGCTTATGGAAGCATTAGTAAGACATCACAACATACAACTACTGATCACATCATCCCATCCAAATATCTACATATATTAAATAAGATGTTTCAATAATCCACTAATTCCCATATGATTTTTATAAAAAAAATAGGTATTATACCAAAAGAAATTATATCCCCTTACCCATGGTAGTACCAGAATCCATTAAATCCTATACATGTTATACCAATAATAATCTATTAGGTACTATATATTGGGTTATATGTGTGTGAATAACCCTAATTCATCATAGAGATATATATAAATGTATGGGGAAATAACCATTGTGCATAATAGAAGATGTAATTACCAAGATAAGAGAATGTCGCCAAAAAAGAGGAATGATAAATCCATCCTCCCACAAGGATGTTGACAAAAACCCATCTGAGAGTTATATAAGAGTCAATAGTCCAAACCAACATTGGAGAGAAATGGTATAAAATAACAAAATACATAAGATATAATTAATTTCAAATCAACACTATCAGATTGACTATTTCTAATCTAAAATGAAGCTATAATAACTCAAACACTCACATCACATTGTTAGAGACCAACTATCAAATAAAACAAAAATATTTAAAAATATATATGAATCAATTTTTATATTTACTATATAATATCAGTATTTAAAATATTTTAAATCATATCAACCATTAAAAATATTTTATGAAGCATTTTCAAACCACTATCGTGAAGTATATAGTCTCTAGCAATAAGAAAACTGATTCAACATATTATCAATATTAACATATTTTCATAATTTCGCTTCTAAATATTCCATCCCCATTATCTATGAATTAGTGAACATTACTAGAATCATTTTATTGCCTATGTACTCTAGGAAAACAATTCTATGCAACCACCAAGAGTAAACATGAACCCAAGAACATAATGCTTCCCATGTCATTGAGGAATGTAATATATATTAAAATAAGCCACCTATCCATCAAAAATTAAATAGATTCATTTGAAGAAATCATACATCATTATCAAATCAATAGGAAAACCAAACATCAATCAGTTTAATCATATATAGTTCCATCCATGGAAAACACCAGCATATCCTAATGCATATCTATATCAATGGCCAAATTTTTTTCAACATCATATAGGGCACCCCTCCCACATTACACGAGGCATCACATGATCATTTAAAATATAGTCCTTCACACCCCATACAAAAATGAATATAGTAAAAAACATGCAGTATAAATTCACTTAAAAAGTGTTAAATAAAAGAATAGGAAAATATAGTTACTATATTAAGGCATCCTCTCGTCTCTATAAATGAGCTATCACTGCTCCAAATTCAAGGCTCTCAACCTTATTCAAGAGATGGGAAACTGAATACCTATCAATGTTCTCTATAAAAAAATTTTATTCCATATTTATTTAACTCACTCATTATTCATATGTTCAAATGATGAGAATATGAAGTCATAAAGGTATAACAACATATCAATATTGATACATTATTATAACATTAAAACTAGTATAATCAAACAATGGAAATAAATATTATAAATTCTGATTTATTTTTTATTATAGAATAATAAAAATAGTTATAATGCTTCATATTGTTTAAATATTCATTTTTTATGGAATACATAATTTAATATTCCATGTTAATAGAACTGATTTGAATTACAATTTAATTGGGAAATACACCATATTTAAACAATCATATTCTCTAATTCTCATGAAAATAATTGAATTAATTTATATTTTTATTATTTCAAAATTTAAATCATGAATAAAATTACAGTCTATAGAATAATAAGACATACTAAAAATTATAACCTATATAAAAATATATCCGTAAAATCAAGAGTAAAACCGTTATCATGGTAAATAGTAAAAACATGTGTACATTATATCCCATTTATTATTATTCAGGATTAATATTTATTATGATAATAAAATATATATCCAATGGTTTATACCATGAAAATGTAAGATTAATGATAAATAAATTTGGGTAGAAATGAATTCCATACCCCAATAGAGTCAATGTTCTTCAAACAAGAATAGACATCAATCTTGGATCGTAATCGTCCCTCCAAAACAAGCATCAACCCTCCAATTTCAACACACCAAAACAAAACTCAATTTTTTTTTGAAAAATCAATTAGAATGATGTATATAAACTATCATCACATGTATGTAAGAACTCAGAGGATCCAAATCTTATAACCATTATTTAAAATGAAGAAAATGCCACAGATAGACGTAAATAAATGATTAATGTATCTTATTAATCTCATTCAATGGTATTATAATATAACTAATGATATATACAAGGATTTCATTGGAATTATTATAATTCCATAGGTTTTGAAAAAAATCCATGATCTATATCTTATAGAGGGACATTTCGCACCCGATTCTCTTTTTGTAATCCCTTTTCACAATATGAATTTATGGATTTTTTACACCTTTCCAAAGAATGTGTCACATGAGACAATTTCTTCACACTTTATATCATGCCATGGAGAACCCCATGAACCAGATATAAAAAATTCGTGATCCACACATTATTGATGTTAAATAATTAATCATAATGAATTCTATATGCATCCGTATTTATTAAACTAAACATTAACAGATCATCTTTTGGCATCCTCTAATCGTAAATGTCACCAAAAACATGAACAGTTAGAACCACATTTATTTTAGTAATTATACAAATGAAATCTTGTATATCTCAAGGAAGAACCTTCAAATATATCTAACCCATATTTCGATTCAATGTCCACTCCAATAGATCACCCCTAATAAAATACAATGTCCTCACCATGGACCTCAATCTAAAGCATGCCAGTAAATCAATGTCATTTGGGATAGAGATATACTCTGTATACCTATACCATCATTCAATTCAATATAATTAGAGAATAACCCTTCCCTTTTACAACATACAATTTGATTTAAATTTTATAATTATCAACATGAATTTGTAAGTAATTTCCGAATTTGGGATACATTATGACATGAAATATGATATCTATTTAGTGAATGATCTAGACACATGGTGATGACCTAACAAATTAATTGGGAAATTATTTATTCAATATTAAATCTATTAGTCACGATTGAATGTATAAAAAATTAAAAATTAACAATCATTATAATAAATATACTAAAAACAATTCCAAAATTAAAAATCGGTCTATATAAACTTTTGTTGCCTGTACTATGATGTATCAAACTATAAGTATGTTCCATAAACATAATAGATCAGTCATTATAGATAATAATTTAATATATAGTCACATATATATGTTAAAAAATAGATATTATCTTCTAAATAAGAATTGAATAAAAAATAAATCATGTCTCTAATCTTTGCAACATAGTCATCCAACTGAATCCACATAATTAAAACATGGTAATTCACCCATGTCTTTGGACCTTAATAAAACATGTTCCAAAAAAGGCATGTTTTTATAAATAGATACATTGAATCTGGTAATGTGTACATATATATATAGAATTATTCAAATAACCGATTTGTAGGACCCAATGTCTCAATCATACAGAGTGTTGGCTTGATCATGCGTGAGGAGAGTCGAGAATTTCTTGAATAAATATTTCAGCATTTTATTAGATTAAAAAATTAATTTCATATTTTTTTGAGGAATTTATGGATTTAAAATATGTGATGAATAGATTAATTATTTACTAATATCGTGAAATATATAAAAAAGATCTAAAAATTTAATTATCTAAAACTCCAATTATTATAAAAAAATAGTTTGTTATGTTCTTCATGATTAAGGAAATGAAAAGACAAGAAATAGTCAAAGTAATTTCCCAGTATATTTATGACGGGGATATATTAACTTAACATTATATAAATTAATATTATATAAATAATAATATGATTAATTGATCAAAAATTATGATGTTTACATCTAATTAGTAATAGATCATAAATGATGAGTTAGGGTATAAATCCTTATAATTTCCAATGTCATGAGAATTATTATGATGAATCACCGTTAATAAAACAAGAGTTGTGAGAAAATAATATAATAATATGAAAAATTTATACCAATTTTTAAAAAATTACAAACATATAAAATCAATTTAGTAATAATGCATCACATCCTACTGCATCATCACACATGAGATAAAGTAACATAGATCATTATGTTTACTCCCCAACCTCTATTCACAATGGGATTGGGTTAAATCCCAATAATCAATCATATTACATCATGAAAAATTATTTAATAACAAATGAATTATATATATTTAATGAACCCACTCATCCTTTGTAAATCCTTTGAGACATGAAATGATTTTAATGTTAAGGAAAAAAAAATTTTAAAGAGAATTTGAAAATTTAATTGAAAACATTGGAAATATCCATTTTTTAAATAACAAAAGAAAATATATTAATAATATCATATAGATTTTTTTCAGTAAGAAAAATAATGAATACTAGGAATTGATGATTCAGGGAATATAAATTTATGTCTTTTAGAAAATGATGTTTATTTGGTAAAATTATAAAGATTCCGTCAAAACATTGGGTAACATATCTAAAATATACTCATTTAGAAAAAATGAAATTTTAATGACTGAAAATTAATTGAAATTTAAATATAATGAAAATTAAATTTTAATTAATTTATAAAAATTAATATTTCTGAAAATATTTTGTTCAACTCGGGAATAAATGAATGAATTCAATAACTAGATAAGAGATATGGTGAATTTGGTTTTGAGAACACATTTTTTTCATTATATCTAGTACCATATATTAAAACATGAATGAAAAATTTGAGAGCACTATAAATAAAAATAGTGGTGGAAAATATAGGAAATTTAATAGATAAAAAAATATAATTCCAAAAAGGAGATTTGAGCAATAAAAATATCAATTAAAATAATAGTGAAACATGAACACTTACCTAGTGAAAATAATTTATTCTTATGAATTCATAAGCTCGTTTATAATAAAATTAAATTTCTTATAAATACATAATATATTGATATTAATACATATATTACTGTTTATAAATTGTACTTTATATTTTTTAGTTATCCATTGGATATCAATTCATTATTAAATCATTATTAAGGTAAAAAATAATCTATTTAAATATCAGTTTTGGTTAATTGGTTACAGGCCATGAACCATGGACATGTTATCAATATATAAAATTATAATAATGTTATAACAGACATATTTTATCATTATAAACACCTTATAACCATTCATATATGATGTTGATGAAAATTTAATTACATAACTTCATAGAGGTGGTAGACTGACATCACTTGAGTACAAATTTCTTTTCCAACTGAAGAAAAATAAATAATGAAAATACAATGATAAATTAACAAATATTAATAAAAATATATTAAATAATATTTAAAATCCATCCATATGAATAAATTTCATTTTGGACATTTAAAATGATTTACATGACAATGTGGATGTGGTAGTCCCCACATACTCAGGAAAGAGGTTACCATTTCAAATAAGATAAAAAGGAGGTAGAAAATAGAAATATAAATAATTCAAAAATATTTTTGGACAGTAAATATAATCTGATAATTTTTTTATATAGACAATTTTGAGGAACTAAATGACATAATAATGAATAAATCGATTGTTAAATATAATTTCGTACTCTTTGGGAATACCCATTTGTCATACAACATATTCCTGAAGATGATGGTGTTATTAGAAAAAATGATCTTCTTGGACATGACATTCACCACCTTTATAAAAATTTAATTTTATAAATATCATCATTATAATACAAAAAACTAATGACACCTCTTAATTATCATATCTACATATTCAATCATAATAACCTCACAATTTTTATTCTTCTGGGGGACACTAAAAAGTGTTTTTACTTATTTTTTATACCATTACCGTTGTCATCTAATATTTCACTTGGATATTATATATATAAAGGATAATTTTTTAATCTTTTGGTATCAATGTTTTGTGGATGTTAAAAATATTTAATGTAAATTCTAAAAAGTTTTACATAGGAAACTTTATGAACATAGTATATATTTACTCTGAGATCCTAGTGATAAGAAGAAATCATGATGTGTTCATGAATATCATAGTGAATAATATTCATCAGGATCCCCTTCCCATTCATTCTAAATATCTTAAAAGTGCTGAATTATTATATTAAAATCATTTCACTACCACTACCTATGAACACATGATGTCACTAATAATTGTTAGCATAAATTTTTTTTCTAAAACTTTAAGGTACTCTAGCATATTGAGGACTAGTTATTATATTTATGACTCTTACCTTAGATAAATATAGTCCTAAAATATTATTTATCGTTCTTCATTCAAATATGATAGAGTACTAAACATTTTTCCAAATTAAGATTCATAAAGTCTCATATGAATATTTAATTATATTTTATTAAAATCATAGTACCACCCATATATGAATTTAGAATTGATTTCATGAGGTAGCTCATATGATTTTTTAGTTATGATGTTCTTCTTGGGATCATGTATAATATATTGGTAGTATATCTATTGAACATGATGGAAAACCATATCTCTAAATATTATATCTTATTAACTGAAACTACTTTTTTTTATAAAAATTGAATGGTGGTGTTTAGTATAGTGGTTTATAAAATTAAACCAAATGAAGATAATGACCCCGAACACTATTGAAATAATGAAATTATCCACTTAATATATAATATTGGTATGAAATATTCTCCTTCTATAGAGCATCTATCTATGGATTATATATAGTAATTACTATCTAATATAAAAAAATTATGAAGACATCTCCAAATGATTGAGGTAATACATAAATCTTAATCGAAAATAATTTTTATTGGCCCATATATACTATTGTGCAATATATTTAACACTCTTTGTTTTAATTATTACAAATCAAGTAATATAAAAAAATATATCTTACCTCATGTCAGATCTTATATTATTTAAATGCATCATCATAAATATAAGATCATTACAATCATTTAACTATTAGTCTCTGTTTATTTCAAAACAAGCTCATCTATATTTTTATGGATTTTAACACTCTCTTATATTGCTAAGATGTAAGACATATATAAAATTTAAATGATTGCATCAGTATGTGTCACTGACACCGACCAGAATATGACTAACCATCAAACATAAGAATGAGTGATAGACAGATCAAACATGCATATGTTCTATGTATGTAAAGCTGACACCATTGGAAAGAATCATCATTATACATAACACTGATAGAAAAAAGACTCACCGTTGAACATGAAACTGATAGAAAAAAGACACACTATAAGACATGACACCGACAGACGAAAGACTCACTTTCTCACATGACATTGACATATATGACTTGCTGCTAGTTCAAGTGACCTGCCATTTTGTGGTGCTACTGATAAAAGGAATCACATTCAGTTAAAAAATTCACTATTGGTTTAAGTGTCTCACCAATAGAAGGACTGAATCTTCATTGATATGAGAAACCATTAGTTTATATGTTTCGCAAATATTAGGAGACATCGATATAAGGAGACACTGAAACCCAGATTCATTGATACCGATGGAAATAACTAACCGATACAGAGAGTCACTGATACTGATAGACTAAATAAAATATCTCACTAATATTTATGAATCACTGATAGTTATAAAAACTATTATAGTTTTATTAATTCAAATTTATATCTAACAGTCATATTTAGAAAAATTAAGGTTACTGACATTATTTAATGTTTTCTGTACGACTTTTGGCATGCAGTACAATGTATGATGAGACGATGAATGTGGAATTCCCATGATATCTATTGGTCCTCGAAAATAAAAGTATTTTTAAATTAATAATTATATATAAAACATATAGAGAATAGTGTGGTCATACATTCCTACAATAGTGATAATGAAGAACATAAACTCTCATGTAACCACTGTGAACTCAAGAACTGAATAATACATGAGACAATCTCAATCGAGCTAAACAACGAATTGACAAGTCACATCAGTATCACATTGATCGATAAAAATATAACTACACAACAACCCTAGTATATAGAATCCATAATAAAAAAGTCTTTTTTTCAAATTCTAGAAGAGTACTCAAAATTTAATCTAACTACTTACGAATAGTACAAAGATGCATCTCCAGTTACACAAAGCTATCTATATCCCTTCTCATACTTATTTTCTCTTTTTTTTGCATTCATACATACCTTTCGAGCAGTGTGAGTATCTTTTTGATCCACACACATTTACTCCTATTCATTAATGTAGGATACTAGATATCATCAATGTATCTCACTTTTTTATACATTATATTCCATTTAGTATATTGGAATAGGACACATGTGACCTATTTGTTTTTTTCCAACTAATAGATGTGGTAGAGGTCAAGTGTCACCAGGACAACCTTGTGTGATGTTTTCAACCCTGATTCAGTGTGTGGATAAAACTATTTCTTAATTTGAATACCTTGGTTGTAGGTGATCACCAAGTACAGTGGACTATATTTCAGCTTCAAACAACACCACTTATTTATATCCATTATGTATTTACATTTTAGCTTTCCATTATTTTATTATATATTTCAACAAATTAAATTGAACTGTAATAGTTAGATTTTCATGGGTTTGTATCTATTTTGAATGAGAATATTAGTTTCAAAAGTTATATTATTCTCTAGATTATTATATTTGATAACTAATCAATCTTTTGAGAAATTAATTGAACATTCAGAACTATTATAAAATCACTAAATAATAACATGTATTTTATTTTAATTATGGAATATTTTTAGATAGCCAATTTTAAATAGAACGTTTTATAGATACTCAATTAACACCTCTCTTGTTTACTCTAATCAGACGAAACATTGGTATTTGAGGTTGTTTTTTTTGAAGTCTTAGTTTACAAGATATCGTTTAATCTTTTCAACATTTATTTTATTTGTATTTCAAGGAGTATAAAATTTATATTATTTCTATGTTTTTATCTCTTCAAAATCATTTCAAAATTTTATTATGGATAATAGACTGGAAGGTGCTACTAAAAACAGACCTCAATTCTATAATGGGACAAAGTATTCATAATGGAAAATTAAAATGATAATGCAGTAAGAATGTATGGGTTTTGAATATTGGTCTTCAATTGTAGATGAGTATAAGAATCATGTTACTACTAGAAATACTTGGGATGACCCAAATAAGATTTCTTATAACAATAATTTCAAATCCATGAATCCTTATTCATTATATAAAAATATTAAGAATTGAACGCAATTTCTATATGTAAAACAGCCTAGGAAAGTTGGAATACTTTTTCTGTTGCATAAGAAATAACATATATTGTCATGAAAATGATACATAAAACATATATTATTAAATATGATGACTTTAATATGAATTATGGTGAGTCTATTACTAACATGTATTTCAGGTTCAATGAATTAGTTGACACTATGATCACTCTGGGAATAGATGTTACTTCCAGAGAACAAATTATGAGTATTCTGTGTTTCTTACCGGATAGATGGAGAGGAAATTATGTCTCTATTGGATAATCTTTTGACATCCACAGATTACATATCAAAGAACTCATTGGAAAATTAGCGATGTATGAAAAAGAGTTGAAAGTCAACAGGTAAGTGGAGGATGATCCTAAGGGAAAATTTGAACCCTTAAAAACTATTACCTCTAAGAATAAACAAAAACAGAAGTACAATACTATTTAAAAATATCCAGTAATGAAGAATAAAAATATTATAGTGAAGAATATGTGGCTCAGCTATCAATAAGATTAAATAAATTCTATATAAAGAATATGTTTTTAGGAATCCCAATTTCCAAGGAGGATATTTTAACAAGGGTAGCTGAAAAAAGGACAAGGAAAAAAAATGACAAATCATACAAGATACTCAGAAATAAATGTAAGAAGAAAGGACTAGTCAAATCTCAATTTCGAAGGATAAAATACAAAAATACGTATGAAAATAATGACAAAATTTATAAGAATACTGTAAAATCCACCTTGAGTGCCTCTAAGGATAGCTCGAGTGAATCAGCATCATCTCATGCTGAGAAAGATGACATAGAAAATATGTTTTTTAGGACACACACATCTGAGGTTTCCTTATATTCACTTGCACATTATTTTTATTATTGAGATAAAGAAAGTGACTATGAGAATATGAAAAATGATGAACTATTTGAATATTGTAACATGTTTGAAGAAATATGTAATGAACTAAAATATAAATATAAATTATTAGTGAAACAAAATTCTCTTACTGTAACTATTAAATTTGAAATCACTACTGAAAAAGAGAAGAATTGTCAACATCTCAAGGAAAAAAATGAATTAAAAACGTATGTTGTAGAATTGAATAAGGATTTATAAATTATTAACAATGGGAAAGATACAATTAATGAAATTCTTGGAAAACAGATAGCTCCTATGTACACTTCTGGATTTTAATATCAGCCTGGAAAAATAAAATTATCTAAAAAAATGTATATCCAATTCTTGAAAATCTATTCTTTTACCTTAATATCGAAGCTCTTTTAATAGTACAAGGTCTAGAAAAATACATTACTACCTCTAATATTTTTGGACCAAATAGATACTTTTTCTATAATATGTGACATAATATTTATTGGAAACCCATAAGTTAAATTTTGGGTAAGTAAATCATTGATTACTAATGTCACTGGACCTGAAAAAATATGGGATGCAAAATCTATATTTGTTTCATTTTCATGTAGGAAAGATGTTTAAAGAGCTATTGCAAGAGTCAATAGTAATTGGACAGTGGCTTTTCAAGACATATAATAAGAGATTATTCATGCTTCAAGAACCTAATCAAGATTAATGGGGGATATGTCATATTTGGTGACAACGATAAAGGGAAAATAATTTCCTTAGGCTATATTGGAAAATCTAAGTGAATTTTAATTTCTAAATTATATTTTTATTATTTAGTGATGTATAATATTCTTAGTATTTCATAGTTATGTGATGATGGATTTCATGTTATTTTTGAATATAATTCTTGAAATGTTTTTAACTATAAAAATGAATTTAAACATTCTTCTTTTAGAAAAAAAATGTATATTCTATTAACATCGATTCTTTAGTGTTTCAAAATGTTTTCTATTTAATTTCCATTGATAACAAATCTTGGACGTCGAATAAGAGATTTGGAAAATGTAATATACACTCTCTTAGATAGCTTACTAGAAAAGGCCTAGTCAAAGATCTATCCAAATTTGAGTTTCCAAATGAGAAAGCCTTTGATCCTTGTGAAAAGTGTGAAAAACCCAAGATATCTTTCAAATCAATGAAATAAGTTTCATATTCACAACCATTAGAGTCGGTTGATGTAGAATTTCTTGGACCATCTCATGTTTCTAGTTTAAATGAGAAGCAATATGTTTATGTTCTTCTAGAAAACTATTCTGTGAATACTTGGACTTATTAATAATCTCAAAAGAGTGAAGAATTTACTTACAATACCATGTATAATAAAATATTGGATAATTTTAGTGAGTATTGAATTAAATCCTTAAGAATTGACCATGTTCATGAGTTTAAAAATCAAGAATTCGAATATCTTTTCTCACACAATGGATATAGTCATAACTTTTCTTTTGCCAAGATTTAATTAAAAGGCTATATCTCGCTAACCAAATGTTTGTTTAACGAACTGTAAATGGTGATAGAATCCTTGTAACGTGAAAATAATTTTGAGATACTTCAATAAGAATTTGTATAAAGTTAGATTATGTCCAGGTTGGATTGTACCCAAATCCAACCGGGCCCTCGACACTAAAATGACTATAACTCTTAGATCAGGCATCTGATTGATGCGTCGTCTATTCCATTGGAACCCTTATAACATGATAGATAGTTGGGATAATTATTTGGGGATCTCTGTACTAGTTGACTTACAACCAATGTCTTGAGAAGGGATCCTCACATAATCAAGATTAATATGTATGGGAATCCAGTGCTAGGTTGTGACATAAATAATAAATAACGATCCTATATGGATCAACACCTAGTGATATTGTGTGGATCAAGACCTAGTGATCCTCTATGGATAATCAACTAGTGATCCTGTGTGGATCTAACCCTAGAGATCTTGTGTGGATCACCACCTAGCAATCATGTGTAGATCAACACCTGCCGACTCTATGTCGGTTTTATCCTTTGTGGGTCAGCACTCAGCAATCCTTTGTGGGTTAGCACATACTGATCTTGCGTGGGTAAGATCCTATGTGGGACAGTTCACAGCAATCTGATGTGGGTTAGAGCTTATCGATCTTCTATGCATTAGATCCAAGTGTGGGTCAGTGCTCAACGATCCTATGTGGATCATCGCATACTGATCTTGTGTGTGTCAGATATTATGTGGGTCAGCGGGGTATTGTACCTATCGATCATGTGCGGGTCAGATACTGTGTGGGTCAGTAGGGGTTATTCCCAATCGATCCTGGGTGGTTCAGATCATATGTTGGTCATTGGGTGTTAGTAACTCTTTATCTTGTGTGGGTTAACAATATTGCCTCTTAACCAAATAAGATGATCATTCCCTATGACTAACCCTCTATACTTCTATAATTATGTTATATCTAGTTTGAGATGAATCTTTTTCTTGGTGACTTATGATTGAGATTATGATTTTTTGGATTTCATATGTGGAATTTTTAAATACCTTCGTGGGTACCGGGAACCCTATTGGGTATTGTTATACTGACCCTTTCATGTGCTTCACCGACACCTTTTTGTGTCTTGTGCTTACAATGGGTAGCCTTGACTGAGACTCAGGCATTTAGGACATGACGGTGGATGGTGGGGACAATTGACATAGTGATCTATGAAGATGATCTACCCCTAGTCTTCTGGTAGGACCCTTGGTGGTGATCCTAGGAGCTGTATTCTGTTTTTAGTTGTAGTTGTATCTTTTTAGTTTGGATTTTATTCCACTCCATTAAATTTCATTACTAATTTTTACTACTTCAGTTCTACTTCTTGGTTGCATCATGTTGTGTTTTTGGACTATGAGTTTGTACAATATTAATGGAAATTCCTTCCCAATTTTTGGATATTTTTTTCTGGTTCTAGTCTCCATCCCCTGGCCTAGGAATGTTTTGATTGGGGTAGTCGCAGCACATGCCCTGAGGGATAGGTCAGGTATCAGAGGATTTGGTACTACCGAAGAACTAGGAATCTGATCTTTCCTATGGAGCGATAGTGTTATGTTTTTTAATATTAGTTTTCATTTCAAAAAGCCTAATGTTGGTGTGGTGGTTGATGTATCCGTACACCGGGACCCTGAATTCTGATTTCTGACTCAGCGCACGAAAACATTTATTGGATGTGTTTTGGAATTGTTTTAGTTTTAATCTCTTTTGAAGCGGCTCACTCGGTATTACTTATTGAACAAGGCGCACCTGTTTCCTTTCAGGGTGCCACCGCATTGAAAGCCAGCTTGGATTCCAGAGAGAGTACATGTTGATGGTCTACTGAGCGATGAGGCTTTAGTGTAGGGACCTCTTACTTTGTTGTCACCTTCGGGTGGTGTACCAGCAGCACCACCACTCAGAGGGAAGAAGATTCCACTATCCACCCTAGAATACCATGTACGATAAATGAGCATGTTTCCTAAGTTCCAGTGATAGAGGCCTCTATGGATTCAAGGTGAGACAGATCCCCAACAAGCTGAGGACTGACTAGAGGCTGTGTCATGGGTTGTTTCACATAGTAGAGACTCCAACAGATCAGATGGTGATCCTAGATGCTATCATATTTCAAGGAATATTAGGGAGATGGTGATGTCTGATGCTCTAGACACAAGAGGAGGCACCACTCAACTGGTTGGTCTTCGAGATCCTCTTCAGGGCGGAGTTCGTACCAATGACTTTATGCTCAGTTCATATCTAGGAGTTGCTGCAATTACAGCAGGGCGACCTAATAATATTGTAGTACTCAGCAAGATTCACTGTCCTCTCACGCTAATCCACCGAAGTTGTATTATACTACTTCATCATGCCCCATACCATTGAAAAAAGGTCTCTGACAGGTGATGAGAGAATCTATGATATCCCTCATTATTTCGACACAGGCTGGAGTTCCCTAAAAAGAGTTATTGGTGGAGAGCTTCTTAGGAGATCACAAACCAATGGTAAGATCCACCACCCTATGACAGGTATTCAAGTCATATATATAAGAAAGTAGGAAGATGATATAGAGGTCAAATAAGGCCAAACATTCTGGTGGATGACTCCATGATGCTTTGTCAGATGTGCAGAGCTCAAGAGGTGGTGTAGTCTATCAGATAAGAAGACTATGCTTCACGTGCAGTGGGCAGGGCAACATGTATTACAACTGCTCGACCATCTGTATAGATGATCAGCAAACGAACAAGGGACCGCTGAGGTAGTGGTCAAGTCTCGAGTGATGGGGTCTGCAAGGCGGCATATATGGAAAAGGAGTAGGTCGTGCGGAATGTGATGGACGACGGTTTTAGATTTTACCACCGCCACCCGAAGGTGGTCCACCCTGACCACGGGAAGTGGGTGGATAGGGGAGAGCTCCGCTTCAGGTGGAAGAGTCCTATGACTACAGTGAACAAGATAAGATCAGTGGTATGATATGTCTATAATACACCCTAGAAGAATTTATTATAGACACAGGTTTCAGTAAAACTTTTATTTCCATGACACTCATTCAGAACACAAAGATTCTAATGGAGATGTTCGCTCAATAAGTACAATTGAATACTCATACGGGAAAAGATTGGATTATTCCATAATTGTATAGATTGCGTGATATCACTATAGTAGGCATTAGCTTTGGATGTGATCTCCTAGTAGCATCATCAAGCATTACGAAGTCATCATGTTTATTGACTACCTATCCACAGTCCACGATTAGATTTTCTATTTCAGGTACAAATTGTGGGGGTGTTTGCAAGGGTGAGACCAGGTTTCCCTTAACCATATGGAAGGGAAACTTTTCAATACATGATGAACTAACTCAGTGGAGGGTGCAGCGGGTCGCTAATCAGTTTTCTAGATTTACCCTCAGAGCAGTTGACGTGAGTAGTCTTTCTTATCCTATAGTGGTGGAACAATTTGTAGATGACTTTCCTAATGATCTATTGGGACTACCTCCTTGCATGGAAGTAGGCATCTATATCGATCTATTTACTAGGAGGAAACTGATATCTACACCAGAATTTTTGATGGCTCCTATAAATATTTGTGATTAGTGAGTACATTAGGAGGACTTGTAGGGAATAGGGTTCGTAAGGCCCAGTGTTTCTCAATCAGAATCCCCGATTTTGATCACTAAGAAGGAAGACGGGAGTCTGAGGCCTTATGTGGATTATTGACACCTTAAACAGTTGTATTTGAGGAAAAAGTATCCACTCTTATAGATTTATGATCACTTCGACCATCAAAACGAAGCACATTTGTTTTTGAAGATTGACCTCAAATCAGGCTATCATAATCCCATGGTATAGGACATGGACGTACAGAAGACAACCTTCAGATTTTTCTATGGACATTATGAGTTTATGGTGATTCCATTCTAGATGACCAATGCTCTGGCAGTGTTCATGGGTCTCATGAACATGATATTTTAGACTTACCTCGATCACTTCGTGGTTGTCTTCATTTAAAAAATATTCATATACTCGGCCTTGGAGGAAGAGCACGCCATACACCTACAGATAGTTATGGATACACTCCAAGAGCACCATATTTATCGTAAAATCTCAAAGTTACATTTTTTGATACAAAAAGACAACTTCCCAATGAACGTTATCTCGGAGTATGGAGTTTCAGTTGATCCGGCGAAGATAAAGATAATTATTTCTTCGGAGCCGCCTAGGTGTGTGGCTGAGGGGCAGAGTTTCCTGGGATTGGATGGGTACTACCAGAGATTCTTACCTGACTTTTCAAGAGTTTATGTACCATTTGCATCTTTGAAAAAGAAAGGAAAATCCTTCATGTTTATGGAGAGATGCCAGTAGAGTTTTTAGGAGCTATGGAAGAGGATGAAGAGTTCCCCTATCATGAGGCTACCAAAAGAGGGAGTTGGGTATGTAGTCTATTGTGACGCATCAAAGACCGAACTAGGTTGAGTCTTGATGTAGGAGTTATTAGTGATCCTTTAAGGCTCATAGAATTTGAGGCATCACTAGAAAAACAACACTACACATCACATAGAGTTAGCAGAAGTGGACATTACACTGACGATGTGGTGGAACTACCTGATGGGTTAACAATTTACTGTTTACTATGATCACTAGATTCTCTACTATATCTTCTATTATAAGTAAATTTACGTAAGGGAGAGATGATAGATGTAGTTCATATAGTACTAAAACATTGAAATAGTCTACACACCTAGGAAGGGCGATGAAGTAGTAGACGCACTCACCATGAGGTTTGGTCTACAGTTGCTGAGTGAGGTGACAAAGCAGATAGCCGCGTAGCAGTTATCCATCATGGATACAGATGGAGCATCTTACCTTTAGTCTATGACAGTTACTCCCCCACTCATTCAGAAATTCAGGGAGGAACAACTTGGTCACATTGACTACGTAGCCCAAATTCCTTAGATAACATCATGATAGGGTCCTGATAGATTGTCTAAAGGTGGAAAACACATCATTCTCTTCAGAGGATGCATGATTTTAATAGTGACTCTATGGTAGGAGGTGTTGAGAGAGTTCCACACATCCCCTTTTGTGGTATATCCTTGAGTTGAAAAGATGTAGCAGGACCTCGAGCATTATTACTAGTGGACATGGATAACGAAAGTAGTGGCGAAGTTGGTATCATGATTCCTCATTTTTCAGCATGTGGAGGCCGAGCATCAGGTACCAACGAGCATAGCTAATACACTTGAGGTACCATAGTGGATTTGGGACGGTATCTTTAGGGACCTCATGGTAGGGCCACCACATACGTCAATATTCCATGATTCTATCAGGGTGATCATTGACGGACTCACCAAGTCATCCCATATGCTACCCATCCAAGAGCAGGGATCATTAGAGAGCATGGGATGCCTCTACGTATAGGAGATTTTATAGCTTCATGGGGGGGAAATGACAATCGCCGTATATCACAATGAATTTTTACATCCCCTTTGTGGAAGGCATTTTAGGAGGCGTTTAGGACTCAGCTACTCACGAGCACCGCCTTTCACCCTCAGAATGACGGTCAGATGGAGTGGACCATACAGACATTTGAGAACATGCTCCATGTTCATGTTCTCATTTTTGACCTCAATTGGGAAGACCATCTGCCACTGGTGGAGTTCACATTAAAAATACTTATCACTTTACCATTGACATGGCTCAGTTTGAGGCCCTATACGAGAAAATGTGCAGATCACCTTTGTGCTGGACATACTTAAGGGAGTCGGCACTTTTGGGTCTAGATTTGGTAATGAATTCCATGTAGAATGTGATGATCATCCATGAGTAGATGAAGAATGAAAAGAGTAGGTAGAAGTCATATTCTTATAGGAGATGGATACCCTTGGAGTTAGAGGAAGGAGAACATGTCTTCCTACGGGTCTCACCCTGACGAGATTTACAGATGTTTGGATATGGTAGAAATATATCTTCGAGGTTCATCAAACCTTTTAGGATCCTCATCATAGTAGCCGAGGTGGCGTAACATCTATCTCTTCCCCCACAGATGCACGGGGTGCATATTATTTTCCATGTGTCGCACCTCAGGAGGTATGTGTGTGATCCATCACTCATTATCGACTGGGGTGAGTTAGACATCGATGATGGGGTGACATTTGTTGAGTTCTCATTAGAGATAGCGGATCAATAAGAGTGAGTCCTTCGTGGGTGGTTGATTCCTATGGTGTGAGTTCATTGGAAACATGGGAATCTCTAGAATATTAGATGGGAGAAAGAGTCCCAAATACATGCTTAGTATCAACATTTATTCCCCTAGATTCGTTGTAGATTTTAGGGAAAAAATATCATATTGTTGGAAGAATGTAATGACCCTAAAATTCCATATTGTTTTTTTAATCTATTTGAGATTATTATGAGTATGTGAAAATTTATGGTACTTGATCTGGAGGTCTGATGTGCCTGGAACATAATTTTAAAAATTTGAAGGTACATTTAGTAAATGTGAAAGAATCATTTTCAATCTTTTAAACTAGTGCTCAGATTAATAATATGAGGGAAACCATGAATCTGTAGCATAATGATTTTTTTTAACAGTGATTTAACTTCGAGCACAGTAGGTCAAGTGAAAAATATAGGTTTTACGACTTTTAACGAAAATAAAAAATAAGAAATGTTGTTATTTTATTATACTGCCTCTGGTTGAGCTGTGGTAGTGGGACCGATGGGTTGTTAATCCATATAATGTCTTGAATCTTCAGTTTTCTAACCACATCATTGGGAATTTAGTGGTTCATAAATTAAAATTTCATAAATGAATGTCTCTATATTTTTCGATGAATTACTCACCCTCCCCCTCTATTCAAATAGAGAATGGGTTGGGGGTTTTTTACACAGCTTCATCAACCAAGAAAACTATGAAATGTACTACAACATCTCCCACTGACAAAGAATGGATACTTGGGTGGCAATGATACAAGATCGAAAAATGTCAGTTACTTTATCTAATTAGGATTCTTCTCCCGCCACAACCATACACATCCAAAGATTCTTTATGTATGGGTTTTTTAATTAAAGTAAATTGTATTATTCCCTCATTTATGATAGTAATGTTGAAATTAGCATGTATTATTGTTTATTCATGTTGAATCAAACACTATCACTCATTGAAATGCTAATGTGGAGGGTGCGGGCCATATGAACAAGTCCAAAAACCTTTACCACATTGGTATTTCGTTGTGTTCTTCAGGGGAAGATTTGTCAACATGACGGAACCTAGAACCAAGAAGTACGTTGGGACAATAACATCCCAGATGTCCCATTGCCTTAGGAAAGAGTAGAAATGGAGCTCAATAGCTATGTCAGATCCCCATGGAAGAAGATCTGATGCGGCAGCGGTGATCATTGTCGTTAGGTGAAGGCGGCGATGCCACGACGGACCGAAGGACGGTCGGTACTCGGCCATTTGCATTGATAGGGAGGGCGCATCGTCGTGTGTCATGGGAGATGGCTACAGCTTCGATGTTGCATAAAAGGGGACTAGTGCCCTGTGGGTCACGCTGCTAGATGAGGAGGTGCTACATGGTGCCACTATTTAGATAAAAGCCAAACAATGTTTTTTACATATGGGAAGGAAGAGAGATCCCCTCTGAGTGGGTCACCCTACCGGCGGACTGCACCAGCCTTCGGGCTGAGCCGCCTAGGGGGTCGTGCCTATCTGAAGAGGGTTTGTCTGTGACCTAGCTGTCTAAACCCATGTCCTGACTTGTTCGGGATGGCCTAGCCGGTTCAGGTCGGACCAGGTCATTTTGGGTTTGTCCAACTTGGTCGGACCAGACCCAGACCCTCTTCGGCCCATAGACACTTTAAAGACCATATATCGCAAACGAGAAATTTGTTTGATGAACCATCTATGAAACTATAATTCATGGAATGATATAGTCATTTTGAGATACTCCAATTGTGTTTTGGATAATGTGGGGGTATGGTTGGGTTGGATTGTGCCCGAATCCAACAGAGAACACGTTACTAAAATTCATATAACACTTAGACCAAGCGTCTGATTGATGTTCCATTTATTGTATTAGAACCCTTATAACATGAAATATCGCTAGGTTACTTCATCATGGGACTTAGTACCAGTTGATGTATGGTCGATGGAATGAGGAGAGGATCCTACCATAATCAATAATACTATGTACCAGAATTCAGTGGCTGGATGAGATGTGAAGAATGAATAGAGATCCTATGTGGATCAGCATCTAGTTATCCTGGGTAAATCATCACCTAGTGATTCTATGCGCATAAGAACCTAGTGATCCCGTGTGGATCAAATCCTAACAATCATGTGTAGGTCAGATCGTGTGTGGGTCAGCACACAACGATCGTCTGTGGGAAAACACATACAGATCCTATGTGGGTCTGATCCTACGTGGGTTAGCATTCAGCAATCTTGTGTGGGTCAAAAAATAATGAACTTATATTGGTCAGATCTTGTGTGTGTCTGTGCTCAGTGATACTGCATGGATTAGTGCATACCGATCATGTGTGGGTCAGATTATGTGTTAGTTAGTGGGGGTTAGTACCTATCAATCCACGGTGGGTAAGATCAAAGGTGGGTCAGCATGGGTTAGTACATATATATCATATGTGGGTCATCATCAGTGCCTATTAATAGAATATGATGATCTATCCTTATATCTAATCATTTTTACATCTGAACATAAGTTATTCTTGGTTTGAGTGAGACTTTTTCATTGTGCTTTGTGATTGAGATCATGCATTGTGGTTTTCCTTTGTGGAATTCTGAGTGACCCTCAGGGGTCTCATGGTATGTACTGTGTATTGTTATACTCACCCATGCACTGGCTTCCCCCACACTTTGTTAGGTATTATGTAGAAGATGAGAAACCTTGACTGAGATTCTAGGATCTAGGACCTGACGGTGGATGATGGTGACAATTGACATGGAGAGATATAGAGGCAAGTTGTACGTACCCTTCATGTAGGACCCTTGGTGGGCGATCCTAGTAGTTGTGTACTATTTTCTATTTTAGTTGTATCTTCTTAGTTGGGATTGTATTCTGACCACTTTACTTTCAGTACACAGTTTTTCTATTGTAGTTCTAATTCGTGGTTGAATCTTGTTGTGTTCTTGAAATATGTGTTTGCAATGGTTTAAAGGAAATGAATTTCCATTTTAGGTATACATCATTCTGATTCTAGTCTCCAACCCCTGTCCTATGGAATACAGTGTTGGGGTAGTCATGACACAGGCCCCAAGGGATGGGTTGTTACATTCGACCCAGAATTCCCAATTATGAAAAACTATGGTTTTTTAATGACTTTAATTTAAACAAGAATTATCTGATAATTTATTCATTGAAATTTATTTGTAGTCGGAATAATTGGAGTCTTTATTGGAATTTTGTTTTTTATATTTCACTACACAACTAGAAAATCTTATAGTATTTACATCTGTATATGAGATTACACAATTTCTCCTTTCGTTGGTCCCATAATATTTATTCATGATAAAATTTTTAAAAATATAAATTTTTCTTTAGGATAAATATTTCAATTAATTTAATATAGATCATAGTAAAAATTGGGGAACAAAATATGTTTCCCATTTGTGGCTACCCATAAGTTAAATTAACTCACTCCAATCACTAATAATATGAAAGGAAATGTGCTTTTTATGTCAATTTTATTCATAAACACACAGACACACAGACACACGCACAAATATATATTAGATAATAATATTTTAAATTAATTTATCCAAATAATAAAATAACTCTCTAACAGAAAAAAATTATATATCACACTATAAGGAAAAAACATATCTGATAAACATAACACAATTAAATTCATTTAATTATTGTAGTACTATACAAAAATAAATATTATAATAAAAAATTCATGTGATCCTATGTTCCTAGTATTCAGTGAGAAATACACCAAAATCCAATAAATAGTTAAAATATAATTAACATTATATGATCATGAAACCGTAAATCTAACGTTATTACAACATTCCCATCAAAGTTACCATAGAGGTCCAAAAAAAACCTGATGTCTAGGAATACATGAATCTCTCATACCTATGTCTCATATAAGATAAAACCTTTCTTCAATCCTTGAAATAATAGTTAAAATAAGAATGTGAAAAATGTAATTTATATTAGTTTTTATCACCTAGAGAAAAATCACGTGGTAAGAGTTAGAGTGAGACATAGACTCTAGTGTGGATCATTGTACACATGGATTTATTAATAGTTTCAAGGATACAAATATTATATATGGATAGAATAAACACTAATAATGAATTTGGATAAGGATAAATATAAAATATCAATATAAAAATAAATAAATAATTCCATAAAATAGGTCATTTCCAAATATGGTGTTAGTGCGAAAAAAATATCAAATAACCCAAAAGATGAAGGACAATGAAATGTATGAGCTTGAATGTATGGAAAAAAAAGAATGAGGAATAATTTTGTATTTTATTCATTGTATCACCACAACAATCTAAGATCTGTCTTCTAGTTTTTGGTGGTTGTGACCCATGGCTTTCATGTATTCGTAATCACGAAGTCTGTACGTACATCAAGATGCCCAGGTCTGTTGTGAGTATAAAACTAGTGGGACATGATCAATGAGTCCTTAACAGAGTTGTACTTTAATATATGATATTATATAATGAAAATTTAAATTATAAATAAATGGAAACATATATCCATTAATGGAGTTATTTTTTCATTAAAAAATTTGTTTCTAAAAATATTGGACCACCTTATTCAAGATAATACCAATTAGAATTTGATTGTAGTCAATACACATAAAATGATATTAAAAGGCTTTGATCATCAGTTGGCACCCTAAAATGATCAATATATTATGTAAATAAAGAGAAATCCAATGAACTGCACCCTGAATACGTTCATTTTCATGAACACTATATTCCATTTGATGGAGGTCATTATCCTTAGACAAAATTAAATCTTGGAAAACATGTTTTATGTAATTGTATAATAAGATCACCCATACATGTAAGTATCTAACATTTAACTATATAAAATTATTTTCTATGTCCCATACTTGGTATACTCCCATGCCATTATTAATTTAAATGATTGTACACATACCGTTAAATCAACCATAGTCCATAGAAATTATCAAGTCAGCATGATCCCCTCCAAGGGGACATTTAAATAAAATAGAGGATCATAATTGTCACAATACATGAATTAATGTGACAAAAGTTATTCAATGCCATGATATGTATATATGCTATAATGGATCAAAAAGGCATTTTATGAATATATCTCAAGAGGATACACATAAATTTATAATCATATAGAAAGTATCTTTCTCAAATTTCATTCACTCACCTATATTAAAACACATATAAAAAATTTGGAATCGAACATAAAAAACTATTTGATGCCATAAACATGTAAATGACCTATTTGTTAAGTAACTATATATATTATGGTAATATAGATAAATTTCAAGCCTATATAATAAGGTATAAACCTAACAATATATCACATTCATGACTATATGAGTTGGTTCCATAAGAAAATTTTTGATCATGATTGAGGATTCTAAAATTGAAACAATAAACCTATATTGAAGGGGACTAATCTAAGTGGAATTTACTAGGAGGTTCATGGCTATAATATTGATGAAGATGAATGATCACTGAAAAGCGTGGTTCGTCCATTGTAATAGATTAAAACTATATTATATTACATGAATAGAACCATAATTTACTCAATGTTTAAGTATTTAAGAAGGAATGGACAACATTAATGGACCATTAATAACTAAATTTTAGTATCCACCAAAACAACCATATTTGTATGAACCAGGAAATGAGGATGATCTAAGGACATATACGAAGCCAAGGGATGGATATATATATATATATATATACATATATTGTGAATTAATGAATTTAATAATATAACAAGGGTACAAAAAAAATATTGATATAAATTATCAATGAAATCACCTTTTATCAAAAGTGTAGAATAATGAAGGGTATTATTTGGGGTGTAATTAGTGAAATATGTTTTAGTCTCTCCCTCATAAATCTCAAACATGGATTAATGAATAAAATGGTACATCAATAGAAATAAAATTAGTTATTCTAGAACATTAACTATTATATTAAAAACTTACACTCACAATACCCAAAACCATGGACTATTTTTTATCACGATGTCTATGAACAAAAAAAGTAATAAATTCTCTTATGGATAGCTACCTATGAAGATTTAGTTTTTATTACAAAACACCTTCCAAAATGGCCCCGGTGGGGATACATAGTCAATATTTAACAACATCCCCTCTCATGGACTATGTTATGACTATGTTATGACTATGCCATGAGCATGTTATTTCCTCCCTTGTTCCTTTAACATAGAGAAAAATCATGGAAAAAACAATAGGCACAATGGAATGGTGATTTCCATTTTTTTCATATTGTTCAATAAAAAGAAAATGAATGATTATTATAGATTTCCATGCCTGTCTTAATCATTTCAAACAAAATATTAAAACCCAAAATGTTTCAAACATCAATTATATCATGATATTTCACTTATAAATGTAAACACCCATGATGAGGTTGTTATATTCGTCATCCTCTTTTCGAACATAGATTTGGTTCACTTACATAACTATTTAATTTTATTTCATGGTACATAAATCAAATATAAATTCATTTTCTTTTTTTTATTGACTACCTGATGAAATAATTAAAATAATACTTCAACAATCCACATAATCACAAAACATTAATTACTCCTTCATAGTATTACTTATATAAGTGAAACCAATTTCATTATGATTATCCCTTAAAATAATCAAAAGAAACAAAATAATGAATATGTATTATATTACTAAATAATATCCCCCATGAGTAATAATAAAAATGAATGGATTTTGGCACAAATGAAAAATACTATTATGCGAACATTTGAATATTTCATTGAAAACTGGGAAAGTATCTAAATGTTTCGATATTTTATTTTATGTAAAAGTATACTATATAATAAGAAAAATATATTATTAGAAACTTTAAATGGAAACATATATGGAAATAACCTATGAAAATAATACAAATAACATAGTTCAAATAAATCAATTCAAAAAATATTTACAAGATGATTACTCTAAATTTTTTTGTTAAAAATAAAAGAAATCATAATTTGTAAAAAATAATATTCCCCTATAAAAAAATAAATGAAATCAAATTGAGGTTGAAATGTTAATTAAATTTTAATTTTATTAATGAAGGAATATTATAGAAAACATTTTAATAAATAGTTACATGGAATAAAATTTCAACTGAAGAAAAAATAAAAGAGGTATTCTTTGTATATATATCATATTTTGGATTAGTTGAAGTACCACGGGGAGGTGAATTAAATGGAAACATGGAATCACTATAAAATTCAATTCTATATTAAAATATATAAGTTTTAAGTTATATGTGTAATATTATTCCCCTAATGGAGGACACTAACAAAAAATCCAAATATAAAAATGAAACTAAAACATAGAACCTACTCATGATTAAAAATTATTTGTAGGGATATTTATGATTTTGCAATACTAAATTTAGAATAACAGAATATCTATATTAAAATCCATATTAATACATATTATTCTATATAAAAACTTCCCTTCTAAGTTATAATTACTCATTTCTTGTAAATTCAACATTAAAATTATCATTCTGTTGAAAGCTGTTATATTTACCGATGTTTTTTAGATCAATAGTTCCAAAGAATAAACTCGGTTTCTACATTAATAAACTAAAGAATCTTAGTAATGTTATAATTATAATATTTTATCATTATATTATCCTTTATTACCATTTTCATATTGTGGTAATGCAAAACTAACTGCACCACATTAAAGGTTAGGTATTTCATATATATCCCCATATTATTATTTTATTACACAACGAGTCGAGAGATTGAATGAATCATAATAATATTTTATTCAATAATAATAAAAATTCCATAAATATTAAATTAAATACATATATATTATTGTACATGTGTGACTATCATGATAAATGTATAACACATCGTCTTGAAGGTAGAAGTCTACATGTACGCATGATTGACAATATCAATTCTCATTAGATTGAAATAAGTTAAAAATGGTTTTACCATTAAACTAAATATATTTCACTATATAAAAATAAATACTTAATAATATTATGATTAATATAGAATATTATTATGAGTTTATCTACGAATTATACTCAAAATAAATTGGTTCATACAATTATATCTTTTTGTTGGGAATCATCCATTGTCTAAACGCTGAAACTATAAATGTTTGAAATTTTGAGAAGACCATAACATATTGGACTGGGGTATGTATGTTATGAATTTATTTTTTTTGGTATTGATATATCTATATGGTTTTAATAGTGTGATAGAGTGAGGGTAAGGGGACTGTTTTTATTTTTTGGGGGGTGGGAAAACATATATATACATAAAACATTAAAATATAATAAATTGTTATATAATTGAAAGAGGAACCAGATGGAAAATTAATAAAATATAAGATATATTTAGTTAAAATTATATCCATATATAAATATTTATGACATTCTTGGTGATAAATTAAAACATAAATTTTATTTTAACTCCCTTATTTACAATTTTTTTAAATTAGTTGATGCAAAAAATTTAAATAGTTATAATTTATTATTACAAAAAATGAATTAAAATCATTAAAATTCATGATTTAATGATAAAAAATATACACATATATATTAATATAATAATATAATATCAATTTTGAATAATGGGAATAAATTATTTTTTATCAAAAATTGTGTTAATCACAAAAAAATAGATCTTAAAAAAATGAATTGTTAAGAATAAAAATAAAAATAATAAAATTATTCCATGTCAAACCCAATAGATGAAAGTTAACATATTTTAATAGATTTACTATATTAAAATTTATTTAAAATAATATATATATACTAATTAATTTAATTTATTAGGATTATTTCACATTTCATTAATAAAATTGTTTTTTAGGAAAAAAACGTTTGACCTTTAAATGATATTATATAAATCTGTAAAAAATTTTTTTTGAGGGAATATTTATATAAAATTGTTCAAATTTTTTTCCTAATAATTAAATTACCCTACATTATTTTTTAAATGAACATAATTTTACACCATAAATGATGATAAATAAAATACACCAAAATAGTGATTTGAGATGCACTTTATTTAAAAAATTAATTATAAATTATTTGGTAAAAGTATATTCTATAAAATTTAATACAATGATTTATATTTCATAATATATAATTATAAATCCCATAATTTTTTGGATACATTAATTAAAATGTATAAAAGTTATTTATTTTTTTGATGAGAAATTGATTGTCAAAACTAGTGGTGTTAAAGTCTCCCCAACATAAAAATTAAATCATTGACATTCTATAACTTGAATAAATAAATGAGGATGCCACAAGATTCTCAAATACAATAGTCCCAACAAAGTATCATATTATTATATACTCCATCATTATAACATAATTAGATTATTAGTATGAGTCTCATATACCATTATATCTACAATATGATATTTATTACTACATTTTATATAAAAAAGTTCATGTTCCTTTGGTATGAACCTTGAGTATAGTATATGTTATGGTTTTAGTTTTTAATTTGTAAAATAATATATAGTAAATAAATGATGTTCTTGGGAGTTGTTAAGAGATAATAACATGTGATTTCCTACTATCGTGACATGATCAATAATATAATATTGACTAATATGCCTAGGGATATTATTATCCTTGTTCTTGAATGTAATAAAATTTATACAGCTATATTATAAAAGGAATTAATTTTGACATATAGGTATCTATGTATCATATTTATTAATTTCATTACTAATTTTGATTCAACTCTTAGTTTCCATGATATGAATCGAAATAGATATGACATAATCTACGATTTCTGATGATAGAATTGGAACCGATAGTTTCAATCTAAAAATTCATGTTATATTTATGAATGCAAAACATTTAATTTCAATAGTTATAAAAAATATTAATTATAATCAATGAGTGAAATATATTATTGTATGAAAATTCAACCAAATGAAGGTATTGAACCAATATCATTTCAAATATGAAGAACTATATATCGAAATATCTTCTAGGGTTTGAATTTTCATCATTGATGGAACATTATTTATATTATGATATGTGTTCTAAATCAAAAGTAATTATTAAAATGTTCCTAAATAAATCTCTAAAACGAATAGTTAAACCACGAATATCAACATGATATTATTGAGAGTGATATTATATATGATCATTCCACTTCTATAATATATAACATGTTGACATAATAAATATTTGATTATTATCTTATAATATATAAATGAATTATTTTCCAAAAGTGATAACTATAAAAAAATAGTTTTTTAATTTATATATCTTATTTAGTACTATATTAAAATCCATGGTGGGTAATCACCACTATTAGTTCTATATGGTTAATGGTTATAAAACCCACATTGAAATTTATCTCTTTACCTCAACATGGTGGATTATAATGCATTGAGACATATAATCAAATATATCATTAGTTTTTATTTTCCACATGAATTTTACTTTAATATCTATATACATTTTTGTACCTATAATGTGAATTTAAAAAGTAAAAGTATCTATTTTATCCAAATATAACTTCATCAATCCCATTAATTATGAAAAATATACTCAATTTATGACACTAATCATTCCACATGATCAAGGTTGAACTATGGAAAAATCTTATCTTTCCCTAGATTTCCAATATCATGCATATATACCATTTTAATAATTACATTAAAAGAATATTGAACATTCATCTGAGAATGATATGATCATTCTCACTTATTTTTTTTAATGTTTAGGGTTTGAGACAAGTATTAATTATTAAAAAAATATTTAATTTGTACTGGGTAGAGGGAGACCCATTACATATCCTGAATGCCCAAGAATGAGTGCTCTGAATTGAATGTACGAAAGCCCATTTTTTGTCCCAACATGCCCTTCAGTGAATAGTACTGCTACAATACTTGGGCTGCTATAGTAACTATTATAGTTACACCACTACTACTACACAACTACAGTACCCCCTGCCATAATGTTCATATAGTAACTAGGGAATTCCTCTTCTCTCTGGATTTGATCCTGGGACTTTTGGATTCCAATGAGCCAACACAGAGCATCATCCAACCAATTCTATATCATATTCTGGTAATCTATTAACTAGTTTTATTGTTAATCACATATAAAATAACCATGTAAAAAATTTTCAACATAGTATTTATAAATATATTCATCATGTTCTTATGATATTTATATAATTTTCACCATTCACTAATATTATAATTATTTTATATATTCATTGGACAAAATAATACTACCAATTCTAAACAATGATTCATGTGATTTTCTTATTATCACTCAATATTTGTCAGGAATATGCTACAATCACTTAATTTGGTACGAAAAATTATCCCTAACCCATTTTTGATGCATCAAAATAGATCACACACCCATATCTACTATAGTTTATATTGAAAATAAGGATACATACAAAATATATATTATATTCCTCAAAATTAACATCATATACCTCGATGAGATTGAAATTTTCTATATTTGATATCCATATAGGCATTGGATATTATTATCATGTGAAATTTACCATAAATATTTTTTGGTATCCATTCAACCAATTTAAATTAATAATTTTTGTAACCATGGTTGGTATGGGAAAATGTTTGATAACATCCGATATTGATTAATCTACAAATATAGAATCCCAGTAAATTATGCGACCTTATAATGTCATAGTTTATTACGATAATTAATATTTAATGAATTTGGTATACAACATATCCTTTATCATTGTATCATATAAAATCCCTAAATGATCATCACTCCTTTCCATTCATAGTATATATATATGAATGTTACATAAAAAATACTTCTATAAAATTAAAAAGGTAATCTGCAAATATTTAATTCACTAGCTCCTTGAAGACATTTATTCCACTAGTATGTCCAAATCCCATCACTATATATTCTGTAGAACCATATGACAAATAAAAGTCCATTTTGGGTATATCATCGTTTTTGACACAAGAAAAATGATATCCTATTGAGAGTTCAGCATTATGAAACAATTTGTTTCTTAAAAATGTATAAAACAAATCATAAATTTGGAATAGAAGAAACATGTTCATAAAATTAATCTTATTATTTTCTTAACAATAAATTAAATGGGACATTGAATAATATTTTTCATGTAAAAAAATGGGTTCAACCCATCATGATTTATTTTACAAAAAATAATAAATTTTAATGTTTTCATTGATTTTTTTATTAATTTTTTATAAATTAGTCAGGAATATTAAATAAGAATTATATAAAATTTAAAGGAAAAAATCCTTTAATGTATTTCAGTGTTTGGGGATGATTATATTTAATGAAAATGTAGGTTTATAGGGTCATTTGTGGGCTTAGAATGATATTCTAACAATTTATGTTGAAAAAGATGCATGAAAATGTAGTGGATACCCTAGAACCATTACATAAAGTTGGGTTTCATGAAGGTCTGTAACATCATGAACATTGGAGGAAAATTGGTACATTTCCACATCTTTGGGAATTGGAGAATCTTTAATGATTTAATTGTGGATGGTAATATCCTCAATTGTTATAGTATTCAATAAATCATAAATTTACCTACAAAATCATAAAATATGGAGATTCATGAAAATGTTTGGGGAGTTTTATGAAATGGTGATTACATAGACAAAATCTTTGGGAATGGGATCTAACACATAAAAAATAACTATATAACCCTAAATAATTATATTAAATCTTAATATATATTCAAAGCCTCTAGATTCATGAAATTTATTCATGAGGGATAGTTTTTAAAAATTTACATGAATATATTATGTCTGTAATGTCTACGATATTAAACCGAATGTTGTGAGAATTATGAAAGAGTTTGAGGTTCGTAAAAGGACGATTCTCCCTGGAGGATGATTAATCTTCATGATATGATGTTTCATCATGAAGGATGGTTTATAATTGTGAAATATGTGACATTTTTGAATGGTCATGGGATTAAAAAGGTATTATATACTTGTGATTAATTGGGATATTTTTTGAAGGTTGGGAGCATTGAAAATGTTGTGAGCATCGTGAATGTTTTAAAAAGGTAAGACCAATAAAATTTTTGGTAATTAGATTTTCATCAAGTGGGTGATATTTTAAATTATGAAAATAATATTCCTATAATAATGTATATATTAATTATTCATAATGTTGCGACTGACATATCCATAATCTATGTGTAAATCATTTCCAATGATGTTTGAAAAGGTAGAGATATGTCCCTAAATATTATAAAGGTTGTGGGCCTAGTAATAAATGTGATCTATCCCAAACCATATTTTGGAAATGAGCCTTACTATATTTGGAACATCGAAACATTGTTTTCGTATGCTCCTTGTATGTAACCGAGTGAGGGTGACCCTGGTAAAATTATAGTTTCTTGTGCATTAATTAATTTTTATTCATTAATTTCTATGGTAAATGGATAGAATATATTTTTGAACAATATATGATGTTGAATTTTTTTAATATGACATTAACTAATTTACCCTCCCCTCGTGGTATTTAAACTCATTATGCTATACGAAATAATGTAGCTCTTGGAATAAGAAATATTAATAAATCTATGTGGAAGATTGGATATCTATTAATTAATTAAATCATTATATTATAATTAAATATTATTATATTTAATATTTTAATTTCTCCAAAACCATTTAAGATAGACAGAACTCATTAATAGGTAAAAATCCTATTAAATGGATTTATATTCCATTGGATTTATATTTTGGAATGTAATTTTAAAACTCATTTCTTATGTCACTAATAATCCATCAAACTTCCATTTAAGATAAACCTTAACATTTTATTAATGGGAATACCATTTACTATTTAAACCAAGAACATTAAAATATCAAATCCACGAATAAGGCTATAAAAAAGATTTTAAAAAAACATAAACAAAAAAATATTGATAATGCTTTATTGTATATGTTTACAACATGTTAGATGGTATACCATCCTATACTAGGGATGAGATCACCGAATTCATGCATAATGATGAAAATTAAGGAAGTAATATAATTATAACATAAAATTATCAAATAAATAATTATCTAAAAAAAATCCATGTCTACATAACTGAGTTAGAGATTTTCAAATCAATCCCAATATTTAACCAACCACCTCCGTGTCCACAAGAATACATCTCATTAATAAACATTAATGAATTTAAAATTTTAATATTTAAAACTAATTTTTTTTGTAAAAATTCAATCGAAACTCCCCAGGTGACATCACAATGTCAAAACCTAGATAAACATAGTAAGTTCATGTTTTGATAAAACACTATTTATATGACAATAAAAAATCAATTAATTTATCCATAACTTGATTTTTATATCACATAAATTTATAAAAAATTTAAATACATGGTGAAACATTGATCAATGTTTACTAAAATAATATCTTGATTTTCATCTTCCATAAAGTCAAAAACAATCTACTAGGAAGGCCCATTATATCGAATGATTTCAATTTTATCAAATTAAATTATCTCTCAAAATACAAAATAGGAAAAATAAAATTATAGGATAAGAAATGGATAGATAAAAAAGAAAATAAAGGCAGGGTTCTTCTGAGGAATCATAGGGATGAAACATACTCAAACGTTTGGATCAATTGGAGATAATGGGATAGTTGAGGATATCTAGTGGGATATTTTCCTACTCTTTAGCTTACCAAATTTATTGAATCCTGATGGGGTAGGGGATTAAATTTGGGATAATACAAAAGAATTAGGTGACCCATAAAAAATAGTTCTATCACTTTTTGGGGAGTCAATATATGTGATGATATAATTTTCCCATTACTAAGGGTGAATTGTTGTGAACCCTCTTAGGTTTTGGTACGTGGGAAACTCCACTAACATCAATAATATTGTGGCTCATGGATCTATAAAATATCCCATCTTGAGATGTATAATATGGGACCAACCACTGAGTGACTGTTATGTTGTGTCATGGATCTTCCCCATAATTTAATACCATGGAATGGACATATATGCTATTAAAAACATGACCTATGTGGGAAGAATATTGGTCACGCCTCTAATTGGACATTCACAACAAGACCCAAAGGCTATCACTTTGGCTATCAATAATCCCAACACCATGATGTAACCATTAACCATGATATCATATAATACATAACAATGAGTAACCACATAATAGAATCCTTTTTAATGAGATGATAACACTATTACAGTTGAAAAAATAGATACACGGTAAAACCAACCGTTCTCTTACAATAACTTGGGCACCATACCCACCAACTGGTCCTCAATATATTTAATAAACAACATGTTTAGTTTTTTTGAATCTCTAATTCCTCATAAATTATCAAATTTACTAAACATACCTTACTAGGAGACAATAAAAATAATTCACCCAAACATTAACTTTCCTATAATGATTTTCGTCATTATAATCATGAATAATCATGGCTAATATCAATATTTATAACAAAAGTATTCATAAAAATCATATTAAATTCTTTAAATTTTCTATCAATTTATATATCTATTAGTTACATAATAGTAATATGCCAATGTATATATAAATTTATATAATAATCCTTTTTATACCTAAATTACTATAAATTGATGATATATAGAATCTAATAAAAAAATTATAAAATTAGTACAAATAATTAATTTTAATTGATAAAATTCATAATATTTATTAAATAATAATTATATATTTGATATATGAGTAATAATAGGGTAAATTTCATTTTATTTCCCTATATTAATAAAAATAGGAGATTATTATGAAAACAATACAATTGGGTGAGGTGAAAATGAATGAACATGAAAATTAGTTTTATTGGCCTTATGATAAGAATTGTTATTTTGAAATTATATATTATATAGTAATTTCACATGCTATAAAATATATCCCAAACATTAAAAATTAATGTGTAAGAATATCCTATTGATGGTCTGATCCTCATAAAATGTTGTCATCAAATTATTTTAAATAATATTTAACATATAATTTCATTGAGACACATATTTCATTTATTGATATTTATTTTATAAATGAAAAAAAAATTATTCAAAAGATATTTTTAAATCAATTAAATAATTTTGAGATACTTATAATCGTGACACTAAAGTAATTCTGGAATCATTTTATATTTATAGGGGAGAGTAGTTATCCTAATGAATCCTAGATAAATAAATTTATTTATAAACACATGTGATATATGAATATGGGTGGATGAGGTATCAAGGTATACAATATTAGAATAGTAATATATATATATATATTAAATAATTTTCAATTTAACATGATTTATAATTCTTAAAAAAATTTAGAAAAAACTTTTATAATAAAAATAGAATATTTATTTCGTGTAAATTGAAATAAATTTTAGGGCATGGGGATAGAAAAATAATGACACTAGATGTTAGAATATAGTTCCATGTTATTACATGACTAGTGAAATTATTACATATCATTAAAATGATACCCAGACCCACTATATATGAGTAAGAAAAACAAATTATAAGAAAAATGTTAGGATTCAAGACTCCATGACTGAATTAGAAACAATTGTTGGGTAGTGAATGGAATGATTTATTATCCTATGAAACTATCTAACATTGAAAAAACATATATATTATATATATGTTAAAAGGGGGATATATGAATCTCATATATGGTAGATTCCGTGTTACATGAGATGAATAAAATGAACTACATATGGAATATTAATTGAGAAAATACTTTGGAGTAGTCTACTACCAATTATGAGTGATGATTTTTAATGAGATCTAAAATACTAATTTATTATTTTTTAGGGTTAAAATACCAAAATATCAAAGAATAGTGTGTGTAGGTCCTTATGATTAATTATAGACCCCAATTTAAAGCTATTTATTTGATCTATGAATGATTTTTTTTTTAAAATTAGGGTTACAATAAATAGAATAATATTATATATTCAATTTTCAGAAAAATTTAGGTTATTTGGTAGTGGTAATTCTTATTGGTAGTCATTATACTCACTTGAGATTCGTGTGTTGATTCATGTTTTCTATACTGTGATTTATGTGTCATATTTTCATCTGGTAATCACCACAATAAAAATTTAAGACATTCAAAAATCAATGAATAAGAAATAAATTAATAAAATTCATTTCATCCCCATTATATAAAGTAGAATATTATTTTTTGTGGGTTGATCATTCTTGATTGTCACTATAACCAATATTTTTTAATCCAATGATGGAATTATAATCCATTATGTTAAATATGATGAATCATTCTAAATCCATCACCTTTAAATTAAAATTATGTTTCCATTAATATATTTTTTAGTATCATTAGATTATAATTAAATGCATTATTAAGTTATAAGATTCAATTATTTTAATTAAATTTTTGAGTTATTTATATTTATTTTCATTCCACACAATCCCGCGATTATCCACATTTTTTTATTTTTTGAATATTCTAGATATTGGTTAATGGTGGATCAATGTTTCCTGATCCCATATGAATGGTAAAGATATCATATAGAGTTTTTATTTTATTTAATAGGTTGATAAAAACACACAACGTGAGATAAAGTGGTAATTTTATTAGTTTCTTTGTTGTAAATCATGAGAGTAATAGATCGAGAGGAATTAAGATATTTATTTTAGGTTATTGGAATAATATAATTATTTAAAATATATCTCCAATATTTTTATTTTCTAAACTGGATTGAAACAACTCCATTACATAAATTAATTGATAACATGTTTTAAAATGAATAATATTATTATATTGACTATAATTCATATGCAGTAAAAACTAAAAATAATAATTGAGTCATGACATATACTGAGTCACACTTGTAAACAACATTTATTCAAAGGATTTAGTGAATATTTCTAATCAGCCTATTATATTATCTTCTAGAATTTTGCATCTTTATCTGAAATTAAAATCAAGAATTATTATTTCTCTTATTTTTTAATTTATTGATATTTTTATATTCTAGAATAAATAATCCATGATTTCTATTTATTTTTAATTCATAATTTGAAATTAATTTTCTAGAAGGATATTGAAATCATTGGTACATGTTGTAATTCCCCGACTGAAATCACATGCTCTAGTCTATACTAGAACATGAACTCATGAACACCTCCTTGTTTACAAGAGGTAGGTGACAATTATCAATAGATCAATATGTGTATGATGATGACAATACCATTAATGATCAAATTGACCCATTTTGATAACATACATTTATAAATAAAAATTCAGTAATAATATACCAGTAATATACTATAAATATTATTGATTAGGTTGTATTATAGGTATCAAAGAGTCACAAAAGATAAATATTCCATGGAACTCCAATATAACAAGTTATCTAGTTTCTATGGAAGAAATATGAAAAAAATAATGCACTTAATCGTATATCTAGAGTCTTTCTTAATAATACTATTATCACTATAAAATATTTTTTTATCTCCCATTCACTTGGACAATTCCCCTCACTTGATCGATAATCATGATGTTTTCATGTGCATAGAGAATCCAATATATATTGTTAATATATCCCCAGTCGGTCAACATTAATTATCCAATAACATATGTTCTAAAATATATACAATTCATGCTATGAAATAAAAGTTATGAATAAGATTAAAACCAACCATATACATATTGAATCCTCATGGATAAAAAAACTACAATGAACCATGATCCTAACATGTAAATAATAAATTTTAAACACATGCTAGTATAACACATTTGAAATATCAAAAAAATCATTATTTAAATACATTGGATTAATACCCTTCACAATTCAGGTATATTTACACACTAAACCATGTAAGAAACACGTCATGGCACACCATAAGGTGACTTTCAACCCTAAAATGATTCCAAAAATAATTTAAATTCCCAATGAATTTGACCGTAATCACCAATACAAGGAATTTATTCTACGATATAATGTCACTATATTGGATACATATAACCCCTTAATAGTATTACTTATTCAACATATGAGAATGACCATGAAATAAAAAATTTCATTCAAGAAATTACATGTCTACTACCACTATTACACCATCCTTGATTCCCCTCTAAGAGGACATTAAGGTAATTAAATATAACCCATATATCATGATACAAAAATCAGCATTCTATTAGGTATTATAAACCTATAATAATGTGTTATAATTGAATGTAATACATGTCATATCATGAATGGTTAACAAAAGAGTCACACAAAAACACTAACACCCATAATCATTCTAGAATAAACATGGGTATCGAATAACACTAGAACATATGATAATATCAACATAGAAACCAAATATGAGCCTATACCAATTGAGAACATGGGAAATGATTCCAAGAATACTTCATTTTTATATTTTATATAATAAACTTCAACAACATATGGATCATTTTAAATATAAAATAACATGGAGAAAATGTACAACCATTATACTAAACTCCCAGGGAATTTTTGTGTATATAACCTCCTTTATGAATATAATTTATTTTAATATAAAAATAACCATGAAGATTTTAATTTTAAAATTTTTATTTGTTCAATTATAAAAAAAATATTTAGCACCTATCAGGTGGTGAACCTATACAATAATGGTACGAATTTTCACCTTTGCCTATTTCCATTTACAAAATTTGGCTTCCTAAGGATCAAATAAAATATGGAAATCGCATTCTATTATCATCATCATCATGAATTTTTTTTTTCAAATTATAGAAAAATATTGTATAAGGGGACACAAAAATATGCCATGGGAAACATGAAAACATGGGTTTTACGTGGTGGTTACCAAGGGCATCCCTTCCATGAATTTTAATACCCATTGGTTTTAGACTTTATGGGGTGTGGAAAATAAGGACCTTTGGTCCAGATCTATCATATAAGAATTGATAATCTGTAACATTATTTTGCTCTCTCCAGGTGTGGGACACTTTGTTGTTGATTCCCAGAGACCATGACACTTTTGAATGTCATTCTCAATAGACCAAAGAATAATGTTTAGTTACTGACGAGGGCTAGAAATGATCATGGAATATTATTCCACCTCAATGGGTTACAAAACCCTTTTGTTACACTAATGGGCATTAGACATCATGGTCATGGCCTCTACGAGAAGCGAGGTACCATGAGCCAACCAGGTAGACAAAGCAAGGATGATGGACCTGTTTCAATCATGAACAAGACCCCCACCCTACATGATTCCCACAACATAGGAATAGTCAGTGTTGAGTATGAAGCCATGAAGGGCGGGAGGGGGGGGGGGGTGGCATCAAACCTATTTACGTAAGGTAAAATGAATCTTCTGAGGGATAAGATCCTCCCTCTAGGTTTTGAGAAAATAGACCATTTCAAAGATCATACTTTTAGTTTAAATAATGATCTCTCATTCATATGAGACCACCCCTTCATAAAGATTACTGTTCTCTGCCCGTCATAGGCACCAACATCATGCATGAAACACCAGATATAATGCTCTTCTCTCCAAGACCACAGCGCCTGATCCATGGAACCATTAGACATGGAAGTAGTGGTCATCTAGGGATAGAATAGAAAATATAGTGAAATAACAAAAAAATACCCAAATATATTTCTTCTAGTTGCTATAGAAGAACAAATGAACTGAGGTTTTCCTCCTTATGCCTCCTACAACACACGCATTTGGAGGCCATGATCATGCCACACCGCTTGATGTTTTCAGCTGCTGGAATTTATATATGACATATTCTCCAATTGATGATGTTTAAATTTGTTGTAAAATCATTGTCCAACATAATTTTTCTACAGATGTTAAAATATGCTTGAGTGATAGACACAAGATGGTAATAATTGGACACAGAGAAGCCTGCAGAATATGGGGTGAACATGCATCAATCAGATTGCGTAGTCAGCTTGATGAGGTGGAACAAATCTGTATGGTTCACGTCAAGAATAGAAATGATGAAATTCGAATGATTTCCGGCCTCCTTGAATTAAATATTTGTGATAGGAAAACCTAGGTAACCAATGACCGTCACACTCCAGTTGTAATGACAGAAAGAAACATCCCATGTTCCAATGATCCTCGAGCATGAGGTCTGGGCAAGTTCGCTAGATGGCTAATCTCAAGCCAAAGGGGGAGAAGCATGCTCGTCTCAGATATCCCCATTACCAATGTAACATGCATGCATAGTTTTCCCCATAACATCTATTTATCTAGCACTTCCCAGGACATTATCACATGCATGAAGGTTAGGGAATCAATAAGATTACAGATGTTGATACCAACATCACTTAAGGGATTCTCCATATTATACCTGAAAACCCAATGGATTATTCCCCCATTAATGGTGTCTTAGATGAAACTAAAAAAATACCATGTCCATGATTCAAATACCCCTCATAGAGACCTTAATAGCAAAGAGGGCATGGATCAGGGTAACCAGAAGAACATTGTTCCCCGAGGAAATCCTTCCTCCAAAAGACAAGTACTGAATTTTTTAGTTAAGAACCCTCCATGTTACTCAACAAACTATTTAATCAAAACTGTGAATATGCAAATTCCTCGATGAGTTATGGGCTCTTAGAAAAATCCATGGAGTACAACATTTTGTATGCCCATAATAAGACTCTCATTAAGGATACACATATTAGATCATGTGTTAGAGATACAGAAATTGATCTTGCTCTTGTTAATTATCTGACCCCTTCCTAAACAATATGCCTCCAACGCTCTATTCAGTCCGCACCCAGACCTCTGGGAAGTGTTGAAAAAAATAATGGAGTTGTTTGCGAATATATGGCGGGATATAATGGGAATGTGCATCCTTCTGTGGAAGGAAAGTATCATGCCACTGGAAAGGTTATAGTAAACTAGCCGACATAGAAATTCTTAAGTTATAATAAAGATGCTTTGTGGGAGTGGATATTCTTATCGAATCCCACATGTTACTTTGAAGAAACCAAACAGTTTTACCATGAATGATACTGATATCCAAGGAAAACTAATGAAATTAAAGTAGATATCAATGTTCCATGGAAAGGGCCGCATACCTGTAGTAACATTTTTTTGATGAATCCCTACACCACACTATCGTAGGAATTTTTGATATCCAATTTAATAGCCATGTTATAGCCACAAGTTTAAATGTTGAGGCCCCTGATCATTTTTTGTTCCAAGCTGATCACCCTTGGATGGAACACCCTTTGGAAAATCCATGACATTCTTTGGATATGCAGTTGGGAAGACGGATGGAAACCATGAATTAATGAAACTTGTGATTATTTTATAAGGAGTATTACACATGTTAATAAGGTGAATTTATCTATGGATGTCAGAGAAATAGATTTTGGAATTAGAACCATAGTTGTTTCACATGCCACTCTAGGAAAAGTGCCACCCTTGAAGAAGTCATGGATTGCCACAATTAGATCCACAATCACGATGACCCAAGATGCTCAGTAAAAACCTCTAGGGAAACCATCAGGACCCACTGCACTATCAGGGTCCAAATTCATTATGGCTCCTCAAATATCTTCCACATGGGGAATACCACTAATGAAATCATTGTGACATGCCTTGAATATAGGCTGAAGGGTGTCAAGGATCCCCATGCCGCCTGATGTATTCCCATTTGAAAAGGTTGTGTTGGGACTAACAAGCATGTCACAGAAGTGAGAGTTAAAAAGGGCCCATACCACCTCCCTGTCATTGGTGGAAGAGCCATCCCCCAGATAAATATGTGGATTGATCCACCTTATCTATTACATGATGCAAGAATAAAAAATGTCTTATTTTTATCACCCTCATTAATCCATTTTATCCTAGCATCCTTCCTATCCTGGAATTACTACCTTAGAAGAATGTCTTAAAGAAGATCATTTTTAATAGAAATCTCCTCAAAGACCCTACCATTCCAACCATCTTCAATATACCATTTAAGCTGATTAACATCATGCATGACTACTTATAGGGCTCTTTCTAAAGATGGAAAATCATTTATATAAGATTGAAGTTGTTACATGATCCATTTTATTTTATTGTTGAGGGTACACCACGTATGTAACTAAACTAGGGAATCTTAAGAGTCACAAACTAGATCCCTATATCTAGAATTGCTAGTCCAGTGTTGATAAAAAAGGAATCGAGTGTGATGATCTCGACCAGATGATAGCGATATAAGGAGAGGGGAGTGGTCCAATATAATTCTTTCTAATTGGGTAACCCGAGTAGATTTAGAAACAGATAATGCAGACATCATAATATAGTCTGTCATATTAAAAATTATCTTAAACATCATAACCATTGATAATATATACATTGTACATTGATAGATAAAATTAGTTTCTATTAAGGGTTAGGATAAAGTATTACTAGAAAATATATATGTTTTCATGATCTTGACATGTAGTATAATAATATATGATTCCCTTTTTTGGAGCATCCAAATGACATGGGATCACTAGGATTTTCCCTTGATGAATTACAAAGTGAAATTCAACATCTAAATAACTGATGAAAATATATTAGAAGTTAAGGATTATCATGATCACATAACTAACCTTGTTTGTCAAACCACTAGTTTAATTACACACCACCACACCCTATACACTTTGTGTTCAAATTGCGATAATAATTTTATAAGTATATATACCCCAGTATTATGATTTTTTATATATTTTTTTCTTAATATAATAATTATTATATTTATCCATTTTAATTATTTCAATTTTAAATTAGTTAATGAATATATAAATTTTGATATAATAAAACAAATATTGTACATCTATAAAACATAATGATAAAATTAATGCAATGTTTTTGTTGAATTCAGGATATTTGAAATAAATTTTATTTTCATATAATATGGTTATTAAAAAATATTTACATTTTAACGAAAATATAATTTTGTGACATCCAATAAAATATTTATAAGGGTAAGAAACCTTTATTCTCATAAAAATAGTTATGTTACAATAAATGAATATGTTCATTTGAAATTTAAAATTCTCTCATACATTTAATTATTTCGATAGAATACATATTATTCTTAAATTAAAATGAATAAATTTACTGGGGAATTATTTTTCATTATTTATAGATATATATAAATTTTTGCGTAAAAAATAATCACAGTGAAAATAAATGGAATGTACTATGAAATCATAGTTCCCCAAATGTGATATAATAAATATTATAATGTGAGATTTTGTAATCAAATTGTTATAAAAATGATTCACTTTGACATCATCAAGGGTGTTATTTAATGATTCTGAGTTTTTATATTTATAAAATATTGAAAAAATCTCATATTTAAAAGAAAAAATCGAAAACACCCATGTGAATTCATTTCAATTTTATTTATTTATCATATGGAATATGAAAACAATTTTTTAAAATTAATATTTACTACCATATTCATGTTATAAATTATGACCCATCATTTCAATAATATTCACTAAAAACCCATTGGTCATGAAGCTACTCTTACTATAAGTAATTAAATCCCTTCCACATTGTTCCCAAGATCTCTACATGCTTCAACTAATATGTTATAATCACCATATTAATGTATGAAACACCATATTAATCCATTTATGTCATGTACATTCAATGTAATAATCTCTTTTTATATACCACATTCCTTATTGTAATTTATTTTTACACATCCCTTTAAAAAAACTATGATTCCAATTTAATCAAAGAATATCTTTCACTATCCATAAAATATTCAACAAATCATTATATGGGATCATTATATTTCTATATTTATCCTTGTATTATCCATGCTAAACATTTGAATAGTGAATTTCCTTTAAAATTTTCAGTCAATGTTACTATCAATGTTTTACCAATACTTCATTATTTAGTGATCCTGATGGATATAACCTTCACACCATAATGATGGGGTTTTATATGATTAATGAAATTATTATGTCATATGATTTACATGTCACAGAAATTTAGGTACATGATATGCTTGTGACAAGTAGGACTATAATTATATATCAATGAACTACATTGGGAAATGTTTTTATATTATGATATTATAGTTATTTTTCTTATAGGTAATCCAAATAATTTTTTTTGATATATCTTGGTGATTAACGGTAATATATATGAATTATTTAAATATTAATGTTGTTAAAAATTTATTTTATGACTTTATTGCAATAATATATCTTGAATCTCAGATCATTTTTATGATTCTCATCCCATTTATTTCATCTTGATACATATCATGAAAAACATGTATTACATTTATCATGTGTTGATTTTATTATAACCTAATTATAATTTATATCTTATCTATTTTTTATTTTAATCCTCAAGTTGTCACATATAGTTTTAGAAGATCAATGGAATGCAATGGAATCTAATGGAATTATACAAATAATAATTTTATACCTAATCTTAATTATGTTATAATCGTTCTAATTTTTGAAAAAATCTAGGATTTATGATCTTATGGGTTTTTATTATGTGTATACTTATGTAACAATTAATTAATTAGTTTGTATTAAGGATATGATTAATTATACATGATATTAGAGAAATGTTTAATAATTTTATGTGATTGGAATTAGGAAAAATTATCAATACATAGGTATATTAATAAACCTAGTAAAACACCACTAAATTTTGGAAATGAATGAATTATATGGTTTGTAGAAAACAAAATCATAGTCTGGATACTTCAAGAAGATGTGGTTAATGAATATTTTTACATAGGGGTAATAAAATGAAATTTGAGGATTTGAATTTTTGTTGACCGACATCTCATGTAATAAAATGAGGTTTTTCATAATTTTTTTTATAATTCAGGGTTATATTATTTAGTAAATTCAAAAAATTATAACAAGAAACTATGACTGGGAAAAATTAATATAAAATTTTATGTTGGGAAAAGAACCACATATAAAATAGTTTGATATAAAAAAATAATCATTTATGTAATTTATAAAATTTACAAGTTATCCATTATTTATTCATATTTAGTCTTTTAGGGGATTTTTAGTATAGAAATTCTCAAACATTACATTATGTTTAAATTTTTTAATAGATGGTAAAAAGATTAATAGAGTCAAAACCACTGTTTTGTGCAATTACTGGGCTAACAAAATGAGATTCCCATTCCAATAAAATAAGGTGTCTACTAATTCATGGAAGTAAAATATAATACAAACTATTGTTTGGAATAGATTCATTAATTAGGGGGACATCAGATGATCTTATAAAATAAAATCTTAAAATTGGACCCATTATGTGATAAATGCCCCCAACACCTATTTGATCTTCAGATACCATATCAGTGAAACAATGGATAAACATAATTTCATATATCATACATATCCATAAAATATCTAATCATTATATTGTTGTACGTGTAGTTTAGCATATAGAGAGTAAAAATTATCAGTAGTGGATTTTGAAAAAACAAATGAAGGCCAAGGAATAGATTTATGTGTTGCATAAGAGAATTTTTTTAAATTTTTTATTTATATTTTACTCATAGACATAAAAATATAATATGGAGGGTTTAGCCTCAATTTAATGATTAAGTATCCCTTAGTTCTGATGGATCAAACATCATTGTAATTTCATAATAAGAGTTCCACATTTTCATTTCCATACAGAGAATCATTGACCACATCTTTGTTTGGATAAAGTGTTGTCAGTGAAATACATTAGTGATTTGAGAATTCAAAAGATATTATAAAATTGTTTAATTTTCCCTCAAATTGAAGATAAAAATCAATGACACTCAAAGGTGACTGAAGATTTGATATTGGAAAAAGATAATGGATATTAATTATAGAAAAGTGATGAATATATATCTATGGAAAGGGATGTACAACACCAAACTATTAAAATGTGTTGGTAAAAGCCTCCCATAAAAATTATTGATTTGGACAAGGGAATTTTTTATACATGGGAAGGGTGAGAACCTCAAGATAGAATTATGATGATAGAATCCGACCAATGTTATGGAAGAATATAATTCCCCTTTCAAACATTAGGAATTTTTCAAATGTTTCACATCCCTTGAATATGGAAACAGTTTGAATCAATACAATATTCCAAATTTTTTAGTGGCAACCAATAATAACAACCTCTATGTTTTAGAGAATAACCTAGAGATTATTACATCACACCTAATAAGGTGTGTCTCCACAATGATGATATGGTAGATATTATAGTCATTAATCCAATAATAGGGATCATAATATTTGATTGTAATTTTACATGTCCTTCATATTTTTCATGTTTATAAGGTATATTAGGACACCACATTCAATCATGGAAGTAGTGATTTTGGTTAATATCGAAAATGATCATCTTTTTTCATCCAATGTATATAACATCCCGCATTCCTATATTTTTGTTTTCCAATTCCTATAGAATACTGTGATACTCAATTATGTGTAATTATATACAATTATGGGTTTGAATTGGATTTCATTTTATAGAACCAATGTGATTCTCTATCTGAAGTAAATCACCCTCTATATCTAAAAGACCACTATTATAAATTAATTATGAAAGGGGGAGGATGAATCGTTTTTGGTATCATCATAACAATAAATGATATTATTTCTTTATGGGTTATATTATTTTTTTCATAAGATTTATACAAAGGAAAATATTATCCCTAAAGGCATTTCAATTATATAGGAATATTATTACGTGTTAACCGAATAATTTATTTATCTTTCTCAGTGATGTGATGTTGAGTAATCAATATAGAGTATACATGAATATTTTAAAATATGTAAGACTCCATAATAAATTTCCATTTTTCAAACGTTTTTCCTCAATAATGAACTATAATATAATCTAATTTTTTTTGTTATTTATCCCAATATCCATAATTATTTAGATTAGAAGTCCTATTCAACAAAAAAGGATACAACAATGCACCTCTGCATTGATTAATATGAACTCAAAAAATCAATATAAACAAAAATAGTCAACTACTATCGATTATTGAATTGCCTGATATGATAAATGATGTCCAATATTTACTATAAATCTATAGTTGGGAATGTATCATGTAATAGAGAAGTAGGATATTCTCTATTATGTTTTACATAAAATGTACAAGCACTATGAGTATATACTAATGATATTTTATCTCAATAGTTCTCAAAATATCTTCATTTTCGTAATTTATATAAAAATTAGTAAATACATCCAATAATATGAGGTTTTGTTTAATTATGATATTCTTATATAATTTAATTGAAATCGGTACACAAGGAGAATATGATGTCTATACTAAAGGCATTGAAAAAATAAGAAAACTTGAATGGGATGTATTGTAAAATAGAGTTCATGAAAGTGAATATAATATTCATTTTGAATTTTATCAGTAAAAACTAACATATTTGTATCCTTAATGAATATTTTATATTAATTGATATCCATGAAAACTATATGTCACATCGTTCATTTATTTTCATTTATTTGATGGATTTTTTTTTCAATTTGTGAGAATCATCTTCATGTTTTCAGGAAAATGTACCCAGCTAACTCAATGGGGATTATGGATTCTTCATGATTGATGTATGTGATTGAATACTCAAAGAGTAAATGAAAAATCCATTAAAAATACCTATGCTCATACGACACTCAATGGGTGATGAAATTGTGACCTATTATGATTCGTTCAATATGTTATTGGGGTTTTTACTCATAAAATATTTTAATGTGATATACAATTAATCTAAAAAATAATGATTAATTAGAGAAACTACTCAGCACATGATCTGTATTTATCTTTATTGATATCTTCAATGATGGCTTGGTGATATTACCACTATGAGAGAATTGTGACATAAATACAGGTCAAATAGAGATATGGTATATAATCAAGAAAATGGATCTCAATATAAATTAATGATGGTGTCTGGAGCTAAAAAATGAATATGATTATTTACTCCACTAACATTATGGGTATGTGGACAAAGGGAAAGGTGATCAAAGTAAAAAAAATGTAAAAAATCATACATTATAATGATCAAAAGGTAAAAAAATATTTATTGACATGAAATGGATAGGTTGATGAATAATTAGGGGATCTTAATACAACTATTATAAAATAAATACTAAAATAGTAATTTTTAAAAGCCTCATAATGACCCAAAAAGATGATGAGTATCTATATAAAATGGTATCAGAAATTATAGAGTATACCATTATTAAAATTAGAGTTATAAGGAATGGAACCAGAACGTGTGTCTCATACAAATGATAACTGAATAGTGAAATTACATATTATTCACATAGATCACCCTTCTCTATTCAAGTATGATGAAATTAAATGACTATATATATATATATATATATTAAGAATAACATTTGGTCGAATAAATGATTATTTTAGATTACAAACTTTTTATATTGAGGAATGGTATGGAAACAAGTCTCAGATTGATAACATAAAGTTATGGTTATGATTGGCCCATGTCCCATTAACATATGTGTTTTTAGTATGATGTCAATAAAATGTAATTGATGATTATAAAAAAATAATTATAATCTCATCATTATAATAACATAATAATGAACATAATATATGATCATTTTATCATCATGTAGGATTATATAGTAATAATATTTAGTATTTTAGTTTTACACTCTCTAGACATCTATATCTTGATATGAATTGATTTTTAGGGTCGATTATAAGTGAAGTTTTGATGACATTGTTAGATTACTAACCACATTACCCATTATTCAGCCACCTTGTTTGATAGTTTCATTAAAATATGAAAGTGAGTATATAAATCATTAAGTATTGAAGGTTTTATGAAACAATGCGGATGGGAGATCACATTTTATTATTTATTATTTGATGATTTTATATTATACTGAAGTTAAAAATCCAAAAAAAAGAAGAGTTTTATTAAATATTTATATCACATTAATTGTTTTGCAAATTAAATTGGTTCTGTCAGATGATTTAATCATCGCAAAATAAAACACCAAAATAAAAATTGAATAAAGATAACATAAAAAAACCCTCTTAGAGATTGTAGTTACTACTCTATGAGATAGACATAGAAAATTAGTGTAATATGTGATTCTAGAAACCAACACATAACCACTTGATTATACATACTCATACATGAATAGGGTACATACATTATTTTGAAATATTCATGTATTTTGGTCACTCTGAGAAAATAATATATTTTTATGAGAAAATACTCATTATGATGACATATTAAAATCATGGTATATTATAATGTTTTACCCTTATATAAAAACCTCCTATCTCAAATGATAAATCAAACACCTAATACACTTTTTAGAATTATCCTAACATGAAGAATATTTGTGGTGGCCATGTTCCTCGGGGGTGCATTCATGAGAGTGAGAATTATTATATCCATATTTTCTCTCACATAGTAATAGGTTTATGAAATTTTATTTACAAAATAAAAAATAAAAAATTGTTATTATAAATATCATTTTACTAACATAATATAATATTTTCAGGATCAATTCTTAATTGTTAAAAATTTCCATCATTCAAGAAGCATTTCATGATTACATGAAATTTCATGTTAAATAATATCGTTTGAAAAATATTTGTAACTTTTTGAATTAATATTTTTAATATATTTTAATTTAATTTTATTATATGTACATTTTATTTGTGGTCAATTGTATTTATAATTGGGTATTATAAAAGGGTACTAGAATAATTGGCCCTTATTAAGTTATTTATTTTTTTGGTTATATATATTCTTTAATATTTGGTAATAAATTTGTAAAAAGAGAAAAAAGAATATCATCTATATATCCAGTATTTTTAGAAAAAAATTGTGGTTATATATATAGTGAAATGAATAACATTAAAACTATATTATACATAATAAATGATAAATTGGTGTTATTTAGCTGTTAATTAAAAATTAATATTGTGAATTATGTTTATCCAAATAAAAAATAATTGAGTATGAAACTACAAGACACATTATTGGTGAATATGTCAAAATTTTTAAGAAATTATGTATTTTCTCCAATAGCATTGTTTTTCACAAAATTATGTAAACAATACATGATTCTCATAAATAATGCGTTGGGGGATATAGAAAATTTTAGACAAATGTGTAGAAGATATTGGAACACGAGAAATATCCAATAAATGAATATTATGAATTGATAAACCATTCTTATGATAATTAATATATATAAAGAGAAATGAAAAGATAATTACATGTAAAATTCTACCATAAATGAAATGTAATTTTTAATAAGTATGTGTTTCACTTTACCATGTTTATTATGATAAATCTCAAAAATAACATATTAAATAGCCTAAAAAATAATCTATTAATAATGTAGTAACTTATAGTATTGTATATATATTTGTAGAAAGTATTAAAAAATTATTCTTTATATATAGATAGTGATATATGAATCATCACATGAACATTCTAAATAATTTCTCTGAGTAAATTCCTCTCCTCATATCCATTAGTTAATATTTTTATATACTCGTCACTTTCATTTTTAGTAGTTACATAAAATTATATCACTCGAGTTTATATTTATCCACATTAACAAGTAGAAGATCAATAATAATATAATGAAAATATATGTATTAGAATGTATATTTTTATATGTAAATATTTTTAAATAACATTATCTCTGCTAGGTGTGTGTTTTTCCATTTTAATAATAATGAAAATATTATTTAATTTTTCACCCTGAATGTTGAAAAATAATAATTAATATTAGGTTTAAGATTTGTGATATAGTTCTTGAACTATAATATGAAGGTTAAAAGAGAGCAATTTTATGGGTATTCTAATTTTAACATGAAAATATTCAAATTTTGGCTATATATTGTTTAACAAATCCACTAATAATAATTTAAACCATGTAGATCCTCCGTAAATGTATATTGATTACTCATATACATTAAATAAAACTATGAAATGGTACTAATAATTATATCATCAATGTTAAACATTGTATATGGATTTTAAGGCCTTAAAAATTGTTAGAGGGATCTGAGGGATGAAAAACCTTCCCATTAATCCACAACTAAATTTTCTAAAATATCTATAAGGTTTTAATATAGATAAAAATAGTTTTGATTGGGGATATATTCACCCACTTAATAAGTGATATGAATACATAATATTGGTGTGAAAATATCAATGACTACATTATATTAAAAGGGTTAGATAAATAATAATGAAAATCATTAAATGATTTATTTATTGATGAAATTTCATATATGATATATCATTGAATTTTGACAAGGTTGAATGGTATATGGAAGTTCAGTGAACTAAATTAGTTGTGGTTCTCAATATTTTGGGTTAAATTCCAATAAATAAAAATCATTAGATAGTAATAAGGAAAAATAAAAATATAGATTAAAAATTGGTCAATTTTCAACTTTTTATAATATTATTGATTATGTGAGATGGAGTGATTGGGTAAAAAAATATAAAAAATTGGATTGTGTTTTTCAGTTATTCTTCAATTAATTACAAATAATAAAAGAATTATTGGATTATGTATTATTGTATAAATATTTGTAAATAGGCTTACCCCTTTAGTTATAATTAAATTAACTAATTTTAAAATCCATGTAACCGTATTAGTTTTTTAATTTTGACGTTATTTTATTGCTATAAGAGATAACTACTATATATGTGAGATAGTAATGATTGGAATTTTTTGAAGAATTATGTGAGTTTATATTGGGTGGGTGTGTTGGGTATTTTGAATAAATTATAATTCTAGGATATATATATATAGGAATAAATTGAGAATCACTACGGTTTTGTAAGAATTACCATATATACCAATCACATATTATTAGATTAAAATGACCAAGAGTATTTTGGAACCAGACTAAAATTTCTGTAACACCCCAGGTAAATAAAGAATATGACATTTTCACATTTATCCATATTTGTGAATAAAATATTAATATTATTTTAAAGGGGACGCTATGCTCGATGGCGTACCCAATATGCAACAATTAGTTTCTTGGGAATCTTACGTTGCACTCTAATAATAAAATAATATTATTTTAAATGGTAGTTAATGCCTAGTAGTTGTAATCGCGGGAATGAACAGAACTAACTACAAAATGATTATATATGTTTCTGAAATATTTTTACTCTTTACAATAAATGTTATAGGACTAAAAATGCGAATGAATCCAATTTTAAGCGTAAACATTTTAATATTATTTCAAAGGTTGATTAACCACCTTTTGATGTCGAACCACCTTTAAATCCACTTTTTGACAATTTTATGTGTTATATTTGACAAAATAAAATTCCACTTTAGAATCGGGACATCAAAATTTACTTTGTGTAAATTTTTTGTATTTTTTTGATAAAGTTCATTTTATTAATGAAAAGTGAAAAATGTTGTTTTTAATTCAAAAAATATATTTTATATAATTTATATCTATGATTATATTTTCTTTTGAATTGGTTTAAAAGTGAAATTAGAATATATTTTTTCCATTTAATCCAATAGTGGTTTTTGGAATTAATTTTACTTTGAAATTGGACTTAAACTAGTGTCAACCTTTTGATATATATTGTTTTATAAAAAAACGATATTTGTCATGACAACGGGATTTATTTATTAAATAAATTAATGTCACTTATATGATTTTAATTTTGTAAAATAGACATCAATTTTGAATTCGAAATATCAAATATAGCTTAGGGTGATGTTTCGGTATTTTTCTGAAAAACTTCAATTTTTGATGAATAGTGAAACCACTAAGTGGTACTTAAAAAATAGATTTTTCGTTTAAATGAAACATTACCACTTCTGGGTTTTGAATTTCAAAAATATGACATACATAGTTGTCATTAGGAAGTAAAATTTGGTTCAATGGGATTAAAATAATTTTTTTGGTGAATAGTAACTTTTATGTTTTTAATCGTGATTAGAGGTAATTAGTGTAATTTAAGGAAAAAATAATGTTTTAACAATATGAATTGACCTAGAAACATTTCATACCCTTATTGGATGTGTCATGGCCGACCAAGACAAACCATGTGTCGATTTTGGGGACTCCATGGAGCCACATGGGTAAGATAATGACATTAATGACTTTTATTTAAAGATAAAATGAAAATGTCACAAGCATGAGATGTTTCACTAAAAAATAATTTAAATGGGGTTATACAAGTAATATTTTTTACTATAAATATTCATTATAAAGATAAAAAAAATTTATACATCATGATATCTTTTTTATAATTTTGAGACATTAAATAATTTAAATTATTTTTGACATCATGATGATGTAGCGATTACCTCATTAATAAAGGATTTAAATAAAATGAAAATATAATGTTAAAACTATAACTTACACTTGTCAAAGACCTATTGGATGAGTATATTTCTAACCCTTACCACCTTATACTCGAAATACATCAATGTGGGACCTTTAAAATCCGAAACTCATTTGAAAATAAAGTATCATTTTGTAACATTCCAAGAGTGCCCCTCCACTCCTCTTATAAAAGGCCGCCACCTCTACCACCTTACCCACACATCCAAAGCCTTTGGCTCGGCCAACACCTGCCCATATTGTCTCTCCAAATCCCTCTATTACTCCTAGAAGCCTCACATTGGGCATAAGTCTTCCCAAGGAAGCCTTTGAGCTCAAATCAAAAAGAGTTACCTGATTTAAAGGTAGTGGCTTCTCTTGTGTTCTTATGTATTATTTTGCTTCTCCAACCCCTAAACTCTTTTTATTCATTTATTTTGTAACAAAACCAGTATCTAAAATATACTATGATGTTGTTATGTGAAGGATTATAGATACACTTACACACACCATCGTTTAATGGTTAAGGAACATACTGTTTCTGTGGTTGGCGATTTTCTGCCTCACGAAACGATGATTGTTCAATACTATTTTAAACCTTTAAAAGAGGCCATTATGATATCACAATATTTTATATATGATATATATGGTATTTATGTTTACTATATTCTTCTGTATTCTATATTTAAAATATTCCTTTATTCTTTTCATGTTGTTCAAATGCGATAATTTCCTATGAGGAAGTGTGGACTACCGCCCCCTCATGTGATGTGGCTCGTTAATGCAATACATGGAATATATAAAGAATGAAATTAATGAACATATGTGACTTATATAACATATATATTATAATGGAATAATAATATATATATCTCATTTATTTTTAAGTCCATTAATATGACACAAAAAATAAAAGTTGCGTTCATGCGTACGTATGGCCTACTGTCTCCATGAACGGTGATTTTCATTTTTTATCTCCAAATGTTATGGAATAGTATAAAATGAATATGTACTGGATATATATGATATTTGAATCGTTAATAATATTCTTTAAATTATTTACTTATATCTACATGGGCAATCATTTTCGAACAAGTTTATTTTTTTGTTCATGTACCAAACATTGGCCAAAAACATATGATATGAACTAACATTATTAAACAATTATTATAACATTATAATATGTGATATGAAATGAATAATAATCTTTATAGGAGGTAATTAAGAAATTATAAATTTACCAAAGTTTATTATTCAGAAATATAAAGAAACGAACAAGACAAGTCGATCATGAGGTAAGGGAACCTACCCCTCTCTTTCTTTTTAAGTACACTATTTTATGTCGTTCCTTTTAAGATAATCATTCTTATTATTGGGATGTTATTCTATATTAATCTTACTGTAATTTTTATGTTAATATGATGAGACACCCTATTTTCTCTCATCAATCCATTTTGGATGTTTTGATTGGCGCCGTTAGGCTGCCGAATTATCGTAAGAGATCCAACCTCTCTCTTTCTTTTTAAGTACTCTCCTTTATGTCACTTATTTTAAGCTTCTATTTGTTATGTTGGGGTATGTTATTTTATATTCCTCTTTAAATTATATTTTAATATAGTGATAGACACTATTTTGATCTCATCAATCCATTTTTGGATGTTTTAAGTGGTGCCGTTAGGCTGCCGTGTTTTCGTAAGGGAATTTTCATCTCACTTTTATTCCTATGTGATATATGCTACATTTTCCACCATTTCCTTTGAGTGGTATATGTACTGCCCATTATTTTACTCTCTGTGTAATATAATTTCTTTTATGAGTATTTACCTCAATGTTGTATTTTCCTTCTTTCACGGGGTGTATGTTTCGAAAGATACCCAAGTCGGTAAGGGAACTTTTCGCCCTCCTCTTTTTAAAAGACTTATTTTGTTGGGTATTTTAATTTACATATTGTAATGTTGGTATATGTTCTTCTACATCCTTATTGTTGTAAATTTTATGTCCTAGTGATTAGATACCCTTTTTATCTCTCATCAACTCATTTTCTGAAGTTTGAAGTGACGCCATTAGGCTGTCGAATTTTTGCAAGGGAACTTCTTAACCCAATTTTGATTCTTTGGGATAAACTTGTACTCCTTGAATATGTTGTTCTATGAATATGTGTGAATGAAATATGATTGTTTTACACATAACATCCACTTATATTTGGTGTATTCGTTTGTCACACATAATTATGTAATTGATTTATCCTTAATCCAAGGATATCGTCTTTGTATGGGACTTCGTCTCAATCTCCTTTCATTGAGGCAGATTTTTTTTATACACAACCTTCTTTTATATAGTGTATAAACCCCTTTGACTTTTACATTAATCCAAAATGAATATTTTTTTATACGAAGCATTTTAATAAACGGCAAAAGGGAATGTTTTTGTCGTACAGATGTGGCGACAACGACTTCTCCGCCGTTATGACCATTATTTGAGTTTCGGCTTCGTCTACAAGCCATACATTTTTTTAAAATAAAAATAAATACCCTTTTTTACTTTTCATTTTTTTTGGTATTGAAAATAGTTTTCCTAATGTTTGTATATCAATTTTTTGTACTAATATTTTGTGATTGAAAAGTGGAAATGTTCTGTTTCTTTTATGCATGTTTTATGTGATACGATTGTGTTATGGTTCTTGGGCATTATTATGAAGACGGGTGGTTCCGTGATAAACTAAGGGCAGGTGAGCCCGATATAGCTCTCCAATGCATTAGGTAACGCGAAGGAGTTAAACATTAAGGTTTCTCCGAAGATATTTAGGGAATATACTGTGATGGGTATTCCAAACGTAACCAAGAGGGTTACTCCCTATGTAAGAATGTTATGAATGCCTCAACATACCTTTATGCCTTATGTTTTCTATGATTTATTCATGATTTGATGAGGTATGTTAAAATGCTTATGTTTTATGAGTAAAGTTTTATTTCATACATGGACTAATGTTTTATTTTCGTACATTCATATCCCTTACTTAGCTTTTCATGCTCATCCCATGTTTGTGAAATTTTTTCATAGGTCAATGGAAAGGTGCATGATATGATGATAGTGTCAAGGATGTGTTAAGAAAGAAACCATGTTTTATTTTAAATATGTTTCCATTGATGGGTAAAAACCAATACTATCTTTTATTGTATCCACTTTGGTTAAATGTGGGATGCAATGCATGTTTTATGATCTAATTTTCTAAAAATCTAAACCTGAAAAAATCCTCAAGGTGTATTCTTGAAATATCTCATTATTAAGTAATGCTTAAGGCTAGGGCCTTATAGTAGGTATCAGAGGTCAGTTTAGACAACTTTAGGGATTAAGAGTTTTTTTTGACACATTATTAGTCCCTATATCTATTATTTCAGTTAAATAATTGTTTTGTATCTTATTTCAATTCAAGTAAAGTCGGTTACGAATGTAAGGAGGAGGATCTCAAACGACATTCCTATCTCTTCCTGATGACATGCTGGCAATAATTATTTCAAAGTCATGTTTGGATAATTGTGAAACCTTTTCTAGCATACAACTCACTTGCAAGAAGTTGTTTGAGATATCAAAAACCTCCACTATACCTTTTTATCATCGTGGGTCATGGGTTGTATTTAGGCAAATACTATTTTCACAATATTCTCATATTTTCCGGAAAGGTAAATATTATCAATGTATTTTAAAATATTTTACCTTATCAGAAGAATTTGAAGCATATTATGATTTTAAAAATGGTGCTGAGGAAGGAGACCCTTGCACAACTTATCTATATTTGCTTTTAAAATATAGCCTCTCAGCACATACATATGGTATTTTAAAAGGACCAATAATAGAAAGTTTCAACTCAAATTATGTCCGACTATTTTATAGAAATGATGTTTTATCAGATGTTTTGGAATTATATGTCATACATGATTATTTTCCAAAACTATTTTTCTATGAACACCCATATGACCCATGCTGTACAAGGTGTATTTGGATGGAGGAAGCAAATGATTTTGAAGGATCTCTAAATCATTGTTGTAATGCATTGGACTTCTACATACATGAACAATATGACGATGAAACCGAGTGGATGGCATGATCAAGGTATGTTGTTATTCATTTTGGGAATTGTTTTATTTTATGGTGGAGAAATAAGACTACAAGAATTAGTTAGTTAAGATCATAATGAATGTAGATGAAAATGAGAGGTATAAGGAAACTATTGAGGTTAAAACATGTTAGGGTTATTTTTGGAGTTTTATAAAAAGGACAATAGGCAGACCGTATAACAACTCATCGTGTCGGACAAAGCCATTGGAATCGAACCCACAACCAAAGGGCGATTGATATTTATCGCCTACCACTGGACTACGTGAAGACCCTGGTTAGTATGAATTATTCTATTTAGTTATATGATTTAATAAATTAAGAGTATGTTGATTTTGGGTTATCTATGTAAATTATTAACCTATCATGGAGGATATGTGATTAGGTTAATTACTTTTCAATATGAGACTTTAAAAGAAACTGATGTTATTTGGAGATAAGTGTTAATTTGTACATTGAAAGACTATGTGATTAAATCCTTCAAATATTTGGGTTTCAATGTTAGTTTTGTTTACTTTGAATAATTTTAGGGAAATTTTTTTTATTGAATGGTCTTTGTTGAACTTTGGGTATTGTTTGAAAAATTTTGGAGATTAAGAATAGATTTTTTATCCTTTCTGGGTATTATCTGATCTCATACTATCCTTTTAGGTTTTATTTTTGGATAAGCTCTAAATACATGGGAAGTATATAGTTCTCTTTTGTGGGATTAGGTTATTATCTAGTAGTTGAATATAGCTCTCTTAATGTAAACAAGTCTAACTAAATACTCATCATTTGGGGAAAGTACGAGTTTGTGTAAGAAATCTAGTAAAATTTGAAAGTCAACATGACAAGTAAGTATGTTTCCGTAAGATCAAAAATAAATTCCTCAATGAAAAGTAACTTAAAACAAAATTGTTGTCTATTAAAGTTTCCTACGGGGGAATCGAATACTGTTTAACCCACCACAAGTACATGATTTTCATGTGGTTAACTTTCTCCTAAACATGTTTTCTATCACTCTCCCTCAGAACATGACCCTTTGTTTTTTCCTCCATATCCATTTTTTCCTACATGGAATCCTAGTATGGGTTAACTCGGGTGACCTTTGTATTTATCTTTCTTTATTTTAAAGTGATTTTTTTACTGACTCTTGTTCCGATGTGGGATTTTCAATGAAGTTCCCATGACCAATTTTAAAATTGGGAGGATGTAATTTACAAAAGGGGGGAAGGATGTAACACCCCAGGTAAATAAAGAATATGATATTTTCACATTTATCCATATTTGTGAATAAAATATTAATATTACTTTAATGGGGACACTATTCTCAATAACGTACCGAATACGCAACAATGTGTTTCTTGTGAATCTTACGTTGCACTCTAATAATAAAATAATATTATTTTAAAGGGTAGTTAACGCCTAGCCGTTGTAATGGCGGGAATGAACAGAACTAACTACAAAATGATTATATATGTTTGTCAAATATTTTTACTTTTTAAAATAAATGTTAGAGGATTAAAAATGCGAATGAATCCAATTTTAAGCGTAAACATTCTAATATTCTTTAAAAGGTCGATTAACCGCCTTTTGATGGAGAACCTCTTTTAAATCCACTTTTTGACAATTTTACGTGTTATATTTGGCAAAATACAATTCTTATTTAGAATTGGGACATCAAAATTTACTTTGTGTAAATCTTTGGTATTTTTCCGATAAAGTTCATTTTTTTAATGAATAGTGAAAAATGTTGTATTTTAATTCAAAACCTAATTTGAATATAATTTATTTATATGATTAGATTATCTTTTGAGTTGGTTTTAAAGTGAAATTCTAATATATTTTTACCATTTAATCCAATATTGGTCATTGGAATTAATTTCTCTTTGAAATTGCACTAAAACTAGTGTCAATCTTTTGATATATATTATTTCATAAAAACACGCTATTTGTCATGACAGTGGGAATTAATAATTAAATTAATTAATGTAACTTATATGATTTTAATTTTGTAAAATAGACATCATTTTTGAATTTGGAATATCAAATATAGCTTAGGGTGAAGTATTGGTATTTTTCTGAAAAACTTCAATTTTTGATGAATAGTGAAACCACTAAGTGGTACTTAAAAAAATGATTTTTCATTTAAATGAAACTTTACCACTTCTATGTTTTGAATTTCAAAAATCCAACAAACATGGGTTTTATTAGGAAGTAAAATGTGGTTCAATGGGATTAATATAATTTTTAGTGAATAGTAACTTTTATGTTTTTAATCGCAATTAGAGGTAATTAGTGTAATTTAAGGTAAAAATAATGTTTTAATAATATGAAATGACATAGAAACATGTCCTACCCTTATTTTATGTGTCATGGATGACCAATACAACCCATGGGTCGATTTTGGGGACCCCATGGAGCCACTTGGGTATGATAATGACATTAATGACTTTTATTTAAAGTTAAAATGAAAATGTCACAAGCATGAGATGTTTCACTAAAACAATTTTTTAATGGGGTTATAAATGTCATATTTTATACTATAAATATTAATTAGAAATATAAAAATATTTCCTACATAATGATAATTTTTTTATAATTTTATACATTAAATAATTTAAATTATTTATGACATCATGATGATGCAGCGATTACCTCATTAATAAAGGATTTAAATAAAATGAAAAGATAATGTTAAAACTATAACATAAACTTTTAAAAGACCAATTGGATGAGTATATATTTACCCTTACCACCTTATCCTCTAAATAAATCAATGTGGGACCTTTAAAATCCGAAAATCATTTGAAAATAATGTATCATTTTGTACCTTTCCAAGAGTGCCCCTCCTCTCCATTTATAAAAAGCCCCCACCTCTACCACCTTACCCACACTTCCAAAGCCTTTGGCTTGGCAAAAACCTACCTATTTTGTCTCTACACATCCCTATATTACTCCTAGAAGCCTCACTTTGGGCAGATGTCTTCCCAAGGATGCTTTTGAGCACATATCAAAAAGAGTTACCCGATTTAAAGGTAGTGTCTTCTCTTGTGTTTTTAGGTTTTATTTTGCTTCTCCAAACCCCTAAACTCTTTTTATTCTTTTATTTTGTAATAACAAAAGTATATTAATTATCCTAGGATGTTTTTATGTGAAGTATTAGAGCTACAATTACACACACCTTCGTCTAATGTTTGAAGAACATACTGTTTCTGTGGTTGGCGATTTTCTGCCTCACGAAATGATGATTGTTCAATACTCTTTTAACACCTTTAAAGGTGGCCATTATTATGTCACTGTATTTTATATATGATATATATGGTATTTATGTTTATTATATGATTCTGTATTTTATATTTAAAACATACCTTTATTCTTTTCATGTTGTGCAAGTGAGATAATTTCATATGAGAAAGTGTGAACTACCGCCCCCTCAAGTGATGTGACTCATTAATGAAATACATGGAATGTATAAAGAATGAAATTAATAAACATATGTGACCTATATAACATATATATTATAATGGAATTATAATATATATATATATATCATTTATTTTTAATTCCATTAATATGACAAAAAAATGAAAGTAGCGTTCATGCGTACGTACGGCCTACCGTCTCCACGAACGGTGCTTTTCATTTTTTATCTCCAAATGTTATGGAATAGTATAAATTGAATATTTACTGGATATATATGATATTTTAATCATTAATACTATTCTTTAAATGATTTAATTATAACTACATGGGCAATCATTTTCAAACATGTTCATTTTTTTTTGCTCATCTACCAAACATTGGCAAAAAACATCTGATATGAACTAACATTATTAAACAATTATTATAACAATATAATATGTGATATGAACTGAATAATAATCATTAAAGGAGTTCCTTAAAAAATTATAAATTGACCAATGTTTATTATTCAGGAATATAAGGAAACGAACAAGACAAGTCGTACTTGAGGTAAGGGAACCTACCCCTCTCTTTCTTTTTAAGTACACTCTTTTATGTCGTTCCTTTTAAGATCATATTTCTTATGATTGGGATGTTATTTTTTATTAATCGTACTGTAATTTTTATGTTAATATGATGAGAGACCCTATTTTCTCTCATCAATCCATTTTGGAAGTTTTGATTTGTGCCGTTAGGCTGCCAAATTTTCGTAAAAGATCCAACCTGTCTCTTTCTTTTTAAGTACTCTCCTTTATGTAAATTCTTTTAAGCTCATCTTTGTTATGCTGGGGGATGTTATTTTATATTAATCTTGCTTAAAATTTTATTTTAATATGGTGATAGACTTTATTTTGATATCATGAATCCATTTTTGGATGTTTTATGTGGCGCCGTTAGGCTCCTGAGTTTTCGTAAGGGATTTTTCATCTCACTTTTATTCCCGTGAGATTTATGCTACATTTTCCACAATTTCCTTTGAGTGGGATATGTACTGCCAATTATTTTACACTCTGTGTAATATAATTTCTTTTATGAGTATTTACATCAATGTTGTATTGTCCTTCTTTCATGGGGTGTATGTTTCGAAAGATGCCCATGTGGGTAAGGGAACTTTTCACCCTCCACTTTTTAAGAGAATTATTTTGTTGGGTATTTTAATTTAAATATTATAATGATGGGATATGTTCTTATATATCCTTATTGTTGTAAATTTTATGTCCAAGTGATGAGATACCCTTTTTATCTCTTATCAACTCATATTCTGATGCTTGAAGTGATGCCGTTAGGCTGTCGAATTTTTGCAAAGGAACTTCTTAACCCAATTTTGATTCTTTGGGATAAACTTGTACTCCTTGAATATGTCGTTATATGAATATGTGTGAGTGAACTATTATTGTTTTTCACTTAACATCCACTTATATTTGGTGTATTCGTTTGTCACACATAATTATATAATTGATTTATCCCTAATCCAAGTATACCGTCTTTGTATGGGACTTCGTCTCAACCTTATTTCATTTAGGCATATTTTGTTTTATACACAACCTTCTTTTATACGGTGTATAAACCCCTTTGACTTTTACATTTATCCAGAAGGAATATTTTATTTATACGAATCATTTTTCTAAATGAAAAAATGGAATGTTTTTGTCGTAAGTATGCGGTGACAACGACTTCTCTGCCGCCGTGACCATTATTTGAGTTTCGGCTTCCTCTACAAGCCATACATTTTTTTAAAGAAAAATAAATACCCTGTTTTAATTTTATTTTATTTTGGTATTGAAAATGGTTTTCATAATGTTCTCATATCAATGTTTTGTATTGATATCTTGTGATTGAAAAGTGGAAATGTTATGTTTCCTTTATGCATGTTTTATGTGATATGATTGTGTTATGGTTCTTGGGAATTATTATGAAGACGGGTGGTTCCGTGATAAACTAAGGGCGGGTGATCCTTATATATATCTCTAATGCATTGGGTAATGTGAAGGAGTTAAACATTAAGGTTTCTCTGAAGAGATTTAGGGAATATACTGTGATGGGTATTCCCAACGTAACCAAGAGGGTTACTCCTTACGTAAGAATGTTATGAATGCCTCATGTTACCTTTATTCCTTATGGTTTCTATGATTTATTCATGATTTGATGAGGGATGATAAAATGCTTATGTTTTACGAGTAAAGTTTGATTTCATACATGGACTAATGTTTTCTTTTCATACTTTCATATCCCATACTGAGCTTTTCATGCTCATCCCATGTTTTTGAAATGTTTTTCACAGGTCAAGGGAATGGTGCATGATATGATGATAGTGTCAAGGATGTGTCAAGAAAGAAACCATGTTTTATTTTAAATATGTTTCGGTTGATGGGGAAATCCAATACTATCTTTTTTTGTAACCACTTTGTTTAAATGTGTAATGTAATTCATGTTTTATGATCTAATTCTCTAAAACACTAAACATGAAAAGATCTTCAAGGTGTATTCTTGAAATATCTCAAGATTAAGTAATGTTTAATGCTGGGGACTTATAATTTCATAAGAAAATTATTATTGAAGAATAAACACCTAGGAGAAAATAATTTCACTCCATGTTACTAAATCCACATATAGATCAGCATGAGATACACAAATTATTCTATAACTCTCCTTATAAAATATATGTTAATATATTCTCATTCTTTAACTATGAATCAATATTCGATGTAAGAATAAATGGTCATGGATGAAGAATACGTAGGTAAAAGAGTAATACAAATTCATTAATACTATATAATATTTTGTCATTTAATGTGATGGTCAATATTAATAAATTTTATACAATACTATATTATTATTTTAAATATCATCTCCTATATAAGCTTAAAAAGGAACAAAAAATGGCTTATAAGATGCATGTTAAATTAATGATACTATAAGAGTTCTAAAAAGATCTTTTATAATCAAATAAATATTCAACCACTATAACTATTAAAATAGTGTTCATTAAAATATAATATTATTCTTGCAAACATTTATAATTCCTCATGAAACACATTTGAATCCATTTATGTGTCCAATTAATTAGTGTTTGATATTTTATAGTATGAATATGATAGTAATTCCAGATAATCATTTTCCTTTGAAATTCTTTGAAGATGTAGTGAATTGGACTGTAACACCCCGACCCTAGTTACCCAGATATGGTGTATTATTACATTACATTGGCATGATATAAGGAATCATGTATCAAAAGACCAATTAGTTTAGTATCCTTGGAAGTACTCGAAATATTTAAATTTTTTACATCAAATCATGAGATAAAAATAAAAAAACATTTTTAACCCTGTGAACACACATATATCCCTTAGCCTATCCCTGAAAGTCAACCAAAAAATACTTCTTCACATCCTAGAAAAAATAATACATAGAAATGGGTGAGCATATATAATCAATAAGGATAACAATATAATGGAAACTTTATTAATAAGCCGAAACATTTTAGACATTATGTAAAACTAAAACATAAGCCTTTTAAACATAAAATTCAGCATAATATGGACATGATAAATATAATAATTACATTTACATATTCACATGGATATTATACTAGTCGAATAATAAAATGTAACATAAATAACTAATTTCATAATGATAGAATACATAATGCTGGACATCCTAACCACATAGTCAAGGCCTCATGCTTAGACTACAAATAATATTTTTTCAAGGCCTAGTGTCGAGACACTAGTTTTTATCTCAAGAACTACTAATTCATCGAGGATCTATAGAGGGCTTCACCTGTCACTTACATATTCCAATTCATTCCTCATTTTAAAAGGATGAAATATAACACAAATATTCATATTTAAACAAGCATTCCAATTTTTAATACATTAACCATAAACAATGAATGATATACAAATAACACCTCCAAAGTCAAACATACCACAAAACCATCAATAAAATATGGAATATGTGTATCACATCAAATTAACATTAAATTGTTATAAAATTAATTAAAGGATATTGACATATTTGAAATCCAAACTATTTGAGAGAAATATCTCTTTCAATTTTGCAATCATTTTAAAGTCAAGTAAATATAAAAGAAAAAATTTATTTTGAGAATATTTATATATGATTGTATGGGAATCTTCAATGGTTTCATAATGGTAGAGAATAACCACACTCTCCATATAAGTTGAACAAAACATACTTACCATAATTTGTCGAAAAGGTTATAAAGTACCCTATTTGGAAAATGACAGAATGATTTCTTTCAAACCATTTTATAAAAACTCAAACAAGGGTATAAATGACTTTAACCCATAGTCTATTAAATAGGTAGAAATGTTTTGAAATAAATTTTAAAGAAACATAGATGTGGATGATAAAGATTTCCCATAAGACAATTATGTAAAACAATCCTCGGATAATAAAAAGAATTTGAAATTAACCCTTACGATGTACTTTTCCTTGGTCATTGATATTTTAACCTCCTATATAATGGTTAAATCATTTTCATTAAATTATAAAAGAACCAAATACATAAATATGATATCATATATGATATTGCTATATTTCTTTTTTAATAATATTTTAGTAGTATCATTGTTCAGGGTGTTAAAAGATTCGTTTTTCCTTTATATGTTTGTTACATAAGCCCTGTTTGTTATGGATAGAATGTATTTGATTCATTTCCAAAATTATATTTTTTGCATAAAAATTATTTTTAATAATCAAATGTAAATTATTATTTAATGGTTATGATGGGGAATTAATCACATCGCGTTCATGGAGATGGTAATCCGTACGTATGCATGAACACTACATCCATTTCATTTTTTTATTTCAAACGGAATGAAGAAAAAATGATACATGGGTATATTATTATTCGAATATAATATAATATTTTATATATGTTATGTATGTTAATTAAAAACATCCTTTATATGTTCCATGTATGGTATTAAAGAGTCATATCACTTTGATGGGGCGATAGTCAGCACATCCTCAAATGAAATTATCGTATATATAGAAAACTTGAAATGAATAAAGGTATGCTATAGAAAATAATTAAATAAAATTATAGATAAAATAAATATCAGAAATATCATATAAAAGTATAGTTTAATCATAATTTCTACCATAAGAGGTGGTAGTAGAAGATTGAACAATCATCGTTTCATGAGACAATAGTTCGACGTCCCCAAAAACATTATGTTCCATACCCATTAGAAGGAGGTGTGCGTAATTGGTGTTAAAATAATTATCAAAACAGAACCTAGTATATTTAAGATACTAGAGTTGTTATAAAATAAAGGATCAAATGTATTTTAGGGGGTTAGAGATGTAAATTAAACGAAAATAACTTAAGAAGAGATGTTACATTTAAATCGGGACACTCCCACTGGTTTGAACCAAATGGATTCCTCGAAGTGCCTTATTCTTAAGTAAAGGCTTCAAAAAAATAGTATGATGTAGAAAAATTAGTTGGGTAGAGTTTGGATGATCCAAGGGACTTGAGAGTTGTGAGAAATGGGTTAGAGGTGAGGGCTTTTTATAAAGGGGAGGAGGGGCTCTTTAAGAATGTTTGACAATATTTTTTTATTATATAATGATTTTAGGTTTATAAAGGTAAAAAACACATTAAAGTAGAATTTATGATGAATCATGCTATAAATAATATCATACAATAATTATTGGAAGGGTTTTGAATATTGTTTTAATTTTTATAATGTCATTTATTTAAATCATTCCTTAATGAAGAAAACACAACATCATTATTATGTCAAAAATAATTATAATTATTTGATATCTAAAAAATATAAACAAAATACCATGTTGAAGGAAATAATATTAGCTTTCAAATTAATATTAATATTATAAATGATATCTTATATAACCCCTTGTAAAATTTATTTTACTAAAATCTATATCTTTATGTCATTTTTTGTCTTTAATTTAAATTAATTAATATAAAGTGTAATTATGACTCTTATGTGGCTCCATGTGGTCCCAAAATAGACCCAAGGATTCCCATGGTTATACATTTTTCATCCAATAGGAATAGGACACAGGTTAGGGTAATTTAACATTATTATTAAAATATATGTTTACTATTATTTACCATATTTTCCCTTTAACCATGGTAAATAAAATATTTATTGATGTAACTATTCATAATGTCTAAAAATATGGAATCCAAAAATGGAATCCATTTTTTCAAATTCAAAACACAGAAGTGGTAGAAATTAATTGACAATTAATTCCCGTTTCCAAAACCAAATGCGTTTTTTATGAAATAATAACTAACAAAAGATTGAAACTTTTTTATGTTCTGTTTAAATGTGAAATAAAATCCAATGAAATAATTTATATTAAATGATAAAAATATAATATAATGAAACTTTAAAACCACTCAAATTTTTTATTTGAAAATATAAATTCTTTCGATTTAAAAAGTTGTTTTCAATTATAATTTATTATTTTTCACTATTCATCAAAATATGAAAGTTATCAGATAAGCATGAAAACATTATCCAAACTAAATTTTTATGTCTCGATTCTAAAGAATAATAAAATATATTTATATTGAATATATAAAAGTGTAAAATATTTTTTTTAAAATGTTCACCGTTAAATGTCGGTAGAATTGTATTTTTTTGTAAAATACAACTTTTATCTGAAAATAATGATTGTGTTCATATATTATGTCAAAGAACCACATAATATGGATTATAAAATTATATGGAGTATATATAATTCAAAATTCAGATAATACTATCCATAACCTCTTTTTGAATGACTAGTTTGGTAAGTTGTGGTTCGCTCGAACTCAGTGTTGCGTGTAGCACAAGTTATTGGAAGAGATAACATACTTTGAAATATTGGGATGTTACATTCCCCCCTACTTTAATAAATTTCATCCTCATAATTTTAAATTTTTCATTGAAAAAAAGTCAAAAATAGAGAAATACCATTGTGTAAAACCCATATTAGAAATTGGGTTGATATAATGAAGACTAAATAAGAGGGAAGGTGAAATGAAAAAGTCATCACCAAATTATGATCTCGATTAGAAGAACATTGGTGGAAATTAGAGAAACAAAATTAGAGTAAAACTTAAAAATTTACCGGATGTGATTGAGTTCATCGATCACAAACAAGTGTAAAATTGAGGGCCTCAAAGTCATCAATGAATGACGATTTAGAATAGCATCGGTTCCACAAAATAGAAGGTATTAAAATAACACATTTTTTGGTTTTATGATCCCTTCCCTAATGTTTAAGAATTAATTTATTCAAAGAGTATGTGGGGAAAGAATATACTTGACATGTATAATTTCACTATTTATTTAATTGAAACACCAAACTAATCTTTCACTCCAAAAGATAATAGAATTCAAAAATATTCAATTTATCTTAATTGTATAGGGTCCCAAAAATAATGAATTTATAAATCATTTGTCATTCTATTAAAAAAAATACATTATAAAACCATGAAATCGCGTAGGCCAGTGGTAGGTGTTGCACTCTTGTCACCCTTTGGTTGTGTGTTCAAGTCTAGCGGCCTTATCTGACCCGATGGGTTGTCACCCGACCTCCGGGTTGTCCTTTTGATGACAATCCAAACATAATATTATGAAATTATTTAACCTTAACAATAGAATTAAATGTCAAACATAATCTATTCCAACCATTAGACATATCCACAATACTTTTGTCTGAACACACAGTCCAAAATTTATAAGGAAGGTCACATAATATACATGTGAGTACCTTCATCATTTATTCTCTTAAAATTTGGTAATAAAATGAATTACAAGAAAACAATATTTTAATAGGCATGTAATTAATTTCTCATTTTTTAAATCATAGAATACTGGATATACTCCTTAAATCCAAAAATTATGCAATCACCAATAATGATTGAATAAAAAACTAATAATTTGTTACAAGGTAGTCAATAAAATCGAATATAATATATCCAAATCAATCATCTATTATTCCAAAATCAATACCACACTATCAAGACCATATTAATGTTTATCTTTCAATCAACCATGTATTTTCCAAAAAAGTTCAACTTGCTATTGAGTCACTTTTCGTTGTACCACACAATCTCAAATCATTAATGAAATGGTTCTGCAGTAATATCCTTATATTCTCAATAATTATTATAACCTGTACATCATTAATACAACAGTCCAATGAAATAATTCTCTAATATCAACATAAGAACAACAATCATTACTCTTCATCTGTGGTAATGTCAAAACTTGATTATTATCCCACAACATAAGGTGCTGTATACTCTGATGATTGGGACATTGTTTCGTGTAGTGTCCCAACTCCTTCCAGATGAAGCATTGTACATTTGAAAAAAATTTCTAACCCTTGAAATCACATACATGTTTTCCTTTTTCTCCAAACATATAAAAAACTCACATTCCCTTCATGTATTTACCAATGTTTTTCTTTCCGCAGTTATCACATAGAAGAAAATCATTCTTTCCCTTATTCCGTTTATCCATCATTCTCTCTACAATAATTTTCTTCTCTATATTCCCTTAAAATCCATAAGCCTCAGAGAATTCATTACTTATCCTATTAACACATGTTACTATTTCTTCAAATGTTGATAATATGTGGGAGACTATTTCTTTTCTAAATGTTGGATTAATAGCATGAAAGATATTATCCTTCTAAATATTGGGATCATGTGTATTTCTGGAGTTCACATTCCATCTATTGGGCACTATTTTGCAAACAATGGCATACAATAGGTAAGATTATGAATCATAATTCATAATTACAAACACGTAAAATACATAAAGTAAATTGAAATGATTATGAACAAAATATATAATCATAATAAAATGTTTTTCTTGTGGAAATATATACTCATAAAACCTTCATAATGGCTTGTAAAAAATTTGAATTATCCTAAGCATATCCCCCAGGAGTGTCGTAACCATGAGTACAACAAGACCTATTGTCATGTACCAGGATACCCTGGGACAATTCTGAAAATTTTTGTCAGAGTTTTCACTCCAAGGTACATATGTTCCAGAGCTATCTCTACCTTCTCGTATCCAGACATGGATGTATTGTTTAAAAAATTCACAAAATCTCTACATTAACAAGATGTTAGGAAGTTATTCTATACAAATACTCAAAGTCTATCTTAGGGAAATGTGATCTAATCATAGTTTATCTAAATATAGTTTCCAAGGTTTTTACTAAACTTTTTTTGATACCATGTTTAATGCCCAGACCCTAGTTACTTATTGTCGGTCCATTATTACATAACATTTTCATGATATGAGTTTTAATTTCCCAAAATACCAATTAGATTAGTAGCCTTATAAGTACTAGAAACATAAATAAGGTTTACATTACATCATGAGATGAAAATTAGAACAACATTTTGCCCCCTTTGAAGAAACATATATCTCTTAGCATACCCCTGCAGGCCGACCATAAAAGACTTCTTCACATCCTGAGAAAAATAAAACATAGAAAGTAGTGAACTTAGATTCTTAGTAAGGATAATAATCTATCAGAAACGTCATAAATAAGCACAAACATTTAAGGTAAGGTATATAACTAAAACAAACTCCTTCTAAACATAAAATTCAGCATAATATGGAAAATATAAATCAAATAATTCCCTTTAAATTTTCACATGTATGTTTTACTAGTCGAATAATCATATTAAATATCAATAGCTAATTTCATAATGATGGAATGCATAATGTCATACATCATAACATGATAGTCAAGGCTGCATGAAAAGACTAAAAATAAGATTATGTCAACCCCTTAGGCCAAGAAACTATTTTGTCTCACGAAAACTACCGATGAATTGGGGAGGTATAGTGGGCCCCACCCGTCACTTACATAGTCTAATGGATTCCCCATATGAAAATGATAAAGCATGACATAAAAATTCATATTAAAACAAGCATACAAAATGTTAATTCATTAACCATAAACCATGAACGGTATAAAAATAAAACATCCAAATAAAAACATTTCATAAAATCATCAATTCAAAATGTAATATTTGTATCATAATAAATCAAATCAATCAAGTATAAATTCAATTAAATGATGTTGAAAAAGATGAAATGAAAACTATTTAAGAAAAACAAATATTTCTATTTTGAAATCATTTAAAAGTCATGTAATTAAAAAAGAAAACGTTTATTTTGAAAATTTTCTTATAATAATGCAAGGGATTCTTCAAATGAGTAATAATGGAAGAGAATGATAGAATCTACCGTATAAGTTAAAAAACATTCATACCTTAATTTTTCCAAAAGTTAATAAAGTTCCTTGTTTGGAAAATGACAAAAATTTTCCTTTCAAAACATTTTATAAAATGTCAAACAATGGTATAAATGACCATAAACCATAGTCTAGTAAATAGTAAAAATGTTTTGAAGTACATTTTTAGGAAACATAGATGTGGATGATAAACAGTTCCCATTAGACACTTACATAAAAACAACCTCATATATTGAAGTGATTGTGATATTAACCCTTACCATGTACTTTTCCTTGCTCGAGGGTATGTCAACCTCCTGTGCAACAGTTAAATTATACAAGAACCACATACAAAAATATGATATCATATACGTTCTTCTTATAATTTTTTTAATAATATTTTAGTAGTGTTATTGTTTCGGGTGTTAACATATTCATTTTTCCTTTATATATTTATTTACATAAGACATGTTTTTTATGGATAGGATGTCAATGATTCATATCCAGAATGATATTTTGTTCATAAACATTATTTTCAATTATCAAATGAAAATTATTCTTTAATGGTTATGATGGGGAATGAATCTCATTGCTTTCGTGGAGAAGGTAATCCATACGTACGCACAGACGATACTTCCATTTCACTTTTCTTTATTTTAAAAGGAAATAAGACAAAATGATACATAGGTATATTATTATTCCAATATAATATAAAATTTCATATACATTATGTATGTTCTTTAACAACATCCTTTATATTTTCCATGTATGGAATGAATGAGTCATATAACTTTGAGGGGGCGGTAGTCCGTACTTCTTCAAATGAAATTATCGTATATATACAACATGAAACGAATAATGGTATGATATAAATAACTATTAAATAATATTATAAATAAAAGAAAAATCATAAAAATAATATTTAATTACAGTGTTATCATAATGACCACCATAAGAGGTGGTTCTAGAAGATTGAACAATCATCGTTTCATGTGGCAGTAGTTCGTCATCCACATAAACATTATGTTCTATACCCATTAGTTAAAGATTTTTGTATGTGGTGTTAAAATAATTCTCATAAAAACAACCTAGTATGTTGAAGATACTGATTTTTTTATAAAAGAAAAGGAAAAAGAGAGTTTAGGGGGTTGGATTATTAAAATAAAAGAAAAGAACATAAGAGGAGAGGTTTCCTTCAAATCAGGTAACTCTTGTTGGTTTAATCCAAATTGCTTCCATGAATAGCCTTCTTCCAAAGGCAAGTCTACTAAGAAGAAGATATGGATGAATAGAGATTAATTGGGTAGAGGTTGGATGAGCCAAGGGGCTTGAGAGGTGTGAGAAATGTGTTATAGGTGAGAGGTTTCTATAACCAATATGATATTTTATATATAACAACCCAATATTATATATATATATATATATATATATATATATTAAATTTATTATATTTTTTTATCTCAAGTTCCACACAACACTGATTTTTAATCCACGATATACTATTTAAAATGTGACAGTTACAACCAAGCAATTAAATATGGGGGAATGAATAGTATTGACTAATTATTGAAATATATATATTATATATTTAATAAAACATCATTTATATTAATCCAAATTATTTTTTTAGTTCTATGATAATAATAAAAGATTTTTATGTATAAAAGTATTTAATTTTTTAAAGATTGTTCTACCACGTTTTATTGGTGCAATAATTTAAAAACAAAATTATGAAACATTTATAATTTATATTTATTAAAATAAAATTTATTTTTAAAATCATAATTTCATAATTATAATGGGTTAATTTTTTGATATGTTTTTTAAAATATTTATTTGTTAGCAAATAGTAAATTTTTTATTATTATAAAACTATCATTTTTATTATATTAAAAATATATCTATGACTCAAATTTTATATCAGGGTATCTCACATAAACATTAGTTATAAATAATATAATTTACATCATCATTATAACTTATTCTGTTTTATGTACATTTTTTTCTTATTAATTCATTTTAAAAATTATTTCTATTCTACCAGTTTAATTTAATATTTAATTCATCCACCTATGTGTTTTTAATTTTGATAAATAGAAACCATATTTAGAATCATAATGTCCAAATTTATAAAAACTATCCCCTTTTAATTTTTAACAATATGAATAGAAACATTGGTAATTTTTATAACCATGTTTAAATGGTAAATTTTAAATTTTGGATAAAAAGAAAAGGATAAACATTATAAAGTTATCCAAAACATGTCAAAGATTAATTTTTATGACTATCTTAAAACATTATAAATTCATATATTTGAATACATTGACATATATTTATATATCATTAATTTATTATAATTTTATATTTTGATGATTTACATGGGTATCCCTAACCTCAATTATAAATGGGCACTCTTTATTTCATTTTGATTCACCACTTTGATCCCCCTATTTCAAAAATTTATAACTAATTTATCTTTATAAATTCATTTCCATGTTTTATATTTCATTAATTTACTGAATGACCATCTCTATATCTATTAATACGTGTTATAGAGGAAGTCCTCTAATGAAGAGGTAACCATTTTTACTGACTCTAAAAATTTTATTTCATCTTTTAATTCCTATTTATTTATTGTTTCCCTTATAAAATTATAACTTAAATATAATCTTTATACTGAGATGTAATGATTATTATTAAAATATTATATTATTTCATTTATTGATCTTACAAAAAAATAAATCCCTCCTTATGAGTACATATAGCATACCCACTCTATATAGTAGGGAAATTTTATTTCTACATTAAATATTCATGAATAGTAATAAGAATATTTTTAATGATTAAATATTACATTTATGTCCTTAATATTATATTATAAATTTTTTATATATTATTTATTCATGTGAAACGAGACTGCTACAGCTAAATATGCATGAGAAATAGTGCAATTAACACTCGAAATAGTGAAATGGAAAAATATTATCAATAAAAGAGGGGTAAAACATTAAAGGGGCCATATATGACAAGTTAAAAATTAAAATGATTCTATTATAACAATATATTATGTTTAAAACCACTATAAATAATTTTAGTAAATTTTTAGTGAACGTTAAATCCCACATATGTGTTCCGTCATCTAAAATTTTATTCTTTTCAGCCTTATTCACACCCAACTTTTATGTGTGGTGTATAAATACTTCCATTTGAGTATATAATATCAAAAAAAAAATTATTCTAGTGTTATTAATTATTATTCCTTCATCATTATTTTGATTCAAATGTCTCAAATTTGAATGCTACAATTTGAATTGTTTAAATATTATATTCTTCAAGAAATTGTTTAGTAATTTTTAACGGTATTTCTATTATTTGGGATAATAATATACATCATTTATTAGTAATATGTGTTAAATTAAATCTTATTATCTTAGGATTTTTTCCACTTTTTTTATTGTTATTTAAACCAGATACACATATTCAATTCATTTGGTTAATCCTCACACTATCATTTAAAAATACTATTTTAGATGTTTTTTTTATATATAAAAGAATTACTTTTTAAAAATATATATATAAATGAGCATATTTTTATGAATTTCATGACACCCTAATACATTTATTAACCTTGAACATGTTTGCAAGGTTATTTTTCAAATAATTTTATTTATAATTGGGTATATTATTTAAATGATTATCAAGTATAGTTTTATTTTAATAAAAAATGACTTAATGATATTATTATTGTATTTATATCTTTATTAACACCTGCTGTTGAATCCTATGATTTATTTAGATTGATCTATTATGTTTCTATATATCTTATTTAATTGAATGGTTTTAGATTTTTTATTGAATGTACTATATTGATACCATTCATGATATTAATCTAGATGGTTTATGATTATGTCTATTATTTGGGTAATGTTATAAAATTTTCATATTCTAGTCTCAGTATGCATATTTTTGTTGATTTTAACCCTTTTCTCATGTGTAATGCATTAGACGTAGTAAGTTACTGGTGGGGGACATTAAATTAAATCCCTAAATCTGTATTTCACATTATTCATAATATACTGGGTTTTTACCCATTTATGAATGTTGTATTTACCAAAGATGTGAAGGTATGTTATAGTGTCCCATATTATGAATTCTTCATTATGATTTTTTTAGTTGATAATTATTTTTATTATTAGGCATGTAGAATATAAGTGGATATGTTTCATTCTCATAAGATTGATTATAATATATTATTTGGATCATCTTTTATACATATCATATGATGTTCATGTTTATGATTTAATGAAGTGTGTTGTTAAATATTTACCTTGAATTATTTTTTATGATTATAGTTTAAGCTATATTATTTAACCTTACTAAGTACTTAAAATCACATGTTTCATATGTTTTATTATCCCCACTGGATTCTAATATTTATATTAAAACTAACATAAAGGGATAATATAAGAAAATATGAGATTTCATTGTGATGGTACTATGTTGTATTTTACATCAAGATATAATGTGGAACTTTTGTTTGTATCTGGTTTACCAAATCAAATAAATAATTGTGACTTTTGGGATGTACGCTCTAGTTCTAGTACCAATATAATAAGGTACTACATTATCTTGATGATAATGGGTTCGGCGTCTTTATAGTTGGTATCAAAACAAGATTAATAGGAACATCTGTATTTATATTTAAAAAATAATTGATTTTGGAACACAACACTAAGATAGACTTTGAGTGAAAATATAGAATAAATCCTAACTGAGTACTATTTGTGATATTAGATACACATAAATATTTTAATTTCTGTTATGTAATTTAATAGTATTGAGATTATACATATTGAAATTACCCAATAAACTACAAATAGTAATTTTTAAACGGATCCAAATAGAAGGAAATCCAATTTCAACAAAGAAAACTATACAAATTTAAGAAGGATCATATATATTTCTCAGTCTTAATATTATATTTTGATGTAAACATTTCCCCAAGACATTTCCATCATATAAGGAGTTAATATCATGTTCCATTAATGTGGGTAAATAATATTTTATTTCATATGAATTTGAAGGGATAGAAGTGGAGAATATGATAGAAGAAAAAATGATAAATGGAAGAACAGAATGAATTATTTTTCATCATGTGATAATTGATGAAAGAAACACCCTGGTACATGATTGAAAATAATGGGAATTTTTTAAAAGTGTTTAGATAAATTCAAACGTTATTTTTACTGAAAGGTTAAGTAAATTTTTTCAAACATATAATTATAAAACTATAATGATATGGATCTATATTAATATAAATGTCTCAAGTGTCAATGGAATATATCAAAAAATATGACAATAGATTATGGTCTAGCATATGTTACCATCTCAGACAAATAGGAATGACTAATAGGATTGTGGTTGGATTTATGAATTATGATTTTTTATATTTTAACAATAATTATCTAGTAATATGAATAATGATATATAAAAGATTTCACTATAGTAATTCGTCATTAAGTATTATAAGCATGCCATTTTTCTCTCCAATAACCAAGATAAGTGATTCTGTTGCATTTTGATCTGTTTTGAAAACAATGGATTGTGAAAATGTCCTTAAATATGTGATTGATGTTGAAAAAATAATAAAATTTAATGGGATAGTATTGGTGACCATGAATGTGTTTAGTGATATTATGGTTTATAATGGAGTTATTACATGTTTGTAATTAAGAAATAAGACATGAGATTCTATACTTTGAAGCATGCATGCTGTCATTAAGGATTAAACTCAAATAAGGGATTAATATATTAAGAGAATTTGTATGCTAAATTTATTTTGGAAATTTACTTATATTTGTTCAAAATTTCATTTCATTTAATTTAAAAAAACATGTAAGACTAAATAAATATGTAATTTATTATGATAAACACATGAACTTATCATTTTTTGATAACATGTGCAATCATTTTTTGTTTCTATAAACATTTAATTATCAAAAAAATGACTTAAGGACTCTATGATTCATTAAAAGTACCTCATGCATGAGAACTCAATATCAAAGATCAATTAACATGTATAAAATAATTGCACAACCTGAGAATGTGATTAGGATAAATAAAGGAATAAATTTAGTTCATTTTCTCATGTACCTATATATATATATATATATATGAAATGAACCCCCCATCTTCGAGGAAAATGATTATTTAATAAGATATTATCAGTTTTATTTTATTTTTGAGAATTTAATTATCGTTTAACCTATCACTATTTTACGATCTAGTGTTAGTTCAAATTCTTATGACCATGTTATATATCACACTTCAACAGAACATGATGGTTTGATATTTATTCCATGACAATATTTTAACATTGGACATCTTTTATCCTTTTTAACTTCATAATTTTGGGGTGACCATTATATTTCTATTTTTCTCTTTTTGGGATATGTTTTATTATTCCTTTTAGTAATGTCTTGATTCCAGAAGCTTCCCAAAGATGCCCTGTACCATGTTGGTACCATGCCTCAATTGTATTTCCCCGAACTCCAGAGGATACCGACTAGTAGCGAGGGCAATGGGTGTGATCATGGGGAAACTATGCCCTCATTGTCAGAGTAACATAGAAAAAGAGAAAAATATAAACAATAGTGGATGTTTTAGTATCCAAAACAGTAAATAATGGAATACTGAAGTAATAAACAACTGGAGAACATATATAAATGATGCATTATACATATATCAAGGAAAATAGTCAAACAAGTCACAATGCTGAAGACAATACTAATCCAAGTACAAAAGAAAAATAATAAACAACCCCCCTACATCACAATCCTATGCTTAGTCACATGCTCCCCTTCTCCAAAACAGTCAAACATCGGAAGTAGAAGGGGGAATGACCTTATCTATACATGCAACTATAATATCTGTTTGGGCCCAAAATCATGGCCCAAATAGGGTGTGAAATTAAATCTCAGCAGGAAACAAATATGAGATCTATGCCTAAGAGTCAGTAAATAAATGGAAGGTAATAAGAAAATAAATGCAGTAAACAATGAAGTACACAATGTAAAAAATTCCTATAGTTTCAAGCATTCAAATAATCACATATCATGTAAGAATAATAATAAAAACAGGTAACCCACTGAGAAGTTCTCTCAGCCTATCTCTTCTAGTCTTACCTAGCAACACAAGAAACCCTCTGGGAAGCACCCATAGTCTAACCCATTTGGTCCAACTTATGTATAGACTATCTGGTAAATCAATCACCATCAATTTCCCCTATATTCTTGTATCGTTACTAAAAGAGCTCTAGAGAAGAACTCAATGTCAATTCCCCCTATAGATTGTGTCGAGGAACTACATACACTCTAAGGAAGCACTCAACGTCAATTCCCCAATGGTCTCACATCATAAGTTATAAAGACACTCTAGAGAATCCCTTTCATACTATCTCCCTATGATATATACACCATGTTCTCACGACCCTGTGTATATCCAAAAAGCATATTAGAGCATATTGACCAATGTAATCCTCATGAACTACTTGGATAACAATAAACTGCATCTCTGTAAGTCATAAAAAACACTCCATCCTATTATACTAGTCATGGGATGTAAATAGTTGTCTAATAGGAAAAGTATACCAAACGGTCAAAACAAATAGTCATTATTGAGCAAAAAATTCCAATGATAGAAATTAACCCTATTCATATTCAATTAAACCGTACTCAAGCATACAAACATAATAGGAAAAAAATAAAGCTAAAACAGTAAAGATGCAATACCCCGCTCATGCGTATTGGTGATTTTGCACATATAACTCAAAGATATTCAACAGAAAGCCACAAACCACCTACCTCAACATTTGTATATCGATGTACATGATTCTCATGGATCGAATCTCCTTAGAAAGCCAAATATCTACAAAAACGTGTACAAAATTCAACTAGAGATAAGCTCATAAAAAAGAGGAATCAAGAAAAGAAGCTCAAGAAGAAGGAATAGTATACTAAGGCGATCCCAACACAATTGACTGCGGTAAAATTTGATATTGGATGCTCGGTCAGGGGCTCGATTAAGACACATGGTCGTACGGGTTCTCTCGGCCGAACTAAACCAAGTAGAATCCCTTTCTTCCTGTCAGACGCGACCCTAGAGCGTTTAAAGAAAATAATACATGGCGTGTACTTTTTAAGTAAACAATGTGTACTTTATTTTTTTGTACTCTTCTTTAGGTGGCCTCCAGGTCATGCTCACACGGCCGTGTGGGTGTCCGTTACATATGCAGCACACGGATGCCCGTAGTAACCGAGTACACGGTGTGTATTCATATAGTACACGACATGCAGTTAAAAAATTTCTAGAAAAACCCATTTTTCCAAAAACAACCAGAATAAAAAAATACCAGAAAGGAAGATTCTAGTTCTTACAAACTCCCCCCCCCCCTTAAATAAATTTTCCCTCGAATTTCCTAGCAAGGAAGCATTGAAGAAGAAACCACAAATAGCTCTGGCCATTGTGCTCGTACTTCGGCCTCCCCCTCTAAAGTCTCTTCTTATACTCACCCATGCTGACATAGCACTTGTACCAGAGGGATAGACTGGCCACAGATAACCTTGGTACATATATCAATGATCAGGTGAAGATGCTTCTTGAATGATGAATCCACTTCCCACTTTCTCTCCTTCGGCTGGAAAACATGAGATAGAACAGAGAAGATACATTGAAGTTGAGAAACATGGAATATGTCATGCATAGCCCAGTACCTATGAGGTAACTGCAGCCGATAAGAAATCAAATAAACTCTCCCCAACCCCTCAAACGGCACGACAGAACTTGGCAAAATCTTACCCTGTCTCCTAATCCTATTGTGTCACAACCTTGTTGTGGCACGCTGGAAAACATGGTCCCTAATCTCAAACTCCAGTGGTTGCCTCCGCTGATTATCATAAGACATCTGTCGAATCTGTACAGTAGTCGTCCTCTTCTGAATCAACCGTATATGCTCTATGGTCTCCTGGGCAAGATGAGGTCCCAGCATAGCTACCCATCCTACCTCAGTCCAATATAAGGGTGATCGGCCTGGCCTACCGTACAATGCTTCAAAAGGTTCCATCTGAATTGTTTCTTAAAAAGTATTATTATAGGAATCCTCCATAATAGGTATGTACTTCTCCCAAGAACCTCCAAAATCCAGGATGCATGCTCGAAGCATGTCCTCATGCACCTGAATCATATGCTCAGACTGACCATCTATCTGGGGATGGGTAGATGTACTCAAAAGTACATATGTACATAAATCCTTCTGAAGCCCCCACCTGACCCGAGAAGTAAAATGTGCATCTCTATCTGAAATGGTGGAGTTTGGGACTCCATGTAAGAACATAATCTTACAGATGTAGAACCATCCCAAGTCATCAACACTGAAGGTCTCCTTGATCGAAATTAATTTAGCAATATTCTTGAGTCTGTCAATGAAAACCCACACAACATCATTCCCTTTAGGAGACCTTGGCAACCCTGTCAAGGAATCTATCGCGACATCATTCCACTTCCACTCGAGAATGGGTAACCGCTACAAATGCCCTGATGGTCATTGATGCTCCTCCTTCACTGTTGATAGGTGGAACATCTATTGACAAAACTAGTAACATCTCTCTACATAACAAGCCACCAATACTAGCGATGTTGATCACGGTACCTCTTTTTTGCACCAGGATGAACTGCCCAAACTATGGAATGAAAGTCCCGCATCAAATATTTGTGCATGTCTGAAGGCACCCATATGCACCCCTGGAAACACAAGGTCTCATCCTCACCTATGGTCCATCCAAGAAGAGTGTCCTCTTCTGTCACACATTCCTATAGTACTAGGCCTTCAGAATCTGATAGTTGCCTCATTCACAATCGATCAAGAAGAATAGAGGTAATAACTACCGAAAGAAGAAACATATTCCCCTGTCTGTCATGAACCTCCAAATGCATCTCAGAGGTTAGAGCCTTAAGATTCCACTCACTGCTGGCCTCTTGAACTACTTATATCTATGTCATCCTTCTCAACTCATCAGCTACAATGTTTCCCATCCCCAGCGTATAGGCAATCTCAATGTCAAAAGACCAAAGGTACACAACCCACCTTTGCTGTCTCAAATTCAGTCCATGCTAAGTGAAGATATACTTTAGACTATTGTGGTCTGTTGAAAGAACAAAATTTTCTACCAAAAGAGATTGCCTCCAACATTGTGAGGTATAAAAAAATAAAGCCAACATGAGATCGTGCGTCAGGTAATACCTCTCATGTGGCCTCAACTGCTGAGACCCGTACACAACCACTCCATATCTCGGCATAAGAAAAGCTCTTAGCCCGATAATTAAAGCATCATAGTAAACTGTATAGCTCTTTACCAGCTCTAGTAGTAATAGTATTAGTGCTGAAGATAACCTCCCTTTCAGCTCTTGAATGGCTGACTCACAAGAATCATACATCAAGAATATTTCACCCTTCTTAGTCAAACTCATCAGTGGTGTTGTTAGGCATGAAAATTCCTATATGAAACGTCTCTAGTATCCATCCATCCCTAGAAAACTTCTTATCTCAAATATGTACTTTAGAATCTCAAAATAAAATACTGCCCTAACATTATATGGGTTGACTGATACAACTGTCTCTGAGATAAAATGACCCAAGAAGTGAATATGCTCCATCCAAAAATAAAATTTTGAGAGCATAGCATATAACTGATTCTCCTTCAGTGAAATCAAAATGATCTCAAGGTGGGTAGCATGGTTTTTTTTAGTGTGATATTACTCCATGATATCATCCACAAATACCACAAAGAATGAATAAAAGTATGTATGGATCACTTGGTTCATTAGTGAATTGAAAAATGCAGGTTCATTCGTGAGACCGAATGGCATAACCATATAATAGTATAGACCATACCTGCTCTGAAAGGATGTTAGAGATATATCAGATGGTCTAACATGCAACTGATGGTAACCGGATCTCAATTAAATCTTCGATAACACCCCATCTCACAGAAGATGATCAAAGAGATAATCAATCATCAAGAAGGGTTATTGTTTCATAACTTTCCGCATGTGCAACTTCCAATAATCCTCGCAATGCATGAGAGAACCTTCTGCCTACTTCGCAAACAGGATGGGAGAACGCCATGCAGAAGTGCTGGGTCGGATGAAACCCTTTTCCTGCAACCCCTCAAACAGCTTCTTGAGCTCCTATAACTCTTGTGTATCCATCCTATAAGGGGGAATGGACACCGGTGCTGCTCCAGGTAGAAGCTCAATAAAAAGACCATCTCTCTCTCTGGAAGAAAACCTGAAAAGTTATCTAGAAATAAATATCTGAAATGATCCACCGCTGTAGGAAATTATAACTATTAAGTCCCCTAGTCATACTGATATAGACTAACAATATGGGTTGTAACTCCTCCAAATGCATGATGCTCTCGTCCCTCTCTTCTCGCTTGGACATCCCATTCGTCCTTATGATGGAAAAATCCCCCCACTCGTGATGTGAAACTCACCCTACAATGATAATAGTTAATGACTTCATGAAAGGGAACTAACCATTCTATTCCAAGAATGATGTCATACCCTATCATCTCTAGGACATAGAGATCCCAAATGAAGTGACACCCACCGAAATCTAGAGGGAACTCCTTATACTGACGCACACTTGTAGTTATTGTCCATAACAGAGTTTCCAATGTTAAGACATCAGCAGAAGAAAAGATACAGAGCCAATGGCTCTCCACAACAACCAAAAATATAATGATATGGGAAGACCCTCTATAGAAAAGAGAAGAAGAAAAAACAGAGCAACTAAGATCGTACCTCGAACTGTGGAAGGTCCGGGATCCTGCTCATGTTGGGTCTGCTCCACTACAAATTTTTGACATGTACCATGGCCGTGTGACCCTGTCTGTCCACCCTGAGCTGATCCACGTTGTTGTCACTGAATTCTTGGAGACTGAATACCACGACCACGACCACAACCTCCACCTTATCCTGAATGCTAGAAGATCTCTCGTTCCCAAACTGATAAGAAACTAGTGGTGTATCAATTACACAAGGAGTCATAGAAGAACTCCTACCACCAGGTGCTGGTGGGAAAAACTGACAGAAACGATGAAGATGTCTTATCTTGCTGTGAGATCAGCACTCAACTGGGTCTCTTGGGAAATGTGGCCTCATATTCCTGCACTTCCTGCACTGGTTGCACACCACCTGACTGCCAGAAGAAGTGTCTTTTCTCCTCGGATCACCACGCGAAGACTCTATATGGTGTTTGCTGCTGTTAGTAGGTGGGATACTAACTCTAGATGTCGAACCACCCTGTCTCACAAATTTAGAATCCCTCATATTTGGATTCATAATCAACTCCAGGTTGACGATAGTAGTGATAGAGGTCATCCTGATGATATTCACATGTGAGCAGATGTCCTATCTGATACTATCCTCAATCATTCTTGATATGAACAACACATCTCTCCCCAGGAAGGGTGTAAAGTGCTGAAGTTCAATGAAATAAGGGGAATACTCTATAATAGAAAGAGTAACCTTCTCTCGACTTATGAACTTTCGGGCTCGATCGGCCCTCAAGGTCTCTAGATAGAAATAGTCATAAAAGGCATGCTAGAACCCATCCTAGGCCATAACATGTTGGTGTCCCGCCTGAGTGATCTCATCCCACTATCTCTTGGGGGAATCCTGAAGCATGTACATTTCAAGCTTGACCCTCTTATCTGAAGGTGTCTATAGATTCTCGATGATAGAAATCATCGATTCTAACAATGACTCTACAACCTGAGGTCCTCCTTCCCCTTATGATGTTGGGAGGATGTTGCTACAGAAAGACTTATATCAGCTCTTCCATAGATTAAGTAGGATACCGTACTTATTGGATAGTCTACATAAACTCATGAAGCCCTCTGAGAACTATGCATCAACACCTGTATCCTAAACAATGTCTGGTTCCAAGACCAGAACAATTGCAGGATTAGATGGAAGGCCATGGTCAACCATTTTTGGTGTCTGATCGCCACCCAGCAACTGGCATACAGCTAGAGGATGTCTCAGTGGCATGACTCTATAAGCTCAATCACACACCATAGATCAAGATTATCAAGGAATGAAATCTAGAAGCATAAATAGAAAACAATAGAATGAAATATTTCATGTTTTACAAATCACAGATACACGACAATTATATAACTTACAGGACAAGTACTTGAATCCTCTTCCCCAGCCCAAGTTCCCTTACCCGGCTAAGCCACATGGTTCTCCTAATAGAATACTAAATGGAGTGTTAGTACCAAACACAACATGTAGTAGATGATCATAACAAACCCATGTTGTTAGTTACACAGTCGGTTACATGACTTATTCTACACGGCGTGTTCCAGACGGACACAGTGTGTACATGGAGGATTTCACCGACATGTGTTGTTAGTAACATGCTTGGATTCTAGGATTACACTACAAAACATGTTCATGATTGACACGAACTGTGTGACCTATGTTTTTATCCCTCTCTGTTGTTAGTCATATGGTTTAACACAAGGTCTAAACACACAGCGTGTACATCCGGTATATGACATGTATTCACATTTTTTTTCCAACCCCATGTAACTGCACACACGGTCAGTGACACAGTTAGAGACTAAAAGATGTTTACATAGATTAAACGATGTGTAAGTAAGAAAAAAAGTTTCTTACTGAACATAATAACACATGGAGTGTAGTCTAAACTACACCGAATGTATTATGTGTTTTTCAAGATAGTAAGCCTCAAAAACTACTCTGGATCCCAGAAAAACATTGAAATGAACAATAAAGTGCAAAAAAAATAGAAGAAATCACCCAAAATACTGGATGAGAGCCCAAGAGAAAACCAGATCCAGATCCCATCACCGCCATCCATCAAGCCCGCAGAAGACACACTCCACTACCTATTTCATGCATCCAAAGATGAAGTAGCTCCCTCAACCCGCAGAAACTGGGACTCGGCCTCTGAACAACTATGTCGCCGTGAATCCCTATTCAAAGACTGGAGTCGAGCTAAGAATCCGGAAAATCAAGTGCACCATCGAGAAGGATGAGCCATGAAGGCCGTCATTGTGAAAATTGAAACCAACCGGAAAGGATCCTGAGCAGGATGAGGGAGGCGCCAGCGATGGGAGAAAGCTCACCCAACAATGCCCCTTACGGGCTCATCAAGAAATTTTTTTAACTTGATATTGCATAAAATATAAATATAGATAAAAATGGATTTTATATCTATTGATCAATTAAATAATTGAAAATTCTATTATCAATAAATTTATGTATTTAGTGATGAATACGAATTTTAAATTATTTTACCTAGCCAATCAAATATTATCAATTTTAATAAAAATATGTTAAAATTATATTTAATTTAGACAAAAATTATTTCAATGATATTATGAATTTAGATATTTAATATAAATTTAATTTAGAGAGATTATTATATAGTGAATGTTCTATGATAAATATAACGACCACAAAATCAAAAAGGGTTATGATTTTAACATCATATAATTTGAAATATTGGTTTATTAATTAGATAATTTCCTATGAACAAGGTAATGAAAATTGAATTCAAAATTAAAATAATATATATTTAAATAGGTTTCATTGTACGTAAATTGAAAACATGACAAATAATCTTAATTTCATAAATTAGATTCATATATTTGGATGTATGTGTACATCAAATATGTTAGGAAAACATTCCATTCCTATTTTTGTAACGAAATTCAAAAAAGTACATTTTAGAATGAATTAGAAGGATTTCTTTCCAGAAATTTTATAATTCCAGAAATACATAAAATTTATTTAATAAATTAATTTATAATAAAAAGAAATTTTTCAAAAAAGGATTTATTAGTACATGAATAAAAATGATATCTAGTTAAAAGAGAAAAAAATCAATTTAGTATGTATTTCTTTCTTGATTAAATTATAAAATCGTTAAATAATTTTAAGGAAACATTAAAAATACTTAAATATCAATAGGGAATGAAAATTATTGAATATTTTTATTTGAAAATTTATATAATTACTTAAAAAAACCATTTCCAAACAAATGTGATATTATAAAACCTATTCTTACAGCCTATATGGATTTTAAATTGTAATCCATTGATGGAATTAAGGTTAAATGAAACATTAATAATAATAAATTAATATTTATTCTGGATAACTACAAAAAATAATAAATAAATACACATATTATAAATGTCATTTTGTGTATAATAACAAATATCTCCCAATAGAGTTAAAATTAAGTCGAAATACCATACCTCATTATATTCAGTAGTTGAAAATGCTTTAAAATAATGTATCACGGTTTTATGAATTTTAATAATTTTGAATAAAGAAATAATAATTTTCATAAAATCATATATGATCCTTAGATAACATCTTTTATGTTGTTTATCAAAAATATTTCATTGTAACCCTGGGTTCGGATGTTAACTACTTGTTTTATCATTAATATTAATTAAGGATGTTCAATTTATTATTTATAATATATTTCAATAATTAAAAAACTTATATTAATCTCATAAATATCATATTTACTCATTAGATTATTTTTTAGAATCATTTTTTATGATTGAAATGATAAATAAATCACAACACATTGTGAAAATGTAGTTTGCACATTGATATGAGTGGTGATACGATTTCATTAATGGGAGAAAAAGTAAGTATGTTGATGATATAATAATCTTAAATAATCAATATGATTTAATATGTATGATATATTTTCTATATTTTCATTTCTTTAACTATAAATGTTAATCAATAATGGAAGGAATATATATTTGATTCATTAGTTTGTAGTGAAACGTAAAAATTAGTGATGATTTTTTCCCATTTGAGTGAGAGTGTAACGACCCAAAATTTCATTAATGGAAAATCCCTCTTGATCCAGTTAAATGTTTCTTTATGAAAAATGTTTTTATACGATATCAAATTTTTTAGTTTTATTTTATGATTTGTGACTGTTACTTTTATAGCCGTTGAACAGTGATCATCTGAGTAGTTTAAATATAAGGCTTTAACGAACCAATTTTCTACTCAGACAAAGGAAGCGATGGCCTCATCCAGTAGAATTTCCCCTTGCGAAGCCCATTTGTCGGAGCTCGGAAAAGAGGTGGCATCTTTGGGCTTTTCCCTTTACCAAGCCCAAGCTGAGCTTCATCAAGTCAAGCTCGAACGTGATCGTCTACGGGTAAAATGGAAGTTGATAGAGATTACCACTCGAGCGATGTTATCCGAGCAACCCCAAGAGTCTGTCACCATCGCACACCTTACCCTTAGGTCGTATGTGGCTATTTTAAGGGGTTATGTAACAAATAAGTAGCACCATGTTCATGTAAATTATTATTATTTTTTTTGTATATAATAATGAATATAATTTCTAGTCATTTTTGATACATTGTAATTAGTTTTTAAAGTACAAATGGTGTTTTTAGTTATTATTTAATTAAGAATTATATTTTATTAAATTAAAGGATTTTTGAATTAAATAATATTTTAATAAAATATTATTATTAATATTAAATTAATTTTTATTAAATATAAATGATCTTACAATTTTATGAATGCAATTAAAATTTTTATTAAGGTTTGAAAGCCATTTCTGTCAAAACCCGTGAATTTTTTATAAATGTCGGTTTTTATTTTAAAAGTGAAAATTCACATATTTAGAAAATTATTTAGATAAAATAAATATTATTTTTGGAATCAGGACGTCGAAATTATCCAACGGTGACTTTTTCATAATTTTCTGAGACAGTCAAATTTTTGGGTAAAAATTAAATACAATTTAAATATATAATGTGTTTTATGACATCATAATGACCCAATGGTGATGTAATAAAATACCATAATCCTTATGTTAGGCCAATATATGATTTATCATTAAAATAATGAGGTTTTGGGTTTGTTTTACTCACTTTTCAAAGCATTAATGGAGCCCTCAAGACTTATTCAACACTTTGCCTTTTTAAATTAATTTCCATGGGAGTGTGACTCACCTCCACATAAGCAACCCTAATTTTTTAATAAGTTCGGACCTTGGACTTGTAAAGTATTGTTTTCCTCTTTCCTTTTCCAGAAACCACGGGAAAATACCATGGGAGGGTTTGTGGTTTGGATTATTTTAATATAAGGGGTCCCAAACCTAAATAATAATGAATTCTCTCACCTTTCCTATATAAACCCACCCAAGCTCCCACTTCCTCCTCACTCAAAGCCCTTGAAGTTCGTCCAACCTCTGCCCTACTCTCTCTAGAATCCTCTAAAGGTTCCCCAAGCTACCAAGAAGCCTCTCACAAGCCTCTCTCTAGCCTTTGGAAGCACACTTCCAAGTAAGGGGTTTTCTTCCTTTCTCATTTTTTTCAATTTTCTTTAAGTTGTATTGCCCTTTTTATTTCAATTATGAATGTTGGGGTATGGTTTCGCACCTTCCCCATACTGCCCTATTATTGTTTGAATTATGGGAGAACCCATTCTCTCTCATTAAATTCATCCCATGTACACATGTTACTATGCCGAAATTCCGAAAGGAACTTCTCTCTCTTCTTTTACATTGAAGCAATGCTTTTGTATCATGAATCTAAATTCCATTTCTATTGTTGGGACATGTATATATATGATCTCCTTACTGTCCATTACATGTAAATATGATGAGGGACCCCTTTCTCTCTCATCAACCTTTTTTTATGAATTCTTAGGTCACGCCGTTACGCTGCCGAAATCGCACCGATTTTCTAATCCAATGTCTTTGTGTAGTGAATACCATACCCATTTCTCCATCAAGGGTATTCACCTTTATGCACATTTACATATTTATTATAAAGTTTCATGTATTAATTCCACTTTCCTTTATCGTGGAAGAAATGATTATGTTTTATGAATCCATGTCTTATGATCCATGTGGCACACTTATGCATGAAATGAAATGTTTAAGAAGGGTGCGCCCTTTATAGCGCTCCGATGCATTGGGTAAAGTATAGTATCATGATACGTCATGTGCAATGAGTGTTGACTCATGCTAATTCAAGTGAAACGAGGGTTTACTCGTGCTTCAAGTGCAATGAGGGTTTACTCATGCTCCATGTGCAATGAGCCTTGGCTCATGCTAATTCAATGTTAAGTGTTGTTGCCACATTTCCATGTTATGATTATCATGCTTTATCATGCCTTTATGTTCATGTTTCTATTATGCTCTATTGATATGCCTATTTCCTAACATGTATTTCACTCCTCATGTTATTCATTTTTTACTCCCTTACTGGGATTTATAGCTCACCCTTTTCTTATGTATGTCCTCAGGTTATCCCATGCAATGCTAAGTACGAAGGAATGTAGTGGTCATGTAAAGGAAGTTTTCAATAAAGATGTTGTATTTCAAGTTTAAAGTTTTTATGTAATGATCCTAAGCCCCAAAGACACTAAACCTCTCGATCTTCTTTGTTGTATCAAGTGAAGTTTTATGTAATAAAGCATGCTTAAGTTGTAATAAAAAGCAGGGTTGTCATAGAGAGGGAGGTGAAAAAATACTATTACTTAATGAAAATAACATATGATTATATAGGATATTTTTTTATTGTTTTGTTGAATTTTTTATGACATAATTGACAATGTTATAAGAATGTGGAAAATTAAAGAGATTGGTTAAGACAATTACCATGACATACAAGAACCTTATTTGGATCTATTATTAAAGAATTTAGGGTTTGTAAAATCAGTATACCATAACATATAAATTTCTAAAATTTGATAAAGATAGATTTTATAGGTTTTTTATTATTTATTATCTATATAGGTGTAAATTTATGACAATAAGGTTTTCCCATATATAATAAAGTATAGTGGCACACATGTAATTCCATAATGTTATTCATTAATGTCATGTCACATTCTTTGAAATATGAATTAATATTGAATCATATTCAAAGGGTATTTATTGGTTAAAATAATACACATAATTTTGATATGAGAATGTTTTGAGGTTAATTTTTTTCAAATTTAAATATTAATCCCTAGTAAATCCATTTTTACCTTATCTCTGTAAATTAATATTTTTTTTCTATTCATTATTGAAAAATATAATATTTTAAAAATTACCTAATTTTAATTATAATAATTCAAAATATGGAATCCATTTTTAAATTTCAATTATTATATGAAGAAGATTTAATTTAATAATAAACCAATAAAATTGTTAAAAAATCGGTTATTCTAAAATACATTATCCAATGAAAAAATGATCACATATTTACTACAAAATTATTAATAATTATTAGATAGATTTAAATTTACATAATTCGAAATATTGTAATTATAACTATTTTAAATCATTCCAAATTAAATGTCATTTGAATAAATTAAAAAGTATATAAATGACACATTTTAAGGAAAAAATGTTTTTTGAATAGCATATTCATTTTAAAAAGATTGATTTTTCCTCTAAATTATATTAAAATTATTAATTTCAAATTAATAGTAAATAAAATAGTTATTATTTATATAATAATATATTATTATTAATAAAATATTTAATATTAATTATAAAAGTTCAATTATTCACAAAATATTGTTTCATATGTATCATTTTAATAATTCATTCTGTGGTCATTTTTAAAAATTAAGATACAAATCAATATTAATCATATAAAATGATTATAAATCATTCATGAAATGTAAAAAAATTAAACTATTGTAGTTTTTTTAAATATAATTTTGACATACTATGATTTATTTTTTTGGTTTCTTATTCTTCCCTCCTATAAAAATTGAATGCTCAGAACTCTAATTGATATTACATTTTGAACAAATGAGGTTTGTTCTTGGTCACAAAATCCTATATTTATGATGTTTTCCTTCATTTAATCAAATAACTAAAATAACAATACTCATAGATTATTCTAATTCCATAATATATTCTATTTTTTCATGATTCTACAAGGGATGTTTAAAGTATATAGACCAATTTTTTATTATATTTCATTCAATTTGAGAACATGATTTTATTATAGAATGTACTTCCATAAAAATGTAATTTTAAGAACTATACGTAATTTAAATAATATTAGTGTAATAACCACTCTATAATACATAGATCCTATATGTTTCAAAAATTTCCAAGGTATTGACGCCCTTAGGTCTTAGTTTCAATTTCATAACAAATCATATATCACACGTCTATGTAGATTCATTATTTGAAACATTCTTTTTCACAATTTAAATTACATATATTTACCTTTTTATATGTATAAATCTTTATCCTATTTTGAGATTGACATAACCGGACCCAATAAGGCTCGATTTGTTAATCCCCAATCCCGCCTCCAATCTTCCTGGGGTTGGCGACTATAGCCGAGTAGGCTATCACACTAATGGGAGGCATTATCCTTAAGTACATGAACACAAGAACACAAATACACCTCTATACAACAGTGCATATATATATTAAAAAGAAAATAAAAATGCATGCATACATCTATCCCAAACTAGAGTGCAACAAAAGTACAAAAGGGAAAAAACAGGGCCCACCAAAAGAAAACTACAAAAGTGTCCAACCTTCTCAGAAGGAAGTGATCACTGTCAAAAGAACCTACCAGTAAGCTCCTCAGAACAACTCCGGTAAACACCCCAGCCAGTCTTGCTCACAAAGCTTGGCTTTCTCCAGATCCTCTTGGGACTTTGTCAAAAGGCATGTGGTATGCATGAGATAGAAACATGTTCGGGAAAATCATGTGCAGGGGTGAATATAAAATTACTTAGTAGGCGCCCCAAAAACCCAAAACAAAAAAGAGCAACAGAAAGTCAACAATCAGCTCATCCCAGCCAGAGGGAACCTAGATGTGAGAGAAAATCCATCTCGAGGCCATCCTTGGCTAACAAAATTTGTCAGATCAATTTAGGTGTATTCCCATACATAAACCATGAACATCTGATCAGGAATACACCTATACAAATATCATGAACATTTGCTCAGGTGTATGCCCATACATATACCAAGAGCATCTGCACAGATATACATCCACACATATACCATGAACATCAAGATATACTCGATACACACACCATGCCACAAGAAGTACCGACCTTATCAATAGAAATAGTTCACAACCAGGAGAACACACTCCATGGGCTCTTTCATCTAGATGACACTCTTCCAAGAGATACACTCCATTGGGCGCCACAAAAACATCCCAAATGCCCACCCGAGAGATCATGCTCATCGGATACCATCACTGAGAAAGTCACTCTGAAAGAGAAAAAACACCAAACTCCTCAGATAGGGTATCACTCATAGGGTCCGCTAGGGGATGCGAGAACCCACACCAGTATTCGAAGATCTCACAGATTGGGTCTCACACTCAGGATCCTCTGGGTGATACCAGATCCCGATCTGGTATTCGATGATCTCACAGATAGGGGATCACTCCCAGGATCTGCTGAGGGATACCACAACCCGATGTGGTATTCAAAGATCTCACATACTGGGGATTACTCCTAGGATCCTCTGGGGGATTCCACAACCCGATCTGGTGCTCCACATAATCATATCACTCATATAGAGGATCGCCACCCATCAAAGTGGTCACGACGATACCGAAACCCGATCTGGTATAACTCACAAAGTATAGGATCAAACAAATGATAAACTAACCCCAATTAAACCACACATAGAGTAGGGGATCGTATAACCAATGATGTCACAACCCTACTATAAACCACATGATGTGTCAGGGATCATATACCAGATAGAGCCACAACAATATTGAGCATGGACCAATGCGTAGGGGGTAATGTTTCCGATGATTCCACAAAACCTACGAGGGTAAACCTGCTAGATTGGAGATCACCGCCCATGAATAATTTGTCAAAACGATACAAAGAACCTGATCTATGGTAGCGAAGCTAGAGGATCCTACCCTTGGCCCACCGAAGGGATGCCACAACTCTAATAGATTAGAGATCATATCGAGGGGATCACAAACCCATACCATGATTGTGATGCCACACGAACCCTCATAGGAGCGAACCAAGGGAGTACCCTCAACCATTGTAGCTCCAAATGTCGCAAACTCAAGAGACCCGCAAAATCGCCACTCTACACACCTCCAAGGCCGATACTGAGGCCGCCATCACTGTCTACGTGGAAAAACATGCCGGATAGGTTATTTACTCACCTAAAACAGAAAACCAGTGATCACGGTACTATTCACCATAGCATGCTTGTGTGGGGCCCATGCCACAATCCTGAAACTCATCAAGAGGATCACACCGTTGAAATCCCTCCGAAAAACCCTAGAAATCGACTATTTGATCCTCCAAAACGGATAGTCGGTGAAAAATTTACTATTCACCATAGCCCGCCCGGGTGGGGCTGACACCATGATCCTGAAACTCATCATGTAGATCCCAGCATTGCGATCCCATTGGAAAAAGACATGGTATCGACTACTCGATCATCCAAAACGGACACCCAGCTGAAAATTCACCTTTCTCCGTAAATGCAGGAACCCAGCCTCGTAAGGCCCAGACCCTGTTATCGGTCTCAACACCCAAAAAAATAAATAAAAGTCTTTCGTATGATTAGGGTCTCAATGGAACTGATGACACATCATTTGGACACTCCATGCAGAAGTTATGGAAGATCTATGTTGAAAATAATAAATCATTATTATTATATTCACCGTTTCATGGCCCATGTCCAAAACCCCGTCTCAAAAAAATTCCATAAAAAATCTCAAGAGATCTGTCTCGATGCAATATTCACGTCGCTGCAAATGGATCTCAAATCAAACTTCCAGTTTTCGAGTTACAGGGGTTTAAAGAACCCCTGAAAAAACCTGGCCAGACCACCACCTACCTCGCCGTAAACCACCGTGCCGCCACCAGAAATTGTTGCCCCGCCGCCCGATTCCGAAATGCCACCACCCAAAACTGCCCCACCACCGTTTCTTTTCCATAAGCTTCCATGTCCGCCGACCTTGCCTCTAGATAACTGCGTTTTTAATTGGAAAACTTCCGGGAGCCCCCATGAGCACCCCTATACTCCAAAATCATATCAAAAAAATGTTTCGGAAACCTCAGGACCTGAACTACACCACCGTTTTGAATATTTGAATAAAAACAATTCATAAACTGGATCTGAGATTTTAGAACTCCAACCATCTACTTCGATGGCGAAACACTGACGGTCTGGCTTTGATCCGCGCTCCAAAGCTTCCATTGCACGATACTGGAGCGTCCACAATCGGAATCCGAGCTCTTGGGCGCATCTTTTGCTGGATTTGGCAGATCATCGATGAAACAGAGGAGGAAAGAGATGCCTCCTCCTTGGTGCGAAATGAATAACAAGGGGGAGGGGTTTATTTTTATTATTATTATTTTTAATAAAAACATTATTTTAACTACTCGCCTACACACCTCCGACCCAGCACCTCGCGCCGACTAAAATTATGTCGGGCATAGGGTAAAAACCAAATTATGAACACAACAGTGAACATATAATTGAAATATGAGACTCCGTTCAGGAGTTATTCGAACCGAAGTTCATAAAGAAACTTTTCTATTTATTTATGAAAACACCCCTGGTGTCTTTTTCCACAGCAGGCCCGCGCACGAAAAAGTTACACACCATCGTGAGTAAACCGCATGCTACGGACACAACTGTGCCCTTAGAGTTTTTTTATCCGAGCTACCATCTAGAAGAAAAACACAAACCCTCCATGTGCATAGTATAAAAATACTTAATATTTTTATTAAATTAATTCTGGGCGCACTAGGACTAAGAATTGCACGCCGTCTTCACGACAAGATCTAGAAATATTCGTAGGAATATTCCAATGTCTAACATGGCCAAAACCGGAGTCTCTACATCCTCCCAACCTTATAACTTTTCGTCCTTGAAAACCCATAATCACAAAGAAAGAAACTGAACTCTCAACTAGGTCTCCTATGCCAGTGAGTTTGCCAACACACACCCCTTCTCAATTGCATCAGTTAGAGGGACTCTTCCACTAAAACTCGACACAATCTACATTGGGTGGAAATGACTCGCCCACATGATTTTAATTGCACCAAAAAATGTGTCACGGTGGGGTAAAGATACCTATTACTCATGCATTTGTAGCATATCGAACAGCACCCACAAAGGGTCTTACCAACACCCTGAAAAAACCTTGAGCATGCAACGAAAACGAAACAGTACCACTAAACAGTGTTTATAAAAACTACTATAGAAGTTGAAAAGAAACAGAGATTACCTCCATCCACCCATGAAGCCTATGGGGGAACAAACACTAAGGCCTGCATATATCCTCTCCCTCACACTTCATCTCCTAGAGCTCGGCATGGGCCACCTGGGGGTGGTGGTGGTGGCATCTGATACCGCCGACCACCTCATGCTGCTCAACCTGCCCCGTCGCTACGTCTGCCACCCTACAGACCTCCAAAATCATGATGTTGTCGTTGCCAAGGAGACCTGTCAACCATATCCCTCTCAGCTTCACAACACGATGGATACTACCAAGAATGATGTCCCAGACTGTCACAATTGAAACATCGTCTCTCCAGCAGTTGACCAAAACTGGCCAGAGAGCCCTGAGTGACCTGATCCTCAGATCCTCCATCCGGGGGTCACCTACTGAAACATCGAGCATGTCTAGACCCCTATGCATGTCGTCGACTACAATCTACTAAGGTCTTAGCTAACACATGCCTAGAGCTGATAGGCTGAATCTGCTCATCCTGAAAGCTCTACACCACCAAGGCTCACTCCAGCACTCCAGCATAGGTGGGAAGAACCAAGGAAACCACACCTGCCTGGATGTCTCTGCGTAGGCCCTGCACGAAGGTCTGCTCCCCAATGAACGGGTCTCGAACAATATATATGGAGTAGTGTGATAGGTCTGTAAACCTCGTGGAGTACTCCGACACGGTCATGACCTCCTGTCAAAGATGTAGAAGATCCTGAATCCACACTGACCTCAGCCTCACCGGATAGAACTCCTCTTTGAAGAGCCTCTCAATATCTGCCTATGTGCGCATCTTCTCATCATGGGACTGCATAACTAAACTCCACAATCGCCTGATCGAACCATGTAGTAGGCTTGACGCTAGGACCACCATCTGATCTGGAGGTGTCCTCACAAGTCGTAAAACTCGGGTGACTGCTTCGATCCTATCATCAGCTGCCTGGAAGTCTGGATCACCCTAGAACCTCAGAGGTCACTTCCACTGGAACTCATGCAACACACCTAGCCTACATGTAACCTCATCCTTCACTACCGGCACAACCATCTAGTTGTTAGATGGTGGCTCAACTTGAATACCACATAGAGTTCCATCCTCAGAACCCGTACCCTGATCCACAACCTTTACACGGGGTAGATCATCACCAAAATCCCACTATATAACCTTCAATGGTTGTCATCATGGAGGCATCCTGAAATACAATCAAGATGCACAATGGTCAAAGCGTATATCTAGGGAGCTAAATCATGAAGGACAAGGGAAAACACAAAAACCAGTCCTATAAGATGTACGTACCGTTATTTCCCTACGACCAATGTATGAATGTCCTAAGTCAAAAGGAAGATTATCAGAGTCTCGGTGTATAGATACGTCAGTTTCTGCACCAACATTAGAGTCCCTGACTAAAAAGCTGAACTCCAAACATCATAACGCTACCGCTGTGGAACCCAAACCAAGATCACAACTAAACCAACTACGCTTTGGGATCCAAAAGTTGGAACCTACTCTGATACCATACTGTCACGACCCGAACCAACAGGGCTCGAGTCGTGACTCCCCATGCCCGCCTGCAATAGGCTAGGGGGTTGTGACTAGCGCCAAGTAGGCAAACACATACATGGGAGGAATTAGGCTAAGGTACTCGTACAAACACACCCACATACACCTCCATGAAACAGTGCAGAGATAAATAAAACTGAAAAGAAAAATGCATGGATACATCTATACCAAACCAGAGTGCAGTAGAAGTAGAATAGAATAAAAACCGGCCTCACCAAAAGAAATCTACATAAGCGTCCAACCTCCTCAAAAGGAGGGGATCACTGTCAAAACAACCCTCCAGTAAGATTCTCAGCATAGCTCCAGTAAACACCCCATTCAGTATCTCTCACAAAGCTCCACCTGCTCCGGGTCCTTCTTGGACTCCGTTGAAAGGTCTGTGGTCTGAACAAGACACAAACATGTGCAGGAAAAGCCCATTGAAGGGTGAGTATAAAATCATTCATTAGGCAGACCAAAACCCCAAAACAAAAGAGACAAACTGAAAGGCAACAGTATGCTAATCCGAGCCAGAGGGAACCTAGACGAGAGAGAAACTCTATCTCGAGATCATCCTCAGCTAACACAATTAGTCAGATCAATTCAAATGTATGCCCATACATACACCTTGAACACCCGCTTAGGTATACACACATGCATATATCATGAATATTTTCTCAGGTATACACCCATACATATACCAGGAACATCTGCACCGATATAAATCCACACATATACCATGAACATCCAAATAAACTCCATACACACCCAAAGCCACAAGAGGTACCGAACTCATCACAAAAAACGGATCACAACCAGGAGAACACACTCCATGAGCACTGTCATCCAGATGACACTCATCCAAGAGATACACTCAATCATGTACCACAAAAATATACTAGATTCTCACCCGAGAGATCATGCTTGTCAGATATCATCACTGAGAATGTCATGTTGAAACAACAAAAACACCAAACTCCTCGTATAGGGGATCACTCCTAGGGTCCACTAGGGGATGCAAGAACCCACAATAGTGTTAGACAATATCATCGATAAGGGATCACTCACAGGAACCTTTGGGGGATACCACAACCAGATCTTGTATTTGATGATCTCATAGATAGGGGATCACTACCAGGATCCACTAGGGGATACCACAACCTGATCTGGTGAACCACATAATCACATCACTCAAATAGTGGATCTCCGCCCGTCCAGGCGGTCACGGCGATACCAAAACCCCATCTTGTATAACTCGTGTAGTAGGGGATCGAACCGACGATGCATAAACCCAACCGAAACCACACACTGATTAAGAGTTCGTATAACCAAGGATGCTGCGACCCTACTATAAACCACTTTCTGAGTAGGGGATCATATACCTGACAATGCCACAACCCTACTTAGTGTGGCCCAATGTGTAATGAATCATATTCCAGATAAGGCCACAAACCCTACGATTGTTAACCTGCTAGATAGGGGATCGCCACCCGTGGATAAGCTATCACAGTGATACTAAGAACCTGATCTGGGGTAGTGTAGCTAGAGGATCCTGCCACTAGCCCACCGAAGGGATTCCACCACTGTAATAGATTATAGATCCTATCGAGGTGATCACAATCACATACCGTGGTTGTGATGGCACACGAACCCTCATAGGAGCGAACCAAGGGAGTACCCTTAACCACTGTTGTTCTAAACATTGCAAACCCGAGAGACCTACAACATAGACATACTGTGAACCTCTTAGGCTGATACTGAGACCACCATCACATTTTATGTGGAAAAACATGCAGGATAGGTTATTTACTCGCCCGAAATGGACAACCGGTGAACAAGGTATTATTCAATGTATCCTTCCAGTTTGGGGACCACTCCACAATCCCAAAACACATCAAGAGGATCACACCATTGTGATCCCCTCAAAAAAACCCACGAGATCGACTACTCGATCGACCAAAACAGACAGCTGGTGAAAAATGTACTATTCACCATTGTCAGCCCGGGTGGGGCGACACCACAATCCTGAAACTCGTGGAGTGAATCACACTATTGCGATCCCCTTAGAAAAGACATGGGTTTGACAACTCGATCATCCAAAAATGACAGTCGGTGGAAAGGTCATGTTTCTCTATATACACCAGAACTCGGCCACGTGGGGCCCACCTCGTGTTCTCTATCCCAACACCCAGAATCTATCATTAAAAGTCCGTCATACCATCAAGATCTCAATGCCATTGATGGCACGTAATTTGGACAATCCGTGCAGGAGTTATGGCGGATCTAATTTGAAAATAATAAAATATTATTATTATTTTAAACGTTTCATGGCCCCGGGCCAAAAACCCAATACAAAAAAATCACTTAATAGTCTCAAGAGGTCCGTCTCGATGCAAGATTCGTGTCACCATAAACGGCTCTCAAATCGGACTTCTGATTTGCTAGTTACAGGGGTTTAAAGAACCCCTGAAAAAACCTGGCTAGACCACCGCCTGCCTCGCCGGAAACCACCGCGCCACCGCCGAAAACCACCACGCTGCCACCTGGTTCTGCCGCACCACTACCTAAAACTGCAGAACCGCTGCCGCTTCACCGGAATCCACATGGATGCGGACCTTGCCACTGGGAAACTGGGTTTTCCGCCGGAAAACATCCGGGTGCCACCGGGAGCACCTCGGTGCTCTAAAATAAGATTCGAAAGACATTTCAGAAACCTCAGGACTCAAACTACAAAACCCATTTAATGATATGAAAAAATGCATAAACAAGATCTAGAATTTTAAAACTCAAAAAGCTTACTTCACGGTCGAAATGATGACTTTCTATCTTAGATATTCACTCCAAATCTCTCGTTGCACGATCCTAGAGCGTCCGCCATCGGAATCCGATCTCGTGGGTGCTTTGTTTGCTCGATTTGGCAGATCGCTGGTGATACGGAGGAGGAAGGAGCAGGATCCTACTTAGTGAACAATGAAGAACAAGGGGGGTTGATTTTTATTATTATTATATTATTAATCTTATTTTTTAATAAAAACTTTTTTTTAACTCCCCGCCAACATGCCTCCGACCCTGCACCCAGTGCCGACTAAAATTATGTCGCACCTAGGGTAAACATGGCATTCTGAATGCAACGACGCACTCAGAATTGCAATATGAGACTCCATTCAGAAGTTATTCGAGCTTAAATTCATAAAGAAACATTTATTTTTATTTACGAAAACACCCCTAGTGGTTTTTTCTACAGCAGGCCCATGCCTGCAAAAGTTACCATTGCCTAGGATAAACAACATGCTCCAGACGCAACTGTTCACATCGATTTCTGATCTGAGCTACTATTTATTGAAAACACACAACCCAACCATTGAATTGTATAAAAATACATAATATTTTAAATAATTTAATTATTGGCACATCGTGTGTCAAAATCGCACGGTGTCTTCACACCTAGCTCTAGAAATATTCTTTTGAATATTCCAAAGTCTGACTGGGCCAAAACCCGAGTCTCTATAGTGATTATAAAATATTTATCTAAAGGGTATTTTTCTTTTTTGGCCTCTAAAAAAAATAATATTTCTTTTTCACATTCCCCATATTCATCCCAACATGTTAGTATATGAAATAAAATTCTATATAATATTTTATAAAATAATATTTGAAAACATTATTGGATCTTATTTTTATATGAAAAATCATAAAATGTTTACCACTAATCAAATATGAAATTAATTTCAATTGATAACTTTACAAACAAGTCTTCTAATGTCTGAATAGTGTGTTTGTATTGTCTAAAAGTTTTATCATGTTATGTAGTTCTCTAATTATGTTCACATACAAGGTTCATATGAAGGATCGTCTATAATATTTAAATTAAAAATTGACCATGATCAGAAATAATTGTACGGGTTACACAATGATGTTTTATAATTAACTTTTTATTCATATATGAAATTTTATAAAAGTGGTAAATAATCTCTTATAGCTATTAAATGTGCATATTTTTTAATGGGATTTATAATAGAATATATAATATCATTATTTCAATGAGGATTGTCATTTTATTAAATGATTTCATAAAAATTCCATTATATTTCAATATAGGAATAGGTGGAGGCTGCATGAATCTTCTAACAGGTTTTCTGTCCTCCTTCACATATTAAAAAACTATAATCATTATATATAATTATAAACATAACAATTAATGTTATCCAATCTAAATTTTCAATCAAATTATAATACATTTTGGTTTTACAAAGGTGTATATTGAAATGTGAGATATTAGATTCATCCAAAAATTAAGATTTTAACTTCTCTATAGATGAAAAAAAAATTATCCTTCCATATTTATAAATTCTATCTTCTTATACAATGTATTCCAATTCTCAAAAATTAAGAGAATTAATTTTGTATTGAAAATTCTCATTATTAAATTTAGAACATTTTATCATTTTAAAATAATATTGTGGGAATTTAATTTGAAAAAAATGGGTGTTATCTCCCCTTCATTAAAAATTGATTTATAAAAATTTATTTCGTTCATGAATATAAGATCCCATTCATTACACATTTATGTGGGTGCTCTGTGATCTTTCATGCTCAATGAATCTATTAGTTTATTTTCATTCCATGGGTGGTATTATAATGGGAACTCAAAATTTATGAGTAATTAATTCAACACTTTTTCATCATAGTGACCGAATTATATGAAAACATGTTTCTAGTCTCTTATAGTCATTGGATATCAAAAATCATTAAAAATATAAATAATGTCTCTATATCATCATTGTAATGATTATGGGTTGGAATTTAGGATCTTAAGTTGTATAGTTCACTCAAGATCAATTAACATCCTTTAACGACATGAAATATATTTGTCATTTTATATAAAGAAAACAGAAATAACCATATTTGATGAATATTTTAATATCCGAAATCAATAATTTATAGATGTTAGTGTCATAATCAAATGACTGAATAAGATAATAATTAATTATTCCAAAATTTAATCAAAATTTTTCCCATATTATCATATCATGTTTCCTCTCATGTCTGGATTACATGTCATCCAATCATGAAACAATCTGAAAAAAATTACTAATAGTAATCATCTTAACCAATCAAACCAAGTACCATAATTATTTTTATTGGTTTGGGCCATGCATGTCTAACCTATGTATTAATATTATCCACTAATAATACATATTGGGATATAATATTTCAATGAAAATAATCCTTATAAATCATAAATTCACACCTGATAAATATCCCATATAAATATTCTTCTATAAGGGTATAAATAATGATATATGAGATATTATAATTGGCATCATAACTTATTGAATACACCAATATATCATCAATTTTTACAACAAAGAAATTATACGGATATTTCTTAACTAATAATCTCTTTATATATATAAATAAATATTTCATTAGTCGATCCAAAAAAAAGTTTTATAAAATTATAATTTTTATTCCTCATTTGAAATACTATCATCAGAATAGAATCTTCATTTATAAGAAATTTTGAAAACCTATAAAATATTTCAATATTTTAAAAATATTGTAATAACTAATTTTTATTACACATGTAATCATTAAGAGGTATATAATTCTAGATATATATTGTAATGACATTGACTTTCTTAGAAACATGAAAGAGGTACCCCATCATGATCACATATCGAAGTCAATAACACTGAAATAAATGTTTTTAATTATGTAGGAAATTGAACGATAAGGTGAACATTGTCAACATGGGTATAAAATTTTTGTATATTAAACCCAAATCCTTCTAGGGTATTATGATCACCCTGATATATAGAAAATATCCCCATTATAGACTCTTTGATTTCATCCCATGATGAAGCACTAGACTTCTCATTGTGTACTGTCTCTGATACTAATTGTAATATCCCTAAAAATTATAAAATAATAAAAAATATACTTTATTACATTTATTAATGATTCAATGGTTATAATCATAAAGGGCCAACCAGTTTTTTCCATAATAATGTTATATATTCATAGTAGATATTTACCATTTGGAATATAATTCATAAAAAATTATTGGCATCCTTGAAAATCATTAAAATAAGTCATTTTCATACACTAAAATATGGGAAAAATAATTTCCAACTCAAATTATTTATACAGGTTATGTATTGAATAAGATATCTTGAGTAAGTAAGGCATAATTAGATTAAAAAGGTGAATATATTAGATCACATTCCATATATTAAATAAGATCATCTGAATATGAATCCATCGATAAGATTGGTCCAATATATCATGTATAACAATTACCAAATTATAAATATTAGAAATTCATAATTTTGTGTTTCATGATATCCAAAATGGTTATATATATACCACCACCACATGGTGATATGATTGTTTAATGTGTGGGTTGGACCACATGATTAACCCACATAGTGTGTTAAGAATAATTTGTATCATAATTCTTATTGATGCATTGATTGACAATTAATAAATATGCCCCACCCATCATGACATGTCGAGTGAATTCCAAATATATCTAATGGTTGATACAAATCATGAGAATGATACCTTATAACATGTATTTTTATTCATTAATGAATACATATTTATTAATAATTTTACTTCTAAATAAAATAATATTCTATATAAACCACAATATTTGAAAATATTATAACATTTATTCAAATAATTTATACATAATACATAAAATATAGATATATAATTGAACATTGATGTATACTGATCATAATATAGTGATTGTTTCATGTAAAAATTAATGAAAAAAATAAAATAATGTGTAATTGGTGACCCTCCATTCATTTAAAATGTACGTTTTTAATAAAATAAGGTTCTTAGGAAAAAAATATAGATGTTAAATTAAAAATTAGGATTTTATTAATCAACGCTTTTTAATAAAATTTAGAATTTATCAATGAAGATAAATTTCATAAAATTGATATCATAATAAGGATGTCAATTAACACCATATAAGTTAAATAAATATTATATTGGTATTATTTTAATCAAATGTATAAGACCCACATTAAAAAATAAAATATTCCAGAAATACTATTTAACATATCCTGGGTAACATAAAATTTTCTTAATAAATCACTTATTTATTAAAAAGTACATTTTAAATAAATTTTTATAAATATAAAAATGGATGAATCGTATATCAGATTACCTGGAGAAGAATATTAGTTTTTCCTTTAGAAATTTCCTTCCTTGATTAAAGTTCCAAATATAGAAACTTTTTTAATTAAATATGGAAACCCATAAAATGTCTACAAGATTTGAAAATTATTGAATCATATGAATTTTAAAATATAATATTCCTTTATGAAATTAAATTTATCCATAATTATTGCGATATTATAAAATTTATTTTTACCATAATGAAATATTATAATTTGTATCACCCTGATAGAATGAATAAAAATTAAATCATTAATCATTATGAATAATTTATTAGTGATGTTAAATATATTAATTATCTATTATATATATACCATATATATTTTTTTTGGTTCTTAATGATAAATATTTCGCAATTGATATGAAATTGATGCAAAATATCTCACCTCTAGCTTTCAACTAGTTAAACATTCTCAAACCTAATGCATACGGGTTTTAAAAAATTTATTAATCAATACATGAAGCACATTCATATTTCAAATGAAAGATATCTAATTGAAGATTTTATTCTTATATTTATTATATATTTCCATAATATCCAGAAATATATTAATGGTATAAATATCATATGTGCATATTATAATCATTTTTAGAATCATTATTATTATTGAAAATATTATATTATTTAGATGAGATTATGAAGATGGTAGGCTCAATTTACGTTTGATCAATGATATAATTTCTATAGTGGTTGAAAGGGAATTAAACATACTGATGTATTGATTTTATTGAATCCTTATCATATAATATTGTACATATGTATTCATTTTGCACATCATTATCTCAAAATATTATTTTCCATGATGGAATAAAAATTAAATCAGTTTAAATTGAGGTAGAATGATGCCCACATGAGTGATGGATTGGTTTCACATTTTATGGAGAATGATAGGGGAAATAATTAATAAAAATTTATTAAAATTTCATATTTTATTGGTGATAATTTTGTTTTTATACTTGATGTGTTAATATATAATTTAACATGGTAAAATAATTTCTAAAAAAGAAAAATCATGTTCAATGAAATTACCATTTCATAGAAGTACATTGGTTTAGATGAAAATTGTGTTCCCAAAAAATTAATGTTGGGATTATTTTATATGAAAAATAAATCATATTATTTTTAAAATAATTTTTTCACAACCATTCATGGTGGGTAATTTTAAATATTGGTTTCTTTTTTGAATAAAAAACATCCATAAACTATAACATCCTTGATGGATCATTGGCATACATTCATAAGGTTGGAAATAATTGGAGAAATTAATCCAAACAAATGAGGACACACATTGGTTTAAAGGATGGGATGTGGGTCACACAACACTCTATTGGGATGAATTATTATATACTAGAGGTGTATGTTATAGATTTATGAAATATTTTTGAATCTAATTTTTAAAAACAAAATATGAAACTGGAAACCAGTAAATATTAACAACAAATTTTATACTTAAATTGATTCAAATACATATTTATTTGTTTAAGGTTATCTATCAATGGAATGATAATAATGTATAGTATTTTCTATATCATGACTATATTTATTAATTTGTAATATCGGTACTAAGAAACATTTTTAGGATCTATGGAATTTGTTATTGCCTTGGGTGATGGGAGTTAATTTGATATTATGATAAGGCCTAATATAAGAGATTTTTACTATCCTAAATCATTAAAAGTATTATCCACATAGTTCAGTTCCACTCAATATGACAAATGATAACATTCATGGCCATGTAATGACGACTGGTCTATCGATTTTAACATCATGGTAAATATTCATCTTGGTGAATGGTATATAGTAAATCATAATGTGATATTTATTCTAAAAAATCCCTTAGTGGTAAATCTAGAGTGGAATATAGACCCATTATGAAATAACATGCACTAATGACTTATTACACTAAGGATTAAGTAAAAGTGACCATAGAATATATCCACTCAAGAGGGAGAAAAATATTACTTGGGTTAAGGCCCAAAAACTATTGTGATGAAGGAACACAAAAAGTATATAACCCTTTTAGATCGATAAGAAACAACTAAGAATATTACCTAGTTAATCATAGTGTGATTGTTTTATTGATATGAACCTTAGTGAGGCGTCGAGTGTTTCCATTTAGGCATGAATGTAAATCCCATGTATTCTAAAAATAAATGGGGATTATACATATATAGGAGTCCTAATTTATTGATTCATTAAGAATATTTTCTCCTCATGTTATCATTTATAGGGAATATATATCATTGAGATGATGGAATATTGTTTTTTGGATTATCCATAATAATATTACCGTTTTTTTGGGTGATGATAGTGTGATCACCAATAACATCTAGTCCCACATGATTCAAACATTATGTGAGAAAAAATTGAAAGTGGATGATCTAAAAATATGCATAATATCGTTCATATACTGTTAGAATATGTAATACTAATGGATGGTGATGTAATTTATAATAAGAATGGAAATTTAATTTCACCTAGTTAGAGGATCATAGAAGACCCCTCCCCCTTTTCTATTGGTGGTTGAGAGGTAGAAGTATTGGCTATAGGAAACAATTATCACAACCCAAATCTAGAGGTTATCTCCCACTAAACTTATGGATAAGATCCTTAATTCAATGGGAATTTATTATTTTTCTCATTATGAGAAAACCCACTACCATAGAGGTTAATTTCTAGAATTCCATAAACATGAGAATTTAAAACTAGATAAAATAAATTCTAGAATTTCTTATCAATAAGACAAATGAATCATTTCATTATAGGGATGTTTTAATGAAAGCATTCATGTGTTTGATAGGAAACATGTGATTAATTTTTGTTGTTTTATGACAGGACCATCATGTAGTTTAATGATAAATTGAAATATTGAACAATTATATAATGATTAATTAACCTAACAACACCCCCTTCAACATATTGGCCACTCTTATGTGTTGTTTGTGATTGGGAATGGTTCTGTAAAGAGGTTTTTATGATGGTAATAATTCCTTTGTGGTGTATGGGAAGCTTTTTTATGTGACATGTTAAATCATCTCTTAAATGATCCCATCATTAGGGTATCCCTACTTGTATGTGGTTGGTGAATTATCAATAATGGATTCCCTATTATTCTCCACTGACCTTCTATCCATAATGATATTTTTTTCTTTTTTGAAGAAATATTATTTATCATAATGTAAAATATCCATCTTTCTGAAATGGTAATTTTCTTTTAAATTATACCCAACACCACATGTTCCTGAAAAAAATCCACAATCTATAATGTAATATTACTTTTGTAGTTTTGTAAAAAAATCACCCCAAAAATGATAAGTAATCAATAGGGTAATGAAAACTGACCTCATACATCAAATTAAAAAATTAATTTGTGTTGGTTTTATTTCACCACATACCATGAAAAATAAAAAATTCCATTTTATATGGGAGTTATTTTACAACATTCCTATCAAAAATGAAAATGTTGAATTTGGAGTGGTTTTATTTATCTACCTTTCCCTTAGAAATGATTTTAGGGGGATTATCAATAATTACACACCCCATAAATGATTTATTTTGATTTACAAGAGAACAATGTCGTGTGGTCACCTAATATAACTTGTGCTCTATGCAAGAGGAAAATGATGTTTTGTAGTTTGGGGAACATTAGAAATTTTAAATTCAATTATTACAATATTTAAATTTATTATTTGATTTTCCAAAATTAATAATAGTGTTACCATATTATTATATGACTCTACCAGGCCTAGAAAAATCTCTATTAGAATAATGTCTTGTATAAATAATGAGGATTTAATTCCTAGGAATATGTCTACCTGATTGAATTATTTGATGGGATCACATCGGCAATGTAAAATATTTCCATCCAGGAATACATTAAAATATTTCGGATGAGGTTTTAGGAATGATAAAAATATTTAATGTGATATCAAATTTGCAGAGAATAAAATGGGGCATGAATACATAGTTCATTCATGGACTATGTTTCAATGGAGGACACCATCACAATTTTGTCAGGTGTATGATAATGAAATTATTATCTCATTGGAATGATGATTAAATTTTCGACATTCTGAATATTGGGAAAAATTTATTAAAATAAACGTAAAAAATTAGTTACATATTAAAAAATGCATATGTAGTAGTCAAATTTTCATATCAATGACCATGAGGATGGTTTAATGAAATTTTAGTTTATGAAGAAAAAATAGTTTTGTTTACCAAATAGGAGATGTATATAAGATGCATGATGGGATGAATCTTGTTTAATAGTTTTCATGGGTAGTAATATTTATATAATACTATGATTTGATGGTAGGATGTTGTGTTTCACCAATCATGAGTTTTGATTTGACCATAACCCATGTAGGGATTCCATGATTCGATTAGGAATTGAACATTTTTTAAAATGGAGGATATGAATAGAACAAGGAATTATATTTTCATTATATATAGAAATGGGATATGAATCATGTATTATGTAGATCTATGTGTAAATAATAATAATAACTCAACAACTATAAGCTCACATTATCCATGATCGACATGAAAATTTATTTGAAATTAAAGAAATTTTGGATTGTAATAAAAAAATTTATTTTTAGGTTAGTCCCTATATGCATTTCATGGAATGTTATCATATCACACTGACATTATCCCTTAAACCACAAAATATTTCATTATTATACACATATACTTTATCATGTAATAGAAAATAGTGTATGAAAAATAATTAGTCGAACATAATTATATTGGGGATTCCATTATATAATAGTGTGACGTGGGATAAAACTCCGGGTTCACAATGGACCATATTCAAAAATTAATTTCTTTATCTTCTGTAATTAGGGAGTAGTAAGATAAAATATATTACTATTGAGGAAAATTAATCCTCTAGTGGATGGTCTTTATTTATAGAACACATTATGTAGATCCACAAATAAGAATATTATGAATATCTAAAACAATTTTTTCTTTTGGAGTCAGATGATTTAATCCTAGATATCAAAAGGACGATTAAAGGGTTTTAGGATTCCTATTACATGCAGGATTATCTTTTTATCAAAAAATTTATTAGTATTGATAAATTTATTTCATTAAAATTGGTACTTAATGTACATGTGTTGGACATATATAGAGATATATCATATGACCAATAGGGGAATTGGTTTTTTGTGTGGCTATATCTAGAATAGTAATCACTTCAACCACCAAGGTCCATTAAAATTTTAAAATATAATGTTTGGTGTGTTTGGTGAGGAAATAGTAGCTCATTTCAATACTTTTCCAAATTTCATGTTTTTCCTTCAGTGGGTTGAGGTATCGGTAATTAACGACATCAATGAGTTAGGATGTCAGTTAGTAAGGGAGTTGAAGGATCAAAGAATTGATGAATCAGAGAATTGGTGACGAAATGAATTGGTGAGTTAGTGAATTGGTGAGTTAGGGAACTGGTGTGTTAAGTCATTGGTTAGATAGGGTGTTGGTGAGTCCATGCATATGTGATTCTGGAGGTCGGTGAGTCAGGGTGTCGGTGAGTTAGTGTGTCAGTGAGACACGGGGTTTGTGAGTCAGGGCATTAATGAGTTAGAATATCAGTTCATTAGGAATCATCGATCATGTCTGTGGCTCAGTGTCGATTGCACAACATTAGTGACTCACTATTGGTGTCTTTCAATTCAGGGCTTTTTATCGGTGACACACCCATCAGTGACTCATTTCCAGTTTTTCCCTGTTTTACCAATTTCTCTAATCATAAATAATTTTTTCCATAAATTGAGTTTATAGTCATTATTAAGAATTTATAAAGGTGTTTCCAAATATATTAATTTTATTTTTAGTATCCTAACACTTTGGGGAATTATAAATAGCTGAACCACGTGGTATTTTCCATGATCCAACTTTAATGGCCCATGAAACCAATTCGTTTTCCGTTGATATAGGATCATGATTTTTCTAAATTTGTGGTCCTATCCTTTATTTTGTTTTGCTGTCTATTGAACTTTCTTTCCTAGATAAGTTGAGTGTATATACGTTACCCCCCAATTTGGTTTTCCTTGGAGTCTCCTACTCATGCAACCTTCCCTTTTGGGAATAAAGATGAGTTTTGGGTTCTTGTTGTTCCTGGTATGGATTTCAATTACGTCTATGTAATTATGTATCATGTTGGTTTGGAGTAGTATTTTTATTTTTTTTAATAACATCATAGTAAAATATTTAACAATGATAAATGTTATTGGTGAAATACATACCTGATAATAGCGTGGGAAAATATTTTTTTGATAACATGTGTTATTTTTTAACATTTTTATTTTGTGATTAGTTATAGCCATGTGACCTAAGAGAATCATAGTCATTGGTTGTATTTTTCAGCATGTGGGTGATTCATTGAAACTGTTGTTTACTTTTGAATAATTTTTTTAAATATTAATCTGATTAATTATGTACACTTGGATAAATAAATTGATTCCCCAAGATGAAAACCCATTGGTAATCAACAATACTTATCAATGTAGAATGTAATGAAAATTTTTGGCCAAATATGGATACAATATATTGATATGTGTGGCTATGTGTTGGGTTATTTTGTGTTTCTTTACTTAGTGAAGGATTTGCTGGTGGCAGTTGTGTGATTGTGTGTATGGGGTTGTATAAGCGGTTTGATGGTATCTCAGGGTGATCAACTGATTGATTGTGAAATCGATTCACTTGTTATTTAGTTAAACTTTATCTAGGAATTGGTTGGGTAGCGGGGCTTTTGGATCGGTTTTTTAATGATTTCATGTTTATGGGTGTGATGGGTGTGGTGTTGTTGTGAAGAGGGGATGCCGGGTTTGGTTGTGAGATGATAAATTTTTCGGGATAAATTTGATGAAGATTTTTGGCATTATCTTTCTTTGTATTACATATCATTGGTTGGTATGGTTTCTTAATATTATAATGTTTATTATGTTAGGTAGTATACTGGGCAGGGAAGAAAATAATTACATGAATTATTTGACAATTTATAATGATAATTGGTTAAACGAATCGGATGTGGGTATGTTTTGAGTTGGGGAATGTAGTGAAGTGAAGTTCAAGTGATTATTGATTGTGGTGGTGCGTTCATGTAGGGGTAGAAACAAAGGTGGTTTTGAGTGGGTTGTTGTATGTTAGGAATCCCAAGGTATTAGATGATTGTTTTTTACCTTTATATATAAACTTTTATTTCCTTATGTTTTCTATTCGGACCCCTCTAATGTTGAGACCTCTGTTCCAAACAGCCTAATTGTTTTGGGGGTGTGTGTCATTCCCAACATCCCAGTGGGAGGATGGATGGAAGGAAACTAACTTTACCATGCTCCCTATTTTAGGAATTGATCGCCCATGACACTTTAGGTAGGCACTAATGGATTGAGATTTAATAAAAAACTTATGATATTGGTTTTGTAAGAGGTGGTATGATTCATAGGTTTCTTCTAGGTGAGGCCCAGGTTTTTTCGTGTGAGATATTGGGTGGTTTTGGCCCATATGTTAATGGGTTAAAGTAATGTGGGGGCTGGCTTAGGTGTGTGGTGGAAGGTTGTGATAGTGGGGCTTGAGGAAGAGTCTGGTAGTGTCAGGGTGTTCAACATTAGGAATAACAAGTTAACTAGTGTGAAGTAGTGTGGGGTACCCATATATATATATGCTCATAATGCATTACATTACATGAATTATTTTGTTTAGTTAGTATGCCTTGGTGAGTTTGGGAAGGATAATATATGTTGTTATGATCTTTTGAGTTTGTACAGTTTTCTCGCATGGGGATTAGTTTTGTTCTCCCATATGTGGATGCATGAATTTTTTCCCTACTTAGTATAAATGTATTCGCACCCTACATATATAAAACATTAATCATGTTTCAATGAATATTATTTTGACCATTTTGTACCTTACAATCTTAGGCATTGTGGATGGTTGATGCGTCTTGGCTTAGTTTTATTTTGGTAATAAATTTGGATTTTTCTTTTTTTCTTAACAGTTTTACATTAAACAGGTAAGTGGGATGGTTTCTTTCTTTTTATATATATTTATTAAGGTTTCTTGATGTCGATACATCTTAACTTGCAATCATGGTTTTTAAGAAAAGGATAATGCCTCCCATTTTCTGTGATATTTATACTCCCTTGTTTGTAGTCTCCACCCAAGTGCCAATTGGAGGAATGACTTTGGGGTCATTATCTCTCTTTTATATTGAGTAATATCGTATCAAAACTTTTCTATGTATTCCCCCATTTTGAAGAAGGTGGTTCATGATAAGAATGAATCGTAAATTCATCACTATATAGAACATTTATATGAGAATCATAAAACATGTAATGTTGAAAAGGAATAATCTATGTGTATGATCGACCCATAAATAGAGAGGATGCAAATTTATATTTTAGATTGAATTAGGATTATAAATATGGTTGTTATTATGAATCCTATTTTTATATGAATCTTGATACAATTTCTTCTAATGAAACTTCCTTCCATAAAACTCGTTCATATGATGAGAGGTTATTTTTTTGTATTGCGACTAGGCCCACGTTGGTCTAGTAACTATTTCATATCTCAATAAATAAGTAATCAATAAATTAATTGTAATAAGTTTAATCTATTATGATTGGTTGAACATAAAATTATGGTCTTCTATGGAGAGTTATGCACTATCATATAATATTACATCGTTTCAAAGAGTTATGCACTAACATATATTAGAATAAAACTCTTTAATTTATATATAATGGGTAGGGTTCCTTAGATAGGTTTTACTTCTATATAGTGGAGAGAAATTTTTAAATGGACCTTGAATGTCAAATCTTGGTGTCCTTACAAAACACGTGGTTACAATAATCATCATTTATATAGTTACAATGAAATTACATTATATAAATAAGGTCTATATGTAAGGATATAAATCCTTTAAAATACATGTTCACAGCTGCAATGAGAAGCCCAAAAAACCCTCTTACTCGGATCCAGTGCATAAATATGATAGCGGGGTAATCTCATTTTCTTATATTGGTAAGGGTTGGTAGTCAAGTTGTAATTATTTATATAATCATGATGAGAATCAAGACACAAGTATTTGTAAATTAGATTCTCCACACATACTGAGTTCTTCTAAAAATATGAAACAATTTATAATATTGTTTTTGGTACGTGATGTAGAATATCATCATTATTATGTATCTTGTTAGGATAATATTCAATCCACACATAGTTATAAGAATATTCTCTTCACTGGTCGGGTTTGTATTAATAACGATGATTATTGTTTTTCAAATAAGGGTGTATTGATGAAATTAGAACCCAAACTACACTACCCCATAAAGTCATGGCTCATACACAGGATAGTGGAGGAATTTTCTTCAATAGTTAGGACAATGCTGTAGAATCCATGAATCACTAAAGATCTCATGATATTATAACCATGACACACACTGTTATATGATATTGTTGTGATAATAGTCTCACACTAGTAATGGTGGGTATCATAAGAAAGGTATGTAATAACCATTTATTTGAAATCACATTGAAAGGATTACGTCCATTTAGTTTATCATAATGAAGAAAGTATGTACATTACTTAATGTTCAGGGGAATTTTTGTTTCATTCATTTAATAGAAATCTCTATAATGGAGTAAAACTTTTTTATTGACATGGTGTTTATAAAGGGAAGTGGCCTAACCATGTAAGGAATCCCACACCATGATTTCTATTTCCACATTATCTATGATCAGTTTGAGAAAAATGATTGATGTGGGTTTTCCATTTTTTTACTTTGTTAAATTGATATAATTTAGATTTCTGTTCAATTTACACCATCAAGTAAAGAGTGGATTTGTCAAATGATAATAAAGAATCTAACATGAATAAATTACATGGAGTAAAAAATTGTGGATGTAAATTACACTAAGGGTTGGAATCACTGGAGTATCCTTGGATATATGGTTTATTAATCACCACATGTGACACCCCAATCTTTCATTATATGCTTCTTTTTTAAGAAATAAAATAGCTTTTTCAAAATGAAACACCGAGTTTGAGCACACCACAACAAGCCATTTAAAGAGTGGTTATGAATAGTTTTAACCAAAATTTGAATTTAATATATACCATATAATTATAATGTTAATCTCATATGATTCTTATACATGATATAAGAACAAATTCAATTTTTTAAATAAAAGAACTATTTTAAAAAAATGCAGTTTTACCGCCACTTAATGGAAACCCCTTTTCAAAAACTATATTTGACACTTTTATATATTAACAGTTAAAAATAAACTTTTTAGTTGGATGGTGAATATAAAAATTTAGTTTTTATATATTTATATTGTGTTTCATATAACATTCATATTTTAATGAATAATGATACATACTGCATTTTATTTCAAAATTAATTTTTCATCTAATTTACATATATTGTTATATTGTCCAATTAATTGGTTTTAGATTATATCATTTTATGTTTTTATCATCTACTAATATTATGACCATTGGAATTATTTTCACTATTAAATTGGATATAAACACAAGTAAATCATTTGATGATTTTTACTTTTAAAATCCAGTTTTCAGGTTTTGTCAAGAGGAATAAATTTTAAATTAATTACAAAACTAATTATTTAATATCATGAAATTTTCATTCCATATTTGAAATCAGTAGGTCCAAATTATATTAATATTCTAATTTTATATTTGGTCAATAAGATTAATAACTTTAGTAATTATTTTTATTACAATGATTAAAGGTAAATCACTGAATTAAATGTAAAAATAATATTATAAAATTACCTTAACACCTATATAAATACTATTGTATGAGTATATTAAAAACATATCATCTATGTTTTGAAATGGAATCATATAATGTATACCAACCTGTCAATATAACATTAATATTATTAAAATCAAAGAATGTAAAATAATGTCAGACTCTCCTTTAATATAATTATATTAATTTTAATATATAGATAACCAAAAGATAAACTCAACTACAGGTATTATATGTAAATTTAAATGAATTAGATACATCATATAAATTTATTTTTAATATTTAGAGATTATATAATTATTATTCATGATGATGCAATAGTGATGCATAAATTATTTTTTTAATAAAAAATATCAAATAAATTATATTAGGATTGTTAAAATAAAAATAATTTTTATTAATTATGGTAGTCTAAGAATTATATACGTAAATATGACATGTTATTAATAAATTCAATTTTTTTGATGTTATTTTATGTGATATTTTTTTAATGTGAAATAAATTAACAGTGCTAAAATTTACAGTATTGATATTTTTTTGAAATATAATTTCATTAAATTTTTCACTAATCATAAAAATATTTAAAAATTATGAAGTGAATATTATATGATATAAAATTTCATATGTCCAATTATTAATAATTGACACCACATAAGTAAATATTTATAACAATTTAATATTTATAATATTATTACCACAATTAAAATTAAATAAATTAAATAAGAATAAAAAAATTATATGGTTCAAAATAAAATCAAAACACTTCTAAATTTTATTATTTGAGATGATTTAGACCCATCCTCATATTAACTTCCAAATATTATGTTTTGGGTTCATTTGAATTAATAAATAAATTTATTTTATTTTAATATATTTAGTGTTTTTAAAGGTGCGCATGCCCACTCATCTAAATGGTATCTTATCCTTCTCATTATTTAAAAAATATAAATCCTTTTTATTCCTCCAATCCATTATAATTTCATCTCCCAAAATCCCTCAATTCATCCGAGTGGAAAAAATTTTGGCAGAAATCCACTCCATGGAGTCATTTATTGCAAAACAAAATGAGATACCTGAAAAAGAGGTAATTGTTTTATCACCTCCTTAAATGTACTTTTCTTATTATTCATCTTCTTTATAGGTTGCTTCCATATCACAATAATTACTCGAGTATCATCCATGTGTTTATATGTTATTATAATCATGTAAAAAGCATATTCATCAATTTATCCATCATACGAAAAACAAAATGACCATGCATTCAAGCGTACAACATATCATATCCACACTATTGTGTAATTTGAGTTCACAAATATGTTAATTTAATGGATATAATGATGAATATAATGTATATAAATAATTAATATAATATGATAGTTTTTCTTTGTAACTAATATACCATACAATTACACAACATTTAATCACCAAGGGAATGATAATGTCACTCGTGCATACGTATAGTTTAACGTCTCTACAACGTGGTGAGATTCATTATACAAGTTAAGAATTTAATACTTATAAAAAAAATTTATATGATGATTAAATAAAATAATTAAGAGAATAATTTCAATTTTGACATTAATAAAATAAATCCTATGCATAAAAAACATGAACTACACAGTAAAATTTTAATGGGAAAACGAAGCAGTTTACACATGAAAAAACTATAAAATTGAAACACTATAAACTAAATGATATAATTATATCATATATGATATAATAAATATTTATATGGTTCGAGTATGATATAAAAACATAATTTATCCATTATATAGGGGGTTAACACACCCTCAACAAACAAAAAAGTATAATGTAAGGGTTAATTTAACAGTCCCTTTATTATTCGAGATTGTTTATTTGTAAGTATTTACTAGGAAATTCTTTTAATCCACATCTATGTTTCTTATAAAGTATTTCAAAATATTATCAAAATTTATTTAACAACATTTTTACCCATGATTACTTTTTTATATAAAATTCATTGAATGGAATCTTTATGTATTTTTTCAAACATTGTACTAGATGAAATTTTCAAAAAATTAAGAAAATGATATTTCTTAACTTATATGACACAATATACCATTTTTTTTGTTATGTGTCCCTAAAATTTTGGAGATTCCCTTAAATTTTAGTAGTATTTTGTTTCAAAATGACTGTTTTATTTTACAATTTTGAGGCTTTTAAATGATTTGATGTAAAAAATGGGTATCTCCCTAAATATGGTTTAATGAATTTATTATATTATTTTCAACCATTTGAACATCCTTTTTTTCATGTGTTAATGAGGTTGATTTGTTATGATACAATATTCGATATTGTATTGACGGTTTTATGTTATATTTATTTGTGGATGATCTATTTTTATTTCCTTCATATAACATGGTTAAAGTATTTGCATTTTATATGATAGTTTTGATATGAATGTGTATAATATGTTTCAACCTATTCATATAAGGAATGAGTTAGACTTAGTTCATTATAATAAGGCCCCCCTATAGCCCCTTAATGCATCAACGAGTATCATGAGACTAAATTAGTTGTTGAAAACTCTTCACATTTTTTTCCAAGATGTTTAGATTGTTAGGAGTATTTATCATGACAAAAATTGGATGGGGCTATACACAAAAACATAAATGGTCATGTGTATATATCAATATAGTAACTATCATGATGATATATATTAATAGTGATGATGTATTCAATTTTGAATTACTTCATTATGAAATATGTTAGTAATATTCGATTTGAGTATTTTACTAGTAAAATATAAATGGTTATGCTTATATAATATAGAATTATTTATTATTAACATATTTTGATCAATATTTTGTTTTAATAGAGTTTGTTTTAGCTATATATCATTCATTAATGTTCTTGATTATTTAATTCAAAAAAGATTCTATTATATGCATACCCTTACTGAGCATCTGAGCTCACCCATTTCTTTCTCTCTAATCTCCCAAGTTACCAGGATGTGTAATATAATTGATAATGCATGGTTATATGTACGAACCAAGATCTTCTTTTAATGTATAGATCTTGATTTCTAGTGTTTTTTGGAGAATGATGAGTTTTCTAGAAATTTACGGAGTACACACTATGTACCCAGTTGCTAAGGTTAGTCCTATACTAGCTGTGCAACGGATGAGTACATGGTCGTGTGGGGTGACCTGGATACATCCTTATGCGGGGAACAGAAAAGGTCAATACACACCATGTATCCTTAGGTAACACAAAATGTATTTTTATTTTTATTTTTTATATTGTACTGGGACCACATATGAATTATAGAATTGTATTGTTCAATCATTGTATCATCTAGGAGTGACCGAAGGTCGAAAATTCTTCTCTAAGCCCCCGTTTGGTTTTCCGTTCTCTGAATCAAACATCTGCAATTGTGTTGGATTCACATCAATGATTTCTCGCTTCTTATAGATCCTCTTATATTTATATCTCTTATTTTATGAGATATCCTTGGATGAGAATTTTTGACATTTTTATATATCTAACAAGTTCTAGGTTGATTCAAAGGCTGAGGGTCAACTATATATATCATACAACATCAAGGTAGGTGGTTTATCCCTTTCTATAGATGTCTTTGAGTTATAAATGCAATAATGTCTAAATACCCTAGTTTAGTGTATTGCGTGTTTAGGTATGTTAACTATTTTAATTATTGTTGTGGTTTTTTTTCTTGAGTATGATTTTTTGTAAGGAATAGGTTTTATTACCTTGTTATGGATGTGTTTTACCATGATTGATTTATATTGACCATTGGGTCTAGAATCTCATGTTAGGTGGTTTTCTTTTCTATTCCTAGTTGTATTAGGATGGACTAATTACTATATGACATGGTTGTGATATGCATTGTAGTTTTTTATCCATGTATGTTTTGAGATTTACTTTGTCTTCTAGATATCGTTGGTGTATTATCATATTACACATGGATTGGGCAACATGGTCTAGTGAGACTATAGGGGGAATTGAAGATGAGGGATGCCCGAGAGTGTCTATTACATTTCACATCATGAGAACATATGGGGATGTATGTGTGTGCTACCTCTAAGTATCTTTAATTCCAAGTTGCAAGGCCACAAGGGGAATTTGATGTTGAGTGATTTTTTAGAGAGTCTATAGTTTAACGTTACAAGAATACATTGGGAATTGCAGGCGATTACATCCTCATAGAGTCTTTGATTATGCTGAACTAGAGGGGTTAGACTGTGGGAACATCCTAGAGGGCTTTTTTTATTGATTTGAGAAACAATTTGTAAATTTAAATCAATTTAGTTGAAACTATATGATTTTTTATCTTGAGTAATACCATTGTTTATTACATAATTTTTCATATCTACCTGCTATATATATTAACTAATAACTAGGCACACATATTTTATTGGTTTCCTACTAGGATTCATCTCACACCTATTTTGGTCATGGATTTGGACCCAAACAGAATAAATTGTTGTCGGTATAGATAAGGGAAAGAGCCCATCTACATTGGGTACTTGATTACAATAGAGCGGGATAGAATGGGACCATCTGAGACATGTGATGCTGCTGGTTTTATTTACTTGTTTTCTATTATAATTTGGTTTAGTACTTTATTTTAGCATTTTGAATTGTTTGGATACAATCCTAGACATATGTGACATCCATAATTTATTTATGTGCTCCAGTTTCGTTTCTACTTGCAGTTTTCCACTGTTTACTATTTCATGTTATTAATACAGCTTCTACTACTGTTATCTATTTATTTCCATTGTGTTACTCTACCAATGAGGTCATTTTTTTCACACTATAACACCGAAGGAACTCACTTCTAGTCACCAGTATCCGTCATTCAGGTAAATTCGATTGAGGTAATTTGACCAACAGAGTATAGGGCTCCACTGGGAGGCACCTGCAAACAGAACGTTATAAAGTGGATTCATAGGATTTCATTTTCTTTAAGACTTACATTATGGACCCTATATATAGGGATAATAAGAAATGGGTACATGGTAATAAAATATTCCTAGGAGTATCTAACCCATGTATAGGGGAAAACCAATTTACCTCATTTATTGCAATTTATATGGTATTGCAATTTATATAGTTCATTTCATTTCACTATTTGGTGAGTCGCATGTTTTTTGTTGTTATCGTTGATGTTATTGAGGTTCTATTTCTATTGAAACCTAATGAGATTAGGTTATTCAATCTCATGCATCATATAGGCACTTTATAGATATCACATGTCATGCATTCATACAATGCCATTTAGGGTACATTACTGATTTCATGTTGCTGTGATAGATGTTGTGCTAGATATGAAAACTATTGTGATATTTACCTTGATATAATACATACTATTGGATAGGTAGTTTCTAATTGTGTAATGTTTAGCTTGAATGAGCACCAAACATTGGTCATAGAGGTGTTGTGGGCCCTCATGGGTCAGAATTTAGGGGAGCATGTTATTGATTTCACTATGATTTCTTGTGATATTCATAACTATGATGTGAAGAATTGATTTAAGATGAGTATGGACCCCCATTTATTGGAATTTGTCCCATTGATTTTCATTGTAGAATTTTTTTTATGGGTTCTAGAGTATTTTTTGAGGCTTACTATTTATAAAAAACCAGAATACATGATCTATATTGATGAATACATGCCACGTATCATTTTGTTTAGGGAAAAAAATTTTATTAAGTTAATTCCATGTACTATAGGTACACACCATGTAGTCTTTATCAATGTCACCGACTGCATGGGAAGAGACCCAAGGTTGAGTTTTGTTGGGTGGAACAAACCATGTACTTAGAGTAACGCTATTTTATAAGAGTCATTTAACAGGTCGTGTGACTAATGAAATAGATCAGTGGATTATTTCTAGACCATGTAGTGTCTGGCATAAAAACACTATGTAGAGTCGACCATGTCCTCGACTAAATGATCAACGACATTGGTTCTTTGAACAAAAGTGATACACGCCGTGTGTATGAAAAAATCACCGTGTAGTGTTACCCAAGAGAGAACTGTTTGGTCTAGGAATATAGATGAACACAGGACAAGGGAAAATGATTCATGTAAAATATGTGTCTAAAGGAGAACACACCATGTGTTAATGGGATTTTTTACGACAATTTTTGATTAAATTACATTCTCATGTAAAGGATTTAGGGAACACGCAGTGTAGGGGTCATACATGTCTTGTATCCCTTATTTGAAAAACCTGAATTTCTTATTTATCATGTTCCATTTCAAATATTAACTGTTCATATCCTATATAATCTTGAACATTTTTGTGCGCTTGACTTTTCATAGTAATGCCCACGTTACTCCCTCTGGATGTACGCCAGATATAGGGTTGCGATCCGACACCAAACATGGTAGAATAAGGACAACCAACATATCATGATGTTGTCCCAGTCTTGGAACCGACTTTCATTCTGGATACAGGTGCTAATGGACTATTCCGAGAAGGCTTCATGAGGTTTTTTAGACATTCAGGGGAGTTCCACATCCTACCCCATCTATGGAAGAGTTTATGTGGGTCATTCAGCAGTAGCATCCTCCCATTTTTTCAGGGGAAGTATGACATAAGGCTATTATTTCTGGGTTAAAATCTATTATGTCTATCTACGGGCATCTAGAGACACCTCTACAGAGGACGGTGATTCTCACTACTTACTTTTGTTGGGATTCCACTCAGAGATGTTGGGATGTGATATTAGAGGCCGGGCACCCAAAAGGTATGGATTGGGATTAGATTTAGTGTGTCTTCAATGATTACATTTACCCAGAGACCATGAGGGCCGACCGAGCCTGAGATTTCATGATTCTAGAGAAGTGTACTATTTTTGTCAGGGAGTATTCTTCTCACTTCACAGAGCTGCAACACATCACACCCATCCTAGGAGGTAATGAGTTATTTATGGAAAAAAATTTGGAAGATGGTATTAGGCATGACATCTAACCTATGGTGAACACCATCAGGTTGACTTCAACCACGTTTAAAGTCAACTAGGTGCTAATCACAGAGTGGAACATGAGGGATTATGGGGTTGTGAACTTGGGAATCTCGACAGCAGGAGTTGGTACCCCTCAACTAACAACATGAAGTGTCGTAAAGAGTCTACGCATAGAGTTCTGAGAAGGAGGAATACATCATGAGGTAGCTAGGTGGTATGATATACATGTTAGATGAGGGGTAATATGAGGACATATTTCCAGGGAGTCCTAGTTGAGTGCCGATCATGCAGAAAGATTGATCATCTTCAGAGTTTTGGTTAGGTTTTTTCACCAGCAGCTGTTGATAGGGGTTTTGTTTCAAATCCTTGTACTAGTGCATGAAAAGCAGTTCCATATCAGTCAGGGAACTGGAGTCCTTCAGGCAATTCAATCCAATGTGGAGGTCTTGGCCACAGTGGGCAGCCACAATGTTTTCGACAGCTGCCAGGTGGATCTGCTCAGGGATCAAAGACATCATCACAGGGTCATGTCACATGTCATGCTTTCTCACTAGAGAAGACCCAGTAGAAGTAGGATCCTATACCATCTACAGTTAGAGGTAAAACTATATTTTCTCAGTTTTATCTTATACAATATTTGACATAGAGGATTTCCTTAGTTTAATAATTATTTCTATTATGTAGAGATTTGGGCTCTTTATCTTTACATTTGCTAATATCTTGGAACTGGTCACACCATTGGGGACTAGAAAGAATTTTCAACATTAGTGATAGAGTCCCCTCTTATGGTTAGTGAATGTCACTTATTATAGGACCTTTATGTATTAGATATGACATGATGTGACGTCATTCTCATAATGCACTGGTTGGTTCTCTTTGAAGTTGTTTTTGACTTCTATCGTTGTTGGATGAGGTTCGTGTCACTAGAGGGAAGGCTGCTTCTACATATTTTCGAATGGAATGTATCGGTGTGAAGAGCTGTACATGAGCATCATGGGTTGGTAGGTGATACAACCTACATTACTTATCTATACCTGGATTATAAGGGGATTTCACATATGGATTATCCCCTTGTGCTAGATCGTTTCAAGGATTTCCTTCCAGAGGAAATTTCATATTTGCCTCAGGAGTGAGAGGTATACATTTCTGTTGAGATTAAGCCAGGAGTGGCACTAGTGTCCATTCCTATTTATAGGATGACTACAGCAGAGTTACAAGAGCTCAAGAAATAGTTGGAGGAATTTCAGAACAGGTTTTCATCCGACTCATTACTTCTATTTGGGTTTTGCCTATCCGGATTGTGAAAAATGCGGATGGTACCCACGTACTTTGTGTGGATTATCAGAAGTTAAAACAGATGACAGTCAAGAACCAATATCCATTGATGAGGATTGATGATCTCTTTGATCAAATTCAAGGAACTCAGGTGTTCTCGATGATTGACTTGAGATCTAGTTGTCATCAGTTTCTCATTAGACCATCAGATATACCTCTTACAAAATTTCTTTGTACATATGGTATGTAAAAGTATGTGTTTATGTCATTCGGTCTTACAATAGGGCATGGAATATTTATGGAACTCATGAACCGAGTGTTCCATCCACACATACACTCATGAAATGTGGTTTTTGCGGATGATATATTGGTGTACTCACACACTCTACACAACAATGCTACCCATCTTTAGATCATTTTGAGTACATTGAGGGTGCATCAGTTTTATTCTACTCTCTAAAAATGACACTTTTGGATGGAAAAAATTCACATCTTGGGTTATGTTATATCAGAAATAGAATTATCAGTAGACCCAATAAAAGTGGGAGATGTAGTTTACTCAGAGCAGTCGAAGAATTTCTTTGAGGCATAGTGTTTTCTTGGGCTGGCTGATTACTACATACATTTCATACATGACATGTCACATTTAGCAGCGCCGTTGATGGGCCTGACTAAGAAGGGTGTAATGTACCTGTCGAAACATTCACATAAGTCAGGATTTCCAAATCTGAAGGGGAGTATGTCTTCATCCGCAATACTAGTTTTTCCAATGCTTGGATAGAGTTATACAGTTTCTGTGATGCATTAGGTATAGGGATGAGAGAAGTTCTTATGTAGGGGGAATGAGTCATTGAATATGGGTCTCTGCAGTTGAGTCCACATTAGAGGAATTACCTTATGCATGATCATTAGTTGGTTGTAGTTGTTCATGTATTACAATGTTGGGGACATTATTTTTTTGAGAGAATTTTTTGGTTTTCCTTTACCAAAAAAGTCCCATGTACATCTTTACTCCGTGTGATCTGAACTAGACACAAAAAAGGTGTGTTGACTACCTTCAGTCCTTTGACTTTGACCTTTCCTACACACCTGGGAAAGGAAAGGAAGTGGTAGATTTGTCGAACGTGAGGACTCCGAAATAGGTAGTATACGAGGCCAGTAGTGAGTGGAAGCTGATGGACTGTTTTCTACGATGCATTTGGAGGTGCATGACAAAAAGGGGTAGGTGTTTTTTTTTCTTTTGTAACTGTTGCCACTACTATATATGATCGAGTGAGAATGATGTAGTTAGTAGATCATGAATACTTATTTCTATAGGAGATTTTGTTAGGAGAGAACCATATTCCCAGATGGACCGTATGATACGATAAGATCTTTTGTTTTCATGGCCAAATGTGGGTGTCAGAAGACATACACAATGATATTTTTTGGATTTTCATTCTTCGGTTTGGGATGTTCACCATGGTGTTACCATGATGTACCGAGATCTCCAGCGCTAGTATTGGTGGCAAGGTATGAAGGGTGATGTTCCTGGTCCTATGATGAGGTGTTCCAGCTATCAACAGGTGAAGGAAGAGAATCAGTGATGAGTAGGGATTTTAAAGCAGTTACCTATTCCCTGTGTAAGTGAAATGATGTAGCGATGGATTTCATGACAACTAATCTGAGGTATACTTGATGGAATAATGTAGTTTGGGTTTTCATTGATAGAATCATGAATGTGGCACATTTCATACTGAACAAGGATACCTTCAGTGTTGATGAACTGGGGATGTTTTAAATAATGGATATTTTGCATTTTCATGGGGTCCTACACAATATTGTTTTAGATAGGGACCCCCCATTTTACTTATTAGGTTTGGAAGGTAATAATGAGTGCCTTCGGTACACAGGTACTTCTAAGTGCATCTTACCATCCCTATACAGATGGCTAGGCCGATCGTACTATACAGGTAATGGAGGAAATGCATCAAGCATGCTTCATAGATTTTGGAGGTTCTTGGGAGAACAGCATTCCTCTGGTGATGTTTACCTAAATAATTAGTTTTCAAAAAACAATTCATATGAAACCATATGTGGATTTGTACTATAGTCCATGCCAATCATCCCTATGTTGGCTATAAGAAAGAGTGCCAGCTATGTTGGGACCTCATCTTGCCCAGGCGGCCTTTGAGTAGGTAGAGTTGATTCGAAAGAGGATGGATACTACAAAATCATGGATGAAGTCATATATTGATCGATGGAGAGGACCTCTAGATTTTGAGGTCAGATGTTGGGTTTTACAATGTGTCACACTGACGTTGGGACACAGAAGTATTAGAAGGCATGTAATATTTTCACCATGATACATCCAACCATTTGAAGTTTGGGAGAGATTCAGGCCAGTATCTTATTCATTGAAGTTACCTCAGAGGTATCAGGCGATGCAATATGTCTTCTAAATCTTTCAGATATGACGTTACTTCTCAGATGACCTCATGTTTTTCAACCTAAAGAGGTTGAGTTGGAGGTGGAAGCCTTGTTTGAAAAGCATCCTATCAGAATTGTTGATTAAAGTAAGAAGGTTATCTGTCGATGGTATATTCCTCTGGTATGAGTGTTATGGTAGATCTAGTGAGTATAGGATAGGACTTGGGAGAGGGAGACCAATGTGTGATTGCAATGACCATAGGTATTCGAGGATTTTTCTTCTCCTCCTTCTTAGGGAAATTTGGGGACAAATTTATTTTATGGGGGAAAGTTTGTAAGAACACGGATCTTTTTTAGGTATGTATCATTATTTATGGTGTTTGTGGATAAAATACGAGTTTTATCAAAATTTAAGGAGTACATGTCTTGTAATTAGGAGTACACACCAGGTCCTCGGTTACCACGAGTAGCCATGTACTGGCCGTGTAATGGACGAGTACATGGCTATGTGGCTGTGACCTAGATACCTGTTAAATGGGGGCCCGGTAAAGGACTATACACATCGTGTATCTATAGGGAACACAAAATGAATTTTTTTATTTTTTCTGTCAGACCGGTACCAAGTGTCATTTATAGAAATGTCTTATTCTATCTTTGTCTCATCCAAGAGCGATTGAAGATTGACTATTATTCTATGCGGGCTTGTTCAACTATCCTTTATCCAAATCAAACCTCATCGATTGCGTTGAAATCATATTACTGAGATCCTCTTTTTTCTAAAGCCTCTTCTCTTGATTTCACATACTTCATGAGATATCCTTGGTTGAAAATTCCCCATGTTTTTGTATATATAACATGTTCTATGTTGATTAAAAGGTTGAGGTTCAACTATATCGATCATACAACATCAAGGTTTGTGGATTGTTCCATTCCATGTATTTTTTGAGTTTAATGGGACATAAGTGCGCAATACCATTGTTTGTGGTATTGCGCATTTTGGGAAGTTAACACTATTAATTCATATAATTCTTTGTTTTCTTGAGTATGGGTGATTGTTATGAATAGGCTTTATTAACTTCATATGGATGTGATTTCCCTGTTTTGTTTGATTTTGACCATTATGTAAATATCATCATGTTAGGTTGTTTTAATTTCAATGCCTAGTGCAGTTTGGATAGAGCGATTATTTTATGACATGCTTGTGATAAGAATTGTAGTTTTTTAGCCATGTTGTTTTTGAGATTTTCTTTGGCTACTGGATATCATTTTTGCACGATCATATAACACAGGACTGTGGGAACCTATTGTAGTGAGACCATAGGGGGGATATACATTGAGGGCTTCCCCAGAGTGTCTGTTAGTTTTCACATTGTGAGACCATATTGGGTAAGGACATGAGTCCTCCCTCAGATGTTTTTTAGTTCTATGTTGCAAGATCACATGGGGAATTTAATGTTGAGTGCTTCCTCAAAGATTCTGTATTTTACCGTTATGAGACCACATGTGGATTTAATGGTGAGTGATTCCTTAGATAATCTTTGATTAAGGTGAACTGAAGGGGTTCTACTGTGAGATCTTCTCAAAGGGTTTCCTAGGATTGAGTTTTTGAAAAATTGGTAAATGTAAATGAATGTAGCTGAAACTGTAGGATTTCTTACTTTGAGTACTTCCATTGTTTTTTACTTCTTTTCACATATTTTCCTACAATATATATTCACAAATATTAAAGAACATTTATTTGGGAGGTTGCCTAGTGGGATTCTTCTCACACATGTTCGTGTCATGTTTTTGGCCCCTGACAGATTACATTTTTGTAGGTATAGATAAGGGAATGATACCTTCTACTTCAGGTACAAGATTTTTGTGGAGAGATAGATCTTGGGACCAAGAAGAGGCTTGCGATACTATTGGAGTTATTTACATATTTTATTTCTTTTACTATGGTTTAGTACTTTATTCCATCTTTGTGACTTGTTTGGCTACATTCCACGACATATGGGACATGAATCATTTATATATGTGGTCCAATTTCTTATCCACTTTCACAGTTTTGTTATTTACTATTCCATGTTATTATTAATTCTTATGTTGTTGTTATCTGATTATTGTTATTGTGTTACTCTATAAATGTGGGCATATTTTCCCCACTATCAAACCTAAGGCCTCTAGTGCTATTCTACAGCCTCTGGCATTCGGCGAAATGTTCATTAGTTCATGTGAGCAATAGGGTAAGGGCAACCTCTAGGCGGCACCCGGAACCGGGATGTTATATTAAGTTAGGAGAATAATGGTGTTCTCAAAATATTATCTATGTTGTATTTTACGTTTTGATGTGTATGTATGATTAATGTAATTAGTTTTAAAAAACTACTAAATTGATCGGTCCTACAGGATTTAATTCCCCTTAATCATTCCAATGTATTAAAATAATGTACCAGCTTTTGTCTCTTTGGTTCGGGCATTAAAGTTGTTATCAATGGTTATTTTGAGAAACCATGAAATTAGATATATAAATAAATGATTAAGAAACATAAAACTATTAATTCCATTAATGATAAGTCTATGTATAAAATATCATCCATTATATTTTGTAATGGATAACCACGGTTAATCTTATGGACAAATGGATTTAGAAGAATATGGAATCATTTAAAGATCATATAAGTTATTCTTCTAGACTATATCACTGTTATTAGTGTTTCCCACATTGTGATTTGATTTTTGGTAAATGATTACAGTCAGTTAGGTTATTTATACATGAAAATGTTATACCATTAATATTGAAGATACTAAAAAATAGAAATGAGATTATGTAGGTATTAATGAATAAGATTTTGAACAATAGTTAAGGGTTTTAAAGTCAAGTAGAATGATTAATGTTATTTTTTATTTGGATATAAGAACTATTACATCAATCATTCTATGGTTATAAAATTAATGAGATACATAAGTATTGTACTGTAGTACTATTTCATTATGTATTTGAGATTTTATGGTTCAATGTAAAGTGACACAACTTCGAGTTAATCATTTCGGAAAATATATGTCTGAGGGGAAGAAACCCCTAAATATGATTATGATAATGAGATAATGATGTTTGAATAAATACATCACAGATTAGGATAATGTATATTGGATATTATTAACTACATTGGAACTGATTAAGTGTCCAAACATTCAATCATTGTTGGATATTACAACATTTTCTGATTTAAGAAGTATATCCAATATTTTATGTTTTATGTAATGAATAATGTAGAATAAACATGTTAAATAATGTTTTTTGGTAATTTAGGATACTAAAAAGTTATAAGAGAATAAATGGTGATGTTATTTTCATGTTTGGTATGCCAAAAAATAAATATGTTATGTTGATTTGATAAATTTACTATACTTCCTTATAATCTTTTGGACTGTGAGATTGGATAGAATTATTTTGGATAAGTATAATGGTTATAAAAGATTAAGTAGAAAATTTTATATTATTGTATGAGGTTAAAAGGTTACATAAGGTTATTTACGGAAATTTATATTAATATATTTTTTAGAAAAGGAAAACCCATAGGTCAAGCGACAATCTATCACATCCAGCAATGCCGAGAGACTTGAGCACATAATCGAAGGGATAAAAGGGTGCATCCCATACCACTTGTCTATGTGATTTCCTAGTTTTTATATAATAATTTTTTGAAATGTTATAACAGATGAATTATATGTTTATTTTTTGAACCCAATATGATTAAGATAAATAGGATATATTGGATTTTTATATCTTTTGGAGAGAAAGATGAGTTTTTTGCCGAAATTGGATAATAGATGAAACTATAAATGTCAATTAATTATTATTTATTATGTTCTTAGTATATGAAGTAAAATAATTCTTCAACACTAGGTGCAAGATCATAAAACAAAAAAATTCCTATTATATTCTTCTGTGATGAATCAAACAGTCCACTTGATCATCAAAGAATCAAATCTTGCTGGTTTTTACCATTCACATAATCATGTTCTCAATAAAAATCCTTCTGAAAATGATGGTTATGTTTTTTTTCATGTCCATGTTTTCCTACTAGGAAGACTAGTCTGTGTTATTTCTGGTAACCTCCACATTTCCCTTTCATTATTTTAATATTATTGTCTCATTAATCAATTTTTTGATATGTAATCTCAAAAAATATATTTTAAAATGTAGTACCCATAGTTTTAAATCACTTATTTAAATTTCACAGATTCAATTTGTTGAAGTATGTGAGAATGTAGCACCCCAATATTCCACGATACAATAATTTTTATATAATTCAAATAGCTTCCACTACACACAACACAGAGTTCAAGTGCACCCCGACTATCTATTTAATGAGAAATTATGAATATTATCAACCAAATTTTGAATTTTATATACTCCATATAATATTAATATTCTCCTCATGTATTTCTTGGATATTATAAAATAAAATTTAAAATTTTTTGAATAAAAGAATTATTTTCCCAAAAAAAGCAGTTTTACCCCCTTTTAATAGAGAAACCTTTTTAAATCCAATACTTTACACTTATATATATATATATATATATATTATTTAACAAAATAAACATCATCATCAGAATAAGGACCTAAAAAAATATGTTTTGATAAATTTTTTGGTGTTTTCAGATAACATTTATACTTTAATGAATATTGGAAAATAATGCATCTTAATTCGAAATACAATTTTCATCGAATTTTTTTATATTTTTAGATTATACATATACATTATTTTATAGTAAAATAATATAATGTTTTTATCATTTAATATAATTATTTATATATAATTTATTTCACATTAAAACTGGATATAAACACATGTCGATCTTTTGATGATCTTTACTTGGAAAAAACATTTTCTCGTTTCTTTAATGGGAATCAATTTTAAATTAATTACTACAAGTTCTGGTATTTAAATCATTAAATGTTGATTCCATATTTATTATCAGTGAGTCCAAATTATGTTAATAGGATACCGTTATTTTTTGGCATTTAGAATAGTATGTTTAGTAATTATTTTCATTACCATTTGTAAAGGTAAATTAGGTAATTAATGGTAAAATTTATATTATAAAAAAACATAACACCTATTAAAATCATAATAGTTTACTAAATTCGACCCTTATCATCTATGGATCGAAATAGAATCACATAATGACTACATTCACTTGAATATGACATTCATATTATTAAATTCAATGAATGTGACAAAATGTGACACTCTCATTTTATATTAGTATGTTAATTATAATATATGGATAATTAAAAGATAAACTCAATTATAGGTCATATCCTAAAATAAAAAATAATTAACTAAATCATTGAAATATATTTACAATTTTTATCGGTTAAATAATTACCATTAATTATGACACAATAGTGATGTAGATATAAATTTATTAATAGAATTATCAAATTAATGGTATTAAAAATATTAAAACAAATATAATTTTAAATTATTAAGATGATTGATGAATTTTCAAAGTGAAAATGTAATATTAGTTTTATAATCAATTTTTTGTTTCAAATTTATCTTATGTGGGGTTTTTATTTAATGTCAAATAAATTAATAGTGCTACGAATTACACTATTGATATTTTATAAAAATAATTTTTTTATATTATTTAAATTTAATAAAAATTATATTAAATAATAAAAATTGGATCAATTTTTATTTTGAAATTATGTTATATTAATTTTACTGTTTTAGTATTTCCATGGGTTCCCCACATATAAAAAGGATCTTCTCTTTCTCCTTAATTCATAGTTATAAAGCCTTTTTGTTCTGCCAACCTCTACCCATTTACTCTCCCAAAATATCTAACTTCATCCTAGAGTCCACACTTTAATAATATATCCATACTATGGATTTATTTTGTGAAAACCAAAAGAAGACACCCAAAGAAGAGTTATTTGTTTAATCACATTTTTCAATTCTCTTTTCTTCTTATAATTCATCTTTCTGTGTTGTCTCCATATAAAATTAATAAATCTTGTAACATTAATATACTAATATGTAATTTTAATAATGATAAAACCATATTAATCATTTATTCCATTATATTAATGATAATAACACCATGTGTATATTTGTACGACTTACTATCCACACGTCGTGGTGTATTTTTTTATTCAACACTACTTTAATTGGATTGATATAAGGATATATATAATGGATATAAATAATAAATATAACATAATATTGATTCTATATAACTTATATATCAATCAATTTCATACCATTTAACCATAATGATAATGGTATCATTTATTGGGCAGACGTACAGCCTATTATCTCCATGACGTGGTGAGATTCATTCTCAATGGTTACATTTCAAGAATGATTATAAAATTTATAGGATGAGTAAAAATAATAATTATGAAATTAATTTCATTCTATACATATTTAAAATACTTATTATTCATAACAAACATGACATTAATAATAAAAGTTGATTGGGAATATGATGCAGTTAAGACCTGAAATAATTGTAATATTGAAACACTGTTAACAAAATGTTATAATAGGATCAGATATGATAACAAAAATATGTATATTGTTTTTATATAATTTAATAACACTCTTAAATAATTATACAAGATGATAACCCACCCTCGACTAAAAAAAAGTACACGATAAGTGTTAATTTCACAATCTCATTAGAATTTATGTTTGTTTATATGTAAGTATCTATAGAGACATTCTTATCATCCATGTCCATGATTCATAAAATGTTTTTCATTATATTATTATCATTTCTTTAGAGACACCTTTACCCATGTTTATATTTTTATATAATTATTTTTGAAATTGATTATTCCTTCAAATTCCAAATGATGTACTTTATGACCCTTTTGACAAATTAATGAAATAATGTTCTTCTAACAACTACGGCGCAAGAAGAAATTTTATTCGATTATGAAGGCTTAAAAATTTAAATATTATTTTAAAATATAAAATTTGGTTTTCAAGAGAAATACTTTATTTTATAATTATTTGGATTTAAAATTATTTAAATTAAAAAAATGGATATTTCTCCCAATGGGTTTTAGTTAATTTTTAGATTATTTTCATCTATGTAAAACTCCCCTATAGAATTTAATGTTTATTTGATGATGATTTATTATGATACAATCTTACATATGTTTTAAATATTTTATGATATGTTTGATTGTGGAAGTGGTATTTTAATACCATTTATAGTCTATGGTAAAATTATTAACATTTCTTATGCTATTTTTATTATGATTGTGTATGATGTGTTTCAGACCTTACATATAACAAATCAATTTGACTTAGTATGTGATGTGTGGGGCCTGGAATATCCACTAATGTATCGGTAGGTCTCATGAGATGAAATTAGTTGGAAATAAACCCTTCATGTTTATTTTCCAAGCAGTTTTTGATTGTTAGTAGGATTAGTCGTGACACAAATCAGACAAGTTTCTTCCCAAATACATAAACTATCTCTAGAATAGATCCTGGCAGTATATATTGTTAAGATATATACTGATAGTGAAGATGTACAGAATTATAAATTCCCTCATTATGATATTAGTTATCAAAATTCCATATCACTATTTGACTATTAGAATATCCATATATTTGATTATTAGATATGGTATTATTTATTCATTCAATATTTTAATCAATATTTTGTTTAACGGCCTTGTGTTTTAGTTATAAATATTGGCTTAAGGTATATTATTATTTAATTAATAATGGATCATTTTTTATGCTTACCCTTACAAAGAATCTGAGCTCACTCCTTTCTCATGTTTTATATTCCTAGGATTCCATGACATTTATTATTACAGATATATAACATTAATTAAGAAGAATATTGGTGTTTTGAAAATATTATCTATGTTGTATTTTATGTTTTAAAGTGTATGTAATATAAATGTAATCTATTTTCCAAAAACACTAACATGATTGTCCCTTCAGTATTTATTACCGTATAATCATGAAAATGTATTAAAATAAAGTACCGACTCCAGGATTCTGGGGGCGGGTAGTTACACTTCATGTCATATGGTATATTTAATCAATAATTATTCAGCATTGAATAATGATTATATTCCCTTATCTGCCTCATTTTTATGTAACATGGAATAATTTTTTATAATGGGTGTAGGATGAGGGACCCCATAGTGACTAGGTATCTCATTTAAGTGAGAATCAAAGAATATGTAGTTCTCATAATTCCACAAATTTTAATTTAATTTAGTAATTATGATTGAGGACTAAAATATTGTACTCAAATTTCAAGGACCATATTTCGTTAATCACATGATTTGTTTTGAAATATTTTACAATTCGAGGAATATAAAGCATTCCATAAATATTGACCAACAGATATTCTTAAATGGAAATATATTTATGGATTGAAAATTGCCCATCCCATTTTGTTTCAATATTTCGAGGATTCCTCCCAAATATCAAGGGGTCCTATCGAATGAAACTATTTACCCTATAAGTAATGATATAATTTATGAATTCATAATGAATGATCTTGATATTTTGTTTTATAGAGCCTCCAAATGATTCATTGTTCATATTTTATTTCCATCAATCCATTTAAATTCGTACAATAAAATGTTGGAATAATATTCTTTGGAAATATAATCATAAATTTTGATTATCAAAAAAATGAATTAGAATATTATGGGAAAAATCGTCTTTTTATTACACCAAATAATAGAGGTTATCCTATATTAATTTAATGGTTAGGGTATAGTATTCCCAAAATGCATGTAGTTGTTTCTCTGGCTGGGAATTGATGTCCTTGTCAACCATATTGTAAAGTATATTTGATATGGTTTTATTAGAATCGTATTTTATTCTATTTTCTATATAAAATATTCAGGATGAATTTTTAGAATCGTGTTTCTATTTCATCTTCTATATTTTTAACTCTAAATAATATATGTTTTTTCGTAATCCTTTAATATTTTATGAGGGAAACCAAATCAGATAATGATGTTGGAATTCCAGAAATTTAAAATTATTTTTCCCCTAAATTCATTGAGGGGTAGGTCTCCATCCTATTTGGTGAATAATTCAATATCTTGGAGATTTACTTAAAATTCATAAATTTAGTAAGAATGTTTTTTCCTAAGCATCCCTTCCCCATATAATGAATATTTAGAAGTATTTTGATCCATGAATGAAATGTCACATTTTTTTTGAAGATATTGGCATGCAATTGATATGGAATAACTATATTTTTTGAAATGGGCACTTCCCCATGTCGTTGATTGTATAAAATACCCAAGACTCCTTATTTATTGAAGAAGCATTGTTCTTAACAAGAGGAAAATACAAACAGTTGTGTGAACCTCTCCCATTAATGTGATTGTATCTTCTCCATCAATGCATATGGGTTGAAATATGTCAAATATGTTTTATATAGCTAATTATAATGACCTCGTATGCCATCTAAGATTTTTTGACTACCCATATTTAGGTTAAATCTTTCCTAAAACTGGGTAATGGAAGAATCCCAATATCGAGGTAGTACATGTGGATGTTCAACCTGAAATTCAATAGATTGTTTGGTTTATGGGTAGATTTAAAATAATTGATCTCTTCCATTATTCACTAAAAAATTTAATAAAAATTTGTGATATGAATTACTATTTAACGACTCATATCTTTCTAGATCATCAAAACTTATAGCCTCATTTTATAATGCACCCACCTAATAATAATGTGAAGTCATGATGTGGTGAGCTGTTGGCTCCAAGTAATAATATTCCTTCAAACATTTTAAATAATGATGTAGTATAATTATTTATTCTTTTTTAATAGCATAACCACCATTATATTGTATCATTACTAGATCTGAGTCACCATTTACATTAAGAAGTGTTATTGTTATTTCAAGAAAATATTCTTTGCATTAAATGAGGTCTTGATATTTTAACTCATTTTTTATATCCACACCACAACAATAAATAATAATAGATGAGAACTGTTATAATATAAATTATAAATATTTTTAAATGTCTTATATTTAAACTAGGTAATTATTTAATATTTATACCGGTCTTTGTGATTACGAATCAAAATAAATCTCCCTTATATTGAGGTATTCTTTGACATATTATATTTATTTTTCAGATAGTTTGGTACTTATATTCATGTATTCTAATGAAGTTTAATGTACAAGTAAATAATATAAACCATCCCATTTTTTAGGTGTTATTAAATGGATGTACAACTAATTCATAGAGACCACCCACAATGAAAAAAATCATTTCAACATAGAGAGGATGAGGTTGTACATGAGAAGGATAGTTTGAGTGATCAAATGGGCACTAGATGCTGAAAGAATTGACTCAATTTTTGAACACCAACTATTATATCATGTTAATTCATATTGATATTCGAATACTATCTCTTAGTATCGAGTATAAATCTACTGATATAATAGAGATAGTTATCATTCCTGCATTTAATATTCTGTTTGATGAAATAACTAACTGATCACAAAAATAATGTCACATATAATATGTAGGGTGATCTTACAACATGTGGAATTTTATACGAAATACTAGACAATATACCCTAGTACCCATATACTCGAGCTATAACATACATTACTCGAAGTTCATTTCTTATCCCCATTATGTTATGACTTGAACCTTGAATCATTGAATTCAAAACGGGGCATGAATATATAACAAAACATCGAAATATAAAGAGGCATGTAAGAAATATAAAAATATATAAATGTGGAAATAACTAGAATCCAAATTGGTATATGAATACCCAAATAAAAAACATCATTAATGTACTCCTAGATAGACTAGAAAAACATCCCCTATGTCACATAATTTTAATAAAAAAGATTAAGAACATCAACTTCCTCCAATAGGAACATTCTTTATCAACAATGTATGTAAAAAATATATAAACATCAGAATAAAAATGTATTGCATGTGATAAAAAATAGTTAGGTTATCATAATTTATTTCATATTAATATATCTTATAATAAACATAGTAATTCTTTCAATTTTAATTATTCATGGCATGAAAATGAAATTACATATTTAAAACAAAACGAAAATTTAATTCCAATGATGGAAAAAATATCAATCAACATGTTTTGTGAACATTATATAGAAAATATTTTATATAAATCACTAAAATGATTAATGGAGTTTCAAAATAATTGGAACATATATATATATATATACAAATAATTATACTAAGAACCCTCATGATCTGACCAATGGTTCGATTTTTCTGGGTTATATGATCTTGACACTCTAAAACAAGTAATCATAGAATATGTGCACACATTACCCTCTGTCACATACATAGATTATTTTAAATGTTTTTTTATTTTAATTTCTATTAATGTTTTGTTTTGGGGGGTTTCCAAAGTTTTTATGGGGAGTAGGTGAGTTTTCATGAATTGGGCCAAACCATGAGCCCAATTCTTGATTTAAAAATAAATTTTGTTTCCTTTATAAAATATTCATTTTTTAATATTTTCCACTCATTATAACTCCTAAATGTCCTCTCCTGATATATTAACACCAAAATTAAAATTTGGATCCTTTGGAAGTCCATAATCAAGGTGTATATGGGTTTTTATTTAAGGGATCGGGCCAGCCCGAAAGCCCAATTCCAGTTTTAAAAATAAAATTTGATTAATTAACAACTTATTCATTTTAAGGGTTTTTTCGTGATTTAAAGCCCGAAACACGCCCATTGAACGCAACCGCGCGCCCAATATACTCCTACCCTCTTTCCAGCTCATTAGAATCACGGTTTAGGTCGAAACTTCCGAAGAACTCAAATTTCGGGCAGATTTATAAAGGTAATTTGTTTCCTTCATAACTCCTTCGATTCTTACTCCTTTTCCCCCATTAAAATTCCTAAATGATATACCTATCCTTGTTCGAACCTCCCTTGAAGGTTTGAGTATTTTTAAAATCAGGTACTGGTATTTTTGGGGGCGATTTCTACAAGATATTTTAAGTAAGTTGTTCTCCACCTTTCTTCTTTCAATCTGTTTAGGGTTACATCCAATTTACTTAGGGTTTCGTCCATTATCGTTCAGTTTCCTAATGTCCAGGAAGTAGGGTATATAAATTAGGGTTTTATCTTGTGTTTTATGATCTGAAATTATGGTTTTAGGTCTGATTTACCTTCCTTGAGGTGCGGTGGTGGTGCGTTTTAGTTTCTGCACAGAGGATTCAAGGGTTTCCTTGATTTTGGTATGTGATTCCATTTTGTATAAAATCGTTGTGAATTGGCTACTGTTTTTATGGTATTTTCATTCTTATTCAATTTTCTTATATCTGAAAAATATAGTTTTAGTGGTGTTTGTATTTAAAATGAATCCTAAATGCCATTTTCATGTGAAATTGGGGGTTTTTCATAGAAATGTTTTATTAGTTTAATTGGGGCTACCCTATAAGTAACTAGTTGATTTTATTGAACTATAATAGGGATAAAAATATTGTTTTTAATGATTGTCCCATGTGTTTATTTCTGAAAAACCTGGTTTTAATGGTGTTTGGGAACCACATGAAATTCTAAGATTTGTGTTGTGTAAAAATGGAGAATTTTCAAGGATGTCGTTTCTTGAACCATATGGGGCTGCCCTAAAAAAGATTTTTTGTTTCCACTGAAATGTAGTAGGATTACCTTTATTATTTGGAAACTTAAAAATGTGCACATAGTATAAAAGTGAGGTTTATAAGGAGTTTTGTGTCCGAAACACTACGAGATTTAGAGGAATTGTTTTGTGAAAAATATAAGTGTTTTGTTGCGTGTTTTAAGTGGTATAAAATGTGATAGCTACTGTATTGGTTGTGCTTTACCAGTAATGGTGTTTTATATGAAAATTTATTTATGTTGTATGCTGAAATTGATTGAGCACAAAAGGGAAAGCCTAGGTACCTAGGTGTGGCGGATTTGTACTACTACGGCTAGTGGACCGGATGAGTTTTGTCCATGTTTCACATATCATTTGGATAACGACAACTCTAACTAAACTATGTGGATGATTATTTGGGAACACTAGGATATGGGTGTGTTCCCTACTAGTGGCTCGTGCTCGAGAAAGGATTTTTCTATGGTTATTTTACACCGAGGTACGAGGTACATAGGGCCCAAGACAACCTAGTGCCTATGGGTGTTCCCAATGTTGTTACTCATTGGATTTGTAGTATTTACCCATGTATTAGGGTGTGTTTGGATTTAAATTATAGTATGTAACATTTATATTTTAATGTGTTAATATTATGAAAATTTGTTATTGAAAACTATTTCCAATTTGAGGTTTCATTTCTTGAAATTTTAACACTACTTTTCCTTGTGTTTGAAAACTGCTTGCTTTTTCACATTGTATTTCATACTCTTTGGAATCATTGGGTGGTATCCTACTGGGATTAGGCTCAAACCCTACTTACACCCCTTGGGTGTAAGTAGACTTGGTTATGTTTGATTCAAGTAAAGGAAAGGCTAAGGGTGATAGCAGTTCATGGTGTTAGTTCTCATCCTTGGTGCAGAGTTGTGGAGATAGCTTGGGGGCGATGACCCCTAGTCGTGTGGAGTCCTTGGGGATGTCTTGATGCTATAATTATTTTTATTTGGACCACATGTATTATCTTTAAACAAATGTACTCAGTTCTGGTTTTTACTTAAGTCTTGTTTGGCTCAAAAATTTCATATTTATATTATGGATTGTTTTTAATGTTTTATGATTTCATACTCGGGTAAATCGTTCCCAAACCTAAATTAATGATACCCGGAAACTTGTGACAGCCCTTGGGGATAGGGAATGCCCTTCAGGTCAGGTCATGTGCTGGTTTTGGTGGTGACCAGATTCGGTTCGTGACACCCTCAGCCTCATGTTGTGTATAATATATCCATCTTATATAATGAATTTAATCATCTACCTATATTATTTGTGGAGGTGTCATAATTAATCGGTGTCTAGTGAAATACAATTCTAATGATATTTTCTATAATTTCTTAGTTACAATCCATACATTTAGCTTCTCAATCAATAGGTTTGAAAAGGGGAAATGATTACTCTCCAAATGTATATTCATGATTCATAATTCAATTTAAAATTTTCCTTTGTTATTCCATTTCATTAGCAAAACAAAAATATGGGGTTTAAATAAATTAATTCCTTTTACCAAAACAAATCATATGTTTTCATCAATTTGAATTAATCTATTTTATAAAATCATTTCTCAAATCAATTTATCAATTTCTTCAATTTCCCCAACACTCACAAAATTCCATTTTTTTATTTGTGTTTTCCCACAAAATTACATGCCAAATCAGAACCAAATCCTAGTTCTCAACAAACTGTATTTTAATATTTTTATAGTAAAATTTCAAACAATAATAAATTGTCATTTTAAGGAATTAGAAACTATTAAACAGAACCACATACTTTTATTCACAATGTAAAAAATCAACAACCACAGTAGGATTATTCAATAAAAATATAAATAACTGATATCAATATAACCAAAAAAATATTGAAGATATTAAACAATGGATATTAGATCCATCCAACATATAGTGACCTAAAAATCCTAAGAGGGAAAATATAGTGAGTGTGAAATAACTATAGGAGAATCACGTAGTAGAGAGGAATTGAATTGGATTCCCCTTTCTTTGATCCAATTAAGAATGTGTTTTAATGAGAGAAACCCATTTTTATATCATCCAATAATGTAGATTTTTTTATTTCCCAATATTTTGTTGAATGGTGGTCCCAATGATGGATCAGGAATTTTAGATTTATTAATGGAATTCAGAAGTGCATCCAATGTGGTGTTATAGGAAGGGCATCTTGATTTCAAACCATGAAACATAACTATACACACCTATTCTTGGGTGTATAGTCTTTACTTTTTTGGAAAACTGGTTTTCAGGGCACACCATGACTATCCACACCCCCACTCTCCATGATTGGAGAATTTTAAATTAGTGGATCTATTGTTTTGGAATACAAAAAAGTCAACTGTGCATTGCCCTAAGAGAATCCAAAAATTTATAAATATCACTTGATGATCCCCTGAAAAATAACCAAGAAAATATTTTTAAAATCTAGGATGATATTTAAATACGATATGGTAACATTATTCGATATGCTTCCCACCATAGAAAAATCTTGTCACCATATATTATATCAATAAAATTTTATATAAATAATATAGGGGCAATTCTATATAATCAACATTTCTATCTCCTATGTCTCGTGTGAATAAAACCCATTCTTCCATAGATATTACACATAAGGTATATTACTATAAATATATAACTTGTTCTTATAATCCTTAATCACTACTAGATTATTACTAAAGAACAAATCAGTCTCATCCACAAGATCACTCCTACTGAAAACATGATATGGATTGGAATGATACATTTGTTACTGAGATACATGGAATAGTGTATACATCAATGTCAATTAGGGATTAAGTGATAAATTTTAATACATATTCCTCACCTAACAAACAACCTCAAAATATCCCACATAATGAAAAGAAAGGATCCCTTGCCTCCCAAGACATAAATGATATAAATGTGGTGAAACATTCAAGAACAGATCGTGAACAACATGTAACTCTAACGGTCAATGATGGTAATTAGCATAATCATGGTACCATATTTTGTCCATAAACAAAATCTTATTAATTAATTGAATAATTCATTTCACGTCTTAATCCATGGTATATCCAACCACGATATTTTATCTAATCGTTGAAAAAATCAAAACAGTCATCAAATTATGACCATATATCCCCACAAAAGGTTACATTCTAATCATGGAATGGAAACTAATCTTTATATTGAAACTCACTATTCCCTAATTTCCATCCTAAACTCCACCAAAATCATGGTTGTTTCCCTGAATCTTGTGATCAATAATCTTTATATTCTAATATGTATGTCTATAAGTTTGTAGATGGTATTCCATACTGAAAATAAAATGAGATCCCAATGCCTCTTGTAGGCCTCTCTAAATGAGGGAAGTAAAACAAGGATCACTATCAATGACAATAATAGATTAAAGTCACTATAAATAAAATAATCCCACTATCATAATGATTTCCCACCTCTTAAAATATGGTTGTGTCGCGAATGGGTAAAAATGGTCTATTTTTGAGAGCCTATCAATCACAACCCCAATCAAATTCCTATGTATATGGGTATGTGTAAAACTAAATACAATTTCCATAAACGTATTTTTTCACTCCGATGATTGAACTAGAAGTTTCTGAAACAGACAAGAAGGATTATGATGTTCCCATATAACATCTTAACATGTATTGTAGTGTGAACCAATGTAACTAGTGTCTTATATCATACATGGAAACTAGAATAATTTCCACTTGTTATAAAACATCTTTGTGGTTTATGGGTGCACAAAACACATAGAATTATCGAAATCAATAATTATATATTATCCCATTGGTAAAATCACACAAACACGATTATGAAAACATGTAATACCATTTTTGGAGAATGACCACACAATCTATTTATCGACACCATAAAGAGAGTATCTAATTCCTTATAATTAATAATCAAGATGGTGTTCCTGAATAAAAATTTCAATAAGAGTGTACTACAAGTGAAAACTATCCATGAAAACCTCGTAACCTATTTCTTGAACTCCTATGTGTAATTGCGAAAAAATTACATCATGTTCCACTATTCGGATGATTCATTCATATCATAGATCTGTGTTTTCCTACTCAAATACAAATGATGACAATACCTTCCCCATAGGTATAGGTGATATCAAAATTAAATGATTCTAGTTATTCCACACAATGACTCTAGTGAAAATTCAAATCCATTATAGAGAAGAAATAAACCATTATTTTGTACTATGAATTCAAAATCATCCTTTCTCTAAAATCAAAATTCTACCAACTCTTATTAGCATGAAAATATAAAACATGTTCAATTTCATATGTTAGATAATTATTCTTGTGTGGCCTAAGTTACTGAGAGCCATAAGATACCCCATAATCATGTTATGTTACAAAAATATCCCACACTTAAACATGATGAATCATATAAATACACATAGCCCTAACACGATTCTAGAAGAGTCAACATCAGTGCAGAAGTAAAAAAGAAATTTATATCAACTAATAAACTCTGGAATTTATCAACCAATGAAAGCTTCACTGTCTTCTAGGTGAGATAAGTAATCAGAGCATAAAACATAAAAAAATCCTTTATGAACAATTGATAACACCTATATAATCTCAGTAATGTCATTAGTATTAAAAAAATAATGATTTTCACTAACAATATTGCCAATTTCACCTTCAAAGGATAAATTGAAATACCTTGTTCTGGGGTATCATGCCCAACAAAATCACTTATGAAATTCAGAAATAAAATTTTGATTACATGAAATGAATTCGGTGATCTAAAAACAATTATAGAACTAGTCTCATAAGATTCATGTGATCCTCCATAAGCACTGAGTAAACTGCTATGTAATCAAAAAAGGCAAAAATGAATGACTATAGATTCTCATAACAGGACATATTCCTCAAATACAGAGAGAGTATTAATGAATTGGGTAGACTCATTGGAATGAACACGTAACAATAATGTCTATATCTTCCCCATAATTATGTTTTCATACCGTCATATTCTATTACCATCAACTGGTGATAACAATTTCGATGATCAATCTTTAATAACCAATTATCCCTTTTCAACTAGACATATAGGTAATAAATCCATGGAAATAGTGTGTTTTATACTGTATGTCATTTTAGAATCTAGTAACCATACATAGATGACATGTTTCCGTAAATTTCATAGGAAGGAAAATATGTTCCACCCAAGGTGACACACTAAAGCGTATATATTCCTTTTCTAAAATATCATCCGACTAATACGTCAACATTTAAATTTTAGTTTTTTCCAATCATTAAAATGTATCAGATACTGAGTGAGTACTAGACCCTATATCAAGATTGAATTTTGGCACTCTAACCAGCAGAATAATTCTAATATAAGGAAATACTACAAATTTTTTTTGATAACTGGAGGGTTATCATCACTAAAATATTCCCACTACAAATTAAAAGAAACAACTAAAATTAATTTACCAACACAAGATAAAAATGACTTCCATTACTGGACCTTGTCTCCACTCTCCATGAAAGATATAACACAATCCACTATTTCTATAAAAGTAGACCTATAAAAGATGAAATACAATTCATCAATTATTAGAGATGATATAATCCATCCCCAAAATGACATTTTGAGGAATCATGTAGGGAAATAAAATATAAAAAAAAGATTAATATATATTGAATAGAAGTGGTGCAAAGGAAAACATTGATGATTATATCTATTCGTTACAAGGGGTGTAGTAATACCCATTTATTATTTCTAAATATGTGTAGAATGATTTTATAGATTCAAAATAAAAGTTGAAATGAACATATGAGATGTAGTTTCTTCAAACAATGTTGTCATCCTAGATGAAGAAACATTAATGGATCTCTTCATAGTTATTGGACCTATATCAACATCCTATAAAGACTCTTAAACTATGTGAATAATGTTATTTTCAGATACCTTGGGATAAAACACCTCAGATATGGAAGCATATGATTTTACCTTAGTATATTTTAGTCTTAGTGAGAACATTCCACTACATAGGGATGAAATGATATAATAAAACTTGTACATGTGTTCTGAACATCCATAAGAGCATCATATAATTGTTGCCTCAGTGAAAAAATGATCCAAATTCTCATGATTTAAAAAACAGAATAATGTCACAGGGACTTTGTTAGGTACCTATGAATTCCTAGAATAACCTGATATTGAGATCCACTATGATACTCTTACCAACTTTTCTTGCATTTATTTGGAGGCATAGAAGTACCATTGGGAGGAATGGTAACTCCCAACAACCCTGACATACCATCAAAATTTTTTTAGAACATAAACTCCCAATACAAACATTAGAATAAGAATTGGGAATAAAAATGATATTTAATATTAGATAACGGTATCATATAAATATGTCTATTATTTATTTTCTAATTGTAAATAATCACAATTGGATATTTTACAAGATCAGTGAATTAGGTCAAATAATCTATCACGGCCCTATCATCCTACATGAGATTGAAGAACACTCCAAAAATTTCAAATAACATCTACCCTAGATAAAATTGGTCATAGAAATAAATATTAATTCCATTATCTTCCAAACCATCATACTTATTCTCTGTATCCACGGAATCCCACCACATCTTGGTAGGTCCCTCCGCCTTAATGGTAAAACATATGACCTTCATTTATTTTGAAATTTTCATGAAATCAATGAGAATATAAATTCATGTTTACTAGTCATTATCCTCATGAGAGTCATTAGATATTAATATATCATATTTTTTATAATGAAGGAACTCTTTACCATGATTTTGATATTCATCTTTTTGTGCTTCCATAACATGAGTTTGAGTTGGAACAGTTTTTGGTGCCTCTCCCAGAATATGGATATCAAGCACATTAATAACCATTGGATTCTAGTCAATGCAAGGATTTGACCATTGTGGTAAATTATAATATTAAATATATATTATATTAACATGTATATATGGAGGAATTATTCAACACAACATCATTGAATAACCTTGAACACATAATATGGTTACTCGTATCAATAATCAATTGGAAGAAACATGCAAATTAATTCCATCACATAAGATAAATATTTTTTGATTTCAAACTATCCAAAATATAATCCATTAAAATATAAAAACTACTCCTCAATACATCATTTTCAGACCACTCATGGTGTCTTAAGGATCATTATGATGAAGTTTGGGTAGAAAATTACTAGATACTACCTCTTATGTACGGAAAAGACCCTCCAAATTATTTATTGACTTCATGGAATGATGGTTAATCTTTCTTTGATACCACCTTGTCAGGAAAAATCTGTGATACCGTTATTATATGATACTCAATCCAAACATAGCTTGGGCCGAAGGGAATTCAATATCCCCATAATTTGGAAAATGAACCTAACATCATTCAAGACATTAATGGGGGAATATTTTCCAAAAAATATTGAATACAAAGACACATACTAGTATGATAAAAACACTAAAATGTTACTGTACTGAATACCAAATAGGTATATATAAAATCCAAAACATATCCTCATCGTAGTACTAAAATTATGTCAACACAAATTTCTATGTAGTCACATCACTCTAAGATAAATGATCATGAAAACCACATCCTTCTAGAAGAATGTTTCTTTACACAGACCTATAATAATAAAATCAACAAATTGAAATTTAAAATTGTATTTTGTGAGATAAAAATACTATTAGGTTCTCGTGATGTGTTCCACAATAAGATTCCATAATATTAAATCATGTAATTATATCAATTTTAATAAAAAAAATATTGAGATACGGTTTCATATTTATAAAAATCATGATATTATTTCAAATGATAGAAAAGAATTTATATCATGTCTTAAGTAAATATTTTATATAAAACAGTTTATATAAATTACTAGGTAGAGTAACGATGATTCAAAGTCTATGTAAGAAGTATAAAAATAGTCACAATTAGCATGATGGCCATCAATCCATTGTTATGATAGTTTCAGGTTATATGATCATCACATATTCATCTCAGTGATCTTGAAACAAGTGTACACACATCCGTATTTTTTAGAATGAATATGAATTATATACATTCTATAAAGAATATGAATTTTTTTAACAATATTTTTGTATGACATCCAATAACAAGTTAGTTACTATTGAATTAAAATCCTATCATGATTTTCCAAAATATCATATTAACCACCCAAGATTGCATGTGGTCAATCAATCAGTATTAAATTACAAAATCATTTCTATTAAATTCCACATTAATCATATAGAATTCAAGTAGGAATATTAAAATTTCAAATTGCATTTAACTTTTATAACAATAAATGGGATTTAAATCTATTATCAATATTTTAAATTTTTTTTATAGATTTTCATAAAATAAATTTAATGAAGATCAAAAAATAAATTCTCAAATCTAATTTAAAATTTCATTAGTTTAAAAATTACTCCCCAAGTACTAATTCGATTGAAATTGGTGATTTTACCCAAAATTTCATTCAAAATAAAAAAATCCCAATTAAATTTTTTAACGCTAATTATGTGAATGTAATTTCAAAGATCAAGTAATAAATTCTTGACAAAAATTACAATATTTTTTGGAAACACCATCCTTAATTCATGGTATCAATACTCATCACCCTCAGTGGGATTTTCCAAAACTAAGAAACATCATTGTTGATTATTAATACAATATGAGATTCAAGATCTATAATAGTGAAGTGTAGATCTTTCAAGAATTTAATGATACAAATAACCCTTTGGAAAAAATAAAGAGAGAGTGTGAGAGAAAAATATAGTAGAATAACTTCTTGGAGAGGTATCTAACCAGTTTCACCGTGCTTTAATCCCTCATGGAATGGGTTTTGAAGACTGAATAAGTTTTATTATGAATCTTTAGGAACTATGAATTATTTATTTATTAATTAACGTACAATCAGGGGATTAAATTGGGGTTTTATTATTTAAGAAAAAATCATATAATAATTTTTTTTCATTCTCATGGTTTGATAGGATAAAACAAACATTTATAAAAAAATATTCCTAACATGTGAGCCCCTATACTATTAGGGAACTATTTTCACTTGGTGGGAACTATTTTTTTTAAACTGTGAACCATATTCTAAAACCCCACTATCCATGGTAACATTTTATGAATATGATTGGTTCTTGGTTTGGTAATATTTTGTATAAACCTTGAACAATAGAAAAAAGATCCATTATTTTCTAAATTTTACCAAAATACTCCCTAAACCTGACATAAAAAAAGAGGGTCTAGGAGTACCTAATAACATGTAACAAGGAGTCAAATCTGTTTATGTGGAATCATAAAGTAATACATGGTAATATCAAATGCTATGGTATTTTCATGATTTACCAAAGATTTATCCCCATTATTCATCATCTTAGTGAATGAAAAGAACATAAATGAATGATTTTCTATAAGGAATCGAATACAAGAAAGGAATCCATTTCTTCTTCCAATCTTATAAGGCAACTTTGTGGAATAATTTTTATAAAAGAACATGTTTTATTCGAATCAAAATCAATAACACATTGGGGTATTATGAAGTTAACATCTTTTCACACGGAAACACCAATTTCACACAAGCAATCATCATGCCAAAGGGAATCACTGAAAAGAAATATACACATTACGGTACCAAAAAAGTTACATGTTTATTAATCACCAAGGGATATTCATATTTTCATAAACCCTTAATATGTATTCATTATGAATATTACATGGTACGATGTTTTACCATTAATGAAAAGTTTAACAATAAGAATTGTGAAGTCTTAATTGGATATTTCTAATTGAGATGTCATCAATCAATGAAAAATACTATTTAAAAATTTTCTTCTACAATGTGATGATATTGGAGTGTCATTTTGGGTACCCCAATTCCTAGTTATCATTTTATTTTTTTATCTTATAAAATTTGACTATGATATTAGAATCATGGTTTAGATGTGTCATTCTATCTACCTACAGTTAGACATGATTGACTTTCGGCTGACCCAGGATGTGGGAGGACCCAATATGATAAAGGAAATTAATTTATATTTAATATTATTAAAATAAACCTTATTTTTTATAGTATAAAAGGTTATATACCAATTTTTCTTCCATGGTTATAGCCGAACATATTAGTATAGGTTACAGATCATGTACATTTTTTTTATTTATATATCGATGTTCATCAATTGTTGTGGAAACACCTTCCTTGAATGATAGAGGTGTGCATTTGAGATCCACTACATATTTATATTCCCACATATACTACCCTTCATCTATGTTTATATCATGGTAGATGTGTGCCACATGGGACTCTATAGAGATAGTAGGATGATCCACATTTTAAGATGTAGTAGAATATATATCTATAATCACCTATAGTAATATGGAAATTCCATCAAATTTAGCAAATTATAATGGTTTCTACTAAATTAAATCTGATATTTTATGGGTATATCCACCTTAAATATAGCTATATATGGGAGGATAAAATAATTATTTCATAATTATGAATTTAGATATCATGAATGATATCACGAGAATCAATGAGTAAAGAACCACTTTTGAATCCCTAATTGATGTTTGACTGATGGAAAACATGTACTCAACACAGGGAACATTGAGTGGGTTGGCCAACATCATTTATAAACATGTCAGCAACGTAACAAGATCAATATCCTTGATAATGGGTATTTTTCCTTCTCTTAAATAAAATCCTAAAAAATGATTAATCATTATTTTAAAATATAGATTTAACAGGGTAAAGCATATTGATCTCATATGGAAATGGTATATATGAATTTTGATATATAAAAGTGTTATTACTATATGATGTTTACTCCATGTCATTATAATTAATACATTCTGGTTCTTATTATACTGGATGAAAAATAATTTAGACATGGACCCTATGCCCCCAAACAATATTCTCATATTTATCCAAGTATGTTAATTTTCTAACTCATTTCATTTCCTTGGTATTTTAAAGTGGAATGAGAGAAGTCATCATCTCTGTAACTCAACCCATGAACCACTCATATCATTTTGATATTGACATGGGATCCATTTTCAATAAAAATATCATCTAATTTCAATTTCATATTGTCTAAATGAAACATACATAAACGTAACAAGTGTATGTATCGTAGAATACCAATATTTTTACCAGATATAATACCACGACATTCCAAATGAACAATACTTACCAATTTTACCTCAAAAGTAAAGACCTCAACTTCAAAATATAGAGGTATTAGTAAATCCTCTACATGTCATACCTGGGTATCTGTTGATAGGTTCATGGAATAAAAAATTATAGTTTGAATATAACTGTGGCCAACTGATTTAGGATTTTGTATTTATGAACAAAATTAGTTCACTTATTTATAGGGATATATTCCCCTAATATAAGATAATATTATTAGGTGTCCTTGGTGTATGAGTTGATTTGATAATCAAATAATGAGGGTTCCTTAACTATTAATAAGATTTCTTGATGTGGCCTACCTAACTTCCCTAGATAATGATACTGCTACACAACATATATTTTATCTGAAATAATAATTGGGACTAGAACGTATTTAGTAAAAAAAATTAATTCCAGATTCATCCTATGATCATTGAAGGAATATTAAATGAGTCTTAGAATTGTAAATTAATATTGTGAGGATTTGACGAAAATTTGGATATTTACCACTACTATGTATTTCCCTTCATATTTGGAATTTATAAACAACTTATGTGGTTACCTAATTTCACATAGGGAACTCAGGTTTGTAATCATGGAAATTATATGAAAATATATGAAAGAAGTGAATTAATTTAATGGAATATAAGATTATATCATTATCCAATGAAGATTTATTTTGGTGGGAAAATTCACGGTGTGCCGATATGGTGGTCTGAAACCCATTTTCAAATAAATAGAGGAAGAAAATTTGAGATAGTCATGTTCATCTTTATCATCTCTACATGTTCATTTTTATATATAATATTTTTTCATTTCATGCACATAGCTTCATATGAATCATATCTCAAAAAACAGTGTTGTTAGTGACATAAGAAGTACAAGGGAAAGAGTAAATTGGGGTACAATTGTTTGTCATACAAATTAACATTGGAGTTAATGAGTCTGATTGCTTTTCCTATTTCCAATCCAATCATTGATATTTTGTACACCCAAAATCATAACTACCGTGAATTCACCTTCTTTTTATTGATTTGATGTAGAGACACATGAAAACATGTGATGTTTGTCATCCCATCATCACGTTCCATTAATAATCCAATTTTTTAAATATGTATTTAATAATAAGATGGTCATTGATCGTGTGACCAAACTTTTCTTGAAATGTGAAATATTTAGGTAGTCATCATGAGAAATTTAATGAAAAATCTTAGTCTCTCTAAGAATCAATAAATTTATTTCCATGGTTTTTATAACTAATTCCAGAAATTATTTTCCTATAAATTAAAAAAAACCTCTTCATGTTTTAAAATGTTGATAATTTATATTAATTTACCTCATTCTAAAAAGGGTATTTGTTTTTAGTTATATCTTAGGTTGAGGTGTGTTGTGACGAAGTAAAATATTTGTAAATAAGTCTATTATAGAAGAAATTTTTTTTATTCATGTACATAGTTTATGTTCTCCATGTTCCATTTCTGTGAGAGTCTAGAAATTGTCAAAATTTAGCTCTAGTTCACAAAATAGAATACACCAAACTCTGTGAAACATTGTCAAGATCATTGAACCCACCTTGATATATTATTGGGAATTGTGGAACTCACAACTAATCAATATTTTTTTCAATTAAAAGGAAAAATAAATCATCTTGAGAATGTTAAAATATCCTTGAGTAAATTAGAAATAAAATTAGGGACCCTCTATTTTTCATACTTTTTAGAATTTGAGTGGTTCATGAGTATTGTATTATACAGTGTAAATATTAATTGATAATGCAAATTCAGTGAAGATCATCCAATAAATTTCATGATTTGGATTGTAAACATGTATAATAGTTTTAGGATAGTCCATCTATGGACTATATGAGAAACCATATATTTCTTACATATAACAGTTCAAGAGTTCCCAAAATGGGATCACATCTAGAACAAAAGTGAAAGAGATGTTGATTTGAATCCCATGAGTTTTTGACAACATGAAATGTATAATTCCTTAAATTTTCCAGAGAAAAATTTATTTCCACTGATTCATGGTATGATTAATTTTAATCTATAATTTTTTATGGTAAAAATTCATGAACTCCCATTTGGATGTCAGTGACACAATAGTATCGATGACTTTGGATGGTATGGATGGAAGACTGAGACCATAAAATGGGGGGTGGAAGCAAGGATAGTTTTGGTTTCCTTACCTATATTTGGGTTATATGACCTTCCTAGGATAAACATTGATCTTGTGTATGAAAAATACATTGTTATATATCAAATGGATGGAACCTTTTGTATCTCATCATCACAGGGAAAATATATATCAGTTTTCAACACACCAAATCATGTGGTGGTGCTATCTATATTTTTTCATGATGAATTCTACCAGACGAGGTATACGTGTTGGAAGATATATGTGAGAATCTATTAAAATAAAATACTTATTATAGATGTTTCCACTTTGAAACTACAAATTATGTTTCCTCATCTCCATCATCTCCTATGCATGCCTAGAAAAAATTTCCTTAAACAAAAAACCATTACATCATCGTGTTGAATATTAGATTCAGTTGTGCATTTACAGTTTGATTTTTGGAATAATGTTCTTACCTATATTACATTTAAAAAATTCTAAGAGTATTTTTGAAGTCCTCATATGATTCGATGTGGGATTATGTTGAATAAAAAACATGAATGTAATTATATTAATGATATATAATATATAAAATAATGCTCAAAAATTTTATATAGAAATAAGGTATAACAATAATATGGAGTCTTATAATAGACATAGAATTTTGTGTTTAGGTTAATAATGAGGTATAAACCCTATGTAAGACATAAATATTTTTATCACTGAGTTCTGATTTTGGGTACATTAGGCGGGATTGTAAATGGGGATTTTGATTTAATAAAATCAAATCAATACCCCCATCTCCCACAATTTTGAGTACACTAGAAGAGGCTTGAAATACCCCCCCCCCCCCCAATTGGAGCAATCGAAGAATCAAGGAAAATTTTGATGGGATAAGGAACTACTGATATACAATCTTTATGATGATAACTCTTGAATTGTTGTGTAACAACTTGAGAGTTTGTTTCTTACCATGAAAAATAAATGTTAAACCATGAGGAATGTCTATTTTAGTTTTATTCCATGATATAATTTATTATGAGTTTTATAAGGTTTTAGAGTACGTATTTGGCTTCTAGAGATCCAATTTCTATTGTTTGGCAGGTTTTAGGGGAAACTGGGATGATTTGAGCTACGCAAATCTAATTCCAATTCAGAATTCATGATCACACATTGTGAATTAAATGTTGAAATGTCAATTTTTATTCCCAGTTAAACAAAATATTAATTGTGGGGAATAGACAACCTCAACATGGGTTACACACCATGTAGAAATATTTATCTATGTGGCCAATGTAAATTTATAGTGTAGCTATGTCAAGATACATGACTACGAGGACATACATATATAGAGTACATGGACATAAGGTTCTTGACATTGACATAGGTAGACTACAAAGCAATGTTTACAATTAATTTTTACATGTTTTGTACTATGTAGTACATTCCGTGTTTTGGATATAACTATCCAATATGCATGGGGGAGAGACACAGTAAGGGGGATCAAACCAGGAAATACCAGCCATGTAATGACTATACATGCCATTTATACTCCCAAGGATAGAAAAAACCACAAGTATAGTACACTTATATCTGTTGATATTGGGGTATATTCCACATGGACCTCCGTTCACTTCATTTTTTCTTCTTATCAACTTCTTCAATGTGTACCTTCTCATTTGATGGTGATATTTATTCTTCTGAGTATCCTATCATGATTTTCTCCCTATAAAAAAAGATGGAATCCATTTTTTGGGCTTCTATGTTGTGATACGAGGTGATGTTGTGGGTCACTTAGGTTAGTGACATTGGAACCTTAAGTGGAAGAGTGAGGAACTTTTTCATTTACTATCATGGTTTGGTGTAATTATGAATCCTCAATTTAGGATTTCGATCCCCTCTATAGGATGGATTTTTATATAGTTTCCACAGCCCACTATAGAGATCGTGTCATGATCCTCTATCATATTGTTTTTTGTATATCAGGTTCTTGTAATTTTACGACCAACATTACACTGGATATTATTCCATATCAAACATGATAGTTCCATAAGGAATGTGGTATCATTGATTATATGATCCCCTACATATCACGTGGAATTAGTAGAGTTTTTTCAATCATCAAGTATATGATCCCTTACCCATCAGACTATTCAATTAGAATTTATAGAGTTCTCCAATGTATGATCCCCTACTTCTTGAGTTGTACCCGGTGGGATTTGTGGAATCGTATATGGTAGGTGATCCCCTACTTGATAAACATAATCTATTAAATTTCATATTATGTTTATGGTGTCCTCTAGGGGAATTGGTTGTGATACCCTTTGAGAAATATCATTGAGTTACTAGATTACGTGTTTGGTGTCCTGTAAATTTCATTGGGGGTGATTCCTAATCTGAGGAGGCTTTCCCATCAGCCTTGCATACTAGGATTGTAGTATTCACCATTTGTTCTAAGAGTGTTCCATTTTATAGGTGATGAGACCTCTAATTGATCTATTATGGTTTGTCGGGTTCCCCATCTTGGATAGGCGATATCCCCACTCTGTCTATAGAGATATGATGGGTTCTAGTATTATTTTCTCTAGTGATAATTCTGATGAGTGTGTTCACTCAAACATATTCCACATGGTATGGTATTCACGTTCCATCAGCATTATGATACCCAATAGAGTGGTATCTCTTGGTTTTACAATCATGGATGATAGATTTTTTCCAATCATAGTATATCTCTTTAAAGTGTTCCATCTAGGATGGTTTGTATAATGGAGTGGTTTTCTCCTAGGAATGTATTACCATCATGAACATAGTAAAATATTTTTGATGGTTATGAGGTCAAAAACACATGAGGTATGTATTGTGAGGCGAGTATCTTTTGGTTGAGCTTGTGAGTACTTAATATGTTTTTATATATCCTAGTAAAAACCCCATGTGAAATGATGTAACTATTCATGTATAATAAAAAATGGTTTCTAGATAGTTATTCATATCAATTGGGTTCTCTCTGTCAATGTTTATAGGAAATTCTTCGTTTAGTTGTTCCGTTTTCAGTTATGTTTTTGTATGCCTAATGAGTACTGTTATACTCACCAATACATATGATTTTCTAGCACATGTTGTGTGTTATGTAGATGGTAGTCATATATTCATATTCCCCAGTATACCTAGATCAAGAACAATATAGTGGACTCATTCAAATGTGGGTTTTTCTAGTTCTTGGTCAATGAGATTACAAGAATTTTCATTTCATAGAGATCACCTACATTTGTGTGGAATGGAAATTTCTTATTGGTTTCTGTTAACTTATAATTTTCCCTTTAACACATCCATAACAATTGTTTCACTCTGTATGTGGGAGATATTTATTTTTTAATTTATGTTTATTTTATATTATCTATTCACTATTTCATGGAGTACTATGTGGGTGTGCATACACATACTATAAGATCAGACCTCTCATTTTTGTGATATAACTTCAATGCACAATGTTCCATCCCCTACCCTATTGGATGTGGGATTTAGGTGATCATGGACCCATCCCCTTTTGGGTGGTTCATTATATAGTGGTATCATAATATGATCTTATTTGGTACCATAGTTCAGTGATATTCATTTTTATTTCATAGGGAAAGTGTTTTATTTTTTTCGTGTTTTTCATTCAGTCAAGGGACACTATTGCTGGTGCAGCAGCCCACTTGTCCATTCCCCATGACTATGAAGACCTAATTGTTGACTCAATGAATTAGTGAAATCTTTATAATTAAATATATTAACATGAATATTATAGTATTCGGTTTTTGTTTATATGTTCTTTCACCAGTCAGCTCACCAGATACTCTATTTGACTGTACAATTTCATGATTGAATTTAAAGATTCCACCATGATGTCTACTATAAATAGATCTAGGATAGGATTTTGATGATGATCCACCCCCTAATGATGTTGTAAATTTTTTCACTATTCATGAGGTAGTGCCTCTGGGTGGTCCACCTTTTGAGAAACCACCTGTTGATCTGCAGGCTTTGTCACCAGTTTTGGTCAATGATGTGGGAAAGATGATTGCATTTCGTATGGAGACCCAAATTTTTTTACATTACTATTACATAATTTAAGGATAAAAACATAATATTATTACACATCTAGGATCTAAATGTTTGGATTCATGGGAATATATGGACCATACATAACAGTTACATGATGAAACATAAACATTAATTTAATCAATTATTCTCAAGCTTCTTATTATCCCTTGAAAAATCTTTTGTACACCTAATAACCTGATGATATACATCAAAATATGGAGAGATAAAATCCCAATAAATGTATATATATGAACAATATAAAAATGTGTGGGAACAATTATAACATAGAAAAATGATCATGAAAATGATCGGAATCATTAAAAATGACTTGAAATGTGTCAATGCATAAAAATTAAACATCATGAATTAGTGGTTAAATACCTCAAAGAGTTGTGATAAATGATATAATCATGGTCACACATCATTTAAATTTATATTATGATATTTATTATGTTACCCAATTTATTAGAGTGTTGTATAATTCTGGGTGCACCTGTCGTATCAAAACATTCATATTGTGCTATATAATTTCGGGTGCACTAGTCACACCATAAAATTTACATTTTCATGCATTCCACAAAGAACATATTTCAAACATGAACCCAAAAACTCATGAAATTAAATATGTTTTACATTAAAATTAATACATTCATAATAATTTGGATCAAAAATGTAGTGGGAATATCATTCATGACATAGAACTATGAACAATGAGTGAAGAAGAAATAATATTTGACAGTGTGATTATTCAGAAGAAGAGTGATTTTGGAAAAAATCATGATTGTCATGAACTTTTGTTGAAAAAATATACATCCCATAAACGAGAAGATAATTAATAAATACGATCTTTATGGAGAAACTATATGGAAAATGGAGTGAAAGAAAGAGAAACTGAATAATGAATATTAGGTTCAAAAATTTTGTTTTACCTTGTATCTAAAAACATCATTCAATTTAAAGTCATGTACAACCACATTAGATGCATGAATTAAATATTAAATATTCTTTAATATATTAATAATATTAATTATGGTTTTATTATGTTCATTTATTGTATTTTTTATGAGTTATTGATTTTAAATTCATTGTTCGGGAATGTTGTTTTTTTACTTTTATTTAACTGTTCACTTGTATTAGTGAATGGAAGTACACATAAAACGTGGATAAAAATACAAAATTGTAATTAAATTTTATTGATGATATCCTAAAACATGGAATTATCTTATAAATAATTTTTTTATATACCATTAAAATGAATCATTAGATAATCATTCAGTGATGATCATTTGGGTTAATTTGGGTGGTTTTCGACAACAAAAAACCTTTCCTATATATTCATTTATTAATATGTACTTAATATTGTTCCAGAACATTAAATATGATATGATACTTATAAAATAATCGGTTTAAACCATAAAAATAGTTTCTTGACCATATCTGAAGGTAGTAATGGAATATAGAAAACATTTCATTCTCGAATTTGATAAATTAACACCTCACGTACAACGTTTTTCATTCTAATATAAAAAGAAGAGGAGAAGAGGTTTAAATTATATATTATCCAATTATTATGTTAAAATTAATGTATATTTGTGCCACATGAGTTACCATAACATTTTTATGAGGATATGTGGGTATATATTAAGAAAAGATCTTGAAATTGAAAGGAAATTAAAGGGAAATAGAGAGGGGGGAATTACCTCTTGAATCCACCTTAAGGAACCTTGGATTGGTATTTTGATGATATGATAAACCCTTTTAAATGAGATAGGGTATAGAGAGGATTTTTTCATATAGTATAGAAAATCCATAATGATTTATTGGTGTGAGAAAATTAGGGTGTGAAGGTTGGTATTTATATTGGAGTGGAGGGGCGTTTTCCAAATATTTTAATCATTAGTATAATAATTTATTTTAAGACAAGAAAGAGTGAGTTTTCAATGACTAAATATAGTAAATATGTCATGTGAGTTTGATAAAATTGGGCTTACATCAGTAATACATCACCCATCAATCTATAATTCATGTATTTAACTTATTTTAAAAATTATCATATTTCACTATTCATAAAAAATAATATTATTTCAGAAAAATCCCAAAAATTCATGCTCAATTTATTTCAATGTGTAGAATATGAAATAGAACTCCATTTTTCAAATATAATTTTCAAAAATTTTTAAATTAAATGTTTCTCAAAAATAACAGTTTATTTTAAAAATACCAATTTAAAATCATTTATTTACTTACTCTAAGATACATGTATATCCTAATTTTTCATAAATAATGAATATATTCTATCATATGTATAGTTTATATTTATAAGGGGACCCCAAAGATCTTCCTAGATGCAACCGTGTAAGTAATATTTTTGAAATTCAGAAGAAAAAAGTAGAAAAGGTATGTTTAACAGTCACATAGTATTTATTATCATTACATTTCATTTGGACTAATAATGTTATTATAAATAAAGTCATGATTATATGATGGTATATAAATTTATAATAATTTAGGTCTTTACATCCCCGCTGATGAAATTTCTCCCTCATAATTTCATTTTATACAAACAGGTGAGGGTACTTATTTTTCATTACCTCTTTGGTTCCCAAGATGCTTATTCAAACCTATGGTTCCTCCACCACACCTTGACAGAGTTTGTTTTTTTGTTTCATAGATCATTAACTCTTTAGTCCAGAATGAGTATTTTCTACTCCTCATAGGAGAGATCATCTTCCAACTATACCACCATTGAGTTCAATACATGTGAGGGATCTGGTATGTACTTCCCCAGAAGTGATATGTGAAACAAATAATAAACATTAGACATATTCGGTGGTTGTGAAAGACAACTGGCTATAGATTTAATGTGGTAAAGGATCCAAAAGGGTCCAATGTTCTTTGGTCATATCATTCCATTATTTCCGAACATCATGAATCTATTTCATGGTGATATTCTAAGGAAGAATTTATCTCCAACATCGAACTCTACATGCCTTTATCATTTGTTAGCATAGCTCATTTTTTGACTTTAATTTTCTTTGATATGTTTCTGTATGACTTGATCCTTCTATGTCATCTATTGCATAATATCAGGCCCATGTAGCTTTCCGTCTACATCATTATCCCAACATGTTTGAGTTCAACATATCTTTCTATACATAGGTTTATATGGTGCCATCTGAATACCCGAGTGGAAGATATTGTTGTATGAGAAATCAACTAATGTGAAATGTTGATCCCATACAACTTTGAATTATAGATAACATGATATTATCATATCTTTAATCATCTAAATATTTCTTTCAGATTTTCTGTTGGATTGGGGGTAATAGTTCATGCTGAAATATAATTCAGTACTCAAAAAAATACAGAATTTAAATGATTTCAGATGTGAACCCTAGATCACGATTAGAGACAATCGATAATGGAACACCATGAAGTCTCACCACATCCTTGTCATATATCTTTATATGTTTTTCAAGTGAGATATCTTCTCAAATAGCGATACAATGGTTAGTATTGGTGAGTCGGTCCACTAATTCCATTATCACATAATTTCTCTTTTACATTTTCAGGAAACCTATGACAATGTAAATAGTGACATTCTCTCATTTCCATATGCATGTAGGGAATGGTTTCTTTATCCCTTTGGAATTTTGTCTCAAAACTTTAACTTGATTACATACAATGCACCTTGAGATATATTCAACAATCTGTTTATTCATGTTACCCCACCAAAAAGGTTCTCATATAACTCGGTACGTCTTGGTGATACTAAGATAGATAGAAATTTTGAGCTATGTTCACTTTCTAATAGCTCATTCTTTATCCTGAGTGACGAAGGCACAAAATGCTTTTTTCTGAACAGAAAAACACCATAATGGTTGATATGGAACTCATGTAGCTTCCCTTCCTATTCTGCATTCACCTTTATTTGTAACTCTGGATCATCCCTTTTTTCCTATATAATATTTTCTTAGAAATATTTTTGCGCGGTAATTTTGGAAACAAATTATGTATCCCATTCCATTATAATTTCCAAACCCATCCTTTGCATGTCCAAAAAGATATGGTCTTTCTCAATCCACATTATGGATAGAGTAGGAGGTTCGTTTCTAAAAAGTGCATAAACAACCTTTTTTGCCATGTTGGGATGATAATGAATAGGGAAATCATAGTCCTTGATTATCACTAACCATATCTTTTGAAGCATGCTAATCTCCATTTGTGCAAATATATTCTTTAGGCTCTTATAGTTGATGTATATGGCACACTTCTCACCATAAATGTAGTGCTTCCAGAATTCCAAGGCAAAAATCACGGCTTCAAGCTCAAGAACATGTGTCGGGTTGTTCTGGTTAGTGATATTCATCTTCTTCGAGTCATAGTCAATCACATTATCATTTTTCATGAGTACACAACCCAAGACATTCATTAAATCATTACTATATATAACAAAACCTTCTCCAATCTTCGAAAATATGAGTACAGATGAATTGATCAATATTTTATTTATCCATTTGAATCATTCCTCACATTCTTTCATTCATAAATATGTTACCCAGTTCCATTAAACATAGTATGAAGGATTAAAAATCATGATAAATTTCTCATAAAACATCGGTATTTCCCAGCTAATCTGTGAAAATTTTGGATTTCTATGACACTTAAGGTTTTACACAATTCCTCAATTTACTTTTTCTTAGATGGGTCCACAGAAATAATTTCTATTTTTATCACGTGTCACAAGAATGAGACTTGTTGCATCTAAAATAAAACATGATGAACATGGAATACAAAGTCTCCTTTCTCAATTCCACCAACACAAGTCCAAGATGTTATTCATGTTCATCCTTGTTATTCAAGTAGGTGAGAATATCATCGGAAAACACTACCACAAATTTGTTGAGGTAATTTATAAAGCCCCTATTCATCAAATACAAAAATATTTCAAGGGAATTAGTTTATTCAGAGAGAATCACCATATATTAATAGTACACGTACCTTATACAGATGGCAGTCTTCTAAATATTTATCATTTTGGCCTTTATTTGATGATATCCAAAAAAGGTCCACCTTTGTGATGTATTGAGCACTGATTTGCTGACCGAACAAGTCATGTATCCTTTGAAGATGATACTTGTTATTTATGGTGATATTTTTGAGTTCCCAATAATCAGTACAAAACCGCATTGATCCATCCTTCTTCTGACAAAGAAAACTGGCGCACCCAAAGGTGATGCACTATAACATATGATCCCATTATCCAAATTCCCTTGTAGTAGCTTCTTTAACCCCAAAAGTTTTATAGGATCTATCCTATAGGGACACTTTGAGATAGCAGCAGCTCCATGTATGAGTTATACGAAGAAAAAATCTACCTCACCATCTAGGGGATGTCTAGGTATCTCTTCAAGAAATACAACATTTTGTTCCCTCACGATGGGTATTTTTTCCAGTTTGACACTTTCTTTTTAGTAAACCATTAGAACAAGGCATTCCTCTTCACATGGAATCAAAACCCACATAATTGAAGGTTTTTCAATGGATAATCATGATTTTCCTTGATTTTTTAGAGAATCATGGGATTGTATGGAATATTTAAAAATATTTCTATTTACCAAATGATGATATGTGCTCTATATAACAAGAGCAAAAAAATTCCCATTATTGGGTCGATATCTACAAAAGGTGTTATTACAGGATTATCTAGAAGAGTGTTCCAACTTATGACAAAAAATATAGAGTCAAACACATTGGTTGCAATGATCTAAACACTTTGTGTTTTTATAGATATATCAACTTCATGGTTTTAGGGATTTGATTCAATAGTTCTATCAAACCTGCTACATATAATGGAATGCATAGAACCAGAATCAAATAATACTTTTACCATTATTAGGGGGATAAGAATTTTACCTTGTATGAATTCATTTCCTTGCTTCACATCTGCAGAAGTGATGGCAGAATCCTTGTTGTTATATGTTTGATTTGGTATTGGCTGAAACTGATTACCCTCAAGGACTAACGCTTTAGTTCACTGTCTTACATAGTGTCCATTATCTCTTTAGTTTTAGCATCAGACCAAGGGTGGTGCTATCCTTTCACCCACAACATTCTCTTTCCTTCTCATTTCTTTTCAACATTCATGAGAATGTGGTCCTTCTATCCAACAATTGATGCATTTCCTCATTCCTTTTAGGTAGTTCCCATGATACAACATCCCACATTTTTGGAATGTGTATGTGTAAGAACTCAGATCTCTTTTTTAGGTATTTTATTCTTTTCTACAACTTTTGTGGAAAAAGAATAAATTCTATAATTTCCCCTTTTACAAACTATATAAATTATGATTACATGTCGTGTACTCGATTAACGTGAGAATCCATGTGCTGGTAGTGTTGCGGCCGTGCACACGACCATGTGGGGGTGACCTAGAGGCCACCTAAAGCGAAATACGGAAACAGAATGTACCCGTATTGTACTTCCAAAGTACAGGTCATCTACTATCTTTTTTTTCATTAAATAGACTGGGGTCGCGTCTAATTGGAAGAACAACCTTCTTCTATACCCAGTTCATCTGATAGCATCCGAGTGGCCATGATCATCCTCTGAGCCCCCGATTGAGCATCTATTCTTTGAAATAACTTCCATCTGTTACGCTGGGATATCCTTGGTAAGCTCTCCATTCTTCTGGATATTCATTTTCTGATTCCTTCTATTTCGTATGTTATCTTATGTTGAAAATTTTAGACATTTTTGTAGATCTATGGTGTTCATGGGAGATTCAAGGCTTGAGGTTCACATATTGATATTCTACAACACCGTGGTAGGTGGTTTCTGCCTTTCTGTTGAAATTCATTGAGTTATATTTGCAAAATCACCAATACCCATGAGCGTGGTATAGCGTGTTTACTGTTTTAGCCCTGCTGTTTGCCTTCTATGTCTGTACGATTTAGTATTGGTTAATTTAATATGAATACGGTTAATTGTCATGCATTGGAATTTATTTCCCACTAATGATTGTTTGTTTTGACCGTTTGGCCTAGTTTTTTAGTTAGGATGTTTTTTACATCCCATTCCATGTATTATAGGATGGAGTGTTTGTTTTGACTTGATGAGATACTGAAGACTATTTAGCCATGTAGTTCTTGAGGTTTACTATGGTCGATACGTGCTGCTATGCTTCCGTGACATACAAAGGGCCCTGAGAACCTAGTGTACATACCATATAGAGAATGGGAGTAAGGGCTTCTTTAGAGTGTATTTATAATTTAAGATGTGAGACCACAAGGGGAATGACATCAACTGCTTCCCCAGAGTTTCCGTAGTTCCACGATGTGGGCCACATGGGACTTTAAAGTTGAGTGCTTCCCTAGAGCACCTTTAGTAGTGATATGAGACTATAAGGGAAATTGAGAGTGAGTGCCTTCCAAGAATGTTTATACATAAGCTGAACTAGAGGGCTGAGACTGTGGGTGCTTCCCATAGGGTTGCTTGTGTTGCTAGGTAGGACCAAAGGGGATAAGTTATGAGTACATCTTAGATGGTTACATTTTGTATTTATATGCTTACTTGTTGTGTGGTTATTTGAATTCTTGAAACTGTGAAAATTGTTTACCATGTGTACTTCCTTATTTACTGCATTTATTTTCTTATTGCCTACAATATATTCACTGACTATTAGGAACAAATCTCATGGTGGTTGCCTGCTGGGATTTGGTATCACACCCTGTTTGGGCCTTGCTTTTGGGTCCAATAAGATTTTACTATTGCAGGTATAGATAATGTAAAGCACCCTTCTACTTCAAATGTTTGACTTTTTTGAGATGGAGAGCATCATACCAAACATAGGCTTGCGATGCAGTGGAGTTATTTACTTCTTTTCTTTTGTATTGTATTAGTATTGTATTCAACATTGTGGCTAGTTTGGCTTTTTTCCTAGACATATGTTTCATGCATCATTTATATATGTGCACCAGTCATTTGTCATTTCAGTCTTCCATTGTTTACAATTTTTGGATATTACTGCTTCCACTATTGTATATTTTTTATCTTCCGCTCTGTTACTCTAAAAATGAAAGCATAGTTTCCCACCTATCACACCCAAGGCCCTCACTGCTAGTCGATAGCCGCTGGCATTCGGGGGAATGCGCTGGAGTCATGTGACCAACCATCTATGGGGCATCTCTGCACGGCTTCCGGAATTGGGATGTTACAAAGTGGTATCTGAGCATTTTATTTTCTTCTTAACTTACTGTTTGGAGCCTATATCCAAGGATATGGAAGAACATGTACTTGGTAATATGTTTCTCGTGGGAGTAGCTAACCCATGTATAGGGAATAACCAATCTACCCCGTTTATTGTAACATTTTTTCTGGTTTGTCAATTTTATTGTTGATTTGATATTCACCGATGGGTGACTAAAATTTATTGTGTTGTAGTTTTTGATGTTATTGAGGTTCTATTTCTATTGAAACTCGATGATTTGAGGGTATGCAATCTCATTCATCCTATAGGAACTTCCTGTGAATCACATTTCATGCATTCTTTTCATTCCATTTAGGGTGAATTAGAGATTTCATGTTGTTGTGATAGATGCTGTGCTAGATATGCATGATGTTGTGATAGATGCCTTGATAGAATACCTACCGCTTGATAGGGTATTGTTTTTTGTACGGTTTTTCATGAATTAATGCAAAACATTGGTTCTTGCGGTGTTATGGGCCCTCATAGACTGGAATTTGGTGGATCGTTTCACTTTTATTCATGTTTATAACATGTATAAAATGAAAAAAAATTATTCGTGGGGTGTATGTGCCCTCAAGGATTAGAATTTGGCACTTTAATGTTCATTTTAGTTCTTTTCTGGGATCCAGAGTTGTTACTGAGTCTTTCTATCTAAAAAAACCAAGAATACATGCTTTGCAATTTTGACTACACACCGTGTGTTCTTCTTTTCAGGAAGAAACAGTTTTTCTTCAGTACATGCCATGTATCGTATGTACATGTCGTGTAATCTCTAACAGTGTCATAATCCATGTGTGCGCAGAGGAACAGGTAATGGAAATTCTTGTAGGAACATATTTTATACCAGTTGTACGTGTAGTGTAGTGAAATCCTAGAATCTAGCCATGTAACTAACAACATGGGTCGGTGAAATCCTCAATATATGCATCCTTCCCATATGGAACATGCAATGTAGTGTCTTCCATGTAACCGGCCATGTAACTAACAACACAGGTTTGCAAGGTTCATTTAGGACATGCTGAGCTAACAGACCGTGTAGTCTCATTATAAGGAGAACTGTGTGGCATAGCTGTGTAAGAGAGCTCGAGCTGGGAAAATGAATTCAGGTACACACCGTGTAGTGAAAATACATGTCGTTAATCCACGTTTTGTTAAACTATAAATATTCCTTTCTCATATTCCCTTCTTATGCTTCTTGTTTTCAGTCATTGATTATATTGATATAAGTTGTGTGTTTGACCTTGCATAGTCATGATGTCGAGACGTCCTCCAGTTGTACGCCAGTTGCCAGTCGGTGGCTAGACACTAGACATGGCTGATCAGGGTCTACCTACAGATCCTCCGGTTGTGCCAGTCATGGCACCAGGTGTTATACTTGACATAGTTTCTGATGCACATTTTGGGAGGGCATTATGAGGATGATGCATATATTTCAAGGGGCACAACCTCCTACCCCGTCGATGGAAGAATTGATGTGGGTCTTTCAGCAGTAGCATCCTCCCACCGTTTGAGGGTATAGAGGACTCTAGGTTATAGATTCATGGATAGAAGACATATTGACGATCTTATAGCATCTGTAGACACCTCCTGAAAGGAGGGTCAAGATCGCAACATACATGCTACATGATTCTTCCCAGAGATAGTGGTATGTGATCTTACAAGTGGGACATCAGCAGGTTTTGACTTGCGAGGAGTTACTGCGTATCTTCTATGACTACTTCTATCTGGAGACTCTGAGGGTCGATCAAGCCCAAGAGTTCATGATTCTAGAGCAGGGTAATATTTCTTATATGGAGTATTCCTCTCACTTCTCTGATCATAAATATTTTACACCCATCCTAGGAGGAGATGTGTTGTGCCTAGCCAGAAAGCTTGAGGATGGTCTCAGACAGAACTTCATGCTCACAGGTGAATAACATCAGGTTGACTTCTATCACATCTAGAGTCAACTAGATGATGATCACAGAGTACAACATGAGTGATTTTAGAGCAATTGGCCAGGGCGGTTCAGCCTCCAGAGTTAGTGCTTATCTGGATGACAATATGAAGCGCCATTTAGAGACTACACTTGGAGACCTGAGTCGGTAGGATACACCTTCAAGTAGCTAGGTGGTGTGCTACAAGTGGAGGAAGTGTGAAAAAACGAGGCCACCTTGATAGATAGACCCAATAGAGTGCCGGTCTTGTAGAAAGAAGGGTCATCTTCATTGTTTATCTCTGATTTTTTAACCAATTTTTAGTGAGAGGGGTTCTTCTATGACTCTACGTTCAGGAGAAGTACCACCGGTTTCTCACCAGTCTAGAAACTGGAGTTCTTCCGATCGTTCAGGCCGAGGTGGAGGTCGTGGAAAAAGTATCCAGTCGTAAGGCTTTCAGCAAGAACAATGTGGATCATCTTAGGGTGGACTAATAGTTTCATAGGGCCACAGTACATGGATGTATTTTGCATTAGAGAAGACCCTGCATGAGCAGGATCATGGACCTTCCATAATTTGAGGTATGATTTTAGTTGCCTTAGTTTTATCTTCTACTCTTTTTGATACAGGGGCTTCACATAGATTTATATATGATTTTGTGTAGATCCTTGGGCTATGTATCTTTTCTTCTGCTGATTTCTTGACACTTGACAATTTCTTGTGGACAAGAACGACTAGTTTGTGTCAGTGTAAGGAGTGAAATCTAGACGTCAGTGGCTGTCACTTCATATGGGATCTTTATGTCCTATAGAAGTCAAGATATGATGTCATTCTCGAAATGGACTGGTTAGTTCCCTTTCATGCATTCATCGAATATTATCACAGTAGGGTGAGTTTCACATCACCAGAGGGTGGATTGTTCATTTATAAGGTTGAATGTGATGTTGAAGTGAGGAGAGCGGGACTCGAGCATCATGGGTTGGGAAGAGTTACATCCTAGATTTCTAGTCTATATCTGGATGACCAGCGGACTGTACAATTAGACTTTCTTCTAGTGTTGGATTATTTCAGAGATGTCTTTCAAGATGACTTTTCAAGTTTTCTTCTAGAATGACAGGTTGTATTTTATATTGATCTTCTTCTAGGAGCATCACCAGTGTCTATTCCTCATTATAGGATGACTAGACAAGAGTTATAAGAGTTAAAGAAGAAGTTGGTGGAGTTGCAAGAAAGGGTTTCATCCAAACTAGGACTTCTCCATGAGGTTTTCCCTTTCAGTTTGTTATGAATGTGGATTTTGACCTATGTATTTGCATGGATAATCAGATGTTGAAGCAGGTGATGATCATTAACTAATATCCCTTTCCAAGGATTGATGAACTCATTGACCAGCTTCGGGGATATCGGGTGTTCTCAATGATTAACTTGGGATATGATTACCATTAGTTGCACATTGGACCCTCTGATATACCTTTTACAACCTCTGAGAGGAAGTATGGTCTATATGAGTATATTTTTATGTTGTTCGATCTCACGAACGTGCCTATAGTTTTCACGGCACAGATAAACCGAGTGTTCCATTCATACATGGATTCTTTCATGGTGGTCTTTGTGGATGATATCTTGGTGTGCTCTCACACTCGACACGACAATGCCACACATCTTGAGATCATTTATATTACACTGAGAGAGCATAGGTTATATGATAATCTCTCTAAATGCCACTTTTGGGTAGAAAAGATTCACTTATTAGGTCATGTTATCTCAGAGGCAGTAGTATAATTGGACCCAAAGAAATTGAGAGTAGTTGTTTCCTGGGAGTAGTTGAAGAACTTATTTGAGGTAAAGAGTTTTCTAGGGTTTGATTTATACTAAAGATGCTTCATAAAATACTTTTCATGCTTACCAGCACCACTGAAGATTCTGACTAAGATGTGTGTGACGTTTTTGTCGTCTTATTCTTGGGAGTCAGCCTCTCAGGAGCTAAAATGGAGGTTGAATTCAGCACCGATACTAGTATTTTCAGAGCCGGGAAAGAGCTATACCATTTACTATGATGCTTCAGGTATTGGGATGGGAGCTGTGCTTATGAGTGGGGTGATTTGTTTTGTATGGGTCTCAGAAACTGAGGCCACATGTGAGGAATTAAACGAAGCATGATCTCGAGTTGGCAATGGTTGTTCATGCCTTACACTGTTGGAGACACTATCTATTTGGATATCATTTTGGGGTTTTCATAGACCACAAAAGACTCAAGTATATTTCACTCATCATGACATGAATTTTTTTAAAATGATGGTGGGTTGAGTACCTTCAGTCTTTTCACATTGTTCTTGCCTATACGCATGGGAAAGGTCACGTAGTGGAAGATGTTGTGAGCAGGAGGACTCATATACAGGAAGTTCAAGAGGCTATTAGTGAGTGAAAGCTTATGACTATATTTTCTGAGATGCATTTGGAGGTTCATGATAGACTGGGGTAGACGTTTCTTTATTCTGTAGATGTTACCTATATAGTTCTTATTCGAGTTAAAATTAGGCGGCTATTTTCCTCTGAATGCCTAGTACTACTGGTGACCGTTCAATGAGATGACCCTTTTAGTGGATGGATCATAGGTGGGGATGAGATCTTGCATTTTCATGCAAGCACAAGTGTGCCAGCAGACATAAGCGAGGATCTGGTGTGGGACATTCATTCCCGAATTTGTGTGGTTCATCCTGGTGTCACCGAGATGTATCATGATCTACACCATCAATATTGGTGGCTAGGTATGAAGAGTGATGTTTGTGGTTTCTTCATGAAGTGTTCCACCTATCAGCAGGTGAAGGAAGAGAATCAGTGACCAGTAGGGCGTTAGCAGTAATTACCCATTCTCAAATGGAAGTGGAATGATGTCGTGATGGATTTCCTGACCATTCTGTCGAGATCGCCTTGAGGGAATGATCTAGTTTGGGTTGTAATTGATAGACTCACGAAGGTTTCTCAATTATTACAGATCAAGGATACCTTAAATGTTGATGAGTTGGGATGACTGTACTTTCGAGAGATCATATGTATGAATGGGGTTTAACACTCCATCGTTTTAGATAGGGATAGACGTTTTACTCATTGGTTTTGGATGGGGCTTCAGAAGGCTTTGTGTACAAAGGTACTTTTGGGTAAAGATTACCATCCCTAGATAGATGGCCAGTCCAACCATAAGATTTAGGATCTTGAATACATGCCCCTAGCATGCATCATATATTTCAGAGGTTCGTGGGAGAATCATATAACTCTTGTGGAGATTTCCTACAATAAAAGTTTTGAAGTAACTATCCAGATTTCACCTTATGAGGCTTTGTATGGTTGGCCATGATGATCTCCCTTATGTTGGATGGAGGCAGGAGAGGCAGCTATCCTGGGAAATCAAATTGTCCAGGAGACCACATAGTAGATACAATTGATTCGGAAAAGGATGGCTATTGCACAGTCTCAACAGGAGACTTATGTTGATCAGTGGATTCGTGGTCAGAGATCAGGTTTTCATGCGTGTCGTATTGAGGATGGGACAAAAAAGGATTAAAAGACAATGTATGCTTTAGATGAGGTACTTTGGGCCATCTGTGGTGTTGGATATAGTTGGGCTGGTTGCTTATTGGTTATAGTTACCTCTTCAGAACCGGTCTATACACAATGTTTTCCATGTTTTTCAGCTTCGACGTTACATCTCAGACCCGTCTCATGTCTTCCATCCCGAGGAGGTTGAATTGGAAGTAGACGCATCATTTTAGGAGCATCCTATCCGGATCGTTTAATGTAGTATGAAGGATCTCTATGGCAGCTCTGTTTCTCTGTTATGAGTGCTATAAAAGCACGAGCGAGTACACGACGAGACTTGGGAGAGGGAGGCTGATGTACGATCATAGTGGCCAGAGAAGTTCGGTGTTTCTTCTTCTACACGACCTTTCTTGGGAAATTAATTGAAAATTCTCTTTATGGAGGGATGTTTGTAAGAACCCGGATATTCTTTTTCATGTATGTCTTTCTTTTCTCATTTTTTTGTGGAATAAGAGGAATTTCTAGAATTTTTCTATGTACAAGCAGTGTACTTTATTGGTACATGATGTGTACTTAGTTACCGTGGGTAGCCATGTGTTGTTCGTGTAGAAGTCGTACACACTACCATGTGGGGGTGACTTGGAGGCCACCAAAAGCAGAGTACAGATACAAAATGTACATGATGTTTACTTCCAAGGTACATGTTGTGTACTTTCTTTTTTCATTAAACAGACTGGGGTCACGTCTAAATGAAAGAACAACCTTTTTCTGAACCTAGTTCGTCCAAGAGTATCCGAGCAGTCACAATCATTCTATGAGCCCCTGATAAAGAATCCATTCTCTGAATAGGCCACTGTCTATTGCATAGGGACCACCTTAGTATGATTTTCATTCTTCTTGATCATCATTTCTTGATACCTCCTATTTCTCATGTTATCTTCCATTGAACGTTTTAGACAATTTTTTAGATCTAAGTTGTTCTTGGGTGATTCAAGGCTTGAGGTTCACATATAGCGATCCTAAAACACTGGGGTAGGTGGATTATGCATTTCTGTTGAAATTATTTGAGTTATATGGGAAAAATCACCAATACCCATGATAGGGGTATTGATTGTTTACTGTTTTAGCCATATTGTTTTCCTAATACGTTTGAATGCTTGAGTAGAGGTTAATTGAATATGAATAGGGTAAACTTATATGCTTTGGATGTGTTTTCCCATGAATGATTTTTTTGACCGTTGTGTTTAGTTTTCATGTTAGGTTATTTTTTACTTCGCATGCCTACTATTATAGGATGGAGTGTTGGTTTTGACTTTCTGAGATGCTGTAGACTATTTAGCCAAGTAGTAATTGAGGTTTACTGTGGCTGATAAATGCTGTTATGCTTGCTTTATATAAACAGATCTGTCATAACCTATTGTATAGACCATAGGGAGAATGGACGTAAGGCCTTCTCAATATTTTCTTTATTTCTTACGATGTGAGACCACTGGGAGAATTGATTTTGAGTGCTTCCTCAGAGTTTCTATAGTTCCTAGACATATGCCACATGGGGAATTTACATTGAGTGCTTCCCCAGAGCACCTTTAGTACTGATACAAGACAATAGGGGAAATTGATGGTTAGTTGATTCACAGAGTGTCTATACTTAAGCTGAACAAGAGGGGTTAGATTGTTGGTGCTTCCCAGAGGGTTGCTTGTGTTTCTAGGTAGGACTAGAGGGGATATGATGTGAGTAATTCCCACAGGGAGACATATTATTTTTATTTGGTTACATGTTGTGTAGTTGTTTGAATGCTTGAAACTGTGTGAATTGTTTACCTTGGGTACTTCCTTGTTTAATGTATTTATTTTCTTATTACCAGATATATTTTCACTACTGTTAGGCATAGATCTCGTGGTGGTTGCCTACTGGGATTTAGTATCACACCCTTTTTGGGCCATGTTTTTGGGCCCAAAAAGATTATACGCTTTCAGGTGTAGATAAGGGAAAGTGCCCTTCTACCTTAGGTGTTTCACTGTTTTGGAACTATAGGGAATGGAACCAAACATAGGCTTGAAATGTTGTGGAGTTATTTATTGCATTTCATTTGTACATGGATTAGTATTGTAATCAAAATTGTGACTTGTTTTTAAATTTCTTAGACATATGTATCATGAATTATTTATATATGTGCTCCAGTCGTTTGTTATTTCCGTCTTCCAGTGTTTACTGTTGTTGGATATTATTGCTTCCAATATTGTAGATTTGTTTCTATTCCACTGTGTTACTCGGCCAATGAGGGCATAGTTTCCCCACTATCACACCCAAGGCCCTTGATGCTGGTCGGCAGCCTCTGGAATTCAGGGAAATGCAGTTGAAGAATGGGACCAACTAGTTATGGGGCATCTTTGGCCATCTTCCCAAACCAGGACATTAAATTTTGGTTGAGTTTTCTTTCAAACATTATCATTAGATCTTTCCTCTTGAAGGTCTGACTTTTGTTTCTTATCACCATTTCCATGGGACCATTTTTTAAACACCATATCCACTTTTAGTGAAAATAGAATAACATATTTCAAAATTCCATAGTCCCAAATTAAAATATCCATTTGATGGTGTGGTTTTAATCAACTACAGAATCTATAAGCTTTTCTATCATTTTTCGTTACAAGACCCTAAGCATACCTTCCAATCCTTGTGAAACAAACATTGTATGTTGTGAAAAATTCACCATCCTTTTTCCAGTTCCCTATATATTCTCTCTCTAAATATTTATAGAGATCTTAGCCTTTTACATATAACAAAACCAGATTTTAAGAATAATATACATCACAGTACAACCCAAGGATCATGATGTCTAGTGTCTTGGAAGATTAGGTACATGAAAAATAAAACACGAGAATAAAAAAATTATTTATTCAATCATTAATGAAGGCTCATAACCTTCATTTTTCTCATACATCTATATAGGGTACCATGGGGATCACATGAACAAGGCGATGATCTTGAAATCCTAGTAAGGGAGTATACATAAGAATAAGGCATTATCACATGGGTTATAAGGCATGACATAATGATAAAAAAATCAAGGGAAATATTGAATCATAAACTATAAACATGTGATCATGTAAACATGGAATCATAGTAATGTGGATGTAAAACAATGACTTAGGTATGAGTCAAGAAGAACCTCCAAGATCATTTCACATAGTAGCACAAGCCAAGGCTAACATCCAAGACTGTCTCACATAACATCTCATGAAACTTCACATTACCCAATGCATTAGAGCGATATCTATGCACACCCATTTTACCATTTCATGAATATTTTTTCCACATAAATAATTCTACACAATCAAAATTACATTACCATATGGGTCACCCATGTAAATAATTGGGTACCACAATCATGTCGAAAAGCATATCAAATGGGGGTATTATAAAATTGTCCATGAATTAAATGAATTAGAAAAGACAAGGACGTTTAGAAGGGTAAAATAGTCCGATATCATAGTATGTGACATCAAATATAGGCGACAACATGAATAAATTATATTTAAAAAAATTAGTATTAAAACATTTCTGTGAAGTTTTAAAAAAATTCAATAGAAATTTAAAAGTATAAAAGTTTATATATTTTATATAACACCAGAAATTAACCAATAAGAATTTCAATATAAAATGATGGATTTTATAAATGAAATAGTTGCTTAAAATAGAGGATATAGTTCACTTGAAATTAGGTAATAATTTTAGAACTTCCCTAAAAATGGTTCTTCTTTTCAGGAAGTATTGAGGTAGAAATCAGTTAAAAACTTGTATATCCCTAAAAAAGAAAGATGAATGGGTCTCGATAAAATAATTTGGAACATGTAAATATAATTTAAAATATTCAGAGTAAAATATTTAATAACATCATTTCAGTAATAATAAATATTAGGAAACCTGAATGATTCATGGAGATTCTGGTAGAATTCCTTATGGATTATTGGCATGGTATTGGGTGTACATAAAAAGGGTTTATGAAATAGAAAGGGTATTAGAATCACTGAAAAATATTTAAAAAATTATGGGGGATGTAAAATATCTTATCCCATAATTAGGTATTATAAATAAAATGGAATAGTATAGAGGACATTCTTTAATAATAGTGAAATTGATAGGATCCCTTACCCTATGTCTGACGGTGTTCTCTACAATATATTAATGATCAGAATAATTATATTTGGTTCATAAATTTCTAATTCCAGAAGCAATTATTTATGAAAAATATTTATTATACCAATATTATATTAATGTATGACCATTTTTTTGGTTATGATGTTCAATTTCATTGTTTATGTTTGTTTTGTTGCTTGGTTTAAATTATTAGTCCATGTTCGGATAAACATATACAATGAAAGTGGTAGACGAGAATTAAAGTCAAATTTTATTATAGATCATCAAAAAAGTTACATGTTTGATTAATTAATTTTGATAAATTGAGTGAAGATGAGTCATTATATATAACATTAGTGATAACCTTTTCTGTTAGTTGGAACCTTTTGACAACAATGAACATGTTTTTCATTTTAAACCAAAACCAAGTGTACTAAAATATTACAGAATGACAGATGAATAATAATAAATATATTATGGCCTGGTTCAACCATAAAAATGGTTTCAGGAATAGAACTGAAAATGATAATGGAAATTGAAAACCGATCATCCTTGAATGTGGAATATTAACACATCTCGGATGATGACTTTACAACAAAAATAAAATAAGAGTAAAGGATAAGAGATTATAAAATATTCTATTATCATAACACAATTACAGTACATGGAAGATACTAAAGTTTTCATAACTATCTTATTTGGATAGGTAAGGATTGAAATGAAAAAAATGACATTGAAAAGAAAAATAAATAAAAGAGAACTGGAATTTACCTCTTGATTCAATCTTCCATGAGAGCCTCTTAAGGGGAGAGGATTTTTTTGAGGACAACATAAGATGTTGGACTTGGGGGAGGAGCATTAGGATATATTTGGGTAGAATATCGGCATGGGACACTTCTTGATAGGAGCGATGAAAATAACTAATGAGGGGTGGTATTTATAGTAGAGGATATAAGGGTTTTCATTATATTATAATAATTGGATTATTATTTTCCATCAAGACTAGCAATAGTGATGATAAACTGACCAAAAATAGTAATATATGCATGTGAGTTTGAGCCAATTGGGCTTACATCATGATAACATCATCAATTACCCAAAAAAATCAATTATTTGGCATTTATAAAAAATTATCGAATTTTATTATTCATAAAAAATACATGTATTATTGAAAATTAAGTAAAATTATACTTAACCATTTTTCATTGTGTTGAATAAAAAAACATATTTTTTAAAAAATATTTTCCTAATTATGATTACTTTTATATTTAATTAAAACCATAATTTATTATTAAAAAACTAGTATTAAAACTTTTATTCATTATTCCAAAATATATGTACATCATAAATTCAGTAGCATATTATTTATATACTATCACAAGAATTATTACTATTATTTAGGGTATATAACTATTCATATGGGTAAAATACTATTCTTGAGGGTATGTTTTTATTTAAAAAAAATTATTTTGTCTTATCAGACTCCAAACATCTTACTGATCGCAACCGTGAATATCAGATTTTTGAATTACAAAAAACAAAGGTGTCAAAATTATGTTCAAAGGACACATAGTACATAGTAGTTCATTATATTGGGATCCCATGTGATTATATGATATAGTTATAAGATTTAAATTTCCATTTAATACTATGGGTCATTACATTGCCCCCACCCCCTTATGAAATTTCTCCCTTGAAATTTCATTTTACCTTATATTCTATAAACATGTGTGAGTACTTTTTCTTCATTTCATCCTCCAATTCCCATGTTGCATGTTCTAACTTATAGTTCCGCCATAGTACCTTGACAAGGTGAGTAGTATTGTTATTTATAACTTTATCTCTATGACCCATGAACTTCACTGGATGCTTCTCATATGAATGATCATCCACAAACAATACAACCCCTAAAGAGAGTACATGTGAATGGTCTGGTATGAACTCCCATCAGAGGGATACGTGAAAGACATCATGCACTTTGACCATGGTAGGTTTATTTTCTAGTTCATAGTCCAAAACCCCGACAAGATCAAGAATCTCAAAGTGGATGATGTACCTAGTACATAACTTCTCTTTTTTTCAGACCTCAAGATATTCTTCCACAGAGATTCACATAGAAATACAAGGTCTACAACTTTAAACTCAAGGTAATATCGATGATTATTTTCATAAGTCTTCTATCGACATTGGGCTACATTAATATTATGCTGAATTGTTTTCACCTTCTCCACCATTTCTTTGATCATTTCAGGTCTTGGCACAATACGCTCAATAACATATCCTAACACGCTGGTGTTATACACCTTTTCCTGTAAATGTCTTCATATGGTGCCATTCAAATGCTCGAGTGGAATGATTTGTTGTAGTAGAATTCAACCACCAGAATAATTTGGTCATATCCACCTTTTGATGTCCATAGAACATGATCTCAACATATCTTCCATTGTCAAAATATTTTGCTCATATTTTCAATCTGTTTGAGGTTGATAGGCCACATTGAAGTTTAGTTTAGTGCTTATAGCATGTTGGACACATTTTGAGAAAACTGAGGTGAATCTATGATTATGATCATATACAATATATAGTGGTACTCCATGCAGGCATTCCACTCATTCGATGTAAATATGTCCAAGTTGATCCAATGAGAAGTCCTCTTGAATTGAAATAAATTGATCTGTCGTTATAAGACGATCCACATTTACTCATATAGAATTGTTTTCTTTGGATTTCCTTGGATGTCTAGTGAAAAATTACATGGTAATGTTCTCCCACATCCATGTAGGTATAGGTAGTGGGTGCATCATCCATTTAGACATCTAACTTTCTGCCATCACTTGCTGACATTCCAGACAGTTTAATTTATATTAAAAAATCTCCATTTCCATATTGACCAACAAAACATTTTCTCAGATATATCAATAAATCATTGTACTCCCTAGATTAATAGAGAAGGTCGAGTTTTGTGGGACATTTAAAATATCCTACATTATCATTGGATCGGTTTTTACGCATAATCATGAACTAAAACATACAAATCCAACCTTGTCAGTCAATAACTCAAATGATTCCCTGTTTTTACTGGCTTCCACCATTTCATGAACTTCCACATATTTTCTTGGAGCATCATTTATTTTCTCAATAAGGGATGGTTGGGAAATCATTTGAGAGTAGATTGATAATGTTCCCCCCTTAATGATTTTGATATCCATTATCTATAAATTAATGAATATTGGATCATTTTCAGTTAGCATCATTGATAAAGATACATCATCTTTTCTACATAGGTCATCTTCCACCTTGTTTTCCTTACTGGGATGATAGTGTATTGAGAAGTCATAATCCTTAATGAGTTCTATCCATATTTGATGGCACATATTAATCTCTTTCTATGAGAATATATGTTTGAGACTCTTGTGATAAGTATATATCTCATACTTCTCCCTATAGAGATAATGCAGTAAAATATATAATGCATATATTACAACTGTCCACTTTGGATACTGTGTAGTATAGTTTTTCACCCTGATTTTCAGCTTCCATAAGGTATAGGCTACCACATTTTCATTTTTCATCATCACATAGCATATGCCCTTATTTAAAGCATCAATGTACACCACAAAGTGTTCAACTCTTGTTTGGTGTGTGAGTATTGCTGAAATTATTAGCCACTTTTTCAACTCCATAAAAACGCCTTCAAATTCTTGAGTCTAGAAAAACATCACTCCCTTCCATGTCATCTTGGTTATTAGTATTGACAATAGTGAAGCTTTTTTCAAGCATCAATGATAATGCCCATATAGACTCAAAAAGATGTGTAAATATATTTCAGATGTTTTCTAGGGAAATACTTTAATGGCATTTTTCTTAGAAGGGTCCATATATATCCCATTATTGGTGATAACATACCCTATGAATGATACGTCCTCCATCCAGAACTCACATTTACTCTACTTTTCATACAAATTATCCTTTCACAATGTTTTTAACAAAGTAATTTAAATCATTCTCATGATCCTAATTTTTCTTGGAGTATATAAGAATATCATCAATAAAGATACCACACATTTTTGACATATTCTGTAATGAATATATTCAATAAATACATGAATATTTCTGGGGAATTAGTGAGTTCGAAGGGAATCACTATGAACTCAATGTGTCTATAGAACATTTGAAATGTAGTCTTGGGAATATCATCCTTCTTCAAATTTAACTATTGAGATCCCAACTGAATGTGCACCTTTGATAAATAAATATCACCATGGAGTTGATCGAACAATTCATATATCCGAGGAAGGGGATAATAGTTCATTAATTAGATTTTATTTAGCTCACGCTAACCAATGTAGAGGCACATTGATCCATCCTTCTTCATAATGAAGAGGACAGGTGCACCTCATAGTGAAGCACTCGAGCTTATAAATCCCTTCTCCAGATTCTCCCGTAACGACTTCTTCATCACTTCTAGTTCTATGATGGAAATTATTTATGGTGTCTTTGATATAGGTAGAGATCCAAGAAAATGTTAAATTAAGAACTCGATATCTTGGTGACAGGTATGAAACAGAAACTCTTCAGGAAATACATTAGTATAATAACTAACGATGGGAATTTCTTCAAGCATGATTCTAACCATTATCACAATCATTTTAGATAGGCATGCTTCCTTATACGGAATTAATATCCACACATGAAAAAATTATTTAAAAAAGATTATTCTTTCTTCATACACTTGTATAGAATCATAGGATGATTTGGGATGTGAAGAGTGATATATATTTATTGTGTGCTAATGCTAGATTTGAATAATGATATAAAATCCATGACCAGGACAACATAGAACTCCACTAATGGAAGAATGAAGAGATTTTCTGGATGGATTGGTCCATATAAAATAACTAGGGAAGAGTTATAAACCATGGATTCGATAATTACCCTAGTTTCTATTCTCAAGGATAACTTATCCAACATTTTTTGAGGTTGTTCTGGAATAGTTATACTAAACATTCAAGATATGAAAGAATGCGTAGAATCATGATCAAAAAGAAAATTCCCTATATTATATTGAATAACTATAGTTCCTATCATTACATCATTTTCATTCACCACCTCAGTATAATGATAGAATAAAACCTTCCGTGTTTCCTTGGAGGTTATTTATTTTTTCTGAAAATCCTTGGAATTGGGAAATTTTTTTCATAATACCCATACTCCTTTAACATATAACATTTCCCCACGATATGATCATCAATATGAATCTTCTATTAATAATTCAAATTAGCAGTATTTTTCATATACCTTCAGCTCTTCTTGGACAGATGTCCAAGATTTCCACATTTGAAACAATTTCTGGTTCCCTTAAGACAGCTCCTAGGATTCTAATTCCCACTAATTTTCTAACTGGGATATTCGTACTTCATTCTCAAATAATAATTTTTTGTTGAACCACCCACTTTTTTAACATTTACCAGTTCATGTCACCTTTACCATGAGACCATTGAAATTCTCGAATCTCCATTTCAACGTTGAGGGAACAATAGACAATCTCTTCATAACTGTCGAAGTCTCTAATAACTAATAATTTTCCTAGACATAGATTTAATCTATTAAATAATTTATCCACCTTGATATTGGTGTTCATGGAAAATCTAGAGGAATAATTTTTACTTGAAATCAGGTGAGAATTTAGGATGATATCCTTAAACAGGTCTGCTAATCGGGATGTACTGAGGAGAAAATCACAAAAAATCAGGTATACACCTGAATGATAATAATGAAAGGTTCTTAATAAAATTATTTGTCACATTTACATAGAATTTATAATATTCACATAATAATATAAGATAACATCATTTTGGTATTACAAAATATGAATAAACAAGAAGAAATAATGGATATTCGGTTATAATTCCATACAGATTATTAGCATGGGATCATCTGTAAGTTTGATAGATTCATTATAGAGAAAGGGGTTTCCAATAAATTATAAATAATTAAGGTAGTATGGGGTAGGTCTAAAATATTACCTCATTAGTAGGGATTACACATAAAATTTCATATCATAGAAGGCATTATTGTATAAATGTTAAAGAGAGAGGATCCATTACATTAAGTCTGATTGTGTTCTCCAATTGATATTAATGAACTAATTAATCATATTAGGTTCCTTAATTAATAGTTTAATATCATCATCTATATGTAAAAAATTTATTACAACATCTTTAAGTTCATTTAAAACATATTTACATTGGTTATGAGGTTCAATTTCGTTGTTCAGGTCTCTGTACATGCTTGTTTTTAATGATCAATACATGTTCAGATAAACATGTATGATGATAGTGGTATTCTAGAATTAAAGTCATATTTTATTATTGAACATAAATATGGTTATATGGTTGAAATTTTAATTTTGTTACTTGGAGTGATGTTTAATCATTATATTAAACTTTAGTGACAACCTTTTAGGTTAATTGGCAGTGTTTCACCCCAAAGAATATGTTTAGTTTTATAAATCAAAACCAAGTGTAAAAATGGATTACATAACCATACATGGGAAATAATACATATATCATGGTCTAGTTCAACCATGAATTTTTTTTCATGACCATAATTGATGATAGTAATGGAAATTGGAAACCAATAATCCAATGTGGTATATTAACACATCTGAGATGGTGTTTTACTACTAAAATAAGAGAAGATTTAAGGGAAGGTTATAAAATATTATTCCATTATCATTATAGAATTATATTAAATTTATGTTACTAGAATTTTCATAGCATTTGGATGAGGAGATGTGAGGATATAAAATAGAACAAATGAACTTGAAAAAGAAAAGGAATGACATGAAAATAAGAATTTACATCTTGATTCAATCTTCCAATAGATCCTATTAAAGGGATAGGATTTAGTCTATTGAGAAATAAAAATGTAGTTGGACTTTTTGGAAGTTGATTAGAATATATTTGGTCATAATATAGGCAAGGAAAAAGGCTTGAGAGGAGTGAGAAGAAAAGGTAAGGAGGGGTGGTATTTATAGTGGAGGAGTGTAGGGTATTGATAATATTATATTCATTAATATATTATTTACCCTCAATATCAAAAAATGTGATTTAAACACGGCCAAAAATAGTAATATGATAATGTGATTTTGAACCAATTAGTTTTACATCATCATAACATCATCAATGATACAATAAATCAATTAATTCTCATTTTTTTTAAATTATCGTATTTTATTATTCTTAAAAACATCATGTATTGTGGAAATATCTCAAAATTTTTCTCTAACAATTTTTTAACATGTAGAATCCAAAAATGTAACCAATTTCTCAAAAATAATTTTCTACATTTGATAAATTTAATATTTAATTTTTTTAATATTCTTTTCTATGAAAAACCAGTTTTTAAACATCTATTCTTTATTCCAAAATATTGGTATATCATACATTCACATAAATATAAATTAAATAATATAATATGTAAGGTTACTATTCATTATGACATATCACTATTCATAAGGATAAAATTACTATTCATGGGGTATGTTACTATGCACTAAATAATTAGTTTGTCTTACCGAACTCCATACAAGTTACTGATTGCACTCTTAAATATCAGTTTTTTGAAATTCAAAACACCGAAGTGTCAAAATTATGTTCAATGGTCACCTACTACTTAGTATTTCATTATATTTTTATTTCATATGATTATATATCATAATTATAATAAGGAAATTTCCATTGAAAATACTATGTCTTTTAACATTGTACGAAGAGTTCTTGGGAAATACTTATTAAGAAACATTCTTCTAATGTCTTCCCATATCACCTCTTCAATTTCATCAGTGGTCTTGGCGTTCTTTACCAAATACCTACATTGGTAGGCCTCTCCATTTAGATGATAAACGGCTAGAGTCACCTTCTTCATCTCAAAACAGTGAATCACATGAAAGATCTTCTCCATGGTGTTGATAGACTATTCCACTACCTAGGGTAATAAGAATGACTATACGTCAGCGGTCATTACTACAAAAAACACTCGACATCCAGTTGTTCCCTCTTATGTGAAAGAGATCGTTTTCCCAATTTATGGTTATTATTCATAAACTATGATATTTGGTTAATCATTTCTAGGATTTTTTGAACTCCACCTCCCAAACCATTGGGGTTGTCGTTTGGGAAATCATTGCATTACCCCTCTCACATATTTTTGGCCTAGTTTCACATTGTTCCCACCATTTTCTAAAATAGAAAAGGGTAAAACAAAATAAAAGTCAATTTTTCATGAATAAATAACTTATTCATTTGTAAAATTTATAGTAAATGAATATATTATGGGATACCTTTGTTTAGAAAATCATAATTGGTGCATAATATTACTTATAGTTGTTCTAGTGTATTTTTATGTTGTTTAATAATTATAATAACCAATGAAACTAAACCATACCTCTGATACCAACTATGGTGACCCAACCATTTCTTAAATTAATATTAAATAATTTTAATGATAAAAAATATAATAGTATTAAAATTTTAGGATTATAAAGATTATTGTATTTGAAAATCTAGGACCATTCATAACATATAAACAATAAAACAGAAACGTTTATATTATCCATTATTCTCTAGCTTCTCATTGTCCCATGAAAACTCCTTGAACACATTATCACCAAAGGATATATATCAAAAATGGGTGAGATAAAAGATCAGTAAGAGAACAGATATTAACAATATAATAATGGGTGATAATGCTAATAATATAGGTAAAGGTCCACAAACTTGATAGGAAGTATTAATAAAATACTTGAAATGTTGCAGTGCATTAAAATGAAACATCATGTCTTAGTGGTTGACTGACACACATAGTTGTGAAATATAATATCCTCATGTTCAAAACTCAGTTTCCATTAACTCATGAGATTAATCAGTTTACCCAACGCATTGGAGGGTTTTATAATTCTGGGTGCACCCATCACATCAAATCATTCATATTGTGCAATATAATTCCAAGGTGCTCCCATCACACCATTCCATTTACTTTATCATGGATACCACATAGAACTTATTTCAAACGTGAACATAAAATAACCCATGTAAATAAATTGGATTCATATCATAAGGAATAGATTCATGAATTATTTTCCCCAAAATATATAGGTAATAACATTTTTGACATAGAACAATCAACGATGAGTGAAGGAGAAACAATATTTTAGAGTGTGTTTATTCGAAATTTTTTTTTTCGAAACCATCAGGTTTTATCACAAACATAAGTAAAAAATATGATCATCCCAATAAGGCTGCTATAATTATTAGAAAATTATATTTATGTAGTAACTATACCAACAATAGAATGAAATCAGGAGAACCCGAAGAAAGAAAGTTCGGTTCAAGAATTTACCATAACCCTGTTTCCATACACATTCATCACTTTAATGTCATGTACAACCTCTTTAGATTAATTAATTTATAATTAGTGAAACTTTTATACATTTATAATAGTAATTATTGTTTTATTAATTTCATTTATGTGATTTTTGATTATATTTAGAGTTCAAATTCATTGTTCGGGAATGTTCATTTTTATAGTATTCTTAAATGGTTCACATATATACGGGAATGGAAGTTCATATAAAACATGTATAAACAACCAAAATTTTAATTATATGTTATTTATGATGTTAAAAAAAATTATATGTTCTTAGAAATAATTTTTTTATACCATGATAATGAATAATTAGATATTAATTTAATGATGATCGTTTGGGTTAATTCAAGTGGTTTTTCGACCACAGAGAACTTGTTTTGTCTAATGGTTTATTAATATATACATAAATTAGTTTTATAATATTAAATAGGTAATAATAATTATGAAATAATCATGTTCAGCTATGAAAATGGATTAATTACCAGATCATAATGTGTTAAAGGAAAAAAGAAAACATACCATTTTCGAAGGTGAAAAATTAACACCTCACAGACAACATATTAAATTCTAAAATAAAAAAAGTGTATAAAGGGGGTTGGATGATGTATTATAACATTATTATCAATTAAATTACATTATATTTAGTATACTAGAGGTACCATACCATGTGTATGTGGATTGGTGGGGGTGATTAATTAAAGAATGTGAAATTGAAAAGAAATTTTAGGAAAAGATAGAGAAGGGAATTACCCAATGATTCCTCCTTAAGGAACATTAGATTGGCCTTTCTATGAGACCATAACCTCATGGATGTTTTTGAGTGGCTAGAAAAGATGTTTGGAAAGAGTTTAGAAATGTCTTGAAGCATGAGAGGTGTGAGGAAATTTGGCTGTGATTGGTGGTATTTAGATTGGACGGGAAGTGTCTTTTCCAAATATTTTAATCATTTCTTTATTAATTTCACACAAGAAAAAAAATAGACAATGTTCCATGACTAAATAAACTAAGTTGGTCATGTTAGTTCGAAATAATTGTTCATAAATCATCATAACATCACCCATGACTCTATAATTCATGAATTCAACTTATTTTGTAAATTATTGTATTTCACTATTCATAAAAAATCAAGTATTTCAGAAAAATCCAAAAAATTCTACCCAATATGTTTTTGTTGTGTAGAGTCAAAAAATGTACCCCATTGTTCTAAAATAATTTTATAAAAATGTTAAATAATATTTTTTATAAAATAATAATTGTTTATTCAATAAAATACTAATTTAAAATCACTTATTTAGTTACCTCAAGATGTAGGTATATCATACTTCTAAATATAGTGTATATATATATATTTTAATATGTACATTTATTATTCATAATGGTTAGTAACTATCTATAATGGTAGGTTAATATTGAAATGATCTGACCCTAGTTACCCAATGTCAGTGAATTATTACATATCATTGGAATGATCACAAGCGTTCAAGTCCTGAAAGACCTATTAGTATAGTTTTCTTGGGAGTACATGATACATACATATATTTTACAATACATCATTAAATAAAGAAAAACAACATTGTGTCCCCTTCAAAAACATTCATATACCGTAGCCTATCCTCATTGGATTGTCATTATATACCTTTTCACAGCCTAGGATAAATAAAACATGGAAAGGGGTGAGCTCAGATGCGCGGTCATGATAACAATATAGCGGGAACATTCATAAATAACTAAAAAAATTTATGGAAATGTAGAAGACAAAAACACAAGAATTTTATGCTTAATTTTCAGAATAATATGTAAAATATATATCAAATAAAGCCATTTACTTATTCTAATGAATATTCTAGTAGTTGAATAATCACATGTAATATCAATTGAAAATTTCATAATTTTGGAATGCATAATGTCGGAAATCATAACTACATAGATAATGCCTCATACCAAGACTGCAAATAAGATTTTGTCAAGGCCTTGTACCATGACACTAGTTTGTCTCATGAGACCTACCGATGCATGGAGGAGCTATAGTGGTCTCCACCCATCACATAGTATGTCCAATGCATTCCTCATATGAAATGGTTGAAAGATAACATAAACATTCATATTAAAACATGCATACATAATTTTAATAATTTAACCACCAACCATTAATTGTATAAAATAATGACATCCATAGTCAAACATAACTCATTAAATAAAATATGGAAGATTTTATTATAATAAATCAACCTCAATCAAGAATAATAAAACATATTGACATATATGAAAATATTCATTAAACTATTTAAGAGAAATATCCCATTTTTCTTGAAAATATTTAAAAGCCTCAATATTTATCAAGAAGCTCTTAAAAATAGATTTTTGAATAAATGATCCTTATAACACCTTGAAAATTTGAAATTATTTTTTAAAACATTCCTTTCCATATAAATAAATCCTTTAATCTATTTTCAAAACATGGACATTAATGAGAATGATTTAGAAGAATAAATCATTAAAAGATTTAAAATGATATTTTAGATAGAGTTCCTAACCAAATGAGAGACGTTTGAATAAAAATAATTGAGGTAATAAAAAAATTATAATATCAATAGAATAAAGTTATTAATAATATAATATTTTAAAGTATAGTATATACACCATATAATAGTGAATTTGTGCATAACATCAAAGAAGTCTCAATAGAATGTAAATTGATATGAAATACCTTATAAAGAACATATCCTTAGCTTAAGGATAAATAAATGACATAATTATGTGTGAAAAATATATATACACTTAATATGATTGGTTATTCAGTGTAAATCATTTAGAGAACATTCACACAAATTCGTGTAACAACTACACCATCGAATTGGATGTTTAACTCAATGAATGGAAATTGAGTTAAGATTACTCTTATCAAGTTCATATAGATGAATTAGAATTTATAAATTGAGTTATTATATGTTTCAAAATTATATCCACACAAAGGGGAATAGAAATTACTACATAAATAAATAAATAGTGATTTCATACATAATCTTGGAGTAAAATAATCAATGATGTTTTCATAAAACACATTGAGTGGAAATCAAAATTTGAAATTCCATTACCGATTTGGTAACTTACAAAACATACAGCACAGGAAAGAAGGATCATAAAATGAAGTTTTAAATACCCAAAAATTAAATTATTTTACACAAGATATACAATCATGGTTAGTACATACACCACACAAAAAGAAATAGTGTCAATATAGCATGAATCTCACGGGAATAAGAAGAAAGAAGAAAACCCCTTACCACATTGTAATCAATTTGTTAATATGAACAAAATTTAATAACCACAAAATTATTCACAAAATACCATTAATATAAATAGAATCAGGATAATATATATCAAATGGCATTAAAAAATACATCACATGCAATAAATTAGTGGTGAACAATGGAAATATCAAAGGATTAAAAGTGGGATAAGAAACCCCTTACCACAATGTAATCAATTGATTTGTATGAACAAAATTAATAACCACAAAATAAATCATAGAATACTGTGAATATAAATAGTATACTACTAATAAATATAAAATTTCAGTACATAATACTCCACATGTAATAAATAAGTGGTAAACAATGGAAATCTCATGGAATTTAAAGTGAGAGAAGAAACCCCTTACCTCTTGTCCGACTTGACCCGCATGATTTTTAATCTCCTAAATAATAATCCAAGTCAATTTATAATTTATTAAGAAAATTTTCCAAGTTTATTTTATGGTTTTACATAAGTTATTACTATGTTTCAATCATTATGCAATCATTTATGTTAATAATGGTCCTTTTGTCGATATTTGGTATTTGAGTCAAAAATGAACTTATAATATTCTCATTATGTTCATGTGCTCAAAAGTTCTTTATCTAGAGAATGATATTCATTATTTCGACCTCATATATATCTAGTATATATATATATTTAATTATAATAGTATATAAAATTTGGAGATATGAAATTAAATGCACTGTTAATGGAGATGGTAAGCCATGGGTACGTATGAACATTGCATTCATTTCTATTTCATATTTAGAGTAAAATAAATTTAATGATAAATAGGTATATTATATTTACATTATAGTATTATATATAACATAATTACCACTATCCTTTATACGTTCCATGTATGGCATGAAGAATTCATGTAACTCTGAGGGGGAATTAGTCCGCACTTCCTCAAATGAAATTATCGTATTTAACCACTATGAAAACCATAAAGTTATTCTAAAAATGAAAATCACAGAAGCATATAAACAATATAAATATAATATATATCCCATATAAATATATTTCCATGTTAATTTTCACCATAAGAGGTGGTAGGAAAATATTGAACAATCATATTTCGGTGAGGCATTAGTGCGTCGTCCACAGAAACAACATGTTCCGTACTCATTAGATGGAGGTGTGTGTAAGGGTATTCTGAATCCTTCTCATAAAAACCACCTAGTATATTTATTATACTGGTGTTTTTATAATGTAAATTAATAAAAAATGTTTAGGGGTTTGGAGATGTAAAATAAAACAAAATAACATAAGAGACGATGCTACCTTTAAATCGAGTATCTTCATTTGGATTGAATGAAAAGGTTTAATTGAATTGTCTTATGCCTAGGGGAAGGCTTCTAAGAGGATGAGAGGGGTATATAGAGCTTAATTGGGAATAGGTTGTATGATCCCAAGGGATTGATATGTGTGAGGAATGGGTTATAAGTGATGACTTTTATAAGGGGTGGGGAGGGGCTCTTTAGAAATGTTTAAATATAATATTTCATTATATAATGATTTTCGGGATAAATATGTCAAAAAATATAAATGTAAATGATAGGATGCCTCATGTATGAAATAAAAACATCAAATGAGAATTGGACATATTTTTATATTTTTTAATCTTTATTATATTATTTATTTAAATCATACTTTAATGGGGTAAACACTGCATCATTATTGTGTCACAAATATTTTTATTTTTTTGATGTCTAAAAATAATAAAAAAATAACACGATCTAAGAAAACGTTTTATATTTAAAATTAATTTTTATAGTTGAAGAGATAAATTATATAACCCCATGTAATTTTTGATTTACTAAAATATATTTGTTTTTGTCATTTTTGTCTTTAAATTCAATTAATTAATATAAGGTGTCATTATCACTCTCAAGTAGCACCGTGGGGTCCCACAATTGTCACAAAGATGCCTATGGTTGAACATGTATCAACTAATAGGATTATGAAAAATACTAGGGTAATATTATATTATTATTATAATATTTTTACCCTTATTTAACAGATTTACTCTTTAACCATGGTAAATAATATATTTACTAAAGTAAATATTCATAATGTCTAAAAATAAAAGTTGCCTATTTATAAAATTTTGACCTCTTGATTCCAAATAAGGAATACACTGTTCCAAATTAAAAACAGAGAATTGGAAGAAATTAATTTAAATTTAACTCCCGCTATCAAAACAAAAAGTGTGTTTTTATGAAATTATAACTCTCAAAATAAGGACACTTTTTTGTCTAATTTTAATGTAAAATTACTTCCAATGACCAAAATTGGATTAAATGGTAAAAAACTATTATAATTATACCATATACATAATTAAAAAGATAATCAAACCTTATAAATAAATTATTTTAAAAGGATGTATGGAATTAAAATACATTATATTTCACTATTCATCAAAAATGAATTTTATCAGAAAAATTTCAAAAATTTACCCAAAGTAAATTTTGATGTCCATATTCTAAAAAATAATTTTATTTTATTCAAATATAACATATTAATTTCACCAAAACTATATTTATTGTGGGTTCTCCATCAAAAGGCAGTAAATCATCCTTTTAATGAATATTAGAGTATTTATGCTTAAAATCAGATTTAATATTATTTTAATTCTATAAATTTTATTGAGAAAATGTAAAAAAATTAGCAAACATTTATATTCATTTAATATTTAGTTTTTCCTTTCCCGCCAATACAATTTCTATGCATTAACTTCCATTTAAAATAATATATTATTATTATTATTATTTGTATGAACCAACAATGTGTGCAACATAAGATTTAAAAGAAACCTATTGTTGCATATCAGTTATTCCATCAAACAAAGAATCCCCTTAAAATTAAAGTTAATATTTTATTCATGATTTTTGATAAAAAAAAAATTTATATTCTTTATTTACCCAGGATGTTACTCCCCCCCCCCTTTGAGAATTGTATTCTCGTAATTTTAAAATTGGGCTTGGAAACATGATTGAGAGTATCACATCAGAAAACATTTCAATAGAAATATCACATTAATGGAAATAATGATATGTACAAAGGTCACCCGATATAACTCATACTAGGATTCCTTGAAAACATGGATATGGAGGAGAAACTAAGAGTCATGTTATGATGGAGAGTGATAAAACACATGATTAGGAGAAAGTTAACCACTATAAAATCACAAACTTGTGATGGGTTATGAGGTCTATGATTCTCTAATAGGAAAAGTTAACAGATAACATTTTTTATTTAAGTTACTTTTCATAATATTGAGGAATTGTTTTTGAGATTAACTAAAATATAAGGAATCATACTTACTTGTCATGTAGACTTTCAACCTTTTCTAAATTCTTACTACAGATTCATATATTCTCCAAACAATGAGTATTCTAGATGAATTGGTCACACCTGAAGCACTAGAATCATCTTTTACAGTAGCACATAATCTAAAAATGATGAACTATATGTTTCCCTCATATTTAGACATCAACCAAAAAAAGGTTTGTACATGATCAGATAATCCTTTAAAAGGATAATCATTTATAAAAACATATACTACTCCGAATCTCCAAAGTCGAATAAACAATAACCAAGGTTCAACAAAGACCATTCAATATAAAATTATCCTTAAAATAATTTAATATAATCCAAACTATTATTGAAACACAAAACACATAAGAATTTGATTATATAGTCTTCAATGTTAAATTATATCTCCAAATAACATCAACTACACTTAATGTCACAAATATAAAATTAATTAACCGAATAACATAATCTCTATGATAGGAAAATCATTTACATAAATAACATAAATCTTTATAAATACAGTATAAATACAAAGATAAAAATACACCATTACTCCTTAAATGAAATCTCAAAGTATTATATTTTCTATAGGAATATAGTGTTCCCAACATAGTGCACTTCTTCTAGGATAACATTAATCACATAATCACTAAATTATTTTCGTACACTAACGATATACTTTTGAAAAAAAAAGTTCCCCAATCAATTTATTATTGATCAGTAAAATCATTTAACTAAAAGAATTTGTCAAACATACAAAGGACGTCACGTATTTTTGTGGTATTCGTTAAATCATATTCTCACTTTGTTTGTGGTTGTGATTTTCATAGCTTTGTCTGATGAAATAGGTTGTAACACGGTCTACATGTTTCCCTTTTTCAAAAAATCTAATTTATAAAATTTACAAAATGTGATAAATTCGTCAAAATAACTATAAGATAATTTATCCACAAATTTTATCTCATACCTCACATTTTCATCACAAAATTAAATAGATTTTAATTACCTCTAATTCAAGGATCATATAAACCCAAATGGTTATTTATAACTGTATCCAAAAAATAAAATATAATTCTTCCTCGAATATCATTTTCACACAACAAACTATAGGGTTACACATACAAGAAAAATATCTTCCAATGTAATCCCATCAACAAAGATCACTAAAAAAAATAATCATTTTCTTATCCATTTATTTTTACATAGGTTCATCCATTACTAAGAGAATATCCAATAGAATAGGGTTTTGAAATGGGTAATGACCAGGTCCCCTACATTTATGGAAAATGATTGTAAATGAATTATTGGGATCATATTTATTTTCTTCCTTAATACCCTTTATTTTTCCTCAACAATACATTACAATATGTACATCATTCCCACACATAAATAACTTCGTTGTTTAATTGAAAAACTTTCGTGGGTGTCTCCTTCCACATTTTCTATATGATTGAAATCGAGCATTCTTTACTCCATAGTCTCCACTACTGGAGGTCTTTTCATTTATTTCATTTCTCTTCATTGTTGAGTCTGGGAGTTCGTTAATATATATGTTGTGTATAATATTTTTGGAATTGAGATTCAGAATTAACATGATATCTTTTAAACCTATCGGCATTCCATTTCATTGCTCATTTTCACCACTGTTCCCACCTAGAACATCATGTTCAGTGTTACTATGACATCCTTGAAATCCATCCATTGACTAAAACTAGAAATCATTGTGTGAGTAACAATAGTCCATAAATTATTTAAGGAATATCATGAAACCTTATTTCCAATCTATAAACATTAGGATTAATTATTTATTCACACCTTATATTAAAATACTAAAAATCAGTTTGTAATGAAAATGTGAATTATCCTAAGCATATCCCCCTGGAGTGTTGTAACCAAGACTGAAACAAGGCATTTTTCATGCCTTATATCCTGTTCGAGTCAATCTCAAAGTGGTGTTTTCAGGTTTTACCCTTAGGTATGTCTATTACACACCTTCCTCTACCTGCTCATATCCAGACATGGATGTGTTTCTTGGAAAATATACAAAATATCTACATTACAAACATTTTAGGATGTTTATCTATACTAATCCTCAAAGTCTGTATTATGTTAATGTTCTCTAACCAGAGTTTTTCTAAACCTAGCTTCCAAGTTTTGTATTAATGTATCTTTGATACCAACTATAACTCCACAACTCAAGTTACCCTAAGTCGGAGAATTATTACATCTCATTGGCATGATCACATGATATCATGTCCATAAAAACTGATTAGTTTATTAGCCTTTGGAGTACTTGATACATACATACATTTTACATTACATCATGAAATAAAGAAAACAACATTGTGTCCCCTTTGAACACACTCACATACCATATCCTATCTTTAGAGGATTATTATGATATAATTATTTACATATTGAAAAAAACATAGAAAGTAGTGAGATCAGATGCTCAGTAAGGATACCAATATAGCAAAAACTTTCATAAATAATCATAAAAATTTAATGCAATGTATAAGACCAAAACCAAAGACTTTTAAACATAAATTTGATCGTAATATAGAAAATATAAATCAAATAATTCCATTTACTTATTCACATGTATATTATACATTTCAAATAATCACATGTAATATTAATTTCTAATTTCATAATGATGGAATGAATAATGGTGGACATCATAACCACATAGTAAAAGACTTGTTCCAAGAATAAAAAATAGATTATGTCAAGGCATGGTGTCGAAAGACTATTTTTTCTCATAAGACCTACCAATGCATTGATGATCTATAGCGGGATCCACTAGTCACTTACTAAGTCCAATTCATTCTCTATATAAAATGGCTGAAACATTACATAATCATTCATATTAAAACTAGCATAAGAAATGTTAATATTTTAACCACAAACCATGAATGGTATAAAAATAGCATATCCACAGTCAAGAATAACTCATTCAGTAAAATATGGAATATTGTATTATAATAAATCAACTAAAATCATTAATAATGAAGGATATTTACATAGTTAAAAATAATCAGTAACACAACTTGAGAGAAATATCCCCTTTTTCTTGAAAACATTTAAAAACCCCAATATTTATCAAGAAGCTCTTAAAAATAAATTTTTGAATCGAAGTGTACCATACTAATTTGAAACATTTTAATGGAAATTTAATTTTAAAAAATTCATATCCATATAAATAAATTCATTAAACCATTTTGAAAACATGGAAATTAATGGGAATGATTTAAAAGAATAAATCATTAAAAAATTGAAATTGATATTTTAGTTAGAGATTCTAACCAAAAGAGATACATTTGAATAGAAATAATTGAGGTAATCATAACTTAATAAAGTCATGAGAATAAAGTGATCCATGACATAATATGTCAATGTAAAATATATACACCATATAAAATTCAATTGGTGCGTAACAACAAATAAGTATCAATATAATGTAAATTGAGATGAAACCCCTTATATAGACCGTATCCTTAGGTTGACGATAAATAAATGACATAATTATGCATGAATGATATAAATTCAATTAATATGATTGGATATTCAATGTAAATAATTCATAGGGAATTCACAAATATTCTTGTAACCATAACACCGTTGACATGGTTGTTTAACTCAATGAATGGAAATTTAGTTAAGATTACTCTTATCAAGTTCATATAGATGACATGATAATTTATCAATAGATTTATTATGTGTATAAAAATTATATCAGAACAAATGGGAGTTTAAATTACTATATAAATAAATAAATAGATATTTTACCCATAAACATGGAGTAAAATAATCAATGAAGTTTATGTAAAACTCAAAGTGTGGAAATCAAAAATAGAAATTCCCTTAATGATTTGGTAACTTTTGTATCATACACCACCTGAAAGAAGGATCATAAAATGAAGTTTTAAATACCAAAAAATATATATATTACACAAATAATACAATCATGTTCAGTACATAAACCACAAAAAAGGAAATAGTGGCAATATAGCATTAATCTCATGGGAATAAGAAGTGAGATGAAAACCCCTTACCACGTTGTAATCAATTGAGTCATATGACCAAAAGTTAATAACCACAAAATTAATCATAGAATACCTTGAATATAAATTTAATATTGGTAATATATATCAAATGGCATTACACAATACACCACATGAAAAAAATAAGTGGTGAACAATGGAAATCTCATGGAATTAAAAGTGAGATTAGAAACCCCTTACTTCGTGACCGACAAGACCCGTCCATTCTTTAATCTCAGAAAAATAAACTAAAGATAATTTATACATGATTAATATCGTTTTAAATGTTTATTTTTCATTTTATATAACTTATTACCATGTTATAAACATTATGCAATCATTCATGTTTATAATGGTCGTTTTTTAGATATTTGGTACATTAGTCAAAAATTAACTTGTAAATTTGACAAGTTGTCCATGTGGTCAGAATTTCATTATCCTCAGAATGATATTCATGATTATGTTTTCATATATATCATATATAACTAGTATATATATATATATATGTGTGTTTATAATAGTACATAACATTTGGAGATAAGAAATGAAATGCACCATTCATGTAGATGGTAAACCGTACGTAAAGATGAATGTTACTTTCATATCTATTTCATATTTAATGGAATGAAAGTTTAATGATAAATATGTATATTATAATTTCAGTATAATATAATATATTGTTTAATTATCTTCATTCTTTATATGTTCCACATGTGGCATTAACAAGTCATATCACCTTGAGGGGGCAGTACTCTGCACTTCCTCAAATGAAATTATCATATTAACCAACTATGGAAACGATACAGTTATTTTATAAATGAAATATAGATAAGCATAGAAACAATATAAATTTAATATATATCACATATAAATAAATTTACATCTTAATGGACACCAAAACAGGTGGTAGGAGAAGTTTGAACAATCATCGTTTCGTGAGAAAGTAGTTCACCATCCACAGAAACAGTCTGATCATTACTCATTAGATATAGTTCTGTGTAAGTTTAGTTACAATAATTCTCATAAAAACAACCTAGTATATTGAGGATACTAGTTTTTTTATAAAATAATTTAATAAAAAGCGTTTAGGGGGTTGGATGAGTAAAATAAAACAAAAGAACTTAAGTGAATATGTTACCTTTAAATCGGGTATCTCCCATTGGTTTGAACCAAAAGGTTTAATTGAATTTTCATACACATATGGTAATTATTATAGTAGGAGTCTAGGAATGTAGGGAACATTGTTTTTCAGAGTTTGGATGATCCAAAATTCTTAAGATGTGTGCGGAATGGGTTAGATGTGAGGTCTTTTTTAAGGCGGGGGAGGGGCTCTTTAGGAATGTTTAAAACTATTATTTTCTTATACATTGATTTTAGTTTTATAAAGGACCAAATATTATTAAATTATATTATAATATGTGTAATGTTTTGAAATAAAATCATCCAATAATAATTTGACATGTTTTTTATATGGTTTTAATATTTATAATGTTATTTATTTAATCATTCTTTAATGAAGTAAACACTAAATCATTATTGTGTCATAAATATTTTTATTTATTTTATGTATAAAAGTTATAAACAAAATATCATGATGTAGGAAATATAATTAGCATTCAAATTAATATTTATAGTTTAAGTGATATCTTATATAACTCTAGGTAATTAATTATTTACTAAAAGATATGTGTTTGTGTCATTTTTGTCATTACTTTCATTTAATTAATATATAGTGTCATTATCACTCCCATGTGGCTATATGTGGTTAAAAAATAGACCCAAGAATTTACAAGGCCTTATATTTATCAACCAATACAATTAGGAAAAGTTTTAGGGTAATTTAATATTATAATAATAATATGTGTTTACCCTTATTTACCAGATTTACGTTATAACCATGGTAAATAAAATATGTATTGAAGTAAATATTCATAGTGTCTAAAAATTAATGTTAACTATTTACTAAATTTTTTCCTCTTGATTCCAAATATAGAATTCATTTTTCTCTATTTAAAACATATATGTGGTAGAAATTAGTTTCAAATTTATTCCCGTTATAAAAAAGAGTGTTTTTATGAAATAATAACTATCAAAAGATCGACACTTGTTTATGACAAATTTCAAAGTGAAATTACTTCCAATGACCATAAGTGGATTAAATAGTAAAAACATAACATAATTACACATTAAAACAAATTATTAACATAATATAACCTCATAAATAAATTATATTAAAAGGATGGTTTGAATTAAAATACAATATTTATCAGTATTCATTAAAAAATGAATTTTATAAAAAACTACCAAATATTTACCCAATATAAATTTTGATGTCCTGATTCTAAATTAGAATTTTATTTTTGTCAAATAAAACATATAAATGTGACCAAAATTTCATTTAATGGGGGTTCTCCATCAAAAGGAGGTAAATAGTTAATTTAATGAATATTAGAGTATTTATGCTTAAAATCAATTTTTATTATTTTAAGCCTCTAAAATTTATTGTGTAAACATTAAAACATTTAACAAACATGTACATTAATATTTTAGTTAGTTCTGTCCTTTACATCTAATAAAATAGCTATGCATTAACTACCATTTAAAATAATATTATATTATTATTATTTTAGTATGACTTAGCATTCTGTGGAACATAAGATTCCAAAGAACCTCGTTGTTGCGTATCGTGTATGTCATCGGATGTAGAATACCATTTAAAATAAACCTAATATTTAATTTAAATATTTTGATAAATATGAAAATGTTATATTCTTTATTTACTTGGGTTGTTACAACTATTCTCCAAAAAATTATGTTTCTTCCATCAGACACACCAAATCATACTGGACACAACCATGTATATCAGATTTTTTAAATTCCAAATTGAGAAGAGGAAAAATTATGTTTCATGGTCACATAGTTTATTGTATCATTATTTTTCATCATGTTTATGATTGAAATTATACTTTACGTCAGGATTATAAAAATGTATTTTCATTGATTAAACATTGGGTGGTACATTACATGACCTCGGGAGAAAAGGGGCTCTAAAGTATAATGGTGATCATGACCCCATGATATCTTATGAATGGATTATGGAAGATTAACGTCTTTTTTTAATTCTGAGGTCACCTTTAAGTCATATGGAAATTCTAATGGTCATTCATCTTCAGGGACTGGCTAGGTGATGGTGGAGTTTTGTGATGCATAACCATGATGAAGAAATATTCACATTATTATAGTTACAATGAATCTTTGGGGAGGAAATTTATCCAAACACATTGAGATGGGTGGGTATAAAATTATTTTCTATAGAATTGATAGTATATAATGTATGTGGATGAGTATATGAGTAGTTCTAGAGACATAACATAATAAAAACTGGATATGGTTCGAAATCCATTTTTTAGATCATGAACCATTGATAAAAGATTATGTTGGATTTCATGGGAGCCAGTGGTATAACTTTTCATTCCCAGCTATGATAGTTCTCGAAAAGTCTTCAATGGAATTGATATTTATGGTTGAGTAGACAATAATTGTTAGATCTTAGAACACATGAACTGAGACCACATAACCGGGTAAACAATGGAAAAGTTAGAGATCCTAACATGGGAGGAACATTAGGATAAGATCATAGGATAGAGGGTATATGTCTTGAGTATTTTATCATAGGGTTGGTTAGTTAAAAGGGGGAAATGTTAATGATTTTGATGGACATGGAAATCATTGATTTTAGTTTTTTACTTTTATTCTATACAGAGGGATAGAGTTTATTGGAATCCTTGGTAGAGTATGTGTTTGGGGCATGGAGTTTTTCATGGTGGTGGACATCGGGGTGGAGGAGAATAGCTGGATGTGACATATGGTTCCAATTGTTTCCACCCATTATAGTTCCACCATAAATACATGTATCAGGAGGATGGGATAAATAAAGATTTAGACTGAGAGTCCATTGACCCAAATGATTTTTTATTAGTTTTATGCATTTTAAAAATTCTTAGTTCTAATGTTGTGTTGATATAATATGTTTTTATATAATCTATTTTAGTTATTTCATTCTTGAATTATGTCATGGGTGACTCATTAAATCAATAGTACCATTTGATTGTGTTTTTGTACATAGAGTAGGATGAACCACAAAGAATTATTATTCCACCAACCAGGCATGTTATTGTTTCTCAACTGAAACAATGAGGGTCAGCCAGCTCCACAAAAAAACGATAGTGAAAATTTATGGTGGATGAGTTCCTTGCCTCATTTTCTTGGGACGTGGTTGTATGCTGAAGTATTAGTTCATTCCTTGAAAATTATAATTGATTTTTATAGGTTGACCCATATGCTTGGATTCTCTAGTGGAGGGAGATACTTTCTTTGAAAAATTACGTAGTGGACTAGTTATACCCTATAATGTTTTAATAGTGTTAATTGGTCAACAACCATTCAATCAAATTTTTTTAACCACTATTGGTTGTTCCCTTTGATGTTTTACAGATGGAGGGCCCAATAAGAGAATGTTTGTACACATGGAAATCCTCTTACTGTTCATGGATATCCTCTCACGCTCAGGGCCGTCATTGAACAGTAGACACCTGAGAAGGTATAATTTCAGTTCATACCTGTGTAGATGAGAATAGTTGGGTTATGTCAGTATCTTCATCATCATATCATGGTTGTTTCCCTCTATAAACTATTACTATAGATGGACCGAGGTACCTAGTTATATCCACCTATAATAGCTAAGGTGTTCTGTTATCACTTTGCATTAGAATTTCATCCAGGTGAGAGTTGGAAGTGGGTATGGTTTGGTCCATGGGTTTCCTCTTAGTGTGTTAATGTAGGTAATGTGGTAACCCTTTGGTGACCCCACAATTGTGGGAGACCTAGTGGAGATCTATGTTTTTTCCTTCTTCAAAGGGTTTTACATCATAGGGATGAAAACAATTAAAGTGGTGATGATGTAGTTGAAGTTGTTTTAAATTATCAATGATTTTAATATTTCAATGTATATTTATTAATCTTGTATCCAAGTTAGCAATGTATTTTAGGACCTGGAGATCCTAAATGAGATGATATTAACAATTTTAAATATATTATATCACACACGATCAGTTTATCTAGAAACATGGAAGAACTAATTATGGGAGTATTAGATAGAATTTATGATACTATGGTTGACTTCGTATGGTGGGGATTACCCTAGGCACGACCAAAAAAATTTCATTGTGATGTGTCGTGTCGGAACTGAGATGGCATGGTGATATATGTTGTTTTTTGTTTAAAAAGTTAAAGCAATACTATTCCCCTCCCACTTTGGAGTGAATATTCATGAATTGACCCACATTGTGGATCAAACCACAACTACCCCAAGCCCACCTCCATTGGCCCGAGGTGGAGAAATGTGCCGATGGAAAAAAATATATAGGGAGACATTACCTAATTACTTGTACACACGAACACAACCAACACAATGAAAAATTCCATAGGAAAAATAAGAAAAGATACAACACTACTATAAAAGGAAACAAAACATTCATCAACAACTAATTATTACAACTAAAAAATGTGTATTGAAATGGAAAGGGGGAAAATAAATTTCCATCTAGAAAATAATCAGAACATGAAAACTAATATAAATGTTAAAAATACAAGATAAACCCACAACTAGATCGCAATATTTGACCATTGTGCATTTCCAAGAACCTCGTATCTCTATGCTCCCCTAAAGTAATGATAAATATGTTTTCCATATACATATAGGACGATGCATGCGGGAAAGAACCAAGTATGGTTGAATATAAAAATATTCAGTAAGACATCTAAAAAAGGAGATGGGAAAGTATTAAGAGATACAACTAAATATGAAATCATAAGATAAGACAAGGTACATTTAAGGTGTACAACTAAACCTAATAAGAGAGTGATTTAATCTTGTCAAAACACAAGGTGCTAAAAATGTTGAGAAAATGAACATCACATCATGTCTTCATTTTTAATAGTAAGAGAGTAGACTCATCCAAATATGATAAGATATACATGGAAATCCTATGGAATACCCCATATGTCTACACCTCTCCTAAAAGGGGAGTATAAAAAACTCAGGGAGTGGGTACTGAAACCGAATATATATATATAGATATGATTAGTCAAGGAATCCCAAATGAGAGAGTAAAGGGATATCTATCTCATAGCTCATCCAAGGAAAAGAGTTACCAAATATTCTATAGGTATCCATTAATTATGCTCAGCATCCCATTTGTTTGACAAGAATATTCTAGTTAAATGTGATAAAACACCAAAATTTGTTACAATCTGCTTTGGGTAGAACTTACTCGTTGTCACAGTTTTGGGGCACATCATAAGGATACATATTTTTGGGGAAAGTGATCCTCTTGATTTTGAGTCCTATGTTACATCCATGTAAGTATCACCACTGATCTGTATAACCGGATGGTGCAAACTTGATGTAGAGGACCTTCACCCTAGTTCGTTTGGGGGATTCCATTCTAATAGTAGTGGTTGAGGACCTGTTCCCTAGTGCATTGAGGGGATTCTACTCTAGTCATCGGGGATGCACGAAACATTGTGTCTGAGGGATCAACACCCTATATTTTATTGGGACCCACTATCTATCCCTATTTAAGGTTAATACAATGGAGGGTAGTACCTAGAAAGTATTTATAGAGGATAAAAACCTAAGTGCATTAGGGGGATTCTAATCTGGTCATCGGGGATCTTCATCTAGTACATTAGTGATATCAATATCTAGATGTAGATATAGAGTACCCACACCCTTGTCAATTTGGGGGTCAACATTATGGTCATTGGGGAATGCCACTACCCAGCCCAGCAGGAGGGTAATCCAGATACTACTCTTATAATCATGTATGATCCCTTCCAACATCCAAAATTAATCTGATAAGCATCATTCATGGAAAATTTCTTATAATATTAAGAAACCCATGATAATGGGAATAGTCATGTTCTATGTGAAAAAACATTGAGGATGTGATACTCACAGGAAAAAAATATTGTCCAAAATATAGAGATATGGGAGATAAAATATTTGTAAATTGGTATACAATGTGTATGGGGACCAATTGATGTGTGACCCCACCTCATCACCTGGTCGTGTACCTAGCCATTCTCAGGTAATAAACTGTGCACTAGAAACCCTTAGGCATCCCACTACACTACCCGAGTACATGTAAAATCATGCCAAAAGGATGACAAATGGACAATTCTCAATGTAGGTCTAAAAAGACGAAACTGTATCATTACTGACATGCCTACTCAGATAACCCCAAATAACTAAACAAATCATGTCGTTGCAATCCTTATGAAAAAACACATATGATTGACTATAAATTCGCCTAAAATGGATTAATAGTGATAACGTTTCATCTCTCAGCATCTTACATGAACGATGTATCTTCTGGACCATGCCTTGATCCCAGAACATATCATATAGGTCTCAACCTTATTATCCTCATAAAAAATTGATGGGATTGACTATTAGATCATAAAAAATAGAAACCTGATGAGGAAATCAAATTTTAATAACAGATCTCATACTATTTTCTATGGGGTCCACACTTTAGTTTCGGTATAAGAACAAAAAATAAGTCTTGAAACATATTCCACAAATTTAGTGTTGTGAATCCACTGACGATGCGTTGATCAGACGTCATATGTGAATGTTATGGTAGGTCAAAGTTGTAATTATAATAATTTATAATTATAATTTGAGTTTTATGGGGGCGGATCCAATGCACAAAATATAAATTTCGATAATTATCCTCAAATGATTTTTCTCAAATGTTGGGTCATGTGGCCACATAAATCATGTAAAACCAACACCCTGTTTAAAAGTTACAGATGTCTAAAAATGATCAGGATCGAAGTTGTTAATGGCATAGCCCTCTCCACTTCGTTCGACCCACAACAGATGACCCACCATACCTCAGTAGCCTAGAGGCCCATCTATATTTGACAAGCACATAGTCAAATCACATGGCCAATATAAAGCTTCGACTTCCATCAGAACCCTTTCCACCCACAACCAGAACTCTGTCACGGACTTGCAGTGCTACCACATCCTCATAGTTGACGCCACCTTATGTGGCCATAGTGTGCCGCCGCCAGCCACCAAAAACCACAACAAAATGGTGGTCCCTATTTCATACCACCAATTCTCATTTGGCGCGCTAAATATTTTATTGATACTTGATATTGAATCCTCATTACAATATCTTCAAAGACTCATGAAATGCTAAATGATCTGTCAACTTTTTGACATGATGAAAATTAGGAGGCCTATTCCACTCACCGTCGGGCCTTCTCTAGCTCAAAGAAGATAAAACCCTCACACATCATGAATCTTTGCATCATGAAATTCATAGATCTATGTTTCTATCAATTCATAGATGTATTTTCAACATGTTAAAAGTTTTGTCGATTAAGAACAAAAATAACATGCGGTGAACATGAAGAACAAGAAATCCATATTTAAAGTGGTCAATTGTTCTGTAAGTATGTCCATCAAAAAATAAATGAAAATTAGATAAACTAACTACAAATCAACATCGACAAGTAAAAATAATTCTTGGAATACAGAATCCAAAAGAAGAATCCTACCATTATTTAGGATCCGTCGTTGCATTCTTTATTCTTTGACATGCTCGTTCTACAATTTTTTCATGATCCAATATTGATCTAATGCTGAATTTCAAAATAATTTCATGTATGAGATCTTCCCCCATATGTGGGTGAAATGAGCCAAACCTTGGTCATTTCATTAATGACATATTTATAGAAATTCCTTAAGTCACCTGCTGGTGCACATGGGATCCGAACATCCCACACCCTATAAATTTATGTCATTCTTAGGTAAAACACCCTGCTCAAATAAAAATGGTGGTGTAAATTTTCTAACCTGAATCCCCATTCAATAGATATTTGAATAAAAATCTGAGATAAAATAATTTTATTTATTTATTATATTTATAGTTTCTCCATCTATGGATGTTTCTATATAAGTCTCATGCCGACAAAACCTATTCCCTGCCTAGTGTAAACTCTACAATATAGACACAAAAATGGCATCAGGTATTTGATCTAATATATGATTTGAGAGAAATATTATTTCCTCCACATGCATAAAATAAAAATACTTAATATTTTTAAAATATTATTTTTGGGCACAATATTCATTAGAATCACACGCCATCTTACCAAATAGCTATGGAAATATATGTATAAATATTCCAAATGCTTACGAAGAAAAAAATGGGTCTCTACTCATTCCATATTTAATTAATTTTTTCCCTGAAAGAAAGTACTATGGAAACAACATGAGACATTGATTTTAGACTTGGCTTTCATACTACTAGGAACACTCATTCATGTTTCAATGTTGGCACATCACACAAACTAATGAGATGGTTCATACAAGTATGGTCTTCTCTTGATGTAGAAATGCATTAGATCATCTTCACATCTCCACATCTGTGACTTGTGAAAAAAATCATGCATGCACTCTAGATGTGGGGGTAGGTAAAGGAGGTAGGAAAACTCTCCAACCAACTTCACAATCTCGAACAACCCGATGGACCTCCAACATAAGTCACCTCCCCATCCTAAAAATAACACACATGACCTAGTATTTTACAACCACACCTAGATAGTTCTCTTGGTTTGTACATTAGTCTAGGGAGAAAGGAGAATACTCATCCATAGCTGATTCTTGAATTACACTTATAGGTCACTCTACAATCGTGAAGTATATCTCATGTTATGATTATAGTCAATATATGAGGTCACCATGTGAAGAGAGATGATCCCTCATACATAAAAGTTCCCCACACTTTCTAATAAACACCAATCCCATATAGAAATGATGTTTAATGACTTTTTGAGTCTATCCACTATCATTCAAAATGCATCAATTCCCTTCTATGTTCATGGAATCTCTATGATGATGTTCATGAATAAACCATCCCATTTCCACTCTCAAATTTTAAGAGGCTACATAAAATTTCGAAAACCTAGTGCTAATCTATCTCCCACTGACATGTGATTCATCTTGATACACAATAAAATATGCTATATCTCATGCCAGAACACTGAAAAGTCTATTGATGATCCCCATAAATCATCCCCACATAGGGATGTAAAACTCAGAGAGAATTGTTAAACTCATACATCAAATATTCAATGCATCATTACTGTAACCACTATTCTTCCTTAGAATAAGGTGTCAGGAATAACTCATTCATAATATTCATCAGGTGAATCACCTATGGATATCTTATAATGTAGAAAATTAAAACTTATCACTCTTATATGGGACTCTTTAACACACTCAAGATGTAAAGGATTTAACACCATTGACTATAGAAAAATCACACCCTCTTTCTCCACTAGGGGCCTCTTTAGGGAAGCAAACATATCTGAAACATCCAACACATAGAGATCCTGGGACATACATCTGTGGAATATTATATAACCATTACACTCCTAAATTATATACTCTCTCAAAGTCATAGTGTTGCATGATGTTCAACCATTGTCACTAACTCAGGTTTAGGTCTTTGTAAAAACCCACAGTTATTTCATACATAATCTTGAATTTATTCAAGAGAACACTTCCTTTTACATTGAAGATCATTTCAAGTTTAAATCTTTAGAGAAATAAGACAAATCATTCATAACATTACACATTGTTACATAGTGGATACCATAAAATCAGTTTCCATTTTCCTGAGAATATAAAACATTAAAACATAAAACAAGACTCCTTGACAATTCTTCAACATTTAACATGTCTTCCTTCCTTGTATTACTCCTCAATTAACCTGTGAAAAATCATTTAAAAACTTGGGATGAGCACAAAAGCTCAGTAAGGTATGAAAAAGAAGTAAAAATCACATTAGTCCATGAATACGCATGACGTATGAAAACATTTTCAAAAGACATGCTTTCCATCCGTAAATAATTACTTTGTGTAACATGTGATTTAAAAAAGATCCACACCAACCATAATTATAATCATATAGGTGTCTTGGGGAATTACTTACATAATCTTGTAACCATCTTTTCTACCTTAAAATTTGTAACCCTCACGGCTAACATACTTTGTGTAACCATCGCAGTTACACGTGGAGTAACCGTACGGCCGACCTCCAACTTACTCATACCAAATGCATTGGAGGGAAATATATGTCCCACCCTTAATCATAAACAATTCCCAATAACCAACACATTATCAAACAACATAAATAATAGCATAAAAACATTTCTTTTGAATCTTGTAAAACAGAATTTTAAAAAGAAGATTTTAGAAGAAAAGTCCCTTATAAACATCATATACTTGATGTGAGACTTAATAGAGTAGATGGAATATGCATATACTCTGTAAACACATATAATGAAACATAATATAGACATAACCCATCACAAAAACAATTTAAATAGTACATAAATAATAAAGTAGAAGGTTAACCCAAAGAATGGAAATCAGGTTAAGAATTCCCTTACCTTGGGCTTGTCTTACTTAAAAATTGTTTAAAACTCCTGTATAATGGTTAAAAGAGTGTTATTAGTTTTCTACAGAAACATTTTCATGTTTATAACATCTTATATGGTCATTTCATAACCTCATTTCACCCCTTAATTGTTAGTATTTTGTTCCTTGCATTATTTTGGGTGAGTTCTTTTGTGATTTTCACAATCGGTTCATGATGAATCGTTCTTGTTGATTGGAAGTGAAACTCCAGAATGGGAATGGAGTAGTTTTTACATATTTCCAGTACCATAAATTATACCATTTATCACTTTTATTCTTTATATGATGATGATTCATAAGTTAAAACATTAATTATGTTCGTTTAGATCATTTTAGTGGTTCTTTGATAATTACAACCTCATTTAGTCTTATAAATTAGAATCCTGAGTGAAAAAAGAATTACAAAACCTTATGTGAGTCATAAAACATATATTATAACAAGGATCAACCATATAAATGGTTTCATGACCAGATTGAAGGTAGAAATGGAAGAAGAGAACATGTCGTTTTTGAAGGTGATAAATTTAACACCTCATGACAAATGTTCTCTTTAATAAAATAAATGGAAGAGGGAAAGGGTGTGGGTGATATAATATAACATTAGAATCATAATATTACAGTATATATATAATACTGTATTTAAAGAACAATTTGGATGAAGATAGGTAGGTAGAGATCAAGAAAGGAACTTGAACTTGAAAGGAAATTAAAGGAGAAGAGAGAGAGAAATCACCTTTAGAATCCTCCTCTTGAGATCCTTTTTAAGGAAGCTAGGATTGGTCTTTTGATGAGACCAGCAGCTTTTGGACGTGGGGGATGTGCTAGGGAAGGCGTTTGGGCAGAGTTTAGAGATGTCTTGGAGCGTGAAAGGTGTGAGGAAAAGAGGGAGTGAAGGGTGGCTTTTATAGTGGAGGGGAGAGGGGTTTCCTTAATATAAAATTGATTAGTTTATTAATTTCACCAAATACCAGGAATAGTGAGTCTTGGATGACCAATAATAGTAATTTTATAATGTAATTCCATACCAAGTGGGCTTACATCAGAAGAACATCATCGGTGACTTAATTAATACATTATTTAGCATTTATTGTGAATTATCGGATTTCAGTATTCATCAAAAATTCAAGTATCTCAGAAAAATCTCAAAAATTTACCCCGACCATTTTTCGACATGTAGAATCAAAAAACGAAGTCAATTTTTCAAAAATAATTTTCTAAATATTATTAATTTAATAATTAATAAAAATCAAAATTTACTTAAAAAACAGTTTTTAAGATTGAAACTGAATTTATAGTTCATTCAAAAATTACGCAAGGTCTTATAAAATTATGCAAAAACTATTAGAAATTGATTCAATAATTTATGAAAACGTTACAGGAAAATAAATATGCTTTTAAAATAATTAATTAATTATAATTAATTATTTATGACTTATAAAATACCAAAAACGTTTACTAAGGTCAAATTGTCACTTTCTAGGATGTCTGAATTTTATTTTATTATTCATAGGTAATGTTACTCTTATTTACTATTCATATGGGTCATATTACTATTCATAAGGGTATGTTACTATTCAAAAGGGTAGGTTACTATTCACCAAAAAAATTAGTTTTTTCATCAGACTCTAAAAAACATACTGAACACAATTGTAGATGACAGTTTCTTGAAATCCAAAACATAGGATAAATAAAATTATGTTTAAAGGATACTTATCAATATATATACCTTAAACAAAATTTCAAGCATTTTCAAATTATTTTTAGAAAATATTGGGATGTTACATTATCCCCACCATCTTGAAATTGCGTCCTCACAATTTTATTTACTTATTAAAAAACTGAGGGTATCTTTCCCTAATAGCATTTTCAGATTTCCATGTTGCTTCTTCAGCCATGTGGTTTCTCCACCAAACCTTTACCTGGTATATTACCTTATTCCGAAATACTTGTTCTCTTCAATCAAGAATCTGAACCAGTTTTTCTTCATAAGAAAGGTTCTCTGCGAACTGAACTGCTTCCGGCCTCAAGACATATGATGAATCTGGAACATACTTTCTCATCATCGAAACATGAAAAACGTAGTGTACCTGAAATAAGCTCGGACGCAAAGCTACGCGGTATGAAACTGTTCCAACTTTATCCAAAATTTCAAAAGGACAGATGAACTGTGGACTTAGTTTCCCTTTCTTACCGAAACGCATCACACTTTTCCAAGGAGAGATTTTAAGCGAAACATGGTCACCTACCTCAAAAGAGAAGTCTTTCCTTCTGTTATCTGCATAACTTTTCTGCCTTCTCTAAGCTATCCTCATGTGTTGCTAGATCACCCTCACTTTCTCAGCCACTTCTTCTACTAATTCTGGCCCCATCAACATTCTTTCACCGACTTCTTCCCAAAACACAGGATTCCGACACCGCTTTCCATACAAGGCCTCAAAAGGTGCCATCTGAATACTGGAATGAAAACTGTTATTATAAGAAAACTCAACTAATGAAAGATGTTGATCCCAACTTCCCTGATAGTCGATTGAACAAGCTCGAAGCACATCCTCCAATGTTTGAATCTTTCGTTCTGACTGCCCATATGATTGAGGATGAAATGATGTACAGAAATTCAACTCTGTGCCCAAAGACTTCTGAAGTCCCATCCAAAATTTAGAAGTGAACCTGGGATCTCGGTCAGACACAATGGAAAGCGGAACTCCATGTAACCTGACAATCTCCTTGAGGTATAATCGAGAATGCTGATCTAATTTCATTGTATCTCGAATAGAAATAAAATGAGCAGACTTTGTTATCCAATCAACAATAACCCATATCACATTGTTACCTCGAGAAGTTTTTGGTAGTCCCACCACAAAATCCATGGATATATTCTCCCATTTGCATTCTGGCACTGGCAAAGTCTGAAGCATCCCTTTCGGTAACTTCCGATCATCTTTAACCTGCTAACATGTCAAACATTTCATTGTAAAATCAGCAATATCTCTTTTCATCCCATTCCACCAGTAATACTCTCGAAGGTCTCTGTGCATCTTAGTACTTCCAGAATGAACAGAAAATGGAGAACTATGAGCTTCACACCACAATTATTTCTTCAGCTGGGAATCACAAGGCACACACAACCTTTTTCCAAATCTTAAAACACAATCTTTATCAAGATTAAATTCTGGAAACTTGCCCATTTTAACCAATTCTACCTTTTTCTGTAGCTCACGGTCTTCCCTCTGCGCTTTCATAATTCTGTCTGACAACGAAGAATCCACTGAAACCTGAAACAAAACAGATATATTCCTTGCAGAAACAACTTCTATGCCAAAATTCATTAAATCATTAATCAGGGGATCATGTTACAATTGTAGCATGGTTAATGATGCATGACTTTTCCGACATAAGGAATCTTCTACTTTGTTTGCTTTTCCAGGATGATAATTGATCGTGCAATCATAATCCTTTATCAGTTCTAGCCATCTTCTCTGCTTCATGATTAATTCCTTCTGAGTGAATATATACTTAATACTTTTATGGTCAGTATATATTTGGGATTTGGTTCCGTATAGATGATGCCTCCATATTTTCAAAGAAAAAACCACAGCTGCCAATTCCAAATCATGTGTGGGATAATTTAACTAATGAGGTTTAAGTTGCCCCGAAGCATAGGCAATTACCTGATCGTTCTGCATCAAAACACAACCAAGTCCCTTCAAAGAAGCATCACTGTAGATGGAAAACTCACCATTCCGAGAAGGTAATGCCAAAACTGGAGCATTTACCAATATCTTCTTTAGTTCCTGAAAAAAAAACATCACATTCCTCTTTCCAAACAAATTTAACCCATTTCCGTGTTATCTTAGTTATTGGGCTAGATAACCGTGCAATGTTCTTAACAAACCGTCGGTAATAACATGCTAAGCCCAGAAAACTATAAATATCTGTAACATTTGTGGGTCTTGTCCATTCATCAACTACTTTTGTTTTGGCAGGATAAAATGTTATTCCATCCTTATTTACAATGTTCCCTAAGAAAAGAAATTTCTTGAAACCAAAAATCACACTTTCTGAATTTTCTATATAGTTTGTTTTCATTTAAAGTTTGTAAAACAACCCTTAGATGTTTTTCATGCTCCTCTTTAATTTTAGAAAAAACCAAGAATTTCATCAAGAAATACAACCACAAACTTATCCAAGAACTCATGAAATACTCTATTCATAAGATTCATGAATACAGAAGGTGAATTAGTTAAACCAAATGGCATAAAAACAAATTCATAATGCCCATATCAAGTACGAAAGGATGTTTTCGGAATGTCATCCTCCTTCAGCTTAAATTGATGGTATCCGGATCTCAAGTCAATCTTGGAAAAGTACTGAGCAACCTGGAGCTGATCAAACAAGTCATCAATATGAGACAAAGGATTCTTGTTTTTAGCAGTGATGTTATTCAAAGCTCTATAATCAATTAAATGTCTCATGGAACCATATTTCTTTTTAACAAACAAAACAAGGGCTCCCCATGGTGAAGTACTGGGACAAATGAGCCCTTTGACAAGAAAATCCTGCAACTGATTTTTCAATTCATGAAGTTTTATTGGAGCCATACGATATGGGGGTTTTGAAATTTTCTTAGCATCAGGAACTAAATCAATTGTGAATTCGACTTCTCGTTCAGGTATGACACTGGGTAACTCCTCAGGAAAAACATCAAGGTATTCATGTACCACTGGCACATCATTAATTTGAATAGTTCCCTTGTTTTCAACAATATGAGCAAGATAACTTTCACTTCAATCTTTCAGTAGTTTCTCAGCTTCCTGATATGTTATCAATTTTATGGGTTCATTCTTGTATACAAACTGAAACTATTTTTGAAAAACAACTTCTTTATATCTACAGTCAATCTTAGCATGATAATCAGAAAGCCAGTCCATCCCCAGAATAACATCAAACTTGACTAAGTTTAAAACAATAAGGTTTGCAGGTAAAGTCTTTCCACATACCACAATAGAAATATTCTTATAATTCCTATTTTCACTAACATTTCCCCCTGGTGTTTTAACAAGAAGTTTGGGTCTCATTTTTTGAGGTGATATTTCCAATTTACTAGAAAATTTCTAAGAGATGAAGGAATGTGTAGAACCTGTATCAAACAAATCTTTAGAAAAATCTGAGTGAACAAACAAAGTACCTGATACAACATCATTGTATGGCCCAACACTTACTGACGTAGTCGCAAAGGATCTCACTACACCTTTCTGCTTGTAGTTTGGCTTCATTGCATCATTTGGATCCCTCTTTGGACAGGCATTTGCATAGTGACCCATCTCACCACATTTAAAACACATTATAGTTTTCTTATCAGGATTAGTATTTGGATCATATTGATTGAAATCTCGGGCCATATGTCCAAACATACCACATTTAAAACACTTTCTAGTTTTGATACGACATTCCCCAGGGTGCTTCTTGCCTCACTTTTCACAAACTCGAAACTGGATTTTCTTACCATCAGATTTCTTTGGTTGATTCTTACCAATTGCTTGCCAACAGGACCTCTTCTTCTCTTTGTTTCCAAAATTCATGTGATCGTCATCAAATTCCATCTATAGCCTCTCAGCACATCAGACAAGTTTCTCATAACTTTTGAATTCACGAGAGGCCAACGCCCTTCGATACCTTGGCTTCTATCCGGAGTAAAAGCGGTTGATTTTTCTATCGAGATCCAGAATAATATTTGGAGCATACCTTGCCAGTCGGGTGAAGTTCGCTTCATACAAAACCCCTGAATCTTCCTCCTTTTGGTTCAATTAAAGTAATTGCTTCTCCATTATAAGTCTCACCACCTTAGGAAAATATTTTTCAAGAAAAAGAATTTTAAATTCATCCCACACTAAGGCATAAAAATCCTCTATACCCGGATATTCCTTACCATTGACCACCACTGATCAGCTTCCACTTCAAAACGGTAAATGGAAAGACTTGCCTTTTGATTGTCCGAATATCCCATAACATCAAATATATTTTCAACGGCTTTAATCCATCCTTCTACTGCCACTGGGTCAGAAGATCCACTGAATGTAGGAGGATGTTGTCTCATAAAATGTTCCACCACTGTCATGTTCCGTTGCGGTACCTCTATTGGTTCTCTTTCATGGATTCCACCACCATTTATAGCCTGCGTTAGCTGATCCATTACTGTCACAAACTACTTGGTTCCAATCCCTACCATTCCGGGCTGTAGATCAAGAAGGATGTCATTATGTCGGTGCCTCTCCACTTCAGCATCCATGTTCCTTCTGCAGACAACCATTCTGAACAAACATTTCTTAGATGAAGCAACATGGTAATCTTTAAATTCTATAACAAATTAAACATAGAGTGAAAATTATTTATGGAATTCTATTAGCATCACCATAACCCCTAAAGTTATCTAAACCGTCCTCTGATACCAAATGTAACAACCCGCACTTATTTCATACATAATCATGAATTTATTCAATAAAACACTTCCTTTTACATTGAGGATCTTTTAAAGTTTAGAGCATTAGATAAATAAGACAAATCATTCATAACATTACACATTGTTACATAGTGGATACCATAAAATCAGTTTCCATTTTCCTCAGAATATAAAACATTAAAACTTAAAACAAGACTCCTTGACAATTATTCAACATTTAACATGTCTTCATTCCTTGTATTACTCATCCATTAACCTAAGAAAAATTATTTAAAAACTTGGGATGAGCACAAAATCTTAGTAAGGTATGAAAAAGAAGGAAAAATCACATTAGCCCATGAATACACATGACGTATGAAAACATTTTCAAAAGACATGATTTCCACCCATAAATACTTAATTTGTGTAACATGATATTTACAAAAGAACCACACCAAACATAATTATAATCATAGAGGTATCTTGGGGCATTACTTACATAATCTTGTAACCATCTTGGCTACCTTAAAAATTGAAACCCTCACGGCTACCATACTTTGTGTAACCATCGCAGTTACACGCGGAGTAACCATAGGCCGACCTCCAACTTACTCATACCCAATGAATTGGAAGGAAATATAGGTCTCACCATTCATAATAAACAATTCCCAATAACCAAAACATTGTCATACAACATAAATAATAGCATAAAAAATTGCTTTTGAATCTGGTAAAACAGAATTTTAAAAAGGGGATTTTAGAAGAAAAGTCCCTTATAAACATCATATACTTGAAGTGAGACATAATAGAGTGGATAGAATATGTATATACTCTGTAAACACACATAATGAAACATAATATAGACATAACCCATCACACAAACAATTTAAATAGCACATAAATAATAAATTAGATAGTTAACCCAAAGAATCGAAATCGGGTTAAGAATTTTCTTACCTTTGGCTTTTCTTACATCAAAATTGTTTAAACCTCCTGTATAATGGTTAAATGGGTGTTATTAGTATTTTACAGAACCATTTTCATGTTTATAACATATTATAGGGTCATTTCATAACATCATTTCACCCCTTAATTGTTAGTATTTTGTTCCTTGCATTATTTTGGATGAGTTCTTTTGTGATTTTCACAATCGGTTCATGATGAATCGTTCTTTTTGATTGGAAGTGAAACTATAGAATTGGAATGGAGTAGTTTTTACATATTTCCAGTACAATAAATTATACCATTTATCACTTTTATTCTTTATATGATGATGATTCTTAAGTTAAAACATTAATTATGTTCGTTTAGATCATTTAAGTGGTTCTTTGATAATTACAACCTCATTTAGTCTTATAAATTTTAATCATGAGTAAAAAAAGAATTACAGAACCTTATGTGAGTCATAAAAAATATATTATAACCTGGTTCAACCATATAAATGGTTTCAGGACCAGATTGAAGGTAGAAATGGAAGAAGAGAACATGTCGTTTTTGAAGGTGATAAATTTAACACCTCATGAACAACGTTTTCTTTATTAAAATAAATGGAAGAGGGAAAGGGTGTGGGGTGATATAATATAACAATAGAATCATAATATTACATTATATATATAATACTAGATTTAAAGAAAAATTTGGATGAAGATAGGTAGGGAGAGATCAAGAAAGGAACTTGAACTTGAAAGGAAATTAAAGGAGAAGAGAGAGAAAAATTACCTTTGGAATCCTCCTCCTGGGAACCTTTTTAAGGAAGCTAGGCTTGGACTTTTGATGAGACCAGTAGCTTTTGGACGTGGGGGATGAGGTAGGGAAGGTGTTTGGGCAGAGTTTAGAGAAGTCTTGGAGCTTGAGAGGTCTGAGGAAAAGAGGGAGTGAAGGGTGGCTTTTATAGTGGAGGGGAGAGGGGTTTCCTTAATATAAAATTGATTAGATTTTTAATTTCACCAAAGCCAAGGAATAGTGAATCTTGGATGACAAATAATAGTAATTTTATAATGTAATTCCGAACCATGTGGTCTTACATCAGAAGAACATCATCGGTTACTCAATTAATACATTATTTAGCATTTATAGTGAATTATCGGATTTCAGTATTCATAAAAAATTCAAGTATCTCAAAAAAATCTCAAAAATTTACCCCAACCATTTTTCGATGTTTAGAATCAAAAAATAAAGTCCATTTTTCAAGAATAATTTTCTAAATATTATTAATTTAACAATTAATAAAAATCATAATTTACTTAGAAAACAGTTTTTAAGATTAAAACTGAATTTATAGTTCATTCACAAATTACGTAAGGTCTTATAAAATTATCTAAACAATATTAGACATTGATTCAATAATTTATGAAAACATTACAGGAAAATAAATATTCTTTTAAATTAATTAATTAATTATAATTAATTATTTATGACTTATAAAATACCAAAAACGTTTACTAAGGTCAAATTGTCACTTTCTAAGATGTCTAAATTTTATTTTATTATTCATAGGCAATGATACTCTTATTTACTATTCATAAGGGTCATATTACTATTCATAAGGGTCAGTTACTATTCATAAGGGTAGGTTACTATTCACCAAAAAAATAAGTTTGTTTCCTCAGACTCTAAATAACATACTGAACACAATTAAAGATGACAGTTTCTTGAAATTCAAAACATAGGAGAAATAAAATTATGATTAAAGGATACTTAAAAATATATATACCTTAAACAAAATTTCAAGCATTTTCAATTTATTTTTAGAAAACGTTGGGATGTTACAGTCTTTCTAGATGAAGACGTACTACAGACAGCAGTGGGGTGAACTAACCACAATGTGATCTCCCAAGAGGTAGTGTCTCCACATCACCAGGAAGAATAATACTACTTAAAACATAGGTTTTTGAGTCACATTGTTCTATTCATGTGGGTTATATCACCTTGACATGTACTTGATAAATGTTGTATGAAGGTTGATGTTGAGCGCACAAAGGTACCAATGAACTTGGTAGGTGAGTAAACTAATATAACATCAAAATAATGGATATATTAAGCACATTTAAAACCCCATGTGTCTTATCTTATCTTGGATGGAGAGTAACAAAAAACTATACAATCTTCCACACCCACTAGTTTCATCCCATGAAAAGGTTGTTAAGAAGAAAAACAACACTAGTAATTCCATGACTTGCTACAAAAAAATCCATTTCAAAACCCTTATATAATCAAAAAATTAAGAGGGAATCATCCACCCCACATTGATATTATCCACTTTCAGCGGCCCAGACTCATCCTCATATTTCATCTCATAATAAAAAAACATGTCTTAGTGTTTGAAGGATCCCTCTTCCTCATTCATTTAATGAAATGTCAAACATCACCGACATAGGGTTACACCAACTCCCCACATCACCCTAGTAAAACCTAAATATATATGCATAGTGAAAGGAACACTTCTCATAGTGTCAAACTAGTTCTATAGCCAAATTTAGAAAAGACATTGAGAGTACCTCATATCATCTAACATGTTGTAGCATAGTAAACATCCATAACATGCAGCTACCCATAACATTGGCCACATGATCCCAATATCTAACGTGGGAAAATTGGTTGTGGTGTTGGATGGATCTTGTATCCTCTTCCACCACAAATTGATCTCGTTACTCCTTTTCTAGAACCACCACCTTATGGACATCCCTATCCCTTCTTGGGGGATTCCTGATCACACTGTTGTCTCTATCATGGTGGTATATCTACAATCACCCTAGGATGTTCAACACATTTGGTTGGGTATTACTGTGCGACACACCCTCACCAATCACAAGACTATCATGGGACCATATTAGCCTACCATGGTGACCTAATATATCTCGTACCATGTTATAGAGTTTGATCATGGGGAAACATCCTACGTCAATACCCTACTAAACGATGTCCACTAATAGTGTAAGATATCTTATCACTTTTGTGCCAACATCATGCTAGAACGATCTATATTCCAAATACAGTAACGCACTACATCACCAATACTCACTCCAGAACTCGTTATAGATGGGGAAGAACATGGTTAATACAATCATACTAATCTCTCTATGTATCCTATACTCAAACAACTAAACCAATAAGTAACCGTCATATACTACGTCTAATGAGTACCAATTTTGTTTTAATAACATAGTCACATAATCATCCACCATATTAAATCCCTATTTAATTTCAAAAATATCCTGAATCTGTATAGATCATAATTAGAATGGGTAATAATCCACAGAGAACTATTACTGGAATTAGTCCCATGAGAACGCTAACTCATCCTCCATTTGCTTTACCAGGCTACAAAGAATCCAACTATTTAATGGAAAATACTGGATTCCAAATCTACCAACTAATTTTTGTTTTATGAACAAGAATGAAGAAGAGAACCACTAACTCTAGCCAATCCTATATATCTTTAGTATCCATATCACCATGGAACCATAGTGGTCTCTAGTAGTGAAGCTTGTAGAGTGCACTCACCAAGAACTCATTGATTTCCTGCACTGTTAAGACTAACTTCTTTTCACAATTTGTAGGTGATACTACCTTCCCACCTGGATGAATGGGGATCATATGATGGAAAATATAATGTGGCCTCATTATTCATAGGTTGTTCTTCATGAACAAAAGATGGATTCCTAGATGGTAGACATCGTAGAGGCATCTTGAAATTTATCAAGGAGTACCATGATCAAATGATCACATATATTTATCACCCACAATGGTATGATGAATCAAGAATGATAGTCATGGACTCAATCCTATATGATGGATGTATCATTAATTGCTGCAAAAAATGTCTCTTGGTGTCGTGTCAACATGAAGGTATTCAGCTTCATATTGAACGACTACATCTGCCATAACACTATCAGGAGAATCACTATCCTAAGAGATGCACACGAGACACATTGAAATCATTCCCCTAAACCCAGAAAATACCTTTTTACGAAAACATTTGAACAACATCCCAAGGGTTGAATCGTCTCTGATACAAAAATGTCTTCACCCAAACCACATTGATGATCAAGACACATCTACCATAAGATGGACTCCATAGGCCAGGGTGGCTAAAAGAGAAAAAGGGAAAAAACTCATGAATTCATTTTCCTAACCTCCAGTGGACACGCAAATGAAAAACATAACGAAAAATTGTAGAGGAAAAGGAATAGAATATACAACAATTTTATAAATGGAATCCAAACATGCATTGACCTCTAGTCAGTACATGAACAGAGATGTTACCTGAAACGGAAAGGGGAAACAGACATGCCCAACCCAAAAAGTTTCACAAACTATCAACAACTAGAAAATTAAAACAATTGAATGGTTAAATCTCTTATATCACATTCTTTAACCACCATTCATAGTACAAGTATCCCATTTCATTATGATTCTTTGAATTCATAATAAACCTCTCTATCCTCGGAATATGTAATGATACATGTGGGCAAATCCCATGCCGGGTTGAGTGTAAACATACTAAGTAGGGATCCTAGAAATGAAGAAGGGAGTATTAAGTGAAACAAATGATGTAGAAAGTAGATAATAGAAGATGATATAATGAAAGATTACAGCTCTACCAAATAAGAGAGTGAAATGTTCTCATCAAAACATAAGGATCTTGAAATGGGGAAATGTTGAACTTTTCATCGAGTCTTTTCTCCCTATAATAAGAGATTAGACTCACCCAACATGAGAAGATAGATAAAGAAAGAACATGGAATAACCCAAACGTATTCATCAATCCTAGATAGAGTGTATAAAATACCCACAGAGTGGTTACTAGAACTGGATATATATATATATATATTTCCAAGTAAAAGATTCCCAAAATATAGAGTAAGGGGAACTCCATCCCATAAATCAGCTGAAGAAAGGAGTCTCTAACAGTTCTAGATGTATCCATTAGTGATGGCCAGTATCCCAAAACTCTACCCTGCTCATGCAAGTCAATGAGGCTCAATCAATACACTTTGATACTATATTCATTGCATAACACTAACATTTCCTCTCAATTTAAGTTCACATCAGAAGGTGTTTTCAATGTTATGAAAGAGTCAATACTCACTACGAATCCAAATTTACATCAATGTAAGTCACTCCACTAGTCATTATTGTCAAATGGTGAAAACTTGAAGTAGAGGAGTCGTGCACTAGTTATTTTAGAGGATTTAACTCTAATAGTAGTCATAGAGGACATACACCCTAGTGTATCTGGAGAATTCCACTATAGTCATCGATGTTGTGTACCTTAGTTCATTAGGGGGATCAATAGCCAATATTTGATAGAGACATATATCTTAGCCTTGTGAAAGGGTAAAAAAGTGGTTGATACTGACCAACACGTATCTCCAGAGGACCAAAACCCTAGTGAATTATTTGGATTTAATTATGGTAATTGGGGATCTATGACCTATTTCATTAAGAGTATCAACACATGAATGTTTTTGTAGAGGATCCTAAACAATACTGATGGGGTTCATGACAATGGTCATCGGGGAATCCCACATCCCAGCACAACTGGAAGGTATGCTTGACACTACTTTGGTAATCATATATTATCATTGGTATCATCGAGCATCACTAGGATATGAATCACACCTAGAACATCATACATCACATCTTGAAATCCACTATAGAGGACACCTTCATGTTTCATGTGAAAAAACACTCAGTGTAGGCTACTCATGCGCCAAAATCCCAGTCTAAAAGAAAGTTATAAATGCGTGAGAAGATTCATAATGTAGGTCACGATGTGTGAGGGTCCCACATGATTTTTACCCCGCCACGTCACCTGGCCATGTACATAACCATAATTGGGAACTAATTTGTGAACTAGTACCCCAAGACATTCCACTACACTCCCAGAGTACATCAAACATATTTAGAAAGGATGAATGGCACATGATGCTCTTCCCTAGTCTGTATGAGAGGATATGCATCTTTACTGACAAAACACCTTAGACATCCCTTGAAAAAAAAAACAGATAATGAAATTTCAATACTTGTGGAAAAGGGAATATGATAAAAATGCATTCGCCGGAAACAGATTTCTATTGAAGAAGCTACATCTCATAGCATTGTACATGAGCTGTGATTTTTTGGCCCCACACATTGATTCCAGAACCCATCATATATATTACACTATACAATCCTCACATAAAAATAAAAGGGGTCGGCTATTCATTCATCCAAAAATAAAACCTATTGAAGAAGTCACATTTCACTACAAATGTCCAATCCTAGGTTCATGGAACCCACACATCAATTTAAAGTTATGCACTTGAAATACTTCATGAATTATCTACATAGAATTCATCATCGCAATGCCACAAACAATGTGTCAATCAAAAGTCATATAAATATGTTATGGTGGGTCAAGCTTGTAATAATAATAATATATTATTGTTATTTGAGCATTTTGGGAGCCTAGGACATGAGCCCGAAATATTAAATTACCCAACCAACATCAAAATGAATATATGAAAAGTTGTATAAGATTTCCGTAGTCGACACAAAAAAAGACTCATGGTTTAGATGTTATGGTGGTTTGAAGCTTCATTGATCTGATGGGCTACCTGGCCCGACTGTGACAGCCTGGTCTAACCCACTCTAGCCTACAAAACCAGTTCACTTAGCCTGACCCAACTCTAAATCGTAGTAGAACATGAACCTTTTCAATGACCATTGCCGAAGCCTGTAGTGAAGCGGCCTCTTCGACTTCTGACGATGCATCCCCCCAAGCCTCCCCGAGTCCCGGCCGCACCCACACCTCCTGTCATCCTTTAATTCCAAGAATAGGTGCTCCCCACTCACCTGTCATGTTGCCGCCTCCTCGCAGATTCTACTTCCATCCATGAATCCCTCTGAATTCAGAAGACCACCATAAACAATTTGTCCCTTACAAGGGCCACAAGGACTCCTATGGTGCTCAAAATCTAGAAACGAGACTCGATATATAATCATTAGGACATGATCTTGACAGAATCATGATTTTCTCAAAGATCAATCCACTTTTTGATATGTCGACATGTAGACAACCAATTCTTCTCACTGTCGTGCCTCCCCAGGTTCCCATAACAAAATATTGTTTTATATCCATAATTATTGGATCACTACTTTCATTGATCTACGATTCTATTAATTTTTGGTTGTCATTTTACGTCTTGAAATTTGTATCATTGAAAAATGTGAAGAATATGTAAAAAACATAACGAATGAGAATTCCATATTTAAAACTATCAATGGTCATGTCATAATGGACATTTAGAAAATGAAATCGACGTAGAAAAAACAATAAGATATCAATTTAAACAACCACAAATTCATTCACAGAAAGAAGCCTTCAAATGGAAATCCAACTTACATTTTTGATACACCATTGCGTTCTCCATGATCTGATCTGATCTGATCAAAAATCAAATTCTAATCTGATGATGATTTGACATCAATTTTCCAATAGATGTAGGGTTGGATATATTCTTCTACAGGTGGTAGAAATGGGATAACCCCTATCATTTTCCGTAACAACATATCTATCAATGTTTCGTAAGTCTCCTTCCACTAGTCGTGGGACCAGAACGTCATGTTCCCTCTCACATTAAGTAACTCATAGGTAAAACACACTGATATGAACTAAAAAGTGGTTTTAGAGTTCCAATTTTAGTCCCTATTTAAAAGATATTCAAATTAAAATCGAATATAAAATAATTTTATTTATATATATTATTTATGTTTTCTTCCTCTGGATTTTTCTACAAATCACTTGTACCGACCAAACATATGACCATCCTAGAGGAAACGCCAAGCTCCAGACTCAACCATGGCCTCATATTTCCAATCTGATCTACCTCTTGATATGTATCAAATTTCCTCCACATGGATAGTATAAAATTATTTAATATTTTTATAAAATAAATTCTCGGCACATTGACCCTCATAATCTATCATTGTCTCGTCATCTAGATCTGGAAATAGATGTAGAAATATTCCATATTATTACAATGAAAACACTAGGTCTACACATAAAAATTGTAGAGGATAGGTAAAAATCAACCCCCACCCTGGATAGAGTAATGAATGATTTGATCCAAACTACATGAAGAGGAGGTGATACCGGTCTCTGATCATGAAAACAACCACTCCCGGATCGCAGTGTTGTGGATTCATATCATTTATCTAACCCAAAATTATTAACATTTTCCCACCATGTTGGTGGATTTTTCTATTATTTCATTATTCAGTTTTTATGAAATTTTTAAATGTTTTAAATCCTGTATAAAAGTTCTACATTTTCATTGATGAATATTCTATAGGATTGGATGAATATTTTGGTGATTTGGGATGCACACAATGAATTACAATTTAGAATCCCAATCACATGTCATATAGTACATGGTAATAATTTGTGTGTTCTTACCATACACGGATTTTTATTTTTGGGTAATAAACACCCTTTACTACGGGTACTTACTATGAAGTGACCCTAGTTCATGTTTCAAAGGGACATGAAAAGGGTTTCCATGTCAATATACATTTTATGGTGGATGTACATGACCAAATAACATAAAAAATGGGTGATAAACCTGGCAATAATCATTCGAGAAAAAAGATTTTCATTTACCTAGGATACAACATCTACCAATATGTAATTACTATGTGGGAGACACTTTTGTCTGACCTGTGACAGAAAAACACATCGGAGGGCTCATGTGAAGCAATATATATCAAGATAAGATTTATCTCATTGTGTTGAAAGAAAAGGATAGTGAAGACATGTAGTAGTTGAAACATCCATGTGTGGATGTGGGGCAAGGTTATATATCAACCCCAATACCCACTGTATATACTTCATGGATAATTATTCAGTTCATGTCACCTCTTTTCGATATCAAATTAATAAACATGAATAGAAAATACTGGTAATTTTCCTTTTATAAAGAAATAATGTCAATAGTTTGGGCCTTTGAAAAGAGATATGAGGTGATTTGGTGGGTCTATTAGGTTTGTGAAATTGGGACCAACTGTGGTTGAGTTACTACCATAATATTTTTATACGAATATTAAGATTGAAAATCCTTCCTTAGTACATTATTTTGATTTCTTATATATGATATGATTAGATATAGTTATAGAATCCATCTAGTGAGGTCAGGGAAGGATCCTATTAAATAACATTTTCCCTCAATTCATATCTTGTTATTGTCTTAACAAAAACTTCAAAGGATGTGATCCCCAAACTATAAGGATTTTCATTGTAGGATATGTGAAATCATTGGTTGTATGATAACTTACATATTGGTTGGTATGAGTAAGGGTTTTGGAATCATTTTTTATATCAACCTCAACTCAAGATTTTGTTTCTATTGGGCATGTTGTATCATCTATATTATTATCCCATATATTGTGATTTGTACCATAGTGGGGTTTGAGGAATCATTATGACCTGCACTACGTGGTTGGTGGTCCCCAATCTGAGTGATATTATCTCCAAGTTGTATGTTTGGGTTTGTGGTTTCCAATATATGTTCTCAGTGTGATCCCCTTATTGATACATATTTGAGAAACATGATTTATTTAGTGTTATCCGAAATAGATTTAAGGAGTGAACCCTTATGCAAGGATTCATGGTCTTTAGTCTTCTAGAGTGGGTTCACAGTTATCCCTAATAATTTAATGATTCGTCCGATTTTTGACAGTTGAATACTCGTAGTGATATTTTTGGGTTATTATTATCTCCAATAGAGTAAGGGGGGATTCCCCTATATGTGGATCCATATCCATGAGTATCTTGACTATGAGTCATCCTAGTGGAATCATGAAACATATCAAGGACTACATCAGTCGAATGTGAATATATAGATATAAATTTTTATTTATATATATCATCCACAATGGAGAGTTGATGCAAGAAGGACATAAAAGGAATCAATCTTATATGATGCATGTATCATTGATCATTGAAAAAAAGACTTCGGGTTCCTAGATGGCAAGAAGGTAGTCAGGGTCTTGGTGAAATTATACATCGACTACCACATCATCTCTAGACTCTTTGGACTGAGTTCTTCACTAAATACACATTGAAGTATTTTTTCCTAATAACAACCAAGGCCATTTTAGGAAAACATCTAAATACTGTCCCATTGTTCTAAAGACCTTTGATACCACATTGTCATTTCCCAACCAACACATAGGCTAGAGTTGCAAATACCCCAAGCGTGCCACCATAGTCTAGGGGGTGGATATTGTTGGACACCAGGACACCCTGAGAGGGGAGGGGTTAATCCGGGTGACAAATTTTTCTTTTAATGAGATGGATCTTGTTCCCACATTGTTAGGAACATGTGAAACCTGTATGATGAAAATGATTAGAAAACAAACATTCACATGCAGAGAGATGACACATCACTTTTTACTTGGTTCACCACTAAGGGCTACGAACAAGGAGCATATGCCGACAAGTTGTTGGTCGTACCAAATTCCACTAATCTTCACTAGTTGTGGATTACAATGGTTTGGGAATAGTCACTCTATCCCAGGCTCACTGCCTTTACAAAAGTTCATGGATAACTCACTATGCCCCTCAGGTCACTCTCGTTGACTCCCCCTGGCTCACTGCCCTTGATGAAGTCACACTCAGTTTATAGACGTGAAGGTCTCTTCATCATTGAAAAAAATGCATCCTCTGTTGAATGTAGATTCTCTGTTAATGTCCAACTTTCACTCGTATACTAATCTCATTTTTCACTGAAGGTATCGGGCAATCTTCCTGTTTTTGAGCAACTCTAAGAAGGCCGACATACAACAACCTCACCTGGAACACTTCTCCAAGATCGGCATGCATGTTCCAAGAACGGCGCTCAAGTCACTTGCGTGGAACAAAAATGGCACGTAGGTGACACCAACCCACTTGCGCGACACTGCCTCCTTCAACTCCAAACTTGCATGACTCTGCACCTTTAATTCCCAAACCACCTTGGTCACCCAACCAACAACCGGCGTGCATCCTCTTCATGAGAGACCCAACTACCACTTGCGCGACTTTACCAATTGCGAAACGAGATCTCAAAAAAATTGTATGTCTTGAACTTCGTTACAAATGAGGTGGGGTGGTCCTCTATTTATAGGAAAATTGGACCCCCTACGTGGTGGCGCGTAAGTGTCCTCATGGTGCACATGTCTCGATGCACAGATCCAACCAACCTAGCCTCTATCGCGCAACTCACCAACATGACCCAACCAATACTTGTGCGACCTACTTTCCTTTGATATGTTTTGAGGTTATGATCATGAAGAACAACCGGCACAGAAGTTTCAAAACCACCTAGGCATTAGCACCCAAGTCCTTTCTTGGCGCGCAGGTCGCTTGCGCGACCAGCCCAAAACCTGCCCGACCCTTATCCCTTTTCCATTTTTTCATGATATGATATTGAAAAACATATGGGCCGTAAGATTCATCTCCTTAATGTACACGGTGCAGTAGCCTCTTTCCCAAAATCACGTTTTCTCCATTTGTCGATTTTCAAGCCCAAAAATTTGGCAAACATTGGGAAACAGGGCCACCTTCAATATTGTTGTCTGCATGAACTGTATGAACACATTTCTGGTACACATTCTGAACATCCACTGAGGATTGACAAAAAACACAAACCATACTCCAATTCATTCATATAAGACCATGGTTTCAACAACTATAAGAACCGAAGGCATGAAAATCATAGTGTGGCCACCTCTTAGGTACCTATACACATTCACATGACCATCCCAATGAAAAAATATAGAGGAATGTGAAAAAAGAAACAAAACTATTATAAAAGGAAACAAAACATGTGTAACCTCTAATAAGTATAATTACATAAATGTAAACATAAATAGAATGGGGAAAATACCTGCTCGACCCAAAAAATCCCAACATGATGATAAGATGAAAATTAAAACAACTGAGAGAGCCTAATACCTGGATCTCATTATATGACCAAATTATGTTTCTAAAGAACCCCATATCTCTAAGCTCCTATGATGTCACAATCAACCAATATATCATCAAAATATGGCCCGATATATGTTGGGAAGGCCCATTTAGGGGTTGATATAAACACAATGAGTAAGGCTACTTGAAAAAGTGAAGGGGAGCAGTATGTGATACAATTGAAGAGGAAAGTAGAAAATAGGAAAAGTTATAGTGAAACACTACAACTCAACCAAACAAGACAGTGAAGTATGATCATCCAAACACAAGGAGCAATAAATGGAGTTAATATGAACTTAACCTTGAGTATTCACTACATATAGTAGGATAGTAGGCTTACCAAACTACAAGAACCTAAACATAGAATGAATGTGTCATACCCCAAACGTCTTCGCCACTCTTGAATGGAGAGTATCCCCGACCAAAAGAGTGGGTACTATGATATGATATGTGTATATACTCAGTCAAAGAATCCATAACAAGAGAGTGAGGGGATCCCCATATCATAGTCCTACCCACAATATGATTATAAAATAGTTCTTGAAGTATCAATTAATGATTCCCATCATCAAACATGTATACCCTGAACATTGAAGTCAAAGGGACTAAATCACCAGCCCATGATACTATCTTCTTTTTGGAGCACTGACTCACCCTAGGTGTTTTCGGTCACATCATAAGGATGAATATTCGTGGAGAAAGAGACTATATTCATTGTGAGTCCAAAAATAAATCAATTTACATATTTCAACTGATCTGTATATCTAGATGGTGAAAAATCAAAGTAGAGGACTCGTTCCATAGAAACTCAAGGGAAATAAAATCTAATTGCAGCCATAGAGGACCTTCAACCTAGTGAATCAGTTGTATTCACCTCTAGTCATCAGGTATCTATTCCCATGTGCGTCATAGGGATAATATAGATGTTGTTTAAAAGGACCCAATGAAGAGCCCCACTAAAGGGTAATACACTGGATGGTTCTACCTATCAAGGTAGATGGAGAGGACCCACTCCCTAGTTTGTATTGGTGATTAATCATTGGTCATCGGGGATACATTCTCTAATACATCAGGGGATCAACACCAAAAATTATATATATAAGACTAGTTCCCATGCCGATGGGGGATCAAAACTATGGAAAACAGTGAATGCCAATGCCCAACCTAGATGGAGTGTAATCCCAACACTACTCTAGTAATCCAGTATGATCATATTTATCACTGAGCATCAATTAGATATTCATCACACCCAGAACACCATCCATCTTATATATAATTCCACTTAAGAGGGATGCATAATATTCTATGTGAAAAATCTCATGATATACTAATTTTGGTCTATGATCTGAGTCCAAATGAATGAGATATGGGAGCTAAAATATTTATAAAGTGGTAGATGGTGTGTGTCGGACCCACAAGAGGTGTTACCCCACCTCATTTCATTGACATGTACCTAGACATGCATGGGTTCTAAACTACACACTTGTACCCCTAGGGAGTCCACTGATATCCTAGAGTACATGGAAAATCATTCTGAAAGGATGACTAACCCATGATGCTCATCACTGGTTTGAATGGGATAAAATATATATTTACTTAAATTCATCCATAGAATGACATAGATAACAAAAAAACATGAAGTTGTGATCCATGGATAGAAGCACACATGATCATATATTCATTCTCCTGAAACAGACTCCTAGTGAATAAGTTTCATCTCTCATCTTCATATACAAACAATGATGCGTGCCCCCCATGCCTCAATCCATGAAAAAATCATATAGATAAAAAATTTGTGATCCTCACATAAAAATAAATGGGTTCATTTATTTATTCATTGAAAAAGGACACCCGATGAAGAAGTAACATTTTCTCCAAAATACCCATACCAGGATACAATGGGCACACACAACAATTTCAAGTTATGTGCTTGAAATAATTCATGAAACATCTAAATAGAATCTAGGGTCTTGAAGCTGAAGATGGAGAGTCAATAATATTATTTTTACATATATTAGGATGGGTAAAAGTTTTAATAATAATAATATTTTATAATTGTTTGAGTGTTTTTGGGGCCCGATCAATGGGTGGGAAATATAAAATTCCCAAAGCAGCCTAAAATTTTCCATATAAAATTTTAGATCGCATTGATATAGGAAACATGTAAATAGGTTCCATGGTTAGCCATTATAGAGGTTTGAACTGCCTCAGCCTGATGGCCTACCTGGCCCAACCATCTCTACTTGATTCAGAACGCTTCAGCTGGCCCAACTCGCCACCTCGACCCATCCCACCGTCGTAGTCTAGCTGCCAAGAAACCTCACTCTGGCCTACCTTCGCTATCTGCATCCCTACTGCATCATCATCTCCCTGACTTGATTTAACACACACCACAACCTCTTCCAGACACACCTACACCAACCAGCGGCCTCCACCACCTGTAATTTCCCCTCCACTTCTTACATATGGTTCCACCCCCTCTCGGACGCTGAGGATACCTGCTGAGGATCCCATATTCCTCCAATGGTATCTATAGACAACCATATTCCATTGGTTCCTTATGTGGACCCCTAGGACTCCTCAACTGCTCAAAATCTAGAAATAGGAAAAAAATTGAATGTCTCTGGACATGGTATTAATAGACTCATGATCTGCTCACAGATCCGTCAAATCTTCGACGTGATGAAATGTAGAGGGACTCTTTCACTCATCACCGTGTATCCTATCGTACATGAATTTAACTACCATTATAGTTCTATAATTATTGGATCATGAACACACAAATCAATTCTTTCCTTGACAATTAGATGACATTTTAACATGTTGATGATTTTATCGATGAATAACGTGACGAACATGGGAAGAAAACAAAGAATGATCAATCCGTATTTGAAACTATTGATTCCCATGTTAGTATGTCCATTGAAAGAAAATTTCAACGCATAAAAATGGCAACAAATGAATTTTTACAACAAACAAATCAATCGTGTAATGGTTAATTTGAAAAGAAGACTCCTACATGGATTTTGGATCAGTCATTCTATTCGCCAAACTTTATCACCTCAGATAAGAAAAATAATAGTGATATGTCGATGATCCAACATCGATTTTACCATATAAGGAGAGGAAGATAGCTTCCTACATTTGAGGGAGAAATGATCCAACCATTAGTCATTTCATTAATGACATATTTACATATATTCCAATAGGTCACCCTCCAATTGTTGGAAGATCCAAACATCAAATGCCCTCTTATTTTAGTCCGTGTATAGGTAAAACACCCCACTACAAACTCAACAGTGTCCTAAGATTTACAAACGGATTCCCTATTAATTTTTTTTAAAATTAATTTTTGATATAAATTTTTTTATTTAATTATTTAAATTATAGTTTCTCCCTCCATTGATTTCTCTATAGATGATTTTTGTCGACCAAACATATGTCCTTCCTAGGGTAAGTTCCATGCTCATGAGTCAACCATGACATCAAATTTAAGATCTTATCTACCATTTGAGAGGTATCTTGTTTTATCCACGTACGTAGTACAAAATACATTATATTTTAATAAAAAAAATTGGGCACAATGGGTCTCAGAATCACACACAGTTTCAACACCTAGCTCTGTAAATATATATAAAAATATTACAATGTATTATAAAAAAACAGGCTCTATACAAAAACATAATAGAGGATAGGTGAAAATCAACCACTATTCTTATTAGAGTGATGAATTAACTGATCAAAACCACAAGGATAGGAGGTGATACTAATCTCTGATTGTGACATTGACCACTCCTTGATCATGGTGTTGAAACTTCATATCATAGAATAAACCCCAAAGAATTATCTTTTTTCCACTTGGTGGGTGGATTAGTGTGGTATTTACTAAACCCATATTATTCATTTTTAAAGGTATTATGTCCCTTATATGATTGTTTGGGATCCCTTAATGGATAATCTATAGGGTTGGGGGAATTGGGGTGATTTTCGATGCGCAAAAGCAATTACCATTTAGAATTCCCTATCACATGATGTGTAGTGCATGGTCACGTGTAGAGTGTTCTTTTGATACATGTAAGTATAATTTTGGGTAATAAAAACCCTATAATAGGGTTACATAGCGTGCAGTGACCCCTGTCCATGTGTCCGTGTTACACGACTTGGGTATCCATATCTAGAGACATGGTAGTGTGGAAGTACATTACCAAAGTACCCAAACCAAGGGTGATAAACATGGGAACATGAATATTAGATAACCATGTGGTTATTTATCATGAATACACCATGTTTGTATATGTAAACCCTATTTAGGTGAAATAATTGGCTAGCCTATGTGGGGAAAGATAGATCTGAGGGCTCAGGCGAGGTGATATACATCGTGTAAAGATAGTACACACTGTTTTATCTCAAAAAGGATTTCCAATCCATGTAGTAGTGGAAAGGAAAATGTGTTGAGATGGGGGAACATTCTCTAAGGACCCTAATATACAATCTTTATACTTCATGGACAACTCTTCCTTGTGTATATCCTTCTTTCAAGATGAAACTAGGGAATGTCATTAGAAAATATTGATCATTTTCCAATTAGAATGTGGAAATGGAAATGGTTTGGGCGTTTGAGAGGTTATATGAGGTTCTTTTGTTGGTCTATTTAGTTAGTGAAATTGGGACCAACTATAGTTCAGTTAGTTCCTTAATATTTTTATATGAATATGCAGATTTTAATTCCTTCCTCAGTTCATAATTGTGACCCCTTTGATACGATGACTTTGGATAGAGTTGTAGAATCTATATGGGGAGGCTATGGAGACTTCCTCTTTCATAATTTTTTCCATAGATTGAGTCATTGGTAATGTCATAGACAATAATAAAGGTTAAATGATCCCCTATCTATAAGTATTTCATTGTTGGGTATGTGGAATCAATGGTTTTATGATTGCCTATGTATCTGTTCATATCAGTTGGGGTTATGGAATCATTTTGTATACGGTCCCCTACATAGTAGATGGTTTATATTGGAAAATTTCTATCATCTGTAGTATTATCACCTAAATTGTGAGTTATACCCTGGTGGGATTTGTGGACTTATAGTGACCAATGCTACATGGTAGGTGATCCCCTATCTGAGTGATATGATCTTCGGGATGTCGGTTTGGGTTTGTGTTATTCCATAGAAGTACTAGTTGTGATCTCCTTTTGGGGAAAAATTAGAGATACATGATTTTGTTCTTGGTGTACTTCAAAGGTTTAAGGTTTAAACCCCTAAAAAAGGAGTTGTGGTCTCCAGTCATCTATATTTATTTGATAGTTTTCCTAATTGTTCTGGGAGTGACCCTGTTTCCGATAAAAGAACCTTCTCAGTGATCTTGTTTAGTTGTTAGCATCTCTAAAAGTGGATGTGTGAAATAGCTTATATGTGTATCCATATACACTATTTACTAGCATGAATTTATTCATTTCATAATTTGATCTATGATTTCTCTTGGACCTATGCCACTTGGGATGGAAGGGATCTTCCATGAGTAGTGATACCCGATAGAAAAGAATCAATTGAATGTAAAATAATTTATAGTATAATATTTACCATTGGATTATATCTCTTGGATGAGTTTCATGGATGATTAATGGGATCAAATGTGTGTTTATCTTTTATTAATTTTAACATTGATCCATTAGTAGAATCATGTCGAAAAATATTTGGTCGTAACCTCATGATACATAGATTCTAAGAAGTTTATTTTGGGTTGAATCTACGATTCATGGAGGTGTTCTTACATTTCATGGTTAACACCCCATGTGGGCTCATCTAAATAGTTATGTATGGAAAAAATGGATTCAAGAGGTCATTTATTCCACATTTGGAATCCATCTTGATTGGTTGGGATAACGTTTTACTTTTATTTTAGCCATTTTCTTATTAGTTTTTTGGTTCCAACTATGAAATTTTTTACTCTACCCTACATGGAATTTTCCAACATATTTAGGGTCTTTTATAGTGATATTAATATCATCAGAGTCCATTGTGGTCCTAGAAAATGTGTTTCATAGTGGAGTTTATTGAACTAGGGGTTTACTTATTTAAGGGTGAGGATATTTACCAAATATTATTCAAACAGTTATCCCCTACATCTTAGTTGGTTTGATTATTTTAATCTTTTTAGTTTCCATGTATTTTATGCTACTATGATTTTAGTAGTCCTATAATACTCTTTTTTAAATTATATGTTTGACTGTATTTCACTTCAATCTATATTCTAAATAGATTATATCATTGATGAGTTTATTCGTGTGTCCTCATAGGTTCTATAGGCTAAGGCCTCCCATTTAAGTGATCTTCCTTCTCAATTCCATTTCTAACACCTTGGCCTATTAGAGGTGGGATTGGAGTGGTCACAGATCAAGAACCATTGGTTAAAGTCATGAAATTTATGTTAGTAGATACACATTAAGAATGTGACAATAGGGAACATGATAGACTCCCAAAATATTTATCAAACCTATAGTTTCTAGTACAGAAATATTATTTTTTCATTTCCATGTGGACTATATTTTGGATTGAAACATTATGGTCATATTTTCCTATGATGGATTCATGTTCCAAAGAACAAATAAGGGTCATACAAATGATGTTCAAAAATTCACAATTTATTGTAGGTGACACATTATGGTAGGAATTATATAATAATTTTCTTTTATAGGGATATTTTTTTGGGGATAGTTGAGATCTTTTGTTGTAGTTGTACTCCTAATAAATGTATTTTTCTTGGGACCACTATGTGGTATAATCCTTATCATCAATTATCACCTCAAATATTATTTATGAATACTGATTCCAATTTATATCTTGACTATTATATCGAATGTTTTCTTAATGAGGATGACCAGTCATGTGATGGAATGAACAATGGGGTTCTACCATGTACCGGTCCTTCCAAATGTTAAATGTATGACATCCATTGGGGAAGAGGATGAGGAATACGTCCACCCATACTTGTTGTATTTATATCTCTTTTATCCATTTATATGTCATGGTAATCTATATTTAGTGGTAATGGAGTTGAATACTCTTCTAAAAGATCCTAATTGGTATGGGTTGCGGTTGCAAATATATTAGTAAATCTATGTCTAATAAAGAAACTATTTTGATGTATTGATTCTTAACATGAACAAGAGGTATGTGAATTGAATAATCTTCTCATGAGAAACTTTATTTATAAAGACTTTATATTTTTTTATGATTGTCCCTCCATAAGTGACAAAAATTCTCATCCAAAATAGATTTTTCGTGAAAGGATATTTGAATAGAAAAATTACAGTATGAATTAAAAATTTTAAGATCATTTCCCAGACAATTCCTGATTATCATACTAGATTTAATTTGTGTATATCACTATTGAGAGATGACAAGGAGGGATAACATTACTTGTTCTCATCTTTGTTGTTATTTTTTTGATCTGGGAGTGGGAGAAACTATAATTTGTTTGTCCAGCCCAACCACATATATGAACACAATGTTTGGAATTATTGATTACTAGTCATAAATATTAAAATACAACAAGACATCCACATTGTATACACTCTCCCCATTTTCCTAAAATCGAGTGTCATTCATTAGGATGGGAATTCTTGTAAATTTCAATAAAATTTATTCAATTGGAATGTCATGATTTATATATCCGTCATAGGGAAATATTTTAAATTTCAGATGATGAAGAGTTATCTACCCATTCATTTGAATTTTTTTACATACTATTCTATCAACACCTATATATTTCTATATAGATGGGTTAATAATATCAAAAAATGTCTGCAATATTGAATTTATCTAATTGAATCATCATGAGTAATTTATATTCATTACCTTTTATAGAATAATACTCATCCTCATATTACCATAATTGACGCTTCTCACATACATTATTGTATATTGATGTAATATCAGAAATATTAATTGATTTTGTGTATGTAAATGATCCAGGTGTTGATCGAATAATGATTGTTTTCTTGGGATTCCATTCAATTAAAGATGATTCCAACTTTCAATGACAAGGAATAATGCATGACATCTCCCTTATTTTTTAGCACCTCACTATATATTGGATTTCACATATTGAATTTGGAAATAGAAGGACCTTATAATAGAAATAAAATTCCACCGTATAGAGTACATTCTTATTGAAACCCATTACAAGATGTACTACAATTAAAAATTAATTTCAAATCATATGAATTATTTTTTTTATCAAAAACAACGGTTATGGACTTCAGGGTTGATGATAGAAATTGGAGGACCATAATATTATATGATGTTGTGACCATGATGAGGGATACCACACATCTCTTTAAGATATTGGTTGTCATGTTCGATACCATCCAATCCATGATGGTGTCCTAGATTTTAGACATTATAGAGTGGAACTCCATGGTTAGTGGTAGAAATGTTGCGAGGAGCACATCCATAATTAAAATATGTTTTTTTCTAATTTGGTAATGAATTAGATGTATATAGTGAAGTCAGGATTAAATATTTTTCTACCTCAAGAATGAGAGACTTGAGAAGAGCAGTATTTTTGGTGTACTTTCTCATTTCAGATTTCATTGGTTGAGAATTATATTTATTCATTATACATGGGGTGGATGGAGTCTTATGAGGTCGATGTTATCTATTATACATGAGATATTTTTTAAGATGAAATAATTTTTATACTTGAATATTCTAAAAAAAATCATGTCTGAAATGGATTTATATATTCCCTAGAGTGGCTATTGAAGTAGAAAGATAGTCTCAAGATGTAACTTATGTTTTTTCATAATATCATTTTCCCTTCTTAATGGGATTTTTATTGTAACACTCTTACATGTTATCATGAAAATGAATATGACATTGATTGAAAATCAAATAATGTTAAGAGGTAATTTAATTTTTTTTGACGTGATTATGTTTTTGACTCCTAGTAAATGTAGGTGAAATCATGAAATCCCTGTACCCATATAGATTTTTTAGTAATATATTCCTTTTATACCACCATTTATAGGGTATAACGGTATAATTTTTAGATGAAATTTGAATATATTCCATTTTTTTCTTGAGTAGGGATGTATTCCTTCTCTTATCCTCAATTTCATTTTAGGATATACCAAAAATAATAATATAAAGAGTTATGGATATATGTTTACCCCCTAATTACAATTGATAAATATTTTAAATGTTTCTCCATATTCTAAAATATATTGTTAGTAGGATTTATGTATGGAAAACTGGTATATGGGTCTAGTTATAGCTTTCAAAAATGTTTTGAATGGGGGTTTATTTGGGAGGAATATAGTTGTTTTCATGTTCCATGTTTTTTTATTTTCACTATTTAATGTTAGTAATCGGTTCATGATTATCATTGACCTGATATGAATCTAATAGGGTGAAATACGAACAATGTTATGGATATATCATCGAGTGGGGCTATAAATATAATTTAAAGAAGGAACCCATTATAGTGACTCCTCTTATGTTGAGATGAGGGCCTTCAATACATCGAGACCCAACACACTAAGGTATGTGAGGAACACTTTCCTGAATTATAGGGAAAGCCCCAATAAACTATTTAAATAACTAATTAGTATAATCATCCAATTAGATACTAGTATTCTTTATATGGATGGTTTTACTAGTATCATATATTGTGGTTCTTCTCATCCAGCCTCTATGGTTAGGATGTTCCAAATCATAAGGTGCTCTAGAATAAGTGAATTATAAACCCAATGTTATAAAAATTGGGTTTGAGGTGAGTTCCTATAACCAAATGATAACATGACATTTACAATATCCAATGAATAATTTTGGTTTAGTTTTTAAGAAACCATTTGAATTGAAGAGTGTTTTTCTGAACGTTTGTACATATGTATTTATAGCAAACATTAAAAATAAATACACCCATTTAGAAAAAAATTAATTGAATTCAGGAAGAAACAATAATTTTAATGCATCCATGTTTTCCCACATCAATTTTTTTGAGTTTTCAACTGGGCCTATCACATGGGGGAAATAGTTATATTGATAAAAGTTATGTTTCTGGTCAGGTAATCACATTTTGCCGAAAAAAATTGGTTCTAAAAGCACAATTTGGGGGGGGGGGGTTGAGTGTAGTTTCATATTCTTTATCATTGGGTAATCCATTTTTTAACACCCATTCATAGTGGTGCAGTTTCCACCACGTTTTGACCATGGAACCAAAGAAAACTATCACATACATGATGGAACATGGGCCTGTATTCCCATGGTCGGTGATCATTGGGTAACATAATCTGTGACAATTGAGGAATCAAACTAATTAATAATAGGGTAGGTGAACCTTATCACACTATTTTAGGGGGAATTATTACATACTCTAGGACTCAGTTATAGATTTGAGGCACATTCAGAAATCATTATTACGTATTTGTAATATGTAAATGGTCACCCCTACAGATTAATAATATATAATAGGATGGAATTGATGGTTAACCATCTACATATAGCTGAGGTTATTTATAGATTAAACCAACTATATTAATCAATAAACTTTAATAATAGTTACATTTTTAGTTTGTGAGGTTTTTTTCTACACATTTAGGATCTGTATAGTTTATCATTATTATTGTACACATGAGTTGTTTTGATTTTGGTATCAATGTTTTGATAGCTGAATCCTATATGTAATTATGAGAGTAATCATAAAATTTTTTGATTAGTTCAACTTAGTGCTACATATAAGTTTATTTTATGATATTTTATGAGTAATAGTGCATGATTGGTTACATCATTTGATAATGACATCATGATAAAAGGTTAAAAATCACAGTTTTTGTAGGACATACAATGAAACAACCCTTTGTGATTGATCTGGTAGGGAATATTGACTAGTGAAAAGGTAAAAAAACTATGGATTTTAGATGATAATTATTACGTTGAATGAACGAATATATAATAAAAATTCATTTGTGAGGGAATGACCCTATTGGGGAAGTGGAAAACTAAGGATAATGACACAGGTTAAGAGAATTAATTCTAACATCCGTGTCGGATATAACCCTACATGGAATATGGACCAATTATTATTAGATTGAATATGTTCTTCTCGGATTGAAACTCAAGGAAGAGTCAAATATTTCCCATTTGAAAATTAATCAATGACCTTTTGGTGTGAATTTGTCAGTTATTATACCTATGGAGGAGGCCAAAATGGGGTTTTCACAAGTAATACAACCTGTTGAATATTTTTCTAGTGGAGACTACAACCATTTGAAATGATGTTTACCGGTTTTTGGGAATAAAAATAATTAGAAGACTATTTTTTATTTTACTTTGTAGCATATATAGTCACCAATACCCTCCAAGATTAGGTTAGTTACACATGATGTGGAAAACAAGAAGAACACAATAATATGAAAATATTAAAAATATTGTTTTTCTACTCATTGATGAGGGTGATGATATAAATGTAGGGTAATTTTTCTTGATAATGACTAGGGGATTAATTTAGGATTGATGAACACATATTACCACCATACCCTCTCTATCAGAAATTTGTAATAGGAGATTATGGGTTTGATATAGAAAATATATGTTGATGTACGACATGAGAAGTGATGTGTCACTATCCCTAATGCATGGATCCTCATTACATTGAGAATGTGATATTGGAATAATTATGAGGATTCCTTTTAATAGGGAGGTTTTTGTAGACTTAGATTACCATGATAAATAAAGATAATATTTGGACATATTTTTGTGGCCTATCCCTAGGCTGGATAAAATTAATAGCCAATTAGGTGGTCATAATAAATGAATTCATGAGTTTTCGTTGGATCAAGGTAAAACGATATAGATAGTAAATGAAGGTAGAAATATGAGGATAATAATAAACATAATGAGTGATTTAAAAAATTGAAAACCCCTATGGAAAAAACATTCAAAATATTGGAATTCTCTAAGTATGGTAAGGAATCATGAACGGTTCTACAAAGGGTGCTACTTCATGGTGAGATTACATTTCGGACACAAGGGAACCCATTTTGGGTGGTCAGTTAGTATCTATCAGTATGAATTTCATTTTTGGGTATTCCTCATGATATTTTTAATGTAAATTACATATATATGTATTATATCTTCTTCTACTATTTCCATAGAACCATTATTCTATTTTTTCATGGTCTGAAGAACATGTTTTTAATGTTACAATAAATAACTATCATCTAAAAATGGCCTGATGGACCGAGAGTATAAATGATACCAAAAATGAATTTATAAGTCCATTATAAAAAAAGGGTATTTTGATTTTTTATTTCAATGTATATGATATCAGATTAAATATAGTATGTAAATAACAGGTTGGTGAAAAGGACTCCACATGCCACAACCTATTCTGGGGATTTATTTCACCTCCTCCACAACCCAAATGAAAATTTTCATTTTTTGGGGGAGTTATTTCACCTCCTTCCCCTCACAAAAATAGTTCATATTGTAGGACCATCATTTCACGTCCTTTACCATAAATGGAAAAATAGATTTTTTAGGTGTATTATACTTAGAACCTCTCATTATATATAGATTCATTTCTTTCAATGGAGCACCATATGTTGTGGGGGTCAAACATAGGATATGAGAAATACAGGATGGATTGGATAGTTTGAGGATCAATATACTTTACCCATTATAAAATCCTTTAACACCATTGATAATTTGATTTTTGGGAATTCCAAAATTTTTATGAGCGCCATAATAATGATTGACGATTCTACCAAGAATAAAAACACATTTTGGATATCTTATTAAATATATTATGATTATTATTTTTTGAATACCATAACCTATAGAAAGTGGTTACAGTTATTGGGGTGGGATATTATCAATGTATGATTATAAAATATTTCTAAATAGGTGTAATGATATAAGTAACTATCACAAGATAGAACATATTATTTTGACTTTAAGGAAGTATTCAATTTTTTACATTCACTAATAGAGTTTGGTTTTGTATTTTTTATTTATAGTTCATAGGTATTATATAATAATCTAATATGGAAACAATGTTGAAAATTAAAATCACTTTCCATTTTTACACGAATATGATTTTTTTAAAATAAAATATGATTCCTTTTAATGGATAATTATTATAACATCCAAAAAATTTATTACATTATATTAACCATTTTCATCCTAATATAAAAAATAGTAAATTTTGGGATGAGAATAAAAATATCAATTAAGGAATTGATAATGAATGAAAAATAATTAATATAATGAATAAATTATTACCCATTAGGTTTTATAGATTTGTCTCAATGTTATTTGATTTAATAAAATAAATCATTTTTATATGAAATTATCACAATTATTTTAATGTTTAAAATAATCAAAACCCTTATAAGGAATGTCAATACACTTTTTGAAATAGATAGAATTGTATTCATCATTTTTTTAACCCGGGTTTAAAATAATTGTAGTCCATTTAATTCCATCATAGAAAAACAAGGGAAACTTCATCATTCATTTTTTTAGATAAGTATCATTAACTAATGAATTGGAGTTCTATCTAATAAAAATAATCATATAAGCTATAAAAATATCACCTGAATCTATCCTGAAAAAACCAATCATATATTATATATCAGGATCACTAGTAAATATATAAGAGTTCCTTTTATATAATATATATCAACCACTCCAATTTTTCAAATAAATATCATGTTCTGTATAAATAATGGAACATAATTTTATTTCAAATTTTCATCATAATTATTTTTAAAAATAATTTTAAACTCGCATGAAAATGATTTTTAGATATCAAAATACATTATTCAATTAATATCTCATTTTCAATATAAATATTTAAATTTATATTGAACACGCATTCACAATTCCAAAAATCCATGAAAGAAGAGATTTTTAATAAAAAAATGACTATTTTATGATAGAGGAATATCTGATAATGGTCACAATTCCATGAAATATAATTATAGAAATATATGTTAAAATAGACCATGCATTTTTCATTTGTAATGAATGTCAAACATTCAACAAAATTTGAATTTTTTGAAAGATCGTGAATTAAATTCTTATATATTATATTATAAAAAATAATGTTCATATAATTTCATTACAAATATAATTTTATTAAAATAACATCTAGGATACAAATATAATATAGGTAATCATTATTATAGAAATTTTTTCAAATAAAAAATCTCCTAAAACTGTGGAATCATTATAATCATAAGCCTCAATAATTAATTACATAAAAAATATATTATATATCAATATAATAAAGAATTTAATGATACTAAATGATGATGTTGGTTGTATATATAATGATTCAAGGCCCATACTCTCAGATATTTTTCTAAAAACATAAATTTTACATTTCTAACATTGAAACCAATTAACCTGAACCAATTATAAATATTCATAGAATAAAAAATTAAAATAAATACTGGGTAAATTGAATATAAAAAGAAATTTATGCCTATTGTTTAATTGAATAAAGGCCACTCATACATATACATTAAATATAAACAAACGGAATATAAAAATCAATATATAATCCCAATATTTTCATTATGTCCTGATCCCTTATAAGAGATACCCTATTGAAAACATTTATTCATTACCTCGGGAATAGAAACCTAAAAAATGGTGATATGAAATACTATTTAGGTGTAATAATGGTGGAAATAAATTATAATTTATTATTATTAAGAGTATAATTAAATATCATCCTTAACACAACATTTGGAAATTATACCATGCATATCAATGATTTCAATATATAGTAATGGAATCATGGATGTTCAATCATTATGAGTCTTAAAAGAACATGATACCCCAGAGATAAAAATTGTCATGAGTCATGTATGTGTCACATATATATAAAATAATAACTTTTTTACATTTATAAAAACAAAATGGTTAGCTTTTTGAGATAAATACATGATACAAATACCTCACCTAACATTATGGACATGATACCAGTTCTGAAAAGGTTTTTATGGAATTAAAATATAGTTCCACACATAATCATATGGAAATGAAATCTATGTGAGCACATAAACATTTGAACATGAAAAAAGGACCTATAATAAACTTATTTACATTAAACATAGGTCCATAGATGATGTATTGAACATATAATCACGTTTATGCATGACATATTAACCACTTCAGATACCCATATTCATCAAATTCATTAAAGGTAGATATATGTAAAACCTATTACATAATGATATATATAGATATATATATTCCACAAGATAAAAAATTTATTAATTCAGAACCCATAAAAATAAATTAGGTTTTTTTAATTATTTAATTACCATATATCATTAGTAAAAAAATGAATTTTATAAGAACTTCTTTATTTCATCATTGTATAAACCATGGAAGGGTAACAGGTTTCATAAACACAATGAAATCAGAACCACAATTCATCCAGAGAATTAATAAGGATTATATCATTGTATCATGGCATTAATAAATGTTTATTATCTGCTATTTCTCTCATACTATATAAAAAATGATATTGATTTAACAATTTGAAATATTATACAGGAAAATAACTTTCCCAATTTAAAAACACATATATTTAAGAAATATATATTGTTATAAATGAATAATTTTTATTGGAAAAAACTTGTAAACATGTTATGGATGTATCAAATAATTGAGGATTCATGAAGGTGTGAAATCATATTAATTACCTAAATGATTAAAAATAGTTATTTCATAATTTTTTTTGGAATGTAAAAATTTAAATCATTTGGAATAAACCAAATACATTGTGTTAAAATGGTATTTAAAAAAAACCATGTGTATAAACATGTTTAATAAAATAAAGGACAATTTTAAAATTATCATTAAAACATTTCTAAAAAACATGGACATAGAAGACAAAACCCCCTCAAAATTAAATTAAACATAAAAAATTACGAATAATTATATAATTGGTAAATAGTAAATATCAAATTTGGTAACATTTCGATAATAAGACCCATGAATTAATGGACATCATAAAGATATGCATGTACCATTAATTTATAGATAATTATCATAAAATAATTTCATAGTATGTATATAAATAACAAAAAATAAATATGTAGTGTGTAAGTCACATGTCTCAAAAAAATAATGGTGAGCTGAAAATCCCTCAACATGATTCTCAATCATCAAAGATATCCTTCATCATCATGAATAATAAATAGAAGATAATCATTTAGTTTTTTAGGAAACATTTAAAATATTATTATTCAATTTATCTCACTGTTGACGCTATTTTCCATCACAGAGTCTAAACGACTAAAAAAGGGGAATACCTTAGGCACAGAGATATTCATCCTATTAAGAAACATCAAAAATTGAAAAAGGCATGAACACGGATTTGTTTACACATGGGTCACACCTGTTTCATCATGGTCGTGCAAGTATACATACACGCCACATATTTGTCGCGCAGGTGAGTTGCACACCCTAATCTTTTTTTCACCCAAAGTCCTCAATGGCCTATAAATACCTCTTGTGGGCCCCCCATTTTGGGGAAGAAAAATTCCAAAAGTTAGATTTAAGCTCTCGGTTCCCTAGTCTCTACATGAAGTCTTCCGAACACTTCTATGGTTATTTCATACCTAGAATTGAATATCTAAAAATGGGAAATAAGGCCTTTGTGTTGAAATTCATTAAAACGTGTGCGCCTAAGTGTCTAACCCTCAAGGGAAATGGCCAAACATGTTCACCGCCCATTTGGAAGCCTTTAGGGATACTACTAAGGGTTTAAGACAAGTCTCGCCCAAGTATTACCCTATCGGTTAACCTTCACCCATGTACACCCATGTTTCGCAAGTATACTTCCGCGGCCAGGACTTGCGCGCCCAAACAGGACTTGCGCGCCTGACTCGTTTTGGGTGCCCCTTCTTCCTATTCAACTCTTTTCTTCAAATCAACCTCTCATATTCATGATTTAGCCTTCCTAAGACTCTTCAAGGCCATTTATGGAATTTTTACTTTGTTGGATTCCTTATATAAAAGGAATTCTGTGGAACATCTCTCAAAACCATGTGATTTATATAAATTTGTATCATTATTTTTAGAGGTTCCCTTCATTCAACTGAATCCCTTAATATGAGAGAATCTTTAATCTGGGCATCCTCCTTAGGAGTAAGCCCCAAGTTCCCAAATCAAGGCATTCTCCTAAGGAGTAATCCCCAGGTTCTCTAATCTGGGAATCCTTTTTATGAGTAAGCCCCAATAATAATGTATCTTAACCTAGGCATCCTTTTCAAGAGTAAGCCCTAGATCTCAAGTCCCCTAAACCTGGGCCTCCTTTTCATGAGTAATCCCCAAGCATAACTTCACTTAACCTGGGCCTCCTTTTCATGAGTAATCCTCAGATCTCATGTACCCTCAACCTGGGCCTCCATTTCATGAGTGAGCCCAAGGATTAATATCTTTTGACATGGGCTTCTTTCTCAGGAATAAAACCCAATAATATGTCCCCCCTAATTTGGGCATCCTCTTTACATGTAATCCCAAAGTTAGAGTATCCAAATATCCATAAAGCATGAATATCTTCAATGGACCTTGATCTTGGGCTTCTTTCCTAAACTAAGTCTTGATCTTCATTTACTTGGGCATTCACACATACATAAGTCCCATATCATTTCTTGTGACCACATATTCCATGGCACAAATCATGTAGTTTTACTAATACCTCTTGTTTTTCACACCGAACATGACTCACCTGAGCATAGAGTGTAAAAATAACCACGAACCATCCCTTTGGGCCGTTAATCATACTTAAGACCCACATTTCATAATCGAACAACGTGGACTTTGATCTCTGCCTTAAAAAAAGAGTTTGTAGGAATCATTTCTAAGGTTCAAGCAGATCACCCATTAATTCTCATCTATCCCATATGACGTTAAACTATATCTTAATTACCAAACTACATCGGTTCTGATTCCTCTTTAATAAGGATACGTAGGTAGCCCATCTGCGGGTACGATCCCAACTCTAATATAATCCATGTCCTTCTGAGCGACAATAAAATTCAAGTGCCCCACTGGGTGGATTTAAAACCAGAATGGTTATCATAATGACCAAGTGATTTTTAGATAATGTATTGAAGTATACCATTGAATAAGAATCTCCAATACATAAAAATGATTCTTTATCGATGAATAATGTCGAATACATATAAAAGATTCACTAAATCTCATACATATCAATCAATGATTGTATGATCTAATGGAAAACTCATTTTAATTCGTGGTCAATTAATAAGAAATCATGAACATAACTAAAATCTATAATAGAGTCTTAGAGTAGGCAATAATTCCCCTGAAAAAGGTGTGATGATTCCGACCTCCCATCCTCTCAACCAATGAAAATGATTAAGCCTCATCAGTCCACAACTAATGACCACCTACCTTTAGAATATAGGTCTAAATGGATATAGAATCATTGGATGTTTTCGGTTCTACGAATAAACCCTTTAGAATCTGATTGGAATTTTTGAACCTTAAACAAACACGAGCATCCCCATTTCAAGAGGAAACAAAAATGGTGAACCTGATATGAATCCTTAACCATGTTAAATGATGTTTTACTTATTTTTTAGGCCCCTATTTAACTCAATGTGAGGGACAACGAAGCAATAAATAACATATGTGCTCATCCAAAATATGTATCGGCTGAACTTATCTTGATTATTTCTACTATATCAAAAAGGTACTTATTTCCAAGATCTCTCTGCATTACAGAAAATGGCTTCTCTAAACTTCACACTGTGAATGCCCCTGCCGATACTCCTGCTAGATCCTCGTCCGATCTGAGGACAACATCACCTACTCAGCATCTTCAACACTGGGTCTCAAATGCATTGGTTATGGAATACCATCAATACAGTACCATTCCAACTCTGGATGCCACTCGACTAGTGTAACACCCCAAGATTTTATAGTGTGTTATTTCGTCAAAATAATTCAATAACTTTCACTACACGCAACACCAAGTTCAATCACACCATGACGTACAAAAAAAAAATCCATTAAAAGAGGTAATGAACAGTATTAACTAAATTTTAAACTTTATAATTTTAGAATCCATATTATGAGTTTCTTAGTCATAATGCAAGAACAGATTCATTTTCAGTATTGCACTTTTATCAACTTTTGATAGTGAAAACTTTTTAAATACAATATTTTAAACTTTTTGACTAAATGGAAACATCAAAAAATTTAAAATGAAACTTCCCAAGCATCCATGGTACACTTTCCTTTGAATAAAACAGTAGTGTGTGTTGTACGCAACTTCGAGTTTTAACACACACCACAACCAATCAAACTGGCCGTTATGAATAGTAATACCTAAATTTTGAAATAATATATATTTTATATTTTTAAATGGACTTCATTTTTGGATTCGGAATATCGAATTTAGCCTAAGGTGAAATTTTGGAACTTTTCGGATAACTTTCATATTTTGATGAATAGTGAAAATTACTAAATTTTAATTAAAAACAACTTTTTTAATCAAAAAAATTAATAGTGATAAATTATTAATTTGAGTGGTTTTAAAGTATATTTAGAATATATTTTTACCATTTAATATAATTTTGGTCATTGGACATAATTATACAATTAAACCGAACATAAACAAGAGTCAATCTTTTGATAGTTATTATCTCTTAAAAACACGCTTTTTGTTTTGACAGCGAGAATTAATTTTAAATTAATTTCTGCCACTTCTGTGTTTTGAATTTAGGAAAATGGATTCCATATTTAGAATCAGGATGTTCAAATTGTGTAAATAGGTAACTTTTATTTTTACACATTTTGAATAATTACTGCGGTAAATATTTTATTTACCATGGTTAAAGGGTAAATCCGGTAAATAAGGGTTAAAAATAATATTATAATAATAAAAAATTACCCTAAAACGTGTCCTAACCTTATTGGTGGACACATACCCGACCATGGGCATCCTTGGGTCAATTTGGAGGCCCCTTGGAGCCACTTGTATGTGGTAGGGACACTTTATATTAATAAAGTTAAAATAAAAATAAAAATGGCATAAGCTTACATCCTTTAGAAGAACAATTTTTTCATAGGGTTATACATGTTGGATTTTAGATTATAAAAATTCATTAGAAAGATAAAAATATGTCCTACATAATGATATTTTATTTATAATTTTTAGACATTAAATAATTTATATTATTTATGACACAATGATGATGCAGTAATTACTATAATAGTGAACAATTAAAATAATTAATATTATAAATACCCAAATAAATATAATATGAAACTTTTAATGAATTAAACTAATTTTCTAGGATAATATGATATATTATCATTGATTTAATTGACTTTTTTCGAAGTAATCAATCTGTTATGAGTTTCACAAAAATCAACTATTGAATAGTGTCAAAATTGACATAAAAGAGTTCTTAAAACAAATATTATATTATTAATTGTTATTAAATTACTAAAAATCTAAGGTTCGGCCAATAGACTTATTTCATGATAGGTTCATCATTAATGGACCACTTGTGGGTCGCTTGGATGTATATAGTAAGTTTATTAACCATATTATATAAAAATACAAAGAGACATTGTAAAAGTGAAACTAATTAACTTAGAGTTCATACTTAAAGATAAGGTTAATATAAGTACCCAAACCTGTCTAAATTCTATTGGTTGAGTGGTTTTCGACCTATCCCCACCTTAGCCTTTGAATAGTCAACTTTGGAGCCATTGGAAACCGAATATGAATTTATTATAAATTAATATTTCTAGCTTTTCCAAAGGTTCCCCTCACCCCTCTTATAAAAGGGCACTCCTCCTTCTCATTTCTTCACACCTCTAAAGCCTTTTGGTTCGGCCAAACTCTGCCCAAATACTCTCCCAAAATCCATAACTACAACCTAGATGCCTTAGTTTGATCAGAAAGCAAACCTAAGGAGCCCTTTTGATCAAATCAAAAGGAAGAACCCGAAGAAGAGGTAATGATTTCACCACCCTTTTCTAAGTTCATTTCTTCTTCCACTTCTTCTTCCTTTGTTCTTACCATTCTAAAATAATAACTCCAGTATCTCACATATAATGTGATTTTATTATAAGTATGGTACAACCATATTCAATATTCTATCCACCCTTTGAATAACATGTCACCATACGTGCGTACGTACGGCTTACCGTCTCCACGTCGTGGTGTAATTGTTATTCAATATAATATTATTTGGATGGGTATAATAATGATGTGTAACTCATGTAAATAATAAATATAACATGTTAATGATTCTGTATATATGATATACCATTCATTTATATATTATTTTAATATCAAAAGAATGATATTGTCGCTCGTGCGTACGTACGGACTACCGTCTCCACGAACGCGATGAGATTCATTCTCCATCGTAACCATTCAAGTATAATTATCATTTGATGATTTAAAAATGATTTTTAAGGACTAGATATCATTCTGGATATGAATAAGATACAACAACCATGGCTTATGTAACAAAACATATAAATAAAATGAGTAAGTTAACACCCGAAACGACGATAATTCTAAGATATTATTAACAAATCAATGTTAAAAGATCATATATGATATCATATTAATATATATGATTCTTGTATAATTTAATAAAAATTATTTCACCATTATACAGGAGGTTAACCTACCCCAACAAAGGAAAAGTACAAGGTAAGGGTTATTTCACAATCTCTTCATTATCCGAGGTTGTTTATACGTAATAATCTACTGGGATATCTTTATCATCCACATCCATGTTTCTTAAAAATGTATTTCAAAACATTTTTACTATTTACCAGAATATGGGTTAAAGTCATTTATACCCTTGTTTGACTTTTTATAAGAGGTTTATAAAGGAATCTTTCCGTCATTTTCAAAAAAAGGTCCTTTTTATCCTTTTCGACAGAATTGAGGTAAGAATGTTTTTTTAACTTATACGGCGGGTGCGGTTATTTTACGCCGTTATAAAATCTTCAAAGCTTTCCTTACAAGCTTATAAGAATATTTTCAAAGAAAATGTTTTATTTTATATGGATTTTAAATGATTTCAAAATAAAAGGAGATATTTCTTTAAAAAGAATTTTGATTTCATCTACGTCAACATCCTTTGATTGATTTTAAGATTATTTGAAGTTGATTTATTATGATACAAAACTTCTATATTGTATTGAAGGTTTTGTGATATGTTTGACTATGGATGTGCTATTTTTATACCATTCATAGTTTATGGTGAAATTATTGACATTTTGTATGCTAGATTTAATACGAATGTTTATGTTATGTTTAAACCTTTTCATATGGGAATGCATTGGACTTAATAAGTGACGGGTGGAGCCCGCTATAGCTCCTCGATGCATCGGTAGGTCTCATGAGACAAACTAGTGTCTTGGCACAAGGCCTTGACAAAATCTTATTTGTAGTCTTGGCACGAGGCCTTGGCTATGTGGTTATGATAGTCTGGCATTATGCATTCCAACATTATGAAAGTGGTTATTGATTTTTGCATGTGATTATTCGATTAGTAGAATATCAATGTGAATAAGTAAATGGAATTATTTCATTTTATTTATGCCATACCATGTTGAAAGTTCATGTTTAAAAGGCTTTTGTTTTAGTTATACATTGCCTTAAATGTTTATTCTTATTGATGAAAGTTTCCGCTATATTGTTATCTTTACTGGGCATTTGAGCTCACCCCTTTTCTATGTTTTATTTTTCCCAGGAAGTGAAGATGTAAGTTATGAATGACCTGTAGGGATATTATGAGGGGATTATAGTGTAGACTGTGGAAACATTATTTTGTTGTAGTAGTTTTTCATTTTATGATGTAATGTAAAACTTATGAATATATCTAGTGTTTCCAAGGCTACTAAACCAATCGGTCTTTCGAGATTTGATCTTTCTTGTGATCATGCCAATGTTACGAAGTAATGCACCGACTCTGGGTAGCTGGGGTCGGGGCGTTACAATTGGTATCAGAGGAAGTTTAGTACAAACCTTGGAAGCTAGATTTAGATAAACTCTGATTAGAGCACGTAGACCTAAGATGAACTTTGAGGATTATTATAAAAGAACTTCCGAGAATTTTGGTATTGTAGAGATTTTGTGAGTTTTCCGAGCAATACATCCATGTCTGGATACGAGCAGGTAGAGGTGGCTCTGGCACAGATGTACCTAGGGGTAAAACCTGAAAACACCGCTTTGAGCTAGACTCGAACGGGAACTGGTGCACGACAACGGGCCTTGCTGCACTCTTGGTTACGACACTCCCGGGGGATATGCTTAGGATAATTCTCATTTTATTTACAAACCATTATGAAGGGTTTATGAGTATATACATCCTCAAATGAGACATTTTTATGATTATGGATTATATCCATAAATAGTTCAATTTATGTTAAGTGTTTTATAAGTATGAGATTATGTATTTTGATTCATAAACTGATCTAGTGTATTCCATTGTTTAGAAATGGCGCCCAGTAGAAGGAATGAGAACTCCAGAAATGCACATGATCCAAAGAGAAGGAAGGATCATATCTTTCATGGTCTTAAGCTAGAATTTATAAGAGAAATAGTCTCCCATGTATTATCATCATATGAATAAATAATATCATGTGTTGATAAGATAAGTAAAGAGTTTACTGAGTCCTATGGCTTTGAAGGGAAGCAAGAGAAGAAAAGGATAGAAGAGAGAAAGATGGATAAAGGGAAGAGGGAAAAGAAGAATTTTCCCATATGTGGTAACTGTGGAAAGAAACACCCTGGAACTTGCCTGAAAGGAATGGGAGTTTGTTGTAAGTGTGGAGGAAAAGGGCACAAAGTACGTGACTGCAAGGGTAAGAAAATGGTTTCAAATGTACAATGCTTCATTTGCAAGGAGTTTGGACACTACGCGAACCTATGTCCCAGTCCTCAGACTATGACGCAAATGATGCTATTGGATAATAATCAAGTTATGATACTACCACAGATGAAGAGGAATGATTAGAGTTCTTATGTTGATTATGTCAATTGAGTGTTGTATCAACAATGTACTTGTTATAATAATTATGGAGTATATAAGGATTGTACTGCAGTACTATTTCATTAAGGACTTGAGATTGTGTGGAACAAAGAAAAGTGACTCAATAGCAGGATAAATTTTTGGAAAATATATGGTTGAGAGAATGATAAACCATAATATAGTTCTGATACCGAGGTAGTGATTTTTGAATAATACATGATTATTTTCGAAAAAATATATTGGATATTCTTGACTACCTTGGAACTGATTAATGATTTGTATATTCCATCATTGTTGGGGTTTAAAACATTTTTGGATTGATGAAATATATCCAGCATTCTATATGGAATAAGGGAGCATGAATGTAATCAATAAGGAATATGGTAATACATGATGAAGGTATTCATATGCTATTACGGGGTAAAAAGGATCTATATTATGTTTACCTTCATTATAAATGTTAGACTGTGAGTTTGGACAGAAGTATTTTGGATAGTTCTAGTTTGGATTATTTTGGATTGTCATAAAAGGACAACCCGGAGGTCGGGCGGCAACCCGTCGCGGCCGGCAAGGCTGCGAGACTTGAACCCGCAACCGAAGGGCGACAAGGGTGTATCACCTACCACTGGACCATGATATGTCCTGGATTAAATAATGTAGTTTTTATTAAAAGATCATGTAGATGAATTATAAATTCGTTTATTTTGGAACCCTATACGAATAGTGTAAATAGAATTTTTTTTTACATTCTATTATCTTTTAGAGTGAAAGATGAGTTTGTGGTAGAAATTTATTAATGGATAAAACTCTAATTATAAAGTAAGTATATCTCCTTATGATCTTAGCCAATCTCATAAATAAATTCCTCAATATTAAGAAAAGCAACTTTGAACAAAAATGTTTTCCTAGATGGTACCTTAAATCATCACTAATTTATGGATTTGGGATTGTTGGCCTTTTCATAGCCATGTTCTCTACCACTCTCCATCAGATAATTGATGGTTATATTTTTCTTCTATATCCATATTTTCCTACATGGAACCCTAGTATGTGTTATTTTCGTTAATCTTCATACTTTCCACTCTTTATTTAAAATAGAGGCCTCATTAATTCATTTTTCGATGTGGGATTTCAACTAAGATATTTTGAAACGTCAAAAATGTGTTATCCTAATACCCTATGTTTTGTTGAACCGATGGTATTTCAAATCATTATAGATTGATGAATTTAAGGACCTCAATTATACACTTGTTGGTGATTGATGACCTCAATCACTACCTATAAATATTTACGTTTTTCCTCCAAATATATGTCTCTAATTGCCACCAATGTTCTCCTAATCGAGATCATAATTTGGTGGTGACCCTTTCATTTCTCTTTTCCTCATATTAAGAATAAATTTTAGTAACCCAATTTCCAATGTGGGATTTCCCACAAATATATTTTATATTTTCAACCTTTTATTTTCGAAGAACAATTTCAAATTGCGAGGACGCAATTTATTGAAGGAGGGGAGAATGTAACACCCCAAGATTTTATAGTGTGTTATTTCTTCAAAATAATTCAATAACTTTCACTACACGCAACACCAAGTTCAATCACACCATGACGTACAAAAAAAGCCATTAAAAGAGGTCATGAATAGTATTAACTAAATTTTAAACTTTATAATTTTAGAATCCATATTATGAGTTTTTTAGTCATAATGCAAGAACAGATTCATTTTCAGTATTGCACTTTTATCAACTTTTGATAGTGAAACCTTTTTAAATACAATATTTTAAACTTTTTGACTAAATAGAGACATCAAAAAATTTAAAATGAAACTTCCCAAGCATCCATGGTACACTTTCCTTTGAATAAAACAGTAGCATGTGTTGTACGCAACTTCGAGTTTTAACACACACCACAACCAATCAAACTGGCCGTTATGAATAGTAATACCTAAATTTTGAAATAATATATATTTTATATTTTGAAATGGACTTCATTTTTGGATTCGGAATATCGAATTTAGCCTAAGGTGAAATTTTGGAACTTTTCGGATAACTTTCATATTTTGATGAATAGTGAAAATTACTAAATTTTAATTAAAAACAACTTTTTTAATCAAAATAATTAATAGTGATAAATTATTAATTTGAGTGGTTTTAAAGTATATTTAGAATATATTTTTACCATTTAATATAATGTTGGTCATTGGACATAATTATACAATTAAACCGAACATAAACAAGTGTCAATCTTTTGATAGTTATTATCTCTTAAAAACACGCTTTTTGTTTTGACAGCGGGAATTAATTTTAAATTAATTTCTTCCACTTCTGTGATTTGAATTTAGGAAAATGGATTCCATATTTAGAATCAGGATTTTCAAATTGTGTAAATAGGTAACTTTTATTTTTACACATTTTGAATAATTACTGCGGTAAATATTTTATTTACCATGGTTAAAGGGTAAATCCGGTAAATAAGGGTTAAAAAATAATATTATAATAATAAAAAATTACCCTAAAACGTGTCCTAACCTTATTGGTGGACACATACCCGACCATGGACATCCTTGGGTCAATTTGGAGACCCCTTGGAGCCACTTGTATGTGGTAGGGACACTTTATATTAATAAAGTTAAAATAAAAATAAAAATGGCATAAGCTTATATCTTTTAGAAGAACAATTTTTACATAGGGTTATACATGTTTGATTTTCGATTATAAATATTAATTAGAAAGATAAAAATATTTCCTACATAATGATATTTTATTTATAATTTTTAGAAATTAAATAATTTATTTTATTTATGACACAATGATGATGCAGTAATTACTATAATAGTGAACAATTAAAATAATTGATATTATAAAAACCCAAATAAATATAATATGAAACTTTTAATGAAATAAACTAATTTTCTAGGATAATATGATATATTAGGATTTATTTAATTGACTTTGTTCGAAGTAATCAATCTGTTATGAGTTTCACAAAAATCAACTATTGAATAGTGTCAAAATTGACATAAAAGAGTTCTTAAAACAAATATTATATTATTAATTGTTATTAAATTCCTAAAAATCTAAGGTTCGGCCAAGAGACTTATTTCATGATAGGTTCATCAGTAATGGACCACTTGTGGGTCGCTTGGATGTATATAGTAAGTTTATTAACCATATTATATAAAAATACAAAGAGACATTGTAAAAGTGAAACTAATTAACTTAGAGTTAATACTTAAAGATAAGGTTAATATAAGTACCCAAACCTGTCTAAATTCTATTGGTTGAGTGGTTTTCGACCTATCCCCACCTTAGACTTTGAATAGTCAACTTTGTAGCCATTGGAAACCGAATATGAATTTATTATAAATTAATATTTCTGGCTTTTCCAAAGGTGCCCCTCACCCCTCTTATAAAAGGGCACTCCTCCTTCTCATTTCTTCACACCTCTAAAGCCTTTTGGATCGGCCAAACTCTGCCCAAATACTCTCCCAACATCCATCACTACAACCTAGAGGCCTTAGTTTGATCAGAAATCCAACCTAAGGATCCCTTTTGATCAAATCAAAAGGAAGAACCCGAAGAAGAGGTAATGATTTCACCACACTTTTCTAAGTTCATTTTTTTCTTCCACTTCTTCTTCCTTTGTTCTTACCATTCTAAAATAATAACTCCAGTATCTCACATATACTGTGATGTTATTATAAGTATGGTACAACCATATTCAATATTCTATCCACCCTTTGAATAACATGTCACCATACGTGCGTACGTACGGCTTACCGTCTCCAGGTCGTGGTGTAATTGTTATTCAATATAATATTATTTGGATGGGTATAATAATGATGTGTAACTCATGTAAATAATAAATATAACATGTTAATGATTCTGTATATATGATATACCATTCATTTATATATTATTTTAATATCAAAAGAATGATATTGTCGCTCGTGCGTACGTACGGACTACCGTCTCCACGAACGCGATGAGATTCATTCTCCATCGTAACCATTCAAGTATAATTATCATTTGATGATTTAAAAATGATTTTTAAGGACTAGATATCATTCTGAATATGAATAAGATACAACAACCATGGCTTATGTAACAAAACATATAAATAAAATGAGTAAGTTAACACCCGAAACGACGATAATTCTAAGATATTATTAACAAATCAATGTTAAAAGATCATATATGATATCATATTAATATATATGATTCTTGTATAATTTAATAAAAATTATTTCACCATTATACAGGAGGTTAACCTACCCCAACAAAGGAAAAGTACAAGGTAAGGGTTATTTCACAATCTCTTCATTATCCGAGGTTGTTTATACGTAATAATCTACTGGGATATCTTTATCATCCACATCCATGTTTCATAAAAATGTATTTCAAAACATTTTTACTATTTACAAGAATATGGGTTAAAGTCATTTATACCCTTGTTTGACTTTTTATAAGAGGTTTATAAAGGAATCTTTCCGTCATTTTCAAAACAAGGTCCTTTTTAACCTTTTCGACAGAATTGAGGTAAGAATGTTTTTTTTAACTTATACGGCGGGTGCGGTTATTTTACGCCGTTATAAAATCTTCAAAGCTTTCCTTACAAGCTTATAAGAATATTTTCAAAGAAAATGTTTTATTTTATATGGATTTTAAATGATTTCAAAATAAAAGGAGATATTTCTTTAAAAAGAATTTTGATTTCATCTACGTCAACATCCTTTGATGGATTTTAAGATTATTTGAAGTTGATTTATTATGATACAAAACTTCTATATTGTATTGAAGGTTTTGTGATATGTTTGACTATGGATGTGCTATTTTTATACCATTCATAGTTTATGGTGAAATTATTGACATTTCGTATGCTAGATTTAATACGAATGTTTATGTTATTTTTAAACCTTTTCATATGAGAATGCATTGGACTTAATAAGTGACGGGTGGAGCCCGCTATAGCTCCTCGATGCATCGGTAGGTCTCATGAGACAAACTAGTGTCTTGGCACAAGGCCTTGGCAAAATCTTATTTGTAGTCTTGGCACGAGGCCTTGGCTATGTGGTTATGATAGTCTGACATTATGCATTCCAACATTATGAAAGTGGTTATTGATTTTTGCATGTGATTATTCGATTAGTAGAATATCAATGTGAATAAGTAAATGTCATTATTTCATTTTATTTATGCCATACCATGTTGAAAGTTCATGTTTAAAAGGCTTTTGTTTTAGTTATACATTTCCTTAAATGTTTATTCTTATTGATGAAAGTTTCCGCTATATTGTTATCCTTACTGGGCATTTGAGCTCACCCCTTTTCTATGTTTTATTTTTCCCAGGAAGTGAAGATGTAAGTTATGAATGACCTGCAGGGATATTATGAGGGGATTATAGTGTGGACTGTGGAAACATTATGTTGTTGTAGTAGTTTTTCATTTTATGATGTAATGTAAAACTTATGAATAAATCTAGTGTTTCCAAGGCTACTAAACCAATCGGTCTTTCGAGATTTGATCTTTCTTGTGATCATGCCAATGTTACGAAGTAATGCACCGACTCTGGGTAGCTGGGGTCGGGGCGTTACAACTAGCCCTCAAAGTCAATAATTCACCCAGGTTGTCTGGACACCGACGACCAGTGATCATGAAGTAGGTGGTGCTAACCACTGTCACCAGCTGTTTCGGGTTGTTATCCCAGGAACGCAACAACCAGTCCCTCCCATATTACATGGAGTTGAATGAAGAGGTCACTCAAGGTATTGGATCAAGAAAACAGGAGTCCTTGTCGAGGTCTCCCATCAACAATCGCCGCCAGACTCGTGCGATCATGCACCCACATGATGATGAGGTTATTACCTCTAGGGGTTCGGCTCAGGTCCCTCAGACCCGATCATGCAAGACGAACCACCATAGGTGAAATATGGTCAATAGGGAGCAGGTTCTTACTTCTGACCCCTCAGAAAAAGTCCATCAACCTTACTTGATGTCATGTAACGAGTGGGAACATACACATGTCTGTACTAATCCCACTGTTAAGCAGACTCGTCTGGCACCAACCCACCAATCCCGCCAGAAAATTCCGAAATAGTATTATAAGAAGGAATATACAACTATTTATAATTTATCAACCAGAAATCAGGCTCTTCTGACTGCACCCAAAGAATCTTGCCAATCTAATATTGTGGCAACTGATAAGCAAGAACATACACCTGTTTACAATCAACAATTTTGTCAAAGGTCTCATCTTCTAGTATTGATGGAAATTCTTCAACAATACTTGAAGAAGAATACATAACAAGAATATACTCCCACCAATGTTTATCAAGCTAACCAACAGTCTCGTTTGGTAGCACCCGAAGAAGTCAGTCAGTAAGATCTGACGAAAAAATTGAAGCAGACTCAACTCTCTGCCCTTACACATGAGTACTGTCAGAATTCAGTGACAGGAAAATGAGGATAGGAGCAGGCACATTCATCTCCTCCAGACACAGAATGGATGTATATTCCCATTCCAGTAGCTGATGTCACCAAGGACATTCTAAAAATGGTGAAAGAGAAGAAGAAAATCCCGACTCATATTCTGGATGCATGTCAGAATATTATAATAGCTTCAGTAGCATCAATGGGAAATAAAAAAAATATGTCCCTACTAGTGGAGTGACTCATCAACATATCACTCTGTAACAGATACACACCTCTGTTCTAGTCCACGAGGGTCGTGAGGCATAATCCCCCATGTCATGTAGACAATCATGTCGGGCATATACACCCGATTTAAATGGAGATAATCAGCCTAACCTAACCATTTCTCCTAAACATGAACATACACCTTCCCATAATAACCACTTTTGTAAAAAAGTGTTTCCTAAAATGAGTAAGAAGGCGTATAATAAAAAGACTTGTTCAGCATAGTTGAGAAATCAAGATCCAATATGATATAAGGCCTTGCTCGATGTTGGAGTTCTTGAATCCCTCAAGCAATTATCTATTAGAACCCCAGATTCTACACTCTCATTTCCCAAGAGTGTGAAGATTAATTCCAAAGGCCTCCATCATACACTTCCTCATGAAGGCTTTCTTCATGACAGTTCAGTCGATCTCGAAGTATCATCTTCATATGAGAGCCACGAGAACAATTTTTGTGGTCATAAGATCAAAGAGAAAAATGTTTCATCTTTTGTTGTAACCCACCATGGTGGTCCTCCCCATGATAATGAATTTAGCATTGAAATTACTCTCTACTGTAGTTATTCGCATTGCCTGGAAAATTCTTCAAAGGAAAATGTAGTAATGAGAAAGCCCTATTATCTTGAGTCACATGAAAATGTGAAGCTAGTCATGTCTTTTGATTTACCGCTAGTAGGTGAAATACTTTCTCAATCAAAAGATAGCTCAGGATGTAGGTCATTCTCTGAACCACCCCTAGGTCATTCATCTTCTAGTTTGATAAATGAATTCTTTACCAATCTTGTTGAATCTGATGAAGAATCAAATAAGCGCTGGCTTTGGTCTAATCAGGTAGAAGAATTTTCATCGAATGATAAGGAGGAAGTGCTGAATATGAGAAAACAACAGGAAAAGGTGATGTACCAGTCATGTTTTGGCCTCTGGCTATCTCTTAGTATGATATTCCAGAATTGTTGACTGAATATTGTATTCACAATATTCGTCTCAACATTTGGAAAACACTTTTTCAATTGAAAAACAAAATATTATCTTATCATGAATATGAAAATCATGTCAAGATAATAGAAGGGTTACAACACCAAATTGATTTGGAATTTCTCTTAGTTTCCCGATATCCAATTTTTGAAAAGTAGCAGAGAGCCCTTCAATGTTCATACCATGGCGCACTAAAAATAATGCACTAGTTAATTTCCAATAACCCCATCCGGTATTCAAATCACGGGATGGGGTGTTCATTGAGCACTGAATTTCACTATACTCTACAGCCAAAAAATACCTCAGAATATGGTCTCATGCAATGTTATTTCCCATGACCGGTCACAGCCAATTGGTTTTTTTTAATCAAAGGCTTGCTCAAAAACATGCCTCAACTAGTTTTTCCCAATGTCAGGAATACAAAGAACAATTTGTTGAATTACTCTTGGATCAGGAAGATGAGAATATCTAACATGCTTCTCATTTAGAGAAGGCACATCATCAATTGAATGAAGTGTCAAAAATAATTCAATGGTCATTTGAGCCAGGTGATTTGAGTGGATGTTGGTTGATGCATCCGGCCAATTTCTAGACTAATGTCTGCAAGATCAGGAGAGAATTTAATAAAGTCTCTGATATTGCAGCTCAAGAACCACCCCATATTTCCAGACCAAGGACTCTTTTATCTCAACCCTCGGAATCAACAAACATGATTCAAGGAGTTGATGAGGAATAGCACGAACAGCCCCAGTCCATCGGAGTGTGGACTTTTTCAAATCCTCAATCTCTTCCTCAGTGAAAGTCAGTCTTCTATCAGTTAGGGAAGAAGCCACAAGAGGAATGAAGAGCCGAATTATTTGGATACTCCCTCCAAATTGTGGTTTATCAAGTGGTTCCTGAGGGGTCAACTCAACAAAATGAAATGTCTCATAAAGGACATGGAAGAAGACTGTATCATTGAAATTCCGATAGATGCGATGCAATGCATTATGCATCAATAAATGTCATCAATGCCATTGTTTCTGATCCTCCAGAACATGAGGCCAACTCAAAGGGATCTGATGAAGAAGTTACCTCTCAAGTGGCTGTACACACAGAAGAAAATGAAGAAGGTGTGCATACCGAGATTCAATGTCTTACCCAGAATCTAGGTATTTTTTCAAATAACTAACTTCCCCGTCTCCGTAAGGAATCCAATAAGGGGAAAGGGATGAATCAGGTTAGATTACACCCTACCTCTGGAGAAGGACTTAGAGGAAAGGTTTGCACAACAAGAGGCATAAATGAAGGAGTTAACGAGGTTGAATGCAGAACTACTTCAAAGTATTCATCCACCTAAGCGTGCTAGAGTCAGACTGTCTAGGGAATATGTTTCATCTACTAAGATGGATCAATAATATCCTTCTTTACTAGTACACACTCTCAGGTCCAATCAAATGTGTTAAATTCAACAACAACCGGCAATACTACCATCAGTGGTAGTCCTTGTCGCCACACCTATCCAAACTCAAGTTCTTTCATCTTCACATGTCCAAGCTCAAACATATGTTTCAAAAAAAGTAATGACTACCATTGAGTCTTTAACAACTCGGTTGGATGATATGGAAGGAAAGAATGCACTGGTTGAACCGGAGAAGAGATCTTACCCTGAATGGGATGATGCAATATCCCCTCCATCAAATTCTGAAAGTACCAAATTCCCAATTTTTATTGGTTCGGGAGACCCGGAACAACACTTAACACATTTTCATTCTCGTTGTGATCCTATGATGGGAACTCCTCATCAACAAGAAGCAGTTAAGATCAGGTGTTTTGTACATTCATTACAAGGACCTTCCTTTGTCTGATATATATTCTTTCCATCCCAGTTAGTTACTGGGTGGGAAGATCTCTGTCAACAATTCCTTCTTCAATTTATCTAAACGTTGCTAAAGAAAACAGTTTTTTATCTTAAAAATCGTAAGAGTAGGGAGAATGAAAGAGTTTCAGATTTCAATGCTCACTGGAAGGGATTAAAATATTCCTTAATCATAGCACACCCTCAAGAATAATTATTGCCAATCTGTGTGGGAAAATGGCGTGATTAATTATGCACACCGTTGATCCCTGTGAAATACACAAGAGGGTTTCGAGACCATACTTCAATTGCTCAACATATTGAAGACTCTCTTATAAGTACTAAGGATAAAACTTGTGTAATTCCATCAGCTCCAGGAAGGAGAGTGGGTGAAGAATAGACTGTATAGTCACACATAAACAAGCACCAGCACCTGCTTCCACTTCAAGACCTTCATCTTCTCGAAGGAATCCACCTCCTGAGCATCAAAAATAGATGTCATTTCTTCAAGATGATCAAAGAGATCAAATAAGGAAACAATTTGAGGAGTTAATGAACAATGTTTATACTTTCTGAAATGAACAAGTTCATGGTTACTTCATTTCTGCTATGGAAAATAATTTGGTTCAATTGCGAAGGTCTAAAAGGCCTACCAAAGAAGGAGATGAAGACCTTCCCAACTATTTATCATTTCATAGATGTTGGGGCATCCCATTAAGAAGTGTTTTTTCTTCAAAGACCTCCTAAAAAGATGGTGGACTATGGATAGGTAAAAATGCAATGCTCTTCAGCCCATGTAGCATGTGTTACTGCTACAGATCCAGAGGAAGAAGGCGAGTGGCATGAATTCAAAAAAAATTCATATAAATATGATGATTTGATGGTAATGAAAATGATCAACCTAACTCGTGCCATTTTACGAATGAAATTGAAGAAACCAATTGTGTCTTCTACTATGAATGACACACCAAAAACCCCTCCATCAGAGGGAAAATATTCAAAGAGGCGAAAAAATTTTAAGAAAGAAGAACAGTTAGAAGAAGAAAAGTTCATGTCAAAGCCTAAATTTTATTTGACTCTGGAAGATTTTCTGTCTTCTACTTCAGGAGTACGGGCACCGCCCCACCAAACGACACATCCTAAATTGGCTAATCAAGAAGATACATCATTAGATAAGGAGTTAATCATCAGTTCTATTAACATGATTCACTTAACAGATCCTTATGCCAGTCACCGTTTTGATCTTGATGAGCCTGAGATCCCTATATCAAACAGAGGAATTAGATGGAGTTATAGAGGTCTAAGATATAGAGGAAGACATGGATATTCCAGAAGCCACTATTTCAATCCTACCCCTGCTAAGACTATATATGAAGTAAAAACACATTGAAAAGCCCTTCAATGGGCTCAACAAGAATAATAATGTTTTTCCATGCATGGAAGATTTAGTCCTGGTATACTTATTTTGGATGATCGGTTATAGTTTACCCTTTCATAAACTTAGCAAATAAATATACCTAGTGGGTCTAATTAGCCAAATCCATGAGTATTTCCAACTCCTACCCCAATACAAGATTCATCTACTTCCAAAGCATAAAATTCTAAGACACCTGTGAAACCACATGTTCCTATTGGGAAACGCAGACCTTTGGACCAAAAGTATGATGTCTTGAAACATTTATCCCATGTATCGACTAAGTTATAAATTCTGGATTCCCTGAACCTATCAAAGGATATTCGGGAGAAACTAATTGAGGCTTTTTCAAGTCCTCATGAGTTCAAAAATGAAATTGCTACGACTGAAGTATACCATGTAGAGAATAATCCTTTAGAATTCCATGCAGTGATATGTTTTATAGGTGATGATGAAGATGATGTTGTGCATGGACATATCAGACCTTCGTATTTATCTTGCAATGTCAATGACGTGGGAATCTTATGAGATTTCATTAATAATGGATCAGAAGTCTATATCATCCCTACTCATACACTTCGTCGATTGGGCATCACTGAATCTGATTTATCTCTTTCTACTTTGATGTTGCAAGGATATGGTAAAAATTAAAAAGAACATCTGGGAAAGATTACACTCAGAACTCAGTTCGGAGACCTTGAATCCAATTCATATTTCATGGTTGTTCGTTATGGCACAACCTTCTAAATATTTCTTGGAAGACCTTGGAAACATCAACATGCGGTCGTACCTTCGTTATACCATTAGTGTCTCAAATATTATTTCAATGGTCAAATTGTGACATTTTTTGGTGATAAATCCACATTCAAAACCTGTGAATCTCAATACGTTGAGTCAAAATTCTATCACAAGGAAGGGAAGGAGAAATCCATGACAAAGGAGGTTACCAAAATTAATGCTCTATATGGTTTGGAAAAGATTCCAGTAAACTCAATCATGTCTGGGAGTACAGATGATGTGTTTCCTATCAGTCAAATTGACAGGATAGACCCAAATTCCAATACTCTTATTTAAACATCCATAATATCAATTACAGAAATCAAGCCAGACAGCATGGGAGAAGTTGGTGATTCACCAAGCAGTGATGAAAGCTCAAATAGAGATGTATTCATTTCATTCGCTGAAATCCATCTATTCTATACTTCACTAACCAGGGTAGAAGAAGTTATAACAATGTTAGAGATGAATGATGATGTCAATTCCCAGTCCATCGTCTCCACTTTATTACCCAAGGAATTCCCTTCATCATCAATAGGGTCAAAAATTGTAGCCTCTTCTTCAAGATGTTCAAATTTTATCATCTCTCTTGATCATGGAAGCTCGGCTTCATCATCTACTATGCAAGTAGAAAGAGAAGAAATAACATGTGTTAAAGAAGAAGAGGAAGATCTCAGGGATACTCCTCTATCATTTGAAGAGGGTACCTCTACCACTGTGGATAAAATCATAGAAATAAATCTGGGTACAATAGAAGATCCACACACCACTTCAATTAGTCCGTCCATGACTCTTGAAGATCAAGAAATGTATAATTCATTTATAATGAAAAATTGAGATGTATTTTCTTGGAAATATACAAAAATACTAGGTAGTGATCCCGATGTTTCCACTCATCATTTGGTTTTTCCAGAATAACATCGAGGATTGAAGCAAGCCGCAAGAAGAACACACCTAACCTTTTATTCAAAAATTGAAGTTGAATTGGATAATCTAATCAAGGATAACATTGTCAGAGAAGTTCAATACCCCAAATGGCTGGCTAATATTGTCCATGTGAAAAAGGAGAATAGAAATATTAGAGTTTTCATTGATTTCAGAGATCTTAATCGGTATTGTCTGAAGGATGATTTTCCAGTTCCGATCACAGAACTCTTAATTGATGCAAAAAATGGCTATGAAGCACTATCTTGAATGGATGGATATTCTAGGTATAATCAAATCAGAATGGATCAAGAAGACAATGAATCTACATCCTTTAGAGCCCCTCTGGGTGTGTATTGCTATCGGTTAATGCCATTTGTCCTGAAGAATGCAGGTGAAACGCATCAACATTCCATGAACCATATCTTCAAACCCTTTTCGGGAAATTTGATGAATGTTATGTGGATGATTTAGTTGTTAAATTAAGACAACGTTCATATCATTTGGCCGATCTGGAAATTATATTCCAGAAAGTTCAACAACACAATTTGAAGATGGACCCACTGAAATGTGCTTTTGGGGTAAGCTCCGGAAAATCTCTCAACTTTGTGGTATGCCATCGTGGTATCTATGTGGATCCTAAGAAGACAATTCCAATCCTTGGTATGTCTCATCCTCAAAATTTGAATGAATTGAGAGGACTTCAAGGACACTTGGCCTATATTTGGCATTTCCTCAACAATCTTGCAGGAAAATTTTTACCCTTCACCAAATTGATGAAGAAGGGAGTCACTTACCAGTGGAATGAAGAATGCCAAGAGGAATTTAATATTCTCAATAAATACTTCTTTATTCCACCAGTATTAATGCCACTTGTTGAAGGATGACCACTTATCCTCTATGTGACAGCTTTAGAGCGATCATTGGGTGCCTTCCTTGCCAAAAAGAATGATGTTGGGAAGGAAAACCGCCTTTAATATCTTTGTCGGACTATGCATGAAGCAGAAACCTGATATTAAAGTATTGAAAATTGTTGCCTAGAATAAATCATTGTAGTTAAGAAATTGAGACACTACCTGAAACATCATTAGGTCCAATTGGTATCAAGCAATAACATGCTCAAATTTATCCTTAGTCGTCCTATGCTTACATGACATCTGGGAAGGTGGGAAGTTATTTTGCAGTAGTTTGATATCCAGTACGTGTCTCAAAAGGCAGTAATGGGCCAAGATCTAGCTGATTTCCTTACTGAAAATCCTTTAGTGGAAGATAAATCTATAGATACAGAACTTTCAAATGAGGAATTCTTCTCTATTCAAGATAATCTTCAACCATGGGTAATGTACTTTGATGGTGCTTCCAGAAGTCCAACATGGAAGAAAATAGGAGATACTAAATTCCACAAAGTTGGGATAGGAATTGTACTTATTTCCCCGGAAAAGGTGGTGCTACCCTATTCATTCTTATTTTGGGAACGTGGTACAAATAATGAAGCAACACATCAAGCTCTCATCGCATGTTTGGAGTTGGAAATTCAGGCACAAGTGAGTCACTTAAAAGTGAAAGGTAATTCAAACCTGGCAATAAAACAATTCAATGGTGATTTGGCAATAAGAAAAGTAGATTTAATCCCTTTGTATGATTACATCAGATAGTTAATGGAAGAATTTCATTCAGAATCGACATTTTCTGATGTCCCGCGATCTCAAAATTCCCAAGTTGATGCATTGGTTAATATAGCCACACCTATGGAAGATTCAAATCGGGACTAAACAATCATCGGTATTTCCTAATGTCATAAAGTTTCACCTTATTTTCAAATTAGAATAGATGGAATCAATGAAATTAGTCCCATCTCTGAACCATATGGTCATACTACGATATGAATGACAACTATTGGGGAATACCTTCAAAATGGAACACTCCCACCTGATAGAGATGGGAAAGAACAAATCTGGCGATGTGTGGTCAATTTTACTCTTTATGATAGCCTATATCACCTAGAAAAATTTCACTACAAAAGTGATTTTGATGTAATTACCTTAAGATGCATTGATGGTGAAGAGATAATGGTTGTCATGAAAGAAGTATATGTAGAAGTCTGTGGTTCCCACTAGTCTGGACGTAGACTGTCTGATCAAATTCGATGGATTGGATACTTTTGGCCTTAAATGATACAAGATTGTGTTGATTTCACTAAGAAGTGTCATTCTTTCCATGTATGTTCCAACTTCATTCATCAACCCCCAGAGTTGCTTCATATAGCTAAATACTCATGGCCATTTGCCACATGGGGAATGGATGTAGTAGGACCTTACCCTTGAACTACATCCAAGAAGTTTAAGTATTTTCTTACTACTACTGGTTTCTTTTCCAAATGGGTAGAGACAATACATCTCAAATAAGTTAGTTGTAAAAGAATTGTTAGCTTCATCAAGTCTAACATCATTACCCGATTTGGTCTCCCTCATACAATATTACTGGAAAATGGAACCAAAATCTGTTAATCCAAGGTAAAGAGGTTGTATCAAGAACACAACATAAAATCCAACCATTTATATTGGTATCATGCAGAGGACAATGGAAAAATAGATGCCTTCAACAAGAATCATTCAAAAATTCAAAAAAATATAGTGGATAAAGATAAGAAATCATGGCCTGATAATATTTTTCTTGCTTTATGGGCTTATCGGACCACCACCCACACTACTACGCTGTCAAATCTATGTTCATTGGTATATCAAACATAAGAAGTCTTTCTCATTGAGGTCCAATTACCTTCACTCAGAGTAGAAATTTGTGATTAGTCATCTACAGATGAAAATTATCAAAATCGATTGGATGAATTGGAATGATTAGGTGAAAAAATTTGGTTCACCCTACACCACTTGTAAGTCTATCAGAATCGAATAGCATGGGATTTCAACAAAAAAGTTTGTCTTCATTCATTAATTCAATGATAATTGGTATTGTTCCTCAGAACACCAATGATACCAGGAATGAAGCCTCTGATGCTTGATCCAAAATGGGACAGACCTTACTCATTACATAAGGTCTACTCCAATGGAGATTATTCATTAATCTCAGTGGATGAAGAACTCATCACAACTCCAACAAAAGCCAGATTCCGGACAAAGTATTTTATGTTACACAAATAGTTACGTCCATCTAGAAGTTAAACTGACTAACCATCGTCTTGGCTATATGAAATTAAATTGTACAACCCAACGTCATACATGACGTAAAACTATATTGTCCTAAATGACATTAAACTATTCACATGTTCATCCTATATGTTGTAAAACTGAAAAAGTCCCTTAATACGCTCTACATGACATTAAATTGTATTTTGTCCCTACTACATGAAACAAAAATGTGTCGCACGAATAGTCCTCACTGCAAGACATTAATCTGCATAGTCCCCTGATTCGCCCAACATGACGTTAAACTGTTTCCCTTCCTTTTTCTTCCAACATGACGTTAAACTATGAAAAAGTCCCTAAATACATCCCATGTGACATTAAACTGTATTTTGTCCTAGCTACATGACACTAAATTGTGCAGCACCATCATCCTTGATATATGAGGTCAAATGATACATTCCCCCATTATCCCTCACCCGAAAGAGAATTATTATTTACATTTATTCCCAATCTTGTTATATTCCAAAGAAAACATGGATACATGGAAATCCCCAAACCATTAATCTTGGGTCAAACCATCCTTGCAAAAAAGTACCCTTTCACCCTTCACTTATACGAACCAAATCTGTACAAATGGTATTTTACAAACTACATGTGTCTTGATTCCCATCCTTATGAGATACGTAGGAATGTTCAATCATCCCTCAAATCAAGGACCAAGTATTTGGCCCTAACCCCAAATTCCACTTTCAATCCCTTGGCTGAAAAGTTCCACTGTTAAAACATGAATGTGGTATGAAAACCCTAGTCTTCATTCACATCAAGTTTATAAAACACACACTGTGTATTCCTTAAAATGGTCCAAAATCTACCACCTTAAATGAAGATAATCTACATTCTCGTCCCACATGACATTAAACTATATTTTGAGAACTATGTATTGATTTATTCCCATCCATATGGGACACATAGTGAAGTCCAGGACCACAATTCAGGACCCATCCACAACATGATTATGGTCAGCATTGGTCTATGTATCTCTTTCTTGCATTGGACAATGCCCATATTGATGTGTCATACTCCTAACATTAAATACATCTAGATCACCATAACCCTTTTCTTGACATCTGGTCACAAAATGTTTGATACCCGAGAGTTATTTTGACTGAGAATGTAGTATGTGCCCTTAGGGGGCCTTGCATAAAACGTCTACATAACAGACATGTCAGCCAAAAGATACTATTATTTAACTATGCATCCAATGCCTTTAAGTGGACCTTCCGAATTCAACCCCCTAACGGGTTTTCCAAATAGCTGTACCTTCATTCTTTGGAGGAAAACCTCTTTTTTACATATTTTTCGTTATAAAAATATGTATGGATCTACAAAATAGCCATTCTTAACATATTTGTTCCACACGCCTTTACATTATCTTAAAGAATTCAAGTCTATGGTTTATATTTACCTTCCCTACGTTTGGGTCATACCTTTGCAGAAGTGACATTCATCCACTTCTTTTTCAATCTTAATTGGAAATATCCTCTCATTATTCAAGTACCTTTCTCCATACAGTGGACTCTATGATTTGGAAAAACTGAATCTCCATAAACATTAACTGGAATTTTAGCAATAGAAAATTAATATTTTTTACAGTTCTTTTGCCTAACTATGAAGAATGTGCCCTTAGCTAGCCTTGCATAAGTAGTCTACATAAGAGACCTGTCAGCCAAACGATGCTATTATTTGAATATGCAGCCAATGCCCTTAAGCGACCCTGCATAATTAAACCCCCTAACAGGTTTGTTAAATAATAGTAACATCACTCTTAAAAAATACTTCTTCTAATTCCTTTTATCCCTTATTTCATATCGTTCCTCATATTCAAAAATTTTTAAGTCATAGTTTACTTATTTTCCTCTATACTTGAATGTGGTAATATATTTTCAGATAAATTATCAAGGAATTGAGTCAATTTTAATACATTTGGTCAAAGCTATTCAACCATAAACATTATCCTTTTTATGTTTGACATGCATGACATTATACTTCCCACAAAAGACAAGGTAAATCTAATCAAAATACAAGTCCTAGCTCACTAAACAAACATTTTGTATGATTTAGGTAATATTTAGCAATTAAAAGATGTAAAGTTCATACGGTTATTTTGATACCCGAGAGTTATTTTGACTGACCATGTAGTATGTTCCCTTAGGCGGCCTTGCATAAAACGTCTTCATAACATACATGTCATCCAAAAGATAATATTTTTTAACTATGCATCCAATGCATTTAGGTGGCCCTGCAGAATTAAACCCCCACATAAAGGAAGATAGATTCTTTGTGGGAAATTAAGATGATACTTTTTCAAATAATTGTCCAAATCTAGGAGAGTGATATTGCAGATATCATAGTAATCATGGCCAACGATGCTCATCATGTCATCAATCCTCTTTCTAGACAGCTCATTAGAAATTCCAATTCTTCTGGGATCCATTGAATATACACAAAGGTCGAATAACTAACTCTTAAGTAAGTTGATTTTTCATAAAATTTGTGAAGAAAAGTGAAAAAATGGATAAGACATTAAGGCGCGCAAGACCTATGTCGGTGAACAAGTCTAGTATGGTCTCACCAGTTTGGGCATGCAGGTATCACCACGCAAGTCAAACTACCTGTGTAGAAGCGCACCACTGACAAGAGCAACGAACCACGAAAAATAAAGACACTTTCGTGACGAGAGCCACTTGCGCAATGAGAGCAATGTTCTTTGAATGTTGGGTGCTTTGTGTGAGATTGGAACCCATATTTATAGGCAAGGCTGCACCCCTGCACGAAGAAGCCTGTGTGGATCTCACCTGTGTGCCGCTACCTGTGCGCTAAAAACTTGAGCGCTGAAGTTCCTTTATTTTCCATATTACCTCAGTGTCACGTTCTCCTTCTATTTGTATCCGACTCTGAGGGGGGCCTTTTTTTGACACTCCTTTACATCATAGAGTCTAAATGAATGAAAATGGGGAATACCTTAGGCACAAATATACTCATCCTTTGAAGAAACATAAATTTTTTTACAAAGGCATGAACAAAGATTTGTTTACACATGGGTTGCGCATATTTCATCATGGTCTCATAAGTATATGTGCGCGCCACATATTAGTCATGCAGGTGACTTGCATTCCCTATTCTTTTTTTCTCCCAAGGTCCTCAATGGCCTATAAATACCGCTTGTTGGCCCCCCATTTTGGGGATGAAATTTTCCAAAAGTCAGATTTATGCTCTCGGTGCCCAAGTCTCTACTTTATGTTTTCTAAACATTTCTATGGTAATTTCATACCTAGAATGGAAGATATAAAGAATGGAAATAAGTCCTAAGTGTTGAAATTCATTAACACTTGCGTTCCGAAGTGTCTAACCCTCAAGGGAATTGTCCACACTTGCGCGCCGCCTTATCCATTAAAAAATACTTGTGTACCGCTATTTTGGAAGCCTTTAGGGATAATACTAATGGTTTGTGCCCTATCTCACCCATGTATTACCCTATTGGTTAACGGTCTCCCATGTACACCCATGTCACTCAAGTATACTTGCACGACAAATACTTGAGCGCCTAAACAAGACTTGCGCGCCTGACTATTTTTGGGTGCCCCTTCTACCAACTCAACTCTTTTCTTCAAATCCACCTCTCCTCTTCAAGATTTAGCCTTCAAACCCCTCTTCAAAGCCATTTATAGCATGGTTCCATTTTTTTATTCCTTATCTAAAATGAATTCTGTGGAAGATCTCTCAAATTCTTGTTATTTATATAACTTTATGTTACTATGGTTAGAGGATTCCTTCATTTAACCTCATCCCTTAAGATGAGAGAATCTTTAATCTGGGCATCCTTTTTAGGAGTAAGCCCCAAGTTCCCAAATATGGTCATCCTATTTAGGAGTACGCCCCAAGTTCCCTAACCTGGGAATCCTAATTTAGTGTAAGCCCCAATCATAATTTCTCTTAACCTGGGATTCCTTTTTAGGAGTATGCCACATATCTCATGTCCCCTCAACCTGGGCCAACTCTTCAAGAGTAAGCCCAAATCATAATTTCTCTTCCCCTGGGCCTCCTTTTCAAGAGTAAGCCCCAAATCTCATGTCCCCTCAAACTGGGCCTCCTTTTCAAGAGTAATCCCCAGCCATAATTTCTTTTGACTTGGGCTTCCTTCTCAGGAATAAAACCCAATCATAAGTCCACCCTAATTTGGGCATCCTTCTCAAGAGTAATCCCTATGTTAGAGTATCCAAATCTCCATAATGCACGAATATCTTTTATGGAGCTTGCTCTTGGGATTCTTTCCTAAACTAACTCCTGATATTCATTTACTTGGGTTGTCAAACATACATAACCCCATATCATTCCTTGTGACCACATCTTTCATGGCACAAATCATCATGTTTTACTAATACCACTTGTTTCTCACAACGAGCATGACTCATGTGAGATTAGAGTGTAAAAGTAACCATGACACATCCCATTGGGCCGTTAATCATACTTAAGCTCCACATTTCTTAATTTAACTTGCTGGACTTTGATCTCCACCTTAAAAAGTAGAGTACGTAGGAAGCCTTTCTATGGTTCAATCCCACCACCCATTAATTCTCATCTGTCCTATATGACGTTAAACTATATCTTAATTCCTGAACTACGTGGGTTTTCATTCCTCTTTAACAAGTATACGTAGGTAGCCCATCTGCAGGTACGATCCCAACTCTCAAATAATTCATGTCCTTCTGAACGACAATAAACTTAAAGTGCCCCACTGAGTGGCTTTATAACTAGTATGGTTATCATAATGACCAAGATATTTCTCTATAATGTATTGAAGGATACCATTGACTAAGAATATCCAATACATACAGATGATTCTCTATCTATGTAGAACCTCGAATACATATTAAATATTCTCTAAATCTCATAGATATCAATCATTGATTGCAAGATCTAAAGGAAAACTCATTTTCATTCTTGGTAAAATAATAAGGATTCACGAACATAAATCAAATCTATAAGAGAGTCCCAGAGTAGACAATAATTCCCCCAAAAAGATTTGATGAGTCCAAACTCCCATCCTCTCAACCAAAGAAAATTCTTATGCCTCATCGGTCCACAACAAATGAGCACCTACCTTTGGAAAGTAAGTCCAAATGGATATAAAATCATTGGATGTTAATGGTTCAATGAAAAAACCCGATAGAAACTGATTGGAATGTTTGAACCAAAAACAAAGATGATCATCCACATTTCCATAAGAAACACTCACTTATAATACTTTTATACCAATTATATAATAAATTATGTTTACATGGGATATTTTGGTGATATGTACTACATGTGTCCAAAATGACATTGGTAGGTTAATTATGTAAAAAGTTCCCATCATTACATCATATAATGAATAATGATAACGTAATAATGTCCATTTTTTTACAAATATAATAATTTTAAATCAAATCAATATATATTTTTTTGAAAATGAACTATGGTTTAATCATATATATTATATGATATATATATATAAATGTGTTACATTATCAATTTTTAGTGGTCACGTTGGAATGAAAGGGATTGTTATTTTACCCCTCTATAATTATAATGATTTAATATATATATATATATAGAATATTACATATTAAAATATTCTTATTTATTTATACCATCAATGTGAATTGGTGATGAAAAATGAATCACATCGCTTTTTGAAAGTGGTCATCCACATGTATGCATGAAGAAAACTTTCGTTTTTCTATTCATGAAATTTTAATAATATAAATGATATATTATATTCTCATAATGATAAATATTTCATTAATATCACAAATAAAAATTATTTCAATAATTTTTACATCTCTTGGGAGAAGGAAATTGAAAGAAACTCATATCAGTTTCTAAGGCAGTAGTATTCCATACACATGAATGATAGTTTCATTTCAAATTTTAAAAAAGTGGAAATGGATTGATATAAATCATGAAATAAGTCCAATAAATTAAAATTATATGGTTTATTATGCATTTAATATTTTATAATAGTTGAATAAGGTTGGAGAGTTGTGGAAGAATTCATAATACTAAAATACGGAGAACAAACTGTACATCATTAGAAAACCTCCTTTTCCAAACACATAATGTCTTATAAAATAGCGTTTCTTCTTGAATCATAACCAATGTAATTATAGGATTTATTCTTTTATAGTAATTGGTAATTGATTAGCCTAATTATATGGGCATTTAAATGAGATTTTATGACATTAATATGTTCCCTTTTATAAGAGAGGTGAGCATAACTCTTGGAATATTATCATAACATTAAACTAATATATTTAAATCTACAATTTTAAATGGATATAAATTGTGTTATATAAAATAGATCATGTTTATGGTTTTAAATAAAATTATATAATAAATATATTAATTTTTATGACTATATTTATACCCTTATCTTTTGGTTTTAACCCCTTTCAATTTTTTCGTGAAAACATAGATTTTTATAATTTAAGAGCCAATATAATTGAAATTAAATAGTAAATGACCAATAAATGTACCATTACCAATATCTTAAAACTTTTAAAAGTATTATTTGGTGTTATTGAATTTTTATTAACATTATATCATTTCAAAAAATGATATTTATTATAAAATTCAAATAATGTTAATTTTGAGAACTATTCATTTCATTGGCAATAATAAGATCATAAAAACATATAATATTTTTTAAAAAATATTTATATATCCTTATCATGTCCTATCCATATAAAATAATTTTTTATAACATTATTTATCACAAATTATATACATTTCAATATTTTTGATATCATTTATTGATATCTATTATTTAATTTAGTAATTAAACTATCAGCTTCATGCTATAATTTATGATATTTATTTTTTCACTAACAAATTAAAAAATTAACTTGATGAAGATCAATATTTGTGGTTTAAAAATTAAATTTACCGTAAAAAGTATCCCATATACAATATAATATTTAAAATATAACTCCAATTAAAATTAGTTTGATATGTTGGAAATTTTTAAATTAAATAATATAAAGTTCATAGTCTCATACATATGGATGAAAATGCCATAAATTAAACCCATGTACGGATATGGTTGAGATATAACCATATTATAAAATATAGTTACTTTTATGGTTTATTTATTATTTCTTATGATCTTATTTTAAACCATTAATTTCTAGATTTACCCTTTACTATGGTCACAAAATCACTATCTTTACTATTAATTTTGTAAAAATAAAATTTTAAATAATTTACTAAATTTTTAACTACAAATTAAAAATATAGAATATTTTTTTCGAAGTTTAAATCATGGAAGATTCAGAAATTACATTAAAATTAAATAGGCCAAATTCAAGGAATTTGTTTTTGTGAAAATACCCACTTATATATATATAATTATTTTACATTAAACTCTTTTATAAAATAATAAAAAATTTTAATTGGATTCCTATAGATAAAACACTACTAATTAAATCTTAAAAATAATATAAAACACAATTTGATCTTTTAAATATAAGGAAATAATATAAATTTTTCAACAAAAAAGCATTTTTCACTATTCATTGAAAAAATAAATATTTTCATTAAATTCAATAAAATTAATCCTATGTTATTTTCGATAAGATTAATAAAAAAATTTATTTTTGAAATTATTTATTGAAATAATATAATAAATAAAAAACCATTATTGAAGAAATTTAATATTCCATGAATAAAATTACATTACTAAAAATTTCAGTGATTAATTACAATAACTTATTAATACATAATCTATGACTCGGATGATAATATATAAAAATAATTATTTATTTATATTCATAACATATAATTTATAGAATATTTTTAATGGTCCCAACTATATAATAATATTTTATGTTTTGGTTATTACTGATGTTATTTATTATATCTATTGTAGACATTCATTTTAAAATCTTGTGATGTTATATTGGACTCGTATTTAATAATAATTTCCCTTGAAATTTTTAATTTTTTTATTAACAAGGGATTTAAATCAAAAAACTAATTTAAATGATGGATATAGAGTTATAGAGAACATTATATTGATAAACTTAACCACAAAAAAATCTTGAATCCTTAATGGGTTTAAAGACATAGATTTATCGACAAGACAACTAAAAAAATACAATTTTCAATTCAAGATCATTTATTAAGAGTGGGGGAATTTAATTTCCATCTATACTACAATCATAGAGAAAAAATACCTGATTGAAAAGTGTTATTTTATCATTTAATTATTTTCCACCACATAGTCCTCTTTTCTACCTAAAACAGAATTTTTAAAATGAATTTGTTCATACTGAAATCACTGATATAAAATTTATAATTCATATCATAATAAAAAATAATAATAAATCTTCAGATAATAATTAGGAAATAAAATACAAAATTGTAAGATCATGATAAGAGGAATTCAAAAACTAATTAACATTCATATAAGAAAACTAATTTAATATAAAACATTCCATAATAATACTTAAACCTCACTATAGATAATTCAATAAAACTTTTAGTTATTATTTTTGATTCTGTAGTGCTAAATTTATCACTAAAAAATACTTACAATGAAATTTTCATAAATATTTCTTTCTGAAAATAGTATGGTATTTCATCATCATGACATTTTTTGTTTCACATTACTCTTCTTCCATTTTTGGATATATTCACATTAAATTTAACACTTGAGTTATCAAATCCTAAATTAATTTTTCTCATGTATAATAAATATTCATACACTCTTTAGAGTAATTTAGATTAAGATCCAGTTATTTTTCATCAGTGGTTAGCACATGGGTTGGAATGTTCTACACTATGAATGATATATAGAAAAAATCACAAACCGTATTGAGGCTTGGTGGAATTTATATTGATAATACATATAATAAATTCATTAAAAAATTTATGAATGTAAATGAACATGGGGAAATGATTCCATTTATTACCAATTCATATATCAAAGCATAACAAAAATACTTTTATGAACACCTAATTTGCGAAGTGAAATTCTAAATCATCATTAAAATTATCTATATAACTATAATTCCTTGTTTTTTATATTTAAAATGATCCATAATGGAAATTTATTTTTTTAATTTATATCTATAATTTTTTACTTGTATGTTTCCTTTCCCAAAAATCATCCCAACAAGTTTGTGTATGACATCTCTTTCAATATAATGATTCAAAATAAACCATTTGAATTCATGAACAAAATCAGTTGTTATAATAACATCATAAGAAAAGTGAATATGGATCAAACATAAAATAAATTTATATTTTCAATAAGCATATCATTTATTATAATATTATGATAGTTTTTTAGATAATCCAACATTTTGAGGATGTTAGCGATGCCCAAATGATGTTCTGTATCATATGAATTATGAAGAATATTCTAGAATATTGATTTAAATCACTAATCATGAAATACATAATTTAATGATGTTCACCACTAATTAATAAACCATAATTAATATATATTCAATCAAGGCTCCAAAAAGTTAAACATTTTATTGTAGAAAATGAAGAAATAAATTATTTACAATGATCAGTGCTATCACTTATTTATACATTCTTACAGGGAGTCATGGTTGTATTACAATATAGTATATATTAATTGCATCATATTTCTAGAAAATAATTAATTTATAGCTCATGACTACTATTATATTTTATTCTCATCCATGAAGTTTTGACAAAGAAAACATCTTGAAACATAATAATAAACCTACCACTTATTTTTAACCTACAAAAAATGTTCCGTATAATCCATATAAATCAAGGTATTAAAATATTGTATAGGAAAATCTGATATAAGATCACCATACAAAAATTTACTTAATTAAATAGTTATAAATGGATAATTTTTATCCTTCCAAATTATATAATTCCATCTACACAAATGCTCTTTTCCAGTTCCCCATCATTCATGATTGTATTTATGAAATAGAATTTTATATTATCAAATTGTAACCTTTTTTAATTCTAATAATTATTGATTGGTAGTTATATAAAAAGTTATTAATTTCTACCCTTATTCAATAATTTATATATCAATCTATACTTTTTATGTAATCATTAGATTCATTTTATTCCTCATTTATGTGATAACTCCATGATCATTCCTAATCAATGCTTCTACTAACATACTTTCCTTCCATATGTAGAAGGATAAAGGGAAATAAAAATAATAAGGTTATTCAATCCATTTAATTTTCCTCATATAAATCATAAATTATGATAATATTTATTTTTTGTTGTTTCGGACTTTGTATATCACACATATATCCATATATAAGTGATATATCATTATCATCAATGAAAAGATTATCGCTTCAAGTTAAAAATCATGTGTTGGATAGTATTTATCATCATTCTTAACTATCATGATTCATATGAAATAAAATTATCATTATGAATAAATACACAAAAATGTTCTTTCATATGTATTATAATATTTCACATGTTCATAATTTCCAAATTGTTGATTCTAAACTAGATAATTTCTATATATACACTTCAATTATTCCAAAAAAAATTCAAATTCTGATTTATATACGATCATTACCCATATGGTATTTAATCTTGTTCGATAGGTTTCACAGTTGAGAATTTGTTAATCAAATCACTGAGAGTAAAAAATCAATCCCAAAAAACCTACAAACCAAATTTATATTTGTTGGTGTATTCCATCCTCTAACTACATTTTTCATTATAAGATAAAATTTTATTCTAGATGTGGAGACAATATGGCCATGGAATGAAACATCATGAGGCTATAATTCACGCATTATGAATATACCATATAACTATTTTAATATATGTTTCACATGAATGAATAAAATTGATTATTAGAATGTTCAAATATTTTACAATACATCGTGATATGCTTAACTAATACCACAAAAAATCAGCATATTCCTTGAATACAATTAAACTAGATCTGTAAAATCTTATGGTGAAGCAAAAAACCCAAATGGAAGTATTATACCCTCTTAATAATGATTTATCATTCAGAATAATAACTTCAATTTATCTTCCTTCTTTACTAACAAGTTATGTTACCCATTGTAAACAAAAATCATTATAATATATTCCCCTCCAAGATGTTGTTAAAATAACCCATCAATGAAAGGTAGGGAATTGATTTTATTTATAGTAATTGAATTGATTATTATGGAAACATCCAAATTTTTTTCTCTTACATGTTTATACTCCAATTAAAAAAATATTATCTATAAAATTACAATTTAGAAGGATCCCAACAATAATGGGTATATATTATAACATGTGTAGTAATAATTTACCTTTTTAACTCTTCACCTTTCAAAGGTGTTCCAATCATACTAGTTTCTATCATGAAATTCAAATTGTGATCTATGATTTAATCACATGACGAATCACTACTCTAAAAGGTAGTAAATATCTTTGATACCAATTATAAAAAATATGACACTAGTAAACCAAATTTGGGTTCTACTTTTCACATTCCAATTAATAAAATTGTAAAAATACAATCATATGAATTATATTAATAGTTATGGATAACTATATACATAAAATATACCAAATATATATTTTCTAATATAATATAAAACACTAAAAAAACCCAATTTCATTTATATTGATCAAATTATTTTTTCATCATATCATTGGGAAATGATATAAAATAAAGGTGACCTCAAATTCTTATTATGTGTTTTTACAATAGAATCATTTTTCATTAAATAATTTATAATTTAGAAGAAATGTGTATAATAGAAAATCATTATATTTAATTAATAAAATAAAAAAGGAATCCATGTACAATACCAATTCAATGAACTCTTAGATAATATAACATCATTAACAAGGAATAATGTTCTTCATATTGTGTGGAATGATTGTTGACATCATGATATATATACCATGAAGATCTTGTTATGTGATAGTTTAATATATGGGATTATATACACCAACAATCAATTTCATTTTTAAAATTAAACTAATGCATTGTGCATATTTATGAATAAAAGTTATATATATATTACTTGAATGAATAATTTATTTCATATACAAAGTTTTATCAAAATAAGGAATGAAAAATATAATTCATAAAAAAATATACCTTATCAGCCAATTTTAATAGTGTATAAATAATATAGATTTATTAGTATTTTCTATTATTAGTCAAATAACATTAATAATAGTATAAAATATATATATATTGTATAATTTTTTTGATATAATCATAACTATGAAACAAAGGTTTTAAAAGTAGAAGAAAAATTTAATTATTAGTGATCATAATAATGTTAAATTTTTAATGGAACTTTTAATTGGAAAGAATTAAAATGTTATATGAAATGACCATTGATTCATTAGAATTATTGGTTTCATAATAATATTATTAACATAAGAAAAATAATTAATATTGATGTAAAAAATAATAAAATATTTCTAACAAGTATTTTATTAATATAAAAATTAAAAACACATGGATGAAACTAAATTAAATAAACTAATTACAAAGACGAGAATGGTAGTTACCAATTTCTACATTTAAAAAAATATGGTTTCATTTGTGGGATAAATTTCAAAAGGGTCCTATCATCTAAATCCTTTCAAATAACTAGTTAATACCATTCAAAAATTTAAAGATCTCATTAAGTGTCTTTAATAAATCATTTGACTAATAAATATTATTTTTGTAAGATAATTTATAAAAATAAATATATTGATAAAAAATACATCTGATTTAAAGATAATTTAAATAATATTTTATATTATATATTTCTTTTCAATATTCCTGTTCTAATGGGAGAAAATGGTACATGAAAATGTGGGACATCTATAAATATCCTCAAGACAATAAATTTTTTGGATCTTATGAATGATAAATGACTACATTAAATCATCCATTATAATAGGAAGCCCAAAAATATGTGAGATTGTAAAATATAATCTGACAACATTGGAAACATTAAAATTTTAACCAATTTATAAAACAAACACAAAAATAAAAATAAATAAAAATAAAAAAATATTTCTTAATGTAAAATATATCATTGGGGATGTATATATATACCATATAAATTAAATTAGTTATACAATAACAAATATGTCACGATGTGTGTGAAATAGTGTCAAAATCCATTAAATCTTTCTTTTCATTTGTTGATAATCATTTTGACGCATATATAATTTTTTAGAAATTTTTATTAATTTATATTATAACTGTATTCATGTTTATAATAAATTATATTATTCTATGTTAGCCTCTTATTACCCTGTTATTAAAACAATTTCAATATTATCATAATTTCATGTGTTAATTAAATAATATTATAATACACGTATAATCAATAATTTCCTAAATAACTTCTTATTTTATATAAGTAAATAATATACATAATTAAATTGATGTCATAATGATTATATTTAATCATTATATACAATTTTAGAATTTTTATATATAGATGGTCATGGAAAATTAATCACAATGCTACATGGGGAAGATAGTTCATACGTATGCATGGGTGTTGATATCATATCAATATTTTATAAAAGGGTACGTAAATGGGTGATATACTAATTTTATTGTTTAACTATAATGAAAATACTATCAAAAATATTAATTATTTTCATCATTATTTAATATTAAAATGATCAGGTGAAGGGAAAAAATAACATTGGTGCACGAGGTTGTATTTATCCCTAAACATGATTGAATGTTTTGTTTCCATTTTCACTCAAGTAAAGATAGATAAATATTATTACATCATCATAAAAAACATCAATTTATGGGAGATTTATTTTTTATTATTTTGGAAGTGTTAATACATAATTTATGTTTCTTATTTTTTAAGTAATAAATAAAAGTGCATAGGGATGAAAATTAACTTCTCTTAGACGTACTTATTTGGAATCTCATATTAAATACCCTATGATTGGTATTTTGGGAATAAGATCACATATATAATATGTATATAGATGAGCAGAATATAATTTATTTTATATTTTAGTTGATATAAATTAATTTAATGGTTAATAAGTATGGGTATGTTTTTCCCATTCATAATTTTGGTTAGAGGAACAATTGTAATTTTTACAATTTCCACAATAATGTCTGGTCACCTTCATATAGATGTAGCTCCAAAATCTTCCATATTAGATAGGGAAAATGATAATCTGATTATACATGAAATATAAATCTTAATTTTTATGCTCCCTCTATATATACAGATGGTCATAAAGCCTCATTTCATAGATTTAGTGTAGGGTCATGAATTTTATTTTTACTAGGTGTGTGAATGAAAGCAAATAAATTATTATCTCATTGAAAAAGAATATCGAACACTGTGAAATGGTGGGACATAAATTAAATTATATCAATTTATTCAAGGATGAGTTCATTTGCAAAATTTCAAAGAAAATATTATATACTATTGAATTTTACTATGAATGTTTTATAAGGTACGTTCAAAACAAGGGTAATAGATAGGTATGAAAAATAAGTTCTCTCAATAATTTTTACCATATTAGTTCAATGATATAATAAAAAATAAAAAATTTATGTCTAGAAATAAGTATCATATCAATATTTTTACCACCTGTAATCTTGACCAACCACTAAATGATATCATGATCAGCCCTTCTAAAATATTAGAAATTTCCATATATGATCTTATGAAACATTACAAATTCATTTATTTTTTCCTTACAATCCGTTTTTGAAATCCAATATTATACATTCATCTAAAAAACTCCGTTGTATAGAAACCTAGTGAAAATTAAATGTTCAATATCATGGGATAGTAAAATATGGATGGTCAGACCTCTGCTATGATACCATCATGGTTGTAAAAAATAAAAGTAAAATTTATATAAATATTGATATTTATTATTATATTGAGAATCTTGAGAAATGTTTTCCAACACTTGATCATTTTTAGTGGGTTTTAAAACACTTAGGTTCAACATTTCACATATTCATAAAACATTATTAAATTTTAAAAAATCAATTTATAATCATTGTATATGCAAAGGAGTTGTGGAAATATACGAAATACATTTTTGGCATTTATATATATATCAGAACGAATATTAATATACCTTATGGTATTTTTCAAAACAAATCTGAATATAGTGAAAAAATCTTGCAACTTCATCTATAATATATGGCATCAATTTTGGAAGTTCTCTATTGAGCTAGAAATGGAACATTTTTAATGATCAAGAAATCTACCTTCATGTCAGAACCGTATTAATCCACAAAGAGGTTTTGGATTCCACAATGTTGAAATTGGGAGTGATGCATTTTAACAATTGTGATCAACAAATTTTATGGACATTTGGAGTCATAGAAAGATTAAATCGGCCTCTGGTACTCATATTAGTAAGATGTATTCCTCTACTTAATTATTTGAGAAATTAAAATGTTGATGGTGAAACCTATTACATGGTAGGACCTTTATGATATGAGGGTATTATCTAAAACAATAATTAATTTTTCAATGGGGGTTTTCAACATTATATAAGAATTTAAATTTCATATGATTCTATTTTACGGAATACGATTAATTTAATTAATAATACATTACAACCAATGTAGACTATCATCTGGATTTAATATAATTTTGAAACTATTTTAATGGATTTGAGGGTGATAATAAGTAATTTCCCATGGAAAATATATCTTATTTGATTTATTGTATTAATATTTCCAATAAAATTAATTTATTTTTTTCACATGTATATAGTGAATCCAATCAAAGGTTTATTATTTTTCAAGAGGTATATCATAGATATATGTATGATGTGTTCATTTAGATATCTAAACTATTGTGTGGAATTGTTGGATGAGGACATGTGATGGGTTATTAAGTATTTTTTTTTGTAAAAACCTCTGTAATAAATGATAATTTATGATTTATTATTAATAAATTGTAGGACCATATTTTTCAAAATCACGGATCTTGGTATATAAAAAATATCCATGTAAACTCATATTTACATTGACTATAAAAATTAATTTTTTACAATTACTTATTACAAAATAATAATTCTAAATTAATACCAAATTTTAATTATTCATATTAAAAATAAGATATAAATATTTAAAAATTCAATACATTGGATTGGTATAATTTAATTTTATAATAAAAAAATTACATATTGAAAAACTATTTTTAATGAAATTTATTGTTCGATCAACTTTTGATATGTATTATAAATATTACTCAAATAATAATTATATGTATTTAAATTAATATATCTCTAAAAAATATATATATTTCATTTAAATAATTCATCAATATATATTATATTTTTAATCAAAATTTATATACATTATTCATCTTATAAATGGTTATCTGATAAATAAATTTTCAAACAGGAATCATATTTTACTTCAATATAATTTTATAATATATTTATATAATGTTTTTTAAAAAAATATATTTATATATAAATATTTTATGATAATACTGAACAAATATGTTCATATATTTAATACTATATTTTCATTTTTTCATAAAAAAATTTCCCGATGGATACATTTAATAAAATTATTATCTACATATTTTGGAAAGTAATTTAAAATCCAATATTAATCCTAAATTATAATAATGTTAATGGAATGTTATATTAATATAAAACATATATTAAAGACTTTTTTAAATAAATTTTTTTATTAATTATTAATTTATCTTCGGTGTTACATTATTTCCTCTAATAAAAATTTCATACTTGGAAATTTAATGTATATTACCATTGGAAATAATTATGTTCATTATTCATCATATAATTAGATGATTCCAATTTTTAATATTCCCTTTTATGATTGGTATAAATTTCCTTTACCAGAAAAGTTATATGATTCTACAATCCTTTCTCTCTTGTTTATAGAATTTAGTTCTTCTCTTTACCGCAAAAAAGATTCCATTCCAATTTTATTTTCTCATAAGTGAGCACATGTGTTGTGTTTGGAATGTAGAACCTCAATAATGATATATAGAAAATATCACATATATTATAGAGTGTTTTTGGAATTTACAATTGACAATCCATAGATAAAATCCATTATAGAATTTTAAGTGGTCTTATGTACATGGGGCTATCTCAATTGTGAAAATTATTCTTATTCATACATATAATTTATAGATGCATCTACAACACATTATCTTTTTAACTCAAATTATTGTTTTTGAAAATAAAAAACTAAAGAAAATATTTAAATTATAATTAAAATTATTTTCTGTGAAAATATTTAGGTTGTTGATAAAATCAAATATGGGTCATTATTATTTCATAATATATATTTTTAATTTATAAATTATTTCAATATTTACTGAATAATTTGACAGTCTCAATAAATTATTACAATTCTATAATGGATGAGATTAATATCATTTTATAAAATGACAACAATTTTATAAAAACAATTAAATCAATATGGGAAATATATCTTTTTTTAATACATAGTTATCATTCCAAAAATTTAAATTTTATTATACAACTGTATTTTTAACACTTAATAATAGTATATGATTTCATAAATTAATTTTTTTCAATAATATTATTTATTTTTGAGTTTATGATTTTTATGAATTTAAAATTCTATTTAATATTTATGAATTTATATTAAAAATATGATTTAATGAAAAATAAATATATATATTTTCAATCAAAATAAACTATAGTTTCGGTGTACGAGAAATAATTTTTTGCATATTCATAATCAAATTTATTGAATTTTATATTTTATATTTGGTCGTACATTGAATAAAAATATAGGTTAAATGTAATAAATATTTAATTTTGAATATAATATATATCATAATACATCATTAAATCAATATAATCAACAAATCGGGATTTTAATATATGATATCATCTAATTAAGTAAAAATTGATTGGAACATTGATATACATTCAATTTAGAACTAAAATGACCCCATTATATAAATAGATATATGAATGAATGTATTTAATAAATATTAAATTTGATCACTAATACGAGTTTTCAAATTAATATGCATGAATAGGAGTAATTGAATTATAAAATATTGTAATATATGTATATTTGAAATTTACTTAATCAATTATTGGGTATAAGAATCTATTTTTTTTACATTTTATTAATGAAAACTATGTATTATAAAATTCAAATATGATGATAATAAAATATCATAACGATTGATTATTTTTAATGTTATCGGTTTTTATAAGAAAAGGAACATCTATCATTTAAGTTACATTCATATAATGATGTTTGTATGTATATAATATAATATTACTTATGATATAGATATTTATATTTTATAATGAAAAAAATATATAAAAAAATAAAAATTTACATTAATAATAAAAACATTATGATAAGATATATAATTTTTATTTTTGATGAAGTAAAATTGTAAAATATACCATTTTAAAAAATACTCTTCCATTTGTTGAATAATTAGATTATATGTATGAATTTTATATTTATTAAAAACATTTCATTAAATGATATTTATTTTATAATTGATAGTATGAATTTATGAATTTATTAATTGATATTACGAGTTTATGAATTTATTAATTTTTTATCATCATATAACTGAAATTTTAGAACCTAACTAATATTTTAAAAAACTATACATAATACCTTATATATTTAGATATATAAAATTATTTTTTATAAATTTTTAGAAATTTAGTCAAACATGAATGATATAAAATTAAAAATTAGTAGGATAAAATTTCTAAATAAGATTAATTTTATTTTTGGGAATGTAATATATGTATCCTAAGGTAAAAAGTATATAGCATAGTAATTCTTAATGGGTTGAAGTAAAACCTACAATGGACATGTGTTAAATTTTTTAATGAAAATTTTTGGGAATATTTTTTTGAGGAATTTAAGAGCATCATAAATTTATCACAAAATTATTAAACAATTTTTTTGATTTCATCCATGATAGTTACATTGAAAAATTATAAATTATTTAGATTTTAAAAAAGATCATTACTTTTTTCCTATATAAGAGGATGTCCTCAACTCACTTGACAACATATCACAACCAAAAGAGTTCATATTAAAAAAATCCTATTATACATTTTTTTAGAAATTTCTATGAGTTTATGGTGTTCTATGAAGGCTATCATTAAAATACATAACTCCCTTAGCAATAGAGATAATAAAAGATTTATGTTTCAATTTCTAACCTTCATTCCTTATATTAGTTTCATTATTTTCTCTTAAACATCAAAAAATATATTACACCATCATAATAAGATAACATGAGTATGATTAATATACAAGTTTAATATTATAAGTATGATATATTCATTATCCACAATTCCCTTTTGTATTAAAAGAATCTATAACCATCATTCGAGCATTATGCTGATTACCACGTCCATGGAACACCATAATTCATTTTAATTCACTACATTACCTGGAGGATCTTAATAAGTAATTTAGTATATATTTGTGGTATTTTTTTCATATTTAATTTATATAATTATTTACAATTTAACTCATATTCCCTATTATATGGAAAATGAAGTTCATATAATGGTGTAGACTACCAGCACCATAGAATTTCTGATTTTTTAAAATTCTCATTATAATCATAAGTGTATATAGATGATAATGGGTATAAAGGATAATATTATGGTTCTATAAATTAAATTGGTAAAGCATATATACACTATTTTAAGTAAAAAACCATAGTAAATTAAATTCTTAATATGATCATTATATGTCTGAAAAGTAATTTATTCATATGGTGAAATTAAATATAAAAGGTTATTTGTATCTTCTAATTCAATAATATTCCCAAATAATACTCTAATAAACATGAAATTTTCTCAATAATTATTTATAATGATATTACATGTAAATAACATCACAATCATCCATTAATTTAGTTAGGGTTTTATGAGCTTGGTTTATATGAGGAGATAAAAATTATATAATTTTTTATTATGGATATCATTTGGAATATTTTATTTTTCAATTAATCAAATAAATATCTAAATATTTAGTTTTTAGGTTTTATATTGTTATATAATAATTTTATGGTTTATATAGAAAATCAACTTTGGATCTATAGAGATCATATAAATATGATCATCACCATTATTATCATTAGGGATATTAGAAAAAGACAAATAGAAAGAAAATATAAACATTAAATAATTATGAATATTAAATTTCCATCAATTTTACAATATATCAACGTGGATAGCTTGGATAAAAATAAAAAATTGCACATTTATTATAAAACATGTTCAAAATGATGAAGTTTATGAACATTCGATAATAAAAATTAATAATACCATTATAATATATATTTAAAGAGTAATTATAAAATAATTTCATAAATGTTAACATTAAAAAAAGGTATTATATGATTGATTATGTTATTTAAATTTATTATATAATAGAATATATAAGAAATATACAATATAGGGATTACGTTAAGCGTTTCTTTTCTCAAATTATCACCACTTGGGATGTATGTCACATTATGCATTATAAATTTCACCTGAAAATATAATTTTACATTAAATAATATTTTAAAAATTGTGTTTGTTATAAGTGAAAAAAATTATCTATTATTTTATACAAGAATTCCCTATATTTATATATCATTAATCAATAGATGGTTTTCTAGGTTTTGTTATCTATTAATTAGTAAATGATTAATGTAGTTTAACTTAATTTTCCTACATTAATTTTTTTTCAGATATTTAATATGTTTTGTATTATTTATTTAAAAAAACTGAAAATGTACTATTTTTATTGATTATTTATAGACATGTTCTTTGACTATTATTTATGTTTTATATACTGAATTTTCACAATGTTATCTTACATAGGAAAAAAATTACTTTCCTCCTAAAATTATGAAATATTTATATTTAAATAATTTCAATGCATAAATGATTTTTTGTATTTCAAAATATATTTCCATAAATAATCAAATATTTTTTATCTAATTATTTTACATTGACATATCCTTTGATTTATTGAGGTAGTTATTTGAAGTTTCACCGCCACATTCTTTATCAATATTTATAATTTTATTCTATAATTGTATAGAATAATTAACGACCACATCCATTTTCTTTTATAATCATTGTTTTTGTAGAAGAATAACTTTTTCATAAATTACAAACTACATGAATACCCAATTTTTAATCATTTTTCATGATGTTTAAATGGATTATATATATATATATCGATTTTTTTGGTGAAATTATTAACATAAAATTTTTATAATTCCCTATATAGTGTAAATTCCACATTCTTTATTATCGTGATTGAATGATATTTAAAGATAATTTTACATGATTTCATTGAATTAAAATTCAATTTACACATATTAATAATTTTACAATTATTTATGGAATTATTTATGATATAATTTTATTAATACTTTTTAAAATAATATTAAACCCATTTTATTCATTTGTTCATTATTACTTGTCTATTAAAGACTATTTTATCTCTATGAGTGCTTTATTGCCTAAAAGTTAAATTATTTTCAATTTAATTTTCTACGAATCCTATATTATTTATATTAATTTCTTATTGTGCTGTAGGCGAATGAGAAAAAGGGGAACTTATAGTAATGGATCAATTATGGGTGGGTTTTATATATCTCTATTCAATAAAATTGTTAAAATTGTAAAATTTCAGAGATAAGTTTACATGATAATTTTTTATTATCTCACTATCATGGTTAGATATGTGTTACATAGAAATGTTATGTATAAGTGGTTAATATTAATTTATATTACATACATTGAGGAAAATATATTACTCACATAGGTGATGTTTCAATATACCAATGATTGTAGCACAATTATTAAATATGTTTAGTTTCATTGACATGTATATTTATTATACTAATATTCTTATACTATACACACTTATAATTTCTAATATATATATATATATATTAGTTTTATCCATTCTGAGCATTTTTATGCAACCCATTGTATTTTTTTAGTTTACTAGGTTATAAATGAGATTATTATATATGATGTGTCTAAATATTATTATTTCTAGTGATTATTTCCAATATGATAAAGATATTCCATGGAATAAATAGTTTCTTATATAGTTGGGAATTATTTTTTGTTGAAAATTGTTTTTGGTTGTATTAGTTAGTTGTTTGTTAAAATTCAAAAACAAAATCTATTCATAATTCATCTTGGTAATATTTGTAATTTAAATTTTTCTAAAAGTAACGTTATTAATGAAATTATATATATGAGGATATATATATTGTATGAGTAATGGTTTAGTATATCTTTAGTGATTATGATGATATATGTTAAGGATAAATTAAATGTTAAGAATTTCATCGATGTTTTATAAATCCTAATTGATTATATTAATGTGGGTTCAAATAATTATTTAATTCAGTGGTGGAAATTTATTATGGGTTATGATATGGTTCCTTTATTTAATTTCCAATGGATAATTATAATGGATAAGTCTTATAATTGTATAATATATAATAATTTTGTAAACGTGTAGATTTTGTGTATTTCTTGGTTGAATCATTTCTCTCGTGGTACAAAAAGTGGACACAATTTCTGGAATAGATGTATGAATGTGTAAAAAATAGGATATAAGTATATTGTGTATTAAATCAAGAATCACAATTGGTTTGAAAATTATTAAAAATTTTATAACTTGATTAACATTACCAAGTGATATAGTTTATCCAATCACATTACATTTGAGAACCATTATGAAGGATTTATTTCTAAATCTTTTTAAGATATTTGATTATCTAGTAAAAGGGAACATAAAATAATGAAATATAAATGGAAATAAATTTATCAATGTATAAAATGAAAATGTAATAGGGATGAAATATTAATTTTTTTAATATTAATATAATAAATTACATCTATTTAATTATGGACATTTTTATTTTTTGGTGAATTGTATCACATAATTTTTTTCATGAATACCAAACCATTCATTACATCATTAGTTTACGAGTGTCAATTGACAAATTATTGAATAATGTATAATATAAGATACTTATTTTATAATTAACATTATAAATTTATAATGTTTATATATTTTTTGAAAAATATTATTATAATTCTAAAACATTAGGGAAATTTTTATAAAAAAATTCATCTTTATATAGTAAAAGTATACTGGCCTAAATATAATTTTAATCACTTATAAAAAGGGAAAATAATTATATGAATAATGGGTTTAGTGGGTAAAAATTATATAATAAACTCCATTTTATTTTTTTCGTAGAGAATAATTTATGTTATATAAAAACAAGTTACCCCCAAAAAAATCTAAAAGGATAAAATTGAAAAATATAATGTGAATGAATAAGAAAAAAATTAAAAACATTTTCTACAATGTTTTTATGTGGACATTCATGAAATTACTTATTTCCATATTCTGTATTTACAAATATTATATAATTTTTCCTTGATTTATACCCAAAAGAGTTATTATTTACTATGTGTTGATATAAATAAACCCCTTTTTATTATAAACTGAGAACTCCTATCCTCACCTCTCCTTATAATATTTCCACCATATTTAGTCCCATGATATTTCGAAAAAAACATCAATATTTTTCACCATGATTATAATGTACAATTCCTTTGAAAATATTGTCCCTTAATTACCTTACCCCCATTATAATGAATATCAAACCCAATTATAGATTATATTTATAATCACCACATTCTAATTCCTATTATTTTATATCCACTTATTCATTTTATAACAACCCTACTCTTTATTACACACATAAACATGACTTATTACATAATATTTCACCTATGAAAACACTGATGATCGAGAGGTATAGTGTCTTTGTGGATTAGTAACACTACATAACAACATTAAAAAATTATATACACATCTTTATTAAAAACATCTTTAATATGACTACACACATTCCTTCATACATAGCATTCCATGTGATTACCTGAGGACATACAGAAGACGATTGAGAGCTATAATCCCCCAAAAATGAGTAAACAAGGCATAACATGAAGAATACAATACATGTTAGGAAAAAAACCAATCACTGAAGCGTATGAGATACCTGACATAAAGGCTTGATCATATCATTGAAATGTGGCTTCAATATTTATCATGATATTTTCATGATCCAAGGCTCATTACACATGGTGCATGAGTAAACCCTCATTGAACTTGTATTATCATGAGTAAACCCTCAATTCACTTCATGTATCATGATACTAATAATTACCCATGACATTAGAGCACTATCAGGGAGCAACCTTCTTAGTCATTTCATTTCAGGCGTAAGTGTGCCACAAAGATCATACAACATGGATTCAATAGACATCACAGTTTATTATACGGTAAAGGAATTTGTAATTCATGCATGAAAATATATAATCAATATGTAAATGTTCATAAAGTTGAATAACCATCATAGAGAAATGGGCATGGTATTCACTACACAATTACTCTTCCATGGAAAACTGTGTTGTAATATTGAAAGCATAATTACATGACAAATGAATTCATAAAAATTGTTGATGATAGAGAAAGTGGCGTGTTATCATATATACATGAAATGGATAGTAAGGGGGTAATATAGATATATTTTCAAACACATGTAATGGAATTCTTGATTTATAAAAAATGAAAATTCTATAATGTAAATGAGAATAGAGAAATCCCTTACGAAATTTATGCATTGTAACATGTGTACATGAGAAGAATTAATGAGATATAAAGGGGTATCTCATAATTCACACATACGGAGGTCATCATGGGGTAGGTTATAAATCATACCAAATAATTTTTCATTGAAATTAAAAGGACATAAAAACATCATGAAATCTGGAAAAAAATGAGAAAGGAAGAAATCCTTTACTTGGATGTGTGATCCCAAAGGCATATGAGTGGATTGAGAGAGGCTTCATGAGATAATGAAGAGAATTGTGAGTATTCATTATAGATGTGTAAATAGGTTGGTCTAACTCCAATATTATTGAGTGAAGATGATGTGGTAGCTTATGTGGTTTTATATAAGAATAGAGAAGTAATTCTTTTTTTATGTTTTGGAAACCACACATTAAAATAATCAAAACCACAAACCAACTCAGGGTTATTGATCATGTTTTTTTAGGGTAGTGGAATACATTATTTTATGGGGCCAATACCTAAATTCTTAAAATACCAGGATTTATTATGTAAAGATGAGTCACACTCTCAAGGAAAATCCATATAAAAAGTTAAAATGTTTTATATGTCTTGGAGGCCCCAGTAATGATTTGTAAAATAAATAAAACATACCTAAAATCAATTCATTTTACTTGTAAAACATATATTGCCTGAAAAACCGAATTATAGTATTTTATTATATCACTATTGGGTCATTGTGATCTCATAAAACACATTATATATTTAAACAGTCTTTAATTTTGACACAAAAATTAGGTTGTCTTGAAAAATTATGAAATACTCAATATTGGATAATTTCAATGTCCTATTTCCAAAAATAATATTCAATTTGTCAAATTGTTTTTTATATTTGTGAATATTTAAATTTAAAAAAAAATTATTTTTATAGTATATTCATGGGTTTTGATAAAAAAAATTCAAAGTGTAATAAAAATTACAATTGTATTCCAAAAGATTTTATGATAATTTATATTTAATAATAGATAATTTATTAATAATATTTTATTAATATAATATTTAATTAAAAATAATTTAACTTATTAAAATTAAATTTTTAATTGAATATTAATTAAAAATACTATATGTTCATTAAAAAACATTTATAGCGTAATAAAAATAAACTGAATGTATAATAATTATAATAAAAATAATTAATTCACATAATCAGATTGATAAGGACTTGTTACATAGCCCCTTATAACACTCGTACATGAACAGGTGATAGAATTTTGGGGTGTCTCAGATAACATTGCTCGAGTGGTAATCATTATTAACTTCCACTTCCCCTGTATGCTATTCCATTTGAGATTAACGTGTTGAATCCCGGATCAGGATTGTCCAAGAGCGACGCCTAGTGAGACCACCTCCATTTTATGCTCTGAAAAACGGGCTTCATAGGGAGAAATTCTACTGGATAAGTTTATCTCTACCTTTTCCTGAATAAAGTACATTTCTAAAAGCCCTATATTTATACTAATCATGTAATCACTATTCAACAGGTATATTAGCAATGATTAAAATTCATAATTGTATTATAAAATCCAAAAACATAAAACCAAGGATGTGAATATCTTATAAAACCATTATAATTAATAATAAATTTAATAATATCAAGAGAAATTTTCATTAATGAATGTTTGGTCCAATACAATCATACCCCCTTAAAAAATTTCTCCATCGAAATTTCCATTTACCACTCTAAAAGATATGTGGGTTACCCATATTATTAACTTCCTCGGATTCCCAAGATTCTTCTTCTATCTAGTGGTTTCTCCACAACACTTTCATGAGTGGAATTATCTTGTTTTATATAAATGTTTCCCTATAATATGTGATCTTCTCTGGCTTCTCTTCATATGAGTGGAAACTATCCAATCGTAACACCTTCGAATTGAGTACATGTGATGGGTCGGGTTTGTAATTCCTCAATTGTGATACATGTAATACATCATGTACTTGAGAGAGGTATGGTGGGAGTATTAGTCAATATGGCACTACTTCAATGCGATCAAGGATCTCAAAAGTGAAAATGTACCTAGGAATAAGATTTCATTTCTTCCCAAATATCAATACTCTATTCCATAATGATATGTAGAAAAATAACATGTCTCAGACATCAAAATCTAGACCTCATGGATGATTATCGTTATAGCTCTATTGTCGACTCTATGCAACATTAATGTGGTAATGGATGGACTTATCCTTCACCATTTTATCTCCAATTTCTGGACCTAGGAGTTTTCACTCCCCATCTTCATCCAAACATACTGTTGTTATGTACCTCTTCCCATAAAATTCTCCATAAGGAGCCATTTGGAGGATTCGGTGGAAACTATTATTGTAAGAGAAATAAATAAGAGTGATATGATGATCTCATCCTTCCTCTGTGTCCATCGATCATGCTCTCAACATGTTCCCAAGGTTTTGAATAGTATTCTCATATTTTCCACCAGTTTGAGTATGAGAAGACATACGGATGTTCATCCCAATATGAAGAGTATGTTGAAGACTCTTACCAAACATATAGGGGAATCTTGGGTCTCGATATGATACAATCGATATGGGTAATTCGTACAGCCTTACCACATCCTTGATGTATATCCATTTCTTTTCATCCAATGATAAATCCTCTTGAATTTCAATGAATTGTGCATTCATTTTATGACGATCCACAAAAACCAAGATAACATTGTTTTCCATGGATTTCATCAGATGTCCAGTGACATCTTCCATGTTTATGTTCTCCAATTTCAATACCTTAATGGGTAATGGTTTCATCATACCCTTAGACTTCTTCCTTGTATCCTTCACTTGTTGTCATACCATGAAATTTGATGTATACTCAGTAATATCATTCCTAATGTTATTCCACAAATAATTCTCTTGGGTATCTCTATACATCTTTTTATTTCCTTGGTGAATGGATAAATTCAAACTATATGCGTCATCCAAAAGATCATTCTTTAACTCTGGGATTGATAGAACATATAGTCTAGTCCCAAATCTCATAATTCCTTCTTGATTAACATTGAACATTGAGTATTTTTCTTTTCTGGTTATTTACACTTTCTTACAAATTCCAACTTCCTCATTTTGATCATCCTTTGACCATTCCAAAAGATTCTTTTGATAAATCATTTGTTAAAGGATTGATGATGTTCCCTTATTTTGATACACATGTCCATATTCATCAAATCTAATAAGATTGGATAATTTTCAATTCTCATTAATGATATAATCAATGGGTCCTTTCTACATAGATAATCTACCACCTTGTTCGAATTCCCAGGGTGGTAATGGATTGAGTAGTCATATAATTTGATCAAATCATACCATCTTCATTGTAAAATGGTCAACTCTTTCTGTGTGAATATATTTGAGGCTTTTTTTGTCTGTATATATTTTACACTACTTCTCAAAGAGGTATTTTCAGTAAATTTTTAAATCAAATATCACTACAACAAAGTACAGGTCATGTGATTTATAGTTTCTCCTGAATATTCAAATACATTGAAGCATGGGAATTGACATTGTCATTTTGCATCAACACATAACCCATACCCTTCTTTGAATCATCACTAAATACAACAAAATGTACTCCACTTGTGGGTAATGTGATCATGGGCACAGTGATAATCCTTATTTTCAACTCCTTGAATCTCTCTTCTCATTCATCAGTCCTAGAAAACATTACTTCTTTCTGAGTTACGTTATTTAGTGGTTTGATAATCATGATAAATTTCTCTCAAATCAGAGATAATATACATTTAACCCTATTAATCTACGTAAATTCTTTACCATTGATGGCTCTGGTCATCCCTCAATTGCAAATATCATGGAAGGATCCCCATATATCTCATTGTTTATGATGATATGACCCAATAATGAGACCTCCTTCAATAAGAACTCTCAATTTTTGTACTTTTCATTGAGATTATCCTTTCTCATGGTCTATATTACAGTGCATATATTCTCCTCATGATCCTGCTTGGATTTTGAAAATATTATAATATTTTCCTTAAATACTACCACATATTTTCGAGGTAATATCTAAAGACCCTATTTATCATGTCCATGAAGATTTTTAGAGAATTTTTGAGTCTGAATGGAATTACTATGAATTCATAGAGTTTTTACCTTTTACGAAATGAATTCTTGGTAATATCCCAACTACAGATCCACCTAGGAGATGTTTTTTTCTCCACATTGATGATCGAACAAGTCATCAATTCATTATAGAGGATAATTTTTCTTTATCATGATTTTGGTTAGATCATGATAATAAATTCAATGGTGCATTAACAGGTCCTTCTTCTTTACAAAAAGGATTGGGGTAACCCAATTTGAATCACATGGGCGTATAAACCCTTTATCTAGATTCTGTCATAGTTGTTTCTTTATACCCTGAAGTTTCACAACAGCCATTCTATATAGAGTCTTGTATTTTATAAATTTCTAAGGTATAATATCAATTGATAATTCAACATCTCTTTTAGGAGGAAGACCAAGAAATTCATTAGGATGAACTTTAGAGAATTCCCTCACAATAGTCATGTCTTCAAGGACAGTTTCTTCATTATAATAAATCATCTAAGAAGGATTAGAATTCTCATAGATCAATAATATTCATGATTCAGGTGATGGTTCTAAATAAAAATCATTTTCCTACTTGCATTGGTACATAAACGAGGGTCGATTCTCCATATGCATAGTGATTTCCTTCTCATGGAAAATTATTTAGACTCTATATAGGGAAATCCAATCCATGCCATGAATTCCATCAAATTCCACCAGGGGATGTATTAAGAGGTTCACCGGGAAGATAAAACCACAAATTATGATAGGAGAGGAGTTATATTCATTGGATAAAATGATTCCCCATTTTTCGTACTCACCGAAATCATTACTTACATGATTTGAAGTGGTGTTGGGATTTTTTTACTAAACATTCGAGAAATAAAAGATTGTGTAGAATTAGAAAAAAAAATAAAGATTACTATTATTGAATGAATAAGTAGTGTAACTATCACTACTTCGTTGTCAGAGTTGATTTTGGCGGTGGTGATAAAAAAACCTCACACATGCTACCCGGGAGGTTGTTTGTTTCCTCCGAAAACCCTTCTCATAGGTAACTGGTTTTCATAGTGCCCAGGTTATTTGTTGTTGAGCAATGAGAAACACATTGAGGGGTGAATGGAGTGTTCCTATCCTATATCATAGTTGTGGGATTATCATGTCACCAGTGACTATCCCTGTTCCCTTCTCTTCCACTCCTAAATCATTTCCTTTTCTCCTTCAATAAATTTCATGGGTGCTTCCTTCCACACCTTTGTAAAGTGGGGTGATGGATTTTCATATCACCATTGGATTTATATATTGGACCATAAAAATTGAAGTCCACATTACGCTTCTTATCCTTATGATTATTCTTAGATTCACTGATCTCTATCTCAACATTAAGGTTACATTGTACAATTTCCCCATAGCACACTAAGTCGAGGATCAGTAGGGATTTCTATAGGCTATGTTTCTTCCATAAAAGAAGAGGTCCACCTTGAATTCAGGTGAAACGAAAAAGCCAAAGGCATATATTGAAAGCAATTTAATGTAATCCTTATTCACTTCTATGGATTCGTCGTATATTTTTATTGTGGGTATGTAAGTCCCATTACATTTTAAGTCAGAGGGTGCCAGGAAAATATTTGTGGAACAAGATATTTCGAAAATACATTCATTACAATGCCTCGATCTCCTCCTCAGTCTTAATATTTTTTATCACTGTCCACCAATGATCGTGTTCACCCTCCACACGATATGTATCCATACGTACATTCACTTATTTAGAACATTAAATGATGGAGAATATCTTCTCAATGGAGTTGATCCATTGTTAGGGGTAACACATAAAGGCTAATCCAATGAAAAATATAGGTGACTTATAAATTATTTTTATTTCTTTAACTTATGTATTTATCGACTTCAATATATGTTATCCATTATCTATATACCGATATATATTTTTAGTTTCATTTTCAATTAATAACTATTAATATTATGCTTATGACTTTTCCAAATCATATCCACAGAGAGTGTCTGTTTCCGACGCTTTCGCCAGGGCGCACGCATATCCGTCCGTGGAGGACGCGCAGCTGTTGCCCCGCATTCCCGCTTTCCAAAGGCAGGCTGCATTCACTCCTTGTTCAGGGACGTCTTCTCCTTGATCGAAACAGGATGATGGGATGTCGGTCCTTCCTTCCGTGTATTCCTCCTCAGAACTCATCACCTAGTCCGGGTCTCCCTCATAGATTTAATACGTTGTTCGTGAATCTCATTCCCGGTTCCATATCGTTATGGACACCGGTTAATTACACTACTTCTGTCAAGACTTTCCATAGGGTCTTGACATGGTAGCGGCCTTCGGTCGGAGTAGACGGCAACATCAGGAATGTCGGGGCATCTCTCGGTGCGTGGACATAGGGGAACCTGTATTCTTCCTCATAAGAGGGCATCTCAATGGTGCAGAACCCGAGGCATGTATCTGAGGTTTTCCTTAGCTTCCTGTGTTTAACACATGGTATGTTGCAAGATTAACGTCCAGAAGAGACGGTTACGCCAAAGGCGTGTCATCCTAGGTTTTCCTCAGGCATCTCATGTTTATCACGAGGTAGGCCGTGAGTTTAACGTCTTACGGAGACTGAATGAGGGTGATCAGAACATCCCATAGAGACGGACTAGATTGGTATATCCCTAGGAGGGAACACCTGGAAGGTTTACCAAGGGGATGGATCAGAACGCCCAATGAGGACGGATCCGAGGTGGTGCACTCCCTAGAGGGGAGATGTCACACCGTAATGGCTGATCTGAACACCACTGAGGGCAGATCAGGGGAAGTGCACCCCAGGATGGGGGACACCATGGATTACCACTGGTTGGGATTGATCCTCTTGGAGGTTTCTTATGTACCATGTGTAGAGGAAAGGGATCAAAACCCACGTAGTTCGAAGGGGTGATGAATCGGGGTGTACGAAGAGGAAAATGACCCGGAGATATGATGGGGCTTACACGTGGAAAGCGGCCCATGCACTGCTAGGAGAAACAAGGAGGTGGATGGCATGATCCCACCGGGATGTGGCGGCCCGGGTGAGAATCAGGATAGTTGATGGATGGATGAATGAAGTGGAGGGGGAGTGAAATTGGACCATCGCAGGGGCGCCGGTGAAGTTGGGCTTGAGCCTTGAAGAGGCTTCCTACGTATCCTCGTGGCAAGGAATCAAAGTCCGCGTAGTTCGGGGAGGTGCCGGTGAACCGACGTGAAGGTGGACCTTGGCCCGATGGATGTCGTCAGTGGACTGACGTGAAGGTGGAACTTAGCCCAATGGATGTCGTCAGCGAACCAACGTGAAGGTAGACCTTTTTTCCAATGAGAGATGAGCCTGAACCTTGGGGAGGCTTCCTATGTACCATTCCTTGACATGGATCAAAGACCTCGTAGTTCAAAGGGTTTCATCGGTGAACCGACTTGAACGTTGACCCGTGGGTCCACTAGTGGCGGGCTTGAACCTTGGGAAGGTTTCCTACGTACCATGCCTTGGCATGGATCAAAGTCCTCATAGTTCAAAGGATTGATTGAATACAATTTAACATCATGTGGGACGGGGGTGAACCGACGTGAATGAGGTCGGAATGACCAGATGGTGGGTTTGAACCTCGTAGAGGCCTCCTACGTACCATGTCATGACATGGATCAAAGACCTCATAGTTCGGGTTGGTCACAACGGCTTGCTATCGGACTGGAATTACAGTTTAACGTCGTGCTGGACGTAGGTAGAACATGACGTGAATTGGATGATGGGTGGGCTTGAACCTCGTGGAGGCTTCCTACGTACCACGCCTTGACATGGATCAAAGACCTCGTATTTAAAATGGGGCTTTGACGGCGAACCGACGTGAAAGTGGACCTTGGTCCAATGAGTGGTGGGCTTGATCCTCTGGAAGGCTTCCTACGTACCATGCCTTAACATGGATCAAAGACCTCGTAGTTCAGGTGGGAATGGCTATGCAGTTTAATGTCATGCAGGACAAAGGGGGCATACAGTTTAACGTCATGCTGGACGAGGGCATGTAGTTTAACGTCATGATGGACGATGGATAAACTAGACGTGGATGAACGACCGAGCAATGTGGCTTGGACCTCATGGAATCTTCGTACGTACCATGTCTTGACATGGATCAAAGTCCTCGTAGTTCAAATGGGATGGGTCGCAATGGCTTGCCATTGGACCGGAATGCAGTTTAACGTCGTGCTGGACGGGAATGAGACCCGATGTGAGTAAATGACGGGTGGGATTGAACCTCATGGAGACTTACTATGTACCATGCCATGACATGGACCAAAGACCTCATAGTTCGCTAAGGGTGGGGGGTCAGGGTCAGTGCTCACTCTAAGCCCACTTGAGTCATGATCGGTGTGAGAAACAAGAGGTTGCAAGGACCTGACGATCACGTCATGAAGGATGTGTCCGTGAGAAGAGAAGAGGGGCTTACGTGTCAGGCGGCCCATGGTACTGGGACTTACTCCAGGATGGAGGCCCAAGGAAAATGATGATGATAGTTTTGGGCTTGAGCCGTGAAGAGGCTTCCTACGTACCATGCCTTGACATGGATCAAAGACCACATTTTTCTTCTGATGACGGCTTACCGGGGGTTTCAATGGCTTACCGCTAGAATGGGTCATAATGGCTTACCGCTGGATAAGGATGTGAACGTCTTACCACTAAATGGGGTCACAACGGCTAACCACTGGATGAGGATGTCAACGGCATACCGCTGAATGGGGTCGCAACGGCTTACCGCTGGAAAGGATCACAACGGCTTACTGCTGGAAAAGGATGTCAACGTCTTATTGCTGAATGGGGTCGCAACGGCTTACCGCTGGAAAGGGATATCAACGGCTTACTGCTGAATAGGATCAAAACAGTGGATGGGGCTTATGCGAGGAAGCTTCCCGGGTGCCGCTATGGAACGACAATGGTGAATGGGGATTACGCAAGGATGCTACCCAGGATGCCGCTATGGAGTGACACTGGTGAATGGGGCTTATACAAGAAGCTGCCCGTAATGTCTTCCTCATGTCAGGCCATGAGAGCATCCCAACTCACTGGTGGGTTGAGGCATTTACCTATGCACTGGTGCACAAGAGGGATAATTCCAAGGGGCATTGGAATCATGCCACTGTAGTCATGGCATTGAGCATCTTACGCTTGGAGCATAAGGCATCTCTTGCTTGGAGAAAGGGGTGTCCTATGTTTGGAACATAAGGATTACTACAGTTTGGAGTCATGTAGAAAGGACTATTGGTATCTCATGCTAGGAGCATAATGCATCTCTCGTATAGGGCGAGAGGCATCCTATCGTTTGTTAGATAGGGAGTACTAGAGTTTATAGTCTTGTAGATAGGACTACTGGCGTCTCCTTCTTGTAGCATAAGGCATCTCTCGTTAGAAGCGAGAGGCATCCTATGTTTGGCACATAGGGATTACTATAATTTATAGTCATGTAGATAGGACTATTGGGCAGAAGGTGCCTAGAAATGGTTGGTGTTGGGACTTACTCAAGGGTGGACCTTTCTGGTTCAACCTCGCATAGGATCCAAGTCATAGGGTTTGGAGGAGTTTCCTGAGGAATGGTTCGACTCAAGGTACCCGGGGAATTGATGATGAGAATCTCAACTCATGACATGGAATGAAACCCAAGGGAATATGTCGACTCTAGGTGTTCCACAGTGTGCGGAGGAGTGTATCAAATCATGGTATTCCATAGGTGGAAGGTGGGAGCACATAAGGGCGCAATGGAAAATCCCGACATCCCGGACCAAAAAGGTTGCATTGAGACTCTCCATTTTTAATGGGGGTCTGTGACGGTAGCGAAGGGACTAGCTCGGAGGGTCGGGACCGCAGCCCGGCAGTGACCCCGAGCGGGGGTGAGGGGGCGCAGCCCCCGCAGTATGGACCGGTGGGTGCGAAGGTAGGATCCTCGCGAAGCATAGGTCTCCGCGAAGTAGCTTCGCGAAGCATGGCCTCGCGGAGCAATGATCCCTCGCGGAGCAAAGGGGTCTCGCGGAGCTTGGTCTCGCGGAGCAGCATCGCGGAGCATGGGCTCTCCCGAAGCTCAGTCTCGCGGAGCAACATCGCGGAGCAGCATCGCGGAGCATAGGATCGCGGAGCATGGACTCACGGATCCTCCGCTCGCGGAGCAGCAACGCGAAGGAAGCTGCTCGCGGAGCATGGCTTCAAAGAGCCGCAATGCGGAGCTCCGCTCGGCCGCCCATGGGGCGAAGTGGTCGTGGCCGTCCTCCTGGAGCAGGGGGGTGAGCTGGGTATTTATAGGCAAGGGGCGCCGCGAAGCAGAACTTCCACGCTGCCTCAGGATCTTCGCGGTGCGCTCGCGAACGTCAAATTCGTTCGCGGAGAGGTACCGCTTCCGGAGCTTCGCGGCGGGCTTGCGAACGTCAAATTCGTTCGTGGAGAGTTACCTCCTCCAAAGCTTCGCGGGACCGCGATGCTCGAGTGCTTCGCATCGGTGCTTCGCATCAGTGCTTCGCATCGGTGCTTCACATCTACACTTCGCATCTGTGCTTCGCATTAGTGCTTCGCGAGGGGTCTTCGCGGCGCATCGCGAACGTCAAACGGGTTCGCGGAGCCTCTCGCCTCATTACTTCGCGGCGGCGCTCCGCGATCACGGAGGGAGCTTCGCGAATGGGCTTCGCGAACCATATTTCCAGCCCAACTTCAAATGTCCATAACTCTTGTTCCGTAGCTCCGTTCGGGCCCTGTGACCTACCAAATCAAAGCTTGCGAAATGGACTACGATCTTGGATCATGTATGGAAGCATTTGGAAAATTTTGAGAACGCGTTTTATGGGGTCTACAATGTCATAACCAAGACTCTAGAAAAGCCCATTGTCGTGCACCCATTACCATTCAAGTCTTGATCAAAGAGGTGTTTTTGGGTATTAACCCTAGATACATCTCTGTGAGAGCTGCATCTACCTTCTCATATATAGACATTGATTTATTTTCCTAATAAAACATTTAATCAATTCTAAAAAAACTAGGGATGGTTTTATTATAGATAGTCTGAAATATATTAGGCATTCACTAGTAGTTTCAAATCATAATCCCAAAAATAACTAAACCAATCCTCTAATACCCACTATAACAACCCTGCTGTTTATAAGACACATATACTGATTTATTACATTATCATGATATTAAGACAAATCTGAGGACAAAAAGGTTTAGTGACTTTGGCGATTAAAAAAATTACATAACAACTTTGAAATTGAAATACACATATATTTTGAAAACATCTTTTACATGACAACACACATTCTTTCATACTTAGCATTGCATGGGATAAACTGAGGATATGAAAATGAAAAGGGTGATAAATTAATACTATTAAGGGAGTGAAAAATTCATAACATTAATAATATAGTTTATGTTATGAAATAGGCATATCAATGTATTAGAAGAGATACATGACATAAAATCATGATCAGAACATGGATATGTGACATCAACATTTAACATGATATTCGCATGATCCAAGGATTCTTCCATGGGGATCATGGGTAAAACCTCATCGAACATTAAATATCATGAGTAAACCCTCATTTCATTTTATGTACAGTGATAAAAATCTTTATCCTATGCATTGGACTGCTATCAGGGCTCACCCTTATTAATCATTTCATTTCTTGCATAATTGTTCCATACAGATCATACAAAATGGATTCATTAAAGATCATAATTTATTCCACAATAAAGGAACTTATAATTCATACATGAATATATATATTCAATAACGAATTGTTAAAATTTTTGAATATCGTTGATAGAGAAATAGGCAATGTATTCCATGCACAATTAATTTAGATGGGAAAATCATGGTGTAATTTCGGCGGCCTAACGATATGACATAAGAATTCATAAAAATTGTAGATGAGGGAGAAAGTGGAGTTTCATCATATTTAAAATGAAATGGATAGTAAGGAGGTCATAAAGATACATTTCCTAACATATTTAATGGAATTTTGGTTTCATAAAATAATAGAATTGCTTGAATATAAACGAGGAGAGAGAAGTCCCTTATGGAATTTCCTCATGGTAAGGGGTGAACATGGGAGGAATTAACGAGAGTGAAAGGGGCCTATCATCATTCAAACATAATGATGAATGTATGGGGGAGGTGAAAAACCATACCCAAAAATTTTTAAATAAAATTAAAAGGGTATAACAACATGATGAAAGTTGGAAAAAAATGAGAATGAAAAAATTCCCTTATACGGAAGTGTGATCGCAAAGGTATGGATAGGCTTGAGAAAGGCTTTTTGGGAGATTGGGACCCCTTGGGAAGATTCTAGAGAGAGGAGTTCAGAATTTAGTCATTCTCCAAAAGCATTGAGTGAAGAGTAATTGTGTGATCAGGTAGATTTATATAGTAAATAAGAAGGATTCGTTATTATTTAGGTTTTGGACACCACACATTAATCAAATCAAAAACGTAAAACAACTCATTGTTCATTTCCCATGGGTTATGCCAAATGGGACTGGAAAACATTTTTTTATAAGTCCAATGTCCAAACTTCTTAAAATATATGGATTGATTATTGGAGGTGAATCATACTCTAGAGGAAAGTAATTTAAAAAGTTAACATGTTATATATGTCTTGGAGGGTCTACTAAAGCTTTGTGGTATGAATCAAACAAACCAATAATATAATTATTTTAATGGGAAAAAATATATTTGCTAAAAATCCAATTTATATTATTTTATTACGCCACTATTAGGTCATTATGATGTCATAAAATCATTATATATTAAAAATGTATTTAATTTTTACCCAACAATTCGATTGTCTCAATAAATCAGGAAAAAGTTACCATTGGATAATTTCAACATCCAGATTAAAAAAATAATAATCATTTTAACTATATAATCTTCTAAATATCTGAATTTTTACTTTTAAAATTGAAACCGATATTTACAAAAAATTTAACTTTTTTTGACAAAAAAAATTCAAACATTAATAAAAATTACCATTGTATTCTTAAATATTATAAGGTCATTTATATTTATAAATAATTAATTTAGTAATAATATTATTTTTAGAATATTATTTAATTAAAATATCAATTAATTTTTCAAAATATATTTCATAATTAAATATTATTTAAAAATACTATATGTTCTTTAAAAACATCTCCCATGTAAAAATAATAAAATGAATTTATATTCCTTATTATATTAAACAATAATGCACATAATTATAGTTCTATGGTCTTGTTACATAACCCCTTACGACACCCACATATGAAAAATGGGTAAGGTGTGCGATGATGAAAAACTCTTGTGGTGGCTCGGATAACATTAGTCGTGTGATAATCTCTATTAACTTCCACTTCTCCCATAGGCGGTTCTGTTTGTGCTTAACGTGTTGAAAAATGGATTTGTATTGGTCAATAGAGATGCCCAGTGAGGCCACCTCCATTCCCAGCTCTGAAAAATTGGCTTCATACCATGAAATTGAACATGATTTAACCATCACATTCTTTGTCTGAGTAAATAGGATTTGTTAAAGACCTATATTTATACTAATCATGTGATAACTATTTAACATCTATATTAGCAATGAAAAAATTTATTAACTATATTTTAAAACCCAAAAAAATAAATACAATGAATTATATAAGTTATACAAACCATATTTGTAATGACCTCATAATTCTGTGGATTTTTTTAAATACATGGGAAATCTATGAGTCCACAAAAATTGACAAAGTGTGAATCTGTGGCCCGGTGTTCCTAGAATTAATTTTTTCATTTTTGATCAGGTACATTAAGTAAACGTACGGGCGGGTTTTTATAAAATTTTGTACCGGTGCTCAAAATTGAAATCCAAGGATGTCATTAAACTCATAGTGCCGATATCACTTAAGGAGACATTCACTTCAACAACAGCAGGTGGGGAATAAAAGTAAGATATTGGGTTTTCGTGGAAAATAATAAAATTAAGTGAGCTTCACTTTATTTTTATTTGAGCCGCCATCTGGGTGCTTGGAGGTGGGTGCCACAGGATATATAACATCCTTTTGGTGGTTGGAAGTGGGGACCATCAGGCCATAGCCTCTCAGGAGAGGTTTTGATGGTGGGGACCACCACCCCTCAACCTCCCATGTGGGTTTAATGTGGTGGGGACCACCCGAGACCACATAACCTCCCAATTTGAATAATATGGGTGGGGAACACCCGAACCAAATTAATGGATGGAGGGAAAAATCTCCCAACTCTCCCCATTAATGAGGAGGATCCCCTTGACCTCCTCTACCATTTATGGTGCACCGCCTCCCTTTTAAATCCTTGTGGAAACCTTATGAATTAATTAAGGGGAGCCAAGTTAATTAATTTATTGATTTTGAATTTTGTGCCAAAAAATTAAAAATATTTAATCATAATTTATTGTTTTTCAATTGGGGTGGAATATTGGGGAGATGAGAGATTTGGAGAAAAAGTGTTCTCCAATGAAAAACCTCGTCTCCCAATGAAGAACGAAGAATGCGTTCTTCCAATGAAGAACACCGACGACAATCTCCTTCAATCCTCTTCCCCATACACCTACCAATTTGAAGCATCTTTTACAACTGACGTGCGAACTCGGGAGTGGAAGTGTTCAACAGATGTGACGAACGATGATATCCTTTATCTTCTTTCCATGACTTCATCGTCGAACAATGATCAAAGGTTGGGAGTTAAATTGGGTAATACTACATTCTTTATTCTTTTCTTTGGTTGGAAAGGAATTGTTAGGAATATTGTAAAACAAATAATGATCATCTTTCCTACTACTAGATGAGCCAATTTTTACCACCCTAAATGTGGAGGGTGTGGTTCAAACCAACATGGCCCGACCCCTCTGTCATTCTTGTTTATGATGATCTTCAGAATGACGACGAAGCCACAAGGCGACGAATGCAGGGAAGAAAAAGGATGTGCTACCCGCGACCTCCGTGATCCATGATGCCCCTAAGGCGTTCCACACCACTGCCAGCCGAACATGCCTTGGACGATCCCCCACCGTCTGTACCGCTCACTAAGCCGAGTCGCTACCCCGGGCCGGCCCGGCTGCCCGCAAGCCTGCCTAGCACCCTGCCTGGCTGCCTGCTGGCTTGGTCGTCCCCTCTCGGCCACCTATCGGCATTTCCTCACCCCTCCGGCCTTCTCAGCTGCCTCCTGGCCTGCCCGACCACCTCCCGTACACCCGACGAAAACACGACGGCCAACGCTCCCTGCGCGCCCCATGACGCTCGAGCCGAGCCTGACTGTGCCGACTTTCTACGCCCCTCACGGCGCGTCCAAACCGAATTGCCCTTACATGGACACATGGTCGGTCCACGCACTCATGACCGGTCCGTTCCACCCCCACTACTCGGAGACTAATAGGCAGAACCCAATGGGTCGGCCCATACTAAGTCGGGCTGGGTTGGTCCGACCGGGTCGGACCATACCCAGGCCCGCTGCGACCGCACTTTACTTTCTTTTGGCCATATCTTTGGCACCAGAAGTCCATTTGATGAACCATAAGAGTCACTAGATTTCTTATAGAGTTATGGTCCCATGGAGTATACCCACTAGAGTTTGGGGTGATGTTTAGATATAGTCAGGTTGGATTTTTCTTGAATCCAACCAGGCCCCTGAGACTAAAAGGCTGATAATTCACAGACCAAGCGTTCGATTGACGCGCCATCTGTTACGTTGAGATCCCTATGACATGGAGGAACTTTTAGATACTTATAAGTGGGAATTCGTGATAGTTGGAGAATTTAATTGTAGCTCATGGAGCAGATCATCCTAGATAAAGGCAAGCATAGTGCGGAGACATAGTAGTTGGCTGAGACCTGACGACTACTGACTGATTCGACTCCGAGTGATTGGACTATCCCATTGGTGAGTGAATTGGATTCGCGAAAGACCCACAAGGAGGAGAGCCTTGGTGTTTTGGTAGACCCACAGTACTCGATAAGAGGAGTACCTCAGCAGGGTGCGAGGGAGAGTGCCTTGGTGACGCGGCAGACCCATAGTGGGGAGAGCCTTGGGGATGCAGAAGACCCACGATACTCTACAAGAGGAGTACCAAAATAGTCCAAGGTTAGTTGGAAGTTCTTTTGTGATGCGGTGGTCCCACTATACTCGATAGAGGAGGAGTTCTTCAGCAGCTGAGGTTTTGACATTGTGACTGGAGATGTTACATGATACTACCCCAAGAATAAAATCTTGGTTTGAGCTGAGTCTGTAACTGTTGTGTTTATCTCATGATTTAGATGGATTACTTAATATAATAGGTATATTTATGGGCATATACATAAGTGGGTTTATCTGTTTATTTCATAATTTTGGTTTATCCTTTTTGGATTTTGTGAGACCTTGAGGGTATTGGGGTCCATACTAAGTATCGTTATACTCTCCGCTGCACGAGCTATTCATGCACCTCCTTATGTTGGATGTAGACAGTAGACAACTCTGATCGAGGCTAAGTGTACCAGGACTGGACAGTACCCAGAGGTGGACCACATGCCATGAAGTTACAAGGAGGATCCGGACGGACCTGGAGCACCTTAAAGGCTTTTTATACCTACCATTCTGGTAGGATTTCCCGGTGGAAAATCCAGGAGCTTTTTTCCCTTTTCCAATACTAGTACATTCATTTTTATTGTACTTTAATTTTGGGATTGTATTTCTGGCCCCTTTTACTTCTCAACACTCATTGGTTATACAGTTTTACTTAGTGTTTTTCTTCCAGCTTGAACTCTGTTGTGTGTGCTTTCAGGATTTAAAAACAATGAATTCTCTTTTTTAGAGATTTTCAACTTTGATGATAGTCTCCAGCCCCTGGCCTATGGAAGGAGGGATTGGCGTAGTCATGGAATGGGCCTCGGGGGATGGGTCATGAAAAAATGGTATTAGAGATATCAGTTCTACCACAAAACATAGGACTCTTATCTTTTCTGTGAAGCAATAGTGTTAAGGGTATTGAGTCTGGTTTTCAGTTTAGGGAGTCCAGTGTTGGTGCGATGGTGATGTATCCATACACCAGGACCCTAAATTATGATTTCTTACTCATTGCATGAAAATAATGATTGCATTTGTGTTTTCAAATGTTTTCATTACGTAATCTCAAATAGGTCACCTCACCAGGTAAAATATTTGACCGTGTCACATCTATTTCTATCAGGATACCTCCCCGCAGAAGACCGACTTGAGAAATGATATATTTATACACATATATCCCACTGATCGATGAGGCCTCGGTGCATGGCCCTTTTCCTATAGAGGCACCACCAGTACCACTTCCCATTGGGCCACCGATGCCACTAGCCCGAGTAGCAGACGATGCACGCTGCTTAAGCGCGCTACATGAGTTCCAGCTCCGTAGGCCACCCAGGTTCATGTTAGAGACAGAATCACATGAATGTGAGGATTGGTAGGAGGCTGTGGTGAGAGTCTTCGGACTTGTAGGGATACCAGCCGATGTTACGGTGATCCTTACTACGAGTCTCCTTCAGGAAGCAGCAGGCAGATGGTGGAGCCCGATGCTCGAGGGGCCTGATGAGGTGACACTACTCTATGTAGACTTTGAAAGATAGCTTCAGGTAGATTTTGTCCTATCTACCCTTTATGATGTTCGGATACATGAGCTACTTCACCTATATAAGGGAAACATGATGGTGGAACAGTAATCAACGAGGTTCAACGACCTCTCGCACTACTCCACTATTATGGTATGAGACCCATTCTTCCATGCCCGAACCTTTGAGAAGGCACTCAGGTGAGAGAGAAGGGATTTGATGATCTCCCTCAACATCCTGAGGCAGACAGGGGTGTTGGAGAGATCCCTCTTAGTGGAGAGTTTCCTTGCTGAGTAGTCTCCAGCCACGAGGCCCACCATTAGTCGATAGGCAATAGAGTCTTCTACATCTGGAAGTATACATATGTCGGAGAGGTACAAGAGAACCAGACCCACGGGTGCATGACCGCATGACTGATGATCGGTTGTGAAGGGTGCTCGGGGCAAAGACATACATTCTGGGAGTGGGCAGTGTTTCTTATGCGGCTGGCAGGGTCACATGTCTCGCGACTATCTGACCCTCCATTGGGATGATCAGTAGGCCGTCGAAGGACCACCCAGGCAGAGACTGATATTTGATCGAGTCGGCCTGTCGGGAGCAGGTGGATATGGAAAATGAGCTGGTCATGCATCTAGCGGTGGACACCGTTTTTAGATGTTACCATTACCACCAGGTGGTCCACATTGACCGAAGGGAGCATGTGGACATGATAGAGATCAGCTTCAGGTATCCGAGGATTAAGATCATGGCACACTATAGATGATTTGAGGTACGGTATATGTCTACTCCACCTTAGATTCAGTTTTTATAGACACAGGTGCGAGTCACTATTTCATTTCCACTGCCCTCGTTCAGAGCTCGGAGATTCTGATGGAGCTGTTGGCTACATCCTTATTGCTAGAGAGTCTTACGAGAGTATACTCAATGATTACGCACTGGTTCCGGCAGTGTGAGCATACTCTAAGAGGTGAGAGCATCGGATGGGATCTCCCCATAGCCGTGTCGAGGCCTTACGACGTCATCTTGGGTATGGACTGGTTCTCTACAGTCCATGCTCAGATTAAATGTATTAGGCGCAAAGTGCAGTGTGTCCACACATATGAGACCAGCTTCACATTCACCGGTGATAAGGAAACCTTTGCAGCACTGGATAGACATTCCTGGAGGAGAGTACAACTAATCACTCATCAGCTGGCTTTCCTTACCCTCGGAGCAGTTGATTTGGAAAGTCTGACTTATCCTATAGTGGTGGACTAGTAAGAAGATTTTTTCTATCATGAGGTCCCGGGTCTACCTCCTCACAGTGAGGTGGACTTCTATATTAACTTGTACCACAGGACGACACCAATATTTTCACCGGCGTATCAGATGGCTCTCGCAGAGCTTCCCGAGCTGCAGGTACAGATATAGGAATTATAGGGGAAGGGATTCATCCATCCTAGTGATTCTCCCTTGAAATTCCCAATTCTGTTTTCCAAGAAGGCGGAAGGGAGTTTGAGGCTTTTTTTCAACTTTCGTCACCTAAACCCGGTTACCTTGGAGAAAATGTACCCACTCCCAAGGATTAGCAACCTCCTTGATCAGTTGAAGGAGCACGATGGTTCTCGAAGATAGACCTCATATTAGGCTATCACCAGCTCAGACTTCAAGATGAGGATGTGTAGATGACGGCTTTCAGATATCGATACAACCACTACGAGTTCTTGGTTATTCCTTTCGGCGTAACCAACACTCCAGCAGTGTTCATGGGACTCATGAACTAGATTTTATTTACTTACCTCAATCTCTTTGACGTAGTCTAGATCGACGAAATTATTATCTACTAGAGTACTAATGTGGAACATGCCTACCATTTTCATGTAGTGCTGGACACACTCAGATAACACTGGCTATATGTTAATCTCTCAAAGTTTCAGTTCTAGATCCGAGATATTCACTTTATGGGACATGTCATCTTAGAGGGTGGAGTTGTATTATATCAAGCGATGATCAAGGTGGTACTTTCTTGGGAACCACATAGGAGTTTTACGGTGGTAATAATTTTACTGGGTTTGGTTGAAACTACCAGAGGTTCTTATCATATTTCTTCAGAGTTACAACACCACTATCTTCATTGATGAATAAGGGGAACCCTTCGTGTGGTCTAAGAGATGCCAATAGAGCATTCAAGATCTGAGGGAGAGGCTGACTAGTACCACCATCTTGAGGCTCCCAGAGGATGGCATTGGTTGTGTAGTCAACTACGATGCATTAGTGATTAGATTCGGGTTTGTCCTGATGTAGTAGAAAGAAGTGATTGCGTATGGTTCTCGGGAGATGAGACAACATGAGAAGAACTATACTACCCATGATTTGGAGTTAGCAGCAGTAGTCTTCTCCATGAAGATGTGGTTACACTATCTGATAAGAGAACGTTTTACCATGTACTATGATCACAAGACTCTCAGGTATATATTCTCTCAGAAAGACCTGAACATGAGACAGCAGTGATGGATTGAGTTCCTCCAGGACTATGAAATAGAAATATTCTATACTCCTGGAAAGGGTAATGTTGTTGAAGATGCACTGAGCAGGTGATCTAGTATACATCTTTTTGGTGATGTGACGGAGCAGTTGGCCTCTTTGCAGATATCCTTTTTGGATAGAGATGAAGTAGTTTTCCTTCAGTCCCTTACAGTCCCTCCCCCACTTCTTTAGTGAGTAAGGGAGGAATAGCATGGAGACACAGACTGCGAGACACGACGTACTCAAATATCCCAAGGGCAGGAACATGACAGGTTTTCTAAAGGTGGGGAGCATATCATCTTCTTTATAGGACGTACAATGGTACCAGTGTTACATTATGAGGAAGTGTTGAGATTGTTCCACACATACCCTCTAGAGGTGCATCCAGGAGTGGTAGAGATGTACGGGGATCTCTAGTGACAGAACTAGTGGCCGAAGATGATGATGATATTTTCTGAGATTGTCTCTCGGTTCCTCACTTGTCAGTAAGTGATGATAGAGCACCAGGTACCAGCATGTTTGGTTCAATAATTATAGGTCCCATAGTTGAATTGGGATGAGATATCCATGGACTTTATGACAATAATTCCACTTAAATTTTGATGTTACTGCTCGATTTTGGTGATTGTTGATCGACTCACCATGTCTTCCCACATCCTACTGATGATAGAGCACGGTTTAGTAGAGATCATGGGATGACACTACGTGTTGGTGATTGTGCAGCTACATAGAGTACCTTCATATATTGTCTTCGATCGGGACACATGGTTTACTTCACGGCTATGGAAGGGGTTGCAGGAGGCTTTCAGAACACACCTTTATATGAGCACCGCATTCCATCCACAGATGGATGGCAAGACTGAGAGAACCATTAAGACTCTCTAGGACATGCTTCGTGCATGTTTCCTCGACTTCAGTCGCAGCTGTGAGAATCACTTTCCTTTGGCGGAGTTTGCGTACAACAATATCTATCACTCCACCATAGGGATGACACCTTTTGAGACGTTATACGGGCGACCTTAAAGATCACTCTTGTACTAGAGTGACCCTAGCAAGTCAGTACTAATGGGACAAGAGATGGTACGAGCTACCACAGAGAAGGTTTAGATCATCTAGGAGTAGATGAATACTGCACAGAGTTGACAGAAGTCACATGCTGACAGAATAAGGAGACCTTTAGAGTTTGAGGATGGAGACCATGTCTTTCTATGGGTCTCACATCAACGAGGTCTATGGAGATTTGGCTGAGGTGGTAAGTTATCTCTAAGGTTCATTAGACCTTTCTAGGTCTTAAACAGAGTTGGAGAGGTGGATTACTGCTTATCTCTTCCACCTCAGTTGCACTGGGTGCACAACATCTTCCATGTATCACAGCTAGGGAGATACGTGCATGACCCTTCCCACATCATTGACCATAGAGAGTTGGACGTCGATGATGGGGAGAGAGGTTCTAGTGGAGATTGATGATTGATATGAGTGGGTCCTATGTGGATGGTCGATTCCTCTGGTGCATGTTTGCTGGTAGCACATGATCCTCTAGGAGACCACATGGGAGCAAGGGCCACAGATGCGTGCTCATTACCCCCACTTGTTCCCTTAGTTCGAGTTGTAGCTTATGGGGACTTAAATCCCTGAGGTGGGTAGAATGTAAATACCCTAATATTCAATGGATTTTTTTTAATACAAGGGAATTATACGAGTCCGAGAAAATTTACATCGCAGGATTTCGAGGCCCGATGTGCCCGGAATCCATTTTTGAAGTTCTTTTTGGGTATATTTAGAAAACATACGAGCAGGTTTTTATAACTTTTGAAACGGTGCTCGGAATTGAAATCCGAGGACACATTTGAACTCACAGTGCTGGAATTCACTTAAGAAAACATTCAATTCGACAATAGTGGGTCATGAATAAAAGTGATATTTTGGGTTTTCGTTGATATTAATAAAATAAAGTGATCTTCACTTTATTTTTATTTCAGCTGCCACGAGGGTGTTTGGAGGTGGGTCCCACAGGATCTATAACCTCTTTAAGGGGGTTGGAAGTGGGGACCACCAGGCCATAACCTCCCATTAGAGGTTATGATGGTGGGGACCAACACGCCTCAACCTCCCATGTGGGGTTAATATGGTGGGGACCACCTGATACCACATAACCTCCCAATTTGAATAATAGGGCTGGTGCCCACCTGACCCCTTTTATTGGGAGGAGAGGAAAATCTATCAACTACCCTCATTAATGAGGGGGAGTCCCTTGACCTCCTCTATCATTTATGGTGCCCCCACATCCCCATTAATTCCTTGTGACAACATTATAAATTAATTAATGGGAGCCAAGTTAATTAATTCCTCAATTTTGAATATTGCACCAAGAAATAAAAAATAGATAAACAATATCTATTATTTGGAATTTGGGGTGGAATATTGGGGAGAAGAGAGCTTGGGATAATAATAGTTATCCAACAATGAACCTCATCTCCCAATGAAGAATGAAGAACGCGTTCTTCCAACGAAGAATGCTGGAAATGATCTCCTTCGATTCTATTCCTTGGACTCCAACTTAAGTGGAGCGTCTTCCATGGCCAACGTGCGAACTCGAGAGTGGAAGTGTGTGGAAGACGCAACGAATGACGATCTCCTTCCTCTTCTTTCCTAAACTTCATCGTCGAAAAATGATCAAATGTAGGAGTTAAATTGAGTAATAATACTTTTCTTATTCTCTCCATTGGTTGGAAAGGAATCATTGTAGATATTTTAAAACAATTAACGTTCATCTTTATTACTCCTTGATGAGAAAAATGTTACCAACCAAAACGTGGAGGTTGCGGGTCAAATCCACATGGCCCGACCCCTCAGTTGTTCTTGTTTGTGATGATCTTCGGCATGATGATGAAGCAACGAGGCGACGAAGGCAGAAGAGACATAGGTCATGATACACGTGGCCTTCGTGATCCGTGCTGCCCTCGCATAGTCTGCACCGCTGCCATCCAAACCAGCCTTGGCCACAACGCCATCGGCCGCGCACCTCGTCGAGCCGAGCTGTTGCCTCGAGCCGGACCATGCCCCGCCAGCCTGCCAAACTGCCTCCTGACCACCTATCGGCTTACCCGACCCCCCCGCCGTCCCACATGGCACCCGGCCCGACCTCCCATCGGCCTTCCTGGTGCCCTTCCGGCCTTGCTGCGCACTCCCCGACCGCTCATCGGCCTGCCTGACGCCCTTCCCGCCCGCCGGCCTACAAGGCCGCGCCCTCCCGGCCGTCTGCCGGCCAAGACACTCCCTTCCGTCCTGGCTATGCCCCTCCATCATGGTAGCGCCCTGCCGGCCTGCCCGGCTGCACCCACCGGCCTGCTTGACCCTCTCCCGCGAGCCCAAACAAACCACGCTGGCTCGCAAACCCCGTGCCGCCCAACCCACAAGCCCTGAGCGCCCCGTGCCGCTCGACCCGTGCCCCTCGTGGCGCTGGAGGAACCAATATCAGCCATCCAGGCCGAGACGCCTAGCTGCGCCACATGAGCGTCTGCCCGAGTCAGTTTTCTGCGCCCCTCACGACACCTCTAGGACAAACCGCCCTTACACCAATGTGCGGCTGGTCCGCACCCTCGCAACTTGTATAAGGCCCCAATATACTCACTTCCTGCTGGTCCATGCCTAGCGTCAAGGGCCAAAACCAATGGGTCTGCCCAAACTAAGTACGAATGGGTAAGTCCGACCGGGTCCGACCGGACCCAGTCCCGCTGCGACCCCCCTTTACTTTATTTTGGCCATATCTTTGGCACCTGCCATCCGTTTGACGAACCGTCAGCAACGGTGGTCTTCTTCGAGTGTGATGGTTCTTTTGAGTATACCTATTAAACTTAGATTTAAAGTTGAGATACGGTCAGGTTGGATTGTGCACGATTCCAATCGGGCTGCCTATACTAAGATGATAATAACTCACAGACCGAGCGTCTGATTGAACCACCATCTATTGTGTTGAGATCCCTATGACATGGCCAAAATTTGAGATACTTATATGTGGGACTTTTTTTCTGTTGAAGTATCATCATGTAGCTCATGGAGTAGTTCCTCCCGGAGATGGGTGAGCGTAGTGCAATGACCTAGAAGCTGGTTGAGACCTGATGAATAATAACCGATTCGACTAAGAGTGATTCGACTAGACTAGAGGGAAGTTCCTTGGAGTCGCGGCAGACCCACAATAGGGAGTGCCTTGGTGTCGCGACTGACCCATGGTACTCGACAGGAGGAGTACCTCAGCAGGCTACGAGGGGGAGCACCTTGGTGAAACGGCAGACCAATGGTAGGGAGTGCCTTGGTGACGCAGCAGACCTATGGTACTCGACACGAGGAGTACCATAGTAGTCCAAGGTATGTGGGGAGCACCTTGGTGACATGGAATGGCCACTGTACTTGATAGAGGTGGATCTCTCCAGGAACCAAGGTTTCAATAGTGTGACTGGGGAACATACATGATACTACCTCTAGAATAAAATCCTTGTTTGAGAAATGTTTGTAAATTTTGTGTTTATCTAATGATTGAGAAGGATTACATGATGAATTATGTATATGTATGGTCATATAACTAAATGTGGTTATATGTTGATTTCATACTTGTGGGTTGTACTTGATGGATTTTATGAGACCTAGAGGGTTTTGTGGTTTCTACTGAGTATCTTTATACTCACCCCTGCATGGGCTATGCCCACACCTCATTGTGTTGGATGTAGACGACAGACAATGCTAACCGAGGCTGAGTGTACCATGAATGGACAATACCCGGAGGTGGACCACAAGGAGTGATGGTACATAGAGGATCCGGACGGACGTGGAGTGCTGTGGAGGCTATTTGCATCTACCCTTCAGGTATGATTTCATGGTGGATGATCCAAGAGATGTTTTTCCTTTTCTAGTACTATTACTTGAAGTTTTCTTATACTTTACAGCTGGGATTGTTTTTCCGGCCCCTTTTACATTTCATTACTCATTGGTTATACAGTTTTACTTAGTGTTATGCTTCCCTCTTGTATTCGGTTGTGTGTTCTTTTAGGATATATATGCAATTCCTTCTCTCTTTTAGTAATTTACACCTTTGATGTTAGTCTCCAGCCCCTGGCCTATGAATGGCTGGCTTGGGGTAGTCACAACGTGGGTCCCGGGGGACGAGTCGTGAAAATATTACTCATTATTCATATTATAATGAAAATTTAAAAATCATCCTTATGTGTGTGTGGAATACCGCCTCCATGAGATGATTTATTTTAGTTATTTCTATCATCAATTGTTTAACTGGATGGATCTTAGAATGTATTTATTATATGAAAATTATCTATTTTAAATTGTTATGGTTTTAAAAAGACATATCATGAATCCTTTAATCTATATGAATCGAATATAGTTGTGGTAAATTCAACCATCCAAAAAGTGACCCATGTGGAAAAACAGATTTTTTCTTACTATGAAATATATTAATATAGGTTATATTATTATTTGACCATTATTAAGTGACGATATAAAACAATAATTAAAACTAAATAATATAATCATTACTATTTATAATTTTATATCATCAAAATTATGTTATATTGATTTATTAAATATGGCATGATATGTTTTTTCATTACACTATACTTGAAAAATGTGATAAATTTATATTATGGATAAATATTAAAATTAAATGACTAGGAATATATGTTAAAAATAAGTAAAAAAATAATTAAATTTTTTTCCTCTTGGTAAATTTAAAATTCTAACACATTACTATTGAAAATACTATCAATTCCATAAGAATTATGAAATCAATCTCATTTACAATTTTCTAACTCTGGGTTATTAAAAAAAACCCGGATAGAATTTTTTTATAAATATATAAATATATATATCTTAATTTAAAAATATTTATATATAAGAAAAATATTTCAAATTTAGTGATTAAAATATTTTATTTTCAATCATTTGGTTGGAGTTCATTTTGAGTAATCATTAAATAATTTAAGGGTTTCAAATCTAAAAACTATCACCCATGAAACATTTTTACCATTATAAACCAATGCTTCACGAAATGGGTATACAAATACCTAATTAATTTATATTATTATATTTTTAGGTTTAATAATATCCATTTTATATTCATTTTAAATTTATTTTTATTAAATGATTGAAATTTAGTAAGTGTTTTTTACTGATTGAAATGTTACTCAAATAGTAAGGGTTTAATTACCATTAATATTTCCTTTTATTTTTGTCAAATAATACATAATTTGGGGAGTTTTTTTCATTCAAAACAAACACATGATGATTACAGAGAATATTCATTAGGTCTCAAACATTCCCTAAAAATTTAATTTCTCATTCACTCATATTTTACAAAAAAGGGTTTTTGTGAAACCAACCCTCTCTCATTTTATAAGTGGGGGACCACTACTTTTTATATTTACATACTCATTGGATTATTTTTCATGTTTCCTTATATATACCTCAATGATCTATTATTTTCATTGTCAACATCTTGAAATTACATTATATTTTTTAGATAAATTAATATTTTTTATTGGATCATTATCATCAAAATATAAAAACCATTAACTTTTAACATTAATGTGTCAAAAAATCATTTCAAAACAATTTTAATTATAAAAAAATATTTCTCACTTTATTTTAATGAATTTTTTAAATAAACTAATTTTATATTTTATAATATATATTTATATTATATTTATTAAAAAATAATTTAGGAATTTTGTAATTCCATTGTTATTTTCCAAAAATTCTTATAAATTATTCATTATCTAAATCATTATATATTTTATATTTTATCCTTGAAAAGTGTATACTATAAGTGTATAAATTAATATTTATTATGTGGATGACTTATATAATGACCATTTCTGATGAAAAAACTGATTTATCACCACCACTGGCATTCCAAAATATTTTTGAGAATAAATTTAATTTTTTTCTAAAATTTCATCCTCTGTGAAAACCATATTGTTGAATGTATTAATATATATATATATGTTTAAATTGATTCAATAAAATTAATATTTGAGGAAATTATTTCCATATAATATTGCATTTCTCTATATAGTGTAAATATATTATTCATTATTATCCTAAATGAATTTTACATTGGTAAAAAATAGGAGATTTAAATGAATTTTTTGTAATTTTTATTATGGTTATAAGATTATTATTATTGTATGGATTATGAATGATTTTATTTTTTTGATTATATAATATAATGGTATTAAAATAATCTATTTTAAAATTTTAATTTATGATGGGATGAAGGAAATATATGTAATAATTTTGGGAAGCTATCATTACATCTAGTGATAAAAATATTGAATGTTGTTTATTAGTGGACTAGAATATCATCTCAATCATATATAAATTATTATATAATGGGTGATTAAATTCCCAAATTGATGATAGCTATAGAAAATATCGTAATTTTAATGAAGCAAGAATTTCATTGATGCTCAGATGAATCACATATCAGAGAGCTGGTCTTTCTTTCTCATTATGGGATCTCTTGTTGTAGGATTCCATTGAATGGGAAACATTTAATTGTAATAGTCAAACTACATTAAATTTATTAACTAATATATATAGGATGTAATCTATCACGTCTGAGTTGATTTTCTGTGGTGTTCTAATCCATGGAGTATTGGGGAGTGTTTGGAGAACCATTTAAGAATTTTGGTTTTTACAATATGTAAATTTATTTCACCAGGGGAAGGATTCTTCCACATCATGATTAATTTAGAGGAATATAATTTGTGTATTTAGATATTTTAGTTTATTTTAGTCATGAAAATATATATCCATTTCCATGAATGGGAAAATAACTATAATCATAAGGAGGTAAATAAATCATCTATGTTGATATGGGTTAATGTCTATCAGATTTATTGGATTTTATTGAACTCTGAAATCCTCTATAATATTGATTTTCCAATCGGAGTACTAATTAAAATGGATGAATAAACTAATATATTATGGTTTGGTCATTAAACTCAATTAATTATTGAAGAAATAAGTAATGTTCAAATATTATTGTAAGAATCAATATTTCAACTGATAAGAATTAATTTAATCATTATATTGTTAATAAAATTGTCCATATTTTTTCCATTGATTGTAAAAATATTGGTCATGATATATCCAATTTCATGGAATCTTCCATATGTGTATTATTCTCTATCTGAATGAATTATAAAAATATATGTATTAATAAAAGTAGAATAGAGAACCCTTATTATGGTTCTAGGTATACTTGTCAATATTAGTTATAGGATTATAATACAATGTTGGTGAATCTAATGGGGAAGATATATAAATGAGGTCCCATAAAAGTGAGACACATTTGGAAAATGTTCCATACATGGGATGCGACTTCTATTTTTCGAGATTCAATTTGAAATAGCACAACAAAAGAGGAATTGAACTCTACTTCCATATGATTTGATGATGTGCATAATAATTTTGGATATGTGTAATGATATTACCTTATGAATGTATATTCAAACGGTTTACATGAATACCATATGAAAAGCACATTGGATGGAGTAAATGAGTATATGACTACAATTTATGATTTCTCAATAGATCAAATGGATATAGAGGAGGTAGATGATAACCAATTAATCTAGGAAAAGATGGTGGAACCTATGGTGAATTAAATAGTAAAAAAGGTGGCCCCCATGCATTCCCTAATTGTTCTCCAATGAGAAAAATGGTTGGCAATTCAATGAATAATGACCTATAAAAGACTCCTGATTCTTCTGATCAGGCTCTGATGAATGGAACTTGTGTTCTTAGGAGACCAATTGTGGTGATATGTACTATTTTTGAATCATCCTAATATATGTATCACACAATCCCCTGATATTATAATTATGGATAACTATTTTATAGCTAGAAATTCATATTAAACATTTATGATGTATTCATGTAACTTCACTTTTAATTATAATTAAATTTGAAATAGAGGTAACCCTAATAATAGGTAATCAGTGATGGAGGCTTACAAAAATATGAAGCAACCCCTTTAGGCAGTGAATGTGACGAATAATAATGAGTAAAAGGTAATAAAATTTAATTGGATGATAGGAGAGACAAATTAGTCCCCCTCATTAATCTAAGGACAATTAAACAATATATGGAGTGTTGAGGTCATCTATAATCCCCTTCTATGTGGAACATCTATCTAGCACTAGGAATGAGCCCTAAAATTGAGATTTATTACTCCCATATAATTTCTCTAATCTCTTGAAAAAATCCTATGTTTTTCATGATTGATAGTGGTTGAAGAATTCAACATTACATGGTAAGAAACACCAATATTACTTTTAGGATGACCAAGAAGGTAAAATTACTCTTGATGGTACAAGTAAAAAGATTATAAAATAGTTATCTTGCAAAGTGGCATTATATATTCCTTAATAGAACTGAATTAGGCCAGAACATGTGATGATTGTTTTGTTTAAATGTTTTGGAAATTAATTTTGTAAGCAGTTTTCAATTATACTCTGATATAGGCTTTATAGAGATGTCTCGGATGTTCTGAGTCAACTCAATCCTAGTGGAATTCTCTAGATCATCATCACCTAATGAATTGGATTACCCAAAAACATTTATTCTGAGAGAAGATGCTGAAATAAATAATGCAAAGATAGATTCCACAAAATCATGGGTTATATAGGGACAAATTCATCTATTTATTTTCATTGTGGAAATTTTTTGTCTTGTTTGACCCTTCATCTCTATTTTTTTTAATTTTATTTTATTAATAATTTTTTGGTCATGGGATACACCATATGACTGATCTGTTTAAAGTATCATATGTTTAATGAAACCTTAATTGTTAATTAGATATTTATAATAAATTAATATTACTAAATACCATATATATTTTCAAAACCAAATTTATTTTCATGGGATTTTTATAATGTGAGAAGAAAATAATTTTTCAATATAAATCAATAGTGTTGACAAATAAGGTACGGTCCCCAATATCTCCCTTCAAAATCATTGGGTAAAATGTAAAATCTTATGATACATATATACGTGATCATAAAATATTTATTCGCTTTTTTTTTTAGTTGAGTGACATATGAAGGTGATGTATTCATGGGAATACTTAAAGTGCGTTTCAAGATTTTATGAGAGTTTGTGATTTATAAAAGTGATACTTCCCTATAATTATGGTTATTCCACAATTCTCATGTCTGAAATGTATTTTTTAATGTATGAAAACATTATGATATCTTGTTATGTTATCCCAGGATTTATGATATTTTCATTATTCGGTATTATTTTCATATGTATCTGGACTATACACATAATCTCCACTTATGATCACATTACATACCCAATTATTATTTATTATATTTATACATATAAGTCATTTGACCTCAAAACCATCTTATGATTTCATTTTCCATGGTTATATTGGAATGTAATATGTATGATGTATCTTGAAGAGTATCTTGTATAGTGATTTTATGGGAGGTGTTTTATACATTATTCAAACTATTTATGTTAACATATTGTCGAAATAATTTCAATCATATGAAAAGAAATGGGTTTTTTGAGTTCATATTTTGAGAAAATTCAACATAAAAAACCTAAAAGGATAGCTCAATGTATATACCTTTATATACACATAAAATCATGTGATTCAGACCATAATTTTTAATAGGTGAAATCGGAACCAATACCCCGTTTCACAACATAAAATCATTAAGTGTAATGTTTGTGAAATAATGGTAATTTTTATGGTGGTTTAGCTAACATTGAACTAGTGGGATCATCAATAATAATATCTTTTACTATATTTGATTTTACTCATTCCTTACCATTTTATGAAATTGATGGGATTTATCAAGGGAAATAACCATTGATGATACTTCTATCTAATGAATTTTTTAATAAATATTAAAAATAAATATCAGAAAAATTGAGGAAAAATTACACCATTCTATATCAACCACCAATCGTCATTTCAATTTTTACACATTAATTTAGATAGATAAATTATAATTGATTCGTTACCGATAGAAAAAACTCATAACTGTAAGGTAATTTTCATGTAATAATTTTTTTTATGTTCACATTTACCATTTAACACTATATATACTCTACCATTATCATATATCATTATGAAAAAATTAACATTAATGTTTAAACACCCCCCTTGAGATTTCCCATCACAATCATAGTGATTATTTTCAGTTTTTTCAATTTTTATATCGTGGATGGTCTTTACGGTATAATTAATTTTTATTATGTTTATATTACCGTTTGAATTATTAATATGTTTATATCTCCATGTAATATACATTGTTGATATTAAAATTTTTTTTTGTCATGTAAAGAAATGATTAATTATATCTATGTAATTTTTTAAAGACAAAACGTAATTATTTATAGGAAATATTATATATTTTACTACTAATAAACGGTAATTTTGGGACATTATATTCACTATATTTTGCAGTTATTTTGTAAAAGAATCATAATATTATATTATAAATATAAAAAAATTCATAGATATGTTTTTGTTGTGAAATAAATTTTAATATTTGAAAAAGGGTTCTATGTTTGGATGAAAATGATTATGTAAAAAAATTTATTAAATGAGAAGAAACATTAATATAAATGTTATATGAAAAATAAAAGGGTTTTAATGGACATATAATTGTTTCTATTTTGGATAAAAATTATAAATTGTGGATTTAAAACCTGTTAATAAATTTCAGTACATTGGATGATGACAAAAATTTTCATTTTAATTCATATAGTTATTATGTCAGAATGATCAGTGTGTATATCTAGTTTTTTAACTGTGCCATATAGTTGATTATAATGTTATGGACTCTTTATTTTTTTATATGATTAGCTATATGATGTTTGAAAATAAATTTTAATATAGTTTCTTATAATTAATAGATATATAACGGTATGTAAGTTTTGGTTTATATTTTAATAGATTTTACTCATAGATGAAAAATGTGAGGGGGATAATGTGTCATAGATTATTTATGTATACATTGAAGACATTCAAATTCAATATTATTTTCTTGTTAATCAGTAATTAATAGTATAAAATATGAAATTATTAGTAAAATTAATTGATATGATTTGGATTATTGATATGGTATCATTTAAATATATTAAATTACTTATGATTAGGATTATTTCAAAAAAAATTATTATTATTAATTTAAAAATTTATAGCGAAATAAAATAGAAATTAATGTGGTGAACCTGATACACAGTTATTTCCATTGGATTTACGAAATTAGAAACAACATGTTGATTGTATTTTATTTAAAATAATTTATTAGTAATAATATTAATTTATTTTCTTGTATTAAAAATATTTATTAAATTCTGTTGTAATATGATTTATAAATGTTTTTAGGTGTGATCTATAGTAAAAACCCCCAATTTGAAAATCAAGAAGTTGATCCCAATAAGTAAAAACTATAATTGATTGTATTTTCATGAATAAATTACAATGATTAAAAATACATGTAATAATTTATATATAATATATTGGGGATGTGTTTTGAATAAATACTCATCTCAGTTATTTTTATTTCCCTTCACTACAATGGTTTAATCGAAAAAACATATGCGGGGTTTCCCTTTCATTTTTTTCAATATTAAATTCATGATTATTTAATTTTAAATATATATGTTGAATTGAAATTTTTTTTATTATATCCTATCTTCCTTATTTGAATATAGTTTTGTTTTTTGAATGATTAATTTTTAGTGATGCCTATTTTCATAGATCTATGGACAATATATTAAAAAAAGAGATTCAGAAATTTATATTTTAGAAATCTCTATGAATGATCCTATAATAAATTATATTCATTTCCTTATATAATTGGACTAATTAAACCACATATTGTGAATATTGAATATTTTAGAATATTTTAATTTTAATGGAAAATGATAAATTCATTTTGGGGTTATTAAAGTTGAAATTAGTTTTTTATCATATCTACTAAATGAATTAGATGATAATCCATTAGAACTTTATATTGCAGATTCACATTAGAATCTTGACGGGTTATAATAAATATTCTATAAATTTTTATTCCAAATGTTATTAATGATTTTTCGGATTTTTATTGTTTTAAATTTAGTACAACGGAATTTTTACAAAATGTGAATGTTATTCAATTTTAAAATATTTACTAAAAATCATTTTGTCTATTTATAAATATTTTAGAATGTGATCATGGGGGGATTTTATCTATGTTTCAAATGTGACAAAAAATGTACAACCCCATGAACACATCCCATATTTTATAAAGTTTGATGAATGGTTCCTGGATTATAAATCAAAATTTATCCAGGAATGAAAAAATAAAAATAAAATTAAAACCATATCTACATGAATGTGATTTCCATTTTATGATAGGTGTAAAATTTATATATCTATATATGAAATATTATAATATTATAGAAAACATTAGATAATGTTTAAAAATAATAATTTATAGATATAATTGTATAATGTTTAAATAATTAAATAAAAATGATCCCTTTTGTTAGAAACACTAAAAGAATAATCCTGTAACTAACATTGACCACACCAATATAGTCATACAAATTTTGAATAATTTAGATGTATTCGTGTTATGTGTAAAATAAAACACAGTTAAATTCTTCATTAATCATTCATTTACATATGTTAATATAGTATATTAATATATCCATGAAAATATAAAAATAGTCGATGAATCATAAAATAAATAAAGAAAATTTTTCAAATAAATTATTATAAACCCCCTTTCACATTATAATTAAGTAACCCATATACTAAATCCAACAAAGAAACTGCTGTATCACATTTAATATCTTATCATATGTGGTGTTTTTCAGGTTCACGATCAGTTAACAATACTACATAAAAAATTTTCACATAAAAATAAATTATAAAAATATTTTCCATATTTAATTATTACCACATCATTTACCTCTTTAAAACATCATAATGTAATATTTTTGGTTTTTATATTTATAATGAAAATTATTATCAACACAAACATTTAAAAACCTTTTTACAATGGTAATAAATTATCTTTCACTATTTCTAATCATAATGATATAATGAATAAAAATATTAAAAAAATTAAAAAAATAAAGAACCCTTATATATCCACTTCAACTTCAATACCAATTTACCATTTGAATAATAAATATATAATTTAATTAACATAATAATTTGTTATTTTAATTTAATAAATAACTATATTTATTATTGATATATTTAATGAAGAATTTCAATGGATTATAAACTATAGACTCTCTATTTTCTCCCTTATCTCCATTAATAAATCCATATATTTAGATTTATATTGTTTTATGAAAAAATTTATAAACATATAAAAAATCTAATAGAAAATAATATAATTATTGTATTATATTACACTTATATCATGTTTTTCATTTCTTCATCTCAATCCTACATGCTATTATAATAAATTTTATGATTAAAGATTAAATTATCTTGGGTGTAGAATAACCCACATTCGATATCACACAACCACCATGCCACTATTTACCTTGATCATTGTAAATCATCTTTTCAAAATTAATTTTATCAAATTTTATATAATTCATATAATATATAAAATAAACCATTTAAAATTGAAAAAATAGGCTTCTACATCAAAAAAATATTTACATTTTAAAAAATGAAATTATATATATTGCATGAACCATTTGAAATATGTTTTCTAGATATGTGATGTTTTAAGGTATTTATAAATACAGTAAATTTTTAATTTCTATAAAAAAATTCTTAAATGTAATAAAACACATTTTATATTTGACTTATAGAAAAAAATCATTAAAAATATTTAAATCAAAAACATGCATTCAAATATGTTTTTTATTATTAAAATATTTCCAACATGTTGTTTTTTAAACACCTGATGGAACCAGATGACCATTAATATCCTCATTTACTCACTATTAATTATATTTTGACAGTATTTTCTCTCAACTTTCCATCATTTTTTATTTCATTATATATTACATAATACAGTCCATAGAAATCAAAATCCAAGACAACAAGAACCATTTCTTAATGATTCTATTCATTCATTTTTTAATTTTTATATAATATATATCTACTCAATATTAAATAATTTATACTATATCTATTACCTTTTAGTTACTTCATCATAATTTGTGGCCTATTTTTATTATTGACAACCGTGAATTTTTTTCTATAACATGATAATAAATGTCAATAAATCCAATAATTCAAATCACTGATTCATTTTAACACATTGTTGAGGATATTTATTGTTTATTGTTTTGGAAAATAATTCCATAACTCATAAAATTTTACATATCGTACAATATGTAAAATAAAAATTAAAATAAATGTTTTCAATAAATTATAAATTTTAAACATTTAAACACATTCCTTTTATGGTGAATTTTTATGACTATAAACATGAGTTATTATTTAACAATCCTTAGAAAATTGATAAATAATTAAAAATGTGTAATTAGCACAAACATAATAGTAAGTTTCATAAAAATAAAAAATCCAATATTATAGAAGAAAAAATGGAAACCCGTAATATGTTTCCCTTTATGAAAATACTCATTGAACGTATCAATTAAATAATTTCCATTTGAAAAATAAACACCATTTTATCAATGAATTATATTAAAAATGATTGAATGGGAATTGAAATCCATTTTTTAACATAGAGAATATTATTTATAATAAAATTTTAAAATAACATGATCCTAGTAAATTCCATTAGAAAAACTAAATTGGTTAAATACCTTCTCATTACTTATAAAAAATTAACATTTTACCATTAATTGTAGAGCTATAATGGGGATCAACTGTGTTATTAAAAAAAATAATTCTCACCAATATCTAATATCTATTATAGTTATCAACCCATCATATCTGCTTTATCACATTTATCAGTATTCAAATATTACTATCATGTACTATATAATGAATAATAGTTTTATGTGTTTCTGTTATCATATATTAGAAAATTTCCACTGAACTAATGTGGAATGCAATTTCATATATTGATTTAATTTATATTTAACCAAACCATTTTAAACAATTCATTGCACAAATAGGATAGAAATAATTCCATTCCATGATGTAAACATGAATTATTGTAAATGATGAGAAAAATAAAACAATAGTTTCTATCGTGGGAATTGTTATTGTCATTGTATGTGTTAAAATAGAGTATTTTTTCTTTCTTAAAAAATATAGAATTGTTCACTAAAATATTCATTTTGAATACCATTGAATTATTATTAAAATATTCATAACATTTACATTATATTTATTTTATATAATTATAAATATTTAAATATATTTTTTGGGAAATATTTAAAAAGAAAAAAAGCATTGGAAGGGAATCTCCAATATATATTTTTAAAAATAATTTCTACTACCATTAGTCCGGCTCATCACATATAAAATTTATCTTCAAAAATGAATAAAGGTAATTATTTACCTTCTAATAATTTATTTTAATGTTCATTATTATTTTTTAATTCTTCTTTATATAATATTAATTAATCAAAAATTTTCACATGATACATTTTGAATATATTTGATTCATATATCGAAATGAAATTTTATTTATTAACAATGGTCAATTGGGATATTATTCTTTAATATAAGGGATAATAATAAGGAAATAATAATCATCTCAACATGTTAAGTATAATTTTAATACCAATAACTAATTTTTTTCAAAATTTTCAATATTATAATAATTGAATTGATTGGTCATGAAAACTCATAAGTAATATTTTTTCCATTGATAATTTAGGAATGATGGTATGTTTCATATTATATGAAAAAAATTTAAATCATCCATTTTTGAAAGTATAATGTATTTTATTTTAATTTTACATTACCTCTATGTGATGTGGTGATGAAAACGTAATCATATCTCATCGTAGAGGCGGTAGTATAAACATACACACAAGCGAAATAATAATTATTTAGTGAATTGAATGTCACTAAATTAAAATATATATTATATTTAGTGAATTAATTATATATCCTAATGACCAAATATAAACATTAAATCCATTATTATAATTATCTATAGCTTGTGGTGTTGTAAAATGATTAATATAGGTTCGTGAGCTGGTATTACACAGTATATAAGAATTATTGTTTTATTTTTAATTTGATGGATGAGTATATTTATATTGGTTATTGAATAAATAAATAACATATCATTATAAAGAAAAGGTTTTTTTATTAATCAACTATGATGGAATAAAATTTCATGGATTTAGAATGATAAATAAACTGAAATATTTTGTTTGTGAACTAAACCTCTTCGTAGGACCACTCCTTATGGTTTATACCAATATAGTTCATATATACAATTTATGATCTCGATAAATGACTCTATAATATTTTTATGGTTTTATGTAATCAGTTAAATATGGTATCTATTGAGGCCATTCTATTTTTTCAGGTGTGATCAAAATAACAGATAAGGGGCCACTTTATAAGATAAAGAGGGGCTCTCTTGGAATATCCTCAAGATATAAAGTAGTTTAAATTTAAAGTAATTTGAAAATTGTAAACAATTATTATTAAATATTTATAGATGATAAATATGAGTAACAACACTTCAATTTAATAAAAAATTAAAAATATTATGTGTTTATTCATCCTTATATTTTTTAGTTAACACTTTTTATCATTTTTGATATTTATCATGGTAATGAGGATTTTACACCATAGGGATATAAAATGTTACTGTTAAATAAAATTGGAATATTATAAGAAATTGGTTTACATATTAATTCAAGCAGAAATTAATTTTCCAATTTTCTAATTATTGAATCTATTAAGAAAATATTTCATACTATAAAATAAAATTAAGGTCATGTGTTTATCGATACATTTAATTTGACTTTTAAAACTATGACCCAATAATTGAATTTATAAATATGGAATAAAAGCCTCTCTAATATTTCATTTCAATATAAAATAATCATGGAACATATTTATTCATTCAAATAACATTATATTTAATATTTTTTAAAATATATTATTTTATTTGTATTTACTGAATAAATATTGTATTGAATCTCCACATGTATTTTTGTTAATTATTTCATCAGTTAAAAATATTAATTATACTAAATGATAAAATATCATAATCATTAAAATCAATATTTATAGAAAAAAAACTCATTATTATCCTTATGATAAAAATTAAATGATTAAAAACAAAGATAATGATAATAGAGAATTTTCATAAAAAAATTATTGTAAAATTCAATATCATGACCATATAGAAACAAAAATTCATATATTCATAACTTTTTTCATTACGAATAATATATAATAATAAAATATATAATTTTCAAGTGTTAGTTTTACACTATAGTCTTTATCCCATCACTTTTTCCTATAATTGACCAACTATACCTTTTTGGTAAATTATTTTACTACCATTACTATTCATAATGTAAAAAATAAAAAAAAATTATTATAAAAATTTAATATCATGATTCAAAATAAGACCCCTATTTTTAGGATTCAAAACATATAAGTGGAAAATTTTAACATGAATATTATCCAGTAAAACATGATGATAAAGTGTTTCAAATAAATTCATTTCAATGAAAAAAATGTTTTCAATACATCTTCAGTTATAAAATTTATTTAATGTGCTATAAATTTATTATTTTAAATTAAAAAACATGTTAAATTGTGAAAATAATATAAATATTTGTGAAATAGATCAATACATGAAAGATTTTTAAAATTTTACAAAAAAACAATATTTTCCAGTATTCTTTGAAAAAACAAAATTTTACACAATATATAAAACATTATCCATATGGTAATTTCCATATAATGATCTAAATATTTATAACACATTTAGGATGAAAAAATTTTAATTGTTTCATAAAAAATAGTAATATTCTAACAAAATGGAAAAAATTCCATTTTTGAAGTAATAATTTTTTATAAAATTAAATATAGTTTCTGAAAATAGATTTATTATTTATTAACCAATAATAATACAATTTTTTCATTTGAATATATATATATATAAATATAATAATTTGGCTGACTTAATTTAATCATTCGTCTTCAAAAGCATGGAAATATTGGTTATATAATTTTAAAAAAAATTAAATCATTTACTCATTTTTTCTATGTTGTGCATGTTATCAATCAGTGTGTGATTATTTTAAAAAATTAGTATGTTACATACCCCCACCCTAAAAAATTAATTATTTTATTCCATAACATATTGACATGAAATCAGTATTCAAGGTATTTTTCATCAAAAAAAGAAATCGATAACATCGAAATTAAGTTGATAATTTGAACAAAAATTTTAAAATCTAATTCCAAGTGTTATGGAATGAAATTTCAATATATAATAATTACATAAATATATGTACTCAAATTTCATTTAATATCTCATACATTAATAAATATTCAACTTAATATCATCCTTTTATAAAAATGATGCATATTAAAGATAAATTTTTTATGTCTAATGTATATAAAGGAAAGCCTCGTCGGATCATAAATATCTAAAAAAATATAAATATATATTTATATATTTTTCAAACATTTAAAAGAAATTTTTTTATTAATGTATAGTTATTCAAAATAAAATATACCATTAAATTAGGAAATAATACATTAATATATAATTATAAACTATATCATCCACTAACAGAACTAAACCACTATCCAAATAACATTCTTTATCATTGTTCTATTTATTTTTTAATAATATTAAAATTCAATTATTATTATTCTTTGATAACATATTCTAAAAAAATTTATCTCAAAATAACACCATTGGCTCTTCAGGTATCATAACAAAATAAACCTATTTATTAGTTACATAATCACTAAGTAACAATGATCATTTCAAAAAAAAAATTGAATAACCACAATCTCACATTAAATACAAATATTATTCCAATTTATAATTAAAAATTTATTATTAAAATAATATCTTTTCAAATCTAAATGATATAACTTTACCTTAATCATTTTAGTTCCCAAAAATATTGAAATTATACTAAAATTTAGTTTATTAAATAATAAAAAAACAAATATACAATACCATTTCAATTTAAATGAAAAATTATCTGTTCACATAATCAAATTAATCTGTATTTATCAAATAAATATATATAAAAAATTTCCCTCTAACAGGTGCATTGGTTATGCTTGTGGTAGGAGTTTCAACCTTTCCAAATTTTGGTTTTTAATTCAAGCACCACATCATTGCTAAATGTGACAGGTTGGTGCATCATTTTATGGCTTCCTTTATATAATACTATTATATCATATTTAAAATAATATTACAATAAATAGGATGAAAAGATAAAAATGTCCTTAATATTAGTATATCATAATAACCCTAATGTTTATGAATTCTCTTAAAAAGATGTGGAAAAATGAAAAGTCAATTATTCCTCTATTAACTTTTAATAATGTGAATCTTTTTTGTTATATATAGCTCAAAAATATATCAAAACAAAATAAATATATTTTACTTTATATCCATCCCATAATATAGTGAAACATTCTAAATAATTATAATCAAATAATAATTTATAAATTTATGACTATACCATAACTCTTGAATAACTATCTTTGAAAACATTAAACATTTTATGACATCATAATGTTTTTCTATATTCTTATATACTACAAAAATCATATAAAATTCAAACATGTACATTGATTACACAATATTAGACAAAGACCGTGTTATAATTCGTTCAATTTATATGGAATTTTTTGATTTATTATTATATCTATTGTAACAACCCGAGATTTTATGAAAAATATTCTTTTTATTTGACTAATGTCTTGTGTTGTACGCTACACGAAAAGGATCTTGCACAACACGCATCCTTGACTTGCCTTGCACTACACGCAATCACGACCTTCCTCGATAGCGTGTGTAGTACGCAATAACGAGTTTCACTAAACAGCGATATGCTATTAAAATGTTATTAAAACTAGCCGTTATGAATAGTAATAACCACTTTTTGAAATTTTGTAAATTTTATTTTTCAAAATGGATTTCATTTTTGGATTCGGAATATCGAATTTAGCCTAAGGTGAAACTTTGGTACATTTCAGATAACTTTCATATTCTGATGAATAGTGAAAATTACTAAATTTTAATTAAAAACAACTTTTTTAATCGAAATAATTAATATTGATAAATTATTAATTTTAGTGGTTTTAAAGTGTATTTAGAATATATTTTTACAATTTAATACAATTTTGGTCATCGGATGTAATTTCACATTTAAACCAGTTATAAACTAGTGTCAATCTTTTGATAGATATTGTTTCTTAAAAACACGCTATTTGTTTTAACAGCGGGATTTAATTATAAAATTAATTAATGAAACCTCTATGTTATGAATTTGAAAAAATAGACTTCATTTTTGAGTTCGGAATATGAAATATAGCTTAGGATGAAATTTTGGCATTGTTCTGAAAAACATCAATTTTTGATGAATAGTGAAACTAATAAGTGGTAGTTAAAAAAACTGAATTTTTCATAAAACTTAATTTTACCGCTTCTGTGAATGGAATTTCAAAAATCCGAGAAACACGGTTGATGTCAGTAAGTAAAATGTGGTTCAATGAGATGAGAATAATTTTTGGTGAATAGTAACTTTTTACTTTTATTTACCATGGTTAAAAGTAAATAGGGTAATTAAGGGTAAGAATGATATTAATATTACCCGAAAACATGTCCTAATTCTATTGGATAAGAGTAATTCGACCAAAAACAACCTTATGAATAAAATATGACCATTTAGTCCCACTTGGATTAGATTAGGACATTTATTATTATTTAATTCAAAGAAGAGTTAAAAGAGTTAAAATCAAAGTTTATTTACAAAAACATTTTTAATATAGGGTTATACATAAGATAAATTAGACTATAAATATTCATTAGAAATCTAAAAAGATTTCCCACATAATGGTATTTTATTTGTAATTTTTATACATCAAATAAGTTAATTTATTTATGACACAAAGATGATGCAGTAATAATCTTATTAATGAAATATTGACATAATTGATGTTATAAACACAAAAATAAATGTAATTTGAGACTTTTTATGAATTACACTAATTTTCTAGGTTACTATGATATATTAGTGTTGATTTAATCAACTTGTTTCGCACATATAATTCTGTTATGACTTTCACAAAAATCATATATCAAATAGTGTCAAAATTGACACAAAATAGTTTTTAAATCAAATATTATATTATTAATTGTTATTTTATTCCTAAAAATCTAAAGTTCGGCCAAATGACTTAGATAAGGATATATATATTAATAATAAACAATTTGGGGTTCATTTGGCATGTTATAGTAAGTGTATTAACCATATAGTGAAAGAAAACAAAAAGACACGGTGAAAGTTAAATTATTTAACTTAGAGTTAAATCTAATTGATAAGGTTAAAATAATACCCTAAACTTGTATAAATCTTATTGGTTGATAGGATTTCTACCCATCCCCACTTTAGCTTCGAAATAAGACCCTTTGGAACCATTATAAACCGATTTTTACTTTAATATAAAATAATATTTTGAGATATTCCTAAGGTGCCCCTCTCCTCCCTTATAAAAGGACACCTCCTCCCCCTCCTCCTCACACCAATTTGAGCACTCAATCTCGGCCAACCCCTGCCGAAATCTCTTCTCCACTTCCCTAGCAACATCCTAGAGGTTCTGGTATTCCTCAAAGACCAATTTTAGTTCCCTAAGAGGAGGTCTCCAAAAGGCGCTTCAAAGAAGAGGTAATTACCGTTACCAATTCTTTCATCTTTATTTCTTCTTCCACTTCATCTTCTTAGGTTGTTTCATTATGAAGTAATAACATCAGTATCACTCATATACTGATATGTTATTATAAGTATGAAACAACCCTATTTTACCATCTATCTTTCCTACGAAAAAAGAAATCACTGCGCGTGCGTACGTACGGAATACCGTCTCCACGCCATGGTGTAATCTATTTTCCACCACCACCTTACATGGATGGGTATAATGGTGTAAAGAATAAATATACATAGTTATTAAAACATCATATTGATTCTGATATATTGTATAATCCGCTCCAATTCAATTCAATATTTATGGAAATGATATCATCGCTCGTGCGTACGTACGGACTACCGTCTCCACGACGCGATGAGATTCATTCTCCATGTTAACCATTTAAGAATGATTATAAAGTATATATAAGAAATAATAATGAAATATATGACATTATAAAGCTACTGGATTTATGTATATATATATGTATGTCATCTACTTACTTCCATTTAAGACAATAGGGAAAGGAAAACAGCGTTCATGTGTACGTACGGACTACCGTCTCCATGAACGGTGTTTTTCATTTCATTTATCTATCTATTATATATATATATATACTGAATATATATGATATATAAATCATATTTTATATTCTGGAAGTAAGTAAATCATGATATAAGTAATAATAATGTCAAGAACAACAAGTCAAAACACCTACGATAAAAGAAACGATTTTACCCAAAACGCTTCTTTAACATGGAATTTACAAAAGAACGGGTAATATAATGTCATAAGTGAACCATATATGATATCATAACAATGAATATGATTCTGTAATAATTTAATGACATTATTTAAACCATTATACAGGAGCTTCGTACACGTACAAAGCAAATCGGACCTAAGGTAAGGGAAATATCACAATCTCATTTTTATCCGGGATTGTTTATTCGTAAGTATTTACTGGGGTGTATTTTATCATCCACATCCATGTTTCATCAATATGTAATATTATTTCCATCCACTTACACTAGTTTAAATCCAATTTTACCCTTCGGTGAGTTTTTAGTAATGAATATGAAAGGAATCTTTTGTCGTTTTTTCGTACAAGGTACTTTTTGACTTTTCCGACAAAAGTATGAGAAGAATGTTTTTTAACTTATACGGCATGAATGGATTTTTAAAACATTAAATCCAAGAAGCTTCCTTTAAAAGTTTTCAAGTTTATTTTTAATCAACTTCTTTTATTTTAAGGTCGTATGACATGTTATGAAAGGAAAAATGTTTTTGAAGAAGAAAGGATATTTTCCTCAAGAATGGAGTTCAAGTGTTTTATCAAAATTATTTTCTATCTAAGATAATAAAGGGTTATTATTTTATCCCTATTATTACATTGATTTGATCCTGTTGTGATGGAATTATTTTTATGAATTCCTTTATCTTATATGAATTGATTTATGATGTCATGATGTTTCAAGAATCCCATTTTTGTTACATGTGTTATGCGATGATGTATGATTATGTGGCACACATAGGAAAGGATTCATTATAAGATGGGTGGGACCTATATCTCCCTCCAATGCATTGGGTAATGATTTTATATCTCATGAGATAGACATGGCTGAAATGGTAGGTTATACCGGTTCAATGAAACAGAACTGAAACGAGGGTTACTCGATTCAGAAAGGGACTTTGTCCACTAAGATAGTATTGGCAATTAGTCTTGACTAACAAGAAATGATTCTCTATGATTATGTGTGTATGCCACAAAGTTTCATGTTTTAAGTTATGATTATTGGGATTACTTTTTCACTGCCATGATTTATCCCATGATTATGAAATTATGCTCTCTTTTGCAGGTTATGATTTCCAAAATGTTATGTTCTTATGAATATGATGTGATTGATATTTATTTTGTTTACCCTTACTGAGCATTTGAGCTCACCCTTTTATGTTTTCTTTTCCCCAGGATATAAAGAAAGGTTTTAGGTAAACAAAAAAGAAGATCTTTATGGGAGATTTTGAAGATCTTTCACCACGATTAGAAGATTATAGTCCGAGTTTCCAAAGACACTAAACTATTACGGTCCTTGTGTGTGTGTTTTTGTAATGTACTAAGTATTCCGCAAAAGTAATGTAATGTCAATGTACGTCAAGATACGGGTCTCTACAGTTGGTATCAGAGGAAAGGTTTAGTCAACCTTTGGAAACTGGGATGCGAAAACGTTTGTGAGATCCCTAGAGATATTTCTAAGGTATGTCTAGGGATGTCTCTAAGGTTAAGTATACGTATTGGTTATAGTCCTAGAATTGCTCTAACGATCATAGAATTTAACCTAAGATGTTAGATATTGAGGGTACTACCCCTTTATTATTTTTTTTCCCTAGCATGATTTTTGCCTCTTACACTATTCTTTTGGGGTTTTAGACGATGGCTGGAACCCGAAGGAACCATGTTGATCAATGCAATGGACAATGCAATGATTGTCCCCCTGAGAAACCAAACGATATGGGAGCTGGAATGCAAAATCTTGTAGCCATGCTCACACAACTTTCTCAAGCTATGAATCATGCAGGACTTCCAAACGAGCAAAGGAAGGAGCAACATTCTGTTGAATCCTTCATGAGGTAGCGTCCTCCTTCTTTCAGTGGGTCTACTGATCCATTAGTTGCTAAACAATGGATTAGTACTACTGAAAAGATATTTTCAGTTCTTCAATGTTCTGAACATGATAAAGTCATCTTAGCAGTATATCGTTTGGAAGGTGAAGCTGATCAACGGTGGAATCTTATCAAGAATACGAGGCAAAGAGATGAAATTGATTCCATGGAATGGGACGAGTTCAAGAACTTGTTTTTCAGTAAGTACTTCCCTCGTATTCTTCGAACGAAGATGGAGAAGGAGTTTCTTGAACTAAAGCAAAAGGATGATGAATCTGTTGGTATATATGAAGTGAATTTTACAAGACATGCAAGGTATGCATCTGGCATTATCATCCAACCTGAAAGTAAAGTTGATCGATTTTTCAGTGGCTTAAAACCAAGTCTTCGAAGGGCATTAGCTATAAGTGACTTCAGTAGCTATGAAGAAATTGTGCGTTGTGCTATCAAGGTAGAAATGGAAGTTGGTGTTACATATCCATCTCATGGTTTTGACAAGAAACGAAATATGGAGTTCAAGGAGAAATCTCAGAATAATGGTGAAAAGAAGATGAATGTTTCCTTATGCACAAAGTGTGGAAAGAAGCATGGTGTAGATTGTCTTAAAGGGACTAGAAAATGTTTTAAGTGTGGAAAAGAAGGTCATCGAGCAGCTGAGTGTCGATGTAATGGAAAAAGGGATTCTAATGAAGTGAATAAAGCAAACACTGCAGAGAACGCACAACCAACACTTCAATGCTTCAAGTGCAAGGAGATGGGACATTATGCCAATAAATTCCCTAATCCAAGGGTTAGTGATGATCGACATGAGCAACCGCTTAAGGCAAAGGACAAAGGGAAGTCACATGCGATCACTATTGGCAATGTTGAATATGACAACGATGTGGTGGAATGATTAAGTTTTTATGTAATGGGATTCCAAAATAATGTTGTATCATGGAATATTGGAATATTTATGTATTGGTCTAATGTGGTATTCAACGTGATTGAGATATTATGCGCATAATGAAGGGAAAATGAGAAAATGAAATGTTTAACAGTATTCATGAGCTCATGATTGTTATAAGGACTAAGTGATATCATGGTTTGAGTATATTGAATTTTGAGGATGTTGGTATGTGGAATGTGTTAACTTTTAACTGCATTCAAGTTTTCACTAAGGTTCAATGGGTATTCAAGAGAGTACAAGATTAAGGCCTTTGAATGTTTGGAATGTGTCCAACAAGATATATCTTATGATATATGGGGATCAACGATGGTATTAAATCTCTGGTAATCGTTTTCACTATGTTATGAGAATGGACTGCAGTATTATGGATAGGACTAAAGATTGGAATGGATTATGTTGGACATAAGTTAGTATTGTTTAAGGATAGAAGTTTTTTCGATATTATTTATGGGATGTTATAGTAATATAGTTTTAGAAAAAGGACAACCTGCAGGACGGGCGACAGCCCATCGCTTCGGACAAGGCTGTGGGAATCGAACCCACAACCGAAGTGCGACTGGCCTTTATCGCCTACCACTGACCTACAGGAAGTCCCTGTTTAGTAGAAACTAGTTTTATTATATTAAGCCGTATGATATATGAAGTATAAGTCCATTTTAGGAACAATATATGATTAATCTCACTATAGATCGACTTATGTATATAATTTTTGCTAACCTTTTGTTTGAGACAGATGGAATGACCCGTCATTCTATCACAAGATCTGCTAACACTTCACAAATAACAAATTAAACTTCATTTATTTAAGAGATGAAGTTGAAATTGTTAATGGAACGAACAACAATGAGGTTGTACCAACATAAAGTAAGTATTTATTCTAATTCAAATTCTTTAAATTTAGGGAAACGATCCTGAAAACCAAAAATGTTGTCCTAGTGATCTTATATCTGATGAATCAGATGGTACCTTAGATCGTCACAAATTTATGGCTTTGTGACTACTGGCTTTTCCATAGCCATGTTCTCTACCACTCTCCATCAGAACATGATGGTTAGATTTTTCTTCCATATCCATATTTTCACCTATGTGGAAACCCAGTGATTAGTTTATTTGGGTAACCGTTAGGTTTCATACTTTTGTTTTTAAAGATTGGTTTTGGTATTCCTTTTTACGATGTGGGATTCTATTAAAGAAACTTTCGAATAGTAAACCATTTATAACCCCGACGAATTTCGAGGGCGAAATTCATTTTAAGGGGGGTAGAATGTAACAGCCCGAGATTTTATGAAAAATATTCTTTTTATTTCACTAATGTCTTGTGTTGTACGCTACACGAAAAGGATCTTGCACAACACGCATCCTTGACTTGCCTTGCATTATACGCAATCGCGACCTTCCTCGATAGCATGTGTAGTACGCAATAACGAGTTTCACTAAACAGCGATATGCTATTAAAATGTTATTAAAACTAGCTGTTATGAATAGTAATAACCACTTTTTAAAATTTTGTAAATTTTATTTTTCAAAATGGATTTCATTTTTGGATTCGGAATATCGAATTTAGCCTAAGGTGAAATTTTGGTACATTTCAGATAACTTTCATATTCTGATGAATAGTGAAAATTACTAAATTTTAATTAAAAACAACTTTTTTAATCGAAATAATTAATATTGATAAATTATTAATTTGAGTGGTTTTAAAGTGTATTTAGAATATATTTTTACAATTTAATACAATGTTGGTCATTGGATGTAATTTCACATTTAAACCAGTTATAAACTAGTGTCAATCTTTTGATAGATATTGTTTCTTAAAAACACGCTATTTGTTTTAACAGCGGGATTTAATTATAAAATTAATTAATGCAACCTCTATGTTATGAATTTGGAAAAATAGACTTCATTTTTGAGTTCGGAATATGAAATATAGCTTAGGATGAAATTTTGGCATTGTTCTGAAAAACATCAATTTTTGATGAATAGTGAAACTACTAAGTGGTAGTTAAAAAAACTAAATTTTTCATAAAACATAATTTTACCGCTTCTGTGAATGGAATTTCAAAAATCCGAGAGACACGGTTGATGTCAGTAAGTAAAATGTGGTTCAATGAGATGAAAATAATTTCTGGTGAATAGTAACTTTTTACTTTTATTTACCACGGTTAAAAGTAAATAGGGTAATTAAGGGTAAGAATGATATTAATATTACCCTAAAACATGTCCTAATTCTATTGGATAAGTGTAATTCGACCAAAAACAACCTTATGAATAATATATGACCATTTAGGCCCACTTTGATTAGATTAGGACATTTATTATTATTTAATTCAAAGAAGAGTTAAAAGAGTTAAAATCAAAGTTTATTTACGAAAACATTTTTAATATAGGGTTATACATAAGATAAATTAGACTATAAATATTCATTAGAAAGATAAAAAGATTTCCCACATAATTGTATTTTATTTGTAATTTTTAGACATCAAATAAGTTAATTTATTTATGACACAAAGATGATGCAGTAATAATCTTATTAATGAAATATTGACATAATTGATGTTATAAACAAAAAAATAAATGTAATTTGAGACTTTTTATGAATTCCACTAATTTTCTAGGTTACAATGATATATTAGCGTTGATTTAAGAAACTTGGTTCGAACATATAATTCTGTTATGACTTTCACAAAAATCATATATCAAATAGTGTCAAAATTGGCACAAAATAGTTTTTAAATCAAATATTATATTATTAATTGTTATTTTATTCCTAAAAATCTATGGTTCGGCCACATGACTTAGATAAGGATATATATATTAATAATAAACAATTTGGGGTTCGTTTGGCATGTTATAGTATGTGTATTAACCATATAGTGAAAGAAAACAAAAAGACACGGTAAAAGTTAAATTATTTAACTTAGAGTTAAATCTAATTGATAAGGTTAAAATAATACCCTAAACTTGTCTAAATCTTATTGGTTGATATGATTTCGACCCATACCCACTTTAGCTTCGAAATAAGACCCTTTGGAACCATTATAAACCGATTTTTACTTTAATATAAAATAATATTTTGAGATATTCTTAAGGTGCCCCTCTCCTCCCTTATAAAAGGACACCTCCTCCCCCTCCTCCTCACACCAATTTGAGCACTCAAGATCGGCCAAACCCTGCCAAAATCTCTTCTACACTTCCCTAGCAACATCCTAGATGTTCTGGTCTTCCTCAAAGACCAATTTTAGTTCCCTAAGAGGAGGTCTCCAAAAGGTGCTTCAAAGAAGAGGTAATTACCGTTACCAATTCTTTCATCTTTATTTCTTCTTCCACTTCTTCTTCATAGGTTGTTTCATTATGAAGTAATAACATCAGTATCACTCATATACTGATATGTTATTATAAGTATGAAACAACCCTATTTCACCATCTATCTATCCTACGGAAAAAGAAATCACCGCGCGTGCGTACGTACGGAATACCGTCTCCACGCCGTGGTGTAATCTATTTTCCACCACCACCTTACATGGATGGGTATAATGGTGTAAAGAATAACTATACATAGTTATTAAAACATCATATTGATTCTGATATATTGTATAATCCACTCCAATTCAATTCAATATTTATGGAAATGATATCATCGCTCGTGCGTACGTACGGACTACCGTCTCCACGACTCAATGAGATTCATTCTCCATGTTAACCATTTAAGAATGATTATAAAGTATATATAAGAAATAATAATGAAATATATGACATTATAAAGCTACTGGATTTATTTATATATATATGTATGTAATCTACTTACTTCCATTCAAGACAATAGGGAAAGGAAAACAGCGTTCATGCGTACGTACGGACTACCGTCTCCATGAACGGTGTTTTTCATTTCATTTATCTATCTATTATATATATATATACTGAATATATATGATATATAAATCATATTTTATATTCTGGAAGTAAGTAAATCATGATATAAGTAATAATAATGTCAAAAAAAAACAAGTCAAAACACCTACGATAAAAGAAACTATTTTACCCAAAACGCTTCTTTAACATGGAATTTACAAAAGAACGGGTAATATAATGTCATAAGTGAACCATATATGATATCATAACAATGATTATGATTATTTAATAAGTCAATGGAATTATTTAAACCATTATACAGGAGCTTCGGACACGTACAAAGCAAATCGGGCCTAAGGTAAGGGAAATATCACAATCTCATTTTTATCCGGGATTGTATATTCCTAAGTATTTACTGGAGTGTATTTTATCATCCACATCCATGTTTCATCAATATGTAATATTATTTCCATCCACTTACACTAGTTTAAATCCAATTTTACCCTTCGGTGAGTTTTTAGTAATGAATATTAAAGGAATCTTTTGTCGTTTTTTCGTACAAGGTACTTTTTGACTTTTCCGAAAAAAGTACGAGAAGAATGTTTTTTTTAACTTATACGGCATGAATGGATTTTTAAAACATTAAATCCAAGAAGCTTCCTTTACAAGTTTTCAAGTTTATTTTTAATCAACTTCTTTTATTTTAAGGTCGTATGACATGTTATGAAAGGAAAAATGTTTTTGAAGAAGAAAGGATATTTTCCTCAAGAATGGAGTTCAAGTGTTTTATCAAAATTATTTTCTATCTAAGATAATAAAGGGTTATGTTTTTATCCCTATTATTACATTGATTTGATCCTGTTGTGATGGAATTATTTTTATGAATTCCTTTATCTTATATGAATTGATTTATGATGTCATGATGTTTCAAGAATCCCATTTTTGTTACATGTGTTATGCGATGATGTATGATTATGTGGAACACATAAGAAAGGATTCATTATAAGATGGGTGGGACCTATATCTCCCTCCAATGCATTGGGTAAAGATTTTATATCTCATGAGATAGACATGGCTGAAATGGTAGGTTATACCAGTTCAGTGAAACAGGACTGAAACGAGGGTTACTCGATTCAGAAAGGGACTTTGTCCACTAAGATAGTCTTGGCAATTAGTCTTGACTAACAAGAAATGATTCTCTATGATTATGTGTGTATGCCAAAAAGTTTCATGTTTTAAGTTATGATTATTGGGATTACTTTTTCACTGCCATGATTTATCCCATGATTATGAAATTATGCTCACTTTTGCAGGTTATGATTTCCAAAATGTTATGTTCTTATGAATATGATGTGATTGATATTTATTTTGTTTACCCTTACTGAGCATTTGAGCTCACCCTTTTATGTTTTCTTTTCCCCAGGATATAAAGAAAGGTTTTAGGTAAAATAAAGAAGATCTTTATGGGAGATTTTGAAGATCATTCACCACGATTAGAAGATTATAGTCCGAGTTTCCAAAGACACTAAACTATTACGGTCCTTGTGTGTGTGTTTTTGTAATGTAATAAGTATTCCGCAAAAGTAATGTAATGTCAATGTACGTCAAGGTACGGGTCTCTACATCTATAATGGTATTACCTATTTCAAAACATTTATCTTTTGAGATGTTTAGATCTTCTTCTTGAGGTTTCCCTTATGAAAAAAATTCAAATTCTCTTCTTCTCCATATTTAAAAAATTCAATTAATAATTTGGGAAATAATTTATTACACTTCACATAGTTTACAGAAGACATACATTTTTCCATTGATAATTATTGAATTAATACATCATTTACCACACACAAAACATCTTCATGTTTTCATGATTCATTTTCCCAGGTGTTTCTACTAGCATTCATGCTACATAAGTTATTTGAATATTTATAGTTCTAAGTTATATGTTTATAGTATTTTTAAGGATATTTATTACTCTCCTATTAAATTTTTTCTAAATATCACTTAGGATGAAGTTATTAATAATAACTCTGGATGAATGGTTATATGTAACCGCATGATATTTCAATAACACTCCCATTACATTATGTTTCTCATTTGAAAAACTAGATCATTTTCCAAAATATCCTTTATTTTATTTTTTCCAACACATTAATTAAACTCACTAAATCCAAAATGGATAATGTGGGAATATAATTAAAATCATAAAAAACCATTTAATAGGTTGGAAAAAAAACTAATACATCATTAACCATTTAATCTATAATTTTTTGTTTCATAAACAATTACTACATTTAGCCATTGAAATATGATTACGATAGTCATAGACCAGTTTTTACATATTCTAAATGGAATCTCTAATCTCAATATTATTAAGAAACATTTCATTAATATAAATTGTAATGAATATATATTAAAAATTAAATAACTATGAGATTTATTTCATGTATTTTTCTTCTTACAATCGTTAAGATCTAGACCATTTTATAAATCCATATCAGTTCCATTTTCATGTACTTTTTTCTATGTCAAAGTACCATTGTAATGGAGTTGTGGTTTGAGGTGATTTTGGGGGAGTAATTAAGAAAAATTAACACACTTAGGGATGGTCATGGTTTGAAAATGATTTGACAAAACGAATTCCAAAAACCATGTAACTTTGAAAACTGTGCTAACCAGGATAGTGAGGTCTACATTGTTGGTGTACGATTTACCAACCCATATACCCCTACCTAAGTAATTATGTGCATGATATTTTTATTATCTAAAACTTAGTTTATAAATCACCCAAACCACCTATTATACCTATATATCAACCTAGGATTAGCTTTGACGAATTCTTTGAGATCCTAGAGGCATTCAGAAGGATTACAATGTGATTCAAACACCGTTCATTGAAATCTAAATATGGGATTGAAAATACTCTTGCATCACAATATGTGGATTTCATCACAATGCTTCTTTTGTTTTTTCCTCTATCATCCCTTGTTCTTTTCATTGAAAATATCTAGTTTTTAGTTAGATCTAAAACTCTTTATTATGATCATAATATTGAATTCTTGATCTATAACTATATTTTCATGATCATAATGCTTTTGATCTTAATTTTGTGTTTAGGGATATATATCTTGATCTTGAACTTCATCGTTTTACTTCATGGATTTTGGGTATTTTTATTTGGATAACACCTATCAATACACTGAGGTAGGTGATTTAAATCAAAATTCCATATTTGTATATTTGATAAGTATAAGTTAGATTAATGAATGGATGTAATATCTTAGTAAATTATTTCTTAAATTTGTATAATTAGAAATCTTCATTGACTTGTATATTTATTTGGTGATGGATATGGTTAATATAGGATTTACTAATGGAAATATGGGGCTTTTAAAATAGTTCTTTGATTTGGGTAATTTGTTTATGGGTTGACATATTGTAATTGAGATATTGAATTTGGTTGAGTTTGAGATAAGTAATCATGGGGAATTAAGTATGATATGATCTTTATCTGTGTGATATAATTATTGGAGAATTAATTATGTTTCATAATGTTTATTAATATAATTATTTTTGAGAAATATTATGAAAGGTATATATTTTATTTGGATAATTAATTGTGATGTATTAATTAAGGAATATTATTTTTGTTGATGGATTAATTAATTGATGAAATATTAATTGGTTTTTTACTTAGTTGATTGTTTATTAAACTAATGAACGTTGATATGTTTTACAACATGTTTTACTAGTAATTAATCGATGTTGTTATTTTATGTGAAATAATGAATGATTTGAATTATTGAGAATGTGGCAGTTAGACATTGAAATCTAGAGAATTTTAGCTGTTGGGACATATACATGGGGTTCCTATCCAATAGTTAACCATGGACTTGTGTTGTGATGCGTAAGACATGGATATCTATAAATAATGAGATTTTGGGTTCATAACATGGATTTTAACACCAAATGGGATTTCTGATGCATGATACGACATTAAACAAAAAATGAGATTTGGGGTACCTGACATGGAGTTCAACAAGAAATGAATGACAATAATGAATAATTATTTAAATAAGATAAATTAATTAAACACAAATCTTTGTTTATGATTAGGAAATAAATTTCTATGTTATAACTATTTAATTATGCAGTAAATTTTTTAGTTCATATTATTTTGTACATTGTCTTTTGATTGGCCATGATTTAGACACTATTTTTGGTGGCATACTGAGTTGTACTCACACCCTACTGCTACAAATTGATCAGAACAAGTGAAGACTTATTTATTGTAGGAGAAGATAAGGTTAAGGCCATGTCATAGATTTATAGTTGGTTATGGAGCATGTCTGGGGGAACTAGGCATGATTTGGGACCATATTTGGATTCATTATATCTTTATTTTTAGTTTCATTATAGACGCTTGATACATTAATTGTCTAAACATTTCTTCCCTTTCATTTGAGTATTGTACTTCTCATTTTGACTATAAGGTGACTTGGTATTGTTTTGGTTATTTATATTCTTTGGAACTTGTTTATTTTTTTTAATTCCATTGGAGTTTTATTATGATAATAGATGTTATAGTTTCCCCATTACCTACTTTACAGACCCTCTTTTATAGTTGGAAACCTCTAGCGTACAGTGAGGCATTCTTGAGGGAATGTGTCCAACCGTCTTGAGGCACCATTTAGTGGATCATGGGTTAGGGAATTACAATGTGGTATCAAAATAGGTTTTCTTTTATTTCTTCTACTTCTATCTTACTATTTCTGGGAATGGTTAACAAGAGACTAGTAATAGTAGGGGGTTGATAATTAGCTCATTCAAGGGAAATTAAAACCCATATACAAGAAAAAATATAGGTACTCATGGTGGGGTTATTGTGATTGTTGTTTTTTGTTACAGATGGATATTCTTTCACCATGGGTGATGAACTTGTGATGTGATGTGATATTTGTTTTGATAATTGTTGAAATTTGATTCATGGAACAAATTGGAAAGAAATTTTATTCTACATGCATCGTTCATGGAACACAAGGTTATAATGAAATTCTGTATTTTAGGAACAGACAAGAAAATGGACTGTGGGTATGTTGTTGGACATAAACTATTTTTCCTTGTCATCAGATTGAAATAATGGAGAATAATGTGACTAACTGGACGACTAATGAGAATCTTGATTGATGACATGACTTTGTTTAATGAATGAATGAATTTATTAATTAATTTTAGATAATGTGATTAATTAATGGTTGAATTAATTAATGATAAAGTGTGTTCCCTTGATAACCAATTCCAAGGAGTAGGATGACTTAGTGTAATGGTAAGGTCTTAGTGTTTAACATTTGTCAAAAAGGGGGAATTGAAAAATTGTAACTTGTTGTGTTTCTTTATACTATTGCTTATTTTTTTGAGGTTGCATAAGGAAAACTTTGGAGTGTGTTTGGTTTTCTAGATTTATACATCAAAAATTCTTGTGGAGAGGGAGAATGAGGGTTATGGCCCATAACGACCATCCAGACAGGGAATAGGAGGCATAATTGGTGAAAGTAGAGGATTCAAGGTAGTTGTTCCAAGATAAATTATATTTTTTCATGAAATTCAGGGAGAGATACCCATGGTGGGTTTGCAAAGGAATGTCCAAGTTGACAAGGGATATTTATCTATTATAACTTCTGAAATATTCTAGATAGGGTGGATCTGAGGGGGGTGAATTTTTTATTGAATACATATAGATGATATTTGACCATTTGGAGACTCTGATTGAGATGAAGGTTAAGATGGCTTTTTATATGCTATCGGGGTCCGCAAAGCACTAGTTTTACATTTTTATATGATTTGGACAAACTGATGAAATGTTATGGAAGGAATTTCCAGAGAATTTCTTGGAACACTTCTATCTAGAGACATTGAGACAAGAGAAGTCTTCAGGGTTTATGCATATAACCCGGGTAATCATGTACATTAAATATTATTATGAATGTGTCATAGTTTTATAGTATCTTTATTCTCCGTTGGTATCAAGTGAGGCTTCTCTGAAAAAACGGTTTCATGATGGACTTAAGTGTGACATTATGTCCTAAGGGATAATCGTAATTATGAAAAAGTTTTCACAAATGCTGAATATGGCTCTCATTTCAGAGGGGATCCTAAAAAATGCTTCTAGTACATGATAGGGAGTTGTCAATAAATGATCAAATAGTGTTAATTTCAAGGGCATGACATGTCATTACAGGAACCTTAGTTATGACTGTAGAAATAAAGTTTCAAAATCTAGAGGAATAGTTTCACATGATTTTACTCATGTTACTTTCCACCAATGTTGTAGGTCGGGACTCTACCATAAACATTGTCCTCAACCACTAGTGCAGTGCCAGTTTTGTTGCATGATAGAACACCGACAATATTTTTTCAGATAGAAACACCAAAATGGTGCGGTGGGAGAATCTTCTCGGAGTTAGACTGTGTTAAGGGGGTATTCTACACCATATTGGTCTATCAATTGGAGGAGTTGGAGCATAAAGGGACTATCTGTCTGAGTACATCACCTTGGGGATCCCTTTTGGTGTTATCAAAGAAAGACAATGGTGGATTGTAATTGTGATTCAATTACTAGATGTTACAAAAAATTACCGTGACGAATTGACTTTTTATTCTGCATATCAGTGATCTATTTTACTAGACAAAGGGGGATTCTATGTTCTCATAGATTGATTTGAACACATGGTATCATCAGGTGATAGTTCGGACTTCTAATATACCAATGAAAAATTTTAAGAGAAGTTATAGACATTATGATTTTTTTAAAATCTTAATGTGTTGAAAAATGATCTAGTAGAATTTATGTCCTTGATAAAAAAGATATTTCATCCATACTGGGATCATTTTATGCCAGTGGTTGTGGATGACCTCTTGGTGTACTCTAAATATCATGATGATCATGCCCAACATCATTACCTCATCTTGAGTACACAAAAAAGAGAACCAGTTATACGCCATGTTATCTAACGGTTAGTTTTTGGATTGACATGGTACATTTTTTTGGGAAAATAGTCTTGGAAAACTGTATGGTAGCGGACCAAAAAAAAATTTCAGGTAGTTGTTACTTGGGAGCATCCCAAGGATTTTTTTTAATATCCAATGAATTTTGGGATTTCTTAATATTACAGAAAGGTAATCCATGAAATTTCCATATTATAATAACTTCTTTTAGGTTTCACAAAATGGTGGAATTTTTTAATGGTTGTAATCATACAATAATGCTTCTAGGAGTTGATTTTTTTGTAGGAATCATCAAATAATAATGATCATTCATAATATTATTTAAGAATAATGGTGGATTGTGAAAATTCTTGGATCTTAATAAGATAATTTTTGATAAAAGGGTATTAATTATTATCTTATGGGTCTCATAAGTGGAACAGACATGAAAAAGACTACCCTAAACACAACATCATGTTGGGAGCCATAGTTTATGACCTTATTTATTGGCAACATTAGATTTTGGATGAATAGTTTAAAGGTTTTACAGATTAAAAAAGATTAAGGTGTATCTTTTCTCAACGTGAATTGAATATTCATCAGTGAATATGAGTATAGATTATGAAATACATTGATTTAGAACTAGAATTTACACTTTGAAATGGGAATTATGTCATTGATGGCTTTAGTAAAATATCTCAAACTCAGTCGGTACATGAGTCGAGTGTAGATTAAAAGATGATGGCTTTGCTGGCTAAAATGTATGTGGTGATTCAGGAATGTCTGGAGAAGATGACTACGGATTCAATAGCAGTGGAGTATACATTCATGAGATAGATCAAAGACCAGCAATATGATGACCCTGAGTGATTAGTATTAAGGGAAATCCTTGATTGTGGGGAGACACCTTCAGACTGGTTGATAAATGCTGATTAGACCCTCTCTATAATGAATCACGTTGTTTTTTCCTATGAGTATGTGAGAGGAACACAGGAAATAATTTACACCTCTAATTATGAAGTACATAATGGGGTTACAAAAATTTATTATGACATGAAACAATAGTTTTGGTATCTAGTTATAGAAATCAAAATAGAATGTTTTTTGACAAGTTGTTTCACTTTTTAGCAGGTGAAAAAAAATACCCAATGTCCTAGAGGACTGTAGCAGTCATTTCTTATTCCAGAATGGATGTGGGATGATGTAACTACAGGTTTTTTGGTACGTATTTTCCGGAGGTTGCCCATTAGATAGATGCTCCCTTTGAAGAGAATCAAACATGTGTACTGGATCACAGTGAGACAATGTTGCAGTGAAAGACTAGGCTGATAATTCGTGTGTTGTGACGACATGGACGTGTGAAAGAGGAAACATGGGAATGGAAAGTATACAAGAGAGCTCAAATGTACAATCGATTTGGTTCAGAATGTTAGTAATGTTATGGAGTGGATCTTGTGGATGAGAAATTTTTTGGTGGGAGATTTATTATGATCATGACCTTTTTATGATGTCATCTCAGGCTCAATTTCTGGTACTTCTTGTTTTTATACATACATTTTCGGTGGATTTGTGGTCTATGGTGTGTTTAGGTATGTTTTTATGAAAATTTAAATGAATGAGGGCTATAAACGGGTTGTTCATATTATGAAAAACCATGTTTCTAAACCGAGATAATTGTGTGAATTCTAAAAACATGGACAGAGAAGTCCACACGGTTGGTGCCCTATTTACCATAACTATGTGCCATTGGCCAGGAAACTATTCATAAGTGTTTAAATTATCCAAAATTAGATTTTAAATCACCCGAAACACAGATACCTCTCAATTTCTACCTATTCATTGTCTTGACTAATTATAGATGATCTTAGAGAATTGTGGAGCGATTCCAAGGCAATTTGAACACCGTTCTTCAAGATCTAAAACACGAATTAAAGAGCTTCTCTCTTCTCGTTATGTGGATTTCATCTTGATGCTTCTCCCAATTTTTCAATGGTCTTCCCATGATCATTTCATAAAAAATATCCTTTTATTTTTTTAGATATAAACCTATTTGTTGATATCTAGATCTTAGATTGTAGATCTAGATCTAAATTTGAATGATCTTGATGCTTTTGATCTAAATATTGTTTTTAGGGATTTTGATTCGGTCTTTATCGAAATCCTCGTGGAGCTCGGATTTTGGGGCTTTTGGTTGGGCTAACATCCATCAACAAACCAAGTGATGTGGTTCAAATTTATCTCCCATAGTGGTGGATTAGAAAAGTGAATGTGATATTAATGAATAGATAGAATCCCCTTGTTAATAATTTCATATGTAAGGAAAATTAGAAACGTTTTTTGACTTATATATTTCTTGGGAGATATAGATGGTTAGTTGATAACATATTCTTGGATATATGGGTCTACCCAAATAATTATTTTATATGGGGAGATAGAATATGGTTTGAGATATTGTGATTGAGATATTGAATTTTCTTGGGTCTGAAATAATTAATCTGGTGGAATTAATTACGAGATGATGTTGGTTAATGTAAGATAATTAATAGTGAATTAAATATGTTCCATAATTTTGATTAAGATAATTAATTGTGAGATTAATTATGAAATTTTGAGATTTTATTTTGATAATTAATTATAAAATAATATTTGTGATGATTGATCAATTAATTGGAGAATTAATTAATGGGTTCTGTACTTAGTTAATTGTTGAGTTAACTAATGCACAATGATATAATTAATATATTGTTGGATTAGTATGGAATTTATGCAATTAAATACTGTGATTTAATTAACGATATAAATTATTGATAATATTGGTTCTTGACATGGAGTTATAGATCGAATGTGATTTGAAGTTTGTGACATGGCATTCAACACCGAATAAGATTTGTTGTTCTTGACATTGTGTTAATCATCAAATGATATTTAGAATTATTGGAATGGAGTTCAACACAAAATAAATGTAAATAATGAATTTTGATTTAAATTGGAGACCTGAATTGAATCTGGGACTAATGTGAGGAATAAGGAAGAAAAAAAATATTATAAATATTCTATTAGTGTTTTATTGTGATAAAATTGGTTGTAGTCTCCCCCTAACCGACTTACAAGATCCTCACAACTAGTCAGCAACCTATAGTATACAATAAGTCGTGTATGAGGGCATGTGACCAATTGGCTTGGGGAGCCGTTTTGTGGAACCCGGTTCAAGACATTACACATTACCACAAGTTCCTCATATAAAATATTTATATTGATTTTTTATCATTACTAATAATTAACAATTTTAGAAAAAATTTACACTTTTGATAAGTATTCATTTTAACACGCTTTAAAAAACATTAAAAATTTGTTATATTACTTTTCATGGAAAATTATCATGACATTAAAGTTGATTTTTTATTTTTTCATATCAGTCAATAAACAAAATAAAATGAATTTTAAAATGTGAGATGTGCAAATTATGTTCTATAATGGACATTAAAATGATAAATTCATTATAAAACAGAAATAAATTAAATATAATAATTTTTTTCATTTATAATAATATTAACTGTTCGTTTGAAATACGTAAATTCCACATAAAAATCAAACATATTGTGAATGATGAAATAATTTAAAACATATATTAGAAAAATGGAAAACCATTTTTTTGAAACACAGTGAATTATAGTGATAACACAAGTAAAAAAAATTAACTGGATCCCAGATAAAAACAAAGGATATATAACATTAGTTAACACCCTCATTTTGTCCGATAATGTCAAATTACAATACCCAATAAATTTGGGATATATAATGGGTCACACCCATTGTATTTTAAATATTAGGATCATCCAAAATCATGATATATAATAGAAAAAACCCATAATAAAAGATGTATCGAATTAAGAGAGACGCATATTGAATGATAATGTAAAATATAATGATAATTTTTCTTATTATTTCATCTTATAATCATAAAGACTTCGAAAAACTCTTTTATTATCATATTACAATGAACTATTAGATATTTAAGTACACATTATTTTCAAAAAAAAATTAAAAAATGAAATATATAAGTGGAAGAAGTTGTTAATATTTTTGAATAAAATAAGAATTATTGAAAAGGAATATAATAACCAAATAATTGTTAAGCCAGTGGAAGAAGAAATTATCATTATATTTTTTAAAATTATACATTTTTTAAAAAAATTGTGAAAACATAGCTTAATATATTTATTTAGAAATCCATTGTTTTATAAATATATACTTAAAAAGTTTATTTTTAATTCATTTTTCATATAAATACTTTGTTAATATATTTTAAAAAACGTAGACATGGAATAAATAAGAGTGGGAATGGAAAAACTAAATGTTTATTTTATAAAATAATGTTTTTACACTCATTACACATAACAACATATGTTAATTGTAATCCTGAATATAAATTAAAATTAGTAATAAAATTAATGATAAAATTTTTTCATATAAATTATTTTTTAGTTTTTTTTTATTAAATTTAATATTCAATTACATAACAAATTCTGATCACATTGGATGATTTCATGATATTAGTATTATATTTAAATAAATTATATTCAAAGGTTGAAGACTTTCAAATAGAAAATTGAGTCATAAAATAAATAATGACAATCATGAAATAATAATAAATTTTTAATGTAGTTATAATTTTAAACACTATCATTAATAGTCGTTTGGGAATATAACCTATGTTACAATTATGGTGTTGGTAGGTAGTACATATGCTTGACCAACAAATACCTTTTACAACCTTAATTCTAGAAATATAGTACGTTTCATTTATATTTATATAAGAAAAATTTTATAATTATATAAATAACATTTTATTAAATATACATAAATATACCATAAATGTGAAGTGGTGATGAATACCAACTCTCATATCTTTATGGATGAGATGGTCTACACATATACCTGAATGATGTTATTAATTTTAGTAAAATAAATTGTAATAATGAAAAGGATAAATTATCATTTATAATAAAAACAATTTAATTAAAATATATATATATCAATGGTACACAGTATTAATATAATCCATTAAAGTAGGTTATTAGAGATGAATTACATTGGTTGACAAGTTGTTAGTTAGTTAAAAAAATGAACAGTGATTTTATGTCCAATATGATTGAGGAAGTGATAAATATAGTTCTAGAAATTGAAAAAAATAAAATATCATTATATTGAATGTATTAGTGTTATAATTTCACAATTTATGAATAATTTTTAAAGGATGAAGAAGAATAAATAATTTGAAAACTATAAATTAGAAATTATAAATGTTCTTTGGAAAAAATCTTATTATATACTATACTGTGTTTAAAATATTTTATTTCTAATAAGTCCAATAAATATGAAAAGGTTAGGATGTAAAAAAGGTATTTCTAGAGGGGTTTTAAAATAAAAAATGTCATTTAGATATGATTAAAAGTTGAGACCATGTTTGTTTTTTAGGAGAGGGGATGATGACTCTTAGAATTTTAAAAATTATTCCATTAAAAAAAATTAAGTCACTATATAAAATGGAACTAATTTGATGATTCTTTTTGTTAAAATAAGGATTGATGAGAGTAATCTCAGTAAATATTAATAAAAAAGGTATAATTTTATTTTTTTCACTATTATCATCATATAATAACATGTATTAACCGTTCATGACAATTACAGAAATATTTCTGATTTCACTCATTAGAGATGAATAATTTTCAATAAAATCATAATTGGACAAACATTTACCATGATTTTTAGTATCATTCACATAAAAAAATCGAAAGGCATGTCATGGGTTTATATATAGTTTAATATAATTTAAAAATATAAATTTTCTTACAAAATAACAGTAATTCAAATTTAATAAGTATTTATTTAAATAGAATTTATCAACATCATGACCTCAATTTAATAATAATATAAAAATTATGAAAATCCAAAAAACGAGTTATTTATCTATTATAATCATGGAACACAATGTTTCCATCAAATAATATTCATTTTTGAGATTTTTAAAATAAATCATGTTATATTTATACAAATTGAATTAATATTATATCAGTGTTCCATAAGAGTTTAATGTTATTATTTTATAAATTGAAATAATAAATTAATTAAAATTATATAGGAAAAATATTTATCCATAAAATGAATATTTTTAACCAAATAGAAGTACTCTTTTCAATGTTTCTAAAATATAAATGTAATAATACAAATGTAATAAATTGTAACTTTTCATTACACAAAATATTATAAAGATAAATATCTTAGAAAAATTGAAACAAAGGGATTGAAATTTTAATTTTGGATGATTATATATACAATAAACTAATAAAAAATATTTCTTGTATTCATGGTACATTATATTAATTATCGCATTATTTTTAATGATAATTAACCAATTTTACATTTAATACTATACCTAAATTTAGAGAGATTACTATTCCTAATGACTAAAAATAAATGGGTGATATTTAATAAATTTGGACATCCAAATAGAAAATACTGAATAAATCTTTCAGGATTTAAATATTGGAGATGCTTAATTTTATTTAGAATTAATCCCACAAAATGTGATGAAATATAATTTTTATGATAAATCTCTTCTAAGATAATTTTTTAACACTATATTAAATAATGAAATTCATTCCAAATAATAGAAATGGATTAATTATTTATTAAAGTAGTCTAATGAAATTTTAAATTGAACAAAAAGAATTATTTTACATAATAATTAAATTTATAAAAAAATTTGTTTTTATTGTAAAAGAATATTTTCACTATTCATTAAGAATAAAAATTTTGTATAACGTACAAAACTTTTACCAGATTACAATTTAAATATAATTAATGTAAATAATATATCCATTTAGATAGGTTAAATTGATAAATATCTCAATGAGCAAATGTAACATTTTCTCAAAAAAATTATTAAATCATTTTTTTAATTCAATTAATTTTTGAAGAAAAATATTTCTTTTAAAAAAATTAGATGTGATATCAATCAAAAAATATAAATTAATTTATTTTAACCATAAAATTATTCATTAAAAAAATTGTCTTATTGATACTCTACCACTCAATAACAATATTATAATGGTCATTGTTAAAAGAATTAAGATATCCTCATTTTTTAATATCATTGTTTCTTTTTACAAACCATATTAAACATTAAATCTTTCTATTCAAAATCACGATTTACGATTTTATATGCTTGGTGTTTTCGTATATAAAGGTCAAATTGTATAAATTTATAGTATTAATAGTTTTTTTTCATCTATTTAATTTTTTTTCAATTATGGTGTTATTTTTTTCCAACTATTATAATATCTAATTTATTTTTGTAATAAATTTTATATAGATTCAAACCATTATTTTTTTAATATATTTATTTTTAATAGTTTTTATTTTCAATTTTGTTTATTTATTATTTTTATATTTTTTGTTATTTGTGTGGTTGAAATCAATTTGTTATCATTTTGTATTTATCAATTTCTATTATAAATAATTTTAAATTAAATTTTTATTGTAACATTTATTGAAATTTTAATTCATTATAAAATATTAATTCATTATTAAAATTTTATTAATTTTTAAATTATATATTGTTATATGATGTTATATGGTACTCGTTAATCATACACCATTTACAAATTTTCCACCACTTATGAGTCACCTCAATGGAATACATAACATATTTATATCAAAGTGTTATCATTTATTTTTTATTTTTAAAGTGGCCATAATTATCTTTTAGTTATTTATTAATTTAATAAATTAATTTAATTTTATATTTTTCTATAAATAATAAATTGTAAATTTTTTAAATGTTATAATTTTTGTATGATTATAAATTATTTATTAATATAATATGTTTTTATGAAACTATTTCAATTTATAATTTCATAATGTTTACTATTTTTTATCAGTATAAAATATTTATGTTGAAATCATTTTTCAACTTTTATTTACATTATTATATATTTATTTTATTTTTATTATTACTTTTGATTAATTTTTTGTTGTATATTTTAATTCCTTTTTTATATTATTGTTTATATATAAATTATTTGTCCTAATTCAATGTATAATAAAATTAAAATTTTTTATATAATAATATATGATTATATTTTAACTATTAAGATATTATATAAATGTTTATATATACTAATTTAATTGAATATTATATTATAATTTTTTAATTGATTAATGTATTGTGATTGATACATTCATGAAGAAATTTTAATAATATTTTAATGTCGATGATGGATTATTGGAAATCTGAAAATATAATATTGAAAATAGAAATTTCATTTTAATTAAATAAATGAAATGTTTTATTTTGTTGAAATAATGATGGACTTAAAATAAAGGAATTTGTATATTCAGTGTATATTGTCATAATTATACACACTATATATTTCATTGTGAAATAAAAAAACAGGTGTTTGACTAAGGATGAAAATGATAATCTACATTAGAAATAAGAACATCAGTTTGAAATAATTAATGATATTGGTCAGTAATCCATTGAAAAAAACTATTGAAGAATTTTTTAAAATTTAAAAAACCCACTTTTTAAAATTTTGACTAAATTTATTTTTTTAGTAAAAGTTTTTAGATTTTTTAAATTAATATCATGACTTGGAAAGATTGATAATATTTTCTCTATATTTCTAGAACCATTAAAAGAGGCACATCTAGAGGTAAATTTGATTAATGATTTCTAATATGTGGAATTTTATAATATAAAAAGGGTAAAAAAATATAGTGGTGATTCATTCTCAAGAAAAAGGTAGAAAACTCCCTCTATAATAATCAATTATCTTATTGCAATTCCACAAACGAACCATCTTATTTCCAAATTAAATCAATAAAATGAGATATGATGGAATATGGTAGAGGGAATCTATGATAGAAATGTATTATGTTATACCAATTCACAATAATGTAAAATATATGATTACATATTTCTATATTTTTATACTATTTCAAAAATTATATAATAAGATTTTTAAACGATATAAATAAACAATATTGATGTATCAGTATCAAAAATAGTATATGTTCCTTTTTTGGTTGGTTAAATCTTATCCCAACATATATGTATGAAGTGTAAATATGTGTTTATTATATTGATGATATTTATATTGAAACATCTTTGATATGATATTTATCGTTATTTTTATACATTGATTAATGGTTTTATATCCTTTTGGATTTAGGTGTTAGAGTATTTGATTCATACAAAAATATGTATTGTATTTTTTGGGTTAGGATAAATTTATCTATAAATTTCATTCATTCCATTGGAAATTTATATAGATATAGCATTAGAGAACATAATTTAGGACCAGCATTAAAAGAGGTGATTTAATGTGAGAAATTTTTTAGAGGAAAAAATATTATATATGGGAAATTATAAATTAATAATAATTCATCATTTATTTCAAATATAGAATAGGTAATTATCAATTAATATGAGTATCATTCTTCTTGGAAAGTATTTTCAGCTAAAAAATATGACAACATATTGAAAATAATATATTCCAAATTGGAAATTAAATTATGTCATTCTTGTTCACAAAATATATTGTTAAAATGATCAATTTTTTTGAGCTAAAATTTTGACCTTTTTAATGAAAAAAACATAACAATGATGTTTCCCCTATTAAGAAGAAAAAAATATAACCTATTTTGATGATTATTTAGGTGTAAATGTAATTAATATGGATTTATTCCCAATATGACTAGACTTAATAAAAATGGGACTAAATTTGTCATTAGATCCCATGATTAATTTAAAAATAAAAAAACATCCTCCAGCATCTCAAATATTATTTAAGAGTTAAAGGATTATTTTTTTCAATGCATTCATGATATTAATATACCTTGTGTTTTATATTCAAATTTAAAAATAATTCATGTCATTGAATGGATTATAACTAATAAGTATGATAATAATTATTGTAATTTATTAATTCATCTACTAATACATGATTAATTATATGAATTATTATCAATACATGTTTTAAATTATATAACAAGGTTGTATTAAACATTAACATTAGTATCAGAAAATTCATATATCAATATTTTATAGATGTGTTAGAGGATGAAGAAGTACTCATATATTTTTTACAATAAAATCACATTCCATCACCTTTCTTAGTGTAATGGATATTTAGTTGATTTATTTTAAAAAATAGATAAAAATACGTGTTCCTGTTTACATATGATGGCAATATAAATTCATATTATATATGAATAAATTTAATGGATATGTAGGGAAACTGCATTAACCATAGGCCTCTATAGTAAAAAATATATATCAAAAAATTTAATTATTTTGTGTATTAATTATTATTCTAATGTTGTGATATTGTTTCTCCATATATATAAAAACATGATTGTTGTTATTGAAGATAAGGTTATTCAGGGATTTACAGTAATTTCAATTCCATGTGATGATGTGAAACATAGAAATTTATATATTTTTATAAAAAAATTGTGATATTGAACCATATATATAATTTTGTGTTACTTTATATTTCATAAGATATCTAAGAAAAAATATTTTTTTGAATGAATATAAAAATTGATTAATGGTTTAATGCCTTAATCAATTTGGTCACAAACATTTTAGGGTTATCACACATTTTTGTCAATATTAATGGATCACATGAAGGATATTTTGATTGTTTGAGTGGCCTCAGAGATGGATACCCATTATCTACAGTTATTTTCTATATTACAATGTATTATCATAGTATGTTCATTTCTATCATGGTGTAATGTCCAAAAATTTCCATATAATTGTTTTGATTATAAGGAATTATTTTAAGACTGAGAAATCTGATGGCTCGTGATTCCGAGGCCTTGAGTGCCTACAATGATTCGTCAATGTTTTGTTAAACTTTAAATAGTGTGTGTATGCAGTTATCCTAAAAAAGAAGAATAACTCTTAAATGGTTGCTTGAATCCAAAATATGAGGGCACTGTTACGCTTAGGATGACGGGTTTACCCTATGTGCGACTTATGTTTAGTCGGCGTGGGCCTCCTGTGAGAAAAAAAAATTGCATAACCGTAAATAAAATAATTAAATAAAGTTATATTATTTTTCTAATGCTTATAACTCACTAATGGTTACTCAGATAAAATATATAATACCACCACTGAGCTCGTAAGGGTATGATCGCTTTAGGTATATACTAACATTTTCTAGCGCATGCCACCCGTTAATGTTAGTTTTTGGCCGTAAATAAAATAATTAAGTCAAAATAATTTTATTATTAAAATCCATAACTTATAAATGGTAACTGGGATTAAAAATCTGAGAGTACTGAAGGGTTCATTGTGGCGTGTTCTCCTTGGGTGGAACCTAACCTCGACGGTGACGGGTCCAAGGTGAACATTATTAATTTATCGATCCTTTTTTAGGTACGTTCAGTAATCACATGAGCGGCGTTTTCTAAATTTTTAACTGTTGCTCAGATTTAAAATATGAAGGCATCGTTGAACTCGTAATGTGAGGATTCTCTTAAGGGAGGTTTAACTATGACTGAAGGGGGTCGATAAAAGAAGTTGGTTTTGGCGTTTTTCGTAGGGGATTAAATAAAATAAATATATTTTATTTTAAATATCCTCCAACCTCTCCTTTTAATTTTTAGTTTCAGGGACCACAAGAGGGTGGTTGGGCATTTAAATGCTTGGAATTAAATGCCTGGATACACCAAATGTGTATCCACAATTACCTTTAATTAATAGAATTCCTTAATTCTAAATAGATGAATCACCACTTAAACTAAGAGTTATATTCACTCTTCCTTGGGGTTGGGTGTTTGTTTCCATTTTTGAAAGGAGGATTAGGATCATGAGGATCTTGATGAAGATCAGATATCACAATCAGAAACTGAAGATTGTTATTCGAGCGTCGTCATTGGAAGCTTGTTGAGGGAACGATGAACACCGACCCACCTTCAATCGCAATTGTTCTCCAACAAATATATGTCATAGGGGGTTTAATTTGAAGTTTGATAAATATATATTTGTTAACTCCTATTCTTATTGATTCTCAACTATGATGACCATAAAAACATGGCAATCGGTCCGCACATAGACCTTGATCATTTCTATTTTTTTCTTCATGTTTTATTCAGTGTCAAATAATTAAGCATGCTAAAAACATAATGTTTAGTTGAGCGCAACATATGGACGTGGAGATCTCGACGCAAAGATTGTGAATATGAAATCCTCAAATTTTTCGAGCTTAAAATGAAGATGTGGTGGCCCACAAAATGGGTGACGTTGCGTTCTGATTTTCGGCATGTGTTCAGGGCGCTACTCTAGGCGAGGTAGACGGTGCGACATGCAGTGGCGAACGATTGTCGGGAGGTAGCGTCTAGGCGGTCCGACAGTCTAGAGGTTCCATGGGTCGGGTTTCCTATGGTGGTGGCGACGGACTAGCCGTGTGAAAGAAAGAAAACCCTGTATGAAGAAGGGTGGATTAGAGAGAGAAAAAATAAAATAAAATAATGTTAAAATAATTAAAAGAAAATAATATATTTGATGTTTTTTTCCAATGGACAGCAAGGGACTCCAATTGTAGATTTATTTGGATTTTAATGAGAAGTAATTAAATATGTAATTAATAATAATAATAAAATATGGTTATTATTACTTTTGATGATAAATCATCTTTTTTCTCCAACTTCTCTGTGCGACCTCAGTATGACGAACCATCTACGACAGTACAACCTGGAGTCTGAGACGGACATTCCGAGTTTAATATTGGATGTCTTATTTGGTTTTTCGGATTAGGTACATAAAACGCTCATGAAATAATATAATTAATATTATTATTAAATCTTCGAACGACCATAACTCATGCGTGAGACATCCAATTGAATTGTCGTCAGTGGTGACATGATCATATCATTAAGACGATCGATCCAAGTGTAAGGTTGAATACTAAATTCTAGTCCCTGACATGGGTTCCCGAAATGCCCAATAATAATGTTATTTTTATTTTTGATGAATCTTTCTTATGTCATAACTTATTCATGTGACATTAGATTTGTGAACCACAAGCAGTGTTATCCTGAAAATAATATGGAGATTTAAGACCAATTTTAGATATTTAAGTTGAGGTTGAGGAGCGGGCCCCATGAGGCTCGGTTCGTGAGTGTTGCATTGAAATGTAAATTTTTCACCCGGTATCTATTTTAGACAAAGGGTTAGTCCCTCTCGTGTATTTTTTCGTGTGGATTGTAACCATGTGACCCGTTTGGTTATCCAGTGTGGTTTGAAGCATGATCGAGTTAGGTAGAACACAAATCCAACTGGGCCCTCATCACTAAAATGACTATAACATACATATCTGTCGTTCGATTGATGTGTCGTCTATCGTGTTAGAACCCTTATGACGATGTAATTATTTTGATATTATACATGAGTGATTTGGAAAATGTTGGAGTATAGATGGGTTTGATCAACTCCGAATCCAACTGGGAAATCCACAATAAAATTCCTTTAACTTATAGATCGGGCGTCCGGTTGACGCGCCGTTTACTATGTAGGAACCCTTACGACAAGATGGTCATTTAGGTTACTCCTTGGTAGAGCATAGTGTCATTCGAGGAATTACCACTATCTCAAGGGGCAGATTCTATGGAGCTAGAGCGCACTGATAGTGAGGAATCCTGTGGCTAACTATAATCTGATGAAAGAAGATCGATCCTATGTGGGTCAGTGCTCAGGGATCTTGTGTGGGCCTGCGCATACTGATAATGTGTTGGTCAGATCTTATGTGGGTCAGCGCTGAGCGATCTTTTGTGGGTCAATTCAAACAGATCCTGTGTGGGTCAGAGGGGGCTAGTTACCTATCGATCCAATGTGGGTCCGAAATAGTGATACATAATAGAATAAGATCATCTATCATTATGACTAATTATATGTACTTCTGTACGTATTTTATACTAGATTATGAGCTCGGTCTTCTACATTTTTGGTGTTGCCTTCATGGTGTTACATGGGTGGCATCTCTACATTTGTGGTGTGGCATTTGTTGTATTCTTACCACATGAATGAGATGGGTATATATTGATAGCATAGGAATATGTATTTGTATATACCTTAGTAGAGTTGAAGTCTTGATTTGTGTTATATCATTTGTGGAACTCTAGGAGACCTACTAGGTCTCAGGGTCTATACTATGTATCATTATACTCAACCCTGCATGGGCTACGCCTGTACCTAGTTGTGTCTTGTGCAGACGATGAACAATATTAGTTGAGGCTAGTGAAGCTAGGACTGGATGAAACTCATAGGTGGACTGTTTGGCGTGACATGGAATAGAGACTAATAATCGTGACTTCAACATACTCTTCAGGTAGGATCCTTGGTGGATGATCCAAGATCTATTTTCCCATCTTTTTAGTTGTATTTTTACATTTCTATTGTACATTAACTTCTAGATGGGCTTGTATACCAGCCACATTACTTTTAGAACTATCCTTACTAAAGAAATTTACCTAGTGGGTTTCTTCTTATTGAGTTCTACTACATTTTTCTTTACAGGTTTAAAGGAAATTCCTTCTTGTTTTAGAAAATATGGATTTTGGCACTAGTCTCCAGCCCCTGGCCTATGGAAGGCGGACATGGGGTTTTCATAGAAAGGGATCTGGGGGATGGGTCATGAAAAAGTGGTATTAGAGGTGTTCAGTTATACCGAAGAACTGTGACTCTGATATTTTCTATGTGAAATAGTGTTTAGTGTTATGAGTGTGGTTTTCAGTTTTGGGAATCTAGTTTTGGTGAAACAGTAGACGTATCCATATACTAGGACCCTGGATTCTGATTTCTGACTCGGTGCACGAAAACATTTATTATGTGTGATTTAGAAATTATTTTCCTTAGTTTCTTTGGAGTCAGCCCCCGGTTATAGAATAATGGTCATGGCACACCTGTTCTTTATTATGATTCCACCACATAGAAAACCATCTAAGATTCCCAAAAGAATACACAATGGCAGACCACCAAGAGATGACGCACTCGTGCGAGACCCTCTAGCAATTTTGAAACCTTCGAGTGGTGTACAAGAAGCACTACCACCCGTTAGGAAGTAGTTAGAAATAGATGATACTAGTGGACTGTGCATGCCAACTGAGTTCATTTCATGAGTTCCTACTCTAGTGGTTGTCGAGGTTCCTAGGAATGACAGACCCACAGGTGGCTGAGGACTGGATAGAGGCTATGGATAGAGTTTTCTTCCTATTTGAGACAACAGTAGAGAAGATGGTGATCGTAGCCTCTATTATTTTCCATTGAGTTACCAAGAGGATGGTTTTCATAGTGATGAGGCTTCGGTACGTGGACCGTTGACTGAGATAGTTCCTTTGTGTGGTGTGTCAAATATATCTATGCCTATTGGTCATCAATTACAACCGGTGGTATCGATAGAGGAAACATGTAGGCTTAGTCCCTTAGGAAACTGATGCCAGTCTCAGAGACTTTGGAATGTAAAATGTTTCTGGAATAGGTGGTGTTAAGGACATATAAATATTCAGTGCTATAGACATGTAATAAGATCTTGGAGACAAGTGTGAGTTGGTGTACATTTTGACTTCATACAACCACCACCCCAATCTGGTCACCACCAGGCTCAAGGAGCCAGATGAAAAGACATGGGCGTGTCTGCATGGGGTCAAGGAGTGCGACCCAAGGGCTCTAGGAATGATTCAAGGTATGTTATGTGTGTAATTCTCACTTCTCAAACAATAAACATAAGTACCAATCATTCCTGACTTCCACAAATCTTTTTGAAGACCTAGAGTTTCCAGTTAAACTGTTGAATTGAACCTTACATCTGGAGATACCTTTGGGAGGCTACTCGATAATCACACTTATGTCGATAGTGTGATCTACCCTTGATGCGAGATTTTTGGTTGGAACCTCTTGGTGGCAGTATCAAGGCATTATGAAGTTATTTTGGGTATGAACTAGACATCCACAGTTCATACTCTTATTGAATATATTAGGAAAAAAGGTTGTGGTTTATCTACAATGTTGGAATGGGGTTTTCCTTGGTCAGTGAAAAAGGAAACACAGGATGGAAAAGATAAAATCATGTATAGGATGGTGCAATCGATCATTCTTGAGTCGGCTAGCCTTACCCTCCTGACAACATGAGTTTTTTGTTTTTAGTTCCCAATAGAAGTGGTTGAGTGCGGGGATATAATTTCAAAATATGTTTCCAGTATTACCTCTCCAAAGGGAGAGTGACTTCTGCTTTGACTGTGTACTACCAGAGTTTTGAACTGGATTTCTCCAGTGTAGCGGCACCCTTTTAAGATTTGGCGAAGAAGAAGAGCCTTTTATGTGGATGGAGAAGTTCCATCAGCTCTTTCAAAAGTTTATATAGTGATGATGGATACTATTCCTCTAGGACTATGACATTGAGATAACCTATAATCCAGAAAAGGAGAACGTGGTAGAAGACACACTCAACAAGAGATCTTGTATATTGATACTGTGTGAGGAATCAGATCAGCTATTCATGCTTCTGATATCCTTCATGGATAATGATGTATCCTCTTACCTCTAGTCCATTACTATCACTCCCTCATTTCCTCAGTGAATTCGGGAGGCACAACTTGGGATGTTGACTCTGAGGGATGATGAGCTCATATATCCTTAGGAAAATCTTTTGAAGGATTTTTCGATGTTTGGGAGCACGTCATCCTCTTGAAAGGTCACACAATGGTACCAGTGACACATCAGAAGGAGATTTTGAGGAAGACCATGTCTTTCTATGGGTATCACCACGACGAGGATTGTTGTTGTTTGGCCGGGCATCGTGCTATCTACGAGGGTCATCAGACCATTCTAGATTCTCAACAAAGTGGGAGAGGTGGCATACCATCAATATATTTCCCAACAGATGCACCATGTATATAATCTTTTCCATGTGTCATAGATGAGGAGATGTGTGTATGATCAATCACACGTTATCGATGAGGGCGAGTTGAACTTTGGAGATTGGGAGACTTTTACAGAGTTCCCAATATAGTTGGAGGATTGATAGGAGTGAGTCCTACATGGGTGATCAAAACCTCTGGTTCGCGTTTGCTGACTACACGAGAGCATCCATGAGATCACATGGGAGAGGGAGTCTCAAATTCATGCTTAGTACCCCCATTTGTTTATTTAGTCTCTGCTTTGGAATTCAAGGACAAAAATTCATATGGTGTGGAGAATGTAATATCATGGAATTTAAATATATTTTTTTAATTATATGGAATAATTTCAGGACCAGGAAATTTGACTGTGCATGATTCTGAGGCCCAGAGTTCCAGTAATGATTTTTTGATGTTTTGTTACACTTTAAATAGCGCACTCTTAATTAGTTTTCCTAAAAAGAAGAATAACTCTTAAACAGTTCCCCAGATTAAAAATATGAGGGCACTGTTGAACTATGGATGGCATATTTACCCTAGGCGATACTTAAGTTTAGTTTACATGGGCCTCCTGTGGGAAAATCTAAAAATGGTGTAACCGTAAATAAAATAATAAAATAATGTTATTTTATTTTTCAAGAGCTTATAACTCAAAAAATGTTACCCAGATTAAATATATGAGACCACCACTAAGCTCTTGAGGGTATTCTCTCTTTAAGAAGATATTAAAATTGGCTGTCTTAGTCCACAAGTAGAAGTTAGTTTTTGGCCGTAAATATTATAATTAAGTGAAAATTATTTTATTTTTAAAATCCAAAACATATATGTGATAACACAGATTAAAAATTTGAAATTACCATTGGGTTTTTTGGGGCATGTTCTTCTTATGAAGATCCTATCCTCGTCCATCACAAGTCGAGGGTGAACGTTATTAATTTATTGAACTTTTTTAAGGTGCATTGTTTAAATGTGTTAGCAGAATTTCATATCATTTGATCTAGTGCTCGGATTAAAAATCATAACATATCGTTAAACTTGAAATTTAGTGATTCACATTATCATGGTTTAACCTCGAACGTAGTGGGTCAAGGAGAAGAAGTTGGTTTTTCCATTTTTCATAAAGGATTAAATAAAATAAATTTATTTTATTTTAAATATCTTCCCACATCTCCGTATAATTTCTTGTGGTGGGGACCGTAAGAGGGTGGTCAAGAAATTAAATGATGGGTATTAAATGCTCAGTTACACAAAATGGGTAACCACAAATACCTTATATTAATAGGATTTATTATTTCTAAATAAATGAATCACCACTTAATCTAAGAGATATATTAACTCTTCCTTGGGGTAGGGTGTTTGTTTTCATTGGAGAAAGGAAGAGCATGATCTTCAGGCTCTTGAAAATTAACGGATCTCACAATCAAGAACCGAAGATTGTCGTTCGAGTGGCATCGTTGGAATCTTTTTGCGGGAATGACGAACTTTGACCCACTGTCAATCACAATTGTTCTCCAACAGATCTATTAGATGGGTTTTTTACTTTTAAGTCTGATAAATATATATTTGATAATTCCTCTTGATCATGATTCTCAATGAAGATGGCCAAACAAACATGTCCATTGATCCGCATATAGACCATGATCATTTATATTTAGTTCTTCATGTGTACTTCATCACCAAATAATTAAGCGTGCTAAAAACAAAATGTGATGTTGAGCGCGACATACAAAAGCAGAGATCTCAACCCAATGATCGTGAATATGCGGTCATCACAATTTTTTGGGCGTAAAATTATTATATGGTGGCTCATAGATGGGGAGACATGGTAGTGTGATTTATGACCTGTGTTTAGGTAGAGACTCTAGGATAGGTAGACGGTGCGACTTGTGGTGGCGAAGGAAAGATGGGAGGTAGTGTCTAGGCAATGCTGTAGTCTGGAGGTGTCGTGGCTCGGGTAGCCGAAGGTGGTGGCGACGGTCTGTCCATGTGGAAGAAGGAAAATCATGTGTGATGGAGGGGGGATGGGATAGAGAAAAACTAAATTACAATAATGTTAAAATAATATAAAGAAAAAAAGAAATTGATGTGTTTGTTTCTGGCGAGCAATAAGGGGCATCAAGCGTGGATTGATTTTGATGTTATGGAGATGTAATTAAATAAGTAATTAATAATAATAATTATAAAATATTATTATTATTACTATTGATTATAAAACACCTTTATGTCCGCAACTTCTCTGTGTGACCACGGTTTGTTGAACCGTATGTGGCAGTGTGACCCTAACACTGAGACAGTCATTCCATGTCCAATATTGGATGTCCTATTCGGGTATTTGCATTGGGTACCCGAAACACTTGTGAAATAATTTATTTAATATTATCATTAAATCTACGAACAACCACAACTCCTGTGTGCGACGTCCGATTGAATTTTCATCAGTGGTGACCTCATCTTGACATTAAGATGGTCGATCCAAGTCTAATGTTGAATATTAAATTCTAGTCTATGAATCAGGTTAACGAAATTCCAAATAATAATGTTATTATTATTGTTGTCTAATATTTCTTATGTCGTAACTCATTCACACGACATTATATTGGAGAACCGTAAGTGGTGTTGTAATCTTGAAATTAAGATGGACATTTCAAGACCAATATTATATATTTATGTTAAGGTCGAGATGCGGGCCCCATGAGGCACAATTCGCACGTGTTGTGGTGAAATGAATATTATTCACCGAGTTTATATTTTGGGAAAATGGGTAGGAAATATCTTTTTTTCCATGTGGATTGTAACAGTGTTACCCGTTTGGTTATCTGGTGTTGTTTGAAGTATAACCAGGTTTGATAGAACAGGAATCCAACTGGGCCCTCAGCACTAAAATGCCAATAATTTATAGACCAGTCATTCGATTAACACTCAGTCAATTTTTTTCGAACCCCTTGGATGGGGTGATTATTTTGAGATACTCAATGATAGATTTGGAGAAAGTTGGAGTATGGGTGGGTTGGATAGACTCCAAATCGAACTAGGCACTCGACACTAAAATGAATATAACATTGAGACCAAGAGTCTGATTGATGCGTCGTTTGTTGCGTTGGAACTCTTATTCCATGGAAGTCATTTTGTTTACATTATTGTGGAGGTTAGTGGTGGTCGTGGTATGACCGGTATCTTGAGGAGAAGATTATAAAGATCTCAAGCACACTGAGTGCGGGGAATTTTTTGGCTGGGTGTAACATGAAGAAAGAACATTGATCATGTGTGGGTCAGCACTCAGCGATAATATGTGGGTCAATGCATAATGATCATGTATGGGTCAGATCCTATGTGGTTTAACACTCAGCAATCTTTTGTGGGTCAACACATACCGATACTGTGTTGGTCCGAGGGGCTAGTTACCTATCGATCCTGTGTGGGTCAGAAGCAATGCTACTTAATTGAATAAGATGATATAGCCTTACAGATAATAGTATGTACATCTGTACTTATGTTATACCTGATTATGAGTTGGGTCTTCTACCATTATGGTGTAGTCATATTTGTGTTTCATGTGTGGTACGTCTATCTCAGTGGGGTTACCTGTGTGGTACATCTATCTTAGTTGTTTTACCTATGTCGTATCTCTACCATTATGGTGTTACCTTTGTGGTATTCTTCCCTCATGAATGAGATGGGTAAATATTGATAACATAGGTATATGTATGGGCATATACCTATGTAGAGATGATATATTTCTTTTTGGTATTTCTTTTATTGATCTCTGGGAGACCTACAAGGTTTCAAAGTCACACTTTGTATCAGTATACTCACCTCTGCATGGGCTATGCACGCACCTTGTTGTGTCTTGTGTAGATGATGAACATAATTGATCAAGGATAGAGAATCCATTACTGGAAAATACTCATAGGTGGACTATTTGGCATGACTTGATGCCTGGAATACTAATCGTGAGCTGTAACAAACTGTCAGGTAGGATCATTGGTGGATGATCCAGGAGTGGGTTTTCCCTCTTATTGGATATATTTGTACTTTTCCATTGTACTTGTACTTCTATTTGGGATTTTATTCTATCCCCTTTACTTTTATAACTCTCTTTACTACATCATTTTACTTAATGGTCACTTCTTATTGCATTCTACCACTTTTTTTGTACATGTTTGCAATAAATGCCTTCCCGTTTTAGGGAATACGCCTTTCAGTGCCAGTCACCAGCCCCTGGGCTATGGGAGGCAATTTTCTGGGAGTCACGACATGGGCCCCGGCGGACTGGTCTAGAAACATGGCTTGTTATGGGATAATAAAATCAATTTTTTTTGGTATCAGACTAGTTTCTCATATTAAAATATATATAAATCTATTTACATTATCCTCTTCAGAAAAGAGTATAAGAGAAATGTTTTAAATATTAAGAGGGTTTTTACAGTATGTGATGTTTGTTGGTATTGAGATTATCTAGAAAAAATATTTTGTTTACATTTGAAGGAATATATCGTCAATATGAAAATTGAAATTATTTCGTAGTTGGTCATTTGAAATAGGGTTCTCCCCTTCACCTATATAGGTATTATAATGTTTTGGGGTAGACCGATTGAATAGTTCTTTCTAGTGTCATTAGAAAGATCAGAAAACAACTCTCTCACAGGAAGGGGAAATATTTATCCGTGGCTGGTCATGTTAATTTTGTAATGTCCATTACCCCATCAAACATGGTTAATTTATTCACGATGTACAAATGGACGTTATCTCTTAACAATGTAATCAACGTTTCAATTAAAACTATTATATGGAGTGTAATATTTATTTATGTAATGTTATCCATGGTTCCTTGGAATACTGTTTTCATTCCAGATAATGCTAGATATATGGGTATTAAAAATCATGGATACGGTAATGGTTTCTTAAAAGACTAGTAAATATGGAGACTAATCAATAATAATTATAGAGATCTTTTATTTCATCAAGATAGATTCATTAAAATAAAAAACAATATAAATTTTAATAACTTATATTCTTTGATGTGGAATTCTTTCCAATAAAATTTTAAGGCAAATGATTCTTAATCCATGAGGCTTATTTCGAATGACTAAACCCTTAAAATATTAAAATGGAATTGGAATAGAGCTTCATTAATTGATTACCTCCTAGATGAAGAGTACAATTTGGATCCTTAAATATTAATCGACGATCAACTTGAAAACAATGATAAACTATTATATCACATCAGTAACAATATGAGTAATTATTTTCACTCACCCATAGTTGATTATTGGGCATGTGAGCGTACTGTTAATGGTTTTATTTCCTCCAAAATTATTTGCAACCAATATATCTAAAAAATATAAATCTACACTTGATTGGGAATTTGAGATGGATGTTTATTAGGCCTTTTAGATCCACCATGGTTTGGAAGTTTTCTCATATAATTCAACCAACCTACAATTACATGCAAACTTATTGATTCTCATTATACTCATCATGAATTATCTTTCCACAAAATCGGTAACATTTCAATAATCAATTCCTCAGTCGTGTGGTAGAATCACCAATGTGGAATGATTTCATAGAAACCTCTGAGGTGACCTGCTTCGGGGTGAATCCATCCATAATTTTAGAAAGGGATGGTGTCATATAGTAGTTTCTCCACAAGTGTTGATCATTTATTACGTTGATTCTACAAAACTCATTTATGTCACCAGGAATACAGGGAATAAATAAATTCTCGAATAATTCTCATTAAATTTATCCGTTTCTCTTTATAGGATAATTTTTTAGCATGAAGAAGACACATGGGAAATATAATTATTCAATATTTCAATACTTATCTTATCAATTATCAATTGGGTTTGTACTAAAGGTAACATTAATCCTATCGATAATATTATTTATGTCTTCTAGATGGACCCTTTTCTTTATTTAGATTAAAATATTCAATATTGGAGCATCACAAGGTAATCTAGGCCCATATAGTTTCATATCTATCTTTATGGAACAACAAGGATATGTCCATAGATTACTTCACATATCTTGATATCTTGTTTCTTCCATACATTTAGAAATTCAAGGGGTCATCTCGGAGATTTAATAAGTCATCCATCGTGTCTAGAATAATATATGTATTTAATGTGACTCTACCATTATTTTTCATTTTGTACGGACATGTTCCATTCATATATCAGTAATTATTAATAATCATTTGACCAAATGAATGTATTATTTTGGATCTATAGATAAATTTATCACTCCTACTTATATGTAGGATAATTCACATATAGATGGCCTTCAAAATAACAAAATCAATGGATTTGACCTATTTTGGGCTAATCCGGTTCCAGATGATATATTCCTTATTCTTCTAAGGGATCAATTTAAGCCTCCCATTTTCAAACGTCTAAAAACATGATTTTTTTCTAATAAATGTGACCAATTATGTTGGGAATGATTTCAAATTTCCATTAAACAATATTTCATGGATTCTGTAGAAAATAAATATTGATTCATCCACAGATGAAACAATTTTGAGTTTAGAAGGGGAATGAGGTATAATTTTATTTTATAGTATTAATGATATATTAATGGCAATAAATTTTACAAAATAACCTATTATAAGAAGAGTGTCATTATAAAATGTGGATTAGTGGTTTTGGCTAATGAACATAATTTTTTATATTCCACAGATAAAAACCCAAGTTATACACCGAAAATATATTTAGGAGTATTAAGGATATACATGATATTTATTATACATGATTTTGGGTACTAAAAACTAAGTGTAATTGGGATGATAGAATCAGGGGTTGAAATATGTTTTATCAATAATTAATCATTTTTATTTTAAAATATATAGTTTAATAGTGTAATAATGTTTTAGAGATATTCATGGACATTAATGATTATATATTTTTCACCCATCAAATTTTATGTGACTTATTTTTTATGGAACAAATTCATTTTTTAATGAGAATTTATATGTTTTAGAATACATATATATAATTTCTATATCTATTACTTAATTAGATTTTGAAAAAAATGACTATCATGTGCACATAATCCTGGAAATAATGAATTTTCACATAGAAATGATATGGGAGAAAACAATATTAGTCTCATAATGAATCATGTGATCTATTGTTTCAGAAATTATCGAATTTAAAAACATTATTATTTATTATTTATATTAAAATATATTTATGTTTAATATTCCTTCATTATTGTAATATATTGACATTCAATAAATTTATATATCTATATTAAGTTGAATTTTTTTTATTTACAATTTTTGTGACTATTTCATTATTAACCATTATTAGGTGTAATGTATTGTAAAAGATATATTTAGAGTTTTCTTCCAATAATGAAAAATTCCATTGTTACTAATAATTTTTTTTTAAATAAAAGTATGTTAAAAAATTAAACATTTTTATTTAATAATAATTTAAATTTTTTATGTTGTAATATAAACTATTTATAGTGTCAATTTTTAAATAAAAAACAATCATTTGGTGATTTTTTCTATTCTAAAATACTGAATTTTTATTTTCTTAAATTATTTAATTTTTAATCAAATATAGGTAAACATACTTATTTTGAGGTGGAATATATCATTAAAAGTGATAAACACTAAGGGATGTTGAGGTATGAATGTATTTTCATATTAAAATGAGTATATAGTAATTTTTATTTTAAATTATCCATATATTTTAAAAATTATTTAAGGATATTCTCTTACATGTGATTGAAGGTTAAAGAAATATGGTAGCAATGAGCTTACACATTTACCCATAAATTCATTCACACATGGATAGTGATAGGTGATAATAATAATTGAAGTGAATGACATTCCTATGTTCCTAAAATTGTTATAGTTATTGAATTACATAATTGTATAGATTTATTATAAGATATATAATTTAAACCCAAATAGTTTGATAATCAACAAGATCATAAAACATAATCTATGGGTTTTCATAATTGTAATAAATTTTAATATAATTCATTTAGTTTTCAAATGGTATTACTATTGTTCATTATTTAATTTTTATTTATATAAATATATATAATAATAAATATTCATGAGATAAATGGATATTTTTACAAAATCTTGTGTTCTTTGTGGAAATAATATGGTGTATGTTTATGGTAATGTTGACATTATATTATAATTTTCTGACTAAAAAATAAATATTGATTCCTTATCTATGGTTTACAAAAATATATATATGGCCAATTATTATCTCTAATATAGAGAAATATTTTTTTTAAATTTATTTTTTATTTTTTAAATTTATTTTTTTAATTATTTTTCAATAATTTTTATAAAATGTATTTTTTTAGGTAATATGAATGTTTGAAAGCTCACCTTGAGATATTTTTCAATATTGATACACATATACATAGTCACATCATTAGAATCCTTTACTAGTGGAATAAATTATTACTTCTAATTTTTTTGAATTACGATCCATATAATGTATCATCATTGAAGAGGATCATCTCATACCTCCATCTCCTCCCACTCATCATGAAAATGGAAAATCAAGAGAATGATCAAAAAGAGAAATTATATTACTGATTTATCAATGGAAGTAGATGATATGGGTCTATGTAATTAATTGAAACATTTTATCAATATTAGTAATTTTCAATTTATCTTACTAATATTCTAATATAAAATAAAACAATTGGATTCCCTTTAAGTAAATATTCCACATGAGATATTTCACCCAAATGTTAGATATAACGGAACATCTTTATAAATTACATAATATAGAGAATTTAGAATAGAAATAAATTTATTCGGTTCCCCATGATATTTTTGGATAATTATATAAGAGAATTAGTAGATACATCTGAATAATAAATCCATATATTAAAAAGTTAATCTTCTAAAAAATTCCAAATTTCCAATAATATAATTGTCTATATAATTAAACATGATTTACATTAATGATAAATATTTTTGAAATTCATCTTGGATTATCATTTTCTCTTAACTATCCTTATTCCCAGTGAAAAAATATAAAAACATGGGATGAGAAAAAAATTAGTATGTTTCATAATAATATATAATAAAACCCTTAGTTGATAAATACTTATAAAAACATGAACTCAATTTTATAACAATATACATCTCACCCATAAAAGTAACAAATGATTATTTTTGAATACATTCTATTTCCATTAATAAAATTATTAATAAATAAGCCATTTTGGTACATTGGGGAATCATTTTATTATTTTATATACCTATTATTATAACCATCATAGTTAAAAAATTATTTATAATCATCAAAACTATCATAAAATAACCCCCACATATGTACATATATGTAACTGTTGAAATTACAATTGTAATAACCGTTACAACACACATCCTCCACACAAAATCATTTGGAATGGTATCATAAACCCACCCATTTGTTTTTTATAAAAGAAACAATAAACATTATAAAAAATAAATAACAACTAGAACATAATAGTAAAATGTGAATGCATTCAACATAAATTCATTCATTCATAGAAATAACATATTTTAAAAGAATAATTAACACAGGAAAAGGAACAATATTCTTTGAAAAAATATATTTAATATATAAAATGGTGATTCTGAAATAATTTTTCATAAAAGTGGTACAATATTATCATGTCAAATATTTCAAAATACAAAACCATTTTGAATTTTATAAAATGTGACATGCACATAGATTTTTATAGGAATGTGGTTTACCTTATGTCAGAATGTGTTATTTACATTAACATAACATCCTATATAATCAATATAGATTAATAAATTACCTAATATAGAACATATAATATATAAATTTTTTATAATATTTTTCTTACATTCTTTTCTGGCCATTTTGATATATTATAAAGATCAATTATCTTATCCATGAGGGTTTCATTCATGGTTCCATGGATTGTTAACTAGTGTATATTTTTGGATGTTCTTGTGAAATTTTATTAGTACTCGAGAATTGAGATTCTATAGTATTAATGAACCAATAAAATATTATATGGTATTATATATTTCATTTATTAGTCTTAAATAAGGATTTTACATGTGATAAAAAATTTATGATAACTGTTTAGTTTGTAATTATGATTTTTATGAATAAAAATATTAGTTTAATTTTATTTAGAATCATCTGTATATATTAAAATAAAAACATGGAAGAAGTTATAATATATTTATTAAAATATTATTTATCCATAAAAATTGTTTTTTTACATTCCTTGAATTTTGTACCAAATTCAGAAATATCATTATCCCAAGAGATGGTTAGTTTCAAAAATTTGAAGAATATTTTTATTTCATTAAAGAAGAGGATATGATAAAATGAATGGATAAAAAATTTATAATAATTATTATAACACTCCATTATGTACATAATACAATAGTGAATATTCCTTATTATATATCTATGGTGAGGAGGAGGTAGAAAATGAAATGAAAATTTTGTAAGTGGTTAATTTAAGTTACCTCATGAATATTACATCCCCGAAGGATCCATTAAAGAATATGGAATTGGTATATTGGTGATACCATAACATCTGAAATTAAAATAGGTAAGTGGATGAGAATGTTATTTAGAATATAATCAATATAGAATGAACTTGTATGTGAATTTATGTGACATGATGGTTTCCCTTTTATAATTTATGTTTGGGGACTTTGAGAATTTCTTAAAATATTAAAATATAATAAATATATTCTAAACCCATAATTATCCAAATATCCTTTAAATGTAAAGGGAATAAAATTATAGACTAAATATTAACCTCTATTAAATATTTTAAAAAAATTATATTTAATCAATAATTTATGAATATATTATATTCATGAAATATAATTATTATGAACTTTAATAATATTAATTAATATAAATTTAAAAAGATCATAAAAAAAGTTTTAATTCTATAATAAATTTTTATAATATCTTATAAATGTAATAGATATCCAAAGAAATAATATATCATCTTTATTATCTAAATTTATATTTATTATAATAATTTTAATATAATTTATTTTAATTTTCAATTAGTTTAATAATTATTGTAATGTCATTGAGAAAGAGAGAAAGGTATTTATATTTTCACAAAAATGTAATCAAATTTATCATGATGAATATAAATAATTTAATTTTCATAATAACAATTTTGGTGGAAAATTAATATTGAAAAATATATAACAAAATTGTACTAATTAAAAAAAATATAGTGAACAAATGGAAAATCATTTACATAAAATGAAATAATATAATTATCGTCAATTAAGTGGATATATAAGGGCAGGAAATTAGTATGAGGATGATTTTGTTTGTCGGTTACTCATCCAATATTATTTTAAAAAAATGGCCATTTAAATTTTCTAATAATTTTAATTGAAACCATTTTATTGATATTAATTTTTCTATGATAAGAATTGTGTTAGTGTTACAGAAGAATTAATGGTATTTTTTAAATCAAAAAATTTAGAAATAAATTAAAATCATAAAAATATATAATTTAGGTTCAATATAAAATTTTTTATTAATTCATTATTAATATTTACTAGTATCCATTACAAGAAAAAATATTTTATTAATTATTTTTAATTTTCCATCATAAAAAAGTAGACAACATATAGTTGGATAAGATTATTTATATAAAATGAAAATATTATAAAATATTCAAAAAATAATATATATAAATTTATATAATAAAAATTTCATTCATGTGTTTTTTATCCCTTAATTATAATTTATAATGAACAAAATTGGACTTTTCCAATGTTCCAAATGAACATTAAAGTCCCTAAAAATGATTATAATATTTTTCATGAAATAAATCATAATTAACACACTCTAAATTATTTCTATTTTAGTTTTATATTATAATATTGTATAATTATTCATTATATATGATTGGTAAATTTTATATGACAATTATGTCTTGATGATACCATAAAAAATACTTTTAATATAAATATTATATTCATTATCAATTTAGAAAAAATATAACTGTTTTTTAAAAAAAAATTAAAAATTAATCCTTTGTTAATTATAACATTATCGATTCAAAAAAGAAATTATTATTTTTGAATGAAATTCTCAGATTTTATATTTAATAATGTAAATTTAACCATACAATAAATTAATTTAATAAAAAGTTTTCATTGTAATATTTACATAAAAAATTAAATTAAATAATTAATTACAAAATAATAATAAATCTGAAAAAAATTTGAATAACAAGGTTGTTATATTATTCACCCTTTAAATTTGATTGTTTCAAATTATTTTCTTATTAAACATATCTGGATACCATTCTCTAATAGAATTTTAATATTCTCATTTATCTTCTTCAACCACATTGTAATTTCATAAAAACATAGCCTTGTGAATAACTTTATGAAAAAATATATGGTCTCTATGATCCGAAATCGGAATAGGATATTTATCACATTGAAGGATATGTGATATGTTATCAACCATAGGATCAAAACATCAAATGAATCAAGCATAGTATTTCCTAACATTTAAACGTGAAAAACATTATACAATTGGGAAAAACTCAAAGGAAATGTTACTCAGTAGGAAACTGTTCCATCTGTATCTAGGATTTTAAATGTTCCAGGGTATTTCAGAGATATATTTCCCTTAATAGAAAAATTTATATTAGTATTTAAATGTGAAATTTTATAAAAGACAAGATCACCTAGCTCAAATAAATGTATCCCCTCCCATTATCTGTATAAATTTTCAAAAAACTCTAGTTTCCCTCATATGTTGTTGAATCATTTTCACATTATCAAACACATAATATTAAAATAATGGTCTAATTAACATCATTAAACCTTCATCAAAAAAGTGATTTCTTAAATCACTAATTCCAAATATTTCCTTCAAATGTTTTATATTTGTACTGTGATGAAAATATTTATTGTAAGAAAAATGAACTAATGAATGATATGTATCACAACATATATAGTAATCTAGTAAACAATCTTGTTTCATACATTCCAATTTTTTATTTTATTTCATTTTGGATATCCATCATATAGAGGATGAATGGTTGCACTAAAATTTAATTCATTTCTCAATGACATATGAAGGCCATTCCAAAATTAGGAAGTGAAACTATGATCAAATTATGAAACAATAGCGATTAGAATTCCATGTGGCATAAGTATCTGATTATGATATAGTATAAAATTTTGATCTAATGTCATAACATCTCAAATAGGAAGTAAATGTGTTTGTTTAGTCAGTTGATCAATAATATACCTATTGTCCTTGTTACCTCAATAATTCAGTGGTTATCCCACAATGAAATACATAGATATATTTTCCCATTTCCACTCTAACACAAGGAATGGTTGATGTATCACCTTGAGTAATTTTGCACATTCTTTTACCTTTTTTAATCTCAAAAATTTCATAGTTAATTTAGCAATATCACTTCACATTCAATCCCATGAGTATGTACCCTATAGATATATGTATAACATAGTACTACCAAGATTAAAGGAATTTGGAGAGATATGAGCTTCATTTAAAAATTATTTCATATTATTATAATTACAATTCACACATAGTCTCTTTTGAAATCCAAAGAAATTCTTTTTAACAATATTAAATTAGGGGATTATATAGATCATAAAAAATTGAAACTTTCTCTATAACTCACACTCATCTTCATAAGAAAACATAATTCCTTATATTAGGGGTTATTTCATTAGAACCTAACAAATATAAGGTAATATCAAGAATGAAAAACATCCATGAAAAAATTCATCAAATCATTAATCAAGGTGTAATGTTCTTCATGTTACATTATTAATGGTTTATGTTGTTTTCAACACATGGAATCTACCACATTTTTTTATTTTTAATAATTCTATTTGATCATGGAATCATAATCTTGATAATATTTTATTCCACATGTTCTACCAATTATTATAAAATATAAACATTAAACTATTATGATCAGCATATATTTAATAATTGTATCAATATAAATGATTTCTCCAAATTATTAAATAATAAACTAACACAAAAAATTCCAAATAATTTGTAGTTTAATTTAACTAATGATGTTCCAATTATCTTGATGATAACGAAATTAATTAATAATTAAACATCATAAAACATCAATGACCCAATATTGAAGCATAGATTTAGATGAAAATTATACCCTTTATTATAGAAAATTCCAAAATAGGATCATTCATCAAAGTTCATTTCAATTATTGAAAATAATTATTGAAATATATTTTCTATATTAATTTATCTCTATTTATTGTTATATTTTATTGGGGGATATATAATAATGAATTTTTTTCAACAAATTATAGTGAAAATCCTTGGGACATAATAAAACATTGAATCGTAGTAAACGTTTTAGTTTATGACCACTATTAAACCACTGATATAATGGTAAAATTAATTGACTTCCATATTTATTGAAAATGTTAAAAAGAAAAGAAAACTATTGTAAAAAATAACATATTATTGTTTTTTCTAGTAACTAAATTCTATTGAGGGTTTTTAGAATAATGAATATTTTTTTAACGATCCTCATAAATTTTTAAAAAATGCAATATATCATCTATAAAAATTACCAAAAAATTATCCAAATGATCACAAGATAATTTATTCATAAGACCCACAAATAAAATGGGGGAATTTTTTAAATTGAATAAAATAAATACAAACTCATAATTCCCATATATAGTATAGATTGATATTTTTATGATAGTATCATCATTTATTATCAATAGATTGAAAACAGATTTCTAGTCAATCATTGAAAAATAATAAGCTCCATGGAGATGATGAAACATGTTATTGATATGGCGGAAAAGGTAATTATTATTAATAGTAATGTTATTCATACATAACTGATCTATGAAATTCATCACAATAATATATTTATTTTTATTAAAAAATTGTCGCACAATGGTGATGTTCTATGACTAATTAAAACGTTATCAAAAAACTCATACAACACATTTTTCATTTATACAAATTATATATGATCCATTAAATAAGGGGGTTTGGAAATTGTTTTAGGATATGTTACATGTCAATATTAAATTCAAATAACAGATGGTGCTGATAATTCCTTTTTATTAAAATAATCACAAATGCATCATCATTCCTTCAGGCGGGCGGAAATGATGTAAGTCGATGGAATCCTCTTGTATTACCATCCTACAATCATGAGGAAGCGATCCTAAGCTGTCGTAGATGGTCATCAGGGAGTCCGCACACCCCATCTTGGAAAGCGAGTCGGCCACAAAGTTGACATCTCTATATATATGATACACCTTCTTTCCAGAGAGAGTCCCCTCGAAACACCTTCTAACCAAGTATGCAAAATGACAAGGCACCTCTTTCCATCCATGAATAGACCTAACAAGAACCTCAGAGTCCGACTCGTAATCCGTCACCACAAAACCATATTCCTTGGAAAGGATGATACTGAAACTAAGGGCCCGAACCTCTGCACCTAACGAAGAGTACAGACCGTAAAATTCACTGAACCCCAGAAGAACTGAACGTCAAGAGTCACAGAGAACTCCACCTCCCCTCATCATACCCTACATGAGGGAGCCATCATCATTAAGTTTCAGGCCACCCGTGGGTGGAGTCCATTTGATCTAGCGTCTCTCCTTCCGTGACGAAGAGGGAGGGAGAATGGGCGGTCTGCATGTCATATCAACAATCTTGACCTCCTTGAGAAGCTACCTGAGTTCGAGGATAAGTGACTTGACCCTAATTTGGAGGAACATAGGAAACCTTCTGCCACCATGCCTAACATGGTTTTGTGCCTACCATAGTGTCCAGCACAGAGAGATGAGAATGATTGTCCGCACCCTGTATTTCGTTATCCTCCCTTCTGTTCCGTGGAACCATATGCCCAGGAACCCATGAAGCGAGCCCAGGAAATTATCGAAGTTGGGGAGGGGAGAAAAAAGTGACCAGAGGAACACTTCCCAGCTGCTCTAGAAGAAGATATGTGTGATTATTTCTATCTATGGAATCTTGTAGCAACAACACTGTGACGCCATTGAAATTCCCCTACAGTGCATGTTATCATTCGTCGGTAGGTATCTATTCCTAATGATCCACATAAGGATTTTCATCTTTGTGGGGATGCCCTTGCACCACACCTTTTCCACCAACTCGTCCTGAAATCTATCCTCTACACAGGACGCCTGTAGTCCTTCATATTGAAGTTCCCAAATGAGGATCCTGTGAAACAGCATCTGCCGACATCCTCGTTCATCACAACGTCCTCAAAGTGCATCAGCTGTTTAGATGTGAGAAATGACTGGGAGAATCCATGAAGCCCACTGGCTTCATTGATGGATATCTATGAGAGAGGATATCCGGGATATTCGAACTCTGCCCCGACCCAATTTTCCTTCCAGAAGCGCACATCCCCTCTAATGAAGATCCAACAGATAGATACGGAGAGTGCCTAAATATGTGAAGCCATACACATTTCCAACTTCAAACCCCGAAGACCATGCCTATTGAAGCTTCCCCCTGCCATCCCATATCACTTCCTAAAAAACTCATCCAACATTGACTTCCCCACGATGATATCCCAAGCCAGACGGCCCTGAAAACCATGAATAGAATCTTCGATGTTCCTCAGGCCCACCACTCCCTATGAAACCGGTTTGGCCATGCGCTGCCAGGAGGCCTAGTGGCAGCGGCCCCCCTGATTGGAATCCCAAACAAAAGTGGTGATGATGTTTTCAATGCACCTGATAACCCCTTTGGGCAGATTGAGCAGCAAAAAAACGTTCATTGGGATGGATGTCATGATACTATTAACCAAATTTACCTTCCCACCGAACGATAAGAACTTGTTCTTCCAATTTTTGATCCTCCCCACTAGACGGTTGGTAATATCCTCAAATTGAGACACCTGAATGCGTCCGGGAGAGAGTGGGAAATCCAGATAAAGAATCAGAATCGATTTTTTCTGACAGACCATAATTTCTTGAATACCCCTGCAGTGCCCCCAAGTATATCTATTTGAGATGAAGACATTGATTTTTGAAACATTCACCTCCTGTCCACTCAACCAACCATAAGTATTGAGAATACCCACAAGATTATTCAAAGACCTTTGCCATCCATTGGTGAAAATTATGAGGTCATCCGCAAACATCATATGGGACAAACTCTCCATTCCGCCCTTACTATGGTACTGCCCCAGCGTACCAGTCTATCCTCCCTTGCGGAGGTTGCAAGATAAGAGCTCTTGTTCCAAGATGAAGAGTCTTGGGGATAAGGTATCCCCAGACCGCACCCCACGAACCGTGTTGAAAAATCCGAAGCACCTCCACATCAATGAGATAGTTATCCAAGGAGATGAGAAGTATCGGAAACATAGGTCACAAAACCACTCCTGAAATCCATTCCTGCGCAGCGCCCGAACAATGAAGCTCTATTCCATTTTGTCGTAGGCATTTTCCAGGTCGACATGAAAAATCATGTTGGATCTGATTAACCTTCTATTGATATCATTAAAAATCTCGATTGCAATTCGGACCGCCCCTTGGATGCTTCGACCTCTGATGAAACCATGTTGTTCCATAGAAACCAGTCCTAGAATAACTTTTCTCAGCCTGGATGCAATAAGTGATGATAATATATTGTATGAGACATTGCACAGAAAAATAGACAGATAGTGCCCAACGTCTGTGGGATCATTCTTTTTCGGGATAAGATCAATTCTAGAGGCACATGTCATTCTATTCCAGGGACCCCCAGCGATGTAGTCCTAGATCTCTTATACAACTTGTGGACCGACAATCCCCCATGCCTCCGCAGATAAATCCCCTGGGAAATCGTTCGGTCCAGGTGCACTATCGCGAGGGAGCTGAAGCATATCCTCTTTAATCTCCTCTTCCATCGGTATGGATGTTAACCTACGGTTGTTCGTTCTCCCCACAAGACAAGGCATACATTTCAGAAAAACCTCCTCTTCAGTGCCCCCCAAACCACCTCTACTCCTAGGAGACAACGTCCCAGCTAAAATGCCATTAAAATGATCATGTTCCATTTTCCCCGACACCTCCACGTCTGAGGTAAAGGTACCATTTCCCAGACAGATGTTGATTTTCAAGCTCCTCATCTTCTTCATGCACGCATGAATGTAGGTGTTGTTCCGATCTCCCTCACGCAGCCATCTAACCCTTGCACGTTGTCTGTATTCCTTCTCCATCTCCACAAGTTTCTCTGCTAGTTGCACGCACATGTCACATACAATAATGTAGGCATCCTCTTCCCACCTTTCCAGGTGTCCCACTTCCATGGCCAGAATATCCAGTTAAAGCTGATCCACCCCCAGGTTGTCCCTGTCCTCTCAGCTGACCAAAGAATGAGGTCCTCCGTGAGACGCTTCAAGAGATTAGCTAAACCATGCCATGCACTCCCATCTCCTCCCCGATTCCAAGAGCCTTCAAACATTTCCAATAAGCTCATCTCTTGATTCCACACACTACTATACATGAAGACATGGGGGCGCAAATCCTCCTTTTTAATTTTCACGAGCAATGTGGCATGATCAGAAAGATCTCACGAAATATGTGTAAACTTTGTTTTCGAGAAAGCATCAAGACCCTGAATGTTGGTGAAACACCTATCCAGACGGCTCCATATCCACTGATGTCCCTTCCTATTGTTGTATCAAGTAATTTTGGGACCAAAGAAACCCAGGTCGAATAACCCTGCTGCCATAATGAAATGGTTGAAATCCTGCTTGCTGCTAGAAGCCGCGGCCGAGCCCCCATTCTTTTCTGAACCATGTAGGATGGAGTTTAAATCCCCACTCACCACCCATGGGTGGGATCCGACCTGCACATACTCCAAATGGTTCAACATCTTCTTACACCCTTCAGCATCAGTACTCGCATAGACATAAGAAAACAGAACCTCCATCCCATTACATGACACTTTGACATTAATGCATTGAGAGGAGAGACTCAACCTTTCCACCATGATATGATTCCTCCAACAAATCCTTATATGCGAATTCTCCAGATACCCAAGCATGGTAAGGGGATATCCCATTATCCTAGCCATGTTCAAAAGTATAGAAAGATCTAGTTTAGGTTCCAGGATGACTGTAAGTGCTGCATGATGGGTCCTCGACTCATTGGCGATAAAGGCACACTTGGCATGTGCCTTTATACCGTGTTTGTTCCAGATGATATGGGATATCATAGGAGGAGACCCTTCCAGCCCATATATACCAAACCATTATAAAAAGGAAGGAATGAGGGCGCACCTGAGTCCTTCTACTGGGAGAGAGTGAGAGTCCTCAAAGAGCCACCCGAGATATTGGATCTCTTTGGCGAATGAATCTTCTTATTGAATGAACTGTCACAGTCCTCATGCATGGAAATCTTTTTGTTCTGCGGTGGGAGCTGGGGACACTCCTCCAAAGAGCCATGGAACATGGACACCTGGATAGATAGCCGAGGGGGGAGCGGTTGGAAGGGATCCCCCTCTGCAAATCAGCCGTCAGGGGAGCCTTCTGAGGAGGGCCTCTGGAGCTGGAAACCAAGGAGCTGACCAGTGAGCCAGGCCGGAGACCCGGGGAAAACCGGGAAGAGATGAAAAAGGGGCTATGGGGAGATGGCAGAGATGGAAGGATCCTTGGAGAGAAGTAGGAAAAAATTTCTATGGCATCCTAGGAGACTTCGAGATTCCCACCATCAGTAGCTGAATAGTCCAAAGAACCACTAGGGTGAGACGCTGATCCGGTGAGAGGGGACAGGGTCATCAGATACTGATCAGGAACCGAATCTGGTAGAATGTCAAAAGGCCGAGGATGGATGACTGGGGATAAAGCCGCTTCTGAATTATGGGGTCCACCAGTGGAATTCAAAAAATAACCCTATGCGCTAACGGTAACAAAAGGAGGATTCCTAGCCGCCGAGAACGGCTCCACCATCGCCGGACCGGGCGAGGAAGGGTCAACCTCCATTGGACTGGGTGAGCCCCCTACCTTCATCACCGGGACCCCAGCACCAGAAGGACCTGCCTCCGAATGGTTCTACCTACAAAATGAAACTGAGTGCCCTTGTAGACAACATAAGGTGAAAAACTATGGGGTGGAGGAGAAAACCAGATGTTGCCTCCAAGAAAACCCGTCATCCAAGCGAAGAAGGAGGGGGAGGGGCGAGCCACCGAGAGGTCCATTTCCACACAGATGCAAGGGTTGGCTGCCAACTGGAGGTGCCCATTGTCTACGTCTGAGCATAATAAGGAGAATATAGAGTCACCCACTGCCTTCAGAATCGCTGGGTTCTGGCAAGGGAGAGGTAGGCCAGGTAGACTGATCCAAACAGACTCTGATGACAATTATCTTCCATAATGGTAGTCCCAGGACCACCGAGACAGGGAGAACTTCCTGGAACCACATCGACAATATTTTCGAGACCATGTCTCCATGAAGACCTCACGACAGAATAGGTTAACAAAGAACGCCACCCTTGAATGCTCTAAGACCGCATTCGGAATTCGAAGACCCTAGGAATCGACGAAGCCAATGAAAATACTGAGCACAGGTTTGTCACGCCCGAAACGAGCCACCAGGGATAGATCATGGAAGGTAGCCACCTCCCGCAGCTCTTTCCTGGATAGGTCAACCTCGGGAGCCCCCTCCTCCAGAGCAGAGTCCTTGTGTTTCACCTCAACCGACAGAAAGACTAAACCACAAATGGAAGATCCACCCACCGATCCGACAGACTGCACCGAATGGGAAGGTGCAAGGCAGAGGACATCCTTGAACGAAGCCCCCTTGGGAAGGTCGCACAGGGAACCCTGAGGAGCCCTCGTCGGCAGTGAACCCTCATCCCAAGACGAAGGAGCCTAGATGGCCGGAGGAAGGGGACGCGCAAGAAGTAGAGTACGAACCGGGAGAGACATCTTTCTGATCATTAAAAGAAATATGCATGTCCATAAAAGATGATGTATAATCCAAAAAAGTCATCAGGAAAAACATCCATGTATTCATTTACTACTAGAATAACATTAATCTGAATAGTTCCATTATTTTTAGAAATATATGAATGAAATATTTCATGTCAATGTTTTAATAGTTTTTTAGAATTTGGACATTTTATCAATGTTATGAATTCAGTCTTGCACTCAAATAGTACATATTTATAAAAAACATATTTTGGTATATAATATATACTAGCATTTTTTAGAGAAATAAAATTATTACATATAATAATATCAATCTCTTTGTGAGGAAAATAAACAATGTTTTCATGTAATTTCATTCCATAAGAAATAATAAGACAATTCTTATAATTATTTTATCCCTAAAATTCTCCCCATGGTTCCTTTCCCATAATTTAGGGATCCATTTTTTAAGGGTAATTATCAGCTTAAAAAACGTTTATTGAAAACTATGGTCTGTGTAGACCCCATATTAAACAATAAATTAGCATACTTTGTGTAAACAACAATTGTACATATTACCACTTCATTTAATGGACCTTCATCTACTGATGTATTTTCAAATGATATCACTACATTTTTTCTTATATTATGGTTTACTACCATCATAAAGATAATTATTTGTCAAGGTATATTCATAATTCCTCATCTTTCTACATTGAAAAAACATTTTAAATTTTTATGAGAACTGAATTGAATAAAATTATGACTTTTTTAAATCAAAATCTATATTTTAAAATACACACAATGGAATAAAATTATGAATTATTTAATACGTTACATAGTGTGATCTTTACATCACGTACATAAACTAGAAACTATGTTATTTAAATAATGATATTTTTTATTGTCGATAATACTTTATCTTCAATCGTTAACAGTCCTTCTTATTATCATAAAACAAATTATCATAACAAATTCGGTTTCAACATATTACTGACTCAAACATGTTTATAATAAAAAAATTTCTTCTAGGTAGCCATTACCCTTATATATCTTCTCTTCAGCCTCGATTAAATGTGATTGATTTTACTATCATTATCAAATATAAAACTTTTACCATACCCTATAAATCGATTGATGTTTGTTTAATACACATCCACTGAATCATCCTCATTTAATTTTAATATATTATTTTTGTCATCCTATTTTGAACCTCATTAGGAATATATTATTCATGGAACATAATATTAAAATCACCTCATTCTATGGAACAAATATCTTCTCTGTCCCTATTATTACTGACCATTAACAACTACAGGACGAATTTAACATCAAAATAATAAATAGGAAGACGAAAATTTTTATTATAGGAACACCCCATGAAATTGAATCTCATTTCAAGGGATTTAATCCACCATTGGACTCTATTATGTCTAATGATCCACCATATCTATGAGTGTGTTTCCTTATAAAATGTCTCACTATTATCATGTTATTTTATAGTGTCTCTAGTTTTTCTCTATCATGAATTCCACAAACAATTTTGACCTCTATCAATTGAAGCATTATAATAAAAAAAACATAAATGTTTAAACAAAACTATTCTGGGATAGAGATTCAAAATGATACCATCCTCTCTATGCATTACTACTTTAGATTCACTATTTCATCTAATGAAATCGATATTTAACACACATAATATAAATTAAGAAACATAGTAATTGTAAAATTATATATCATTAAAACATAGTGATAAAGTAAAACTAATTTATGATATTCTTTTATAATCATCCTAAATCCAACTACTTTCTTAACCATATTATGGTACAAACTGTCTTGAAATGCCCTTGTATATTACATATTCTAGTGATATTATACTAGAGAAAATATTATTTTATACCAAGTGATCTATTAGATTTAGAGGTTTAGATAATTTATACATACCTTATCAATGTAAATCTATATATTATAAACTGAAACTTCAACGAAATATCCATTATTTAAATAATAAAAAAGTATTTATAAATAAGTTTGTAAAGACCCGTAAAATTCAAGGGAAATTTTTTCTTAATTTTTTTTGGAATTTTACAAGAGCGCGGTTTCTGATGGCACCTGATTCCGAGGCCCGGAGTTCCCGGAATCAATTTCCGAAGTTTGGCTCGGGTACGTTCAGTGAACGAACGAGCGGGAATTTCTAACTTTTGATCCGGTGCTCGGAATTGAAATCTGAGGGCACCGATGAACTCGCAGCGCCGATATTCGCTTAAGGGGACCTTTTCTGAAGTTGTGTTTGCCTAGGAAGAGATGTTTAATTTTCTGGATGAAATGAAGAGTAAAATAAATTTGTTATACAATATTTATTTTATATCTTAAAAGTGGTTATAATCTTTTGTTGGAAGTTGGGTGGTTTAACTACCTAAGAGAGGATTAAGGTGAGGAGGGGCCCACACGAGCCCCACCTTTTCAAATTCCCAAACTCCCCTCTCTCCCTCTTAAAGGCTTGTCAACTTAACATTTATTTAATTATACAACTCATGTATAATAAATAAGTGAGTTTAATTTTTGAGTTTTTGAAATTCAAACTCTTGAATTTCAAAGGTTGGGTTGTGTTAATAAATTAAGAGTAAGCTTAATTTATTTTTGGGTTAGTTCCTTTGTTACTTGAGAGGATTGGGAGAATCGTTGAGAGACTTGAAGATCTTCTTCTTCTTCGATGAAGAACGTGAAGAACGGTTCTTCTCTGACAAAGAACATCAATCCCACGACCTTCGAGACTCGGCGTCCCGGGTTCTTCCGTCTTCATCTTCCTCCTAGACAAGGGAGAAGTCGCCGACCGTGGTGATCATCGCCAACGACAACGTACCTCCCTTCTTCGTCATAGCGACAAGTGAAGAGACGTCGTTTCCTCCTCGGACGCACCCCGACGTCCACGGAATCTATGTCCGACACCGCGACGCCTTTCTCCGCGATAACCGACGTGCGACGTCAATCTTTCAAGGTAGGGGTGGTTGTTAATTGTTTATTTATTTATCCTTGTTCGTGGTTCTAGCGTGACTAACGTGAGGTTTTTAAATATGTGTTATTGTTTAACGTGAGGGGGCCGGACCGCATAAACACGGCCGAACCCCCTCCTTCGTTCTTGATGTTTTATATTGCGGATGAAACAAGGTGGTGAGGTGCCGTCGCACCACGCGGTTATTCGCCCGATTATATTGCGCGGCGCCATCGCGCCGCGCCGTGGAAGAATCATCAAGAACGCGACGCCGTCGCGCCGCGTCGAGGGGAATGGAAGGCGCGGCGAAGGGGCACGGTGCCGTCGCACCGCGCCGGACGACGAACACCGCGGTCGGTTCCGGGCCGCGGCGAGACGGGAAGACCGGCGGCATGCCGGGCCGCCGGCGTCGGAAGCCGGAAAGGGGACCGGATTTTCCGGTCCGGTTGGAGAAAAACCGGCCGGCCAGGTGGCCGGCCGGAAGGTCAAAGGCCGGGGGAATTTAATTTCCCCGGCCAGCTCAAAACCCCCCTCATTTAAGAGAGGGGGGCGGTTTCCTTGAGGGGGGCAAGCGGCCCCCCGGTTGCCTTCAAAGCAGGCCCCCACGAGGGGGGGCCGGTCTCCAAAAAGGCGCCGCTCTTAAGCCGCGCCGCCTTGCTGGAAGCGGGGGCTTAGCCCCCCGCGCGTGACCCTAGCGGCGCCAGGCCGCGCCGACGCCGGCCGGGCCGTGCCGCCGCGCCGGACCGCGCTGCCGCGCCGGTCCGCGCCTCCGCGCCGGTCCGCCGCCGGCCGGGCCGGGTCGGCCCGGACCCGGACCCCCCGTTTTCGAGACGACTTCAGTCTTTTGGCCATAACTTGAGCCACGGACCTCCGATCGACGAACCGTCTGCGGCAACGCGATCCTTGGATCGAGACGGTCGTTTCGGTATACTATACTCAAGGCGCACCTTCTTTTTCGGGAGCCTACATGGTTAAAACTCCGTAGTTAAGCATGCTTGGCTTAGAGTAGTGATCAGGATGGGTGACCTCCTGGGAAGTTTCCCAGGGTGGGTGTGAGACGGAAAGACTGATATCTTTCAGACTGACGCCCGATTGACGAACCGTCAGTGGCGATGCGATCCTTGGATCGAGACGGTCGTTTCGGTATATCGCACTCAAGGTTTCAGATTACTTTGAGTTCGGCCGGGTTGGTTCGTACACGAAACCAACCGGACCTTCGGAGCGGAAACGCTCATATCTTGAGCTATGAACGTCCGATTGACGTGCCGTTAGCTTTGTTGTATTCCTCTTAGTGAGACGGATCTTTTGGCATACTCCGCCCAAGGTTTGGACACAGGTGTAGTACGGTCGGGTTGGTTTTGCCTTAAAAACCAACCGGGCCCCAGAGACGAAAATGCCAATAACTCTCAGACCGAGCGTCCGATCGACGCGCCGTCTGTTGAGTTGAGTTCCTGTTGACGATACGGAACTTTTGGATATATCAACTCTGGACTTTGTGACAGTTGATGTATCAGCCTCTCGGCTCGTGGAGCGGACCCTCCGAACGAGCTTGCTGTGTGCGAGAACCATAGTGCTGGCTGCGACTGTTACTGTGACTGCTACTGCTACTGCTACTGTGACTGCGACGACAACAGTACAGAGATCCTGTGTGGATTCGACGGCGACGACTACTGCACTCAGCGATCCTACGTGGATCAGTGCTACAGGTCCTGCGTGGGCCCGATCCTGTGTGGGTCCGATCCTGTGTAGGTCACTGCGGGGGTTAGTACCTATCGATCCTTCGTGGGTCTGACGACTTAGATGGTTCTTTGATCATCTTTAACGTCATCCGAAGAAGTATACCTGTGTGAGCTGAATCTTCTGTTTTACTCGATAGAGGTGGTGCACTTGGTTGTAGCGGCAGACCCGCGATACTGGAGACGAGCGTACGGAGTACAGAGACCGTGTAGCCGGCTGAGACCTGAAGACTGCTCGACCGACTCGACTTGGAGTGAGTCGAGTAGCCCAGTGGACGGAGCGCCCGGTATTTGGAGGCAGACCCACGGCGGACGGAGCGCCTGGTAGTTGGCAGCAGACCCGCGGTACTCGACTGGAGGAGTACCTCTGTAGGCTATTTGGGTGAGCGCCCGGTATTTGGCAGCATACCCTCAGCAGACGGAGCGCCCGGTAGTTGGCGGCAGACCCGCGGTACTCGACAGGAGGAGTACCTCAGCAGTCTTAGGTTAGTGAGCAGTATCTCGGAGTCGTGACAGGACACTGTACACTTCAGAGATGGGGCTCTTCAGTAGTTACGTTTTTTATAATGAAAATCCTGTGTGAGCTGAATCCTGTTGCTTTCCTGTGTGGATTGTGTTGTGCTATCCTGTGTGGATTACGTTTTGCTTTCCTGTGTGGAATACGTTTACTTTCCTGTGTGGACTGAGTTGTACATGGGCTCGGAGGTTGGAGCGTATTTGAAATTGATGACTTAGGTATATGTATGGGCATATACCTAAGCAGTGTCCGTTGTTACTTCGTGATTGTTCCTTTCTTCGTGGTTTATCCTTTTTGGATTTGAGAGACCTTTAGGCGTCTCGGAGTCCCTACTGAGTAGCTTATACTCACCCCTGCACGGGCTTTGCCCGCACTACGTTGTGTTGGTTGCAGACGACGGATAGCGTTGACCTTAGCTGAGGCTTGCAGAGCGGGACGGTACGCGGAGGTGGACCACTGGGCAGGACGTGCTCGGAGCGGACGGCGGGACCCGTGGAGCAGTGGAGCTATCTGTACCCACCCTTCAGGTGGGATTTCCTGTGGACAGCTCGGTGTAGCGGCTTTTACTTTTCAGTTGCTGTTTTCCCTTTCGAGTTATACTTTACTTTCTGTTTGGGTTTGTATACTGGCCCATTTACTTTTCCGCACTTTCAGTTGTACTCTGCTTTTACTTAGTGTTTACTTTCCACTTGCTTACTCTGTGGTGTTTGTTTACTTTACAAATGCAATGCCTTCCCTTTTTACCGGGATTTACGCCTTGGTGCTAGTCGCCAGCCCCTGGCCTATGGAAGGCGGGCTTGGGGTAGTCACGACACAGACCCCGAGGGCGGGTCGTGACAAATTGGTATCAGAGGAGTTCGGTTCAACCGCGAACTCTGATCTTTTCTATGTGAAGCAATAATGTTTAGAGTATTGAGTGTGGTTATCAGTCCAGGGAGTCCAGTGTTGGTGCGGCGGCCGATGTATCCGTACACCAGGACCCTGACTTCTGATTTCCGACATAATGCACGAAAACATTGATTGCGTGTGTGTTTCAAAGTTTTCTTTGTGATTATTTAAATCAGCTCACCAGGTATACTGTTCTGACCGTGGCGCACCTGTTTCCTTTTCAGGATGGCCCCACGATGGCAGCCATCTAGGGTTCCGAGAGTTGAGCGTGACGACAGCCCACCGAGCGATGAGGCCTCGGTGCAGGGCCCTTTGTCAACAGTGGCACCGGCGGTAGCACTACCCTGCGAGCCCCCAATACTTCCAGCACCATCCGCTGACGATGCACGTCGCCTCAGCGCACTGCATGAGTTTCAGCGCCAGCAACCACCCAGGTTTCGTGGGGCAACGGATCCCCAGGCAGCAGAGGACTGGCTGGAGGCAGTGGTACGAGTGTTTAGGCTAGTGAGGACACCAGCAGACCTCATGGTGATCCTCGCTGCGAGCCTACTACACGCAGCAGCAGGACGATGGTGGAGCTTGATGCTCCAGGTGCACGATGAGGCATCTCTACTTTGGACGGACTTTGAGAGCTTTTTTCGCTCGGAGTTCGTCCCAGCCACCCTTCGTGCGGTGCGTATCCAGGAGCTTCTTCAGCTGCGGCAGGGCAGCATGACGGTCGCTCAGTACTCTGCGAGATTTACCGATCTCTCGCGCTACTCGACCGACATGGTACGGGACCCATTCTTCCGGGCCCGGACCTTCGAGCAGGGTTTGAGACACGAGATCAGGGCATCGCTGATCTCCCTCAGCATACCGACTCAAACAGGAGTACTGGAGCGAGCCCTCCTGATCGAGAGTTTCCTGGCCGAGTCCACAGCGAGACCTACCGGAGGGCGGCAGATAGCGGAGTCTTCGGCAACAGGTAGCCGACGGATGACTCAGGGTTCCAGGAAGACCAGACCTACCGGTGGCCGACTGCACGACTCAGGCTCAGTTGTACGGGGAAGCCGGGGTGGAGTCAGAGCCAGGCGTTCCGAGAGTGGGCAGTGTAACTCCTGTGGTAGGATTGGTCACATGGCTCGTGACTGTCTGACCCACCATGCTGATGATCAGCAGTTAAGTGAAGAACCTCCCAGGCAGAGGCAGTGGTTCGACCGTGGCGGTCCGCAGGGAGGAGGCGGACGAGGCAGAGGAGCTGGACGAGCAGCCGGTGGTGGGCGACGCATTGAGGCTCTTCCACCACCACCACCAGGAGGTCCACCCCGACCACCGGGAGTAGGTGAACATGCGAGAGCTCAACTTCAGGCAACCGAGGCCTTCGATCATGGAGCTCTGGGAGCCGATGGACAGGAGCAGAACTAGTGGATACATCCTTTGTACTTCTGGTTCCTTCTTGCATTTGTGTAGCGTCTTGTATTATGAGCTGCAATAATAAAAGACGCATACCTTTGTGATATTTTCGTTCCTGTCCTCTTTCGTGATGTTACTAAGAGGTTCCAGTTTTGGCTGTTGACTTGACCCTCACTTGTGAGACATCTACTGGAGGAGACCCAGTTACCACACACTGATGTCGACAGTGTGACTCAACCCTTGGAGGCGAGAGTAACGGTTGAATCTCTTAGTAGTAGTGTCGAGGCCTTACGACGTCATCCTTGGTATGTATTAGTATCATCCATGTTAGGATTGACTGTTTTAGGAAAAGAATGTGGTTCATCCAGTGGATGGGACCAGATTTCTCTTATCGGCAAAGAAGAAATCTTGCAGCTCTGGTGGGACCGGAGATGGTCCAGGCCACGACAGAGAAGGTCCAGGTCATCCAGGAGCGGATGAGTACAGCTCAGAGCTGGCAGAAGCCTTACGCTGACAGGTGGCGGAGGCCACTAGAGTTCGAGGATGGAGACCACGTCTTCTTGCGGGTCTCACCTCGACGTGGTATTCGGAGATTTGGCCGAGGCAGCAAGTTATCTCCGCGCTTCATCGGACCCTTTCAGGTCCTCAACAGGGTTGGCGAGGTGGCATATCGCCTGGCTCTGCCACCTCAGTTGCACCGGGTGCACGACGTCTTCCACGTATCTCAGCTGAGGAGATACGTGCACGACCCGACGCACATCATTGACCATGGGGAGCTTGACGTTGACGATGGGGCGACTTTTATGGAGGTCCCGGTGGAGATAGAGGATCGAGAAGAGCGGGTCCTGCGTGGGCGATCGATTCCTCTTTTGCGCATCAGATGGCAGCACGGGAATCTCCAGGAGAGCACATGAGAGCGGGAGGCTCAGATGCGTGCTCAGTACCCTCATTTGTTTCCCTAGTTTTTGATGTATCTTTACAGGGACGTAAAGCCCTGAGGTGGGAGTAATGTAAAGATCCGCAAAATTCGAGGGAAATTTTTTCTTAATTTTTTTGGAATTTTACAAGAGTGCGGTTTCTGATGGCACCTGATTCCGAGGCCCGGAGGGCCTGGAATCAATTTCCGAAGTTTGGATCGGGTACGTTCAGTGAACGAACGAGCGGGAATTTCTAACTTTTGATCCGGTGCTCAGAATTTAAATCTGAGGGCACCGATGAACTCGCAGCGCCTATATTCGCTTAAGGGGACCTTTTCCGAAGTTGCGTTTTCCTAGGAAGAGATGTTTAATTTTCTGGATGAAATGAAGAGTAAAATAAATTTGTTATACAATATTTATTTTATATCTTAAAAGTGGTTATAATCTTTTGTTGGAAGTTGGGTGGTTTAACTACCTAAGAGAGGATTAAGGTGAGGAGGGGCCCACACGAGCCCCACCTTTTCAAATTCCCTAACTCCCCTCTCTCCCTCTTAAAGGCTTGTCAACTTAACATTTATTTAATTATACAACTCGTGTATAATAAATAAGTGAGTTTAATTTTTGAGTTTTTGAAATTCAAACTCTTGAATTTCAAAGGTTGGGTTGTGTTAATAAATTAAGAGTAAGCTTAATTTATTTTTGGGTTAGTTCCTTTGTTACTTGAGAGGATTGGGAGAATCGTTGAGAGACTTGAAGATCTTCTTCGTCTTCGACGAAGAACGTGAAGAACGGTTCTTCTCCGACAAAGAACATGAATCCCACGACCTTCGAGACTCGGCGTCCCGGGTTCGTCCGTCTTCATCTTCCTCCTAGACAAGGGAGAAGTCGCCGACCGTGGTGATCATCGCCAACGACAACGTGCCTCCCTTCTTCGTCATAGCGACAAGTGAAGAGACGTCGTTTCCTCCTCGGACGCACCCCGACGTCCACAGAATCTATGTCCGACGCCGCGACGCCTTTCTCCACGATAACCGACGTGCGACGTCAATCTTTTAAGGTAGGGGTGGTTGTTAATTGTTTATTTATTTATCCTTGTTCGTGGTTCTAGCGTGACTAACGTGAGGTTTTTAAATATGTGTTATTGTTTAACGTGAGGGGGCCGGACCGCATAAACACGGCCGAACCCCCTCCTTCGTTCTTGATGTTTTATATTGCGGAAGAAACAAGGTGGTGAGGTGCCGTCGCACCACGCGGTAATTCGCCCGATTATATTGCGCGGCGCCATCGCGCCACGCCGTGGAAGAATCATCAAGAACGCGACGCCGTCGCGCCGCGTCGAGGGGAATGGAAGGCGCGGCGAAGGGGCGCGGTGCCGTCGCACCGCGCCGGACGATGAACACCGCAGTCGGTTCCGGGCCGCGGCGAGACGGGAAGACCGGCGGCACGCCGGGCCGCCGGCGTCGGAAGCCGGAAAGGGGACCGGATTTTCCGGTCCGGTTGGAGAAAAACCGGCCGGCCAGGTGGCCGGCCGGAAGGTCAAAGGCCGGGGGAATTTAATTTCCCCGGCCAACTCAAAACCCCCCCTCATTTAAGAGAGGGGGGCGGTTTCCTTGAGGGGGGCAGGCGGCCCCCCGGTTGCCTTCAAAGCAGGCCCCCACGAGGGGGGGCCGGTCTCCAAAAAGGCGCGGCTCTTAAGCCGCGCCGCCTTGCTGGAAGCGGGGGCTTAGCCCCCCGCGCGTGACCCTATCGGCGCCAGGCCGCGCCGCCGCCGGCCGGGGCGTGCCGCCGCGCCGGACCGCGCCGCCGCGCCGGTCCGCGCCACCGCGCCGGTCCGCCGCCGGCCGGGCCGGGTCGGCCCGGACCCGGACCCCCCCGTTTTCGAGACGACTTCGGTCATTTGGCCATAACTTGAGCCACGGACCTCCGATCGACGAACCGTCTACGGCAACGCGATCCTTGGATCGAGACGGTCGTTTCGGTATACTATACTCAAGGTGCACCTTCTTTTTCGGGAGCCTACGTGGTTAAAACTCCGTAGTTAAGCATGCTTGGCTTAGAGTAGTGATCAGGATGGGTGACCTCCTGGGAAGTTTCCCAGGGTGGGTGTGAAACGGAAAGGCTGATATCTTTCAGACTGGACGTCCGATTGACGAACCGTCAGTGGCGATGCGATCCTTGGATCGAGACAGTCGTTTCGGTATATCGCACTCAAGGTTTCGGATTACTTTGAGTTCGGCCGGGTTTGTTCGTACACGAAACCAACCGGACCTTCGGAGCGGAAACGCTCATATCTTGAGCTACGGACGTCCGATTGACGTGCCGTCAGCTTTGTTGTATTCCTCTTAGTGAGACGGATCTTTTGGCATACTCCGCCCGAGGTTTGGACGCAGGTGTAGTACGGTCGGGTTGGTTTTGCCTTAAAAACCAACCGGGCCCCGGAGACGAAAATGCCAATAACTCTCAGACCGAGCGTCCGATCGACGCGCCGTCTGTTGAGTTGAGTTCCTGTTGACGATACGGAACTTTTGGATACATCAACTCTGGACTTTGTGACAGTTGATGTATCAGCCTCTCGGCTCGTGGAGCGGACCCTCCGAACGAGCTTGCTGTGTGCGAGAACCCTAGTGTTGGCTGCGACTGTTACTGTGACTAATACTGCTACTGCTACTGTGACTGCGACGACAACAGTACAGAGATCCTGTGTGGATTCGACGGCGACGACTACTGCACTCAGCGATCCTACGTGGATCAGTGCTACAGGTCCTGCGTGGGCCCGATCCTGTGTGGGTCCAATCCTGTGTAGGTCACTGAGGGGGTTAGTACCTATCGATCCTTCGTGGGTCTGACGACTTAGATGGTTCTTTGATCATCTTTAACGTCATCCGAAGAAGTATACCTGTGTGAGCTGAATCTTCTGTTTTACTCGATAGAGGTGGTGCGCTTGGTTGTAGCGGCAGACCCGCGATACTGGAGATGAGCGTACGGAGTACGGAGACCGTGTAGCCGGCTGAGACCTGAAGACTGCTCGACTGACTCGACTTGGAGTGAGTCGACTAGCCCAGTGGACGGAGCGCCCGGTATTTGTCGGCAGACCCACGGCGGACGGAGCGCCTGGTAGTTGGCAGCAGACCCGCGGTACTCGACTGGAGGAGTACCTCTGTAGGCTATTTGGGTGAGCGCCCGGTATTTGGCAGCAGACCCTCAGCGGACGGAGCGCCCGGTAGTTGGCGGCAGACCCGCGGTACTCGACAGGAGGAGTACCTCCGCAGTCTTAGGTTAGTGAGCAGTATCTCAGAGTCGTGACAGGACACTGTACACTTCAGAGATGGGGCTCTTCAGTAGTTACGTTTTTTATAATGAAAATCATGTGTGAGCTGAATCCTGTTGCTTTCCTGTGTGGATTGTGTTGTGCTATCCTGTGTGGATTACGTTTTGCTTTCCTGTGTGGAATACGTTTACTTTCCTGTGTGGACTGAGTTGTACACAGGCTCGGAGGTTGGAGCGTATTTGAAATTGATGACTTAGGTATATGTATGGGCATATACCTAAGCAGTGTCGGTTGTTACTTCGTGATTGTTCCTTTCTTCGTGGTTTATCCTTTGTGGATTTGAGAGACCTTTAGGGGTCTCGGGGTCCCTACTGAGTAGCTTATACTCACCCCTGCACGGGCTTTTCCCGCACTACGTTGTGTTGGTTGCAGACGACGGATAGCGTTGACCTTAGCTGAGGCTTGCAGAGCGGGACGGTACGCGGAGGTGGACCACTGGGCGGGACGTGCTCGGAGCGGACGGCGGGGCCCGTGGAGCAGTGGAGCTATCTGTACCCACCCTTCAGGTGGGATTTCCAGTGGACAGCTCGGTGTAGCGGCTTTTACTTTTCAGTTGCTGTTTTCCCTTTCGAGTTGTACTTTACTTTCAGTTTGGGTTTGTATACTGGCCCATTTACTTTTCCGCACTTTCAGTTGTACTCTGCTTTTACTTAGTGTTTACTTTCTGCTTGCTTACTCTGTGGTGTTTGTTTACTTTACAAAGGCAATGCCTTCCTTTTTTACCGGGATTTAAGCCTTGGTGCTAGTCGCCAGCCCCTGGCCTATGGAAGGCGGGCTTGGGGTAGTCACGGCACGGACCCCGAGGGCGGGTCGTGACAAAGTTTAATTTATTTTCCTAAAAAATCATCACAAAAATCATCATGGATTCATCTTTTCTACTACCCTACCTAACCCATTGATAAAAATACTATTTAAAACCTATGATTAACACTAATATCTCCATAATGAACAAATAAATCATGAAATAAACCATTATTCCTTCGAAGGATATAAACACATGATTTCATTTTCATAAAAATAATATATATCACACTTAAAAAACCAAATATATTTAATTTGTGAAACATGAGATATGTATAGAACATTGGATGAAAAATTAAGAATTTAGGTAACATGCAGAATCATTTTATTATCATTATTACATTTTATTGTAACCCTCATGTCTACAAAATTATTTTTAACCCTTAAGACAATGAAAAAATAACCCTTAGGGTTATACTTGGATATAACCATCATAGTTACTCTTGGAATGACCATTAGAGTCAATTTTTCACATAAAAATATAATGGAATTAAATAAAAGACCATATAATATTTGGTTTACAATGGAACCATCCTTCGTCATAAATAATTTCAATGAATAGAACATAATCATAAAACATTAGTACATTCCCCAAAAAAGGCATTCCTTGGGGGAAATCCGTTATTTTATAAGAATACAAAACACATGAAGATGTAAACATTTTCATTGAAGGCAACAATGTAGGATTATAAAATAGGACCCCAAAAATAAATATATCATTGAAGAGGGAAAATATTCACATTCAATACAACTGAAATAATAATAATTTTTTAAAAAAGAGTCATTAAACACGATTCTTAAAAGACAGACCCTTAACTTATCTCTGAATGCATTTAGTGAATGAATATAATGTTCATGATAATAAACCATAGATCCATTTGTTACATAATTATAATAGTACTCTATATATATTTTATTCATTATAATTATCTTATATTATTTTATGTCCATTTCAATGGGTTATAAAAATTATCTTCGTTTTTCTCGTTGTATTCATTTAACGGTTCCAAGGTTGGTTAACAATTATATTTTTATAGATGTTAGTATAAAATTTAATTAGTAATGCCGAAGATATATTATATGGTATTCATAAACCCCAAAATTATTTTTTTGTCCCATATATAAATATTCAATATGACATTAGATGATTCATTTGATAATACTTTAATTATAATTTTATTTGTTTATTATGTTGATTTTTATGACCATTACAAATTATTGTCATTTTAGATAATATCATGTCTATATATTATATTTATAATAAATAATATGTTATAATATAATTATTAAAATATTTTTAACCATAATAAAAAAAAATTATTTATAGCCTTGAAGGCATTAATTAAATAAACTCATTATCCCTACAGAGTGTTAAAAATAATAATTTCATCAATTGTTTTATTTCAATGAATATATGTAAATGAAAAAATTTATAGATAATCCATATTTCATTTGAAATATAAAAATAAATTATAAAATAAATATTTCATTTTTATTAATTGTTGGATTAATGAGTTGAAGAGAATATACAATAAAAAATTCAAAGCATATAAGTTTTTTATTAATGTTACATATTGAATATTAGCTCCTTGAATGATCCCTTAATAATCAAGAAATTGATATTTTCTATGACAACAACCTATATAATGTGCCTATGGAAGTGGATAATATAATTTTTCAGATGATAGTCAAGATATAAGGATCATGGTTGTGAAATTATTTGACAAAAGGGGTACTATTTTATAATTTATTTGAGAGGGAATTTTTTAATTTAATTAAATATTAAAAAAATAAATCTATTCTAGAGCCATAGACATAATAATGTATATTAAATTAACATGTTATTATATACTAAAACAGATATATTCCTATTTGGATTTTTTTGGCATTTTTAATATTTATTAATAATTTAATAATATATTATATTCATGAAATAACATTATTATAAAATTTAATACGACAAATTACTATTAATTTAAAAATATTAAAAAATTGATTAATGTTTGAAATAAATATTTTATTATATCCTTTTAAATTAATATTAATCTTTATTATTCATCTGACATCATAGTTATATCATATAATTCTAATTTTATTATTTTTAATGTAATTTATAATATTTTAACATTTTAATAATAATTACTTCTTCATTATTTTGAAATAATTTAAATAAGTTTTCCTTATAAATTAGAAATAAGTTACCAAGTTTATGATAAATATTTTTTATTTCAAAATAATATTTATTTTTGGAATTAACATTTATACAAATATATATTAAAAAGTTATACTAATTGAAAACTCTAGTTTGTATAGTTATCCTTTATTAGAAATGATGTACTATAAGAGAATTATTGTCAAATATGTGGATTTATAAGGTCCTATGATAAAAAAAAGGATTATTATGATATATAATTAAATAAAAAATAATATTTAATCATTTTTTCTTTTAACGGTTCTAATATATTTATTTTAAAGTTTTTTCCTTGATTTTTAATCTTCTGGTAGAAGCACTACAGTAGTGTTGTATTTGAAGGAAAGTTAATTATATCATATAGAAAATTTTAAACGAAGTTAATATTATAAGAATAAATAAATTATGTTTAATAATTTATTTTATATTCGTTCATTGTGTATATATAATCACAAACATTTTAAGAAAACAAATTCAATTTGTTAATTTTATATTTCATTTCATGCGCAAGATTTGAAAAGAAATTTCAAAAATATTTATGTAATACTACACCTAAATTAGTAAATTAGTTGTCCAAAACATTATTTTTAAATAATAACTTATAAAACTTTCATTCATAACATTTTATCACTTAATTATTATCTATTTTTAACTAAATCTAACTTTTCCAATGTCGCAAAGGCACTCCACTAGCCTTGGAAATAATTTTTCATAATTATAATGAAATAAAATATATATTTTTTGTACATAATTATTATTTTACAATATTTTGATTATAATCTCAAAATATATGTCATAAAAAACATTTATTGAATTTTCAATCAGAATTTTTCATAGAAAATATCAAAAAAATTATTTTAAATTATTTTAATTTTTTACTATTTATAAATATTTAACTATTCAAAAATATATTAAAATTTCAACTTCAAATTATTTAGAAATTTTGAATTCAAAAATGAAATAAGTTTTTTCAATTTAAATTATTAAATTTTAAATATATATTTTTAATTTACTTATATAATAAATTACATTATTAAAACTAATTTTTTAATAATTACTTAACACAAAGAATTTTACAATTCAATTGAATAATACTCATAAATATTGAAAAAAAAATTTCTACTAGTACATACGTTTTCATAGTAGAATAGATATTATTTACAATTATTTAAGAAATCCTATACACCATGTACATCTTATGGGTTATATGGAGTGTATCTGATTTGTTAATTTTTTGTCACACCAAATGGTCGACATCGATGTTCATTAACTATAGATAAGAAATCTGTTCATTGATGAATGATCTATGATACATGAGTAAACTAATATATTATTAGATTAAATACTAAATATCATCAATTCATAAGGATAATATGAGATAGAAATAGCATTTTCAACCTTATACCTTAACCTGACACCTCATTGTTCAGGTCTGATCAAATACTATCAGTTGAATATTAGGGATCCCCTATTATATATTCTAGTATAAGGAATAATAAATAATCTAGGGGATTATTCACATCATCATCATATTTATTATGGAAATTTATATGTATTTTTTATGATATTATTGATACAACTACCCTAGAATGACTCCCTACTAAGGAGGTGTCTATATTTGGATTGGGTACTGGTCATTTTTCAATATTCAAATATCATATTTTTAGTCATAAAAATTATGATGTATTAATGAAATACCATTTTTTATTTATTATTTTATTCAAGAAAAAATATCGTATCTTTTTATAATAAATATTTATTAGAGTGTCATAAATCTATACAATCACTAAAATGTAATAGAAAATATTTCATTCTAGAAACTTCAGATATTCTCTAGGAAGAAGTTTGGTAAATATAAATATCACATGTGTTTCGTATATAATGAAATTATATAAAATTATCATTGAGTTATGATATATGTGAATGATAATATATATTAAATATTTTTATAATTCCTCATTGATGATGTAGTGGTTAACCATCCTATTTTACATGTGTTTCTGTTGTTATCCATTAATATAAATTAATATTATTAATTTATTTTATTATAGTGAAATTATTTTTTATTTAACTAATAAATTAATTTTATAATAATGTATCACCATATACCTTGAATCTAATATGATTTAAATTATATTTATTATTCTATCAATATAGAATACATTTAATCATATGTGATTTATTCGAACCATAATGTAAATTTTTATATATATTTTTAAAAATGATTATAAAAAATAAATCACATGATAGTTTTTTATATTCAATGATGAGAGAGAAAAATATATTATTTTTAACAACTATTCATTGTACTATTATTTATGTTTAATAGTCAATATTTTTGAAAAAATATATGCTCTGTGTATTTTTTAAAAAAATGTTATTAAATAATGTTTATTCTCTTCATTTTGTGTTGTATAATAATATTTAAATAGATATTAAATAAGTATATTGTATAAAATTATTTCATTTATGTAATATAAAATTCCAAAACTCATTAGTTTTTCTAATTAATATTCAAAATTATAAATCATTGTGGATTATGATCAATATTTTATTCTATTCAATAATTAAACCAGAAAAAAAAATTATGTGAATATTCGGTTAGATAAAATTTATATCATGTTATTATTGTTTTTTATTACACATATAATGTATTAATTTTTAAATTTTTATTTCATAATGATTATTTCATCATCAGCAATGGATTTTTGAATATTTTTTTATGATTCATTTATTCGAAAATCAAAAAAAATAACATTTATAATTGGATGTTTTCATTTTAAAATATATAATTTTAAACATATAAATTTTTAGATCGTATCACTTTATTAATTAGTGTTTTAATGATTTTTTATCGAATACATCTTACAACATGAATCTCTTTCAAACCTTATTTGAACAATACATTCCATGTTTGACAGATTTTGATATTTCGTTTAGTTTTTCATATAACATTTTAAAAAAATTGATCAATTTGTCAATGAGGATTGATACACGTGTTTAGATTTTGATTTATTTTTTTTCCATTTTATGTTTTCAGATGTGGTATTATGTAATGCTTTAATTTTTTTTAAAAATATCTTTTAAATCCATATTTTTAAAAAACCAAAACGATAAGACCTTATGTTAGGATTTGGATATCGATATTCTTTAAACAACAATTTTTTATAAAACTAAATACAAACACCAATATATTTCTACATCTATAAAATATTTTGAAATTATTTTATGAAAATTGACTTGAAATGTTCCACATCTAATGTCACCTACATTAATGTCATTTATAATTTTATGATAATAGGTACAAAAACTAATGTATATGTTATTTATTATGAAAGACATTAAATGACATAAAAAATGAAAATATCCATTTATTAAAATTTCAAATATCACATAATAAATGATTAACCACATAGAATAGCATTGTGTGGAAGTGGTTGACCAATATGAAAATCATAAAAAATTTAAATAAAATTAAATAAAAATTGAATCACGAAAAATAAAATTAAAATATTATAATGGAATTTTCAACACTATTTTATAGTAAAAAATAATTCAGTTTTATTATGAAATAATAATTATCGTACCAAAATATTAACATGACAAATTTATTTTGTCCTTCAAATAAAAATAATTACCACATTATGAATTAAAAATTCAATTTATCATCTAAAAATATGAGATTTTTTTGTTACTAATTACTAGATCTGTGCATATCTGGATTCGAAAAATTAATAAAATTGAATTCATTTTTAATAGTTTTGAGACAATTGATGATGGTTTATCATATGTGAAAAAATTTTTGTCAACATATTTCATCACATGATCCACATTTATTTCTATGTAAATAAAGGGTTCAACTATATATATTATATCATTTATTTCAATTATTTACATTTTAGTGGTGGTTTATAACTGATGTTTTTATATGAAATGTTAAATGTGGAACATTCTTTGTCTATTTTCATAAATTTATTTTGAGAACCCACTGATAAGATGAACAATAGACCTCTTTTGACATCAATTATATAAAAACTAATGTTCAAAGATAAAATATATATAGATCTTTATATTGTGAAAAATTCATATATGTTTAATAAATAAATGACACAAAACTAAATCTTTTTTGTATTGTTTACTTAATTAATTAGTAATAAATGAAAACTAAATTATTAATCGAAATCATTACATATAATTTTTTTAAATAAAATTTTAAATGTCGAATTTTTCAAAAACAATTTACATACGTTACATAATCCCACAATGAGAAAGATAAATTATATGGCTAATAAAAACAAAATAAACCTAAATATTACAAATTAAAAAAAAATTATATTGAGAGTTTAAAGTAATTTCAAATTATAAAATACTACATGAAAAAGTATCAAAAATAGCCTAAATTAGAAAACGTTTCAAATATCAATTTATATCATGTTTCGTTTCATTTGATGAATTCAAAAAAATCAAACCCCTTAAAAATATCATGTAAGAAATATAAAAAATAACATATATTATATATATATGTTTCATAATGAAACACAAATTTATAGAATCTATTTCTTTATTTTCGTAATAATCTAAAAATTATTCATAAAACATAATATCCAAATTAATATTTCCATTATTTAAAATTATTCATTATTGATGAAAAAATATAATCAAAATAGAAAATGTAAATATTTACTAAAAACCACGTATATAATTATCTAAAATTTATCAACCAAATTGTTCACATAATTAATAATCTCTCATTATAATATTTAATAATGATCCTTGTTGATATCATTCAATAATATTTTGTACTTTCAAATATTATTTATCAATACAGTTAAAAAATAAAAAAAATGAATATAGAAAAAAATGAAGGAATAAGAAATTGTTATTTAACGAAATATTAAATCTTCTTCAAACAACTATCTAAAAAGATATTAACCAATGTACATTACATGTTTTTTGAAAAATATTCATCACCAAAATTATTTAAAAAAATATTAATTAATAAATATTAATAACAATATATTAAAGTGTAATTATTATGTATATATTTTTATACCCTTCCGTAAATAGAAAAAACAAACACATGATTCCCATTTAATTTAGTCATATATATATATATATATATTCCATTTTATTGTTTAAGATAAAAAACATTATCACTGTTGAAATATAGTATAGGTTAATAAAATAAAAAAATGAAGAGGAATAATTTTGAATGAATATATTATTAAGAAACATAATTATAAATATTAATGATTATGTAATTATAAAATATGACTTCAAAATGATAATAAAATAATAATTGGAATTTACATACATGGAATAAAGTACAACCAAGATAGTCTGAAATAATCACCCATTAAAATATACATGATGCCATTTTTAAGAATATTTAAATAATAATGTATTCCAAATATGTCAACACTCATCTATAATTTATATAAAATATTTGATACAAGTAAAACCATTGAAAAATTGGTTACCCAATTACTATTCTTTTGATCATATCATAGATCTTGAACACAAGAATTTTCCATCCTTTCTAGAAATTCCTATTATTAAATCTACTCTTATATAAGATAATTGTGTGACAATTTTATTAGTAATTTCAATATTTAATAAAAAATATAAATGAAAAAAAGTTATTCAACAACTGTTAGATGATGATAAGGATTAAACCACCAAACATAAAAAATTACTAATAATCTATCCAACTATATACTCCTCTTTAGTAGGTAGTGTCACTAGAGTAGTTAAATATATAATTTCAGTTATCTATATACATATATGTTCTTACTACATATTCTAATTTTGTACATAAACCCATAAATGATTTTTAATTTCATAGTCTATAATATAAACATGTGGATTATACTTCATTATTTTGTTATATTTAAATAAAAAAATTTACCATTGTTTTTAAGGATAACATTATTTCCCTATTTAATATCCCAACACATCATTTGTAGTACACTTCATGGAATCCTTTGAAAAAAAAAATTATGTCAAATGCTCAATAATAATAATTTACAAAGGATGCTATCCAGGGTCAATAATTGTAATCTATACATATAGGTAAACAACTAAAAACAAATTCAATTTCAATAACATTATTATTATTAAATGATATTTCATAATAATTATTTTAATGGAAATAACTGAAATAATATGCCATTTAATCAATAATGTGAAAATGATGTTCACCCTAAGAAATTATTATAGAAAACATAATCTATTATATTAATAATAATAAATTCTATTTTAACTAAATGAATAATTATTGGACATCATTTATCATGATCATGATACCTTTACCTTCATGGTTGTCCTCATGATAGTTGAAAACTACTAGATATATTTTTTTAATGTTTGGAAAATTGGTATCATGATATCATACGAATTTTCCTCATAAGACCTGTAAATGTATTTTGTGGTTACATATAATCAGTTTCTACCCATGAATACATTCTCAAAACATTCGTCACATATCTAATGATTGATTCAATTTTTTCAAAATTTTCTTTGTCAACATATATTTATATTAAGAAAAGGATATAAATTTATATATATTTCCCTTGTTAATATAATAACTTTAAAAGTAATCATCGTTTGCCAAAATAAAAAATTGTTTTGGGTATATTCATATCCATCATACATGAATATTGATATTTATGAAAAATTTATTGAATCATGGATAAGGATCCCATAAAATGGATTGTTTCAGGTTAATGTTATCAATAAAAATATAATGTGACATTTCATAATAACGATTTCCACTTTGTAATTTGCATGTAAAGTATCCTAGGGTGAAATGATTAAAATTTAAACATTAAATACAATTAATTACTAATTAATCTTGTTAATACATATAAATGGTGTAGTATATACACAACATAAATGTAAATATGTATATAATAATAAATAAGTCTCTATGGACTGTAAATTTAGACGAAATCCCTTACCCCGCTCTACAATTTTGTGGATTGTTATTTAAACTGTTAATACTTGTTTAAAATAAGTAACTAACTACTATAATAACAACGCTAAATATTTAAAATATACTATATGATCATTTTCATACATTTTATTCATCATCCTTTAATAATAATTCCTTATTTAAAAATTTGACGTGTTAATTGCCTTATTTACTCTTCTATGATTCATCATGAATGATATTGTAATTGATAATATTATACTACTATATAATCTAAAGAATAATAATAATTAAATTTTATTCATATTATAAATTAAATATACTTTCAGTACAAATCATGATATATGGTTTTCAAAAATGTGGTACATTATAATCATTGACACGGTAGACCATATATATAAATGGGTAAAGTTTTAAATTTAAGGCAAAAAATTATATAAAGTTGTAAAGTAATATTTCACCTTCTATATTGATAAATTTATAATAAATAATGTTTATATTTGTTTTCATATTAATATATATGAAATACATGTGGTGTGGTTATGAGATGAGTGTCACGTTTCTTTGTGAAAGTGGTCCTCACACGTAAACAAATGATGTAGTCATATTTAGGTGAAAAAAATAAGAAAGTTATATAATTTCAATTCATAATTATTAATACATCAGTAATATTATTATTAGGGAATTTTTGTTATTTATATTCAATAACATTATCTTTATTACCTTCCATTTCAAATTAAATAGGAAAATGAATCACATCACTTCCTGAGGCTATATTTTGTCATAAAATCACGAACCCCTCCCAACAAATATGCCCCCCCCTGAGCTGGCATTGGTGAAAGGGAGATAATGACCAACGAGTCCCGCCTCCAGTCAGCCACGGGGTGGCGACTCGCACCAAGGGTATGAGTTTTCACAAATATGGGAGGCATTACCCATTTCATTATTTAATATCAGGAAATAGGAAAATTAAACCACCAAAAAGGAAATGAACAAGTCTATAGAAATAAACCCAAACCAATCCTACATGCATGTTTAAAAAGTTCTGAAACATGTTACAAGTACGAGAAAGCGCAAAAAGTACAATACCAGAAGAAACAAGAGTAAAACAACTGAAACAACTCCAACTGTCCCTACTGGTAGGGTCCCGCATGGCCCTGGTAGTCCTCCTGGAAACATGAAAGTAAACGTAGGGTGAGCATACATGTATACTCAGTAGGGACACCTAAAGCTCTCGTGATAATGTGGGGATACATCCTAATGGCCTGTGAGAACATCCAAAGAAACCTAGAAAAGAATTCTATCCACCAAACCTCACCAGCCACACTCACCAAAAACACAATCACAACATGTATTAGTATATAAGAATAATATTATTGGGTACCCCTCACCATTTCACACTAGTTAGGTGCTCTTCCTAATGACGAACGTCCTGACGGTACCACATTCTTCCCACCCGCACACACCTGGGCCTTAAGAACCACACAACCCGCCTTCAAACTCTTGGGCCTCACAACCACGTATCCCACCCGTACACACCTGGGCCTCACAACCACACATCCCTCCAGCACACACCTGGGCCTCAGAACCACGTATACCGCCCGCACACACCTGGGCCTCATCTTGATGATTCTTTGGAAAAAGTAAGCATGCCCGAAGAGTCTTGGGAAAAACTACCCCAATCAAAACCTACTGGAAGGTTCTTAGGTGTAAGGTCACCTCAAGCCATCACAGCCTAGGGAAGAAGGATCACGAAGGAGCTACTAACAAAGGGAACACCCTCTCCCATGAAATGAGAGTGTTCGGCACTAAGTGCTCGACACGGGTGGGGTGCGAAAAAACATGAAGATACAGATATATATATATATACATACCAAACACACAGCCCAACATATGTCTTCTAAATAGATAAACTGAGCACGTTCCACGACACTGTTACCACGAAGTATGCATACAAAAAACAACCCCAAACACATTTAGGTTTTCACATTTCAGCAGTATTAGTTTATTTAGTTCCTTAACTACTGGGAAAACAACCACAACCAACCATATCAATCATTCATGAAACATATCCCTGCCATCCAAAAATCATTTTAGGAAAACAGAATTAGAACAAACAAGTCCCTTGTTAATAGCCAACCAACCCCATTGATTATTATTCTCATTCCATTACCATGCCCCACCATTCATTGAATCTTCCACTTTTATTTATTATTCACAACCCATAGTACGTTCACATTCCAACGCATCCCTGCAGCCCCACTGCCAACCACCAACATAGCATTCACACCAACCCACAACCAAGCCAACCGTAACCCCACTGCTCTCCCAAACCACAACAACCCACAAAAACACCCAATCACATTCCACATATACAATCCAACACCCACATGTTCATTATTCCATTTTGTTCTGTCGGGGTGATCACACAAGGGTTCTAGATTTAAATCATCCAACATTACTTGATTAACCAAATTTCTTGTTCCATTCACAAAAACGGTCTAGAAGATAGAGCAGTATTTAATTGCTCAAGCAAGGCCCCCAATAATCGTGATTTTCAGTAGTCATAATCCTATTCAATTCAGAAGATAAAAGCACAGGATATAAGATAATGTAACTGCATTCACAACTTCTCATCCCTGTTATATAAGCCCGTTATTATATTTATTAACTGGTTTCAAAGTGTTTCACATAAACAAGATGACACCCACCCCGCATGATTCACAAATTTAGAGTGACTAAGGTAAGATCCCTACCTCCACAGGTTCTTATCACAACGCTCCCCCAGATCAACTTTAGAAGACGTCTGTCGGCGTCCATCACTTGTTTCAAATCCCGGAAAAACCTCCTCGGGTGGAATCTGGGAAGGAATGGCCGAAGTAAAGATAACTGATCCAAGGTCAGAAGTTACGCCTCATCGTTACTATCCCGTGGCCATTGACGGATCATAAATAATAGCTCAAACGAAGAAGTTATGGAAGAAAAGAGCCTTCGAGTCTCTTGGGAGAGCTCTACTCAGAGGAATGGGGAGGATAGAAGTGAGTGGAAAAATAGTAGAGGACCCCTCGTTTTATAGGCGTGAAAAACTAAAGTAGACAACATGTACATTATGGTACATGGCGTGTACTTGGCCATTTCACACGGTCACCACACGTTTTCCAACACGGCCTTGAACGCGGCACGCGGATGTTGGCTAGTCAACACACGGTTTGAAGGTAACGCGTACGTGGGGAGACACTACGCGGCATGTAGTATGGGCTACACGGTGTGTACTCATTTATTTCACAGGGCAAGGACACGGCCTCAACACGGCACACGGTCGTTGACTGGTCAACACACGGTTTGTAGGTAACGCGTACGCGGGGAGACACTACACGACATGTAGTATGGGATACACAGCGTGTACTCATTTATTTCACATGGAAATGAAATGACCTTCAACACAGGGTATTCCCGGAAAGGGTGTACACGGTGTGTACTCACACTACACGGCGTGTAGTTTCAAAATTCTAAAAATTGTGGGAAATGTCCATTTTACCCTCCAGAACACTTCGTGACCTTTTTTTGACAAAAGAATGGGCCAGAAAGGTCTGGTCCATTACATCAGATACCACTTAAAACATTCTCGTCCCCGAGAATTCAAAACCAACCTAGAGGAACCCAACAAGATACCTCATAGGATTCTCGTTATAACAGGAAACCAACCAACAACCCTAATCATATGTGTTGGGAATTCCTTCTCCTATGTCAAGATATTATCCGTTTTAGGCGGCACTGACTCACCAAAACGGGTTTAATCGCATCCTCATTTATGCATCTCGAATAAGGATTGGGCCTTCCCACTTACATATATTATGATTTTCCAACCTACACTACCCCCAACATCGTACAACCCACACACTTCCCAAACACATGGTTTGGGGAAATTCCTTCCCCTATGTTGAGATATTATCCTCATTACGTGGAACTGACTCGCCCGAATGGGTTCAATCGCATTCTCATTAATGTTTCTCGATTAAGGATCAGGTTATTCCCTTTCCCCACACATTCGGACATGTTATATACTTCCTTAGAAAAAGGAAACAAACCGTCTAAAAACTAAAAATCCAAGCATTCCATATATCAACGGTACATAGTATAACATCATAGAAAAGCTCAGAAGAACAAGGAAAAACACAAGTCAAAACAACTCCGGGTACTGAGCGTGCATCTGGGCCTCCTGCTCCCAAGTGCTCTCCTCATGGCCGCCATGCCTCCACAAGACACGAACCAATAGAATGGTTTTTCCAAAGAGCACCTTCTCTTTACAATCCTCGATTCTAACTTGGCATTCCTCGAAGGTCGTGTCGTCTCCCATATAAAACTCTCTCCAGTCGATAACATGAGAGTTTTCGTGTAAGTACCGACGAAGCTGGGAGACGAGGAGGAAATCATGAACCTTCTCCAACTAAGGTGACAGGGCTAGCTGATATGCCACCTCACCGACTCGCCTCAGCACATCGAAAGGTCCGATGAACCTAGAGGAGAGATTACTCCCCTTCCCGGACCTCCACTGCCCCGGTCGATGGAAAACCTTCATGAACACATTGTCTCCCACCTCGAACTCCAAAGGCCTCCTCCAACGATCAGCATATGTCTTTTGTCGGTCCTGAGCCGCATTCATCCTCTCACGCACAAGATGAACATTCTCTGTAGTGCTCTGTACTACCTCTGGACCAAGAGAACCTCTCTCACCAACCTATGACGAGAAAATGGGTGAACGACATGGTCTTCTATACAAATCCTCAAACGGTGTCATGCCAATTGTAGAGTGGAAGATGTTGTTCTAGGAAAACTCTTATAAGGGAAAGTGTTGTACCCATGATCCTCTGAAATCTAGAATGCATGCTCGCAGAATTTCCTCTAACGTCTGGATAGTCTGCTCTGTCTGCCCATCGGTCTGGGGGTGGAAAGCAGTGCTAAGGCGTATCTGGGTGCCAAAAGCATGATGTATCACCCTCAAAACATGTGAGGTAAACCGAGTATCTCTATCTGAGATGATAGTCTTTGGAACTCCATGCAACCTCATAACATCATCTACTTACCTCTGTGTTAAGGTACTCATAGGGCCTGACTCCTTAATCGATAATAAGTGAGCCGATTTCGTTAGTCGATCCCCCACTACCCAGATAGCATTATAACCACCCTGAGATCTGGGTAGTCCTTTGATGAAGTCCATTGAGATGTCATCCCACTTCCACTTGGGGAAATATAAAGGATGCAACAAACCACTGAGAACACAGTGTTCAACCTTCACTTGCTAACACACTAGGCATTTAGCCACAAACTCTGCCACTGCCCGTTTCACCTCGGGCCACCAAAACTGTTCCCTCATGCCTCGATACATTTTTTAATCTCTTGGATGTACCACCAAGGCTGAGCTATGAAACCCACGGTGAACTCCCACACGCATCGCCTCTGGAACAAAAAACCTGCCTTGAAAACGTATCCGATGTCAGATGTCCTCTGGCCATCCTTCTGGAACATTTCCATAATCGACATGATCCTGCATTACTTCCGCCTTAGAGTCTCCCCACTGAGACTCTTCCACTTGCTGCAATAAGGAGGACTACACCATCATCTGAAACAAACAGCCTCTAACACCTTCTACCCTTACATCCAAGTGCAAGGCAGCCAACTCTCCCATCGCTTTCCAATAATCAGCGGATTCCCGAACCACTTCCTTTTGTGACATCCTGATGAGGGAATCAGCCACAACGTTCCCCTTACCTTCATTGTAAAAGATCTCAATGTCATTGTCTTACAGAAACTTGACCCATCTCCGCTTCCGTATGTTCAGGTCATGCTGGAAGAATATATAATGTAGGCTCTTGTGATTTGAGAAGACCACAAAGCACTCCTCAAAGAGGTAATGTCGCAAAAAATTCAGTGAGAACACTACTACTGCAAACTCTAGGTCATGGGTGGCATAGTTTAGCTCATTAGGGCATAACTGCCTAGAACCATAACATATCACCCCCTTCTTCTACATTAGCATGCACCCCAAAACAAGGCCAAATGCATCACAAGACACCTCTTACAACAACCCTTCTTCAGGAAACCTAAGTACTTGAGCACTGAACAAATTCTCCTTCAGGTAGTTGAAAGCTTTCTGGAACAGCTCGCTCCATATGAAGACATGGTTCTTCCTAGTCAAAGATGTTAATGGTGCAGCAACTCGAGAGAAGTCTGAAACGAACCTTCGATAATAAACCGCCAACCGTAGGAAACTACGAACTTCTGCCACGCTCTTTGGTGCCTCCCAAGAAACAACTGCCTCCACCTTCGACGGGTCCACTGGAACTCCATGCTGAGACACCATGTTCCCAAGAAAGTGTACTTCTTGAAACAAGAACTTACAATTCGAAAATTTCCCATAAAGGTAGTGGTGTCGAAGGACATCCAAGACTGCCCTGAGATGCTCATAGTGATCCTCCTCTGATTTTGAGTAGATCAGGATGTCATCAATAAACACAACAATGAACTGGTCCTGAAAATCTCGGAAGAAAAAGTTCATAAGTTCCATGATCACAACTGGTGCATTCGTAACGCCAAAAGACATCACTAGAAACTCGAAGTGCCCATACCAGCACCTGAAAGCCATCTTCGAGATGCCACTATCCTTTACCCTCACCTAATGATTTCCAGATCATTGATCAATCTTAAAAAACAACCTGATCCCCTTAGTTGGTCGAAGAGATCATCTATCCTTGGAAGGGGGTAATGGTTCTTGACCATTACCTGGTTCATCCTTCGGTAGTCTATGCATAGCCTGAGACCACCATATGGCTTCTTCACGAACAAAACTGGAGCACCTCATGGCTATACACTTGGTCGAACAAAACCCTTCTCCATTAGATCGTCAATCTGAATCCGCAACTCCCGGAACTCCGAAGGTGCCATCCGATAATGGGACATCGAAATAGGATGGGCACCAGGCTATATGTGTATCCCGAACTCAACGTCACGTCGGGGGGGGGGGTAGAGTCACAACCTCCTCGGAAAAAACATCGAGGAACTCCCCAATAACCTCTGTGACATCCATCATCTCTGTATCAGCTGGAGCCACTAATAACTCGCCTAACAAGGAAAGGAGATGCTTCACATGCTGGATTCCAACCTGATAGATCCTCTCGCCAAAAAAAGATATGCGCTGTCCATCCATGTCGGAGAATATGACCCTTCTTCTGAAGCATTCAATAACGACACTAACAGAAAAAAACAGTCGATGCCTAGGATGACATCGTTTGCCTGCATCTGTAGCAAAAGAAGGTCCCCACTAGATTGATGTGGTCCCACATTCATCCCACGTCCCCGGAAAACACAAGATACACTGGTCGAGCCTCTAACTGGTGTACTCAGCACCAGTGGCACGGATAGTCTCTCTACGTCTATACACAAGGCATGGGCTAGACCAGGTGAAACAAAGGAGTGCGATGCTACCGAATCGAACAAAGAAGAAACGAGAGTTCAGAAAAAAAAATCATACCTCCCACCACCTCTGGTCCTGCCAGAGCTGCCAACTATGCTGCGTGAAACTGCCCATGCCCAGCTCATCTACCTCTCTGATGTCGACCACCTCCCCGACCATGCCTTGGTAGAGGTCCCTGAGGAGCACCCGAGGTTGGCCTCCTCCTACAAAGTCTGACCTCAGAGGAGAAGGGTCCCGCTGCTACTCTAAGGGCCTCGCCGACAACTAATGCTGTTGAGGCAGGCGCTGAACCTGCCCACCTCCATCGTACTGAGCTCTGGTTGTTCACCGACTCTGAACGTGCCCGAAACCTCCACAAGAGAAACACTTCGGTCCTGGCCTCGTGAAAAAGGGATAATGACCCGATGATTTGAACTGGAACTGTTGGGGCCTGCTCTCTACCGGCCTAAACCTGGAAGGTCCTGTCGTCAGAGACCTGCTACTGACTGCCTTCCCCTTCGACGAGACCGACTGGATCCCCTCTCCTGGTGCACCATCCAGCAAGTGCATCCTCTCTACAACCACTTCCATATTCTGTACTGCCATGTACATTTGAAGGGTGAATGGGGTGACAACAACTGGAGCGATGGCCGAAGTGCCTCCTCCAAATGTCTTGCCTGAGACTCCTCATCCAGAAAGTGATCTGGATCCAAGAGTAGGAGATCCATGAACATGATCCCCAAATATCGTACTGACATACTCCCCTGCTGGAGGGAGAGTAACTCCTGCCGCTCCTCAGCCATGATCATGGAGGAAAGGAATTCCTCTCAGAATTCCTTCTCAAAGTCATCCCATAGAACCTCCGCCTCTGTCCTTTATCCGAGGTAGAGCATCCACCACTAACGCGCCGTACCTCTCAAATGACTGACTACAAGGGGATCCCAGTACTCCCTCAGAGCACGAATCAAAGTAAAATCAATCCCCAGATCCTCAAGACACCCCTTCGTCTCTATATCCGAAGTACTACCCTCGTACTTCTTGAGGGTTTGTCCCTAGAAAGAACAGAGAGTCTTCTGCCACTTGCTATCTTCCTCCTCTCGGTCAATCCTCAACTGATCGACCACTTGAATCTGCTGAGCCTCATCCATCTGAGTCACCCGGGGACAACGTCCAAGTGTCATAGTTGTACGGTAAACAATGATTTCCTATTCCCATGTAGCAATGAAATTTTCTCAAGGATTCATTTTATTATTTAAATTTCATTCCCAGAACACCCAAATCAAGTAAAATCACAATCATGATGATGCATGTACATTTTCTAGGGTCTCTACCCTGTAATCAATGTAGTCTCAATTGGTCGTTCGGTAGGATCGGAGTTCTTGCATCGGATCCCGGGGGGCCCTACAATCTAGTGTCCTAGCCGGTGTTCCTTGGCATATGTCACGCACCCAGATCAACCAACACTCTCACCCTACCATCCCATGCAATCCTCACTGTGCCTAACTCCAGACTTCATCCTATCTCTCAACCATCACTTCTGATACCATTCTGTCATGACCCCCTCTCACCAATGATGCCCCCCCTAAGCTAGAATTGGTGAAAGGGAGATAGTGACCCCCCGAGTCCTGTCTCCAGTAGGCCTCGGGGTGGAGACTAGCACCAAGGGTATGAGTTTTCACAAATATTGGAGGCATTGACCTTTTTATTATTTATGATCGGGAAATAGGACAACTCAACCACCAAAAAGGAAAAGAACAAGTGTATAGAAATAAACCCAAACCAATCCAACATGCATGTTTAAATAGTTCTGAAACATGGTACAAGTACAAGAAATCTCAAAAAGTACAATACCAAAAGAAACAAGAGTGTAGAAACTGCAACAACTCCAACTGTCCTGACTAGTAGGGTCCCGTACGGCCCTGGTAGTCCTTCTTGAAATTTGAAAGTAAACGTAGGGTGAGCATACATGTATACTATGTAAGGAAAACTAAAGCCCTCATGCAAAAGTGGGGAGACATCCTAATGTCCCGTGAGAAAAACAGAAGAATCCTAGAAAGGAATTCTATCCACCCAACCTCACCAGCAACACTCACCAAAAACACAATCAAAACAGGTAGTAGTATATAAGAATAAAAGTATTGGGTACCATGCACCATTTCCCACTAGTTAGTTGCTCTTCCTAACGGAGAAAATCCTGAGGCTACCACACTCTTCTCGCCCGCACACACCTGGGCCTCAAGAACCACACATCCTGCCCGCACACACCTGGGCCTCACAACCACGTATCCTGCCCACACACACCTGGGCCTCATCTCGAAGATTTTTGGGTAAAAGTAATCCTGCCTGAAGAGTCTTGGGCTAAACCACCCCAATCAAAACCTACCTGAAGGGTCTTGGGTCTAAGGTCGCCTCAATCCATCACAGCCTAGGGAAAAAGGAGCAAGAAGGAGCTAGTAACTAAGGGAACACACTCTCCCATGAAATGGGAGTGTTCGGAACTAAGTGCTCAACATGGGTGGGGTGCGAAAAAACATGAAGATACAGATATATATATATATATATATATATATATATATATATATATATATTCATACCAAACACACAACCCATCTTAAGGCTTCTAATCAGAGAAACTGAGCATGTGCCTCGGCACTGCTACCACGAATCATGCATACACCAGACAACCCCAACTCCATATAGGTTTTCACGTTTCATCCGAATTAGTTTATTTAGTTCCTTAACTACTAGGAAAACCACCGCAACCAACCATATCAATTGTTTGTGAAACATATCCCTGCCATCCACAAATCATGTTATGAAAACACAAGCAGCACAAACAAGTACCTTCTTATTATCCAACTAACCCCATTGATTATTATTCCCATTCCATTACCATGTCCCACCATTCATTAACTCTTCAACTTTTATTTATTATTCACAACCTATAGTCCATTATCATTGTAACCCATCCCTGTAGCCCCGCTACCAACCACAATCATAGAATTCACACCAACCCAAAACCAAGCCAATGACAACCCCAAAGCTTTCCCAAACCACAACAACCCACAAAAACACCCCCATCACATGCCACATATACAATCCAACACCCACATATTCATTATTCCATTTTTTCGACCGGGGTGATCACACAAGGGATACAGATTTTAATCAGCCAACTTTACATGATTAACCAAATTCCATGTTCTATTCAGAAAAACTGTTCAGAAGATAGGGAAGCATTTAATTGTGCAAGAAAAGGCCCCCAACAACCATGATTTTAGTATTCATAAGACTATTCAATTCAAAAGATAAAATCACAGGATATAAGATAATGTAACTGCATTCAAAACTTCTCATCCCCGTTATATAATCCCGTTATTATCTTTATTAACTAGTTTAAAAGTGTTTCACGTAATCAAGAGTACACCCACCCCACATGATGCACAAATTTAGAGAGAGAAATGTATGATCCCTACCTCCACAAGTTCGGATCACATTGCTCCCCCAGATCAAATTTAGAAGAAGTCCGTCAACGTCCGTCACTTGTGTCAAATCCCGGAAAAACCTCCTCGGGTGGAAGCTGGGAAGGAAAGGCCAAAGGAAAGATAGCTGATCCAAGCTCAGAAGTTTTTCCTTGTCGATACGATCTCGTGGCCGCTGACAGATCATAAATTGGAGCTCTTACGAAGATGTTATGGAAGAAAAGATCCTTTGAGTCTCTTGGGAGAGCTCTGCTCCGAGGAATGGGGAGGAGAGGAGTGAGTTGAAAAGGAGGAGTGGACCCCTCCTTTTATAGGCGTGAAAAACTAAATTACACGACATGTACATTATGGTACAAGGAGTGTACTTGTCCCTTTCACACGGTCACCACGCGGCTTCCAATACGGCCTTCAATGCGGAATGCGGCTGTTGACTGGTCAAAACACAGTTTAAAGGTAACGCGTACACGAGGAGACACTACCCGGTGTGTAGTATGGGATACACTGTGTGTACTAATTTATTTCACACGGAAAGGACATGGCCTCAACACGGCACACGACCATTGAATGGTCAACACATGGTTTGAAGGTAATGCGTATGCGGGGAGACACTAAACGGCGTGTAGTATGGGATACACGGCGTGTATTCATTTATTTCACACGGAAATGACATGACCTTCAACACAGGGTATACCCAGATAGGGGGTACATGACATCTACTCACACTACACGGTGTGTAGTTTCAAAATTATAAAAAGTGTGGGAAAAGTCCATTTTACCCTCCAGAACACTTCGTGACCGTATTTTTGACAAAGGAATTGGATGGAGAGGTCCGAGCCATTACATGTACAAATGAGAGAAATTATATTTCCTATTATAGAATGTAATATAGAATAAAAAATAAGATATGATGATCAATAAGTCTAATTATGTAATTAGTATCTTATATATACATGATATCCATAACCAAAGAAAACCGGAAGATGTAGAGTTGTAAAAATTAATTACATCATCTTGTGAGGATGGAATCCACCGAACACACAGATGATAATTTCATAACAAATTTTGTATAACTGGGGATGATTTTATTCATAACATTAATTTAAAACAAAATTAGTATATGGAAGATAATATTTTATTATATAATCATTTTTTATTATTTTTCAACTATGTGGAGAAATAAATAACAAAATTCATATTTACGTACATTACACCTTCTACATATATCCTCATTAGGTTTTCGACAAGGCATTACCATGTTGGATTTATTACCAATGTAATAATAATTTTATGATATTAATGATTATGATATGTTATTTTTTTGGTTTTTTTCAATAGAAATTTCTTGATTGGTTTTCATATGTAAGGTGGGTGAATACCATTTTATAATTGAGAATGGGTGAAATTTTATATATTTTTTAAAACAACTCAATAATGTGAAATTATCCTAAATGCATGTGGATACAAATAAAAATTAAAATGGGTGGAAAAATTATATGGTCCTTCCAAACCTCAACCACACAAAATACTACATGTTTTAAATATTTTGTTCTTTAACATCGAAGTTCCGATACTTTTACCACTTTATTATTTCAATATGGTTTCTCGTATTTTTATCCTTGTTAATTGTTACTAAATGTTTTAAGTAAAATAAAAATAGTGTATAATTTTTACCCACATATTTAAATGTTAAATAAAAACTTACAAATAAATATGTTGAATTTATAAAATTAATTTTAATATAAGTGCACTCAACATGAAGAAACATCATTTTAACCTTAACAATGACAACAATTTTCTGTACTATTTTGGTATCTATATAGTCATGATAAGAAAACAATTTCATTAGAGTGGATCAAATTTTAAAATTATTTACATTTTAAAATCACTCATGAAAATATGATTTTTTTTATTTTTAAATATTTTAAGAATATATTATTTTTTATAATATATGATTAAGGTCAATTTTAGCATTATTTATTTCCATTGAATTTAGAAATAAAATGAAGACATTCATGGAATTTGAAACTATTATTTAAACAATAGTACAACATTATAAAATTATCTATAAATTTAATTGTACACAATAATTCTTTCATTTTTCATTAATTGAAATATTTTTAGTGTTATATATATTATTTTTATATTAAATAAATTTTTATTATGTTCGAGTTACATAAGGATTTTATTTAAATATTTCATCCAAAAAAATAAATTAATTATATTGATAAAAAATAAATTTTATTTAAAAAATGAATTTGTAACTATACATATTTTTTCACTATTGTAATGCATTATAGATATTAAAACCAAGGAAGGTAAATTTTTACTTTTTCATGTCATAACAAATTATATCATCTAATTTCATACAATTATTTTTCAAATACACTTTAAAATTTGGATAATATTAAATGGGTTGCAGCATTTCCATCCAATGGGTTTTGGAAATTTTAGTTAGTCATTTTAGAACCAATATTTTTTGTTTAACCCCCTTGTAATCCTATTTTTCCCTTAAACTAGGTATATAATTGTTACTGTTGTCACTATTTATTTTTATAAAAAATTAAATTTATATTATTACTAAATATAAACTATACTGATTCATAATATAAAATCCATTTTTTAAAAATTTAGTTATAATTATTTATAACATTTAATTTAATTACAATATCTCACACGTGACGTGAATGCATATTTTTCAAAGGGAAAATTATCAAAGTATTAAATTTCTTTTATATCAAAATTTAATATGTAAAATATTAAAATTACATAAATTGGATTATTTTATATACAATTTAACCAATGATAATTTTAAAATGAATAATTATATTACATAAATTATTAAATAATTTAATCAAAATATTAGTTCTTAATTAAAATTAATAATTTTTAACTATTAATACAAAATGTAATATTTCCGAGAAATACAGAAAATTAACTAAAACCTAATTTTGATATTCAAATTTAATAAAGCAATATTTTTTTACTTATATTTTTCTAAAATGAGTAATATTATATTCTATATTATTTTCAAATATTTAGTCAAATCGGTCATTTAGAAAAATTAATTCTTTTTAGAGAACAATTAATTATCCTTTTAAAAGATTCATATTTTATTTTTAATTAATAGAAACCCATTTTTTTATTATTTATTTAGTACTATTTATTATTTCTTATTTTAAAATTCATGTTTCTTTTAAAATTAATATTTCATATAATATGAGATAAACATATGGTTTCGTGTAAGTAATGATAAACATAATAATTTATTAAATATAATCTATTTAAGTGATTGATTTTATTAAAAACCAATATATGAATCATATAATTTTTAGGGGTCATATTGTCTTATATTTAATGTGTTTCACGTCACATGTGCTACCAAAAATAATTTGATTACCAATGAATTTGGTTTTTTTAAATTCACTACAAATTTTGTAAATTATTCTCTTACAATTTTAACATGATCTTTTAAATTAGGGGTTATTTGTTTTAGAATACCATTTGGGGAAAAACAAATCTTTAAATGTTTAATAAATCATCCTATTAATAAGATTGAAAGGGAAGCATAAAGGAAATATGGAATAACACATAAATGAGCTTCTATATAAGAGATAAGTGGATGAATGTTAAGAAATGGACATAGAAGGAAAGAAAAAATAATTATATAGAGGGATTATGTTATATTTCACAGTGAAGTGAATGTTCATTTCAATTTTAATGGACTAAAACAATAAATATGTGAGTATTAGAAAAATAACTAATGTATAAAATATAAATGTGATATGATACTGTTCTTTTTCATTACCTATTTTATAATTTGAAGGAATTTTTTTAAGATATATTCAAATAAATATATACAATTACTTGATACATATTGTTTTTAATATATATTTTTCAAAAATCCTTGTATGGAGAAGTATTAAATTAATCACTAAAACCACATTAAAATTTCAACATAACTCATTTATTTAATGTTTAACCATATATCCCTTTTAAAATAATAAGATTGACAACATTAGAAAATAGGGAACTGAATTTCCAAAATTAACGTTTATTTAATCTTCCAAACAACATGTTTGGATCTTAATCATAACATAGAAAACATGTGACTATCTTCATCTTGTATTTTCATAAAACATATTAATAAGATGAAATTTTATAAAACCATGTTGAAAAAAATAATTATTCATTATTAATAAAATAAAAATATATATTATTTTATATATTCTTTAAAAATATATTTTAAACTATATCAATGATAGTATAATGCCGAATGTCGTCAAATAATTAATACACCCCATCATGGACAATATTATCCAATTTAGTTTATCTGAATCATTCATCACATTATAATTACATAATTTTTCAAAAAATAATATCCCAAAATCAGGAATATATTTTTCGTTACCCTTTTCACAATGTTATTTTTTCTAAGAAGTTTAAATTGCATCTGAATAATTTCTCTTCTTTATTAGTATTGTTCAATATTCGATTTAAAATGATTAACAAAAAATTAATATTCATAAATACTTGATCATTTTATAATTTTTTAATAGTATATCATTTATAAAATAAAAAATGGGTTAGTCCTTGAATACATCAATAAGAATATTTTTTACACCCCTATACTTTCCTCAAATATTTGTCTTTTTAAAAATTGATATTTGGTGTTGCATTCAACATCGACTTTAAATAAACTACATAACATGATACAAATACTATGTGAACAAAATAATTTATTAAATTAATTTACTATTATGAATACAATTTACATAATTATAAAATATAATATTTTCTAAATCATTAATAATTTATTAGTTAATTCTTGATAAAAGAATCACTTAAATTTTATAATATTATTTTATAATTCAAATACACTATCTTGAAACTTGATTATTATTCATTTAGTGAATGAATAATATAATAAATTTTCTGAAATATTATGAATTAAAATTTAGTTAAATAAATATCATTTTTGAAATCACAATATCAAAATTATCCAATGCGTAATTTTATAGCATTTTCTGAAAAAGTATTATTTTTCGTTGAATAGTGGAAATAATAATATTTATTGGAAAATATATTTTCCATTCTAATTTTTAAATATTAAAATTATAAATTATATTAGATATAAAATTTTATATTTTCCTTTTCTAATTAAAATAATTGAAATATGGTTTTTTAATTTTATTTATTCATTAATTTATTATAAATAATATTTTATGTTTATATTATGCAATTTTACATAAAAATACTCTTCTTTGTGTTTTCCAATTAAAATTTAAACTAAATGCAAAATTTTTTAACAAATTATTAAAAATGGATTCTATATTTGGATTCCTAATTTTAAAATATATTATATTTTCAGATTATATTTTTTTTCAATATTATCAGTAACCTTAGTAATGTTTTTACCATAATAAAGGGTAAATTAAACAATTAACTTATGATTTCATATTTTAGAAACAATAAAAATACCATAAAACACTTAAAAATTTGATTGGGTGGATTAAAATCTACGCATAATATCAATTAATTTAAATTAATTTATTTTATATATTGTGTTATATGAAAATTAATTAAATATTTTCAAAATCAAAGAATGTGACATAATGTCACACACTTATTTTGAATAAGACTACTTTTCATAAAATGGGTCACCTAGAATATATAGTCAACCATAATAATAATCAGAAATATATAAAATTTATTGTTATCATGGTAATTTAATTTTAATTTAAATTAATGAAATAATTACTAGATATTATTACATAATAATTTTTTAAATATTAATCAATTAAAAAAACATATAAAATAAATTAAAATGAAAAATATTTAAAGGAAACTAATATTAGATATTTAAGGTTACAAAAGAATAATATATCCAAACTATAAGTTTTAGAGGTATAATTGAATAGTTATTATAAATTTCACATTTTGTATTGATTTTTTTTAATGTCAATGTGGAGAATTGTTTTAAAATTAAGAATAAATTTATTTTATGAGATTACTATTTTTTAATATTATTCAAAAATAAATAAAAAATATTAAAAATTGTTCACATGGATTATGTTATGGAATAAAATTACATTATTTTTCCATTTATCATCAAATTAATATTATATATGGAAAATTTAAAATGTTAAACATCATGAAAAATTCTCATAGATAAAATAAAAAAAATTTGATAATGTTAAATAAAAATTATTATGTGTATAATGATTCCAAAACAAGTATAAAATATATTTGATTTTGATATTACTAAATTATACTGTCTTAGATTCTATTTCATTTCCATTTTGTATTATTTTGATATATAAATAATTTCATTTATTTATTATTTCCTGAATTCCAAAAAGTGGGCATCCTCTCAATTATAAAATGAATGCTCCTCCATCACATTTTACCCAAAATTGGAAAATTTTAGTCAAATATAACTAATGTAATTATCTTCCACACTATAATAGATATATTATAGATGTCATAGTATTCTCAAAATTATAACCCATAGATCCCCTTCGGAGAGTTCAACAAGAGATATTTTGATTAATATATAATCACTATAACTGATCGATTTTTTTTTCTACTATGACATACCACCTTTAATTATTTGATATATATACTAAAATAATAACTATAGTATTTTTAATATTATAAAATACTATAATTATTATGAAAAGACAATATTCTCCCTCTTTCCCATCAAACAATAAGTTAAATTATATCATGTTTGTGTATAAGGATTACCGTATCGGACTAGATATAACATTAATTTTCCAAAACAATATTTATTAATTATTTTTATAATGGTATTAATATTTTTTTATATAATTATTATTAAGGAAATATGAATTATTTTATACCTTCACTTACATTCATTAATCGAAAAATAAAATTAGTGTTTGTGTGTTTGTTCGACAAACCATATCAATGAATGACTTCATTCATTTTCCTAAATCAGAATAATGTGAATATTATAAATATTTTTATAATAATATTATATGATTTTATACCAATATTAATAATATAGAAATTATGAATACATGATCAGCAAATAAGGACATAGATTCCTGAACTAAAACGTGTGTTGTAATAGATATATTTGTCGCAAAAAAGTTATTTTAAAAACAAATTTTTAATACATGATTGATAAGATGTCATAAATAAATAATTAATTTAATTATAAATATATTTTTATGTAAAAAAATGTATTATAATTCGTTATTTATCATAAATGAGTTTTAACATGAATAAGGAATAATGATACTTGTTGAATGAGAATTCATAACATAATTAATATTATTTGGGTAAAAGACATAGATCATTTATTATGTCAGTATATTATAATTTTGAAAAATGAATTTCGATTATAAAATTTTTTATCATAAATTTTTTTAAATTTTTATTTATAGATGATACACATAATCATTATTTTGTTTAACAGTCACATTAATGATATGATATTTATATTGGATTTTTTTCTCACATTTAATATTTCTGGGCATATGTTTTTTACACTATTTGATTCATTTGTGTGGTGTATATACATCATATTAATGAATGATATTATTCATATTCCGAATATTATGTGATTGAAATATCAAACTATCGTTCTTCCTTTCATGGGGAATATTATTCCTCTAATTACAATGTTTTATGATTTAAATTCAAAATCTGATAATTATTCAGTATTTTAAATATTTCATTCCCGAATATATAATTATTCTCTTCCATTATGATGTTTTATAAAAATAAATTCATTTTGTTTAATATTTTAAAGTTATTGTTTAAAATATTATTTAGAATATTTTTATTATAAATAATGTTTAAAAATTTATTATTATTGACATTTTCTAAAAAGGGGGTTTAATGATTTTTCTATAAAATATTAATGGAATTTTTTTAACATAGAGAACATGATTTGAATTTATATTGGTCATGAAGCCTTATTTGTATTATTATATCTATATAATATGTTAATAATAATTTTAAAATAAAATATTCTCATTTATAATTGTGTTTAATGTTTTTATAATAGAAATGATATTTTCCTCAATAAACATTTCAAGTGATATTTTATAATAATTTTCTATATTTGATAAAAATATTAGATGTTATTTTTTTATTAGGAATATGATCCAAGGATACCATCCTGACTTATTATATGGTTGGTTTATCTTAATTATGGAAGGGTTAATATGAAACCATTTTCTTTTATATGAGTTATTATAGAATAAAACGTTGTTAAAACCCATTTCTCGTATCGGATTCTGGTAAGATAAGTGATTTATGTTCATGTTGAATGAAAATATGTAGTTTTCATTATTTTCTAGGTAAGAACAATGTATCCATCCAATTATTTGGTTAAATATTTATATCACATTATATAATCATGATATATACGAGTAGTGAAAATGGATCTTTGAGGGATGTAATCTGGATATAAGTCTTTACAGTAAAGATAGGGATGAAATAGTGAGTGAAACTGATTCGGTGTGAATTAATTGGAATATGGAGTTAACATGGTTCAATACATGACTATGTCTACAATGATGGTCTTCATATTTATCCTATAATATTAATTATTTTATTTTATTTTCTTATGTTTATCCCCATACTTTCATTTTTTCAGTTTTTATGCTCTCCATGATCATGTCATTGTATTTAAAAATGATTAATGTATAATAAAACTACCAAGATTAAATCTATGACCAAGGATGTTTATATTTTTATAGGTAGGTAATATCATTAAAATTTTATGTTCATTTCACCTGGTTAATATTATCATTTTTCTTTCTTTAAATCACTGATATATCTCTAGTTTACCATAATAGGGCATCTGAGGTCTCCATTTATTATGCTTCATTTCCCCAGGTTATAAGGAAAGACATTTAATGTATTTTTACTAGAAGTTTTTCACATGGATGATTCAAATGGAATAATTTTAACTTAGAAATTAGTTGTATTGTGGTATATGATGTCTCTTAACATAATAGGGATGTTGTTCATGGATCGATGTTGTATGTATTATGTCTTAATCCTTTAAAAATAATAACCAATAATATCATACTTTATGTATGGGATCAATTAATTATATTTTAAATTTTATTTTTTAAATGGATATAATAATGTCACATTATCCGATTTCATAAAATGATATTTAAATTTTACAATTTCAGCATTATATTCTAGTGTGATGATTTATTCTATTAGAGTACTTATTATTAGATCTTTTATATAACTTTAAAGATAATAACTTTTTCATTTGAGGTTATCTTAAGAGTTATTGATATCATCTTTTATATATAATGATATGGTTAATTATTAGTTTATGGATGTACAAATCCCCTTTTTCAGATTCATGTGTTATAATTTTATGTCGATTCATCATAGTTTTATAGATATTAATTTTCATGACTAATATGGACAATTACATTTTTGAATGAAAATTTAAGTTATGACATGGAAATTAATATTAAAAAATTGGATTAATGATGAATGTATTAAAATTTGTTTTTTGGAATGACTCTATATATTATAGAAATATTAGTAGAATGAAAACAATAAAATTGTGGAAAAATGAAAAATAGCATATTCTATGAGAAACTGTTGAATATGTTTGGGTCATGATGTTTGAACCCACAACTATAGTTCGACAAGGGAAAAACGCCTACCACTAGACTTTGTAATGTCCCTATTAGTATGAAATATAATTTCTAGTTAAATGATACTATGGATAAAGAAGTATTTCATTTTATGGAATATATTTTTTATTGATTAGATAACGATGTGATTCAAAATCAAATTATCAATTATGTGATAAATGTTATTTTACACAACGTTATGTATTTTGGGAATTTTCTATGATAAAGGTAAATAGAATAATATTTGATGTAAATTTAGTAATAAAATATTAGTTATTATTCTGATATTATATTATTTAATTATAGAAATATGTTGATTAAGGGTATTTAAGGACATGTTACATATCTTGATTTGGAAATTTCACTCTTAATACTATACATTTTGATTCATTGATATGATCTGAAGATAAATTTTGAAACTATCTTGGAATACATTTTAATCAAATCTTATTGATTTTTGGGTATCAAAATTATTCAATAATATAGTTGAGTTATTATTATGTATAATTATTTTTTAATGATGATTTTTTATATTTGAGTATTAATATTGTATTTTGGATTTTTGAGTATATTTATTCATTTAAAGGTTTCTTAATTTTAAGAATTATCTAATTTTTCATAAACCTCATTGGTTTTTAATATTTCATAATTATTGGAATAATAAGTAGCAATTTTTTTCTATTTTTTATGCACATATGATTATTATAATGATATATGATTAATAAGTAGTAATTTTTTTCAATCTTATTTGTTTACTTTTATTATCAATAAATTAATGACCATATAACTGAATAATTATTTTCTATATTTTTATGGAAACAATTCTCCTTACCATGGAATCTATCACCCATTATTAGTTTATTGATGTATGGGTTTTCTTCCTTATCTTTGTTTTTTATTCTATAATAATTTTTATTATTAGGAAACCTAGTTAGGTGTTATTCCAAAGGACTTTATAAGTCACTCTCATTCTTTTTGAATGAATATTTAATTGATTTTTATTCAATGTGGGTTTACGCATTTAATTTTTCAAAGGTCCACAATTTTATTACTGAGAACAAATTTCGAGGATGTAATATGTTAAATGGGGTGTTATTTAACACATTGAAATCCTTCTGAAATATTTATCTCCATATAACTTTATTGTTATTTTAATGAACCACATAAAATTATTAAAATATTATGTTATAAGAAAAAATATCCATTATATTAGGGAAAATAAATTGTATTAACTAAATAATGAAATATAAAATTCTCGTAATTATCAAAAATGTATTATTTAATTCTTAAATAATTATTCACTTAATTTTAGGAATATAATTACATCATTGATATAAACATTCTTGAAGATTTATTTTCTATTAATATTATGACTGAATAATGTAATTAATTTATTTAAATTTTTGGAATTTAATTTAATGAAATATATATCATTTTTGAAATCATAATATAAAAATTATCGAATTTGGGAATTTTTAAGACTTTCTGAAATTTTTAATTTTTCAATGATAGTGAAAACTAATGATTTTTAATGAAAATTTTATTATAAATATAATGATATAAAAAAAGAAAAATAAATTTTATATTAGTTTCATAGTTTAATTTATTAATTTTGGTTTCAAATAATCCTATTAATTTTTAAAAATATTTTATACTTGAATTTAGTATAAAAGTATTTTAGTTTTAAAAAGTTTATTTTCCAAAAAAAATGTTTTCCATTCCATTTTAAATATTTAATTTCAATATCAATACTAAAACCTGTATAATTTTAATTATGAAAATTAGATTAAATATTTGGAATCATGATGGTAAATTTTACATAATCACACCCTTTAATATTTAATCAATATAAATATCAGGATTTGTAAATTTCATTAGAATGGTAATGGGTAAATCTTTTAATTATGTTTACAAATAATAATACAAGGACTATATAATTACACTAACATATGAAAAAAAATTATTTGATGAAATATTTTAGACCCAAAATACCAATATTAATATATTACGTTATTTGATGGCACTTTTCATTTAAAATTACTTATAAATTTTTAAAATCAACTAAAGGTGCAAAATGAGACACTCTTATATTTTATAAGTATAACATTATTACTATTAGGTGGACAAAAAGAAATGATCGACTTGGAATATTTTATTGAAATCAAAATATTTTTCTACATCATCCTAAATTATTCAATTTTTTTTTTAAAATAAATCATTACCATATATAATAACATAATATCGATGTAGTAATTATTCAATTAATAGAAAAAACAGTGAAATAATATTAATATTATTTATTGTAAAATTATATGAAATATTTAAGGTAATCTATTAATTTAATATAATGACATCCAATATTAGCATAATTTTAAAATATTTTTTATTATTTTAAGTGTTTTCTTATTGTTATTAAATGTCAATGTAGTGAATAGCTTCAAAATTGACAACAATGCAATTTTATGTGATTAATATTTTTTATAAATTCACTAAAATTAAAATTGAAAATTAATTAAAAATACCCTATAATATGGTGTAAAATATACTATATTTTAATTTTATAGTCTAATTTAGATCACATATATAATAATTAAAATTGAAAATTAATTAAAACCCGATATTATCTAGTCTTAGAATCCAACTCCATTTATGAGATTATAAATATTATATGAATTAAATATATTTAATATTTTAAGAAATTCTTGGAGTTACCTACATATTACACCTATATTAGTCCATAAGATACTATATCAAGAATATACATGTGTTAATAACCACAAGCCATTACAACCCTCTACACACATATAGGGGAAAACTAACCACAGTTCCTACCAGCACAAGTATCTACCATGAGAAGAGAGCGGGGCCAAAGGGGGTAGTCATCCATCCATACTCCCCCCGGAATGTTGGGTAAAACACCCCCTCTGGTCATAGAATCCATGGGGTGTCAGTTCCACTTACTGATAGGGTGGAGTAGCATATAGAAACACAAAAAGTATAGGATATACTAAATATCCCAACGAAACTGCGGGCATAACCTAGTATTAAACTCAAATGCAGTGAACATCTCTCGGACTCTGGGCTTATACTTCTAAGGCTAGGTATCCTATAAGCAGAAAACCATTTAATGAGCTTCAATAGATTATTTCATTCCCTTTTTCTCAGTTCCACTTTACATTTAATTAATTATTTAAACATTAATTGACCATTTTCAATTCCACATTAAACATCATTAGCATCACACCTAAATTCCACTGTCCCATTAAAATTACACCATCATCATTATGTTCTAGTAACTCCAACTGCAAGGGTTAACATCATTTATTCAATTATTCATCACAGAATTACTTATCCATATTTCCATGAATTCTAGAAAAAAACATTCCATGCTACTAAACACAAGGGGGCTACACATGGTGAGTAGATGTACTACCCCTCGAGTCTTTTCCGCCTATAGAAAAAGTGTAAACCCATCCTCCACTGATAAGATAAACATGGAAAGCACGTGTCTTACTCCATTCGTCTTATCGTCTTTACGAAGAACGGTAAGCAAGACCAACTACCTTGAGTAGTGGGGAAAAGTATAACAGATAAGCAACCAAATAAATGAGCAAGTATCCAACAATCACATCCATCCTATTCCATTATCCCTGGTGTCCTCCCCGACAACCAAATGCATAAACTTATGCATATCTTCACTTTAGGCATCATCTGCAACCACAACCAAAGGACACTATGACCCAACATACCACAAATACTATCTAGGCTCACATCAAAACACAAGTATTAGGAAAACAAACATCTTAACTATTGCGATCTTGGCCCTTTAACAATCAAGAGGGTATGTCAGAACCCTTCAAGGAATTATCCAAGTATCAGATCTCTAATCCATCTTGAATTAATTGATTTATTATTCATAGGTTCCATATTCGATAAAACTAATCTGTATGCTATCAAAAAATAATCAAACATTCTTATAGTGCCATTTTGATTAACATCAAATTACATCAAAGAGAACTAGATTCATTTACATGCCTCGTTAGATTTTAACAAAGAAATTACTAACTAATTGTTTTTTATGTTCATTACCAATTTCCATGAAAAATGAATAGTTAACCAAAGAAATAATAGATATCACACTATCTATCAAAACAATAGGAAATAACATACGATCAATATCATTTTATTTATCCCATTAAAATATTTATCATGTTAATTGCATTATCATCAAGTGGGATAAAACATGCTAATGATACGGTTTCATGTAAAAGAATAGATAATAAAGAAATCCCCTACCTCAAATGGTTCATGATGTTCTTTATATGAGAACATTCTACACAATAGGTCACGATCCTCCTCCTGCGAAAACTCTATCGACCCGAGGATGCCACAGTACGACCACACCAACTGAACCCATGAAAACTCCATTAGAAAAATGGAGATCACATGATATAATATTTAAAGGAGAAACAAGAGAAGATGAACCCTAAAATAATGATGATAAAACATACCTTATATCGAAGATTGATCGATACAACTTGGTAGCATCAAAAAAAGAGAAGAACCAATCTGAGGAGGAAAGTTTTATTGTGCAACTCTTATAAGAAGTAACGGGTTGTCTGAGCTTCTCAATCCTGAGAACAAGGAGAAATGATTAGTGAGGAAGAAATCCAATCCATTTAGAAGATTTAATGGAGTGATAGTTTAAGATATTCTTAATTTCTCATTAAAATTGGATCGCTTTAAACCACATAGTTTGACCAATTAAAAACATCCCGAGCCTTAGGGATAATTAATATTAGAGTTGTGGCCTTTTAATCAGCCTTAGAGTCCTTAAAATGAGGCTTTAAATGCTTTTTACATCAAAGGAAACATCAAAGGGTTGAAAAAGTAGGAAGCTGAAAAAACTATTCACCTTTGGAATCTCACTGTTCGGGAAACACTATTCATGAACCTCACCATTGGAACCTCAGCTTTCTGGAAACACTGTTCATGAACCGCACTGTTGGAACCTCACCATTGGAACATCACCATTATGTATAAACTATTCATTAACCTCACTATTGGAACCTCACTATTTTAGAAACACTTTTCATGAACATCAGTTTTGGAACCTAACTGTTCTGGAAGCACTGTTAATGAACCTCATCGTTGGAACCTCACCGTTCTGGAAACACTATTCATGAACCTCATCATTGGAACCTCACCATTCTCGAAAAATTGTTTGTCTAAGGTTACCGTTGCTGTATTCACAGAAGGATAATGTTGATAATGTTCACCTAAGTTTACTATTTGACTGTTCACAGTAGGTTAATGTTGACATTGTTCACATAAGGTTTCCATTGAACTATTCACCTATGGTCACCTCTTCACAGTTCACCAAAGGTTAATACAGATACTGTTCACCTTAGGATACCATTGCACTATTCACAGAAGGTTAATAGAGACACTGTTAACCTATGTTTACCATTACACTGTTCATGGAAGGTTAATGCTGACACTGTTCACCTAAGGTTACCATTTCACTGTTCATAGAAGGTTAATGTTGACACTGTTCACCAATGGTTACTATTTCACTGTTTACAAAAAGTTAATGTTGACACTATTCAACTATGGTTACCTTTCACTGTTCACAATGGTCTACCATTGGTACAGTTCATGGGAGGTCACCGTTGCACTGTTTACAATGGTATACCATTGGAACTGTTCAACAAATATCTCATTGCACATTTCACAACGGTCTACCATTAGAACTATTCACAGATAAGTCATAATGACCACCCGGAACACTAAAACACCTGATTTTCACAAAGGAATGGGCTAGAGAGGTCTGGGAGATTACATTAGATACCTCTCAAAACAATCTCATCCTCGCGAATTCAAAACCCACCATGATTGAGAACAAAACAGTCCGAACAACCAAAAATCGAGATACCTCTCAAAACAGAGCAAGACACTAAATGGAAAAATATAAATTCATTTATCATGTCACTGAAATGATGGTGAAAACACCCCCTAAGGCTCAGAATCCAAGGGTTTCCAGTTTCCCTTATTGATAGGGTGGAGTAGCGTATATGAACCCAAAAATTATAGGATATACTACATCTCACAACAATGCTATTGCATTAACCTAGTCTTAGACTCAACTATTGCTAACGTCTCTCATACTCTTGTCTGCTACTTCTAAGACTAGGTATCATATAAGCACAAAAACATTTAAATAGCTTTACTAGATTATTTCATTCCCTTTTTACCATTTCCACTTTATGTTAATTAATTCTTTAAACATTAATTAACCATTTACAATTCCAAATTAATCTTTGTTAGGATCACACCCAAAGTCCACTATCCCTATAAAATTTCAACCTCATCATTATGTTCCAGAAACACTAACCTCGAGGGATAAAATAATTTATTCAATTATTCATTATAGAATTACATTCACATATTTCTAGGCATTCTAGAAAAAACATTCTATGCTACTAAACACAAGGGGGATCAACATGGTGAGTAGATGTACTACCCGTCGAGTCACTGCCGCATATAGAAAGTGAGTAGTCCCATACTCCCTTAAGAATATAAACCCATAAATCATGTGGTATAACACGCGTGTCTTCACCTCTTTCAGAAGAATGTTATGAAAGACTGGCTACCTTGAGTACTGGGGAAAAGTAATGCAGATAATCAACCCAAAAGAATGAGAAAGCATCTAACAATCACGTCCATCATGTTCCATCATCTCTAGTGTCCTCCCCGACACCCACTTGTATAAACCGATTCATCTATAAATTCTAGGAGTCATCAGCTACCAAAACCAAAGGACTCAATGCCCCCACATACCACAACATCCATCTATGCTTACATCACAACACAAGAAGTAGGAAATCAAACATCTTATCAATTGGGCTCTTGGCCCTTTAATAATAAAGTGGGTAACTCAGAACCCATAAAGGAATTATCAAACAATCAGTTCGTTAATTCATCTTGAATTAATAGATTTATTATTCATAGGTTCTAAATTAAGTAAACCTAATCAGTATGATATAAAAATAATAATTACACATTCTTACTGCGCCAATTTGATTATCATCAACTTTCAACAAGGTGAACTAGATTCATTTTTTTCTGCTTTATCTTTTAACCAAACAATTGTTAATTAATGGTTGTTTACTTTCATTACCAACTTCCATCAACATCGAACAACTAAAAAAAGAATGAATAGATATCACACTATCTAGAAAAACAACATGCAATAACATAGGATCAATATCAATTTATTTATCAAGTTCAAATATTTATTATGTCAATTCAGTTGTCATCCTGTGGGATAAAACTTTCTAACGAGATAGTTTCACAAAAAATAAGAGAGAATCAATGAATCCCCTACCTCAAAAGGTTCTTGAAGTCCTTTATATGAGATTAGTCCCCACAACAGTTCACGATCCTCCTCTCGTGACAACTCCATCCACTGGAGCATATCACAGTACGATCACACTATCCGAACCCAAGAAAACTCCATTAGAAGCATAAATATCACATGCTATAATATGGAAAGGAGATACAAGAGAATATAAACCCCAAACGAAAAATGATAAAACACAAATTATATAGAAGATTGATTGATAGATCATGGTTCTATCAAACAGAGCAGAACCAATCCGAGGAGGAAAGTTTGATTGTGCAATGCCTATGAGAAGGAATGTGATGTTTGAGAATATCACACATGAGAACAGGGAGAAATCATTAGGGAGGAAGTTATCCCATACCTTTAGAAGATTTAACAGAGTTATGGTTTAAGAAATTCTTAATTTTCCATTAAAATTGGATTGCATTAAACCACGCGGTTTGACCAAATAAAAACATAATGAGCCTTAGGGATAATTAATATAGGATTTATGGCCTTTGAATCGGCCTTAGTGTCCTTAAAATGAAGTGTTAAATTCATTTTACATCAAATGAAATGTAAAAGGGGTGAAATAGTAAGAAGCTAGAAACATTTCTCACTATTGGAACCTCACTGTTCTGGAAACAGTGTTCATAAACCTCACTGTTGGAACCTCACAGTTCTAGAAACACTGTTCATGAACCACACCGTTGTAACCTCACCACTCTAGAAACACTTTTCATTAACCTCACCATTGGAACCTCACTGTTATGGAAACACTGTTCAAGAACCTCAACGTTTGAACCTCACTGTTCTAGAAACACTGTTCATGAACCTCACCGTTGAATGTCACCATTCTGGAAACACTATTCATGAACCTCACCATTGGAACCTCGCCGTTCTGGAAACATTGTTCATCTAAGGTTATCATTGCACTATTCAAAGAAGGATAATGTTGACACTATTCTCCTAACGTTTCCATTGCACTGTTCATAGAATTTTAATGTTGATATTGTTCACCTAAGGTTACTATTACACTGTTCACCTAAGGTTACCATTGCACTATTCATAGATGGTTAATGATGACATTGATCACCTAATGATACTGTTGCACTATTTAGAGAAGGATAATGTTGACACTTTTCACCTAATGTTACCGTTTCACTATTTATAGAAGGTTAATGTTGACATTGTTCACCTAAGGTTACCATTGCACTTTTCACAGAAGGTTAATTATGACACTGTTCACCTACGGTTACCTTTTCACTATTCACAATGGTCTACCATTGGAACTGTTCACGGAATGGTCACCATTGCATTGTTCACAATGGTCTACCATTTGAACTATTCACAGAAGGTCATTGTTGCACTGTTCACAATGGTCTACCATTGTAATGATTCACCTATGGTTACTGTTGCATTGTTCACAACAGTCTACCATTGGAACTATTCACAGATAAGTCACCATGAACTATCAGAACACTCAGAGACCATATTTTCACAAATAATGAATGACAGAGTTCTGGGACATTACATCAGAGACTTCTCAAAATATTCTCATCCTTGAGAATTAAAAACTCCCCTAGAGGAAAAAACAATTCGAACAACCTCCAATCGAGATACCTCTCAAAACAGAGCAAGACACTAAATGTAACAATAGAAATCCATCTATCCTCTCACTAGAATGTTGGGGAAAACACCCTCCATGGTTCAAAATCTTTGATTTGTTAGTTTCCCTTGCTGTCATGGTGGATTAGCATAAATAAACACAAAAATTATAGGATATAATATATCTCACAACCACACTATGGTCATGACCTTTTCTTAGAATAAATTCCATCTTACGTCTCTCAGAATCTGGGATGATATATCTAATACTAGGCATCCTATATGCACAAAACCATTTAAAGTGCTTTAATAGATTATTTCATTCCCTTTTTATCAGTTCCACTTTACGTTAACTAATTCATTAAGCATTAATTAAAAATTTACAATTTCACATTAAACTTATTTACTATCACACCCAATGTCCACTATCCCTTTAAAATTTTAACCTCATCATTATATTCAAGGAACTCCAACCTCAAGGGTTAACATCATTTATTCTATTATTCATCACATAATTTCTTCCACATATTTCTAGGCATTCTAGAAAAAACATTTTATGCAACTAAACACAAGGGTGACCAACACGGTGTGTATATGTACTACCCGTCGAGTCTTTTCCGCCTATAGAAAGATCATATAAGCATCCTTTCTTGAGAAGCTAAACATATAAAGCACGTTGTATACCCCACACTTCTTTGCCTCTTTTATAAGAAGGGAAAGCAAGACTAGCTGCCTTGAGCAGTGGAAAAAATTAAAGTAGCAAATTAACCAAAAATAAAGAGCAAGCATCCAACAATCACATCCATCCTCTTCCATTATCCCTAATATCCTCATCGACAACCACATGCATAAAACGATGCATCTCGCCACTATAGGTGTTATATTCTACCAATACCAAAAGTCTTCATGCCCCCACATACCACAATAGACTTCCAGGATCACATCACAACACAAGCAGCAGAAAAACAAGCATCGTAACAATTAGGCTCTTGGACCTTTAACAATCAAGATGGTAACTCAGAACCCTTCAAGGAATTATCACCCAATCAATTCATTAATCCATATTTAATTAGCTGATTTATCATTCATAGGTTTCAAATTAGAGAATATTAATCAGTAATCTATCCATAAAATAATTAAACATGCTTACTTGGCCAATTTGATTGACATGAAATTACAATATGGAAAACAAGATATTTACACACCTCTTTATTTTGTATCCAAAAAATCATCAATTAATTGTTGTTTATGTTCATTACCAATTTCCATAAAGAACAAATAGCTAAAAAAATGAATAGATATCACACTATCAAGAAAACCAAGAGGAAATAACATATAATCGATATCAATTTATTTATACATTTCAAAACATTATTATGTCAATTACATTGTCATCGAGTGGGATAAAACATGATAATGATATATTTTCACATAAAAGAAGAAAGAAGAAATGAATCACCTACCTTAAATAGTTCTCGACGTTCTTTATATGAGAACAGTTCACAGAACGGGTCACGATCCTCCTCTGGCGACAACGACATCCACCCGAGGATTCCATGGTACGACTTCACCAACCGATCCCAATAAAGATTCATTAGAATCCTAGAGACCAAAGGCTGTAATATGGAAAGGAGAAACATGAGAAGATGAACCCCAAAATAGTGACGATACAACATACCTTATATTGAAGAATGATCGATACAGCTTGGTAGCATCAAAACAGAGTGGAACCAATCTGAGGAGGAATGTTTGATTGTGCAACTCCTATGAGAAGGAATGGGTTGGTGAAGCATATCACACCTGAGAACAAGGAGAATGAATTAGGTAGGAAGATACCCCATCCCATTAGAATAATTAATGGAGCTATTCTTTATGATACACTTTATTTCCCATTAAAAGCGAATCACATTAAACCATGTAGTTTGACCATGTAAAAACATCCTGAGCCTTAGGGATAATTAATATAGGAGTTAAGACCTTGGAATCGGCCATAGAGTTCTTAAAATAATTCTATAAATGAATTTTACATCAATAGAAACCTCAAATGGGTGAAACACAAGGTAGTTGGAAACACTGTTCATCATTGGAACCTCACCGTTCTGGAAACACTATTCATGAACGTCACCATTCAAACCTCACCATTGGAACCTACCCATTCTAGAAACACTATTCATTAACCACACTATTGAAACCTCACTGTTCTGGAAACACTGTTCATGATCCTCACTGTTGGAACTTAACTGTTCTGGAAATAGTGTTCATGAACTTCACCGTTGGAACCTCGCCATTCTAGAAACCCTATTCATGAACCTCACCTTTAGAACCTCACTGTTCTAGAAGTACTGTTCATCTAGGGTTACCGTTTCACTGTTTAGAGAATGTTAATTTTGAAACTGTTCACTTAAGGTTACCATTGTACTATTCACAGAAGGTTAATGTTTCCACTGTTCACCTAAGGTTACCATTGCACTGTTCACAAAGGTTACTGTTAAACTGTTCACAGAAGGTTAATGTTAACATTGTTCACATAATTTTATCATTTCACTATTCACAGTAGGTTAATTTTGACACTGTTCACCTAAGGTCACCTTTGCACTATTCACAGAAAGTTAATGTTGACACTGTTCACTTAAGGTTACTGTTGCACTATTTACAAAAGGATAACGTTGACACTGTTCAAATAAGGTTAATGTTGCACTATTCAAAACTGTCTACTCATGAAACTATTCACGGAAGGTCACCATTATAGTGTTCACAATGGTCAACCATTGTAACTGTTCACATAAGGTCACTGTTGCACTATTCTCAATGGTCTTCCATTGGAAATATTCAACAAATGTTACAGTTGCACTGTTCACAATGGTCTACCATTGGAACTATTCACAGATAAGTCACTATGCCCTGCCAGAACACTCAAAGACCAGATTTTCACAAAGGAAAAGACCGGAGAGGTCTGTGAAAATACACCATTTGTCTAAAAATGAAAATAGTGTTCAAGTATACTTATGGAACCCTATCTCCATAAATGGTTTAAATTATTTTTTCTATATATATATTTAATGAATTATTATAAAAATTTATATTATTATTCTATATTATTTTAATGAAATCATAAATTTTATTTAAATAATGATAAATATTTCAATGAATACAGATAGATATTTTCAAACTGAAACACATTGAGAATGAATCAAATTTCATCTAAAAGTGTGATTTTATTTATAAACAATAAATAATCAAGTTATAAGATGTTTTAGATAAATAATTTATTTTTTAATATATTTGAGGTTGTGGAATAAATTAATATTAAATCTATATCTAACAAAATTGAAGGATTGAATGTTAACAATGAATGAGATTCTTGGGGTAAAGAAATTATTATTTTAATTTATATTCTAGGTGTTAATCCCCTACGAAATTAGTTATTTCATTATTTAATTATTTATGGAAATAAATGTTTATTATTATTATTTTTAGAATAATTTATGTTTATATATCACTAATACACATAATTGATTCTTTTTATAACACTAACTATGTTGATATAATATTTTTTTTGGGATTTCTATCACATAGTTAATTCTATGGGACACAAGCCTTATACAGTAGTTTATTTTTTACAGTGTTTATAAATCTAATGAATGGTTTTTATGTTTATTATCTTGATGTTTTTTGGGATTTAAAATCCCAAATATGTTTTATTATTTCTTGGATTTTGTGATTCAACTAATTATCAATTGGAAATGGTTTGTTTCACAATATCAACATAATTAGATATAGTCTATATTTAATCTCTATTGTGGAATATTTAACTTCCATGACCATGTTTGAAGAAAAAATCAATTTTTTATTATTCTTTATTTAGTTTTTATATTTAATATTACCACATTTATATATTATAAAAATAAATTTAAATGGAATCATCATGTAATTTCATTAAACATGTATTTTATGATTTTTCATACATATGTGTTAATGTAATATTTATTATTAATTCGTGATATAATTTTATTCCTTATTGAATATTTAATGTTTAGATGATTACTGTAGAATATTACATATTTTTTTTCAAAGAAAATGTTTTCTGTTTTAATTATGTGTTGCTCAGAAAATGCTCTCAAAATAAAATGGAACTTGTTTTCAATAATTATTTTATGTGATATTAAAAAAACATTTTTTATATAAGATAATATTATTTGATATTACGTATATTATTTTAGGAATATGATCAAAGAAAAAAAAACTTAATAAATATATAGTTGGTATATGTTAATATTGAATTATCAAATTGAATCATTTTTCATTTCCATGGATTTTTATATAATGAAAAGGTTATGAATCTAATTTTCATTCAGGGGTTCTAATATGGTGAATGATTTAGGTTATTATGGATCACATGTTCATGTTTTTCTTTATTTGATTTGTGGGACCTATATCTCGCTCCAATTAATTAGGTAATTATTTATATCTCATGATATTGAATGAAATTATGTAGTGATTGATCATGGTTTATTAAGAAAGGGTTGTAACATGTAGTTAAAATTGTTTAAATAGACATAGATGGAATGGGGTATGAACCCGGTTCAATATTAAAGGGTTTTAATTTGGATTGAATCTAGTATAGTAGAAGCTGTTGTACTCTCTAGTATTCTTGATAGCGAACCATGTCTAATTAGTAAATTATTTTCTATTATTATTTCGTATTCAAAAATATTCTTGTTGTATGTCATCAAAATTATCTCATGGATCATTTACTTGGATATCTATTTGATTTATAGATTATTAAATGAGAACATTTATTCCATTACTTAGGATAATAATATTTTAAGATTTAATGTATAATTATAATATGTTTTTGATCATTTTATTTTACATTTTTTCTCATGTTCAGATTAGGAAATCATTAACATCTATGTTTATTACCATTATTGAAATTTTGAGCTCACAGTTTTAAGGCTTTTTTTCCTTAGGTTATGAGGAATAATTATAAAAAAAATATGGATAGAGCGTTTCAAATGGATGATGTTAAAGACAAAATGTGATTTAAAAAATGATGGTAGTAGTAGGAGATGATGAAGTTGATATTGGTAAAGTAGTTTTTATTGATCAATATAATAATGTACTTATCATAATCCTCTTAAAATATATGCATAAAAGGTCCTAGTTTATTAATGTGATTCAATATATTCTTGTTACATTGGATGTTTTTATATGAGTAATTGGGTCATATATTATAAAATCAAAACCATAATTGTATAGATTTTGTTTCATAGTCTATATATTGGATTACATTTACGAGGCTATCGAAAAATTATTCATCGCAATTTTATATTAAAATAGCAGAATATTATCCATGTTACAATGAATACTTTGGATGAATATTACATTGATTCTTATGTAATTCATTTTTCAAATTCCATATACCTTTATAGTCAATATGACATACATTGTAATTTGTATTTCATCATTGAAATCATGAACATGGTTAACATTTACCATCAAAAAATAAAATACCCTTTCCCATTAATAATCTACCATGGTGTTTCTTTCTATAATTGTAACATACAAAAAAAACTTTTACTTTTTCCAATTATCCAAAAAAATGTTCGTCCACTTTTTCTATTACTTCCATCCGAAGAGATATTACCTAGATAATTTTGATTCTATTTTGTTAAAAAGTCACAGTATTTCATCATATGTATATAATTTTAAATATGGTAGTTTTTTTCTCATGATTTTTTTAGAGAATAAATGAATGTTTCATTATTTATATACAAATTTCATTCATTGATTTAATTCTCATTAATTCTATTATGGTCACTTTTTTAATTATCAAATACATTAGATTATATCATATCACTAGGATTCATAATTTTTACCACTAAAATAGTGAAACACTTAAAATAAATTGTAAAATTTACTTAAATCTAAATTCATATCCATAAACATGGTTTCATTTTGGTTTTAATTTTTTTTAAACTCCATATTGTGATTCAATTTATATGTGAATGACCATAAGAATATCCCTCCATTATATTCCTATATTGTTCATTTTGAGGCCCACTTTCATGCACTTAGTGGATATCAATTCAAGAAAATATGCAATTTTTAATGGTATTAACCCAATGTACATATCGTCTAGAAATATATGCATATATAATTTTTATAAATACATTAATTTTATCAAAAAATTCCTTAATATATTACATACAAAGCCTTTAGGATTTTAATATACATTTCATGAATCTCTATAATGGGGTTATTTCCCAAATAAATGTTATCCTTAATATAGTTTCCATTACCTACAATAATAAAACTCTAATACCCACTATACAGACCTCGACCCTAGATGTCCATAGAGACTGTACTATTTCTTTTATTTTCATAAGATACAATGAATCATATAATAAATAATAGAATATTTTATTATAACTAGTATAATAGATACAAACATTATCCTTCTGTTACATATTAATACACAAATTCAAACATAATTGTTTCCATGAATAAAATTTTTTATCTATAGATTATCCATGGACATCAATAACTGTAATCATAACTTAATACATGGTAAAATGAACATGATAAGGGTGATATAAAATTCATATTAATGGTTAATTAAAACATAATATATCATGAATTAATAAAAATATATAATATGTTATGGTGAATAACTAATTACCCAGTCCATTTTAATAATAAACTAAAAATAAAATTCATTTAGAGATAATTTTGTAGAAAAATTATCAAGGATTATAATAAGAAATGAATTTCAAACGTGTGAAATTGATAAATTTTTGAAAACATGACATAGTCATAGGATAAAAACATTGAAATTATCTATCTTTTAGATATATTAAAAATACATGGTATAAACTCATATGGTTTGGTAACTGATTTAATGATATCTTACAAATTTTTCTAATGATGCCTGAAAATTAACTAAGGTAATATCTATTACTTGGACCCAACCATTTGTTATATCCCAATAAAATATCAGGTAACAATTGATCAATTTAATATCTTAGTAAATTTACTTATAAAAAAATAATCTATATTGATTAAACAATACATATTTATCTATACTTCCTCAATTAAGAAATTACCATTTTAGGTAAAGTCGATCTCTAAAAATCATTTACAGAATAAGAAATCATATTATCCATCATATGAGAATATTTATGTTTAATATATATGTATTTTGTAGTAAAAAAATCCCAATAATATTATTGTATCTTGAGAATTTTAACAATGACATGAAAACGTGAGATTTCACAATAAAGTTACCACAAAGAAATTTTTAATTAAAATAATTTTTGATGAAATAATTAAAATCGAAACATAAAATTCCATAATTTATAAAATAATGATGATATATAATGTAAATGGTGTATTATATAGAAAACATAAATATTAATAGGTTCTTACGAAAAAAAATTAGTCGCTCTCGGATGTAAATTAAGAATAAATCCTTAACATCACACTTACATTTTGTTATACATGATTTAAAATCATATATAGTGGATTTAAAGATGTTATTAAATAATAAATTACCGTATTAATATTTATAATATCATATATTATACTTTTATGACATCTTATTAACCCTTTATTGATTATCATTCATTATTTTTACTGTTTTATTTGTTAATTACCATGTTTTTGAAGTGTGTTTCATCATTAAAGACAGAGTTATTGATCATATTATATACTTATACAATCTACTGAATAATAATAAACAAATAAATTCCATATTTAATAATCAATTATTCTTTTATGATCAATCTGGATTGATAGTTTTGAGAAAAAAATTATGTTATAAGCATAAAGACAATATTCCATACTTAATCATGAGTGGCATTTCCATTTTTCAAGAATCATTATAGAATAGTGAAAAGTAATATTAAATATTTATATAATTTTCATGACATAATAAATACCATATTATTTATTTTGATATTCATAGATATATATCATCCATGTCAGGTGGTGATGGAAAGAAAGGCACATCGCTTCATGAATGAGGTTGTCTTCTTGTACTCAATTAATTTTATCCTATTTTGGACTAAAAAAATTAAATATATTCTAATTATAATGATAAATATTTCATTAATAACACAATTATTTGATGTAATTGACATATATTTAGTAATCTATCTTTATTAGCTTTTATGTAAATTTTAATTGAAAATGAATCACGTAACTTTATAAAGATAGAGTCCTTAGTACACTAGATTGCCATTATTTTATATTATATAGATATTTATATAAAAATTTATATATTATATAATGACCCCAAAGTTATAAATATGATAAAATTATATATATATATATATATATTTATTTAATATCCACCATCATACCCAAACATGACAGGTGGAAATGGAAAAAATGACACCGATTCGCCAGGTGGTAGTCTAACATCCTCAGAAATGAGTATTTCATATCCCATTTGATGAAATTGGGAAAATATGATGTAAATTATCATAAATTATAAACATATCAACAGTTTAATATACTATTATTATTATATAATCATGATTTAAAAAAAATTATGTATGTGGATGATGAAATAGAATGAAAACCATTGTCGAAGAAAATTAAATATACATGTATCAACAATAGGTGTTCTCCAAATCCTTAATTGGTTTTAATTATTTCAAAAATAAGACATTTGGGATGATATTATGAAATTTGGGATTTCATTTGGAATTTTTAAGAAATATTTCATGATAGGTGTATTTAAGTGAGGGGAGTGATTACCCTTTTAAATTTGAGGGGTGGTGGATTTTTTTATCTTTTCAAAACTATTCGATAATGGGAAGCCAATATAACCCCATGTGGATCAAAAAGAAACAATAAATTATTTTGAGGGTTGAAATGGCCGATTATAACCTCCCAAAAATAAAATTTCATTCTTTTTAATCATTATGATCCTTAACTATAATAATTCCTATTTTTTACCATTTTGGGTTTTTACTATTGTAAATAGCCTTCTAAATGGGGTTATTTTGTAATATAACATTAAAATAAAATCAAAATTATTAGATACCATGGATATATAGATATTAAATATTAAATTCAATTTATAAAAATAAATTATTATGTTTTCTGAAATTTTATTTTAACACAAGAATATTCACTATGAAAAAACATCGTTTTGACCTAAAGAGTGATAACATAGTTTTTACTATTTAGGTTTATATATATAAATAATGAAAAAAACTACTTATTAAGGAATGGAATATTTTTAAAAAAAATTTATAATAACATATATGAATATAATGATTTTATTAATTTTAAATTATTTATGAAATTTCCTTTTAAAAAATAATAGTAATGTTAAATTTAACATTATTATTTTAATAATAATTTTAAAAATACCAGGACAATAATGAAATTAGAATATATTTAAATTAGATCTATATAATATTTTATAATTAATAAAAATATTAATGGCAACAAATAAATAATTTAACTTACTTTAATTTTTATATTTTATCAATAACATAATTTTTTTTATTAACATAATAATTACAATGTTTGTGTTTGATAATAATTTAATGTAATAATTTCATAAATTAGAAGTTAAAATGTATTATCATGATAAAAAAACTAAAATACATTTAACAAAAATTAAACAAGAATATTTTATTTTCATATCCAAACGCTTTATAGAATTAAAAACAATGAATGTTTCTTCTCTGAATTTAACATTAAATAAGAAGATATATTAGTAAATTATATTGAAAAGTGTCCCAAACGACATATAATTTGATCGAAAGGATATAATGGTCAAAATATTTCAATCTAGTGGGTATCTAATAACACTTTTCGTCATTTAAACCACTATATTCATTGAATATCCCTTAGGTAATGTCATTTTTAACTTCTCTGAGTTAATAAGATTTACTATTCTAAAAATTAAATATTTTCTAAAACATAATTTTTCATATTAGATAATATTAAATATTATAAAAAAATATGAAATCTATTTTAAAAAATTATTTTCATATAGGTTGAAAATATTAATATAAAATTTATACCACAGATAAGATGAGAATGTAGTGTTTCAAAAAAAGTTCAAATATTTAAAATGTTTTTAAATAATAATACAATATTAAAATAATTCAGTGGACCTAAATTTGATAAATTTATAAAAAACTAATGAAATTTTACTTTAAAAACAAATGCAAATATAATTTATCTTAAAAATTAAATTAAATGAACATGTAATTATCAAATACAATTTAGTAATTTTAAACTATATATTAAATAATAAAAATTTTAGGAAAAATTACAATAATTTACCATATTTTATTTTTAATATTATTTTTCAAAAAATGAAAACTATATTATAAAATAAAATTTAAAATTTTTATAAATCTGAATTTTTGATTATACAGTAGATGTGAGACTAAACCATGATTTCTAAAAATTATGACAGTTATAAAACTGTATTTTTTTCATTAAATGAATCTTATTTTATTTCAAACTATTTAATAAGAATAATATTCATAATATAGTTGTTACAATTCATAATATTATATTCCAATTTCAAGGTTAAAAAATTGATATTTAGTAATAGCATTTTAATAGTATTTGACGTTTTGTTTTATGTTAGTATTTTATTTAATAAATGATACAGTGAGGGTTTTTTATACAAAATATTGAAATAATTATCGTATGTAAGAAATTCAACTGAAGTGATAACATTCACTTAAAAAAATATAGTATCATAATCTCTATTGATGTAATTTTTTTTATATTCCTATTTTTCAGCGTATTAAATGATATAAAATATAATTATCTTATTAAATAATTTCATTCTATTATAGGGATCCCCAACATGCAACTCTAGGTATATAGTTAGGTGTGAGTGAGAAGGTAGTAGTTTTGTGTAGTATGTGTGTGTTGGATACATCTGTATCATCTCTTATATAAGCATAACAAAAAAATATTAATTATTTTAGTCATCTACCGTCTCATTAAATTGTCACCTCCCTCCCCTAGATTTATCTATTTATTTCCTATATTTTCCCCAATCGATGTCGCACTAGAGGCATGTTCAAATTTTTTATTTATTTCTCATACTATCCATATTCCCTATGATATTGCTAATAATTTCCATATTTCATAAATAATATTATAAATATCATTCAAACCCTCTAATAAATAATTTTCCTATGAAAATTCATCAAGAGGGGCACCCTGATGTAATATTTTGAATGTAATATAAGTGATATAAATAAATTTATTTTTAATATGTATAAAATTGAATAGTTAATTACATATATAGTAATCATATTTTACCATTATAGGAAAACTAATATAAATTCTCAATTTATATTTTGCAAATATTTTACATTTTCATGATGAGTTTGTGGAGTAGGAGGGCCAAAAGGAACGTCTTTAGAGATACTACATAATGTGCCCTTAAATTCTCTATTTTTTCGATAATCATATAACTCTAATAATTTATACCCTTACCATGAAAATGTATGAGCATATAAATTGAAATAATATATTCTTTGGTGATTTTAATTATATTCCTTTTACATAAGAATAAATTAATTAGATATAATATTAAAAAAATTAATTATACAATTTTATTTTACAATGAATAAATATAAAAAACAAATGCATCCTCCTAGAAACACATGAAAACATTTTCCTTGTATCTCTATCTATAACCCAAACATAAATAATCTATCTTAATCCCTTTACAACCAAATACTTACGTTTATGTAAAATTTATCTTAAAAGATCATCATACTATTTCTAAAAGGGATTGATAGATTTTCAAATTCAATATTCCATTGAATGAAAAATATAGACTATAATTCAATAAATAAAATATTATGAAATTATTAATATTTTTCCCATTGGAAATAAAAATAAATTATTTTAGAAGGTAACTATTCTAGAATCCCATATATGATATTTTGTTAACTAGTCAAGTCACCTCAAATAAAGTTTTAAAATATTAATATTGTAATGAAAAAGTATAAATATGTACATTTCAAACTATGTAGAATTTGGTCCAATAGGAAATTCATTCTCATCAAGGGTAATTTTCACCGTTTTTCACTCCTTATTCAAGTCAATGATATAATAATTTTTTAATCTTATACCTAAAATCTTTTGTAACTATAGTATCTCTTTGGAGAATAATTACGAAATAATCTTAAGAAATAATAGATTAATTTATTGAAAAAATAATATTTTATATAATACATTTAAATACAAATAGTACATATAACTATTCCCTATCCTTGATTACTTCAATTTTGAAGAAGTTATTCTCACTAAAAATACATGTAACTCAATTAAGTTTTAATTAAATAACCCAATTCAAATAAATCATAACTATTTTTGATATAAATAAAAACAATTAATGATATAATTTACAAAAACAAAATGTCCACTAAAACTGCATTATATAAAAATTAACAATTAATAATGAAAGAAATGATTATCAAATAAAAATATGTAATTTTGTATAAAAATATATTTTCAAAAATAAGGGAATATTATATGTAAAAATTCCATTATTCATACTATGATTAAATGTATAAATTTATTATTGAATAATTTTTTTTCTTGTAAATAATTATTATAGAGAGAATTTTCTGTGAAAAATAAGTAACAAAAAAATTTCAACCACAAAATGGGTATCTATGTTGTATTAATATATAAAATATCAATAAAAATTACACATTTATATTTATAAAAAAATAGATATAAAAGATAAGAATAATTTTTTTAACTATATTAGGTTCACAGAAATATGTCAATTACATAATTAATTTGGTGTTCAATATGGATTTATATCATATCCCTTCTACGTGATTATTTATTATAGAATGAAAAAGTTCCACATTGATGTTATTTTTATTATAGGGTAAAATTGTAATAGATTGAATATATTTAGATAAGTCATCAATATCATGAATAATATGGCAACACTAATGAATGGACTACAATGAAAAAATAATCCAAATATTTTTTGAAGGGTCAAAAATAAAAAAATATATTTATTTTTCATTGTTTCGATGATAAATATTTCATCTGTATAACTATATAATTTCAAATATATGAGTCTAAATCCATATCGATTAGGTATCACATCACTATTAATGTCAACTATGTTAAACATAAATATTGATACCTGAAATTCTTAATAATGAATCTCTATTATATCATAAAAAAATCCAATATATTATATTGATAAAAAAATCAAATTCTATATTCAAAAACATGAAAAATATATTATGCTATTAATAACCATTTTCATCATTTTAAATGGTACTCTCTTTTTCCTTTTATTTTGATTAAAAACAACAACCAATAATGTCATAACCAAGCCATATTATCCAATTTAAAAATGGTTTATTAGTTGACCATTTTAATGTTTATGTAGGGGAATAATCAATGTTCATTTACATATTAGATCATATAAATAATTTTTTCTGATCTTCAGTCTTCGAAGCCATTTAATTTATTCCAAGAAATTATTCCTTCAATCTATAAATATGTTATGATATGTATAGTTTAAACATTCTCAATGTTGATTGAAATAAATAAATATCCATTAATCACTTAATCAAGAGGAATTATGATTATATTTGAGTAATACTTCCTTTTAGACTTTCTATTATCTATCAAATATTGAGATATTGGGAGAGAAATGAATTCCACATTAATATAATAGTCAGTACAGAACTAAATTTCCCCAGTCATTGTACATTTCTGAATAATAGAGTCTTCTAGTCAATGGATAATCTATGTTTTTCGACTAAAATTCCAGTTATCATTCCAAATGATAAAGCATTTTAAAATTAGTTTAAAAACATATTATTTTCACCCTTATAGAATTAATCAAAGAACATTCCATTATATAAAAATAATCGGTGAATATACATTTCTATTGGAGAATGTGTGATTACTGATTCATTCTCCAAAAAATGTGCAAAATTAATATCTATTACATTTCATAAAATTGAATTAAAAATTATCCATTCCTGATTATATGCATTCTTATGCGTAATGGAAATATTCCATGCAATAAAACATGTAACAGATTCTACATTAATACAACACTATAATGATACTTCCTACAGATTAACTTTTTATCATTCAATTACACAAATTTTTTCAAATTTTAATAATATCTTAATACACATTCATATCCTAGATGCACTGAAAAAAATTATCTTCTCACCCTTTTTTAATGTGTCCTTAGTTTGAGGAAAATTTGTTATTTTTCTTTTTTTATAAGAGATAACTCTAAATTTACTCCCATGTTTAGTATATCCAACATTGTTTTCAATATATCTTTTTATTATTTTCAAATATATTATTTGCCAAATTAAAAATCCATGAATTATTTTCTAATCATTGATAAAATTAATTTTATGTTTTATATGACAATTTTTTATTATTTCAACTATGTAAACCAGATTATTTATTACATATATCTAGTTGATGACAAGAACATCATACCCTTAAATATTTTACATCGATATTTTTCTATTTTTTATTACATTTATCAACTAAAAATGTCTTTATATATATATTAATTTTATTTTCAAATTTAATTTTTATTCATCAAAATAAAATTTCCATTCACAAAAGTCACCGATAATCCATATTATTTTTATTTCATTCGATAATTTTTTTATGAACTGGCCCTGTAGAAATTGAATATTATTTATTTCAAAAAAAAAATATTACATATATAACTATCCATATTTTAGAATTTTATTTATGGTGATCAATTTCATAAAATGAAAAAGAAAATACTATTTCTTATTTATTTCATATAATGTAAAATATGTCTCCCATATAAATTTGATAGCATTAATAAATCGTAATATGTAATTATAACTATCATTTATAGGATGTTTAAATCCAGAACTCGTCATTAAAATCATCAAATAATTTATATTCTTACATAATTGTTAGAAAATGTTGTTGACAACCACTTCACAAGCCACAATAAATTGAGAATATTGAAAAATTGAAATATATTCATTTAATCTATGAAAAAACTAACTCAATGATTTATAACATCCTCACAAATATAAAAAAAATATTCTAAAATGATTTCAATTATAGTGAATATAATAAATGATATTGGTTTCAATTGGATATGTGATCAGTGTATTCTATCATAACCTCTTTAAATCATTTTAATTGGAAAATAGTTATATAATTCATGAAATTGTTTAAGAAAACCACATAGAATTTATAAGTTGATTGGGGTCTATTCAAGAGAAATAATTGTTGTTATATTTTTCTTCCAATTTATAACAGTATTTTCTATATTAAGTAGATTATGATTAAAATTAATTATACATAAAATATAACATAAAATAATTAGCTAATGAATGTATATTTTTATATCTCAATACCTTTGAAAATCATATTTTTTATCTAGATAATTTAAATTTGTAATGAAAATTCCTTAATAAAGGATCTCTTTTTAAATGTTCAATTAATTCGAAGAAACTCTATTCAATTTGACTATACATTTATAATTACAAGAACATTAACATTAAAAAATATTTAGTTTTATTTAGTAAATCACATTCAATCACTTTGAGGGTCATTTTTGGTTGAGTGTTTTAGATAAATTGGTCACACGTTAAACATATAAACCCAAATAAAACAATGGGGAAAAATTCAATAAGTATATATTTTACCCCAGATATAACTATTTAAATATAATAAAATATTTATGTTAGTGGAAAATATTGATGAAATTCAAAATAAAATCATTATTTCCCTTAACCATTATTTGAAGATATGAAAACATTTAAAATCATGGGATGAGATGAAAATGATAAATAAATAAAAATGAAAAAAAATTCATCTAGTAAAAATAAAAAAAAATTGTAAAATTTAAAATAATAATCAATGATCATTTACAATATAAATAAAGATGTTTCCCATAAAAAACAAACTATTTATCAAATGATGATTGTATAAATCATTTTCCATAACAAAAATCATCACATTCATAAATCATTATAAACCAATGTCAGAAGATACAAAAACATTCTAAATCCATATAATAAACCCCTTAGTAAATCAATCCTTCATTCCGGTTAAGATAAGGATCACTACCAAATTCAATAGATCATTTTCTAGGTTCACCCCTCATTTAAGCAATATCAGGCTTACATAGTGATATTTGTGTGAAGCTATCATATATGTTCTAACGGGATCACCTAGTTCAATATCGGTGAACCAGTTTCTTATATATAATTCCCAGATACAAAATACCTATTTTTTCATTCACTACGACATTTATATAAACGTTTAAAAACACATTTAATCACAAATGTAAAACTAATTCAGATATTAAAAACCATTTTCATATAAAAATCCATTTTTAAAATAAATATTTTTTTATATGTTGAAAAACAATATTCTATATCAAATAAACTTTTCTTTTGGAAAACCCATTTTGAATGAAAACAATTATTGGTCAATTATTATAAATAGTAATGTATTATATGGTAATTCAAACATCAAAAAAATTTATTGGAAGAAAAAACATAATTTTCATAATATATGTTAAAATAAAAATTTCATTTGGATGTTTTTAAGAACATTTTTTTATAAATCATATTTAATTTTTCATTTATGAACCCTATTAAATTTTTAAAAAAAGAAAAATAATTACATTATAATTATTTCATATAAAAATAATAACATTCTTATTTTTATGAAAACATAGACATGAATGAGAAAGATATGTGGAAATAAACATTTATGATAAATTAAGAAAACAAAATTCCATTTCAAAATAAGAAAAAATGAATCATATTCTATATTAGTTAATTAAATTTAGAAAATTGTAAATACAATTATAATATTTAAATATTTTTTATAAAATAAAAATGGGTTTTATATACAAATTATAAATGAATAATGATCCATACCATTTGATCATGCCACAATGAATGGACAGTGAGATGATGTCCCTTACACAGAGTCTAATAGTCAACAAGCATTCTTTATTATCCTAAATAATAAAAAATGTTAATTATTTAATATCATGTGAAATTTTTTATTGTTTATTAAATATTTTTATTTTATATATTTTCATTTAATATAAATTAAGATAATAAATTAATATTATATATATATATATATTATAACATATAAATGATTGTACAAAAATTAAATTAGTTGGTTGAATACTAGTAAGAGACATCCATACTGTCTGAAACCTATATTCCACTAAGAGGTTCCTTGAGTTTAGTTTTTCATTTGGAATCAAACTCATATCTCCAAATGATAGAGGATTTCTACTAGCAACAATGACCTGGGGTGTATTTTTGGGGAGAGCAAGACCACTTATCGAACTGTAACACAAGAATAGAAATTATATTATCTATATCATTAGTTCTAAATCAATTACAAAATCGGTGAACATCTTGGTGAAAAATTTAAATGAAACATTTCAAAAGTAATATCTAAAACAATGATGATCATGTTATGTGTCTATAAAGTAGCCTAAATACCTATACATGGAATTAGTAAAAAACATGTATCAAAATAAAAAAATATCAACCAACAATATCCATCGAAAGGATAATGATCCTCAACTTGATCTCATTCTCCCAAGCTCCTAAACATAGAAGAATGTCAATCATCAATCTGTAGGAATTGGCCCTGGACCTACCTACATCAAAATACTATATTCATGTACACAACTACAACTCAAATAGGGTGTGAGATACAATCCCAATAGTTCAACATCAAATGTTTCTACAACAATTAAAGGATGCGATATAGAATAAAAAACATAGTGATAGTTATATAAAATATATAGCAATAATACAAGTGAAATGTCCACGGAAAAAAGTATTGAATTGTTTTGATACTATAAATCCTAGCCAAGGTCCCTACAAAACATGTGTCCAACTATATAACATGGTAGAGACAATAAAAAAAATTAAACACCACATCCATGATGTAAAAATACATATCTTATCACCCATTAACTATCCATTTAATAAGTAAATAAAATCAACCAAGGCCACACCACAAAAGAAGAAGTTTCATGGCCACAATGAATGTTCTATATAACCAATATTGTTATCTTTATAATTATCATTATGTATGATATGAAATTTTTGTCCCCTATGGAAAGGATAGAATGTGTATTAAACCCTGAATTCCCCATTAACTCCCAAGATCGTATCGAGAGCGAAAATATTAGACTATAATGGGGGTCTATGGATCATTATAGATAAACATGCCCACTGTGATCTTAATAAATCCATAGGAAATGGGTATCAATTCTAAAGAATCTACCAAGAATTAGAATCATTAGAGGATAAAATTGAAAGGAATTCCCAACCATTATCATGACCCATGTTGTACCAAACCCATGCATTTCATTGAAAAAATTCATAATTCCATTAAATTACCATTTAATACCTAATGCTTAATCACTCATTTAAAAATTCACAACAATTAACATTTCATGAGTTTACCCACCCATTTCCAGAAATGATATTAATCCATTTCTACAAGTCAATCAAACATTTTCATATTAACATAAGGAAATTTATGAAAATAATCTATTCTAAAACCAATTTATTTTATTTCATAATATAACTCACATTTAATATCTAGTCAAGTACTAACTCATCCAATGGGTGTTTTAACAAAATAACAAGTAATAGAAATTTAAAAGTAACACCCCATGGGTGGCTTGGCATGCGGAAACAACAACCAAAACATATAAAATGGACAATGTAGAATCCATAACATGGTCCATTACATTCAATTAAATTATTCAATTCAATTTTGGTGTGATGATGGAAGTCCATGAGTGTCCAAAAATAGAAACTAAATCAATATATTACCATACCATTTTAGAATATTATAGACCACATACCATAGGTCTGTAGTTGAGTGATCCTCTGTTATCAACTCCTAATTTTTCACATGTCATAAAGTAATATATGGTCGGATTAGGAACTATATAATACTAGATATTATAATTAAAATAAATTACACTATCGATAACAAGATGATTGATTAATGAAATAAATTGGAATTTATTACTCACTGAAATGAATATAATGAGAGGTAAAATTCATGATATTGAGATTGGAAAAATTTTAATTGGTGGAAAATAATACACATTGTTCTTAAAAAGAGATCAAATGGTATTTGTTTTCAATAAAATATGATATGTTTGAGTGATATATTGTTCTTGAAAAAATTAAATGAGAAATAGTAATTTACGTAATGATTAATGGGATTATGGTTTAGAAACACTATTTTCCAAACCATTCACCAACTATATACCCTTTACTATAAGGAGGGGAACCTCACAATTCCAATTCACATTATTTCTCTAAACTTTTGAAAACACTATATTAATCCACTATAAATAATATTATATGAAAACTCACTCGTGCACATCTACTCATAAATAGATTAAAAATATATTAAAGAGCCTTTTCCAAAATGACTTGATCTCAAAAATATTCATCAAACTGTGCATCATGGGTCAAAGGGTTACTTATAACCATGAAGCACAATAGTTTTCCTCCACATGTAGGTTTATAGGCTCTAAAAAATCCATGGAAACCCCATATACCCCTATAAACTCAATGGGTATTAACCTTAGGCTTTAAATAAGCATTTAACATTGAATTAAATGGACTCTTACTTTGTATGAAAGATCCAGATATGACAATATTCCTACATAAGGAAATTCATCCTTGAATTTCCCTCTCAAAGTTGGTCATGATTTTTCTATGAATATAACTGGATAGTAAGTATGTATTTCATCCTCCCACATCCGTTTCATCTCTTCTAAATGGATGTACTATAATGACACATATACTAGAGGAACTAAATGGTATGGAAGAACCTTCATTCCCCAACCATTAATATAAATAAGATTCACCTAAATGGATTTATCAACCAGTAACACCACCTTCTTAGGACATAGAAGGTGATATTGATCTGAATTATAGTAGAGTAGCATAGATACTTGGAATATTTCATGCATAGTATAGTACCTCTGAGGTAAATACAGTTGATAGGCTAACAAACTGCATATTTCATGAATGTCAAATTACCCAACATATCATGTTGAAAGCTTACAATATCTTATATTCTATATATGTACTAGCCTCACTGAGATACTTTAAATTGCATATCCATGACACGAAACCCTAGAGATTGTCTAATTTGATCATCACAATATTTCTATCAAGTCTGTAAATTACCTATCCACTTCCTAAACAATTGGACCTTATCAGAAGCATCCAGCATGAGATGCAGTCAATGTAATGCTTCGTGGCCTAACTATGACCTGTTTATGTGAGTTTAGAATGTAATAACATACAAATTATCACAATTTTACATTTGGGACAATTCTAGATTGCTATTATTGTAGGCGAACTCAATAAAGGGGATTAGGTTCCTCCAAATATCCACAAAAATCTAGTACTCAATCTCACAATATGTTTTATAGAACATGTATCATATGATCTGATTATATATCAGTCCTAGGGTGGTATGTGGTGCTCTGATGAACCTCATTTCCTGGCTCCCTATGTTAACTCATCTAATAACATGATGTAATATATGCATCCTTACTTAAAATGTTATCATTCAAGATCATGTGCTGTAATTCTGTATCACATATATATAACCATACATTATCATATTCACATAATATAACCTTGATTTTGATAAACTGTGAATCCTTTATGTGCTTATAATAATCAAATATCTTAACATTCTATAGTTGACATCAACAAAACATCCATCAAATACATCACGACATCATCCCATTTGTACAGGGTAATAAATAACTACTGTAAATATCCAACTAGTCACTGAGGTTCTATCTTCAGTAGCAAATAGGTTGATCACTTTATAAAAAATCGGAAACCTATGTTTATATACCCTACCACTAGTATTAACGGGGTATTTCATGATACGTCATTGTATGGATGGAATGGACTACCCAAATTGAGGGATGAAACTCCCACACATTCTCTTCACATATATCCACGTGAAATAAAACACAACCATGGTTACAAATGATTCAATGCAAACCTAGAGTCTATCATTGAGTTTTTTCCTCCCTTTATAGACTTTTACTTAAGAATAGGACCTCATGATCTGATACCTACCACATCCTCACTCTATAATGTTGTGTAGAGGTCAAAAATAAGGATAAAATATATGTTCTTTCTGTACTATAATTCAAATTTATGAGAACCTTAGGAAACAGTCTATAAGATTTGACTTGATACTAGCTTCATAAGATGAATGTATCATGGTATTCCTACATAGTACAACATCCACTACATTCCCTTTCTCGGTGTATAAGCCAGATCGATGTCAAAATATTATAGTTACATAGCCCACCTTGACTACATAAAATTTATATATTTTTGTACAAGTATATACAAGAGGATTTGGTGGTTATTTTACACCAAAAAAGTCTCATTATAAATATTTTCACGAACAATTTAATGCATAAAAACATACTCTCTCTTGATATCTTCCATTGGGTAGTTCCTATTATTTGGAATTAGCTTTAGGACTTGTACACTACAACTCTAAATCAATGAATGAGACCTTATACATGTTTGATATATACAGTGTTATAATACATAGTGTAATATCATCCATACTCTATGAGAATCATGACTGGTGCGGCTGTCAATCTCCCATTTAGCTCCTAAAAAAGTGTAAAATAAGTATTTTTGCATACAAACATCACTCTATTAATACTCCATCCCACATGTTTTACTACTGGGTTAGATAATTCAATTATGAAATACATATAATATATATAAACATATAAAATACATTTATTATGTTGTATGAGGATAAAAATCATTGTAAGGGAAATAAAATTTATGTAAACCATTAACCTAGATATAAACATAAAAAATTGTATAACATTTATCTATATCTTTAATTTTATGGGGTCTATGAAATAAAGTATTTTATCACGAATAAAAAACATAATTTTTTCATATGGTCCAATTTAATCTCTTATAAGGTAATTAAATATCATTTTTCATAACATACATCATCACACTAACAACTTGTTTTAAACCACTTAAGACGTAACTTGATACCAATTAAATCCATTAGAGAAACCCTTTAGTAACTATGTACTTATAATATATTAATATAAGAAACATTTCCCAATTAATTTTAGTATTGAATTGGTGAACACATCTTAAAATATATATCAGGCTCTCTCGGTGTTACTTATGTCCACCAATTATATATGTTGTAATGGGATCACAAGGATATTTATGGGAACACCCATCTATTATTTGTAATTATTAAATACCTTATTAAGAGTAAAGCATTTTTTTTGAAATTTTATGGTCATAAATAGTAAAAATAAATATTTTCATATCATACAAATATAACTTTCATTTTTAAAAATTCCATTTTATTTTAAAACACCATTTTAATTTAAAAATACAATTTTCTTTTGAAAACCCTTTTTCACTATAAAAATACACATTTATTTTGGGAAACTATTATCAATAAAAAATAACTAAAAAATGTTACATATAGTTATTATTGAATTGAAAAAAAAACTAAATAAAACCATTACATAATTTTTATAGTGATAAAAACATTTATCTCCATATATTATATTATAAAACATTTCTTTGACATTTTCTGAAATGTTCTATATAATCAAGTATATATATACATGTTGAAACACATTGAAATAATGGAAAAAGAGACCTATGATATACTCTATAAATATTCTATATAAATATGTAATCTTCTATTATTAATTTTAAAAACATGGACATGAATGATAAATACATGAGAGGAAATCTTCGAAATTTGATTTCATAAAAGAAAAGTCACAAATCATATTGGAATCACATGAATCATAATGCCAACGAAATAATAAAAGTAAAAAAATTTAAATATCATGGGAATAGAAAAATTTATTATATAACATTTAAATTTTACATTATATTCCCAATATAAATGATTATAGGTATGTGACATAAAAATACACCCCAATAAATTTAAATTTAGATGAATTTCATTACCTAGAGCCTGACTTGTCACATACATTCATTGTCACACTGATAGAATGATGTTAATTATCTACTTGTTTTATTACATTTAATACTATTATGGTAAAATGTTTTTTCTTATTACCATAATATATATAGTTAAATAATCAATTATGATTATTTTAGGTGTTTCGATGATAATTTTCTTATGAGTCAAAAATTATATCGGAAGGATAAATATTTTTCAAAGAGTTCATTATTTAACATATGGAAAATAAAAATCATTATTAAAATATAATATAAAAACATATATAATATTTACTAAAAAACTTTGAATGATGGTTATGCAAATTGAAGAGTGTTACAATCATTTTGATGTTTGGTCGAACATACACATTAGTAACATTTTCATTTTTAATCATTAATATAAATAGAATATGAGTAATATTTTATCTTTCTATTATGACCATAAAATTAAAAGTACCAAATTATTTATTTAATTAATAATATATAAAGCATCAATGTGTTTGAGTTATAAATAAATAATCTGAAAATTATGTGGAGGTAGTGGTACAAACATACACAAACACCATTAAAATTTTATAGTGTAAAAACTAATATATTATATTTTATGAATTATTAATATATCACTAATATCATTATGAACTCATTTTTATTAAATATATTCATCAAAATTATCCATTTTAATATCTATTTAAATAATTATTAATAAATTAATCAGATTGATGCATGGGAAGTTAGTTCCCCATAAACACGAGTGATGCTATCCTATAACCAAAAGAATTGAAATAACGAAGGTATAATTGAAACCATACCTCCATATGTATAAATATGTTAAATATATATAATATAATTTTAATCCATCATATTAAAATTATTGGGAGGTGATGATGGAAGTTGAATAACATAATATCACAATACAGTAGTAATTCGTGCCCTTGAATAACGATTTAGTAACACATTTTATGGAATAAAATATGTATTAAGTAATTATATTAAAATAATAAAATCTAAATATATATTAGATGTTGATTTCATTATATAATTAATTTTGATAAAAATTTTTATGGACTTGTTAGAATAAAAAACTAGTAATAGATTATAATTTTACCTCTTCTATGACCATCTCATTATTATTAAACAAAATATCTCTCTTAAATGGTTTTATGGTTCATATAAGATTTCTTTGATTAGTAGATGTAATTGAGGATGACATTTTGGAAATTAATATAACAACAAATAATTTTAGAATTCAAAAGAGTGGAGAAGTTCTAGTATCTTTTATGAGGGTAGTGAGTCGAACACATGGAATTTTAGAGAAGAAAAAGTGTACCCATGTTATTCACATGATAAAAGATTCTAAATGTATAGTTATCAAAAATTAGTCATTAGGTTTTATAAATATTAATTAAAATATATTTATAAAAGTTTTTATGTTCTTTAAAACATTATATTTTTTTAATCACCAGTAAGAATTAATTTTAGTTTTTTAGACTTTTAAAATATCGATCATCTTTTACTTATATAGGAGTCTCAGTATTTTGGTTAGGGTCTCATGTTTTACTAAATATGTATTGAGTAACCCCAAAATATATTCCCTAATAATTTTTTTATCATTTAAAAACAAATGTAAAATTATTGAAATACAATTTTTGAATGCTTAGAAAAGTGAATAAATTATATCTATTGATATATATATTAAAAGAATTTTTCATAAAACAATATTATTAATGAATAAAATTATACTACTATAAAATTATTTAAAATTTTCATAGAATTTACCATTAATTTATATTGAGTAAGAATATATATATATATATATATATATTAATATTGTTTATAATATATTAACCTAGGAATTTTACATTTATGTTATATCGATAGTATATTTTGTGTGATGTTTATACTCGATAAATAGTGACAAACTCAAAATAAAATGTAGTTTCATTTTATAAAATATGAAGGTGATAGAATATTCATTTTATGTCAAATAAATTCAAAACTACTTATGCCATTATAAATATGGGGACATATTATAATATTGGTTTCTTAGACTGGCATTACAGTTGTTTGAATATTTTTTTAATGGTTTCACCACATAAATCATGAAGTACTATTTTATTTTGAACTAATATAATGTGATGAAATGGTTAATTATTGTTATGTCATAACATGTTTTCATTTACCCATGCCACATATATTTATTTTAATTAATACAATGAAAATTTTAAATCAGATTGTTTTTATTTATCTTACCAAAATTTATTCATATGAAAGCATTACATGTGTGGACTAAAAAAACATCACTTATGCTTCATGATTGTTTTTCTAAATATAGAAAATAGTAAACCCAGTTCTCATATTCACATATATTTCATAATTAATTTAACCCATTATGATCCATTAATTACATAAAAATCATAAAATAATAGATGAATATATTTATACATGAAAAAATGTAAAAATATATATAATCAAATATAATAAAATTATATAATCATATATAAAAAAATATTTGAAACATTCATACATTTTTAAAATAAAATATATAATGTAATGAAAATTTATAAATTTTAAAAAATATGATTAAAAAACATAATAAAAATTAATTATAAAGACTAAAATCATTAAAAAATAACACAGATGATGAAAACAGTTTTTTCAAAAAGAAAAATATGTTAATTATAAAAAATTTAAAATATAAGAAATTATGAATATAAATATGTAAATCAAATATAATAATAGTAAAAAACTAATTTATAATCCTCAAAAATAAATTACATTAAAAAAAATTCAATTTATTAATTGATATATTAATGTATACTGATAAAAGTTTTCATTAATGAATAATGTAACTAATAGTTGAATAATTTATCTTCAGAAAAAAAATAAATTAACTTAATAAATTTGGATTTAAATAGATTCTGAATTTCATTGAACTCAAATGAAGGCTGTAGAAACAGTTTGAATGTTTAGTGATTAATGTGAATCATATTAACAAATATAAATGTAGATAAGTGATAATGGATAAATTTATAATAAATATTTTATATCGTAAACTTTAATGAAAAATGTAATGTATTTACAAAGAAATCAATTCAATAATAATTAATAATAACAAAATAAACATTTAATAAATAAAATTAAATGGAGATAAAAATGATTCAAACTATTAAGAAATTAGAAGAAATAAAAATTTATAAATAATATTTTTAAATATAAATAGTTATAAGAAAAAATATTTTTATTGAAAAATAATAATAATAAATAGTATGAGTCAATAAAAATTCAAAATTATTTATAATTGATATTAAAATAATATTAAAAAATAGATGATTCCAATTTATAAAAAACATATAAATTATTTATATTCAAAAATAAAATAGTAAAATTAATATTTTTAATTTAATTTAGTTTTTAGGAATTATTATTTTAATTAACTAAATTAAATTTCTTTGATAGCTTGTGGAATAGAAAACATTTTTTAGTCTCTATTTCACAAAACATTGATTATTAACAAACTATAATATATTAATATTATTATTATATAAAATTTACCATTATAACACAGTAGATAAAATTTGTGTTTTGAATAATAATAAATATTATTTTAATATTATATAGTATTTTTTATGTATAGAAATCATATTAATAAAAATGTAATTAATATTTATAAATACCTTTATATGTGTGGAAAATACTATTTTTATATAATAATTTATTTAATTGTTTTTATAATAAAATAAAATTAATTTTAACAATTAATAATTTTTTTAATAAAAACGAAAACAATTAATATTCATGTTAAAATTATTTTGTATTTAATTATTAATAAATTTTTAAAGTGACATATTATTCACTAAATAGTTAAAACCAGGTTTTTATTTTGAGTTGTCGTTCAATTTTAAAAAAAGGAAAACATTTTTAATGGTTTCAAAAGTAAAATTAGTAAAATTATTTATAAATATGTTCCAAATTATGTCATTGGAATAAATTTAATGTAACTCCCCAACCTCAATAACCCAGAGTCGGTTAATTATTATATAACATTATAATGATCAGAAGGGATCAAATCCGGAAAGACCGATCAGTTTAGTAGCCTTATAATTACTAGATACATTCCTATGTTTTACATTACATCATGAAATAAATATATCTAAAACATTTACCCATTGACCACACTTAAATATTTAGCCTATCCTTGCAAGTCAACCATAAAATATTTCTTCACATCAGGTAAAATAAGACAATGAAATGGGTGAGCTGAGATGTTGAGTAAGGATAACAATATAGCGGAATATTTCATAAATAAGTCTAAACAATTAAGAAATTGTATAATACTAAAACATAAGCCATTTAAACATAAAATTCTGCATAATATGGCCAATATAAATCAAATAATTTTGTTTTCTTATTCACATGGATGTTTTACTAGTCGAATAAGGACAAGAAATATCAATAGCCAATTTCATAAGGATTGAAGGAAAAATGATAGACTTCATAACTACATAGTCAAGGCATTGTTCCAAGACTACAAATTAAGTTTTGTCAAGGCCTTGTGACAAGACACTTGTTTTCTAATGAGACCTACCAAATCATCAAGGAGCTATACTGGTCTCCACCAATCATTTATTAATTCCAATGAATTCTTCATATGAAAAGGGTTAAACATAACATAAACATTCATATTAAAATTAACATAAGAAATGTCAATACATTATCCATATACCATGAGTTGTGTAAAAATAACACATCTATAGTCAAACATATCACAAATCCTTAAGATCAATATAGAATTTTATTATCATAATAAATCAACTTCAAAAAGTTTAAAATACATCATAGGATGTTGACATATATGAAATCAAGACTTTTTTTAGAGAAATATCTCTTTCAATTTTGATGTAATTTAAAAGATATATAATTAAAAAATAAAACATTTATTTTTTAAAATATTCTTATAAGATTTAATGGTAATCTTATATGATTTTATAATGGCATAAAATAGCCGCACCCACCGTATAAGTTATAAAAGACAATCTTACCTTAATTTAGTCGAAAAAGTCATAAAGTTCCTTGTTTGGAAAATGATGGAAAGATTTCATTCAATGCAAATATGGTAATATAAGGGTATAAATGACATTTACCCATAGTCTAGTAAATATTAAGAATTATTTGAATTAAATTTTTATGAAAACACTGATGTGGATGATAAAGAGATCCCAGTAGATACTTACATATCAACAACCTCAAATAAGTAATGAGATTGTATAATTAACCAATACCTTGTCCTTTTATATAGTCGATTTTTTGTTAACCTAATTTATAATTGTTATAAAATATTTATTATATTATAAAAGAACTATTTACATAAATATAATATCATTTGTGATCCTCTAATATTTCTTTGTTAATGATATTTTAGTAGTTTCATCGTTTCAAGTGTTAACTGATTCATTTTCCATTATATGTTTGGTTACGTAAGCCATGTTTGTTATGGATAGGATATATTTGATTCATCTAACAAATGATATTATGTTTATAAACATTATTTTAGATCAAAAGATGAATATTATTATAGAATTATTACGATTGAAATGAATCTCATTGTGTTCGTGGAGACATTAATCACTGCATACGCACAAGTGACAATATAATTATATTAATGGTCACATCATATTTAATTGGATGGCTGATCATATATAAAGAATAATTAAAATTTTATATTTATTATTTACATCAGTTATACACATTATTATACCAATCCAAAATAATTATGTGTTTGAATAACAAACTACACCGCGACGTTGAGATGGTAAGCCGTACGTACGCACGTATAGTGACTTTATCATTTATAGGATCGATAGAATAGTGAATATGATTGTAAAATATTTATAATAACATCAAAATATGTATAAGGTACTGGATTAATTATTTTTTTATGGAATCAACAATGAAAGAGGAAGTGGAAGAAGAAAAGAACATGGAAGACAATGGTGAAATTATTACCTATTCTTTATGATTTTTTTTAGTTGATCAAAAGGGCTCTTTAAAATGTCTTTCTGGTCAATGTAAAGACTATAGGTTGATTTAAGGGTTGTTGGGAGGATATTTCGGCTGGGGTTGTCCGACACAAATGGATTTAGAGGGTGAAATTAATAGAATCGGAAGTATCCTTTTATAAGAGAGGTACGGGTCACTATATGAAAAGAATGAAATATTATTTTATAATAAAAGACTTTTTGGTTTCTAATGGATCCAATATGATTTTTTTTATAGGATAATGTGGGATGGGTATAAAACCTCTCATGAAATAGGTTTTAGACATGTTTAGGTTACCATATTAACCTTATCTTTTAGATTTAACTCTTAGTTATATAGTTTGACATTTTCCATGTCTCTTTGAATTTTTATGTAATATGGTTAATAATCATACTATATAAAGCAATGAAAACCCAAAGTGGTTCATTTTTAATATACATAACCATATATATATATATGTCCTATGGCCGATCATTAGGTTTCTAAAAATATTATATCAATTAATAATATAGTATTTGTTTTAAAAACACAATTATGTCAATTTTGACACTATTTAGTATTTCTTTATTGTGAAAATCCTAATAGCATGATTACTTTGAAAAAAATTATTTAATCAACTGTAACATGTCATATTAAGCTAGAAAATTATTGAATTCATCAAAAGTCTCAAATTACATTTATTTGTAGATTTGTAATCTTAATTATTTTAATCTTTCGTTTATAAGTTAATTACTCCATCATCATTGTGTCTTAAATAAAATAAAATATATAATATCTAAAAATTATAAATAAAATACCATATTGTAGGAAATATTTTTATCTTTCTAATTAATATTATTAGTCAAATTTATATTGTGTTTATTCCTATATTTAAAAATATATAGTTATAAAACATAGAATTTAACCCTTTTAACTTTTCTTTAAATAAAATATTATTAAATGTCCTAATCCAATGTAAAGACCAGGAAATTTCAAATAAAAATTTTTCTTGATTTTCTTTGAGATTTTACAAGAGCACAGTTTCTGACGGCGTATGATTCCGAGGTCCGGAGTGCCCGAAATCAATTTCCAAAGTTTAGCTTGGGTAAGTTCAGTGAACGAACGAGCGGGTTTTTCTAACTTTTGAACCGGTGCTCAGAATTGAAATCTGAGGGCACCGATGAACTCGTAGCGCCAGTTTTTTCTAAAAAAAGACACTTTTCTGGAGTTGCGTTTTCTTGGGTGGAGTTTTACTTAATTGGGTTAACTAATGAAAAAAATATAATATTGTGCAACAGATTTTTTTTATTCAAGGAAGTGTTAACCTAAGCTAAAGTGATTGAGTGGGACCCAAATCCTAACTAATCCACTAGTTAGGATATTAGTGGGGTGGGGCCCACATGAGCCCCACCCTTTCAACTTCTTCAAACCCTCCTTAATTTCAGTAATGCACCCCACCCACCCCCCAATTAATGAAATTCAACTCATGCGTTTATTTAAATATTAAACACCTCTATTAATTGGGCGGTTTAAAACATTGCAATTAATTAAATTAATTGTTTTATTCAATTTTAAATTTCAAAGAAGTTGGATTGTGTGTTAATAAATTGAGACAAGTATTATTTTATTAGTGGTTAGTTGGTTGAGTGAGGGCTTGGGAGATTTACTCGAAGCCTTGAACCATTTTCTTCCTCGACGAAGAATGCAAAGAACACGAAGAACACGAAAAACACCGACCTCCGACGAAGGTCGACAAGAACGCCGGCCTCCGACGATGGTCGTCAAGAACGCTGCATCCTCAGAGAACGACGACACAACACCGACGAATCTTTTCTCCACGACGCGACGATCCTCCTTCCGCGATGCCTTCTTCTGCAACATGAAATCCCGCGACGAACCTTCGTTCATCTTTTCCTCGAGGTAGGGGAATTATAATCTTTTTTTCGTGATTACCATCTTCATTGATTGTCAACTTTTTAGAGCCGCCTGATATCGCAATAACAGGAGGAGGTCGGACCGCATGAACATGACCGACCCTCCTTCCCCCTTTGTTGTTTGATTTTGTTGTGGCACGTTTACGGCGGCGCGTTTTCGTTGCACCGCGCGGAAGCTATGAAATATGGCGAAGAAGTGTGGCACCGGAGCGTCATGCCATTGAAGTCGATCAATGCCGCGACGCCATCGCGTCGCGCCGGAAAACCACGAAGAGACGTGGTTTGTTTATTTGGTGTGCAGATCGACAGGCCATGGAAGAACAGGTCGTAGGGGTGATTCGAAGTCTTTACAGCGAAGGGCAGGTCTCGGGAGGACCGCAGGCGATGACGGAATTGAAATTGAACCAACTGAGCGTGTCAGGTGATCCGCGGAAGGTACTATCGGCGTGCCCCGCCTGCGTGGCGGCGCGCCGCCGTCAGGAATCGTCGTGGCTGAAGCCGCGGCGGAGGCGGGATGTCGCGGCCGCGTAGGATCCTATGGAGAAGGGACGCGGTGATCGGCCGCGTCTCTGGAAGAGGATCGGCCCCCCACGTGGGGTCCGCGATTTCCAAATAGGGGGCAGCGCGCCCCCCGTTTCTTCCGCTCGGCCGTTTCGGACGAGCCGCTAGGTCCGCGGGCGCCGCGCCTATCTAGCGCCAGGCCAGGCTGCCCAGGACGGGCTGGGTCGTGCCCAGGCCGGGCCTGGCCGCTTGGGCCAGGTCGTGCAAACCAAGCGGGGCCGCACCCTAAAGGGCCGGACCCAGACCCGGATCAGGTCGACCCGGTTCGGGCCGACCTGGGGGGGGGGGGGTATCGGGCCAGTTCGGACCGGGCCCGAAGACCCTAATTTTGGACAGTTTTGTTCGAACTCCCATATCATGGGCCACGGTCCTCGGATCGATGCACCGTCAATTGTGATGCGATACTTGGATCGAGACGGTCGTTTCAGTATTATACACAGATTGTTTCGGAGAACTTTAAGTACGACCGGGTTGGTTCGTATACAAAACCAACCTGGCCCTCAGAGCGGAAACACTTATATCTTGAGCTCCAAACATCTGATTGATGTGTCGTCAACTTTGTTGGATACCTCTTGATGAGACGAAACTTTTGGCACACTTCGCCTGAGTTTTGGTTGCAGTTGGATTGTGGACAGGTTAGATTGTACCCGAAATCCAACATGGCCCCTAGAACGGAAAAGATGATAACTTTCAGACCAGACGTCTGTTTGACGAACCGTCAGCGACGTTGGTGATCAAGTTGAGAAAGGGTCCCTATAAGCATACCCTATGAGAGTTTAGGCTGCAGTCAAGATACGGTCGGGTTGGTTCTCACACGAAACTAACCGGGCCCCTGGGACGAAAAGGCTAGTAACTCACATACCAGGCGTCCGACTGACGCTCCATCTGTTGCGTTGAGACCCCTATGACAAGGTGGTCCGTTCAGAAACATATTCGTGGAACATTGTGATACTTGCAGTATCGACCAGTAGCTCGTGGAGTGAACCCTCCCGGTGACGAGCTAGTAGAGTGCAGAGACCTAGTAGCTGGCTGAGACTTGACGACTACTGATCTATCGTCTCGGTGTGTTTCAGATAGCATAGTGGGGAGCACTTGGTTGTAGTGGTAGACCCACGGCGGAGGACCACTTGGTTGTAGCGCGGACTCGTGGTACTCAACAGAAAGAGTACCCTTGGAGGCTATGAGGGGGAGCGCTTGGTTGTAGCAGCAGTCCCACGGCGGAGGAGCGCTTGGTTGTTGCGGCATACCTGCAGTACTCAATAGAAGAAGTACCTCTAGAGCATATGAGGGGGAGCGCTTGGTTGTAGCGGCAGACCCATGGTGGGATGCGCTTGGTTGTAGCAGCATTCCCATAGTACTTGACAGGTGGAGTACTACAGAAGTCCAATGTTAGTGGGGCGTGCTTGGTTGTAGCGGTAGGCCCACTATACTCGACAGAGGAGGAGTTCTCCAGCAACCGTGGTTTCAACATCTTGAATCAAATCCTGGTTGAGTTGAGTCTATGACCTTTTTGTTTACCTCATGATTGAGACGGTTCAATTGATAACTTAGGTATATGTATGGGCATATACCTGGGTAGTGGTTATCCTTTCTTTTCATGGTCTTTGTGTTCCTCATGATTGAGATGGGTTACAAGATAACTTATGTATAAGTATGGGCTTATCCTATGTAAGGGTTATCTATGGTGTTCCTGCTTTGTGGTTATCCTTGTTGGATTTAGAGAGACCTTGAGTGTCTCGGGGTCCGTACTGAGTATCGTTATCCTCACCCCTACACGAGCTATGCCCGCACCTCGTTGTCTTGGTTGCCGACGATGGGCAGTGCTGTCAGAGGCCGAGTGTTCGAGGACTGGACGATACCCAGAGGTGGACCACACGATGAGTCAGTATCCAGGGATAGACTTCACAATGAGACGACACACGAAAAAGGTTGATGGGTGAGAGAGTTTTGGAGGCTATCTGTACCTACCCTTCAGGTAGGATCCGTGGTGGACGATTCAGGAGCTGTGCCATCTGTACCTACCATTCAGGTAGGATCCGAGGATGACGACCTAGGATCCGCTTCCTTTCTTCCAGCTGTTTGTATTTTTTTGTTGTACATTAATTTATTTGTAGCTGTACCTTCAGTGGGGGTGTATTATGGCCCATTTACATTTCAGCACTTCGTTGGTACTTAGTGTTTTACTTCATCTTGTACTCTGTGGTGTTTTGTTTACTTTTATAAAGGCAATTCCTTCCCAGTTATCGGGATTTATGCCTTTGGTGCTAGTCTCCATCTCCTGGCCTATGGAAGGCAGGTTTGGGGTAGTCACTACACGAGTCCCGAGGATGGGTCGTGAAAAATTGGTATTAGAGTAGATCGGTTCTACCGCAGTACTTATAACTCTGATATTTTCGTTGTGTTGGAAATAGTGTTAATGGTACCGAGTGTGGTTCTCAGTTCAGGGAATCTAGTTTTGGTGCGTGCGTCGACGTATGCATAAATCATGACCTTGACACCTGATTTCCGACTTTGTGCATGAAAACACTGATTGCGTGTGTGTTTTCAAATGTTTTCCCTTAAAACAGCTCAAACCAGGTCATCCCACCAGGTATAAATCGTTTCATCATGTCACGTTTCTTCTTTCAGGATTCCTTTTCATAGATGACCACCTAGATCCCAGAGGGATGTGCATACTGACAGCCTGTCGAGCGACGAGGCTTCAGTATAGGGCTCTCTTGCAGTTGAGGCACTAGCGGAGGCACCAGCAGCGCTACCATATTTTTGGCCACCAATGCCACTAGCCCCAGCGGTAGGATATGCATTCCGCATGAGCGTGCTGCACGAGTTCCTGCACCAGAGGACACCTAGGTTCTGGGGAGAGACGGACCCGCAGGCGGCTGAGGATTGGCTAGAGGCAGTGGTGAGAGTCTTCAGGCAAGTGGGGACGCAAACAGACTTCATGGTCCTATTTGCTGCCAGCCTTCTTTAGGCAACAACGGGCAGGTGGTGGAGCAACTTGTTCCAGTTTTGCAACGGGATGAACTTCACATGGGGAGACTTCGAGACCTTCTTCAAGGTGGAGTTTGTACCAGTAGCTCTGCACCCCGAGCGTGTTCAGAAGATGATGCCTTTGCCACATGTTCTTCCATCAGTAGCCGAGTCATCTGTAGGTAGTAGAAATATTATGCAGAGGTCCAAGAGGACCAGAGCCAGCCGTACGAGGAGCAGGAAGTGTTATGAATGCGGCAGGAAGGGTCACCTGGCACGTGACTGCCTGACCCCCCGCACTGTTGATCCGTAGGTGTTGGAGGAGCCACCAAGGCAGAAGCAGCGGAGGGTGCTTGAGAAACAGCTGAGTGGTGGGAAAGGCAGTAGAGCTCCGCGAATAAGTGGAAAGGAGCGGAACTAATTGGTTACTTTTGTTCTTGGTACTTCTAGTTCCATGTTGCTGTTGTATTTGTGTCTTTGTAATATGAGATGTAGTAATAAAAAGACACTTATCTTTGTGATGTTTTATTTCCTATCCTTTTGTTCGGTTGATACTGAGAGGTTCCGGTTAAAAACTATTGACTTGACCCTCATATTCGAGATTTCTACTGGAGGGGACCCAGTGACCTCACACTGGTGCCGACAGTGTGACTCGACCCTTGGAGGCGAGAGTGACAGTAGGATCTCTTGGTAGTTACGTCGAGGCCTTACAACGTCATCCATGGAATGAATGCATCAATCATGTCAGGATTGACTGTATTAGGAAATGGGAGTGGTTAATCCAGGAGATGAGACCGAGTTTCTCTTTTCGTAAAGGAAGAAATCTTAGCAGCTCTTTTAGAGTGTAGGCAAAGAAGGTGAAGATCATCCAGGAGCAGATGAAGACTGCGCAGTGCAGTAAGAAACAAGAAACTGGTGCCAGTCTTAGAGACTCCGGTGTGTTGAATGTTTCAAGAAGAGGAAGTTTTAAGGAGAGATGATTCTGCGAAGCAGTAGATGTAGAGGCATAGCTAGGAGAGCAGCATAAGGTGGTGCACTTTTAAACATGCTACAACCACCCGCCTTAGTTGTCCCAGCCAGGCTCAGGGAGATGGAGGGAAAATGAAGAGTGCAGCTGCATGCGGTCAAGGAGTGTGACCCAATAGATCTAAAAACGATAAAGGGAAAGTATGTGTCCACTACTAGTTGTCGTAATAAAAGACGTCAATATGAATCATTACTTCCTTTCACAAATCGTGTCCCATACCTAGATTTTCTGGTAAGCCGTAGAAGTGACCCTCACATCTGGAGATACCTTGGGAGAAGACTTGATAGTCACACTTATGTCAACAGTGTGGTCAGACCCTCGAGGCGAGAGTTTTGGTTGGAATCTACTGGTGGAAGCATCGAGGCCTTACGATGTTGGTTTGAGTATGGACAGGGCAAACACATTTCATACACAAATTGATGGTATTCAGCAAAAAGGTTGTGGTTTAGCTACGACGTCAGGATGGGTTTTCCGTTCTTGACGAAAGGGAAACATCAGGCAGCACAGGAAAACTTATGCATTGGAGGGATTGGGTGATCACTCTTGAGTCGGTCAACCATACCCTCGTGGCACTAGGAGTTTTGAGTTATAGTTCCAAACAGGAATTGGATACCTCTAGGGTTCGAGGATGACGATCTCATCCTTACACGGGTCTCACCTCGATGAGGTTTACGGAGATGTGTCCGAGGTGACAAGTTATCTCCGAGGTTCAACAGACCTTTCAAGGTCATCAGCAGGGTAGGCAAGGTGGTTACCGCTTAACCCATACACCTCAGTTTCATAAGTTGCATGATGACTTCCACGTATCTCAGCTGAGGAGATACGTGCACGACCATTCACATATCATCGACCATGAGGAGTTGGACGTTGGAGATGGGGTGACATTCACAGAGGTTCCAGTGGGGATCGAGGATCGACGGGAGAAGATCCTATGAGGGCGGTCGATTCCTCGGGTGCACTTTCACTGGCAGTACGGGATCCTCCAGGTGATCACATGGGAGCGGAAGGCTCAGATGCGTGATCAGTACCGCTTTTGTATCCCTAGTTTGTGTTAAAGCTTTATGGGGACGTAAATACCTGAGGTGGGAGTAATGCAAGACATTGAAATTTCAAGGAAAATCTTTTCTTAATTTTTTTTTGAATTTTACAAGAGTTCAGTTTCTGAGGGCGCCTGATTCTGAGGTCCGGTTTTCCCAGAATCAATTTCCGAAGTTTAGCTTGGGTACATTCCGTGAACGAACGAGCGGGTTTTTCTAACTTTTGAACTGGTTATCGGAATTGAAATCTAAGGGCACCGATAAACTCGTAGCATTGGTATTTTCTTATGAAGACCCCTTTCTGGAGTTGCGTTTGATCGGGTGGAGTTTTACTCAATTGGGTTAACTAATGAATAAAATAAAATATTGTGCAACTGATTTTATTTGTATTCAAGGAAGTTTTAACCTAAGATAATGTGGTTGAGTGGGACCCACATCCTACCTAATCCACTAGTTATGATATTAGTGGGGTGGGTCCCACACGAGCCCCACCCTTTCACCTTCCTCAACCCCTCAATTTCAGTAACGCACCCGCACCCCCCCCCAATTAATGAAAGTCAACTCGTGAATTTATTTAAATATTAAACACCTCTATTAATTGGGCGGTTTAAAAAGTTTCAATTTATTCAATTAATTGTTTGATTCGATTTTGAATTTCAAATACGTTGGCTTGTGTGTTAATAAAATAAGACCAGTCTTATTTTATTGGTGGTTAGATTGTTGAGTGAGGGCTTGGGAGATTTACTCAAAGCCTTGAGCCTTTATCTTCCTCGATGAAGAACGCGAAGAACGCGAAAAATGTGAAGAATGCGAAGAACGTCGACCTCCGACGAAGGTCGACAAGAACGCCTGATCCTTGGAGATCAACAACGTGACGCCGAATAATTTTTCTCCGCGACGCGACAATCCTCCTTCCGCGACGCATTCCTCCACGACATGCAATCCTGCGACGAACCTTTGTTCAACTTTTCCTCGAGGTAGGGGAGTTATATTCTTTTTGTTCACGATTACCTTCATCGCTGATTGTCATCGTTTTAGAGCCACCTGATATCGCAGTAATGGGAGGAGGTCGGACCGCATGAACACGGCCGACCCTCCTCCCCCCTTGGTTTTTTGATTTTGTTGCTTCACGTTTAAGGCGGCGCGGTATCGTTGCACCGCGCAGAAGCTATGAAATTGGACGAAGAAGTGCGGCACCTTCGCGCCACGCCGTTGAAGTCGAACAAAGCCTCGGTGCAGTCACGCCACGCCGGAAAACCACGAAGAGCCGCAGTTTGTATATTTGGCGCGACGATCGACGTGTCATGGAAGAACGGGCCTCATGGGTGATTTGATGTCTTTACAGCGAAGGCCAGGTCCCGGGAAGACTGAAGGCGAAGACAGAATTGATATTGAACCACTAGAGCGCATTCGGTGGTCCGCGGAATGTGCGGCCGACACACCCCGCCGGCGCGGCGGCACCCTTGCATGCCGCCGACAGGAGCCGCCGCGGCTGAAGCCGCGACGGAGGCGGGATCCCGAGGCCACGTGGGATCTAGTGGAGGAGAGACATGGTGATCTGCCACATCGCTGGAAGAGAAGCGGCCCACATGTGGGGTCCGCAGTTTCCAAATAGGGGGCAGCGTGCCCCCCCCCCCCCCCCCCGTTTCTTCTGCTGGGCCGTTTCGGCCGAGTCGGGTGGTACGCGGGCACCGCGCTGTGCCAGCGCCAGGCCGGGCCGGGCCGCACCCTAAAGGGCCGGACCCGGACTCGGATCGGGTCGGCCCGGTTCGGGCCGACCCGGGGGGTATCGGGCTGGGTCGGACCGGGCTCGAACCCCCTAATTTCTGACAGTTTCGTTCAAACGCCCATATCTTGGCACACAGACCTCCAATCAACGCACCGTCAGTTGCGATGCGATACTTGGATCGAGATGGTAGTTTCGGTATGTTACACTCAAGGTTTTAGAGAACTTTGAGTACGGCCGGGTTGGTTCAGATACGAAACCAACCGGTCCCTCGGAGCAGAAACACCTTTATCTTGAGCTCCGGACGTCCGATTGACATTCCATCGACTTTGTTGGATTCCTCTTGATGAGATGGAACTTTTGGCATACTTCTCCTGAGTTTTGGTTACAGTTTGTAAGTGTCTGGGTTGGATTGAGCCCGAAATCCAACCGGGCCCCTGGAACGGAAAAGATGATAACTTTCAGACCGGACGTCCGTTTGACGAACCGTCAGTGGCGTTGGTGATCACTTTGAGAAATATTCCTTATGATCATACCCTATGAGAGCTCATGGTATAGTCGAGATTCGGCCGGGTTGGTTCGCACACGAAACCAACTGAGCCCCTAGGTCAAAAATCTAGTAACTCACAGACCGGGCGTCCGACTGACACGCAGTCTGTTGCGTTGAGACCCCTATGATGAGGCGGTCCATTGAGATACTTCATTTTGGAACTTTGTGATACATGGAATATCGAAAAGTAGCTCATGGAGTGGACCCTCCCGGTGACGATCTAGCAGAGTAGAGAGACTTAGTAGCTGGCTGAGACTTGACGACTGCTAATCTATCGTCTCGTTGTGTTTCAGGTAGCTCAGTGGGGAGCGCTTGGTTGTAGCGGTAGACCCACGGAGGAGGAGCGCTTGGTTGTAGCGGAAGACCCGCGGTACTTAACATAAGGAGTACCTCTTGAGGCTATGAGGGGGAGCGCTTGGTTTTAGCGGCAGACCCACTGTGGAGGAGCACTTGGTTGTAGCAGCAGTCCCACAGTGCTTAACAGAAGGAGTTCCTCTAGAGCCTATGAGGGGGAGAGCTTGGTTGTAGCAGCAGAAACATGGTGGGAAGTGCTTGATTGTAGCAGCAGGCCCACATTACTCAACAAGTGGAGTACTACAGCAGTCCAAGGTTAGTGGGGTGTGCTTGGTTGTAACAGTATGCCCACTGTACTCGACCGAGGAGGAGTTCTCCAGCAGCCGTGGTTTTGACATCTTGAATAAATTCCTAGTTGAGCTGAGTCCATGACCTTTTTTTTACCTCATGATTGAGATGGGTCACTTGATAACTTAGGTATATGTATGGGCATATACCTGGGTTGTGGTTATCTATTGTTTTCATGATCTTTGTGTTCCTCATGATTGAGATGGGTTACTTGATAACTTAGGTATAAGTATGGGCTTATATCTAAGTAAGGGTTATCTATTGTGTTCATGCTTTGTGGTTATCCTTGTTGGATTTAGAGAGACATTGAGGGTCTCAGGGTCCCTAATGAGTATCATTATACTCACCCCTGTACGGGCTATGCCCGGACATCATTGTGTTGGTTGCAGACGACGGGAAGTGCTGTCGGAGGCTGAGTGTTCGAGGAATGGAGGGTACCCAGAGGTGGACCACACAGCGAGTCAGTATCCGGAGGTTGACTTCACGACGAGACGACACACAGAGGAGGTTGACGGTCGAGATCGTTGTGGAGGCTATTTGTACATACACTTTAGGTAGGATCTGTGGTGGACAATCCAGGAGCTGCACCATCTATACCTACCCTTCAGGTTTGATCTAAGGAGGATGACCCAGGAGCCACTTCCGTTCTTCCAGTTGTTTGTCTTTTTCTGTTGTACATTCATTCGGTTGTAGCTGTACTTTTAGTTGGGTTTGTATCCTAGCCCATTTACTTTTCAGAACATCTTTTGTACTAAGTGTTTTACTTCTGCCTGTACTCTGTGGTGTTTTGTTTACTTTTATAAAGGCTATGCCTTCCCAGTTATCAGGACTTACGCCTTTGGTGCTAGTCGCCAGCCCCTAGCCTATGGAAGGCGGGCTTGGGGTAGTCACGACACGGGCCCCGAGGACGGGTCGTGACATCTAATCCATGTGACACAAAGGGGATCATACTTTATTTATAAGGGTTTTTTGTCAAATTATACTTATCCAATAGAATTAGGACATGTGTTAGGGTAATTATGATATTATATTTTCCTTTAATTACACTATTTAATTTTAACCGTGGTAAATAAAAGTCAAATGTTACTATTCACCAAAAATTAATTTCATCTTATTGAACCACATTTTACTTCTTCATATCAACTGTATCTCTCGGATTTTCTAAAATCAACAAGCAGAAGTAGTAAAATTATGTTTTGTGATAATTTTCAAATTCTCAAAATAGTGGGAAAAGTCGGTAAAAATTTCAATAAGATTTTATATATCTAAACTTTTTATAAAATGACTCCAATGAATTAAATTGAACATATATTGGTATTATGTATCTATTTTTACCTAAAATAAATTAAAATAATATAACTAATTACTTAAATAGAAAGTTGGTTTTAAATTATATTGTACTGTTTTTCACAATTCATCAAAAATTAAATGTTTTTAAAAAAATACCAAAAATTCACCCTATCCAAATTTTGAAATTCTGAATCCAAAAATGATGTCCATTTTAAAAATTAAAAATAAAAAAAAATTAATAGTGGGTTTTACTATTCATAATGGCATGTTTGATTGGTCGTGGTGTGTCAGAACTCCAAGATGTGTACAATGCAAGAAACTTCACTATTCAAAGGAAAACATATCGTGAGAGCTTGGGGTGTTACATTCTCTCTTCCTTAAAATAATTTTTTCATAAAAATTTGTAGAACATTAATGCATAAAAATATTCAGATGGAACTTCATCATAAGTTTCACGGGATCCCATTTTTCCTCTTTCATCTTACTGTTTCTTCATATAACTTTTACAAGACGTGTTTTCCAGTTTCTAAGCACTTTTCCTCTAATGTAAAGAATTTTTACAGGCTCTTCACAATAAGAGAGATCAGGTTCCTGTTCAATTTCCTCATTTTTGATTACATGTGTTGGGTTAGGCATGTATTTTCTCAACATTGATATGTGGAACACAACAAAAACATTGGAGAGACTTTGAGGCATTTACAAAATATAAGCTACAACTCCAATTATTTATAGAATTTCGAAAGGTCCGATGTACCAGGGACTCAATTAGACATTTTTACTGAAACATATAACACACTTCCACAAGGATAACTTCAAAAAAACATGGTCTCCTACTTGAAATTATAAATCCTTCTTTCGATTATCAGCATAGATCATTTCCTACTTTCGACTGCTTTTATGTGGAGTGGGATAATCATCACTTGTTACATTGTTTCCTCAACAAGATCAATGCCTATGAGGATTCATTCTCCAACAGCATCCCAACAATTTGGTGTGCAACATCTCTTTTCGTATAACGCTTTATATGGTTCCATAAAAATACATGAATGGAATCTATTGTTATAGTAAAATTCTACGAGAGGTAAATATTGGTCCCACATAACTTGAAAGTCATGTGAAAAATATCTAAACATGTCTTTGAATTCTTGAATAGTCTGTTATGATTTTCCATCAGTTTGAGGGATGTATTCAGTGGTCAAACGAAGTTCAGTATCTGGGGCCTTCTCTTGACTTTTCTAGAATCATGATGTAAAATGGGGATCACGATCATAAAAAATTGATAGAGGTACTCAATAAACTCTTTACACTTTATTAATATATATTTTCACTAGATGTTCATGTGGTAAATATTCTCTTATAGCATGAAAATGATCTGACTTGGTACGACAATCAACAATGACCCATATAGCATCATTATTTCTAGGAGTCCTTGGTAGCCCCATGAAAATTTTCATCATAATATTATCCTATTTTTCACATAGGTATGGGACGATGATGAATGACTTCTAAATTTTGTTTCCTTTATAATTTCACTTTTTGATAAACCATACATATTAACACATAATCTGCAATATTTTCCTTCATATTTTTCCACCAAAAATGTTCCTTCAAATCTTTATACATCTTGGTGCTACAAGGGTGTATAGAGAAAATGGATATATGAGAATCATCCAACAATTCCTTTTTTAGATCAGGTCTGTTAGGAACACAAAGTCACTTCCCAATTTTCAAAATTCCATCTTCATATATGAAGTCACTCAATCTCTCATCATTCATAGCTTTAATCATCTTTTGAAACTCATCATCATAAGGCTGGGAACACTTTATCCTTTCCAGTAAATATGGTTTGGAAACCATTTGAAAAAGAATTTATGTTTCACCTTCTATGGTAATTCCCACATCAATCATTACTATATCCATGAATATAGGATCCCTTACAACTCTCATCAATTTAAAAACACCATGAACCTTTCTACTCAAAGAATATTCCACCTTAATTACCTTCCATGGGTGGTTATATATTGTGAAATCATAATTGTTGAGTAGTTCAATCCATCTTCATTGCCTCATGTTGAGTTCTTTATGTGAGAAAATACACTTTAAACTCATGTGATCAGTATAAATCTTTCATTATTCTCCTTAGATATAGTGTCTCTATATTTTCAAAGCAATGATTACAACTGCTAACTCAATATCAGGAGTAGGATAGTTTTTCTCATGACCTTTTACCTCTAGTGATGCGTATGCAATAACTCTATCATTCTTCATAAGGACACAACCATGTCCTTTCTTTGATGCATCACTATAAATTACAAAACCATCTTTCCCTGATGGTAGAGTCAAAAGAGAAGAATTGACTAATATTCTCTTCAGTTATTTAAAAATGTCATCACACTCTTTTTCCCAAACAAATGTAACCCCTTTACATATGAGCTTGGTTAATGTGTCAGCCAACTGGGAAAAATTCTGGATGAAATATCGACAATAACCTGCTAAACCAATAAAAATACGTTCCTCAGTTATAATCGCCAGTACTAGAAAATATTGGATTGCCATGGTCATTGAAGTGTCAATGGTGATTTCATCTTTAGAGAAAATATGTCCAAGAAAAGAAATCTCTTGAATCAAGAATTCACACATTCACACATTCCCATTTAATTAATTTTTTCTAAGGGTTTTAAGAATAGTGAGAAAGTGATTTTTATGATCCTTGTACGTTTTTTATTATACCAAGATGTAATCAATAATTACCACTATAAATTCATCATGATATTCCGTGAATACCCTATACATTAAATCAATGATGAAAGAGGTAACTTTAGTCAATCCAAAATGCATTACAGTAAACTCATAATGCCCATACCTGGTTCGAAATATTGTTTTCGAAATTTCTTCCTTCTTCACACACAACTGACGATATCCAGATCTAAGTTCAGTCATTTATAACTATTGAGCTTCATGAATTTGTTAGAATAAATCATCAATGTGAGGTAGGGGATACTTACTCTTTATTGTTATAGCATTGATCTATATATAGTTAATACCCAAACTCATAGATCTTTCTTTCTTCAAAAAAAAGGATAGGGGGTCCCCAAGGAGAAACACTATGGTGAATAAATCTATTATTACTCAATTCCTCTTATTTTTCATTGGTTGTACAAATTCCATAGTGGCCATTCTATAAGGATTATTTGAAATGGGCATTGATATAAGAATTAAAGCAATGGAAAACTCAATTTCTCATTCCGGAGGATGTCCAGGTAAATCATCTGGAAACACATAAATATATTCTTACACAATTGGTACATTCTCTAGTTGAAAATTTCATTCCTCACACATAGTTATTTCATTATCTTCCTACCCAATAATTGAATTTTTTAGTGCTACTGGTGGTGGATCTAGATAAAATTATATGGTGACTTTTCTTCTCTAAAGATAAGGTATTCCATACAATCATCAAACATTGTAACCTCTTTCTTCTTATAATAAATTTTCACATGATGCTCTGAATTCCAATCCATACCGAGGATTATATACAATTCAATCATGGGTATAACAATAAGATCAGTGGATAAAAAACATTTATATGCCCAAATGGGAACTGATTTATTAAAAATTGTTGCAATGATACATCCCTTAAGAGTTTGGATTAATAACTCCTATGTTAAATCAAATTAAAAATACCAAATTTTCATTAAAAAACTGGGACGATATGAAACAATGTGATAATACAAAATCAAATTATGCATTGGAAAAACATATGGAAACCATTAAATTACCTACCACAACATCATTCGGAGGTTCAACCTCATCCGTAGTGATTGCATAAGTTTGATATTTATCCCTTGTCCTTTTCTATGGTATGCATCCTTGGCACAATGGAAATTCATTTTCATAATGTCCCATCTCCATATAATTATATCATTGAACATTGGTAGCTTCTTTCTTCACCATACATTCACCAGCATGATAGCCTTTCTATCCACATTTGTAGCATACCCCTTTTCCTTTTAGACAAGCACCAGGGTGCTTCCTTCCACAATTATCACAGGGTGGAAATTAAAATCATCCCCTCTTCCATGTTTCCTTATTTCATTATCCATAGTGATTATGAAATATCTTATTCTATTTCATTTCTTTGAAGTCATAAGACATAGATAATTTCTTTTCAATATTGAAATCACATGAGAAAATATCATCGTATGTTGAGATGGATTGTGAGACTAATTATTGATGGAGAAATGGTTTTAAACCATCAACGAAATGATGTATTTTACTTATTGGGTTATGTATATAATCTGTAGAATGCCTTGTGAACTTTGTAATGTTAGCTTCATTCTTTGTGACATTCTCATCCACTTTTTTCCTCAGACTCATAAATTGCATTTCTATATCCGCTTGATGATCACGAGGAATGTATTTTTCTATGAAAAGTTCATTAAACTCCATCCATTCCATAAATGATACTTCTTCATCCCTATTTGTGTTTTAAATTAATGACTACCATTGATATGCATCTCTTGTGAGATGATAAACTACGATGACAACTTTTTCTCTTTCGAAAATCCCCAAAGAATGAAATATCTTGTCTAAAGAATTTATCCAATTATCAACTAATATAGGATTTGTACTCCCATTGAATGTTGGGGTATTTTTTCTCATGAAGCGATCTAACATTGATCCTTCACATTGTGGATCAGGGTGCTCTATACGTGTAACGTTATTATTCATAACCAGAGTGAGTTGTCTCAGTATGGTGATATATTAATCATCACCAGTTGAATCACCAGCACCACTTTAATTATATTGAGTCGGAGGGAAATACCTACGTGGATTACGTGTATTGATTAAGTTTCCACTCCTTCCACTAGGGGCCATTTCTACATAATGTTATACATTAGATTAGTTAATGAATTTCAAGACACAATTCCAAACTTGAAAATCACATTACCTAAGTCGAAAATTTTAGGGATATAATCCATAATCATAAAAAATATTACATTAAGGAGGTATATACTCATAAATCATTCATAATGGTTTGTAATGAAAATGTGAATTTTCCTATCAATATCCCCCGCAAGTGTTGTAACCAAGAGTGAAGAAAGGCCCATTGTCGTGCACCAGTACCCATTCAATTCAAACACAAAGAGATGTATTGGGTTTTATCCCTAGGTACATTTGTGCCAGTGTCACCCCTACCTACTCGTATCCAGATAGGGATGTATTGCATAGAAAACTCACAAAATCATCAAATTATAAAATTTTTATGAAGTTCTTCTATACTAATCCTCGAAGTCTATCTTAGTGTAATGTTCTCTAATCAATGTTTTTCTAAATATAGCGTTTAAAGTTTTTTCTAATTTTTCTCTGAAACTAATAGTAACACCCCGAACCTAGTTACCCATATTCAGTGAATTATTACATAACAGTTTCATGATCACAAGGGATCAAATCATGAAAGTCTGATCCGATTAGTAGACTTTGGAAGTACTAGATACATATATAAGTTTTACATTAGATCCTGAAATAAAAACTTCAACAACATTTTATCCCCATTTAAGACATTTATATCCATAGCCTATATCTATTGTTCAACCATAAAATATTTATTCACATCCTAGGAAAAATAAAACATAGAAAGGGGTGATCTCAGATACTCAATAAGGATAACAGTATAGCAGAAACATTCATAAATAAAAATAAACTTTTAAGCTAATGTATAAGACTAAAACATAATCCTTTTAAACAAAAAATTCTACATAATATGGGCAATATAAATCAAATAATACAATTTACTTATTCACATTAATATTCTACTAGTCGAATAATCACATGCAATATCAATCGCCAATTTTATAATGATGGAATGCATAATGTCAAACATCATAACGAAATAGTCAAAGACTTTTGCAAAAACTACAAATAACATTTTGTCAAGGCCTTGTGACAACACAATAGTTTGTGTAATGATATTAACATATGCATCGAGGAGCTATAGAGGGCTCCACCCATCACTTACTAAGTCCAACACATTCATCTTTTGAAAAGGTATAAACATGTCATAAACATTCATATTAAAACTAACATACAATATTTAAATAATTTATCCATAAACATTGAATGGTGTAAAAATAACACATCCATAATCAAACATATTACAAATATTTCAATACAATATTTATGTTTTGTGTCATTATAAATCAACTTTAAATAAGCTTAAAATCAATCAAAGAATGTTGAAGAAGACAAAATCAGTACTTCTTTAGAGAAATATCTATTTCATTTTTTAAATCATTTAATAGTTATATAATTATAAAAAAACATTTATTTTGAAAATATTATTATAACCCTTTATTGTAATCTTTTATAATGTTATAACGGTTGAAAATAGCCTCACCCGACATATAAGCAAAAAAAGTCATTCTTACCTTAATTATTCCGAGAAAGACATAATGTACCATGATTGGAAAATGACGGAATGATTCCTTTCAAAACATATATGGTCATATAAGGGTATATATGACTTTTACCCATAGTCTAGTAAATAGTAAAAATATTTTGAATACCCTTTTTAAGAAAACACTGATGTGGTTTATTAAGAGGTCCTAGTAGATACTTACGTATTAACAACCTCAGATAAGTAAATAAATTGTAGAATTAACCATTACCTTATACTTTTCCATAGTAGATGGTATGTTTACCTCAAATATAATAGTTAAAAAAATTAATAAATTTTACAAGAAACAAATACATAAATATAAAATCATATATTATCCTCTAATATTGCACTGTTAATGATATTCTAGATATTTTATCATTTTGGGTGTTAACCGATTTTTTTCCTTTATATTCTTAGTTAAGTACGCCATTTTTGTTGTGGATATTTTGTATTTGGTTCATATACACAGAATTATATTATGTTCATAAACATTATTTTTAATCATAAAATGAAAATTATTCTTGAATGATTATGATGGGGAATGAATCTCATTTCCTCCGTGGAGACGGTAATCTGTACGTGCACACGAGAAACAATATCATTATATTAATGGTGAAATAATATTTAATTGGATGGTATATAATATATATATAATCATTAAAATGTTATATTTATTATCTAAATTAGTTATACTAATTATTATAACCATCCAAAATATTGAAATGTTTGAAAAAGATACTACACCACGACGTAGAGATGGTAAGTCGTACATACGCAGGTATGGTGAATTTTACATTTTTAAGATGATTAGAATAATGAATATGGTAGTATAATATTTATAATAAAATCACAGTACTTAGAAGGCCTTGGAGTTATTATTTTGGAATGGAATCAACAAAGAAAGAGGAATTGGAAGAAGAAAAGAACTTGAATGAGGGGGGTCAAATTATTACCTCTTCTTCCGGGGTTTCCTTCTGAGTTAATCAAAAGGGCTCATTAGGTTTGCTTTATGATCAAATTAAAGAGTCTTGGTTAATTAATGGTGTAAAAACCATGTTCTTATTTTTGAGGTACGGGTTTCTTCCTTTCACTTTTCCTTCGTGTTTTTGATAAAAATATGGGAAAATGGGGAAAATTCCAAATTTGAAAAGTACACGTCATGTACTTTTCCCACATTCCATGCACTTTGGACCGTGTAGGATGGGTATATGGGGCGTGTGGCCATGCTAGGGATGAAGGGTGTACAAACTAACTACATTCCAAGTATGGGTCCTTTACACGCCGTGTAGTTAGTCGGCAGGCCAGAATAGTAAGGTAGTGGAGCAGCCGCCAGCTGGGAGATACTACACACTGTGTAGTCGTGAGTACATGTCGTGTACTCATGTTGGAAAGTGAACAGTGCCACACTGGTGGGAAGCCTCCAGAGGATAAGTTTAAAAAATGAGAAGTACACACCGTGTACTTTGTTTTTTCATAAAATCGGCATGTAGGCTCCCATGTTCATAGGGAAGGCTTAGAACCGGATGAAGGAGTGGGAGGGGATGACCAAACCTTTAAAGATCTGTTGAGTGTTTTTCTAGAATCTTTTCCCACCTCAGTCGTCACGTTGTAAACCGTGTGGGTAAGCCCTATCTTCTCCTAGAGTGTTGTTTACCAATTATTCTCCTAACGGGAGTTATATAAGGTTAAGCGAGTTTTCTTCTTCGTCAGATCTACGTCATAATTGGGAGTTTTTGGAATCGAAGTTCATATATAGTGCTCGTTGGCGTATAAGGTAGGTGGCTTGATGTTAATTTTTCCAACTATCGTGTGTCTTGTGTGTTTTTGTGCCACGTACCCATGTTGGGGTGTCGTGTGGCAAAGTCCATTGCTATAATAACCACCAAGAATGGAATAGGTGATTAATTGTGATATTAAAATGCTGGTTGGGATCGTTGCTTGGATCTGGAACCACCTTAGGGGTGTGTTCCACTGTTTAGTCGTTTGGCCAAGAGACCTGAGGGTATGCCTTTAATGTAGTAATTGTAGAATTGCCTCAATAGGAATGGATTTTTTACTCTATAATGACATGTTGGGAATGGCCCGATTACCTGTTCAGCCTGAGGGAGTTGTTGTGATTAGCCTGTGTGCACTGAACTATTTTGCATGTGGGTGGTAGTTATTTCGGCATGAGGGAATCTTCTTCCGTGCATGTGGGCAGCTGATTCTGTGCCTGAGGGCGACACTAACTACGCCTGATACCAAACTCTGATATTCCTGAGGGCGGATTCATGCATTGAATACTCTTTACATGATGGAATGGGTTTACATGTCTGAGGACATTTTCTGGTTATTTAGAATATTCACTATGGTGGAATTTTAAATTTAATGGATAATAAAATGGAAATATAACTGGTAATTAGTTTCTTTTGAGTACTTCTTACCTTTTTGCATTTTAATACTGCACACTGTTGTTGCATTCTTACACGCAGTTGGGCACCAGCATTTTATGGGTGCCTATTGAGATATACATCTCACACCCTGTTTGGGTCATGCTTTTCAGCCCAAAAAAATTACGTTTATGTAGGTGTAGATAGGGGAAAGAGTCCCTATATAGGTACTTGACTGTTGCTGAGGAGTATGAGGGCATGGGACCGAGCCTAGGCTCGCAATGCCGCTGCCAGTTGTTTTTCTTTATTTTGACGTACTCTGCATTTTGTTGTACTGTATTTATGTATAACATGTTCTGGCTATTTTCATAGAACTTGAGACATATTGCATCATTATTTATATACATTTGGTTATATATACTGCAGTTTTTATTTCAGTTCTGCATGTTTTGATGCTTCCGCTGTTTGTTGTATGTTTTGATTTCATATTCTGATGTGCTACACATTGAAAAATGAGGGCATAGTTTCCCCACTATAATACCTGGGCCCTCACTGCTAGTCGGAAGCCTCTGGAGTTTGGGGAAATGCACTTGAGGTCACGTGGCGAACCGGGTTCGGGGCACCCATTGAGTGGAACCCGGGCCCGGGACATTACAAAGTGGTATCAAAGGTCTTCTTTTCTTTGACTTACTGTTTGGAGTCGTAGTCAGGGATAGGACGAATGGTAGTTGGTAATAATCTGTGCCCGAGCATAGCTAACCCGTGTATAGGGAAAATCCAATCTACCTCGTACTTTTGCAATTCTTTTGATTTTTCAAATTTTACAGTTGATTTAATTTCACTGTTGGGTGACACACTTGTGATTGAGCTGTTATATTTTATATATGGGTTCTATTTAGTTTAAAACCAATGAGATGAGGGTTTTCCATATCATGAATCATATAAGCACAAGCTAGAAATCACATTCCATGCATAATTTCCATGCCATGCAGGTTCATTAGAAATTTCTTGTTGTTGTGATAATTGTTGTGCTAGAAAAGCATGTTGCTATGATAGCTGCTTGATAAATTCCTGCTATGTGATATGGTATTTTGTGTGAGCCTGTTTATATAATTGATTCCAAACATTGGTTTTTGGGGAGTATGGGCCCCCATTTACCAGAATTTGGTGGATCATTGACTATTTATTTGGTTGTAACACAGATAAGATGTCAAACAATGATTCGTGGGGAGAATGGGCCCGCACGGACCGGAATTTGACACTTAGGTGTTGTTTTTCAGTGTTTTTTGGGTTCCGGGGAAGTTTCTGAGGTATACTATCTGGAATCCTAGTTTACACGCCATGTATTTCTTTAAACACGTAGTTTATGGCCTTCTGTTCGGGAACAAAAATAAACTTTTTGAGTACTGGCCATGTAGCCTCTCCCCGTGTCACAAACTATGTTGGCGGCGACACGGGGAAGGGAAGAGCTTGGGGAGAACACATCGTGAAGCTTCTATACATGTCGTGTAGTCTCTTCCTATGTCACAAACATTGTGGGGAACAACACGGGGTAGGGAAAGGCTTGGGTAAAACATGTCGTTTACCCGATATACACGCCTAGTAGTGTTGACCCGGAGTCTGGCCGTGTAACTAACAACACGGGTTGGTGAACTCATTTTTTGACCATGCTGTGTCAATGATGGACACGCCGTGTAGTGTGACCTGGGGACCCAGCCGTGTAACTAACAACACAGGTCGGTGTAATCCTTTCGGATACACACCGTGTGTCGATAGAACATGTCATGTAGTGTGAGCCCTGTGTCCGGCCATTTAATTAACCCCACAGGTCGGCGATGCTCATCTAGTACACATCGTTTACTTGTGGGGCACGCAGTGTAGTCATGTCTGAGGACAGACCATGTGGGTTTAGCCATGTGGTTGGGGGACGGGGTGATGTACACGCCGTGTGTGGGTGTCACATGTCGTGTAGTGTCTAGCCGAGTAGTCGGCCGTGTCACAAATGACACGGGAAGTTGGAAAATTACACCATACACGACATGTAGTCAGTATACTCGCCGTGTAGTTTTTTTCAATGGGATCTATGTAGCTTAGACATATAAAAGGACCCTGGAATGGAAGGGAAGTCAAGTACACGCCGTGTAGTCATTATACACACCGTGTAGTCTCGTTTTGAAAATATTGAATGCCTTCTTCCTCCTTTTCCCTTTTGGGTTTTTTCATTTTCAGTCTTTAATAATCATGATCTAAGACGTGTTTTTGACCTTGTAGTGTCATGCCGCCTAGATGACCACGCGTTGTTCATCAGGAGAGCAGCAACATGTATACTACAGAGATGGTGGGCCATGGTCTACCATTGGATCCTCTAGCAGAGCCAGAGGCGGTGCCAGCCGTTATACCGGACACAGGCACAAAGGCACAGTTCCGTGAAGGCTTTATGAGGTTTATGCAGACCTTTTAGGGAGCACCGTAGGCAGCCAGATCTACGGCTGAGCTGACTCTTATCTTTCAGCAGCAGCATCTGCCTACATCTTCTAGGGATGGCGGAAAATAGGCTGTAGAGTCTTGGCTGGGGTCGATGTAGACTATTTTGGAGCATCTTGAGATGCTTCCATGGTGGAGGGTCATGCTCGCGACTTATATGCTGCGTGATTCTGCCAAGAGTTGGCGGGATGTTACCACCCAGTCAAAGCATCACAGTGACATAGTGTGGGAAGATTTTCAGGTAGTCATCTATGAATTCTTTTTCCAGGAGACGCTGAGGGCAGATAGAGCTCGAGAGTTCATGAATCATCAGTAGGGCATTATGTTAGTGATGGACTATTCTGCTCGTTTTATAGAGCTTCAGCGCTTTTCACCAGTGCTGGTGGGTGATGAGACGTTGAGATCCTGGTTCTTCGAGTGTGGTCTTAGTTATGACATCTAAGCACTGGTGAATTTTTTTAGGTAACCTATTGTACATGCTATTGTGAAATAGGCGCTGATTATAGATAGGAACCTGCGAGAATCTAGTAGTGTGGGCTTGGGCGGTTCAGCACCAGTTACTGGTTCTATTTCTACGGGCAAGAGGAAGAGACATATGGACTTCTCTTAGGGCGGTAGTTCCAGCTAGAAGAATGCTTCAGGTGGCCAGGTTATGTGCTAAGAGTGTGTTAGAGAGGGGCACAAGAGTCCACATTGTCCACGAGACCCAGTGGAGTGTCGGGCTTGCGGAAATATGGGTCATATGCAGTGCTTTTGCAGGGAGTTTCCACCAGTGGCTAGTGAGAGGGGTTCTGTGCAGACTCCGCGAGCGGGAGTAGGACCGGCAGCTTCATACTAGTCGGGGAACTGGAATATGTCAGGGCGTGCAGGCAGAGATGGTGGTTGTGGCCGTGGTAGCCAGACAACAGGTTCTCAGAGGCAGCAGGGCGGGACAACTTAGGGTAGCCAAGCAGTTTTGCAGGGTCGCGGCACTAGGCAGACATATATAGTGCAGCAGAATCAGCAAGAGAAGGATCCCAAACCTTCTACTATCAGAGGTACTATTCTAGTAGCTTATGTCTTATCATTAGTAATATTCGATACGGGTGCTACACATATCTTCGTATCTATGCCCGTTGTGGAGATCCTTGGGCTCTGTTTTTCTTCTTCTTCTATTGTTATGATGCTAGACAATCCGTTGGGGACTAGAACGACTGTCGTGTGTCAGTTCAAGGAGTTCCCCCTTGAGGTTGGTTGGTGTCACTTCCTTTGGGACCTCCATGTCTTAGAGATGATAGCTTATGATGTCATTCTCCGGATGGACTGGTTGGTTCTCTTCCGAGCCTTTGTAGACTGATATCATCGCATGGTGCGTTTCACGTCACCAGAGGGCAGAGAGTTTCTATACAAGGGAAAATGGGATTCTCAGGAGAGTCGAGCTGGACAAGAGCATCATGGGCGAGGTGGAGTCATAGCCCATAGTGTGAGATTATATTTAGATGATCAGGGGACTTGTCAGACGGATTTCCCTCTAGTGGTTGATCATTACAGGGATGTCTTCCCAGACGAATTTGTAGGTCTTCCTCTGGAGCGTGAGGTGGATTTCTCTATTGATATTGTGCGAGGAGAAGCATCGCTGTTCATTCCTCCCTATAGGATGGCCAAGAATGAGTTGAAGGAGATCAATAGGAAGTTAGCTATGTTACAGGAAAAAGTTTTTATCTGACCCAGTACTTCTCCTTGGGGTTCTCCAGTCCTTTTTGCGAAGAAGGTGGACGGTACCCTCAGACACTGTGTCGATTATCGGAAGATGAAACGGTTGACGGTGAAGAACCAATATCCTTTTCCAAGGATTTATGATCTTTTTGATCAACTTCATGGAGCACGAGTGTTCTCGAAAATTAACTTGAGGTTAGGATATCATCAGGTGCGCGTGAGACCATCGGATATACCGCTTACAGCTTTTCGTAGCAGATATGGTTTTTGTGAGTACATGGTTATGCCCTTCGAACTCACGAACGTGCCATCATTTTTCATGTATCTGATGAATCATGTGTTCCATACTGATCGGGAATCTTTTTTGGTAGTATTCATGGATGAAATCTTGGTGTACTCTCACACATGATGCGACCATGCCACCCATCTGAAGATCGTATTGATTATGCTGAGAGACCATCGATTGTATGCTAAGATCTTGAAGTGCCACTTTTGGATGGACCAGATTCACTTCCTAGGTCATATCATCTCAGAGGCAGGAGTTTCAGTAGACCCACAGAAGGTGAGAGCAGTAGTTTTCTGGGAGCAACCTAAGAATGTGTTTGAGATATGGATATTCTTAGGGATGGATGGATACTATAGATGCTTCATACAGGACTTATACCGCTTAGCAGTTTCATTGACGAATTTGACTAAGAAGGGTGTGATGTTCATTTGGTCAGAAGCTTGTGAAATAGCCTTTCAGGATCTGATAGGAAGGCTGTCATCCGCACCAGTCCTGAAACTTCCCGAGGAAGGGAAGATCTACACAGTTTGCTGTGATGCATCAGGTATTGGGCATTGAGAAGTGTTGATGCAAGGCGATCGAGTAGTTGCGTACGGGTCTTGGCAGTTGAGGCCGCATGAGAGGAATTACCCACCACATGATATCGAGTTGGCTGTAGTTGTTCATGTGTTGCACTGTTGAAGAAATTATTTATTGGAAGAAATTTTTCGAGTTTTCAACGAACACAAAACTCTCAAGTACATATTTACTTAGTGTGACTTGAATCTGAGGCTGAGAAGGTGGGTCGAGTACCTACAATCCTTCGATTTTGAGCTTTCCTATAAACCTAGTAAAGGTAATGCAATAGATGATGCAATGAGTAGGAAGACTCAGATACAGGCTGTGCAGGAGGCCAGTGGTGAGTGGAAGCTTATGGCTTTGTTCTCTGAGATGCATTTGGAGATGCACGTCAGTGTGGGGCAAACTTGTCTTTCATCATTAGGTGTGACTTCTACCCTCCTGGATAGAGTGAGGATGAGATAACTATCTGATCCAGAAGGCATAGTTCTAAGGGAGTCGGTGGTAGTGAGGACCCTCCTCCTGGGTGGTTGATAGGCGAGGATGAGGTCCTGCCTTTCCATGGATGAGTGTGGGTTATAGGGGATATATGTGAGGAGATGATGTAGGAGTTTCATGATACAGATTAGGTAGTTCATCCCAGGGTTACCAAGATGTACTGTGACTTGAGACGTTAGTACTGGTGGCCAGGTATGAAGAGATATATAGTTGGTTTTGTTATGAGGTGTTCCACCTGTCAGCAGGTGAAGGCGGAGCATCAGAGGCCAGCCAGGCTTTTACAGCAGCTACCCATTCCGGAGTGGAAAAGGGAAGGTGTCACGATGGATTTCATGATGGGATTTCCGAGGGCACCTAGAAGCAATAATGTCGTGTGGGTTGTTGTGGACAGACTCACGAAGGTAGATCACTTTTTGCAGATCAAGGAGACCTTCGGTGTTGATGAGCTCAGGAAGATGTATATCCGAGAGATCGTACGTCTTCATGGGGTCCCCTATTCTATCGTTTCAGATAGGGATGCCCACTTTACATCTATTTTCTGGTAGTTTTTTCATAGGTCACTAGGTACACGGGTGCTTCTGAGCACAACATACCACCCTCAGACTGATGGCCAGTTAGAGCGTACGATACAGGTGCATGAGGACATGCCGCGTGCATGAGTACTAGAATTTGGGGGCTCTTGGGGGAAGCATATACCCTTAGTCGAGTATGCATATAATAACAGTTTTCAGGCAACTATCGGGATGGCAGCTTACAAGGATTTGTATGGTAGGCCTTGTCGATCACCTTTGTGCAGGTTAGAGGCCGGTGAGGTTGCTTTAATGGGACCACGTCTTGTGCAGGAGACTTCAGAGCAGGTCTAGTTGATTCAGAAGTAGATGGATTCTGTGCAGTATCGTCAGAAGTCTTATGCTGATCGCCGCAGACGACCTTTGGAGTTCGTGGTTGGGGATCAGGTTTTCTTGCGTGTTTCACCGAGGCTGGGAAACAGACGGATTAGGAGACAGGGTAAACTTTCACCGAGGTATGTGGGGCCATTTGAGATTCTGGAGAGAGTCGGGCTGGTTTCCTATCGGTTGTAGTTACTGCATCGGTACCGAGCCATGCATGGTGTCTTATATGTATCTCAGTCACGCCGCTATAATTCAGATCCATCTCACATCCTTCATCCCTAGGAGTTTGACCTTCAGGTAGATGCATCCTTTGAGAAGAATCTGATTCGTATCGTTGACAGGAACACGAAGGTTCCCCGAGGCCGGTCAGTTCTCTCATACGGGTGCTATGGCAGCATGGCCAAGTGCACCACAAAACCTGGGAGCGGTAGACCGATGTACGTTCTCAGTGGCCAGAGTTGTTCATGACTATATCTTCTCCACCCTTGGAAGGGAAGTTCGGGTATGAATTACTATAATGGGGAAGATTGTAAGAACCTGGTCCTTATTTTTGAGGTACGAGTATCTTCCATTCTTTTTTCCTTAGTGTTTTTGATAAAAATATGGAAAAATGGGGAAAATTCCAAATTTGGAAAGTACACATTGTGTACTTTGCCCACAGGTCATGTACTTTTGGCCATGTGGGATGGGTACACGGGGCATGTGGCCATGGCATGGATGAAGGGTGTAGGAACTGACTACATGCCGTGTATGGGTCCTTTACTCCCCGTGGAGTCAGTCGGCAGGCCAGAACAAGAAGGCGGTGGAGCAGCCGCCAGCTGGGGAACAGTACATGCCGTGTAGTCATGAGTACATGTAGTGTACTCATGTCGGCAAGTGACCAGTGCCAAGCTGCCGGGAATCCACCTAAGGAAAAGTTTAAATAATGGGAAGTACACGCCATGTACGTGGAAGTACATGACATGTACTTTGTTTTTTTTTCACATAAAATGGTCAGTAGCCTCCGTTATTCATAGGGAAGGCTTAGATACAGAGGAAGGAGTGGGAGGGGATGACCGGACCTTTGAAGATCCTCCAAGTGTTCGTATGGAATCCGTTTTCGCCTCGGTCAATCACTTTCGAACCGCGCAGGTAAGCCCTCTCTTCTCCGAGCATGTTTCTTATCAATTCTTCTCATAACAGAGGTTATGTGAGGTTAACAGAGTTTTATTCTTCGTCAGATCTACGTCATAATTGGGAGTTTCTGGAATCGACGTTCGTATATAGCGCTTATTGGCGTATATGGTAGGTGGCTTGGTGTTAATTTTTTCAACTATCGTGTGTCTTGTGCATTTTTGTGCCACGAACCCATGTTGGGGTGTCGTGTGGCTGAGGCCATTGCTATAATAACCACTTAGAATGGAATAGGTGATTAATTGTGATATTGAAATTCTTGTTGGGATCGTTGATTGGATCAGGAACCACCCCAGGGATGTGTTCCACTGTTTAGCCGTTTGGACAAGATAGCCGAGGGTATGCCTTTAAAGTCGTAATTGTAGAATTTCCTCAAGTGGAATTGCTTTTTTAATGCATAATGACATGTTGGGAATGGCCCAGTTACCTGTTCAGCCTGAGGGTGTTGTTGTGATTAGCCTGTCGGCACTGCACTATTTAGCCTGTGTGTAGTTGTTATTTCGTCCTAAGGAAACTTCTTCTATGCCTGTGGGTAGCTGATTCTGTGCCTGAGGGCGACAGTACCTATGCCTGAGGCCAAACTCTGTTATGCCTGAGGGTGGATTCTTTCATTGGATACTCTTTACCTGAGGGTAGGGGTTTACATGTTTGAGGACATTAGCTGGTTATTCAGAATATTCACTATGATGGTATTTTAAATTAAATTGATTAAATAGATAATAAAATGGAAATATAACTTGTAATTAGTTACTTGTGAGTAATTCTTATGTTTTTTCATTTTAACTGCACACTGTTGTTGCATGCTTACACGCAGTTGGGCACGGGCCTTTGGTGGGTGCCTACTGAGATATATTTCTCATAACCTGTTTGGGTCATGCTTTTCAGCCCAAATAGATTTTGATTCAGCAGGTGCAGATAGGGGAAAGAGTCCCTATATAGGTACTTGACTATTGCTTAGGAGTAGGGGGGCTTGGGACCGAGCCTAGGCTCACGATGCCGCTGCCAGTTGTTTATCTTTGTTTTGATGTACTCTACATTTTGTTGTACCGTATTGATGTATAACTTGTTCTGGCTGTTTTTTTAGAACATGAGACAAGATTCGTCATTATTTATATACAGTTGTTTATATCTACTATAATTGTTATATCATTTGTGCATTGTTTGCTGCTTTCGCTGTTTGTTGTATGTTTTGATTTCGTATTCTGTTGCGCTACACTTTGACAAATGAGGGCATAGTTTCCCCACTATTATACCTGGGCCCTCGCTATTAGTCGGCAGCCTCAAGCGTTTGTGGAAATGCGCTTGAGGTCACGTGGCGATCCAAGTTCGGGGCACCCGGGCCCAGGACATTACAAAAGGGAATTCAAGAGGATATTTGGGTAGGTGTTGTCTAATCCATCTGTCTTTTTAGTTGTGAAATTAAGAGATGGTGAAGTACCTTTTTATTAGAGAGGTCGTGATCACTTTAGGAAAAGATTGAAATATTGTTGTATAATATAATCATTTTCAGTTTATAATGGCAGAAAAATGATTTATTTCGAGGCTAAGGAAGGGAAGGGTCGATAAACACTCAACTAATAGGTTTTTGAAGGGTTAGTTCACCATGTTAACCTTATCTTTTCTACTTAACTCTTAGTTAAATAGTTTGACATTTACCATGTCTCATTGTATTTTTACGATATATGGTTAATGAACATACTATAACAAGATAAGAAAACCCCAATTGTTTCATTATTAATATATATAATCTTATATATGTTATTTTTCTTATCATTATATTTTTAATAATATTATATCCATTATTAATCTGGTATTTTTTTAAAACACTATTATGAAATTTTTTTCACTATTTATTTTTTGGTTTTTGTGAAAATTATAAAAGTGTGATTTTTGAGAAAAAATTATTTAATCAACCCTAACTTTCCAAATTAACATATAAAATTAGTGTAGTTCATCAAAAGTCTAAAATTACTTTTATTTGGATATTTATATTGTCAATTATTTTAATCATTCATTAATAAGGTAATTACTGCATCATTATTGTGTTACAAATAAATTAAATTATTTAATGTATAAAAATTATAAATTAAAAACCTTCTTATAGTAAATATATTTATATTTATAATCAATTATTATTGATGAATTTATATTATGTGTAACCGTATATTAAAAATGGTTTAGTTATTAAACATTGAATTTAACTCTTTTAACAATTCATTAAATAAAATAATAATAAATGTCTTAATCTAATCCAAGAGGACCTATTGGGATCATATTTTATTCATATGGTTATTTGTAGTTGAATTATTCTTATCAAATGGAATTAGGACATGTTTTAGTGAAGTTATGATATCATTTTTACCCTCAATTACCCTATTTACTATTATCTCTTCTAAATAAAAGTCAAAAGTTAGTACCCACCAAAAAGAATTATCTCATTGAACCACATTTTACTTGATGATATCAACCATGTATCATAGATTTTTGAAATTCAACTCAGTGAATAGGTAAATTTGTGTTGTAAGAAAATTTTAAAATGCTCCTAGAAGGTGGGTAAAAGATAGTAAAAAGTTCAATAAAATTGTATATATCTAAATATTTTATAAAATGACTTCAGTGAATTACATGAATAATATATTGGTATTATTTATCTATTTTATGCTAAAATAAATTAAAATAAAATAACTAATTACTTAAATAAAATGGTTGCTTTAAACAAGAACATATTGTTTTTCACTATTCAACAAAAATTGAATGTTTTCAGAAAAGTACAAAAACATCACTCTAAGATAATTTTGTTATTCTGAATCCAAAAATGATGTCCATTTTGAAAAATAAATTTTTTTAATATTTCAAAAAGTGGTTATTACTATTCATAACGACTAATTTGAATTCCCGTGGTGTGTTAAACCTCCAAGTTGCGTACAACACAAGCTACTACATTATTCAAAGGGAAATTTACCGTGGGAGCTTCATGTGTTACATTTCATATTCTATTTTTATATCAAAACATTCTATATGTATGTAAATTTTACTATTCAACAATCCATTTCTCCTCATGTTTGTAGGATTAATTTGAATTCAAATTTTTATAATTTTTTGTATGAAATAAAAAAAAATGGAATAAATATTTGAGTCAAAATATTATTTATTATGTTATAAGGATTGGATTTTTACCATAATGAATATTAAAAATAATAGTAATTAATTACCATTATTAATGTAAAAATATCATTAATATGGGTTAATGTAAAATGATAAGGGATAAAAGTGGCCCTAAACCAGTACATCACCCAATGTATATCCATATTATTATCTTCTCATCATTAAGGTTTGATAATGGATTTTTGGGTGCATTATGGAATAAGAAAAACATGGGTACATAATTTTCTTTAGAAAAATTTCATGTTATCCACTCACTAACAAATCAAATTCCACCACTATGCTCTAATTTAAAGGAATAAAAATCCTATTAGTTGTCCCAATAAAAACCCTTATGAAATTTTTATTCTAATTATTTAATCAATCAATACTTAAAAAGATCTAATTTCCAACCCAAGAATGCATCTTGTACAATCTTACGTAGGTTACCTAAAGACATGGTAGAATTCTTCAACGAGAATTTCATTTTATTTTTTAATTCGCCTATTTTTATCTATAATTAAACCATGATAATATAATATCCATTTATTATTCTACATTATTATATTTTATTATAATTTGTGAATAACATGCATACATATCTACATCCCCCAAATGGGAATATACAATATTTCGCATTTGTATGGTAGTCTACCACATCGTAAGCTATTTGACAAATATTCCATGAAGTCCTCCAATGGTTGTTTTTTATGAAGTATATATTTTATATAAATGACAATTTTAACATATGAATACTTCTATAATTATGAAATCACATATACATTGTTACTATCCATTCTATAGGGAATATAATAATGTTATTTATGTGTATGTTGAAAAATATCCTTTCGAATAGATGATATTATTAAAATATTAATGATTATGTAATGTTAATATAATATTTATCATTTATTCCTTTAATACATTGATAAAATTGATAAATCGTTCATGTTTATGTACGACCTACTAAATCATTGAAAATTGAATTGCATTTTCAATCATTAAGTTTAATGGATTACTCTAAAAACATATATAATTATTACATAATATACTTATAATTGTGTAAATATTCTAATGATAATTTAACCATGACCAAACTAAAAGGATTTAAAATAAAAAAATAAAATTATACATGAAAAGTGTAGTAGTTTTTTCCTAAAATGGAATTTTAATGAAGAATTATTTATAAATGGAAAATAAAAGGGTATGTGTAAATAATAAATGATATATATATATATATATATTACCCTATTATATATTTCAAATATATTTATATTTATTATATATGAGGATAAAGGTATTTTGAGGCAATGGGAACTCTAGTTATGGGATTTTCGTCTAACTATTATCTTCTATGAGATACATTCAATATATACATACTATTTAATTTGTTTCGTTTATATTTTACCAATGAATATATTTTATTATTAATTTTATTAAAATAATTTTCATTTTAATATCCAAATGAGAATATATATTTCTTGTTTTTTAATGTTCGTATGATACAAAACACGTACTGGATTTTTGTCCCAATATTCAATCACTGAGATATAAATTATGGTATGGACCTATCTTCTTTTAAGAGGTGTATATATATCCCATTAAAATAAAATATAATGAATTAATTTATTCTCATGATATTTTATGTTTCAATAATTTGTACTCTTTCATTTGTTCTTTCAAATTAATGTTACCAATGTGGTAAGAGTTTTCCAATGTTATATCATCATTTATTGGGATTTTTATGATTATGTTACTGATAGTGAGATATTATGATCCATCTACAAATAAATAGATTAATTTTCTTCTCATATGGATATTTTGTGTAAAAGAAGGTTTCTTATCATTTTCTTTTCTTTATGTTATCATTATTTCAAAACAATTTTTATAATATAAATCTAATATATTTTTATCTTCTATTGAATACCATTATCATCCAAAACCTATTTTCCAATATTGTTTCCCATTTTTTAACATTCATAAAATAATTTATAAAATAAAATTTGAACTATTTTTTAATATAATAAAATATTTATTTTAAGTAATATTCATTCCATTTTACATACAGGTATCATTTTGCATATATATAAAATGTGAATGGAATTATTGTATTGATGACTAAAGCAACAACAATATGTTACCCCACTATAACTAATCTATGATCTTTTGATTCCATGATATGTTTCCATGAATATTTATAGTTAAAATGATTAAAAAAATTATAACTATTTTTATGAAAAATATTATTTCAATGATAAGAGGATATTTTTTATATGTAAAGATACATGACCAACTTCAATTTTTTTTAAAAATAAGATTATATACTTGGTTGTTACATATATAATTCCATGGATATATTACATGAATATTATTCATATTTTTTTCAAATGATTTATGTTTATGAAGACATTAAATTTTTGAAACACATTTCCTTTCAAAAGGCTATAGAATTATTGAACACTTCTGAAATCCAATTTTTTATGTGTAAATTTCTTCGATGAAATGATTAAATTTTAATGGAACTTGTTTATATTCCATTATTTATTATTTTATATAGTTTTTATAATATAATTAATTTTCATGGGTTCGAGAATAATGGATAAATTATGATATTTTATAAGATGAATATATTATTTTCTTTATATGTGTGTCAGGACCAATATATACCTTCAATGAATTGGGCAATAATTTATACAATAATGAGATAAACATTAATGGAATGGGTTATCAAACCAATCTATGAAATGGAAACTATCTACTATGACAATAATGAGATTAAACCATAAATAATATGATGATTTGGGGAGAAAACACATTAAACAATGATTATATTGAATACCATCAATGAACTTCGTAGGAAATTATTGTTTATGTCTCTACGTATTCCAAAAATATATGATTGATCTAATGTTATGTTTTTTTATTCTATTTTATTTCATTATGATTTCGATCCAATTATAAACATATATTTTTTTTCATAAATCATGATTATTAGATATGAAAATGATGTAATATATTTCTATGTTTATTCTCATGTTCTCATAAACTTATTTTCATGATATGTTGAAATCTCTTATACTTACAGTTACAAGTCATCTGAGATAACCCTTTTTTGTGATTCCTATCCATATGATATAGTGAAATGTTGTTTTAATTATACATATTTAATAAGGGTTCAATTTATTAATAATACAGTGGGATATGATTTTGATATTTTTTTGGACCAGATGTGTATGCATCATATTTTTCAAAGGTAGTAGACAAAATTTTTTATTGTCTAGATCATTAGTTTATATAAGGAAAATTCCTAATTTAATATATAATAGTTATTTAGGATATAGTTGTGTTTACATATTTGTTACTAGAAAAATGTGTAGCTACAAAATTTTAATCTAGGATAATATAAATTATTCATATATCTATTGATATATTTAAGGATAAGTCAATGTATTATTCGTTCAATATGAAAATGGATTAGAACTTTTGTAAAGGATATAGTTAGTTGTTTCTGTGAAATTAAATCTTTATTTTGATACTAAAATTTGATTTGACTCTATAAAATAGATACAAAGTGGTTATTACTCTATGAATAGATCATTAAATGGTACATTATTAGCAACTATTATATGAAAACAAGCCTTGCAACACACATATTCTGACAATATTGGGGGAATTTATTTGGAATTTCAAAATATATTTATAAACCACGATGAAGTATTTATAAACATTGTTAATTTTAATTAATATAGGATAATCCTATAGATTTATATATATATATATATATATATAAATAAACACTCATGATTTAGACACTCTACATATTACATTTAAATATTATGTCCTTCACCAATATAATAATTTCAATGTACAATATTATTTTAGATTTTTTGTAAATAGATGAATCCATCAAGAAACTTATAAATGCTAAGAATTATGGATAATTTAATGTTTTCCATCTTGTGTGGAACTAAATTATGGTATATGTAATAAAAAATATCATTTATATGGTCACACAACATTCTGATTTAAATAATTATGTTTAACATCCAAAGCCATAAGGGGGGGGGGGACAATTTTATATTATGTCCATAATGAAGGAAAATATACATTAAATCAGTGGTTACAATTATATAATTGATACTAATAAATGGAATAGTAATAAAAAAATGAAATTTTCAATTATAAATTATTCAGAACATGAGATGTAAATTTTTGTGTTCTATCATTAGGAAGGAAAAGAATATAAATTTTGGACTCTAAACATTAATGTATGGGAACATGATGAAAATATCTACATGTGTTGGGATGAGATGATGAAGTTATTCTTCAATATGTAATTCCATTATATTATTTTTTAAAAATGGATATTTAATTCTTTTAATAGATAAATAATGATGACGAATCAATTGGTACATAAGAGGAAACTCCTAGTGACATTTGACGTTTTATTATGGAATTTTCATCAAACCATAATGTAAGGTTGATAAAATTTTAAATGGTATAAAATAGACTCCCATGGGTGATATCCATAATTGTATTTATTTTCACTAATGAATTTTTTTTATGTTCTCTCATGTTTGGCATTTTGAGTGGTGTTACACATCAATATCTTGCTTTCGACATGAATAGGATGGTGGAATTCAAATTAATCTCATAAAATAATAGATAGATGATGATGATAATTCCTTCATGACCAAAATGTGGAAGGAAAATAGGGTATATATTCCTATGGTCAGTATGAAATTTGTTTTGTGTTTAATAGAAGGTGATCAAGACATCAAATACTAATGTGATGAGAAAAAGTAAACTATTAATGTGAATAAATAGAAATCCCTATAGAATGTACAACCCACCATCACATATTTCAAATAAAAGGACTATGGGAATGATTATATCTTTCAATTAAATCAGAAGTATAATGATAGCGATCAATATCAAAAACAAATTATATCAATTGAAATAGTGAAATATCATGTGATCACTATTTATAACACTGGGTTAGATAATGATGTTGTGAGTGTTACACTTAACAACTACTCTATAACATCAAATTTCTTATTTTCCACTAGATATTCCCATTGTTCAATATAAGATGAATTTAATAAGGTTATCAATATTTCAACCAAATGATTAAATTTAAAATTAGTAGTGATAACACATCATGGTAGGATGATCATATCATATATATTTGAATCCTCCTAGATAGATGATTAAGACAATGTGAATCTTATAAATCATTTCCTTGTACCTATGTTTTAACTTGATGTTATATTATGAATTTATTTGTTTTTATCTACAGAAATTCCACATTGGATATTGAGATAGTGAATTGAATTCTAAAATTCCAAACAAACTTGTGATCAAATTTCACTGCAATTATAATTATGATCAATTCGGGGAAATCACAAACATTTTTATTGATTCGTTTTAAAAAAGAGTTTTTATCTTATATAGGTTGGTATAAAATATAAATCAATGACAATCATATTTAATTGGTGTCTTTATGACACTCCAGAAGAGTTTTTCCTACATAAAAAAACGTTATGTTGTGTTCTCTATTGAATACATAGCTTATTCTATTCATATTTCATGGTATTTGTAATGAATATCCATGGTTGAATTTTTGGAATTGAAAAAAAACATCAATAGAACAAGGAAATGTTTTTTATTTTACAATGTTTGCCACCATGGGGTGTACCTTTTCATTATCTAAAAAAGAAATATTGATCTTTTATTGTCTATATTGATAATCAAGAGATTAAATTGTTCATGATAAATAAAATGAATATAACACCCCATGTTGATTAATTATTTATTGAATTTCATTGAAATAAATACATTTACAAAATTTTACATAGTTGTAGATATCATTAAACAAGGATCAAGAAAAAGGATATATAAAATATATAATTCTGTAAAATTTATAGAAAATATGTATATAAAGTTATTCCATTTAGACCTACTAATTATCCGACTATAATCTTGTATCTAATAAGTAGATTCTATAATGATATCATTAAAAAACTTATAGTACTAATTATATATTATATTTATATCAATTTAAAGTGAATGGAACAATGTTATGTTCTGTTTGTAATTTTACAAGAGTTCCCAAGTAAGGAGAAACCATGTGAAATATTTAATAATGTATAAATTTTGGTTTCATGAGTTTTTATTTTTTTATCGTAATATTAAGATCGGTATATAGGATGATCCATCAAAGACAAAGTCTATTGAATGTATTCCAATAACATCGATGGTGTATGTAACTCACTCTGGCCTCCGATTCCATCAATGGAAACTATTATGTCATCGGTTTCTAACTTCAACCTTGCTGGAAATGTGATCTCACCATATATGATTGATTTGATCCTCATCTTCCATGTTTAGTGGTATTGAAGTATCTGAAAACCCTTTCTTTCTTCGGTGTGACCCCCTACTCCTGATCTTCCTGAATCCAGTATTCCCTATTTATTTGAAGCTTGATCAAGTGGTGATAGGTGAGGGTGGTGACATCAGTGGTCCCAACTTATTTTGAGGCATTTCGTTTCAGAAATTAAGGGAGCATGGCTTAGGCGACGATGGACTGAATATAGATTTTGTGTTTGTGCAGTGGGGTCTAGTGGGTTGAAGGTGCCAGTTGGATCTCGGGTGGTGGTTAATTGATGTTCTGGCTCCCCTTTTTTTGGGTGTTTATGGTTTTAGTAATCTTCTAATAGTTCTCCTTGGGGTTTTTTGGTGGATATAACCCATTACAACAGACTAATTTGATGATGTTCTATGTTTTTGGATTTCATGTCTCTATTCTACTTCTTTTTAAATCTAAATTTCTAATGAAGAGGATATGATGGGGTTGGATTTTTCCATTGAATCTTTTTAATTTTATTGGTTTTATTCGGTTTTATGTAGTTTACATCGGGTTGGAGACCTCAAATGAGGGATGAGTGCTCTAACACCCATCATCAGTCATTTATCATCACTTTTTGGATGGATGGTTACCCTATTTTGGATTCTTGATGGTGATTTTTTTTCTGAGTTTTTGTCACGCCAGGTTGATAATGTAGTGAGTTCCTCATTTTCACTATTTGGTGGGAATCTCAAATGACAGAACATTGTGATTTCCACAATTTCCTTATCTTCCTCCCTTTTTAAGTGTTGGATGGAGGAGTTCTCTTGCTTGTTGTGTCTCCATTACGACACATCTCTTGGTAGAGGGTCGATGCCTCATATTTGATATAACTCATTGTTTCAGTTTTTGAAAGGGGATAAAGAAACCTTTGTGTTTCTCATGTTAGGATGTTTTTTTCTTATTTGGAATTTGGGTCCATGTAAGTCCATTGTACCAATTTTTTGATGTATTTTTATCAGGTTCATGTAATGGGTTCCTCATTTCCTCAGTCTTTAAAAAGATTTTTTTTTATTTTTTAATAAAGGGGGAATGCCCATTAATCATTTCAACAAAATCAAACCTTTTTTATAATTTCTCCCTATTATATAATATAATAATGATGTTGACATAGAAGGGATCAATGTTCCTCTCGATAGATGTTTGTTAAAAGAAATCATGTAACTGAAGCGATGATTAGTTAGAGCACCTATTCTTATAATATTCTATAGTGGATAAGACTTTTTAATTTAAATTGATTCATCTGTCAATGGATTTTAATGAGTACTTATATATAATGGAATTTTTATAAAATAATCATAATGACCATTGATGGTTCATGAGAAAAAAATTTAACTATTGAAATGGAGTTTGTAGCGGTATTTTTTTCATTAACGATATAGTGGAGTTATCATCAAAGAGAAATGTGTGATATAAATAATTCTAAAATAATTTATGATTATATTCAGAAATAAGGATACGAGTAGGCACCATATAATATCGATAGAAATGATTAATTATTGTTAAGCATCAATATATAACCACCTTGGGAAAGTAGAAAATGTTGATAATTCTTTTAGTTTAAAGGATTTGGATTTATTTTCCATGATGAGTATAAAAGAAGATACAATATGTTTTGAAAATTATGGATCTGGTAATCCTTAAGTAAGGGGATACATAAAAGTAATCTCAATGAAATTTTGAATAATATATTTAGGTAATGAAAAGAATCCATAATAAGAAGATACATAACTGAAAAAATAGGAAACAATTTTTTTTGGACTTAACCATGATAATGATGTAACTATAATGTTCAATAACAATCCATATTTCTTTTCCATTCACGATTTAATGAATAATTTTCAATTCAAAGATCTTAATTCAACATTCATTATTCATCCATGACGTATAGTGATATTCAATTATTGTTTTGGTGGGATAGAAATAGAAGAGTTATTTTTTTGTTTTTATCTTGGTGGTTAGTATGTTATCATGATAAGGATTTAGGGGAAATGTATAAAGGGTTTATACCTGCAATAACATTACAAAAATGGAAATAGGAAAATAACCCCATAAATTTTTTTCATAAGTATCCCCAAAACATAGAAAGGTAATAATTCAAAATTGATTGCAATCAATCACCAAACAAAGGAATAAAAATTCATCCAAATCAAAGAAAAATTATATTTTTATCATATTTACATAGAACACATTGATAAAGTGGTATGATTATAATAAGTAACATATTTTCATTTATATGATCAGTATCTAAGTTTTACCTTGATGCTTTGGAAAACACTTCTAGATGCTTTTGATACTAGAATATGTTTATGCACATCATATCTTCCACTAATAGATGGTTACTCCTAGGGAAAAATTCAATCCATATAAGACATAACAATATCTTATTATATTCATTTATATGATTTTTTTGATCAAAATCAACCACTTGATGAATTTTTATATTATTAATTGCATTGAATAATTTAGATGGATCATTATGAATCCCAATATTGAAAGTTATATATAACTCAATTTTTATATAATTATTTTAGGGAGATAATGTTATTGGGACATGATATATCTTCATAAATGGAAGAGAAAAAGTGATCCACCCAATAACACTTACATGATGCTTTGGTTTGGAAGAACAGTTATCCTGAAAATAATTATAACGATATATAATTTTATGTTGGTGAAAATTTACTATTATATATATTTCACTGCCTGAATATTATGAGGATTCAATATATGGTTATGTTAATATATAGATAAATTTGTACACATAAAACTATAGTTTGTATCGAGACAATATATTATAAGTTGGAAAAACTATAAAATTTCACTAAATATAATGTTGTGTTTCACATATCTATCATTTTGAAGTAAATACATGGTACATCACATGTCTGATATGAATTCTTACACCGCTGATGAAGTATATTTATCATGAAGGATATCAAAAATAAATTACAAATTATATTTATAATTTATTGTGACACATTTAAACTCCCCTAGTAAAATTATTGCGTAGATACCACTATATTGAGAATGAAATATTAGAATATAAGTAATTAATGTGGATTAATTATCACCATTTTTTATTATTAGAGAAAATTATTTTTAAAGATAAATTCAATTAAAATGTGTAGAATGTATCACCCATGGAATATATAAATTATTTTGAAAAAAATATTTAATTTTTTTGAGAGCTTGTGTTTACATAACATCAATTTTAAATTACATTATATGAATCAATAATAACAAATAAAACATGATATATTATTAATTTTATGATAAAACATGTCTGTTATTTTTATGACACATTTTTTTAAGGAATACAATTTTGTGAAAAAAGTTGAATTTTTTAAATCAGATGCATGAAATGATATAAAATGGTTTTCCCCCTAGTATATAATCTCAGATAAACTTTTTTATCACATTATTATTCATTGAATATGGTTTTTATCATATTACATATGTATGATGGAAATATTATACATTTAAATATAAACGGAATAATTAATGTTTAATATTAACAAATAAAATATTAAATTATTCACACATGTTTTTTGGACATGTCATTTTTATGGAGCATTGGAATTAGATTTTGTGTTTTCCATTGATTCTGTAATGATTAATTTTTCTTATAAGGTTCATAATAATGAGTTGGTTGTGGGGTCTAGCTTAGTCCCCTCTTTCATTTTCTTTTCTTTTTTCTTTTTCTATTTTTTATACAATTTTTCCTCAATTTTTCTTCATTCCTTCTCACATATACCCCTCTTTTGGATCCTAATTCAGCAAAAACTATGATGAAAAGAGATATTGAGAAGAAAAAAATAGAGGGGGAGAAAATAGTGTAATATCATGGAGCCTTCGAAGCATTGGATGTACACGTGACAACCATGGACTGCAAAATCAGACAATGATTCGGCAGTTTTCACCCAATGTTAGGTCTGTATATGATTTCTCTATAAATACTGATATATTTTTCTTTTTAATAATTCAATGACATATTATTCATCCATGAGGCCCCTAGTATATGGTAATTTGGTTTTATGGATCAAAACAAGGGTTTTTGGAGATCCAAAGGGTTTTCTATTTGTAAAAATAAGACAACCAAGTGAGTGGTTTAGGGGAACACACAATGTTTTCATCCTATTGGAGGAAGATCTATTATAAAAAGTACACTCTAAGAACATTGTTGTATACTCCATGCAATGGTACTCCACCATGTATATGAGAACCATACTAGGCTAACATGTGTTGGTGTACATGATCGTGAGTATTACATAGCCATACCCTATATCAGCACCATAATGTGTAAAATTATTGTGCATAGAAAATTATCTTTCCATGATAGTTGAGGAAAATGGAAATGTACAACTTTTTGGGTATAATATATGAATCTTCTTCACACACAGTGTAAAAATTGTTTTTTCTTACACAATCTGGCAGGAGTACATGCCCATGTTGCGTGTTGGGAGTACACGTCATGTAAAGAGGGTGACCTGCCGTGTACTATCTCTTTGTAACCCTTTGATGTTTTCTCAAGTATTATTTCATTTAATGTTGAATTTTACTTGATAGTAGTCCAATACAAGTTGTTTTCGACATTGATCATAATGTAGAAACACGTGGAGTGATGTGAGGACACCTAATGGGTGGTTATTGGCATCTACATAAATAGAGAGGTTCTTCTTCATGCTTTTGAGTTCTGTCATCATTCGATGATAAAATTAATGTGAATGATAGGTTTAATGTTTTAACAATCCTATTTAAGACAAAATTATATTTGTTTAACGAGTTATATCTCATGACCTATGCTATTGAGTATTTCTTTGATGCGAGATGTTCCCTTCTAGCCTAGGAGTCTATGAGAATTTTTTTTATTAATGATCTCCTATAGGAATCCACTACTTCCGATCTGACCTAGAGGGTCATCTGTAAGATGCATCTACCTTCAAACAGTTTACTGAGGATCCCTATTGTTATTCCATTGCTCATGTGGTGATCTAGTGACTCCCTAGTAGGATTCCTTACCTGTGTATGGTGTAGGGGATCCCAGGTAAGATGCATCTACTTCATGTTTTTTTCAAGTATATCATGTGGTATGCCTCTTCCACTATTATCATTTGAGTATCCCATGTATGATTCTTTCATTGAAATTTACATGAATAGATCCCAAGTAGGATGTATTTTATATTTATTACCTTCAAAGAGCACAAGAAGGATTCCCCTTTAGTGTTTGATATTTGGTACATAGTGGGTTCTCAGTTGTCTGAACTACCTTGATTTTTTACATCGGGTTTGAATAGAGATGGTGGTTACCTGTCTCCAATGAACTCGTGTAGAACTGAAATGTTTTTGGGTCCATGGATTTAGTGTTGGGATGGGAGATCGGGCCACCTACACTCTTTTTTTATATGTTTTACATGGTTATTGTTGATGCTATAATTTTTACAAGAGATTATTCACAGTTGGTGGCTATGGAGCATGACATGAGGCACATTTCTTTTAATTGGGATTCCTCTATGACCTTTCAAGGAACTATTTTTCTTGTTGGGATTCTCAAATTTGATTACATGTTATCCGGCTTTTTAGAAATGTTGTTTAATATATTTACTAGTATACCTAGAGGTCCTATCAGTAACATAGATGTTAATCCTGGATATATGTATATTGATATATATATATATATTATTGCGATTTCAATAAGTTTTTTCTGGAATTTTACTATTGATCCTTACAGGCTCACTTGTACTCCTAGGGTGATACTAGGATTTAATATTTTCAGAATTCCTCGGACAGACTCATAGGCTATATATATGTTGTGGGGATGATTTTTCTCTCATTGGGATTGTATTTTGACATATGTTCATGATGTCCCTAATGATAAGTGACGAGGATAAATACACTCTCCTTGACTTTTTATTTATATTGGATGATTACTATCTCCCTAAATATTAACATGTACACCCTGAGTGATACATAGATTCCTTGTTGACATAGTTCCTTTAATGTACTCTTAAACTGATTGTTTCAATAGATTTATTTTGTTTTCTTTCATATACCATTTTATGTTAGTGGAATAACTGGAATGAGTATACTCATTGGTTATTTATTCCATGGGATTCTATGATCCATTCTACCATGTTGATCCCATTTTCATGGAATCACATAGTACATGATCTGTTGGCAAGCTCCAAGGACTCCATCTAGTTATTCTTCAATGGTTACCTCATAAATCACATAGGAATCAATAAGTATTACATGGATTAGTTCCTTGGATATAAAGCTTCATGTTCTAACACATAATTATACCGTATTACTGTTATAGTTTTTACTTGTGAATATATGGTGTAGGCCGATGTGGATTCCTTTGTTGAGTTCCTCAAATCAGACCTTGAGGGTATGACACATGACACCATGTTGTAGGCTGATGCAGAAGCCATTGTCATTATACTATAGATCTGACCCATAGGGACTAACATGTGATTACTCGGTATAGGCCGTAGTTGGTTGTAGTGACCTTTACAGGAATGAATATTAGTATATGATATCCTTCATTATAGGATTGACTATGGGAATTCAATATCTATATTTGTGATTGGAGGAAAGTACATGTAAAACTATGGGCATGATGAGTTTTCCTCTATAGTGAGGAAATATTATTAGTGAATTTTCCATCATTTGATGTAGTATGCATTTTTAAGTTGGGATTACAAACCTAGAGATCAAATAAATAGTACACGGATTGAGTGTCACAACATCCAACACAATTCCCATGCACATGAAGTTCAAGAGATCATTATTACAGACCCAATGTTTTAATTCTATTGGTTTTTATGTGACTTCATTAACTTACTCATAAATACTCATATTTATGTATAAATGTATATTTATGAGAATATACATATATAAAAATATTATTGGGTAAATTAATCAAGGAACATTCTTGTTTATATAATATTATGGACCAAGGGTTCGACATTGGTTTCTTGTTAGGATTTCCATTTTTTTATCGTGTCTCGGCGATGATGGGTAGTTTCTTATTCAGACACTTATAGAATCAATTTTACAGGATTCTTGTAGAGGTGGCCTACTGAGATTTTCTTATCACCCATTCAAGTGAACCAATATGTATGGGTATAACTTATGTCGAATTTTCATGTTGAGAATGAGTTTTTTGGTGCATAGGATGAGGCCAAGAGTTGAATGATTGAGTAGAGAAACTCATGTTGTTCTACTAAACATTCTATTGATGTTGGATTGTGTATAGAGACCAGTAACATGGAATGCATTAAAATTACATGTATATCCATGTAAATTTAATTTATTTGTCTACTAACTCATGTATCAGTATGTTCAACCTAATGAGTGACCAATTTTTTATTGTTTTTATAGGTGTTCTGGATCAATAGATTTTTCTTTTACTGTTACAACAAGTTTATATTTCTATTTGACTAATGATTCCAGACTATATTTTTTTACTACATTGAATGACACATATCTATTTTCTACTATTTCTTTTACTGGTTTGAGTGATGTGTCTCGCCACTATCACAACCTAGTCCCTCACATCTTGTAAGAATCCTTTAGCATATGGGGAGGCATGATTGTGTATGTGTAACCAACCGGCTTGGGGAACCATTTCATTGGTATCTATGTTGTGATGTTATCATGTTACGTCAAGGGATTTAGTTTCTAGGTCTTTACTATTTGTGATATGGTAGATAGGTGTATTATTAATGTGTCAGATCCGATGTTGGATATTATACTGGTCATCAAGAACACTTGTTCGGGTAAAAAGTCTCGGTTGCAATGGTATGCAACTATTGTTATGAGATGTGACATTATAGTTATATATGTGTTTATCCATGAGTGACACAAAAGTTTTGTGGATTTAATTATTTACTATGGATCTATAGTATTTTTTCATTAAAAAGAGTTCATATATAGATTTTTACTCTTGGCCAGGAAAGGAAAAGGTAATCTCATTCATTATATTTTGGATGTTGGAATCACATCATATAAGCCTACTTGTGTGTGATTGTTATTACTAATAGTGGCCAATTCAGATGGTATTTCTTATATATATATATACATATATATATATACTTTCTAAGTTATGTTTTTTTATATCTACATTGAATAATTTTTGTTTTTGGATGATGAGCCAGTTCTCATGCATGGGTGGCGTGGTGACCCTAATAGGTTTTTATGGCATGTGATGTTGTTCGGTTGAAACCCTTATAGGTTGATATTTCTTAGGTCAATGATAACTATTTAGATCACTGATTGCGATGTTGATATGTACCATTACTTCTCAATGAGATAGAACTCTAGGGGGTATTGTCATATACAACTGCCCAGTGAGTGTCAGTTTAGCTTCTCATTTGTGTTGGTTTTTTGACCTCGATGGAGTTGTTATTCTGAGGATTATCATAGATTATCAAGTGCTTGTAGGTTGTGTTTATTAAGAATACATTTGTTGGTTATGGGGATATTTAGATTCTTAGATATGCCTGATCTGTTTGGAATAGGTCAGAAGACATTAAAACACTATTTAGAAGGTTGTTCAGTTGGGCTAAGTGGCTGAACAAGAGGCCGTTATATTTTTTGAATCAAATAACTAGAGGCAAACATCGTTTCTATTTTAGAGTGGCCTAAGAGAGTGTTTGGCCAGAGTTTTTTTGATTCATTTTTTAGAAATGATCTTATTTTTACATTTATTATGTCATTGGTGTGTGCTTGGTGATCGACTTTGATGTTATTGGCATGTTGATTCCATCATATTTTGATGAAGCACATTGTCATCAAGTTTTTCGTGACTATATTTATTGAGAAAGATTTATTGGGTGCCCGTCCTAGTCATCCAGTGTTTTATTGTTGCCAATGTAGTGAAAGTGCTAGAAGATTCTCATATAATGAATGACACCATGTAACTGGTAGTCATGGAATAAATCATGGCTTTGAGGATGTGATCAATTTTGAAGAGGAGTTCGATGTAATCTTCTATATAAATAAATAACAGTGATTTATAGCATAATAATCCTATCCTCATAAAGTATGACTGTCTAGAGTATAGGTATGCTGATAAAGATACATGTTTTTTTTATTATGGTTTCATTTGAAATATTAATCGGTGAGTGGTCATGTGCGATTTTTGGACTGATGTTTTTAAGATATACCTTCAGCCGATATCCTAGAAGCTATGTTTAATTTTCCATACATGGTTTATGTGAAATTGTTAAATGATGGGTTATTATGACATGGTTTATTCATTGATAAGTCATGGATAAGTTTTAATATTATGGGGATCATGGAATGGAGGGAGTTTTAAATTAATTTGATGGAATCTTAGTTTATCCATGATGAAGAATGTCATGATCTATCTTGATTTTTTATAATTAAACTTAGTGATCAACAAGCCTATTTTGAGCTTCTTTTTTCTGTCAAAATGTGTTTCTTTTTAATGAGGAAGTGGAAACCTATTGATGTTGCAGTCTAGGAGCGGTGTATGGTAAGTCATATGGTGGAGAGTGATCGATTTCCTGTATGAGGGAGGTGACTATTATTTTCAGTTTATCCTCATTGTTTCTCTAGGGTTTTGTGCTCTTAGTTTTTTAATAAGATAAAATAATAGAATTTATATAGATTGGATTCCCAAATTGGTGTTAGTTAAATGTATTCAATGTGTGATACTTTTTTTGCAATGTGGTAATGTTCATTAGAATTATAGATATCCTAGTTGTGTAGATTCTCTTGTTAAGATCAAGGTTTATTTTCTATTATCATGTCTTCCCGGGATTATACTGTATGGTGGGGAGTTTTTAAGGACCCCAATTTTTATTTACTATAATTTAGGGATGACACTTGATTTCTGTAGATGCCCAAAAGGGGGTAAAATTGGTTTTATCTCATATAATATGACCTCATAATATTTTTAAGTCCTTTGTGGTAGTCCCCCAATATGGTTTTTACCATAGTATATAAGTTTGGTTGAAATACCATCCACTTTAATTCTAGAATAATAATTAATAATTATTCTTAAATTATTAAATATTAAATTATTCAAGCACATTCGTTCAATAGTATCTTTTGAATAGACTGTCTGATTGAGATTCTCTTATCTCCATTTACTCTGAAACATGGATTTATTCTTAGGCAAGTCCTAAGATCGAGATGGTCACTCGGGCTTTCTATAGACAAATTTTCTTATATTTTTTATTTATTTCATTCAATTCTTTTTCATTCTCAATTATTTTCCTCCCTTCTCACATATTCCCCACATCTGGATCATCATTTATTACAAAATACAATATCAATGGAGATGGAGAGTTAAATATATTGAGAGGGAAAATATGGTACCCTCAAGGTGCCTTCTACATACTATATTGACGTAATGCCACTGTGGACTGCAAAACCGTATGAAGATTTAGCGGTTTCTACCCAATGGTATTTTAGTTAATATTATCAGCATAGATCCTCATATATGTTCATTTTCATAAATTTTTAGCAATATTATCCCATAATTAATCCCATTTTGGTCGTATATGTGGTTTTGTAGTCAAAAATTATGGTTTATCGATATCTAGTGGGTCATCTGTTTGTGAAATCCTGATAATATGACGTGTGATTAAGGGTATCACACCATCAGTAATTCCTGTTAGGTGAAAATGATGTTTTGGGGTACACTCTATTTATAGAGGTGTATAAAAAGTGCCCTTATACTAGACCATGTAGATAAGTCCCTAGACAAGATAACTAATGCATGGGGTACATGGTTGATAGTATTACACAACCAGACTATATGTTGGAGGCATGTCTTGTAAAAGTAAATATACTGGATAAGTATCTGGACATACCAGGTGAGGGACATGGGAATGTACTATATATTGGGTAAAATCCATGTACCCCTTTCACATGTCATGTACATGGGGATTTCACAATCATTGGATGGTAGGAGTACAAGCCCATGTGATATGTTGGGAGTAAATGTCATGTACCATGGGTAAAATGTCATCTATTGAGAGTGATATGCCATGTACTACCACTTCATAACACATTGTGGATTTTTCATGTCTCCTTTACCCTGTTTCATAATTATACATGAGAGTATTTCATTCGTTTATCTTTCTATAGAGATCATAATGGTGATATCAGTGGCGTAAACTGATGATCCTAATGGGAGTTTTAGGGCTTCTAAAAAAATGTTGACAATCTTCCTCTGACTTTTGAGTTCAACCATATTATATGGGAGAGACGTGAATATTATTGATAGGATGGATATTTCAACCATCCTATCTAATAATATGTTTTTATATGCTCTATGAGATCTATATAATGACCTATGAATTTGAGGACATGTCCCTTATGAGATGTGCCCTTTTAGCCTATGAGGTCATGAAAATAGTTGTTATCGGGGATCCCATTTTAGATTCATGTGGTGAAGTTTTGACCTAGAGGATCCCATGTAGGATACCTCTTCCTTCTATCTATTTACCATGGTTCCACTAAGGGGTCCCTTTTTTATGTGTTGATCTCGGGAGACCCTTGTAGGATCACATACCTTTGTACTCTAACTAAAAACCCAATTTCGGTGCCTCTATTTCTTGTGTTGTTCCGAGGATCCCAAGTATGATTCCTCTTCCTGGAATTCCATTATAGGATTCCATTAAGTATATACACCTTAAATTTTATAGTTAAGGATCCCTAGTATGATTCTTTTACTCGTGTTTACCTTTGAGGATTCCATATATGATCCCTTTCAGTATTTGACAAGTACAACCCATTACATGAACAATGTTGTTTTACTAACCCTGAGTTCTACAATAGTTTTGGGTAAAGAAGGTTTCCAGGTGTCACTATGGAACCAGTGCTAAACAAATAATCTCATGGCGATATGGTAGAAGTGTGGGGATTGTTGTTTGGGATGGACATAAACTATGTTTATATATGTGACATGGTTATTGATGTTGTGTAGATGTTTACAAAAGGTTCTTTCTAGTTGGTTTTTATTAATCCTGTCGTGATACATATTTGTTCCTATTGGGAAGTTCAAAAGTTATTCCTCAAAGATGTTTTTTTAGATTCACATACGTTCTTACCTGGGATCCTACATCTGAGCCATCATTTTTTCTGAAATTTTCGTGTATACCCTTAGGTACTAACTTGGACTTCCCTATTGAGAATGGATTCATGTATATTGTTATATATATATATTCCTGGGATGTATATATATGTTTCCTAATATTTTTATGTTTATCAATATATGTTGTTTTTACACCCTGATATGTACATTCATTCCATATTGTAATAATTCCTTGTACAAACACATTTGATTAATATACATATTATGGATGATTATGCTCTCTTGGGCCCTTGATTATGATATATGGGCATAATGTCACTGATGATAATTGAATAGTATTCATATGCCCTCAGTGTCTTCTGTTTTATATAGGATGATTACACTATTCACAATTATTGACTTGTATGACTTGAGTGATACATAGATAAATATATTTGGAATTCCATTGAAATACTCATAGACTGGTTGAATCTATAGTTGTCTTTTCTATTTCCCCTTTTATCGTAATTTAGTAATGGATACATCATACTGAGTATCCTAGATGTTACTTGATTTTGTGAGATGCATTGGGACATAATACCCATTGGACCTAACTTTCAAGGACTCACATTTGACATGTTCGTTTTGCATTATCATAGGAATCCAACTATTGATTTTTATGATTTTCCATCATGACGATCATTGGACTCGAGGAGGACGAAATTGATGAGTTCCTGGGATCCGTCCTTTCATGGTATGACACATGATTATACAATGAGAACGTGATGGATGATACCTGTGATTACATTTTGTATGTCGATGTGGATACCTTGGATGAGTTATTTGGGCCCATGCCTTATGGTATGTCACTTGATGACACATTGTAAGCCAATGTTGATTCATTGGTCATTATACCTTGGATATGACTCTCGCGGTATGACACGATAGTACTCGGTATAGGATATAGTTTGTTGTGCTGATATTTTCCAAGATTGACTATAGGTATACAATACCATTCTTTATATTATTGACCATCGGTATAATGTTTCCTTTTTGGTGATTTGAGATGAGTATGTGAGAACTATGGTGTAGGATGAGTATTCCCCATGTGGTAATGTATCTTGCTCAGTGATATTTTTTCGCATTGGATGAAGTAGGTCCATGATGATTGGGATTACAAACATAGAGATCAACATGATGGTTTATGACATGATTGGAACATTGACCAGCTCAATTCACTTGCATAACGTGTCTTGGTGATCAGGATTACGGACATAATGATCGACTGTTGTTGGTCATTATATGATTTCATTCACTTACTCATGAATATTCTTCTCTATGTTCATATGTATAGGTATGGAAGTATAAATGAATATATATACATATAAGAACATACATGGTTCTAATTTTTATAAATACCTATATTTAAAAACCCATGGTTCAATTGTGGTTTAACATTTGTTTTTTATATACCATTTTAGTTGTGTATCATCAAGGCTGAAAGATTTATTTTTCACTCACTTATAACATCTATTTTATAGGTTTCATGTTAGTTCTACCTATTGTGATTATTTATCACCCAGAAAATTTCATGTAGATGTATGTATAGACCTTTTTTTTCTTTTTATGTTGAGAATGGCTTTCAAAGTGGATATGGTTGAGTCCTAGAGTAGCATGATTAAGTAGAGATTATCATGTGGTTTTATTGAATGGGTTGGTGTTGTTCGATAGTGTATAGGGATCTGGTAAGTGGTCTATCTTACAGTTGTAGTATAGCCACAAACATTTAATTATTTTTCTATTGTACTCTTATATATATATTTCACACTAGTTAATGATTATTGTTGTAATATCATTATTATTATTCATTAATTAATTGATTTTTCATTTATTATTACTACATGTTTATATTTTATTATATTTTCTACTTCTGTCATCTATTATTAATACTGTGTATGATACTAAGATGTGTTTTATTGTTTCCTACATAGATATAAGGTAATAGACTCCCCAATATCAATCCCTAGGCCCTTAATTCTAGTTAATAACTTCGGGCATACATGGATTGATGCCTAGTAACAAACTAACATGGGGAACCATTTCAGTGGAATCTGAGAATATATGTAATAATTACAACATATAAATTAAAAATAGATTTTTTAATTATATTCAATAGTTCAAAAATATTTATTATAACTAAATAATATTAAATAAAAATATTGATAATAATGTATTAATATTTTAGAAATGTCTGTGTATTTTCTAAAAATATATTTTTTCTAACGAAATGCATTTATTAGGTTTTTTAATAATAAATTAAAATTAAGATTTATTATTTTTTGAAAAGTCATTTGAAAAAATAAACTCATTTTATAAATATACATATCAATTGAATATGATTATATTCTTAATTATGAACTATTATGGTCCATATCTCAAGATAATAATGAAATATATTCACTTATTTTTATGAAATTATATAACATTATTTGACTTCATTTTCCTATCATTATGAACTTAAGAGTTCAAAAATAAGGTTTTTATGAAAAATATTTTTCATTTCACTATTCAATAAAAAGAGTTTTTTCTTCCCAAAACATGTCTTCAAAATAGAATTCCAAAATTATTTTAAAAATTATTAAAATGAATTATTAAATACATATAAAGAATATTCTAAATTGTTTATAAAATTAATTGAAGGGATTCATCTTTTCATTTATCAAACAACTCTGGTTTGGTTTTTGAGAAAAATGTAGAATGAGTCATATTTATAAACTTTACACACTAAATGGTATTTTTCCAAATGACATGAACAATCAATGATTTAAAAAATAAATTAAAATTTTCAAATTTTAATTTCAAGGAATAATTTTTTAAAAAAAATTTAAAAAATTTATTTTAAATGGGAAAATGGTATTTTACCTACTTAATTTAACATGTTAAATATCAAAAATATTTTCTATATAAAGTGACTAAATATAATTTTACCTATGAATTTCTAGGTATATGATCCATAAATACAATTATTATTACTTCTATTCACATATTTAATTTATAAAAATAATATTATTTTGAGATCTATTTATTCTTAAGGGATTGTAAAGTGATAAAATTATATAAAACATATTTATTTTTTTTCATGGGTTAATCTGTAAAAAATAATTAAATTTCATTAAAACCCATTTATTTTTCCAGGTTTATTCTATGACCTAAGTATTAAAAAATATATTTCTTATTAGGGGATATGAAATTATTAATGTTTAATGATGAAATGATTATATATGATTATTAATATATTATGGGTGTGACCTATATTTCACTCTAAGTAATAGAGTAATGATAGAAATATCATGATATAAAAGGGAATTAAATTTCAATTGAACCTAGATAAATAAGTAATATATCCCACTACGATAATCATTGAATTAAAACATTATTACAAAAATGGTTTTAGGAGTGAATCCATTCAAATATGATAGTCATTGAAATTATCCGTGATCTACTACGGATATAATCTTCAATTGTAATGTTTAATTCCCACTTTATGCCTTATAAAAATGTTATGTTTTCATGGATCATGTTAATTGATTCCATAATGATTCATATTTTATGAATGAAAATAACTTTTGACCTGAATCATGTTTATAATATATGATAATATGTGTATGTTTTTTATAATTTAGTTCATTGATTATCATAACTTTATTCTAATTTTTTGTTAATATATACATTTTCTCTCACGCTATGGATTTAATCATCTGCATTCATTTATATTATTTCCCCATTTTATGTCAAAATTTATTATTTATGGAATATATATTAATAGTGATAGTCATAGAGACCATATTTTTCGATGACATATATCACTTATAAAAATTTTGTTTATGTGTTCGATTTTTAAAGTCAATATATTTAAATGGTTGAGTCCTGGTTTATTTTTTTTCTAAATGATTATTTTTTCTATTAATATGTATTATTTTTATGTGATAAATTTTTTCCTTTAAATTTTGGAGGTCTATAATGCATAATAGTCCCTGATTTCCATTGAAAAATCGTAAAGGCAATGTAGTAATGGTGAACCGAGCGTGTTTGAATATAAAAATATGGAATAATGATGTTGAAATATAGAATGAAAAAAAAACAAAGAACTGTGATTATGTGTTAGCTTTATTTTGGTTTATTTGGCCAAAAATATTTCAATGATCATGAATTAATGAATAATTATGTATAACTATATAAAACGAATTTGAAAATATAATTAAAATAAAATGAAAACAAAGATTAAATGTTGTTTGGGTGATATCATATGTCTTACAATTAAGGGTTTCAAAAATATTAATTTAAAAATAAACACTATATATCTATATCTTTATAACACATTTATAACCTGATTTATAAAAAAAAATTGAATTTAATGAATTATTCTAAAATGTAACATTTTTTTATTGTAAATTAATTTTAATGGTAGTTCTAAATGGCTTATATTTTTTTTATATAACTGTCACGACTCGTCCCTCAGGGCTCCTGTCATGACTACCCCAAGGCCACATCCATAGGCTAGGTCCTTCTTACTAACAACTTAAAGGTGTATACCTAAAATGGGAAGGCATTTCATTTTGACCTATAACACCACACATGCCAAAAACACAACAATATGATACCATGAAGTAAACTGTGGTAGTAAAAGAGTGCTGAAAGTAAGTGGGCCAAAATACAAGCCCAGCATAAATGTAAAAGTAGAAATAAAAGTAAAAATACAACTGAAAAGTGAAAAATAGTTCATGAATCGTCCACCGAGGATCCTACCTGATGGGTAGGTACAACTCATGATCATTAGTTCTTGCATTACGTCACGCCAAATAGTCCACCTACAAGTACCATCAAGCCCTGGCACCCTTATCCTCAATCAATGTTGTCCATCATTTTCACAAGACACAACAAGGTGTGGGCATATGTCATGCAGTAGTGAATATAACAATACATAGTGGGGACCATGAGACCCCCATTGGACTCTTAGAGTTACATAATGGAAAAAAAATAAATTAAGACATAATCTCTACTAAAGTCTATGACCATACATATTCCTTTGTTATAAAGGTATACTCATCTCATACAAAAGGAAAGAATACCACAATGTTAAAAACACAAAAGTAGAAGTACTGCATAGGTATCCCCATGAAGATAGAAGTACCACATAGGTAACACCTTGAAGACAGAACCGTGAAGTTAAAAGAACCACACAGGTAACCCTACAATTTTGGAAGTACCACACATGTAAGACCATGAAGATAACTCTACAATGGTAGATTTTCCAAACAGGTAACACCATGAAGACTATGCCACAATGTTTGAAGTAACACATAGGTAACACCAAAAACTAGAAGTATCACACAGGGAACACCATGAATATTAAAGTACAACACATGTAACACCATGAATATTGATGTACCACACAGGTAACACAATGAATAATGAAGTTCAACACAGGTAAAAGACTAATATCACAATTGGTTATAACATAAGTGCAGAAGTATAGATGATTAGTCGTAAGTAAGATCATCTTATTATGTTATGTAGTGCTACTTCTAACCGACACATGACAGATATGTACTAACCTCTACTGACCCACACCGAATTTGACCCACACATGATCAGTATGTGGTGACCCACACAGGGTCACTAACCACTGAACCACATAGGATATCATAGATTCTGAACCACATAGGATCGATAGATGATGACCCACACATAATTGATAGATGCTTACCCACACAGGATCAATGTTCCTCCTAAACGTTACAGCCTGTGACAGGATTCCATGCACCAATGTGCTCGAGATCTATAGAATCTTCCCCTCGTGGTACTGGTAATACCTCTATGACCACTAGGATCAACAATGGAGTAACCTAAAGGAAAATCCTGTCGTAAGGGTTCCAAAGAGACAGACATTGCATCAATCCGACGCCCGATCTGTGAGTTATAAGCATTTTAGTGCGGATGACCCAGTTGGATTTAGGTTGGATCCAACCCGAACATACTCCAAAATTCTCTAAAACTCAAAAGGTTTGTACCAAAAGGACCATCTCGATCCAAGGATCCCAACACCATAAAAGGTTTTTCAAATGGACGTTTGACTCTCATGATGTGGCCCTTTAAGTGTTTCTCGGTACGGGGTTTCCCAGGTCCTGTCCTACCCGGTCAGGGATGGATCGAGGTCTGACCCGACCCACAAAGGTGGGTGACATGGCCACATGAGGTGAAACTAGCATGGGGTCGGCCCACTGACAGACCGATATAGAAAAGGGGGTGAGTTTCCCCTAGAATTTTGAAATTCAAGGAGGTCGTTCGGCTTCATGAAATGGAAACACCACGGGGGCATCTCCCAATTACAGTGGAACCTACCAGGTTGGCATGGGTTCTGCCTTTTCCATAGCTTCATCTGTGGCCCTATGGTCACTGGTGGCATGAAGGTCATTCCACTTCCCCTTCCACGGCTATTCAATGTGCCATCCTCCTTCCCTGACCGCCATGGCTGAGGATTCGCGACCCCCAACTTTTCGATAGCGTGCGACATCACGCTTCACCTCCTCCGAGGAAAGAGCCGGTCACTGCAGGCAGTTCACACGATTTATTGGCTTGACACACCGCTGGTCCCACGTTTCCATTTGTCCAATGGGGTAATGAAAGAAAATAAAATAACTATGTTATTTTATTTATTTTTTTTAAAGACCAAAAACGTAACTTTTTTTCCAGACCTACTGCGGACAATGTGAGGTCTCTCATAAGAGAATTAGGGCGCTGTGGAATCAATGATGTCATCGGATTTTTAATTCGATCATCGGTTAAAATGTAGGAAATGATGCTCACGATTTTACTAAACGTATCATAAAAAATGATCACAAATTCATTATGGGCAGACCATGCTTTGGAATCAGGTGCTACCAATGTTTGCAGACTCGTAATAATTCCATATAAATAAAAAAATTACATGGAACATATAGGTATTTACATTATCACCACCTTAGGTATTTTCTTCCCCGAAAGACTCAACATTGTCTAAGGAAACAATTGGTGGTACTGACCATAAATTTGATCCTCTGACTCCCATGTACTATCTTGGAGGTTCCCATGCTACCAGGGAATGCCCACAAGAGGTATCAACTACCCATGAAGGACCTATTACTGTTGATCCTCAATCTCTAATGGAACCTTTGTAAATGTCTCCCCATCATCAAAGTCCAGCCTTCCATGGATGATGATGTGGGATGGGTCATACATGTATCTCCTCAGCTGGGATATGTGGAAGATTTCATGAACCCTCTCCTACTGCGGTGGATGTTCCAAGTTGTATGCCACCTCACCAATACTACAAAGTATCAAAAAAGGTCCAGTAAACCATAGGGATAAATTGTCTCTTCGGGAAAATCACTTTAGTACTCGGTGAGGATAGACAATCAAAAAGACATGGTCACCCTCATCAAAATCTAAAGTTCTCTGTCATTTATCAGGATAATACTTTTGTAGGCTCTGTGCAGTCTTCATCCGCCCCTCGATGATGTGCACCTTCTTAGTGGTATCCTGCATCAACTCTGGACCCATATAAGGTGACTCCCCTGGGTCCTTCTTATATATAGGTGATCTACATGGTCAACCGTACAAGGCCTCAAATGGTAACAAATATATGGTTGATGGATAATTGTGGTTTTATGTAAAATACACTAAGGGAAAGAGATCCTCCCAACTGCGGCTAAAATCTAGGATGCATGGAAGAATCATGTATTCCAGTGTCTGTATGGTCTGCTCTGTCTGACCACCCCTTTGTAGATGAAAGGATGTGCTCCAATGTAGATGATTCTCAAATGCCTCGTGTAGTATATTCCTCTATAGAGATGTAAAACATGTGTCATGGTCAGAGACAATCATCTATGGAACCCATGGAATCACACAATCTCTTGTACATAGAGGTGTACCAATCCCTCTACATATCCATCCTCTTGAATGGGTAGGAAGTGGGCTGACATAGTGAGTTGGTCAACGATCACCCAGATGGAATCATGTTCCCTTGATGTACATGGAAGAAAAGTCAAAATGTCCATTGAGATAACATCCCACATCCACTTCGTCACCTCTAGTGGTTGTGCTAAGCTTGCTAGAACCTGATGCTCAGAAATCACCTAGTGGAAAGTGAGGCAAACAAGAAACAAACTACGCCACTTCCTTCTTCAACCCTGGACACTAGTGATATTACCGGAGGTCCTAGAACATCTTCCCCACAAAAGGATGGTTCACAAGAGAGGACGTATGGAACTACCTTAACACCTCCTCCTATAATTCCACTAGTACCATGGTGCATCCTCTTTAGAGAATGACATGCACCCCACCATCAGAAATATCTTCTAACACCAGCCATGAGGATATCTGATCACATTGAGCCTCACAATCAATGTCCCCAATCTATTCCTCCCTTACTCACGAAAGGAGTGGCGGTGTTGCTATCATAGATTAGAGGTATGCTAATCCATCTCTATCCATGAGCGATATTTGCAACATGGCTAGCTACTATGTCCCCTCACTTTGAAAATGCTGTAAAAACCTCCAGCTATGTGTATCTACTACCACGTTCTCCTTCCCAGGAGTATAGACTATATCGAAGACATAGTCCTGGAGGAACTCTAGACATTTTTTTTATCTTTGGTTCAGATCATTATGATGGAATATATACTTGAGACTCTTTTGATCTGAGTGGACTATAAAACGTTCACCCATCAAGTAATGTCGCCACATCTTCAGGATGAAGACAACTGCTACTAACTCCAAGACAAGGGAATTGTATTTCAGATGATGTTGTCTCAACTATCGTGAACCATATGTGATATCTTATCCCTCCTACATCAGAATCATTCATGACCTGTCCATAATGCATCACAGTAGACTATGTACCCAACGCCCTCTTCTTGTATCCTCAAGATGTGGGAACTCGCCAGTCTCTACCTTCGCTCCTGAAAAATCTTCCATCATCTCTCTATCATATGAAGGGTTGTTCTTTCTTCGTCAATTCTGAAAAAGGTGTCGCAACTCTGGAAATGTTTGGCACCATTCTCCAGTAGTATCCAACCAACCCTAGGAAACTACGCACCTCGATCACACTCCTAGGTAGCTCCCAAGCATGTACAACCTCTATCATCACTAGATCCACAACAACTCTATCCTATGAGATAACATGTACCAGAAGATATATGTTTCATATCCCAAAATGTCACTTCGAGAGCATACGATAAATGTGGTGCTATAGGAGTGTATCCAAAACTATATATAGATGATAGGCTTCCTCCTCCTTCAAAAATATTTAAATCAATATGTCATCAATTAAGACCACCACAAATAGATAAAGGCATGTCCAGAAGATCCTGTTCAAGAGGCCAATGAACACAGTTGATCCATTGGTCATGCTAAGTTGAAGATCGATGTAAAAGTCAACCTCTCTGCATGGAGGTAGTCCCAGACCATCATCAGTTAATACATTGGAATAATGTTCCACCACTACAGGATATCTCGGACATTCAACATCAAATTCCATGAGGGAAAGGCTGGACAAATGATTTCTGATTGGGTTCACCCTCCTCTGGGTAAGTCCATCTTGTGCTTCAAAGATTCTATTTGCACTAGTGATGGAAAACCATGTCCCATCCTAATGGAAACATCACACATTGGACCTAATACAATCAATCTGAGCATAGACTGTGGATAACCAGTCGATACACATGATGATGTCGTAAGGCCTTAACACTGCTTCTAAAAGATCCCAGCCAATTCTCTCGCCTCATTGAGTATGCTCACACTTCTGGAACGAGTGTGTAATCATCGAATCTAATCTTATAAAAGTCAAAAGCTGTAAGGATCGTTCCAACAACTCCACCATAAATTCTGAGCCATGAAAAATGGTAGTGTCAATAAAAGAGTCACTAAAACTTGTGTCTAAAAGTACTAAAACCAAGGTAGAGTAGACACATATCGTACCTCTAATCATCTCTAGAGCACTTTGGTCATAGGGCTTAGCTTCTTGGAGGTGAGATCATCCATTTCCACTTGCCCTCAAGGGTTGGGGTGGGCCACCTAGAGGTGGCAGAAAGTGAACCTCGAATCGCCGCCCACTGCCTACTGCACGACTATGTACTTTTCCATGTCCGCCTTATGATGGCGAACCACCCCGATCGAATCTCTGCCCTTGCCTAGACAGTCCTTTGACCGTCAGTTGGGCGTTTGTATGGTGGGTCAGGGTATCACGTGCCATGTGACCCTACCCACCGTACAAGTAGGAATGCATGCTCCTCCACTATCCCCATCTATCCCATGACCCCCTCCCCACTGAACTTGTATCTTGAGTTCATCCACCAGAAGTCTTGTCTCACATAGTCCCATATGTTATCTGTTTTCTACCTACAAAAGATGAATCTACTACTTGATGTCTCGTGTTGTCTCTCACAATCGGTGCCTTCTCAGCTAAGAAGCTCTCCACAAAAAGTGATCACTCTAGCACCTCCGCCTACATCAGAATGTTGAGAAATCTCATTAATGCTCTGATCCCCCGTCGGAGACCCTTCTCAAAGGTTAGGGGCCCAAAGAAAGGGTCTCGTTCCATGTCAGTGGAGTAGTGGGAGAGATCAGTGAACCTCACCAAGTACTGGTCCACATTCATGTTTTCATGTTGTAATTGCAACAACTCTTATATACACACTGGGTATAGAATGGATAGGACAAACTCTTACCTAAAATGGATCTCGAAGTCCACCCAGATAAGGGTCACCTCGTTCTGTATCTTTCTTATCAAGCTCCACCATGTCCCTATCGCTTCCTAAAAAAGGCTGGTTGATAAGATCACCATAAGGCCACCTGGTGTCCCAAATTGGTGGAAAAAAGGACCCTAGCCTTTAGCTAGTCCTTAGTCACAATCAAACTTGTCTCAAATTGAATCCATGGAGGCCTCTACCAATGAAACTCATGTAACATGCTTAGTCAGTGTGCACTCTCTACTAGTAGGGCTATGGGCAACAACTTCCCAACGGGTGGTGGTGGAGCTGGTACACCACCTGAAGTTTCTAACATCGTAAGAGGGCTCTGCACCGAGGCCTCATCACTTGGTGGGCCGTCCTCACATACTCTCTCTATAATCCTAATATACTGTCATCGCGGTGGCTTCCGGAAAGAAAATATTTGTGCCATGGTCAATAAGTTATAACTCGTGAGATAACTCAAATAGATCACAAGAAATACTTATCAAAAACACACGCAATCAGTGTTTCAGTGCACTGAGTTGAATATCAGAATTCAGGGTCCATGTGTATGGATACGGTGGCCGTTGAACCAATAGCAGATTCCCTAAACTTAAAACCAAACTTATAACAATTAACAATATTTCCACAAAGAAAAGACCAGATTCCAAGCTCTTCAGTTGAACCAACTCCTATGATACCACATTTTCATGACCCGTCCTTGGGGTTTCATGTCATAACAACCCAAATCCCACCTTCCATAGGCCAGGGGCGGGCGATTAGCACCAGAAAGGCTTAAACCTAAAATGGGAAGGAATTTCCTCCTAATCATTACAGACACACAATATAAAAAAACAATAAGAAACTACCACAGTGTAAACTGTTGTAGTGAAAGAGTGATGAATGTAAAGGGGCCGAAATACAAGACCAACCAAAAAGTACATATACAACTGAAAGTACAAATAAAACATAAAAGTGAAAAAAAAACACAAGAATCGTCTACCATGGATCCTACATGAAGTGTAGGTATAATTCCTTATCAGTAGTCCCTGCATCATGTCACACCCAATAGTGCACATCCAAATCCTGTACAATTGAACCTTCCTTATCTTAGATCAATGCTATTTGTTGTCTAGACTAGAAACAACATGGTGCGGGCATAGCCCGTGCCAGTGTGAGTATAACAATACTAAGTAGGGACCCCGAGACCCTCGTATGTCTCCTTGAGTTCCGCAAAGAAAAAGCACAATGAAAGAAATCAACACTACATAGGTATATTCCCATATATATAGCTATGTTATAAAGATATACTCATGTCATACGTGAGAAAAGAATATAGAAAATGTAACACCACGAAGGTAGAAGTTCCACATAGGTAACACCATGATGATAGATGTACCGCATTGGTAACACCACGAAGACAACACCATGAAGATAAAAGTTCCATATAGGTAACCCCACGAAGATGGATGTACCACACATGTAAAACCATGATGATAACACAAAAAAGGAAGAAGTAGAACACAAGTAACACCATGAAGACAATGCCACAATGTTTGAAGCACCACACAAGTAAAACGATGAATCTAGAAGTATCACACAGGTAAACCATGAAGATTGAAATAACACATAGGTAACACCATGAAGATTAAAGTAAAGGTAAAAGACTCAACACACACTGCGTTATAACATAAGTATAGAAGTATAAATGATTATTAGTAAGCTAGCTCATCTTATTATGTTATGTATCACTACTACTGACCCATACATGATCAATAGGTACTAACCCCCACTGACCCCCACAGGATCTGACTCTCACATGATCAGTATGCGCTGAACCAAATAGGATCACTGAGCACCGACCCACAAAAGATTTGAAATAATTTAACCCACAAAGGATCGATAGATGTTGAACCACACATGATCAATAGATGCTAACCCACACATGATCAATGTTCTTTTTTAACATTATAGCTAGCGACATGATTCCTCGCACCCAGTGTACTTGTGTTCCATAGAATTTTTACCTTGAGATACCAGTCGTACCATGACTACCAAAAAGCTCTAAAAAGTAGTAACTCAAATGACATTCATGGAATAAGGATTCCAAACTAATAAATTGGGCATCAATCAGATCCCTAGTCTGAGAGTTATAATCATTTTAGTTCTGACGACCCAGATGGGTTCCGGATCGATCCAACTTTTTCATACATCAAGATTATCCAACCCCCAAATGGATTATACCAAAAGTAACTTATCGATCCAAGGATCCCAATGCCACAAACAGTTCATCAAACGAATGTATGCTTCTCATTATGTGCCCCTTTCGGTGTTTCTGAGTCTGGTTGTGCCCAGGTCCTCTCTGACCCCGTTAGACTGACCAGGCCTAACCCATTTAGGGCTCGTTAATAGAGGGAATGGCCCAGCCTGTAGGCGGTCCAGTCACGTGATGCATGACCCACAAGGTGGAGAACCACTGTCTTCCTGAGCTGGTAAGGGCGGGGGGGGGGGGGGGGGAGTTTCTCCCTAGTATCCCAAATGGCTCGGAGGCTGTTCGCCTTCGTGAAACAGTGGTTCCACGTGGGCTCCACCATGTCACCATGGAAATTTCTGGGTAGGAATAGTTTCTACCTCCGACGCAGTTTCGGCTACGAACCATTGCTCACCGGTGACGCATTGGTCGCGCCACCTTCCGCTCAACGACGGTGTACCGCACCTTCTCCTCGGATGGCCGATGCAAGCTGCTCTAATGACCACCACATCTTTGTTCCAAGAACTCCTCTTGAGGTGTGCGTCGATGTGCCGCCTACTTCTTAGTCGGTCGGTGATGTCGTGCTGAAGGTCTTCCATAGAGAGAACAAGCTTAAAAAGTTGTGGAGGGTGCTGGATGGGTTCGTTAGTCCAACGCCTTCCACATTAGCTCATAATCATGATAGAGGATTAAAGGATTCAAGAAATTCACTTGAATGTAAACAACAATCAAACTCATACCTCAAGAACGATGAAGAATTCCTACTAGTTGAGGAAGTTGGCCAGTGTTCTCCATCCCCTGCAACTAGCCTCCAACGACATCGCTCGATCATCAATCTTTGGATAAGGGTTTTCATGTCTCTTCTCACTTCTAGCTAGAACTGGCTCCTTCCTCCATGGTTTTGGCGTCCCGACACATTTTCTGCACTTTACTTCTTGGTGAAGCTGTGTCGACACCTCTCCCCTCTCTCTATATAAATAGGAGAGTGGGAGGTTATGTAACATCGTTGGGAATTAATTAGGGATCATTAATTTGGAACCTTTCTAATTCAACAGTTTCATCATTACATATGTTTGAATGGTCAATCCATTTATTGGTTGGACCCACCATTTTTCCCATGTTTCCATTCTTCCATTAGAGGGAAAAAATAAAATAAAATAACAAATTGATTTTATTTATTTCTCTTAAAATGTCCAAAAACATAAATTTGTCTCTAGACCTACTTTTGTCAATGTTATGACTCCTATAAGATAATTATTGCACTGCAGATTCTACGGTGTCCTCGGATTTTTAATTCGAGCACTGGTTCAAAAGATATAAAATTTTGCTCACGCATTTAACAAATGTATCTTAAAAAAGTTTAGAAATTAATTCTTGGCACCCCGGGCCTCGGAATCACGTGACGTCAATTTTTGAATACTTTTAATAATTACCTATAATTAAAATAAATTTCATGGAAATACATGTATTTAAAATAACCCACAAGAAAGGAGTCCCATGTCACATTAAATATTAGTTTTTAAAAAATTCATAGAAATGGTATGAGGTGGAAGCCATTCTTTATAATATATTTTTGATTGATTTATCTGCTTATAATGGGGATTACGTGAAAATTTATAAATTATACCATTTAATAAAATTTAATGTGTATATGTAAATATAAATATATATATATATATTTATTTTAAATATATTAATATTAAATATAATAAGATAAAAAAGATAAGTTAACGAAAATGGGGTAAAAAGGTTGTTTTTCTCCCATAGTGTTTCGGGGATAGTGTAATCGTGTTTTGGGAAATGGTACAAATATTGTCTATTACCCAAAATTATCCTTGTGGAATATTTCCATTTTAGAGGAATATATTAATTAGTTGATTTTTTAATTGGGTTGTGATGGTAGTAATAATTGTATTTTTGTGGGAAAGGGTGAGTTTAAGTTTCTATGTTGGTTTCCATGGTAGAAATCTATTTTTCAATAATATAGTTTTTGTGGGATTGGATTAAAAAAATTATGTATTTTTGATGATGTAGAATAATTGGTAATTTATATTTCTAATAAAAAAGAACTATAAAAGTTAAAACCAAATAAGATGTGGTATTTGGTATTGAAATTTTTTATCACTCAAAATTTAATAACAGTTTAAATTTATTGTTGATTAATGAAAGTTTCTGAATATTATATGATAATTTCATAATATAGAAAAAAATGGAGTTCTTTTTTATTTTTATTCAATATTTAATTTTTGCGTGATAAAAGTGGAAGACTAAAAAGAAAAATAGAATATCAAATATCATTTTTTATCATGGAAAATTTATTCATTGATGTTATATCAATAGTATTTGAAAATTTGAAGATTATATAGTCTAAAGTGATTTAGTAATATATTTTCATATATTATTTATATTTTTTATGAATAATTAATAATTCATTAATCAAAAATTTTTATTATAAAAAGTAACAATTATTAGATCCATATCACTATTTTTTTAAAAAATTGTTTTTCTAACAATGCGATTTGATGTTCATAGTCATTTGTATCATGTTAATGATTTTTCATGAATGTTTATTACTCTGACAATTTTATATTTTTTAACTATATTGTTTGATCATATAAGATCATGTTAAATTCGTTGTGATATATTTTATTATAACACTAGTTCATGGAACAATACTATCACATTGAATACATGATAATTATAAATTATCAAGGGATTACTAATTTTCTAAAAAATTCTAATAATGTTCCATTAATATGTAACTATGATCATTTTAAATCAATTATCTTACTATGATTGTTTTTATTACATATTTTTGATTCTATATATATTTTATAACATAATTAAATATATATATTATTGAAGTGATTATCAAAAATAGAGATTATATTAATTATCTTAAATATTGACAAATCTAATGTTATAAAATATTAAAAAAATAATTAACAAATTCATAAATATCATTCAATAAATGATCATCCATATATAATTTTGTATGAATGTATATATAATTGGAATTATTTTAGTGTCTTTGGATTTCATTGAAAAGCTTATGGACAATTGTTTTTTAAACTGGCATATACTACATATTTTTAATGATCTGATTGGTTATAATTATATATATATATATATAATTCCATATTAATTATAGGAAAAATTGTACTCACGTATTTAATATATATAACTACCACAAAAGGTATTAAAATTTATTGACATACATGTCATCAGTTATAAATTTTTTACAGGAAGTCCCAATATATTGGGGTTTACTTTATTTAGAAGGTTACATGGTAATTATTAATGACATGAATTATATGGATGTTCATAATCATAAAATCAATGAAAATTATAATCATTTTTTGTTATATAATATTTCAAAGTAATAGAAATTGTGACCGATAATATAAATGTGTTACTAGTTGGAAAACATTCAGGAGGGGTATATCCATTATAATTAAGAAAAATAAAATAAGTAATAATTATTGTATATGATTAATATATGTCTAAAATTTAATATATTGAATAAATTTATATAATATTTAATGAATAATTTATTCCATTATAATATTTGGAATGAAAATTTAGGATTCAGTAGTTTTCTATATGATACATTATATTGTTCAAAATTACATTATTGTTACTATATCAAAAATTTATAACAATCATTCTTCCACCATTCCACTAGATTATTTTGAGAACACATTAATCTCATATTGAATGAGTGAATGAAAAATTATGAATAAGACTGTGAGGAATGAAAATAAATTTTTTCTAACGTCTTAATGTCGTAGGATAGTGAATAAGATGATAAAACAAAAAATAAAAATTTATATGGTAGTATTTTTTTCAATTGAAGAAATGTAAAATCAATTTTATCTAAATGAATTTTCTATATAGAAGTGATATAAAATGACGTGAGTTCATTTTTATCGTAATAATATCATAATATTTCATAAAATAAAATATCATTACGTTGTATTTTTTGATTTTTCACTACATGTTCATTTTCATTGATTCTGAGTTCATCTCTAAAATATGTCATTTCAAATAAATAGAAAAAATAAGAATTTTTTATTACTATTCCCATTCTATAAATATTCCACACAAAATTTTGTGAAATTCTTAACCACACTACCATTTTTAAAATAATATAGACAATTTTGAACGAAATGGTCAATTTTCTCAAAATTAGTTAGACTCTACTTTTTAGAAATATCACATGATAGAGAAATTAATATTGAGATATTATATAATATTAATGAATGAAAATCTGATCTTATATATTGAATTATAATACAAAAACTTCAGAACCATTATCTATATTTTCTGAAATCTGAATATTATTTACAATATTTTAATAGTTTGTTTTCTATAGTATTATAGAAAATATTTTCACATATATTATAGTCATAAAAATTTCTATATTAGTTTAAATAAAGTTATAAATAATTCTTTGGAAATGTAATTATATTTTGAAAATATAATACCAATGGAGAAACCAGTTATTATACCTCATTCCTAGTTTGTATTAACACTAAAATTTGAGATGTCATTAAATTAATACATTTTATATTTTTAGAAAATTTTGGATTTTGGATACATTAGTTAACTTTATACATGATGTATTGGATTATGTTAACGACATTCATGACTCCACTACATTTATTTTTATCTGGTATACTTTTTTTCATAGGGAAAAGGAATTTCATCATATTTAAAAGCTTGAATTTGTTTACACATTTTATTGACATCCTATATGAATTTATACATTATTTTTCATTTTTTTTATATATGGATTCAATGGATCGTTAATTAAAATATTTTCAAAAATTTAATGAAATTATTAATACATATTATTTATATATAATATATAATATATGTTTTCCAAGGATTAAACCTTGTTTCATAAAGATAAAATGTCTATCTATATTCATTCATGAAACATATAGATTGACATTAAAAAATAATTTTAATTATTTAACATTTTTACATCAAATTTATTGTTAATTATATAGTATTTTTTATATAGAACTCATTAAAATATCTCTTAATATTTTAATCTGTTGTTATTATGAAAATAATTTCTATGCATATTTATAGCCTATTTTCATCATGATCTTTCAAATTTCATATACTCAAATTAACTATTGTGATTATCATTGGTTAAAACATTGACATATTATTTCATAGTGAACATCAATTATATAGGATTAATTTAAAATTTGATTGAATCAATTTTATTGTTTCAAATTTTTGTCATGATTTGAGGGACTATTGTAATATGGTAATATTATTCTCTATTTTTTTACCTCTTTCTAATAAACCAGTATTATTATTTATTCATTATTAATTATTTTGATCAATATTCTTATATTTTATAATTTATTTTCAATGTTAATATATCATCCTTGGGGTTATGTTAAGAATGATATATAATAATAATATTATAATTCTCTAAGAGATATTCTTATTATCAAGAGATACAATGTATAATGTTTGGAGATATTGATAATATAAAGTGTTTTTCATTCTATCTACCTTAAATATTTCACTTGCTTCATGGAAGCATCTCATGGGATGATAGAAACTTTTATAAATTTTTAAATTATATGATTACAAAATAAACGAAAATAAGGTGTAATGAAATGGTACTTGGGATTTATTCACATTCTATCTATTCTATATTATATATTTATGTTTATAACACTTGTACCCATATATCATGTCCTTATTCTTTCACAATATGAATCATGATAAAAATGTATTTTCTATATTTAGGTCACAACTCACATATTATAATGTGATGGCAGTTCATTTACTGAATCTAGGACTCTAATTTCAATATATTTATTTAGTTATGTCTCCCCATTTGAATGTTAGTTTACATTTAGCAATAATTCTACAGGGGAAATTGTGTTGAATTTGGTTAATGATTAACCTTCAAAAATAATATTGTTTCACAATGTATGAATCCCAGAGTATAATGGTATATGTGTAGATTTTCTACTAATTGAAATGATATACAATAAAAAACTTATTTTGTTCTATTTTAATTATGTTTCTAATATATTCTATCAATTAAATACTATAATTAATATATTTATTTAATCGATTCAGTTAAGTATTTTTTATTTTTTCAATTGACTTACCCTGAAGAACATCATTCATCTTCCAAAACAAAAATATAATTGGTATTAAAAATAATCTCTTCGTAAATTTAGTCAATAATGCTATATAATTTTTATATATTTTTTGATTTTATAAATTTTCTAGACTTTATGGTATAACTAAAAGATGTATATGATTGTTGTTCTGAACTAAAATAGTGGATGTATTCCTCAAAAGTCACCACACATTGACTGCAACAATGATATTTACTGGATATATGGAATGGAGGTGTACCTCAAACAACTAATATTAAAAATCTATTCATTCATGGAATAGACCTATAAGATACTAGAAGCTGAATAATATTCAATTATAAGATATTGTGTTATTATATATGTTATAAATTTAACAAATTTTAAAATTCAATATTATATTTTATCAAATTTTTTTTAATTATATATCTAAATATGGGACAAATCATTCTTTTCGGAATATTTTACAAGTACCCACTTTGTAAAAGACATTTTTATTAGAAAAAACACTTAATGATTAAGGAGATGTACATTTGTTTTAGTATATGTATCAATGGAAGGGCACACAAAACGATCCACTAGTCAATAATCATACAGAATGTAATGAATTAAAATTAATGAGATTATTATTATCCTAATAATGTAAAAATATTCCTATGTTACCCCCCACAAAGTTACAAACAAATACGATTTTGATCAATGAATGTAAGAATATCAATATGTATAAAGTAGATGAAATCTAAACATCACATCATCAATAAAAACATCACTTAAAAATAATTTTATAATAAGTGACATGAATGAAGAAATGTAGTTTAATAAAATATCATATAAATGAATTTAAAAACCCAACTAAATCAGAGAAACCAAAAAATGACAAAGGAGGAATTGTAAATATATGAAAATGATTTTATAAAATTATATTAAAAATTGTTATAGAACTGGAATGTATATAATAAAATAGTAATTGAAGAAAAAAATAAGGGTATCACCTATAGATATTATGTAATTAGTTATAAATGTAAAATTGATTCTCGTATTTAACCTAAATATCCTTACATTATGCAAGAAGGAGAGATAAGATGTAAAAAATAAATTAAAGAATACTTATCATGATATGTGGATTTTTTGGATAGTATAAAATTAATATGATGATTCCAAAATCAATGAAATGATATCAAAACTATTTTTTTTAATGACAAATACATATGATGTTATAAATTTGTTTGACTACAGTTATTATTCTAATAGTGATGATAACATATTTTATAAGGTGTACAATGAAGATGAAAATAATTTAAAATATTAATTATGGATTTAATGAATTGTATCAAAAATTATATGAGTAATATTATTCCATTATAAATGAATGGATTAAGGTTATCAAAGAGTATTTTGATTGGATTAAATAATAAATAAATTATGATTCATTTTTGAAATGTAAAAAAATGGTGAAATGGAGTTTATTTGGAAGGAAAATGATATTCATAGAAAAAAAATTTCTAAAATAAAAAAAACGATTATTGAATTTAATTCATGTAATGGATAAATTTGATAAAATTATTGTTACGATGAAACTGAATAAATAGAAAAATAGTTTTGGTTACAATACAATGAATCCAATGTTATAGAAATTTAATTTTGTTAAAATTTATATTGTAAAATTTTATTCTATTAAATGATCTAAATTTTGTATGGAATGAATGTATTAAAATAAATTTTCTAGGAGAAATCACCAATATCACGGTTATAAAATTTTTTTTATTCAAAAAAATTTATCTTATGGAGAAACTTATTAATTTTTTAAAATAATTTTTTGTATGATTGAATTCTATTGAAAACAAATCATAGCCTAAAATAGTATGGGTACAAAAAATGTCTTATAATTTGGGTTTTTGGTAAAAATTAGAAATATTTTTATGGTCAACTTAATGTAAAATCATAGTCACTATTCCTTATATATTAATGATGTCTAATAAAATTTCTATCTTATAAATAACATGATGTACTCTCTTCCACATTTTATAATAACTATTATGGATAAATTAATGTTTTTAGAGGAATATTCATTTCGTATTTCGTATTAAATTTGAATGTTTAATATGTTTATCATTTGAAATATAAAATAATTATTATCTCAAATTTATATCAGGATTATATACATGTTAAATTTTATGATAATATCCATTTAGTGTTTAATAATTAAATGGTTATATATTATGATAAAAGATAATATAATATATATTATTTTAATATAAAAAATCAACAATGTAAAAATTTTATTGTTCTTAATGAAATAAAAATATATGTTTTTATCTAGAATATAAGCCATAGAAATTCTCATTTTGGAATAATAAACAATTTATCCAAGCATAAAAATGTTCTATATTTATCAATGAAAATTCTCTATAAACATTTTCTATGCCATTCATGTTCAAAAGGTATATGGAATTACAAATATTCCAAAAATATAAATCATTATTATACCTTTTGAAACCTTGAATTATATGATCATTATTTTTTGACCAATAAAAACGTCACGATAAAATAAAAATTTTATTTTTTTATTCATTTTTTCAACCGTTATTATAATTAAATTTTCATATTTTATGTCTCATAATCAAGAAATAGTTATAATATTTTATTATTATATTAAATTATTTATTAACGAAAGAGCATGATTAATTATTTGTATTTCATGTAGTAATGGAGGTGAATTAGAAAAAATTAATTTTGAAGGGTGATTATGTAAATAGTTATGAGCCTCATTATTATTATCCTAGAAAATAAAAATCGTGTTATAGTACGGAAGCAAATAACTATTCATTAGATAGCTCAAACTTTTCTTAATGAATATAGTATAGAATTTTTTTTTGGATGAATCTACTAATACCCACTTTAATATTTAAAATATATTCTAATTTATAAATCACTTCAAAAGAACCACTTATCAATATGATAACGGTATAAAACCAAAATATAGTTATTTTAGTGTTTATATTATACAGTTTTTTTAGTGAATATGAATGATAAATTTAAAATGTGTGATTCTAAATGTGTTGAAGTTATTTTACATGGTTATTTTTATAAAAAATTATATAGAGTTCATAATAATAATACTACAGGTTTTTATGAATATAAAATATAAATTTTTATAAATCTTATGTTTTTTAAAAATCCATATTTGAATCATATTGGGGAAATTTTTAGGTATATACATTTTTTTATAAAGAACCAGTTGATAATATATATTTGTAGGGAGAATTTTTTTTAACTCAATCTGATCCAAAAACATGGAATATTTATAAGGATCACCACATATAAAATTATAATGGTGATATTTGTCTAGTTTAAAAACTATAATATCTAACATAAGTATAATTTATAGATTGAATTTTAAATTTAAACTGTTTCTAGAAGTTATTATAATATTTTAAATGATGAAAATTTTATTATATATATATACAATTTTAGGTAAATCATATTTTAGAAATAATTCGTAGTTTTTAGTTGAATTATATGAGGATATTAATGTTATTCTAAATAAATGTGTATTTATAAACAAATGGTATGAATATGGGAAAATTTTAAAAAAATCTTGAATTTATTATTAGGGATACATTCATGTAGAAGGTATACACATTAAATTTTCATTTTCACCTACTGTTACGTTAGATTCTATAATAATATTTGATAAAATTATATTCTTTCATGGTTTTATGTTAGATAAATTAGATAAAATAATTAATTTATTAAATTTCATGAAAAATATACATATATATGTTTATTATCCCTTTAGTTTGGAGTATAAAAAAATTAAAACATCATTTATAAAATTATCTAATTCTCTATATGGAAACAAACAGTAAAATTATTCTTAGTATATAATGATTTTGATGGGGTCCGTATAATATTTATTTTATGAATTGATATATTTATCCTACTAGTTTTTTATGATATTTTCTACTAAAATTATAATATTTAAAATATATATTGTTTATTATGTTTTCAGTTCTTATTGTGAATTTCTAATTAATTATTTTTTTTCTTTAAGATTATTTTTGTTTTACATGTACTCAATAAGAAAATTAATGTTCATTATTTGTCCTAAATATTGTCAATGTAATGATGGGATATTTTTTATTGAATATAATTATTATAGTGATATAGTTAAATTGGATGAGCATAATTCTTTTAAAACTATGATAAAAACTATGAGTGATCGTCATAAATAAGATATTGATATATATAGTAAATCTATTGTGGGATAAGATTTTAGATTAATGAATGGTATCCAATATAATTTTAATAAATTGAAACCCACCATCGTTTCTAGTGTATTTATTTTTATGATTTAAAAATTATCCAAATAACTATAAAATATTGTTGAGAAAATAATTTTTTGGGATTTTTAATAAACTATAAAATAAGGTATATGGAAACCTAAATATAACTATTTCTATTAAATATTATACAATCTCTCTGATTTTGGAAACAATATAATTATATAAAAAAGAACATTAGGTGTGTGTCAATTTTTTGGGAATAGTTTTATTTTATCGTTCAGTAAGATAAAAATATATGTTTCTTTATATACTATAGAAACATATAATATATAATCTTCTAATTATTTTTCTCAATGTTAATGGTTTAATATAAGTATATGAGATTTCAAAAATATCCTGATAAATCACCTATTAGGTGTGATAATTTATAAATAATATCTTTTTCATATAATAAATTAAACATATTAAAATAGTTGATATATGTTGTATAATTTATTTTATTCAAGTTCATTTTAATAATAGAGATATTGTAAAAGAGTTTATCCCAATGAGAAAAAAGCATATATCTTTATTATGTCATTCGATTTAACTAAGTTTGAAATTATTAAATCTCATATTTGCGTGTAAAAAATATTTAAAATTTTATGTTTTGACTTGTTTATATGGTGTGTGAATATATATATGTCAAAATTATTTGATTCTCAAGAAATCAATAAAAATATAAAATGTATTTTTAAGATTAGTTATGTTTATTTTGATTATATATATACATATACTATATATTTTTTAATCATCTCAGACATCCTATTTGATATTAACAAACTCTTTTAACCCCCAGTTTATATAATATCATAATTGATTAAATAATTTAATTTATTTAACAAATAAATTTATACAAATAATTCTCAATACATTTATATTTTAATTTTATATGTGGTTGATTTTGATATTTCTTAATGACACTGGTATTAAAAATTTCATACTTCAGAAATACCTTGATAATAAATATATAGTTGTCTTTGTGCAATGAAATTATAAAATTTTACCCATTTCATACTCCATATGATTATAATAATTTTAGAAATGTAATGAATTTACTGATGTCATAATTGTTGTGGTAATTATCAAACGAAGATATATTATAATGTTTCTCTTTAAAAAAGGATGTTTTTATATATAAATTGACTCATTTTTTATTTGTCACAAATATATTAATAAATTTAATGTTTTGTTAATGAAATTATGAATAATAATGATCATATTATCAAAATGGTGGAGAATAATGAGTTTATCAATGAACCACTCTGTATTTTAAATATTAAAATAATTTATTTTAATCATTTTATTTAAATATGTTAATTGAATGATTGGTTTGTTAATTACTTTTTGGTAAATATTTTTTAAATAATTACATTTATTTCAATAAACATCATTAGTTTTCATCTTTTTATAGATAATGACATTTCATAAATGTTTAATTTTGAGATCCTAGTACAAATATACCATTATAGACCCTTAAATATCATTTTGACTTTTTTTTATATTCGTAGAGAAAAAAAGACTACGGTGTGTAGCAAAATGCATAAGCATGTAGCCATTATGTAATTCATGTTTTAGATTTGTGAAGCACATAAAAACTTTTCATGAATCAGTTACCCTATTAATTTTTACCATACCATGATATATAAAACAACAAATTGATTGATTATTTTTTATATATATGATGATCTTATAAATTTCATTATAATACATAATGATATTAATTAGATCACTATAATTTCAAAATAAATTAATAATTTAATTTCTTAATTTTGTCTACTATAATAAATATTTTGGAAATGTATTTATTTTATTATTTAATCAAAAAACGTGTTAATGGAAAACTATTAATGTTATTCATGATTGTAATGAAAGATAGTGATAGTTTTAAAATATATATTAAAAGGAATAGAAATTTATTCTACCTTTAGGATGGTTATTAATAAATTTTAATTTTTATAATTCAATATATTTATATTTTTCTAGATATCAGATATGTGAAAAATATATATACTTGAGAACCGTGTTTTCAATACCATTTTTGAAGAAATATTGTAATGTGATACTCAAATTTTTGAATTTTTCAACATTTAATATTGAAATACTATATGCAATTATACTCTTTCATTTATTTTATTTTATATATCATTATGGTGCGTGTTTAATGCATATAATTAAATTGGTTAGATGAAATTACACGCTAATATTATTTATATTGAACCTATCTTAATATCATTCAATTGTTTTAATATTTGTTTATGAATGTCTAAGAATTTTTAATTATCACATATGAAATATAAAGAATTAAAAAAAATTATATTTTTTTATATTGTTTTAATATAAATTATTATTTATAAATTTATATTAGTTGATATGAAACACAATAAAAATTGTTTTAATAAATCAAATGTTATTTTATGTTGTTTTTAATTTATTCACATGTATACATCATGTTTTGAAATTCATACATGAAACTTTTCTAGGATCTATCTTTAAACTAGTATATCATTGATAATTTCATCAATTTAAAGGTTGATATATATTTTTTCTGAATCATTATTTTTTTCAATTTATTATATGATTTTACAGATTGTTAATAATTTATAATAGTCTCCACTTATCCCCTATCTCCCTCGAAAATAAATTTTAAATCATTCTTGAAATTTAAATTGTATGAAAACATGTCTGTTGTGTTATATTTATTAGTTTCAAAATATAATTAAACATTACTAGTGGGATGGTGTGAGTGTGAAATAATTATAATATGATAATTTTTAAAAAGATCATCATTATTTGTAATGATTAATGTGAGTAGTGTGTGGTGTTGATGATAATGAAATTTAATATATATTATTCCAAGAATTAACATTTCAAATATAGTTTGATGATCACTCATATAATGAAAAAAATTTTATTATCTTTATAATGCCTTCATGAGATAATCAAGATGCTCAAGGACTCAAGTATTAGTACATGAGATTTATTATTATACAGTATACTTCATTGTTTTTTATTGATTATATAACACATATTCCCATATCACATGTGATATCTCCATCCCATATTTTTATTTACATGCAAAATAGTATTCTATCATTGGGTCTTGACTACTAGATTTTAATTATAAAAATGTTCAGTTTTTAAGAACTCATTTATTTGATGAGGAAAATAATGTTTTTTATTTCTAAACTTTCCCATTTTATATTTTTAATTTATATCTTATCATGAATTACCAATGAGGTAACGAAGGTGTTAGGGGTGTTCGAGACTTGTTCGGAACACAAAACATAGCTTTTGGGAAAAAATGGGCATTCTCCCTGATTAGTATTAAAAGTGTGTGGACTGCAACATGGTTAGTTTGTACCATGAAATTCTAGAAGAAGATAATGGTGATCCCCCAAAATCTTAAAAACCATTCTATTGGAGATATATGCATGTGTGGAACCCTATGTTGCATCTAACAGTGGGATGAGACATGATATTCATATTGTTAATGAAATTGTTCTAGAAAACCATGTAAAGATCCCATCACTAATGTAGAGATTTCACAGTTGCCACATGGTTTTAGAAAATGTAAGGCTAATTGGTGTGGTTAAATATTTGGTTTAAATTTAAAAAACCTCTATTAATTAATATTATATTTAACCCAAATTTTTCATTCCTCATCTACATAGAAACCCCAGCATTCTATATCTGTCTATACACCATCATCTATGGAGTAGGATTTTCCTCCTACTAAGCATGGAATCATTATATATTGGATGCATCAGATCTATATTTAATGAAATTGAAATTATTTTATGAAATTAATCTTTCTTCATGGTATAATATGTGATATTTAGTCAGAACCCAATTTTTTTATTTCTTGATTCTTTTCCGGTTTTTTTATTTTCTCATAATTTGAATCAAATCAAGATATGGTACTATAAGAGAACATTAATAATGAACTATGGTAGGTGTTATACTAATTTTAAATCTAGTAATGGTGTTATTATTTAATCCATTGTCCTTAATGATCATATATGTCACGACCCTTCCTCGGGACACATGCCATGACTACCCCAAGCCCACCTTCCAAAGGCCTGGGGCTGGCGACTAGCACCAAAGGCGTAAAACCCGATATAAGGGAAGGTATTGCCTTTATGTAAGTAATAAAACACCACAGAGTAAGAAAACAGAAGTAAACACTAAGTAATCTGAGTACAGTAGTATGTGCTGGAAAGTAAATGGGCCAGTATAAAATCCCAATTGAAAGTAAAGTACAACTGAAAAGAGAGTACAACAGCAAAAAAGTAAAGCAGCAACACTGATCCGTCCTCTGGAAATCCCACCTGAAGGGTGGGTACAGATAAACTCCTCAGCTCCTCTGCTCTAGCCGTCCGCTCCGTGTACATCTCGTCTAGTGATCCACCTTTAGGTACTGTTTAGTTCCACGAGCTCCTACCTCGATCAGCGATGTCTGTCGTCTTCATCCAACACAATTTAGTGCGGGCGTAGCCCATGCAGGGGTTAGTATATGCTACTCAGTAGGGACCCGAGACCCCCAAAGGTCTCACCGAATCGACATAGGATAAACCACAATGGAATGATACCATCATGAAGTAACAACGAACTCTACTTAGGTATATACCCATACATATACCTAAGTCATCAATTCCAGTTCGGCACCAACATTCGAGCCCATGTATGATCTAGTCCACACAGGATAGTACAACCCAATCCACACAAAAAAGCACAACCCAATCCACATAGGAAAGCAAGTCAATCATATCGAAGATAATGATTGAAAGCCAAGACTCATCTCACACAGGTATACTTCTTCATAAGATGATAGATATGATCAGATGTAGCCACTGATTCATCTAAGTTGTCAGACCCACATAGGATATAGGACCAGCAAAGCTGTTAGACCCACAAAGGATACAAGTCCAGCTACTCTGCTGGACCCACGTAGGATACAAGTACAGAGTCAGATACTGTCGGACCCACATAGGATACAAGAACAGTAGTCACGTACTACCGGACCCATATAGGATATAAGAACTGTAGTAATCGCTGTCTAACCCACAAAGGATTCTAGTACGGTCTTCGTCGCTGCTGAACCCACAGAGGATCCCAGTACAGTCATCATCGTCGTCGCAGTTGCAACAAGTACTAGGGTTCCCGCACACATCATTCCCGATTCTGGGAGGGTCCGCTCGACGAGCCAAGGGAGTCGAAAATCCACTAACATTAAGTCTGGAGTTGATGTATCTCAAATTTCCTTCTCGTCAAAAGGAACTCCACATCACAGACGGCGCATCAATCAGATGCCTGGTCTGAGATTTATTGGCTTTTTCGTCCCAGGGCCCCGGTTGGTTTTCAATTCAAAACCAACCTGAACATACTCCAACTACGACCGGACCGTGAACATAGTAATCCAAAAGAACCGTCTCACTAATAGGAATCCAACAAAGTTGACGGCACGTCAATCAGACGTCCGGTGCTCAAGTTATAAGTGTTTCACCTCCGAGGGTCCGGTTGGTTTCTTGTTCGAACCAATCCTACCATACCCAACGTTCCCCAGAACCTTGAGTGTAATATACCAAAACGACTTCCTCAATCCAAGGATTTCTACGCAACTGGCGGTGCGTCGATCAGAGGTCCACAGCCCATGTTATGGGCGTCTGAATGGTTTTTCCCGGAAAACAGGGTGTTCGGGCTCGGTCCGACCCGGCCCGATACCCATGGGTCGGCCCAAACCAGGGAGACCCGACCTAGGTCTGGGTTTGGCCTGGATGGGCACGGCGCGGCCCAGCCTGCGTGGCCTGGCCCATCCGGCGTGGGCGGCCCAGCCCGACACGGGCGGTCCAGCCCGGCACAGCAGATGCGGCGCCGCACGCTGAGCGGACACGGGGGGGGGGGGGGGGGGGGGGGGGGGCTGCCCCTTGCTTTGAAATGACAGCGGCCACATAGAGGGGCCCTCCTTGTCATACACCTGGGGTTACAACCCCCTAACATCTCGGATCGTGCCGGCCGTAATGACCGACCGGTTGTGCCGCACGGGACTAGTTGGTTCCACGTCATGAGCGTCGGCGGTTCTGGCCGCCCTCCTCTGCACCGCCGCGGCCTTAGGCCGCGACCCCTATCTAACCGGCGCGGTGGGACGGCGCCATGCCCCTCCGCCGAGGCCCGCCCTAGCCGTGGCCCTCCATGGTTCTCCGGTGCGGCGCGACGGCACCGCGCCCCTCCGCCACGGCCAGTTCTTGGCGGTAGGTTCCTTTAGCTTCAACGGCACGACGCAGTGCCGCCACGCACCTCCACCACGATTTACCTCATTTCCACGTGGTGTCATTGCACTACTCCCCCTCCGTACCAAGACACAAGATATTCAACAAAAATAGGAGAGTATGTTCTTCCATGTTTGTGCGGTCCGACCTCCTCCGTTATTTTGATAACAGGCGGCTAAAGAAATAACAGAGTACATCAATTAATTCCAAACGTAAAAACAACCCCTACCTTGAAGTAGTTGCTGAACAATGATCGTCGCGGGGGTGTTTTAGTTGACGACATTGGCGAGCATCAAATAAGAGGATGCCATCTCACACCGGATTCAGAGAAGGGAAAGATCGGCACACAGTCTCTCCTTGGTGCTCTGGTGTTCTTCGCGTTATTCAACGAGGAAGATGATGTTCTTCAAGGCTAGAGTTTTCCTCTCCAATACTTAACACAACCAAACTAACCCAAAAAATAAAATATGCTCAACTTATTTTATGAAGTCATGTTGTGAGTTCAAAATTTAAAAACACTACCCCATTAATTGAATTTATGTGTTGGCTTGATTAAATGAGAGGAGAGGGGAAGCCCAACATTAAATTCAAGGGAGGTTTTAAAATGAGTTTAAAGGGGGTTATGGGTAAGTGAAAAGGTGGGGGATCTTGTGGGGCCCACATCACTAATATCCTAATCAGAAGTTAGGATCACATAGTAGAGAGAAAATAATGTTGTGAGTCAACTTAATTTCACATAACACTTAAACCACTTAGTAAAGAAATAAAAATAAAATTGTCAAACAGTTATATTTTTATTCCTCACATTTTTTACATATCCTCCCGAGAAAACGCACCTTCGGAAAAGGTGTTCCTAAGCAATTACTGGCACTGCGGTTTCATCTGTGGCCTCAGATTTCGATTACGAGCACCAGTTCAGATGTTAGGAAAACCTTCTCGTTCGTTCACTAAACATACCCGATCTAAACTTTGGAAATTGATTCCGGGCACACCAGGCCTCAGAATCAGGTGCCGTCAGAAACTGCGTACTCGTAAAATCCCAAAGAAATTAAGAAAAAAATTCCCTTGAAATTTACGGGACTTTAAATTACTCCCTCCTCAGGGAATTTCATCCCCATAAAGATACATCACAAACTAGGGGAACAAATGAGGGTACTGGGCACACATCTGAGCCTCCCTCTCCCATATGCTCTCATGGAAGTTCCCGTGCTGCCACCAGATGCGCACTAGTGTAATCGACCGTCCACATAGGACCCGCTCTGGTCGATCCTCGATCTCCACCGGGACCTCCGCAAAAGTCACCCTGTCATCAATGTCCAGCTCCCCATGGTCCATGATATGCATCGGGTCGTGCAGGTATCTTTTCAGCTGAGATACGTGGAAGACGTCGTGCACTCGGTGTAACTGAGGTGGTAGATCCAGGTGATAAGACACCTCGCCAATCCTACTGGGGACCTGGAATGGTCCGATGAAGCGTGGAGACAACTTGTCGCCTCAGCCAAATTTCCATAATCCACGTTGAGGTGAGACATGAAAGAAGATGTGGTCACCATCCTCAAACTCTAGTGGCCTCTACCTCCTATTAGCATAGGACTTCTTCCGGCTCTAAGATTTCCTCATCCTCTCCTGGATGACCTGGACCTTCTTTGTCGTGGCCTAGACCATCTCTAGTCCCACAAGTGCTGACTCCCCAGGTTCTGTCCAGCATAGAGTTGACCAGCATGGTCGGCCGTACAATGCCTCGTATGGTGCCATCCTGATGGTGGAGTGGTACCTATTGTTGTACGCAAACTTCAACATGGGTAGTTGGTCCTCCCAGCTGCAACCAAAGTCGAGGGAACATGCACAGAGCATTTCCTCGAGAGTCTTAATGGTCCTCTCAATCTTTCCATTCGTCTGAGGGTGAAAGGCGGTGCTCAGGCGTAGCTGTGTCCCAAATTCCTCCTGCAACCCCTTCCAAAGCCGGGATGTAAATCGAGCATCTCGATCAAAGACGATAGATGATGTCAGACCATGAAGTTGTACAATCTCCTAAACGTAGAGGCATGCCATGCTCTCCACTGAGCCCTACTCTATGATGGGTAAAAAGTGGGCCAACTTGGTGAGTCGGTCGACAATTACCCAAATGGAGTCGTGACCTATGAGAGTACGTGGAAGTCCCATCACAATATCCATAGATATGACATCCCACTTCCACTCTAGGACATCCAAGGGTTGTATCAATCCTTCTGGTACTTGGTGCTCCGCCTTCACTTGCTGGCATGTGAGACATCGAGAAACGAACTCTACCACAACCTTCTTCATACCCAGCCACCAGTGTTGTCGCCTGAGATCCTGGTACATCTTCTCTACCCCTGGATGTATCGCTAAAAGGTAAGTGTGAAACACACTCAGCACCTCCTCCTGTAAAGAAGCCAGTACCATGGTACGTCGTCTGAAAAGGACGACGTGCTCTCCTCCTACAGAGAATCCATCAGGTGCCTGTCCTGTGGAAATCTGTGCATATCGCGTCTCACAGTCAACGTCCCCACACTGTTCCTCTATGACTAGCTGAAGAATTGGAGGTGTGACTACGAGCGACTGAAGAAAGGCTACTCCATCTCTATCCACAAAGGATATCGACAAAGCGGCTAGCTGCTCTGTCACCTCTCCAAGTAGTTGAATGCCCGTCCTCCTGCTGAGAGCATCGGATACTACATTCCCCTTTCCAGGAGTATAGACTATCTCAAAGTCATAGTCCTAGAGGATCTCGATCCATCACCGCTGTCTTGGGTTCAGGTCCTTCTACGAGAAGATGTTCCTGAGACTCTGGTGGTCGGAATAGACTGTAAAGCACTCGACAATCAGATAGTGTCGCCACATCTTCAAGGCGAAGACTACTGCTGCTAACTCCAGGTCATGGGTAGCGTAGTTCATCTCATGCTGCTTCATCTGTATTGATCCATAGGCGATCGCTACCTGCTCCTGCATCAGGAAACACTTGATCCTGATCCCTAATGCATCGCTGTAGACTACGTACCCTACTCCCTCCTCTGGTAGCCTCATGATGGGTGCACTGGTCAGTCATTGTCTCAGCACCTGGAATCTCTGCTGACATCTATCTGACCACATGAAGGGTTTCCCCTTCTTCATCAAAGCCTAAAGTGGTGCTTCAACTCTAGTGAAGTCCTGCACAAACATCTGATAACACCCAGGTAGACCCAAGAATCTCCGTACCTCTGTCACCCTGCTGGGTGGCTCCCAAGCTAGCACTGCCTCGATCATCGCAGGATCCACCACAACTCCTACCTCATAGATAACTTGTCCTAATAAGTGGACCTCATATATCCAAAACTGACACTTCGAGAGCTTACGATAAATCTGGTGCTCTCAGAGTGTTTCCAGCACAACATGCAAGTTGTAGGCATGCTCCTCCTCAGTAGTCGAGTATATCAAAATGTCGTCGATGAAGACAATGACAAATCGATCGAAAAAAGGCTAGAAGATTCTATTAATGAGACCCATGAACACTCTTGGAGCATTGCTTACGCTGAAAGGCATAACCAAGAACTCATAGTGGCCATACCGACACCTGAAGGTCATCTTCTGCACATCCTCATCTTGAACTCTGAGCTGATGATAGCCTGACCTAGGGTCTATCTTCGAGAACCACCGTGCTCACATGAGATGATCGAAGAGGTCTTCAATCCTTGGAAGAAGATACTTTTTCTTCACGGTCACGTGGTTCAGAAGATGATAATCGTCAAAAAGTCGCATGCACCCATCCACCTTCTTGGCGAACAATATCGGGGGAGCCCAGGGTGAAACACTTGTTCGAATGAATCCCTTTCCATGCAAGTCCTCCAGCTGTACACGTAGCTCTCGAAGCCCAGTGGGTGCCAACCGATATGCAGGAGTTGATATCGGGGTTGTCCTGGGGTACATGTCAATATAGAAGTCTACCTATCTGCGAGGAGGTAGTCCTGGAACGTCATCAGGAAAAACGTCTGCATACTGATCAACCACTACAGGAAAACCTGAACTCCGCAAGTCAACTGCTCCTAGAATGAGGCTAGCCAACTGATTAGTGATCGAATATCCTCTCCTCTATGTGAGTTTATCCTACGCTGCAAAGGCTCCCTTCTCTCTGGTGAAGGTGAACCTGCTCCCATTGGTGCAGACACACCGTACCTTGTGCCTAATACAGTCGATCTGAGCATGGACTGTAGATAACCAATCCATGCCCAAGATTACATCGTAAGGCCTCGATGCCTCTACAAGAAGATCCCAGCCGATGTTCTTGCCTCCTAGAGTAATCTCACATAGCTGTCACCAGAGCGTAATCGTCGAGTCTTCTCCCATAGGAGTTTCTAAGAGTAAGGATCGAGCCAACAACTCTGTCGGAATCTCCGAGCTCTGAACTAGGGCAGCGTCAATGAAATAATGACCCGCTTGTGAGTCTATAAGATTTGTAGAAAGGGTGGAGTAGACATAGATAGTACCTCAAATCATCTCTGGTGCGCCATGGTCATAAGCCTCCACTGCCTGAAGCTGAGACTTACCCTGTCCGCCAGCTCCCTGTGGTCGGGGTGGACCTCCGGGTGGTGGTTGTGGTAGAGCCTCAAAGCGTCGCCCACCACCTGCTGCTCAGCCAGCTCCTCTGCCACATCCACCTACTCCCTGTGGATCTCCAAGGTCGAATCTCTTCCTCTGCCTGGGTGGTCCCTCATCCATCTTCTGCTCCTCTGCGTGGCGGGTCGGGCAATCACGAGCCATCTGGCCCTGCCCACCGCATGCATAGCACTGTCTGCTCCTCGTAAGACTGGCTCTATGCCGTGTGCCCCGCACCTCTGAGCCAGTGTCCTGAGGTCATCCGCATGATGGTCTGGTTCTCATAGACACCTTATTCATCTGTCAACTACCAGATGTAGAGGACTCAGCTACCTTCCGCCCTGCGGTAGGTGTCGCTGCTAGTGTAGGCTAACCATGAAAGCTGTCTACAAGAAGGGCTCGCTCCAGTACTCCTACCTGCGTCGAAATACTGAGGGAGATCATCGAAAACCTGATCTGATGCCTCAGTCCCTACTAGGAGGTCTGGGCCTAGAAGAATGGGTCACGTACCATTTCCATGGAATAGCGCGAGAGATCGGTAAATCTCGCCGAGTAATGGGCTACCGTTATGCTGCCCTACCACAACTGTAGTATCTCCTGAATGCGCACCGCGCAGAGGGTGGCTGGGATGAACTACGATCGAAAGAGGCTCTCAAAGTCAGACCAAAGGGGAGATGCCTCATCATGCACCTGGAGCATCAGGCTCCACCATCTGCCTAATGCCACATGCAGAAGACTCACTGCAATGATCACCATGAGATCAGATGGTGTCCCTACTAACCTTAAAACATGAACAACAGCCTCCAGCCAATCCTCGGATGCCTAAGGGTCCGTCTCCCCATGGAACCAGGGCAGTCTCGGCTGCCAAAACTCATGTAGTGCATTAAGGCAACGTGCACTCTCAGCGGCTGGGGCTGGTGGAATTGGTGGATCAGCGGGTAGAGGTACCGCTGGTGCCTACGGTGTAATAGGGACCTGCACTAAGGCCTCGTCGCTCAGTGCACTGTCGTCTCATACAATTCTCATAACCCTAGCTGGATGTCGTCATGGGGCCATCCTGAAAAGAGACAGGTGTGCCAGGGTCAAAATAGTATACCTGGTGAGCTGACACAAATTAATCACAAGGAAAACATTTGAAACACACTTGGAATCAATATTTTCGTGCACTGAGATGGAAATTAGAAGTTAGGGTCCTGGTGTATGGATAAGTCGGCCGCCGCACCAACACTAGACTCCCTTGACTGATAACCGAACTCAATACCGTTAACATTATTGGTTCACTAAGAAGAAATATTAGAGTCCTGAGCTCTGTGGTAGAACCAAACTCCTCTAATACCAATTTGTCGCGACCCCTCCTCGGGACCCGTGCCGTGACTACCACAAGCCCGCCTTCCATAGGAATGTGGCTGGAAACTAGCACCAAATGCGTAAAACCCGATATAAGGGAAGGAATTGCCTTTTTGTAAGTAATCAAACACCACAGAGTAAGCATGTAGAGGTAAACACTAAGTAAACTGAGTACAATAGTAAGTACTGGAAAGTAAATGGGCCAGTATACAAACTCAACTGAAAGTAAAGTACAACTGAAATGAGAGTACAACAGAAAAAAAGTAAAGAAGCAACTCCAAGTTGTCCTCTGTAAATCCCACCGGAAGGGTGGGAACAGATAATCTCCTCATCTCCTCATCTCTAGCCATCTGGTCTGTGTACGTCTCGTCTAGTGATCCACCTCCAGTTACTATCCAGCTCCACGAGCTCCTACCTCGATCTGCGATGTCCGTTGTCTGCATCCAACACAACGTAGTGCGGTCATATCCCATGTAGGGGTGAGTATACGCTACTCATTAGGGACTGTGAGACCCCCGAAGGTCTCCCAGAATACACAAAGGATAAACCACAAAGGAATGATACCATCACGAAGTAACAACCAACTATACTTAGGTATATTCCCATACATATACCTAATTCATCAATTCCAGTTCGGCTCCAACATCCGAGCCCATGTTCGATCTAGTCTACACAGGATAGTCCAACCCAATCACACAGGAAAGCACAACCTAATCCACATAGGAAAGAAAGTCAATCATATCGAAGATAATGATTGAAAGTAAAGACTCATCACACACTGATATAATTATTTTTGATATGATAGAGATGATCACATGTAGCCACTGATTCATCTAATCTGTCAGACACACATAGGAAACAAGACTAGCTAAGCTGTCGGACCCACAAAGGATACAAGACCAGCTACTCTGTCGGACCCACATAAGATACAAGTACAGAGTCAAATACTTCCAGACCCACATAGGATACAAGAAAAGTTGTCATCGTTGTAAAACCCACAGAGGATTACAGTATGGTTTTTGTTAATGATGAACCCACGAAGGATCATAGTACAATCGTCATCGTCGTCGTAGTCGCAGTCAGCTCTAGGGTCCCCGCACATAGCATGCTCGATTCAGGGTGGGTCTGCTCCACAATCCAAGGGGTTCGATACATCAACTAACACGAAGTCCGGAGCTGATGTATCCCAAAGTTCCATCTTGTCAAAAGGAACTCAATGTGATAGACGGTGCACCAATCAGACGCCCGGTCTGAGAGTTATTGACTTTTTCGTCCCAAGGCCCTATTGGTTTTTAAGTCAAAACCAACCTTAATGTACTCCAAATGCATCCAAACCTCGAGCAGAGTAATCCAAAATAACCATCTCACTAAGTGGAATCCAACAAAGTCGACGACACGTCAATCGGACATCCAGAGCTCTAGTTATAAGTGTTTCCGCTCCGAGGGCCTGGTTGGTTTCGGGTTCGAACCAACCCGGACGTAAACAAAGATCTCAAAAACCATAAGATTAATATACCTAAAAATCATTCTTGATCCAAGGATCTCTATGCAACTGACAGTGCATCTATCAGAGGTCCATAGCCCATGTTATGGGCGTTTGAACGGTTCTGCCAGAAAACAGGGGGATCGGGCCCGGTCCTAGCTGGCCTGATACCCCTGGGTCGGCCCAAACCTGGTCGACCCGCCCCGCGGCCAGTCCGACCCGGCACGGCCGGTGCGGTAACACGCGCTGAGTGGACGCGGGGGGGGGGGGGGGGGTGGGGGGGTGCGCTTCCCCCATGCTTTGAAACGATGGTCCCCACATGGAGGGGCCCACCTCGTCATCCGCCGGGGGTTACAACCCCCAGACATCTCGGATTCAGCCGGCCGTAAGGGCCAGCCGGTTGTGCCATGCGGGACCAGTTGGTCCTGCCTCCTAAGCGCTGGAATCTAGTGGTTTCGGCCGCCATCTTATGCCCCGCAGCGGCCTTAGGCCGCGGCCCCTATCCGACCGGTGCGGTGCGACGGCGCCACGCACCTTCACAGCGAATTACCTCATTCCTGCACGGTGCCATTGCACCACGCCACCACCATTCCAAGACACAAGATATTCAACAACAAATGCCGTGGAGGTTCAACCATGTTCGTGCGGTCTGACCTCCTCTATTATTTTGATAACATGTGACCAAAGAACTAACGGAGTATGCCAATTAATTCCTGACGTAAAAACAACCCCAACCTCGAAGAAGTTGTTGAACAATGATCATGACGGGAAAATTGTGTCACGAGGGTGGTTTCAATGATGGTGTTGGTGAGCATCAAAAAAGGGGATGACATCTCACACCGGTTGCAGAGAAGGGAATGATCGACACGCCATCTCTCATTGGTGCTCTGGTGTTCTTCACGTTCTTCAACGAGAAAGATGATGTTCTTCAAGGCAAGAGTTTTCTTCTCCAATCCTTAACACAACCTAACTAATCCAAAAAATACAATAATCTCCACTTATTTTATTAAGTCATGCCATGAGTTAAAAATTTAAAAACTCAATTCCATTAATGTAATTAATGTGTTGGCTTGATTAAATCAGATGAGAGGGGAAGTCCCAACTTTAACTACAAAGGTGGTTTTAAAAGGAGTTTAAAGTGGATTATGGGAAAGTGAAAAGGTGGGCGATCTTGTGGGCCCCACCTCACTAATATCCTAATCAAAAGTTAGGATCACATAGTAGAGAGAAAATAACACTATGATAGAAATTATTTTCACTTAACACTTAAACCACTTAGTAATGAAATAATAATAAAATTGTAAAATAATTATAGTTTTATTCCTCACATTTTTAACATATCCTCCTGCGAAAACGCACCATCGGAAAAGGTGTTCCTAAGAAATTACCGGTGCTGCAGTTTCATCAGTGCCCTCACATTTCGATTCAGAGCACCAGTTCAAATGTTAGGAAAACCTGCTCGTTCGTTCACTGAACTTACCCGAGCTAAACATTGGAAATTGATTTCGGGAACACTGGGCCTCAGAATCAGGTTCCGTCCGAAACTGTGTACTCCTAAAATCCAAAAGAAATTAAGAATAAACTTTCCTTTAAATTTATGGGTCTTTACATTTTATTTGAGTAACACCCTTAAAATGGAATTCAATCAGTGTTCAAAATAGATATGTATGACCAATTTAATTAATGAAACTAATATATAATAGATAAAGTTTATGTTAATTGAATTATCACCATCCCTCGAGTGTTTTTTATAATCAAATGGACTACCATGGGTGGAGTATGAATTTGTTTATCATTAAAGTGTAATGTTTACCCTTTATATGGGTTTTTAGTTGATTGATTAAATTATAATATTAATTATAATATAAATTCATTAATGATACGGGATATATGAATATTTCCCATGTAATTGACCATGTAATTTATAGTTCCATCATGAATTTCTCTTATTATGAAATATTTATGTGAGAAAATTAACAAGAAAATCCATTAATTATTTGATATAACTTAATCCACCTTCTTTGATGAGTTTTAATTTAATTGATCATTATTTTTTCTATAAATAATATTTTATATTGATTGAATTCATGTTTGTTATTTTTTGAGGGTGAAACATGGGTTTATATATGAAATCCTCGGACAATCACATTTGGATACTACCTTTCTTATGCCTGAGTGATACTTGGACTCTGTAGTGGACTTTCGCGGAATGGTTCAAAAGGTTTGACTGTTATTAACACAAGTGATACATAAAATACTAATAGATTTCCAAGGATAGACTCGGATGATATTTGATCAGATATTTTATTGGTGAATCTTTGGCTCTATTATATGACTAAAATTTATAGACTCAGTGATTGATGATGTTATAAGACACCGAGACCAATACCTTGGAAATGAAGATGATTGACTTGGACAATATTGAAATGTGATTTCGTTATGCTTTTCCTTCATTGATACGTCTATTCCATCTAAACAATTCCACAAACGGTCTTGTTATGTTAATTAAATAAAAAATTGAAATTATTTATATGACATTTCTACGAAGAAAAAGAACACGATTGGATTAAATTGTATACATATACCTCATTTATATCATGTTTATGACTCTTTTTATCAAGCATCCTTATTGTTAATTTTGGGATATGTTCAATGTTTTAATACATTCCTTTTAAATGAGACATGTTAATTAAAATAAAATTAATATAAGGCAATACATGACTGAATATTTTTTAAATAAAATTACAACTAAGGATGAAGTAACTAGAATAGGTTGGGTGTCATTGAGAACCCAGAACAATATGGGTTGTTTAATTTAACATACCTCCTTTACATTATATAATATTTTTTCAATATTATTATTATATTTTAATTGAATGGATGGAATTATAACATTGGTTGTTCCACATGTGGGATTTTATCTCATACCCTAATCAAGTCACCAATTAGTACATGGATAAGAATATATTGATTTAGTTATGTGATAGGGAAATAACCCTTCTACATCTTTCTGACCTCTTATTTGTAGGAGGGAATCCTAGGAATGATAATAGGGTTGTGATGCCAAATGTGATCGTTTTGGGTAATTTTATTATATTGACACTTTTTTTTATTATATGTATAATTATTTTGGATTCATTATAGACACATATAATGACATGTATGATCATTTTTTAATATGTTACATTCTTTTTGGTTATTGTTTATTTTTATATTTTGTGTATGTTGTCTATTGTCTTATTTATTTGATGCTCCTCTACGTATTTGATATTTTATATAAGTTTTTCAACTCTCTTTACATGGGGAAATAATCTTTTAATGGACCACCATAGGCCTTATCTTTTATTCATTAGTCTCTAGAATTTAGGGAGACTCCATTTAGGCCATGTGACCAACATAACTTAGTGAAGTTTTATCTTTCATCTTGGTATAGGAAATTAAAATGTGGTATAAAGAGAAATTATTTTTCAATATTTTTAATATTTAATTAAAATATAAAGTGATATGGTTGAATATATGTTTTTAATGATCTATTTATGGGAATAACAATCCCACGTACATGAAAATGGAAAATTTCCCTGAATAAAAATATTGTTTCTGAATTATGTCTATTAATGATGATATGATTAAAATGTTGGGTGATGAAAATTAATTGTGATGATATTATTGAAATTATTTATGGTTCTATATTGTTGAAACATGATTATATAAGGGTATTGCATCTGATAGTTTATTTTGGGAACATATTAAAAATCACAGTCCATGCATTATGCAATTCCAAACAAGATGTATTTCATATTTTCATGATATTCTGAAATATTCCATGATAATATACCTGATGTTTGATACATTTTATGTAACGTGAATTGGAGAACATGGTTTTTTTATAGAATTAATTACATAAAATAAAAAGTATTTTCTTAATTAGGCTATAATAGACACCCTAAGCATTCTATTATGAAACTTGAGACCTGGACCACGAGTCGTAAGGACTGGATCATGTTATGGTTTGGATTTGATGGACACCATATTCTAGATCATGGGGAAAATTTCCCCTTATGGATCACAATATGGAGATCCATTTGGTTCAAATAATTAAAATAGAACATGATAGTAATATTAACTAATGTAAATGAAATTGAAAAATAATTTGCTATATCATAGAACATGACATAGTCCTCAAAGTAGTTGTGGGTAGTAGGCACTGTATGTTGATTTTATATGACCTATATGTCACCAAAAACTAACAGAATGGGATGTAGAGTGGATTTTTAATCTATAAGAAGGCTTGTACCAATCCTATTTCAATTTATATTCAAATAGTTATGATCTTTAATATTTTAATTTATTTGAGGAATGTGATTTTAAATTGCAGATGTATATGATCATGATGCCCTCTAGTCCCACGCTAGGAGGGTGGAGGTGATCATACTTTAAATAGGTTGGGTTATGTGGTTATAATATATCTTTTTGTAGTGCTGGCTAAGAAACTAGTGATTGTAGAAGACACATGTATTGAGGGACTATTTTTAAATGATTTTTCCCATTCCTGTGGATCATTCTTGGAGCACATCTACCAACCTAGACTATGGATGTTTTCACATGTGAGTTCTAGTAGTAGCATCCAACAATGATTTTGAGGAATATAGGTCCAACAGCTATAGATTCATGTCAAAAGTCCATGATATCTATATTAAAACATCTATATATACCTCTAGAGAGGAGGGACAAACTCACTACTTATATGTTGTGTGATTCATCTAGGACAAGGTGGGATGTCATTAATCATACGGGTCATTATCTAGAGATAAAAATGGGGAATTTACATACATCAATATATGAATATTTATATCCCATGAATTTGAGGGATGATATAGCTCATCATTTTAGAAAATTACACTTGAGAGAATTATCGGTTCTGGATTATTCCACCCATTTTATAATGTTCCATACTAAGACACAAATTATAATTAGTGATGAGTTATTTAAATCTATAAGAAACATGGATGGTATAATTTAGGAAATCTGATTGCATATGAATTAATTTTTTATAACTATAACTCTGTAATAGTGAATCAGACACTTATCATAGAGTGTGACCTGTGAGAGGTTGGGTGTATTATCCAGGGAATTTCAACAACTTGATCATGTTCAACATCGATCAGTTCTAGGGCACATGGTATATGGATTATAATAGGTAAAATTTATATCCATTGTATATACTAAGGAATACATGATATGTTCCACTAGTGTTTTAGATAGGTATATATGATACATCAATGCATGAGAGACCATGTAAAGTGAAAATTTCACAGAAAGATCGGCCATATATAGTGATTTTGTAGAATTTATTCCATTGTTTTTAGTCAAATAGAGTCTCAACCAAAACCTTGTTCTAGGGAAGGGTTAGCAGATCCCCCTTGGGTAATGTCTTTGGGTACATCTAAGAGAGTAAACCAAGGTGGTGGTTGTGTACATTTTATTCAAAACAGAAACACAAAACATCATTAGTGTATATATGATCAATGTAGTAAGGGTATATATTAGGGTCATGGGTTAGTCCAAATATAGGTCGTGAAATTAAAACACTGGGAGAATAATCGCAGACCTTATATAGTGATATGTACTATTCATATAGCCTCTTCTTTACTATCATCTATTTTTGATACTTGGGGACATCAAAGATTTATACATATTCTCATTGTGGAAGGACATGGGAACGCCATTCATTGTTATAATGGATTTATGAAGCTTCATACATCACTGATAGTTAGAATGTATGATGTATGTTATTATTGGGAGTTACCCCATAAAATTTGAAAGTTTCATTTCATATTAGAACTATCTTTCCATTCGATTATGGGGTTTTTCATCATTATCATGAAGGTCCGGTTGGATACCATTCATGATTTTGTTGATTTAAATCATCATAGTATAACGAATACATAACTACTGGGAACATAGTTTATTCAAAATGATAAATGGGATTTTGAGGAGAGTCGAGCTAGACCTGGGTACTATGGGATGGTCGGGGTGAAAGACTAGAAGGTTTTTTATAAGTTGATGATTAAAGAATCCTTTAAAAATAATTCAATATAGTGGATGATTTTTTCTTGTATATTTAGGCTTGGGACTCCAGTTTTTGTGTGGTGGGTGACATATCCACTCACTAGGACCCTGATAACTTTTTTTAGATGTTGTACATGAAAACACTAGTTATAGGTAAATACAATGGTACATGAATCATATAGGGATGGTTGTGTTTACTATGATTGTATTGATTCATCTCTCTAGATATATTCTTCTTACCATGGAACAACTTGTTTTATTTTGGGATTCTTTCACGCTGACATTCATCCAATATTCCATCACGTAATCATGGGGATGATCCACCTAGAGATGACGAATCAGTACAGGGGATTATACATGAGATTGCTTCTCTAGGTGGATTACCAGCTATACCACCTCCCATTGTGTAGTAGATACAACCATCACTTCCCACTGAGGATGTTAACAGTCTTTGTTCATTGCATGATATTCAATGGTAGTGATCTCCCATGTTTTAGGGTGTGTAATACAGTAGTTGACCAACAATTGGATAGAGGGATCCACATGTGTTTTCCACCTTGTATTCACACCCATTGTAAAGATGAAATTATTTTCAATGAGTCATCTTCAGAGATCCACATGGAAATGGTGGAGCTTGGGGACTCTGTCACCTAATGAGATTACCCATTCATATGAAATATATGAGTTTCTCTTCGGAGATGATTTCTATCCAACCATATTGTGATCGGTATGCATATTTCATCTCCTACATCTACAAATGAAAAATATTATTATGTAATATTATTTGGAAGTGTTTAGAGACGTTTAACTCTAATCCATTGACAAGGTGCGATATCAGTTATTCAGGGATCAAGCCTTTTAGAATGGCTTACACCGTGATATCATGGAATCAGTTGTATACATAAATATTTATACATATTATTGAGTAATTGAGTGATCCCTAGAATAAGAGAATTTTATATCAGAGATGACACTGAATGTTTGAGCTAAAAGTGGAAATTTGGCAGCAGAGACCTCAGATGCTGGAGCCAACAATAGTCATAGGTATCAAACGGTGTCAGTTGCTTTATGGGGTGATCCCATGACTCAATGTTAGTGGTGAAGGGCTCCCTTAGAGGATTTTATTAGGCCTGGGATAGACGGTGTTACTCATGTGGAGTTCCGGGAAAACATGAATATGACTACCCACCTGTTGTACAACATATCAAGAGATGGATGAGGGACCAATGAGGCATATATAGTGACATTATTATGGCGGTACATTGGTTGGAAAACATGGAAGAGGAACATATAAGGAAGAATGAGGTTTTCTGAGGTTCAACCTATTACCACTCCCACCCCTAGTGGCCCACGCTAGGCTCATACAGATGGTGGGAAGGTATGTGGCATGATATAGGTGATTGTGGATTATAACGTCAAATACCTATGTATGATATGATGTACAATATGTGTATTTTCTATCTTATATGTTGTTTTTATGGATACATGTTCTAATTGTTCCATTATTACCACAATTCTGTTTAGAGGCTCAGAGATTACACATGATCCTTTGACTATACCCATATTCTTGGAGACTTATATGATATGATATTCGATAATCACACATTGGTGTAAACACTTTGACATGAATATTGGACTTGACTGTTTTAGTTGTGATCTCTTTTTTTGTGGAGTAGAGGCTATACGACCTAATAATTTAAATGGACTGTTTAGCCATAGTTCATGATCATATTGATTATTTTAGGTATAATGTGGGGTGTGTCTGTAGTAATGAAGCCATGTTATCTAATTTTGATTGAAATGGAAACACATGAACTACAGGATGGACTCACACATTTGATTTTGGAGTCAAATACTTTCCATTTGGCTAGCCTTTGCCTTGTTGTACTGAATGATATGAGACATCAGTTTCTTTTAGTGGTGGAGGAGTATGAGGACATCATTCCTATAAATTTTCAAGATGTATGACCTGACAGAGTGATAGAATTATTCATTTATCTAAACCCCAGGATGACAGTAATATCTACACATACATATCGGATGACACTTGTAGAGCTTCATGAGATGATAATACAATTAGATGACTTTTAGAGGAAGGGATTCCTATGATTGAGTGTTTAACCCTTGGTAGCCCCATATTGTTTTCATGAAATATGATGTGAGATTGAGTTCATGTATGGTTTACCAGAGCATAAAATTGATTATCATGAAGAACATGTATCCACTATCAAGGATCTATTTACACATTGATCAGTTAAAAGGGGTTTGATCTTTATCAAATATTCGCGTCATATCATTCTATCACCATCTATGATTAAGAGTTTAGGATACACCAAACATGGCCTTAATATATATTTATGGTCACTATGAGTACTTGGTTATTCTGTTCTGAGAGACTAACCCCCATCGATGTTCATGGGACTCATGAACTAGATATTTGAACTTTACATAGACCATATCATGGTGGTATTTATAGATGACATCCAAGTGTACTCAGAATATTAGGAGGAGTATGATGGACTTTTGAGTATGTTCATGGACACACTTTGAGAGAACTAACATTACTGGATGCTCTTAATGACTCATTTAGGGATTTTAGAGGTCTATTTTATTGGGACAAGTCATATAAAAGGTTGAATTTAAATTGGATAAAATGAAGGTTGATGATGATATTTCACGGGATTTACCCAAGAGTGTTACAGAGGTGAGAAGTTTCCTTGGATTTACATATTACTAATGAAGGGTTGTACAATACTTCTCCAAAGTAGAATTATAGTTGATGGCTTTGAAATGAAAAGGGTAGACTTTTGATTGGATATAGAATTTCTAGTAGTTATTTTATAATTTGAACCAGAGGATAATGAGTGCTCGCATCTTGATGTTACCATAGGAAGGAGTCGAGTACGAGGTATTTTGAAATGCATCAGGGATCCAGATTGGTTGTGTCCTGATGCTGGGGAAATAGGAGATTGTCTATGTTTCACTCCAATTAAGGACACATGAATAGAATATTGTATCGCAAGATATTAAGTTAGAAGTGGTTGTATTAGCGTTGATGCTTTGGAGACCCTACCTAATGGGAGAGAGGTGCATCATCTACTATGATCCCAATAGTTTTAGGTATATATTATCCACAAAGGACAAAAATAATAGAGAGATATGAGGGATATAGTTCTTCTAGAACAATGGTTTTGAGATTTTCTATATTCATATGCTGGGGAACTTGGTGGAATATTTTCTAAGTAGAAGATATAGTTTTTAGTTGTTGAATGTTGCATAAGTGAATTTGGAATTGTTTCAATTATCATCTAGTGATGGAGATGGACCGGCTCGCCTAAAATAAATGGTTTTAACCATCATCTCTTGCAAAGAGTTTGGGAATCACAAATTCTGTATATCGACAATGAGTCTGTATCTCCACAGATGTCCTCAAGGCTTACTATTGATGTATATTCCATAGTTGGGGATCATTTCATTATTTTCAGAAGATGCACAATAGTACTATTGGCCTTTTGGGAGGAGGTTATTATTTTGATTCATACCTCCCCTTTGGAAGTACATCCAGAAGAGGGGATGATGTACCAAGGCATACAATAATAATTTTTGTGCCTATGGATGATTAAAGACGTTGTAGAGTTCGTCTCTTGATACCTTACTTGTTTGTAGGTGAAGGATGAGCACTAGGTTCCAGTGGGTTGAGCTCAACCAATTGTGGTGACTCAATGGATGTGTAATAAGATATTGATTGAAATAATGAACGATCTATGACAAATATCCGTGGGACATGATTCAATCTATTCAATCATTTACCAAATCACCCAGTCATCCCACTTCCTAGATATACGATAATAGATATAATTAGAGAGCCTGGGGAACCTAAACGTGTTAAATATAGTTTGAATCTATCGATTCACATCAATGATTGTTTCATATATGGAAGCATGATTTATATCCTATTATTTGAAACAATTGAATGATGTATTTGGTACCTTTTTATTATTGAGCATGAAGTTTCACCCATAGTCAGATGGCTATACTGGGTAAACTAATCAGGTTCTTGAAGACATTCTATATGCAATCATGTTATACATTTCCAATAGTTGGGAGGATCACCTACAACAAGTGGAACATGAATGAAACAATAAATATCATTCCATCATTTGTATGAAACCATTAAATGCCTTGTACGGGTGACCCTGTAGCTATCCACTTTCAAAGACATTCTCCGGAGAGTCACTACTCATGGTCCTAGAGATGGTGTGAGCTACCACTCTGAAGGTTCCGATCATTTAGGTGTGGATGAATATTACACAGATCCATTAAGTTTCCTATACTATCTGGAGGAGGAGTCATTTAATGTTTTAAGAAGGAGACCATGTTTTCTTTTAGGTTTCACCATGATAAGGATTACATAGAATTGGTAGGGGTGGTAGACTATCTCCAATATTCACAAACCATTTATAGATACAATGTAGTGTTGGAAAGGTGGTGGGCCATGTTGCAATAACATCATAGTTAGATCAGGTACATGATTTTTTTCCATATATAGAATTCGAGGTTGTACATCTATGACCAATCAAACATCATTGACTAGCATGAGTTGGAAATCTAGGATGGAGTGATTGATGCTGAGTACCCAATAGAGGACATGGATCAGAATGAGATGATCTTTAACGTGTAGTTGATTCCCCTAGTGCATGTTTGATTTATGCACAAGAAACTCCATGAGAGCACATGCGATTAGAAGGTGCATATTGTTTCCCATTACCCACATCTTTTTTTGAATGTCTATTTTTAGATTTTTGGCCCATAAATACCTATGGTGGGGAGATTATAAAATCATTTATTTTTTCATGTACAATTTTTTGATTTTATATGGTTTTATTTTGAGACCAAGAGTTGAGATGTCATGTAATTCCATTGTGCAGTATGCCTGGAATAAATATTCTATAAATGTTAAACATTTAATTGCACATGCACATATGTTTTACAAAAATAATAAATAAAAAGTTATTGGGTTCCTAGATAAAATATATGATTGAATCATTGAGCTCAGAATTTTTTATTCACAATGAGAGAGAAATAAAATTAATCGGTGTGGGAAAATATTGAATGATCTATTATTGTATTTAATGATAATAATATAGTTCTTAAAAAATATTTTCTTTGACGTAACAGGTGAAAATCATTAAGAAAATAATAATGTATATTCTATACTGTTAGATGAATAATGATGGAATCCTTAGAAAATGGTGGGTGACAAATTTTTTGATTCTCTCTCAGGTGATGATGATAGATCATGTATTGATGAACAACACACATTATATTCGATTGATATTGTCCACAAAAATGACTTGATGACATTTCTTCATCAGCGAGTTATTGAAATCATGGTATGGATTTTAATCATGATTTTAATTTCCCATTCTCTAATTCCATGATGAACGCAGACAAATCAATAGACATATTGATCCATTGTTCAGTCGTAATAGTTGTATGGATTTGTTTTCAGGTTATTAATGTTTATTAAATATAATTTTTTAACCCCAAATCCCATGTTATTGATCATTCACCAATAATGATAGGACTATAATGTTAAAAATTTCATTTTCTGAATACCTCACTTTGTTTTCCATGTTCTTAATTGTTGGAAGCACACGGTTCATGGATCAACGTTCTCAGGTATTTGCGAGCCAGATTGCATCCCAGATTTTAGGAGAATAAAAAAATGGGCCTATATGTATGGAGATCAAGATTTTGGGATCTCAGACATACATCCATTAGATTTTTAGGCATTGGATGTGGCATGTTAGTACATTGAAGGGACCACCAGCGTGGAACGTATGACTGGTGGCAGTGACGGTCACCGAAAATGGTTTTGGTGGTAGGGACACAGAGGTGGGGACATAAGAGGTGGGTCATGGGCGGTGGACACAGAAGTGTTAGTGGGGCCGATAGAGTTGGATGTGGCAGTGAGAAACCTGAGATTTAGTGGTAATGGAACAGACCGGTTCGTGATGAACCAGGTCAGAATAGTGGGTGGGTCGGGCCAGAGGGTCGAGCCAACAAAAATGGAGTTGGGTTGGATCTAGGGAGACTAGGCATCACTGTCAACTGTCGTGGTCGACCTAAGGTGCAGTGACAATGTGGATGGTTCTCATAGTCTATCAACCAATCATGGTAGTTGACCACAACTATAAGATGGACCAACCACAGTGGTAGGACTGTAGGACTGGGGAGATAAGAAACGGTTTTTCTCAAATAACCATATCTATTAAATGGGGCTCTAAATTTATAATCTTACATCAACATTGTGAACATGACATAGAGGAAGTCATTTTGGGATAATTGGGGTTTTTTTATTTCGTAATAATATAGGTAAAGAGCATTCCCTTAGTCTATTCCCTAGGTGTTTATTATGGTATTACATAAACATCAATGTATAATAATCCCCTTTAGAAGAAAAGTCTTATATAGTGTATGTTATCGCTCCCTAAGAATGGGTTGAGATCCTCTATCACCCATTGTAGAGTCTATGGATTCATGTGTCATTATTGGGTAGGATGATGATCCATCATCTAGTAGGCTGTATCCGCAGGGCTTGTAGTACCCCCAATGTGTATGGGCATGATCCCTTATGTACCGAGATAATACATATTGGATACGTGTTTTCCCATAGGGAGTATGGTCATGATCAGTGGAATCCCCCATTTAGGTATATTTTTCAACACCTCACTGTGTATCCTGATATTCTTTTACCAAAATGTCCTCTTTGGGGAGGTCCCAAATAAACTACACCACATTGTGAGTGTCTTTGATTATATGATGGAGAATGGTTTGAGTTATCCCCAAGCGAGCAGGCATCGAGAAGATTCAGGTGGATAGAATTTGGTTTTCATCGCCCGATGACATGCTATTGCTCATAATTATATCTGGATTATATTGTTATATATTGTATAGATATATAACTGTGGTGAGACTACTATACATTCTATTATGGTATTCCATTGTGGTATTCTGTTGTTTTTTTCCTCTTTGGTATTCCTTCATTGTATTCATTCATGGTATTCCGTTGTTGTATTCTGTTGTGTTCTTCTATAGTGGAACTTATTTTTTATTTCAGGGTGTCGTACTGATTATTGTTATAATTACCTCAGAATGGGCTATTACCACTTGTATCATGTCATTTTCAGTCGATTGGCCTTATGAAAGAGTCCTAGGTGGACCAATTCTAGATGATTCTTAGTGAGACAAGAAAATCCTAGATGTGTTCTTTTTGTTTTCATATAGTATTCTAAATACCTTTACTTCAAGGTTAGACTTATGTAATAGACACTATGTCGTGGTATTATATTTAGAAACATTTAAATTTCGGTACTTTTATAGTAGTAATATACTGTGAGATCACATTTGTATACATGCATTTTTTCCTCAGTGGTTTATAAATTTTAGGAATTTGTATCTTGGAAATGGTTTCATATGTAAAAGAACAAAGGATAATTCCTCCAGTTTGTGGGATATACCTACTTAGTGTTAGTCACTAGCCCTAGGAATATTGTAGGTGTTATTGGGGTATTCAAGACACGGTCCCCAATGAGTTGGGTTGTGGAATTTTTCACTAAATTTTTTGACAATTTGAATTCCTAGATACTTACTTTCTCTAACTTCATCCAAGATTTTTTATGTTATACATTTTTTTGTATAAATTTATTCTTATAAATATATTTGGATGCTCATATGGAATCTATAGTGGTAATAAAACAAGACAATGCATGGAATTTTGTCTCATCCTCCATTGAATTGCATATAACATTATCTTATTCAATCATATTGTGACTTAATTTTCTACACTATTCTGCCATAATTTTCAGGTTGATAATCTATACTGATGATTATCATACTATATAGAGATTGTTGGAGACTTCTCCATTAATTAGTTGTTAATATCAAATCTATATTAGAGAAAATTCCTATTGTTACATAATGTGATCTTATCATATCTATAATTCATATCAATCCATGTTACTCCAATGTTATTTCATACCTAATTGATAAAAAATGAGCTACCTTTAAAAAAAGTCCCACAACAACCCTTATAGAGTTAATTCCAATAAATATTTTTTGATGTATAGTGTTAATTTCAATAGTACTCTTATCTAGTTTTTATGTTGGTATTCGTAATCATTGTATCATCCCAAAAGATTTTTTCCCTTCATCATTCACTTGATAACATACAAGGTGGCTTGATGTATATTTAGGTATCTCCTTCTTTATATTTTCCCACCAATACTACTCTTAGAGATGCCAATATATATTTCAGTTCACTGGGTTAATTGAGAAGGTTGAGATAAGTGCATCACTCAATATATATATATATATATTTATTTATGGATTGGATGGTACACATAGTTGTGAACCAAATCCTAAAACTCATTCCCCATCAATTTTGAACTCTAAGGATTTATATTTTAAAATAGGTTCCACCTTCTTCTTAATTTCATCTTCATTTCAATAAGAAACCTTCATGTTTTCGATGAGATAAGGTTTAAAAATTATTTTAGAAAATCTTTATGATGTTAATTCACTAAATATTCCCATGTCAGGCCTTTAGAAATATAATATGATTGGATACTTCTCAATTCACATCATTAAAATATTTATAGTATCCTTTATATATAGAGAATATTTAGCTTAATTTTTTATATTTTGATATTATCAAATTGACAAGTCATAATCTATGATTATCATTAAAAATCTTCACTAGGACGTATTAATATCTTTGGTTTTCAATATATGTTAATGTATCTTACAACCTGTATATATCACATTCTTTACCCCCATTGAGATTAAGCCACCATATATCTAATGTGAAGATAACATCCGCCAACTCAAGATCATGTGTAGCATAGTTCGTCTCATGATTTTTCAACTGCATAGATGAATATGATATCACATCATCATTTTTCATCAATACAGACAATAAGAACTTGTTTGTAGAAACACTATATACTAAAAATAGTTTCCCATAAGATATGTGTCAAACAAGCACAGTGGTAATCCTATGATTGTTTCTTGAATTTTCATAATTTGAATCCCTCACCAATTTCATTAGAATATTATTCATGTTCTATTCATGTCCTAGCTTACTCATTGAGTCTATTAGAATATCATCTTCAAATACTTCCTTAAAATTTCATGGGAATATCTAAATCATATATTCATTAATTCAATTAATTTTTATAGATGATTAGTGAGTTTTAAAATATTCAATATAAACTAATAGTGTCGAAACCATGTTCAAAATGTTTCTCTATCAATATCATCGTTCCTTACCATTAATTTTTCATATCAATAACAATGATATGCCTTAGGTAAATACATGATCCCAAAAAAACAGATCAAACATGTCATCTATTAGTGGATGGGGATTATTATTCTTTAAATTTCTTTTATTGAGAACATGATTATCAATTCAAAGGTCCAATAATCCATTATATTCTTGAAAATGATGGTGGGTGAACTCCATGGGGAAGAACTCATTTATATAATTCCATTTCTCTATTTCTCTATTAACTGAATCATTGATTTCTACAACTCATTTTTGGTCATTCTATATGGTGTGTCTGATATTCGTAAAGATCCATGAATATGATAAATTGAATACTCAACCTCTATGTCAGTAAAAAGTTGAGGTAATTCTTTTGGGAACACATCAATGTAGTCCCACACAATGGGAATTTATTCGATCAAAATTCTCCCCTTTATCTCAATTAATTGTTCAATATATACTTTCTCGTACAAAAATATTTTCCGCACATGAGATAAGGATTCTGGATGAAATTAAACCTCTTCATTAAAATTTATTGAATGTGGAAGATGCCTATATATGTGATGGTTGATTCCCCATTTTCTAATGTTGATGTTGTATTTGTATAAATATAACCAATCCATTTTTAAAATATTATAACACTCCACCAAAGGATGTAATACCATATTTTATGAGTGGTTCAATCCAAAAACATTAACTATGTAGTAGTTATATAATATGGATATAATAATATACCCATTTTCAATTCTCATTGACATCTCGACATCCATATTTTGAGGGGTGATTTTACAGTTTTACTATTCATGAATGATATGAATGAATGATTCGAATGGTAATCAAATTGTATGTTTGATTATTGAATGAATTTCTAGGATTCCGTCCAACACATAATTTTTATGTTCTACCTTGCCCGAAGTGATCAATTAAAATTTCCCAAGATCATTTTGATTTGGTGGCTACTAATACTGATTACCCTCAAGGAATCGAGGTTTTCGGAACTAACTTGAATAGTTACCTTGCTCAATATAGTTCAATCATTGGACCATGTTTGGTTCTCTCCATTCCTCCAGCACATTTTCTAGCTTCTATAGATCTTATCTACATTCCTTATCATTGTTTCCATCTATCCACCACATGAAGACATTCCCTATTCCTTTTAGGAAATTCCCATAACTCACCATCCAAAATTTTTGACATGTGAGTGGTAGAATTATCTTTCCAACATTGTCATTAGATCTTCTGGAATGAAACTCCATATAATTTATCTTAGTTATACAACCAATAGAACTTTTTCCAAATTCAATCTCATATTTTAGAGCACATCGAACAAATTCTTCATAAATTCCAATGTCTCAAATTGAATGAATATTTATAAGGTGTTGTTTTAGAATATTAATAATCTAAACATTTCTCTATAATTTACTATAACAATACTTGAGGATTACCTTATAATCATTATGAATCATTCTTTTCACGCCATGTAATATTTACCTTCCCATTCATTCACCTCAAAGAATTATCCCTGCATTATTTTATAATGTATTCTAGGGAAATACATGTTATGAAATATTTACATCTTGTCTTTAAAATATATCTATTAAATATAATGCTTTTTCATGGTTTTCTAAATAAATTTAAAAAATTTCTAATACTCCCATTCTAAAAGGTATATAGATAGATTCACTATATCTATCTCAGAACAGTGAAACAGTGAAAGGATCATATACATTGCTTTGAACCCATATTCTTTGAGTAGTGTTTTAGAAGATCTAGTAAATGTATATGGTCGTTTCATCATAAAAGTCTTGATATGTAGTATATCCTTCTTATGGGAAGTCATATGTTCCAATTTATTCAGGATATTTTTCAGAGACTGAGATAGATGTTTAAACATCACCATGATATTTTGAACTCCACCCCCTTTGAAATGGTAATGTCGGCTGAGCAGTAGATACATTTTCCCCCAGAAGAGATGCTATCCTAGTTTTCCATACAACATTCCAATTTATAATGTTTCAACAAAATATAATTAAAAACATAGTTAATAAATAATTTATTCATTTGTGAAGTTATATCTAAAAAAAATATGATGGTATCCCTATGTTTATAATTTTTGTAATACAATTATTCTTTGATTATTTCAAATAATTGTTCACATATTAAAGGTTATCACTAAAATTATATAAAACTGATTACAAAATAAAATTTACCATGCTATGATAGCATATACCGTGACCCTGCATTTTCTAATACTATTTTAACACCATTTTAAATATTAACAAAAAAGTGTTACAAAACCAGGATCCAAAGGTTAATTGTCTTGTGAAAATTAGTACAAAAACTAACTTTTACATAATAAAACATAAACATTATTTAATTCCTTTTTATCCTGATTCATAATGTCCATCATGTAATCACTCTTATAAATAGTCTCATTAGCATATACAATAATTAATCTGTGATCTAAAAGCACAATAAGTTGATTGATTAGAGCATTATTCAATACAACATGGGTGAGAATAATAATAATCATCATAACATAAGAATGAAATTATTATACTAATCATGATAGTAAGAATTATATAAACTCATGTATATTATAAATTCATCAAAATGAACATTCATGTCTTAGTGGTATTATACCAAACATCATTTTGGTTAAATATACCATCATGTTTAGGCATAATATATGTGAAAATTCATAACAAATTCATCATTATGAGGAAACCAAGGATCTTGTTCACTCTTATTGAAAATTATCTCATGAGATAACTTACATTAACAAATTAAATGGATAACAATATAATTTGGGGTGCACCCACCCCATCATTACATTAACATAGTCATGCATCCCACTAAGAACGTATATCATTAGTACTCATTAAATAACCCGCGGAAAGGAAATGGGTGTCTTGATAAATTCATAAACCACACAATCAAGAATAAACAATGGGGTTCCCAAAATAAAAATATAATAACATACATGCTATAATAATCGTCAATATTGATTTATGAATAATCATTACCAATAAAAGTAAATGGTGTGTTTTTAGAAAGAATATTTATGTTAGAAAGATATTACAATTTTTCATAAAACTAGACAGGAAACATTTATATTGTATAAAATAAAAGGGAAATGTTGAATAACATAATATAAAAATTAATATCATGGTAGAGAATATATCCTAATGAAATTAATTGCATTTGAAAATACCCATACCATTAGCCTGAATTTGTTAATCACATTAATATGATTGATAATAAATTTAGATTAACTAATCAATAAACAATAATATATTTTTACATGTATTTTATTAATTTTATTTTTTATATTCGTTATATATAACTTAATGAGTTTTAGAGTTCAATTACATCATTCAAAGAGTGCTCATTTTCTTGGTTTTTTTGTGATTTTTTCACTTGTATATATGCGCTAATAATTGTTTCAAATGGTGATAATTATCGAGAGTTTATATTTTATTTTATTAATGAACATTCAGAAGATTAATTATATTTGTAAATAATTTTTAACGAGATAAGAGGATGATTCATGTGACTAAATTTTATGTGCAACTGTTTTGATTAATTTTTTTGATTTTCAATCATTACAAACTCATTTGGTTTTATTATTCAATATTATTTATATAAGTTAGTTCTAGAACAAAAATAATTTATAAAATATATTTTAAAATAATTACCATCCATTTTTATGGATTTATGACAACATTTGAGGGATGTAAAATAAAATAAAAATACATCGTCCATAATGGTGGTAAATTGGCACATCATGACCGATGATATCAATTTTTAAAAAGGATGAGAGAGTGGAATATGATTGATGATGAATTATTAAATTATTGTAAAAAATTACATAAAATATAACATAATATATTTATATTTCAACATGGATAAGGGTATATGTTGAGATAATATGAAAAGAATATAAATTGAACGGAAATTAAAAGAAATTGGAAGATGATTTTACATCTAGTATTCTTCTCCTAAATGGCCACCATGGGGATATTGGTTTTTCTCATTGGATGATAAAATCGTCTCTTGGATTTATGATAGATTATTGGGAAGATAATTTGAAAAAATGGTATATGATTCAAGTATATTAAATTGTGAGGAGAAGAGGTGGTTGAGGGGTGATATTTATTGGGGAGGAGAAGGGTATTTTTTATTGTATTATTGTTCATATTAATACTTATTCTTCATACTATAAATAGATTGAAAGGAATCAATCAATAAATAAAATAAATAAATATCATTCTATATTATGGGGTTTACATAATCTCTAACTCCTGAAATAGTGATTTTATCTTCAAATGTAATATACCATAAATTACAGAATTATACTATTAACCAAAAAGTAAACTATATTAGAAAATTACCAAAACAATCACACCAAATAATTTATAAATTTTAGAAATAATAAATGAGCACCATTTTATAATAATAATATATGTATATATGATATATTTTAATTTTAATTATAATTAGTATTTACCTAGAAATTAAAATTTTTTAAATCATTACTGATTTTATAACATTTTGAATTATTAATTAAGTTCGCATAAATTTATCTAATAATCATATGTCAAGGATATTATAAATATATGAATATAGATTTTGAGAAAAATTATATTAAAAAATTATATTAAATAAACAATTGTAAATCAATATTTGTGGTTTTTAAAAAATACAATAATTTAATTAACAAATTTTTAAAAATTTGTTTAGTTATAGTATGACATTAATGTATAGTATTATCATTTATAAAAATCCTAAAATTTATTTATAATTTATAGATGAGGATAATATTCTATTGCCTAAATTACTATTCATAATGGTGAAATTACTATTCATGAGGTCTAGTTACAATTCTATCAGTATATGTCACTTTTTTAAAAAAATAGCTCAAATTTTTTAGAAATTGATCTTTTTTCAAAAATTATTAAATTATATTGTTTTTTGGGTCATTAATGTTATTTTATATGGTTATTTCTATATAAAATAATTATAATATGATAATTTATATGGATATTTTTTTGGTCATAACATAACATTTTTACACGTATCATGCTTGGTAAGATACCACATGAAGAAATATTTTATTATGATATTTTTATATTTTCCACCAAAACATTAAATATATCCAAAATATTGAATCATATGTTAATTATGAAAAAAATAAATTTTGTGTTTCCAGTTTTATAATATGTTAGGAATAAATATGATTCACGTCCATTATATGGTCAGTTCACTCAATAATTTATTTTTAATCAGTTTAAATAATAATAATAATAATAATAATTTATTTTATTTATACGTTAATATTCTTCTCCTACCAAAAAATATAAATCTTACACAATTGTTACCAATAGGGTATCCATAAACATTATTCTGAATGTGTTTTTTTCTTGATTAATTTGGAAAATAAATAATGTGGTGGATTTAATCACACTGTCCAAAATTTTTAAATTGATTCGAGGGTTTGAATGTGGTCATGATTTTGTATTTTATATAATTGGGAATTGAATGCATTTTAGGTCTCAAAATATTCTAAAACATTTTTCTTAGTTCTTATTTAATCCCTGTATTGGAAAATTACAAAGAAAAATCGTTTGTCTTGATCTAGACATCCGTACTTCTGATTTTTGGAATGCCAGTTGTTGTCTCCCTTCCATATCTATGCTAATAGTGAGGTATCTCGACCCATATTTTATTATTATTATTTTTAAATCCTTAATTTCATTTTCCTTTTATTTTATGAATATAAAACAAATTGGATTCATTTTATTTTAAAAATATGATAGTAAAAAAAAATTAACCAACAAATTACTATTAAAGTATTTCCAATAAATATATATGTGAAATTATGAAATGTCCCTTTTTAAGAATAATAAAAAGGTAATTTAATATAATTATTAGGATATAATAATATTAATTATTTAGATATTATTATATGAAATTATTATATATAACCAAAGGACATGTTTTTCAAAACTGATAAAGAAAAATTACAAATAATTATCAACTTATAATTATATTGAACTGTCATGGTAATTATGGTCAATTATAAATTATAATTCTAAATAATTATAATAGTATTATTTCACTAAATTACCAATTATAATTATTAAAATAGAAGTTGACATAAGTGATAATATAAAATTTTTCCAAGATAGATAAAATATAATGATGTGTAATATTTTTGTTATAAATTTCACAAAATTACATAGGATAATTATGGAAAAAAGTGTTGATCTAAAAGATAATTTGAAAATTATCTTTCTGAGATAAAATAACATAACATGTAAAATGTAAAATTATAATTTAAAAAGTATGCATCGGAGATAAAATATCATAATATGTAATATTTAAATGATAATTTATGAATTATAAATTTGGGATAAAATATCATCTCATGTGATATTTTATATGAATATTTTATAATTATATAAGAGATATAAATTATCATCATATATGGTATGTTATACATTCTCAAAATATGATTATTGTTTCAAATGATATGATCCATTTATGGACATCTAGATTTAGTATTTTCACTTTTTTGATAAATATTCCAAAAAGATGTGTTTTAAAAAATGAGGTTTACATGATCTCTATTAAACCAAAATTGGTGGTTTATTATTTCCTTTTACATCAACAAATTTTGAGGAAAAAATTATCCTTATCTTCTTGGTCTTGAATATAATATTATTTCATTTTTTATTATATTTTTCAATTTTATAAATTGTTCATGATTCTCAATGCATGTGGGTGTGTTTTCAGCTCATAAAAGCCAATTTTATTCCATGAGTAACATTAATATATATTTTATTCATGTTTTTCATATAATTTGATTTAGTTTGGTATTATTGTATATTATAGTGGTGATACTTTATTCCTATATTTGTACTTTTTGTGTTTATATAATATCACACCATTGTGGTTGTTACTGTTATGTGAGATTGGAGTTCTATTGTGACATGTTTTCCCCTTAGTGGAGGAGTTATTTTTATTGTGAATATATCTATATATGGGTTATGGGAACATGGTGGATATATGATCTAATCATGGAATTTTTCCAAGGGTGTGGTCAAGATATAATTAATTTTTTAGGATCCATTCACCACATGACATCCTAGTCGAATTAAATTCTATATATTCTCATCATTAGGAAACATGTTCCATCGTTATCTCTATGGAGATATTATTATGAGAATTAAATCCATTAAAATGAGAGAATGATTTACATGGAATGTTTTGTTATCTATGAAACATTCTGTTATCTTATAGCATTGATTCGAAGAAGGTATGATATATGGATTATGAAAGCTTAGATGAGGATAGAATTCCAACATAGAATGATGGTACCACAAAATGATCCATAATGGATCCTGAAAAAGATTATAATATGTCAGATACACCTTCCCCTAGTCCTACAACACTTTTAGTTCTAGAGGATGTTGTCACCGTGTATGACCAACATTCTTTCATAGATAAAATGTTTTATGATATTGGTTTGTTTACAAAGAACCCAAATTAATTTTTTTTCACAGGTTATCTGAATAGCATTCAAGAAATATCTAGGAATTAGTTATAAGTCATATTCAATTAAATGTGATAAACCACATCCATGAAGTGGGTATTGAGAATATAGGACATTCTAGTGATCTCAAGTCATTTATGTGTGATCTTAAAGGGATGTAGTTAGACAATGTTATTTCTATGGATTACATACGTGATAATGTAAAGAATAATAATTTAGTTTCTCTCACCACTACAGCTCCACATACAACTATTGATATAGACATGATCATAAATGTGTTTTGATAAGAACTCGTTATTCATTCATGAGGTCCATCAAGTGATGAACCTTCCATACCCGATGGAATATTTTAATCTTTTTATCATAACAATGATCGTTGTCATAAGATTATCATAGTGTATTTGAAGGATATGAAATTTAAGATGTGATCATTAAATCAATAATTTTTTACCACTCAAAGATATATTATACCAATGATATCAATGCTTATTTTTTGTACATTGAAGATAATATAATGATATATCTATTAACCCAAGCATTTAAAGTGAAATTCAAAAAAAATGGTGGTTCTGAATCTGACCTTTCAACAGTTTATGGAGGTGAAAAATAATATATTTAATGCAATTCAAATGGATGGTATTATCATAATGTTCGTTTTCAATCTTACAAAACCATTTCTATATGTTATTGGAACATATATTGTTGATAATGAGGTAATTCCAATTACATATCTTATTAATTTTCGTAGAAGTGAATTAGAGTACATTATAATATGATTTACAAGAAATCATCATCAACATGTTCCATACAGATTCCATCACTTTTCTATAGCACCTATACATGATGCACATCACCATATAACAATACTTAAAATAGAGTATCTTTCTTTGAAAGATGTTCCTCCATCAATTCCTATTGATCCCCATTCCTCTATTTCTAATGTATCTTATCCACTCATAGAATGGAAAAAAATGTTTCCCTATATAAACCCTAATAACACTCATTGATATTATAATTTGTTGTCTAATATGGAATTTTTTTTATACATTAATTTTTTTTTCATTAATGTTGGGTTGATCCAGTTCAGTTGGTTTCTATTTCAAATTCCCTTTTTCATATTATTTTTTATATGTTTTTTCAATTTTATTATCTAGAAATTGATAACAATAAATTGGGAAAAAATATTATATGGGACTTAATTATGTTACAATTGTATTATATTCAATTGATGTCATATTTGTTTATTACTGACTACTATATTTATAACATTGATACAACTCTATATTGGTCATGCTTTATGCCAATGAAACCATATTGTTTTACTCTTTCAAAAAATCTAGTATAAAATTACATTTTTTCAGATAGTTGGAATGGGGTAGATTCTTGTAACCTCAATTTATTTTTTTGACACACAAAATTTTGAGGATCAAAAAAAAATTTATTGTGATATCATATGAGTTTTCTCATTTCTGTTACCTCTTAATATAACACGACAATTAATAAAAATTTCCCTATATAAGGGTCACACTCAAAACATAACTCCCCATTGAGGTAGATAATCCACCCGAAAATATATCACCATATAATTTTGTCTGTACTAGAATGATTTTTTTTGAAGAATGGAATGTGTCACAATGAGAGCATGACTCCTGCCAGAGTGATGTCCCCATAAAAAATTGTTTGGGTAAATTATAGGATGACTCACCATCAGGTATGAGTCAACAATAGAAAGATAGGCATAAATGCATTGGAATAACGTACCATTTATTTGAGTCATCATCATACTGACATACCTTAGATATATTCCACAACGATATTCCTAGTCACTACTATAATTTGAGACAATGCAATATCAAGACACCTTAAGAGTGAGTCTCACCTCCAGATAGAGGCACCACTAAATCAAGATACAATAATATTGTTTCATTATTCCAAATAATCACCACAAATGTTTAATATTTATATAAAATTAAATATATCCATTATCAATTTTATAGAATTTATTTCATGATAATATATTAATTATTTTATCGTTTATTGATATATATAGATTATTTAAAATTTAGTTTGGGACATTCATTATGGGGGGATAAGTTCGACGAATTTATCTTTTTGTATATATTGATAAAAAGATCAATCATATTCACCCATTCATAGAATCAATGTGCTGAAAACAAACACGTACACGTGAAGAGAGCTGAGATTATATGAATTTTTCCATACATGATGTGTTATTACCAGTGATCAACTTTAATAGAAGAGAATTATATTGAATATCTATAAAATTTCAGACACATTCAAAATAAGAAGTTTATGACACTCTATTATAAAGTAGATTTTATAAATACGACTCATCATACATTTCAAACTACATTCAAGGTGTAACAAGTATCATTTGTTATCAAATAGAACAATAATATAATTTCACTGACCTTAACATGATATTATTATTAATTTGACATTAAATTATGATTAGTGTGTTTATAATATATATCTATACTGACACCATTTCAACAATTTTAAAATGAGAGGTACTTAAACATCTTCTTAAATACCTTATTTTTTCTATTTCCCATGATTTTGTTGGAAGAGGTGCATGTGTGTCCTATTATCATTTCTAATCTAATAATTAATGTGGAATAGGTCCTTGTGGGGACTAAATAGATTTCATGATATTTTAAATCTGATGTATTTTGGGGATCATAAATCTTATTTTAATATAAAAATCTTAGAAGTAGGTGAATGTCATGTGGGGACAACTATGTCACATCATGAGACAAAATGTAATATATTTATTTCTGATTTTTGTTCGGTTTGATTTATTTTTTATACATTAAAACATAATTTTATTTAAAAAAAATTTAATGATTTTATTTTCCATGTAATTTTTTTAAATATATGGAATTATTATGAGTGTAAAAAAATTTACGGCTCATGATTACGAGGCCCGGTGAGCCTGATATGAATTTATAATCCTTTTTAAAGGTACATTCTGTAAATTCACGAGAAGTGTTTTTTATCATTTAAACCGATTCTCGGATTAAAAATATTAGAGAACCATTGAATCGATAGTGATGGGTTTCACTTAAAAAAGGCTTCACTTCTATAGTAGAAGCTCATGAGATAATGATTGTGTTTAAACATTTAGTATAATAATAAAATAACAATGTTATTTTATTTTTCTATTTCCATTCCTCCAATGGATGAGCGGAGGTGGGGGACCAATGACTTATCAAGACATTAGTTGGCTTGAATACTCAATATTTGTAACTGTACCGTTGGAAGAAAGAAGTTTCCTTATTAATTGAACCACATAAATTCTATATTGAGTTACCCATATCTTCCCCCTCTTATTAATATGGAGCATGGGGAGGGGTATTGGCATGGAATCTCCAAGTGATGAATAAATGGAAATGTACCGTGATTCCAACCACATAGAGAACAGAACCGATTCGAGCGAGCTCTGATGAGTGCCACTGAATCACTAACTGAGGAAGACTGACTCTTCCTCAAACATAGACATTCTATGATGATCCTGAGGTATTTATCTATCTTGTTTTAATTTCAAGAGATTGTTGAATCCTATTTTGCCTCATGTTATGAAGCTAACACAGAGGTCTCAAGCTTAACGAACATGGCCCAGACTCTCCGCTACTTTGTTGATATATGCGTTCTTCACCGACATTTTAATTGGGTTGGACGGATCCCATAACGTTGGGTCAAGTAGCGATGAGGGAATTCTGAGGAGGCCGTTGATACCTTTGGATGGAAAAACATGCCATTTGAGCTCACCTGGTGACCCACGGAAGACCGTCGATGCGACATCGGCATGGAAACACCGGAAACTGGCGCCATCAGTTGATGGTGGCGACTGGTCGCCGAAGAGATGGTGGAACTTCATCGCGTTCCACCAGCAGACATGGTCGCAACAGTAGCTGCGATGGATAGTGGCCGCCAGCACCAGCCAGCCATGGGCATAGGCAGAGAGGCACACCATCGCACACAACTGGAGATGGTCGGGATTCAATGTCACAACGGAGGAGGAGGGACTCGCCCCTATGGGTCCCGCGATGTCCAAAATGTTCCACATGGTACCGAATCCATTATTTAGAATGGTTGTGACGTTTGGAAAGTAGGGGGAAACGCCTCCCCCAAGCGCTATCTATGGAAGTTCCCATCCAGTTGGACACACCCCTCAGCGGGCCGCACATCTTCACGGGATAGGCCACGTGAGCCCATAATGTGACGCCCTTCGCGGGCTGGGTCGTGTCAGGGCGGGCCGACCCGTGTCAGGTCGGGTTGACCCAAACCAGGGGGGATCATCCCATACTGGGTCTGGTCGAGTTGGTCAAACTAGGTCAGACCGGACCCGGACCCATCCAGGCATTGTATTGCATAAATGAACTTATCTCTTAAACCTGACCTCTATTTGACCGTTTATGGCACCAAAATCCTTTGAAAGTGACCATCCTTTTGATATAATCAAATTTAGTTTTGGATAATTTTGTAGTACATCTGAGATGAATCGATCCCGAATCTAATCGGACCCTTAGTACTAAAATTCTTATAATTCAAAGACTGGTTGTCTGATGATGCGATGTCTATCGCGTTGGATCCCTTATGACATGGAAGTACTTTGAGATACTTCTTCATGAAACATCAGGGTGGTTGTTGTAAGACCGATGGATTGAGGAGCGTATCCTCTCTGAATCAAGTGTACTTAGTGTGAGAATCTCATGGCTAGCTGTAATGTGAAAAATGAACACTGATCCTATGTGGGTTAGCATCTATCGATCCTAGGTGGGTCAGTATCTATCGATCCTATGTGGATCATTGCCTAGGGATACTGTGTGAGTCAGTATATGTCGATCCCATGTGGGTTAGCATATTATCCTCTCGATTGAATAAGATGATGTAAATTTATGACTAATCACATGTACTTCTGTACATGAGTAATATACCTGGTGTGCGATGAGCCTTTAAATTTGTGGTAATTTTACATTCATGGTATAACCATCATGGGTTTACATTTATGGTACTTTTACATTCATGGTGTTTCCTTGGTTGTGATTCCTATGTCGTACTTTTACCCTGGCGGTGTTACCTTCATGGTTGTACCTTTGTGGTATTCTTCCTTCATCGTTGGGTTGTGCTAAATGATTTAATGTTGGAGCATTATATTTCCTCATGTAAGAGAAATGAATATATTGATATCTTAGCTATATGTATGGGCATATACCAAAGTGTAGTCGATGACTACTACATCATTCTTTGTGATTGAGGTATTTCTTTGTGGTTTTTCCTTTGTGGAACTCGGGGAGACCTTCAAAGGTCTCGGGGTCCCTAATGAGTATTGTTATACTCACCCATACATGGGATATGCCAACATCATGTTGTGTCTTGTGCAGAAAATACATAGCATTGATCGAGGCTGAGGGATCCATGAATGGACAGTGGTCAGTGGAGGGCCATTTTACAAGACGGGTAGTAGTGACTACTGACCATGACATGTACCTTCTCTTCAGGTATTATAATCAGTGGAAGATCTATGGGCTATTTTGTCATTTTAGTTATAATTTTACATTCCAGTTGGTCTTCTATTCCAGAACCTTTACTTTCAGTATAATTTTTACAACAACTGTTTACATTGTGGTTGAATCTTATCGTGTTATTGGATTGTGTGTTTGTACTTTTTTAAAGGCAATGAATTCTTTCTATTGGGATACACCTTTTCGGTGCTAGTCGCCAGCCCGTGGCCTATGTAAGGTAGGTTTAGGGTAGTCACAGTACAAGCCTAAGGGGAGAGTTGGTTACACAAAAAATATATACCATTAATCTATTACAGTATGTAACATTGTGTTTATTTGATATTTTGATTGCTTAAATCAATATCAAAAGTTTAATTTCTTTCAATATAATTTTATTAGAGAATTAATCGTTATTTTGATAAATATTTTAAATGTATATAAAATATATTGATATTTTGTTATAATAAATTGGATGGTATTTAAATTAATTAGGGAATATTATTTATGTCCTTTAAAAAAATATTTATTTTGTGAACAATTCAAACCTATTGAGATACTAAATTCGACGAACATTTGGTATTAGAGATGTTTGGATTTGGTAACAAAATTTTAAAAACATATATAAATTTGATTTTAGTTGTTCTTTATGGATCACAACCTTCTGTTATCTATAATTTTAATTCATTAAATGGATAAAATACTAGATGGTTCTTCTAATAATAGGATAGCTTTTAAACTGGTAATAATTATGCATAGTGGATGATCATATTGATAATTCATATTTAAATTATATATTTGCTGATATGATCTACTATTGAAGAGAAAAATATGTTACTATGGAGTTATAGGATTACTTGGGATGATGTGAGAATGGAATAATATAATAATAATTGATATTCTATGAAATGCATGTATTGGTTAATATATTATAAAGAATTTTTTTTAATTTCATTTAGTAAAATATCTATTGAAAAATCAATGACAATATCTACTTATCATGAGGGAACGTCCAATGGAAAAGGGATGGCATTGAGTACATATTTTATTATGTATAATATATTCAAGATGAATAGTGAATAATTAATTTTTTTTTGTATCTTAGGTCAAATGAAATTGTGAACACCATGATCTAAATTGGAAATATAGTGTATAATTATGATTAGATTTTGAAACTGCTCACCTGATTTTCAGAATGATGGAGAGATACATAAGTGTCAATCATACAATCATTTTATATTACAAAATTCCTCTTAAGGAATTAATAGATCTGTAAATTATATTTGAAGATGAATATAACAAAAATAACTAAACAGACAATGAAACAAAAAATTAAATATCATTAATGTTTAATACATCAATACATAACTAAAATGAAAATTAAATGACACAACATGAATGTTCTAGTGATCGTGAATAACTAGAAAACAGTCATGATGATATTGACCATCTAAATAGAAGCTTCATTTAACTTTAAAGTAAGAACAAATTTTTAAAAAAAACCTTGTTATAAATGAATGTATGATACAAAAAGAAACTAGATGAAATATTGTAATCGGGATTATAATACAAATGAGATAAACTAATATGAATGAAACAATAAAAGAAATTTAATATATAAATATCCACATGTAAAATAAAAAAATAAATATTAGGAAAAGCACAAAATAATCAATAAAGGAAATAATGGAAAATGAAGTTCCTATGGGTATAGCTCCATTGACGTGAAGTCTACTCCTAAATAGTAGTCTGACTAAGCCATCATGTGTTTCAATGAAAATTTCTTTGACATACCATCTATATTACATGTTTTTATAATTTAATGTTTTATTTATAATAAAAATTATTATGATATGACTAAAAAATAAATTTTGGAATATTGTTATATGATTGAGGACAATTCAAATAATCCTGAAGATAAATATACAGTTTGGAAAAGACAACATTCATTATCTATTAATACTAAATATGAACTTTCTATAGAGAAAGTGACAAATTATCAGTAATGAAAGGATAATTCCAAACATATATCGTCTAATGAACAATTTACAATATATTTATAAATGGTTTCCAATGGAATAAAAAATCTAACAAATACTCTATGTAAATTTTTCCCTCAAATTATGATAGAGGTCTATGATGCCAAAATTCACAGAGAATAATTATTTAGGGATTATTTATATGTAAATATAATTTGGTGATATATGTTATCATTTATTATATTATTACACCAAAAAGTGTTTTTTTACAAATATTATATCATACTTATATGTTCTCTAATAAAAATAGGGTTTCTAAATTTCTTCCTACTAAACAATATAGATGCAAGAAAATATAGTACCAAAATAATTCCATGTATAATTTCATTAGGAATTAGTCTTGAAGAACTTTTGTAAAAGTTCATGGTACATGGACAATGGATGTTCAAGTAATATAGTAGGTTAATAATAATGTTTCAATAGTATAATAAATATTTATGTTTTCAATTTTACATTTGGTGACAATTCTTTAGGGATAATCATCGGTATTAGACAAAATGGTAATAGTAATTATATTTTTAATTCCATTGAATTTTTTTGAGGAAGATTTGAAGTAAAATTTGAATAGATTCTCAAACTTTTTTTGATCATGGTGTTCATGTTATATTTTATTGTTATGCAAGTTTTTTTATTCTAATGATTATTTGTTATTTTCTTATATGAGGAATGAAAATTTTAATGTTATTGATCCTAATTCATTAATTTCACATATTTTTTTAGTTCCTTTAAGGTGCAATCCACACTATGGAATAGGATAATAGTCAACATAAATATTCCCTCACAAAGAATTATTACCTATAATGGCTTACATAAGGATCTACCCAAACCCAAATTCCCAAATGACAATTTATATAACCCCAGCCAATAATGGAAATAACATAATATTAATTTCAAATTACAAAAATAAAATTCAACTTCTCAACCTCTGGACATGGTTCATTTTAATTTATTTAGACTATCTATAGTTTCCAGTATAAATAATAAGACCTATGTTTACGTATTAGCCAATGAATTTTATTTTTATACTTGGGTTCCATTTATTTCCCAAAAAAAAGAAGCTTTCTTTGAAAATATGTTGTATACTAGATCTTTAGTAACTTTTGGTAGGCTTAGATTTATGATGTTAAAAAGTGAACATGGATACAAGTTGGAAACTCATGACTTTGAATATTTTTTCTCCCAATTGTATAAAGGAAAAAAACTACTATTAGATTCCATTAGGAGAAAAGGTTATAAAATGGAGGAAAAAACACTTCAATAGATAGTTCGTGCTATAAAAAATGAATACGAACAACCAATATACTTATTGGATGAGGATATGAACACACACTATTATTTAATCTATATTTTTTATTAATCCTATATTATAGAATACCTATTATAGGAATTGTAATAACATAAATACTATGATAAATTAATAAATAGTTCTTGGTTGCAATTTCAATATTCTTGAAACTAAGGATAATCATTAAAAAATCATCTTGTGTGATGATGGAATTTTACTATGTTATTATACCCCTAGAAATTCTATTATTTAATTAAAATGGGGACCATGATTGTGGAATAGTATATTCTTAAAAAATTTGATGAAAAAATACACATAATCTGAAAATATCTTTATAGATCAATGAGTATGCTTTATCTCTTATCAATATAAAATAAAAAACACTAATCCTATTTTGATGTAATTAAAAAATTCATTCTATTTTGATGAGATTACAGAACATGAACCAGAACATATAGTGAATTAAGAAGTGAAAAAACCCTTCTTTATACAACTATTACCACCATTATGTATGATCTATTAGATGTTGCAGTTAGAGATTGAGATATATGTACATAGACTATAAATTCAATTATAAATATGCTGGAACATCAAGAATTATTATCAAAACATGAACTAGTGATCATCAAAGAATAAATCATTGGTTAATTCTATATAATTGATATAATTGAATAAATAAATATAATTTATAAATAAATATTTTGAAAACAAATTTATTTACACAAAGAAACATTCACAATAGGAACTAAATGGTTATTTAGAAAGAAGGTAGATGAATCAACCACAATAATTAGGAATAAGGATAGAATTTTTTTCAAGGATATAATAAAGAAGAATGAATAAAATATAAATAGAACCCTAAACCACTATCATGAATTTGATCCATTATAATTCCACTTTCATATTAAAGTTGTCATGATTTAATACTTTATCAAATAGATTTGAGAAAAGAAATCATAAATTGGTATATAATTTATGATATTTTTTTAACAACGCACTAGTTTTGAACATCCCCATTTTTAAAATCATGTTTTCAAATTTAAAAATGATTTGAATGGTTTAATAAGGATCCTAGTTCATGGTATGTTTGTCTCATCTCCTTAGTTTTTTTAAATAGGTTTCTAAAAGTTATATTTTATCAGATAAATTTTATTAAATGAATTTCAAAAGATATTTTATAAATAAAAAATAAAATATATGTCATTATTTTTGGATCTTTAAGAAAATCTATATGAACTGATTTTATAAAAATTATTAATAATGTATTTTAATAGTGTTTAATAATTAAACATACATTATATCTTTTTCAAATAATTAGTTAATGTAAATATTTTAATATTTTGTTCCAATGTAATTTTTATAATGGTAATGTATAACATTTTAAAATGGATTGAACTAAGAGTAGTGATTCTTATATGATTACAACCAATAAATTGGACCTTGAATAAAAAAGGAAACAAGTATATCAAACCAATTATATTTTTATGATTGGAATACATTTTTATATGACTTTTAGTAAACTTGATATTATTTTTTTTCTGTGCATGTGTTCTCATTTTCTATAAAATAAAATATATTGACATTTAGTATATGTAAAAAGAAAGTCATTTAAAAAATAAATATTATTAAAATTTAGGATTGTTCTACATAGGTGGAAAACAAATTTAAAAACTTTTTTAGATGATGATTTTCATGGATATATAGTATAAAGTAAAATAACTTCTAGAATAAGTCTCCTTTTAAGAATTTCACTACATTAATTATTAAGCAAGAAACAAAATTTTGTTTCACTATTTACTACTGAAGCTAAGTACCTAGTTGTAGGTAGCTCTTCTTCACAAATATTTTGTATGTTAAAAACATTACAAGAAATGGATATCAATTATGAAATTACCCTATAAATTACGATAATATATGTTCTATAAATATTTATAATAATCGTGTTTCACATCATAGAAAAAAAACATTTACATAATACATCACTTTTTGAGAGACCATTTTTAAAATAGTTATTCCAATAAATAATATATTTGTTAAAAATATCATGTTGGTGATATTTTCAACCAACATTTTATTTCTGAGAGAATTAATTACATAATTCATGAATTATGTCGAATTTGTTGGCAATTTTTATTAATTTTATTTGTTAATTTCTATTATGTATGTCTCATCGTTGTGGATATCTAAAAAATATGAATGATTCTCCCCTATGAATATATCAAATTTTTGAAAGCCTCATCATTGATAAATCTACCCATTAGAAATTTCTCATCTTTCTCCCTTGATACATCTCATAATTTACAATTATCACTATTGTGAAAGTCTCACCATTAGATGTTTCAGTAATGAAATTCATGACTATTTGATTTTCTCATTATATTATTTTTAATTTCTTGTTTCTAATTTTTCTGTTATATACTAATTTTTTTACTAACACAAATTAAATTACCATTATCAATTTTCAAATTTTAAAATCTCTAAAGGATACAAATATGAAGCTATATAAAATTATAATGTTCACTTCAGTCTCACCTAACCTATTCATATTTTTATATATCGACTATTAACCATTATACAACATTTCTTAATCCTTCCAACCCAGTATCCATTTCAAAAATGAAGAGATTTTTCATGCATTCTCTGGATGAATCATGTAATGCATAGAAAAAAATTTATTTGGGATGTTCAAATACTATATTAAAGAATCTAAATATTGATTATTCAAAAATGGTTTGAGTACATGACAATGAAGATCAATATGTGTGGATTAATTTTAGTAGGTCTTCAGTGATTAACATTATATAAAAATAAGGATGGTTAGAGTGGTACCTTTCAATAGGAGACCTTTCTATTTTGGTTTGTAATATCAATTTATTAGTTTGTGGAGTATAGATTTTTGGATAATGAAGACTATGTGATAAATGGAATAGATGGCCATAAGGTTAAATATTCATCAAGGTTGCGGGAAGAATGAATAATTTATTCATATTATGGTATTGAAAATGATTACCAAGGAATGATTCGAAATTATTTCCATGATTTCATTTACGAATATTACCTTATTGAGTTGAGTTGAGATAAAATAGTTCATCGATCTATTGTATTATAACATGGTGTTTAGTACAGACTTCATTTTATGTAAATTTATCAAATCATGTGCCATATAAAGAGATTCTTTTCTACTTGTTGATTCCGTGATGTTTACTACATCTAAATTAAGAAGATAATGTTAAATATAAATTTAGTTTCATATTTGTTTGATTTACATGGTATAGATATGTAATAATATTACCTGATAAAATTAATTTATATATCATATTTTTATTTTAGTGATTTTGGAATCTCATTGTTTATCTTTTAATGTTAATAAATAGACTATCAATTGTTCTTGATTTTAAATAACATTTATAATTCTATGAATAATGTGATTAATTTAGATTCAATGGAAAAAATAATGGGAGGTTGAAGATGAAAAATTATATTATGATTTATATCATATAGACCATCCTTTAAGACTGAATGTCCTAGATTATTATTATTTGAAACTAGAAAATCTAGTAGATTATTATAATTCTATTATTAAAATTAATAGGAATATATTGGTAGAAATGAAGTAGAGGTTTTTTTGATGAAGGAAGTGTCCCTGATTTTTACATGATTCCATTAATATTACCATTGGTTCACCATGAATCCATAAGTCTCTTCCTAAAAGAGAAAAAATGTTGAATTAATGGTGTGATAAGAGTGAGATGAAAGTCTCAACTGAAGAAAAATTTTACAGCTCTTTAAAATTCTCTGAAAATGATAAAAAATGATAAATATAAAGAAAACGAGAAAGAAGAAATACGATAAAATGATTATCGTTATGAATGTAATAGCAATCATAAAAATAGAGATAAAGAAGATTATGACCATGATAGTGGATTTGAAGGTCATGAAGGAAAATGTGAATGAGTTATTATAAAAAAGGTTTAGTTTCTTCAAGAACATGATTCTTCATCACATAAATATGGATCTAAATCTTAAGAATGTACATGTCTTGTGAAAAAAAAATTTGATATTAAAAAACAAGCATCATTTTGTGAGGAGAATCCCCCATTTTATGAAAGTAATCACATTTTTTTGATAATTAAGGCAACAGTTTCTATTGAGAATTTAGTTTCCGAGAAAATTGAATTTGAGCACACTCTTAATAATAATATATTAACTATACTGTTTATGTTTCATTTGATGAGAAAATGGATGAAAAATCCACATATTTTCATTTGAGATTTGGTGAAAAATTATTTATTGCTCCTCTTTATCTTATACCTACTGTGGATATGGATAAATAAAAAAAACATCCTATTAAGAAATATTATACATTTTCATTTCAATATTTATTCATTTGTATTGATTTGATTGAATGTTTTTTGGGGTATGTCATACATGGTCTGGACTACTCTGACTTTGAAGAGGATATCATTCCACCCAAGTATGATGGATATGAATTTTGAGATGTAATTTATAATGATGAATATTCTTGTATTCCTAATAAATCCATTCATACTAATGTTTTACCTATTTTTCTAGTGGTTTTTTTCACTTTGTATTGCCTAAATTATTCCAGATATATATTGATTTAAAATATTGGATTGTTTTTAAAGAAACAACATTTTTTTCATCGCCATGTTAAGTGAACACGATGAAAAATATTTTTTTTGTACTTGTGGAACATCATATTCCACCAATGATGAAGCACCAAATTCCCCGTATAATGATTAAAAATAAATATATTTCCAGTGTTATAGATTATATTAGGTTTGTTCATTAAGGGGTACAATCATAATATTATACTTATATGGATTTCTTAATTGAGGAACTAGAAAATGAAACATCAGTTTTATCCACCTTTATTACTCATTAACCTTCTATAGATATATAAATGATAAAATATATTCTGTGACATGAAATTATAGGTTTTTCATGTCATCTTAATTATACATCAGCTTCATGCCCAATTCAATAATCTATAATGTTTGAGAATAACAATTATAATGCTCACATTATTGTCAGAGAGTATATAATGGATATAAAAATATGACTAAGATACCCGTAAAATGAGAAAATTTATTTTCATCTCTCAATTATTTATTGTAATAATAATCTAAATTTATATTTCATGTATTTGGAAGAGAATACGAGGATTCCTCATTTATGTAAATTCAGTAAAGATAAATACAACATGTTCAAGGTTTTGAATGTAGTGCTTCCATTGTTTATGGTAGATAATAAATATTTCTTCTATGTATTAGAATGATGTTCTAGTATCATAATTAATTTTTATATATCATTAATCATATTCTAAATGTTCATGGAAATAATTTTGCGGATAATGAGGCCATTCTAATTATATCTAATCTAAACCCTCTTTCAATAGTTATATATTACTTCAATCCTAGAGTGACTAGGAATCATCATGGACATTTTACATTCAGATTAAAACCCTTTCATCTATCTCTTAGAGAAGGTATGAATAACCACACACCAATCCTTAAAAGAAATACCTGTTATCAGAAATACATTCCTATATCCATGAATACAAAAATCACATATGTATTTTCTAAAAATCCATTGAATCCTTGCTTTTTATTACATAACATTACATTGCATTTACATGAATATGTCCTTTTAGGATTAGTGACAGGGGAAAATATTACTTAATCATGAAAAAATAAAATATTTATCTATTCCAAAGGAACCGATTCATCGAGGATCATCCAATGTAAATATATTTCATATCTTAACCAATGTATCTACGTTAATGGAAATGGTGATCCTAAGGCCTAGTTAGGGATAATGAGGGAAAACATTTTTCTTGTAAGCTTAAGTAAAATCAATAATAACTGGATGAATATCATAAGGAGATAATAAAGAGAAATATCATTAATAAAAGAGAATGTATAATACATTTTTATTGTGGATGCATAATTTTATTTATATATTCATAAAAATATCACCATGGTCTATCTTCAAAGTGTAGTAAAAATTACCATTTTTATTCTCGAAGGTATCATAAAACATGTCCCCTTTAGGGAATAAATTCATTAACTAATGAATTGAAGATGTATATGAAGAACCCATAAAATTATTTTATTATAATTTTATCTACATATATAATAATGATAATTTTCCTAATTTTTTTAGATTAAAAGAAATAGGTTTCATATCAAAATCCCAGTAGTTTAAAAAAATATATTAAAGACGATCATTATTCAATTTTAAATCCCATAGAAAAGGATGGTGGGGTTCATGCATTAATCCCATAATAAAATAGATAATTTAAAAATAAATGTGAATAAACTTGGAGAAAATATTTTTTTCGGTACTCAAAAAAAAATATTACATAATTTCATCATTTAGAGAGTGAAATTTTAAGACGAAAATCAGACAGCTTAACGGTTATAAAAAATGGATTCAGAAAAAACTAAAAATAGAGTTGGAAAGGGTCTCACACCCATAACATTTCTTAGGCAATAATCTATATTAACTTCCACCTCTCCCGTAGTCTGTTCAACTCAAGCTTAACATGGTCAAGCTCAGCTTGGGCTTTGTCAAGAGAAAATCCCAGTGATTCACCTCCTTTATGAGATCCGACAAATGGGATTCGTATCAGGAACGTCAACTGGATGAGTCCATCGCTTCCTTTTTCTGAATAAATTGGACTTCTTAATGCCATATGTTTATAATAATCATATGATAAATGATCAATGGCTATATTAGCAATGATAACAATTCATAACGGTATTTTAAAATTCATAACATAGAACCAAATAAGTGAATACATTTTACATATCAATATGAAATCATTTTAATAGAACAAGAGGAATTTACATTAATAAATTTTTGGGTCGTTACAATCTTCCCCAATTATAAAATTTCACTACCAAAATATTATTCTCCCACTCTAAAACAAATGGGAGTAACTCTACTTCATCACTTCCTCAAATTAACATGGTCCTTCTTCAAACTTTTGGTTTTCCATAACACCTTATTGATGGGAATTGTCTTATTTCAGAGAACTTGTTCTCTATGATCTAAGATATTCCCTGGATTCTCTTCATTATAAATATCATACTCTAGTTGTAGTACTTCGGAAGAGATTACACGTGAAGGGTCTGGTATGTACTTTATTAAGAGGTTAACATGGAAGTTATCATGTACTTTGTCTATGTTATGTGTAATATCTATTCGATATGCCACAACCCCAACATGACCAATAATCTATAAGAGGATGATGTACCAAGGACATAACATCCCTTTCGTTGAAATCCTCATGAAAATCTTACATAGACATGTGAATAGAAATACCATGTATCCCACTTTAGACTCAACATATCATCAACAATTATCTGCATAACTCTTATGTCGACTCTGGGATGCCTTGATATGATACTGAATAGTTTTAACCATCTCAACCATTTCATTGACCATTTCTGGTCCAACCAGCTTATGCTCACCAACTTCATCCCAACATGCCAGTATTCTGCACCTCTTCCCATACAGGGCTTCATAAGGTTCTATTTGGATGCATAAGTGGAAACTATTATTTTAGTAGAATTCAACCAGGGGAGGATGTTGGTCATACCCTCCTTTGAAGTCCATATAACATGATCATAACATATCCTCCAGTGTCTGAATAGTTTGCTCAGATAGGAAATCACTTTGAGGATGATAGGTTGTACTGAAGTATAGTTCAGTATCCAGAGCATGTTGAAGACTATTCCAAAACCTAGAGGTGAATCTTGGATCTCGATTATATACAATATACTGTGGTACACCATGCATCCTTACAACTTCCCTAATATATATATGTTCCAATTGATCTAATAATAAATCATCCTGAATTAGAATGAAGTGTGTTGACTTTGTAAGACAATCCAAAACAACCCAGAATGCATTGTTTTCTTTGGATGTCTTCGGTAGTCCAGTGAACAATTCCATGGTGATGTTCTCCCATTTCTATGCTGGTATGTGCAATGGTTGCATAATCCCTTTAAACTTCTTACTATTTTCCTTCACTTGCTGACACACTAGGCACATTGATGTATACTCAGTTATCTACTTCTTCATATTATCCCACCAATAATGCTCTAAGAGATATCGATACATCTTTGTGTTTTCTGGGTTAATAGATAAATTTGAACTATATGCATCATCCAAAAGGTCCTTTATTAGCTCAGGACAAAACGAAACACCTAGTATTTTCCAAAAATCTCACAATTCTTTCTTCATTAACATTGAGTTCCAAGTTATTCCCCTTTTTGATAGCTTCTAATTTCTTCCAAATTCCCACATCGTCCTTTTGAGCATCCTTTAACCTTTCCAAAAGAGATCTTTCAGAAATAATTTGTTAAAGGATTGATGAGGTCCCATTTTTTAGGATTCCCATGTCCATCTTCATAAAATCTAAGAAGAGTTGATACATTTCAATTCTAATAAATGATAGAATCGATGGGTCTTTTCTAGTTGGAGAAAATTCCACCTTGTTCTCTTTTCTAGTGTGGTAATGGATTGATCAGTCATAGTCATTGATCAACTCTAACCAAATTCTTTGAAGAATTCTCAACTCTTTATTTGTGAATATATACTTGAGGCTTTTGTGGTCCATATATATTTCATACTTCTCCCAATGAGATAATTCCGCTAAAATTATAAAGTGATGATCACCACCTCCAATTTTAGATCCCTAATTGGATAATTCCTCTAATGAAAATTCAATTTCCTTTAAGCATTGGCAATTAATTTCTCACATTGAATCAACACACAGCCCATTCCCCTCTTTGAAGCATCACTGAGTACCACAAAAAGTTCATCACATATAGGTAATGTTTCCACATGTGAAGAGAGAAATCTCTTTTTCAACTCCTTGATTCATTATTCACATTCATCACTCCAATAAAAATCTACTCTCTTCTAAGTTAGCTTCGTAAGAGGGTTGGAAAATCATGAGAAATTTCTCACAAATTTTCAATAATATCCAACTAACCCCAAGAATCTGTTGATTTCCATTAACGATGTTGGCCTCAGCCATCCCTCTATAGCAGTTTTCTAAGAGGGATCCATAGATATTCCATTTCTTGTGATGATATGGCCCATGAATGAGACCTCCTTCAATAATAACTCACACTTTCTCTACATTTCATAGAGCTTCTCCTTTTGGTTTGTGAAACCTCACATTAAACTAATCACAACCACAAACCAGCAAATGGTTTTTGCCCAATGTTTTTTCCAAAGGGTAGTGGAAAATAATATTTTATATGTCCAATGGCCAAAATTCATAAAATAATAGGTTTTTCTTTTGTGGAGGTGAGTCACACTCTCAAGGGAAAAAATAAAAAAATACAAAATGTTTTATAAGCCTTGTGGGGTCCACTAAAGCAATGTATAATAAATCAAAAAAACGCAAAATCACATTATATTAATGGTCAAACATTAAATGGATGAAACTATCCTTTATAATATTTTTTAACATCACTATTGAGTCATTATGGTGTCATAAAGCACATTATATATTTAAATGGTATTTATTTTTTAACCATAAATTCGACATTCTCAGAAAATTAGGAAATATTTGCTATTGGATAATTCATAAATCATGATTATAAAGATAATATTCCTTTTATCTAAATAATTTTCTAAATATTTGAATTATAATTTTTAAAATTAAAACCACCATTTATAAAAAATTCATGAGTTTTGAGAATAACATCTTTCAAACCTTAATAAAAATTAGAATTGTATTCATTAAATTATATGTTAATTTATATTTAATAAAAAGTAAGTTAATAATAATAATAATATTTTATTGAAATATTATTTAATTTAAACATCCATTAATTCATCAAAATTTATTTTGTAGATGATTATTAACTAAAAATTGTATTTTCACTTAAAGGAAAATTTACAAAGTATCAATAATAAAAATGAATTTATATTCATTATTATATACAAAATAATGCAAATAATCATAGTTCTAATGTCTTGTTACATAACCCTTTATAACACCTACATAAGACCGAAGAGTTAAGTGTGTGATGGTGACAAACTCTTGGGGAGGCTCAGATAACATTGATGAGGTGGTGATGTTTATTATCTTTACTTCTCCCGTAGTCAGTTCTGCTCAAGCATAACTTGTTCACGCTTGGATTGGGCTTGGTCAAGACAAAACCCTAATGACTCCACCTCTTTTCTGAGCTCTTACAAATGGGCTTCGTACGGGGAGTCTCTACTAGATGAGGTCATCTCTATATATTTTGAGTTAATTGGATTTGTTAATGTCCTATATGTATAATAATCATGTGATCATTGTTCAACAACTATATTAGCAACGATCCGAATTATTAATGGTATTTTAAAATCCAAAACATGAAACCAAATATGTGTGTCTGTTTACATAACCATAAGAATACATTTAAATAGTCTAAAAGGAATTTTTATTAATAAATTTTTGGGTTGTTACAATCCATCTGGATGTTTAGAACCAAATGATAGATAATGAAATTAAGTGTGTTTGAGTATATTTTTATAAAAAAATCACAAAAATTTTATGTTTAAATTCAATAATATATATGTAAATAATTTATTTAAATGTCATCTATTTATTTAAAAAAATAATTTAATAGAATATAGTTGTTCAATTTCACATGATGTTAGTATTTATTACAATAATAATAGAAGAGGATTCTTTATGAACTAAACAACTTTTTATGGATTCATTTCAATAGATAATGTAGATAATGGGAGTTAAGCCTCATATTTTTATGGAAGTAGTACAATTATTCGTTTCATTTTTTAGTAATATTTTGAATATTAGACCAAAATGATCCCATAATTAAATAAATTAATAATATGTACTATTAAATTACTAAAACGAATGAGAGAATGTAATTGTACGTATTTTTTCATGTGAGGACTTTTATAATATCAGTATGAATGTGTGACTTTTTTAGATTTATTAATATGAATTTAAAAATTGAAATTATATTATATAAAATGAAAATGTTGATTCCAAATTAGATGATAATGGATATGGATATAAATTTTAATGGTTTATTGATAAATTTCTATATTATTTGTGTTAATTAATGTTTTCATCAATATTTATTCTTATATAATAGAATAAATTATAAAAAAAAATAAAATTTAGATGACATATTAATATTGGTGTGATGGAAGATTATAATGAGTGGATAATAAAAATTTCTAAATGTTGAAATAATTGGATCTATGTTAATGGAATTTTGGGATATTTTATTTTTCTATTGTTTAATGTGAAAAATATTACAACCAATATAGGTCAACATAAGATTATAAAATACCAACTTATGAAAGATATAATATTTATTAGTTTATTTAATTCTGTTAATTTTGATTTTGAATTTTCCAAATATGATTATAATGTATTATGGTTGAAACTAATGTTTTTCATGTTCCATATATTAATATAATAGATTATAGTTAAATTTATTTATATAAAATGAAAGTGTATTTATGATTTTTTTTAAAAATAAATATTACAAAGGCCTTATTTACCAATGGCGTTCCAATAGATGTTTCACTTTGATGTAATAATACATGTTTAAGATTTACTCATAGTAATAAAGTTCAAAAATGTAATGTAACATCATTCAAGTATATTTTAATGGAATTTAAAATATTCCAATATATTTTTATTGGTATTTTAGTAGGGATCTGATAGGATTATATAGAATATATAGATATAATAATGATTAATGATGGAGTTGTGGAAATTTGACATATGATTATTCAAATATTTCCCTAAAGATAATTAAACCAGATACTTATTTATTAAATATTTTAATATGATCTCATGATACATTATTAATATGATGATAATTCATATTTATGTATATTAATAGTTTATTAATATTAAATTATAAAAAATGTTATGGAAGGTATATTAAATGTTTTTGTTTCTATTTCTATAATTCCTATACATGTGTGTTATAGAATAATGAGGAATGTTTCATCTATACAAGTGAGAAATTTTCGAAGAACATTTTAACACCCTAACAAGAATCTATAGGTCCAAACATGGGTCACATGTGACCTCATTCCCACATCCCCTTAACCAACTCAATTTTGACTTGTAACCAAGTATTAATTCAATTAATGGGGAGAATATACTCTTAGTATCATGATATTGTGAAAATAATAACATTATAAAATATAAATAATCTAATTGTGTTATTAAACATGTGTAAATATAAATAGATTTATTGTGAGATGAAATAAATGCCAAAAAATAAAAAATAAATAGGATTCAAAAGAGAGAATCCAAAGAAGTGTACATTTTTATCAAAATGAAAAAACATAATGTATCCCCTGAAATTTGTCATCGTTAATCCTCAATATCCATTCTCAATAGGACAACCATTTACCATGAGAGAATATCCCATCTCATATCCCTATACATGAAATATTCACACAAATAGATATTCATGTGTGCGTTTTGAGTAATAAATCCCATTTTCACACAAACAGTATGTCCTTAACATTTGATCAGATTCATAAGACATTATAAAATAATTATAAATATATTTATACAATTGTATCAAATCATATCATGCATTAATGTGATAAAAAAATATACTATGAACCGATATGTAAATAATTAATAACTTTTTGTATGATATTTGGATGGTCATAGAAATTTCACAGAACAAGGATCTATCATTGATTATTCTTATATGTTGTACATGACCAATCTCATATAGTTCTACAAAAAAAGGATATATACCTTGTATCTATATATCATGTTAGGTCAAATAGACAACCATTCCCAGTTCTAGAACACATATTATGTAACATCATCTATAATACACCACTTATATCTCACGGGTCTGATTTCATATGAAATTCTTGTCGCATGTTAAACAACACAATGATATCATTCCCCATAGAATATCATATTCAAAATGTAATTTTATATATTACCTATGAACTTGATCCCCATTATTAGATTCTAATCCACAATGTGACTTCTTTTTCATCATGGTACAATTAATAGTTCAAAAAAATAATGAATAAAATAAAATAATATGAATTGAAAATATTATATCACAACAAGGCATAGATATATTATCATCAAAATGGAAGAAATATGGAAAATTCCATCATGATTAAAAACTCAACATGATATAAATCACATGACCACACATCATCATGTTTTTCTAACAATCATATACATAGCCTATACATGATAAAGTTCTTCCTATATCATGTTTATTAATCTAAACATTATGTTTATTCAATAAATCAATAGACGAACAATTTCTAATTTTCGATGGCTCAAACCTATCCCCATATATTTATATAACCTAAATTATTATATTATTTAAAAAATAAATAAAACATTACATTTGATAAGACATTCTAGAAAATGAAAAATATCAAAATTTTCGATTTAATAAAATGAACATATTAACAGTTTCTCACGTAGATAAAATTAAAACTATATATATGATAAAAATGTTATGACACTCGATATAATTTGTGATTAAAAAGAATAAATACAAATATTAAATTCTACAATTCTATATTATTATAATTCTATGTAAAAAATATCTTTATATCATATGCTTTTCTAATGATAATTTCTTAAAAAAATTCAAAATGATATTATGTAATTAGTTACTCGATTTTATCATTTGAAAATTAAACAGTAAATAATACATTGAAAAAGGTGATGTTCTTCCACAACTATAATGTTGATGAATAAATATTATTATTCATTTATGATTTTAGTAATCAAGAAAAAGTGAATTTGTATTATTATCATCCTCACAATGATTAAATAGAAATTAACAGAAAATAAAATATAATATTTTTAATTATAGAAACATCATATAGATTCAATACATTATAAAAAAATAAAAAAATTCATTTTATTTCACATTTATATATTATGTAGTTTTGTTTTGTTAACATTCACCCAATATATGAGTATTGATTAAAAATGTGTATTGGAATTGGTTTTCCCAATTTCAAACAATCAAAATCATCAAATTTATTTAAAATGTCTTTATAGGGTATAAGAAGTAATAGAATGTTCACACATAGTTTATTTTTATAAATACATACCCCTAAATGAATTGACTTTTTCTGGGGACCATAACCTAACCCATGGCTTTATTTTTGGGTATATCTCGAAAACTCATGAGATCTTGTTTATTATGTGATTGGGTATAATTAAATTATGTTTCATTTATTTCAACAGTAATGGAACATTATCCCAGGTCTATCATATCAATATCATTTTTGGATACAATCCATTCAATCATTACTAAATAAAAACCTTCTAGATTTGACTTTCTGGTCAAATTTTCATATGAGTTACATTTCCATGATACACAATTTGAAAAATTAATACCATTTTCAATGATTCATATAGATTCATGTTTACATTTCCAATTATTGATGTTTTTTGGAATTTATTATTATTGATATGAAGAGATTCAATTAGATTCTCAACATGGATAGATTGAGTATCTTCAATGCTAACATTTATTTCCGTAGAAGACATGTGTAATTAAATTCTTTTTGGGGAGTCATTTTTTAGGTCTTTCAATGAGTGAAAACTAAAAATAGATAGGGTTGGTTAATATAATATTCATCTTGGGATGATCAAATCATTTAGGGGGATTTCATCTTTAATCCAGATCAATGATAGCTCCCCTAAAAATCCCTCAAGTATTATATATCTGACAAGACATTATTCAATGTGACGTCATAAGAAATCCTCCCCAAAATGGTGTAAAATTTTATCACGATATCATGAGATGTGAATAAGAAATATTATGATATCCCATTATCATGTAGTCCCTCCTAATAAAAACGAGTTTATGGTGTATCTTGAATACTTTTAGGATATAAAAATCATTATTTTTTGAAAGTAATAATGGGTTCACATGTGAAATGTTCCATGGAGTATGAAGATAATGGTTAGCTCATCGTCGATTATTATAAGTAGAAATAATTGAATACATTTTTTTATATAATTATAGTAGGATAAATAAGCCATTATATTATTTTCAAGGTGGTGGTTTTTCATAGAAATTGATCTTTGATCATGATATCAAAAATATTGGGTATGAGATGAGGATATCTCAAAGATGGGAATCCATAGTGGGAATAAATTATATATTTACAAGGTGATTCATTTATACATATGAATAGGAAACAAAATAATCAGGGATCTCATGAATAATATATTATTCCTCTATAAAGAATATTTTATTGTGTTTGTTGGTGACATCCTAATATACTCATCGATAATAGAGTATCATGCTAGACACCTTGAAATATCCTTGATTATACTTAATTAAAAATATAGATGTTCCATGATATTAATGTGTAACATATAGATTCAATTGCGGATGTTATTAGGGAAATAATTTTTTTGAGAATGGAATATTCGTGAACATATAGAATTTGTATGATGTTCTATACTAGATATGTCATTGGAATGTGTTTGATAAATGGTGTTTTATAGGCGTTCCATAATAACATCATTGTTTTATCAAAGACTTGTCACGATCAGTAGAACTTATTAAAAAATAGAGGATTCATATATTTATTTTTTATTTTGACTATTACTATGAAGAATAATTTCATGAACCAATGAGGAGGTTGACTACATCTCTAGTACTGATAAATTCTTATACCATTTTGTAACATTTTATTGATAAATGATATGTCAAAGTGTATCCCTAACATCCAATTATCTTTATTTGTATATTGGTGATTTGTAATAGTAATTTTTTAGTCTAATATATTGTGTAGAGTAATCACTACTATTTATTAAGGGTAACAAAAATCAATAAATCGTTTAATAAGAGTTTTGTGTGTTTATAATCCTTAATGTGTATGAATAAAATTATAGTTTTAAAAATTTTACTATGAGTACTATACCAGAAAATGGGATATATGTAAGGGTTTCTTTATCAGTAGATAATGGTAAATGGAAGTTACTAAAATTTGTATATGATCAAACTATGTCTTCTTATAAATTATTTCTAAAACAAATATTTGTATAGTTCCAAAATTTGAAGCATTATGTAAGGGTATCACAATATATAAAAAATATCAATATGGGTATATCCATATATTTACATGATGTAAAATTGTTTCAAAATATTGAAACCATCTTTCCCATGAAGAAGTCTCTTTTTTAGAGAAATATATTTTATAACACTACTCTTTCTTCATCTCTACTTTTATGATCATGAACTAGGATTTTTAATTTTTTTTTTAAAAATATAACCATGAAAATCAATTAATTTATTCAATAAAATATCATGAATCTTTGTACATGGAAATTTATAATCAAATTAATTAATAATTTCATAACTTTAAAATAAAATGATGAATATAATTTCATGATTTTAATTATGTGAAAAATATTTCTGTATTGATTTTTAAAAAATATTCATTCATCGCTATCATTTGTTTTGGATTATGATTTTCAATATGAGAAGCCCAAAAATAAACATGTCAATGATTGTTAAAACATTATATAGACAATACATATTATTTATATTATATCCATGTTTCATAGATACTCATCCTCTCACTAATATTTAATGTGTTGGTAGAACATCAAACTCTCTCATATTTTTTGTGGTGTTACAATAATCACTCATTCATTTTTTTGGATCATTTGGATTTTTATGATTACTAATCATGATACCCACAATGTATTGGAAACTTATATTATATGACTACGCATTTAATAGAAAAAGATAAAATTTAATTATTATTTCATATATTAATGTTTAATAAAGTGTATTTTTTTAGACTTTTGGTTTCAATGAATTTTAATATAATGAATTTTTCATATATATAATGATTATTTTGTTATATATCTATAAAATTATAGAAGTTATTTATATTATTTTGACACTCCAAATAAATTATTTTTAGAATACATTATTTTTAATGTTTGAGATATTATTAAACAATTTTTTCTTTAATTTTTAATATTGAAGCATGTAAATCTCTATGGGAAAACATATATCATTGATTGGTGATTATTTTAAATTAATTAATAGAGAAATTATTTATAATTTATATAATGAAAAATAGAATATAAAAAATATTATATACATCAATCATGTATCTATGATATAGTTTGGGTTTTTCTAAAAAAATCATTGGATTTGATTCAATGATTCCCCAAAATAGTGAATAATTATGGATCTTAATACAAATTGGTACCATGTTTTTAATCCATGATTCATATTTTTCATATATCACAGATTTTTTATTAATATTTTAACATTGATGATCTTTTATAACCTGATGAATATTTATAGAACATCTTATTTGTATAATGGAGATGATGTACCACTTTATTAAATAATTCCATTACTATGGATAATATTACATATGTAATATTTCAATCCTCCCCATTAATTATTTTAAAAAATAATTCATAATTTCTATATTACAACATATATTATCAAAATTAATACTTCACATTTAACAACAATTACAAAATCGGTGGACTTATAAAGACTATGAAAATATTCATTACAATAGTCAACATTACCACTATAAAATAATTATTTTTTGTATATAATATATCATATATGTTTTAAAATATATCTTACATTATCAAATGGTCATGAAACACGCAACCTTGACTAAAAAACATGATTTTCTTCCAATCGAGTTATCGGATATTTATTTTGGATCCTCTAAAAGTTTCTATATATGATTATTATTAAAGATTACAAAAATATACTATTTCCAATTATCAAATGAATAATTAATAAAAATTTATCTAATTTAATAAGCATTCAAAATTATCACCTTTATAATTTTACACTTTATAATATGTGAAAAACAATTTATGAAAAAAATTACAACCCATAAATAATTTAAACTTTCATAATAAATCTATTTATATTAAAAACATATCTATAAGATGTATTGGGATGTTGATCCCCAATTTTATAATCCCCCTTCAAGGTAAATTATTAAATTCATCAATTACATATAAACAATGACTAAGAGAATTTATTATATTGTTAATAAATTGAACCACAAGTATTTTATCTCTACAAGATATTTTTTCTGTAGCATCATAATATATGTTAGTATATCTAAAAGAATAATATTACAAGTGTATTTAATGTACTTTTTTATAACCATGGAATATATTTTTAAGAATTATTATTATTTATAGAATATTTAAAAGATATGTAATATCTCCAATATGATTTGATGATATAACAAAATATCATTGAAGAATGTTTAATATATTTTATATTAAAACATAACTTAATATATTTTGATACTTAAATAGAAACTAATTCAAATGTATAAAATTATAATATAATAGGTATTTGAAATAATATGATTCAAATTTTCTATATGTAGTTCTCAAATTTTTCTAAATGATCTAAATGCGATTTATTTAATCCTAACATGTTTGTACAAAATGTTGGATTATTTATCAATATCAACACAATTAAATTATTATTGAAAATATAATTCCTCGTATAGTTTCAATAGAATAGAATATGTACATAATTATATTATGATAACTCAATTAGTGGAATATATTCCTCCCATAGGCTACAAAAATCTAGATCAAAAGTCCTCAACATATCATTAAAATGATAAAAAGTTTCATAGTCTAACCATTCATCTAGATATTATATTTTATTTCATAACACTTTTTTCATTTTATATAACATTTAAACCATATATAAAATAGTCTTAAAATCATTAATCCCAAGTTGATATTATTTTTAAATAATATTCGTTAATTTTTTAACATAAAATAATTATTTTCAATCAACGCAGGTAAGAAATATTACTTAATAGGCTATAAGAACATCCAATAATTCATTTTTTCTATAAAAATATACATATCTACCATTTATTAAATCATCTTAATATAATAACTTCCTCTTTTATTACATCTATTTATGATATTCAATAAAATAAAAAATGTTAATTTTTTCAGAGTGTTAGTTTTATTAAAATATATTTAAATAAACTTCATAGTAAATATTAAAATATATATATATATCTATTAGATAGAATGTGCTTCACATATTTATAATTTTTATAAATTGAAAAATATTCTACAAGAGTGTAATTTATATTAAAAATAATTAGTAAATAATTTGAAAATGGTCTTGATTAGGGGTAAAATATATACACAATTGGCGATGTAATTTTCTAGATAGATAACTCATGATAAATCAGTTAATAAAAACTGTAAAAATTATCTTTCAGTGGATAAATAAATAGGAAAATGACATAATTCCCATTATAATTACTTATGTAAAATATAATGACCCGTATTTACCCCGGACATTCCATTGTGAAAATTTACTCCTTGTGCTGTTCTTTGGGTTATAGTACATTGTTTCCGGAGTTTTCAAAAAAATCTGGTTCCACATAACTGGTTCACCAAAATGGTGGCACTAAATTGTAGTCACACCATAATAGTGGAAACGTAATAGTTTCACTTAAATTGATGCACACCAAAACAGTGGCCCCATAGTGGTGGAACACTGAAATGGTGGAAAACCCAAAATGTAGAACTAAAATAGTGGCACCGTAACCATGGAACCAAAACGATGGTACACCAAAATGGTGGAAATAGAATGGTGGAACTGTAATGGCTTCACTATGACTATTACACCAAAATGGAACACAGTAATGGTTGAATTATGACTATGGGACACATGAACGAATTCTCACCCATTTCCAAATTTCTAGTTTACTATGTTTTTTCCAGTTTCACCCCTCTAATATCTTATTTTACATAAACTGAGTTTAAAGATATTTCTATTTTTTTAATCGAATTTCAATGGATATTAAGTAGATAAATAATACCCTAATACTCTAGGGACATTGAGATTTTCAAAAAACATAATGATGACTATTGTCCCATGTTAATGGCCTTTGGAACCATTTTCTTCCATTGATATATGATCTAGATTTCTCTAAAATATGAGTTCATGTCCTCTTTTCTCTTGATGTGAATAGAGCCTTCCTCTCTAGGCGATTCATGCGCCTATTCAAGATCCCCCTCATGCATAGTTTTATTTGATTTTCCTGCTACTCTTGTAATCTTCTATTCATGGCGTAAAGAGATGTTTTGGATGGATATTGTTTCATGTAGGGATTTTTCTACCTCTCTATACATGTGTATCATATGGGGTGGGTGTACGAATTATTCATTGTGTATAATGGGTGAATAATTTTTTGAACATGTTATAAATAACGAGATGGTAAGTGACGATTAAAATATAACATGTATGGAATTAAAGTTGGTTGATGTTTATCACTTGTATTATCTTATATCTTTGTTTCTTTTTATTGTTTGTTGTCGTTTTATGACTTATGACTATCATGACCGTTGGTGGTATTATATTATGCACTAGGGATGAACCTTTTTTTCTATGATTATTTGTTAAATGGTTGTAACATAAAATATATTTAATCACATATATAAGGATAAACAAATTGATTCCCCTGGATCAAACCTATTATGTGATCACACCTATTAATTAATGTAAAATTAAAGAACCCTTATTTGAAATATTAAAATATTATTTTCCAAATTGTTTGTATGTGTGTTGTGTTTTGACTTGTTTTTTACATTGTTGGGTCTTTGTGATGTTAATTTTGGAAACCATGTATCTTTTATGGGGGTGTACAAAGAGTTGTTGGTCATGTGAATGGGGAAGGACATGTTTTTGTAGTGGGGTTTCTATTTGGTGGTGTTTTGCTCTGAGCCTTGTGTATGGGATGGTATGGGTGGTGTGTTAGAATATCAACTTGATATATTGATTTATTTTTTAATGTATATACATATAAGAAGTGGGGATACCTTTAAATTATGCATTGTACATTGAACATTATATGTAGTGGGACTGCATCTTGGTAATTTTTAGGTAGCAGGGCTACATGATTGGGATCTCATGACTTCATGATTATTGGTGGTCAGTTGTGGTGTTATTGTGTACTAGGTATAATGAGTTTGGATCTGAGGGAATGATTGAGAGGGTTAACATTGAAGAATTATAGTTGGCAGTGGTTGAACGAGTGTCTTGGAAAATGGGTGTTCTGTAGTGGGACTATAGGTTGGCAATTCTCTATTCTTTTTATGAAAGTGTGTAAATATAGAAATTATTTTCCTTGGACCCCCTTACCATTTTAATGTTAGAAGTGCCGCTGAACTAAGTTGGTCGGTTGTTGTGTATATAGTAAATCAGTATCATCACCATCTGAAATCATTTGATGTTTTTTTACCTGGTAGTTGTCCTGGGTATTGTTGGAATAAAATAAATTTAACAACTTAATAAATGAAGGGAATGTGGATAAATTAAAAAGGATTTGGTTTTGTCCTTTGGCAGTGGATGTTTTTATTGTTTTGAATATATAGGTAGTAAAAATATTTATTATAATGGGTTGGTTATTTGTTTTGGGACCCATATTTAGGGTTGTGTGTTTATTTGTTTATGTGTAAAAATTTTAGATAATTGTTATTTCTATATGAACACCACTGTTGTTGAGCCCCATGTGTTGGACACCCCCAATTTCACGAGGGGTGGTTTCTTTCCCAACATCCCGATGGGAGGATGGATGGATGGTTACTTACTTTCTTCCTTGCACCCTATTCTGGGATCATACCACTGAAGTGTACCCATAATAGGTGTAATGTCTTGAGTTTCATTATACCCCAAGATATTTCAGGAAGGTCGATGTGTGGGTGGGAGGCCTAGGAATTTCGAACCATGATTATTTTCCCAAGTGTTTTCTGGATGAGGCCCATGTGTCTTCAGTTGAACGGTGTGGTTATTGTGGCCTAGGTGTCTGCGAGAGAGATGTTGGGTATGGTTGTGGATCATATTTGTGAGGGAATGTTGGGGCAGTGAGATTGTATTTGGAAATAGTGGTAGAATCAATATGTTAGTTTTTAGGAATAAGAATTTGACTAGTCGAAAGTCATTTCGGGAACCCAAATGTTGACGTTCTTATACTGTTACTTTACTAGACTTCTATTATTTGGTGAGTGTTCCTTGGTGATCATAGGTTAGATAATACTTCTTCATAGAGAATTTGATGTTATAATATTCTCTCACATGTGAATTATTAGGTTCACGTACTTATGCATGAGTGGATTTAGTTTTCCTATTTTTCATACTTGTATACTTACCCTACATTGTAAAACTATTCTTAGGTTTCCTAGATGACATTGAAGAGTATGCTTGACTTTACTATCTTTGATGTCGAATTATATTTTGTGTTTCTACTTAGTCTAATTATTTTGGGACATGATCTAGTGCTTGGGTTGTACTTTTTTAACAATTTATGCTTAAATCATGAATGGTTTTTATTTGGTTCCCCTTCCATAAATTGTTGGTCATCATTTAGATTTTACCATCTTATCACCTAATCTAGTTTTAGAAAAATGGATAATGAGTTCTATTTTTTTGAGACTCTATAACCTTGGTTCTAGTATCTAGTATGGGGCCTATTGAATGTGGGAATCAGGGTTCATAATCTCTCAATCATCATTAATAAGGAAGAGTGTGGAAATTTGTTATCCCACCCATCATATTGGGGAATGTGGTTCATAAAATAATGGTATTATAGGTTGATGGATAATGGTTAGGAATGAGTTTGGAGTTAGGGATAGTGAGGATTTCATGAGATGGTAGGAAATCAGTGTTAGGGAATCTTGGTAAAAGAAATAGGCTAGGGTAGATCGGTTACAGAACCATATATTAGGGTCCCCATGATCCGATGTGAGGAATTTTGAACTACAAAATGACCATGTGAGGGTACACTGATTATAGGGTTGAGCCCCTAAGAAATGTACATGAATTATAATGACTTGTTTTATTGTGTGAATTTAGAATTTTGAGAATTTAATTTAAATAAACAGTTTAAATAAATAATAAATTAAATTATTATACTACCCATGATAATGATTCCCTTATTTACCATTTATACTATGGAACAAAGACATCGCCCATGTGTTGTATGAGTAGTTGAGGTCCAGCAGACTAACCTGGTTGATTAGAGAATGGTTGATCACAAGGAGTGAGATAACTTGTTGAAAAATACCCTACATACTTTCTGGTGGAAAAAACAGGGTAAGTACGAAGGTAGCATTTCGGAATCAATGATGGAGGGCTAGCTTGAGGAACTGAAAATCACCATTACCTTGATCCGTGCTCCGAGGGAGTACTAGGATTCTCTATAAGTGAGACAGATGTGAAGAGTAGTACATCAGTGGTGTAATATTTTCCTGGTAGAGATGAATGAGATTGATGTCTTGTAGGATGAAATTGGGAAAATTTTTCAGGAAGTGTTTATTTCTTTGATGATGAAGGATGAAAACTTGTAAGAGATTCTCTCCCTCCAATTGGGGTGTATTTTGGTGATGGAACTGGGCACCAACTTAAATTATATCTGAATATAATCTCTCGATCTCTTTTTATATGTGGAGTTGCGGGTGAGACACAAAGAGGAGGCACTCCGACCATCTCATCATTATGTTGTCACTCACTCTACCCAAACGAAATTCATTGCAGTTCAGAATAAATCCAAAGTAGTGGAATGAATAAAATCACTGGGTGGTGTATAGTGAGTGGTGATCCTACAATTTTCATCAAAGGGGAAGGTGTTCAACACCCCGTCTCTTTTGATAGGGCCTTCCCAATTTCATCTAGTTGGTAGTATGCCCCACTTGTTCCAGTTCTGAAATCCTGGTCCTCAACCATTGCTCATGCGCCTGGGTGTGAGGATCCTTCTTTGTGGATGTCATGGGCATATTGTATATTTTCCCCATTTCCATCTAAATAAGTTTTCATTGGGAGGTTCATCACCCACCTCATTAGTACATGTTATCGGTCATAACATTCTAGTAGTAGGGGTATCTTCCTCCCCATCCATCGAGGGTGGACGATACTGGAAGAGGATGTCCATAGGGTTTTCTGTAGGGACCTTGACTAGGGTGTTTTTGGGGAGGTGTTCAATAGAAGAGGGGTGGAGGATCTAGGCCTCGGAAATTTCACGCACCAAGAAAGCAAATCTAGATTGTTTGGATTTTGTTTGAGGTACGATTAGTCTATTTAGCACTCTTTCTTGAGCTTTGATTGATTAAAGAGTTTCCCACTATTATTTTTCACCTGGTTTATCCCATGATATGTAAATAGATATTTATAGTATTTTTGTTCCCCTATTGATGAGAATGACAATTCAAAGTTAGGATTTTCTCTTTGATGTTTTTTTGGGTTATAGAATGATGTTAGGGCCACATCAGTCCACCTGGGATCTTCTTCTACTACAGATGTAGCCATACATTCTCATCAAAATCTCTGATTTGTTGTTCTACTTTCATTGAATTATTAACACATTCCAGATGAGGGTCATGTTTTCTGATAGGAATGGATAGTGTTTAGATTTGTTTGTGAGCGTAGTCATTAGGAGGGAAGTTAGTGTGTGGAGCCTCTTCTTTCTATGTTAGCCATGCTGTTAGAGGGGTCAACAGGTTGTGAGATGCTGGATGTTCTGGGAGTTTTTAGGGAGTTATTGTATGATTCCCATAAGAGGATGTGACTCTACCCCATCAACATTATGTAAAATTCTGAATAAAAATTCAACTCGATGATCTTCTAATTTTTATAAACAACTTTCAAATGTGGCCTTTTGTTTTGAAATAGTTGTAGATTCAGGTTATCGACCAGACAAACAAGGGTTTAATTTGGCTGAGTATGTCTTTGTATGGTGATCCAGTTTTGTTCGTGAAGTAGGTAGATGGTGGTTTGAGTCTGTACATAGACTATCAGTGGCTGAATCTGGTCACTGTCATGAACTGCTACCCTATCCCGATAATAGATGATATTTTAGTCAAGTTAAGTGGAGCATGTTGGTTCTCCAAGATAAAACTATTTTATGGATATCAGTAGTTTAGGGCGAAAGAGGATGACATCCCGAAGGCAAAATTTTTGTGATGGCATGGGAACTTTATTTTCATGGTCATGATGGTCGGTTTCATGAATGCACCAGTCATGTTGATTAGGCTCATAAAATCTATCATTCACAATTTATTATATGGTTTGTTGTCCTACACCTTGATCATGTTCTTATTTACTCAATCTAATAGGTGAAGATTGTCGAGCACCTCAGGATAGTCTTGGAGGTCCTCTAGCACCACTAGCTATATGAGATGTTTTCCAAGTACATGTTGTGAAATAGAGAGGTGTGTTGACATGAAAATATGGTGTCTCGGCAAGGGATAAATGTCAAAACATCTAAGGTGGAGGTGGATGTTTCGTGGGAATCACACCAGATCATGTCATAGTTTCACAGCTTCCTAGGACTAGTAGGCTACTGGCATCGCTTCATGCCCGGATTCTCTGGATATGCAGCTCTGTTTTTTTACTTTGACCATAGAATAATAGGTTTTCAGGTGGTGTAAGTAATTCTAGTCATATTTTATCTACCTGATGGTGAATCTGGTCAGTGCACTAGTGCATAGGTTTATAGAGTATGTGTTTGTGTTTTAATTTTTATGTGATTCTTATACTCTATGCATAGGATTTTTGAGGATGCAACAGATGAGAGTGATCTATTATAGTTCTAGAATGTTAGGTCCACCCAAACGTAATTATGACACCAAATATATGGATCATGAAACAATCATATTCTTAATGATGTTTTTGAGACATTTCCTCATTGGGGAGCGCATTGTGTCCTTTATATATCACAAGATATTTAGAATTAGCTTCTCTCAATGAAAAATGAATTTGCAGTACTGATGGTGGATATAGAATATCTAAGACTATTAATTAGAGATAAATTACACCACATTAAAGGGGAACGTGGTGGAATATTTATTATGAAGGAAGTCACAAAAGGAGGTAGTTTGGGAATCCACATATATTTGGAATGAAATTGTGGATTTGGACACATTGTGTCTGAATGAGAGATTGGATGGATGAAGAGGATATCTATTTCAGATGATAGTGTGGTTCTCCTTGGTGTGGTAGGTGGAGGAGTCACAGTGGGGAGACATAAAATTTGAAGTGATGTGTGATCGCACTATCCATGGTGATGATCGAGAGGGATAGTCAGAGGATAGTTAGATTCTTATGCTATATCATGGAAATATATTTTTCCATGTGGAAATTCATCTGTAATTCTACAGGAGTTCCATATTCCACTACTAGCGGTGCATCCAAGAGTTTATAAAATGTACAGAGGCATAAGGAAATTTTTCTGGGGACCAAGGTTAAGCAGGTAGTGGTAGAGATTTTTCTAAGGTGCCAAGTGTTTTAGTAGGCGAATTTTGAGAACCGTAGTCATGGAAGTCTATTGAATCCCTTAGACATTCCCTAGTGGAATTTGGATGACATCTTGACGGATTTTATCATTTTTTTACCCAGGAATCTGGTCGGATGCGATTCTCTTTGGGTAGTATTGGTCCAGTTGATGAAAAAGCCTCACTTCTTAGTGATAAAGTAGTCAAGCGTAGTGGATTCCTTAGCACAAAGATATATGGATTATGTGGTGTGGTTGCATAGAGTTCTATTATCCTTTTTCTCATATCAAGATAAATGTGTTTTCATCGTGGGTCTTGAAGGTATTGTATCATTCCATTGGCACTTATTTATTCTTCAGCACATTGTTCTACCCATATATAAATGGAAATATATAGAGGAATATATATATATTGGTGGAAATGTTAATAAAATGTGTTTTGGTCATCGGTGGGTCTTTGGGGAACCATTTTCCCTTGGTATATTTTCCTTTAAATAATATCTATAACTATTACAATAGTATTATTCCATTATGATCTCTATATGGGAGGTCATGTAGTTCACCCTTGTGATGGTATGACGTTGGGGTGGTGGTTGTTCATATTTCAGCCAAGGTGCAGAGAACAACGGATAAGGTACAACTTTTCCATGAGAGGATGAAGGCAGAACATGACTGATAGAAGTCATATGCTGATAATATGAGGAGTTATTTGGATTTCAAGTTTATGGAAAATGTATTCTTGATGGTTTCCCCTTAGCATGGGATGTAATGTAATGGAAGATGGAGAAATATTTCTCCCAATAGAATCAGACCTTTCAAGGTGTTGGGACAAGTTGGAAAGGTGGCATATCAGCTAGAGTTACCACCACTATTGGAGAGGATCTATGAAGACTTCCATTTCCCTCAACGCTATTAATATATACATGATGATCCTACAACATTAACTAGATATGGTTTGATATTGAGTATGAATTAAAATTTATGGAGCAGAAAATAATAATTTTGGATCTTGAGGATAAAGTGATTCGTGGATGGACCATTACATTGGTTCATTTGTTATAGTGGCATGGTGGCCTTTAGGAGAGTTCATGGGAGAGAGAGGCACAAATGTGGTCCCAATAACCATAGTTTTTCAATGATATTCTCTTATGTCTTCCTTTTTTATATTAATATAATGTAATTCAGGACCACATTTTTTGTGAGATGATTTTTTTACATATTCTATAAATGTGTGTGAAAATTCCTGAATATGGGGAGGGGAGGTCCTTGATCCCTAATCAATACGCATTAATGTCGATGTGATTGAGCCTATGAAGTTCAGTATGTGACTCCCAAAGCACATAGAATCATGATAGGGTATAAGGATCTCTATAATACATGTGCATGGATAGTGTGACCCTGTGTGTTTGGGTCGTTTTTTGGGGAAGTGTGGACTTTGTGTTTGTATAGTATTTCATGATGTGGATGTTAAAGAAGTATTATTAGATTTCATGGTTTTAAATCTAATTTTCAATCAAAACAAGGTTGATTTTCATTTAGAGGTATCTTATAGGGTGTTTGTCGGAACCATCATTTTCTAGGATCAGTATTAAAATATTGTGGATGCGAATATTTTGGGAGTTATCTGATCTAATGATATGTATATCCTCGGGAATTGCATTTTTTAAAATATAATGGTTGTGGAGTTCATTTAGGTCGTTGTGGTTTGTTTATGGAGTTTTCCAAAAATATAGTTTCACTAAAACGATGGAACCCAAATTGTGGTGAACCGAAATGGTGGCACCATAATGGCAGCACATTGAAACAGTGGATCACTGAAAATTATTTTTGGTGGATGGTTATTTATTTTGGGGCCCATACAATGGGTTTATTGTTTTTTACTTATATTTGTAATTATTAGTTCATTGTGATTTCTATATTCACCCCCTAATTATTGAGAACCTTGTGTCAAACACCCCGATTTCATCCTAGATGGTGTGTTTCCCAACATCCTGGTGGGAGGATGGATGGATGGTGACTGATTTTCTTCTCTACACCCTTTTGAAGGATATTATCACATGAGTGTATCTAAAAAGGATATAATGACTCAAGATTCACAATATCCCAAGATCCTTTATTAAGGTTGAGGTGTGGGTGAGAGGCTTAGGTGTGTTCAATCGATGTTTTTTCCCATGTGTCATTGCGATGGTGCCAAGCTATCTTTTAGAGAGAGGTGAGGTTGTTTTGGACCGGGTGTCTATGGGTGGGAGGTGTAGTATGTTTGTGTCTCAGGTGTTTTCGGATGGTTTTAGAAGTTAGACTACATTTTGGAAGAGTAGTAGCAACAAGACGTTAATCATTAGGATTAATGTGATAACAAGTGGGAAAGTGGTGTGGGGTACCAAAATGTCGATGTTCTTATATTAATACATTAGTTGACTTGAATTATTTGATAAGTGTGAATTTGTGAGGCTGAGTTGGTTAGTAATAATTTTTAGGTGCCATTAGGTTCTACTTTTCTCTCACATGCGCCTTATTTTTCCCCCAATTGTGCATGGGTGGCTTTAGTTTTCCCATTGGGTATAACGGTATACACACCCTATGTTTGTAAAGCTATTTTCAGGTCTCTTGGAGGACTTTGAAGATCATTCTAGACATTGCTTGCACATTCATTGTGATAGTTGATGTGCTAATACTTAGTATCATTATTTGGGTACTTTCTTTGGTGCATGGGTTGTAATTTTTTATATTTTATAGTTAAATAATGAATCAGTTGTATTTTTCCCTTCATATTAACATTTGTTGTTGTTTATGATATTAACATATTATCTCTGGATCCTATTTTCAAAAAATCTGTGTAAGGCATACCATTTTGTTTGAGATTATACACACATGATTTTGGTCTCCACTTCGAGGCCTATTGATTTCGGGACATGGGGATCATTTTCTATCCTTCATCATGAAGAAGGAAGGGCATGGTACTTTTCTGCCCATTCCCTCAATTTTTAGAAACGTGGGTGGGGACATGAAACAATAAATAATTTCTCAAATCAATCTTTCAAGAGAATATGTGAATGGATAATAAATTAATGTTTTAATTTTTTATTATATAATAATGTAAATTTATATGTAATTATTTGATGATGAGATGATGATTATTGAGGCATTGGATTCCATACATGATAATTAATCATGGTATACCATAGATTGATTTGTTTATTTCGATGAGTAATGAAACAGTCAATATTTATGGATATTGTATTGAAGATATCTTGTTTGGTATCATGAATACATTAGGGTGTTGGATTTCATGCATGATATAAGGTATGCGAGTTAATTTATACTATCGATATGTTGGTAATTTTTTATAACATGTGCAATGATGGATCATAGAGTATCATAATGCTTCCATAATAAATTTGTTTAGGGTCATACCTATTTTTCAAAAAAATAACTATTTTATAATATGTAAAATTGGAAAACAATACAACAATTAGGTGATTATATATTTTGAATAATTGAATGAAATATTGTATTTTATGAGGAAAAGATATTTTTTGACCACCATGAAAATAAAAAGGTAAATTTATTTGTTTGTAATTTAGAGATACAATTGAGTAATTTAAATTTTGTAATTATTTTTCAATGTTATACATTGATTAACATAATGAAATAAATTATCCATCCTTTAGAAAACAAAGGACACACATACACCAAACATGTGGGACTTTGGTCTACCATGAGGGAGGCTGGTTAATATAGATATCCATGACTATTACCTAATTTCGAGACTATGAATAGATCCCACATGGGTTATAAGATAGTGTATAACATCTGAAAATGTAACATATGTTGGTGCCTACATAGACTTCATTATGGGCTGGAATGGATGCTAATGTGTTTGTGTGAATTTTTTGGCATACAACCCTATTGATGGCCAAAGAGGTAGATGATTGAAAAATATAAAATAAGTGGTAAATAAATGTGATGAGGACCATTATTAGTCCCACAAGTAAGATACATTATTCATAAAATTAATGACTTATTCGAAATAAAATAATATTTTTTTCCATTGGATTCATACCACTCTATCTTATAAATGATTCAACATTAACTATACTGGATATATCATAATTTATGTCAACATTTTTGTGATCAACCTTATCAAATCAGTGTTCCACCACCTAAATCAATAACTTATTAAGAGAAAAACATACCCTATGAATCATGAACAATTTTCACTAATACTTGAAACTAATAATCATATTTCATATATGATTATATTGAAAGAAAATTATAATATCATTTTTGCAATGATATAACCCATGGGTATCTGACACATTTCTATGTAGGAATGGATTTGGAGGAGTTGACACATGATACCATAATCACATCCACATGCGAAACACACACTGAATATAAAGATCAATCTAATAATATAATGTATGAAATGAAATTTGGATTTATATATATATCAAATATTTTATTTAGAAAAATAATTAGATATTATATTACTGATACATAACTCAAGATGAATCGTGGGGGAGAGACTATCATCCCCACTTATATAAATATTTTCTTATTGAGGTTGTGATATTATTTATTTGTGAAATATATCATCAAGGACTCACTTCTAAATTAAATAAATAAAAAAATTTATGATTCCATTTATATGAGGATATACATTCATTTGGTACATCATTGGTTAGAAAAATGGATTATATTCATCTATCTTTCTTTTTCGTAAATAATAAATTTATTTATCTAATAAATACCAATATATGTGACGAGAAAATGATTTAATATTAAACTCTATTATTTAATAAAAAATAATAAATATATTAATATACATGTGAAAAGGAAAATAGATCCCACACATGTAATAGGTGTGCATGGATTGAGGCATCTCATACCAGAACAAGCATGGAGATTAATTTTCTTATGAAACAAAATAAAGGAATTCAAATGTTTTAAAAAAAGAAACGTCGGTGTACTATAATATAATAAAGAGTATAGAATGAATTTTTCACCTTTATTTTTTTTAGAGAGGGTGAATAATACAATGTTATGATCCCCCTATCAATACTATTTATGTAAATGAAAGGAATGATATCTTATGAATGTATATATAAATATTCTCATGAAACTCATAGGAATTATTTTTGAAACTAGAATAATATTTATTTCAGGGAATCTTGCATTCTAAATATAGTTATTAAGATGAATTGTAATATTACATAAATATATAATGTAAATAATAAAATAATATTGAGATTGAAAAATAAATGTAAACTGTAGATATTTCATTATGAGAGATTGGAGATATTATATCGAGGATTCATGAATAGAATGAATTTTGGTTCTCTATGGTTCTCATTCATAATATAGTATCGATGGAAGTGTTAAAATAATTTATTCATAATCAACTTATGTTATGGATTTATGAGTATATGTGATAATTCATGGTCAACCGTTGAAAGTCTAGGAAAACCGATCATACATAGATAAAAAAACATATCTACAGATGTTTATCTATCATGATTAGTTATCGACATATGACATTGTATAAATCACCAATGGATGTCATGTATAATACACATGAGAATGTTAATACAACATGAAAAATATTATATATTCAGACATATCATGGTCAATTCAATATGAATGAAATCATTTACATTATAGATTTTATGTGGTATAAAAATTTATTTGAGTAACTCATCCTAAAAAGTAACATATTATTGAATTAAATGTGATAGTTTAATAACGAAAATTATTTCATTAAACCAATTCACAATTTATTAACCACCACTTATTGTGACTTAATGTTATATTTTTCACATTAATATTCATCAATTAAATTATTGCATCTATGATTATATCTACATTAATTCTCTATTAGTAAACATCAAAAATATATTAGTTGAATATTTTTATTTGAACTTTTTTTATGTGCCTTATTGAAAAATAATGCATGTAATAATGATGTTAAAATCTATAATATATATGTCAAGACTCAATATAGTAGTTATTCATAATAGTATGTTAATACTAAGAGACCAATATGAGAAAAGAATATAATGGATGTCATATTTCTAATTATACTATAATATCAGAAAATAGTAATTACATTGAATAATGATTATTTTGGGATTAATATTTATTAAATATTGAAATAATTGAATATTTTATTACCTTCCAAAATAAATGGCCAAATATACAGTAATTTTTTTTCATGGAACATAATTTTAAATATTCACAACTACAAGGGATATTTTATGTAATTGTAAACACATTTTATATTAATTTCAACAGATGAAACACTCCCATTAATAATGATTGAGTAAATGAATATAATATAATAAAAAAAGTGAAATGTTCACCATGTTTGTAGAGACTGAAGATTGATGTACATGAAAATTACAGAAAACTTAATTAGAGTACATAATACATAACAAAAACAGACTCCCAAAGACCATATTAGTTTAGTGACTTTGGAAACTCAGAACATAATCATCTAATCATGGTGAAAGATCATCAACATCTCCCATAAAGAAATTCCCATTTTGTTTTCTTACCTAAAATCATTATCATGGGGAAATGAAAACATAGAAAAGGTGATATCAAATTCTCATCAAGTGTAAACATAGAGAACATAAAAAAACCATAATCACTTGAACATAAAAACATGAACATAAAATTTAAACATCAAAATATTGAACAATGACATAATTCATGGCATTAAGGCATGGATCATAAAGGAACATTAACTATTAAACAATAACATTAGAATAAAATATATAATTGTGGAAAAATAATAAGCACATATTATAATTTCTATAGTAGCCAAGGAATTTTTACTAAGACCATTAGAGTGGATGGAGTCCACTATTGAATCTGGTTTACATGCCATTCCAGCCATATATTACTAAACCATATTTACTTTTCATTCAATCCATGTCAATCTCATAGGATATAAATATTCTACAAATAGATTGGAAGGAGATATAGGTCCCACCCATCTCATACAGAAATCATTCTTATGTGTTTCACAAAATAAACATAAATAATTTTTCATAACCCAACGTAAAAATGGGTTTCATAAACATCATACCATAATAACATAGTCTATATAAAATAAATGGATATCATTTCATCATAAAAAAATAAAAACATATAAATAATAGGGAATTATACATGCCGTATAACCATTTTAAATAATGTCATCTTAGATATAAAATTGTTTTGATATAAAACATGAAATGAATTATTGAGGAAAATATCATTTCTTCTTCAAAATTATGTTATTTTCTTAAAATGCAGTGAAAAATTAAATGAAAATAATTTTTTTATAAATAATATGGAAATATTATAGAGTAATATTCAATGAAATATGGCTTTATGAAGCAATAAAAATCTGATCATGTTGTATAAGTTAAAAAAACATTCTCCTCATACTTTTACCAGAAAATTCAAATAGTACTTTATATGGTAACCTAAAGAAAGATTACTTCCATACCGTCTAGTAAAAGTAAAATATGGGTACAAATGAAATTAAATATACCTATAATAATATTAAACATTTTAAGAAAATAGTTTTATAAAATATGGACATGGATGATAAATATATCCCCAAAAAATACTTACGTATAAACAATCTCAAATAAAAATGATATTTAAAAATTATCATTTACCTTGGGTCCTATATGATTTGTACATATCAGAATCTCTTGTATAATTATTTAAATATTGAAAAATAATGTCATTAACTTATTACAGAATCAAAATCATTTTTATGATAACATATATGGTCATATTCTTAACTTTTTATTAGTAAAATCTCAATATTACTCATTATTTGGGTGTTAACTGCTTTATGTTCTTATGGATGTTTTGTCTAATAAATTTTTATTACACTTTTAAGGTTATATTTATATAATTTAAATAATTGTATAAATATAATATATATCATATTTATTCATTAAATTCATTTATATAATCATTCTTTAATGATGATCTTGTAGAACGAATCACATAACATCGTGTAGACTGTATGTCGTACATATGCACGAGCGAAGATATCATTCACATGATTGTGGAATTTTATTGAAGTAAATGGTTTATAATATTTTAGAATCAATATGTAATTACAGTAATCATATATATATATATTTCTTCGATCATTATAAGTATTATGGTGATGAAAAACACATTACACCACGACGTAGAGACGGTAGGTCGTACATACACAAATGTGGTGATTTCATTTCTCATTGGATGGAAAAGAGAGGGAATATGGTTTTTTCATATTCATATTAACATATTATTATGAAAGTAATAATGGAGTTATTACTTTATAATGAAAAAAATCATATAGAGGATGCAAAAGATGAAATAAATTTGAATGAATAATTAATGGATATTACCTCTTCTTTGATGGGTCTCTTATAAATATTCTCTTAGGGAACAAAATTGGTCATTGAGGAAGAAAAAAACCTATATAATTTTTTTGTGATGTATAAATGTAAAATGGAGTGGGTTTGGCTATGTTTGAAGGATCTAAATGGAGTGTACAGAAGAGGGAAGAGGTGCCCTTTTATAAGAGAAGAGAGGGAAAATTTGTGTAACCTAAAAAATATTAATTTATAAAAAAACCCCAAATAAAACCCTATAAAATGACTCAACATCAAATATGTGATGAGATAGGATTGTAATATCATCAAACACTGAAACTTATACATGTTTTTATTTTATTTTAATCCTTATCATTTTGATTAATCCTTATTTAATCTATCTAACTTTATTTCTGGTAGTAGTATTTTAAATTTTATATAGGCATAAATACCTCCATATGTGTTTGGAATTGTCCATAATTTGACACATTATGATGTGTTAGACCAGATAAAATTTATGTTGAATTTTTTAATTTTTTTGGGATTTTAAACAATTTTATAATATGTTATTTTTATAAAATTCCAATCGTGTCAATTTTGAAAATATTTATTTATATTAATTTAATTAAAATCCAAAAAGATGTTATATTTGAAACAAAACATTTAATATATTATTAAAATTTCATATTCATCTAGAAAATTTGTGGTTCACATTAATTACTTCATTTAATATTTATTTTAATATTTTTAAAACAATTTATTTGATATTTCTCTTAATAAGTTAATTAAAACAAAATATTTTGAGTAATTATTTCATATAATAATATTTATAATAGAAATTAAAAAACTATCATCATGAGGATCCAAAAACTTGATTAAATTTGAATACTTTTACATGAATTTAGCTTCTTAAAATCTTATCATTTAAAATGTTATATTTATTAAATTATGATGGTGTCAACTATGACATCATTTAAAATGAAATAATATAAGTGTCATAATCACATTAATAAGGCTCCAAGTGGTAAAAAATTCGTCCCATGGATGATTATGTTATATATATACTCTACCAATATGGTTTTGTCATGTTTTTTGGCATTTTATTGGTATTATTATTTTAATAAAAACTATATTATCTATTTTTTAGTTAATAAATAATTTCTACATCATTACTGTATAAGCTATTAAGGTAATTATATTTTTCATAAAAAATAAAAATAAATTACCATGATAAATAAAAACATTTTATCTTTCAAATGAGTTTTTATAATAAAATTTATATATTGTATAACCTTATATTAAAAATAATTTAATTATTTAAGATTGAGTGAGACATATTTCACTTTTCATTAAATAAAATAAAATAAATGTCTTAATCGCATCCATGTGGGATACAATAGATTACATTTCGACCCAAGAATGTTTTAGGCTGAAATATAATAATCCAATTATATTACGACATGTTTTAGGGTAATTTTATAATAATTTTTTACACTTAATTACTAGATTTACCTTTATTTGTGGTAAATAAAATTTACCATAATTACTATTCAAAATGCAAAAAAAATTAGCCTATTAACATTATTTGTACCTTATAATTACAAATATGTAATCCCTTTTTCTAAATTCTTGTCACATAAGTTGTAGTAATTAATTTTATATTAATCCCATTGTCGAAAAAACAGTTTTTCAATGTTATAACATTGGATAATGTTGATATATTTTTACCTATGAATTAAAAGTAAAATTAATGATAATTACATACATTATATTAAATGATAAAAATATATTCTATTTATACCTTAAAATCATTCATTAATCTAATTTATCCATATAAACTTTCCCGATGAAAAAGTTTATTTTAATTAATAATTTATCGTATTTTTACTATTCATCAAATTGTTAATGTTATCAGAAAAATATCAAAAATTTATCCAAAGTAAATTTTACATCCTGATTAAAATAATGAAGTTTAATTTTCCAAATTGAACTTATAAATATTTCAAAAAAAGTATTTAAAATGGGTGCACCATCAAAAGGTGGAAAAACAGCATTTTTTGAAAAAATAGTTCTTTTATCCAAAAAAATGGATTTTGATCACATAACATGTTCAAGAAAATGAGTAACATGATTGATAATGTTAAAAAAAATCAAAATATGGTTAATAATATATATAACGGCTAGATTATAAAAATATTTTAATAATACATCGTTGTTTAGTGAAACTCAGTATTGCGTACCACAAAATCTATTGAGGATGGTCACTTTTTCGTGTAATAAATGCCATTGTAGTGTAGTGTATAGTGAAAGATTCCTTTTTTGTTGAGTATAAAAGAATCCAAAATTTGTTTTATACATTTATAAAATATCAATCATCAATGTTGTGTAAAATAAATTCTATAAAACTATATTTAAATCACTTGTAACACAACCTAAGAATAATGTTGCATATACTGTAAAATATTATCAGTGTTGCGTATAAAAAAATCTAATCATGGTGCTGCATACAACACAGAAAATAAAATAAATTAACAACAATTTATCTCAAAAAATATTAAGTTGTTTTATTCTACCCATTAATAATAATTTCTCCCATGCTATTCAATGGAGTTATAAATGGATTACTACATTAAAGTATCATTCATAGAAACCCACATCGTAAAAAGGAATAATAAAGAATAAAAAAAAATGTTATAAATATAATGGTTACCCAATGTAACTCATCACTGGGTTTCCACATATGATAATATATGTGAAAACATGGATATGGAAGAGAAATATTACCATCATGTTCTGATAGAGTGTGGCAGAAAACATTGTTATGAAAAAGCCAACAATCACAAAGCCATAAATTGTTGATTATCTAAGGTACCATTTTATTAATTGGATATGTGGGTACTAGGAAAACATTTTTTGTTTTCAAGATCACTTCTCTAATATTGATTAATCTGTGCATATGTGTAAATACATACTTGATTTCCATGTAATATCATCCTTTGTCATTCCATGAACAATTCCCTCTTCACCTCTTATTCAAAGAAATGTAGTTAAATTTTTAATTCTTGATGTTTTAGATGATCATTGTAACGACCCGAATCCGGAGCCCCTCTACTGGTGCCCCGTACCCAGTTCACCACATGACCTTAAGCATGTTTCCCCAAATACCAGAGGCTGGTGACTAGCAGTGAGGGCCTTGGTGAGTCGGTGGGGAAACTATGCCCTCATTCGGTAAAGTATACAACAGAAACAACCAGACACAATAGTAGAAACAATCAACAACATAAAACAATTAAATTGAACATAAAAAGCAATAGATACAAGATAATAATGCAACATGGAACAAATGTCTATGGAATGCAGTAAAAAAACCAATGTGCTGAAGTAAAACTAAAAACAAAGTTCCAATGGAAACAAAGTAAACTCCTCAGCTGTGCAAGCCTATGCTCGGTCCCTTTCTCTCCAGCTCCAAGAAATCACGTACCGGAAGTCGAATGGCATTTTGCCTTATATATTCTGGCAACAAAAAAGTATTCTTGGGCACAAAAGATTGGCCCAAACAGGGTGTGAGAAAAAGTCCCAGTAGGAAACCCCCAAAATATTTCTACCTAACAGTCAATGAATAGATGGAAAAAATAAAGCAAGAAGCAGTAAACATGAAAGAACAAGCATCTACAATTCACAGTTCTTACAAACAATGTACACATGTAAACAACCAACAACAATAACGAAAAAGGTAACCCTCTGGGTAGCTCTCACAGCCTAACACCTATGGTTAAACCTATAAGTACTAGAAACCCTATATGAGGCACACACAGTATAACCCATCTGGATCAGGTCTGAAAATTAATACTCTTTGAGGAGGCACTCACCGTCAATTCCCCCTATAGTCTTGTATCGTATTAAAGGCTCTTTGGGGAAGAACTCAACATCTCATTACCCCTGTGGCCCGCGTCGATGATCTACAGACTCTCGGAGGATGAACTCATCCTCAATTCCCCCCCTATGGTCTCGCATCGTATTTAATGACACTCTAGAGTATCCCTTACGTCAATTATCCATTTGGTCTACTACTCTAGGTTCTCCTAGTCCTGATTGAAAATAAACATGCATAGCATGCGTGTATCATCTAAACAAACCTCAAGAACTACTTGGATACCATTCTAAGGCTCAACAGTAATAATATAGCAGTTCCACTATCCTACGGCTAGGAAATGGCAACTGGAAAAATGTGTAATAGGAAGAACGAACAAGGAAAAGAATCCTGAGCACAAAATAAATTACTCTAGTTAGAAGCACAAACCAATACTACAACAATCAAGCAAAGCAGGCAAACAACAGGGAAAAAACCGGAAACCCACAATTCCCCGCCCAAGGGATTTTGTGGAATTTTCAAAAAATACTCACCGACTATCAACAAAATGACACAAAACACCTACCTCGATCCTAAGAGATCGATATATGTGAATCTCGGAAATTTATTCCCCTTAGAACATCATTTATCTGAGAAAATGCACAAAACGCTCAACCCAAAATAACTCAGAAACGAAGTGGAATAAGAAAACGAAGCTCCATTAGAAGGAACATCTTACCGCTATGATTCCAACACAATCGACCGTTATCGAATCGGAGAACGGACGAAGGGGCGGGAGCTCGTCAAAGATTCTGTCGTACGGGTTGCTCTCGGATGAACGATACCGAGAAAGAGGTGTTTTTGTGTGTCAGGCGCCACCCCGGTTCATTTAGTAAAAAAAGAGTGTACACTGCGTGTGCTTTCAGAGTACACGGCGTGTACTGGGTGTTTTCTGTACTCCACCAAAATCGGCCTCCACCTCACCCCTACACACCATGTGTGTGGCCTGGGTACAGCTAGCACACGACTTCGAGCCAGAGAAGAGTACACGGCATGTTCTCCGAAAGTACATGGCGTGTACTTTGAAAATTTTCAAAAAGTTCGTTTTTCATAAAAACTTAAAAAAAAAGGAAAAACATACATGAAACGTTGATCCAGGTTCTTACAAACTTCCCCCCTTAAAAAAATTCGTTCCCGAATTTCCCTAACGTGGCGTAGAAGAAGAATCCCCGAACAGCTTCGGCCACTGCGATCGTACATCAGCCTTCCATTCCCATGTCTCGTCCTGTACTCGCCCGTGCTTCCATAGCACCCATACCAGAGGAATAGAATGCCCGCAGAGAACCTTCGTACTAAGATTGACAATCCAGATGGGATGATCCTCAAACGACTCATCCACTTCAAGCTCTACCTTCTCAGGTTGAAAGACATCATACGGGTCTGAAAAGTAGCATCGGAGCTAAGAGACATGGAAGACGTCATTCATGGCCATGTACCTCTAAGGTAGCTGCAACCGATAAGAAACCAGCCCCACTCTCTCCAAAACCTAAAACGTCCTGACATACCACGGTGAAAGCTTGCCCTGTCTCTGAATCCTCTTGTGTCCCAACCTTGGTGCGACACGCTGGAAAACCTGATCTCCGACCTGAAACACCATAGGTCATCTCCGCTGATCACCATAACACTTATGGTGAGACTATGCTATAGCCATCCTCTTCTGAATCAGCTCTATCTGCGCTGAAGTCTCCTGAACAAGACGACGCCCAACAAAGCTGCATCTCCTCCCTCCAGCCAGCATAAGGGTGATCAGCACGTCCTACCATACAAAGCCTCATAAGGTGCCATCTGAATGGTTGTGTGGAAACTATTGTTTTAGACGAACTCCACCAGAGGGATATGCTTTTCCAACGAACTTCCAAAGTTTGGGATGCATGATCAGAGCATATCCTCAAGCACCTAGATCGTGCACTCGGACTTACCATCTTTCTGGGGATGGTATATTGTACTCAAGAGTACCTGTGTACCCAAGGCCTTTTGAAGTCCCTGCCAGAACCGAGAGGTAAAGCGCACATCCCTGTCTGAAATAGTAGAGAATGGAACTCCATGTAGTCGAATGATCTCCCTGATGTAAAGTCATCCCATATCATTGACATTGAAGGTCTCTTTAATCGGAAAGAAATTAGCATCCTTCATGAGTCTGTCGACGACAACCCAAAAAGTATCGTTCCCTCGAGGTGACCTCGGAAATTAGCATCCTTCATGAGTCTGTCGACGACAACCCAATATGATATATATTATATTAATAAAAAAATTTATATGATATAACTATAACATAAAAATATTAATACGAATTTATTAAACAAAACATGCATACGAACATAAAGCAGTTCACACCCGAATAAGGAGTAACAATGAAACGTTACTAATAAACAGAAAAGAATATGGCCATATATGATATCATAGAAATTATTATGATTCTTGAATAAGTCAATGAAATTACTTGACATTATTTAAATCATTATACTTAAGGTTCTTATACATAAAAATAATAACTAACATAAAATAACTGATAATTTTACAATATCATTTTAATTTGAGATTGTTTATCACTATGATTTTCGTGGGATATATTTATCATCCATTTTAATGTTTTATAAAATTTTTTTCAAAAGATGTTTATTATTCTTCTATGTATTATTAATTTAATTTTAAATTTTTTTTAATTTTACCGCATGGTATGAAATAATCTTTCTTTTGTTTACCATTGGAGTTACTTAATGAATTTTCTGGTAAAAGTACGAGGAGAATGTTTTTTAACTTATACGGCATGAACGTATATTTATGGTTTTATAATCACTTATTTCCATGAAGATTCCTCTACAATATTTGATGATTATTTTCTAAAAAAATATTTTCATCTAAAATTGCATGACATATTGAGAAAAAAATTATTTTGAAGAAGAATGGATATTTTTCCACAATAATTCATTTCAAGTGTTTTATCAAAACTATTTTTTATTTAATAATTCATTTTTAATATGGATATGTTTCATGTATAATTTCCCATTTATTTACATAGTTTTAATTTTTCTATAATGAAATTATATTCATTATTTTTATATGGATTATATTCTGATGGATGATGTTTATGAAACCCATTTTATTCGTTGGGTTATGATGAATAATTTATATTTTTTGTGGCACACATAAGAATGATTTAATTATGAGATGGGTGGAACCAATATCTCCCTCCAATTCATTGGGTGAATATTTATATACCATGAGATAGACATGGATGGAATGGAAATAAAATGTTGTTCTGAAATACATGCCTGGAACTACAAGTAAACACGGTTCAGTAATGGACACCATACCCTATGATTGTCTTGGAAGAAATTCTTGGGTTACTATGGAATTCATAATATGTGATTATTATTTTTCCATAATTACAATTTTTATTCCAATTATATTATTTCATTTATAAATTCCCTTTAGGATCCATTCCTTATGTACTTCAAAGATTTGTGTCATTGATCGTGATTTTGATGTTTAAATATTATGTTCATGTTTTTCCATTCAATTGTTTATGGTTTGTTTTATGTTCTCCATGCTTACCCTTGATGAGAATTTAAGATCACCCATTATATGTTTTATTTTCCCCTGGATATATAGATTGGTTTTAGTTAAGAAATCATAATGGGAATTTCTTTATGGGAGATGTTGAGGATCTTTCACCATGATTATAAGATTATGTTTTGAGTTTCCAAAGTCACTATACTAATATGGTCTTTTGGTGTCTGTTTTTGTTATGTATTATGTATTCTGAAAAGGTAATTTAATGTCCATGAATGTCAATCATGGGTCTCTATTGTTGGTATCAAAGAGCATGATTAGTTATCCTTTGGAAACAAGGTTGCAAAAACATTAATGAAATCTCTATATATATTACAATAATATGTCTAGGGATGATGTTAAGGTTTTTTATATGAATAGATTAAAATCCTTGAATTTTGATAACGATTATAGATAACCATGGATTAAGCCTAGTATGTTTGATATTGAATGTACACCCCCTTGATTATGTTGTTTTCCTAGTATGATTTTTTCCTCTCACACTATTCATTTTTGAGTTTTGATAATTATAAAAACCCGAAGGAACCATGTTAATGATCAATGCACTGGGTAATACAATGATTTACCCCCTAAACAACAAAATGTTTTGGGATATGGAGTGAAAAATATTATTTCTATACTTACAAAATCACTGAATCATTATGGACTTACAAATGAGCATAGATGAGAACAATATTCTATTGAGTCCTTCATGGGGAAATGTCCACCATCTTTTAGTGGGTCTTCTGATCCACTTTTCACTGAACAATGGATCAGTACCACTGAAAATATTTTTTCCATACATTATTGTTTAGAACATGAAAAATTTATTTTGGTTGTTTACCGTTTTGATGGTGAAGAAGACCACTGGTGGAATCTAATTAAGAATACAAGGGTACAAGATGAAATTGAATAAATGGAATTGGATGAGTTCAAGAACCTATTTTTCAATAAGTACATTCCTTTTATTCATTGACAGAAGATGTAAAAGGACTTCCTTGAGCATATTCCAATGGATGATGAATCTATTGGTTTATACGATGTGAATTTTACTAAGCATGCAAGGTACTCATATGGCTTTATCATCTAACATGAAAGCAAAGTATATAGATTTTTTAGTTACCTAAAAAAAATCTTATTAATGACATTATCTCTAAGAGAAATTATTAGCAATGAAGATATTGTGTGTTGTGCTATCAAGGTGGAACTGCATGTTAGTGTTACTTATTCATCTCATGGTTTTGACAAGAAACAAAAGATGGAGTTCAAGGAACAATCCCAAAACAATGGTGAGAAAATATTAATGTTTAGTTATTCTCAATGTGTGGAAAAAATCATGGTGCATATTGTCATAAAGGGACGTGAAAGTGTTTTAAGTGTGGAAAAGAAATTCATCGAGTAGCTGAGTGCCGAAGTAATGGGAAAACGGTAGCTAATGATGTGAATAGAAATATGAATACAGAAAATGCACCACCAAAACGTCAATGCTATATGTCCAAGTAAATGGGAAATTATGCTACCCGATGACCAAATCCAAGGGTTAATGATGATTGACATCTACAGACACTTAAGAAAAATGGCAAAGGAAAGTCACATGTGATTTCTATAGGAAATGTTGAGTATGATAACGAAGTCGTGGAATGATTAAGTGTTTATGTATTGGTATTTCAAAATACTCTTGTGCGTTCTCATTTATAGTACTATGGAATATTTAAATATCTATTTATCATCATATTATGGTATTCCATATGAATATGGTACTAGTAACAATGAAATATAATTGATTTTTTTTTGAAAACAGATATTATATGCATAATGAAAGGATAAGGAGAAAATAATATGTTCGAAAGAATTAATGAGCTCATTACTAATAAAAGGACAATGTGATATCATGGTTCGAGAATATAGAAATTTTGGGATTTCGGTATGTGTAAATAGTTCACTTTTGACATAATTCATGTTTTTGTTAAGATTATATAGTACTTAACGTTTCAAAAGAATACCTGATTAAGGTATTCACATGTTTTTATTGTGACCAATATGATATATCTTAAGATATATGGGGGATAAATGATGGTATTCACATTCTTGGTATATGATCTTTCCTCTAATTTCCTTTTTATACTACGATATTGGACAAATATATTTTGAAAAAGCATAATGATTGGAATGAATTATGTTGGACATCAGATAGTATTGTTGAAGTATCGAACTATTTTTTGATATTATTTTTGGAATGTTATTAAAGTTTAGTTTTACAAAAAGGACAACCCATAGGACGAGTGACAACCCGTCGCATCAGACAAGGTTGTAGGAATCAAACTGACAACTGATGTGTGACATGTCATTATCACCTACTACTAGCCTACAAGAAGTCCATAGTCAGTAGAAATTAGTTTAATTTTATTCACCACTATGATAAATGAATTCTAAGACCAATTTTGGAATCAAATACAATTAATCTCCCCATTGATGGACTTACGTATTTTTAATAACTCATGCTAACATTATAAAATATAGACAGATGGAATGAATTATCATTTTATCGCATGATTGTAAGAACCCAGATCATAGTTTTAGGTTTGTTTTTCATTTTTATGGAGGTTTTAAGAAAAATTACCTTTCTGGAAATTTTTCAAAGTACATGTCGTATACTTTCTTAGTACACACTGTGTACTCTTCTCTTGCTCGAAGCCGTGTGTTGGCCGTGCCTGGGCGACACATACGGTTTGTAGGGGTGACATGGAGGCCGATTTTGGCGGAGTACAGAAAAGACACAGTACACACCATGTACTCTAAAAGTTCACGCTGTGTACTTTCTTTTTTTTACAAAATGAAATTAGGATGCGCCTGATGCACAGAAACACCTCCTTCTAGGTCCCGTTCGTCCGAGAGCGACCCGTATGGCCGAATCTTTGATGATATCCCGCCTCTTAGTTTGTTCTCTGATTCGAGGATGGTAGATTGCATTGGAATCGAAGTGGTATGATATTCCTTCTGCCTGTGCTTTGTTTTCTGATTCCCCTTAATTTCCGAGATATCATGGGTTGAGATTTTTGGGCATTTTCTCAGATCTATGACATTCTAAGGAGAATCAATTGACGTGATTCACATATATCAATCTCCTAGGATCAGGGTAGGTGGTTTGTGCCTTTCTGTTTAAATTGTATGAGTATTTTGTGCAACATCCACAAATTCCCTTGGGCGGGGAATTGTGGGTTTCTTGTTTTTCCCCTGTTGTTTTCCTGCATTACTTGATTGCTGTAGTAGAGGTTTATGCTTGAAAGTAGATAAATTTATTTTGTGTTCAGGATTCTTTTCCATGTTTGTTCTGCCTGTTAGGCATTTTTCCAGTTGCCATTTCCTAGCTGTAGGATAGTGGAACTGCTACTTTATTACTGTTGAGACTTAGAATGGTAGCCAAGTAGTTCTTGAGGTTTACTTGGTTGATACATGCACTCTATGAATGTTTATTTTCACTCAGGACTATGAGAACCTTGAGTAGTAGAGCAAAGGGAGAAATGACGTAAGGGCTTCTCTATAGTGTCTTTAAATACGACATGAGACCACAGGGGGAATTGATGATGGGTGCTTCCATAGAGAGTCTATAGATCCTCAACACAGGCCACATGGGGAATGAGACGTCGAGTGCTTCCCCAGAGATCCTTTAGTACGATACGAGACTATAGGGGGAATTGACGGTGAGTGCTTCCTCAGAGAGTCTATTAATTTTCGAAGATGAACCAGAGGGGTGAGACTGTGTGTGCCTCCTAGAGGTTTGCTAGTACTTATAGGTTGAACCATAGGGGTTAGGCTGTGAGATCTACCCAAAGTGCCCACACATAGAGTGTACTTAAAAACTATTCCCCTATCCAAGTTAATTACACGGTTAACCCACACGGATTTCTTAAACAAAGGCAACACAACATGTTCCCTAAGGAAACATCGTTTAGTGGACATGGCTTCGGTATCTCGGGTTGTTAAACACACGACTGGCTACATGGCTGAGACTACATGGGGTGTTCCAAACAAACACAGCGTGTACTCGAAAACTTTTCCCAACCTGTGTGGTTGGCGACACAGTCAAGTACACGGCTGAACATCACACAGCGTGTTCCGAACAAACACTGCATGTATAGGAGGAGTGAACATTGTTCAATGTTTTTCATGAAGCGGCCTGGTACTAAGGATAATGGTACACGACGTGCTCATACAACACATGATCTGTATGACACGAGCTTCCCCGACCCTTGTTGTTAGTGACACGGTCGGGTGCACGGGTCACTACTAAACGGTGTGTACCAACCGTACACGGCATGTTCTTGATGTTACATCCCACAACACCGTGTTATGCTCACACAGTCAGTGACACGGCTTGAAAACTACACGACGTGTATCCAAAAATTACACACCATGTTTTCTGGTTTTTTCTGGGCAGTAGCTCAGAAACTGCATTGAACCCCATAAACACTAAAAACAAGACAAATATGTGCCAAATTCTTATTCTTGAGGGCCTATACTCCCTACGAATCAAGTCTTCGAATCACCAACAGTCACATACATGGGAAAACGAACAGTTCTCTAACATAACAGTAGGGATTCTATCAAGCATCTATCACAATAGCATGCATAATCTACATGAATTCAATCACAACATCATGAAATCGCTAATGCACCCTTGTGGAATGGAATGAATGCATGGAATGTGATCTCTACATGTGCATATATGATGCATGAGATGGCATACCCTCATCTCATTAGGTTGCAACAGAAATAGAACGGAAATATGTAAATAATAATAGGACAAGTCACATGAATCACTCTAGGTGAAATCAGATCAACCATAAAATCTCAAAACCATAAGTTCAATTAATGAGGTAGTATGGATTTTCCCTAACCAGGGGTTAGATACTCTCGAGAACAGCTTAATACCAAGAACCGGGTCCGAGCTATCCCTAGCTAAAGTCTCCAAATAATAAATAAAGAGAAATGAACTCCTATGATACCACTTTGTAATGACACGAATCCAGAGCCCCTCCACTAGTGACCCTTACCCGGTTCACCACATGACCTCAAGAACATTTCCCCAAATTCCAGAGGTTGCCGACTAGCAGCGAGGGCCTTGGTGTGTTAGTGGGGAAACTATGCCCTAAATCGGTAAAGTATACAACAGAAACAACCAGACACAATAGCAGAAACAATCAACAACATACAACAATTGAAGTGAACAGAGGAAGAAATAGATACATAATAATTATGTAACATGGTACATATGTCTGTGGAAATCAGTTAAAAATCCAACATGCTGAATTAAACTGAAAACAAAGTTCCAAAGAAAACAATGTAAACTCCTCATCATTGCAAGCCTATGCTCGATCCCTTTCTCTCCAGCTCCAACCAATCACGTATCGGAAGTCGAAGGGCGCTTGCCCTTATCTATTCCTGCAACAAAAAAGTATGCTTGGTCCCAAAAGCATGGCCCAAACAGGGTGTGGGACAAAGTTCCAGTATGCAACCACCCAAATATTTCTGCCTAACAGTCAATGAATGGATGGAAGAAATAAAGCAGGAAGTAGTAAACAGGAAAGCACAAGCGGCTATATCCACAGTTCTAACAAAAAAAGTACACAAGTAAACAACCATGAACAATAAAGAAAAAGGTAACCCTCTGAGTAGCTCTCACAGCCTAACCCCTATGGTTCATCTTATAAGTACTAGCAACCCTCTAGGAGGCACACACAGTATCACCCCTCTGGTTCAGCTCCGAAAATTAATAGACTCTCTGGGGAAGCACTCACCGTCAATTCCCCCTATAGTCTCGTATCGTACTAAAGGCTCTCTGGGGAAGAACTCAATGTCTCATTCCCCATGTGGCCCGCATCAAGGATCTACAGACTCTTGAAGGAAGCACTCATCGTCAATTCCCCCAGTGGTCTCGCATCATATTTAATGAAATTCTAGAGAATCCCTTACGTCAATTCTCCCTTTGTTATACTACTCTAGGTTCTCATTGTCCTGAGTGAATATAAACATGAATAGCATGCGTGTATCGTCCAAGTAAACCTCAAGAACTACTTGGCTACCATTCTATGGCTCAACAGTAATAATGTAGCAGTTCAACTATCCTATGACTAGGCAATGGAAAATTGAAAAACGCCTAATAGGCAGAAAAAACATGGCAAAGCATCTTGAGCACAAAATTAATTACTCTATTTACAACCATAAACCTCTACTACAGCAATCAAGCAATGCAGGCAAACATCAGGGGAAAAACAGGGAACCCACAATTCCCCGCCAAAGGGAATTTGTATAATTTGCACAAAATACTCACCGACTTCTAACAGAAAGGCACAAACCACCTACCTCGATCCTAGGAGATCGATATATGTGAATCATGAAAATTTATTCCACTTAGAACATTGTAGATCTGAGAGAATGCACAAAACGCTCAACCCATGATAACTCAGAAACAAAGAGGAATCATAAAATGAAGCTCAATCAGAAGGAAGATCTAATCATTTCGATTCCAACGCAATAGACCGTTCTCGAATCAGATAACAGATGAAGGGGAGAGATCTCGTCGAAGATTCGGCCGTACGGGTCACTCTCGGATGAACGTGACCTAGAAGGATGTGTTTCTGTGGGTCAGGCATGACCCCGATTCATTTAGTAAAAAAAGAAAGTACATGGCGTTTACTTTTAGAGTACACTGCGTGTACTGGGTCTTTTCCGTACTCCACAAAAATCGGCCTCCATGTCACCCCTACACACCATGTGTGTGGCCCGGGTACGAAAAACACTCGGCTTCGAGTAGGAGAAGAGTACACGGCGTGTAATCATAAAGTACATGGGGTGTACTTTGAAAATTTTCTGAAAGTTCATTTTCTTAAAAAATCTAGAACAAGGAAAAGCATACCTGAAACGATGAAGCGGGTTCTTACAAACAACCTCCCTTAAAGAAATTCGTTCCTGAATTTCCCTAATGTGGCGTGAAAGAAGAATCCCTGAATAGCTCTGGCCACTGTGATCGTACATCGGCCTCCCTTTCCCAAGTCTCATCCTGTACTCGCCTGTGCTGCCATAGCACCCATACCAGAGGAACAGACCGCCCACGGAGAACCTTCGTACTGCGATTGAAAATCTTAATAGGATGCTCCTCGAATGACGCATCTTCTTTAATCTCTACCTCCTCAGGTTGAAAGACATGAGACATGTCTGAAAATTAGCGTCGAAGTTGAGAGACGTGGAAGACGTCGTGCATGGCTCGATACCTCTAAGGTAGCTGCAACCAATAAGCAACCAGCCCCACTATTTCCATGACCTAAAATGGCCCGACATACCACAGTGAAAGCTTGACCTATCTCCAAATCATCTTGTGTCCCAACCTCGGTGCGACATGCAGGAAAAACCTGATCTCCGACCAGAAACTCTAGAGGTCATCTCCGCTGATCAGCATAAGACTTCTGGCAAGACTGTTCTGTAGCCATCCGCTTTCGAATTAGCTCTATCTGCTCTGAAGTCTCCTGAACAAGACGAGGTACCAGCAAAGCTGCCTCTCCTGCCTCCTAACAGCATAAGGGTGATCGGCATGACCTACCGTACAAAGCCTCATAAGGTGCCATCTGAATGGTCGCCTAGAAACTGTTTTTGTAGGTGAACTCCACCAGAGGGATATGCTTTTCCCAAGAACCGAAAAAGTATGGGATGCAGGCTCGGAGCATATCCTAAAGCACCTGGATCGTGTGCTTGGACTGACCATCTATCTGGGGATGGTATGTTGTAATCAAGATTACCTGTGTACCCAAGGCCTTCTGATGTTCCAGCCAGAACCGAGAGGTAAAGCGGATGTCCCTATCTGAAACAATAGAGCATGGAACTCCATGCTGACGAATGATCTCCATGATGTAAAGTTGTCCGAGATCATCGACACTGATGGTATCCTTGATCGGAAAGAAATGATCATCCTTCGTGAGTCTGTCGACGAAAACCCAAACAACATCATTCCCTCAAGGTGACCTCGGCAACCCGGTCACGAATTCCATCGCAACATCATTCCACTTCCACTTAGGAATGGGTAACTGTTTTAAAAGCCCTGATGGTAATTGGTGCTCTGCCTTCACTTGCTGACATGTAGAACACCACAAGATGAAACTGACTACATCCTTCTTCATACCTGGCCACCATTACTGGTGATGAAGATCCTGATACATCTTGGTGATGCCAGGATGAACTTCCCAATCCAAGGAATGAAAATCCTATATCAGTTCCTCGCGTATGTTTGTTGGAACCCATAGGCATCCCTTGAAGCACAAGATCTCATCCTCGCCTACTATCCATCCAGGAAGAGGATCCTCTCCTAACACACTCTCCCGCAGGACTAATCCTTCTGAGTCTGATAGCTACCTCATCTGTACCCGATCATGTAGTGTAGAGGTAACAACTACCGAAGATATGAATTACTATCCATGTCTGTCGTGCACCTCCAAGTGCTTCTCAGAGAACAGAGCCATAAGCTACCACTCCCTGCTGGTCTCTTGAACTGCTTGAATCTGAGTCATCTTGCTCAATGCATCTTCCCCTGCATTCCCCTTTCCCGGTGTATAAGAATGCTCGAAATCAAAGGACAGAAGATACTCGACCCACTTGTGTTGTCTCAAATTAAGATCACGATGAGTGAAGATATACTTGAGACTCTTGTGGTCGGTAAATACCACAATGTTTTCTCCCAGAAGAGAGTGTATCCAACAACGTATGGCATGAACAATAGTTTCCAACTCCATATCATGCGTAGTGTAGTTCCTCTCATGCGGCCACAACTGTCGAGACCCATACGCAACGAATCCATCTCCCTGCATAAGAACATCTCCTAGCCTGATACCAGAAGCATCACCATAAACAATGTAGCTCTTTCTTGGCACTGGAAAGACTAGTATCAGTGATGAAATCAATCTTTCCTTCAGCTCCTAAAAGGCTGACCCACAAGAATCTGACCATTGGAACTTCGCCCCCTTCCTGGTCAGACCTGTCAGAGGTACTGCAAGGCATGAGAAGTCCGGAATGAAGCGTCTATAGTATCCAGCCTGCTCTAGGAAACTCCGTACCTCAAAAAATTTCTTCATCTACTCCTAGGAGACTACATATCTCACTTTCCCTAGGTCCATAGAAACTCATGCCTCTAAAATGACATGACCCAAGAATTGAATCTGATCCATCCAAAAGTGGCACTTCGAGAGTTTATCATAAAGCTGATGCTCTCTCAGTGTACTCAGAATGATCTCAAGATCTATGGCATGGTCGTGTCGAGTGTGAGAGTACACCAAGATATCGTCCATGTAGACCATGAAAAAGGAGTCCAAGTAAGGATGGAACACTTGGTTCATCAGTGCCATGAAAACTACAGGCGTGTTCGTGAGACCGAACGACATGACTGTATAATCATATAGACTGTACCTGATCCTGAAGGCTGTCAGAGGTATATCTAATGGTCTAACGTGCAACTGATGATAACCGGACCTCATGTCAATCTTTGAGAACACCCGGGCTCCTCAAAGATGATCAACGAGGTTCTCAATCCTCAGCAAGGGATATTAGTTCTTGATCTTCAACTGGTTCGGCTTCCGATAATCCACAAAAATCTAAAGTGTACTGTCTTCCTTCATCGCAAACAGGATAGAAGAACCCTAAGGAGAAGTGCTGGGTTGGATGAAACCCTTACCCTATAACTCCTCCAACTTCTTCTTGATATCTTGCAACTCAGGTGTAGCCATCCTATAAGGAGGAATGGACACCGGTGCTGCTCTTGGCACGAGCTCAATAGAGAAGTCTACCTCACTCTTCGGAAGAAACCCCAAAAAATTCTATGGATGGACATCCCTAAATCGATCCACTATTGGAGGGAAGTCCAACTATGAAGTCCCCTAGTCATCCAGATAAATACTACCAATCTGAGGTGTCACCTTTCCTAGCCCATGATGCTCGAGTCCTGCTCGGCTCACCCGAACGTCCCATTCACCTTCATGAAGAAAATATTCACCCTCTGGTGAAATGAAACTCACCCTGTAGTGATAATAGTTGACGAATACCTGGAAGGGAACCAAATAGTCAATCCTGAGAATGACATCATAGCCTGTCATCTCTTGGAAATAGAGATCCCATGAGAAACGATACCCCGCAACCTCGAGAGGGCACTCTCTACACTGGCGTACACTATATTTCCTCATCCCCAAAGGTGTGTCTAGTTTCAACGAGTCGCCAGAAGAAAAGGCACAGAGACCAACGCTCTCCACAGCAGCAACAGAGATAAAACTATGCGTAGCACCAGTATCGTAAAGAGATGAAGATAAGACTAAGGCTACTAAAATTGTACCTAGAACTGTAGAAGGGCTGGGATATTTCTCTTGATAGGTCTGCTCCATGGAGAAAGACTGGCATGCACCGTGGACCTGTGCCCCTGACTGACCACTCTAAGCTGAACCTCCCTGATGGTGATGGGGGACTTGTGGTTGACCGCCACGGCCTCGACCCCCACTTTGGACCAAACGGCCGGAAGAACTCAAATTTTCCGACTGGTGAGAAACTGGTGGGGCTGCTCCTGAAGGAGGAGCCATGGAAGAACCCTGGTCACATGCTGGTGGTGAGGAAATATAGTCGAAATGCTGATGGTCACCCATCTTTCCACAAGATCGGCATTCCACAGGGTCTCTCTAGCACTGCGGCCTCATGTGCCTTGACCGAAAACACTGATTGCATACCACCTGGCTTCCTGAAGATCCATCATGCTTCCACGGATAACCATGCGTAGACTCCCTATGGCGATTCTTGCTGTCATCTGGATGAAAACTAGCTCTGGAAGGAAAACCTCCCTGGCTCGCAGCTCAGGAGTCTCTCAAATTGCGCTTTGCAATTAGTGCCTAGTTGACGATGGAAGTGATGGATGTCAACTGAAAGATATTCAGCTTTGATCAGATCTCCCTCCTGAGACCATCCTCAGACTTCCTTCCTAAGAACACTGCACTTCCATCCCAGAGGGGTGTGAAACGATGCATCTCGGTGAAACAAGAGGAATAATCCATGACAGAAAGAGTACCATGCTCTAAGTATGACAACCCTGTTTTTATTACAACTTAAACATGCTTTATTACATAAAACTTCACTTGATACAACAAAGAAGATCAAGAGGTTTAGTGTCTTTGGGGCTTAGGATCATTACATAAAAACTTTAAACTTTAAATACAACATCCTTATTGAAAAATTCCTTAACATGACCACTACATTCCTTCGTACTTTGCATTGCATGGGATAACCTGAGGACATGCATAAGAAAAGGGTGAGCTATAAAGCCCAGTAAGGGAGTACATAATGAATAACATGAGGAGTACAATACATGTTAGGAAATAGGAATATCAATAGAGCATAATAGAGACATGAACATAAAGGCATGATAAATCATGATAATCATAACATGGAAATGTGGCAACAACACTTAACATTGAATTAGCATGAGCCAAGGCTCATTGCACATGGAGCATGAGTAAACCCTCATTGCACTTGAAGCACGAGTAAACCCTCGTTGCACTTGAATTAGCATGAGTCAACACTCATTGCACATGACGTATCATGATACTTTACTTTACCCAATGCATTGGAGCACTATAAAGGGCGCACCCTTCTTAAACATTTCATTTCATGCATAAGTTTGCCACATGGATCATAAAACATGGATTCATAAAACATAATCATTTATTCCATGATAAAGGAATGTGGAATTCATACATGAAACTTTACAATCGATATGTATATGTGCATAAAGGTGAATATCCTTGATGGAGAAATGGGCATGGTATTCACTACACAAAGACATTGGCTTAGAAAATCGGTGCGATTTCGGCAGCGTAACGACGTGACATAAGAATTCATAAAAAAGGTTGATGAGAGAGAAAGGGGTTCCTCATCATATTTACATTTAATTGATAGTAAGGAGATCATATATATACATGTCCCAACAATAGAAATGGAATTTAGATTCATGATACAAAAGTATTGCTTGAATGTAAAAGAAGAGAGAGAAGTTCCTTTCGGAATTTCGGCATAGTAACGGGTGTACATGGGAGGAAATTAATGAGAGAGAAAGGGTTCTCCCATCATTCAAACAATAATAGGGCAGTATGGGGGAGGTGCGAAACCATACCCCAACATTCATAATTGAAATAAAAAGGGAAATACAACTTAAAGAAAATTGACAAAAAAATAAGAAAGGAAGAAGACCCCTTACTTGGAAGTGTGCTTCCAAAGGCTAGAGAGAGGCTTGTGAGAGGCTTATTTGGAGCTTGGGGCACCTTGAGAGGATTCTAGAGAGAGTAGGGCAGAGGTTGGACGAACTTCAAGGGCTTTGGGTGAGGAGGAAGTGGGAGCTTGGGTGGGTTTATATAGGAAAGGTGAGAGAATTCTTTATTATTTAGGTTTGGGACCCCTTATATTAAAATAATCCAAACCACAAACCATCCCATGGTATTTGCCCATTGTTTCTGGAAAAGGAAAGAGGAAAAAAATATTTTACAAGGCCAAGGTCCGAACTTATTAAAAAATTAGGGTTGCTTATGTGGAGGTGAGTCACACTCCCATGGAAATTAATTTAAAAAGGCAAAGTGTTGAATAAGTCTTGAGGGCTCCATTAATGTTTTGAAAAGTGAGTCAAACAAACCCAAAACCTCATTATTTCAATGATAAAACATATATTGGCCTAACATAAGGATTTTGGTATTTTATTACATCACCATTGGGTCATTATGATGTGATAAAACACATTATATATTTAAATGGTATTTAATTTTTACCCAAAAATTTGACTGTCTCAGAAAATTATGAAAAATTCACCATTAGATAATTTCGACGTCTTGATTCCAAAAATAATATTTATTTTATCTAAATAATTTTCTAAATATGTGAATTTTCACTTTTAAAATAAAAACCGACATTTATAAAAAAAAATTCACGTGTTTTGACAGAAATGGCTTTCAAACCTTAATAAAAATTTTAATTGCATTCATAAAATTATAAGATCATTTATATTTAATAAAAATTAATTTAATATTAATAATAATATTTTATTAAAATAATATTTAATTCAAAAAATCCTTTAATTTAATAAAATATAATTCTTAATTAAATAATAACTAAAAACACCGTTTGTACTTTAAAAACTAATTACAAAGTATCAAAAATGACTAGAAATTATATTCATTATTATATACAAAAATAATGTACATGAACATGGTGCTACTTATTTGTTACATAACCCCTTAAAAAAGCCGCATAAGACCTAAGGGTAAGGTGCGCGATGGTGACAGACTCTTGGGGCTGCTCGGATAAAATCGCTCGAGTGGTAATCTCTATCAACTTCCATTTTTCCCGTAGACGATCACGTTCGAGCTTGACTTGATGAAGCTCAGCTTGGGCTTGGTCAAGGGCAAAGCCCAAAGACGCCACCTCTTTTCCGAGCTCCGACAAATGGGCTTCGTAAGGGGCAATTCTACTGGATGAGGCCATCGCTTCCTTTGTCTGAGTAGAAATGGTTTCGTTAAAGCCTTATATTTAAACTACCCAGATGATCACTGTTCAACGGCTATAAAAGTAACGGTCACAAATCTTAACGTAAAACTAAGGAAGTTGAAATCTTATAAAAACATTTTTTTTTCATAAGGAATCATTTAACTGGATCAAGAGGGATTTTCCATTAATGAAATTTTGGGTCGTTACAACATTCCCCCCTTAAGAAATTTCGCCCTCGAAATTTTCCTTTTCCCACACTAAAACAAATGTGGGTAACTTAGCTTCATCATATCCTCTGACTCCCAAGTTGCTTCTTCAAACTTGTGGTTTCTCCACAACACCTTGATGAGGGGCATTGTCTTATTTCGTAGAAATTTTTCTCTACGATCTAAGATCTTCACTGGTTGCTCCTCATAAGAAAGATCGTCTTCTAATTGTACCACCTCGGAAGAGTGTACATGTGAAGGGTCTGGTATGTACTTCCTTAAGAGGGATACATGGAAGACATCATGCACCTTGGCCATAGTAGGTGGAAGTGCTAGTCGATAGGCCACAACCCCAACACGATCAAGAATCTCGAAGGGGCCGATGTACCTTGGACTTAACTTCCCTTTCTTTCCAAACCTCATGACCTTCTTCCACGGAGATATGCGTAAAAACACCATGTCTCCGACTTTAAACTCAAGGTCTCGTCGACGATTATCTGCATAACTCTTCTGTCGACTTTGGGCTGCCTTGATATGCTGCTGAATGGTTTTCACCTTCTCCACCATTTCTTCGACCATTTCTGGTCCAAGCAGCTTACGTTCACCGACCTCATCCCAACATGCCGGTGTTCTGCACCTTTTCCCATATAGGGCTTCATATGGTGCCATTTGGATGCTCGAGTGGAAACTATTATTATAAGAGAACTCAACTAGAGGAAGATGTTGATCCCATCCTCCTTTAAAGTCCATTGAGCACGCTCTCAACATATCCTCAAGTGTTTGGATAGTCCGCTCGGATTGGCCATCAGTTTGAGGATGATAGGCCATAATGAAGTTCAGTTCAGTATTCAGAGCATGTTGAATACTCTTCCAAAACATAGAGGTAAATCTTGGATCTCGGTCAGACACAATAGATAGTGGTACTCCATGCAACCATACCACTTCCCTGATATATATCCGTGCCAGTTGATCCAAAGAGAAATCCTCTCGAATAGCAATGAAGTGTGCAGTCTTAGTAAGATGATCCACAATAACCCAGATTGCATTGTTGCTTTTGGATGTCCTTGGAAGTCCAGTGACGAAGTCCATGGTGATGTTGTCCAATTTCCATTATGGTATGGGCAATGGTTGCATCATCCCCTTAGACTTCTGCCTCTCTGCCTTCACTTGCTGACACACCAGGCACTTTGATGTATATTCGGCGATCTCCTTCTTCATATTATCCCACCAAACGTTTTCTCGGAGATCTCGATACATCTTTGTGCTCCCTGGGTGAATAGAGAAATTTGAACTATGTGCATCATCCAAAAGTTCCTTCTTCAGCTCCGAACTTGATGGGACACATAGTCTTTTCCCAAACCGCACAATTCCTTCTTCATTAACATTAAACTCTGAGGATTTTCCCTTTTTGATAGCTTCCACTTTTTCTTGGATTCTCACATCATCCTTTTGAGCATCCTATAACATTTCCAAAAGAGATGGTTGAGCAATCATTTGTGAAAGGATTGATGATGTTCCTTTCTTTATGATTCCCACGTTCATCTTCATCAAGTCTAAGAAGATTGGATTCTTCTCAATTCTCATCATTGATAGAATTGCTGGATCCTTTCTACTTAGGGCATCCGCCACCTTGTTCGCCTTCCCAGGGTGGTAATGTATTGAACAGTCATAATCCATTATGAGCTCTATCCATCATCTCTGGCGCATATTAAGCTCTTTCTGTGTGAATATATATTTAAGACTCTTGTGGTCAGTATATATCTCACATTTCTCTCCATAGAGATAATGCCGCCAGATTTTCAAGGCAAAGATCACCGCCGCCAACTCCAGATCATGCGTTGGATAGTTTCGCTCATGGATTTTCAACTGTCTTGAGGCATAGGATATCACTTTATCATTCTGCATCAGCACACATCCTAAGCCCTTCTTCGAAGCATCACTGAATACCACAAAAAGCTCCCCACTTGTGGGTAAAGTGAGCACAGGTGCAGTGATAAGCCTCCTTTTCAACTCCTTGAATCTTTCTTCGCATTCATCACTCCAAGAAAACTTTACTCCCTTTCGAGTTAGCCTGGTAAGAGGGTTGGACAATCGTGAGAAGTTTCTCACAAATCGTTGATAATTTCTAGCTAACCCCAAGAAGCTACGGATATCAGTTACCGATGTTGGCCTCGTCCATCCCTCAATTGCATCTGTTTTGGAGGGGTCCACGGATATCCCATTGCTTGTGATGATATGGCCCAAGAATGAGACCTCCTTCAACCAGAACTCACACTTGCTGTACTTGGCATAGAGCTTCTCCTTGCGCAAAGTCTCCAGTACAGTTCTTAAATGCTCCTCATGGTCCTCCTTGGTTTTGGAGTATATTAGAATATCATCTATAAAGACTACCACAAATTTATCTAGGTAATCTCTAAAGACTCTATTCATCAAGTCCATGAATATTGCTGGAGCATTTGTGAGTCCAAAAGGCATTACTATGAATTCATAGTGCTCGTACCTTGTACGAAAAGCTGTCTTGGGGATATCTTCCTTCTTCACCCGTACTTGATAATATCCCGACCGCAAGTCAACCTTGGAGAAGTATTGTGCTCCACGCAGCTGATCAAACAAGTCATCGATTCTTGGGAGAGGATACTTGTTCTTTATCGTGATTTTGTTAAGTTCACGATAATCGATGCAAAGCCGCATTGACCCATCCTTCTTCTTGACGAAGAGGACTGGTGCACCCCATGGTGATGCACTTGGGCGTATAAACCCTTTATCCAGATTCTCCTGTAGTTGTTTCTTCAGTTTTTCAAGCTCAACCACAGCCATCCTATATGGAGTCTTGGATATTGGTAGCACCCCAGGTATAAGTTCAATTGAGAACTCAATATCTCTTCTTGGAGGAAGACCAGGAAGTTCCTCGGGAAATACTTCAGCGAATTCCCTCACAATAGGCATTTCTTCAAGGATGGTTTCTTCCTTGGACTCAATCATATGAGCCAGATATGCGTGCTCATAAGGCAGTAATATCCATGCTTGAGATGATGGAGCTAAAGGAGATTCATCTTCCTCCTGACACTTGTAAATAATCGGGGGTCGATTCTCCATATGGAGTGTGATTTCCCTCTCCCGACAATTTATGTTGGCTCTATATAAGGAAATCCAATCCATGCCAAGAATTGCATCAAATTCCACCAAAGGGAGTATGACGAGGTTCGTCGGGAAATTCAATACACAGATTATAACAGAGGAGGATTTATACTCATGGGATGCAATGATTGCCCCATTTGCCGTACTCACCGACATCTTTACTTCCATGATTTGTGGTGGTGCAGGGATTGTTCTACTAAACTTTTGAGATATAAAAGAATGCATAGAACCTGAATCAAAAAGTACGTTCTCTATTCTTGAATGAATAACTAGCGTACCTGTCACCACTTCGTTGTCGGGGTTCACTTCGGCAGAAGTGATGGCAAAAGCTCTTCCTTGCTGTCTTGGAGGTTGTTGATTGCCTCCGATAACCCTTGGATTAGGGCACTGATTCGCAAAATGACCCGGTTCATTGCATTTGAAGCATTGAACAACGCGTTGAGGTTCGAACGGAGTGTTCCTCCCCTCCGTCGCAGCCGCGGTTCCTTCTTGCTGACAGTTAACAGCTAGGTGCCCTTCTCTTCCACACTTGAAGCATTTTCTTGTCCCCCTAAGGCAATTTCCAGGGTGCTTCTTTCCACACTTTTGGCAAGTGGGGTGCTGGAATTTCTTAGCGCCATTGGATTTATCCATCGGACCACCAGCATTGAAGTCCACCTTCCGCTTCTTGTCCCCATGATACCCCTGTGATTCTACGATCTCCATTTCAACCTTGAGGGCACATCGGTCAATTTCCTCATAGCTGTCGAAGTCACGGATCGCTAATGCATTCCGCAAGCTAGGCTTCAGCCCACCAAAGAAGCGGTCAACCTTGCATTCGGGGGTAACGACAAAGCCGGAAGCGTATCATGCAAGCCTTGTGATGTTTGCCTCGTACGCTCCCACAGATTCCTCATCTTTCTGCTTGAGGGAAAGGAAGTCCCTTTCCATCTTAAGACGGAGGGTGCGTGGAAAATATTTATCGAAAAACATCTTCTGGAATACCTTCCATTCCAAAGCCTCGATCTCCTCCTCAGGCTTCGTATTTTTGATCAACGTCCACCATTGATCAGCTTCACCCTCCATATGATAAGCCGCCAAGAGAACCTTCTCTTTTTCAGAGCATTGGAGGATAGAGAATATCTTTTCAATGGAGTTGATCCATTGTTCAGCAATCGTGGGATCGGATGATCCACTAAAAGTAGGAGGCCTTTGTCTCATGAAGCTTTCAATAGCGACTTGTTCTTTCTTAGGGGGGGTTGAACGTTCCTCTTGACCAGTGTTTCTATTCAAAACTTGTGTTAGCTGAGAGAGAAGCGTGGCAAAGTTCGCGATTCCCGCTCCCATTGGATTGGGCATCTCATACGTACAATCATCACACTGATCTTCACAACGGTTGTTAGCCCGAGTTCTCCTATTACCGGCCATTGGCTGGAATAAAAGGAAAGTTAGGGGTAACACATAAAGGGTAATCCAAAGAAAAAAGTTAATGACTTATAAATAAACTTTAATCTCTTTAACTCATGAGTCTATAGGATTCAATACAGGCTTCTCATGATCTTCCTTCTAACATATATTCTTAGGGGCATTTTTCCCTTAATAAGGGTTCATACTAAGATTGTGAATTTATCAAAACATATCCCCCGGGAGTGTCGTAACCAAGAGTGAAGCAAGGCCCGTTGTCGTGCGCCAGTTCCCGTTCGAGTCTAGCTCAAAGTGGTGTTTTCGGGTTTTACCCCTAGGATACATTTGTGCCAGAGCCGCCTCTACCTGCTCGTATCCAGACAGGGATGTATTTGTTTCATAAACCACTTACTTAGTATTTACCAAAACTTAGGGATGTTTTTATTTTGCTTAGTCTTGTATCTAAGGCTTTACTAGGGTTTCCTAATCCCAAAAATAACTAAACCTATCCTCTGATACCAACTATGACAACCCTGCTTTTATTACAACTTAAACATGCTTTATTACATAAAACTTCACTTGATACAACAAAGAAGATCGAGAGGTTTAGTGTCTTTGGGGCTTAGGATCATTACATAAAAACTTTAAACTTGAAATACAACATCCTTATTGAAAACTTCCTTTACATGAACACTACATTCCTTCGTACTTATCATTGCATGGGATAACCTGAGGACATGCATAAGAAAAGGGTGAGCTATAAAGCCCAGTAAGGGAGTACATAATGAATTACATGAGGAGTACAATACATGTTAGGCAATAGGCATATCAATAGAGCATAATAGAGACATGAACATAAAGGCATGATAAAGCATGATAATCATAACATGGAAATGTGGCAACAACACTTAACATTGAATTAGCATGAGCCAAGGTTCATTGCACATGGAGCATGAGTAAACCCTCATTGCACTTGAAGCACGAGTAAACCCTCGTTGCACTTGAATTAGCATGAGTCAACACTCATTGCACATGACGTATCATGATACTTTACTTTACCCAATGCATTGGAGCGCTATAAAGGGCACACCCTTCTTAAACATTTCATTTCATGCATAAGTGTGCCACATGGATCATAAAACATGGATTCATAAAACATAATCATTTATTCCACGATAAAGGAATGTGGAATTCATACATGAAACTTTACAATTGATATGTATATGTGCATAAAGGTGAATACCCTTGATGGAGAAATGGGCATGGTATTCACTACACAAAGACATTGGCTTAGAAAATCGGTGTGATTTCGGCAGCGTAACGGAGTGACATAAGAATTCATAAAAAAGGTTGATGAGAGAGAAAGGGGTTCCTCATCATATTTACATGTAATTGACAGTAAGGAGATCATATATATACATGTCCCAACAATATAAATGGAATTTATATTCATGATACAAAAGTATTGCTTGAATGTAAAAGAATAGAGAGAAGTTCCTTCCGGAATTTCAGCATAGTAACGGGTGTACATGGGAGGCATTTAATGAGAGAGAAAGGGTTCTCCCATCATTCAAACAATAAGAGGGCAGTATGGGGGAGGTGCGAAACCATACCCCAACATTCATAATTGAAATAAAAATGGAAATACAACTTAAAGAAAATTGACAAAAAAATAAGAAAGGAAGAAAACCCCTTACTTGGAAGTGTGCTTCCAAAGGCTAGAGAGAGGCTTCTGAGAGGCTTATTGGGAGCTTGGGGCACCTTGAGAGGATTCTAGAGAGAGTAGGTCAGAGGTTGGACGAACTTCAAGGGATTTGGGTGAGGAGGAAGTGGGAGCTTGGGTGGGTTTATATAGGAAAGGTGAGAGAATTCTTTATTATTTAGGTTTGGGACCCCTTATATTAAAATAATCCAAACCACAAACCATCCCATGGTATTTGCCCATGGTTTCTGGAAAAGGAAAGAGGAAAACAATATTTTACAAGTCCAAGGTCCGAAATTATTAAAAAATTAGGGTTTCTTATGTGGAGGTGAGTCACACTCCCATGGAAATTAATTTAAAAAGGCAAAGTGTTGAATAAGTCTTGAGGGCTCCATTAATGCTTTGAAAAGTGAGTCAAACAAACCCAAAACCTCATTATTTCAATGATAAAACATATATTGGCCGAACATAAGGATTGTGGTATTTTATTACATCACCATTGGGTCATTATGATGTCATAAAACACATTATATATTTAAATGGTATTTAATTTTTACCCAAAAATTTGACTGTCTCAGAAAATTATGAAAAATTCACCGTTGGATAATTTCGACGTCATGATTCCAAAAATAATATTTATTTTATCTAAATAATTTTCTAAATATGTGAATTTTCACTTTTAAAATAAAAACCGACATTTATAAAAAAAAATCACGGGTTTTGATAGAAATGGCTTTCAAACCTTAATAAAAATTTTAATTGCATTCATAAAATTATAAGATCATTTATATTTAATAAAAACTAATTTAATATTAATAATAATATTTTATTAAAATATTATTTAATTCAAAAAATCCTTTAATTTAATAAAATATAATTCTTAATTAAATAATAACTAAAAACACCGTTTGTACTTTAAAAACTAATTACAAAGTATCAAAAATTACTCGAAATTATATTCATTATTATATACAAAAATAATGTAAATGAACATGGTGCTACTTATTTGTTACATAACCCCTTAAAATAGCCGCATAAGACCTAAGGGTAAGGTGCGCGATGGTGACAGACTCTTGGGGCTGCTCGGATAACATCGCTCGAGTGGTAATCTCTATCAACTTCCATTTTTCCCGTAGACGATCACGTTCGAGCTTGACTTGATGAAGCTCAGCTTGGGCTTGGTCAAGGGCAAAGCCCAAAGATGCCACCTCTTTTCTGAGCTCCGAAAAATGGGCTTCATAAGGGGAAATTCTACTGGATGAGGCCATCGCTTCCTTTGTCTGAGTAGAAATGGTTTCGTTAAAGCCTTATATTTAAACAACCCAGATGATCACTGTTCAACGGCTATAAAAGTAACGGTCACAAATCTTAACGTAAAACTAAGGAAGTTGACATCTTATAAAAACATTTTTTTTCTCATAAAGAAACATTTAACTGGATCAAGAGGGATTTTCCATTAATGAAATTTTGGGTCGTTACACTAAGCTCATGAACCCCTGGGCTCGGTCAGCCCTCAGGGTCTCCGGGTAGAATTAGTCATAGAAGACACACTTGAAATCCTTCGAAGCCATAGCCTACTGTTGACGAAACTGTGAGATGACATCCCACCACCTCTTGGAGGAGTCTCGGAGTATATAGGTGGCAAGATTGACCCGCCTCTCTGGTGGCATCTCCAGATGCTCGAAATCGTCGGTATGGCTTCTAGCCACGACTTTGAAGCTTGAGGTCCTCCTTCCCCCGAGAATGTGGGAGGATGCTGCTGTTGAAAAAACCACGTCAGGTCTCCCATAGTTGTGGTAGGAGGCGACACTCCCCGGAAGGCCTGCATCATCCTCATAATACCTTCCCTGAACTGTGCATCAGCGCCTGCAAATAGTATAACAGCCGGTGCCAAGGCTTGCCCGACTGGAGGATCGGCAGGTAGTCCCTCATCAGCCCCGTCTGGCGTCTTATCACTACCTGACGACAGACGTATGAATGGATGACGTCTAGGAGGCATAGCTCTAAAATATCAAAAGCACACCTTAGTTTATAATTAAAAATTACAGAGAACACAAGAGTACATAACGGGAATAGGGAAGGAAAACACACATGTTTACAAAACACGACTACACGGCGTGTACAAAAACTACACGGCGTGTCTTCTAAATCCATTGACATGGGCGTGTAATCCTGACCTAAAAGTTTTGTACACCTCAAACTACACGGCATGTTGACCCCACAAATGGCGTGTGCTTAAAAACTGTTCCCCTACCCAAGTCCTTTACATCGTTAACCCACACAGTTTTTCTTAAACAGAGACTACACAACATGTTCCCTAAGGACATGGCGTGTAGTGGACAAGGCTTCGGCAGCCCGGGATGTTAAACACACCGCAATCTATATGGCTGAGACTACACAGCGTGTTCCAAACAAACACGGCGTGTGCTCGAAAACTTTTCCCAACCTGTGTGGTTGGCAACACGGCCAAGTACACTGCTGAACATTATACAGAGTGTTCTGAACAAACACAGCGTTTATAGGAGGAGAGAACATTGTTCCATGTTGTTCGTGAAACAGTCAGGTACTGATGATAATGGTACATGACGTGTTCATACAACACACGACGTGTATGACATGAGCTTCCCCGACCCTTGTTGTTAGTGACACGGTCAGGTACACGAGTCACTACTACATGGCGTGTACCAACCGTACACAACATGTTCCTGATGTTACATCCCACGACACCATGTTCGGATCACACGATCAGTGACACGGCTTGAAAACTACACGACATGTATCCAAAAATTACACGCCGTGTATTCTGGGTTTTTCAGGGTAGTAGCTCAGAAACTGCATAGAACCCCATAAACACTAAAAACAAGACAAAGAGGTGCCAAATTCAGATTCGTGAGGACCCATACTCCCTGAAAATCAAGTCTTGGCATCTCCTAGAGTCACATACACGGGAAAACAAACAGCTCTCTAACATAACAGTAGGGATTCTATCAAGCATCTACCACAATAGCATGCATAATCTATACGAATTCAATCACAACAGCATGCAATCACTAATTCACCCTGGATGGCCTGGCAAGAATGCATGGAATGTGATCTCTAAAAGTTCTTGTATGATGCATGAGATGGCATACCCTCATCTCATCAGGTTGCAACAGAAATAGAACCAAAATATGAAAACAATAATATCACAAGTCACGTGAATCACTCTAGGTGAAATCAGATCAACCATAAAATCTCAGAACCAGAACAACAATTAACACTGTAGTGTGGTTTTTCCCTGTACACGAGTTAGATACACCTAAGAAGAGATTAATACCAAGTACCAGGTTTGACCTATCCCTAGATAAAGTCTCTAAACAGTGAAGTAAGACAAAAGAACTCCTCTGATACCACTTTGTAACGACCCAAATCCGGAGCCCCTCCACTGGTTCCCTGTACCTGGTTCGCCACATGACCTCAAGCGCGTTTCCCCAAACGCTAGAGGCTACCGACTAGCAGCGAGGGCCGTGGTGAGTCAGTGGAGAAACTATTCCCTCATTCGGTAAAGTATTCATCGGAATCAACCAGACACACTAACAGAAATAGTCAACAACATACATCAATTGAAGTGAACAACGGAAGCAATGGATACATAATAATGATGCAAAATGGTACATAGTTCTGTGGAAAGCAGAAAACAAACGAACATGATGAAGTACAATTGAAAAAAATGTTCCAAAGAAAAAAATTAAACACCCCAGCATCGCAAGCCTATGCTCGGTCCCTTGCTCTCCAGATCCAAGAAATCACGTACCGGAAGTCGAAGGGTGCTTGCCCTTATCTATTCCTACAACAAAAAAGTCTTATTGGGCCCAAAAGCATGGCCCAATGGGGGTGTGATACAATGTCCCAATAGGAAACCACCCAAATATTTGTGCCTAACAGTAAATGAATAGATTGTATAAATAATGCAGGAAGTAGTAAACCGGAAAGCACAAGAAACTACAATCCATAGTTCTAACAAACAAAATACAAATGTAAACAGCCAGCAACAATAATGAAAAATGTAACACTTTGGGTAGATCTCACAGCCTAACCCCTATGGTTCAACCTATAAGTACTAGCAAACCTCTAGGAGGCACACACAGTCTCACCCCTCTGGTTCATCTTCGAAAATTAATAGACTCTCTGAGGAAGCACTCACCGTCAATTCCCCCTATAGTCTCGTATCGTACTAAAGGATCTCTGGGGAAGCACTCGACGTCTCATTCCCCATGTGGCCTGTGTTGAGGATCTATAGACTCTCTATGGAAGCACCCATCATCAATTCCCCCTGTGGTCTCATGTCGTATTTAAAGACACTATAGAGAAGCCTTTACGTCATTTCTCCCTTTGCTCTACTACTCAAGGTTCTCATAGTCCTGAGTGAAAATAAACATTCATAGAGTGCATGTATCAACCAAGTAAACCTCAAGAACTACTTGGCTACCATTCTAAGTCTCAACAGTAATAAAGTAGCAGTTCCACTATCCTACAGCTAGGAAATGGCAACTGGAAAAATGCCTAACAGGCAGAACAAACATGGAAAAGAATCCTGAACACAAAATAAATTTATCTACTTTCAAGCATAAACCTCTACTACAGCAATCAAGTAATGCAGGAAAACAACAGGGGAAAAACAAGAAACCCACAATTCCCCGCCCAAGGGAATTTGTGGATGTTGCACAAAATACTCATACAATTTAAACAGAAAGGCACAAACCACCTACCCTGATCCTAGGAGATTGATATATGTGAATCACGTCAATTGATTCTCCTTAGAATGTCATAGATCTGAGAAAATGCCCAAAAATCTCAACCCATGATATCTCGGAAATTAAGGGGAATCAGAAAACAAAGCACAGGCAGAAGGAATATCATACCACTTCGATTCCAATGCAATCTACCATCCTCGAATCAGAGAACAAACTAAGAGGCGGGATATCATCAAAGATTCAGCCATACGGGTCGCTCTCGGACGAACGGGACCTAGAAGGAGGTGTTTCTGTGCATCAGGCGCATCCTAATTTCATTTTGTAAAAAAAAGAAAGTACACAGCGTGAACTTTTAGAGTACATGGTGTGTACTGTGTCTTTTCTGTACTCCGCCAAAATCGGCCTCCATGTCACCCCTACAAACCGTATGTGTCGCCCAGGCACGGCCAACACACGGCTTCGAGCAAGAGAAGAGTACACAGTGTGTACTAAGAAAGTATACGACATGTACTTTGAAAAATTTCCAGAAAGGTAATTTTTCTTAAAACCTCCATAAAAATGAAAAACAAACCTAAAACTATGATCTGGGTTCTTACAATCATGCGATAAAATGATAATTCATTCCATCTGTCTATATTTTATAATGTTAGCATGAGTTATTAAAAATACGTAAGTCCATCAATGGGGAGATTAATTGTATTTGATTCCAAAATTGGTCTTAGAATTCATTTATCATAGTGGTGAATAAAATTAAACTAATTTCTACTGACTATGGACTTCTTGTAGGCTAGTAGTAGGTGATAATGACATGTCACACATCAGTTGTCAGTTTGATTCCTACAACCTTGTCTGATGCGACGGGTTGTCACTCGTCCTATGGGTTGTCCTTTTTGTAAAACTAAACTTTAATAACATTCCAAAAATAATATCAAAAAATAGTTCGATACTTCAACAATACTATCTGATGTCCAACATAATTCATTCCAATCATTATGCTTTTTCAAAATATATTTGTCCAATATCGTAGTATAAAAAGGAAATTAGAGGAAAGTTCATATACCAAGAATGTGAATACCATCATTTATCCCCCATATATCTTAAGATATATCATATTGGTCACAATAAAAACATGTGAATACCTTAATCAGGTATTCTTTTGAAACGTTAAGTACTATATAATCTTAACAAAAACATGAATTATGTCAAAAGTGAACTATTTACACATACCGAAATCCCAAAATTTCTATATTCTCGAACCATGATATCACATTGTCCTTTTATTAGTAATGAGCTCATTAATTCTTTCGAACATATTATTTTCTCCTTATCCTTTCATTATGCATATAATATCTGTTTTCAAAAAAAAATCAATTATATTTCATTGTTACTAGTACCATATTCATATGGAATACCATAATATGATGATAAATAGATATTTAAATATTCCATAGTACTATAAATGAGAACGCACAAGAGTATTTTGAAATACCAATACATAAACACTTAATCATTCCACGACTTCGTTATCATACTCAACATTTCCTATAGAAATCACATGTGACTTTCCTTTGCCATTTTTCTTAAGTGTCTGTAGATGTCAATCATAATTAACCCTTGGATTTGGTCATCGGGTAGCATAATTTCCCATTTACTTGGACATATAGCATTGACGTTTTGGTGGTGCATTTTCTGTATTCATATTTCTATTCACATCATTAGCTACCGTTTTCCCATTACTTCGGCACTCAGCTACTCGATGAATTTCTTTTCCACACTTAAAACACTTTCACGTCCCTTTATGACAATATGCACCATGATTTTTTCCACACATTGAGAATAACTAAACATTAATATTTTCTCACCATTGTTTTGGGATTGTTCCTTGAACTCCATCTTTTGTTTCTTGTCAAAACCATGAGATGAATAAGTAACACTAACATGCAGTTCCACCTTGATAGCACAACACACAATATCTTCATTGCTAATAATTTCTCTTAGAGATAATGTCATTAATAAGATTTTTTTTAGGTAACTAAAAAATCTATATACTTTGCTTTCATGTTAGATGATAAAGCCATATGAGTACCTTGCATGCTTAGTAAAATTCACATCGTATAAACCAATAGATTCATCATCCATTGGAATATGATCAAGGAAGTCCTTTTACATCTTCTGTCAATGAATAAAAGGAATGTACTTATTGAAAAATAGGTTCTTGAACTCATCCAATTCCATTTATTCAATTTCATCTTGTACCCTTGTATTCTTAATTAGATTCCACCAGTGGTCTTCTTCACCATCAAAACGGTAAACAACCAAAATAAATTTTTCATGTTCTAAACAATAATGTATGGAAAAAATATTTTCAGTGGTACTGATCCATTGTTCAGTGAAAAGTGGATCAGAAGACCCACTAAAAGATGGTGGACATTTCCCCATGAAGGACTCAATAGAATATTGTTCTCATCTATGCTCATTTGTAAGTCCAGAATGATTCATTGATTTTGTAAGTATAGAAATAATATTTTTCACTCCATATCCCAAAACATTTTGTTGTTTAGGGGGTAAATCATTGTATTACCCAGTGCATTGATCATTAACATGGTTCCTTCGGGTTTTTATAATTATCAAAACTCAAAAATGAATAGTGTGAGAGGAAAAAATCATACTAGGAAAACAACATAATCAAGGGGGTGTACATTCAATATCAAACATACTAGGCTTAATCCATGGTTATCTATAATCGTTATCAAAATTCAAGGATTTTAATCTATTCATATAAAAAACCTTAACATCATCCCTAGACATATTATTGTAATATATATAGAGATTTCATTAATGTTTTTGCAACCTTGTTTCCAAAGGATAACTAATCATGCTCTTTGATACCAACAATAGAGACCCATGATTGACATTCATGGACATTAAATTACCTTTTCAGAATACATAATACATAACAAAAACAGACACCAAAAGACCATATTAGTATAGTGACTTTGGAAACTCAAAACATAATCTTATAATCATGGTGAAAGATCCTCAACATCTCCCATAAAGAAATTCCCATTATGATTTCTTAACTAAAACCAATCTATATATCCAGGGGAAAATAAAACATATAATGGGTGATCTTAAATTCTCATCAAGGGTAAGCATGGAGAACATAAAACAAACCATAAACAATTGAATGGAAAAACATGAACATAATATTTAAACATCAAAATCACGATCAATGACACAAATCTTTGAAGTACATAAGGAATGGATCCTAAAGGGAATTTATAAATGAAATAATATAATTGGAATAAAAATTGTAATTATGGAAAAATAATAATCACATATTATGAATTCCATAGTAACCCAAGAATTTCTTCCAAGACAATCATAGGGTATGGTGTCCATTACTGAACCGTGTTTACTTGTAGTTCCAGGCATGTATTTCAGAACAACATTTTATTTCCATTCCATCCATGTCTATCTCATGGTATATAAATATTCACCCAATGAATTGGAGGGAGATATTGGTTCCACCCATCTCATAATTAAATCATTCTTATGTGTGCCACAAAAAATATAAATTATTCATCATAACCCAACGAATAAAATGGGTTTCATAAACATCATCCATCAGAATATAATCCATATAAAAATAATGAATATAATTTCATTATAGAAAAATTAAAACTATGTAAATAAATGGGAAATTATACATGAAACATATCCATATTAAAAATGAATTATTAAATAAAAAATAGTTTTGATAAAACACTTGAAATGAATTATTGTGGAAAAATATCCATTCTTCTTCAAAATAATTTTTTTCTCAATATGTCATGCAATTTTAGATGAAAATATTTTTTTAGAAAATAATCATCAAATATTGTAGAGGAATCTTCATGGAAATAAGTGATTATAAAACCATAAATATACGTTCATGCCGTATAAGTTAAAAAACATTCTCCTCGTACTTTTACCAGAAAATTCATTAAGTAACTCCAATGGTAAACAAAAGAAAGATTATTTCATACCATGCGGTAAAATTAAAAAAAATTTAAAATTAAATTAATAATACATAGAAGAATAATAAATATCTTTTGAAAAAAATTTTATAAAACATTAAAATGGATGATAAATATATCCCACGAAAATCATAGTGATAAACAATCTCAAATTAAAATGATATTGTAAAATTATCAGTTATTTTATGTTAGTTATTATTTTTATGTATAAGAACCTTAAGTATAATGATTTAAATAATGTCAAGTAATTTCATTGACTTATTCAAGAATCATAATAATTTCTATGATATCATATATGGCCATATTCTTTTCTGTTTATTAGTAACGTTTCATTGTTACTCCTTATTCGGGTGTGAACTGCTTTATGTTCGTATGCATGTTTTGTTTAATAAATTCGTATTAATATTTTTATGTTATAGTTATATCATATAAATTTTTTTATTAATATAATATATATCATATTTATTCATTAAATTCATTTATATAATCATTCTTCAATTAATATATTTTAGAAATAATCACATCACATCGTGGAGACGGTTGACCGTACGTACGTAGGAGCGACGATATCATTCCCATGATTCTGGAATTTTATTGATGTGTATGGTGTTTAATTTTTCATAATAAATATCACATTACAATAATCATATATAGTTAATTATTCCATCATTAAACCCACCCAATTATGTTGGTGATGAAAAACATATTAAACCATGACATGGAAACTGTAGGACGTACGTACACACACATGGTGATTTCATTTTTCCTTGGATAGATAAAAGATGGAATGTGGTTGTTTCATATATATTATAATATATCACTATAAAAGTGATACTAGAGTTATTATATAATAATGAAAAAACTCGTATATATGAAGTAGAATAATAAAGTATTATGAATGAATCGTTTAAGGATATTACCTCTTTTTCGACATGCCTCTTATAAACCTACTCTTAGGGAAATAATGATAGTCTTTAAAAAAGAAAAAATCCTCTAGTATATTGATACGTAACTGGATAGTGGGAATATATATGGTTTGGCAGAGTTTGAAGGAACAAAATGAAGTGAATATAAGTGAGAGGTGGTTCCCTTTTATAAGGGAGGAGTGGAGAACTTTTGGAAACCTCAAAAATATTAATTTATAATAATAACAAACCCAACATAAAAACCACCAAAATGACTCCTCTTTTAATATTAGATTAAATAGGGTTGTAATCCCACCAACCAATAAAATTAAGCATGTTTTTATTTTGTTATAAAACTTATCATTTTGATTTATCCTTATTTAATCTATTTAATTTTATGTCTGGTAATAAAATTCTAAATTTTAATTAGAAATAAATCCATACATATGTGGTGTGAAATGTCCATAATTGGATATGATATGAAATTTTCGACCACATAGTTTTAAATTAGTAATTGTTAATTATTTTTGTGATTATTAAACTATTTAATAATATATTACTGTTATAAAATAGAAATCATTTCAATTTTGACACTACGTGTTTCAGAATTTAATTAAATTCCACACAAATGATAGATTAAAAAAAGGTTATTATAATACAAACATGTCATATTAATATATAAAATTTGTGGATCACATTAATTAGTTCATATAATATTTATTTTAATATTTTTAATACCATTTATTGGATATTTCACTTAATAAAATAATTCCAACAACATTTTTGTATAATAATTTGATATTTTTATTTGATTCATAAAAATTTAAAATAAAATAATTTCATTAATATGAATCTACTAGATTTCATTAGAATACATTTACTCAAATTTCACTTCTAAGAAACCCATAATTTAAAATGATATATATATTAAATTAAGAAGGTGACAACATTGACATCACTTAAAATAAAATATTATAAGTGATATAATAACTTTATAAGGCTACAATTGGTTGAAAATTAGACTCTTGGATGATTATGGTTAATATATACATGACCAATTATGTTTGGTAATGTATTTGGGCCTTTTATGGGTATTATTATTTTAATAAAAACTATATTATTGGGTTTTCACTAAATAAATGAATTCTACATCATTAATTTATAAGCTATTAAGGCAATTATATATTTCATGAAAATTAAAAATAAATTACCATGATAATGAAAAGCATTTTATATTTACTATCAGTATTTATAATTGAATTTATATTCTACATAACATTATATTAAAAATAGATTTTTATTGATTTTTTAGTGGTACCTATTTTAATTTTCATTAAATAAAGAAAATTAAATGTCTTAATCTAATCCAAGTGGGTTACAATGGTTTCAATTTTGACCCAAGTATGTTTTAGGGAAAAATATAATTATCCAATTTTTTTTATGAAAAGTGATAGGAAAATTTTATAATATTATAATTATCATGAATTACCTGATTTAACATTAACAATTTTAAATTAAATTTACCGTAGTAACTATTCAAAATGCCCAAAAATAAAAAGTATCCGATTAGCATAATTTATACCTACTGAATTGAAATATGAAATCCATTTTTCCAAATTAATTACAGATAAGTTGTAGTAATTAATTCAAAATTATTCTTGTTGTAGAAAAAATGGGTTTTAAAAGCTTAATTTGGAAAAGATTGAAAGGATTTACATTTGAATTCAATGTAAAATTATTGTTATTTACCTACATTATATTAAATGGAAAAAGTATATAATATTTATATTTTAAAACCATTTAATGTCATAATTTATTCATATAAATTATCTCAATGAAAAAAGTAGTTTTTAATTAAAATTTTAGTGTATTTTTACTATTCATCAAAATATTAATGTTATTTGAAAAATATCATAAATTTATAAAAAGTAAATTTTTATATCCTGATTCCAAATATGAATCTTAATTGTTCAAATTTTACTTTTAACCATGTCAAAAACTAGATTTAAAATGGGTCCTCTTTCAAAAGCCGAAAAAACTGCATTTTTTTAAAAATAGTTATTTTATCCAAAAAATAGATTTCTTTTTTCTCATAAGTTGTTCTAGAAAATGTGTAAGATGAATGAAAATGTTAGAAAATTATATATTTGGTTAATACAATTAATAATTTCTAGTTCATAATAATGTTATAATAATATATCATTGTCTAGTGAAACCTGAAATTGCGTACCACACAATCTATCAAGGAAGGTCACTCTTTTGTGTAATGCATGCACAGCCAGTGTTGTATATAGTGAAGTCTTCCTCTATTGATGAGTATAACAAAATAAAAAAATGGTTCTTTTATTAATTAAAAAAACTATCCTCAATATTGTGTAAAATAAACTCTATAAAATTAACTTGAAATCGTGTGTAACAGAAACCAAGAGTACTTTTGCATAAACAGTATGCTAATACGGTGTTTCATATAACACAAGAAAATCATGGTGTTGCATACAAAACAAGAAATAAAATAAATTTAATCTAGTATGTCTCATAAAATAATGGTTTCTTACAATGTATAAATAATAAGAATAAAAATCAATGTCACATTTAAATTACAAGGATTCTTTAATTGAAGAATAACTATAAAATATTATGTGTGAGGAGGATATAATAGAAAATTTTAAAAGAATTTTTATATGTTATAGAGAATAAATATAATACATCTATGAAGGTCAAATTTATATAGCTAAATGTTAGATAAATACATGTTTCTATGATATATAAAAAAATTTCGAATGGCTAATACGCATCGTGATGATAAATTTCAAAAGTTTTGGATTTAGAGTGATGAATTCATGAGATAATACAACGATGGGAATATTTCCTTAAAAATTTCCATGAATTATAACTGAAAATTTTGTATCTCATATATAATTGAGATAAGAAATCCCATTCCACTAAGAAATTTTGTTTTACAATGAATAATTCTAATAAGAATGATAATTCTGAAAAGAACAAACCCATTGCATTAGAGAGGATGATATATATTAAAAATAAATAAATTACACTCTATTTTAATATGGAAACCCTAGTCAATGATATATATAAATACTATGTTTTTTTCATACTAGTGGATATAGAAGCAATAACTCTAGAAAATCATGAATGTTAAAAAAATCATATGAATGATGTATAACATTAATGATGTATGTGAAGAAGTATCTGAATTATTATTCCACAATAAAGATAGAAAATAAGGTATATTTTTAGAAAATTTATAATGTTATCATGAAAAGTATAAATGATTCACAGAAAAAGAAATCCATTTTTTTATTGTTAGTGTTTTAAAATTTATTAAATAAATCCATCATATTTTTGTTCAGTTTTTAAATGATTGGAAATTACCAAAGGCCAATATTTTGGTTGAGAAATGATGTATAAAATTGAAGACCTGAACATGAAAATAAATATCATTTAACGTCCCAGACCCGGGTGACATGCAATAGGTGCCCCGAGCCCAGTTCGCCATGTGACCTCAAGCGCATTTCCCCAAACGCCAGAGGCTACCGACTACCAGCGATGGCCCAGGTCTGATAGTGGGAAATGTATGACCTCATTTGTCAAAGTGTAGCACAGCGGAATACCAAAATAAACATTCAACAACAATAGATGCAGTAATCATACACAACTGAAATAACTACAGTAGTGGATATAACCAACAGTATATAAGTGATGATGCTATATGTTTCGAGTTCTAGGAAAACAGCCAGAACATGTTATACATCAATACAGTACAGCAGAAAACAAAGTACAACAAAGCAAGAAAAACATCTAGCAGCGGCATCGCGATCCTAGGCTCGGTCCCTTTCCCTCCTACTCCTCAGCAACAGTCAAGTACCTGTATAGGGACTCTTTCCCCTATCTACACCTGCAATAACGTAATCTGTTTGGGCTGAAAAGCTTAACCCAAACAGGGTGTGAGAAATATATCTCAATAGGCACCCACCAAAGGCCCATGCTCAACTGTGTGTAAAACATGCAACAAGGGTAGACTAGTAAAATGCAATAAGTAAGAAGTAATCAGAAGAAACAAACCTAACAATTAAATTTCCATTTTATTATTCATTTAATTCCTTTAATTTAGTATCATTTTTGTGCTCAACAAGACCAATCCTTAAGGCCAACTCAAACCATGCCCTCAGGCTAAAATAGTAAACCACACCCTCAGGCTATACAGAATCCAACCCACAAGTATTTCCCTCAGGTATAACAGAAATTCTCGCCCTCAGGCATACAAATTGTCCCCATCAGGAACAGAAGTCAAGACCTCAGGCATGAAAGGTTTCCCTCAGGCGGAATAACGATAACCCTCAGGCTAATACAGTCATGCCCTCAGGCTAATTACAACAACACCCTCAGTCTAACAAGTAACCGGGAAATTCCCAACATATCAAAATGCTGTAAACAAGCAATTCCTCTCAAGGAAATTCTACAATTACTACATTTAAGGCATACCCTCGGGTATCCTGGCCAAATGGCTAAACAGTGAAACACACCCCCGTGGTGGTTTCGGATCCAAGAAATGATCCCAACCAGCATTTTAATATCATATTTTAATCACCTATGAAATTCTAGGCATTAAACATAGCAACGAACTCATCCACACGACACCCTAACATGGGTTTGTTGCACAAAAACACACAAAACACGCACGACAGTTGGAAAATAAACACAAATACACCTACCTTATACGCCAACGAACGCTATACCCAAACGACTACTCTAGAAACGCCCAAGAACGACATAGATCTAACGAAGAACAAAACCCATTCAAATGTAAATAACTTACGTTAGGAGAAGAATTGTGAAGAACCAACCAAGCAGGTGAAAGCCCTTACCCGTGCGGTTCCAACGGGATCGTCCGAGATGGAATCAGTTACCAGATGAATTCACTGCGGTTCATCAATGATCTGGCCTCCTCCTTTGGCTCCAAAATGGATCAAATGCCTCTTCTGCCAAAAGAGGAGTCTACTGTCTGTTTTAAGCCCGAAAAACAAAGTATATGGCATGTACTTCAAAGTACACGGTGTGTACTCCTTTAATTTAACTGTTCATTTGGCGGCACCGCCACACTGTTCATTTTCCAACAAGAGTACACAGCATGTACTCCCATGTACACGGCGTGTACTGCCGCCCAGATGGAGGCGACTCCACCGCCTTTCTTTTAAACCAGCCGACTGACTACACGACGTGTAAAGGACCATTACACGGCGTGTAGTCGGTTCCGACACCATTTGTCGCTAGCAAGGCTACATGCCCTGTGTACTTATCCCAACATGGACAAAAGTACACGGCGTGTAGAAAAATACACAGTGTGTAGTTTCAAAATTTATCATTCTTTCCCTTTTTCCATATTTTCTCCAAAAAACTTAATGAAAAGGAAAAATAAGAAACACATACCTCAAAGATAAGAACCAGGTTCTTACAAACATCCCCCATTATAGCAATTCATCCCCGAATTTCCCTATCCAGCGTGGCAAAGATAAAGCTCAGAACAGATCTGGACACTGAGCACGAACGTCGGCCTCCCGCTCCCAGGTCTCGTCCTGCACTCAGCCATGCTACCATAGAACCCATACGAGAGGAACTGACCAGACTCGGAGAACCTTCATGATATTGTCAACGATATGGATCAGATGCTCCAAAATGGAAGCATCATGCTGAAGCTCAACCTCCTCTGGCTGAAAGGTGTGAGACAGGTCTGAATGGTGGCGACACAACTGAGACACGTGGAAGACGTCGTGCATGGCTCGGTACCGCTGCGGTAACTGTAACTGATAGGCAACCAGCCCGACTCTCTCTAGAATCTAAAATGGTCCCACATACCTTGGTGAAAGCTTAACCTGTCTCCTGGTCAGTTTGTGTCCCAGCCTTGGCAAAAAATGCAAGAAAATCTGATCCCCGACCACAAACTCCAAATGTCTTCTCCGGCGATCAGCATAAGACTTCTGACGAGACTGTGCGGTAGCCATCCGCTTCCGAATTAACTAGACCTGCTCAGATGTCTCCTGCACGAGTTGTGGTCCCAGTAATGCTGCCTCACCTGCCTCTAACCAGCACAAAGGTGATCGTCATGGCATACCATATAATGCCTCGTATGGTTCCATCTCAATAGTTACCTGAATACTATTGTTATAGAAAAACTCAACTAAGGGTATATGCTTCTCCCAAGAGACCCCAAAGTCAAGGACGAATGGGCACAGCATGTCCTCTAGCACCTGTATCGTCCACTCTGACTGGTCATCTATGTGAGGGTGGTATGCTGTGCTCAGAAGCACCTGTGTACCCAGTTCCCTCTGAAAACTCTACCAGAAATGAGACGTGAAGTGGGCGTCCCTATATGAAACGATTAAACGAGGGAACCCATGAAGACGTACGATCTCTCGGATATACAACCTTCTGAGCTCATTCACACCAAAGGTCTCCTTGATCGGCAATAAGTGAGATACCTTCGTAAGTCTGTCCACAACAACCCATACGATGTCATTGCCTCGAGGTGACCTTGGAAATCCCATCACAAAATACATCGCAACATCATCCCATTTCCACTTCGGAATGTGCAACTACTGTAACAGCCCAGCTGGTCTCTGAGGCTCTGCCTTCACCTGCTGAAAGGTGGAACACCGCATAACAAAACCAGCTATCTCTCTCTTCATACCTAGACACCAGTACTGATGTCTCAAGTCTCGGTACATCTTGGTATGCCCGTGATGAACTGCCCAAGATGAAGCTTGAAACTCCCGTATCAGCTCCTCACATATATCCCCTGAAACCCATACACATCCATGGAAACTTAAAACATCATCATCTCCTACTGTCCAACCAGGAGGAGGTTCCTCACTTGCCACCGACTCCCGTAGAACTAGGACTTTTGAATTAGACAGCTTCCTCATCCTCACTCTGTCCAGGAGGGTAGAAGTCACAAATAATGAGGAAAGATAAGTCTGGCCCTGACAGCCATGCACCTCTAGATTAATCTCAGAGAACAAGGCCATAAGCTGCCACTCTCCACTGGCCTCCTGCACTGCCTGTATCTGATTCTTCCGGCTCAGTGCATCGGCTACTGCATATCCTTTACCAGGTGTATAGGAAAGCTCAAAAACGAAGGACTGTAGGTACTCGAACCACCTTATCTACCTCAGGTTCAGATCACATAGATTAAAGATTTACTTGAGGAATTTGTGGTCAGTGAAAAACACAAAATTCTCTCCCAATAGATAATGTCTCCAACAGCACAACACATGCACAACCGCAGCCAACTCGAGATCATGCGTCGTGTAATTCCTCTCATGTGGCATCAACTGCCGAGAACCGTATGCCACAACTCGGTCGCCCTGCATCAAAACGGCTCCCAGCCCAATCCCTGACGCTTCACAGTAAACTGTATAGCTCTTCCCCTGCTCTGGGAGTATCCGGATCGGTGCTGATGTCAACCGTCCCTTCAGGTCCTGAAAAGATGTCTCGCAAGCTTCGGACCGAATAATCTTCACACCCTTCTTAGTCAGACATGTCAACTGTGCTGCTAAGCGGGAGAAGTCTTGTATGAATAACCTGTAGTAACCAGCTAGCCCTAAGAAACTCCATATCTAAAACACGTTCTTAGGCTGCTCCGAGGAAACTACTGCTCTCACCTTCTCTGGGTTTACTGAAACTCCTGCCTCTAAGATGATATGACCGAGGAAGTGAATCTGGTCCATCCAAAAGTGGCACTGTGAGAGCTTAGCATATAGGCGATGCTCTCTCAGTGTACTCAATACGATATCAAGATGGGTGTCATGGTCGTGTCAATTGTGAGAGTACACCAAGATGTCGTCCACACATACTACCACAAATGAATCAAGATACAGATGGAACACACGATTCATCAGATCCATGAAAACTGTTGGCGTGTTCATGAGTCCGAATGGCATAACCATATACTCATATAGACCATACCTACTCCTGAAAGCCATGAGAGGTATATCAGATGGTATCACGCGCAGATGATGATATCCGAATCTCATGTCGATCTTCGATAACACTCGTGCTCCATGAAGATGATCAAACAGATCATCTATCCTCGGCAAGGGATATCGGTTCTTAACCGTCAACTGGTTCAGCTTCTGATAACCCAAACAAAGACTAAGGGTAACATCCACATTCTTCTCAAAAAGGACCAGAGAACCCCAAGGAGATTTACTGGGTCGGATAAAACCCTTTTCCTGTAGCTCCTCTAACTGCCTCTTGAGCTCTTGCAACTCAGGCGTGGCAATCCTATAAGGAGGAATGGACACCGGTGCTGCTCCTGGAACAAGCTCGATAAAGAAATCCACCTCACGCACCAGAGGTAGACCTGAAAAGTCATCTGGGAAGACATCCCTGAAAAGATCGACAACTAGAGGGAAATCCGTCTGACAAGTCCCCCGGTCATCCAGATATAAGCTCGCAATCTGGGCTATGACTCCACCTCGCCCATGATGCTCTGGTCCAGCTCGACTCACCTGAACATATCATTCGCCATTGTATAGAAACTCCCCACCCTCTGGTGAAATGAAACGCACCCTACGACGATAGCTATCTACAAAGGCTCAAATGGGAACCAACTAGTCCATCCCGAGAATGACGTCATAGCTCGTCATCTCCAGGACATAGAGGTTTCAAAGGAAGTGACACCCACCAACCTCAAGGGGGAACTCCTTGCACTGACGCACACCAACTATCCTAGTCCCCAATGGAGTGTCTAACATCAAGATATCAGAAGAAGTAGAAACACCGAGCCCAAGGCTCTCCACAGAGGGTACATATATAAAACTTTGTGTAGCACCCGTATCAAAAAGTACTAAAGACAAGACAGAAGCTACTAGAATAGTACCACTGACTGTCGAAGGTCCGGGATTCCTGCTCCTGCTAGGTCTGTTGTACTGCATATTCATGTCTAGTGTCGTGACCCTGCAACATAGCCTGGCTACCCTGAGCTGTCCTGCCCTGCTGCCTCTGAGATCCTGTTGTTTGGCTACCATGGCCACGACCACCAACTCTGCCTACCCGACCTGACGTATTCCAGTTTCCAGACTGGTAAGAAGCCACTGGTCCTGCTCCCTCAGGCTGATTCTACACAAAACCCCCCTCACTAGACACTGGTAGAAACGCCCTGCAAAAGCGCTGCAGCAGACCCATCTTGCCACAAAGCTCGGCACTCCACTGGGTCTCGTGGAAACTGTGGCCTCTTGTGCCCCTATCTGCCACACTGGTAGCACCTGATCGGGCCACCTGAAGAAGCTTTCTAGCTGGTTCTTCCGCCCTGAGAGAAGTCCATCTATCTCTTCCTTTTGCCAGTAGAAATAGTACTAGTAAATAGTACTGAACCGCCCTGGCCCACACCACTCGATTCTCGCAGGTTCCTCTCAGAAATCAGTGCCTGGTTTACAATAACATGTACAATAGGAAACCTGAAAACATTTACCAGCGCTCGGATGTCATACCTTAGACTATCCTCAAAATGTATGTCTCTCAATGTCTCATCACCCACCAACACGGGTGCAAAGTGGTGAAGCTCTGTAAAACGAGAAGAATAGTCCATCACCGACATAGTGCCCTGCTGCAGATTCATGAACTCTCGATCTCTATCTGCCCTCAGCATCTCTGGAAAGAAGAATTCATAGAAGACTTCCTGAAAATCTTCCCACCCCATGTCTCTGTGATGCTCTGTCTGGGTGGTGACATCCCACCACCTCTTGGCGGAATCACGCAGCATGTAAGTCACGATCATGACACTCCGCCCTGGAGGCGTCTCCAGATGATCGAAAATAGTCTGCATCGATCCAAGCCAAGACTCTGTAGTCTACAGTCCGCCATCCCCTGAAAATGTAGGCGGATGCTACTGCCGAAGGATACGTGTCAGCTCGGCCATAGATGTGGCAGCCTTCTGTGCTCCCTGAAAGGTCTACATGAACTGCAATAAGCCTTCACGGAACTGCGCCTCCACGCCTGTGTCAGGTATAACAGTTGGTGCTGCATCTGGCTCTACTGGTGGAACAACTAGTACCCCATGGCCCACCATCTCCGAAGTATAATCGTTGCCGCTCTCCGGGCGAACAACTCGTGGTCATCTAGGCGGCATGAGTCTACAAGGTCAAAAGCACGCCTCAGATTCAATATTATTAAGACTGAAAGCGAAGGAACCACAAAGGGAACAAGATGAAGATAGTGTTCAAAATTGGCAAAACAAGACTACACAGTGTGTACAATGACTACACGGTGTGTACTTGACTTCCTTTCCCCTGTCTGGGTCCTTCTACATGGTTAAGCCACATGGCTTCTGTTGAACAAAACTAAACGGCGTGTATAATACCTACACGGCGTGTTCGGTGTTATTTTCCAACTACATGTGTCATCTGTGACACGGCCGACTACTCGTCTTTACTCTACACGGCGTGTTACACCCGAACACGGCGTGTACACTATCCCGTTTCCCAGCCACACGGCTAACTCCACATGGTCTTTCCTCTGACAAGACTACACGGCATGTCCCAAAGGTACACGGCGTGTTCTGGGAGAGGTGAAACTGGCCCGTGTTGTTAGTTACATGGTTGAGTCCCCTGGTCACAGTACACGGCATGTCTATAACTGACACAACGTGTTCTGTCAAGGAGTTAACCACCTTGTGTTGTTAGTTACACGGTTGGACTCTGGGTCACACTACACGACGTGCAAAAAAACCTACACGGCGTGTTTTACCCAAACCCTTCCCTACCCCGTGTCTCCGCCCACACGGTTTGTGACACGGGAAGAGACTACATGGCGTGTACTCGGTGTACACGACGTGTACTCAAAAATTTCATTTTTTCTTCTCGAACAGAAGAACACAAATGCCGTGTATGAGGTCCTACACAACGTGTATCATGGGTTTTCCGGACAGTATGCCTCAGAAACATCTCCAAAACCCAGAAAATACTGGAAACAACACCTAAGTGTCAAATTCCTACCCGTGGGTGCCCATACACCCCACGAATCAAAGTTTGACATCTTATTTGTGTTATAACCAATAACAAGTCAATGATCCACCAAATTTCGGTCAATGGGGGACCATACTCCCCAATAACCAAAGTTTGGTGTCCATTATATAAACATGATCAAATAAAAACACCATATCACAAGGCAGGTATTTATCAAGAAGCTATCACAACATCATGCTTTTCTAGCACAACAAATATCACAACAACATGAGAATTTCTAATGCACCTATATGGCATGGAAACTATGAAAGGCATGTGATATCTAGCATGTGCATATATGATGCATGAGATGGAAAACCCTCATCTCATTGGGTTGAAACTAAATAGAACCCACAAGTTAAATATAAACAGCACAATCCAAGTGTGTCATCCAACGGTGAAAACATATCAACCGTAAAATTGCAAAATCAAAGGAATGCAAAAATATGAGGTAGACTGGATTTTCCCTGTACACGGGTTAGGTATGCTCGGTCATAGCTTATTACCAACTACCGTTCTGTCCTATCCCTGACTACGACTCCAAATAGTAAGTCAATGAAAATAAACCCCCTCTGATACCACTTTGTAACGTCCTGGAACCAGGTGCCATGGAACGGGTTCCCCGAGCCAGGTTCTCCATGTGACCTCAAGCGCATTTCCCAAAACGCCATAGGCTGCCGACTAGCAGTGAATGCCCAGGTCTGATAATGGGGAAACTATTCCCTCAATTGTCAAAGTGTAGCACAACGGAATACCAAAATAAACATTCAACAACTTCGGAAGCAGTAAACATACACAACTTAAATAACCATAGTAGTAGATATAACCAACAGTATATAAGTGATGATGATACTTGTTTCAAGTTCTAGGAAAACATCCAGAACATGTCATACATCAATACAGTACAACAGAAAATAGAGTACAACAAAGTGAGAAAAACAGATAGCAGTGGAATCGCAAGCCTAGGCTCGGTACCATGCCCTCCTACTCCTCAGCAAAAGTCAAGTACATGTATAGGGACTCTTTCCCCTATCTACACCTGCAACAATGTAATCTGTTTGGGCCGAAAAGCGTGACTGAAATAGGGTGTGAGAAATATATCTCAATAGGCACCCAACAGAGGCTCGTGATCAACTGTGTGTAAAACATGCAACAAGTGTACAATAGTAAAATTCAATAACTAATCAGTACTCAAAAGTAAATAACTTAACAGTTAAATTGAAATTTTATTATTTATTTAATTCCTTTAATTTAGTAACATTTTTGTGCTCAACAGCACCAAGCCCTCATGCCTACTAGAACCGTGCCCTCAGGCTAAAATAGTAAACCACGCCCTCAGGCTATACAGAATCCAACTCACAGTTATTTCCCTGAGGCTTAACAGAAATTCTCCCCCTCAGGCATACGAAGTGTTGCCCTCAGGCACAGAAGTCAAGCCCTCAGGCACGAAAGGTTGCCCTCAGGTGGAATAATGACAGCCCTCAGGCTACAACGGTCATGCCCTCAGGAAAATTACAACAACGCCCTGAGGCTATCAAGTAACAGGGCAATTCCCAACATATCAAAATGCAATAAACAAGCAATTCCTCTCAAGGAAATTCTCCAATTACTACATTTATGGCATACCCTCGGGTATCCTGGCCAAAAGGCTAAATAGTGAAACACACCCCCAGGGTGGTTTCAGATCCAAGGAATGATCCCAACCAGCATTTTAATATCATAGTTTAATCACCTATAAAATTCTAGGCATTAAACATAGAAAAAACCTCAGCCACACGACACCCCAACATGGGTCTGTGGCACAAAAACGCACAAAAAACGCACGACAATTGAAAAATAAACACAAAGCCACCTACCTTATACGCCAACGAACGCTATACCCGAATGCGGCTCGAGAAACTCCCAGGAACGGCGCAGATCTGACGAAGAACAAAACCCATTAAAACGTAAATAACTTATGTTAGGAGAAGAATTGGCAAGAACAACCAAGGAGGTGAAAGTCCTTACCCGTGCGGTTCCAATGGGATTGTCCGAGACAGAATCGGTTTCCAGACGAACGCCCGACGATTCATCAAATATCTGGCCTCCTCATTTGGCTCCAAAATGGCTGAAATGCCTCTTCTGCCAAAAGAGGGGGATACTCTCTGTTTTAAGGCTGAAAAACAAAGAACACGGCGTGTACCTGAAAGTACACGATGTGTACTCCTTTCATTTAACTGTTCATTTGGCGGCACCACTTCACTGTTCATCTGTAGACAAGAGTACACGACATGTACTCCCATGTACACGACGTGTACTGCCGCCCAGCTGGTGGCGACTCCACCGCCTTAATTTTTAACATGCCGACTGACTACACGACGTGTAAAGGACCACTACATGGCGTGTAGTCAGTTCCTACACCCTTTGTCACCGGCGAGGCTACACGCCCTGTGTACCTATCCCAACACGCCCAAAAGTACACGACGTGTGGAAAAATACACGGCGTGTAGTTTCAAAATTTAGCATTCTTTTCCATTTTCCATATTTTCTCAAAAACACATAAGGAAAAGGAAAACAAAGAAACTCGAACCTCAAAGATAAGAACCGGGTTCTTATATATCCATAAATAATGATTTTTTTCTATAATGGAAAATATTTAATAAAATGAATATTTTTATAACCGATTCAATATATGTGGTTATTATTGTGTTGAGTGTTGGATATCACCAATCATGCACAAATCATCTAATGTTGTTATTTCATGACCATAAAAATGGTCGAACGAAATAATAAATGTTTAAGTTTTATCTATTGAATATATTGAAAATGTTATGATTTATAAAAAAAATATTACCTTAATAAAATAAATATAGATTTTAATGGTTCCACGCTATTGAAAAGATGCATATCCTATTATAGTAAATTTTATTTCAGGGAGTGTTGCATATTTTCCCTGAGAATATATACTAATAGAATCATGTTGTAATCAAATAATGATTAATTATAATAAATAAAAAACATTATTTATGTTGATAAATACATCACTATGGAAAAATATGAAATGTTTCATAAAATTTATTACATGATGAAATATAGAAATGTGTATGAAACCAGTAATTTTATTTGGTATTAAAAAAAATTATGACATTTTATAGTACAAAATATGATTTGATAAAGAATAAAGGGAAATAACTTATTGTTTGTTTTTCTAATAATAAAATATTAAAAATGAAGACTATACAAATAATTCTGACTGAGAATATTCATATGTCCATCTTCTTCACATTTTTTTTATAGTTAGATAATGATAAGAGGTATTATAATACAATGAAAATTGGTAGTTTACTTCTAGAAATTATGAAGAGACTCTTTAAATATTATAATATAATTAAGATAAAAACCCACACACATCCTTGTAAAACTAACTAATGGTCATTGATTAATAATATTTTTCGAAAATATTATTTTTGTTTATGCATAGGTAATTGAAGATAAAGAATGTATTTAGTGGAATACGTTAATTTGTTAAATGATAAGAAAATATTATAAGTAGATAGTAATATATTATGGATTACAAAAGGAATAATTTTCCTAATTTAAATAATTTAAATTAAAATATTCTTGGAGTTTAGTAATTTTGAAATTAAATAATCTTTAATTTATATAATATGAATCTATAATGGGATATCAAAAATAAACCATCTACTATTTTATATATTTCATTGGATATCTCAAAAAGAAATTAATTTCTTTTAAGGTATTTATATGATCATTATTAATATCAAAATTTTATATATGGAATATTTTCATCACAATGTTATGATGGTTTTATTTTTTTATTTTTATATTGAATTATCAAATATAAAATTTTTAGAAATATTACATGATAAAAAAAGTAAAATGATATTTACAAAATGGAACATAGATATATTCACATACATGTAAGTAATATATTTGTTGATATATGTTGTAGATAGAATAGATTTCATGATAAATTAAATTTAATTATCCATAGAATAAGAAGAATTTAATTATTTTATATTTTTATTAATTTTAAAATAATTTATAGAAATAATTGATCAACAAATTTTAAAACTCCTTTTTAGTCGAAATTATACATGTAAGCTTATATTTTAAGACATAATAGGTCGCTCCAAATTAAAAAATGTTATTTCATCATTCTCCCAGATGTAGATAAATCAAAGGACTTAACCGAAATGAGGATTAGAGGATATCATAAAATTTTCTAGATGATTTGTTCGTAGAGAATAACTACATAGTAGCATTGCAGTTGTTGAAAATGTTGTGGAAAGAATAGTATCTTTAAAATGAAATTAATTATTGAAAACACATATAAAATATAATAATGAAGATTCTAAGTGAATATTTTATGAATGAATGTTTAATTTTTTGTCTATATATTATAAATTCAACTTAGCATCCCAATATTTTTTAAATTTTTCCCTTTAAATAATTTTATTTTTTCTTAAACTGGTTTTGTAAGCACCATAATTATTAAAAGAACTACAATATATTATTAAATTTTTATTAAACAATTACTATAAATTAACATTTTAATTTGATGATATTATATGGATTAATAATATAATGAAATATATGTAAAATTTATATTAAATATATTTTTATTTAAAAATAATTTGGAAATAAAAAGTTATATTGTCAAAAGTACATTAAATATATATATATATATACTATATATTGAAAAATATTATTTTTATATCCTTCATTGAGAATAATATATAAATAATTTAGATAATTTTATAAAATTAATTTAATCAAACAAAATATTTTTTTGAATTCAGAATATCATAATTAACTTAGGATTAATTTTTCATGTTTTTTTAAATGATTGAATTTTTAATTAATAATGAAAAATACTAAATTCCATTGAAAACATTTTATTCATTTAAAGCATTAAAAATTATAATTTTTTTCATTTCAATTAGAATATAATTTATTCTTTAAATTTAATTCTAATCATTGAAATTATTTTTATTACTAAAAGTTGTGATTTTTTCATAAAATTGATTTTTATTAAAAATATTACTACAATTTTTTTTATTTTATTATAAAATTAAAATTTTCCTCATTGAGTTCTGATTAATATAAAATGGATATCATATTTGGAACAACCACTTCCGATCTTATTAAATTGGCATCACATATTTTTGGTCAATATGAATAATATCCTTAATAAATATTTTTACAACGTTTAAATGTAAATCACATAATTAAGGGTAAAGATAATATTATAAGGGTAATAAAATGATTGTAAAACATTCCACAATTATTTTTTATGATCAATTATTGACCATAACCATGCTTGTGTTGAATGTTAGACCTTTTTGATCCACTTGATTAATATTAAGGCTCGTAACGTATTTTATTTTATGAAATGTAAAACTTCTAAATTTATTTTTTTTATAAGTATAACATTTCTTAATTTTCGTTATCCCAAAGTTCGTTCTAGCCATAAATGCTACATTGATAAATAAAGTATTTATATTCACTATTTTAATTCGATTACAATTTTTAGGGAAGAAAATATTTACTTAAATTCTTAAAAACATTGATGTAGTAATTAATTGATTAATGTGAAAATAATATAAATAATATTTAATGTATTAATGTAAATATTGTATTATATATTAAAGGTGATCCAAAAAATCTATATATGACCCTAACATGCATTCTATATAATAATATAATTTTTTTAATTTAACTTATTTCTTTATGTTTTTAATACAAGAGTAATGATTTCTGTCAAGATTCATGATAAGGATACTTTAAGGGATTAATGTTTTATCAAATTATATAAAAAACTATAAAAATAATTTATAGTAAAAATTTTGATAATATATGTCATATTATATAATATATAATTAATTTTTAGGTTATTTTCATTAATTTGATAATATAATAATGATAATATGTTAAAATATTTTGAGATATTTTTAATGTTTTTCTCACCTGCATTATAAAAGAATATGACTTCACGAAGTTTAGTTCACAATATTGAGCACTATATCAATTCCATACTCTATTAAATATTCATTCTATCTTCCATATTCAATTTCTATAGGTGTTGGACTTCTACAAAGGCCAAACCTAGATCCTTTTATAAGAGATATGAAGGAGTGATTTCGATAAAGATGTAATCATTGTATCTTAATTTTTTTTTATAAATTTGTAAAATTCCAATAAAAAATAAGATATATATAATAAAATATTTACTTAAATTTTCTCAATATTCAATTGATTATGATTATGAAATAACCATTATTAACCATATTTCCCTTCCAACAAGATGTTAATCTATCTCTCATGTGTATGTATTATTACCATTTCCACATAGGGATAGAATACATTTATATTTCAACTACATATTTTATAGATTGTTATTATTATGTTTTTAATTATTATATATTATATTTATTAAATAAATATAATTCATTAATGATAATATTATATATTATATTCTTATTATCCAAAAATATGGTAAATAATAAGGTCACTCTTGGGTATGTATGGATTACCATATTCATGATGTGATGTGGTTTGTTTTCCAATTACGTTACACATGGATTGTTATTTGGAAGATATTTATGAATAAATATGATATATATATATGATATATTAATAATTATATATATTTTATTTATTATTTATCTTTTTTTAGCTTCGTCTTTTGAAAAATTGTAACAACTCTTTGACCAACATAGGGCCTCCAGTCTCCATTAACGATGTAATATTTTTTATATCTTATCATTTTTTGAGTTATTATAAATATATATATAATTAATATATAAATTATTTTTATACCATGAATTAAATTCATATAATATTGGGATCATGATAAAATTAAATGGTCGGTGACTGAAAAAATGACACTTGGTTGGAAGATGAAGTAGTTGACATCTAGTGTTGTGTTCTTAATAAAAAAAAGTATTTTTCACTAGGTGAAAATTATTTTGAAATTAAATTATTACATTTAATGATAGATATATGGTTATGGAATACATCTACTAATAATACATATTTATTATATTGGATGTATGAACAAAAAAAATAAAAGGTGTGAGTTGAGGAAATGGTTTATTTCATAATTCCATCATTATTTGAGATAGTTCATGTTTTTGTATCTACTGGAAAAAATTTATATTCCATCTTAATTTTACCTATAAACAATTTATTAATATTAAATATTCCCACAAAATTTTTTGAATTCAATTTTATGAATTATTGAATTTTTAAAATGAATCTCTTTTTCATTCCCTAAATTAGGTTTTATATGAATTTTCCCAAAAATACTAATGTAATAATTTTTTATTTTATACGACATGTGTTTATTTTTCAATTATAATTATTATTTAATTCATTAATGATTACATGAAAATATTAAAATATTATTTACAAAGTAAATGATTTATTATATATTTATAGTCATTAAAAATAATTTATTTCAAAAAGGAAGGTATGTTTTATTATAGAATTATTTGAAATTATCCATTACCATAAATAAAAAAATTAAATTAAATTATTTGATTTAAATTATTCATTAATTGTGATATGTCCAAGGATTTCATATTTATTATTTCACTAAACGTATTATTTTTATGATAAAAGTATTAAATATTTTTGTTACCCATATTTTATCAACGGGTTATGTCATGATGAAATGTTTATGAAACCTATTTCTTTTTTTTGGGTTATGGTATCATAAATTATTAATGATATTTAGTCAATGATACATATGATTATCATTATGTGATGGTTGGGACTAATATTTCCCCTACCAATTTTTAAATATTAATACACCATGAGATAAAAAGGAAAACAATATAAAGTGATCTCAATTTAGTAAGGGCCTTTGTACACTGTAATATTCCGGGGAGTTACCATTGTGTATTTTAATGTATTAGGGAGTGAACCCCTTTCAATATTATTATCATGAAAATATTCTTTGACGAAACATTTAATTAAATTTTATTTTTTCATATATGTGATAATTATGGGGTTTATGTAAATAATATTCCCTCATGACTCATGTTATTTTATGATTATTATTTTTGAAACTATCATTATTTATTATAAGATTTCAGATTATGATTTTTGAAATAAATGGTATTGATTTAAAAATGATATATTCATGTTCTTATGCCCAATACTTGTGTTATGGATGTGAAGTCATTGATATATTTCTTTTTAACCTTACTAAGAATAAAATATCACCCTTTTATTATGTTAACTTTCCCCATGATGTGAATAAAGGTATTCAATATAAAATGATAAAATGGTTCTAATAATGAATAAAAAGTAAGGAGTTGATTTTGAGGTTATATTGACCAATTGTTTACATTTTTTTATTTCCAAATACATTAAACGTCAGTGGTTATGTAATGTTTTTTTCAAATAATTTAAATAATTTTTATATATTTATGTGTAGTATGTATGAATTAAAATATTTGGTTGTTATAGTGGGTATCATAGAATTTTTTATTCAAATATTATAAACTAGGATGAGAAAACCCTACTATTAATCAAAATTTTATCTGTATGAATATGATACCATCATAGAGTTTAAGAAATTATCATGAATCACCTACATTAAGTATATGTTTTCATAGATTTTTCTAATGTCCAAAAATTATGTGGGTTTTCCACAATTAATATTTTTTCTAACACAATTATTAATTGTTGTAGTCAATATATATAACCCATTGAAACAATTTTTATGCTAAATATGGTGGGAAATGAAATGATATTCCACTTGAAAAAATTTAAATTTATTAGATAAACAATGAAACTTCTTATTGAAATACACGAAAAAATTTTATATGATTTGATTCATGCTAAACATACATATATTAAATGGAGGGAATAATATTATATTCATTAAATTAAAAGGAAAAATACAAATTCTTTTAGTGGATCATCTAATCAATAGGTGGCTGAGAAATGGATCACTAACATTGAAAATTTAAGATTCTATTATCCAATGTTCATAAAAAATGTAATTTTTTATGTTCATAATCTCAAATAAGAAAAAGATAATTGATTTTATATTATTAAAAAAATATAAAATATGTTGACATTGAATCCATGGATTGGGATGACACCAATAACATAATTATAAATAACCACTTTCCATGTATTCATCATATAAACATGTAGATATAATAAATTATTAAATAGAAAAAAGATAAAATTTCTGGTGGAACCTATGAAAAAAATTCAATAAGACATGAGTGAAATGACTCTAGTATTATAATTCAGCCTACATTTAAGGATGACTGATTATTTAGTCACATGAAAAAAAGTCTACAAATATCATTTTTCTATAAAGGACTTTTGAATCTATTATAAAAACGTTCAAAAAGATCATAATTTTTCGATAGAGATTGGAGATAATCAAAGATCATATGGTTTCGATATAAAATTTAAAAAGGAATTCAAATGAAATTATAAACACAATTGAGAAAATAAAATTAGTGTTTTTATCTATAAGTGTTAAGGAAAACATAGGGGAAATTATATTTATGGGACTCATAAATTTTTAATGATATGAAATTAATTTCATTGCGAAAAAATTCTAAACTAATGAGAATAATATAGATATTGATTTGAATAGTGAAAATATTATATAGAATTGACCACCCATGATCCAATACTATTAATTAAATGAGTGGTGAATTATGTAAATTATTAATTGAATCTGAATTTTTTAATGATTAGCGTCGACAACCACTTATGACCAAATTAAATGGAAAATATAGTGTGTTCATGAATAACAATGTGGGTAATGATAATGACATGGTAAAAGTTACATTCATTATACAATTTAGAATATAAATATTAATTTATTCTAGATCCATAGTGAATTTTATTTCTAAATAAATTTATAAGGGTATCCCTATTTCTCCTCAAGAATTATTTTTTCAGTCATCTTTGAAATACCATAATATAATAGTGGTCACATATTTTGTTTATAGTTAACCTCAAATTATTATTTGTTTGAGGGTTCTTATTTAAAATATTTTTATAAAACATTCAGTTCAATACGATGTGATTCATTGCATAGACATACATTATCTTTTTGGAAATAATATTCATTTATGAACAATGGATGTCAAATTATATATTTCAAATTAACAGATAATAATTTATCTATGTATGGATGAATATTAAGTTATAATAGAATTTTTTTTCAATGATGTGTGCCTTAATTCTTTTAAATTATGGTTAACTATCATTGATGGTTTGGGATAAACTCATCATTAATGAAAAAACAATTTCACTAGTGTTATATTATGCATTTTTTAAGAATATATAGGTCTTATATTGAATCATGAAATGTATTTTTCAATAAAAATAATACCTAACGATGGTTTTATTCTATATCCTCATTATAGAATGGATGCAATAATGTTGTAGCAGTTAGAGGAGAAAAACAAGGAGAATCATGAAAAAGGATTCATATTCTATAGTTCATCACATTTACGTGAACCTATTATATTTGATAATAATGATGATGTATCAATGGGAATTATTATTGATTATCAATAACATAACATGATAAATACCTATAAAAAGAATACTCTATAATGTATAGATGACTTAGATTACCAAAAATATATTGCTCAATATATATTGATGATTGATATTATTTAGGGATATCCTCATTTGATATTCTAGGGGGATATACTTGAGGTGTAATTTCGTGAAATGTATAAGCAATATAAATTTACAGTATTTATTTTTTGTCTTAATAATTTATCCATTATACCCATGATTTTAATGAAATTGGTCTATAGATAATATATTAATTTTTTTCTTGTATTAAATTTGGACTATATTATTATTTATTCAACGTGTATGTATGATCTTGATGTACACATGAGGAATATGATGAATAAGCTGATAATCATTATGAATGAATTTAATAGAAATAAATTTATTTTTTTATAATGCTTCATTTTTTGGTCATATAATGTCATGAGAGGTAACTTCCATATATTCTTCAAAGATATATTCTATTAGGAACAAATTAGAACAACCACGATAACATAAATCCATAGTTTTCATGGTATGGAAGGATATTATTGATATTTATCTTTGATTTATAATGATTATCTAGTTCAGTAACCATAAATGATATAAATGTAGATATGATAATTTAGATACTGAAATGTGGTGAGAATTTCAAAGAGGTTTAAAGATGGATTTTCAGTTCACCTATACTTAGACAAATGGATATAGGATTTTTACCTATATATATGCATCAATGAAGGGATTTGTATTTTTTTATTAAAAAATTAATGTTAATATCTAATTATTCACACAAATTGAATTACCATGAGTATAATTACCCAACATATGATTTTAAGTTATATACTATCAATTTTTCATTATTTATATAGAGGCATTAAAACTATGGAGAATTATGAGACATATATACTAGTAAAAAAAATAGGGATAATTTCACTAAATGGATATGAACTTTCAGCAATAAATATTTTTTTATTAATGATTATGAATATTCTATAGATGACACCATAAGAAATAGAGAAAGATAGAATTTTCTTGGATCCGAAAAGCTCATTCTAGATTTTAATTTTTTTGATTTAAAATGCTCTAATATATCTATTTTTATAAACGATGGTCCCTGAAACTATAATGTAAGAGGATAAATAGAACAAAAATAAAATTTATTTTCAACTATATATCTATATATAGATCATAGAGGTTCATAAATATGATATAGATCTATAAGAAATATAATAAATGTTCCATACTATTAACATGAATTAAATGAAATTATAAGGTTAATAATCAATGTATATGTTCCACCCATACCAAACTTGAAGAAGGATATGTTGGATGAGGATCTTTTTTCATCATAATTTATACATCATCAATGTACAAAAGATGTATGGAGACAAGAAAGAGTATTTCATATGGGATGGCATGAATATATATATATATATATATATATATATTATGGTATGTTTCTCAGTGATTGGTCTTTTTTAAAGGACGAGAGAAATAATTTTAAATGTATGTTTTTTCTATTAATTATAGAAAATGGAAATGGTAAAAAACCCATGGTTTTTATCCCCATACTCCCCAAAACATATAAAATAAATAATTTTATGTGGGTTATATTTAATCGTCTTATAATGTTGATAAAAAATATTGTTATTAGATAATATGTCTCCCATGATCATATTTCAAGAATATATGTTCAGGATGTGGTAATATTCAATAGTTTACCACACTCCTTTTTATTTGATAAGTATCCAAGGTTAACCTAGATGCACTTTCATAGTCATCTACAAGAAATGGATAAATAATTAACGTTCAACACTTATTATAATTTTCAAATAGTACCTCATTAATATTGAACCATTAATACTCTACAAGTTTCTAAAATAAATTTATCTATGTTATTAAATGGTGGATGGGATCAACACATCACAATGGTATAATTTTTGTACAACAATATCATCCATTAAAAAATTCAAACGGATCATTATGAATCCCTCTACAATATTAGTTTTAGAACATCAACATGATGGAATGATGATGGGAAATAAAGCTATTAGAACCTTATCTACATGAGTATGTGGAATATAAGGTTATAATGATACAACAACACAAAATAATATCTAAAATTCAACAAAAAATCCATGATTATAATCATATGAATGATCTGGGCTGTGAAGTCACTGATAAGGTATTTATACAAAAATATTCTTGAATGATATTGATGAGATTTTCAAATTTGAGATATATAATCCATTGTATATAAGTAATTTTCTCATTTTTTTATCTTATCGATATAGTAATTTATCTATTGGATATTCCCATGATGATATCACATGTTCATGATGTGTTCCATGTAAATTTCATGAGAAAGTACATACCTGATCCATGACATATAATGAAACTCATAGGACATACATTAGGATCATCATATATCTTATTAAGAATCAAAATAAATTTTTTTTTATTTTAGGTTGAAAATTATATGAAAATAGAACACTATCCTAGTAAAAATAAGTAGAAAAAATACCAATTTAAAGATTATACATGAGAACCTGAGTGTGTGGTGAGGTAGAGGTATCATCATTTTTTTATCAGAGCGGCAAATTTTAAGGGAAAATTTCTTTTTAAAGGTGTATAATGTAACACCCATATTTTTTTTGAAAACTTTATATCAAAATATTTTTAGTTCATAAATATCATGAATTTCATTCCACAACATGTTTAAACTAAAATCTTTATAGTATTAAAATATTTTTATTTTTAAACTATAGTGGTCACCTATCCATTGAATTGGTCATTAGTAATGCCGCTTTATTTATCAAGAAATATATTTTTTGAAATATATTTATTTAATTATATAATAAAATTATTTTTATTTTTTAAAAATTTTATAAAATTTATTTAAAAAACATCATTTTTTTATTCTGAATGTCATAATTATCTTAAGATGAATTAAGATGAATTTTCCAAAAATTATAATCAAATAATTAATAGACAATAAATATATATTTCTATTGGGAAATGTATATTATTTTATGTACATTAAAATTGTAAATTATATAATGGATTAGAATAAAAATTTAATTAGTTCATTTTAATCTAATTTTAAACATTGAAATTATTTTTATAAATTTATGTAGATAAAAAATATTTTATACTTAAAGATAATTTTTTCACACATTTTGTTAATTGTATTTTTTTTCAGTGTCAATATTAAATTAAAATTTTACACTTATATGTTTTGAAATTTGGAGAAATATTCCATTTTAGTAAATAGGACGTCCACATTTTCTATATAAACCCCTTATATTTTTTTCCAATACGATGAGTAACTGTTATAATTTTTTTGATGGTTATATATAAATCAGGTATCTATGGGTTAAAAAATATATGGTAATAAATTCTATTGGCCCTAAAATATAACCCATTTATATGTTCAATAAATTTTCCACCAAAATAATTCATTGGTCAATTTTTTTACCATTTGGTGCCAATTGGTACAGATTAGTTCCTTTATAGTATATTATATTAATAAAAGTGAATCATGTCTCATTAAATATTTTAATTGGTATAAAATTATTTACATGTAGAATACATAAGGTAGGATTGACAAAAAATAGAAATTTTATATCTAAAATAATTATACACTATAAAGATATGTATTTTTTATTTTTGTCGATGAAATAATTACATTGAATTACAACACAAAAATGATATTGTAATTATATAATTAATGGAAAAATAAATGAAATTAAATTAAGTGTGTTGAACTAAATATAATTTTAGTTATTTAGGATGAATAAATAATTATATATATGTTTTTGACATGTTTATTATAAAATATAATATTTATTTTTAATATTACTTATTATATTGATTCTTTTAAGGTAATATTAATGATTTGTTTCAAAATATACATTAATGATGTTTTATGGATATATTAATTTATTAAATTATTGAACAAAAATTTAAAAAATTTAAAAATTCCAAATCGTAAAATAAATTGATTATAATGTATTAACCAGTTCATTTATATCCAGTTCAGACCAATTTATCTCTTCAACTATCTAATTATATTATAATATTTTTTGAAATTACTAATGTTTACCTAACAACCATTATAAAATCACATCGCCTACCTCAAAATTTATAATAATATTTTTCATTCTACCTCAATAATAATATGAAAAATTAATTTATCCACCTCTTAAGATTCATTTTTTAGGTGTTGGTATTTTCAATACAAAAACCCTAGTGCCCATTAGAGGAGATCTAAAGGAGTTGATTCAATAAATTGATTATCGTTCAAACCAATGACTTTATTTTTCTGTTCTTATTTACCTCATATACATATATGTTATATATCATAAAATTATAAATACAAAAGTTTCAATGTGATGAAATATTATTATTATTTTCATACCACCATTTTACACTATGTTTCTTGTAAAATATTAAATAAATGTATTACTTGTTTATATGTACAACTTACCATATCCACATAGCTATACAATTTTTTTTCAAGAACATATTTATTGGATGTGTCTTATTATGGTATTAACGCCTATATATGATATTTAAGACATAATTAAATCTCTTAAATTAGATTATCATATCAGTATTCCAATCATCTATTACTATTTTGAAAATATATCGTCGCTCGTCCCAATATATGGACTACCATATTTACGATGTGATTTTAATTGATTAACAATTATATTTAATATTGATTGAAATAATAAATAAAATTGTTAATATATATAAATATAATATGATATTGAAATAAATCATTAAATTTTAATTTTTATTTATCATTTTTCTTACATTATATGTTAAAAAATAGAAACATCGTTCAGGAGTATGTACGCCCTACAGTCTCAATGAATGGTTTAATAAATTTTCTATTTAAATTTTTTTAAAATGATTAATAATACTCATTTAGTGATAATATATGATTTTTATCCATTGAAAAAGATTCTTTAAATGATGAGATAATTACAAAAATTATTTTGAAAATGAAAACTAAACTGAACCAGACATGAAAAATGATGTAGTTATCACCAATAAGGGTAATTTTTATAACACAATAATTATAAATTTGTGGTAAAATGTTAGAAATAAATCATAATTTTTTATATATATGGTTATCGAAGTTATGTATAATAATAAAACATTAATTATACATGATGTTTGAACATTAATGATGAAATTCCTGACATTCCATAAGGGATTTTTTCATAATAAAATCATTGTTTGAGATTTTTTGTTTAATTTTTTAATAGAAAAAAATCTCTTCAAAGTCATTAAATTCTAAAAATTAACTCAAAATATTAATTCTAAAATGTTTTTTAATATTCTCCTCAAATTATTTAAAATAAACATTACCCATGATTTAATTTGTGAATGAATTATCATGTTTATTTTATAAATTCTGCGACTTTTTGAAAAAAAAATACATATGTAATTGTTGTTTCTAATAATATGGTTTGAGTAGATTTTACAACCATTAGTATGATTAAATTATTTACATAATAATTTTTATTTTTATATGGTTTTTAGAAATAAAAGTTTTTCTATGAAAATTCTAGGTCATTCAAAAGATATGATTTGAATATTGAAAAGACATTTTTCTTAAGAATTATTTCAAGGGACTTATCAAAATCATTTCCAATAATAAAATTACATTCTGGGATATTTCATAGGATTTCATTTAGATATAATCCATTTAATGAATATTAATTATTTATCAAGATGATTCAAGACTATAAATAAGTTTTTATGAAAGTCAATTTTTATCTATGTCTTATGTGAGGATGAAATTTTAATGAAATGAATTAATTTTCATGTGTTCTAATATTATTAATCAATTATGATATTTGGGCACACATATGTATGGTTTTTATAATTTCATGTTTGGGACCTTTAAATCCCTATAATTCATTAGTGAATTATGTATATCTCATGATATAGATACAAATAAATTGCATAAAAAACATAATTTAATAATTGAATTTGTACACTATGCTAGTCATAAGAGTTAATATTGACTACTATGATAGATTGGGGAGTGAACACATTCCACCATGATATTTTGGAAAATAAACATGACTACTAAGGGAATTATTATTTATTATTACATGTATTATATATATCCATGTCTAATTCCATTATTATTATCTTATGGATAATTTCCTTATATGATTGATGTTTTATGAAAAGTTATGATTTATTCCACTACTCATTATTTTGATCTTTGATATGATGGGTATTAATTTTTATATAATTAATTCTTATTCAAATGACTTATTCACTTTTATTATGAAACCATTGATATCTCCTTTTTTTACCCTTACTGATATTATAAACTCACCCTTTTCTTATGAATCTTTTCCCTAAGATATGTAGAATAGAATTGTGTTTGTAATTTCTAATATTGTTCTACTAATGATGGAATAAAAGGCAGACAGTCTTGATATTTTATGAACTTGTATTTTATGTTTCCATAATTCTATATAAACTAAATCGTCACAGTTATGTAATGTGTTTCTTAATTTATATGATTGATTTAAATTTATTTATATTTTATAATAGTATTTTAGAATAATGGGACATTATATTTAATGTATAATTATTTCTATAATTTTATGTCAAAAATTCTGTAGTCATGGAAATGATTACACATAGATCATCAATATATGTTAATAGGTTTGAATATGTGTTTAGAAGGTAAATTATAATTATAGATTTCAAGGGTAGCGTATTAATGTGATTATATTTTTGAAATTTGATACAATATTAAATTGGATTTCATTTTTAGTACATGAAATCCATGTTTATTTAAATTGTTGTGAAAAAACATTTCATTAATAAAAAATATGATGATATTTTTTGTAGTCTAATAATTATTTATACAGTTAAATTAAATGATATTTCATCTAAAATAATATTGTGAAAATTTATATTATTAGGGATTAAAAAAATGGAACCACCAATTAATTTATTGATAAAATATTTTCAATATGGAAATGAAATATTCTATAATTTCATTAGTTAATTTTTTCTTTTAGCCATGAAGAAATATTTACATGTTCCAGATGAATTGTGTTATGTGATTTTATATGATTCAAAATTATATTTTCAAACCATTTTTCAAAAAATTCATTCTATTTACAAAAAAGGACCCATATCAACAATTCCAGATGAAATTTGGTTGACCAGACTGGTTATAGGCCAACAAGGATAGACTCAGGAATTTGTGACGTTGATGACACATATAACACTTATAGGTACTATATGGACATGAATAGTGTTCATACATGGAACACAAGTTCGGACATTTAAGACTTATTAAAAGGGGATTCACGACCATGGATGGGAACATTTGAATTTTAATTGGATTATCTTATATGTGTTGGCATACAAGGTGGGTAAATTAGTGAATATTATTAATTAAATTTTTGGGTGTATGAAGAATTAACGTGGGACTCTAGAGTGTGATAAAATGTTACACTCATTAAAGAGTAAATTCAGAAATGATGTGTGTCTATTCTATTTTAACTATTCAATTTGTTATTCTCTGGGTTTCGACAATAACCATTATATTCCCATCATACCCTCTATTATCGTTTGACAAATAAAAAATCTCATATGAGTATGTTATAATGGATATTTATTTAAACATTAATGAAATAGATGGAATGAAAATAATTATAAGACAATCAAATGTATTTCATCAAATATCTATAATTTATGCATGAATCTATTCAACTGACATGTTACTATGATGTGTTGAATAAAGGAAGAAAATTCTCTTTCATGTATTTGTACGCCTTCATGAAGTAAAAAGGAGTTGATGTGTGCGACCAACATCACATTCATTTGAGAACCTCAATGAGAATATTAAAACTGATTTCACATAGTAATAAATACCAGAAATTTTAATTCCTAGTATGTATGATATATTATAACTAAAAAAATAATATATATTTAAATCATGAAGAATTAATCAGAGGATTTGGGGATGACACATACGAATAATGGAAAAGGGAACATGTTCGAGAAGAGATATGTTTGATTATGAATTTTGATATCTCTATTTTTTATAAGAACATTAAGGAATCATTGATCAAACATTTATATGGTGGAAAAAATATTATTTTAAAACTTCAAACATAAATGAAAGAAAAAATATCCCAAAACCATACAATAAATAGTATATTAAAATGATTTTATTTTTATTTAAACTATTAAACAAAGTACATAATATATTATTAAGTATATATCCTCTTGTTTATACAAAAAATACATGAGACAAACATACATTAATTAAAATTGATACCAAACATGTTACATATGTGCATGGGTTGAGGTATATCTTTCTAGAAAAATTGATAAGGATTTGATACACAAATAAAAAATAGAATTATTTTATTTATAAAATGAAAGAGAATAGTGGTGTATTCCAAAAATATATAGGAACTCAAAGGGATTTGTGAACCAAAGTTTTTTTGTGATGAGATTAAACCATATTGAATTAATTTTCCCATATGAGCTAATTGTATTTACAAGATAATAAATATATCCCTTATATGCATGCAATATTGAGAGTATTCTGATTATATATATTGTTTTGTGTTCTTAAAACTTATTTATTATAATTATTTATGGTGTATGAATTAAGATAATAAATATAATTGAATTAAATTATAAAATAATAATATAAGGAATGATATGTTGTTGGTGTTTTATCCTTAAAAAAATCATGCATATTACATTAATTGTGCTATGTACAATTATATTTAGGATACAATAATAATATGATTTCTTATTGTGCATGATTTATATAATATAATATAATTTTTATGAAATTATTTCAATCACATGAAATCATTCACGATCCGCCATCACCAAAAGGAGGGAAGGGTTAGCAGATTGCCAGGCCCTTCATTCTTTAAGTAGAAGGAGAGATAATGACCCCTAAAACCTGCCTCCAATAGTTCCCGAAGTGGCGACCAGCACCAAGGGAATGAAATCAAACACTAAATTGAAGGCATTACCCTTTTTTTCTTTTAATAGGAATGGGATATAAGATAGTGAATCCCACAACACGAAAACTGAAAGTAAAATTAAATCCAAAAACCACTCCCAATTCATGTTACAAAAGAAAAAACCACAATGTATAAGGAGACTACAAAGCGAAATACCAAATGAAGGGAAAAAAGAAACTACAATGATCTGTCACAGGGTCTGAGCTAGTACAGTCCAGCATGATCCCCGAAGTCTCCCTAGATACCTGAAGGCAATTTTATATACGTAGGGTGAGCATACAAGTATACTCCGTAGGGGAAAACCAATGAATCTCGTGCACAAGTGGGGAGGAATACTAATTCCATGTGAGAAAAGAGATAATCAAGAACCTAGCAAGGAAAAGAACAACCCACGTCTCACCAAGGAACACTCCACAAAATAATGCAAGTTAAGTAATGTATAGTAATAACACATCGATGTTAGTGTACCCCAAGACACTTTTCCACCGGTTATTGAAGACATCCTACAAATCAAACCAATCCATCCATTCTCATCACAGTCCAACTGCCATACCCTACCCATACACACCTGGGCCATAACGTCACCACAATCCCACTGACAAACCCTTCCCGCAGACACCTGGGCCACAACCTCACCGCAGTGCCATTTCCAAGCCCCGCCCGCAAACACCTAGGCCACAACCACCATGCGTAACCACACCCGCAAACACCTGGGTCAGAACAACTACTACCACACCCGAAGACACTTGGGCCTCAACCCGAAGACACTTGGGGAAAAAACTGCCTGCAAACACCTGGGGAAACCTCCACAACCACCCTGCCCGAATATTCTTGTGATAATAATGGACTTCAGGCCATCACATCCTGCCCGAAGAGTCTTGGGCTATTTTGGAAAAAGAGAAGAAAAGGAGATAATAACCAGCCACTCATAGAAGTGTTGGAAGAAAACCCTCCCCCATGAAATGGGGGTGTTCGGCACTAAGTGCTCAACTTGGGTGGGTCACGAATAAGAAACAAAAAAACTACAACTATATGTATAAGTAACAAGTAGTCACCCAATCTTGGTTTTTCTTTATCCAGCCTAAAGAACACAATCCTTACTACTCATCCATAAGAGAAGAGAACAACACCCATTCCTAAGTCACAACTCACACCAAACCAAATCCCCATTTGTCCCATCCTGGTTTCCATGTTAATTAATAATGTTTAAATAAGTTTCTGCACCTACTTGGGCAACTAGTAATCATAAGAACATGCCAAGGAAAGAGTAAACCCAACATCAATATAAACATTCACACCCGGTTATCTTGTAAAAACACATCAATAGAGACCCCTCCAAGTATTAGAACCAAAGTAGGTCAAAGTGAGATATAGTCCCAAGTTCCCAGAACTATGAATAAGAAGGTTTCACAACAGAAGAGGATCCCACCCCCATTCATGATACAAATAGAGGATCGAATCCTCACCCACATCACCCCCAGAAATCTAAGCCCCTATCCTACCATGGATGGACCAACCAAACCAATACTACCAAAACAAGGTAGACTCAACAAGTATTTTCAGATTTAAAATATTTAACACACTCTATGATTTCAATTCCACTAGGCTTAAACCGGGGTAATCATAGAAAAGGAGTTTATCCTGGTGCTTCTAATTTGTTTAGAAGAATTTATGTAATTAACCAATTTCATTTACACATCAAATGGTTCACAACAAAAATATATGCCATTTAAACATCACAGGGGGTATGGATTTATTAGTGCATAGAAAAAAACCACCAATGGCCTTGATTTTTAGTAAGTGTAAGTCCGCACAATTCAAAAATCATTAATCATAAACGAGGATAAAAAACATAGCACCTTCATCGATCACACCCCTCCCCTTCATTCATTAGAGTCTGCTTATTATCTTCGTTAAAGTTTGGTTCATCCAATTCTATAGACTTAGTAGTCTACACACCCCGCAAGATATTCAGAAAGGAAAGATGAAGGTGAAACCCCTACCTGACTGATCAAGGATTGACGTTAAGTCCCCGCGTGATTAGCAGGAGCTCCACGGAACACGATCAAGGAAAACATCACCGGGTTACAACTTGTCGGGAGGAACGGTACTTTGACCTCAGTGTGATCGAGGAAAAGAAATATAGGGAGAGGCCTTTAGGTTATAAAGGCTGATAAGAGATGAGATACAACATACCTGAGATGGATATGATACGGAGAGAAACTATGTAAGGAGCATCCGAGAATTTCTGTTAGCTTCCCAGACTACCCCAAACACCTAAATATCACATTTTTACTAAGTAATGGACCCCAAAACCCGCGCCATTACATCAGATACTTCTCAAACTATTCTCGTCCCTGATAATATAATAACAACCCATAAAAGAGAAAAGTGGGGACCAAACAACCTGCCTCTCTAGATACTTCTCAGGGGAAAAAACCCGAGTTGTTCGAAAGCTGGAACAGAACCCTCCCCCTGCATCCAGGAATACTCCCCCTCGAATTATCAACCATAACATTCACAACAAGCACAAGGATCACACTATCCAACACATGAGTTAGGGAATCCCCTCCAACATGTCAGGATATTATCTTCTTTGGGCGGTACTGACTCGTCCGCACGGGTTTAATTGCATCCACATTAATGCGTCCTTATTAGCAGTCAGTTTTTCCCATCATCACACACTCTCAATCACACACACACAAAGAGAATAGAGAATAGATCATCTAATAGCTAAGAAAAACAAGCATTCCATATAATAAAGCACAAGGTACAATATCAGAAGTATCAGAAGAGAAACAACAAGTCAAAACAGCTCTGGGTACTGAACATGTATCTAGGCCTCCCGCTCCCATGTTCTCTCTTCTAGGGCACCATGCCCCCACAACACACAAACCAAGGGGATGGTCCGTCCAAGAAGAACTTTCTCCTTACGATCCCTGATCTTTATTGGTCGGTCTATGAAGGTCGCATCATCTTCGACATCTAAATCTCCCCAATCTATGATGCGGGAGTCGTCGTGTAGATATCAACGAAGTTGGGACACATGGAATAAATTGTTTATCATCATTAGTGGCAGTGGTAGTGCTAGTTGATAACCCACTTCACTGACCCACCGCAACACTTAAAAGGGTCCGATAAACCTGGGAGAAAGCTTAATTCCCTTGCCGAAACTCCACTGTCCATGCCAAGGGGAGACCTTCAAGAACACGTGGTCCCCGACCTCAAACTCCAAGGGTCTCCTCCTATTATCGGCAAATGACTTCTACCAGTCCTGAGCCACCTTCATCCTTTCTCGTATAAGATGAACCTTTTCTGACGTGCTCTACACCACGTCCAGGCCAAGAAAACCTACTTCTCCAACATCAGTCAAGCACATGGTTGAGCGGTACGACCTTCCATATAGGTCTTCGAATGAATCCATTACAATGGTAGAGTGATGGCTATTATTGTAGGAGAACTATACCAGAGGAATGTGTCCCACCCATGATCCCCCAAAGTATAGAATACATGCCCGCAGCATGTCCTACAAGGTCTGGATAGTGCGCTCTGTCTTCCCATCTATCTGGAGGTGGAAAGCAGTACTAAGATGTAGCTAGGTGCCAAATGCATGCTACAATCCCCTCCATACTCGTGAGGTAAAACAAACATCCCTGTCCGAGACTATGGAACTAAAAACTCCATGAAACCGCACTACCTCATCCACATACTTCCGGGAAAGAGCGTCCACTGCACTCGACTCCTTAATCTCCAGAAAGTGAGCCCACTTCGTCATGCAGTCCACCACTACGCAGATGGCATCGAAGCCCCCTTGAACCTTGGGTTTTCCTGTGAGGAAATACATCGAGATGTCATCCAACTTCCACTCGGGGACATCTAATGGTTGCAACAACCCACCTGGAACACGGTGTTCAGCCTTTACCTGCTCACACACTAAGCCCTTGGCCACAAACTCTACCACTGCTCGTTTTACTTTGGGCCACCAATGCGGTCTCCTCTAACCCTAGTACATCTTGGAAACTCTTGGGTGTATAGCTAGGGGTGATTTTTTGAAGTCACTAAGAACCCAGTCACACATTGCCTCTAGAACAAACAACTTTCCTCAGAAAATGATCTAGATCTGACCATCCTCCATCCACAATTCCAGAGCATTTACCTAGTCAACTCGGTCACGCATCACATCTCACTCTACGTCTCCCCACTAAGACTCCTCCACTTGACACAACAGAGAAAATTTCACTTTCTTCTGATACAGAAAACCTCCACCGCTATCCATCCTCGCATCCAGGTGCAAGGTAGACAACTCCTCCATTTCCTTCCAGGTGTCTGATGACTCTCGGACTACATCCTTCTACAACCTCCTTTTCAAAGCATCGTCCACTACATTCCCTTTTCCCGAAGTGTAGGAAATCTCAAAGATGTAATACTGGAGGAACTCCATCCATGTTCGCTGTCATATGTTTAGGTCCCGCTGGGAGAAGACATACCTCATGATTTTGTGATCCCTGAAGACCACAAAGCATTCTCCGATGAGGTAATGCCACCATAACATCAGCGCGAAGACGACCGCTGCAAGTTCCAGATCGTGGATGGCATAATTACGCTCATGAGGGAGTAGCTTCCAAGACCTTTAAGAGATCACCCCTTGTCGCTGCATAAACACAAATCTATGTCCTTTCCCTGAAGCATCACATAACACCTCATACGCTGCCCCTTCTTTTGGTGGTCTCAGCATTGGGTCACTAACAAATTTCTCCTTCAGATAGTTGAAGACTACCTCACACTGGTCAATCGACATGAAAACCTTGTTCTTCATGGTCAAGGCTATCAAAGGGGCTGAAAACTTAGTGGAAGTTGGGTACAAACATCCGATAATAACTTGCAGCCCGAGAAAACTGCGAACCTCTTCCACATTCATGGGTGCTTCCCAGGAAACAACCGAATCAACCTTTGATGGGTCCACCACTACCCCTTTCTCAGACACTACATGCCCAAGGAAGAGCACTTCTCACATACAGAACATGCATTTAGAAAACATTCCATAGAGCTGGTGCTATAAGAGGACTTCTAAAACCATCCTCAGATGCTCTACGTTGTACTCCTCTGATCTTGAATAGATTAGGATGTTTTCGATGGAGACAACCACGAACCAATATAGGTACTCCTGGAAGACGTAGTTTATAATCCCCATGAACACAGCTGGGGTGTTCGTAACAACGAAAGGCATGACCAAAAATTCAATGTGCCCATATCTTCACCAGAAGGCAGTCTTCAAGATGTCGCTGTCCATTACCCTCAACTGGTGGTACCCAGACCAAAGGTCGATCTTTGAGAACCATCATGCCCCCGTCAGCTGGTCAAAGAGATCGTTTATCCTCAGAAGATGGTAGTGATTCTTGATCGCCACCTGATTTAGACTCCTGTAATCTATGCACAGCCTTAGACCACCATCCGCCTTCTTTGAAAAAAACACAGGGCCACCCCACGGAGATGCACTAAGTCGGAAAAAACCCTTTTTTATCAGATCATCGATCTGAATCTGCAACTCCCATAGCTCCGAAGGCACCATCCGATAAGGAGCCATCAAAATTTGATGAGCACAAGGCTGCATGTCTATCCAAAACACGATATCACGTCGAGGGGGTAGAGTTGTCATCTCCTTAGGGAAGACGTCTATAAACTCACTGACGATCCCTGGTACTTCCACTATCTCAGCATCCACTAACTCTACTGACAGCTCAGCTAACATGGAGAGGAGGGGTTCCTCTCACCTGCTGCCCTTCTGGCCACTCCTCTCACCGGTGAAAGTAACACGTCGTCCACCCAAGTCTGAGAACACAACCCTTCCTTAGAAGCAGTTGATGATGGCACACATAGAGAACAACTAGTCGATGTCTTGGATGAAATCATATGGCTGTATCTGTAGCAGTAGTAGATCCCTAACCGACTGATGTGGCCCTTTAATAAGTTTGCATCCTCTGCAAACATATAACAAGTTAGTCTGTCCTCCGACTGGTGTGATCATCACTAGGGGAACTAGATGTCTCTTGGCATCTAGACCTAGAACACGGGCCAGACAGGGTGCAACAAAGGAGTGTGAAACTCAGGTATCGAACAAGACGTAAGAAAGGGTATTGAACAAACTGATCGTACCTCGAAGAACCTCTGGTCCTGCTGGAACTGCTACCTCCGCAGTGTGAAACTTCCCACGCACAACTCTTCTACCTCTCTGCTGTCGGCCGCCTCCCTGACCACGCCCTAGTCGGGGTCCCTAAGGAGCGCCCTGAGGACGACCACCTCATGAAAAATCTGCCCTCGGAGGGTCCGGAGCTTGTGGCCCTTGTTGCTGATGCTGGAAGGGCCTAGCTGGATGTTTCTAGTGAGGCGGCTGTTGGGCCTATCCGCCACTCCCTTACTGAACTCGGTTTGGGAACTGATTTCAGGGATCACTATGGCTCCCACAGATAAACCACCTCGGTCCTGGGCCCGAAGGTAAAGGGAAAGGACCATGGGACTGGAACTGGAACTACTGCGGCCTGCTCCCAGCTGGTCGGAACCTAGAGGGTCCCGATGCAAGAGGTCTGCTGCTGATGGCCTTTCCATTTGATGGGCCTTTCTGAATCCCCTCTCATAAAACACCTCCCTGCATGTGCATCCTCTCCACCACCTCTGCCGTCTTCTAGATCACCAAGTATGTCAGCAAGGTAAAGGGGGTAACAGAGTACTAGAGGGAAGGTCAGAGCGCCTCATCTAAAAATCTTGCCCGAGGCTCCTCATCTAGAGATAGGTCTGGAGAAAAGTGGAAGAGATCCTTGAAAATGATCCCCACCACCCTTACTAACATAATCCCCTACTGGAGGTAGAGTAGATCATGACTCTTCTTAGCTTTCATCGTAGAAGATATGAATTCTGCACAGTACTCCTTCTTGAAATCATCCCATTCCACCTCAGCCTCTCTCCTCTCCCCCAGGTAGATCATCCACCACTGACGCGCTGCTCCCCGCATCTAGCTGACAACCAGAGGAACCCAGTACTCGGTCAGATCCCGGATCAAGCCAAAGTATATCACCAACTCCTCTATCCAGCACTCTATCTTCATTTCAGTGTTGCTGCCCTCGTAAATATTGAGGGTTTGTCGCTGTAAGTCTCAAAGAATCTTCTCCCACTGGTCATCCTCCTCCTCTCGATCATCCCTCTGCTGATCGGACAAGTTAACCTCCTGGTCCTCGATCACCCATACAACTCATGGTCATCACCCGGGTGCCATAGCTGCAAGGTAAACGAAGAATTCATAAGACCAAGTAGTGCAAAATATTGTTCTTAAAACTCCTTAAACTTCTTATTTATTTCAAATTCCTAAAACACCCAAGAAACATGAGAACAAAAGTCATTTGATATATGTACCTTTCCTAGGGTCTCTACCCTATAATCAACATGGCCTCACCTGGTCGTTCGGTTGGTCCAGAGTCCTTGCATTGGATCACGGGGGGCCCCTAAAATCCCGCGTCCAAGCCATACATCCCTAGCCTAATTCATGCACCATGGTCACCCAACACCATTTACCTACTATACCATGCAATCCTTACTGTTCCTAACTCCAGACTCCATCCTATCTCTCAACCCCTCATCTCTGATACTATTCTATCATGAACTGCCTTCACCAAAAGGATGGAAGGGTCAGTTGATTGCCATGCCTTTCCTTATTTAAGTTGAATGAGAGATAATGACCCCTAAAACCCACCTTTAATTGGTGCTGGAGTGGCGACCAACACCATGGGCATGAAATCACACATTAAATGGAAGGAATTACCCTTTTTTAAATGGGATCAGAAGATAAGATAGTGAATCCCAAAAAAATGAATGTAAAAGTAAAGCCAAGAACTATTCCCAAAGAAAGTTACAAAATTAAAAACTATAATGTATAAAGAGACTACAAAGGGAATACCAATAGAAAGAACAACAACAACTATAACGATCTATCACATGGTCTAAGTTAGTACGGTCCAGCACGATCCTCGAAGTCCTCCTAGGAACCTGAACGCAGTTTTATTTACATAGGGCGATCATACAAGTATAATCAGTAGGGAAAAACCAAAGACTATCGTTCACAAATGGGGAGGAATACTAATGCCCTCTGAGAAAAGAGATAACCAGGAACCTAGCATGGAAACTAACCACCCAAGTATCACCAAGGCACACTCCCCAAATAAGGCAAGTTAAGTAATGTATAGTATTAGCACATCGATGTTTGGGTACCCCGCGCCACATTCCCACTAGTTATTGAAGACATCATATGCATCGAATCAATTCCACCATTCTCATCGCAGTCCCAATTCCATACCCCACCCGCACACACTGGGGCCACAACCTCACCGCAGTCCCACTGCCAAACCCCACCCACAGAGACCTGGGACATAACCTCACTGCAGTCCCACTGCCAAACCACGCCTGCAGACACTTGGGCCACAACCACCACGCGTAACCACACCCGCAATAACCTGGGTTAGAACAACTACTGCCATGCCCGAAGACACCTGGGCCTCATCCTGAAGAAACATGGGAAACAACCTTCCTGTAAATACCTGGGCCAACCACTACAACCACCATGCCCGAAGATTCTTGGGCTAATAATGGACATCAGGCCATCACATCCTGCCCGAAGAGTCTTGGGATATTCAGGAAAGGAAGCAGAAAATGAGCTAACAACCAGAAACTTATAGAAGTGTTGGGAAAAACACCCTCCCCCATGAAATGGGGGTGTTCGGCACTACGTGATCAACATGGGTGGGGCGCGAATAAGAAACACAGGAACTACAAGTATATGTATAGGAAACAAGCAGGCAACCAATATAGGTTTTTCTTCAGCCAGCCTAAGGAACACTATCCCTACTACTCATTCATAAGAGAAGAGAACAACACTAATGCCCAAGTCACAACTCACACCAAACCAAATCCCCATTTGTCACATCCTTGGATTCATATTCTGTAATAATGTTTAAATACATTTAGACACCTACTTGGGAAACTAGTTAGCATAAGAACAAGCCAAGGAAAGAGTACACCAAACAATAATTTAAACATTCACACCTGGTTCTCTTGTAAAAAAATAAATCAAGCGAGACCCCTCCATGTATTGGAACCAAAGAAGGTCAAAGTGACATACAGTCCCAAGTTCCCAGAACTATGAATAAGAATGTTTCACCACAGAAGTGGATCACACCCCCATTCGTGATACAAATAGAGGATCCCATCCTCATCCACATCACCCCCAGCAATCTAATCCCATATCCAACCTTGGAGGGAACAACCAAACCAATACTACCAACACAAGGCAGACTCAACAAGTATTTTCAGATTTAAAAGATTTAACACACTCCGTGATTTGAATTCCACTGGGCTTAAACCGGGGTTATCATAGAAAAGGAGTTGATCCTGGTGCTTCCAATTTGATTAGCCGAATATACATAATTAACCAATTTCCTTTACACATAAAAAGGTTCACAACCAAAATACAAGACATTTAAACATCACAAGGGATAAGGGTTTATTATTTCACATAGAAAGACCACCAACGACCATGATTTTCAGTAGGCGTATGCCCGTAAAATTCAAAAATCATTAATCATGAAAGAGGATAAAAACTGAGCACCTTCATTGATCAAACCCCTCCCCTTAATTCTTTAGAGTCCATTTATTATCTTTGTTAAAGCTTGGTTAATCAAATTCTACAGAAGCAGTAGTGTACCAACCCCAAAAGATACACAGAAAGAAAAAGCTGAAACCCCTACCTGACTGATCAATGATCGATGTTAAGTCCTCGAGTGATTAGCTAGAGCTCCACGGAATACGATCAAGGAAAATTTCGACAGGTTACAACTTGTCGGGAGGAGGGGTACTCTGTCTGCAGGGTGATCAAGAAAAAGAATCATAGGGAGAAAACTTATATTATAAAGGCTAATAAGGGCGGAGATACAACATGCCTGGTATGGTTATGATATGGAGAGAAACCATGTAAGGAGAGGGATTGTGGGTTGACCATGTGGCTGGGACACCCTACACGTCATTAAAGGGTCCCCGCCTTTCAGGGTGGTTTAAACCGGCGCACACCAGGGTACCTCTCCAACATTTAATTAAAACCCATTAATGGCTTTTAAGGGGTCAAAATGCGGCTTAAAATCCAATTTGCGCAAAATGGCACCATTGGGAAAACCCGTAGGCTAGGTCTACCGGTAGGACGAGCCAGCGATAAGCCAAGCCTACCGGTAGGCCAAGCTACTGGTTGGCCAAAGCTACGCTAGGCCGATCCACCGGTATAACACAGCTACCGGTAGGCCGAGCTACCAGTACGCCGAGCTACCAGTACGCCGAGCTACCTGTAGACCGAGAAACCAGTCGACCGAGCTACAGGTAGACCGAGATACCAGTACGCTGAGCTACCGATATGCCGAGCTACCGATAGACCGAGTTACCAGTAGACCGAGCCACCAGTAGACCGAGATACTGGTAGACTGAGCTACTGGTACGCCGAGAAACCGGTACTCCAAGCTACCGGTAGACCGAGCTACCAGTTTTCCTGCTACAGGTTGGCCGAGCTACCGATAGGGCAAGGCTACCCTTAGGAGCCTCCGAAAGCTGTGATAGCTTCCTAGACTAACCCGAACAACTAAACATCCCATTTTAACTAAGTAATGGACCCCAAAAACCTAGTCCATTAAAAAATCATTCAATTGACAATGGGGATTCATTTTTGGAATGATGAATTTTTTCTGTATCATTAATTTACATGATCCAATGATCATACATAAATAACTAGTTGTTTGCATGTATGCATAGAAATAATGATTAATAAAATCCATATTATCAAGATAATGTGTACAAAATATGTTTTATGATCAATAAGTATCATGTATGAGAGTCAATTTCCTGTGGAAAAGAAGTATCAATTGGAAGATAGAGGTCATAGTATCATTAGATCAAAATACATCAAGTGAATTTATATTACAAGGGTATCTAACCAGTCCTAAAATAAAATATTATAGTTTTGAAGTATAAAAAATTATTTGGGAATTTTAGTTTGTTATTATAACCAAAAATTATAGTTATGATTTTTTGATAAAGAGAACAGTATATATTGGCACATCTAATCGAAATGGAAAAGATTTTGTATTCTAATTAAACCATGATAATATTAAATGACAAGATAAATTTACATTCATTGTTTCTTTTTTTTTTGAGAATGTTCATGATAGAATCATCAAAATAGGTAATATATGTTTTAACTAATATTGTTTATAATAAAAATGAAATGGTATTGTGTACGAAAATTCATATTAAATTCATATCCCACCCAATGTAGTTTCAGGATCTATAAGGTAAATCAATGATCAATATAGTTTTTGAATTATTCACTCTAAATTAAAATTATATCCATTCATTAACTACGTATATAATTTTATAAAAATATATAAAAATTAAATAAATAATCCTTTATTATATAATTCTATTATAAAAAATCCTCAATATACAAAATAATTCACTTGTGGTCTATATTTAATAATATCATCGATATTTGATGTTTTTACTAAAATATCATTCTATAGGAAGTCATTTTAATAGATTTTATCATCAAATATCACAAAATAACAAGTACAAATATTTTTAGATTAGTAACTCATCCCCATCAATTCCATGTAAATATGTAGAAAATATATGCAATCTTCCTCCAACATCAAATTAATAACAAAATCCATTAACAAGAAAAATGATAATATATATACTATTTGTTGAAATACCAAAATAACAATATCCCTAATCCTTGGTTAAAAATTCATAACATAATATTGTCTCACTAAAATAAGAAAAATTTATAACAAGACATATATCTTGGATTTTTATTGATCCCATTATTAATTATCATATAAAAATAGGTTGTTAAAAAACTTATTTCTTATAACCAATTCAGTCCATTCACTTGATAAATTAGATAACCATGTCATGGGAATAAAAAATGGGCCAATATTGTAACACGTAAATAATAGATAATATATTAATAGACATATACAATGATCCAACTTTATTAAAATAATTCAATTATATAAAATTGAGATACATTAGGATGAATATATAGTTTACTCTATAAGGAAAAATTAAAATTTTAAATAGTTCATGTTTTTTTGGTTGTATATGATAATTAAGTTGAGTAATATTTTAGAAACATGAATTTAAAAATTATATAAAATCAATGTAATGATGTGGTAGATAACACATTTTATCATCTAATAAGATCCAAAATGTTCTACAAAACATTATGAACATTATCATATATTACATAAAATATATAAAAAAATTCCTATAAAAATTATTCCGTAATATTTTCAAGTCATATTCTATTAGATAAATTTGTACGATAATTTTACAATAAGCATTTCATGGTTTTTCAAAATTTACAACACAAATAATTCAAAAAATATCACATGAAATGATAATATTAAATAATGAATAAGATGATAAATTTTTTAATTTATTTTGTCATTATCTACCATATAGTATAATAATGCTTCAAAACTATATAACATTAATAATTTAAATTGATTAGCCTATAATATGTCTAATAAATTAAAATATTCAATAAAAATTATATATTGATAGTTCTATGTGATGATAAATGGATGGATTAATAAATAAATTTAATGAAATAATGTAATTAATTTGGGGTATATAATATTCAAACCATGTAATAAAATACAACAGGTAACTCCATTCCATCCAATATAACAATATAATGGAATAAATGCTTCATATTCTTATGTAATAATCAATTTTCCAGTCACCTCCATTACTTTTATCATTATATTGGCCATAAGGTAATAAAATATCATTGTTATTACCCTTATTAACACATACTAAATTTTTTTGACAATTATTTCATCAATATAACAACTATATGAATGTATCTAGTATTAACATATTTTTATGCTATCTCTCAGTTTTCAAAATTGGTTCATTCAATGTATTATAATGGGACCATATCTTTTTATAACGAAATATAACCTATGAAGTACACATTCCACCAAAAATAAAGTAGACATAAAATAAAGGATTATAATTTTTATGGTAACTAAAAATTTATAAAAACATCACTCACAAAGTCATAGTCCCAAAATCCATCCAGATCATGATGATATAGGACATTTATGTTATAAATTATTTTTCTGCTTGATATTTTTCTTATATTATTTCATTTCTATCTTTATTTGGCTGTGTCTTGGGACTCTCTAGGATGAATAGAGTTTTATGGAGAATATAAATGAATTTTTGGGGTTGTCTGTTTTTCTTTATTAATTATTTCTTATAATGAACTAGTCAATGAAATTGGAGTGTTCCATCATGTTTTCAAAACATATGATATGGTTGTTTTTTTAATTGAATATGATTTTTCCTCAACAGAATACATTTTCATATAGTGAGTAGATTACATAAAGTGAATGAATTATAGAAAATATTTCATAAATTGGTCAGTTTCATGAAATGGTAACACACCATGAATATGTATCATGTGATGAAATGGAATATTTTGGATTTTTAATCTAAGGAGAAACATTTTTTCACTGAATCTTATAAATGGAGAAATAAAATTCAGGAAATTTTTTTTTATTCCCATAAGGTTTTTGAGTTTTTTATTTTTAGATATATAAAAATTCTATTACAAAATTGTTCATCCAGTGGTTTGTCAACTCAAACCTTGGTGATCTAGTAGTTGATTTTGGGGTTCTTCTCCCTTTTTGGATCATTTCATTTAGTGTTTGATCTTATTGTTGATATTGTGAATCTCTCTAGGGTAGTGATATTTTAGATTCTTCATTTCAATAGATCATGGTACCACTATTATTCAACATTTATATATCCATTGTTCTATGATGATAATAATATTGATCCTTTCTAGATCTTTTGTCTCTCCTTTTTCAGAGGGAGAACCTTGTGTTGTTTGTAGTGCGGTGTGACTGTTTATTGAGGTATGTTGTGATATATACTCTCTTCCAAATTTTCATATTGAATTGATTATGAACTTTTTGGAATGAATCTATGGCATCAGTTATTGTCATTTAATTTTTTTATGTTTGTGGATCCATTTACGGGTGTGTGTAACCCGAGAATGAGGTAGTTGGTTAAGTCTATAACATATGTTTGAGTAACTATATTGTTCTCACTTTAATAATTTTTTATGAAATAAATTGACTTGATTGAATTGTATGTGTTTAAATATTTTATTTAGAATATATCATCATTTTCTTATTTTAGTCAAGAAAATATTATTTTCAAATAATAATGAAATGAATTAATGAAATTGATTTCAAAGAATGGTATTGATTAAGAGGATTTAAAAAGGGATCACAAGGAACGCCTTGGAAACTATGGTGTATTATCTTGTAATAAGATTCATCTGTTGATATTTGAATCTATCTCAATAAAGGGGTCTTTCACAGAAGAATGAGCCCATTGTTCTAGATAGTTTTTAGACACTCTTGGGACGTTCACATTTTGAGGTGTTTATTTATCCCTCATGTTTCTATATTTATATCTTGGGATATGATACATGAAATTGTGTATTTAAGCTAATGATTTTCTTGTCTATACTTATATGCGGTGATCCAGGGTGTGATGTTTACTATCCTTTGGGGTTTTATGAAATTATATTTTTTATGATACTTTATTTGTTTTTATTACATTGAGTCATATGAATATAATTGAAATATATTTACGTACATCCATTTTTTTAGTGAAAAAATGAAAATGTTTTAAAAAAATTTTGATTTTAGGAAGTATTTAATTATTAGTCAGGCCTTTTTTATTTAATTATTAGAATAATTAATATTTAAGTGTTTTTGAGTTCTTTTGGAACAACTATAATGGATTATACTGAGCAATTTTAGCTCATACCATGCGCACCCCTTTGACGGTCTATAGACCTTTATATGTATTTCAATACAGGGAAAGGATAGGTGTCATAGTGAGTTGTAATGGCCTATTATTATCATGTATATGTATCTTGGGGTGATATAAAGGGCTTATTAAAACACTATCAGATGGTGTATATTTTTCAGTTTTAGTTTCCTCTTTTCATGGAGATGTAACATGGATGTATGTAGAAACATTTTGTTTTATCAATTTTGTTGATTACTTTTGATATATAATATGTTTTTTACACATATGTTGTTTCATAATATTATATATATATATATATATAATTTTACCCAATGTTTATTGGGATAAATCATTACATATGATTAGTTTTGATTCGTGGTTGCTAGTCATCAACCCATGGAGATCCATAATGTCTTCAAAGAATATAATGGTTATGATCGAGTTCAAGTTTGATAGGGTATATGTAACACCCTGAGATTTTGTGAATTATTTTTTCAAATTATTTTAATATTTTTGATATTTCTCATTTCACACAACACTAAAAATAGTTTAATATATATAATGTTATTATATTTTTCTTACTTGAACTACCCACAAAATAAATTTTAATATTTACTACAAGTAATATTGAGGATTTCCTGTGTAAAATGAAACAATGGCCTCACTCAAAGACTTGAATAACAAGAATGGGTGTGGATTACTGAATAACACTATATTATAAAAATATTATATTAATACTTAAGAAATATGCCATGTAAGTTGTTTTTAATAGTAAAAACTAATTTATGAAAACATAAGGATTATACAAATAAAACATTATTTCATTAGTTAAAATAAACTAATTAAATATGAATGGAATATTTCTACCAAAAATTTTTTTTATTCTCATGATGATATTTATCAGGAAAAAGTAAATTATTTACAATTTATATGATATTTTTTTTCTTATATATATTCTATATTTAGTAAAATATTTATTATATTAATTAAATAGATTCAATATGAATATTATAATAAGGAACCTAAGTTTATGATTGAAACCCTATAATTTTTTATTGGTAGTTCTACTGCCTTTGAATTTAGATTCAATTTTAAATCCAATTTCTTGTACATTTATACATTTTTTATACCAAAATAAACATCACACTTAATGTGAAACAAAAAATGTTGGATAATATAATGTTTGATATTTTCCTATCTTATCCTATTTTTTAAAGATTTGTTAAAAATACAACATTTAATCTCCAATGTTCGTTTTTATCTAATTTACTTATAAAGTTATTTTATATATAAATAGGTATAAAATTTTAATTTAATTATAAAATTTATTATTTATGTAATTTTAATGAATTTCACATTGAAATTGGTTATAAAAACATAGGAAATGGTTGATCTTTTTACATTAAAAATCGTCATTATCAACCAAACTAATGGATTATATTTTAAATTAATTTATACTGATAATGTGATTGGAATATGTAATAATGGATTAAATATTATTAATTAGTATAATTTATAATTTATAATAATGTCAAATTTGTTTTTGACTAAAAATAGTAGCGATGCATGTAAAAATTAATATCAACGATTAAGGTTAAATTAAGCATAGTATGTGACTAAACTGTAACTTCAATAGACTAAACAAAATATAATCATATACTAAAAAAATTTATGGGAACTATTTTGATCATATCCTTCAATTAATATACTATGAACTATTATTTACACACATTAAATAAAAAAACGTGGGTGGGGATCATTTCTTTTTAAATACTACAAGAAATTTCAGTCCACATTCATTATAAAATACCTCCTTCGATTACACTTCCTCAAACCTCTCAAGAATGATAGTTTCATAAAAATATTCACAATTCACTATAAAAAATCAGTTCATTCATCCTTGAATCCTCTCCATGGAAAAAATAAAGCAAAAGAATCCATTTGTCTCAAAAAGGTTTACCCAATATAAAGGTAACACCATCCCTCAAATTCCTTTATTTTATTTCTCAACAATACCTATACTATTATTATTCAATGATAATATAAAAATAATATATAATAAATTTACTAGAATGTTTTTATGTTGTGTTTTTTACCTGAACATACTCACACATTCATCTAATGGGTAAAAAAAATTGTTTACGTAGAGGCGGACTACCGCCTCACTAAATGATGGCTGTCAAATTTTCAATTGATTTCTATCATAGTAGTAATTATTATAGAAACTATATTTATATAGGTAATATATTTATTATGTTTTTAATATTATGTAATTATTTTACAACACACATATTTATATTATCGATTTTGTGATTGTACAATATTATCATTTGTGGCAGTGCTGGCTATAGCCCCCACTATGAGATTTGATTCGTTTAAACACTACATAAATTTTATTATAGATTGATTTAATATAAATACAGTACATATATGATATATAAAAACTATATTAATAAATATATATATATATATATATTCCTTTTACTTTATTTCTTTCAATATGACAACTAATATTAAATAGCGCTCATGCGTACGTACGACTTACCGTCTAAAAGAATGGTGTATTTCATTTGATAAATATGTATCATATGGATTAATATAAAACACATATAATATATATAAATGGTTTTTATATCATGTATTAAATTACAAAATGATGATATATGTATAAGGACGAATGATATAAAAAATTAAGACACATGAAAAAATCAATGTGAATATTATCTGATGTGAATCGTTTACATAGGATAGTTAACAAGTGGGTAATATATGGATGTAATCAACGCATATAAGGTATAATATAAATGAAAATGTTTCATTATAATATGTATAATAACTTTAAATTTATTATATATCTGTTATGAAGGAGTACGATGAGATTCAAGACACAGAGTATGTGGATTTCATCTCACTTCTTATTTCAGTGGCCTACATGATCTATTAAACACTACTTATTTTTTTATGTATATAATACCAATTGTTTTATTATAATATTATTAAACCTAAATTTATTTTAATTTACATATCAATTATACGATCATTCTTTAATGGGTTTTATGTTTCAAGACTTAATAAATCATAAAAAATGTTTGGTCTAAATTTCCCTTCTTTGTGACTCATGTTTTGTTATTCTCATTAATACTTTTTTGAAGATTGAGTACTTCCATTATTAATTTTATATAATGAATAGACTTATTTTCATAATATTATATTCTTAATTTATTTTCATTTTCATACATGTAGACTATAATCCCATGTAACCGAATGGGATGAGTTTGTTGAAACAATCTCATCGATTTTAGAGGTTCTTAATGATTATGTGTATTTAATGAAATATTATGATAAATCTATCGAGAATATTCATGATTTTCATTATCCTTTATTTTTTAAATATTTCATTATGTATTAGTACAATATTAACTATCATTAATTATTAATATAAATTTTTTAATAAAAATCTAATACTCTCTCTCTCTCTCTTCTTAGAAATATGTTGTATTGAAAAACCATGTTGTTCAAAATATTTTAATTTTTTTTTCAAGGGATACATGACGATAATTATAAATGATAATTGTTTTTTTAAATTTTTTATTTTCTATATATATTAATATATAAGTTTTCAATAATTTTTTGAATGAAAAATGGTTTCAAAATATTATGTGTTATAAAAATAATTTTCCAATGAAAAAAGGATATTTTATTGAAGAAATGTTTTATAACATCATTCAAGACAACTAACAGTCTAAGATAAAATTCAATGGTGTTATGAAAACCATTAGGGGAAGTAATTTTTTCCCATTAATATTATTTCTGTTAATGGATTAGGTTTTGATGGAAATATTTTGATGAAAACTATTTCACTTTCATAAAATATATGATTGTGAAAAAAAAATCATTTCATATGTTAATAAACAAATTATTATAAAAACTGTATATTTTTCAAGAATTTATGATATTATAATACTTTTAGGATACCCATTTAATTTTGTGGGATATTTTATGAAATGTTTTAATGATCTTGTGGAATATGTATATTTGATTTTCCTTATGTGATGTGTGGGACCAATATCTCCCTCCAATAATTTGGGAAATGAATTATCTCCCTTGAGATAGACGTGGATGGAATGGAAACTGTCCATGGGTCATTAATAAAGGCCTAGAATGTAGGTTTAGAAAATTTAGTAATAGATTCCTGGATTGGTGGTTTACTCGGTTAAGTAATACATGGTTAGAAAAGGGTGTACCTACTTCAGTAAAGGACTTCGTCCACTAAAATGGTCTTGGAAGCAATTCCTTGCCTGCTATGGTATAACATATTATGTGCTTATTTATTTTACACATTTCCATTTTTTATTCCTATGTTTTGATTTTATAGATTATATTCATTATTTCCTTATGATTCTCTTCTTATGAACTACCACGATTTATTCCATGATTCATTTAAATGATTTTTTATAGGGAAGGATTTTCTATTTGCATGATCATGATCATATACCCTTTTGTAAATGATGATGCTTATATATCTCCCTTATTTGACCTTACTAAGAATATTATCTCATTCATTCTTATGTTTCCTTCCATAGGTTATGAAGATATATATAATGAATGACTTGTCTAATAAGGATTCTATACATGATGAACCTAGTGGGATATAATGTATTTAACATATGTACCAGTGTTTGTGTTTAAATGTTTCCAAAATCACTATACTAATATGGCCTATGGGGTTCTGTTAGTATATTGTTTAAATTATTCCAAAAATATTATGTAATGACTATGTATGTCAAGAATGGGTTTTTACAGTTTTTGAGTTTCTTTATTTAATTATTTGTATACGATGTGTAGGTTGTTATCATTTTTGAATAGATTGTAGACTGGAGATAAGATTTTTTTGACTTAAGAGGATGGTTATATTGTATACCTATCCAACATATTCCATGAGTATTGTCAACATATCATGGTACGTATATATTTGCATCTCCAAATTTTTTTTGATAAAAATATCAATTTTCTCCTTCTTTATTTTTGTATTGAACTATGATAATTTAATTTTTTTAATGTGAGATCTATTTTAGTTTATAGTGGTATGCTGCTATGATGTCATCCATGAGATTCTCCATAAGTATAATTATAAACCCCTCAATGTCTTCAACCTCCAAATATGAATTTTTTTGATGATAGGATAAAATAGGTTCATGATATCGATCAAAATTTAATAATGTCCTTGAACATAGTTTTCTAGGAATAGCCTATTGTTGGGGGAGACAAGGATTGATTATTTTTGTTATTTTTTATAATAAACATTAATAATTGTGTATTAATAAAGCTAAATATGTGGATGATTGTGTGGAAATGATCTTCCATATCTTTAAAAAAATATAGTCCTATGAATTTCAATGTTCTTTGTAGAAATCTAATACATTAGGTACCCAAATTTGATTAAGGTATTTCATATTATAGGCATACAGACATGTTGTCTTTGACTGGAATGGTTTGAATACTATCATATTAAAGTATTCTTTTATAATTTCTCTGATGATGGTGAGGTCTCTATATTTCCTCCCATAAAACCATGGATAATTTTTAGTTTCAATTTACAGTATTTTGGTCTATTATATGGTTTCTTTTTTCTCATAACTGTTGATGAATATCCAATAAAAGGAAAGAAGTACCTGAATGGTTTGTTACAAAATATCATATTTTATCTATTTATACTGATGATTTTGAACTAGTATATTTGGAGTTGTTGTAATTAGTGAATATGAAAAATGAGGATAGAAATTGCACTCCTTCTTTTCCACCAAATGGAAGCTTTAGTGTCATTTACGCAAAGAAGAGGAAGTCGTATGAACATCAGATTAGTGGTGGTTGTGGTTATCAATAGTTTTCTATCCATATTCTTTCATTTACATCCAATATTGTGCCTCTAACTTTATGTTACTGTGGTAATATTTTCCACACCCCATGTTCATGTTCTTCTTTATTACATCTTCATTTGACTGTGAATTATTTAGAATAGGTTCTCCAACTCATTTATATCTACATGTTTCATTGATATATTTATAAATCAAATAAAGATCATTATCATTTTTATGGAATTAGAAAACCATCTTAGAAATATGGAATATAATGGTATTTTATATCCTTCATGTTTTCATTCGATAGATGATTCAGAGTGAGTCTGTGATTTTTTCATTCTTGACCCAGTTTTGATTGATGATATCATTATAATTGATTAAATTGTTTCACGTCATTTTTAGGTTTATTTTTATTATCAATGTTTCTCATTTATATGATTATATATGAGTTCCATGGTGTTTCTAGGGGTGTGGGATCTGGGTTCTAATCCTACAAGAACATCCCATCTATTCATATAAGTTAATTGTATTCTACACCAATTTCTTGTGATGGAGTTTATTCTATTTTTTACCTTATCATAATGGTTTGGGAAATTCCAATCATGATCCCATATGATTACTTTGGTACTACTTTATAGATGGTGTATGTATTTATGATTGACCTAGTTAAAGGTACAGAATAAATATTTATACCTTCTTATCATTAACAACTAGTGAGTTGAAAGAGATCAATAATCAACTAAATGGAATGATAATGGATGTTTTTGTTCTGTGATGTTCTTTTACATGGGAAACACATATTTTCATTTAAAAGAACACCAATGGTTAACACCAATTTTTCATGGACTCTTAGAATTTTATATGAGTAATGATGATGAATAATTATCTATTCCCTCATGTGGACGAATTGTTTTACTAGTAAAAGGAAGAAATGTGTTTATGGTTAATTCATATTTCGTAGGGTTATCATCATCTCTATGTATATGATACTGATATATGGAATACAAAATTTAAAAGGAGAATAAATATTATCTGGACATCCAAACATCAATAACTAGATCCAATTTGCAATGCTACATACCCTCATGTGTGTCTCTAAATATGAAATAGTCTACCGACTAAAAGGGGTTTTGATTCTATCAGAGGGGAGACTATTCCCTCAATATGTTATCATATTAAAAAAATCAACAATGAATAATATAGAAAATAATCAGAGAAAATATGTCATGAAACATGATGGGACGCCATCTCACCGAGTGCCGGACAAGGTCTGCGTTAAGGCACGATGGGCTTTCCCAGTCCCCAAACATTGTAAGAAGTGATTAGGCATGAAATAAACATTTTGTGATGATTTAAATGAAAAAAAGTCATCAAACATATAAAAAGATAAATGAACATAAAAAAGGCTCAACCAAAAAAGGAACCACACCCATTAAAATATAATGTCATACCACATAACCAAATACTATATTTACTATAATTAAATAAACAATGAAACCCACCAAACTACCTCAATGTGAAAAGAAAGTCATCTCCCTTGTTCCCCTATCAAAACCTACAACAACGGGATAACTAGAAACATGAAATGCCACACCTCCACCTAGAAATAACATAGATCATAATAAAATAACACATAAGTGTCTAATCAAGGTGTGAGATAACACCAATTATGATGAGACCAATTTAATGAATCCTCACTATAATCATTAACAGAAAAATATATTTTCCAGTTTAATAAATTAATGGAATGCCAATATAATTTCAAAGGAGGATTTTTTTCCGAAAGACAACATTTAAAAAGGGAAACATTACATATAAACACTCATGATTTTAATATAGCCAATATGTCATACTGTATGTCGAACGAAGGGTTTTGATCACTAAGGGGCACTAATAATGGGAGATTCCTTATAGGTACTATAATGTAATGGAACCCTAAAACCCCTTGTATTGGTAAAACATAGATTATAAACCACAACAATCGACTTTCTCAGGGACAATCCACTAGTAAGGTCCTCCCCCATAACCTAGTGCAATCTAATTATCATTCTAGTTTAGTTAGAATTTTTATCATCAATAATTCTATGTGAATCTTGGATAAAGCAGCTTTTGAATCACTAGAACACTAGTCCTAATTCTCTCACCTAGATACCAGGAATTCGCTTTTGTGTTCATAAATATTTATAATGCTTATCACCCCACATTTAACCATGTATGCCAAAAAATGAAATAACCACACCAAGTGCCACCACTTTCAATCCCAGTTTTTTTTTCAAAAACACAACCCACACCAAAAGCATTTCTAAACATGTATTTCACATCTTATATAATTTTATTAATCATTTAAAAAGATTACAAAACAATTCCATAAACAAAAAATGGATTTACACACTAAAATAATCATTCAAAATTAAATGTACCCCAAAACGATATCAAATCATGATTCACACCACATAGAAAAATTAATAAACCACTTAAAAACAAAAAAAATATCACAAAGAGGCCCAAAAACATATATACGCACATTACACCCAACATTACATGGAAACACATTTGGAAAAACTCATTGAAGATCAAAATTTGTATTATCTAAACCCATGGCCAAACCCCTTTCAAGACACAACAAGAAAACAATTTTATATTCAAGGCTTGCTACCCAATATTTAAATAAATCACAATTAATACCCTAAGGTTCCCACCATTGAGAACATACCTTAAACATCTCAAAATATGCTCTATAGAACATTCAAAACATAATAAATGATTTCCATAATTTATAAAACATTACCATTGTCTACACCAAGGCTTTAAAAATGGAATACAACCAAAATCATAGAGGAAACCCAATATCAACCAATATGATTGTTTAAAATGTTTCAAAAAAATAAATTTTCACCTCATATTTTTATCATAAAACAAAGGAAAAATATTCTAGCATTCTTAATAAACACATAAAAATATGTCTATGCATGGAATCACCATCTTCAGGTGGGAAAAAAACCATGAAACTGGTGATAATATCTAACTACAACTCAACAACACCACAAGGGGGGAAAAATGAATCCTAAAAATTGTATATTTACCAAGGATTATATGATAAACCATTAACAATAACCTAACTACAACAATGAATGAAAAATATATTTTAGAAGAGGGGTTTACATGGTGGTGAAGGGGGTTCAACCAAAAATATGAAGAGGTGCGCCTTAGCATGGGATGTTGAGAACCAAATGATCACAATCATGGTGGGTCACACATGAGATGAGTAGATGGAGTAGAACGAGTGAGGGAGGGGGATTCCCTAGAGATTGAGGGTGTTCTAGAGAATGATGGTGTTGTGCTTCACGGTGCTGCTAAAGGGAAGTTCATTAGATTGAGCCGTCGATAGAGGGAAGTGGTTTCCTGAGGGAGGAGTTGTGGGGAGACACAACACAACCAAATAAGGTAGAGGACTATTCTAGGGTTTTAATCAATAAATAAATAAAAAACTAATATAAAATTGTAATATATATAACAGGAATACTAATAATAATAATAATAATTACTAAATAAAAATACATAAAAAAATAATAACAATAAATTTATTAATATTAATATTATTATTATTATTAAAATACATTATAATTAATTTTATTATTGTCATTTTATTGTATACACTTTTTATATTTCACATCATATTATTTATTAACATTGAACAATGGGTAGGAAATATGGTGACATGGGTGAAACCATGCAGTTTCTAACTCAATTTCTACTTATACACCCAATGTTTCCAATCCCCAAAATTGGTATTAAAAACTAATAAAATCAAATATGTATTCAACCAAAACCCAAAAAAAATTATCCAAAGCTAATAAAATTATTAAAATATATACTTACAAGGGTTGGGGTGAAAAAATTCTCCCCAACATAATTCTTTCCACCTCTAGAAATCCATAAGAAGACCTAACCCAAATGTAGAAACTAGTACTTCTTCTTAGTCATAGAGAATTTCCAATGAACATAAAACTAGAAAATATAGAATAATATTTATAAAGGATTATACAATAAAATCATACTCATGAAAATAAAAATGGATTCCACATTATTTTCCTCCGTCCCCATAAGTTGAAACCATGTCCAATTGATTGATCAAATGAAAAGAGCTTCCCGGAATCTACAATCCAAATTCTTTGGTCAAAACCCTCACACATCAGCTAACGAGAACTATGCCACTAGACAGAAAAATAAATAACAATCAACCCACAACTTAAAAAATACACTTATGATTTTAATTCAATGAAATAGTAGGGTGTGCACCGGTCCAAAATCGAAATGAATCTCTATGTTGATAGAAATAACATAACCAAATTACTGGAATGGGGAGGCTCAGATGGACTCTCCCACATAAGGTATATGATATATCAATTCATATCAATGTAATTTTAGTATGACAAATGTTGAGTATCCCCACAATAAATATAAACTAGATTAACTGACTGGCATATACCGACACAAACAACCCTTAATGGTTATCTTGGGATATTCCAGAATACAAAATATCTCATTACAGGGTACCTGATTAATGAATCATTAATCCAACCAAAAGACACTACATTATTCACCTATCCCATGATATTACCAATCTTGGATGCACCCAAATCAATAATGAAATAAAAACAAAAATTTATGTGAAATTATACATAGATGGACACATGAAATATTTCATCCACATTAATAAATTCAAAGTGTATTGGGAAACGATGTCAACTACACCCCGTTTTATGTAAAGATTAATACTCTCACCCACATGTTCCACAACATGTATATTAAGTCACCATTTAAATTTTCACTAAACAAAACAATTAAAATAGAGCTTCCAAATCAAAACATTGTCCTGTTTTCACATCCCACACCAATGATAGATGTTTAACAAATATCGTTTACACCCATTGGGTTTTTTGACTACACATCATCTTCACTAGGGGACCTAATGAAAGACCTCAGATAGTTCATGAATCTTCTTCATCACATTAAAGTTCTAAAAACCACCTGAATAGAACTTCTTCTTCTAGTTCCATAGTCAACAACTTCACATACCATATTGAAACTCTAAGACATAACCTATATTGAAACCAACATTTATCAAACAATGAATTTTATAAAAAATGTCTTAGAGGAGGAAAAAGAATCAACCCTTTTACTTTAAACAATAAAACATGAAAAGAAGAATTCACATATGAATATCCCATCAGAGACAATGAGATTCAAATATCAATAAAAAGGAATACATTATTCCATTCAAAAATAAGTTGTCAGAATGTTCCACGAAATTTGAATTTACATTTCTACGAATAATGCCACATAAAAAATCCATCGATCATGACCATGGTATCTTAAGATTATTTATAATGGATGCAACCTTAAACTAGATCCCAAATAGAATAAGACTTCTGCATGTGGCCATAAAGGCCACTTATGACAAGGCCCACCACAATGGGGGTCCTAACATGAAACCATTCATAGTAGAAACAGATGATTGTTATAAAGCTTTTTTATTATAGAAGTCAGCCCTAACACTTCTGGATGCATTACATTCACCATACTAGAATTTCCTTCACCACGCCAAGATAAATTTTTTTTATCAGGTAATCAAAGATCACCTTTGACCAGAAAACAATGTAATGAAACTAAAACCTCACCCATATCTTCTAGAATCCTCTCTTCTTCCATGACATGATTCAGTTAATCAGGAAAAAAATTATGGATTCAAATATTGATTCTCATGATGAAAATACTTATGTTGATTAACGTGAGGGTATTAAAATGGAGGATCACTCGTGGACACTATCCAATCATCACTTAACACATTATGGGGACATAAAATAGCCCAACATGAATAAAAAGGACGTAACCAAGTTGTTACATTGGTCAAAACATCCCACAAATAAATGTGAGTGGAACAACTGCAATGGCTTCATGAATCACTCATTATAAGAAACCAATTATCATTATCTCATACCAACTCACTTAGGAAACACTAATTGAAATATTTTTCATGGATGAAGAGATTTTAATTTCAAATTACCTTGTGAGATAAAACTCCAAATAAAAAATGTTTACACCACACAATTACATATTACCAAACACCCATTCGTTTCATAGAAAACACCGTTACTGATTATACATGTTTGATGGGTGGCATAATTACTATGGTCACCACATGGGACTCACACATGCATGCACTCATTCCAACTGGGAGTCAATTAACATTCCACATATAACCCACCACATGGTCGCCCAAGAAATTACCCAGAGAGAAAAAAATTCTATTCAATTTTCAAAACAAACATTCAACCCTCATCCTTTACATTACCATTTAAGGAACCCATAAAACATTTACATAGCATCCAAAAATTCACTAACAACCAAATAAACAAAAATTTCAAATAAAACAAACATTAAAACTCTACAAATTGATTCCAAAATTTTTTATTACATTAAAAAAACATTTCAATAGTTTTTGAAATCCAATTTAAAACAAATTTCCCCAAACCCACATTGTCATAATTCATGTTTATTCACAATAAATAATTCGAACAAAGAAAATTTTGATATTAATAAAACAAATATATGATAAACTCAGACTAATAACCCCAAAACAATTTAATAAAATTTAACCTTTCTAAAGATTGATTCGAAACATAAATGAAAACCATGTTTACACCATTTTTTGAAAATCAATCCATTTGCAGTTTAATCGTCAAATCACATAAATATCTTAAAATAAGTGTCTAGATCAGTTTTTAGAACCCATGGAGATAGAAGATAATGCAAGGGAAAATTTTTTTCATTAGGGGGATTTGAAAAATTGTTCTGGTCTATACACCAATCACTATGTTGTCAAAAATAGTGTTTTAGGACAATTTCCTAGGTGCCACAGGGCTTTACAAACCCTACGAGATCACTAAGACCATTGACCCAACTACCATTTTATTTCTCAAAAAAGTGAAACAACATAAGGATCAAATGACTCAAATGAAACACTATTTACATTGGTTACTTTAGTCCCTTCACAATTAGTGTGGGCCATGCACCCTACTCGTTTTCATAATGTCATGTCTAGAAAATCCTTTCTCGACTTTATGTAGACTCATACACATAGAACTTGACCCAAGAGAGTATAACATCCAATGATACCATTTTCTAACAATCGAAGTCATGTTTCCATCCAAACTGAACTGTGGTAAGGCCCGAAGGGAACTCTCGATCCCCATGGGCTTCCAAAAGTTTCCTAATATCAAATAAACATTTATGAATGATTTACACAAATAAAGATGTCATGAAAAAACTAATAAGATAAAGGAACTCAAACCAATAAAGGCAAAAAATACAAAATTATGTTCAAATATATTGATTTGAAACATAACCAATCACTATATGTACTAAAATTAATGAAACCATGAAACTAACCTGATACTATCTATTTGAAAAGAGAGGCATCTCTCTCGAGCCACGGATGACACATGCATCATATAGAAATTTAGAATGTTTAGAAACCATGACTCCACCTTGAACAAATATAAAAAATTGTATACTTTCAAAAAAAGTGTTTTAGTAGGTTGTGAGATAACACCAAATACAATTCCACAAAAAAATTATTCCATGCTCTAAATATTAAATGAAAAAAACATGCTGGTTTTATAGATTAAAGGAATAAATGTAAAATTTCAATTGGAATAATTTTATTAACAACCCACTTTAATGTATGGAAACATTAAATATAAACACACATGATTTTAGTGTATCCAATATATCTAGTTTTATTCCAACTATAAGGGACACATAATTAATGATAACTGATCATGGGAGAATCCATACAGGTACTAGCTATCAATGGGACCCTAGAACCTCATGTCTCAGTGAAACTTGGCATAGATCCCTCGTCTGTCAGCTTTTTTTGTGAATGAGAAACTAGTAAGGGACACCCACATAACCTAGTTGCCTCAAATAATCATTAATGTTTAGTATGTTATGTCATCATCAATCTTGCTAATAGCAAAATGGATAAATCCACATCTGAATCTGTAACACGATATTCGTAGTCTGGCCACTTAGTTACTCAGACTTCACTATTGTTCTCATACAGGATTTTTAAGAAAAAATGATATTAACACATAGAAATAAAACAATGAAATATCAATAGAAAATACCACTAAATTCAATCCCAACAACAATTCAAAAAACAATATGAATACCAAAAACATTTACAATATTGTTTTTAACCACTTATACAATATAAGTAATCTTTTAAATTGATTATAAAAAAATTCCATGAAGTAAAAAACTGCTTTTAAAAAATAATCTTTCAAAATTAAAGTCATGCCAAAACTATATCAAAAAATTATTTTTATCACTATGAAAATTTAATAACACACATTCAAACTTTAAAAATATTTCCATGAAGAAAAAAAATCTATATACCCAAAATACATAATACATCTCATGGAAACCCCATTTGAAAAAATTCAATGAAGAGCACAATTTATTTCATTGAAACCCACGGCCAATCCCATATCAAACACACATAAATATAAATGTTTATTTTCATGGAATATTTATTAATATCTAAACCACTCACAATTTATACCAAAAATTTCCAATGTAGAGAAGAATCCCAAAACAACTCAAAACGTGCTCTAATCCACCAGTTAAACTTATTAAATAGATTCTATTATTTATAAAACATTACCAAGGTTCACACCAAGGATTTACACATGAATAAAAGAATAAATCATACAGAAACTCAAACATTAATAAATATTCTTAACAAAACCTTTTCAAAAACCAAATTTTCCTCAAAAATATTAACCATAAATCACACAAAAATGTATTCAAGAATGAATAGTTAAATCATCAAATAAAGTCTATGCTTAGAATCAACTACCTTCGGTGTGGAAAATCCTTGAAACCGGTGTGAATCTCTAATCACACCACAACCAAAGCACGAGGGAGCCAAAACAAACCCTAAACAAGGAGTATTTGAAAAATAATGTTATTAAACTACTAACCCTAATAGAATTAATTTAACATCTAGGATCTTTTTAGGATTGGGGATATAGATAATGAGCTTATAGCTAATACATAATAACATACCAATTACATGTAGAATCTTATACTAACAATCCTTTTTTTAATAATATAAACTCTTAAAAACATGATATTTGTTCATGTTTTTTTTGAATAACATTCCTTGATCCATCCTCAATTCTATTCTTATTTATTCCATATGAAAAAAATAAAAATATAGGATTAGGATAAAAATTTGTGTAAAGGATACACAAATAACGAAAACTAATAGTATTGGGAAAACATAAAAACCATGAATACTTTATCATAAAGTAAAAAAATTTCATCTTTAAGAAGTAGTAAATTTAAATAACTGAATAAAATGTCATTGCATACAATTTATTTGCCACATTTTTCCTATAAACTTTATATAAAGTAAAATATATCATATAAAGTTAACATTGGATATAAACATACTTAAGTGGAATAACTATACAGTCAACTTCCACACATATCACTAAATGGAATAACCATAAGGATGACTTCCATACCCAATGTATTGGAGGATATAATGTTAGCACCTGTACATGGTTTATCATGGAACCATCCATAATTGGTTTATCATGTAACCACCTATCATTGGATTATCCAGAAACCACCCATCAAATTTCAAATTATAATTATATAATAAAAACATGCAAAAGAATGAAATTATCATCATTTCACACATCAAATTTCATTTTCAATCTTAAATAAATTAGTTCATCATATTGAAATAGTAAATCCACATTAAAACAAATTTTAAATTTGAAAAACACCCAAAAAGGGAATAACGTATTTATATTCCTTTTAAAACACGAAATATAAATATGGAGCCAACTATCAAATATTGGTTATGGTAGAGGAGTCATTGTCACTGCATGCATTAAAAAACAGTAATTTTTTTTATTTAGTGAAACAATTTGTTGAAAATATTTCTTTTGAAAAATGTTGAATAAAATTATAAGTCATGTTGGTTTATTATACAATATTAAAAATAAGGTGGTGTATATTATCAGAATATGCCTCGATGAAAGGATATTAAGACGAAGTCCCTTATCTCTAGTATGACACATTATCTACAATCGTTACATTCATTAATAAAAAAATATGATAATTTTATCTTTTTTTAGAACCATTATAATGATTATGATTCCTTTTATATCACTTATTAGCATGTTATAAAAATATATAATTATTTATGATCATAAAAGATGTTTTGTCGATATTCGATACAAGAGTCAAAAATGAACTTGTTTTGATGTAAATTTTCAATGTAGTAAAAATTCCCTAATATCAAGAATATTATTACTGAATTAATTTTCATATATATCATATATATCATGTATATATGTATATATATTATCCATAATATTTGAAGATAAAAAATGAATGGTAGCATTAATGGAGACAGTTGGCCGTATGAATGCATGAACGCTACTTTGATTTCATTATTTTAATAAATGTTTAATAAAAAAATTATATAAATGAATATTAGAATAGTAGTATAATTTTAATTTCATTTATGTCTCATATGATTAAAAAACCATCCTTTATATATTACATGTATTGAGGGAACGTGTCAGATCGCCTTAAGCGGGATGTAGTCCATACTACCTCAAACCAAATTATCATATTTACACAGCATCGAAAGAATAATGGTATGTCGAAAATAAAAATTACAAAATCTTAAGTAAAACCATCATATATATCATATATAGATATATTCCAATCAAAATGAATACCATGAGAGGTGTTAGGAATAATTGAACAATCATTATTTTGCGAGGCAGTAGTTCATCATACATATAAACAGTATGTTTTATGTCCATTAAATAGAGGTTTTTGTAATTTTAGGTGGTTGAAATAGGAAAAAAGAACATCCAAGTATATTTAAAATACTAGTTTTGTTATGAGATAATGTAATTATGATAGGTTAGTGGATTGGTGAAGGAAAATAAATTAATGGAGCATGAGAGAGGATGTTACCTCTAATCTAGGTAACTCCTTTTGGTTTGATCCAAAAGCCATACAAGAGTTCCTTATACCCAATTTAAGGCTTATATGATTAATATAAGGATTTTTGAATTTTATTTTAGTATAATTTGGGAATGCCAAGGGGCATGAGAGGTGTGAGTTTTTGAGTAGATGTGGTGGCATTTTATAAGAGGGGGGGGGGACATTAAGAATGTCTTGAAATAAAATTTTATTATAAGTTTATTTTCAAATTATAATTGTTTTAATGTGATATATTTCATGGATAAGATAAGGATGGGTATTATACTATAAATATATTTTTTTAGTAATTTTTAAGTCAAAAATGTTACCATATCTTTGGGGTTCAACACATAGTTAAATAAATTAACTCTTACCGCGTATTCTTGTATGTTTACACAACATGGTTAATATAGTTACTATAAAATGAAAAGAAAACCTTAATTGTAAAATTGATGACTTTTTAACATTATATAAGTAATTTGGATAAATATAATAATTTAAATCTGAATATATCAATTTGTTAAATAGTATTTTTTCAAAAAAAAACATTTATGTCAATTCTGACACTATTTAGTAATTGATTTTTGATAAAGTCATAACAACATAATTTATTAAAAATTATACATTTAATAAAAGAAAAAATTTCATAATCATCCATAAAATTAGTGGACTAAATCAACATTTTTTAATTATATTTATTTTAACTTTTATAATATCATTTATTTGAATGATTCATTAATAATGTAATCACTACATCAACATTATGTCAAAAATAAATTTATTTATATAATGAATAAAAATTATCAATAAAATACCATGATGTAGAAAATATTATTATATTTATAATGATTAATTTTTTTCAATGATATCATATATATTACCCAATATTAAAATTTTTTTAGTAAAAATATTGATTTTTTTATGATTATTTCTCTTTACTTTAAATTAATTATTCTAACAAGTCATTATCACACCCAAGTGGCCCCATGGGGTATCCAAATATACCTAAGGATTTTAAGGGTCGTCCATATATCACCCAATAGAAATAGGACATGTGTTATAATAGTTTTATATTATTATAATATTATTTTTCCCTTCCTTACATGATTTACCCATTATCCAGGAAAAAAATTACTTAAGATACTATTCATAATGTCCAAAAATAAAAGGTACCAATATAAAAAATTTGGACCTTTAGATTCCAAATATGAAATCCATTTTTCCAACATATAATTGGAAGAAATTAATTGAAAATAAATTCCAGTTGAAAAAACTAGAAAGAGTGTTTTTAAGAAGGAAAAACTATCTCAATATTGACATGTGTTTATATCAAATTTCAATATGAAATTACATATAACACCAAACATTGGAATAAATTATAATAACATAATCAAATCAAAAATTAATCCTAATTAATAAATTAAAGAAAATATATGAATAATTTGTATGAATTTGTAGTTTTGAATTAAAATTCAACTTTTTTCTATATTTATTAAAATACGAATTTTATCAGAAAAATACAAAAATTTCATGAAAAGAAAATTTTGAAGATCAGAATTTAAATTAGAAGATTATTTTATAAAATAAAACAAATTAAAGTGAAAAAACTACATAAAAAATTTTTCCTCCATCAAAAGGTGGTAAAATGGGGTTTTTAAAATTTTAAAGTAGTTTATTCTTAAAATTGTATTCATTCACATTTTAAGCCCTTAAAATTTATTGGATAAATGTAAAAACATCAAACAAACATATGCCATCAAATTTTTGTTATTTTTTTCATTCCCGCCAATACAAGTCCAAGGATTTAACTACTATTTAAAATTATATAACTATGTTAGTATTATTTTCTAGTATAACTCAATGTTATGTGGAATGTTTTATTTCGGAGAAACATGTTGTTCTATGTTGAGCACACTGTTAGAAAAACTAACCAATTTATACTAAAATTGTTATGTTCATCATAAATATTAATATATATGAAAATTTATTATTCTATAAATACATTGGATGTTACATACTTTCCTTTTTTTGGAAATTACATCTCCACAATTTAATATTCATTTGAAATAAGTGGTAGTATTTTTCCCTCATAATTTTTTTTGGATTACAACGTTGCCTCTTCAAAAATATTTTTTTTCCAAAAACATTTTCCAAAAGAATCACCTTATTTCACAACACATTCTCTCTATGATAAATTATATGAACAGGTTATTTTTCATAATAATGATTGTCTTCCTAAAAACTAACTATGGACTCAAAACATGAGATGGATCTGGTAGATAATTTCTCATCAATAAATCCTAAAAATAATTGTGTATCTAAGATAATAGTTGAGGTAAATCTAATATGTGTTCCACAGATCCAACATTCTATTTTATTTTATAGGGTCCAATGATCTTTGGTCCCATAATTACATTTTACAAAAACACATCACACTTTTCCATGGAGAAACATTGAGAATGAGATGATCACCTACATCGAAAGAAATATCCTATGATTATCCTCATAATTTATCTTCCTTTTATGAGATGTCGTTATGTAATTATTAATAAACTAAACTTGTTATACCATCTCTTCTACAAATTATGGTCCTATCAACTTCCTTTATCATACATCCTTCCAAAAAGATATAGTTCAACACCTCTTTCCATATAATTCTTGAAATGGAGGAATATTTTTAGTATAATGATAAATTTTATTTTAAGAATTATCAACCAATGAAATATGTTGATCCCAAATTACCTATTAATTCATTGAACAAGCAGAGAGAATATCTTTGAAGGACTAAATACTTTATTCTGACTACCTATCTGTTTGTGGATGAAATGATGTAATGAAATTTAATTAAGTTTTGAATGAAGTCTGAAGGATATTCAAAATGTTAAAAGTGAATCAGGGATCATACTCAGATATAATAAAGAGGTTTACTCCATGTATCATGATTATCTATTTAATATAAAATTGAGAATGTCTATCTAGAGACATAATATCTCGAATAAGAATAAAATGATAAGATTTATTCAATCTATCAACAATAACACAAATGGACTTTTTACCTAAATAAACCTTTGGTAATCACACAATAAAACCCATGTATATGTTTTCATATTTACACTCTATCACTAGAAAAGGATAAAGCATCTATTTTGGTAAATGTCAATCTACATTAACATGATGACAAGTCAAACACTTCAATGTAAATCTAGAAATATATCTTTTCATTCCATTCCACCAGTAATAATCTTGATGATCTATGTACATTGTTGTATTGATAGGCTGAATTGCAAATGGAGAACTACGATCTTAACATAACTACTAGTTTTTAAACTATGAATAACAAGGAACACATAATATTCTCTAAAACATAAAAACATAGTCTTCAACAATGTTAAATTCAGGTGACATACCCTTCTTAAAAAATTCTACATTTTTCTGCAACTCAATGTCTTCTTATTGTGCTTGACAAATTACGGTTGATAGAGACGATTTCACTACCACCTGAAACAAAAAGAAGAATTCCCAACACCAACAACATTCAATACAAAGTTAATCAAATCAGTAACCACATGATCTTGTTCCAAATGTATCATGGTTTATGTGGCATTACTCTTCTATCTCAAAACATCATTGAAATTATTTTATTTTCTTAGGAGGTAGTGAATCGTGAAATCCCAATCCTTGAACAATTATTTCCATATCCATTATCTCATTATTAATTCATTATAAATGAATATATACTAAAAACCTTTTTAATTAGTATGTATTTCACACCTTATGTAATTTAATGGATGCCTCCAAATTTTTAATGAAAAAAACAACAATAGATAATTCCAAATAATTTGTAGTGTAATGTAACTCATGAGGATTCAAATTACATGAATCATAAATAATTACTTGATCATTTTTCCTTAGGACACAACCAATTTTATTAAATGATGTGTCACTGTAGAGAAAAAACTCATTATTCCTAGAAGGAAGGGAAAAACTGGAGAACTTACTAGTATTATATTCAATTCTTTAAAACAATAATAAAATTATTTTTTATAAATAAACATAACTTCCTTACCCGTTAGAATAGTTATTAGGGTAGATACCTAAATATATTTTTCAAAAATCTGTCATTAATAACCAAATAATCCATGAAAACTATGAATATTTGTCATATTGGTAGGTATTGGACACTCTTCACCAACTTTTGTTTTAGAACGGTAAATAATTATCCCATATTTACATATAATATATAGAGAAAATGATTTTTTTGAAAATAAAATTTAATTATACTAAAATTCTCATATAGTTTCTATTCGTTTTGGGTTTTCATAATAGTCTTTATGTTACATTAATGTTCTTCTTGACTTTTATACTATACACAAATATCACCTATAAACATAGACACAACCGATACAGAAACTAATGAAGGAATATTTTCATGAGATTCATAAAATACAGCAGGTGAATTAGAAAACCCAAAGGGGATAACTACAAAATCATAATGCTTATATCTTGTTTGGAATGTAATCAATGGAATGTCATATTTTTTTACCTTCAACTGATGTCACCTAGACAAGAAATAAATCTTGAAAAAATAATCATCTCCCTAAAGATGATCAAACAATTCATTAATATTTGTAAAAAATACAGGTTATTAATAGTGAAATTATTCAAGTATTTGTAATCAATACATTGTCTCATAGAACTATCTTCATTATTTCATAAATAAAACTGGTATACCCCATGGTGATGTGCTAGGTAAAATGAAACCTTTATAAAATAATTCATTGAACAAATTTTTAATTCCACATGTTTCACGTGATTCAATTGATAAGGGGTTTAGAAATAGTCTTTTCATTGTGAACAAAATCATTAGTAAATTCAACCTCCATATTGGGAACAATACTAGGCAATTAATCATGAAAAAACACCTATGAATTGATTAAGTACTGGAATGTCAGTAATTAAAATTGTTTCTTTCATTTCAAAAACATGATATAGATAACATTCAATTCTATCTTTAATTAATCTTTTAGCTTTATTTAATGTTATCTAAGGAACAAAATCAATGAATAAACCTTTTTTGGGCATTACAATATATTTTTCCATGGTGATCTGAATGCCAGTCGACACCCAAAATGATGTCAAATTTAATTGTGGGAGGTCAACAAGATTTTAAATAGTGACTGTCGCACAAATGATAATATGAATATTCCTATAAATTATGGGTACATTAATACATTCCCCTAGATTCATTGAAAAAATTCTCTATCAAATTTATGTGGTGTTATTCCTAATTTACTTGCAAAGCAGTCAGAAATGAATGAATTTGAAGATCCAATGTCAAATATTGTATTGATATATTATGAAAAACTAGTAACATATCTATCACTACTTCATTTGATGTTCGCACATCAATTTTAATTTTGTAAAATGATTTGTACATTCCCTTATGTTATCGATCATGCAAGGTTCCTCCCTAGGTAATCAACATTGTACATAAATTGGCATAACGTCTTTTATCATTGTAACTAAAACATCATAATGTTATTATTTCAATTCCAAAATGATAATCTTCATTATAGTTACAAGAAATATGGCCAATCTTAACACACCAAAATCAATTCCCTGACATTGATAGGAATTACCCATGATTCTCTTTACCATAGTTCTCAAAAGTTGGAAATTTGGTTTTCATTCCTCTAGGATTATTTTATCAATTTTTTCTCATCTCCTTCCAATAGGATCACTTATATTTTTTTCTCCCAAGCAATATATTCTCATTTGAAAACTCTCTTTATACCTTCCTAGAACATCAGACATGATTTTCATTACAGTTGAACTCAATAGATGTTAACTCCATTCAATATTTTGTCTCCAATATTGAGTAAAACCGATTTATCTAACTATCAATATCCTAGATATAAGTTCGGATGAACCATGAAAAATGTTTGATGGTTTCTTCAATTGAACCCATTGAATCTTTCTCCATTTATCTCAATTACATAAATTTCATTTATATCTTATATTGAACTATATTAGTAAAATAATTAGAAATGAATATATTCATAAATTCATAATATTCCATGTAGTCATTATCTTTACGTCCACTAATATTTTTATTCACTGACCACTACTAATTTGCTTCACCTTCAAAAAAATAAATAGAAAGTCTAAAATTTTTATTTTATGAACATCCCTTTACATATAAGTACATTTCCAGTTCTTTTATCCACCCATAAACATACACATGGTCATATTATGCTCTTAATGATGGGGGATGTTACCTAGGGTAATACTCCAATATTTACATATTCTAATGTGGTTAGTCTAGTTGATCTCATGCATGGACACGACCACCATTAATCGCTTCTATCAACTAATCTATAAATGCAACAAACTATTCAGTTCCGATTCCCACCATCCCATCATGTTGATTTGGAGGGTTATTACACTCTATATGCCTTCCCATCATAGCTTCCCTATTTTATCTGTGGAAAACAGTTCTAAAAAATATATAGTATATATAAAACATGGTATTAATTAAATTCTATATCATTTAATTATGACCATAATGAAAAAATAATTTATGAATATTCTATTAACAATATTCATACTGCTATAGTTATCTAAACTAACATCAGATTCCAACTATAATGCCCTTACCTTAAACATTACATAGTCTTCTAATAAGTGAAAAATTGACATAAGTTCACTTTGAATATCTATTCATGTTTATAGATTAAATAATCTGATAATAATTTATACATAGAATCATAAATATTACAATTAAACATTTCCACTCACTATCCATTTATTTCATAAAACATATACTTTTTAAAACATGGTATTGTTTCATGTTTTAATAGTGTGACCTTTCCTTGATCCATAATTTACTCTATTATTCCATAATTTATATGAAAAATATAATAAAATGTGGGATAATCATAAGAAGATCCGTAAAGGATACACATATAAGAAAAACTATTAGTCTTGGGAAAACATGAAAACCATTAATACATTATCATAATGTAATATTTTTCACCATTAATGAGTAGTAAATATACTTTACTGAATGCAAGATCATTGTTTACCCTTTTAGTAATCAAAATATTACCATAAATCACATAGAAAAAACATATAACATATAAAGGTTACATGTGACATAATCATACATAAATGGAATAACCAAATAGTCGACTTCTACACATACCACTAAATGGAATAGCCATATAACTGACGTATTATCCCAAGGCATTGGAGGTTAGGACGTTTCCACACATCAATGGTTTATTAAGGAACCACCCATATTTGGTTTATCACATTACCACATATTTTTGTATTATCAGGTAACCAAATGTCAAAGATAAAAGTATTATTATATAATAATAACATGTAAAAGATTTCAATAACAAACATTTCACTCATAAAATTTCAGTTTCAATCACATGAAATCATTTCCAGATATTGATATAGTAAATCCACATTCCAAACTGTTTTCAATAACAAAACACCCAGTAAGGAATAAGATATTTATTTTAATTTTAAAAACATTAAATCTTATTGAGGAAGAAAAATATCAAATAATGGTTTCGTCAGAGAAGTCATTGTGGAAGAATATGAAAAAAAAATTCTTTTTTTTTGTTTAGTAAAATACTTCATAGAAAAATATTCCTTTTTGAAAACTGTAGAATGAAATTAAAATTAAATGTTCTTAATTATAAACCTTTTAAATAAATTTGGTGTATATTATCAAAATATGCCTTAATGAAAGGAGATTGAGATGAAGTCCCTTAACTTTAGTCTGACCTGTTACATACAATCATTATGTTGAGGAATAATAAACATAAGATAATTTTAAATTCCTTATTAATCTTTTTAAAATTGATTAATCCATTTATATCACTTACTAATATGTTACAAATATTACATAATTATTTAAGATAATATTCTAAGATTTTTCGATATTCGATACATGAGTCAAAAATGATGTTCTTCTAATAAAAATTGTTCATGTAGTCCAAATTACATCATCTAAAAACTATTATTATGGTTATAAATATCATATATGTCAAGTATATATGTATTTATAACATCCATTATATTTCTATATAAGAAATGAAATGCACCATTCATGGAGACGGTTGGTTGTACGTCGCATGAACACTACATTCATTTCATTGACATATTAAAAAAATAATATTAAAATTATATAAATATATATTATAATACCAATATTATATTTATTTTATTTATGTCTCATTGGTTTAATAAAAACATACTTTATACATTCCATGTATATCCATAATGATTCACATAGCTTTGAGGGGCGGTAGTCCACAATTACTCAAATGATATTATCGAAGTTACACATCATGGATAGAATAAAGTTATGTGGTAAACAAATATTAATTAATTATAGAGAAAAAATAATTATAGTATATATCATATATAAATATATTACCATCATAGTGTTTAACATAAGGGGTGGTAGGATAAATGTGAAAAATCGTCATTTCGTGAGGCAGTAGTTCATTGTACATAGAAACAGTATGTTCTGTATCCATTAAATTCATTTTTACGTACATAGAGATAAAAACATTACCATAAAAACATCTTGGTATATTTATGATATTGATATTTTTGTCAAATAATTTAATAAGTAGTTCTTAGGGGGTTGTATAATGAAAATAATTTAAATGATTTTGAGAGAATACATTACATCTATATCGGGTAAGTTCTTTTTATTTTAGCCAAAATGCTTCAATGAGTAATCTTTTTAAAAAGGTAAGGATTGTATGTGGAAGGAAGTGATATTGGGAGATTATTTTATCATAATTTTTCTGAGACAAGGGTCTTGAGAAGTCTGATTAAAAGGGTAGTGGTGGTGGCTTTTTCTAAGAGGGATGAGGGGCACTTTAGGAAATTCAAAAAAATATTATTTTAGAAAAATATTATTTTATAATTCAAATAGTTACAAAGTGATATGTTTTTGGGATATGATGATTATGGTTCTAAATTATCTCAACCAATATGTTTTACACAAGTTTAGGTCACAAATTTAACATTCTCATTTGTCTTTAAACCATAGTTAACTAAATTAACTCCTACCTTGAATTTTTGTATTTTTACAATATATAGTGAATATGGTTAGTATAAAATACCATCAGAATATAAAGTGGATAATTAATAAAAAAGTTCACATTATATATGTCATTAGGATGAATCTAATATTTTTATGACTATAATATAATTTAATATAATTTTATTTGTTTTAAAAAATAACTTATCTAAATTTAGAAACTATATAGTATTTGATTTTATTAAGTAATAACAACATGATTAATTCAAAAAAACTAAATTAAAAAAAAAATATCATGTCATATTCATCCATAAAATTATTTACAGACTCAAAATATTTTAAGAATGTTAAATTTAATATTTATAATATCATTTATTTTATTTATTAATTAATAAGGTAATAATTGAATCATAATTGTGTCATAAATAATTTTTTTAATTTAATGCCTAAAAATTATAAATAAAATTCCATGATGTAGGAAATTTTTTTTATCATTCTAATTAATAGACTTATTCATAGAGATCACTTATATAACAACATATTGAAATTATTCTTGTGAAAATATTCATGTTTATGTTACGTTTCTCTATACATCAAATTAATTATTATAACATATCATTATCACACCCAACTGGCACCGTGGAGTCCTAAAATCAACCCAAGGATGGTCAAGGATGGAAATATCTCATCAAATAGTAATATAAATTATTTTATGGTAGTTTTATATAATTATAATATTATTTATTACCCTTATTTACCTGATTTATCTTTTAACCATGGTAAAAACGTTTGTGAGGTTACTATTCATAATGTTAAAAAATAAAAGATATCTTTTTAAAAAACATAAACCTTATGATATCAAATATATAATTAATTTTACCAAATTAAAAATAAATAATTTTATGTAATTAATTTAAAATAAATTCCCACTATTGAAACCAGAAAATTGGTTTTTACGAAGTAAAAACATTCCAAAGATTGACATGTGTATATGTTCAGTTTCAAATTGAAATTACTTTTATTGAAAAAATTAGATGAAATAAAAAAATCAATATAATTAAACTTTAATACCAACTAAAAATATATATAACTATATAAATAAATTATCCAAAAATGAACTTTTGAATTAAAATTTCGTAGTTTTTACTATTCATTATAATATGAATTTTATCTGAAAAATACAAAAAATTCATCCAAAGTAAATTTTGAAGTTCTGATTTATTATAAAAGGTATATTTGTCAAATAGAATATATAAAAGAGAAATAAACTATATTTAAAATATTATTCACCTACAGAAGTTGGTAAAATGAGCTTTTAAAAACATCAGATTCTTTTCTGCTTAAAATTGGATTCATTTTCATTTTAGGCCACTAAAAATTATTCGATAAATGAAAAATCATTTAAAAACCATTTATAACCATATTGTAGATAGATTTATTCCTTATTGTTAATAAAACGAATAGACATGATCAACCATCTAAAATGATAAAACAAATATTGATTTATTTTTCAACATAACTCAATGTTATGTGCAACGAATGAATTAAGAAAAATCCATTATTATTTGTCAAGTATTCTATCAGAAAAAGTCTCCCCATTAACATAAAATAAATATGTTATTAATATATATTAAAAGTTAATAAAATTTATTATTATATAAATACCTAGGTTGTTTCAAGTGCACCATAGGCTAAGAGGTGGCACACCAAAAAGAATCATCAGACGTTGGTCACATATGATTTGGGAGGACGAAGGAACTGCACGAGGGAGAGGGTGTCTCTAGAGAAGGAGGTGCACAAATGGAGGGTGGCATGACATGGTGATTTGTTGTAATAAGAATGTCCACCTATGACAGTTTTTTGGTGAGGGAAGGGGTCGCCTAAGGGTTATGATATAGGGAGGTGTTGCATGACCAAAAGAAGCGGTGAAAGAATAAGATAGGGTTTTAATTAAAAAACAAAATACAATAGTAATATTGATAGTAATAACTAAAATAAGAATAATATTAATTTAATACCGAAACTAACAATAAAAATAATTATAAAAATAATAATCTTAATATTGATTATAATAATATCATAATTGTTTTTATAAAATCAATTCATAAAATTTCATTTTTTTTCTTTCTTATTTTATTTAATTATATTTTTATTAGTCATTCCATTTTATTTATTTACATTGAAAATTGTGTGGGACGCATGATGACCTGGGCGAAGCTTTAGGGTTTCCAACCCATTCTATGTATGTCCACCCGATGATGCCAAGCACATAAACACACATTTTTCCATTAAGAACTCATGAAATACAATCATGACTCAACTGAAACCCTAAAAAATTATCTAAAGAAACTAAAAAAAATAAACAAAAAAATTTCAAGGGTTTGGGTGTGGACATTCTCTACACCATAATGCTTTCAACTCACATAAATCCATATGAGGGATTAAACCCAATGTATAATCTAATACTCCTTCACAGTCCAAGTGAATTTTCCAATGATCATCCAATGCGAAAAGCCCATAACACTATCAATAAAGACAGATAAATATAATTAAAACATAGAAGACTCAAAATGGGCTCATCATTGTTTTCCATCTAACCCAAAAGTGAAATCTCATCCAATTGATCAACAACAGGAAAAGTGATTCCCACAATGAAATATAAAACCTGTTATGTAAAATATCTCATACATCAATAAATATGACATACACCCTTAACCCAAAACATGCAACAAGAATCTATACACAATATGATAAATAATCCCCTGATTTCAATTCAACTAAAGAGTAGGGTGTGCTTCATTCTCGATTTGATACCTTTTTCCATGTTGAAATCAAGAACATTACTAAATAACTAAAATTAGGAGGTCGCAATGGAGTCTACACAATAAAGAATAAGCTACATTAAATAAATTTAGTAATCTTTTAGCAAGCCCCATGGTTGGTCTCCCCACCATAATGTTCAACAAGCTAAACTGATTAGCATAGACCATCGTGAAAAAACTGACATTGTTATCTTGGGAGATTCTTTAATAGAAAATCCTTCACTACATGGGTATTGATTATTGAATCTCTAAACTAATTAGATATAACTACATCTTACACCACTCCCATGACATTTACAATATCGTTTATGGCCAAAAAATACTGAAATTAAAAAAATGACATATAATGATGATTATACATAGACAACCACACAAAAAGTCACATCCATTGGGGGTAGACACATATAGTTTTGAGAGAACAATAAATCTACACCCCTTTATAACCAATTAGAAATCCTTTAACAAATGAGGGTCACGATGTGGATATTAAGTCCCCATGTCACTTTTTAGTAAATGAAACCATTAAAATGGAGCTTTCAAACCAATCCCAAAAAAATTATCCACCTCCTACAAATGAGATAGATGTTAAAAAATATACATTACACACATGGGGGTTCTTGACTACGCACCATCATCAATATATGACCTATTTCTTGAGCATTGAGGGTTGAAGCATCTCCTACCTCATAGTTAGGTGCTAAAAACCCCCGAACAAAACATATTCTTCCAGTTTCACATGAAAAAATACCACATCCTAGATATAACCACCAAAAAATAACACACATTGAATCCCACATTACAAAAACATTGAATTTCATAGAAACAAGGGCTTAAAAGATGCACAAGCATCACCGTTTTATTACTTTGAAAAAAAATATGATAGGAAGAATAGAAATATGATGATCCCATTTAAAACAATTAGATTCATCATTCTCTAAAATAGAATACAAGATTTTGTTAAAACATACTTTCTTTGAAGGTTTCCCAACATCTACATTAACATTTTGGAAAGAACGGGATACTACAAAATGACAATGATCATGACCACTGCAACCTAAGATGTTATAAAAGCGAGGGACCATAAACTAGGTCCCAAACAATAAATTACATCTACCAATGTCCATAATAGCCTTTCATTACTAGGCTCTCCCTTCTAGTATCCTCTCATGGGCCATTTCATAGAAGTAATAAGTGAAATATCAAAATAGTTTTTTAATACGGAGGTCAGTAACAACACATTAGGCTTAATTCCATTAACCCCACATTAATTCTCTTAAATTATCCCATAGAATACATTCGTTCTCATGTATTGAAAAAACAAATTTGACAATCAAATGACATAATTTAATTATAACGTTTCTCAAATTTTCTTGAAAAAGATATTCTATTGCGATACAAATCAATTAATAAAAAAAATAAAAGTATACAAATCCTAATTCTCATGAATAAAATTATTATGGGACATTCAATAGCTGATTATTTAATCCAAGGACCCATCCAAATTGGCTTATTGGTCAAAATGAACATTGAAAAAACAAAGAACACCTGAGGAGAACCATTGTAAATGTTTCTAGAAACACTCCTCATAATAAAAAACTAATAATTATCTCAAAATTACTCAACAACCAAAGGAAACATGAAACATTTTCATTCTAAAAAGTGTTTTTAAAATAAAAATACCTTCTAAGTATTATCTTTGTATCAAAGAAGAATACAACACACAATTACCGATTACCACACACCAATCCTATTCTTAACAAACACCTTTAGATATAAGACATGATTGATGGGTTGATAAATCACTAATTTGTTTTCATAGGCCTCAAAAAAGAATTTACATACACCAACTGGGCCCCAATTCACTTTCCACATTAGAACCCTGAACATGGTCACCCATGAAAATACCGAGGGTTGGAAAAAAGATTGATTTCTCTAAACAAACTTTAAACCTGCATCCAAAAAAATATAATTTCTAGAACCCAATTAAATTTGAAAAAGCCTACCCAAATTCACTAACCATTTCAATTAGATCATATATTCACACTCTTTAAATTTTCTCTAAAAACTCCAATAAATTCCAAAAACTTTTCATTAATTTAGAAAATTAGAATAAAAAAGGATTTTCTAAAACCCCCTTTATCAAAATTAATGTCTTTTTCAAAAAAATTATTCCAATAAACAACATGATTAAATTAATAAAACCCAATTCTAATAAACTAACAATTATTCTCTCAAATACAGTTAAAAAAATCACCATTATATTACTTTATTCGAAATAATTCCAAAAAACAATTTTTTGGCCTTTTTGAAAATAAAACCTTTTCCATTATGAAGTCCAAATCCATTAAATTTTTAAAAAAATGTTTCGAGATCTATTTTTAGATCCTAAGTAGACACATGAATTTGAAATATGAAATTAGTTCTATTAGTTTTCACAGAAAATTGGTTGGAAACCAAAGGCATATAACTCCACTATCATAGAGAGAATTTTAGGAGAACATTCCAGGCTCTCCATGGATTCCCTGCCTTACGAGCTCATTGAGAGTGTTGAACCAACACCCATTTCATTTCATAAACAATGAATAACCACAAGGATTAAATGAATCAGATGAAACTTATCTTCCAATGGTAACTAGAGTCTTCTCATGTGTAGTAATGGCGAAGCAACTAACTCCAAATTAGAATATCACCTCATGCCATTCCTTGATCCAATAAACCTAGATTATTATCCTAGGAAGATTACCCATGAGAGAATAACCTCCTATTATTTTATTTTATCATGATTTAAATATGGTCTCTATCTTACCTATTTCACAGCAAGCACAATAGGGTGCTACTGATCCCCACAGGATTCTATAAGTGGAGAGGTATCAAATAAACATTTGGGAATAAACCTGAATAATCAGTCAAGAAACAAATAATATAAAAATTGAACCCAATAAATATAGTGAATCCAAAAATGTCAAAACATCATTCAAATATCATGTTCTACAACTTAACCAAATACTAGAAGTACTATAATAATGAAAACATCAAATCCCACCTCACTACCTTCATGTGACATTAGAGGCATCTATCTCGAGCAATGAGAAACACCAGTAATAGGATGAATTGTAGAAATTCACCACACCAGGACCCCACCTTTATCAAACATAAAACATAATTTACATACACCCAAGGGTGTGTGTATGGTTTGAGCTAACACCTTGTAGGATTCAACCCAAAAATTGATTCTATATTCCATGTATTAAAAGACAAAAATGTGCCAATTTAATAAATTAAAGCAATGCTGGTAAAATTTCATAGGAATAAATTTCAATGAAATACCACTTTGAAGGAGGGAACAATTAATTATAAATAATCATGGTTTTAATTTATCCAATATGCCTTTCTATATACCGAATGTAAGGGAAACAACACCAAAGTGACCTAATAATGGAGAGGCCCTAAATGTACTTTCTATCAATGAAACCGTTGAACCTCACATCTTCATGAAACAAGGCTTATAAAACACATTCAACATCTTTCAAGTGTTAGATCCACTATTAAGGGACATACCATATCCTAGTGTTCTCCAATAATCATTCATGTTTAGTTAGCATTATCACTATCAATATTGCTAATTGAAACTGGCACGAAGCCCCTTCTAAAATACTAGAACAATTTCCCTAATCTGACACCTATTTAGCTAGGCATCATTTTTTTCATACATTATTACCATGAATTAAAAACAACATTTTCACACAAAATCCAAACAATGAAATAGAACGCCATATACCACCACATTTACACCCATGTTCTTTTCTAAAATGAAATTCAAAAGAAAAAAAAACTTATAATAATGTTTCACAACACTTATATAATATAAATATTCTTTTAAAATGTTAATGAAACAAATATTAGAAGACGAAAAAGATTCACACCCAAAATCACTTTGCAAAATATTCATTTTATAATAAGTTCATGCCAAAACAATATCAAAGATTTATTAAAACCACCTATACAATTTAATAACCCACATTCACACATTAGAAAATATTCCCATGAAGGAAAACAAGCTATATACCCAAAATAAATCCAACATCACATGGGAAACTATGTTACCTTAGAATAATAAAGGGTTAAATGGATAAATGATATGACTCATATCAACAAGGTGAACCTTCCTTTTTCAGATCTTATGTGATTAGAATGCCACCATTAGGTATTCATTAACTGGAGTAGTGATCAGGATGGGTGAACCTCTAGGAAGATTCACAGGGTGTTTTTGAGTGAGTAAAAACCACAATTGAAAGGAATTGTGATGCAATGTGGTGAATTTCATTAGTTTGATGATCCATTTGGTAATATGGGGGTGCCCCTGGGGTAGGTACCACTTCTCTGCGGGGCATCTTCTGGTACCTGGAGGGCCAAGACCCAATGTCCTTGTTAAGGCATGGTGTTTGTGCTATCACTAGGGCCAATTGTTATATTTGGTATCAATGGGGGATCACAACCACAAGTGTGGTGCAATTCTTGATTTTATATGTATGTCCCAAAATGAGTACGATGTGCTCGAAGGGGGGGTGAATGTAACACCCTGGAATGATAAAGGGTTAAATGACCAAATGATATGACTCATGTCATTAATGTGAACATTTTTTTAGTATCCTACCAGATTAGAACTCCACAATTAAGAATTCATGGAATGGAGTAGTGATTATGATATGTGACTATCTAGGATGTTTATCTGGGTGTGTGTAAATTTGGTCAAAGAAAACAAGAAAGGACATGTGTTGTCCTGTGGATATATTCATGGGTGAAATGACCTGTTCGAGCCAGTGGTTGGGCCCCATGGAGGGGACCACTTGTTTGTGTAGAAACTAGTTGTACCATGTGGTCCAGGACTCGATGGCCATGTTATGTTTCGGTATTTGTGCTTCCTCGAGGCCTAGTTATTACAAAAATAAAATTGGAAATTCCCAAGGAAGAACCTAATTGATTTTAGCTAAACCAATGGAAAACCCCTTTTAGAACCACACAAATAATACGAATCTATTTTCATAGGAATATTCAAAATATTTAAACCACCCACAATTCATACCTAAGAGATCCAAAAAAATTGAACATATCAAAAACTACTCAAAACATTATACACACAACATGTCTAATATAAGGAAATAGGTTTTATCATTTTTAAAACATTACCATGATTTGCAACCATGATTTAGACATGGATTACACACAAAAACAACAGGTAAATGTAATTTTAACCAATATTCTTATCAAAACCCTTTAAAAACTACCTCTTCCCCACATATATTTGTCATAAAAAAACCAATCTATTCATGAAAGTATAAATAACTCAAAAAATAATTTCAATTTATAGAATCATCTTCCTCGGGTGGAGAAAACCCTTTACACTGGTGAAAATATCGAATTTCACCTCAACAGCACCTCAAGGGAAACAAAATAAACATGAAAATGGTATATTTACCCAAAAAATATAAAAAAACCCTAAACCTAAAAAACCCCATTACTGTGACTAAAAACTATAAATTAAGTAGGGGTTTACCTGGAGGGGAAGGGGGTGCGACTAATAGAGGGAGGTGGTCCACCGGATGAAAGGAGGATTCCCATAGGCAGGTATCGACCAAGGTAGATCATGCCTGATCTCTGAGGAGTGAGGAGACCACAAGAGGGAGGGAGAGTCACTATAGAAGGATGGCGCATAGGGGGGAGGGTGGTGTCACATGATGATTGATGCAGTAAAGAAGATCAAAGAAGTAATCCATTGTCCTAGGGAAGGGGTCCCCTAAGGTATGAACTGTGAGGAGGTAATACACAACTAAAAAATGTTTAAATAGACTACGTTAGGGATTTATGATAAAAATAAATAATAATAAAAATTAAAAATAGGCTTGTAATATAAATAATAATAATTTTAATAATAATAATTATTATATTGATTATTACTTATTAACATTATTAACAACAAAAACAACAATTTTAATAAAAATAATATTAATAAAAATACTAATAATAATAATAACATATTTATTATAAGTAAAAAAATTAATAAAATTTCATTTTATATTTCTGATTTTATTTTATTCTCATTTTATTATTATTATCATTTTATTCATTTACATTGATCACCTGACATGGTAAGCGGTGACCTAGAAAAAGTTGTATGGTTTTCAACCATTGTTATGCTCATGTACATGAGGTTTCCAAGCCCTAAAACATGAATTTTTCAATAAAATCTAAGAAACTCAAAACAAGCATCAATATAGAGCCCAAAAAATTCATCAAAATTCAAAAAATAATTAAATTAAATAATTAAAAGGCTGAGGGTGTGACAAAACATGTGTAAAAGAAAATATGGCATACATGAAATACAAATAAAATAGATCCCTTATGTGTTCATAATGTCCAATGTTAAGGATGCATATAATGTAAAATATTGAACAATAAATCATTTGGAAATTTTCTTGATCTACTACTAGTTCCATGTTTCTCTTCTCAATTATCAACCATAGGGGACTTTCCTTTCACCAGTTACATTATAAAATCTATATGAACATAAAAATTCTCGAGTATGGTGTGAGTACAAGACTCATATGTCACCACTAATGCATCCATGACCTTATGTTCACAGGTATATAAGTGTGTTCGACATAGATTATAATTTTTTTTCAATAATATTAATGATAGGTGAAAAATATTGTGATAATACGCTAATCATGTAGTCATGAACACCTGGCGGTAGATGTTTCATCTGAGTTCAAGAAAATTTAATGTACTCCAACAAGTATAACAACAATCCATAAGTCTTTTAGAAATTCACTGAAAATTTTAAAGGTATTGACTGAAAGAAAACATCAAGTAATCCAAAAGGAATCTTCTAAGACTCTAAATCCACAAGGTAACAAGTATCTGAAACCTACCAGTAATCTAGAAAGAAATGTGTAGCACTTGGAATCCACAATTCACCATGTTTTGGTTGTTTACACATAATCCACAATAAATGAAGTTGATTTTATGTTACAAGTATATTATGATTCTATTTCATCATTGCTGCACATCATGTGCACACACAACAATGAATTATCATCCCATTAAGGCCACCCGTAATTTACACACATACCAATTCTCCAATGGAAAACAAGACAAGTCTTAACAGAAAAACAACCATAGCACACATTATGGAAAACATAACATCATTACATACATGAACTTGTAAATAAAAAATCTTCATAGAATCAATCAATCACATCAATCATGAAAACAAAATATACTACACAATGGGATACACACACCAACATGAGACCACAAGTCAATCATGATATTAACCAAGCCATGCACATATATTAAATATTTAATCATGTGTAGACAAGATCCCAAATGGCTAAATAGCTTACTACCTCAAAATCTATCGGTAAGAATTGAAAATTCCATCATAGTCATCATTAATCGAACCACGTTCCCCAACAAGAAAATTGATCCCATTATAAGAATACCCAAAACAAAAACCATCAATTTTACTTATAAAATAAATAAAATATAGTATGCAAAAATACATTATATATCATTGATATTCCTAAATTACCCTCTTAGACTAATTCATGAACTCATGATTTTAGCTTCTTGAATAATTATAAAAACATGTTCAGTAATTTTTAACTACCAATAATTTCAAGAAAACATGTGTTATTACAAAATAATTATTCATTAAAAAACAAATAAATATCCATTAAAATTTCATAATTATAGTTCAATAATTTAATATCATTTTAACAAGATAAATTTTATTACAATTAACATTAAATAAATATTTATAATTATAATCAAATAATTTTTCTTACAAATTTTCTTCTATAATTTATAAATTGTCTTTAGTAACATACTTTATAATTTATCATAGGATAATTGATGAAAATTATTTTTTTTGTCAAAATTGCAGAATTTTTATATAATAATTTTATACTATTAAAATTTTAATGATTTCAAAATTATCATTTGATAATTTTCTATAATTATAATTTTCAGAAAAATTCAATTAAAATTAACTAATTTTTTAATTTATCTTTTGATAATTTCATTTCACTAATTATCCATATAAATGTGTGAAAATAAGATTTATCATTCCATGTTTCCATAAAAAGGGGATTAAATTTCTTCTCGTCAATATGAGTCCAACTGAACTGATGGTGTTTCAATCCGATCAAAAAAGATGATGATGTTCATGAAAAAATCATCAATTAAATTATAAAAAAGAAGCAAAAATTTAGGATAGATGGAGTAAGATATTTGTGAGAATATGGGGAGAGACCTCTTTGTGTGAATTTCATAGAGACTCTCCATTCATGCCACCTTTTAACATTTTTTCCCTTTCATGCATTTATTTCTCAAATACATCATTACACTTATTTCAAATAATTATTGATCCTTTTTAAAACACTCCATGTGTTACCCATGTTGTATTTATTTCTCCTGTAGCATCATAGGCATGTTACTTGTAACATCCTGAGCCTAGAATCCCGAATCTAGTGAATTATATTATTATACTGTCATTTTCAAAAGAAATCAAATCCCAAAGGACTATTCATATTAGTACCATTGAAAAAAAATATGCAAACAATTGTTTTTATATACATGATTAAATTAAAAACAATACATTATTTCCATTAAAATCGTATATCTCTAAGATTATCCCTACAGGTCAGTCATAATTTGACTCTTCATATCCTTAGAAAAAATGAAAAATAAAAAATGGGTGACCTTAGATTCTAAGTATGGGTAAATAATATATCACAAACTACAAGCATAATATTTTATGGCAGTGTATAAAACAAAAACATAATATTTTAAAACACAATCATGAGTATAATATAGAAACTATAACTCAAGTAAATTAATATAAACATTCAGGTGGATATTCTAGTAGTTGAATAATCACATTTAATATACAAAAATATTTCTATAATGAGGGATTGCATAATGTCAGACATCATATCAACATCGATAAGGCCTCATGCCAAGACCATACATAAAGTGAGAAACACCAAAATATTTTTTTCTCAAGATATCTACCAATGCATTTAGAGGCCTTATCATACCCAACGTGTCACTTACTATATCCAATGCATTACTCATATGAAATGGCTAAAGCATAATATAAACAATCGTATTAAAATTTTCTGATGAAAATTTATTATTTTACCATGAACCATGAATAGTAACAAAATATAACATCCATAGTCATAGATATAATAAAACCTTGAAAATATTATTGATGATTTTATAATAATAATTTATCCTGAATTAAGCATAAAATCTAACAGAGGATGTTGATATAGATGAACACTATCTAACAAAATCATTATAACTATTTGAGATAAATATACATTTCCTACATTGAAGTAATTTAAATGCATGGTATTTATATAAGAAAACCTTTTTTAGAAAAAAATTTTTATATAGTAATAATGGAATCTTAAAAATGGTATGTCATCATAATGATAGAAAATATATACTCACACCATAAAATAAAAAAATATTATATCCATAAGCTATCGAAATGTTCATAAATTAACTTGTACAGAAAATGACAGAAACATTATTTTACAAAATGTCTTAAAAATATATAAACATTTGTAAAAAATCCATTAAAAATTATATATAATATTTTCAAATACATATTATGAAGAATATTCAAGGATGATAATGATGTCCCGATAGATACTTACATATAAACAACATCGGATTACAATTAGATAGTGATAAATTAACTATTACTTCATACTCTCCATTAGCTGAGGGTGTTTTAAAATCATGTATAATGGTTAAATAATGTTATTAAGTTATATTAGAAATATTTTCATGTTTTAATATATAATATATGATCATATAATTTAATTTTCATAATAATATTTTATTATTATCATTATTTCAGGCGTGAACAATATTATTTACATATTTTTGTTTTGTGGCGTGAGTATTGTTTATTATGAATTGGATATATGTCATTCCTTTCAATAAAAGTAATAAGTTGATAATTTTTATATTCATTAAATAAATAAATATTCATAATCATTCTAGAATTATTGTAATTGATGAAGAATCTTGATGAGTTGTGGGGATGGTAGGTTGTACGTATACATGAGAAACGCTATCATTCCATTAATTGTAATGTAGTATGGAATTGGATTGTATAATATTTACTATTATTCATTATAATTTCATATTTTTTATTTATATACATTATACTCATCATTATACTCATCCACATAATGTAATGTACAATAAATAATTACACCGTGATGTGGAGATATTAAGATGTACGTATGAACTCATGGTGGTATTATTATTTGTAGGGTTGATATAATGAGGAATATGTTTTTAACATAATAATAATTAATTATAAAAATTTATATGATACAGGAGTTACAAATTGATTATGGAATCAATATAGGAAGAGTAAGTATAAGAAGAAAAGAAATTGAATTGAATATGTAAAACTATTACCTCTTTTTCATGTATAAAATTTTGATTTTCACAAAATGACTACATAGGATGGATTTCAACCTAATGCATGGACTTCATGATGATGTGAAGGATTGTGGGAAGAAATGTGGTCAATTTTTTTTCAATCCAATGGGCCTTATAAGTGTGAATAAAAGAGAAGGACAAGATATCTTTTATAAGGCAGGGGAGGTTCCTTTAAAAAATTCCAAATCTATTTATTTATTATAAATATAATATCAATTCCAAATATATCCAAAGATAGTTATTTAGATGATTATATGAGGATGGGTCAATTTAAAATAATGAAATTAATTTTATAGATATTTTGATTTTATTTTATACATTATCATTTTTATTTGTCATTAATTAATCTATATAATTTTAATTCTAGTAACAATATTCTAAATAATAAAAGCTTATAAATATTTACTTATATGGTGAATGTTTTCAATAAATGGAAAAAAAATTTCATTTAAAATCCACAATTATCACATTTTAGATTTTAATTATTATTATAATTTTTTATTAATGTAATAAATATTTATTTTTCGGAAATATCAATAGAGTCAATTTTGACACGATTTGGTACTTTGAAATAATCAAAAACTCAAACATTTATATTCTTATATAACCATAATTACTTAAAATTATATATATTTATATATATATATTAAATATTTTATTAGATATTTATAACAGTATAATAATTTCTAAATCACTATTCTGTCATTCTTAATAGTAATTATTTACTATGAAAAATTATAAATAAATTACTATGATGTTTTTAATTTGTTTAAATTTTCATAGACTATTAATAATATATTTTATCTCCTTATGATTATTATATTAGAATTATTATAATTATAAGAAATTAGAGTGTGACATTTTGTCCCATTCATTGGTTTAAATGATAATCAAGTCATATTCAAGGAAAAGTGTCCATTAAGTCAATTAATTCCTTATTTTGGATGATAAGGGTCTAATTTAGTAATACAACAGTATTTTGATAGGTGTAAGGGTAATTGTATCATTTTTACCCTTAATTTCCAGATTTACCCATAATTACGACAATAAAAGAATTTCTAGAGTTAGTATTCCTAATGTAAAAATATAAAATATTCCAATTTACATAATATGGACCCACTAATTATAAATATTGAATAAATTTATCAAAATTTCTTTAAATAGTTTGTTTCAATTAAATTAAAATTAATCTTTTTGATATAACTAGAAAATGTGGTTCTAAAATTTAAAATCATGAAATGAATGACTTGTGTTTATAACAAATTTTAATGTGAAAAATAATTATAATGAAATAAATTATATTAAATGAAAAAAATAGTCTAATTATACATTAAAACCAATAAAAATTATAAAATTTCACTAAATATTATTTCAATGAAAGAAAATGTTTTGAAATAAAATTTAGTATTTTTCACTCTTCATCAAAACATTAAAATTATCAGAAAAATAACAAAAATTGAACCAAAGTAACCTTTGATGATATTCATTCAAAGAGTAATTTTTTTAAATTTAATATATTAAAGATTCAAATATTTAATTTATAATGGGTTCTCTATTAAATGGTGGTACAATTAATTTTAGAAAAAAAATACACATTTAAAGTTTAAAATTATATTAATTAACATCTAATTCCTATAAAATCATATGGATGGATTTCAAAACATCAAATTAAATATATAGTATATAAATTTTCTAAACATTTTCGTACTATTCAAAACTTCTTTTTAAATGGCTACTTTGATAGTGAAAATGAACTGTGTGTTTTGTGCAGCAAAATATACTGAATTATTTAAAAAGAAGCATACCTTGGAATCTTGGGGTGTTACATGATCTCATCCATCAAATAGCTTGATCCACAAAATTTATATAATATAACATCATAATAATATTTAGGTGTCCGTCCATAATATGTTCTTTATGTTCCCACATCTCTTCTTCCATTTTATGGTATCATCAAAGAACTAGTACTAATAGTGTCATTTGATTCTTCAACAGTTGTAATCTACTGTGATGAATATCGATAGACTATTCATAGTAATACATTTCAATTTCCAATTCTATTTTATCACATGAGAGTACATGCATTGGTTATTGCATGCATTTCATTAATACTGATACTTAGAAGGCATAATGATGTTTAGGGTGACAATGTGGTATTTCTAAACTGTAAGTTATATCCCCAATTCGAACAATAATTTCAAAACGTTTGATGTACTTGAGACTAAATTTTCCCTTATTCCAAAAGTAAATACTAATCCCACATAACTTGAATGTCATGTGTGAAAGGTCACAACATATATTTTAATGGTCGAATAGTCCTTTCAGATTTTCTATTAGTTCTAGGGTGGGAATTACTCAAATGAATGTCAGTATCAGGGGAATTATGAATAATTTTTCAAAATCATGATGTAAAATGAGGATCATGGTAAGACAAAATCTTTATATTTACATCATGAAGTCTTCCAACATCATTAATATACTGTCTTGAAAAATTCTCATGTGGAAAATCATCTCATATAGTAATATAATGTGATGATTTGGTAAGGTGATAAAAAATAACCCATATCACACCATTTATTTTGGTAGACATTGGCAGCCCCATGAAAATGTACAATGTAATATCATACCCTTTCCACAAGGTTATAGAAAGATGATGGAAAATCATCTAGGATGTTGTCTTCCAGCTTTCACCAATTGAAAAACCAAACATATTGACACATATTCAGCAATAAACCTCTTCATGTTGTACCACCAAAAATTTCCTTCAAATATCTATAAATCATAGTTCCACCGTGGTGTATATAGAAATTTGATCTATGTGTATAATGCAATAATTCCATTTTTATCTTATTTATAAAGGGAACACACAACTGCTTTTCCAATTTTGAAACTCAATTTTCTTATATAATTTCTATCAATCTACCATCATTCAAAGCGTTAATTTTATTTTGAAAATCCATATCGTCGGACTGATAATATTTTATCCATTTAGTAAAGAGGTTTCAGATTCAATTTGAAACATTACTAATGTTTCACCATCAATGATATTTCTAATTTCTATGATTAATATATCCATGAACATAAAAATCATTTCAACTCTAATTAATGATGTAAATTTTGTGTATTTCATTTTCATTGTAGGATCAACAGAGATACCATCCATCGAGACAATATGGAAAATAAAATAAATTTATTTAAACCACAATTCACACTTTCCAAACATGTTATACAGTTCATTTATTCTATGTTTATTCATAACAATTCCGAAGTGTTTCTCATGGTATTCAAATATTTTCTAGTATTCGAGGATATCATAAATAAATTCAATGAAAAAATTATCACAATATTCATTGAATACTCTATTTATTAGATCCATGAAAAATGAGGTTGCATTAGTCAGTCCAAATGGAATTACTATAAGCTCGTAATACCCATACCTAGTTCGAAATGATGTCTTTGGACTATCATACTTCATTACCCGCAATTGATGATATCCTAAACAAAGGTTAATCATTGACAAAAATTGAGTTTCATGATTTTAATCGAACAAATAATCATTTTGAGGCATGAGATACATGTTATTTATTGTAATAGCATTTATTTTATTTTTTTCAATGCACAACCTCATTAATATATAATTTATCACAGAAAAAAAGAAACGGGGATCCCCATGGATAATCAATATGGTGAATAAAACCCTTATTACTCAACCCCTATATTTTTATTATTCATCTTTATTAATTCGACAACTACTATTCTATAAATATTCTTTGATATTTTCCTTCAACTAATGATCAAAACAATAGAAAACTAAACCTATGGATCATGAGTATTTTTAGGTAAATAATATCGAAATTCATCATTTTTTTTGTACATTAGGTACATCTTCAATTTGATTTTTTTAGGGTTTATCTACTATTCTTCAATATAAACTTCACATTAAAGATCTACAAGAGGAGGACCAAAATAAAAATCAGATTATGATGTTTATGATCTAACAATAATGAACTCTAAAATATACTTGTATATGGTAACTACCATATTCATGGAATAAATTTTGGAATGATATTTTGATATACAATACATAAAAATTATTATAAAATTTTTTAACATATTTATGATGATTAATTTAGTAGATAAAAAAAATTTATATTCCATAATGGGAACTTCTTGACACATCTTTATTACAATGAGACTTCTCTTAGGTGTTTTGACCGACAACTCCCTTGTTAATGTGAATTGGAAATATAAAATTCCTAATAAAAACAATGTAGTTTAATCTGAATTTGAGTATCCATATTCAAATAATGCTTTGGCTAAATTTTAGGAAATTATTAAAATACATGCAACAACATTATTAGGAACTTTAACATAATCATACGTGTTAATAAATTCTGGGCCATACTCCATTGGAATATTTAAGATATTTTCCATGGCACTTAGAATAATCATCTTTATAATTTCCCATCTCTTTAAAATTGTTCCATAGATCATTGCTAGCTTCCTCCATTCCCATGTAATCAGCTGTTTGATGTCCTTTTTCCACACTTATAACTAACTTGAATCCCGTTTAAGAAAATACTGGTGTGTTTCTTCAAAAATGTACCATCGGGTAGAAAGTAAACATTTCCCTTATTCCCCTTATTTCCTTTTATATAGTTTTTATTTACCCAACTCTTCTATTTATAAAAATAAAAATAAAAATTCATAAGAATTTCATTTTTTGTCTTCATAGAAAAAGAGACTGTATCTCAGAATGATATGAAAGATTGTGATAGAAATTCATGTTAGAGGAATGGCTCTAACCCATTAATTAATACATCAATCTTACATCGTGGGTTACATTTGTAGTCTATATCATTCCTTTCTAACGTTATTAATTTATATTCATACTTAACAACATTTTCATCATCCTACTACTTCAGATGTAAAAATTTCCTCTCTATATGTACTCTAGGATCATGAGGAAAGTATTTTTCTAGGTTCAGTTATTTAAATACCCACTATTCCGTATTTTCTACATCTTCATCCATTAGGTTTTGAATTAATGACCACCAATGATCCACATATCATGTGAGATGATAAAATTCCATGATAACTTTTCCCCATTTGTCACTCTTGGAAGAATGAAATATCTTCTCTATGGAATATATCCACTACTAATCTAAAAAAGGATTTGTAGTCCAATTGAATGATGGGGGTTGTTTCTTCATGAAGCGGTCTAACATTGATACTATCTGCTGTTGATCATACATCTACATATATGTAATTATAGTATTCCGTACCTGAGACAGTTATCCCATTATAGTTATTTTTTATTTCACACCAGTTACATCTCCAACTCCAACATCATTGCCTTTTATAATATAAAATCACCACATGGATTACATGAATTGATATGATTTCACTATTGTCAATATGGATCCATTTATAAACAACTTCATTCGCTTGATTAGGTTATGAGTCATATTGTATCTTTTAAAAATACATAACATAAAATTGATAAATATATAAATATCTAATTTCATAAACAAGAAAATGGTTTATTTTGCGACATATTCACTTTTAAATCATTCAAAGTGGGTCACAAAGAAGATTTTAATTATCCTAAGAATATACCACAAGAGTGTCAAACCGGGTGCAGAGTAAGGCCTATTATCATGAACCAGGTTACCACGACTAAAGGTCAAAACCTTATCAGTGTTATTAATCCTAGGTACATCTGTGTTTGTACCAAATACACTTATAATATATAGATGATGATATATTTTATATGAATACCTAAAAAATATCTACATTATTAAAATTTTTCGATGTTTTTCAATACTTGTATTCAATGAATATCATAGGGTAGTTCACCCAAATTAAAGACATTTATAAATATCATTTCGAATGATTATACTAAACATCCTATGATTCCAACTATAACTTCTTGTCCTCAAATTCAAGGATCAAATGTAGTATTTTATTAAATTTTCATGGTAAAAAAATGAAGTCATGAAGGACCAATATGTTTAGTTTCCTTATAAAAATAATACAATTTGATAAGATTGATAGTGCATCAAAAAATGACATATAACATTGTATATCAATTAAAATAATCATACCACATTGAATATCCCTGTATTTCCGTAATAATATACCAATTCACATCATAGGAGAAAAAAGAACATTAAGAATAGGTGATCTCATATGCACATGGAGGGAAAATAATACATCATAAACTATAAGAATGTACTTGTAATGCTAGGTATATAAGCTTATCCCATGACCTTAAAATATAATATTGAGCCTAATATGGAATATATAACTCAAATACTTTCATATAAATATTCACATGGATATTATACTACTCAAATAATCACATGTAATATCAATAAACAATTTCATAATGAGGGAATTCATAATGTAAAACATTATAACCACATCGTCATGCCCTTATCCCAAAACTATACGTAAATTTTTAAAAACACAAGGTAGTATGTCTCATGAGACCTAACGACATAATAAAGGAATATTACAGTCTTTGCCTATCACATACAATGTCCTATTCATTCCATATATGACAAGAGTGAAACATAACATAAACATTTGTTTCAAAACTATCATACAAAATGTAAATACGTTAACCAAAAACATTGAATGGGGTCAAAATTAAACATCTATAATCAAACATATCATTAAACCATAAATAAAATATTAAATAATTAATTATAATGAATCAACATCAGTTAAGAATAAAATATAATAATTTATGTTGACATAGTTGAAAATATCTATCAAAATCATTAATACACATTGAAGGAAATACCCCTTTTACAATGACATAATTTGAATTCTGCACAATTATAAAAGAATAAATTTATTTTCAAAATAACCTTGTAATATTGTAAGGGATGATTCAAAATGTTTTGTCATCACAATGGTAGAAAATAGTATGTCACACCGTATAAATAAAAAAACACCTTTCTTTAATTAATTGAAAATGTCATCAAGTACCTCATTTGAAAAACAAAGGAATGATCCTATTCAAAACATTTTATAAAAAACTAAACAATGGTAAGAATGAATTTTAAATTTTGTAGATAATATTTTAAAATAAAATATATGAAACCTGGATGTGGATGATAATAATGTCTCAATAGATACTTATGAATTAACAACCTCATGTAATAATGATATTGTAAGATATTGACCCTTTCCTCATACTCTCCTTCAGTTGATGGTGATTTAACCTCTTTTATATTTGTTAAATAATTTTAATATGTGATAATATAATTGTATCCATGATTTATGATATCATATATGGTTTTATTATTATTTTTATCTTAATAATATTTCGTTATTATCATTATTTCTGTCATTCACTACTTTATTTTCTTGTGTTTATTTTGACACACAATTCATCTTTCTTATAAATAAGATATATATTACTCATATCTTAAATATTATTAGATTCATAAATATAAAATTATTAAATTATATAAATGTTTATAATCATTATTTAATGGTTGTAGTGGGGGTGAATCTCATCGCATTGTGGAGGTGATTAGTCGTATGTAAGCATTAACAATGGTATCATTTCATTAATGGTTAAATGATGTGTAATTGGATTTTAAATTAATTATACTGAATAATAATCATGTTATATCTATTTTAATTATCCCTTATACCCATAATTATAACCATATAATTAATGAAGTGTTGAATAGAGAATTACACAACAACATGGATTCTGTAAGTCATATGCAAGAACTCATGGTGTTATTATTATTTGTATGATGGATAAAATGTGGAAAATTTTTGTATCATAATAATAATATCCTATAATATTGTATATGGTAATAAAGTTACTAGTTTATAATGGAAACAATATATTAGGAGAATGTAGAAGACAAAAATAAATTGAATTGGAGTGGTAAAACAATTACCTATACTTCGAGTATATCTATTTTTATTTTCACAAAAGGACAACATTGGTTATATTTATTGATAAAATTTTGGACTCTAACATGAAGTAAAGAATGTATTGAGGACATGTTTTGAGGTTTTGTATGAGGAAAAGGGTTTTAGATGTGTGAATAAAATAGAATGGGAGGTTCTCTTTTATAATAGAGGGGTGGGGCACAATAGAAAATTCCAAAAATATTATTTTATTATAAAATGATACTAGATTATAAATATCTCCAATATAATTTATTTCAATTATAAGATTATCAGGGGTATAATTCCAGTAAACCAATAAATTTTAGAAATTTTTTTTTAACATTCAGACTCCAGTTACACAGAGTCTGTGCATTATTACATAAAATTGGCATGATATAAGGAAATCATGTCCGGAAGACTGATCAGTTTAGTACCCTTGGAAATAGTAGATACATTCATATCATTTACATTACATTATAAAATGAAAAACAATAACAACATTGTTTCAATATACCACACTCATATCCCCACAGTCAATCCCTACAGGTCAGTTATAAAATACTTCTTCGTATCCTTGGAAAAATAAAACATAGAAAGGGGTGAGCTGAAATGCCCAGTAAGGATAACAATATAGCAGAAACTTTAATAAATAAGAATAAACATTTAAGGAAATGTATAAAACTAAAAAAAAGCCTTTTCAACAAAAAATTCATCATCATATAGCAAATTTATATCAAAATAATTCCATTTACATACTCACATGGATATTCTACTAGTCAAATAATCTCATGAAATATCAATAGCCACCTTCATAATGATAGAATGCATAATGTCAGAATTCATAACCACATAGTCAATGCTTCGTTCCAAGACCACAAATAAGATTTTGTAAAAAACTTGTTTTGAGACCCTAATTTGTCTCACGAGACCTACTGATGCATCGAGCAGCTATAATGGGCTCTACCCGTCACATACTAAGTCCAATTCATTCCTCATATGAAATGGTTTAAACATAACATAAACATTCGTATTAAATATAGCATAAGAAATGTCTATAATTTATCCGTAAACCATGAAATGTATAAAATAACGCATACACAGCCAAACATATCCCAAAACCATTAATACAATATGGAAGTTTTGTACCATAACAAATAAACTTCAAATAAACATAAAATTCATCAACGGATGTCGACAGAGATGAAATCAAAACCTTTTTTAGAGAAATATATCATTCTATTTTGAAATAATTTAAATGTTACGTATTTATAATGATAACATTTATTTTTAAAATATTATTATAATATTTTAAGGGAAACATCAATGATGTTTTAGCGAAGGAAAATAGTTGCACCCACTGTATAAGTTAAAAAACAATCTTACCTTAATTTTTCCGATAACACGATAAAATACCATGTTTGGAAAACAAGGGAAATATTCCTTTCAGAACATATAATGTCAAAAAAAGTATAAATTATTTTTTCCAATTGTCTAGTAAACAAATGATTTGAAATAAATTTTTATGAAAAATGGATGTGGATGATAAGGAGGTCCCAGTAGATATTTACGTAAAAAAACCTCAGATAATAAAAAGATTGTGAAAGTAACCCTTACCTATACATTTCCTTGGTCACGGGTAGGTTAACCTCATGTATTATGGTGAAATAATTTTTATGAAATTATACAAGAATGATATACATTAATATGATATCATATATGATTTTTTAGCATTTCTTTGTTAATAATATCTTAGTATTATCATCATTCCGGGTGATAACTTATTCGTTTTTTATATGAACTGTTTCATAAGTAATGATTCTTATGAATAGGTTGTATATTATTCATATTCATAATGCTATTAAGTCTTTAAACATTATTTTTAATCATCTAATGAAAATTATTCTTGAATTGATACGATGGGAAATTAATTTTATCGCGTTCGCGAAGACGATTATCCGTACGTACGCACGCATGACAATATCATACTTTTGATATTAAAATAACATATAAATATATGTTATATCATATATATAGAATCATTATCATGTTATATTTATTATTTACATCAAATAAATATCATTATTATACCCATACAAATAATAATGTATTGAATAACAATTACACCATGATGTGGAGAGGGTAAGCCGTACGTACGGACGTATGGTGACATGTCATTCAAAGGATAGATAGAATAATGAACATGGTTGTACCATATTTATAATAACATCACATTATATATATGATAATGAAGTTATTATTTTATAGTGGAAACAAAAAAGAAAGAGGAATCTGAAGAAGAAGGGATCTTGAAAGAGATGATGAAATATTTACCACTTCTTCGGGGTCTTCGTTTTAATTTGATCAAAATGGATCATTAGTTAGGAATTATTACTAAAGGAATGCCTATATTATAAATGAAGGACATTATAGAGGGTATTTGGGCAGGGATTGACCGAGCCAAATGGCTTTGAATTTGGGAATTAGAGAGAATGGGAAGTGCCTTTTTATAAGAGGGGTGAGGGGCACCTTAGGAAAAGTTTGAAATGTTATTTTATAAAAAAATAATTTTCAGAATATAATGGATCAAAAATTAATTATTTAAGAATAAGGTGGGGATGGGTCAAAATCCACTCAACCAAAATGTTTTATACACGTTTGGGTCACTATATTAACTTTATCATTTAGTTTAACTCTTAGTTAAATAGTTTTACATTTACCATGTCTCTTTTTATTTTTATATTATATGGTTAATAAAAATACTATAAACATCTCAGAGAAACTCTATAGGTTCATACATGACATATAAAATATTATTTACATCTTTTGGATGATCCTTATATTTTTAGGAATATAATATCAAATATTAATAGAATATTTGTTTTAAAAACTCTTTTTTGTCAATTTTGACACTATTTGGTATTTTCTTTTTTTTTCTAAATTCATTACTACAATATTACTTCTATCAAAATTCATCTAAAAAACCCTAAAATGTAATTTTAAGCTATAAAATTAGTGTAATACATAAAAATCCTTAAATTACAATTATTTGGATATTTATAATATCAATTATTTTAACCATTCATTAATACGGTAATTTCTACATCATCATTGTGTCATAAATAAGATTAATTATTTAATGTCTAAAAATTATAAATAATTTAACATTATGTAGGAAATATTTTTATCTTTCTAATAAATATTTATAGTGGAATTTATCTTATGTATAACTCTATATTGAGAATGTTTTAGTTATTAAAAATTGATTTTAACTCTATTAACTCTTTTTTAAATTAAATAATAATAAATTTCATAATCTAATCCAAGTGGACCAAAAAGATTCATATTTTATTCCTAAGGTTTTTTAAAGAATTAATGTTATTCAATAGAATTGGTACATGTGTTAGGGTAATAATAATATCATTTTACACTTTATTATGCTATTTACTTTTAACTGTGGAAAATAAAAGAAAAAATTTACTATTCACCAAAAATTATTTTCATCCTATTGAACCACAAATTACTTACTGATATCAATCTTGTCTCTCAAATTTTTGAAATTCAACTCACAGAGGTGGTAAAATTATGTTTTATTTAAATTTGCAAATGCTTCTATGAGCTGGGTAATATACGGTTAAAATTTCAATAAAATCTTATATATCTAAAATTATTATAAACTGACACCAATTAATTAAATTGATCTTATATAGGTATTATGTATCTATTTTGAACAAAAATAATTTTAAATAAAATTAATAATAATTGAAATAAAAAATCTGTTTTAAACTACAACTCATTGGTTTTCACTATTCATCAAAAATTGAAAGTTTTCAGAAAAATACAAAAAATTCACTCTAAGCTAATTTCGCTGTTAAGAATCCAAAAATGACGTCCATTTTGAATGATAAAATTTATAAAATTTACAATAGTGTGTATTACAATTCATAACTGCTAGTTTGATTGGTCGTGGTGTGTTAGAACTCGAAGTTGCGTACAACACACGCTATTGTATTATTCAAAGAGATGTGTAATGTGGAAGCCTGTGGTGTCACATTCTCCCCTCCTTCAAATAATCTCATCCTCAAAATTCCTAGAATATTACTACATAATAATACTCTGGTGGTTCTTCATCATAAGATCCTCGGGTTCCCACGTTGCATCTTCAATATTATGGTTTCTCCATAGAACATTTAATAGGCGAGTCATCCAATTTCTCATCACTTGTTCTCTTGTATCAATAATCATGACAGGCTCTTTGCAATAATATTAATTGGGTTATAGTTATAATTCATCATTGGTGATTACATGCATTGGGTCATTCATGTATTTCTCAAAAGTGATACGTGGAACACATCATTAATTTTTGAGAGACATGGCAGCATTGCCAAACGGTAAGCTACAACCCCAATTCATTCTAGAATTTTGAAAGGTCTGATGTACCTGGGGCATAATTTAACCTTATTAAAAAAACATATAACACCCTTCCATGGAGAAACATTCATTAAAATATGGTATCCTTCCTAAAATTCTGATTCTTTCTTTCAGTTGTCGTTATAGTTCATCTGCCTACTTTGAGCTACTTTGATTTGTGATTGTATTAACTTTACCTCTTCCATCATTTCTTCCACAATTTCTAGGACTACGAGTTTTCTTTCACTAGCATCATCCCAACAGGTTGATGTGCTAAATCTCTTTCTATATAACGCTTTATATGGTGCCATATTAATACTTTAATGGAAGCTATTGTTATAGGAAAATTCTACTAGAGGTAAGTATTTATCCCACATACCATGAAAGTCAAGTGAACATGATCTCAACATGTCATCTTAGCGTTGAATAGTCTGTTATGATTGTCCATTAGTTTGGGGGTGGTAGGAAGTGCTCAAATGAATTTTAGTATCCATGGATTTCTGAATACTTTTCTAAAATCATGAATTAAAACATGGATCACAATCAGAAACAATCGATATGGGTAATCCATGAAGTCTCACAACATCATTAATATATATACATTCTAGACGTTCAAGTGGTAAATCTTATCTTATAGCATGAAAATGTGATGACTTGGTGTGATGATCAATAATTACCCATTTTGCATCATTCCTTATAGGAGTTATTGGTAGTCCCATGAAAAAGTCCATTGTAATATTATCCCATTTCTTCTAAGGTATGGGAAGAGGTTACAAGACTCCTCCAGGATATTGCCTTCCAGCTTTCACTTGTTGATAAACCATTCATCAATACACAAAATCATAAATCTCCCTCTTCATTTTGTCCCACTAAAAATGTTCCTTCAAATCTCTATACATTTTGGTGCACTCATGGTGTATTGAAAAATTGGATCTATGAGCATCATCCAACAATTCTTTTTTTAGTTCTGGTATATCAGGAACACAATGTCACTTCCCAAATTTCAAAATTCCATCTTCATATACGAAGTCACTCAATCTCTTGTTATTCACATCATAGTCTTCTTTTGAAACTCCCCATCATAAGCTTGAGAACATTTTAACCTTTTTAATAATGATGGTTTGGAAAATATTTGAAAAATTATTGATGTTCCACCTTCCATGGTTATTCCCATATCCATCTTTACAAGATCCATGAGAATATGATCCCTTTAAACTCTCATATTGTTCAAAAATCAATGATCTTTTCTTCTCAAAGCATATGACACCTTATTTTCCTTCCCCGGGTGGTACTGTATCATGAAATCATAATCTTTGAGTAGTTAAAGCCATCTGTTTTTCCCCATGTTGAGTTCATTCTGTGAGAAAATATATTTCAAACTCTTGTGATTAGTATAAATATCACATTTTTCACTATCAAGATAATGTCTCCATATCTTAAAAAAACTATTATAGCTACTAACTCAGTATCATGAGTAGGATAGTTTTTCTCATGAATTTTTAGCTTTCATGATGCATAGGCATTAGTCATGTCATTCTTCATAAGGACACAACCAAGTCCTTTCTGTGAAGAGTCTCTATAAATAACAAACCCATCATTCTCTGATGGTGGAGTCAATATAGGATCATTGACTAATCATCTATTCAATTATTCAAATCATTTATCACATTCATTTGACTAAACAAATATCACCCCTTTACATGTGATCTTGGTTAATGGGTTATCCAATCAGGAAAAATTCTAGATGAAATTCCGATAATAACCTGCTAATCCAATAAAACCGCATACCTTAGTTATACTCATTGTTGATGGACATTATTGTATTTCTCTTTTCATAGAACAATCAAAAGGGATTCCATCCTTAGAGATGATATGGCCAAGAAAAGTAATATTTTTATGCTAGAATTCACAGTTACTAAACTTCCCATATAATTCAATTTTTCTAAGAGACTTCAAGATAATGTACAAGTGATTTTGATGATCATCATAGCTTTTGGAGAATACCAAGATTTCATCAATAAATGCCACTACAAAGTGATCAAGATATTCCTTGAAAACACTATTAATTAGATCGATGAAGACAGAGGGTTCCTTAGTCAATCCAAAAGGAATTATAGTAAACTCATAATGCACATACCTGGTTTGAAATATAGTTTTCCGAATGTCTTACTTCTTCACACACAACTGATGATATCCATATCGAAGGTAAATATTTGAATAGTATTGAGATCCAGCAAGTTGGTCAAATAAATCATCAATGAAAGGTAGGTGATTCTTGTTCTTTTTTATTATCACATTGACCTCTCTATAGTCAATGCACACCCTCATAGATCCATCATTATTCTTAACAAAAAAGACATTGTCTCCCCATTGAGAAAAACAATGGTGAAAAAATCCCTTATTATTAAATTCCTCTAGTTGTTTATTTAGTTCCAATAATTCCACAAAGGCCATTCTATAATGGTTCTTCGATATGGGCCTTGACACAGGAATTAAATCACTTCAAAACTAAATTTCTTATTCTGGAGGATGTCAAGGTAAATCCTCTGGAAAAATATAAACAAACTCTTGAACAATAGGTAAATACTCTATTTGAACATTCATTTTATCACCCACAGTTAATTGATTCTTTTCCTCCCAAATAATTGAATTTAGTTGAGTTACTGGAGGTGGATCTAGAAAAGTATTAGGTGGTGATGATTCTTCTCTAATGACATGGTGCACTTTATCATCGCCATCAAAAATAGAAACCACCTTATTCTTACAATAAATTTTTTCATCATGGTCCGAAATCCCTTCCATACCAAGGAATATAACAAATTCAATCATGGGTATGATTATGAGATCATAAGATAAAAACAGTTATATTCCATAACAGGAACCAATTCACAAAACATTATTGCAATGATAATTCCCGTAAGAGTTTTGACTGAAAACTCCATTGTCAAATCAAATTTGAAATATCTAATTTTCATAGCAAACTGGGATGTTTTGAAACCATACGATGATACAGAATCAAATAATACATTGGATAAACTTCAGGAAACCATTAACTTACATGATAATATATCTTTCAGAGAATCATCCTTAGCAGTAGTGATAGTATAAGCATGGCCTTGATACCTTGGCCATTCATGAGGTATGTTCCCCTACTTCTTAGGACATTCACTTGCATAATTCTCCCTTTCTCTAAAATTTAAGCATTCAACATCGACATTCTCTTTCTTCCCCTTTAAATCATGTGCTCGGTGGCCTTTTTCACCACAATTGTAAAAGACTATCATTTCATTCATGAAAGTAGCATGGTGTTTCTTCCCACATTAAGTACAAGATGGGTATTCTACATTTCCCTTCTTCCCCTTATTTCCATTTCCAGAGTGTTCAGAAGATCTCTTCTTCTCTTTCTTTGCTTAAAAGTCATAAGACTTAGAGAATTATTTTTCTATCTTGATAGCACATGACACAATATATTTGTACGAGAAGAATTATTTTGAGACTAATGCTTGATAGAGAAATGGTTTTAAACCCTCAATGAAATGACCAATATTACTTCTTGGGTTACATATATAATTTGCAGCATGCCTCGCTAACCATGTAATGTTAGCTTCATCCTTGGCGACATTTTCATCCTTCTATTTCCTCAGATTCATAAATTGTCTTTCTATATCCAGTCCATGGTCACGAGGAAAAGTATTTTTCTACCAAAATTTCATTGAACACCATCAATTCCATATTTGATACTTCATCATCTTCCTTTTTGTTTTTAACCATTGACCACCATTGATCAACATCTCCAGTGAAGCGGTAAACTGCCATGACAACTTTTTCTCTTTCTCTACTCCCAAAGGCATGTAATATTTTATATAAAGAACTTATCCATTTCGCAGCTACTAGTAGATATGTACGACCATTGAATGTTGGTGGTTGTTGCCTCATGAAGATATCTAACATTTATGCTCTACGATGCGGATCAGGGGGCTCCATGAGGGTAAGGTTATTATTCATAACCTGAGTGAGTTGTCCCAATATACTGATAAGCTGATCATCACCAGATGTATCACTAGCTCCACTATAATTATCTTGAAAAGGATGTAAATCCCTACACGGAGTGCGTGCATTGATATGGTTTCCTTTCCTTCTACTAGGATCCATTTATAAACAATGGTATAAATTAGATCAGTATATGAATCTAATTAAAAAATTCCAAACTTGTAAAACACTTTACATAAATTGAACAGTTTATGGATATAATCCATAATCATAAAAAAAATTTCTTTGAGGAAGTATATACTCATAAACCCTACATAATGTTTTATAAGGAAAATGAGAATCATTATATGCATATCCCCTGGGAGTGTCGTAACCAAGAGTGCAGAAAGGCACGTTGTTGTGCACCAATTCTCGTTCGATTCTAGCTCAAAGCATTGTTTTCAGGTTTTACCCATAGTAACATATGTGATAGAGCCGCCTCTACCTTCTCATATCCAGACATGGATTTATTTTTTGTAAAACTCACAAAAACTCTACAATACCAAAATTCTAAGAAGTTATTCTATACTAATCCTAAAATCTATCTTAGAGATAGGTTCTCTAATCAGAGTTTATCTAGATCTAGTTTCCAAGGATTGTACTAAACTCCATGTGATACCAATTTTAATGCCCCGACTCGAGTTACCCAGAGTTGAAGAATTATTCCATGATTCAAGGAAATCATGTCTCGAAAGACTGATCAGTTTAGTTTCTTTGGAAATTCTAGATAAATTCATAAGTTTTACATTACATTATAAAATGAAAAACTACAACAAAATTGTTTCCATAAACCACACTGATATCCCCTCAGAAAATCTAGGCAGGTCAGTCATAAATTACATCTTCACATCCTGGGAAAAATCAGACATAGAAAGGGGCGATCTTAGATGCTCAGTAAGGATAACAATATAGTTGAAACTTTCATAAATTATCATTAACATTTAAGGCAATGTAAAAGACTAAAACAAAATCATTTTAAACATAAAAATCATCATAATATGGAAAATATAAATAAAAATAATTCCATTTACTTACTCACAAGGATATCATTATAGTAGAATAATCAAATGCAATATCAATACCCACATTCATAATGATGGAATACATAATTCCAGACTTCATAACCACAAAGTCAAGGCCTTGTTCCAGGACTAGAAATAAGATTTTGTAATGGCCTTGTTCAAAGGATGTAATTTGTCTCATTAGACGTAACGATGCATCGAGGAGTTATAGCGGGCTCCACCAGTCACATACTAAGACCAATGCATTCCTCATATGAAAATGTTTAAACAAAACATAAACATTCGTATTAAATATATCATACGAAATGTAAAATATATATCCATAAACCATGAATGGTGTAAAATAACACATCCACAGTCAAACATATCACAAATTTTTCAATACAATATGTATGTTTTGTATCATAAAAAATCAACTTTAAATAAACATAAAATTCATCAAAAAACGTTGGCATAGAAGAAATTGAAGCCTTTTTTAGAGAAATATATCTTTATATTTTGAAATCATTTATGAGTCACATAATTATAAAGAAAACAATTATTTTGAAAATATTATTATAATCATGTAAGGGAAGATTTGACGATGTTATAATGGCAGAAAATAGCCGTACCCGATGTATAAGTTAAAAAAACATTATTACCTTAATTTTGTCGAAAAGGTCATAAATTACCTTGTTTGGAAAAAAACACAATGATTCCATTCAAAAAATATAAGGTCAAATAAGGGTATAAATGTATTTAAACCATTTTATAGAAAAAAATGTTTTAAAATACATTTTTAAGAAACATGGACATGGATGATAAAGAGGTCCCAATAGTTACTTGTGTAAAAACAACCTCGGATAATAAAGAGATTGTGAAATTAACCCTTACCTTGTAAATTTTCATGGTCGAAGGTAGGTTAAACTTTTTTATAATGGTGGAATAATTGTTATTAATTTATAAAATAATAATATAAATTAATATGATATCATATATGATCTTTTAACATTGCATTGTTAATAATATGTTAGTATTATCGTCGCTTCGGGTGTTAACTGATTCGTTTTCCATTATATGCTTTGTTACATAAGAAATGTATGTTATGGATAGGATTTATATTAATTTTATTTCATATTATATTAGGTATTTAAAAATTATTTTTAATCATCTAATGAAACTTAGTCTTGAATGGATAAGATGGAGAATAAATCTCATCACGTTTGTGGAGACAGAAATCCGTACATACGCACGAGTGACAATATCAATCTTTTGATGTTAAAATAATATATAATTGGATGGTATATCATATATACAGAATAATTATCATTTTATATTTATTATTTACATCAGTTACACATCATTATTATAACCATCCAAATAATAGTTTATTGAATAACCATTACACCATGACGTGGAGACGGTAAGCCAAACGTACGCACATATGGTGACATGCCATTTAGAGGATAGATAGAATAATGAATATGGTTGTACCATATTTATAATAACATTAAATTATATGGAAGATACTGGAGTTAATATTTTTTAATGTAAACAACAATGAAAGACAAAGTGAAAAATAGGAACTTTAACAAGTTGTTAAAATATTTACCTTTTCTTCGGGTTCTTCCTTTTTATTTGATCAAAAGGGCTCCTTAGGATGGATTTCTGACTAAAAAAGGCCTTTAGAGTGAATGTAGGATACATGAAAGAGTAATTGAGTTGGGTATGGCTGATACAAATTTCTTTTAATGTGTGATTTGAGATAATGGGAAGTGCCATTTTCTAAGAGGGGTGAGGCACACCTTATGAAAAACTATTAATATTAATTTATAATAAAATAATTTTTGGTTTTTAAAGGCTCCAAAATTAATTATTTAAACTATATGGTGCGGATGGTCTAAAAACAATAAAAAATAGCTTTTAGATAGGTATTGGTCACTATATTAACTTTATGTTTTAGATTTAACTCTTAGTTAAATAGTTTGACAGTTACCATGTCTATTTGTTTTATTATATAATATGGATAATAAACATACAATAAACATCCAAGAGAACCTAAAGATTTTCATTAATGAAACATATAATATTATTTAAGACATTTTACCCAGCCTTAAATTTTTAGGAATAGAATATCTAATAATAATATAATATTTGTATTAAAAATTCTTTTATATCAATTTTGAAACTATTTGGCATTTGGTGTTTTCTAAATTCATAACATCATTATTACTTCGAAAAAATTCATCTAACCCACTCTAACAAGTCATTTTAACCTTTAAAATTAGTAGAATTCAGAAAATATATCATATTACATTTATTTGTATATTTATAATATCAATTATTTTAATCATTCATTAATACTGTAATTTCTGCATCATCACTGTGTCATAAATAAATTTAGTTATATAATGTCTAAAAATTATAAATAAAATACCATTATGTAGGAATTGTTTTTATATTTCTAATGAATATTTATAGACGAATTTATCTTTTGTATAACCTTATATTAAAAATCATTTAGTTATTAAACTTTGATTTTAACTCTTTTAACCCTTGTTTAAATAAAATAATATTAAATGTCTTAATCTAATCCAAGTGGACCAATGAGGTTCATATTTTATTCCTAAGGTTTTTTTTAGTATAATTACACTTATCCAATTAAATTAGGTCATGTGTTATTGTAATAATAATATCATTTTTACCCTAAATTACCCAATCTAATTTTAACTGTGGTAAATAAAAGTAAAAACTTACTATTCCCCAAAAATTATTTTCATCTTACTGATCCACATTTTATTTAATGATATCAACCTTTTCACTCGGATTTTTGAAATTAAACTCACATAATTGGTAAAATTATGTTTCATTTAAATAAGCAAATGCTCTTAAAAGGTGGGAAAAAGACGGTACAAAGATCAAAAAAAAATTATATGTCTAAAATTATTAAAAACTTACTCTAATGAATTACATTGATCTTATATATGTTTTATGTATCTATTTTGACAATAAATATTTTAAAATAAAATAAATAATTATTTAAATAAAAATTTTGTTTTAAACTATAACTCAGTGTTTTTCATTATTCATCAAAAAATGAATGATTTTAGAAAAATACCAAAAATTCACCCTAAGCTAATTTCAATATTCTGAATAGAAAATTTAAGACTATTTTGAATGATAAAATTTATAAAATTTCAAAAAGTGGGTATTACTATTCAAAACGGCTAGTTTGATTGGTTTTGTTGTGTTAGAACTCGATGTTGCGTACAACACACGCTATTGTATTATTCAAATAGAAGAATACTGTGGAAGCTTGTGGTGTTACATTTTTATTAATCCTTACCATATTTATTTATCCCCACTTACTCTATGTATTTTTAATTGTAGTAATAATTCTCTAAATACTAAAGGGTTATAAATATTTACTTATGTGGTGTGAATTTCCCATAAATTGGAACTTTATGATATTTTAGACCTTATTTTTAAAACTTTTTTAGTTTTTAAATACATATTTAATTTATAATGAATTTAATAAAATGTTATTTTTATAAAATATTAATATTTTCAATTTTGAATCTATTTAATAAATTAACTTAAATTAAATTTTGAATAGAAATATAACTCTTAAGAAAACCATTGAATATACTCATATCATGTTATAGTCACAGGAAAATTTATTGATCACATTAATTAGATAAAATTGTAATGCCCCGACCCCGGGTACCTAGAGTCGGTGCATTATTACATAACATTAGAATGATCACAAGAAAGATCAAATTTCGAAAGACCAATTAGTTTAGTAGCCTTGGATGTCACGACCCGCCCTCGAGGTCCGTGCCGTGACTACCCCAAGCCCGCCTTCCATAGGCCAGGGGCTGGCGACTAGCACCAAGGCGTAAATCCCGGTAAAAAGGGAAGGCATTGCCTTTGAAAAGTAACAAACACCACAGAGTAAGCAAGCGGAAAGTAAACACTAAACAAAGCAGAGTACAACTGAAAGTGCAGAAAAGTAAATGGGCCAGAATACAAACCCAAACTAAAAGTAAAGTACAACTCGAAAAGGAAAACAGCAACTGAAAAGTAAAAGCCGCTACACCGAGCTGTCCACTGGAAATCCCACCTGAAGGGTGGGTACAGATAGCTCCTCTACTCCACGGGTCCCGTCGTCCGCTCCGTGCACGTCCCGCCCAGTGGTCCACCTCCGGGTACCGTCCCGCTCTGCAAGCCTCAGCTAAGGTCAACGTTGTCTGTCGTCTGCAACCAACACAACATAGTGCGGGAAAAGCCCGTGCAGGGGTGAGTATAAGCTACTCAGTAGGGACCCCGAGACCCCTGAAGGTCTCTCAAATTCACAAAGGGTAAACCACGAAGAAAAGTACAATCACGAAGTAACAACCGACACTGCTTAGGTATATGCCCATACATATACCTAAGTCATCAATTCAAATACGCTCCAACCTCCGAGCCCAAGTACAACTCAGTCCACACAGGATAGTAAACGTATTCCACACAGGAAAGCAAAACGTAATCCACACAGGATTGCTCAACACAATCCACACAGGAAAGCAATTGGATTCATCTCACACAGGTATACTTCTTCAGAGGACGATAAAGATGATCACTGATCCATCTAAGTCGTCGGACCCACGAAGGATCGATAGGTAACTAACCCCCGCAATGACCCACACAGGATCGGGCCCACACAGGACCTGTAGCACTGATCCACGTAGGATCGCTGAGTGCTGAAGTCGTCGTCGTCGAATCCACACAGGATCTCTGTACTGTCGTCGTCGTAGTCACAGTAGCAGTCGTAGCAGTAGAACAGTCGCAGCCAGCACTAGGGTTCCCGCACATAGCAAGCTCATTCGGAGGGTCCGCTCCACGAGCCTAGAGGCTGATACATCAACTGTCACGAAGAACAGAGTTGATCTATCCAAAAGTTCCGTATCGTCAACAGGAACTCAACGCAACAGACGGCGCGTCGATCGGACGCCCGGTCTGAGAGTTATTGGCATTTTCGTCTCCGGGGCCAGGTTGGTTTTTAAGGCAAAACCAACCCGACCGTACTCCACCTGCGTCCAAACCTCGGGCGGAGTATGCCAAAAGATTCGTCTCACTAAAGGGACACAACACAGCTGACGGCACGTCAATCGGACGTCCGTAGCTCAAGATATGAGTGTTTCCACTCCGAAGGCCTGGTTGGTTTCGTGAACGAACCAACCCGGCCGAACTCATAGTAAACCGAAACCTTGAGTGCGATATATCAAAACGACCGTCTCGATCCAAGGATCGCGTTGCCGCAGACGGTTCGTCATTCGGAGGTCCGAGGCTCAAGATATGGCCAAAAGACCGGAACTGGTTCGAAACGGGGGGGTCCGGGTCCGGGCCGACCCGGCCCGACCCCCCCCCCCCCCTGGGGCGGCGCGGCGGCACGGCGGCGCGGGGAGCCGCGGAGGCTTGGCGCCGCGAGGAGGCTGTGCGGGGGGAATTTAATTCCCCCGCTAATTGGAGGTGGCGCGGCCTTTGTGCCGTGCCTTTGCAACAAAACGGACCCCACCTGGGGGCCAGTTTTCGAGAAGCAAACCGGGGGGCTGCTGCCCCCCCTTCATGGAACCGCCCCCCTCTTAAAGAGGGGGGTTTTATACGCTGGCCGGGGGATTAATTCCCCCGGTTTAACGTCATCCGGCCGGCCAGCTGGCCGGCCGGTTTTCTCCAACGGGACCGGAAATTCCGGTCCCCTCTTCGGCTTCCGACGCCGGCGGCCCGGCCGCCGGTCTTCTCATCCCGCTGCGGCCCGGAACCGGCCGCGGTCTCCTCGTCCCGCCGCGGCCCGGAACCGGCCGCGGTGTTCGTCGTCTGGCGTGGTGCGACGGCACCGCGCCCCTTCGCCGTGCCTTGATTTACTTTTAACGTGGCGCGACGGCGTTGCGTTCTCGAAGATTCTTCCTCGGCGTGGCGCGACAGCGCCGCGCAAAAATATTTGTACGATTATCCGTGTGGTGCGATGGCACCACGCCACTTGCTTCCACCCGCAAGAATAAACAAGAACGATGGAGGGGGTTCGGCCGTGTTCGTGCGGTCCGGCCCCCTCACGTTAAAATAATAACGCAACTTTAAATAAATCAAGCCACACGTTAGACTTGTTAAAATCACGATCAAGAATAAAATAATTAAACCAAAAAGAAATCAACAACCCCTACCTTGGTAAGTTTCGAAGATTTGTCTACGTTCCGCGGAAGACGACGTCGCGGAGGTCGGGCGTCGCGGTCGTCGTTCGTCAAATCCGTTGACGAAGGGATGCGTCCGATGCGATACGTCGTTGGCGAAACTCCTCAAGTCGACGAAAGAAAACCGAGGAGGAAGCGGTGTTTCCCTTTCTTTGAAGTGGAGAGAAGATAGAACGACGTGTCGGTGTTCTTCGCGTTCTTCCAGGAGGAAGACTAAGTTCTTCAAAGTGTAGAACTCTTCTTCTCTCAAATCTCCACACAACACAGCAACCCCCAAAATAAAATAAGCTACACCTTATTTTATTTTCACTTTTCCAACCTTTCAAAATTCAAAAGTTGAATTCATTACATTAATTAAATCTAGAGTTTTAAAAATTTAAATGAAGAGATAAGTTGGCAATACTTAATGTAGGGGAGAGCCAGAAAATTTAAGAGGGGGTTTAGAGGGGTTAGGGAATTTGAAAAGGTGGGGGCTCGTGTGGGCCCCACCTCCCTCATAACCACACATGGGAAGTTGGGTGGTTGTGGGCCCCACCAACAACTTCCCATGAGAGAGTCTAACCACCACGAATAAAATAAAATTCACACACAATTTTATTTTACTTATCTTTTAATCCCCAAAACTAACTTTTAACCCGCAACAAACGCAACTTCCGAAAAGGTCTCTTTTAGCGAATTTCGGCGCTGCGAGTTCATCGGTGCCCTCGGATTTCAATTCCGAGCACCAGATCAAAAGTTAGGAATTCCCGCTCGTTCGTTCACTGAACGTACCCGAGCCAAACTTCAGAAAATGATTCCGGGCACTCCGGGCCCCGGAATCAGGTGCCGTCTGAAACCGCGCTCTTGTAAAATTATAAAGAAAATTAAGAAAAATTTTTCCTTGAATTTTACGGGTCTTTACATTACTCCCACCTCAGGGCTTTACGTCCCCATAAAGATACATCAAAAACTAGGGAAACAAATGAGGGTACTGAGCACGCATCTGAGCCTCCCGCTCCCATGTGCTCTCCTGGAGATTCCCGTGCTGCCATCTGATGCGCACAAGAGGAATCGATCTCCCACGCAGGACCCGCTCTTATCGATCCTCTATCTCCACCGGGACCTCCGTAAAAGTCGCCCCATCGTCAACGTCAAGCTCCCCATGATCAATGATGTGCGTCGGGTCGTGCACGTATCTCCTCAGCTGAGATACGTGGAAGACGTCGTGCACCCGGTGCAACTGAGGTGGTAGAGCCAGGCGATAAGCCACCTCACCAATCCTGCTGAGAATCTGGAAGGGTCCGATGAAGCGCGGAGATAACTTGCCGCCTCGGCCAAATCTCCGAATACCACGTCGAGGTGAGACCCGCAAGAAGACGTGGTCGCCATCCTCGAACTCCAGTGGCCTCCGCCTCCTGTCAGCATATTACTTCTGCCGGCTCTAAGCTGTCCTCATCCGCTCCTGGATGACCTGGACCTTCTCTGTCGTGGCCTGGACCATCTCCGGTCCCACCAGTGCTGACTCCCCAGGGTCTGTCCAGTACAAAGGAGATCTACATGGTCGGCCGTACAACGCCTCGTACGGTGCCATCCCGATGGTGGAGTGGTAGCTGTTGTTGTACGCGAACTCCACCAAGGGTAGGTGGTCCTCCCAGCTACGACCAAAGTCGAGGACACATGCGCGGAGCATGTCCTCGAGAGTCTGAATGGTCCTCTCCGTCTGACCATCCGTCTGAGGGTGAAAGGCTGTGCTCAGACGTAGCTGTGTCCCGAATGCTTCTTGTAACCCCTTCCAAAGTCGGGAAGTATAGCGGGCATCTCGATTGGAGACGATAGATGATGGTACGCCGTGGAGCCGCACAATCTCCTGAACGTAGAGACGCCCCAAGCTCTCTACTGAGCCCTGCTCTCTGATGGGTAAGAAGTGTGCCGACTTGGTGAGTCGGTCAACAATCACACAGATGGAGTCGTGACCTCTGGAAGTGCGTGGAAGTCCAGTCACGAAGTCCATAGATATGCCGTCCCACTTCCACTCCGGAACCTCCATGGGCTGTACCAAGCCTGCTGGTACCTGATGCTCTGCTTTTACCTGCTGACAGGTGAGGCATCGAGAAACGAACTCTGCTACAGCCTTCTTCATGCCCGGCCACCAGTGCTGTCATCTGAGGTCCTGGTACATCTTCGCCACTCCAGGATGTACCGCCAAAGGAGAAGTGTGAAACTCTCTCAGCACTTCCTCTCGCAAAGCAACTGGTACCATGGTACGTCCTCTGAAAAGGATGCCGTGCTCTACTCCAAGGGAGAAACCATCAGGTGCCTGTCCCGAGGATATCTGTGCACGCCGTGTCTCACAGTCAGCGTCCTCACGCTGTGCCTCTCTGACCCGCTGCAGTAGTGGAGGAGTGACTGTGAGAGACTGAAGAAAGGCTGCTTCATCTCTATCCACGAAGGATATCTACAAAGAGGCTAGCTGCTCCGTCGCCTCCTCAAGTAGCTGAATGCCCGTCCTCCTGCTGAGGGCATCGGCTACTACGTTCCCCTTCCCAGGAGTATAGACTATCTCAAAGTCATAGTCCTGGAGAAACTCAAGCCAACGTCGCTGTCTCAGGTTCAGGTCCTTCTGCGAGAAGATATACCTGAGACTCTGATGATCGGAAAAGACTGTAAAGCGTTCTCCAATCAGATAGTGTCGCCATGTCTTCAGAGCGAAGACCACTGCTGCTAACTCCAGGTCATGGGTAGCGTAGTTCTGCTCATGCGGCCTCAACTGACGTGATCCATAGGCGATCACGGCCCGCTCCTGCATCAGAACACATCCGAGTCCGGTCCCTGATGCATCGCAGTAGACTACGTACCCTACTCCCTCTTCAGGCAACCTCAAGATAGGTGCACTAGTCAATCTCTGTCTCAGCTCCTGGAAGCTCTGCTGACATCTGTCTGACCACACGAAGGGTTTCCCCTTCTTCGTCAAAGCTGTGAGTGATGCCACGACTCTAGAGATGTCTGGAACGAATCTCCGATAGTATCCAGCTAGTCCCAAGAAACTCCGAACCTCAGTCACGCTCCTGGGTGGCTCCCAAGCTAACACAACCTCAATCTTCGCGGGATCCACCGCAACTTCTGCCTCAGAGATAACGTGTCCCAAAAAGTGGACCTCACGTATCCAGAACTGGAACTTCGAGAGCTTACCATATAGCTGGTGCTCTCGGAGTGTGTCAAGAACAACTCGCAAGTGATAGGCGTGCTCCTCCTCTGTCGTAGAGTAAATCAGAATGTCGTCGATGAAGACTACGACAAACCGATCGAGGTATGGCTGAAAGATCCTGTTCATGAGAGCCATGAACACTGCTGGGGCATTGGTTACACCGAAAGGCATAACCAAGAACTCATAGTGGCCATACCGACATCTGAAGGCTGTCTTCTGCACATCCTCGTCTCTGACTCTGAGCTGATGATAGCCTGACCTGAGATCTATCTTAGAGAACCACCGTGCTCCCTTGAGCTGATCAAAGAGGTCATCAATCCTCGGTAGCGGATACTTGTTCCTCACTGTCACCTGGTTCAGGCGACGATAGTCAACACAAAGTCGCAAGCTCCCGTCCGCCTTCTTGGCGAACAATATCGGGGAAGCCCAGGGTGAAACACTGGGTCGGATGAACCCCTTGCCATGCAAGTCCTCCAACTGTACCCGTAGCTCTCGAAGATCGGCGGGGGCCATCCGATATGCTGGAGTGGATATCGGGGCTGTCCCGGGGTACAAGTCAATATAAAAGTCTACCTCTTTGCGAGGAGGTAGCCCTGGAACGTCGTCGGGAAAAACGTCCCCAAACTGATCCACCACTACAGGAAAACCAGGACTCCGCACGTCAACTGCTCCAAGGATGAGGCTAGCCAACTGATGAGTGATGGGCTGTCCTCTCCTCCGCGGAAGTCCATCCTGTGCTGCTAAGGCTCCCTTCTCGCCGGTGAAGGTGAACCTGCTCCCGTCGGTGCGTACACATCGCACCTTGCGCCTAAAACAGTCAATCTGTGCATGGACCGTAGATAGCCAATCCATGCCCAAGATGACGTCGTAAGGCCTCGACGCTGCTACAAGAAGATCCCAGCCGAAGCTCTCGCCTCCTAGAGTAAGCTCACACTGCCGGCACCAGTGCGTAATCGTCGAGTCTGCTCCCATAGGAGTCTCTAGCCGTAAGGATCGAGCCAACGGCTCTGTCGGAATCTCCGAGCTCCGAACAAGGGCAGCGGCTATGAAAGAGTGACTCGCTCCTGTGTCTATAAGAACTGCAGAAAGGGTAGAATAGACACACATAGTACCTCGAATCATCTCGGGTGCGCCGTGGTCGTAGGTCTCTGCTACCTGGAGCTGTGCATGTCGCTGCCCGCCAGCTCCCTGTGGTCGGGGTGGACCTCCTGGTGGTGGTGGTGGTGGTAGAGCCTCAAAGCGTCGCCCTCCACCGGCTGCTCGTCCATCTCCTCTGCCTCGTCCGCCTCCTCCCTGCGGACCGCCACGGTCGACCCTCTACCTCTGCCTCGATGGTCCATCAACTGACTGCTGCTCCTCGGCACGGCGGGTCGGGCAGTCGCGAGCCATGTGGCCCTGCCCGCCGCATGAGTAGCACTGTCTGCCTCTCGTAAGACTGGCTCCGCGCTGTGTCCCCAGCACTGCTGAGCCAGTGCCCTGAGATCGTCTGCCTGAAGGTCTGGGCTGTCTGGACCCCTGAGTCATCCGTCGACTGCCTTCTGCAGATGACTCTGCCACGTGCCGCCCCGCGGTGGGTCTCTGTGCTGGTGTAGACTCAGCAAGGAAGCTCTCGATCAGAAGGGCCCGCTCCAGTACTCCTGTCTGAGTCGGTATGCTGAGGGAGATCAGCGATGCCCTGATCTCGTGTCTCAAACCCTGCTCGAAGGTCCGGGCCTGGAAGAATGGGTCCCGTACCATGTCGGTCGAGTAGCGTGAGAGATCGGTAAATCTCGCCGAGTACTGAGCGACCGTCATGCTGTCCTGCCGCAGCTGAAGAAGCTCCTGGATACGCACCACACGAAGGGTGGCTGGGACGAACTCCGAGCGGAAGAGGCTCTCAAAGTCCGTCCAAAGTAGAGATTCCTCATCGTGCACCTGGAGCATCAGGCTCCACCATCGTCCCGCGGCTGCGTCTAGTAGGCTCGCAGCGAGGATCACCATGAGGTCTGCTGGTGTCCTCACTAGCCTAAACACTCGAACCACTGCCTCCAGCCAGTCCTCTACTGCCTGAGGATCCGTCTCCTCGCGAAACCTGGGCGGTCGCTGGCGCTGAAACTCATGCAGTGCGCTGAGGCGACGTGCATCGTCAGCGGCTGCTGCTGGAAGCATCGGGGGATCGGCGGGTAAAGCTACCGCCGGTGCCACTACTGGAAAAGGGCCCTGCACCGAGGCCTCGTTGCTCGGTGGGCTGTCGTCTCACTCGACTCTCGGAACCCTAGCTGGCTGTCGTCGTGGGGCCATCCTGAAAAGGAAACAGGTGCGCCACGGTTAGAACAGTATACCTGGTGAGCTGATATAATTAATCACAAAGAAAACATTGAAACACACACGCAAACAATGTTTTCGTGCATTAAGTCGGAAATCAGAAGTCAGGGTCCTGGTGTACGGATACGTCGGCCGCCGCACCAACACTGGACTCCATGGACTGATAACCACACTCAATACGCTAAACATTATTGCTTCACATAGAAAATATCAGAGTTCGCGGTAGAACCGAACTCCTCTGATACCAATTTGTCACGACCCGCCCTCGGGGTCCGTGCCGTGACTACCCCAATCCCGCCTTCCATAGGCCAGGGGCTGGCGACTAGCACCAAGGCGTAAATCCCGGTAAAAAGGGAAGGCATTCCCTTTGAAAAGTAACAAACACCACAGAGTAAGCAAGCGGAAAGTAAACACTAAACAAAGCAGAGTACAACTGAAAGTGCGGAAAAGTAAATGGGCCAGAATACAAACCCAAACTAAAAGTAAAGTACAACTCGAAAGGGAAAACAACAACTGAAAAGTAAAAGCCACTACACCGAGCTGTCCACTGGAAATCCCACCTGAAGGGTGGGTACAGATAGCTCCTCTGCTCCACGGGTCCCGACGTCCGCTCCGTGCACGTCCCGCCCAGTGGTCCACCTCCGGGTACCGTCCCGCTCTGCAAGACTCAGCTAAGGTCAACGCTGTCCGTCGTCTGCAACCAACACAACGTAGTGCGGGCAAAGCCCGTGCAGGGGTGAGTATAAGCTACTCAGTAGGGACCCCGAGACCCCTGAAGGTCTCTCAAATCCACAAAGGGTAAACCACGAAGAAAAGTACAATCACGAAGTAACAACCGACACTGCTTAGGTATATGCCCATACATATACCTAAGTCATCAATTCAAATACGCTCCAACCTCCGAGCCCAAGTACAACTCAGTCCACACAGCATAGTAAACGTATTCCACACAGGAATGCAAAACGTAATCCACACAGGATTGCTCAACACAATCCACACAGGAAAGCAATAGGATTCAGCTCACACAGGTATACTTCTTCAGAGGACAATAAAGATGATCACTGATCCATCTAAGTCGTCGGACCCACGAAGGATCGATAGGTAACTAATCACCGCAATGACCCACACAGGATCGGGCCCACACAGGACCTGTAGGCGCTGGCTCACACAGAACCGCTGAGCGCAAGGACCCACACAGGATCGGGCCCACACAGGACCTGTAGCACTGATCCACGTAGAATCGCTGGGTGCTGAAGTCGTCGTCGTCGAATCCACACAGGATCTCTGTACTGTCGTCGTCGCAGTCACAGTAGCAGTCGTAGCAGTAGAACAGTCGCAGCCAGCACTAGAGTTCCCGCACATAGCAAGCTCGTTCGGAGGGTCCGCTCCACGAGCCGAGAGGCTGATACATCAACTGTCACGAAGACCAGAGTTGATGTATCCAAAAGTTCCGTATCGTCAACAGGAACTCAACGCAATAGACGGCGCGTCGATCGGACGCTCGGTCTGAGAGTTATTGGCATTTTCGTCTCCGGGGCCCGGTTGGTTTTTAAGGCAAAACCAACCTTACTGTACTCCACCTGCGTCCAAACCTCGGGCGGAGTATGCCAAAAGATTCGTCTCACTAAGAGGGACACAACACAGCTGACGGCACGTCAATCAGACGTCCGTAGCTCAAGATATGAGCGTTTCCGCTCCGAAGGCCTGGTTGGTTTCGTGAACGAACCAACCCGGCCGAACTCAAAGTAAACCAAAACCTTGAGTGCGATATACCGAAACGACCGTGTCGATCCAAGGATCGCGTTGTCGCAGACGGTTCATCATTCGGAGGTCCGAGGATCAAGATATGGCCAAAAGACCGGAACTGGTTCCAAACGGGGGGGTCCGGGTCCGGGCCGACCCGGCCCGACCCCCCCCCCCCCCTGGGGCGGCGCGGCGGCGCGAGGAGCTGCGGCGGCTTGGCACCGCGAGGAGGCTGCGCGGGGGGAATTTAATTCCCCCGCTAATTGGAGGCGGCGCGGCCTTTGTGCCGCGCCTTTGCAACAAAACGGCCCCCACGTGGGGGCCGGTTTTGGAGAAGCAAACCGGGGGGGCTGCTGCCCCCCCTTCATGGAACCGCCCCCCTCTTAAAGAGGGGGGTTTTATACGCTGGCCGGGGGATTAATTCCCCCGGTTTAACGTCATCCGGCCGGCCAGCTGGCCGGCCGGTTTTCTCCAACGGGACCGGAAATTCCGGTCCCCTCTTCGGCTTCCGACGCCGGCGGCCCGGCCGCCGGTCTTCTCATCCCGCCGCGGCCCGGAACCGGCCGCGGTCTCCTCGTCCTGCCGCGGCCCGGAACCGGCCGCGGTGTTCGTCGTCTGGCGCGGTGCGATGGCACCGCGCCCCTTCGCCGTGCCTTGATTTACTTTTAACGTGGCGCGACGGCGTCACGTTCTTGAAGATTCTTCCTCGGCGTGGCGCGACGGCGCCGCGCAAAAATATTTGTACGATTATCTGCGTGGTGCGATGGCACCACGCCACTTGCTTCCACCCGCAAGAATAAACAAGAACGATGGAGGGGGTTCGGCCGTGTTCGTGCGGTCCGGCCCCCTCACGTTAAAATAATAACGCAACTTTAAATAAATCAAGCCACACGTTAGACTTGTTAAAATCACGATCAAGAATAAAATAATTAAACCAAAAAGAAATCAACAACCCCTACCTTGGTAAGGTTCGAAGATTTGTCTACGTTCCGCGGAAGACGACGTCGCGGAGGTCGGGCGTCGCAGTCGTTGTTCGTCAAATCCGTTGACGAAGGGATGCGTCCGATGCGATACGTCGTTGGCGAAACTCCTCAAGTCGACGAAGGAAAACCGAGGAGGAAGCGGTGTTTCCCTTTCTTTGACGTGGAGAGAAGATAGAACGGCGTGTCGGTGTTCTTCGCGTTCTTCAAGGAGGAAGACGAAGTTTTTCAAAGTGTAGAACTCTTCTTCTCTCAAATCTCCACACAACACAGCAACCCCCAAAATAAAATAAGCTACACCTTATTTTATTTTCACTTTGCCAACTTTTCCAAATTCAAAAGTTGAATTCATTACATTAATTAAATCTAGAGTTGTCAAAATTTAAATGAAGAGATAAGTTGGCAAGAATTAATGTAGGGGAGAGCCACAAAATTTAAGAGGGGGTTTAGAGGGGTTAGGGAATTAGAAAAGGTGGGGGCTCGTGTGGGCCCCACCTCCCTCATAACCACACATGGGAAGTTCGGAGGTTGTGGGCCCCACCAACAACTTCCCATGAGAGAGTCTAACCACCACGAATAAAATAAAATTCACACACAATTTTATTTTACTTATCTTTTAATCCCCAAAACTAACTTTTAACCCGCAACAAACGCAACTTCCGAAAAGGCTCTTTTTTAGCGAATTTCGGCGCTGCGAGTTCATCGATGACCTCAGATTTCAATTCCGAGCACCGGATCAAAAGTTAGGAATTCCCACTCATTCGTTCACTGAACGTACCCGAGCCAAACTTCGGAAAATGATTCCGGGCACTCCGGGCCCCGGAATCAGGTGCCGTCTAAAACCGCGCTCTTGTAAAATTATAAAGAAAATTAAGAAAATATTTTTCCTTGAATTTTATGGGTCTTTACATTGGAAACAATAGATATATTCATAAAGTTTTACATTACATCATAAAAATGAAAGCTACAACAACATAGTTTCCATAGTCTACACTCTTATCCCCTCATACTATCCCTGTAGGCCATTCATAATTTACTTTTCATATCCTGCAAAAAATAAAACCTAGAAAATGGGTGAGCTCAAAATCTCAGTAAGGATAACAATATTGCAAAAATTTCATAAATAAGAATAAACATTTAAAGAAATGTATAAATAAAAACAAAAGAAATTTAAACTTGAACATCAACATAGTATGGAAAAAATAAAATGAAATAATGCTATTTTATTATTCCCATGGACATTCTACTAATCGAATAATCACATGAATTATCAATAACCACTTTCATAATGATGGAATGCAAAATGCCAGACTATCATAACCACATAGCCAAGGCCTCGTTCCAAGACTACAAATAATATTTTTCCAAGGCCTTGTGCCAAGACACTATTTTGTCTCATGAGAACTAACGATGCATCGAGGAGCTAATGTGGGCTCCACCCGTCACATATTAAGTCCAATGCATTCCATATGTAATGGTTTAAACATAACATAAACATTCGTTTTAAAACTAGCATATGAAATGTAAATTCTTGATCCATAAACCATGAATGGTGTAAAAATAACACATCCATATTCAAAAATATCAAAAAAACTTCAATACGATATAGAAGTTTTGTATCATAAGAAATCATCTTCAAATAAGTGTAAAATCAATCAAAGGATGTTGACATAGATGAAATCAAAACTATTTTTAGAGAAATATATCTTTCTATTTTGAAATCATTTTAAAGACATATATTTATAAAATAAAAAAATTTCTTTGAAAATATTCTTATAAGATTGCGAGGGAAGCTTCGATGATATTATAACGGCGGAAAATAGCTGCACCTACCGTATAAGTTAAAAAAAACATTCTTACCTTAATTTTGTCAAAAAAAGGTTAAAAAGCACCTTGTTTGGAAAATGATGGAAAGATTATCTTGTAAACATCTTATAAAAAATCAAACAAGGGTATAAATTACTTTAACCTATATTCTTTTACATAGTAAAAATGTTTTGAAATACATTTTTAAGAAAAATGGTTCTGGATGATAAAGAGATCCCAGTAGATTATTACGTATAAACAACCTCAGATAATGACGAGATTGTGAAATAAACCCTTACCTTGTAATTTAACTTGGATGAGGGTAGGTTAACCTCATGTATAATGTTGATTTAATTGTTATTAAATTATAAAAGAATCATATACGTTAATATGATATCATATATGATCTTTTAACATTGATTTGTTAATAATATATTTGTATTATCGTTGTTTCGGGTGTTAAATTACTTGTTTTCTTTTATATATTTTGTTACATAAGCCATGATTTTCAGGGATAGGTTTTATGTTAATCATATCCAGAATGATATCCAGTCCTTAGATACTATTATTAATCATAAAATGAGAATTATATTTTAATGGATGTGACGGAGAATGAATCTCATCGCATTCGTGGAGACGGTAGTCCGTACGTACGCACGAGAAACAATATCATTCTTTTGATATTAAAATAATATATAATTGGATGGTATATCATATATACAGAATCATTATCATGTTATATTTATTATTTACATTAATTACACACCATTATTATATCCATCCAAATAATAATTTGTTCAATAACAATTACACCACGACGTGGAAACGGTAAGCCGTACGTACACACGTATGGTGACATGTTATTCAAAGGATGGATAGAATACTAGATATGGATGTACCAAATTTATAACAACATCAAAATATATATAAGATACTGGAGTTATTATTTTATAATGGAAATAAAGAATAAAGAAGACGTGGAAGATGAAAGGAACTTGAAAAAGGGTGGTGGAATCATTACCTCTTCTTCGGGTTCTTCTTTTTGATTTGATCAAAAGGGCTCCATAGGTTGGCTTTGTGAATAAAGGAACGCCTCTAGGATGAAGTGAGGGAATTTTAGAGAGTATTTGGGCAGAGTTTGGCCGAGCCAAATGGCATTGAAGATGTGAATTAATGAGAAGGGGGAGTGCCCTTTTATAAGAGGGGTGATGGGCACCATTGGAAAAGATTGAAATATTATTTTATAATAAATTCATATTCGGTTTCTAATGGCTCTAAAGTGTATTTTTTAAAGGTTAAGGTGGGGATGGGTCGAAAACCACTCAAACAATAAAATTTAGACAGGTTTGGGTCATTATATTAACCTTATCTTTTAGTTTTAACACTTATTTGATTAGTTTGACACTTACCATGTCACTTTGTAATTTTATATTATATAGTTAATAAATTTACTATATTCCTCAAAGAGACCACCAAGTGGTCCATTAATGATACACCTATCATTTTATATGTCACTTGTCCAAACCTTATATTTTTAGGAATTGAATATCAATTAATAATATAATATTTGTTTTAAAAACTCTTTTATGTTAATTTTGACACTATTTGGAAAATTGATTTTTGTGAAAATCATAACAGAATTATTACTTAAAAAAAGTTAATTAAACCATTCCTAACATGTCATATTAACCTATAAAATTAGTGTAATTCTTTAAAAGTCTCAAATTATATTTATTTGGGTATTTATAATATCAATTGAATCAATTTTTTACTATTATGGTAATTACTACATCATCATTGTGTCATAAATAAATTATATTATATAATGTCTAAAAATTACAAATAAAATACCATTATGTAGGAAATATTTTTAGATTTCTAATGAATATTTACAATCTTATTTATATTATGTATAATCCTATATTAAAAATTTTTTACTAAATAAAATTTGATTTTAACTCTTTTGACTCTTCTTTGAATAAATAATAATAATTGTCCTAATCTATTCTAAGTGGACCTAAATGATAATATTTTATTCCTAAGGTTGTTTTTGGTCCAATTATGCTTATCCAATAGAATTAGGACTTCTGTTAGGGTAATATTACTATCATTTTTAACCTTAATTACCCTATTTACTTTTAACCGTGGTAAATAAAAGTAATAAGTTACTATTCACCAAAAATTATTTTCATATCATTGAACCACATTTTACTTCTTGATATTAACCTTGTCTCTCGGATTTTTGAAATTTCACTCACATGAATAGAAAAATTATGTTTTAATAAAAATTCAGTTTTATTAACTACAACTTAGTGGTTTCACTATTTATCAAAAAATGAAGTTTTTCAGAAAAATATCAAAAATTCAACCTAGGCTAATTTCGATATTCCAAATCCAGAAATGAAGTCCATTTTGAAAAATAAAATTTATTACTTTCAAAAAGTGTGTATTACTATTCATAACGACTAGTTTGATTGGTTGTCGTGTGTTAGAACTCGATGTTGCGTACAACACACGCTATTGCATTATTAAAATAGAAGCACACCGTAGAAGCTTGGGGTGTTACCTAAATTATATATCATTTTTATTAAACAATTTAATTTATATTTCTACTAATAAAATATTTTATGTATCAATTTTGGGACATCATTAATGGTTATTATTTAACATCTAAATATTATAAATAAATTACTTTGATGCAGGTAATTATTTAAAATTTTAAAAAACTGTTTATAATAGATGTTATCTCGTGGTGATATCTATTTTATAATTATTATACTTATAAAAAATGAGATCATGAAATTTTGTTTCTTTTATTGATTTCAATAATATACAAGTAATATTCATGTAAATGTGTCCATTGAATGATTAATTTTAGATCCATATATGATAAAAATGAAATTTGTTTCACCTAATATAATTTACTATGGTGTTAGGGTAATTTTATAAAACTTTTTACTCTTAATTACCTGATTTACCTTTACCCCCAGAAACAAATGTTTATTAATGTTACTATTGATAATGTTAAAGAAATAAAAAATATATATTTACATAATTTAGAAACACATATTTAATATACAAAATATTTTTTTAAAAATTCAAATATAATATTATTAACTAATTAAATTAAAATTAATATCGTTGATGGGAAGGGAAATTACGGAAAAAAGTAAAAAACCAAAAAAATTTAACATACTTTTGTATCCAATTTTAATGTGAAAATAATTATTGTGCCGTATATTTTATTAAATGATGATAATATGGTCTATTTATAATTTTAAAAAATAAAAATAATAATTTAAATGTAAAAATAATTTTAATGAAAAATGTTTTATTCAATTAAAATATAGTATTTTTCACTATTCATAAATAATAAAGCTTATTAGAAAAATAAAAAATATTGAACCAATGAAAACATTAATATTATGATTTGAAATAAGAATCTAATTTTGTACAAATGAATATAATTTTTTTTAACTTTTGGATTTAAAATGGGTTCACCACTAAAAATAGTTAATATTACTTTTTGGAAAAAATAGCCTTTTTATTTTTAAAATTAGATTATATATTATCATATGACTATAAAATCATATGGATGTATTCAAAAACATTTTATTGATTATATAGTGTATAAATTTGTTAAATTTTTAACATATTTCTTAACTACTTTTAAACGGTTATTTTGATAGGTCATGGTGTTCTCAATATTGATGTTGTGTGGAGCACAAGCTATTGAATTATTTAAAAATAAGTGTACCTTTGAATCTTGGGGTGTTACATAACTCATTACTCTGTTTATATCAATTAAATATAAATATATTATGATTAATTTTTTTATATATTAATAAGACACATATATTCTATTATATACATATATAGACCCAGGTATATTTATACACATAACTATCAAATATATATATATACACCCACACACAGAGATATATACCCTATATATATACACATATTACATATATACATTTACACAAAAATTAGTCCCCACATCCATAATAAGAATTGTAATAACAATAAAAATTATTATTTATTAAATTTTATGATCTACATTACCATTAAATCATGACAATGCATTGAAACTCGATAATAGTAAATACATTTTATTAATAGCACATAATATCATTTATCATATAGAATTAATTACATAATATTTTTACTTATATTTCATTTTCCTAATTAATAAAATAACATTAATTACATTGCCCAATTATTCTTTTCTTCGCAACACCATTATTTATCATAAGAGTATATTTTCAATTTTTTCTATAAAAATATAATGACAAAATAATAAAATTAATTTTGATAGTTTCCAATTAAAATATTTATATTCCCAAAAAACGTATCATTATGTGTGATTTGACAAAGCATCAAATGGTTACAAATGGTATACACCGTCTATGGAATACAATATGTCCCAAACCAAATGGTGGTCTCAGGTATCTCAAATAATACACTATTTGAGAGATATTAAATATTTTATAATAAAAAACTAATTAAACAATTAATTAAATTTTAAAATGTAAGCTTCTTGAGGGTTATTTTTGGGTTATTGAATTATTTGGAATTAATTTTATACTCTTTACAAAATATATTTAATACTTTTATTCTATAATGACTGATGTATTATGAGCCATGGAATATCACACGAACTCAATGCATAACTCCAAAAATATTCCATTGAATATTTCCAATTGTTAAACATGAATTTTTTATTATATAGAGTCTTTAAAACATTATTATTTAATTTGAATGGTAAATAATTTATTTAAAATATAGATTCTTTTAATTTATCACAAGGGTGTTTTTATTACTATTGAAAAATTTGGATATTTCATTTCACTGCCTCTATCAACATCAATTTTTTGAGTAGTATCTCTAATAGTCTTGTTTAGAAATATCAGGATAATAAGGATGAACATCAAGCTCACAATCCCACGTCCCTTCCTAGATCCCTATGTTCAACTATATAATCCATACATGTGATATCTTATTCCGAAATAATGCCTTCTAACATCAATCAATGATCCACAATGGATGATCCTCATATGATGCGCTTATCCCCACATCAACGCCCTCACAAAAAATAACCAGCACTAGATCATGTATCTAGATCCAAATATGTGTAACGTATAACATGTTTATGTAACTCTATAAAGAAATGGTTGGTCTAGACGATATTCCATTTCCCTTATCTGCTTAGTGGCATCAAAGGGTGTACCAAAATGTTGTACTAGGTTTCCCTTTTCATCGTAATTTTTTTCCCTTACAAGGGAGTCACTCTCAATAAAACATGATTTCCCACAACCAACTCCAAAGGTCATATCCTATGGTTTAAATATGATATTTATATTCACTTATAATTTGTAATCATTTTGATGATTAGATTGAATATCATGGAGGACTCATAAACCAAAAATGAGAAAATAATCATTTCCTCATCTTCCCCATGCCAATAGAGTAGTGAATGACATGGTCTCCCATTAAAATCCATACATGTTCACATATGAATCAAATCTTGGTAACAATTGTTTTATTAAACTAAATAAAGGATAATTGATCATCACATACTCACCCAAGTATAATATATAATCTTGAAACATATCCCCCAAAATGTGTATAGGTTTCTCAAACTGTCTGCAAGTCTGAGGATGGGACATCATGATGAATCACAGCGGAGTCCTAATGGATGTTTTTCAGTAATATTTAATTAATTATGAAAAACATTCATCTATATCTTATCCCATTCTCAATATGAGTCCACGAAGGTGCACGATCTATCAGACATAAATTTTTTCCATCTGTTCCACTAATTGAGTGTCTCTGATCGGTAAGAAGCTACCAGACATCATTAACTGATTAAAAATCAGTCAGTAACATCACAGATCATTGTGGACCTATATAGTCCCATCCCGAATTCCATAATTTTATATTTCCACTTCAACATAGGCATCAAGGGTGGCTGGAACAATATATCAGGATTCTAGTACTTGGGCATCATTCTCTGACAGATAAGGCGTCTAGTGAAAAACTAGCAGAGCTTAAAAAGGGTCTCTTAAATTAATTCTAATGTGATCACATCTAAGGGTTCAACATGAGTAAATCCCAGGAGGTCACCCATCCTAGTTATAAACTCGTTCAAGAAAACTTAAATATATAATTCTAATGGAATCCCAAAAATCAAATGTCTGACGATACTCAACCCAGAGCCCCTATATTAGATTCTAGTCCTGCTATCTGATGGTGTATAAAATACTATTTCATTCCCTATAAATAATAAATGTCTCATAAAATATATGATTTCTCCAAATAAAAATAGAATGAACCACTACTTATATATCTATATCATGTGTTAGATATTTCTTCTCATATGGTTCTAGCTGACGAGCCATTAAGCTACTCCCTGCTATATTTGAATCAGTATAGCTCCATGTACAAATCATGATGTATCTTTATACAATGAATATACAATACATTGATTATGGTGTCCCAACACTGCATTTTTCATCAAACTTCACTTCAACTCATGTAAAACCCTTTAATACTATTCTGACAACCAGAACACAATTCCCTTATTTTTCAGTTCTTTTATGGGTGATGAATGTTTGATAAAAGTCCAATATAATCCTTCAGTAAAATCATGCAGAACCCATAATTATCCTATTTATTATAAAATATAGGAACATATCGATGTCATGACTTATTATACCTTATTAGGGATGTTTGATATTCTTTCTCAAAGCCCATATTTCCTATATATTTCTACACATGAATACCTAACTCACACAATGAAAGCATGACATAAATAGTGTGTTCTATAAGCATAATTAAGACTATATTCAGCTTCCTAACAGGTTTCTATGGTTTCTTCAAGTATAAGAGGATATCATTGATGAAAAATATAAGGAATTATGCCATGTGTGGGTGAAAGATCTTATTCTAGAGGTCCATTAACATCATTGTTTCATTAGTTTTCCCGAACAACATCACCAAGTAACTATAAAGTCCATATATTCTTTAAATCATTATCTTCAAAATTTCCACCAACATAACTCTCAACTGGTGGTATCCTGATCTAATATAATTTTTTTTGAACCACCAAGTTAGGTGTAATTGATCAAAAATATAATCGATCATGAATATAGGTAGAGGTTCTTCATCATTAACTGGTTTATCATCCGCTAATAAATATATAGAAAATTAAAATCTTCCACCTTTTAGTAGAAGGTTAAGTGAATCCCATAGTGATGTATCCAGACCTATGAATTGCTTCCTCACCATGTCATTTAGTGGAACATGGAGCTTAAAATACTTGGTTTTAACTATAAATTATTGGGTATCTAAATGATTTATCTGTCATCTTGATCTCAATATCAGCTTATCATTTAAATACATGATAGCCTATACTATGTCAAAATATTTAAAAAAATAAACCCATTATTCAGCATCTAATAGCCTTTCATGCCCATGAAGGATAATGAACTTTGAAGTGAAAATCATGGAAAATGAAACCATAGTTATGAACTAATATTGATAGTACATATCAAAAAAAATTATTCAATATACCATGCTACCTAAATCACAATGCATGTTCTAGAGAATGTTCAACTACATTCTCTTGCACATCTTGAGGTATTGAAGAATAATATTCCTTTATGGAAGACTTCCGGCCTTCTTCACAGGTAGTATTATAAGGCTTTATAGGTGAGAAACATTTTTTAACAAAAAGAAACACATTTCATAAAAAAAAGATTCATTATTATAAATACTAATAAGTCAATGGCATCACAGATTGTATCTCCAAACTAGTATATTAGATTAAATATGTTTTTTCCAAAGTTTCTACCCTTAACATATGTTATAAAACTCATATAACTCTCCCTTGTCTTCATAACATCACGTTAGTCAAAATCAAAATATATCTATATATACTAAAAAACTACATTCTATGCTCAATAAATAAATTCCAATTATGTTATACCCAATTTTATTTCGACACAGATACATCACAATGAAAAAGTACCCGAAAAAATTGAAAAGTCAAGGAATATAATTAATGAACTACAATGCATCATAATAAAATGTTTATATATAGATTGTTAACCTATATTCCTAGTAATTATGCATGACCAAATTTAAAATATCATAAATAACATATAAGACCACATGAATAAAAAAGGTAAGTCAATAGTAACAAAAAACAATAATTCCCATCATTATTCAAACATAGAGGTCCACTATTTAGTGTTGGCTAAGCAGGGACATAGTTCCCCTTCCAAATCCCCAATTTCCTGTTTCATGGTTAACCCATCTCATCCCAACAAAAGAGAAGAAATAGTATTGTGAGTCCAAATTCTTTGATACCATTATATAACATCCCGACCCAGACCAAGCGATCCAAGTTGGAATGCTACATGACCTCATGTCTTCCTGCCCATATATAAGATGCTTCCAACTAGCAGGGGGGATCAGAGTCTATCAGTGGGGAGACTATATCCTTGATATCATGTCACTATACTAATAATCAACAACAAATAATATAATAAATAATCCATGTAAACATGAAGAAATTTAAAGATGAAAACATGTAATACAAATAATGTTGCTTTTATAAGTGGCAAGAATGACCAATGGAAATAAAGAAGAACAAGTTAATGAATTAATATTGGAACCTTTGTAGAATGTAATTATCTTTTACTATCACCATCCCCATCTACTTTGTTATCAACTAAAGGGCCCTTTCCCTTTATTAGATACATCATGAAATCTATAATCGTATAAAAATGCCGTAGTAGAGTGCGAGTACAAGACTTAGTATGAATCCACCAACACATCCATAACCTGATGTGCTAATGTTTAGATGAGTATGCCATTATAATAAAAAAAGTTTTACCAATAATTGTACAACATAATCGAAAAATGTACAATCGTTCTCTAATCAAGCCACCACAGACCCTCGACTGTAACTGCTTTATCTCCATGTTGGAAAATGTACAAAATATCTATTAGTATCCAAAACCATCCATAAGGTTGTTGGAGAGTCACTCAGAATAGAAAAGTCGTCGATTAAAAGAAACCTACTCAGAATCCACAAGGCATCAGTCAATACCCCAAAGGCACAAGGCATTGAGTATATCTAACCTACGCATAATCCACACGACATCAGGTAACTCTTGAAATCCACAGGGAATAAAGTGTTTGTCATCTACTCTGAATCAAAAAGACAATAAATAAATGTCTAGTTACAATGTTATCGTGATGTGTCGCCATATTCACTAAACATCATTCATGCACCACAGAAGGTGTAATCACACCCTGATGACCATCTATCAAGTACACACCTAACGATTCTCCGATGGAAAACATGTCAAGTATTAGTATGATAAAAACCAATGAACACATCATTCTAATTATATAATATTCATATTGATCAAAATATAATTCAAAAATCATTAGGGAATCAAGATACGACATCAATAAGAGGGAAAACATACTATACTATGGGATACATACACCCACATTTGACAAAAATTCTATGAGGATATCATGTAAGTAAAATAAATTAATTTAATATAGAAACATGTTTATACAATAACCAACAAAGATAAGAAACTTCCTACCATAAAATTCATCATCATTAATAGAAATGTCAAGAAATGGTGTTGTACCCCGAACCACATTTACGCACTATTTCGTAGTTCTTTGGAACGTCTGTTCTGGTTAAGAATCATTTCTTCTAGGTGGTTTCGACTGGATTTATTCATGGAACCTGAAACATCATATATTTCTTTATCCAAATTGGACCTTATTTTCAATCTCAATTGTTCTATGAGATTAAACATACAACACATAAGAACATGCATTGTTCGATAGGATAGAAGGTCATACTCATCTCCCCCATTTGGGGGGAATTGTTTACTATTTCGGGATACTCTTTATAGATTTTAGATATTTTCATTTGTCCTTAATAATTAAACATTCATAGCATGTGATTCCATTGAAATATTCAATCAATTATTTGCATGTGTGAAATTAAAAATCATATGTATGTATTAGACGTTCTTCATTAATGGAGAAATTCATATATATTTGAGGATCAACCTTAATGGTATCCTCTCATATACTATTTATATATTAATTTAATTATAGTTATGATGATAATTTTTTATAATCCACTCATTGGGGAAATCTGGAATTTATCGTCACCGAGGGAGACAAAAGATTGTTTTTATGTAGGTATCATACCCAAAAATGGGATACCTATGTATCCTTGTGAAAGAAATCAGAACCCTCATAGTTTGGTGATGCTTCCTAGGACATGTCATACCTTTTATGGTCATGTGATAGGGACCTAACCGTACACTTTAATTTCATGTTATAAGGACATCTAAGCCAAAGGTGCATAGAAAATGTTTGGTGTGGGAAATTTTCTTATGAAGCCAATGGAACTAGGAATGAATATAGGATTCCAAGTAATATTAGACCATGTTGGGGATATGGACCTATAAGAATAGGGTTGATTTGAAGTGTTGGTTTTGGACCCCAAGGAGTCTTCCAGTGTATCCCGTTTGGATTGGAATCAAAGCCCACATAGTTTGATAAATCCCATAGGAGAGTGTATTCCTTTAAGAGAATGGACATTGGGCATACTTATTGAAAATGATTCCTTAGTGAATTTGGGGATTAATTTGGGTATTACTTTTATTGAGGATGCCCTGATTAGGGGAATTAGTTTTGGATTCCAGAAGAGGATATTCAGTGAGCTTGGGCTTAGATAAGGCTTCCAACATATCACAATTATGATGGGAATCAAAGTTATCAGAGTTCATTCACCATGGGTGTTTGTGAAACTGTTGTTCCCGTCATGATTATCTATACCCGCATGATTCGTTTTTGGTGTGAGGAATAAGAGGATGAGAAAGATTCCACAAACGGATGCACAGTTTTCCTCCTCTGCTCATGGAAGAGGAAGAGCCTTCGGCGATGACGGTGGACGAGGGCGAGGATACTAGGGAAGAGGGAGAGGCGACAAGCCATTCCTCTATTCTCTTTACATTGGATAAGGGTCCAATATATGGAAGGAATGAAGGTGAATCAATTAAATTCACACAAGTACGTATCTATTGCACATGAATGTGTACACATGTAGGCTTCATTGACCTAATGTTCACTAATGTGACGAACAACCTAAATGTTAATACATTAGTGAGGCTTGACTCAAGCCTTGAAGTGTATTTCCAAGTATTCTTCGAAGTGGGGCGCTTAGGTTCCATTGAGAGTAATGGGTGGTGGACAAGTGATTTTCAATCAGGGAGGTTGGGAACTTTAATCGTGCATGTGTTTTGGATTTCCAACACTAATATTACATAAGTCCTATGATTCTCCTTCAAACACTAAAAGGACATATGTCCTATGGATTTGAAACACTATAATGAATATTTACAGATAAATATTCATTAATAAAACAACATAATTATCCAAAAAAATTCATAATTATTCTATGATAATTTAACATCATGGTCAATTTAAAATATTTATTATAATTATTATCATAAATTGTGTATAATTAATACTAATATTTGTCTATACTTACTATCCTTCATAATTATGTAATTATATTTGATAAATAACTTTATATATTATCATTTGATAATTCGTGACCACTATATTTTGTTAAAATTTAATAATTTTCATGTTATAAATTTCAACCACTATAATTGTTAAAATTTCACAATTATTGTTTTATAAATTTTCATAAATTTCATTGTTATAATTAGGGAATTTATTGTTTGTTAATTTTTTTAATTGATAATTTTATAAAATATATTCCTTAAATATCCATAGAATGTGTTGAAAATAAGTTTGAATGTACCATTTATCAATAAAAATTTTTAGATTAAATTTATGTTCGTTAATACAATCCCATGAGAACTAATGACACATCAATTCAATAAAAAACAATGATGCTATCGATGAATGATTATTCAATGAAATAAAAAAAACATAAAAAATTTGATAAGATAGGTAGTATTATAGGCCTAAGAATGTAGGGTGGGACCTCCCGTGTGAGTCCCTAATGACCCCCCAATCCCTCCTCTTAGAATTTATGATTTTATATATCGTATTTCAATATCACAATTCCATTATTACAATTATTTCATAGAAGTATTGCATATTTTTTAAACCCTCCATTTATTACTCATGGAGTGTTTATTTCCCATGTAGCTTCTTAGTCATGTAACACCTTGATAAAATTAAATCAGTTAAATATATATATATATTAAAATTCATTATTGTATATATTTAATACATATATATACCGACATATATACATAGATCATGTGTGTATATTTATATATATATTTTACCCCCACACACACACAGATATATATATTGTATGTATTTACATCCAGTTTTATATATATAGATATCCCATATAAATATAACCATATTGTTTATATATACACCAATTATTTTCAACGATAATAATATGAATAGTTATAAAAAAATAATTATTTATTAAATATTAGACATTGTTTCACCATTAGCATTCTAGTAATAATATTCATTCAAACCTGATAATATTACATGAATTTTAATAATCCCACACATTATCATTTATCTGATAAAATTAAGTACATAAAATTTATTACATTCATTTAGTATTACCAGTTAATAATTTCACAGGGATAACATTTCCCAATTTTTATGTACATTGTAACATCACTATTAATCACAATAGTATATTTTAATTTTTTGTCCCTATAACAAATAATAATAATAATAACAATAGTGGTTATTATGATTTTTAGTTTTAAAATAAAATATTTTTACACCAAAGAAACATATCCTTTCATTCCATATGACCAAAAATAAAATTCTTATCAATGTAATAAACCATCTAGGGTAAACACCACATCCCGTGCCTAAAAATGGTCTACTATTCACCATATGATGCACTATTTGATAGATATTAATTATTTAATATTTTAACAATGTATTAAACAATTATTTATATATTAAAAATTATTAAATTCATGAGATATATTTCTAAAGGTGTGATGCATATGAATATTATACCCCACATAGGATAAAAATTGTGTGATGCACCTATCAATGGTCTCAAATTTCTTATTCGATGCACCATTTTTGAGATATTATATTATTTTGAATAATGTTTTCACACATAATATAGTATATTTAATATTTAAATTTAATATTCACTAAAGATTTGTAGGCCTTGGAATCATGCAATAACCCATTGATGGACACTAAAAATATTTCATTGAATTTTTTAAAGTGTAAACTATGCTTTTTCTATTATACATAACCATTAACACGTTGTTAATTAATTTCACTAATAAGTAATTTTTTTTGAATTATGATATCAAAAATATATCACATGTGGGTTATTATTATTATTGTAAAAATTGGGATATTACAATTATGAATATAATGTGATGCCTTTTTTATTTAATAAAAACGCAATAGTTTTGTTTCATCGATGAAACAAATATTCCTTTACTGTATTGAAAATATAATTTTTTTTTCAATTGATTATATATTAGTTTTAAGGGGATTCAGCTATGAGAAAGAGTACCATTTTTTTGGGTCATAACATGTCCCACTTTCACCGTTTTTATTGAACACTTTTGAAATACAATTTATCTAACCATGATGTAATGTTCATGGGAAATTAGATTTTTATTTGTGACATATCTGTTAATCCTAAAATGGATATGGTTCTTTTGTCTTAGGTAGTGGAATGTAACACCTTTGAGATATAAATATTTCTTAGTCCTGTAGGATAATACTGAGGGTTCATTAAGAGTTTATCAATGTTTGTGTAACCATTTACTGATATTTCTATGAATGGGGATGAATATATAAGGGATGTAATGTATTAGTCTTATTTTGATGAATTGAAATTAATTCTTTCATCACATCCAATTATATTATTTCTAAAGAAAAATAAGGGTTATATTTTTTATTGCGATTATTTTATTGATGGTTTGGGTTGATTTATTATAAAAATATATAATTTCATGGATTAAAACTCTATCCATCTTTATATTAATTATAATAAATAACAAAATAATTATTTAGAAATTTTTTCATTTATATGAGAACATAAATATTGGAGGAAATGTTATTTATCACAGTTTTTCATAGTATTTTATAAACCTAATAGTTCTAGATATTACTTATCTCAAAAAACATACATCTCAATCATAGACGGGTTTTAGAATTCCTTCATATATTTGATTTCAACATATCTTTCCCCTGGTATGGGGGGTGTCATTAATGATTGTCTCAATTCGAATGTACTATCATATGGTGTCATGAATTCGAAGAAGTGTTGGATCTATACATAACTTTTATCTTAGATTCACCTAGAAAACCAGGATGAGAATTTGGGTTAGGTTCTGACCGGTGTAAATTTTTCTCCATTCTTCTATATGTCCATTATTATAGGTTAGTGGAAGGGTGATGAGTTAAAGAGAATATTAGAAACCCTGTATAGTGTGGATACCTTTTCTACTTGGTCCATATCATCAAATAGTATTCTCTATTTTGGAGAACATTTTTTCATCCTTGAATCAATGAGGATTCTAATATTTTTTTAGTGTTCATCATGGTACATTCATATTGGAATATTTTATATGCATCATGAAAAGAATATGATATTCATGATTCCATATAAGATCCATGACATTGCAGAATATATATCTTGATGTTACACCTTCCATCAAATAAAGGAAATGTATATGAATCTCAATAGGTCTCTCATGCCACATTGGTGATAGTTTGGATCTGGGAGGTGTCTGCCAAGGACATTTTTGATGTATTACCATAGAATCCATGAGAGTCTAACTGTAATTATTTGACGATTGATTATTATAAAATGTCACCTCACTTAATTCTTATAACATACCCCCCAGTAGTTGATATCCTATATAAGATGTATATATATATTTAAGTATATGTGGTTTCATGAATATTTGTAATCAATTATTATAGATACATATCCTATTTTTACACCTTAATTTTCGAAGAATCACCATGAGGCAATGGGGACCTAGGTTAGGCTAGGTATGTCATATCATTAATAGAGATAGAGTTAGACAGAGTGTGCTAGTAATATTTTAGAACACATTCTCCATACCTATGTTTGAGATTTTTTGGATATTTGAATATATATCATGTAATGGTTATTTTTTATTATAATAATAGTTATCCACTATCTATTAGAATAGATCCCATAGACTATTTTTGTCATCACCATTGCTGGTCACCTCATTTTTTCCAGCACTAGCTAGTGAGGGATATTTAGTAGTACTGGGTATCTCATTGGATATGTCATCAAGGAATCATGATATACAACAATTTATTTAAAAAATGGTATTGTAATCCAAAAAATGAATAGAATCGTCGATGTCATACATTTATTTATTTTTATCTGGATTAATTTTATTGAATTTTTCTCCACATTTGATTTACTATTGGCATTGAATGTATGAAAATTTGGATCAAAGATTTGTTGGACCATTTGATGTAACTAGGCATCTAGGGAATCATCATTGGTATTTGGTATTTTTAATTAATTTTTTTAGTATTCCTTATGTCTTCCACATATCAAAACATGGTATGTAACATCTTCACCCTCCCACATATTGAGGTTAGAGGAGACTGAGTTAGATCTAAATTATTATATTGTGGTGTATATTGTATATATCATTGATTTGTAGGTGAAATTATTGTTATGGATGTCAAATATATTGGAAAAAGTGTAATGGTGACATTAATAAAAGAATACTAGATATGATTCCCATTTTTTAGAAAGAACCAGGCATTTTCTATTAATGAAAGACATTTTCACACTCTGAATGACACGAAAAAATAGTAGGGAAGATGCCAAGAATTAGTTCATTGACTGAAAGTATAACATTAGATGAAAATGTTTCAAATCCTATAATTGAATAATATTTATATTTAATTTTTTATATGTGATTAATGGTGATATTTCTAACTTCATAAATTCATAAAATTAAATGATTCTATATTTTTATTATTTTAGGTATTTTTCTTTTTAGGTAACTGTATTACTGAATGACCATTTATTTAACAAATCAATTATCCTCTCAGAACTAGGAGATCTTTCTGCTGATTTTAGGATTATTTTCGAATTCTTGATCATTTCCCTAAACTATTGATATTTTATGTGGATACACTATATAACTATTATAATATGATATTTATTATTTTACATTTTTATTTATCATGGTGTATCGATGTAGCAGGTTAATTGAACATTTTATCTATGATGATAACATTCATGATTCTTTATAGATCAATTATATTACACTTTTATAGAAACATACCATTATTTTAATGTGGTGTGAAATTAATTTTCTTTGATTCACGTTGTTATCTTTTTTTTCCAGTGAAATTTTTTTTAAGGAATCGATTCTGATATGTGAGTAATGATGGTAGATCCTACTTTACTGCATTTGAATTCTTAATTTTTTTAATGATTCTATTCTGGGTGTGTGGACCCATTAATGAGATAAGTTCTTCCATCTGTATTTTATATTGGATAAACTATATTACTCTAATTTTTATAAATTTATTTATAAATGAATTTTAATTATTGAATAGTGTGTGTTAAAAAGGTTGTTTTTGAAAATAAAATTTAACACATTTTTGTTAATAGAAAAGTTATTTTTTACCCTTATGAAATAGATTATTGAAATGGTTCTCAAATATTCATTTGAATGAAATGGTTAGGAAAAAATTTCACATTGTCAAGCCTTCGGTAATTGGTTGGAAGTAGTAGTAATTATCCAATTCAGTTGATATTGTCAGGGTTTGGGGTTACTCATGGGGTTCTCTTATACATTGTAAAACCATTGCTCTAGGGACATAATATGTACTATATAGATGTTCACATATTGGGATTTTCCACTTCTGTTTATATTTGATGCATATATGTAGATACTTGTTTCACACTATTGGTAATTTCTTGGTATATTATTCCAACCCATATACAAAAAATACGATCCTTAGAATGGTGTTATCAATTATTTGGGTATCTTTTTTATTTTATAAGAGATGAGAATTGTTTTTGACTTTCCTTCTCTGATATGTATGAAATGTATTGAAAAACATTTAACTTTTTATTTGGAACTATTCCAAATTGTGAATTTCATAATTATGATGTTGGCATTAGAAAACAATTTAACTATTATTCAATCCATGTTTTCATTAATTTTTATCATTATATATCTTTTTTCATAGTATTTACATAGAACACCAAGGTGGATCTTAGTAAGACTATTTATCTCACACTGAATAAAATCTTTTAGTAGTGCACAGTCCTTTTTATGTCATTACCCATCATGTTTATTTATTTGAAATTTTTTATTTATCGTATTTTGTAAATCATTCTCATATATTTTTTTTATTCCCATGTGATATTATTCAACCCATTTATATTTAGAACCTCTTTAGGGTATGTTATTATTCATGTTTAGTACCATTTTGAGAGGGAATCTAGTTTCAGATCATCAGAATGTGAATTATATTATCTCCATATTAGATATGATATTTTTTATCATCTCCCATGATAAACCCTATATAATATTATTTAATATATATATTCATTAGTATAAATAATGGGTGTTTAAATCCAAGAACATGTTGTTATGATACCAAACATAAAACTTGATCCAAAACTACCCCAAACTATTAAATCAAGGACTGAATACATTTTTCCAAAAATACTACGACTAAAATTTATGATTTCAAAGTATTCAATTTACTTTTACCAATTTAAAAATTTAAATAACGGATATTATTACCTAATAAAATGATAACAACCATCATAATTAAAACACTTTAGTATCAAATTGTATATATAGAAATGAATTATAGTAGTTTTATAAAGAATTTAAATATCGATAAGGGGAATAAATGTAAATGTAAATATGAAAAACAATACATAAAATATAATTGTAAAATCTATTAAAAAAATTTTAATAGTTAATTAAAACTATAAAAGTGCAGTGGAAAAACTAAAAGCCTATTATATGTGAGGAAAACCCACTAAAGTTGGAAAATATATAGAATTAGAATCATGATTTTCATATTGAATATTTTATAGAATGATGGTATTAAAAGAGAAAATAATAGAAATCAATAAAATTGTATTATTTTTAATCAATTAGAATGAAATAAATTAGTTTGTATGATGAAATATCGAGAACTAAAAATTAATTTTATGGTTTAATGATACTACATAATGTATAATATATATATATATATATATATATATATATCTATATTAATTAAGAAATAATGATTTAGTGAAAAATTATGATTATTGAATATCAATGGAAAATTGACCCAACATGGAAAACATGAAACAACACCATCAATATCTGAATTATTGGTATCATGAAAAAAAAAATCTTGTACCAGAATGATATGGATAACTAATTTTAATAAGAGAAAAAATTTAATAAAAATTAAAAAATGATAAATACAGTGTATAAAAATAAATGATTGAGTCAATGTCATATGATTACATGGTTCAGAGGTCTTGAAAAGGAGAGAATTGAGTTGCAGTTCAGAAAATGTTATGAAAATCCTTCGAACATGAATGATAACTCTATATAAATTCACGAATAATACCATGGAATCATATAAGTCCACATTTAATTAATAATTAAAAATATTAATCATCTAAATATATCCTAAATCTATGGTTTGTAACCTTACTTTTACTTTCAAGTCTAAAAGATGGATAATAATTTAATTTTCAAAATAAATTTTCATAAATTTTTTGAATAATAATGTATATGATTGATGAATAAATTATAAAAATATAAACAATATGAACTACACTAATGATTTTATATTGTATTATTATATTGATCATAACTAATACTATAATTGAGAAAAAATATTCTAGAAAACAAAAAATTTATTTCAATGGTATTTAATAGTCATCTCTCCCACCAACATAATCTCTTTACCACTTCCCTGCAATATCAAATAAAAATTTCCTTATTATAGAAAAAAAATAATCATGTAGGTTCATTATAAACAATTCAAATAATCTATAACATCATTGGAATTTGTGATTTTTTTCCAAATTAATTTCCACATTTTGGTATTTTCATTCCACACAAAACTAATGATATATATTTTTAGATGAAAGTGCTATGCCTGGATTGGATTATATGAGAAACCATGTTATTCATTTGAAAAACAAACTTACAATATTAAAATCTGGAACACAATAATGTCCCGTATTTTCTATTAATTTATTTATATTATATGTGATTATTTGGAGACAAGACGCTCAGACGACACTTGAATCTGACCCTCCGTGAGCCTGGAATATGTGTTTGATATTTTTCTAAGGTTATTTAAAAAATAATACATTAGAGACATTGAAATCATCTAAATGGGTGACCTAATGGAAAATATTAGGGCACCAATGCATTAAAATGATGACTTTACCTAATATTGGATATCACCTCGACGAGTGAAATTTGAGGGAAAAAGGTATTTTTCGAAAATTTTAACAATTTTTTTTGAAATAATTTATTAATAGAAAATAAAATAAAATGTATCTTTATTTTATTTTGAATATTAATTTCATTGCAACATAAAGGTGTTGCAACACAATGTCAACAAAATTCTATTTCATAAACGAATCAAAGTGACAACACATCAATGCAACAAAACATGTATTCTTTATTTAATGGATTGGATGAGATCAATTGTTTGTATGTTAGAGAAACATCCAAAACCCTTAGATATTTGGAATTGGATAATGAAGGCCAATTAATTCCTTCCAACATCTAATTGAGGATCGAATAACGTGATAACACCGAACATCGCCAATGAATATCTCACCAATCAGTTAGGGGTTTGTTCTCATGGAATTTGATTCCATATTTATTCATTATTATCATATAATGTGGATCAACCAACGAACATGATGATCTGTAGGTCATCTGTTCTTGTGGGAGGGTTGCATGATCTAAAGGTTTATATTTTCAGTAAGTCTACATTAAATATCAGTCTTCCACAAATTTGATTTAAAACTCTAACCTGGAGGTATTAGTCTGACACGAAGAAGTCCTAGATTCCAACATTATGGGATTTCATGTGTTCATTTTGAATGAACCCTAATATTGATGAGAAGGCATCCATGAATCCGTTGTAGCAACAATGATGACTCGAGAATTTCGGAGGAGCTCAGAGAATGGAGAACAGACCACCAGAGCAAGTCTCGTGTCTAGTAAAAGCACCACTCGACAAACAGGTGTCATCGACATGCATGATGAGGCTTACACTAATAGAATACCTCTGCAGTAGAGGACCCCACATCATCGGCCACATTGCGGTGGATGTGGGCCACAAGACACGGTTGGCTAAAGGGTCTCCACGGACATGACATCAATCCACAACGAATGGCTAGAGGACCGTTGTCTAGTGGGACCACAGTATATGTGGATGTGGTGACCATCACCACGTCACAGTGAGATAAGACATCACACTAACTATTGGCTATATATGAGATGATGTGTTGGGCTACCCTAGCATGCCATGAATGCGGACCAAATGGTCTAGGATGGGCCCAACATAACGAGTCTGATTAGGGTTGGGTCGGTTGACATCCGAACGAGTCGGGTAAGGATGGGAAGACTGGGTCAGATCGGGACCCAGATCCAAATGAACCCATTTTACTTTATCAACAATAACATAAAAACATTCTTTATAATTAATGAACTGTTTGTAGTATTTAGAACCATTAAATGAAAGGTACTTATAAAATAATCCAATGAGATTCTATGGTGTTTGAGATAATACTGATGGATTGAGGAGTAGATTTTTCCATAATCGAGAGCTATGTGAGTGGGAATCTTGTGATTGACATTGAGGAGAAGGATGTTTCGACCAGACTTTAGTGTCCTGGGAGACGAGTAACCATGGGAACCTATGTGTCCTGACAGGCTAGTAGTCTTGTTGACCAGTGTGCACTGACATATGAGTTTTCATGAAGACCTTTGTGTCCCAATAAACAAATTGTCGTGGGGACCTATGTGTCCTATAGATGAGTAACCGAGTGAATCTCAGTGTCCCGATAGACTAGTGGACCTCAGTGGACTGACATACACTGGTGAATCATTTGGGACAACTCCCTTAGTAGTGAAAATTGTTCATCATTATGACTGATAAAAATTCATTCTATATTTTATGTCATAAATAAGGTATTTGTCACATGGGTCATGTGTATCTTCATTTTGTGGCCTTTTGTGGTGGTTTAGGGTCCCTACTGAGTATTTTGTTTCTCAACCCTACACGGGCTCCACCCGCACATGTCATGTCATGTTAATATAATTGACCTCTTAGTGAAAATTATGGGGGAATAGGACAATGGAGCACTTAGAGAGGTTAAAAACATGATGAATACTCTCACATATTCTGGAATGTATACTTCACTCACAGTTCCGACAGTTGTTTTTTCAAATAGTCTTTTCAGAGGCCTTGTACATTCCATTTTTCACCTTGTGTTTATTGGGCCATTATTATGGACACTTTAAATTTAGGATGAACAATTTATTTTAATGGTTTTTATAGTGGCATACATGTTTCCCCATTTAGCATTGTGGGTTGGTGCTGTGAATGTGCATTTGTACCAGTACTCAAAAAATACCTCCCCCATGCATGTTATTTCCTTTGGGTCTTGTTGTCATACCATAGCCTTTTGTAGGTTTTCTTGGGGGTAGTCACAGAATAGGCCCCAGGGGAAGGTCATGATTTTTTTTTATCATAGGTGGTTGGTGATACCTTAAAGACCGAGAGTCTGTGGTTTTCTTTTGGTGAAATAATGTTAACTGTTTGGAGATAATCATTCTTGGTCGTGGAGTCCATTTTTTGTACGACGAACAACGTATCCATACACCAAGACCATAAATTAGGCTTTTCAACATAGTACATTAAACCACTAGATTCATGAATCATATTGGATTTTCAGAAAATCCTCCTTTCCCTGAGTCAGATCACCTATTAAATCATATTGATTGGGGATCATCTTGATCTATTTTAGGATTCCCCCATGCATACAGTTAGTAGGGATTCGGATGTGCAACCATGAATATGGTATTCCCAATGATGAGGAATTAGATCATAGAGTGGTACTGATGGTGGACCCAGTAGGAGGTGCAGTAGTGTTTCCAACACATATTGGTTAGCAGTGGCTACCAACACTACTGATAGAGGACGCAACATGGCTTAGCACCTCACACAAGTTCTAGAGGTAGTGAACTCCCATGTTCATGGGGGAGACTGACCATTAGGTGGGAGATGATTCACTCAACGTAGTTACACGATTCTTCCTTCTGGTGAGGACACCTCTTGACCATATAAGGGTCTATGTCGCGAGCATTTTATAGGACACAGTGCCTAGATGGTGGAAATTGATGATCAAAGCACATGATGAGGCGACCCTAACAAGGATAGACGTTTAGGGCCTATTTAGAGGGTATTTATTTTCATGGAAATTTTAATCAGTGTGCATAATGTATCTACTACACCTATAGTATGGCGGCATGATAGTAATAGAGTACTCATGAAGACTCATCGAGCGATCTTGCTACACCACAAACATGGTGAGAGAATCTTTCTTCTATGATTGATCATTTTAAAAGAAATTACGTGGGGTGATTAGAAAATCCATGATATCTCTTAGCATCCATACTAAGGTTGGGGTGCTAGATGGATCCATACACATGGAGAGCTTCCTGGATGAGAAGGTGGCAGTAGTATGAGTTACAAGAAGACCTCGGGCAACTGATTCTTCATCTGTTGGTATTAGGAAGTAGTTATGGGGAACAAGAGGGCCAGAAATTTTAGGAGATGATGCGAGGATACATGATTAATAGTACACAACCCCCCATGTTGTAGGGAGTCATTTGAGGGAATGTGTGTGCTGCTCATGCGGAGGATATGGGCACATAGCTTGTTATTGCCCGACTCGCTGCACAAACGACTGGAAGATGGTTGAGGGATCTCCAAGCTAGATTCGTAGGTTTGAGCGAGGGGGTTCGTAGGGAAGATAATGTGGCAGGGGATCTATCAGAGAAGGCACTAGTGGGAAGAGGGTTGTTATTCTACCAAAAACCACCCTTGGTGGTCCCCCATGAGCTCTGGGAACTGGTGGATAGGGGTGAGGCCAACTACTAGAGATGGAGGCATATAACCACATCGCCCTAGAGATTATTATAGTTACGATATGTTTCTTATACATAGTATTTGTAGTTCTTATAGACACATGTAATAGTCACTCGTACAATTCAATGTACCTAGTTCGTATCTTGATGAATCCAGTGGAGGTATTTTCTCAATCATTATAGTTAGATATTATTATTCGAGTGGATTCAATGATTTCACAGTAGTTCCGAAAGTGTGAGCTTACTCTTGAAGGCAAAATATTTGGTTGGGATTTGATAGTATCATTTCCATTTCCTTAGTAAATCATTATGGGATGGATTATTTATCCACAATTAATGCTCAAATCCACAACTTTAGACATAGAATGTGGTGTGTCTATGGAGACAGGATATGGATTTCCATCACTAGTGAAAAGGTGGTGCATTCGGCATAGGATGTGCTTTCTTAGAGGAGGTTTCAACTGATCAATCATCAATTTCAAGGCCTCACCCATTGTGTGGTGGACAAGAAGAGTCCTCGCATTCCTGTAGTAGTGGACAAGGACAATAATTCCTTTCTAGTATATGTTTTTAGAATACCTCCTCATAGAGAGGTAAACATCTGTATTAATTTGTACCCTGTGAAAACACTGAAATCCACACCATCATATCGGATGTCTCTTGCAGTGCATCGTGAGTTGAGGATAAAATTGTAACATTTTCAAGAGAAGGGCTTCGTGAGACCCATTGTTTCATCTTCGGCATCACCAAGGAGGACATGAGTTTAATTTTTTGAGTGGAAATTCGATTCCTAGACCATGTGACCGTGAAGAAAAAATATCTACTACCACAGATTAATAACCCCTTCAATCAGATGAATGAAGAAATAGGGTTCTCAAAAACATATCTCTTTTCAGTCTATGATCAGCTTTGTGTACGAGATGATGATGTACATAAGAATGGCTTTAGATGATGGTATGGACAAAATGAGTTCTTGTTGATGCCTTTCTGAATTCCCAACACCCTAGTAGTGTTCATGGAGTCATGAATAATATCTTTCAACATTACCTAGATAAGTTCATTATTGCCTTCATTTAGGACTTCATGGTGTACTCAGCATCCCAGGAGGAGGATGAAACACACTTGTAGATAGTACTAGATACACTATGACAAAACTAGATTTATGGGAATCTCTATGAGTAGTAGTTATGTATTTAGTAGGTCCACCTTATTGTACACATTATATCAGTGGATGGAGTTGGAGTGGATCCACCAAAAAAGAGGCGGTGATTTATTTGGAGACACCTAGGAGTGTGACTAAGGAGAAGAGTTTCTACGTTTTGACAGGGTAATACCCAAGGTTCAAGAACATCTCTTATAGGGTAACCATTCCCTTACCAGCTATTAAATGGAATGTACAGACCCTCACATGGATAGAGAAGTACCAACAAACTTTCCCCGAGTTAAGGAAAAGACTAAAAAGAGCCACCATATTGAGACTATCAGAGTAAAGATATGGGTATGTAGTTTTTGGTGACGCATAAGGTACCGCAATGGGTTGTGTCTTAATGAAGGATCTTTAAGTGATAGCATAAGATTCATAGAATTTGAGTCATCATTAGTAGAACAACGCGACCCATGACCTAGAGTTAGCACCAATGGTCTTTGCATTAATTATGTGGTGACACTACTTTAGGGGAGATCAGTTTACCATCTACTCTGACCAAAATGTATCAGGCTTATGTTATCACAGACGGACATGAACATCATGGAGCGGTAATGGATAGATCTCCTCTTGGACTATGAATTCGATATTGTCTATCATCATGGGAAGTGGAATGCGGTATGAGACGCGCTCACTAACCTATTTGAGTGTGGCTACTGAGTGAGGTGTCTGAGGAGTTATCTTTAGTGAAAACATATATCATGGATGATTATGTAGCATCATATATTATGTCAATGACAATCACTCCCCTGATATTATGAAGGTAAGGGTGGAATATATTGTGTATATTTACTGCAAGACCTGACGTGCTTAGTTATCCTTAGGACAACCTTCAGATGAATATTAAATAGTCGGGGGGCCACCATCCTCTTTAGAGGATACACTATTGTACTAGTGTGGTCACATGAGTAAGTTCTGAAGGATTTACAATCCTCCCCTTTAGAGGTACATCCAGGTGTTTAGAAGATGAATGAAGACCTATGACATCAATATTGGTGGTTGGGGATGATGAAGGTAGTAGAATATTTCGTTTCGTGGTTCCTCAATTGTCAACATGTGATATAGGAACATCAAGTTCTAGATATTTTTACTTGACCACTAGTGGTTTCAGAGTGAAAGTGGGATGGTATCTCAATGTAATTTTTTATTGATATACCCTATAAAACTAGGGGAATGATATCATTTGGGTGATTGTGTACCGACTCACTAAGTCGATGCACTTCCTACCCATCCCTGATAATGGTTTAGTAGAGATCATAGAATTTCTCTAGGTATATGAGATAGTTCGACTCCATCGGGTACCATAAGCTATAGTATCGAACTGAGATATGATCATTACATCTCGGTTGTGGAAGGCTTTGCAAGTGGTGTTCAGGACTCTGTTTTTCTTGAGAAAAACATTCTACCCTCAGACAAATGGACAGACTGAGAGGGCTAACTAGGTTATGGAGGAAATGATTCATGATTATATCTTGGACATCTATAATAGGTAGAAGGGTCACCAAAAATTGGTTCAGTATGTTTACAACAATATTTACCACAACATAATTGGTATGGAACTATTAGATTCACATTACGAGAAACCATGCTGATCACTGTTATGCTGGACAGACCCAAGGGAGTGAGCAGTTATTGGTTCAGAGATGGTATGGGCTACAACCGACAACGTGAATGTCATCCAGGAGTGGAGGAGGTCTATACACATCAAGAAAAAATTTTATTACAAAAGGAGATATAGGCCCTAGGAGTTCTAGGGGGGAGAATATTTGTTCCTTTGGGTCTCAACTCACTAGAAATTATAGATATTTGGCCAGGGAGGAAAGCTATCTCTAAGATTCATCGTTCCTTTTCTTATTCTGAGAAGATTTTTTGAGGAGTTTTACATCCTAGATTCCCCCCCATAGATACAAATGGGACATAATTTCTTCCATGTATCATAGAAGAGGAGATACTTGCATTATTTGTGGCACACCATTGAATGGGGTGAGTAGTACGTTGATGATGGGAAATCATCTGTGGAGTTCCCGAGTGATATTAAGGATTTTCATAAGTGGGTCTATCATGGATGATCGATTCATCGGGTGCACATCTAGTGGCTGCAAGGGAATCTCTAGGAGATAATTTGGTAGAAATATTCAAAGTTTCATACACAATACCCCAATTTGATTGTTTAGCCCATGTTTTGGCATATGAGGATGTAATTCCCTAATGTTGGGGGAAATGTAATGTCTTGGAATTCCATTTAATTTTTTTTATGATTATTTGTTATTATTTTGAGAGCAGGCTCTCAGACGACACTTGATTCTGAGCCTCGGTAGTCTTCGAATTAGTGTTTGAAACTTTTTTAAGATTATTTAAAATAAACCACGTGACCGGTTATGGAAACTTCTAAACATGTGTCTAGATTAAAAATCTATGGTAACCACTACATCTGGAATGATGAATTAACCTTATAATGTAATTAACCTCAGCTTGTGTTGGTCGAGGGAAATAGTAAATTTTCAAAAAAATTATACAATTTTATTAAAACAATTTCTTGATGGAAAATAAAATTAACAACATGTATATTTTATTTTGAATTTAAAATCTATTTCAATGTCACAGCTTTGCAACATAATGGTGTTGAAACTCAACATAACTGATATAATGTTTCATAAATGAAACAACGCATTGATTTTGTAAACCAATGAAACTAAAAGCATTTTTTATCATTACTGGATTGATAGAGATAAATCATTGGAATGTTGGAGAAATTCAATGTACCCTTGGATATTTGGTGTTGGTGAATGATGACTGATAAAGGATTTTCTATGATGAATTGAGCAGAAAAGAACACCATAACACCGCTCATCACCAACAAATGATCCACCAATTAGGAAGGGGTTTGCACACATTTATTTTTTCCCCATTATTTATTTCTAAACAATGAATATTTATTAGATCATGAATATGTTTATCTGTGAGAATTATAATATTGTGGGATAGATGAATGATATATTGTTTTATGATTGGGATTAGTCTTCATATAATCCCACTCTTCCCTATATTTGTTTTAAAACTCTAATGTGGGGGAATCTATCCAAAAAACAAGGATCAGATTCCTCCGTAATGGGCCTATGAGTGTTCTTTATGACAGAACCCCTATATTTGTGGTAATATTAACATGAGTCCATAGTATGGATGACAACATCCCAAGAATTTTATAGGTGCTCTAGGATCAGAGAACGAACCACCAGATCATGTCTGGTGGCATGCAGAAGGACTCCCAAACATACCTACAGCGACACACATGCGGGAGGGGTGTACACAGGATGTTTGCCACGGTGGTGGATCCATGGTGGCGGGGAGTCTCTTGCAGCATCAGTCATGGGGCGGAAGATGAGGACCTCCAACAACAGCCATTGGTAGGGTCTCCAGTGAAGTGGCGTCGAGCTACGTCATGCAGGTGGAGGACTAAGGTCCGGGTGGACCCCAGTCTATGTGGATCATGGTAGGAGCGGACCAAGGAAACCCATGGGGCGGTCACGCGAAAAAACATTCCATGTTGACAATGAGCAGAAGCGGTGAAGGCCTCCACACATAGGAGTGAAATGTGTTCCCGCTCAAAGTGGTTCGGGGGGTAGATGTCTAGTCGGGATGCCCCATCAGGGAGGACCTGCACCCCAGCCGAGCCCTGCAGACTAGGTCAAATCCGTGTTAGGTGGGTCCTAGGTAGGTTCAGTCCCATTTTGGATGGGTGGTCCCTGGACTAGGTTGCTTCGGGTCGGACCAACCCCGTTGTCCAAGGATTCGAACAAGAACAACGAATTTTCACTAAAATGTCTATATCATTCAAACTGTCTCAAAATCAAGTGCGATAAGAGTGGGATTCATGTGTCTGGTTGTGATGTGATGAATGTGGTGAGTAGATCTTAGTGTCCTAGAAGAAGATTAGCCATGTAGATCTGTGGGTCCTAGAATATGTGTAGTCGTGTAGAATTGTGTGGCTGGTAGATGATTAGTCATGCAGACCTCTGTGGCCTGATAGACGAATAGTTGTGCGGGCCTGTATGGTCCTGTAGACGAGTAGCCGTGCAGACCTTAGTGTCCCAGCAGATGAGCAAACCTCAGTGTCCCAATAGTCATTAGTGACTCAATAGGGATAAGTACCTTATTAGTGAAAATTGTTCGAAATTATTAACGGTAGTCCTTGTTTCTATATTTTTAGTTATACCTATGTGAGTTTTCCCTTTCATCATCATTTATTTTCATTCGTGGTCATTCATTGTGGTTTGGGGTCCCTATACTGTATTTTTTAGTCACCCTTTCACGAGTTCCATCCACAGGTGTTGTTTCTTGTGAAGGTGATTAAAATCCTGATATAGACCTTAGTGGCCCAGGACCAGATAGTAGCTAGTGAGTTTAGAAAGAAGAGGTGTACTTTTATAACATCTTACAACTATTATTCACCTACTCTTCATGTCTGGTTTCCAATAGACATACATTTAAGAGTCATTTGTACATTCCAGTATTCATAATATATTTTTGGGTTGTATATTCTTGACCCTTTGCTTTCAGCTTATAACAAATACTCTCAGTGGGTGTCTTAGTGGAATGAATGTTTTTTTTCAGATTTGTGGGTTGGGGTTATGAGAGTGTGTGTACATGTACTTGGATATTTCTTCCCACTTATAGGTTATTTCCTTTGGTGCTAGTCGCTAGCCCTTGGCCTTCGGGAGGTAGGGTCGAGGTAGTCGCATCCCAGGCCCCTAGGGATGGGTCATGACAAACACCCAAAAATATTTTTTCCTTTTGTTACACACAATGTTGAGTTCATTCAATTAATTATTTTATATGGAACGATGACTTTTAATGAACTATAATATTCTATTAATATTATAAATAAAAAATTATAATAACTACCACTTATCCAAGGAATTGATGTTGAAAGTAAAATTAACTAAATTTCAAAAAAGTGACTTAATCATTTATATAAAATGAATCTTTATAATCAATTATTTGATGTTAATGAAATATAATATTTTAAAAAAATTATTACTTAACTAAGAAAACTATTTTTTCTGTGTAAAAAGAAAATTTTATCTCAATAAACAAAATAAAACACATTTGAAAAAAATCAATAAAATTTATATATTATATATTCAATATATATTATTGATACTCATCAAATATATTTTATAGTGTTATGATGATATGAAATCTAATTTTATGAATAATAAGATGTCTTTTATTACAAATGTAATTTCATCTTCTTTTAATATAGAACAAATTTTAAATATAAATATTTCATATATTGATAATTTTAATATGAAAAAAAAATTATTTATTGAATGAAGAATATAATTTTTTAAATTGGGTTTTCTTTTTTTAAGGATTTTATTTTTGATAAATTTGGAAAAACATTTATTTCCATGTCAAAAATGATTTTTCATAAAAATAATATAAAAGGTTAAATTTTATTTTTATTTTCTTAAAAAAATTATTAGGTCAATTATATATCAATTAATTAATTTATGGTCATTGGAATATATTCCACATTAAATTTTGACATAAACTCATTTCCAACTTTTGATCATTTTTACATTAAAACCATCCTTTGTCTTCAATTTCACAGGATGAAATTTAAATTCAATTATTCATCCTCTATGTTTTGTATTTAGAAAATGGATTTTTTATTTTTAAATGGAGTAAATTATAATTTCCAAAAAGTTAAATTTGGTTTTTTCCATAAATAATGGTGACTGTGATTCTAATTTATAAAAAAAATTAATAGAAAAACTAGATTAACAATGAAACAAACCATATTCATTATACCCAAATTGACCAAGAAACTTCACCAAAATCCATTTTATATTCATATTTTGACCATATACTCCCTATTTTTTTATTTTTTATTTTATTGAGGACACCTAAAATTGTAAATACATGAGCGGAAATCCATTTTAAAAAATTTACATGAATTTAACGCCTCTAATATAAAAAGAATGTCTCTCATCCCACTTATTCACACATATAAATCCAATTTACATGGTTGAAAACACTCAAATATACTCTTAAAATAACTACATAGATCCTATACTGATTACTTTTTTAAAATATGTCTATGGTATCCCATTGATGCAAACCAAAAGGAGTTATCTAGTGAAGAGGTTGCAACCTTCCAAAAGATATTTTGGTTTATTTAAATTATACAACCTCTAAAATATTCTTATTTATTACATAGATAATATCATAATCATAATAAATATATTTATAATGTTTTATCCTATGTTTTAGACATAAACCTACACAGACTTCCATCTAATGTGTAACAATCCTACAATTTTTGTGTGTGAGGAACTACCTCCTCATGAAATGATGATGTAAATTTTACATTTACCACCTATCGGGGTAGGAAGTTATAATTGAAATAATATTTTCAGAGGATATAATTTATATTTTTTTATGATTCTATTTTTCTGTAATTATTACATAAAAAAACCTTCATACTTTCTGTTTTTTGTGGAACCATGATAACTTCGTATAGGTTCATGTGGACTATTGCCTCCTCAAAGATATGTGATTCATTTTTTCATTACATTGAATGTATTTTGGATGGGTTTAGTAAAAATATATTATATATATTAAATTATAAAGATACATTAATTATAAAAAATATATATATCTCTCTCTTTTAATATATTTTAATGAATAAAACAATAAAATGGAAACAACATTCAAGTGTACGTACGACCTACCAACTCAATGAACGGTGTATTAAATTTTTAATTTATATTATATATATATATTATAATTAAATATATTCTGAATAAAAATGATATTTATATCATCATCAACATTAATTATTTAACGAAATTTTGATCATTTTAAAAATTCCATGAATAACAAGTCCAATCATGTTCAAAGAATGCACCACATTCGTTGCTCCACCACGAAGAACGCACTAAAGAAAAGATTAGAAAAGGGTCCAGGACACGTTGGTTTCATCCTGCACCCTCCACATTAGTGTTTTAATCATGAGGAAAAATTTATTATAATATAGGAAAGAAGAATCGCAGAGTTTAAGATTCTACAAAAACAATCCACATGATTTTATCAGACACAGATCAACCTATTAGACAGTTGGTCCATGTTCATTATATTTTTCAAGAGTGCAAAGAGAGGGAAATTCAAAGCACATAATCCTCCTACCTTTTATGTTGACTATTATTTCACATCGGTCCTCGAGGGTTTATGGATTAGATCTTTGACCGAGAATCACCCAAAATCTCCCATATATTTTATATAGCACGTCGAACTATTTATGGAACAATGATGTTGTGTTTCCATAATGATGTGACGTCACATCATTACATTGTTTCATAAATGAAACAACGTCACTATTTTGCATCATTTAATTCACAGTTACATTATGGAATATGGGTCGTCAGTGTCTTCCATTTAATTTTACATGTCATGGAATTTTCATAGCCCTATAGTTTCATCGTCCTCCATATAAATTATAAAAAATAATAAGATAATTCTGTTATATTATATTATTATTTTTCTTGAAATTTCTAAAAAAATTTACTTTTCCTCTCAAACCTCACCGGCTGATGTTTTGTCGTTTCTAAGTGAATTTCGGAATTACGGATTCTATGGTGCCCTCATATTTTTTATCCAAACAATGAGTCAAAAGATAAAAAAGGACACCAGTGTGATTACTAAACGTACTCGAAAAAAAGGTCAGAAATTTATTCTGGGCACACCGGGCATCAAAATTATTCGCTGTTAGTTTTTACAGACTCCAAATAGTCCCAAATAATTTTTTAAAAAATAGATAGAATTTTTGAGCCACTAAATTCACCTCATCATTGGGGATTTTCATCCCCGAAAGCTAAACAAAGCTACAAAAACAAAGAGGGGAATTGATCCCACATATGAGCCTCTCTCTCCCATGTGCTCTCATAGAGATTCTTGTTCTTAAACAGAATGCACACCAATGGTATCGACCACCCATGAAGGATCCAATCTTTTTGATCCTCTATAATCATCGGGTACTCCACAAAAGTCGAATTGTTATCAATCATCATATCACCATGGTTGTGGATGTGAGATTAGTCATGAATTTATCTCTTAAACTGTGATACGTGGAAGATGTTGTAATCCCTCTCCAACATCGATGGTAGTTCCAAGTGGTACGCCACCATGGAAATGCTCTGAATAATTAGTAAGGGTCCGATAAACCATAGTGACTGTTTGCCCCTATGATGGAATCTCTGCATTCCCCATCAAGGGTAGACTCAAAAGAATATGTCTTCACCCTCCTGGAACTCAGGTGGTCTTGGCCATCTATCAACATTTGACTTCTATAGGATCTTTGCAGTCTTCATCTATTCTCAGATGACATGCTCCTTCTGATTGGTAGGAATTGCCATCTTTGTTCCCATGAGTGTTGGCGCTCCTGGATCTGTCTAGAACAAGGACGATTTTCACGGTCATCCATATAACTCCTCAAAAGGGGCCTTAACAATGGTAGAGTGATAGATTTTGTTGTATGATAAATCGACTAATGGTAGGAGTTCCTCCCAACTACACCAAAAAATCTTGGACAAATCCCCGAAATATGTTCTTTATGGTCTGGATGGTCTGGTCAGTCTGCCTTTATATCTGCAGGTGAAAATTTGTGCTCATGAGAAGCTATGTCTCGAAAGACTCCTTCAATCCTTTCTACAACCGGGATGTGAAGTGTGTGTCATGGTCGGAGACTATCATCAAAGTCACCCCATCAAGTCACACAATCTCTTAAATGCAGAGACATCACAATATTTCTACTGAACCCTGCACTTGAATAGTAATAATGTAAGCTGACCTGGTGAGTCAGTCAACGATTTCATAGATTTTATCGTTCCCTATAAACGTATTTGGTAACCCCGTCACAAAATCCATCGATATCACATTCCCACTTACACTCTGGTATCTCGAGGAGTTGGGTCAATCTTACAAGTACATGATTCTCGGCCTTCACGTGTTGGTAAGTGAGGAATCTAGATGCAAACTATGGGGCAATGTTTTTCATCTATGGCCACTAGTACAAACACCAGAGGTCTTGATACATATTCATCATGTCTATATGTACTTCTTAGGGGGGGTAGAAATACCTTAGAACCCCCTCCCACAAAGCCACTGGTACAATTGTACATCCTCTAAAAATAACAGAAATCTCCCCACCGTAGGAATATCTATCAGGTGCATGGTCTGAGGATATATGAGCATCTATTATCTCACAGATACTATTTCTGATTTGCACCTCCCAGACTCGCTGATGATGTGGAGGGGAAACTACCATATACAAGTGGTAGAATGCCTCATCTCTATCCATGTAGGATATCTGAATTGAGGTTAACTACTCCAAATCCTCATTATGTAGTAGCAACCATGATCTTCGGATAAGTGAATCTTCCAATATGTTCCCCTTCCATGGAGTATAGACTATCTAAATTTCATAGTCATGGAGGAACTCTACCCAGCGTCATTGTCTTAGATTCAAATATTTCTATTGGAAGATATATATGAGACTCTTTTGGTCTGAGTAAACAATGAACCACTCTCCATTACTTTTATTGTCACCACATATTCAGTTTTAATACTACTACCGCCAACTCCAAGTCACGAGTCACAAAATTATTCTCACGTGGACTCAGATGTCATGATCCATATGCAATCATTACATCATCCTGAATCAGGATGCAACTGATTACTATCCGTGATGCATCACAGTAAACCATGTATCCAGTTCCCTCCTCTGGAAACCTCATGATGGGAGAGTTGTTCAAGATCTACCTCAGCTGTTGAATGCTCTGTAGGCATGTCTCCAAACATAGGAAGGGTTTCTCCTTCTTCGTCAATGCAGTCATAGGTCCTGCTACTCTAGAGAAATTGGGTATGAACCTCTTATAGTAGCATCCTAATCCAAAGAATATATGCACCTTAGTAACACTCTTGGGTGGCTCCTAATCATGTAATTTCTTGATCGTTGCTGAATCCACAGAAGCACTAGCCTCTGAGATGAAGTGTCATAAGAAGTGGAACTTCTGTATCCATAAATCACACTTCCAGAGATTCCAATATAACAGGTGTTCTCAGAGAATGTCCAGTACTATATTAAAGTGTACAACATGATCTTCCTATGATGTTATTTACCCTGAGATATCATCGATCAAGACAACCACAGAGAAATCTGGGTATGGAAAAAATATTCGGCTCAAGAGCCCCATGAACACTATTGGATTGTTAGTTATGCCGAAAGGCATCACTAGTAACTCATAATCGACATACCGACATCTGTAGGCTATCTTCGTTACATCATATTGTACCCTGAGATGGTGATAGCATGTTCTGAGATATATCGTTGAGAATCAACGAGCTCTCTTCAACTAGTCAAAGAGATCATTAATATTTGGCATAGGATACATTTTCATCATGTTCACCTGGATTAGGCATCACATCACCACACATAACCTCAATATTTTTTCTGCCTTCATGGAAAACAACACTGGGGGTACCCCTAGAAAAACACTAGGACTTATGAATCCCATCCTCTTTAAGTCGTCCAATTGGAACCTCATCTCTCAGAACACTATAGGGGACATTCGATATTCTTTGGTATATATTGGTGTTGTTCGTGTCTACATGTAAATGCAGAAATATACCTCTCTAAGAGGAGGTAGTCCTTGTAAATATTCTAGAAATATGTCCTCCTACATATCCACCACAACTGGGAACTGTGGACACGCCTCATCCATCACGTCGAAGGTCATGCAAACCAACTGATGTGTAATCAGTTGTACCCTTCTGATCACAAGTGCATCTCATGCTACTCTGTATTCACTCTCACCAACAAAGAAAAAATGGCCTCCATCTCAATGGGTACATCACATTGTATGTCTCAAGAATTATATTTCTGTATAAACTGTTGATAGCCAGTCCATGCCTAGAATGATGTCATTGGGCATCAACGCCTCTACTTGATGTTTCTATCCAAAACTATCTCTTCTAAAATTAATATAACACTGTCGGTGCTAGTGTGTGACTGCTAAATCTCCTCTCTTACGAGTACCCAAATGAAAAGGTCAAGCTAAAAGCTCAGTCAAAATCATAGAGTCCCAAACTATGTCTGCAGAATATAAAAAATGTCTAGTACTTGTTTCGACAAGAACTATTTCTAATGTATTGAAGATATGGATCGTACCTCGTATCATCTTAGGGATGTTAGGATCATGATCTTCTAATTCCTATAGATGGGATTTTCCCCATCCACAAGACCCATGATCTTGTAGTGGACCACCACGGAGTTGTTGAGGTAGTCCCTGGTGACCCTGACCACCTGCCGTTACAAATCCTGCTCCCCTACCTCACCTACCGCATGTCTGACACTCATACTTCTACCGCATCTACTGCCTTGGTGGCCACCCCACCATCGTTTGATCATCTATGCAGGGAGTCGGACATTCATGAGCATTGTGACCATGTTCCCTGCATGAAAAATTGATAGTGCTTTCCTAGTGTCTCCCTTGGCCTCTCGAGCTTCACACATCTGACCATGAATCCTAGGGTCGCCCACCATAAGGTCTAGATCTGTTGCTCTTTTTCTTCATATGTCAATGACCAACTGCATATGAATCTTCTACCCATCATCCGGTAGGGTCTCTCACTATTAGTTCATGCACGACAAGGTACCTACATATCAGAAAAGCTCTCTCTATCACCTCAGATTGCGTCGAGATGCTGAGAGAAACATCTGCATCTCTGATCTATCGTCAGAGCCCATGCTAAAAGTTCTAATCCCTGAAGTAAGGGTATTTTACCATGATAGTGGTGTTTCTAGATAGGTTAGTAAATCTCACAAAGTACTAATCCACAGTTTGGATACCCTGATGCAGATGCAGCAGCTCCTAAATACGCACGTAGTGTAGTGTCATTGGCATGAATTCTTCCCTGAAAAGGATATCAATGTCCATCCAGTAGAGGGCTATCTCCTCATGCACATGGAGCATCGAGGTCTACCATAATCCCTCCGAGAACTAATGAAAGATAGCATCCAATATTTCATTCTACTCGGTGGGTGTCTCTACTAATAAAAAGACCAAAAAAACTAACTCATTCCAGTCTTCTGCTGCTTGGGGTTCTATCTCGCATTGAAATCTCAAAGACCTATGTCTCTGTAACTAATGCGACATTCTCAGCTGGTGTCCAAGATACACTAGTAGCATCAGCTGCTCAATGGTTGATGGTGCTGCTGGTTCACCAAACGAAGGTGCCATTAGATTGAGTGGTCCATGTACCGATGACTCATCTCTTGGTGCGCCACTATCATGATCTCTAACCAGAATCTTGGATGGGTATTTTCATGGAGGCATCACGTAGGAAAAAGATGTGTCACAACAAATAAGTTATATATGGTGTGAAGACTCAAGAAATATCAAGATAATGTTTCAAAACACTAAGAACCAGTGTTTTTGTGTACCGAGTCGGAAAACAAAATTCAGGGTCCTAGTTAATGGATACATCGGCTTCTATACCATCATTTGACTCCATGAACTAAAATATGAACTCAACACACATTACAAAATTGCCTCATTAAATGTAGACTATTAGTTCTTCTAGTAGAACTGACCACCCTCTGATATCACATTGTTACGACCCTTCCCATGAGGCCCTCACATTATTATCTATAGCCCACCTTCTATAGGCTAGGGGTTGGAGACATTCCCCTAAAATCATTTCTCGAATAGGGAAGGCATTGCATGAGATACCAATACACACTAAGACTGAGAAACTAATGTAACAACCATCAAATTTAAGGTACAACCATGAGAGTAAAGTACAACCCCATGTACAACTGTAAAATGAAAAATGTGGTCCAGAATACAAGCCCTAGAAAGTGAAGGAATATATATAGTCGTTGCATCTACCTTATATTACTACCTGGAAGGCAGTAGATATATTTCTGAATTCGAAGAATAGGATCTCACTAGATCCCATCGCACCTTGCTCCACCATGTCCCAAACCTCCAAAGTCTATATGGGCATGTCAGTTGTATGCACCTGACCCAACATGGTATGGGAGAAGCCAGTTCAGGGTTATTATAACAACACCCAATCGGGTTCCCGAGACCCCGATGGTATCCCAGTAATCCACAAAAGAAACATCCTTAGAAATACCACAAAGGTAATATCACAATTATGATCTAAATCATGACGCTCAATGAAAAAGAGACATATCACTCTAACAATATAACATTAAAGTTATTGGGATAGTGATGACTTGTCCTAAATCCAGAAAATCATATACTTAGTAACTCGACTATTGTACCATATAGGTCACTTTATGCTGACCCGTATTGGTCGCTAGATGTTGACCTGTATTTGTCGCTAGTGCTGACCAGTATTGGTCGCTCGATGTTGACCCGTATTGGTCCCTGGTGCTGACCTGTAATGGTCATTAGAGCTGACCCATATTGATTGCTGATGCAGAACCATATTGGTCACTGAAGCAGAGTTACAGTTTATTAGTCGTACAGTTATATCATCCCACTCTGGAGTTTCTGATCCAGTCTCATATTGGTCCCTCTTCTTCATCAATTCACAACCACCCAAGGGATTCCCACACGAAACATGTATGATATCCAGAATACTATTCTCCTAAAGCCATTGGTCCATTATTAATTTGTACGAAGTCCCGCAAAAATCATACCCATGTTAACACCCCGACATAGTGTCCCAACGTGACATACGGCGTGTCGAGAAGACGCCCTGTTTGTGAGAAATGGGCTCTTTGGTAAAAAGGGCCATGTTGGACTCAAGTATGATCCAACCTAGGTCACATGTCAAACTCCATAAAACATCACTTAAAGTATCTATAAATTTCCACCTTTTCACAATGGTACTTACAACATAGAAGGTGCGTTGATCGGACAGTCGGTCTGTTACTTACACCCATTTTCCGTTACACGGGGGTGATCACACATCAGTTTGGCTCGACTCAGTCGGGCCCAATAGAATATTACAAAGGGATTTATTCCCAAAAGTAGTCACAATTCCACTAACAACATGTAAAATGTACCCTTGCTGTTTCATTTATCGGGGTTCCTTTATTTGCGGGCCAATTGGGTATGGGCCTGGTCCGACTCAGTCAGATCGGCCCCACGTAACGAGTATTGGGGTCTATCTAAACATGCTCGGGTCCAGCCTGTTATGGGTCAGCCTAGTCCAATAGTTATGGACTGTCGAGGTTGGACCAGCATGGCCTAGCCCTGCTTGTGGGGCTCATCCCACCTGCACAGGCCCACAAGGGCATGTGTTTGGCACAGACTGCACGGTGGGTCCAGCCTGTTCGGCTAGCCCACGTTTGGCCCAGTCTACATGATGGCGGACGGTTTCACCCAGCTTCCCCCATAGATGTAGGGAAATTTCATCTGATGTGATGCGGCGCAACGTGAGATCCGGGCCGCCCCTCCTTTAGTGGCTACTACTAGCAGTTGTGCGTGCAGGCGCCGCTCATATTTTGCATGACCAGCTCAGGCCAGCCACCTCTAGCCACCGCGGCACCTGATGGTGCGCCACCTTCCACCTCCAGCAACAGGATTCCACAGGTCTCCTCTGGCCCCCGCCGGCCACTGCCGGCATGGCGTGTCGACGGTTATTCATGCTGGCTACCAGAATTTCATCTTCGTTTCGTGACCCTCAAATGCCTTGCTGTTGTGTTTGTTTCTTCTCCATGAAAATGCACAAATGACATGTTCTGTGGAGGGTCCCGACCTTGTTGTTTTCATCCCACTCCCTCCCCGTTAGCATTTTAAACATGAGGAAAAAGTAATATCAAAATAAGGAAAAATAATCCCAATGATTATAATCCCACAACAACCATCCACATTTTTAGACGAGACGCGGATCAACCATTAGTTAGTTGGTCTGTGTTCATTATATTTTTCCTTAATAGGAATATGGGGAACATCAAAAAACATAATCCACCTACCTTTTATGATGTTCATGGAGACACGTTCATCCTCAGAAGTTTACAACTTTGACGATGCTTCCTGGTTCCGTCCTTTGAAAGGTGTTCTTCATCGTTCATAATTCTTTTCTAGGGTTGAAGTGCATTAGATATTCTCATGAGAATCCCCCAAATCCTTCCTCATACTTTTTTCCGGCACTTCGAACTATTTATCGAACAACGCTGCACCATTTCCATAATGATGTAATGTTTCATCGTTATGTTGTTTCATTTATGAAACAATGTCACTATTTTTCACCATTTAATTCAATATTATGTGGTGGAATACAAGTCATCCATGTGTTTCATGTAATGGTACTTATCGCCGCAACATCACCGCCAAGATGGATCATCGTCCGCCACACAATGAAGAGAAAAGAATAAAATAATTTTTTTATATAACAATATTATTTTTATCAAAATGTCCAATAAATAAATATTCCATTTGGTCCTCTCCGGCTAATGTCAAGTAATTTATAGGTGAATTCTGGTGTTCTAGATTCAACAGTTCCTTCATATTTATGATCTGATCAATGAGTCAAATGATTAAAACTGTCACCTGTGATTTTACTGAACTTTCCCAAAAAATGTTTTAAAATTCATTCATGGAAAACATGGCATCAGACTTTCGCACCTTAAATTTTCTCAAAATCGTAAAAATACCAAATAATTTAACAAAAATTAAATCTATTTTTTGGGTCTTTACAATGAGTTTTCATGTGTAATTATTTATGAATGAAGATGGATTATTATATCGCATATGTTTTGGAATTAAAATATTATAATATATGAATCGTGAAATATATGAAATTTCTTGTATAAGATATTCATTAAGGATTTAATAGAATATGATAATTTTGTATAATACATAAAAATGTGATTAAAGTAAAAGGTGATAATTTTATTAAGGTAAGGTAACCAATAAATTATTCTCAAAATTACGAAAATTTTGTTTTTCCGGGTTAATGAGATACTTGATATGGATAAAGTATGTTCAATAATACTAATAACCAAAGAACATATTTTTTAAGACTTTTAATTTTATGTTGGATGAATTTTACAACTTATTTGATTTATGTAATATATCATGTGAGCTTTTGAATTTGGAATCAAACATTTTATCATAAAGTATTTATAGTAATTGGAGTTATTAACATGTTTCAAAACCAGACATTGTAAGTGTGTTCACATGTATGGAATTTTTCAAATGAGATATACTTATTTATATACGGGGGATCAATGTAAATATTATTTGGTGACATTCATTATAATATTTATGGACATTTTCCATTCTAAAGGGTTCTCAGTTTAACCATTTATGGAATGGTTTAAATTAAATATTAGAAGATATTTTAGAAATTTAAGTATTATCATACCAATTGTGGATTTATTAATATTTGAAATATTTAATAACCTTTTGTGATAATAAAAAAATTGAAAGACCAACCAATATCTTTATGGTATTCATTTTAGGTGAATTATTTTGGAATGGAAAATTAACCTATATTTCATGGAATTATTGAGGAATTAGAAATTGATCATGGTGTAATAATTGGTGTCATTGACCTAAAATCATATAACTATATCTTCTTATAATAATTCATAAAAATTATTATATGGTTCTTGAAATAAATTCTTATCAAGTTATCTTCATTTCTTATCATATCCATGACCTTTTCCTAGCCTCTTTCGGTTTTTTATTTATGATCATTAATATTAACCAAATAATGTTTTATATCCCCTCCATCTAAATATTATTGTAAAATTTCTCTTCAATGTCCTTGTTTTATAGTCCAACTATGATAACCTACTTGGAAATCTAGTATTGAGTTACATTGTTAAACTGTTATGTTTTTTTAACATCCAATTTTTAAAGAATTTTGAACTAATCATTTTTATGATATTGGGTTTTGTGAACAAAAATTTCAATTATTAAACAATTGACAACCTAGATGAATTTAAAGGGATAAATTCATATTATTGGGCTCGAATGTAACAATATAATATTTTTGCATTATTTTTTCAAATTAAATATATAATTTTCATATATCATATTCCAGACAACACTGAAAATCACTATTAGTATATTAATGAACTATATAAGTCTTAAATTATATGTGACACCATGTTAATATTTCAATACACACCACACATAGATTAACTTATATTACATGAAACACTATTTTTAGATTGTTTTACATAGAATTTGGAGTACTTTTGATAGCTTGTGTAATATGCAAGGCTGAGTAAAATGGAACTACAATAAAATATAGACAGTATAATAAAAAATTTATTTTAGTTGTCACATAGATTTTTTAAAGGAAGTTATTAATATGATTATATAAAATATGAAAATATTATTTATACATGTATATAAAATTAATTGTTTAGTTATCAAATAGTATATGTTATTGAAGGAAGTATTTCAAAATGATGTAATTGCTTTTCTAAGAAATCTATTTTTATATGTACTATCACTATTTTATTAAAATAAATAAAACAATCATTAATTTCTAAACAAACATAATTTATTATAAATTGTATAAATATTTTCTAAATGAATCCATTAGATTTAACCTTTATAAGACAAGAATAAATTAAATATTATAAATAAAAGTAACATTTTTAAAAATGTTTATATTAAAACCCTTTAATACAGATCCATTTTTAAATCAAAATTATAATACATTAATAATTTCTATTTTGAAAAATAAACATAATTATTGAATTATAAATATTATAATTTACTTTGAGTGATGTTTTTATATTTTTGGGAGAAGTATCATTTTTTGATTAATAATAAAAAGAAATTGAATTCTAATTCAAGAATTATTTTTCATATAAATAATTTATAGGGTACAATTATATATTTTTTGTTTTAATTTTTCATTAGATAAATTTTATATCAATTAATACAATTTTTAAAATATTACTAGTTCGACATTGAAATTGGTTATTAAATCATTTCATAATTTCAATCATTTTTAGATTAAAACCCAAAACTGTTGTCTTGTCTGCATGGTTAAATTTTAATTAATTTCTTCCACATATTTTTTTTATTTTAAAAATATGGAATTAATATTTATAATAATCGTAATTAATATTTCATAATTTTTTAAACTTGGTTTTTACCCAAAATATTAGATAATGTTATTAAAATTAATTATAATGATTAAGAGAAAAATTAGATTAAGAAAGGACTAATACTTAAACATATAGATGAAAATAACCTATAGGATTTTCCAATATCCATTTTATGTTCATTTTTCGACTGACTGAATCTATTTTATGTTATTTTTAACATTATTGGAACCACATGACCTTGTAAACCATAGGTAAAATTACCTTTTAAAAAATTAGTTGAATGAAACTGCACTTGCACTCAAAAAATGAACTATCCCCTCCCATTTATTTAATCCACAAAATCAAATTGTATCAGTGAAAAATAGAAAACAAATCTTCCAAAAACCATAAAAGCATCCAAGATTTAACTTTTTTGGGATAAATTCATCCATGTAATCCAATTGGTTATGTCTAAAAAGAGTTACCAAAAGAAGAGGTAATATCCTTCTAAAGCTATTTTGTTTTATATTCATTATAAAACACTCTAAAATATAATTATTACATGATTATATAATACACTCATTATAATAAATATAATAAAATTTCATTATTGTAATGGTTAAACCTAAATTAATCAATCATTACTCAAATAGCTAACGAACTAACTGCACTAGTGTAAGGAGAACTACTGCATCACGAAAATAGGTTGTTTATTTTTCATTTACCACCTCTCATGGTTGATAATTAAAATGGAAAATGATAATTTATTTGTTATATATGTTATATATGACTTATTTATAATTATTTAGTTATATCTTATTTCATATTATTTTGAGTTCTTTTTTGTGGAAAATCAATAATATCTTTTTTGGACGTGAGGACTACCATGTCCTTAAAGTGGTATAATTCTTTAACAAATTATATAGAATTTATTAAGGATTGTATAAGTAAAATTATATGATATATATGAAATAATAATTATATATCAATGATAATATATATTTTCACATATTTCACTTACATTATTTCATTAAATATTGTAATAAAAGAGAAATAGTGTGCATCCAAACGTACAATATACAATCTCCATGAATGTTTTATTCCATTTATTAGTAATAAATTTTATGTATTACTTTAAATATATATATAATGAATATAAATTAAATTTATATTGTCTTTAAAAATCTATAAATTATTAAATATTTATCTATGAAAATGGGCCTTGAATAATAAGTGAAATCGTTTTTGAAAAACAAACTAGTTAATACCAAAAATGTAATATAAGCATGGAATTGATTACAAAAAGGTATTATAAGTCCATAATAAAATCATATATTATATGATATATAATAATATGTTTCTTAATTGTATTTATAATAAACACATACTTTTTATACATGAGTTTTTAACATTAATGATGAAATTCGAGACATAAGGTATGGGTATTCTTTTCTCATAGTTTATATCTATGATATACATGCTTTATTCACTACAATTTTCTTCTATGTGGTCTATAAACTGAACATTAATGTATTATACGATAAATATAAATAAATATGTTGTTATTAACATATCCATTATACAAAATTTCTTTCATGGGGATTATTTTCAAAATCTAAAATATTGGTAATGTAATTTTTGTCTCATGTTGCCTTCTTTTAGATACGTGCTAGGTTATGAACCTATTTATTACATTGGGGTTTAGATACTGGACTTTGAAATGTTATATCAATAAAATAATTTTGTAATGATATTTCGGGATTTAGTTATATTCATTATATCATGTTGAGTGTGAGTGAGTGTTTCTAATGTGGTAATAATTTGTTGTTATAATCTCATCATTTCTCCGGAATGTTTAAAATTATGTTACCATTGATGAAATATTATGATAAATACTCAAGCTCACTAATTCATTTTCTTATCTATTAATTATATATTATATATTAATTTATTATTACGATTTTCTTTCACTTTTTTAGTTATGTTAATTGATAACATTTTTTTTAAATCCGAACTTATTTATCTTTTGAGTCAGAAATATGTGTTTTTTCAATACCATGTATTCTAAAAAAGATTTTATATTTTTTTATATTAATAAATTTTTCTAAATTTTTTAAAATTCATAATTTATAATATTTTATTTTATTATTTTCATTGAAAATAATTTCATTTATTTATTTTTTTCATTTTTTAAACAGTTTTCATAGAAAGGATTTACAGAACAATTTAAATAATTTTATTAAGTTTTTATTGTATTTTTTTTAAAAGGTTTTATAAATGTGTTCATGTATTTATTTATGCATTTAGATATTATAAATTACTTCAATAAGGGTCTCAGATGAAATTGAAATGCGTTATTAAATGGAAAAATTGTTTTTGAATGGATTTTATAAGTATTAAAATGCTATTTTTCTAAACAAATGTTCCATGAAATCATTCAAAATCCTTTTCCATCTGACATGAAATAATTTTTGTAGGTTATTATTTATTCAATATATGATCGTAGAATAAAAATAATATTCTTTAATGAAAGGATTATGTTTCTATAGAATTATTATTATTATGATTATGGTTCTTCATTCATGGGATATATTCTTTTAAAAACCTCTTTTTAGGGGTTAGGCTTCAAAATTATGATTATGAAGCCAATATATTTTTCATAGATAATGATAAAATAAAATTTATATGATACCAAATTCTTTTCACGAGTAATGATATGATTATTTTAAGTAATATTGTGGCATAAGAATGTAACATTTTATTATTTGATGTTTGTGACCAATATCTCTCTCTAATGCATTAGGTAACAATGGATGACTCATTTTTTAAGTTATACACATGAAACAAATTAAAATTTCTTATACTTATTTGTTAACATGATTACATGTTAATAATTTTATGTCTAAACATGATTACATGATCACAATGTTAAGAATATACTTATTTGAATTTCCTTTAGTTTTTATGTGAACTATGTGACATGTTCACAATATAATGTGGGAACTATTTTATGAGATGAAAATTTTAAGCCTGAACACGATTACATGTGCACAATTTTATGCATAGACCTTGTTTCATTTCAATATGTTAAATTTTGAAAGTTATAAAAAGTTCCCAATGTTATTCATGAACCTAATTAAATGTTCACAATATATTTTTTAGACATACTTACATTTCCATTAGTTTATATGAGCCCCTGAGTTTAGGTCCATAAATGAATGAGTAAACTAGTCCCTACTTATACATTTTCACAATGTTATAGGATGTCTTCTATATCACAATTTCTTGTCTTACTACTGTATTACGTTTTTATGTCAAATTATCTATATTAACATATCACAAATGTATAAAGATATTTTAAGAATTATACCATGAATCTTGATTATGATATTTTATATGAAGGGTATAATATTATAATGATATGAGCATGTTCTCATACCATTATTCTTATGATTATGAATGAATATCTCATAGTTCATCCTTAATGAGTAGCTGAGATCACCCATTTCTTATGTTTCTATTCCCCAGGTTATTAAAAAATATTTTTAAGTAAGTGTATTAATAGGTAATATCTAAACAAATATGTTGATGATCTTTTACTATATTTGAAGAATGTGTTCCATGTTTTCAATGAACCTATACAATTATGATCCTTAGAAATGTTCTATGGTAATGTGTTGAATGTTTATATGAAATGATGTAATAAGAATGTATGCTAATCCTAGGATGATATATTGTATATATTTCATGTTTCCAAAATTAAATCTATGAATCTAGTATGTATCCTTCAATCATATTCATCTGTTGTTAACCAAATTACATTAATTTCATGTACCTAGATTATTTGTTTAATTAATTCAAATATTAATATATTTTCCAACCATCAAAAGGTTTCTTGAAATCCATTAATGAAAATTCCTTTAAACATGTTCAATAATTATATAGATCATATGTTTATATATTAATATATTCTTATTAATATGAATATATTTTAAACCATATGTATTTATTTGGGAACATAATTTTTACATTTTCGATATTGTATGAAAAATGAATCCATAATGACATTAAAACTGTATGGTAAATATCCATTAGAAATATCATTTACAGATCATAAAAATAATACTCTTTTTGTTATTGTAACATCTCAGTACAACTGACCACTAATCTGGTAGTTTGTCAAGTTGCCACATGACCTAAACTGTACCTATGTAGATGATGTTGTATTCCGACTAGAAGCGATGTTCTGATGGAGGAATATAATAGAGACTATAACCTTGTGTTCAATGTAGTAAAATGGTATATTAGTTGTAAATAAAAAACAATAGTGGAATCACTATAAAAAATAATATAAAATAGTGGATGATAATCATAATAAATAAGTAAGAGTTTCTCAAGAAAATATATAACTAGAGTGAAACTTCATCCACATGATGCTACTTAATAAAGTTGTAATCATTCAACATGGACTATTATATAATTCAAAAAATAATAATAAAAGGGATATGAGGGTCATATCCAGAACCAAACATAGTACTATATCATTATCATGCTCCCAACTACATGGTACAATGCACATCATAAACAAGAGATCAAAGTCCTTTATAGAAGAAGATTCTCTAGGGTACACCTATGTAATGATGAACCAAATAATATTTAAGAAATAATTTATAGGCCACAAAAATGATCTCTAATAACTAATCTAGTTAATTTCTATAAAATAATAGTGGATATAAAGACCCAAAAATAACAGGGAAATTTTTTTCTAAATTATTTAGAATTTTACGAGTCCACAATATCTGACGGCGCCGGATTCTGAGGCCTGGTGTTCCCGGAATCAATTTATGAAGTTTTGTTCGGGTTTTTTTTAGTAAACGTACATGCATGTTTTTCTATATTTTGAACCGGTGCTCATAATTGAAATCTGAGGACACCAATGAACTCGCAGCACCGATATTTGCTTAAGGAGACCACTACTATACTTTCTTTTGGTCGAGAGTGGATGTTAATTTTGGGGATTCGTAAAAAATTAAATAAAATTTATTTGTTACATAAATTTTATATTGGTGGTGGTTAAATCCACCAAAGGAATGTTGGAGGTGGGTCCCACACCCCACATAACCTCCCAGTGGAGGTTATTCTATGGTGGGGCCCAAAGGAGCACCTAACCCCCTTTAACTCCATGAACCCCCTTAAACTCTTGGAATCCCCTTTGAATTAATGAGGCCACAACCCTTCATTTATTTAGGGTGAACCCTTAACCTTCCCCCTCTCATTTAGTATGCCAACCAACTACTTATTGAATTGAACTTATTCAATTAAATTACTTCTAGGTTTTGAATTTTGAAAAGCTTGGCAACAATAAAATAATAGGAGATCCTATTATTTTAGATGTGTGGTGGAACATTGAGAAGGATTTGGGAGAAACTCTTGGTGGAATATTATTCCCTCGACGAAGAACGCCGTTATTCAACGAAGAATGCACCACGTCTTCTGGAACGTGAAGAAAATCCATCTAACTTCTTCAACTAGGGCAAGAACGTGAGGAGAGGCCCACGAGGAATGCCCGTCATCCATCATCTTCCTCCATGTCAAGGTGGAAGACAAAGCTCATGAAGAACGTCGCCAAGAATGACGCTTCCTCCTCGGACGCACCCCGATGTCAACAAATCGACGTCATCGTCAATGAATGAACATCGAATCAAGGTATGAGGTTTTGTATAATTTTAAATGAATAAAATTATACCCCCTTTCTTGATGTATGCTTCGGTTCATCTTTGGCCTTTTGTTATCGCCTAATGTGTAGGGTGTGGGCCGAACGAACATGGTCTAATGACCCTCTGTTGATTTTTGTTTGTGTTGAAAATGTAGGTGTAGCCAGTAGGGCACGGTGTCGTCGCACTGCGCCGAATGAATGAGGCCGCAGCCATGTAGGTTGTGGCAGTCGGAAGAGTCGACAACGACTAGAGGTGGCGGCGATATAAGGTGGCGGCCGCGTGGAGTTAAATTGCAACAAGCATCCGCAGGCCCCTCGGGCTGAAAACCCGGGTGGCCACCTATGGCCAACAGGGATGGTGGACCGCGACACCCGTAGGTGCCGCGCGGAGGTGATGCGGCCCTCAACCGTGGGCTGCATGGGCTGAGCAAAACGGCCGACCACCGCCAGCTGAAAAGAACCATCCCAGCACCTCTCGGCAAGGGAACCGCGACCCGCTACCTTGGGCCGCTCGCCAAAGAACCGGCCGGCCAGGTTAAAGACCTATGGCACCACTTGGTGTAGCATGGGAAGGAGAGTGGCCCACAGTGCGGGGCGCTATCGCCGGACAGAACCGGCTGACTTCGGCCGGCCGGGCAGGGAGAGGCGGTGCCACCGGGCGAACCGGACCGGCCCGCTACACGGGGCAGGTCCGCAAGTGGGACACACCCCACCGGGTCGGGCCAACCCCCCAGTCGGGTCAGACCCGCCAAACCGGGTCGGGCCGACCCGCCAGCCCACATGGTTTGACGGGCCGGGCCCGTTTCGCTTAAACATGAATTACTTCTATACAACACATCGGATCGATGTGTCATATACAACACTGGGACCCTTGCAATGAGGAGTTCCTTTTACGATAATCTATGTGAGATTTTGACAACATTGAAAAATTTCATGGTTAGGATCGAGCGTAAATCCATCCAGGCCCCTAGAACGGAAAAGCTAATAACTCTAAGACCGGGCGTCCGATTAACACTCCATCTATCGTATTGGGTTTCTTTTAATGAGATGGAACTTCAAGATACATTAACTTAGGACATCGTGATATATGATGTCTCAACCCCTTTTCTCGAGGAGCGTACCCTCCCAGGATCGAGCTTGCTGTGTGCAGGAACCCTAGAGTTCGCTGCGACTGCGATGATGACTACTGTACTGGAATCCTCTGTGGGTTCGACGACGACGACAATTATACCAGAATCATGTATGGGTTCGACAGCTCTGACAGTGTAGCTCGTCTTGTATCTGTTGTGGGTATGAAAACTTAGTTAAATCAGTGACCACATCTGATCATCTCTATTACACTAGAATAGCTGGCATGTATCCTGTGTGGATCCGACAGCATAGACGAGATAGCTGGCTTGTATCATGTGTGGGTCCAACAGCTTAGACGCGATAGATGGCATGTATCCTGTGTGGTTCTGATATCATAGACTAGATTTCTATCCTGTATCCTATGTTTGTCTGATAGCTTAGCTAGTCCTATATCTGGTGTGAGTCCGACAGCTTATATGATAAAATGGGAACATCTAATCATCTATATATCTCTACAATTGTGGCATACCTGTGTGAGCTGAGTCATGTCATTCAACCATTATCATCGTGGTGATTGACTTTACATCCATTGTGGAATTGGTTTGTGCATGGGCGTGAGAGTTGAGTCAGACTGAGATTGGTAACTTAGGTATATGTATGGAAATATACCGAAGTAGGGATGGTTGATACTTCATGATTGTATCCTTCTTCTTCTGTTTATCCATAGTGGATATTGTGAGACCTTGCGGGTATTGGGGTCCTTACTAATTATCGTCATACTCATCCATGCAGGGTCTATGCCCACACCTTGTTGTGTTGGATGCCGAAGACGGAAAACACTAATGGAGTCTGAGTGCTTCTTGACTAGATGGTACTTGGAGGTGGACCTTATGACGAGTCAGCACACAGAGGAGACTGACAGACGTGAGTGCTGAGGTGGCCATCTGTACCTACCCTTCAAGTAGAAATCCCCAGAGGATGATCTTGGGTTTGTTCTTTACATTCACTTATTTTTCCCCTTTTTACTTGTACTTGTTGTTCAGTTGGGTTTGTATATTGTACCATTTACTTTCCAGCACACTCTTTTGTATTCAGTTTTACGTAGTGTTACTTCCTGTTGCGTACTCTGTTGTGTTTCTTTACTTTCATAACGGAAATGCATTCCTATATTAGGGACTTACACATTTGGTGCTAGTATCCATCCCTTGGCTTATGTATGTTGGGCTTGGGGTAGTCACGACACGGGCCTCGAGGACGGGTCATGACAAATTGATATTAGAGTAGTCGGTTCTACCACAGAACTCAGAACTCTGAACATTATTTTCTATGAAGCAATAATGTTAAGGGAATTGAGTGTGGTTTTCAATCTAGGGAGTCTAGTGTTGGTGCGTCCTCTGACGCATCCATATACCATGACCCTGACCTCTGATTTCTGACACAGGGCATGAAAAAACTAATTGCGTGTGTGTTTCCTTCGAAAAAGTTTTCTTTGTCATTACATTGTGTCAGCTCACTAGGTATACTATTTTGATCGTGGCGAACCTCTTTCATTTCAGGATGTCCCCACGAAGGCATCCATCTAGGTTTCTGCTTTACGTACCAGATGGTTGCCCACCGAGTGATGAGGGCTCGATTCAGGGCCCCATCACAGCAGAGGCACCAGCGGTACCACTACACGTAAGGCCACCGATACCACCGGATCCAGCAGTAGAGAGTTCACGCTACCTGAGTGTGCTGCACAACTTCCAGTGCCAGAGGCCACACATGTTCCATGGAGAGATGGACCAATAGGATGCTAAGGATTGGCTGGAGGCTATCGTAAGAGTTTTCAGATTGGTAGGGACACCAAACAACCTTATGGTGATCTTTTTCGTGAGTCTCCTGCACACAGTAGTAGGGAGATGGTGGATCCTGATGCTCCTGGTGCAGGACGAGGCATCACTGCTCTGGGAAAACATCGAGATCCTGTTCCGGGCAATGTTTGTTCCATCCACCCTTCGTGTGATGCAGATTCAAGAGTTACTACATCTGCAGCAGGGCAGCATGACAGTAGCTCGGTACTAAGCGAGGTTCACCAACCTATCACGCTACTCCAGGGATATTGTACGAGACCGGTTCTTCAGGGCCCAGACCTTCAAGCAGCGACTCATGAATAAGATTAGGGCTTCAATGATTCCCCTGAGTATTCCGACGCAGGTTGGGGTACTGGAGCGAGCCCTTCTAGTAGAGAGCTTTCTCACTGAGCAGTCACCAGTAGTGAGCCCCACCACAGGGCGACACATAGTAGAGTCTGCTGCAGCCAGCAATATACAGGTGTTGCAGAGGTCCAAGAAGACTAGGAAATTAGGTGGGAGACCCCAGGATACAGGTTAGGTTGTGCGAGCCACATGAGACAGAGTTAGATATAGGAGGAGAAGGTAGTGCTATGAATGTGATGGGTAGAGCCACATGGCTCATGACTGCCCAACCCGCCATGCAGATGAGCAGCAGACAGTAGAGGGACCTCCCAGGCAGAGGCACAGGTTCGAACATGGTGGTCCACCAGAGCAGGAGAACGTGGCAGAGTAGATGGCCGATCAACGGGTGGTGGACGACGTTTCGAGGCTCTACCACCACCCCCACTTGGAGGTCCACCCAGACCACAACGAGATGGTAGATAGAGGCGGCCTCATCACCATGCAGCTGAGGCCTACGACCACATCACACTTGAGATGATTTGTGGTACTATATGTGTCTACTCTACCCTTTCTTCAGTAATCATAGACCCAAGTGGAAGTCATTCTTTTATTGATGTTGCCCCTGTTCGGATCTCGATGATTCTGACGGAGCCGTTGGCTCGATCCATAAAGCTAGAGACTCTTACGGGAGAAAAATCGACGATTACGCACTGGTGCAGATAGTGTGAGCTTATGTTAGGAGGCGATAGGTTTGGCTAGGATATTCTTGTAGTGGCATCGAGGCCTTACAACGTCGTCTTGGGTATGGACTAGTTATCCACAGTTCATGCTCAGGTTGACTATATTAGGTGAAAAGTGTGGAGTGTCCACACAGAAGGGACCAGGTTCACCTTTACCGGTGAGAAGGGAGCCTTAGTAGCATAGGATGGACTTATGCAGATGAGGGGGCAGCTGATGACACATTAGATGGATAGTCTCATTCTCGGAGTGATTGATGTGCGGTGTCTAATTTTTCCTATTGTGGTGGATCAGTGCAAAGATGTTTTTCTTAACGATGTTCCAGGACTACCTCTTCGCAGGGAGTTAGACTTCTACATTGACCTGTACCCTGGGACAACACCGATACCTACTCTATCATATCGGATGGCTCCTGTCGGGATTTATGAGATGCGGGTACAGTAGGAGGACTTAAAGGGGAAGGGATTTATCCAAACCAGTGTTTCACCCTGGGCATCACCGATTTGGTTTTCTAAGAAGGCGGATGAGAGCCTGTGACTGTGTGTTAACTATCGTCGCCAGAATCAGGTGACCGTGAAGAAGAAGTACCCACTCCCAAGGATTGATGACCTCTTTGATCATCTCAATGGAGAACAATGGTTCTCGAAGAAAAACCTCAGGTCTGGCTATCACCAGCTAAGAGTTCGATACAAGGATATAAAGAAGATGGCCTTCAGGTGTCAGTATGGACAATACGAGTTCTTGGTTATGTCCTTTGGAATAACCAACACACCAGCATTGTTCATGAGTCTCATTAACAGGATCTTACAGCCTTACCTCGATCAATTTTTTATTTTATTCATCAACGACATACTGATTTACTCGACTAATGAGGAGGAGCACACCTACCATTTGCAGGTGGTACTAGATACACTTCTAGAGCACCATCATTATTGTAAAATATCGAAGTACTAGTTCTGGATTTGAGAGGATCACTTATTGGGACATATCATCTTGGAGGCTGGATTTGTGTTGGATACAGCGATGATCGATGCATCACATTCTTGGGATCCACCCAAGTGTGTGACGGAGGTGGGGAGTTTCCTGGGACTAGCTGGGTACTATCGAAGATTTGTGCCAGAATTCTCTAGAGTTAAAAACCTCTTTCACCTTTGACAAAGAAGGGGAAACCCTTCATGTGGTCAGAGAGTTTCCAGCAGAACTTTTATGAGATGAGTTAGAGGTTGAACAGTGCACCCATCATGAGGCTACCGGAGGAGGGTGTAGGGTATGTCGTTTAATGCGACGCATCAGGGACCGGACTCGGCTATTTCCTGATGTTGGAGTGAGTAGTGATCACGTATGGTTCACGGTTGTTGAGATAGCATGAGATGCACTATGCTACCCATGACCTGGATTTAGCAGTAGTGGTATTCACCTTGACGATTTGATGGCACTATCTAATGGGAGAGCATTTTATAATCTACTCTGACCACTAATGTCTCAGGTATATACTCTCACAGAAGGACCTGAACACGAGACAACGACAATGGATTGAGTTCCTCTAGGACTATGACGTCGAGATAGTCTATACTCCCGGGAAGGGGAAGTTTGTAATAGATGATCTCATCATGAGATCAGACATTCAGATGTTAGGAGAGGCGACATAGCAGCTGTCCACATTGTAGATATCCTTTGTGGATAGAGATGGAAAAGACTTTTTTCAGTCTCTCACAGTCACTCCTTGACTTCATCAGTGAGTCAGAGAGTCACAACATGGGGAGGTTGACTGTGAGGCATGACGTGCTCAGATATCCTTAGGGAAGTCACCTGATGGGTTTTATGAAGGTCGGTAGCACTTCATCCTCTTCAGAGAACATACCATGGTACTTGTTGCACTACAGGAGAAGGTGTTGAGGGAGTTCCACCCTTATCCTCTAGCAGTACATCCAGGAGTGGAAAAGGTGTATGAGGACCTCAGACAATAGCACTGGTGGCCAAGTATGAAGAAAGTAATAGTATTGTTTGTCTCTCGATGCCTCACTTGTCATCAAGTGAAGGTGGAGTACCAGGTTCCTGCAGGCTTGGTTAATCCCTTAGAGGTTCCAGAGTGGAAGTGGCATGGGATATCCATGGATTTCATGATTGGACATCCACATACATCCAAAGGTCATGTCTCTATCTGGGTAATTGTCGACGGACTCACCAAATCGGACCACTTCCTACCAATCAGAGAGCAGGGCTCAGTAGAGAGCATGGGACGCCTCTATATTTAAGAGATAGTACCGCTTCATGGTGTACCATCGACTATTGTGTCTGATCTAGATGCTTGTTTCAGTTCCCGGCTATGGAAGGGGTTACAATAGGCTTTTGGGACGCCACTTCACTTGATCACCGCCTTCCATCCTCAGATGGATGGTCAGACTAAGAGTACCAGTCAGACTCTCGAGGACATGCTCTGTGCATATGTCCATGACATTATTAACGGCTGGTAGGATCAATTAACAATGTTGTTGTTTTCATACAACAAAACCTACCAATCCACCATTAGGATGGACCCTTATGAAGCATTGTATGGATGACCTTGCAGATTGCCTCCGTGATGGACTGACCTAGGGGAGTCAGCACTTGTTGAAAGAGATGGTGTAGGCTATGACAAAGAAGGTGCAGATCATCCAGGATTGGATGAAGACTGCATAGAGTAGACATAAGTCCTATGCCGATAAGAGACGGAGACCACTGGAGTTCGAGGATGGCCACAACATCTCCATACGGGTGTCACCTCGGCGAGGTCTACAGGGATTTGGCTGAGGTAGCAAGTTATGTTCGTGATTCATTGGACAATTTCAGGTCCTTAGCAGGGTAGGCGAGGTGGCTTACTGCCTGGCCCTTCCACCTCAGTTTCCCCGGTTGCACGACATTTTCCACATTTCATAGATGAGTAGATACGTGCATGACCCATCTCTCATCATCGACCACGGGGAGCTAGACATCGATGACAAGGAGACATTCGTGGAGGTTCTAGTGGAGATTGGGGATCGATAGAAGAAGGTACTATGTGGACGGTCGATTCCTCTGGTGCATGTTCACTAGTAGCATGGAAACCTCTATGAGAACACATGTGAGCGAGAGGCCCAAATGCGTTCTTTGTACCCCCTTTTGTTTCCATAGTGTATGTTGTAGCTTTACAGTAATGTAAATCCTTGAGTTGTGGGTAATGTAAAGTCCTGAAAATTTCTCGAATTTTTTTTCTAAACTCTTTGAAATTTTATGAGTATGCAGTTTTTGACGGTGTTTGATTATGAGGCCTGGAGTTCCCAGAATCAATTTCTGAAGTTTTGTTTTGGTACGATCAGTAAAAGTACGTGCGGGTTTTTATATCTTTTGAAACGATTCTCGGAATTGAAATCTGAGGACACCGATGAACTTGCCGCACTATTATTTGCTTAGGAACACCTCTACCGCAGTTGCATTTGGTCGAGAGTTGAAGATAATTTTAGGGATTATTAATAAATTAAATAAAATTTATGTGTTACCTAAATTTTATATAGGTGGTGGTTAAATCCACCAAAGGGAAGTTGGATGTGGGGTACACACCCCACATAACCTCCCATGGAAGGATATTGTGTGGTGGAGCCCAAACGAGCACCTAACCCCTTTTAACACCTTGAACACCCATTAAACTCTTGAACTCCCCTTTGAATTAATGAGGACACCACCCTTCATTTATTTAGGGTGAACTCTCCTCCTTCCCCCTCACATTTAGTATGTCAACCAACTAATTATTGAATTGAAATTATTTAAATAAATTAATTCTAGATTTTAAATTTTTAAAAGCTTTTCAGAAAAAATAATAGCAGAGCCTATTTTTTAGTTGGGTGGTGGAACTTTGAGAAGGATTTCAGAGAAACTCTTGGTGTAATATTATTCCCTCGATGAAGAACTCCGTTCTTCAAAGAAGAACGCTCCACCTCTCAAGGAACATGAAGCAAATCCTTTTAACTTCTTCAACCAGGGAACGAAAGTGAGACGAGGCCCACGAGGAACGCCTATCATCCATCATATTCCTCCACATCAAGGTATAAGATGCCACCTATGAAGAACGATGACAAGAACAACACTTCCTCCTTGGACGCACCTCGATGTCATCGAATCGAAACTATTGAAAGCAAACAAACATCGAATCGAGGTAGGCGTTTTTTATAATTTTAAATGGATAAAATTATTCCCTCATTCTTGATGTATGCTTTGGTTCATCTTTGTCCTTTTGTTATCGCTTAAGCTGAGGGCACAAGCCGAACTAACATGGCCCACCAAACCTTCATTGATTTTTGTTTGCGTTGACAATGGAGGTGGAGTCGGTAGGGCACGGTGCCATCGCACCAGTCTAGATAAAGGAGGCCTCATCCACACAGGCTCCAGTGGTCAGAAGAGGTGAAAATGACTATAGGCAGTGGAAACCATAGGCAGTGGTCATGCGCCAGCCTCGTGCTAGAAAATCGTGACCCGCATCCGCAGACGCTCGGGATGAAGAACCGGCCGACTACGACTGGTCGGGCTGGTGGACCGCGGCACCAGCAGGTGTCACATGGAGGTGATGTGGCCTGCAACTGGGGGCTACTTGGGCTGAGAAAAACGGCCAGCTACAGCTGGCTAGACAGAACAATCACAGTGCCCCCAGGCGCAGCACGACGGGGGAACCATAGCCCGCAATCGCGGGCCACTCGCCGGTGAACAGTCCGACCACCTTCCAACTAGGCTAAAGACCTGTGGTGACATTTTTAGCCATGTGGGAATGACAACGGCCCGCTATGGGGGCCACTGTCAATGGATAGAAATTCCCAGCTTCGGTCGTCTGGGTAGGGAGGGGCGGTACCGCTCGGTGCTGCCGGACGAACCGGACCGGCCCGCTTCGCGGACAGGGTACGCAAGAGGGCCGCGGCCCACCAGGCCAGGCCGACCCCCCAGTCAGGTCTGCCCCACCAAACTGATCCGAGCCGATCCTCCAGCCGGGTCGGACCCTCTGAACCAGGTCGAGCCGACCTGCCATCCCATTATGCTTGACAGGTCGGGCCCGTTTCTCTAAAACATGAATAACTTCTAGACCGCGCGTCCGATCGACACACCGTCTACGGTAATGGGACCCTTGTGATGAGGTGGTCCTTTTGAGGTACTATAAGTGTGTTTTGGATATCTTTGAAAAAATTTGGGTTTGGATTGAGCGTAAATCCATCTCGGCCCCAAGAATAAAAAAACTAATAACTCTCAGACCATGTGTCTGATTGATGCACCATCTATCGCATTGCGTATCGTTTGATGAGATGGAACTTTGGGATATATCAACTTAGTACATCTTGATAGTTTATGTATCGACCCCTTTTCATGAGGAGGGTACCCTCCCAGGATCAAGAGTGCTGTGTGCAGGAACCCTAGAGGTGGCTACGACTACGACGATGACTACCGTACTGGAATCCTTCGTGTGTTCGATGAAGACAACAACTGTACCAGAATCCTGTGTGGGTTCAATAATTCTGAAAGAGTAGCTGGTCCTATATCCTATGTGGGTCGTGCAGCTTAGAAAAATCAGTGACTACATTTGATCATCTTTATTACACCAGAATAGCTTGCTTGTATCTTGTGTGGGTCTGACAGCTTAGATGAGATAGCGGGTCCGTATCCTGTGTTGGTCCGATAGCTTAGCCGAGATAGTTGTCCAGTATCGTGTCTGGGTCCGACAGCATAGATGAGACAGCTGGCATGTATCCTATCTGGATCTGGCAGCTTAGATGGTCCTGTATCATGTGTGGGTCGGACAGCATAGAGGATCCAGTGGCTACATCTGATCATCTATATCTCTCTACAATTGTCTTATACTTGTGTGAGAAGAGTCATGTCTTTCAACCGTTATCATTGTGGTGATTGACTTTACTTCCTTTGTGGAATTGGTTTTTCTTGGGCTTGAGAGTTGGATCCGGAAAGAGATTGGTAACTTAGGTATATGTATGGGCATATACCAAAGTAGGGTTGGTTGATACATCGTCATTGTATCCTTCTTTTTTTGTTTAAACATGGTGGATATTGTGAGACATTGCGGTTCTTGGGGTCCCTACGGAGTATCGTTATACTCACCCCTACACGGGCTATGCCCGCACCTCATTGTGTTGGATGCAGACGACGGACAATGCTGAAGGAGTCCGAGTGCGCCACGACTGGACGATACCTGGAGGTGGACCTTGCCATGATTTGGCACACGGAGGATCCTGACCGACGTGAGTGCTGAGGTGGCCATCTATACCTACCATTCCGGTTGGAATCCCCGGAGGACGATCTAGGAGCAGCTCTTTACTTTCATTTTTTGTGTCTTTTTACTTGTACTTGTTGTTCAGTTGGTTTAGTATAATGGCACATTTACTTTCTAGCGCACTCTTTTGTATTCAGTTTTACTTATTATTACTTATTGTTGCATACATTTTTGTGTTTGATTACTTCCATAAAGGCATTGCCTTATCATCATAGGGATTTACGCCTTGGGGCTAGTCGCCAGCCCCTGGCCTATGTAAGGCGAGTTTGGGGTAGACACAACATGGGCCCCGAGGATGGGTCATGACAGTTTTTCATGTATAAAAAAAGTAATGAAACAATTTGTAATAAAAAATAACCATGTCAGGATTGGGTCCCTCCAAGAAACATGGACCAACCATAAAATCATCATTATAAGACAGAATTTTCTAATCCAATGTAACCTATATGAATGGAATAAAATTTTGTAAGGGGTCGTAATAAATTAGGAATCTTGGAAGGATCGATCCCAATCATGTGATTTTTCTAGGTTACAACTCCCATTTTATTTAAATTTTTAGCATATTTCAATTAATTTAATGAGGAACTTATAGTATATCATTATATGACCACATGTGTCACGACCCATCCATGGGGCCCGTGCCGTGACTATCCCAAGCCCGCCTTCTATAGGCTTGGGGCTGGTGACTAGCACCAAAGGCATAAATCCTAATAAAAAGGGATGTAATTGACTTTATAAAAGTAAACGAACACCTTAGAGTACAAGCGGAAGTAAACACTATGTACAAAAGATAGTGATGAAAATAAAAGGTCCAGAATACAAACCCAACTGAAAAGTACAACTAATACTGAACTAAAGTACTACTGAAAAAGGAAAACAACTGGAATATGGATGCAGCTCCTCGTTCGTCCACCTCAGATCCTACCTGAAGTGTAGGTACAGATAGTGCAGCTCCTAGATCGTCCAACTCGAATCCTACCTAAATGGTAGGTACAAATATTGAAGCTCCTGGATCATCCAATTCAAATCCTTCCTAATGGGTATGTACATATAGTCTCCTCAGTGCCCTCATCCGTCAAGCTCCTCCGGTTACCGATTCGTCGTGTGGTCCACCACCGGGTACTGTCCAGTCCTCATTCACTCGGCCTCCGTCAGTACTGTCCGTCGCCTACATCCAACACAATGGGGTGTGTGCATAGCCCGTGCAGGGGTGAGAATGAACATACTCAGTATGGACCCCGAGACCCTGAAGGTCTCACTAAATCCAACAAGGATAACCACACGGAAGGATCCCAATAGATAACCTTTACATAGGTATAAGACCATACTTATACCTAAGTTATCAAGTAACCCATATCAATCATGAGGTATCACACTGATATGAAATCAACAGATAACCACTACTTAGGTATATGCCCATATATATACCTAATTTATCATGTAACCCATCTCAACCATGATTAAAACACAAAGGCAATTGACTCAGCTCAAACTAAGATTTTCATTATCGAAACCACAACTGCTGGAGAACTTCTCCTCTATCAAGTACAGTGGCCATGTCGTGACTCCGAGTGGACATGTCATGACTCCGAGGTGCTACTCACTAACCTTATACTACTGAGGTACTCCTCATGTCGAGTATCGCAGGTCTACTTCCAAAATACCGGTCGCTCCGTCCGTTGTGGGTCGGCCGTTATATACCGGGTGCTCCCCCTAATAGCCTACCGTGGTAATCCTCCTGTCGAGTACCACAGGTCTGCTTCCAACTACCAGGCACTCCTTCCACCCTGGGTCTGCCGCCAACTTCTGGGCGCTCCGTCCCCTAGGATAACCAAATCACTCAGAGTTGAATCGGTGAAGTAGTAGTCAGGTCTACAACTACTTGGTCTCCGCACTCCGTACACTCGTTTCCAGGAGGATCCACACCACAAGCTACTGGTCGATACTCCACATATCACAAAGTCCCACAATGAAATATCACAAAGGACCGACTCATGACATGGGTCTCAACGCAACAGACGACACGTCAATCGGACGCCCGGTCTGTGAGTTATTATCCTTTTCATCCCGGGGGCCCGGTTGGTTCCGTGTACGAACCAACCCAACCGTATCTCAAATTTACGCCAAACTCTCATAGAGTATACTCAAAGGGAACATTTCTCAATGATATTACCAATGCTGCTAAAGGTTCGTCAAACGGACGTCCGGTCTGAATGTTATCGGCTTTTCCGTTCCAGGGGCCCGGTTGGTTTCTAAGATAAATCCAACCCGACCATACTCAAACTGCGTCCAAACCTCAGGTGAAGTATGCGAAAAGATCCATATCATCAAAAGGAATCCAACATATTCTATGGCACATCAATCAGACGTCCGGTACATAAGTTATGAGTGTTTCAGCTCCGAGGGCCCGGTTGGTTTCATGTTCGTACCAACCCGGCCATACCCAAAAATTGCCAAAAGCTTGAGTGTAATATATCAAAACTACCGTCTCTATACACGTATTTCTACGCAACAGAATGTGCGTCTATCGGAGGACCTTAGCTCAAGAAATTACCATTTAACTAAAAACGGTTTGAAAATAGGGGGTCTGGGCCCAGGCCGACCCGGCCCAATACCCCATGGGTCGGCCCGAACCGGGTCGACCCGACCCGAGTCCTAGTCCAGCCTGGTTGGGTGCGGCCCGAACCATGGCTGCCGCAGCCCGGCCCGCATGGGCATGGCCTGCCCAACCGGTGCAGCCTGGGGCCCAGCTCGGAAGCCGGCCGCAGCTCGGCGCTGGCCGAGCGGGACGCAAGGGGCGCGACCCCCTTTTGTGGAAACGATGGACCTAGTGGGGTCCAACCTAGTAGCAGGTCAGGGGGGGGGGATTACACTTCCCCAGTTTTTTGGGTAACAGTCGGCCATTACGGCTGGCCGGTTTGTGAGGTGTCGCGGGACCCAGAGGGGGTCCCGCCTCCTGGAATCGCCGGTGGCTAGCTCGGCCGACCATACTTCTGGTCCGCCACGGCCGAAGGCCATGACTTCTCTCAACGGCATGGCATGAAGGCGCTGCGCCTTTCCGACGTGGCCCGCTGGTGGTCGCGGCCTTCTTCGGCCTCACCGGCACGGCGCGACGACGCCACCCACCACCGCTGCGGCCCACTCCAGTCGTGGTCCTCTTCGTCTCCGCATGGTGCAATGGCACTGCGCCGCCTTCGCCGCGACCTTGCATGGTTGTGGTTCCTTGCCGATCAGCGTATGGTGCAATGGCACCATGCGACTCTGCTTCCAACTTCAACAAAGATCAACAAAGAAGAGGGGAGGAGATTCATCAGTGTTCGTGCAGTCTGATCTCCTCCAATTACGACGATATCATGCATCCAATTCCATAAGCAACAAAGAAGAATGATAATGTCTTGAACATGAAAATAAACCCCTACCTCATGACGTGATCACTCGACGAATCTGTGGAGAGGTAGCATCGTGCGTTGACGTCGGAAGGTGACGTCATTTGCAAAATTCCTGCAGCGGTGTCTCCTCCCTTGATAGATAATCTTGGAGCATTCTTTGTCGAGAAGGGTGGTAGTTCGTCATTGGTGATTTGGTACTCCTCAAAAACTCAAGAGCTCTCTAATCCTCCACAAAACAATTGCCAACCCCATATTTCATTATGTATCCTTCTTTTAAATGATCTCTAAGAAATAAAAAACAAGTCAAAGAGGTGTAACAAAAATAATTAAAAAGGTTATTAATTATCTTAGTTGGCTTCATTTATCTTGGGAGGTGGAGAGGCTCCACTTCAATAACAGAGTGGTGTTGTCTTGTATTAAACAAGGGGTGAGTTATGGGGAGGTCAATGGCGTTACGGGGAAGGTGAGGAATGTGGGTCTCATGTGGTCCCCATTACACTAATCTCTCCAATGGGAGGTTGGTGGGTGTTCGCCCCACCTCTAACTCCCCCTTTGTTGAAAATAACCACCTTCATTGAATAGAATTTGTACACAACATATTTTATTTAATTTAATCTAATTCCCAAAAATTTAAACCTTATCCCACTTAAAACGCAATTACAGAAAAGGTCCCCTTAACCAATTAACGGTGCTATGAGTTAATCGGTGCCCTCATATTTCGATTCCGAGCACCAGTTCAAAAGATAGAAATACCCGCTCGTTCGTTTACTGAACTTACCCGAGCTAAACCTCGAAAATTGATTCCAGGAACACCGGACCTCTAAATCAGGTGTCGTTAGAAGCTACAACCTCATAAAATTCTAAAGAAATTTAGAAAAAAATTCCCTGAAATTTCCGAGTCTTTACAAAATGTAATGATCCATTGTTAAAATTATAATGTAACATGAGTATAACACAAAGACAATTACACCTTTCTATGGTTGGGGGAGTCCATCCATTGAGATCCACAAATGTAATCCCACATATCACTCATGGTGTATGTAATGAATTTCGCTTAGAGGACGTTCTTGGTATCTCACAAATGGGGTCTGAGTGTCACTTGTGGAAAGGTAGAACCATTTTCCCACTCAAACAATCCATGTAGTCTTTACAAAGAACTGTGATCAGTCATATAGATTTAAGCAACATGAATGGGGATCCCATCTATGATATTGTAGGTTTCACCCCTATTTATGAAGCCTCATCGACTCATGATCCCTTCCTCAGCATTCCATAAAATGTATTAAGAGTATAACTCGATGTATACACTATATATTCAATCATTATAATTTTAATCACTAATTACCTTGGTATATAACCACAATATAACATAACAAAGGTGGATTGTCAGGATAAACACACATAAACAGTCCACATCCCATGTAATGTGTACAAAAAGAGTGGGACAATCCCATTAAGAATTTCATTTTAAAAAATATTTTCCAAACACTAGATATGTCACCAATCCAAAACAATAAACATATAATCATTTCATTTTTTTATATTCATATGAACTTTAAGAGAGGTGTTTTATTTGAAAATCATTATATTGTTATATAACAATTCATTGCATTTAATTAAAACCTAACCATTTAAGGAATAATCCAACACAGTACAATGTAATTTTTGAAAAAATAGCATCTGAATTTTACATATGAATAAAAGCCACACCCGAGAGGGTTTGATATAGAATGGTGAAGTCATCATATAAAATAGGGAAACTATATGAACCTGGCCAATGTGGTTGTTCAGGTTGAGGTTGTAATCTCGAATAATATAAGACAGAATATTATGGGTTTACAACGCAGTATTAGAGATTTACCATAAGATAAAATATAATATTGAGAGGATTTTGGGTATGTAAGGCATGCGAAACTCGTTAAGATTTTATAAGGGTGAAAATGGAAATGTTTTAGACCACCTATATTGTGATTAGGTCAACACACATGTCTAACATCAAACATTGACTTGATGAGGTTCAAGCGAAATTGAAAAAATGATAGAATTAATTGAATATATTGAAATTTATATCACACAAAAATAACAAAGGGAGTGTGGTTATTAATATGTAAAATAATAATACAAGTTGTATACTTATATATAATTTTCACACTCCCCTAAATGTTCTCGAATTTTATTCCATATGAGGGAGGTGATAGCATACCTATAAGAGGCGAAAAATGAACCAAAGGAGAGTTAAAATAAACTAGGGAGGAATAATAAGAATGAAAGGATAAACAAGAAATAATATAATATGTGTAAAATATGTATTCCAACATATTAATGATTTTCATGGTTTGGGTATAATATTGGCTAAGCCATGCTTCAGCCGGGACCTTGATGGTTATTTAAGAGGATGGTCACATGATTTGTCCTCATGGTATGGAAAAATTGTTCACAAACCATGCGATGAATTATACATACGTACTACCTATATGGAAAACTGTGTTTCATATTGGTGCACGATTGTGGAACAGTGAATATACTATGCGCACCACATCTACTCACCTGCACACGTTGAATGGTTGTTGATGAACAATCATATGGATACAAAAAAATTGTGTGTCACTGTTAGTGTTTATTAGTTTTTCATTTCTGGGGTCCAATAGTCCCAAAATATTCCAGATCAATAGAGGAAACCATTAGTCCATGAAAAAACAGTTAAAAATTGATGTGTTGGAACTCTATAAAATTCATTCTAATTCCCATTTTGTAAAACATCCCATCCAAAAGATTAATAAATTAAAAGTCATTAATATTTTCACCACCTCTAAAAACATGGGAAGCAACAATATCTCCACCGTATAAATTATCATCAGCATGAATCCTTGGGTTGTCAAATAGAACATTACTCAATAGAATGGGGTAATGAAATATTTCTTAAACGGTCGTGATTGTTTAAACTTATATTTCCTCTGTGGTCATCACCATAATGTACGACACAGTAGAAAAGAAACTCAAGACAACATGTTTGTTTCATGATAAAACACTAAAAATCCACTTATCATGGAATTCCTTACCATAGAAATGAATTAATAATTTTATTATTCACAAGCTGGATCATTCATTTATACAACCAATAATGATTCAAAACATATCACAGATGGAACTATCATTTTTAGCATGCCACTAAGTGCACGAATGGTACTCCAGAAATGATTCATGGACTAAACAATTGGTTGAATCATAAAACAAAGGATGTTACTTCTTATATGAAGTCACATCAAGACATCTCTGATCAAGATCAATGAATATTGTAACCATATTCCAGTGACTTCTCAAGACAGAAATCCCACTCCAACTATCATTCCTAGTGAGAACATGGTCATATTCCAGACCAAATAGACATGGTTATGTACAATTCTTAAAATTACTCATCATTGGTCTATTGTAACAGAGGATAACCTCATAATCATAAACAAGTGTTCAAGGTACACATCTAAGGAAAAACACATCTAGCATTCTAAGGATAGACGTCACTACCAATATAAACATATGAAAACAATAATAACATAGCTATATGAATGTTTCATATTTATGGATATACAGTAAAAGGGAAATTAATTATTTTACTGGAGTCCATTTATATAATTTTTAATAGGGAACCCCAATATCACTTATGAGAATCCTTTTTTAAAAATAACCACACTTTCACAGAACACTCTGGTGGAGACAACTAAACAAGAACAACATCTTATAAAAAATATATTAGCATAAGAGAAACAAACCCTCAGTGTACCCATGATGATTCCAAGATAGGGGGAATTGATGTATTTAAATAGAGATAACAAGAAAAAAATATAAATGATATATAAATGGGAACCAAGACACAAATTTTATAGATAGGGTGAGGTGATTCATACATTTTCAAAACAACCTTTCCAAAACCAAAAAGGAAGGACTACCGAACCATTAAATGTAAAATTCGTTAAAAACTTTAAACACATACTAATGCATCAAAAAATATAAAATTATACCATAACCAGCCAAGGAATACAATTTTACATCAAGTGAAACTACTATGACCATTTCGAACCTAAAGTGTCTTCCAAGGTCATAACGCCCTGACCCCAGAATCCCAGAGTCGGTACATTATTATGTATCATTGGCATGATCACAAAAGATCAAGTCTCCATTGAACGATTAGTTTAGTTGCCTTGGAATTACTGGAAACATTCATAAGGATTACATTAAATCATAAAATGGAAAATTATAACAACATTGTTTACATAGAAAACACTATGATCTCATAGAATATCCCTGCAGGTCAGTCATAATATACTTCATCACATCATAGAAAAAATAAAACATAGAACGGGGTGAGCTCAGATGCTCAGTAAGGATGATAATATAGTGGAAACATTCATAAATAGAAATAAATATTTAAGGAAATGTATAAAACAAAAAAAATACCTTTTCAACATAAAATTCATCATAATATGGAAAATATAAATCAAAATAATGCCACTTACTTAATCACATGGATATTCCAATAGTCAAATAATCACATGAAATATAAATATCAAATTTCATAATGATAGAATGCATAATGCCATACATTCATAACCACATAGTCAAGGCCTTGTGCCAAGACTACAAATATGATTTTGTCAAGGAGTTGATCTAAGACACTAGTTTGTCTCCTGAGACCTACCGATGCATCGAAGTGCTATAGCAGGCTCCACCCGTCACTTACTAAGTCCAATTCATTCATTATATTAAAAGGTTTAAATATAACATAAACATTCGTATTAAAACTATCTTATGAAATGTCAATAATTTTTCCATAAACAATGAATGGTATAAAAATTACACATCCATAGTTAAACGTATCACAAAACCTTCAATAAAATATTGAAGATTTGTATCATAATAATTCGACTTCAAACAAGTTTAAAAATCCATCAAAAGTTGTTGACGTAGATGAAAATGATTTGTCAAACTCTTTGAGAGAAATAATTCATTATTTCATGAAAACATTAATAGTCGCAAAATATTAAAAAGGGTACATTGATGGAAATTATTTAATCAAAGTGAACCATACAACTTTGAATCTTTTGAATGGAATTATCAATTTGATAACATTCATGTCCACATAAATAAATCCTTAAACCCCATTTTTAAAACATGGACATTAATGAGAATGATTTCGAAGAATAAATATTAAAAAACATTTTAAATGATGTTTTAGTAAAAGAGTTACTTAAAAGAATAATTTTTGGAGTGTCTTTTATGAATCATGGAAATGGATAATAAATATTTCCCCAAAAATACTTACACATAGAGAATCATAGAAAATAATGAGTTTGAGGAATTAACCCTTACCTTGCACTTTCCTTTGGTCGAGGGTATGTTTATCTTATTGTATAATGTCCATAGTATGTTATTAAATTGTTCCAGAACCAAATTTATATTTATTATATCATAAATTATTTATTTATGACATTATACTACCCATTTTATAATGATTTCCATGTTTAATTAACATTTCGGGTAATAATGGCTTTCTTTATCGAACGTGTTTTAAAATGTTATTCATGATCATATAACATAGATCATTATTTAAATACATACAGAATTTATAACATGGTATATATATATAATATATTCAGAATATAAATATTTATAATATATATATATATATATATATATATGAAATGGAAAACACCGTTTATGGAGACGGCATGACGAACGTATGCATAAACGCTATTTCTGTTTTTTTATCGTATTGAATTGAATTAAGTGAATGAGATAAATGTAAATATATATATATATATATATATATTTCAATTATAATTATTATTTCATAAATTATATACTTATTAATAATATTTATTTTTATTCCCATCTTTGAAAAGTGAATGTTGAAATGAATTTCATCATGTCTTAGAGATGACAATCTCTACGTACGCACGAGCGACAATATCATTCTATTGATAATAAAATATTATATAATTTGATTTTATATGATATATAATGAATCATTATCATGTCATATTTTTTATTTACATCATTTATACTCATTATTATACCCATCCAAATGATGATGTATATGAATAACAAACTACACCATGACGTGGAGGCGGAAGGTCGTGCATCCGCACGTATGCTGACTTAGTCAATAATATGATGGATAGAGTAATGAACATGGTTGTACAATTTTTATAATAACATCATAATATATATAATATACTGGAGTTTTTATTTCATAATGTAAACAACAAGGAAATATGAAGTGGAAGATGAAATGAACATGAAATAGGTGATGGAATATTTATCTCTTCTTTGGATCTTCTTTTTGATTGGATCAAAATGGATCTTTTGGTTTCTTTATAACTAAATTAAGGACTCTAAGATAAAGAGAGGATAGTTGATAGGATATTTTGGTAGGGTTTGGCCGATCCAAATGGCTTTGGATGTGTGAATTTGAGAGAAGGGTATGTTCCCTTTTATAAGAGGGGTGAGGGGAACTTTAGGAAAAGATTTAAGTATTATTTTATTATACAATCACATTCAGTTTATAATGGGTATGAATAAATTTAATTCTAGTATTTGGTGGTTATGGGTCTAAATCCTCTCAACCATTAGGTTTTAGAGAAGATTATGTTACAATTTTAACCTTATCTATAATATTTAACTCTTAGATAAATAGTTTAACCTTTACCATATCTTCTTGTATTCTAACACTATATGGTTAATAAACTTACTCTAAAAATAAAATAGAACCTAAATTTGTTAATTAATGGAATATATAATATTATTTAAGATCTTTGACAGAACCATATATTTTTAGGAATATTATATCAACGAGTTATATAGTATTTGATTTAAAAACTATTTTATGTCAAGTTTGACACTATTTGGTATTTTTTTTGTTAAAATCATAACATCATAATTACTTCTAATAAAATTTATTTAATCAATCCTAACATGTCATATTAACCTATGAAATTACTTCAATTCATCAAAAGTCCAAAAATTATATTTATTTGACTATTTATAATATCAATTATTTTAATCTTTTTTTAATAAGGTAATTACTGAATCATCATTGTGTCATAAATAAATTATATTATTTAGAGTCTAAAAATTAAAAATAAAAAACCATTATATAGGAAAAAATTTATTATTTATAATGAGTATTCATAGTCAAATTTATCTTATGTAGAACACAATATTAAAAAAATTTAAGTTATGAATACTTGAATTTAACATTATTAACTATTCATTAAATTAAATAATAATAAAGGTCCTAATGTAATCCTAGTGAACCAAAAAGATCATATTAAATTCCTAAGGTTGTTTTTGGTCGAATTACAATTATCCAATAGAATTAAGAAATGTGTTAGGGTAATTATAATATCATTTTTACCCTTAATTACCTTATTTAATTCTAACTATAGTACATAAAAGTAAAAAGTTACTATTAGCCAAAAATTATTTTCATCTTATTGAACCAAATATTACCTACTGAAATCAACTGTGTCTCTCAAATTTTTTAAATTCAACTCACAAAAGTGGTAAAATTATATTTTATGTAAATTTTCCAATGCTCCTAGGAGGTGGGTAAAAGATAGTAAAAAGTTGAATAGAATTTTTACATATCTAAAATTATTATAAGATGACTCCAATGAATTAAATGGAATGTAAATAGGTATTATATATCTATTTTGAAATTAAATAAAGTTAAATAAAACATATAAATATTTATATAAAAAGTTGATTTTAAACAATAACTCAGTGTTTTTCACTGTTCATCAAAAATTAAATGTCTTCAGAAAAATATAAAAAATTCACCATAAGAAAGTTTTGATATTCCGAATTCAAAAATGAAATATATTTATCATTTTCGAAATGTAGAAGATAAATTAATTAATTTAAAATTAATTCTCATTGTCAAAACCAAAAAATGTATTTTTAAGAAATAATAACTATCAAAAGATTGTCACTTGTTTATGTCCAATTTCAAAGTGAAATTACTTACAATGACCATCATTGGATTAAATGGTAAAAATATAATCTAATTATACTTCCAAAAAATTAAACTGTATAATTCAACTGTATAAATTTTTTTGATTAAAAAAGTTGTATTTAGTTAAAATATAGTATTTTTCACTATACACCCAAATATGAAAGTTATCAAAAAAACAGCAAATTTTTTTGAAACTAAATTATTATCTCCCAATTATAAAGAATAAATTTATTTTGTCAAATTGAATATATAAATGTTTTAAATATTGGATTTATAAATGTCTCTCCTTTAAAAGGTGCTAAAAGTGCATTTTTTGTAAAATAAATCTTTTATCTGATCAAAATAATTTTTTTTTTACTTTATGTATAAGAAATTAAAAATATTTATTTGAAAATTATAAGGATTATATAAACTTCAAAATTCAGTAAATACTATTCATAACCACTTTTGAATGGCTAGTTTGGTAAGTCTTGGTGCGCTTGAACTAAGTGATGCCTGTAGTGTAGGTTATTCAATTACATTGAAGAAAAACGTAGTATGAAATCATGGGGTGTTACATTCTTCCCTCCTTCATTAAAATTGTGTCCTCGCAATTTGAAATTGTTCTTCAAAAATAAAAGGTTGAAAATAAAAAATACCTTTGTTGGAAAACCAACATCAGAAATTGGGCTAATAAAATTTAGTTTTATTAAGAGGAAAAGGGGAATTAAACAGTCACTACCCAATTATGATATATATTAGGAGAACATTGGTGGAAATTAGAGACACATAATTGGAGGAAAAACGAAAATATTTATAAGGTGTGATTGAGGTCAACAGTCACAAACAATTGTAGAATTGAGGGCCTCAAATCCATCAATCTGTGATGATTTAAAATATCATCGTTTCAACAAAACATAAGGTATCAAGATAACATATTTTTAGTTTTTAAGATCCCCTAACAAAAGATTAAGAATTTACTAATTCGTAGAATAAGAGTAGAAAAATATATATTCATGACAACTGGAGTTCCACAATTTAACTAATTTCTACCAAAAAATCATCTTTCACTCTACAAGATAATAAAACATGAGAAATTATTATATTTATCCTCTTTGAATAGGGTTCAAAATAATTAATTTATAATTCATCTACCAGACATTTTAAAATAAACTACATTATTCAATCCAGGACATCACGTGGGCCAGTGGTAGGTGATACACCATTATCGCCCTTCAGTTGCGGGTTTATGTCTCGCAGCATTTCCATACATGACGGGTTTCCGCCCGACCTCCGGGTTATCCTATTTGTGGCAATCCAAAAATATTATCAAACTATAATTATACAAAATACTTCTGTCCAAACTCACAACCCAAAACTTATAAAGTAGGTAAACATAATGATGATCCTTTTTCCATGTAATAACATGTGAACACCTTCATAATGTATTCTTTTAAAACACTAAAACATCCTAAATTACCAAAATACCTTATTGATTACATTCACCCTCTATTATTACTTATATAATTCTATATATACTCCTTCTATCCAAAAATTTTATAAACTCCATCAATGATGGAATATACAAATCATTAATCAGTTTCAAGGTAGTCATGAATATCTATTATAATTTATCCAAATCAACCATGTATTATTCCAAGATCACTCCCTCGGTATCAGAACCATATTATGGTTTATCATTCCCTCAACAATATATTTTTTAAAAAATTAACTTTATATTAAGTCACTTTTAATGGTTCCACACAATCACAAGTCCTTAATGGAATAGTAGTGTAGTATAATTCTTTTATACCCTATAATTCTTATAACTTATAAATAATTAATACAATACTCAAATGACACAATAGTTTAAAAACAACCTAAGAAATATATTCATTACTCTTAATCATCAGTAGTATCATAACATTATTATTATCCAATAGTAGCTTTTGGGGTATACTCTGATGATTTGGACCTTCATTTTTGTAGTGTCCCACACCTTGTAGATGCAGCGTTGTACATTTGAATCTTTTTTCTTACCCTTACAATCACGTACTTTGTGTTCTTTTTCTCCACACATATAAAAAACTCACATTCCCTTCAAGGATTTACCAAGGTGATTCATTACATAGTTATCACATATGGGGAAATCCATTTTTTCCTTATTCCCTTTATACATATTTCTCACTTTCATCCTTTTTTCTCTTGCTTCTCATCAATGCCATTCTACTCAAAGTATTATTTACTTATCTTATTAACATATGATACTATTTATTGATATTTAGAGAATACATGGGAGACTATTTACCTTCTAAATGTTGGTGTAATACCATGAAATATATGATCCTTCTTACATATTAGATCATACGTATTTCTGGAATTCACATTCCTTCTACTGGGCGCCATTTCTCAACAATGGAATACACTATGTCAGTTTATGAAATTCAATGAATAATTCCAAACTTGCGAAATACCAAATGTAAATTGAACAGTTTATGGATATAATCCATAATCATAATAATTTTTTAGTTTTAGACGGTATATACTCATAAGTCCTTTATAATAATATGTAATGAAAATGAGAGTTATCCTATGCATATCCCCCGTGAGTGTCGTAACCAAGAGTGTATCAAGGCCCATTGTCGTGCACCCGTTCCCGTTTGAGTCTAGCTCAAAGTAGTGTTTTTAGGAGTTACCCATAGGTACATATGTGCTAGAGCCGCCTCTACCTGCTCATATCTGGACAGGGATGTATTTTCTTGGAAAACTCACAAAATCTCTACAGTACCAAAATTCTAGGATGTTCTTCTATACTAATCATAAATTTATATCTTAGGGATATGTGCTCTAATAATATTTTTTCTAAATATAGTTTACAAGGTTTGTAAAAAACATCCTCTGATACAAACTGTAACTCCATGACCCTAGAAGCCCAGATTCGGAGCATTATTACATAGCATTAGCATGATCACAAAATATCAAGTCTCGAAATATTGAGTAGTTTAGTAGCCTTAGAAGTACTAGATATATTCATAAGGTTTACTTAACATCATAAAATGGAAAACTAAAACAAAATTGTTTCCATAGAAAACAATTAGATCCTATAGAGTATCCCAGCAGGTCTGTCATAATATAAATTTTCACATCATGGGAAACATAAAACATAGAATGGGGTGATATCAGATTCTCAGTAAGGATACCAATATATCCGAAACATTCATAAATAAGAATCAAAATTTAAGAAAATATATATAACTAAAACAAAATCCTTTTTAACATAAAATTAATCATAATATGGAAAATATAAATAAAAATAGTTCCATTTACTTACAGGGATACTCTAATAGCCGAATAATCACATGAAATATCAATAGCCACTTTCATAATGACGGAATAAAAAATGCCAGAATTTCATAATCACATAGTCACGACCTTGTGACAAAACTACATATAAGATTTTTTCAAGGTCGTGTTCCAAGACATTCTTTGTCTCATGAGACCATCGATACATCGAGAAGCTATAGCGGGCTCCACCCATCACTTTCTAAGTCCAATGCATTTCTCATATGAAAAATATTTAAACATATCATAATCATTTGTATTAAAACTAGCATACGAAATTTCAATACTTTATCCATTAACCATGAATGGTATAAAAATTCCACATCCATAGTCAACCATATCACAAAACCTTCAATACAATATAAGAGATTTGTATCATAACAAATCAACTAAAAACAAGTTTAAATATCCATCAAAGGATGTTGACATAGATGAAAATGGTTTGTAAAACACTTTGAGATAAATAATCCATTTTTGATGAAAACATTCAAATGTCACACAATATTGAAAATAATACATTTAAAGATGTTTTTGAATCAATGTGACCCATAACACTTTGAATCTTTTTAAAGGAATTATCATTTTTAAAATATTCATGTCCATATAATAAGTCCTTAAAAACTATTTCGAAAACATGGATGTTAATGAGAATGATTTAGAAGAATAAATATTAAAACATTTTAAATGATGTTATAGTAAAATAGTTACTAAAAAAATAATTTGTGTAATGTATTTTATGAATCACGTTAATGGATAATAATAATTTCCCAGAAAATACTTACACATATACAATCTCAGATAATAATGTGATTGAAGAATTAACCCCTACCTTGCATTTTCCTTTGGTCGAGGGTATGTTTAACCTCCTGTATAATAGACATTTTATGTTATTAAATTATTCCAGAACAAAGTTCATATTTATTATATCATAAATGATTCATTTATTACTTTATACTGCCCATTTAATAATTATTTCCATGTTAAATTAACATTTAGGGTAATAATGGATTTCTTTATTGTATATGTTTTTACTTGTTATTGTTGATATTATCATTTATATCATGATTTAAATAATACTAGAATGTAAAAAATAAATTATAAATAATATATTTTTAGAATATAAATAATTATAATAGATATATATATGAAATGAAAAACATCGATTATGGAGACGACAGGTCGTAGGTACGCATAAAGTATATTTCGGTTGTCCTATCATATTGAATAGAAGTAATTGAATGAGATAAATGTATATATATATATATCTATTAGTTTTATTATTTAATATATTACATAATTTTTATAATATTTATTTTTATAGTCATTGTTGAATGATGAAATGGAAATGAATCTCACCGCGTCTTGGAGACTGTAATCCGTACGTACGCACGAGCGACAATATCAATTTTTTATATTTAAATAATATATAATTGGATGGTATATCATATATAAAGAATAATTATCATGTTATATTTATTATTCCCATCATTTATATTCATTATTATACCCATCCAAATGATGAAGTGTTTCAATAACAAACTAAACCACGACGTGGAGATGGTAAGTCGTATGTTTGCACGTATGGGGACTTTGTCATTCATATGATGGATATAATAATGAATATGGTTGTACCACTTTTTTAATAACATAAAAATATATAGAATATACTTTTTTTATTTTTTTAGAATGAAAAAAACAAGGAATGAAGAAGTGGATGAAGAAAGTAACATGAAAGAGGTGATGAAATATTTACCTTTATTTCTAGTTTTTTTTGATTTGATCAAAAGGGATATTTATGTTGAATTAATGACTAAAGGAAGGCCTCTATGATGAATGGAGGACAGTTGAGAGGATATTTTGGTAGTGTTTTGCTGAGACAAATTGCATTGGAGGTTTGAATTTGAGAGAAGGGGATGTTCCATTTTATAAGAGGGTTGAGGGGCACTTTAGGAAAAGATTAAAGTATTAATTTATTATTAAAAAATATTCGGATTGTAATGGCTCCTAATGAATTTAAATAGATCCATAGGTGGTTATGGGTAGAAATCCTCCCAAAAAAAATTGATTTTAGACATGTTTAGGATACAATTTTATCCTTATCTTTTAGATTTAACTCTTAGATAAATATTTTAACTTTTACCATGTCTTCTCATATTCTTACCATATATGGTTATGAAACTTACACTAAACACCCAAGAGATCCTAAATTGGTTCATTAATGACATATATAATATTACTAATGCCTTTTTTCTGAACCATAGATTTTAAATAATATTATATCAACCAATAATATAGTATTCATTTTAAAAACTAATTTATGTCCATTTTGACACTATTCGGTATTTTGTTTTTTGTTATAATCATAACCGCAAGATTACATCGAAAAAAAATTAATTTTAATAAATACTAAGTTTTCATTTTAACCTATAAAATTATTTAAATTCATCAAAAGTGTTCAAATTATATTTATTTGTGTATTTATAATATAAATTATTACAATCATGTATTAATAAGGTAATTATTGTATCATCATTGTGTCGTAAATAAATTTAATTATTTAATATCTAAAAAATTATAAATAAAATTTTATTATGAAGGAAATAATTTTATATTTCTAATGAATATTTATATTTGAATTTATTTTATTTATAAACCAATATTAAAAATGTTTTAGTTATGAAAAATTGAATTTTACACTTTTATCTCTTCTTTCAATTAAATAATAATAAATGTCCCTATCTAATTATAATTGACCTAAAGGATATTATTTAATTCCTAAGGTTGTTTTTGGTCTAATTAAACATATTATATAGAATTATTACATGTGCTAGGGTAATTATAATATCATTTTTACCCTTAAATTCATTATTTACTTTTAACTGTGGAAAATAAAAGTAAAAAGTTAAAATTCACCAAAAAATATTTTCATCTCATTGATCCACATTTTAATTACTAATATCAGCAGTGTATCTCAGATTTTTTAAATTCAACTCACAGAAGTGGTAAAATTATGTTTTATGTAAATTTGAAAGTGCTCCTAGGAGGTGGGTAAAAGATGGTAAAAAATTCAATAAAATATATATATATATATATGAAATTATTATAAACTGACTCCAGTGAATTAAATTGAAATTATATAGGTATTTTGAATTTATTTTTACCTAAAATAAATTTAAATAAAATAAATAATTATTTAAATAATAAGACGGTTTTAATCAATAACTCAGTGTTTTTCATTATTCATCAAAAAATGAATGTTTTCAAAAAAATACAAAAAATACACTCTAGGATAATTTTGATATTCCGAATTCAAAAATAAATTCAATTTTATCAATTTAAAAACATTTAAATTTTATAAATTACTTTAAAATTAATTCCCGATGTCAAAACAAAAAAACGTATTTTTAAGGAAAAATAAATATCCAAAGATTGACACTTGTTTATGTCCAATTTCAAAGTGAATTTACTTAAAATGACCATAATTAAATTAAATTGTAAAAATATAATCTAATTATACTTCCAAACCATTAAAAATTATAATTCCACACTATTAATTATTTTGATTAACAATGTTGTTTTCAGTTAAAATATAGTATTTTTCATTATTCACCCAAATATGAAAGTTATCAGAAAAACATCAAAAATTTATTGAAACTAAATTCATATTTCCCGATTCTAATGAAGATGTTTATTTTTTCAAAATAATTATATTAAAGATTCAAATATTGGATTTAATAATTTTTCTCCATTAAAAGGCGGTAAAATTGCCATTTTTAAAAAATAATTTTTTTATCCGAAAAAAATCAATTTGTTTTCAAATTATGTCTAAGGAACTCATAATATGTATTTTAAAATTATAAGGATTTTACAATGTTGAAAATTCTGTTAATATAATTCATAACTGCTTTTGAACAGCTAGTTTGGTAAGTTGTGGTGTGCTTGAACTTAGTGTTGCGTGTAGTGCAAGTTATTGAATTACATTGAAGAAATAACATACTATAAAATAGTGGGGTGTTACATAGGTTGCATGCACTATAATGAACCACATCATCAGGATCACAATCCTGAACTCACTTAATCATATATGATTATATCCATATGGTCATCATAATCATGATAGTGCATTTTCAAATGGTCTTTTTATAGTATTTTTCCTTATATATGGAATGAAAAATTCATTTATAATTGAAGCTACTCTCCCCACCACTGGATTGTTTTCAAAATATGATTTATATAGAGATGTAACTCATACATTGTGACATGCTCCACTATCCACTAACAATCATTTATGTAGGTTGTAATCATGCTTCAGTGATAATTATAATAAAAAGCGCATAGATAATTTGACACTCAAGGGAACTATATTTGGTACAAAAAAAGACATACAGATGATGTATCTCTGAGTCATGTATACATACATCATGAATATTGGTCTACAATCTAAAATACCTGACCATAATTTCAAACACATTTTCCTAATATAACTTCTTCTCGAGTATTAGTCTGAGTTTTATTTCAGCCTAATCATGGGTCACTCTACAATGTATATAAACCTTGAAAAAATGAAACAACCCAACGTTTACATGAGTACCACCTAAAAAAATAGTTTACCACTCCATTTTGTAACTTTATAGGTACCACATATACCTACAAAAACTAAACCGAGGTTAAACATGAAAATGAACGATGCCTTTTATTATCTATAGTCATATGATAAAAATTGATTCATGTATCTATTTTATCCCATTGAGTATTAATATAATTATGTATCAATCTATATGACTGTAAAACATGCAGAGAACCTCTATAGTCATTCAGTAATAAAAACAATTGATTCGTAGGGTCACATTACCTGTTAAGTAGATGTCCATTCCCTTTCCAGATCTAACCCAATAGAACAATGCATTCCACAATGCTCATAATACTAGATAGGAGGAAAAAACATTCCACTACCCATTAAACAAAGGGTATCATTTTTGAAGATATGAAACCAATAAAGACAATGGATCCTCAATGACACATCACAATCAAAACATATAAAATGAAATAAGAAAAGATTTTAAAATTCGAGGGAACTACCCCGAATATGCTATACCCTTATCGAAATAGAATAATATACCAAATACGAGGTTATGCATTTGAATGTTCAATATTCTCTTTTGAAATTCATTAATATTTAGAATTAATAATAATGAATCCTATGAAAAATTATCAATGTTCAATTTCATTGGATATACATAAGAAAGAAAAAAATGGAATTAAACTCAATTTAGAAATTTTTAAACAAATTTAAACAAAAAGACATCTAACTATTTTAAAAATAAACTTTTAATTATATGGAAAACATTACACTTCTATAACATAAAAACATTCAATTATTTTAATCTAACTTTCTAGGTATTATTATTTAGTGAAGTCCCATTACAATAAAGATATTTTATAACATATAACCATTTTAAAAAATACTAATATTTTTATAAGGCGTCACAGAAATTATACCCTAATATAGAATAAAATTCCTTCTATTAATTTAAGTTTCAATAGTCATGTAAGAATCCCCATAAAAGAGGAATCTTTAAATAACAACATTATGTTTTCATAAATACACATACTAGTCATTATGATTCTTTAAATTTCCCTAAACACGTATCCATTTCATTTTCCAATAAAATAATACCATAAATTTTTAACACAATTTGGATTTTGAAAACACCCATAAATGGAAGATTTAATATTTAACATGCACAAAATGACCTTCTTTGGTAGTAGTTCACTTTATAAATTTGGTCACATGGGTCATAACACGCATATAAATAGATGTATATTCCCTTAATAAGGAAAATAATTCATTAAAGAGATAAATTTAACTTCATGTACAATTAATACAATTTATTAAAAAAGGTAATATATTGTTATGTTTTATGGGCTACCAACTCTCGAATTATAATTCTACCATACACCATAAAATTAGGAGGTGGATCCCATATAACAAAACCCATTTTATCCAGTATTTTAATGTAAATTCATCATCATTAACAACCACAAGAATCCAATAAATATATAAGGTGCTTATACAAAGGAATGGTTATATGAGTCACCAATTTCTAATTTTCATGACACCCATACACCTATAAAATTTCTACATTACTCCATTTTAATCACAGACATCATGATTCGTCCAATTATAGACTTTAATAGTAGAATGGAAATCATAAAGAAGGACCATTTATTTTATCACATAAACATAGTAAGACTCATAGTAAATTCAAGGAACCATACAAACATTGAATAAAATTAAATAAGGAAAATTTGAAATACATAATCACACTACTCAAATACCTAAGAAAGAATAAATTTGAACATCTCACCAAGGAACCATGTATTGAATGAAATAAGTAGGAAATAACACAAAATGTAATTCCCCAACCCTTGTTACCCAGAGTAAGTTCATTATAACACAACATTGTCATGATCACAGGGGATAAAATTCCGAATGACCAATCAGTTTAGTAGCCATGGAATTACTAGATACATTCCTAAGTTTTACATTACATCATGTAAAAAATCATCAACAACATTTTTTTCCAAATTGACCACACTATTATCTTTATTCAATCCCTGCAGTTCAACTATAAAATATTTCATGACATCCGTGGACAAATAAAACATCGATATGGGTTTTCTCAGAGGCTCTATAAGGAAAAAAATATAGGGGAAACATTCATAAAAAATCATAAACAATTAAGGTATGTATAAGACTAAAAAATAAGTCTTTTAAACATAAAAATCTGAATAATATGGCCAATATAAATAAAATAATTCGATTTACTTATTAACATGGATATTATACTAGTTGAATAATCACATGAAATATCAATATCCAATTTCATAATGATGGAATGCATAATGCCAAACATCATAAACACATAGTCAAGCCATTGTTCCAACACTAAAAATAAGATTTTTTTCAAGGCCTTATGCCAAGAAGCTTTTTTTTTCTCAAGATAACTACTGATGCATCGAAAAGCTACAGCAAGATCCACCTGTTAATTACTATATGCAATGCATTCCTCATACAAAATGTTATAATCCTTACATAAACATTTGAATTAAAACTAGCATACGAGATGTCATTACTCTATCCACAGACAATGAATGGTGTAAAAATAAAACATCCAGAGTCAAACATATCAGAAATCCATCAAAAACAATATGTAATTTTTTATCATAATAAATCTACTTCAAACAAGTTTAACATTTATCAAAGGATGTTGACATAGATGAAATCAAAACACTTTTAGAGAAGTATCTCATTTTATTTTGAAATCATTAAAAAAATATATAATTATAAAAGAAAACCTTAATTTTGAAAATATTTTCATTTTCTTGTATGGGATTCTTTGATGATTTTATAACAATGGAAGATAATTGCACCCTCCATATATGTTAAAAAAGACATTCTTACCTTAATTTTGACTAATTGGAAATAAAATAACTTGATTGGAAAACGACCGAAATATTTTTTTCAAAACATATATGGTCATATAAGTGTATAAATTAATTTGAATCATATTCTAATAAATATTAATAATATTTTTAATTACATTTTTAAGAAAACAACTATGTTGATTATAAAGAGGTCCCGGTAGATACATATGTATTAACAACCATAGATAAGTAAAGAGATTTTAGAATTGACCCTTACCTTGTACTTTAAATTAGTCGATGGTATTTTAACCATCTATATAATAGTTAAAACATTGTTATTATACTATAAAATAACTATATAAATTAATATGCTATCATATATGATCCTTTAATATAGCATTGTTAATGATATTTTAGTAGTTTCATCATTTCAGGTGTTAACTGATTTGTTTTATTTTATATGTTTGGATAAGTAAGACATGTTATTATGGATATGATGTATTTTATTCATTTAAATAATGATATAATGTTTTTAAACAACATTTTAAATCATAAAATGGAAATTATTCATTAATGATTATGATGGGAAATGAATCTCATCGTGTTAATCGAGACGGTAATCCGTATGTACGCACATGTGACAATATCATTATATTGATGGTGAAATAGTATATAATTGGATGGTATATCATATATACAGAATCATTAACAAATTATATTTAATTTTTACATCATTTATACTCATTAGTATACCCAAAAAAATGAAGTGTTTGAATACCAAACTACACCACAACTTGGAGACAGTAAGCCGTACGTACCAACATATGGTGACTTTTTCCATTATAGGATTGGTAGAATAAAAAATATGGTTTAAAAATATTTATAATGACGTCACATTATGTAGAAGGTAGTGGAGTTGTTATTCTTTTATAGAATCAACAAAGAAAGTGGAAGTGGAATAAGAAAAGAACATGAAAGAGGGTTGTGAAATTATTACCTCTTCTTTGGGTGTTTCCTTTTGAGTTGATCAAAAGGGATCCGTAGTATTTCATTGTGATCAATGTAAGGAATATAGGTTGATTTAAATGAAGTTGGGAGGATATTGGTGTAGGGTTTCGGCGTGCCAAATGGATTTGGAGGTGTGAAATTAAGAGAAGGGGAGTACCCTTTTATAAGAGAGGTGAGGGTCACTTTAGGAATAGTTTGAAATATTATGTTACAATAAAATAAAATTCGATTTCTAATGGCTCCAAAATGATTTATTTTGAGGATAATGATGGGATGGATCAAAACCCATTCAACCAATAGGTTTTAGATTGGTTTAGGTCACCATATTAACCTTATCCTTTAGATTTAACTATTAGATAAATAGTTTGACATTTACCTTGTCACTTTGTATTTTTATGTTATATGTTTAATAAACTTACTATATCAAGCCATGTGAACCCCAAGTGGTTAGTTTTTATTATATATAATATTATATATATATTTTTGGAGATCTTTATATTTTTAGGTATATTATATCAATTAATATTTGTGTATTTGATTTAAAAACTAAATTATGTAAATTTTGAAACTATTTAGTTATTGGTTTATGTTAAAATCATCAATCATGATTAATTGAAAAAAAATTATTTTTTCAACCCTAAAATGTCATATTAACCCTAAAAATTATTGTAATTCATAAAAAGTCTCAAATTACATTTAATTGGATATTTATAATATCAATTATTTTAAGCATTCATTAATATGGTAATTATTGCGTTATCATTGTGTCATAAATAAATTGAAATTAATTAATGTCTAAAAATTATAAATAAAATTCCATTATATCAGAAATATTTTTATTTTTCTAATGAATATTTATAGTCTAATTCATATTGTGTGTAACTTTATATTATAATGGTTTAGTTATTAAAATTTGAATTTAACTCTTTTAATTCTTCATTAAATAAAATAATAATAAATGTCCTAATCTAATCCATGTGAACCAAAGGGGATAAAATATTATTCCTAAGGGTGTTTTGGTTGAATTACTCTTATTCAATATAATGAAGACATGTGTTAGGGTAATTATGATACAAATTAAACCCATAATTTCCCTATTTACTTTTAATCGTGGTAAATAAAAGTAAAAATTTACTATTCGAAAAAAATTATTTCCATCTTAATGAAATAAATATAACATAATGATATCAACCGTGTCTCTCAGATTTTTGAAATTCAACTCACAGAAGCTGTAAAAGTATGTTTTATGCAAATTTTCAAACACTTCTAGAAGGAGGGTAAAAGACGGTAAAATGTTCAATAAAATTTTATATATCTAAAAATAATATAAATTGGCTCCCATGAATTACCTTGAACAAATATAGGAAAGATTTATATATTTTGTTCAAAAATAAAATAAAATAAATAAATAATTAAATAAATAAAATTTCAGTTTTAAACTATAACGATGTCTTCTTCAGTATTCATCAAAAACTGAAAGATTTCAAAAAAATTCTTAAAATTCACCCTTATCTAATTTTAATATTCCGAATCCAAAAATAAAGTCCATTTTGGAAAATAAAATTTATAAAATTTTAAACAAAGGGTATTACTATTCATAAACGCTAGTTTTATTGGTCGTGGTGTGTTAAAAATCTATGTTGTGTACAACTCAACCTACTGCATTATTCAAATGGAAGAGTAATATGGGAGCTTAGGGTGTTAAATTCCCCCCACATTAAAATAATTTTGCCCTCAAAATTTCTAGATCATTATTTCATAAAAAGATTTGGGTGGTTCTTTATCATAAGTTCCTCAAATTCCCACATTGCCTCTTACATTTTATGTTTTCTCCATAGAATGTTAACAGATGAGTCATCTAGTTTCAGATCACTTGTTCTCTCGTATCCAGGATTTTGACTTTCACTTTACAATAAGACAGATCATGTTATTGTTAAATTTCTTCATAGGTGAGTACATGCATTGGGTCAGACATGTTGTTTTTCAACTGTGATACGTGGAACACATCATAAACACTGGAGAGACTTTGAGGCACTTCCAAATGATATGATACAACTTTAATTCATCCCTGAATTTCAAAAGGTCTGATTTACTTGGGACTCAATTTACCTCTCTTATCGAAACTTATAACACCCTTCCATGGAGATACCTTTAAGATAACATTGTCTCCTACATGAAATTCTATATCCTTATTTCGGTTATCGGCATATATCTTTTTCCTACATAGGGATACTTTGATGTGGGATTAGATAATCTTCACTTTTTTCGATTGTTTCCTCAACAAGTTTTGGGCCTACAAGTTTTATTTCTCCAAAATCATCCAAACATGTTGGTGTGTGACATATATTTCTGTATAATGATTCATATAGTCTCATATGAATACATGAATGGAAGATATTTTTATAATAAAAATTCTACAACAAGTAAATATTAATCCCACATACCTTGAAAGTCATGTGAGAAAGATCTCAATATTTCTTCTAAGTTTTGATTAGTCAATTCTTATTGTCCATCGGTTTGAGGGTGCTAGGAAGTGCTCAAACGATGTTCATTATCCAAGGCCTTATATAGAATTTTCTAGAATATTGATGTAAATTGGGGACCACGATTAGAAAAAATAGATAGAGGTACTTCATGAAAGCTTATAACGTCATTAATATCTAGCCTTTCCAGACGTTCAAGTGGTAAATCATCTCTTATATCATTAAAATGTGAATACTTGGTAAGATGATTAATAATGACCCATATTGCATCATTGCTTTTATGAGTCACTAGTATCCCTATTACAGTGTCCATCATAATATTATTCCATATCCACTAAGGTATGAGTAGAGGTTGTATGACTCTTATAGGTTGTTTCCTTATAGCGTTCACTTGTTGAAAAACCAAACATATTTACACATAATTAGAAATATCTCTCTTCATATTGTCCCACAAAAATTTTTCCTTCAAATCTCTATAAATCATGGTGCTCCCAGGGTCAATAGAGAAATTTGAGTTATGATTATCATCCACCAATTCCCTTTTTTGATCAGTTATGTTAGGATCACAAAGTCTCTAAAAAAATTAAAAACTCCATCTTCATATATGATGTCACTCAATCTCACATCATTCACATATTAAATATTTTTTTAGACTCCTCATCATCAGTCTAAAATATATTTATCCATTCTAGTAAAGGTGGTTTGGAAACCATTTGAGAATGTATTGATGTTTCACCTTCCATGAGTATTCCCATTTCCATCATTACTAGATCCATGAAAATAGGATCCCTTTCAAATATCATCTTGTTAAAAACACCATGATCCTTTCTACTCAAAGCATATGCCACATTATTTTCCTTCCCCTAGTGGTAGTGTATTGTTCAATAATAATGCTTGAGTTGATCAAGACATTGTCTTTTCCACATATTGAATTATTTCGTTGAGAAAATATACATCAAACTCTTGTGATCAGTATAAATCTCACATTTTTCACAACTGAGAGAGTTTCTCTATATTTTCAGTGTAGATATTACAGCTCCAAACTGAAAATAATTAGTAGGATGGTTTTTCGCTTGAATTTTTCACTGCCTCGATCCATAAGAAATAACTCTATCATTATACATAAGGAAACAACTAAGTCCTTGTTTTGAAGCGTAAATATAAATAAAAAACCCAGCATTACCTGATGGTAGAGTCAAGATAGTATAATTGAATACCCTTCTCTTCAGTTCTTCAAAACATTTTTGACACAATTTTGTTTAATCAAATTTAACTCCATTACGTGTGTACTTGGTTAATGGGTTTGCAAACCAGGAAACATTATGGAAAAAATGTCGACAATAACATACTAAAACAATAAAACTATGTACCTTTGTTAAACTAATCAGTTCTGGCCATTATTGGATTTCCTCGGTCTTTGATATATCAACAGAGATTCAATCCTTTGAGGTAATATGGCCAAGAAAAAAAAATTCTTGAAGCCAAAAATCACACTTGACAAAAATTCCTTATAATTCATTTCTTCTAAGGGATTTTAAAATAGTGCGCATGTGGTTTTCATGGTCATTGTTTCTTTTTTAGTATACCAAGGTATCATCAATAAATAAAACATAAAATTAATCAACATATTATTTGAAAACATTATTAATTATATCCCTAAAGACAGAGGGTGAAATAGTCAATCAAAAAGGCATTACTGTAAACTTGTAATGCACGTACCTGGATCGAAATTATATTTTCATAATGTATTCCTTATTCATAAACAACTGATGATATCCAAATCAACAATCAATCATTGAAAATTATTGAGCTCCCTAATGTTGGTAAAATAAATCATCAGTGAGAGGTATTGGATACTTGTTCTTTATTTATATAGCCTTGATCTTCATGTAGTAAATGCACAATCTCATAGATCTGTCTTTCTTCATAAAAAATGACAAGGGATCCCTATGGAGAACCACTAGTGTGAATAAATACATTATTACCCAGTTCCTCTAATGATTCTTTACTTCCACTAATTACACAGTGGATATTCTCTAAGGTTTCTTCAATATGGGCCTTGAACCAGTAATTAAATCAATGGAATAATCAATTTCTTGTTCAAGAGGATGTCCAGGTAAATCCTATGAAAACACATCAACATATTCCTTCATAATAAGTACATCCTCTATTCGAACATTATTTTCCTCACCCATAGTTATTTCATTCTCTTCCTCCCAAATAATTGAATTTAGTAGATCTACTAGGGGTGGATCTAGATAATAATTAGATGGTGATGTTTCTGATCTAAAGATAAGGTACTCCTTACAATCATAGAAAATTGTAACCTATTTCTTCTTACAATAAATTTTTGCATCATGGTCTGAAAGACAATCCATTCCTAATATTATATCAAATTAAATCATGGGTATGACAAAGAAATCAGCAGATAAAGAACATTTATTTTCCCTAATGAGAACTGATTCACAAAATAGTCATGCGATGATACATTCCTTATGTGATTTGACTAACAACTACATTGTTATGTCAAATTTAAAATTTATAATTTTCATAGAAAACTGGAAAGATATGAAACAATTTGATGATCCAAAATCAAATAAATCATTGGATAAACGTGAGGAAACCATTAAATTACCTTCCACCACATCTTTTAGAGATGTAACCTCAGCTGTAGTGATCGCATAAGCTTGTCCATTCACCCTTGGCCTTTTCTGAACTATGTTACCTTGGTACCTAGAACATTCATTATCATAATTCCACTTTTCTCTAAAATTGTATAATTCAACATTTATAGCCTCTTTCTTCCCCTTGCAATCACGATTATGGTGGAATTTTTCACAACACTTGTAATAGACTCTCATTTCCTTCAGGTAAGTACATGGGTGTTTCTTCCAACATTTACCACATGATAGATATTCTACATTTCTTTTATTCCCCTTATTTACATTTCTAGAGTGTTCAATAGATCTCTTTTTCTCTTGTTTTTCTTTAATGTTAAAAGACATAGTGAATTCATTTTCTATCTTGATAGCATATGAGACAATATCATCGTACAGTGAGAAGGATTGTGAGACTAATTCTAGTTGGAGAAATGGTTTTAAATTATCAAATAATATATCAATTTTACTCATTGGGTTACGTATATAAACTTGTTCATGCCATTTTATCCTTGTAATGTTAGCGTCATACAAAGCGATATTCTCATCCTCCTTTTTCCTCAGGCTCAAAAATTGCCTTTCTATATATGCTTGATGGTCATGAGGAATGTATTTTTCTAAGAAAATCTATTTAAACTCCCTCAATTTCATGCTTGATACTTCTTCATATTCCTTTTGTTTTAGATCAACGAACACCATTGATCTGCATCTCCTGTGAGGAAATAAACATCCATTATAGCTTTTTCCCTTTTACAACTCCCCAAACACGAAATATTTACTCTAAAAAATTTATCCATCTCTATACTACTATTGAATTTGTACTCCAATTTAATTTTGGTGGTTGTGGCCTCATGAAGAGGTCTAACATTGATCCTTTATTTAGTGGATAGGTCTTCTCAATACAGGTGTGGTTATTATTCATTACCTGAGTGAGTTTTCCCGGTATGGTGATAAGCTGATCAGCAGTAGTTGCATCCCCATCACCACTCTAATTATATTAATTAGGATGGAATTACCTACATTGATTATGTTCATTGATAGGGTTTCCATTCCTTCCACTATGATCCATTTCTAAACAATGGCATACAATATATTTTTTTATGAATTTAAATACATAATAGATAACTTGTAAAAAATTAATATAAATTGAATAGTTTATGGATATAATCCATAATCATAAAAATGTTTTCTCTGAGGAGGTATATACACAAAAATCCATTATAATGATTTTAAAATGAATTATGAATTATCCAAAGCATATCCTTAGAGTGTGTCGTAACCAAGAGTGTAGCAAGGCCCATTGTCGTGCACCAATTCTCGTTCGAGTGTAGATCAAAGAGGTGTTTTTGGGGTTTTCCCCTAGCTACATATGTGCCAGAACCACCTCTACCTGCTCGAATCCAAACATGAATGTATTGTGTGGAAAACTCCCAAAATCTTCATATTACTAAAATTATAGGAAATTCATCTATATTAATCTTCAATGTATATATTAGGGTAATGTTCACTAATTAGAGTTTTTTTAAATCTAGCATCCATGGATTGTACTAAACTTCGACTGATACAAACTGTAATGCCCTGTACCTAGTTACCCAGAGTTTGTACAATATTAAATTACATTGGCATGATCACAAGGGATGAAATCACAAAATACTGATCAATTTAGTAGCATTTGAAGTAGGAGATATATTCATAAGTATTACATTACATAATGAAATAAAATCATCAAAAAACATTTTCCCCATTGAAAAAACTTATATCCTAATCCTATAATTTCAAGTAAACAATAAAATATTTCTTCGCATCCTGGTAAAAATAAAACATTTAAAGGGGTGAGCTCATATGCTCAGTAAAGAAAAAAATATAGCGGAAACTTTCATAAACAAGCATAAAAAATTAAAAATAATTATAAGACTAAAACATATGCCTTTTAAACATAAAAATATATATAATATGGACAATATAAATCAAATAAATATATTTAATTATTCACATGGATATTATACTAGTTGAACAATCAAATAAAATATCAACAGCTGATTTCCAAATAATGGAATGCATTATGCCAGACTTCATAACCACACAGTCAAGGCTTTATGCCAGGACAAAAAATAAGATTTTGTCAAGGCCTAGTGCAAAGACACTATTTTGTCTCATGCGACATACCTATTAATCTAAGTGCTATAGTGAGCTCCACCCATCACTTACTAAGACAATACATTCCTCATATGGATAGTTTTAAACATAACATAAACATTCATATTAAAACTAGCATATGAAATGTCAATACTTTATCTAAAACCATGAATGGTGTAAAAATAACACATAAAAAGAAAACATATCACAGATCCTTCTATACAATATGGATGTTTTGTATCATAATAAATCAACTTTAAACAAGCTTAAAATCCATAATGGATTTTGATATAGATGAAATCAAAACTTTTTTTTTGAGAAATATCTCTTTTAATTTGAAAAAAATTAAAATTTATTTAATTAAAAATAAAAAAATTTATTTTGAAAATAATTTTATAAGATTTTTTTGGAATCATCGATGATGTGTTAACTGTGGAAAATAGATGCATCCGCTGTATAAATTTAAAAAAGTCATTTGTACCTTAATTTTGTCGAAAAGATCTTGAAGTACATTGTTTGGAAAACGGAGAAAATATTCCTTTTAAATAATATATGGACATATAAGGATAGAAATTACTTTTCACCATAGTATAGTAAATAGTAAGAATGTTTTTAATTACATTATTAAGAAAACATATATGTTGATAATAAAGAGGTCCCAGTAGATACTTATATACTAACAACCACCGATAACTAAATAGATCGTAGTATTAACCATTACCATGTACTTTTCCTTTGTTGATTGTATGTTAAAGAACTGTATAATAGTTTAAAAATTGTTATTTAATTATTCATGAACTATATACATAAATATTATATCATATATGATCCTCTAATATGTATTTGTTAATGATTTTTCATTAGTTTCATCATTTCAGGTGTTAACTGATTCGTTTTCCTTTATATGCATTGTTACATAAGACACATTTATTATGAATAGGATTTAGTTGGTTCATATACAGAATAATATTATGTGAATAAACATTATTTATAATCATAAAATGAAAATTATTCTTCAATGATTATGATGGGGAATGAATCTCATCGCATTCATGGAAACGGTAATACGTACGTATGCACGAGAGAAAATATCATTATATTGATGGTTAAATCGTATGTAAATAGATGGTATATTAAATATACAGAATCATTAATATGTTATATTTATTATTTAAATCATTTATACTCATTATTATACCCATCCAAAATAATAAAGTGTTTGAATAACAAACTACATCACGACGTGGAGATGGTAAACTGTACGTACACATGTATGGTGACATTGTCCTTTATAGGATGGGTAAAATAATTAATATGGTTGTACCATATTTGTAATAAAATAATAGTGTGTATAAGTTACTATAGTTATTATTTTGGTATATAATCAACAATGAATGTGGAAGTGGATGAAAAAAACAACTTGAAATAGGGTGGTGCAATTGTTACCTCTTCTTCAGGTGATTTCTTTTGAGTTGAACAAAAGGGATCCTTACGATGGCATTCTGATCAAAGTAAGGATTATAGATTAATTTGAGGGATGTTGGGACAATATTTTGTTAGGTAATGGGTGATAGAAATGGATTTGGAGGTGTGAAATTAAGACAAGGGTTACTACCCTTTTATAAGAGAGGTGAGGGTCACTTTAGGAAAATATTGAAATACTATTTTATAATAAAATCATATTCGGTATCTAATGGATAAAAAATAATTTATTTAGAAGATAAGGTAGGAATGGGTAAACAACTCTAAAATAATTGGTTTTAGATAGGTTTAGGTCACCATATTTACAATATCTTTTAGATTTAACTCTGAGTTAAATAGTTTGACATTGACCATGTCTCTTTGTATTTTGATATTATATGGTTAATAAGAATACTATGACAAGACAAGAAAACACCAAGCTATTAATTATTAATATATATAACTTTTTCTATGTTCTTTGGAAGAACATTAGATTTTTAGTAATATTATATCAATTAATAATATATTATTTGTTTTAAAAACTCAATTATGTAAATTTTGACACTATTTTGTATTTTGTATTTGTGAAAATCATAACATAATGATTACATAGAAAAAAATTATTTAAGAAATCCAAAAATGTCTAATTGACCAATTAAATTAGTTTAATACATTAAAATTATCAAATAACATTTATTTGGAAATTTATAATATCAATTATTTTAATATTTCATTAAAAAGGTAATTACTGAATCATCATTGTGTCACAAATAAATTACTTTATTTAATGTCTAAAAATTATAAATAAATTACCATTATGTATAAAATCGTTTTATCTTTATAATTAATTTATATGGATGAAATTATTGTGTGTTTATACCTATATAAAAATGGTTTAGTTATTAAACATTGAATATAACTCTTTTAACTCTTCAATAAATAAAATAATAATAAATTTTCAAATATAATCCTTGGGGACCAAAGTGGAACATTTTTTTTAATATGTTTGTTTTTTGTTGAATTACACTTATCCAATATAATTATGACATGTGTTAGGTTAATTATGATATTATCATTACCCTCAATTACCTTATTTACATTTAACTGTGGTAAATAAAAGGCAAAAGTGACTATACACCAAAAAATATTTTCATCATATTGAACAACATATTACATACTGATATCAACCATGTCTCTCAAATTTTTTAAATTTCACTCCTAGAAGTTATAGAAATATGTTTTATGACAATTTTCAAATGCTCTCAGAAGGTGGGTAAAAGACAGTAAAAATTTCAATAAAATTTTTTAAATATAAAATTATTATAAAATGACTCCAATGAATTACATTGAACATATATATGTATTATGTATCTATTTTAACCTAAAATAAAATAAAATAAAATAACTATTTACTTAAATAAAATGTTGGATTTAGACAATAATGCAATTTTTTCATTATTCACAAAAAAATTAATATTTTTAGAAAAATACCAAAAAATCACCCTAACCTAATTTTGATATTCCAAATATAAAAAATGAGTCCATTTTAAAAAATAAAATTAATAAAACATCATGATGTGAGTATTAATATTCATAACAGGTAGTTTGATTGTTCTTGGTGTGTTAGAACTCCATGTTGCATACAATGCAATATACTGCATTATTTAAAGGGAAACATATAGTTAGAGCTTGGGGTGTTACACATAAGTAACATAAAAAGTTCTAAATTACTTACTAATTTAGTATTCATCGCTTGACAAGTAAAATACTATGTTCATATAATGATTCATGTAACATCAATCCCATAGAAATTGGTCCAAGGTAAATATAATAATTTAGTAAATCCATAATAACTAGAATGTACACCACTCAATCAAGGTTTAATTTTAATTTACAGTAATAGAAAACCAAAAGATCCTCAATCACATCCTTGGACACTTAGATATTTAACTTGTACATCAATTGATCACTCCCAATAAATAATATTTACCATAAACCAGAACATCTATATTCTCATCTACACCAGTCTAAAATAGTAAATCAAATCATAAAAAACACTCTAATACCACTTTCTAACATCCCATCTGACTAACCACTAAACTGTATGATTAGAGTAGCACTAGAGGCTTCTTAATATAATTGATGGACTCATAGTGGAATAATTGGAAGACTTTGACAATATGATGAGGTTAGAACAGTAGTATATCTAGTTTAAATAAAAATAAAATAGTGGTAATAGTTTTAAAAAAATCAGATAAATTTGGAAAAGATAATTATAATAAAAATGAAGTAGTGGTCCAAGAAAATATACAACAGAAATTATTTATTTTTTCATGTGATGCTACCAAAAAAAATATGGAAACATCCCATAAGAAATGTGATACAATAAATGAAAATATAATAATAAAAATACCCTATGTGTAGTTTCCTCAGGCATCCAATATACTAGATCAGTCTGATGGTCCTAACACATAGGTACAATTCAAAACATACACAAGTGAGCTGGGACATGAAAACAAGATGTTATTCTTGGGTACCATAGTGAAATGGGTGGTCAATAATGTTGTGATATATAATAACAAAGTCACAAAAAATTCTGTATAAGACATATTCTATCTCTTTCACATATAATTAGTGGTTTCCATGTAATAAAAGTTAATATTCTAAGTGTAAAAATAAATAACCAAGTCATGTTCATGTCTATCATGGAAACCATGTCAACTATACCAACTTTATACTATACAGGAACTCAATAAAATACATAATCATAAATGAATGGAATATAATGTAATGATAGGTTATCAAAAATTAACGATTTATTAAGGAACAAACCATTTAATGTGATTTGGAATGGCAGTCACGATGTTTTATTTAATTATTTATAATCTTATATTTGATATAAAGAGGAATATCTAGTATTTTATAATACATTATCTTGTTTCCATATAAATTAAACCTTATAAAAGAACATTAGCATCACACTAGTAGCATAAAAATATAAAAAGGATGATGATTTCCACCAAAGGTGACTCAAAAATGGATTCCCAACTATCACTCCAAATGAATGTAAAAATTTCCCATACATTTTTGTCTCTAGTATCTCAATAATAAGGTCTATATATCACTCATGGAATAGTGTATCATGTTTTCCACTGATCACATCCATTTTTTCCCATAGGTATTTGGACAAATCATTTGAACATAAGAAACACACGCAGTGAGCCTATCAATGATATATGATGTATCACCCTTGGCATATTAAGCCTCATCAATTACTGAGTCTATCATCAACATTACAAAAAAAATTATATGTGTATCCCTTGGGGAATAATCTATATAATCATTTCCTTTTATATTTATTCATAATATGTACTTTATATTACCCAGATTTAACATAATAATGGTTCATTTCAGAGGATAAATATATAAATAATCAACATCACAAGTCATTCATACAAAGAGAGTGTGTCATTCCAATTATTAATTTCAATTACAGAAAACAATATCTATATACTAGGCATGTCATGAATCATAATTAATAAAGGAATAAAAATTTTATTTCTTATTTTCAAGATATTGAAACACAAAAAAATGTTTTTCATCAAAAAATGACATTTTTATCAAGTCATTTATCCCATTTACTGTAAAAAGTCTATTTCATCAGAAGGAAATATAAAACCAACTATAATAAATGTTTTTGAAAAAGGAGCATCATAATTTAATGTTGGAATATAATCAAAAAAAATTAGGTGGTTTTATTATGGGTTAGTTAAATCATAAAATAGAGAGATTAGATGAACCCACCAAAAGGGGTCGTTTAGGATGAATACATTATCTACAACCATATATGAATGAATCAAAACGTATCATAAAGTAATATTAGAAACTTATATTAATATAAAATATAATTTAGATGTGGCACTATGTATGTCTGGTGCACTATAAATTGTAATATGTTATAAATGTTAAAAAATGTATGGAAAAATGTATAGACCACCTAAAACATTCTTTGGTTGACCTAGGTGACAAATATCAATCTATGATTTCATATGGTTCAAGATAAATAAATAAAATAGAATAATTCAAAAAAAAATCATGAAACATAGGGCACACATATATAGAAGAGTGAGTGGGATAATTAACATAAATAGAAGTCAAAGGAGTTATAGAATTACTGAGTTTATTTCCATGATCCTCGCATAACTAGAATTAGATGTAATAATATGGAAATATCCTTATACCAAAAAGTGGAAACAAATAAATTGAGGAAAAGATGATATGTTGGAATGAGGAATTAGAATAATTAAATGATTAATATAATTAATACAATATGGGTAAAATTGTAGTTTCACCCCATAATGAGGAACACAGTTGGCCAAACTACGAGCCAACCATGATTGTGATGCTGCCTAAAGTTGAGGTGTATAGGGTTTGGCCACAAGGTTTGAACATAATATGTGACAACTATGTTATGAATAGACCCTACATACTACCTATATTGAACAAATAATGCGAGATAGGTGCACGGTTAGGGAAACATTCTACAGTGCATGTGCACAAAATCTGCTCACCTTCACATGTAGCATATTTATAGCTGGAGTGTTACACATTTAAAGAAAATCATTGTTCACCTATTAGTGTTATACAATTTTAGGTCTCCATGGTCTAACTCTATATAAACATTCCATACCACTCAATGCAACCCTCATGCCTTCAACCATCTTTAAAAAGAACTCATTGATGTGTTACAACTTAACAATATTCATTCCATGTATAGTGTTGTAAAACAACCCATCCACCAAATAGAGACATTCAAATTAATTTTTTTTTTATTTTGGCCAATGATAATGGGATGATACATATATTATGTGTCTAGTAATATTTTAGAAATAGTAATGTATTAACCAATATATTCTTGGATGCATTCCATGATTTGTATTTTATCTTATGATAAATTATATTATCTTTTTACCGAACCTCTGAAATACTCATGAATTCATTTTTTGAATTACAACATAGATTAAATAATTTGATACCCAAATTTTTTGGAATTAACCTTATGGATACTTCATCATTTTTTGAAATATTTATATTCATGATCTTACCTGCATGACACGTGATATCTTGAGGTTAGAGACATGTAGTGAGTATATAAATATAACATATTTGGGGCATTAATATCTCTATGAATGTTATTTATCGACATTTTTATTAAATATCTGATATGGTTTAGTAATACTAAATAATAATATGGATGACATATTATATATTAGTCAGCACGTCAAATAAAATTTAATGTAATATTTAAATCTCCCAAAAAGTATACATTATAAAAAATAAAACTCTACTATAATCCTTTAAAAAATTTCCATAAAACAATATATATATATATTATGAATAATTGTATGAATTAGATTTAGTTCCTCCTAGGGGTTATCGATTGTAAATTTTTACGGAAGATACTAATTAATCTATAAAATAATTAAATTAAAATAATTAAATTTTCATTCCTATGTCAATTTATAATTCACTAAAAATAATCCATCGATAAATATATTTAAAAAAATTTATAACACGAATAATAAAAAATCTATTTTAACATATTAAAAATACCCCACACATGTTATCTTTACTAAACTAGAGTTTTATCAAATACAATATATAATAAGTAATAAGCATATCATGCATAAAAAAGGGTGATGAAATATATGTCTACAATATGATTCATCATCGATTAATCGATATAAAAATAGATATTGAATTACACATAAAAATGTATCTTGTGTGGTGGATTAATATAAAATGATTATTGTATATCAATTCATATTTAACATAAATATAGAATGACTATATATTTTTTCATCCCATTCTTTTATTATTAATGTGACCATGATTTTGTGTAGTATCTTAAGAATGTGGAGGGGTGATATTATTAGGGTGACATATATTAACAGGGTCATTTATACATAATAATTTACTCCTTAAACACAAATATCAATATCTAGTTCCTTATTATATATAATAATATAAATATATCATCTTCAACATAATAAAACATGTCATCTAGTGGATAAATAAATATGGGGAGAATAACACAATAATTTTCAACGTTCAGTCCAAATGTGTTGACACATTCATTCATTTGTTCATGTACTTATTGTATTAAGATTATTAATGATATTTTTTCATTGATCAGAAATCCAAAATTTGTTTTCATTATATTTTTAGTGGTTATATGTTCTTGGTGAATCATTATTTAACCTATTACAGGGTAAAATCATTACACAATTATACCTCATGGTAGAGACAATCTTGATAAATTTCTTTAGTCAACCTTTAATTATGTATATGGTTATAATATATAATCCATGTTCTTAAATTATCATTCATACAAAATCATAAAAAAATAGTTGACATTTTTACACATTTTATTATATAATATATTTAATATTTTAAGTTTTATTGATTTTTTATGATGGATTTATATTTGTTAATAAAAAATAATTCATTTCAACTTTAATTATAATTAATTAAAACAAATACCCAATTACACAAAACTACCATGAGTCCCCAAATACATAATCTAAAGTAAAAGTGACTTTGATCTATATAATCACAAAGAGATTTCATTATTTATTATAAAAATATGATTTGTGGTTATCATAAGGAATGAATAAAAAATTTATTTAAATTATTATTCATCATCATCTACTTATACTAGATTGATAAATATATTATATAATTAGTATATCTTAAAATAAATTTTATTAGACACAAAATATGTCACGTATCTTGTTTTTTAGTATCAAACTCATTAAAAAAATAAAATTTATCCTATCATAATATAAAATAATTACACCATGTAAATATTTTCCCCGTATTTTATAATTTTTAATTTTTATATATAATTATTTTAAATAATATAATATTCTTTATTTTCAGTCTTATTGAAGAATAAAAAATTTATATAAATTATCACAAATAAATTATAGTATAACCTATCTTCATAATAAAAAAGCTTATTGACTTCATTATAATTTGTTGATCCAAAAACATAATACATATAAATGATAAAATATATATTAAGACTTATAGTTGATTTTAGTTTTCATGATATTTTATTTTTTATTTTAAATATTTATTATAGTTACATTCATCTTCACAAACTAAAAAATTATGTATCCTCATTGACAACTTATTCAAAAAAAGTAATTACAACGAATGGTATTTCAATTCAAACAGATTCATTAATTGTTTTTCTTCTTCATAGTAAATATAATATTATCATCACTTTACCAAAACAAGATCTACATAAAAATTATTTCATTAGAAAAAAAATTTTTAAAATTAATTTTTTTGGAATAACACGACATATTATATTTATATTTAATCATTTGAATGTTTACCTTTCAATTCATCAAAAACAAAATTGCAAGACCACCCATTTTATTGAATTTATAAAAAATTCATAATACTTATTTTTTCATGTGAATCATTACGATGTTTCACAATTTTCTACACTTTCTAAAAATTATGACCAATATGAAGGTTTTAAATAAACACATGTATTATGAATGAATTATATACAAGATACATAAAATTATGATTGTGAAACATATACATGTATTTCAAAAGGACTATATTTTTTTTCATTCAATGAATACCATTTCAAAAACATTCTTACAATTATAAAAATGATAAGAACAATGTTTATATTTTTTTGATAATATCTAATAAAAAATATTTAACATCAATATAGGCTCCTCATAGTTTTTTAAATTGAATATATAAAGATAATATATATATATATATATATATATATATATATATATTTATTTAAAAATATATATGCAAATATAAGTTCTAAAATTTGATGATTTCAGAACCATCGTCTATAAATTTAAAATATTTCATCATGAAATATTAAAAAACAACACAATAACATTTCAATTTCAAAATTTAAATTCATTTAAGATATTATTTTCTTATTTAACATCCAAAATATCATATATTTTTCATTATTATTTTTTGTTGTCAATTTATTTTTTAATAAAATATTACATTTTATAATCGTTAATGTATTTATAATAATGAACATTTGGGGAAAACATGTTTCTTACTGATCAATGAAATTATATAACATGTCTTCCAAATAAAATGATACGTATAATGAATAATCTTTTAAAATAGATTCTTTTTGTAGGTAATGTTTTTTAAAAAACATGTGAATAAAAAATACTTTAGTATCTATATATACATGGCCAAGAATCCAAGAACATCAACTAGACATCGTAGACCATATAAAACATCATTTATCATTTTCAAAAAAATTCAAATGACCTAGAATGTTAATAGAATAATTTTAGATCTTAGTTATTTCATTTGAGAAATAATTGATTATATATATATTTTAATCATAGTATTTTATATATATATCAATAAATAATTAAAATTCAAATAAAAAAATTAAAATTATTATCTATATCATGTTATTTTATGATCATGTAATCTTATGTAAATGATAATTTATTGATTTATTATTATACATCTACCAAATATTAACATATTTTAATAAATGTTTTAATCGTATTTCAATAATAATATTTTTCTTAAATCTTTGATAAAAAACAAATGTATTCAGAGAAATCATATCACATAATAAAATATCATTGACTCATTAAAAAGTAGTTAATCAATCATTATATTTATATTCAAAAATATGTGATCAACTTATATATAAATTTTATATTTCAATATATTCATCATTTTATTTATTCACATATAACAACATATCATTGACCCACATTATATGGTGTTGCATCTAACACCAAATAAACAATGATATTATGTAATACAGAATAAATCATAGATACAATTTAACAAATAACTATTGTTATGTTAATACACTTTATTATATATAGCCTATAACTATATTCTGAAAAAATTATAAGAAATAATATATTTTAAAATCAAATATATGTGGAAATAATTTAAATGGAAATATTTTTTATTGTATATTAATATTATTAGAATAAAAATCAATTTAGTTGTTTATTCTTATGTTGGCTAACATTTTAGATTTAAGATTTTTATATAGATTTCATTTATTGTTGATGATTTCTCATATGATATATCCTTTTGTGTAGTGTTTCTATTGGTGGATAGAAGATTTAGGTAGGAAAAATTTGGTGTAAACTATTTTTTTCAATCTATAGGTGGAATTGGGTACACAATATGGTAGAACATGATACACAATTACCCTAAACATAGTAAAGGATCAATGGTTGTACAACTATGTACCTAGAGGTATGTACCAAGTAAAAAATATGACTATTTTTTTAAATTAAATAATAAAAATAAACTTTTTCCATTATTTCGGATTAAAATAATTTGTTACACATTTCACCCATTTTTATTTGAGTATTTTGGGGGTCCTCGAAGACCCCCTGGTACTTTTCCATTATAAATGTTGTGAAAAAATTAGAGGATTATTTCAAGAGGATTTTCTTAAAAAATAATTCAATTAACATTCTATAGTAACATTCTTACCTTCTTTAATAACCTTTATTGATTTCCATTTATATGGTTAGGGATATATTATAGTGATTTCCCTATAAATGGGGAAACAAAATATTTTTTTTGAGCCTCAATTTATTATTAATTAATGATTCTCCAACAAGTACATTTTCATCTTTTTTCAATATTTTCATAGAATTTATATTTAATTGTTATTTTTAAATGATCAATTATTATTGAAGGAAATTTCAATTTTATTGAATTTAACAATAGTGATATATTATATTTAGACTTTGGAATTATATTTTTTAAACACCCTTCCTTATATTTAGTTTTTTTCTAGACATTTTATATTTTTTTATTATCTTCTTTCTTTTTATAATTTTTCCCTATGGTGAATATTTATTATCATGAATAAAATATTATATTTACATCATTTTAATATTATGGAATATAATAAAAATTTATGTAAGGGTATCAAATAATCTTGGACATCTATAGAAGTAATAAAAACGTGATTAGAGATTTTTTGGATTTTACATAAAAATAAAAACACTATTTTTAGAAGCTATGTGTGATGGATTATACATTTCACCAATTAACCTATGGAAAATCTGGTGGCAGAAGATTATTATGATATAAGAGAGGTGATTTTTCAAATAATAGAGGAGTCTGTGGTGTTTGTAAGAGAAAATGGGTGTATTTTAGGGTGATGATTGATTCAATAAGTATATCACAAATAGTATTTGTGTGCTCATGTATCAACATTGAAAGATAATTATAGTGGAAGATCACTAATTGGATATTTATGTTGGAAATCATCAATTATAGATTAAATTTTTTAATCACTAACCTTAGATCAGTCATGTGGTAGATAAAAAGTGGCATATCCTTATTGAATATGATAAGAATTGTATATCTATTGTGATAGATCACTAGTGGTAGATCAGTAGCGGTTGATCACCAATAACAGATCTATTGCAAATCTAGATTTTTTTTAAATTACAAGTTATCCTTTATGGCTTGTTTCATTGAGGAAAAGTGGAATAAATGATATATTTAATAGATTTTACATCTGTTTAGAAGGACGATAATTATATTGTTTATTAAAAAAATTTATATATCATTGTTAATTGTAAAATCATGTGGATTTTTTGAGTTACGCCTAATATGTATAATTAAAACCTTATATAATCCCACTAGTTTTAGATTATGTCATTCTAATGAGAGGATCCTTCTATCATTATTTCATTCTTTTTTTTATTTTGAATATTTGTTGTAAATTAATTTTTAGAGGTTTATTGGATCCATGTTTTTGTGGTTAGTTAACGTCGTTCCATAAAAGTGGTTTTCTTTATTCGGTACAGAGCTTCTATTTGCAGTGAAACAATTTTTGAAAAACATCTTCATCCTTGTGCATAATTATTTAACATATACATTATGTTTATCATATGAGTAGGGGTTGTTATGTATATATATAAGAATATAGTTTCATAAAAATTAAATTTAATAATTTAATAAGATAAATTTTTTTAATAAATGTTCATGTAATGGCAGATTGTTTTTATTGTTTATATATTGTTTTTATATTAAAAATATATGGTCCAAATTCTATCTGATTATATTAGTTTTTTGGAAATCCGTTCTTGCAATTTTATGATGTGAATGGAGTGGATTTTTTTTTAAACACAAAAATGAAACTAGATAATCACATAAAACCATTTAATGAATTTGATTCCATGTGACATAATGTATTATCTGTCAACAACCTATAATAAATAATTTAAATTTAATTGAATCCCATATGAATAATCTTGAAATCACATTTATGTTGTGTGGAATGTGTCTTAGTAATTGATTTTGTGTCTTTTTTTTCTCGTGTTGAGGTGATTCATGGACTATATATGGGTTTTTATGTTCACCCAGTGGGGATATGATTTTTGTTGTGTTTCAGTTGTGAAGCAGGGATAAGAAATGGGATGTCAACATTATGGTATACTAAGATTGGTATTTATATTTCTATAATAAGCTATGTAACTCTATTTTTATGATTAATATTGCAATTTAAATGGTTCTCATAATGGATTGAAAACAAATGAAATGAAATAAACTATAAGAATTACTTTTTTTAAATGTGGAATATTATATATAAATCTTAATTATTGGAATTATGGGAATAAATTTAGTTTTTGAAAAAAATTAGATTATTATGTGAATTATTTAAAAAAAAAATTAATTATAAATGGGGTTTTATTGAAAAAATTTTCTTCTATATTAATGTGTTCTCTTGTGAAAATAGATGTTTATACAGATTTTTTGTAGGTTGTGATGTTAATGGAGAAATTTTAAAATGGTTAGTGAATTGTTTTTACACCACTAGTATTCAGCTTGATTTTTTGATACTATATATATATTGTTCTATATTCAATGTTATTTCTAAACTCACCCCAATAATGTAATGAACCTCATTCTGACACCCATATATTTTTATATATATCTTGGGGGTGTTTTCTTCCCCATATCACATTTAAAGTATTAATGGTTGGATACCCGCTCTTTCATGCTCCCCTATCATGTAATCCTAGATATGCACGATCTATAATTGATAGAAGTCAATATATAGTCTATCTACATTATATGAGATAGGGAATGATGGGATAAATTTATTCTGAAAATATATGATGAGATAGATTATTTAGGGGGTTATTTATTTTAAGAGGAGGGGACAAGGTTGTTCTCCCACCTGTTCACCAAACAATAATACAATGGTTTTGATATTTCATGTAATGTTACACCCTTAATGTGAGTGGGTATGAAGTTATATTGTGTATAGGATATATTAATTTTGGTGGGATGTGATGATATTTCATTTAGTGGTTTTGGGAGCACCAAGATATTTTTCGTTGGGGTATGATAGTATAAAATTGGTGAGGAAGAGTCATGGGTACCCGATATCTATATTATTAATATTATGTTATTATAATATTTGGGGTTATTTGGTGATTGAGACATGGTGAATTTGGTTTATTTTATTATTCATGTATGAGAAATAGTTATTTCTATAGTTTTCTCATGGGTGGATTATTATTCCCTCTTTTTATTTTCATGAAAGTATATTTTTAATGATGAGTATTGATATATACACAACCAATGAATATAAATGTATTCCAGGATTTTTGGATGATTAAATTGACCATGGCTCACAATATTATCTTGAATCATTGGATGGTTTTTGTAAATTTTTACATTAAATTTCACTATTTACTATGGATAATTTTATGTATGTCAATTTCATTTATACATTTCTTATGGTATTTTTTAGATTTCTTTTATATTACTTCATAGAGATTTATTTGGTTGGATCATCATATATATTGTTACTATTTTATTTTAAAGTATAATACATGTCATTTTATGATAATTTTATACCCTTCAATGATATATACTTATTTGGAGGGGACCATGAAAGAGTTGATTCAAAGATGGTGGTTGATAGATATGATGATGATTAGAGTTTGTAAAACTGGGGATTTCATGGGTTTTCTAGATGTAGCTCCATTTTCACATGGTACGAGATAGAAGCCACAATGACTGGCTAGAAATGGAAATTTTAGGGCCCCCAATTTTATAATGAATAGATTTGGAGAATATTTTATAAAGAAGTGATGTGTAACTTATTAATTGATAGAGACATAGGATATGTATCAAAGTGTCATCTGTTCATATTTGAATGGGATGGTTTTTAGTTTTTTGGAAGTTGGAATAAATTAATATGATTAAAATAAAAAAGATAAAAATATAAACTATAAATATTTTGAAATATTGGTCTCCCAATCAGTTATGGATTTGTGACAACATTTGAATTTTTTTCAATAGATATTGGTATAGTTTTTTTGACATAGTTGATTACCATGTGGTTGATATGGTAACATATGGTGAACAATGGTAGATAACATATCAAAACTTTCTATATATTGATATAGGGAATTATTATGGTAGAGTTTCTGATGTGGGGACATATAGAATTTTATAAGAGAACATGATCACATTCATTTTTACCCATACCCTAATGAAGTAGTGGGTCCGTATGGTAGATGTTCATAATCATACATTTGTGTTCCAGTGGATATTGTTGTACCATATTGAGAAACAATGGATGATGCTTCATTGTAATACATAAAGAAGGACATATATTAATTTTTATCTCAATCAACAATAAATTATTTTAAGTGGAAAGAGGTACACTCAATTCTTAAGGAGAGTATTTATATGTAGGATTATGGGATCTAATTAAAGGACCTTATACATTTTTATCTGATAATTTTTTTATTATAATTCTCATGTGAGATGTCTTGAGAAGGATCTAAATCCTAAAATCTAGAATGTAATTACTCATTATACATTTACCGCATATTTTGAGGTTTAAAATAATGTTGATGTGATCAAATAAATGCACTGTTGTGGGGGATTAACATGATAAGGTAACCGGTTAGTTTTCTAAATAATTAGTGTTTTCCATCGAATCCATTAGGCACCATGGACTCAATGTTTATAATAGTAGAGAGTCAACCATAGTAACTTTAATTTTTGGTGTTTGGCCCTAGTAGTGTCTATGATATTTTTATGGACATCAAACCATTGTTTTTAATTTATGGGGCTTCTAAGAATCATATATATTGGGTCTATGAGGATGATCAAGCTCCGATTAGTTTTTGTGGGGGGGGGGGTCAACATTATCCTTACATGGTTTACCAGTGAGGGCATACAAAATCAAGGTTAGATGACTTATTACATAGATAGAGATTACGTGGAAGGTAGAGGCCAACCTCATATTGTTTCTCAAGTTCAGGGACCTCGCCCATAATGTGTCCATGAAGAAGGAAATCAGTAAAGATATGGGGGATATGGGTATATAATTTTCATGTCCTAGAATTAGAATCTCCATATAGGCCACATATCATTAAATTTATGATCTGTTTATCATCTAAAATTATCATTCATTTTTTTGATTCAGGATATTTACTATCCTTTTTGGAAAATTTGCTAGTATGTGTTATAGGGGTGGACATATATATTCGTTATGTTCCCAACAAGTTTAATAATACATTCAAAGGCCAATACAAACTTTTTTTATATGTAATGATGTTTTGTACTAATGATGTGGTCACATCAAAAGCATGTGGATATTTTCATGCTATAGAATAATCCATATGATATCATCTTATACATTCATTGGTTTTATTCCATTCATAATATTTTTTACATATTTGAATGATACATATGTTTTTATATAACGATTAATATTTTCTAGGTTTTTAGAGATCGAGATTATAAAATTGGAATTATTATTTTGGATTCACTTCATCTATTATATCTATATTTTTTGTGGAATTTTAGTATTTTGGGTTTAGTGGGGTCCGTAGGGTTGTTTGGGTGTTTCAAGATATTTTACCAATGGGGGTTGTGACTCAACACCCAAAATTTGTTGTTGATTTTCAGATAATCATCCATTATGATTCTTATATGATTTTGATTTCTCAATAATTGATGAAACCTTGTGTTTTGAAGGAGTTGATGATTAATATATATGATATTATATAGAAAGGTTTCATCTATCATTCCATATCACCATGGGGTTCTCCATTGTCAAATTATAAAAAGGATTCTTATCATCCGAAATTGTTAATATACTTCCATAGGATGAATCGATGATCATTTCTACCAACTATGTGATGTGAGTTAGTTTTCCATGATTGATTTTTTTTTCAGAATATCACCACTTGATGTTGAATAATGGGTACATCTAGATGACTTCCGTCAAATGTTAGTATCAGAATGTATAGATTTTTTCATTATATTTTGTGTAAATATGTACCACCTATATTAATGTTGATAATGAACTATGTTTTTTATGAATTCTATTAAAAGTTTATTTTTGTGTTTTTCAATGAAATAATGATCTACTAAGTGTCAGATGTGTAGCATTTGGGTCTTCTTAGATCTATTATTTGGTTCTTCAACACAACCAGTTGTATTGAAATCCATCCATATCAATGTTCTGGATATGAGTGATGTATTTACTCACTTATGAGGTATCTCATTAGGGCGTGTAAGTATACCCATGAATGGTCAATGTGTTTTTTTCATGGGCGACATCCAAGAACGTGGTAGTGGTTTGTAACCACATTGGTCACATTTGTTATTATCAGAGGGATTAACAATATTTCCATTTTGATTAATAACCATTGTAAAATCATAATAGTTATGACAATGTTTTTATGTTTATGGATCATTTACCAATATAATTAAAAAAATTGAATGTGATGTTTTTCATTTATCTATTACAATATTTTCCTGATGATGGGTTGATGTTTGAGTTGTTATTTAGCAGTTCTTGTCTGGAATTGGGATGTGTGTTGAATCAGTAGAATGTCTTCATTTCTAATAAGACATGGTAATTATGTCTCAATAATAATAAAAACTCCACCAATGATCTTGAGTTTGTATTAGTTGAGTTTGTGCTAATGTTATGCATATATAATGATATTGGGGAGTTCATGATGGTGGTCACATATCAAAAGAGATTGAGTAGTATATCTTCTTTGAATGATATAATTTCATGGAAATGGATATGGATGAATCTTTTTCAAGATAAATATTTTTAGACCTAATACAACAAGGTAAAAGTTACCATTTTGGTCGAAAAATTGATCATGATTTAATGGAATGATGTTGTTTAGAATTATAAAATTCAAAGTGTGAAATTGAGAAGTTGAAAACCATGCGCAGAGATTCATGGGTGGATTATGGTATATGATGTTTTTAGATGAAAATGTCATATTATATGATGTTATAGGTTGATGATTGTTATAGAAGATACACTAAGATAGATTTGTCATAATACCATTTTGGCCACATTGATTCTGTTGAAGGTAGGTTAAATTCAATTTTTGTTTCGTGGGAGCTACATTCTTCATATATTGATGCGTGAGCGAGCCCAAAATAGTTATCATAGATCATCTTATTTGGTAAAATCAGGATGGTATAAGATTAAATATGTTTTGAGGATAGTTTTTGGTTGTACGTGGATAGAATGGGTGGCTGAATAGATTGTGGAAGAATTTTTTTTCCAAAAGGCAGTAGTCGAGAATCATGTTTTATTCTGTTAAGTGCACCCCAAAGATGTTCTAAATGGGAAATTGAATGTCATCAATATGGATTTCATCAAAGGGCCACCCCAATCATAAGGAGTTTCTGATGTTATACTATAAATAATGGTATGGTTGATGAAATCTCATCAGATTATAGAGATCAAAGTGGTTGGTTACCATATATTTTATGAAAAAAACATTATATTGATGAGTTCGATATCCTAAATGTATCCACGATGAAAATTAAATGGAATTGAGATACAAAATATAACTAAAGAATCTTGGTGGTATTACAGTATTAATTTTCTAGTCATTTTCATATCATAACATTTTCCACCCTCATGAAGAATTTATGATAGAGAAGAATATTCAAATGATGGAGAACATGTTGCTGGCATGTGTATTGAGCAATAACGGATCATGGGAAATTTAGATGGACTTTGTAGAGTCCAATAACAAAAAAAATACAATTATTATATATTCATATACATATTTGAGGATTTATATAGGAATCTATTACATTCATTGTTGAATTGTGATGTGGTTGCGGAGTCAGCATTCCTTATTCTTAATGTGGTGTAGATCACAACAAAGAAGGTTTACATGGATCTACAGTGTATGAAATCATAACAGGTCATAGAAATGTCTTATAATAATAATATTATGAGGCCATTTATTATTAATGTTGGATATCTTTTGTTCATGGTGTTTTCCAAGCGATATAAAAAATTTAAGTTCATAAAGGTGATTTTTTACAGTCCCTTATTTTTGGGGGCCTTAAGGTGTTTGGTTGATTTTGATCAGTGGATTTCTAATTGAATCATCTACCATAACTAGACTATTTCCATGATTTCGTTAAAGGCTCTCATATCGGTATGTATCTTCATGGTTACACCTATCTCATTGACTACGGATATATTGATATCAGTGACTATGGGATGTTTTTGGAGAAGCTAGTGGAGATCTAAGATCATCTACTGATATATCTGTAAGGCTGGAAAATTACTTTTGTCTATGTTCGTTGGAAGACTTATATCATATAGTAGATTTGTTGGGATCATGAGATGAATATGTGATCCCAATACAAGAATCCAATTTCTATTTTTATTTTCATTATTTTCCCTTATTCTATGAATTATTTAACATAAAATTATACATAATATTCCCTTTTACATAATGATGTAATGTGATATTAAAGCATAAATTCATACAAATAATTGAGATAGATGATCCCTGATCATGATGGGATTGAAATGGCCTAAGAAATTTATTGTATCCCAAAGAAGATTGCATCCTGAAATGAAAAATAGAGTTACATGATTCATGCACATGGGGATATGTGGTGGTTGAACGAGATATGAATGTTGATACACAGAAAATTGAATTTTTATGGTGGGGTTTTTTTTTGTTATTTTTAGTGTTATTTATATATTAAAATCGTTGAGAGGTATCTCGAGGAATTGTTTTTTGACCTTTTTCTATTCAATTATATGTTGGATTCTAATTAAAATGAAAGAGAATTTTATGATAAGTATATCATTTTATGAAATATAGAATACATCCTAATACATTATGGAAAATGTTATGATGAGTATCTATAGTGAATGTCCAAATTTGTTGGATAAATGGAAGAGTTTCAAGGTTTTTTGAAGAAACATTATTATTTAGCATGATGGTATATTACAATATAATATCACGAAAATTTATGTTTTTTCTTATATATAAAAGGTTATATAATTATAAAAGTAGACCAAAATTGTTAGATCCATGACAGTAAATCACCAACAGTATATTTATAGTGTAAAATCACTAATGGTAGATCACTCTAGCTGGATATCGACAATAACAGATAATACCAGTGATAGATCATAAAAAAATAGGTATATGGTCATAGATAACCAATGGAACAAAATTATATTTTTTGTATAATAAATGGTTGATAAATATTTTGGAAAATCAATAATTTTATATCTATGTTAGTAGATCACAAAAGAAAAATCTATAGTGAATATAGTTTTCCAAAACATAATAGATTTTTTCATTTTGGAATATTGTTTGGTAAAAAATGTTTAAAATGAGGTAATCTATGTATTATAAATATTTTCTGAAATATTATACTTATATAATATATTATTTCCATGTTTAGATACATTTTAATGAGAACAGAGTGTGGATTTGAAGGTATATTCCTAAATGGTCAATTAAAACTATATATATTCTATATTTTTTGGGATATAATATTTTTATTGGGAGGATCCATCCTTCAATCATTTATTCAATCATTCTATTGGGATGATATGTTTCATGGTCTTATCTATTTCAGTCATGAATATTATTTTCTATTGTTGGTTTTACTTCTTCCATTAAGGTTGTTTCATTTTTTCTGTAAACATCATATTTCAAGTGCATTAATTTAGGAATGTATTCTTATTCTAGTTGGGAAATTTCATAGTTTCTTCTTTGTATGTATCATGTGGGGACATATTATTATTTTTATATATGTGTAGGTGTTATCTTCCAAATTAATGAAGATAACTGAATTTTCTAAATGAATATGAATTTCATATGTGTAATAAAATCATGTTTTTATACTTTTGATACGGTTTAATTTTTTAAGATTTATAGGGAAAATTCATATGGAAATTAATTTTTTTATTGGGGTCATTGCATTAATTGTTATGAATTTTATTATATAATAACTTCTTTTGGTTTTTAAAAACACATAAAATTTAATTGGACCTCCATTTATCATAATAATCTTTATTAAATAAGTGGAATTGAATTAATGATCCAATAATTAATATGTAGAAAGATATTTTTGTGGTGTGGAATGTGTTTTTGTAAGTGGTTGAATTTTGAGGCTTAGTTGTGTCGATGATTGAAATGTTGATATGTTGGTATTTTTGGAAATAAGGATGTATTGATGGTATTGGTGTAGTTGTGAAACAGGGCACCAAAAGTGGATTTCATCAAGTTGGTATATGAATTTTGGGTTTTATGTTGTTGTGATATGTGGTTTTATTAAATATTCTTGAATATTATTGGAATTAACATTATTAGGATATTTTACAAGATATAATAAAATTAATCGAGGTTAATTATAAATTGTTTTGGTGCTAAATTATGGGCACCAAAATATTAATTAAATTGTCCTGAAAAAAATGAGTAAATTGGGTGATTTAAGAAATTGGAATATATTGTAAATAATGAAAAATTGAATAATTTTAAAGGGGGTTTTATTATTGAAGGTGGATCATATTATTTTTTACAATGTTTTAAATTTGTATGTGTCATAAAATGTTTCAGTGTTTGTTAGGTGACATTCTCATTTTGTGAAGGGATTTGTGTCTCGATACTGTACTCATAGGGTTGGGATTGTTATTTGAGGTTAAATATAAACCATTTTATACTCATGATCATTTATATATTTTCATCACCCATGTAGTGCACAATGTGATTATATATATATATATATATTCAGTTTTGTTTCTCCCAACTATTAGGTATGAGGATGGGTTGATGGTTAAATAATATTCCTCGTTCTCTATTAAATTCATTGATGAAATACAAATGATTAGATGGAATGACATCAAATATTGTTTTTTATAAATTATATGTGATCCGATTTAATAGACCATGCAACTTCTGTTGATATTTTTTGGGTTGGATTATTGTGGTGTTCATGCTTGGTTGGTGGAGTGATCAAGGAATATGTTTATATAGTTCACAATTATCTACTGCATTGATAATGATATGCAATGTTATGTGATTCCCCTTGTATATAAGAGTGGAATGTGATTTTCTACAAGGTATATGTGTCTGTGAATTGTATGTGATGTGATGTGATGTGGAACATGGTGTAACAGCGTTACATGATTCTTTGGGGTGTTAGAGATGAAAATTAGTGGGAAATTGATGTAAGGTAACTGTTATCAATATTGATCAAAATATGTTCTTATACATGGATGTGTTAGATTGTGATTGTTCCATGATGATGGTTGTTTTGGTTAGTATTTATGAGTAGGTCCTTCTTTGTTATACTTTTTCAGGGGCTCATTACTATGAAATTTTCACATGTGTAAGAAAGACATTGGTTAACTTGCTATATATACATTTACTCTCACCCTACACATATAAATTATTTATAGGTTTCCTATAGAATTTCATTCTCCTATATTAATAATACATGAATAGATATATTGATAGTAGTTATGTTTCTGCTGTAGATTTACTTTTGGGTATATTATTTTGTCACTATTTTTAGTATCAGTTTTATTATACATGCATTATTTGATGGTTTCTATATTTTCTAATGTTATTTCAAGGAGTTTATTGTTGTTGAATTAATTAATATTCAAAACCTAATTTATTATTGATTTTGATGTTCACATTTAATGATATTTATATATCCATGGTTCTAGTTCTCAACCATGGGCCTGTTGGCAGTAGAAATCATCGGTTATTATATCTCTCTCTCTATTCATTGTTGTATCAAAGTGGGAGGTTCAATGGCACTACGAAATAATTATTTTCATAGATAGTTTTATTTTTCCAAATTGTTATTTATAAAAGATTTTTTTTGTGGAATTATATAAGTATTATTATATAATAATTATAATTGTAACTTTGATATATATTCTTATGAAAAGTATTTTTTGGAAATTTTAAAATTCTGTATGATATCTTTTTTCCATAAATATCATCGCATTATTCAGATATAAAGATTAATGAATATTCAATATTTTTTCTAATGATATAGAACATATAGAGTTTTCATTCTTTCCATTAATTTTGATATTCTACCATATATAGTAGTTTATAAATTTGTCTATTTTATTTATTAATGATTAAATTCAATTATAGTATATGTATCATGTTATGGGAAAAATATACTCCATGATATTTCTCGTTAATCATATTCCCCCATTATTAAAAATCGATTATTTCTTCCTGTTTGACCAATATTTTTTTTTGTTATAAAAATTCAAAACCATATTTTTTTAGTATAAATCATTGAAAATGCAATTTAATAACTAAATTACATAAAAAATGATTATATTTAGTAATGTTTTATATATTTTTATATATATTTTTTATCATTAATAATAAATGTAGAGTTTAATTTATTTTTATAAAATTACATTTATAATTAATCTTGAATGTAAATCCTAATTTTTTGTAACCTTAAATTATTAATTTTTCATAATTTATAAGCATTGATTTTTGCAATAAAATAAAATTTTAAATTAAAAAAATGTTCTAGAATCTCTTCTACAACATTTACAACACTTCAGTTTAAAATATAATTCTAATTCAATGGAAATAGTTGTTTTGACATGTGGAATAAGGATTAATTTATATATAAATATTTTTCAATAAAAAAATATTTCTAAAAAATAGAATTATATTTGTGGGATTTTATAAAGTTAATTTAGAAATAATTTTTCATAAAAAATATTTTGTAATCCAAAGTACCCCATTTTTATAAATTATTATTTTCATAAATTTCTATTATGCTAAAGAAATTATTGATTTATATAATTTTTTGAATGTCTAAACAATTGAAAATTCATGAATCAATATAGTTAAAATTTATAATATAACGAATCATTGTTGCACTTCTAACTAATCAAATATACTAGTATTTGTTTTATTAGTCATTCATGTATTTATTTTATAAATTTTTTATTTCATTATTCATTATTAGTACGTTGAAAATGTTATAATTTTTAATAGATAATACAAATTATTATATGAGGTTCTTATATACAACATGTTAGTGTGTTATAAATTCTATAAGTTGGTATATAATATAGGATGTGTTCTAATATCCTTATTTACTATAAATACTTCTAAATTGCCTAGAAGTGGCTAGTTTACACTTGACCCTTATATAGAGTTTCCCCTGTATATGATATATGGGTTTTTATCTAACTAATCTAATAGGATAAATTCATGGAAATCAACTATATAGACAAAAACCATTGTTTTATTTTCATGGATATATTAAATTGCAATCAAAATGATTAACATGATTAGTAGAGCAATTCACTCCCACAACATAGTGATTTAATTGATATATTAATCATTTTACATGTCAACTATTTTTTTATTGTTTCCTGATTTTGATGACCTGATGACATATGATACTATTTTAAATTATTTTTATAAAAATAAATTGGAATGATCATGAAAAGATATATTATATTGTCATTTTGTTGAGGAATGGTAGTCGTTCCCTACTGACTATGTATACATACATAAAATATATTGACACTATATGGATAAATAGATTCAAATTTTCCATTTGTGGTATAATATATTTATATGTGGATTTTTATATGGAATGCATTCTATATGGGTTATATTTTTGTGTATTTATGTATTTCATCCACTATGTATTAGAGTTGGAGACCCTATTAGTTGGGGTGAATTAGTCCATCATCTACATCAATATATTTTGATTTATTTTTTTTATTTTATAGATTCTATTTTTCAAAAAAATATTTATTTTCCATTTATTCACATTTTACCACACCATGTAATATTTTATTTTTTTCAAATAGAGAAAATAGAATTCTCCCTCATTATTATCTTCTATATAAAAAATGTGAATTTTGTTCTCTTACCTATACCCAAAATATGTTGATGTCTTGTAAGTTATATTCTAGAAATAATATATTATAATAAATATTTACCGTATAATTTAAATTTTTTCCCAGAGATATAGGTAGACCCATGACACTAGTTACCAACATATGTGGATCTAGGAACACTCCTCCAGTACTTTTATATTTACATAATGTTGTTTTGGTTCCCATGTGAGTATTTTTATATAATATGCACAGAATGAATTGTGAACACAATTGATAACCCAATTTATATCATGATTTCCCCAAATTATGCCACCCATTGATAATATCTCATTTTATGAGAATTTGTAATTATCAAACATATTATACAAACTATTAAAAACACTTTTTATATATATATAATTTTTCTTTACAATTTCTCTTTTAAACAAACACTATTTAAAATGAATTCATAATAAATCAATTTTATAGTATATCCACATAATGTTATTATAATTATTGAGATAAATGATAACTAAATATAAGTTATATTAAAAGGAAATTGAACTCAATATTTTATCTCACAATATAAATTTAATGGGACTGAATAGAAGGTTACATGTTCACTATTCCAAATAAATATCTACTTTTTAAATGATGACTCTATAGGAGTAAATTATAGTATTCTTGTAGACACTTATTCATTTTTTTCTTTTTCCATTCCATTATTAATATTTTTTAGAATAAAATTTTATACTATGGTTTCCATTAACACATATATTGGTACTATTTTTTCCAAATTATGATATGTTAAAATGAAAAAGTGGATGCATTTTGGGGTGAATTGACCTATTTATACTATTTTAATGATTATATCATTTTTAATATTATATGTATGTAGATAATAAATAAAATATAATACATTATTACTATAGGTATTAAAATTCAATAGACCAAACCATTATTATTTTTATCATTCATTCCATGGAATAAATAGAATGAACTAAAATATTGACATAAAATGGGAGAGTCAAAACCCAATCCCAACTTCCATGTCTATTTAAGGAAAAATTAACACAACTAGAATTTTATTTTGGATTTATAACCCATTATCACTAACCAATGAAACATTAGAATACTATAAAAAACTATGGGTTCTAACAAATAATGACACCATAAGTATTAAAAATATTATGAAAACAAGATGGAATGTTAAACATATGTATTAAAATGTTGTATAAACAATCTATGTATTTATTTTAATATTTATTAAATATAAAATCATCATATTAAATATAAAAGAGACATGAATTATAATAAACACTAAAATAAATATTAGAATGTGAAAACTCGGTTCTAATGACACCTCATACACCCCACCTTTTATATGGTCATCAGATAATGGCCTTCCAGGTACCACCAGTTCCCTTTAGACACGTGTTCCCCAACGTAGGGCCCACCCACGTGCTCAAACATCTCATATGACTAATAATTTTTCTCATAGGCCAAAACATGTCCTTTCAAGTGTGTTTTTCCTCCCTCACACACACCATGGGAAACTTTCTATAAGGTGACCTATCTGGATCACTACTCCAGGCCAAACATGCTTCATTGTGGAGTTCTAATAAAGTAGGCTTTTTAAATGATTGTTTACCTTATTGAAATGATACATATAATTTAGTCATTTAACAGTTAATCATACTGGGGTGTTACATACCTGCACCCCCTAGAGCTCAACATCCTCATTGAGGACCATACATCTCAACCAAGAAAGTGCAACATACTTAAATTTTGGTTCCTCCTCTAATACCAAATGTAATTATATTGGTTAAATCAATCTCTATTTATTCGTAATAATTACTGAATATAGATCTCAAATTTCTAGTCGTTATATCTCACCATGTCCAAAAAAGAAGCCATGATAACAAAATAAAATAAACATAAATAGACATTGTATAGAGTTTCTAGAAATTGATAAATCTTAAATAGTATAATGGTTCACATATATTTCACATTTTATCTAGAATGATAATTTCAAATACCCATCCAAAGACTATACCCTGCATCTATGTAAATTTCAAAAACTAATTAAATAAATATATATCGAAGAATAAAATTTCTATATAATAATTATGAATGTATTTCAAACTTAATATTAAATAAACTATGGGAATAAAAAACGTTAAATAATACATTTAACCACGATACAACACATAAGCCTTATAAGTAAAATTAAATTTATATTTCATCAGAGTTGAAATGTAATATTTCAATACATATAACAATATATTGAATCCAATATGAGAGTTTGATATTATAATAATTTCAAATCCCATATGAAATTTATCGCATAAAAAATATTTTCACTTAATTATGTATATATAGTAATATTAAGTCATAAAAACAACTTTATACACCGAATTTTTTTTGAGAATATATTTCGTATATTATATTAAATAGGAAATTATATCATGAAAGCCTTCTATTATAGTAAAATTTCCATAAATATAGTTCTTCTTATTTTCCACATAATGTTTTTCTGAAATCCAATATGAATTTGTTCCTTCATTATGACTTTATGATAAATGAAATTATCATGTTTTATTTGACATGTAATAAAATTTAAACAATAAAACATATCCACATTAGGTAAAAAGAAAAAAAAATAATGTTTTCCAAATTCCTAACAGATTATAAAAAAATAAGGCACAACACAACATTCAAAAAAATTTAAGACTCACTCTATTAAAAAAAACATAAGACATCAATAATTCGTAAAATAATATATTAATAGACTAAAAAAATAAAATCCATTATGTTTTTAAGAGAAATTATAATATATAGAAAATAAAAAAACATATATGATTAAATAAATAACAAATTAATTCTATATCATTATTTTATAATATACGCAGAACAAGTATAAATTAGTCATTTTTTCATATCCTATTTACGAGGAATAAAATATAGATATTATGAAATTTTAAATATGAAAAATAGTGAATGATTCCTATAAAAACATCTTATGAATAAAATATAACATCAAAATAATTCTACACCATTTTGAAATAGAGTAAAATGATATTTGAATAAATCATTTATCCGCCTTTTTACTAATAAAACTACGTTTCTTAGAGTGAAATAACTATAAATAAATTAAAATATTTTATAAATTTAAATGATTTATTATATCCCAATGAAGAAATTATGACACCTAATATGATAATGAATGAGAAACTAATAATATTAATTTCAAAAAAGGCTAAATAATTACTATATAATAGGGAAATGTCACATTATGCATTTCATATATGATTTAAAATAATAGTTTATTCCAAATTTTAAATGAAAACGTTTTTAAAATAAATTTTTATATATTTGGTAAATTTTTCATAGACTATTATTAATTAATGTATTTATAAAATAGATACCATATTTTTCTAATGTCATTTGTAATAAATTCTATAAGTCTCTTACTTAATAAAAAACCCATACATCATTAAAAAATAACTTATTCAAAACTATTTAGGTTAATTCAGAATATTTTAATTTGAAATTTTATAATAATATTGAATGAATAAATAATGACACTTTTCATGATACCATCATTGTTCTATAGTATGGAACAAACATGTAAAGAAATATAATAAATTAGAGAATTATTTTAAATATTTTTAAATATTTATTAAATGTTCTTGTAAATAAGAAATTATTGGAGTACATGAAGTATATAATTTTGAATTACTGTGAAAATAATTCTGTTAAATGACCTATCATATAATTTTTATACATTGAATTCTAAAAAATAATTCATTATATATATATTAATAAAAAATTTAAATAATTATCCATCAGTTGAGACATATTTAGAAAAAATATATATTTTTAAGCATGACATATTCTTTTATGTCAAATGAGAAATAAAAATTTATAGTTCTATACATATTTAAATTTTAATATATATAGAAATAGAATAATAATTATAACCTAAAATATGTAAATTGTAAAAATAAAAATAAAATTCACTTATTGATTATTTTGTCCATCCATGAACAATAATATGCTTCAATAATATTTTCAACATCAATTGTATAAAATAAAATAAAATATTACTAATTTTAAATCATAGAAACTTCATTATTATATATATATATGACACACAATATATGAACATTTTAATATAGTTTTTTATTCTCCAAATTTTGAATTAGAATAAAAATATCATTTAACTAGTGGGTTTTCAATTATAAAATATGCATTGATTTATAGAACCATTATCGTATTTACAGATTAAATTAATAAACATCATATTTCTTACATTATATTCCTATTGAAATCTAGAACATATTAAAATATTAAGAATCATATATATTCACGTAGTTGGAAAATATAGTAAAATAAATAAGATCATATGAAATATATGATTATCAATTAAATTTCAATCTTTATCGTCATCCAATTTAAATGATATTCTCATTTTGATATTTAATTTTTTTTTCAAAAATTAGTTCAATACTATTTCATCTTGAATTTATTATAAAATCACTGACTTAGAAAAATTTCATTGACTTATGAGAATCATAATGTCATATATATTATTTTATAATTTTTAAATTACACCTTAAAAATTTAGAATTCATCTTATCTGAAATTTACTATTAAGATTATTCAATTAATTATCAAAAAAAATAACATCAAACTTATATTTTAAAATTAAAAATATGTTTTTATCAAATTTTATTCAATAATGTAGGATATAATCAAACTATAATTAAATCATTTTTTGGAAAAAATTGTAAAAATCCTTTATTCATTTATCTAAATTAGTGATTATGTACATATAATGTTTTTGAAATTTTTTAATAAAATTAATGTTTAATTTAATGTTAATGACCTAGGGGATTTTTTTACATTCAATTAATCAACATATAAACCATTTATAAAACAATATATAATATCATTTTTATTTTTCATTAAACCAATATGAGAGAAAAAAGATACCAAAAATTAAATTACATTACAACCATATAATACGATTAAAATTAACATCTTAATGATTTCCCATATTTTTTATAACTATAATTGAAATATGATTAATTTTTTATAAATGGTAGATGATTCATCATGTTTTTTCACAAAATGCCAATTTCGATCATATAACATGTTGATATATATATGTATATTAACTATTATTTATCATTTTATATAGAAAAATTAATTTATTTCAACATCTTTAAAATGAAAAAATGTTTAATCATTTAGTACATCTAATGTGTCATTTATAAAAAATAAAAATAATATGAATTATTGGGAAAATCATAATGGTTTTCATATTTGATCTCTGTTTTAACATTTTCAAATGGACTATATATTATAAATAATTTATATATTTAATGAGATATTTTATTATTGTGGAATCTATTTTTAATAGTTTCATTATATTATTTATTTTTTAAGTCTACAACATTAAATACTCTAATATCTTCTTCAATATTTTTCTCTTAAATGATTTATATTTAAAGTATTTTCAAAAGATATAATAAAAATATATTATTCAAGAACCATTATAATTTTTTTATAAACTCAATAATATGTAAAAGAACCTAAATATATTGAAATTATTTTCCAATCATAATTGAAATGTAATTTATCCAAATATTCTTTTATATAATAAACAGTAATGTTAAGACCCAAAAGCTAAAAAAACATTAGTATTCCTTCTATTCTGTAATTTTATGCATTATTCATTAATTTTTTAAGAAAATATTTTTAGAATCCTTATTATCTATATTCACAACTAATTCCCCATTGTATATAGGTGAAATATGTTCATTATAAATTATTCAATCCATTTATTGGAAATTATTACTTTCTATTATCCCGCAACATATGGTTGATGCATATAGTGTCACGAACTTGCCCGAGTCGAACCTGAACCGGTCACCCGAGCCAGCTCGCGGGAAGTCCCGAGCGGCGTTCCCGATCACCCGGGGATGGCGACTAGTGTCAGGCGTCAAAATTTTATCGTTGGGAACGATTTCGGCCAGAACAAAAGCAGGATCGAGGCAAGAAAACTAACTAAACAGAACAAATAAACGCTAACATCAGAAAAGAAATAAAAACCACACAACCAAACATACCTCCATGTGACCTCACAGATCACCACCCAACCAAATACCAACCCCTCTCCAACACCAAGCATCTCAACCTAGAAAAACCTGGACAAGGGAAACCTGCAAATGAAATGGTAAAATATAGGCATGAGTACAAAAGTACTCAGTAGGTAAGCCCAACAACAGATTCTAAAGCACTGCAAATGAGTACAGAATTTACAAATTCCAGGATTGAAGTACAATGTATAAAAGTAAGCTCCCCTAATATTTCACTATAAAAGAAACCAAAAAACGAGACATTTCTGTTATTCTTTTTCAAAAATTTGATTCTTTTTATTAGTTCCAAACTCATTCTAAAAGGGAAAGAAGTGTTACATCTTCAAATTTTACACGAAGAGAATAAATCATTTTCATTTGAATTCCATTTTCACAAAGTTGAATAGTATAAGCTGTAAAGGACAACTGAGAGTAAACATGAAAGGAAAAATCAAGTAACCATGGGTGATCCTTATCCATAACTAGAAATCCCTTGGACGTACTTGGGTTTAGACTACCTATCTACATGGTACTCCATAGTCAATAACCAACTAGCCACCCTAACAGCAAACCAGTGGGATGCCCCAAAAGGCATACCTACCAAGGAGACCAACCCGTCTAATTGGGGTTAGCCAGCAACTGTCACTCGATTCCCTAAAAGATGCCCCAGGAACCCATGGTGGTTTTAATAATACTTTTTGAGTGGGAGGCCCTCACACGCATGACTCATCTCACCACAGATGGCAACCCCTTACACGGACACCGCTACATGACAACCGTCAAAGGAAATTCCCCCGGTAGAGATGCCCCATAAGTATGTATATATATGTATATAAAATCACTTCACATTCCATACAGTGCCAACTGAGCCGCCATATCATTCAAAATTTAAACAATTAGATACCAAGGCATTTCTAAAAGACATAACACATGCCATCACGTTGAAAACTAGAAACTCACATAGAACCCCATTTAAGGAAAACCAAACCACCACAGAAAAATTCCAAAATCCATTTCGAAGGCCAAACGTGCATTTCCTTTATCCAAGTTTTCAAGAGATCAACATTATCCATAAAAAATACAGCCTCCATTTAACAGACACCAAAACCATTTCAAAACAATGTACAACAAGATTTTCCCAATTTATGAGGTACCCATTTAGCAATATCACTAGAAAAACACACCGTTAAAACCAGAAAAGGTACTTTCGGTTCAATGCAGGAAATAAATAGATTTCAATTTCAACAAGTCACCACTCTATCTATAACTATCTAGTATTACTTTAAATTTACCGAAAACGATGAAATATCAAGGAATAATTAAATTACTAAACATAAAGGCGAGTGCAGTGGAATACCTACCTCGAAGTCACAAAGTGAACGTGAATACACAACAATCCTCGCACAGGTGCGTACGCATGCGCGTGCCGAAGACCACAGCGTTGCGGAATTATCCTGCTGATACGCTACAACAAACACCAAAACAACAAAACACCAAACCATGGATATAAAAATAAACTCAAATAGAAATCAGCCATAAAGTACTACCTAAGCGTAGACACACTCGACCGTCGGGGTCGCGTTCCAGTTAAAATGGTGGCGCGCACTGGCAGGGAGACCGCCCGAGGTCAGGAAACGACGGTCAGGTGCACCGCTGGCCGGTGCAAGGTGGCGGCGGCTGGCCAGACCGCCAGAAAACGGGTCAGGATGCTTGAACAGTGGCCGGAGGGTGCGCCAGAATGCTGTAAAAGAAACTGGATGTGCCTGGGACGGTTGGCCGGCGGAGGGGCCCGCCAGAAAGTGACCGAAGGCCACCAGAAAGGGAAAGGGCACCGGAACGGCGCCAGACAGTGGATGCAGGTTGACGGAGGAGGCGACTAGCAACAAGCGATCGCCGGAGGAGGGAGGCGGGTGGCAGGCGGGGTCACCGGAGGGCAGGGCAGCGGGTCAGGGTTGTAGGAGGGTAGGGCGGCACGAGTGTTAGGCCCCGGGGCAGACGCCGGACGGCAGGCAGGCAGAGAGCGTCGAAGAAGGGAGATCAGGATGTCGCTGAAGAGCCAGGCTTGGTGGTTGGGATCGCCGGAAAATGGCAGGGGAGTGGTGGAGGCTTAGGGTCACGCAGACAGGCGGGGAGCAGTGGGGAGAGGGGCGCTGAACAGAGGTCGGGCCTGGGCGGTGGGCGCTGAAGGGAGCAGGGTGCACGGCCGGGCTGCCGAGGCGGAGCGAGGTCAGAGGGGAGGGGAGTCAGGTGGGCGACATGCTGAAGGTATGGGAATAAGGGTGGAAGGCGCCGAATGGGGGGTAGATTTATGGTTTAGGAATATATATATATATATATAATAATAATACTAAGGATAATAATAATAATAATAATAATATGTTAGAATAAATAAATGAATCCAATTATATATTTTTTATAATAAAGAACATTACATTAATTATTTTAAGAAAATTTATAATAATAATAATAATAAACATAGTTATAATAATAATAATATCAAAATAATAATAATTTAACAATCCTAATAATAATAATAATAATGATACAAGAAACCTTAAATTTATATTTATAATACTATCAAAGTAAATTAAAATATTATTATTATTTAAATGTTCGTGCAAACGCATGATAACCCAGGCCAAACAAACGGCCACGACTAACGTTGCGGTGTCTTCGCACCGACACGAAAATTTCCAACACATTTATGCTTTGAAAATTTCAAACCGGGACCAAGAAAGGAGTAAAATAAGGGCGTCCGCGGTCGGGGTGTGACAATTATCCCCACCAAAAACACTTTCTTCCCCTAGAATGTCAGCCAATCGAACGATAGACAAAGGATCAGTCCATGGCCGGCTGAAAAACGAAAGAGATCACAATCCAAGAGAACGGGAGAACACGAAAGGGTTCTCCCCACCACGGAACTCAACTAGTGCGGAAATTCAATCCTCAATCATACCATCCCGGGAGGGGGGTGATGTGGGAACTCCCAATTAACCCAAACTAATCTTTGGAACACAAGAGAAACAGCTCCGCTAAATCTAAGAACTCTCAACCTAGAGCAATACCCCAAACACCTGAGAAACATTCGGAGGAGAACTTAATCCAGATGGTAAACTCGAGAATAACCACAACATAGATTCTTACAAAAGAATTACATCTCCAAAAAAATGAAATCAAATCGACTTCAACTCATTCAAGATCCAAACACAACTTTATGAAGAACACATGATCCAGAACACCATAATCATAAAAACGAGACTGTTTGGATTATAAACGAACACGTCCATCCAAACTTTATGACGACACAATGGACCTATGAAAACACTAATACATTAACAGCGGAAGAATGAGAACAGAAGTAATTTTAAATGATTGTTTCCAACACCGAACACAAAACTTGAACTAAGGCTTCACACCCCTATGAACTCCTTACTATGCACAAGCTTCCCCTGAGACTTGTGGTTGGGGCTCTGATGGCTGACGCATCTCCTGCCTCATAGTCTGACACTAACTTTCTCCGATCACAACATCCTCTTCATGCGACGCTTCATGAAAAACATCTCTAGATGAACCAGACAACTGCAATGAAGACACGTCATTGAAGGGGTGTGACATGACGGCTTTGTATACCCTAAATATCCATAATAACGGTACACCAATAGATGGTTTAACGAACTGAACGCCATAGTCACTACAGAGAACTTTTTAAAACAAATCCATCTGACACACTCCTCTCTTCAAATGGGAGACCTTCATGAGCAACTGGATAAGTTGGATTTCCGACCGTCTATACACTAGAGACTAACCTAGCTAGGAACACCTCATGCACCAACTTTGCAAATGTGATGCTCCCAAAAATGGAGGACTCACTCCTTGATCTCCGGACGAAGACCCCTGATGAATGGACAAGTCTTCATAAAATCTTGAGATGTTACCTCTGGAAACAGAGACAGAAGATCCATGAAATGGTCAACATACGCTTTCACCGTCCATTAGCCTTTTTTAACACACATGAGATCTTCCATTTTCTATGTCTTCACCTCCACAAGTATAAACCATTGAACAAAGATGGACTTAAAGACACACCACATCATCCCAACTTACAGTAATGGCGGGGCAAACAAATCTTACTCGTCTAGAGATGGACCATCGAACAGACCCAAAACAGCATTAACTCTAATAGCTTTGGGAGTTCCCAACATTCTAAAAGTACACATGACCACTTCAAACCACATTACTACCTTTAGAAAACCTCAATCATCGTTAAGTACAGACAATGTCCAAGAAGGACAAATAAAATTGGGCATGACTCATCAGAAACCTTCATTACCTTTCTGGGCGAAATTTTCTGAACAACATATAAAACATAGAGCCAAAACTGATATCAAGCCGAAGCAATATCAAATAAAATACCTTCATCCAAAAATAACCAGCTCAAAATAAACAAGCAAATTCAATCACAACTCAAAATTTCCTCTTCCAAAATCCCCTTTATATTTTTGATTTCAAAACCTCATTCTTTCGAGGCCACTTTCCAAATACCAAATCCGATTTTCAAACTAAAATCACTTTCCAAAAACATCATCTTCTTTAAAAGACAATTTAGAAAACATGATCAAGCCATTAATTTCAAAGAAACCCAGGTAATCCCATGAATCATTGCACATGTCTTCATCCACTTTCATTCATACGAACCAACACACACTTTTCACGCATCCTCACACATGTGAAAACGTTCATACGGAGTACCTGAGGTTTCACCCCAAACCATTCTCGACCAATTTCCAAGCAAACATCATTTTTCCAAACTAAAATATTTCAGTTTTAAAACCTATTTCATAAATTTAAAGTCATTTAAAAGAAATCATTCTCATTTTCAAAAACCCTTTTTCACTACCAAAAATGCACACGCACCAACCAAAATGAAAATGACACTCAACTTGCATCAAACCACCGGAGTGAGGGACTAGCGTTCACACATAACCTGGTGACATGGTAGTGGGCCTTGCCACAAGTAAGCATCAACAACTAAGAGGAATTCAAACCATGTACCCAGACTCCACATGGGTCACTACTCCATGTGAGATCACGATCTAACATCGGTTTACCTCTGTTGTCATCCCTCAATCCAAAACAAACGAGAACGAAAAAAGGACTCAATTCCCAGACTATCCCTAGAGACTCGAGGTGCGGAACGGGTGAGGGATCATGACATCATTCCCATACCTACCTCTCAAATCCCGACAATCATAATCTCCACCTATTGGACAACCAAAATAATAAGAACCATTCTCTGATACCATTTTTTCATGAACCAGCACGGGGTGAACCTGAACCGGTCACCCAAGTAGGCTTGCAGCAAGTCTTGAGGGGTGTTCCTGATCCCCCCGGGATGGTGACTAGTGTCAGGCATCAAAATTTTATCGTTTGGAATGATTTCAGCCCAAACAAAAGCTGGATAGAGGAAAAAAAACTAACTAAACAGAAAAAATAAACGCTAACAACAGAAAATAAATAAAAACCACATGACCAAACAAACCTCTATGTTACCTCACAGATCACCACCCAACCAAAGACCAACCTCACTCCAACACTAAGCGACTGAAACCAGAAAAACCTGGACTGTGGGAACCTACAACTCAAATGGTAAAAGATAGGCATGAGTACAAAAGTACTCTGTAGGTAATCCCAACAACAGATTCCAAAACACTGCCAGTGAGTAATGAATTTATAAATTCCAGGTTTGAACTACAATGTATAAACGTAAGCTCCCCTAATATTTCACTTGAAAAAGAAACCAAAACACAAGACATTTCCTTTATTATTTTTTAGAAGTTGGAATCCTTTCATTAGTTCCAAACTCATTCTAAAAGGGAAAGAAGTGTTACATCTTCAAATTTTACACAAAGAGAATGAAACATTTTCATTTGAAACCCATCTTCAAAAAGTAGAATAGTATAAGCTGTAAAGGACAACTGAGAGTAAACAATCAAGGAAAAAAAAAAGTAACCATGGGTGATCCTAAACATCCCTAGAAATCCCCTGGATGTACTCGGGTTCAGACTACCTACCAGAATGGTACTCCATAGTCAATAACCAACTGGCCGCCCTAACTGCCAACCAGTGGCACGCCCCACAAGGCCTACCTACTAAGGGGGCGACCAACCCTTCTAATCAAGGTTAGCCAGCAACCATCATTCGATTCTCTAAAATAGGTCCAGGAACCCATGGTGGTTTTAATAATACTATGTATTTGGGAGGCCCTCGCACACATGACTCATTTCACTGCACTTTCCAACCCCTTACACAGACACCGCTACACGACAACCCTCAAACGGAAGCCCCCGTGTAGAGATTCCCCATAAGTATGAATATATATGTATATAAAATCACTTCACATTCCGTACAGTGCCAACCGGGCCGCCATATCATTCAACATTTAAACCATTAGATACCAAGGCGTTTCCAAAAGATATAACACACGCCATCACATTGAAAACCAGAAAATCACTTAGAACCCCATTTATGGAAAACCAAACCACCACATATAAATTCCAAATTCCAGTTCAAAGGCTAAACGGGCATTTCCTCTATCCATGTTTTCTAGAGATCACCATTTTCTATAAACGATACACCCTCCATTTTACAGACACAAAAACCATTTAAAAACATATCACAACCAGATTTGCACATTTTATAAGGTACCCATTTAGCAATATCAGCAGAAAAACACACCGTTAAACCAGTAAAGATAATTTCAGTGCAATACAAGAAATAAACAGATTTCAATTTCAACAAGTCACCACTCTATCCATAACTATCTATTATTAATTTATATTTACCAAAAAACAATGAAATATCAAGGAACAATTAAATAGCTAAACATAAAGGCGAGTGCAGTGGAAGACCTACCTCGAAGTCACAAAGTGTACTCGACGACACTGCACACCTCACGCTGGCGCATACGCACGCGCAAGCCAAAGACTGGAGCGTTGTGGAATTATCCAACTGATGCGCTGCAACAAACACCAAAACTATAAAACTGTAAACCATGGATATAAAAATAAACTCAAACAACAATCAGCCACAAAACACTACCTCAGTGCAGATGCGCTCGACTGCCGGGGTCACGCGCTAGTTAAAGTGGCAGCGCGCACTGGCAGGGAGATCGTCGGAGGTCGGGAAACGACAGTCAGGTGCACCGCTGGACGGTGCAATGCGGTGGCGGCTGGCCGGACCTCCGAAAAAAGGGTCTGGATGACGGAACGGGGGCCCGAGGGAGAGACGGAATGCCGGAAAAGAAATTGGAAGTGACCGGGGCTGATGGCTGGCGGCGGGGCCCGCCAGAAAGTGACCGAAGGCTTCCAGAAATGGAAAGGGAACCAGAACGGTGCCAGACACCGTAGGCGGGTCGCCGGAGTAGGTGGCCGTCAACAGGCGATCGCCGGAGGAGGGATGCCGGTGACAGAGAGGGTCACCGAAGGGCCAGGCAGCGTAGGAGTTGGGCACCAGGGAAGAGGTCAGATGGCGGGCAGGCGGAGAGCGGCAGCAAAAGGAGATCGGGACGTGGCCAGGGAGGTAGGCGCGGCGGTCAGGATCACCGGAAAATCGGAGGGGAGCTGTGGAGGCCAGGGCTCGCGGAGACAGGTGGGGAGCTGTGGAAAGGGGGGCACCGAACTGAGGTCGGGTCGGTCGGTGGGTGCCTAAGAGAGTAGGGTGCCCGTCCGGGGTGATGAGGCGGAGCGAGGTCGGAGGGGAGGGGATTCGGGTGGGCGACACATTGAAGGTAGGGGAAAATTGGGGGGGGGGAAGGCGCTACATGGGGGGAAGATTTAGGGTTTAAGAATATATATATATATATATATATAATATTGATAATAATAATAAGGATAATAATAATAATAATAATAATAATATGTTAGAATAAATAAATAAATCAAATCAAATATTAAAAATAATAATGATCTTTAAAATAAAAATTTTAAGAAACTTTATAATAATAATAATAATAATAAACTTTGTGATAATAATAATAATATTGAAATAATAATAATTTAACAATCCTAATAATAAAAATAATGATACAAAAAACCTAATGTTTATAATTATAATACTGTCAAAATAAATTAAAATATTAATATTATTTAAAACATCGTGCAGACACACAATAACCCGGGCCAAACACACGGCCACCACTAACGTTGTGATGTCCGCGTACTGGGGTGGTACCCGCCAACACAATTAATCTTTGAAAACATCAAACCAGGATCAAGAAAAGAGTAAAATAAGGGCGTCAGTGGTCAGGGTGTGACATATAGTGTATAAAAATGATGAAACTATCAATGATCATCATTTTATAAATATATATTTTTACTTTATTTAACTCCATCACTTATAATAGATATACTTATGTATAGTTTCTCAATTGGATGCAATATAAAATTACTAAAAAATTGATATTGTTTTAAATTTTATAAAAGGAAAATAAACCCATATAAAGGTACTCAAATCATTAAAAATAACAATAAAAATTCCCCATTGAGATATACATAGTATTTATAAATATTATATTTATTAATGTTGAATATGATAAAATTTTAGTACATAATTATATTAATTGATTAATCTGAAAAATTATATTTTCTACATTAAGATTTATTCTTTTATACAAACCATATTAACATATATTTTCAAAAAGTTAAATTGAAGATTTTAAGATACATTGTGTTGGGAAAAATCATGCATTAGTCAGACTCCTATTTTGTTAAATTTTAATATAAAATTCAATGCTCAATAAAATTACATTATAATGTTACATAAATAATGATTAATTGAAATTATATTATTTTCTATTATATTAAACATTTGAGGCATTTCATTAAAAACAACACAGCAGTCATATATAAATTTAGAAGATACCCATCCTTTGAAAACATATAAGAAACTAATTAGAATCAATTTCAGATCTTATAAATATAAATACTTTTGAATAATATCATATTTATATGTAATAAAATTTCAAGAATCATTTTACATCAACTTATTATTTTTCACACACAAAAATCCAATACATATATTGAATAATAAAATATTGTATCCATATCTCTTAATGATAAATAGTAATCTATTTCCCACATATCATATATAAATTTTTACACTCTAAATAATATTTCCTACTAACTCATTATCAATGTATCTTTATAACCTTTCAATTTTTTAATTGTATATTGTTATAAAATGAATTTATGGGAACATATTTATTTCAATGTTGAATTCCTTATTATTCATGATAATAAGCATATATAACTAATTTATTTTTCAGGTCCCAACGATTTATTAAATACTAGAATTAATTTAATTGAATAATATCCACACTTCCCAAATCAAATACATATAACAATATATTCCCTACCTTTATAATTTTTTACAAGTAAACTGTTGGACAATTTTGGTATGTTGTTGTATTATTGAAATATTGTAATACATTTATTTATAATTATTATTAAAATGATGTTATCCTATATTTTTCTATGAATAATCAACAAGAATAGATTCAATATTAATAATTCAATATCAAAATTTTTTTCATTACTTTTCTATTTCATATATATCAACAACATTAAACAAATGCATTTTTCAAATTTCATTTACATGATATTTTTAGAAGTAGTACCAATTTTTTTTCATTTTTATCATTATTTCTATTATATCCATTAGAATGTTCTTATTTTTTATTCGATTTAATATTTTATTATTTAAAATCTATTATTTTTTTTAAAAAAAATTGATAATATATTTTATAAATTTTCAATATAATGATATATCATATATTTAATAGGTTATTTTAATGTTTTATATATTTAAATCATAATAATAGACAAAAAACACCATTAATAAATATATTTGTCAATCAGAGGATGGTTTTATTTAATTTCATGATTGATATTGAGTATCTGAGTCCTCTATATAACACTAATGAGTAACTATGACTCTCATATGTATTTTTTCATATTATTTTATCTATAATTATGATTTATAAATACTTCGTTGAAAATATGTAATGCTATTATTTTTTCATAATATAAAAAATCATGAACTTAATAATAAATAATATTTCCCTCCATTCTTCAACTAAATAATCTCAAGGATATTTTATTCCAACTTATTTGGAATATCATTTATTTAATAAATTCTATTTTCTAATTTAAAAAAATAAACTCATATACATCCATATAAATCTATTTTAAAATATTAACAAGTTAAATAAATATTTTAATAAAATAAATCCCTTCTTATTATATTATTTAGTCAACAATAATGTTCAATTTTTTTGATGAATTTGGCAAATTTTTTCATCAAACTTATATTCATCAAATGTCATACATCCACGAATGAATAACTTTTTAGGACTATATTGAATTTTCATAGAATTATTTAGCCGAAAAACAACAATCCAATGTTCATATGGTCAGGTTGGATTGCGCACGAATCCTACCAGGCCCCCAAGACTAAAAGGTTAATCACCCACAGACCAGGTGTCTGATTGATGCACTGTTTGTTGCGTTGAGACCTCTATGACGTGGCAGACCTTTGAGATATATCTATATGGGACTTCATGAAAGTTGAAGTATAAACCAGTAGAACGTGGAGTGGATACTTATAGAGATGAGCATATAGAGTGCAGAGACCTTGTAGTTGGATGAGAATTGACGACAGCTGAGCAACTGATTCAGAGTGACTCGACTAGCCCAGTAGGGAGTGCCTGGTTGTGGCAGCAGACCCACGGTGAAAGAGCGCCTGGTTGTGGAGACAGACCTGTAGTACTAGATAGGAGGAGTACCTCTATAGGCTATTAGGGGGAGCACCTGGTTATTGTAGTATACCCACAATGGGGAGCACCTTGGTGATGCATCAGACCCACAATAATCAACAGGAGGAGTACCATAGTAATCCGTGGTTAGTGAGAATCAACTTGGTGTCACAACATGCCCACTATACTCGACATAGGAGGAGTTCTCAAGCATCCATGGTTTTGATAATGTGAATTAAAATCCTAGTGGAGCTGAGTCAGTAACTTTTGTGTTTTTCTTATTATTGAGATGGATTACTTGATAACGTAGTTATATGTATGGTTATGTAAAAATGTTGGGTTTTCTGTTGATTTCTTCCTTTGTGGTTTATCCTTGTTAACTTTTGTTAGACTTTGATGGTATCAGGGTCACTACTGAGTATCATTATACTCACCCCTGCATTGGCTATGCAGGCACCTCATTGTGTTAGATGCAGACGATGGGCAATGTTGACTGAGGCTGAGAGTACCATGACTGAACGGTACCCGAAGGTGGACCTTACGATGTGACGGTACATGGAGGAGATAGAGAGACCTGGAGTTCTGAATATGTTATATGTACCTACCCTTCCAGTAGGAACCTCAGTTGACAACCCAATGATAGTTTTTTTTCATCAGTATTACTTTCAGTTTCATGTACTTTACAGTTGGTCTTGTATTTCCGGCCCCTTTTACTTTTTGCACACTTTTGTTATACAGTTCCGCTTAGGTTTTTTTACATATTGTACTCCGTTGTTTGTGTTTATATCTTATAAAGGAAATTCTTTCCCAGTTTTAGGGAATTACACCATTGGTGCTAATCTCCAACCCTTGTCCTATGGAAGGAGGGCTTGCAGTAGTCATGACACATTACCCGGGGGACGGGTTGTGACAGAATATGCAGGGATTTTGGTGTACTTCTAATGCAAGTAAAAGTGAAATGGGAAACCCATAATACTTGATCAAATTCCTTAACATGTGTAAAAATATATTTTAAAATAACAATATTTTTATTAAAAACACTTAAAATAATGGTAATATTTTATCTCATTCCATATATTACTTACTCATTTGCATTTATCAATCATTTATTTAGAAGATTGTATTAAAAATACTTATTTCTAAGTGATTTTTGCATAATTTTTCACGTATGTTTTTTATCAATAATCTTGTTCTTTATTTTTTATAATGGAAAAATAATATAAAAAATTTAATCCATTATTTATGTATAATGATTATAATTTGTATATTTATTTTTATTAATCATCAATTTTATAATAGGAAAATGGATTACAAAATTCCTAGAAATATTAGGTTATATGAATGAATTAACGTTGTTTCAATTTTTCTAGATAGAAAGAAAGAATATAAAATTAACATAAAATGATTTTAAAATATTAATAATTATTTTATAGATTATTTAAATTAATAAAATCATTTTTTAAATCTATCGATGTAAAGTGATAAAAAAATCATTTTACATCATTATGTGGAGGTGATAGTCCTCACACATGCACATGAGACACTATTTTTGTTCCATTTTATTGTAATGTAATATGTTATTTGGATACTCTATTACATTAACTATTTTTAGTTCACAAGTATTAAATATTTTCATTAACCAAAATCTATACTACCTTCCTTGTAATGAATTTTTGAACAAAAAATATCGTCGCATTATGAGGCAGTAGTCTACTGGAAAAGTAGTGATGTTTTCCAACCCTCATGGAATAGAAATTATTAATATCTAAGTGATATTATAATTAAATAAATATAATAACATAATATATATAATATAAATATTTTAAATTGATTATTACATTTATCCTTTAAATGAGGTGATGGAAAAAGAACTACATCACTTCGTAAGGTTGAAGTCCACAATACAACGCAATTGTCATATTTATTTTGTATTTGATGGGAGTGAAGATGGTAATTGGTTTATCCATTAACCTTACTAAATAACCATATATATTATATACACTTTTTATTATTTTGTTATTTTTAAAAAATATTAAAAAGATTTTTAATAGGATGTAAAATTATAATGCATAGTTGAAAACACTACCGCCTCTTCGAGAAGCCTCATTAGAGTTAAAAAAAATCCATAATTGTTTTGTTTTGTGATTTAAAAAAACTCTATGGTTTTTTTATGGGTGAAAGAAATATATTTGGCCAGATATTGGAAAACCCAAATGGATTTTGAAGTGTTAATTAGGGATGATAGGGGCGACATTGTATATGTTAGGGAGAGTAAAAAGTTGGTGTTTTTTAGATAAATCAACTACAATATCATTTTTAACATTACATAAGATATAAAAAAAATTTATTTATCAAAAAATAGAGATGATAAAATTTATATATTTTTGGTTAATTGTATTTTAACATGTTGGTAGGTGATTCTAATTCTTATTTATTTATTTCAACCCCCTGAAAAAATATTTTTACATTAATCACGATAATTAATTTTTAAATTTATTATTATTCATAAAAGTTAAAATTTATTTCTGAAATTAATCGATATTATAAATTATTATGATTCATAATATTTAATTCAATTTCTAAAATTCTATTCAATGATGCACGATAAAACAATTCAAATTTATTCCTTCAAACATGATGAAAATGTATGTTTTCAAATATAACATTTCCATTAGTATACAATGTTTTTATTACCATGATTAAAAATTAAATTAAATTAATTTAAATAAATATTTATATATTAATATAATCTAGGGTATTTCATTTCAAAATAATTATAATAAAATTTACAACTATATATAATTTCAATTAAATTTATTTTCTAAATAATAATTATTTATTTTCATTATTCATTAAACAAATAACATTTTAATAAATTTCATGAAAATTAAACCCATGTTAAAAATGATAGGTACATAAAAAATATTATGTTTAATTAATATCATTATATTATAATTTTGGAATAAATTAATTTTTAAATTAATTTATAAAAGGCTAATTTATATTTCATTCCGAAAATATGTTTTCATAAATTGATTCTTTCCCCATAAAGGGTAATTATTCTATAGAAAAAAATAGAAAAAAATTCGATTTATTTTATAAATGTTCAATTATTATTATTTATTTAATTTAATTATCCCTATTCATACCTTTAATAGTAGTTACAAGGTTGTAATTTTCATATATATTGAATACATTTCAGTGGACAAAAAAATTTCTTTTAAAAATATGATTAATGTAGTGAAGGATATTGAAGAACATGAATTTATAAAAAATGAAATATTCTATTATTTTTTGGGTTGATATATTTTTTTAAAAAAATTTATTGAGTTTTATTAATGTTATAAAACATGGTGTTTCTAATTTAAAATAATAGGTTTTATGACATTTGTGTCGAATCTAGTGATCAGAGTAGAACCCGTGAAATTGAACCTCACAATTTGTGTAAAAATTCTATTGAACAATGTGCCTTGGGTGAAGAGGAACACCCCCTTATTTATCACCATGAAGGTATTATAGGATTTACCCATTAATAACCCTTCCAACTATGTATTTATGACTTACAATTTTTTACATTTTTAAAATCATTTCTTCAAACAATGATTTGAAATAAATTTCATAAATAAATTAAAAAATGGTTTGAAAACAAAACATTGTTTACCAAAATGTTGGAATATACATTTTTCTAAAAAACCATTCTAACAAACACAAAAATTAATCAATCATTTATTTTCTTTTATTTATAAAAAATACCTATAACTAGATCAACCATAGATAATTAAATATAGAATAGATACAAAACAACCTAACTCATCATGGTCCAGACTGACCTGAAATAGAATCCTCATAAATGAAATGAATTAAAATAAATCATTATAGTAGTGAGAACTTTGTATCATATATTTCAATAAATTTAACAATTGAACTAGTGTGTGGAGAATGTTAAAAAAATATTTCATATAACTCACTGGATATTCCACCACAAACGTAATGGTATCCCTCTAGAATTAGGACACAAAATAAATCTTGATAGGGTCTGGATAAACATCACCACAGATTCATTAGATCAACACACCTATTGTAATAACATTTTATAAAAAAAATGAAGAATAATAAAAATTAATCATACTAATATATATTTATCACAATAGAAAAAAAGATAAAGATCTAAATTATGCGATAGGGAATGAGAAAAGATCCCCAAAATACAATGGTAGAGCTCATATGATTTTAGATAAAATCTTTAATGTAAATAGAAATGGTTCCAATGTGATGTGTCATAAAAACCTCTTGTACCAGTATATTAATGTCATGATCATTATTATGATTCATAGGATACAAAAAAAGAGATAACTCATTAAAAAATAATTTTCCTTGACATCTAATTCAATGAATCTATTTCATGGACTGTAAACTTTTCCTACCCATATCTAGTTCATGAAAAATTTTCTATAACATATTCATTCCATGTAACTCATTAACATCATGAATGTGTCTAATAAAATTATTCAGTAAAGAAAATTATAAAATCATAAATGCTAACTCAGACCCAAATGGTCTTCCCCATAAAACATTGAATCATTTTATACCACTTATACATTACATAAAAAACATATATACATGAATATTTGTTCATTTCCAATGATAAGCACTCCTTATAATAAAATATCATGAAGTGTAGCCAAATTAAATGGGGAACAAAAACTGGTACACAATGTTCTTGGATGAATGTAAAATTGTGTTATATGAATTTAGTTTTTCAATTTGTAACTCAAATATATATTAATTTTTCTGAAAATGATGTTTTTATACTTATCGTTTTTCTTGTGAAGACATATTTTTTCAATACATAGTTTTAAAATATAGGAATTCATAGTCATTATTTTTTAATTCAATCCTCAAATGGATTCAAGACAATACATGTTTTCAGTTGATAAATTAATATTAAATTAATGGTGGGTATGAAAGATGTTAAAATAATTAAACTAGTAGATAGTGGTAAAGAATATTTTTATTGTGTATCTTTATGGAAAGGATCTCAGGCATAAATAATTTCAATTTTTCTATCATGAAGGATTTTTTATACATGAAATTAGTCTTTCATACTCAGGAATTTCGTGATTTTTTGTCTATATTATTTGAGACATCAAATGAGGTATCATTTCATATTGAATTTTTATCAAAAAATAATTTATTATATGATGCAATTAGTTATAGACTTTATGGGGATATTAGATTTATATTTTTTAAAGTATTTTTTTATTAGAGGTTGTTTTTTGGATATAAAAACTCATTATTACATAGATAATTATTTCCTACATAAATAGGAAAATAAAAAAATAAGAGATTATTTTTTCCTACAATTAATTTATTAGAATATCCCATGTAGGGTTTCCATATTAAAACTAAATAATTAAAAATTAATTAATTTTCATCATAAATATATATAATTTCTTTTTAGCTAACTCAGACCATTTTTCTGTGTATAACTATTAGAAATAATTATATTGGATTAATTATATAAATATGTCCATGTTATGTGGCATTTTTTAATTGTATTTATCTTAGATTACATTCTTCATAAGAAATATTATTACATTATTTGGAGTATATAATTTTTGAAATGAATATAAATTTAAATTATTTTGTTTCAAGGAAGAAACATGATAATAGATGATGTATTCCATCATAGATAAAATTTAGGTCTATATTTTATTATTATTTTTAAATATTTTACAAATCATAAATGAGAAATTTATTAAAAATAGATATGTATAGGAATAAATTTATTCTGAAATATCTCATTTATAATAGAATCATGTTTATTAAATGGTTCCTTATTAAGAATATAACATCTTTACCCACCAATTCACAATTAATATTATCAATAAGTAGATAGTGAAAACCCAATACTTCCTTTAACATTCCACGAGATTTCGAATGACACAAAATAATCGTATAATATAACTGGGAGGCCCTATAATATAAACAAGGGAAGACAAACAAGAAACATCATACAAAATAAAAGTAGGTAAATTAATGAAATAATAAACCGGAGTTTCTAAATCAATGAAAATTTCTCAATAAAATTATGTTAGTGTACTACTCCAGGAATAAATAAATAAATGGTGATTTTTTTTCCATCCATAAATTGGACCGAATACAAAAATTGATGAAAATGGTAAATGATAAATAGATCATCATTCATCATATCCAACATCAAAAAAAGATCACAACCAAAATCTTCTTCAATGATACATCAATATTTCATCCTCTAATACCACCACATGTATGAATAACCCAAAAACAATACATGACATGAGAGGAAAATTCCCATACAGTGATGTGTATATTCATACATAATAGGACATCATAAAAAACCTAAAAAATTAAAATCAGTGGTCATATCAACCCTCAAGATAAGTAGAGAATGAAAATTATGACATAGATATCTCTTATGAAACCGTATCAATGAGATATATGTGACCCTATCTTGACAACCATTGTAAATTCCATGTATACTGGAAACACCATATGTTAGGAAACCCTAATACTAGAATACCAATGCAATCGTCATTAGATGCATGAGGATATCACTATAGGATAATGGAACATAACAAATTGGGCGTGATGACACGATAATGGAAAAGGACCCAAGACTCATGAATCACTCAATGAAGAGGATATCCCAGAAATTATGTATGTGTTCCTTTATCTTGTGTACATAAATAGTTGTTACATCATACCAATGATCACTAATGGGGGGCCAAAAATGAGAATCAGTTGTGATCTATGTGAGGGCGAAAATCAGAATCTGTTGTGCACTATATGAGTTGGGGGTGTCATGGAACCACTATATCAGTCAATAGATCACCCTAAGTTCTTTATCTTACATATTTAATGTTGAAGATAATATCATGTTAACAATACACCATGTCACATATTCTTTTTCATAAAAAATTCCTCATGAAATAATCTATGAAATTATTCTCATAGTTGGCTAATCGTGGGTCAAATTTTGTGACCTAAACCTGTAGTATTTTGAGATATAATATTATGATTGATGTACACAACAAGTAAATGGGAGATAAATGGGGTTTCAATAAATATTATGTATTCTGGTAAAATAAACCCCATATAGAATATGGATGGACATAAAGGTGACATGTTATCTAATAGACATAATGCGCAAGAACACATAATGTCTTAGTAGTGTATACATTTTAGACATATTTTCATTCCATTATGGGTACATGGTTACATGGTGATATGTATGGTGATTGTAATGCATATAAAATCTTTGAGTTTAATATTAATTGATTACATGGAAAAAGCACAATGTCAATGTGGAATGTAGTCACTCTTCTTAATGTGTCATATTTATATCTGAAGAAACCCATGGATGAATTTATATTCTAATAATAATTTGTCAAATTATTTCAATAATCTCACTAGTTGAATCCATTACTTCATAAATATGTAATTTCATACTCTGATCTCATAAGCACTGTCAATTTCACTGGCAATCCTACCATAGTTGTGACATCCCCCCACATCCCATTGGCTTGAGATGACAGAGGAATGATACTTGGCCTTATGCGATGTTCCCAGGGTGGAAAATCCTAGCAATACATGTGGATGGATTCAAGAATACGTAGGGGAATATTTTCACTTTTAATTTAATTACAACAAAAACAATCCATTTCTATTAATACTACATGATGCATGTTAGCAGAGAAACCCAAAACATACATTTATAAAAGACAACCAATTTGTTCCATAACAAATCTCAATGACTAATACAACTAAAAAATCATATTACCAAAAGAAATACTATACAAGAATGCGAAAAGTTCTTGGATAATATCCATAGATTCACACCACGATCCAAGGTCCCAGCACCACAACATCCCCAAAGCATCATTTCGAACTGCTCAAAAAATTGGATGCTTTATCCTTACATGTGTTCTGGAATACAACATCAGAAAAAGAACCGAAATTCAACGTATGGGTGAGTAATAATACTATGTAAGATTTACCCAAATGAAATCCCTACACATTCCACTAGGAATGAACTGTGAGAACATTTATATAAAATAGTTTATACAAATCATTAAATATTGAAACCATTACCTCATGGAAGACATACCCTTAACAATCCATGTAAAAAAAGGGAAATCCACAAATATTCCATAATCCATATCATCACCACACAAAAGCACCATAAATTCTATCTTGTAGAGAAACACACAACAACAAATCAACCATGGTGTAACCTATCATCCGAACCTATTCACTTCATTCCCAAACTAGCGTTACTTCCCGACCACATTTACATTAAATGTGTCCCTTGTAACCACTATAAATCCACTATTATAGTGGTATTGGATTCCTTCTTCAGACAAAAAATTAACACGATCAATAACACTTAATCAACCATCAATCAGAAAGAACTAAGGAAACACAATAAGAACACCATCATTTCCAACACATGTAAATTCACTTCAATAAAAAACCGATTTTTTTAAAATATCATTTAACAAACATTCCATGATGAATAAAATTAAAATAAACAACATATATATTGAAAACAATCTTTCAAAAAACATTTTCATAATAATCCAATAATGATTTTAAAATCCACATTTTGAAATCAAAAAACAAAGCCCCTTTTTTCAATGATAGACCATTTTCCCCAAAATCCCCCAAAAATCCCAAAATGGGTTTCACAAAAGATTATCACATCATTATAACATTTCATTTAAAGGAATAAATATTAATTGAAACCAAGGACACTAATTATAACTAATTTGATTAATGAGAGATGCCACATTCCTTTTTGGTTCCGGAAAAATCGACCCACAATCATCCTCAACACAAATTTGGAAACTGCTTCACCGAAACCACTCTATATATCCTTCCCTATCATAAAAAATCATTAATATCAACATGAAAGGGAAAAAATTCCCTATATCTATATGAAACAGATTTATATCAATAAAACTTGGAGAGATAAAAGAGTATATCTAAACAAAACCAAAGAGAACCCAAGTGATGTGACTTACCTGAGAAAATCCACCATCAAAACACCTTTATTCCCATTTGAATCACCTTAAAAATGGGAGGTATATCCCCTTAAAACCATTTAGTTCCAAAACTATCAAGTGAGTCATGAGTGGGAGGGTGTTTGGAGTAAAAATTTTAATGCTTGAGTGAACCCATGTTTAAAATTCCCTTCTTTAAGTGGCTGCATGGTTAACCCTCGTGATTTAGAAATCTTTGCGCTAACAGTGAGCTTGCGATAGCCAAAATATATGGGGTCCCACGTGGTTCTCTCACAAGGTATGGAAAACTGTGTGCAGACCATGAGAAGACCATTGTCTCCCCCAACACGTTTACCTGGAGAACCTGCATGGTTTTCTCTAACCATGCTCAAACCGTGCACCCATAGAAATGCATCCCAACATATTTGAAACCATAAATAACTCTCCCAACATCTTCCCAACTCATTACAAGAACATGAAACTCATAAAAAATAATATAAAAGGCTACATAACTCAAATCATGCGGGGGGGGGGGGGTGCTACATTCTCACCAATATGGGACATTACATCCTCGAAAAGTAGAGAAATTTCTCGTTTCCAAAAGATATTTCCCCAATGATTGACTATCTATTTATACCTCTCTCAAGTCTCCTCATGAATCTGACCACGCTACCACAAATAAATGATCTAATACAATGCTTTTAGCAGGAAATAATTTCTCTTTCCAAAAAAAAATCCGCACTAGAATGTGCACTAAGGAAGCATATAGATATAGCTCAACATAATCCCTACAAACCACATGGTCATGATTCAGATAATAACTTTTCAACCGGAACACAACAAACACATTATGAACAAAACTAAATCACAGTGGAAAATCCAAATGATAATCCACCTCTCCAATATGCTAAATTAGCTCAAAAGGGATAATATACATTGGAGATAACATACCCAATATATCAATCAAACAATATACCTACCTAGGACAAATCTTTAATAATACAGGATCACCCACCTAAAATGACAGTTCTTTTTTATTATGGTTTGCATTCGATTTGTGATAACATTTCCATATCTCCTCCCTATTTCTAACAATTTTATTTTCTCTGTATTATCTTGGTCAAGGCTCAGTCCAATCCTCGATGACTCACACATTTCTTCCAAAAAAAGATGATAATGAGTAGACACCCGTCAAATGCATCAAATGGAGACATACGTATTGTGGCGTGATAATTGTCATTATAATAGAACTCCATCAATGGTATGTTCTCCTCCCACAACCCGCCAAAATTAATTACATTGGTCCTTTGAATATCGTCCATTGATTGTATCATCCTCTTTAATTGGTCTTCCGCCTGAAGATGATACACCATGATCAATGTCAACAATGTCCCAATGGATTGTGGAATGGATTTCCATAAATTACAAGTGAACCTCAAGTATCTATCATATACAATAAAAACTATAATTCCATGCCTCACTACCACATCACATATATAGATTTGGTATATATCATCTACCATATGAGATTCTAAAATGGGAATGAAATGGGATGATTTAGTAATGTGATCTGAAATCACCAATTTGGGATCATCCTTTCTAACCATTCTTGGGATACACATCAGAAAATCCATTGCTATTTGCTCTCATGCATTTTCACACTAGGATAGGTAAAGACTATAATATTTCCGATGGCTTCTGAAGCACTGGCTTGACTTGTTGACAAGTCAAGAATCTCAAGAAAAACTCCACCACATCCCTATTCATACCAAGCCCCCAAAAAAGTGCGTTCAATGTCTTATACATCTTCTGAATTACAGGATGAACAACCCACTTGTAATGATGAGAAAACTTGAGAAGTTCCTTGGGACAAGCCATTGGTACCACTATCTGATTTTGAAAACACAAAAATGAATTCCCACTCAGTTCGCAGCTGCCAATGGAGTACCCACCATTGAGCTTTAACGTCAATTACATACACTCAGAATTAGATTCATGTGCATATTTAAGAAATCCATCCACGTTTGGAACCAAAAAAACCAGAAAGAAGACCACTCTTCTCCCCTGGTCCTCACATTCCTACCGCATGTGGGCGATGACCATCATCAAATGCCATTTATCTGATGAATTATTTCCCACATGAGAATATGATTTCATACATAATAAATATTACACTAAATATCCATTCATCGGTGTGTACATCATGTATAAATCATACATCTAGAGATATTTCATCAATATCTTATGCCTCAAATTCAAATCTCTCTGTGAGAAAATATTCATTAAAATATTTTGATCAGCAAACACAATGAATTTATCACCAAATATATAATGAAGACATATTTTTAAATCATAAAACACTTCCTCCGACTCCATATCATGTGTTAAGAAGTTATTCTCAGGCAACCTCAACTGGCGTGGGCCATTTTTAACCACACGATCTTGCATCATGAGAACACAAACGAACCCTAATCCCTATGTGTCACAATACACCACATACCCTTTCAGTGGTTCTCGAAAAACCAAAATTGGTGCTAATGTAAGTTGAATAATTTTCTCTTCAAGGACTTTATAAAACTTCTCATCCAACTGAAATGAGATATTATTTTTATGTCAAATATTTCGTTGGCGAATCCAATTGTTAGAAATACTGAACAAAATGTAGATAATATCCAAATAGACGAAGGAATTTCCATACCTCAAAAACGATCAATGGTGGTTTTGGAAAAGATAATAGCTTCTATATTTTCGGGATCAACTGATTCTCCTTTCTCAGAAATAACATGGCTACGGAACAAAATTCTGAGATCCAAAATTTACACTTTGAAAATTTGGAATACAACTGATGATCCTTCATGATCCCCAACTCTATCACCATGTGATTCTCATGCTAATCCCTTTTCCACAAATAAAATAGTATATCATCAATAAATAACAACATTAATATTTATATCTCACTAATATATTCTAGTCATCAATTCCATATATATTTCTAGTGAATTCGTTAGACCAAAGGACGTAACCTCATACATTCAATGGACATGGAAAATTATGAATGTTTTTAGGTGATATCATACTTTTTTATGTACAATTGATGATATCTCGACCTCTAGTAAATCTTGGAGAACCATTGATCTCCCCTAAGTTTTTCAAACAAATCATTAATGCATGGAAGTGGATATCTATTCTTTATTGTAACTTGATTAAGTCTATGATAAGCCACATGATCCACAATGATATATCCACGTTTTTAACAAAAAAACTCGACCCTACCCATGGAGACATTCTATCCTGGGTGAATATTTTTTAATATAACTCCACCAACTACACCTTTATTTCCATAAATTAAATTGGTTCCATTTGTTAAAGAGGATGTGAGATAGGGATATTCCTTGAAATGAGATTAATCATAAACTCCAATTATCTCATTGGTGTGAACCAATACAATTCATCTGGAAAGACAACCATAAACCGATCCACAGTTTTTAGAAGAACACACAACTCAACATATTCCACAGATTCCAATGAAAAAGGCGACAACTGATAAGAAATCTTGGCCACATCTAGTGAAAGAAAATCTATTTCACCACACTTTTCATTCTCATACCCTTTGAAAAGGTGTTCACCTCTATCCATCATCATAAAACCAACAGTTCACGCATAGAAATCAATGTGGGCCTTAAACATCACTAACCAATGATTTACAAGGAGTATTTCATAAGAATCGATATCAAGCAATTAGAATCGTACATCAATTAAATAACATCCTCACCAAAGAAGCCCATTCTACATTAGAAGTCTTGACTATCTCTTTGACCCAAGTAGATTCTAGTTTTAAAATAGAAGGCATTTTTTCTACATGTAAACCCTAAAAATCAATGACATGACAATTAAGAAAATAATGGAAATTACATGTATCAAACAAATCATTAATCAACATTGAATTTAAATGAATTTTACCTCTCAGAGAGGATAGTCTCGAATAATCATCCATCACTACCTATTCCGATCTAAACTACTGATTTCTTTCCCCACTCTTCTCTTTATTACCTTGTTGAAGTGTCTTGGTATTTCTAGAAGCACCCTGACTAACTTTACAATACTGACATGGGGTATGCTTCTTCCCATGTCACGTCTAAGCATAAGACCCCATCAATGCCTAAAGAGTGTCACAGACACCCAAACTCAGAGCATTCTGAAAATAATGTTGAATATCCCCACATGCTTACAATTATAACATGATTGAGGTTGTTACATACTACCCTGCTGGAATTTCCCCATAGAGCCACACTGAAATCATCTGGAATTACTATGGTGCATCAATGGAAGATTCACCGATCCAACTATCAGATTATGCGTCGTACTCCCACCATAGATATAAGTTTCCCTCTTCCACTTGATCCCAGTGTTTGAGGTCCCATTATTCCCTATGGGTGACAACATACTTCCCCAACCAATAGGACCCAAAATGTCTTTCCCTTCCATGGTATATCTATTCATAATTTACAGGTAATCATTTATACATAGCACTATTATCTTTGAACAAATTTCCTGCCTCGACCCTACATAAATAATTCGCTTCTTCAATGATGTATTACATTCCACCTTGAGTGAAAAACTAACTAAATTCATAAACATAGCTGCATATTATATTACCAAGATATTATCTTATTTGAAATAGAAGAAATATGTTATATTCTGAATTTTGAATGTATGAGGGTAGAATTATTTGATAAACAATTCCACAAAACCCTTTCATTTCACACAATGGTGCGTCCAAGCTTGCACTGCCATCTCCCACCACTAAATGGAATGACCATCCAACATATATGTGGATAAAATCACTTTCAATTATACTGGTGTTACCATGATGTAAAATATCCTATTAATTCTGTTCATCCAAGCATCATCCTTTTTCGGCTATGAATCAACCCTAAACATTGTGGATTTTACCTTTGAAAATTATTCTCATGATCCACATGATTTGGTTCAAACACATTATTCCAAATTTACAAAACTTTTAATGATTTCACAATACACAGCACTAGAGGCTGGTCCACTTGAGGATCAAGTGAAAGCACATTTTTAACAGGTTCCATCTGTTGGTCTCTACGATGCCTACCCGGTTCCATTTCAATCAATACAAAAAAAAACCATTACTCCAGCTCCTAGAACAATAAAGAAAAAAAATTCATGTTCAACTACAAAAAAAGAATTACAGTTAGGCTTTCCACCAGTTAACATCTCCCATGTTTCACTATGCTAAAAAATCCACCATGTTTTTGAAAATAAACCAATTTTAAAGATACCGCTAGTTTCTATATTTCAAATCCTTGTGTTTGGTGACCCAATACATATTTTTCAAAATTCATACATTTATATCACACCTTAAATCATTATATCCCGTTGAAATATGCATCTTAAAGGGAAGTCATTCTTGCCATGCATGTCATGGGAATCTCATTGGCTACATCCATGAAAATTAGATTTACAAAGCCTATATGTGTCTCCAATCAGTTTTGTACCAAAATCCCGTATGAATTTATGTTCAATATAAAAGGATTAGTTATGTCCTTTTTGCTTATAAATTACGTGTTAGGATAGTCCTACACCATTTTACCTTCCATACTCAAGTACTAGACCGGGAATGAATGTCAACACTAAGACCAATAGTCAATGCCAAAGGACCAAACAACTGCTCTCACATGAAAGCTAAGGACCGAACAAATTGATACCACTTGTAACATACCACCCCATCCCATTGAATTTAGATGGAATATGATTACTACATGGATTTATGTGATATTCACAAGGTTACAACTGCTAGATATAAATTCTCAGGGATTCAAGAATAATTGGGGAATGGTTTTACCTTTGAATTGATCACCCAAACGAACAATCCATTTCAAACAAAACTACTTGATCCATGTTAACATAGAAATCCAAACCATAATATGCCAAATTTCATGACATTTGATACATAAAAAACCCAAAATACAATAAAAGTAAACCAAAATTAGAGAACCAAGTGGAAGACATCAGATGTGACCCCAAAAAACTAGGACACCATCCATATCTCCACACCACACTCCAAGATCCTATCACTTCAATAGCAAAAATGCATCATGTCGAACCGTAAGAAAAATGGGATAATTTACCCTTACCTGTGTCATGGAATACAAAATATTCAGAATAACCTAAGAGATAATGTATGGATAAGTAATAAAACTAGTTAGTATATCCCAAAATGACACCCCTACACATGCCACTACGAAATAACTATTAGCACATTTATATAAACTAGTTTATATAAACCATTAAATTGTGAAACCATTACCACAAACCAAAAATAACCTTATCAATCCATTTCAAACAAGGTAAATAAAAAAATGTTCCACAATCCATATCATCATCACACATTGTCACCATAACTTCTATCTTGCAATAGAACACACAATAACAAAACAACCACAGTGGAACTTCCCATCCAAACCCATTCACTTAATTCCAAAACTATTGGTACTTCCCACCAACTTATCCTTTAATGGTGGACCTTAGATCCATTATCTATCCCCTTTTTATAATGGTACTCCCCTCCCACTTTACACATAAAATTCCCAATATAAATAATAATTAATCAACCAACAAGTATAAGGAACCAATTCCATAAAATAATCACCCCATCATTTCCAATCACATGCTAATTCACTTAACAACTCACCCAATTATTGAAAAAATAATTTAAAAAACATTCCATGCCCAACCAAATTTATAAAAATAACATAATTATTGAAATATATTTTCACAAAAATTTTTCATAATCAACCACTACTTGTTTTAAAATCAACATTTTAAAATCACACATCAAGGCCCTTTTTGGAATGAACAATCCATTTTCCCCAAAATACCTAAAACAAAACCAAATGGGATTCCAACGTAATTAGCACATCATTATCAAAATTAGTTTCAAGAAAAAAATATTAATTTCAACAAAAGACACTAATTCTATCCATTTGGAGTCGATAGAGTATGCACCTACCTTTAGGGTTCCATAGAAATCGACCCACAGGCAACCAGAGAACAAATTCGGCAAAAGATTCACTAAAACCACTCTAGATTTCATTATCTATCATCCAGAAGACATAATATCAAAAAAAACACACAAAAAATTCTATATCTAGAGAAAACAAATTTATATCTAGTAAATTGAATGAGTCAAAAGAGTAGATATACAGAAATCCAAAAAGAAACCAATAAGAGAGACATACTCTAGATAAAACACCTTCAAAACACCATGAAACCCCTCTTAATTTCTTTGAAAATGAGTGGGAGAGCCCCTAAAACTATTTAGAACCAAAAATATCATGTTATGATTGAGTGTGAGGATGTTTAGAGTGATATATGTCAAGGTAGAGTGATCTTAGATTAAAAAATCCCCTCTTTATGTGGAAACAATGTTTGCCCATAATGTTTGGAAAACCATTCAATAACCAAGAGCATTAAATTGCCTCAAGATAAAGGGTCCTACATAATTGTTTTGAACGATTTGGAAAACTGTGTGAAGCCCACTATCTCCCCCAGCACGGTTTCTTAGAGAACCCACACAGTTTTCCCTAACTGTGCTCAAACCTACCACCCTTCAAAAGCCTCCAAACTGATTCAAAACCATTCCAAACTCTCATAACCACTACCCAACCCATCCCATGATCATAAACTCAGAAGAAGGATAAAATAAAAGCTACATACCTCAAACTGGGGGTCCAACAAGTTTCTGTACACAATCAATGAGAATCTATGTAAAATAAGTTTTCCATCAAAATGAACCCTCCCGTGGCATATAATTACGATTTTAATCACCCATAAAAGATACAAGATTCCTTGAGTGTATAAATAGGGTCATGTTTCTATAAAAATCATCAGGGATCTCTCTAATATACCTTGATCCATCAATAATATGTCAATCACAAAATTTTTCACATGACCATCATGAATCTTGATTTTTTATCAATCTCGTCCAAGTCCATAAACTTTTATTAATTAACCTCATAGATCAAAAATGATGAACATAATGAATTAATTTAAGAGAGGGAAAAAAACTTACATAATAATTCTCAATTTTAATCAAGGCCAATGATTATAATTCCAAAACGAAAAATGGGATGAAGTAAATTTTTTCAATGAAATTAGATAAGATAGGTCGTGAATAATAATTAACTAGTTGGTCAAATTGATAATTATGTTTACATATTTATGATTTTATTAAACCTTTGAATAAAAATAACTATTTTTCATGATGAATTTGGATAAATATGGATACCTAACTTCGGAATTAATTGATTTATATAAACATTCATTATCTCCTAAAAAACCACTGAATTTTCTAATAAAATTTTTATTCATCCCATGAATATCCTTAATATTTACACATTGATCCATGATCCTGATATTTTCTATCAATAAAAAAATTCTTTTAAATCTCCTTCCATTCAATCACATGGTTATGAAACTTAACCATATATTTTTCTATGTTCACCAATTTATAAAATGGAGGCATGGATATACCATTTAATAAATTAAATAAATAATATAATTTTTTTATTTATTATGAATTAAGAAAACATCACTAGAAATGATCATCTCACATTGAAAAAATATTGTATTTTTGGATAAAACTGTTATCCAAACTTCAACATTAGTTTTAGGATATCCATTTCAGGTTCTTATAAATTAGAATTATAATCATTATATTTTTTTTGTTCAATATATATAAATTTTTACAAATTATCATTACATATATATCATTTTCATTTAACATTCAAGAATTAACATCGACACTCAAATAAACTATTGGATAAACAATATAAATTTTGAATGTATTTTAATGTGAGAACACCCGTTTTTACTCACTTCCCACCATAATTTTTGTTTTTCAAAAATATAAAATACCTACTATAAAATGTGTGGTAATATTCCCATTATTAATCTTTATCTAATTAGTATTAAAAGAATAAATCATTCCACCAATGAAATTACACTAGTTGGGATGCCAATAAAATATGGATCATCCTGGAAAAATCATCTAACACATCATTATATTTTAATAAGGAGACTCTATATAGGATTTGCAATTCATCCAAATAAAAATCATTCAAATGATCATGCATGTATCTACTAAAAATTTGAAGAAACACACACTCATAAAGTTCAAATAATCATCGATGATTACTTTATTTCATTAGCACATATACGATAACATTATCATAATGTTTCCTTACTGAACACATGGTATATCTTTTCAAATCCCAGTTCCTATAATGTTTATCTACATATTATATCTCCCAAACATTTTTGTTTATCATCCACCACTAGATAACCAAATCTACACTTTCATTGGATACACTATTTATTACTACACGAGTGTTGACCCCCCCATAAATATCCAACATAGGGGTTACAGTCAATGTTTATCATATAATAAAATAAATATCTACTTCACAATAGTATAGTTAAAAATTATTCAATAATAACACTCCCAAAATAATAATTAATACTTCTTAATCTATCCATGGACCAAAGATATAATATCCCACTTCCATTTTTTGACATCAAGTGGATTGGCCAATATGTATGGAACATGATACACGTTCAAACCATTATTATATGTATGTCATTGTGAAACTAACTCAATTTTATTCTATTCCATTCAATGAAGAAAATGAAAAACTGATTATCTCAATTTGCACACTCCCCTTTATGATATACCACCAAAAGGGAGGTATTAAACTCCTTTATTACCAACACATTCTTCACAAATTGATCAACCTATTTTCATCAAAACAGGATTACATTGTCCCATAGTAATAAAAACTATATGGTTTGTGTAAAATGGATGTATATTCACAAATATATTTATAAGTGATGTCAAATGGTGTACTATAAAACATACTCTACCTAAATATTAGTTCTACCACCAATAGATGCGTCTCAAATTAATTCAATGTAAAAAATATTTTTATAATGGATTTCCCCAACAAAACCATATAACACATGATATAGAAATTGTATTCTTCACACAATTAACTGAAGGAAATAGTATCTTATCTACCTTACCATGGTAAATTAAAAAAAATTCATCGATTCCATTACAACCTCATACAAACATGACATTGAATTCATCATAAAGATGCATACCATCGCATATTACTTATTTAGAGTTTGGACTATTTTTAAGTAATAAAAATGTTGTAATTCCAGAAAAAGCTTCATTCTCAACACCTCAGAAGAATTTCACAGCTCATTCCATTTGAATAGAAATATTTTTTGAGTTTGTATTTCTGTTCGGAAACTATATGATTTAATTTTTCCAAAAACATAATATATTACCCTATAAATCCAAGGAAACACCACACCATATTGAGAACCAATTGTGGTTCACATGATATAACTACCATTATCCATGTGGTTTCAGTGGATACTCAATAATTTTAAATTATATGTGCCACAATGATTATATATTTATCCAAAAACTAGAAGACCAATAAAATTACATAAAATTTATAAGTCATTAGTAACTCAAGGATGGAACTATATTTATTCAGATACCCCTCATCAAATTCATGTAGATAAGAATGTCATATATTATGAAAACATTAAAAAATTATAGGAATAGTGGGATGATTCAGTTAATTAGTGAAATATACTTAGTGGGGGAAATAATTAAACCAAAAGGAATCAAGTGGAAATAAAAAAACTAATGGACATTTCATAATTTCACCATCAAGATAGACTCCTTAAAAACCAAAAACATGCTATAAATTTAATAGATATACAAAATCATGATCCATCATGCACAATTTCTTCTGTCAAATATATCCTCTAAACATGTCAAGGGGGAATTATTATTAGTCATAAGAAAAATTTGATATTGATATATAACATAATACCAAAACATCTTTTCTTCATTCTTATAGAACAGCCAAATTTATATCCTGATGTATATGTTGTAGCTTAGTAAAACATTCATTCACGTGTCCTTCCAATTTCACTATTAGTAACAATTTCATAGTAGGGTACAATTGGTAAGATGTAAAATATATCATTGATGACCTTAGGTGCAAGTAAATAGAATTGATTACCACCCACTAATTTTTTCGTCTATGAATAAAATTAATAGTGGTGTCAACATATACCTACAAAACCAATAAATAGACAGTTTATTATGAACAAAAAAGACCATGTTCCATTCCATTCAACAAATGACAATTTCAAAATATTTCATGCACCGGTGCATATTAAATGTACCCAAAATTAATGGATATCTAAATAATATAATATTGTATCACCAATCAATGAGAACCTAAAATATCAAATGATGATCATTGATATGTTTAGATAATATTCTTAAATATTCAAAACTATGGTTAATTTCATATGTATTAATCATATCATCAAAATATACCATTTAAAAAAATTCCCCAATAAGAGATATCACACACTATAAAAGGATTTCTGATATTTTCATTTCACAATATATTAGAGTCAGTAGCCCCATTGGTTGGATATAATCATTAATAGAATCTAATATTGAAGGAATATAGTGTTGAAGGAATTTTACATTAATATTTATATTAGTATAGAGATATATGTACTAAAGTCAAGAATAAAACCATAAATCATATTTGGTACCTCATAGACATACACCTCTACAACTTTGATAGGACTTTTCGATTTTCTATGATAACACTATTTTATGTATATAATTCCTAGTGTAGTTGGTTGATGTAATTCATTAGGTCTCCATACATAGGCTAGTGGACACCAAATGGATGTCAACCCCCAATTACAAACCTCTACGAGTGATCTCTCTATCACCATTTTCCACATTAGCATTCCCTAATAAACATTAAGGATGAAAGGGAACCATTTTAGATCTAATGTCTTAGTAGTGACCATACTAAAACTATAATGCAGAGATGTATTTTTTCATAACATATTAATTGATTATGATATGATATTTTTATGATTCTTTGTGTAATCAACTATTTTCATAAATCCCAGTTTCATATAAAAAAGAACATTTTTATAATCTATGTTAATGATAAAAGGTTATATGTCATTAGGGAAAAAATTCATGAACTCAATCTTGGTTTCTATCAACTCAATATTAGTATGATTATATAGAATACAAAAACGTCATTGCACATTATAAATAATCTATCTATGTTTTCTTTTATTTGAACTATTGGTGTGTATAATTGTTTTAGAATTTTAACAATACTCTCCAATAAAATATAAACATCATGAAGAATGAACTCCCAATGACAATAGATGGATCTATGTTGCTAAAAATATTATTTTTTGGCTAGTTTGTGTGTATAATCATCATAATTCACTATTACTATAAGATATTTACCTATTATGGAGTCATCTTTGGAATGTTTTTCATAGAATTCCCATGGTATCCCAAGGAGATTCAAACATCATTCTTCAAGATCAAATTCCCGGATTGAAGATCTGCTCTATTTCTGAGATTTAGATCTGGATCATAATCAATATAGTTGTGCCAAATTAATTTTGGGGATTTACTTTGGACTATAATCTATCAATGAACTGATGTAGGTGGTCTAAATTGAACTCCAGTAGTTGTCCATTTGGTATGTGCGTGTGAGATTATTGATTTGTTAGCTTCCCTTAATAATTGATTTTTTATCATTGAGTAATTTAGAAGGTGGAGTTAACTTGAGTTTACCTTAGTGATTAGATGGATGATTGAACAATGGAGATAAGGATCTGTCCAAATAGATTATTGATTTTGGGGAATTTTTTGTGAAGTTATATATTATAATTGTGATATTGAATGTTGTTGGGTTTGAGATAATTCATCAGGGGGAATTAATTATGATAAAATGGTTTTATATGAGAGATAATTAATAGTGAATTAAGTTGATCCCATGAAATTGAGTAGGATAGTTAATTGTCAGTTTATTTATGAAATGTTGAGATTTTATTCGCAAAATTAATTGTGGAAAAATATTTTTTTAATATGATTTGTGTTTAGTGATTAATTAATTGAAGAACTAAAAAATGGGGTGTGTACTTAGTTAATTATTGGGTTAACTAACAGTATATTATATGAATAATGAATCATTTGATTAGTAAAATAATTATGTGGTTAATAATGATGAAATAATAAATGATGTGAATGATTTGGAATGTGGGTTTTGGACATGGTTTTTAGACCAATTGAGAAGATGTGGCATGTGACATGGTATTCTACCCAAATAGTTGATACATGCTCTTATGAGATTGTGTGGTAGACATGACCATCTACACCGATTGACAATGTGGGGTGTGAGATATTGATATCTACACGTATTGAGTTTTTGAGAGTTAAACATCATGTTTCACACCAAACTAATTATAATGATTAATTGTTAGTGGAATTAGAGACATGTATCAAACCCTAGTGTAATGTAATTATTAATGAATAATTGACCAATTAATAATTATTTAATAATACCTTATATTTATTAATTCATACTATTTTAGGAAATTTTTTCGTTTTCAATTTAGTTAGTCACCAATGGTGGTGGCCTATTAAATTGTAATCACACCATATTTGGACCACCTGATCAGCACCCAAGCAAAAATTGTTATAGAAAAAGAGGACAAGGGAAATGCCCTTGGATTTGTTGAGGTTTGGGAAATGGTGAATGGGTGAGGGAACCATACATAGATCGAGACCCACATAGGAGTCATTGTATATTTATATATATTTTTATTGTAGATAGTAGAAAATTAAACTGTTAAAGCATGATTTTCATTTCATATGATAATTGAATTTCAGGTTTTGATTATCTTGTGACTTGGAATTGTAATGGTTATTTATATGATTCTAAATTTTTTATTCTTGTTTTCTTTTGTTTGTGTTTTAATATGATAAAATATAGTATAATATCCCCATGACTATCTAAGTAGACCATCACAGCTAGTCGACACCCTCTAGCATATGGTGAGGTGTGGATGACGACATGTGACCAACTTGTTGGGAGGACCATTTAGTGGCACCCAGTTCGGGATGTTACAATGTAGTATATGTGGTGTTTTATTTATTTCTTATTAATTTGTAATATTATTCTAAGAATGGTATAAAATAGACTATGAAGAATCAGGGCATGGTAATCAGCTCGTTTATGGGATTTGCAAACCCATGTATGAGGGAAATCTGGGTACTCAGTGTGGGAATGCGGTGATTGCTATTTTTTTACTGTTTGATATTATTTAACCTTGTGTGAAACACATGTTGTGTGATGTGATATATTTTTTTAGAATTGTTGATTATTAATTTGTGACCCGAAGATGCATTATATTTCATTCTGCAAGAAAAATTCTATATACTTATGGTTATTGTGAAATGCAACATTTTAGGCACCCCCAAGAAATAGTTTATGTGTATGATATTGAAATTAAACTAATTTCCTTCATGTGAGATTGAATGGAAAATTTTCCCCATCAGGAATTGAAAAATATAAAATAAATGATGAAAATTGAGAGTAATGCGTTATCTAAAGGAATAACCTATTGATTAAATTTTTTTCACACATGTTAACCATGGAATAGTATTAGGATAGTTAGGGGTAGCGATTGTGCCTTGGTGTTGACCGAGTAGTGAGATATAGAAAAAGGATTTTTAACACATGATGTGTTTATTGTTTCTCTTAATTAAATGTTACATATTTCTTTTTTGAGACCTAAGACATGTGATTAGAATTGTAGATATTATTTCACTTATGAACCTTATTGGGAGGAAGACAGAGGGGCATGGCTTGAAGTGAACTTCCAGATATGTAGCATGAGGTACCATTGGTGCAAGAAGAGGAGGGATGGAAACAATTCCTAGAGAACAAATCTTGTTTCATGTAATTCATGGAGAAATTTCTAGGGTGGGTTATAAAATGCATGTCTGAGTTGACAAGGGTGATTCAGGTGTATCACCCTTTGACTTATAATAGATATGGTGAACCTGAGGGAGATGAATTCTTTATTGAATACATAGTGACCATACATGAACAATTTAAGACATTGAATAAGAGGATGGTCAAGTTTTATTCTTTTATGATACAAGGGAAAACAAAGAATTTGTGGGACATTCAAGATTGATTTGGATAAGCTGATGATATTCAATGGAATAAAATTTCGGATAAATTCATGGAGAACTATATTCTAAGACACTATGACAATAGAAGACTTTAATGTATATGAAGATGTCCTAGGAAAGAAAATCCATAATGTATTATGCTCAACATTTAAAAAATTTCTATTATTATTCACTAGATTTTGTAGAACATGAGTCTTCGTCAACAAAAAGATTTTGAAATTGAAATATGAGTGAAATTAAGACCTAGGTGAATAAATTTCGGATGATGAGGTTCTCTATGGTGGTGAATCATGCTCTCGTTTCAGAGGGTAATCTGAGGTTAACATATAGTACTAGATAGGTAGTTTTTTCTAGATGATCATGTAGTGTGGCTTTTGATAGAATAAATCATCATTAAGAGAACCTCATTTAGGATAGTGGAATGCAAGGTGGGAAATGATGTTGAACAATTGATTAGCATATTACTGTAGTGCTTTTTCACTAGTGTGGTATGCTCAGACACTACCACCGACTTTTCCCATAACCAGTAGGGGTGTGCTGATTTGTGGAAATATAAGTAAAGAATAGATGTTCTATAAGAAGAAATGATAGGCTAGTTTTGAGGGAGAAACATGTCAATGTCATAGGGTGTAAATGGGGTCATTTACACTATATAGTTCTGGCAGCTGAGGTACTTCTCACTAAGGCAGTAGAGGGCGTGGACGTGGTTCATTAGGGTATGAGTGACTATACCACTAGAGTGGTACTACCGAGTGACTTCAGTCATCGTGTAATGGCCCAGACCTCTTCGTCCCATTCCTTTTTCAAAAAAGAAGTCACGAAGTGTTTTGGAGGGTAAAATGGACTTTTCCCACACTTTCCAGAATTTTGAAACTACATGCCGTGTAGTTTGACTGAACACCATGTACCCCATTGCCAGGTATACTCTGTGTTGAAGGCTGTGTCCTTACCGTGTGAAATAAATGGGTGCACGCCGTGTACCCCAAACTACACGCTGTGTAGTCTCTTCCTTCTTTTGTGTTACCTTCAAGTCATATGTTGACCAGTCAACAGCCATGTGCCATGTTGGAGCTGTGTCCTTACCATGTTAAATAAATGGGTATACGCCGTGTATCCAATACTACACGCCGTGTAGTCTCTACCCACGTATGTGTTACCTTCATGCCGTGTGTTGACTATTCAACAACCGCATTCCAGGTTGAAGCCGTGTTGGAAGCCGCGTGGTGACAGAGTGAAATAAATGGGTATACAACATTTAACATAAAGTACACACCGTTTACTTTTACTTTTCTCACCTATAAATGGAGGGGTCCCCTCCTCCTTTTCAACTCACCTCTCTCCTCCCCATTCCTCTAAGCAGAGCTCTCCCAAGAGACTTGAAGGCTCATTTTCTTCCATAACTTATTTGTCTGTGCTCTGATTTACGATCCATCTATGGAAATGGGATTGTAACGATGAGGCGGAACATCCGAGATTGGATCTGTTGTCTTTACTAAGACCTTTACTTTCCAACTTCCACCTGAGGAGGTTTTGCCGGGGCTCGATAGAGGTGACAGATGCCAACAGACGTCTTCTAAGGTTGATCTGGGGGCGCGTTGTGATCAGAACCTGTTGAGGTAGGGATCTTACCTTTGTCTCTCTAATTTTTGCATCATGTGGGGTGGGTATCCTTTCGTTATCATGATAAGTAGTTTAAACTTTAAATAAATATAATAACTGGTTAAATAACGGGGATGGAGGAGTTGTTATGTTTATCTTATATCCTGTGATTTTATGTTGTGAATTGATTAGGCTTCTGCCTACTGAAAATCATGGTCGTTGTGGGCCTTTTCATGCACAATTAAATGATGCCCTATCTTTCTAGACCATCTTTGTGAATCGAACTTTGTTGAATATGGAATTTTATTAATCACTTAATGTTGGCTGATTAAAATCTGGAACCCATGTGTGATCACCCTGGTTTACCAAAATAGAATAATGAACATGTGGGTTTTGTCTTGGTTACGTGGTGTGTGAAAGGTGGGGGGTGAATCCTGGGTTGTTACGAATGGAACGGGCATCAGGGATATGGTAAATAATGTTAATGGGGAGATGATGTGGCACAAACCTTGTTTTGTGGGTTCTTGTGAATCGGGTGGGCAGCGGGGCTGCGATAAATGGTATCAAGGGATGATGATGTACGGTGCGGTTGTGGTTATGGCAGATGGCAGCGGGGCTGCAGTGATGGGTTTGAATGTAAACAGGCTGTGGGTTGTGAATAATAAATAAAATGTGGAATATTTATTGAATGGTGGGGCATGGTAATGCAACAGGATTAATAATCAATGGGTTGGTTGGTTAATAAGAATGGACTTGCGGTGCTGCTTTGTTTTCCTAACTTGATTTGTGGATGGCACGGATATGTTTCATGAACGATTGATGTGGTTGGTTGTGGATAGTTTCCCAGTAGTTAACGAACTAATAAGCTGATTATGTTGAAACATGAAAAACTAAATGGGGCTGGGGTTGTTTGTTGTATGCATTCTTCGTAGTAGCAGTGTCGAGGCACGTGCTCAGTTCTCTGATTATAAGCCATAGGTTGGGCTGAGTGTTTGGTATGTATATATATATATATATATCTGTATCTTTGTGTTTTATCGCACCACAACATTGTTGAGCACTTAGTGCCGGACACTCCCATTTTATGGGAGAGGGTGTTTTCCCATAATCACTAACTCATTCCTGCTCCTTCTTCCCTAGGTTGTGATGGCTTGAGGCGAACATACACCTACGACCCTTCAAGTAAGTTTTTATTGGGGTGGATTAGACCTAGACTATTCCAGCATGTTTGTTTTCCCATGAAACTTCGAGATGAGGCACATGTGTGTGCGGGCGGGATACGTGGTTGTGAGGCTCCGGTGCGTGCTGGCGCGATACGTGGATGTGGGGCCCAGGTGTGTGCAGTCGGGATACATGGTTGTGGGGCCCAGGTGTCTGCGAGCGAGATATGTGGTTCTTGAGGCCCATGTGTGTGCGTGCGGGAATAGTGTGGTTGCGTCATGTTGTTCGCCGTTAGGAAGAGCAGATAACTAATGGGAAATGGTTCGGGGTACCCAATACTATTGTTCTTATATACTACTACATGTTGTTATTGTTTTTTTGGTGAGTGTGGCTGGTGAGGTTGGGTGGATATAATTCCTTGCTAGGTTTCTTTTGTTGTTCTCATGGGACATTAGGATGTCTCCCAACTTGTGCACGCGAGCTTTAGGTTTCCCAACTGAGTATACTTGCATGATCACCCTACGTTTACTTTCAGGTTTCTCGGAGGACTACCAGGGCTGTGCGGGACCCTACTCATCAGACAGTTGGAGTTATTTCAGTTGATGTATTTTTGTTTTCTTTTGGTATTGTACTTTGAGCATTCTTGTACTTTAACCTTGTTATAAAATTGTTTAAACATGCATGTGGGATTGGTTTGGGTTTATTTCTATATACTTGTTCTTTTCCTTTTTGGGTGGTTGTCTTGTCCTGTTTCCCGATATTAAATAATGAAAAGGGTAATGCCTCCCATATTTTTGAAAACACATACCCTTGGTGCTAGTCGCCACCCTGAGGGCTACTGGAGGTGGGACTTGGGGGTCATTATCTCCCTTTCACCATTTCCAGCTCAGTAGGGGCATCTTTGGTGGGAGGGGGTCATGACAGAATGGTATCAGAGGAGGTGTTTGCGGGCGGGAAGAGTATGGTAGCGTCTTTACATTCACCATTAGGAAGATAATCTAACTAGTGGTAAATGGTGCGGGGTACCCAATACTCTTGTTCTTATATACTAATACCTGTTGTGATTGTGTTTTTGGTGAGTGTGGCTGGTGAGGTTGGGTGGATAAAATTCCTTTCTAGGTTTCTTCTGTTGTTATCACGGGACATTAGGATGTCTCCCCACTTGGGCACGTGAGCTTTAGGTTTCTATAATGAGAATACTTGTATGATCACTCTACGTTTACATTCAAGTTTCCAGGAGGACTACCAGGGCCTTGTGGGACCGTACTAGTCGGATTGTTGGAGTTGTTTCAATTTCTGTACTCTTGCTTTCTTTTGGTATTGTACTTTGAGATTTCTTGTACTTGCACCTTGTTATAAAATTTTTTAAACATGCATGTGGGATTAGTTTGGGTTTATTTGTATACACTTGTTATTTTCCTTTTTGGGTGGTTGACTTGTCCAATTTCCTGATCTTAAACAATATAAATGGTAATGCCTCACATATTTTTGAAAACTCATACCCTTGGTGCTAGTCGCCACCACGGGGCCTACTCGAGGCGGGACTCGGGGGTCATTATCTCCCTTTCACCATTGCCAGCTCAGGAGGGGCATCATTGGTGGGAGGGGGTCGTGACAGAATGGTATCAGAGGGAGGATGAGAGATAGGATGGAGTCTAGAGTTAGTCACATAGAGGATTTCATGGGATGGTAGGTAAACCGTGTTAGTTAATCATGGTGAGTGACATAGGCCAGGGAAGACCAGATATGACACGGGATTTTAGGGCCCCCCGTGATCTGATGCAAGGACTCTGAGCCTATAGAACAACCAAGTTAGACTACATTGATTGCAGGGTAGAGACCCTAGGGAAGGTACATGCATCATCGTGATTGTGTTTTACTTGATTTGGGTGTTCTGGGAATGAAATTGAAATAAAATGATAAAATGAAACTCTGAGAAATTTCCTTACTAATTGGGTTGAGGCGGTCATTGTTTACCATACAGCTATGGCACCTGGACGTCGTCCTCAGGTGGCTCAGACGGCCGAGGCCTAGCAGATTTAGGTAGTCGATTAGTTGAGGATTGACCAAGAGGTGGAAGATAGCCAGTGGAAGAAGACTCTCCATTCTTTAAAGCGGCAAACCCTCAAGAAGTACAAGGGTTGTACTTCAGATACAGAGACAGAGGGGTGGCTTGAGGAGCTAGGGATCGCTTTTACCTGATTCGTACTCAAAGGTAGTACTGGTTTCCCCTAGCAGTCAGTCAGCTGATAGGTGCGGCGAGACAGTGGTGGACTCTCTACCTCGGATAGAGGATAGTGGAAGAGGTTTTGTGGGATGATTTTGATAGGGAATTCTGAGATGGATTCCTTTCTTCCATGATCAATGCGGAGAAGAAGCAGGAGTTACACTCCCTTAAGCAAGGGAGTATGTCAGTACAATAGTTTGGGATCATGTTCAAGGATCTCCTGCGCTTTGCTCTGGATCTCTTTCTGGATGAGGTGTCTCGGGTGAGACATTTGGAGGAGGCACTTCGTCCTTCGCTCCAGTATGCTGTCACCCCCTTCACCCTTCTGATGTACATGGCAGTACCGAAGAAGGAAGAAGTTGTAGAGAGGATGCACTCACCGGGAGGTGCACCACGAGAGAGGATTCATCCTGGTTCATCAAATGGGGAGGCAGTCAGCAGCAGGTCTCTTGCGACGGGACCTTCCAGGTTCAGGCCAGTGGGGAGCAGGCACCAGCCGTTCTAGATTAGATCTTGAGGCCCTCATCCCTTCTTCACGAGCCCAAGACTAAAGAGTTTTTCTTGTGGAGGTTTCGGGCACATTCAGAGACGATGCTCGACCCGACATCAGTACAGTGGAGGTGGGCTGGTTCAGCGCCCACCTCAGCAGCACCAGTTTCCGGTGAGGCCCTTCCAGTAGCAGTAGGTCCATGCTCCTCTGAGGGCAGACTTTGCGGGAGGATGCCGACCTCAGGGTGCTCCTCAGGGACCACGACCAGGGCATGGTCGGGGAGGTGGATGACATCAGAGAGGTAGAGGAGATGGGCGTGGACAGTTGAACGCAGCATAGTTGGTAGCTCCGGCAGGACCAGAGGTGGTGCGAGGTATGATTTGTTTTTTAGCACTCTTGATTCAGCTTTGTTCGATTCGGGAGCTTCGCACTCCTTTGTTGCACCTGGTCTGTTTCATGCTTTGGAACTAGAAGTAGAGGGATCTTCCATACCACAGGTTCTGAGTACACCAGTTGGAGGCCAGAACAACATATCTTGTGTTTTAGGGGGATGTGGGCTGACGTTGGGACCACATCGATCTAGTGGGGACCTTCATCTATTATAGATGAAGCCATATGATGTCATCCTAGGCATCATCTGATTGTTTTCTATTATTGTCGTTATCGACTGATTCTAGAGAAGAGTCGTGTTTCTCCGACGTGGATGGCCAGCGTGTATCTTGTGTTGGCAAGAGGATCTATCAGGTAGGAAGCCGGCATGTGAAGCCTCTCCTTTCCTTTTTAGGCGAATAATTATTGGTTCTAGCTGATACAGAGATGATGGTTGTCTCGGAGGTTATTGGGGAGTTCCTTGATGTATTTCTTGAGGAGGTTGTGACTCTACCCCCCCCCCTCCCCAGACACGATGCTGAGTTCTGGATATACTTACAACATGGTGACCGTCCTATTTCGATGGCCCCTTATCGGATGGCACCTTCACAGTTGTCGAAGTTGTGGATTCAGATTGATGATCTGATGGAGAAGGGTTTTGTTCGACCTAGTGTATTGCCATGGGGTGCTCCTGTTTTGTTCATGAAGAAGGATGATGGTTGTCTCAGACTATGCATAGACTACCGAAGGTTGAACTAGGTAACGGTCAAGAACTGTTACCCCCTTCCAAGGATAGATGATCTCTTTGACCAACTGAGGGGAGAAGTTTGGGTTTCTATGTTTGTTCTACGATTTGGATATCATCAGCTGTGGGTAAAGTATAGTGACATCTCGAAGATGTCTTTCATGTGCAGGTATGGGTACTTTGAATTTGTAGTGATGCCGTTTGGAGTTACGAATGGATCCGCCATATTCGTGGGGCTTATGAACATTGTCTTCCGATAGTTTATAGACCGGTTCATCGTTGTGTTTATCGATGACATCTTGATCTACTGAAGATCAGAGGAGGAGCATGTTGACCATCTTAGGGCAGTCTTAGAAGTCTTTCGACACCACCAGATTTACGGTAAATTGATTAAGTGTAAGTTCTTGACACAAGAAGTACACTTCCTTGGGCACGTAGTGTCTCAGCATGGAGTGTCAGTGGACCCTTCGAAGGTGGAGGTAGTTGTTTCTTAGGTAGAACACTAGAGCGTGGTAGAAGTTCATAGTTTCTTATGGTTAGTTGGTTACTATCGTAGTTTCATTTTGGACTTCTCTCGAGTTGCTTCTCTATTGACTGCATTGACTTGGAAGAACCAGGTTTTCCTTTGGAGCAAACAGTGCCCGAAGGATTTTGACTAACTGAAGGAGAAGTTGGTCAGGGCTCTCGTACTCATGTTCCCAGAGGAAGGGTTGTTGTATGAGGTGTTTTGTGATGCTGGTGGCCTTGGTCTGGGGTGTGTGCTGATGCAGAAGAAGGGAGTGATCTATTATGGGTCTAGGTAGTTATGCCCTCAAGAGCGTAACTATGTCACCCATGACCTAGATCTTGTAGCAGTAGTGTTCACACTGAAGTTGTGGCGGCATTACCTCCTTGGGGAGCGCTTTGTGGTCTTCTCAGATCACAAGAGCCTGTGTTATATCTTCTCCCAGCATGACCTGAACCTGCGGCAGCAGATATGGGTCGAGTTTCTCCAAGACTATGACTTTGAGATCTCTTACACTGAAGGTAAGGGCAACGTTGTGGCTGATGCCCTGAGCCATAAGTCACATTAGGAAGTGGTTCGAAAATCTTCCGCTTGTTGGAAGGCGATGGGAGAGTTGGCTACCTTGCACTTGGATGCAAGGGTAGAAGGTGTAAGAGGCTATTTGTTTTAGATGACGGTGCATTCCTCCTTGTTGCGGAAGGTGGAAGAGTCTCAGTGGGGGGAATCCAAGGTGGATGTAATGCGGGATCGTTTAGATCATGTAAACACTCTAGAAGGATGGTTAGAGGACAGACGACATCAAATGATTTTCCATGGAAGGTTGTTTGTTCTGGAGGCAATGCATGAAGGATTTCTCTGTGAGTCCCATAGCTCAGCCTTGGCGGTACATCCAGGAGTTACAAAAATGTACTGAGGCCTGAGGGAACAGTTTTGGTGGCCATGGGTGAAATAGTCAGTGGCGGAGTTTGTGGCTAAATGCCTAGTGTGTCAGCAAGTGAAGGCTGAACAATGTGTTCCCAGTGGTTTGTTGCATACTTTAGATTTCCTCGAGTGGAAGTGGGATGAAATCTCAATGGACTTCGTCACAGGAATGCCTAGAGCTTAGGGTGGTTATAATGCTATCTGAGTAGTGGGGGATTGACTGACGAAATTACCTCACTTCTTAGCAATTAAGGATTCAGGCCCGGTGTGTACCTTAGAATAGAGGTACGTATATGAGGTTGTGCTGTTACACGAAGTCCCGAAGACTGTCATCTATGATCGAGATACTCGGTTTATATCACGAGCCTAGAGGGGTTTACAAAGTGATTTTTGCACCCATCTACACCTTATCACTGCTTTCCACCCCCAGACCGATGGGCAGACAGAGCGGACTATCCAGACGTTGGAGGACATGCTACGAGCATGCGTTCGTGATTTCAGAGGATCATGGGTACGAAAATTTCATTTAGTAGAGTTTGCCTACAACTACAGCTTCCACCCTACTATTGGAATGGAACCGTTTTAGGATCTATATGGAAGACCATGTCGTTCACCCATTTGCTGAGCAGAGGATGGTGAGACAGGTTCTCTTGTGACAGAGGTAGTACAGAGCCCCACAGAGAAGGTTTAGCTTGTGTGTGAGAGGATGAAAGCGGCTCAAGACCGACAGAAGTCTGATGAGGATCGTCGAAGGATTCCTTTGGAGTTCGAGGTGGGACACCATGTGTTCTTGAAGGTTTCCCCTTGAAGGGGGAAGTGGAGGTTCGGGAAGGGGAGTAAACTCTCCCCTAGGAACATCAGATCTTTTGAGGTGCTGAGGCGAGTCGGCACGGTGGCATATCGACTGGCCCTGCCACCTCAGTTGGAGAAGGTTCATGACGTCTTCCACGTCTCCCTGCTTTGTCAGTACTTACATGATGAATCTCACATTATCGACTGGGGAGAGCTAGATATGGGAGACAACGTGACCTTTGAAAAATGAACAGTTGGAATTGAGGATCATAAAGATAAGGTGTTCTGTGGACGATCCATCACCTTGGTTCGTGTGTTGTGGAGGCATGGCAGCCTCGAGGAGATCACTTGGGAGTGGGAGGCCCAGATGCACGCTCAGTACCCGGAGTTGTTTTGACTTGTTTTTTTCCTTTTTCTTCTTTTGACCTTTGTGTTTGTGTTATACTCTGTAACATTGATATATCGAATCCTTGGCTTGTCGAGTATGAGACATTTTGTTTCCTTGTTCTCTGGAAGTGTGTAGCATGTCTGGATGTGTGGGAAAAAGAGAAAAACCAGATCCTTAATCGAGACACATTAATGTTGATGCGATTGAACCCGTGCGAGAGGGTCAGTTCCACCTTAAAAGGATAATATCTCGACATAGGAGAAGAAATTTCCCCAAATCACATGTTCGAGAAGTGTGTTGGTTGTGTGGTGTTGGCGGTAGTGCAAGTTGAAAAATCCTAATGTATGAAGGTGGGAAGACCCAATTCTTCATCGAGGCGCATTAATGAGGATGCGATTCAACCCATGCAGGTGAGTCAGTGCTACCTAAAGCGGATAATATCTCAACATAGGAGAAGGAATTCCTAACACATATGAATAGGGTTGTTGGTTGGGTTCCTGTTATAACGAGAAACCTAAGAGGTATCTTTTTGGGTTTCCTCTGGGTTAGTTTTTGAATTCTCGAGGACGGGATTGTTTTAAGAGGTATCTGATGTAATGGCCCGGACCTCTCTAGCCCATTCCATTGTCAAAAATAAGGTCACGAAGTGTTCTGGAGGGTAAAATGGACTTTTCCCACACATTACAAAATTTTGAAACTACACACCGTGTAGTTTGAGTACACGAAGTGTACCCCCTTACTGGGTATACCCCGTGTTGAAGGCCATGTCCTTTCCACGTGAATTAAATGGGTGCACGCTGTGTACCCCAAACCACACATTGTGTAGTCTCTCCCCGCGTATGCGTTACCTTCAAGTCATGTGTTGACTAGTCAACGGCTATGTTCCATGTTGGTTCCGTGACCTTTCCGTGTAAAATAAATGTTCACATTCATTGTATCCAATACTACACGTCGTGTAGTCCCACCCCACGTATGTGTTACCATCATGCCATTTGTTGACCAGTCAACGGACGCGTTCCGCGTTGAAGGCCGTGTTGGAAGCTTCGTGGTGACTGTGTGAAAAAAATGGGTACACACCGTATACCATAAAGTACACACCGTGTAATTTATATTTTCTCACCTATAATAGGCGGGGTACCATCCTCCATTTCAACTCTCCCCAATCCTCCCCATTCCTCTGATCAGAGCTCTCCGAAGAGGCTCGAAGGCTCCATTTCATCCATAACTTCTTCGTCCGATCTCTGATTTACGATCCGTCAGCGGCCATGGGATCATAACGATGAGGCAGAACATCGGAGTTTGGATCAGTTGTCTTTCCTTCGACCTGAACTTTCCAACTTCCACCCGAGGAGATTTTTCCGGGACACAACAGAGGTGACGGACGCCGACAGACGTCTTCTAAGGTTGATCTGGGGGAGCGTTGTGATTAGAACCTATTGAGGTAGGGATATTACCTTCGTCTCTCTAATTTTTGCATCATTCAGGGTGGGTATCATTTTGTTTCATGAGAAGAAGTTGAACCATTAAATAAAGATAATAACTGGTTAAAGAACAGGGATGTGGGATTTTTTATGTTTATCTTATATCCAATGATTTTATGTTGTGAATTGATTATGCTTCTTCCTACTGAAAATCACGGTCGTTGGGGGCCTTTTCTTGTACAATTAAATGTTTCCCTATCTCTCTAGTCCATATTTTTTAATGGAACATTATTGAATGTGGAATTTGATTAATCACTTAATGTGTTCTAATTAAAATCTAGAACCCTTGTGTGTTCACCCAGTAAAACAAAATCGAATAATGAACATGTGGGTTTTGGCTTGGTAACATGGTGTGTGACAGGGAGTGAATTCTAGGTTGTTACGAATAGAACGGGTAGTAGGGTTGTGGTAAATGATGTTAAAGGGGAGATAATAGGGCATGAACCTTGTTTTGTAGGTTGTTTTGGATCGGGTAGGCAGTGGGGCTTCGACAAATGGTATCATGGGATGATGATGTACAGTGTGGTTGTGGTTATGGCAGTTGGAAGCAGGGCTACAGGGATGGGTTTGAATGTGAACGGGCTATGGGTTGTGAATAATAAATAAAACGTGGAAGATTTAATGAATGGTGGGGCATGGAAATGGAATGGGATTAATAATCAATGGGTTGGTTGGTTAATAAGAAGGGACTTGTTGTGATTCTTGTGTTTTCCTAACTTGATTTGAGGATGGCAGGGTTATGTTTCACGAATGATTGATGTGGTTGGTCATGGATAGTATCCCAGTAGTTAAGGAACAAATAAGCTGATTCTATTGAAACGTGTAAACCTAAATGGGGTTGAGGTTGTTTGTTGTATTCATGCATCGTAGTAGCAGTGCCAAGAAATGTGATCAGTTCTCTGATTAGAAGCCATAGGTTGGGCTGAGTGTTTGGTATATATATATATATATATATATATATATATATATATATATCTTTATCATTGTGTTTTATCGTACCCCACCCATGTTGAGCACTTAATTCCGTACACTCCCATTTCATGGGAGAGGGTGTTTTCCCATAGTTACTAGCTCCTTCCTGCTCCTTCCCTAGGCTTTGATGGCTTGAGGCGACCTTACACGTAATACCCATCAAGCAGGTTTCGATTGGGTTGGATTGGCCCGAGACTTTTCATCCAGGTTTGTTTTCCCAAGAACCTTCGTGATGATGCCCAAGTGTGTGTGGGCGGGATTCATGGTTGTGAGGCCCAGGTGTGTGCGGGCAGGATACGTTGTTGTGAGGACCAGGTGTGTTTGGGAGGAATAGGTGGTTGTGAGTCCAAGGTGTGTGCAGGCGGGATACGTTGTTGTGAGTCCCAGGTGTGTGCGGGCGGGATATCTGGTTCTTGAGGCCTAGGTGTGTGTGGGCGGGAAGAGTGTGGTAGCATCAGGACGTTCACCGTTAGGAAGAGAAGCTAACTAGTGGGAAATGGTGCAAGGTACCCAATACTCTTGTTCTTATATTCTACTACCTATTGTGATTTTGTTTTTGGTGAGTGTGGCTAGTGAGGTTGGGTGGATAAAATTCCTTTCTAGGTTTCTTATGTTGTTCTCACAGGACATTAGGATTTATCCCCACTTGTGCACTTGATATTTATGTTTCCCTACTGAACATACTTGTATGCTCACCCTACCTTTACTTTCAGGTTTCTAGGAGGACTAACGGGGCCATGTGGGACCCTAATAGTTGGACAGTTGGAGTTTTTGCAGTTTTTGTACTCTTGTTTTCTTTTGGTATTGTACTTTGAGATTTCTTGTACATGCTCCTTATTATAAAATTGTTTAAACATGAATGTGGGATTGGGTTGGTTTTATTTCTATACACTTGTAATTTTCCTTTTTGGGTGGTTGACTTGTACGATTTCCCGATCTTATATAATAAAAATGGTAATGCTTCCCATATTTGTGAAAACGCATACAATTGGTGCTAGTCGCCACCCTGGGGTCTACTGGAGGCGGGACTCGGGGGTCATTGTCTCCCATTCACCATTGCCAGCTCAAGAGGGGCATATTTGGTGGGAGGGGGTCGTGACAAATCACCATAAGGGATAGGGGAATTATAGTTACAGGAAGTGCAGCCTACACATGTGTATAGCGAGGCTGGGCCATCAATGGTGATATGTACTCTTCTAGTAGAATATACATTAGGTACTACCTTGTTTGACAATGATGTCTATAATTCCTTTATATATGAAAATCCTGTTAATTTCTTGACCTATGAGGTGTAGTCTGTAAAAGGATTCATAAATATTAATACAATGTTTATAAAATGTTCTATAGATATTTTCCTATGCAAGGGATGTTCACTAGAGATCATGTAGTATCATTTTCATTGGGATATTAATGTCCATGATATGTTGGTCTTCATCCTGATTATGAATATGAACTGGTTAGTCACATACGGAGACCACATTGATTTTTATCATAGGAGAGTGACCTTTGTGTCTCTTTAGTGTGACCGGTACATTCATAATGGCAATTGATACATCCAAGCATGCTGAGAAGGGTCAATTACTCAGCAACTGGGAGAGATCAATGCCAATGTTGATAGTATTTTTCTCAATGAAGTGATTTTTAGGTAAGACATCCTTTCACTAGTTATAAAACATTTCCATGATGTCTTTCTTGAAAACATATCATGATTTTCTCTTGAGTTATATGAGGAATTAAATATTTATCTCAGGTCAAGAGATAAGCCAATATCTATTCCACCTTACAAAATGACACCAATAGATCTAAATGAACTCCAGACTCATTTGGAGGAGATTAAGAATAAGGGATTTATCGATTCATGTATGTTCCCATGTGAATCACATGTGTTGTTTTCAAGGATGAATTATGGTATTTTATGTATAAATTTATATTACTAGAATATGAAAAAAAATATTAGGAAGAACTGAAATCTAGTTTTCTGTATCAACGACCAGTTTGGCGGCTAAAAGGGGGCTTTTTTGGTTATCAAATATCAGTATGAGATCAGGGTATCATTAGGTGCGAGTTTGGTCTTTTGATATACCATGGACTGCTTTCAAAATTAGGTATGGCCATTTTGAGGTTTTTTTAATGTTGTTTGTGTTTCCAAATACCCTAATAGTCTTTATAGAATTAATGAACAAGATCATTCATCTATAACTGGATCAGTTTCTGGGGGTGTTCATTGATAAAATCATGGTGAACTCCATGAATCTTGACGATCATGATCATCATTATGACATCATCTTGAGTACACTAAGTGAGAATTAGTTCTATTTCATGATATCTATGTTTATGTTTCTGATTGATCAGGTACAATTATTTAGGAAATCATGCTAGAAGAAGGTTTGGAAGTGGATAATGAAATGGTGCATGAAAAGGTATCTTGGGAGAATCACATGATTGTTATGATATCCGAATCCATTGGGTCTTATATGGATATTATACTAGGTTCATCAATGAACTTTCCAGATTGGAAACACCACTTTTGGTTTTGAAAAATAAAGGAGTAGTGTTTTAATTTAAGTAGGCATGTGACAATTCCTTCCAACAGTTGAAGAATTGATTGACGTTGGCACCAATTTTTATCTTACTTGAATGTGGTGAGGAGTGCACTATTTTTTTGATGCTTCTGGGTTGGGAATCAAAGAATTGTTGATGTATGGGGATAAATTCCTTTCTTATGAGTCTCGTAAGTTGACACCATAAGAACATAATTACCAAACACACAAATTTGAGTTGGTAGCGGTGTTTATGTTCTTATGTGTTGGTGATAATATATTTTGTGTAAATTTTTACAGTTCTTCCAGATCAAAAAATCATGATGTATATATTTTCATAGCGGTACATGAATCTTCAGTAGAAAAGATGGTTAAACGATGTGTTTTCCTTATATTTTGATCTGGAATATACACAGAAAAATGGGAATAGTGTGGCTATTTCATTAATATGAAAAAATTAGTCTCAATTTGTGCATGAGTTATGTTTGGATTGGAATATTATGACATTACTAGAAAAAAAATCATGTGGTGGATCAGGAGAGTTAGGAGAAAATGACTATTCTTCCACTGATAGTGAAGTATACACATTTGAGAAGAATTAGGGAATGACAATATATGGATCCAGAGAGTATATACTTGAAGGAAATCCTTGAAGCTAGGTATACACATTCATAAAATATGATAGATGAGGATGAGAACATCTATGTGAAAAAATGGGTTGTTGTGCTAATGGGAATGTTGTATGAGCTCATGTGATAATTTTATGCCTTGATGGGAGTGGTACATCCCAGGATGTCAAATTGTATCGTTGCCTATGACGACAGTTTTGGTGGAAAGACAAGAAAAAAGTGATATTAGGTTTTATTATAAGATGTTTTACCTGACCATTGGTGAAGGCGGACCACCAATGACCTGGTGTTTTACTATATCTTCTTCCTATATTAGAGTGGTAGTGAGATGATGTGGCAATGTATTTTGTGGGAAACCATTATAGTGGACCAATTGAGGGAGATTTACATTCGATATATTGTTTGTTTCAATGGGGTCCTACGAACTATAGATTCAAATCTTGTTTCAGGTTATCCTTCATACTTTTGTATTTTCTTGAAGATGGTTCTCAGATCCCAAGGTTTATTAAGTATGAATTTCCATCCACAAATAGATGGGGACTCATAGCATACCATACATGTGTTATAGGGTATGTTATGGTCAAGTTTTCTTCATTTTGGTTGTTCATGGGAGAAACAGTTGGATTTAATAACGTTCTCCAATAAAAATGTATATCAAGAAACTATACATATGGAACAATATTAGAGACTTTATGGTAGAACTTGTAGATAATAACTATGCTGGATAATGGTCGGTGAGTCAGATCTGTTGGGATAGAGTCTCATGTAGGAGATTTTGGAGCAAGTGTAGTGGATTAAAAAACCCATGGCTACTGCTCAGAGTAGACAAAAGTCATATGCTAATAGATAGAGATCACCCCTATTTTTTATAGAGGGTGATCGTGTATTCCAAAGAGTTTTTCCAAGGATGTTTCACCAATGGATAGGGGGTAGGGAATGTTGGTGCCTTGGTCTGTATGATCATTTGAGGAAGTGGAGAGAATCGAGCCGGTGGCATACCTATTAGACCTTCTAAGAGAATTCAACACTATGAATGATGTTTTCCACGTGTCACAACAATAGTGGTATCACCCCATACATTCTCATGTGATCTAGGTGGATATGGTTAACCTCGAGATAGATATTTTGTTTGTGGAAAATCTAATATATGTGCATGATCACTGTGAGAAATTGTTTTTGTTAAAGACTGTGTTGATAATTCATGTTTTATGGAAACATGGGTGTTTTCAAGTGTAAACATGTGAATGGGAAGCATAAATGTGGTCTTAGTGGACCAATATTTTTGTCTTTTAATTATAGTTATTTTTCGGAGAGCAGCACCAAGAAGAACTATTACATTGTGTGGAGATTGTAGGATCTTGGCATTTTCTGGTTGCTCTTGGTTGCATATTCAAAGCATTCTGTAGGGATCCCAAGGATATTCGAACATAGTTTTTTGATATAAAATTCTTAGATACAAGATCCTATATAATTTTGAGATATATATCCATATTTTAATCATTTTTTTGTGCAACTCAGATTTTGGGGTGTTTTCTTGGACTATCATCGGTCAAAAAACTGTGGTTGGTGGTCTAAAGTGAACTCCCATAGTTGTTTATCTAATATATTTATGTCATATTATTTATTTATTATCTTCCCATGATACTTATTTCCTATATTTGAGTAATTAGGAATTTTTATTAGACTTGTGTTCTACTTGGTGACAAAATGTGCTATTTAACTGGGGGCTAAAGGGATGTCGAAATAGTTGATTTATTTGGTGGAATTGTTTTGGATTTGAAATATTTTAATTGAGGTATAAAATTTTGTTATGTTTGATATAATTAATCAAGGGTAAATTATTACAAGATGATATTTGTGTATGTGAGATAATTAATAGTGAATATATTATATTCTATGAATTGGATTACTTTAATGAATTGTGAGATCAATTATGACATGTAGAAGTTTCTTTGGGACAACTAATTATAGTGAATTAATAATAAAATAATATATGTGTTGAATGAATATTTAATTGGTGAATTAATTAATGGGTTGTGTACATAGTTAATTGTTGGGTTAAATAATGATTTTTGATATGTTTAACCATTTTTTGTATTATTAATGGAATGATGTGGTTAATTATGATTAATAAATAAATGATGTGAATGATTCAGATTGTGGGTGATAAAAATGGAGTTTTAAAAAAAATTGGGATGTTGGGGTGTGAGACATGACATTCTACATCAATAGTTGATACATGCTAATGTGTGGATGATTGGTAGACATGGTGATTTACATAGATTATGAATGTGGGATGTGAGATATACAGATATAAACCAATTGGGATGTTGTGTGTTTGACATAGAGTCACACACCAACCTAATGATAAGGATGAATTGTGAGTTGAATGAGGGACGTGGATCAAACCCAAGTCTAATGCGATAATTAATTAAGATGTGTCAATGCAATAACTATTTATTTATGGACATTATTTATTTATAGGATTTCATTAACTATATTTTGACAAGAAATGTTTTAGACACTGTTGGAGGCAGCCTACTATGTTGTAGGCACACCCTATTTGGGATGCCTGATCAACACATGACCAGACTTTGTTTTTGTAGGACAGGATAAGAGAATGGTTCTTGGATAGGTTTCTATTTGGGAATCGATCATGGGTGAGGAAACATGACCTGGTTCACAACACACATGGGAGTCAGTGTGTATTTATTTTTAGTTCTCTTGTTCAGACATGATAGTATCATTGTCATAGAATGCTTTCCATTTTAGTTGGGTATTGTATTTATTGTTTTGACTATCATGTGACTTGGTATTGTTCTAGTTACTTATCAGATTATGAAATTTTTTATTGATTTTTTCTTTTTTTTGGTGTTTTAATTTTGTAAAGGATGGTATTGTCTCCTGAATTCGGACATTCCAGAACCTCATAACTAGTTTCCACCATCGAGTATATGAGGAGACGTGCATGAGGGCATGTGACGAACCCTCTCATGGAACCGTTTATTGGCACCCGTTCCAGGACATTATAATAAATTTCATCATTTATACATTAATTGAGTCAGTTGTATGCTCTAATATAGCCCGGTCAAACCTTTTCTCAAAGGGAAGGGAACATTTATATCTTACATGGAAGGTGGGAATCAAGTAATATAACCTATTTTTGCCTCTTCACTAAGCAGGTCATTTGTGGGAATATATCATAGAACTCATACATGTTTTTGACGAGGTGGAGTTTTAATAAATGTCAAGATAACCAATGAATATATTACATTATCTAGTGAGTCGTATCATTAAAGCAATAAAATTCCTTGAAAAAATACAATGTGATGTATGTACCATTGTTTACCTTTGACTGGTACCATAGTATATCAAATTGAATAATATATGGTCCATGTCACGGTGTATTGGTATATTGAACACGACACCATCACATATTTCTCTATAATGGAAGCTATACACAAGAAACTATGACACCATTTCCATAGATCCTAAAACAAACATCTCAATTCAACATGATTAATAGAAAATACCCATTATATGATCATATAATATCACTCTATCATATCCAATCCCGTTGATATGCCACCTAGAATGGTGGTAGGTTTGTAGTAACACACCATTCTGATATCAATTTTTATAGAAAAATAATACTATAGATGAGTTGGATTATCACACATAGGTTAGGAAGTATGATAGATAACATGTATACAAAAACCACAAAAATCAATATAATAACATAGAGTAATAAATTATGTGTTCAACAAGAGTTTCTAAAGTAATTAAAAATCCTCTTAGAAAAATTCGTATTACAAAAAATTCGAATTTGTAGAAAAATATTGTAAAAATAATCCTGAAAGATAAAAAGGTCCTCACATAGAAATTTTTTATTGGTGAAATGTATGATTTATTTCCATTCATTATTTATATTACCCATACAACAACTGTGGTCCCAAGAATAATGTATTACTATTCTCCATCAATATCTTCTCCACCAAATTGATCTTGAATCACATTATCAAATAAAAAATGACTGAAAATTGAGGGAACTGACCTTAATGAATAGAGTATCATCATACACAGTAAGAAATCCACTATAAAATAATGAAAATTGCAATGAAATGGTCACCTAAACTAAAAATACATGGGGATATTATAACTAAAAAATAAAACATTCTCAAATAAATGAATCAAATAGATATTAATGATAAGAATCATCAATGTTGTTTCTATATCAATGTATCCTAGAATCCAAGTGTGTTAGTGTCTACCTACTCCTAGAATCCAAATATACACAACACTAGATCTATATGAGTCATAGACAATAAAATATAATATCATTGTGTGGGGGTACTAACCTCTAATGGGTGTTTTCTACATACCTCACTTAGTGATTTTGTGATGTGGGTGAACCACTCCATATATTAGTGACCCATGATTGCGGGAATTTAATGTTGAAGGAGGGGATAGATCAAATATTTATAATGAAATGGGGTACTAATTTCCATACCCATGTGAGCCTCCATGGCTTAGAAATTGCAATTCCACTCAAATTGTTATAGTTGGACCTCAACCAATTCTATCTAATCTGGTATTGGAAAATGACCAATGCCACTTATTTTTTCGATGATGTCTTAATGAACAGTGGCATTGGTTTTTTCATGGAATTTTTTTCTAGGCTATATACACATGGTTCCAATTTTGGGTGCCAAAGAATGAGGTACATGAGGTATAACATTTCATTTTATGTACACTGAATTTTATAAAATGGTATACGGGGTTTACTATTATTAATAATATTATTCTTGTCATACAGTCTAACGTTGAAATTTGATGTCCATGAACTTGGTATATTCTACAATTTACATGGTGTATTGAGATTCTCATGTTCACTGTCATGTAATCCACTTAAATGGGTTGTTTGGATAAATAGTTTATACATATATATGCTAATATAAATGTGGTTAAGGCCATAAATACATCATTGTTATATAATACAAGTATATGAATTAACAACAATTCCAATCTCACAGAGAGTAGGACACATCAAACACTTTGGGATATTTATGATAGACTAAAAAATTAGTGTTTGGGATACAATAAAAAATATAGCATGTTTTCTTCAAAAATACATGTTGTTCAGAATATTAATTCACCAAAATAACATTTCATCCCCTTTTACAACTACACCAAATGTTTTTACATGAATTTTTCCACAAGACTCATCCCTAAATATGAAATACGTGGAAGAGAACTCTGATAATAAAATTTTTAACCACTTTTTTATATTACTCAGGATATACTTCAATATTTCATTGTCCTCATTCCACAAATCAGAAAACCATGAATCAATCTGTTGACACTAATGTATGATTTGGAAATATTTTTTGATATATCTAATTGTTTCCAATCCCAATAGTATTCCCACAATCATTATGAATCTAGAGGTATAATAATACAAAATACTCATTTATTTGAAAAATTACGTACCCCATGGGTAAATGATAATGACCAAAAAAATAAGTACAAATATAATCAATATCATAGTATGATCACTATTATTTTTTTAATCATGACCACCAATTTGAATAATGTAAACCAAATTAGGTGAAATAATAAGGTATAATGGATAAATAATTTGGTTCAAGAATTTTAACTAAATATAGTGTATTGTAGAATATTAAATTCTTATAAATATTTAGATATTCTACACATACACAAAAATAATTGTTATAAAAAATCTAAAAAATGAAGAGTCATACCTTGGTAACTGATTAATCTTTTTTGAATCTATTTTTTATAGCGTTGAAATCGATGTTTCCATTGTGTTTTATCCATTGATTAAGGATGATTATTTGAAATTAGTATAAGAGATTGAGATTATCCATCTACAAAATGAATGATCGCTTGTACTATATTAAAAAATGAGTAATGAATAAAATCCTAAGGTTATTTATAAAAAAATATATGTATTTTACCCGAGTAAATAAATTGTATTAATAAAATATTTTATTTTATTGTACAATAAAACTATTTATATTTTAATATTTCTTGAAAAAAAATCATTTATCTTTGATGAATATTAATTTTGAACGCATTGTATCAATATAAGAAAGAATGAATATTAAAATTATTCCCTTTGATATATTATGTTATAAATAAATGGAAATGCATAAATTTTTATAAGCTTTTTATTTATAGTAATGTATTTTAATGGGTATATGTTTTTATATATTGATTATAAATTTTATCTAAATATTATTAAGAGAATTTAAATGTAAATAGTTATAATTATTCAAAAATACATTTTAAAAGTGCCGAATGTATATTCCAATTTAGTAATTTAAATATTATCTAATGATGAATGACTTGGATAAATATTTTATTATGTATATATATATATAACTATTTTAATTTTAATTTATATTATTATGAAACCATTCATCGATTTAATATATGATCACGTTATTTAAAAAAAAGTTATTTTCCTAAAATACCTTTAACAAACATGTTTTCATTGATTACATTTAAAAAAAGCAAAAATATAGGTTCTTTTATAAAAAAGATATGTGTGTTGAATAATTTTTTTAAAAATTTTAAAATAAGACCAATTATTTTTTAGCATTATGAATAGTAAAATGATATAGTTTATCTCCTCAATATAGATTAATATTTGGAATACACCATTAACACTATAGAATAAGGATAAAAATAATACATACAATTTTGTTTTTTTACAATGATGATATTAATTAGATATGATAATTGTTTTAGTAAATTTTGAATCATGTTATCATTTTTATTTATTAATAAACTCCATATTTCTTTATATAAAGTATCATTCAAAATTGAAGTACTATTTTATATTTTGATGACATGATAACTTTCGGAAAAAAGACGTTATCGTTGATTTTGAAATTTTTATTATTAACATAATTAATTTAATTATAAGACTAAATTTTATGTTTATATTTTAATGATATTATGTTTACCTTAAATTTTATCCTAGCATTGGCAGTGTTCTTTTTCAAGTAGTTGAAAAATCCATGTAAATGTGTATAAAAAATAAAATGTAATATTTTGTGGATGCATTAGACATTCAAATGAATATTATTGTTCATAATACTGTATTTTTTATTTATAATGATTTCATGTTCTATTTCTATTCATGTCCTTATGTATTTTATATAAAAATATTTGAGCAATTATTACAATTATTTCATGGTATTTTATTCTAAATAATAACATGTCAAATATTTTAATAAACATTAAAATATTTATGTAGGTAAATATGGAGGATATATGTTATAAAATTTCATCCCTTCATAATTTTATGCTAATTGATAGTGTATATTTATATTTACAACTCATCATAAATGGTAATGTTATTACCTTGGTTAAGGTGAGGAATCATTAATGAATGTATCAATTGAACTATTAATTTTTAAAATTCCCATATATCCATAAAAATATTATTGGTTAAAGGAAATAAAATTGTAGAGTTTCTATTGATTTTTTTTCACATGGCTAGAAATTTACATGATGATATATTTATCATATTTATATCATTTTATTATTCCTAGTTTTTCTTTTCTTTCTATATAAAAATAGTCTACACCTTCCCAATTTGTCAAAACATATTTAAAAAACATATATTGAAAAAAATGTATCAATGTATCTCAAAAAAATATTATCATTGTTATATTTGTTTTTTTCGTCACAAAATACAAACATTATGATCCTTAAGTGATGACCTAAAGAACGTTCGACCAATTATAATTAATCTTCTTAATTAACTCATTTGATGTAATTTCATATTTCTACCTACACCAATCCTTCTATTACCATAATTGTATAATAAAATTATTGTCATTATGTTATAAAATTTTATTTTATTCATGGTATTACAAATTTTGATATACTGAACCATCAAATGGAATATTAAAGAATCACACATAAGTAAATGTAGGAAAAACCCAACAAGATGATGTTTTTATTTTTCATAACTGCGTCATATAGTAGATATATATATTAGTGTATTTAATTCATTAATATTAATGATTTAAAATTAAAATCATTCCAGAGAATATGAAACTATAACTGATGAATAAGAACAAGAATATTAATGAATAAAATGTAGGGGAAAAAATTAATATCATCTGATGATTTATTTTACATTGTATTTATAAAAAATGTGTACTAAGAATATTTATCAATACTGATAATTCTAAATATGGTAGTTTTATTAATTAATAAAAATATATAAAATTATACAGGTTATTATAGAATGTACAACTATATTAAAGCATGAGGTATGGATTTTACGTCCCAATATTCATTTCATTGAGACATATTATGTTATATTCTCCAAATCTAGTTTATGAGTTATAAATTATATTACTTTTAGATATTTCAGATGAATTTTAATTTTTTTTACTTAAAATTTTAATACATTATCACACTATGATGGAATTGTGAAAGAAAACGTTTTAAGAAAGGTAAGAATTTTTTTCATCCATTTTTATGTTTTTTTATTAAATTAGATTAATATATAATATAATATATATTGTATAATCATATTAAATTTACATATCATATGGATATTTTGACTGTTTACATTTTTATTATAAATATTAACATCTTATGAACATGAATCAAAAATTAAATGTTTAAATAATAATATGATAATATTTTTCATCCAGATAATGAATATTTTCACACATATCCCATCTCTGACAGCGTGGTCAAGCCACTGCCGTCGTCGCATTCGGTCGGAGTGCCGACCGCCGCCCCCGAGCCCTTCCGTCGATGTTCCTCTAGTCACGTGGCATGCCCCTATGGCCCGTTCTTCCTTCCTTAAACACCCGCCCTCGCCTCGAGATTTTTCCATCGATTCAAGACCATAAAAATTCCACAAATGTTGCTGAGGGGTCGGACCGTGTTCATTTAGCCCACACCCACCGCATTAGATTGGTAGTAAGCGGCATAATTATTCTCAAATCAAGATGAATGTCTGGAATAGAGTAAGTGGTATACAAACAATAATCTCTACCTCTATTTATCGTTGAATTGTTGCGAGATGAAGTCGATAAAGGTGATGAGGGTGCCAACGATTTTCTCTTCCACAACATGGTTCTATAGTCAAGCTCATGCATCGTCCTCATTCTTTATTCTGAAGTATAATCTTCATTGGAGAGGGAATTCTACATTTGTACGAATATTTTCTCCAATGTTTTCACAACTCTCACATTTTCCAACACTTTCACAATTCCACCAAAAATTAATTTCCATCTTATTAAATGATGTTTTATTAATTTAACTTGAGTTATTAATTAATTATGTTTATGTTGGAATAATTAATTTAGGGAAACCAAGAGTCACATCCCCCATTAAAGAGGGAGTTCAAGGGTCAGGTGGTCCCCACCATTAATTTTAAAATGGGAGTTTTTAAGATTGGTTGGTCCACACCACTACACATTCAACTGGGAGGTTTAAAAATAAAGTTAGATAAATTTTTTTATTTATTTCATTTTTATTTCCATGAAAAGTATAAAAACAAACTTTTACCCTCATCCTACTGTGGTAGATGAGAAAGTCTCTTACAGTGAATATTAGCGCAGTGAGTTTAATATTGCCCCCAGATTTCAATTCCAAGCACTAGTTCAAAAGTAACAAAAACCCACTGGCACATTAACTGAACATACCAAAAAAATGTTAAGAAATTCATTCTGGGTCACACTGGGGCTCGGAATCATGTGCCGTCAATTTTTTTGGACTTGTAAAATTCTATATAATTAAAAACAAATTACATGGAAAAATCTGGGTCTTTACAAGAATATAAATAATCTAAATGATATTCTATATATAATGAATTATAGTTATTTAGTTAATATAACGTATAAAAATTATTTCAATCATTATAAATTGTCTTCAGATTTTTTGATTGTAAACTAATTACATTGGTTAACTATAAGTTTGTCCATCGTACACTTGGTTGATGAATTTTTTAATCAAATTTGACATACATGGAGATGTATATTGTTAAAGAAATTAATATAAAAAAAATTCAGTTTATTTAGGGATTTTTTTATTACTTTGTAATGTTTAATGAGTTTTTATGGATGTAGAAGAATAAAATAATAAAAAAGAAAAATTAAAAATGATACATCCTTTTCAAACTATATCTTTTTCGAAACACATTATGACTTCAAATTTTGGTATTATATAAAAAACACTTGAGTGAGGTAAGGGATTGTAGTAAATTATTATGTTATGTGTTTCTAGATACAAATATGTTTTTATATTTTATTGAATTAATTTAATAGTTTCCCGTTTTCAATAGAGGGGATGGAAAATCTTGGATTTTTTTAAAATAGTTACCTATAATTACACTATTATAGAATGAAATGAATCCAAATGGTATATAATGAAACTGAGGATAAAATTAATGAAAAAAATATTATCATCACACTTCTTATATATTATTTTTATAATATTTAATTTACTTGATCCCCTAAATTATCTTCATTGTCTGTTTTATTGTTGTTATTTTCATCGACTTTAAAAGAATCGTGAGAACAAGTAAAGCTATAAAATATTTTAGTATACATTAAATATGTCATTTTAATTTATGTAAAACATTTATTACCATAAATATATTGAATTGTAATTTTTTTTTATATTTTTAATATCATTTATTTGATATTTTAATTAATTTAAAAATTACAACACTAATAATGTGGAATCATTTAAGTCAATAATTTCTTCAAATAAAAGAAAATTCCTAATATTTATTAATATAATTATTTACCAATTAAATGTAATTTTATAATCAAATATATCATATTGATAAATCATATTAAAAATATTAAACTGAAAAACCAGATTGTGTCATGCATGACTTCTAAAAAAAATAAATACTATAAAGGTCTTAATCTAATCCATGTGTTCCCAATAGGTAACCTATTCGACACGTATATGATTATAGAAGAGAAATAGTCATATAGTATGATTTTGTTAAGAGGATTGGCCATAAAATAGTTGTTATTATTTTATTTCCTACCGAATAAATAAAATTTACCCTTTCCCATAGTAATAAAAATTACAAAGGATTCTAATAATATATATAAAATTAAAAGATAACTATTAAATAATTTTGACCCAATGATTCCAAATATGAAATAAAATTTTCATAATTCATAATATAGAAGTTTAATAAATAAATTTACAATTTTACTTTCCAAACGCAATGGAAAATAATATTTTGAAATAAAAATTTAAATATACTTTTTTATATTATATTCAATTATAATTCACTTTTACAAACCAAAATTATATTTTTAAAAAAATATATGAATAATTAAAATTTAAAACTATTATAAAACATTAGTATAAATTTTAAATATTTTGAAATAAAATATACATTTACTTAAAATTCATTAATTTTCACTATTTTGTAGGAAATAAATATTTACATTATAATATAAATAACAAATAATTATAATAAAAATTTAGATTGATAAATATAAAAATTATTTTAATTTATAAAAAACTATGTAATATATTTTTGTATTATTATTTACAATAATAACAAATAAATTGTTTTTATGAAATCATACAATTTTTGAAGAATAATTTGAGTTTAAAAAACATATAGTACATGTTATAAATTTAATATTTATTAAATTATAAATTATAAATACAATTATATATTTCATAATGTAGTTGGTAGTTTAAATTCCATCTTTTTTGAGCATGTATATAAATTCATATTTAAGTAATAATATTTCATTATTTATTTTTATCTTATACTTTCTGATACTATATGCAATCAAACATATTAATTAAATAAATAAGGTTTTTACAACTTTTCATTATCGACATGGTTTATGTTTATGATGAAATTTTTGATCATGATACGTATTCCAATTACATGGTTTGATATATAAAGAAATTTTTATGTAAAAAATTTATTTTCCTAGGCTATGATAAGATGAGTGATTTATTATCTTATAGAACTCATATGGTAGGATTTAATTGTGTTATTTTTTAGAAGATTATATAAAAATATTTTCTTTTTAGTGATTAAAATATTATAATAATTCGATAAAAATAAATATTCATGTAGTTGACTGTTTTAGTTCTATAAAATTTTTTAGTTTATTAATTTATATTCTATCAAATTAATAATAGTTTCATCATCTCTAAATTCATAATGAAACCATAAATATAATTTTTAATAATTATTGTACTTTTATAACCTAATATATCATATGTCTTTAAAAATTAATAGCATTACTCCATAGAGGTTACATCCCAAATATAGACATGGGTGATGTTTTCACTTTTCAGTGGATGAAACAAATTATTGGAAAATTATTAGTCAACATGATAATATAGTAACTACATATTATATATCATAATTATTTGGTAAATCAATATTTATATCTATCCATATAATGTTTAATTGAAATTTTAATCCCATAAAATTGTGTAGGTTGTAGTCCACAATTATGAACAAGATATTTTATATGTTTTCTACAAATGGGATAGTAATAATGATCAAAATATATTACCATTATATAATAATAATTATTTCTTAAAAAAATATTTTGTAGTGCGATACAATAATGAAATTTCATAAAAATACAATATAACATTATAAAATATATCAAATTTAATTAAGACACATGCAATAAAAAATGGTTCCCTCCAAAACATGTTAATAAAATTTATAAACAATATAAATATAAGAATTCGCATCAACATCCTTATGGTTAGAAATTTCACCCAATTTTAATTAATATATTATTTCATAAAATATGGAATGAATAATTCATTTTCAATAATATAATCATTGTTAACAATGATTTGGATAATGTTTACAATGTATCAATGATCCACACATTATAAGGTATATATGAATCACTGTGTTCACACATCCTATAATATTAAGCCTTGTGGGAATACGATTCCACCATAATTAATGAAATACATTTCCTCCCTAAAGTTATATTTCTGTTTTTGTCTTCAATCCATTACTCAAAAGATAGAAATTGTGCATAATATGTATAAACTTGAACAGATAATAACATCTTTGGAACAGATGTTCCGCAAATAAATATAAAAATAATGAATGGGATAAAAAAATTATCTCAAATAATAGTCTTACATCATAATTATATAATCATGAAACCATGTTTCGTGAAATTCTATTTGAATGAATAACATATCAATATAATTTACGTAATAAAAATAATAGAACAGTAAAGGATTATTCTATAACAATTATTTATTTCAGATTTGAATAAAAATGTTAGATGTTATTAAAAAAACTGATTTACTATTATTGTGATAATTTTTGGTAAATAAATCAATAATGGGAATACAATATTGAATAATTTTACGATATTAATTTAATGATTAAGAAAGAAAATAATGATAAGATTGAAATTGAATGATGAATGATGATTAAATTGGTATACTTGAAAATGATTCTGGAATTGTCAATAAATAATTATTTTATAGCGTAACTAAATTATTGTATTTATTTTAGAATATGGTATTTTTTAGGATTAATAATAATGTTGTTCATTTTTAGATGTATTTAGGTGGTCATTGATGTTTTATGTTAATTATTATATTCTGATATAATCTATTATCAAATTATCAATATATCAAAATTTTTCACTATAAACTATTTTATTTTGTCCAATAACAACATTTAATAAAAATTGATATTTAGATTTTGTACTAGCTCAGAGATATTTTGAAGCATTATTAATGCCCATTATTTATGGAATAGATTAAGTTGAGATTAAGGGATAATATGTACTTTATAAATATGAATGTATTATTGACTAACTTATTCTAATCATTTTTTGGGAATATATCTGGAGATATGAGGATTTAATTTTCAATCTATCATTGATATTTTTATATATTGAAAGAAAATTTTAGTTCATCGAGAATAAAAGACTCATCAGGGACACCCATTATTTTGAGAATGGAAATTGATTTAATTTTGAAATTCAAGTTATCAAGAAAATATATCTAATTTAATTAAAATTATAAATAGAAAATTCATTCCCAAAATTTAGGAAAATATTCATGAATGAAAAATGTTATTTTTACAATCATATTTAAATATTCGATTTCCACTTCACCATTCACATTCAATAGACATTATATCTTCTAAAAATTTTATTAAAATTTTCTATATTATTATCTCTTAGTAATGTGGCAGTAGTAAACTACTCAATATATATTTTTTCAATTCCCTAAAATGAATAATTATTTTTAAACCTAATTTTGGGATATTCAAGATAACATTCAAATATGACATTCCCTCTTCTTTTGTAAACTTTTTCCTATCAGTTTTATGAAGTAGATTTTTTTTTAAAAAAAATATCATATTTAAAAATTATAAAAATTGGAAATTTATAAGAGTATATATAAATATGATGTTAAGATTATTTATCTCTATGAGATTTTAAAAAAATACAATGTTTCATAGCATATAAATCATTCAACACAGAGAAAAAACACACCAAATAGATTACAATTTAAAATGCATGTTTGCACCATATCAATTAAATAAGAAAAAATTAATATTATATATATATATATATATATAATTTTTTATATAATATATTTTTGTTTAATAATATGTACTAAATAATATAAAAAATAATTTTATACACTAAGAAATAAATATTTGTAAAAATTTGATGTATTTTGATTTCTATGTGTGGGAATTTTAAATAGTTAATATAAAATATAGAAATTTTATTTGAAAAAATGAAAACCATTTAATAATGAACATTATCAAATTTAATATATGTGTAATTCTAGTAGTTTTCTGAAAAGATTGACTTTCTAGTGAATAGTGGAAACTGTTGGTTTTATGGAAATAGTAATTTTATTTCAAGAAAATAATATTTTTAAATATATTTTATAATTGGTTTAATGTATATATATTTTAGTTATATTTTAAATAATTAAATTATTCTCATTCGTATTAATGTGATGTGAAAATTTGGTATTAAAAAATTATATATATAAAAATTATTTTTTCAAAAAAAGTTTTTTTCTGTTTCATTCTATTTTTAAATATAAAAATTTTATCTTTATCCTTATGGAAATTATAAAAAGAAATTTGGATTCATTATTTGTAATCATGACGTAATTATTTTCAAAAAGAGACCTTTTTTTCATTAATTATGAATTCTAACCATATTTAATATTTTTCATCATGGTAATAGTCAAAAATTTAATTATTCAAAAAAATTATGAAAAAAATCATTTAAAAAGAAAACATTATATAATTTATTTACATGAGTCTATATTATTAAAAATTATACAAAATTTTAAAATATGAATTTATTATATTGGCTTATTATTTATAAATTTATAAAATTTAAGATTTAGATATTGATTAAATTTCAATATTGTTTTTCAAAATATATACTATTCTATGATTGGGATGAAAAAATCATTACTTTAATTATTTAATATTATTTTAAATGAAATTGAATATTTTTTATCAATGTATCTTATTTAAATTTGTCTTCCAGATGTTAAAATTGAATTAAATGACTTCATAAATCTAAAAATAAATTTATAAAAGAAATAAGAAATTAAGGAAAATGAGTTAAAAAATAGTCAATGTAATATTAATCAGGGGAATTATTTTCTCAAAAAAATATATATATAAAATAGAAATTTTATGGATTTTTTAATACATTATATTCTTACTCTATCTTTTACAAGATGTATTTAATTTCTATTTAAATGATTTATAAATAAAATGATATTAATGATATATTATTATAAATAATAATTTATTGAATGATTATAATTTTAAAAAAAATTGTACTGAAAAAATTTAGTGGGATGTTGTTGAAAAAAAAATCGACTATGCATTTATGGGTTTTATAGTATCATCATTAACACATAATGTTTTGAAACATTAACACTATTATGATTATCAAATGAGATGACACGAAATTCAATATAAATGATCAGTATTAAAACATAAAAACAACATGGGCATATTTTATCAAATTAGATGATATAAAAAATAACCATATTATAATAGGATTCTATCAGTTACCATTCATTTTATGGAAAAAATACTTTCTTATTTATTAAATTCATTATGAAATTCCATGAATTAACCACTCATTCCTTATTATAGTAAATTCTTTCTCTCATTTCATTTCAAAACTACGAGCATCATTTCATTAACAATAATTCCCCAATTACCTTATTAACAACCACATCATTGTTATAATATTAATTGAATTCCCAATATAACATCTCTATGTACATTAAGAGAAGATTTATATTAGTATACTAATGATTTGTAAATCATGTTTACAAACACATTCAAGTTTATTTATTGATTTATTTGAAATTTTTATGTTGTATACATAATATAATAAGAAATCCAATATCAAAAATATATTGAAAAATTTAAATTTTTTTGTTACAACCATATTTCGTCACAATTCCATCATATGAAATTTTAATATATTGTTAGTGTTTACGTATGAATTTTCATTTCCACATAGTAGTTTAATTCATTTTACATCACCACATTACATTGATGGTTATAAAGAGAGAAATATATAAATAATTTTATATTAATTAGAAAATTTATAATTCATGAATTATAATATCATGCATACCTTCATAGCTTCTAATAAATTAGAAAATGACTATGTCTCTTATGAGAACGAGTAGACTAACACCTCCCAGAAGTGAATTGATCCTATTTTCATTTAATATTAAAATGTAATAATAATGTTTTTGGAAATATATATCCATATTTTAAATAAAAATGTTTCTATAAATTTTAATGATTATTAAATTTTATTTTATTTTAGTTGTTTAATAGTCAGAATAGTGTTCATGTGTATGTATGACCTACTGTCTCTATAAACTGTGTTATTCATTTTTATAACTCAAAATTTTATATATGACTCACAAAAGCAATATATTTAATATACATGATATTTATATCATTAATAAAATTATAATTATAATTTTACCATATGAATTATTGATCAAATAATACTACCAAATAAATATATACATAAAAATTGAAGCTATTAACACCCCAATATACAATAAAATAAAATTAATTTTAACAAGCATGTTATAAAATGAATTTATTTGTTCATATATAAAATTTTATATTCATATACATTTTTATAATGTATTTATCATATAAGTAAATTGTTTATATAGGTGATGAAAATTACATACTATGGAAGGTGAATGTGAGTTATGTTATTTTTTCTCAATTACTACTCCACTAAGTCATATTTTTTAAAAAACACTTATTTACATTATTTTATTTATTTATTCTATTTTAATTATTTATCAAGAATTGAATATTTTTCATGAATATAATTTATTGATATAAATATATTCCATCAATTTTAATTATAAAAATAAATGTTAAGGAAAATAATATTTTGATTCATTATTTATTTTTCATGTTAATATATTTTATTCAATCTTAAAATAATTACCTTATTTACAAAAATTATTTATGAAGGAAATTTTATGATATAATTTACATTTAACATGTTATTTAAGGATAAATTTTTTTATTTTCTAAATTTATTTTTGGTTAAAATTATCTATAATAAAAAAAAATGAATGTTTTCTTTTAAACATATTCCACAATAATTAACCTTCCCTCTGAAATGACCATTTTAGAATATTTATCATCTAGAATATTTATTCAATGAGTTTATAAATAAAAAAATATCTTTTTATATTTTATTTTTTGACTTTTAATTATTTATATTTATTCATTTAAATAGAAATATTTTATTGAGATTATATGTTTATGAGGAATCAATGTTGTCTATAATATATAATTATTTTTGTTCTTCATAACATTACATAATTATATAACTTTCATGTGAAAATATATTTTGTCAAATTATATTTTTCTTAAATAAAAACATTATTTATGTTTTGGAAATTACTTTTTATTAATCCAAATATCAATTTTAAATATAGTGTTATATTATAAAATATGTATGATTGAATTTGGAAATATTTATATTCTGCATTCATTACAAATTGCATGAATTTCATTATATAGAATATTTTTGTTTAATTTCATTTATTATTTAGTATATGCGGAATAAATTTGAAAAGTAGTGACATGTGGTGCTATAAATTAAAAACCCAAGGTTACATTAACATGTATCTTGTGATAAATTATTTTTCCTTAAAAATGAGGTTTTAGTTTATTCAATCTCATAGTTTAAACTATCATAGAATATTGTTTTTACATTATAGATATCATGATGTCTGAAATAATTTTTTCCAATAGTATTCATTTTGATTAATGAGAATTCATTTATTATTATCCATGACATTACTAAATTGAATTTATCCAAGGAATAATTTCAAGAAAATTCTATTTTTGAGGGTATTTTCTTAACTATGTGCTTTTTATTATTGATTATACATTATTAAATCATGAAATAATATGAATTGTGTAGATATTACTAAGAATTTCATATCTCCAATTATGTTTTTCCATTATTGAATGTATGATGTAGGATATTAAGAATAATATAAATTAATAAATATTGATATATTTTTGTTATTTAAATTGTTTTATATTTTAATATAGGAATCACGTTTGTATGATTTCTATAAAGAAAATTAAAATTACATATCATTTGGTATGATATATATATTATATTATAAATATTTAATAAATTTTAATTAAGACATATGGTATTGTAGTTTTGTATATATAAATAATTTTATTTCTTATTCCTTAATGTTTATAAAACTTACTACTAGATCTTAACAAACCATGATCATCAGTTTGAAGCCATTATCATTTATTTTATGATATGGATGAATTATATGTCCACTGAAATATGTTATTTCTTAACATATATAAATGTCTAGAATTTTTTTCCTAATATAAATAGATATTCATATGTTAAATGCACTAGATCGAGATACTCATGGGTTATAATTTCTTAATACTCTACATATTAGGTAAGGAAAAAAATGTAAGTAAGGAATTCAGAAGGAAACTAAACCAGACTCTTGACTAAAACAGAAACATATATAGATAATATTTTCAATTATTTATTGCTATTTTTAAAGAGAAATTCATTGTAGTGTAAACATCAATTCATTTCAAAATGAATTCCAAACAATCCATATTTGAATGGATAAATTTTATTGAACATGAGGATGATGATATTATTGAAAAGAAAATTACCGTTATAATTAATTATAAATTGGATGTCATTATTTAGGTAGATGGGGTTATAAAAATTTCAAATAGGTAATGTTTCTAATCAATACATAAAATAAAATAATATTTTTTGATTATTCCCATAGATATAATTTCACATTACAGTATCAAAGCTCTATAATATATTATGATCCATGGGAAATCAATTTGTTGGATAATATGATTTTGTAAATATTGTATTATTTTTCAATATATATATTTTCAACTAGTAATCGATAATAGAATAAAATATTGAATTATTCCTGAAACCTCAATAGATTCTTATGTTGAATGGAATAAAATAAAAATGGATATTATGACATCCCATATCAACAATATAATTAATTTTTAGATTTTATATATAAATTTAAACATAAATAAAATATAAAGATCATGAATTATAATATATTTGTTATATTATATACATATAATATCAACATGTTACAGGGATACAACATCATTATAAAAAACAATTTTTAATTCTCTAAAATTATATTTCCATCGTAAAACATCATAATATTACATAAAAAAATAATGAATAAAGGGTTAATACAAAAAACCATCTAAGTGAATAATTAAATCATATCATGAATGAATAAGTACATGTTAGTGAATAGTAATTTCAATGGTATATGAAAGGGTTGATAATCAATAAATAATACTCAATATATGATATATAGTGATAATATAAAGGAAACAAGGCAATCAAAAAAACATAAAACATTGATCATAATCATAGGTCATGATATCATCCAAGAAAACATAACATACCATACTTATTATAACATCCCTTGATCCATATAGGGAATGAAATGAGAATAAAATATTACTCAATGGATCTGAGTGATATATAATGTTGGGCTCATCTATCTATTTCAAATCACTTCTATGCATATGTGTTTGACACAGATCATTCCAAATTGGATCGTAATTAATAATATTTAATCCCATGATTATGGACTATGATATTAACCCATAGAACACCAAATATTTAAATTGTGGGTACATATTGTTGAATACCCATATGTTGAAATGAGGATGATAATTCACCAAAAAATTAATGTAATTGAAAATCACATGAAAACTTTTGCATCATAATGGGAGAACTAATCATTCATAGTAGGACATAATTAGTGTGGAATGTGTATTTAATCACTCAGAAATCAAAACAGTGTTAAAATGAATTTAAAAACCTATTTCAAAATGAAAGGTTGGGATTAAAAAAAATAATACAATAATGGTTCTCGAATAAAGAGAATAATGAAAGGACTACTTATATTGAGAGGCTATTGAAAAAATATTTAGTCAACCATGCTATGATGTTAGGGGATATTTTAAGAGATTTTGAGATGTATGATCATAATATAGAATCGATATATATTTTTGAATGAATACTACTAGAATATTTTTTAGCCTATTGTCATGTGGAAAATCCCAGTATATGTTTTTATATATAATAATTACAAGTGTTCCATTAACAAACATATAAAAGGAAACCACAAATCACATGTAATTCCTCATATCCGAGTTTACCCAACCTTTTCATATTTTTAGATGCACATGGTTCTCAGATGAGGAATGGAAGAAACATGGAGACCTTGGCTACTAAAAAGGTTGGAGAATAGTGATTACACACCATGTAATCTTTATATGACATTTATGCAAGGTTCAAATTTTTATAGGGATGTCTAATGGGATACTAAGTGATTTTTAACACATTTGGGTAAAATTGTAAAAGGCAATGTTCATTTCTATGATAATTGATGCATAAAATTCACTCAATGTGTAAATGATTTAAACACATATTCAATTCCCAACCAAACACATAGTAAATGATTCATCAAATTTGTTTCCAATCTATAGTGCTAAATTGATTCCATCTACTTTTATTTCATCCAAAGTCTCAGTCCATTTTTATTTTGAGGTCCCTACATCTTTAATTAATCTATGAAGATCTAAGGAATGTTTTTCATTGGTTTCATAGCGTGTTATAACTTTTTGATATCATATCCTCAATTTTTTCCATGTCATGTAATGAAGGATCAACTATTATGATTCTAGTGGGGTTTCACTAGGTTATTATTTGGTTGGATGTATCGTGTCATTGTCGGATTGATGAGGTCATTATAAGATAGGTGATCGACGATCAATATTATATAATTTCATTATATGTGGAATTATTAATTTTTTTTAGGAAAGAGATTCATTACATCTCATTTATTTACATGAAATTATACAATGATAATTTATTTACCCATTTGATGGATATGGAATTAAAATAATAAAAATTAAATTGGAATAAATTAATTTTATAGTTATCACATTTCTATATGGTTTCTTTATACTGTAACAATATTTTTCCACATGATTTTTAGATACTATGTTATATATAACATTCATATATTTATGTTTTTTTATGATTTGAAATAACATGATCTTCATGATGTAAAATTGAAAAATAATGTAAATATGGATTAAATTGAAAAACAATTATCTTCAGAATAATGAAATGGTAATGGTTGTAATCGAGTGGTTAATGAAATTTTATTTCAGTAAACAGTTTTAATGAAAATGTTTACATTAAATTGATTTTCCATATTCTACAAGGTAATCGTCAATAATATGAATCACGATTATTCTATTTTTTAATAAGGAATTATAGGAATTATAATTAATAATTTTATTTTCTATTGGTTTGATGAAATCGGAAAAATTTCTAAGAGCATGTTTTTTCGTTAATAGTATAAGTTATCATGTTGTCTCAAGAAACCCTTAGTTGGAACCTAAAAATAATGAATCAGTTATTTAATGATTTAATAAGAACTACTTTTATTATAAATCTAATTTTTGGGGGCTTGAGTTTTCTATTTTTCAAATAAGGTGGGATGACATGTTCTGTATCTATGAAAAATCTTATGTATATAAGGGTTGAATTACATGTATTTGGGTCTAGTTTCCCTACTAATTTCATATTTTATTCGTATTTAATTTTTATCAGATCATGAAACTAGCTTTGTAATATTATCCAAATATAGATGATACACGGTTAGCTGATATGGGTATGATAGTGATGTATGTGAGGTGATCATACTACAGGTGTGCCTGGAGTGAATGATATGGGGTGGTGTAGTCCTGCTATGATGATATAAAGGTATGGATGGGACTAGAATTTATGATGTGTTTTTTGAATTGATGTCATGATGATGTGGAAATGGCTGGAGCCTGTGATGGAGAGATGAATTAGTATATTCTTGTCGATTTATGGAATGTGAAAAGAGGGGATGCGACTAGTTACATATTTTCATACATGTTGATAAGATGATAAGAGATGATATTCTCTATTGTAAATTTTTCCCGGATTGATGATTTGTGTTATATATTAATTCATATCCATAATCAGATAATCATATTGAGTTTCTTAGTTCAATGTTTTATCAAGGTTATGTCATAGGATGGATTTTCTAGAGTATCTGGAAATTAAATAATTCCTATAACAAATATGTAATTTTAATTCCACTGGGTAGGTTATTTATGGATTGATAATTCATAAATGGTGATAATTATGATAAAATATGGAATATGTTTTTATTAATCATGGAGGAAATGTACATTATTGAATTGATTAGTGAAATGTAATAAAATTTGAATAAATTTCTATAGTTAAATATTGTCTAATAAATGGATTTTCATATTTAAATTATATAAAGGAATGATGTAATTAATGTATTTATTTTATATAATATTGTTCATATTGGATATATCTTCTTAGTAGCGGATTCAGGGAGTCCATGTTATTTCAGATGATATTGATTATTAATTTACACTATTCACATAATGTTGTTGTGAGATATATTATATCATGTTTATTCTATGATTATATAGTCTCCAAAAACATTTATAGTATGGAAACTGACACCCAAAGGATTCTTGGATGGTGTATTCATGAACATTATAATTGGAGTGTTGATATACTTTTATCCCCCATCACCATGCTCATTTCTCCTTATAGATACATTCATGTGTATGCACGGTGGATTTTTTCCATATATGTGTAGAGGGATATTATGATTCTATTTAATTATCACACATGTATCATTAGTTTTAGTATCCATATGATTATTATAGTTATGCCATTTATATTATGTGATTTCCTAAGGTAGTTACTCAGTGTATGGGATATAATGGATTGAGTTATATTACATGATGGTTGATGTGGGTCATCAATGATTTTTTGGATTCTTGAAGATACATGGATAATATAAGTGCATATTTCATATGAGAAGTGTGAGGTTATGTGATCAAAATGTTTCATGATGTTATTCCATTCCCAAGTGACTTTGGGATAGCATACAATTGGAGATAGATGACTAAATATGTATGACATTGGGGTAGAGTAGAAAACCATTGTAGAAGCACGACCAGTGTACCATTTATGTTTTAATACTATATATTTGATCTCATATGTGATATGCATGATGAGATATATCCATGAAAATATTTTGAACGTAGTATAAATGTTTAGTTTTTTAGTTAGTTTAATTTGGTTTCCCAATCTTTTTCATGATATCAGTATGTTTTTCGTGAGATGCACAAGGGAGGATCCTACATAGTATACTATTAGGCTAACCATATGTGTATATTAAATGATTTATAGGTCAAAAATACGTGGTTGGTGATTTGGATAGATACTACAAGTTAGTGTTTCTTAAGAGCTATATGGACTTCATGGTTGATTCCATCGATAAATTTTGTTACATGCAGTTTTCCTTTTTTTGATTTATCACCTTAAAAAATTTCATATTTTCCCAAGGGATATATATATAAGCATATATGAGTCTGTGTTGTTTTTTTTGTAATTCATAACTATTTTTGCTTCATATTACCCATAGAGGGAAATTCCACCCATACATATGTTTATTATATCCTCTATGCTAGTCTCTATCCAAAGACTTACATTGTTTAAGGATTGGGTTGTCACCACATCACTCACCTCATTTCATTATATTATTAGAGTGGGGGTCCTAACAGAATTGAATACACAGGTAATTTTGAGGTAGAATATGTAATTTGGAGTCTCTTAGAGGTGAGGTTTCATGGGTTGTTTAGGAAATGACATCATCTAAATGTAATAAGTGATGTAAAGATGTGCTACTATATTATAAATCATTTATTAGGTCCCCATGTGCTCTGATGAATAGACCATTAGTTTTAATGAACATGCAAAAATATTTTCACAATAGTTGCAGGGTGGATACATGGGAATGTATCATGCCTCAGTCTAATTTAATCCTATGTCTGAAATGGGTAGGATATAGGATATGTTAAATCCTTAAACACGACTGTTAGTAAATTAATTAATTAACATTAACTATTATAAATTATATATTTAGGACATATAACCAATAGTTCTTCTTATAGGTATCACTCCAAGTCAATGTCTTTGTTATGATGGATTCAATGATGATCAGTATGATATTCTGAAATATCAATATAGAGTAGAGGTTGATGATGAAAATACATGGACAATGAAACTCAATGATTTTAAATTATAGGTACTATTCAAGAATGACTGATAATTTATTGATTAAATTAAAAAGTATAGATGATAAAGTTTTTAGTTTGATCCATTCCTGGTATGAGAATTCGGTTTCATTATTTCTGACTATTATTTTTCGAGTAACTATCCATTGGTGGTTTTTTCCATGTGAATCACGAGGTATGGAACCCCTCATGATATATTATGATACTTGTTGTGGGAATATTTTCATTATTAGACTATGGAGGCAGTCAGATACTAGGTTATTATAACCCGTAGATAGTGGATCTACACTTTTCACATGATCATTATCCATTCAAAGACACTTATATGATATATATCAGATTTTTATACCAATTAAGAAGTAATGGTGGGGAATTTTTTAGAAATATTGACATTTTTGATTCAGTTCCAGGTCTCCCCAGTTATTCAAAAGACATATATCAAGGTTTTGAGAAGATAATAGGTTATAGAGAGGACAGTAGATTGAACCGAGTTGACATGACAGTGGAGTAATAACATTTCATACAAATTAGAGATGTGGTCTTGGTTAACCATTTTCTAAGAATGAACTGTTCTTATTTATCCAGATGTTGGTCCCTACCTCATCATCTAGTTTCAATTGGGTTGGATTCTCTTTGAATAATTCCAAAATATTAAACACATATTTTTCTTTAAGAGTAATGGGTCATAAATTTCTAAAATGCTCCAATATTATGAGATGTCAGTATGCACTTGATGTTCAACTTCAATATCCTTCAATGAAACATTTTTAGATGAGGATATTATATCATAGTTCACAATTTTTGGATCAATAGAAAAAATATGGGATATGTAAGGGATATCATCAACATTATCCTCCTATTCATAATGAATTGTGTGTTAGTGTAGGTTTTCATCAGTAGGTTCAGATATACCTCGGAGCAGGTTGTATTCATCTTCATAATTTAGTGTTTCCAGCTCATAGGGACACAAAAAGATTCTCTAGGTACCTTTAACTTGTTTATTAATTTTTTTGGTATTTTTTATCTTGGATTGATTCAATATTTTATATAACCTACCAACATTATGTATTTGGGAATTTAGGTATAGAGGCTTCATTTTCTTTAAGAAATTACTTCTCTAGTTGTAGGTAGCGATGACATATATGAAGTATGTTGTGAAATTTATTAAATTCTTTAGTACAATCACACTTTGGGAGACTAACTATGTTTATGGATAAAACCATAGATAATATTGATTGTAATTAATTATTTTTACTTAGTTTAGGACATCATGAAAGGATTTAACTAGAATTTTTTTTTCTATGATGCTTTTATTGGCCATGTGGTGTCTATTGGTGAGTTAAATCTACATATGAGTTAGATACATTTCCCCCACTATTTTATTTTATAGTGTATTTGATTCTGAGATCATCATAGGATCAACTTTTGGTTTTTTTCTAGGTTTTTGGTAGACTACATAGATTTATTTTTTAAGAGGTTGTAGAATTAACCCTTGATAGTAGATAAATATTATTGTTGATATAAATCCATGAATTCATCATATCATGATTCCTAGGAATACGAATGATTTTTCTTGTGTTGTGATAACTGCATTCATTTTTTTATTGTTTGTTCTAGTGATGCTTTTTTCATTCAATTATTTCATAATTGGGTGAATAATTTTGTTAATGAAGAATTATAATGGGAGTTTGTGTCTTTTTTTTCTATTATCATCACATGAACCAAGTGAAATTAAATAAATTCCACTAAATTCAACTAACTAATTTTATTTTAAATGTATTAAAAGTGGTAATTTGGTTCTCAATAGTTGATTTGTTTTTACTATATAATTATATGTTGGTGAAGGATGAGGATTTTTCAGAAGACCACGTTGCATTGTTATCATGAGAATTAGGTGTTCATTACATTTCTATTCTGTGTCAGAAATTTTCAAATGTTTTTCATGGTGTCGATGAAAATTGTTTTAAATTATTTTTTGGACATTTTATCATGGTTTTAATCAGTGTCATCCTTGTATCGTCTTCATCATTGGAGGATCATATTGAGTATCTTTATTTTTTTAGAGAGTTATTTTTTCAAATATTAGTTTGGTTTTTTACGACGTTTTTAGGTTTATTATGTATATTTAGTAGGATTTGTGTTACCTTATGTGGGATTATTAGTGTATCCTATAAATATAGAAGATGTTTTGTCATGTTATGTCCTTATTAATGTAGTAGTGGGGTATATTTACATGGTCATACAAAGTATTGATGGAGGTTCATAGGTTATTTCTTTATTTTTATAAGTCCCCTAAAATGCTTGACCTGGAATGATGTAGTGATACTCTAGACTAACCATTTTTTGAAATATTTTGTGCATATAAATATGACAATGGTTAATAATATACTCATTTCTTTCTCTATAAGGGATTTTAGATTGAGTTTTCCTATTAGTTTCACTGCATGTTGTAGTCTTTATTTTGATTCCATAAATATCATTTTTTATTGGTATCATTACATACCTTCCCATGTGTGTACCTATGCCACCCGTGATATTCAATTACCACTAGTGGGGGTTTACCTTGACATTGATACCACATTACATAATTAGTGAGTGTTTTGTGGTTTTTATGTGCCATAAGAATCTGATTTACATCTTATCCAAGTGGGAATTTATCATGCATCATAATTGGTGGATGTAATTCCTGTCAGATTTCAAAATTGAGATTCCATATATTCTATGAAAGGGAAAATGTAATACTTATTTTACTAATTCAAATGTAATGTAGTTAATTAATGTGTTAATATTTATATTATTATAGAATGATGGATGAAATCTCATCAATGAATCATTTTTGGGGATATTATATAACCTTATGATGTCTTTTCCACATGAATGTGCATTCAACTTTGGTCCATCTGGAGTAGGATTCCAATTTTTGATATTCTGATGTGGAGGTCAGGAAAGAATGGGTTGTTTTTTGTGATGATCTTAATATTTGATATGAGGATGGACAAAAAAAGGTGTTTTTCTATGAAAAAAATTACATTTTGACAATGATTATGAGGATGGTTGTTTGGATATTCCATATTTACCCTTTGGTGGTACATCTGGACCGAACTAAGATATAATGATCATAGTTAGAATAGTTATTTAAGAATAAGATAAATTACCTAGTTAAAGTATTTATATGTGAATGGTATATCTTCTAGATGGTGAATTTTATTCATCATGCACTAGGTGGGTTTTTCCAATTGTTATAATATTATAATTATATGTGGGAAGACATCACGATGGACTTCATATCATATTTAACTCTACATAAGAGATTATAGGACTCAATAGGGTTGATTCTGGATCATTTTAAGAAGTGATCTCAATTTATAGGGATAAAGGAATAGAGATATGTGGAGGTTATTCTAAGTACGTATCTAGAAGAGGTGCTGAGAATAAATAAAATTTTAAGGATGATCATTTCTAATCATGATTTTAGTTTTAACTCTTTAGTGTGTAGAGGAATCTGACATAAATTTTCACCAATTGATTTTATATAACATCATTTCATCTATTGATGGATGGTTAGATAGGTAATAATTTGAAGTCTCTTGAAGGAAAATTTAACTCTTATGTCCATGATTTCTGTGGTTTTTTGTTGAAGAACCAACCTTGGGTCAAGTCATCCTAAAATAATAGTTTCCACTCCCCTATTAGTATGGAGCCATTTTAATTATTTTACCAATACCCATTACATTACTTATTGTGCTAGAATAGGGTCATAGAGGTATCAAATATTGGGTATAAATTGGTATATAAAAGGATATAGTTGATTTAGATAATTCATGATAGGATTTTGGTAGAATAATTTCATTATAAATCATATTCCAATTTTTGGAGGTGACATATAGTGTTTGACGTTGTAATTAACAGGTTACTGAAGGTGAGTCCTTTCCATAGTATGTAATTGTTTTCAGGTGGGAGTAATTTTCCAAAATATTTTTTTTCCAATAATGGTGTTGGATTATATTGGATATATGGAATATCAGATAGAAATTCACCCAAAGATGATTTGGATACATTTATTCATAATTTTTAATATATCCATCATTATATTCATGATGAATTTGGTGTGTTTTATTATAGAGAGATTGATGTTGATGTTGATGAAACTATCACTTAGATACATATGCTGATCAATCAATGCATGTAGAAGTAGTTTCATGAGTGTGATGTTCCCTTGGTTCGTGTCATGAAGTTTTATGGTGTAATACAATAGTGTAACTAGAAATGTGAGCTACTAATTTTTTATTATTATCATTGTTTTTTTAGGATAAACAATTATCTTGTTACATTTTTTTCTTGTTTATTTTTAACTTTCTATAATATGTTAGTTTTTTCTATTGATTATTGTTGTGGTTTTACAATTCTTTTAAAGCTATATCCATCTATATATTTTTAGGGGAATTATTCATTACTTGGGTTTTTTTAGTTTTTTCATATGAGCAAGGCGATTGAGATCTAGAGATGGTGAGATCTTTTAGAGGTATATTATGTGGTGGAAATTCTAATGACCCATTTTTGATAGATTTTTTGGTTTCGGATTCTCATTAATTAGATTATTTCTGGATATATCAAATGTATGGTCTATGATTAATGATGACCAATAAATATTCTATTTTTAAAATTATTATAATCTATAGTTTCTAGGATGTATGATGGATATTTTGGTAATAGAAAATTACAGAACATGGAAATTACATTTATTTTTAATCATTACAAACTTTGTATGTGATATTTATGGATTGTTAAAGATTATTCATAGTATATGTCACAATATAACAAAATCAATTTTAGAAAATAATTAGTTATGCATATTTCAATGAAAACTGACATTCAACATTTACTATATTTGTGAATAGGTTAAACCCAATGAAAATTTCTTATATAGCTCATCATTAATTTTTTTCAGCAGGTCAATTTTTCATCAAAACCTATTTCTACAACACATCCTTTTATCATTCAATGCAACCCCTTGTTACCATTCTTGATGTCTTGATATCCCATTAGAGGGAATCAATCCATGGTATTTTATCTTCAATATATGGTGATCCATGTTATTTTATTACTTCTTTTTATATAACATTCTACCATATTGATTTCATTTCCTATAGTTTTTTATTTCGTCGTGATGAAGGAAAATATAAAATTTTCATAATGATTTTTATATTGGGTTTTCTAGTGCATTTGTACTAAAATATCTACTTAGTGATGTAGTTCTTGTGGGATTTGTTATTATAGATCATTAACCAAGTCCGGTCTAATGAAAATAATTTCTAAATATTTTGTTTTGTGGGATTCATTTCATCTATTTTATTTACTTGAAATCATAAATACAATGTTTTTATACCCTTGGTGGGAACTATAACTAGCTGAAAAAATATTAAACTGGATTAATGTAATTGGATAGTGGTCTCATGAAAATGTAGTTTCATTATACTATAATAGTGGTTTGGATCTTATTTTTTTTAGATACGCTGATATCTATACATTCATGACCAATTATTTTTATTATAACGATTACGATTTTTCTTTTTATTTAAATCTGATAAATAATATAATTATCTAGTTAATTAATTATTAATTTTATTAATAAAATAAAATAGATATGGATTTAATCTAGTTGATAATGTAATCTTATTATAATCTCATTGATGAAATCTTCATGTTTAATTGGGACTAGTCGACCATATTCATAATAGAATAGATAAATAATTTGAAATATGATTTTTATTTTTTCTGAAAATATTGATTTATTTTAAACTTAATTGAAAATGGTTCTTCTGTAAATTTCTTAAAACTATACAGAAATCAAATAACATGTTATTCCTTTGATTACATGAAACAGAATGAGGATTTAAATTTCTTATATTTGGAATATTTCAATAATGAATCAGTTACATTATTAGGGAATATGAACAAGTTCTTGATTATGATTATTTTATGGGGCTTGAGTTTTTAATTTTTTTCTTAAGGTTGAGCGGATAGTTTTAGATATGTTATATCTCTTTTGTGTGTGAGGGATGAATTTAATTTATATGGCCTAGTTCCCTTGCTGACTAATTGTTTGTTCCTTCTACAGTTTTGAGGTTATTCAGATTCAAGTCATCTAATTTTTGATTCATATGACTGATGTTGGGATGGAATATAATTATAGGGGAGGCATAGATGTGATGTGACCATGATGTGTTCTATAAAGGGATGACTCATATGGGGTAAAGGGGCCAAAATGTGATGTGTTCCATGAATGGATAGTCCATCGATGGCTAATGTGATGTGGTTTAGGAGGCATTAATGATTTGTTAATATTTGTTTCATGTGATGGAGAGATGAATCGGAATATTTATGTGGGTGTTAGAGATAGAACATGAAGTTTTGATATGAGATAATTTTATTTAACCAATAATGAGATATATAGTGGTGGTGTGCTCAATTTTTAATAAATTCAATGGGAGATGATTTAATTTCAAGTTTATTATCATTCCATTTGGAACAAAATGATGTTATAGGTTGTGCTTGGTTTCATGTTTCAACGTAGTGGTTTATTAGGATGGTTTTCCTAGAGTACATGTGTATGAAATAATTATCATAAATATTAATTAATTCATATCCCAATGGGTTTTGTTAGTGATGGAATATAAATTCATAAAAGTAATTAGACTTGATATACCATGGGTATAGTTTGGATTATTTATAGAGGTCCTCAACATTATTATAATGATTAATTAAATGATATGAAATATTTAAAAAACATAGTAGTTAATTAATTGTATAGAATTAATTAATCTTAGTAATAAAAGGTTATAAGTAATTAATAAAACTCTTTTATATTCTTTTCTACTTATAGGATATCTGGTATTAGATTTGGTAGTCATGAGTCTGAGAGACAGAATATGTAGTTTATTATAATGCAAGGGTAAACCCATATTTTGGTTAGGATCTATATTATAGAATATATTTTTTTAATTTCATACTCCACCCCACACATGTTCGATAGAAAAACAAAAACCTGATAGACTATATGATGATTATTTCCCCAACATATCTATGGGAGTATGAATAGTTGACTACAAATTATTCACTATCTCTCTTCTATTAGAAATTAATTTTTTGGGTATGCAATTTTGTAAGTTTCAATATATGTTTGTAGATGGATGTTATAGTTCGGTCTTTATTTCACATATAGGTAGAACCATATATAGTATCCAAGGGAAAATTAAATAAATGAATTTTATAGAACATGTAGGATGGAGGTACCAACTTTGTCTTTGGTCTATAATGAATTGAGGTATAAATCATGATGTTTTATATATATCAAACATGCCATTGTTTCTTCCAGATTCAAAATTTTTAATATATATTGATAAGAGTCATGGGATGGTGTGGTTATGTGATGCACTAGATTCATGTTTTGATTACATTCTGAGGTCTCTTCAGGCTGTCTTATATATGGTGAGGAATGACCTAGGACATATGAAATTGAGGAAGAGAAAAAAATTAATGGGGAAGAAGAAGATGGGTCCCCATTAATTTTTATTATTATATTATATGGTCTCTTGAATATGATACGTGGTGAGAGGTTTCCACGGAGAGTTTACTAACATAATATAACTATTTATACAATGTCTTAGTTTCTCTAATATTCACTGTGATTTGGTATGTTTTATTAAATTTTTCATGAGTGCCCCTGACTGTTCCTATTGGGTATACTATTATGCTCACCATGTATATATATAATTTTTTTATCATGTTAGCTATATGAGTTTTGTGATATTGATTTATACTATAGGCTTGTGTTTTATTAGGAGTTATTTGGGATTTTTCGTAACTTCAATCATTACCATTTAGGAAATGATTTTTTAGTTTATGTTGTTTTCTTTTTTATGTTTTTAAATTTCTACATATGGGATAAATATATATATTTATATATGAATGAATTGTTTTTGTATTTTTAATCCTAATTATATCGATATTTTAAAATTTTCTATTTGAGGTTAAATATTCTAATATTCGTTAAAAGTATACCATTGTTGCAAGTCTCCAACCAGGGTGATACTATAGAGGGCACAAAACCAGTTACTAAATCTCTTCCCTATTTTTGGAATATTTATATTAGGGGTAATGTAACAAACTATAATTGAATCAATTTAATTTATCTTTATATATTTATGTTATATATTACCAAAAAATTACACATAAAAAATAACACAATATTTCAAAAAATGGAAATAGACATAAAGTATATTTAAAAAAATAGAATATCTTCTGATGAAATAATAACCTGAATATTACAAGGGTATCATGCCCATTATGAATAGAAATTTATACAATAAAATTGTAACCTCATCTATGAAAGTGTAAATAAATTTAAAAATTCATATAAATGAAATTTTTATATAATTATATCATGGTATAATTAAATAAATGTATTAAAATTTATAAATAATGTGTTATTATTTTTGTATGTTATAACTCATTGATTACTATTTTATAATTGAAATATTTATTTAAATAAAATCATATATTATACTAATAAATTAATATTTTGTTATCATCTAATTATAAGATATTTTTTGGAGACTAAAATAATTTTTTCATGTGTAATAAAAAGTGTTATAAATTAAAAATTAGAATGTTTTAAAATAATATGATTTTAATAAAAAAATTAAATTTCACATACCTAGAAAATTACATCAAAATAATTATTCCCTTATTTAATATGAATGTTGATTAATGGTTAGAGAACATTTTTCATATTGTTCTCAAATAGTAACGATTTTTGTGAAGAGATAAATCTCAAAATTTACGTTACTTAACAAATACATGATTTATTGAGTCATTAATGATGTATTAAAGATTTATGCACCCATTTTAACAAATTAACATAAACTAATTTTTATTATTTTTCATAATAATCAGCACTATTGAATGTCTTGAAAAAAAATAAAAAAAAATTAACGACCTCTCTCCTCCAACTATATATAGCACCCCTTACAACGAATTCTATTCAAATCATATATGTTTGGATCATTCTTGAATTATACCAAAATTATCTCCAAAAACGTATTCCCCGTCTCTGGGAATTTTTGGAGCCCCCAAAATATAAATCAAATGTTATTTAAGGAGGTTCAATATGTGAAGTCATTTAATAGGTAAAATCCACTTTTCTCTATTAATTAATTTCATTTGTTATCCAACCCCACCTGCTCAATAAAAAACTGAATAAGGAATTTATAATAACTTATATATAATAATTTAATTATTTTAATGGAATAAAAATCATAATTATCTTGTCTTCTCAATTTATTCTAAAAATGAAAACATCAACCATGACATGTCGATTCATCGCCTTCTTGGATGACAAGTTGGGTTTTTTATTCATTTAGACCTTCATTGATTTTAATAAAACCATTATAATGATTAAATAAAGTATCAAGTAATTTATATTAAAATTTGTTTTATGTTATTTAAATAATATATATTAACCATGATAAGTAAAAAATAGAACTATTTTATGATCATAGAAAATTTTCTAAATTAATCTAATCATTTTTTCATTATTATTTTATCTTATGAATCATTATTATATGTGAAAAAATTATATATAGATATTTTTAAAATTATGGATGTATAATAATACCCTAAAATTCCCCTTTTGGAGTTTTTCTTCTATTTGATACGATCTAACATAGCTAATCTCTATATAACCGATCAAAAAATTCTGAAATCAACGCTCATGGAACAATAAAATTAAATAATTAAACTCATCTAACAACCATAAATGATAATAGTAAAATTATAATAGGTACACTATAAGTATAATTGGTTGTTTATTAATTAATAAATAGATCAAATTTGAATATCAAGTGAATTTAGTAGAAGTCAAGAACCCATACAGACATAACTTCATAGACTCACTCTAAGCCCCCTTTTTCCAAAACGGTTACACATTTGATATCATTAGCGCAAGGTAATTATTAAATATTATTATTTTATCCCCATGTATTATTTTCGTATGTTCCAAACATATATACGTATCTCAATTCAACATTATTTTATATGTAAATATATTTTTTTAAATTTCCGTTTTCAATTCTTTCATTTAACAACCCTGATTAAAGGGAACATTCTAATTTCATACCCATTTTAAGTATACTATATAATTTATTTTAACCAAAATATATTTTTATAATATATTTTCATTATAATTAAAATATATTGTTATTTAATTAGAGTTTTATTTAGAAATTATTTCAATTTACTCTTTATTTACTCTTATATATTACTTTAAATCACACTAAAGTGTCCCATTTATCATGATTCTTAATCACACTTTCTATATGATCTTACATCGGTTGGACAAAATTTATCATTATATATTTGTATAATCCTTTACAAATGTGAATTAATTATTTAAATAAAATCTTTTAATTATATTCTTATGGTATGCCCCTTTTTTTTCTTAATAACATGATTATGATACTCATCTCATTCCATGGGTAACCAGGATGTTTCCTCCTTATGTTTGATGAATCATGTTGTAAAATTATAAATGAAAATGTTTTTATGGATATATCTAGAAAGTTATTTATTTCATTGAATTATTTTTAGTCTCATGACACATCCTGTTGGGATGTGGAGTTACCTTGATTACATAATGGTACTTTTTCTTCCATGTGATATAGTCTTGGATGTTACCCTTATTTCATGTTTATATTGTGTTGTATATTTCTTCAAAATTTCTATGATTACATGATTACATGATCACATGGTATAAATATTATAAAACCATATGTTTATTCATGTTTCATTCCTTTATATTTTACCATGTTATTTTTTCTAACACATGTTCTATTCGTATTTCGATGTTTGTTAAATTATTGTTCTTCTTATGCCATCCACTTGTTCATGTATTACAAATATTATCCTTAATGAATGTAAGATATGAATGGATGTTTTAAAATAATTATTAATATTATATAAAATACGATTTTATTTTTATTTTAATATTCCTAATAGTATACATAATATTAATAATACAGTAGAGTGTAGGAGCATTGGTTTGTAGTTGATGATTAATTATGATGAAAATAATGTAATAATATGTTCATATTGATATGATCTCTATTGTTTTAATCACATAGCTGTCCAAAAAAATTTATATTAATAATACAAAACAATAGTAATAACTCTAGGGACTATTATATCACTGTGGATATACTAGATTACAACGTACATAATCACATGTTATGATATTCATTTCATTTTCATGTTTATCATTTCTAATAAAATTTAAATTATTATAAGAATTTTAGTTCAATAATAATCCCCCTTATTGAATTTTTCAGTTAATATTTAATGGAGGAAAATTGGAGAACCCATGCCAACAATATATATGATAGGAAATGTGATTATTTTCATAATGAAATGGAAAATCATATTATAATGGGAAGGAAAAACAATAGGATAATATATTCCCAATTAGATCATGTTATGAATAATTAAATTAATTTTGTAAAGAACCATATTTTTTATAAGAATGAGAATGTTGTTTTCAAATTCATTATGTGGAAACAACCTCCAATAATTATTATACCTTGTTATACCCTCGTGGTATAATAATTGATTAATATCATTGAGTATATATTATCTATCATTCAATACAAAAAAAATTATAGTTGTTCTCTATGTCTATTATTTTTATTTATAAGATTATCAATGGTGGAAACTTATCAAGAGAATAATGTATATGGATAATATTTATTACATGTATTGGAATGTATTCATGAAAATATTTTTTTAAAATATTTTCCCCGAACACTCCATCATAAGTTAAAAATGGAGTTCTATATATATTAGAAAAAGGAATATGTCTCTATAAAGTCATATGTGGAAAACTATATTGGGATTTCATAATACAACAATAACTATTTATTTAAATTTGAAATAATGGTTTATAATATCGTTAGATAACTAAATTAGATTCTAGAAATAGTGATATTGATTCGTGACTCTTGTAGCTTTGAGGAGATTTTATATTTTTCCCTTAAGTTTTAGATAGATATTGGATACTCTTACTATTTTTAAGGTATTATATATAATAAATAGAATTATAGATTAATATGCGAGGATATATATCCAATTCCAATGATAGGAATACAAAATCACTCATATGTTTAAAGTGTGTAAATATTAATTTAGGTAAATTTCTAAACGGAACCATGCTATGATTTAAATGTTGATGAATGGGTAATCATGATAGTTGTTGACAACCAAATATGAATATGCCCTAATATTTCAAAGAATAATGTATGGTTCATATCAACACTCAATATTATGTTCAATGATTCAACTATAAGGAACATGGGTGTTATTTAATAATATTACACACACCATGGGTTTTTGGAGGAAACAAAAAAAAACAACCTCCAATACATAATGGAAGAGATTATATTATAACTAATGCTAAGAGGGAGAATGAAAATTATTTGGTGAGATTTCATTTTACTATTCATTCATGAATATAGAATATAATATTTTATAAATTTTTTATATATATATATTGAATATTTAATAGATCTATTCAAAAACTGGTTCAAATTATCGTGGTAGAGTGAGCTTTGAGAATACATAATGGGAAAATTATTAAATCCATATTATATAACTTCTCACTAATAAATTATTACGAGCTAATACTTATTTAAAATATCTCCAAACATACTTTTGTGGAGTTTGATGCTATATTAGTCATGGATGGGATAAAATTATACCATTCCAACATTATTTATCAGAAAAGGGGGATGACTCATCACATCCCAATGAATCACCTAATTTTTTACAACTGTAAGGAGGATAATGAATCTCCGTCTAAATCATCTTCTTAAATTTGGATATTATTTCCTAATGTGAAATCATATCATTATCAACTTATTTACAAAAAGGTAATAATCATGGTAGAAGACAATTACATTTTGAAGAAGTATAAAGACGTGTTCCAAAAATAATTTCATGGATTACCACATAATTGATAGTTATTTTATCAATTAAACTTATTCATGAATCATAGTACATATAAAAGACACTATATAGAATGGAAACTACAATGTACGACAATTTGTAGATATAGTAATATGAGATTCTAGATGAGGGGTATATATTCCTTGGTGGTTCACCATAGGGAGCGCCTGTAATGACCCAAAATTCTACCAGGGGAAATTCCCCTATTATAATTATTTCATATTGTATAAACCATAAAATGACTTTTATAACATAATATACACATTATAAATGATGAGAGAATGAAATAATAGAAATTTATTGATGTTAAAAAAATTACCAATGGAATATAAACATGATAATTTGAGTATTAATGAAAAAATTCTGAATAGTAAATTGAAAAATATAAAAGTAAAAACATATATGAACATATAAATAATATTTAGGAATCTTATAAATGCAAACATGAACTAATTATATCATAATATAAATACATATATATTTTTAAAATTATTAATTAAGTATTAGTATTTTTTAATACCAAAATATTAATTTATAATATTATAAAATAATATTTACATTCAAAAAAACTAATAAATTTATATATTTTAAATTTTATTTATATAAAAATTTTATTATAACATAATAATTTTTTCAGAGTATTATAAATTCAGTTATAGTATTAAAATTAGTAGTTTCTAAATAAATAATTATTTCCATTAAAAATTATATATAAAATATTTTAAAAATAATTATCATTAAATAGAGTTAATTATTAATTATACATGACTAAATGGTAGTGGTGGCTTTTTTGGATTTTTATGAAATTCATGACTTTTTGTTAATAATGAAATACTGCAATTTAATGTTTATATACATTATAAGTTAAAAACAATATTTCACTATTCATATCATAATTAAGCACCATACTAATAAACATTAATTAATTTTTTATTATATTTTGTGAAAATTATCAAACTATTCATATTCAGGAGATAGATTGAAAAACTAATGAATAAAATAATGTGTAAACACCGATATCTCCCCTATAAATACCACCCTCACCACCTCTCCTCCTTGAACCTTCCAAACACTTGGAATGGTATAAATATAGATAATACTATTCTCCAATACCCTGTAGTTTATAGTAGTTCTTGTTCTAATCAAAATAAAAAGATTTTTTCCCTATGGAGGTTCTCATGGATAAACAATTCAAGAGTTAATAGCCTATTTGGTTTTATATTATTTTCTATTCAATTTCATTATTTTCATATTCAATATTCTTCTCCAAATATCCATTAGGAATGATAAATCCTTCATATTGTATATAATTAATTTTTATATGTTGCTGGAATAATTCATGTTAATATATCTCAAAAATTACAATTTTTTCTAAACATGGAGATATCATCTATTGCTTGTCCATTTACCACCACAATGGATGTTGATTTTTCATTTTTCTATACCACCTCCATGTCACGTTATAATACCATAATTATATTTATATAATGATATATTATTTTTACTATATGTTATATAATGTTCAGGATGAAAAATATAAACAACATGTCAATAAAAATAGATAAACTCATAATAGTCGTAAAAATGGAGAAATTAATTTAAGCATTTTCATTAGAATTATATCTAATAAATAATCCACATACCATATAGCCAAATGATAAATAAAGATAAAAAATATTCAAAGTCATCATTTGTAATATAAAATTTCAGTTCTGAATAACTATTTAAATTTTAAATTAATTTCTATACATATAAACGGAAGAATTGATTATTGAAACAAAAAAATGAACTATCTATAATGGTGAAGTTAAACTCTATAACTCATAAAAAATCCCATAAATAATCATACTAAAACTATAATAAATAAAATTAATGTATCAAAGGTTCATTTACATGTTAATTAATGAATTTAATTTGAATATCCATGATATTAAATCGAATAATTCATTCAAACATAATGTAATACGATTCTCGAACCCAACTCTCTTTCATTGGGTTTTCCTTCTTTATTCCATTATTAGAATAGATGATCCCTTAATGATCCTTATATATATTTTCATTTTCTTTACATTTTCATTTCAGGTAATACATGTTTGTAATATGATTTTTTACAAATCACCAATTTTTACAAAACAACTCTTATTTTAATAAATATATCTTTTACTTCTCAAGATATTGTTTCTTCTTCACTCAATATTGATTATTCTAATAAAAAGTATGATATTCCATAATTCATATGTGATCTCAAAACATTATTCATAAATGTATTCAATATGAAATTAAACCCATTTATATCCGTGGGTTATTTTACTTCCAATATTAATATACATTTTTTGTGATATGCTTGATAATGTAAATGATATTATTTGAATGGTGTTCCCATAATTATATATGGAATTTAAATTTAATTATGTGATGGGTTAAAAAAATCATATGGTTCTCATGGGAATTCAGTAATATGATGTATCTCAATATATAAATTTAAATATATGGGGAAAAATTATTGATTTGTTCACAAAAATGTGTGGATTTGGACCACTAATATATGATGCTTAATTTTTAGGAATTTCAATAAAACATTCCACTATCTAATGTTCCCAATTTCTATAATTATTATTATACATTACTTATGATTCGATAATGATAAGTGTTCCCTCCAATGAATCATATCTATTTATCATCGTCTTACTGGTATTTTAGCTCACCCCATATTATTATGTATTTATTAATGTAAATTCCTATACTAATGAGAATATCAGAGCCAATAAAAAGTTATAGAAGGAAAAGAAATCAATGTTAATATTTTATTGTTTACTATTTATGAATGATATTAATTTACTAAAATTAGTAATCATTTTGATTCTAGTTGAAAATCCTTTTAGGTTTTTTATCTTTAACATCACATAATAGTCATGTAAAAAAATTGGGGATGTTATAGTTTTAAATAGTGCATAATTTATTTAATTTGGAAATAAGTATTTTTTAAGTCTTTTTAAAACTCTTAGTATGATGTTATTTACAAAAAATCGATGAATGATATGGGTTTTATAAAAATTCTACACAAATAGATCCCATAAGATACGACATTAGAGTAAATTAAAAAAAATCAAAGACATTTGGAATTTTTTCTTATTCAAAAAATTAATATTTTAGAAAATGGTTAGAATAAGGATAAACTAGGATAAGAACCCATGTGGCTGACAACATTACAAATTCCATAATTACATCCCCAATGACTTGGAGGTGGATTTCAAAATATCATGGAAACACATACCCAGCTTCCTCATGATATGAAAAAAACCTAAAAATATAGAATGTAATCCTTAACCTATGATAGAAAATCATTCTATCCTAACTTTGATGAAATAAAGACAATAAAATATTGTGTATCTTATGATCAACTAGTTTTTGATGAAAGAGTCAGCTTAAATGATAAGTTCTTTTCTATGATACACTATTATAAGAAAGATTGGGTGAACCTGGCCATTTATCAACTAGATTGTGAATCCAGACAATGATAGATATTGATTAAATTCATGAAGACCAAGGATGAAATTGAAAATATTGAATTTAAGGACTATAATATCATGCTTTTTTATCAAATATTTCTTAAAAATAATCTTATAATGGTAGATATACAATTCATAGAGTCAACGGAAGATTAATGTGAATATATCGTGGTCTAAAAAGAATTTTTATTAAGGTTTCTAATTTATAGATCATGTTTTTATCAGCAATTATATCCATATAGATTGATTTGGTAGTGGTCTAATACCAAATTATAAAATTACGACAAATATTTGAGTCACAATTTGTTATGAAGAAGATGTCATATGTCATCTCAATATGGAGACACAGTTAGAGAATAGTCCCATAGATGTGGAGATATCAAATGAAAGATGTTGTTTGATGATTGGTATGTAATGAAAAAGGTGGAAAGAAAACTCAACCAGTCACCTGAATTTTTTTTCGGGAGATGCATCATGTGAAAAACCTCAAAGGGATGGATAAATGATATAATTGTGGGATATAAGTCCACCAAACTAATTAGTGGAAAATGTAAATAAATAAGTCAGCTACTATGATGAATTAAATGAGGGAACCACCCTTGTTTAAACACTTCAACTATAGAGGGGATGTTCACTATGTAAGATAGTGTGTTAATCCTCAAGTCCTCATGTAAAATCTTTTTCCATATCTAACATTGAAAAAGGTGAAATGATAGAATTATTACATTTCTAATAATAAAGAGGAGTCCCAAAATGATTCAGGAAAGGTACATTGGTTATTGTTTGATGAATTGAAAATTTAATGTTTGATTCTAGTTATAGATATTAATTAATAGTTTTATTGTCAATTTGAAAAATTCAAAAACAACCTCGAAATGTGGATTTTAATTTGTATATGAGATGATTGAATGGGAAAATTATTTTATCCTGAAATTTAAATCCTCTCGATTTATTTTTTATATACTAAAAATCCTATAAATTCATGACATATATACTTTGGTTTAGTTTTAAGGGTATATTGGTCATGTATTAGATATATTTATATATAGCCAACATCAACTATTAGGAACATATGTCACTATTTACATCCTTTGAAGTCCTCTATTACGATAAAAGTGTAATAGGGGGAATGAATCTTTTTTTGAGCCATAATATTATGTGGGTATATTATTTACTTATGATTAATAAAATCTAGTTCAGATGATTATGAAAATGTTAAATATCCATGCTTGAATAAAGTCCCATTATGAGAGACTACACTGATGTGCTTCCTTAAAAATTGTTTGGTGTTCCTCTAGATCTATATGTTTATTCAATATTGATCTCATTCTAAGATATCATCCTATATCAAAGGAACCATATATAATAGAAACCATTCAGTTGGAGGAACTGGATATGTTCATGATTGAAAATCAAGAAAAGGGTTTTATATTCTCGATTAATTCAATATGGGGTGCACCATATCCATTTTTCAAGAAGATGGATATATCAATCCACATCTACATTTATTATCATGATCTCAAATAATTCTTCATAAAGGAAAATTATCCCCTTCCTTTGATAGATTAATTTTTTGATATACTGGGTGGGGCCAATTATTTCTCTATGATGGACCTTATATTAGGATATCAGTAATTAAATGTAAGAAAGAAATTACCATGAATACCATTCCAAACAATTATGGATTCTAGGAAATCATAGTGACTCTATTCGAATGTTCTAATTCTCCCACAATATTCATGGATTTAATGAATTCAATGTTTAGAGATTACCTAAACAAATTTTTCTTTTCTTTGTTGATATTTTTCTAGATATACTTCAAATCCAAGGAGTTACATGAGAATCATTTCAATTGTTTTTAATAACATTAAGAATGTAGAGACATAGGAAAATTATAGTTAACGTGAGCTCAAGATGGAATATGTATAATTATTGGGTCTTATTATCAATATGAAAGGAATATCTATAGAAACATCCAAGACAGTAGAAATTGAGGAGTTTCTATTGCCAGCATCTATTATGAAGATCTATTATTTCCATAGGCAATATGGGTATTTTCATAGATTTTTTATGAGCTTTTAATGATTTTGAATCTAATGAAAGAAGTTGAATAGATTTGGAAAAATATTTTTTAGGACCATTGAATGTGAAGAATGTTCATAATAGTTGAAAAATATGACTATGCCTACACTTGTACTAAAAATTATGACAGGCCATGAACTCCTTATTTTATAAACCAATTCTTCAAATACATTATTAGGATGTGTAATGATGAAATATGATAAATTATATCCTACACCTAATGGACGTTTTTAATTAAAGTGCAATTCTATTACACACAATACTTATTTTTGGAAGTTGTGATCATCACATTGAAAATTTGAAGACATTATTTATATGGGAAGAAGTGTGACAACTATACTTATTATAAGAGCCTCAAATATATTTTCACATTGAATGAGAATAATATTTTCCAAAGAAGATTGTTATTTGATCATAAATGCTTATGATTTCCCAATCATCTACTGTCATTGAAAAGAATAGAATGTAGAAGATTATATATGTAGAAATGATTTTCAACATTATAAATGGTGAGAATTGAGAAATATCCGATAATCATATATATTGAAAATTATTTATAATGGAATCATTAAGGAGGGAACAGCTTCCATAATTTTTCAAATTATTTTTCAATTATATCGTATTGGGAATGTAAGGTATTCTCAAAGAAATGATGTATAGATTCAATAGATTATGGAAACAGTGAGAAAAAAAATCCCCAAATATTAAAATTGATGAGGAATGATTTTTTTCATTTTTTTGATTAATATTAATAACATTCAATATATATATAACAAAGGAGATTCTCAATGATGCACATATCTCAACATTCTATATTCACCTAGGTAGAACAAAGATATATCGAGACATCCAAGAGAACTATTGGTGGGGGAAAATGAAGAAGTAGAACATTGAATATAAATAAATATACCTAGCATATCATAAAGCAAATGATTAAATAAAAAGACATATGGGGATGATGCAACCATTACGAATTCCATCATAAAAATAGGAAAAACATCCCAATTGACATTATCATAATACATTCGAATACATTATGAGGAAACAATGAATTATGGGTTATTGTGGATTGTATTACAAACACCACTCACACTCATGAATTTAAATAGTACATATCACGAGATTAATATGAATGGATATACATCTTATATATGGTATGACTACAAGGGGTACCACTATTAAACGTATTGTCCTGAGAAATTAGATGCACATAATCATTCTAGAAATTTCCCCATTATTTTTGAATCACTAATTTGAAAATCATTTCATATTATCATTGTCAAAATCATGATCTATCTGAGAAGACTATTTATGGACTTGAAGACATATTGAGATAATATCATATTGTCATAAAAGGACTATGAGAAATATATCTACATATTCTCAGGTTCTCTTGCAAAAACAGTTTCTACTTGATCATTCTCATAACTAAATATGAAACCCCTTATAAAAGTAGTTGAAAAGAACTAGTGTATTGGTATGATGTTTGTGAACATAAGATAATAGGACATGAAATGGTTGATGAAATGTTAGAAAATGTGAAAACCATTTAGTATCACATTAAGGAATCCCAATGATGAAGGAATAACTATAAGGAAAATCTTTGATGGTACCTCAAGTATAAGGAAGGGGACAATGTAATCCTATTATTATCTCCATGAAGGAGGATCATGTGATTTGGTAAGAATAGATATGTAAGTGACTGATACATTGTCCCATTCAATGACCATGATTTTATTGTAGTTGTGTCCTATTAAAATTAACATCCACCTACTATGTCTCATGTACATGAGGTATTCAATGTATCCCTCTTGAGAAATTACATACTGTATACCTCACATGTATTGAATCCATCAGTGGTACAATTGTAAAATGACATATTTTATGAAGAGAATCACATGAATATCATGGAACATATATATAATGATCTTCATAATAAGAATACTTAGCTGGTTAACATACTATGTTGAAACAATAAATTTGATGAGGTAACAGGGGTACCAGAGGAAGTGATGAATTAGATTTAAACTCTCATATTTTCAATATAGAATGTAAATGGAAATCTCAAGGTTGGAAATTTAATAAATGGAAAACACTAGAACAAAATAAAATTTTATCAATTGAAACTCACATATAATAATTATTTCATTCATTATAATCAACATTAAATTACATTATGAACAAAATATAGTCTTTTTAAAATGTTGAATGAATGAAATAAGAGGTATTTAGAGATGTTAACAAACTATTATGAAAATAATATTAACATGAAAATTGGAATATAAATATAACTATTAAGAAGTGTAAATAATTCAATAGAAATTTCACCTAATCTTTGCAAGTAAAAATAAAAAATATCCATCTTTTAAATTATAATATTCTATAATTATATTATATTATAAGTAATGAAATATTTTAAAATTTTATAATTTAATTTTAGTAATATTAGAATTTTTTTATTTTCAAATTAATTGAAATTTATATAAATAATATACAATCATAAATAAAATATTTATGATTATATGATAATTTTATGAGGATTAATTAATTTTTAAATGTGTTATAAAATTAATTATATTGTTAACATTACTATTTTAAATGAACTTAATGATGTTAATTTAAAATTTTATCTATCATATATATAAATTTATCTTCGTATAATATTGTTCAATTTTGAATTGTACATGTTGGAAAATGGTTAGGTTGATTTTTTTTCGATTTTTCTAATATACATGAATATTTGTAGAATAGTGAAATATGGTAATTAATAGTATATATATACATTATAGGAAAAATAAAACATTCCCTAAGTAATAGTTGATGTAAAACCATAATAATGAACTAACATTAATTATTTTAGTTGATATACTTCTCTAACTATTCAAAATCATAATAAAAAATAAAAAACTATTGAATAAAATAATGGAAAAACGCCCATCTCCTCACCAAAAAATACCACCTTCCCTCATCACACCGTCCAAGAATATATAATTACCTAAAATATGACAAATAATCTTCTAAATACCCTCCCTCATGTCCTTGAGAACATGGTCTCATTAGAAGACCAAGCCTTTTCCCCAAAGCATGTTCTCAAGGAGGAGATATTCAATAGGTACAATCCACATTCTTTGTCTTTTATTTTCTTCTCTATTCATTTTTTTCTTATCTTGTACTCACCTCCACCTACCCAGTAAGAATAATATATCAATTATCTTTCATATATTGTAATTTTATTATATTAATAGGATTATTCATCTTCATGTATTTTCCATTTTCCTTTATTTACACACATGAAAATATCATCCATAGTGTGTCGTTTTACCACCACCATGGACAATGTGTTTTTATTTTTCAGTATTGCATTCAAGGAGGGTAGTAAAACCATAATTATTGTTATATAAGATTTAATTATACCTATTATATGTTATAAAATGTATATGAATAAATATATAACAAGATGTTATATAAAATTATATAATCCCATAATGAATGTAAAACATCAAATATTAGGTAAATAATGTTCATTAAAGATAAATTTAATAAAAAATTATCATACTAGATAAGTAGATTATATATGTGATCATTTATACTTATGAATTTTCATTAATAACTTATAATTTTAAATATGTATAACTATTTTATTTTTACCTGATAATCCATACTCATATACATGCCAACCGATCATGAAAACCATGGAAACAGACACTCACAATGGATGAAATTAAACTATCTAACTCTTCTAAAAGCCTAAAAATGAACATAATAAATCGATAATAACTAAAATTCATGAATAAATTGTTCTGGATTTTTTAATTATTTAATTTAATTTTATTATCTACTGTATTAATGTGATAGATGAATTCTATCATAATGCAAGGGGAATCTCGAATACAACGTTCATTTATTGGGGTATTTCACTTTCACTCCATTTATAGAATTGATTTTAGATTTATATTACTTAAATAACACAAATTTCTTCCATGAATTTTATTTTCTAGGATATAAATGTTTCTCATATGGGTTTCTAACATAAAAAACTACTCCTCCAGAATAACTCTTAATTCAATAAAATAAATAATTTACTACATGTGACATTGTTTATTATTCACTCAAGATTGACGATTGTTAGAAAAATTATTATACTCCCTATTTAAGTTGGGAACACAAATGATTTTTCTGAAAGGTGTGTTCTATGATATGATAAAAATTCTTATTAGGGGGTTATTTTTTGTAAAATATTCTTATATGTTCTTTGTGGAATGTAGATAATGAAATAGTTGTGATGTGACCATTGTATCCATAATTATATTTTTCGTGCTAATTTTCTGATTTTATGGGTGTATAAATAATTATTTAGTTCTCTAATTCATTGGTTAATGTGTTGTATATCATGACACTAAATAATATTGGTGAACATGATAACATTTTTGTTCAAAATAACATATTTTATTTTACAAGTTGGACATACTATTTCATTTTTATGCATTTACATATTCGAATAATTTATATTATATTTCTTATCATGATTATAATTTTGATACATTTTATATGTTAAAATAATGATTATTATTTTCAGTGTGGTTTCATGTTAATTATTCATCATCTTACTTGGAATTTTTCCATACCCCTTATTTTTATATATATCATTAGGTGAATACATTCACTAAGGAAAACCCGATGACCCCTAAGAAGCTAAATAATAAGGAAATAAATAAAGATTTATGTTTTAAATATTTAAAAATTATATATGGTCCTAAAATTCCAATAATACAAAATATTTGGATCCTGGTTGTGTAACCTTTCTGTTTTGTTATTTTAAAAATTATGCAATAGTAATTTCAAAAAACAGGGGTCTCTATATCTCTTATAAACACCACCAAGAAAAAAAATCAAATTTTCTCTTCATTGATTATCATGAGCTTAAAAATAATGAAAATGAAAATTTACCCCTACCACATATTGATGACTTATTTGAGATTCTATACAGGGCCAAGTATTTCAATAACGTGGTCCTTTAGTTAGGATATCACTAACTAATGTTGAAGAGGGATGTAATTCCCAAAACTACCTTTCAAATGAGGTACAGAACTATGAATAAATAGTTATTCCCTCAGGACACTAAAATTCTCAAAAAAATTTCATGGAATCAATAAATATAGTTCTGTAAAATTACTAGAAAAAATTATTATTTGTATTCATCAATGATATTATGATATACTCCAAAGAAAAAGTGGTTCATAAAGAGAATGTTAATTAATTGTTATAGATTTTTTGAATGGTTATAATTTTACTATTTTTAATATATGCCTTATAGATGAAGGAACTATCATTAATGAAGAATTATATCACAAGACAAAGAGTATCCTTGTAACCTTCCATGAAAACTGTAATTAAAGAGAGTCCCAGAACAATATCTATAAAATATATTCATAGTTTCCATGGTCTATAAGGGTATAAAAAATGATTATTAAAGGACATATCCATATTTTCATTCCCATGAACCAAGAAGAATAAGAAGGGAATAATTTTTTTGGAGTAGTGAATGTGATGAATTCTTTAATGAGTTAAACAATATGATTATCAGTACACCAATACTCACACTACAAAAATTTATTAAACATTTGTAGAATTGAAAAGGTTTTATAATGAATTTCAATTTTTATTTATTTATGTAAAATGATATATTTATATCATACACCTCATGGTAGTTGAACATTCATTTAAAAAACAATCAAAATATTGAGATGATGTTTGTGGCTATTATCATCTTGTTTAAACTTTGTTTTCATTATTTATAATGAATGAATAGTGAGATATATACTTATAATAAGATACTAATATATATATATATGTATATATATTCATATAGAAGGAGATTAATATGTCATAAAAATTATGGTTCTAGCTCATAAATTATTATGAATTATAAATCCACTACTATCTTGGTAAATTAAGTAATGTAGAGGATTTTAAATGTAGAAATGATAATGATACATTTAAAATGATGAGAATTGTGAAGGAAGAAATATTTATAGGGTTTTAATGAAATTACCAAGGATTCCTTAAGGAATTAAAATCATCAATAATTTCTCAAATAATTAATCTATCATACCTTATATAGAAGATATGTTATGATCAAATTGATGATGCAGAAATTTCGAAGATGGTTGAAGCTATCAAAAAACAGAAATCATCACAGTTCGAAATTCATGATGAGGGAGTGGTAATATTAGGTTCGTGACTATATATATCTTCCAATACATATATTTAAAAATAAATTATAAAAGATGTATATAGATCAATAGTGTCTATAAATTTGGGGACCACAATGATGAATTGATATATTTAAGAGAATAATTTTATGGACAATATGAATAACATTATTTTTGTACATAAATCAATTTACATTGTATATCATAAAGTGAATTCATAATGATTTTTTTGTGGATGATGAAACAATTACCCACACACACATGGAAACGGGTAATCAACATTGTGTAATGCTTTACTAAACTTTTATAGACATTCTATAAATATTACAATATTGGTTATTGTGGATCATCTTAGAAAAGAAACAAACATTATTGCAATTTGGTGGGAATTATCACTTATTCAACATGGATGGGTATACATCAATGAATTATTTAGTATACATGTAGTAACATTATCAATTGTATTCAATCAATATCATAGATTTGCCTCAATTTTCGGTGAATTTCTCAATAATTCCCTAAACATTGTGATACTCATCAATATGACCTTTCATACACAAAATGATGTCCAAATCGAGAGTAATATTCATACGCTGGAATACATGTTGAGATCTTGTTTTATATGTATCAACAAGAGTTGGGAACAACATACAACTATGTTTGAGTTCTCAAACAATAATAGTTTACACTTAGACATAATAATGGTGTCATATGATGTTGTCCATGGAAATAAAAAATAACATGATGGGGTTATTTCTGTGAATGAATGATACAAGGAACGGAAATTGTAAAAAATTGAAGAAAGAGTGAATACCATTCAACATCAATTTACGAGATCTAAAAGTGGAAGAAAGAGATATAATGAAAAATATCAATAGAACCCAGTGTGTAAAGTTGGAGACATTGTTTTCCACTATATATATTTATAGAGGAGAATCAGTAGACTAGGGAAAAGTTAATTATATGTCCTAGGTACATCAACAATTTCAATATTAAAGATTTTGGTAGAATAATTGACTATCAAATGGTATATCTACCGATCTTGTCTAATGTACATGATGTAATCCATGTATCTATCATGAATAATTACATAATAGATCCCTAAAATGTACTAGATTCAATGGTGGAACAGCTTAAATATTTTATCTACTATATGAAACAGCCAGTGAAGATCATGTTGGATCAATATATAGATGTATATGTATATTAGATGGACTAGTACAAGCGGGGGAAGAATTATTGGTTTAAAAACATTGTGTTTCAACACTTAAAAAAATTAGTTTAAATGGTCTTAAACTAATACAATTCACAACAAATACAATTTACCACGAATGTATTAAATGTAAAGGTATGATAAGATGTAATACTATAAGAAGTTTAATGTAATTGTATTCATAATGAATAAAATAATCATATTTATACAATATTGATGGATTCTAGAATAAATCATAAAAAATCTATCGATACAATATGTAACAGTATAATTGTAATTGAAACAATTACAAATGAATATGAAATGAAGAAAGGAAACAATAAAATTCCCTTTATAAAACAAACAACAGCAGAAATGTAAAAGTATTACAATTATTTTATCCCAAAAAGAACGGTATACATTCTCATAGGATTGGATGTATGTCTTACCACCACCTTTTTATGCCCTCGATACGATGATAGGTACGTCTGTCTTGCTATCCCCACAAGCCCTCGATTTTTCAGGTAATCGACACCTCTATCTTTAAAACACTTGAAAACCCTCGATATGAGTATCGGAAGAACCGTCTACCTATCCTCAGTAGCCCTCGATCATTATCACCTAATCGGTGGCACAATTAAAAACAAATCCTTTATTTAAATAAAATAACTAAGAACCAGTCGTTAACGTTTTGTAATTTTAAGGCTTTCGCACGAAGCAAGTGATAAGTCACATCGTCTCCCTCTAGAACTTGATAGTAGAAAAGAACGATCAAATTCTATCATTTGTACTTCTATGCTTAAAATGACCTCTTATTTATTGGCCTCAGTTTCCAATGGTCATATTTCCTCCAATAAACATATTTCTACAGAAAACTCGAAGGTACTTGGACACCTGGAATTATAACTGTCATATTGAAACAGAAAACAGGACATCGTTTTGATTAGTTTATATCTAACACCACGACATAGTTTTGATTAGTTTATATCTAACTCCACGACATCGATTTGGTTAAAACAAAAGATATATGAAAATGATAAACATGAGTACGATTGACATGTGTTAACAAATGATAGAAAATAAGAAAGTGATAAAAATATTAGTACTATAAGTATTACTAAGTGTAATTAATTGATACGATACAAAGTGAGTATGATGCACAAAATTCAGTACGATTGACAGAGTCATTACGATTGATAGAGTCAGTACGATTGACAGAGTTAGTATGAGTGACAGAGTCAGTATGACTGATAGAGTTAGTATGATTCACAGATTCAGTACGATTGACATATATTAATAAATTTGTGATTTCCAAAAAAAGACATAAAATTAAAAAGAAAACTGTTGACTCAACAATATCCCCTTATTTGGAAATCAAAAAACATAATGTAAAAAACAAAATGAAATACTTATCTCCCACTGATCTTTTAGAAACTCTTCGGAATAAGGTATTGAATACAACTAACTCTCCTTTATGTATGTTGTTTCATAATGATTGCATTGATAAATTTTCCTTGATTTAGATGTATTTGTTTATATCATTCTTCCCCTTATAAAACATTCTACCAATTTGTGATTTGAAAAAATAATGGGGTAATCTTGAGTTTCCTGAAAAAGTAAGAGAAAATAAATGTAAGGCAATGGGAAAGATATCATAAATCTCATTGAGTTGATAATAGTCTATAGAATTCTAGAAATTAATAAAGAAAGATCAAAAAACACTCATTTTGTTCTCTTTCCTTTTATTTCTTGATCAAATCATAATGAAAAGATTTCTTATTTTTGATTTCATTCTTGTCATCAGAGATAGAATCACCCAGGGATTTGAGATGTTCTTATTGATCGGAAAAAAGTCGATCCTGATTCTTGATAGTCTATTATTGGAATCTGATTACTTCATCCAGGGTATCAATTCTATCTTGAAAATTCTTATTATAATTAGATAACATATAATTTTGCTTCTTCAACAAAACTATTTCATATTTGAATGAAGAAACCTTCGAAAAACTTGTCTGAAAACCATTCATTCACTCTTTCAACTCTTATATTGAAGGGATATTGGATCCCTTAGTTTTTGACACCCGATTCATCCTTTCAATGGTTTCTTTTTCGAGGTTATTGAAAGTAATAACATGATAATTTGAAACCCTCCTTATGTCTTCAATTAAAATTTCATGATCATTCCCTGAGCTTTCTGTTTTGTATGACCACATAGTCATTCTATTGCAATCCTTCTTTTGAGTAGCCAAACTTTAAAATAGTATTTTTAAATCATCTTTAATTGATAGTACTCTCTTTCTCATTTTTCAAACAGAACCAAACTTCTTCCTTTGATTTTCATTGATGAAATCAATTTTTCATTCCAGTCTAGGAAAATAAAGAATAGTCTTCTCAATTCTCCTTAATACATGAACAATGTAATCACTTTTCTTGAGAGAAATTGTTCGTTCTAAATAAGTATCTTTATCATACGAATCCAGTTCATTTGATCATCTTGAGTCTTCAACTGGCTGTTTCCTTTAGATTTTTCTTTTTATTTTATTTCTTTTTCCATTTTTTCACTAATAACAATTACTTTTTCAGTATGAGAAGATTGAACACCTTGATTTTATTGGGAAGGAATTCTATTTGAAGTTTCAAGAGATTCAACTAGTTCTTGATTGGCATGAGGAACCTATTGAATACCTTCACATTTCTTTTGAAATGATTCTTATCTAATATTTTTTGTATTCTGAAGAAATTCCAAAAGAAAATATTCTTCCTCTTCTTTAAATTCTTGAAATTATTCCAAAACTTTTTTTCCCATTCTCTTTTTATGGAAGATTCAGTACGATAGGTTCTTGATGAACTTCATCCATTAGTAGAGCACTATCCTCATCAATCATTTTCATGATTTTAGAAACATAAAATTCCTGAGCTTTCTTTTTCAAAAGAGTCTTATTTTTCTACTCAGCCTGAATAGTATCCTCTATCCTCATCCTCTTAGAAAAAGATTCAGCTGGATGAAGACCGAACATAGGATAACATTCTTCTCATTGTTCTTTATCATTCCACCACTTGGAGACAAATCCCTTGCTGTATTTAGGTTTCTTCTTTGGCTTAGAACTGTTTTGTGGATATGACTTTTGAGTGGCAACAATAGTTTTATTATCTCCAATTGGAAAATGTTATCCTTGATTTTGTTCTAATTTAGTTTCCACATCATTGAAAAAAGGCGTTGATTTTTTATCAAAACAAGCATACAACTTGTTCAATGTATTCTTACATATCAATGAAGGCTTCAGTTCTTTCAATTGTACTTTCTAAAAAATATTACAAAACTTCAAGCTTTCAAGAATGAAATTCTTATGAATAGATGGATACATAGTCAAATGAGACTTGATCAATCCTGACTTGACATTCATGATTGTTTCGAAGATGTATCCAATGAGATTTACCTTTCTCAAGTTTACAAGATTGTCTAGTATGGAGTTATAAAAAACCTTTAGAGATTCTCTATCCCCTTTTTTTGGAATAACAAAGCCTTGCATCCAAAGAACAAAAAACCTATTATATCGATACAATAGATGGATCAATATATAGATATATATGTATATTATATGGAACAATACAAGAGGGGGGAGGGGGGTGAATTGGAAGTTTAAACACATAATAAAATTAGTTTAAATGATCTTAAATTAATACAATTCACAACAAATACAATTAACCACGAATATACTGAATGTAAAGGTATGATACGATGTAATACTATAAGAAGTATAAAGTAATTTTATTCATAATGAATACAATAATTAGAGTAATAAAATAGTGAATGATTCTACCATAAAGTGTATAGAATCTATCGATACAATATGTAACAGTATAATTGTAATTGAAAAAATTATAAATGAATATGAAATGAATAAATGAAACAATACAATTCCCATTCTTAAAACATACAACAACAGAAATGTAAAAGTATTACAATTATTTAATCCCAAAGAGAAGTGTATCCTATCACCTAGGATAAAAGGTCTTTCTTACCACTACATTCGTAAGCCCTCAATACGATGATCGGTACAAATGTCTTGCTATCCCTACAAGTCCTAGATTTTGCAGTTAATCGACACCTTTGTCATTCAAACACTTAAAATCCCTCGATACAAAAATCGGACGCACCATATGCCTATCTTCAGCATCCCTCGATTGTTATCACATGATCAGTCACAATAAGAGAAACAAAGAACATATTGAAAAAAAAAACTATGAATGTGATGTTCATGTTTTGTAATTTCATGGATTTTGTACGAAGCAAGAGTGAAGTCACATAGTCTCTCTCTAGAACTTGATAGTAGCAAAGAATGATCAAAGTCTCTCAATTGTAATTCTATGCTTCAAATGACCACCTATTTATAGGTCTCAGGTTCCAATGGACACATTTCCTCCAACGATCATATTTCATCGGAAAACACAGTGGGACTTGGACACCTAGAATTATAACGGTCATATTGAAACAGAAAACACGACATCATTTCGATTAGTATATAACTAACTCCACGACATCGTTTTGGTTAAAAAAAGATATATGAAGATGATAAACATGAGTATGATTAAAATGTGTTGATAAAGGATAAAAACGTAATTGATAAAAATATGAGTACTATAAGTATTACATAGTGTAATGTATTGATATGATACAAAGTGACTATGATGCACAGAAGTCAATAAGATTGATAGAGTCAGTACGATTGACAGAATCAGTATGATTGACAGAGTTAGTATGATTAACAGAGTCAGTATTATTGACATATATGAATACATTTGTTATTTCCAAAACAAGGCATAAAAGTCAATAGGGAACTTTTGACTCAACAGATCATGGATCAAAGAGATAATGTTTACGTAAAAAGACTACATACCTGGTCAATGTGATATGGAAGACCATATTTACACAAAGGAAACAAGGTAACTAAAATATGTGGTTAAGGTGAAGTACCCTCAGTTGTTTTCACATTACTGTGTTGATGAAAATTAGGGGGATATATATTACAAGGGGAAAGAATTTGAGAACCCAAAATCTTCTAAATGAAATTTAATTTATTATAGTTATGTTATATATTCTAAAAAATACACATAACACAGAATGCATTAATCTGATAAATAAATAAGACAAAAGGCGTATTTATAAAAATTTTGGATCATATAATGATTGAATATCAACATGAATTTTAGAATAACAATATCTTGATTAAGAATAGTAATCCAACAAATACAATTGTATCCTCATCCATGATATCAGTATGAAAAAAAAATTTTAATATAAATGAAAATATCATATAATTATATCGTGACAAAAGTAATTAGATGTTTTAAAAATGATAAATTATGTGTTGGTAGTTTTGTAAGTAATAAATAGTATTTTAAAAAACTATAAGTAATATTATGATTTATAAGAATATATAAATTCATAATTTATGTACATGAAAATATATATTTTTTTTCTAATAATTATAATAATTATTTATGAGACCTTAATTAATTTTTCAAATATTGTAAAAGCGGTTCGAATATTATTATATGTAGTTTTCGAAAAAATGATGATTTAATTAGTAATTTTATTTTTTTATTGATAATTTTATTAATAAAATGGAGTTAAATATTAAAAACATTCATAATGAAAAAAAATTAGTGTATTTTTTTTATTTTTCGGACATATATTATTTTTTGTTGAAAAGTGGAATATGGTGATTTATGGAACATAATAAATTCAATAATGTTTTACTAATGGATAAAGTATGGATGAGATAAAAACCCATAGGTTTCAAATCCCTGAATTCATTTATTGTAAAACGTCACAATAATAAAAAAAATTGATGTTCATGAGAAAATAATAAGAAATAAATGAATAAAATAATCAAAACACCTCTCTCATCCCACTATAAAAACCACACATCACCACCACCTCACATAACAGATTCTAATAATTTTTTAATTCATATATTCTACCCAATTCCTATCTCAAACTTAATTCCCTTTTCTTTTTCATTTTGATATGTACAAAATATTAAACTCTAATTTTGTTTGGGAGGTTCCGAGTGTGTTTCCATTCAAGAGGAAAAAACATAATTTTTTATCTTTTAAATTCATTTATTTTTTTCCACCACAATTCCTATTTAAAAATTGTAATAAAAATGCATTAAAATATATAAAATATTTTATTATTATGTTAATGGAATATCCATATTCACATGTCTTCTCATAACCATTTAGTATTAAAATGAAAACATTGTTTGTGATGTGTCGATTCACTACCATCATGGATGATGAGTTTTCATTTTCCATTACCACCTTTTGTCTAGTCATAATCCATTATAATGGAAAAAAATTTACATTTACATTATATATTATTATTTTCCTATACTAATATATGTTCTGAAATTAAATAATAAAATAAAATAATTCCATGACAATCGAAAAACCTCCAATAAAAACAAATCATTTTTTCACAAAGTTTTTACCTAACAAATCATTATCATTTCTAAGAAAATTATATATGGAACCATTTAAAATTATAAATGATGTTAGTTCCATATAATTCCTCTTCTGTATATTTTATTCTATTTTACAAGAACTACCATAATTAATCTCAAGGGGACTGATAGTATAATGTTGAAATGAATTCTCCCTGAAGGGAAAAAATTACTCCTCAAAATGATAAACTAAAAGAACATATTTATATTATAATAAATAAAATATATTTAAATATAGTTTTGGAATTAATTAATAAATTGATTTAATTTTATTATATATGAAATAATGTGAATTTGAATAACCATTCATACACAAGGTAAGATATTCTCTTAGTACCCCAATTTTTTCCTCCCGGTTACCCATTCTCTCTCATTACCCCAATATAATTATTAATTATTTTTGTTTAATACCCTTATATTCAATCTATATATTTCAATAATGTGTAGCTATATCAATTCATATTTATATTCTAAAAAATTACTTTTTTAAAGGTTTTCCTTCTCAATTCCTCAAGAAATGTAATTCTGATTAAAGGGAACATTTCAATTCCTTAGACATTGTTACAAATTATAAATAATCTATTTTAATACCCAAATATTTTTCTAAAATATTTTTTTTCATGATATAAAATATTATTTATTTTTATATTTTGTGAAAATTATTATTATTATGTCCATGTTAACAAATTGTTTATGTTTCCCATTAAACCACACTAAAGTGGCTTATTTCTAAATTTTCTCAAACACTCTATTTATATTTTTTTCGGAAAATTTTGATATAATTTATCATTATTTAAAAAAAGTTTAACATATGAATGTACAAGTATAATTTAAATATATTCTTTCATGGACACAATTATGGTATACCTATAGTTATTCTTGATTAATTGAATACAAAACATGTTTGTTTATATTAGTAACTCTTTATTTTAATCCTAACATTTCATTCATCACAAGGAACACATATTCAAGAACATGTCATTATGGTTGTGACTACATAGCTCTCAAATATTTTGGTTAATATTTAATGTCATTATATTTCATGTTGGGATACCTACTAACACAAATTTTTTCAAGGGAAATTTTCCATCATGTGATATACTATTGGTAGTAAAAATTCACTCATATATTTTACATGTTATTTTTTTCTTCAAAAATATTATGATATAATGATTACATGATACCATGTTATAAATTGTATAAATATATATATTTATTCATGTGCAAATATTTTTTATTTAATAATGTTATGTGTTTTAGCCAATGTGATATGCATAATTCCAATGATTAACCCCTTAAAGGGGTTTTTAGAGCATTCCATTTTCATTTATTCCACATGTTATCATTTGATAATGTAATAGATAAAAGGAACATAGGTGATCATTATGGTTATTAATTTTTTTTGTTTAATTATTTCAAATTATGTACAAATATGATCAAATGACCTAGAAATTATTATATTTTGTTTGTATATTTTTGTTAACTATACAATGAATAATATAATAATTTGTGTAAAAATAAAGGGTCACTTTATGTCATGATTAATCTCATATTCGTGAACTAAAATCCTATATTTTAAAAGTAAAGTCCTAAATATATTATATAATTCTATACTGCAAACCTAGATACAACAATTTGATAAGAATCACATCATTATAAAGATATTGGTGATTACCTATGTAGTTTTTCCAAATAAGATTTATCATAATAAACATATCTCTTTTAATATACATATATATTTTTAAAAAAAATTAAATTCATTTCCAATTATTCATAAATAATAATAATATATATACAATAAAATAAGATGTTATTATAATTATATTATAACAAAAATCCATAATCCCATCAATCTAATTGGATTCAAAATCATTGTTCATGTGAATAACGAATATCCCCCTAGAGCACCCATTTCATTCGTTTTCCATAAAAATAAATCATGTATTGATTTAATGATGATGTTTAATTATATATATATATATTATTTTTACCATTTTTTACTTCTATAGTAATTATATCACATAAAACTTATTAATTTCTATTTCATTGGTGATATAACAATATTTCTCGAGTGTACGACAAACTACATTCTCACAAAGAGATGTGATTTAGTTTTCACAAACTATGTACATGGGTGGTAAAAAGGGTAAAGTGATTAGATATATTTGATACATATGACATATTAATTATCTTAATGATATCTTTATAATATTGATATTATATTAAAAAAATTTGTTTCTTACCCTGAAAAATGATTGCATCATTAGTGTTTGGGGGGGGGGACTACCTCATCCCTTATGTGATGTGGTTGTTTTTATCATCTCCACAAATATTGGATGATATTTAGAGGTCTATATAATGAAATAATATTGTATATAGGATATTATTTTAATTATCCAATGATAATATCATATATAATTTATTTTCATAATTATTAATGAAAATTTTAAATGTTACACATGCTTACATACGACCTACATTCCTTATTGATTATAACATAAATACTTTTTCAAATTAAAGTTAATTATTTGTTTCAAATAATTTAAATTATGTATTAATATTATAGTTATTACATATTTATTATTCTAGAGATATAGAATAATGACCTTTTGACCAATAGTAAACCCACCAATGTATATATTAACACATAATCCAAAAATCATCAAATCGTCCAACATAAAATTAACAATTTATTAAAATGTTTATAATAATATAATAATGGATATTAAATTTACAATAGAACTAGAATGGTTCCAAGTAGTATAAATAATTAAAATATGTTTATCTTTTTTTGATGATAAAGAATGCATGTTGGAAATCAAACTCAATTAAAGGGAGTTCGTCTCAATTAACTTCCATTGTAGAAAATTTTGATTTTGTGAACCTATATTATTTAATGATGTGTATATAATAATAATTATAAATTTTTTAATATAATTTATATATTATTACTATACTTTATAGAACACTCTTATATTATGGTTATTGTTAATGAAATGTTTTGAAATTGTAATGGTACTTATAATTAATAAATTTCATTTATAATAATTTACATATAATTCTCACTATTTCATCTAAATTATTTAAAATTAATTTTTTATACTTATTATTATATTTAAATAAAATATTTATAATATTCATTTTTTACCTTTTAATAATTAATTTCATGGGGTTTGAGAAATAATTTTATTATGTGCTTTATAATAAATATTATGAGAAATGAAAAAATGAATATTCTATTCTTATTGTGTATGGTGAAAATGTAATTTGTTTAAACCATGTCAATTGTTTTAAATATGGTCCTTTTTAAATCATAAATATTTTCATAATTGTTATTGGATACTCCCATTTTTATTGGTATTTTTATAATGAATGTTTTTTAATGAAAATCATATTTTTATATTTAAAATATATTTTATATGGGTTGAAATTATTTCTAAACATATTTTAAAAATGAAGAGATGAAATCATTAAAATTATTATTAAATATGAGGTTCTTGATATTTATATGAAAAACATTTGTGTGATATATCATATAATAAGGGTTGATCTCCAATATAGATCATTGGTTTTCATGGTAAAACATATAAAAAGGATTGTAAGCCATTATATCTCATGAAAACATGTGATCTGATTTTGTCGTAGAAATTTTTTTGCCCCATTATATCACTCCAATTCATTGGTTGTTGATTATATTAGATGTTAGTTTTATTATTATTAAATTTAAATGGATTTTGAAATGGTTTTTTGGATTTCAATTATATTTTTTCTAAAAAATGTTTTTTATTTATTTATATTGGTCTCAGTTATTTGAATAGAGAAAATTGATATTGTATTTCATTTTAAAATTATTTATATCATTCATCCTAAATTAAATGGGATAATTTTATATAATATAATGGTTGTTATGTTTTCATAGGACTTATAGTTTTCATTGATTTTGGTTTCCCTTATAGTGATTTTTGGAATTATCACGCATTTTAAATTTTCATTCAAAAGGATAATGGACATGTAAGAGAAAGGAAGAATACAAGTTTAACGTTTTAAATATTTTCCATGAAAAGAAATCATGAATTATTTTTAATGTATTTTATTTAATGAGAAATGGACACTAATATAACATTTACACTTTGTGTTATATGACATTAATGGTATGAATGGGTTCTTTTTTTATTGATTTTTGATAACCCCCCTTTAATGTAATGAGGGGGAACGCATACAAGGACCGTAAGCTCTAGAAATAAAATGTCCCTTAGGCCTTAGGAATTATACAGACTATACATGGAACTCCTACTCCTAGATTCTTCAATTTGATATCAACTCTCTACCTTCTCATGATTGTTAATCTAGGCTTCACGTGCAAGCACTGGCTGGTCCCCATGGTAATGCCATAAAATATATTTCTAAAAAATCATCATAGCTTCTGTTGTGGTGAATGTGGCTTCACAGATCCCCATATGGATTCTTCCCCTTGTAGGGTCTGTTTGATCCTTAAAAACAATTTCAGGTGCCCTGATGGACTTGATGTGGCCTGAAGGCATTGATGTGGTGTGAAGGACATGAGGTGGCCCGAAATACATACTGGCCTGAAGGGCTTGTGTGGACCAAAGGCCTTAATAGACCGAAGTCCAAAATTTGTGGCCCAGGATCCCAAACAGATGAATAGTTCTGGCTACTACAATGGAGAACAATGTCTGCTACAATGCATGCTACAATACTAATCATGAAAACATCCTCCATGTGAAAGAATTTTAATTCTTGAAAATCCCATGGTTATATTATTTATAGGGTTATATCATTATTTTTTTTAATCATGATTTAGTTTAGGTAAATTAAGTTCTGACGATAATCTTTATACAGTTATATTTTAGGATTTTACATGGTGGTTAAGTTGAAAATATATATCATTAAATGAATATATTATTGATTAAACTATAAGATGTTTGTTCAGAATTTTTTTCCATGGAGGGAAAAATCAGATATAGTGAGAAGGTATTGAGAGTAAAACATCATTTTGAATCATAATATCAATATTTTCGGAATTAAGCATTGTTTTATTTTCAATAAAGGTCTTATATTGAAAATATTTTAATAGTTGTGGTCTTCAAGATTGAGATGATCTTGATCTACTAGGATAACAAATATATAATGGAGAATTTCATGAGGAAAATCCATCCATTGTTCACTTCATCATCAAACCCTATGATTTCCAAATGATGGATCAATTGCCATTAGAAGATATTTTAAGTAATTGAATGTTATGATCATTGAATGGTAACCCTTTCCATTTATATTTTCTATTGTGAATCTGATCGATTGTCTTCATTAATAAATAATTCTATAGAGGTATAGGGACAATGTTTTTTGATCTTGAATCCATAGAATATTACCCAATTAATAATCAATTCCATGAGAAATATAACCCTTTGGCTGTCCATCGAAGAATAGATAATTAATTTATAAAATAAAAGAAAAACTACGATTATTCTGTGATCACGTATGATGTAGAAATCTAAATGTTGGAATGGTATTAACTAAATGTCATTATGTACACTAATATAAAATTTATGCTTTTTTACTTTTGATTGAAACTATTATTTTGAATCGAATTGGTCACATGAATTTTTATTTTTAATTGGATTTTATTTCAATGTTATGAGAATATTAATGTGGAGTTTTCCAAATATATTACAATAGATAAAATGTGTTCAAATATTTTATTTTGCAAATAAATTGATATGTATTTAAATAGGATTCTAGGATATACCCCCAAACAATGATTTATGTTTGGTAAAAATACATTTTTGTGAATGTTCTTAAAAATATATATGGTTTTATAGGTTTGGTAGGCTTGATAATTAGATTATTTTCATCAAATAAATGAGTAATAAATTATAAAAGAATGATATAATAGTTATATATTAAAAGGTGATATGTTTTAGATATATTTATATTTAAATTTTACTAACATGTGCATGGATATTATTATATTGGGTTCAAATCATCATGATCATGATTTCAATGTTGTAGAAAAATCATTTGCTGCTACAATAGCGTTAGTTCTGCCATTTAGTGATTTGGTTAAATATCTAGGGATATAACTATTTTTTAATGGTAAATAATAATATTATATTTTTAAATTTACATTTTAGTTTTTATGTTATTATATATTAATGTCATTAATCAATTTTTGGTATTTTTTTGGGTTCTTTTGTATGTAATTATATATTATAATGTGAATTAAGCCTTTTTTTAGACATTAGAATTATGTTATTGAAAATAAATAGTTTATATGTTTAATGATGCATAATGTTATTTTTTAATGCTATTCATCATAATAATGGGAATTTTATGAAATTTAAAATATGTAGAAAATGATATCTTGTAAGACGAGTGAAACAACATCACTGCTGGTTTTGTTGTGGTGCTTGAACCCACTGTTGAAGGTCAACATGTGGACAATGTCTAAAAATGGAATATATGATATTTTATTTAGAATAAAATTATTGTTCTAAATTATGTTATTTATAATATAATTTTAATTATTGTTTTTATAACATACATTTTATCACATAGTAATCCATTGAAAGAAACATTTATTTGGGGTTTCAGTGATTATTATTGCCTATGAGGATGAATATAATAATTTGGGGAAACATCTTACTATATACAGACCATTTTGGATATAGTAAATTGAAGAATATATGAGAAATATATGGATATATTTTTAGGATAATTATATACATCATTAGTTGTTTTTAGTGAATCAAACATGAGATTTTAATTTTGGATTGTCATTATAAGAAAAATATGAGTGTTTAGTGGAACTTGTTTAACTGTGGAAATAAAAAAAGATATGTAATTTTATTTATATATTCTTTTTATATTATGGTAATTAATTTTTTAATTGTAGGAAAAAAAATTTGAAATGAGCATTTTTTTTATTATGTTCATTTCTGAGAAATTAATTGTCCTTTTTTACTCACCATGTGATAATGTTTTGATGTCTATAACAATTTTTTGATCATCCATGTTATTTAGATTAATTATTTATTTCAATTGTTGTAATTTTTTGGACATTATGATTTTCTTCAATTTCAAAATTTTCACATCCCATAATGGTTTTCTAACTTGGAAACATAGTTATTTTCTATTATATATGACTTGTATACATCATTTTCTCTCTAATGAATATGAGCGTTCATTGATAATTTCTATGATTTGGGTTCTCAAAAATAGTATTTAAAAATTACTATCTTTTAATAACAATGATATTGTCCAAGTTAAATGTATTTAATTTGTTAATGGGGATGTATGTACAAACCTAATATTTTAGAAAATAAAATGATGATCGATATTTTGTTCTGCGCACAACACTAATCATAAACAAGATGTAAAATTTATCACCGTAAAATACTATCATTTAAAATGGTAATAATGAATATTACTATATAGCTTATGATATATAAAAACAACCAAAAACATATATATATATATATATATATATATATTTCCTAGTCAATATATGTTTTCTATAAATACATTGTTTGTATCAAATTAATTTAATGTAAAGTAATTATATTCTTCAAAACTAGGGTTCCAAAACAATAATTTAATAGGCATTTTGTATTGAATTATTATAATTATTTATTTAATCGTTGATAATTAATGTTTATTATAATTAAATTAATTTTCTAAATATTAGTATTATAATTTATATAGAGTTAAATTTCTCATTTTTTAAGAAAATATTGATTTTTAGTGAATAATGAAAATTATCAATTTATTTTGTGAAAAATATCATCTGTTTTCAAAAAATATCCAATTATATATTGAATATGATTTAAATTACCATAATTAATAATTATTTATATTTTATCCTCTTACAAAATTTACATTATTATTAATATTTTTTATATTATCTGGTCATTTTTGTGTTGAAAAACAAGATTTTTCAAAGAATTGTATTATTGTGCATAATGTTTCTTGATGATAGATATTTAAAATTGTACCGAATATATAATTCCATAATTAAAATGAATAACTTATATATCATAAAATATTAATTTACATTATTTAACTATTTATTATTAGATCTAGAGTTAATATAAAATCATATTTTTTTATAAATTAATGTTACTGAAAACCAAATTTTTCATAGATTGTGCAGGTATAATATAAAAGTAAAAATGTCCACCTATGTAAATTTTATTTTGTGAAATAGATTACATATTTTTAAATTTAATAATATGTGGTATCTACAATGGATAACTAATGTGTTTTCAATTAAAAATTTTGATAGTTGTAAATATAATTTATTGTAGTCAAGTTAATGATGGATTTAATTGGGAGTCGAAAAATAAGAAGGGTTAAAATTAACTAAGCACTTATCTAACATATATTTTATGTACCTATATCATCATTATTATGTCAATTTATATAGAATAATAAATATTGGATCCTTGTGGCATGTTTAAAACATGGGTACTATTTTTCCATTTAATAATTCACTGGTGTGCTTGTAGAGACCCAAGATTTCCATACATGGACATTACATTACATTCGCGGAATATAAGATACATAACAAAAATAGATGCCCAATGACCATATTACTTTAGTGTGTTTCGAAACTCGGGAAAAAATATTCTAAATATGGGGAAAGATCTCATGCATTTCCATAAAGATCTTCCCATTTTGTTTTCATACATAAAACCATTCATTATATATTGGGTAAAATAAAGCATTAAATGTGTGAGATCAAATGCTCAATAAGGGAAAACATGGAGAAAATAAAACAACCCATGAACACTTGAATATAACAACATGAAAATCAAACATCAAAATCATGAGCAATGACATAAAACATGGTAGTACATAAGGAATAGATCATAAAGAACCATTAATCATGATAAAATAGCATGGTAATAAAACATGTAATTGTGGAAAAACATTAAGCACATGATATAATTTCCATATTAGCCGAGGCATTTCTTCCACGACCATTATAGTCAACGAAGTCCAATAGTGAACTAGGTTTACTTGTCGTTCCTGCCATGTATTACTGAACTATTTTTTCTGGTCGATACATCTATGTTTATCTCACGAGATATAAATATTTTATTATGCATTAAAGGGAGATATTGGTCCCACACATCTCATAATGAAATCATTATTCGTGTGCCACAAAATAAACATAAATCATTCTTTATATGAAAAAAAATTAAATGGGTTTCATAAACATCATCACATAATAACATAATCTATATAAAACAAATTGATGGCTTTTCAAAATAAGAAAAATCAGCCCATGTAAATAATTGAGAAATTATACTTGAAACATAATCATACTAAATAATGTCTTCGTTGATGGGAAATAGTTTTGATAAAACACATGAAATGAATTATTGAGGAAAATATCCTTTCATCTTCATAATCATTTTCTCATCACAAAATTCCATGTAATTTTAAATGAAAATGATATTGTTGATAATAATCATGAAATCATGTAGAGTATGACTCATGAAAATAAGGTATTATGAAACTGTAGAAATATGTTCATGTCGTATAAGTTATAAAAACATTTTTCTCTTACTTTTGTCGGTAAAATTCAATAAGTACCTAGTATGGTAAACAAAAGAAGTATTCCATCCATAAAATGTGGTAAAAATGGGTAAAATGACTTTGATCATACATGTAATAATATTAAAAAAAATTGGAAAACATTTTGAGAAAACATGGACATGGATGATAAAATAACCCTAATAAATACTTATGAATAATCAATCTCGAATAAAAACAAGATTGAAATAATTATCCCTTACCATATGTCCAATTTCTTCCATATATGTCTGATACACCTGTATATTTGGTTTAACAATATTACTAACTTGTAACAGAACCGTAATAATTTTTATGATATCCTATATGATTCATTTACGACTTTATATTACCCATTCATTTGACAATTCCATGTTAATGCAACATTTTGGGTAAAATCATTTCATTTATCATCTGTGTCTTGAATTGTAATTATTCACATTATTACATAGATCATTATTAATTAATTGCAGAATGTAAAACATGATTTATATATATTTAGAATATAATAGATCAATAAATGAAATGAAATACACCGTTCTTTGATGCGGTAGTCCGTACATACGCTTGAATTCTAGTTTACATTCCATATTGACATGAATGGAAGTAAATATATGACACACAAATATATGTATACATAATTAAAATAGAATTATTATGTCATATATTTAATTATTATTCCATATATATACTTTACAATAATTCTGGAATCATTAACATTATGGATGAATCTCATCGCACCGTGGAGACGATAATCCATACGAACGCAGGAGCGATGATATATTTCCCATAATTATTAAATGTTATAAGGGGGATGATAGAATATCCCAGAATTTGAATTATGTTATAATAATCAAATATATTTATTCTTTATACCATTATACCCATCCATGTAAGGTGGTTGGGGAAAACAGAATACCCCACAACATGTAGACGGTATTCTGTACGTACGCACACACGGTGATATCATTTTACATATGATGGATAGAAGGTTAAATAGTGTTGTTTAATATTTATAATATCATATCAGTATATGAGTGATACTTATGTTATCACTTTATAATGAATCACATAAATAAGAGGAAGTAGAAGTAGAAATGAATTTGAAATAATAGGTAAAAGACATTACCTCTTCTTCGACACACCTCTTCAAAACATCCTCTTAGGGAAATAATGTTGGTCTTTGAAGAAGATTAAGACCTATAGTATGTTTCTAGGGAAGAGGATGAAATACATGTAAAGGTTTTGGATGATCTTGAAGGTGTAAAATGTTGTGAAGAAGAGAGGGATGAGGTTCCCATTTATAATATAGAAGAGGGGAACATCGGAAAACATCAAAAAATATTAATTTATAAATATTTCAAACCCAAAATAAAAACCACAAAAAATGACTCAATTAGTATATTAGATTATATAGGGTTGTAATCTCATCAACCGGTAAAATTTATACTTGTTTTTATTTTATTTTAAACCCTATCGTTTTGATTTATCCTTATTTAATCTATTTAATTTTAATTTTGGTAATAAGATTCTAAATTCTAAATTGTTATAAATACTTACATATGTGCTGTGAATTGTCCATAATTGGATACATTATACTGTTTTAGACCATATAAATTTAAATTTATAATTTTTATATATTGTTGTGATTTTTAATCAATTTAATAAAATTTTATTTTTATAAAATATCAATAGTGTCAATTTTGACACTATTCAATAATTTGATTTTAAATAAAATCCACACTGGATATATATTCGAAAAAAAATATTTAATAGATCCCTAACATGTAATATTTATTTTAAAAATTCGTGGATCATATTAAATAATTCATATAATATTTATTTTAATATTTTCAAAACCATTAATTTTATTTTTCAATTAATAAAATAATTTCAACATCACTATTTTGTCACCATTAATGATAATTATATAATCTCTAATTTTTTTAATAAATTCAAATGATATATATAAATTATTTATCTTTCAGGTGATTATTTATTTTCAATCATTTATGATGTTTATCACTAAATTAAAATTATTACAATTATAAGACATAAGAGAGTGACATGTTGTCACTTTCTTTGGTTTTAATAACAATTAAATAATTTTCAAGGTCAAAATTCCATGAAATAAATCTATTCAGACCCTTCGGTTATATGGATCTAATTTTATTAATCTAATAGAATTTTGGAAGGATTTATGGTAATTTTATAATATTATTTTTACCCTTAATTACCTGATATACCTTTAACTGTAGTAAATTAAATTTACCATAGTTACTATTCATAATATAATAAAATAAGTAACATATTAACAAAATTTGGACCCACTGAATTCAAATAAGAAATCCATTTTCCAAAAATCAAAACACAAAATTTACTGTAATTATTTTAAATTTAATCCCATTTTTAAAAATATAGGTTCTTAAAGTAAAAACATTACCAATGATTGAATTGTTTTTACATATTAATTCAATTTAAAAATAATTGTAATGACATACATTTTATAAAAGGGTAAAAATATATTCTATTTATACCTTAAAACCCAAAAAAATTATAATTTAACCATATAAATTATCTTGATGAAAAAATGTAGTTTTGAAATAAAATTTAGCGTATTTTTATTATTCATCAAAATATGAAAGTTAATAGAAAAAAATAAAAAAAAATTCCAAAGTAAATTTTTATATCATCATTGCAATGAATAAGATTATTTTTTCTAATTGAATATATAAACTTGTAAAAAACTAGATTTAATTTGGGTGTGCCATCAAAAGGAGGAAAAACTGCATTTTTTTAAAATAATTATATTATCAGAAAAATTTATTTTGTTCTCATACCATGTTATAAAATATGTGTAAAATTAATAACTATGTAATAAAATTCAAAATGTAGTCAATATAATAATTATGTCAAGTACATAACAATATATTATTATTTAGTAAAACTCGGTATTGCGTACAATTACACGCTATCAAGGATGGTCGCTATTGCATGCAACAAAAGCCAAAAATAGTGTTCGCATATACTACAAGATAATAAGGTATTTTGTATAGTGTAATATAATCTTGGTGTATCATAAAAAAAGATACAAATGAAATTAAAAATAATATTTCTCATAAAATATCCGGGTGTTACACCCCCCCTAAAATGAATTTCACGGTCAACATTCATCGGGGTTATAAATGGTTTACTACATGAAAGTTTATATTATATAAACCCACATATTGAAATAGAATACTAACACTTAATTTTAAAAATTAACAATAGAGAATAACAGATACCCAAAGTAACTCATCACTAGGATTCCCCATAGTAGAATATAGGTGAATATATGGATATAGAAGAAGAATCGAACCATCATGTTTTGATGGAGAGTGGTAGAGAAGATGGATTTAAAAAAGACAGCAATCACAAAGCCATAAATTTATGATTATTTGAGGTACCATATGATTCATCAGATATGAGGGTACTAGGACTACATTTTTTGTTTTCAAGATCATTTCCTTAATGTTTATTAATTTTTGCGTAAGGAGAAATAATTACTTTATTTTTGTGTAATATCATTGTTGGTCATTCCATGAACAATTTACTTTATTTATTATTTAAAGAAACGAAGTTGAATTTTTCATTCATGAAGTGTTAGTATAACATGTGATAGAATGATAGGTCATTCCATATGTCTCTATCACAAAAATTTAATCACAAGTTATTAAATATAGATAAGTCAATCTACGGAGAGAATAATCTTATATGGTTCATAAAATAGACTTATACTCTATCTATCATACTACATAATAAAATAATACTAATTTCTTATAACCTGAGACTTCCTTTAGGCCACTGGTAGGTGATAAAGGCCTGTCACACTTCGGTTGTGGGTTCGATTCCCACCGCATTGTCCAACGCGAAGAGTTTTCTCTCATCCTACATGTTTTTCTTTTTATAAAACTATACAATTACAACATTTCAGAAATCATTAAAAAGTTATAGCATTAAACAATACTATATGAAGTCTAACTTAATACATTCCCACCTATAGTCTTAACGAAATTACTTTTATCCAATCTCAGAGTATAAAGAAAAATTTTACTTGAGAGATCATATACAATGCATGTGATTACCATCATTTATCCCCCATATAACATAATATATTTCTTGTTGGTCACATTCCAAACATGTGAATACCTTAATCTTTTATTCTGTTGAAACATGAATTACCATAGAACCTTTGTGAAAACTTGAATGCTTTCAAAAGTTAATTATTTCCACATACCAAAATCCCAAAATTTCTATATACGGAATCCATGATGTCTCTTATATCAGTCATGAGATCATTAATACTATCAAACATATTATTTTCTCTTTATACATTCATTATGTGCATATCAACTTATTTCTAAAAATATTTCAATCAATTTTCATGGATACAGGTATATAAAATTATTGAAAACCACAATAAAACAATACATAGATATTCCAATATTTCATGATACTATAAATGATATTCCACAACATTATTTTTTAACCCCATTACAGAAACAGTTAATAATTAAACCATATCATTGTCATGCTCAACATCGGCAATAGTGATCTCCTGTGACATCCCCTTGTCCTTTTCATTAATAGGTTGTTGATTTCGATCAACATTAACCATTAAATTAGGGCATTGGTTACCATATGCCATGTTTCCTTGGACTTGTAGAATTGAAGTGTAGGTGGTGTGTTCTCTATAGTTTTTTCTCTATTCACATCATTACATAACTTTTTACCATTACTTCGACACTCATTTGATCGATCGCCTTTTTTTCCACACTTATAAATTTTTCCAGTCCCTTTAAGATAATCTCCACCATCCTTCTTTTCACACTTTGAGAATAACGAAACATTCGTCTTATATTCCCCATTGTTTTGAGATTACCTCTTGAACTACATCTTTCGTTTCTTGTCATAACCATGAGATGAATATGTTACACCAAAATCTAGTTCTACCTTGATATTACAACACACAATTTCTTCGTAGATACTGAAGTCTTTTATCGCTAATGACCTTCGAAGACTTGGTTTTAAGCCACTGACAAATCGATCAACTTTACATTCAGGTTGGACGATAAACCAGATACATACCTTAAAAGCCTTGTCAAATTCGCCTCATATATACCTTCGGATTCATCATCCTTTTTCAAAAGGTCAAGGAACTATATTCCTATCTTTTTTCGAAGAATATGATGGAATTAATTATTGAAAAACATGTTCTTGAACTCATCCAATTCCATGGATTCAACTTCATCTTGGGGCCTTGTATTCTTTATTAGAGTCCACCACTAGTCTGCTTCACCTTATAAATGATATACATCCAAAATAACAATTTCATGCTATCTATAGAGAATTATGGAAGATATATTTTCAATGGTACTGATCCATTGTTCAACAACAAGTGGATCAGAAGACCCAGTGAAAGAAGGTGGGAGTTTCCTCATGAAGGACTCAATCGAATATTGTTCCCTTCTCTGCTCATTTGGAAATACAGAATGATTCATAGCACATATAATTATAACAATAAGAATTTTTACCCCATTTTCAATAACATTTGGTTGTTCAGGAGGACAATCATTTCATTTCCCATTGCATTGATAATTAACATGGTAACTTCGGGTTCTGGCCATTATCAGGAACCCAAAAAGAATAGTGTGAGAGGAAAAAATCATATAAGGAAAGCAACATAATAAAGGGGGAGTAAATTAAATCTCTAACATATTAGGTTTTATCATAGGTTATTAATGATCATTATCTTAATTATAGTGTTATAACCTATACTTATAATTGACCTTAGAAAGATCCCTAGACATACCATAGAAATACCTATAGGTATCTCACTAATGTTTTTTTCATCCTAGTTCCCAAAGGTTAACTACTACATTACTCTGATACCAACTGTAGAGAACCTATCTTGACATACATGGACATAACATTTAATTCCCGGAATAATAAATACATAACAAAAATAGACTCCCAATGATAGTATGTGTTCAATGTCTTTGGAAACTTGAAACAAAATCTACTAATCACTGTGAAAGATCTTTAAAATCTCCCATAAAGCTCTTCCCCTTTTGTTTTATTTCATAAATCCTTTATTTATATCCTGGGGAAATGAAAACATGAAAAGTGTGAGCTAAAATTCCCAGTAAGGGAAAACATGGAGAACATAAAACAACTCATAAACGCTTGAACGTAAAAACATGAACATAAAACATCAGAACCATGAGTAATGGCATAAATCTTGGAAGTACATAAGGCATAAATCATAAAGGAACATTAATAATGATATAATAACATGGGAATAAAACATGTAATTGTGGAAAACCATTTAGCATGTGATATGATTTTAATATTATCCATGGTATATTAGCAATCACCATAATAGTGTATGAAGACCATTACTAAACCGTGTTTACTTGTCATTCTAGCCCTGTATTACTGAACCATATTTACTTTCCATTCCAGAAATTTTATCTAATGAGATATAAATCATTACTCAATGCATTTTATGGAGATATAGGTCCCACCCATCTCATAATGAAATCATTCTTACGTGTTCCACAAAATAAACATAAGTCATTCATCATAACCCAAAGAATAAAATGGATTTCATAAACATCATCCCATTATAACAAAATCCATACAAAAAATATGGATATCATTTCATCATAAGAAAAATGAATCCATTTAAATAATAGAGACATTATACTTGAAACATAATAATACTAAATAATGTAATCTTAGATGGAAATTGTTTTGATAAAACGGTTGAAATGAATTCTTGAAGAAAATAATATTTCTTCTTCAAACTCATTTTATTTTCAAAAAATACCATGAAATTTTAATAGAAAAGGATTTTGTTGAAAATAATCATTAAATCATGTAGATTAAGATTTATTAAAATAAGGCGTTATGAAACAGTAAATACCTATTCATGCAGTATAAGTTAAAAAAAATTCTTCTCATTGTTTTGCTGGGAAAAGTCTAAAAGTAACTTGTATGGTAAACAACGGAAGTATTAATTCCATAAAATGTGTAAAAAAAGGGTAAAATGAATTTAAAAATACATGGAATAATATGAACCATTTAATGAAAACATTTTGAGAAATCATGTACATGGATGATAAACATGACCTCAATAAATACTTACGAATAAACAATCTCAGATAAAAATGAGATTGAAATAATTATCCCTTACCTTATGTCAAATTTCATTTTTATGTGTCTGAGACACCTGTATAGTGGGTTTAAACATATTATCATCCTTTAACAGCCCCATAATAATATTTATGATATCATATAGGATTCACTTTTGACTTTACATTACCTTTTCATTTGTCAATTCCATGTTAAAGTAGCATTTTTGGTAAAATCGTTTCATAAATCATCTGTGTTTTTACATTTAATTATTCATATGATTACTTATATAATGATTACATACTTCCAGAATATAAAACATGACTTATATATATTCAAAATATAATAAATCAATAAATGGAATTAAATACACCGTTCATGGAGACTGTAGGCCATACGCACGCATGAATGTTGTTTTCCTTTCCTTATTGACTTAAATAGAAGTAATTAGATTACATATATATAAAAAACCTAATATAGTAGAATTATTATTTCATATATTTCATTGTTATTCAATATATATACTTTATAATAATTCTTGAATGGTTAACATTAATAATGAATCTCATCGCGTCGTGGAGACGGTAATCTGTACGTATGCACGAGTGATGATATCATTGAAATACTAAATGAATGGTATTGAAGTGGATGATATAATATCTCATAATTAGTATCATGTTATAATAATAATATATAGTTATTATTTACACAATTACACCCATCCAAATAAGGTTTTGAAGAAAACATATTACATCATGTCGTGGAGACGATATTTCCTATGTCCGCACGCGCGGTGATTTTGTTATCCGTCGGATGGATAGAAGGTGAAATAGGGTTGTTTCATATTTATAATAACATATCAGTATATGAGTGATAATGTTGTTATTACATTATAATGAAACAAATAAAAAAGTGGAAGTAGAAGGTTAAATTAATTTGAAAGAATTATTAAAGGATATTACCTCTTGTTCGATGCGCCTCTTCTAAACCTCCTTTTAGGGAACTTATGGTGGTATTTGAAAAATATGAGGAACTCTAACATGTTTATATGGAAATTTAAAAAATAAATGGATGGGGTATGGCCGAGCTTGAATGCTCAAAATGTTGTTAATTGATGATGGAGGAGGTTCCCTTTTATAAGAGAGGAGATGGGAAATTTTGGAACCTCAAAAATATTAATTTATAATAAACTCAGACCCATATAAAAACCACCGAAAATGACTCAATTAAGAGATGAGATTATATGAGGTTTTAATATCATCAAAAAATAATATTAATACTTTTATTATTTCATTTTTAACCATATCATTATGATTTATCTTTATTTAATCTATTTAATTTTTTGTGTTAATAAGATTATAAATTCTAAATTGTAATAAATACTAACTTATGTGTTATTGATTATCTTTAATTGGATAAATTATGAAATTTCAGACCATGTATATTTCTATTTATAATTTTAAAATATTTTTTTGGTTTTTATACAATTTAATAATATGTTATTTTTATAAAATATCAATAGTGTTAATTTTGACACTATTTAATAATTTGAATTTAAAGAAAATATACACAAAAGATATATTAGAAACAAAATATTTAATAGATCCCTAAAATTTACTATTAATCTTAAAAATTCTTGTATCTGATTAAATAATTCTTATAATATATATTTTTATATTTCTAAATCCATTTTTTTGATATTTCAATTAATAAAAAAATTTCTACATCACTATTGTTTCACCATAAATGATAATTATTTTATCGATAAAAATTATAAATAAATTTAAATGATATAGATAATTTTATTATCTTTCTGGTGACTATTTATATTCAATGTTTTATAATATTTTTCACTAAATTAAAATTATTACACTTATAAGATATGATAGAGTGACATGTTGTCACTATCTTTGGTTTTAATAACAATTACATCATTTTCATGGTGAAAAGTTGCAGAAAGGAATCTGTTATGACCCTTGGGTGATATGGGTATACATTTATTCATCCAATATAATTTTTTTCAGGTGTTATAGAAATTTTATGCTCTTATTTTTACCCTTAATTTCCTGATTTACCTTTAACTGTAGTAAATAAAAATTACCGTAGTTACTATTCATAAAATCAAAAAAAAATCTATTAACATAATTTGGACACACTGAATTTGAATATGAAATATATTTTTCATTATTCAAAACACATAAGTTTCAGTAATTAATTTAAAATTAATCTCATTGTTAAGAAAAATGGTTTTAAATGTTAAAACATTGCCAAAGATTGAAATGTTTTTGCCTATGAATTCAATGTAAATTAATGATAATGACTTATATTATATTAAAGGGTAAAAATATATAATATTAATACATTAAGACCATTAAATTTTAATATATAACCATATAACGTTTCTTGAAGAAAAAATATTGTTTTTAATGAAAATATAGCGTATTTTTACTATTCATCAAAATATGAAAGTTAACCGAAAAATATAATAAATTTATCCAAAGTAAATTTGTATCTAATTATTTCAATTAATATATATATTTTTTCTAATTGGACTTATAAACGTGTCAAATACTAGATTTAATGTGGGTATGCCATCAAAAAGAGGCAAAACTGCATTTTCAGAAAAATACTTTTTTTTACCCGAAAACTTTATTTTATTCTAATACCATGTTATATAATATAGGTAAGATGAATTATAATGAAATAAAAATCAAATTTTAGTTAATAATATTCATAATAGCTATTTCAAAAAAAATATCATTTTTAGTGAAACTCGATACTGCGTACACCACACGTTATGGAGGAAGGTTTCTCTTGTATGCAACACAATCCAAGAATAGTGTTTTTGTATACTAAAAGCTGATAAAGTTTTGCATATAGTGAAATTTAATCTTCATGTGGCATACAACATAAGACATCAATGAAATTAAAATTAATATTTCACATAAAATCTATGGGTGTTACTCTGCTACTGACATCACGTAATAAATCCAACATCCCTCATATCCAATTAAAGCAATAACTTCCCAATGAATCATACATGTAATGATTATATACTCTATAATTCAGTACCAAATATATTTCTACATACTTTTTTTGATAAATTAATCGTATAAATGATTTTTGGTTTTACATATAGTGGTTTTCCATAGATACGATATAATGCTTAGCCTAGTGTCGTTTTTAATTTATTCATGAAAATATTTAATGTATTATTCAATTATATCTATATTAATAAAATTATTTCCCATATACTTGTATTTTTTTGTGAAAATTTTATAATCTACATCTATCTTATCTTCTACCAAATAAAATATAAATTCATCATTCATGTGTACGACGAACTACCCTCCCACAAACTGGTGTCATTCATTTTTAATAATTGAAATTTATAGATTTTTTTGAAATGGATGTGTATTATATATATGATATTTTTAATATATTTTTACTAATTTGGGTATTATACCTCATGCACCTTATTCGATTCCATTCAATTTCGGTACAATAATGTCACTATTGTGTACAAAAAACTACCATAAAAAAGAGTGATGTTATTCATTTTCACATAATCTATACATGGAAGTTAATAAGTATAATATTACAGAGTATATGTGATAAAAAATAATAATGATAATAATGATAGAATTATCAGTCTGAAAAAATAATATACCAATTTCATTCCTTCACTAAAATATGATTATATCGTTCATGTATATGTGAGAAACACCCTCCCATAAACAATTTATTTATTTTAATCACCAAATCACTTGGATAATATATATTAGTATATTTAGTTAAATAAAATGTATTTATGATATGAATATAGTTATTTAAATATCGAATTATATATATATTCTTAGTATAATGATGATTGAAATTATTATTCCTTACCTATATGTATATACATAATGCCATCTCCATAATATTAATGTACTTAATTTAAAAAAACAACTCACAATTGGTTATAAAGAGAAATAAATAAGTATAAATATGATAAATATTTATTTTTTATATATTTTCAATAATGACCTCTTTTATGAATAGTCATCATACATAAGTAAATTTCAATACTTATGTTAAATATTTTTCATACACGTAACATGATCATAATTGATAAGGTCATGTATATAAACAAATTAAGTTAAATTAAATGAATATTAAAAAATAAAAATATTCTATTGACATTAAATAAGTAATAAAAATTTATAATTTAGGAATATATATATATATATATATATATATCAAATGTGAGAGGTTAGACTGTTGGTAAGGTGCTTCTTCCAAATTTCATTTCATTACGGTTTATTTTGTTGTTATAAACCTTAATAGTTTTAGGGGTTATATATAAAAAATAAAATTTTATATAATTATTTTCTTTATTATGAATATATATTAAGATTTATTAATTTTATAATCCATTAGGTATTATTATTCACGTCTTCCAATGCTCTATACATCTTTTAATTTTCAAAGTACAATTTTAAATTATTCTATAAAAAATATTCCCTTCCATGTGAATTATTTAAAAATATTATAATGATGTTTTTATAAGGTAATAAAATATTTATAAAGTTAATTTTATTCATCTTTTTAAATTATTTTAAAAAAATATGAAAATGAAACCTTTCACTTTTTCTGTACTAATCATTTTGAAAAAATATAAAATAAATATTCTATTTTTAACATATATGGAGACAGTAACATTTTCCATTTCCATGAAAGTGTTTTTTATCTATATTATACAAGAAATATTTACTATTATATCCAATTAGAAACAATATTTCCCTTTTTCTCTATAAATGGATTTCTAAAATAGATTATTAAAATAAAATGATATTTTTATTTCTGATATTTTTTTTTTATGTTTTTTCAAAATCTATATTAAATGAGTTTATAATTAAAAGGTGAAAGAATAAAAAAATTTATTCATGATATAGAACATGAAAATTATATGAAAAATGATTTATCCCTTTATAGTTTATATGATGGTTTGATTTCCATTATATCTCATAGGTGAGAATGATTGAGCTTCTACAAAGTGTGTATCCCCATTATAGTACATGAAAACCATGTAATGAACTAGATTTACCTGGGCCATTCCATTGTAAAAATCTACTGTTTGATGCGTTCTTGGGGGTCACACTATTTTTTCTGGGGGTTTTCTGAAAATTCTGTTTGACCAATAGGTTTAACCTAAATGGCTGTGCATCGAAATACTGGCACCATAATGGTAGAACTGTAATGGTGTTCACATAAATGAGTAATGGTGGCCATGCCACATCAAAATGGTCAAACCAAAATTGTGGCATTATATTGGCGCCACATTGAAATGATGGCACACCAAACAGTGTCTCACCCATTGGAAATTTTTTTCCTGTTTCCCCAGTTTCACTACTCTTATGTCTTATCTGACATATACCGTGTTTCATGCTTTTTATGTGATTTTCATGTCATTTAAAGGGAAATTTATTATATCTTTAATATCATAACACACTAGGAACATTGAGATATTCAACCGTGGTTATATTGACTATGATCTCACGTTAGTGAGTTTTGTAAATTGTTTTTCCTTTAATATATGTCCTAGCTCATAAAAGTCTAGAAGCTCCATTCATAGTGTGTTTTCCATTTCCCCTTCGTGTGTTTAGGGCCTTCCTTCATAGGCGAGTAGTGTCCATGTGCTAGAGACCATCTTTCTCAGTTTTCATTTATTTTCATACTGCTCGTGTGATCCCCTATTCATGGCATAAAGAGGATCATTGATCCTTTGATCATCCAAGAAGGTATTTCTTATTTGTAACTTTAATTTTTCATCGTAAAGGGTGGGTGTAGAAATGATTTCATATGAAGAACATGTGAGTACATTTCTCTTAATGGGTAATTTATAAGAAGGTAATATGATGAAAAGATAACATGCGTAAATAAAATAATGGGCAGGGAGTGGTTTGATAATTGATCACCCATTTTATTTTTTTATCAATGTTTATTTTATGGATTATAGTGGTTTTATAACTTCTGAAGGTCAAGGAAACTGGTTGTCATTTCATTCATGCATGTGTTGTTTTTTTAAGATGCTCAATAAACAGCTATAACATGAAATCTGCATAATCCAATGCAGTTGGTTAATTGAATTGGATTCTTCATGATGAAAAACCTTATGTAATAACCCCTATTCATCATTATGAATTAAATAATAGTGTTTATCGAATAATAATAACTCATGTTTGATAGGTTTATCTGAGTGTTGTGTCCAATTGGATTTTGTGACTTCATGTGAGTTGTGTGGTTCTACGATTAAGAGAATGGTTATTGGTGTAGGGGATGATGAAGGAGTTTGTCCTATTAGAAGGGTGTATGATGTGTGTGTGTAATGAGGATATTTCTTAATGATATTTCTTGTTGGTTTTGTGTGTGGGGATGTACATGTGGTGTATTAGAGTCTTAGGATGAGATACTGAATGAATTTGGAATGGATGGATTTATAGGCAGTGTTACCACCTCTTCTTGTTTTTTGGACGTAGGTGCGATGCTCGGTAATGGGGTGGTTATAAAGTTGTATATAGTGGTTCTTCATCTTTGAGGTTTTTGGACAGTGGGGTATAGTGACCCTGATCTTTTACACATATCATTACACAATTTTAAGTACAATTAATCATCAAAGTACATGCAATGGATCATAAATTATACTTTTCTAGAATACTAGGTACATAATAAAACATTATAATGTATTATTATTTAAACTCCATAATGATATATTATCTTATTTTGTTATCATTAATATATATAGGTTAATCTATGGATAATATGAACAAATAGAGGATCTAAAAGACCAGTAAGTGAATAACTATAAGAACAACGCATTAGCACATGGGATTGAAGGCATGACATGATGATATAAAAAGGTATGTAATATATAGAATGATAACATATAAACATGGGATAATTTGAAAATGGAATCATTGAAATGAGGAAGAAACATAAAACATTAATTTAGTTTGTGTGAAGTCTAACCACCAAGACAGTTTCTGATTGTAACACAAGCCAAGGCTAACCGCCATGACCATTGCACATAGTATCACAAGCCACTGATAACCTCCAAGAATGATGCACATAACAGATCATGAGACACAAAATTACCCAATGAATTAATTCTCTATCTGAAAACACACATATTACATTTCAAGAATATTATTTCCACATGAATAATCAAATATAATCAATCATAGATAAACATAAGGTTTACCCGTGGAAATAATTTTCTACCACAATCAAGACATAAAGCATAACCCATGGGTATATCATGAAACTGTCCATTAATGAAGGAAATAGAACATACATGGATGATCATAAGTTAATATATGAATATATCATGGGGCTTGATTTAAAACATAAGTGAAAACATGTAATAAAATGTATTTGGGAAATTTTAGCATCAAAACATTTTTGTGTGGTTTTAATGAAAGTACTATAGAGATTTTAATATATATAAATAATAATTATTATAAAAAAAAGTGGACAAATAAAAATTTCATAAAAAAGACTGCTTTTAAAAAGGCAATGGTGGCTTTAAACACAGAATATAGTGAACTTCAAAATGGGTAAATTTTTTGGAATTTCCCTTAAAATGCATGTTTTATTTGGAAGTATCATGGAGGGAATCACTTAAAAGAATGAATATCCCCAAAATATAATAAGGAATGGATCATGTAACATGTTTTTGGAGAATATAAATATAATGTTGAAGTATTACATGAAAATAAAATACAACATCATTTGTATAAAAAGAATGTTAGATCAACCTTAAGGAATAAAGGCAATTCAGGTGGAATTACATACGGATTATATGTATGATATCAGGTGTACTTAAAAGGTATTAATAAAAGAGAAAAGAGTTTCTAATAATTTATACATCATGATGTAAGTGTGGGGAGGTGTTAAATCATATCCCATAATTTGGTATTAAATATAAAATGACATATCATAGGGGTCATTCTTGCATAAAAGTAAAATAGAGAGGATCCCTTACCTTATGACTGAATGTGATATTCCCCTTGTTATAAATCTCACCAATAATCAAATAATGTTTATTAATTAACAATTCCAGAACCAATTATATATTTAAAATTATTATTATACCCTTTTTATGTTCATTTATACCCATTTTTATTGGTTATTTGGATCAATTTCGTTGTTCGAGTCCTTTTGTTTCCCTGGTTTTAATCATTGGTTCATGTTTAGATAAACATTTTTGTTGAATGTGGATGTAAATAATTGAAGATATGTTTTATTATTGAACATAAAAAAGGTTAAATGGTTGAAAATTTTACTTTTTTACTTGGATTGATTTTGAACAATTATGTAAAACATTAGTGACAACCTTTAGGGTTAATTGGCAGTTTTTGTCAGAATAAAAAAGTTTTGTTTTCTAAAAACACATGTCTACAATAGGATTCAAAAAATATAGATGTGCCATAAAACATATATTATGGTATGGTTCAACCATGAAAATGGTTTCATGTAATGAATTTAATACGATAATAGAAATGGAAAACACATCATCCTTGAATGTGGTGAATTAACACATCTCGGATGGTGTCTTTACTTATCAAATAAATAAAGAGTAAAAGAGATATGATAATAAATTATTGAATTATCATAAAAACATTATAGTACATGTAAGGTAATAGTGTTTACATAAGAATAGATGAAGTTATATATGGATAGAAAATTACACAAATGAACATGAAAAGAAAAAGAAAGAAAAGAAAATATGAATTTACTTCATTAATCATTCATCCTTCAGAGGAATCTTATATTGAGAGGATTTGTTGTTTTGAAGATACTTGGGGATGCTGGATGTGGGGGAGGAGCTTTAGTGGAGATTTGGTTAGTATATTGGCAACAAAAAAATCTTTAGAAGAGTGGAGAGAATAGGTAAGGATGGTTGGAATATATTGTGGAGGAGAGGAGGGTTTTCATAATATTACAATCACTAGTCTATTAGTTTTTCATAACACAAACAATAGTAATGATTACATGAAAAAGAAAGGTAAAATATTCACATGAGTTGGAGATTTTGGTTCTTACATCACTTATGATGTTTGGAATAGTGGATATAATTTATAATTTATTTATACAATAAATCAACGTATTTTAATATACAAAAAACATTATTATATATCAGAAAAATCCCAAAATATCACTGTAACCAATATTTGATGCGTAGAATCAAAAAATGAAACTGAATTTTTAAATATAATTTTATAAATATTATTAAATTTATATTTAATAAAATCATAATTTATTTTAAAAATAACAATTTTAAAACATTTATTCTCTTATTCCAAGATATAGGTATATGGTTCTCCCAATGGAATATTATTTATATACTATTATAGGTAATTTTACATTTAATTTGAGTATGTATCTATTCATAAGGGTAACATTACTATACATAAGGGTATATAACTATTCACCAAAATATATTTTTGTTATATTATACTCCAAATATCTCCCAGATCATAACTCTGTATGTTAAATTTTCGAAACTCAAATCCCAGTACTGAAAAACATATGACTAAGGGTCACATAGTACATTGTGGATAATTATGTTTTGATTTTATGAGATTATATGTCATAATCATAAGAATAAAATTTCCATTTCAAATCATTGGGTTAATATATTCTTCCCCCTTAAGAAATTTCACCCTCGATATATAGTTTTAAATTCTAGGCCATAAATAGGTGCATGTACATTTCCTTCATTACCTCCTATTGTTCCCATGTTTCCTCTTCATAAAAAAGGATCTTCCATTATACATTGACTATGTGTGTAATATTGTTATGTAGAACGTTATCTCTACGATCCAAGATATTCACTGAATTCTCCTCATAAGAAAGATCATCCTACAAATATACTACCTCTAAATATAGTACATGTCAAGGGTATGGAATGTACATTTTGGAGATGGACACATTAAAGAAATCATGTACTTTGGCCATGGTAGGTGGAAATTTTAGTCAATTAGTCCCAACCCCGACGTAATCAAAAAATCTCAAAGAGGCTAATGTACCCGGGACATAACATCCCTTTTTTCCTAACCTCATGACCTTTTTCAATGGAGATATGCTTATAAATACAATGCTTAGATCATTGAACTCATGATCTCATCGAATATTATATCCATAACTATTATATCATCCTCCGACTCCTAGACATGTTGATGAAGGGTTTTCACAATCTCTACCATTTCATTTACTATATCAGGTCCTAGCATTATACACTCACCGACTACATCCTATCACATTGGTGTTCTTCACCTTTTCCAAAAAAGGTCTCATCTGGTTACATTCGGATGCTCAAGTGTAAACTAATGTTTTTTGGATACTTACACCAGTGGAAGATGTTTGACCCCTCATCCTTTGAAGCCCATAGAAAATGCACTCAACCCAAATTCTAGTTTCTTAATAGTTCACTATGATTTTCCATTAGTTTGAGGATTATATGCCATACTGAAGTTCAGTTCAGTGCTTAGTGAATGTTAGATACATTTCTAGAACATTGAGGTAAATATTGGATCACAATTGAATAAAATATATTGTGGTAATCCATGTAGTATTACAAATTATTTGATGTAAATATGTACATTTTAATCCATTATAAGTATTCTAGAATTGACATAAAGTGATCTGTCTCCGTAATATGATCTATAATGACCCATATAGCATTGTTTCCATGGGATGACATTGGAATTATGGGGAAAAATTCCATGGTGATGTTCAACAATGTCCATGTTGGTGTGTGTAGTGGTTACAACACCCCCTTAGACTTTTTTCCTCTTAGCCTTCACTTTCAAACATATCTTTCAATTTGATGTACAGTAGAAAATATCCCTTTTCATTGTGTACCAGAAAATGTTTTCTCATAGATATTAATACATATTTCTGCTACAAGGGTGAATAAAGAATACCAAGCTACATGAATCATTAAAAAGATCCTTCATTATCTCTGGACCAGATGCTACACATAATCGTGACATAAATCATAAAACTCATTCCTCATCACTCAAGAACTCATAGGATTTCTCTTTTTAAACAATTTCTACCCTTTGCTGAAGTTCCACATATTTTATTTGAGAATACGTTATTTTCACTATGAGGGATGATTGAAAAAACATTTGAGAAAATATTTTTTATTTCCCCCCTTAATGATTCCCATGTCCATTCGCTACAAATATAAAAAGATTATATCTTTTTCAATTATCATTATTGATAATGATGCGAGATCACTTCTACACAGAGCATATGTCACATTCTTTGCCTTACAAGGGTGGTAATGGATGGAGTAGTCACAATCTATGATGAGCTTTATCCATCATTATTGGATCACATTAATCTTTTTCTATGTGAATATATATTGAAACTTTAATGATCAGTATATGTCTTTCACTTATACCAATAGTGATAATGCTGCCAGATATTCAACATAATGATCACAGTCACCAACACCAAATCATATCATGCATGTGATAGTTTTTCTCATGGACTTTTAGCTTCACAGAAGCATTGGCTGTCACTTTATAATTCTGCCTCAGTGTATATCCTATGCACTACATTGAAGAATCAGGATACACCGTAAAGAGTTATACACTTGTTGGGAGTGTTAGTACTACTGCAGTGATTAGCCTCTTTTTTAACTAATTAAAATAGTTTTCACATTTTTGTGTCTAAATAAACATTACTCCATTTTATGTTAGCATAGTATTTGGGTTTGAAAATCCTGAAAAGTCCACCACAAATATTCGATAATAACCTTCATGATCCAGAAAGCTATGGATCTCCATTACAGATGTTGACCAGGTCCACTCTTAAATTGCCTTAATCTTATAAGGGTCTACATATATCCATTTTATAGTGATAACATGCCCCATAAATGATAATTTTTCCATCCATAACACACACATACTATACCTTTCATTAAACTATAATCTTTGCAATGTGTTTAACAAAGTATTAAAATTTTCATAATGTTCCCCCTTTCTATTAGAGTATATTAGGATATTTTCAAAAAAACAAACAAAAATTTGTTGAGATAATCACTGAAGGCTATATTCATTAAATCCATGAATTTTTCTAGAGCATTAGTTAGTCGGATGGGAATCACTATGAACTCGTAGTTTACATACCTCATTCGAAAGGCATTCTATGGAATATCTTTCTTCCTCATCATTAATTTGTGATATCCAGACCGAAGGTCCATCTTAGAGATATAAAAGGCCCCATGAAGCTTTTTGAACAATTCAACAATCCATAGAATGTGATACTTATCATATATCATGATTTTATTGAGCTCTTGATAATCGATGTAGAGGTGGATTGATTTATACCTTTTCTTGATGAAGAGGACCAACACACCCCATGGTAATGTACTCAGGCATATAGAACACATGTATAGATTCTCCTATAATTATTTATTAAACTGTTCCACCTCTACAATGGTCATTATATAATGTGACTTTGATATAGGTAGATATCCAATAATAAGTTCAACGGATTACTTAACCTCTTGGTCAGGAGGATGTCCATGAAACACTTTTGGGAATACATAATCATAATCCCTCATAATGGGAACTTATTCAAGACTGGTTATCTCATTAATCTCAATAATTTGGGCTAGATATGCTTTCTCGAAATAAATTAATATCGACACATTATAAAATGATTATAAAGGATTTTCATCTTCCTCTTCATATTGTTTAATAATCAGGGGATGCTTTAGGGTGTGAAGAGTGATATCCCTTTCCTGATAGTTGATATTGTCACTGAATAAGGATGTCTGATCCATGACCATGAGAGAACTGAACACCACTAAAGGATGTATGAGGGGATTTTCTAGGAGTTTCGATCCATAAACATTAACTGATGAGTAGTTATATACACTGTATATAAAAATTTCCCCATTAACTTTTCTAATAGATAACTTGTCCACCAAATTTTGAGTCGGTGTTTGAGAATTTATAATTAAATTTCATGATTTGAAATAACGTGTAGAACCCATATAAAATAATTACTTCTCTGTTATTGAAAGAATAACCAGTGTACCTGTCAGCACATCATTTTCCGGATCCTCTTCACCATTAGTTATATATTACGACATTCTTGTTTCCATGAAGGATGTTGTTGATTTCCTCTAGAATACCATTACATATGGAAATTTTTTTCATAATTCCCATTCCTTATGCAGTTTTATCTCTACACCATTGGCTGATCATTGATCTGAACCTTTCTTCTTCATTCACATTAACGAGATTATTCATATCGCTGATCATGTTATGGGACATATATCCACTAATTCGACATCTTAATTAATTACGGGTTCCCATTAGATAGTTCCCAGGATACTTTTTCCCACAAATATTAAAAGTGGGATATTTAGGCTTTATTATATCATGGGATTTGAATGTTGAATCACCCATTTTGTTCTCCATTTTATGCTTCTTTTCACCGGGCCTATGAGACCACTATGATTCTCCAACCTCCATTTTAACCTTGAGGAAACAATATACAATCTCCTCATAAATTTCAATGTCTCTAATTATCAACACCTTATGTATACTCATCCTTAGAATGCTAAAAAAGTGATCCACCTTGCATTCGGTGTTCATGACAATGAAAGTGTAAAACCATGCAAGCCCTGTAATGATTTCTTCATATTCCTCAATGGACTAAAATTCCTTATTCTTGAGATTGAGGAACTCTCTTTCCATCTTTATGTGGATGGTTCATGGAAAATATTTATTATAAAACATCATATTTAATTCCTCCCAATCCATGGAATCAATTTCCTCTAGGGAATTTTTATTACTGATCAATTTCAAACAGTGAGCAGCTTCACTATCAAAATGATAGACCTCAAGTGCAATATTTTATTCTTCCAAGCACTGAAAAATAGAGAATATCATTTCAATGGAGTTTCTCCACTATTCCATGAGGAAGGGATCAAATGATTCTAAAAACATGGGATCCCTTTCATGCATGAAGTATTATATGTTATATTTCAATTTCTTTGGATATGGAGTGTGGTCCACATAATTCATGTTATTATTCATAACATGAGCCAATTGTTCAATTAATTCCATGATGATTAGAGAACATGTTCTCCCCGAATCATGTTTATAATTAGGGAACTTTTTAAGATTTCTATCACATTGGTTGTTAGAACATGTTCTAATATTTCTCTCCATTAACAATGAAAAATAATTCAGAATTACAAGTAATTAATACATACATAGTGAAGATAAAAAGGAAATGTATGATCATATAAGTATAAACATATAGAAGAGAAATATATCCTAACGTGTGATTCCTTTGGATTAAATCTAGGTTATCCTATATCTATTTTTTAACTTATATTATTATGAGTTTTTTTATTCCCCTAACAATGGTTTTTACTAAGTTAATGAATTAATCAAATCGTATCTCATGGGAGTGTCAAACCAAGTGTAAAGAAAGGCCCATAATCATGTAGCTGGATACCCAAGGTCAATCCCTAAACTCCTAATCAGAGTTTCCACTCCTAGGTACATACGTTCATAAGCAATCTCTACTAGTTTGTATCCATACATGGACATATTTTCTTGATAAACCACTAACTCTATAATTACCAAAACATAGGGGCGTTTTCTTATTCTTAGTCCCATCCTTATGGTTCTGACTATGATACTCCATTTCAATTATATAATTATAACTATAGAATACTTTGATACCTACTATAGTTATCATAGTCATTTAAATATAACATCGCATGATTTTATGCATAATTATTCATTAGATTACAGGCCATGAATCGTAAAATCTAATGTCTCAGAATACTAGGTACATAATGAATCATTATAAAAAACATATTTAAATTTTACCCATTTGTTATGCTTTATGTCATTAAATGACTGATTTTATAAAGACAATGGTGGATTAAAACAGAGGATTGATTGCACATGAAAATTTATTAAAATTTGGCATGTTCCCTTAAAACGAGTTTGTTTATTTGGAGCTATCAAGGAGGGAGTCACTTAAAAGTATTTATATCACTTAAATTGAATGAGTGAATAATCATAAAATATAAATTTTTATCATATAAGTAGAATGTATGAGTTTTACATAAAAATAGAAGACAACATCATTTCGTTAAAAAGAAAGAGAGAGAAACTCAAAGGAATAATGGTTGTTCGGGTAGAATTTGTTATTGATTAATGGAATGGAATATGGTGTATATAATAGGGTTATTTGAGTGTAAAAGTTGTTTATAATCATTTATAACTCATTAGGGAATTATTGTGGAGGTTATAAATAAAACCAAATATTTAGTTCTTACACCTAAATGGCATAGCATAGAGGACATTCTTGAATTGAAGTGAAATGTTGAGAATCCATTACCTTATGTCTGAAGGTGTTCTTCCCTTATTATTTATGACATGAATAAAAAATTACTTTTATTAATTAATTTTTATAGAACCTATTATATTTTTAAAATATTTACTATAACATTTTTCTGTTCATTTATAACATTTTTGTATTGTTTATAAGGAACAATTTCATTGTAACTGGTTTGTTTCCTAAGTTTTAATGATTGGTTCATGTTCAGAAAAACAGGTATGATGAAGGTGGTTTTCATAAATTGAAGTTATATATTGTTATTTAACATCCGTAATGTTACATGGTTGAAAAATGTGTTTTGTAATTTGGGGTGATGTTGAATCATTATATAAAATATCACTCATAAAATTTTGTGATAATTGGTCATATTGGACCACAATTAACATGTTTTGTTTTATAAAAAAACCATGAGTAAAAAATGATTCAAAACTATATATGAGGCATAATACATATATCTTGGTAGAGAATGTGGTATATTAACACATCACTATTATCAGAATGAAATTACAATATATGTAAGGTACTTTAAATTTCAAAAAATTTGAATGAGGAGATGTAAGGGTTGAAAAGAAACAAATGAACATGAAATGAAAATGAAAGAAAAGAAATTGGGAATTTACCTCCTAAATCAATCTTCCTTGAATCCTTTTTGTGGAAAGATGATTTGATATTTTGATGAGACTAGGGGATGTTGGATGTAGGGGAGGAGAATGAGGATATATTTGGAAAACATATAGGCCTTACACAAGGTTCTAGAGGAGTGAAGAGAAGAAGTAATGTGGGGTGGTATTTATAGTGGTTGAGTGGATGGTTTTCATAATATTTTAATAATTAGTTTATTATTTTTCATTAGAAAAACAGTATTTATTATTCCATAACCATAAATAGTAATAATTGAATGTGAGTTTTAGATTTGGCTGCATACATCACTTATGATTTTATGAATAGTGGATTTAAATTATAATGTATTTATACGGTAAATTATTGAATTTGACTGTTCACTAAAAATTCAACTAATTCGGAAAAATCCCAAAAATTCACCCGTACCATTTTTTAATGTATATTATCCAAAAAAGGAAATACATTTTTCATTAATAATTTTATAATTATGAATAATTTAGTTTTTAATTAAAATCATAATTCATTCGAAAAATAACAATTTGAAAACATTTAATTTTTTATTCTAATATATATGTATATCATACTACTAATTAAATCATATTTATATACAATCATTGGTATGGTTTCTATTCATTAGGGTATTTCTCTATTCATAAGGGTAAAATTACTATTCATATGGGTATGTTAATATTCACTAATAATTATTTTTTCATATTAGACTCAAAATAATTCACTGATCACAACCGTGTATATTAGATTTTTGAAACTAAAATCAAAAAACTGAAAAACATATTTTTTAGGCCACAAAACACATAGTAGTACATTATTTTGTGATTTCATGTGATAATATGGAATAATCATAAGAATGAAATTTCCATTGAAAATCATAGGTTTATTACAAGGGTTGATTAACCAGGTTGTGGGAGAATCAATCTGTTGTATAACATTGAAGAATAAGAGTTGGGGGTTGTTGAATGGAGGAATACAGGAGCACTAAAAATATTTTTTTGTTATTTCTTGATATGGTTTTGGTTTTTGTTTTTCATGTAGTTTTGGAATAAAATAAAATGAATCCTTTAATTAAGTAACAAAATGTAGTTAAATTAAATGGGGTTAGGTTTATTCATTGGAGTTTCTATTTTGTGGTTGCGCATATAAGGGTAGTATAAAAATTTGTACTATTGGGATTATTTTTTCGTCCCTTTTTTGAAACCCATAGGATGGGATGAGTGTTTGATTACGAATTTGTATATATTTTACTACATTGTTATTTCAATATGAACCCCAACCTCATTAAGCACATGGTGCCAAACACCCTAATTTAGTGTGGGTGGTGTCTTTTCCAACATCCTAGTGGGAGGATGGATGGATGGCTATTTAATTCCTTCCTCATACCCACTTGTAGGTTCTTACAACTCGTGCATATCTAGGAAAGCTATAATGGCTATAGATTTACTATATTCCTAGATCATTGAAGAATTTTTTTTCAGGATAAGAGGCCTAGGTTTCTGCAAGCCCTGATTATATATTCACATGTCTTCATGATGAGGCTAAGGTGTTTATGAATGTGATTGTCTATGGATTGAGAACCATGAGAGTGCGGGAAGGTTGGGGCAGTGGGACTACTTATCGAAAGAGTGGTATCATCAAGACATTTTCCATTAAAAATGTGTTCTTTCCTTCTGAGAATGTGGTGCGGGTTACCAAAGTGTTGTTGTGATTATACTACTACATTACATGACTTATGTTATTTGGTCAGCATGACTTGGTGAGGATGGGGTGGTTAGTACTTTTTGCTGGGTTCATTGAGGTTATATTATTCTCTCACAGGTATATTAGTATGTTTCCCCCACTGGTGAACGAATTGATTTTGTTTTTATACCGAGTAGACTTTAATGATCACCCAACATAAATAAAACTATTTTCTGTGTTCCAAGAGTACTTGGAAGACCGTGTTGGACTATACGTTCTTCTATGCCATAAATACATGATGTTTCTTCTTAATGTATTTTTTATAGGTACATTACATTATAGTTTCATTCTGTAATTTGTATCATCTTTACATTTGAGAATCCATATGGGAATGTATTTTTTATTTAATTTTACATTTAGGTTTTCTAGGTTCGTGGGATTTACCATCTTATAACCTGAACGTGGTCGATAAAGAGTGTTATTACATCCATTATGTATGATATTCTGTAAACTTGGATCAATTTTCCACTCATGGAATATTCAAGGTGGGACTCGGGAGGTCATTATATATCCTTCATCTCGAATAAGGAAAGGAGTGGCAGTTATTTGTCCCTTCCCTCTCCTTGAAAAAGGTGGGTCATGAAAAAATGGTATCAAAATGGAGGTTTGGGTTTAGGTTGGGAGATAGGACTATGTTTTGAGTCAATAATAGAGAGGATTACATGTGATGGTTGGGAAACTATGTTAGGTGACATTGGTGCATGAAATAGGATAGGGATCACCTGCTAAGAGAGATGATTTTAGCCCCCCCACCCTTGATTCGATTCAATGAATTTAGACCAACAAAATGACCATGTGAGGCTACAGTGATTATTGGTAAGAGACCTTATTAAAGGTAAATTATATATAATGAATTTTGTTCTTATTTTTGTTGGATTTTTTTGGAAATTATATAAATGAAGGGTTTAAATGAATTTAATCAAAATTACACACGACCTGGGCATAAGAGTTCCTCGTTTCCTATACCGATATAGAACCCGAACATCATCCGTGAGTGTGATAAGAAGTTGAACCCAATAGGATGATTTGGTTGATTAGAAGATGGTCAGTAGAGGATAAGACGCTGAAATGTGGAAGAAAACACATTGTTCTTTACAGTGGAAGACTCTAAGAAAGTACAAGGGATGTGTCATAGATAATGGGACCGAAAGTTGGCTCAAGATGCTAGTGATTTCTATCATCTTGATTCATTATCTAATAGAGTAATATGTTCCTCTTTCAGTAATAAATATGTGGGTAGTGGTGAGTCAGTGTTGGATACATTCCTTCAGCCAGGGGAAAGAGACTGATTCCTCATAGGAAGACTTTGAGATGGAGATCTGGGAAGAATTCATTTCTTCCATGATGCAGGACAAAAATAAGTAGGGTATGCTCCCCCGATAACTTGGGTGTAAGCCTATTATAGAACTCCGGATCATTTTCAAGGATCTCTAATGTTTGTTCTCAGTATTTCATTCTAGATGAGGACTAGCGAGAGATATGCTTGGAAGAGGCACTCTGACCTTCTGTTCAGCATGACGACACTCCCTTTACTCCCCCAACATGAATAGAATTTTAAAATAAGGATTATTTAGTGGAGATGATGAACTTTTTGAGAGGTGAACCATGAGAGGGAATTCTATTGAGTTCACTGATGGTGATCATAGTCTGCAGCATGTCTCCAGCATCAGGGCCTTCCAGTTTTCGTATAGTGGGGAGTCGGCCTTTGTAGTTCCATTTCCTATCTCATGGTCCTCACTCTATTCTCATGGTCACGTGGCCAAGGTTATTAGTATATGGATGCTATAGAAATATTTTTAATTTGTTCCCAGTTAAAAATTTTTACTTTGGTAGTAGGCAGGTTCCACGACCACCTCAGCTGTAGCAGTTTTGCAATCAGGCATTTCCTGCTGTAGGGGCAGCAAGCTCCCACTCACTGATGGTAGATACTACTGGAGGGCGACAACATAAGGGTGATCCGTAGGGGCCTCTACCGTGGTGTGGTAGGTAGGTGGTCAATAACTGTGGGTTAGAGGACATGGGTGTTGGTATTTTCACGTGATAGAGGAATAAGTTCTAGTAGTTCCATAGGTTGTTCAAGTTAAGATCAGTATTTTTAGAACTATTTCTTATGTATAGTTTGATACATGAGCTTGAGACTTATTTGTTTCAACCATCCCTGACCATGTTCTAGGTCTATCGTGGAAATAATTTCCATTCCCCTGGAGTTGCGTATGCCTGTTAGAGGAAAAACTGATATGTTTGATGTTTGTCGGGGTTGTTGACTGATGTTGGGACCACATAAATCTAATCAGGATCTTATTCTAATTCATATTCATCTATATGGTTTCATATATGGAATCAACTGTTTGTTCTCTATGTGTGGTGTTATTCACTGCTTCCAAATATGATTTGTATTCTCATATATGGGTGGACATTGCATATCTTTCATTGGTGAGAAGAGTTTTCAGGTGGGTAATAGGCCTGTGGATATTCTTCTTTACTTTTTAGCCGTGATGTCAGTGGAATCAGTTGAGAGTAAGATGGTGGATGTTCTGGGAGTTTTCAAATAATTCCTTGATGTAATCACTAAAATGGTTGTGAATCTACCCCCTCAACCTAATGTTAAGACCGAGTTAGAATTTAAACCTAGTTCCTGTCTGATTTCTATGGATCCCTATAAAGTGGTGCCTATTTAGTTGTGGGATTTTCAAATTTAGGTTGGGGAACTTATAATGATGGATTTTATCCATTTGAGTAACTCTTCATGGGGTCCTATAGTTTTGTTCTAAAAAATGATGATGGTGCTTTGAGGCTGTGCATAGACTACCGAAGGAAGAACCATTTAATGATCATGAACCATTACCCCTATTAAGGACTGAAAATATTATGGTCCATTTAATTAGAGAATTTTGGTTCGCTAAGATCAATCTTAATTCTGGATATCCCCAATTAAGGATGAAGATGGTGAAATTCCAAATTATATTGTCAGGTGAAGGTATGGGAAATTTATTTTTTTTGTCATGATGTTTGGAATCACGAATATACTAGCTGTGTTCATGGGGCTCATGAAATATATTTTTCATCTATCCTTGGACTGGTTCATCTTTATTTTCATTGATGAAAAAATGATTTAATCAATGCCATAAGAGGTTCATTCCATGCATCTGAGGAATTTCCTATGTCCTCTGACACCCCCGGATCTACGGAAGGTTTCTATGTGCATGTTTTGGGCATGAGTGGTTCACATCAATAGATATGTGGTGCCATGTAGAGGATAGTTCCCGATCATCCCAAGGTTAAGACGTTTGTTTCTTGGGTAGCAGCTAAGAATATAGTGGAGGATCGCATTCCCTAGGTTTGTATGGATATTACCAGAGGTTTGTACCCAAAATCTCTCGAGTTGTATCCCTATTGAAATCTTTTACCATAAAGGGCCATGCCATTATGTGGAGTGAGTAATAATAGGCAACCTTCGTCTATTTTAAGGGGAAGTTAGTCAGTGCCCCATTTCTTAGGTTTCCAATGGAATGAGTGTTGTTATAGGTGTTTAGTGATGCTTTGGACTATGATTGGGTGTGTGTGTGGTGATGCAGAAGTGACGAGTGGTTTTTTGTGTGTCTATCCTGTTATGTCCTTGAAAATGTAACAATAAAACCCATGACCTAGAGCATACATCAGTCATGATCACACTAATATTTTGGTGGAATTACCTCATCGATTTTTACTTTTTTCTCTTCACAGATCACAAGATATTGAGTTATATCAATTCATGGAGTGCCATAAACATGCGACAGTGAATATGGGTGGATTTCTTGTAGTATTACAACTTCGATATCTCTTACCCATTGGGAATGGGGAATTTTTTGGCTAATGATATGTGTAGAAATTCATAGAATGTGTTAGTTTGAAAATCCACATCTTCATGGAAGGTAAATGGAGGAGGTTGTCACTTTTCTCCTAGATGCTGGTAAGGATAGTGGCAGAGGATATCTATTTTAGAAGAAAATATATTATTCTTTGGTTTGGAAGATGTAGAAGTCTTATTGGGGGAGACCTAGAGGATACAGTGATGTGCGATCTAATCGATCATGGTGACACTCCATAAAGATAGTCGGAGGATTGTCATTATCAAATGTTGTTCTATGGGAAGATATTTTTTTATGTTGAAATGTATGAGGGAGTTATCCATTAGTTCTATATATCACCCTTTCAGGTACACCAAATAGTTTCCATGATGTATCGAGGCCTGAGGAAATTGTTTTTGTGACCTAGTGTGATGTGGGAAGTGGTGGAGATTGTGTAAAGGTGCCTGGTGAGTCAGGGTATGAAAGATAAGGTTCAAATTATACATGAGAGGATGAAGGTTGATCAAGACCTTAAAATGTTATATGTTAGTCATAGGAAGTGAATTATGGATTTTGAGCGGGAGGAACTTGATTTCTTGAGGGTTTCACCTCGACCCGGGCTTAGAATATTTAAAGGAGGGATAAAGATTTATCCCAAGTACATTGGACCTTTCAAGGTGTTGGGCCGAGTTGAAAATGTGGAATACCTTCTAGTGTTTATAACATAGTTGTAAGGGATCCATGATTTCTTCCATGTATCTTACATTTTTCGGTATCTTCATGATTAATCCCTAGTCATTGACAATGGAGAGTTAGATATCAAGGATGGCACAATGTTCATTGAGAGACTTGATAGAATGGAGGATCGTGATGAGAACGTGATTCATGGATGTACTATTTCCCTTGGATTGTGTGATCTAGAGGCATGGAGATCTCTATGAGAGTAAATCATAATGGGAGGCACATATACAGACTTAACATATAGATTTGTCATGAGTTTTTCTATTGACATTTTCTATTGTTAATTTCATTTTATTATAATGTTTGACCTCATTTTCCATTAGATTTGTTGTTTCTTTGTTCTTTTAATGTGTTTGGACAATCATAACATGTGGAGAGGGGAGGAACTATCCATAATAGAGCCACATTAATGTAGATGCAATTAAACCCACACGGGCGAGTCAGTGCCGCCCAAGGAAGATATTATCATGACATGGAGGAAGGATATCCCTAATCCATGTGTTTAGATAGTGTCACTTTTGGTGGTTGTTTTATGGGGATGTTGGGCCATGGTGTTTGTACAGTTGTTCATGAGATATATGATAATGATGTGTTCTTATATTTTGGGGTTTTTCTCATGTTTTCAAACAACGTATGGTGTTTTTTCTATAGAGGTATATTATGTGGTGGTTTTTTAGCACCCTCTTCATTATATGTTTGGTTTTAAATTCTATGTGATGAGAATAGTTTGATAGGTTTCTAATATAATGTCCCAAATTTTCCCCGTCCTTTGATTTTTGAAAATCCTATTCTTCTGATGTTATTGGATGTAGTAGTGGTTCTGTTTAAGGGGTTTTTGGAAAATCATGTTTCACGAAACATTTTCACCAAAATAGTGGCACACCAAAATAGAGTCATCGCAATAGTGGCACCATATATGTGGAACACTGTAACGATGGATTTATAATGGCGCCACTATGATGGAAGCACACCGAAATAGTGGAACCTTAATGGTGGTACCATGTTGCATCCACACTAAAACAATGGACCACCAAATGGTGTCTCACAATTTTCCATTTTCTTATAGTTTCTTGAGTTTTCCTAGTTTCATCCCACTTACGTATTATTTGACATAAATCAAGTATGAATCCTTTTTTGGGAGTTTTTTCATGGATTTTCAAGCGACATTTAGTATATCGTTTATAACCTAACTCTACATAGAAAATTAGATATTCTAACCGTGTGATCATGATCAGGATCCCGCATTAGTGTCTTTTAGAATTATTCCATCCTTTAATAATGAATCTGGATCATCAATTCCATGATCTTCTCTTGCCAGTGTGTTTTCCATTTCCCATTAGTATGTCCAGTGCCTTCCTCCCTAGATAAGTCATGCACCTATGCATGATCCCCTTATTCACAGTTTTCTTGGAGTTCCATGTCATTCGTGTGATCCCCTATCATGGGTAATGAGGATCTTTTATCGTTTTATTAGCCATGTTGAGATTATTTTTGTTTTTTCATTAATTGTGAATCATTTTGGGTGGGTGCAATAATTTTTTATTTAGAAAAATGAGTGAATATGTTTCTCTTAATAAGTAATAAATAATAAGGTAATATGATAAAATGATAACAATGGGAATTAAAATAATAGTTAGGGAGTGGTTTGATGAATTATGACCGATTTCCTTTTCTTATCCTTGTTTCATTTATGAATTGACTTGTATATAGACCTTCTGAAATTAAGTGTTGGTGGTGGTCGTTTCATATGCCTTGGTGATGTTGTGTGTTGCTGAGATGCATTATAAATGGATGTAAAATGAAATACGCTTTCTCACATGCACATGGTTAATTGAAATGGATTCCCTATGATGAAACACTTGTGAGATAACCCATTTTTTTCATGAATAATTAAATAACCATGTTTATCAAATATTAATATGTCTTGTTTGATAGGTGTGTTTGAGTGTGTTGTTTTGTTTGGTTTTGTGACATGGTGTGGGTTGGGTGGTGCTACTTTTGAGAGCATAGTTATGGGTGTAGTGGTGGACAAAGGAGTTGGTTATGTGAGAATGGTGTGGGACGTGTGTGTAGTGGGGATGTGGATTATTGGTAGTTTTTGTGGGTTAGTTATGTAGGATGGTATGTGTGGTGTGATATAGTATCAGATTGAGCGACTACTTGATCATGGAATGGATTGACTTATAGGTAGTGGGACCTCATTTCCTTATGTTGTGTCTATAAGAGAGACATTGGGCTGTGAGACTATGAGGGTAGTTATGAACTTGTATATTGTGATACTGCATATGGGAATAGTTTGGCATGTTGGGATTTATAACCGCTTTGCGAGAGAAGGATTGTTTTGTATATCATTTAAAAGTGATAGTTGACAGTTGTTGAACGAGGGTGTGTAGTGGGACTAAAAATCTGTTTTTGTTTTTTTATTTTTTTGTGGTTGGTAGTTTCCCGATAGTGATGGAATAATATAAATTTAATCCCTTAATTATTAAATAGAATGTTTTTAAATTTAAAGAGATTTTTTATGCATCTGTAGTAGTTGTTTCATGGTTGTGCATATAGGGGTAACAACAAATTTATTATTGGTGGGATTTTTTTTTGGTTGTGGTTTGATACCACTAAGTTTGGATGAGGGTTTAATTACCTATATATATAAATGGTAGTTCCTTGTTATTTCTATATGAACATCACCCTCCTTGAGAATCATGTACCAAACAACCTTATTTCATAGTGGTAGAATGTCTTTCCCAACATCCCGGTGGATGTATTGATGGGTGGTTAAAAACTTATTTCCACACACCCTCTTCTGGGTTCTTACTACTCGGGAATATCGGGGAATGCTGCAATGGCTCGAGGCTTTCCATTGTCCCACATCCATTGGGTTGGTTTGATGTAAATGAAGGGCCTATGTGTCTATGGTCTTGTGTTGTTTTCTCTAGTGTATTCTGGATGAGGGCCAGGCATCTTCATGCTAATGGCATGGATGTTGTGGCCCCATTTTAAGCGGGAGGGATTGTGAGTGGTTTGAGTCCTAGGTCAATACAGACAGGTTGTGGAAGTGGGACTATGTATGGGAAGAGTGGTAGCGTTATAACATTATCCAGTAAGAATGAGCAATTAACCAGGGTAAAATTCATGTGGGGTACCCAAATGTTGATGTGCTTATACTATTATCATACATGACTTGCGATATTTGGTGGGAATGCTTGATGAGGATGGTTTGGTCAATACTCCTTGTTAGGTGATTTGCATCTCTACTATTTTCTCAAATGTATATTAGTATATTTCCCCATACTTGTGCATGGGTATCATTAGTTTCCCTTTGGTGTATACTTTTATGCTCTCCCTACGTATATAAAGCTATTTTCTGGTTTCTATGAGGACATTGTGGACCACAATTGAATTTAGTTTCTCGGGCATCATGATTAGTTATTGATGCTGGTTAGTCTCTTTTATGTTGGTAATTTACTTATGTGTTTTTTTACTTTCAATCATCTTTACATTTCATCATGCATGTGGAAATGGAATTTGGATTTAATTTTACATTAAATATTTTGTATATCATGGGATTTACAATTTTATCTCCCGATTTTGTTCTATAAAATGGGTAATGCATTTTATTTTGTATGAGATTATATACCATTAGTTCTAGTATCCACTCTAGAACTTATTTTAGGCAGGAATCTTAGGGTCATTATCTCTCCATTATTAAGAATGAGGAATGGGGTGGCATTTTTCCATCCCCTCTCACATCTTGGACAAGGTTATTCATGAAAAAAAAGGTGATCTTGAAATAGAATATATGATGGGTGAGACCCATATATTCACCACAATTCATTGGAAAATAATTATATTGTAATTTTTCCATATGGTATTTCTAATAAAATTTTATTTAATATTTTCAGGAATATGATTCAATATGATTCCAGATATGGGTTTTAAATTCTTGTTATCAATATTAATGATTTTTTTTGAGAAAAAAAGGATGTGAGATCATGTGATATAAATATATTTATCTCTTTAAGATCTCCTTATTATAATGGTTAATCTTTTATTTTTTTCATATTTTTAACTAGTCTAATTTCTTTTAATTTTTGGTCCCTTATAATTTATTTCTCATCAAATGTTTCAAAAAAATATTAAATGTTTTTTACAATGGGTAATAGAATAAGATGAGTGGTGTCAAATGTCATGAATATTTTCTATGAAAATGAATAATTAATTAGTTTAAAATTAATATATTATGAAAAGTATGCTTACAAATCATAAGTGTCCAGTTTTTATTATACTTTTTTCATGTAAGATTTATGACTTATTTCAATGAAAAATAAATATAAATTCATCTTTAATGTGAACGAATATAAAATATTGGTAAAAAACAATAATTTGATATTTATAAGACTCATTTATATACATATAATCATTATTTCAATGACTATATAATCAATTTATAATTTAACTAACAATCATTTAAATCTATGATGATATAACATTAAAAAATAACTGATGAAGTGCATGAGTGTTCAATTACTACGTCACATAATATATATTTATATATATTAATTTAACAAATTGAATTTAATTTATAATATATCAATTCGATATACAATTATATGAACTATAAATTTCCCCCTTAAATATTAATTTCAATCAAAAATGTATATTAGTTTTTTCCCATGGACTATTCCTGTTCCATTTGGATTTCTCAAGCATGTGGTATCACCAAATCACATTTACCTTGAGATTTGAGTAGTTGTAAATAATATGGTATTTACTATCTGTGATATATATTCTATTGTACTCATATTAATGATCATTATCCAATGGTAAAACCTCTGGTTTCACTACATGTGCAAGTTTTGGTTTACACATTCCTAAGGGGGGTACATTAAAGTAATCATGTACTTGAGATTTGTTAGGTTAGAGTGGTAGTAGATAATCCTAATATCTAATATAATCTATTATTTAATGTGGATTACGTTTCTAGGACAATTTTTAATTCCATGATATCATGTGAACTCTTTTTTCGAACAAATTTATGTTTAATGATGCCTTGTGTTTACACAACAATGAATTTTAATTAACCATTGTAAATTATTAAAATTATTATCATTAAATGTTAAATATTATAACTTAGAATCTTATCATAGATTCGTTAAAACTATTAAATAAATTTAAAATATTATTTATATTGGTTTTATTTAAATAAAAGTTATTTTATATCTGTACTTATTTTTTTGTAATGTAATTATCTATTTTGAAAATACTATTTCCTCAAAATAATTATTTATTTTTCAAATAAATATTAATTTTTTTATAAATATTATAAATATTATGTGGTAAGAAAAATAAATTTCATAATATATTTGTATATCAAATATTCAGGTGAATGTTTTTTATTTTTCTTGATAACCCTATTTTTTCAATGAATAGTGATTTTTATTTTATTTTATTAATAACTACCATTTCATTTAACGAGGGTATAAGGATATATATTTATTAAAATAATTTAAAAATTAATATTTTTTCAAATATATAATTATTAGTTATATTTATATCATTTATAACATTTTCATATTGAATTTTGATATAAAAATAGTTTATACATTTGAACATTTTTTATTAAAAACTATTTTTTTAATCTCACCTATTAGTTTAATTAAAAATTAAAATTTTAAAATAATGTAAATTGAATTCTGAAAAATTTATTAATTATATATAATCAGAATAATTTATTTTTTATGATTATTTGAGATTCATTTATTCTCAAAATTAATAGTAAAAAATACTAAAACTTAATTCATGCATTTAAGATAAAAGCATGTTTATAAGGGGTTAATAAAGATAAAGAAAAAGGGAAAAGATAATTGTCTAAAAATAAATTTATGGATATATTTCACCCAAATCACATCTATAATTTAATTATTACCTATTTAATAATTTTTTGGAATGTAAAAAAAACATTGGTAGATTTTATTATTTTAAAATAATGTATGTTTATATTCTCCCATTTATAAAGGGATACCCCCTAACCTCTTAACATAATACTTATAAAATAATTTGGATAATTCAATACCTACAAAAATATATTTTATAAATTACTATATAATTCATATAGGTCATAGGTTTATATAGAATCCCACTTATTAATGATTGATAATTTTTCCTAATGTGGTTCTCTAATGAAGAAGTAAGATACTCAAACTTTTTTTTTCTATTTTATATCATCTTCCACACCTAGTATATAGTTCATATATGATAATAAAATTAAATATATTTTCCAAATAATGGTATTTTATTTTTTTCAATTTAACATCACATATCCCTTTCCACCTTTGTGAGTACATTGCACTACCACCTAACAAAACGTAGTGATTTGTCCAACACATAAGAAAAACGTGGAAGTAATAAAAACATTTTATAATAATTTCATTATATCGATGAAACAAATATTATATTTTAATTTCATTTGAATATTTTCTATTCATTAATTCAATACATATAGAAAATTAAAATAATGTAAATACATTAGTATAACATACCGTCTCATTGAACATTGATTGTTGTTTTATATCTCAAAAAATATAAGGATTAATATAAATACATATAAATTAAATATATTTGATATATATACTATTTTTAAAAATATGGTGTGTTTGGAACCATGATCATTATAAAAGGACCAAAAATAAAAAATCAAATCATTTGAATGAAATAAACTAGTTGTTACCCAAAACATGATTTTGTCAAGAAATTATTGATAAATTCTTAATAATTTTTCATATGTAAATCATATATTTTATAATAAAAGTGATTCTATTTTTACAATATATTTATAATAAACATAAATATATTATACAACAATGTTGAACTTGTATGATGGAATTTGTGACAAATAGTACATGATTTTCATCTCAAATTATCTTTATTTGGTATTCCATTATGTTACTATCCAACCCCCTTTAATATATTTTTTATAGATCATATTTTAATCATAACATCATGGATATATTTATATAAATGATACATAAAATTTCCTTTAATTATATTCATTCATGGGGTTTACTATTCAATTTTACTAATGTGGTAAGGGTTTAATGTTACAATTCATTTGTTTATAAGGATTATTAATATTTTTTCATATGATGATAAAATAATATAATAAATCTCTCCAAAAACAACTTATTTCTATTATAAAATAGATATTTCATTAAAATTAATGTTTCCATTCATTTTTGACTCTTTAGTAAATATTTATTTCAAATTAATGTTTTTTAATAAAAATCTACATTATTGACTTCTTGAGTCAAATATATTATTTCATATGAATGTGATATAATGAATATGGATTAAAAAAATATTCAATACTATACATTGAACGTGAAAAGTCACATTAACTTGTGATTTAATTTTTTAATTATATTATTTAAAATGATTCTTCATGTACTTTTATAATCGTTTCCCCTTGAGGTTTGGAAAACAATTTGAATGGAATCATCATTTTAATGTGTATCTAATGAAATCACATTCTATCGTCATGAAAAAATTTCGTTTTACGATTACATTATATAGTATTTATTTTCAAATAATATAATTGACCACATATTTTATGAGTAATGTTTTTAAAAAAAATTATTGTAAAAAAATTCCCCCTTAATTGTTGGGATATTAAAAATATTTTCCTAACTATGATGACATAATTTGACGCTACCATATGTTTTTCAGGGAATGTGATTGATGGATAAAATTATTAGTCGTTAACTAAATAGATAACTTTTGTTATTATAATATACATATTAACCTTGTTTAATTTCAATAGGTTTTACCATGATAAAATTAATAAGAAATAATATACTTTTTAATGGGTTATGCCTTTATCAAATGATAGAATTATACTGAATCCTATTTCATATATATAGATTATTTTATATGGAAATATTTTGAAACTAATTTTTACATGGGATCAAATATGATGTCTATTTTATGGTCTTATATCACACATATATATTATTTTTTTATTTCATCATTATTTAATGATGTGAGAAAATCCACAATGAATTTTTGGGATTGATACAAGGATGTTACAAGGGATTGGGGAGAGAACCCATACTAATTGTTTTATTTTGTAATGGATACATTCATGATAAGGAACATGTTATTATTATTATTTTTCTAAAAATCAATAATTATGCTAATTTTCTGTTCTCATGAATAAAAATATTTGATTAAAATATGAATAATTTATAATAAACTTCTCATGTTTCATCCATGAATCAATATTTTTATCATTAGGATGCATGGAATGTTGTTTATATGTTCTGATAATGTAATAATACTCTTATTCCCAAATTATGTTTATATAATTTTAATTTTTACCCATTTTGTGAATATATGAAAACTCTATGTAATTATTATTTTACTGACGTTATGGTGGTATTTATTATTTGAGATAGGTCTAAGAAGGGATTAAATTTTGAAAGAATAAATGATAGATGACATGGGAATATTGGGAACAAAATATTTCTATTTCCATGTAACCAAAGAAACTATATCTTAATTATCTGTTTATGGGTGTCTGTTTAATGTAATGATAGTTCATCTAAAAATAATTAATATATAAGTATTAAAAGCATGTTCTATTATTGTCTATATCAGAATGTCATTTTATTTATCATGTGGAAAATATTAGGATAAATAATTAGTGAGAACTATATGTATATGATTAAGATTTTTATAGGGATTTTTTTTTGGATTTAGGTTAGGATATGTCTATAGATGATTCAATTCTTAGTAAAATTTAAATGAATTATGATAATGTAATGAGAATGGAGTTAATCAAAAAATAAATCCAAATATGGAATCCACTATATGACGTGGATACGGAATTGTGGTACCTAGGATCAATAACCCTAGAATGGGAGAGTTGGGAAGGACATAGTCATCACATGATTCAAAAAATGGACCTTATTACACATATTATTTATATATAATGTACTATAGTAGTAATTTAAAAATCCTTTTTATGAAGGTAGAAATGGGAATTGCAGTTACCCATCTATCATACTATTTTGATATGAAATACAATATTAAATTGAATGGAAAATAAAAACACCAAAGGGAAAATAATATACTCATCCTTCTTATTCTTTAAATTTTGACATAGAAATAAAATAAAATATCCTAATGTGGCTGGAAATGATTTGATTTTTGAAACAAGTACTTCGTGAAATTGATTGGAGATGTTATGGGAATAATTTATCCAATGATATGAAAATATATATTTTTATATATAAAAAACTACTCATAAATTAATGGATCATATGTAAAGAGTTTTTGAATTATTATAATATGTTAAAATTTTGACAGATATTGTAACGGATGATCATTATTAACCATTTTTTACACATAATGTAGTGGAACCATATGTTTTTCATATTCATGGAGCGGGGTGTGATAATTATGTAGTCAAGGGTACATATATCATCCTTTATATAACTTCCATTCTAATATTTCACTCCATACCTGAAAATTATTTTATATCATAATTATTTTATATAGATATTTATATTCCACCCATAATATTATATATCGAATTAACAGTGAAACCCCTAAATGATATAATGAATACATATCATGTATGTAACTCCTTGACGTTAATGAGAATGACCTTCTTTGAATATATTATCATTTATCCACTAGTTTATTTTTATTATATATTTATATTGGATTAAATTCCCATATATATATTCCATTAATTTACATGACAATGTATTTATGTATGTTAATCAAAACTAACCTATGATCATATATCATTATAATGATACAAAATAAATTCAAATTTAAATCACATATATTGTATGGGTATTGAGTATACTCAATGGTTTATTTAATCATATATATAGATAGAAAAACACATTATAAATGGTAATATAATTACATGGGTGTTTTTCTATGTCTTCTAGAATATATTCCTAGTCTTCCATTGATTTTTTAATTTAATTTTCAAAATAACTCAATCCTGCTGCCACACCATTTTCAATGAATCAATATAAAATTTCCCTAATTGATTTTAAGGAATTTATTTTTAAATTCCCCAATATACTTGTAAAGTGATTCATTCAACCGTGTGTGTAACATTGTGTTGATTTTTTTATTTTTATAAATGTACACTCAATGTTCATGACCTGTTCTACTGAATGCTACTACAGACCAAAAATGAGGACTATGATAAATGGTTCTTATAGATTAGTTGGATATTATATTTTATTTTATGTTATTTTCACTTGAAAATATAAATAATTCATCATGTCAATGTGGGTGGGAGAAATGTTACATTCTATATATAATTATATTTAAAAATTAATGGATCTCATGTGTTGATTAACATATAATCATATTTATTGTTACTTGGTAGATATGACATGTTTAGAATCAATGGTTATTCATACTAGAAGGGATTTAGATGAGTTCTTTCACTGAATTACGTGGATATATGTTATCTATAATTAAAATTGAATTTTTATAATAAAAATTACAAAACAAATGACCTATTGATATCGATTGTAATTTTTTATTAAATTGATGAATGCATTACCATTTTGATGAAAAGTGTGATATATATACTGATAAATATGTGATATTGTTTATATTCACCTAAATAGAGTTTAATATTCACTAGAAAAAATGTTTTAAGATAATTATATTACATGAATTATTAACATATTATGTCCCTTTGGAAAGAGAATAAGGTTTTGAATGATTGAAATTAAATGGATAACACATTTAAAACTATTATAAGAAAAAAAAAATATAATAATTTTCTATTTTAATAATATAGATCAAAAAATACCAAAGGAATGTGAGAAATATTATATTTTTCAATTGAATGTTCAATTTTATATCTATGTTTGATTAATGTGTTGAAGATGTAATATGTTGATAAAAAATGTGGGATAGAATTATCTTATTTTTATCATTTTCCCTAAAGGAGTTATAAGGATCAGGAGCCATGTATAGATTAATTCAACACCAAATTTGGAGGAGCTATTATAGGATGGTCAATGTTCTTTATTCCTTATTCATCCAGGAACATCAAATTTGTATAGAGACATTAAATAATATTTCAATTGGGCAACACAAAGAGGGATATTGATGAGTTTTTCTCTGGGAGATTTTTATATTATGAATTTAGTTATGTGAGAAAAAATCCAATGGGAATATTTAACAATTTTCCAATTATAAAATGGAAATTAGAATACATCACCATTTAGGTTTTTCATGCTCTCCAATACATGTAATGGAATAATTCTATATTGTTTGTATATGACCCCCTTAAAATGTCATCACACATCCTTACAATGAGATTTTTTTTTAATGATCACATTTCCAAAAAATACATAAAGAAAATAATAGGGTTTTATAAGCCTGAAATTAATTTATAATGACTGTGATATCGATATTACATTCAAGATCTCACATGGACTTCAACATGTTCATGATATATTTGTTAGTTTTAGAACAATGAATAATAATAACACATATGGATTTAACAAGAGAAAAATGAATACCAATGATGTTATTTTGAGATCATATTCTTTATGTTTTAATGGTCGTTGGGGCAGTCACATACCAATATTTTATTTTCAATACAATAATAACTTTCACATGAAAATTCATATGTATCTTTATGAATTTATTTTTTTATGGATGTTTTGAGATCTAAAGTACTATAATTAAGATGAATATGGAGATATATTAGGATAATAGTTAGATAAAAATGGTAGATAAGGTCACATTCATTCAATAACACATAATAGGGGCATAAAGGCACTATGAAATTTATACTGATACCTTCTAGTGTGATCTAAAATTTTATATTGGTGACGAAGTGTTTATAAAAATTCATTCGTGGGAGAAGTATTTGATATTTATGTTGAAAGGGATACTAATAACTTGGTATATATATCAATTTTATATTTTATGTCGTTTTCGGACTATATCATATCAAACGGTTCTTCCACCATACCAATCTCAAGTACACGGTGTATTCATTATATTTCACTTGAGAAAGAACATAACTGATCACTCACATGTAATGAAGAAATAAGAAATACATATTGAAAAATATATTTCATATGATAATTTATTTTGATGATTAAGGATCGTGTAAATTTGTTTTAGAAAAATATCATTCATGTGGTCAATATTTTTTTATAAATTGTCTTGCTCGAGAAATATAAGTGAGAACCTAAGGATATGATGAGGAATAAGATTCATCATCTATTCATATTAATGTGACATATTTATAGGTATAAACTAATTTTATATTTGGTATAATGTACCACCCTTATATTTAATGATTTTTTTCAAATAAATTTATTTTCTTTGATTTATTTCATTACATAGAATAATAGTTTTTAGTGGACCATAAAAAATACTAATATTATATATTTAAAATTAATATTATTAAATGAAATTTAAATTTGAAACCATGAATAATTATTAAATTTTTTTGAATATAATGTATTATATTTTTATATAAATAAAACATATTGAAAAAAGTACTACTTTTTCAATAAAGACATTATATATTTCAAAATAAATATTTCCCAAAGAATAATTTCCATTTTTATTTAGAAAAAATTATAAAATTAATATTTTAAAATGTTAAAAACTAATTTAATATAAATATATTTTTTATATCAATATTTTTGAACTACTAAAGGAATGTTATTTTTCAAATTTCTAAACATTATTCATTGAATTGTAGAAAATACTAGTTTTTATTCAAAACATACTTCTAATTAATTTAATATATAATGTTAATATTGTTTTAAAATTTTATTAAATGTATAAGTATCACAATTATATATTTCTTTATCAAATTTGGGCAATTTCAAATGTTTTTTGATTTCAATATAATAAAATTTCAATCTTTTGAAAATGTTCACTAAGGAAAAACACTTTACTGTCTATGTAATGAGTTTAGTATAAAATTATTAATCTTTTATTCTTTTAATGAAACATGCGAATAAATATTCCATGTTTTGATTGATAATAATTATTACTACATAAAATTTCAAATTATTTTTATGATATAGTTTATCATGAACTCGTCAATAATTTATTAACAATGTAATGAATAATATATGATTACTAGTTGATAAACTAAATTTGAAATTGTTAAAATTACTTGGAAACATATTAAAAACCCAATTCATGGATAAATTTATACATCATAATCAAGAAATACATTTAGTTTTTTCTTTGGAGAATAATATCATGTGAAATAATGTTATTATATTGTTTTCTAATAAAATTCTCTTTGTGTACTATCGTCCAATTAAAAAATTCCACCTCCTATCATATAATCTAAAAACATCAAAATAAATTTAGATTAGAAAATTACTAAAATAAAAAAATTCATAAAGAGACACACAATTAATATAGTAGATAGTTTTATTTTTAATCCCTCATATGAAGGCTTTTAAAAGAAACCTAAGGAGGCTCTCCAAAGATAAGGAAAATTATTTAAACACATGTTTTTAATTTATTTTTTAGTATACAAACATAAATTATTCTTCCACTATTACAATATAAAAAATCACTATTTAGCATATATTTTATGTTATAATTATTTTAATTTAATATTATCTATACACATCCACCTCCATCAATTTCGAAACAAAATTTTCGATCATGTGTACAACGTATTACCACCACGTGAACTGTGGGTATTCATATTCCATAATCACCTATCATGTCTAGATATAATGATGCATTTAATTATTATATATGGTAAATAATATATTATTATAATAATTTAATTGTTATATAACCTATACCTTGTTATTCTCTATTATATGTTAACATCATTAGGTCATTCATTTGTACAGTGGAATACCAAATCATGAAGAGATTTGATTTTTCATCAAATAAAAATTTAATGGAAGGAAAATTGAAGTTATTAAATAAATATATTTAATTTTTATGAAGTATAATTGTATTGAAAATTTTAAATATATTATTTTCCATTATTTCTTGAAGTCCATCTAGAAAATTGAAATAATATTCAATTGTATGTACGACTTGTCTTCTTTAAGAACAACATATTTAAAATTCTATATCAATCATTATAGGATTAATAAATATATATATATATATAATAGATATATATGATATTATTATCAAGATTTAAATAATATATATTATTTTACATTCATTAACGTATTATGAATGATATTAAAAAATCAATATAAACAAGAAAAAAAATCAATTATTACATGATATGTGATTTTTACAACTAATTATTAATAAGAGGGTAATAAATAGAAATTTTAAAATAATATACAATATGATAATAAGGATTATTAATTTTTTAATAGTTCTATAATAATATTCTACTTATTATACTGGATGTCCGAACATGTATGATGAATGTCGCGACATAAGGCACAATATTTTCTTTCAATTTGGGTCCTTCGTTCAAATATCTTGTTATGAAAATATAATATTTATGAGGTGTATATATGCCCAATATTTAATGTAATATATTGAATATATTTATTAATATATTATTTTTCACTTCATTTAATATGAATATTTCATGTGTATTAATATTCAATGTTATCAATGTCGAATGTATTTTTGATATAATCACAGCGTTTATCAGGATTAATTATGTATACACTTCCTGTGATGAGATATTATGATACATATATCTATAATATTTGGAATGTTCTTAACATATGGTTATGTATTGAAAATAATTTTTTCATATTTATTTTAATTTATTTAGATTGTAACTACATCAAAATAAAATTTTCAATAAAAATAAACTTTATTCCCTTCTTCGGTTGAAAATAATTTTTATTATAAATACATGTTTTCTATAAATATGGTTTAAAAATATTTTTTTAATATTTATTGTTGGTCAAAATAAATTTTTACCAGTGAATGTAAATTAGAAACACCCAAAAAATTGACTCTTTTTATTTTTAAAATAATTAACATTTTGATTTTATTAATAATATAATTGAAATAAATGTTTTAACATGTATGGTGTCAATATAATTTCCACCATTAGGGACACAGAATTATTTAAATATTACTTTATTTCATTCAATTTATATTTTTTATGAAATTTATTCCCAAATTATTATATAAATTTTGATTGATAAAATTTTATTTCCATATAAATATATTTTCCTCCAATGAAGGTCCAATTGATATTATATAATCATTATATACATAAGATTATGTATTTCGATGTCACATATTCATTACTATGAATATGATCATAAGATACCATATTTTTATTGTTGATTTTTATGATAGAATTATTGTTTTCAAAATCATTTCTATAAAATTATTCATAACATGTTAAAATTATTATGATTCAAGTGTCACATTAGAAGTTTTATAACTTGATGAAATGTGGAAATTATTATAAAACATGTCTCTTTTACTCATTTTATGGCATGATGAAATTTTTATGAAAGCTATTTATATTTATGGCTTCTGAAATGATGCATTTTTAGGATATTGTGGCCTAAATATGTTTTATTTTCATTATAAGACATGTGGGACATATATATACAATTAATAGAATATGCAAAGGAAGATATGTAATTTGATAAAAAGTTCTAGAAATGAGAGTGAACCTATATCAATAAAGATCTATATCCATAATGATATCCATGGGAGTGAACATAGACTACTATGATGGTTGGGTGAGTAAACCCATTTTACTATGACTGTTTTCGAAATAAGGGTGAACCTAGATCAATAAGGATATTGTGCTCTCATACATTCATTCAAACATTATAGTTATTTATTTCACTTATTTACCCAAACAAAGAAACCTTTATCATCACATACTATGATTCATTAACCATTGTTATGAAGATAGGTATTACATTTGATATTCCTAATAAGGTTTCCAGTAATGTGTACCTATTTGGGAGATGATGTAGAATTATTATGAATAATTTGTATATATTTCAATGTTTTTAAAGGTATTATACCATTATAAAATGTTGTATGGTGTTTTAGGTGTTAAATTTAGATTATGTTCAAATTTTTATATTTTTAGTTATGAAAATCCAGTGAAACTATAATATTCTTCCACTTCATCATAAACATATAGAAATTCATCAATAGTGTAATGAAAAAGAGAAAAATTTCTTTGACCGTAATCTCTAGGTCTCATTATCTATTGTTTATATTGATTTTGTATTTACATTTTGTGTATTTGAAAAAACAAATAATTGTGTCAACATGATTTTTCACCTATAGGATATGATCATCGAACAATGGATTCCACTCTCCAACATCATCCTAAAATATTGGGGTCTGAATCCTCAACCAAAACCAAGCCTCAAAATGTGAAATTTGAATTATATAATTTCAATTTTTGTTGTATGTAAAAGACACTATGAAAATATGATGGTCCCTTCATCTATAAAAAACATGTGAACATGATCTTATCATATCCTATATTCTTTTATTAGTCTTTTTAAATTTTCAATCTTCATGTGGGCGATACCCAATGCATGTGCTAATTTCTATATCCAATTATTCATGAGTAATTCTAAAAACCCATCAGCTAAACCATGCATATCTATCTGATATAATAATTATTATCCTTACAATATTAATACCTCCATTTTTATGTCATGGATATTTGGTTACATGGGAAATAATCATAGATTACAATTAAATGTGGTCCCATTGTATAGTGATCAACTACAAACCATGTTGAATTTATTAGTATTTATTCATGTGGAGTCCTATGAAATTATATTTGTCTATTAATTCCCCTTAACATATAATTATAGTAAATATTTGGAACATATCCTCATAGTTATATCAATCATCCATGACTTTTTAACAAAAAAACCATTTAGATAAGAATTACACAATCACACTCTTCATGTTATCTCAAAAGAAAATTTTCTTAAAATACATATACCTGTTTGTACTTCATATATTAATATATTAAGATGATCTATGAATTTGATAAAAAAATATTCATATTTAGTTTTGTTTTTGATGGGATAGATATGCAGGTTCAAGATATGGTACTTTTATTTTAATCAATGTGGATATCTGTAATTTTATATACCTTCTTCTACATCACCTCAACATCATTCCAAGCCTATTGGATTTCTATGGAATTCAATGTTGATATTTTATTTGAGAACGGAATGATTAATACCTTTTTTATAGTAATATCCACCCTTTGTCTTTCCAAAAAATATTAGATCCCTTAAAATTAACATGGTGGATAGAGTTTCAATATCCTGTCAAATCAGATTATCATTTAAGATGTTTTTCATTCCCAAAATTTAAATGTATTGACCAATTATAGTCATTTATCATCTTTAACCACCTCTATTGGAAAATATAAATCATGTTCGAGTAAATATATAATTTAGTTTTTTATAATACGTTATTATTTCATAATTCACTATATAATGATAATGGATCTATGTTTTTGAGGTAATGATCAACAAAACTAGTAATATTTTCATGTTTTAAATAGTTCATTCCATGGATCATTAGTTTGATATAATAATTATCAATAACCTCACTATATATCATGGGTAAACTACAAAATATCATTTCTGATTCAACATTTTATATCAAAAGTAATTCCATAGTAGTGGTTAATGTAAGCCTAGGTGTAACAATTATCTGCCTCTTCATATCGTTACACTATTATTAAAATTAATTATTCTGAAAATCATAACACCTTTAGGAGTTATATTGGTTAGGTGGATTGATGTCAATTTCAAAATTCCCAAAAATTATTTATAGTACCCAATTAATTACTGGAAAATATACATTATAATAATATATGATTACCAGGGATGAAAAACCTTTAAATTTATTTTTTAAGGGTCCATATATGTTGAATTGTTTATAATAACGTGCCCAATGAATGTTAATTTCTCAAACAACAATTTTCATTTGCTGAACTTCACATAAAATTATTCATTAATCAATATCCACATTATAATATTCAATTACTTCTCATACCCCGTTACATTTGGACTATAATAAAATAACATCTATAAATACCTACACATATTTTTTTGTAATTAATGATGTCTAAATTCACCTTGTAAGTGACAATCTTTGCAGCATTAGTGAGTCCCAATGGAGTTGTTATGATTTTTTAGTTCTGGACCCTTTTTAAAAAATATGTATTATTGATATAATCCTAATATACCTTCACATGAATGAATTTCAACATGTAATGACTTGAGTTATTCTATGTATAACATTAGAACAATTCAATGAATATTCCTTAAGATTTAATATGAATAACTACGGGGTATTGGGATCCAAATAACATCAATGTAGTGATATTATAAATATTTAATATTTTTTTTTCATACATAGATATTTTATATTGAAACAATGAAGAAATCATAAATATAGACACATATCGTAATTTTGAGACAATGGTTATTTTTAGAGAATATTGTTTACCCAATGTGTTACATAATTCTTTTCAGGGGCTGATTGTTGGAGAGGGGTGTACATTAGAATGTTATTAAATTAGGTTTATTAATTTTATTAAAAATAAATCAATAAACCCACCTACTTTTGTGAATAAAAGTGGATGAGAGGAGATCGTCCTTGAGTTATGGATGTCCCCATGACGAAACAATGTAATGAGTTATCACATATACAAATATTTTATATTGATCAACTTCATACCATGATACAACTTCTCATAAGTGTTTTATTAATCAAAAATATTTGGATATTCACTTAAATCCATTTGGACTAATATATAAATTCATTAATCCATTTTATATGTGTCATATTAGGTTTTTAGTTCCCATAGATGACTACAATAGAATTTTTGTGGGTCAATCTATTCATTTTGGTGGAACAAAGGTCATCCAGGAAGCTCACCAAGAATTGTCACAATGATTTTCTGTTCACATAATGTGTAGTACAGGATCAAACAATGTGTGTTCCTCCCATTCATGGAAGATGAATATATGATAATGGACTTTATTTATTGGACATACATGTTATGTAGTGGGATTAGTACATATATATATATATAGTACATGTATATATATTACGTGTCAAGGGACCCGGTCATGTGAATGTACACTACTACCATACGCTGGAAAGGGGTGATGAGCACTAGAATAATGTCCAGGAATGAATGAGGTACTGGGTGAGGTATAAAATTATATATATACCCTTAAAATGTGGTTGGCGATCTCATATCCATCCAAGTTGTGAAGATGTGGGAATGACTATTTGATAGGGGGTTACATGTTTTACGGGATCCAGATCACATGTGGTACTTTTCCAAGAGATATACACCGTATATATATCTTTCTTCATGAAATAGATTCATGATTTTGAGTATCCTTTCATTAGTATTTTACTACAGTGAACAAAATAGTAGTATTCATAGTGTCTTTTATAAATAAATGTGGTATGATTCAATTATGATTCTTCCCAGGTTATTCATGACCAAGGGTAGTGCACATTATTTATCCCTAGAGAGTTTTCTAGGAAAATTCTTTTCATTGTTTCCTATTGATGATGTTCCCCTAGAAACATTATTTATTTATAGTAGTTCCCTCTATGGCATTTTAGCATGGGTATTATACCCATGGAATTGGTGAGTCATTTGGGTAAATGAGTTTTAAAATCCTCACAATAATGATTGACCATTGATGGTGAATAGTTGGAATTACTAGAAAACGATTCTGGAATATGTTCTGACATAACATATTATGGTGTTCTTTCCCCATACCACTCTGACCGGTGGTGGAAATACTCCCGAACCAAATATATCAGGATTTTTCCTATTTTTGTTTCACCCCAGGTGGATTTTCCATTATCTGATCAGGGTGTGGTTCCCTAGTTTTACCTGTTCAGTTAGAGATGGAGCACCCCGATCAATTCAGAGTGTGGACATTACATAATTGTTATGAATTTAGAGTGAATAGTCGATTGCAGTTCCCTATTTTGGGTCATGTATCCATGGATTCTACTATAGCTTATGGTACTATGGTTTGTGTCTTATATATATAATTTTTTATAAGAGTGGGTACTCCCCTGACATAATAGGGTGAGGTTCATATATTCAAGGGTTGGTACTCATGTATTATATAATGGATCAGATCCCCCCATTGTGATCATATTGGTGTAAATGTAACTCCATTATACATGGGGTTTGGATATTATAACTATAGAGTATTACTCACTCATATTAGAGAATAGACAATGAGTGGGTTATACATGAGTGTTGGAGCTGTCTAGGATATGAAGCGTAGTTACAATGAGTTAGACCCTCCACTTTTTATGCAAAACAAACTGATAGGAGTTTGTTCTGCCTCACTGTGTTGATATTTGATCCACTACATTTGGGTACTAAAATGGGTTCTTGGGATTGTGATTAGTTAGTAATCCCCTGGTTTGGGGAAAGAAGTGACATTAATGTAACGACATTATCTCTCTTTATTGATGATGTACATGATTTATGGCTTGGAGTGATTCTTCTATGATTTTGTGAATTGGAAAGGGGTGAGATATTCCACTATAGGTCCTATGATATTGAGTAGAGGTCATGAAAGAGGTGATAAGACATATGGTGATAGGAATTAGATATTGACATGTATTGGTATAATAAATAGAGCATATTTTATAAATAAGTTCCATTCGGTATTTAATGGCTCTTAGAGTATGTTTTCCTAGATGAGTATTACCATTTTCCTATAGTAGAATCAGATGTCTAGAAGTGGGGTTTAGACCTCATCTGACTTTTATTTTGATATGAGTCAATTAGTGTGATCTTGGTAGTCATTTCTATTTTGTCTTTTTTGGTGGTTGACATGCCACAATGACTACATTTACTGGGCATGTATAACTGAGGGGTGGTTGAGATTTAGTTTCATTTTATCTGTTTCTTGTGTTTCCTCTAGTTGGGGTTGAAAATACTATTTATTTTTCAAATTGTTGCTTATTTTTTTTGAGATTTTAGGGAATATAGTGTATATTTTTTTACTTAACCCATCATTTTAATTTCCAATATATTTATTACAAATTGTTGAAAACATGCCTTTAGATGGAATCATATGAGATCCTTGAGTCAGTAGATATTAGTGAGACAGTCACATCATGATCTATTATGGTTGATTCATTTTGAAATATTCCACTCTAATTCAGTAGGATATATACTATTATAGTTTTTGGAGGATTTATTTTTTTAATGTCTTTTATGTTTAATAATTATAATATACTCTTATTTTGGGATGGATTTATTAATTAATTTAATCATTTGTTATTTTATTAATTTATTGTGTCTTTGATGTTTATGTGGATTTAGGAATACTTTTACCATAAGAAAAGGCCTCCCATCTGTGTGATATACCTATTCAATAATCACTTCAAGACCATTGAATATTGGAGCTAGGATTGGGAAAGTCACCTGTCAATCCTATGTGGGTTGGGTCAAGATTGAGTGGTATATAACATTGTATTTTTCTAGGAATGGTGATTTGGATGTTATATTGGTATGAGATTAGTTTTTGATTTATAGACACATTGTAATAATTTTTAAGGCATTGGTTTTTGGAAAATACATCAATTATTGGTTTAGTGGAAAAAATATTCATTCACCATGACATTGATAACATCCTTCTCCACATATATAATTTTTCCATTATTTTTAGTGTGACTTTAGTGCATGAATTATATATGACTATGTTGTGGGTTTTATATTCTTTTTGCGTCATCTGCCATTATATTCTATTAGACCATGTAATGTTATGATTTTATTTTATGATGAAACAATGACAACATCCATACTGGGTTTCAAGGTGGTATTTAAATGAATATACAACCAAGGATGACTTGGTAGTGTAGGGAACTATGCATGGTGTGATATCTCATGGCACACTAGCAGTTGAGCCACCAACCATAGTGAAGAATGTTTTACTAGAATTTCATGTCAAGAATTCATTCATGTAAAGTGCACTACATGTGTTTAAGTGGATGTAACCACATATGTATTTGTGTGATCCATACCACCAGTAATATGATAACAGGCATGATATGGTCACATATTTTTCACATTATTTGAAAACCTCCTAATGATATTTTTTCATTGTGGTGAGATATTATCATAGATCGAATATGAAATGGTGTAGTTCAGTGACATAGAACCACGAGGTGATGAAAATCTCTTGAATGCAGTTTTATTGGGCCATTATATAAGAGTAATATATATCTACATTGGATTGTTGAATATCTAGGAAATTTAATAGCATTGTTATGGTAAAATTTTCATGGTAGAGGACATGGAGAGGTTTACTGACCTTTTATGATACTCTATATATATTATTTAATATAAAAGTTTCCTAAAAAGGAAATTTATACGGTCCTCCATACTAAAATATATGTTGTTGTCGTATCCTTGTTCCAAACATCTTATTCTGGGGTTTTGGAGAGAGATATAGTGATATAGATATTCAAAAAATAGGATTGAGTAGATGGAGTTGACATTGATGATCATTGTTCAGAGTCATATGCAACACCAAGAAGAACTCATTCAACCAGACTATGGAAAATGAGTTATATCCACGACCAATCATAGTCATTAGTTTCTAATGATTATGTTTCGTGGTGAGGATTTGGTCTAACATCATATTGACAATGCTACACTCAAGAATGAAACATATATCTAGTGTTAGATTGTTGTACCTGTGATAGTGTTGATAGGGAGACAGACTATAGACCCCATGCTAAATGTAGTTTCCTTATTTTAGTGTTATTTACGATGGACGATGCAGTGGAGTATCAGGAAGAGTATTAGAAATTCAATGTTGCTTTCACATGTTTCTAATACCACTATTATGAGGTCCACATCAAGATCAAGTATCAACATAATGTAGGAGATAACAAAAGATGGTCCTTGAGTTTATAGAATGGACACTCAAATGATTCATAGAGCTAAAATTTGTGTCCTTTATTGATCTTATGTTCTATTTTGAGACACCAACGTGTTATATTTGATTCCTTCCACTTCTTGATTGATAATATTTCATCATGAAATGGGAAATATAAAGATCCCTATTATGGTTTTATTTAATATATCATCCAACTCATTAGATATAGGGATTCATCAACCATTTATAAATTTTTTTAATGGTACAAAACTATGCAGGTGAGTATGTTCCACCAATAGAATATTATGTCAATATATCATTGATGAGTTTCAATTAAATTGGTTTTGGGAAAGGGATACTTGTTGGTGTGCCCGAGTAGGATTATAGCATGTTTTTGTAGATATAGATACATATTATTAGATTAATAATATTAATAATGGACCATCAGTTCTATGAGATTTTATTTTCTTATTATATTGTTGGAGATATAGAAAACTATTAAAAACATATAATTTTTACCTCCCCCACTAAGAAATATTCTTATTCTTAGAATGAAACATAGATGAAATGTGATATTTCAATCATCATATCATCCCGATCTCATGGAGCTTAATGAGGTATGTTGTGATTTGGTTTTTTTCAATGGAGGGACCGGTATAACCTAGTTTGTACCCATGGGATGCCTTGAATTGTTTGTGTGACACTCATGTGCAAGAAATTATTATTAAAATTATATACAAAAGTTTGATAAATTGTTATGTTCATCCTGGTGGATTTGATAACTACAAGGTTATGTTATTATTTATTTCAAGTTAGAGAGGTAGTGTACAATCACACACTATCACCCCAGATATACTGGGGTGTTATCATTTTCCATATTCCATAGTTGAGGATATGTGTTCCCACTTTTTTCATGATTTCATCATAGATTAGTTGAAATTTCATTATCATTTGGACATTGTGATTTTATATAGTGTTTGTAGGTACTCGACATGAGATCCATTTTAGGAGAACGCTATTGTGGAAGTCCTAGTAAAATGACTAGATTTCCACATTCTATCAGGAATTTAGATTTTCAGGGATGAAAATTCTTATAATGGGTACATTGTAGATACTCTGGTGTTTTAATATAAGACATTGATAAATTTAAATGAATATTTCAAATGTAATGCATTGAGTCAACATTGGATTTTGGGTCCAGAAGAGCATATGTCAGGCTATATTAAAAACAAATAATATATTTATTAATTTAGATGTAGCTTATCTTATAACATCAAAAAACTCTCAAATTCATTTTTGAGATTTAAATATAAGATACTAGTTGAGTGTAAAGGAAAGTGTTTAAATATTTCCTGATATATATATTTTCATCGTCAGATGCCCATTCATGGGGTTTGGAGTTAGAGGTGTTTTTATAGAGTTTGATGATTTAATAATACTAAAATTAATAAACCCACCACCACATTGTTTAGTGAATTAAATTAGTTGAAATGATCATCAACATGATAGATATATATGTGATGAGTTCAAAAAGTAAGAAGGTTCTACTGAACTCCATTATTGATTTTGATCGCAACTAGATCTTGTTATAACATCTACAGAGCACCATTTTGGACTGGAATCATAACTGATCTCTATGAGATAATAATATTTGAGTTTTTATCCAATATAACTTTATTTTGTTTTTTATTTTTATAGAGACAATAGTTTTATTATAAGAACATTTTTAGTGTTGATCGATGGGATTTTGTGGGAACTAAGGTTATTTATGTGGTTTAAAGGTAATTGTACTTCTAAATTTCATATCAAATAGAATTTCATTAAATATAACATGACCAAAGTTGTTCAAGTTTATAGAAGAATGATTTTATGTGGATACATGCCATTTACTAATCCCATGACATGTGGTAGAGGGACAAGTCTATAATTTTTCTATCAGGAGTCATGTTTTATGAAGGAACATAGCCATTGTACACATGAATGGGGTGAAAGACTTGAGAACATGTTGAGGACATTACCAGGTGAATGTGTAAGGTGAGACTCATTGTTTAAAACATGTACAGATTGTATATGATAACATGTCTAGACAATAATTGTACAAGAAATAATTACTAGGTGTTCAAGATATGTTTCACTCTATGTGGACTCTAGTATATGTTGTGTAATTTTCATTGAAACATCAGTCAATAATATTTCATTATTTCGGACTAATATTAAGGCCTTTGTGTGAACAATCCTGATTTTTTTCTACTTATAATGTGATGGTAACCTTCTCAGTGGTGTGTGAGAATCAAGATGTCATGAATCATGCATGATGTTGTACTAGGGGTGTATGATCATGTGTAGTGATTATGGTGGATCAAAAGATATATGTTAGTGTTGTTATATATTATTATTACCATATGATTTTGGTACCTTATACTAAATAGTATTTTAAAGCACTTATCCATTTAAAGATCATAGGTTGTGTCATGTACTCATGGTTTGTTTCACATTGTGTAATAATGTATATGAAACCCATTTAAATAATAGTTGACTAGAGATAGTGATTAGTTTGTTTTAACATATAGATACAATGGTACATTTACATCTTGGATATATCAAGACAAAGATTTTTGTTTCCTCGTGGAATAGTTGAGACAGATCTACCCAGTAGTAGGAATGAGTCATATTCTTATAGAGTGATTATACAGGGGCTGGTATTTTCATGTCAGACATGAGTTTGGGTCCCCTATATCATTCCTAAAGATATATACGAATCATCCCTACCACATTAGTGTCTTCTCACTCCATAATTGTTTTGCATATAATTTTTTCACATACGTATGGTTCCATGGTAAGTCTTTTATATACTTAGTTGGTACTCAACAATCATACCATGGAATATGTTCTCCATACATAGTTACTTAGATGTTTGGTAATCCGTTTTCATACCAAGGTGCATGTATAATATTCGTCGGTTATTACTACCCATAAGTTTTAGGGTGAAGGTAATCAATTGAAATCATATAGTTAGCAATAATACTCACCTATTCAAAGAGTATGGTTCCTTTATTAATAGATTATAACTCCCCAATATTTGAGTAATGGTGGTGGGAAGGTCCTCCACAATATTAGGAGATCCCTCATCGATATAGAAGATTTTTATGGACTGACCCCACTCCACATATTATAAGTGGAACATTATTATAATGTAGTACTACCTATATGTTGGGAGGTTTTGTATTATCGTTACATATATAAGTTTTTTTTCACTTGTTGGATAAAATCTAAATCTCCCTCGATAGAAGGACAACAGTGATGTGTTGGTCCCAAGGTTTTCTATCTTTATATAGGATTCTTTAGGTGGATGGACCAGTGAGAATTCCCCATTAATGTTCTATCAGGTATATTAGGATCTATATTTTCTGTTTCCATTTTTGTGTGTGAGTATTTTGGACCATGAATTTGGGCGATATATAAAAATATGATTTCATGGATTCGTTTTATTTTCTGCATGAACCTATATTTTTTTCTTTTCCCAAGTATTTACATGACTTGTAATGTGGTTTCATTATATATAATTTCATTCAGACTCATCCTATGATTTTAAATCATGGAATTAATTTTTACATATCATGTAAGGGTTAACATCATGAAATATGAAAATATGGGTTTTTAATTAAAAAATTTCACATTTTTTGGTGTATCATAAAATATAAGGGACTCAACATGCGTAAAATATTTCTCACTCTACAATTAACTTTTTTATCGTTATAAGTGTGTAGTAATGGATTGTGAGGCTTTATTATCATTTTAATCATTCTCCACCCAAGAAGCGTTCATTCCATAGGCATTTTGGGTGACTTCCTTTCCCCCAAATTTCTATACCATTAAATTAATATGCAGGGATATGGGACTCATCTCTCAAGTTAAGACATACAATAATTTTTTCTCACTTTTATAGTTATGGGCTTATTTGTTGAAGGTATTTTTATTTATATGGTTTTTATCAATCCATTTTTAGTCACTATTTATTCATTTTCTTCCATTGGATGATCTAGAGGTTTCCAATCCATGCAGCCAATTGTTGTTAGGTTTTATATTATCTTGAGGTTGGTGGTTCTGTTTAATTACTCAAATATAAAGAATTATTGATTCTTCTTGTTTATTCCATCATATTATATATATTATTTAATTTTTTTAACTTGAAAAGGTAATTTTTTTATTTTAATTATGTTTTTTTTGCAACAAAAATTATTTTCCTTGACATGGAAATTAGATTTTATACCATTGAAAAATATTTTCATAGATATGAATTTTTTTAAAAAAATGTGATCATGGTTTTTAAAAATGAAATTGGAAAAAAAATATCCCAGTGGTATCATTGAGAACATCATAATAAATACACATGTATCCTTCTTTTGTGTGACACCGCATGGAGCTTCCCTATGGTATGTGGACGATCAATTATATGCTTCAATGTTAGTTGGATATGACCTTATTCCATGATATCCTGGTGTGTTTATGATACATTGTTTTTATAGGCCTAACTCCAACTACTTGGCGTATTGATATTTTTATTTTTTAATTGTTGATATATTTTTATATTTATATTGGATCACGTGTATATTTATATTACAATATAAATACTTTCTTGGTATTTGTATCAGGAAAATATGACATAAAATTTGTGAGAACTCAATTATTTTTTGAGAATCATTTAAAAAATTATTTTAAAATTATTTTATATATGTTTTTAAAAAAAATCAAGGACCTCACCATGTATATATCTTTTATTCATATCATCATGTTCTATATTTCTCAATGACTAATTCATTAATAGGGTGGTTTTAAAACTTATTTTATAGGTTTGAGGAAGTGTTTATATTATTTTGAAGAATCATGGCTTCTCTTTTGGTTGCTATTTAGTTATGGGATATTTTGGAGGGGATGTTTTGTAATATTGAGAATAATTTTTGTAAGACATGAATTTATATCTATTTTATATTTTCCACTCATTTTTATATCTTTTTGTTTTAGGGTTTTACTCTAGTTGTCTTAATTTATTTCATTAAATTGGATTCTAATTATGTTATAGTTGGTCTACCCCACACAATGATGGGCGGAATTGGTTGAGTGGCCTAGTTTTCCAAATATAGTCTATTAAAATTTTGTATCAAATGGTTTACTCTGGAAAAGATTTGTGGAAACATATATAATTGGTTTTATATCTTTGGTAGAAATTAGTAGGATATTTGGTATTCACCAATTTTGTTTGCAAATGTTTCACAGAATTATCACTTCCACTACTGAATCTATATTGACATGGGAAGACAAAAAAAATTAACATGTTTATGCACTTGTATTTTGGTGCACTTGAACAAATTTGATTTTGTGTTTATTTAAATTTATCAAAAAACAGTTTTTGGGGACACGGTGTATGGGAATTGTTTTTTATAATTGAAGTAGAGTGTTTATTTATATTGAACAGTTCCTTTAAAAAAGTTGATTCCATTTTGAGATAGAATTTATATGTTCTTTAATATATAATTATTAATATTTATTTTTCATATTATTGTTTTTGGTAAATTGTTTTTGTAAATTTTTATAAGATGATTAGATATTTTCTTGCATGGAAAATTCAATTCCTCTTATAAATGAACATCCAAATACTATAGGAGACACTATGAGGCATCTACTTTAGAAATGACCTCTTCTGATCCTTCTATGATTAATTAGAAATATGTATAATTAAAACTCTCAGGTTTGAAAACACAATGAACCTAGTAGTGGTAGTAGGTCATGGATTAAAATGAACCAAGAGATATATTTAGGTATTCCATGGTGAAAAGGGATTACAAGTGTCTCATGAGTGGTTTGAACACACATGGAGGATATTTAACTTTTTGAAGACTCATGAACAATCTCATGTTTGTTTTTCCATGTATATGATTGATGAACTAGGAATAATATAGTGGTACATAATAGTGAATGATAATTTTCACTGAGGTATTACCAGTGATTATTAAAAGATGTTATTTAATTAATAGTTTTATCTTGAATCCTTATGTTCATATAATATCAGAGATTTTTCAAAGTTTGATAAATGGTTGAATTCCATTCTATAATACTCCACCTATTTTTTCAGTTAGTTTATTTTGAAATGGTTGTTGTCAGTAATAATTTAAAAAATTCTTTATGGTTCAGAATGGTTCTGAGAGAATATGTTTAGTCAATTCACATTATATAATAGATTTTGATCATTATGGAGGTAGTTGATGAATAATGTTAGGTTGTTGTAGACATTGTTGGAAGGATGGTCCTTGGAAGAGAATCATTGTGTGATGTAGTTAGACAAGGTTCTTATTCTAGTAAGAAAAGAAAAAAAAAGATGGGTATGTTTTCTATAGAATTAGTTTTAGTGGATTCTACATGAAATCAGCAGATTTTTTTCAACTAGTGTAATAGGAATTTTAATACAAAGCCTTAGTATATGGTCTCAACTAGAACATGTTATCTTTGTTGTTTATCTAGATATCTGAACTATTTATTTTATCAAATTTCACATTATAGAAAAGGAGGATCATCATTCACCAAAAAACCAGTGTTTCATATCGATGCATCCAAGGGTGGACGCTCTCATTCTATGAACAAGGATGTAGGTACATGTGGATATTTCCTGATGACTTTATGCATCATATGTGTTCCATAAGAATATGAAGTAGGGCCATATACTATTAGAGGTAACATGTTTATTTTTTCATATATGATAAAATATTTGTTTGATACATGAGATAATAATTATTTTAATTCCTATTTGTATGTTATATTTTTGGGGTTGAGTTTGGTAATTATGTTATTATGGATTGATATTTCCATGAAATTAGGAATGTGTTCAGAATAATGTTTTTAATAAACAATCTGTCTGGTATTGATAAATGAATTTGTTTTGGTTTTGGGACTTCATATTGTTTGACATTAACATATTTTACACTATCCTTGGAATGGACTGAAAGATTTATGTAAAAGTCTAGATTGGATATTATAGATGTTGGGTTCATTTCTAATATGATGATGGAATCACATGGGCTTTCTACTTTGCGTGGGACTCTACAAAAATAAAAGAAGGGATGGTCATTTTTATGCTAATAAAAACACATGCATGTTGTAGGAAATGTTTCTTAATGTTGTTGACCCATGATTGGGTGGTAATATTCTTACATTTCTGTGTTTGTACCATGTCTTCTTTCCGGATTAAATTTTAAATTTTCTTATAGAGAAGGATCATGTTTTTAATTTCTCAATTACCTAGAATGATGACAACATATATTCCATCTTATTGAATAAAAACTTCTTAGTTGGTGGAATATAATGTCTATAATTAGGACTTGTATGTGATAATATTTATTCATCCTAGTTATAACCATGGGGATCTCTTACAATATTTTTCTAATAATAAATAGATAAGTTTTAGGATATTTATTAACCATCAATAGTTAAAACAGGCGACCATTGAGAAGAAATATTCACACCTCGAATATATTTTCTCTTTATTGAAATAAGAGGGAATTATCATTTTTCTATGATTGAATTACAGTTACTGTAATAAAAGATGAGTGTCTGAGAAGAGGATTTAACCAAGAAAATATTTCTGTTTCAATATGGGAATTTCGTTATATTTGTTATTCAATTCTTACTCCCTAAAACATTGAAAATAATCATGGATTTGATGAACCCAATATATTATCAGTTCTTGGAAGGTTGTTTTGTTGTGTTTATAAATGATGTCTTATTGTACACAAAGAATGGGTAGGGTTAAGAATTTAATTTCAGCAAGATTTTTAAATCCTTGAGTGGAGATATTGTATTTTGAAATATTTCCTTCAATAATTTCTGGATAAAATATTTGATATTTCAAAGTCATTTGATATATAATATGAATATGATAGTTGATCTTGAAAAATATAATGTTATTATTTCATGGGATTATCCCAGAAATTTTATTGATATCTAATGAATCTTAGGATTGGAAGGATGCTATATAAAGATTGGATCCGAATTTTACATGACTGCATCATCAATGGATTCTTTATCCCATAAGGGTAAAAAATTTTAATGGAATGAAAAGTGTCTTATATCATTACTAGAGTTGAATATGTGGTTGACTTCGACAATAGTTTTATTCTTCAAAAACCATGTTTGGGATATGTTGTTCTTTTTTATTCCTATGGTATTAGTTTGGTGTTATTCATGGTGTAGTATAAAAAGTTTGTGGCTTACTTTTCAAAGTTCTTATTCCTTCATGAGAATAATTATACTACCCACGATCTTGATTTGGCAGCAGTTTTGAATGAACAAAAAACATGACATCACAATCTTTTTAGAGAGAGTATTTTGGTATATTATGAACATAAAATCTTAAATTATATTTTCACTCATAGATATGATAACACGAAACAGAGTATTTATGTTCAGTATATTTATAACCTTTATTTTGATGTCATTTATACACATTAGATAGCGATGTGGTGGCCAATTTAATAAGAATAAAATTACTAACATAGTTCATCGAGATATAAGTTGACCAAAGATCTCGGATGAGTTAGATTACTGAAATGTTTTTGGTGGTGGATAACATTAGTTGACATGTTCTATTTTCGTCAAATAATGTCAAATAATATTTTTATGAGAATGTTTGACATGATAAGACATCATAAACTATGATTTAATCCATAGGTGAAATCTCAAATGGTGGGGAGACCTCATGATCATTGTCTTAGTCTCCATGTGGATCATTGTTTTTTGAGAGAATCGTAGTTGTTCATTTTTAATGAGATATAATTTTCTAGATAGTGAACCCCATTCATGATGGTACATAAACCTTAAATATTCATTGGTGTTACGTGAATTTGGATGTCTATATTTTTTAATGGTAGTTAAACGGTAAATTAAATTTTTTTATCATGGGGACTCACTTGTATAATTATTATGACAGAAAAGAAGAGACCAATATTTTTTTTATCATTTAGAATTTCTAGTCTACATGTACAATGATATTTCAATGGATTTTTTAATTTGTATACTAAGAACTCATAATGGTAAATAGTGATTTGGGTTATTATTGATGGACTCACTAAATCAACACATTTCATTACAATAATGATATCAATGAAAGTGGTAACAATTAAGGTATTATATGCTCGTGATAAGGGGAAGCTTCATGGGGTTCCCTTTGTAGTTGTTTCTAATAGGGACATGAGGTGAACATATAGACATTAGAATGTTTTATAGGAAGAAATTGGATCATAGTTTAATGTGAGCACAATTTATCATCCATAGAGGGATATAACAATAGATATAGTTATTTAGGTCATTAAAAATAAGATCGGGTGTTGTGTGACATATTTTGGTGGATCTTGTGATATGTATTTTATTTTTTGATTTTTACTATCATAATAGTTATCTCATTTTGATGATATTGGAACATTGTTTTGTGATTGTATAGGTTATCATTCTACTCTACCTTTTTCTTGTAAGAGTGGAGAATAGTCCTTTGTTTTATCAATTGTTGTTTATTAGATGACAGATATGATATAGTAGATATAGAGTTGTTTAATCATGGAAAATATTCATTGTAAATCTTATATATACCATTGTTTTCAGATACTGGAGTTTGATGGGGGTTATTGGGTGTTTATAATAGTTTCATCATTTGTGGCACATCATTGATTAGGTAAGCATGTTATGTTGGTATTACGGTTTGGGGGGAACTTTAATGAGTTAATAACTAGATCCTTTTCTTGTGATTATATGCGATGATTTTATGATTGTGTCTGATACCTCATTGAATGAAAAATTTGTTCCAATTATGGATCAACAGGATATGGTGTTGTATATTAAAATGATTGCCCTATTATGGGAAGTATAGTTGGGTACACAAGATCACCATGATATGTTGGAGTGGTAGTGAGTGATGAAGAATTAGTGGCCTACTCTTTTTGTAGATTTAGGATTTTGACATATTTCAATGGATAAAAAATATTATAAGTTTGCGTGATTCTAATTCAATGTTACCTTTTATTCTTTTTTGTTCTGATCTCTTGTTTGGGTTTCCCTTTTTATATGGGGCGAAATTTTTGGGCATGAATTTTGAGTATAGCAGCAATGGTGAAAAATGGATTTTTTGTATTTTCAAAATGAACCTGTAGTTTTATATAATATATTGGAAGTAACATAAGGTGTTATGGGGTTTCACGACATGTAATTCATGATAAAGTCACCCAATTTATGGAACTCCCAATGTTTGTATTTACAGGTCTAGTAAGGGATACACATCATGTCATGCAAAAATATGGAATGAAATTCATAAATTGATGAGTTATTTAGAATAAATTAAGTTAAAGCAATCATGATCTATAAAATATTACATATCATGTAATTCAAATTGTTATAGTTATTAAGGTTCCATTTGTGTTTGGTGATTCTTAAGTATCTTTTATTGCCTTCTCCTATTGGTTGTAGATCGTACACTAGGAATTCTTGGGGGACTCGTATCCATTGAGAATACTTTGTTCAGATATTGATCTGCTTTGTTATGTGTTTCATCTCTCTAGTAAAGCCTTCCTATTTGGTTATATCTCATTTATGTTTTTTGATCAATTTTTTATATGGATTAGTAATTATATGATGTTTTTATCAATAATTTTTATCTATATTCATTAATTTTTATTAAAAACATAGATATTTTGGTTTTTAATCCACTATGTTTATGGAGGGTATATTTTATACACAATTTAGGTAGGTGGATCTATTCAATTTTCACATTTTCATGAATTTATTTTTTATTTATTTATTGATATTCATTAATAAATTGATTTTTTTTTGTAATTGAGTAGGGAATTATCTCTTATTTTAAATTGAATATTCAATGAAATTTAAATAAATTTTTTTGAAATTGAAAATAGATTTTAAAACCCAAAATAATACAAGATTGTAATTGAAATTAGTAACTAAAAATTTTATCATAATTTAAAACAAAAGTCTTCAAACATTGCATAATAGGAATCAAGCGTACGTAAATGTTGATACATGGGTATCCATTGTGTGTGTGGAACTACTAGGATGTAACGTATCATATATTGATTTCCTATGGTAGCCCTTGTTGTTAGTTTGAACAAACCTTATGTTGTTAGGATTTTGATTGTATAGTACGTATTGTCCCATAGTAAAGAGATAAGTTACTAGGTTTCATTTTTTTCTGCTGTTTTATTAGAAGATATTTTATTTCATTAATAATGAATCACATGTATTTTTATATTTCCATATATTTACCATTGATTTATATATTTGGAAAAAATGAAATGTTGTTTTTTTAAACTAAAGGATTTTTTATATTGGTTCTCAACCAGTTTATTAACCAAAAATAATTTCGAAATTTTAATATATGAATGTATATTCATTGGAATGATTTATTAAATCATCTCTAAATGATATATAAGTATCTTAATGTGATATAATTATTATACCTTAATTCTTTTGGTGGGTGGTTTTTGACATTGTTTAAAAAATATAGTTAATAAGAATATCATTTTTTAGTTTGCATTATTCCCTATACCATTCTATTTTTTGGTATTTTTTTAGGTGACATACTGTCACACGGGGACATGTTTTTCTAGACTATTATTTCATTATGGTTTATCATGATTTGATAAAAATAAAATCTAGATATTTTTTCTTTTTAAAATAGTTGTATGTCTTGTTTTCCTTATAAGGATATGATTGTTTCCACCTTTTACCCCACCTTGTGATGGACTGACTTTGGTGACTAGTCTAGTTAATCTGGGTTCACCTAATATAACATGAGTGGTATTCCCCCAATAGTGTGCATTAGTGAGGTTCAAGCCACTCCACTTGGGTTCTTATGAGAATTCACAAGGATTATTTATGTGGTGATTGGAATTATGGTTGTGGGATCTTAATATGAACTATGAGAGATGTTACCAATGGATCATATCTGTTAAATGAGTTCCATTTTTGATGAGATGGAATAAGGAGGGAATTATCCATGATTTTATTTAACCTTGATCCACAATTAAAAACTAATGTCCAGTATTTTTTCCAAGACCTCATGATACATAGAGTTTTAGATTAGTCATTTTTAGTGAATTTTGGATTCAATGATGTGTTTTAATGTTTATTTGTTAACACAGCATTTGTAATGCGATAATAAGTCATGTATTGTTAAATTGTCATCAATATAATTTTCCTTATTCTTTATCAAATAGATTCACTCCATAATGGTTTTATACGAATATTTCATCCAAGTTTCAACCATTTATTTTCGGGTTTTGTTTTGATCCCAGGGTAATTTTACAATCACACCTAGATGGGGTTTTCTAACATATGGCTTGACTTGTTAAGACTGCAAGAATTTTTAAACTGTCATAGGAGGAGCTAAAGCTGGTGGATTTTTGATATTTAGATATAATGAGTTGTGTTTAGGTGGATACATTTGATAGTATTACCCTATATTAGTGAAGTTTGTTCTCTTTTACTGTTTTTATGGGATTTAATTTTTTCCATTTTCAACATTCAATAATATTTTTGTACTCGGATTTTGGGAGATATGTTTTCATACATTAGACATCAGTTTTTATTATCCATGATCTATGTCATGGTAATTTATGTAAGTTTTTTTACAAATAAAATAGGATAAGTCTTCTTATGTGGGTGTTGGCCCCCAGAAACATCCCAATTAAAGGTGAGCTTATTGTAATCCTTTTTGAGACACTGTTTGGTTAGCTCTTGACAATAATGGAGATCAAATATAGAGAAATAATGAGTTTCATTTTAGTGATCTAACATTCCATCAATCCAGAGTAGGAGGTTTATTTTTTTATCATGGTTCATTTTTTTCATGATAATATACGTAGACACAGATTTACCCATTGATCATCTTAATAATTCTGACTAGAAAAAACCATATTGATGAACATGGTAATGTCAATCCTTTGGGAATATTATCGTAAAACTTCTTCCTCATAATATTATGTATGAAAACATCCATTCTAGAAAATGTAATAGATATTGTTATTTTTATTAGTATAGGATCAATTTAATATATAATATTTTATATATGACGAAGACAAATTAATTCTGTTTGGAAAAAAAATTATTGTGTTCCCCCACATTGGGCAAGCCTTCTAGCATGAACTTTCTATTAACATCGATCACTTGGTCTAGATACAAATTCTCTCTGGGAAAAATTTCAAATGCTTTATTTTTTGGTACTGAATATGATTTATCTTCTTCTTTTCATAAGTATATAATCAGAAATGTATTTCTAATTCATGGGCATATTTCCTTTTATTGAAATTTTATGTATTATCTTCATAAGGAACACCAATCTATACTAGGAATTATATCGATTTACCCGAAAGAGAGTGTCACATTATTTATTAGACTTTTTATCAAAAAAAATTCTAAAAAATAAATTTTTATATAATTGATATACAATAATTTACAAATTATAAATTTCTAAATATATTCATACATGCATAATTTTTATTGGTGATTAAATACTTCTATGAAACATGTTAGATTTGAATGAATAAATTCATCCGTAATGTATAAATTTGTGTTCTACTCTTGAAATAATTAAAAATATTACTTCCACCACAACATTTTTCAGATCCACCTCTCCAATTAAGATGATATAAGATCACCATTACATTGTAGGACATGGAAGTCAGTATGATCAATTTCCATTGAAAACCACATTCTTAGTACATTGATTTTCAAAATTTTCTTCTTTTTTCAATTAAAAATATTGTAAAATATGCTGATGGTTGACCAAATCATTTTATATTCCATCACATTGGTCGTTAAATCGAGATAGAAATCACATTCTAGGTTCACTTACTTCACACAAATAAATTATTTTCTCACTAACTTCAGGAAATTTACTTGGTGCTTCTTCCAACCCCATAGACAAGGGGAGCATTGAAATTTTATTTCACCAATATATTTTCTCATATCAATAATATAATTAAAATTCTATTCTCACATCATTTCTCAAAGATTCCATTTATATTTTCTAATATAGATTTTTATTTTGAGGTCACATCAGACAATTTCTTTGTAGCTATCAAAGTCCCATATTACAAGGATTTATATAGACTCATATTCATCCCTCCAAAAAAGATATAAACATTACCTTAAAGGGTAACAACAATGGAGATATTATAATACGAAAATATATTCCTTCATCTTACGTAATTATCATCCTCTATCTTCTTTCCATTAGAAATGAAATCCCTTTAAATTTTTTTATGGAGAGTGCACGAAAAAAATTTACCAATGATTGTTTTCTAGAATATTGTCCACCCTATCATATCAATATCTTACTCTAACTTCATATGATAAACTGTCACCCCTCACTGATCAAGATATGAATCCATATGATAAATTTATATTATTCCTTGTCTTTATTAGTTAATTGATATAAGAATAATATATCTTCAAGGGAGGTTTTCCATTTTTACACAATTATGTGATTAGAAGATCCTATGAATTTTTTTGACCACATATAATAAACATCAAAATGAAAATTTGACCATCATTAGTTGATTATGTACACTTTATTTAGGTTTTGGTTGAATACATTAGTCAATTGAGAAATTATATCAATAATGTTTGTGATTTATTCTCCCATCGGTTTGGACGACTCATCTAGGGAGGCACCATGTTATCCCTCAAATTGGATGTTGTTTCAAATCCTCCAACATAATTCCAGTGCATAAAGTAGTTGTAAAATTACTGATGAGTATTATTAAAATATTAAAACAAAATTAAAAAAAATTGATAATTAAACAGAAAATCGTACATGAAATATATTCATTGACCTATGAATTTCTATTATTAAATTGATGTTAATTTATATATATTTCATAATATAAAATATCATTGTCACTTTTTTAAAAATAATAATGGTTTATAAAATTATTTTCATTTTATAATGTAATATTCATAAAGTGTGTCAAAACCATATTTCTGTAAAGGGACATTTTTAAGCAGTCATTCATGATTGAGTCCAGCACAATATAGTAATTTTAGCATTGTTTGTTCAATGAACATCTTTAACATTGTTTTAAACAAAATAGAATTTATTGAGATTAATTTTATTGGAAGGAATGTAAACTATGAATTACCAATATTTTTAGATTTCATCTTAAGATTAGTATTATCCAAATGTATTTCTATTATGTTTTTTAATAATAATCCAAAAAATATGATTCAACTAATTTGAACCCATATATTATATAGCATATCATTAGTACACCTCATTCATTGATATATTATATAATGGTACATATAAAATGTTCAAAAATGACGACGAATCCTAGTCTCCATTAGATATTAGTAATGTATCATATAAACCAGATATATAGAAAAAAACAATATATTGAATAATTACTTAAAACAAAATGAAATTCCATTTCAATTTTAAAATAACATTCGATTTCCTTGTAATATAAATTATAAATGGTTTTTTTATATTGATAAATATTTTGAAAAATTAATCATAACATTGAAAATTATTATATTTTAGTAAATGGTAATTTAAATGGGACATAACTTTTTTCAGAATTCAAAAAGGGATCGTATATGTTTGAAAAATTATGACAATATAAAGGCGCCATGAGACTATTTAAACAACTTAATACAAAGTGACATAATCATACATAAAGTCTAATTTACCAAAAAATGATACCAGAGTACTGATAGGATACACTCCCTTGCACTATACATATATTCCCCTGAGAATAAAATAATGCCCAATATTTTGGGGGCCATATAATTATAGTCTCTAGCTTATCATTCAAATATTATACATTAATAATAACTCCAAATATATCATTAATGATAAGAGAAAATTTATTAAAATTATTCCTATATATATGGAATATTAAATTCATAAACATTTTCATCAAAAAATTATTTATAGGAATATCAATGTTAATACACTTGTTTGTTTGAATGGGGATGAGTATTCAAAAAATAATATCAATCCATGGAAAAAAATAGTTAATTTCTAAAAAATATTATGTGTAATAAAAACATAATGGGAGGCATTAATGGGAGAATAAGATATATATCATAATATGGATGATATATCATATTCCATCATGAATAATATAGAATAAAATGGAAAATGAAAAATAAGGTTCTAGAATAATGAGTATAAAGGGGGGATCTAAGACCCTAATAGGGTGTTTCCAAAAAGATAATGAGAGAATATTGAGAGCATGTTGGATTATTGTGATGGAAATAGATTGATAAGCTTATAATATTTCCATGATATATGGGATTTAAGTAAACATAAATTGTTTTTTGGGTGAGTTTATATATAAAAAACATATTGACATTTTTATTATATTCCAACACATATTATGGAAAGTATATGATAATGTATTCAAATCTTCAAAAAATATTGTTTCAAATTACATTGGATTATTTTATAATGATATGTTTTTTTTGGATTCTATATTTTTGGAAACAATTATCATCAAAATATTACCCATGGTGAGGTGTATGTGAAATATGTTTTTAAAAAAATTATTATTAAAATCATAATATTTAATATTTTGTGTTGAAGATTTATAAAGGTATTATGAAATCAATCATATAACATAAAAACGCTTCACTTTAAATGGAAAATAAATATTAGGTCACGAAAAACATTTATGGAATATATTACATCACATTTGTGTCATTATAATTCTACAATTCCCATATTATATATATATTGTTTGTAGTAATGTGCCAATCAATTGATTAGATTAAAATATATTGGAAATAATTTTTTTATCATATATTAATGTCTCTACTTATAGTTATATATATTTTACCAAAAAATTTATACATATAAGAATTTACACATTTATATCAAATTCCACATTTATATAAAAATACATCTTATCAAATATTAAATGTTTTCTATCCCGTATAAAAATTATTTTTGACTTATGAAAAGTAAAATATCAAGTAGTTTTAACTTAAATTATTTCGTTATAATATCATAATAAAATATAAATTATGAAAAAAAATCTAATATAAATAAAAAATTTGTTTTTGATTGATTATATATATTTCCCAAATATTCAAATTATGTTCCATCAAATCAAAATCTGTTTGTTTCAAACTAATTATTTAAAAATTATAAAAGTTACTATTAAAATGGAAAATTACCTTAATTTATTTATTAATATGGAAAAAAATTTAAAAATAATAATATTATTTTCTACGATCATAGATATTTATCAAACTAAATTACAACATAAGGGTATCACGCCAAATTTTGATATTTCCATTGGGTGTTATCGTAAACATTGTTTAGGTGATGATCTTCATGAAATTAATGTTTTCATTTGAATAATTTTATCATGTGATAGTAATTGAATAACGAAATTGTCTTGATCAAGCGAAATTCCCCATAATTCTCTCTTAAATAGAATCTATGATAAATGGTCTTTATAGGGTTGGATATTACGATTTGAGGTCATCACATAATTTGTTTTGATAATATTTAATATAATAATACACTAAATATATGGTACACATTACATCACTACTACATAAATATATTATAATTGGTTGTGATTTCTATTATCATTTTAAATGACAGCCAATGTAATGGAAAAAATAAGAAATTATATTCATGTTTTTATAGCTACAATGTATAAAAAGGATATATCTTCATTAAAAATGTGATTATAATTAAAAATTATAATCATGTAATTATAGATGTTTTCTGTGGATCTCCAAATACTATTAAATTGAATGATTCTGTATGTGTTATTATTGATCTTTTAAAAAAAATATTTACACCCAATTATGAAATTATTTTTCTTTGAATTTATTGAAAAACATATTAATGAGGTTTTAAGGAATAATGATGCACAAAATTCAATTAAATATAATCATGACAGATAATATAGGATTAAATTATATACAATTCACCAGTAGATTATAGATATATATCTTATTTTCTATGCAACATGTCAACGTCAAACTTATAGACATTAAGAAATAAATTTTCAATAAATATGAGACATGTTAAGAAAATTCATACAAGAAATTAAAAGCATGTGTGATTATTATGAAATTTATTGTACATTACAATTAAAATAGATTCCATTGACGTATTCTTATGGATCCATATGAAGGAATATTTATAAATAATTTGCATATAATTGTTTTAATCCAAATGGTTATAGGAATATAATTTATGTAAAACATATTAATGAGACTATAAAAATGGTTAATAATATTCAACCTAATATTGAATACACTAATAAATAGAAATTTTATCTTCCTATATACATTAGAAGTATTTTTAATTTAAAATATGAGGCAAAGTATTAATTAATGCCTCTAAATGGGACACTATTAATGGGATTAGTTCCAAAGGGAAACATATCCACAAGTATATTAGTAATTTTTTAATTTTTTATAGAACCAAATCTGTGCTTTACACATTATGATAAAATAAATCCAAATAAAAATTAAATTGTGTGTCCCATATCATATTATTAATGAAGTATATTCCAATCCAAGTATGTGTTCCAACCATTCAAGACATTGAATATATCCATGGTCTATCATAATAATAAGAGCATTTAAAGAATTAGAACACTAGATAATTTTTTTTATATTTTCATGACACATATATTAAGAGTGTATTAGAGAATGAATTAAATATTGTATGACAAATGGGGAGCTATGGTTTTTAGAATGAAAAAACAGTTTAATTTCATAGATTTTGATATACATGGAAGTTCATTTGGTAAATCACAAGAAGTAGGGATGGGTGAATCAGACATGTTAGAAGGTATATAAATCAATATAAAAATTTATGGGTATACAAGTAAATCTTTTTTTCCATCACCATTTACTATATATCAATATTTTACTCATCACATGCAGTATATATCTCATTTTGGTTGGGGTTCAATGTTTGTGATTCTTTTCCTTGTATTGAACTATAATTTATGATGTCCTTTTTTCATAGTAAAACAATATTAAATGGTTAGAGAATAATTTTTTATTGAAATATTTAATAGATAATTTTCCTTATATGATATTTTTGGGTATCATCCTTTAATATTGGTGAATTAACAAAGATTGAGGTTAGTGGTTTTATCTATATAAAATTTATAATGAATATTAAATTCACAATTTATTAATTTTTTATATTTTTGTAAATCTTCATGACCCTTGAACTTTATTGAATTATGTGTGTAATGAATGTTTTTTCCATACAATTTTTAAAATTATTTATTTTTGTCATATAATTTTGAAATTATAAATGAAATTGGTTTCCAATGAATGTTTTTTAAGTGAATTGTTTTTAGTGAGAAGGGTTTTCAGGAATTTTATTATAAAATTTGATAATCTTATTCAAATTACATTATAAGTGTAACACATGGGAGCCTCGGGTTCGTAAATGAAGGGTTTTTTAATTTTCATTGTCCTTTGTTATATTAGAGGATTCACATTCTAGGGTGTTCCTATATCCATATATCATAGATCTACTATATATCAGAAAAAAATTGAACATCATAGGTGGTTTAATGTTTCAGTTGTTATTTAATCCGATGATTGTAGACATTTTGGATTTTGTAAATTGAGTGTGAATTATTCCTGATTTTTAATTTAGTAAGAGTTAGACAAATTTTTAAACATATGATATCCATTATGTTATATATATTATTTGTCGTTGGTACATCATTATAAATGATATTATATGATCAATTATTAGATATATTTAAATTAATTATGTGATAAATCTTCTAAATTATATTCACTTTAATTTTTTTGGTACATTAAGAGGGTAAACTACCTAAAAATAATTTTTATATAAGTGTGAATATTATTTTTCATTTTTGTTTTATTTAAAATTGATAAAATTTGTGTTGTTTTATGTAGTCTATTATCAAACTCATCTGTGGGATCCAACTGATCCACTTTTGATCAAACCCTTCATAATCCACTATGTGTGTGTGGATCATGTCTTGCATATTAAAGGAAAGGGAATATTTCCATAGCTAGTAATGAAGGTTTATTTCAGAATGGTATATATAGTTACTTGTTTATTTATATCACATTACCCGTGTAAAATATGGATTATAAGGTATATGTTTTTATTTTTATTTTTGAAAAGATTAAGATATTTAAACTGGGTTTTTGTAGTTCAATTTTTTGTTTTTTCCAGAAAAATCACACTATATTGAAAATTTAATTTTTCCATTGGTTTCATTTATCTTGTTTATACTATTTATATTTATTCAATCCTAGAAAATGATTCATTGAAATTATTATTTGTTTCCATTGTTTGTATTTCAAGATGATGGGGACAATCATTTGAATTTGGTTATTATGATGGAATGGTTCATATACTATTTTTTTATTCCTGAAGGGTCATGATAATTTTTTATTATTGAACAGTTATGCATAGTGATGTGAAGTTTATTAAAAGGTGAAAATAAATTAGGGTATTTTGTTTCTTTCTTTCATTAAGTCACATAAACATGTCTTTTTTTAAGATTCTGATGATTAATTTCATAGTTCCCAATAAAGGTCGTGTAATTCTATGATCATGAAAAATCATTATTTGGAATTGTAGTTTATCATCACCAAGAAACTATTTATTAATTATAGCATCAATGAATCATTATTTATGTAGAATAATGTATAATTATTATACTTATTAAAGGAATATAACACATTGTTTAAATACAAAAACAATAATTTGGTGTTTTTTCTTTTTCCCCTTGAGGAGGTGATGATCGATAATATAAAGGTTATGAAATACTTATGAGTCGTGATGTATGATATGCGATCATAGGAATACATGTTTAATTTCATATGATACTATTATATTTTTTTAATGGTATAATTAAAGAAATTGATGTGGGATTCATGATATGATTTTTGTAATTACTCACTAATTCTCATTGGCTTGAGAGTTAAAGGAGTCCTTAAATGGCCTTAAGATAATTCTCCAAGATTCCCAAGGATAATAATAAACGATGAAGGGTTTAAAATAAAAGCTGGGGAAAATTTACCCTTTCCATAATAAAAAAAATCCAACCACAAAACCTTTCACTAATGATTCATGAACAAGAAAGACAACAAAACAACATCATGTATCTCAAAACCAAACCAAACTAAACAACAAAAAAAGACCAAACAAGTATCAATGTACACAATAGATAATATCTAATGTCTACCAGAAGACTACAAGATGAAATTATCTTCAAGATCTATGCTCCAAAATATCTGAATATCCCAAACCTCATGAGGTTGTGCTAAATACAAGTTAAACATTACAATTTCCCCTCTCCCATATGATAACATTTAAAAAACCACCATAGTTCCAACGAAAGGTTGAGTATAAATATTTGTAGTATTTCACCCATTGAAATCCGTACCCATGACACTTGGATATATGTGTTAGAATCATTTACCTAAAAATTTTACACCAATATTTTTCTCAAGATAGTTTATAACAAAATATTAACATGTTTCCAGTACTATTTGTAACCCAAAGCATACAAGTTCAATTGAAACCAATTTTTTTTCAACAAGTAATTTTTCCAGAAAAATTATTTAGCAAAACCATAAAACAATTTCTCTATATCACTTTTTAGATTACCCAGTCATTCCAAAAACCCATGAAACCATCCATGCATGATATGTTATTAAAGTTGTATACTAACGAGTGGTTTCTCATCGATTTAGAATGTCATTATAAGGTAATTGTTTCCCATGTTTCATTGACCTCGTTGGAATTAATAACAATGTCATATTTCCACCAAGACTCATATATACAATATGAAAAAACACCACATATTACCAATGAACATACCAAAACTTCAACTTCAATAAAAACTTTTATTTAATGGAAACCATTTGTGTCAAAAAAAATTAATGCCAAACAAAATCAAATTCAAACCATTTCAATTAAACACCTTTTTTTGAAATATTTTAATATTTAAATACCATTTTTCATCAAAAATTTATCAATTACTACAAATCCAAAATTTAAAATTTTCATTTTATATTGGGAAAAAAAATCCCATTGAACAAAATTTCAACAAGATCACGCAATTTCAAAAAAAACAAAAAATAATCAATAAAGGAATCTTTTTTCTTATTTTTCACAATAAATTTCATTCATGTAAACCAATTTTAATATATGCCAAAAAATTCTAGTGGAAATACTATAGATAGAATCCACTTACCTTTAGGGTTATGGAGAATTCAACCCACAAGAAATTTCTCCTAAATCATGGAAAACACACCACATAACCCCCACGAGATCCCCCATTCCAAACATAAAAAATAATTGAAATCAGCACCCAAGGAAACCAAAACCATTGATATAAGAACAACTTATATAGATCATGAAAATTTATAGAGAAGGTTATGTTGATATAGAGGAAACCACAAAGAAACACGATAGAAGACTTACCCAAGAAGCACCTCATTCAATCCACTGGAAAACCCCTTCGATTAGCTTCTAAAATGTGTCAGATAGAACCTAAAACATTTTAGAACCCAACATCTTGTGTGAGGATCTAGTGGGGGATAGTTTGGGGTGAAATTGGTCGAAATCGAGGGAGACCAAATTAAAAAAACCCCACTTTTATTTGGCAACACGGTTAGCCCCCATGGTTTGGAAAACTATGTGATAAACATGCTCAAACAAATACTTCAAGAGAGGGGGTCCCCATAGTTTCTTTGCAAGGTTTACGAAACAAATCCTAGGCCATGTGAATCCCACTATCTCCCCTTGCACGGCTTCCTAAAGATCCCTCACAGTTTTCCCTAATCATGATCAAATCATAAACCATTATAAAATCCTCAAAACTTATTCAAAACCATTCCATTTATACCAACCTCTAAAAAACAAATCCCTAGCATAGTTAACACATAAAAATCCTTAAAAGAGGTGATATAACTCAAATCGGTGTTCTATATTTTCCCCACCATTTTAATTTTTGTCCTTAGAAAGTAGGAAACCATTGCTTTACTAAAAGATCATAGGCCATTGCACGACCATCTATTTCTCAAATTCCCAAGTCTCCTCTATAATATGCCCATGTTGCAACAACACAAGAACAAACCTGAGGATTTTTTAATTAAAAACATTCCCCTTCCGATCTATAATCCGTACTGTAACTTGCACCAATGATGCATTCGATTATACATCAGCATGTCCCAATAAATCACGTGGTCACAATCCAGATAACACTTTTTCAACTGTAACACATGAAACACATTGTTCACCACCCTAATTTATGGGGGTAATTCCAATTGATATTCCACCTCTCCAACTTATTATTATATTTCTAAAGTCCCAATGTATCTAGGATATAACATGACGTGTTACCTAAAATGACTATGTCTAGGTCTTTGAGAGATACTAAATAACAAAAGATCAGTCAGAGAAAATGACAACAACCTTCTATAGTGATAAAAAAATGTTTCTTACAACTATGTGTCATCTCCATCATCTTTTTGATCAACTGGATCTTTCTTGTTGCATATTCAATAAGGGTCGATCCAACTAGTGATGTTTCAAATATTTCTTCCAAACATAGTAGAGAATGACAAGGACTCTCATAAATTTCCTCAAAAGAAGCCATGTGTATGAAGGGATGATAGTTTTTATTGTTTGAGAACTCCACTAAGATTATATGTTCCTCCCATGATCTGCTTAAATCTTGTAAACAAGCCCTCAACATGTCTTCCAATGTTTGTATCATCCTCTTATATTTCCCATCCATTTGGGGATGATACACAGTGCCCATAGTCAACAAAGTACCAAGGGATTGTTGTATATATTTCTTGAAATGAGATGTGAAATTCTTATCACTATATTATACTGTTGAAATTGTTACTCAACACCTATTTAAAACTTCTTGAATATAGATTTATTATAGATCCTCTAACATATGAGTATCACGAATTCTCATGAAATGGGCCGACATGGTATGTTGGTCCACTATCACCCAAATAGAATCGTCTTTTTGAAAAATTATTCAAAGTCTTATAACAAAATACATTTCTATCAGCTCCCATTTCCTGAAAAGGATATGTAATTACTTTTTCATACATGCTATTCTCCGAATATTTACTTTAACTTAAAGAAATTATATGAACCATGAGAAGAAATCTATTACCTTCTTTTTCATGATATTCCACAAAAACTGCTACCTTAACGTATTATACATCTTATGTGTACCTGTATGTAAATCCCATATTGAGTGGTGGTAATAATGAAGTAGTTGTTCCCGATAAGAAATAGGTATAACCATCGGAACTCTAATGGTTATGATTGAACTCTCAATAATATTTTAGCCCTCAATTGTCATCCGAACAATGAATTTTGACCTCACAATCAGACATTCTGCATCAGATGTCTGTGTTTCATAGACCATTTTTACCAAATCAAGATCAAGGGTTTTTAAAAAAAACTGCAACCTCACATTAGTATTCACAATCTAAATGCATGTCGGCTAGGACCGACATCAACATCCATTCCTATGAAGATTACATCACCAAATGAGCGTATGGATTTATACTCAATAAATCCACCACACAATTTCCTTTTACTGATGTATACATCATGTCAAAGTCAAAACATTTGAGATAGTCCATCCATATACATTTCCTCATATTCAAATCTCGATGTGATAAAATGTGTTTCAATATTTTTTGATATATGAACACAGTAAATTTCTCACTAAAGAGATAATGTACCAATGTATCCTAATCATGGATGATAATAGATTACTTCAAATCATGTGATGGGTAATTCCTCTCACGAACCCACAACTTTATGAAAACATAAGAAAAAACATGGTCTTTTTGCTTGCGAACACATCCCAACCCGGATCCGGAAGCATCACATTACACCACATACCCTTATTCTGATTCTGGAAATATCAACATATGGGTTGATGTAAGACATTCATTTTCTTCCTATAAATATTTCTATCATTCATTTATCCATTTTAATGGAGAATTACTCTTTTTTAAATATTTCATTGTAGAATCAAGTCGTGGTATGTCATGAAAAATGCAACGGTAGTAACCAGCTTGAGCAAGAAAACATCGTATCATGAAAATATTCGTCGGTGGTTTCCAGGAGATAACAATTTATATTTTTTCCGGACAAATAATGATGTCATTCCCTGAATTGACATGGCCAAACAAATATACTACCTATATCCAAAAATCATACATTGATAATTTGGTATATAAATAGTGATATCTCATGATTTGTAACACTATTTCCAGGTACTCTTCATTGTAATCCCTTGTCTTTGAATAATCCAAAATGTCATCCAAATACACAAAAACAACAGAATAAATATATTATTGTAATATATTATACATCAAATACATTAATACTAATGGTTCATTCCTATGATTGAAAGTCATGACTACACATTCGTAGAGTCCATATCTGGTTCTGAATGCAATCATCATAATATCTTCTCTCCGAAACCACAATTGGTGATATCTTGAATGGAATTTAATCTTGGAGAGCCACTGATCTCCCCTTAATTGATCGAACTGATCCTCAATTCATGTAAGTGGATATTTTTTCTGTATCATAACTTTTTAAGATTACGATAATCAACAAAGAACTGATGAGTTCCATCTTCCATCTTCATGAACAAAACTGGTGCTTCCAACAGACATGTATATGGTTGAATGAAACCCAGGATTTTCAACTCCTCAAAATGTACTTTCAATTCCATTAATTGCGTTTGAGACATCCTATAAGAAACAAGGGAAACAAGACTAGTCCCTAGAAGATGATCAATCGTAAACTCCACATCCCTTATTGGTGGTAACCCTGAGATGTTCTAATGAAATATATATTGAATGCGATCCCCAAAAATTGGAAGACTAATTCTCTCAATCACTTCCTTTGATTACAAAAACAATGCTGCCAACTGGAAAGACATGATTCCCCCCATTAATGCCACCACGTTTTTTTCACCATTATTTACCATCCCCTATCCTCTGAAGAGATGCTAAATTTCATCCTCAGTCATAAAAATAACTATTCTCCAATAACTATCAATGTGAGCCTTAATCATTGCTAACAAATATATACCCTATACCATATCATAGACAGTCCTTTCCAACAATGAGAACTACCATTTCATCTTAGATCCATCAACAGTTATACAACATGTTTGACACAATGGATTACCATTCTCTTTCACCGAGATGAGCTTTCAGTTTTAAAATAGAAGAATTCATTTCTGTCATTAAACATAGAAAATCTACAGAATAGAATGCAACGAAAAATGTGATGCAACAATACTGAAGAGCACATTCACAATGGAAGAATTCAAAATAATTGTACCTCTCATCGTAGATGGTCGATCTTGGTCATCAAAAATCAAATGCTCAAATCCATAAAACTCTTTCGTTGATGCACTTTTAACCTTGTTTATTTTCTATTATTTACCTAGTTGGGGAGTCACGGTAATTCAATAATCACAATGGTTACCTCTAATCTACTGATGAGACTGATTCTCCGATCCTTTCCCTGTCAAAGAATATGATGCTTATGACACATGAGAATTTTCTCGAGCACCGGACCTTGGAGCGCTATGACAGTAGCACTAGATTTGTAACATCTTGTTGCATTTATGATATTCTCTTGGTTGTGTCATACACTCTCACTTTATGTTTTCAAGATAACCACATGGGAAATAACTTTTTTTTCTATAGGGTTGTGGGGGATGGTTCACTGATCCAACTTTCTGATTCTAATTTCCACTTCCACCTTAAAAATATGTGTCCCTTTTCCTCTTGTTCCTAGAGGTTCAGTTCCCACTGTTTCCAGTATATATCAACATACCTCCTCCCCCATATAATAAGATAAAATATTTAGCCAGAGTCTCTCTATTCCCCGTCGCTGTATAATGCATAATATAGGGAATTATAATCTTCAATCAAATCTCTTGTCGTAGACCCGATTCGATGATGTGTCCCTTCAAAGAAGAACATGACGCAACCTTTAGTGAAAAATAAAGTAAATTTCAGAATTTAGCAATGTACTCTATGAAATGGAGTCTCTCTTGTTTCAGACTGAAAAAGTCTTTCATTTATTGGGATCTTGAACATGTGAGGATAGAATTGTTTTTTGAACAATTCCTCAAAATACTCCCATTTAATGCCTTCATTCAATTAAGACTACACCATTAAATTCCACCACTATAATGGATGATCCTTGAACATATACATTAATAAGATGACCATTATCTCTACTAGTGTTCCAATGAAGTCGTAGATACGATTCATTCTACTCAGCTAGACCTATTCCTTCTCAGGTTTATAATCACCCCAGATGTTAGGGGGATTATACTTCATGAACAAGATTGTTTGATCCACAAGACATGGCCCATTCATCATTTTCCTTGTTTCCACATCTTGAGATGATTGTAAAATACTCTGATCTTGCTATTGGTTCACATGTGGTTCAGGTGAGACCACATTCTCTATTGATTCTTTGGGATGGATTCAATGATCCCTACATGGTGACATTTTCTAAACCAACAACATACTCCATAAATCTCAACCTCTAAAAACTAATGGATTACCATTTCATATTCTATCACATCAACTAACACAACATTGTTTTTCATAACAACCTTTTTCCCTATTCTACAATTTTTTAAAACATTAAAGATGCTTTTTAAAATTAAACCATTTTCAAAATAGAATAAGAATTTCTTTTTTCTAAATCAATCATTTGAAAAAAACAATTTCATACTTTAAAAAAAATAAACTGTTTTTTTAAACATGAATCATTCCATGAAATGATGTTTTCACTCCTAGTGGAATTCCACTCTTATACAATGCATGCCATGCTCATCTCATTGGCTAAACACAAAAAATTGTGATTCCTATATTCCGGATGTGTGTCCAAACACTAATATACCCAACACCCTATTAACATGAAGTTCATCATAAAAGGTTTAGATATTCCTTTTTAGGTTATACATTTCATGTCCTAACAATCATACTCCTATATAAGATTTCAGCCCAAAATATATAAAAGAAGGAATTTCATCTACCAAACCAAAACCCTTGTTTACTACATGATAAGCAAGGACAAAAAAAGATGATATCATTTATACCACCATGTAGGGATCAGACATATACCATTTGTAATGACCAACTGTTGATCATTAGTTTGAGATTCCAACCAGTCATTACATAGCCTTAAGTGATATCCCCAAAATTCCAATGGTTAAAAATAAATTCTGAAGGGTTTTATATTCATGTGGTGGATGGTTTAGCCTTTAACAAATAAACCAACAAGCCAACCATCAAGCCTTCCACTGATGATTGATGAACAATATTGTCAATTAAAAAACATCATGTATCTTAAAACCACACCCAATTGAACAACAGTGGAAGACCAAACTAGTATAAAAGTACACAGGGGATTGACATAACTTCCCTTAAAAGAATACAAGACTTCATACCCCTTAAGCTCTAAGATCCATATTCACCGAACAACGCAAGCATCTCATTATAGTGCTAAACACATGAAAGACATTACCTTTCCTACCAACCCAAAAGATAGAATCTGCAAAACCACCAAAAATCCAAAGAAAGGTTGAGAATAAAACTTACTATGTTTTCCCCATTGATTTACCTACTCATGAAACTCAGATAGAAGTGTTAGTAACATTTACATAAAATATTATAAACCTAACTTTTTTCTCAAATAAAATTATAATAAAATATAATCATGTTTCCAAAACCATTTGTAAACAAAAACATATAAGTGTAATTGAATCCCAATTTTCCAACAAGTTATTTTTTCAAAAATATAAGAAAACAAAACCCTGAAAAATTTCTCAATAACCCCTTATGGCATAAGTAACAATTACAAAAACCCATGGAAACAACCATTAATGCTACGTTATAACAGTTCCATACACATGAGTGGTTTCTCGTCGATATACGAAGTTCTCATAAGGTAATTGTTTTCCATGTGCCATTAACCCCTTTTCCCATGATAATAGTGTCATATTTCTACCAAGCCCCATATATGCAATGAGAACACAGACTATATATGCCCAAAAATCATGCCAAAACATCCCTTTCAATAAAAAAACATTTTTATTGAAATCCATTTCTGTCAAAAAAATTTCTAGGACAAAACATTTTGATATGAAAATATTTCAATAAAAAATCTTATTAAAAACCACTTCAATTGAAAACACATTTTTAATCAACCATTTATCAATTCCAAAAAATTTATAATTTAAAACTATAGTTTTAAAATAATGATACTAAATCCCTTTGCACAAAAACTCAACAAGATCAAGAAATATCACAAAAGCCATAAAAAATCACTAAAGAAGAATTATTTTATGATTTTTAAAATAAATTTCATTAAAATAAAAAAATTTAATTATAATTGAACCTAATATAGAAAGAGAAGTTGATAGAGAAACCTCATACTTATAGGTTTTCATTTAAATTGACCCACAAGCTACTATACACTAATCCAAGAAAAAAACACCACATAAAACACTCTTGATACCCATTACACATTTTCCACAAGCCTTGAAATCAACACCCAAGGAATCCAAAACACTATATCTATAGAAAATGAGTGTAGATATTGAAAACCAAGAGAGATAGAGGGAGTTATAGATCGAGAGAAACCACAAAGAACCATGATATTAGACTTACCTGATAAGAGATGCCTTCAATCCACAAAGAAACCACTACTATTGGCTTCCAAAATGTGTTGTAGAGAACCTCCATCCTTTGACAACATAGAATCCCAATTGGGGATTGAGTTGGAAAATGTTTGGTGTGAAATATTCCAGGCCCAAGAAATCCGGGGTTTTAAAACCCAACATTTAAGTGGCTTCATAGTTAGCCTACATGTATTGGAAAACTATGTGCTAACCATATGGAATACACTACATTGAGAGAGGGGGTCAACACGGTTGACCTGTATGGTTTGGAAAACCATGCGTAGGCCATGTGAAGCCCAATGTCTCCCCCAAAATGGTACCTGGAGAACCCGCACAATTTTCCCTAACTATGATCAAACCGTGTTCCCTTAAAAAATCATCAAAATTTATTGAAACCCATTCCAAACTATCCAAAACACGTAACAACTCACCACAACCACGTTAAACATAAAAAGGCCTAAACAAAGGCTAAATACCTCAAACTAGGGGTGCTATAATTTTGATAACACCAACTCCACCACCTGGAATCTACAGTTGCAAATGTGGTAGGAATTGGAAGTAGAATAATTGTCCCATGAGATGATGTGTTGGTTATAGGTATTTCACAATTTCAACACGATCACCGATGAAATGAAATGTACAATTTACATTGTACTATGGTGTAATGTGGGTCAACTTTTACAACCATTCACCTTATATAGGAATAAGTGTAGTTCTTATTTGCACTGATATCATTGATATTTTTTTTTCAAGATCCATCAATGATAAATTATGTTCAAGTATCTATAAAACCAATTAGTATCAACACACTATTTGAAGCATTAATGCTTACCAGAATATAATGAAAAAAATGTAATATAACTACACACAATTGAATAGATTCTAGTCTTAGTTATTTTATTCCTAAATACATAATGGTGTATATTTTCTTTAATCGTATAATTAAACTAAATTCTTTGATACATTTTCTTCATTATCCTTTATTTCCTCCCATATTTTGGATGTGCTAATACAACTAGATATGGAGACTTCCTTTTTTATGGGGTTTGAAATACCTCATAGTATGATGAAGGATTAGGGTTTCATTATCCATCACTATCTCTTTTGATAGATTTTTCTGAATTAATATTGTAATTCCTCATTTTTTATCTACAAAAGGTATACATAATCCTATAGGTTATTTACCTGGGTTCTCACCACGATGAGACTGATTTATATCATTATAATGTTCATTATCGGCTAATTACACGAGATCTCATGTGTTATAATGATAGTTGGGTCTGAGGTCAGGTAATGATGGATCATCTATCCCATAGGTCAACAACATATATTATACAACTATTCTTTATCCAATGATGATTCCACTGCTGATTATATACCATTAATTATTTGTTATTTTCCAAAGGTATTCCTAGATGACATCTTTTGACTTCTACTAGAGGTAGAGGAAGAGTTACCAATGGATTTGTTGATTGGTACATGATCTATCTGGACTACCACATATTGTATGGCCCCATCCAAGTTGATTGGGGTTAATGTTCAGTTGGATGATTTTAAATTCATGGATTTTTTAAAATTTACAAACCATTATTTTTGTTCGGTTTAAATTCCGTTAAATGACCCTAATAATGATTCCTAAATAGATAAAAAGTATATCAACTTTATTTAGGGATATTTTGAATCATAAATCCCTAAAATTGAAACAACCGGAGTAAGAATCCTGGTTAGACAAAACTATGCCACCCAGCCCCCATAGATTCCTTGTGTAGTTGCATACAGTGTGGTACAGAGGGCCACTCATTTTCTCATAAACCATAAGACACATGTTGAAGCCTATGTGGGTACCTATAAGTTTGGGACATTTAGGTTTCATATATTTTCATCTTTCATAGTCAAATGGTTCCCCTAACTATGTGGTGCACCTCTTCAAGGCAGAAATCAGTGAATGGTTGATGCATTGTTTGTCCAACTATAAGGCCAAACCTTGTAAATATTCTTTTTCATGAAATATCTAAAATTCCCCGTATTAAATTATTAATACCACAATATTCATTTTCCTACTACCTCTACAGTGGAGATTTATCCTCCACCATGGTGTGTAGAGATCCTCCTTCCCACTCTATAGGGTTTGATATATCTTCTTCTCATGATGTCTAAATCCATCAATAATAGAAAGAAAAAAAATTCGTTGTTAATATATTCCTTCACACCATTCTATTTCATGTTTTCTATCCAATACATTGAAATAATTTCTAGTGATAGATTTTATGTATATTTGGTATGATTGAATTGTTTTTGATTTTATGCATTTTAGATAAAATGATGTCTCAATAATGGATGAGTGGTGATTTACTACATCATGGTAAGTCATCAAGAATATTTTCTAACATTTCCCCACATATTAAATAATTTAATTTCATTCATCTTGTTATATCCTTCTACGGATACTCTATTATGGATTAATAAATTAATTAAAAAGGTCTAACAACTCAATTTTTAGCCTACCATGTGGTGAAACCAATCTGTGGGGCTGTTTTATTTATCATTGGCTGCCCCATTTAGTGTAACTTCTTAAATGGAAACATTATCTATATCTAGAGTTATGGACCACCATATATGTGTATGTTTTATTTTTATTTAGTAAATGAAATTATTTTTTTAATTGAGATAAATGGATGTCCTTGAAATTGGAACTTGACATTAATGCCTCCTTCCTTAGGTTTAAATGTCAATGATTGATGTTCAAAATTGAATTACATATGTATTATATTTATATTATTATGAATTTTTTTAATTCAAATGCTTTATTCCATATGCCTTTACATTACATTAATTCCACACAATGTTACTTATGCCTTGATATTTTTTTATAATTCCATCTTAATATTAATTGTGTCTGTGTTTTTGGATTAAAATTTTATGTCTTCGTTAGTTGGTGATCATAGTATATTGACATGAAAATTTTATAGGATGTAATTATATATGGTTTAATTTCATTATAAAGTGTCTTGGTCACTATGGATAAATGTATATTAGTTGCGAGGAATCATGGCCCCATATTATTATGGCTATGGATGGGATTTTTGAGCAGGTTTGGATCTACATGGCCCGACATGGATGGTTTATTGTCTTTCTAGGTACATGATATTTGGGTGGTATCTTATAATTTTGAGTCACAGGTTTTTCCATGTGTAGAAACTAAGGATGGAATTGTGGTCACAATGTCTATTACATGCCCCATGTGTTATCCAATACCCTATATGAGATAATGATTATGAAAACAAAGGCACCATCCCTTGAGTGATACAAGGGGCACCATTTGGGTTAAATTGGATGAAATTCGTGATATTGGTTCTAACGTATGTTTCAATATTAACCCTTAGGATTCTATTAAGATCAGCTTTGATGGGCTCTGGACTCCACCCAAGGATTTAAAATCTTTTTTCTTCTTTTATATGTGATGTTTTATATTTACATTATATAATGTTTTATGATGACAAGAAAATGATTCCCTAAGAAAAGTTTAAAGCTTGGGGTTTTTGTTTTTCTGGTTCCATTAATTATAATGAAACATTTATAAAAATTATGACTTGTTCATGGACCTCTATTCTAACATACGTCATTGTACGAAGACGATGGTATTGGCGTACTGTCCATTTCAAACCTAGATCGATGTGATTATTTTTTATCTTTCTATTTCCCTTCCTTACATTACTATTATGGAACACTATTATGTATTTATGCACGAATACAATTGTTCTAGGCATTTTTGGTTTTGAACTGCTGAGACTTTATATGACACCCTTATTGGGCCTACCTAGGGAGCCATGGAAATTTCATGATCACATATATGAAAAAATGGAATCATACAGATTCTGATGTTTGGTTGATTTATAGTGTTAGGATGAAGCATATGGTAGGGGACCGAGCATGTTGTCAATATTTTTATTGGTGATGTTTCAACATTTTAGTACATTTTTATTAAATTTATTATATTATTGTATCATATGATCTCTATAATCATATTGTTTATACCCATTTACATACAAATGTCACCCTTTTTTCCTAATATTGATATTCATCTTCAGTGAGTTTATTTATTGACCATGGTCTATTTGAGTGATCGTCCTTTGATGTATGTTATAATTTATTGATTGAAAATTCATTTTCTCTTGATTACTAATTTGCATTGTCAAATATATGAGGGAATTGTATCCCCATGGAAACACCCTAGTCCCTCGTTGATGTTCTGAAACCTCTGGTGTTCTAGGATATTCTCTTATGATCTTTTGGTCCACCATCTTAGGGAAAAAACATTGGATCTTGAGGAAGGATGATACAATGTGGTATTATAAAATAATTTTCATTTTAAAACAATATTGATATTAGAATGTAGACATGGACATGTGAAGTTTTTTTGGAACATATTCTTGGAGGTAGATAACCCATCTATAGGGGAAACCCAAATTTCCTTGTACATGAATAATTAATTATTGATTATGTATTTTATAATTGATGCAGCTTCACCATTGGGTGAAACACTTGTTTTTTGGGTTATCATAGATGTATTATTTTAATGACGATTTTATCTATATCTACTCGATGAAATGGGGGATCTGCTTTGCATGAATCATACATAGTACCATTCGAAAGGAATTTCCATTCATCTTGTCATGAAAATATTAATTTCAGCATGCCTTTCACATCTAGAATGTGTTATCTTGAGGTTCCTTAATTAATTTTCCTTATTGTCTCCATTTATTTGTAATTATGGATGTGTACCAATTCTCCTTTCAGGGGTATATGTTAGTATCGATTATGTTGACACCCAATTTCAATTTATAAGGTTTATGGGACCTTATTAATTGGTATATAGATCCACCTAATTAATGACTTTAATGGGTAGTTAAATAATTAAATATTATATAGTGAAAACAATCTTTTAAAAATGAAATATATGTTATCATTAGAATTTTTGAGACCATGATTGTGACCAATCCTCAGAAAAATGTTGTAGGTTTTTTATCAATGGCCTTTCTTTGTATGTTTATTTTTTATCTATACATAGATATAGAAGAAGGATAACTCTTCAATGATTTCATCCAGTGTATTTTTACCCGACCTTTATTCCCTTCATCATTATCAACATTTCATTTTCATTTAAATTATATCTGAGTAAAACATTTTTAAATTCTAGAGTTATTTCACCATGAATCCTTCATGTTAAATGCCAAGAGAGTGGTGATGAGTATACGACAAAGGTGGTTGGACATGATACAACACTGATATCTCTTATAGTTCCACTAGAACCTTACAATTCTGATCATACACTGATCACTGAGGATCAGTTACGATAATGTTTTCTCATGTTTATGGTGCATGTTCATGGAGATCAAAATCCTTCCCACACTACAGTAGAAATTACTCAATACTTCTAGCAAACAAAATAATACCTCCATCTTGTGGGATGTAATACCTCATTCTACATATTAATTGTAAGAATCTAAATTATCTACCTTCTCCCATATTGCGATACCACATCACGGGATGGTAATGCTTGCTATCAACATGTTGCATGAATATGGAATGTACGAGTGGTATATCATATCTTAACATGAGATTTATATTGGTATGATCATGGAATTCATCTAGATAGACATCAATGTTCACAAATTATAATATACTATAAGATAAGATCATGCACGAGAGTTCATTCATCTTCATCATGTATCTATGAATGCACTTGATTATATAGCTTGCTTCATTAAACATCAATATTTTTTCACTATGAATGACAGGTGATGAATTGATTACAATGAGGCATTTTGAGGAAATTATTTGTTATTAATTTAACTCATATATGGATGTATATTGTTTTAGTAACACTATATATATGTGTAGTAGACCCTAATTCATGAAATCTGTGTCGAAGAAGCTGGCAATGTAACCCAAGGTGGTTATGTTCCAATGTAGGATTATAGATACTCTCGAAGTTAAAAGCCTCATTTTGGGAGTAAATGTGTGGGAATATCCATCCATGTGAAACATAATTTTTCTTTATTGTTTCACCAATGTGTTATAAAAGACTATAATAATTCCAAATTCACAAGGAACCCAATTCACTTTTGAGGTTGTGTATAGATGGGCCACCATCCGCACTTCTTCCATTTGATTCCTCAAGTTTCTAGTGAGCGAGGTTCCGTACAAGAACCTCTATAAAGTAAAATATTTTCCACTCTAATTCAGGATGATAATATGATTTCTAAAAGATAATTTTTTCATGGTGGGAGTGGTTTTGAACATGAAATTCAGGCCCCATAGATTACTCATCAATAGAGTGTATATTCTCAAGGTATCCCTGTAGAATCTCAGAGCCAAAGATTAGCCTATATGCATTTAGTGTATCCCACAATCTAGGATTAGATTATAGGGTTATCTACTGTTATAGGTATTATTCAGGTGACTTTTCCTTTGGTTTATTCTCTTTTTAATATAAGAGAAACCTACTCTTTAATCTGCTTCGATTTTGGAAGGACTCGTTCTTGAGATTGAATACATATAAGAAATTAGGTCTGGAAACTTGTTATAATGGTTCAAAGAAGAAGGAAGAGTCTAATTGTGATAGATCCCCTTTGAATATCTTTGTTATATTTCTTATATAGTCTCTTAATCCTAAATATTAAATAAATCAATTTCATTTCCTATATTAAATAGATTGTTCCATAACATGAATAATTAGACTTATATAACTATCAAGGGTATATGACATCACCCAAACGTAACACATACGATCATATAGGTGAACCTTATATACCTCATGATTGATCTAGAAACAAGAGAACTGGTCTTGAAATAGTGATATCTCAGTTGGTGAGTCTCATTATGAGTGACCACAAGAATTTGGTTAGTAGATTTCCCTCCTATACCAGATCATTTTTGGGACACCTTCCATGATAATTTCTATTGATTTCCTCCTAAGAGAGAAAACAATTTACCCTTATATTAGTGTAATGTGTGAAAATTGTTATCATTACTCTAAATAGTATGGAATTTATAGAGCACTAGGAAATTAAGAAACCACAAGAAGATCTAGAGTCTAAAGGTTTTATTTGAAGCATCACATCACCACGGGGTTGAACAAACCATTTCTCTATTGAGGTGGATCATACCCTTATATTGTGAGCATATATTACTTATAATTTTATCATCTCATAGTGAGTAATAAGTATCCATTTCATTATATATATGACCAACTAAAAAAACCTGGATGAGAAATTGTGTTCTATAAGATCCAATTGTTATAGGGTTTCCATTAAGACTGTGTGAGGCTATCTGATATACCACGTATAATGTTCCAGAGTAGTTAATCCCTATATTACTATTTGGATATATCATTATCTCTAAAAAAATATCTTGTTAGAATTCATGTCCTTGATGAATTGTTTTTTCCACCCACATCTTCATTCTTTAATGACATTATTCAGAGAAGTTATAACAGTGTTCTCATGCGCTAACACAATAATGCAAATTAACCGAAGATATATTTGATAACTCTATGAAAGAAAAAAATTTATATAATGATATGTAAATCACCCTGTTGGATCAACCTGTTTCAACTCATTGGTAAATATCATATCTGTGTATGCAATACCAATTTACTCAAATAAGTTTAATATTGTTGTTTCCTACGAGAATACCAATAATGTTAATTGGAGTATAAAACATATTAGTGATGAATAACTATTATAGAAATATTATTCAATACTTCACCTATGTGTATGTGCTTCTCACCACCTTGACTATGATGTGTGTGTAATTACTCTGGTCTGAAGCCTGTGAGATTATGTTTATTGATGTTAAAAGGAATACTCATCTTATTGTCGATCCTGATTATTCTAGAGTTGAGCAGGAGTTATACAGTATATTGTGATTATTTAAGAATATATTTTGGTGATGTTATGATTTTGGGTTATTGAGTTGGAGAATATGGGATCCTCCTAATGTGGCCACATGATAAGAATATTCCAACACAAGAACTCATGACAGTAGTCCAGAATCATGTTCTATGATGACGAAGACATTTCATTTTATATGAAAAATTCATCATATACCCATATTATAAAATTCATAAGTCAAACTCTACATGGTGATACATCCATCCAATGTGATTTTTTTATTTTCCAAACACTTTCAAGGGGAAAGTGAGAACCCTAAAAAATTACCAGTTTCAACACCAAAAGATACAAAAGATTTGTTAAAGAACAACTTGAGTTGATTGGATCCAATCTCCCTAAACAGTATCCAGGGAATGGAATTTACCTGAGTGTTCGTATAGTTATTCAAGAAGTATTCATACTGATTCACCATGTTATCCCATGATTTTTTGAATTTCACCTTACTAATCATGCCCTTATTGAGGCCTCTAAGAAGAATACGACCCTGTTTATCAATACACTCTACTTGCTCCATTTTGATGATCACACGAATCTATTTTCCCAACTTCTTTGATTCCATAGTTTCTATATTTTCCTCCACCATTTCTTCATGCATGTGTAAAAGGTGATCCATGTATTTCAGCACAGAGGCTATCTATTGCTGAAATTCATCCTTCTAGCCTCACTCGTGTTGCTGCCCCGTGGCCATTCTAGGTATAACAGGCTCGCATCCTACACTTGAATGATCCTTTGGGGGAATCTTACCCTTACATGAAGATCTTGTAATAGGAGGACTAGGCAGGGAGGAGTAATCCTTCTTGTGTCACACCCTCTGTGTTTTCATAATGAAGCCGCCAGGGTCCATGGTAATTCCCTTTCCCTTCCTCGAAGAGGATCTTAGATAGTCCACTACAACAGACATGTCTGTGGACACAACAGATTCTATATCCTCATCATTTTCCTATTGAGAAGCTTCCACATTCACAAAGGGGACATCTCCATGGATGGCCTCTTCCCTTCACAGTTCCGCATTAGCCTGGTGTTCATTATCATCCTCTGCTAACATAGAAAACTAGATTTTAGAATTCAAAATTGATCCCCAAGATGTAACCTTCTCAGCATACAAGATTTTAGTCTACATGCCCTACTTGGTATTGTTTGAGACACCTAGCTTTTCAAATCTGCGACCCATAAATTGGAACTATATTGAGGTTTCTTCGCTTGCTAGATACTGGGAATCCTCACGGTTATTTTGGTCCTCACATAAAACTGATGTCTCCTCTATTTCATTATTTGAAATTGTTGTATCCATCTCCACAGCTTGTGAGACAACCACGTGAACATCCCTCACTTCCTTCCCAACCCTTTTCTGTTCTGGTCCTACAAGGTTACTGACCCCATCCCTCTCCACACTGCCAATCCTGTTGTCACACAGGGGCGCAGTAGCAGCCTCATCCAAACATACCGCATCCAAATCGTGTTTAAGATGCTGAAAAATATCATAAACTCTTGGGTTAATCTAGGATACTAGAGAATCCTTCCGGAGCACCACGACTTCTGCACATTGTGGCCCGAGAATGAGATAGATAGACACTTCCCCTAACGGAATACCACCTTCATTAGAGACTGGCCCGTCTTTATTCCCAGCTGAACCCAAGGCATCATCTGACCCCCCTTGACATGCCCTTCCACTTCATCGACATGAAGAGGACAGGGTCCCAAGATGATGGCATATCAAACAGAACTGTGTGCAACATTCAAAGAAAAGGGAGATGGAGTTCAAGGAATCATACCCACAAAGCCATTTTTGGAGCTTCCCGCTTCATATGAATGTCAAAGGACCATTTCAGAAGATGGAAGTAGAAGCCGTTGCAGGATTGGGCAGCCCAGACCACACGGTGATCATATCTTCTGAATAAGAGAAGCGGATCATGATGTGTCGCTTGTCGAGGAGACCGATTGTCGCTCGTTCTTGAAGACCCCATGATTGGAAGAAAAATCAATCAAAGGTATCAATCGGTGGACGTTTTGAGGAGAACCGAGCAATTAGGGTCTGAGAAAGGAGAGCCGAAGAATTCGTAAATTCCGAGGTTGAAAGCTCGAGTTGAGGGTAACCATCATGGAGATCAGGAACCTTAGGAAAAATGGCGATTACAGGGAAATAGGGGAGGGGAGCGGTCTTGAAATATGGGGGAACGAAGAAGGAGTATTCGAAGGGGGAGAGAGCATCCCCCATCCCCCGTCAGCGTGGGAGGGGCGGAGGCGGCGTCCCTAACTGCCTAGTTAATGGACGGGATGCTGAAGTCGAGAGCCAAAGCTGATGATTATATCCTAATCATGGATCAATTTTGGATAACCAATAGGATTGGTGATACATTAATTTAAGGAAACACATGTGAGGGGAATACTGAAAATCCTTTGAATATGAGCATGCTAAAATGATAGTAATTACTGATGTATTATATTATTATTTGAAACTGAAAAGTCAAATGAAAGATATCAATGAGGCCAAAAGTGAGAGGGAGATGATGTAACTCTTTTCTAAGATGCAACTAGAGGTTTAGGAGTAGCACCATTATCTAGTTTTAGAAGATATAATTTCGACATTCTCCATTCTCGTGCATGTATGTAAATGAAAAGAGTTTGATTGATAAGTCCTCATTTGAGGGAGTGAATCACAGAAGTGATCCTGCCCCTTGGTTTGGTACTGTATTTTTGTGAAACATACTCTTCAAATGTTGAGTATGAGTTACTTTTGATATATGATATTTTCTGATGGTGTAATAGCTTGACATTTTATGGCTATTCCCTATTGCGATTACAATAATATATTTTGATATACATCATTAGAATTATTGGATATTTATATGGAGGCATATAAAAGGTTTTATCATGAAGTGCTCCACCTCTTAGCAGATGAAGGGAGAGAACTAGAGACCTTCAAGAATTATATATTGTATTTCATTTCCTAAGATAAAATAGAATGATGTCACCCTATATTTTGTGACATGAATACCATGATATATGTGGGGGTATAATCATATTATGAATGATTATCGACATACTATCCAAGGTCACATACATCCGACTAATTCTTGAAACCTTCTATGTTGATGATATATTAAGGGTAAACATTTTAATATAGTGATAATTCATCGAAAAAACTGTTTAATCATTCCGTCCCATGATTCCTTCATCACATCATAGATATGGAAGTGTTGGAAAAGAAAGTGGATCACTATTTCCATTTGAGTACTATATATCACCCTCAGACCGATGGTTAGTCCGACCAGACCGTGTCGATGATAAAGGATATTATACAGCCATGAATTCATGATTTTAAAAGTTTGTGGGAAAATAATATTCCAAAATTATAATTTTCATAAAAAATAATTTATAGGAATCAATTCATATAGTTATATATGAGGTCTCCTATGGTATACCATATCGTTCACCTCTATGTTTTCATAAGGCTGTAGTGGCATCTTTACTATTTCCTCATATTGATCCAGAGATTTAGAGAATGTCTTGTTTATTCAAAAGAGTATAGATAATGATTTTCCCCGGAAGTAGACATATAAAAATCATTACTGTAGACCTATAGATTTTAAGGTGGGAACTCAGGTCTTTCTATGGGTAACAACTATATTTGTTCATAAATGAATTGGGTGATAGGTAAGGTTGTCAACTCATTTGGTCGGGCCTTTCAAGATAGTGGAATTAATAATGCTACATTACAAGTTGTTGTTGCTACATAAGAGGTACCATTAAACGAACGACTTCATCCACATATCTCTAATGTGATACTATCATCTAGAACCATCTCATTTGTTTGACCTAATGGATATCAAGATGTAAGAAGACGTGACCTTCGAGGAGCATCTGATATGTATCATTAATAGAAGCATGGTCCTTTTATAAGGTAGTTTAGTTCATCCGGTTAGGGTTCTATGGTAGGATAGTCACATACCATATAAGACTTTGGAGTGGTAGGTATATGCATGTGTGCAGCGGCCCTAGTTTTTCCATTTGATGTTGTACCACCAGTGATAGGGAATCTCAGGGTGAGTTGTCTTTTGGAGGTGTGGTTGTTACATACCTACATTTCTCAAATTTATAAAACATTAATTGTTTTATTGGTATAATTTAATCTAATATTCACTAATAATTATTCCTAAATTGTTAAAGAATTTTTTGAGTGTGTCTAGTGATAATTCGAATCATATAGTCTCAAAATGTGATATAGCAAACCAGGTCTCACGATTAGAGAAAACGTTGCCCGCCATCCTATATAGTTTCCCAAAATAATGTGGTTGAAGAAAATATTGTGTTGTGGGTGGAATGATATTTCTTAAACCACGTGTTCCGTGTTGTCTGCTTGTGCGACCAGATTCAGTTTCTAGATATAGTGGTTATGTAAGGATTAGGCACCATTTTTCAACCCGTGCACCTAACCATGTGGTCAAACCCTTTAATGAATTAATAAGTGCACTGTTATCAAACGGTTTGGCCAACCGTGTGACCATATCAAGAACAGTATATTTTATTGTGGAAATATACAAAATAACTAGCTTTAATGATTTAATACACCCTCTTCTTTTTCAATCTCCCTCTATTGTGGGTTTTATTACAATTTAAGGCATGGAGTTTTTTCCCACCTCTTCATAGAGGATTGTCGGTCACCCATCATAGTGTTTGAATCCACCACCATCAGAAAAAATATAATTTCATTTTAACTATAATTTATACACAGTCTACTATTACAAGTTTCATCTCATACATTTTGAGCTATTTTGGTTGATTTTTTTTCAAATTACTTTAATGATTGAAAATCCATTGATTTTTTCTATATTATGTCAAATGAATCCTCGATTGTAGATGAGTGGAGCGATACTACAATTGTTTATGTGGTATAGACACTATCTTGTGATTTTACATAATTTTATGTAATTTTCCATCATTCTACTCAGCAGATCCTTCTAGGTATGCTCCTTTATTAATTAATAAATAAATTTAAATATTATTCCATGTCTGTTGTAAAATAACTATTCTATGAAACCAATCGGTGGGTTTTTTATCCATGTCACTACATAATGTTTTGGGAGGGACACCATAAATGGCCAATTTCCCAATGCCTTGATTTGAGAACAACTACAACTCTTTAAGTATAATTTTGATTAAATTCATTATATTATGATTCAAATTTAAATAAAGGGCCGTCCATTAGATTATCCCTTGAGATTAATCCCTTAAAACATATGTATAAATTCAAATATGTTATTATAAATATTGAATTAAATATTTTTTGCATTTATATTATTATATTAGTTGGTGAATTCTTACACATCATTCCATACATATTATATTTCAATTTATGCCATGTTATGTGACTTATTCGTTGATCAATATTTATAATGCCAGGTTCTATTTAATTTTTCCAATGGATTTTCGCTAAAATTGTGTGTCATGGTTAGTTGGTGAGGATGAGTTCTTAAAATTATCATTTTATGTACTTTTATTTTATATGGATTATTTTACTTGTAACGTGCCTTGGATTCTATAGCACACTTTATATGGGACATGAGTGAACATGAGTCCTTATTTATGTATGATAGAGGATGGAATCTTTATGCTTGGTTTAAACTACACTATTCATCATGATAGACACATTGGCCTTCCTTGTATCGACTCTTCAGTTGGTTACTTAAAGTCATGAGTGACACTAGTTCCCTATAAGTGAATCCAAGGATGGAATCATGGTAAATATTTCAATTTCAATCCCCATGTGATTAAAGGTTCCCTAAATGTGATACGTAGTGAGGACTAAAAGTAACCATACTATGAGTTATACAAGGGACACTGTATGTGATTTCATGGATATAATCAAAAGATTCTGTAACGACCCAATTTTTTTAAAAGGAAAATCCTTTCTTATAAATATGTTATAATGACATGAAATCACAACATAATTAACTACTAAATTCTATTTGACCATTAAAACATATTTTTTTCCCTTATTTGATATGAATTTTAAAAATCCGATATACACCGTTGCGATCAGTATGTTATTTAGAGTCCAATAAGAAAAAATTATTTTTTGGTGAATAGTAACTTACCCTTATGAATAGTAACATACCCTTATGAATATTTATACACCCTAATAAATATTAACCTTACTTATTATAGTATATAAATAACATACAAGTGTAAGTATGATATATCTATGCTTTAAAAAAAGAAAAAAAAATGTTTTAAAACTCTTTTTTTGAACAAATTATGATTTAATTAAATATTAAATTAAATATATTTAGAATTTGTTTTTTGAAAAATGGACTTCATTTTTTGATTTTACAGGAAAAAAATGGTTGCGGTAAATTTTTGGGATTTTTCTGCAATACTTGAATTTTTATGAATAATGACGTACTATAAATTGCAAAATTAAGATAAATACTCAAATTATAGAGTCATGTGTGATGTTCTGCTGATGTAAGCCCACTTGGATCTAGATGACCTGAAACAATTACTATTCTTGGTCATGGAATTCTCACTATTCCTTGTCATGAAGAGAAATAATAAATTAATGAGTTTTATATTAATAAATTCCCCTTCTCACCCACTATAAAACCCCCCTCTCCCCCCTTCCATTCACTCTTATCAAGCATTGTACATTCTCTAAATTCTATGAAAATAACTTCCCACCCTCCTCCCCCGAGTCCAACAAGCCTTGGTTTCATAAAAAGTCCAAAACCTCTCCCTTAAGGAGGCTCTCTAGGATGTTTGGTTGAAGAGGAAAATTCCACTTTTCGATTATTTGTCTTTCCATTCATGTTCATTTGATTTCTTTTTCTATTACCTATCCATATCAAATTTTGTGATGAATACAACAATATATATGTACTGCAATCTTTTCATGATAGTGGAATAATTTTTCATCATCTCCCCCTTTTTACCTTCTTTTATAATAGTAAAAGGAACACCATCCGGGATGTGTCAATTTTACACACTCATGGACGATGGATATTCATTTTCTATTATCTTTTACAATTCTGATCAAGAAACCATTATTATTATAGTTGAACCAGATTATTATATATAATATATCCTATTTAAGATTCTTTAATCCCTTCCTAAAAATGGTATTATGTTATAATGAAGAATGAGTTTTTTTTAATCAAAAGAGACAAAAAACCGAAACAATTATCATTAAAGTTATATATAATAATTCATCCTTTTTCCATGTATCCAAGTTATATAAATGACCAATAACACCTATTTGTATTCATAAATAATATATAATTTCAATTATGTAGATTTACATCCATTCCACATACTTAAAATCAAGTGAACCGAAGATGAAAATAATGAAAATGAACACACTGAAGTGACGTAATTCAATACAATAACTTATCAATAAGAACATAAATGAACTAACCATAACTATGATAGACTCAATACATGTATAATAAGTTCATAAATAAGTTATTTATAAGTATAATTTCATGTTCCAGGAGCTTATGTTCGAGAGAGGAACACGTTTGGAGTTAAGGTAAGGGTTTTCCACCCGAACATCCATTTTCATTCGGGTTACTTTTATTGTCTAAATTCATCAATGAAATACTTATGTATTGTTATGTACTCCTCATAAAATCTGTGTTATTATTTTATATATGTACACCAACCAGAATCCTTCCCTGTTTTTTTAATACTAACATTTCTTAAAAGAATCTCTCAAAACTGTATCTAAAAATTACGTGCCTGATACAAGGGAATTTCGGAAATTCATATCTATTTTTAAGGGAAATATATAATCTACTTTTGGAAACCATTATCCTTCTAAAAACACTCATTTTATCATGAAATACTATCTTACATTACTTCTAGTATTATACAAATATTTTTCAAAAAGAACTCTTCTTTTCAAAATTAAAGAGTATTTTTCACGAGAATTGCTTAATGATTTTAGAAGTTTATTCTTGTTTGATTCAATGATCTTATTTATTCGTAAGTATTGTTGGGGTTAATCATTTATGATGTCATATAAACTATTTTATTTAATGGTTTATGACTAAAGTTATTTTGAATGATCTATCCTAAAACCATTCAACATATTATTCTGAATGGTTAGTGTTTATGTTCAATAATTGAGGAAAGTTAGATTCATTTCATATGATATTTTCAATAGGAATGTATATGTTGCTTTTGTTTACCCCCACTCATATGAATAATTCATTGGTCTTATTATGTGGTTGGTGGGGACCGTTATAGACCCTCGATGCATCAGTAGGTCTCATGAGTTATGTAAAAATGGAAATGGCCGAGGTCTTTCCCAATGTGATATGGATTTTGGCCGAGGGCTTAATCATTTGACGTCTTGGACGAGGACATGAAAAAATGTTTTATAATTTTTGGCATATTCACTTCCCTTATTATGAAGATAGTAATTTAATGTTCATGTGGTTATTCGACTAGTAGAATACCCATGATTATTTTTTAATGGAATTATTTACTTAGCACATATCACTGCCATAATGTGTTCAAGTTTATTATTAAAGGAATGTGTTTTCAATTATTCACCATTTATAATTATTATATTATATTCCTCTGTATTTCTTAATCTTATTGAGCTTTTGAGCACACCCCTTAATTATGATTCATTTTCTCAGGACATGAAGAAGTAATTTATGAAATACTTGCAAGCATAATCAAGGAGACGTGATGTTCTTAGTGGAATAAATTAGTGATGTTTTTACCATCATGTAGTAATGTTAAACTTATGTACATAACCTGTTTCCAATAATACTAAACTACTCGGTCCATCGGGATTCATATTCCCTGTATGTATGCCAACGTAATCAAATAAGGCATCGGCTTCGGGCAATTGGAGTCGGGTCCTTATAGTTGGTATGAGAGGAAGTTTAGTAGAATACTTGGAAAACAGATTTTGAAAACGTAGAATTAGGGAATATTCCTTATGTTATTCTTTGAGGATATACATACAATAATGTACTGGTATATTGTAAAGGAATAGATTATTTGGATATTTCAATACATACATACTTATATGGATACGAGCAGGTAGAGGTGGCTCTAGCACATATATATCTAGGGGTAAAACCCAGAAACATCGCTTTGAGTTAGACTGGAATGAGAATTGGTACATGAAAATGGGAATTTCTGCACTCATGGTTATGACACACCCGGGGAAAATTTTTAGGATAATTCACATTTCCTTTATAAGACATTATGAATGATTGAAAAGTAAAATATTCCTCAAAGAAACCATATTTTTGAATATGGGATTAACCATTCGTAGGATCTTAATTTTATCTATGTATTTTATTATGTTAAGATTATACATTATGGTTTATAACCTATTCTTCTGTATTCCATTATCTAGATATGGAACCAAGTGGAAGGAATGGAAACTGCACGAACAGACGTGTCCCCGGTAGGGATTTTCCTCTGATTCAAGGTAATGATGTTGGATCTGGTGCTGTCGCTGGTGCTAAGAAACTCATAACTATCCTAGGAAAACATACTCCAGATATGAATAATAACCCTTCCCGTATGGAGAATCCGGATCCACAATGTGGAGGATCTATGCTGGATCACTTTTTGTGACAACAACCTCCATCATTCAACGGGACTACAATTCCTTTTGTAGCGGAGCAGTGGGTATCTTCCCATGATAAGATATTTCATGCCTTGGGATGTAATGAAAGAGAGAATGTTGTCATGGTAGTTTATCATCTATCGGGAGATGTGAATCAATGGTGGTACATAATCAAAAACTCAAAGGAGGAGGAAGCGATAGAAGAGATGTAATGGGGGGATTTGAAAGAAATATTCTTAGAAGAATATTTCCCTCTTGAGGAGTGAGAAGATATCAAGAGAAAATTCTGGTATTTGAGAAAGAAGGATGATCAAGACGTTGCAAGGTATTAATCTATCTTCACAAGATTATCAAGTCTTGCTCTGTACTACATATGAAATCCAAGGATCAAAATTGATCATTTCATTGATGGACTAAATCCATTCCTCCGACGGGCACTGGTCTCCCAAGGTTTTATATCATTTGAGGATATAGTTCCATGTGATATCAAGATGGAAAAATAATTCTCTAAGTCTTATGAATTTAAGGGAAAACAAGAAAAGGATAGGGCTATAAAAACCCTAGGAAAGGAAATAAGGAAATGAGGAAGAAGGGAAGAGTTGAATTTCGACCATGTGAAAATTGTTGAAGGAAACACCATGGTCCATGCCTAAAAGGTAAATGAGGATGCTATAATTAGGGTTAGAATGTCCATCTTGCAGGTGATTGAAAAGGGTATAAGGAAGCCAATGATGTTCAATGCTATAATTGTCGAGGGATGGGACACTATACTAATGATTTTCCAAGTCGTCAAGGAAATATGTAACAGAAAATTCCAATGGATCAGGAACAAGCTTATACAATCACAACTGCAGAGGTTGAAGTTCTTAATGATGTGGTGGGAGGTACTTTAATTATTTCCTGAAACTTATCAAACACTTTATTTGATTATAGATCATCACAGTCATTTATATCATCCCAGGTTACCAAGAATATTATATATGTCCAATTTGATTTAATAAAGGTATTATAAGTCAATACTCCTAGGGGATGTATCATTGAAGCCATGTTATGTAGACTAGTCCCCATCCCGACACCAAAATTCACTATAGTTGCTAACCTTATCACCATAACAATGCTTGAATTTGATATAATTCTCAGTATGGATTGGATGTCAAATTATGATGCGAAGTTTAATAGTAAGAAGGTGGATGTCACAATTTTTAAAAATGGTGTAGAATCCATTGTCTTTAGGGAGAAAACATTGCCACATGATTTTTATCTAGAACCACCCATAATAGCTCTATTAAATACAATACTTGGAGAGGCAGATAAACCAATATCTATGGGCGAAGAAATAAATCATATAATTGAAGATGTGCACATAGTAAAAGAGTACATTGATATATTTCTATAGGATTTACCTAGACATCCTCCAAAGCGGGAAGTTGAGTTCACTTTTGATTTATTTCCTAATGCAAGACCTATATCAATGAATCTCAATAGAATGGACAATGTGGGATTAGTAGAGATAAATAAACAATGAGGGGGTTTGACCGAAAAAGGATGTATTCAACCTAGTGTTTCTCCATGGGGAGCCTATGTCCTCTATTTTTAAAATAAGTATGGATATATGAAGATTTTGATTGATTACATGGAAATCAATGCTATTAGAATAGTGAATAAGTATCCTCTACCTCAGATTAATTATTTATTTGGCCAACTTCATGGAGCTCAACACTTTTCGAAGATTGACCTTCGATCCATATATCATCAGTTGCGTGTGAGGTAGGAAAATATTCTTAAGACATCATTTTGAAACATGTATGGAAATTATGAGCTTACAGTGATGCCTTTTTGACTAACAAATGCACCCTCTATTGTCATGGACTTAATGAATATTGTTTTCAAGGAATATCTTGATATCTTTTTTGTTGTATTAATCAATGATACCCCCATACAATAAAAAAGATATGAAGATCATGAGAATCACTTATAGGTTATTCTAATAACTCTTAGATAAAATAAATTATATGGGAAGTTCAACATGTGTGAATTCTGGCTTGAATCAGTTTATTTTATGGTCCTTATTGTCTCTAAGGATTGAATCCTAGTTGATCCTACGAAGAAAAAGGCAATACATGATTGGCCCACACCAACAAACATAACCGAGTTACGTAGTTTCATTGGTTTAGAAGGTTATTATCAGTGTTTCATTCATAATTTCTCCCAAATGGATCACCTGCTAACCAGGAACACATGTTAAGAAGATAAGTTTTTGTGGACTAAAGAATGTTCAGAATTCTTTAATGAATTGAAAAGACTACTTTTCAATGAAATAATTTGAACTCTTCCATCTGGAAGTGATGGATTTAGAATATACAATGAGGCATCAAAGAATGGACCGGGTTGCGTCCTTATGAAAAGTGTTAAAGTAATTTCATATGAATCAGGACAGTTGATGAATGATGGGAAAAATTATCCAACTCATGATCTTGAGTTAGCAGCTGTGATATATTCTCTGAAAATATAGAGGCATTCTCTCTACGGACAGAGATGTGATATTTATATGGACCACAAGAGTTTGAAATATATTTTCACACAAAAATAACTCAATAAGAGGCCAAAAAGATGGCTCGAGTTACTCGTAGATTAAGAATTTTCAATACACTACCACACAGGAATGGCGAATACGGTGGCATATTCATTATGCAGGAAGGATCATGGCCTAATGACTCAAATGAGGATTGAAATAGATCCTATGTTCATGAAAATACTGAAGATGGATATGGGAATTTTTATGGATGGGGAAACATCAATACTCATTAAAATTATTTCTAAACCATCTATACGAGGGAAGATAAAAATTTATCAATTTGATGATGAGAATTTTCATGAAAAAATCAATGCAGTTATGGATGGGAGACTAGCTGACTTCGTGTTTGAAGAAATAGTTCTGATGTTTGGGAAGAGGTTATGTGTTACATCAGTACCTGATCTAAAAATGGAAATATTAGACGATGCTCATAGCTCAAATTTCTCTATACACCCGAGTAGCACCTATATTTATAGAGATCTAAATGAAAATTTTAGGTGAGGAAACATGAAGATGGAGATTCCTGATTCTGTGCCGAGATGTTTAGGTTGTCAATAGGTGAAGGCAGGAAGACAACATCCTAGTCTAGTTTTGCAACCCCTTCCTAAACATATGCGGAAATGGGATGATATTACGATGGACTTTTTCTTGGGGCTACATAATATTTCAAGAAATAATGATACGATATGGGTCATTGTTGACCGTCCTACAAAATATGCACATTTTCATGCTATAAGGGAAGATTTTCCACTTGAACGTTTATCAAGAATATATATTAATGATGTTTTAAGACTTCATGGTGTACCCTCATCAATTTTTTCTGACCATGATCCCCATTTTACATCATGATTCTGGAAGATTCTTTATAAGGCCCTAGATAATGATCTTCATTTGAGCACTGCCTAACACCCACAAACTGATGGACAATCAAAATAGACTATTAAAAAATAAGAAGACTTGTTGAGGTCTTGTTCAAAAGATTTTCAAGGCTTGTGGGATCATTATTTACCTCTCGTTGAATTTTCCTACAAATATAGCTTCCATTCAAGCATTCAGATGGCACCCTATGAAGCCTTATATGGGAAGAGATGTCGTACACCAACTTGCTGGGATGATGTTGGTGAAAGAAAGCTCATGGGCCCAGAACATGTTGAAGAAACCATGAAAAAGGTAAATATTACCTTGAAACATATCAAAACAGCACAAAGTAGGCAAAATATCTATGATGATAACCGAATAAAGGATTTCGAATTTCAAGAAGGTGATGACATTTTCTTTAAGGTACCTCCAATGAAGGGTATTATACGATTTGGTAAGATGGGAAAATAAAGTCCCAGGTACATCAGGCCTTTTGAAATTCTTGACCGAATTGGAGCCGTAGCTTACCGTTTGGGAATGCCGCAAAGTCTCTCCAAGGATCACAATGTGTTCCATCTGTCAATGTTAAGAAAGTACTTGCCAGACCCAACACATGTACTCACTTAAGAATAAGTAGAACTTTATCCCGGTCTATCTTATTGTGAATAGCCTATCATGATTCATGATACTATAGAACATTTATTGAGAAATCAAACAACTCATCTGGTAAAGGTTCTATGGAGGAACCATATGATGGAAGAAGCAACATGGGGGCCTGAGGAGCTTATGTTAATGACATACCTAAATCTTTTTAGGTAATATTTTTTGATTTTCAAGGACGAAATTTTTTTAAGGAGGGGAGAATGTAACAACCCAATATATATTTAAAAGGAAATTACATTCTTTTAAATATTTCATAATCACATGAAATCACAACATAATTAACTACTAAAATCTATATGAACCTCAAAACATAAGTTTTTCACTTCTGGGATATGAATTTCAAAAATCCGACATACACCGTTTCAATCAGTAAGTTATTTAGAGTCCAATAAAAAACATAATTTTTTGTGAATAGTAACCTACCCTTATTAATTTTTACATACCCTTATGAATAGTGATATAACCTAAAAAATAGTAACCTTACTTATGATAGTATATAAATAATATTCAAGTGTATGTATGATATATCTATGCTTTAAAATATGTAAACAAATGTTTTAAAAATCTTGTTATTAGAAAAAATTATGATATAATTAAATATTAAATTAATAATATATAGAAATATATTTTTGAAAAATGGACTTAATTTTTGGATTCTACACTTCCAAAAATGGTTGGGGTAATTTTTTGGGATTTTTCTGAAATACATGAATTTTTGATGAATAGTGACATACCATAAATTGCAAAATTAAGATAAATCCAATAATTATAGAGTAATTTGTGATGTTCTATAGATGTAAGCCCACTTTATAGGTATCACATGAAAATATTACTATTCTTGGTCATGGAATACTCACTATTCCTTTTCTTGAAGAGAAATAATAAATTAATGAGTTTTATATTAAGAAATTCCATCTCTCCTCCACTATAAAAACCCCCTCTCACCCCCTACCATTCACTCCTCTCAAGCCTTATTCCTTCACCAGATTCTATCCAAATACCTTCCTAACCTTTTCCCCCACGTTCATCAAGCCTTGCTCTCATAAAAAGACAAAAACCCCTCTCTTAAGGATGCTCTCAAGGAAGTTTGGTTCAGGGGGTAAATTCATCTTTTCAATTCTTTTTTGTTCCTTTCAAGTTCATTTGTTTTCTATTTCTATTACATCTCCTTATCAAAATTTTTTGATGACTCTAGTAACATATATGTACTGGAATTTTGTCATGATAGTGCAATAATTTGTATTAATCTACCCCTTTTTACAATATTTTATACTAGAACCAAGAACACCATCTGAGATGTGTCAATTTTACACATTCAAGGACGATGTACATTCGATTTTTATTATCTTTCTCAATTCTGGTCATGAAACAATTCTTGTTATCATTGAACCATATTATTATATATAATATAACCTATGTAATGTTTTTTAATCCCATCGTACAAGTTGTATTAAGTTATAATGAAAAATGAGTTTGTTGTAATCAAAACCCAAGAATTAACCGAATCAATTATCATTAATGTTCTATATAATAATTCATCCTCTTTCCATGTAACCATGTTATAAAAATGATCAATAACACCTATTTATGTTCATAAATAATATATAATTTCAATTCTGGATATTTACATCAATTACACATACATAAAAACAAGTGAACCGTAGATAAAAATAAAGAAAATGAACACTCTGAAGCGACGAAATTCAGTACAATAACTTATTAATAAAAACATAAATGAACTAAAAATAATAATTATAAACTAAATACATGTCTAATAAGTTTTTAAATAATATATTAATAAGTATAATTTCATATTCTAGGAGACTAAGTTCGATAGAGGAACATGTTTGGAGTTAAGGTAAGGGTTTTCCACCCGAACTTCCATTTTCATTCGGGTTACTTTTATTGTCTAAATTCCTTGATGAAATTCCATTTTATTATTATTTACTCCTCATAAATTCTGTGTGAGTATTCTATGTCACACACCAACAATTTTATCCATTTTATTTTATTATTTATTTGGCCTTAAATATTATTGTTGGTGTTTGGGTTCATCCCCGAATTAATTTCATTGGGTTATATTAAAATATGCCCTTCTAGTGTTGGCGCCGTCGGGCGTGCAGGCGGAGTGTGAGTTTGGAAGCAGCCTGGCATCACCCTGGAAATTGTGCAACCACCTATCCTCAAAGAATTGAAATAAATATATTATTGTAATTAGAATGTGGATGAATTTTTGTGTTGTTAAATTTTTTATTTCATTAAGAATTAGTTATTATTAAATAGACAAGAACACCGTTATTGTTTTTTATTTTATATTATAACTATGATGATATTTTTTTGTTTTTTTGTTGTTATAATTATTATTATCATTATCATTATCATTATTATTATTATTATTATTATTGTTATTATCATCTTACTCTTGTTCGATTATGGGTTTTAGTTGATGGTGAGTTTTTATTGGTTGGTATAGAATTTTTAGGACCCGTACAGGGCGTTTTCGAGTGAGCGCCATCACCGCGCCTTGTTTCTGCAGTTCCGTCGTCATTGTGATTTAGTTTCAAGGTGAGTGTTTCTTCCCACCACTTGGTTTCACATACTTTAAATTGGGTTTATGTATGTGTTTTGAGTCCTTCATTTTTTATGTAGGGCGTTGAACTTTACCGCACATTTTTAAACGTGCGTCATTTCATCGCATCATGTATCTGAGGTAGGTTCCCATTACACGGAATTTAAAATATAATTTACTTTATTTCCTACTATTTGTTCCCTATATAAGTACATATGTCCTAAACATTATTAGACAACTTAAGATTAATTCATTTATTATGAAATGTTATGATTCAATTCTTGTATTGTGAAAATGTTGTCGTTTTGTTATGAATGCGCATGACAATTTTTCAATTAAATATTTTATTAATTTAAATAAATGAGAAGTAATATAATATAAGTACCTTTTAAAAGATTATTTGGTGTAAAAAGAGCTGTTTATTTTATACACAACGCTTGAAATATTTTCAGGACGAGCGGGCACCTAATAGTGAACGAATGCATGTTTTTATTTTAAACACAATTCAAAGAATTTAAAATGTGTTTCTAGTTTGAATGATAAATGATTTCTTGTGAAAAATTATTCTCATTTTCATGAGAAATTTCCTGATTGGCTCTTACAGTTTATTTGAAAAAAAAAGTTTTTGGTTTGTTTTTATAAAAATATTTGGGTGCCTGCGAACTAGTGTTTTGGGGTTCTTTAAATGGGTTTAAACTGGTTTTGGTCTTATAAATTAGTTGTACTTTTCTTTTTAAAGTGGTGCTTGTGAAATGTATGTAATTCCCGTTTGGGACATAATGGAAAACGGTGAAAAGGTTTTGATAAAAACCCTCATAGGATAAATCTCTTGCCATGGTTATGATTGAAGGCTTGGGAGGCCACACTTAGAGGCTCCCAAGTAATTGATTAGTTTAAAGGCAATAGGATGTCCCATGGAGTGACTCGGGGTGATGCATGTTGTGATTTATATATATATCTAATTGGATACTCGGTTGGCATCGGTTGGCTGACCCCCTTTCCAAACACTTGAGACATGGGAATCTGGAATATTCAGAAAATATTCTAAGAATGATTGATGCACTGGTTGGTTATGGTACTGACTAGTGGCCCATAGTAGGTGGATATGTTGGGGTTATTACTATGGGATTTTCCCTCGGCCTTCTTGAGAGAGGATGATCGAGCGTATTGTTCATTATGTTTTTATCGTGACATGTCAATAAAGATGATTTCTCATGTATTAGTGTCTTCTGGTTTATTCTCGATCTCTTAGGTTCACCCATTTCTATTCAGCTTTTGTTGCTTCAAGTAGTGATTATGATGCTCATTTGTATAACTAAATTTCCTTGTTGTGTGTTTTAATTTGTGCATTTATAGTGTATTGTTATCCTTGGTAAGTGGTAAATTTCTTTTTATTAGGTTTCTAAAAATGGTCTTCAAATGAAAGTGTTTAATCATATTTTTACAAATTTGAATATATAAAAATCACTTTCCCTTTTTTCAGAGCCATTTATACGAATGAAATGATCCCAAATTTGGAAATGGTTAAGGGAAATGGTTCATACATTGTTTTTCAGTATAATACATATAAAAACATACTTTTATAAAGTGTTTTTCAAACTTGAAATGATGTATATTTTATTTTAAATGTAGTGCATTGGGAATAGAAATCGGGATAGCCTACTAAGTTTAAATACTCACGCCTATAGTTATTTTTTGTTTTTAGTGTTTGGGCAGGATATAGCTTGAGTGCTCTCTCCTAGGGATACACTTGATCATTGAGATGGGGAGTGACCCGCGAGGTCGCACAGTGTTAGTCCGGACATCGTGTTTTGTCAGCTTTATTTTTATTCATTTTCTGTTTAGTCATTTTAATTCCATTATTTTTCTTGCATTGCTCAGTTTTGTTTTTTCTGGTTTATTTGTTTATATTGGGCGAAATCATTCCCACAACTTCGGTTGATGCCCTGGAACTTGTCCCTAGCCCGGGAGGATCGGGAACGCCTCTCAAGCCATGTCGCGGACCAGCTCGTGTAACCGGTTCAGGGATGACTAGGGTGGGTTCGTGAAAAAATGGTATCAAAGGGAGGGTGGATCTTACCAGACCCCACTTTTTAGAGTGCCCTTTGTTATTTGGGCTGTTAAGGTAAATGGAGTAGGATTTTCGGGACTTGAGGGGAAGGTGCAGGAAGAGCGTTTCGAACTCTTTCCCATACTAATCCTCAGGTTTGCATGGGAAGTCCAGTTTAATTATTTTCATTGGGTTTTTATGTAAATGTCTTGTGATTGGGATACAACATAGGGAGTTGGGATGATAGGCCTAAGCCATATGTCCTGGAAATCAATGTAGAGATTTTTGCATGGTCTAAAAAGGCTCTCCGTGTCAGTGACGTGTTTGGCATATGGCCGCCAACCATATGGTCAAATCACCCACTGACACTAGTTCCATGTTTGAGTTATTTTGGTTTTCCATCATTTTCTGAAAGTAGTTTGAATCAGAAAAAAATTTGGATTTTGAAAAAAATTGGTTTTTGAAATGACATGTTTAATTTGTGGATTGTTTTAAATAAAATTTCATGAATGATTTTGTTTTTGGAAAAATAAGTTTCTTTGTTTTGGACTTGGGGTTCCTATGAGTGCTCACATGCATAGTGGTATGTTGGAAATGTGGAAAGATTTATGGTATGGTGGACGGATGCCTAGGGTAGAAAAAATAAAAACATGTGAGTGAGACTATAAAGAATACCAATGGCATGGGTTTAACCCACCAGGATGGTTTTAAATTAAAGATGATTTAAAAGGAAGTGTTTTGATTTTATGCTGGCCCGATTTATTGTGTTTAGAGCCTTTTATATATGTGGTATTTGTTTTTTAGGATTTTTTATTTATTTATTGAGTTGGCTATGATTGGTTTTTTTACTTTTCCATGTCCAGCGGTTATCCCTTTGAAGCTTTGATGGGTGATCGTAGTGCGGTTGATCAACCTAATGATTTTATGCTTGAGTTTTGGAAGATGGATCCACCTCTGTTTTATGGTCAAGAAGACTCTTCTGTAGAAGAGGAGTAGATTCAAAAGATTGAAAGGGACTTCAACCTCGTTGAGTTGATCGAGTCGTTGAAGGTAATTTTTGTGAACATCATGCTAGAAGGTTCACTGTGGATGTGGTGGAAGTAAGTGTCTCGGAACATGCCCCGTCAAGGGAATACTAGGGAGATATTCAATCCCTTGTTCGTTCGTTAGTATTTCCCTGAGGAACAAAGGGTGAGGAAGGGAATAGAGATTGGTTGTCTGTTGCAGGTCGACGGATCCATGTTGTAATATTTCCAGTGCTTTGTGGAGCTAATCCCTTATGATTCAGGGTATGCCACAAATTACCCCATGAAGGATCAATTCTTCATGGCAGGTCTCTGCCCTGATCTACAGTCGAAGGAGTCAAAGTCCAACCTAACTTCTTTTGTCAATGTGGCGGGGCTAGCTTTTCATGTTGATACCACGATGACAGGAGTGCTATAAGTAGTCCTCCCTCCTTTGATCCCTATGAGAAGAGGTGAATATTCTGTAAAGGAGATGAGTAATCGATCGAAAGGTGATGGAGAAAGTCGTGGAATTAAGAGGCCTCGGGATCTTTTAACAACCTCTTCAGAGCGAGAGATTTTTGTGCGTTATCAGTGTGGAAAGCAGTGTTACAAGAAGTCGTCATTCTTAAGCTCTCCAAAGCCCTCCCAGGAATGTAGACGTCGGGTTCACTGGCGAAGATTCTGTCGAGGCGTTGCAAGAAAGAGTCGCAGAGGAAGTTCTCAAAAGTAATGTGTTTTCAGGTCTTTGTTCAATGTTTCTGTTGTAAATTTACATTCAGTGTAAGTGATATTTTATCGTTGCAGTCATAATGACGGTGTTTTGGGGTTTTACTTGTATGGGATGTCATGTGTCTTTTGAAAAACTCCAGTTTTCAATACCAATGTGGGTTTTATTTTGAATTTCTATCTATTCTTTTGTAAAATAAAAATATGTAGGTTTCTTGAAGGTATTATTAGAACCTGACTGTGAGACAAGAGATGCTTTATATATCAGAGCTCAATCCAAAAGGCCTCGGAGTGAAGCTGGTGCGTAGTCAGGAACCCCCGGGGAAATTTAAGGATTCTGGTTAAGGTTGTACCTCTATCATATGGTGAGACAATTTTGGTGTTGCTACTCTAGTTTCTCTGTCGTTGTAATTTTCCTCTTGTCGCAAAGTGCGCGATGGACTTATCCCTTTCACAATGTCAGTAATTGTTCCGTTTTGGGATGTCAGTCATCGATTAGTGGCCTTTCATGGACCACCGATTTAAATCAGTTACATATTTGGTTTGTGTCCATTCTGAATTAAGGAGTCGTGAGTAATTTTCCATCATAGTTTCATTACTCCAATCCTTGGACCCTCCCTCCCCGCCCAAGGGGTAGGGGTTTTTTGTGCGCACAAAGTTTTCAGTCCATATCTCATCCATTTAGGATTAGAGAGAGTGTGGTGAATGTTATTACTGTGTTTCTTTTAGTTTGAGAAAGGTGTCATTCATGTCTAAGCGTGTTTTCCTTTTGGTCCCTAATAGGTTGGTCCATTATGGTGGGTAGACCCATTGTGAGTCTCATTAGGTTTTCTCTTAAGTCATTGACGAATGCTAGTTGAGTTCTTATGGTGGGAAGCCTACTCAGGCCTGCCCTCAATTGGTGATTTATTACGGGCAATGAGGTCTAGTCCCACTGTTAGTTAGTAGGATGTCCTTTGGTTATGAAGTTAGATCGTGTTTATGTTGAATCCGAAGGTGTTGGTCGTTTTACAGGATGGTGTTGTGGATTTCAGGGGCGGAAAGCGTTATGATCCGGAGAATTATCACACCCCTTCCTACACATATATTTTATTTTATTATTTATTTGTCCTTAAATATTATTGTTGGTGCTCGGGATCATCCGCGAATTTTTTTGGGTTGTATTAAGATACGACCTTCTAGTGTTGACGTCGTTGGGCATGCAGGTGGAGCCTGAGTTTGGAACTAGCATGGCTTCACCCAGGTAATTCTGCGACCGCCTATCCTCGGAGAATTAAAATAAATGTATTATTTTAATTAGAATGAAGATGAATTTTTGCGTAGTAAAATTTTTTATTTCATTAAGAATTGGTTATTATTAAAATGACAAGAACACTGATATTGTTTTTTATTTTATTTTATCACTATGGTGATTATTATTTGTTGTTGTTGGTGTTGTTGTTGTTATTATCATAATAATTTTTATTATTATTTTTATTATTATTAATTTTATTATTATCATCTTACTCTTGTTCGATTATGGGTTTTAGTTGATGGTGAGTTTTTATTGGTTGGTTTAGGATTTCTAGGACCCATGCAGGGCGTTTCCGAGTGAGCGCCATCACCGCGCCTTGTTTACAAAGTTCCATCGTCATTGCGCTTTAGTTTCAAGGTGAGTGTTTCTTCCCGCCGCTTGGTTTCACATACATTAAATGGGGTTTATGTATGTGTTTTGAGTCCTTTATTTTTTTATGTTGGGCGTTGAAATTTACCGGGCATTTTAGAACGTGCGTTGTTTCATCGCCTTATTTTTCCGAGGTAGGTTACCATTGGACTGATTTTAAAATTTAAGTTAATTTATTTCTTGATGTTTGCGCCCTATATAAATAAATATGTGCTAAACATTATTACATAGCTTATGATTAATTCATTTATTATGCAACGTTATAATTCATATCCTGTATTGTGAAAATGGTGTCAATTTTTTATGATTGCGCAAGAGAAATTTTGAATTAAATATTTTATTAATTTTAATAAATGAAAAGTAATATAAGATAAGTACCTTTTCAATGATTATTTGGTGTAAAAAGAGCCGTTTATTTTATACACGATGCTTCAAATATTTTCATGATGAGATGACACCTAATAGTGAATGAATGCCCGTTTGGATTTTAAACATAATTAATGGAATTTCAAATGTGGTTATGGTTTGAAAGATAAACGATTTATTGTGAACAAGTATTCTGGTTTAATGAGAAATTTCCCGATTATCTCTTACAGTTTATTTGGAAAAAAATAAAATGCTTTGTTTTGTTTTTATAAACATATTTGGCAGCCTGTGAAGTAGTGTTTTGGGGTTCCTTAAATGGTTTTAAACTAGTTTTGGTCTTATAAAGTAGTTCTAATTTCCTTTTGAAAGTGGTGATTGTGAAATGTATTAATGCCCATTTGGTAAATTATGGAAAACGATTATAATGTTTTTATAAAACCCTCAAAGGATAAATCACATTCCATGGTTGCGATTGATGGTCTGAGAGGTCGCGCTTAGAGGCTTCTAGGTACTTCAGTAGTTGAAAGGCAAGAGGTTGTCCCAAGGAGTGACTCGGGGTGATGCCTATTGTGCTTTATATATATATATCTGATTGGATGCTCAGTTGTCATCGGTTGGATCACCCCCTTTCCAAAAACATGAGACATGGGAATCTGTATATTGAGGGAATATTCTAAGAATGATTGATGCACTGGTAGGTTATGGTACTGAACAGTGGCCCATAGTAGGTGGATATATTGGGTTTATTACTATGGTATTTTCCCTTTGCCTGTCTGAGAGAGGATGGTCGAGCATAATGTGCCTTTTTTTCATCGTGACATGTCAATAAGGATGATTTCTCATGAATTGGTGTCTTCTGGTTTATTCTCGATCTCCTAGGTTCACCCATGTCTATTCAGCTTTTGTTGCATGTAGTAGTGATTATGATGCTTATATTTATACCTACATTTCCCTTGCTATTTGTTTTACATTGTGAATTTCTGGTGTATTATTTTCCTTTGAAAGTGGTAAATTGATTTTGATTAGATTTCTAAAAATTGTCTTCAAATGAAAGTGTTTAATCATATTTGTATAAATATGAAAATATAAACACCACTTTCCCTTTTTTAAAATCCATTTATATTAATTAAATGAACCCAAATTTGGAAATGGTAAGGGTAATGGTTTGTACATTGTTTTTAAGTAGAATACTATGAAAAACATACTTTTATAAATTATAGTTCAAACTTGAAATGATGTCTCATTTATTTTAAAGGTAGTGCATTAGGAATAGATATCGGGCTAGACAACTGAGTTTTTATACTCACGCCTATAGTTCTTTTTTGTTTTTAGTTTTTTTAGGCTATATCTTGAGTGCGCTCGACTAGGGAGACACTAGATCGTTGGGTCGAAGAGTGACTCATGAGGTCGCACGAAGTTAGTTCGGACATTGTGTTTCGTCAGTTTTATTTTTCATCTTTTCCTTATTTAGTCATTTTAATTGTTTTATTTTGCATGTAATGCTCTGTTTTATTTCTTATGATTTATTTATTTATATTGGGTGAAATCTATCCAACAACCTCTGTTGATTCCCTGGAAATTGTCGCCATCCTGGGAAGATCGGTAACGCCTCTCGGGCCATGTTGCGGACCAGCTTGGGTAATAGGATCAGTGTCGACCATGGTTGGTTCATGACTTTCTATAAATGTGCACCAACCATAATCCTTCCCTATTTTATTTATAGTTACATGTTTTAAAAGAAGCTCTGAAAATTGTTTCCAAAAATATGAATTTGATACTAAACAATTTCTCAAATTCATAACTATTTTAAAGGGCCATATATAATTTATTTTTAGAAACCATTATCCTTCTAAAAACACTCATTTAATCATGAAATAGTATATTAATTTACTTATGGTTTTATAAAAATATTTTTCCAAAATAACTCTTCTTTTCAAAATAAATGAGTATTTATCACAAAAAATGCTTAATGATTTTAGAAAATTATTCTTATTTGATTCAACGCTCTTGTTGATTCCTATGTATTGTTGGGGTTAATAATTTATGATGTCAAATACCATATTTTATTGAATGGTTTATGAATAACTTTGTTTTGAATGATCTATCCTTAAACCAGTCACCATATTATTCTGAATTGATAGTGTTTATGTTCAATAATTGGGGAAAGTTAGTAACATTTCATATGATAGTTTCAATATAAATGCATATGTAGTTTATGTTTATCCCAGATCATATGAGAAATACATTGGACTTATTATGTTATGAGTGGGGACCACTATAGCCCATCGATGCATCAGAATGTCTTATGAGACAAGTAGACGTGGAATTTGCCGAGGCCTTTCCCAATGTGATAAGGATTTTGGATAAGGCCTTAATCATTAGACGTCGTAGCCGAGGCCAGTACAAAATGTTTTATAATGTTCGGAATATGAACTTACCTCATTGTAATGCTAGTAATTGAATGTTCATGTGGTTATTCAACTAGTATAACACCCATGAAATTTTTTTTAACGACATTATTTACTCAGCACATTCCCTACCATAATGTGTTCAAGCATATTATTAAAGGCTTCTATTTTCAATTATTCACCATATCTAATTTTTATATTCTCTTATGCTATATTTCATACTCTTACTAAGCGTCTGAGATCACCCATTTCCTATGATTCCTTTTCTCCTAACATGAAGAAGTAATTTATTAATGATTTGCAAGCATAATCTAGGATACATTATGTTTCTAGTAAAATAATTTAGTGATGTTTTTTTCCTTCAGTATGCAATGTTAAACTGATGTATGTAACTTGTTTCCAATAATACTAAACTAATCGTTCCTTTTGGATTCGTAGTCCTTGTATGTATGCCAATGTAATCAACTAAGGTGCCGACTTCGGGCAACTGGGGTCTGGTCTTACCAGATTAAATTTGATCAGATGATCCCATAGCGAACTGTGATATTCTATTAATAATTCCTCAGATGTTCTATAGAATTTACATAGATATTTTAAGGATTGATTTCTTATGATATATATGTTGTTTCAAATTTACATTGTAGTATGTATAATAAGGACTTCAAAATGAGAACCTAAGAATACACAAAATAATTGGTTATGACTTATATAGTTCAATTGATTAAAGTGGCCATTTTATAACTATTATGATATTTATAGGTACCCCTTTTATGTCATCCATATTTGAAAAATTTAGGTTGTATTTTTTGGGTTTCTTTTTTTATCCCTAGTCAAGGTGTTTACAATTTATTTTTTTTTATTTCATAATTTTATAGTTTTGGAAAACTATCAATTATTTATTTCACAAAATGGATCATGTTAGAAATATTTGGTAACAACCTATAGATATGATGTCTCACAACACACATGTCCCCCCTTGGAACTAATAATATTTTTGGTAGATTTTACAAATAATGTAAAGAATGCAATTTTTTATATTTGATTAATTTACAAAAGTAGGGTAGATCATAGTAAAGACATTTGAGTCCTTACTTGATATTATTATTGTATAATTGTATATATTTTTCAAAATTTCTAATGAATTTAGTATATTATTATATTACCATATCTATATATGCATGATATTATAGGAATTTAACATATTATCGTTATCATTTTTGTATATACTATTTTTTTCTTCCAATAGTTTTTTATATATTCTTATTTGTTTCATAACATGTTATTACACTGTGGTCTTATAACATTTATTCTTATACTATTTATTTATTTATATTTAGCATTGTTCATATTTTGATCTATGATGTTATTTTCTCCCTACATAAACACACTTTTTCACCGCTTCAAGTCAGCTACCCTTGGCATTTGGGGAGATGCACAAGAGGTATTTTGGACCACCTTTTCATGAAATAGTTCAGGGGGATTTAGGGATTGATGATAAAAAACCTTCTAGGTATATAGGTTTTACATCATATTTTTAAAATATAGAATAACACTATGATCTTTAATAAAGATATACTATTCTATCCATATCTCTTTTGAAAACAATATTAATAACCATGTAACAACTAGGATGAAAAAACATTTACCCAAGTAAATATATTTTGAGACAAATTATAGGAGAATTGTGGTTATATAGATTAGTCATTTTTTAGTTCATCAGTAGGTCATATTTTTAGAGTCAAATATCTTGAATAATAATTTTAGGTGTAGGTTATGACACTATGAATATCATGGGATGAATTTTGATACAAAAAAACCACTAATTTGATTATGGATTTTGGGTACACTAGATTCAAAATGAATTTGAATTAACTTTTTTTTGTATGTCTATAGGATATTTAGGTTTCTTCACGACCATTGAATGAATATGCGAACCATATGAATTTGGTTTTGGAAATATTATTTCCATGACAACCATTTGGGAAAATACTCATAGTATTATATCATAATCCATGAATTAATTTCCATTGGGATTGATATTTAAATAAATGTCATTTTAGTTTATCCAAAAAAGGTTATTCCAATCACAACATGGAATGAACCAGAAAGATTCTTCAATATTTTGATATTTTTAGGAATAGATGTATAATATTTTTTTCCGAATTTAATTAGCATGAAATGAATATTTAGTAATATATTCCTTATTGTAGTTAAATTATATTATGATGATAAGTATCTAATTTTTTTTTCTTAAGTATACTTAGTGACTCAAATAGTCTTATATTGTGACAATTCAAGAACATAAAACTGGATATATTGTATAATGTGATGCTTTTGTTTATAGTCTATGAATCCTTGAAATGTAAGATTAAAAATTTTTAGATAATTATTCCAGAAAAATTACAAAATATGATAATATTTAAAATTAACAATAAAATAGAGAACAATACTATAATACATGAGGTTAAGGGTTGTGGAAAAATATTTTTATGGATAGGTTCACCCTGTTTTATAAACATATATGATCGAATAACATATTTTCAATGTCATACATGAACATCAAGATTAGGTGATCGGTGTAGTCAATTTTTATATTCAACATTATTAACTTCTACTCAACAATAAATGATAAATTAATTACCCAAAATATCATAATGAAATTATCTTCGATGCCTATATAAGAATCATTGTTGTAGTTGATCATTTTGGGGATTTTATGTATGATATATCATTACATGAATTAGCATGATTCATGATTGATTTTTCATAGTGATTCATTTTCATCATCCCTATACGAATATGATATATTGCTACATTAATATTATGAGTATTTCGTTGGTTTCATAGCATCATAATACAAAAGTGAGATCATTTTTTGTTTGTATATTTCCTTTAATAGAATTAATCACTATAAGATTCAAGTAGTTTTCACTATATCTTTTATAAATTATTTGCTACATTGTTCTCATATTATTTCATCATAATGGAATAATGTAGATGTATTATGACATGAGATTATATTTCTGGTTATTGGGTGTGAAGCATTGCATTACTGGTTATTGCTTCACTATTACTACAACATGGAGATTAAGGTAGAGCACAAAAAGAATATTGGTGAACTCATGATTATTAAAATGATATTAGGGAAATGAGATGATACTATTATTTAATATATGTATTCATTTCCATATACTCACAATGGAAAAAATTTATTTGGATATTAATTATTTAACAAAATTATCGCTTTTAATTCCTATAATCAATAATAAAAATTTTGATGATATGGGGTTGCTATATGTGTAGAACATTGAAAAGGTTTATGTTATCCAAAATTTCATCATCTCTAATATAGATGCAATGGTTTCTTCCAGATTTTGGATAAGTCTCCAAAAGGTGATGGGCACGCTTGTCATGTTGTGTATGACATACCACAATCTAAAAGATTAGAAATTAATGTGTGATATTCAATTCATCTAGGATATTATGTAATAAGTCATATTAAGATTTATATTATATGGGGATATATATCTAGTAATATATAAATTCTCATATAATTATTGTTAGTAATCATCCATTAGAGAGGATCCATTTGAGGCTTTATATGGTCACCTGTAAATGTCACCTCATTGTTGGTTAGAGGTGGGAAAGGCCTATATTGTTTGTTTGAGTCTCATTCATAGGATAAAAATTATGATTCATGATATAAGAAAATATATTCATATAAATTACAATATAAATGAATAAAATACACATTAATGAAACCATCCGTTATATTTTTAATTGTGATTGGGTCTAAATATATGTATATCCTTGGTTGGATCACCATAAACTTCTGGAATGGGGGAAGCAATCTATGAGGTATTTTGAAAAATTAATGGTCAATGAGCCAGTTGTTTGTTTTTCATATTATTGGAATTTACTGGTTTATTTTATAGGAATTTCAGAGATTTTTCATATATATCAACTCAATAATTACAATCAATGTCCTTCAAATGTCATGTGTCAGGGGTCATTTAGTTAGAAAATGATGTTTTGTTTATAGATGAACTGATGGTATCCATTAAATATTAAATAACAATCATACATAAGAAATATATACTATAGTTTATATTGTAATGGATCTAGTGATATTATTGTATAGATTATTTGGATCCCAAATCCTTTTTGGCTGAGAGATGAAATCTCATATTTTATAAGAATTAGCATTACATATGACAATTTAGGGATATAAATCAATTTTTGGAGAATTGTAACTTTTTGGACTAGTAATATATCATTTTAATGTTTTTGTGGCCTTATCTAATATTTGAGATGCATAAAATGGGACTTTGAGGTGTTTTTGGGTGACTCAGCCATGTTTGGTGGCTGTAAAAGGCCACTGACACTATAGTGAGAACAACTTGTAAACCATTAGAATGTTATAATGAAGGGATACATAAATGAAACCCACCAGTATTGTACTAGGTATTAATAGGATAATATAATTCTATATGTAGACACTATCCATATTGGGACCTCCATATGCCTTTATAAACTAAAAATCTACTCTTGAAAATGTAGATCCAGTGGCCATGGGATATTTATGTTAATTGAGGGCATTAACATAGTTTTTATCCATACAAAACCCTTATTTTCATCTTAATCCACCATTAAATAAAATAATTTTACAAGTTATATTAGTGTGATTCATCATTATAGTTTTAATATCCTTCAATATTATCAACATTGATCTTCTTATTGGCTTGATTAGTTATATAATCGTTAGTGTGTTTGATCATTCATCATTCCAGTATTTCATTCATATTTGAAATATTAGAGTTTATATTAATGTTTCTGATGGACTATCTATTTATTTATGTGCTCTATTTACCTTGACTCCTATATCATGGATATTATGCCTTTCATTATTATAGGAAAATATATATAATATTTTAATACTAAAGGGTCAAAAAAATTATCTTATTTGGAAATCATATACATAAATCATTCCCATTTTAAATTATAATAAAAATAAAATGTTATATATAAAAAATAATAAACAATATCGTTTAAATATTATTAAATTACCAATTATTAATATTATGGGGAACGTAAAAAAAATAATGTTGAGTATATAATTTCGTGAAGTGTTAAGTAAATCAGAATCTATCATGAATCCATAATGAGTAATCAATATATAATGGTAAATAACTAAACTAACATTCCATTAAAATAACTAGATATAGAATAATTAATATTTCAAATTAAATAATAGAAAACAAAATCCATTTAAATTAAATTATAATTTATAATCAATATATGGAAGTAAATATATGAACACACATTCAATTTAATATATACGATTAAAATGAAATTCATAATGATATTTTTCTATCGTGAAAATATTATGAATATTTTTAACAAAATACAAATTTTGAAAATGAATAAATATTGGAAATTTTTTTCTTTAGTATATAAGAAATTTACCATGAAGATCTATTTTTAAAATTGTTACAAACTATAATAAATAACCATATGATTATCCCAACTGATTCATCTTATGAAAATACTAAATCATCAATGGGGTGTCATTATATAGGCCAAAAAATTTGTATTTTAGTCTAAATAATTCATAAAATATAAAATAATTTTCTCAATAACTGGATATATAATAAATATCCACATTCTGTAAGTATTATCAATTTATGAACATTTCCATAGATATAAAAAGTAAATTTCAAAATATACACACTATTTAAAAACTGCTATATGGTTTAGGATATTATAATTTTGATTATACGAAACAAAGTAAAATTATTATAAATCAATTTATTATGATATAATATAACTTCTAATTTATTTTTTCTAAAGATATTTAACAATAAAAATATAATGTGAGAGTATAATGTATTCATTTACCACATGGATATTTTCATGTCAAACCAAATTATATGAAATAAATCAAATTGAAAAATAAAATACAATGATATATGATTAAATATAGATACTAAATTATAATGGTGTTGTATAAACACCACATTAATTCAAATCAGTGTATAATACCAAATAAGATTCAATTTGATGTAAATTTATGAAAACTCTCCTACGTAACACTCCCTTTTGGGTGAAAATTTTAACCTCCTATATAATTTTTTTAATAAAGTTATTAACTAATTCCCTAACCATATTAATTTTTATTAAATTATGTAGTTTTATTTTATAACATCTTATTACACATTTATTAATCCATATAATTTGGTGATATGTAATTAAATACATCATTCATGGTAACGTTATTCCTTACAAACACATTAATGTTGTTTCCATTATCATGTCGTATTAAAATAATAATATAAAATGATATATATATATATATATATATTATTCTAGTATCATTTTTATGAACTATATATCAAATATTATTATTAAAACATTTCCTTAATACATTAAATATAATGTGTTAAGGAACTAAATAGCTTCATGAGGTGGTAGTCTTATATACACATGTGTGATGTTATTGTATTCCCACAAAATGGAAAGAGAAGAATAATGTGTAATATGATAATTATTGAACAAGAAAACATCATAAATTTCATTTTTATTATATATTTAATAAAAATACTTCATTATTTCTATCCACTAATGGTGTTAATGGAAAAACAAACCACATATTTTTGTGGGGCACTAGTCCGCCATAATCATAAATGATGATCTCAAAACCAATTTGATGGATTTTTGTGAGGTTTTAGGTTTTAAAATTAACATAAAAATATATTATTATATGTAATATAGTGATAATATTATATAATCTTGTAATAATAGTATATTCATGTAGTTTGCAATGAAATAACATTAATAATATATTAAGAGAACATTACATCTTTTCTTGGAATCCAATATAGGATTTCACTAAATACATGAATGTTTTTTTTGAATAAAATAAGGCTTATATAATGAGTGGAGTGAAATTTTGGAGTTATTTAAACATGTTTTGGATAATCCAAATCTCATGATACATATAAATATTAAAGGATATTGGGAGTCCTTTTATAAGTGGGGTGAGTGGAAACTTTGTATCTTTTTAAGAGAGGGAATTAGACAAACGTTTTTCCTTGTAATATTCCATCATTAATTCCCCAAACAAAATATGATATTCTATAATTAATACATATGAAAATATAATATGTTTCAGACATGTTTTTAGGTCATTTGGCATCTTAAAATTAAAGTTCAGTCCCATAGTAACATTGTTTTCTCTTAATCATTGTAACTAATTTCTACTACATTAAATATTCACTTTGGTAAAAAAATATGTTTTCCTTATTATAAATATTAAAATTTTATGATCTCAAATATCAATCCATATGTCCTAATGTAATACATTTATGTAAAATAAATTAATTTAAAATAAACCTTGCACACTGGACAATAAATAGAGTTTTTAATGTTAAAATGTTAAAATAATTACAATTATTGTATCAAAATTCAATATAATTTTTTTTCAATGATCTAAATTGGATTAATATATGAATATTTTATCTAATATTACATTAAAACCAATTTTTATGTAATTTTTTATTATAAATTACTATATTGAAATTTCATTTTTCTATTAAAATTCATTATTTTTCACTATTCATCAAAAATAGAATATTACTATAAAATTACATAATAATCAGCCCATAATAGTTGTAAATTTTTTTTAAAAAATTTACTCTATTTTTTCAAATAAAATTTATATATTTGTCGAAAATTAGGTTTATAAATGGTTTTCCATTAATGGGCATCATAATGACCTTTAATGAAATATGTTTTTTTTATGTGTAAAATTGAATCCGTTTCTATGTTATTAAAATAAAATATATTAAATGAACGGAAAAATATTTATGTTAAATTTAAATATATATATTTTAAATTGTGATTATTATTTTAATTTATTATCTTAAAAATGATTTGGTAAATAATAATATTTTTTATTAAAAACATTTCATTTATATTCTATTAATTTTTATATTGATTTTTAATTCATTTATATCCAATAAATTCATGCATATATTTAATATTCTTTAAAAAATATAATTTAAATTAAAGGTCATAATTTTCATTTTAATTAATAATATAAATATTATTCAATGAAACTCAGTCATTCATGTAACCCAATATTTCGAATGATCTTTTATGTTGCGAGTAGCACAATATGAACATTTTTTACTGTTTAAAGAATATTAAACATTTTCCATTTTTTATTATACATAATTGGATATATTTTTGTCATATAAATATAAATATACCATAAATAATATAAAGGTAATATTTTTTCCACACATGGTTTTACATGTCATACATTCTATCAAATTTAGTGTCTTTATTTTATAATAGTTGTGTCTACTATTCTCTCCACTGTTAATTACATTTTTCCTTGTAATTTCTATAATATATATGTTATATAGTGTTTTATATCGATAAATTACCTTTTTTGAAACAATATATTATTTAGAAGTTTTTTTAAACAATTCAATTAACAGAATGTGAAATAATAAGGTCATGTGGAGTGAAAAATGAAATTGTTCCCAAGAAGGAGAACATTAATGGAATGTAATGATATTTAAATGAAATTAAATAATAAATTTTTATATTGGGAGATTGAGTTTATTGATAATAAAATTAATGGTAATTGTATATTTAAGGGGATCATATACTTAAATAAATTATTTGTAAACACTCCATTGATATCATTAGGAATAAACCTAATGGTTATAAATACCTTTTTATATTCATCTATAATATATAATGAAGATATTATTAAAATAACATTCCCACTAAATCATATACATCCATAAATTTTTCCAAAACATACTTGTTATTGTTAGAATCCCATCACAAAGGACCTATAAAATAATTTTTTATCTATATGAAAATATATTTATTATTAATCAAATAAACCCATTATACTACCAAGATAATGACTGATTTATTATCCTGAAACATAATCTCTACCATACAAAAACATTAAGACTTTATTAATGGATTATCTTATAATTCTATAATAGTAATGTGTTTTCAAATATTTTTTTTTTTAATAATACTAAACATAGTTTCTGAAAAACATTCACTGATACTAACTATAATTTCATAACTCTAACAGATCAGGCCCACTGCCTTTACATATTAAATGGAATAGATATAAGATTAAAATAAAAAAGGGCTGCTAATTTTAGTAGGTTTGGAATCCAAATACATACATGATAGCCATTTTACATTAGGAATATACAATAGAACTGAAATCACAAATGAAGATAATATAATACATCTTCTAAAGGACATTCAATGATAACTTCTTTACTAACAAGGTAAATAAAACAAATAAGGGTGAGATCAAATGCTCATTATGGGTTAATTAGAGTAGAGGCTAACATTAATAAATCATCAATAATTACTAAGGTATGGTAGATATATAAATAGAAATCCCAATTAATTAATTGGATAATTCATACTGAATATTGAAAGGAAAAATGAGTACAAATTCTAGTTAAATAACTAGATAAGGAATAATTCATATGGAAATGAAAATAACAGATCAAAAACTCCATTAAATAAATAAGTTGAAAATGAAATGCATCCACTATTTTTTTCATAGTGAAAATATACTGGAAAACAATAAAGGATATCTGATCGTAAAAAATTATTAACTATGGAATTCTAGGATTCTCATTTTCATGGAACCGTTACTGCCAATATCCACTCTGATGTAAATTTAAAACTGCTAGGTAAAAACCCATCATATTGGGATGAATGATTAATCTCATGTGTCTACCAATTAATACAGGGTATATCATTAACATAAAACACCCATTTCATCTAGTCCAATGCATTTCGAAAATAAAAAATAATTAATTTAATAATTTTCCTCATAATTAAATATATGTACTTAATAAAGAATATATATTTGTAAAAATATCAACAGATATAATAAAAAACTGTGAAAATATACAATGTATGTAAAAATAGTATATTATTTTTGAAATAATCTTATAAATCATTCAAAATATGTTTATTAAACAGAAATTATATCTCTAAAGATAATTGTTTCTTAGGATAAGATTGTTTCAAGAGAATGAAAACAATAATAATAGAATGTGAAATTATAAAGGTTAATATTACCACAAAATAATGTTGATTTCATAAGACATTGGATGTGATAATTAAATGTGAAACATTAAACAACTTGACGTGTTAGTGAAGAATGAAAATTTTATATAATGGGGTTGTATATAATCTAAATTTAAATATGTTGGTGAATAATAACAAATCACTTTTGGGGAATGTTAATTGAGACGAGATTTCTAAACTTATGCTGATATTATTTGAACACCATTTTACCACAAGTATAATGGATTCAATCATGATATTATGTTTTTACATAACCATATTAATATCTATAACTTCATGTATAATTCATTTATAACACTTTATTTCTTGGATGGAGACATGGACATTGTTACCAAATTATAGTCATTTTGGATAAATGAATACTAAATTATATATATATATTACATTATAATTTTCCATTCATATATAGAATATATTTTTATTAAAATATACCTTATCACATTTTATGTAATGAATGAATGAATCATATAATTTCTAAAGGTTGTAGTTCTCCGTACACACACAAAACTATATTGTATTCCATCAAAATAGAAAGATTGATGCTACATGTTTTATTATAAATATAGAAATAAATAATATATATTATATATAAAATATAAATCCAACAATATCATCTCCTTAAATTTTGGAAATGGAAAAAACAAGGACATTGGATCATGAGGTGGTAGTCTTCCATACAAATAATTATGATTTTCTAACCAATTTGGGGATGTGTGTGATTTTATAGGTAATAATCATAACATAAATAATTCAGTATATTTAACATATAGATTTTATCATATTATCATGGAATAATAAAAACCATTGATGATGGTGAGGCAAATAAAATAATAACACATTTTGAGACACGTTACATCATCTTTGGGTTTCTTCCTCAGGTTTTCAATAAATATGTTAAATGTTTTTTAATAAATAACTAAGCATTGTTGGATTATGTGTGAAAAATTTGTCAATTTTTTGGGACAATTTTGGATGATCCAATGAAACACATTTATAAATAGTGTAGAAGGAGGGGAGGCATTTTATATATGCGGGGACTTGAAAAAATTAGAGATTATTGAAGGAGAGGATTCTATTCTTGTTTTGATTCATTTCATCTAGATCCAATTAATAGTAAACAAGATATGATAATATATATGGTAAAAATATGTCATTAAGATCAGTTTTTACATGTTTCATGGTCATTTGGAATCTTAGGTCCAAAATTCATGCCCATAGTAAGTTAGTTTTTCTCTTAATTTCAATAATTGTTTTTAACTACTATCACTAATCACTTTAAGGAAAAGATTAATTTTATTATTATTATTTTTTAAATATTATAATTCCATATATAGAATTAATTTTTTCTAATTAATATATCTTATATATTAGAAATTATTTTAAAATTAATGTCAACAATTGTATGATAAATAACGATTCTAAAGTGAAAATGTTCAATCTTTTACAGAGATATAATATCAAAAATAATTTTAAAAAATGACTCCAAAAACAAAATTTTATTTAAATATGTTTAATTGTTCTAATTTAATTTTTAAAAAATAAAAATATATAATTTACCATTATAAATTATTTTTTCATAACGGATAGTATTCATTTATAATTTAATAATTTTTTACATTAATCAATTAATGAAACATATTATAAAATAACATAAATTATCAGTAATGTATATTTAAAATTACCATGTTATAAATAAATTATTATTTGAAAAATTAAAATTAATTTTTTTTCGAAAATTTATATTTAAAATAACTGATCACTTAATTTTTTGAAAACAACCTTTAAAATGTATAGTTCTTCTACATAATATTATATTTTTTCTCCTCATATACCAAAATAATTAATATTATGAATAAAAAATTATTTTTCTAAATATATATAAATTCAATTAGTATATTTAATGTAAAATATTATTATAAAATTCAAATTGTACATAATATTTTTTTATAAAAATCATTTATATTATATTCAATTAGTTTTTATATTCCTTTTATATTAATTGGTATCAAATTAAATGGAATACATATTTCATAAGTTATTTAATCCTATATATATCAAAAAAAATTATGACATATGATCTATTTATCTTATTAAATAAAAATATTCATATTATTTGATAAAACTCAATCTTTCATGTAACACAAGAATTTGATGAAACTCATTGTTCCCCGAAACACTAGCTAATCATATAGTTACATGAAGAGAAATATAAAATATTTGATTACTTTAATATATTCTATATGAGTGATTACATTAATATAAATCTAAAATTTACACATATTCTCATGATGTTATACTGATTCCTGATCTTTTTCTTATGTGACATACATGATATCAAATTGAATGTTCTTATTTCAAAATTCTGATGTGTTACATATTTTCTTATAAATGTATTCAATAGACATCAATTTTTCATACCACATAGTATGATATCAATTCTTTTTTGGTGAATAATGTTATATTAATGAGTTATATGTTGATATATCATCTTTTCCATGTGGTTTTCTTAAGGATACACAATTCTTACTTGAAAATTCATTGTTTAGGGTGTAATCAGGTTGTTCTAATATTTCCATTCTATATAGGGTGTGGATCCAATTTTGGATATTTTGAACCAAGAGTGAGTATATGATTTTTCTGCTAGCCTATGTATAATGAAAAATGATCAGAATGGGTTTTCTAAATGGTTTTTTAAATTTCAATTTGTATGATCCTTTATTTAATTCATATTTGGCATAAATATTATTTTAACAAATGTTTATTTATACACTTTTTCATATATATGAGATATTATCTATGGAAATATAATTTCATTTGTGAAATGGGTTTCAAAACAGTTGTTTTGGGTGAAATATGTTATTTTTATTTTTATTATAAATTGTTTCAATATGTTTCATAGGGATTGATACATATCAAGAATGAAAGTCTAGGGATTTTAAGTGTGGGTTCTTATATTATGTATTTTTTATTCAGATCATATGATTTTATCAATATATAGCCTTACAATAATCCATAATACTATTTCTATTATATCTATAAACATTGTTATGTGATCATATAGTTTAAATTTTTGAGTGTTTCTTTATACCTTGATATTATATTCTTTGGAATTTTTCAATTATTTGCTCACTATTAAGTATTATTATTTTTTAATTAGTGACCTTAATTGACTAAGTTATGATATCCATTGGGTTATCACTAGTTTTCATACATTATATTACATTGTCATTGATATCATATGATAAATTATTTGATATGATTAAAAATTTATCAATAATATTTATTAAAATTGGGTTTTCTTGCTATTTTTTGTAACGATGATTAGGGAAAATCGTACTATGATTTTTATCTATATGTGAATTATTTTCGATGTAATGTTTATTAAATATAGTATAATCATAATGTGTTATGGAGTCTTTTAAAGGAATTCTATGGTGGTATCCTACTGAGGATGTTCACACAAGACCATATTCACTATATTAGGGTTTGTAGACAACATTTTTTCTATTGAAGGAAATGGTGCATTTCTATGTTGAGGAAACGTTTTTATATCCCCTGGGAATGGCATGTTAGTGATGTGATGTTTTTATTTTGTCCATGTGCCATATTGAGTAGTTATTTCAGGTTATGGTGGTTATATTTGGATATTTGGATATATTTATTGTCAGTTAATTATTAAACATTTGGTTGGTTCAGTACTCTTTTCACTATACAAATTATATTTTATTTTTTAATCGATCTATTTCTTATTTAGGGAACACATTTCATTTTTATGTTTTTGTAAACAAACTCATCAAATTTATTTTGGAATCATTTATTCGTATACAATGCATGGTGGGATAAGTAACACCCATCATTTCATAGTATATATAGATCATAGATTGTTTATAAGGGATTTCATAGATTAGTCCTGAAAAGTAACTATTTTTTCCCACCATGGAATGGTGGCATTATATAGCAGATAAAAGAGATATCCCCAACATGATATGGTATAACGATATTGCCCATTTTGGCCACCATACCGACACCCACCCACATGGTTGTGGTGTTTTCCAAGATATATGTGCTGGATTGGGAAACCGATACATTATTGATAATCTAGAAACAAATCGTTCTCATCAAAGAATTTATTACATGTGGACACATTCCTGACAAACACTTTGTGATTGGCTATTTTACACCCCACTAACTAATATAACACATTTGTAATAATCACTTCTAACCATTCAAAATATAAATGAAATTTAAATATGGATCATGTGAATAAATGATAAATAATTTATATACCTAAATAAAGGGATTCCATTTTATAATTATACCATATACAAATTTATTACACAATATGAAAACAGCTCCATGAATCCCAGTACATAAGGATACGAGACCACTTCTCTCACATCATCATCTAAAATTATATGGACCTGACCCTAAATAGTACTTAATCTTGAGATAAGTCAATAATTTTACCTTTATTAACATTTAGGATCTTTTTCATGTTTATATAAATAGATAAATAAGTCATAACTTCTAGATAGAAACATAAATATTAAAAGGGTAAAATTTTACACTGTCTATTCTTTCAATAATTAAAAAACACCTTATAAAATGGAAATTGGTTTGTTGATAAAAATATTTTTGATTATTATTTTTTATTACCCTTCCTAATACTATTTGAAAAAATTTAAACACTTCAAATGAGAATAAAATTCCCTATATGGGATATAAATAATGGGAAAAAATATTTGTCCATGAATACATATAGATTAATAAAATCATACTTTTCACTAGTAAAATATAATCACTTTATCAAAAATCATGAAATAATATATTTTATGAATACCTCATAGAAAAAATACATCATAATGATAACTTGTGGATCATTCACAGATACATAGTGAGTAACCTTTATGGTTACATTTGGAATACAAATTATAGAATATTCCATAAATATCATACAAGAAACCTTATCTTTTACCTCAATCTTGTTACCCAATGCCTTGGAGATATATCACAGACTCACCCACCTTCAGTTTATCATGAAACCAAATTTATATATAATAAATTTCAACGAACCATAACATAATCATAACACATAAAACATGCATAATGATAAAATAACACTTCCAATTTAAAATCCAATATTATATTTCCTAGCCCCCCACTCATAAATAAAAACAGATTATTTTTAAATGAAATAGAAAACATGTTAATTAAACATCAATACATAATAGATATATAAAGACATGATATTCTATTCTTGATGTATATATATATTAACATTCAATATTTTGGAAAAATACATCCCCATTTAAAACAGAAGTGAAACATTTTAAAAGATGATTTTTTATTCAAACTGCATCATACCTATTTAAAACTATTGAAAGGAATTTATACATAAAATTCATTTCCATATAAATAAATCCTTAAAATTATTCTGAAAACATGGACATTAATGATTAATATTTATAATGATAAATCTCAATATCATTTAAAACAATGTTTCAATTAAGGATTCCCTTACAACTTGAGAAAATAAATGATTAAAAATAATATACTATAAACATTAAGAAAACATATATTATCTTGTAAATAAGGTTATTCATTATATAATATATCAAATTGATGTATATACACCATATAAATGTGAATGGGTTCATAACAACAAATATGTATCAATAGATTGTAAATTGAGACGAAATCCTTTATAAATATCATATCTTTGTATTAACTAGTAATCAATGACATTATTATGTGTGGATAATATATATACACCCAAAATAATTGTATATTTATCATGGAAAAATAAATGTTCATTCACACATATTCTTTGAAAAAAAACCAATGAATTTGATATTTTACTCAATGAATAGAAATTGAGTTATGATTTTGTTTAAAAAGTTCATATAAATTATGTAAGAATTTATCAATGGTATGATTATGCAATGAAATAGTATATCCAAAAAAATAGAAGCATAAATTAATGAACAAATAAATATATAAATAGTGATTCCACACATATTCATGAAAAAATATACTAAATGAATCATGCAAAAACCCAATGAGTGGAAATTCTATTTTGAAATTCTCTTAACTTGAATATGACAAGTCTAGTTCATTATTTATAATTTTGAATAATAAACATATGTAAATATATGCTTTCATGAGAACTATTTTTATTATTATTATTACTTTTATATCAATATTTATTTATTCTTAAATATTAGATAATTATTTATGTTAATATTTGTTGTTTTGTCGATATTCGGTACATGAGTTGAAAATGAACATGTTTGATATAAATTGTCCATATGGTCAAAAGAACATCATATTCAAAAATATTCATGGATTAAATATCATACATATCCTTCATATATTTATTTTAAATTGTCCATAACTTTTGGAGATAATAAAGGAAATGCACCATTTATGGAGACGGTAGGTCGCACAAACACATGAACACTACTTTCATTTAATTTTCATATTAAAAGAATAAAAACTAAATGATATATATATATTATAAATTATAATATATATTTTATATATTTAAATTAAATAAATTAAATATTTCTTTTATATGATCCATGTATGGGCTGTACGTATACAGAAGCGATGATATAATTCACTTTATGGTAAACATTTATAATGTTATATGGCATATTAATTATAAAAAATAATTATCATGTTATGTTAATTATTTACATTCATTATACTCAAAATTATACCAATCCAAATTAAGTCTTGTTGAATAATAAAGTATACCATGATGTGGAGAGAGTAAGCAGTATGTACGAATGCATAGTGATATTGGTTTTCATAGGATGGAAAGAAGTAGGTATAAGTTTGTCCAATAATTATAATAACATAAAAGAATGTAGAATATAATGGATTTATTAATTTAGTTTTTCAACTAATTAGGGAGATAAAGTAGAGGAATAAAATAACATTGAATGAAGGTTGAAACAATTATATCTTCTTTAGGGGTCTCCTTATTATTTTTACAAAAAGACTCTTTATATTAGTATTTGGCCCAATGTGAGCCCACTTGGATGATGTGAAAAATGGTGGGAGATGATTTTTGTAGGGGTTTCCTAGGAAAATTGTATTTGGAGGTGTGAAGTAAAGAGAAGGATATGTTCACTTTTATATTAGATGTGAGGGGATCATTAGGATTGTCTTGAAATATTAATTTCTTCTAAATAATTATTTCATTTCTAATGACACAATATGGATTAATTTCATGGATAATATGAGTATGGGTTTGAATCCTCTTTACCATTATGTTTTAGACACGTTTAGGTTACAAAATTAACCATATCTTATATCATTAACCATTAAATTGAATCCTCAACTCTTACCATGTCTTCTTTAATAGTCATAATTTATGGATAATATAAAAAATTATAATCGAACAAAACATGGATAATTAATGATTTTTTTATCATTATATATGAAACTTGTACAAAATATTTATTTTTAGGAAAATTACATGATTTAATAAAGTACTATTTTATTTAAAATTCATTTATATCAATTTTGACACTATTTAGTAACTGATTGTTTCTAAAGTTGTAACCACTTGATTACATCGATCCAAGTGGTATTAAAATATCAATAAACTTTCAATATAATCCATAAAATTTATTGATGACATCAGAATATCAAATTTCATTTATTTTAATATTTTTAAATATCAATTATTTTAATCATTCATTAATAAGTTAATCACAACATCATCATTGTGTCATAATTAAATTTATTTATTTAAATCCTAATGATTATAAATAAAATAAAATTATATGGTAAATCGTCTTATATTTCGAATTAATTTTTTTAGTTAAATAGATCACTTATATAACTATAACTTAATTTTTTTTATTAAATGATACATACATATGTTATATTTTCCTTTTCATTAAAATAAATATTATAAAATGTCATTTTCACACCCAAGTAGCTCCAAAAATCCAAATGTTTGACCGAATTATATGAATGGTCATGAATATTTCATCCAATATGAATAAGTTATATTTTATTGTTTTTTTATATTATTAGAATATTATTTTTTACCCTTATTTACCTATTTTAACTTTTTACCATGGTAAATAAAAATAATTACAAAAGTTACTATTCATCATGTACAAAAAATAACATATTTAAAGAATTTTAAAATTATTATAGTAAATATGGAATCCACTTTTCCAAATTCAAAAAACCTAAGTGGATGAAATTAATTTATAATTAATTTTTATTGTTAAAATGAGAATATTAGTTTTTAAAAAGTAAAACTATCAAATGATTAACATGTATTTTTTTGAAATTAAAATAATAAATTACTTTAAAAGTTCATAATAAAGTAAATTATTACAAAATAATAACATTACACTTTAAAATAAATTAAAATTATAATATTACAATGTAAATAAATTTGACGAAAAGGCAGTTTTCAATTCAAATCTAGTAGTTTTCAGTATTCATTAAAAATGAATTTTATCATAAAATAACAAAAATTAATCTTTCATGTCCCACTACTAAAAAATAAGTTTTCTAATCAAATATAACATATAATGGTGAAAAAATTAATTTTTAAAAAGGGGTTTCAATCAAAATGCGGTAAAATGAAATTTTAGAAATATTTGACTATTTTATGCGTAAAATTGGATTAATTTCATTTTAAGACTATAATATTTAATGGATAAATGTAAAAACATTTACCAAATATGTAATATGATAATATTTTTAATTCATTTCATTCACTCTGATACAAAAACTAGTTGTTAACTACAATATAAAATAAAAATATTATAGTTGTATTATTTTTCAGTATAAGTCAATGTTGTGTGAAAACTAAAATATCATAGAAACCCATTGCTGTGTGTCAGGTACGATATATTAATTGGTGTCCACATGAAACTAAAATTAATATTTAATTTAAAAATAATTAATAGATAGAAAAATTTATTATTATATAAATTACTACGATGTAACATCGTTCTCCCTTTTGGAAATTGTGTCCTTGAAGTTTTGAAATTGGGCTTAGAAACATTATTTTAAATCCCAAATAAAAAAAAAGATTCAATAATAATATCACTCTAAAAAAGAAATATAATTCCAAATATCACCCTAGATAAAACATATAATAATTACATGTATGAAAACAAAGATATGGAAGAGAATCAAATCTTATTATTCTGATTACAGCTGATATAAAACTTGATTATGAGAATGTTAACAACCAAAATACTATAAACTTGTGATGGATAAAATGATATTTGATTTTCTATTTATAAAATAAAATAGAACACATTTATATTTAAATGTAATTTTTCTTAAATTGATGAATTTATTTATGGGATTGACTAAGAACATAAGGAAGCAAACATACTTGTTATGTAGAGTTTCATCCATGAATAACTATCTATTATAAACTCATCATTTCTAAGAATGAGGAGTATTAAAGATGACATAGTCACTCCTGAATTGAGTGAATAAACTTATAGAGATTCACATAATCCCAAAAATAAGAACTATAGTTTCCCCTATTTTTAGATATTATGAAAAACCAAAAAGGTTAGTACATGATCATATAATCCCCAAAAAGAATATTCATTTATAAGAAGACGGAATACTTTTGAGATCCAAAATTCAATGGTAATACTCAAGTTCTACATAGACTAATCAATAGAAAAAATTCCATAATATTCCAAAAAATAATATAACTAAAATTATAACCTAGAATTCAGATGTATTTGATGACATAGTCTTCTGAGATAAAATTTTACATTTACCTTCAAATTACATCAAACACTATTAATTTCCCATACCCAAATGTAATTAACCTAATCACATTTCTTATTTAATTGGTTAGAAATTTTCCATAAATAACCCAAATTTCTATTTTTCCACAAAAAAATAGAATCTTACAAAATAAAATTCAACTATTACTCCTAAAATTAAATACCATTGTGTTATATTTTCCATAAACATATTGTGTTTCCAAAAAGATCGAACATCTTCCAAAATAACAGATATCACATTATAAAGAAATTATTTTCCTATACTAAGGATATACATTTTATAAAACATATGTCGCAAAAATTAATTTATTCTTGATCGATAATATTATTTAATAAAAATAAATAATTTGTACTAACCAGGGAATTATTGTAGTCCAATGGTTGGTGATTCCCCCTTATCTTCCATTAGTAATGGGTTTGTTTCCCATGGCCATTCTGGACAACATAGGTTGTCTCCCATCATTCCATTTGTCCTTTTTCTAAACCTATATAATTCTTATGAAATTCAAAACATGAGATAAAATCACCAAAATAACCATAACAAATTTTAACATTAAAGGTTATCTCATACCTCACGATTTTCAGCCCAAAAATAAATAATACATAATTTCATCAAATCTAATTTCATCCAAACATTCCATTAGTCATGATATTATTTTATATCATAAATCCTAAAAAGGGTTTCTAAGACATTGAGAAAATTATCTACCTTAAAATTATAAACCCATGATGATATCTCTAACCCTTATGAAAACATCATAATCTTTAATGTTATCTAAACCAACATTTGATACCAACTATAAAGACCCCACCATAAACATTGCATAATCAAGACATAAGTTAATAATTTGAGATTTATCTCCATCTAGGGTCTTCTCAGGTATAGTGATTTATTGAATAATGTTCAAACTCATACCTGGAAACATAAATATTACAATGTAGACACTTTTACACTATTCATTTTTTTCAAAATAATAAAACTACTTAAATAAAAAATAATAATTTTCTTGATAAAAAACATATTGAATTTTTATATTATCTTAACATTCCTTATACCACGTGAATTTTTTTTGGAAAACCTGGGGTGAAAATAAAAATATTTGTAATGGAAATAAAACAATGAAAGAAAACATTAGTTCTAGAATACATACAAATCAATAAACTCATACTTTTCCATCATAAAGAAATATTTTCTTTAATATACCTCAATAAATCATAATATTTAGGGATAACTCCTAGACATCATAAATCATAAAGATAAATTTTGGCATACATAATGTACTTACATAGTAGATTTTATAACTACATAAGGAGTATCATTCATTGTTCTTTTTGGAATACCAATCACTGTATATTCCCTAAATTTATTTGGAGAAACCATACCATTTACCTCCATTACGTTTCCCATTTAATTGTTGATCTATCAAGGGATCACCAACCATCCATTTATCACAGAACCACTTATATACATAATCAATTTCTTTGAACTATAACATAATCATAACACATAAAACATTCATATATAAAAAAATAAAATTTCAACATTTAAGTCACATTTAATCATTACAAGCCGCACACACATAAATAAAAATAACATATTTCAAAATAATTTGGTAAACATTTAATTCAAACATAAACACATAATAGTTTCATAATGGTGATAAATTCCATTCCTGACATATATATATAATTCAATGTTATTTAAATAATCAGTCCCCATTTAAAACATAATTAAAACTTTTTAACAGTTGATTTTTGAGCAAAAGTTTCCCATACCTCTTTGAAAGTTATTAAATGAATTTGTGCCTAAAAAACATATGTCCATATATATAAATCCTTAGAACCATTAGGGAGAGATCGAAATTAACGGGTAATATTTAGAAGCATAAAAAATAAAACATTTGAAATGATATTTTTGTTAAGAAGTTCCTCGCGACATGATAAAATAATTGAATAAAATATTTACTAAATAAAATTAAACAAACATATAATCTCATTAGAATACTGATATTCATGAAATAATACCTTAAATGCAGCATATACAATAGAAAAATGTGAATTGGTTCATAATAATAATGAAGCCTCTATTGAATGTAAATTGACACGAAATCCCACACAACGATTGTATTCTTAGATTAATGATAAATCCATGACATAATTATGAGGGATAAATATATATATTCCCAATAAAAGATAAATTTTAGTTTAAAACCATCAGAGTTCATTCAAAACTATTCATGGAAAAACAAAACCAATGACATGGATATTTAACTCAATGAATGTTAATTGATTTATGATCTTCTCATACAAATATCATATAAATGATGTAAGAATGTATCAATGGGTTGATTATGTGTAGAAATTGTACATTAAAAAAATAATATGTCTAAATTAAAAAATATATAAATAAACAGTGATTCCACACATAATATTGGCATAATATAATCAATAATTTATTTGTAAAACTCAATGAGTTGAAATTGAGTTTAGAAATTTCATTACCTCGAATGCAAATTGTCATGTTCATTATTTATATTTCTAAATAATTATAGAGGTTAATATCTTCATTATTGGTTGAATTTTTAAATTTTATTATTCCCTTTATATCACTTATTACCTTGTTATAAAAAATACATAATTATTTAATTTCATATTTGTTATTTTTTCAATATCCGATACTTCAGTTAAAAATGAACTTGTTCGATGTAAATTTTCAATGTAGTCATAATTAAATCATCTCAATAATATTATTGTTGATTTAAATATCATATAAATCTATAATATATGTACTTATAATAGTTTATAACATTTGGTGATATTAATTGAGATGCAATATTCATGGAGACTGTAGGTCGTACATACGCATGAACACTAAATTCATTTTATTTCCATATTATAGAAAAGAAAATTAAATGATAAATAATTATATTATTATTACGGTATAATATATATGTTATATATTATACATATTTTCATTAAATCCATCCTTTATATGTTCCATGAATGGAATGAACAAGTCATGTCACTTTTATGTGGCGGTAGTCCACACAACTTCAAATGAATTTATCATATTAACACATTATTGAAAGCATAAATATATGTCAAAAATAAAAATTATAAAATCATAGAGTCAATAAAATTTTATTATATAACATATTTATTCATTTCATTAAATTATATAATGTTTTAATGTAGAATGTTTGGAATTAATAACATCACATCGTGGGGATGGGAGGTCATACATACAGATGAGCAACAATATCATTAACTTAATGGTTAAATAATAAAGAATTGGATTGTATATTAATTATACATAATAAATATAATGTAATATTAATTTTTTAAATTCATTATATTCATCATTATTCCCATCGAAATTTATTATTGTTGAAAAATAAAATACTCCACGTTGTAGAAAGGGTTTGTCGTACGTACGTACACATGGTCATATTGTTATTCGTAGGACTGATAAAAGTAAGTATAAGGTTGTAACAAAATTATAAATAATTCTAATCCTATATAAGATACTATATATATTAATTTAATATGGAATAATAATAGGATGTATAAGTATAGGATGAAAATAACTTTGAAAGATGGGATAAAACGATTACCTCTTCTTAAGTTGCCTCCTTCTGAATTTCACAAAAGATTTCCATAAATTGGTTTAATTAAAAAATGTTGAACTATAGGATAACGTGAGGTATGTTGGGAAAACAATTTTCAGGTTTTTCCTGATCCATAGGGCTTTTGAGGTGTGATTTAATGTGAAGGAGAATCTCCCTTTTATAGGAGTGGTGAGTGTCACTTTACAAAAGACATGAAGTATTAATTTATTATAAATTGATTCTCAGTATATAATTAATCCAAAGTAATTAATTTCTAGGATAATATTATCATTATTTAAAATCCTCTAAAGAAATTTGTTTTAGACAAGTTTAGGTTACAAAGTTATCCTAATCTTTTAGCTTTAACCCGTAGATAAAAACACTAACTCTTATCATTTATTCTGGTATTTTCATAATATATGGTTATTATATTAAACTACAATCATACCTAAAGTAGATCACTAATTCCATTTTTAATATTATATAAGAAATTCGGTTTAATCTGATATTTTTAATACTATTATATCATTTAATAATATAGTTTTTTGGAAACCCTTTTATGTCAATTTTGACACTATTTTGTAATTGATTTTCTATAAAGTCATAAAAACTTAATTCCTTCATACCAAAGTAATTAACTATACCTCACATGTCAATGACATAAAAAATTGGTTTATGGCATAAAAATGTGCAAATAAAACTTATTTAAAATTTATAATATATTATATTTGAATCATTCATTAATAAGATAATCACTCCATCATCATTGTTTCATAAATATATTAATTTATTTAATGTCTAAAAATTATAAATAAATAAAAATATTTGAAATAAATCTATATTTCCAATGAATATTTATATTCAAACATACAAATTTTATAAACTTATATGAATTTTTCTACTAAAAGTCACATGTTTACGTTATGTTTCCCTTTTCATTAAATTAAATAATATAAAATGTCATTTTCAAACCCATGTGGCTCAAAAATGCTAAATATTCTTATGAAGGATGATCATGGTTGGAACTATCTCTTCAAATTAAAAAAGTACATGGTTTAGGGAATTTTTAAGTTTTTATAATATTATTTTTACCCTAATTTACCCTATTTACCTTTATATCATGTTAAATAAAAATAATTATAGAAAATACTATTCAAAATTTCCAATAATAGAAGGTACCTAATTACATAATTTAAACCTTTTTCCATATTTTGAATATACTTTTCAAAATTCAAAACCGAGAATTGGAAGAAATTAGTTTAAAATTTATTCATATTGTCAAAATGAAAAAAACATGTTTTTAAGAAGTAAAAAACAATCCAATGATTTACATGTATGTCTAATAAAAATGAAAAATTACATTCAATAGATATAATTGGATAAAATGATAAAAACATAATCTAACTATTCATTAAACTCAATTAAAAAAATATAACAATAGAAATAAATTATAAAAAAATACATATTTGAATTAATATCTTGTATTATTCACTATTCTTTAAAAATTTTATTTTATTATAAATATACCAAAAGTACATTTTGATGAATTTCCTCTATTGATGATGTTTATTTTATCATGTTTTACATATATATTGAAAAAAATCTTTTAAAAATGGTTATCTATCAAAATTTTGTAAATGGCCATTGTAATATATTAGAGTTTTTAATGCATATATTTGGATTCTTTCTAATTTGAAGCATTTAATATTCATAGGATAAATGTAAAAACATTTAATAAATATGTAAAATAAAATATAGTTAATTGTATTCATTCCCTACAAAATAACAACAAATCATTAACTTCTGTTTAAATAAATAATGTTATGGTTACATTATTTTTTTGTATAACTCAATGTTATCTACAACATAAGATATTAGAGAAACTCATTGTCGTGTCGCTGGTATGAAATCATACATTTTTTCCCCTAAAAACTAAAATTAATATTAATTTGAAAAAATTATTACATATGAAAATTTATTAATCATTAAATTCATGGGATGTTACAAAAACTCCCACAAATCATGAGTATCTCAACCATGCTAGAAATGAACTAGGAAACAAGGTATACACATTCAATAGAGATCCTATGCATGAAAATTTACAATTTGAATTGTTCTATGTTATCTAGATATAAATTATTTTATATCATGGAACTCTCAGTTAATTTCATGATATTGGTCCGAAATAAATGTAATGATTTCTGACTTTTGATAAATAATATTGATTGATGTTAATTATTTTGGAAATTAAAAATGGAATTCCACCTTCCCAATCAACTAAATAACCTCAAATTTTCCCACATATCTTGGTACTTACATACCATGTTTTTTATACAGCCGGGGAAAAAATTGACATGAAAATATGTTAAAAACATATTTAGAAATGGATAACTCCAATGTAAATTGATAATGATCAACATCATTTTTTAAATAAAAAAATGTATTTTCATCCTTAGATGAATCTTCTGGATAATTTTCTCAATCAATTTGAAGAAACTAGGTTTTTATTTTAATGAATCACCAAATTTATTTAATCAAATATTGATTTATATATATTACCATAGAATCGCTCAATGTGAGGAATTTTTATGGATCACATGTTGCAATTTTTTAATTACAACTGAGTGATTCATAAATCGAAATCCCATTATCCTCTAATTTCAAGGACCTAAAGGAAAAATGTTGTTTTGTAAAACAATATATCATATTCCACATGAACATATCTTTGTTTTGTTATGATTCTATTCAAATTAAAATTGGGTCCCACACCACTTAGAGTCCTCATGAAATTCTATATTTAATAAAGGCATTTCTATAAGAATGAATTGTAAATAAACTCTATATGACACAAAAATATTATTAAACATACTGATTTAAATTTCATATTTTTTTTTAAAATTCATTATATAAACAATGTGATCTAGTTATAAAGATATCTAATTACTATCTAATTCATATTCATTACTCATGGAGTACATAAAACCCTTATAATGATGTTGATGAATATTTCATCCCATATCTATGTGATCACAATATTTGTTGACATAAACCCAAATTCTTATTATGCTTATCCATGATCTATTCATTTGTATAATTATATAAATTAAAATAATTTATTTACCATTCTATTAATTTATTCTATAAATGAATCCTAATATAATAAAAAAATTACTTTCCTTTGTATATCCTCCCACTGAAATTAATGAAAATACCTTATCACAACATTCTTAAAAACTAATGGAATGACATAAAAACTCCACATGAAATTAATTATCTAACTAATAAATACCATTAACCAAATTTATCCCATATATATAAATAATTAATAATACCCCATAATATATTATCATTATTTTATTCCTAGAGTATCTCCTCGATGAAAATAATAAATTAACTAAATGATTCCTTGAAAACAATGCAGTCTCATGCTTTAAGTCACCCAAATTCATACATACAAATAGTTCTAGGAGAGTCCAATATTTTAAATAATACTTCAAAAAGTAGTGTAAAAACATCATTACAAGAGAATAGAAACCCATAAACCCCATCAATATGGTATTAAAAATGATTAATTAAAAAAATGATGATAGTCTACACATAATGTCGGTTAATGGTTTAAATCATTAATGAAACAGATGAAATTTAATGTTGTATGATCACAGAAGATGTAAAACTATTATAACATTTTATAATGTTGAAAAATCATTAGAAAATATATAATATTATCATGATGACGATTTATTGTTGGTTATTTCCTATCATGTGGGTGATTTTAAGAGGATAAATTTTCTACCATGTAATCAAAAAAAATTAGAAAGGAACTCCAAAAAACATTCTACATAAAAAATATAATGTTAATATATCCATCTATTAGATGATTCTTCATTAATTATCAGGTTAATTATATTCTATAATCAATGATGGAAATTTTAAATTTTTAATCCCACCAAATATTCACCCCCTTTTACGATATTGTAAACAACACGGAATCCAATTTGGAGGAACCCTATATGAACAAGTGGTAATACCCTCTAGAACATAACATGAAATGTTTCTCAAATTACATCCATAGTTCCCCCCATTACATACATAATTTACATTTGAAGGATGAACTATAAAGTCATTTTCTTAGTAAACACGCCCACAAGAACATCACCACCAATATCAAGGAATATATATTTCATTGGTATTTATTGTGAATCTTATTTATATAAAAATCTGATATCAAATAATGAATATCTTTATCCTTAGTGTTTGAATAATATATGAAATTTTCTGAAAATACTGATATAATATTATCATGCTGCTCATGGAATAAAATGTAAATTAGTTTCTTAAATAAAACATCTATATTGTTCAAAAAGAACATAATGACATGAATATAAGATTTTTAATATATTATTTTTACTATGCTATAGGTGATATCACACACCCTAATTCTAATATGGTGGTAACTATATTTAACATTCTTCATATAAACTATTTCTCATGTGTTTTTATAAGAAAATCATTTATTTGGGGAAATTATTCAATATTATTGACCATAAAATTATTTATATTCTGATATTCAACGCACAGTCATTAGAATCCATCGACCTTGTTAACGAAAAAAAACAAATACACAAGGATTTATAGTTGGTCGAATGAAGCCTTTGGAAAATAATTCATCCAGATAATTATTTATTTATTTTTGTTATATAGTTCAATATGGTGGGAGGGAATAGAAAATACCTGAGTACCTGACACCATACTGATATATAGCAGCACCTTCATCTCCAATAGTATATTTTTTTAGTAAATGAATTGAAAATGTCAAGAAATCAAATAGTATATTTAAAAAATGTGTATTTATACTCCATTGAAACAATATTAATCATTATCACCCAATCTAGATTACTAATAATAGGTCCTGATGAGCTAGAAGACTAGTCTAATTTCCCCTATATACATGACTCATTACACCTTGGGTAGTAAATATTAATTTTAACGATAAAATTAAATCTTAGCAGTGTGAGTAACAATGTAGTCCAATTAATGAATAAATCTCTTGTATTATTATCATTTTTAAAAAATAAATATCATTGTTGAAGAGGATGTTCATGACGGGCATTAGTGAACCAACACTAACTCCATCAAGAGAGCTCTTTACATTTTTTGATATATTTCAACGGATATTTTGGATGACTCAATATATCCATATTTTAGGATAATGTGAATTATATGGAGGAATTACTATCAAATAATGTTGTAACATAACTAGAAATAATAGCAATGTTTTCGGTCATTATTACAGGACACACATCAATTCCCTGAAGAGAGTCATCTACTTTGAGAATTTCCATTATTTCTTTTGTCTTATGCTATAATCCTATTGTTAATTATGAATATAAATATTCTATAGATCCTGTCTATAATGATGATCTCATTCCATTACGTTGGGAAGTAAACACATTTAAATTCATTTGTATGTGACATGAAAATGCACATGAGATGAAATTAATTTTTTCCTCAAGGAACGAAATCATTGAGTGGCCAACTATTCAAACAATAAAAATTTTAGTGCACCATATCGGGAAACTATAGACGGAATATAATAATAATATTGTTAATGATCACCAATTATAATTCCACCACATGAATAATTTCTCTATCTATTCACATTAAATAAATACATAATGATGCACTCTGATAATGTGAATCCCCAATCAACATTAACATACCAGCCTAGTTATTTCCTACATTACTATCTTATATAGGAAAAAATCATTATAGTTTTACATTATAATAAAAGAAAACACCATGTCATAGTCTCAAAGAACCATCAATATACATTGGACATTAGCTTCTGATCCCACAGAACCATTGTTTAATAGAGTTAATTTAATAAACTATTATTGTGTATTCTGTAATTGTATGATCACCTTGGTGGAGGATGATAAAATATATGTAATTAACCAATAACATAAAAACTAGATTGAGTTGATCCCTAAAAATATTCTTTATTTATTATACTCTACATTCTCATTCGTCCATGATAAAAATATAGAATCCTATCATCTCTTAGTCGATCCAAAAAATAAGAGGATGAAACATTTCACATCAATGGAATCCCTTGTTACAAATTACTCGGTGATTCATTAAATCGTACCATCCCATAACTAATCCATATAAGGATCATTAATTCTCTAAAATCATGGTTTTATAGGGTAAGGAAATTTCACGGCCCAATCAATACTGTTTCCCAATAGGGGTAACACCCTGTAGACTAAATAGGGTATGTACAAACACTATGGTACAATATATAAACTGTGTATACTTTAAATTCATTATGTTTTGGTCATAATAATTGAAACAATTTCATGGTTCAAAAAAACCATCTGGATAACTAATGAGAATCTTTTTAAGGGTTATAGTATTGTAAAACATATAAATAATTAAATAAATCATCATTCAGGTGACCCAATGAAATAAATATTATCTGTAAAGTATTAGTTCAAAAAAATAAATCTTATATCATATTTCGTAAAAATAAATAATTTTATTGGAAAGTTATTAAATCTAACCATTTCCAAACCCAAAATTCAAACATAATGCTCAATATTATAATATATCTATCAGAAAACACTTGTATCATACTCTTGATGTCCTAATATTCCAATAATCTATTAATGAATTAATCCAAAACTACCCGTACACATAAATGAATTTACATAACCTCATTTGTTACTTTTTTCATAAACCAATTTGTATAACATATAAAAATAGAACAAAATTCATCCTTAACATGGATTAAATATAATTATATATCCCAATGTTTTATATATTATATCCTTAGTTTAAAAATGGTCCATATGTAATTAATTCTATATAATGAAAAAATAGAACGAAATGGGAATAAAGTGTATTTATAATCATAAACCCTTTATGTCTAAATTTAAATAATGTAATGAATAATTTGAGGAAATAACCAAACCCATTGGGGACATCAATTGATTATATCCAAAAAAGTATGTGGATTACATCATCTTCTTGTCATCGCAAAATTCTAATGATACACTATATTCATCATCCACCACCTCTATGAGGTGATTTCACATTTTGTGAAAATAAAACAGGATTGTATATAAATATTATATAGTACATGTGGGTTGTAATAAAAAGTATCCCAATAGTATCCCACCATCCCATTTCATATGTAGTTTTTATCAAATATATAGTATATTGTAAATTTAACTGAAAGATTTAATGGAAATGTTTGTCCAATTTATATTTTTACAATATCTTCAAATATTATCAAATTAATTTTTAAATGTGGATATAAAATAATTTTTATAAATAAATTCATGACTATTCATCCCATCATACATGAATGAATATATCATTCGAACTCAATAGTTTGAATAGTTTGTTAACAATCATAGAACTATGAAATTACATCAATTGGTAATTTGGATCAGATATCAAGGATACAAATGACATCTAGGAATTACTGATATATTTTCACACAAATCCATATTTCATAATCACATGTAGAAATATATCACACCCAAATAAATAAACTATTGTCCTCCATCAATGTTGGGTTTGTATCATGGTCGTCATTACATTCTTAGGTAATCATTTTTCACTCCCTGAATTCATATCATATGATACCCACTAAATTAGTCATTAAACCATATATGTTATATATATTTGTATATATCAATGAATCCATTTGATAATCTATCATGTCAAACAAGTTTCAACAATGATTGTTCAAAAAAAGAAAAATATAATTTAAAATTACATAAATTTTGAGGGTGTATGTTTTTTTGAATTAACAGAGTATATGCATAAATTTGATATTATTATTGTAGGGTTTCCCTATATATGAATAATTCCCATGACAGGTCATGTTTTCCGAAGTATATAGATTTTCAAATATGTGATGGTTTATTAAATGTTGTGTAAACGGGTTACACGACCTATACATTTTCACTTGAAAAAAAGTCACAAATTGTGAAAATACTATGAAGTGTCAACAAATTAAATATTAGTGACATGAAATGTAATGTTAGAAGTTCAAATTTTTATAATAATACTTCATGGGTTTTGGAAAAAATGACCCCTCTAGATTACCCGATGTGTAATGGTGTTACATGATATGTATCTATTGGGTGTTCATCTTTTAGGGTGATGCATAAACTTATTTTTCATTAATTAATCAATATATATCATTTATCTTAACCTAGAACCATGCTTTTGGAATTTTAGGATCCCCCATTCGATACATATTGATTCATTCCGGGTTATATCATCAAGAATGTTTCCTTTCAACTCTTAGTTAGGAGATCTTTAATGGTTATTATTTTTCATTATAAAAGGTAGGTATATTTAATGGCATTATTTTTTAATCAATGGTGAGGAATAATATTGATTATTTATTTATCTGTTTTGAAAAGTTGTTTCAGGGGCATATCCATGTTTTAATGGTGTAGTGGGTGTGTTTTATTATGGTAAGTGTTGTTTCCAATAATCTGTTAAAAATGTTTTTGAATAAGATCAATTGTAATATGTATATATTGGTTATAGGGACTATTTTCACCAATTTTGTTATTAAATATTGGAATATCTCTTAATAGGTACATTTGTCCTCCAGTTTTGCAGTGTCTGGTTCTATATCTAGCCTTTTCCAGGGAATTAATATGTTCTTGTTTTTAATAAATTGTTTCCTTACTAAGGTAGAATGTTATAAGAGTATATTTTTGTGTGTGTACAATTTGAGTTTAAAAAAATATATTTATCCTAATGTTTTTTTTAATTAAAATATTATTTTTAGTGTGTTGTGAAATTATGTTGTGAGACAGTTTTCAAATGATGGTTGGATGGAAATGGTTTGATGAATTGGTTTATACAAATTAGAATATTAGAATTCTTAAATATATATATATAATTTATATTAATATGTATCATACATATTAAGGGTTCTACTCATTATGATTTTATCTAATCACAAATCTTAATGATTAAGGGGCTTGATAGGTTCGTTGCGGTTGTACATTTTGTGGTGTTCCTTTACTATCTAGTCTTAGTTAATATGCCTTGTGGCTGGATGCGTATATGAATCTCTATGATAGGTATGAGTGTCCTTGATGTCCTTACATACTAAGATCCCTAGAGGGATATTACTTTTGATTTTTCTATTAGAATCTACAATATTTTTACATTCATAGATATTTTATTATAGATATGCATTATTTCATTTAAAAATAACATATATTAATTAATATATGGTTTATTTTTTTAACCAATCGACCTATATTATTTGGAGATAAAGAAAAATAGAAAATAAATTTTTTGGTAGGGTTGATTTTCATGAAGTAAATATAGTTCATTATTGAATTGAAAAATGATACAAATGTCCCAAAATGTAACATACCATATATAAAATGAATGAATGAAAATATTTCATCAGGTACATCATTATTCCATGATAATTCATGGGAATCTGTGCCTTAATTATCTATCCCATCATCCAATGATTGAATATAAATATGTAGATGTGATGATAATAATCATGGAAAATAGAGAGTTGTTTTATTTCACTAGTTTAGTAGTGATCTTCCATTCTATATGGATAATTACGTTTCTGATAGCTTGGAAAATAGTGGGAGGGTTGCAATCAAGCCATAGGTTGAGACATCCACTAAAACATTCCATCTTAAATACCTTGATAATATAAATCATATCAATTTTAAGAGACATTAGGATCCTCCCCAGACCATATAAACACCCCACTGTGTTTCACCTATTATTTCGGAATGTAGCATCATATTCATATAGAACTATATTTTCCCTAGAATCTCTATATTTATTAAACATGACCAACTCCTAGTATGGTAGAATCCATTGGTATTATACTGTTATTGTATGAGGATGGTAATTATCTTTTTATTCCAATATACATAATAATGATAAGATCATGAATAATTTTATAACATGAATCTTTTTTAGTTCATTTTTATTTTTCACAAAATTATTTATTTAAGAATGGGGTGTATATAAAAAGAATGAAAAAATTTCATGAACATGCTTATACCAACTTGTCCTCATAACATATATAATTTTATATAATGAAAAAACGAGGATATATAGTATCTTTGAGAAAAGAATCCTAAAAGTCGAAATGAGGTGTGCCTATATGTTGGACACCTAAGGGACTACCCCTTAAAATAGAGATGCATCAACATTTTATAGAGAAGTATAAATGAAATAAATGAGGAACAAAAAATGAATATCATCACTATTTTAGTCGCATAAGGCACATCTATAACCCCTTCTAATTCCAAATGATTGGATAAACTAATTATTGTGTATTTGGTAACAGTTCACCCTTCAAATGAGAGGGAATATTTATTGTATAATCCATATTTTTCTCAATCTCACAACCCAATTGTTTTGTATCCCCTATAAATTATCATGGAAATACTTTTTTAGGATAGATTTTAATTATAGGATGTTCAAAAAAATCATCACCATTAATGCAATTAATTCTCATAATTTCTTCACTCATTAAATTAAGAATCATTTTGCAAGGAGTTATATATCATTTATTCTATAGAAACAATTATATCAAGTGGGGGTCATGATATTTTTTCAAATAATGAAGAGGTGTATTTTTAAATGGTTCAACCATAAATTTCAAGAGTGTTTGATATGGTAAAACTAGGAATAATTCACTGAGATTCTATAATATTAAACATTGAATCTATGCCATATAAAATATTCCATATGATTTAAATGTATAAAATAAATTTTTTTCTAGAAATCTACAAGTAGATAAAGCCGGAAGAATAAATTACAGAATGATATACCTCCACCTAACATTAGCATATAAATATTGATTAAATGTACATGTAATTTTTATAAAAATACATCAATAATCAATAGGTTGAAAAAATATAAACAATGGAATAGTGGAAAATTTTCACTAAACAATGATTCCCCATATAGAATATTATTATTAGAGGTACTAATGTTCATTAGATCTAAAATTGGAAATTTTTAAACCTTTGAATTAGTAAACATATTTTAGAACAACAACATCATTCAAAATGATGATCCTACATGACATCAGAAGAGTATTTCCATCCCCTGAAGCCAAATGATTTTCTATTGAGACATGCAATGTATGAAAACTGACTAGCATGTTCCCTTACCCAAAACATCATAACACCAAGATAGATAATTTAGAGAACAAATTACCTAATTTCTATATTATTAATGGTATCATCATTTCTAGTTAATATACGATTTTTTCAATAAGAAATATTTATTTCTTCCAATTGATCACCTTCCATGAGAATTTCTAAGTTGAAAGAATATAATATTAAATTATTTTACCATTCATTTTATCTAATAAGTAAAGTAGATAATATCATTATATTAATAAAATATGTGGGTGAATGAATGTCCCTCATGGCTCTGATAGATTTTATTTTTTTAGTATCAACCATGTTGTCAAAAACATTATTAGTTATTCATTAAGAATGAATAAAATAATTTCTTAAAGAGGCTACCATTGTATAACACATTTAAAAAATTTTAAGTATACCACATGACAGCCATTGGGGGGCACAATAATATTTTCTATCACTGGATGTAGTTTTCTCGGAATAATTGAAAAAGTCATCAAATACATAACTAGTTAACAAAACATATGAATCCCCATTCAAGTGAATCAAAAAATTTTCAAAGAACAATATTTATTGAAATATTACCTCCTCTAGTGGATTTATTTATAATATTTGAACATTAAGTGATAGTGAGTTTTATATTTAATATACTTATTCCTTTTATGAATCCAAAATTATTTGAGGGAAAACTCTACTATGTAATAATATATAAATTTTGAGAAAATATTTTACCAATGACGTTTCATATACTATTATGATGATACATAATAAAAAATATTTGAATTTCATTTTCATTAATGATTTATTTTAATGAGTAAATGGAATTGAGTATTCATTAATTGTGTTAGATGATGACTATTGATAAAATAAATGAAATGATTACAGACATCAAAACAGATAATCTCTCAAATTTTTTTAAATATGTAATTTGGGAACCCATCTAGTCCCAGGGAGCTTATAATTTTTTTTCAAAAGACTATTAATTTAATCTCATCATAATGTAGCAATTAATTAAGTCTTCTATATTCATGATTATTAGCAATAATTTAGATTCTTTCTACCATAACATCAGTGAAAATATTTTCACCCTTAAATAAAATCATTTATTATGGGGAAATATGTGTGTTCTAATCGAATTTATTCTGAATACAAATAACCAATAATAATTGAGAATTTATAGTGGTCTATTTTAATTTCATAAAATTTTAATGAATTTGAAAAAATATAGTATTTTTATCAACTTCATTAATCAATGAAACATTCTAGGTATCCAATTAGATATGTTCCTTTATTTTTAAATGATTTTAGAGATCATGTGTGATCATTATTTTCTTCTTAATAATTGTACAAAAATCCTTCCCTATTTTATTTAATTTAATGGTGTAAATAAATGAATCCAAATTATGAATATTTTTTTCCAATTGGATAAATAATTCATGAAAATATACATTCAACATTTCTTTATTTTATTATTTTTTAAAATAATCAATAACATCAAAATTAATATTCATAGTATTCCATTATTCTTCCACTAATTTGATACTCTCTGCATGTATGAACAATGAAATATTAAATATGAATGTATAGGTATATTTAACTAGTATCATTACATGATATTACAAAATAATATGATGACTTAATTTTTATTTCACAAAATAAGTACAAGAAATTGAAGACAAAGCATCCATGGAATAATCATTAAAGAATCATTCATTTGTTTCCAAAAAAATTATTCATAAGACATATTTACCATGTGAATTTTGAAACCACTAGACTAAAAACATGAAGTTTACAATTATCAATAAAATCCATGAATTTTATGTATTATGTAGAAACTTTGACCATTCTAGGCCTCTCATATGTGTTCAGTATGTAATTGAAGTAATATAGAAGATACCATGAGTTGGTCATTGAGAACGTAACAACTATTATATACTCTCTTATGTCCCTTCAACCACAGTATTCATAGTATGAATAAAAAATGTATAAGATATATTGTATCCTAATATAGTTGAAACTAGGATTTACCAACTATTATACAGATGTGATAATTGAGATAGAATATAGTCCAATGTGAGAAGAGAACAAATTCTTTTTATTTCATTATTGGGATGATTAGTACTGATGGGAATGTAACCCAAATTATTAAGAGAATAAATCCTCTCAATAATATTATCTTATTATCTGATTAACCATAAGTATTAGGTTAATGAGCATATCAAAAAATAAAACACAAAAAAATTGATTGAATGTTGGAAATGACCTAACAATTCCAAATATGTATCTTCATTTTAACTAATTTTGGAGATAGATTCCTCTTTTTTATTTTATACATAATTAATGATGCATTATTATTTTTATTATTAAAAATACAATATCTCTTTTTTACCATGATTCTCAATTTTATCCATGCTGTGAATGTGAGTAATGGAGAACCATATTGCATGATTTTTGATTTAAAAAATGTTCCCATTAGCATACTAATTATGTAATGTAATGTGGTTATTTCAATATTCATATTTTTTATATCCATGAAAACATATAATATCTTGTAAATATGAATTCATATTAGATATGTTTTTTCAGTTTAATTGTTTAAATACTGACCATTTTTTCTTCAATGGCACTTAATTTATATATATATATAAAGATATTAATGATAGTATTATTGATTATTTCATTGATATAATCACCCACTAGGTGAAACTGAACCAAATAGTTACTAGTCACACATAAATAAAACATCAATTCACATGTTTATTGTCCTATGAAGATACATATATATGTATTATATTGTGTTGAAAATGAATCAAACTAAAATTTCCATATTTCTCAACTGAGGATATCAGATGAGGGGTATTATTATGTGGAATGTCCAATTTATTTTCTATAAAATCTCTAGAAGTACCATCAAAAGTGTCAAGAAATGTATATATAGTAGTGAAATATATATTATTCCCATCATCAATGGAATAAAAAAGAAAATATAATTTAATAATGAGAATTGAATGTACTGTTATTCTATTTATTCAATTATAAAACATGATTATTAGGTATTATAGATTTTTTTCCATTGTATATGATTAAAAATGAAAATTGTGTTGTTATTCATATTAATTTATAATGAGACAAAATTTAAATAAACATAAGATATCACAAAATTATAATTTTTCTAGAGTTATCATTTTAAGTGACTCAACAACTCGTATAATGGCTTGAACAATTTCAGTAGAGATGATAACATCCACAATTATCATAAAATATTTAATATTTACCCCATGAGTAATATATATTTAATGTTTTTTAGATTAATGGTTGTTGCCTCCACCTAATTCTCTATATATTCATTTTAAACACGTGATGTTGAAATCATTCACATTGTCTTCTTATAGATAATTGTATTCGGATGCTTCTTAACCAATTTTCCGTGGCCATTCTTCTATAAAAGAAAACCCCTATCATGAGAAATTATTTTTATTCTTTATTTTGTTTATATCTTTAAATGAAATGTTATTATTGTTTTTCATAACATATTTTTGATCAATCTAAAATATCAAATGGAGTTCAAACAATCCTACAAAATTCAAAAATGATAGATTATATTCATATTCAATTATTTCATCGATGAATTTATCCATGGAAACAATATCAATCACAAGTGTGAGTTTTGAAAAAATATTTGCCTCAATAAAGATCATTTAATAATGAACATAACCACAGTATAGTGTACACTGATACAAATCAAATATGTTTTGATAAATAATGTACAGAAACTGACAATTTGTTTTTCCAAAAAACAAAATTCCATCAGTGTATCCTAATAGTGGTTTGGGATGTGGAGTTTCACTGATCAAAAATATAAAAACTCAAATTTCATTAATAAATTATAAATATAATAGGCATAAAGAGAGAGTTACATATTCACCAAATGAATCAAGATACTCATTATTCCTCGTAATTACATGAAGATACCATCGTATAATTGGAATCATTTTCCAATCATTTCCACCCTATTAATAGACAATTGTAGACTTATGATCTCTGATGGTCTGTTTATTATCCCTATTGTAGTATAAAATATTCATTTGAATAGAGACCATACAACGATACATTTTCAACTATTGAATTTTATTATCTTTAATGACCTAGTAGCCACCACCATTAATTTTCATGAAAGTGGATGGTTTGTGGTAATCATAAATTGATGTATTTCTTACATAATGGGATCCAATAAATTAAATCCCTTAAAAATTTTTAGTTCTCATAGATTATATAGGATTTATGTTATCCATAATAGGATTATTTTTTGTAGTAGGGTCCGAAACCACACCATCGTATGAAATATCAATTTTTGGATTAAAATAATCTATTAAATGTGGAAATTAAATTATTCACCCATTATTTGGATAAAAAAACATTGATAAATTGTTATATTTACTTTCTATTATGAATGTGATGCATTACTTGATTATATTTCAGAGGCATTATAGAAAATACATATGTGATACCCTATAGAGAAAGTTAGCTCACACAATTCATACCCCTTCGGTGATTCATATAATTTGTTTTGTATTTCAGTGTAGGGAAAATAAATAGACCACGTTGAGGGGGTGTTGTTTTTTAATAGATGGGTTTTGGGTAGCTAGTGGTGAGTTGGTGGGAGGTTTCCCACATTATCAAATGATGTTGTTTGAAAATATTATTTATTTTATAGTACATTTTATATTTACATATCACATATAGATTATTTTTTACATGTTTCAGTTTAATGAATTATGTTATTTCTTAACTTTTATGGAATATATTTTTATCCTTTGAGGTTTCAATATTTTTCCAATAAATACATAATTTCGTTAAATTATGTTTTGTGAAATCAATACCTTTAAATTTTTATTCATAGGTTCTAGTCACCAACTCATAGAAATTGGGAATTTCATTCAATTTTGTAAGGTATCATGCCATGTTCTAGTTTGAGTGAATATGCATTCTAGTTTGATTAAAATATACAACATAAGACCTTTTCTCAATATTAATTATATTTGGACATTTGGTAGAGTATATATTGGATTTTTTATATGTGATAGTTATATTTCATTATGATCTAGGACATCACTCTTTGCGATGAGACTCATGCTATAATGGGATATCAGTACGAGTGTAACCAATTTTGGTTTCATGAGGTTAATATTTGTTTTTTAGGGTATTCTAGTTTTAGATGATATTTATTTGTTATATGATAATTCCATTTATTTCAATGTGAAATATTATGCCTCAAAGGTTTATTCTATGTGTTACTTAAGATGGTGCATCTAATGATCATTATGGGAATCCCATGATGGAATAGAAAATTTACAATTCAATCATGATGAATTTTTATGTTGTGGAACAATATTTTCCTCATGAATTTTATCTGGATTTTTAGGTACAATAAAGTTTCGTAGGATATAAATAATGATCATGGTAGTTATTTGACAGGAAGCGACTATCTAATAAATGATCGCATGGAACTTATGTGGTGGATGACAGGGATGAATGTGTTTATTGGATATTTCTCTTTCTAGTTATAATGGATAGTATGTTGGTGAAATTTGGGTATTCCAGACATGATTATCCTACCAAGGGTTGGTGGGATTCAATTATATTTATCGATAAGATTTTGGGATTGTAATAAAAGGGTTTTTTGACTATATTTTTCAAAAATTCTCCAAACATTATTATTTTATAGATGTCTCATATGATCCCCTATTTTCATTATGTAGTACATAGAGTGTCATTATACACCCAATTGATAGATGATATTGTTATATTTTTACAAGGTCATGTGAATAATGACTAGGTAAAAGACCATATGTACCAACATGGTTTAGGATTAGATAACATATCATCGGTATCTATGAAGAATATGTAAAACTATATTGAGATATAGTAAGTGGATATGATTTAACAACATAATTTGGAAGTAAATTATGGTAATTAATTTTCTTCTCTAACACATAGTAGAAAATTTAGTGTCACTCATATGAAACAATGGAAAAGGAATGATCAGCAAAAAAGTGTTCTAGGTGGTTCTATGTAACATCCCACGTAAATAAAGAATATGACATTCTCATATTTCATAATATTTGTGAATAAAATATTAATATTAATTTAAAGGGAATTATATGTTCAATAGTGTACCCAATATGCAACAATGAGTTTCTTTGAAATCTTACGTTTCACACTAATAATATAATAATATTATTTAAAATGGTTGCTAATGTCTAGAAATTGTTATGGAAGGAATGGACAGAACTAACTACCAAATTATTATATATACTTGTAAAATATTTTTTATTTTATCCAAATAAATGTTAGAGGCATAAAATGAAAATGAATCCAATTTTAATCTTAAATATTCAAATATTCTTTAAAAGGTCAATTAACCGCCTTTTGATGGAGAACCCTTGTTGAATCAAATTTTTTAAAATTTTATATATTCTATTGGAAAAAATAAAATTATTCTTTATAATTTGGACATCAAAAATTACTTTGTGTAAATTTTTGGTATTTTTCCGATAATTTCATTTTTTAATGAATAGTGAAAAATGTTGTATTTTAATTCAAAAGCTCCTTTTAATCTAATTTATTTATATGATTATATTATCTTTTGAATTGGTTTTAATGTGAAATTAGAATATATTATTACCATTTATTCCAATGGGGTTCATTAGAATTAACATCTCTTTGAAATTGGACTTAAACAAGTGTCAATCTTTTGATTGATATTACTTCTTAAAAACATGCTATTTGTTTTGATAGTGGGAATTAATTTTTAAATTAATCAATACAACTTATATTTTTTGAATTTTGTAAAATAGAAATCATTTTTAAATTCAGAATATTGAATATATATTAGGGTAAATTTTTGGTATTTTTCTGAAAAACTTCAATTTTTGATGAATCGTGAAACCACTAAGTGGTAGTTAAAAAAACCGATTTTTCGATTAAATGAATATCTACCACTTTTGTGAATTAAATTTAAAAAATCCGACATAAATTGTTGTCATTAGGATGTAAAATGTGGTTGAATTGGATTAAAATAATTTTTAGGTGAATAATAACTTTTATGTTTTTTATCGCGATTAGAGGTAATTAGTGTAATTTAATGAAAAAATAATGTTTTAATAATATGAAATGACTTTAAAACATGTGATACCATTATTTAATGAATCATGGCTGACCAATAAAATCCAAGGGTCAACTTGGGGACCCCATGGAGCCACTTTTGTAAGAAAATGTCATTAATAACTTTTTATTTAATGTTAAAATAAAAATGTCACAAACATGTATTGTTTTACAAAAACAATTTTTACATGCGGTTATATAAGTAATATTTTTTACTATAAATTTTTATTGGAAGGATAAAAAGATTTTCTAAATCATAGTATTTTTTTAATAATTTTTTGACTTTAAGTAAATTAATTTATTTATGACACCACGATGATGCAACGATTACCTCATTGATGAATGATTTAAATAAAATGAGAAGATAAGGTAAAATCTAAGACATAAAATTGTAAAAAACCTATTGAAATGGTGGATTTAGAACCCTTATAACCTTATCCTCGAAATATATAATTGCGGGACCTTTAATATCCGTAAATCATTTAATAATAAAGTAGCTTTTCAAGACTTTCCAAGAGTTCCCCTCCACCCTCTTATAAAAGGCCCCCACCTCTACCACCATATCCATGCCTCTCAAGGCTTTGGCTCGGACATGCTCTTTTAATATTATCTCTCCACATCCCACTCCTCATCCTAGAATCATTACCTCAGGTAGAAATCTCTTTAATAAACCGTTTTGGTACAAACCAAGAGGAGTTACCCGATTTAAATGTAATGTATTCTCTTATGTTCATTTGTTTTATTTTGCATTCCAACCCCCTAAAATATTTTTATTCATTTATTTTGTCTGAACACAACTATATTAAATATTCTAGGATGTTTTAATGATAAATATTCTAGCTACACTTACAAACACCTTCATCTAATGGTTAAAGAACATATTGTTTATGTGGATGAAAAATTATTGCCTAATGAAATGATGATTGCTAAATCTTCTCTTAACACCATTCATGGTGGCCATTATGATGTCACTGTATTTTATATATGATATATATGGTATTTATGTTTTCTATATGCTTCTGTATGTTATATTTATAACATACCATTATGTTTTTCATGTTATGAAAATGCGATAATTTCATACGTGGAAGTGTGGACTACCGCCCCCTCAAGTGATGTGACTCGTTCATGCAATACATGGAATTTATAAATAATGAAATTAATGAACTTATGTGACCTATATAACATATATATTATACTGGAATTATAATATATATATATATATCTCATTTAGTTTTAATTCCGTTAATGTGACAATGAAATGAAAGTAGCGTTCATGCGTACGTACGGCCTACCGTCTCCATGAACGGTGCATTTCATTTTCTTATCTCCGAATGTTATGGAATAGTATTAAAAGAATATATACTGGATATATATGATATTAAAATAATTTTTACTATTCTGTATATGTGGTAATTATAACTACATGGGCAATTCTTTTCAAAGAAGTTCATTTTTGACTCCTGTACCGAACATCGACAAAAACATCTGATATGAAATCAAATTATTAACTAATTATTATAACATTATAATATGTGCCATTAATTTAATAATTAACTTTAAAGGAGGTACTTAAGCAATTATAAATTGACCAAATTTTATTATTCAGGAATACAATGAAACGAACAAGACATGTCGGACATGAGGTAAGGGAGCCAACCTCTCTCTTTCTGTTTAAGTACTATATTTTACGTCATTTCTTTTAAGATCACATTTATTATGTTTGGGGATATTATTTTTTATTCCTAATTCTGTAAATTTTATTTTCATATTATGAAAGACCCTATTTGATATCATAACCCCATTTTTGGATGTTTTAAGTGGCGTTGTTTGGCTGCCGAGTTTTCGTAAGGGGTTTTTCATCTCACTTTTATTCCCGTGAGATTTATGCTACATTTGCAACCATTTCCTTTGAGTGGTATATGTACTTCCCATTATTCTACTCTTTGTGTAATATAATTTCTTTTATGAGTATTTACATCAATGTTGTATTGTCCTTCTTTCATGTGGTGCACGTTTCGAAAGATACCCATGTCGGTAAGGGAACCTTTCACCCTCCTCCTTTTAAAAGACTTCTTTTGTTATGACTTTTAATTTACATCTTATTATGTTGGGATAAGTTCTTATATAACCTTATTTATGTAAATTTAATTTCCAATTAATGAGATACCCTTTTTGTCTCATCAACTCATTTTCTGAGTTTTAATGTGACACCGTTAGGCTGTCAAATTTTTACAAGGGAACTTCTTAACCCAATTTAGATATCTTTGGGTTCAACTTGTAGTTATTGAAAATGTCATCCTATGAATATGTGTGAATGACCTATGATTCTTTTACACTTTATATATTATTATATTGGGTGTATTTATATTTTTCACACATATTTATGAGATTGAATTATCCTTAATTTAAGGATACCATCTTTATAATGGATTTAATCTCAATTTACATTTCCATTGAGACTTCATTGTTGTTATTCACCAATTAACTCTTATATAGTGTATTTACTATCCTTTGACATATTATATCATGAATCCCTTTATTCTCATGATATTATATTGTTATGATTAAATGTTATTACGTAATTACTTTTATTCAAGAGTCTCTCATTTTGTTAAAAAATATTTAACAAAAATATCATTTTTAAATGATTTAAATATTTTTCATTAAAAATCAATATATTTAATTTCCATGTTTTAAAATTGTTTTTATTTATTTATTTATATGGAAAATAATTTGTTAAAATTATATTTCCAATAAAATATTCAATGTGTTATGGGACACTTTGATTCTAAAATCTCTTTTAAATGTCTTCTTTTAATATTTTCAATGTATAAAGGGATTTTTCTCACAAAGAGTTTTAGTGATTTTATTAGATGTTTTTATTTCTAATAGTATCATGATGTGATCTCTTGTGATTGAAATTTGTAAATGTTTTCATTCCTTTATAATTGTTTTATGTTTTATGATTTTTTAATGGTACTTGGACATTTGATGGGTGGTTACATGATAAACTATATGACGGGTGGTGCCGTGAATAACAGGATGGGTGGTTATGTTATAACCTCCAATGCATTGGGTATTGAAGTCAGCCGTATGTCTATTCCATGTAGTGATATGTGTGGAAGTTTACTGTATGGTTATCCAATTTAAGTATGTTTATGTCCGAAGTTACCATTATATGTTATGTGTTCTCTATATAGTTTATGGTTATCTTTTGGCTACAAATGATAAGAAGTGATCTTTTATTCAGTGAAGTGTTTTTAATAATTCATAACGGTTAAAAGTATTACATTGATAAATTATTCATGGTTTACTTGTTGTTTTGAAAAAACTAACATTTTTCCTTCATTGTGTATCATTTACTTGGATTTTTATGATCATCACATGTTTTTTTGAAATGTTTTTCACAAGACATAAAAATGAAAAGGTTCAACGATGGGATCAATGAAAGACATTCTATCTAAAACATGGAAGTAGACATGATTCTTTTTAAGATTTATTATTTTATGGAAACATAGTAGAACTTTCTACTTTGTAATATTTTGAGATGTAATAGTTATGTCCTAATTATCTAAAACTCTAAACCTGAAAAGATCCCCTACGTGAATTATTCATTTAATTAAGGATTATGTAATTTTTTAAGGCCGAGTCCTTATATTTGGAATCATAGGTCAGTTTACATAACTTTAGAGGATAGAGTATTATTTAAGCATAAGTGACAAGTTGTGTATAACCACAATGGGTAGTATATTAGATGGAGTCATTGTTTTTTTGAAAGTTAGAATGAGTTTGAGATAACTTGGATAACTATATCTTAGTGTTTATCTTCCTCATTATTATATGATGATTTTACTGATATGCTCACACTGACCTTTTTGGATTTAGTAAATGGCTGGAACTAGCAGGCACCAAAGTAACAGTGGATGTGAAGGAAATTGTGACAGTTTTCTGAGTGAGCAACTAAATGATATGGGAGATGCACTGAGAACTATTGTGTTTATCATCATCCAACTATTTGGAGTCATGATTGACCACCTAAACCTTGGTGATTTTTATAAGGCATCATATATACGAGATACAAATCCCTACGTACGTTCAGGTAATAATCATAAAGGCAAGTGTGTTCAAAAACCTATGTGTCAAAGTGGTGGAAAGAAACACCTAGGAAAATGTTTCAAAGGGACAGAAATATGATATAGATGTGGAAATGATGGTCATAATGTGAGAACCTTCCATGGAAAAAGACGCATCTAGTCCATTCTAGGAAATGGAAATAATTTCTTTCTGATGGATCAATTGAATGTTTTAAATGTGGTGTGCATGGTCATTATGCAAACACATGTCATATGATGATGTTTCAGGAATGGGATCCCCAAAATTGTACAAATATTCATTTACCAATACCTAATTCCATTCCGATTGAGGATGATGAAACTGGAAATGACCAATCAAAGGTATGGATTATTTCATAACATATGTTTTATTATTTTGGAATCATAGGATATGATTCATGATTTTGTTTGTAGGAAAGAATTATTTTAGAATAAGTTTGGAAGGAATGGTTAATCAATCATGATGAATGATGACTGAGTATGAAGTCAACATATAAGGCATTCAAAATTTATGGAAGATTTTAGAATTGTGAAATTCTTATAATTATTAATTGTCTTATGTTGATGGGGTTACATTAGAAGACTTTTTATAGTATGTGTAACCCTGATGTTTGATATATGAAAATTTTATTAAAGGAATAGTTATCTGTTCTTTTGTGGACATAGTTATAATGAACCATTTTGGTTTATATGATCCTTACATTTGAGGTAATTATGGGTTACTATATGTTATGATGGAAAATGAAAGGTATGAGATAAAATTCAGGGTAAATTTTGTTATGGTTATTTTTCATGATTTTATCTCTTTTTGGGGAATGTGTTGAGAATTATATAGTTTTGGAAAAAGGACAACACACAAATCATGAGACAACCCATCGCGTCTGAAAAATCTGTTGGAATCGAACTCACAACCAATGTGCGACTGGTATTTATAGCCTACCACTGGACTACGTGAAGTCCCTGGTTTGTATGAAAAATAATTTCTAGTTATATAATTTTATTAATCAAGAATAATATGATTTTGGGTTATCTAGGAAAATATTGACCTATCATGGATGATATATGAATATGTTAATTACTTTTCAATATGAGACTTTTAGGGCAACTGATGTTATTTAGAGATAAATGTTAATTTTTTTTACCTTGGAAGACTATGTGATTAAATCCTTCAAAGAATTGGGTTTCAATATTAGTTTGTTTTACTTTGAATAATTTTATGGACAATTGTTTATTGAATGGTCTTTGTAGAACTTTGGGTTTTGTTGGAAATGTTTTGGAGATTAAGAATAGATTTTCTTTTTATAAAGGATTGTACTTTATGGGTATTATCTAATCTCGTACTAACAACATTGGTTTTGCTTTTTTTTCTAAAGACATGGGAAATATATAGTTCACTTTAGTGTATTAGGAAATTCTCTAGATGTTGATTATATCACACTAAATTTGAACAAGTCATCCTAAATACTCATCTTTTAAAGAAAAAAGAGTTTGTGTAAGAAATTTAGTAAGAGATGAATGTCTAAACAACAAGAAAGTATGTATCCTTGAAATTTATAAAGCTCATCAATAAATTACTTAATGAAAATTAACATAAAAAAATGTTGTATGTTAACTTTTCCTATTGGGGAATCAAATACCATTTAACCCATCACATGTTTGTGATTTTCTTATGGTTAACTTTCTCTTAGTAATGATTTCTATCACTCTCCATCAGAATATGACCCTTTGATTTCTCTTCCATGTCTATGTTTTCCTACATGGATTCCTAGTATGGGTTAAAACGGATGACCTTTGTACTTATCTTTCTTTATTCTTGAGTGATAGTTTTTCTGACTCTTTTTCTGATGTGGGGCATTCAATGATGTTTTCAGCCCAATATTAAAATTGTGAGGACGCAATTTCCAAAAGGGGGGATGGATGTAACATCCCAAGTAAATAAATAATCTGACATTATCATATTTATTAATATTTGTGAATAAAATATTAATATTATTTTAAAATAAATGCTATGTTCAATAGCGTACCCAATACGCAACAATGAGTTTCTTTGAAATCATACGTTGCACACTAATAATATAATAATATTATTTTAAATGGTTGCTAATATCTAGGCATTGTTATGGAAAAATAAATAGATCTAACAACCAAATGATTATATATTCTTGATAAATAATTTTACTTTTATCCTAATAATTGTTAGAGGCTTAAAATGAAAATGAATCCAATTTTAACCGTAAATATTCTAATATTATTTAAAAGTTCAATTAACCTCCTTTTGATGGTGAACCCATTTTGAATCCACTTTTTGACATTTTTATATGTTCTATTGGACCAAATAAAAATATTCTTTAGAATTGGGACATCCAAATTTACTTTGTGTAAATTTTTGGTATTTTTCCGATAAAGATCGTTTTTTTAATAGTGAAAATGTTGTATTTTAATTCAAAACAACTTTTTAATCTAATTTATTTATATGATTAGATTATCTTTTGAATTTTTTCTCAAGTGAAATTAGAATATATTTTTAACATTTAATCCAATAGTGGTCATTGAAATTAAATTTACATTGAAATTTCACTTAAAGAAGTGTTAATCTTTTGAATGATATTTCTTCTTAAAAACACGCTATTTTTTTGACAACGGGATATAACAATTAAAAACATCAATTTTTGATGAATAGTGAAACCGCTAAGTGGTAGTTAAAAAACTGATTTTTTGTTTAAATGAAACATTAACACTTTTCTGAATTTATTTTCAAAAATCCAACTTACATGGTTGTCAGTAGGATGTAAAATGTGGTTCAATGGGATTAATATAATTTTTTGGTGAATAGTTACTTTTATGTTTTATTAATCGTGATTAGAGGTAGTTAGTGTTATTTAAGGAAAAAATAATGTTTTAATAATATGAAACGAGCTTGACACATGTCCTACACTTATTGGATGAATCATGGCCGACCATGAGAATCCATGTGTCAACTTGGGGACCCCATGGAGCCACTTGCGTAAGAAAATGAAATTAATAACTCTTTATTTAATCTTAAAATAAAAATGTCACAAACATGTATTGTTTTAGTAAAACAATTTATACATGGGGTTATAAAAGTAATATTTTTGACTATAAATATTAATTGGAAATATAAAAATATTTCCTACATCATAGTATTTTTTTATAATTTTTAGACATTAAATAAATTAATTTATTTATGACACCACGATAATGGAGCGATTACCTCATTGATAAACAAATTAAATAAAATGAGAAGATAAGGTAAAATCTAAGACTTACACTTTTCAAAAACCTATTGGATGGGCGGATTTCGAACCCTTGTCACCTTATCCTCGAAATATATAATTGTGGGACCATTAATATCTGAAAATAATTTAATAATAAATTAACTTTTCAAGACATTCAAAGAGTACCCCTCCACCCACTTATAAAATGCCCCCACCTATACCACATTAACCAAACCTCTCAACCAATTGTGTCAGAAATTCAATGCTCATTTTATCTTTGCACATCCCTCTCCTCATCCATGAAACCTTATCTTAGGCAAAAAGCTCTTCAAGAAACCCTTTTGGTTCAAACCAAGAGGAGTTACTCGATTTAAAGGTAATGTCTTCTCATATGTTCATTTTTTTTATTTTGCTTCTCCAACCCCCTAAACTATTTTTATTACTTGATTTTGTAACAACACAAGTATATTAAATATAATAGGATTTTGTTATGATATTGATTCAAGATACACTTACACACACCTCCGTCTAATGGTTAATGAACATATTGTTTCTGTGGATGGAAAATTACTGCCTCACAAAACGATGATTGTTAAATCTTCTCTTAACACCTTTCATGGTGGACATTATGATGTCACTAGATCTTATATATGATATATATGATATTTATGTTTTCTATATTCCTATGTATGTTATATTTAAAACATACCTTTATGCTTTTCAAGTTGTGAAAATGCGATAATTTCATGCAAGAAAGTGTGGACTATCGCCCCCTCAAGTGATGTGACTCGTTCATGCAATACATGGAATGTATAAATAATGATATTAATGTACTTATGTGACCAATATAACATATCTATTATACTATAATTATAATATATATATATATATCTCATTTAGTTTTAATTCCATTAATGTGACAAAGAAATAAAAGTAGCGTTCATACGTACGTACGTCCTACCATCTCCATAAACAGTGCATTTCATTTTCTTATCTCCGAATGTTATGGAATAGTATAAAATGAATATATACTAGATATATATGAAATTTAAATTATTTATAATACTGTTTATATGGGTTAATTATAACCACATGAGAAATTATTTTCAAACAAGTTCATTTTTGACTCATGTACCGAACATCGACAAAAACGTCTGATATGAACTCACATTGTTAAATTATTATTATAACATTATAATATGGGACATGAATTGAATAATAGACATTAAAGGAGTTCCTTAAGCTATTATAAATTGAAAAATGTTTATTATTCAGAAATATAAAGAAATGAACAAGGCAAGACTGACATGAGGTATATGATCCAACCTCTCTCTTTCTTTTTAAGCACTGTCATTTATATCATATGTTTTAAGCTCATATTTATTATGTTTGGGGATTTTATTTTATATTCCTCTTTCGTTTCGTTTTATTTTCATATTATAAGAGACTCTATTTGATCTCATAAACATATTTTTGGAATTTTTATGTGGTTCTGTTAGACTACTGAGTTTTCGTAAGGGGTTTTTCATCTCACTTTTATTCACATGAGATTTATGCTATATTTTCCAACATTTCAATTGAGTGGTATATATACTTCCCATTATTCTACTCTTTGTGTAGTATACATTCGTTTATCCGTATTGAAATAAATGTTGTATTGTCTTTCTTTCTTGGGGTGTACGTTTCGAAAGATACCCAAGTCGGTAAGGGAACCTTTCACCCTCACCTTTTTAAAAGACTTCTTTTATTATGTCTTTTAATTTACATCTTATTATGTTGGATATGTTATTCAATATCCATATTGATGTAAAATTTATTTCCAAGTGATGAGAAACCCTTTCTGTGTCATCAAATCGTTTTCTGAATTATAAAGTGACATCGTTAGGTTGTCGAATTTTTACAAGGGCACTTTTTAACCCAATTTAGATTTCGTTGGGTTCAACTTGAAGTTATTGAAAATGTCATCCTATGAATATGTGTGAATGACCTATGATTGGTTTACACTTAATATCCACTTATATTGGGTGCATTTATATTTTTGTCACATATTTATGAGATTGATTTATCCTTAATTTAAGGATACCATCTTTATAATGGATTTCATCTCAATTTACATTTCCATTGAGAGTTCATTGTTGTTATTCACCAATTCACTCTTATATGGTGTATTTACTGTCATTTGACAAATTATATCATGAATCAATTTATTCTCATGATATTATAAAGTTATGATTAAATGTTACTCAACAATTATTTTTATTCAAGAGTCTCTCATTTTGTTAAAAACTCATTAACAAAAATATAATTTTTAAATGTTTTAAAGATTTATTATTATAAATATTTATATTTAATGTCCATGTTTAAAAAATGTTTTTATGTATTTATTTATCAGGAAATTAATGTTTTACAATTATAATTCCATTAAAAGTTTCAAAGTGGTATGGGACACATTGATTCTAAAATCTCTTTTAAATGTCTTCTTTTAATATTTTCAAAGTATAAAGGGATTTTTCTCTCATAGAGGTTTAATGATTTTATTAGATGTTTTTATTTATGATAGTATCATGATGTGATCTCCTGTTATTGAAATGTGGAAATGTTTTCATTCCATTATAATTGATTTATGTATTATGATTTTGTAATGGTACTTGGACATTTGACAGGTGGTTATGCGATAAGCCATATGAAGGGTGGTTCCGTGAATACCAGGACTATTGGTTACGTTATAACCTCCAATGCCTTGGGTATGGAAGTCATCCGTATGGCTATTCCATGTAGTGATATGTGTGGAAGTCGACCGTATGGTAATTTCATTTAAGTATGTTTATGTCCCAAGTTACCTTTATATGTTATGTGTTCTTTATATGGTTTATGGTGATCTTTTGGTTACAAAGTATAAGTAGTGATCTTTTATTCAGTTAAGAGTTATTACTATTTCATAAAGGTGAAAATTATTACTTTGATAAAGCAATCATGGTTTACTTTTTGTTTTGAAAAAACAAACATTTTTCCTTCTTTTTATATACTTTACTGGGCTTTTTATGCTCATCCCAATTTTTTTTAAATTTTTTCCACAGGACATAAAGATGAATAGGTTCAAGGATGGGATCAAGGAATGACATGCTATATAAAACATGGAACAAGGAATGTTTCTTTTTAAGAGTTTTTATTTTATAGAAACTTAGTAGAAGTGTAAACTTTGTAATCTTTTGATATGTAATAGTTATGTTTTAATTCTATAAAACTCTAAACCTGAAAAGATCCTCTATGTGAATTATTCATTTAACTCATGATTATGTAATGTTTTAAGGTCGGGTCCTTAGAGTTGGTATCAAAGGTCAGTTTAGATAACTTTATAGGTTAGAGTGTTGTTTAAGCATAAGTGATAAGTTGTGTATAATCACAATGGGTAGTACAATAGATGGAGTCATTATTTTTTTTGAATGTTTGAATGAGTTTGAGATTAATTGGTAACAATATATTAGTGTGTATATTCCTCATTATTATATGATGATTTTACTAATATCCTCACACTAACCTTTTTGGTTTTAGTAAATGGCTAGAACTAGCAGGCACCAATGTAACAATGGATGTGACGGAAATTGTGACAGTTTTCGGAGTGAGCAACAGAATGATATGGGTGCTGCATTGAGAACTCTTGTGTTTATCCTCAACCAACTATCTGGAGTCATGATTGACCACCTAAACCTTGGTGATTTTTATAAGGCATCATATACGCGAGAAACAAATCCCTATGAATGTTCAGGTAATAATCATTAAGGTAAGTGTGTTAAAAAACCTATTTGTCAATGATGTGGAAAGAATTACCTAGGAAAATGTTTCAAAGGGACAAATATATGCTATAGATGTGGAAATTACGGTCAAAAGGTGAGAACCTGCCATAGAAAAGGAAAGCATCCAGTCGAATCGAGGAAAGGGAAAGAAGTTCTTTCTGATGGATCAATTGAATGTTTTAAATGTGGTGTGCATGGTCATTATGAAAACACATGTCCTACGAAGATGTTTCAGGAATGGGATCACCAAGATCATACAAATATTTGTTTACCAATACCTAATTCTATTCCGAGTGAGGATGAATAAACTAAAAATGACCAATCAAAGGTATGGATTATTTCTTAACTTATGTTTTCCTATTTTGGAATCATAGGATATGATTCATGATTTTGTTTGTAAAAAAGAATTATTTCAAAATATGTTGGAAAGGAATGGTAAATTGATCATTAAGAATGCTGAATGAGTAAGAAGTAAATATATAAGGGATTCATGATTTATGGTAGATTTTAGGACTGTGAAGTTCTTACAAGTATTAAGTCTATTTTGATGATGGGGTTACATTAGAATACTTTTTATAGTATGTGTAACCCTGATGTTTGATATATGAAAATTTTATTCAAGGAATAGATATCTGTTCTTTTGGGGATATAGCTATAAAGAACCATTTGGGTTTATATGATCCTTACTTTTGAGGTAATTATGGGTTACAATATGTTATGATGTAAATTAAAAGGCATGAGATAAAATTGAGGTTAAATTATGTAATGGTTATTTTTAATGATTTTATCTCTTTTTGGGGAATGTGTTGAAAATTATATAGTTTTGGAAAAGGGACAACACGCAGACCGTGAGACAGCCCATGGCGTCGGACAAAGCTGTGGGAATCGAACCCACAACCAATGTGCGACTGGTATTTATCACCTACCAATGTACTACGTGTAATCCCTAGTTAGTATGAAAAATGCTTTTTAGATATATAATTTTATGAATCAAGAATAAGTTGATTTTAGGTTATCTAAGAAAATATTGACCTATCATGGAGGATATATGAATAGGTTAATTACTTTTCAATATGAGACTTTAAGAGCAACTGATGTTATTTGGAGATAAATGCTAATTTTTTTACCTTGGAAGACTATGTTATTAAATCCTTCAAAGAATTGGGTTTCAATATTAGTTTTGATTACTTTGAAGAATTTTATGGACTGTTTTTTATTGAGTGGTCTTTTTAGAACTTTGGGTTTTGTTGGACAAGTTTTGCAGATTAAGAATACATTTTCTTTTTATAAAGGATTATCCTTTTTGGGTATTTTTTGATCTCATACTAAAAACTATGGATTTTCTTTTTTTATAATGACATGAGAAATATATAGTTCTCTTTTGGGGATTAGGTGATTCACTAGATGTTTATTATAAAACACTTAATGTGAACAAGTCATCCTATATACTCATCTTTTGGAGGAAAAAAGAGTTTGTGTAAGAAATCTAGTAAGAGATGAAAGTCTAAAAGACCAGAAAGTATGTTTCCGTGTGATTTAGTAAAGCTCATAAATTAATTCATCAATGAAAAGTAACTTGGAAGAAAAATTTATTATGTTTACTTTTCCTACTAGTGAATCAAATACCGTTTAACCCATCACAAGTTTGTGATTTTATTATGGTTAACTTTCTCCTAATCATGTTTTCTATCACTCTCCATCATAACATGACCCTTTATTTTCTCTTCCATGTCCATGTTATCTTACATGGAATCCTAGTATGGGTTAACTCGGGTGACCTTTGTACTTCTCTTTATTTCTTTTAAAGTGATAGTTTTGATGACTCTTTTTCCAATGTGGGGCTTTCAATGAAGTTTCTAGCCCAATTTTAAAAATGCGAGGATGCAATTTCCAAAATAGACGAAGGATGTAACATGCTAATTATATAAATAATATGACATTATCATATTTATTAATAATTTTGAATAAAATATTAATATTAATTTAAAGGGAATTCAATGTTCAATAGCATACCCAATACGCTACAATGAGTTTCTTTGAAATCTTACGTTGCACACTAATAATATAATAATATTATTTTAAATGTTTACTAATGCCTAGGAATTATTATGGTAGGAATGAAGATAACTAACTACCAAATGATTATATATTCTTGTCAAATATTTTTTCTTTTATCCAAATAAATGATAGAGGCTTAAATGTAAATGAATCCAATTTTAAGCGTAAATATTCTAATATTCCTTAAAAGGTCGATTAACAGCCTTTTGATAGAGAACCCTTTTTAAATCCATTTTTTGACAATTTTATATGTTATATAGGACCAAATAAAATTATTCTTTATAATTGGGACATCAAAATTTAATTTGTGTAAATTTTTGGTATTTTTCCGATAAAGTTCATTTTTTATTGAATAGTGAAAAATGTTTTATTTTAATTCAAAACATATTTTTAATATAATTTATTTATATGATTATATTATCATTTTAACTTATTTTAAAGTGAAATGAGAATATATTTTTACCATTTAATCAAATGTTGGTCATTGGAATTAACTTCACTTTGAAATTGGACTTAAACAAGTGTCAATATTTTGATTAATATTGCTTCTTAAAAACACGCTATTTGTTATGACAACGAGAATTAATTATTAAATTAATTAATGAAACTTATATTATTTTAATTTTTTTAAATATACATAATTTTTTAATTTGGAATATCAAATATATCTTATTCTAAATTGTTGGTATTTTTCTGAAAAACATCAATTTTTGATGAATAGTGATACCACTAAGTGGTAGTACAAAAAACTGATTTTTCATTTAAATGAAACTTGACCACTTTTGTGAATTGAATTTCAAAAATCCTACATACATGGTTGTCATTAAGATTTAAACTGTGGTTCAATGAGATTAAAATAATTTTTTTGGTGAATAGTAACTTTTATGTTTTATTAATCACGATTAGAGGTAATTATTTTAATTTAAGAAAAAAATAATGTTTTAATAATATGAAATGACCTTGACACATGTACTACCCTTATTGGATAAATTATGGCCGAAAAATACAATCCATGGGTCAACTTGGGGACCCCATAGAGCCACTTGGGTAAGAAAATGACATTAATATCTTTTTTTATTTAAAGTTAAAATAAAAATGTCACCAACATGTATTGTTTTACTAAAACAATTTTTACAAGAGGTTATACAAGTAATATATTTTTCTATAAATATTAATTGGAAAGATAAAATGATTTAATACATAATAGTAGTTTCTATTTAATTTTTAGACATTAAATAAATTAATTTATTTATGACACCACGATGATGCAGTGATTACATCATTGATAAATGATTTAAATAAAATTAGAAGATAAGGTAAAATCTAAGACTTAAACATGTCAAAAACATATTGAATGGGTGGATTTAGAACCTGTATCACCTTATCCTATAAATAAATAATTGTGGGGCCTTTAATATCGGAAAATCATTTAATAATAAAGTAACGTTTTAGGACATTCCAAGTGTGCCCCTCCTCCTTCCTATAAAAGGACCCCACCTCTACCACCATACCCATAACTCTCAAGCCATTGGATCGGCCAATCTCTACTCATTTTATCTCTCCAAATCCCTCTACTCATCATAGAATCCTTACCTTAGGTAGAAATCTCTTCAAGAATCCCTTTTGGTTCAAACCAAGAGGTGTTACCCGATTTATAGGTAATGTATTCTCTTATGTTCATTTATTTTATATTGCTTCTCCAACCCCCAAAACTATTGTTATTCCTTTATTTTGTAACAAATACACTATCTTAGAAAGACTTGAATGTTTTTATGAGAATTATTCGAGCTACAATTACACACACCTTCTTATAATGGTTAAAGAACATACTGCTTCTGTGGATGGAAAATTACTACCTCACGAAACGATGATTGTTCAATCTTCTCTTAACACCTTTCATGGTGGCCATTATGATGTCACTGTATTTTATATATGATATATATGGTATTTATGTTTTCTATATGCTTCTGTATGTTATATTTAAAACATACCATTATGATTTTCATGTTGTGGAAATGCGATAATTTCATTCGAGGAAGTGTGGACTACATCCCCCTCAAGTGATGTGACTCGTTCATGAAAAACATGGAATGTAAAAAGAATGAAATTAATGAAATTATGTGACCTATATAACATATATATTATACTGTAATTAAAATATATATATCACATTTAGTTTTAATTCCATTAATGTGACAATTAAATGAAAGTAGAATTCAAGCATACGTACAGCCTACCTTCTCCATGAACAGTGCATTTAATTTTCATATCTCCGAATGTTATGGAATAGTATAAAATGAATATATACTGGATTTATATGATATTTAAATCATTTATACTATTTTTTATATGGGGTTATTATAACTACATGGGCTATTCTTTTCAAACAAGTTCATTTTTGACTCATGTACCGAACATCGACAAAAACGTCTGATGTGAACTCAAATTATTAACTAATTATTATAACATTATAATAGGTGACATGAATTGAATAATAAATTTTAATGGAGCTCCTTAAGAAATTTTAAATTGACCAATGTTTATTATTAATGAATATAAAGAATCAAATAAGACAAATCGGACTTGAGGTAAGGGATCCAACCTCTCTCTTTCATTTTAAGTAATCTCTATTACTTCATTTCTTTTAAGCTCATATTTCTTATGTTTGGGGATGTTATTTTATATTCCTCATTCTGTAAATTTTATGTTCATATTATGAGAGACCCTATTTGATCTCATAACCCCATTTTTGGACGTTTTAAATAGCGATTTTAGGCTGCCGAGTTTTCGTAAGGGGTTTTTCATCTCACATTTATTCCCGTGAGATTTATGCTACATTTACAACCATTTACTTTGAGTGGTTTATGTAATGACCATTATTATACTCTTTGTGTAATATAATTTCATTTATAAGTATTTACATCAATTTTGTATTGTCCTTCTTTCATGGGGTGTACATTTCGAAAGATACCCAAGTCGTTAAGGGAACCTTTCACCCTCCTCTTTTTAAAAGACTTATTTTGTTTTTTCTTTTAATTTACATATTATTATGTTGGGATATGTTCTTCAATATCCTTATTGATGTAAAATTTACTTCCAAGTTATGATATACCCTTTTTGTCTCATCAACTCGTTTTCTGAATTTTAAAGTGAAATCGTTAGGGTGTCGAATTTTTGCAAGGGCACTTCTAAACCCAATTTAGATTTCTTTGGGTTCAACTTGAAGTTATTGAATATGTAATCCTATGAATATGTGTGAATGACCTATGATGGGTTTACACTTAATATCCACTTATATTGGGTGTATATATATTTTTTCACATATTTATGAGATTGATTTATCCTTAATTTAAAGATATCATCTTTATAATGGATTTCATCTCAATTTACATTTCCATTTAGACTTCATTGTTTTTATTCCCCAATTCACTCTTATATGGTTTATTTACTATCCTTTGACAAATTATATCATTAATCCCTTTATTCTCATGATATTATAATGTTATTATTAAATGTTATTCCACAATTATTTGTATTCAAGAGTCTCTCATTTTGTTAATAACTCTTTAACAAAAATATAATTTTTAAATGTTTTAATGATTTATTATTATAAATATTTATGTTTAATGTCCATGTTTTCAAAATGTTTTTAACAATTTATTTATATGGAAATTAATGTTTTAAAATTATAATTCCATTAAAATTTTCAAAGTGTTATGGGAAACTTTGTTTCTAAAATCTATTTTAAATGTCTTCTTTTAATATTTTCAAAGTATAAAGGGATTTTTCTCTAATATAGTTTTAATGATTTTATTAGATGTTTTTATTAATGATAGAATCATTATGTGATCTCTTGTGATTTAAATGTGGAAATGTTTTCGTTCCTTTATAATTGTTTTATGTATTATGATTTTGTAATGGTACTTGGAAATTTTACGGGTGGTTACGTGAAAAACCATATGATGTGTGGTGCCATGAATACCGATACGGGTGGTTACCTTATAACCTCCAATGCATTGGGTATGGAAGTCGACCATATGGATATTCCATGTAGTGATATGTGTGGAAGTTGACCGTATGGTTATTCCATTTATGTATGTTTATGTCCCAAGTTACCTTTATATGTTATGTGTTCTTTATATAGTTTATGGTTATCTTCTGGTAACAAAGGATAAGTAGTTATATTTTATTCAGTGAATATATTTTACTAATTTGTAAAGGTGAAAAGTATTACTTTGATAAAGTATTCATGGTTTACTTGTTGTTTTGAAAAAACTAACATTTTTTCATCTTTTTGTATCCTTTACTGTGCTTTTTATGCTCATCCAATGTTTTTTGAAAAGTATTCCACTGGACTTAAATATGAATAGGGTCAAGGATGGGATCATGGAAAGATATGCTATCTAAAACATGGAACTAAACATGTTTCTTTTTAAGTGTTTTTATTTTATGGAATCGTAGTAGAAGTGTCTACTTTGTAATCCTTTGAGATGTAATAATTATGTCTTAATTATCTAGAACTCTAAACCTTAAAAGATCCTCTATGAGAATTATTCCTTTAATTCATGATTATGTAATGTTTTAAGGCCGAGTCCTTATATTCTCAATATCAATTGTCTTTGAAATCACTAGTTAAATATAGTGGATTTCTTTTTAATTATTATCATTCTGTAATGGTTGAACAAAAATAGACTTATTTTCCATATATTGAAAATATTTGAAATTTTTCTTTAAGTTATGGACAAAAATATAAAATTATTCAGGCTAGGAATATTCCTCAAATAGTAAGGGACCATCAGATTAAATGGATTCTATGGTAAAGTCATCATATATCTAAAAATAAGACTCTGGGATCTAGAACCTTCATATATTATATGAGTTTTTAGGGGAGGTAGATGAAATTACCTTGTGTCCATACAAGTTGTTATATAGTGTGGACTATAGTACACAAAATGTAATACTGTTAGATATTTTCCCCATGAATATTATCATCATCATGAATCAGATTTAGTATTTCATGTATCCTATAATAATATTTGATATATGTAGTACATGATATTATAATTCACATAGTCTTGTTAGATACAACATGGAATTTTTTAGTCATAAAGCTCCACTAGCGGAGAATGATCGTGGGTAGTGAACATGGTGGATCACTTGGGAGATGTTGGGGTCAGTACCATTCATAATTACCTTAGGATTTGGGTCCCCTAGACTAAAAATTCCAATTTATAAGTTCACCACTATAAGAATAGTATAGGGGTTTCCTTTACATGTTAGATTCTTTACATTGACAATGATGAGAATGGCACTCATTCCAAAGACTCTGGTATGAAGATTTGATATGTAGGGTCTACCAAAGAGATACATTTGTATTGGTTACCCGATGTCATATTATGGAAAGGGTTTATTTAAAATATTTGATTGGTGGAGGTTGAAATTCCACAGAGTGGGGTCAGGTCCACTTCTTAAATATTTTTTCTTTAAGTGTTCGTATCACCCTATCATACCTGGGTGTAGGCCCCAGTTATCATTCATGAAGTTTGAGGAAGTGGTAACATATCGCATCTGGTAGAGGGTACTCCATACTCATTATTCATATAGAGTTGGTAATCTCATGAGGTTATTATGTTTGTATACTTTATCCATGGTTTTATTATTCCACCTTCCTATCAGATTGGGTGTACACAATAAATAATGTTCAAGTAGAGTTGGTACATATCTGTCAATCAAGGGTGTGAGTCATTTATTCTAGGTTTTTATTTCTAAATCATGTTAGGTAGATAATCATCCATTTTAATCCTATAGTTATATATAAAACTCCCAGATACACAATTTTGGCTCCTCAATCTATGTTGTAGTACTCACCTCCGTCAAATAACAAAGCAGAGTAGATCCTCATAATATTGGACCACCATTTTATATGATTCATCTTTTCAACGAAAGATCACATTCCATATGTTATACAGAATACATGGTTTGGAGGTAGTTCTCCCTTAATGTAATGAGGTGAGTTCCATTCCCTATGGGTACAAATGGGGTTTCATATGATGGTTAGGAGTTATAAATTACATAGTTTTAGGGTAGTAGGGATGTGAATGTCTGTCCAACATATAACTTTAAAGAGTATACACATGATAAATTTCATGGATTAGTGTTACCTATACATTTTGATGTTGGGAGAGGTGGGCCTCCTAACATGAGATCTTATGAGGCTATGAATGGTGCATTTAAGAGGTAGAATGAAAATTGTTGTTAGTAAACAAAATTGGTCCATGATATCCATTCTCAATTGAGAATATATCAATAATTAATTATATATGTTATTAAAGAACTCATGGAGTTAGTAATCTTGGAAGAGAATTATAAATGATTCATGAGTAGAATATTTATCCAAGATGTGAGATTTAGAACCCATGGTACATGGAATATGATTCATTTATTTCATAATAATTTTGAGAGTACATTAGGTGTTGTCTCATTTATTTTTTGACTAAACATATTTATTGAGATAAAAAGTCATGAATAGATGAGGGTTGTTTGAGGTAGAGTTCTATGTTCTCTCTCACTGAATTTTCTACTTCATGTGTTGAGTAAACTATTAATTTTTTGTTTCTCCAATTTATGGTTTTTTATTTTCTTAATAGTTATTTTATATACTAAACAATAAAAATGAATTTATCACACTTGTGGTACCATATGTTGATGAAATTACTTTCAATGGAGTCCTTGTAGAACCTAGTGCAGCCAGAACATACTAAGAAATAGGGATCTAGGGGAATTCTAGTGGTTGGATTTGACAGTTGTCTCAACCATCTGGGAATGATGGATTCTTTTATATTTTCTGAGGGGCATCTAATTTTTATCATTTTGTACCTTAAAACTTTTATCTATTCTATGATAATGGGATGTGAATATATATACATATTTATATATATATATATTCATTTCTATGTTTTTTAATTATATATGAACTACTTCCTGGATATATATGTGTGGGGTCATTTATACCGGTACCAAATTATTAATCCTCCAATGTTTTTCTATACATATTTGGTTTTACTAAATAGCCTATATCTTATTAGAAGAAGATGTGTGTTAGTAACTTCTTGGGCACTTGTGGGTCAGGTCAAGACAAAACTGAAGATACAACAAAGAAAAATACTATTCTACATGTAGTAGATCGAAAAACTCATCAATATGTGGAAATGGGAATTCATTTTTTATTGTGGTCTTTTCTATCCCATTATAATATATGTTGTGGAAAATTTACCCATCATTATTCTTGTCAATAAATTCTAACACACCCCATGGGGATGCACATATGCATTTAAACCGTTCTTCAAGATTCTACAATATTTTTTTCTATGTATCATCATGTTTGGAAAACCCCATAATAGACAAAGTCTTTCATATTGGTAATTATTTAGTTATAAGATCGAATAAATATTTATCCTCATGGTGTTGATGAAGAATATGACTTTTTGGGTAACATTTAAACATTTTCCATCAATGTGATGATGAATTATCTGATGTCCTTTTGATTAATTAAAATCATTTTACCAAGATACACTTCTTCAGATTGCAATAATAAACATTATGGATATTTTGGATCAATATAAGAATCATCATTCTTATGCATTTGTAATGAATCAGATAGAGATTTGTAATATGGTTGGTTATTTCTATCTCTCAACAATATAGAATGGATCTATATAAGTAAAACCAATACATACCTGAAATTGTATAGAATTATACTAATTTTAGTATTACATGGTTTTTTAGTATATTTAACACATTAAATTTGACGTGGGATGAGTTATATTTATGGGATTTAATAAATATTAAATTTACAACATCAACCAAGATATATAAATGCATGACTTGTATAAATGTTAGATTATTTCTATGAAACATGTTAGAAATCAATGGATTCCTAGATCTATAATAAAAAATTATGTTTTCTGTTAATTATTGAATAAAAAATTATATTTCACCACATCATTATTAGGATCCACCTCAACAATTATGATGGTATAGACTCTCCCAATCATTTTAGGAATTGGATGACACTACCATTTATTGAAATTAACAACCCGTGGCATAGTTCATTGATTATCATAGTGTACTAGTTTCTTATAATTCGGAATAGTGCACAATAGGATAAGGGTTGACCAGAATATTACATTCCTACACATGATTGGTGGGTTTCTCTAGATTGTGATCACATGCAACATACAATTCCTTCCCACACAAAAAGAATTTTTGATCAAAAATTAGGATATTGTATTGGTTTTTCTTCCAAACCCACTAGAAAAGTGGATATTGATTTTTTAAATAATAATTAAATTTCTTCATAATAGTACTATAATTGAAATCCACATTCCACATATTATCCCAATGTGACCCCTATGATTTTCTATTATCCAATTAATCTTTGAGGGGATATCAGACAATTTCCACATAGTTATAAATGTCCTAGATATCTATGGCTTACCATATACACATATTAATCTCACAAAATAAGATTTAATCATTACCTTTACAGGTAATATCCAATTTAGAGGCATCTCTTTCAAATATTATTAATTTTTTCTTCATACAGCATGATAAATTTTTCATACTTCTTCTCATGGGAAAGTAAATCCATATACATTTTAATATGAAGAGAATGTAAAAAATAATTGTTAATGAAGTTTTCCTACAAGTCCTTCCAATCGATCACATATATTTCTTCCTAATGATTAATTAATTTTCAAACACACCAGTATATCGGTTTCTCACTATATTTGATAATATTCTAAAATGAAATTCTGTTCATCATAAAAATGAAATTGGGAGAAGATATTTTCAATGGATATGATCCACTATTCAAAAATTAATTGACTAGAAGACCCAAAAAATGTAATATTATATTGTCTCATTAATAACTATGTTTAAACATGATCTATTTTTTGGGTGTTCGTAAATTCATCCATGTTTTATTTGTACTTCTGAACATTAATCAATTGAGAAATGTTCGTCACTATAATTATGATTCCTCCTCATAGAGTATTTGGCATGTCATTTGTGAAGACATCACATATTTTCTAACATTGGTATTGGTAATATATTACCCCATTTAATTCTAGTGAATATAATAAATAAGAAAAATAGTGAACAATATTTTTAAAATATTATACACATAAATGGGAAACTATTAGCATAAAAGGGATAAATAATAAATTCAAAATATATATTAATTTATTGATTTATAGTATTTAATCAAATTAATTTATGATATGCAGTATAATATAAAATTATATGGTCATTTATGTTTCGTTATTAATTCTTGATAGCAGTGTTGTGAATATACCAACGAATATCAATATAGACTTTCAAACGTAAGATGCATAATGTACCATTTCCAAGCACCCAATCATGATTGAGTATATCTCAATACATTACTTTATTGTTGTTACCACTATGTACATATTTGATAGATCAAACTACACTTCTGTTTTAATTATACATATGTATTTTCCTGGAAACAACATACACTAAACATTACATTAATTTTTTTATATATTAATTTGTTTAGTATTATACTTAATGAATTATCAAGTGTTTTAGAATCTTAATCATTAAATAAGTATACATTTCCTAAATATAATATATCAAAAAACATATCTATATTATATATTATTTAATGAATTTTTACGTATCAGTTCATATAAAATATTCCCAAGGGGTCATGTACCCTAATCACTTTTTTATTTTATGTATATATTATACCAAGTATATAAATAGATAATGAACAATTATGGAAAACATAATTATAATTATTTAAAATTTTATTTCCCTTTTCTATATAGAGTGGATATCCTGAGGACATACATAAGTAATGGTATATGTATATAGTAAGGTAAGGTAATAACTAAAGAATAACATGAATAACTATTACATTTTTGTCAATATTAATTCTACTGGGACATAATTGAGTTGGAATAATCAAAATGATCATTGATGCTTCACATAAAATGATAATATAATGAAAACATGGGAATGTGGAAATAATAGACAATTTGGAATCATAATATAAAGAAAGGGATAACATCCAAGATGACGTAAAATTTTTTAATTAGGATATAATACATCAAAACATTTAGGTAATTACATTTTATTCAAACATTACCAATGCATTGGAGGGATATATAATTAGAGGGCCATCTATCTCATTAATTTCATGTACATACATAAGTGTTCCACATATACCATTCATAATAGTATAATAATTGATCACAATATATACCATATCAAAGGATTTTGAGATACATAATTGAATTTGCCAAATACATAATTTATAGGGACATCAGGTTGTATATACCTTTCTGTGAATAGGGATGACATGTTAGAAAATATTTAGTTACCATGTAAAATCAGAGGATAATTTATGAATTATGTATGTGGTGACAAAAAATTTAGTCGGTGCTTTAATGAAAGTTTAATGGATCTCTCATAATGAGGAAAAATTAAGGAAACATGAGGGATATGTAATAATATATTCTATTTGAAAAATCTGTGGATATATAATCATAATAAATAGAAGGTGAAAAATCATAAAGAGATGATATCCTTACTCTAATAAGATGATTCCAAAATCATGAATAGAGTATCCTGACAAATTGAGGGCACATTGGGAGGTACATAGATAGTTAAATATATAATATAATAATTTTATAAGGTTATTTTTTAATATAAATTGATGTTTTAGTGGGTCTATAATAAAAAACATATTTGAGTTTTTTATTATATCCATAACAGTGTTTTTTTGCTCTATATAAAGAAGTAATAAAAAACAAAATCCAAAGAATTGTTCCTCCCTAAGTATTCTTCCAAAATGAATTTTATTTCATTTTTTAACATGTTTCTTAACTTATATCATATTAATATTACCCTAAATGATATGGAAGTTACTTAAATTCGTAATAAATTGATATTAAAATGAAAATATTTTATTTTATTTTTAAGAGATCCATAAAAGGTCTATATGATTAATCATATAACCTAATGATATTATTTTAAATGAGAGATATATATATATATATATATTTGGTATTGAATAACCTTTATTAACTATAGTACATTTCATTATTTTCATTATTATACCATTATACACCTCTTATATTTATAATGTATTTAATTCTAATCCAATTAATTGAATTTCATCAAAAATCATGAAAAAAATTATTTAAAAATATATCTATAAAAAAATTATTGAAAAATATATTTTACCAAATAATATCTATGAATAATATTTACACATTTAAATCGAAAAACAATATCTATTAAATTTTTTTTCTTGAATATAATAGTTTTAATACACTTATTTCAATTATTAATGACATGACCAAATTATATATTCATGTATAATTAAAAATAAATATTTCATAACAGTATATTATTTAAAAATGATTTATTACATGAAATCTAAAATATATCAAAAATAGTTAGTTAATTAAAAATACTTATTTTTAAAAATTAGAAAATATTTCCATTGAATCAAACATGTATTTTTTCAATATAATTAACTAATCATTATAAATATTAATATTTAAAAGGAAAATGTATATTTAATGATTAAATAGTTTAAAAATTTTATGATATTAATTCTATAGTGTCTAGGTACACAACCTTTTATCAAACTTAAAAATGACTTAACGTTATCGTGAACGATGGTGGTATTTCAATGGGGTGGGTTTTGGTTATGATCATTTGGAGATTTCACTTATCCTATAAAAATGTTGTCCAAATATTATTTTATTTAATAACATATTGTATTGATCTAGGGAAAATAACATTCTTTCTATCTCACACTAAAGCTCCAATAATTGTGTTTTATAGGGTACAATCGTACTTGTTAAGGCCATCAAATCATTCATTTGTATCAATAGGACATTATCATAAGACTAAATATATAATAAAATTTTGATCAATGTTTAATAAATATATTAATAATTTTTATTATTAATAATGGGTTTTTATATCTTATTACATGTAGTATTCAAAAATTATAAGATATTTTTATGTTTATTTTTATAAAAACCATCCTTTAAAATATATTGTTTCATTAAAAATTAGATTCTCATTAAAAAATAAACATGCGATGATATAATATTTCAATGGAGTTGGAAATAGGATTAAATATAATGATTCCATATTGTTCTTTTTGATCTACATACCATGTAAAAACATTTCCCCTCTTATGATATAATTTTTCTCAAGAGACCTATATAATAATAACTATCAATGAAATGTTAATACATCTTGCGACACCTATTTCAAATGTACATGATCTCGATACATAATATAAATTTTTATTTTAGAAAATTAATAATAATGATCCTCATAAACAGCTTTATTTTAGCACTACATATCATTCATCAAACTTATAGAAATTCAATAAATACATTGGAAACAATATGTTACATATTATATTCTTTTTAACATGAAATTCACTAAATGTGGGATCATTATTTACTTTTTTATAGTTTTCCAATAATAATAGATTCTTTTAAAGTATTTCTGTGGATCAATATGAAGAATTCAATGGATGAAATTTTCTAATATAAATTATTGGTGTAAATATGGTTGTTGGAATTGTGTAGGTTAGAGAGATATAATTGTGGTAATGAAAATGTAACATAATATTAATAATATTATTATAATATCACATATATCATATATGATATCATCTTATAACCCAGTGAAGTGTTTGGAATTTAAAATGGGAGAAAAAAATTTCTTTAATGAGACTCTATAGAAATGACTTAAATGGAATGGTATGAAAGAAAATAATAAGCACATGAACATCAAGAATATTTAAATTATAGAAACTATTAAAGATATACCTTAGTCATTGAGAATAGAAATAATATTATGTAATTGATATTATATTTTATCAATATAATTATTATGTTTGTATATTCCCTACCCAACACATGTCATCTCTATTGAAAACATAGAATTGGACCTTAGTCAATCATATTATTTAGAGTATATCAAGAACCATCACAATAGAGAATATGTTTTCCAAAAATTAGATGAATCATCTAAAAATATTATATTTGAGAAATAATAAAATATAGGATGAAGTTTTCGAACCTATGTATGATACGAATAATTAGCACAATTATTTATTAATAAATAAATATATAATGTAATTTCATTGATAGATCTTTTAAAAGAGGGACATCTGTAGCCGACAACATTTAATTATAGCATTTGGAAATTTTATATTAACAAATCTGTAATAAAAATTAATTTTCCATATTTAATTGATGAATATTTATAATATTATAATATGTATATAAAATTTAAAATTACTATGTCAACATATCAATCTAATGTAATTGTGAATAATTCCATTAGAAATGTATACTTATGATTAAATAAAATATTAGTAAACATATAATCCACCATAAATTAATTAAAATATTAATATATATATATATATATAATTAATAATATATTTATTATCAATATAACTATATATATTCATGATTTTTTCAGTGAAATGTATACATATTTCATAATATTATTTTGATACACATGATTCTTTTTTATTTCAAATAATTAATACAAACATTATCGACTGTTTAATTAAGATAAATTTATATGTTATATCTATTTATATATGAATTGGAATTCAGTTAATTCTTATTATATGTCAAGTAGTTAATGTAATATTATTTTATGTATGAAAAATTAATTTTCCTGAAAAATAATATTTTTCACATTTGGTGCGATTAATTCTAAATTAATTAATTACAATTATAATAAGTAAAATTTATTAAATTGATTCCATACACTGAATAATATGTTAATATTTTCTCTATATTTCCCATTAATTTATTTGAATTATTATAGAAACGATGTTAAATTTTATCACCTTTGAGAAGGGTCAAATGGGATCATAAATTTTAGACATCTTTAATTATGATTCAGTATCAATATTATATCATTATATATTTTATTGGATTTGTGTAATTCATAAAATAATTTCATATATTAGAAAAACTATCATCTATTGTCCATTTTTCAATTTACCTTCATTTATATTATTTTCCATAAATGAAAATTCTATAATTTTACTCTCATTTTATTAATTTTCTGTATATTTTCATAGAAATATTAGTTTTTGTTATGAAAGAATATAAAAATTTAAATTATATTTAAATAATAAATATTTATCTAGTTGACTAGTCATTATTGTTTAGTAATTGATTAATAATTATAAATTCTTATTCAACACTAACTTCATTATTGTTCATGTAGTTTATAAATCAATTTGAAGTATCCTAAAAATAAATAATGTTAAAAAAATCTTATTTATGTTGTAACAATAATATTTTGGTTAAAAAAATTTATTACTATATGATTAATTAATTAATAATTTATTTACATTCCAATATTTATTTCATTAGTGTTAAAATTTTTTAATAGTTCTTAAAATGACACAACTAGAATTTTCAGTTAAATTTTATTGGATTATGTGAAGAAAAAATCATAAAAGTCATTAAATAAAAAAAGATGGTTATATTTCCAAAAATTATGTAAATTAACATTTTTCTTCATATATTGATCTTTTATGTAAATATTTATCCCATTAATAGTCAATATGTTGTTAATATAGTTAAGATAAAAAATTTCTAATAAAGGGGCAAAACAAGATTATGTTATCAATTACACATAAAGATACACTGATTATATTATTTGCAGGTATTATAACTATAAACTATGATAGAATAAAAAAATATACACATGTATAATGTTTCACTAGAAAATTAATTTATTGTATTTAAATATTTTTTATAGGTATACATATATCCATTCATTCAGTAAAAATGGACAGCACTTATACATTATTATTTATAGCACATTTAGATACATTTATCATCGAAGAACTACCAAAATATCTTCTTAGCAACATTAGCTATGCTATAATAGTGATTTTCTTCTATCAAGTGGAAAAATAGTTTTATAATGAGATTTTCTAAATGAGGTTCCACAAATAAGATGTTACCATCTTACAAAATATTTTTAGGTTCTTTTTTTATACCTTATATAAATAGTGATTTTAAAAAATTAAAATAATACAAAAAATAAATATAAAATAACTTGATATTACTATTTTATAGTATTTGATTTTTTCATAAACAAATCAATCTAACAAAATATTTGAACCCTCGTGTGTACATATATACCACATCCCCACGAGTCGATGTACATAATTTTTCTCAAATTCATATGGAGAAAATATAAAATACTATTTAATGATATACAATTATATTTAAATCCTGAACATCATTATGGGGATTATTAGACTATATCCTCTCCATAAAAACATGGTCTTTTGTGATAAAAATGAATGAGGATACTAAATATTAAATACCCAATGAATAATTTCAAAAATAATTTGTAATTAATGTTTAATTATAATATATATACATAATAATAAAATATAAATATTGGTCTATTATGATAAGATAAAAATTTAAAACCCATTATTCAACTGTCTTGCTGAGGATCGACTATGTGTAATAGTTTCGTAAAGAGTTTGCATCTCAATTTCAATTTTCTTAATTATACATTTATTATCTTTTATATGGGGTATATACTAAAAAATTTATATTTTTTATATGAATATATATTTTATATGGTATTATTTCAGTTGAGATATTTAACATAGATGTATGACTCGAAAACTCTTCATTAAAATTTTTTCAATAACATAATCTCGGATTAATATTTACCATATCCTCTTCAATGGTTACACATCTATAAGTTATATGAGTTATATAAGGGTAGACTATTTTTGGAAGAGTATGAATAGAGTTTCATGAACCACAATTAATACACTCTTGCAAAAAACTTTGATAGGTATTCTAGTGAAACATCAATTGTGAGGAGGATTAGAGGGGTTATTAATGACGGGCTTGTTCCTTATTATATTCCCAAAAATAATAATTTAGAATAGATTTATATACTTATGGACATATCATTAATGAGGTATACACTGTTAAATGGAGTATGTTGTGGTCACCTTTGAATAAAATCCTCAGTAGCATGTGTCCAATGATTTACTTTTAGATATATATTATTGATAAATACTTAGGTGTAGTCAATATCACACAGAATAGTTTCATATGGATTATAGAGTGTATATGGTAATATATGAAAGATTTATTACTTCTCTTACAAAATGTGGGTAAATTTACGACACACTTTTTAAAATTGACATCAAGACTTCCTTGGATAGATGATGGATAAACTAACCGGATATATGTATTGATTCATCTAAGGACATCTTGATTTTAATTATAGTGATCCACTAGGTGGTGTTCATGGATGAGTAACCTATCGAGTGGTTGGAGGTGGTCTATATTATGATGTAATACTACCTCAACAAGTGTTATTCTCTATAAAAGAAGATGAGATTATTTTGATGTATGTTTACTATGAAATGTTGAAAAAAGTTATTTTCATCAATATTTCCCACCTAACTAGATTTTATATTGTTATTGAAATGATTCATTTGGAAATGTGCTTACATTTTATTGATATTTGGCCAGAGTATCATTCATTTTGAAATTTATATGACATACCTTACTTAACATTCTAATGCATCCACAATCGTTATGAGTTCAATGTGATTCAAACATGGTTGATAAAATTCCTAGTGATGTATATTAATACTAATTATGAGATATTTTGTAATTTCATTTACATTATTCTTGTGTTATTTATCAATGACATTGTTATTTAATCATCATTATACAGTGATTATGATGATCATTTGATTATTGTCCAGCACATTCAATTTATTAGTTATCACAAATAACCCTCTCAATATTGTAGTTACTAATTTATGTGGGCACCCTTTTAGGCCTTGTAATCTTAATATGAATTGTTGTTGGGGATATAATAAATATCGAGGAAGTATATTATACGAGAGTATTATGTCCATGTCAGAAATGTGAAGTATTATGAATTGGTATGAAATTAGATGTTCTCTAAATCATAAAACTCAGGAAATTAAACTGAATTGAATTCATTTATATTAAATTGATATCATTTTCAATATATGAAAAGGATTAATAATTAATTTGATGAGTTTTGGAGGATATTTATCAAAGATGTTATCCTTAGAATTCCATGATATTGAGATGATTTGGTTATTTTATGTTATCTATATTGGTAATTAGTTTTTTTTGATGGAGTGGTAGAAAATGTATTCCCATTGAACAAGGTAGCTATGATATAATAGATACAATTTTTCAAAATTGTAATTGTAGTTTGTACTATTATATTTATCTATAAATAACATCTAAAAAAATATTCTATGTGAGATATTTTTTTTCTATTCAAAAGTAAAATTCACAATTATAATGCCACTAAAAGTTATTCCAACTAAATATTAAGGCAGTGGATCGATAAAATATTTGATTATATCACAAATTCGGTATATATAATATAAAATTAATATATGGTGGAGGAAACTCTCAGAAGGAATTTACATGATGTGTTTTCTCATGTAGAATCCAGGGAGTTTTCACCTTTTGAAATGACCCTCACATAAGAAGGGTGATAATTATTTCACTAATAGATTTTTGGGATATCATTATATATTAATTTAATTATTTATTAAAATCATATTGAAATGTATTTTTAGCTCTTATGTGATGAAAGTTTTATATGACACATTTATGGATCCTTCCCACTAGTAAAGTTAATGTCTTCATCAAATCCTGAAAATCATATAGTAATGGTACTATATATGGAACTATTGTAGGATTCTTAATCATCATCTATATAATCAAAAAATTAAGTTGGAAATATATAGAATGATTTTTCTATGGAAAAATAATATCTAGGGATGAATATAATCTGTATAAAATATTCTACTCAGAGCCCCACATGTAAGCATTTAATGGTTGAAAATTATGATTTAGAGGGTTTGGAAAGATCCCAAAAAGATCAATAATAAATATGGGATAAAATATATATTTATATATTATAATAGGGATTTAAAAGTTATAATAGGGTTAAAAAAATATAATCATTAAGAAAAAAAAATTGTTCTGGATTGATTTAATGACCTTAAATCACATGGTTTCGTAATAGTATCAGGAAGCTTTTATATGAAGGAGAAACACTAATTATATAGAGTATCATTGCCAATTTTTTCTATAAATGCATATAAATTAATTTTCAAAATGAGGATGGGTTTTTAATATTATTTAATTACCCAATACATGATTAGAATGAATTTTCACCCCAAAATAGAAGGCAATAATGTATACACTATTCAATTCTTGTAGGATATTTAGCATCTTTTTTGATAGGATTAAGACCAAATTTGGAGGGTCATCTATAGTTTTTTATTTTATTTGATAAATATATTCCTATCAAAAATTGTATTTCCACAATTTTAGCATTTTTATTGGTTTCCATAAAGGTCATTATAATACAGATATGTATTCAAAATATTAGTACATAGGTGGTTTTAATTATTTCTATAGTGGATTGTAATAGTTCTAATCCCTAGGAGTGCATGTGGGAAGCAACAAACCTTTATATGTTTTACACATATTGGTGATAGAGATCATTGTTGTTTGATAATGTACACAGTGTTCAATTAATGGTATATCATTTATTTATTTTATAAGGACTGAACATAGTGAGAATTTATAGAAATTGCTCATCAATCCATTTCAGATTCATCTGAGGATTTATTATGTTTCCTAATATAAGTTTTTTCTTCTTTTGTTATGATAGGTGTGTGAAATCATTCATGTGTTCTATCTAAGGATAGACATGAATTATATATCACATTTTATTTAATGTGGTTAGCTATACATTTAATATTTAGTCCCATTTTTTATGTACTATTTCACAATAAAGGAACTATAGGAGCGAGTCCATCATGGAAAAAATAGTCCATACATGTTTTTTTATTTAATAAAATATTAATAATGAGTAGAGTTTGTGGGATCTAAACGAAAACCTTTTTGCTCATTATAATAACCTTTTTCATATAATTTATTCTTTGAAAAAATAACCATGATATTTGGTAGGGTTTAGTGACATAATAATCGGGTTATTACACTTCATATTTTAAATAATTATTTCGAACATAGTTTTTGAGATAATGTATAGTTTTTGGAATAATAGATCCCTCATAGAAATTAATAAAAACTATTAAAAAAAATAACTCGTGTTCATGTTTTATTTCATAAATAATGGTTTTCCCACAGAAATTAGTTTTTAGAAACGTAATATGAGATAATTTTTTAGTCAATATTTCATGATGTTCCATTGTCATGACATATTCACATAAGGTTCCACAATAGTGTAGATTAATTTTCAAGTTAAATCTGTGATTAAAATATAAATATGTTTTTATTATTATAATAACCCTATAAACTCTATATTATTTAAATTATTAGAAAATCATCAAGGATTATCCAAATAGACTAGACTTTTTCATTAATGGAAGGAATCATGATGGAATCTTCTTTTAGAACATCATACCTATTCATTTTAGCCTATGAAAAATGTTGTAGGATCACCGATGATGAGTCAAACTAGTGTGTTCATCTATTATGATTAATCATGTTTGGGATAATGGAACTTTAATTTCATTATAATAATAAATTTTTTCATTTTGATATTATTTTTTGTCAATATAATTTAATCATCTATTATTGATTTAATTTACAAGTCAATAACCAAATATCGATTTATATTTTTTGTTTTGATTACATTTTCTGAATCCTATGAATAATGTAGATATATTCATTATCACTAATTTTAAAATATGAATAATCATGTATGATCATTATTTTATCCAAATTTTTTATTTTGTTGATTCCTCTTCTATTCATTACATTTATATTGGTATTTGAGTTTCTCAGTCAATATACCTACTCATTATACATTATATAATATCCATTTTCTAATTTTTACTAAAATTTTATGATTCCAACCTGATGTAAAAATTGTTACAATAATATGGATAATTAATTAATTTTTATAGAAATATAATTGTTTTATTAATAAAATTATTTAGATTTTAGAAATTATGATCGTATGAAGACCATATAAGACAATACATTTTTGTTAAAGGATCACGATACTCTAGATTGAATGCCATAAAACATTTTTTATTGTTAAATAGTATATAAATTACTTAAATTATAGTGGTTTGTATGTGATTTTTAAAAAATATGTAGACGATGATAGAAATATGGAATGTTTAGAAATGATGTAGAAAATATTGATACAACATGAAAGCATGATATATAGTTTCAAAGAATAGATGTCATGTTAATTGAATTTTAATTGTCCAGGGATTATATATAAATTATGTGACACACCACATGATGTATAGATCAAACACTAAGATACACATAGCATATTAATAGTACTGTGCACTGTGTACACCCCATGTGAAGTCATGTTTTCTACAAAACATGTGTGTGCAGGACACACCCCTAACACTGTTAGAGGAATGTCGCCCGAAAATATTAGTACATTTCACTTTCCACCAATTCTATCTTATGGTTCATATTATTTTTTATTTTCACACCATCTGTTGATCCAGTTCATGGTATTGTGAATATTGATCCTAAATACATTGTGTACCCCATGAAAATTATCTTTATTTTGTCTAGTGCTACATTATTTACCTTTACACTTATTCAAACATTAGTTTAAACTTATTATTATATAATAGTATAAAAATAAATCAGAGTGTTCAATAATATAATTATCTCTTGTATGGTTGTATCACCTCAATATACATTAATATTATTTCCTTAAAAAGATTTCATTTTTCTATATATTGTTAGTATTGAACCACATATCTCCAACAGAAAATAATAAATTGTACAATTAATAGTATTATAATAAGATAGTTATAACAAAGTTAATTAATTAATGGGTTTTAAGAAGGGGACCATATTTATATAATATATAAATAATGGTTTTCTAGAAAGAAAAACTATTATTATATCCAAAAAAATAAGTTCAAATTAGTCAGTGATAAGGATGGATTCATAAGATATTATTTTGACATATTACATTAAAGGGTACTGTTTAATACAAAATTAAATTCTATTTATAAGATTAAATTTCATATAAAATATATATTTCAAAAAAATAAAAATATTATTGTTTAAAAATGATTCCATTTTTATTTTTCCATAATAAAATTTTATTTCATTATATTTTTGGATTTTTTTATAATGGGTGATTTTTTATTGAAATGTGTAAAATTTAGAATTTTTAACATTGTATCATTTTTGAACTGATTGGGATATAAAAACTATATAAAAATGAATCATTTGGTACAAAAAAATTTTGTTAACATAAATAATAAATAATTTATCACTATTATTCTGAATTTGGAAACTCATGGATGACTTTTTGGAACAAAAGTTGTCTATTATTATCAGAAAAATCAAATTATTATTAATTTTAATTAATTTGTTTTTTCCTTGATTTCAAATTATAAATATATATATTATATAAATAAGAAAAATTGATGGAATAATATAAAAATTATTGGTTTATAATTCTTTCTATTAAAATATGTGTTTTCTCAAAAATAAGAAAAATTTCATAATGATGTATTAAAAATTTATTTTGTCTACGATTGAATTTTATGTGTATTATTATCATAGATTATATATTTTTTCATCAAAATCTAGGAATTATATCTACACATATGTTATTAATATTTTAATTAATGAATTAAAATTTTATTTATGATACATGTTTTATAGTTTGCAATTATGATTAGTTACCAAGGAAAATTTTTATAACATACGATATGGATAAAATGTGTTTGATAATATAAATATAAATTAAAAAAATTTATATGATAAAAAAATTATTTTAAACTATCTAATTCAGTTTATTTTTTACCCCATAATTAAAATTTAAAACATGAGTTTTTTTGAGTAAATTTTCATTATTGATAAATGTTTTATCTAATAATGATTCGTTTATTTACAAGATTTCAACCAATATTTTTTATTAATGGCACTCATCTATATTAACGACTCCACGCCACATCATCACTATATAAAAAATAAAAAATTCTAAATAATCATTAAAAATAGTTTTTGTTCAGAGAGGATACACAAGGGGGGGTGGGGTTGAATTGAGTACATATTAAAATTTTTATTTAAATTATTTATATTGAATCCCACAATTCATAAAACAAAATAAATTTTATTGAATTTATAAATATTGTAAGTGTTCAATTAGCTTCTCAAATATTGATTATTTCTCAGTTAACTTAATATGATGATTAAGTTAGCTTCTGAAACAAACATACTGGCTAGAAATAATTACAAACACTAGCTAGTTAAACTATCATATTTACTTTAAAATAGGTCTGAATTTTAATGTAATTATTAGTGGAAAGAGAAGATAATTTAAACTGAAATAAGATGCAAAATAGTTGTAACTAAGAGGTTCAGTCTCAAACTGAGACAAAGTCCTCTCAACGAATTTATATAAAACATTGATCCACACCCTAGATGGGGGTAGAAAACAGTACTGACACTATCCAGGTACTAAGACCTCTACCATAGTTCTACATGGGAAAAACTATAACAATATCACACATTCTATCCAGGTCACACATGACCTACACGACAATTCACAGTGGGATACAATAAGGTTTAGAGAGTTCTAGTGGGGATTTTATATATCCTCCAGTTATGCTTAGGAGACCGTGTGTGTTTAGATAAACAAAAGCACACACACTACTCTAAATGTAAATAAACAAATAATTGTAGATTTAATAAGGTTGAGATGAGTTTGGAAAGATTTATATGATGGAAATTTAGCTATAGACTTCCTTGGATTTAGAAGATGTTGTGTTGAATCCTTCCCTGGAATTTTTCTCAAAAATAGTGTATCATGGTTCTGTTTCTTGACATCCAGGTTAGAGTGTTTTTCTTGAGATTTTTGTCATCTTTATAGCACACCAATGTACTTCATCCTCCAGTAAAATTATTCTTTTAAGCTCTCGTGTGTTTATTCATTTTTTTTAATATACATCTCTTTGTGCATCCTCTATATCTCGCTATTTAATGTGCATCTTTGATCTTCCTTTTTTAGCTCATGCAGCTTCTGCACGTACAAGGTACGGTTTCATCCAACAAACATCATTAATTAATTTCTAACATAAGTCTTTATTACTTCTGTAGGTATGAGGTATGGTTTCCTGATATCCAATAAACATCAATAATTAATATTAATTGAATTAAAAACACCAAATATGACCATTTCTAATAAAAAAACAGAGATAGATTTTATATAAATTGTGACTGGTTTCCATCGGTTGCTCTTTGTATCAGTGAACTTGTAGCGATGGACTTGTAATGGTAGGTCTTTCATCGATTGTTGTTACTCTTCTGTAATGGTAGCTATATGTATCAGTAATTCCATGTAGCAGTAGTTACTTGTATCAGTAGATCCATCTGTCAGTTTCTCTTTTGTAATGGTAACACTTGTAGGAGTAGCTCATGTAGCAGTAGTTCCATGTATCAGAAGTTCCATGTATCGGTAGCTGTTACTCTCTGTATCAGTAGCTTCTTCTATCGGTAGCTTCATTCTTTCCTCTATCTGTATCTTGTGTAGTAGTAGCTTGCTTGTATCAGTGGCTGCCTTTCTATAGACTATGTATCGATAACATTTTGTATAACATAAGACTTGGTATTATCAGTGAACTTTGTTTATCGGTAGCTCTGTCTATATCAGTGACCCTAAAACATGAATTATTATAAATTATCTGTTCAAGGCATTTCATTTTCAGATTGAGTTAGTATCAAGATTAATCATTGTTACACTTTTATAATCCTAAATAAACCTCGAATAACAAATTTCAATGATATTATATGATAATTTTGATATTAATACCAACTCATTAGTATAATGTCATAATTTAAAAGTATAATTAATATATAGAGAGACATTATTTGGGATTATAAAAGCATATCTAAACAAAACTGAGATTATCAAAACAGGTGAGTCCAAGAATCTACACCTTTTTGATAATCACAAATAATGGAATTATAATCCAGAATAATCAGTAATGTATCAGTATAAAATACATTTGTTCTCACTTCATAGTGTGTTCAATGATATTTTCAAATGATGTCAAAATAGAATTCTATGTAACTATAAATGAGATATTTCAAATTAAATAGAGTTTATATTAAAAAAGTTACATGTATTAGAGGTATAAATATATAAAAAAGACTCATTATATATTTGTGACTTAGTTTTTATAAGGACTTGGCCTCAAAACATTACATAATATTGAATTAAACGAATAATTCACATTGAGGATCATTTCAGGTTTAGACTTTTAGAGATTTAAGAAATAACTATTACATTACAACATGAATATTACAAGAATACACTACTATTCAGTATCAATTTTTTTCATAGAATAAAAACTCTTAAAATGAAACATGTTTTTAGTTCCATGTTTTAGATAGATTGACCTTTCCTTGATCTCATCCTTGACCATATTCATCTTTATGTCATGTGGAAAATATATCAAAAACATGGGATGAGCATAAAAAGCTCAGTAAGGGTTATAAAATGTGGATGGAAAATAGTATCCCATTAATAAATACAAATCAATGAAACCAATACTTTTCAATCATAACACACCTTACAAAATCATAAGCTTTATGAATAACACATAGAAATCGTAAATCATAAAGGTAACTTATGGCATCCATAAAATACTTACATTGTAGCTATCACAGCTACATAGGGAGTCACATTTGGAATACCCATCACACTATATTCCCTAAATCTCTTAGTAGAAACATTCACGTTTACCTCTGTCACGTTACCCAATGCATTGGAGAGCTATCTCAGGCTCACCCTCCCAAGGTTTATCACGTAACCACCCATATACATAAACAATTCCCAATAACCATAAAATAACACATAAAACAAGCATAAATGAAAGATAACATTTCCACATTCCAATCACAATATATCATATCAAGATATTGAAATAAACAATGCTTTATAAAACCATTTTCATAACCATTTAAATCATTTAATAAATAGATTTTTTAATCAAAGTGTCCCATACCACATTGATGATTTTAAAGAAATTAACATTTTAAAACATTAATGTCTATATAAATAAATACCAGAACCATTTGGAAAACATGGACATTGATGATAAATATTTAGAAGAATAAACCATTAAAACATTTAAAATGATATTTTTGTTAAATACTTTTTAACAAAATGAGAGATGCTTGAATACAAACAATTGAGGAATAAAATTTAATAATAACTTTATAATATCATGAGAATAAAAGTATTAATGATATAATATTTCAACGTAATGTATATACAACATATAAGAGTGAATATGTGAATAAAAATAATGAAGTCTCAATGGAATGTAAATTGAGACGCAATCCCTTATAAAGACGGTATCCTTAGACTAAGGATAAATCAATGACATAATTTATGCGTGAAAAATATAAATACACCCAATATAAGTGGATATTAAGTGTAAAACAATCATAGTTCATTCACACATATTTATTGCACGACATAATCAACAAGTAGAAGTTTAACCCAAAGAATTGAAATTGGGCTAAGAAGTCCCTTTACAAAAATTCGACAGCCTAACGGCGTCACTTTAAAATTGAGAAAATGATTTTATGAGATAAAAAGGGTATCTCATCACATTTACATATAATTTACATCAATAAGGATATATAAGAACATATACCAAAATAAGAAGATGTAAATTAAAAGACATAACAAAACAAAGTCTTTTAAAAAGAGGAGGGTGAAAGGTTCCTTTATCGATTTGTTAACATTCAAAACATTCACCAAATGGAAGAAGGATCATAAAATGAGGATATAATTACCCATAAATTAATGTTTATTACACATTGAATACATTCATGGGATCTACATTCACCAAATGCAATAAATAAGAGGCAAACAATGGAAATCTCACGGATTTGAAAGTGAGATTAGAAAATCCCTTAGAAAAATTCAGCTGCCTAACGGCGCCACTTAAAAATTCATAAAATTAATTGATGAGAGTAAGAGAGGGTCTCTCATCCTGTTAAAATACAAATTATAGTATAGTTAATATAAAAAATCATCCTCCAACATATGAACATGGAGCATAAATGAAATGACATAAAAGAGAGTACTTGAAAAGAAAGAGAGAGGTCAGATCCCTTACCTCTTGTCAGACTTGACTCGATCATTTCTTAATCACCTGAATAATAAAATAAAGATAATTTATACATGATTAAGAATCTTTTTCAAGTTTATTATTCCTTTTATATAACTTATTAACAGTTATAAACATTATGTAATCATTTAAGTTAATAATGTTCGTTTTGTTGATATTTGGAACATGAGTAAAAAATGGACATCTTATAATTACATGTTGTTCATGTGGTAAAAGGTTTATTATATCCATAATGATATTAATGATTTATATATCATATATATCATATATATCCAGTATATATATGTATTTATAATAGTACATGAACTTTATAGGTAAGAAATGAAATGCACCGTTCATGGAGACGGTATGCCATACATACGCATGGACGCTACTTTCATTTCTATTTCTTATTTTAATGGAAATATAACATAATGATAAATATTTATATTATAATTCCAATATAAAATCATATATAATATCATTAACTCCATACTTTATACATCCCAAATATGGAATTAATGAATCCAATCACTTTGAGGGGGCGGTAGTCCTCACTTCCTCAAATGAGATTATTGTATTTACCAACTATGGAAACCATAAAATCATAATATAAATGGGAAGCCAAGAAGCATAAGGAAATCATAATCATAACATATATCATATATAAATATAGTTCCATCATAATGGCCACCATGAGAGGCGGTAAGATGTAATTGAACAATCATCATTTCGTAAGGCGTTTGTTTTCCATCCACAGAAACATTATGTTCTTCATCCATTAGATGGAGGCGTGTGTAAGTGTAGTTCGAATAATTCTTACAAAAACATACTAGTATATTGAGGAAACTAGTGTTGTTAAAAAAGAAAGAAATAAAAAGAGTTTAGGGGTTGGAGAAGTAAAATAAAAGAAAACAATTTAAGAGAAACTTTTACCTTTAATTTGGGTAACTCCCTTTGGTATGAACCCAAGTACTTCTTCAAGTGCCTTATGCATAAGGTAAGGACTCTAAGATGAGGAGAGGGATGTTGAGAGATTAATTGGGCAGATTCTGGATGATCCCAATGGCTTGAGAGGTGTGAGGAATTGGTTAGATATGGTATCCTTTTATAAGGGGGAGGAAGGGTTCTTTAGGAAAGTGTGAATCAATTATTTTATTATATAATGATATTCAATTTCTAATTGTCCAGAAATAATTAAGGTTGAATATAGGATGAGTCATGGTTGAAATAAAATCATCCAATCAGAATTGGACATGTTTTGGATAATATTTTAATCATTATAATCTTATTTATTTAATTCATTTATTAATGAGGTAAATACTGCATCATTATTGTGTTATAAATAAAATAATTTATTCGATGTCGAAAAATTATTACACAAATACAATATTGTAGGAAATATTTTTAGAATTCCAATTAATATTTATAGTCGAAAGGTGGTCTTATATAACACCACATAAAAATTAATTACTAAAAGAGTGTTGTTAATGTCAATTTTGTATTTACATTAAATTAATTATTCTAAATTATCATTTTAACTCCCAAGTGGATCAATGGGGTCCCAAAATCGACCCAAAGATGCTCGTGGTCGTTAAAGACTCAACCAATAAAGATTGGACATGTGTTAAGGAAAATTTGAAATATTATAATATTCATTTAACCTTAAATTACATTATTTACCTTTAACCGCGGTAATTAAAAGTAAAAAGTTACTATTCACCAAAAATTATTTTCATCTTAATGAACAAAATTTTACTTATTGATAACAACCATGTATATTGGATTTTTGAAATTCAATTCACAGAATTTGAAAAATTTTATTTAAATGAAAAAGTCAGTTTTTTAACTACCACTATGTGGTTTCACTATTTTTCAAAAATTGAAGTTTTTCAGAAAAATAGAAAAAACTCAACCTAAGAATTATTTTATATTACAAATTCAAAATTGATGTCTATTTTGAAAAATTCAAAACATATAAGTGTCATTAATTAATTTAAATATTAATTCCCGCTGGTAAAACAAATAGTGTGTTTTTAAGAAACAATAACTACAAAAAAATTGATACTTGTTTATATCCAATTTCAAAGTCAAATTAATTCCAATGGCCACAATTGGATTAAATTGTAAAAATATATTTCATTTTCACTTTAAAATAAATTAAAAAGATAATCTAACCATATAAATAAATTAGATTAAAATGCACATTTGAATTAAAATACAATATTTTTCACTATTCATCAAAAAACGAACTTTATCAGAAAAATACCAAAAAATTACCAAATGTAATTTTTGATGTCCAAATTATAATGAAGGATATTATTTGGTCAATTAGAATGTATTAAATCTACCAAAACTATATTTAAAGAGGGTTCTCCATTAAAAGGCTGTAAATCGACATTTTAATGTAAATTATGCTTACAATTAGATTTATTCACATTTTAAGCCTCTAAAATTTATTTTATAAATGTAAATACATTTGAAAAACATGTATAATCATATTGAAGTATGTTTTGTTCATTCCCACCAATAAAATGGCTAGGAGTTAACTACCATATTAAATAATAATATTATATTATTAGTGTGCAATGTAAGATATCAAAGAAACCTGTTGTTGTGTATCAGGTACGCTATTGAACAGAGAATCCCTTTCAAAGTAAAGTTTATATTTAATTCAAAAATATTAATAAATATGAAACTTTCATATTTTTTATTTTCCTGGGATGTTACATCCTTCCCCCCTTTTGGGAATTGCATCCTTTCAATTTTAAAATATGGCTCGAAAACATCATTGAAAGTCCCACATCAAAAAAAGAGTAAATTAAACTATCACTTTAAAATAAATAATGATATATATAAAGGTCACTCGAGACAACTCATACTAGGATTATATGTAGGAAAACATGGATATGTAAGAAAAACTAACTCTCATAGATTAATAGAGTGTGATTTAGAAATTGATCACAGAAAGTTAACTTCCACAATACCATGAATTTGTGGTTGGGTAAAAGTCTGGTTATAAAAGAGAGGATATAACACATTTTTTTCAAGATCCTTTTCATAGAGTTTAATAATTGTTTATTAACTAGACTAATATTGTAAGTAAATATACTTACATTTCATGTATAGTTTCATCCTTTAATAAAATTATACCACAAACTCATCTTTTCTCCAATAGATGAATATTGAAGATGACTTGTTCACATTAAAATTGCTCTTATAAATCTCTAGAAGATTACATAATCCACAAAATATGAACTATAAATTTCTCAAAATTTCTAGTCCAAGATGAGATAATCTCCAAAAGGATAATTCTTTATAAATAGAAATATTACTCTTAATCTCCAGAATTCAAAAAAAAGAACACAAGGATCAAGAAACACCATTAAATAAAATACTATCCATAAAATTCTCCAAAGTAATACAAACTGAGATTGAAACCCAAATATCTTAAGGATTTAATCACATAGTCTTCTAAGGTAAATCTTAACATTTTATCTGCAAATAACATCAGGTAATCTAAAAGTCTCATACTGAAAAGTAATCGACCTAATCACATATCCTCCATGATAGGTTAATCATTTCCATAGATACCCCAAAATCTACTTATTCCTAATTCATAAGTTCATCTAACTAAATATAATTAGTCATACTAACCATGGACTTCACGTAGTCCAGTGGTAGGTGGTAAATACCAGTCTCACTTTGGTTGTGGGTTCAATTCCCGCGGCTTCATCCGACGCGATGGGTTGTCACATGGTTTGCGTGTTGTCCCTTTTCAAAAACTACATAATTTTATAACATTCCCAAAAAAGATATAAATTCATCAAAAATAACCATAACATATTTTAACCACAAAGGTTTCTAATAACATTCGTTTTGCATCCCAAAATGTATTAACCCGTAATTGCCTCAAATTCAAGGATCATATTAACCCAAAGTGTTCATTATAACTACAATATATATATATATATATATATATATATTTATATTTATTCCATGAATAAAATTTTCATATATCAATCTTCAGGGTTACACATAATATAAAGAGTCATCTAATGTAATCCTATCATCAAAAGATCCTTAATACATTTATGCATTTCACCATCCTGAAATCTACCATATCTCTTGAATCCCATATAAGCTGACCTCTTACTCACTCAACATTCTTCATGATCCATTAACCATTATTTACCAAATTCTTCTGATATACTTCTTTCCTACATACAAAATCATGAATCATATCCTAATATTTTAATAATAGGAAAACATATGTTATGAAATAATCCATACCTTTCATTGGTCACTGTCAGTTTCTTCATCCTCAAATGGAATTGCATTTGGTATTGTTAAAAATAATTTGTATGATCTTGGTGATCCCATTCCCGATACTTTTTCATAGGACATGTGTTTTCATAATGACCAAGCTCACCACATTTAAAACATTAAATTGATCCCTCATAAAGGAATTCTTTCCCTTTCCTAGAGTCATCTAGATGCTTCCATTTTCAATGGAAGGTTCTTGCTTTATGACCTTCATTTCCACATCTATAGCATCTTTCTGTTCCTTTGAAACATTTTCCTATGTGTTTCTTTCCACATCTTTGACACATAGGTTTTTGAACATACTTACCTTTATGATTGTTAACCGAACATTTGTTGGAATTTGTTTCTCGCATATATGATGTCTTATAAAAACCACTAAGGTTCAGGTGGTAAATCATGACTTCAGATAGTTGGTTGAGAATAACAACAAGATTTCTCATTGCAACTCCCATATCATTCAGCTTCTCGTTCAGAAAACTGTCATATTTTTATTCACATCCAATATTACCTTGGTGCTGGCTAGATCCATCCATTTACTATAACCAAAAGGTCAATGTGAGTATATCAGTAAAATCATCATATAATATCTTATGAGTAGGGTAAACACTAATATATACGTATTCATGTTATCTTAAACTCATTCAATTTATAAAAATAACATTGACTCTTTATAAAATCCAAAACATTATGGTAATGTCTCTTATGCTTAAATTGTACCATAACCTCTAAAGTTATCTAAACCGACCTCTGATACCAACTATAAGGACCAGGCCTTAAAACATTACATAATCTTGAATTAAACAAATAATTCACATTGAAGATATTTTCAGGTTTAGAGTTTTATAGATTTAGGCCATAACAATTACATTACAACATGAATATTACAAGAAGACAATACTATTCAGTATCCATTTTTTCATAAAATAAATTCTCTTAAAAAGAAACATGTCTAGTTCCATGTTTTAGATAGCTTGACTTTTCCTTGATCCCATCCTTGACCCTATTAATCTTTAAGACCTATGGAAAAAATTTAAAAAACTTGGGATGAGCATAAGAAGCTCAGTAAGGGTTATAAAATGAGGAAGGAAAAAATTAGCCCATCAACAAATAAAAATCAATGAAACCAATATTTTTTAATCATAACACACCTTACAAAATCATAAGATTTATGAATAACACATAGAAATCATAAATCATAAAGGTAACTTATGGAATTCATAACATACATACATTGTAGCTATCACATATATATAGGGAGTCACATTTGGAATACCCATCATAATATATTCCCTAATTCTATTAGGAGAAACATTCACGTTTACCTCCGTCACGTTACCCACTGCATTGGAGAGCTATCTCGGGCTCACCTGCCCTATGTTTTTCACGGAACCACCCGTATACGTAAACAATGCCCAATAACCATAACATAACACATAAAACATGCATAAAGGAAAGATAACATTTCCACATTCCAATCACAATATATCCAATCAAGATATTGAAATAAACAATGATTTATCAAACCATTTTCATAACCATTTAAAACATTTAATAAAGATATTTTTGAATCAAAGTGTCCCATACCACTTTGAATATTTTAAGGAAATTGACATTTGAAAACATTATTGTCCATATTAATTAATCTAAAAACCATTTTTAAAACATTTACATTGATGATAAATATTTAAAAGAATAAACATTTAAAACATTTAAGACGATATTTTAGTTAAAGTGTTTTTAACAAAATGTGAGACGCTATAATACAAATATTTGAGGAATAAATTTAATAATAACTTTATAATATCATGAGAATAAAAGGATTCATGATATAATATGTAAATTAAAAGTATATTCACCATATAAGAGTGAATTGGTGCATAAAAATAATGAAGTCTCAACGGAATGTAAATTGAGACGCAATCCCTTATAAAGACGGTATCCTTAGATTAAGGATAAATCAATGACATAATTTATGAATTAAAAATATAAATACACCCAATACAAGTTGATATTATGTTTAAAACAATCATAGGTTTTTCACACATATTTATTGCATGACATAATCAATAAGTATAAGTTTAACCCAATGAATTGAAATTGGGTTAAGAAGTCTCGTTACAAAAATTTGACAGCATAACGTCGTCACTTTAAAATTCAGAAAATGAGTTTATGACATAAAATGGGTATCACATCACATGTACATAAAATTTACATCAATAAGGATATATAATAACATTTCCCAACATAATAAGATGTAAATTAAAATATATAACAAAAATAAGTCTTTTTAAAAGAGGAGGGTGAAAGGTTCCCTTAACGAATTGCTAACTTTCGAAAAATTCACGACATGAAAGAAGGATCATAAAATGAGGATGTAATTAACCATAAATTAAAGTGTTTTACACAGGTAATACATTCATGTTCATTAAATACACAACATGCAATCAATAAGTGGAAAACAATCGAAATCTCAAGGATTTGAAAGTGAGATAAGAAAACCCCTTACAAAAATTCGGCAGCCTAACAACGCCACTTAAAAATTCTCAAAATTAATTGATGAGAGTAAGAAAGGGCTATCATCATGGTAAAATACAAATGAAAGTATGTGGAGTATGAAATAACATCCTCCAACATAAGAACATGTAGAATAAATGAAATGACATAAAAGATAGTACTTGAAAAGAAAGAGAGAGGTCAGATCCCTTACCTCGTGTCTGACATGACACGATCATTCCTTAATCTCCTGAATAATAAACTAAAGTTAATTTCTACTTGATTATAAACATTTTTCATGTTTATTATTCCTTTTATATCACTTATTACCATGTTATAAACATTATGTAAGTATTTATGTTAATAATGTTCATTTTGTCGATATTTGGTACTTTAGCCAAAAATGGACTTCTTATAATTACATGTTGGTCATGTGTTCAAAGGCTCATTATATCCAGAATGATATTAATGATTTATATATCATATATATCATATATATCCATAATATACATGTATTTAGAATAGTACATTACATTTAGAGGTATGAAATGAAATGCACCGTTTATGGAGACGGTAAGCCGTACGTACGCATGAACGCTACTTTCATTTCTATTTATTATTTTAATGGAAATAAAAAATAATTATACATAGTTATATTATAATTCCAATATAATATCATATATAATATCATTAACTCCCTCCTTTATACATCCCACATAAGGAATTAACGAATCAAATAACTTTTAGGGGGCGGTAGTCCGCACTTCCTCGAATGAGATTATCGTACTTAACCACTATGGAAACCATAAAGGAATAATATAAATGGGAAGTTAAAAAGAAGAATTAAATCATAAACATAAAATACATTATATATAAATACAGTTCCATCATAATGGCCCCCATGAGAGGCGGTAAGATGTAATTGAACAATCATCGTTTCGTGAGGCATTAGTTTTCCATCCCCAGAAACATTATGTTCTTCATCCATTAGATGGAGGTCTGTGTAAGTTTAGTTTAAATAATTATAATAAAAAAATCATTTTATATTGATTATAATGGTGATGTTACAATAGAAAGAAATAAAAAATAGTTTAGGGGTTGGAGAAGTAAAATAAAAGAAAACAATTTAAGAGAAATTATTACCTTTAATTTGGGTAAATCCCTTTGGTTTGAACCAAAGGACTTCTTGAAGTGCCTTCTGCCTAAGGTAAGGCTTCTAAGAGGAGGATAAGTATGTTGAGAGCTTAATTGGGCAGAGTTTGGACGAGCCAAATGGCTTTATCGGAGTGAGGAATTGGTTAGAAGTGGTCTCCTTTTATAAGGGGGAGGAGGGGCTCTTTAGGAAAGTGTGAAACTATTATTTTATTATATAATGATATTCGGTTTCAAATGGTCCAAAAATCATTAAGGTAGAATATTAGATAAGTCATGGACTAAATAAAATCATCCAATCATAGTTGGACATGTTTTTAATAATATTTTAAACCTTATAATCTTATTTATTTTAATAATTTATTAATTTGGTAAATACTACATCATTATTGTTTCATAAATAAATTAATATATTAGATTTCTAAAAAAGATAAAAAAAATAATATCATGTAGGAAGTATTTTTAGCTTTCCAATGAATATTTATTGTCGAAAATAGGACTTATATAACACAATATAAAAATTAATTACTAAAAGAGTTATGTTAATGTCAATTTTTTCTTTACATTAAATTAATTAATCTAAATTATCATTTTCACTCCCAAGTGGCTCAATGGGGTCCCAAAATCCACCCAAAGATTCCCATGGTCGTTAATGACTCATCCAATAAGTTTTGGACTAGTGTTAAGGTAATTTTAAATTATTTTAATCTTCTTTTAACCTTTAATTACCTTATTCACCTTTAACCAAGCTAAATAAAAGTCAAAAGTTAATATTCACCAAAAAATATTTTCATCTTATTGAACCAAAATTTACATCATGATAAATACCATGTATGTTGGATTTTTGAAATTAAATTTTCAGAAGTGGTAAAATTTCATTTAAATGAAAAAGTCAGTTTTTTAACTACCACTCAAAAATTGATGTTTTTCTAAAAAATACCAAAAAATAATGCTATGCATTATTTGAAATTCCAAATTTCAAAATTTATGTCTATTGTGACAAATTCAAAATATAGAATTGGCATTAATTAATTTAAAAATTAATTCCTGCTCTTAAAACAAATAGCGTGTTTTTAAGAAACAATAACAATCAAAAGATTGATACTTGTTTATGTCTAATTTCAATGTGAAATTAATTTCAATGACCAACATTGGATTAAATGGTAAATATAAATTTCAATTTCACTCTAAAACCAATTAAAAAGTTAATCTAAACATATAAATAAGTTAGATTAAAATGCACTTTTGAATTAAAATACATTATGATTAACTATTCATAAAAAATGATCTTTATCAGAAAAATACAATAAAATTTCCCAAAGTAAATTTTAATGTCCACATTCTAAAGAAGGATTTTATTTGGTCAATTATAATGTATTAAAGTGGCCTAAACTATATTTAAATAGGGTTCACCATTAGAAGGTGGTAAATCGACCTTTTAATGTAAATTATGCTTAAAATTATATTTATTCACATTTTAAGCCTCTAACATTTATTGTATAAATGTAAATACATTTTGAAAACATTTATCATCATATTGTAGTTAGTTTTGTTAATTTCCACCAATACAATGGCTAGGAGTTAACTATCATATAAAATATTAATATTATATTATTAGTGTGCAATGTATGTTTTCAAAAGAACCTGTTTTTGCGTATCAGGTACGCCATCGAACATATCAACCCATCCAAAGTAAAATTAATATTTAATTCAAAAATATTAATAAATATGAAAATTTGATATTCTTTATTTCCCTGGGATGTTATAGTTTCCATATCCTTATACATGTCATTATCCCCCACATTTTCCATATCATTATTTATCTTCCACACTTATCCTTCTCTATATCGTTATTTATCCCCATTTTTTATTAGAACAAAGAAGAAGTAAACTATATTTGATCAGAGAGACAAAATAATGTAAAGGACATTGAGATTGTGTAAGTGTTACTTCATGTTGAGTTACATAGAAATACATTAATGATGCAATGATAATAAAAGTGATCCCTATCAAATGTCATATCCCCTAATCAATCTAATTCCTCAGTAAGTAATTTGGATTTCCCTTTGAGATCAGAAGAGGATTCAGGCTTGGTACGCATAGGTGAAGTATTGGGAACACCAGTGATGATCAAAGGTGGTTGAGCTACTGAAACATTGTCGGGCATGTAATGCGTACTCCTTTGTGTGACAATATGAGTAAGACTTCTGATAGCTTGAGTTGCAGTCAACTGAGTTGTGTATGTAGACTGACCAGAGGCATGCAAGGATGTTGGTACAATGATAGGTGTACTGTCCACATGCATGAATAACATTAAGTTATTCTTGAAATCCATGATGATACCTCCCCCTATCTCCATGGCAGAGATAAATTCATCATCATTCTCCATAAACTTGTCCAAGGTAGGATTCATCTCTCTCAGCTTACTAACTTTTTCTTTGAAGGCTTGATTAACTAGGTCCAATTTCAGATTCTTTAACAGCAGCTTGAAATGATTGGTTAGCTGATTCTTGGTGTAGAATCTATGAAAATAAGAATCAATCATGAGTTTGATTTCCTTCTGAGAAGCAGTATCATTTCTCATATAGTCCTTAATTATTTTTCTAATATCCATTTTTATGGATATCACCTGAGAGTAAGATGAGATACTGGCACAAAATTTACCAAGTTCTTATTTCAGCAAAGATCTAAATTGTTCAGAATCAATTGATACTCTGGAGGTAACAAGATGTTTTAGAGTAAAATCTACTGTTTCATTGAAGTATTGTGTCAAATTACTTATCAGTTTCATCACAACAAATTCATGAGTACCGATATTATCTTGTATAGTCTGCTTAAAAACTTTAAACACATCAACAATCTATTTCACTACACCTCGAATATAGTTGATGTATGTTACAAATTGAGATTTAGAACTCATGAAGGTATCGAATGAAGAAACATATTGCGTCAATGAATCACCAAACTCTATCAAACTCCCAATCTGATTTTGACACAATTTCACTTCATCCATCACATCTATCACAAAAAATGAAAATAAAATTATCAGATTGGATATCAGAGAACGTTCCATCATACCTATATCATCAATAAAACATGTTTTCAATTCAGATTTTAGTACTTCAATATCTCCTTTTCTCACAATGTATTCAGGAAGAGCTAGAGGAGCTACTGGTTGAGAAGTAACTTCCTCTGAGAAAATATCATATGACACAGGATGCCTTCTAATGGGTGTCTCATCATCAGAATCAGAATAGTCTAGTCCCAATAAAACAATTCCTAGATCTACATACCAATCTTCCAGTTCATAGGTCTCTGAAACTGATATGTTCCTTATATGTTGCTCCCCTCAACCTGAGCTTCCTCCTCAACATCACTAGCTACAGCCATCTCCAGCTCATAAGATTCATCTATAACCATATTTATATCCAAGACAAGTGACATAGGCTGGGGTATGATAGCAATAGATACTGGTCTGTCCACTTCAACAACCTCTTCAAAAAGCAGAATAGAGCTATCAATCTGAGGATTGAGACTCAAACAGGTACTTCCATCATCACAGTTATGGGAATCTGGAGAAGTCTCCCTATGATCTGATATTGGAAGGTCATCCACAGTTATAGATTTTTATTCTATAGTCACTCCCTGAACTACTTCCTTTCTAGGTAGGGTCACTAGAGTACTTTCCATTCTATATGATACCTTTTTAGTAGCTAGACTTGGAGGCAAATCAGGATCCCCACCATCTTCTATAGAGGTATCATCCTCATCATCATCATTACTATATTGATGTTATTCCTCATCATGTCCAAGACCTAGATGTCTCTTATCTCTTGGACGAATGGGATGCTCAACATGGATAAATTTGTCGTTAACATTCTCATCATCATTTACCCGTTTCCTTTTCCATGGGTTTCATCCAAAATTCATGTACTTACATAATTTTTTTGTTTTAAAAAAATTTCCTCTTACAACCACTGTCTCATCCTGATACTCAGCCACACCTTTTACCATGATCATTAAAGAAATCACCTTTTCAAAGAATATAGCATTTGATTTTTATTTAGGCCTGGTCATATCTTAGATTTGAATCATCAAAAGCCTCCACAAATTTACTTTGAAACTACGACTTAGATGATACAACAAGAATATATCATGGAATATGAGGTTTGAAAAATCCCTTCTTCTTGGACATAACACATGCATGATATATTTGAATAGAAACAAGTTTTCTCCATTCATTTCTATAGCAACAATGTTTCAGGGTGTGCCATCTCCAGTGAACTCTTCCAAAGCAGTTTCATACTAAAAAATGTCACTAGTGGGAGGTACTGACTTTGAAACATATCCCAACTCACCCTCATGTGGATTGTTCCAGAAAAAATCCCATTAAATGGAAGAAAAAGATATTATCATGTCATTCACTACTGATATCATTCTGTTCTCACCTTTATATTTCTAAAAATGAACAAACTCATAGAATTACATTACCAGTTATAGATAATAGAGAACATTTTTATTTTAAAAACATTTGAGCCATACATGTTCCTCCAATGTCCATATATCGAAAGATTTTCTAGGGAGGATCCATTATGCACAAAGTTCTTTCTCGATTATGATATTTCTATTCAGTATGTGCTGGTTTTCTGCACTCTTCTTACGACTTGTTCCACTTTCAATGCCTTTAGATACTTCTTTCTTTCTCTTTTCATCTGACACATCACCATTATCTCTGACTACCAATCTTTTACTCTTCTCATTTTGGAATCGAATAACATAGGGTTCGCAAGAAATGAAGGACTTCCAGAAGTAATGTTTGAAGTGTAAAGAGTTCACGGTGGACTGAAACGTGAATTAGACTTAATTTTTATCATTTAGAACTGAGGTGTAATAAAAAAATACATTAATAATAATAATAATTTCCATTAATAAAACGGAATCTAGACAGTGAAAAACATATTAGTGACAACTACCAGTGAGAATCCTAATGGTGAGGTCTTTCTAACTGTGAGGTTTTACTATTGGGGAGGATTCACTAACGTTGAGGTTTAACAATCGGTGAGGTTTCACTAACGGTGAGGTTTATCTATCAGTGAAGCTTCACTAATGGAGAGGTTTCACTAATGGTGAGGTTTATCTATCGGGGAGGTTTCACTAACGGTGAGGTTTATCTATCGGTGAGGATTATGCACCGTTTATAATTCCTAACTCATATCTAATGTAAGTTAACCTTTATGAACATAATGGATTGGTGAATATGTCATATAATTGATGTTTAGTTCCTATAAATTCACGAGTAATGTCTCCCTTTTGATAATGATCCCTCAAAAAGTGATTTCTTTCATCAATGTGTTTAGTCCTAGTGTGAGATATTGGATTCTTAGAGATATTGATCACACTAGTGTTATCACAGTATATATATACATGCCTAAATTTATATCCATAGTCTAATAAAGTATGTTTCATATACAGAATTTGTCCACAACAACTACTAGTAGAAATATTTTCTGCTTCAGCAGTAGACAATGCAACATAATTCTTCTTTTTACTACACAATGACACTAAGAACTTACCTAGAAAGTGACAGGTTCCTGATGTACTCTTCCTATCTAACATGAAACCAGCAATGTCAGCATCCAAATAACTTATAAAATCAAAATATTTTCTTTTTGGAAAAAATATTCTTTGATTGGTAGTATGTTTAAGATATTTTAAAATCCTTTTAACAACAAGAAAGTGTTGATTTTTTTAATTAGCATAAAATCTTGCACACATACATACACTATACATAATATCCAGTCGAATAGTAGTAAAATAAAGTAAACACCCAATCATTCCTCTATAATTTGTTTGATCTACTGGTTTCCCAGTTTCATCAGCATCAAATTTACAAGTGGTACTCAAAGGTGTATCACTTTCCTTATTTTTATCCAATCCAAAACGTTTTAAAAGATCCTTTGTATATTTACATTGATTTAAAATAATACTCTTTTCATTTTGAAAAACATGAAATCCAAGAAAATATTTGAGTTCTCCCATTAAACACATTTCAAATTAATTTTTCATATTATTTGAAAAATCATTACACAATGCATTTTTATAAGATCATAAAATAACATCATCAATAATGATTCGTGCTATGAAAACATCTTTGGAAAATTTTTGACAAAAATATTTGGATCAGCATTCCCTTTAATAAAACATTTTGAAATAATAATATTAGTAATTCTATCATAATATTCTCATGGAACTTTTTTGAAACCATATAAAGCTTTAGAAAACGAAAAAAACTGATATGGAAAATCAGGATTAGAAAATCTAGGTTGGTGTTCGACAAAAACATCTTCAATTATAAAACCATTTAGAAAAGAACTTTTATCATCCATTTGATGTAATATGAAATTAAGTTGAGAGGAATAAGAAAGTTGAATTCTAATAGCTTCTAACCTAGGCTATAGGTGCAAAGGATTCCTCATATTCTATTCCTTCTTATTGACTGTATCTTTGTGTAACTAACCAATCTTTTTTTTTCTAATTATATTTCCGAACTCATCAACTTTATTTCTATAAAAACATTTTGTTCCTATGGTTAATGTTTTCTAATGTCTTTCAACTAATTAATAGACTTTTTTCATTTAAATTGATTTAATTATTCTTGCATAGCCATTACCAAAAATTCATAATTGATAGCATCATTGATATTTTTCTGTTCTAACTGTGAATGAAAGGCTTGATGTTCAACCTGATTTCTTAGAGAATCTATAGTTTGTGTCCCCCTATCTAAATATCATAAAAAATAATCTAAATAATGGTTCTTTAGAAACCTAGCTGGTATGATCAAGGTATGAATAGGAGGTCAGGTTTATATGTAGCATCAATTCTAATAGAAACATGCTCTGAAAACATTCCACGATTACTAGTTTTTACAGTAGGTTCACAGTTTCCATAATTAAGATCCAGAAAAGTCATGTCTTCTTCCGGATTTTTGAATGAAGACACAGGTTCATGCGGATCAGTTTCATCAAATTGGACATGTACTGATTCTTCCACAATTTTGGTTCTTTTTTAAAGAGTGTATAGGATTTACTGGTTATAGAGTAACCTATGAATATTCCTTAATCTCCATTGGATGCAATCTTACCAAGATTATCTTTAGTATTGAGGATGCATACATTGAAACCAAAAACTCTAATGTAATTAACCATAGGCTTCCTATTATTCCACATTTCATATGTGTTCTTCTTATGAACAGGTCTAATAAAGAATCTATATATAATATAACATGATGTATTTACAAATTCTACCCATATGTAAATAGTTAATTCATACTCATTGATCACTGTTCTAGCAATTTATTGAAGGGTTATATTCCTTCTATCTTCCACACCATTCTGTTGAGGTGTCCTAGGGGAAGAGAAATTGTGATTGTCGCCATTGTGTGAGCAATAAGTCTCAATCTCATGATTTTCAAACTAACAACCATGATCACTTCTTAGGGTCTTAATATTATATCCATTAAGGTTTTCTATAGACTCATAGTATTTAATGAAATAGGAACAAGATTCACTTTTGTGAGAATGAATGTATCCCCTTGTGTATCTAGAAAAGTCATCTACTATAACATAGACATAGTGTTTTCCATTTCAACTAGAAATTCTAGATGGTCCAAAAATCTTTATGTGAACTATCTAAAGAGGTTGAGAAGATTAAACTTCTTTCATTAATTTGAACAAAACATTATGTTGCTGTCCATTTTGAAAGGGATTAAAAAAAATTCTGTTGGGAATTTTAGTTGGGGTAGGTCTCTAACTAAACCTTTCCTAGATAGTTTTCTAAGTGAATGAACATTGTAGTGTCCAAATATTCTATTCCATAGCCATGATTCTTTATGAAAAAAAGTTAAAGAAGTAACATTTTGTTTAACTAAAGAATTCAGATCTACAACATATAGATTTTCATTTCATAATGCAGTAAATACCAAAATAGTTTTAGAATCAAATAAATTACAAGCATCATTTTAAACGTTGAAATTGAAACGACCATCACACAACTCAGAAATTCTTATCATGTTTTATATTAGTCCATCAACAAATAAATCATTAGAAATTCAAATGGAATCATTGTTACAAATCTGGCCTAAGCCAATGGTCATTCCTTTGAAATTATCACCAATGTTGACATGCCCTCCATCAACTTTGATGATGCTCTTAAAGCATGAGAAGTATCCTGTCATATGTCTTGAACGTCTACTATACTACTACCATATCTTCCAATAGTAACTTTTCAATAAAGTTTCCTACAAAACATATATAGACAGAAGATAATTTTGGTAACCAAATTTTCTTTAGTCCAGAAAGGTTAGAAAGTAAATATTTAGGCACCCATATTTTTCTAAAATGTTTCATATTATAAATAGATTCAATAGATTTAGATAAATAAACTCTGTTTTCTCTAAAAGAATTTGAATATCTAGATGAAGCATAAGAATTTTCAGAACATGAAGTAGCAGCATACTTTCCAGATTTTGGAATGAATTTATTGTTAGAAAACTGTCTCTCTCCAGGTTGGTATCCTAAACCAGTAGTATACTTTGGTGAAACTTGTTTTCCAATCATTTGAGTTAGATTATTCTTTCCATTTGTGAACTTCTCTATGTAGTTTCTAAGTTTCTCATTGGATAATTTATGTTCATTATTCTCCATCAACAGTTGATAATTCTTTTCTTTTTCTATTGTAATAGCTTAATTAAATGTAATTGTCAAGGATTATTATTTTTTTAATGATTTTTACTTATATTTCAACTCATTACAAGTATCTTCTAACATATTACAGTATTCAAATAATTCATCTTTAGACATGTTATTAGCATTATTTTAATCACTTTCATTCCAAGAATAATAATCATTGTGCATAGGGGAAGTAAGTGTTACCTTGCATGTTACAGTCATGAAACACTTGTTGGCATGATTATTTTCCTCAGAATCAGAAGCTTCAAATCCACTTGAGATATCTTCCGAATCAATCCATGTATATTTCAAAGATTTCATTTATTTTTTTTCCTTGTAATCATATTTCTTCTTAAACTTCAATTTTGGATGGTCTGTCTTATCATGTCCTTACCTTTTACATTCATAACAGACAATCTCATCACCTTTATCAACATTCTTCCAATTTATCTCCTAATTACCTAATTGTCCATACATACCCTTATAATTTCATTTTCAAAAAAATATCTTCTTCGTATAGAATTTCTTGAATCTCCGGGCTATATGAGCTATCTCTTCATCATTATCTGAATCTACACCTTCACATGTTGAGGGGTCGATATGTATGTGAATTATTGTCCTGTCTTTGGTCTTTGAGGCAGTAGATTTAAATGCCACTAAATTTTTCTTAGCTTCAACATCTTCCTCTATTTTTACCTTCATCTCCTCATCATATATCATCAACATACCAATAAGCTCTTTAACAGGTAATGAACATATATCACACAGTTATATTATTGAAACTGATGTGCCTCTTTATCATTCTAGTAGACATCTAATTATTCTCTTTATTTTTTCCTTTGCTGGAAAATCTTCTCCCAGCGAGCTCATAGTGTTAAAAATATCATTGAACAAGTGATACATGTCATAAATCAGTTTATCAGGCCTCATTTTAAAATTATCATATTTAATACTATATGTGTATAGTCTCATCTTTTATCACATGGGTTGTTCCTTCATGAGAATCCATTAATGTATCCCAGATTTCATGTGTTGTTTTACAACAAGAAATTTTGTTATACTCTTCATCTCCTTGAGAGATGTTAAGAGCATTCATTTATTTACAATTATTTTTGTAATAAATTTTTTTAGAATCATCTCAAGTAGTTATATTAGTCTTTGGAATCTCAAACTCAGACTCTATAGCAGTCCAAATCTCAAATTTCATACTTTCTAGGTGAATTTTCATTTTGATTTTTGTAACACCCCAAGCTTCCACGATACGTTTCCCTTCGAATTATGCAATAGCGTGTGTTGTACGCAACCTCGAGCTCTAACACACACCGCAACTAATTAAACTAGCCGTTGTGAATAGTAATACATACTTTTTAAAATTTTATAAATTTTATTTATCAAAATGGACTTCATTTTTGGATTCGGAATATCGAAATTAGCCTATGTTGAATTTTTGGTATTTTTCTGAGAACTTTTAATTTTTTATGAATAGTAAAAAATACTTAAAAACAACTTTTTTAATAAAAATAATTTATAGTGATAAATTATACTATTTATTGGTTTTAAAGTATAATTATAATATATTTTTACCATTTTATCCAATGGTGGTCATTAGAATTAATTTAACATTGAAATTGGACAAAAACAATTGCCAATCTTTTAATATAAATTGTTTCTTAAAAACACGCTATTTGTTGTAACAGTGGGAATTAATTATAAAATTAATTAATGAAACATATATGTTTGGAATTTTGTAAAATAGACATCATTTTTGAATTCGGAATATCAATTATAGCTTTGGGTGAAATTTTGGCCTTATTCTGAAAAACTTCATTTTTTGATGAATAGTGAAACCACTAAGTGGTTGTTAAAAACTGATTTTTCGTTAAAATGAAATATTACCACTTCTGTGATTTGATTTTCAAAAATCCGACATACATGTTTTTTATTAAGAAGTAAAATGTGGTTCAATGAGATTAAAATAATTTTTTGGTGAATAGTAACTTTTATGTTCTTAATCGCGATTGGAGGTAATTAGTGTAGTTTAAGGTAAAAATAATGTTTTAATAATATGAGATGAGCATGAAATTTGTCCTACACCTATTTTATGAGTCATGGCCGACCAAGAAAACAGATGGGTCAGCTTGGGGACCCCATGGAGCCACTTTGGTTGGAAAATGACATTAATATATATTTATTTAATGTTAAAATTAAATTGACACAAACATGAGTTGTTTTACTAATACAGTTTTTAAGTGGGGTTACACAAGTCCAAATTTTGACTATAAATATTAATTAGAAAGAAAAAAAGATTTCCTACATCATAGTATTTTTTTTATAATTTTTAGACATTAAATAAATTAAATTATTTATGACATCATTATGATTCAATGATGACCTCATTATTTAACAATTTTAATAAAATGAAAAGATAGTGTAATCTCCAAGGCATACACTTGTCCAAAGACTATTGGATGGGTATATTTAGAACCATTATCACCTTATCCACGAATTATATAAGTGTGGGACCTTTATAATCCTAAAATCATTGTATAATAATGTACCATTTCAATCTTTCCAAAAGAGCCCCTCCTCTCCTCTTATAAAAGGCCCCCACCTCTACCACCTTATTCACACTTTCAAGCCTTTTGGTTCAGCCAACCTCTACCCAAATACTCTCCAAACTTCTCTACCTTCATCATAGAAGCTTTACTTTAGTCAGAAAGCCATCCTAAGGAGTCCTTTTGATCAAATCAAAAGGAAGAACCCGAAGAAGAGGTAACATTTTCATCACCCTCTTTCAAGTTTCTTTCTTCTTCCACTCCCTCTTTGTTTATTATTTCAATTCTAAAATTATAACTCTAGTATCTTATATATACTGTGATGTTATTATAAATATGTAACAACCATATTCATTATTCTACCCATCATTTGAATGACATATCACCATACGTGCGTACGTACGGCTTACCGTCTCCACGTCGTGGTGTAATTGTTATTCAATATATTATTATTTAGACGGGTATAATAATGATATGTAATTCATGTAAATAATAAATATAACATGATAATTATTCTGTATATATGATATACTATCAAATTATATATTATGTTAATATCAAAATAATGATATTGTCGCTCGTGCGTACGTACGGACTACCGTCTCCACGAACGCGATGAGATTCATTCTCCGTCGTATCCATTCAAGTATAATTATCATTTGATGATTTAAAAATAATGTTTAAGGACATTATATCATTATGGATATGAATAATATACAACCTATCCATGAAAAACACGACTTACGTAACAAAACATATAAAATAAAATGAGTAAGTTAACACCCGAAACAACGATAAATCTAAGATATTGTTAACAAAGCAATGTTAAAAGATCATATATGATATCATATGAATGTATATGATTCTTGTATAATTTAATAACAATTATTTCACCATTATACATGAGGTTAACCTACCCCAACCAAGGAAAAGTACAAGGTAAGGGTTTACTTCACAACCTCTTCATTATCCAAGGTTGTTTATCTATAATTATCTACTGGGACCTCGTTATCTTCCACATCCATGTTTCTTAAAAATGTCTTTCAAAACATTTTTACTATTAAATGGAAAATGGGTTAAAGTCATTTATACCCTTATACGTTTTTGAAAGGAATCTTACCGTCGTTTTCCAAACAATGTATTTTTTGACCTTCTTGATAAATTTAAGGTAAGAATGTTTTTTAACTTATACGGCGGGTGCGGCTATGTTCCGCCATTATAACTTCGTCGAAGCTTCCCTTACAAGCTTATAATAATATTTTCAAAGTAAATGTATTATTTTATAATTATGGGACTTTTAAATGATTTAAAAAAAGAGAGATATTTCTCTCAAATAGCTTTAATTTCATCCATGTCAACATCCTTTGATGGGTTTTAAGTTTATTTGAAATTGATTTGTGATTAAAAACATCCATTGAGCATTTTGTGAAACATTTGACCGTGGATGTGTTATTTTTGTACCATCCATAGTTTATGGAGAAACTGTTGACATTTCGTATGCTAGTTTTAATACGAGCATTTTTGTTATGTTTAAACCTATTCATATGAGGAATGTATTGGACTTAATAAGTGATGGGTGGAGCCCGCTATAGCTCCTCGATGCATCGGTAGGTCTCATGAGACAACTAGACGTGGAATTGGCTGAGGCCCTTTCCCAATTTGATTTATGGTTTTGGCCGAGGCCTTAATCATTTTAGACGTCTTGGCCGAGGCCTTGACAAAATGTTTCAGAATGTCTGGCATTATACATTACCTCATTATGAAAGTGGTTATTGATATTTCATGTGATTATTCGTCTAGTAGAATATACATGTGAGTAAGTAATGGCATTATTTTATTTTACTTTTTCCATATTATGCTGACGTTCAAGTTCAATAAGTCTTTTTTTTAGTTATACATTTCCTTAAATGCTTATGTTTTCTTATGAAAGTTTCCGCTATATTGTTATCCTTACGGAGCATTTGAGCTCACCCCTTTCAATGTTTTATTTTTCCCAGGATGTGAAGAAGTGTATTATGACTGACTTGCAAGAATAGTCAGTGAGGATATGAGTGTGGACTAGGGAGACCATGTTATTGTAGTTTTCATTTTTATGATGTAATGTAATGTTTATGAATGTATCTAGTGTTTCCAAGGCTACTAAACTAATCGGTCTTTCGAGACGTGAACTTTTGTGATCATGCCAATGTTACGAAGTAATGCACCGACTCTGGGAAGCTGGGGTTGGGGCGTTATAGTTGGTATCATAGGAAGTTTAGTACAAACCTTGGAAGCTAGATTTAGACAAACTCTGATTAGAGCACGTAGACCTAAGATGAACTTTGAGGATTAGTATAGAAGAACATCCTAAAATTTTGGTATTGTAGAGATTTTGTGAGTTTTCTGAGTAATACATCCCTGTTTGGATACGAGCAGGTAGAGGCGGCTCTGGCACAGATGTACCTAGGGGTAAAACCCGAAAACACCGCTTTGAGCTAGACTCGAACGGGAACCGGTGCATGACAACGGGCCTTGCTGCACTCTTGGTTACGACACACCCGGGGGATATGCTTAGAATAATTCCCATTTTCTTTACAAACCACTATGAAGGGTTACGAGTATATACTTCCTCAATGAATTTTTTTTTATAATTATGGATTATATCCATAATTAGTTTAATTTATGTTAAGTGTTTTACAAGTATGGAATTATGTATTTTGATTCATAAACTAATCTAGTTTATGCCATTATTTAGAAATGGCGCCTAGTGGAAGGAATGGAAACTGTATCAATGCACACACTCCGTGTAGGGATTCCCCTCCTGCTCAAGATAATTATGGTGGAGCTAGTGATACAACTAGTGCTGATCAGCTTCTCACCGTACTGGGACAACTCACGCAGGTTATGAATAACAACCTTACTCGTATGGAGCACCCTGATCCGCAACGTGGAGGATCAATGCTAGACCGTTTCATGAGGCAAAAACCACCAACCTTCAATGGGAGTACAAATCCTATAGTAGCTGAGCAATGGATAAATTCCTTAGAGAAAATATTCCATGCCTTGGGGAGTAGTGAAAGGGAGAAATTTGTCATGGCAGTTTACCGCCTCACTGGAGATACCGATCAATGGTGGTCACTAATTCAAAACACAAAGGAAGATGATTAATTAACAAACATGGAATGACAGGAGTTCAAAGAGCTGTTCTTAGAAAAATACTTTCCTTGAGACCATCGAGCGGATATGGAAAGGCAATTTCTGAGTCTGAGGCAGAAGGAGGATGAGAATGTCGCAATGTATGAGGCTAACTTTACAAGCTTAGCAAGGTATGCTGCAGATTACATACGTAACCCAAGAAGTAATACTGATTGTTTCTTTGATGGGTTAAAACGATTTCTCCGTCGAGCTTTAGTGTCACAAACCTTCTCTTCATACGAAGGTATTGTCTCGTGCACTATCAAGACGGAAAAGGAATTCTATAAGTCTTATGAATTTAAATCAAAGAAAGATAAGAAGAGATCCGCTGAAAACTCTGGGAAAGGAAATAAGGAAACATGGAAGAAGGGTAGAAATGAATTTCCACCCTATGATAATTTTGGTAGGAAGCACCCTGGTGCTGTCTAAAAGGAAAAGGAGTATGTTACAATTGTGGTGAAAAAGGACACGAAGCTCATGAATGCAAAGGAAATAAAGAGGCTGTCAACATGGAATGCTATAATTGTAGAGAGAAGGGATATTATGAAAATGAATGTCCTAAGAGTCAGGCGAACTTACCTCAGAAGAGTCCAAGGGATCAGGGACAGGCTTGTGCTATCACTACTGCTGAGGTGGAAGCTCCGAAAGACGTGGTGGCAGGTAATTTAATGGTTTCCTCAAGTTTAGAAAATGCATTATTTGATTCAGGATCATCGCATTGTTTCATATCTTCCCAGTTTTCTAAGAAAATTAGATATTTCCAATTTGATTTAAGAAGAGAGTTGTCGGTCAAAACCCCTAAGGGAAGTATTGTTGCAACAAAGCTTTGTCGATTAGTTCCCATTAGATAACCTAAATGTTTTTACCTGCTGATCTCATCGTCATACCCATGATTGAATTTGATATAATCCTCAGTATGGATTGGCTTTCGGAACATGATGGAAAAATTTATATTAAGAGGAAAGAGGTTACGATTCTTGATGATGATGATAAGGAACACCTTATCTTTAGAGAAGAATCATCGCCACATAATTCTTATCTAGATCCACCCGCAGAAGCTCAACTGAATTCAATTATTGGGGAGGAAGAGAAGGAAATTACTGAGGGTGAGGAAACGAATATTCAAATAGAGGATGTACCTATTATGAGAGAATATGTTGATGTGTTTTCGGATGATTTACCTGGACATCCTCTAGAACGAGAAGTTGAGTTTTCCATTGATTTAATTCCTGGATCAAGGACCATATCGAAGACCCCTTATAGAATGGCCACTGTGGATTTAGTCGAACTAAAGAAACAACAAGAGGAATTGAGTAATAAGGGATTTATTCTCCCTAGTGTTTCTCCTTGGGGATCCTCTGTTCTTTTTGTTAAGAAGAAAGATGGATCTATGAGGTTGTGCATCGACTATAGGGAGATCAATGCTATAAGAATAAAGAACAAGTATACCCTACCTCGCATTGATGATTTGTTTGACCAACTGTATGGAGCTCAATACTTTTCAAAGATTGACCTTCGGTCTGGATACCATCAGTTGTGTGTGAAAAAGGAAGACGTTCCAAAGACAGCATTTCGAACAAGGTACGGGCATTACGAGTTTACAGTAATTCCTTTTGGATTGACTAATGCACCCTCTGTTTTCATGGATCTAATGAATAGAGTTTTCAAGGAATATCTTGATGACTTTGTAGGGGTATTTATTGATGATATCTTGGTATACTCCAAAAGCCACGAAGATAATGAAAATCACTTACGCATTATCCTGAAGACTCTTAGAAGACATGAATTATATGGGATATTTTGCAAGTGTGAATGTTGGCTTCAGGAGATTTCTTTTCTTGGCCATATTGTCTCTAAGGATGGAATTTCTGTTGATCCTTCTATAACCAAGGAAATCCAAGAATGGCCAGCACCGACAAGTATAACTGAGGTACGCAGTTTTATTGGTTTAGCAGGTTATTATCGACGTTTCGTCCAGAATTTTGCCAGATTGGCTAACCCATTGACAAAGATCACACGTAAAGGGATTAAATTTGTCTGGACAAAAGAGTGTGAAAAATATTTTGAATAACTGAAGAGAAGATTAGTCAACGCCCCTGTATTGACTCTACCATCAGGGAATGATGGGTTTGTTATTTATAGTGATGCATCGAAGAAAGGACTTGGTTATGTCCTTATGCAGAATGATAAGGTTATTTCCTATGCATCACGACAGCTAAAAATTCATGAGAAAAACTATCCTACTCATGATCTTGAGTTAGCAGCTGTGATCTTTGCTTTAAAGATATGGAGACATTACCTCTATGGTGAAAAATGTGAGATTTATACTGATCACAAGAGTTTGAAGTATATTTTCTCACAAAGAGAACTCCACATGAGGCAATGTCGATGGCTTGAACTATTCAAGGATTATGATTGCATGATACATTACCACCCGGGGAAGGAAAACATGGTGGCAGATGCTTTGAGTAGAAAAGACCATGGAGTTTTGAATGTGATGAGAATTGAAAGGGATCCAATTTTCATGGATCTAGTGAAGATGGACATGGGAATAACTAGGGAAGGTGAAACATCAATGCTTTTTCAAATGGTTGCCAAACCATCATTACTAGAAATTGTGAAGAGTTCTCAGACCAATGATAAAGAATTTCAGAAGAAGATTAAAGATGTGAATGATGGAAGATTGAGGGTCTTTCTTTATAAGGATGGAATTTTGAAATTCGGGAAGAGACTTTGTGTTCCTGATATACCTGATCTAAAAATGGAATTGTTGGATGATGCTCATAGTTCCAATTTCTCTATACACCCTGGGAGCACCAAAATGTATAGAGATTTGAAGGAACGTTTTTTGTGGGATAATATGAAGAGGGAGATTGCGGATTTTGTGTCGAGGTGTATGGTTTGTCAACAAGTGAAAGCTGGAAGGCAACATCCTGGTGGAGTATTGCAACCTCTTCCCATACCAGAGTGGAAATGGGATAATATTATGATGGACTTTGTCATGGGACTACCAAATACTCCTAGAAGGAATGATGCAATATGGGTCATTGTTGATCGTCTTACTAAGTCAGCACATTTTTTGGCTATACGGGAGGATCTACCACTTGAACGTCTAGCAAGACTATATATTAATGGTGTTGTAAGACTTCATGGAGTACCCCTATCGATTGTTTCTGATCGTGATCCTCATTTTACTTCAAGATTTTGGAAAAGTCTTCAAAAGGCCTTGGATACTGAACTTCATTTGAGTACTGCCTATCACCCTCAAACAGATGGACAATCAGAACGGACTACTCAAAACATAGAAGACATGTTGAGATCATGCTCTATTGACTTTCAGGGTATGTGGGATCAATATTTACCACTGGTAGAATTTTCATATAACAATAGCTTCCATTCAAGCATTTAGATGGCACCTTATGAAGCGTTATATGGAAAGAGATGTCGTACACCAACCTATTGGGATGGCGTTGGTGAAAGAAAACTTGTGGGACCAGAACTGGTGGAAGAAACAATGGAAAAGGTGAAGGTAATCCAAAACCACATCAAATCATCTCAAAGTAGGCAGAAGAGCTATGCCGATAACAGAAGAAAGGTTTTGGAATTTCAGGTGGGAGATCATGTTTTCCTAAAGGTATCTCCAAGGAAGGGAGTTATACATTTTTGTAAGAAGGATAAGTTGAGTCCCAAGTACATCGGACCTTTCGAAATTATAGATCGTATTGGGGCTGTAGCTTATCGTTTGGCGATGCCGCCAAATCTCTCCAAAGTTCACGATTTTTCCACATATCGCTATTGAGAAAATACAAGCCCGACCCAACACATGTACATACCTATGAGGAATTAGAACAGGAACCCGATCTATCTTATTTCGAAGATCCCATCATAATTCTTGATTTGAGGGAGCATGTGCTGAGAAACCGGACGACTCGTCTGGTAAAGGTTTTGTAGAGAAATCATAAAATGGAAGAGGCAATGTGGGAACCTGAGGAACTTATGATGAAGAACCACCCGAGTCTTTTTATGCAGTAATACCCTAGAAATTGCGAGGATGTAATTAATTGAAGGAGGGGAGAATGTAACACCCCAAGATTCCACGGTACGTTTCCCTTCCAATAATGCAATATCGTGTGTTATACGCAACCTCGAGCTCTAACACACACCACAACTAATTAAACTAGCCGTTGTGAATAGTAATGACTACTTTTTGAAATTTTATAAATTTTATTTACCACAATGGAATTCATTTTTGGATTCGGAATATCAAAATTAGCCTATGTTGAATTTTTGGTATTTTTCTGAGAAGTTCTAATTTTTTATGAATAGTGAAAAATACTTAAAAACATCTTTTTAATAGAAATAATTTATAGTGATAAATTATACTATTTAGTGGTTTTAAAGTATAATTAGAATATATTTTTACCATTTTATCCAATGGTGGTCATTAGAATTAATTTAACATTGAAATTGGACATAAACAATTGTCAATCTTTTGATATAAATTGTTTCTTAAAAACACGCTATTTGTTGTAACAACGGTAATTAATTATAATATTAATTAATGAAACTTATTTTTTTGGAATTTTGTAAAATAGACATCATTTTTGAATTAGGAATATCAATTATAGCTTACGGTGAAATTTTGGCCTTATTCTGAAAAACTTCAATTTTTTATGAATAGTGAAACCACTAAGTGGTTGTTAAAAACTGATTTTTCGTTAAAATGAAATATTACCACTTCTGTGATTTGATTTTCAAAAATCCGACATACATGGTTTTCATTAAGAAGTAAAATGTGGTTCAATGAGATTAAAATAATTTTTTGGTGAATAGTAACTTTTAAGTTCTTAATCGCGATTAGAGGTAATTAGTGTAGTTTAAGGTAAAAATAATGTTATAATAATATGAGATGAGCTTGACAGTTGTCCTACTCCTATTGGATGAGTCATGGCCGACCAAGACAACCCATGGGTCAACTTGGGGACTGTAACGCCCCGACCCCAGCTACCCAGAGTCGGTGCATTACTTCGTAACATTGGCATGATCACAAGAAAGATCAAATCTCGAAAGACCGATTGGTTTAGTAGCCTTGGAAACACTAGATATATTCATAAGTTTTACATTACATCATAAAATAAAAAACTACTACAACAACATAATGTTTCCACAGTCCACACTATAATCCCCTCATAATATCCCTGCAGGTCATTCATAACTTACATCTTCACTTCCTGGGAAAAATAAAACATAGAAAAGGGGTGAGCTCAAATGCCCAGTAAGGATAACAATATAGCGGAAACTTTCATCAATAAGAATAAACATTTAAGGCAATGTATAACTAAAACAAAAGCCTTTTAAACATGAACTTTCAACATGGTATGGCATAAATAAAATGAAATAATTCCATTTACTTATTCACATTGATATTCTACTAATCGAATAATCACATGCAAAAAATCAATAACCACTTTCATAATGTTGGAATGCATAATGCCAGACTATCATAACCACATTGCCAAAGCCTCGTGCCAAGACTACAAATAAGATTTTGTCAAGGCCTTGTGCCAAGACACTAGTTTGTCTCATGAGACCTACCGATTCATCGAGGAGCTATAGCGGGCTCCACCCGTCACTTATTAAGTCCAATTCATTCCCATATGAAAAGGTTTAAACATAACATAAACATTCGTATTAAATCTAGCATACGAAATGTCAATAAATTAACCATAAACTATGAATGGTATAAAAATAGCACATCCATAGTCAAACATATCACAAAACCTTCAATACAATATAGAAGTTTTGTATCATAATAAATCAACTTCAAATAATCTTAAAATCCATCAAAGGATGTTGACGTAGATGAAATCAAAATTCTTTTTAAAGAAATATCTCCTTTTATTTTGAAATCATTTAAAATCCATATAAAATAAAACATTTTCTTTGAAAATATTCTTATAAGCTTGTAAGGAAAGCTTTGAAGATTTTATAACGGCGTAAAATAACCGCACCCGCCGTATAAGTTAAAAAAAACATTCTTACCTCAATTCTGTCGAAAAGGTTAAAAAGGACCTTGTTTTAAAAACGACGGAAAGATTCCTTTATAAACCTCTTATAAAAAGTCAAACAAGGGTATAAATGACTTTAACCCATATTCTTGTAAATAGTAAAAATGTTTTGAAATACATTTTTAAGAAACATGGATGTGGATGATAAAGATATCCCAGTAGATTATTACGTATAAACAACCTCGGATAATTAAGAGATTGTGAAATAACCCTTACCTTGTACTTTTCCTTTGTTGGGGTAGTTTAACCTCCTGTATAATGGTGAAATAATTGTTATTAAATTATACAAGAATCATATATATTAATATGATATCATATATGATCTTTTAACATTGATTTGTTAATAATATCTTAGAATTATCGTCGTTTCGGGTGTTAACTTACTCATTTTATTTATATGTTTTGTTACATAAGCCATGGTTGTTGTATATTATTCATATCCAGAATGATATCTAGTCCTTAAAAATCATTTTTAAATCATCAAATGATAATTATACTTGAATGGTTACGATGGAGAATGAATCTCATCGCGTTCGTGGAGACGGTAGTCCGTACGTACGCACGAGCGACAATATCATTATTTTGATATTAAAATAATATATAAATGAATGGTATATCATATATAAAGAATCATTAACATGTTATATTTATTATTTACATGAGTTACACATCATTATTATACCCATCCAAATAATATTATATTGAATAACAATTACACCACGACGTGGAGACGGTAAGCCGTATGTACGCACGTATGGTGACATGTAATTCAAAAGGTGGAGATAATATTGAATATGGTTGTACCATACTTATAATAACATCACAGTATATGTGAGATACTGAAGTTAGTTTTTTAGAATGGTAAGAACAAAGGAAGAAGAAGTGGAAGAAGAAATGAACTTAGAAAAGGGTGGTGAAATGATTACCTCTTCTTCGGGTTCTTCCTTTTGATTTGATCAAAAGGGCTCCTTAGGTTGGCTTTCGGATCAAACTAAGGCCTCTAGGTTGTAGTGATGGATGTTGGGAGAGTATTTGGGAAGATTTTGGCCGAACCAAAAGGCTTTAGAGGTGTGAAGAAATGAGAAGGAGGAGTGCTCTTTTATAAGAGGGGTGAGGGGCACCTTTGGAAAAGCTAGAAATATTAATTTATAATAAATTCATATTCGGTTTCCAATGGCTCCAAAGTTGACTATTCAAAGTCTAAGGTGGGGATAGGTCGAAAACCACTCAACCAATAGAATTTACACAGGTTTGGGTACTTATATTAACCTTATCTTTAAGTATTAACTCTAAGTTAATTAGTTTCACTTTTACAATGTCTCTTTGTATTTTTATATAATATGGTTAATAAACTTACTATATACATCCAAGAGACCCAAAAGTGGTCCATTAATGATGAACCTATCATGAAATAAGTCTCTTGGCCGAACCATAGATTTTTAGGAATTTAATAACAATTAATAATATAATATTTGTTTTAAGAACTCTTTTATGTCAATTTTGACACTATTCAATAGATGATTTTTGTGAAACTCATAACAGATTGATTACTTCGAACAAAGTCAATTAAATCAATCCTAATATATCATATTATCCTAGAAAATTAGTTTAATTCATTAAAAGTTTCATATTATATTTATTTGGGTATTTATAATATCAATTATTTTAATTGTTCACTATTATAGTAATTACTGCATCATCATTGTGTCATAAATAAAATAAATTATTTAATGTCTAAAAATTATAAATAAAATATAATTATGTAGGAAATCTTTTTATATTTCTAATGAATATTTATAATCGAAAATCCAACATGTATAACCCTATGTAAAAATTGTTCTTCTAAAAGATGTAAGCTTATGCCATTTTTATTTTTATTTTAACTTTATTAATATAAAGTGTCCCTACCACATACAAGTGGCTCCAAGGGGTCTCCAAATTGACCCAAGGATGCCCATGGTCGGGTATGTGTCCACCAATAAGGTTAGGACACGTTTTAGGGTAATTTTTTATTATTATAATATTATTTTTTAACCCTTATTTACCGGATTTACCCTTTAACTATGGTAAATAAAATATTTACCGCAGTAATTATTCAAAATGTGTAAAAATAAAAGTTACCTATTTACAAAATTTGACCATCCTGATTCTAAATATGGAATCCATTTTCCTAAATTCAAAACACAGAAGTGGCAGAAATTAATTTAAAATTAATTCCCGCTGTCAAAACAAAAAGCGTGTTTTTAAGAGATAATAACTATCAAAAGATTGACACTTGTTTATGTTCGGTTTAATTGTATAATTATGTCCAATGACCAACATTATATTAAATGGTAAAAATATATTATAAATATACTTTAAAACCACTCAAATTAATAATTTATCACTATTAATTATTTTGATTAAAAAAGTTGTTTTTAATTAAAATTTAGTAATTTTCACTATTCATCAAAATATGAAAGTTATCCGAAAAGTTCCAAAATTTCACCTTAGGCTAAATTCGATATTCCGAATCCAAAAATGAAGTCCATTTCAAAATATAAAATATATATTATTTCAAAATTTAGGTATTACTATTCATAACGGCCAGTTTGATTGGTTGTGGTGTGTGTTAAAACTCGAAGTTGCGTACAACACACGCTACTGTTTTATTCAAAGGAAAGTGTACCGTGGATGCTTGGGAAGTTTCATTTTAAATTTTTTGATGTCTCCATTTAGTCAAAAAGTTTAAAATATTGTATTTAAAAAAGGTTTCACTATCAAAAGTTGATAAAAGTGCAATACTGAAAATGAATCTGTTCTTGCATTATGACTAAGAAACTCATAATATGGATTCTAAAATTATAAAGTTTAAAATTTAGTTAATACTATTCATGACCTCTTTTAATGGCTTTTTTTTTGTACGTCATGGTGTGATTGAACTTGGTGTTGCGTGTAGTGAAAGTTATTGAATTATTTTGAAGAAATAACACACTATAAAATCTTGGGGTGTTACATTCTCCCTTCCTTCAATAAATTGCGTCCTCGCAATTTGAAATTGTTCTTCGAAAATAAAAGGTTGAAAATATAAAATATATTTGTGGGAAAACCCACATCGGAAATTGGGTTACTAAAATTTATTCTTAATATGAGGAAAAGAGAAATGAAAGGGTCACCACCAAATTATGATCTCGATTAGGAGAACATTGGTGGCAATTAGAGACATATATTTGGAGGAAAAACGTAAATATTTATAGGTAGTGATTGAGGTCATAAATCACCAACAAGTGTATAATTTAGGTCCTTAAATTCATCAATCTATAATGATTTGAAATACCATCGGTTCAAAAAAACATAGGGTATTAGGATAACACATTTTTGACGTTTCAAAATATCTTATTTGAAATCCCACATCGAAAAATGAATTAATGAGGCCTCTATTTTAAATAAAGAGTGGAAAGTATGAAGATTAACGAAAATAACACATACTAGGGTTCCATGTAGGAAAATATGGATATAGAAGAAAAATATAACCATCAATTATCTGATGGAGAGTGGTAGAGAACATGGCTATGAAAAGGCCAACAATCCCAAAGCCATAAATTAGTGATGATTTAAGGTACCATCTAGGAAAACATTTTTGTTCAAAGTTGCTTTTCTTAATATTGAGGAATTTATTTATGAGATTGGCTAAGATCATAAGGAGATATACTTACTTTATAATTAGAGTTTTATCCATTAATAAATTTCTACCACAAACTCATCTTTCACTCTAAAAGATAATAGAATGTAAAAAAAATTCTATTTACACTATTCGTATAGGGTTCCAAAATAAACGAATTTATAATTCATCTACATGATCTTTTAATAAAAACTACATTATTTAATCCAGGACATCTCATGGTCCAGTGGTAGGTGATACACCCTTGTCGCCCTTCGGTTGCGGGTTCAAGTCTCGCAGCCTTGCCGGACGCGACGGGTTGCCGCCCGACCTCCGGGTTGTCCTTTTATGACAATCCAAAATAATCCAAACTAGAACTATCCAAAATACTTCTGTCCAAACCCACAGTCTAACATTTATAATGAAGGTAAACATAATATAGATCCTTTTTACCCCATAATAGCATATGAATACCTTCATCATGTATTACCATATTCCTTATTGATTACATTCATGCTCCCTTATTCCATATAGAATGCTGGATATACTTCATCAATCCAAAAATGTTTTAAACCCCAACAATGATGGAATATACAAATCATTAATCAGTTCCAAGGTAGTCAAGAATATCCAATATATTTTTTCCAAAATAATCATGTATTATTCAAAAATCACTACCCCAGTATCAGAACTATATTATGGTTTATCATTCTCTCAACCATATATTTTCCAAAACTTTATCCTGCTATTGAGTCACTTTTCTTTGTTCCACACAATCTCAAGTCCTTAATGAAATAGTACTGCAGTACAATCCTTATATACTCCATAATTATTATAACAAGTACATTGTTGATACAACACTCAATTGACATAATCAACATAAGAACTCTAATCATTCCTCTTCATCTGTGGTAGTATCATAACTTGATTATTATCCAATAGCATCATTTGTGTCATAGTCTGATGACTGGGACATAGGTTCGCGTAGTGTCCAAACTCCTTGCAAATGAAGCATTGTACATTTGAAACCATTTTCTTACCCTTGCAGTCACGTACTTTGTGCTCTTTTCCTCCACACTTATAACAAACTCCCATTCCTTTCAGGCAAGTTCCTGGGTGTTTCTTTCCACAGTTACCACATATGGGAAAATTCTTCTTTTCCCTCTTCCCTTTATCCATCTTTCTCTCTTCTATCCTTTTCTTCTCTTGCTTCCCTTCAAAGCCATAGGACTCAGTAAACTTTTTACTTATCTTATCAACACATGATATTATTTCTTCATATGATGATAATACATGGGAGACTATTTATCTTATAAATTCTAGCTTAAGACCATGAAAGATATGATCCTTCCTTCTCTTTGGATCATGTGCATTTCTGGAGTTCTCATTCCTTCTACTGGGCGCCATTTCTAAACAATGGAATACACTAGTTCAGTTTATGAATCAAAATACATAATCCCATACTTATAAAACACTTAACATAAATTGAACTATTTATGGATATAATCCATAATCATAAAAATGTCTCATTTGAGGATGTATATACTCATAAACCCTTCATAATGGTTTGTAAAGAAAATGAGAATTATCCTAAGCATATCCCCCGGGAGTGTCGTAACCAAGAGTGCAGCAAGGCCCGTTGTCGTGCACCAGTTCCCGTTCGAGTCTAGCTCAAAGCGGTATTTTCGGGTTTTACCCCTAGGTACATCTGTGCCAGAGCCGCCTCTACCTGCTCGTATCCAGACAGGGATGTATTGCTCGGAAAACTCACAAAATCTCTACAATACCAAAATTCTCGGAAGTTCTTTTATACTAATCCTCAAAGTTCATCTTAGGTCTACGTGCTCTAATCAGAGTTTATCTAAATCTAGCTTCCAAAGTTTGTACTAAACTTCCTCTGATACCAACTGTAACGCCCCGACCCCAGCTACCCAGAGTCGGTGCATTACTTCGTAACATTGGCATGATCACAAGAAAGATCAAATCTCGAAAGACCGATTGGTTTAGTAGCCTTGGAAACACTAGATATATTCATAAGTTTTACATTACATCATAAAATGAAAAACTACTACAACAACATAATGTTTCCACAGTCCACACTATAATCCCCTCATAATATCCCTGTAGGTCATTCATAACTTACATCTTCACTTCCTGGGAAAAATAAAACATAGAAAAGGGGTGAGCTCAAATGCCCAGTAAGGATAACAATATAGCGGAAACTTTCATAAATAAGAATAAACATTTAAGGCAATGTATAACTAAAACAAAAGCCTTTTAAACATGAACTTTCAACATGGTATGGCATAAATAAAATGAAATAATGCCATTTACTTATTCACATTGATATTCTACTAATCGAATAATCACATGCAAAAATCAATAACCACTTTCATAATGTTGGAATGCATAATGCCAGACTATCATAACCACATAGCCAAGGCCTCGTGCCAAGACTACAAATAAGATTTTGTCAAGGCCTTGTGCCAAGACACTAGTTTGTCTCATGAGACCTACCGATGCATCGAGGAGCTATAGCGGGCTCCACCTGTCACTTATTAAGTCCAATGCATTCCCATATGAAAAGGTTTAAACATAACATAAACATTCGTATTAAATCTAGCATACGAAATGTCAATAATTTCACCATAAACTATGAATGGTATAAAAATAGCACATCCATAGTCAAACATATCACAAAACCTTCAATACAATATAGAAGTTTTGTATCATAATAAATCAACTTCAAATAATCTTAAAATCTATCAAAGGATGTTGACGTAGATGAAATCAAAATTCTTTTTAAAGAAATATCTCCTTTTATTTTGAAATCATTTAAAATCCATATAAAATAAAACATTTTCTTTGAAAATATTCTTATAAGCTTGTAAGGAATGCTTTGAAGATTTTATAACGGTGTAAAATAACCGCACCCGCCGTATAAGTTAAAAAAAACATTCTTACCTCAATTCTGTCGAAAAGGTTAAAAAGGACCTTGTTTTGAAAACGATGGAATGATTCCTTTATAAACCTCTTATAAAAAGTCAAACAAGGGTATAAATGACTTTAACCCATATTCTTGTAAATTGTAAAAATGTTTTGAAATACATTTTTAAGAAACATGGATGTGGATGATAAAGATATCCCAGTAGATTATTACGTATAAACAACCTCGGATAATGAAGAGATTGTGAAATAACCCTTACCTTGTACTTTTACTTTGTTGGGGTAGGTTAACCTCCTGTATAATGGTGAAATAATTGTTATTAAATTATACAAGAATCATATATATTAATATGATATCATATATGATCTTTTAACATTGATTTGTTAATAATATCTTAGAATTATCGTCATTTCGGGTGTTAACTTACTCATTTTATTTATATGTTTTGTTACATAAGCCATGGTTGTTGTATCTTATTCATATCCAGAATGATATCTAGTCCTTAAAAATCATTTTTAAATCATCAAATGATAATTATACTTGAATGGTTACGATGGAGAATGAATCTCATCGCGTTCGTGGAGACGGTAGTCCGTACGTACGCACGAGCGACAATGTCATTCTTTTGATATTAAAATAATATATAAATGAATGGTATATCATATATACAGAATCATTAACATGTTATATTTATTATTTACATGAGTTACACATCATTATTATACCCATCCAAATAATATTATATTGAATAACAATTACACCACGACGTGGAGACGGTAAGCCGTACGTACGCACGTATGGTGACATGTTATTCAAAGGGTGGATAGAATATTGAATATGGTTGTACCATACTTATAATAACATCACAGTATATGTGAGATACTGGAGTTATTATTTTAGAATGGTAAGAACAAAGGAAGAAGAAGTGGAAGAAAAAATGAACTTAGAAAAGGGTGGTGAAATCATTACCTCTTCTTCGGGTTCTTCCTTTTGATTTGATCAAAAGGGCTCCTTAGGTTGGCTTTCTGATCACACTAATGCCTTTAGGTTGTAGTGATGGATGTTGGGAGAGTATTTGGGCAGAGTTTGGTCGAACCAAAAAGCTTTAGAGGTGTGAAGAAATGAGAAGGAGGAGTGCCCTTTTATAAGAGGGGTGAGGGGTACCTTTGGAAAAGCTAGAAATATTAATTTATAATAAATTCATATTCGGTTTCCAATGGCTCAAAAGTTGAATATTAAAAGGATAAGGTGGGGATAGGTCGAAAACCACTCAACCAATAGAATTTAGACAGGTTTGGGTACTTATATTAACCTTATCTTTAAGTATTAACTCTAAGTTAATTAGTTTCACTTTTACAATGTCTCTTTGTATTTTTATATAATATGGTTAATAAACTTACTATATACATCCAAGCGACCCAAAATTGGTCCATTAATGATGAACCTATCATGAAATAAGTCTCTTGGCCGAACCTTAGATTTTTAGAAATTTAATATCAATTAATAATATAATAGTTGTTTTAAGAACTCTTTTATGTCAATTTTGACACTATTAAATAGTTGATTTTTGTGAAACTCATAACAGATTGATTACTTCGAAAAAAGTCAATTAAATCAATCCTAATATATCATATTATCCTAGAAAATTAGTTTAATTCATTAAAAGATTCATATTATATTTATTTGGGTATTTATAATATCAATTATTTTAATTGTTCACTATTATTGTAATTACTGCATCATCATTGTGTCATAAATAATATAAATTATATAATGTCTAAAAATTATAAATAAAATATCATTATGTAGGAAATCTTTTTATCTTTCTAATGAATATTTATAATCGAAAATCCAACATGTATAACCCTATGTAAAAATTGTTCTTCTAAAAGATGTAAGCTTATGCCATTTTTATTTTTATTTTAACTTTATTAATATAAAGTGTCCCTACCACATACATGTGGCTCCAAGGGGTCTCCAAATTGACTCAAGGATGCCCATGGTCGGGTATGTGTCCACCAATAAGGTTAGGACACGTTTTAGGGTAATTTTTTATTATTATAATATTATTTTTTAACCCTAATTTACCGGATTTACCCTTTAACCATGGTAAATAAAATATTTACCGCAGTAATTATTCAAAATGTGTAAAAATAAAAGTTACCTATTTACACAATTTGAACATCCTGATTCTAAATATGGAATCCATTTTCCTAAATTCAAAACACAGAAGTGGCAGAAATTAATTTAAAATTAATTCCCGCTGTCAAAACAAAAAGCGTGTTTTTAAGAGATAATAACTATCAAAAGATTGACACTTGTTTATGTTCGGTTTAATTGTATAATTATGTCCAATGACCAACATTATATTAAATGGTAAAAATATATTCTAAATATACTTTAAAACCACTCAAATTAATAATTTATCACTATTAATTATTTTGATTAAAAAAGTTGTTTTTAATTAAAATTTAGTAATTTTCACTATTCATCAAAATATGAAAGTTATCCGAAAAGTTCCAAAATTTCACCTTAGGCTAAATTCGATATTCCGAATCCAAAAATGAAGTCCATTTCAAAATATAAAATATATATTATTTCAAAATTTAGGTATTACTATTCATAACGGCCAGTTTGATTGGTTGTGGTGTGTGTTAAAACTCGAAGTTGCGTACAACACACGCTACTGTTTTATTCAAAGGAAAGTGTACCGTGGATGCTTGGGAAGTTTCATTTTAAATTTTTTGATGTCTCCATTTAGTCAAAAAGTTTAAAATATTGTATTTAAAAAGGTTTCACTATCAAATGTTGATAAATGTGCAATACTGAAAATGAATCTGTTCTTGCATTATGACTAAGAAACTCATAATATGGATTCTAAAATTATAAAGTTTAAAATTTAGTTAATACTATTCATGACCTCTTTTAATGTATTTTTTTTGTACGTCATGGTGTGATTGAACTTGGGGTTGCGTGTAGTGAAAGTTATTGAATTATTTTGAAGAAAAAACACACTATAAAATCTTGGGGTGTTACAGAGACCCCATGGAGCCACTTTGGTTGGAAAATGACATTAATATATATTTATTTAATGTTAAAATTAAATTGACACAAACATGAGTTGTTTTACTAAAACAGTTTTTAAGTGGGGTTAAAGAAGTCCAAAGATTGACTATAAATATTAATTAGAAAGCTAAAAATATATCCTACATCATAGTATTTTTTTATAATTTTTAGACATTAAATAAATTAAATTATTTATGACATCATTATGATGCAGCGATGACCTCATTATTTAACGATTTTAATAAAATGAAAAGATAATGTAAAATCCAAGTCTTACACTTTTCCAAAGACTATTAGATGGGTAGATTTCGAACCCTTATCACCTTAGCCACGAATTATATAAGTGTGGGACCTTTATATCCGAAAAGCATTGTATAATAATGTAACATTTCAATCTTTCCAAAAGAGCCTCTCCTCTCCTCTTATAAAAGGCCCCCACCTCTACCACCTTATTCACACTTTCAAGCCTTTTGGTTCGGCCAACCTCTGCCCAAATACTCTCCCAACTTATCTCCCTTCATCCTAGAAGCATTACTTTAGTGAGAAAGCTATCCTATGGTGTCCTTTTGATCAAATCAAAAGGAAGAACCCGAAGAAGAGGTAATATTTGCATCACCCCCTTTCAAGTTTCTTTCTTCTTCCACTCCCTCTTTGATTATTATTTCAATTCAAAAATTATAACTCCAGTATGTTCTATATACTGTGATGTTATTATAAATATCGAACAACCATATTCAGTATTCTACCCATCATTTTAATGACATATCACCATACGTGCGTACGTACGGCTTACAGTCTCCACGTCGTGGTATAATTGTTATTCAATATATTATTATTTAGATGGGTATAATAATGATATGTAATTCATGTAAATAATAAATATAACATGATAATGATTCTGTATATATGATATACTATCCAATTATATATTATTTTAATATCCAAATAATGATATTGTCGCTCGTGCGTACGTACGGACTACCGTCTCCACGAACGCGATGAGATTCATTCTCCGTCGTATCCATTCAAGTATAATTATCATTTGATGATTTATAAATAATGTTTAAGGAAATGATATCATTCTGGATATGAATTATATACGACCTATCCATGAAAAACGCAACTTACGTAACAAAACATATAAAAGAAAATGAGTAAGTTAACACCCGAAACAACGATAAATCTAAGATATTGATAACAAAGTAATGTTAAAAGATCATATATGATATCATATGAATGTATATGATTCTTGTATAATTTAATAACAATTATTTCACCATTATACAGGAGGTTAACCTACCCCAACCAAGGAAAAGTACAAGGTAAGGGTTTACTTCACAACCTCTTCATTATCCAAGGTTGTTTATACATAATTATCTACTGGGACCTCGTTATCATCCACATCCATGTTTCTTAAAAATGTCTTTCAAAACATTTTTAATATTAAATGGAAAATGGGTTAAAGTCATTTATACCCTTATACGTTTTTGAAAGGAACCTTACCGTTGTTTTCCAAACAATGTACTTTTTGACCTTTTTGATAAATTTAAGGTAAGAATGTTTTTTTTAACTTATACGGTGGGTGCAGCTATTTTCTGCCATTATAACTTCATCGAAGATTCCCTTACAAGCTTATAATAATATTTTCAAAGTAAATATATTATTTTAAAATTATTGGATTTTTAAATGATTTCAAAAAAGAGAGATATTTCTCTCAAATAGCTTTGATTTCATCCATGTCAACATCCTTTGATGGGTTTTAAGTTTATTTGAAATTGATTTATGATACAAAACTTCAATTGAGCATTTTGTAAAACATTTGACTGTGGATGTGTTATTTTTATACCATCCATAGTTTCTGGAGAAACTGTTGACATTTCGTATGCTAGTTTTAATACGAATATTTATGTTATGTTTAAACCTATTCATATGAGGAATGTATTGGACTTAATAAGTGACGGGTGGAGCCCGCTATAGCTCATCGATGCATCGGTAGGACTCATGAGACAACTAGACGTGGAATTGGCTGAGGCCCTTTCCCAATTTGATTTATGGTTTTGGCCGAGGCCTTAATCATTTTAGACTTCTTGGCCGAGGCCTTGACAAAATGTTTCAGAATGTCTGGCATTATACATTCCCTCATTATGAATGTGGTTATTGATATTTCATGTGATTATTCATATAGTAGAATATACATGTGAGTATGTAATGGCATTATTTTATTTTACTTTTGCCATATTATGCTGAAGTTCAAGTTCAATAAGGCTTTTGTTTTAGTTATACATTGCCTTAAATGCTTATGTTTTCTTATGAAAGTTTCCGCTATATTGTTATCCTTACGAAGCATTTCAGCTCACCCCTTTCAATGTTTTATTTTTCCCAGGATGTGAAGAAGTGTATTATGACTGACTTTCAAGAATAGTCAGTGAGGATATGAGTGTGGACTAGGGAGACCATGTTACTGTAGTTTTCATTTTTATGATGTAATGTAATGTTTATGAATGTATCTAGTGTTTCCAAGTCTACTAAACAAATTGGTCTTTCGAGACGTGATCTTTTGTGATCATGCCAATGTTACAAAGTAATGCACCGACTCTGGGAAGCTGGGGTTGGGGCGTTACAATTTTTTATTTGGGAATAATTAACACCATTAAATAAAGATGTCTTGTTTGTAGATGCAACTTATAATTTTTAATCCATAATAACTATGTTTTAAAAATAAATATAAAGATATAAAAATTAACAATTAACAGAAATTTTGAGATCATTAATATATAACTAAAATCATAGTTGAAAACTTTTCACATAGTGTTTTGAAAAAATATTATATACTACCCTCTGATACCAAATGTTGTTCGGAGAGGATACTCAAGAGGGGGGGGGGTAATTGGGTACCTATTAATATTTTTGTTTAAAATATTTATATTGAAATCCCCCAATTCATAAAACAAGTTAAACTATATTGAATTTATAATGATTGTAAGTGTTCAATTAGTTTTTCAATGATTGGTTATTTATCAGTTAACTTAATATGAATATTAAGTTAGATTTTGAAACTAACTTACTGGCTATAAAATAATTACAAACACTTTCTAGTTAAACTATCTATAAGGCCCGAGCCTTAAACCTTACTTAGTTATTGAATTAAATGAATAATTCACAATGAGGATCTTTTCAGGTTTAGAGTTTTAGAGAATTAGGTAAAAACTATTACATCTGAAAAGATTACATAGTAGACAGTTACAATATGTATCCATAACATAAAAAAACATAAAAAGAAACATGTCTACTTCCATGTTTTAGATATCATGTCTTTCTTTGATCCCATCCTTGACCCTATTCATCGTTAAGTCCTGTGGAAAACATTTCAAAAACAGGGGATGAGCATAAAAAGCCCAATAAAGGATACACAATGAAGGAAAACTGTTAGTTTTTCCAAAACAATAAGTAAACCATGAGTACTCTACCAAAGTAATACTTTTCACCTTTATGAAGTAGTAAAAACTCTTCACTGAATAAAAGACCATTACTTACCCTTTTATAACCAAAAGATTACCATAAAACCCATGTAAAGAACACATAACATATTAAGGTAACTTGGGACATAAACATACTTAAATGGAATAACCATACGGTCGACTTCCACACATACTTAATGGAATATCCATACAGCCGACTTCCATACCCAATGCATTGGAGGTTATAACGTAACCACCCGTCCTGGTATTCAGGGCACCACCCGTCATATGGTTTATCATGTAACCACCTGTAAAATGTCCAAGTACCATCATTACACATAAAATATTGAAAATATAATCATTTCAATAACAACATTTCATTTGCAATCACAATAAGTAAATCCAAGATATTGAATTAAGCAATCCATTTTCATAAACCATTTAAAAGAGATTTTTGAATCAAAGTGTCCCATACCACATTAAAGCTTTTATTGGAATTATAATTTTAAAACATTAATTCCCATTTAAATAAATACTGAAAACCATTTTGAAAACATGGACATTAAAGATAATTATTTAGAATAATGAATCTTTAAAACAATTAAAACGATATTTTTGTTAAAGAGTTTTTAACAAAATGAGAGACTCTTGAATACAAATAATTGTGGAATAACATGTAATACAAGCTTCAAAATATCATGAGAATAAAGGGATTCATGATATAATATGTCAAAGGAAATTATACACACTAAATAAGAGTGAATTGGTGCATAACAACAATGAAGTCTCAATGGAAATGTAAATTGAGATGAAATCCATTATAAAGAGGGTATCCTCAAACTAAGGATAAATCTATCACATAATTATGTGTAAGAAATAAAAAAACAGCCAATATAAGTGGATATTAAGTTTGAAACAATCTAAGGACATTCACACATATTCATAGGATTACATGTTCAATAAGTACATGTTGAACCCAAAGAAATCGAAATTGGGTTAAGATGTTCCCTTGTAAAAATTCGACAGCCTAACGGCGTCACGCGAAAATTCCGAAAATTAGTCGATGAGAGATTGAATGGTATCTCATCACTTGTACATAAACTTTACATAAATAAATATATATAAGAACATATCCCAACATAATAAGTTGTAAATTAAAAGACTTGACAAAAGAAGTCTTTCAAGAAGAGGAGGGTGAAAGGTCCCCTTACCGAGTTTGGTAACCTTCAAAACATACACCCCATGGAAGATGGGTCATACAATGAAGATGTAAATACCCCTAAATGAAATTATACTAAAAAAGTGTATAATAATGGGATTTACATAAACCACTCAAAGGAAATAGTGGCAAACGTAGCATAAATGTCACAAGAATAAAAGTGGGATGGAAAATCCCTTACGAAAACTCGGCAGCCTAACGGCGCCACATAAGTCATCCAAAAATGGATTGATGAGATCAAATAGGGTATCTCATTATATGAACATAAAAGTTCATAATGTTTATTATAAAATAACATCCCTAAAAATATGAAATATGAGCTTAAAATATGACATAAAAGAGAGTACTTAAAAAGAAAGAGAGAGGTTGGATCTCTTACGAAAATTCAGCAGCCTAACGGCGCCACTCAAAACTTCCAAAATGGATTGATGAGAGAGAATTGGGTCTCTCATCATATGAAAATAAAAAATACAGTAATATTAATATAAAACAACATCCCAATAACAAGAATTATGATCTTTAAAAGGAGCGACATAAAAGAGTGCACTTAAAAAGAAAGAGAGGAGTAGGATCTCTTGCCTCGGGTCCGACTTGACTCGATCGTTCTTTAACATCCTGAATAATAAACTTCAGTTAATTTATATTTTCTTAAGAACATTTTTCAAGTTCATTATTCCTTTTATATCACTTATTTCCATTTTATAATCATTATGTATCCATTTTTGTTAATAATGATTGTTTTGACGATATTTGGTGCATAAGTCGAAAGTGAACTTCTTACAATTACATGTTGTACATGTGGTCAAAGGTTCATTATATCCAGAATGATATTAATGATTTGGATATCATATATATCCATCATATATTAATTTTATACTATTTAATATCATTTGGAGTTAAAAAAATTAAAATCACAGTTCATGGAGACGGTAGGCCGTACGTACGCATTAACGCTACTTTCATTTTTTTTCATATTAATGGAATTAAAACAAAATGAAATATATATATATATATGTTATAATTGCAGAATTATATCCATAAATTATATGTAATATATTACATATATATCCATTATATATATGTACTTATAATAGTACATAACATGTTGAGATAAGAAATGAAATGTACCGTTCATGGAGACGGTAAGCCGTATGTACGCATTAACACTACTTCCATTTCTATTTCATATTTAATGGAATTAATTCATAATGATACAAAATAGTATTTTAATTCCAGTATGGAATCATAAATAAAAACTTTATACGTACCACATATGGTATTAACGAATCACATCACTTTGACGGGCGGTAGTCCGCACTTCCTTAAATGAAGATATCGTGTTTACCCATAATTGAAACCATAAAGGTATGCCATAAATGAAAAATACAGAAGCTTAAGTAAAACATAAACATATTATATATCATATATAAATATAGTGTCATCTTAATGGCCACCATTTAAGGTGTTAGAAGAATTTTAAACAATCATCGTTTCGTGAGGCAGAAATTCGTCATCCATGGAAACAATATGTTTTTAACCATTAGATGTAGGTGTGTGTAAACTTAGCTCGAATACTTCTTATAACAACATCATAGTATATTGGAGATACTTAATTTGTTACAAAATAAACTAGTAAAAAGAGTTTAGGGGGTTGGAGAAACAAAATAATACAAAAGGTCACAAGTGAAGACATTACCTTAAAATCGGGTAACTCCCTTTGGTTTGAGCTCAAAGGCTTACTGGGGAAGGCTTCTGCCGAAAGTGAGGCTTCAAAGTGTTAGAGAGGGATGTGGAGAGACAAAATGGTCAGAGTTTGGCGGAGCCAAAGGCTTTGGATGTGTGGGTAAGGAGGTATAGGTGGGGGCCTTCTATAAGAGGAGAGGAGGGTCACTCTTGGAAAGTAAATAAATGTTACTTTATTTTAGAATGAGTTTCGGATTTTAATGCTCCCACATTGATGTGTTTCGGGGATAAGGTGGTAAGGGTTCGAAAACCACCCGTCCAATAGGTTTTGGACATGTGTAGGTCTTATATTTTACATTATCATTCCATTTTATTTAAATCGTTAAATAATGAGGTCATCGCTGCATCATCATGATGTCATAAATAATTTAATTTATGTAATGTGTAAAAATTATAAAAAAATAGTATGATGTAGGAGATTTTTTTAGCTTTCCAATTACTATTTATAGTCAAAAATATAACTTGTATAACCCCATGTAAACTTTTTTTAGTAAAACATCTCATGTTTGTCTCATTTTTACTTTAACATTAAGTAAAAAATTATTTCTGTCATTTTCCAACCAAAGTGGCTCCATCGGGTCCCCAAGTTGACCCATGAATTCTCTTGGTCGGCCATGAAACATCCAATGAGGTTAGGACATGTATCTAGGTCATTTAATTTTATTAAAACATTATTTTTACCTTAAACTACACTAATTACCTCTAATCGCGATTAAAAACATAATAAGTTACTATTCACCAAAAAATTATTTTAATCACATTGAACCGCATATTACTTCTTAATGACAATCATGTATGTCTCATTTTTGAAATTCAAAACACAAAGATGGAAAAATTTTAATTTAAACACAAAATCAGTTTTTATAAGTACCATTTAGTGGTTTCACTATTCATCAAAAATTGAAGTTTTTCAGAAAATTACCAAAAATTCAACCAAAGCTATATTTGATATTCCAAAATCAAAAATGATGTCTATTTTAGAAAATTCAAAACATATAAGTTGCATTAATTAATTTAATAATTAATCCCCACTATAAAAATAAATAGCGTGTTTTTATGAAACAAAATGTATCAAGAGATTGACACTAGTTTAAGTCAGATTTCAAAGTGAAATTAATTTCAAAGTACACTGTTGGATTAAATGGTAAAAATATATTCTAATTTGACTTTAAATTCAATTAAAAATATAATCTAATCATATAAAAAATTATATTAAAAGTGGTTTTGAATTAAAATACAACATTTTTAACTATTCATTAAAAAATGAACTTTTTCGGAAAAATACCAAAAAATTTACACAAAGTAAATTTTGATGTACCGATTGTAAAGAAGAATTTTATTTTGTCAAATATAACACATAAAATTGTCGAAAAGTGTATTTAAAAGAGGTTTTCCATTAAAGGGCGTTTAATCGACCTTTTAAAGAATATTAGAATGTATACGCTTAAAATTGGATTCATTCGCATTTTTAATCCTCTAACATTTATTGAAAAAAGTAATAATATTTGACAAACATATATAATCATTTTGTAGTTAGTTATGTTGATTCCCGCCGTTACAACGGCCAGGCGTTAACTACTATTTAAAATAATATTAATTTATTATTAGAGTGAAAAGTAAGATTCCCAAGAAACTCATTGTTGTGTGTTGGGTACGACATCGAGCATAGCGTCCCCTTTAAAGTCATATTAATATTTTATTCACAAATATGGATAAATGTGAAAATTTAATACTCTATATTTACCTGGGGTGTTACATCCTTCCCCCCTTTTGGAAATTTCGTCCTCACAATTTTAAAATTGGGCTCGGAAACATCCTTGAAAGTCCCACATCGGAACAAGAGTCGGTAAAACAATCACTTTAAAATAAATAAAGAGAAGTACAGAGGTCACCCGAGTTAACCCATACTAGGATTCCAAGTATGAAAATATGGACATGGAGGAAAAAACAAAGGGTCATGTTCTGATGGAGAGTGATAGTAAACATGTCTAGGAGAAATTTAACCACAAGAAAATCACAAACTTGTGATTCGTTAAACGGTATTCGATTCCCCAGTAGGAAAAGTTAATAGACAACATTTTTGTTTTATGTTACTTTTTATTGAGGAATTTATTCATAAGGAAACATAATCACATATCATGTTGACTTTCAACTTTTATTAGATTCCTAACACAAACTCGTATTTTCTCCAAAAGAAGAGTATTTAGGAAGACTTGTTCACATTAAGAGTACTATAATCAACTTCTAGAGAATCACCTAATCCACAAAAGAGAACTACATACTTCCCATATCCTTAGAATTTAACCAAAACCAAAACCAAAAATGTTAGTACAAGATTAGATAATCCAGAAAAGGATAACCCTTTATAAAGAGAAAGTCTATTCTTAATCTCCAAAATTTTTCCAACAAAACCCAAAGTTCAACGAGGACCAATTGATAAACAATTTGTCCATAAAATTCTTCAAAGTAAACCAAACTAAGATTGAAACCCAACTATTTGAAGGACTTAGTCACATAGTCTTCCAAGGTACAAATTAACTTTTATCTCCAAATAACATTAGTTGCTCTTAAATTCTCATATTGAAAAGTAATTGACCTAATCACATATCCTCGATGATAGGTTAATCATTTCCATAGATAACTCAAAATAAACTTACTCTTGATTCCTATAATCATCTAACTAAAAAGAATTAGTAAAACTAACCAGGGACTTCACGTAGTCCTGTAGTATTCGATAAATACCAGTCGCACTTTGGTTGTGGGTTCGATTCCCGTAGGTTTTTCCGACGCGACGGGTTGTCACACGGTCTGCGTGTTGTCATTTTTCCAAAACTATAGAATTCTTAAATCATTCCCCAAAACGAGATAAAATCTTAAAAAATAATCATAACATGTTTTAACCTCATGTTTATCTCAAGCCTTTCATTTTCCATCATAACATATAATAACCCATTATTACCTCAAAAGTAAGGATCATATAAACAGTAATGGTTACCTTTATAATTATTACCTGAACATCCACATCGATCGGTCATCTTGTACTCGATGCATTACAGATCGTACCAAGGTTCAAGTGGTTGATCATGACTCCTTGATAGTTAGTTTAGAACAACCACGATTTTCCTCATTGAATCCCCCATTTTATCTAGTATCTTAATAATAGAACCACCACAGTTTCCTTCAAACCTGTTGTCTCTTTGGTGCCTGTTAGATCCATCCATTCACTAAAAATAGAAATGTAAGTGTGAGTATATCAACAAAACCATCATGTACTAATAAGGAAGGTAAACACTAAGATATACTTACTCATTCAATTTATTTAAAACTAGGATTCTTTCTAAAATCCTAACCATTATGGTAGTGTCCCTTATGCTTAGAGGATACCCAAACCTCTAATGTTATCTAAACTGACCTCTGATACCAACTATATGGCCCCAGCCTTAAACCTTACTTAATTATTGAATTAAATGAATAATTCACATTGAGGATCTTTTAAGGTTTAGAGTTTTAGAGAATTAGGTCAAAAATATTACATCTCAAAAGATTACATAGTAGACACTTCTAATAAGTTTCCTTAACATAAAAAAACAAAAAAAGAAACATGTCTAGTTCCATGTTTTAGATAGCATGTCTTTCCTTGATCTCATCCCTGACCCTATTCATCTTTAAGTCCTGTGGAAAACATTTCAAAAACATGGGATGAGCATAAAAATCCCAGTAAAGGATACACAAAGAAGGAAAACTATTAGTTTTCCCAAAAAAACATGTAATCCATGAGTACTTCACCAAAGTAATACTTTTCACCTTTATGAAGTAGTAAAAACTTTTCACTGAATAAAAGACCATTACTTACCCTTTGGTAACCAAAAGATTACCATAAAACCCATGTAAATAACACATAACATATAAAGGTAACATGGTACATAAACATACTTAAATGGAATAACCATACGGTCGACTTCCACACATACTTAATGGAATATCCATACGGCCAACTTCCATACCCAATGCATTGGAGGTTATAACGTAACCACCTGTCCTGGTATTCACGGCACCACCCGTCATATGGTTTATCACGTAACCACCCTTAAAATGTCCAATTACCATCATTACACATAAAATATTGAAATTATAATCATTTAAATAGCAAAAGTTCATTTGCAATCAGAATAAGTAATTCCAAGATATTGAATTAAGCAATCCATTTTCAAAAACCATTTAAAAGAGATTTTTGAATCAAAGTGTCCCATACCCATTTGAAGCTTCTAATGGAATTATAATTTTAAAACATTAATTCCCATATAAATAAATACTGAAAACCATTTTGAAAACATGTACATTAAATATAATGATTTAGAATAATGAATCTGTAAAACATTTAAAATGATATTTTTGTTAAAGAGATTTTAACAAAATGAGAAACTCTTGAATACAAATAATTGCGGAATAACATTTAATCTGAGCTTCATAATATCATGAGAATAAAGGGATTCATGATATAATATGTGAAAGGACAGTATACAAACCAAATAAGAGTGAATTGGTTCATAACAACAATGAAGTCTCAATGGAAATGTAAATTGAGATGAAATCCATTATAAAGTGGGTATCCTTAAACTAAGGATAAATCTATCACATAATTATGTGTGAGAAATAAAAATACACCCAATATAAGTGGATATTAAGTGTGAAACAATCTAAGTTAATCCACACATATTCATAAGATTTCATGTTCAAGAAGTACAAGTTGAACCCAAAGAAATCGAAATTGGGTTAAGATGTTCCCTTGTAAAATTCGACAGCCTAATGACATCACTTCACAATTCAGAAAATTAGTCGATGAGACAGTGAATGGTATATCATCACATGGAAATAAACTTTACATCAATAAGGATATATAATAACATATCCCAACATAATAATATGTAAATTAAAAGACTTGACAAAAGAAGTCTTTTAATAAGAGGAGGGTGAAAGGTCCCCTTACCGAGTTGCGTAACATTCGAAACGTACACCCCATGGAAGATGGGTCATACAATGAAGATGTAAATACCCATAAATGAAATTATACTACAAAAAGTGTATAATAATGGGCAGTACATACACCACTCAATGAAAATAGTGTCAAACGTAGCATAAATGTCACGAGAATAAAAGTGGGATGGAAAATCCCATACGAAAATTCGGCAGCCTAACGACGCCACATAAATCTTCAAAAAATGGATTGATAAGATCAAATAGGTTCTCTAATTATATGAACATAAAATTACAGAATGAGGAATATAAAAGAACATCCCCAAGCATATGAAATATGAGCTTAAAATAAATGACATAAAAGAGAGTACTTAAAAAGAAAGAGGTTGGATCTCTTACGAAAATTCAGCAGCCTAACGGCGCCACTCAAAACTTCCAAAATGGATTGATGAGAGAGAATAGGGGCTCTCATCATATGAAAATAAAAATTACAGTACGATTAATATAAAAGAACATCCAAATAACAAGAAATATGAGCTATAAAAGGAGCGACATAAAACAGTGTACTTAAAAAGAAAGAGAGGAGTAGGATCCCATACCTCGGGTCCGACTTGACTCGATCATTCTTTAACGTCCTGAATAATAAACTTGAGTTAATTTATATTTGCTTAATAACCTTTTTCAATTTAATTATACCTTTTATATCACTTATTTCCATTTTATAAACATTATGTAATCATTTAAATTAATAATGTTTGTTTTGTCGATATTTGGTTCTTAAGTCGAAAGTGAACTTCTTACAATTATATGTTGTACGTGTGGTTAAAGGTTCATTATATCCAAGATGATATTCATGATTTGGATATCATATATATCCAGAATATATTCATTTTATACTATTCAATAGCATTTGGAGTGAAAAAAATTAAAAGCACCATTCATGGAGACCGTAGGCCGTACGTATGCATGAACGATACATTCATTTTTTTTCATATTAATGGAATTAAAACAAAATGAGATATATATATATATATATGTTATAATTACGGAATGATATCCATAATTTAGATGTAATATATTACATATATATCCATTATATATATGTACTTATAATAGTACATAACATTTTGAGATAAGAAATTAAATGTACCGTTCATGGAGACGGTAAGCCGTACGTACGCATGAACGCTACATCCGTTTCTATTTCATATTTAATGGAATTAAAAAATATTGATACATAATAGTATTTTAAAATCCATTATGATATCATATATAATATCTTTATACATACCACACCTAGTATTAACGAATCAAATAACTTTGAGGGGGTGGTAGTCCACACTTCCTTAAATAAAGATATCGCGTTTACCCATAATGGAAACCATGAAGGTATGCCATAATTGAAAAATACAGAATCATAAGTAAAACATAAACATATTATATATCATATATAAATGTAATGTCATCTTAATGGCCACCTTTGAAGGTGTTAGAAGAATTTAGAACAATTATCGTTTCGTGAGGCAGAAATTTTCCATCCACAAAAACAATATGTTCTTTAACCATTAGATGTAGGTGTGTGTAATTTTAGCTCGAATAAATCTTATAACAACATACTAGTATATTTTAGATACTTTATTTGTTACAAAATAAATGAATAATAAGAGTTTAGGGGGTTGGAGAAACAAAATAAAACAAAAGGACACAATTGAAGACATTACCTTAAAATCGGGTAACTCCCTTTGGTTTGAGCTCAAAGGCATCCTTGGGAAGACTTCTGCCCAAAGTTAGGATTCAAGGAGTTAGATAGGGATGTGGAGAGACGAATTGGTTAGAGGTTGGCCGAGCCAAAGGCTTTGGAAGTGTGGGTAAGGAGGTATAGGTGGGGGCCTTTCATACGAGGAGAGGAGGGGCACTATTGAAATGTAAATAAATGTTACTTTATTTTAAAATGAGTTTCGGATTTTAATGGTCCCAAATTGTTGTGTTTAGAGGATAAGGTGATAAGGGTTCGAAATCCACCCATACAATAGGTTTTGGACATGTGTAGGTCTTAGAGTTTACATTATCATTCCATTTTATTTAAATCGTTAAATAATGAGGTCATCGCTGCATCATCATGATGTCATAAATAATTTAATTATTTAATGTATAAAAATTATAAAAAAATACTATGATGTAGGAAATATTTTTATATTTCCAATGACTATTTATAGTCAAAAATATGACTTGTGTAACCCCATGTAAAATATTTTTTAGTAAAACATCTCATGTTTGTGTCATTTTTACTTTAACAATAAATAAAAAGATATTTATGTAATTTTCCAACCAAAGTAGCTCCATGGGGTCCCCAAGATGACCCATGGATTGTCTTGGTCGGAAATGACACATCCAATGTGGGTAGGACATGTTTCTAGGTCATTTAATTTTATTAAATCATTATTTTTACCTTAAACTACACTAATTACCTCTAATCGCGATTAAAAACTTAATAAGTTACTATTCACCAAAAATTATTTTAATCCCATTGAACCGCATTTTACTTCTTAATGAAAACCATGTATTTCGTATTTTCGAAATTAAAAACACAAATATGTAAAAATTTCATTTAAACGGAAAATCAGTTTTTATAAGTACCACTTAGTGGTTTCACTATTCATCAAAAATTGAAGTTTTTCAAAAAATTACCAAAAATTCACCCTAAGCTATATTTGATATTCCGAAGTAAAAAAAATGATGTCTATTTTAAAAAATTCAAAACATATAAGTTTCATTAATTAATTTAATATTTAATTCCCGCTATCAACACAAATAGCATGTTTTTATGAAACAAAATGTATCAAGAGATTGACACTAGTTTAAGTCCGATTTCAAAGTGAAATTAATTCCAACAAACACTATTGGATTAAATGGTAAAAATATTTTATAATTTAACTTTAAAATCAATTCAAAAGATAATATAATCATATAAATAAATTAATTAAAAAGAGGTGTTGAATTAAAATACAACATTTTTCACTATTCATTATAAATTGAAATTTTTCAGAAAAATACCAAAAATTTACACAAAGTAAATTTTGATGTCCCGATTCTAAAGAAGAATTTTATTTTGTCAAATATAACACATAAAATTGTCAAAAACGGGATTTAAAAGAGGTTCGCCATCAATGGGCGGTTAATCGACCTTTTAAAGAATATTAGAATGTTTACGCTTAAAATTGGATTCATTCGCATTTTTAATCCTCTAACATTTATTGCAAAAAGTAAAAATATTTGACAAACATATATATTCATTTTGTAGTTAGTTCTGTTCATTTCCGCCATTACAACGGCCAGGCGTTAACTACTATTTAAAATAATATTATTTTATTATTAGAGTGCAATGTAAGATTCCCATGAAACTCGTTGCTGCGTGTTGGGTACGCCATCGAGCATAGAATCCCCTTTAATGTCATATTAATATTTTATTCAAAAATATGGAAAAATGTGAAAATTTCTTACTTTTTATTTACCTGGGGTGTTACACTATCAATGTTACTTTAAAAAAGGATTGAATTTCAATGCAATTAGTAGTGGAAAGAGAAGATAATTTAAACTTAAATAAGATGCACAATAGTTGCAACCAAGATGTTAAGTCTTAAGTTGAGACATATTCCTCTCAACCAGTTTATATAAAACTTTTATCCACACCATGGATTGGGGTAAAAATAGTACTGAGACTGTCTATGTACTAATACCTCTACCACAGTTCTACATGGGAAAACTATAACAATATATCACATGATATCCAAGTCACACTTGACCTCTACAACAATTAATAGTGGGTTAAAATAAGGTTTAGAGGGTTTGAGTGAGGATTCTAGATATCCTTCAATTATGCTTAAGAGACAGTGTCTCTTTAAGATAAACATAAGCACAAACACTACTCAAAATGTAAATAAACAAATCATATTAGTGTTAATAATATTGGGATGAGTTTGGAAATCTCTATGTGATGGAAATTATGTTCTAGAATCCTTTTGGATTGAGAAGATGTTGTGTTGAGTCCTTTTGAATTTTTCTGGAAAACAGAGTATCATGGATCTATTTCTTGACTTCCTGGTTTGAGTGTTTTTCTTGAGATTGCAGTACTCCTTATAGCACTCCAATGTCCTTCAACCTCCATTAAAATTCTTCTTTGAAGCTCTCGGGTATTTATTACATTTTCTCCAATATATGTATCTTTGTGCATCCTCTATATCTCTATCCTTTATGTGAATCTTTGATCTTACTTTTAATGCGCTGGCGGCTTCTGCAGGTACGAGGTACAGTTTCATCAAACATTCATCATTAATTATTTTCTAACATAAGGCATGATTACTTCTTCATGTACGAGGTACAGTTTCCTGACATCCAACAAACATCATTAATTAATATTAATTGCATTAAAAGCACCAAATATGAACATTTATAATAAATAAACAGAGATAGATTTTAGAGAAATAGTGACTGGTTTCTATCGGTGGCTCTTTATATCACTGAACTTATAGTGGTGGACTTGTAATTGTAGTTCTTGCATCAATATTTTTTACTCTTCTATAATAATAGATATATATATGAGTAATTCTATGTAGTGGTAGTTCTTTGTATCGGTTTCTCCATCTGTCAATATCTCCTTTGTAATGATAACTATTGTAGAATTTTCACATGTAGAAGTAGTTCCATGTTTCATTAGTTCATTGTATTAGTAGCTGTTAGTCTCTTTATCAGAAGCTTCATCTATCAGTAGCTTCATTCCTTCATCTATCAGTAGCTTGTGTAGGGGTAACTCACTTGTATCAGTAGCTATCTGTATGTAGACTATGTATCAATGACTTTTGTTTTAACATAAGACTTGGTCTTATCAGTGACATTGTTTATCGGTAGTTCTGTCTGTATCAGTGACCATAAAAATCAAATTATTATAAATTATCTGTCCTATGCATTTCATTTTCAGATTGAGATAGTATCAATATTAATCATTGTTAAACATGTATAATCATAAATAAACATTGAAAAACATATTTCAAAGATATGATATGATCATTTTGATATGCATATCAACTCATCAGTTTGATGTCATAATTTGAATGTATAATTAATATATAGAGAGACAATGTTTGGGATTATCAAAGCATATATAAACATAATTGAGATTATCAAAATAGGCGAGTTCAATAATATCCTCATAAATTCATATAGATCCTTGTATTCATGATATAGAGTCTCTATAAGTCTTATTTTTTAACCTAGTGGAAGATTTCAATAAAATATATAATTTCAGTTACCAATTTATTTCATGTTTATTTATTTATTAACAAAAAAATAATAATAAATATAACCATATAAATATGAATAAAACTATATTATAAGAATATTAATATTATTTTATGTTAACTATAAAACCATTTCATATTTACTTTACATATTGTATATAATAAAACCATATCTTATAAATGTTTTAGACAACCATATCCAAAAAGATAAAAAAATTATTTCTCATTAAATAATATAATTTATATATATATATATATAATTATTATATGATAATTATGAATTTTTTATTAATATTTATGTATAAAATAATTTTAATATTATGAAAATACATATTTTTTGGAAAATCATAACATATATTGTAAGTACATTCTAGACATGACCTCTATGATTTTTTATTCATTTTTTTACACATTATATAGTTGGATATAAGAATATATTTAATAAATAAATATAATATATATTATATAATTATGGTTACATGAAGTTGAATTATTATTGAAATTTGTTTTGATAAATCCATATAAATTCAAAAGAATCACATGTGCATATGTTCAGGATACCACCTCTTTGGAGTAATCTAAATCATTTTTCATCCACATATTATATGGATGGTTATAATAGTATAAAATTTGAATAAATAGAAAATCTATTTTATGAATATTATTTCAGAGATTATGAAATTATATACAGGTATTAAGAAATTAATTATTGAACAAAAACATGATTGGGAAGAATAAGAGTTAACACAATTATTTTTAGTTCAATTATTAATTAATAATTTTTCAAAAAATATATTTCATAAGTGAAATATAAACGTTTGGGTATGTTTCAATATTTTAGTGGTATATAAGAAAAATAAATCCAAATTTATTTTTTTTATTAGTTTTACTATGTGTATAGAGAATATATAGACCTTATATAATATTAAAAGATACAACCTCATTATTTTCATGATTCTTGAATGTTAAATTTTTATTCTGAAAACTTATATAATCTTCTCATTTAAAGATTAAAAAATTTCTTTTCTGCCATTTATTTAGGTGATTTTCATATTTTTAATTAATTTTAGTAATTTTGATAATTAATATGATTGAATAATTTCATTAAAAAAAAACAATGTTAGTTTTTATATTTGGATAATGAATTAGCCAAAGGGTGAGTAAAATATTTAAATATTTCACTAATTTGAATAAATATTCATCATATTTTGGAAAAATTCATGCTCGATGAAATTTATTCATTTGTTACTTTTATGAAAATATATATAAAAATTATTTCAAGAAAGATATATTGAACTATCCATAATTCTTTTCTAACGTAGTTCCTTTCTTAAACAGAGCCTACATTAGTCTATTCTTTATATGTTTAAGAAAATGTGAAAAGAAAAAATGTTGTGCTCAAAAGAATTATAAGTGAAAATGTGTAAAATATAATTTGATGGTCATATTATTTTATAATATAATGATATCATTTTTTAATAATGATAATTATATAAAATTTCATACCAAACCACTAAAAAATATCAACTATTTATTCATGGTATAAAGATAATGTATTCTAAAATATGTGGATCCAAAAAGTGATAAATCCCAATTAATCAATAATGATACATGAAATCATATCATAATCATAATAACATATCTGAGGATTTGAGAAAAAATTATAACCACAAAAAATAATTTCATTATATGTGGTCAATATATAAGAAAATCATTATTGAAGTTGTCATACAGTAGCCTTAATTCTCTCCATAATCTATATTTTCTTTAGATGATTTTTACATTGATGACTATCATAGTGGACAATATCCCACAATATAATATTTTTAATACAAATTCTGTTATTTATAATATTAAAAAATTCCCAATAATTTAAAATTCAATAGTTATTTTTTTAATATATACATTTCATATAATGAAAACCATAAATGTTTTCAACACACAAAAATAAAACATTAATTAATTCAATATAGTATTACCTATGGAAAAGAAATTGTTTTTCAATTACTTTAAACCTAATATAATTACATTAGAACCAATGTAATAATGTTGAGGATATTAATAGACCATGCCCAGGAGATGGTTTATAATAATCAATTACAATTAATATATGAAAAATTAAAATGACATTCCAACCATTCCTTTAGAATAAGTGAATTTTTCATTAATTATAAAAAACATCATAAAGTTATAAAAAATTATTTTCTTTTAATAAGAAAAATGAAAAAACATATCTATCAAGAAAAAAATATAATGGTTTTATTGGCCGTAAAATATACTCATTTTTAAAGCATTAAAAAACTATTTTGTTCAAAATATTATTAAAAATTCGAAAAGAAACTTGTATATTAAATATCATACAGATTCATTCTAAAAAGTCTAATATATATTTTAATAAATTTAATATTTATTTTAAATAATCATTTTATCATTTAAAATAAAATTATTCAAAAACATTTAATGAAAAACAAAATTGAGTGATGTAATTTTTGATCTAATAGGAATAAAGGGATACTATCGTCATCAACATTTTCATTGATGTTTTATGTACCACATATACTATAATCAAAGGTAAACATTTAAAGATAAAAAATTACTATATTTGATGTAAATAATAGTTTTATAGGAGATAAATAACATATAATTATAGATTAACTATCCCATATAACATGTTATTCTGATAGATGAATTATCCTTGAAAATGTCTTGAGGAGATTCATGAATTCTATGGATTAGTGATTAGATCCTATGAATGAATAATATCACATTGGAATGATTTTGACACATAGGTTACCAAAAGAATATTATTATCAATTAATAAAATAGAAATATTTTTTAATCCAGAATACCCATGAAGTCTATTGTACCAAAAAATTTATAATAATATGAATGCATCAGATAAAAAAATTACATTGTAAAATGACATCCCCACAATAGGTTGATAATTTTATCTACTTTTCATGACTATCTTTTAAATATCTACTATTAAGAACATCTACCTTTAATAAATTTATTTTTCTATTATAATATTCGATAATATAAATTCTAAAAAACTGAATGGAAAAATGAATTCAAGGTAAGTATTTTCTAATATGATCCCACAGAGAAATATCATTAGTGGTTTATAACAAGAAAACAAAAGATACATAATTTATGTAAAAAAATCCCGATTATACATTCAAAATTATTAATAATATATTATTTTAACAAAATTTTAATGCAACATATAATATAGTTAAAGAAAATATTTTGATGATTATATTTAATATTGGAAATTTCAAATAATAAGATTTACTATCTTATTTCATAAATATTTCCATTTATAAATCTTTTTTAGTAAATGTAACATTTTCTATAAGCCCTTGTTATATATATTTATAGTGGAATGGTTTTAAAAATTCATTGGAAAATTTAGATATAGGTGTACCCACATCTCAAAATGTAAATCCCTTGTTGAATTTGAGTTCACCATAAACAAAAAAATATTTTCCCTCACTAGTATTTAATTTTGGGTCTTTCATAAATACATACCAATGTAGACATGATGCATGGTCGGTGTTTATATTACTGGACAACTTATTACTAACAATACACCATTTTTCATGAAATATATATCTCAATCGTCGATAGGTATATCATTTATATCATATTAGATTCTCCAATCATTGTTAAAGATGTTTTATGTCATGATTCAAAACTATACATCAAATTTAAAAACAAAAATCTAATAGATTATTTAAATACTAAATCCTTTCAATGTTAATTATTTAATTTAAATATAACAAAAAATATCATATAAGAATTTTTTTAAAATCATTATAAAATTTAAACTTCATATCATCAATTTCAATTCAAATCCAATTTTTCAAAATTCAATCATTATTTAAAAATTCATTTATATTGATTTTAGGAATCATTCATTTTCATTTGAAAATTTATAAAAATAATAAAAAATCCTTATTAAAGAATTAACTAAATTTGGATTTCAAAACAACAAATGGAAACCACTTAAAATGATATATACCATATTATAAAACCCCTACCTCATCAATAAATATTTCCTCTCGGATTTTAATATTTATCATGGGAGAGGAAAAAATATTGTCATAAAAAGTAAACAATAATTGAGTCATCCTAGATGAGAGGGTGATTAGAGTATTCCCCATCTTAAAGAAAATGAAAATGATACATCAAGGACGATCCCCAAACAAAAATATGAGCCAATTTGGGAAATGTATTTCATTTAATATTAGAATAATTTATTTATAAAAACATCAAGAACCCTTATTAATGATTTATGTTGAGGGAGAAAACATCATTGGATATTCCATTAGGGTTCAAAACTTGTAAATAAAAAAACCTATATCATATATAATATAACATCATTGAGTATTTCAAAATACATTTCAATGTTAGGATGATTTATTTTAAGTATTGGTGGAATATAAGTGAATTGTTATTGTTTGAAAGTACCTTGTCATTGTTTGGTGAATGTAGATGAACATTGGCCCAGCAATGGTGAGCACAAGCCCGATAAGGGAATTATGGCTGGAATGGGTTCCTATATGATGACATATGACTAGCATATTCGAATATTTTCACCTGCTATAGAGCACCCACAAAATAAATGTGTATTTATTACATGCATTATCTGATAGGTGTGCCTCCAACACCACAACTTTTTTTCTTTCCATAGCCACATTGTGTATATATGGCTATCAAACCACATGAGTTAATTGGAGTTTCTGGTTATCAAATAGTTTTAATATATATTTATGCAAAAAATAACAAATTATTCCATGAATACATCATTCATTAGTTTAATATAGAAAACTATCTTAGAGATTGTTTTTTTATCATTTTATTAGTGTAAAAACATTTCTGCTTTATGATTCTATTTCTGTTGGATTAATTATTAGCTATAGAGAATATTTCAATAACTCTATTGTAGTTTTTATCTCCATCATGGAAAATCAATATTATCTATAATATTTTTTTAGAAATAACAATAATATATTTATTTTCTTCTCTAATTAGAATATATCAATCATATAATCATCACATGGAAGTTGGATCACATGTTATTTACAATGTAGGGTGTTGTATTTTTTTAGTATATTTTGACATATAATTTCATATGTTATTTTTTATTCTAGAAATAAATTATCATTTTAGGTAATTATTTTTAGTTCCTCCAAAAATTTATATTTCAATCTATTTAATTATTGTTTTTAGATCCAACTGTTTGTAGTAAATTACTTAAGACTATTGTTAGTTTTCATGTATTTATCTAATATATAATGACCATTAAATTAATTTTTTTTCTAAATGGTTTTATAATTTTCCATTTACATGATCCTTTAATTTTTTGATATATTTTTCTAAATTAGGATTAATTATTGAATATTTTTTTATTCTTGTTTTGTGAAATTAACGTCAGTTTTTGAATTACTGTTAAATCATTTACTAAATATATTTTTAAAGCTTGGTTTTGGGTGAAATTGTTTTTTTAATTAAATTTTTTAATTTTATAAGCTATTCCAAATTAATTGATAAATTTAACACATTGGATCCATGGGTAGCTAAATATAGGGCTTATTATTTAAAATTTACATTTGATTGCTTTGGAGGATAACTTTGTAGGATATTCCCTTCTCATATATCATAGCTCTAATGAATTTTGGATCATATCATTATCATTATAGGGTGGTTAAATTTAATGGTTGTCATTATAAACATAGATTTTCTATATTATGGATTTACGTAATTTAATATCAATTACTCAATACTTTTATTTCAGTACAAGTGACCTAAAAATCATGTCCTATGATATCATTTGGGTTATATATATATTTTTGGATTTACTACATTATCCTTGATAATTCATGATGTTGGTTTTGATAAATTTTAATTTATTATTATAAAAATTATTATAAAATGATAAGTGTGGATTTTTTTTGTAATTTAAGGATGTTATCTACATTAACATTCTTTTGATATAAAATTGAAAGGTATTTTTCATGCCATGTTTAGTTTTAAATGGAGATTAATTGTATTGTTTGATATTGAATTTCAATTGAACCTATATACAGAATTGTTATGAAAATATATTGATCAACCCCTTTATATTAAATTTTTTGTGTGTGGACATTTTTTTTCATGTTATTTGTATGGGAATGCTTTGAATATTTGGTAGTGAGATTTTCATCAGCTTAATATAGATAGATAGTAGTGAGGTAATGTATCATAGACCTTTTTCTATATGGAGTAGATGTTCTATGATTTGGGTTTTTTATGTTTATAGTCATACAAGTTGTATTTTTATCATTGCATTTTCTATTATTATTTTTTCATTAACACTACATTTTTTCTGTAATTTTTTTCATGGATTCCTTTCTCTTATTTTTAGTATACGTATATTGTTTTAGTTTAGAAAATTTTTCCATCTAATTTTTATTTGATGCACATGTTCTCATTTCCAGAACATGGGGTGTATAATTTGAATTTGAGACTTATATCTTAATGGTTCATAGTATTGTTTAAATTTATTAGTCTTGCTCATGATAATTTATTATTATATAATTTTTTTGCGTAGTCCTGGGATGTTGATTGAAAAGTGATATGATTTTTTTGAACTATTTTATAGGTTGTAGAGAGAATATGGAATGATAATTCAATATGTATCATTAGAAACCATTGGATTTAATTTCATGTGTCTTTATAGTTCAATTTAAATATAAATATAATTTTCATATAATGTTCCCATTAATTTAAAATTTTTTTGTTTTATATTTGGAAAATTTTCTTTTTTAGCATCAAATGTTCTTCCATGAATTCTTCCAATATTTTCTGTATAAGTAATAATATATAATTTTTATACATGGAATTATCATATTGATAAAAATATCCATGATTCTCTCAATATAGTGGTTCTTGTTATGGACATGTATTTGGTTTCTATTTAGATCAATTCAAATGAGGAACATATATGATTTTGTGGGTATAAAGAGAGAGACTGTTATATTCTATATAAAAGGAAATCCTATAGTAAGGGTATAAATGAACCACATGTTATGCAGATTTGGTTTGAAATACTTATCATTTATTTTATTTTATAGATATAGATCAATATATATATATTTAGTGTGAGATTTTAATATCATCATTGAAAATAAATTTGATGGAAATATATAATATAGTAAAATTTATATTTGGGATTTTTGTGTAACAAAATATGAGCCTTTATATTCAGTAGTTCTTCTCAAAGTCATTAATTACCTTAAAACAAATAGTGTTCATGTCCATACTGTAGGGATAAAAAATGATGTCAGAGTAAACCTACCATTTCATGGAGTTTTTTTACCAGGATAATGTGATGAATGATATGGTGAAGGATCTGAAATCAATATGTGTATTGAGACAAGGTACCTAGTTGTAGTTATATATGTTGAATATCACCATATATTATGAAATTTTTTATAATGATTTATTTTATGACATTGACAAGGGAGGGATAATTAGAATTTTGGAAAACATATTCAACTTCATGGTTTCTCTAGTGTTTTACATCGTATTTATTGGATATCAAATAATTGTCAAAATAGAGGAGGTGTTGGTTCATAGTAGTAATCATTTTTAACTACCATGTTGTTTCAAATCGTTACACCATTTAAATGATACTAATGTTAATGTGAATGACATGTGATTATAATTCTCCAATCAACCATAGAACCATAGTTCTTATTGACACATATATAATCATCATGTAATATACCGATATCAATATGCACCCCAATATAGTCAGGGGTCTATAACTAAAATTGATAATGTGAGATAGTTATAAACATAAATGATAACATGATATTATTGATAAATTTTTGTCACTATAATTTATTCACTCCAATTTTTAGTTTGTTTTGAATAAATCAATTGAAGTGATTTTATTTCATAAAGGGGGTTGTAATGCCTTTTAAAATAATGAAATACTATGGGTGTTATTTTACGAAAATCCCTTTAACAATATTTAGTAGATTTTTAATATGTGAATTTCATATTTTGTATCCATATTGATTATACATTATCATATAGATTCATTTTATAATTATAAACAAGTTTAGAAAGACATTTTTCCATAATTATTTTTCATTCCCTCATGTTGATGCATTATATTAGGTGTTATATGGAGATTGGGTCCATAGGTTAGGTAATGCGGGATATTATATCTCATTGATCAGAAGTATATATTCATCCATTGCAATTGATAAAAATGAGTATTCATAAAATTATTATTTCCACTTCATTATTTTTGATTTGAAATAGTATTTCATGGATATTGTCTTTAGACTTGATGAAGAGCTAGTGGTAGAGTCGGACAAAAATTTTGTTACTAGAAATCAATATATCTTGATTAAATCCTATCATATTACCCTTACTGGTCTGATATGGTATTGTTAATATTGGAGTAAATATGAAAAAATATCATTTTACATATTAGTGTTTCTATGTCAATCACCCCGATTTTCGATTCAAAAAAATGTTAATGGTTATTATCATTCTCATATAGAAAACCTGATGCTAAAATGTGTTACCACTAAGAATAAGACCCCATTCCCCCATTTTAAAAACTATTTTTAATAATTTTAGGATATTAGTGGGTTTCAAATGATAATAATTTTTTCATTCATCATCATCTTAGAGATGGGAGTCTTATATCTTAAAAAAAATTTCTAGGAGTACGTATGGTAGTGATTAATTTCTTATAATTGAAATTGGAATAAGGAACTTTATTAAATTTTTTATGTATTTTTTGTACCATATATTCCACCATCATTTCAATTACTTATATTTTTCTGTCAATGGATGATATAAATGTTTCTTTATAAAAAACTGAAGATGCGTAAAAAAATGATTTTATTTTTGAATGTTTGTTTGATTCACAATCATTAAGGGAAGGAATTATAGAATAATTACATGATCACAGTGGGGACATTTAAAGGGCCTATGATTTTCAAAAATCAAATCTCAGTTTTTCCAAATTATGATATGGGTTTCTTATCATGTGAATAACTACAAAACATCTTTAACATAAATGTCTATATATGTCTAGCTAGATCATATCTGTTTCTGAGGTATTTCATTATTTTTAGATTTTTCTTTAACTAATATAACCATGATTGTTTTTTATTGTGATGTTATATTAATTATTCTTAATAATATGATGATTTGAGACAAAAACTAAAATAATGGTATATATTGATAATTTTATAACCAAGAAAAATCTATTTGGTTTACTATGAGGCTTCTGGTCCTAGTCTGGTATGCCTGACGATGTTATATTTAAATATCATAGAATATGATTCTAGATAACATAGACAAGTAAATAACAATTACAAAACTCATATCATAGTGAAAATTTTTATAATTATTTTTATAATTATAGGGATACTATCATTTTAGATAGAAGTTAACCATTTTTTCTATTTTTAAGAGATTTATTAACATATTTTCACACTCAATTTTGAAACTCAATAATAGGATATGTGTGGAGATGATTTTGATATTCAATATTTTCCTTTTCCACTCAAAAAATATTTTTATTTTCATTACTAAAACGATCATAAATATATTAACATTATAAGTTCTATAAGACTCAATAAACTAGTGGATCATTTGTGGGTTTTCGTAATGTTAAAAATGAACATGATTGTTGATGATTTTTTGAAACATTTTAATGAGTGATTCATTTTAATAATTTCTCCATGGTTCTATTCTCTATTCAAATTGAAGGAAAAATAGTTATTAGATGTCCAATAATCAATATCGTTGGGATATCATTCCTCATTCTCTAATTTCCTATAATAGAGTACATCCCTATGGGATTCTGTTCATTATCACTTTATGAGTTACATATTTTGGTTTTTATTATTGTAAGGGTTTTATATGTTATTTTTATCATGGAATGATGATGATTTATTATGACATGATATTACATTTCGAACTATTGGGTATATTGGATGACAATACTAATTATGTTCCTCAACGTTACTCAAGAAAAAATATTAAAGAAGATATCTTAAATCCTTTTGTATACTATTTACTACTATACTTCCATTATATAAAGGGGATGACATGATTATGGATTATATTGTTTTATTAAAACATATTCCTAACAAAAATAATTCCATCTTAGATATGATTTATTAGATAACAAAATTGAAGCATTTTATTCTGATTAGGTTGGCCGAGAAGGTTGATGAATTTGGAATTTTATATATGAAGTAAAATTTTGATTATTCATGGGATCCACTATAACAGCATATATTATAGGGATTCCATGGTTTTGTCCTAGTTTTGGTGATGACAAAAGAGGGGTTTCTGACTCTGGTTAGATTGAGTACCACATTTCACAATCTAACTGGTGGACAAATAATTATTTTCATTCAAATACTGGAGAATATGATATAAGAAATAATTTTGTATTTTCATTGATTTGGTGATATATATAATGTAATATAAAATTTTTCTTTTAATATTAGTTATAATTCATCCATTATATATTATCCATTTGAGACTTTGTATGGTAACCTAAACAGATCAACTAATTGTTGGTTGGAGGTGGGTGAGGCCAACCTTTTTTGTTTGAGTGTCAATTAGGTGATGGAAATGATGATTTTGGATCTATAATAAATCATATATATATATATATAGTAATGTCATAATGAATAAAATATATAGTATTGAACCAATCCATTAGATTTTTCTATTGTGATCAAGTCTTCTTAGTAGTTTATCCTTTATCGGGTCGGGAAATAAGGGAAGCTCTCTACAAGATTATTTGGACCATTTTGGATCACTATGTTACTTGTTCAGTATTCTTATTAGGGGGAGTTTTTGGTTCATGTTATTGGTATTCATGAGTTTTTTATCATATATTACATCAATAATTACAATCACAATCCATCCCAATTTTTAGTTGTGAGGTGTTTTATTGGGATCATGATATTTCATTTATAGACGAACTGATGGTGGTTATAGACTATGATATAAAAATTTAAATGGGTATATAATCAATGTTTTTTGGATTAATGTAATTATTAATCATATTTTATAGATAATTTGTGTCATATATGTATAATGATGGAGAAATTTAATATCCACATTCACAAGTATCTTCATTCAATAACACATTTAAAGGATATAAATTACTATTTGTTGAGAATTGTAACATATCAGCCCTTATATATCCTCATAAATAGGTTCTCATGGTTATATTTTAGTTCCAAGAGGATTAAAATGATTCTTTGAGGATTTATAATGAGCCTTATCCTAGTTTGGTGTCTATATAAGGCTACTAAACCATTTGTGAGAACCATTAGTAATCAGTGAGAATTATGGAATGGGGGGTACTATTTAGAAAAATGAGTTTGATGGTTGGGATTCCATGGAATAATTCTCTCCATATTTGTCCACAATATATCTAGGGGACTCAATTAGCTTGTATCAATTTCACATCTACTCCATCCATCGTCCAGCCATTGGCCTTCAAATGAGTTAGTTAACTCAATGTGTAAAATTATGTTCTATTCATCAAAGCCGCTACTTATTATTTATAAAAATTAATCCTATTAGATATCATAGAAATCTTTATCATTTTTATTATATTTTCATTTTATCTTCTTCACATGGTATTTAAATTTTGATGATGATAATTTGGAAACTCTTTGGAATGTATGAAAATTCCACTTTCCATTTATTAATTAATTTTTAAATTGGAATTTCTTATTTGACATGTTTAGTAGGGCTATAGATTTATTCTTTTTTTATTGAATCCTTGACCAATATATCCAAGATCCAGCATAATTCATTATTTGATTATTATATATACAAGAATCAAATCTCAAATGAGAAAAGACATAGTTTTATTGGGAAAATATACATATTTGATACCAATTTAACATTGGAAATAGAAAATTAGACAAGATGTAGAGAAAATCAAAAAACAATATATCCTTGAAACCTCAATAAATTATTCTGTCTTAATATTCATTTGAAAAAACACATTAAGGGAAAGATCATATTCTCATAAATGGTTATGTATAATAAAAAATATAATGAATTAATAATTAATAATAAATAGAAAATATTAAATTACTAAAAAAACATGAAAAATAAATAAATATATAAGGACTAATAAATATATAAAATTATATAAAAGAAAAAAATAACATCTATTTAAATAATATTATTGGGAATAATAAAATGTCAAATTAAACAACATAACAGACATTCTATATACTAAAAAAGATATGATTGAAATGAATTTATTGATTTTATCCATGTGAACATATCATGAATAATAATAACTAAAATATTAATTAAAGATGTTTTTATTTATAGATATCATTATTACTAGTTACATGGGACCTTAACCATCTTGATATATTTTCAATATTATTAATAACTATGGAGTAAAACCCATTTGGTTTTTTCAACTGATTTTTCTCAATAGACTACTAATGAATCAAGGTGATATCATTAACCAAGATCCCCCAATTTCCTTAGGTGCTAACAATTCCTCTAAAATATAATAATCTATTCAGTAATTTTCCTTATCATACTATATCGATATGGAGTAACGACCCAATATTTCGCCACATTTCACAATATATAAAATATAAAAATCAAAATATACGCTACATAAACATATGGAATTCATTTTAGTAAATAATCATATCAACATTAAAATATCATGTATATTTAATATAAATTAAATATATTGTTATATGTTGTTAAAAAAATTGTGTTTTAAAATATATAATATATAATCTCCAATGAAAGTGAGATTACTAGGTTAACAATTACAACATTTTATTTTTAATGTCAAACACTTTTGGATGATAAAATTCATAGTGAAGTGTAAAATAAAAATATTTCTAAAGGTATAATGATATTGAATGAAAATTTTGATGTATATACATAAAATTAATTGAAATTGGTTTATATATAAAATAAGACTCAATTTAATGTAAATTGATATAAAATCACTTACATTATAATCCCTTTTGGTGAAATCAATTTGAATTATTGTAACGGCACGGGTTTTGTGGGGATCCTTTACTTTGTGAAAATATCGTGTTGGGTTTTCTAGTCTAGGAATCACAGCGGTGTAGGCCTATCGGTAGCCTTAGCCTACCGGTAGCTCGGTCTACCAGTAGCCTTGGCCTACCAGTAGCCTTGGCCTACCGGAAGCCTTGGCCTACCGGTAGCCTTGGCCTACCGGTAGCCTGGGCCTACCGCTAGCCTTGGCCTACCGGTAGCTCAGTCTACCGGTAGCCTTGGCCTACTGATAGCTCGGTCTACCGGTAGCATTGGCCTACCGATAGCCTTGGCCTACCGGTAGCCTTGGCCTTCCGGTAGACTTGGCCTACCGGTGACCTTGGCCTACAGGTGGCGTTGGCCGACCGGTGGACTTGGCCTACCGGTAGCCGTCACCCACCGGTCGCCTTCAGCAACTGGTGGCTCTGGCCTACCCCTGCGGGTTCTTTCTAGTGGCGTTCCATCTTGCGCAATTAGGGTTTTAAACCATAGTTTGACCTGTTTGAGCGTGTTTTAAAGACCCGTAACCCCATAAGAGTATTAATTAAATACTTAATGAATTAATGAGTCAGTTTAAACCACCTGACCCCCTTTAATGATGAGTGGGGCTGCATGGTCAACCCACGACCCCCGCTCCTTACACAGTTTCTCATTCTTATGTCAACCGTCCGTGGGCCTTATAAAGTAAACGGTTAGGCATGGCTTCTTCTTTCCTCGATCACGGATTTTCACAAAAATCTTTTGGTCCATCGGGAAAGCCGCATCGTTATCAGTAAAGTTCCGCGCCCGGCATAAGCGTTGATCTTCTATCAACAAGTAGGGAATTTCTCCTTCGCCTCTCTCTTTTGTGTATCATGTGGGGTGGGTGTGCTTTTGATTCTGTAGAATTGGATAAACTAGACCTAATTAAAGATAATAAACGAATTCTATACATGATAAAGGGTGGCTGTGATCATTGATTTTTTTTTTATAATCATCTTTCTGTGTTGGCTTACACATTTTGAAAATAGTGGCCGTTGGTGGTTGTTGTTTGTGCACTAATGAACTCGTGGTGTTTTAAATGGCATGTTTTGTAATTGTAAACTCCTGCTGCGAAAAGTAAAATTGATTAATAACGTATACCGAGATGAATAAATTGAAAGCACCAGGATCAACCCTTCTATGATAACTCCCGGTTAAAACACACGGAATTGAAATCATGGAATGTGTTAAATCTTTTATATCTGAAAATACCCAGTGGGACGGTTGCTGAAGATGTGGGAGGGGATGAGATCCCCTATTTTTATACACTTGATGGTTGTGAAATTGGGGTGGGATCTTCTTGTTGTTAAGAACCGGGTGTCGGTGTTATGGTTGATTCTTGACTGTTTACTTTCTTGGACTAGAGGCTATGCTTTCTAGTTTCCTAGTAGTCCATAAACTTATTTAAACATTATTAATGAACATGAAACAAGAATGGGACAAATGGGTTTTGTTGGAGAGAGTCGTGACTTGGACGTGAGTGATGTTGTGATATGTAGGTTTTCTCAAGAAAAACCTAACCTTCGGTGAGTTCTTTTTACCTATGTATATATTTGTAGTTTTGTGTTTCTTGTTCTCCCCCCCCCCCAAGTTGAGCACATTGTGCTGAACACCCCCTTTCATGGGGGAGGGTGTTTTCCTCAATGCTATTCCATGTGGCTGGTAATTAGCTCCTTTTCTGCTCCCCTCCCCAGATATCCCAAGTATCATCAGGCAGGCTGTGATGGCATGAGGTCCATTATTATCCCAAGAACCTTCGGGCGGGGTAGTGTGGTGGTTGGCTAGGTGTGTGCGGCAGGTGGTTTCCCAAGTGTCTTCGGGATGAGGCATAGGTGTCTTCGGGCGTGGAAGTGGATCTTCCAGCCCAGGTGTCTTCGGGCATGGTGGTGGTTGTTCTGGCCTAGGTAATTTCAAGCATGGTTATGTGTGATAGTGGTGGCCCAAGTGTTTTCAGGCGGGATTCGGTAGTGGGACTACGTGTGGTTGTGGCCCAGGTTTTTGCAGGCGGCTGTTGCAGTGGGACTGCGGTGACAGAATGGTGGGATTGGTTCGATGCGTAGGATGTCTCAATATCCTGTGGGAAAGTGGCGCGGGGTACCCAAACATCGATGTTCTCTTATTATATATATTACGTGACTTGCGTTATTTGGGGAGTGTTCCATGGTGAGGCTTGGGTGGATAATTTACCTTGATAGGTGTTTGGTTTATGCCTTTTATCATGGGACTTTAGTACGTTCCCCCACTTGTGCATGAGAGTCTTTGGTTGTCCCTACTGAGTGTACTTGTATGCTCACCCTACATATATGAAACTGCTTTCAAGTTTCCAGGAGGACTTCTGGGATCACGCAGGACCATACTAGCTCGGACCTTTGGGGCGGTTGCAGTTGCTTCTTTTCTTCTTTGGTATATACATTTGTTTTTACTTTTTGTACATGTGGCATTTACTTTTGGAACATTCAAGTGGGAATGGTTTTCTTTTGGATTTACTCTTCTTTTACCTTGGTGTTGTTGAGTTTCATCATCTTATCTCCCGATCCTATAAAAAAATGGGGCAATGCCTTCCTTTTGTAAGAAATTTCTATACCCTTGGTGCTAGTCACCACTTCGGGACCTATTGAAGGCGGGTATCGGTGGTCAGTATCTCTCCTTCAACATAAAGAAGGAAGGGTCTGGCAATCTGCTGACCCTTCCCTCCTTTTGGTGAAGGTGGGTCGTGACAGAATGGTATCAGAGGTGATGATTGAGGTATAGGATGGAGTCTTGAGTTAGGAATAGTGAGGATTTCATGGGGTGGTAGGGAAACAGTGTTTGGTGACCTCGATGCGTGAATTAGGTCAGGGAAGACCGACTAGGACACGATATTTTAGGGCCCCCCGTGATCCGACACAAGAACTCTGGACCTACCGAACGACCAAGTGATGCCACGCTGATTGCAGGGTAGAGACCCTAGGAAAGGTACATGAATCATAATGACTTGTGTTCTCATTTTTCTGGGTTGTTTTGGGAGTTAAGAATAAATGAAATGTTTTAGAAGTTTTAATGACAATAATCTGCACTACTTGGGCTTAGGAATTCCTTGTTTACTATACAACTATGGCACCTGGAGGGAGACCACGCATGGTACAGACGATCGAGGCCCCGCAGACTACCTTGGCCGATCGGAAGAGAGCTGACTGAGAAGAGGAGGACGACCAGTAGAAGAGGACTCTCCGGGCCTTCCAATGACAGACCCTCGAGAAGTATGAGGGCAGCACCTCTGACATGAAGACGGAAGGCTGGCTAGAGGGGATAGTGATAGATTTTGGCCTAATTTGGGCCCCGACTGAGTACTGGGTTCCTCTGGCCGTCAACCAGATGTGGGGAGCGGCGCGTCAGTGGTGGAAGCTTTACCCGGGGGAGAGGAGAGAGGCTGAGGTGGCTTGGGTGGATTTCGAGAGCGAGTTACGGGCGGAATTCCTCTCTTCGACGATGAAGGCGGAAAAGAGACAGGAGATACTCTCCCTCCAAAAGGGGAGTATGTATGTGAGGGAGTTAGGAATCAAGTTCAACGACCTCCTACATTTTTCTATGGACCTCTTTCCCAGTGAGGAGTATCGGGAAAGACATTTGGAGGAGGCACTCCGACCCTCCCTCTACTATGCATTTCCCCCTTTATCCTCTCGACATACTTGACGGTCCAGAAGAAGGACAAAGTGGTGGAGAGAATTCACGCTCAAGGAGGTGTGTCATGAGAGGGGATCCAGTTGGGACCATCGAAGGGGAAGGCCGTCAGCACCAGGCCACCAGCGTCGGGACCCTCCAGGTTCCGACCCGTAGGGAGCAGGCCGCATCAGTTTCAGTTTTGATCCCCTAGTCCTCGCCCCTTTTCTTCGGGCCAAGGGTCGCGGCGCTTCGTCTGTGGGAGCCCTATACATCCCTATAGTCAGTTCCCAGACCGTGTGCAGTACGGCGGTGACAGACATCCCCCGCACCTGCCCATGCAGCATCTTCCAGCCAGGCCTTTCCAGCAGCAGCAGCAGGGACAACGAGCTCTCGCTCCTCCGAGGGTAAACATAGGAGGAGGAGGCCGACCTCAGGGCACTCCTCAGGAACCTCGACCAGGACGTGCTCAGGGAGGTGTCCGACAGCCGAGGGGTTGAGGATCCGGGCGTGGACATCTACACGCCGCATAGGTAGCAGTTCCAGCAGGGCCAGAGGTTGTTCAAGGTACGATCAGTTTGTTTAGCACTCTTACTTATGCATTGTTTGATAATGGAGCTTTGCACTCCTTTGTTGCACCCATTCTAGCCCATGCCTTGGGTCTAGATGTCGAGAGACTTCCAGTTCCCCTAGTGTTGAGCACACCAGTTGGAGGTCAGACCGACTTGTTGTTCGTTTTTCAAGGATGTAGACTGATGATAGGGCCACATCAGTCAGTTAGGGATCTTCTTCTCCTACAGATATAGCCATACGATGTAATTCTATGCATCGACTGACTATTCTCGGTTTGTGCCATCATCGACTGTTTTTGAAGAAGGGTCACGTTCTAGGATTTGGGTGGCTGGATGGTTACCTTCACTGGAGAGCATAGAAATCCGAAGGGAAGCAGGTGAGAGGAACCCCTCCTCTCCTTGTTATCCAAGCTGTCAGTAGAGTCAGTAGATGTTTAGATGTTGGAAGTGCCAGAGATCGTCCGTGGGATTATGGACGTCTTCCCTAAGGAGGTGAAGAATCTACCCCCTCGACATGATATCGAGATCGCGATAGACCTGCATACCGGTGCTCGTCCGATCTCGATGGCTCCTTACCAGATGGCACCTTCAGAGCTACGGGAGTTGCGGATTCAGATTGACGATCTGATGAAGAGGGGTTATGTTCGCCCGAGTACATCACCGTGGGGCACTCCAGTCTTGTTCTCATGGAAGGCAAAATGTGCCCTGAGGTTGTGCATAGACAACAGGAGGCTGAATCAGGTGACGATCAAGAATCGCTACCCTCTTCCGAGGATGGACGATCATTTCGACCAGCTGAAGGGGGAAGGATGGTTCTTGAATATCGACCTGTGGTCTGGGTACCTCCAGCTGAGAGTGAAGGAGAGAGACATCCCAATGATGGCCTTCAGGTGTAGATATGGACACATCGAGTTCATTATCATGCCCTTCGGTGTCATGAATGCCCCGGCTGTGTTCATGGGGCTTATGAACTCCATCTTCCAGGTGTACCTGGATCGGTTCGTATTTGTGTTCATCGACGACATCTTGGTCTACTCTAGATCAGAGGAGGACCATGTAGATCAACTGAGGATAGTTTTGGAGGTCCTCCGGCAACATCATCTCTATGGGAAGTTGTCAAAATTCTAGTTCTGGACACGAGAAGTGCACTTCCTCAGGCACGTGGTGTCCGAGCAGGGGGTAGAAGTGGACCCATCAATGGTTGAGGCGGTTGTTTCATGGGAAGCACCCAAGAATGTGGCAGAGATCCATAGTTTCCTCGGGCTGGTTGGTTAATATTGGAGGTTCATACCCAACTTCTCCCAGGGTGCAACCCCTTTGACAGCCCTGACCAAGAAAGACCAAGTTTTTGAGTGGAGTGAGTAGTGTGAGTCAGCCTTCAGCTATCTGAAGGAGAAGTTGGTCACTGCCCCAGTGTTGAGATTACCAGAAGTAGGGGAGACTTAAGAGGTGTTCTGTTATGTTTCAGGACAGGGCCTAGGATGTGTGTTGATGCAGCGACAAGGGGTGATCTCTTATGGGTCCAGGCAGCTATTCCCCATGCGCGTAATTACGCCACCCACAACCTGGAGATTGCAATGGTCGTTTTTTGCGCTAATGTTATGGCGGCACTAACTCATTGGAGAGCACTTTGTGGTCTTCATGGTTCCCAAAATCTTGAAGTATATCTTCTCCCAGTGGGACATAAACTTGTGACAGTGGAGATGGGTGGAGTTCCTCTAAGATTATGACTTCAAGATCTCTTATACTGAGGGCAAGGGAAATGTGGTGGCCGAATCCTTGAGCAGGAGGACACAGAAGGATGTGGTCCGAGAGTTGGAGGATTCCTGGAATGTGATGGAGGAGTTAGCTTCCTCGCACCAGGATATGAAGAAGGATGGTGGTAGGGGTTGCCTATATCAGATAATAGTGTTGTATTCTCTATTGCAACAAGTGGAGGAGTCTCAATGGGGAGACTTAGAGTGTGAAGTGATGCATGACCACGTTAACCAGGACAATGCTCCAGAAGGATGGACAGAGGATGTTCAGAATCATATGCTTTTACAGGGAAGGATCTTTGTTCTAGGAGTGATGCACGGAAAGGTTCTCAGTGAGTTCCACAACTAACCCATGGTGGTACACCGAGGTGTTTCCACGATGTACCAGGGACTAAAGAGACAGGTTTGGTGGCCCAGAGTGATGCGAGCAGTGGCAGCGTTTGTGGCCATGTTCTTAGTGTGTCAGCATGTGGAGGCTGAATACCATGTTCCAGGTGGCCTACTGCATTCTCTAGATGTCCCAGAGTGGAATTGGGACGACCTATCGATGAATTTTTTCACGTGAATACCAGAGTGGAATTGGGACGACCTATCGATGAATTTTTTCACGTGAATACCTATGTTCCAAGAGGGATATGATTCTATATGGGTTGTAGTATAACGGTTAACGAAATCGGCCCACTTTCTGGCAATCTGGGAGTCGAGTATAGTAGATGGTTTGGAACGAAAGTGCATGGATGAGGTGGTGCGGTTTCATGGAGTTCAGAGATCTATAGTCTCGGATAGGGATGCATGATTTTCCTCACGGGTCTGGAAAGGATTGCAGCATGATTTTGGCACACAGTTACGCCTTAGCACTGCTTTCCATCCCCAGACAGATGGACAAACAGAGCGCACCATCCAGAACATGGAGGATATGTTACGGGCATGTGTTCTGGACTCAGGGGGATCATGGGTCTGATACATTCCCATGGTAGAGTCCACCTACAATAATATCTATCACTCTACCATCGGTATGGCTCCATTTGAAGATTTTTACGGAAGGCCATGTCATTCTCCTTTGTGTTGGACCGAAGTAGGAGAGGTAGGCATCCTTGGCCTGGAGGTGCTGTAGAGCAAGAAAGAGAACGTTTAGCTTATACGGGAAAGGATGAGGGTGGACCAGGACCGACAAATGTCATATTCTGATACGAGGATGAGGCCCTTGGAGTTTGAGGTTGGAGACCACGTGTTTTTGAAGGTCTCCCCTCATGTGGGAAGCGGAGGTTCGGCAAGGGGAGTAAGCTTTCTCCCAGGTTCCTCGGACCCTTTGAAGTGTTGCGGTGGGTCGTTGAAGTGGATTATCAGCTAGAGTTACCACCTCCCCTACTGAGGATACATGATTTCTTCCATGTGTCCCAGATCGGTCGGTACCTGCACGACGATTCACACGTCCTTGATTGGGGTGAGCTGGACATCGAGGACGATGTGGATTTTGTGGAGAGACCAGTGATGATCAAGGATTGCAATGAGAAGGTACTTCGTGGGAAAACCATTCCCTTGGTTCGTGGGTAGTGGAGACATGGTGGGCTTGAGGAGAGTATGTGGTAAAGGAAGCACAGATGCATGCCCAGTACCCAGAGTTGTTTTCAGTTTTTTTCCTTTTTGTACCTGTTGTGGTAGAACGTTTTGTCTTGTTGACTATAAAATGTACTGGTTTTCATTCTCTGAATGTGTGTGAAAATCCCTGGATATGCGGGAGGAGAGAACCCAAACCATAATCAAGACACATTAAGGTGGATGCGATTAAACCCGTGCGGGAGAGTCAGTGCCACCCAAAGTGGATAATATCATGACATGGGGGAGGAGAATCCCCGACCCACATACCTGGGAAGCTTGGCTTGGTATGTTGGAAGTGTGTGTGGGTTCACTCCTATGAGGTATCTTTCGAGGTGGTTTCTCGGACCCTCTCTTTCCTTATGGTTTGTTTTGATTCTCGGGGACAAGAATCGTTTAAGAGGTATTTGATGTAATGGCCCATGTTTTGTGGGGATCCTTTACTTTGTGAAAATATCGTGTTGGGTTTTATGGTATGGGAATCACGATGGTGTAGGCCTATCGTTATCCTTAGCCTACCGGTAGCAGGCCTACCGGTAGATCGATCTACCGGTAGCCTTGGCCTACTGGTAGCTCAGGCTACAGGTAACCTTGGCCTACCGATAGCCTTTTTCACCCGTAGCCGTGGCCTAACGGTGGCCTTGGCCTACAGGTAGCCTTGGACCAATGGTAGCCATGGTGTACCGGTAGCCTTGGCCCACCGGTGGCCTTGGCCTACCAGACTCCTTGTCCTACTGGTGGTCTTTGGCCTACCGGACGGCCTTGGATTACTGATAGCCGTCACCCACTAGTGGCCTTCAGCCACCGGTGGCTTTGGTCTACCCCCGCAGGTTCATTCTAGTGGTGTCCCTTCTTGCGCAATTAGGGTTTTAAACCCTATTTTGTCCTATTTGAGCATTTTTTAAAGACCTGTAATTCCATAAGAGTTTTAATTAAATACTTAATGAATTAATGAGATAGTTTAAACCACACGACCCCCTTTAATGACGAGTGGGGCTGCATGGTGAACCCACGACCCCCGCTCCTTACGCCGTTTCACGTTCTTATCTCAACCATCAACGGGCCTTATAAACTAAAGGGTTAGGCATGGTTTCTTCTTTCCTCGATCGCGGATTTTCATGAACAAATTTTGGTGCATCGGGCGAGTGGTATCGTTATCCGTAAAGTTTTGTTCCTGGCCTAAAGGTCGATCGTCTGCCAACAAGTAGGGAATTTCTCCTTCACCTCTCTCTTTTGTGTATCATACGGGGTGGGCGTGCTTTTGATTCTGTAGAATTGGATGAACCAAACATAATTAAGGATAATGAACAAATTCTATAAAGGATGAAGGGGGGGGGGGCTGTGATCGTTGATGTTGTTTTTTATAATCATCTTTCTTTGATGGCATACTGATTCTGAAAATCGTGGACGTTGGTGGTCGTTGTTTGTGCACTAATGAACTCGTGGTGTTTTAAATGGCTTGTTTTGAAAGTTTCAACTCCTGCTACGAAAAGTAAAATTGATTAATCACGTATACCGGGATGAATAAATTGAAAGCAGCAGGATCAACCCTTTTGTGATAACTCCCGGTTAAAATACATGGAATTGAAATCATGGTGTGTGTTAAATCTTTTAAATCTGAAAACACCCGCTGGGCTGGTTGCTGGAGAGGTGGTAGGGGATGAGATCTCCTATTTTTATACTCTCGATGGTTTTGTAATTGGGGTGGGATCCTCTATTGTTAAGAACTGGGTGTGGGTGTTATGGTTGATGCTGGACTGTTTACTTTTCTGGACTAGTGAATATGCTTGCTAGTTGCCCAGTTGTGTTTAAACTTATTTAAACATTATTAATGAACATGAAAAAAGAATGGGACAAATGGGTTTTGTTGGCAGGAGTCGTGACTCGGATTTGAGCACTGTTGTGATCTGTAGGTTGTCTGAATAAAAACCTAACCATGGGTCAGTTCTTGTTACCTATGTATATATTTGCAGTTTTTTGTTTCTTATTCGCGCTCCACCCAAGTTGAGAACTTAGTTCCGAACACCCCCATTTCATGGGGGAGGGTGTTTTTCCCAATGGTATTCCTAGTGGCTGGTTATTAGCTCCTTTTTCTGCTCCCTTTCCCGGATAGCCCATGTATCTTCTGGCAGGCTGTGATGGCCTGAGATCCATGATTAGCCCAAGAACCATCGGTCGAGGTAGTGTGGTGTTTGGCTCGGTGTGTGCGGAAGGTGGTTTCCCAAGAGTCTTCGGGATAAGGCACATGTGTCTTCGGGAATGGCAGTGGATCTTCTAGCCCAGGTGTCTTCGGGCGTGGTGGTGGTTGTTCTAGCCTAAGTGATTTCAGGCATGGTTACGTGTGACAGTGGTAGCCCAAGTGTTTGCGGACAGGATTCGGCAGTGGGACTGCGTGTGGTTTTGGGCCAGGTGTGTGCAGGAGGGTGTGGCAATGGGAATGCAGTGATAGAATGGCAGGATTGGATCGAAGCGTAGGATGTCTCAATAACCAGTGGCAAACTGGCGCGGGGTACCCAATCATCAATGTGCTCTGATTATATATATTACTTGACTTGCGTTATTTGGGGAGTGTGCCATGGTGAGGAATGGGTGGATAATTTACCTTGATAGGTGTTTGTTATACGCCTTTTCTCACGAGAATTTAGTACATTCCCCCACTAGTGAATGAGAGTCTTTGGTTTTCCCTACTGAGTGTACTTGTATGCTCACCATATGTATATGAAACTGCTTTCAGGTTTCCAGGAGGACTTCTGGGATCACGCAGGATGATACTAGCTCTGACGTTTGGGGCAGTTGCAATTGCGGATTTTCTTCTTTGGTACATTCCTTTGTAGTCACCTTTTGTACTTGTGGATTTTACTTTTGGAACATGCATGTGGGAATGTTTTACTTTTGTCTTTACTCTTCTTTTACCTTGGTGTTGTTGACTTTCATCATCTTATCTCCCGATCCTATAAAACAAAAAGGGGTAATGCCTTCCATTTTTAAAAAAATATTTTACCCTTGGTGCTAGTTGCCACTCAAGGACCTATTGAAGGCGGGTCTCGGGGGTCATTATCTCTCCTTCAACATAAAGAAGGAAGGGCCTGGCAATCTGCTGACCCATCCCTCCTTTTGGTGAAGGAAGGTCATGACAATTACTATATAATGATTTTTATAATTATATTAAATTTTTAAATAATCATATTTATATTTATGATGTAATTTATGATTATTTTATAACTTCTTATTATTAGATCATTAATAATCAATCATTATTTTCATTGTTTTAGGTGTAAATTTCCATGTTTTAAAATTATATTTTGTCATGTAAGTTTTCCCTTATAAATAAATCCTGATTTAATCATATAAATTTTGTAATATATGAATCAAAAATAATATTTATTCATTATATATTTATTTTTATTAATCCATAGAATTTGGTGGTATGTAATTAAACACACAGTTCACGAGGATGATTTTCTTTACGTACTCAAGAATGATGTTTCCATTTTATTTTCATAATAATTGATTGAAAAGTAATATATATATATAGGTTTTTATGAAAATAATATTTTAATGTCATATATATCACTTATTAGGATCAAATCCATTCTTAAAATATTCTATGAAAATCGTGAACAAATTCAATCACTTTGTGAGCATGTAGTCCACCGTACACACGTGCGAGGTTTTTATATTCCCAAAAACACAAATAAGGATGGTACATTCTATATAATACATAAAAAAGAATAAATAATATTAAAATTAATATATAATATATATAAACTTTTTATCCAACACTATATTGTACTAAAATTTTGAAAATGGAGAAATGAATGACGTCAGTTCTTGATGAGGTAGATCGTCATACAGACAATCAATGATTTCATTAATAATTTCATGGAAGTCTTTGATGTTTAAAGTAATAACCATAAATTAAAAAAATAACCATATATCTAATTGAAATTTATTTTTATATTATTATATAATAATAACAATTTTTTGAGGTAGAGACGAAATAATATTTAATTTATTTTGAAGAACGTTACATATACTTTGGGATTAATCATTATGTATAGAGGAAAACCCAAAATGGATTGACTTATTAAAAATAATATTCATTATAATATTTGTGGAGTGATTATATATAGTGATTTTGGATGATTTTGTATGATCTATAGGGCACGAGAGGTGTGAATAGAATAAGTTAGGTGATTTTTTTTAAATTATTGTGTATGGAAGGCATGTAAAATTTTAAAATATGTAATTATATGCACGTTTTATCAATGTAATGTTTCGATGATAGGGAAAAAATTAGTACATGAGGATATAAGTTCAAAAAATATCCATTAAATTTTGTTTAGAAATATTTATAGTCTATTTCTCCTTATATGATTATACATTAGTCAAATATTAACCTAGATTTTTCTAAAATGTTGTAATTAATTTTAATGAAATTCAACTGTCACCTTGTAAAAATATCTAATTTTCTTAGTTATACATTATCAATTATGATTATTACAAATATGTAATATAATTTTACAAATTTAATAAGTATAATTAGAAATAATGTATATAAAATTAACATATTTGATGGGATGAGAATGAGGAGTTTGAATTTGAAAACATTGAAATGATTACAATTTTTGTATATCAAATTTGAATATAAAAATTAATTAAATTGATAAAATTTGATTTATTTATTTATATTTGATGAAATTTATATTCAATAAAATTAAAATATAATTTAATGTTATAAATTATTTAAATTAAATGTATTTTTTTTTATTAAAATCCATTATATTAACTATTCATAACAAATTCAATCTTTTAAGAGGAAATCCAATAATTCATTCCATATTTTTTAGGAAATTACACATATAATTATTTTTCTCATTTTTTTTTCTAATTTTGGAAAAAAATTAGTTCTAAAATATGTGTTCCATTAAAAATAAACAACAACGCACTAAGAAACAAATACAACCTTTTATATGTAAAATAATATTTTCAATTTTTTTATTCTAGTAAATTTTATTTTAAGAACTAAAAAATATTTGATTCAATATATATAAATTTTATTACTATTATTAATTAATTTTTTTTGGAGAAAAATTTTTGGGATCATAAATATTGTTTTTATATAATATTTCTAATTTTATCAAACATCTTTTTAAATTGATGTTAATATTTGGTAACCAATAAATTGAAATATGTATTTCATAAGATATCTAATTGTATTAATAAACTCCACTTTATATTCTAGGGGGTAATTTTGAATTTTATTAATAATATTAACAATATTAGATAAAACTCAGTCTTATGTGTGACATATGTTTTTGAAGGAACTAATTGTTTTGCATTACATAATACAAATATTATGATCCATGTAAAGTTGGATAATCTTATTGTTTGATGTTATATAATATATAATAGATTTCTAATTCATATATATATATATATATATATATAAATACATCATAATGTACTGTGATTTTAGATTCCTCCCACATTAGGTGTTATCTTTCAAAAAAATTATCAAATATAATGTCATTATTTTCAAATTTTGTGGTATTTTATTCTCTGAAAATAAATAATATCTTATATCATAATATAATAATTTCCTCAGTAAAATAAGGATCTATATTTTGAAAAAAAATTAATGAAAAAAATATATTATGATAAGGGTTGGTAAAACATCCTCTAAATAAGAGATAATGGGAATTATTAAGGTCCGACTAAATGACACATAAGTTTGTTCTCATGTAGGTGAACATTAGTGGAAATCCAAGATATGGACATAAAGGAAAACATTAATAATTATTGAGGGTTTTAAGGTTGTTTATCACATAAAATTTAATGATCAATGCAATTTTGAGACGATCAAATTATTAAATATAATTTGTGTGAAAAGGATATTGATATTATCATAATGGTAATTGGATATAATTTCATTTCAATATATTTTTTCTAATGTTGCAACTTATTTTCCTAATTAAGAATATTTTTAAATATATATTATTGATAATTTTCAATTTTTTTGACATTTGTTTCCTTAAGATGCTCTTCATTCAACTTATAATTAATCACTAATTACAAGAAATGAGTATCCAAAAAACGAAATTCATTTATTTTAATCAATAAAATTTAATTTTAACTTATCTATTATTGAATGAGAATTAATATTTTCTTCCTCAAAATATTTTCCAAAACCAATATGTTGGATAACATAATCTCTATAACAAAAAAATTATACTATTGGTTCATCATTAATATCAATTTATTAATTTGTTTAAATTAAAAAAATAAAATATTAATTTGTACATTTCATAGGAATGTGATTGGAATTAATCCTTCACCTCCAAAATATTATGGATTAAACCCCTATACAGTTTTTGGGTATGATTTGTTGTCAACCAAAATTATGTATTTAATTTTTCTAAATAATATTTATAAAATTATGAAATTAAATATGATGTATATCTTTGAAATTTATATATTATGATAAGGTTTTTATAAGGTTTTCAATAAATTTAACTTATATAGTGTAAAAATATTATTTGAATACTATTACAATGTAATTAATGATCATATTAACCCAAATTATAATTAATAACTTTAATTTTTGGTTTTTAAAATGTAATGAAATTTTTATTTAAATAAAATTTCTAATTAGAAATATATATGCAAAAAAATATCTAAATACATTTATATTTGTAGACATGCATCCCATAATAACTAAAAAATACATGTTTTTGTATTTTCATGTATATAAAATACTATAGTTAAAATCCCATGATATTATCAAGAATAAGATACATTCATATGAAATATACAGAATATACAACTTACCAAAACCATAATATGGTATTCTATGCATATCCTCAATTATTGTTGCATGGTTTTGTTTTCTAATATATATTTTACTATATATAAATTACAATGATTATATTAATCATCTAGTGATACCAATTATAATGAACATGAACCCACTATTAGGTAGCTCCTTACATACCTTATTATATTGTAGTTGATACAAGATTCAAATCCCAATGGTGTAAAAATATTATTAGTAATAAAAAACAGATACATACATGATACACATTTTTTATATGGATTTTAAAATAAAAAACTAAATATAAAATATATGATAAACTATATTCATGAAGTATCATTCAATAATAAATTTATTATAAACTATAAAATTGAAAAATATTGGGTGTGATCAAATGATCATTAAGGGTAACAAACAATGGAATCAATCATGAATTAATAATTAATAATCAACATGAAAAAAACAATTGAAGAAACATACAATTAATGAAAATAGATACATCATATTGAATACAAAAAAGAAATAAATAATAAACCATTATATTTAAAAAAATTATATGGAATAATTAGTATATCAATGTAAATAATTGAACAGACTTCCCATTTAATCAATAATATGAGAATGGAATTCATCTATATATTTTTAAATTTTATGTATCTCAAAAAAAATATAACTAAAAATATAACTAATGAATTTCATAATTATTGGCTTGCATGTTTCTGAGGTACATGGATGCTTTACAATCAATATGTGTTCTCAAGAAAATAAATATGTAATGGGTAAAAACATATCACGTTATTCCAATTTATTCATATCATGGAAAAAAATAGTGCATGTATGGACATCATAAACCGGGACCTACCCATGTCATCATGTCAAATTCATTCATATAATTATTAATAATTGGTTTAATGTTATACCTTATCATCCCATATATGTATTGAGTAAAAATTAGGAATATCTTTACATAAACGATGATATTAAAAAATGTCAAAATAAAAACAATATGTAATAATTTTATAAAATTTAGGAAATAATAATATCAATTTAAAATTAATGTAAGTGTTTAAAAGAAATGAAAATTTTAATGTTAAATTATTAACATGAAGCAATTTTTTCAATATAATTCTTACAAAGACTATATAATGTGAAATTTTAACTTTAACATTCACCACCTGGAAAAATTCAAGTCAAAACATCATGGATTATATATTTCACATAGAAATGTAAAATAAAAATATTTAGTAGTGAATCATGATATGAGATGAAAATTTGATAGTGTATACGCCATATTTGAGAATATTAAGTCATAACAGAAAATAAGATTAAATGGGATGTAAATTGGGAAAATTATCATACCATGTACTACCTTTTTGATGAACATACTTATCATTTATAGGAATTTTGTTATGATATTATAGAACTATGTTAATATATATTATTATTTTATAACATTATATTCCCCTTTTATTAATAATATTTCATTATTTTCATAGTATTTGGTGTTAATTGTCATGTCTTTCAAGTATATCATGACTTCTTATTTTCATTATCATTAATTGGATAATGATATAATAATACTCTTAATATAAGGTATGATTAAAATATAATATTTATTCATTATACATTTACATAGTTTAAAACATAATATTTGTCGATAAGAAATAAATTAAATTGTTCATTGAGATGGCGTGAGAAAGGTTTTCATGAACATTGTTTCCATTTTATTTTAGTAATAAAATAATGAAAATTAAATGATATATATTAAAATATATTATTATAGAATAATTTTTTAATCATATATATCAAACATGTATATTAATTCATTCCCTAAAACATTCCATTTAACGAGGGAATGAATGACATCACTTCAACAGGTGGTAGACCACCGTACAAAATAGTAATGATATAATATTCCCAAAAATTGAAAATAGTGAATGCATCTAATAAATAATAATAATAAAAGAGTATAAAAAATATTATATTATATTAAAACTAATAATCCACCATTATTACTAACCATGAAAGGTGGTAATAGGAAAAATAATTACATGAGATAATGTCCTTCAAACACGATCAATGTTTCAATAACCCATTTGATGGATGTTTGTACATATTTAGAAATTCCAATAACATAATAAATTTTTTTATATTTTTTATAATAATATAATTATATTATAATTTATTAATAATAATTTTTGGATGTGGAAATGATAAAAAATTATTTTATAAAAACATTACATCATATTTGAGATTCCGCAAAAGGTTTTCACTAAAACCCATATAGTCTTTCATTAATCACAAAATAATTATTATCTTACAATTTGTGTAATGGTTTTTAGTGTTTGTTACGGGTTTCTGTAAACCAAGTGGATTGATATTTTGAATAGGGAATTATATGTGAGGCCTTTTATTAGTGGGTTTAGTGTTAAATATATAAATTATTAGAAGAGAAAATTTCATCTACATGTTTAAATGTATAATTATTTATATTTTGAAAGATAAAATACAATTGAAGATATGTGTTAAAAATATGGCCATTAAATGGGTTTGGTAAATGTTTCTAGGCTATTTCACCACATAGGATTACTATTTATTATCTAAGTAGTCATTTTTTCTCAAAATTTCAATAATTACATTTAACAAAATCCAGTAATCATATTTGAAATTATTATATTTTGTATATAGGATGTTATAAATATTTATAATTACATATATAGAAAACATTTTTACTAGTTAAAAAAATATAATTGGTATAACCTAATTTTAAATTATTTTTACTGAAGGGAAAAAAGAAAATTTTTATAAATTGGTAAATTAAAAACCATTACTATATTTTTATATTATAATTTCTATTTTCCCCAATATAAGAGGCTCATGCTAGGTTTATAAAAGACCCATGATCAAATTCCAGTGTAGGGGAACTTATAAGTTACTATAACAGTACTATAGTAGATATTGTTTGGAATTTTACCTGCCAGGACTACTCATTTGATTTTGGAATTTTGTCCACTAGTGTTGGGTTATGTATCTCACAAACCTAGGTCCACCATTGTCTCTTGGGCCACAAGGGTATTTGGGCCACCAATGGAAAAGATACACACAGAATTTGGGCTATAGAGACTACGAAGGTGCCCTGGCGGACCACACAAGAGGAGACCCAGAAGAGGATTCATAGAATAGTATCCCAGATATGATTATATGAAAACATATTTGAGGAATTAAATGGAATGAAAAAATCTAACAGTACCAGGAACCATAGAGCTCTACATGGGTGAATTCTAGTCGAATATCCATGCGAGGTGTGGATCTAGGAACCTTCAAGATGCAAATGATGGGGATAGAATTTTCAACTATGATAAGTCTTGGTCCATCAATTTCATGTATTGGAAATTATAACTATGGGAGTTCAGTTCATGTATATGACTTTTTATTTTTGGATACGGGTCATGTAAGGGTTCCCCCTCAACCCTTAAACAAATGATTATCCAAAATCATTAAAAATTCATGGTTTTCTGTCTTTTTATGAACGGTGTTTTTCAATAAAAATTCAATATAAAATGATTACAATGACATAAATTTGATTAGTAGGATTATAATTTATCTAATATTACCTTAAAAATAATTAAAATTAAAATATTTTATTTTGGATTTATTTATATTAAAAATCATATTTCAATTATGATCCATTATTTTTAAAAATTCATTAAAAAATTATACATCATAGAAAAATAAATATAATTCATCATAAGATAATGTTGACACGATTATTTTAATAATTATTTTTTAAAATAACATTTATAAATGTGTAATAATATAGTTTTAAATAAGTTCACCATTTATAGAAGTCAATGATTACTTTAGAAAAATAAAAAAATAATGCAAAAATTTAGATTTTTTCCTATATTATGCCTTTAAAATATATAGGATGAATGTAAAAATATTTTATTGAACATATATATAAATTTCATAAATTTCATTAAATTATTTTATTAGGATAAAAATGTATTAGGATTAATAATATTTTTTAATTAAAAAAATTCGTTCATATTAAATTGATCCTTATATTAATTAATAATTAGTTTGTAACAAATGAATTTACCCATATATTTCATATGTTTGTTTAATATATTTATTAAATCAAATTACATTTATAATAATGTATTTTTATTTCAAAAAATGATATTAATTGTTTTTGAAAAAAATCGGCCTTGTATGTATTGAATGATTTTAAAGGTACTCATTATTGTACATAATAATATAAAAATTTTTTTTTATTAAAATATAAGAACTATGTCATGTATAATACACAATATTTGAGACATTTAATTAATTTAAATATAAATATATCACAACATATCAGGATGGTATATATCCACTTATTATCGTTGTTGTGTATGATAAAACTAACAACTACACTGTCTTTTTTTGAATAATCTTGGGGTGTTTAATATTAACTAATCAATTTCATCAAAAACCATAATTTTTTCATCTCCTAGATGCACTATCGTATTTAATTTTTGGAAATACATGTGTGATTATTGAGGCATGTGTTTATTTTTCAACATTAACAATCCTTTTTATGAATGAAACATGATTATTCATTCTAGGGATAAATGTTTCTTGTCTTGTAAAATTGTTCTTGTGTCCCAATTCCATCAATTGTGTATTTAAAATGATGGATAGTGTGTGAAGAAATTTTTAGATATTTGTTTTTATAGACTGTTCATTATGAACAATAAATGATGTATGTTTTATAATTTTTTTTAAAATGAAATTTGAATTATTGGTAATTGTTTTATATATGAGTGAAACTTAGATTATATTGAAAGATTATTTCTTCCCTTGGTTGGCATATATAAGGTAATTTATTTAAAGAAATATGATTTTTTATAAATGGGATTAAAAAAGTGGTTTTTGGATAAAAGGGTTGTTTATAATTTTTTTAAGAAATGTTATAATCCCATTGAAAGTATTTTGTAAATATGGAGCATGAAAGACATGGGTTCCTAGGAGTAGGGACATTTGATAGGAATTATTCTTTTACATAATTAATGTTTATCTATATAATTTTTCCCATTGTTAATTAATTGTAGATCCATATGTTCTATGAGTATTGTTATTAAATAATAGAAGAGGTTAATTTATGTTGTGTTCCTCTATCCCTTAATAATACATTCTTAGGAACATCGAAATTTTGTTCCCACTATTCATGATAGTTAATTTTTTATATGGGACCCATGATTATAGAACTATGATAGGAATATGTTTTTTGTAATGTTCATGGATCTATCATAGATAGAATATAAATAATATAATTAATTATATGAAATATCTTAATAAATTATCCAAAATATTCTTCTAAATTGTTTTATATATAATTTTTTAGAACTATAAAATGAAGTAATTTCATAGAAATATTTTGATATATATTTGAATAATTTTTTATTTACATTTTATAACATGATTTAATCATTTTGTGATTTCTTAATAGATACTTGATATGGAATAAATCCGATTATACATGTTCATCTTAGTCTATATTCACTCTTTTGGGGGTTTATAGATCACTTCGTTTATGTTGATATAAAGGGAATGGTGTTACAGTCAGATGGATATTTTTATATCCCATGGGTTGGGGTCAGCAAATAGTTGTGTGAATGTTTTCCATGTAGGAAATTGATTTTTTTAGATTTTATGGATATCTAGGTTTTATGTTTTGTGATATGTATTATTGGGATAATATTGATACAATTTATTTTTTTTTACTAAAAAAGTAACTATTTTTATTCTTTAGTTATATTTTCATGGTTCTATATCTATTTTTCCGGAAATATGTTTTTGTATATTCGGTAAATAAATCCAAAAAATTGTTTTTTTTCAAATATTTGGGATTCTACCAACCTTTTAGGGATTAGGAAAACCCTTCTGTATTAGACTATCAAGATACTATAATATTTGGAATGGTTTTCCTCGTAGGGTCATGAAAGCTCCCCAGTGATTACCAAAATGGAATTGTAGATTTCTATAAGAGACTATGAATATGGTTCATGCATGACCATTTATAATGATCTAGATGGTTCTAGCCCACCACACCCCCAACCATGATGTGGTGGTTTCCATATTGTTTATGGTTGATATGGAGACCCCCAACTTGCTTAATATTTTACCACTAATTTTTTCCACCATATATATTTCAAAAAAGAGGCCACATTCATGCAAACTATTATGGTGTTTGTGTTTTTCACACCAGAGTTATCAATAACACATATTTAAGTCAATACACATTTTTTAGCCTTCATAATCTAAAATCATCCAACAAAAAGATCAAATAAAAATGATAAAAAATGAATGAACCTAAATTTAATTATTTGTATATTATAATTCTATCCACCGTATACTTATTATGCTCCCTAAAAACCACTCCATGATGTCCATTCCAAAAGTATATGAGGAAAATTTCTCTCATTGTCATCTCAAACTCCCCCATCTCTTGAGAATTTGAACCATGCTACCAATTAACCGAGAAACATAATATGTAATTATATAGGGAACAATTACAAAACAAATATTCAATATGAATTGTAATATAAATCGTGGTTATATATTTTTTATATCTATTTTATCCATATTCATGTCATGATATTGGTAAAATAAAAATTTCATAAATTGAATCATATGAATGAAATTAGGGATTGATGTGAATTTTTATTTTAATTCAAAATAATATTCCTCCTCCAAAACGTTATCAATGACCAAAAAAGTTTTAATATATCTTAGTGTTAATGTTTATTGTTTTCCAATCTATTTGTGACCTTATTGATATGAGAATTAGGTGAGAAAATATTCATAAAAGTAGAACTCCATAGTACCATGAGGATAAACCATATAATATTTATACTTACTATGAGGTATTTCTATCTTTTAATGACTTAATTAGACAATTGCCTCCACATCATGGAATAATATAAGTACCTATATGAATATAACACCAAAACTGTTCCAAAAATCCCAAATTTACCTCAATTACCATATAAGACACCAAATTATGTAATTTTCAGGGATCACATATGGAAATTATTGTAGGTAAACCCAACAAGAAATAATATTAAATCTAGTAATCCTCGCAAATATATTACATAATAATATATCATGTATTCTAGAATCAATATATCAAATTCTCTCTTACCATTTCTTATTTGGTGTCACCATGTTCCCAACATGAATAATGATTCCATCACATTCTTGAGGAATCATGAAAATCTATATTAAAACAAGGGATATCTATTGTAAACTATTTGTAGATGGAACTCTATGAAATATGAATATGTCTAAAAAATAATGATTTTATACTCCCTAAAATTTCCCAATATCCATTATTGGAATAATGTGACCTGATTCAGACAATCTGAAGCCCTGAAAAAATTGACCATTTAAAACTATGAATTACATTGAATGTCAAAAAATGACATTAGTGAATATATCATCCCACTTTGATGTAATCAAATGATGTATTGTTGTAAACTCTAGGGTTTGTGATGCTCATTTTTAATTTTTTTATTGATTTAATAATGTGAAACCAAATCATTAACTTCCCTTTTTATACATGTAATATAGGATAAATTCCTCGTATTATAAAACATTTTTATTTTCCCTCGGTGATCCTCATACAATGAGGAAATAAAATCACCCCTCGCACCCTTCCCTATATAAGATGGTGTGAAATAACAATTACTATTGAAATGAATTAAATTTTATGATATATACCAATCATAATTATTTTCCCTACAATATAAATAATTTCAGACACTCCATAATAAAATCTTCAACCTACTAATCTTAGAATATTTTATATATAATCTATGTTATCAACTATAAAATTTACCAAAAAACGGAACCATCCTCTTAGTTTCCCAAATGAATTCATTCATTGAGTTTCATTAGATTCGACCCCATCGATATGTTATTTACGAACTAGTAGGGAAACATCCTTATAAATAAAATAAATCCCATATTCCAATTGAAAATGGTATGATAAATATTTAATTCCATAATTTATACATCCTACACACACCACTTCAGAAAAAAAAAAGTTAAATCATAAATTAAAATAATGTAAAATTATATTTTATTATAAAGGAATATGATGATCCATTTGAAAAAATAGTAGTTTCAAAAAATGTTTATGGAATTCACAAAATATTCAAGTTCTGTATTATATTTTGGATATATATTCTCATATAAAAAATTATTAAAAGAACCATACTCTACCATTTAATTACTATAAATTATAATGTATCCCAAAACAAATCACATAATATCTAAAAATTAATTTATAAAGGGATAGTCTCTTGAATATTTTACACTAATGATGATTTTAAATAAATATTATAGTCATTGAAAAAAATTTAACACTTTGAATCCCAAATTATCATCACTCACTTATAAGTTGGAATTCCTAATATGGAGACCAATTTAAAGGTACCAATTATAAATTTATGGTAATATCCTCCCAAAAATTATATTTTATAATTGTAAAAGGCCTTATATTTTTCCCCATGCCGTGCATAATCTACATTTTCATGATGAAATTTGATGAAATTTTCTTATATAACATGACCCATGAACATTAGATATAAAGTCTAGAGGCATAGACAGAATGCAATAATATATTTTAATGTATAATATATTTAATCCTTATATAAAAAAATTGGACCCTCTTTTGTTTTGAATAATAAAAGATATCATCCACAACTAACATAATAAAATTCCAAATGTACTGGGGGATTATAATGTTAATAAGTTAATATAAAATAACATATTAATTTTTCTTGATGAAAGAAAAAAGGACACTCAGATTTGTCATATATTCTCTTAAATAATTGATTTGTGATGTTAAAATCCAAAGTCTTATCATGTTGGTAATGAATATGATGATCAATCAAAGATATTATTCATCCCCTGTTAGTTAATTGAATAAACCACAATTTTGGTGAAATTATTTCTTATTCTTGATCATAATGATTACTTATATTCTAATATTAAATAGAAATCAAATGGAATCAATCAAACATATCATATAAAGACACTTATACTATCCAAGGGACCACAATAAATCAAATAATGCATTTTCATATCAAGTAATCTAATTGATTATTGAATTATATTATTTCAGCTAGTTTTGTTCTATGCGATGAAATAAATTTTGGGTGACTAATTGAAAAAATATATATTTATAAATCCACCTTCATGTCTAATGATAGAAAACTATTTTATTAATAAACAACCCAAAAATAAAAGAATTCAATATTATTTTAAAATATTTTGTTTTCCAAATCCTGTTTAATATTATTCTTATTTATCATCCTATCTATATTGTATGTAATGGGTACTTGTAAGGTTTAATTCATGTCACTTATCCCCCGAATAACATAAAATTACTTATTCTGGATTGTTTTTAATAAATAATAATGATAAATGTAAATCATTTCATTTCAAGGAACAAAATAGTTATTTTCTAGAATATATCTATTATATTTTCATGAACTATATAAATTTCAAAATAATTCCAATCATTTTATGAGAATTCCCAATAGAGGTATTGGTCACCCTATCATCTACACAACTGATTATACATTTCAATTTTTTTAAAATAATGTATGTGATATATTGGATGAATTAATATATCAGTAGTTCTGGATAATATGACTAATTTGCAAGAAAAAATGTTAAATAATTTTATATCATAAGATGAAATACTAGTAATGATACCTATCACTATTAAAGGGCCCACATCAGATAAAATAAGAGAGCATTCCACTATTTGGTGTTTCATTGTTCATTTTTTCATTGTGTAGAACCCTATTGATCATTAATATTACAACACTTCTAAATATAGTCTTCTTATTGATGTTCCCAATTAAATACATGGAGAAATTAAAACATTGAAAGTAATTGTTTATGACCTACATAAGAACAAGATATTCAAATTATTGGTTTTATGATGAATTTCGGATTTGTGGGTCAAACTATTCAACATGCGAAAATGTTTAGAAGGACAATACGAGACATTGATGATTTTCTAGAAGAAGTCAGATATCAATGACCATCATAACAATTTCACCTACATGAATCATCTCCCATTATATTCCCTTAAATGAATCTTTAAGGTGACATAGACTGTAGGAGGAACCCTAGTAATGTGTAACATACTATCTTAAAAAATTTTATCATTTATATTGATATAATTAACATCCAAAAATAAATATTCTTTTCCATAAAAACATAGGTCTAGTTATCTTATCAATGACCTGTCTAAACACTTTGATCCTTTTACTACTCATCCAACTCCTCCTTGGTTGAAAAAATAAATTTTTATAAAAAAGGTTATTGTAATGTTGAATCACCATGTGATTTCTATGGTTGGTATGATAATATCAATGGAAATAAAAATTAAAATAAAAACTAGATTGAATTGATCTACAATAAGTGTTTCAAAGTCAATCCATACAACATTATCATTTTTCACTTCACTAGACAATGTATCCTTCTATCTATATCATGACCCCAAGAATTAAGGTGAAACATTTCCCTTTAAAAAATCACAGGTTACAACATTCTAAAAGAGTCATTCTGTGTCATTAAACCATTCTTCTACCTCATAATGATCATTCATTCTACAGATTCATGGTTGAATATGAAGTTGAAATTCATATGAATTTCCCATAATATTTTAAAACGGTGTTACCAACTTGTAGGCTCAAATAGGGTTGTTGAAACACATTGATAGAGAATTCATACCATGAAATTACAATCCAAATGATGTTTTGGACAGTTGGAGGGCTGTATTTTACAAGTTAATCAACAAACCCCCATATAAGACAAATTAGATAACTTCTAAAGGATTTTTTGGTACAAAACATCAGTAGAAAAAATCATTTATCATCTGACATAACAAAATAATCTTCATTATTCATAAATACTTTCTAAAAAATAAATATCATATCATAATTTCTTAAAATATGGAATTAGATCAAGATATTCTTCCATGTAACCTTTACCCAAACTAAAATGGTATCATAAGTCTCACAATGATGACATCCATCTTGGAAAATTTTTTTACATACCCCTCATGTCCTAATAATCATATTTTATATTGATCCGGACATCCCAATAAACATAAATACATCCATGAAATTACATAACCACCCATGATAATAATTTCTCATGAAACAACATATGTAATATATTAAAAAGGTAAACAAATTGTCCTTACAATGTCAAAATAGAGTTATAAAATCCCCATTAATTATAGAGTAGTGGGTATGATTAAAATTGATAAATAGATAATTATGTCTCCAAAATATAAAAAAACATGGTAGGATATATGAACCAAAAAATAGTCTCTAAGAAAAAATATTAGTAAAATGTAATATACCACAATCAATACAACATTCTGAGGATATCACAAAACCAAGTGATTAAATAATCACATAATAAAATAAATATTGCTGTATAACATCACTCAATCATGGTTATTAAATGAAAAGGTAACACTATTGAGAATATATACCACTAATATGTGGTGCATCGCATTTTCATGAATGTAAAAAAATATTTTCAATAAATACCAAAAAATACATATAGGGTGAGACCAAAACCTACGGTGTTTTACTACATTGTTCTAATTTATGATAAATTATTACATTAAATGAAATATAATTATATATCTCATTTTATCTATGTGTGTGGAACTTGGTATAAATGGATGATGATTTTCTGTATGTTTTTTAGTTAGAAAAGTTTTTTTCATATAACTGTCAAATTGTTTTGTAAAATTTTATCATATCATATTTTGATGGAAATGAATTGATGATTTTTTTTTAAAAAAATAGAGCTTGTGGGAATCTTTCAGTACTTAGGTGAAAGTTATAGTAATAGTTCAAATCCAATTATGGGAGGATTACACATTGTTATTTACTATACTCTCTTGAAAACCTTATTATAGGGAAATGATAGTCATTTTGTAGGTTCATATTATTGGGTGTTCTAATTATCATTACACTTGATGTATATTCTTAGTGGAATGATGAATACATGATCATTTTTGTTTAGTATGAGTGGCCAAGATATCAGGTTCTATTGTGATATATGTACTCATGTGACCTATGCTATGGGTTTTATCATGTACTGGTTTATTGTACATTATTGGATTTAACTATATATATGATTAAATATTTTTGAAATGATATATATGATATGATATATCGTTTCAAAATTCAGTGAAAATAATATAATTAAATTATTTGTAAATGCAGGGAAAGGGATACTAAATTGTTTTTTCATTATATTGATATATAATTGTTAAAAATTTTCCAGGAATTGTTTTTATTAATGATGATTGTTCACATATTATTGTCTATAGACATGATATAAAAGGCTTGGTTAAAACCATACGATGACTATTAGATCATTCCTAACATACTCCTCTGGTGAAAATACTTTGTCATTTATTTGGATGAATGAAACTTAATTTCACCATAGGGAGATGGTGATCTTCTCTATCTTTTGGGTATTTTATAGCAGGTGGTAGGATGGTGGGGTAATTCCCACATTATAACATGCATCTATTTAAGTAGTTTTTTGGATATACATTCCATGGTAGTTGGATTTTTCGTTTAGAGATTGATTACTCCCTTTCCTTGTTGTATCTATTCTATTGTTCCATATCATTTATGAAATAAATTTTTAATATCCACCCTTTCATTCTATTACACATATATATGACAAGTTGTTTACTTAGGTTGGAAAAAATCATCCCCTCTAGGTATTTTAATCCTAGGTGCTAGTTACCATCTGGTGGAGATTGGGAATAACCCTTGAGCATGTAATGTATTATTTTGAGTACCACTTTGAGTTAGTATTTGTGTTATTTTATTACAAAATTGTATCATATGTTGTATGTACTCAAGATACCAAATGATGGTACATTTGGAAAACTAGATATGTAATTTTTGGAACAATATTAGAATGTTTAGATGAGTGCATAGACTATACTTTTTTTTGATGAGATTCATTTTATAATTGGAGGTCTGTATGTTCATCTCATGGTTTGAGTTGTTGCTGTTAATATTAATTTTTTTATTTTTATTATATTTTGAACATATATTGTTTCATTTTCTAATCATTTAATTATTTCTTGTAGGCAGTAGTATGCCTTCGAGACATGTTTACCAGGTTCCATAAGTGGGAGTAGCTGATTCCCCTAAAGGGGGCCCTTTAAATGATTATAACATCATCGAAGATATCATATTTGTTTTTCATGTTATTGATCATAATGTGTAGTAAGATAAAAACACAGTTGTTGAGGTACAACATGAAGCTATAGGGGATATATATCGATCAATGGTTTTTATAAATGATAATACACCAACATATATAGGTAAGAATGAACCTCGTGAAGCAGATGACTAGAATGTAAATTATGATTGTATGTTTGTTTTTTTGGGTATGAAAGAGAGTATCATATTGATGTGTGTGGTGTTCATAATTGAGGTCCCTACAAATTGTTTGTGTAATTATAAGACGAAATAGACAATCTTGTGGGATTGGAGTAGATGGGTTCCAACACTAAATTCAACCAGTAGTTCTGTCCAATGTCACTAATGACGGTGAAGCCTCTAGAGTATCAATATTTAAGTAGGGAGATTGTATAGATTCAATTTACACTTACTAGTTTTCTGATAATGTTTGTTTTTAACTAGTGGATCAGAAAAATGGTATGAGATAATATTAAAAGTACATGAATGTTTTGAGATATGATATTTTATAACTAGTATTTGAAATGAATATTTCATACTATGTAGATAATGTATATAGGGATTTGTTTGATGAACTAAATAGGGATAAGAATATTTTTTATTATGCCTTTATTCTTCTACCAAGAAGTATCTTTGGCTGAATTGTAGGTAAAAATATGATGTTACATTATCAACACAAGATTGGTAGAGGTATTTCATACCAATATACCTCTTTGTAACCTCGTGATGAAATTAGTGGAGTGCCTTAGACTTGTTATCCCTGTGTAATGTTAAAAACAAATTACATTAATCTCATTCACCAAAAAATGTGTGTATCAGTTGTGTAAATTATGGTCATTGATTGGGATTCTTCCAGGATATTTTTAAACCTCAATTTTTATTGAACCATGCATGTTGGTGATCGACATGAAATAGATGAGCATCGTGAATGAATAAGCATTTGAGCATTGTGGAAAGTGATGATGATATCTATGATTACAAAAATTGTATCATCCTGACATGATGGTTTTACATATAAATTCAAAATAAGGACTTATAATAGTGGATCATCGTGAATGGAGAGTCTATATGAAGATGATTTTGGGAAACAATTAAATATTATAATAGGTGGTGGACCATTGTGAACAATATTTTCTATAAATATATGTCTACCCCTCTTCGTTTTATATACGTTTTTCATGGAAAATCTATAAAAACACTAATTACCTGAAGCAATTGGATTATCAAAAATAAGTAATTTCTTAGGGATCTTGAGCATTGTGAAGGAGTTTTTTAGTCTTGATTAATGGAAATGAATGTGAGAAAAGTGTGCTTCCCGATGTTGGTTATTCCTCTTTGAATCAGTGAGATTCCGAAATATAGTTTGTTCCACAATGGAAGTGAGCTTCATAAAGGTAGTTTTATCCATGAAGGGAGCGATAATCGTGAAGTCAGTTTGTTCCGTGAAGGTAGGGGTGCTTTGTGATGGATTTAGATTCCTAAAGGAGCATCACAAAATGCAGTTTTGATAATGATTTTTCAGAAAAATGTTATTTCAATGGGCATTATCATTGGTTCATGGTGAAAGAAATGTATATTGGTATACAGGTAAAAGACTATAATCCCAATCCATTAAGGTGACCTTAAAGTTGATATAATGAGTAATACACCACACAAGGTACTGAGCTAGAGAGACTCGATTGAGGTGTTTCAAGGGACATAGTGGACCATCCGTATAATCTTGTAAAGTCAGTGTACTTGTTATAGAGTGATTATGTCTGAACATCAGTAATCCATGTATACTAATTATTTTTAGATTTGTGAATGACCAAAAACCTGTCGGAGTTTTCTCCATAGATTATCACATAGTGGTGAACCATATAAAATTTTTGGAATTACATTTCTACACATTATCAAGAGACATGTTTAATATGTTTCCACAAATGTGGGAGTAAGATATATTATTTGAAAATAAAATTAAGACACCTGAAATCATCACAAACCTCTCAGGGTGTTCTCAAGTCTTCAACTGAAAGGGTCTCTAACAATAAATGAAACAATTCCATAGTCAGATGCTTTTAATGATATAGGGGTCATAACATAGGTCTCAAGGATGAAGAAAATTTAATCAATTAATGTAATTCCAAAAGATGTTTATATGGATATAGAAATAGTGAGTGGAACCTATTTTTTAACATAATCGATTACATATTATTTCATGGAAGTACTACAGAAGAAGGATATGGGTATTAAATTTTGAAATTTGGTGAGAACCCATGTTTTGGATTGGGGACCCCCAATTCCCTTTTCCATGATGCTAGTTGGTTCATTCCAATTATACAAGGATTATCAGATGTTGGTCTATGTATCAATTACAAACAAGAATAACTTTCCACCTGTGTATTATTTCATGGTCAATTAAAGGGAGAAATATGGTTTTCCAATATTGATCTTGACCGATTTAGCATCATCTCATGATTTTAATGTCTGATATACATAGAAATATTTTAGGATAAGGTATGACCTATAAAAATATCATGATAAGCTGATCGGTTTTACGAAATCTCATGTAGTTTTCATGGATATAATCAATCTGATATTTTCTCAGTACCGATAAACCTATGTGGTAGTGGTTTAGGATGATATTTTTTTCTTGTCAATATTTGATCATGAGAATGATGAACATATATTTTTGGCCTTTTAAAAAATTTGGTTGCATCATTGGTATAGAAATTTATAAAATTTTCTTTTCTGATGCATGATGGGACTGTCTTGGAGAATGTTATTTTCATGTTATTTATTAAAGTTAATATTTTTATTGTTGTGGATATCTTTTCCTAAGAAGTGACATAATATGTCTTTGAGAATTAGAGTTACCTTGGTTTGGGTAGATACCATGGATAGTTTAGTAGGGGTTTCTCAATGTTGGAATCCTATATGACTAGTATTAAAAATAATTTCGTGAAATTCAAATGGGATACAATGTATTTTTTTTATTAGATGATATAAATTTAGTTTTGACATTAGATCCTATTCAGATTATACAAAATCCCAATACTGGGTATGAAGTGCTCTGTGATTCTGTTGGAAATAGTTTGGGATGTTTGATCATGTAGTAAGATCATCTGGTAACTTATGGATGCTTTATTCCTTCAAAAATGAATAAAATTACCCAAATAATGATTTAGATCTTGTCGAAGGTTTTCATGTTCTTATGTTTTGTGGTGTTATCATCATGGGGAAACGTTTACACTGTTTTATGACCATAATTTTTTGAGATTAAAAATTTCTCAGAATGTTTTGGAATCAATGATATATGTGGTGGTTTGAATACCTTCATACAGTTGACATAAATATCGCATATTTCTTCTGGAAGGTGAATTCCATTCCAAACTCACTTATAATGAATATTCCACTGATTATACTATTGGATTTGAATGTATATAGGAACCCAATTAGACTATTTTCCCTATATCATCTTTATTATAAAAAGAGTATTTCTAACATGATATTCTTTATTTTGGGGCTGATTTTATTTGATATATCTTTAAATATGATATTCTTTATTTTGGGTATCAATTAATCATCTAATATTCTACTAGTATTTCAGTTCATTTTGATATTCATGATTTATTATTTGTCCTTAATATGGGAAATAAGAATATGTATTATGACATGAGATGATGATTCTAGGGGATACGTTTTTAGCATGATATATTTTATTATGTGTCTCATTATTACACATCCCAACAAAACAAGATAAAGAGTTTGAAACCATCTTATTTTCTTTAGCTTATTATGGTGTTGATTTCGAAATTGGATAAGTTATCCCTGGATCTATTTTGTTAGATTACCATGGGCCTTATAATGGATGAATGATATTAAGATGCGGAATTATATGGTGAATATGTCAGCTCAAATAATTTCAATCATTCACAACACTATTTGTAATTATTTATGTAAAATGTTTGAATTTATTTTGATGTTATATGGGGTTTCCCTTACATTTTTTTTATAATGGGATCATAGGTTTTCATTGACATGTTGGAGGAATTTCCATGTGTTGATGGATACTCAGTAAATATTTATTAAAATATATCATCAATAAAACAATCATTAGATGGAGTGTGCAATTATGATTATGATGGAATTACCCAATGCATGAGTCTGGGATTTTTGTGGATCTTAATATAACCATATATGTATTTATTAGTTATCTTATAAATTATTTTATTAGTATTTGATCTATTATAAAAAAATCCAAAAATAATTGTTTTAAATGATAAAGAGAGATCCAGAAACAAGTTACATCAGGATCAATGAAGACAATGCTACCTTTTAAATGGGTTATTGAAAATAAAGATATATGATATTCCATAACCTATACCATAAATTATCATGAAAGGGATATATGGGGGGTCAAACTAGGCCCCTTATTAATATAAAACATTGAAATTAAATATTATAACACATAAAATATTAAATATTAACCAATAAAATAAGGGGATTCATTTTAATAATTGGAAATGTCCAAAGATTCTACTCCATAACCCTTATTATAGTAAGACATGACAATATTAACAAAACATCAATTAATATGAAGAATTTCTTGTTTTTAAAATATGAATATCCCTTACCTATAACTTCTAGTTTCCATTGATGGTGTTATTTTTTCCAATTGGACAAAACATGTTATTAGAAAATGACATAGTTATTTAATAAATGAATCAGATAATATTTTATGCGATTACATTTCTTTAAAATATAAGACAATGTGATTAATTTCATAATATATTATAAGTTTTCAATGTAATTTAGGATTTTTAGATTTACATGATATGAATCATAATGACATTTATTAAGATTATTGTAACCCAAAATGTAACGGTGTTACATTCTACACCATTTTAGAATTTTATCCTTGAAATTTTGTAACTTCAATATAACTTACTAATTGTACCTATGAATCATATAATATGTCATTTCACATAAGGATTAATAAATTTTGTGATTCATTTAGAGAAACATAAAATTGTGAGTACCCTTTATTAAAAATAATTTTTTATATGATTGAATATATTTATATAAATTTAATGATAAGAATGATCATGTTTCAATTATATGACCAATGTGTTCAAGAAATGTTAATTATAAAGTACCTCATTCAAATCATATAGATATGAAAAAAATATTAAACAACATTATTTTAGAATAAGAACCAATCGATATGTTGTTTACTCAATTTGATCTATATACACATATTGATATATATATATATATAAAAGGAGAGTAACATCCAGTTATTTCAAAAATTCATGATATTCATCGAATGAGATAACTAATTTAATAATGAATCACAAAAAACTGAATTTGTTTTCAATGATTGTTAAATTAAAATTTTTATCATCTCTGAGATCCTTGATATATAGCTGAATTTAATTAACCTTTAATTACTGAATCTATCACAATTTCTTATGTTCTCCAAATTATTTTCAAAATGATAGAGGAATATACTTCAATATATATATAAATATTTTTAAAGAAAAATCAAAATAGTATAGTGAATGATATATATGTATGAGAACTCCATAAAACGAACGTTTTAAACCCATAAAACTTATAATCTTATAGAATTGTTTTCTCAAAATATATTATATGTATTTAATTTTCAACTCAATTTTATTTCTTTTTTGATGATTATATATATTCAATAATATTAATTCATTTTGAAAAATATATTAATGAAATCTCTTGAACATCATGAATAACATAGTGTGTGGGTCTAATATGGCTGATAGTTGTACTATATGAAACCATATTAAATAAATAATGTATAACTTATATATATGATTAATTGAGAAACCATATTTAATAGTAAAAAGTGTTAAATATTTATAAGAATATTTCTTACAACCAAAATTAAAATATTCAATTTTGATGTCTTATGGAGTTTTATGATGAAATTAAGGGTGATGATTTACAATACCCCCTCATATAAGATATATCATTATAATATCTCCAAGAATCTATTAAATTATACCTTTTATTTTTGGAACACCATGCATCATGATACAGACCTATAAATATCTTCTTTCAAGGTTCCACAAAAGAAATTATTATTAGGATCCCTATAATTATTCATAAATTTGGATTCAATAGACCACGAAGAATAGTATGGTTAATCCCATATATCATTATTAAATTATATTATTAATGAGACACATACTATATTCCATAAATAGATCATTCAATGTTGTAAAATGATCAAATATTGGACAATAATTATATTTTTTTAGTTGCTAAACATAGTCCCTTTTCCCCCTTTCAATCGTCATAATATAAGACTAATCATCACTCATTTGAAAAAGATATTAAAAGTATAGTTTTTTATATTGAAATATATATTGAAATATATATATATATATTTATTGGATATATTTCTAAAAGAATCATCAAGAAAATTTCAATACCATTCTACCTCAATGAATCTTCTACCATTTTTACCTTCCTAGAATTGTGGTGCATTCAATTGTCATAGTGATTAATCAAATCTAATACTCTCCATTATATAAAAATAAATTCATTATAAATTTGTATCTATATAACTATATTATGATCAGAATATATTTCAATAGATTAATCATATATAAATTCCAATCATTGTTTCAATGCAATAATTTATACTAACATCTCAAAAATATGAGTTGGGAAATTTCACTAAGGTACATTCAATTTTATTAATGTTTAAGACACTACCATTTAAATAATATAATGAAAATGTATTGTGGGATTATTTGACGCATTATTATTGATCACAAATCCATTTAATCTACTATGTATTTTCGGTGTAGGTGAACTTATAATCCATTATATTATCACTATGAAATTTTCATCACATTCAATTTTCCAAAGGAAGACAAAACCCTTACTTGTCGACCAATATATTAGATTATATATCCATAATAAACATATAATGAATAATATATATTATATTTACTTCAAATTAAATATAGGAATATCAATTACCCTGGATGATTTAATACATTTTCTAATAACATAAATCAATTAAGGATCCACATAGATTCCCTCTATTGAGAGTGTTTGACCAATGTATGAAACATTAATATTTTTTATTTTTAAAAGACATAACCACACTCTATAGTGACTTAAAAACCATCAAAATATTATAGTAGTTGATAATTCATTTCTTCTCACTCAATTGGAACAATTATATATGTATTTTTTGATACTCTCTATGAAGTTAACAAGAGATATTTTGTAATATAATCATAAAAATCATCGAAATTCTTGGAAACATAGTATGAAATAAATTCATATTATTATAAAACATGTCTATCATCAGGGATAAATTTTTTAAACCATTTTAAATATATTTCCTTAATGAATATATAATAAGATACATTAATGGATATACTATAAATATAATTTTAGTATAATTCCATATAACCAAAATATTTCGGGGTTTTAATTGGAATACAAAATGTGACATCCCATTCTAGGATATTGATAGGAAAGATTATAAAAAGTGTAATTCCACTCAATAAATAACATATAATTGAGTAGTATGAACAATAAGAATATATGTTTGAATAAAATTAATACAAAATTCTAAAAAATGGAGGAAAATAATTTATATTTAATCCTTATTCAGGTAATAATTTCATAGATATTTTAAAATCCAATCATGCATGTGGTCATTGGATACACACAGAAAACATTTAACATATGAATGATATTGTTGAAGATAAATCAAATATTATATTTACTTTTATATAATGGATGATAAATGTTCATTTCATTACATCATTCTAGTGACCCACTACAATAGTTTTGAATGAAATACCCTTTAAATTAATTATTTTCTCAAGAGGTTTCTGATTATAATCGTCATTATTAACCCATGGATTTGGGAATTTTTTTGGATAATTCCTTTAATCCATAACATTGTATAACTACAGTGTGTGGTAAATTTTACCATAATTTTTATAATCATTTCATTTCCATACCATATTATATATCCCTATAATTATATTTTCTTACAATATTTATAATATTTTATATTCCTAGTAATTAAATATCCTTAATTAACATTTTAATAATTCTATAACAAAGGATGAGCCATATTTATACCCCTATGGGATTAAATATTATAATTTATATGAAACATTATAATTTTTATCATATCACACCCATTATTTTATTTGGGATATTCACTATGAATTTATATAATGGGATAACATTGAATAAGTTTCACAAAACCACTAAATTGTTATATGGATACTCCCTATTAGGTTAATACTTTTATGACACTATATAACTAATAATTTTTATTATGATGACAATATAACTATAATAATACATAATATTCATGCTAAATAAGTATCTTATGTACAATTATATTTTAAATCCATCTACAAAATATCATGGAATTCAATATTTCATGTGTTGAGTTGTGAGAAAATACATACTAAAAATTACCAATTTCCAATGCATCCCATTCTAGGGATTAAATTTCATCCCCTTTCCTTATAATATTTTTTAGATTCCACCACTAATTTACTTTATCTTTTAAATGATAAATAGTTTTGATATCTTCTTCATTATATAATAATTGAATTAAAAATTTTACTTTCTAGTATTATAGATCCATTTATTAGAAACATGTTGAACAATAGACCCACTAATAGAAGGATGTTTTTCTCTCATGTAATACTCAATGGATAATTATTTACCCATGTTTTCAATTTTATGATTTATATAAGTCTCATATTGAGAGAGTAGCATGATATTATAAAAACATTATTCAATATGACATTCCATTAAAATTATTTAAGACAAAAAAATTAAAATTCCACCAAATTAATTATTAAGACAATTACATGATGTTATATTAATTGATAAATTAAAAAACAGAATAAATATACCATAAAATGGTGAGATATAATAAAAAAATAAAAATCATTCTTTATATGGCGTAAATTTTTTCAGTATCTTATGAATCTCTGAAACATATTGGTCAACCCTATATAAATTTAAATTCCCCAAGTGTCTTATTTAATATTCATCCAAATATTATTCATAAGATTATAAAATATAATTCATAAAAACTTTTTTCAAGCCACATATGATACCTGATTACAACATACAATATTAGTGATTTCATTTAAATTAAAAATCATAGTATAATGATTCCTCATTTAAAATGATTGTACTCGTAAGTGTTTCAAATGAACATTAATAAATCATGGCCTATGAAAATATATGATAATTATGTGAATGATTAATTTCAATTGGTTAAATATAAAATATCATATAATAATATACCTACACATTGACACATCAAGGACCATCATTTTGGAAAATGTATTACAGTTTATTTAAAACACTCCCTAGTTCATCATTTCCTTTGTTAAAGATCCATTAAAAGCATATAATAGTGGATAATTAAACTAACTAAATTGGTTTACAAAAAATTATATTAAATATAATATAAATAAACATAAATCATTTTAAAACTCAATAAAGGTTATTAATGGAGAAATATTCAATTTATGAATACCTTAAAAATGTTTTATTAAGATGCTAAAACCTTCAGTCTACTCTTTATAACATAAACTATGGAAAATAATCCATATTTATTGAGTTAGTATAATATCAAAAATATAATCTACACATATAATGAAATGTTTTTTTTCATTAGGTAATATCTCTAAAGAATATTTAGAAATATAAATTTGATGACAAAGATAAAAATCATAATTACTGTGACATTTGAATTTTTTATTGAATACATGAAAAATATCATATTCTTTGGATAACATTTTCTATAAAAAATAAAATAATATTGATTTTTTTTAAAATTACCATGTACAAATATAAATTAAACATCAAATAATTTATTTTAATGATACTAGAAAATCCATTATTATGGTATCCATTTAATTAATGATTACTTCAATACATTTGATAAAAATTGAAAAAATTATATGGTTTGGAAAAACAAATTCCTTTTAAAACATTTAAAATGAATTATAATGTTTTTTAATATGAAATTAAATAATAATTTATGTTTTTAGAATATATTTTTTTTAATATTTTAATGAATATTATGGTAGGTAAGAGATTTAATATACCATGGAAGAAAAATTTCTTGTTTTTATTAACCCATTTTCCCTCAATTTTTAATGTTCCAGTTGTATGTGGATGAAAGGAAAATAGAAAATCCCCCAATATAACTAGTTAATAATATAAAATATTATAAGTTTCATATAAATAAATAATAATTCATCAAATTTATTTTTTTCCCCAAAAAATTGTGATTAAAAAAAGAGATTTCAATATTATAACTCACCTCAAGATCTAATATTCTTTATAAATTATTTTGAGTACCTTAATATGAGATTTAAATTTTTTATAACTTTTTATAATAATATTATTAAAACATATCATGATATATATATCATATCCTTTTTATTTTTAATTACACGCTTATTAGAAAATCATCATTTAAATTTAAAATCATAGGAATCTAGGTTTGCTTACAATGCATGTTGTATTTGGAATATTTTGATACAAGAATATTATTCATGTATTCATGATAATTTCATTCATAATTAGGTTACTTGTTTCCTATTTTTTAAAATAATTCTTTTCCCATAAATATATGATGTGTTGAAAATTTTATTACATCAATATCTAGAGAAAATAATCCATACATTTAAATGATTAATGATTTCATTTTCTAGTCAATATTAATAATGATTTCTAAAGTATAATATATAATTTAATTATGATAATAATATTATTAATAAAATATTTTATCCAAATATAGGTTAGATTCCTTAGATGATGGACTTGGATGATGAGTCAAATCAATTTTCAGAGGAGGTATTCTATGTGTACTCACGAACATAATTATCATTTCTCATAAGATAATATAGATGATTAAAATGGATTTAACATTAAAAGAAAAATAGTAATGTATATAAATGATATAAATTTAATCATTGAATTAGGTATATAGTATATCATGAAGAGATAATGTTATAGAAAACATAAAATAATTCAATATAGAGAACTTCATCATTTTGTTGAAAAATATTTTTCCTAACACCATGATCATTAAAAGGATTTATTTTCAAAATAAAAAAATGAAATAATTTTTATAAAGGGACTAGGGTTATTAATTAGTTTAGAATTTTAATTTTTGAGATATATAAATCAATTAATATAAAGGTGTTTTTGAATGTATAACTCAATTTATATGTTAGATTCTAAGAAAACATGTAAATTATAAAAACATTAAAATATAATAAATTAGTATTCATGTCAATGGGAAACCGAATAACAAAATGACAAAATATAAAATAACTACAGGTGTAATTTTTATCATTAAATAATATTCTAATTTTTTTTATAATATTTAAAATATTTCTTTTTGATTAATCCTCTCTATATACATTATTTTTATAACCGAGGTATCCTAAAATTACCATAGTTGTAATTCATTTTGCACAAAATATAATATCTCCCCATAAAATTTTTATGAATATTGAAAAAAAATAAACTATATTTTAAAAGTAATATTCAACTATTGTATCATATTAATTATAAAAGTAGTGCACAAAACATAATGAGAATAATTTTAGAAAAATTCATATTCAAGAGTAATATTTAACCGAATATGATTATGTAACTCGTAAAAACTAATAGTGGAATATGATTTTATCATTTTAACATCAAATTTCATAAAAATATATAATCTATAGAGATTAATTATATAAATTATGATAGGAAAACATTTCCAATATAAAATATTATTTCTGATTTCCATATATTAACTCATAAAATGATTTTATTTTTATACTTATTCAAATTGATAATCATATAATTCATTTTATTAATTTGTAAAAAAATAAATTTTTTATGTTTTTATTAATATTAATTAATTTTTAAATATATATATATGATTAAAATAATATGCTTAATCAAAATACTTCAAAAATGGTTTTGAATATTACTAATATTTGAGAATTAATTACTTATCATTTTCAATAATTATATTTATCTTAGATAACAAATAATTATTATCATTGAAAAACTCATCTTAATAATTTGAGAATGTTTGGTTTATATTCATTTCATGCTTTTGGAAACATCAAATTTATTAAATAGAATATTTTTAAATAACTCATCTTTTAAAAAAAAATCAATATATTTTTTTTTCATATTCATAAAAAATACTATAGAATCTTATATCAATATTTAATAGATTTATAATTAGGATTTAGCATTATTTTTTTCTCCATTAAAATGAATAAAAATAATAAATTCAATGATTTTACATATGACATTATTTATACTATTTAAAATAGTGTTACAAGAAATTTTTTAATATATACTACGAGAAGGGATTCTATGATTTTCAGGTTTTTCCTTATTTTAAATCATTATTTATTTGAAAATAATTATTTTTTGTATTACATATAATTTCATTTAAAAATTTATTTTGTTTTAGGGGATCTTAGGAGGGTTAGAGGTGGGTTGGATGCCATATTTTGAATGGGAAAGGTTGGTGGAATGTGTTATAGAGTTAGAAGATAAAACATTCCCACTCTCTAAACAGTTTAGTTAAAATAGCCACACTATGAAGTATGTAGGATATTCAATATGATTTAAATTCCAAATAGGAATGTAATTCATTTATATAGTATAATTAGATCTCATTAGAATCCACTGACTGGGGATTGTTTTCATCAGCATCCTAATAAAAATGTGGATTATATCAATGTTTTATTTACAAAACAACTTCTTAAAAAAAATTCATTGTCCAAAGATTTCATAGAACAACAATATATGAGATATAATTTAGTGTATTTTTTCCTCTTATATCTAATCATATACTATCATTTAAACTAATACATTATATCTATCAAATGTTTATAATCTACTGATATTTATATTGATCTATATCAATTAAAATCACTTTTTATAGGATATAAAATGTTTTATTATTTCATAATCAGGTATATTGGTTATATGATTATCTCACAAGGTGATTGTTGATTATTTATATAAACAATACCAAGATTTCTATAATAGGAATTTGATAAATATTTTTCCATTGCTGTTGTTTTTAGGTGATCATATTAAGCATGAGTTATAATTTTATACCTTTATGGATTGATTCCACTTAAACCATTTACTATATTTTTATTATATTATTATTTTGGAAATATTTATAGGATTTTAATAACTGAAATTAAACTAAAAAAATTCTATTTTCATTGAATCTTTATTCAACATATGAAAATGGTGCTTAGTAATTTTTCATGTTTATATGGGTTATAGGAATAAGTATATGGAATTGGTGTATCTTTTGAGACATATTGATAATGTTTAATAAAATGTTCTATGTGATTGTGTATCAGTGAGAAAAGTCCAAATTTGTTTTCTAATATAAGGTGTTCAATTGTCTATTCTTGGTAAATTATATGTTGTTATATTTTATCTATCAACATATGTAACTAAATTATATGTTGTGTTCTATTGTCTTCAAATAATTATTGTAAAAATCGAAAAATATAATCAATTTCACATAGTCGAATGTTTTAAATATTTAATTTTAATGAAAACATGATATAACTTCAAGTGATATATTTTAAAAATGTTTTTTTTGTAATGAGATTAAGTGGAAATGTGTTAGACATGTCTAGAAGTCATTATTTTAGTATGGAGTAAATGTAATTAGAGTTAATATATCATTACATATGCCATAATTCATTATTATTTTATATACACATTTCATATTATTTGATTGATTATTTTTCATGGAACACACTAGTGAACCTTGTGATAATTTATTATGGTGAAATGGTTGTATCCTACCTAGTTTAATATTGTCATAAAACTCACGATTAAATGTTAGTATATATATTTTATGTCTATAGATATGGTAAATGGTAATGGTTCTTTATTTGGACATTATTTTATTTTTATAAGAGGGTAATAGTATTTGTAGAATGTATTATGGGTATAGAATAATTAGGACATTAATTCATATTTCATTTATCTCATGTATTAAACTATATCCTACATTGTGTTTTTATCATTTATTGTTTTGTGAGTGGAATACCAAATATTTATTACATGGTTTTGTATATTATGTTTACTTTTTTAAAAAATTATATATTTATTTCTTATTGTTGGTCCATATTCTTATCTCTTAAATTATATACTCTAATTATTACATATTATCAATGGATTACTCTCTAAATATTTACCCCCCTTGTTCCTTGACCCTAGTTCAAATCACATGTATATGGGGAGGTGTACATGAGGTTATGTGGCATTAAGGACATGTTCTGGTGACATGGATCATTCTGTTACACAGTAAATATTTCTATGGTTTTTCAAACAAAATTATATTTATATTATCATTATTTCTTTTTAATTTTAAATATTTTATATTGATACACTTGTTATCATATATTTCTAAAACCATACTTCAAAAAATATTTTTAAACATTTCTCATCTATTTAAAAATGCAGTATATATTATTAAATTACAATGGAGATGTAATATTCTATTAACACCAACTTCATTTATTTAGATGTCCTAGTCTCACTGAATGAACATCTCATGAAGGATTATTTAATTTGGTTGAGGAAGATAATGATATTTGTTTTGTAATATTTACCAATTTATATCTTGTTTATTTCTTACATGAACTCATATAAATAATCGATAACATTGTAAACATTGTAAAATAAGAATGTTTTAAAGAAAAAAATGTTTTTAGGTTAATGGTACATTCATTTTCTATATCATTTATATCTACTATTAAATAATAATATTGTTTATCTATAACTACAAACTACCATATATACTATGTGATGTATTTAACTTTCATTCCTAAATCTCATAGATATTTATTTATATTGATTTATTGGTTTTATTTAATAATTTGGAAAATATCTGATTCCATAATCATAAAATAATATGTACATTTCTTCACTCTCATATATTGTATATAGATAACGTAACTCATGTGTATGTGGATAGAATCACCTCTATGAGATGATTTATCCAATAATAACTTGTACTTTACATAGAAATCTTGAAAATAAATAAATAAATAAATATGTTATTTAATTGAAGAAATTTGATATTTTAATGGTTTATTATCATTTAAATTTATTTAATTTTATCTATAGAATTGTTAAAGTATCAATATGCATAACTGTGGTATTCTACGTCGAAGAAGTGATGTAATTAATTTATCCCCACCACTTTATAGGGATTATAATAAAATTCTGTATAATGAATTAAAATAATATTTCTTATAAGATTATCATTATTTATATAATTAAAAAAAATAAGGTGATATGATTTATATAATGAAACAATTATAATATGAAAAAATTCAATAGTTAACACCCTAAATGAATATTTTAATTAATTTATTTTAATAAATTAAATTCTATAAATCAAAATGAAACTGTATAATACCACATAAATGTGAATATCATAGTCTTATGAGTATATAATAAATTTAATCTTTATATATTTTTTGTTAATATAGATTCTAAATAACTTATGTACATGAGTGAATGGTTTATGTTATAATGTAATTTATTTTCATGATTATTTATGACAAACAAAGTAGATTTTAATAAATGGAATTTTTTTAACCTCAAATAGATTATTCTACACTACTTGTTTGTATATATTTAATGATTTCCATTAATTTTTATCTTTTATTTAACTATAATAATTAAAAAAACATTTTTTTGGAAATTTTAATCAAATTTCTTATGATTTATTTTAGATTTATTATAGTCATTTTCTAAAATATTTCTATTTTTTAATGATTTATTGTGTTAAATATAATTTTTTAAATGTAATCGTAAAATAATTGTTTTTAATTTCATTAACAATAATTTAATGAAATCTTTTCAAATGTAATATTTATGGAACACATTAATTGTATTACATTAGTTTGAAAGGAATTTTTTTTACTGACATATATTTCCATGAATATATTTTTCAACCTCATGTATATATATATATTTGGAATATTATTTCATATGATAAAATTTATTTTTGGATAAAGAAACTACTTCAATTGTTATGAAATTTTATGTTTCTATGCGTCTTAAATATTAAAAGATGTATTCTATTTCAATAATGCATAATTTAAGTGAAATTAAAAATTTGTGTTTTATCTACGTCAACACCCCTTAAATATTTTTATTGTTATTTTGTGATATGTCCTTTTTATAACATCCAAATACTTTATATATGTGTATAATGAATATGTATATTTATAGATGATCATATATAAAAAAATTAATATAGCTTAAATTTATTATAATGTAATTTTGAATTTTCTAATGTTATTATTGTATACATATTTATTTACATTTATTAGTTGAGTGAATCTGTTATAATAATATAATTCATTGGGTAAATTGTAATAAATAATTATATAAATTATACATATATTTTTATCTTATTCCTAAGATGGTATAAGTATGTTTATCCTAGGCCAAGTAGGGTACACTAACAGGTATATATCCCAATATCAGGAATAAACATTGGTGGTTAACCCAAAATAATTGTATGACGATTATCTTGAGGATATCATTCACATATGATTAGTTACAAGGTTTGTTATCAAAATACTATTATTTTATGAACACGTTATTGTGTAACCTTGAAATAAAATTTGTTACATGGGTGGTCTGCCCTAGACTATTATTTGGTTACTATCAATGTAGTGAATCTATGACATATGATTTTAATACATTTTTATTTGTAACAATTGTTTATCAAATACATATATCATATATTTATGTTATTATCTCATTGATCAGGATTGATTTATTATGTTTCAAAAATCCAATTCAAAACCCTTTTACCCTGAATAATAATTTATGATATTTTAACGAATGGGAATTATTTTCATATTTTTGGAATATCATCACATACCATTATTCTTGCCTCAGAATCACCAAGGATTATTGATCATTTTTACCCATTATTATTCTTACTAATATAATGATTTCTATCATTTATATTTTTTCATTTCCTTAGGATGTAATGAATTATTGTTCGTACGATATATCATTTAATTGTACTACATTGGAAGAATATTATGGGATATTTTGAACATCATTCATAAAATAAGATAATTATATTATAATTATTCAATTATAATAATATTACATGTTAAATATGTATGGATTATTGTGATAAACACATACTATATATCTAAAAATGGATAATTTCATTATTATTAACTATGAGGTAACAAAACATTGTATCATAAAAAATTATAAATTATGAATTATTCGTAAGAACTACGCATATGTATCTATATAGTTATTTTAATCCCACCCAATAAAAAATAATCTATAATAACCATTCATTGTCAAAAATATGGATCAATTAATCTCGAACACATTGATCCAAGGTATAGATCTCTAAAATCCAATTTAATTGGTATGGTCATTTATCACCTCCCCTATATATTGGGAGTGGAATCCCCTCACTACAATAAATTTATAATAAAGTAAGTTATCTCCTTTTTTATGAGGTCCTGATCCTCACATCATTAGGGGATTTCCAAGTATTGGATTTCTTATTGCGAGTTAGGATAACCATATTTAGCATCCAATAGATCCATTTAAATACTTTCCGTGAATTTGTTTATTAATTGGGCTATATACAATGATCCTTTTTCAATCAATTTGGGCCATCACATCACTATATGACACATATCAATTGGATAATTTTATATGGGATTATCCATAATCACCATTGTTATTAAATTTTACTGAATAATACAATCCTTGAAACATTATATATTTTGTAACATCATGTAATACTACATAGAATATATATACCTCCCATTATTGGGGATTTTACTTCATCTTCCATGTCTTGATATGTTTATTAGATATTTTATAAAGACATTATATGATCATAATTGGGGATCATAAATGGGATTGAATTCTATGGTACTTGTTCCATGAAAAAAACGTAGAGGTTTTGTTTTATGTATTTTTAATTATATATGGCAATAATATCCTTCTTTTTAGTTTCTATCTAGTAATTTTTAACACTATAGAAGGTTATTAGACAATGTAAATGTTTTATTACCAATGTTTTTTATTATTCCGTGTTGAATTTTTGAGTGTGGATATTCATATATATTTTTATAATCATATTATTATATGGAAGCCTATATGAATGATGTTCATACATTATTCTAGTAGCTATCCCAAGTACTATTGAAGGGGGGTTTTGGGTGTAACACTTGAATATCCTTCATCTATATAAGATGATGTGGTTTTGTTTGTGTCAAATCAATTTCAAAATAATGTGTTTCATGATGTATCGATTTTAATGAATATTTTTAATGGGTTTTCATTTATTCTGGGGATATATATAGATTTTTAATATCTTAGATTGTTGAATTATGATATTTTATGTGAATATTAACGCATAATGTAATAAAAAATCACAAAACAAGCATTTTTCTAGTTTGGTAAGTTAAAAATAATATATTAATTAAATTTTATAGTTTTAGTATGTTAATTTTAATGTAAGAAGACTATAAAATTTATTTCTTCATAGTAATTTCCATATTAAATAAAAATTGGTATGAAATTATAAAAAAACAATTTTAGAGGGAGTTTGATTTGAGAAATTACACTGAATGAAATGGAATAGGATGTTAAAGTAATGATTATTGTTATATATAGACATTTATGATTTATTTTATATAATAGAATAATTGTGTGTATTTTTGATATATAATTTATAATCATATTCTATAAAAATAGTGTATTTATTATATTTCATATAGATAAAGAAAAAAATTTAGTAGAATATCAATGCGTCAAAGAGAATTATTATTTAATTTTTTAATATAAATAATGTTTCTACCATAATTTGGTTATGATATGTTATTTATTATTATATGTATATAAAATTTTGAGGAGTCATTCAGAAAGAATTGTAAAATTTATAGTCTTGTTAAAGTCAACAAAATCTGTATGAAACATGGAGTAATTATTTATGGATCATTCCGTATTATGAGGTGAAGTAGTAATATAAACATGATACATTAGATCAAATCATTAGATAAATAATTTTGAAATTGAACTTCTAAATTTTCAGGTGATTTTACTCCATAAAAGAACAATCTAATAAGGATTTCTATATGGAATTTTTTGTTGATAAATTCCATATTTTGGTGGATTTAATAACATGTCTCATTTTAAAAATCATAATTTATTATTATTAATTAATTAATGTCGTGTAAAAATTTTATTTAAAACTCATGGAAAATTCAATGGCTCACAAAAATAGGTACTGGTTGACTAATTTAATGTGAATTTGAATATTACATAGAAACATGATTAATGAAAATGGTTTTTTCGGGATCCAATCAGAAAGAGTTATTTGAAGAAACAATACAATTCATATAGGATGGTTTTTTTAATTTTTTAATAATAAATGAGTACATGATAATGTAAAATTTGAAGGGAAATCATATATGTGTTAGAAGAAGAAGAACTAAAAATGATATTTAATGGTATCATAAAACATTATAGGACTCTTCCATTGAAAATATATAGATTATACTGCTTAATTTTTATGAGTGAATTTTTCATATGTTATGAGACCCATTATGAATCATCAAGTCAAAGATAATTCCAACATTTTACTAAATCAAATCGATATACATGGTAATTGTGTGTTAGATGGTATTAAAAAGTATTTCAAGTTTTTATAATAACTTTCCTATATATAAAACCAATATTGATTTTTTATTACAACTATTAACATGTCGAAGATTGTGTGTAACATGTATAATATTCTCGTTATATGAATATTCATTTATACCTGACAATTTTCAATGGGTGAAAGTAAAAAATATAGTATTCAATTTCTCACCTCTTATATATGAATTATAAATATCGATGATTTATTTTAAAATAATATTAAAATATTCAATTTTACATAAAGTATGATCAGTAGTATATATATTGAAGAGAAAGTGTTATGGAAATATGGTGGCTCAATCATGAGAATGATCTTGTGTATTTGTGAATGACAATCCATTTATGGGTTCAGAAATATTTTTTAAATATATGGGATATAAATAAATAAAATAAAATCCCTTATACATTTTTATGTAAATGGAATATGATATATCTGTATCCTCTTCCATATAATATGAAATGAAAAAATTATTTCTTGTTGACAAAAAAATATGACACTGTGAACAAATAATTTTTCATCACTTCCTCTTACATATTGTGGGAAACATTTGATTAATATATATATATATATATATATATATTAAATTTGTGTGTAAAATTATTAATTCTAATATCATAATTCATCACTTAATTTATTACGTTTCAATTCACTAAAAATGATGATGTCATTCATTCATACGTGTAGCCTACCACCTCCATGAAGTGATTTAATTAATTATTAATGAATAAATTAAACATGTATTCTATATAATAATATTAAAATAAAAATAATGTTAAATTTGATATAATTTATTTTATAGAATTAAAAAAACATTCTCTCCATAATGATCATTATAAATTTTAACTATTACACTCTCTTATGTATAACATAATTCTGCAATAATTTTAACATAGATCATTTTTTATAACCCTTTTTCATTGATTGCGATTAGATTAATTTTTTTTAATATGATAATTATTTAATTCTCATTGTATATAAATAATGACCTTGTCCTCTATAGTCAACCTACTAAATTATTCATATATAAATGATCTAAATAAAAATAAAAATAACATGTATTTAATTAATTAAATAAATAATATAACCCAGTAATATTAGAAATAAATGGTTTATTAAACCTGGAAAACACTATTATGGAAGTAAATAAATAATTTCTATTAATCTATGGGAACGATATATAACATACATAGATATTAAAACTCAATGTAAATGTTTTATTATATAAATATTCATTGATTGTGTTATACCTCTACTTAATTGTCTATATTATTAATGTACTAACCTGGGAGCCACATGATGGTTCTGTAAGATGGTTCTCTACATGACAACAAGTATGCCTCGCCATACACTATAGGTTTGAGACAAGAAGTGAGGGTATGTTAAGTAATTCATGGGGATATTATATCCACTTTTATCAGAGTAAAATACCATGAAAATAAATAAACAAACAAAGAAGAAAATATATCAAAAAATACTTGTGTCCCATGTTAACCAAATAGGTAATACAATACTCAACTGAAAGGGAAAACATGGAATGACAATATTAGTGTGAGGGGTCAATGATTCAACTGAAACTGACACCACAACTCTTAATGTTAGTTCTGAACCATGTTTGGACCCCTCATCCAATCTCCACACCAAATTAGAAATCCATCCTAGGGTTATTTCCATTATCCTATCCCAGCACAATATAATCTATTCAGGTACCGATTACGCAACACAAATTGTGTGTGAGTACAAATCTATAGGCCACCTCGAACATGTCTAAAAAAATTATAGTCAACAGATTATGTATGCATTTCAATACGATATATGTAAAATGAATAAATAAAAAATTATTAAAAATTCATTTATTCATATCTAACTAGATTAAATCCAAGGTTCCCAAGGATACTCATACATCAATAGTAACATTATCCCGTACTGAAACCTGAAATGTTATTTATGTAATATAATATCATAATATATACTTGGTATTAGAGGTTGAAGTATTAAAATGTGATATGATATATCAATACCTGACTTAACTCACGAGGGAGTACGAATATTCTCAGGGGAGGTTATAACATGGAGTTTCATTATTTCTATTCATTAATTTTAAAATTATAAGCCACAATTTTACATCTTCTTATGTAAAAAACATATATAAGAGGACAATGTTTCCATGCTTACTCATCAATAGAATAACCATGTTCTCATTCTCTATACGCATATGTATAATGACCATGATACCATGTATACTTATTAATTTAGAATAAACATGTTCCTATTCTCTTTACATATATGAATTATTAAAATGATACCAATTGTATTTATCAATTTAGAATAACCATGTTCACATTCATTATCACATAATTAATTTACTAATTCATTATCACCCCTAATCCCATTATAAATTTAGTAATTAGAAAAAAAATATATATTATATATGTTAAAACAACAATTATTTAAGTTCATATAACTATTAATTTATTCATCAATTAATTAATCAATATCCTAATTCATATTAGACAATTAATATTCAATAATTAATTAACTCAATCTAATCTCAACATTTAATAATTACTTCCACAGTTAATTATCCAGCTCATATTACTAAGGGTATAGAATCAATCCAAAATTAAATGCCACCACTTTAACATTTCTATATCTCATTATCAAGCCTCTTGTTAATTATATATATTATAATCCTGCCCATTTAAAATCAATTTAACAAAATTAGTTCTTTAATAGCGAATACCCATTCTACCATGATGAATTCCCCAATTAATCACCTATTTAAAAAATGCATCGATTAAACAATTGGTCATTATAATTAACAAAATTCATAAAAAAAATTCTAATAGATGCAATAAATTTAACCTTTTTCATATACATATAAAATCCATGACTATGGAAAATAAATTTAGACCACCTACCTCTTTTTGTTGATGGATATTTTCTAAATTCAAATTCCCAAAGTTCGGGAAAAACAACATTTTAGTAATGAGTTTCTAATCTAAATCCCTGAATCTAGATCATGATATAACAATATCCAATTATAGAACAATATCCCACCAAATAGGTACATTGTTATGATAAAATAGGATATCCTCCCCCAAATGATGATGGAGATAGAGGGGAATGAACAGAAAAGCATTAGGATGTGATCCATTTATAGGGTGGAGATTGGATACTTGATTTGGGTTTTCAATCAAGAATAAAGTAGTTCGTATAACCCTGGAATCTCTCAGAGTATATTGAATAACCTTCTCATACTTTTCGGAAAGCAAAGTCCCACGTTAGTTCTCTATATGAGGAGAAACATTTTATTATACGTTTAAATCGATTGAGATCTAATATTTTAGGATCTCAGTATTAGATCGTGCATGGTTTAGTCTCATGGATATAAAAATATTTTACTAATTATGAATTTTCCTCATTTTAAGGGGGGCCTCACATCATTTTCTTTCATGACCTCCCAAACCATGATTTAACTGTGCTGATGATACTACGTCAAAAGACCAATGTTCACCCATTTTTACTATATAGCGGCACAATTTGTTAAAACCTTGTGCCAAAAATGAACAACCCCCTTTTCATGAATATTTACATAAACTCTATACTATTTTACACTATGTAAAAAAATCAAATAAATAGAACATTAGTGAAAACAAAAAGGTCCTGAAATCATGCCTGAGGTAACTCGAGAAAAATGATGGGATATTAAAATATCCCCACCTTATAATAGATTTTCCTCAAGCGGCACATACATGTCATTCTATAATTCCTAGAAAACAAATATTGACCTATTGAGCCCCCAAATATAATTATATTTCCAATGTTTCATTTTTACACATCATTGTTTCCATAACTCACGAACTATTTTCATGGTATTTCCCATAAAAACATTCTCACTCTGATCCAACACACATATCAGATTCTTCTCAATAGAACCATATATCTCGATGTCACCCTAATCCACATAGACCATAAGATAGGGTTGGGTGATATTACTGAAGTTGTGATACATGGAAAACATCAATCATAGAATTTTATCTTTGTGGAAGAGTCAATCATATTTACATCAACTCAATTCACTCCCTTATCTCAAATAGTCTAGCTTTCATAGATGCCAACTTCAATTTCTACCTTATCTAATAGTGACCCAACATAGAAGACACCAGAAAGAACACACTGTAAATCTATGAAATCTACAGAGGTCAATTTTTTTTTTATTATATGAATTCTATCTACTCGGAGTCATAGCCATAGATTTTTGAATCATGTATAATGACTCAGATGTCTCTTGTAGAAGACTAGTTTCCATAAACACTGACTCACCAGCCTCCATCCAGAATATCAGTGATCTACACAGCCTACTATAAAGAGCCTCATATGGTGCCATTTGGAAATTTTCATTATAAAAATTTTTATAGGAGAACTATACTAAATCCATTTACTTTTTTCTAAATCTACATTGATGTCAAGAACCAAAGCCCTAGAATACTCTCAAGTACATATATATTATGTTCTGACTACACATTTATCTGTGCATGGAAAATTTTAGTAAATAATACATGTTTTTAATTTACTTTATATAAGCCATGCCAAAAGCATGAAGTAGATCGTGTCTCATGATATGAAACTATAGAATGTGTCACTCCAAGAATATGAACTTTATTTAGAATGTATAATATTCCAATCAATTCATTTGTAATGATTACCATTATTGTTAGGAAATTATCTACCTTTTTTAATTTGATCCATAATGACACAAATAAATGTAGTCTTTGAAAGAATATTTAATTGACCCACCCCAAAATTCATGTCCATGTGTTCCCAAATCCATTATAGAATTAGAAATAGTTGTATTAAACGTCAAGGTTATTGATTCCCTACCCTTACCTACTGATAAGTGAATTTTCATGTCACAAACCATGTTATATCCTTTTTTATTTCTTGATACAAAAACTATCTTCATATGTCATGGTATATTTTGGTTCCACCTGTTTGCAACTCCCATTTTGAGGAATGAAATTCCCCCATGATCTCCAACCAGATGATCATTGGAACCACAAATAAATTATTTACATAGATAAACTCATCTTCATATATCAATCATTTTGAAAATTTTATCCCCACCTACAAATAATTCCATCATACCTATGCACTCTGAATCCTTGTATTGTATATCCTTGATCAATTTCAAAAGCATATAATCTAATAAAACTAAAACCAGGTGCACCTTCCCCTGACACACTTGAACCACTACATGAATTCCAGCAAACATTGTCAACATCTTTAACTATGCAGTCATCTAATACATGATCTGGTTTTTATTTTTCTTGCACAATGTATCAACCACAATATTTTTCTTCTATGGTGTATGTTAAAGTTCAAAATTATAATATTTTATATACTCAACCCATTTTTGTTTAAAAATAATGATATCATGCTTTGAAAAAATATTCTTCATATTATTGTTACATGTATAGACTGTAAAAAATTCTCCAAAATGATAGTTTTGCCAATACATAAGATCATAAACCATTACTGAAAATTCAAGGGCGTGTGGAGGGTAATTTAGTATATTAGGCCTAAAAAATGAGACCTATACATAAGAACTAATTCTCCCCATATCATCAGATCTCTTTATCTGATCCTATCAGTTTCACATCAAAAAATATAATCCTCACCTAACTGCAGTATGAAAAAAATTGGTGTCAGTGTTATGCACTTATTAAACTCATGAAAATATCTATCATAAGACTTTGACCAAGAAAACAATACTCTATTTTTGGTTTATCCTGAAATTAGTGCTACCAAATGGAAATATTCTTGGATGAACCTTCTGTAATATCCAAATAATCCCAAGAGGCATCATATGTCAAAAACATACTTAGGATTCTCCCATGAAACCACTATCTAAACCTTCCCTATGTTCTATAACACACTATCCTTCGACAAGATGTTCCCTAAAATGGGTACCTAGTCAATATAAAACTAAAAAAGTGATTGTATGGAATATAACCAATTCTCTCTCAGTGTATTCAATATGATGTCATGATGTTGAGAATTATAGTAATGAGTTATGGAGTACACCATGATTTCATATAAAAACACAACAAACTAATATAGATATGGATAAAAGATCATATTCCTAAAATCCATAAAAACTTTTGATGCTAATTTTTACCAAAACGGCAATAAAAATCTCAAAATGGAATACCATCTTCTGAAATTAATGTATGGTGTATCAGAAGTACATAGTCCCAATTGATATAAACCAAATATCAAATCGATCTATAAGAATACAAATTCTCCCTTCAATTGGTCAAATAGATCAACGATACGTCAAATAAGATATCGATTTGTCATAAGTATTTTTTTCTCCATTTAGTAATTTACACTCAAACATAAATTATTTCTGAAATTTTTTTTGAATGAAATAGAGTATCCCATAGACAATGTACTATGAAGGATGAATCTCATATTTTCCAATTACATCAATTGACATCTATTCCCTTGAAGCTCAATCGATTCAATGTTGTTTGGTCGAATAGATACAATCATATCCACTAACATAATATAAATAAGGAATTATACATCCCTCTATGGTGGTATCCCTTCGAATTCATTATGAAATATATCCTAAAATAGGTCCACTACTACTATGAGGACATCATTCAAAATACCCCTTCATCCACTAAAAAACATGGTTTGTGATCTCTCCTAGTTGTAGTGTAATTCACCTTGAATAACATGCCCATATATCCCACCATTTATTCACTGATCTCCATATAATATAATTAGACAACATGACGGTCCACATAGACAAAGTCTTGAAATGGTGATGTATTTAAACTACTTACTCAACCCAAAATTCATCTCTATCTAGTCCACAATCTCCAGTGATATTTAGAGTGTACTGAAACTAAACACCCTTGTAAACTTGGACATACTTTTCACAACTCACCCTGGGTCTCATTACATGAATTTAATTAAACATGAAAAGTAATCTTGAAATTCATCCCTTTCATCTGTAGCTGTACGATTTGAGCATCAATTTCTTATCTGGAAAATCATTCCTATAATTGCCCCTCGGTCAACCCCACAATAAAAACCTGATGGATACTCCCTAATATTCCAAACACACATCTCGGGTATCATAACCCAACCATAATACATATAGATAAATTGAAATAATTAAAACAAGTCTTTTTCCCCCACCTCACCACATGGTCAAAATAGGGGTTCTATAACTATCCTTAACAAAACTACATGTATGTTTTTGTTGAAAAGGGTAAACAAACCATCATAATCATTTTTCTCACTTACTAACACAATTATTACCATTTTCATCATCATAAAATTCGAATTAGTTCATGTTAGGAACCACATTTTATTTTAATCTCACCAATATGAAAAACAGTTCATGGTGAAAAACATACCTATAACCTTTTTTCTTGTGCATGCATAAAATGAAGCATCTCACAAGAAACCTAAGTTCAAATAATGATTCATGAATACTCAACTCACATGCCATTTTGGTCCATGGATCAATAATAAAAAAATTTATGATTCAATAATCACATCCCACTATAAGTGTCTCAGCCATGGGGAACTAACATTCAACTATAATAGAAAACAACAATAAAAATAATTCCCCCATGAGTACATGGGGTGTCCCCTATACATGGGTTTGAAAATCCAATGAACAATATTTTTACCAAGAGGAAATCATCATAGTCCCATTTTATCTATTATAAACAATGTAAGACATAAAAATGAAAAAGAAAAATTGACCGTTGATACCACATTGTAACATCTCGACCTGAGTTGCACGCGATAGTGCCTCATGTTGGTTTGCTGCATGACCTCAAGCACACCTCCTCGTGTGATAAAAGTTATTGATATGCATCGAGGGTCTAGTATGTCAGTCATTGAGAGACTATAATATAATTTATTAGTTTAATACCTTAGTGGAAATAAATAAACAAATGGAAAATCATATATAACCATAATAATACTCATGTCATAAGATAAACAAATAGAAAAAAATCAACTAAAAGGGGAAACATGCTATTCCAATATACATGTCCAGTAACTATAATAAAAAAAATTAAAGGAAATATGAATCCTCTAATGTGTTTTAAACCATATATAGTCCCCTCATCCAAGAGACATCCCAAATCATCAATTTATCGTAGGGTTGTTTCCCATATCTTGTCGTTCTCCAATATAATCTATTCGGGTATCGATCTTCAAACTTCAATAGGGTGTGAGTACAACTTATTATCCCACGACAAATTCTGTATTAAATTATTATAGTGAAAAGCTGTTTTTTATTATTCAATAAGAAATAATTGGAATATATTAATAACCAATTATTATATTATCATTTTTTCTTATATAACTACATCAACTCCAAGGTTCCCAAGGATACTGATACATCAATAGTAAATTTATCTCATACTAATGCCAAGAGTGAAACCTATGTAATATCGTATGTATTACCACTTCTTATTGGAGGATGGAGTATTCAAATTGTCTATGATATCTCAGTAATTAATTTGACTCATGTCGGGGTTCAAATATTCTCTTTTGAGGATAGAACTCAGAGTAACATTATTTTCATTCATTAATTTCACATTTATTAGCCCCATTTTTGAGGTATCCACTATCCAAAATGAATGTAATATGAACATGTAATAATGATTACTCCTCAAATTAATGACCATATTCCCATTCTATGATACTGTGAAAACTGACGGCACGTACTTATAATGCCCGGTGTGCATGGAATCAAATTATGAGGTTTTGTTCGGGTATGTTTAGTAAATGTACGAGCATGTTTTTATAAATTTGGGACCAGTTCTTATAATTGAAATATGAGGGAACCATTTAACTCACAATGTCGGTATTCTCTTGAGAAAGCTTTCACTTAGATGGAAGATGGTCAGGAATGAATGTTAGTTTTGGGGATTTATGTGGGACTAACAAAATAAATTAAGTGTTTGCCTTAATTTATTTTTAGTTGGTTATAAACACCAAGTGAAGGTTGGAGGTTGGGGCCACCACACCATAACATCCCAGTAGAGGTTATGGTGGTGGGGCACACCCGAGGTCTAAAACCCCTCTTCATGTGGAGTTAATATGGTAGAGATCACCCGAGACTACATAAAATCTCGAAATCCCCACATTAATGAGGAGGGAGCCTCTTGATCTCATATATACTTATGGTGCCAACAATCTCAATTTTTAATTGAACACATTCAATAAATTAATTTAAAACTTTTTGAATTATATTCCAACAATTTATTAAGCTATCATAATAAATTGTTTTGTGGGCATTTGTCTTTTTGGTGGAGTTTGGTAGGGAAAGACATCTCCAACAAAGAACACTTCTTCTTCCAATGACGAACATCCTCATATTTTGATCTTTAACTAGAACAAAGGTGGAAGCACCATACTTGAAGAACACCGATGACGCCATCTTCAGATTCTTCTTTCCCGAAAACATCGAATCAGCATTCACTTTCTATGACTTTTTCAATGAACAATGAACCCAGTGTAGGGGATTTAAGTTTGAAATTTTTTCTCGTTCTTCATCATTCAAATCATGGTTTAGGATTTGGCGATTGATATCACCCTAACGTGGAGGGTGCGGGCCAAAAAAAACAAGGCCTGACCCCTCCACATTTTTTGTGGATTTTGAAGCTCAACACGGCATGAGTCTTGGTTTAGAGTTACGCGTAAAAAATTGTTGCGGATCAAAGGAGACACCCCAAGGGATGCATGACTTCTTCCGGAATGATAATCGGGCCACCAGAACTCGTCTGGTGCTTCATTGAAAACTCGCTGACGGATGGACAATCAAACGTCATAGGGGGTGGCAGTGATGAAATCGCACCACCGGAGGAGTGACACGCGACCGATGTACTGTGGCGGTGCAACAGTCGCTGGCGTCGGGCTAGCTGCGAAGGAAACCGGCAGCGTTGGGCCACCAGGTCGCTGGAAGGGCGAGGTGTCGTCGCACCGTGCGGAAGAATAAGCCACTACAGTGCACACGAGAAGCTTCCAGGCCACCCGAGGGGCATGAAATCATCACACCGCATGGAGGAAGAAGCCACGACCCTCTGGTCATGGCAGTGGAGTAGAAGCGGCTGGCTGGGCCGGATGCCGGAAGAACAGACCATCTGGCCGCTCGGCTATCCGGACAAGGAGGGACCCTCCTAGGTTTTACGGTCTACCAAAACGGCGCCAAGAACCGGTTCTGATCCGGAGATGGGGGCAGGCACCCCCTCTATTAGGTCTAGGGTAGGACCTGTATGGTACCGTCACCCGCTGGTCAACCAGGCCACGCGGGCTGCCAGTGCAGGCAACGCGAGCCGCGCAACCTGCGTGCCGCTGGGCTGTACCCAGCATGGGTTGGGCCACCCCCTCCAGCCAGTTCAGACATGCAGAATGGGTCAGAACCGCTGACCGGGTCAGACCCCAGTCTAGACCCAGGTCGGGCTGGGTCAGCCTGACTGGGTCGGACTGGACCCGGACCCGTTTGACCCGATTTCATCTTTTCGCCCATAACATGGGCTACCAGTGTCCTATTGACAAATAGTTTGCAGAGACCGAAAGCTTGGATTGGGAGAGTTATTTTGGTATACCCCAATAGAGGTTTAGATGCAGTTTCTATATGGTTTGTTTGAATTAAACCTAATACCAATCGAGCTCTCAGAACAGAAATTTCAATAACTCTCAGATCGTGCGTCTGATTGACACACTGTCTGTCGCGTTGTGTTTCTATTGACAAGACAGAACTTCAGGATACATAAATTTGGGGAGACGTGGTAGTTGATGTATCGACTCTTGGCATGAGGAGAGGACCCTCCCAAAATCATGTGTGCTAGTTGAAACCCTAAGGCTGGCTGTGCACTATTGAGTGTTCCTGGATCATGTGTTGGTCCGATAATTTGGTTGACTTATCCTGGATCATGTGTTGGTCCGAAAGTTCTATCTTCTGATCCTGGATCATGTGTTGGTATGACAGATCTGACAAATTTTCCAAGATCATGTGTTGGTCTAACAGTTCTGACTTCTGTTCCTAAATCATCTGATGGTCTGAAAAAATAGCCGGTCCTAGATCATGTATTCGTCTGATGGTCCGGCATAATTTGTATAACTATGTGAGATGGGTCAGTGACTTTTTTATTTCCATGTGAATGAGATAAGTTATTTGATAGCATAGGTTTATGTATGGACATATACCAATGTAAGGACTATCTGTTGAATTCTTACTCATTGGTTTATCCATGATGGATTTAGTGAGACCTTGAGGGTCTTGGGGTCCCTTTTGAGTATCATTATACTCACCCAAGCACGGGTTATGCCCGCACCTCATTGTGTTGGATTCATACAACGTACAATAATGACTGAGGATCAGAGTAGCAGGACTGGACGGTACCCATAGGTGGACCATACGATGAGTCGATACACAGAGGATACTAATGGACGGGGAGTGTTGAGAAGGAAATCTGTACCTACCCTTGTAGTAAGAACCTCGGAGGATGACCAAGTAGATTCATTTCATTTTCAATTGTACTAGTTTTTCAGTTTTAATTTCAATTTCCAGTTGGGCTTTTATTTTCGTCCCCTTTACTTTTCAGCACTATTTTTGTATACAGCTTTACATAGCGTTATCATTCAAATTTTACTCTGTTGTTTGTGTGTTTTCTATTTATAAAGGAAATGCCTTCCTGATTTTAGGGATTTATGCCTTTGGTGCTAGTCGCCATGTAACACCCCGAGATTTTATGAAAAATATTCTTTTTAATTTCATTAATGTCTTGTGTTGTACGCTACACTAAAAGAAGCTTGAACAACACGCATACTTGACTTTCCTTGCATTACACGCAATCACGACCTTCCTCGATAGCATGTGTAGTACGTAATACCATGTTTCACTAAACAACGATATGCTATTAAAATATTATTAAAACTAGCCGTTATGAATAGTAATAACCACCTTTTAAAATTTTAGAAATTTTATCTCTCAAAATGGACTTCATTTTTGGATTTGGTGTATCGAATTTAGCCTAAGGTGAAATTTTGGTACTTTTCGGATAACTTTCATATTCTGATGAATAGTGAAAATTACTACATTTTAATTAAAAACAACTTTTTTAATTGAAATAATTAATAGCGATATATTATTAATTTGAGAAGTTTAAAGTATATTTAGAATATATTTTTACAATTTAATACAATGTTGGTCATTGGATGTAATTCTACATTTAAACCAGACATAAACAAGGGTCAATCTTTTGATAGTTATTATCTCTTAAGAACACGCTATTTGTTTTGACGACAAGAATTAATTTTTAAATTAATTAATGCAACTGATATGTTTTGAATTTGGTAAAATAGACATCATTTTTGAATTCATAATATCAAATATAGCTTAGGTCTAATTTTTGGTATTTTTCTGGAAAATTTCATGTTTTGATGAATAGTGAAACCACTAAGTGGTAGTTAAAAAAATGAATTTTTCATAAAACATAATTTTACCACTTCTGTGAGTGGAATTTCAAAAATCTGAGAGACAAAGTTGATGTTAGTAAGTAAAATGTGGTTCATTGAGATGAAAATAATTTTCGTTGAATGGTAACTTTTTACTTTTTTACCACGGTTAAAAGTAAATAGGGTAAGTAAGGGTAAAAATGTTATTATTATTACCCAAACACATTTCCTAATTCTATTGGATAAGTGTAAATATACCAAAAACAACCTTATGAATAAAATATGATCATTTGGGCCCACTTGGATTAGATAAGGACATTTATTATTAATTTATTTAAAGAAGGGTTAAAATAGTTAAAATCAACGTTTAATAAGTAAATCATTTTTAATATAGTGTTATGCATAAGATGAATTCGACTATAAATACTCATTATAAAGCTAACAAGATTTCCTACAGTATGGTATTTTATTTGTAATTTTTATACATTAAATAATTTAATTTATTTATGACACAATGATGATACAATAATTATATTATTAATGAAATATTGACATAATTGATGGTATAAAAACCCAAATAAATGTAATTTGAGACATTTTATGAATTACAATAATATTATAGGTTAATATTCCATGTTATTATTGATTTAATTAACTTTCATAGAACTAATCATTCTTTTATGAGTTTCACAAAAATCAATTACTAAATAGTGTCAAAATTGACATAAAATAGTTTTTAAAACAAATATTATATTATTAATTGTTATTTTATTCCTAAAAATATAAGGTTCTGCCAAATGACTTATCTAAGGTTATATATATTAATAATAAACAACTTGGGGTTCTTTTGTCTTGTTATAGTATGTTTATTAACCTTATAGTGTAAGAACACAAGAATACACGGTAAAAGTAAAATTATTTAACTTAATGATAAGGTTAAAATAGGAAACTAAACTTGTCTAAATTCTATTGGATGAGATTATTTCGAGCCATACCCACCTTGGCTTCGAAATAAATCAATTTGGAGCTATTTAACACCGAATTGGACTTTATAATAAAATAATAGTTTTAGTTATTCTAAAGGTACCCCACTCCTCCCTTCTAAAAGGGAACCTCCTCCCCCTCTTCCTCATACCACATTTAGCTTTCAAGCTCAGCCAACACCTGCCAAATTCTCTTATCCAATTCCATAGAAACATTTTAGTTGTTCTGGTCTTCCTTAAAGACCAATTTTAGTGCCCTAAAATGAGATCTCAAAGAGGTGCTTCAAAGAAGAGGTAAGGTTCGTTACCGATTCTTTCAACATTATTTCTTCTTCCACTTCTTCTTCTTAGGTTGTTTCATTATTAAGTAATAAAATCAGTATCACTCATATACTGATATGTTATTATAAGTATTAAACAAAACCATTTCACCATCTATCAATCCTACGGAAAACAAAATCACCGCGCGTGCGTACGTACGGAATACCGTCTCCACACCGTGGTGTAATATATTTTCCACAACCACCTTACTTGGATGGGTATAATGGTGTACATAATAACTATATATGATTATTGTAAAGTTATATTGATTCTTAAATAGTATACATACACTTCAATACAATTCCACGATCATGAGAACGATTTCATCGCTCGTGCGTACGTACGGACTACCGTCTCCACGACGCGATGAGATTCATTCTCCACATTAACCATTCATGAATGATTATAAAGTATATATAATAAGTAATCATGAAATATATTACATAATAATGATACTGGATTTATGTGTATATATATGTATGTCATCTACTTAATTCCATTCAACTCAATAAGGAAACGAAAACAGCGTTCAAGCGTACGTACGACCTACCGTCTCCATGAACGGTGTATTTATTTCCATTTACTGATTTATTATATATATGTATATTCTGAATATATATTATATACAAATCATGTTTCATATTCTCTAATTAATTAATTATGATCTAAGTAATCATATGAATAATTACAAGTCAAAACACGGACGACAAAAGAAACAATTTTACCCAAAACGCTCTTTAACATAGAATTTACAAAAGAACGGGTAACATAAAGTCATAAGTGAACCATATATGATATCATAACAATGAGTATGATTATGGAATAATTCAATGACATTATTTAAATCTTTATAAAGGAGGTTCGGACACTTACAAAGCAAATCGGACCTAAGGTAAGAGAAAATATCACAATCTCATTTTTATCTGAAATTGTTTATACTTTGGTATTTATTGGGGTGTATTTTATCATCCACATCTATGTTTCCTAAATATGTAATATTATTTCCATCCACCTAAAAATTTTTAAATCCTATTTTACCCTTCAGTTAGTTTTTAGTAAAAGATATGAATGGAATCTTTTGTCATTTTTTCGTACGAGGTACTTTTTGACTTTTCCGACAAAAGTACGAGAAGAATGTTTTTTTAACTTGTACGGCATGAATGGATTTTTGAAACATTATTTCCAAGAATCTTCCTTTACAAGTTTTCATGTTTATTTTTAATCAACTACTTTTAGTTTAAAATTGTATGACATGTTAAGAAAAGAAAAATGATTTTGAAGTAGAAAGGATATTTTCCTCAAGACTGGAGTTCATGTGTTTTATCAAAATTATTTTCCATCTAAGATAATATAGGGTTCTGTTTCTATCCCTATTATTACATTGATTTGATTATCTTGTGATGGAATTATTTTTATGAATTCCTTTATCTTATATGAGATGTTTTATGATGTCATGATGTTTAAGAATCCCATTTTGATTATATGGGTTATGAAATGATGTATGATTTATGATTTTGTGGCACACATAAGAATCGTATCAATATGAGATGGTTGGGACCTATATCTCCCTCCAATGAATTGGGTAAAGATTTTACATCTCATGAGATAGACATGGCTGGAACGGTAGGTTATACGGGTTCAGTGAAACAGGACTGAAATGAGGAGTGAACTCGGTTAAGAAATGGACTTTGTCCACTAAGATAGTCTTGGAAATGAGTCTTGACTAATAATAAATGATTCTCTATGATTATGTGTGTGTTCCACAAAGTTTCATGTTTTAAGTTATGATTATTGGGATTTCATTTCAATACTATGATTTATCCCATGTTATGATATTATGTTCTCTTTTTCAGGTTAAGATTTCCAAAATGTTATGTTCTTATGAATATGATGTGATTGATTTTTTTTTTGATTACCCTTACTGAGAATTTGAGCTCACCCTTTTATGTTTTATTTTCCCTCGGATATAAAGAAAGGTTTTAGGTTAGAAAAAAAGGGATGATCTTTATGGGAGATGTTGATGATCTTTCACCATGATTAGAAGATTACGTTCCGAGTTTCCAAAGACACTAAACTATTACAGTCCTTGTGTGTGTTTTTTTGTTATATAATAAGTATTCCGCAAAAGAAATGTAATTTCCTTGTACGTTAGGCTTCAGGTCTCTGCAGTTGGTATCAGAGGAAAGGTTTAGTCAACCTTTGGAAACTAGGATGCGAAAACGTTAGTGAGATTCCTAGAGATATTTCTATGGTATGTCTAGGGATTCCCCTAAGGATAAGTATACGTATAGGATATAGTCCTAGAACGATGGTAACAATATTAGATTAAACCAAAGATGTTAGATATTGAAGTTACTCCCCCTTTATTATGATTTTTTCCTCTCACACTATTCTTTTTGGGTTTTATAAAATGGCTAGAAACAAGATGATTCACGATAATAGAGGATATTATGGACAATGGAATGATATTCTTCATGAGAAACCAAATGAAATGGTATTTGGAAGTCTAACCATAATTATTATGCCGAATCAGCAATCTCATAATATGATCAATAAACTAAAATTTGGTAAGTTTCCTGACTCAACTAATAAGATAAAGTTGGAGTTTCATGATGATCATAGAGGAAAGAATGTTTAATTTCCCCTATGTAAATCATGTGGGAAGAGGCATCGAGGAGAATATTTCAAGGGAACATGAAGATGCATTGGGTGTGGAAAATAAGGACACAAAGACAATAAGTGCAAAGGAAAATGTTCAGTTAACACCATGGATGAGGATAATGGTATTTCTATGACATCAACAATGGTTAAATGTTTTAAATATGGAATGTACGTGCATTATGCAAACCAATTCCCTAAGGGAAATTCTCATGAAGAGAATCAGTACGGCTGTATGAGTAGTATTTATGTTGATGATGATGAAAAGACTACAAATGATATGTGAGTTGAAAGAATTGTTGAAGCTCAGTCAATGGTTTAAGAAGGTAGTCGAATGATTACATGTTTATCAAGTGTAATGTTGTATAAGTAATCTCATGGTACTATGGAATAAAGAGACATCTAAGGATTGTTACACTATTTTCTTTCCTTGAGTTTTGAATGTGTATGATTAATGGTACTCGTATCCATTAAAGGATATTCAGATATTTTTGGAATATGGATGATATGCGCATAATGAAGGGATAAGGAGAAAATTAAATGTTTGATAGTATTCCTGAGCTCATGACTGATATAAGGAGAAGGTTATGTAATGGATTGAGTATATAGAATTTTTGGATTTTGGTATGTGGAAAGAGTTAACTTTTGACAGCATTCATGTTTTCACTAAGGTATAATGGGTATTCATTTTTTCAAGAGAATACATGATTAAGGTATTCACATGATTGGAATGTGACCAACAAGATATATGGGGGATAAATGATGGTATTCACATGCTTTGTTGATTAAATTTCAAGTAATCATTTTCTTTATATTATGATCTTGGACCGAAGTATTTTAGATAAGCTTAAATATTGGAATGGATAATGTTGGGCATAAGTTCTTATTTTTTAAGGATAGAAATTTTGATATTATATAGTTTTAGAAAAATGACAACCCGCAGGATGGGCGACAGCCCATCGCGTCGGACAGCGCTGTGGGAATCGAACCCACAACTGAAGTGCGACTGGCCTTTATCGCCTACCACTGGCCTACAGGAAGTACATGTTTAGTAGAAACTAGTTTTGTTATATTAAGCATTATGATATATCAATTATAAGTCCATTTTAGGAACTATATATCATTAATCTCACTATAGATGGTCTTATCTATTTTTTGATAACTTTTCTAACCATTTGTTTGAGATATATGGAATGACTCATCATTCTATCACATGATCTGCTAACATATCACGAATGAAAAATTCAACTTCATTTCTTTAAGATATGAAGTGGAAATAGTCCAAAGAACGACCAACGGCGAGACTATACCAAAATCACGAAAGTATTTCTTCTAATTCCAATTTCATCAACTTTACGGAAACGACCTTGAAAACCAAAAATGTTGTCCTAGTGCTCTTATATCTGATGAATCAGATGGTAGCTTAGACCGTCACAAATTTATGGCTTTGTGATTCTTGGCATTTCAATATCCATGTTCTCTACCACTCTCCATCAGAACATGATGGTTAGATTTCTCTTCCATATCCATATTTTCACCTATGTGGAAACCCAGTGATTAGTTTATTTGGGTAACCGTTACGTTTCATACTATTGTTTTTAAAGATTGGTTTTGGTATTCCTTTTTACGATGTGGGTTTCTATTAAAGAAACTTTCGAGTAGTAAACCATTTGTAACCCCGATGAATTTCGAGGGCGAAATTCATTTTAATGGGGGTAGAATGTAACACCCCGATATTTTATGAAAAATATTCTTTTTAATTTCATTAATGTCTTGTGTTGTAGGATACACCAAAAGAAGTTTGCACAAAACGCATCCATTACTTTCCTTGCATTACATGCAATCACGACCTTCCTCGATAGCGTGTGTAGTACGCAATACCGAGTTTCACTAAACAACGATATGCTATTAAAATATTATTAAAACTAGCCATTATGAATAGTAACAACCACATTTTAAAATTTTAGAAATTTTATCTCTCAAAATGGACTTCATTTTTGGATTCGGAGTATCGAATTTAGCCTAAGGTGAAATTTTCGTACTTTTCGGATAACTTTCATATTCCGATCAATAGTGAAAATTACTAAATTTTAATTAAAAACAACTTTTTTAATTGAAATAATTAATAATGATAAATTATTAATTTGAGTGGTTTTAAAGTATATTTAGAATATATTTTTACAATTTAACACAATTTTGGTCATTGGATGTAATTCTACATTTAAACCAGACATAAACAAGTGTCAATCTTTTTATAGTTATTATCTCTTAAGAACACGCTATTTGTATTGACGACGAGAATTAATTTTTAAATTAATTAATTCAATTTATATGTTTTGAATTTGGTAAAATAGACATCATTTTTGAGTTCATAATATCAAATATAGCTTAGGCCAAATTTTTTGTATTTTTCTGGAAACTTTCATTTTTTGATGAATAGTGAAACCACTAAGTGGTAGATAAAAAAAATGAATTTTTCATAAAACATAATTTTACCACTTCTGTGAGTGGAATTTCAAAAATCCGAGAGACAAGGTTGATGTTAGTAAGTAAAATGTGGTTGAATGATATGAAAATAATTTCTGGTGAATAGTAACTTTTTACTTTTTTTAACCATGGTTAAAAGTAAATAGGGTAATTAAGGGTAGAAATGTTATTATTATTGCCCTAACACATGTCCTAATTCTATTGGATAAGTGTAATTCGACCAAAAACAACCTTATTAATAAAATATGATCATTTAGGCCCACTTGAATTAGATTAGGACATTTATTATTAATTTATTTCAAGAAGGGTTAAAATAGTTAAAATCAATGTTTTATAAGTAAATAATTTTTAAAATAGGGTTATACAAAAGATAAATTCGACTATAAATACTCATTAGAAATCTAAAACTATTTCCTACATAATGGTATTTTATTTTTTATTTTTATACATTAAATAATTTAATTTATTTATGACACAATGATGATGCAGTAATTATCTTATTAATGAAATATTGACATAATTGATGTTATAAATACCCAAAGAAATGTAATTTGAGACTTTTTATGAATTCCACTAATTTTATAGGATAATATGACATGTTATTATTTATTTAATTAACTTTTTTCGAACAAATCATTCTGTTATGATTTTCACAAAATTCAATTACTAAATAGTGTCAAAATAGACATAAAATATTTTTTAAAACAAATATTATATTATTAATTGTTATTTTATTCCTAAAAATTTAATTTTAGGGAAAATGACTTAGATAAGGTTATATATATTAATAATAAACAACTTGGGGTTCTTTCGGCTTGATATAGTAAGTTTATTAACCTTATAGTGTAAGAACACAAGAAGACACTGTAAAAGTAAAATTATTTAACATAATGATATGGTTAAAATAGGAACCTAAACCTGTATAAATTCTATTGGATGAGAGCATTTCGACCCATCCCCACCTTATCTTCTAAATAAATCAATTTGGAGATATTTAAAACCGAATTTGACTTTATAATAAAATAATAGATTTAGTTATTCCAAAGGTACCCCTCTCCTCCTTTATAAAAGGGAACCTCGTCCCCCTCTTCCTCACACCACTTTGAGCCTTCATGCTCGGCCAAACCCTGCCAAATTATCTTCTCCACTTCCATATAAAAAGTATATAGGATCTGTTATTCCTCAAAGACCAATTTTAGTTCCCTAAAAGATGATCTTAAAGAGGTGCTTCAAAGAAGAGGTAATGTCCGTTACCGATTCTTTCAACATTATTTCTTCTTCCACTTCTTCTTCTTAGGTTGTTTAATTATGAAGTAATAACATTAGTATCACTCATATACTGATATTTTATTATAAGTATTAAACAACCCTATTTCACCATCTATCCATCCTACGGAAAACGAAATCACCGCACGTGCGTACGTACGGAATACCGTCTCCACGCCATAGTGTAATCTATTTTCCACCACCACCTTATTTGGATGGGTATAATGGTGTACATAATAACTATATATGATTATTGTAAAGTGATATTGATTCTTAAATAGTATACATACACTTCAATACAATTCCATGATAATGAGAACGATATCATCGCTCGTGTGTACGTACGTACTACCGTCTCCAAGACGCGATTAGATTAATTCTCCACGTTAACCATTCATGAATGATTATAATGTATATATTATAAGTAATCATGAAATATATGACATAATAATGATACTGGATTTATGTTTATATATATATATGTATGTAATCTACTTAATTCCATTCAAATCAATAAGGAAACAAAAACATCGTTCATGCGTACGTACGGCCTACCGTCTCCATGAATGGTGTATTTCTTTCCATTTACTGATTTATTATATATATGTATATTATGAATATATATTATAATCAGTCAATGTCTCAACCTAATATTCCATTACAACACCCATAACATCTTACAATATTTTAAATCTCTCAACCCTAGAACCACACAACCAAACAAGGAACAAGGTTGTACAAATCCAAATATAGCACACAACCACACCAAACAAGGAAAGGTGTCTGCAGATTTTGTGAATACACATTCTTTAATTCGACTTTTATAATTCAGGTGATATAAAAGAGCTTGTTTGATCCTTGTCCCTCAATTTATTTAACATAATGTAGATAGATAATAAATATCATATATATATATATATATATATTCATTAAACACAAGATCAACAGTAATCCATCAAAAGTTATTCTGATTTCTCAGAAAAATTCCACCAACGACCAAGATTTTTACTATGAATAAAGCCCATACAACTAACTATATCAATAAACTGTAAAATTGAATCATGAATTAATTTTCCCAGTCTCTTGTTTATTGGTTAAATCCCAAGTCAATTATATATGTAAAATTTTTATTAAACTTTCATTACATGTGAACCATTCGTACACCCACCCACCATGATATGAAAATAAAAAATGATGAAGGGATCCTTACCTTGAGAAAGAGATGATCATCACCTCATCCTTGCTTAAAACTACTATTGTATAAGGATCCAGGGAATCACTATCCAAGGGTGAAACATAGACCCATGTTTCCTAGAGTAGTAATAGTTCTCAGACTCTACGGTATTAAGTGAAAAGTGAAACAACTAAAGAAGGAAATGTATCAGGTTTTAACATATTAGATAAGAGACTTAATGGATATGGAAATGATTTGAAATCCCAATTAAAAGAGGATATTTTCTATGAATTTTTACTATCATAATGCTTCCCAAGATTTTTAAAAGTAAATATATATTTCCGATGTTTGGAAATGGCTTAAAAATACATAAATATGTTATTTTAAGAATTTTATGTCAAATTAAATATAAAAGGGTAGAATCTAAAAAAACAAAAAGAACACTAAACGTTTGAGAAAATTATGGAAGAGGGACAATTTTGGGTTATTTAATGTCACAGTTAACCATTGGATAAGTCACCAGTAAAGGAAATACCACTAAATGAGTCACTAGTGTGAGCTACTATTAATGAGCTACCGATGGTTTTTCATAGCTCGGTGAGTCACATTTTAGTGAGTCATCAATAAGTGATTTAATATCATGAAAAAATATTATAGACTCACCATTTGTGAGTCACTATTGTGACTCACCAACAAGAGTCACCATTATCTAGTTATCATTATGAGTCACCAACATGTTTCACTATTAGCGAGTCACTATAGAAAGTCACTCATGTGACTCATCGTCTGCATGTCACCATTGTGAGTCACTTTTATGAGTCATCATTGGGATGACCAATGTAGACTCCTACCATCAGTGACTCACCATTAAGAGCCGCTAATGTGAGTCACCATTATAACTCACTATTTCGACCTATTGGTGGATGAACCCTTGTTAGACGAGATACTAGTTGTGACTCACCATTGATAAAATTTTATTTTTGGGAAATTCATGAAATGAGCTAATATGGCTCCAAATGACACCTCAAAACCTGGATTTTTACAAATGAATAGACTTGGGAGGTCTGAGGCATTATGCATTAGTTGACCAATAAATGTAAATATTGACACATAATTTGATAATGGTAAAAATAAATGACATAAAAATCATTTATTATGTTGTTAAATAAAAAAAATTTGTTTATGAGATTTAATTAGTAATAAACATGGAAAATGTTATGATCAAATTAAATAATTAACATATGTATATTAATCATTATGTTAAAAATTAAGGATTAACAATACTTATTATAGGTGATTTCATATAATAGATTGAATTCAATTTGTAAATGATCTATGTCATTGGTATTGTGATTCCATGAAAATATATGAAATGACCTATAATTGATTTATATAGTGTTAATAATTTTTCTTATGTAGTTTTTCATTTTTCAAAATAAATTATTTTTTTGATTTATTATAACTGTAATGATAAAATATTTCTAGAGGAATTTCATCTAAATTTTTACATCAAGGAGATAAATGTATTATTCACCATTTAAATATTTAGTATGGTGTATATAATAATGTTTTAAAATATAATATCATTAATTATTTTCCTCAATTTTATATAAATTTTTTATTTGATGAATTTTACTTTTTATTCTTTAGATTCATATGTTACCATACTTATAAGGGGGTTCTCATCAAACTTAAATTTCTACAAGATGTGTATCATATTTATAATTTTTTTTGTTGGTGTGGTGTAAAAAATTTAATAGGACATGTTATATAGAAAATCTAATTAATTTTATGATAATTGATGGTTTAAATTGATGTCATTAATTCATGTATCTCATTATTATATATTTTCTCACGTGATATAGTGTCTTCTCACTAAATTTCATTTTTAAGTGATAAATTGCATATTCAAAATTTTTGTATATCCCATTAATGTATTTTAATGTTTTTATACATGAAATTATTGGTATTTAAATATCCATTTTATTATCTCACTTACATTGGTATTACGACATAGATGTTACCATGATGTGATGTATTATTATAAGAATTTGTATTCTTTGTGAGGTTTATTGTGTTATCCACTTGTCTGTTTTATATGTAATTTATTTTAAATCATGAACATTTTATCTAATGAATTTAAAAATTTAATGATATTATAGTGCTACTTTAATAATATTAAATAATGGGGATTTTGATTCAAACATTTCAATGTGGTACAATACACATTAAATGTTTAAAAATATTTATCCAAAATAATGATTATTAATGATATTTTAATAGTATTTACGATCATTAGTGTCATGAAACATGGATATTACATATCCTCTAATGGTTATATAATATATTAATTATATCCTCATTATTTTATTGGATGTATTATTATTGTATTATATTGGAACATTTTCTTTTCAATGGTTGAATCATGTTTCATAAAGTTTTTTTTGAATAAATTTATTTTCAATATGTTAATCACTATTCACTGATGTTGTTTCGGAACCCATTCTTTTCCACGAGATTACAAAGTTTCAATGTTATTATTATGGAACCCATTTATTTTCAATGGGTTCATAATGGATCAATGATTGTGTTACAAAAACAATCTATATTCCATAAGTTAATAACGATTCAATGATATTGCTTATATCACCCATTTAATTTCCTTGTGTTAATATAGGATAAAAAAGATTTTAGTTAAATACATTTCACATCCCTGATTTATCATGGTATAAATGAATGGTGATTCCTTATTTATGTTTTCTGATGAATGTTTCTTAATCTTTATGTGGTAAATGATTAATAGATGATGGGGAGGCCTATATAGAATGGGTGTTCATATTAATGCATACATTATTGGGTAGGTCAAATATAATTTGATGATCCTATTTAAGTTAATGTTATGGGTGAACCCTATATTTTCTAGTGATACATTTACTACTTGATGGATAATACCAGGTAGAAAATTGTAAATTCAATATATCTATCCAATTCATTCAGTCATAATAATTTTTAGAGTTAGTGATACATTTTTTCAATTAAAATTTCATTGAATTAATTATATTAATAAAAAAACAATTTAAATAAAATGTGTTTTAATTGATTATTATAAGTTTATAATTTATAAAATAATGAATATTGATGTCACATATATTTCTATTATTTAATTTAATGATTGTTTCCCATTTCATATTTTCATATTTTATGATCCACGTATTGACAGGTTTAATTTATTATATTATTCTGTCAATAACACTAGTTATTTATTCAGGAACTTATGCACACATATGGTTATTGATGAAATAAAATATTTATTTATAGATTTTCCATTACTAAGTGTTTGAGGTCAACCTTATTTCTAGACATTCTACTAATTTATAAAAAATAAGGATAAACAATTTAAGACTCTAAATGATTGAAAAGGAATGATTTTTATTACATATTGAGAAATAATAAATGTTTGTTAAGTGGAAGAAATGTTCATTTTTCATACTTGTGAGATATTTACATAAGATTTTGAACAAATTCACTAAAAAAAATTAAAAAAGGTCCACTAAGGTCTATGTGATGATGTTATATATATTTTTTTCTGGTTTAAATACTAAATTTGGTCAAAATTATCAACAAACAATCTATAAATATTATTCATAAATATTTTAGAATAGCATCTAGATGTATGGTTTTTGGGCTATTATACACTTAATCAAATAAATAATTAGTTTTATTTTCATGAATATCACAAGAAATATTAAATGAATTAGATCAAAATTCTAAAATTATTTTAACAAAAAAAATACAAATTGAAATTTCATAATTAAATTTCTTTTGATATTTATTCTATTTATTATAGGATTAAAATTTATCGTCAATAATAAATAAATATTTACTATGTTCATTATAAAAATGTGTTTTATAATAATAATTTTAGGTGCATGATGTCTGGGCATCATTAGTAGGAACCATATTTCATATATTAACCTAATTATTTTCTTTCTTAGATTTAGATTTTAGAATGGAATAAAATATTTATACAAATGATGAACTATAACTAGACTTCATAATATTCATGGTCTTCTTATTTATAGATGAATTTATATTGATATTTTAGACAAGAATAATTTTAATTTTTGTGAAAATTATTTTTTTCATTTATTGTACTTTCCTTCATTAATCTCTTTCTTTATTCTAATATACAAAATTTAAAATATTTTAGAAAAATGTGATATCTCATTACCATAATACAAATAACATGAATAATAAAATTTATCCATATTTGTTTTGATATAGTGTTCTTCCTATTCTATAGAAATATGATTTTCACCAGTACATTTCATATAGTATTCATTCCAAATAAAATTTATAATCAGTTATTTCAATGTCAAATTTGTAAATAGTTAAGATTGATGTAGAGATATAGATATAACATTAAATAAATAAGGTTGGTCTCTATGTATATTAATAAATTTATCTGATTTATTAATTAGATCTCATATGGTATATGTGTTATTGAAATGATCTCTCATTTTTTCATTCATCTATGTAATCTTCTCATCAAGGTTCATTCTGAAAATACCAAACCTCAACTTCTCAATATTGTAACTCAATTTTATGATATTTTTTCTTCATTTATCTAAAATGGGAATTGTTTTCATCCTTATATATATACTATAATATTGTGAAACTCAATTATACTCATTATCACTAGATCTATAAAATATCATTCATTGTTTTTGATTTAATATCATACTATTTCAAAGGATCATTATTCCATTTTTCTATATCAGCTGTAAGAATTTCATAAGGCGTAAAAAAATTTTAAAAACATATCATCCTACATTATTTATATAAATAAAAATTTTATCTTTTTGGTATCTATAATTATTCCCACTAATTTAAGGATTATTGATCGTATACATACCATCCATAATAAGAAAATGTTGATGAATGTATTTTCATTTAGATCCTTAAATCATGTTTATAGAGAAAAGAAAATTGATACCAAATAGAATCAAAACATCAGATTCACATGATAGAATCAAATAAAATAACCATTTGAGTATTTAAATGGAGACAATAAAACCAAACCATTGGTACAACTTGTTAGTTAAAAAATTATGAAAAAGAAATAATAAGTTATAAATTGTGATCATTAAAAGAAATTCGACTTCACAAAACATATACATATTTATGTTTTGATTATTAAATTTACTCTTATAGATGATTGAATAGTGGAAATAAATAAAAAAATGAAATTTATTATGTATAGTGGTTTATTGAACAAAGATACACTTGTCCACTCCACCGTATGTCCTTCCATGAACATGGTTATTTTTACTAGTATGCCCTTTTATCGCAGAATTCAAAAAAAATAGGATTTTTGTTCCTTCACCATAATGATTTTACAATGCCTAATGTTTCTTTTACAAGTAACTAAAAATCCATAGCTTAGTCTGAGAAGCTGATACGCCACAATGTGTGATTTTAAGAAGTTGATTCTCTAATAAATCAGTCTATATAGATCAGATTGAGTAAAACAATTAGTAAATAATTATAGGAGGTTTATATAAATTTATTTTATGTTAAATAATTAAAAATAACATCTGCAAAATATTTAATGTCTTATTTTCATTTATTAAAAATATGTAGGGAAATTGATAAATAGTTGAATAAACATGTATATCTCTAAAGATAAAATCATAGTAAGTGTTTATGTGATGCATAATATGATTTAACATGATTTTACTAAAAATTATTATCAATAAAATTTTAAACAAATATAAATAATCATGTATGTCTCTAATATTAACTCTTATGGAAGTGGAACATTATTATTTATAAGGGTGCAAATATTTATTCAAAATAATATATCTTCCATTAAAATATCAATAACATAGTGTATATTCTAATGATTGAATAGATCCTTATACAAAAATATATATTCCACATAGTAATTAATGAATATGTTAATTCAAATCATTCATAGGAAACCCAAAAATATATTAAAATTTGGAATACTTTATTCTTTTGAGAATGACACATTGAATGGGTTATAAAACATCAATAATGATATTCACACATCTAATGATACCATTAAAAAATACATAAATAAAACCTTAAATTATATACTCCACTATTTAAAATGAAAAATGTAGGTTTTTGTGACAAAATACAAATGAAACGACGAAAATGTACAATTGATTTCAAATATATGGATAATGGACCATCGGTTTCTTCCTTTAAAAAAGGGGTTTCTTACAATCATGTGCTTTTTATTAGTATGTATCCAACATCCTATGGTTGATGATCTATTTTTTTACTCGAATTATTGGCTTCCCAAAACATACATTAAATTTATAAACATATTTATGAACATTTCTTATATAGATCATTCAAAAACATATAAATACATAATAAAAAATACTCTAAAAAATTAATTACTATTGATTTATTTAAGAATAAAATATTTATCTTAATAAATATCATCAAGAATGTTATTTAAAATCAAAATTTATTTATAAAATGAAGAATTATCCTTCTAGGATTAAAAATCTAAAATAAATTATCAACATTATTGAGTTAACACATTCTCATTATATTTATATTTCTAAACAAATATTGTTAATAATAATATATTATTGATAGATAAATTTATTATATAATAAAATAGTTATTATAGTCATATTTATCATTTAAAATTATTTAAATATATTCATAATTGAGAATCATGAAATTTTTTATTAAAACATATTTTGTAAAATTGTTTTTTCTAACAAAAAGATCCTTGGGAAAATTTAAATGTTAAATATCTTAAAATTTATAAAAATTTCAATTTATTATTATATTATTATCTTATAAAATAAATTTAAACCCACATTATTTATAAAATTTGTTAATTTTGTTTACTCTAAATAGAAATTATAGGGTGTTATTCTGAGAAATAATGATTATTTTACTAACTAGACCTATCTATACCCTCTAGAATGTAAGTATTTGAACAATATCCTATTACAAATTTGAAAATATTTATATTTTGAAGTATTGTATTGGTGAATGCATCTATCAATTTATATTCCCTTATAAAATTTATTATTAGGTCCACTCCACCACGTTTATGAAGGGATCCTTATATCCTCAGTTATCCACACCTCACGATACATTTTATAAACCAATATCTAAAATAAAAACTTCATTATATCCAGAAAACATTCATAGAGTCAATGGTTTGATAAAAAATAAATTATATGATGAATTTAGGTATAAACCAAAAGGGGATTTCTTAGAAAAAGGCATTGTTTTTAACTGAAAATTTTAATATAATTTATTCTTCCACCTTATATAAATAATAATCACAAATAATTATATAATATCCTTATTATATTATATATACATATATGTTTTTGTTATATATAATTCCATACATCCATTTATTATTATGTTATATAAAAATAGTATATTTATTTATGTGTATAGAGGACTAACTTACCACAAACCTGATTTTGTTATCACCCCATTTTATTTATAGATTTAATACTGAAATATATATATAAATATCTAATGTTAATGAGATAAATTTCATTATTAAAAGAAAATATATCATTTAATTTCTTACCATTCCATTCATTTAATAATTATAATGTCATTTGTTCATATGCGTGGATAATGACCTTCATAACCTACTGTGATTCATTATTCATAACCTCAGAAAATTGGTGATATATATATGTATATTAAAATATATTATATTATATTTGTTATATAATTATAATTTCTTACTGATATAAAAAAAATTACATTCTTTCTATAATGTTTTTTTTGAAAATGGAAAAGTTACTAATGCATACATATGGATTTGAAACATCATTATTTCAAAATTGATCATTCCTCATTTTCATATTTGTTGGATGGATTTAAAATTATAAATTATTTATCAAATTATTTTTTGTCATTATTATTATTATACAATATATTATTAAATAATTTTAATATTTTTCATTTTCATCATGACTGTGTTATTATACACATGTTAACCGAAAATCCTCAAAACGCTGGACATGAAATTAATTGATTATTTCAATAAAAAATAAATGGGAATAAATAAAATATATATTATAATATAAATAAATTTTTTTATGAATATGTTAAATAAATAACATAATATATTAATATATAATATATTTTTTGTATATGATGAGTCAAACCTGAGATTGTATTATGATATATATCCACATTTAATGTGTTAGTTGAAATTTATTAAATATAATTAAATAATTGAATAATTATCAAATTTTTTATATGATATATTTAATCGATGTTAAATCAATTTCCATTCATTCAGACATATTTTAGTATTATAAAATAATTTATTTTATATAGTGTATATAATGATACTTTTAAATATTATATCATGATTCTTTTGTTATTTATTTTATTATATTTTTAAATTCATTTTAGTTTATTAGAGGTAATTGTAGTCAAATATTTACACAATGATAAATCATTTTGGTTGAAATCAATTTTTTTCATAAGAATTATATCATAATGGTTACATTATTGAAATATAATACAATTATTTTCTTGAACCCCATTTCACTTATTCATATTTGTTTATGAATGTGGATTGCATTCATAGATTCAATTTCTTTGTTTAACAAAAATGAATAATCGTGAATTTTGTTAGGAAATATTAATCATCAATACTATTTTAGATATAGATTATTTCTCTTCATTTTCTATATTACCCTTAAAAATTTAATTTTTATTAAGTGACTGTTGTTTTAGTAAATTCATATTTCTATTCCTTAATATTTAAATTTACATATTTGTATTAAAGAAATAATTCTAAAATTTTATGAAAAAATAATATAATAGATTTTTTAAAAACGATGTAAGGAATGATTTCTTTTAAAAAATATTAATTTCACTAAATTTTCCACCCCATGACCATTGAATACATTATTATTACATTATATGTTTTATTTTTTCATTTTTATTTATATAATAATTGTAATATTATGATTCTTTTTTAAAAAATAATTTTTTTTAAATATAAAAAAATTCGACGAAAAATATTCCCTATGATCTTTTAAATAAACGGTCTTCAATGACTACAAATTTATATGTTGTGGTGTTCATATAAATTATGTATATATGTCTCTTTAATATATACCTATCTTATTATCCCTTCCATCGATAGATATAAAAACCATATGTTAATTTTTATAATTCCTTATTCATGAATCTTCATTTTTGATTATGAAATATTTCAAGATTATAAAGACCACTTTATTTCCCTACGTCATTCATATGATTAATCCTTATGAAACTATTCATTTTTTGGCACACATAATCATAAACATGTTATGATAGGTGACAAAATATAGCATTGTCGGGAATTGGGTAATACTATCATCTAATGAGAAGATATTTATGGGAGTATAGAGAAAACCAAATACATTATGGGACATTTGTAACCTTGTAATAGTTTCTTGACAATTACCCAAAACACATGTTTATTATATATTTTATTATGAAACCACATATATTGTATTTTTACAATAAAATAATACCACGGTCTTTAGGTTATGTTTCTATATGATTACTCATGAGACATTTATTTTATGATATCAATATCATGTTTATTCCATTAATTGTATTTATTTCTCACCACTTTCCTTTGTGTAATATTCTAGTTATCTTATTCAGTTTTAATATATAAAGGATATTTAAGATATAGGTTTAAAGAATATAAATAATGATATTTTTATTTTGATATTTTATATACGTAGTATTTCTAAGACACCAAACCTTGTAATTGTTGGGATCTAATTCAGGGATATTTATCAAAAATGTTAATAATATATTTAAAGGGAATGATTGTGAAATGCCTGGATCGGTTGTGATCACTGAGAGGGGAGGGTGAATCAGTGATATCTTTTTCTTTTTAAGAATTGTTCCCTTTGAATTATCAATTCAACGTCTGCAGCTGGTTAAGGACTAGATCTACTCTTTTAGGGGTGCAGTGATAATGAAAGCACAGAACACAGAGATTTAAAAGGTTCGATACAAAGATCTACTCCTTGTCGTGTTGGTTACACCCCCCAACACGGATTCTTCACTATTCCAAAAGATGTTTACACAGTAATTGGTTGTACCCCCCAATTACAAGTTGGTTAAACCCCCCAACTCCACAGCATCATCTTCATCATGGTTCCACTTCACTTCTTCAAAGGTGTTGTTCAAAATTTCATGTAGCTTCAACAGTCTTCAAAAGATCTCGTTGGTCTTGCTCACCAAAAAAACCAATCACTTAGAATGATCAGTTCTTTTGCATTCACACACTTAAGTGTGTACTCCTCTTCTTCTCAAAGTTGGTCTTCTTCACTTGTGCACACACAAGGCTAAGCCTCGGGTCTTCCTCCTTGCACAGACACTCCCAAGTGTGGTAAAGGTTTCACCCAAACTCAAACACCAAAAGAGGCGCGCAAGGGGTGCGGCCTCACTTCTTCAATAGCCGCGCAAGGTGTGCGGACGACCTCTGTCGTGCAAGGCGTGACACCCATGGGCACGCAGGGTGTAACCAAGCGAGGGGCGCGCAAGTACACTGCCCGAGCTCTTCTTCCTGTCGCGCAAGAGGTAGTGCGCAGGGGACTTCTTCGGGGCCTCGGGTGGCTCCGGGATTCTCAGTCGCGCAAGAGGCTGGGTAGAGGTACTTCGCGTAGCTCGGATGGCTTCGCGGGACTCTAGAGTTCTCAAAGTATCAGCAGCAACCTTTCAAGCGCCTCGGGTTCTCCTTTTATAGGCGAGTAGTGCGAATGGAGTCCGCGGGATCCAATACTTGAATTCCCAAAATCATCGGCATTTTGAAAACATCAAACGCGTTAAAAAATCATCCGCGTATCTCGTTTTTTATTCTCTGTCCAACGCGGGTTTCCTTCTTCTTCGGTTTCCTTCACGTGCATGCGACTTATAACGCATGCATGGACTTCTGTTTAGGATAAACCATACAATACATAAACCATCATGGCCTCGCACCTCCAGTTGCTTCGGCCAACCTCTAATTCTCTCCTTTGTTGCATGCAGAGTCATTTTAATGCATGGACATGTTCGGTGTGGCCAGACGAGCTCATTGGTGTCTTCGGCTTCTTCAGAGGTGGCCGGAATCTCAAAATCCATGCTCGGGGAGCCACTGGTTCAGCGGGGGACGTCGGGTGGCACGGGGTGTCCTCGGCTCAAGCTCGAGGAAGGACATGCCTTGGAGCCGTCGGATCTGGCGTTGATTGAACTTGGACGGCCGGGATAAGATCTCGAGCGGTGAGATGCGATGAGCGGCGGAGATCGGCCGAGCGATCGAACGAGCAGCTCAGATTCAATCCGCGGATAAATCTTTGTCCCACATTGAAACGGGCCGCGGAATTCTCGTTGTTTATCAATGTTCCGCTCCCATGAACGGCCAGTTGAATATCCTCCCCTCTCGGTGCCGCCCCGCACCGAGTTCTTCTGCGGGCGCGCTCTGCGCCCACCCCTGCCACTCAGCGGGCATGCTCTAGCGCCCACCATGCACTCCGGGGCGCGCTCCATTCGCCCCTGCCGCACGGGCGTGACACCCCTGCGTGGCCCTGCCGCCCTGGGCTTGCCCCACGGGTTCCCCCTTGGACGTGGCGCCTTAGGCCCACATGTTCCTTGGGGTTGAACCCTCAAGGTGCCCATGGCTGGCCAATTTTTTGGCAAAGTATGGAAATAAGACTTTGTTAAAAACAATGTTCCCCATAAGTTCAAGCCATATCAAATTCCAAATGCCACGTCAACCTTTAAGCCATTCTTTCCATTTCTTCTTCATTCTTCTTCCACAAACTTCCTCAACTCCATTAAATCATGTATTCTAGACTTATGAGACATTTGTAGAAGGTTCTTCATCAACCGAAGCTCCTGAATCAAATAATTCATCATCATTCTTCAATGATCCAATTAGAGATCAAGTTGGATCATCTTCAATTCATCATGCACTAAGAGATAGTGCATGGTCTTCATTAATGCACATCATCCACTCAGTGATTGTGGATGGATCATCTTGATCTCCTCATGCATTGTTTTGACAATGCATGGTCTTCAAACATTGTTGTGACATTGTATCCAGTTGATACAAGTTCTTGGAACTTTTAGAACAGCTCAACAATCGTCTGATTTCATGATGCATCTCCAACCATTAGTCTTCAAGCTCTACATCATCAGTTGACACATAGTGACATGTTATTGACAAAAATTCAATCACTAGGGCACAACAATCTCCCCCTTTGTATTTTGTTGTCAATACTCCGATGCACATCTTGAAGAATATCACAATGTGTATGTGCTGATTATTTCTCCCCCTTATTGGCCAACAAATGAAAAGGGATGAATAGGAAGTCATTCCCAAAATGCATAACTGCTTGACTCTGCAACTAATGCTCCCCCTCAAGGGATGCACTCATCTCCTTCAATTCCCTGCATGTCAGTACAAAAACATATAAATTTAGGGAATAAGGAGGGACCTTTCTCTTCCTCAAGTGAGAGGAGAAGGCTGAACATGAAATTTCAGCCTTAGTTCAACAAATCTTTCTGTAGGCATAGCTTTGGTGAAAATATCTGCCACCTGATCTTGAGTAGAAATGTAGTCGAGATTGATGTCTCCACTGGCGACCCTTTCTTTGATGAAATGATATTTTATATCAATATGCTTGGATCTGGAGTGTTGTATAGGATTCTTGGACAATCCAATTGCACTTTGATTATCACATAATATCCTCAATGGGTTTTCATCTTTAATTCTCAAATCTGCTAGCTGCACCTGCATCCAAATCATTTGTGTACATGCATGTGTAGCTGCCACATACTCTGCTTCGGTTGTGCTCAATGTTACAGAATTTTGTTTCTTGCTATACCAACTAACACATCCTTCTCCCAGAAAGAAGGCTCCACCAGATGTGGATCATCTATCTGTGCAATCACCAGCCCAATCAGCATCAGTGAATCCCAACAACTTTATGTTTGTACTGTGTTTGTATAAGAGTCCATAGTTGAGGGTTCTTTTCTTATATCTCAAGATTCTATTATCTACTGATTAGTGAGATTCTTTTGGGTCACATTGAAATCTTGCACACAAAGTCACTGCATATGTTATATCAGGCCTTGGGGCCGTGAGATAAAGGAGACTGCCAATAATTCTCCTGAACTCTCTATGATCAACATTGTTGCCTTCTTCATCCTTGCATAGTTTGGTTCCAATAGAAATGGGTGTTGAGACTTCCTTTTCATTCTCCATTCCGAACCTTTTTACTAAGTCCCTTGCATAATTTTCTTGCGAAAGAAATATAGATTTTTTCCTTTATTCAACTTGAAATACTAGAAAATATGTCATTTGACCAAGCATGGACATTTCAAAGGTTCTCTTCATCTGCTCAGCGAATTCTTCACATAGTCCTTCCTTGTCACCAGCAAAAATAATATCATCCACATAGATAATGACTATGAGAGTACCAATGGTCATTTCTCTGACATAGAGATTACTTTCAACTGTTCCTTTGACAAATTTCATGCTCTTAAGACAACCATCCAACTTGGAGTACCAGGCTCTGGGAGCCTGCTTTAACCCATACAATGATTTCTTCAATCTGTATACCATGCTACCATCTTTTTCTAGCAAACATCCCGCTGGTTGTTCTATATACACTTCTTCTTCAAGATCTCCATTTAGGAATGCAGATTTCACATCCATCTGATAAACCTTGTACTGCTTGTGTGCTGCAACTGCTAAGAACATTCTGATAGTCTCCAGTCTTGCAACTGGTGCAAACGTTTCTTCAATGTCGATTCCTTCTATTTGTGAATACCCTTTGCATACAAGTCTGGCCTTATTTCTTGGAACATCCCCTTTCTCATTGAGTTTGTTTCTGAAAACCCACTTTGTCCCAATTACATTTTTATTTTTGGGCCTTAGCACAAGATCCCAAGTGGAGTTCTTTTCTATTTGATTGAGTTCCTCATGCATAGCTTGTATCCATTCCTCATGTTCAACTGCTTCAGCCACTGTGTGAGGTTCCACATGTAGAGACCCGTAGCTTATCGTACATGTACATTACATTACTTTTGCGGAATACATAGAACATAACAAAAACACACACACAAGGATCGTAATAGTTTAGTGTCTTTGGAAACTCGGAACGTAATCTTCTAATCGTGGTGAAAGATCTTCAATATCTCCCATAAAGATCTTCCCTTTATTTACCTAAAAACCTTTCTATATATCCTGGGGAAAAGAAAACATAAAAGGGTGAGCTCAAATGCTCAGTAAGGGTAAACAAAAGAAATATCAATCACATCATATACATAAGAACATAGCTTTTGGAAATCTTAACCTGCAAAATAGCTCATAATATCATAACATGGGATAGATCATAGAAGTGAAAATGAGATCCCCATAATCATAACATAAAACTTGAAACTTTGTGGCATGCACACATAATCATGTAAAATCATTTATTGTTAGTCATGACTCATTGCCAAGACTATCTTAGTGGACAAAGTCCCTTTCTGAACCGAGTTCACTCCTCGTTTCAGTCCTGTATCACTGAACCGAAATAACCTTCTGTTCCAGCCATGTCTATCTCATGAGATATAAAATCCTTACCCAATGCATTGGAGGGAGATATAGGTCCCACCCATCTTATAATGAATCCTTTCTTATGTGTGCCACATAATCATAAATCATACATCATCGTATAACACATGTAACAAAAATGGGATTCTTGAAACATCATGACATCTTGAATCAATTCATATAAGATAAAGGAATTCATAAAAATAATTACATCACAACATGATCAAATCAATTTAATAATAGGGATAAAAACAGAACCCTTTATTATCTTAGATGGAAAATAATTTTGATAAAACACTTGAACTCCATTCTTGAGGAAAATATCCTTTCTTCTTCAAAATTTTTTTTCCTTTCATAACATGCCATACAAATTTAAAATAAAAGAAGTTGATTAAAAATAAACTTGAAAACTTGTAAAGGAAGCTTCTTGGAAATAATGTTTTAAAAATCCATTCATGCCGTATAAGTTAAAAAAAACATTCTTCGTACTTTTGTCGGAAAAGTCAAAAAGTACCTCGTACGGAAAAACGACAAAAGATTCCTTTCATATTCTTTACTAAAAACTCACCTAAGGGTAAAATTGGATTTAAACTATTTCAAGTGGATGGAAACAATATTACATATTTAGGGAACATGGATGTGGATGATAAAATACACCCCAGTAAATACTTACGAATAAACAATCTCGGATAAAAATGAGATTGTGATATTTCCCTTACCATAGGTCCGACTTGCTTTGTAAGTGTCCGAACCTCCTGTATAATGATTTAAATCATGTTATTGACTTATTACAGAATCATATTCATTGTTATGATATCATATATGGTTCACTTATGACATTATATTACCCGTTCTTTTGTAAATTCCATGTTAAAGAAGCGTTTTGGGTAAAATCGTTTCATTTATCGTAGGTGTTTTGACTTGTTGTTCTTGACATCATTATTACTTATATCATGATTTACTCACTTCCAGAATATAAAATATGATTTATATATCATATATATTCAGTATATATATATATATAATAGGTAGATAAATAAAATGAAAAACACCGTTCATGGAGACGGTAGTCCGTACGTACGCATGAACGCTGTTTTCCTTTCCTTATTGTCTTGAAATGGAAGTAAGTAGATGAAATACATATGTATATATATACATAAATCCAGTAGCTTTATAATGTGATATATTTCATTATTATTTCTTATATATACATTATAATCATTCTTAAATGGTTAACATGGAGAATGAATCTCATCGCGTCGTGGAGACGGTAGTCCGTACGTACGCACGAGCGATGATATCATTTCTATAAATATTGAATTGAATTGGAGTGGATCATACAATATATCAGAATCAATATGATGGTGTAATAACTATGTATAGTTATTCTTTACACCATTATACCCATCCATGTAAGGTGGTGGTGGAAAATAGATTACACCACGGCGTGGAGACGGTATTCTGTACGTACGCACGCGCGGTGATTTCTTTTTCCGTAGGATAGATAGATGGTGAAATAGGGTTGTTTCATACTTATAATAACATATCAGTATATGAGTGATACTGATGTTATTACTTCATAATGAAACAACCTAAGAAGAAGAAGTGGAAGAAGAAATAAAGATGAAAGAATTGGTAACGGTAATTACCTCTTCTTTGAAGTGCCTCTTTGATACCCCTTCTTAGGGCACTACAATTGGTCTTTGAGGAATACCAGAACCTCTAGGATGTTTCTAGGGAAGTTGAGAAGAGATTTTTTCAGGGGTTGGCCGAGCTTGAGTGCTCAAATTGGTGTGAGGAGGAGGGGGAGGAGGTGTCCTTTTATAAGGGAGGAGAGGGGCACCTTAGGAATATCTCAAAATATTATTTTATATTAAAGTCAAAATAGGTTTATAATGGTTCAAAAGGGTCTTATTTCGAAGCTAAAGTGGGGATGGATCGAAATCCTATCAACCAATAAGATTTAGACAAGTTTAGGTTATTATTTTAACCTTATCAATTAGATTTAACTCTAAGTTAAATAATTTAACTTTTACCGTGTCTTTTTGTTTTCTTACATTATATGGTTAATAAACTTACTATAACATGCCAAACGAACCCCAAATTGTATATTATTAATACATATATCCTTATCTAAGTCATTTGGAAGAACCTTAGATTTTTAGGAATAAAATAACAATTAATAATATAATATTTGATTTAAAAACTATTTTGCGTCAATTTTGACACTATTTGATACATGATTTTTGTGAAAGTCATAACAGAATTATTTGTTCGAACAAAGTTGATTAAATCAACACTAATATATCATAGTAACCTAGAAAATTAGTGGAATTCATAAAAAGTCTCAAATTGTATTTAGTTTGGTGTTTATAACATCAATTATGTCAATATTTCATTAATAAGATAATTACTGCATCATATTTGTGTCATAAATAAATTAAATTATTTGATGTATAAAAATTACAAATAAAACATCATCATGTAGGAAATCTTTTTATCTTTCTAATGAATATTTACAATCGAATTTATCTTATGTATAACCCCATATTAAAAATCATTTACTTATTAAACTTTGATTTTAACTATTTTAACCCTTCTTTAAATAAATTAATAATAAATGTCCTAATCTAATCCAAGTGGGCCTAAATGGTCATATTTTATTCCTAAGTTTGTTTTTGGTCGAATTTCACTTCTCCAATAGAATTAGGACATGTGTTAGGGTAATATTAATATCATATTTACCCCTATTTACTATTAACCGCGGTAAAAAAAGTAAAAAGTTACTATTCACCAAAAAATTATTTTTATCTCATTGTACCACATTTTACTTACTAATATCAACCGTGTCTTTCGGATTTTCGAAATTCCATTCACAGAAGCGGTAAAATTAAGTTTTATGAAAAATTCAGTTTTTTTTAACTACCACTTAGTAGTTTCACTATTAATCAAAAACTGCTGTTTTTCAGAACAATGCCAAAATTTCATCCCAAGCTATATTTCATATTCCGAATTCAAAAATGAAGTCTATTTTACCAAATTCATAACATAAAAGTTGCATTAATTAATTTTGTAATTAAATCCCGCTGTTAATACAAATAGTGTGTTTTTAAGAAACAATATCTATCAAAAGATTGACACTTGTTTATGTCTAGTTTAAATGTGAAATTACATCCAATGACCAAAATTGTATTAAATTGTAAAAATATATTCTAAATATACATTAAAACCACTCAAATTAATGATTTATCACTATTAATTATTTCGATTAAAAAAGTTGTTTTTAATTATAATTTAGTAATTTTCACTATTCATCAGAATATGAAAGTTATCCGAAAAGTACCAAAATTTCACCTTAGGCTAAATTAGATACTCCGAATCCAAAAATGAAGTCCATTTTGAGAGTTAAAATTTCTAAAATTTAAAAAGTGGTTATTACTATTCATAACGGCTAGTTTTAATAATATTTTAATAGCATATCATTGTTTCGTGAAACTCAGTATTACGTACCACACACGCTATCGAGGAAGGTTGCGATTGAATGTAATGCAAGGCAAGTCAAGGATGCGTGTTGTGCAAGCTCCTTTTGGTGTAGCGTACAACACAAGCCATTAGTGAAATAAAAAGGAATATTTTTCATAAATTCTTGGGCTGTTACATTCTACCCCCCCTTAAAATGAATTTCGCCCTCGAAATTCGTCGGGGTTATAAATGGTTTACTATTCGAAAGTTTCTTTAATAGAAACCCACATCGTAAAAAGGAATACCAAAACTTGGATTTAAAAACTAAAGTATGAAATGTAACGATTACCCAAATAAACTAATCACTGGGTTTCCACATAGGTGAAAATATGAATATGGAAGAGAAATCTAACCATCATGTTCTGATGGAGAGTGGTAGAGAACATGGCTATGGAAAAGCCAGTAATCATAAATCCATAAATTTGTGACGATCTAAGGTACCATCTGATTCATCAGGTATAAGAGAACTAGGACAACATTTTTGGTTTTCAAGATCATTTCCCTAAAGTTAAAGAATTTGAATTAGAATAAATACTTACTTTATTTTGGTACAATCTCACTGTTGTTCGTGCCTTTAACAATTTCCACTTCATATCTTAAATAAATGAAGTTGAATTTGTTATTCGTGAAGTGTTAGCAGATCATGTGATAGAATGACGGGTCATTCCATCTGTCTCAAAAGGTTAGCAAAATTTATATCCATAAGTCGATCTATAGTGGGATTAATCATATATGGTTCCTAAAATGGGATTATACTTCATATATCATACTGCTTAATATAATAACACTAGTTTCTACTAAACAGGGACTTCCTGTAGGTCAGTGGTAGGCGATAAAGGCCAGTCGCACTTCGGTTGTTGGTTCGATTCCTACAGCCTTGTCCGAAGCGATGGGTTGTCGCCCGTCCTGCAGGTTGTCCTTTTTCTAAAACTACGTTACTATAACATCCCATCAATAATATCGAAAATCTTCTATCCTTAAACAATACTAACTTATGTCCAACATAATCCAGTCTAATCTTTAGGCTTATACATAATACTGCAGTCCACTCTAATAATATAGTGACAACGATTACCAGAGATTTAATACTGTCGTTGATCCCCACATATCATAAGATATGTCTTGTTGGTCACATTCCAAACATTCAAAGTCCTTAATCGTGTATTCTCTTGAATACCTTAGTGAAAACATGAGTGCAGTTAAAAGTTAACACTTTCCACATACCAAAATCCTCAAAATTCTATATACTCAAACCATGATATCACTTAGTCCTTATATCAATCATGAGCTCATGAATACTATTAAACATTTCATTTTCTCGACTTCATTATGCGCATATCATCTTATTTCCAAAAAATATCTCAATCACTTTGAATACCACATCAATAAATATTGCATTACTCAATGATATAACATTATTTTGAAATCCCATTACATAAACACTTAATCATTCCACCACATCGTTGTCATATTCAACATTGCCAATAGTGATCGCATGTGATTTCCCTTTGTCCTTTGCCTTCAGTGGTTGCTCATGTTGATCATCACTAACCCTTGGATTAGGGCAATTATTAGCATAATGCCCCATTTCCTTGCACTTGAAGCATTGAAGTGTTGGCGGTGCGTTCTCTGCAGTGTTTGCTTTATTCACATCCTTAGAAACCCTTTTTCCATTACTTCGACACTCAGCTGCTCGATGACCTTCTTTTCCACACTTAAAACATTTTCTAGTCCCTTTAAGACAATCTCCTCCATGCTTCATTCCACACTTTGTGCATAAGGAAACATTCATCTTCTTTTCACCATTATTCTGAGATTTCTCCTTGAACTCCATCTTTCGTTTCTTGTCAAAACCATGAGATGGATATGTAACACCAACTTCCATTTCTACCTTGATAGCACAACACACAATTTCTTCATAGCTACTGAAATCTCTTATAGCTAATGCCCGTCGAAGACTTGGTTTTAAGCCACTGAAAAATCGATCAACTTTACTTTCAGGTTGGATGATAATACCAGAAGCATACCTTGCAAGTCTTGTAAAATTTGCTTCATAGGTACCAACAGATTCATCGTCCCTTTGCTTCAGTTCAATAAACTCTTTCTCCATCTTTGTTCGAAGAATACGAGGGAAGTACTTACTGAAAAACAAGTTCTTGAACTCGTCCCATTCCATGGACTCAATTTCATCTCTTGGCCTCGTATTCTTGATAAGATTCCACCATTGATCAGCTTAACCTTCCAAACGATATACTGCTAAGATGACTTTATCATGTTCAGAACATTGAAGAACTGAAAATATCTTTTCAGTAGTACTGATCCATTGTTCAGCCACAAGTGGATCAGAAGACCCACTGAAAGAAGGTGGACGTTGCCTCATGAAGGACTCAATAGAATATTGTTCCCTTCTCTGCTCATTTGGAATTCCAGAATGATTCATAGCTTGTGTAAGTATAGCAATAAGATTTTGCACTCCATCTCCCATAACATTTGTTTGTTCAGGAGGGCAATCATTGCATTGTCCATTGCATTGATCAACACGGTTCATTCGGGTTCCAGCCATCGTCTAAAACCCAAAAAGAATAGTGTGAGAGGCAAAAATCATGCTAGGGAAAACAACATAATAAAGGGGGAGTACCTTCAATATCCAACATCTTAGGTTTAATTCTATGATCGTTAGCCTAATTCTATTACTATAACCTATACGTATACTTATCCCTAGGGACATCCCTAGACATACCTTAGAAATATCTCTAGGGATCTCACTAACGTTTTCGCATCCTAGATTCCAAAGTATGACTAAACCTTTCCTCTTATACCAACTGTAGAGACCCGTAGCTTATCGTACATGGACATTACATTACTTTTGCGGAATACATAGTACATAACAAAAACACACACACAAGGATCGTAATAGTTTAGTGTCTTTGGAAACTCGGAACGTAATCTTCTAATAGTGGTGAAAGATCTTCAATATCTCCCATAAATATCTTCCCTTTTTTTACCTAAAAACCTTTCTTTATATCCTGGGGAAAAGAAAACATAAAAGGGTGAGCTCAAATGCTCAGTAAGGGTAAACAAAAGAAATATCAATCACATCATATACATAAGAACATAGCTTTTGGAAATCTTAACCTGCAAAATAGCTCATAATATCATAACATGGGATAGATCATAGAAGTGAAAATGAGATCCCCATAATCATAACATAAAACTTGAAACATTGTGGCATGCACACATAATCATGGAAAATCATTTCTTGTTAGTCATGACTCATTGCCAGGACTATCTTAGTGGACAAAGTCCCTTTCTGAACCGAGTTCACTCCTCGTTTCAGTCCTGTATCACTGAACCGAAATAACCTTCCGTTCCAGCCATGTCTATCTCATGAGATATAAAATCATTACCCAATGCATTGGAGAGAGATATAGGTCCCACCCATCTTATAATTAATCCTTTCTTATGTGTGCCACATAATCATAAATCATACATCATCGTATAACACATGTAACAAAAATGGGATTCTTGAAACATCATGACATCATAAATCAATTCATATAAGATAAAGGAATTCATAAAAATAATTCCATCACAACATGATCAAATCAATTTAATAATAGGGATAAAAACAGAACCCTTTATTATCTTATATGGAAAATAATTTTGATAAAACACTTGAACTTCATTCTTGAGGAAAATATCCTTTCTTCTTCAAAAACATTTTTCCTTTCATAACATGCCATACAACTTTATAATAAAAGAAGTTGATTAAAAATAAACTTGAAAACTTGTAAAGGAAGCTTCTTGGAAATAATGTTTTAAAAATCCATTCATTCCGTATAAGTTAAAAAAAACATTCTTCGTACTTTTGTCGGAAAAGTCAAAAAGTACCTCGTACGGAAAAACGACAAAAGATTCCTTTCATATTCTTTACTAAAAACTCACCTAAGGGTAAAATTGGATTTAAACTATTGCAAGTGGATGGAAACAATATTACATATTGAGGGAACATGGATGTGGATGATAAAATACACCCCAGTAAATACTTACGAATAAACAATCTCAGATAAAAATGAGATTGTGATATTTCCCTTACCTTAGGTCCGACTTGCTTTGTAAGTGTCCGAACCTCCTGTATAATGATTTAAATCATGTTATTGACTTATTACAGAATCATATTCATTGTTATGATATCATATATGGTTCACTTATGACATTATATTACCCGTTCTTTTGTAAATTCCATGTTAAAGAAGCGTTTTGGGTAAAATCGTTTCATTTAACGTAGGTGTTTTGACTTGTTGTTCTTGACATCATTATTACTTATATCATGATTTACTCACTTCCAGAATATAAAATATGATTTATATATCATATATATTCAGTATATATATATATATATATATAATAGGTAGATAAATAAAATGAAAAACACCGTTCATGGAGACGGTAGTCCGTACGTACGCATGAACGCTGTTTTCCTTTCCTTATTGTCTTGAAATGGAAGTAAGTAGATGAAATAAATATGTATATATATACATAAATCCAGTAGCTTTATAATGTGATATATTTCATTATTATTTCTTATATATACATTATAATCATTCTTAAATGGTTAACATGGAGAATGAATCTCATTGCGTCGTGGAGACGGTAGTCCGTACGTACGCACGAGCGATGATATCATTTCTATAAATATTGAATTGAATTGGAGTGGATCATACAATATATCATAATCAATATGATGTTGTAATAACTATGTATAGTTATTCTTTACACCATTATACCCATCCATGTAAGGTGGTGGTGGAAAATAGATTACACCACGGCGTGGAGACGGTATTCCGTACGTACGCACGCGCGGTGATTTCTTTTTCCGTAGGATGGATAGATGGTGAAATAGGGTTGTTTCATGCTTATAATAACATATCAGTATATTAGTGATACTGATGTTATTACTTCATAATGAAACAACCTAATAAGAAGAAGTGGAAGAAGAAATAAAGATGAAAGAATTGGTAACGGTAATTACCCCTTCTTTGAAGTGCCTCTTTGAGACCCCTTCTTAGGGCACTAAAATTGGTCTTTGAGGAAGACCAGAACCTCTAGGATGTTTCTAGGGAAGTGGAGAATAGATTTTTGCATGGGTTGGCCGAGCTTGAGTGCTCAAATTGGTGTGAGGAGGAGGGGGAGGAGGTGTCCTTATATAAGGGAGGAGAGGGGCACCTTAGGAATATCTCAAAATATTATTTTATATTAAAGTTAAAATCGGTTTATAATGGTTCCAAAGGGTCTTATTTCGAAGCTAAAGTGGGGATGGATCGAAATCCTATCAACCAATAAGATTTAGACAGGTTTAGGTCATTATTTTAACCTTATCAATTAGATTTAACTCTAAGTTAAATAATTTAACTTTTACCGTGTCTTTTTGTTTTCTTACATTATATGGTTAATAAACTTACTATAACATGCCAAACGAACCCCAAATTGTATATTATTATTACATATATCCTTATCTAAGTCATTTGGCAGAACCTTAGATTTTTAGGAATAAAATAACAATTAATAATATAATATTTTATTTAAAAACTATTTTGCGTCAATTTTGACACTATTTGATACATGATTTTTGTGAAAGTCATAACAGAATTATTTGTTCGAAAAAAGTTGATTAAATCAACACTAATATATCATAGTAACCTAGAAAATTAGTGGAATTCATAAAAAGTCTCAAATTATATTTAGTTTGGTGTTTATAACATCAATTGTGTCAATATTTCATTAATAAGATAATTACTGCATCATCTTTGTGTGATAAATAAATTAAATTATTTGATGTCTAAAAATTACAAATAAAATATCATCATGTAGGAAAGCTTTTTAGCTTTCTAATGAATATTTAAAATCGAATTTAGCTTATGTATAACCCCATATTAAAAATGATTTACTTATTAAACTTTGATTTTAACTATTTTAACCCTTCTTTAAATAAATTAATAATAAATGTCCTAATCTAATCCAAGTAGGCCTAAATGGTCATATGTTATTCCTAAGTTTGTTTTTGGTCGAATTACACTTGTCCAATATAATTAGGACATATGTTAGGGTAATATTAATATCATATTTACCCCTATTTACTATTAACCGCGGTAAAAAAAGTAAAAAGTTACTATTCACCAAAAAATTATTTTTATCTCATTGTACCACATTTTACTTACTAATATCAACCGTGTCTTTCGGATTTTCGAAATTCCATTCACAGAAGCGGTAATATTAAGTTTTATGAAAAATTCAGTTTTTTTAACTACCACTTAGTAGTTTCACTATTCATCAAAAATTGATGTTTTTCAGAACAATGCCAAAATTTCATCCCAAGCTATATTTCATATTCCGAATTCAAAAATGAAGTCTATTTTACCAAATTCATAACATAAAAGTTGCATTAATTAATTTTGTAATTAAATCCCGCTGTTAAAACAAATAGCGTGTTTTTAAGAAACAATATCTATCAAAAGATTGACACTTGTTTATGTCTAGTTTAAATGTGAAATTACATCCAATGACCAACATTGTATTAAATTGTAAAAATATATTCTAAATATACTTTAAAACCACTCAAATTAAAGATTTATCACTATTAATTATTTCGATTAAAAAAGTTGTTTTTATTTATAATTTAGTAATTTTCACTATTCATAAGAATATGAAAGTTATCCGAAAAGTACCAAAATTTCACCTTAGGCTAAATTCGATACTCCGAATCCAAAAATGAAGTCCATTTTGAAAGTTAATATTTCTAAAATTTAAAAAGTGGTTATTACTATTCATAATGGCTAGTTTTAATAATATTTTAATAGCATATCATTGTTTCGTGAAACTCTGTATTACGTACCACACACGCTATCGAGGAAGGTTGCGATTGCGTGTAATGCAAGGCAAGTCAAGGATGCGTGTTGTGCAAGCTCCTTTTGTGGTAGCATACAACACAAGACATTAGTGAAATAAAAAAGAATATTTTTCATAAAATCTTGGGCTATTACACCACATGAGAAACCAATGCAGTGTGATCTTCCAATCTCAATATTCTCCTAGTTTTTACTGAGGATTGTGGGTTACCAAGGACATTTTTTGTGTCGACATGTTTCTTCAATTTATTGTATCTCCTTCTTCCATATTCATTACCTTCCTCTTCATCAATGGTGTGTTCAGAGTTGATCTCACCAGCAGTTGGTATTGGCTCAGTTAATTCTTCATTCTTTTGTTCCAAGGTTGAGTCATTCATTGAGTCATCATTATCCACAGTGTATGGTTTGGTGTTGTTTTCAATTATTCTGACATCACTGCAGTCAATCATTTTGTTCAACCTCTTATTCCAGCATCTGTAGCCTTTTCCCTCAGGTAGGTAGCCCATGAAGATTCCTTCTTCTGATTTTTCCTCAAACTTTCCCAGATTACTGTTTTTAATCTTGATGATGCACGGACTTCCAAAGACTCTGAAGTACTTAACAGTTGGTTTTCTGTTAAACCACATTTCATAGGCTGTCATTTGTGTTTCTGGTCTTAGGAGACATCTATTTTGTATGTGTATAGCTGTGCATACTGCTTCTCTCCAGAAAAACTTAGAGATATTGTGCTCAGCCAACATAGTCCTCCCCATTTCAACTATGCTTCGATTCTTCCTTTCAGCCACTCCATTTTGTTGTGGAGTATATGGTGTACTGTATTGATGCTTGATTCCAGGCTTGACCAAATAGCTTCCAAATTATCACAAGTGTATTCTTTTCCATTATCTGATCTCACTTTCTTGATACAGATTCCATGTTCTTTCTCAGCCTGCCTCCTGAAGTTTTTGAACATCATGATTGCTTCTGACTTGTGTTTCATGAACATGATGTTGGTCATCCGAGTGTAATCATCAATGAAGGTTATAAAATAGAGATATCCTCTTGTAGACTTTTGTCTCATCGGTCCACATATGTCTGTGTGAATGAGTTCAAGAGGCCCAGTAGACATGATATCTACTCCTTTGTGTGAACTATGGGTCAGTTTTCCCTTCTGACATGTGTCACATATTTCATCTCTTTCTCTCTTTAATTTGGGTAGATCTCGTACAATATTGTACTTCAGAATTTTACTCATACTTCTTTGACCTAGATGTCCAAGTATTCTGTGCCAAAGATTGTTTTCATCTTTAGAACTAAGATAACAAGAATTGATGGACTCACCAATTTGAAATAGGTTTCCAGTGGTTCTTCTTCCTTGAGTGATGATTTTTCCATCCTTTGAGCTCTTGATGATGCATGAATCCTTCTGGAATAGCACCTCATGTCCATCATCACATAATTGGCTTACACTCAGTAGGTTGTGCTTTAATCCTTCAACAAACAACACATCATTGGATTTTAGATTTGTTGTTGCAATCATAGCCTTTCCAACTCCCTTGATTTTCAGAGAACGATCATTTCCAAACACCACGGTTCCTCCCTCATGACTTTCAATGTTGCTTAGAATTTTTGTATCACCAGTCATGTGGGACGAGAATCCACTATCAAGAATCCATGGCTTGGTTTTACTGCTGGCTTTTAGAGAAACTTCATTAAAGCATGTGATTTCATCATTGGTTTCTTGAATGCCTTTCCCTTTCATGTCTTTGACTTTTTGTTTAGGAAGAGTTGTCATACATTTATCAGCTCTATGACCTTGTTGGTCACATCTTCCACAAGCTTCACTCAGGCAGTCAAATGTGTTCTGAATTGGAGGTTTTGATGCTTTCTTGAAAACACTCTGGGTTTCAGGATGTCTCCCCCTTGACTCAAGCCTCATGCTTGGAAGAGACATGTTATACCAGCATGCATAGGCCTTATGTCCAAACACACCACAACACCAGTAGTAGCCTCTGAACCTTGACCTTCTTTGTTGATAAGAATCATGTTGTAATTTTCTATCCAAGATTTGAGTAGTCCTTCCTGAGGATTTCCTTTCTTCCATTGAAGATGATTTTACACAGGTTTGTTCATGCCATGTTTGTCTCAATTTTATCTTTGAACCTGCATTGTTAGAAATAACAGATGTATTTAGAGATTTACTTAGTGGTAAATTGACCTACCTCTGAGCACCAGCATAAGATGATTCTTCCTTGACCTCAACAGCCTTGTTGAAGTCTTATCTCATCTTTGTCAAGCTATTATGTGCTTCAATCCACTAGGAATGTGTCACTAATTGCTCTTCTACTTTGAGGTGAAGTTTCTCCTCAAGATCTTTTGCTATCTTGTCCAGCTCAGCTACCTTCAGTTTGTGTCTCTTGATTTCATCAATGTACATTGTCTCTTTCTTCATACATTCTTCCAACTCCTCAGTCATCCTTTTGGTTTCCTTTTGTAACAATCTCTTCTCTTTCTTGAGTTCAGTGTTCTGTTCAAGGAAAGCCACTAGTTCATCTTTCAATATGTGTTCGAGCTCTGTTCGTTCACTTTCATCATCTTCACTGCTGCAGGTGTCAAACCCTTTTTCCACATGAGCCATAAAATTCGTTTTTTCTTCTGATTGACTGGCTGAAGTGAAGTTTGATTCTTCCTATTTGCTTACATAGCTTCTTCTTTCACCAGGAATGATCCTTTTCTTTCTTGCACCAGATCTGTTTCCTTCTCTTGGGTATCTACTCCATTTCTTCTTTTGTGACTTATCATCTTCAATATCTGGAGCAGTAGATATTTTCTTAGGACAGTTAACAGCAAAGTGTCCGATGTTATTGCAATTGAAACATCTCGATGGTGATTTCCCTTTTCCCCTGAATTTAGTTTTTCCAAATCTTTTAGAAAAAAGAGAAATAATCGTGTTGAGATCTTCATCCTTTTCTTCATTGTCAGAATCACTTGATTCTAGGACTTCGTCATCTTTTATCTTGAGTTGTCTCATGGCCTCAAAAGCCATCTCATCCTTGATCTTCTTCTTGAATACTGGGATCTTCCTCATTTCATATGAAATGAGAATGTTGTGTAGTTCATCAAGAGAGAGATCATCTCTGTCTTCTAATGCTGAGACTTTGGGGTCAAACCTGTCAAGAAAATTTCTCATTAGTTTTTTAACAATAGTGGAGTCCTCCAACTTTTCTCCAAAGCCCCGAATGTTACTGACAATTTCATTGACTCTTGTGAAATAATCATCAATATTTTCTTCTTCTCCCATCTTGACATCATCAAACTAGCTTCTCCAAATTTGTAATTTCGCTTCCTTGACTTTCATGTTGCCTTCATAACTACTTTCCAATTTGTCCCAAATTTCATTAGCATTCTTGAGTCCCATGACTTTTGTGTATACCTTTTCTGAGAGTGACATAAGAATGGAATTTTGATCTTTACCATCAACTTCCATATTTATTTTCTCATCGAGTTTCATAGAATCTTCATTAGCAAGAGGAGGGAATCCAAATAAGGCTGCATCTCTAACATCAAGGCCGAGAGATAGAAGGTAGGGAAACATCCGATTTTTCCAGCAGTGATAATTCTTTCCATCGAATGTTGGGACACCCCTACTATTAACAGAATTTAGATTGTCCATTTTCTCAGAAGTAGATCCCAACAGAGGCAACCTCGCACTGATACCACTTGAAATTCCTGGATCGGTTGTGATCACTGAGAGGGGAGGGGTGAATCAGTGATAACTTTTTCTTTTTAATAATTGTTCCCTTTGAATTATCAATTCAACCACTGCAGCTGGTTAAGGCCTAGATCTACTCTTTTAGGGGTGCAGTGATATTGAAAGCAGAGAACACAGAGATTTACAAGGTTCGGTACGAAGACCTACTCCTTGCCGTGTTGGTTACACCCCCCAACACGGATTGTTCACTATGCCAAAAGATGTTTACACAGTAATTGGTTATACCCCCCAATTACAAGTTGGTTAAACCCCCAACTCCATAGCATCATCTTCATCATGGTTCCACTTCACTTCTTCAAAGGTGTTGTTCAAAACATCAAGTAGCTTCAACAGTCTTCAAAAGATCTCGTTAGTCTTGCTCACCAAAAAAACCAATCACTTAGAATGATCAGTTCTTTTGCATTCACACACCTAAGTGTGTATTCCTCTTCTTCTCAAAGTTGGTCATCTTCACTTGTGCACACACAAGGCTAAGCCTCAGGTCTTCCTCCTTGAACACACACTCCCAAGTGTGGTAAATGTTTCACCCAAACTCAAACACCAAAAGAGGCGCGCAAGGGGTGCGGCCTCACTTCTTCAATAGCCGCGCAAGGTGTGCGGACGGCCTCTGTCGCGCATGGCGTGACACCCGTGGGAACGCACGGTGTAACCAAGCGAGGGGCGCGTAAGTACACTGCCTGAGCTCTTCTTCTTGTCACGCAAGAGGTAGCGCACAGGGGACCTCTTCGGGGCCTCGGGTGGCTCCAGGATTCTAAGTCGTGCAAGAGGCTGCGCAGAGGTACTTCGCGTAGCTCGGATGGCTTCGTGGGACTCTCGAGTTCTCAAAGGATCAGCAGAAACCTTTCAAGCGCCTTAGGTGCTCCTTTTATAGGCGAGTAGTGCGAATGGAGTCCGCGGGATCTAATACTCGAATGCCTAAAATCATCGGCGTTTTGAAAACTTCAAACGCGTTAAAAAATCATCCGCGTATCTGGGTTTTTATTCTCTGTCCAACGCGGGTTTCCTTCTTCTTCGGTTTCCTTCACGTGCATGTGACTTAGAATGCATGCATGGACTTCTGTTTAGGATAAACCATACAAAACATAAACCATCATGGCCTCACACCTCAGGTTGCTTCTGCCAACCTTGAATTCTCTCCTTTGTTGCATGCAGAGTCATTTTAATGCATGGACATGTTCGGTGTGGCCAGACGAGCTCATTGGTGTCTTCGACTTCTTCATAGGTGGCCGGAATCTCAAAATCCATGCTCGGGGAGCCACTGGTTCAGTGGGGGACGTTGGGTGGCAAAGGGTGTCCTCAGCTCATGCTCGAGTAAGGAGATGCCTCGGAGCCGTCAGATCTGGCGTTGATTGAACTTGGATGGCCGGGATAAGATCTCGAGCGGCGAGATGCGATGAGCGGCGGAGATCGGCCGAGCGATCGAACGAGCAGCTCAGATTCAATCCACGGCAAAAATCTTTGTCCCACATCGAAACGGGCCGCGGAATTCTCGCGGTTTATCAAAGTTCTGCTCCCATGAACGGCCAGTTGAATCTCCTCCCCTCTCGGTGCCGCCCCGCACCGAGTTCTTCTACTGGCACGCTCTGCGCCCACCCTTGCCACTCGGCGGGCGTGCTCTAGCGCCCACCATGCACTCCGGGGCGCGCTCCATTCGCCCCTGCCGCGCGGGCATGACACCCCTGCATGGCCCTGCCGCCCTGGGCTTGCCCCACGGGTTCCCCCTTGGACGTGGCGCCGTAGGCCCACATGTGCCTTGTGGTTGAACCCTCAAGGTGCCCATGACTGGACAATTTTTTGGCAATGTATGGAAATAAGACTTTGTTAAAAACAAATATCCCCATAAGTTCAAGCCATATCAAATGCCAAATGCCACGTCAACCTCTATGCCATTCTTTCCATTTCTTCTTCATTCTTCTTCCAGAAACTTCCTCAACTCCTTTCAATCATGTATTCTAGACTTATGAGAAATTTTTAGAAGGTTCTTCATCAACCGATTCTCCATAATCAAATAATTCATCAACATTCTTCAATGATCCAATCAGAGATCAAGGTGGATCATCTTCAATTCATCATGCACTAAGAGATAGTGCATGGTCTTCATTAATGTACATCATCCACTCAGTGATTGTCGATGGATCATCTTCATCTCCGCATGCATTATTATGAAAATGCATGGTCTTCAAACATTGTTGTGACATTGTATCCAGTTGATACAAGTTCTTGGTACTTTAAGAATAGCTCAATAATCGTCTGATTTCATGATGCATCTCCAACCATTAGTCTTCAAGCTCTACGTCATCAGTTGACACATAGTGACATGTTATTGACAACAAATGCAATCACTTGGGCACAACAGATTGTTTATAGTTTAGTCACATCTATTTATGGTGATTTAATTATTCTATTCTAATAGCACTAAACCGAATGTGATATAGAATAAGTTTCTTTGATGATTTCATCACACTCATAAGTTTAAATGATAAAAAATAACATCCTAATAAGGTCGATGAGATATTAAAAATGATTTATATGGGGTTATTCCAAAATATTGGGAAATGAAATTGGAATGATATGATAGTGTATCTTTTTATTTATCCAATATATATATATAATATAAATAACAATACAATAATCAATTATATAAAAATAAAAAAAATGATTACTATTAATGATAACCATGATGTTATCAATGTTTAAGATATGTTGGAAAATATTATACCGTGACACTAATTATCATACGAAACCACCCTATGGAATATTTCATTGAATATAAAGAAGTAAATATTGAGTAGCCTGAGAGGGATTTAATAATATTATATAAAAATAATTTTTTTTGGGATGTACACATCCAATACAAGAAAAATTATGAGTCACACACTGAAATTATATATTATATAAACAAACAAATCATAATTTGTTCCATTGAATCATGTATTAATGAATTGAAAAGATCCTAAAAATTACGAATTTATTAATGTGTATTAGTAGCAAATATAATTCCTATTATATTTTAGTTATATATACATTACTACTCATAAAATTTCTATATATCTTTAATTATCCTCCCAATGGGTTGGAAAAAATATGGGTATTTTCATGATATTGTAGGATTTGAGAAATATTTGATGTGGGGTATTTGCTATTATATTGAAGAAATTAATTTCAAACAGATAAAATGGTGATTTTTATTTTTTATGACATAGTGTATGTCCATAGATATGTATATAAAAATCATGGTATTGGTCCATATCTTTTCAGATGACAGGGTCTGTAGACTAATACTAGGCCTGATGCACATGGTGTAGAATTGATCACATTATATGACATCTAAAATATTTCCATACATACTTTCCACATTTCTATTTATAATGAGTTCCTCCAATGAAATGAAATTTTTGAAAGCATTGATTGAACTACATACTTAGACCATGTCTTATTGAAAATATTTGTCTAGGTTATAGTGAAATATCCCTATCCAAGGGATGATTATTATCATTGTTGCATGGATGAATTTTTTATTGTATCCCTAATAGTATGTCCATAACTATATTCACCAGATTTGGTGTACTACAAATGAAATTTTGACAACCCCAAAAAATATTGACAATTTTTGGACATAGGACTACATAAAAGATAGGGATATTCTATCATCACCATTATTAATTTATCGAACATTCTTACTAGAGTTATAGAAATATCATTTCGTACCAACGTGCTACAAGTTCATGAGGTAAATTGTTGTGTGAGACTCGGAATGTTTATCATACCAACAAATATGGTGCGTGTCTGGGGGGAATACGGGGATCTCATCCCGAATAAAAGAAATGATGCAACGAAGATTAATTATATTTTGTATTTTCACGAACCCTTTCCAATTTTCAGAATCATTTTTTGTATTTTGGTGGTGTATTGTATCAAATATTCTTTCCTGTGAAATTTATATTGATTTTAGTGACTATCTGATATTTTTTACCATTAAATTAAGAAGGATGCGAATTAGATCATTAAATTTTACATATGGGTAAATTATGTAGGTTTTGAATTTATATTGAGAATTTTTCTTCATCCCCTGTGGTGATCCAACACATGGGAAATTATTGATAATGGACGTTGTAATTATAATGTTAGACCATATATATTATATTGTAGGAACGATTAGTTGAAAATAAATATGTAAAATGAAATAATTTGTGTATTCAATGTTAATTTCATAATTATGCTTCAATTAAACAAATTAAAATACCAACCCTGTTTTATTTAATTGAATTCTTATTAGATAAGAAAAAAATGATGTCCTAAAATAATTTGGTTCCCATGTATCAATTTCAATACTATACTGTAATCATGATTCCTTCGTTGAATAAATCAATCTAGTTAACACATAGGTTATCAAATTTAAAGGTCTCCCCATATCCTCAAGGGGGGTTTAGAAAAATGATCCAAATTTATTTTTTCTCCAACTACTCTGAAAAAGGTTAAACTAGATGGTCGTTATATATATTGGTTTTGATGTGGCTACAATATCACAAATGATACCACATTTATATGTTATAAGGTTAACAGTATTCTAAGAAACTATATAATTAAGGGTAATGTTGTGTATATATAATCAACATCATAATACAGTGACTCAGTTTAATGGTACCCTAGCATATATGGAGACAAGGCCAAAAAAATATCATTAATTAAAAGATAAGTGCATTCTCTTCCAAACCAGATAATGTGTTAGAAAATATGTGGATTCACTTAGCCTATAAATCAATGGATATTAATTTTTTTCATAAATAACTTTTGGGTATCTCTATTAGTTGGAATATGTATTATTTTACTTGGATTCATACGAGAACCAATAGAATTTCATTTTGATATTGATCCTAAATATATCACAATATATATATGATAATTTTATATAATTATTTAAGCCATCCAAAAATAAATAAAATCAATGATATGGGATTTGATAATGATAGAGAAGTGTTCTAGGATTGCGATAGTTGATCAAACAACTGATAAAAGGGAAAAATAAATTTATCCTGAACATTCATATTTAAAAATAACTCTAATATAATATATCCTTTAGAAATTTGGTATTATATAGGGGGATCATTATTCACTGACATTCATACAGTTAAGGCTGATTTAAATTTGATATAATCCCCAAAACAACACACAACAATGATTCATATCATTAAAATAGAAATTTATCCTTAAAGTGTGATGGACTTGTCCATTCGTCAGATTTTCATGGAGAAATATTGGGTGTTATAAAATTCCCATCTACCACCCAAAAACATGTATTTTATGATAAATTTAGTATTATACATCAATTCAATATAAATCATTATTGAAGAATCAATGTTAAAAAATCCTTAGCCATGATATTTTTTCATAATGTCACTCATCGTTGATTAGAATGACATGTTTATGTTAATGTACATTGGAATTGAATGTTTTCATTCAATCTCCTCCCTCATGGGTTATGATATTGGTCTTTTATATACTGATAATTGTGTTTAATATTAGACAAATTTTATTTTTTGTAATTATATACCATTGGATGGACAAATTTCATGGGACCTGACTAAACGAGCTTCTTATAGTGAATGAGGATAATTGAATCTAGGCATTGAATATTTTTCATAATAATATTTCATCATCATTTTCTTGAAAATTTTAAGGTTTTTATTAGTATACATTTTAAATATATTGGAGGTCCTTATAATAACTATGAATGGATTTGTAACTATACAATATAGGTAACCTAATAATATTACACATATCGATGCAGCTGGTAACAATGGACCAAATTCAATAAGTCCTCAGGGGGAAACAAAACATTTAAAATTGGATATTTTTTTGAAACATATGATTATTTGAAAGGACTACATAGTTGATTATTTCCACATGTTTAATGGTGTACACTCATTAAAAAGGGATTTTCCATAATCCATATGATACAAGACAATTAAAATTCCCAAATAATCCCCCCTTCAATGAGGATACCAACCAAAACAATGTTTATAGGAGTTTATGAAGCGATTAATTATTTCTATATTCAATCCATGATATATTCCCTAAAATGAAATGATTTATTCGCACTTTGTACATTATATAATTATGTTATGATGAAGGAATACATTCTCAAACAAATTTACAACCCAAAAAGTTTATAAGTTTGTGGGAATATCAATAAGTATTTAAAATCATTTGATATTTTACTTATTATCTTCTAATAGTGTTATATTTGATGAATTAATGACCATTTATCAAGCATTGTGTTTTTTGTTAGGGAACAATATCCAGAAGATCTATATGTATGATTTCAATAAATTTATTTCTATTTTAATATAAGAAATAATGGCTCAATATTTATATATGAAAAATTATTCATTGTCATTATTCATGGTCATTCGGCATGGTCATGGTGAATATTTATGATGAAATTTATGTTCAATATATCTATACTATGTGAGTCTATAAATGTGGAGACACTATGGGAAAGATAATTCCACCCGATGATCAACCCACATGTGGGTAAAATAATCAGGTTTGATTCTTGTTTTATCCATATGTGTTATCTTCCAATAATGATGACTTTTTATTTCTTATTATACCTTTTTATGTATCTATTTTAGTTGTCGGGGAAGATGTGAATGCTTTTTCTCCCATTTGGTTAATGGGTCCATGCATGTATTTTTTCACTCTTGTGTAAATTTCACATGATACATATCTGTTAGATATTGTACAATGTATTTCACATCGATATAGAGTGGTTCATAAATAAAAATCAAGTCCCAAAATTATTCTAGTTGTCTCATAGATTTATTTGGAATGTCATTTTCAATATATTTTAATCTACACACCTTGTACAAAATACCCTCAACACATTAACAGACAAAGAGAATGTTTTAGAAACTAGGTTATAGAATTTTTTTTATCATGAGATTATATTATACATAATGGTGTTCAAATATCTATAAGAACATGGGGAAATGTCATTCTAGGTATTTTATTTATGAGGATTCATAAACAATTTGATGTAGTTCATGTTCGAATATATTAATATGAATATGATCATTCTAAGAATATGGAGTGATAAAAATTCAATTTAAAAATAAATTTCATCATATGATTCATTTCTTACAAGATTTAGATTATACTAAAGGAGATCCAATTAAACATAACCAATAATTATTGGAGGTCCATGTTTTCGGAAAACATGTTGTTGCTTCAAGGATTAAATTTATATTTATTAATTACAATTGTGAAGATATTGATCTAACCATGAATCAATAAAAAAATTGATCCAAAAAAAATTATCCAATTGATACAATAATATGTTCATTTAATATTGTAACACATGGTAGAGAGACAAAATCTTTTGGATGCTTCTGTAAATTAATATATTATAGTAAATGGGATTATTTTTTCTATGACTGACTATTTCCCCATTTAAAAAATTCTTACAAGAGTAACTTTAATTCAGAAGAATTTGGGAGTGATATATCCAGTTTGGGAATTTATTAATGTAAGAATTTCTATTTACACCATAACTATAACACATGCTTTAGTTTTATTGAAGGAATTAACTTATATAAATAAACATTAACAGTGAGTCCAGGAATTATATAATTCAATAATTTTTTCATATTGTATATGGAATGAAATTATATTTCTAATAGTGTTAATGTATCGAGATTGGAACCACATGACATGTGTATTTTATATAATTACATAAATTTTTATCTATGATAGTATAGTTTAGATATAGAAGGCTATACATGTATTTTTTAATGGACAAACATTGATGTTTTTTGAAAAAAATAATTCCTAAATGTATTATCATTCAAAATCTATATTTCCCATTGGAAAAGGAAATCACATGTGCAGTGAGTGTAGATAATGACATTTCTTATTTATAACAATGTGTATTATTAAACAGGAAGTTAATATGTCTAATGTCATTGTAATTTTAATGTATTATTAGAATAATAAATGTTATTAGTGAATTAATTCTAATAAATGTGACCATGAATTCGATAGACTATGAACAAAGGGTAGGGGTAAAAACCAAAATCATTTTGGAAATTTGATTCATGTATGCACCATTCAAATGAATGGAGATGAATGTCACTTATATTCAGGGAGATTGGAGATTTGATATGGGAAAAAAATTTGAATGGTACATACTAATAAAAAATTATCCCTTATATTTTCAATGAAAATAGATAAAATGTAAGTCAATGTATTAGCGATTTTTTATTTAGTATAATTTTATGTGACATTTATTTACGGTTTACATGTGGACAATTATCAAAAAGTGTTATCTTTTACGATGATATCTAGGAATATTAAAAAATTGTTAACATAATGATAGGAATATTATGTCTCAAGTAGATAAGAAATATTTTATGAAAATTTAAAAATATTAAATTTAGGTGAATTATGAACAGTAAAAAGAGAGGTATTCTTTAGAGGTAAGTTATCATAATAATAATTAGATAAGGAAGGATAGTGTGGATATAAATTTCAAATGAACATGAATTGTTGTTTATGAAAAGAATTTTTCCAAAATATATGACAAAATATCTAGATTTTATATATTCATGACTAAGTGATTATAAAAGAATAAAAATATAATAATGTAACGTCAAATTTAGACTATGTTTTTTTCTTTTATATACATACCAAATTCCACATATCGGGTTATAACTCTTCAATCATATAGTTGTAAATTAAGAAAATTGTGTGGCAATCTATTTCAACATTCGGGTTCATATGTATGAGAGTGCTTTTATTTTCATAAAAGGTAATAGGTATATATTTTCATTCATTAAAATGAATCTCATTAGTTTGATAATCATTCCAAAATTTGTTTTATAAAATACAAGTCCTCTCCACATATAAATACCTTGTATGTGGATATTTATTTAATCATGTTTTATTATAGGGTATAGGATGAGAGATGATTGTATAACTATGTGACTCCAAAAAATTAGAATCAGGTCACATGTAATCATATCATTATTATGTTTTCACTGATATGAGTCATATGTTTGAGAGGCAACACACATCGTGGATGAAATGCAATTTTGTTTAATGAAATAAATGATAGACAAATCGGTCTTGGACATTAGTAATGGTGTGTTTTTTTGAAAACAATATGAAATTGAATAAAATTGAAATAAATAATGGTGGGATTTTATTTTACTCTGATAAATAATGTTCGTGAGGGTTGCATGGATTTTTCAAGAAAAACAATAATATCACTATGAATGAAGGGATAAGGGAGGTCTAATTCTACTAGAGGGAATTAAACATCTGAAAATTAATTTCGTTGTTTGAACCAATATAGGTGGTCTATGAAATATTATATATCTCAGCATTATGAGAATCATTAAACAATATGTTCTCAAAATTTTTATAAACATGGACTAGTACATGGATTAGGGATTCTACCATGTGAGTGTTATTTCAATAGGAATTTTCATGTCAGGAAATTTAGATTAAAAACATGGAGTTTACTTTGATGAAGCTATGTCATTATGTTATAATTAAACATCTTAGGACCAATAAAAAATAGGTGTTACCTTTAATGAGCAGATATTACCAACCACATATGTTGATCCTATTAATGTTTTATTGAGAAACTATACATTGGCTGTGGTAATGATATTCTATTCATCAATGGTAATCCTTTAATATTCAGAAATTAAGAAGAACATATTGATGGACCCCCCCCCCCCCCCCACAATTTTGGGTCAATATTTTTCATTTTATTTCCCAATATAATTCTTATGCTATGAACCTAAGAATGTTTTTAATAGAATAATGAATTTCTATGAAATTTCATGATAATATATTTTTCTTTTATATGTTTGTGATCCTCACAATGGTGAAGGTAACACATTATTTTATCATTGAGAAATTAAAATTCATATTATTGATTTCGATCATAATTTTCTGTGGATATTTAATCATAAATGGAAATATAGTGTGATGGAAAATAGATATCGACCTGCAATATTATTGAAGTACCTTATTAGTTTGAATATAGGGTTTCAATTGTGGGTGCATGGGTTTTTGAATATAATCCCACACAGAAAATTAGAATCTTGTATGGATATGATTTATTATCTTCTATAAATACATATTGGAGTAAAACTAATACAGTTTTAATTAATGCCTCTACCTATATATTTTTATTTTCATTATAGTGGTAAAATAGTTGGGAATGATGATTTAGTCATTATAAAACACTATCAATTCATAAAAATAAATAATTGACTTTTTTTTATAATAGTATTTTTTGAGAGACAAAAAATAGTTAAATAATGTTAGACATCACTAAATTGATGATTTTTTTCTTCTAGGAATACTTGAGGGGTATTACCTCGGTGAATTGGAATGTGAAATAAATGGAAGTAAATACATATTTAAAGTAAATAATTATGGATGGTGGTTACGAAACCTAGAAATTTATTTCCAAAACTAATAATGGAAATAATTAATTGTTTTTCTTAAGAGTTTCATAATGTTGATGTATATAGTTCGAATGTGTTTCACAAGAATAATACCTACTATTAAATTATGTGAAATCCAACATCATTTAAGGATATATGTACCAATGTATCATTATTAGAATAGAATGAATGATTCATATCTTATGGAAACCATAAGTGAAAATTTGGATTTATAGAATAAATATAATAGTATCATCTCCATCAATGGGTGTATCCCATTTTTTTGATGTGTGAATCCCAATTTTTTGGACTCCAATATGGTAATCATACTGATTTTTTTACTATATAGTTTTGGGGAGGAATTTATATTTCTTTTCTCTCCCATAGTGTTATTGATGAGTGGTGAAACAGTTCTATGCTACAAAATAGTGGTGACTATTTTACTGAGAAATAGGTATTCCAAGACCCCAAAATCATTTTATATAAGTTATTACTCAAAATTTTGTAAGAATCATAATTGTGTTAAAATTGGATTATGGGTTAATTACATCATAAAACCTCACACATTGTAAAATAGAGAGATTATCTATTTAATTTTGTGAGTATAATCATCAATGATCTACTGGATCACAAATAATGATTTTCCTTATACATTTAGGGGGTCCCCTTGTGTTTTTCATTCCAATAAGAGTCTTATATATATATATATATTCATCATCCCTAGTATTATTTCCTTAATCTGGAAATATAATGTAATTTTTTAAAACATCCTTTATTAATAGATAATAAAAACTCCAAAATTAACAAATAAAGGTACCAAAAAATAAAACATCCATATATTGAGTTAATCATGAATAGAATATATCTTTTCAAAAAAACAATTTACTACTCAATGGATTTGTTTCTTCATAGAAATGTTTTTCATGAAAATAAAAACATACTTACCCTTTCATAATCATTTATTTAATGAAATGAATTAAAACATGCACAAATAAAACATTTATTGTTAGTAATATTATTCTAAGAATCATAATAGGAGTCCAAATGAAATTTAAAGTGATTTATGTCGTTTTTCTATTCACTAACTTCAATTATTTTAGTGAGTAAAATTTTCTCGCAAGATGAATATTGATTATTAGTATCAAACATTGTTTAACTGAGATAATGGAAGATATTATATATTATATTTCCTTTTCTTATTCAATTATTAAAACCATTGATAGGTAAAGGGATAACGTATATAGACTATGTGGATTCCCATCAACAATATTCATGAACAATAATGGACTAAGAATTAATTTTTTACAATCTAAAAGGCATAATGAAAATATTTAGAACATCGATAAAATACATAATTTTTTCTTAATGAATATAGGGTAAAAATTTTGATTAATGATTCATTATGAAGCATTGAATATATGCGAATAATCTACATAGTTAACCTAATCCATTGAGTTTATAAAGAGGGAAAATATCAAGGAATACTTTTTCATCATGGGGGAAACAGCTTTTACTTGATGTTGTTATCTGATACTAAAAACTTTCATTAGTTAACAACAAATTCACACTTCAAGGGATTAATTTTTTGGATATTTTTTGATATATTGTTGGAAATAACCTTAATACCATCAAGGAATTCTAATAATTAATCGGATTTCAAATGCTACTCAATGATGTAACATTCAACTGAATATTCAAATAATGTAATAAAAATATTATTCCTGACATGTTGTTAAAATTCAATATAATTAACAAAATAGAAATTTACCACTCAATATAAGTATAATCACTAGATATTATTGACTGTAGGGTCCACTTCATCTTTTTGGGCTATCAAAATTTGATTTTATCTTGTCTAACAATCCATAAATAAGTGGGATTGTTTTCCTATAGTTTAATCTATTAAAATATATATAATTGGAACTATGAAATCAATATTTGGAAAATGATGATTCATATCCCTTAATTCAATGAATTTTTTTATCATCATAATAATATTATAGACTTAATATATATTGGTGATCCACATTGGATGACGGACCTACAATATGATATTTTACATGATGGAAATTTTATCTTTTGGTTGAACCATTTAAATATCAGTTGGATTGTTAGGTTTGACAAAAAACCTATAACAGTATAGATATTATGGAAAACCCAATATGTGGGTGGATATGTTATAATAATTTTTTTAATTTTTTATATAATTATTTAAAATAAAATCTCTTATAGATTTCAGAAAATTGGTATATACTTAATTTTTATATTTTTTACATGGTTTATCTATTTATTCTATGTAACAGATCCTCTTATTTGTGATATATTACAATTATATTTTCTTTATCAATTTTAGAGACACCATCTATAAAAAAATTTATGGGTGTTATTAAGGAAAAATATTTCTTTTATACTTCTTATCTCACATGAAAACACCAGATGGATGGGTTATGAAGAGGAATATATAAATATAATTGGAAATAAAATATTATGAAATATATAGAATTATTTATAGGCATAACCATTATCTATATGAAATGCGAGATCTATATATATTTATTTTGATCAAAATTGGATGTTTTTAATATCTATGTAAAATTTTAGGGATTTTTCCCATAATGTTCTATCACATCAATAAGTATTAGGGACACTTTTGGCTCATTGAGGTTTTGTTTTCATGAAATATACATGGATGTTTAATGGGTTTGTACTTAAATCATAATATTTTCTTTATATTTGGTCAATGGGTTCTGAATATTTATAGCTAATATCTCTAAATGGGTTTTCTATGATAATTTATTAAAGTATCAGGGCACTAAAACAATTGAGATTATTAGTAATGGTTTATTTAAATTATACGAGATAAAATCATAGATATATGGTTTGAGATTCACAACACTCAAATGGATTTTTATCATTGTGTTATTTCATGATATTTTTATTTAAAGGGTATTTGATACAATGATTGTATGATAAAGGTATTTTCCAATGATGATGAAACCATGGACTTGAAAAAGAATAGAGTATTTTTTATCATGTCGAATAACTAGGAATTAATAATCAAATTCTACGACCTAAAATTGACCTTTTATCATTATCCGTGAAAGGTTATATTTCTCACTTGATTCCTAATAATAAATTATTAGAGTAGTACCTGACAAGTATATTTTTTACCCATATTATGGATATTTTAGACTAAAATGTAATTGATCCATGTGATTTTAACAATGATGGATCCAATAATTCCAATATCATATATATTATTCTATATGGATAATGTTCTACTCAGACGTTGTATAATAGTATCATTGTTCTATTCTGTGAATGAAATAAATTCTTGACACACATTATGATTGATCAATACATGATATAAATCATTTGTGGTGACCATATCATCTAACTATTTAAGGCTCATTAATGAATCCATTTGGAGTTCCTATATATCCCATGATATCTGTAAAGAATATGAAATGGAATGATAGGATTTGACTGTCATCACCATTTTCACAAAGTCATATAAATTATGTAATGGTAAAAAATTTACCACGTGGTTGATAACCCATGGTAGGATATTTTTTAAGTACATGAAGTAAATGTTCAATGAAATTTCAAAGATATTAGAGGAACTCATCTTCTAGATAGATTGTCTCACTAGGTCTACCCACAATCCATATCTAGCCATACTGTTGCAGACAACATAATTTTTCCTCCAAATAATTAGATTTTGATGAATGTTGAGTGTTTATTGGGTAACTCCCTATATCTGATGGGTATACTCAATTTAATATACAATTTTTTCAATTTCAAATGTATATTTTTATGAGATATGTATTGGGTGTTGGTATCAACCATGATTAATTAATATACTTCTTCTTTATCCTCTATGACCTATACCTATAACCCCCTTATCCAATATTGGGAATTTGGTTCTTAAACATAATCATCTTTAGATATGGGATGAAATTGATGAATAAAATAAATATAACTGAATTGAATGTATTCATATAGTGTGGAATACACATGGTTGGAGAATTTACAAAGTACTATTTACAGATACGATGCAAGTACAGTCAATATTCTAGACAAGATTTCTGTACAGTCTAATACAATAAACCAAATAAGAATTTATTCATCTTATTCTACTTGATATTTTATCTTCTTCTTATGTTTTATTATATTATCACATGTTGGGGGATTATGGTGTAAAAAAAAATCAATTTTACCACTTCTCTAGATAATAGTGGAATAATTTGTTCATTTAAATTTTCCATGTGGAGATATTGAAATTATTTTATCATCTTCCTCGATATACAATAATTGAAATTATTTTCACTCTTTCTAGTATAATGTTTTCATTTTTATTCTTACCTTGAGGTATTAGTCGTAATCGACTCCATGTGTTCTATTGTTTTACCAAATATTACATACACATTGTGCACATTCATATGTAAAATATAATCAGTAACAAATAAATAATATATGGTTTTATCCAATTATTGTGTAATGGGTTAGACAATATAATGGCCATTGAGACCTAACAGATCATGCGTATTAGGGTGTGATAATATGGGTAATTTTTTTTCCACATATCCTGTAAGGTATCAAGCTGGTCATCTAAAAAAATAAAAATAACTCATATGGACCTCGAAATAATCAAATATTGTTACACATATCTAGTTTTATTGTTCATAATTTTTCATTTATTTCAAATTTATAGGAGGTGATATGTGGTAATTCATGTGATATGAAGATATATATGGTGTAGGATTGAACTTATGTTTGATGGTCGCTTATTTAAGTTTTTTTTTAATTTTCCTCCTTTTACTATTAATATTTATAGATACTTTTCATTGGAACATGAAATGGAATCATGTAACATCTGTTAAACTAAGAATGGTTCATGAGAGATTCCAATATAATTTATCATGATATATAGATTTTGTATCATTTCATAGAAGATTTTTATATTGATACTAAACAAATATTCATATGAATAATATAGGTTTATGAAAAAATGTAATTCCTTACGTATGAAAATTATAATCTATGAACATCTCCATTTCACTATATTTATAATTTGAGAGTTCATGGATCACTGTCATAACAAATACAGATAAAAAGGATAAAAAACTATTTCTATAGATCATCCCACCCTTTCATTAACCACAATGGTAATATTTTATACCATGAAATTTGTTGTTCCATCATGACTTTTAGGGATCACCTATGTTTTAATTATAAAAATTTCTCAAAGGTTCCCATAATGGGGACACACTAGGACCTGAAAAGAGTTTGAGGATGTTTGGGATCCCACTATACCATTGAAAAAAATAGGATTCCATAATCTAGGTTTGGGAAAGGTTCAAATATACCAATTTTGTGTAATTATTACTCTTTTTATATAGTAGACAACCCCATCCATATATAATTTATAATAACGATTAGAATTAATTTATATGGATGATGAGTTCTAGGGTTATAGCTAGCTAATTGGGATTTTGAAAAGTGGAAGAATCATGCTATGAAAGATGAGGTTTTTTATAACTATATTTTTGGTTGATAAACTCTATAGAATTGGTGAATATAATTTTTTTGACATATTTAATGTTGACTCTCTAATACTGACATCCATCCATTATAGTCATATAATATATTTGTTTTCTAGATACCATATTGTGTCGTTTTTATGCCTCCTTATTTAGTGTCATAACATCATTTTTATATTATGATAGAGCCACTATTTTGGTATGGTGATTCCATACTTGAATTATAATCCCTTAGTGGATATTTCATATATTTAATTCTAGAGTGGGATTCATTAGGTAATTCATTTGTAACTCATATTGTGGAAATTTTTTTCTCATTTTTGAGTGGTTCGTACTCCTATGTTTGAGGGTGTAATGTAGTGACCCCATTACCATTATAATTTATTGATACCCATATAAGAGTTGGAAATGGAACATTTTTAAAATCCCCTTTGTTTCAAGTGAATGGTTTTTATTCATAATTAAAGTCGTCAATAATGATTTTGGTGAAGACCATGAATTGAATTGAAACATCAATATTTTTACCCCTTATTAGAAATTATTTACTATATCCTATTATGGAAAATAATTATTCTATTTAAAGATGAATAATTCATTATAAGATTATAAAAATATAAATAATTATTTGAGTGTTTCTCACCACTATATATCCCATAATAATTCGTAGTATTAGTCATTTCAATTAGACTCTTTGACTTGTGATCATTATGAGGCCTCATATTTTCCATAAATGTTAAATATTAGGAAACATTGTTATAGGTAATGTACAATGTGTAGCTATAAACACTCCCTCTACAAATTCATAAAGGGTAATGAGAGGTAAATAGATAATGCACGATATGAATACATAATACATTCATAGAGGATGATGATGAGGTAAAAATAAACTATATTTATCAGATGTGTCTTTCCTTGTACTATTATTATATATCAAGCTAGATTGTATACACTTGAAAGATGTTTCTATGTTATAAATGTTCTATCCTCTTCACACATGGTTTGTTAATTTGTTTCTATAGTAATATCATTCATACCCATCCTCATGATCATTATTATATTTTGTCAAATATGAGTTAGGTTGAATTTATTGTCTTCCAATGATATAAATTTGTCTAAAATAATTTGTTCTATTAATTGATAATAATTTATTTAGATTTATTAATTCTCAATAATTTCAAATTCATGATGAATAAACATTACATTGATCCTTCTTATTGAGACCAATTTTAAATTTTTATAATCATATTGGATTCTAGATGACAATTCAGTTATTTTGGGCGAATATAGATTCTGGGATTTAGTATGAAATCAAAAATAAAAACATCACCTTTAAAGGTTATTAATGATTAGGGGGAATACATAATTTAAATATTATATATTTGACACATCCACTAATATGGGATCATCAATGATTAACTAACATATATTTCACAATTAATTAAGGAATAGATAGTAATGGTCATCGATCTACTTCCCAAATATCATGTAGAATCCAAATAGAAAGGATTCCACATTGTTCTAGAAATATTGTTATTTTATTTTATTTCTTTTATATCCATAATAATTCTTGTTTTGTAATTTTTTATTAGAAATAGTCATACAATTAGAAAAATGAATGTGATGTACAAATTATTCAGTTAATGTGTTTATAAGATCATTCTGAGTAGAGTCGTAGGAATAAAACCTAATCATTATATTATCATTAGAAGAACAATTACACTCCTGATTGGAATGTTTTATTTGTTAGTTATTATATATTTTCTCACCTTATCCATTAAAATAAATGATTTACATACCACCTTTCTATTGGATGACAAATTAATGGAAATTTCTAATGTTTTACATGATCAAAAGAGAGAGAAAATATTTTCAAAAAGTGATAACTTATTTTTATTTTATTTTAGATGATAAAGAGTATTACATGTTATGGATAGAGAATGAAGAATGATATGCATCATAAATATATTGTTTAAAAAATATGGGGGCTTTAATATAATAGATCATCAAGGGGAAAACTCATGTTGAGTACTGATATCACCTTGGGATTGAAATTTTCAGAAACCACCTCAGCCACATCTATAAATCATACTATGTATAAATTTGAGACGTCCTTTATGGAAGTTATTAGGAAGTGGAGTAATTTCTTCATGTCTGAATTTCTAGAAAATAGTATGGTTTCTATGACACTAATTATTAGATGGTTTCTCAATATTCATACAAATATTCCCATGAAGGATAAGTTACTGGTAAATATTCAATGGAGTAACTCAAAATTACTTAGAATTAAAGTTATATAGAAGAGAATTGAATGTGAAACAACTACTATTTTGGCTACATCGTGTTGTAACATTGATAGACATTTGATGATCTTCTGAAATCCAATATTAATGAGAGTTGAATAATGTGATTCTTCATGAATATTGATTCCCATTAGATGGGAGTTATAATTTAGTTGATCTTCTTCGAGTGGATGTATTATTTTCATCTAAAAAATAAATTTCATACAACGGGGGTTTCCAGGGGAAATTTCAAATCCCTGATCATATTATTTTACATGATTATGGGGTTTATATAGAGATATGTGCATAATCTATAGAAACCTACACAATAGATATTTGATATCCCATTAGAATACGGATATATTACCAATCTTGTAGTCCATTTATCATGGGAGTTTTTCAAGGACCCTATTACACTATAGTATGAATGTATACCTTATAATTTTTATCAATAATGTTATGAGTTTGAGATAATAAAATTTTCGTTATCGAGTTGTTCTCTAGATCCGTTACACCTCTTACAATTATAAAAAAAGATATACAATTTTTAGAACACAGGAATAGATATTTGATTACTCCTACACATACTCCAGGATGTGAAATATGACATTGGTAGCCAGATTGGGGATATATTCATATTATATAGTCGGATCATAAAGATAGAACATCTTCTATCATCCAACATGTAATTTAATATATATATAATCATCATATAAAAAAATTTAGATAAGATACATCCCTCTATATTATCTTATTATATGGAAGAAAACATCTCTTTCTAATTATAAATTACTTTAGAATATTTGATGGTTGTGGGATGTAATTTGAGAATGGTTATGTATCACCCCCATAAAATACGATTGGGGTTCTTGTGTGTACGAGGGTAAATAGTACCAAACTATATTTATGTTTATTTACAATCCAAGGAGACCATTATATAGTTTGGTGGTCTAGTTGATCTATGATAGATGCCATTTGGTTACATTATCAATAGAAATAAGGTTTTTAGTCACATGAAGTTAGCGGTAGTGGTAGCTAGAAAGAAATTTTTTGGGGTGACTCCTATAATATTATGTTCAGTATTCTATCAACATCCTGATAAACCACTCTATTAGAAATAAGTAACATTTTATTTTGTTTAATTAAAATGACTAAAACATGATTAGAAAAAGAAATAGTTGTCATTGGAATATTTAGAAACCATCTTCAAAGGGTGGATGTGTGATTATTTTTCATTACATGTATTTCATTGGGTGAGTCATATAGGTTTCAGAAAAAACAGTTGATCTAGAACTAATATATTAGAAAATTAGACTCCTTGAATTAGATATTTTTGTGTGGTGATTTTATATTTTGGCTAGATGAGGATCTGACCTATGTGGAAGAATATTTTTGTCTTTGTTTATGAGTTCATGACATCATTTTTGATTGAACTGGGTTAATGGTTGATGGGTATGTGAATATCAAATATACATAAAAACCCCATCATTTTAAAAACACTGTTATAATAATAAATTTTCATAGAATTATTTAATAAATACATGTTTAGAACACATTTATTTATACAGATTATGTATTTAAACGTCCTATTATGATGGTTTTGTTGTAGAACGAATTACAACGAGTAATAATTTTTTCACATATATTTTTTGTGATTTAAAACTATACTTGATTCCAAAAATAATCGTTGGATACTTTATCCTTAATTGGTAACATTCCTTCTTTTTCAAATTCTTTTGATAATATAACTTTTTTCCAAAAATAATTATCAACTAAAAGTGTTTGTGGTGATTAGATGTTGGGATAATCAGGCCCTATTTGGGGAATTATTTCATAAAATGAAATCTATTATAGATTAAATAAATTTCCATGATGATTTTGAAAATTACATGGGTGTGACTATTTTATTATAAGATAATAACATATTATATTATCATTTATTGATTAATTATTTTTTATTTATGATCATTATGTATCATAGATGCAAATCATTCATTCTATTAGTATGTAATAGAGGATCTCAACAAATGGTACCATACTTATAAATTAGGGGTCATCTATTTTTTATTCATTATTATTTTATTATTCTACATATAAACTCCATTTATGGATGATATAATAATTTTAAGTTCAATGTATATAATTATTATTTTGGTGTTGGGAATGAGGATGTAATATTTGATTCCTACATATCATTAACTGATGAATTAGAAGCTTCATAGTACTGGGTTATAATATTGTATATTTTGATATGATTATGTTCACATGATAAGGATCAGACTATGAAGTTTAATGTCAGGTAAAATTAGAGTTTGTCAGAATCATGTCTATAATAGTTTGTTTTGGTACTTAAAAAATGAGAATCAAGTAGTTGTTAATCCAAAAGATAATATATCATGATGATATATTGTTTATATTATGAGGAATATAGAAATGTTAATATAGATCTCATACTGATTTTTTTCCCATGAGGATGAAGTGATAGGTCTCATAATGAGTTTGGACTACTAGTTTGAGGTTCTGTACAACATGGAATGAGTCATATAAATGATGTTTCAAGATTAATGGTATTACCATTGAACATCATTAAGGATTAAAAAATATCCTTTTTGGATGGTATTTTAATCCCACAGAGTTAAAAATATATTTTACAGACACCTAAGAGGGAGCTTCCTTAAAATATTTCGTTCATGCTAGTGTTATAATAACAAGTAATCTCTTATCCCATGTGACTCTTGCATGGTGCGAGAATAAGTAGACTGTATAAGATTATCATGTGTCACAATCACATCTATGAACTCACTTACACCAAATTGGAGTCTCATAGTATTTCATTTATTCTTTTCCACTATGGTATGTCAATGATAATATGGATGGTAATTATTGAATGGTTTCATAAAAAAATAGGGCCTTATATGAAGGGGTACTAATTATAGATATTTATATTTATTCCCTAGTTTATGAGGGTGGTGATATGATGGTTTATTATGGAAAAATGGTTGGGTAAAAAAATTTCTATAATACTATCAATTTCAAAACCACATTTGGGCATTAAATATTATTTGATTAGAAATCCAAAGTGATGCATACCATCTGATTCACAAAAAATTTCTGGAAAAAATTAACAGTTGAATTCTTATTTAAAAACTAAGAAATATCATACAACTACCCTAGAAGATATGATATTTGATACCATGATAATTAATTATTATGAACATTCTGAGGATCCAAGCTACTATGGAACTAATATACATTGATTTATTTTTCCATATGAATTCATGATTAATTGTCCATTATAGAGTGTATATTTCCTAATGATTAATGTCTACTGTAAATGGGGTTCCATGAATATCAAATTACCATATGTGAGACATGAGTAAATATGTGTGTAATATTATATGTTTAATTTTTTCATGCTAAATGGGGTTCCCCCATGTAAATAATAAATAAGATTAGAAGGATTACAACATTTAAAACATGGAGGTTATATTGAGGATGCACCAAAGATTGACATGGGTGAGGCAAAAACAGTAATCTAATATTGAAATTGGATGGATACATGAGCTTATAATGATGATATTCAATTATTTACTTTAAGGGTGATTTATTTCCATGGTGATATTTTTAAATGCTACCCTATATTGTTTTTAAATAGTGATATTATTCCATATAAAAATAAGAAAAATGTAAAAATATATTCCTCATAATGTTCTTTTCTGTTTATTATGGTTGATAACATATTTAAAAATCTGTTTTATTTTATTCATTTAATTATAATTCTTATTCGCTTACTAAGAGTATAATGTATTTGGAATAAGTGTTTGTCTTGTATAGAGTTTATATATCTCTAGGAATTTTTAAAGTATGAAAAGTGGGAGACCGATTGGACTATTCATAGGAAAATAATGGAATATGTTTGAATAAGTGAACACACTCAAGTTCTCCATGGAAGTGAGCCACACATGATAATCCAAATTATGATGAATTACTAAAACATTGTTAAAAAAAGTCTCCTTTTAATAATATACAGTTGATTGGGGGGATCACATTACTATCTTTCATAGATTCCCTCATTTGTGTATTTGACTTATATTCTAATTAAATTTTTAATAAATATATAAAAATTAAATGGGAAATTTTTTTGGTGGAAATTTAATTTTGGATTAGATGTTTCTTAGGCATTAGTGATGAAACCCACATACAATTATTTATATTGAAAATATCGTATTTATATTAAGGGTAAGATGGATGACTGAAACTATTGATTTCATGTATGATTCTTAATGAGAAAGTGGGATTCAACATTATTTGATATTCCATGATATTAGAATATATGGAAATTTTAATTTCTGGTTCATGATGTTAATAATGGGGGAAATAGTTTTTACAAATAAATAATTTACTTAAAATAATTATACCACTATTATGCGGAATATGGAATATGATTTTTATCCTTGCTATGAAAAATTGTTTGATTCCTAAATAGAAAATATTTTAAAATAATATAATATTTATTATTAAATGAATAGAAATATTGATATATTATGAACCATGATTCATAATGGAATTTAGACATCATTGATGAATTTAGAATTTGAGATTTTAAATATGTAAAATAAATCATTTTTCTATGTATTAGAATTGGGGATTTGGTATTTAATTATTTTAAATTAAATTAAATAGAATTAATTAATTGATATTTATTGAATTTAAATATTATTCTCCCCATACTATGTACATTATATCATCGTGAGGAGAAACGAATAATCCTATTGAGAATATTATTATTTAAGAGTTAAAGGAGATGAGTTTTGTTTTTTGGGACACTGAAGTCTTCTATTAGGGTTGAATTTAAATATAATGAACTTATTTGGTGATATAATACTGAAATTTTATAGTATTACTAAAATATTATTTTTTTGTATTTATCTTCACCACAAAAATATTTAAAAGCACCATTTTGATGTATAGTTGGGAATTGTGAATTTCTAGATAATAATCCGGTAGAATAGTATTTTTATGTTTCTATTACTATTTTATTTTGTATAAAAAGATTCATAAATTTGTAGGATAGACTGTTTTGTATGATTATTGACTTTTAAATGTTGAATTAGAATAAAAAATGGGGGGAAATAATATATATATATATATATATATATTATGTTATGTTATGTAAATGCCTTAATGATTCCCCATACATTATATCCTAACGTAGAGTTTGTGCAATAGGAGAATCATATTTAAAGGCTATAGTGTATGGTTAACTGTAGTCGGCCATATATATCATAAATAGAACATATGGGTAACCCAGATTACCTTAACAGTGTGGAACATATTTTTAAGGGTATCCCACATTTCTATTATCCATTAGTAGGTGTGGGGTTATATATGTTCGATAGGGTTACAGATATATTGAACCTACCTTATGTAATTGTAATTATATATGATTTTTTAGATATATTAGCTACATTTCATCAGTTTATTTTCGAACACAAAATAGTTGTTTGGAGAATAATAATTTATTACTTATTTTGATAAATTTACATAAAAAATTTATTTTATATTATAATATTTTGTATATTATTCAATTAAATTACATTTTTACTTGTTGTATAGTGACACATTTTAGTGGAAGTTGTCTAATTAATCATTGAATGTATTTGATAATGTTTGAAAATATATTTTTTAAAAAAATTGATTAATTACTTGTTTAATGTGGGTTTTTTATCAACCATACCCCTATTAGTATATTTTATAATATTTGGATATGAAATATAGTCGTCGAGCCTTTTATGTGAGTGGAATTAATATTACATGAATTAATTACATAATAAAATTATATATTATAAATTAACAATAATTAAATTTACATGGATGAATAATGTGTCCAGATACACCTTGGACCCTTGCACATAAGAATGATTCATCTATTGTTAATAAGGAATTCATAGATTAGATTTTGATGATTTTTATATTATATTCCCAAAATTGGAGAACAGTTATGATATATATGAATGTAATTTCCATTTATATATATTTCATAGTGACCTCCATGTAGAGGGATGTGTAAGGTTGGATTTAAATACCCTAGTAGGACATTATAGATACTTATGATTACTTATGATATATTTTAGTTGACATGATCATTGTGATGAACCCATTTTTAAAATGATATTTGTTTTAAGAATAATGTTTTGTTATATTATATAAAATTATAGAATTATAAAATATATAGGAACCAAAAAAAATATGTTATAAACAATGATCATTTCATTATTCATCTATCTACAAAATTAAAACTCAAAATATTTATACAAGATAAAAAATATAAAATAGAAAAGATAAAGTGGTAAAATATGTGTAAAGACCTAGAGCATCCAGGGAAAGTTTTTTCTTAAATACATGGGAATTTTACGAGTCCGTGAAAATTTACGGTGCTTGATTCCGTGGCCCGGGGTGCTCGGAATAAATTTCTGATGTTTTGTTCGGGTAAGTTTAGTAAGCGTACGAGCGTGATTTTATAACTTTTGGACCGGTGCTCGAAAATTAACTCTGAGAGAACCATTGAACTCATAGTGCCGGTATTCACATATGATGACTTTCGCCTCGATGGTAGATGGTCGAAAATGAATGTTATATTTTGGGGTATTTAATTTAAATTAATTAAAAATAGAGAGTTAATTTATTTTTACTTGTGGTGGTTGAATCCTATAAGAGGTGGTTAAAGGTGGGCGCCACCACACCAAAACCTCCCATGAGAGGTCATGGTGGTGGGTCCCACCCGCACATAACCTCTTTTGAGTGGATATCCTTGGTGGGGACCACACAGGCTTTAAATCCTCATTAACTCCCCATAAATGGGGAGAAAACTCTTCACCTTCCCCACCATTTAATTGAGTCAATTCCACACATTTAATTATGTGAGATAACTCATTTAATTGAAACACTTTTTGAATTCTTTTGAATATTTTGGCCAACAAATTATAAAATGGGATAGCTTAACCAATTATTTTTTGTTGGCAATTCATTTTGTGGAGCATTGAGAAAGGGATTGGAAGAACTTGGAGAACCTTTGCAGAAACTAATTCTCCAACGAAGATCAATCTTCAACCATGCCAAAAGAGAAGGAGTCAACCGTGAAGAAAGCCGTCTTCAACATCGTCACCTCCGAACGCTCATCTGCCAACGATGGAGATCCTCTTCCTTTTCCGAAATTGATGAATCGAAGCCACCCTTCTACGACTTCTTAACGATCATCATTGTACAAGGTAGGGGTTTGAGTTAAATTTGATCATGTTCTACATTGTTCAATTATTTGAATATGTTGTGCCGATTGATATTAACGTAACGTGGAGGGATCAGACCGCATGAACATGGCTCGACCCTCCCCCTTTGATTGTTCTCGTTTGTTAATGACAGAGGCGGCACCACGGCGCCTCCAGAAGAGTAGATCGCGTCGGAGAAACACGACTGACATCGAGCCAACCATGAAGGATCCGGTGGCACAATGCCACATGGTCTCCAGAATAGAGTGGCGTCGTCGCGCTGTGCTGAGGAGAAGGGGGTTGCAGCCAGGCTGGGATGCAGCGTAAGGTCACGGTACCATCGTACCACACAGAAGAGATGTAGGTTGTGACCAGGGAGAACCGCGACCAGGGTGGGCCATGGTGGAGGGGTGTGGCGTCATCACGCCACATGGAGGAAGGGAGTTGCGGCAAGGGCGGTCTACCACAATAAAGTTGGAGCAGCTGGCCAGACCACCAGTTGGGAGGAGCGGGACCCATCGGGTCCCACAGGAGCTTCACCGGCACCACCTGGTGCCGGTTTGGTTCCACCCGAATGGTTCAACCGTTTGGGAATCCAGGGGGCACATGCCTCCCCTGGATGAGGCTAGGGCAGGCCGCCGAGCAACCAAGCTGTCGGGCCACGCGAGCCACCAGTCAGGTCACGCGGGTTTCTAGTTCGCTACGCAAGCCCCAAGCAAGCGATGCGGGCTGCCAGCTAGGCCATGCGGGTTGGGCTTCCCTCAGGCCGTGCCACCCTCGGGTCAGGCCACCCCATCGAGCAGGGTTGTCCTCGGGTCGGGCCACCCCCTTGGGTTGGGTCACTCTCGGGTCAGGCCGCTCTCGGGTCGGGCCACCCTTGGGGCCGGCTGACCGCACGGGCTAGGCTGCTCTCGGGTCGGGCCACCATCTCTGGCTGAGTCGGACAAATGGACCAGGTCAGGCTCTAGTCTGAACCTGTTTGACCCGAATACACCGTTTTTCCGATATCTTGGGCTACGGGTGTCTGATCGACGAATCGTATTTGGTGACAAAATGATTTGAGCAATATGATTCTTTTCACTTACCCCACATGAGTTTTGGACATATTTGGGACACGTTCAGGTTGGTTTGACACTAAAAACCAATAGGGCCCCTGGAACGGAAATGCCAATTACTCACAGACCGGGCGTCCGATTGACGAGCTGTCTATTGCGTTGAGACCCTATGATGAGGTGGACCTTTGAGATACTTTTACTCAGAACTTCGTGATAGTTAGCGAATTGACCAGTATCTCATGTATAGGATCCTCCTAGAGACGAGCGAGCAGAGTACGAATACCTAGTAGATGGTTGAGACCTGACAACTACTTACCTTTTGACTCGAAGTTTTTTGACTAGTCCAGTTGGAAGCACCTCTGTGTGACGCAGTAGACCCACGTTACCTGAAAGGAGGAGTACCTCAGCAGGCTACGAGATAGAGATCCTCTATGTGATCATGAAAGACCCATAGTGGGGAGCGCTTATATGTGAGCGCAGTAGATCCATGGTACTCTATAAGAGGAGGTGCACAACAGTCCATGATAGTGGTAAGCACCTCTTCGTGACATGGCATGCCCACTGTACTTGATAGAGGAAGAGTAAACCATCAGCCAAGGTTCTGATAGTGTGATTGGTGATGTTCCTTGATACTACACCTAGAATAAAATCTTGGTTTGGGTTGAGTCTTTTGATTTATTAGGTTTATTTATGATTGAGATGGGTTACTATATAACATATGTATATGTAAGGGCATATACCTAATTAATGGTTATCCGTTGAATCCATGATTTTTTATTTATCCTTTTATGATTTAGTGAGACCGTGAGTGTCTCAGAGTCCCTACTGAGTATCATTATACTCACCTCCTCACGAGTTATGACTACACCTTGTTGTGTTGGTTGTAGATGACAGATAGCGTTGACTAAGGCAGAGAGTAGCAGGACTGGACGGTACCCAGAGGTAGACCACACGGCGTGACGGTACACGGAGTGGACAAATAGACATGGAGTGATGAGAAGGCCATATGTACCTACCCTTTATTATGGAACCCTGGAGGAATACCCTGTAGATTTTTTACTTCTTCTTTTAGTTGTACTTGTAATTTCCTTTTTTTCTTGTACTTTACTTTTGGGCTTGTATTTCCTACCCCGTTTACTTTCAAAACACTCTTTTCTATACCGTTTTTACTTAGTGATTGCTTATAGTTGGACTCTGATTGTGTGTGATTACAATTTATAATGGAAATGCCTTCCCAGTTTAGGGATTTACACCTTTGGTTCTAGTCACCAGCCCCTAGCATATGGAAGGCGGGCTTGGGGTAGTCACGATATTGGCCCTAGGGGATGGGTCATGACAAATTGTAATCAAAAGAGTCGGTTCAACCGCAAAACATAGGACTCTGATCATTTTTTTCTGTGAAGCAATAGTGTTAATGGTACTAAGTGGTTTTTTTGTTCAGGGATTCTAGTATTGGTGTAGGCAGCTGACGTATCCATACACAAGGACCCTGACTACTGATTTTCGACATAGTGCAGAAAAACACTGATTGTGTGTGTGTCTTTAAATGTTTTCTTAAGTAAACTCAACCTGGGCAGCTCACCAGATATAATCTTTTGACCATGTCCCATCTTTTTATTTCAGGATGCCTCCCCGCAGAGCCCCGAGAGTCATACGATTTGACATCCCACTAAGAAAAAAGCCCTAGGTGCATGGCCATTTACCAGTAGAGGCACCAGCAGTACCACATCACATTGGTCCACTAATTCCATTAGTCTCATCATCAGATGATGCATGCCACTTGAGCGCATTGCATGAGTTCCAACGCTAGAGGCCACATAGCTTCCTGGGAGATACAGACCCACAAGAGGCTAAGTGTTGGCTGGAGGCTATGGTGAGAATCTTCAGTCTAGTAGGGACACCAGCATACATTATGGTGATCCTTACTGCCAGCCTCCTTCAGGCAGTAGCAGGCAGATGGTGGATTTTGATGCTCCATGTGCATGTCGAGGCATCACATCTATGGTCAGACTTCGAGAGCCTATTTTGTGCAGAGTGTGTACTAGACACCCTTCATGTGGTGCGGATGAAAGAGCTACTTCATCTGCAGCAGGGCAGCATGATAGTATCATAGAACTTAGAGAGGTTCACCGACCTCTCGTGATACTTCACATATATGGTATCAGACCCATTCTTCGGGGTCCGTATTTTAGATAAGGGGATAAAACGAGAGATCAGGGAATTGGTGATCTCCCTTTGCATCTCGACGTAGGAGGGGGTGTTATAGAGAGCCATGTTTGTAGAGATTTTTTTTGCGGAGTAGTCACCAACAGTGACACCCACTACTAGATGACACGCAGCAGAGTCTTCTGCAGCTCGGAGTAGACTGACGATGCTAAGGTCAAAGAGGACCAGACCCATGGGTGGACAACATCAGGACTCAGGATTTGTTTTGTGGGGCACCTGGGGTAGTGACTTACCTACTAGGAGCATAGAATGCTACACATTTTGCAGGCAGGGTCACATGGCTCGTGATTGTCTAACCCGTCGTTCAAATGATCATTAGACACTTGAGGGACCTCCTAGGAAGAAGAAGAGGTTCGATCGAGGCGATCTGCATGGAGCAGGCAGATGTGGAAGAGGGGATGGTCGTTTAGCTGGTGGTGGTTGAAGCTATGAGGTTCTACCACCACCACTACTAGGAGGTCCACCCTAACCGTAGGGAGCAGGTGGACAAGGGAGAGTTCAACTTTAGGCAGCTGAGGCATATGACCATGGAACTTTGGAGATGATTCGAGCAACAATCTGTATCTCCTCCACCTTCGCTACAGTTCTTATAGACCCAGGTGTTAGTTACTCTATCATTGCCACTACCCTCGTTTGGAGCCCAAAGATTCTGATGGAGCCGTTGTCTTGATCCTTACGGCTAGAGACTCTTACATAAGTAGACTCGACGATTACGCACTAGTTCCAGAAGTGTGAACTTACTCTAGGAGGGAAGATCTTGGGGTGGGATCTCCTCGTAGTGGCATCGAGGCCTACGACGTCATCTTGGGAATGGACTGGTTATCTATAGTTCATACACAGACTGACTATATTATGTTCAAAGTGTGGTGTGACCACATGGATGGGACAAGGTTCACCTTCACCAGCGAGAAGGGAACCTTTGCAGCACAAGATGGAGTTACTCGGAGGACGGTGTAGCTGATCACTCACTAGTTGTCTTGCCATACCCACGGAGAAGATGATTTGTGGAGTTCGAATTATACTGTAGTGGTAGACTAGTACATAGATGTTTTCCATGACAATGTTTCTGGACTACTTCCTCGTAGAAAGGTGGACTTCTACATTAACTTGTACCCTGGGATGGAACCAATATATACACCATCATATCGGATGCCTCTCGTTGAGCTTCGTGATCTGTGGGTACAACTGGTGGACTATCAGGGGAAGGGATTCATCTGGCCCAGTGTTTCTCCCTAGGCATCCCCAATTCTGTTCGCCAAGAAGGTGGATGGGAGCTTCAGGCTCTGTGTCCACTACTGTTTCCTATACCAAGTGACTGTAAAGAACATGTACCCACTCCCGAGGATTGAAAACCTCTTTGATCAGCTGACGTTAGCATGGTGGTTCTCGAAGATAGACCTCATATCATGCTATCACCAGCTCAGAGTTCTAGATGAGGATGTGCAGATGATGGATTTCAGGTGTCGGTATGGACACTACGATTTCTTGGTTATGCCCTTCGGCTTAACCAACACTCCAGCATTATTCATGTGTCTCATGAACAAGATTTTCCAGCTTTACCATGATCACTTTATCATAGTCATAATCAACGATATACAGATCTACTCGACGACTGAGGAGGAGCATGCCTACAATTTGCAGGTAGTACTGGACACACTCCGAGAGCACCCGGTTTATAGCAACACTCGATGTTCCAGTTTCGGATTTGAGAGGGTCACTTCTTGGGACATCTCATCTCGGTGTCAAGATTAGCAGTGGATTCAGTGAAGATCGAGGTGGTACATTCTTGGGAGCCACCTAAGAGTGTGACGGATTACGGAGTTTCTTGTCCTTGGATTGATACGAACAGAGATTCGTTCCAGACATATGTAGTGTTTCAACACCACTATCATCCTAGAAGAACAAGGGGAGACCATTTTTGTTGTTGGAGAGATTCCAGCAGAGCTTTCAGGAGATGAGGTCGAGGCTAAATAGTGTCCCCATCTTGAGGCTTCAAGAGGATGGCATAGGGTACATAGTTTACTGCGACGCATCAGGGAGTAGACATGGGTGTGTCCTGATACAGGAGCGAGCAGTGATCATATATGGTTCTCGGTAGCTGAGACAGCATGAGAATAGCTATTCTACCCATGACCAGAAGTTAGGATCAGTGGTATTCACCTTAAATATGTGGTGACACTATCTTATGGGAGAACGTTTTACCTTGTACTCTGATCGCAAGAGTCTTAGGTATATCTTCTCTTAGAAGGACCTAAACCAGAGACAATGGTTATGTCTCGAGTTCATCCAAAACTATGACTTTGATATAGTCTATACTCCTAGGAAGAGGAACGTTGTAGCAGATGCGCTCAGTAGGAGGACTGGTATATAGCATCTAGGAGAGGCAATAGAACAGCTGGCCGCTTTCCAAGTATCCTTTGTGGATAGAGATGTAGCATACATTCTATAGTCTCTTAAAGTCACTACTCTGGTCCGTCAGTGAGTCATGGAAGCACAACATGGGGAAGCTGATAGTGAGACGCTACCTGCTCATATATTCCCAGGGCATGAACCTGATGGATTTTATGAAGGTAGGGAGCACGTCATCCTCTTTAGAGGAAGTACCATGGTACCAGTTTCACATCATAAATTAAGTGTTGAGGGAGTTACACATTTCCCCTTGAGCGGTACATCTAGGAGTGGCGAAGATGTACCAGGACCTCTGATGATAGCACTGGTGTCCATGTATGAAGAAGGCGGTAGCATAGTTTGTCTCGCGGTGCCTCACTTCATAGCAAGTGAAGGTAGAGACCCAGGTAACATCAGGTTTGGTTTAGTCTTTAGAGGTCCTAGAGTGGAAGTGGGATGAGATATCCATGGAGTTCATGATGGGTCTTTCACGTACATCTAGAAGTCATGATTTGATACGGGTGATCGTTGAAAGGCTCACCACGTCAGCCCACTTCCCACCGATTAGACACCAGGGCTCAATAGAGAGAGTGGGATTCCACTATGTATAGGAGATTATGCATTTTCATGGAGTTACTTATTTTATTGTCTCTGATTGTGATGAACGATTTATGTCCTATATATGGAAGGGGTTGTATGAGGCTTTCGAGACACAACTTCTCTTGACAATCACCTTCTATCCTCAGAAAGATGGTGAGACCAAGAGGACCATTCATACCCACAAGGACATGCTCTGTACTTGTGTCATCGACTTTGGTCATAGTTTGGAGGATCACTTACGGTTGGTAGAGTTTTCCTACAACAATAGCTATCACTCCACCATCATTGTGGCACCCATTGAGGCCTTGTATGGTTGACCTTGCAGATCGCCACTATGCTGGACAGACCCAGGGGAGACATCACTTGTGAGACCAGAGATGCTAAGAGCTACCACGGAGAAGGTGCCGATCATCTAGGAGCGGATGAAGAATGCACGGAGTAGGAAGAAGTTGCATGCTAACAGGAGGTGGAGGCCTATTGAGTTTGAGGATAGAGACCACACCTTTCTATTGGTCTCACATTGACTAGGACTTTGTAGATTTGGACAAGGATAAAAGTTATCTCCGCAATATATTGGACCATTCCACGTCCTTAGCAGAGTAGGCGAGGTGTCTTACTGCTTAGCTCTTCCACCTTAGTTGCACTGGGTGCACGAAATCTTTCATGTATCTCAGCTGAGAAGTTACGTGCACGACCAATCCCACATAATTGACCATGGAAAGCTAGACAACTATGATGGGGAGACTTTTATGGAGGTTCCAGTGGGGATTGAGGATTGAAAGGAGCAGGTCTTGCGTGGATGGTCGATACCTCTGGTGCACATTAGCTGGTAGTATGGGAACCTTCAAGAGAGCATGTGGGAGCGGGAGGCTCAAATGCATGCTCAATACCCCCATTTGTTCTCATAGTTCAAGTTGTAGAATACAGGAACGTAAAACCTTGATGTGGGGAGAATATAAAGACCCATAATTTTCGTGGAATTATTTTTTCTTAAATACATGGGAATTTTATGAGCCAAAAAATTTTGTGGCGCTTGATTACGAGGCCCGGTGTGGCCAGAATCAATTCATAATGTTTTGTTTGGGTCTATTAAGTAAACGTACGAGTAGAATTATATAACTTTTGAATCGGTGCTCGGAAATGAAATATGAGGGCACCGTTGAACTCTTAGTGTCGGTATTCTCTTATGAAGACTTTCGCCTCGAGGTCAAATGGTCAAAAATGGATGTTAGATTTTGGGGGTTTTCAATTAAATTAAATAAAGACAAATTGTTACTTTATTTTTATTTGTGGTGGTTATAACCTCCTAAAGGTGGTTAGAGGTGGGGGCCACCACACAAAAACCTCCCATGAGAGGTTATGGGGGTGGGGCCATCCCTCACATAGCCTCCCATGGGATGATATCCTTCGTGGCGACCACATGGGCTTTAAACCCGCTTTAACTCTCAATAATGTGGTAGAAAACTCTTCACCTTCCCCACAATTTAATTTAGCCAACTCAATCCATTTAATTAAGTGAGACAACTCATTTAATTAAAACACCTTTTGATTTATTTTGAATATTTTACGCAACAAATTAAATAATGGGTTAGCTTAACCCATTATTTTTGGTTGGAAATTCATTTGCTGGATCTTTGAGAAAGGGATTGGTATAACATGGAGAACCTTTGGAGAAACTAATTCTCCAACGAAAAACGATCTTCAACCGTGCCAAAAGAGAAGGAGTCGACCGGGAGGAAAGCCGTCTTTGACTTCGTCACCTCCGAACGCTCATCCACCAATGACGGCTATCCTCTTCCTTTTCTGACATTGAGGAATTAGTGCTGCCTTTCGGCGACTTCTTCGACGATCATCGTCATATGAGGTAGAGGTTTGATTTGAATTTGTTCCTATCCTATGTCATTCAATATTTGGAATATGTTGTGCTGATTGACATCAACGTAACGTGGAGGGATCAGACAGCACGAACACAACTCGACCCTCCCCATTTTATTGTTCTCATTTGTTGACGATGGCGGGGGTGCAATGGCGCTGCCAGGAGAGTGGATCGCGGTAGGGAAATGTGACCAATGTATGGACCGCCGCAAAGAAATTGGCGGCGTAAGGCTGCTGGGTCGCCAAAAGAGCATGGTGTCGTCACACCACGTGGAGGAGAAGGGGGACGCGGCCAGGCCAGGCCGTGGTGGAAGGGCGCGACTCCGTCGCGCCCCATGGAAAAGAAGAAGGCCGCAGCGGAGGGAGGCCGCGCCGTCGCGCCGTGCGGAGCAGGGGCTCCGCGTCCAGGCGGGTTCATGGTGGAGGAGCTGGAATGGCTTTTCGTTAGGCCATCTGGGAGGAGAGGGACCCAGCGGGTCTCGTGTGAGGTGGACCGGTGCCACCTGGCGCCAGTTTCGTTCCTCCCAAATGGTTCAACCGTTCGAGAATCCAGGAGGGGCATGCACCTCCCCCCTTGACGCGGCTAGTGCAGGCCGCCAGGCTACCAGCTAGCCCAGCCATGCGGGCCGCCAGCCAGGCCCCGCGCGACGGAAAGGCTATGCAGGCCGCCACCTGGCCACGTGGGCTGCCCTCAGGTCGGGCCTCCCCCACGAGACAGGCCTCTCTTAGGCCGGGCCACCCTCTCGGGCCTGGTCGGACCCGCGGACCGTGTCAGACACCAGTCCGAACCCGTTTGACCTGAATACACCTTTTTACCCATATCATGGGCTATGGGTGTTCGATCGACGAACAATTTGTGGAGATGGAGTGCTTTGAGCGAGATTGTTTTTTTGGCTTACCCCACTTGATGTTTGGACATTATTGGGATATAGTCAGGTTGGTTTGAACCTAAAAACTAACTGGGCCCCTAAGAAAGAAATTCCAATAACCCACAGACCTGGTGTCCTATTGACGTGTTGTCTGTTTCATTAAGACCCCTATGACGAGGCGGACCATTGAAATTCTTCTACTTGGGACATCGTGATAGTTTGAGAAACGACCAGTAGCTCATGGAGCAGATCCTCCCAGAGATGAGAGAGCTGAGTACATAGACCTAGTAGATGACTAAAACCTGATGACTACTAACCTTTCAACTCAGAGTCTTTCGACTAGTCCTGTGGGAAGCACCTCAGTGTGATGCGGCAGACCCACAATGGTGAGCGCCTCAATGTGACACAACAGACTCACAGTACTCAAGAGGAGTAATACCTCAGCAGGCTACGAGGGGGAGCACTTCTGTGTGAGTGCGGCAAACCCATAGTGAGGAGGGCCTCTTTGTGAGTGTAGCAGATCCATTGTACTCGATAGGAGGAGTACCACAATAGTCCAGGATAGTGAGAAACACCTCTGTGGGATGCGGCATGCCCACTATACTAAATAGAGGAGGAGTACACCATCAGCTGAGGTTTTGACAGTGTGACTGGGCATGTTTCTGAATACTAACCCTATAATAAAATCATGGTTTGTGCTGATTCTTTGACATTTGAGTTTTCCTCATGATTGGGAGGGGTTACTAGATAACATAGGTATGTGTATGGGTATATACCTATGTAATGGTTATCCGTTGAATCCATGATTTGAGGATTATACATGTTGGATTTAGTGGGACCATGAGGGTATCTGGGTCCCTACTATGTATTGTTATACCCACCCCTACACGGGATATGTCCGCACATCATTGTGTCGGTTGCAGATGAATGACAGTGCTAACCAAGGCAGAGAGTAGCAGGAATGGACGGTACCCGTAGGTGGACCACTGGGCCTGATTGTACACGGAGCGGACGGACAGATGTGGAGTGATAAGGAGGCCATATGTCCGTACCCATCATGTAGGAACCTTGGAGGATGACCAAGTAGCTACATTACTTCTTCTTTCAGTTGTACATGTACTTTTTTGGTTTCTTGTACTTTACTGTTGGGATGGTATTTTCGGCCCCCTTTCCTTGTAGTACTATCTTATTTATACAAATTTTACTTAGTGTTTGCTTCCAGTTGTACTCTGATTATTTGTGTTTACTATTTACAAAGGAAATTCCTTCCCAGCTTAGGGATTTACGCCTTTGGTGCTACTCTCCAGCCCTAGTCTATGGAAGGTGGGTTTGGGTAGTCACGATATGGGCCTTGAGGGATGGGCCGTGACAATATGGATCTCCACATGATGTTATAACCATAATCCCCCTGACCATAACTTTACAAATTAAAAAAAAATTTATAAAACCATCTCGTTTCATAGAAAATGAAATTATATAACCTTCTAATAAATTACAATATATATTGTGTGAATTATTGATGTGGAATTTTAAGGGTAAAAAAATAAATTTGGTAGTTGAGATTTGACTATTATTTACAGTTTCAGAAAAATACCACTGGTCAATTTGACCATTTGTAAGTATAACCAAGAATTATATTTTTATCATTATAAGTTGATTTTATTAGTTGTAATTACAAAGGATAATTGATATTATACTGATAAACAGTGGCCTTTCCCAAAAAGTCATGTTTTTTGAAACCCATTTTTTGAACTTATTAAAGTGGTATCATTAATGGGGTTCTCCCAAAACCATCCCTTTTCTGATTTTGAACATATTAATCCTAAATGAAATAGACTATTAGAGAATGTGATGTTAGTGGTGATTAACACTTGGTTAATGATAGGTGAGAAACCCCAAGAAGCTAGAACAATCAATCACTTTTCACTTAGGGATTATATTGTTTTAATTATGGCTTATAGTTCTTGGATTTATATATTTAATGTGTAATTAATATTTATAAATAAAATTTTAAATACATAAATTATATTTTAAGAATGTATTTTTATAATAAATATATGTTCAAAATAATTGAATTTGATGAATTTATTTCTAGTCACATGTAAACCATAATATTAATTTTTTAGAGATGAAATACATTATAATCATTAAATAATACATTATAATATATTTTCTAATAAAATATTAAATTAAAATATCTTATTGACACACACACTCATATATATATATATATATATATTAATATAATTTTACAATTTCGTATGAAATTTCGAAGAGTGTCAAAAAAAATTGATTTCTTGTTAAAAACTGATACGGTTATTAAAACAAGTAATTTTAGTTATAAATTAAAAAATAATAGGTTTATTGATTTATTATAGAATTATATGAATTATATTTGAAATTATAATGTCAAATTATTTTGGGTTTGGTTCTAAGAAATTTCTAAAATATATTGTTTTTTCTTGAATATTAAAAATGATATATTGAATTTTCAGTTTGTTTAATGTCTTAATATTTATTTAATTAAAATTTAATAACTAATTAATGACAACCCACGACCTAGAATTGTTTTTTATCTTCATTTTAATTATTTTAAAATATTTTAGTAAATTTCATATCCAATAGTAACATTAAAAATTCTAAAATGAATGATTTAATTTTAAAAACATTAATTTCTGATATATTATTTTTTCTTTCATATAGTAATAAATGAAAATAGCTTTTTGTTATGGTGGATTAAAATAACTTAACGTTTAAATAAAATATATAAAAATCAAGAGAAAACATCATGGTTAAGTTAGTAATTTTTAGGGTTCCTCAACCAACATTTCCATGAACTATATTTTTAAATTCTCAATCAATTCCTCAACATTTTCTATAAATACCCACCCATTTATACTTTCCCATTCACACGTAATACATTCTCTACCACATTATGGTATTTTTTTTTTCAAACCACATAGGCCCTCCATTTTTCATTAATCACCCGGGTTTTCAATCCTAATGTTGTAGGTACAACTACTCATGGTAAGGGTAATATCCACTTTGCTATTCTATTCATTTTTTCTTTTTGTCTTATGTATTCAATTTTACAGAATAATTATTTTTTATAAAAATTATATGATTTGTTTTGTTGTAATTGTTGTCTCTCATAATTGGGAGATCGTTTTCCTATAAAATTCCAATTATTTTTGAACAAAATAGAATTTATTTAATATTTATGATTTTTTTCTGATTTCACACAACTCATAATATAAATTTTATAACATGAAAGCACTAAGTTTTATTGAGTTATAAAAATCATCAATATATTCTTGAACTAATGGTTAAAATTAATTTATATTTCACAACAGGGAACATAGTGTTCGTTTTGTATTATGCACAATACTGAGTACGTTCGATAACATTTGATACATGCGAGGCCGAGTCATTCTAAACTACAAGAAACTTTTACTATTATTATTATTAAGTTATTATTTTTAATACCCCCATATGTTGAATATATTCAATGGATAATATTTTCTAAATTGTGAATATATGATTTATCCTTGTATTTAAAATAGATTTTTTGGTTATCAATTAGTATAATTGAATGTCTGATATATTTGAAAATAAAGTGATTTATTTTATAAGAAAACTATATTTCTATGTAGAAACACAATTTCATTTTAAAAAAAAAACTTTTTTTGGGTTTTTCATATAATTTATATATTATAAAATAAGTCCATATTTTTAAAACTCATCAAATACATTTGATAATTATATGATAATAATAATAAAAAATTTGTAAATAAAATATGTTTTTTTTATAAAAGGTAATTTTACCACCATTTCATTGAGAACACATTTTAATTCCAAGTGTTTCCCCTTTAATAAATTTTATTTACATAAATAAAATTCAGTTTTTAAATAGGAATAAAAATATTTAGTTTGGGGAAATTTTTGGTATTATTATGAGGAGTTATATTTATTTTGAATATGGAAAATTAATAAATATTATTTCCATTTTTTATAATTTATTTTTATTTTTAAATTATATGTTAATTTTTAAATGTATCATTAGATAAAAAATGTCAATTATTATAATTTAGTTTATTTTTTCTAATAGGACAATGAAATTTGATATAAAAACATTTATTTATTTTGGAATTTTACACTATAAACACCCACTTTCATGAAACACCTGCAGTTTTAAATTTAAATTAATATCTGTCACATTTTTGTATCCAATTTATAAAAATAGATTTAATATTTTAAGTTATCATTATTTGTGATTTATAATTATTTCAACTTATTTTTTTCCAAAATTATTATTATTATTGATTAAAATAATTTAGAAAAAGTAACATAAAAATCGAATAAAAAAAATAAAAAACCTTAATTATAAAGCCCAAAATTACATATCAATATGCTTGAAATCCATTTAATGTTCATATTTTTTTTCTATAATACATTAAATCGTATTTGGAATGTTTTTCCAGCCTTTATATATCAGATAAATGAGGGTGGACATATATTTTCTAAAAAGTAAAATAATGAAACGTCTCATCCAATACAAAAATGAATTCACCCCTACCACTTGATATCACCACTCAAGTATTTGGATTAGAAAAAACACAAAACACATATGTTACAAAAGCCCCAACATCGTCATATAAGCCTATAGTTTGGCATAAATCCTAACCTGAAGTCTCTTTGATATAAACCACGAGGAGTTACATCAGGAAGAAGTAAAATCCTTCCACATGATATTTTGTTTTATTTTTGATCTACACCCAATAAACAAATATTTCATAAATAATGTTTGATAAAAAAATTATCAGATATATACATAGATTTTTGAATCTAACGTATCAACAAAAATTTACACACCCCCCCCCCCCATATAATGGGTAAATTACATATTGTTAGTGTGTCTGGTGGTCTACAAACTCACAAAATGGTGCAGATCATTTTTCCTTTACCATCTCTCATTGGTGGGAATTATAAGGGGTATAATATTTTTGTATTATATATATTTTAATTATAATGTCATTATTATTATGTAATTATTATATAAAACATACCTTCATTCTTTTTAATTTTTGAAAAATGATAAATTCTTTTGTGGAAGTTTGGATTACAGCCTCAGAAAAGAAATTTGATTTCACCACAATTTACATGGAATGTATCAAGGATAAGTTTAGTAAAATTATATAATATATATGAAAAATTAATTACAAAATAATGATAATATATATATATATATATATGTACGTGCGTATGTATGTATATATTTGTATATACATATATGTCATTTAGTTTCTTTCTTTAAATACAATAATAACATAGAAATATCGTACTTGTGTACGTATAGCCTATTGTCTCCATAAACGGTTTAATATATATATATTTCTATATTTAAAATTTATTTCTAAAAGTTTATATAATGAATATATATTATGTATATCATTTTTATAAATTGAGAAAAATGTGAATCGTAATCTTTGTAATAGTATTAAGAATAACAGGTGATTACAAATAAATAAAAAAACATGGATATTACACGACATATAACATTAACAAGGGATTGTGAATAAATGGGTAATATATGGAAAAAATAAAATCATATATGGTATTAGATATAATAACATGGGTCTTTTCAATATTTTTATTATTTTTATAATAATTATATAGGACTTTTGAATGTGTACGATGAAATTTAAGACATAAGATAAGAGAATTTCATGTTATTTTTAGTTCTATGAGATACATTCCATATTAACCAATTTCATCATTGGTGTACAATATATAGTTCCCACAAAAATTTAAAATAGAAAACTTAATTAATATAATTATATTTAAAAAATTTATTTCATGTTGATCACAATTCTAATACTACTCATGTAGTCAGGGTTTGGTCATCCCAATTTTATTTCTGTGAGACTTATGCCTTAGTCTACAATAATTTTCTGGGTGGTGAATATACTACCCATGAATGTATCCTTTAATTATTAATTATAATTTTCAAGGTAATTACATAACTATTTTAATATCCTTGTTTCATGATTGTAATGATTTAAAAGTTACCAAATCGGTAAAATAATTTCGAATGATTTTTCATTATTTGGGATACATTCAAGGTTATACACCTTAATAATTATATGTGTTGTATATATATCCAATTGATATTTTATATCATGAATATACATTGGGAAGTTTTTTTCGTTAACATTTATTCTTTCATTTGGATCAGTATTGAATACTACCAATGTGATAACAGAATATGTTTATTATCTCATCATTCATTTGTACTATTTAAGATATTTCCTATTTTGATGAAATATTATGTTCCATATATAAATAAAACTCATGATTTTTTTCCTATTTTTAAACAATGATATATGAATTTATCCATAAAAATTATCAAATATTGTATACTTGATTTAATTATTAAATTGTTGTTTGATATATTTTATTTATTTATTTTTTATATCATAAATCTATATTCCTACAAAAATAATTATAAAAATGTTTTAAAAAATTAATTAATATTATTTTATAATTTTAAAAATTATATTTTACAAATGTTATGCCTTTCTTAAAATCTAAATGGAATATTCCTTTACGATTGGTATCAAGTAATGTTTCTAACTATTTAAAGATATAAAAAATGATCATAACGTACTAATATACCCACCATCATGATCATAATTTCCAATATAGTAACATTATATTTTCATAATGATATTTTAAAAGTAAATATTTTCAAAATTTTATATAAATTTTTTTGAAAGGGTATCAATAAATTTATATTTATTTTTTAAATATTCAATTATTTGTTTACAAAATCTTATTTATAATGATATTTAATTCAATTTTTTCAAGATTTAATTATTGGTGTTCAATTAAATTTTTATGAAAGTGTTCCAAAAATGATTTCATTCATTTTTTATTACCAATATTTTTTAAATAATTTATTTTTTAGAATTTTTTCATCTATTCTTGATGTGTTTTCATGGATTTTTGAAGGAAATTTGTAACACCCGAGACTTTTATGTTATATAAATCATCAAAGGAATCTTTTTCTACACAACACTTTCTTGGCTTGCTATACACGCAATCGCGACCTTCCTCGATAGCTTGCGTCGTACGCAATACCGAGTTTCACTAAACAACAATATGCTATTAAAACTAGCCGTTATGAATAGTAATAACCACTTTTTGAAATTTTATAAATTTTATTTTTCAAAATGGACTTCATTTTTGGACTCAGAATATCATAATTAGCCTAGGGTGAAATTTTGGTATTTTTCTGAAAACTTTCAATTTTTGATGAATAGTGAAACCACTAAGTGGTAGGTTAAAAACTGAATTTTGCATAAAACTTAATTTTACCGCTTCTGTGAATGGAATTTCAAAAATCCGAGAGACACGGTTAATATCAAGGACTAAAATGTGGTTCAATGAGATGAAAATAATTTTTTGGTGAATAGTAACTTTTTACTATTTTTACCGCGGTTAATAGTAAATAGGGTAACTAAGGGTAAATATGATATTAATATTACCCTAACACATGTCCTAATTCTATTGGACAAGTGTAATTCGACCAAAAACAATGTTAGGAATAAAATATGACCATTTAGGCCCACTTGGATTAGATTAGGACATTTATTATTAATTTATTTAAAGAAGGGTTAAAATAGTTAAAATCAAAGTTTAATAAGTAAATCATTTTTAATATAGGGTTATACATAAGATAAATTCGATTGTAAATATTCATTAGAAAGCTAAAAATATTTCCTACATGATGGTATTTTATTTGTAATTTTTAGACATCATAAAATTTAATTTATTTATGACACAAAGATGATGCAGTAATTATCTTATTAATGAAATATTGACAAAATTGATCATATAAATACCAAAATAAATGTAATTTGAGACTTTTTATGAATTCCACTAATTTTATAGGTTACTATGATATATTATTATTGATTTAATCAACTTGGTTCCAACATATAATTCTGTTATGACTTTGACAAAAATCATATATCAAATAGTGTCAAAATTGACACAAAATAGTTTTTAAATAAAATATTATATTATTAATTGTTATTTTATTCCTAAAAATCTAAGGTTCGGCCAAATGACTTATATAAGGATATATATATTAATAATAAACAATTTGGGGTTCGTTTGGCATGTTATAGTAAGTGTATTAACCATATAGTGAAAGAAAACAAAAAGACATGGTAAAAGTTAAATTATTTAACTTAGAGTTAAATTTAATTGATAAGGTTAAAATAATATCCTAAACTTGTCTAAATTCTATTGGTTGATAGGATTTCGACCCATCCCCACTTTAGCTTCTAAATAAGACCCTTTGGAACCATTATAAACCAATTTTGACTTTAATATAAAATAATATTTTGAGATATTCCTAAGGTGCCCCTCTCCTCCCTTATAAAAGGGCACCTCCTCCCCCTCCTCCTCACACCAATTTGAGCACTCAAGCTCGGCCAACCCCTGCAATTTTCCCTTCTCCACTTCCCTAGAATAATCCTAGAGGTCCTGGTCTTCTCCAAATACCAATCTTAGTTCCTTAAGTGGAGGATTCAAAAAGGCGTTCCAAAGAAGAGGTAATATCCATTACCGATCTTTTCAATTTCTTTCTTCTTCAACTTCTTCTTCTTTAGTTGTTTCATGATAAAGTAATAACATCAGTATTACTTACATACTGATATGTTATTATAAATATGAAACAACCCTAATTCACCTTCTATCCATCCTACGGAAAAATGAAATCACCGCGCGTGCGTACGTACAGAATACCGTCTCCACGCCGTGGTGTAATCTATTTTCCACCATCACCTTACAAGGATGGGTATAATGGTGTAATGAGTAACTATATATGATTATTATTAAGTAATATTGATACTGAAATAATATATATATATACTCCAATACAATTCCACGATCATAGGAACGATATCATCACTCGTGCGTACGTACGGAATACCGTCTCCACGATGTGATGCGACTCGTTCTACATGATCTTCATTTCATAATGATTGTATAAATGAATTGAATGAATGAATATGGTATATACTACACTAATAACATTCTGGAAATGAATTATCTATAACCTAAAGATAAGAATAAGAATTTATTTGACAAAACACGCATAAGAACAAAAAGTTATAAAGACCCGAGTAACAAGTAACAATGAAATATTACTGACAAGAAGCTAATAATATGACCATATATGATCTCATATCAATATGTATGATTCTGGAATAAGTCAATAACATTATTTAAACCATTATACAGGAGCTTCGGACACGAACAAAGCAAATCGGACCTAAGGTAAGGGAAATATCACAATCTCATTTTTATCCGAGATTGTTTATTCGTAAGTATTTACTGGGGTGTATTTTATCATCCACATCCATGTTCCCTCAATATGTAATATTGTTTCCATCCACTTGAAATAGTTTAAATCCAATTTTACCCTTAGGTGAGTTTTTAGTAAAGAATATGAAAGGAATCTTTTGTCGTTTTTCCGTACGAGGTACTTTTTGACTTTTCCGACAAAAGTACGAAGAATGTTTTTTTTAACTTATACGGCATGAATGGATTTTTAAAACATTACTTCAAAGAAGCTTCCTTTACAAGTTTTCAAGTTTATTTTTAATCAACTTCATTTATTTTAAAGTTGTATGACATGTTATGAAAGGAAAAATGTTTTTGAAGAAGAAAGGATATTTTCCTCAAGAATTCAATTCAAGTGTTTTATCAAAATTATTTTCCATCTAAGATAATAAAGGGTTCTGTTTCTATCCATATTTTTACATTGGTTTGACTATGTTGTGATGGAATTATGTTTATGAATTCCTTTATCATATATGAATTGATTTATGATATCATGATGTTTCAAGAATCCCATTTTTGTTACATGTGTTATGCGATGATGCATGTTTTATGATTATGTGGCACACATAAGAAAGGATTCATTATAAGATGGGTGGGACCTATATCTCCCTCCAATGCATTGGGTAATGATTTTATATCTCATGAGATAGACATGGCTGGAACGGAAGGTTATTTCGGTTCAGTGATACAGGACTGAAACGAGGAGTGAACTCGGTTCAGAAAGGGACTTTGTCCACTAAGATAGTCTTGGCAATGAGTCATGACTAACAAGAAATGATTTTCCATGATTATGTGTGCATGCCACAAAGATTCAAGTTTTATGTTATGATTATGGGGATCTCATTTGCACTTCTATGATTTATTCCATGTTAAGATATTATGATCTCTTTTGCAGGTTTTGATTTTCATAAAGATATGATATGATTTTTATTTCCTTTATTTGCCCTTGCTGAGCATTTGAGCTCACCCTTTTATGTTTTCTTTTCCCCAGGTCAGGAAGATGGATATTAAGTAGAATATGCTAAAAGGGACCCTAGATATGATGAAATAAATGGGAGACACTGTAGAAGATTTATGAACCAGTTGTTTATGTTTCCCCAGTTTCTAAAGACACTATACCTATACGGTCCTTTGTGGTTTTGTCATATGTTGTAATAAGAGTGCTTCAATTTTGAAGTATTAACAATGTATGTAAAGTGTGGGTCGTTATAGTTGGTATCAGAGGAAAGGTATAGTCAACCTTTGGAAACTAGGATGTGAAAGCCTTAGTAAGAACCCTAAGGATAAGTCTAAGCATAGAACACAATCTTAGTGTTTTAGAAATGGCCTTGAATAACCTAGGATAAGACCTTAAGCATGAAAATTTTATTCTTGAATTATGTGGTTTCCTATTATAATTAGTGTTGCTCACACTATTCTTCTTGGTTTTAGTCAATGGCTGGAACCCGAAGGAACCGTGTTAATGCGGAATGCGATGGGCAATGCAATGATTGTCCCCCTGAGCAACCAAACGATATGGGAGCTGGAATGCAAAATCTTGTAGCCATGCTCACACAACTTTCTCAAGCTATGAATCATGCAGGATTTCCAAACGAACAAAGAAGGGAGCAACATTCTGTTGAATCCTTCATGAGGCAGCGTCCACCATCTTTCAGCGGGTCTACTGATCCATTAGTTGCTGAACAATGGATTAGTACTACTGAAAAGATATTTTCAGTTCTTCAATGTTCTGAGCATGATAAAGTCATCCTAGCAGTGTATCGTTTGGAAGGAGATGCGGATCAATGGTGGAATCTTGTTAAGAATACGAGGCAAAGGGATGAAATTGAGTCTATGGAATGGGACGAGTTCAAGAACTTATTTTTCAATAAGTACTTCCCTCGTATTCTTCGAACAAAGATGGAGAAAGAGTTCCTTGAACTGAAGCAAAGGGATGATGAATCTGTTAGTACCTATGAAGAAAATTTTACAAGACTTGCAAGGTACGCTTCTGGTATTATTATCCAACCTGAGAGTAAGATCGATCGATTCTTTAGTGGCTTAAAACCAAGTCTTTGAAGGGCGTTAGCCATAAGGGACTTCAATAGCTACGAGGAAATCGTTCGATGTGCTCTCAAAGTCGAGATGGAGATTGGAGTAACCCATCAGTCAGATGGGTTTGATAAGAAGAGGAAGATGGAATTCAAAGAAAAATCTAAAGAGCACACGGAAAAAAAGATGAACTTTCCCTTATGCTCAAAGTGTGGAAAGAAACATGGAGGGAGTTGTCTTAAAGGGACAAGTAAATGTTTTAAATGTGGAAAGGAAGGTCATCGGGCATTTGAATGCCGTGATAATGGGAAGAAGATGTCAAATGATGCAAACAAAGGAAGGGATACACAGAATGAACCTGCTACACTTCAATGTTTCAAGTGCAAGGAGATGGGGCATTATGCCAATCAATGCCCAAATCCAAGGGTTGATGATGATGGTCGACGTCAACAAACTCTTAAGGCTAAAGACAAAGGAAAGTCACATGCAATTTCTATCAGCGATGTGGAGTACGATAACGATGTGGTGAAAGGTACACTTACCATCCACTCTAAATTAGAAAATGTTTTATTTGATTCTGGATCCACCCACTCTTTTATTTCTGAAAAATTTTCTAAGGGTATCACCGTATTACCTCAACAATTAGATGTTGAGTTAGCTGTGACAACACCTAATGGCACATCAATCGCATCAGAAGTTTATAATTCTTCTCCGATCGAAGTTTGTGGGAAAGTGCTTCCTACAAATCTTGTGATCCTTCCTTTAGTGGAATTTGATGTGATTCTTGGCATGGATTGGCTTTCTCTACATGGAGCTCATATCAATTGCCAAAGAAGGGAAGTCACATTTCATATTCCAGATCAACCTACGATTGTCTATCAATGCAAGGATGAACATAACCTTCCAGTGGAAATTTCTTCCATCTTATGGGTATTGATTCCACTAAATGAAGGTTATTTATCTCAAATGGTTGGTGAGAAACTCACGATTAAGAATATGCCCATTGTACGGGAGTTTGATGATGTCTTTCCAGAGGAATTGGCGGGTCTTCCACCAAATCGTGAAGTTGAGTTTTCAATAGAACTCGTACCGGGTGCTTTGCCTATTTCAAAGACACCTTATAGAATGGCCCCAATTGAGTTGCAGGAATTGAAGAAGCAACTCCAAGAGAATCTTGATAAGGGATTCATACGCCCTAGTGCATCACCTTGGGGAGCACCTGTTCTATTTGTTATGAAGAAAGATGGATCAATGAGACTCTGCATTGATTATCGAGAACTTAACAAGATCACTATCAAGAACAAATATCCTCTCCCACGCATTGATGACTTATTTGACCAACTACGCGGAGCTCAATACTTTTCCAAGATTGATCTTCGTTCAGGGTATCATCAATTAAGGGTCAAAAGGGAGGATATACCAAAGACGGCTTTCCGTACAAGGTATGGACACTATGAATTTATAGTGATGCCATTTGGTCTTACTAATGCCCCTGCTATCTTCATGGATCTAATGAATAGAGTCTTTAGAGACTATCTTGATCAATTTGTGATAGTCTTTATAGACGATATTCTTGTCTATTCAAAGAGCAAGGAAGAGCATGAAGATCACTTGAGAATTATATTGAAGACCCTGAGAAAAGAGAAGCTTTATGCCAAATTTACCAAGTGTGAATTTTGGCTTCAAAAAGTTGCATTTTTGGGTCATATAATCTCAAAAGAGGGGATATCTGTGGATCCAGCAAAAACAGAGGTTATCGAAAGATGGTCAAGACCAACAACAGTAACTGAGATCCGAAGTTTTCTTGGTTTGGCTGGATATTATCGACGTTTTGTAAAAGATTTTTCACGGTTATCTAATCCAATCACCAAGTTGACTAGGAAAGGAGTTAAGTTTGTCTGGACAGAGGAATGTGAAGAGAATTTCAAGGAGTTGAAAAGAAGGTTATCCAGTGCACCTGTGCTCACACTTCCTTGTAGTGGAGAAAGGTTTGTGATCTACAGTGATGCATCCAAGAAGGGATTGGGGTGTGTTCTTATGCAAAATGATATGGTGATAGCTTATGCCTCACGACAGTTGAAAATCCATGAGCAAAATTACCCAACACATGATTTGGAGTTGGCTGCGGTAATCTTTGCATTAAAGATTTGGAGGCATTACCTTTATGGTGAAAGGTGTGATATTTATACTGATCATAAAAGTTTAAAGTATATTTTCACACAAAAGGAGTTGAATATGCGCCAAAGAAGATGGTTGGAGCTGATTAAGGATTATGACTGCTCAATCCATTACCACCCTGGGAAAGCAAACAAGGTGGAAGATGCATTAAGTCGACAAGACCATGCTAGTTTATCCATGATGAGGATCACAAAAGATCCAATATTTATGGATTTACAAAGGATGGATCTTGGAATTATAATGGAAGGGGAAAAATATTATCTTTCTCAAATGAATGTTCAACCATATATACATGTGAAGATTAAAGAGGCACAGAAAGAAGATGTCGAGTTACAAAAGAAGGTGAGAAATGTTCCTGAATTCAACCTTGATTGTGATGGGATAATAAAGTTCAGGAATCGGGTTTGTGTTCCTCCCATCCCCGAATTAAAGAAAGAGCTGCTGGATGAGGCTCATAGTTCTTCATTCTCTATTCATCCTGGAAGCACGAAGATGTATAGGGACCTGAAAGAGTACTTCTGGTGGGATGGCATGAAAAGAGATGTTGCTGAATATGTCTCTCGATGCTTGGTTTGTCAACAAGTTAAAGCTGAGAGACAGAAGTCTAAGGGGATGTTACAACCATTACCCATACCCGAATGGAAATGGGAAAACATCACTATGGACTTTGTCACATGACTTCCTAAAACATCCAAAGGCAATAATGCTATCTGGGTCATAGTTGATCGCCTTACAAAGTCTGCACACTTCATTGCTATTAGAGAGGATTTCTCTCTAGATCAGCTTGCCAGGATATATGTAAAGGAAGTGGTAAGATTGCATGGAGTACCACTTTCTATTATATCTGATCGGGATCCGAGATTTACCTCGAAGTTCTGGCGAAGTCTTCAGCATACTCTGGATACAGAGTTGAGTTTCAGCACTGCTTATCATCCCCAGACAGACGGTCAGTCTGAGAGAACAATTCAAACCCTAGAAGATATGTTGAGAGCTTGCTCTATGGATTTCAAAGGAGGTTGGGATCAACACCTACCTTTGGTGTAATTTTCTTATAATAATAGCTTTCACTCCAGTATTCAGATGGCTCCTTATGAAGCTCTCTATGGAAAGAAATGCAGGACTCCAACTTGCTGGGATGAAGTTGGGGAAAGAAAGCTATTAGGACCTGATCTCGTTGATGAAATGGCAGAAAAGGTCAGATCTATTCAACAACACATAAGAGCAGCTCAGAGTCGACAGAAATGTTATGCCGACAACAGAAGAAAAGACCTAGAGTTTGAAGTGGGTGATAAAGTGTTCTTACGAATATCTCCCTGGAAGAGGTTTATGAGATTTGGAAAGAAGGGGAAGTTGAGCCCTAGATATATCGGTCCTTTTGAAATACTGGATCGTGTTGGGAAGGTAGCTTACCGATTGGCGCTTCCACCGAATCTCTCTCAAGTTCACGATGTGTTCCATTTATCTCTCCTGAGAATGTACATACCAGATCCTTCACATGTACTCAGCTCAGAAGTTGTACCGCTGGAGCAAGATCTTTCTTATGAAGAACAGCCGATAGAGATTCTGGATCGTAGCGAAAAAGTCCTACGAAAAAAGACCACTCGCTTGGTGAAAGTTTTATGGAGAAACCACCAACTTGAAGAAGCTACATGGGAGCTTGAGGATATGATGAGGGAGAAGTATCCTCATTTGTTTGTTGCAAAGTGATGAATTTCGAGGGCGAAATTCTTTTTAAGGGGGGTAGAATGTAACACCCGAGACTTTTATGTTATATAAATCATCAAAGGAATCTTTTTCTACACAACACTTTCTTGGCTTGCTTTACACGCAATCGCGACCTTCCTCGATAGCTTGCGTCGTACGCAATACCGAGTTTCACTAAACAACAATATGCTATTAAAACTAGCCGTTATGAATAGTAATAACCACTTTTTGAAATTTTATAAATTTTATTTTTCAAAATGGACTTCATTTTTGGACTCAGAATATCAAAATTAGCCTAGGGTGAAATTTTGGTATTTTTCTGAAAACTTTCAATTTTTGATGAATAGTGAAACCACTAAGTGGTAGGTTAAAAACTGAATTTTGCATAAAACATAATTTTACCGCTTCTGTGAATGGAATTTCAAAAATCCGAGAGACACGGTTAATATCAAGGACTAAAATGTGGTTCAATGAGATGAAAATAATTTTTTGGTGAATAGTAACTTTTTACTATTTTTACCGCGGTTAATAGTAAATAGGGTAACTAAGGGTAAATATGATATTAATATTACCCTAACACATGTCCTAATTCTATTGGACAAGTGTAATTCGACCAAAAACAAACTTAGGAATAAAATATGACCATTTAGGCCCACTTGGATTAGATTAGGACATTTCTTATTAATTTATTTAAAGAAGGGTTAAAATAGTTAAAATCAAAGTTTAATAAGTAAATCATTTTTAATATAGGGTTATACATAAGATAAATTCGATTGTAAATATTCATTAGAAATCTAAAAAGATTTCCTACATGATGGTATTTTATTTGTAATTTTTAGACATCAAATAATTTAATTTATTTATGACACAAAGATGATGCAGTAATTATCTTATTAATGAAATATTGACAAAATTGATAATATAAATACCCAAATAAATGTAATTTGAGACTTTTTATGAATTCCACTAATTTTATAGGTTACTATGATATATTAGTATTGATTTAATCAACTTGGTTCGAACATATAATTCTGTTATGACTTTGACAAAAATCATATATCAAATAGTGTCAAAATTGACACAAAATAGTTTTTAAATCAAATATTATATTATTAATTGTTATTTTATTCCTAAAAATCTAAGGTTCGGCCAAATGACTTAGATAAGGATATATATATTAATAATAAACAATTTGGGGTTCGTTTGGCATGTTATAGTAAGTGTATTAACCATATAGTGAAAGAAAACAAAAAGACATGGTAAAAGTTAAATTATTTAACTTAGAGTTAAATTTAATTGATAAGGTTAAAATAATATCCTAAACTTGTATAAATTCTTTTGGTTGATACGATTTCGACCCATCCCCACTTTAGCTTCGAAATAAGACCCTTTTGAACCATTATAAACCGATTTTGACTTTAATATAAAATAATATTTTGAGATATTCCTAAGGTGCCCCTCTCCTCCCTTATAAAAGGGCACCTCCTCCCCCTCCTCCTCACACCAATTTGAGCACTCAAGCTCGGCCAACCCCTGCCATTTTCCCTTCTCCACTTCCCTAGAATAATCCTAGAGGTCCTGGTCTTCTCCAAAGACCAATCTTAGTTCCTTAAGTGGAGGATTCAAAAAGGCGTTCCAAAGAAGAGGTAATATCCATTACCGATCTTTTCAATTTCTTTCTTCTTCAACTTCTTCTTCTTTAGTTGTTTCATGATAAAGTAATAACATCAGTATTACTTACATACTGATATGTTATTATAAATATGAAACAACCCTAATTCACCTTCTATCCATCCTACGGAAAAATGAAATCACCGCGCGTGCGTACGTACGGAATACCGTCTCCACGCCGTGGTGTAATCTATTTTCCACCATCACCTTACAAGGATGGGTATAATGGTGTAATGAGTAACTATATATGATTATTATTAAGTAATATTGATACTGAAATAATATATATATATACTCCAATACAATTCCACGATCATAGGAACGATATCATCACTCGTGCGTACGTACGGAATACCGTCTCCACGATGTGATGCGACTCGTTCTACATGATCTTAATTTCATAATGATTGTATAAATGAATTGAATGAATGAATATGGTATATACTACACTAATACCATTCTGGAAATGAATTATCTATAACCTAAAGATAATAATAAGAATTTATTCGACAAAACACGCATAAGAACAAAAAGTTATAAAGACCCGAGTAACAAGTAACAATGAAATATTACTAACAAGAAGCTAATAATATGACCATATATGATCTCATATAAATATGTATGATTCTGGAATAAGTCAATAACATTATTTAAACCATTATACAGGAGCTTCGGACATGAACAAAGCAAATCGGACCTAAGGTAAGGGAAATATCACAATCTCATTTTTATCCGAGATTGTTTATTCGTAAGTATTTACTGGGGTGTATTTTATCATCCACATCCATGTTCCCTCAATATGTAAAATTGTTTCCATCAACTTGAAATAGTTTAAATCCAATTTTACCCTTAGGTGAGTTTTTAGTAAAGAATATGAAAGGAATCTTTTGTCGTTTTTCCGTACGAGGTACTTTTTGACTTTTCCGACAAAAGTACGAAGAATGTTTTTTTTAACTTATACGGCATGAATGGATTTTTAAAACATTACTTCAAAGAAGATTCATTTACAAGTTTTCAAGTTTATTTTTAATCAACTTCTTTTATTTTAAAGTTGTATGACATGTTATGAAAGGAAAAATGTTTTTGAAGAAGAAAGGATATTTTCCTCAAGAATTCAATTCAAGTGTTTTATCAAAATTATTTTCCATCTAAGATAATAAAGGGTTCTGTTTCTATCCATATTTTACATTGGTTTGACTATGTTGTGATGGAATTATGTTTATGAATTCCTTTATCATATATGAATTGATTTATGATGTCATGATGTTTCAAGAATCCCATTTTTGTTACATGTGTTATGCGATGATGCATGCTTTATGATTATGTGGCACACATAAGAAAGGATTCATTATAAGATGGGTGGGACCTATATCTCCCTCCAATGCATTGGGTAATGATTTTATATCTCATGAGATAGACATGGATGGAACGGAAGGTTATTTCGGTTCAGTGATACAGGACTGAAACGAGGAGTGAACTCGGTTCAGAAAGGGACTTTGTCCACTAAGATAGTCTTGGCAATGAGTCATGACTAACAAGAAATGATTTTCCATGATTATGTGTGCATGCCACAAAGATTCAAGTTTTATGTTATGATTATGGGGATCTCATTTTCACTTCTATGATTTATTCCATGTTAAGATATTATGATCTCTTTTGCAGGTTTTGATTTTCATAAAGATATGATATGATTTTTATTTCCTTTATTTGCCCTTGCTGAGTATTTGAGCTCACCGTTTTATGTTTTCTTTTCCCCAGGTCAGGAAGATGGATATTAAGTAGAATATGCTAAAAGGGACCCTAGATATGATGAAATAAATGGGAGACACTGTAGAAGATTTCTGAACCAGTTGTTTATGTTTCCCCAGTTTCTAAAGACACTATACCTATACGGTCCTTTGTGGTTTTTTCATATGTTGTAATAAGAGTGCTTCAATTTTGAAGTATTAACAATGTATGTAAAGTGTGGGTCGTTATAAAATTGGTTTTCAAAATATTTTTCAGTTTGCATTAAATGTGATCTAATATATTTTCAAATAATATGGTTTTCCTATTGAATTTCGTTGTAAAATTAATATCTAAAGATGGAAATGATATTTTCATTTGGAAATTTTTAAAATGAAATTTTTAGTCTTTATTTAAATAAATTTATTTTAGAAATTGTCTTATAAAAATAGTTTTTATCAAAATTATATTTCATTTATGAAATGTTCCATGTGATATTTTAAAATAATTATCCATATAGGATGTAATAAATAGTTATATTTTATTATTTTTGAATATGATCAAATAATAACATTCATATTATTTCATGAATAGTTAATGTTTTGATGGAATGATGTTTATAACACCCTTATATCTTTCACAAAATATATTCTATTGGAAAATGATTCATTTCATTGTTTATGATTTGATAAAAGTATTTTTAAACCTATATCATAAATTTAATATATGATATAATGAGATGATTATGATACCCATTTCATTTCAATGTTTATGATATGATGTTCATGAAACCCTTCTATTTTTAAGTGTTGTGATATGTTGAATTTTTTATCTTTTTAAAAATGTATATATCAAATTATTATGTGTTTGGTTAGACATATATAGTTGTACAATTAATTGGTTAAATATTTATATCTCATGAGATAAAGATGGGAATCAAGTAAGAAGGATTGATCTACTATGAAATATATAGAAACCTGATCCACTCTAAAAGATGGGGAAACCTGATTCCCTATGGGATGGAAGGGAATCCCAATACACTATAGGATGATGGGGAAATCCAATCCATTTTAAGGAAAGGACTACGACTGGGGATGGTGATGTGTCTCATCCAATAGGTGTAGTCCCCAGGAAGATCCATATGAGTTTTTAGAAATAAGCCATGACTAATAGGGAAATATTTTATATTCATTTACATATTCATAATAACTATGTCTTATTCCAATTATATTCTCTCAAGGCATATGTTTATTTATTTATATTATTATTCTTGTCTTAAAATATAAAATTTTTATAATGTGGATTCTTGTTATGATTGTTTATATATATGTTATGATTTTTTTTATGATCTTTTTGTTATAACCTTATGAACATGTTATTATTATATATCTCCAATGATTATCCTTACAGATCATCTTATATCAACCAATTCATATTTTCTCCTTTCATTATGTTATTATTACATTTCATATGTTGGATTATTAAAGAAAAATATCATTAAGCGATATGCTAAATATATTTTAGTATATTATAATATTATGTTTGCTTGTTTTCAAAGAATATAAACTTTTGGGATTCAATTGAATTTATTAAATGTTATGATATTTAATCTAAAATGATTTAATATCCATTTATATTAATCCTGCTTAACATTTTGTGAAATATTAATGATCATCCAAATGGGATTGTCACTTGAGTGAAATATTTTGTGAAAATTAATGTCAATTTTTCATTATAAATAATTAAAAATGTGTACCTTGAACAACTATCATACTCAACAAAAATGAGAATTAAGGATCTAACTATGGGATCCGGTAATGCTTACCGTGGTGGAAAGAAGATTCATTTTATTTTTTATTGAATATGTAAAACAATTACACAAGTGAAGTAATTTAATGAACAAGAAATTATTATAAATTTGGAACATAAGAACACGAATCATGTAACAATAAAGGGATAATTAAATGTTTATTTAAGGGAATAAATGTAAATATTGGCCTCCATATTTTATTATAAATTTTTTTTTGGGTGGAGATTATTTTCATTATGACATTAAATTCCATAAATGCAAATCACATGATGTTACCAAAATGGTTCTATGAGTAATGGTTTTTCAATTTATAATTAAGATACAAAAATTGAAATATTAATGGCATGTTCTATTCTAATAGTATATTTTATAATAATGATTAATTTCTATTTGAAAAATGATAAGACAAGGTTAATATTTCATATTTTAGGAAATTAATATTATATACTAAGATGATGGATCCTGATTAATATATTAATTTTTAAGTGGGATAATTGTAGTTTATATGATTTTAGATTCATGACTTGTGAATTTTTAAATAATTAATGATCATTTTGTTAATGTTTTTCATTATAAATTTACAATAATATCGTAAATGGATTAGATGGTATTTTAATGTGATTTAATTTAAATGTGAGATTCATGTGAAACATATGATTATGGTAATAATATATATAATATTTTCTTATTTATGGGAAAATGAAGTTAGGCTAAAATATATGTTGGATGGGAATTAGTAAATTGAATGGTAATGATTACATTGGTAGTAATTAAGGATTTTTCAACAATGGGTCAATGTTGTTGTGGATGATGTTTATTACATTCTTGAACTCCTAGAATATATCAAATAAACATTGAGAAAAACTACCTTGCTGATTTTCAGTAACCATTTGTGGTAATTCAGGCTATTACCTTATTTTGTGACAATACTTTATAAAGGTACTCACACGTTTCATATGCGACAACATAAGTCATTATTTTGATATATGGGAGATAAATTAAATTATAGTTTAAAAAAATTTATTCACCTTATTTCTAATGTTTTGGACATATATCTATTATAATGCTTATAAGGTTAAATTTTTTTGGAATATATAATTTAAAAAGCATATTTTTTTATTAATGTATTATTTCACTATTTGAGGATTTATGCATGTTAGATAACTTATTCAATCTTTTTGTTGTGATTCTGACCAAAGATAAAAGTAATGACATGACATTTCATTTAATGATCTCATTATTTAATAATAATTCATTAATGAAAATTTATACTTCATTTCATTGAATTATAGATAATGTTCAAATTCAACTATGTGCAACCCAAGTGTAATATTGTACATTTTATATTGATTGAAATAATTTCATTACATTTTCTCATGAAGATTCATCAACATTAGTATAAGGGTCATTAAATTAAATGTTATTTCAATATCACCATTTTTTATTATAACTATAACATTTTTCATGCCACATTGGGATACAGATTTTCGATGATTTAATTTATCATAACCATGTTCTATATAACTCTCTATCAGAACAGTATATTTAGATTTATCATCATTTTCCATGATTAGTATCTTATGTTGTACTATTAATAGACCAAGTTATGAGTTACTTTTCGGTTCTATTTTGGTTCCAATATTTCAATTTTAATGTTATTTTTAGAATTGATTTTTATTATTTGGTTTTTTAAGTTATTATAAAATATTATTCCATTAAAAAAATAGAAAAATTGGGGGGGATTTATTTTACTGGTGGTAGAAAGTAATATGATCATAATTTGATAAATTTTGTTTTTCAAATTGATAAGATATTCTAGATAATTTTTTTTTGATTTCACATAACACTGAATATAGCATTTATTATATGAAATATTTTTTAATTTAGATATATGAAATACCATTTCAATATTATGATTTATGAAGCAATTATATTATATTTTCATACACAGAAAATTATGTTTGGATTGTATAACACACAATTCAATGTATCATTGATATCTTTTATTACATGCAAGGTTGAGTTATATCAAAATACAGGATGCTACTAATATCATTATTATAATATTATTATATATACAATGAAGCATTTTTTATGGATGATATTGATGAAATTGCGAAAACATAATTTACACATTTATAGAAATTAAACCATTTGTTATTAATTAATAGGTGTGAATGCAAGAACTATTTTATAACATAGAAATTAATTTTATATGAATAATATTTTTCAATTAAAAAACCAATTTTATCTCAATGAAATTTCAGAAACCCTCCTTTTATTGGTTTTAATAAAATATTTATAATATATATTTAATCATTGGTTTTTTTCTTATGAAATATATTTTATAGGTATAATATAGGAACAAATCCATGTTTATTACTAACAAATGCATTTTTAAAGTCTAATATTATCCCTTTTTTTCTGAGAAATAAATTTGAATATAAATTTTCATACAATACAAAAATTTGACAAAGTATTATTTTATATTTATAAAATCCCTTCAATATTTAATTTGGGTAATTTTATTTATTTTTTTGAGAAGTTTCATTTGTAGATTAGTAGAGAAAAAAACTCATTTGTAATACAATACTCATTTTTCAGACATATTATTTAAATATTTAATTATATAGTAACTAGGTTTAGAAATATAATTATATTCATTATATAGTAAATACTAAAATTAAATGCATTGAATCAAATTTCAAAATTAAATTGGAAATAAAAAAATTACAAACTTTTGGAATTTTTTCATTAGGAACCCCAGTTCATGACATGCCTATAAAATTAATTTGAAATTAATTTAAACCCATTAAATTTCAATAATTTGGGAAAAAAATTTAAATATCTGGATTAATATAAAATTATAATTTATAATAATTTGAAATTAGTGTTTTTCAATAATATTTGTCAATGTTACAAAAACATATAACAACATGGACAAGAAGAATTGGACTAAAAATTTACTTAACCATACATATATGGATCAAAATGACCAAAATAAATGTATAACTAATGTTCATGATAATATTTATACTAAATATTCCTTTTTAATTATTTTTACTACTATTGGAGCCGTATTACATATGAAAAATGTTGGTGTATTTCCATTTTCAATAATATAAAAGAATGAAACTCCTCCTCCATCATAAAATGTACTCACCCCTCATACTAAATCACAAGTATCAAACACATTTAATTTAAAACATGTTCCAAAATAACCTTTTAAATCAAAAAATTCATTCTATAAGCCACTCATTTGAAATAAGTCGAAGAATGCAATCCCTTTGCTGTAATCCAAAAGGAGTAACCCAAAAAAGAGGTAGAATCCTTCCATAAGGTCTTTTGTTCTATTTTCATTCCCCACACCCTCGAATATTACTGATAAATTATTATTTGATAAAATATTTACCCTAAATTTCATTATCTATTATTATTTTATGTGTTATACTTAATCATTCACACACTTCCATCAAATGTGTACTGAACTAACCAACCGTGATTATGGCAGACTATCACCTCATGAAACAATGTTGTTTGTTTTTCCATTACCACAACTCATGTGGGGTAATTATAATGGAAAAGGTATTTTTATATAGTTTATATTATATTTATTATTAATTTATTCTTTTAAAAACATTAAATAAATCTTATCATCATTCTTTCAATTTTATGTTATTACGATAACTTTTTTTCTAGACGTGTGGATTACTACCTCCTCAAAGCGATTTGATTAATTCCCATTTTACATGGAATGTATTAAAGATGAGTGTATTAAAAATATATCAAATATTATAAATAATAATACTATTTTAATGATAATATATATGTATACATACATTGTAAATGTCTGTTCCTTCATGTTCCGTTACATTACATGTTTTGGTCATTAGATGTGTTTTGATGAGACTCGGAGGGAGTTTAAAGATAATAGGTTTCTAGAGGTCAAAAAAAGTGGAATAACATGTTGTGTATGTATATTACATGTTTTAAAATATATTTCATCGATTTTCATGTTTGGTTTACAATGTCAAATATTTCATGGTTAGAAAAATAAAAAATAATGTATAGGCGAATCATTTTTTGGTGAAAAATGTACCACATGTAATACAGGAAGTGAAGTGAGGTTACATGTCATGTGATACCCAGATCATGTGCATTTTAAAATTTAATTTTTCAGCCAAACCATAATTTATTCAGCTGGGTTTTCCTTTTTACACTTTTTTTGGGTGAACCCTAGGACGCCTAGATTGTTCCTCGGTACTTTTCCTCCTTATTCGATTAGTTGATCCCAGTGGATTTTTGTTGGGGATCTATGGTTGATCCTTGGATATTTCTATTATCTACCTCATCTTTTTTATTCTTTTCTTCATCGAGATAGCCTCTATGGTAGTGTTTATTTGATTTGGGGATTCATTGGGTTGAGTTTTGATGGATCCTTGGTGCGGTGTAGGTCGATACATCATGGTCCCACTGTGGTTATGGATTGATAGTGTTTCACTTTCCCTATTGTGCACATAAATTGGAAATATTTCATTTGGTATGATTTAATTAATTTCCCATTATTTTATATCAATGGGGGAGTAATATTTTTTATCCATTGAATGTGATTGTTATGAATTAATCAAATATAATGTTTTCTTATTTAATGGTGAAGGGTGGAGGGGTAAACTCCACATGTTTGTACTTCCTTTATGTGATATTGATAATTTGGTATTATCAGTATTGATGCCCCACTAAAGAATGTGTCCTTATGTGGATTCTATTGTGCTGGATACATCTTATATGGTTGTTTCCTTTTTTGATGATTGTTTAATATCACTCTAAAATGAAATTGGATAAATACTTTTATTTGGATAATGAATGGATTACCTACAATTATATAGTTCATATGACAAAACCTGAATTAAGTGGTTAAAATTAAATAACGGATTCCATGTTAAATCTAAAATTTTGTTTTTCCTCAGTACGTATTGTGAGATAACGTTGAGGCTTATTCTAGTTTATGTTGATTTATGGTTGTGAGAATGGTTCTCAATTTTGGATAGGCTTCAGTGGTGTAATGGAATCTTAGGTTGATATATTGATTGATTTTGGGATGGATGAGATGTGTTGTATAACTGGGATTTGTGTAGGTTGTGTGATTATGTGTTTCTAGATGGAATTTTGAGTTGGTACGTTGGTTCCATTGACATGTTATCTATGCGGGATGAGTTTTATGAATGAATATATTATTTCTATGGGTTCATGTCCATGTATAACATGAATAATGATTCATATAATCTCTATAGATCGATATATGATATAAAAAGTAGTGGTAAAACTTGTAGAATGTGGAACAATGTTTCCTTAATATAAAAAACCATTAATTTATCAAAATATTCTTGTTATGAAGTGTTTTTTTGTTTCATGTAATGTGTGGTGCATGATAGTTTCTCATTTAGTGATGTAAAGAATATATAATTGTATAATAATATTTGGAATTAATTGGGTTGTCTTGGCTAATGGGTAGGAAAATGTTAATGGATAAATAAACAATAGGTTGTGTGGTTGAATGTGGTTAATCCTAAACAATAAAATGAATTTTGTGGCAAAATGAAATTGGTTGGAAATTGAAAAAAGGGTGTGTCTTATTGTGTGGTGTTCAACATTTAAAGGTAGCCAGGAAGGTGGTAGACTCATGAGTTGATTTCAACCTAGAATCCCATAAGTTGGTATTGAGTGTTTGGTATGATATATATATATATATTTCTGTGTGTATATTCAATGGGATTTTTTTTCTCACCCCCCATAGTTGACAACTATGTGAAAAAACCCACATCGTCTTGGGAAAGTGTGTCATTCCAAAACATCCTGATGGGATGGTGGATGGATAGACACATGCTCATAACTGATCCCTCTTCTAGGTGTTCATATACCATGATAATTTAGGATGGTTGTGGTGAGGTCTGACTCCCATGTGTGTGTGGGTGATTTGAGAATTCCTAAAATTATTTTGGGTGATATGTGGTTGTATATTCACAATTAACTTCAGGATGATAATATTTATTGTTTCCAATGGGTATTCCAAATGAGGTTTGTTTTGATGCATATGTTTTTATGAGTGGGATGTTATGTGGGTATTGAAATGATATATGTGGTCAAGATGTGTTGTGTTTGTGTCTTATGCGTCTATCAATGTGATGTGATGTGGGGGAGACCAATTTTTCAATGGGATGGTTGTGGAATGGTATGATCAAAAGTGGTTGGTGCACTGGTATATCTGTTGTTAGGGTGTGAGTGTGTCTAATCCATGGGAAATTAGTGCAGGTATGAAATTATCTGTTTTCATTACATATATTACATTACATGACTTTCCTTACTTAATGAGCGTTCCATGGTGAGGTTGGTATGGACATTATACATGTTAGGTTCTTTTTGGTCATATTGTTTTCTCATAGGAGCAATGGTATGTTTCTCTCAATTGTGCAAGATAGACATTGGAATTCTAACTGAGTATACTGTTATGGTCACCCTATGTATATAATACTATTTATAAATCTCCATAGGGATTATGTCGAATGTGTTGGGCATTACTATCTTGGGATTTTAGAAAATTGAGGATTCACTGAATTATAATACATTTGTGTACTTTATTTTAGAGTTGTATTGTATTTTTACAACTTTTTTTTGGTCATGCATGTTAGAAGGGTTTTTTCTTTCATTTATATATCTATTGGAGTTATTTTGTATGGTCCATCATATCTACCAATATTGTTTCCATTTAAAGGGTAATTCGTCCCATTTTGTTAGATTCACATAACCTTGGTGTTAGTCGCTATCATGTGGCCTATTAGAGGTGGGAATCATGGGTCGCTATTTCACTTTCTTCATTTCCACCCCAAGAAGGGTCTCCTTAGAGAAAGGTTTTCATGATAGAATGGAATAAGATCTTATGTTTTAGAGATATAATGGTGTTTGGAGATATGAAAAATTAGGATTTAATGGGGTTGTTGAGAGATAGTAATAGTTTATATTGGTGTGTCACATATTCCAGGGAAGACGACTAGAAAATGGGATTTTAGGCCCATGTTATCTGAAAAAAGGAATCTGATAATAATGAATGACCAAGTGAGGCTACACCATTTCTATGTTTGATACCCCATGAAAGGTATATAAATTATAATTACTTGTGTTCTTGTGGGAGTTGAGCTAGTATTATTGAAAAAGGTGTATTAAAATACCATTGTTTTATTAAAAGTGTTAACGTATTTAAATACATAGTCCAGACTACATGGACTTAGAGAATCATTGTTTACCTTTTCAGCTTTGAAACATTGGAATCATCCATGAGTGGATCATTAGTAGAGGTTCATCAAGCTAATCTGGTTGATTGATAGAGGCTTGATCTGGTTAAGGAAGATGACAAGGGGTAGAGGAAATTGAGTTCTTTCCAATGGTAGGCTATGGTGTTGTACAAGGGTAGTGTTACGATCATGGAGATAGAAATATGGATCGAGGAGCATGAAATCGCCTTCAATTTTCGTTGGGGCCTCAGGGAGTACTAGAATTTTTTGGCAATCTTCCATATCTAGGGAGTTAAACATTAGTAGTGGATATTTATCTACGTGAATTAAAAGAGGCGGCCATTTTGATGGATGACATTGAGATGGTGTTCCGAGTGGACTTTCGTTCATATAAAATAAGGGTTGAGAAGAGGCATGAGATAATCTACCTTCAGTAGCTGAGTATGTCAGTGCAAGAGATGGGGATCAAGTTCAATTATCCACTGCAATTCATTATAGAGAACATTCCATATTTGGAGTTTCATGCGAGCTGTCTTTAAGATGTACTTTTAACTTCAATATTTTACATGGTAACCCAGTTTATGTTTATATCATACCTGGATGTTCAGAGGAAGGAAGATATGATCATGTGGATTCACTCATGTGGTGGTTTACCACTATAGGAGTTCCAATATGGTTCATCAAGAAGTACAGTTTCCTGTGGCTTGTCACATAAACCAGGACCTTTGAGGTTTTGACAAGAATTGAGTTCACCTCAACAGCTTTTTTTGACATTATGGTCCTTGTTCCTCTCGCATGAACATGGGACCAATGTGATTCTTTTTTATAGGTCACAATAATATTCAGAATAAGAGTCCAGTGGCTATTCGAGATGATTTTGGTGGAGGTGGACATGTGTAGTGCCAGCTTCAATAGTAGTTACCATTCAACCCATTTCAGTAAAAGGGGTAGCATTCCCATGTCAAACCAATTGAAGACAGTGTAGGTAAAGGACGACCATAGGATCATCCTTGTCAATTTGTACCTTTTTCAAAATTTAATCATGTAGGTGGTCATCATTATAGAGTTAGTGTATTTGGGAATAAAAAATTTCATGAAATAAAGTTAGTAGTTCCAGATGGGCCTAATATATTCATAGGTACGATCAATTATTTTGGAAATTTGTTTTTCCCATGTATTATTCATGACAATAAAATTCCTTGGTTGCACCCACTTTGCCCCATTTACTAGGAATATAAGTGGAGAGGGTTCCATGGACACTTGTGTGGAGTATTCTCATAGGAGGCTATACCTACTTGTTGGATGTGTGATCGGGGAGTAGATTGATTATGGGACATCATCTGTCCTCTGGGGATCTATTATTACTATTGATGCAGCCATATGATGTCATCCTTTTCATTAACTGGTTTTATTTATTATATTCTCTTATTGACTGCTTCTAAAAGATAGTTGTGTTTCTATATGTTGATTCCCAATGTTTGTTTTTTTTTGAGGAGGATGGTCACATTGGAAGACAGTGTATGGAACCCCTCCACTATATATTGGTTGATTATTCTATGGAGTATGTAGTCATTTAAAATATATAGGTTCCAATAAGTCTTGTTTAGTTCTCATATTTTACCCCTCATGAGGTTTTGATTATACACCACCGACATTTTATTGAGTTTGGGAAAGACTTAAAACCAACTGATTCTATGATTTTGGTGGATTTGTTTCATAATAACCTTATATATCATGGGAGTCGTGAAATCAAATAGATGATCAATGAATCCCCAGTTTATATATCCTACAATCTCATTGTGGTGTACTGTAGTTATGTTCACAAAAAATATAGACAATGGTCTAGGGATATTCATACACTAATAGAGGTTTAATTAGGTAACAGTTATAAACTATTTCCCCCATGAAGGATAGCCAATATTTTTGACTAGTTAAGAGGGGTAATATGGTTTTCTATGATCGATATGTGGTTCAGATAACACATGTTAATGTTGAAGGATGGAGATATCTCGAAGGCTAATTCTAGATGTAGGTTTAGGCACTTGGAGTCAGTATTTATACCACATGAGGTTACAAACACACTATCTGTGTTCATGGGTCATATAACCTACATGTTTGTTGAGTTCCTAGAATGTTTTATCTTCATGTTCATTGATTTAATGTTAATCTACTCGAAATTAAAGGATGAACATTATGTGCATCCTAGAACTGTCTGGTAGGTTCTTCAAAGTCACCATCTATACTGAATGTTGTCCAAGTATAAGTTATGGGAAAGAGGGGTGTGTTTCCTTGGGCATGTGGGGTCTCAAAAGGGTGTTACATTAAACATGTTGAATGATTATGTATTTTTCCTTGGGAATATCCAAATAATGTTGTATGCTTTTGTAATATTCTTAGTATACAGAGTCACTAAAATAAAAATATACCGAATTTCTCTGGAGTTTCTCTACCATTCCCAATATTGACTAGGAAGGGTCATGTTTTTGTGTGGAGTGATCAATTTCAGGCAGTGCTTGGCTCTCTGTTAGGGATGTTGGTTAGTGTTTTAGAGCTCTATTATTCTGGAGAAGTGGTGATATTTTGGGGTTCTATAATTCTTCCCTTAGTTGATTGAGATCCATCTTGATGAAGTACTGGATATTGATCTCTTATAGGTAAAATCATTGATGTCCCCCATTAGAATAACTAGGCGACCCATGATATAGATATAGAAGTGGACATGTATGCATTGGCATAATGGAGATGATACCTTATTGGGTAACTATGTGTGGTATTCACAAATCATAAGTTTAGGAGTTGTATCTTTTCCCAGTGGGATCTAAAATTTTATAGTGTAGGTGGATGGAGTTATTTAAGGGATTCTATTTTAAAATATCTTACAAGAAGGGGATCATGAATTTTGTGGCCGATTCTTTGAGAAGAAATTAATAGAAGGAGGATGTTCAAGAGATTGCATATTCATGGAACGAAATGAAGGAGTTTGAATCCTTAGACATAGATTAATGAATCGAAGATGTAAGAGGATATCAAAATCAGATGATTGTGAATTAATCTCTAATTCAGAAGGTGGAAGATTCATAGATGGCATACTTTGAGGAAGAGGTGTTGCGCAAATATGTTGGCCATTGTGATTCTCAGATGGGTAGTCAGAGGCTGATCAATATCGGATGTTTCTTTGAGGAATGTTTATGGATCCAAAAGAAATGTGTAGTGTATCCTTCATGAGTTTTATATATAACCTTCGTTGGTACATATATATGTTTCTAGGAATTATTATGGCATAAATATGATGTTTTAGTGGCTTGAGATGAAATGAGTAGTGGCAGAGTTGCTGGTGATATTCTAGGATTGACATCATGTCATGGTCAAGATTCATGATCATGAATGTTTTTTGTAGACCATTGATATTCCCAAGTATAAATGAGATAACTTATCAATATATTTTTTCACAGGGTTACACAAATATCCACAAGGTTATAATGCTATCTTTGTGATATTATATCATGTGATTAAATCCCTTCACCTCATATCTATTAGGGATTCGGGCATAGTCAATGTGTTGGAAAATGAATTAAGCTTTATCCAAGGATTGTTGGACACTATGATGTGTTGGGGATAGTCGGAAACATGTCACATCGGTTAGTGCTTCCAATATAGTTAGAAAAAATCCAAGGAATCTTTCACATATCTCATCTTCTTTGGTATCTACACGAAGACCCTCATGTCATTGACTAGGGAGAGATTAATATTGAGGATGACGTGATGATTGTGGAGTGGCCCATGGATGTATGGAGTTTTTGAGGGAATGAGTAATGTCAAAATACCGTTCCCTTTGTTTCTGTGTTATGTAGGCACATTGGAATACGTTAATGTAATTGGAAGAAATAAAATCATATATGTTCCATGTACCTAGTATTTTTTTGAGATTGTCTATGCTATTTTTTTCTTGTAATGTTATGCTATAGTCCCTTTGTTTTATGATATGATATTTTTTCCTTGATTTATGATGTGTTCGGTATGATTTGTGATAAATTTCTAACATATTATTTAGGTAGGACTGGATTCTTAATCGAGATGCATTAAATAAGATGTGATTAAACCTATTAAAGAAATCCAGTTCCACCCAGAGAAGATAATGTCTTTATATAGAAGATTTAGCTCCCTGATTCATATGTTCAGAGCAATTCGGTTCATTGGTTTTGTGGAGATGTTAATAAATGGATTTTTATTACTCGTGTTGAAGTGTGGTAGTGTTTTTCTTGTGTTTTTTTCAAAAGTAGTGTTTTATATCTGACGTGATCCTTGAGATGTGTTAGATAGAGTCGTTGTTCAGACCACATTCATTATGTGCTAGGATTTTTGATTCTCAAGGACGAGAATCCTTCGATAGGTATGTGATGTAATGTTCAATGCTTGCATGGTTCATTATTTTGTGGTTTCTGGTCATTGGATGTGTTTGGAAAATAATCGAAGGTAGATTGTAGTATTTCAATTTTTAAATGGTGGGAAGGGGGGATTACACATCATACATCTATATTATAAGACATGAAACTCAATTTCAATGCATGTCTTGTAGGATCCACAAATTGTAATATATAGAAGTTATAGTAATTAAATTAAGTGGAGAGGACACACATAATTTAGCCAGAAATGAACCATGTGTACTACATGACATCAAAGGGGATTACACGTTGTGTAATACCCACATCATGTACAATTTTAAAATTTATTTTTTGGTTGAACAATTATTTATTTGGAAATAGTTTTATTTTATACCTATCATTTTGGTGAAAATATATTCACCCCGAAGTGTTCTTCACGACCATTCGTCCCTCTTCTATTTGTTGATCCTGGTGGGTGTTTTTTATCAATTTGAAGTTGATCTATGATTATTTTGCTTCCATTCATCGTCTTTTTTCTTTCGTTCATCTTATGGGGATCTTCTATTCCCATGTCTATTTGGTTGGAGGGTGTGTTGGGTTATGAATTGACTGATCATTTATATGGTATTAGTCGATATACCATTTTCATGGGGCATTTTTATTAATCATGTGTTCTTCTATTCCATACATAGTACAATAATTGGACACAGTCTATGAGGTATGAATTCCATCATTTCTTTTTATTATGTATCATAAAGGCGGAATTTTGTTATCCATAGATTATGGTCATCCTGACCTAATAAAAGATAATGAAGTTTCATAATTTAATGAATAAGTGTAGAGGTGTTTGATCCAAATTTTTTACAACCTTGATTTGATTTTTTATGTTGAGATTTATTTTGGATTGATTCCCTACTGAAAATTGTGGTCTTTGGTTTTTTTCATTGGGTACATCTATTGTGGTTGTTTTATTATTTTTGATATGTCTGATATCACCCATAAATGAAATTGGTTAGCCACCTATTTTTAGATATCGAATGGATTCTCAAAAATGATATAGTTTATTTGATAACTCATGAATTAACAAGTGGAAAATAAATATGTAATTCCATGTTTAATATGAATTTTTTTGACTTGGTCTATGAGGTGAGGTGATGTGTGGCCTTTTCTTGGTTTGTGATATAATATGGTTGTGAACATTATCTTGTTTTGTGGAAGGGTTTGGGTGGTGTAATGGAATCTCTAGTTGACAGATTGATTTATTATGGTATGGATAAGATGTTTTGCAAAATAGGGATGTGATTAGGTTTTGTGGAAATGATCTACTACATGGGGTTGTGAGTTTTTTTTGGAAACACTGATTTGAGATCTGCGTGGTATGATTTTTAAGAATGAATGATGTGTAGTTATGGGATCTTCCCCATTTATAACATGAATAATGCTTCTCCTCATATCTAGATATCTATATATGATATATAATAAATTGGTGTCAAATGTGAATAATTTAAAATGATGTGTGTGTAATATGGAGTCAAATTAATGTATCTAGATCCTCACATTCTGAAATGATTGTTTGTGTGATTTCTATGGAGTTCTTTTTTATTAGGTTCCCTTATAGTTGTAGAATGAATAAATAAATGATTAATAATATGTGGATTTACATTGGTTTGATTGGTTATTTGAATGGCAATTTTTAATGGTTGAGTAAAAAACAGGTTATGTAGATAAAGCTATTTAGTGGTAAAAATGAAAATTAATGGGGGTGGTAATATTAAAATTGGTTTGAAATAGAAATGAGGTTGTGGATTATTGTGCGGTGTTTTTTATTTTATGGATGAAATGAAGGGGGTAGTCTCTTGTGATGGTTTCAGTCTTTAATCCCAAAGGTTTTAATTGTGTTTTTTTGTATAATATATTCATATACCTATAATTTCGTTGTGATATCTATATTCACCACACATGAGATGAAAACTATGTGTCGAACACCCACAACATCATGGGGGACAGTTTCATTCACAAACACCAAGTGGAAGTACATAAGGCTATCCACCCACTCGTCTATGATCCCTATTCTAGATAGTGATATCCCAAGATTCATTGGGTAGGTCCTGGTGAGGTTTGAGGCCATGGTGTGTGTGGGAGGGTTTTTTTTTCATTGGTTTCATCACAATGTGATGTGGTTATACATTTCTATGTGTATTTGGGATGATATGTGTGGTGATTTCCCCGGTTTCTTTGATATGTGGTGAGTTTTTTATTGTAGGATTCTATGAGTGAGATTGGATGTGGTTTTGGATTGGGTGTCTGTAGGTTGGATGTGATGTGGTTGTGTCCCAGGTGTCTCTGAGTAGGATGTGTTGTATTTTTTTCCAAGGTGTATCTCTTCGAGTTGTGATATGGTATGTTTAAAAGATGTGGGAAGACTAGGATGTTTTCCATTATGATGTAAGTGTGGATAACCATTAGGAAAGTGGTTCTAGATCTCCTATCATTGATGTGATATATTAATATTAGATTAATTGACTTGTGTTATTTTGTGAGAGTTCACTAGTGATGTTTGGATAGTTAATATATATATTAGGTGTTGTTTAGTTCAATTGTTTTCCCATAGATGTGTTAGTATGATTTCATCACATGTGAACGAGATATTTTTTTCTTAGTGCGTATACATATATTATCACCCTAAATATATAATATATATTTCAGGTTTATAGTAGGATTACCTAGAGTGTGTTTGGCATTAATATATCGGGTTGGGGGAAAATTGTTGAGTCACCACTTTAGTTTTCTTTTGGGTACTTTACATTGGAGTTATATTGTATTTTTACAAGTATTATTTTAATAATGCATGTGGGAAGGGTTCTAGATTTTTTATATATATGTATTGGAGTTGTTTTTTGTATCATCCATCATATCTCACTAAATTATATCCAAATAGAGTGTATCTCATCTCATATTGTGAGATTCATATACCATTACTACTAATCGCGAGCCCATGGCCTATTGTATGTGGGACATAGAGGTTATTATCCCCTATTCATCATTGATAGCCTTGGAAGGGTATTTTTTGTAGGAAATGTGATGTACATATATTTTAGGTATATATTTTCTTCCAATAAAAAAAGAAAATGAAAATATGATTCACACATATACACAACCTACTGTAACCATGAACGATGCATGTTATTTCGTATTTATATATTTAATATATAATATTGAATCCTTATATACTAGATACATATTATGTTTAATTTTTTTAAAAATTCTATAAAATTTTAAATAACTATCCGTTTATATGTTTTATAAATAACATGTAAAAACATGTATAGAAAACAATATGAATATTACCAAATACATAATATTAAGATGGAATTTTTATTAAAAGGGTAATATAATGTGATAAATAAATCATATAATCTATTAGATATAATAATAATGTTTTATGGTATTTTTATAATAAAATTAATTTGATTATACCTAAAATTTTAATGTGTATGATGATATTCAACACATAAGGTAAGGGAATTTTATCTCACTGTTTATTTCCATGAGATATATTCCATATTCCTCAATCAGTTCTACTGTGTGGTGTATATTCATCACTATGACATGTACTATCATTATTTTAATTTATTTAATTATAATAAAAAATTAAATGATGTTACTTTTCATTGGGATCATGATTATAATATTACTCATTTATTCAAGGTTTTATCATCTCAATTTTATTTAAATGAGACATTTTCCTTATTCACCACTCATTTATTTTTCGTGCTGTATTTAATAAACAATAAATAAACCCATGATTAATATAAATAATATTATGTTTAATTATGATTATATTTTATTATAATTTTTTGAAGATCTATGTTTAATATGTTACAAAATAGGTAAAGTAATTATTTTTCTCAAATTTTTTTGTTTGAGATACATGACATGTTCTCAACCTTATAATCTTATAGGGTGAATACACTACAAAATGAAATATAATATCATTAATCTTGTAGTTTAAAAAATATTTTATGGTTCATGTAATTTTACTCTATTCTTGTTTTTTTGATTTTATATTTCCATTTTTATAAACATTAATCACTATATTATTAATGTTTATCGGTATTGTTTATGATTATGCCACCCCTATTTGAATCGTACGATTTATATCTCAAGAACACCCATCATATTTTTTCCCATGATTTTATCCTTGATATGTTAATTTATTATTACAATTTCTCTACTAAATAATAGTTAAGATAATTAATTAATGGATATTATGAAAACCTTACTTTATTTCTCATTTTACTAGTAAATCGATGTACATTCATAACTAATTTTTTTAAAATTGTTCTCAATTTTTTTAAATTTTTCCAATATTGATGAATGTAAATATTTACACATATTAGCCTATTTAAAATTCTATTTTAAAATGAATATTATATTATTTGTTTATCAAGGATATTATCAGTTGTTTTATAGTATAAAAGAAATGTATATAATGAACGGATATACCATTAATCATGATAATAATTTCAATTAATTTCACATTATAAGTCTATAAAGTTATATTTAATGACATTTTTTCATAATATACTAGAAAAATGTTGAGAAATGGTTTCAAAATTTTTTATGTTAAAAGAATATTTTTTTTAACAGACATTATATTATTTCTAATTGTTATTTTTAATCTAATAGATATCAATGATTTCATGATATATTCATAATACATGGATGTAATTTTATATAAAATTGTTTTTTAAAATGGAATCAATCCTATATTTTATGTTTTGAAATTATTTTCACACAAAAAATTATTTCAAAAAAATATTTTATGTTTATTTATGAATTTTTTATTTATTTTCATGGAAAAAAGTTTTCAAAAATATATCAATCATAAAATATAATTTATCTAATATTTTTTATTGTAAATTAATTTTCAAAATTATTTTGGGTTTTAAAATAATATTTCATAGAAAAAATATAATTTCATTGATAGTTTTTTTAAATGAAATTAAAATGATTTTTTATGATATAATTATTCTTAAAATTGTTCTATGAATACTGTTTTAGTTAAAATACAATTTTCCATAAGAAATTATCAACATGATCATTAAAAATCATTATGAATATAAGATGAAATTATTATTTATAGTTAATCATTTAATAGGGATATTATCAATAAATAAATTTCATAATCATGACTGAATTATTTTTATATGGGATTATGTTTATGAGATTTGTTTCTTCTCTATGAGTGTAATTATTTTAAATTAGGGTTCTTTTCAAAGGTTGTGATTGGATAAAATTATTATGAATTATATCTATTTTCCATAAGTAGTTAAATTTTTAATGAAATATGTTACCGATTTCATTTCATTGTTTATGATATTATTTTTATTCAACCCATATCTTTTCATGGGTATTCATATGATGTATGTTTTCCTATATTTTGGGATATGTATATATTATCATACTATGTGATGGGTGGGATGTATATCTCCCTATAATTAACTGGTCAGAAATTTATATCTAATGAGAAAATGGTGGAAATTAGGTATATATATATGATCGACTATGGATGTAGGATTAATCAGGTCAATTATGTATGAGGTGAAAAACATATACTCTTTGGGAAGATTGGGAATTATGATCCCATATAATGAAAGTAATGCAACTGTATATCATGGTGTGTACCTCCATATAGGTTTAGACTCCATGATTTTTTCTGATAGTCATTGTTAATAGTAATTTACATATTTTGAATGTTTTATTATTCTTAAGGGTATCACAAAAGACTATTCCATATAGGATTTCATTATATCAAGACTCGTGTTCTCTGATTTCCAAATGATTTATCACTTATAAATATCCAGTCAATATTGCATGATTTATTATTAAGATATTTGATATGCATGGTATGTTATTTAATTGTTATGATCATGTTCTCCTAACCATATTCTCTTGTTATACATTCATATATCCCTTTTTTTCCGTTACTGAGCGTATGAGCTCACCAAATTTATATTTATCTTTTCACAAGTTTATGAAGAACTTATTTAATTATTATTACTAAAGGGTGATTCATTTAAGGTATATGATAATGATGCTTTACGAAATTAAAAGATTATGTATCCATGTTTCCAAATATACTAAAATATTATTATTCTGATACATATATATTTGTAATGTGCTAAGTATTTCTCTAAACTGATTTAATATACATGTATTTTCATAATAATTAATTATAAATCCCCTCTCTTTATCCCTTATCTTAATTCATGTTATACAATGTTTAATATTTTTAATTTATTTCACTCTTTTACATGATAAATTCTAATTTATATTTCTTTTGTGAATATCAAAAACTCTTCATTTTTGATTGGTAATGACCTAATTATATAATAAATTTATAATTCAAGTATTTTAATATATGAAACCTACATTCCATTATCATGGTTTAAGAATTATATAATGATCAAGAATTAATGAAATTTTATACTACAATTTTTTTAGATGTTACCCAATTTTTATGTTCCATGATTTTTTTATGAAATGGGTTATTAATATCTATGTGAAATGCATGAAATTTATATTTTTAAATGGTTTAACCCTATATAAAAATGATTTATTTTGTTAAATATGCATTCTCTATATATTACATGATTTTCAATACCTTGGGAAATAACCTTGATAATTTTCATTTCTTACTCCGTCACAAAAATCCATGTTGATATGCAAATGACTCACTCATTTTTAATTTGAATTGAAATTTATATGTAATAATACATGTTCATATTATTATGATATTCCCCTTTTTCATTCATTTTTATTATAACTCATGTTCATATTGATATTTCTCATAATCACATGCTATATGTCTTCATTTTTATTCTATTACTGGGCTTGATGATCACCCATTTTCATCTATTTAGTCACTAGGAATGAGATGATGTTAATGTGATATATAATGAATCCATATTGTTTCCCTTCATTTATACTAATTTAATTTTTTATATTTTTATATATTATACACCAAATTTACATGGAAATAAACTCAAAAAGTATTTTTATTTTGTTCTATGTAATGAAATGATTATGTAAAAAAAGTAATTATTTCATAGTCAATAGCATAGGAAAATTTAGTATGTTTTTTAAATATTGTATTGAAAAAATTTGTAATAACCCTAAAAAATTAACTATTAAAAAAACAATTTTTATTTTTGTGTGTATTAATTAATTTTTTTTAATTAAAGTACATTATTTACAATGACACTACAAATTTATGTGGCACTAAATAAGATGTACCAGGGGTAACACTTTAAAACACCATGTTGATTTATACTTGATTGGAAACTAGTGCATGACAACAAGCATTCACGTAGTCCGGGTTTGGAACTCTCTTGTGATATGTGTAAATAATAACATGATTTTAATGAACCATTATGAAGGATATATATATATATAATAAAATTATTTTAAGGAAAAAAAGTTAAAGAATGATTTATTAATCATCCAACTCTTATTAAATTAATATGATCCCAAAAGGTAAATTTTTTCTTACTATGGTTTTCTTATTTTAGAATAATAATGGGTAAATATAAAGAACTAAAAAAATTATAATTCAAATGGATGATTCACTACCATAATTCAAATGGAAGAAGAAATCGAAGTCTGGATTTGGATTATGAATTATCTATCTTGAATAATAAATAATATTATTAATCATGTTATGTGACTAGATTCACCTCAAATGAAACTATATTCTGGTGATCCCATCATATGCCAACCACCATCTTTTTTAGGGGATCTTCAATCCCATTGATTAGTGATCATTGAATTACCACTATAGAAAAGATATTTTATGTTTTCCCTTGTTTTAATCTATATAAATACACCATGTAATTATACTACGTAGAATGAGAATTTGGTTAGTTGTCGAAACCAACTAATTATATATTTCCATTATGAGAGGTTGAGGTAATGGAGTGGGAAGAGTTCAAGAGAATATATGGCTACAAATATTTTCCATATTTGATGGAGAGAATGGGGGAAGTAAATTTTAGTTACAATGATGATGGAAAATAAGTTAGTGTAATGTAATGAAATAAATATTACAAAAAATTCTTTATGTACATCTAGCTTCTCTATATATCCAAATGGAGTAGTTGATGTTTTCTTTTTGGAATGAGTCCAATCAATGGAAGAATATGGAAAATTGAAAGTATAGAATTGGTTATGATAAATTTATGAAATCAATTATCATTGAATCTGTGTTTTGAGTTATGTAGTTTTCACATAACTTAAATTAACATAAAATAGAAATGGATATAAACCATAAAGAATAATTTTTATCACAAAAGAGGAAGAAAAACTATTAAAAAATATCTTGTGAAAAAATTTGGGAGAATTATTGTTGGAAATAGATTCTTGGAATTCATAAGAGATACAAGTTCATAAGCGGTTTAAATATATCTCAGAATATATTGGCGAAGTTACACCTCCACATGTCATTATAAACAAAAAAGGTATATTGGTGTAGGCCCTTTCATCCTCTAATGCTTTGTGAGTGGAAAACATGGGAATCATAACAGTATGGTTCCAAATACAATTATAATGGTTTCAAACTACAATCCTAACTTTCTTTAGATAAAGGATCAAGATCATGAATTATAATTCCTGAAGGCTGGTATTGAAACTCAAAATTATGTTGTGAATGGTAAACACTATGAGATATTACTTCTATAAAGAGAATTATTTGAATCTTATTATATTAATTAATCTATTTTATCTAATTTTAAAAATAATATCGAATAATTCCCTGATCTTATTGATGTTGATTTTTTATTCTATAATCCTTGATGGGTTACTTTTAGATCAATGGTGTATATAATTTTTATTATTATATTTGGTGGGTACAATCTCATTTCAATTATACATTGAATTACCATGTTCAAATTCAATATTATACTAGGTATTGACCTGATCTTAATGAATAATGAAATTATCATGTATAGGTGAAGCAAATTTTTGTTGTCTTGAATGGACCCCCTATATTTCACTTCAAATGATATATTTCAAATAAAAAACTCTAGAGGATAGTCAAATATCCTTATTTATGAAGATTATATTGTAAGGATGTGTTTTAAATTAATTTATAATATTATGAAATTTCTCCATAATTAAATTGTATACTTACATTTTCCATCAAGAGTTACATGGAAAACTGCCAAACAGAGAGGTATAGTTCACCATTGAACTCAAACCTAGATCCAAGAAAATATTGATGACCATTTATAGACTAAAAATAAATAGTTAGTATAATTTCATGAACTACATCACAATATTATAGAGACGTTGTTTATCTAACTAACTATTTCTCGTGGAATATAAGATACATTATTTTAATAGAGTATGTATGGATTAATGTAGTTATAAAATGATTATTGATATCATAATGGGATCATACTGACGAACATCTACCCTCTCCCAAGGATTGAATATTTATTAGACAATCTATGTGGGATTAAATTATTCTAAAATATTGAACACCAATATAGGTATCCTCATTTGAGGGTAAAAACTATGATATTCTTATGGAATAATTTTAAATAAATTATTTTAAATGAGATTGGTTTCAATCTCATTGGATTTACCAATGACCCTGATATATTTTTGCATTTGATAAAAGGATGAATTGGAATGCTAAGTACATTACCCAAAAGAAAGTCCTCTTTTATTATTGAATGTAAAAGGTTTTAAAATAGTTATAAGGGTGAAATTTTATAGAAATCCCTTTAGAAATGGAAAATAAGCTCATTTGGGAAATAATTAGAGAAAAAAAATAGTTACTCTCAATTACATTATTTGAAATACCATCCTACAAATTGTTATATTCAGGTTAAACATGTGTAATAAAATATAACATCATTGAAATATGACCCAAATAGTTTATCCACAATGTAGTTGTCTTCCTTGAAAAGTGTTGATATCCATTTCATACTTCCTAAACCTGAAGGATAAAGTCACATTCAGCCCATATTTTTTTTGCAATCCCATTTTTAGTCATGTTGTAATAATTTATGAGAGAGAAATTTTTTTAGATGGTTATAGCATGTCCAGCACATCCATATAAACAATGCGAAATTTCATAATTATTTTATCCAATTACTGCTCCAAAGCCTATAGGTCCATGATTTCTTTTAGATAAGACACCCATGTTATATTTTAGCAATATATGAATGGTATAGTAAATAAGACCTATAGTGTTCCATGTGGTCTCTTGAAATGAGTTGTAAAGCCAATCCATCTTGACAACGTAAAATAATATACCAAATAGTTACAATTAACTAGGTGTAGTGAGCTTGTAGCTCTAATTTCTAGGAAAATTTGAGTACATGGACTCTTTATATTCAGAGTAGCATGGTGTCTCATTTAATTATTCAAACACATCAATATCAGATGAATTACCGATTCACATTAATCATAAAATTTAAAGTGCCCTCTATGTTGATGAAAAATATCACATCCTGATGTAATCAATATGACAACAACATTTAAAGATTTGTTAACATAGAGCATACTATGATTAAATCTCTATAATAACATGGTATGAAATAGAGTGATTCAAAAATTATTGATCTTTTTAAACTATTCATGTTGAGATCCACAATTCAATGTTCAATTAATGCCTTTTTTCAATGGATGGATCTCTTTAATGAGAATGGCTATTCAATCCTATATCACTATAGAAGAGAAATTTTTTGATGATTTATGTATGAATTATTGTATTATTCTAGATTAGATGATGATTTAATGATATCCATTGATTAAGGACCTAATTCATTTGGATATGGGATTGATAATTAAATGGACATCAAAAATTTAATTTAAAACTATTTCTGAAACATAATTAATATAAATGATAAAGAGATCATAAGGAGAAATGAATTTTTAACAAAAAATGATAGAGGATATATTGAATGGGATGTTTCCAATGATATTATTTATCAAGAAGATGTACTAAAATGTGATACCATGCTATGTGTCCCGTCTATCATGGAGATAAATAAAGAGATACTAGATGAAGATCAATGCTATACATTCCTATTGACCATGGAATAACTAAAATGTATTGGGATCACTATTATAACTACTGGTGGGATAATAGAAAATGGGATTTTGATTAATAACATGTAATAAAAATTGATTCAGAATAGGTGAATGATGGTCGACAACACCCTAAAGGGTTATTTCAACCAAAACCCAAACAAACATGTATATTATACAATATAATTATAGAATTCAACATTCTATCACCCATGAACTACAAGTAGAAAATATTGATATGAATTATATATGAATATATATTAAAGGATTCCCACAAAATCATTATTTAATCATATATCTCTATTAAACAACATGACATGCTATACATAATCATTTTTTGGGTAGATTATTATGGGCAATATTCAATTATTTCTCATCATCATCTATGGATCACACCTTTCTATTGGAGAAGTCATTAACATTATCATAGTACTAAATTGAATGTTATAATCTTAAAACAACCCCAAATGGATTTCTAATATTAACATACTATTTAAACACAGAAGGAATTACTGATGGAATTATCAATAAAAAATAATTTTTTACGGGATCAATAACACACATTTCTAGAATTCTCATAGAAAATAAACCTCCACTCAATTATTAAAATTGTACCCTATGAATCAATAAATTTTATGTGATGTAGATAACATACTTTTTCTGTTAAAGTCAGAGAGATAATGCTTAATTGGCCTTATCGTTTCACTAAGATGATAGAGAACGCTCTTTTCATACAAAAACATAAAAATCATATCATAATTGGAAGATGTTTCTATGCGGGAATCCATCGATTCCCCTTGGAGGATTATTTTAGTGGAATTTTTTTCCTTTTAAAATTATACTGGTTGATATTCATGTGATTTCAAAAAAAATTGAAGCTTAGACATGAGTACATTATGCCCTATAAATCATTGGTCATGTCATAGCAATTGAATATATGCTCGAACATTCACCAAAGAGTGTTACAGGTCATGATTTATTCCACATAAATATCGTTTGTATGTTCATACATTATCCCTCACATGTACTAAATTAGGTGGTGGAACAATTGGAATTTGGTATTTTTTATGATTCTGAGATGGCAGTGATCCTAGAACATAGAGAAAAATTTATAAAAAATAAGAAAATCAACAATTTAACAATATCATGGAAGAAGATTAATTATGAATAGGATATAAGGTAAATACAAGAATAGATGAAACAAAAGTAGCCTCACCTATTCATTAATTATAATACGAGTTAAAATTTAAAATAAAATTAATAAATTTTATCTGAACGTAACAAACAATGTTTTTTAGATGATATTTTATTCCAGTGAAAATGTGTCTTAATTTATATAATATTATAATAGTAAAAAATAAATTTGACACAATAGAACCGTATCTTATTAAAAACGATCAATATATTATTAAGATTTGAAACTAATTAAAATAGAAAAAATTATAATCGAATAAATAGATTAGCTGTTATATGGGAATATAGACCTCCCATATCTATTTAAATAATCCCCCTAGATAGAAAATATTTCAATAATTTAATATTATAAGTTATCCAATCCACAAAAAATATTAGAATATATAACCATAGGAGAAAATATATTGAATATTAAGTGAAATAATGAAGTGGTATTTATACGGTATATACGGAAATTTTACAATGGGGATTCTAATTTTATATGGCCATTGGTAAAATTAACCCTTAGGAATTAATCATATTTGTGATAATTGTATCATATTTGTTAATGTTCATGAGTAGTAATAACAAATGATAATTGATAAAAAAAATAAAGGAAAAATGGTGTCAATTAGTATGTTCACACCGTTTGATTATTATTCCATAGAATTGGGGATGGAGGTAGCATCATTGGGTTTATCCCTAGAAAAAGCCCCATCTTGGAAAAAACAATTGATGCTTTTACAAAATAACCAACAGTAGCTATCAAAATTAGATGATATTAACACACTATCATTGTTATTAGATACATCCAATAAAACTAACTCAATCAAAAACCATACCCTTATGGAATACATGAGTGCTATAAGGGGTTTCATGACTATGAAATTTTGTCATAATGTGTCATTTATTTTTCTTAAAAAAATGATTCCTTCGATTCTATTTTATAAATTTATTTACACAATAAAATATATTTTTAATGGTGGTTTAAATGATTAATTGATTTCTTGATAGAATAAAAAATTATTGTATTTTTGAGATAATATTTTGATGTTTATAATTTAATAGGTTATTATGAATGATATGTTTTGATACAATAGACTTTACAAATAATATTCATTACATATATATTTTAAAACCATTTATAATGATGTAGGATATTTTTATAAGTTTGAACAAATTAAATCAAACATAAAACATGTACTTTTTAATATATGAAAAAATTATATTTATATAAAAAATTATGATATTTAGATAATTATTATAATTGAGTAAAATATTTATTTGAGATTTAAATTTAGAAAGTATTGAGAATGAATTTAACTGAATTTTTAATATAAATTATTTTTACATGAACAGTAAAAATACTGTTTGGGTTTTTAATTTTGTTTACTAAATTATATTAATGTAATAAGGATATATTTCTTCATTGAAAACAATCCAAGAACTAAAAAATTCATTCTAATAATATTAGGTATTTAAATATATTTTAATCAATTGAAAAACTATTTGTTACATTTGGATGTCTAAAATAGAAAAATAGATTTAAAAAACTAATTGGTGGAAAATTGACATTTATATTAAAAAAAATATTAATATTATTTTGTGTTATAATGAGTTAAAATATATTAAAATTTGGATCAAATATATATATAAATTAGAAATAAAAAGAATAATAAAATTAATTTTCATTTTCCTCAATTGAGATTTCCTTGAAATATATTTGAAAATTGCTAAACAATTTCACCAATATTGTTATAATTATCTTCTATTTTATCCATTCCCCATCCCATTCAATATTTTATATATTTTATTTTGGTTTCCACCTATCTAAATATTTTAACCAATGTTTCCTTAATCCAACATCATTTATTTTTAAAATATTGGAGCAACTCTTAATGATATGGGAAATATCATCTTCTCTTTTCCATTAACATTCCCCTTTTGCGGTATGTCCTCTATTTTCCAAAATATATTTTTTTGTAAACATTTTATTTTCTCATTAAAATATGAACAATGTTTTATAAATGATATACCTTGTCCCCTATCATTTCTCTTTTCCTTTACCCTTGTTTTATACATGTCGTGCAGCTGAATGTATTCTCACATTAACATGAAAAATTCAGATTTATATTTATTTTGTGAAAAACCAAACCTATTCTAATTATAGGTGATGTCAAAAGGATATATTTTTTATTGATTTGGTGAATTCTATATATGCAATCCAACTTCCATTTGAAGTGGATAATAATTAATTAATGATCATGCCATAAAGCACTAGTCTACCACCTAATTTTGTTAGAAAACACATTCTTCATTTTTCGGAATATATTAATGAAATGATTTAATATGATATTTTTGGATCAAATCAAATTACAAAATATTGATTTTTTTAACATATAAAATTAAAAATAATTGGAAAAAGAATTTATTATATATATATTATATGTTTTATGATTTTTGGGTGAATATTATTTGATATTTTTATTTATAGCACCTTGCTGGTAATCGATGATGACATGATTATGAATTATTCATTTTTATGTTGTATCCAAATTTCAATGTTATGATCATATTTATTATTATTCAAATATTCATATTGTTCTTTATTTTTTTTACCTCGTCTTCTTAATGTTATGTTTCATGATCACATGTCGTCTGTCTCCCTTATTTATTCTGATACATGGTATCATGCTCACCTAATATCATTGACATATTCCCCGTGAATATGAGATATAGTAAAAGCATCATAGGTTTAATCCATGAAGATATTCCTCATGATATTAATATAAATTTTTAATATTTTCATGTTTTATTCACCAGACATACTATAATCAATACTATAAAATTCATTTCTGATATAGTGTAATGACAATATTACATAGTAAAAAAATTAGGATGCTATAAAATAGCGATGGGTTCATAAACCCCACTAATATGGGATCAAAAAAATTAGTATTCCATTAATTTTATTTGGATACATCTTATTGGTTGTTGTGTGTTGAATGACCTATGAGGACATTGAAGTGTATGATATTCGTCATTACATAACTCTTGAGCTGTGCATCTATGTTTTATCTGATGGGGTTTGTTTGGTCGTGATGTTTAAATGATGAAATTGAGTGGTGTTATTCCCCTAGAGTGATGTGAATTTATTGGTTAACAGTATTCATATAGTAGATAAAATGTTTATTTCCCATGTATTATGTGGCATAGGGGACAATAGACTCTTCCACTATTATATATACTCCCCTAGTATTTTGTTTTCAAAGTTGTAGTGGTTTGTATGATTCATGGTGACACTATGAAACCAAAAACATATTATATAAAAATTCTTGCAATGTTGATGAATGTATATTCACATTAAAGGTAGACCATGGAAATAACTGATGGGTTTTTCAACTTTTTAACCCATGTTATTATTATTATTAATATCATGATATAATAACATGTGAATATAATCACTAATATTTATAAATATCAATGTAATTATATCCATATAAGGATCTAGGAATGGCGATTTATCGGATTCTATGTAATAAATCCTTATGGGTTTATATGTATATTTGATGAGTTTAATAGATACCTCATGATTATTAAGACATAACATATTACTATAGAAATTTTATATGGTCCTTATTACATCTAGAATCTAGAGGGATTCATAATAATGATGATTCTGTGACATGACAATATATAACCATGATATTATGGTGATACTAATTATATATGATTCATTGTGATATATTTGATTTACATATTATATTGGGGATTATTATATGATTCTATGAATATAGTGGTTCTATATTAATATAGAGATGATGTTTCACTATATTCCAATGATTCGAAATATATAATGATTATCATATGATCATCGATTTGTGGGATAAAACCTAGTGTTATAGTTGAGTATGGAAATTAATTTGGCTTCCTTAGATAATATAAATGATAAAATTATTATTTATAATACAGACCTACACTTAGAAACTCATATTAAGAATTGTGTAACCATGTGGGACCATTATATTCATCGAGACATATCCACATTTATCAAAACATTAATACTAAATCCCTTATGAACATTATTATGGGATTATCGAATATGATTATTAGTTTAATCATCCACAATATTTAATATAATAATCTGTTGAAATCACATGTATGTAAAATATTTTAACTAGTTATATATGTGATTCCCTTTGTGGTGGTATACTTAGTTATAAACAAACACTACTCAACAAACAATGGAACTAGGGTACCCCTATGGCATTCATTATGAACTAGTATATGTTGGAAATGGACTGATATATAATTATTGAGTATGTTAGATCTGAATGTTCACAAATACCATGATTTTTTAATATTTTAGAGCCTTTATTAGGGCCTATCATACTCTACTTTTATTTCTTTACTATATTTATTTATTGTATGTGTGGTATATATATTTCTTTTTTCTATCTTGATCATCAGTTTATATGATAAAATTACTCAATATATATTTATAATACTTTATCATATTTTATTTAATATGTGTACATGTATTTATTATCAGGTATTATGATTGTTTATTTTCATAATATTTTTTACATTGATTCCATGGTATAATCGCCCCATGGAACCACCTTAGACCCTACCTTTTTTTATAAGACTTTGATTATGTGGAGGCATTATTGGAATCATTTCGAATATCAATCGAAATCATTTAGGCAAAATCCATGTTTTGAGATTTCAAAAAAAATAATATGTTAGGACACCATTAAAATTTGAGATTTATACTATGCCAATTTTTGAACATTAATGTGTTTATTTCATTCTATAATATCATTATAATCCCCAAAATAGTAAATGAACTCTATACTGATGCCAACTATATTTCCGAAGACCAATAATCCTGGATCTGGTGCAATAAAATCAATCTTATATCGATTAATTAACCATTTGGGTGTCTATATGAGAATGAAAAATAAATACTTTATAACATTTAAATAATTTATGAAATTTTCCTCAAAAAAAGTAACACCCTTAATACCATATTTTTTCATTTGATGAAATGTTACATGACCATTTATTTTTAAAAGTTATTTTCATCAAAATACACAAATAGTATTCTAAAAAATTACTCTGTTGGAAACATAAAAAATAACAGATTTTTTCATGACATATAGAATCTAAACATTTTAAAATAGTGATATAAAAATAAAATACAGGGTAAACAATATATATGACCATCAAAAATCATATGTGAACATAAGATGACAATAAGGGTATGACAAAATAAATCAAGGTGAATGGTCAGATCATAATATGATCATACCAAATAAATTATAGATTAATATATTATTTGTCATGGATCAATATATTTTTATTCATATAATAAATAAAAATATAAAATATAGGGATTTGACTGTATAATCATTATCATGGTATCATTACAAAGTCATGAGGGAATGGATGTGCTATAATTATAAAAATATGGAATTGAAAAATTGTTTTCAAATGAAATGACTCACATGAGTTTAGTTTCGAGAAAAAAAAAGTTATCCTAATAAATTATGATTTTAGACACCATATTTTTAATAGATATTTATTTGGGATAAATGAAAATCATACTATCACATTTTGATGTTAGTAATATTGATGAGGATTATTATTAATAATAGAAAGAATATAATTTCAACAAATTAATCATTTTGAAAACCATTGATTCAAATATATAATGTTAGAATAAAAACATTTATTTCAACATATTATCATTTTATAAAATTATATTTTTTTCGTAACATCCCATATTTTATACCAAGAAAGAAGTCCTAATAAATTTTAATTTTACATTTTGGTGGATTTTCCATTCTCTAAACTAACCCTCAGAACCTAATTTAGAGAGTTGTAACTCATGAATTTGTTGTTTTTCTACATGTTTTAAGTCTAAATAGTAGATAATTTTTTTTTGTTTTCGTATTAGAGGACCCCAAAATCTCAAACCTTTAAGAAGCTTTTAAAGGCACATAATTTTTTATAATTATGTGGCCATCCTAGAGAAACATAACAACCTTACTAGTAATCTTATGGGTGTGAAATATTATATTATAACAATGTGAACTATTATTAATGATATCAAAGATTTTATAGGCCTTTTAGTGAACGATAAATTCAAGGGGGGTTCATGGATTCTCAAACCATGAACATAAACCATTTGAGCCTCATTCATAATTAGTAGTGGATATATTCATGGCTCATGTTCAGTCGAACAATGCTATAAAACTATGCACCTCATATAAAAGACTGAATATAACCTTTCTTTACGTTTTGTTTTAATTAATCTAATCAATTTTATTCTTCTATACATGCATATTTGGCAGAATCTCTAGCTCATCATCCTCTCATCTCCTAGGTTTTTAGAGATAACCTCTCGATGGGGTTAGAAATCTTTTTTGTAGGTACAATTTCAGGTTACTCTTTTTCTATTCGTTCCTTATAGTTCATTAATTATTGTCAACAATACCCTATATGGTATCAAATTATAAGACAATTCATTCTATATTTCTATGATTTTGACCATATATTCATTTTTTTAAATGGAGATCAAATGATGTATTCTTTTTTATGAAAATTATATATTATATTGTGTAACAAATGTTATCTATATATTTTCAATCAACGAATTATTATTATATAATTTACTCAGTTGTTCTCTGCACTAATATTTTAATGAATGATATCTAAAAATATGAACGTCTTGATGTATAAAAAAATCCCTTGAAATAAAATAATGACAATATGAAATATAATTATTTTATTTCATTCTATTTAAAATGAATGTTTTCATTTTATTTATTTAACATTGATCATTTTAGAAAAAATTTATTTCCTGAATAAATGAATATTCAATATTTATTTTTCTAAATGAACTTAAATTAACTATTAAGGGATTATATGATCTATAATAGAATGAATTTTCCTTTAGTATCTATATAAATTAATACCATAAAAATTTTATAAAATGTTATCCAATATATTATACTAATTTATAAATCAAAACAGTGACACCCGATATTCATCATGACCAATTTCATAAATACTATCTTTTCCAAATAGGTATAACCAAATCCAATGTCCATAAGATTAGGAGGTAGGTCACTAAATTCACAAAATCAACATAGCGTTTTATTCGCAAATATAATTAAATATCTCTACTTGTTACATATAAAATATTTTATTAACATGATTGCTGTTATAACTTAATGAAAACATGCATATATATAAAAATAAAATCTTTGGATTTGGAATATATTCTATTAATATAGAAAGTCAATGAATTCCAACAATGATAAAATATATCGTAGATAAATTTATGGGTAAACAGTAATATCACATAATTATAGTTATGAAATTTGTATCCCAAAATCATCGATATATTATGAAATGACATATATTAGTCACTTGTATTAATAAAATATCATGTTTCTGTGGAATAATATTTTTCGGTCGTCAATACCATTCAATATATATGTTCAAATACTAAGTGATAATCTTTACAACATAACACATAATAATTTTGTGACTATTATCACTTATAAAATAATAATTTATTAAGATTTTTGAATAAAAATACACAATCTAATTAGTCATTCCACATTGGCCGATGTACAAGTATACACTGGACCATGATTTCCGAGCATCATATAAGGTATATTCCAATGATTTTGGGGGATTTCATTGGTAAACACCACCATATTATTATAAATTAATAATTGTATATAAAACATTAATTTCATACCCATCCAACCATGATTTATGATTTCGTCTCATCAAACCTATATAAATTTCCAAATCTATTCACAAATATACAAATGTTTTCCATTCCACAATTATCACATGCTGTAAAATCCTCCATTCCCTTTATTCCATTATACATATATTTATAGGAAATACTATTATTCTAATAACTCTATTCAAATCCATAATAAATGAAGAATTACTTCAATGCCATGATATAACATGATATTATATTCTCATATATTTATATTTCATTAGATTATAGGACCCTTAATTGGATTTGATTAATCTCTTCAATGAAACAATCATTCATAATCATTAGATTACATGTATTAATATAGTTCAATAATCTTATTCAATGAGACATTTCATAAAAATTCTAATACTAAATATTATATCATAAAATTATTATATATAATGTATAATTCAAAAAAACTAAAAGAGATATTGTAAATTGAAAAAATTAGGCAAAGATAATCTCATAATCATATTCCTATTTACATTGGGAATTTTTTCATAACAGAAAAATAGTTTCAACAGATTAATAATTTTTTGGGAGGAAAATATTAACAAACAAAATAATATACCAATTGAGTGTCAAAGCTGCTAAGAATTAAGGATGTTGTTGTATAACATTGAATTTTATGTTCAAGGAAAACATTCAATTTATAGATTTATTATATCTAGTTACATATATTCCATAACCACATACACTAGTGTTATCTAGAGGGGTATCTATTTCGAGGAAAATCAAATAATCCGTACCTTAATAAAATAATTAAATATTTTCTTATTCATTGAATTATACATAAAGTAGTAATATGGTTTTATTACACTATCTATGTTTTTCCTAATTCAAGATTCCAATTTTCTAACTAATCTTTCCATTAATATCAATCGTAATTACTATAAATCTAGTCGCTCTGAGACGGTGTCTACTTTAATACAATGTTACTAGATACATGTGATAACACCCCGATGGACTGAATATATAAATATTCTTAGAAACCTATATACATACATAAAATTACAATCACATTTCAAATAATCAAATACCAATAGTATTTGTTTTAGAATTCCATTTCCCCTAATCTTGCACTTCGTTGTCAATCAGAAAACACATCGCCATATATTGGGGTAATTGAAACACAAGAAATCAATGATATATTATGCATAGAAAGGTTTCGAATATAATATAGTCAATATTATATAAAAAATTTAATAAATATGGAATGTTAAATGAACAAAACACATTAAAAATAAATGATAATAAGTTCATAATATCGTATTAATAATGGATGATCATATAAATCCATATAAAAAATCACATGAGATTGAAACTTATTGATGGATATTAAAACTAATATAATAGTCACATTTACATAAAAATGTAATGAATATTATTATAATGACTGAATTTTGACATCTAAATGATATTTTCAAGGCATTTCATAATAAATTATAAATCTATGGGAAAATCTCATTTAATTTTCCCATTAATCTATCTCATGAGACAAATAGATTCATCATTGGGCTATCTATACTGAGGAAGTACCCATAAACTAATATGTCTATTAACTTTCTCATATTAATAGTGTGAAAAATAATCAATATAAAATATATATTCAAAATCTATCATTAGAAATGTTCATAATTACACCAATCAAAAAATATATAATAACAAACCATCTAGAGTAACATTTTGATTGGTAATAAAACTATGACCCCTCAGTAAAACAAATTAGTAACAATCCAATTAAATAGTGGGGAAGATAGAATTACAACACAGCCAATATATATCATAATTAAAATAATTTATTTAATTAATCGATGAATATTAATAACATAATAACATATCTAATTTTTTTTAGTAAAATAAGCTTTGGATTTTCAAAATAACCTATTAAAAACATATTCATATATAATTTTAATGATTATTTTAATTAAAAAAATCAATAAAAATATATAATAAATTCTTTACAGTGATGAGTTATCATGAAGGGATAAACATTACTTAACATCATACATGTTAATAAACAATTGCATTATCATTTTCAATAAATGTGAAATTAATTTTTAAATGAAATGAATAATTATTACAAAAAATATTGTCAAAATACATACATGGTTATAAAATTATTTATTAAAAAAGTTATTGGATTTTTTATAATAATTTTTTTAATACATTAATAAATAAATATCTATTTTGATGACAATTTCTTTTCATTGTGAAATATATATAATACTATATTTTTATATTAACATTATTTATACAATTTTATTTGCAAAAGAGAATAGAAATGGTACTATTACATTTAAAATACATAAATAACATGATTATAATGAAAAAAATATGGTTTATCATATTAATATAAAATAAAACCGAAAAGAGAGACTTAAACAACAATAATATCAAAAAATGATGATATTGAAAAATAAACCCTTATCGCTATAGTAAAATACGAATCATAATCCCTATCACATAAATATTATATTATTAACATTAAATACCCATAATAATATTGATTCAGGATATAACATATCAAAATGTGTAGAATATAATCTTCATAATTGAATAACTGTTGAAAATGGAGTCAGTCTCATAGAAGTAAATGTGAAAAATGAAACTGTTAACTTAGATTTGACATCAATCATGTATTTTCTAAAATTAAAAATAAGAAATATAATTTAATTGTAATTCTTTAAAATAATAGTAATCACAAATTTCATACCATAATGACCATCTAATAAAATTTCACTAACTATTTTTTAACTAAATATCATAATTTTCATTATTTCAATAATTAATTACATTATTTTTCATATTTTTATACATTAATGTAATTGTTTATTTATGTATAATTATAGTTCATCCTAAGAATTATAATATTAGTTTTATAAAAAAATTAAATACATATTTATAACCATTTTTTAAAATTTTACATTGCAAATGAATTTGATCAATATATGGATATGGTAGGATATATGCATGATCGGGTGATGATATTATTATCATAAATGGTGAATTTTTAGGGAATTTAAGACATATTTAATTGATTGATTTAATATTGAATCATCTTGAACTGGTTCCACACATTGGTGCCAAAGATGACAAGTCACATGAACCTAGGAATGCCACCCCTTATGTCCGAGGTTGTTTACTAACATTGCGCGTCAAATATATAACATGGAAGACAATACATTATTCAGAAAAATAAAAAAAATTCAGAAATATATAAAAATTTACCAAAATATAATAACCATTTCATGAATGATTCTAGTATCACAAGATGACCAAAATATGAAAACAATATCTAAACAAAAATAGTTTGTATGCCATTTCATATACGGGTCAAATGTCAAAATAAAACCCTAAAAATAAAGAAACACAATAAGATAACATGTGAGTACCGTACATCATGTCTGATTATATCATCAATTATATGTCCAAATTTGTCTATTTAATTTATAGATATTTCTTTTATAATTTACTCTAAACATTATGAATATTCAGGTGACAATAATTTATACCATATAGGGTTTGAGTACCACTTAGTAGGAAACCACACATTTTACATAAAAAATTATCCATTAAAGATAATTGATTAAAATTTTCTAAATAATAATTTACAGGTTATAAAATAAGAAATGTTCCAACATAATTAACTATTAATTGAGAACATAAATATATTATGTTCAGAATGACACTTGATCCAACAATTTCTTCTTTATCCCATGAAGGCATCTGAACCATGTCACATAAGTATGTAAAAAACTCTAGAGCATTTCTATTCATTATCCATTTAATCTTCATTCATTGAATTTCCTCATGAAACCATAGTCCAATTCCGAACACATGGGAATACAACATTGGGACTTGAGGCCCATGGGTATTTGGAGAATTATCCCACGTCCAATCCATAATAGATTTTTGGAGCATCATCCACAATCCAATAAAATTATTTTCACATACAATCATTTTTTTTTCACATAACATCATGGAAACTAGCCCATGGGTATTTGGAGTATCATTCATTTTCTTACACCCCATTTCATTATAAATCACCAAAATCACACATCTCAAATTTAATAGGGTTAATCATCATTAAACATCTCATCAAAATTTCATATCATGGTATAATAATTTAACCTTCATTTTGATAATGATTATTCGCGTTATTCAAATGGATTAATATGTACAATTATAAATGAACCCATTTATTAATATTAACTATAAAAATTCATTAAAAAATAATTGATAAAAAAGGAAATTCCCAGTCCCTGATTATAAATTAATATTTTATCCCATAAAATAACAATCAAAATATTCTAATTAATTGTGAAATTTTATAACCCATTCATCTGATCAATTTCATAATCACATAATTCCACTAATAAAACAATAAATTAATTTTTACAATTCTACATTTGATTTCCATGAATGGAAATTGATAATTAAACATTCCAAAAAAAATATTATAATAATGAATGTGGAATTTCTAATATATACAACCAACCTGAAGATCATTGATGAGCATTAAACAGAAGATGAATCCCTATATTAAATAAGAATATTAAATTCCATGAAAAATAAATATATCTAGATCAAATATTTAATAGATTTAATCTAATAAATTTTACAAATAATCCATCACAAACAGAGAAAATATTCCCTTTAAATGATGTTAAAAATGAGGTAAAAATGGAGGAAAACAATCAAGAAGATATTACATACAAAGATAGGTTCATATCCTTTAATCAGATATTTGATTGGCCAAGACAGAATTTTAGAACGCCTAGAAATCATCCAATATGGTTTAAAAACAATTTAAATTGTTCAATATTTAATTAGGGATGTTTAGAAGGGATAAATAGTTACCCATTAGAAGGGAAACAATTCAAAAAACTATGTTCCATCTTCGAAAACCCCCTCTATTGGGGTTGGAAGGTTTTTCATGGGCAATATCAATGTTTGATAAAATCATACACACAAATGATATATAAAAATCCCTAAAAACATCCATAATTCCTCTGAATAATCCTAATAATATCCTCAAACAATTTAATTTCAAAAAAATAGAAATTGAGCACCTAAAATCAAGAGTAATACATCTCCCAAAAAGTTCATGACCGTTAAATATATCAAACTTATAACCGATCATCACCATGTTGTTTTCCTTCTGTACTAATATAATGTGAGATAAATATATTAGGAATTCATGTTTTATATCTAATTATACTTCCAATCTCTCCTCCTGATCACGACCATGTCTACAAAATACTAAAACAATCATCATAGTATTTCACTCCAACACATTATCACTATGATTCACAACATGTATTATATCATCCTTAAAGGATGCATCATTATCAAGATCAAATAATCCAAATTATTTGCATGGTAAGGTTCAGGGTGGTACCTCAAATTCTTTGATATATGAAAAACATACTGCATAGAATTGTACTTCGTGGATGATCTAATTGGTATGTTGTATACCCAATTCTCTTCAAAACCTCCAAAGGAATAATAAATCTATGTTCCCACATTCAATATCTTTCAATCATATGGTGTCCTTGACATGGAAAAATCCAACGGAGAAAATGACACTTACTCTATATCGAAGGGGTCATCCATTTTTTTAGCATAAAAATTATATCTTGCCTAACCTAATAGGTTTCCAAATCTTTTGAATGAGCTTCAATGTCTCTTTCATGAGAATATGATCAAATTACATCCACTATAATGACTCTATCCATAATAGAGGTGATCAATTTGTCATACCATAATGTGATATCTATTCTAAGGCTCCACTGAATGGTGCCCCGATATGGTTGGCCACATTCCCGAAACCACACCTCCCAGTACGCAAGAGAGTGCCAACTAGCAATGAGGGTCTGGTAAGTCATTCTTGGGGAGTGTTTTATATTTCCTTGAAATGGGAGTTCTAGATTAAGAATAACTACTTCTAGGATTCCATTATATTTATTCATGGAAACAAAAACATCTAGTTGTTATTTATCCTAAAGGGACGTGCTTTCCCAATGCATGTGTTTTTTATGTTTGAAAATTACGGTACTGATGTACATAAATTGGTCTAGATGGTCATAGGTTGGACTCATCAATCACTTTTTAGGGGAAAAATTTTCTACTCTGGGCCCCTCTTTATAAATTAAAATATTTTCATGAATCCTTATTAATTCACCATGTATAACATATGTTTCCCGTGGATTTTTTAATCACATATTAACATGTGTGAAATTTAGAATCATCCAAATGTATATGAGGTTCTTCATTAATGAAGATATCTGTATGTAGTCAAATTACTACATTAATGGTATTCTCTCATATAGTATATAGATAATCTTTTAACCATAGTTATGATTATACTAGTTTTTATGATACTCAATGGGTAACTCTAGAAATTATTTTCTTCTAGGTAGATGACAGTTTGATTTGATATAGTGATCGTACCCACAAAATGGATTACCTACATATAATTGTAAATGGAATAAAAACCCTCATAGTATTGTTCTACTTAATGGGACACATCATACCTTTTACGGTCATATGATAAGAACCTCAGCATATAGTTTAATGTCATGTGTAAAGGACATATAAGTGAAATTCATTTAGTCAAGGTTTGTTGTGGTACTTATTCCTAAGCAACCCAAAGAACTGGGAAATTATATGGATTTACATTTAAGATTAGACCCTATTGGGAATAAGGCCCAAAGAGAAGATAGTTTATTTAAAGTGTTGGGTTTTAACCTCAGAGAGGCATCGTATGTATCCCATTATTTTGGGAATATAATTTCACATTGTCTGAGAAGTCTCATTGGAGTGTGGAGTCTTTTGATATAAAAGATTTTGGTCCTTCATCATAAAAAGGATTCCTTGATAATTTGGGGATTTAATTTGGTTATTATTCTTAAGGTGGATTCCCAGACTAAGGGAATAAGGGTTTCATTTCATAGGAAGATATCCAATGAGCTATAGCCCAAATGAAGACAACCTATGTATCCAAATTAATGTTGGAATCTGAGTTCTCAAAGTTCATTCATTTTTTTGGGGATTATGTGTGAAAGATTCCCATTATAGGGGACATGATTTTTTTATCCCTTTTAGAAGGGAACACTTTTGAGCTCAGAAATTCAAGAATGTGTCCTACATATCTTGGTATGAAGGGGAATCAGAGTTCCCATGGTTCAATAAGTCTTCTTCAATTTTTGTGGTCATGGAAAATCACAGACCCTTCGTGAGTCATTCTTGGTGTGAGAAACGTGATGATGTCTAAAATTCATCAAAGGCACTGACACTTTTCCATATCCGTTGGTGGATGAGGGTGCACCTACAGTGGTGACAGTGGGACAGGGTGAGGTATTTATAGAGGAAGGTGAGGAGACAATCCTTCTATATATTCACAATACATTGTCCAATGGTCTAATGAAAGGAAGGAGTGAATGTAATGGAATTAGAAAGGAGAAAGACAACAACCTCCTACTTGAAAGGTTGGGGGTTTACACTAAGATGGTTTCCCTAAAATTTATCATGGTATGGGAGGGAGAAATTTTATTTTCATTCATGGAAAAGAAAGTGTGAACTGTACCGTCCCTACCATAGACCTATGTTTTTGAGTTTTAGAGATGAGAAGGGGATATCAAAACCCAAACCCTAATCTTAAAAATCAAAAAACTCATCAACAATGTTCCTGGGAGAATGGTCCATGTGAATGTTGATATATAAACCCAAATACACTCCATGAATCCTAACCCTATAGTGAAACAATTGTGGGAAAACACTGACTGTGGATATACAAACCCAAAAAAGAGAAATGTTGATGTGAATTTCCCAAAGGTTTTATTGGCCATGATATTTTCGTGAATGCTTCAACATAGTCCCTTTCAGAAAAGGGAACCATGGAATAGGATACTGTGCCATGAGTGGCCTTAAAGAGGGTACATAATTTGATATGTTGGCCTTATACATAGTTATTTCATGTAGGTACTCCATGCTTGTGTGCCACATAGGTACTCCACGTTGGTGCTCCGTGTAGCTGTAATGCGTAGGCGTGCCACAAATCTATACCATGCAAGTGTGCTGCATAGGCATTTTTGAAAACTAAAAATGAATAACATATGGGAACCAAGCCTATATAAGCTTCAAACTGTGAATTAAATTCAAAATATGGTTATCCTGTCTAATTATATCTTCTATATTGATTTTTATGGAGTTATGTAAGACAATTTGAGGGATCTGGGAGAATGAGCTATGCAATGGGAGCTTCAGGTAGATTTCAAACTTTTTCTGTCCTTAAATGAGGAGACTAACAGTCATGTTTATAGGCAAAAAGGGGGATGGTCGACGTCAATTTTTCAGCAATGGTCTGGAAATAAGTCCCTCTATACAGGTCAGTCTCATAGGGGTAGAGAAAACTATACTGCCACAGAGGGTCGCAGCGGAGGACTACCGCATAGGTATGCGGTGCAGGTCATTCGTGCAGGTATTCCATGCATTCCTAAAGAATGTTGGATTTCCTTTTAATTATTCTATCATTATCATGGGATTTTGAAATATATTGGGGCTTCCTTAGTATTGTTTTTATACCTAAGTATTGTCAACAAATCCCACCCACACGATTGGATCTGATTACAAAGAGGGTCATGTCTTGAGGTAAAATTGCATGGAAAAGTGTATGGATTAATTTTTGAACCATGTAAGATTTCCATAGAGCATCATCATGTAGGTATTCCACATATATTTTTCGTTTAGGCATGTCATGTAAATATGTGGCTATCTATAGATAGTTCTGATGATTTTCAATTTTCTTCACCAGTGCTTTCAGATTTTTCACCTCTCTTTGCGTGGATCATTCGTCCAGCCTCAACGCTGAGTGATCTCATGTAGATTCATTGAAATATTCTCAAGGTGAAACGAAATTATCAATGGAACAACGTGGAAGGACCTAATAAAAAGAGTTTCACTATGACCCTGTCAAAGGACCGGTGCAATAGACCTCATCTTATGACCTACACAAAGAGTTTGATTTTCCATATTTTCAAATCCATTAAGTCAAAATTTTAATTTTCTTACGTTAAAACTCGAACATAATAGGAGGAAATTGGTAATTATTTTGCTGGAAAATCGATCGTTTGATGACCATTACTAAAGAAGCTAAGGATCATCAAAACGAGATGATGATAATTATCGGACCAGAATATTATGATGTTTTTGAATGTACACCTCACGATTAATGGAATGGTTTCAATGTATATCATCGTGAATACCCCCAAAGTCCATACCTACCCCCTTACGAAGGAAATCTTTTTCAAGATTCACATATTCCATCTATTAATATATAATTTCCATAGAATTGGTTTTTCCATTACTCTAATTGTCCATGTATGAATATTGTTGCGAGAGGTATGTTAGTTCATGGATAAAAAATCCCTACTGCTAGGATCCTGTGTCGTAGTGGATGTACACCACATATGAATGTTCTTCTTATCGAGCTAGGGACACATTTCAATGATTCAAACTTTCATGATTCTCAAATATATTAGTATAATGGTTAAAAGTTATACTAGGATCTTCATTCCATATGAGGTGTTAAGCCTAAATGGATGTGGGTGTTATTGGTGCACCATACATGTATAGAATTTAGGAATTATCTATCAAATTATTATATTTATGAACTTGTCATGATGGGATAAACTTATGTTTATAAAAATGATTTCAATCCTGAATTTCTGAATCGATTAGGTCCACAAATGAATTATTTCCATTTGACACACTCTGAAGTTGTCATTAGATTATGGTATATCTATTAAAATAGTTAGGGTACCCATTTTAGGGGAAATGTATGATGATTTTATTTTTCCAATTACCACATGGGGTGATTCTACCAAATCATTATCATTGGCTAATGAACTACTCAAAATAGAAATGAAATTACCCAATGAAACTAAATATATTTATTCCAAAGTGTCGATGAATGAATTTTTAGAAAAAAAAACAGAGAAAGGATCCATTTGTGGATGTTTGACTCTTTTTGCTTTTTCTGATAAGTAGGGTAGTTCCGACACATATTTACTTTTATTGAAGAGAGGTAACTATAGCATTGGGGAAATAAATTAAAAATCTGATATTAATTAAAATATACGCTTAGCCTTCTTCCTTTGTACGTGGATCATAATTTTCTTGCTTCCGGTCTATGAGTCCAGAGGTGGTGTAAGGAAAGAGACTTTTGTCATCACAAATAAATATGTATAATGAATGTATATTATTATAGAAACTCTTGTATTTTCATGAATTCTCTATTACCAAATACATTAATACAATGGGAAGGAATCATTTAAAATAGAATGGCCATTCAAAATTATGTGGGGATGTATTCCGACACACATTTCATCATTCTTAGTGTTGAATCTATTTTGAGTCCACAATGGTCGATTCACCCCATTTTTACAGATTTTTTTTGTTATTAATCCTCAGAATCGGTAAAATAATTTAGAGTTAATGGCATTCAATGCATTGGGAGAAATCATCTTCTTTCATTTTGTTAACCCACTAACTATTATATTTGTTGATGATTGTAAAGATGAAAATTATGAGATGAGGTTCTATATAATATAATTCAAGGATAGTTTATTATTGATATGGATTCATGGTGAAATTTTCTGTAAGGCTTACGTTCCCTATATGTTTTCTAATTAGTTCATATGTCTTCAACAATAAAACACTTTTCCACCCATGTATATTAGACATGAGAAACACCAATTGTTAGTGAGACAATGGTGGAATCTAATTGCTTCAGAGACATCCAAATTTTCAATTACATTACCTTCATCAGATACATCAATCAGATTGGAAATTGGATATGCCAATGCATGGTCTTCTTAATACCCTCGAGGGGATTTAACACAATGAATATATCTAGTGAAAGATACAATTATTATTGTGTATGGATATAATAGTAAGAAGTCCATAACCAAATATAATGTATAAGTTTCAGAGGTTTCAATGCCTTAAAAACATCTTCGATGATGTTATACTAAGATGACTAGGGATAGAGATGAAATATCTCTAGAGCCAAGGAGATCTAGCTTCCTCCATCAAAAAAAGATTCATATCCTATATGTTGACCTTGTTAAATATGAATGAAGTTCAGAAGAGGATCAGTAGTCAGAAGGTGTTGAATTTTATCCATATCCAACCATACCAAGAAGAAATTATGTGCAACCATCATCCACTACCATTTGGGATTTCATGACATGTGAAGACAGGGATTCAAGGGAATTCCTTCATAATGATATTAGAATACCAGATGTTGGTGACATTAATGTACCTTTTAATTATCATCATAATAATAACCTGATGGAAGTACATGAGTATATTGCGGAGCTAGAAGCTTTTATATATTCAACTGATGAAAAAATCCCAACCTCTAAATAAGTATCCCATATAATGGAATTAAGAATACACGAAGGGGTAATTATTGACCCCAAGGAGGAATATGATATATATTTTAATACTATGAACATATTTCAATTTTCTTTTGTCTCAATTATGATTTACCACATGAAAATATTAATCTTGAGGAAATCCCATTTGGAACATGAATTCTGGGAAAGAACCCCCAGATTAGCTCTTGGGTCACCAAGGTATGGGCTGACACGTTCTCCCATCGATGAATCAAATAATCCTCCAATGTCTCCAAAACATTCTTCAATAGTGTAAATTATTACCGGGTTAATGGTGATAGATAATCCTCAGCCATTACCTCATGTTTCTCCTACCAAGAGGAGTGTTTCGATTTCCCCTTAAGCATAAGATAAGTAACCCAAGAGAGAAATGATATTAGTCCGAAGTGTTTTCTGAAGTAGTATGTATGTATACTGTTACTAGTGAATTTTTAATTTCTTGATACACTCTAGTAACCATGTTTATCCTCTTGATGATTATTTATCACTCCCCTCTCTCAAGGTATTAATAGATGATTATTCAAGACTAAAAAATGAATCCTCACAAGAAGCCCAACTTCTTTTTCATAAATCTTCTACCATAATAGATAAAGAAACAAAATATTCCATTGTATATACTACTAGTTATATTTGGAGAAGGAATATCGATCTGAATATCAAATAATTTTTTCATGAATATTAATTTATTTACTAATATTCTTCTTTTTAAAATATCTATGATCTATTGCCATTGTTAGTGGAACCTTCAATAATCAATGATGATATTAACATTTCTCTGGGAGGATGTATTGAAGACCCACAGAAGTATGAAGTAAATAATGATGGTGTCCCAGACCATACAAGATATAAGGATCTTGTACCAATTTAAGAACCAATGAAATAAAATGTCATCAGAGCTAATTAGGGGCTCATTGAACTTTTTTTGGATTCCATTAATGGGGAGGATTCAATAACAATCCATGATATATACACTAAAAATATGGATTCCATCAATCCAAACATTGATATTATAGTTGGGATATAAGTATATGGAGATTTTCACGTGGAATTAAAAATACAATATTATCACTCATTCATTATACATATTTAATTGTTATTCTTTTTCTTGATAATTCACATCAATGTTCACCTTATGCATCTTTTTTTCCAGAAACATTGAAAAAGTCCATTAAAGATAGAGGAATTACACTCAATCCTTCTTCTGATGAATTTGGAGAAATACCTACTGAGGAACCCTTGTTTAGAGATGTTATCGAGCCTTCAATTATGACTACTGGGAAAATTCAGAAGAATTATCCTTGTCAAGAAACATCATCTGAAATTGATAAATCTGATAATATTGGGGATGAATTCAATAAAGCAGCTAAATTATTATTAGCTAAATGTTATCGGTTATCTAGATCATACTATATTTCTATGATTTTTTTTGAAATTGACAGTAATCATGATTTATCATTTACAATTATCAACTACTACATTTAGATCGGAATGTGATGCTTCTGTGTTGGCTTAGATTTCAGTATAAGGTGATGCTTCTACTATTTTGAGAGATGAAGAACATAGAAACTTTTTGTGTGATCTATTTCTAAAGTCCATTTTACCCTATGGAAGTGACTCAGGTTCAAACATGGATATTTCAATATTCCAATGGAATTGAATGTATTAATGAATAGAGACATATATAGAGAATAATGTCTAAGAATCCTTTGGATGAGCTATTTTCCCGCTTCGGAAAACTCCCAACACTATTCTGTGTATTGGGATTTGGTGGATTTAATTATCGACAAGTCAAAAATGTAATGAAAGATAAAAATCAACGATGGTAGATAGAATAGAAGTTTCGACATGATTTTGAAGTTGAAAAATAGATTAATAATATTGACAGCTTCCAAGCAGCAATAGCTGAGGTAGAGGCCGATCATAATAAGAATTCCATCAAAATCAGCCATCAAATTAAATAATCCACTAAAGAGTTGTTATATCTTCTAAATAAACTTTATGTTATTCATAAAAAATATGAAAAGTTGAAAAAACCCCAAGGAGAAACCCAATTTGAGCAGATAACCTCCATTTCATCTAATAAAGATGCACTTCATCATGCTGTGGAGGCTGGAGTTGTTAAGTTGTCTCAACTTCAATACGCGGTTGATAGGGATCAGGAGTCCATTCAAAAAATGATGAATCATGTTGAGAGATTATGTTAACACATGATAGTGGGGATCCATTATGTGTATGTCCATCTTAATTCATATAAATAGATGAAATTTTGTCTCCAATCACATATGTCTTCATTCATTCATTCCATGATTGCAATTTTAAAGGTAATGATGATGCTGATTTTTTAATATCAAAACATCATGTCAAATAATCATTATTACAATGAAAATAGTAGGGTTTCTCAATATTTTATTGTTAATATGATGGTTCGAATGGGCATAGTTTAATTTTTTTACTAGGGTTTTGTAGAAAAGATCAAAAAACGTTGTATCTTTTGACTTTCAATTGCTCAATTTTAACTAAACCATAAAAAAAAGTATGTTTAGTGAGAGGGAATGTGAATTTTTTCCATATTTACCTTTTCGAGATTCCAATCTCGTGTGTACCATGTCTCTTGTTGTTTGAAGTTTAGAGTCATGCATATTTTACTAGAAATGGCTAGTGTTTATGGTTGAACATCAATGACAATAAATTTTGAAATTAAATCCCAAGAAAGGCACATTAGATAATAATTTCTCTAATAATCATTAAATATATCAAGGGTATTCTTGATTCTTGATATTTGTTGTCACCAAATCTAAAACATGTATAAACATAAATGAAGTCTCCTCCAAGAATGAATTTACCATTATTTTAAAAACCCATTATGGGGGTTGTGTTATATATGAACAACTAGGGCATATGTTGTACAACCAAATAGTGGCATATTTTAAATGAAAATATTGTTATGTATGCATCTTGTACAAGGAAAACTAAGGGAATTTATTACATAGTCCGAAAAAAGAGCATTTAGGAATTTAATATTTTATTATTAATAGAAAACAAAATTGGTGACTAAATGCAACAATGGGTTATTTTCCAAGGAATGGTATTTTAAGAATATAGAGTCATCTCTGTCGACATATGTCATGAATAAGAAATCCACTTCCACCCAAATTTGGTGTACAAAGAATGGATATAATGTTTCAGAAAGTAGAATTTTGGATATCATGTAATGTAGTTTTAATTCATTTTGTGAGGACATTGTATTATGCAGTTTTAAGTCATGTAGTGAGGACACTGTACTCTGCAGTTTTAAATCATGCAGTGAGGACATTGTGTGTCTTTAATTTATGATTTTCTTTCTTAGACCAATAGGTTGAGACTCTACCAATTTCATGATAATTAGTTTGGAAATATACTAACTTATTCAGGAATGGAAGAGAATAATTGTTAACTGTGATTTCATAATTTTTTAATTCAAATGATTATATGCGAAAGAAGGGATAAAGGTATTAGAGGAAGTATTTTCCATGAATGATGTTATCATTATTTGAAAAAACATGTTATGGGGAATGTATAATGCAGTGTCGACTATGGAATATGCTACATTTCTAAATACTAGCATTTTTTGACTAACATGCATTTTATGTTGGAAAATGTTATTCAACACCACCTAGGGGACCTTGTACATAATCATGAAATAGTGATCTAAAAAAAAATTACATTTTACTACTAATATTTTAATAATGATTATAAAGATTATGATTTTCCAATGCACAGATATTGGTTTAGGAAAAAAGGTACATGAATATGGAAAGGGTCCCTCCAATCCTGATTTCTAAAGAATCAAGGGAATATCATTTCTATGATGGTCTGACCCATACATAGAAATTCTTATGTTTGTAGTTTTTTAGGCCAGATGGCTAGGAATATGAATGAAAACAGTATATGATATGTGGTCAAGTGATCCAAGGATATTACATTCTGCTTTAAACACCTGGAGATGGAAATGTATAAACCATGTTCTTGAAGACTTTCAGATTGAGATAATTATAATGGGACTAATATACACAAATGATTTATTTTAAGTACATATTTATATATATTATTATCAAAGATTTAATGGGACACAATACACATTATCCAAGAAAAAATTTACCATTATTTACTAAACTAGTTATGGGGGCTGTATTATGAAGGTACTACTGGGGAAAATGTAGAATAGTCAAATATTCATATTCTATTACTAACATTACCATTATGTAGGAAAATTATTCAAAGACACCTAAGGGCATGTACTACATTGTCAGGAAAAAGAGTTCTCATATATTTGAAACATTGTCACCAGAAACTGAAAGAAGTATTATGGTGGTCTTAAAATATTGATGATTCAGATAATGAAATATGGAATGGGTAATTCTAAATGAATACGAGAAATATTTTAATCAATATATTCCATGAGTTTGGAATCATATACATAGATCAGACTCAAGTGTAAAATGCATAGTTTCCTTTTCTCCAATGAATCAATATTATATTGTGTAGTTAAAGTCTTTTTGCGAGGGCATGCAGTGATTCTGACATAAAAAAGGAAATATAATTCCATCATTCAATTTTAATTCATAACTTTTCATTAAATTTTACAAATAGAGGATCTTTAAATTTAGGTTTCTTGGAAATCTGGAAAAAAACATGAAAAATTAAACACTTCATTAAATCCCCTTGAAAATATTCTTGAAATGTTCATTTTATTTACAATTACGACATCTCATAACCTGGAGACAACAAAATAAAAGGAAAGGGTGAGCATAATGATCAGTAAGGATAATAACTCAAACAGTTGACATGTGATCTTGAGTAATAATAATAAGAACATGATAGAAATTATAAATTCATGAGAAATGGAAGAATAGGAATATAATAATAAAATGAAAATGAATCATAACTTGAATTTTTTGCTACATTTTTTCATTTAGACATTCATGAACATATCAGTAAGGTTTATCCATAAGGTGTCATTAAAATTACCATGGTTATTCACCAAGGTATCAAGAAACTTCTCATCTCTAGAGATTAATTCTTTACCCCATGCATTGGAGTGCTATCAGGGAGACCCTTAAATATTAATTTACATTAATTTGATCCACATTAATCATAATCAAACACTTCATAAGTAACCCATTGAGAATAAAATAAATGTGTTTCATTTCAAAATCATGACGTTTAAAAAAGAACTTAAAAATATGACCATTATGTCATTGATAACCCATGTAATGGAGTTGAGGGTTATAAGTATATCGATTACAGAATCAAATACATAATTTTTTTGTATTTATGAACACCCATAGAAACGAAATAGGTCTGGGTATTCACACAAATAAAACAAGAGAATTTATTCTGAGAAAGAGAGAGGACTTTTGAGATGAAATTTTGGCAGCATAACATCAACATATCATCTTTTTAGAAACCATTAAAAAGAAAGAGGAAAATGGTCACAACTCATAAATAACTAATAATATATTATTGGTACATAATAAAAATAAATAATATCATGGTATTAATATTTGAAGGAAATACCATATGAAAATGAAAGATGAAGGAAAAAAGAATAGGTGATGTCTTTTAAAAAATTCTGCAGCCTACCGACATCACATAAAAATTCACAAAATCAATTGATGGGAGTGGAATGGGTCTATGATCATTTGGAAGTGATATTTATTGTAGAAATTATATATAATAACAATCCCCCAAATAATAAAATGAAACTATACGACACAATGTAAAGGAAGTCATGACTTAAAAGAGGAGGGTGAAAGTTTCCCTTACCGATTGGGTAACATTCGAAACGTACACCCCATAAAAGAAGACAATATAATGGATATTTAAATACCCATAAATTACATTATATTACACAAAGATTACAATCATGGGTAGTACATAAACCACACAAAAGGAAATAGTGGAAAATATACCATGAATCTCACAGGAATTAGAAGTGAGATGAAAATCCTTAACCACATTGTTTTCAATCGAATCATATGACCAAAAATTACTAACCACCAAAAGGATAACATAATACCGTGAATATAAATAGAATCATGATAATATATATCCAATTTTATAAAAAAATAAACCATATTCTATATATAAATGGCAAAAAATGGAAATATCACGGAATTAAAAGTGAGATAAGAATCCCTTACCACGTTGTAATCAATCGTGTTGTATGAGAAAAAGATAATAACCCCCAAATGATTAATAGAATGAAATTAATAAGAATCCAATAATTATAATATATGTCAAATTTCAGTATAAAATAGACCACATGAAATAAATTTCTGGCGAACAATGAAAATCCCACAAAATTAAAAGTGAGATAAGAAACCCCTTACCTCGTTGTCCGACTTGACTCGCTCGTGTGTTCCTTGTTCTACGAAAATAATAAAATTAAGTTAAATTATACTTTATTAAGAATATTTTTCATGTTTATTATTTCTTTTATATTACTTATTACCTTGCTGTAACAATTATTTTATTATTTGAGCTCATATCGAACATTTTGTCAATGTTCGGAAGTTGAGTCAAAAATGAACTTGTTATAATTATAAATTGACTATGTGGTAAAAATTTCGTTATCTCCAGAATTATTTTCATCATTTATATGTCATATATAACCATTATATATATATTTTTTATTATATTACATAACATTTGGAGATAAAAAATAAAATTCACCGTTCATGGAGACGGTAAGCCCTACGTATGCATGAACGCTACTTTCATTTCTATTTCAAATTTTTATCAAATGAAAACATAGTGATTCATTTGTATATTTTAATTTAAGTCTAATATGTATGTCATATATGTTACATATGTTTATAAATTATTTCCTTTATACATTCCACATATGGCATGAACGAGTTATATCACTTTGAGGGGGCAGTAGTCCACATTTCCTATATCGAAATTATCGTGTTTACCCATTATGGGAACCATAAAGGTATTCTATAAAAAGGAAAATACAGAAGCATAAAGAAAACATAAATACAAAATATATAATATATTGATACAGTTCCATCATAATTTCCACCATGAATGGACGTATGAGATAATTGAACAATCATCATTTGGTGAGGCAGTTGTTCGCCGTCCACTAAAACTGTATGTTCTTTACCCATTAGATGAAGGTGTGTGTAATTGTAGCTCTAATAATTATCATAGTTACATCCTTGTATATTTGATATACTGGTGTTGTTATAAAATTATGTTATAAAAAGAGTTTAGGTGGTTGGATAAGTGAAATAAAACAAAATAACTTAGGAGAAGATGTTACCATTAAATCGGGTAACTCCCTATGGTTTGAACCAAAAGGGATTCATGATGCACTTTATGCCTAAGGTAAGGCTTCAAGGATGACTATATGGATCTTGGGAGCATATCAGAGCAGAGGTTGGATGATACAATGGAATTATAAGTGTGAGAAATGAGTAGGAATTGAGTGTTTTTTATAAGGGAGAGGTGGGGCTCATTTGGATGGTTTGAAAAAATTATTTTATTATATATTGATTTTAGGTTTCAAAAGGTTAAAAAATAATTAAATTATATGATAAGGTGGGACATGTTCAAAATAAAATCATTTAATAATAATTGGAAAATTTATGGAAGTTGTTTTAAGTTTTATCTGCTTATTTATTGAAATCATCCATTAATGACGTAAACACTACATCATCATTGTGTCATAAATAATTTTATTAATTTAATGTCTACAAATAATAAAAAAATACCTTGATGTAGGAAATAATTTTAGATTTTCAATGATTCATTATATTAAAAAATATAACTTATATAACACCTTTTAATTTTTTTATTAAAATAATACATGTTTATGAGATTTTTTTTACTTAAAAAAAAATTAATGTCATTATCTTACACAAGTTGCTCCTTGGGGTAGAAAAATTGAGCAATGGATTTTTTTGGTCACCCATTACTCATCCAATATGTTTAATACACGTTTCAATGTAATCTTTTTATTATTATAAAATTATTTTTACATTAAATTACCTTAATTTCCTCTAATAGGGGTTAATAAAAGTCACAAGTTACTATTCGACAAAATTTACTTTCATCCCATTTAACCACATTTTAATTACTAATGAAAACCATGTTTGTTTTTTTTTTTGAAATTAAATTATAGAAATGGTAAAATTTCATTTAGATGAAAAAGTTTGTTTTTTAACTACTATTTAGTGGTTTCACTAATCATAAAAAATTGATGGTTTTCAGAAAAATTCCAAATAATCACTCTAAGTTATATTTGATATTCCGAATTAAAAAATTATGCCTATTTTAAAAAATTCAAAACATAAAATTTTTATTATTTAATTTTATAATTTATTCTTTTCATCAAAACAAAAAAACGTTTTTTTAAGAAATTATAACCATCAAATGATTGATACATGTTAATGTTCAATATCAATGAGAAATTACTTCCAATGTCCAACATTGGGGTAAACGTTAAAAATATAATCTACTTAAATTTAAAAACCAATTAAAATGATAATATATACATATAAATAAATTAGATTAAAAGGCCGTTTGAATTAAAATACAACATTTTTTCACTATTCATTAAAAATGTACATTAGTAGAAAAATATAAAAATTTAATCCAAATTAAATTTTGATGTCCCAATTATAATGATTAAATTATTTTTTCAAATATATAATTTAATAGTGACAAAAACTATATTTAAAAAGGGTTCTCCATCAAAAGCGGTAAATCTCCCTTTTAATGTAAATTATGCTTAAAATTATATTCATTTACATTTTAAGCGTCTAAATTTTATTGGATGAATGTAAAAACATTTAAAAAATATTATAATATTTAAGTTAGTTCTTTTAATTACCACCAATACAACGACTAGGTGGTAACTACCATTTAACACAATAATACTATGTTATTAGTGTGCAATGGAATATTTCAAAGAAACTCGTTTTCTTGTGTCAGGTACGCCATTGAATATAGAATACCCTTTAATATAAAATTATTATTTATTTAAAAAATATTAATTAATATGAAAATATCATATTATTTATTTTCCTGGGATGTTACATTCTACCCCATTTTGGAATTTGCATCCTCAAGATTTTGAAATTGGGCATGGAAACATCATTGAATGTCCCACATCTGAAAAAAGTCAGTAAAACTATAACTTTAAATGAAATAAAGAGAACTATAAAGGTCACCCGATTTAACCCGTACTAGGATTACTTGTTGGAAAACATGGATATGGGAGATAAAAAATGGTCAATTTCTGATGGAGAGTGATAGATGACATGATTAAGAGAATGTTAAACACAAGAAAATCACAAACATATGATTTTTTAAAAGGTATTTGATCACCCAGTAGGAAACGTAAACCAAAAACATTTTTTATTTTACATTCCTTTTCATAATTTTGAGTAGTTCATTTACTACATATAATAATAACATAAATAAATTTACATACCGTCATATAGAGTTTCATCCTTTAATATAAATCTACCAAAAATTAATCTTCTCTCCAAATAATTAGCATTAAAAAGGATTTGGTCATATCAAAAGAACAAGAATATTCTTCTAGAGAATCACATAATCCACAAAAGAATCACTATATATTTTCCTTGTCTTTAGACATTAACTAAAACCAAAATGGTTAGTACGAGATCATATAATCCCCCAAAATGATTATCATTTATAAAAAGAAAGACTATTATTAATATCGAAAATTGAACAAAAAGAAACCAAAGTTCCAGAATGACCATTCCATACACAATCATCCATAAAATTATTCAAAATAATCCAAACTAATATTGAAATCCATAACTCAGAAGAATTTAATCACACAGTCTTCTACAATAAATCTTAACATTTATCTTCAAATAATATCGAATAATATTAATGTCTCAAACTAAAGTGTAATTAACCTAATCAGATAATATCTATGATAGATTAATCATTTTCCAAAAATAACCCAAATTAGCATATATCCATGTAACACCCCACCCGTACCTCATTGTCTTGAAGAGGCATTGAGGGATACTTGGCCTTAAGCGACATTCCCAAGGTGCCAAAGGCTGGAAATAAATGTCGAGGGCTTCAAGATCATGTTGGGGAATGTTTTTCCCTTAAGACAAAACCAACCAAATCATCTAATAAAACCCACTATATGATGCACATAAATTCGATTACCCAGCCATGCATTACCAAAAGACAACCAAGTTGTTCCACAACACAATTCAATACCAATACAACCAGACATGTCCACACAACATCAGAGTACAATGCGGAAACTAAACAACCAAACTCCACAATCCATGACTCCACCATAGCTCCACACCAAGCTCCATGCTCCAGGATCCTCCAATGGATCAAAATGCTCCACTAATGGAGGGTGATGCCTTACCTTTGCCCACGTCATGGTACACGACATCTGCAAAGACACCACAGTTCCAAAGTAGGGGGTGAGTACTAAAACTCGGTAGGATTTCCCCAAATGACTTCCCTACACACGCCACTATGATAAATCCGTTGGCACATTTATATAAAATAGTTTCTATAAAATAATCACAAGTTCAACCATTACCAAAATCCAACCATGCTCTTAACAATATTTCACACCCAACCCAATCAACCATAGAAAAGCCAACCAAACATTCCACAAGCCATCTCATCATTTACACTTTAGCACAACAATTCCATCTTGTAAATAAATGAACAACAAGCCGCCAAAATGGTGGGAATTCCACCCAACCCGTCTCCTATTCACACCAAAACAATCAAAAAGTTGGGACTTCTGCCCAACCCGTTCACCCATTCACAACTACCGGTACTTCCTGACCACTACTCATATGGTGGTTCTTCCGACCACTACCCATACCATTTTTATAGTGAGACTTCAGACCCACTTCCATTCAACATTTCCATCAATCCAAACCTAGCATAAACCAACCATGGTCACAACAACATGCAATCAACCAATTCCATAAAAAATCAGACCACCTCAATAAATCACCCATTTATTGAAAACAATTTTACATGCCAATGAAAATTTCAATAAAATAACCATTTTATTGAGAAACCTTTCCATCAACCATTTTAAAAAATCAACTGCATCATCCCATTTTAAAATCATCATTTTGAAATCCCCAAGAATGGAATTTAACCATAAAGCACTGTTTTCCCATATATCCCCAAAACATCCCCCAAGGGATTTCTAATCAATTTCACATAAAAATTCACAATTAATTTTTAGCACAACAATTTAATTGTAATCAAAACCATTAGCTTTAACCAAGTAGAATTCAGAGAGAAGCCACCTACCATTAGGGTTCCTGAGAAATCGACCCACGAACAATCACACGTCAAATCAGGCGAACGCACCACCGAAACCTCTCTAGATCACATCCCCTACCACCCACAATCCTTAATATTAACATACAAGGAAAAAAACTCTAGATCTATACACAACAAGTGTAGATCTATAAAACCAAGAAAGAGAGGGATGTAGATCTAGAGGAAAACACAAGGAAACCAAGAGGAGTGACTTAACTGGGAGAAACCATCTAGAATCCACCTCGAAACCCCTTCGAATTACTTCCAAAACATGTGGGAGAGCCCATCCGACCCTTCAGTACCAAAAATCCTGAGTGAGGCTCGGGTTGGAGAAAGGGAGGATTGAAATGAGGCAATCCCAAGTGATCCAGGGTTTTAAAACCCAAACATTACATGGACGCACGTTTATCCCGCACAGTTTGGAAAAACGTGCGCTAATTGTGTGCACACCACTACCTCGAGAAGCCAGAGTCTGCATTGTTTCCTCTCAAGTTTTGGCAAACCGTGTGCAAGCTATGCGAAGCCTATTGTCTCAAGAACAAGTGTCGGCACAGTTTCCTGAAGAACCTGCACGGCTTCCACTGGCCGTGCTCAAACCGTGCAACCCTTTAAAAGCCTCCAAAATCATTCAAAAACAATCCAACTCTCCCAACCCCTTCCCAACTCATCCCATGCACTTTTAAACACATAAAAATTCATAAACAAAGGCCACATACATCATAACAGGGGTGCTACATTCTCCCCACCATTGGACTTTTCATCGTCGGAATGTAGTGAACCCGCCCATTGCCGAAAGAGCTCGGGCCACTGCTCGACCATCTCTTTCTCCCGCTCCCTAGTCTCCTCTTGAATCTGAAAATGTTTCCACAAAACCTAAACTAAGCTGATTCTTTTACCACACAAGACTTTATCTTGCATATTCACAACCCGCACTGGCACATGCACCAACAAAGCATCCAGTTCTGGCTCAACATGATCCCATTGAATCACATGGTCACGATCTGTCTAATACTTTTTCAATTGTGAAACATGAATCACATTGTGCACCGCACTAATCCTAGGTGGAAAATCCAAATGATAACCCACCTCACCAACCCGCTCAATAACCTCAAAAGGTCTAATATACCTCGGAGATAACTTTCCCTGCTTCCCAAACCGATGATATCTCAACCTAGGATAGATCCTCAAGAACACATGATCACTCACTTAGAACGAAAATGGCCATCGATGATGATCCGCATATGATTTCTAACAACTCTGATCTATCTCCATTCTCTTCATGATCAACTTGATATTCTCAGTCGGTTCAACCATCGAAGACTCACCCGTTTCCACCCAACATAGTGAATAATGACACGACCTCCCATAAAATGCTTCAAACGGAGCCATATGTATTGATGCCTGATAACTATAACTGTACAAGTACTCAACCAATGAATAGTGCTCCTCCCATGAGCAACCAAAGTCCATGACACAAGCCTGCAACATATCTTCCAGATTTTGTATCATCCTCTCAGATTGACCATCCGTCTGAGGGTAATACATCGTACTCATTGTCAACTTTTTTCCAAGTGATTGTTGTAAGGATTTCAAAAAACGAGATGTAAAACTCGGATCACTATCAAATATTGTCGACACTAGAACACCATGCCTCATTACCACCTCTTAGATATAGATCTTGGATAGATCCTCCACTGTATGAGATTCACGAATCGAGATGAAATGGACTGACTTCGTTATAGGACCCACTATCACTCAAATGGTATCATGCTTCATGACTGTTCTTGGTAGACCTGTGACAAAATCCATCGCTATCTATTCCCACTTCCAAATAGGGATTGGTAAGGACTGCAACATTCCTGTTGGCCTCTGATGCTTTGCCTTGACCTGATGACCAGTCAAGCATCTCGAAACAAACTCGACCACACTTCTTTTCATACCAGCCCACTAGAAGTTCAATTTCAATGCTTTATAAATTTTTTGAATTAAAGGATGAAAAACCCACCTGGAATGATGATACGTCTTGCGAAGATCCTCCTGAAAAGAAACCGGTACAACAATCTGATTCCTTAAACACAAAATTGAATATACATTCAGTTTCCAACCGTCAATGGTCTCCCCACCATTGAGTCTCGAGCCCATGGTCACACACTCAGAATCAGATATCTATGCCTCATTAACCAGGTCAACCAAGTCTGGAATCAACGAAATCAGAAAGAAGACCTCCCTATCACCCTGGTCCTCACATTCCAACCACATATCAGCTATAACCAACATCACCTGCCACTGGCCTGATGCATGTTTCACCACCTGAGATTATGATTTTCTACTTAACGCATCTGCCACCAAATTTCAATTACCCGGTGTGTACGTCAGGTCAAAATCAAACACTTATAGATATTCCATCCATCTCCTTTGCTTCATGTTCAAATCCCTTTGTGATAAAATGTGATTCAAGCTCTTAGGATCTCTATATACCCTGAATTTCTCACCGAAGAGATAATGACATCACACTTTCAAAGCTTGGACCACTACTGCCAACTCCAAATGATGAGTTGGGTTGTTCTTCCCATGCACCCTAAACTATCGTAAGCCATACGAAACCACATGATTCCCTTGCATGAGAACGCACCCCAACCCTGATCTTGATGCATCACAATACACCACGTACCCTTTTCATGATTATGGAAAAACCATGATTGGTGCTGATGTAAGGAGACCCTTTAGCTCTTCGAAAGAATACAGACACTATTCGTTCCACTGAAATGGAACATTTTTTCTTGTCAAAGCTGTCATCGGCAAAGCCAAATGTAAAAATTCACAAACATAATTCCGATAAAACCCAGCTAGAAAAAGAAAACTCCGTATATCAAACACATTATTTTGCGATTTCCACAAGACAACATCCTCTATATTTTTAGAATCCACTGAAATACCCCTTTCAGAAATCACATGGCCAAGAAAACAAACATCATGTATCCAAATGTCACACTTTGACAGTTTGGCATACAACCAATGATCCCTCAAGATCCCTAGCACTGTCTCCAAGTGCGGGTCATGATCCACCCTTGTATTTGAATACACCAAAATATCATCTACAAACACCACCATAAACGAATCAAGATATCTTTGAAATATCTGATTCATCTATTCCATAAACACCGTTGGAACATTCATTAGACCAAAGGGCATAACCACGTATTCATAATGGCTATATCAACTTTTGAAAGATGTTTTAGAAATATCCTCCTTCCTCAGCCAGAATTGATGTTATCCCGACCACAGGTCGATCTTGGAGAACCACTGGGCTCCCCACAACTAGTCGAAAAAATCATCAATTCGTGGATGTGGATATCTATTCTTTATCGTTACATGGTTATGTCTACGATAATCAACACAGAGCCTCAAAGTTCTATCTGCCTTTTTCACAAACAACATCGGCGCTGCCCACGGAGACGAGCTATGCTAGATAAACCCTTTTCTTTCTAGCTCTTCCAACTGGACATTCAATTCCCACAATTCATCTATTTCCATCCGAAAAGATGGAAGTGATATAGGACTGGTCCCCATAAGGAGATCAATTGTAAACTCGACTTCTCTTACGGGAGGTAACCTATAGAAACCATCAGGAAAAACATCCATGAACTGAACCACCACTGCCAAAGGAACACTCTGTTTAACACCCTCTACCGATTCCAATGACAAAACCACAAACTAATACGCTAACGTACCCACTGCTGGTTCCAACAAACCGATTTCACCCTACCTTTCATTCTTCTCTCCTCTAAAGAGATGTCTAACGACATCGTTTGTTGTAAAATCCACTTTTCGCGCATCATAATCGATGTGGGACTTAAAAACCACCAGCCAATCCATTCACAGGTTTATATCATACCCATCTATCTCAAGCATTGAGTAATTCCACACTATATCAGCCTTGCCAAAAACGATACAACATTCTCTACACAAGAAGGCTCGACACTCGCTTTGACCCTGAGGAGTTTGAAGTTTCAAAACCGAGGGAATCATTTCTACCTTTAAAACCATCAAATCAACCAAACATGCATCAATAAAAGAGTGTGAAGCACCATTATCAAACAACAGTTGAATCATGGTAGAATTTAAACGAATAGTACCTCGCACTATGGATGATCCCGAATGATCATCCACCACAACCTTCTCAGCTCCGAACACGTGTTTTCTTACCACACTATGCTCTTTATTGCTATGTGGAGGCCTCATGGTATTCTGAGAATCTCCTTGACCCACTTTATTCTACTGAAGAGGGGTGTGTTGTTGTCCCCATCCCGTCGAAGCATACGACGTTTGTGATCCCTGATGAGTGTCACGCGCACCCGACCATGGAGCATTCAGACAATAACGCTACTCATTCCCCATCTGCATACAATTATGACATGCACGAGGTTGTTTCATACAATCCCGCCTTTTATGGCTCGTAGAACCACAATGAAAACATCACAGCTGGCTCTGCGGCTTCAGGGGAAGATTTACCGATCTTGGAGTCGGATTATATGTCGTATTCTTACCCGGAGAATAAGTGTCCCTCCTTCTCTTGAACCCATTGTTAGAGTTCCCTCTATTCCCCATGGGTACCACCATGCTTCCCCCGCCCGGATTTCCCAACAAATCCCGCTCATCCACCGAGGCTCTATTCACAATCTTCATGTAATCATCTTTACACAGTACCACTATATTTGAACGGATTTCATGATTTAACCCCGCTTCAAAGATCCTTGCCTTCAACGACGTGCTACCAGGAACCTCAAGTGAAAACTACACAATGTTCATGAACTTAGGCGAATACTCTGTCACGGACATCATCTCTTGCTTCAATCTGATGAAATTAGTCATATGCTGAATTCTAAACGTATGCGGGTAGAAATGTTTGTTAAACAATTCCTCATATCCTTCCCACATCATTCCATGGTCTGTACCCACTTGGACTACCAACTCCCACCACTGAATGGAATGATCTACCAATACATATGTGGCCAAATTCACTTTCATCTATACCAGTGTTCCCATGAACTCAAAGATCTTGTTCATTCTATTCAACCATGCTTCTTTCCCTCCCTGGCTCTGAATCACCCCGGAAGATGGGTGGATTCTACTTTTGAAACTGAACCGCATGATCCACATGCCTTGATTCATCCACTCTATTTCCACTTTCCACAGCTTGGAAAGCGTGCACTATGCTTTTCACTAGCTACTAGTTCACCTGAGGCTCAGGTGCTACCACATTCTCAGCAGCCTCCTCTGGTTGGCCTCTACGACGCCTACATGGTGCCATTTCTATCAACAGAATATAAACAACCATTAGTCTCACTTCCGTAGACATCACGAAATCCCATTTCAAATCACATTACACAACACATTCACAACAAGGCTTTCCATCAGTTCACATTTCCCATGGTTCAACAATTTTAAAACCAATCCACATTCAAAAAACCGAATTTATTCACATTACAGTTTCATACAAAAACCATTTCATAATTCATCCCATAGATAATTATACCATCAATGAAATATGCATCCTAGTGGGAAGTCATTTCTATCATGAATTCCATGCTCATCTCATTGGATACACCCATGACAATGAGATATCCAATTCTCTAATTATCTCTAAAACACTTATGTACCCAACTCCCCGGTAGCTTGAATTTCAGCATAAAAGTGTTAGCTAGGACCTTTTATTCTATACATTCCAAGTTCCGACTTTCCCATGCCTTGCTACCATCCTGACTCAAGGAATGTAACACAACGAATGTCAACACCAAACTAGAGAATCAACTCCAAAGGACCGAACAAACTGATACCACATGTAATGCCTCACCCCTACCTCATTGGCTTGAGGAGGCGATGAGGGATTTTTGGCCTTAAGCGACGTTCCCAAGGTGACAAAGGCTGGAAATAAATGTCGAGGGCTTCAAGATCAAGTTGGAGAACGATTTTCCCTTAAGAAAAAATCAACCAAACAATCCACTAATAGACACTAAATAATGCACATCAATTCCCTTACCAAACCATGCAGTACCAAAAGACAACAATGTTATTCCACAACACAACTCAAAACCAATAAAACCAGACATGTCCACACAACATCAGAGTACACTACGAAATCTAAACAACCAAACTCCACAAGCCATAACCCCACCATAGCTCCAGACCAATCTCTATGCTCCAAGCTCCACCAAGGGATCACAATGCTCCACTAAAATCGGGTGATGCCTTACCTTTTCCCATGTCACAGTACACGACATCTGCAAAGACACCACAGTTCCAATGCAGGGGTTGAGTACTAAAACATAGTAGGATTTCCCAAAATGACTTCCCTACACACGTCACTAGAATAAAACTGTTATCACATTTATATAAAACAGTTTATATAAAATAATCAAAAGTTCCACCATTACCATAAGCCAACCATGCTCTTACCATGCCATCACACCCAGCCCAAGAAACCAATGGAAATCCAACCAAACATGACACAAGCAATCTCATCATTTACACATTAGAAAAACAATTCCATCTTGTAAAGAAATGCACAACAGGAAACCAAAATGGAGGGAATTATACCCAACCAGTCATCCATTCACACCATAACAATCAAAATGGTGGGACTTTTTCCAAACCTGTTCACCCATTCATAACTATCGCTACATCCCGACCACTACTCATATGGTGGTTCTTCAGACCACTATCCATCACCTTCTTATAGTGAGACTTCCCGACCACATCCATACATCATTTCAATCAATCCAAAACAAGCATAAAGCCACTAAGGTCACAACAACATGCAATCAACCAATTCCATTTCAAATCAATCCACTTCAACAAATCACCCATTTATTTAACACCATTTTCCATGCCAAGGAACATTTCAATAAAACAACCCTTTTATTGAAAAATCTTTCCATCAACCATTTTCAAAAATCAACTATATCATCTATTTTTAAAATATTAATTTTAAAATCCCCAAGAATAGCATTTCACCATAAAACATCGTTTTTCCAAAAAATCCCCAAAACATCACCCAAGGGATTTCTAATCAATTTCGCCTAACAATTAAAAATTAATTTTCAGCACAAATAATTAATTGTAATCAAAACCATTAGATCTCACGAAGTGGAGTCGGGAGCGAAGCCACCTACCTTTAGGGTTCTCGAGAAATCGACCCATGAACAATCGCACCTTAAATCTGGAGAATGCACCACTGAAACCTCCCTAGATCACTACCCCTATCATCCACATGCCTTAATATTAACATCCAAGGAAAACCCAACCCTATATCTACACACACAAATTATATATCTAGAATACCAAGAAAGAGAGGTATGTATATCATGATGAAAACAAAGGGAAACCAAGAGGAGAGACTTACCCGAGAGAAACCACCTTGAATAAACCTTGAAACCCCTTCGAATCGCTTCCAAAACGTGTGGGAGAGCCCCTCCAACCCTTGAGAACTGAAAATACAGAGTGATGCTTGAGTGGGGGAAAGATAGGAATGAAATGAGGAAATATTGGGTGATCCTGAGTTTTAAAACCCTAACTTTAAGTGGCCACACAGTTAGCCCGCACGTTTTGGAAAACTGTGCGCTAACTATGCGCACGCCACTGCCACTAGAGCCAAAGTCCGCACGGTTTCCTCACATGGTTTGGAAAACCATGCAATGGAAGTACGAATCCTACTATCTCAAGAACAAGGGTCTTTACAGTTTCCTGGAGAACTTGCATGGTTTCCACTAATCGTGCTCAAACCGTGTACCCCATTAAAGGCCTTAAAACTCATTCAAAACCATTCCAAACTCTCCCAACCTATTCCCAACTCATCCCATGAACTTTTAAACACATAAAAAGTCATAAAAAAGGCCACATACCTCAAACCGGGGGTGATACAATCCAAAATAAATACATATATTCTTAGAAATTAAAAATTGAAACCATTCCTCAACAAATCAAATCCTGTAGTATTTTATTTTCCTTATGTATATAGTATTCTAAATGAGAAAAAATCTTCCAAAATAACCTTTATCATTTAATCTCTAGATCATTTTCCTAAAGAAAGTATATCAATTTTATAAAACATAAGTTCCAAAAATCAACATATTCTTGATTCATAAAATTATCTAACAAAATTGAATAGGTCATACTACCCAGGTACTTCACCTCGGCTAGTGGTAGGTGATAAAACCCAAGCGCACTTTGGTTGTGGGTTCGATTCCCACAGCTGTGTTCAATGTGACGGGTTTTCACACTCTATACTTGTTGTCCTTTTTTTTTAATATCAAAAATAAACCTAACATTTTTTATCCTTAATGGATTTCATATACCTTTCATTTTTATCCTATCAAATTAAGATTGTTTAACGCCTATCCTGACAGAGATGTATTTTCTTGATAAAACACTAACTCTATACTCACCAAAATACCAAGATGTTTTTCATATATTTAAACATTTTTATAGGGTTCTTCCTGATGTTTTAATTTAATATATTCCAAAAATAACTAAGCTATACATTGATACCAACTATCGAATCCCGCATTTTTAAAACATTACTTTTCATTACATTTTACAAACATATGATCTTTAATGTCTAGTTTCATGGAAATCAAGAAAAAACATGAAAACATAAAAAATTATTTAGATACCCTTGAAAAGAATCTTGAAAAGGTCATCTTATGTACAATTACATCATCTGATAACCCAGAGACATACAATTAAAGGAAAGGGTGATCATAAGACTCAGTATAGAAAACAAGTGAAACAATTGACATTTGATAATGAGAAATATTAATTAGAACATGATATAAATCATAAAGTCATGAGAAATAGAAGAATACGAATATCATAATAAAAAGAAATTGAATCATACCTTGAATATGTACCTACAACATTTTATTTATACATTCATTAACATATCGCCAAGGTTTATCGTAGAGTTTTCATAAACATTACTAAGGTTATTCAACAAGGTATTGTGAAACTTGTCATCTCTAGGGATTAATTCATTACCCAATGCATTGGAGCGCTATCAAGGAACACCCTTAATATGTCTTTACATTCATGTGAAATTCATAGATCAAAATCAAACATTTCATAAGTAACCCATAGAGAATAAAATAAATTGGCTTCATTTCAATATCATGACGTTTTAAAAATTATATAAAATTTAGATCACTCTGTCAGTTATAACCAATCGAAAGGGAGTGAGTGTTATATATATTCCAATTATAGAATAAAAAACATCATTTTTGTGTATTTATGAAGACCCATAGAAACAAAATAGACCTAGTTATTCACATAAATAAAAAAAGATAATTTCGTGAGAGAAAGAGACAATACTTTAGAGTTGAAAATTCAGTAGCATAACGACTATATAACATCTTTATAGAAAACATTAAAAAGAGAGGGGACTAAGGTAAACAACTCATACATAACTTATAAAATATAATGGGAATATAATAGAAAGTAATAATATCATGGTATGGATATTTTAAGGAAATACCATATGAAAATGAAACTCGAAGTAAAAGGGACGATGTGATTTCTTTTAAAAAAATTCGTCAGCCTAACGACGCAACTTAAAAATTCAGAAAATCAATTGATGAAAGTGGAAAGATTATATCATAATTTTTAAATGAATTTGATATTATTAATTATATAGAATAATAGTCCTCCACATAATAAAATGAAACTTTAAGACATAACATAAAGGAATTTATGACTTAAAAGAGGAGGGTGAAAGTTTCCCTTACCGATTTGGTAACTTTAGAAACGTACATCCCATGAAAGAAGGATCATATAGTGGATTTTTAAATACCCATAAAATAATATATATTAAACAATGTATAAAATCATGGGCATTACATAAACCACACAAAAGTAAATAGTGGAAAATATACCATGAATCTCACCAGAATAAGAAGTGGGATGAAAATCCCTTACCACGTTGTATTCAATCAAATCATATTACCAATAATTACTAACCCAAAAAATAATCACATAATACCATGAATATAAATATAATATTGATAATATAAATCCAATGGAAGTATAGAATACACCACATGCCATAAATAATTGGTGAACAATGGAAATCTATTGGAATTAAATGTGAGATAAGAATCCCTTACAACGTTGTAATCAATCGAGTCGTATGAAAAAATGTTAAAAACCACAAAATGATTCCCAGAATAACATGAATATGAAGATAATAATGAGAATATATATTAAATGGAAATACAATATACACCACATGAAATAAATTAGTGGCGAACAATGGAAATCCCACAGAATTAAAAGCAAGATAAGTAACCCCTTACCTCGTTGTCTGACATGACTCGCTCATCTGATCCTTATTTTTCCTGAATAATTAACATAAGTTACTTAGTACTTGATTAAAAATATTTTTCAATTTATTTATTCCTTTTATATTACTTATTATTTTTATGTAACAATTATTTAATTATTAGACCTCATATCAGACATTTTGTTAGTGTTCGGAACTTGAGTCAAAAATGAACTTGTTATAATTATAAAATTTCCATGTGGTCAAAAGTACATTATCAAAAGAATTATATTAATCATTTATATGCCATATATTTTATATATATCCATTATATATATGTATTTATAATAGTTAATAAAATTTGGAGATAAGACATCAAATGCACCATTCATGGAGACAGTAAGTCGTACGTACACATGAGTGCTACTTTCATTTCTATTTCATATTTTAATGAAATTAAAACATTGTGATTAATAGGTATATTATAATTTCGGGGTAATTTTAATGTCATATATGTCACATAAGTTTATAAATTCTATCTTTTATACGTTCCACGTATGGAATGAACGAGTTGTATCACTTTGAGGGGGAAGTAGTCCGCATTTCCTCTAATGAATATATCACGTTTACCCATTATGGGAACCATAAAGGTATTATATAAAAAAGAAATTAAAGAATAATATAGAAAACAGAAATATAATAAATATCATATATAGATACAGTTCCATCATAACGGCCCCCATGAGAGGTGATAAGAGATAATTGAACAATCATCGTTTCGTGATGCATTAGTTCGATGTCCACGGAAACAGTATGTTCATTACCAATTAGATGAAGGTGTGTGTATGTTTAGTTCGAACACATATCATAACAACATCTGTGGGAATTGAACATACTATTTTTGTTATAAAATAAAAGAATAAAAAGATTTTAGGTGGTTGGAGAAGTAAATTAAAACAATAGAACATAAGAGAAGATGTTAACATTAAATTGGGTAACTCCCTTTGGTTTGAAACAAAAGGGTTCATGAAGTGCTCTCTGCATAATGTAAGGCTTTCAAAATGAATATAGGTCTTTTGGGAGCTTATAAGAGCAGAGTTTGGATGACCAAATTGTAACGCCCCAAGATTTTATGAAAAATATTCTTTTTAATTTCATTAATGTCTTGTGTTGTACGCTACAACAAAAGAAGCTTTCACAATACGCATCCTTGACTTTCCTTCCGTTACACGCAATCGCGACCTTCCTCGATAGCGTGTGTAGTACGCAATACTGAGTTTCACGAAACAACGATATGCTATTAAAATATTATTAAAACTAGCCGTTATGAATAGTAATAACCACTTTTTGGAAATTTTGTAAATTTTATTTTTCAAAATTGAATTCATTTTTGGATTCGGAGTATCGAATTTAGCCTAAGGTGAAATTTTGGTACTTTTCGGATAACTTTCATATTCTAATGAATAGTGAAAATTACTAAATTATAATTAAAAACAACTTTTTTAATCGAAATAATTAATAGTGATAAATTATTAATTTGAGTGGTTTTAAAGTATATTTAGAATATATTTTTACAATTTAATACAATGTTGGTCATTGATTGTAATTTCACATTTAAACCAGACATAATCAAGTGTCAATCTTTTGATAGATTTTGTTTCTTAAAAAACACGCTATTTGTTTTAACAGCGGGATTTAATTATAAAATTAATTAATGCAACTTCTATGTTATGAATTTGGTAAAATAGACTTCATTTTTGAATTCGGAATATGAAATATAGCTTAGGATGAAATTTTGGCATTTTTCTGAAAACTTTCAATTTTTGATGAATAGTGAAACCACTAAGTGGTAGGTTAAAAACGGAATTTTGCATAAAACTTAATTTTACCGCTTCTGTGAATGGAATTTCGAAAATCCGAGAGACACGGTTAATATCAAGGACTAAAATGTGGTTCAATGAGATGAAAATAATTTTTTGGTGAATAGTAACTTTTTACTTTTTTTACCACGGTTAATAGTAAATAGGGTAACTAAGGGTAAATATGATATTAATATTACCCTAACACATGTCCTAATTCTATTGGACAAGTGTAATTCGACCAAAAACAAACTTAGGAATAAAATATGACCATTTAGGCCCACTTGGATTAGATTAGGACATTTATTATTAATTTATTTAAAGAAGGGTTAAAATAGTTAAAATCAAAGTTTAATAAGTAAATCATTTTTAATATGGGGTTATACATAAGCTAATTTCGACTATAAATATTCATTAGAAAGCTAAAAAGCTTTCCTACATGATGGTAATTTATTTGTAATTTTTAGATAGCATATAATATAATTTATTTATGACACAAAGATGATGCAGTAATTATCTTATTAATGAAATATTGACATAATTGATAATATAAATACCAAAATAAATGTAATTTAAGACTTTTTATGAATTCCACTAATTTTCTAGGTTACTATGATATATTAGTGTTGATTTAATCAACTTGGTTCGAATATATAATTCTGTTATGACTTTCAAAAAAATCATATATCAAATAGTGTCAAAATTGACACAAAATAGTTTTTAAATCAAATATTATATTATTAATTGTTATTTTATTCCTAAAAATCTAAGGTTCGTCCAAATTACTTAGATAAGGATATATGTATTAATAATATACAATTTGAGGTTCGTTTGGCATGTTATAGTAAGTGTATTAACCATATAGTGAAAGAAAACAAAAAGACACGGTAAAAGTTAAATTATTTAACTTAGAGTTAAATCTAATTGATAAGGTTTAAAATAAGATCCAAACATGTATAAATTTGATTGGTTGATGAGATTACAACCCTATCTCATCTAAGCTTCGAATATGAGTCATTTTTGGAGGTTTTTAAGTGGGGTTATATTTATTATAAATTAATATTTTTAAGAATTCCTAAGGTGCCCCTCTCCTCCCTTATAAAAGGACACCTCCTCCCCCTCCTCCTCACACCAATTTGAGCACTCAAGCTCGGCCAACCCCTGCCAAAATCCCTTCTCCACTTCCCTAGCAACATCCTAGAGGTTCTGGTCTTCCTCAAAGACCAATTCTAGTGCCCTAAGAGGAGGTCTCAAAGAGGCACTTCAAAGAAGAGGTAATTACCGTTACCAATTCTTTCATCTTTATTTCTTCTTCCACTTCTTCTTCTTAGGTTGTTTCATTATGAAGTAATAACATCAGTATCACTCATATACTGATATGTTATTATAAGTACGAAACAACCCTATTTCACCATCTATCCATCCTACGGAAAAAGAAATCACCGCGCGTGCGTACGTACGGAATACCGTCTCCACGCCGTGGTGTAATCTATTTTCCACCACCACCTTACATGGATGGGTATAATGGTGTAAAGAATAACTATACATAGTTATTACAACATCATAATGATTCTGATATATTTTATAATCCACTCCAATTCAATTCAATATTTATAGAAATGATATCATCGCTCGTGCGTACGTACGGAATACCGTCTCCACGACGCGATGAGATTCATTCTCCATGTTAACCATTTAAGAATGATTATAATGTATATATAAGAAATAATAATGAAATACATGACATTATAAAGCTACTGGATTTATGTATATATATATACATATGTATGTCATCTACTTACTTCCATTTCAAGACAATAAGGAAAGAAAAACAGCGTTCATGCGTACGTACGGACTACCGTCTCCATGAACGGTGTTTTTCATTTTATTTATCTATCTATTATATATATATATATACTGAATATATATGATATATAAATCATATTTTATATTCTGGAAGTAAGTAAATCATGATATAAGTAATAATGATGTCAAGAACAACAAGTCAAAACACCTACGATAAATGAAACGATTTTACCCAAAACGCTTCTTTAACATGGAATTTACAAAAGAACGGGTAATATAATGTCATAAGTGAACCATATATGATATCATAACAATGAATATGATTCTGTAATAAGTCAATGACATTATTTAAATCATTATACAGGAGCTTCGGACACGTACAAAGCAAATTGGACCTAAGGTAAGGGAAATATCACAATCTCATTTTTATCCGAGATTGTTTATTCGTAAGTATTTACTGGGGTGTATTTTATCATCCACATCCATGTTTCATCAAAATGTAATATTATTTCCATCCACCTACAATTGTTTAAATCCATTTTTACCCTTCGGTGAGTTTTTAGTAATATGTATGAAAGGAATCTTTTGTCGTACGAGGTACTTTTTGACTTTTCCGACAAAAGTACGAAGAATGTTTTTTTTAACTTATACGGCACGAACGGATTTCTACTGTTTTATAAAGACTTATTTTCATGAAGCTTCCTCTAAAATATTTCATGACTATTTTCAATAAAATCTCTTTCTTTTAAAGTTGCATGATGTTTTGTGAAAAGAAATTGATTTTGAAGAAGAAAGGATATTTTCCTCAAGAATTCAATTCAAGTGTTTTATCAAAATTATTTTCCATCTAAGATAATAATGAGTTCTGTTTCTATCCATATTTTTACATTTATTTGACTATGTTGTGATGGAATTATGTTTATGAATTCCTTTATCTTATATGAATGGTTTTATGATGTCATGTTGTTTAAGAATCCCATTTTTATTACATGGGTTATGAAATGATGTATGATTTATGATTTTGTGGCACACATAAGAAAGGATTCATTAAGAGATGGGTGGGACCTATATCTCCCTCCAATGCATTGGGTAAAGATTTTATATCTCATGAGATAGACATGGCTGGAATGGTAGGTTATACCGGTTCAGTGAAACAGGACTGAAACGAGGATTACTCGATTCAGAAAGGGACTTTGTCCACTAAGATAGTCTTGGCAATGAGTCTTGACTAACAAGAAATGATTCTCTATGATTATGTGTGTATGCCACAATGAGTAATGTTTTAAGTTATGATTTCATTTCACTACTATGATTTATCCCATGTTATGAAATTATGCTCTCTTTTGCAGGTTAAGATTTCCAAAAATGTTATGTTCTTATGAAAATTATGTGATTGATATTTCCTTTGTTTACCCTTACTGAGCATTTGAGCTCACCCTTTTATGTTTTATTTTCCCCAGGATATAAAGAAAGGTTTTAGGTAGAAAAAAGGGATGACCTTTATGGGAGATATTGAAGAACTTTCACCACGATTAGAAGATTACGTTCCGAGTTTCCAAAGACACTAAACTATTACGATCCTTTAGTGTGTGTTTTTGTTATGTACTAAGTATTCCGCAAATGTAATGAAATTTCCATGTACGTCAAGATACGGGTCTCTACAGTTGGTATCAGAGGAATGGTTTAGTCAACCTTTGGAAACTAGGATGCGAGAACTTTAGTGAGATCCCTAGAGATATTTCTAAGGTATGTCTAGGGATGTCTCTAAGGTTAAGTATACGTATAGGTTATAGTCCTAGAATTACGCTAACGATCTTCGAATTTAACCTAAGATGTTAGATATTGAGGGTACTAACCCTTTATTATGTTGTTTTCCCTAGCATGATTTTTGCCTCTCACACAATTCTTTTGGGGTTTTAGACGATGGCTGGAACCCGAAGGAACCGTGTTAATGCGGAATGTGATGGGAAATGCAATGATTGTACCCCTGAGCAACCAAACGATATGGGAGCTGGAATGCAAAATCTTGTAGCCATGCTCACACAACTTTCTCAAGCTATGAATCATGCAGGACTTCCAAACGAGCAAAGGAAGGAGCAACATTCTGTTGAATCCTTCATGAGGCAGCGTCCACCTTCTTTCAGTGGGTCTACTGATCCATTAGTTGTTGAACAATGGATTAGTACTACTGAAAAGATATTTTCAGTTCTTCAATGTTCTGAACATGATAAAGTCATCCTAGTAGTGTATCGTTTGGAAGGAGATGCTGATCAATGGTGGAATCTTATTAAGAATACAAGGCAAAGGGATGAAATTGAGTCTATGGAATGGGACGAGTTCAAGAACTTATTTTTCAATAAGTACTTCCCTCGTATTCTTCGAACAAAGATGGAGAAAGAGTTTCTTGAACTGAAGCAAAGGGACGATGAATCTGTTGGTACCTATGAAGCAAATTTTACAAGACTTGCAAGGTATGCTTCTGGAATTATCATCCAACCTGAAAGTAAAGTTGATCGATTTTTCAGTGGCTTAAAACCAAGTCTTCGAAGGGCATTAGCTATAAGAGACTTCAGTAGCTATGAAGAAATTGTGCGTTGTGCTATCAAGGTAGAAATGGAAGTTGGTGTTACATATCCATCTCATGGTTTTGACAAGAAACGAAAGATGGAGTTCAAGGAGAAATCTCAGAATAATGGTGAAAAGAAGATGAATGTTTCCTTATGCACAAAGTGTGGAAAGAAGCATGGTGGAGATTGTCTAAAAGGGACTAGAAAATGTTTTAAGTGTGGAAAAGAAGGTCATCGAGCAGCTGAGTGTCGAAGTAATGGAAAAAGGGTTTCTAATGATAAAGCAAACACTGCAGAGAACGCACCGCCAACACTTCAATGCTTCAAGTGCAAGGAAATGGGGCATTATGCTAATAATTGCCCTAATCCAAGGGTTAGTGATGATCAACATGAGCAACCACTGAAGGCAAAGGACAAAGGGAAATCACATGCGATCACTATTGGCAATGTTGAATATGACAACGATGTGGTGGAATGATTAAGTGTTTATGTAATGGGATTCCAAAATAATGTTGTATCATTGAGTATTGCAATATTTATTGATGTGGTATTCAAAGTGATTGAGATATTTTTTTTGGAAATAAGATGATATGCGCATAATGAAGACGAGAAAATGAAATGTTTAATAGTATTCATGAGCTCATGATTGATATAAGGACTAAGTGATATCATGGTTTGAGTATAAATAATTTTGAGGATTTTGGTATGTGTAAAGTGTTAACTTTTAACTGCATTCAAGTTTTCACTAAGGTTCAATGGGTATTCAAGAGTATACATGATTAAGGACTTTGAATGTTTGGAATGTGACCAAAAAAAACATATCTTATGATATATGGGGATCAACGATGATATTAAATCTCTGGTAATTGTTTTCACTATGTTATGAGAGTGGACTGAAGTATTATGGATAAGCATAAAGATTGGAATGGATTGTGTTGGACGATATTATTGATGGGATGTTATAGTAGTTTTGGAAAAAGGACAACCTGCAGGACGGGCGACAACCCATCGCTTCGGACAATGCTGTGGGAATCGAACCCACAACCGAAGTGCGACTGGCCTTTATCGCCTACCACTGACCTACAGGAAGTCCCTGTTTAGTAAAAACTAGTTTTATTATATTAAGCAGTATGATATATGAAGTATAAGTCCATTTTAGGAACCATATATGATTAATCTCACTATAGATCGACTTATGTATATAAGTTTTGCTAACCTTTTGTTTGAGACAGATGGAATGACCTGTCATTCTATCACATGATCTGCTAACACATCACGAATAACAAATTCAACTTCATTTATTTAAGAGATGAAGTAGAAATTGTTCAAGGCACAAACAAAAGTGATATTTTACCAAAATAAAGTAAGTATTTATTCTAAGCAAATTTTCAACTTTAGGGAAATGATCTTGAAAACCAAAAATGTTTTCCTAGTGATCTTATACCTGATGAATCAGATGGTACATTATATCATCACAAATCTATGGATTTGTGATTACTGGCTTTTCCATAGCCATGTTCTCTACCACTCTCCATCAGAACATGATGGTTAGATTTTTCTTCCATATCCATATTTTCACCTATGTGGAAACCCAGTGATTAGTATATTTGGGTAATCGTTACATTTCATACTTTAGTTTTTAAAGCCATGTTTTGGTATTCCTTTTTACGATGTGGTTTTCTATCAAAGAAAATTTTGAATAGTAAACCATTTATAACCCCGACGAATTTCGAGGGCGAAATTCATTTTAAGGGGGGTAGAATGTAACGCCCCAAGATTTTATGAAAAATATTCTTTTTAATTTCATTAATGTCTTGTGTTGTACGCTACAACAAAAGAAGCTTTCACAATACGCATCCTTGACTTTCCTTCCGTTACACGCAATCGCGACCTTCCTCGATAGCGTGTGTAGTACGCAATACTGAGTTTCACGAAACAACGATATGCTATTAAAATATTATTAAAACTAGCCGTTATGAATAGTAATAACCACTTTTTGGAAATTTTGTAAATTTTATTTTTCAAAATTGAATTCATTTTTGGATTCGTAGTATCGAATTTAGCCTAAGGTGAAATTTTGGTACTTTTCGGATAACTTTCATATTCTAATGAATAGTGAAAATTACTAAATTATAATTAAAAACAACTTTTTTAATCGAAATAATTAATAGTGATAAATTATTAATTTGAGTGGTTTTAAAGTATATTTAGAATATATTTTTACAATTTAATACAATGTTGGTCATTGTTTGTAATTTCACATTTAAACCAGACATAATCAAGTGTCAATCTTTTGATAGATTTTGTTTCTTAAAAAACACGCTATTTGTTTTAACAGCGGGATTTAATTATAAAATTAATTAATGCAACTTCTATGTTATGAATTTGATAAAATAGACTTCATTTTTGAATTCGGAATATGAAATATAGCTTAGGATGAAATTTTGGCATTTTTCTGAAAACTTTCAATTTTTGATGAATAGTGAAACCACTAAGTGGTAGGTTAAAAACGGAATTTTGCATAAAACTTAATTTTACCGCTTCTGTGAATGGAATTTCGAAAATCCGAGAGACACGGTTAATATCAAGGACTAAAATGTGGTTCAATGAGATGAAAATAATTTTTTGGTGAATAGTAACTTTTTACTTTTTTTACCACGGTTAATAGTAAATAGGGTAACTAAGGGTAAATATGATATTAATATTACCCTAACACATGTCCTAATTCTATTGGACAAGTGTAATTCGACCAAAAACAAACTTAGGAATAAAAGATGACCATTTAGGCCCACTTGGATTAGATTAGGACATTTATTATTAATTTATTTAAAGAAGGGTTAAAATAGTTAAAATCAAAGTTTAATAAGTAAATCATTTTTAATATGGGGTTATACATAAGCTAATTTCGACTATAAATATTCATTAGAAAGCTAAAAAGATTTCCTACATGATGGTATTTTATTTGTAATTTTTAGATAGCATATAATATAATTTATTTATGACACAAAGATGATGCAGTAATTATCTTATTAATGAAATATTGACATAATTGATAATATAAATACCAAAATAAATGTAATTTAAGACTTTTTATGAATTCCACTAATTTTCTAGGTTACTATGATATATTAGTGTTGATTTAATCAACTTGTTTCGAATATATAATTCTGTTATGACTTTCAAAAAAATCATATATCAAATAGTGTCAAAATTGACACAAAATAGTTTTTAAATCAAATATTATATTATTAATTGTTATTTTATTCCTAAAAATCTAAGGTTCGGCCAAATGACTTAGATAAGGATATATGTATTAATAATATACAATTTGAGGTTCGTTTGGCATGTTATAGTAAGTGTATTAACCATATAGTGAAAGAAAACAAAAAGACACGGTAAAAGTTAAATTATTTAACTTAGAGTTAAATCTAATTGATAAGGTTTAAAATAAGATCCAAACATGTATAAATTTGATTGGTTGATGAGATTACAACCCTATCTCATCTAAGCTTCGAATATGAGTCATTTTTGGAGGTTTTTAAGTGGGGTTATATTTATTATAAATTAATATTTTTAAGAATTCCTAAGGTGCCCCTCTCCTCCCTTATAAAAGGACACCTCCTCCCCCTCCTCCTCACACCAATTTGAGCACTCAAGCTCGGCCAACCCCTGCCACAATCCCTTCTCCACTTCCCTAGCAACATCCTAGAGGTTCTGGTCTTCCTCAAAGACCAATTCTAGTGCCCTAAGAGGAGGTCTCAAAGAGGCACTTCAAAGAAGAGGTAATTACCGTTACCAATTCTTTCATCTTTATTTCTTCTTCCACTTCTTCTTCTTAGGTTGTTTCATTATGAAGTAATAACATCAGTATCACTCATATACTGATATGTTATTATAAGTACGAAACAACCCTATTTCACCATCTATCCATCCTACGGAAAAAGAAATCACCGCGCGTGCGTACGTACGGAATACCGTCTCCACGCCGTGGTGTAATCTATTTTCCACCACCACCTTACATGGATGGGTATAATGGTGTAAAGAATAACTATACATAGTTATTACAACATCATAATGATTCTGATATATTTTATAATCCACTCCAATTCAATTCAATATTTATAGAAATGATATCATCGCTCGTGCGTACGTACGGAATACCGTCTCCACGACGCGATGAGATTCATTCTCCATGTTAACCATTTAAGAATGATTATAATGTATATATAAGAAATAATAATGAAATACATGACATTATAAAGCTACTGGATTTATGTATATATATATACATATGTATGTCATCTACTTACTTCCATTTCAAGACAATAAGGAAAGAAAAACAGCGTTCATGCGTACGTACGGACTACCGTCTCCATGAACGGTGTTTTTCATTTTATTTATCTATCTATTATATATATATATATACTGAATATATATGATATATAAATCATATTTTATATTCTGGAAGTAAGTAAATCATGATATAAGTAATAATGATGTCAAGAACAACAAGTCAAAACACCTACGATAAATGAAACGATTTTACCCAAAACGCTTCTTTAACATGGAATTTACAATAGAACGGGTAATATAATGTCATAAGTGAACCATATATGATATCATAACAATGAATATGATTCTGTAATAAGTCAATGACATTATTTAAATCATTATACAGGAGCTTCGGACACGTACAAAGCAAATTGGACCTAAGGTAAGGGAAATATCACAATCTCATTTTTATCCGAGATTGTTTATTCGTAAGTATTTACTAGGGTGTATTTTATCATCCACATCCATGTTTCATCAAAATGTAATATTATTTCCATCCACCTACAATTGTTTAAATCCATTTTTACCCTTCGGTGAGTTTTTAGTAATATGTATGAAAGGAATCTTTTGTCGTACGAGGTACTTTTTGACTTTTCCGACAAAAGTACGAAGAATGTTTTTTTAACTTATACGGCACGAACGGATTTCTACTGTTTTATAAAGCCTTATTTTCATGAAGCTTCCTCTAAAAGATTTCATGACTATTTTCAATAAAATCTCTTTCTTTTAAAGTTGCATGATGTTTTGTGAAAAGAAATTGATTTTGAAGAAGAAAGGATATTTTCCTCAAGAATTCAATTCAAGTGTTTTATCAAAATTATTTTCCATCTAAGATAATAAAGAGTTCTGTTTCTATCCATATTTTTACATTGATTTGACTATGTTGTGATGGAATTATGTTTATGAATTCCTTTATCTTATATGAATGGTTTTATGATGTCATGTTGTTTAAGAATCCCATTTTTATTACATGGGTTATGAAATGATGTATGATTTATGATTTTGTGGCACACATAAGAAAGGATTCATTAAGAGATGGGTGGGACCTATATCTCCCTCCAATGCATTGGGTAAAGATTTTATATCTCATGAGATAGACATGGCTGGAATGGTAGGTTATACCGGTTCAGTGAAACAGGACTGAAACGAGGATTACTCGATTCAGAAAGGGACTTTGTCCACTAAGATAGTCTTGGCAATGAGTCTTGACTAACAAGAAATGATTCTCTATGATTATGTGTGTATGCCACAATGAGTAATGTTTTAAGTTATGATTTCATTTCACTACTATGATTTATCCCATGTTATGAAATTATGCTCTCTTTTGCAGGTTAAGATTTCCAAAAATGTTATGTTCTTATGAAAATTATGTGATTGATATTTCCTTTGTTTACCCTTACTGAGCATTTGAGCTCACCCTTTTATGTTTTATTTTCCCCAGGATATAAAGAAAGGTTTTAGGTAGAAAAAAGGGATGACCTTTATGGGAGATATTGAAGAACTTTCACCACGATTAGAAGATTACGTTCCGAGTTTCCAAAGACACTAAACTATTACGATCCTTTAGTGTGTGTTTTTGTTATGTACTAAGTATTCCGCAAATGTAATGAAATGTCCATGTACGTCAAGATACGGGTCTCTACACAAATGGCATTAGATGTGTTATAAATTATTATAAATTGAATGCTTTTTATAAAGTATAGAAGGGGCTCTTTTGGAATGTTTGAAAATATTATTTTATTATATAATGATTTTTGGTTTCTAAAGTTAAAAAAATAATTAAAGTTAAAGATAAGGTGTACCATGTTAGAAATAAATCCATTCAATAATAATTGGACATGTTTTGGAAATTTTTTTAATTTTTTTCTTCTTATTTATTGAAATGATCCATTAATGACGTAAACACTACATCATCATTGTGTCATAAATAATTTTTGTTATTTGATTTGTAAAAATTATAAAAAAAGTCCATGATGTAGGAAATTGTTTTTTCTTTAAAAGGAATATTTATATTTGAATATATAACATATATAACCCCATGTAAAATTCATTATGTAAAATAATACATGTTTATAACATTTTTATTTTTTTACTTTAAAAAAAGGTTATTAATATCATTATCTTACCCAATTGGCTCCATTGGGTCACAAAATTGACCCATGGATTGTATTGGTCGGCCATTACTCATCCAATAAGATTAGGACAACTGTAAATTTATTTATTATTATTATTATAACCTTATTTTTACCTTAAATTACGCTAATTAACTTTAATTGTGGTTAATAAAAGTCAAAAGTTACTATTCACAGAAATATTATTTTCATCCCATTGCACCAAATTTTACATACTAATGACAACCATGTATTTTGGATTTTTTTAAAATTCAATTCACAGAAGCCGTAAAATATCATTTAAATGAAATGTTTAGTTTATTAACTACTTCTTAGTGGTTTCACTACTCATAAAAATGTGTGGTTTTCAGAAAAATTCCAAAAATTCACTCAATGCTAAATTTGGTATTCCAAATTCAAAAATCATGCCTATTTTACAAAATTGAAATCATATAAGTCTCATTAATTAATTTTTTAATTAATTCTCATCGTTAAAACATAAATCGTGTATTTTGGAAATAATAACCATAAAAAAATTGATACTTTTTAATGTTCAATTTCAAAGTAAAATTACTTCAAATGGCCATAATTGGGTTAAATGGTAAAAATATAATATATTTAAACATTAAAACCAATTAAAAAGATAATCTGACAATATAAATAACTTTGATGAAAAGGTGATTTTGAATTAAAATAAATCTTTTTTTACTATTCATTAAAAATGTACATTATCAGAAAAATATCAAAATTTCAACCAAAGTAATTTTTGAAGTCCAGATTCTAAAGATGAAATTATTTTTTCAAATATAATATATAAATGTGAGAACAACTATATTTAAAAAGGGTCCACCATCAAAAGCGGTAAATAACCCTATTAAAGTAAATTATGCTTAAAATTAGATTCATTTATATTTTTAGCCTCTGACATTTATTGGATGAATGTAAAAACATTTAACAAAAATATATTATCATAATTATATTAGATCTATTAATTCTCCCCAATACAATGGCTAGGTGTTAACTACCATTTAACATAATAATATTATATTATTAGTGTGCAACATAAGATTTCAAAGAAACCCTTTTTGTGTGTCAGGTATCAATTGAATATAGAATCCCATTTACAATAAAATTTACATTTAATTAAAAAATATTAAAAAAAATTATGAAAATTTCGTATTATTTATTTTCCTGGGATGTTACAAATATTGAGGTCGGACCAAGGAACTAAACTCAGGTGTCAAAATTTATGTCAAATGGATGATAATCAAGCGATACCCGATTTTTTAAACATTCCCTATGCATGATTGATTTTTAATTATTGAATAATGGGGGTTTTGTATCATGGATGGTCCAATTATTTGAGATATAGGTGTCTCTATGTATCTAATATAGTTGAGAATCAAGACAAAAATAGTTCATAAACAATCATTTCAAACAAAAATTGTGTTTAATGTGTGAGAAGATGGATTTTCAAACAACCTAGAAGAATTGTTAATATTAAGAAACAAAATGGTATGAAAATCAAACCATGTATCTTGAAAGAACATTTTGTATAGATCTGGTTCATATACAAGAGGAGGGGAAGAGGAAATAAAAATATTTTTTGTTGCAGTTGGTCCCAATAATGGATATCTAGGCATCTTTATGTATCTCATATGGATGATAATCAAGCCACACATTGTTATTTAAATAATGCCCTGATGCAGATCAAATTCATACATAGGGAGGAATAGAACTCATATGCTACTAAGGAGTATCAATGATTTCAATGATTCATTCAAATGGAATCTCTTAACATATAATACAGATGATGTTAATTATATAGTTTAATTTAATGTAATGAGGAAAAATTATTCCATGTAGTTAGACATAGTGCAACAAGGATAAAGATGTAATTAATTTTATCATCATGTAGCATTGACGCATATGGTCCTTATGCAGTTTAATGTCTTGTGACTAGGACTATGTGTTGTGTTATTTGGGGTCATGTAGTAAGGATATGTTTTCTTGTTACACAAATTTTCTCTTCAAGAATCTCACATTGGAAGGAGTTTTAATAAGCTCTCCATCCATTGAGATTAGGGAATCAACTCCATTTGAGTAGATGTTATCTATAAAATAAGGTCCTCCCAGCATTGGTTAATGATTTAGAGGTTTCTTTCTTAATATCATTTATATTCCTGATGACTAAGACGAATTCTCCTTGAATAAATCAACGTAGAAGAACTTTTTTGTTAATGTGTCTCATTATTCTATTCTAATAGACATAAAAATGATGAAAAGTATGAATTTTTTTTCATCTAATCATTACATCCCATAAACACATTTCTCATACATTTCGTATATAGAAAAATGATCACAGATTTCGATTCATTTTGAAGGAAATTGATTTCCAATTTTGATCACTGCTTCTATGTCATACACTAATGAGTATGGAGTTTCCTGAGTAGTAGTATAGGTAGCATTAATATAACCCATAAAGAGTGCAATAGTTTATCAGGCCAAAATTTTCTTATCTTTTGCCTCTCTCTTCTATAGTATGTTTGATGGGGTTTATTGAAATTTTACATCCTTCCATTAGCTGCCACATGATAGGAAGATAAATGGTTGTATTTGATATTATGGTCCTAATATGACTTCTTTACTCAAATGAATATAAATTGGTGCCAATTTTCATTAATATAGTATTAGGTACACTGAATATGGTAATGATGTTAGTCTTAATAATACTAACAATGCTTTATTCACCAACTTCTTTAAGTGGTATTTCCACTTCACATTTTTAGAAGAAGTAAGTAGTAGTAAGAATATAGTTAAACTGCTTAGTTGTAGCTGGAGGATAAGGTCCAACGACATCTATTCCCCATGAAGGAAATTCCGAAATTATTTAGCTATATGAAGCAATATTTGAGGTTGATGAATGAAGTTGGAAGGCACTTGTCATGGATTACATTTCGTAGTGAAATTTGTGCACCCCTACTTCATTGAAGGAATAAAGTATCTCATACTTCAGATTTTATCATAAATCCTATGCTAATATTGGTGATCATTACAATATCCTTCATTTACTTATATCAAGATAGTGACAGTTTCTTCACTATCAATACACATGAAGATGATTCTATAAAAGGCTTGTTTCTATAGGATCATATGGTCAAGTAGAATATCATAAAGAGTAAAATTGACATCTCATCATCAGATCTATTCTTTTGCAACTCTATATAGTGGAAGTTCTCTATTTTTATGGTAATCCATGATGACTATAATCCATCGTCTGGTATGACCATATGGATCAGAAATAAGAAAAACTTAATTAATTTCCTGCATTCTATTTTCAACTAATTGTGAAACCTCATGATGATGGGAAATACTGATGACTATCCCATCATAATTTGGATCTTCCAGGGTTGTTGCTACATTAGCCAATGCATCACCTTGGGAATTTTGTGATTTCAAAAGATAAAAAAAATGATGGCTCCAGGAAAAAAATCATCCATTAAACATATGAAGTAATCACACAAAAATACTAACTTTTTTTATTGCATAATCCACATTCATTTGATTGATAACCAAATCTAAATCATCATTCACTTTCAGGTTGTTCACTTGTACCTAAATTGCCAATTCCAGGCCATATTTGAGAGCTTCATACTCTACTTCATTGTTGGTACCACCTTTTTTCAATAGGAAGGAATATAGAATCACTTCCTTTTCTAGTGGGGTAAATACAATTCCCAACACATCATTGTTTAGTGTGGTGTTTTCAATTCTCTTATATGCTAGACTTTTTGAGGAACCATCAATATAAATTTACCATGGTTGGGTATTATCATGAATAGAGACGACATCTTTATTAAGAAGTTCAGCATTCAATGTTGTATCTTTCTTAGATAGATGTTCAGTAAGAAAATATGAAAAATCATGGCCTTTAACTTTAATATGAGGCATGAACTGATATCAAACTATTTCAAATTATCTTCACACCATTCCAATAATCATGTAAGCATAGTAAGAATGATTATAAATTTGAGTGGGTTATTGCAAGACACCAATAATACCTAATGATGTTGCAGGTAGTGCCTCGATTTCTGAACTGTAAAAATTAATGAATGATTGAACTTTTCAATACTTCAATACCGAGTTTCTGTATCAAGAATAGTTTGATATAGATAGTAATGGTTTTTTTCATTCCCAATATTGTTCTATTGTTCCAGGAAGGAACCCAGGGGTCACTCTAATGTTTTCACATTCAAAATAAGTGGTCATATTTAAAGAGTAGGCATTAATACCAGTGAAATTATGAGATATTTTTGGTGGGTTTCAAATGACTCTTGGATCTCTTCAGCCCATTGATAGGTTACTCCCTTCTTCATTATTAAAGTGTAGGGAAAACACTTTCCTGTTAAATTAACTATAAAGGTCCAAATATACGCCATGTGTCCTTTTAGTCTTATTAATTATATCAAATATGGAGGATGTTTCATGCCAAGGATTTCTTTTGTTTTCATAGATCAACACCGATTCCATGATGGCGTACAACAAAGCCGAGGAATATACATGATGATACCTTAAAAGAAAATTTCAATGGGTTCATCTTCAAATTGTGTTGCCAATGTTTATGGAATACAGTCTCCAGATCAGCCATGTGATCAGAACATTATATAGATTTAACCACCAAATCATCCACCTAAAATTGGGATAATTATCCTATGAAGGTTTTTGATATATGTTCCATGGCGGGTTGATACGTTTCACCTACATTAATTTTGTCAAAGGGAATTACCCAATATCAAAACACACCATGATGGGATTTGAAGGCTGTAGAATATTCATCCTATGGGTCCATGAAGATTTAATTGTATTAATATTAGACATCCATGAAGGAAAGAACTTTATAGATAGATTTTCCTCAATTAAATGCTCTGTGATCAGAACTATAATGTTATCTTTATGAAAATGTCGGTTGAGTTTTCTGAAATCATTGAAAACACTGATTTTCTCATTCTTCATTTTCAATGGGACAATGTTTTCCATAAATTTTTGATATTGATTCTCCCTAATAATAATATACTTGATAATCGTATCAAATATAGCATCAATTTTTGAGGAATGAGTTGGGTGTTTTCTTCTTGTTTCCTACTTGAATCCTCGACGTTCATCTGGGTAACCCAAATGATGAGTGTCAACATCAGGATTAAGACCTATAATTTTTTTAATTAAAACTAAATATATCTAAATTTTTATTTAGAAATGAGGTATACAACTCTTTCTCTTCAGATGTCGTTGGAACCCAAATTAGGGTAACATGTGGAACTTCTTGGCTACTCAAGTTTCTTTCTATGAGCTCATCCACAGTGGTAGAGACACCTTCCTCAAGTGCTAGTGGAGATTACCTAATATGTTATTCTTCTTCTTCATTACATTTTACTCCTTTTACTTCTACATTCATAGTAGGATATGAAAAATAAAATTAGAGCTTGTGGAAAAGTATGTTTATTTATCATCCTAATGAAGAGGCCACCATTTCTCACCCTACTGATAATGAAGGGTATACATAAATTAATAGAGAGGATATTATAGGATGGGATTCAACATCCATGTCTTCATTTAGTATTTCTACAACTTCCTCTAATCTGATTTGTGAAGTGGAGGCTTGATAAAGTTTTGTGGGTGAAATGGAGACATCTCCTTTTAAGATTTAATCACTAATTGGTAAATCTACAATTTCTCTTATGTTGTTATGTTCAATTATCATAATTGATATTATGGATTTCATTGGATGAGTGTTCATATTTGGGATATCCATTAGATTTTAATGAAATGAAACACTTAATTTAAACTCAAATTTTTGAATAGGTTTGTTGGGTTCTTTTCCAGACCATTTTGATCATTGATTCTGGTTACCTCTTTCAGCAAAGACTTCATTCCCTTCTTGTGATGAAATAAAACCTCAATTCATTGATATTAACACGTTTTGAATGGATCCTTTTCACCATATAGTGTTCCTATTTGACTATTGAAATGGTACTTGAGAAATTGGGGTACGACAAGGGTATGACAGCTTGTTGATGTATCCAATGCCTACCAAGTATAAAGTTAAAGGCTGGGTCATGATGGATGAAAATTATATCAGAGTTAGAAAAAATATCTCAGAACAGTGTTCTTAGTGTAATCGTTCCCTGAGGATCTTTCTCATTATTTTAATAACAATGAAATATTAATTTGAAATGAGATTAGTCATATTCAATGAGGCCCAATCAGAGAATTGTATGAATAAGAATGAGGTTGACTCTTAATCCATTATAAATGAAGGCTCATCAGATATCAATGTCATTAACCAAGATAGATTAATATAAGGGCCTGATATGTCGACGTAAAACCACATATTTATCCTCATTCATAAAATATATTACTGCATGACATTTTGTATTATCATTCTCAATAAGGTAAACCTAAGAAGAAGAAGCTTCGGTTTCAAACATTTTGGACTGAAAAAATCCGAAATAACTACTTCTCAAAGATCATTTGACAGATTCAAGGCATCCAAAATTGACAACTTGGACATTACATGGGAAAAATGTTTCAAAACATCATAATTTTGGTCTTTTGTTTGGTGCTTTTCATCCAGGAGATGTGGTATTTCCGGTTCCTTGGATGGTGACGCACTTGATGTAGATGTTCCCTATGTCTAAGCATAAACTAGAAATATTCATATCCTTGGTTGTTTATACTTACTAGGGCTATCTACTTTTTGAGATAAAGATGGTATAAATAGTAATCAGTCTTCCAAATTAATAATGTAAGGACCGAACCTGTCATGTTTGGAAGAATATCATTGTTCTTAATAAGCCTTCTAAAGTGATCTAACACGATTATCTGAGGAATATAAGGATCGATCATGGGTAGATATAAAATAGTGGCTTCTAGAATTTCAACATATTCCCTTCTATCCTTGACCTTTACTTATTCATCTAGTTCCCTAGTTAGGTATAGGGAATTGAGGCTCATTATGACAAGGATCACCATTCGCACATAGATCCATTAAGTGGATAATGATTACAAAACAAATTTTTTTTCATCTCAGAATGATTTTTATAGATAGGTTAGTTCTAGTTGTACAATTTTTTGGGATAGTGCCCGTTCTTTTAAAACAGATGGATTGAAATCTACTATAGTCAATGGGAACAATTTGCCTAAAAATGATCTCATCTCTTTATAACTACACTTTGTCCATTTGATCATGTCTCATCATTTAGGATTGACCATTAGATGATTGATATTTTTATAAATGAGGTTTATTTGTGGTGGGAATGGAAGAAGACAAAATTTTTTGTCTTATATTTGATTATAGAATGGCATGAGTTCGGTTGATCGTTTTCTTGATCATCCAATCATTATATTTCTGTGTGTTTTTACTTTTGACTTCATGCCATTCCCTTTCTTCCTCTATATCAGTAATTGTAACTCATGTTATGTGGGATGACTAACTTTTCAGTTTCACTTGTCCAGAGTCTACCATTTTTTGTAGGAGGTCATTGAATAAAACACTCATAAATGGGATGCCCCAACATCCGGTGAAAGAGACAATAATTTTTATGATCATTATCTTTTTATTTGATTGGTTTCTTATGCCTTGGAAAATAAACCAAATTTTTTTCCATTGAGGAGTTTAATAAACTAGGAACCTCCTCATTCCAAAAAGAATAATCATTATTCTTTAAATCCTCAAATTTTTTATTCCATTGATCTATTTGATCATCTTGACGAGGCGTGCATTTCAACTAACAACTGGGAGGTAAATCCCTTCATTTGATGATGGTTTTGATATGGTAGTAGGTGCTGGTGCATATATGAGTGGGATTGTATCAGCCTATGCTTTCCCTATTCTCCTTCCCTAGGCTAAAGAAATTACAAGAGATTTAGCTTTAGCTTCCACAATGGAATCCTCCACCATTTGGATAATTTAAGTAAGGTCTCGAAACACCCCTGCGTATTTCATATAGATCAGTAGTGTGCATAAAACATCATGAATATTTTCCAAAAAAAATTGAAGCATATCATATTGAGGGAGTTCCATATTTAATGAATATGATAATCCTTTAAATAGATAAATGAAATATGAAACTATTTAATTTTATCTTTGATTACAAATTTTATGATAAACAATTTTCTCCTTTGGCTGCGTTGAGCTGAATTGAGGAGCAGATTTCCGAAAGAGATATTTCCATCCAGAAATTGATCGAGATTGTAATCTTTTATACCAGAAGAAAATTGGACTATGTAATGACTAAATAAATATCCTATGTTTACTGCTTCTTTTTGATGAGGATTCCCCATCATGGGATCATAGTGAATAGAGAAATGCATTATGTGTTTCTATGGATCTCCCAAACAATTCATGATTGGGAATGTAGTATTTACAATGTTTTTTTGGGGAGGGATCAGATACACCCAATAATGGTAATCTATCTTTTCAAGCAGAATGAGAGCCCACCACTCTGCGATAAATTATAATCGAGTTGTTAATGCTTCAATTGTGTTAATAATAATTTAGGAAATGTTATGATGAGATGGGACCAATATAGGTACAACATTTAGAGCTTGAACTCATGAAAAAACTTAATAAACCACTGGTTGTGGTGATGGTGTGTGTCTTTGATAACCCATAAGGGAATGCCCAATAGGATTTGTTTTATCCTACCATGGCTGTGTACCCAATAGAGGAAATTCATTCTCTGAATCTGTAGTTACAATAAATTCTTTTTTATGATGAGCTCCTACAAGATGAGAAAGTGGATGTTATACTTGGGGAGAATGTATAAAAGAAATAACACTTCAAAGTAAATTTTTATTGAAACTTTTTAAACTCATTCATCTCTTTTTATTTCTATGAAATTCATTCTTCAAGTGAATGATATTTACCTTATCTAGTTAAAAAAGTATAAGTGATCTAACTTTTACCTTTACCCTTCTTAGAAACCTTTAAAATGGGTGAGATATGACTATTTGAGGGCATACATACATTCTCGGTAAACCTCTAATTTTGGGTACACAAACCTACTTTATTTTTATCACTATGTATCGTATTATGGATAAGGACATCATATCTAGATTCCCTTAAACTATAATACATTTCTAGATGATCTTCTACAATGGTGTTAATAACATTTACAGACACATAATTTATTGATGGAAATTTGTCTTTAATTTTGATTGAACGTCTCCTTCTATATTTTCCATGAGACGTTTATCTATTATATGATTAATTCTTGGGATATTTTTGACAGATAGTTACATGAAGGGAATCCTTAGATTGTTCAATTGTGCATTCTTTTTTTTGATTCTTCCCAATATAGAGAAAACTGACTTCTATTGATGAGGTGAATTTAGTATGAAAAATACCCCAACCCTGTTGGCTAGGGATGTTTATTTTCAAATTCTTAAAACCAATGAATGGAGTTTATTTAATTCAAAGGATTAATAAATAAATCCCCCACCCCTATAGTATGGGGTGGCAATTAAACTTCTATAGCTGATATATGTGTAGATGCTCTTCTGATTTTTCAAATTTTGGTTTATACATTAGCTGGGAGCATTATCCAACAACCACTCAAATCACCTGTTTTAGAATATCACGGTGTAGTTGTAGAAAAGTTATGTCAATATCATACATTATTTTTTTATGACTATGATGAGATCTATTTGAGGAATTTTTCGGAGCGTAGACTAGATTACGTACAAAAAATGGATTGTAGTCGGCAATGGGAAATAATAGTGCATGCTATCACTTTAGGCGGGCTTTGATGATTCTTTATTGTATTGAAATGCAATGCTCCATTTGAACATCATCCTCTGATAAGAAATCCCAATGGGGTATCAAACATTAACTGGTGTGTCTACTTTAGAGCATTGAGGAATGCAGGATGAAGGGTTCTCTAATGCTTTTAAACCATTGGATTCCAAGAAACTGAGAGAGATTATATGTCAAATTGTAATTTCAATCCTTCTATAACCGTTACATGATTTTTATATCCATCATATGGTAATACATTGGTTTTCAAATAACGAATATTCTTCTATAAGTTTACACAAACATCATGAATGTAATCTTCAACAATCAATTACAGAATGCTATATTGAGAGTTTTCCAAAGGCAAGAACATTCCTATTAATTATTATTTATTTAAATTTTCTCTCATGTTTAATATATGATCATTATATTTCAATATATGTTTCTCAACATGGTCTAACCAATGTGGATACTTCTTGATTGATTTATTAAAAAAATTGAATCAGTCACTTTTTCATCTACTGTATTTGAAGGCAAATGACCCAAAGGAGGTTCCGAGAATGATTGTTCTATTAGGATATATTCTATTTGAGAAATTATTTCACCCATTAATGACTAGGAATTAGACATGACTGGCCTTTTTTTGGAATGAACCTCAAGATAAGAGTGATTTCACATTACTTCATTGTCAATTATAGATTTATCATAACAATTCAAAACACTAATGCGAAGAGGGAATTCGCAGTAAATGTCATCATGAGGAGGACCACCATGGAAGATTACAACATTGGATATATGCTTCGACTCCTTTGTCTTCTGGCCACATGGAGGCTTTCCATGGATCTCATCCAGATATAAGATCTCTATACTGACCAAATTTTCATAAAGAATCCATCGTGATGATGTTTCATATGGGGAACTTCAGAATTATTGCTACTACTCCGAAATATTGTAAATAAGATGGTTGGATCTTGAGATTGAATAGATAAGTTTCTGATGGCTTCCTGAACTCTAGCATTAATTAGAGATAGATCGTAACTTGGATTTTAATTTTCCAACTGTGTTTGGTGAAATGTTTTTTTGGATTCTCTATTACACTAGTTGGGACAACATTCTAGGAGAATTTGTCATCGTGGGCAGGTGTATGTGTCTTCGTGGAGTGGTCATCAAAATTATCCGATAACCTCTAGTTGGAAAAGGTGTATGTTCTTGGTCCAGTTGTCCGTATGATATGGGGGAGTATGCCCAATAACCCACCTAGATTGGAATATAGGTATGTATATTTTCCGTGATGGAATATCAGTGTTTTATCCTATGTGTGGGGATAGATTTATTTGTTTCTTCATCTGGCACAGCTAATGTTGTTGTTATGATATTCAAGAATTCTTCTAGAATTCGATCATGAATTTCCTTCTTCACTTTCACCGTTGCTAAAATGTGTTTGATGACTTCAGTGGCCGAAAAAGGAATGCATGTCTATTCTGTGTTTGGAGTATGATTATGATTCTATTTTTTTATTCCTTTTCCTATCAATGGGAACTGACCGTGCTAGTGTATGGGGATGAGAGTTGAGTCTGCCTCAGATTTGTTGTTGAAGCTTCTCACTGACTTCTCCGAGTTTTATTGTTATGTCCCAAAAAATAATTAATAAAAATTCATCTTGGATTATTTAAATTTCTTTTCTTGGTTATATAAAATGTATGTAATTGTTTGGTTTTATGTTTTGGATTTTAAAATACCATTAGGAATTGTGACTGTTGGTAATCTAGTTTTTGATCATTGGTCACAAGATTAGTATAAATATAGGGCATTAACAAATACAACAAACTCATACAAAGGAAGCAATGGCCTCATCCAGTTTACTTGACCCATACTAACCCAATTTGATGTATCATGGAAATGAGGTGGAAAATTTGGGATTCATTCTTTACCAAGCCCATGTTGAGCATGAATACATTAAGCTTGAGCAGGACTGCCTATGAGAGAAATGAAAGTTTATAGAGATTACCACTGGAGTAATGTTATCCAAGTAACCCCAAGAGACTGTCACCAACGTGCACTATACCCTAAGGTCGTATGAGGGTGTTTTAAGAGGTTATGTAAAAAGACACTAGTAATACAATTATGTTCATTATTCTATTATAGAGAATATACATTATTTTTATTTTTAAAACATTGTAAATAGTTTTTTAAAGAAGAAATATTATTTTTGATAATATTCCACTAAGAAATATATTTTAATGAAATAATGTATTTTTTAATTAAATCTTATTTTAATAAAATATTACTATTATTAATAAAATTATTTTTATAAAATATAAAATCTTGTATAATTTTTTGAATGAAATAGTAATTTTTATTATGGTTCGAAATCTGTTTTTGTCAAAACCGAGGAATTTTTTATATATGTTGGTTTTTATTATAAATGTAATAATTCTCATATATAAAATTTATTTATATAAAATGAATATTATTTTGGGTATCAGAATATCGAAATTATCTAATGGTGAATTTTACAAAATTTTCTGAGATAGTCGATTTTTGGGTAAATATTAAATACTATTTAAATATATAATGTGTCATATGACCTCATAATGACACAATAGTGCTGTAATAAAATACAATAACAAATATGTTCATACAATATATGTTTAACCATTACAATAATGTGATTTTGGGTTTGATTTATTTATTTTACAAAACATTTGTCGACACTTCAAGGATTATAAAACATTTTTCCATTTTAAATTGTTTTCCTTGAGAGTGTGACTCACCTTCATATAATAAAAGCTAATATTTTAAGATGCTTTGATATTGGCCTCATATATTATTGTTTTACACTCCCCTTTGGCAGAAACCATGGCTAAATACCATGGGAAGGATTAATTTTTATAAGTTTATTGTGTGGTGTCCCAAACCTAGATAATAAATAATTCCCTCCCCTTTACAATATAAACCCAACCATGCTCAAACAAACTCTTCACTTAATTTCTTTAGAGTTCATAGAACCACTTCCCTCCTCTCTCAAGAATCCTCCCATGGTTCCCCACACTTCTAAGAAGTCTCTCTCAATACTCTCCCGTGTTTTTGGGATCACACTTCCAAGTAATATATTTCATCCTTTCTCATTATTGTACAATTTTCCTTAAGTTGTAATGACATTTTATTCAATTAAATTGTTGGGGATTGATTTAGCACCTCCACCATACTTCCCTCCTTATTTTTGGATTATGAGAGACCCTTTTCTCTCTCATTAACGCATCCCATGTACACCTGTTACCATTCCGAAATTCTATGAGGGATTTCTCTCTCCTCATGTACATCCAAGTAATTATTTTTTATTTTGCATATAAATTCCATTAATTTTTTTGGAAAATGTATCTATATGACACCATGATTTCTTATTTCATGTAAATATGATTATACCCCCCTTTCTCTCTCATTAATCATTTTTTATGTGTTCTTATTTCACGCTATAATGCAGGATAGATTGCAGTATGATTTTCCATGTCAATGTCATTGTGTAGTGAAAACCATGCCCATTTCTCTATCAAAGGTATTCACCTTTATGAACATTTACTTATTGATTATAAAAAATCATGTATGTATTTCAAATCCCTTAATCGTGTAATAAATTATGATGTTTGATTTCACGATGTATGATCCAAGTGGAACACTTATGCATGAAATGAAATGTTTAAGAAGGTTGCACCCCGATAGCGCTTCAATGCATTGGATAAAGTATAGTATAATTATAAGTCATGTGAAATTGGTGTTGACTCATGAAAATTCAATTGAAACTAGGGTTTAATAATTCTTCATATACAATGAGGGTTTAATCATGCTCCATGTGCATAGATCCTTGGCTCATGCTAATTCCATGTTAAGTGTTGTTGCCACATTTACATGTTATGATTATCATGTATTATCATGCATTTATGTTCTAGATTCATTTTTTCTAAATTGATATTCATATTTTCTAACATTTATTGTATTTCTCATGTTATTCCATGTTTATTCTCTTACTGAACTTTATATCTCACCCTTTTCTTATGCATGTCCTTAGGTTATCCCATTTAATGTTATGTGTGATATAATTTAGTGGTCATGTAAAGGGTGTTTTAAATAAAGATGTTTTATTTCTTGTTTTATGTTGTTTTGTAATGATCCTATTCCCCAATGTCACTAGACCTATCGATCTTCTATGTTGTATCAATTGAGGTTAATTTAATAAACCATGTTTTAATGTGTAATAAAGAACTGGGTTGTCATATCTAAAACATGATTTATGGAATGCTTCATGAATGTTGGAAGGGTTATTAACAAGCTTTGTATTTTAAATCAAGCATAGTTGATTATCTTATTTCAATACTGTCTGATGAGAGTGCTAGAAAAATTGGTGAGTGTATGTACGTGTATGTTTTCGTTTACCAGTTTCTACCACATTTGATTCGTTGGCTTCCTTAAATGTAGTCAGACGAGCTTGATGACTGGATGATCATTTGTAAACAGGTGTACATGCATGCTCATGGTACACTATCGATTTTACCTAGTGGAATTGGTGGGTTACTACCAGACGAGTCTTCTTGGTGGTGGAATTATGATGTACAGGTGTATGTTCCCACTCATTGATTTCAATCATGTTTGGTTTATTTACACATTCAAAAGGTGAAAATGTAAGAGTATACTCCCTGTTGGTTGTACATTGTCCTTGTCGGTTTGTCTTACGCTCCTATTTCTGATGGTCCTAGGATGAACGTGTAGAGGCAACAACCCATCATTTTTTGGGTTCACTGTCACCCAATTTTTCTTGTGGACATAGTTGGCGGGAGAAAGTGGGAAAGACCGTAGAGTCAGTATGTAGAGGCCATCAGTGACCTCTTAATCCACCTCCCTATAGTACGGGACTAACTGGTTGTTTTGTTTCAAGGATAACGACCTAAAACAGAAGAAGATAGTGGTTGGCACGATCTGCTTCTTGATCATCAGTCGTCGTTGACCAGATGATCGAGGGTTGTTATTTACATATATATCCAATTGGAATGATTCCAAATTTGGGATAGAACCGTTCTAATGGTAGTACCTCACAAGCACATTTGAGTCCCAACATTGAAGATGTTGAGTTGGTGATGAAGACCTTCTAGCGGATGACGATCCAACTTGAGCTAAGGCTAGGACATTCATAGGTGAAAACCTGAAGGAAACCTTTTTGAAATGAAGGGAGTACTAAGAATACTTGAAAAAAAAACACTATTTAAGCAATATATTTTGGACGTATACAGGCATTGTTAATATCTTTTTCTAACCTCAATTTATCTTTTGATAGTGTCCTGACAGGTGGGGAACAATATTAACATTGTTATTGATACACGTAGGGTTCACCATTTTTGTTTTGTAGTTCCTTGAAACATGTGTTCTAGTTTAATGATCACTTCTTCTAGGTGAATTATGTAGGATTTATTCATGTAACTAGAAATATACAACCGTATATAATACAATGTTACCTTCTTTCCAATGGAAGGTGTTCGTTTTGTTTGAACATTACGATACCTAATAACATGCATTGGTCGAGAGGATGGGATGTCAGACTCATAATACACTTTTGGGGAAGAATTTTTTATAATCTGGGACTCACTTTATAAATTAATGATATTTTCATGAATCCTTATAAATTCACAATGAATAACAAATGTTTCCTTAGGAATTTCCAATCACTTATTAACATGTCGGATATTCAGAATCATCTGTATGTATTCAATGTTCTTCATTAATGGATATTACTCTATGTATTTAGTGTTCTCCATTAATGGTGTCCTCTCATATAAAATTTAATGATTCTTTTGATCATTGTTATGATGATACATGTTTTAAGCCACATAGTGGGGCACTCTAAAATGTTCTTCCATCCAAGGAGATGAAGGATTGTCTTGATATTTGGATTGTACCCATATAATGGGAAACCAACGCATGTTTGTGAAAGAAATCCAAACCCTCGTTGTTTGGTTACACTTAATGGGACACATCATGTGTTTTAATTTCATGTGGTAAAGACCAAACTGTATAGTTTAATGTTATGTGTTATGCAATCCTACATGAAATTCTCTTTGTGAATGTTTGGTGTGGGACTTATGCCTAAGTAGCTCAAGGAATGTGGAAAGAATATGAATTTTCAAGTTATATTAGTCCATGTTTGGAATATGGATTAAGGGGAAGAGGGTTGATTTAATGTGTTGGGTTTTAACCTCAATGATACTTCCTACATATTCCATATGGGTGGGAATCAAATCCCACATAGTTTGAAAATTCTAATAGGATATTGTAGTATTTTGAGGGAAATTGGTTTGGGATTACTTCTTAAAAATGATGACTTTAAAATTTGGGGGTTTAATATGTGGACTATTCATAAGGAGGATGCAAAGATTAAGGGATTTAGTGTTGGATTCTTGAATAATAAATTCAATGTGATCAAACCTTGATGAAGGATAACTAGGTATCTCAATTATGGTGTGATTCAGATTTCTCATAGGTAATTCATTATGATGGGGCTAATACATGGAAACTACCCATTACAGGGGACATGATTTGGTGAACCCTATTAGAAGAGAGACCTTCTCAGCTCAGGACATCATGAAGGATTCCTACATATTTAGATTTGAACTGGAATCATAGTTCCCGTTGTTCATAATGTCTTATTAAAATGTTATAATCATGGAAAATTCCTAATACTACATGAGTCGTGATTGGTGTGAGAAACAATAGGATGTCCTAAATTCAACAGAGGCACCCACACTATTCCACCTCCACTGTTGGAAGCGGAGGTGCCTATAATAAATATAGTGGGAAAGGGTGAGGCGACATGGGAAGAGGGATAGGTGATGAGCCTTCTCCGTATTCACTTTAAATTGGCAAACAGTCCTATGAAAGGATGTATGAATGTGATGGACGTAGAGAAGAGAAACACTACAACCAATTAAATAATAGGTTAGAGGGATACACCATGATGTTTTCCCTAAAATGGATCCAGGTAGGGGAGGGAGAAATTTACTTTTCTTTCATGGAATTGAATGTGTGAACTATTCCTTCCCTACCAGAGACCTATGGTTCTAGGTTTTAGAGATGAGATGGTGATATCAGGTCCCAAACCCTAATACTCCAAACATAGAACATCCAAACATTGTTAATGGGAGAATGATCCATGTGACTACAGATATAATAACCCACACTCACACCATGAATCCCAACCCCGTTGTTAAAAAAATGTGTGAGTCCTTTTACTATTGTTATATAAACTGAAATAGGAGACTTGTGATTTGGAATTCCCAATGGTTTTATGAGTCATGAGTTTTTGGTGGGGGAATCAACATAGTCCATTTCAGATAACGTAACCAAGTAATGGGATGCCCTTCCCTGATGGCATTTGAGAGGGTACTTAAGTTTATATGTAGGCCTTATACAAAGCTCTACTGAGTATGTACTCCACACAGGTGTGCCGCATAGGCACCCCACATAGGTGCACCACGTAATTGTGTCATGAAGCTGTGACACATATTTGTACTGCACAGGTGGGATGCGTAGGCCTATATGATGACTATAAATGCTTCACATTAGGGAACAAATCCTATGTATTCTTTGATACATGAACAATATTATATACATGTTTATCTCGTATAATTATCTCTTTTCTTGTTATTTTTAGAGATCTACCTGAGACAATATAAGAGATCTGATGAAAGAGTTGGGCAACATGATCTTTATAAAGTTTTTCAACTTATTTTTTCCTTAAATGAGGAGCCCAATGGTATTATTTATAAGCAAGGATGGGTCTGGTCAAAGTCAATTTGTCAATGGAGGTCCATCACATAGTCCCTCCATGTAGGCCTGCTTCGTAGGTGTATAAAAAGAATACCACCATGGAGGGTCACCGTAGAGGTCTGTTGCGGTGGCCGTCCAACCATGTCTGTCGTGCTGGTCTACTACACAGGACTTCCATTCAAGCATTTGAAACATTGGATTTCCATTTAATTCATAGAATATTTTCAATGGAGTTAGAAATTTTCAATGGTCATTTTCATAGTCTTTTTCTTATCATAAGTATTGTCTAGATGAAGGATTTGAACTCTTTTATCAGAATAAAACCCCAATGGAATAAAATAACAATAACTAAGTGTAGAAGCTTATAAATAACGAAAAAAACAAAATTTCATATTAATTCAAAACAAGATAATAAAAAACTCACTTGAAAGATAAAAATAGGTATGACAATTTTAATGTCACGTCTCTCCAATGAAAATAATAGTAATGAATGAACGACCCCCAGGTGGGTCTCAAACCATGCTTGATTCCCTTTGCCATGATACAATACCAAATAGAAACCTAGCCCAAGTCCTTTCCCTTATCCTTTCTTACAATAACAAAGTCAACTTGGGTTCCAATTAGTCAGTCCTAATAGGGTGTGAGTACAACATAGTGGGCCACCAACAAAGGTTTCTAAAACTAGTCCAGTCAAATTATATTGAACATAGTTTTAGGAACCAATAAACTCAATTCATAATTAAACAGTTATCAAATTTTTAATTTATTTCTAATCATCACATTAGGCCCAATTTCAATTCTTTTTTTTTAATTTGAATCATAATACATTTGTGTTGAACATCATTTCAAGCACCCCAAATCTCATTTAGCACAGATCCCGAAGCCAAACACTCCATATCTCATTCAGTTAAGGTCAGCAGGCCTAGAACCCCAAAAATCTCATGCATGGATAACTATCGGGGAGGAACACCATGTCTATGTCCCAAATTCTAATCGGTCTAGAACGACATGTCTAGGACCACAAAAATCACATCCATTTAATAATTCCTTAATATACAAGAATTATCCACATCATTAAATTACTAATCTAATGATTATTTAATATTTTCCAAGGACACTATTTAACTCAACAATTAACAAAGAACATAACCGAGTAATTATTTCACCAATTAATTAATCATAAAAAACGATTATCATTCCATAATTAATTCTCCACAATTAATTATCCATATCAATTATCATCTTTTCCAAATTAATTCTAACAATTAATTATATATTATCAACATCGTGGGTCCTAATTAATTCTCACAATTAGTTATATTACATATCCAAATAGAATTTCTGAATTAATTTTCCCCTATAAATTATATTAACACAGCCAGTTCAATATCTAAAAAAACAATATCTCAACCCAAAACCAATATCGATAAAAAATAACTATTTGAGAAATACCCCCTTCATTTTTACATGATTTAATTATTAATTAGTCATAAGGAAAATCACAAGTCATTTCCCCATTCTTAATTACTTATTTTTAGGAAATCAATTATCAAGGGAAGATAATATTCAATAATCTCACATTCACATGTCAAAATAATAAATATGGTTGTTTAATTTTAACCACCTACCTCGTTATATTGATGAATGTTATCCCAATGGATATACCAAAACATTTGAGTGGTAAAACGTTGTTGATCAATCACCAGATCAAAATCCACAAACCAAAATTAATATCAATGGCAAAAGGATCGTAAAAATCAATAAATTTATCAACAATCCTATAATTATATCTCAACTCAATTGTTTATATCAATTGAAACAATGGATATCATCCTTGAAAAGATCTGGGAATGATAGAGGAAAAAACTACAGAATAAAAGGGAGTAAATCCACCTACAAAGAAGATATAAGATATATAATACAGGCTTTCTATCTCGCTGAATGAAGTTAGAATCACCTTGGAATACCTCCATAATGCTCTGGGATCGCTTATAATTTTTCAAGCCTGGGACAATGTCGAAAAATGGGATTCTTGGAGGTGTGAGTGGTTTTAAAAATATATTTTAAGATATTTAATCTAACATGCATGGTTTTCTGGGAAGAGGTACTTTGTTAGGGAAAACATTATGACAACCAAGAATACCTCTCTATCTAGGTTTTCTTGTTTGGCATGGTTTATTTTCCCGGTCTATTGAACCAAGAGAAATCTATTCAAACCACTATGTTAGGGTTTGTATTATTAGAAAGATATAGTCGCACAACATATCAATCGTACACAAACTATGCACAACCCACAATCTGTTAGTTTTTCTTAAAAAGTCACCCAAACACACTACATGACACTTCACGAAAACAATGTTACTTACAAACATGAATAAGAACGTGAAAATGCGCCCAAGATGACTCTATAAAAGGCTGGTATCTTACAATATCCATAGATTATAGCAGATCATCCTTAAGTTTCACTCCTGAACATATATAAGATTATAATCCATAATTATTGGGCCATTAATCCCTCATGTTTTGTTACATTTACCTTTTTTCATATTGAAAAATTCCACAATTCCATAGTACATGAACTTATGAAACTGTCTTATCCCATAAAAAAATCTCATTATGACCCACCGCACGTATCGAATGCTACCCAAAGGCCACATCTATCTCAAGGTAATCCTTTTCCACAACAATCACATGAGAAGGGTTGGGGTGATAACTCCATAGTTGTGATAAATGGATTTCATCATGCATATAGCCTAACTTCTATAGAAGGGGTAATCGGTATTCCCATATCTCTATTCTCTCATGCACATCAAATGGGCCTACAAGCCTATGCGTCAACATGCCTTGACTTCGTATTATGTGGCGACCCAATCTTGGAGATAGTCAAATGAATACAAAATCATAATCTATAAGATATATGGTTCATCTCCATCTATCGTAACATGACTTCTGCCTACTCAGAGTTGTATCCCTACATGTCTAAATCAGCATTACCTACTATGATTTCTCCTGAACAAGACTCAGTCCCAACAGCTCTGACGTACCCGTCTCTATCAAATGTATAAGTGTTCTACAGGGTCTACTTTAAAGTGCCTCATATGTTACAATATATATAGTTTCCTTATAATTGTTGTTATAGGAAAACTCTACTAATGATATGTGATTCTACCTAGAACCACCAAAGTCAAGCAAAAAAGATCGAAGTATATCCTCTAACACTTGTATTGTATTCTCTGGCTTCCCATCTGTATGTGGGTGGAAGTCAATATTTAAAAAAAACATGTGTACCAAACAACTTTTGATGTCCTCTAAAGAAAAATGTAGTTAATCACAAGTTACGATCTAAAACTATAGTCAGTGGTACCCCACGAAAATGAATTATCTCTCGTACATACAGTTCTCCCAACTAATCTTCTGTAATGGTTTACCTGATAGGAACGAAATGTACTACCTTCGTTAGTTGATCCACAACAAACCAAATAGAAAAATTATTCCTACGTTTCCTTGGAAGTCCTACCACAAAATCCATAGTAATGTCATCCATATTTCATTATGGAATAGGCAACGAATGCAGAAGGACTCCAGGTTATTGATTCCCTTTCATCACATGCTGATAAGTGAAACATGTTGTCAGGAACCCTGTTATCTCTTTTTTCATGCATGTCCCCCAATACTATCGTTATAGGTCTTGGTAAAAAAATTTCACCCCAGGATGTACCACCCAATGTGAGGCATGAAAATATCTCATGATTTCCTCTTGGATACTTGTAGGGACAACAACACTATTTTCTACGTAGATGATATTCACCCCATCTATTATCCATTCTATAAAGAGACTCCCCGCCTTAAAGTCTCTCCATTTAGGTTAAACACTCTTGATCCATGTACTTATTTTCCTAGATCCGACTCAAGAGTGTAGACTTCACTACTATAGAAACCGGATTCATCCTTTCCTGACTCTCCTAATAATCCACATGAATTTCAGCTATCAAGGTCATCATATTCTACTTCTCACATGACTCGTGTACAAACTATGTTTGAGTCTTTCTAATCAAGGAATAAGCCAAAATATTCCAATTTATGGGGGTATATACCATATAAAATTCAATGGAATACATATACTATACCCATCATTGCAACCAAAGGATAATGTCGCGATGTGAAAATCTATACTTCAAGATTTTGTGATCCGTAAAAATGGTAAACATTACACACGAAAGAGATTATATCAAATACACAACTTCGAGTCTAATTCATGAAGAATCACAATACACAACATCGAGTATAATCTATGAATAATTACAATACACAGTGTACTCCTTACCCGACTCAGGTAGATCAAAATTGGTGATGATGTAAATAACTTCTTCAACTCCAATATATCATCCTCTCATGGTTATTTCAAACAAAAAATTATCACTTTCAATGTCAAACCTGAAAGCGGTGCATCCAATCGGGAAAAGTCCTAGGTGAAGCACTTTTAATATCCAGCTAATCCAAAAAAAATTATATTTTAAAATCAACATTTGGATGCTCCCAAGAAACCACTACCTTCACTTTTTTGGGTTCACTGACGCACATGTTTCCAAGATTGTGTGCCCAAAAAGGAGTACACATTCAAACCAAAACTATCATTTAGATAGATTTCTTTATATTTGATACTCTATCTGTGTATCCAATATGATGTCAACATGTAGGGTACGGTCATCTTGAGTCTTAGATTACACCAAGATGATGTCCACAAACACCACCACAAACTGATCTATGTATCGATAAATGATCTTGTTCATCAAGGACATAAAATCTTCTAGTGCATTTGTCAATCCAAATGGCATTAAAACATACTCATAAAGTCCATACATAATTCTTAATGTTGTTCTTGTTATATCAGAAGTCAAAAATCTCACATGATGAAACCCTAATCTCATATCAACCTTTGAGAAAAAACAATCCCCCTTCAGTTGGTCAAACATATCATCGATCCTTGGAAGAATCTATTGGTTCCTCATGGACCTTTTATTCAACATATGTTAGTTTATACACAAGTGTAAAATCTCTTAGGAATTCTTTTCATACAATACAGCTGATCCACAAGGAGACGTACATGGATGGATAAACCCTTTATCATCCAACTGCTCCAACTACGTTTTGATCTCTTGAAGCTCAGTCACTGACATCATGTATGGTCGAATAGATATTGGCTCTGCCCTCGACATGAACTTAATAGTTATTTACACATATCTCTCAAGTGGAAACCCTGAAATGTTTTCAATAAGGAAATATTGAAATAGTTCAACTAGTGGTTGATGTATGTATTTCCTTCCACTCCCATCAACTAGAAAAATACTAGAAACATGGGTTTTGATTTATCAAAGTTACCAATTAATTGGACCAGCTCGGCCTACATGGATATCTCATTCTCCACAATGAACATTCTATTCACCCTTAAGAGATACAGAGGTCACTCTCCTATTGAAAGAATCAATGTGTGCTCATTATGCAACCAGCCAGTTTATACCCATAATCAGTTTGATGCCCATTATATCGAGGATATAGATATCCCCATAAAAATTATACACTCTAATATCTACCAAACATTCCATTCATTAACATATATTCATAGACTGTGTTCCCAATGGTGTATCAATATTCAACACCGCACTTACAGTATAAACCTCCAGGGTAAAACCATTAAGAATATTTTGATATATAATGGAATGTGAGGATCCAGTATCAAACAAGACTATAGCTAAAGTATAAGAAACTACAATAGAACCTCTCACTATCAATGGACCAGCCTCGCTCACCATAAGTGTAGGATGCACTGCATGTAACTGTCATGAACCTCTTCCATGTTGTTTTGTCTGACTCCCTTGAGTAGCACCACTCTGATGATAAGGGTGATCATACCATGTATCACCAAATCCACTACCTATACTATCACGCCATATAGATTTCTAGCTACCATAACTATATGATAAAGAATACCCCCTACCCACACTTTGACTCTGAGAAACTGTTCCCTCATCACCAACCTATCTCTCCTTCCTACAAAACATATATAGGTTCATCATATTTTCATAAAACTGGCATTCCACTGGTGGCCGATGAAATTATATATGATAGTGTCCTTTTTAACACACTAGTAGAAAGGAATATGATTATTATTTGTTTAAATATTTCCTCATATCATTCCATCTTTCTTTCCAATTTCCAGAAGAAGGTCCTCGTAAAAATGCTTTCTTCTCTAGGAAGGAATACTCTATGATCGTCCAGTGATAGAAACATTCCTAAAACTAGAATACTCCTTCTTGTTCCCCTATTTTATGAGAGAGTATTTAACCAATTAGGAAAACATCATCATTATAATGATATTTACAAGAGACTTATTTTCACACCTATATCTGACCTGATATCGTTTTATTGAAGAATCATTGTCTGCCTCAAATGATAAAGAAAATTTTTGTAATACTATGAAACGATTAGCATAATCTATTATTGAAATTATTCTCTCATTCTTATTCATAAACTCTAAATCCTTCTCTAGTCTTAGTGTCTCTAGATTGAAGTTCTCCAATAGCTTCTCTATAATGTCATTTCTTAACATATCATCATTCTTTTCAAAATTTACCCAAATGTCCCACTAGCTCTTCGATGAACCCCATATCATATAAGAATCCAAGAAGACCATCCTCCAAGCCAGAGTCTCCAAATCGTAAATTATCACCTCTATGGATTCAATTCATAATTCAGCTCCCTCAGGTTCACTATCTCTAGTAAAATTTGTATGTTAATGCAACTGAAAATCCCTTGCCAACTCAGGCTTTCTTTTTATAACCCACCATGTTTCTCTCTCTATAAATTTCAGGAAACATGAAATGTTCTCACAGAACTTCTCCCCTTTGACCTTATCTTCCACCAATGGTGCCTTATGTTCTCAGTCAGTAATTTCGTTTTGGGCCATACCCCTCGATCTCTCTCTCAACAAATGCCATTAAGGCATATCTCTACAAATCCATACACACATCATATGTTACATAACACAGCATTTTAACATTTATGAACAAGGAGAAACTAACCCAACAATTTTTCAACATAACCATTCCATTTTTTTAACAACACGGTCAACACTGAGGCATTATCACTAACCATAACTGTAACGCCCCGACCCTAGATACCCAGAGTCGGTGCATTATTACATAACATTGGCATGATCACAAGACTTATCAAGTCTCGAAAGAACGATTAGTTTAGTAGCCTCGGAAACACTATATATATTCATAATGTTTACATTACATCAATAAGTGAAAAACTACAACAACATATAGTCTTCATATCCCTTCATACTATCCCTATAGGTCAATCATAAAATACTTCTTCATATCATGGAAAAAATAAAACATTGAAAGGGGTGAGCTGAGATGCTCAGTAAGGATATCAATATAGAGGAAACTTTCATAAATAAACATCAAAATTTAAGGCAATGTATAACTAAAAAAATCCTTTTAAAGTTGAACATCAACATAATATAGAAAGGATAAAATGAAATAATTCCATTTACTTATTCACATGGATATTCTACTAGTTGAATAATCACATGAAAATATTAATAACCAATTTCATAATGACGGGAGGAATAATGACAAACTATCATAACCACATAGCCAAGGCCTCATGCCTAGACTACAAATAATATTTTGTCAAGGCCTCATGCCAAGACACTAGTTTTTCTTGTGAGACCTACTGATGCATCGAGGAGCTATAGTGGGCTCCACCCGTCAGTTACTAAGTCTAATGAATTCCTCATATGAAAAGTTTGAAATATGACATAAACATTCATATTAAACTAGCATACGAAATGTCAATACTTAATCGACAAACCATGAATTGTATAAAAATAGCACATCCACAGTCAAACATAACTCATTCGATACAATATGGAAGATTTTATTGTATCATATTAATCTCAATCAAAAATAATGATGGATATTGACATAGATGAAAATAATCATCAAAACTATTAGAGAGATATATCCCCCTTTTTCTTGAAATAATTTAGAAGTCACACTATTTGCCAAGAAGCCATTTAAAAATAGATTTCTTAATCAATGTGTCCCATACCACTTTTAAACTTTTAAAAGTAATTTTAGTTTTAAAACATTAATGTCCATATAAATAAATTCTTATAACCATTTTTAAAACATGGACATTAATGAGAAATATTTAGAAAAATAAATCATTAAAACACTTAAAAATTTATTTTAGTTAGAGTTTCTAACCAAAAGAGAGAAACTTTAATACAAATAATTGAGGTAATAAAAACTTTATAATATCATTAGAATAGAGGGATTCATGATATACTATGTCAAATTACATTATATACACCATATAATAGTGTTTTGGTGTATAACAACAAAGAAGTCTTAATGGAATGTAAATTGAGATGAATTATCTTATAAAGACCATATCTTTAGGTTAAGGAAAAATCAACGACATAATTATGGGTGAAAAATATAAATACACTCAATATGATTGGATATTTAGTGTCAATCAATCAGATGAGATTCACATATATTCATGTAAAAACAACACCAATGAATTGGATAGTTAACTCAACAAATGGAGATTGAGTTAAAATTACTCTTATCAAGTTCATACCGATGACTTGAGAATTTATCAATGGACTGATTAAGTGTATAAAAATTATATCCACAGAGAGGGGAGTGAATGTTATGAAATAATCAAATGAATAGTGATTCCACACATAATCTTTGTGTAAAATAATCAATGAAGTATGCCTAAAGCCGAATGAGTGAAAATTGAAATTTCTAATTCCTTTATCGATTAGGTAACTTATGAAACATACAAACATGAATGATGGATCATACAATGATGATTTGAATACCCATAAATTAATGTATATTACACAATGAAAACAATCGTGGGCAATACACATACACCACATGCAATAAATAATTGGTGAACAATGGGATTCTCACAAAATTAAGAGTGAGATAAGAAACCACGTACTTTGTTCTTTTTCCTTGGTTGACGGCAAGTTTAACTCCTGTATAATGGTAAAATAATTGTTATTTAATTATTCAATAATCATATGAATTAATATTTTAGCATATATGATCTTTAAACATTTATTTGTAAATAATATCTTAGAATTATCGTCGTTTCGGGTGCTAACGGGTTCATTTTCCTTTATATTCATTGTTATTTGAGCCATATTTTTTATTAATGGGATGTATATTATTCATATACAGAATGATATAAAATCTTTAAACATTATATTTAATCATTAACTGAGAATTAGTCTTGAATGGATACGATGGAGAATGAATCTCATCGGGTTCGTGGAGATGGTTGTATGTACGCATGCACAAGCGACAATATCATTCTTTTGATATTAAAATAATATATATTTTGATTTTATATCATATATAAAGAATAATTATCATGTTATATTCATTATTTACATGAATTAAACATCATCATTATACCCATCCAAATAATAATGTTTGAATAACAATTACACCACGACGTGGAGACGGTAAGCCATACGTACACACGTATGGTGACATGTCATTCAAAGGATGGATAGAATACTGAAATATGGTTGTAAGATGTTTATAATAACACCAATCTATATATAATATACTGGAGTTATTATTTTATAATGGTAATAACAACGAAAGAATAAGTGGAAGAAGAAAGGAACATGAAAAAGGGTGGTGAAATCATTACCTCTTCTTCGGGTTCTTCATTTTTATTTGATCAAAAGGGCTCCATAGGTTGGCTTTCTGACTAAATTAAGGCCTCTAGGATGAATATAGGGAAGTTGAGAGAGTATTTGGGAAGGATTTTTCCGAAACAAAAGGGTTTTATGGTGTGAGTTAATGAGAAGGTGGTGTTCCCTTTTATAAGAGGGGTGGGGGGTACCTTTGGAAAAGCTAGAAATATTATTTTATAATAAATTAATATTCGGTTTATAATGGCTCCAAAGTGGATTATTTAAAATTTAAGGCGGGTATAGTTCGTAAACCACTCAACCAATTGGATTTATATAGGTTTGGGTTACTATATTAACCTTATCTTTAAGTATTAACTCTTAGTTAATTAGTTTCACCTTTACAACGTGACTTTGTATTTTTCTATTATATGGTTAATAAACATACTATATACATCCAAGAGGCCCCCAAGTGGTCCACTAATGATACACCTATCATTATATAAGTATCTTGGGAGAAACTTGGATTTTTATAAATTTATTATCAATTAATAATATAATATCTGTTTTAAAAAATCTTTTATGTCAATTTTGACACTATTCAATAATTGAATTTTGTAAAAATCATAACAGAATTATTACCTCAAATAAAGTTAATTAAATCAATAATAACATGTCATATTAACCTATAAAAATATTGAGATTAATAAAAAGTCTCAAATTACATTTATTTGGGTATTTATAATATTATTTATTCTAATTTTTCATTAATTAGGTAATTACTGCATAGCCATTGTGTCATAAATAAATTAAATTATTTTATTTCTATAAACTGTAAATAAAATACACTTACATAGGAAATAGTTTTATCTTTCTTCTCAATATTTATAGTCGAAAATCCAACATATATAACCCTATGTAAATTTTTTTTTCTAAAATATATACTCTTATGTCATTTTTGTATTTATTTTAACGTAATTAAAAAAAAGTGTCATTATCACTTAAAAGTGCATCCATGGGGTCCTAAAATCAACCCACAGATGTCCATGGTCAGACATGTATCCACCAATAAGGTTAGGGAACGTTTTAAGATAATTTAGAATTATTATTATATTATTTGTTAACCCTTATTTACCAGATTTACCCTTTAACAATAGTAAATAAAATATTTACCAAAGTAATTATTCAAAATGTCTAAAAATAAAATATACCTATTTACACAAATTGGACATCCTGATTCCAAATTTTGAATCCATTTTTCCAAATTCAAAACACATAAGTGGTAGAAATTAATTTAAAATTAATTCCCATTGTTAAAACAAAAAGCGTGTTTTTAAGAGATACTAACTATCAAAAGATTGGCCCTTATTTATGTCTGGTTTAATTGTAAAATTATTTCCAATGACCAACATTTAATTAAATGGTAAAAATATATTCTAAATATACTTTAAAACAACTCAAATTCATAATTTATCAATATTAATTATTTCGATTGAAAAATTTGTTTTCAATTAAAATTTAGTAATTTTCAATATTCATCAAAATATGAAAGTTATCCCAAAATTACCAAAATTTCACCCTAGGCTAATTTTGATAATATGAATCCAAAATTGAAGTCCATTGTGAATGATAGAATTTATAAAATTTCAAAAAGTGGTTATTACTATTCATAACGACTACTTTGATTGGTCGAGGTGTGTTAGAACTCGAAGTTGCGTACAACACACGCCACTGTATTAATCAAAGAGAAGCGTACCATGGAAGCATGGGGTGTCACATTCTCCAATCCTTCAATAAATTGAATCCTTTCAATTTTCAAAATTGGTCATTGGAATATAATGGGAAGTACCACATAGGAAAAAGATTTAATAAAACTATCACTTTAAAAGAAAGAAAGAGAAGTACAAAGGTCACACGAGATATCCTATACTAGGATTACCTGTATAAAAAATAGATATGAATGATAAAATAAGTGTCAAGTTATGATGGAGAGGGGTAGAAAACATGATCAGGAGAAAGTTAACAATAAAAAACCACAAACTTGTTTTGGGAAAAACGGTCATTAGTCTCCCAGTATGAAAAGTAAACAGACAACATTTTTTGTTTTAATTTACATTACATAAGGAAGAGGAATTAATTTATGATATTGACTAAGAATATGAATAGATATACTTACTTTTTATGTAGAGTTTCATTTTTAATAAATTTTTACCACTAACTCATTTTTTTGAACAATGAGTATTTAAGAAGACTTGGTCACAATGGAAGAGATAGAATAAACTTCTATAGAAATACATGATCCACGTAGGATAAACTATATATTTACCTTGTCTTTAGATATTAATCAAAACCAAAATGGTTAGTATAATATCTGATGATCCCCCAAATCGATATTCCATTAGAGAAAAAAACACTATTCTTACTTTCTAAAATTAAACCCACAATTCCCCAAAGTTAAATAAATACCATTCAATAATCAATTGTCCTTAAAATCCATCAATATAATCCAAACTAATATTAAAACCCAAAACATATAAGAATGTAGTCTTCCATGTTAAATTGTATCTCCAAATGACATCAATTATTCTTAAAGTCACATACTTAAAAGTAATTATCCTAATCACATATTCTCTATTATAGGTTAATCGTTTCCATAAATAACCCAAATCACTATAAATACACAATAAAAACATACATAAAAATCCACCAATACTCCTCAAATTAAATCCCATACTATTCTATTTTCATTGGGCATATAGTGTTCACAACAAAGCGAACAACTTCCAAAATTACATTTATCACTTAATCACCAAATCATTTTCCTATACTAAGGGTATTCATTTGATAAGACATAAGATCCCAAATAAAATTATTATTGATCAATAAAAAAATTTAACTAAAAATAATAGTTACACTAACATGGGACATCACGTATTCTAGTGGTAGGAGATAAATCCCAATCGCACTTTGGTTTGTGGGTTTGATTCCCACAGATTTGTCTGATGCGACGGGTTGTCACACGGTTTGCGTGTTGTCCTTTTTAAAAAACTATATTTTATAACCTTACCATAAAGATATAAATTCCTCAAAATAACCATATCACAATTTAACAACAAATCTTATCTCATACCTTTAATTTTCATCCCAAATTATAATAACTTATAATTGCCTCAAACCCAACAATCATATAAAACAAAATGGTTATTTATAACTATATCCAGAAGAGAAAAGATAATTCTTCCTCAAATATCATTCTCACATTGAAAACTACAGGGTTACAAATACATTAGAAAATTATTCCAAAGTAAACCCATCATCAAGGAGCACTAATTCTTTTTAAACATTTATCCAACCATTTATTTCCACGTAGCTTCTTCTTTGACATGAAAAATATCTTACAGAATATGGAATTCACTCAAGTAATGGCCAGGTCCCTTACATTTAAGGAAAATGACTGTAAATGGATTCTTGGGACCAGTTTTATCTTCTTCCATAGTACTCTTCATTTTCTTCGGCAATTCTTCACTTTATGTCCTTCCTTCACACACGTAAAGCATTTCTTTGTCCCGTTGAGACACTTTCTTGGGTGTCTCCGTCCACATTTCCTGCATGATAGAAATTGAGGATTCCTTTCTCCATGGTCTCCACTGTTGGAGCTCTTTTCATTCATAACCTTTCTCTTCATTGTTGAGTCAGGGAATTGGTTAATATATATATATTTGATCATATTTTTGGAAATTGATTTGGCATAAAGAAGAAATATATTTTTTCTATCAACATTCCATTTTGTTTCTCATTGCCACCACAGTTCCCACCTTGTACATCATTCTCAAAGTCACTATGACTTCCTTGGAATCCATCCATTGACTAAAACCAGAAAGCATTGTGTGAGAAACAGTAGTCATAAAATCATTTAGAAATTAACATGTCACCATATTCAAAATTTGAAACACATTAGGATTATCCATGTTCATTTACACTCATCTTATATATATATAATACATCAAATCGGTTTGTAAAGAAAATGTAAATTATCCTAAGAATATCCCCAAGGAGTGTCGCAACCAAGAGTGCAGAAAGGCCCGTTGTCGTGCACCGGTTCCCATTCGAGTCTAGCTCAAAGTGGTGTTTTCAGGTTTTATCTAGAGGTACATCTGTGCCAGAGCCGCCTCTACCTGATTGTATCCAGACAGGGATGTATTTCTCGGAAAACTCACACAATCTCTACAATACGAAAATTCTAGGAAGGTCCTCTATACTAATCCTCAAAGTTCATCTTACGTCTACGTGCTCTAATCAGAGTTTATCTAAATGTAGCTTCCAAGGTTTGTACTAAACTTTCTCTGATGCCAACTGTAATGCCCCGACCCTAGATCCCTAGAGTCGGTGCCTTATTATATAACATTGTCATGATCACATGAAATATTAGGTCTCTAAAGACCGATTAGTTTAGTAGTCTTGGAAACACTAGATATATTCATAAATTTACATTACATCAATAAGTGAAAAACTACAACAACATATTGTCTTCATATCCCCTCATACTATCCCTACAGGTCAATCATAAAATATATCTTCACATCCTGGGGAATATAAAACATTGAAAGGGGTGAGCTCAGATGCTCAGTAAGGATAACAATATAACGGAAACTTTCATAAATAAACATAAAAAATTTTGGCAATGTACAACTAAAACAAAAGCTTTTTAAACTTGAAATTCATCATAATATGGCAAGGATAAAATGAAATAATGCCATTTAATTATTCACATGGATATTCTTCTAGTCGAATAATCACATAAAAATATTAATAACCACTTTCATAATGAAGGAATGCATAATCCAGACTATCATGACCACATAGCCAAGGCCTTGTGCGAAAAATACATATAGGATTTTGTTAAGGCCTCATGCCAAGACACTAGTTTGTCTCATGAGACCTACCAATGCATAGAGGAGCTATAGAGGGCTCCACCCGTCACTTACTAAGTCCAATGAATTCCTCATATGAACATTTTGAAATATGACATAAACATTTATATTAAACTAGCATAAAAAATGCCTATACTTAATGGACAAACCAGGAATGGTATAAAAATATCACATCCACAGTCAAACATAACTCATTCGATACAATATGGAAGATTTTATTGTATCATACTAATGTCAATCAATAATAATTAAGTATATTGATATAGATGAAAATAATCATCAAAACTATTAGAGAGAAATATCCCCCTTTTTCTTGAAATCATTTTGAAGTCACACTATTTGTCAAGAAGCCATTTAAAAATAGATTGTTGAATCAATGTTTCCCATACCACTTTGAAACTTTTAAAAGTAATTTTATATTTTAAACTTTAATTTCCATATAAATAAATTCTTAAATCAATTTTTGAAACATGGACATTAATGAGAAATATTTAGAAGAATTAATTTTCAAAACACTAAAAAATTTATTTTAGTTAGAGTTTCTAACAAAAAGGGAGACACTTGAATACAAATAATTGAGTTAATAAAAACTTTATAATATCATGGGAATAAAGGGATTAGTGATATAATATGTCAAATTACATTATATAAACCATATAAAAGTGTTTTGGTGTCTAACAACAAAGAAGACTCAATGGAATGTAAATTGAGATGAATTGTTTTATAAAGACCATATTATTAGGTTAATGATAAATCAAGGACATAATTTTGTGTGAAAAATATAAATACACTCAATATGATTGGATATTTAGTGTAAATCAATCAGATGACATTCACACATATTCTTGTAAAAACAACACCAATGAATTGGATATTTAACTCAACAAATGGAGATTGAGTTAAAATTACTCGTATCAGGTTCATACCGACGACTTGAGAATTTATCAATGGATTGATTATGTGTATAAAAATTATATCCATAGAAAGGGGAGTGGAAATTATGACACAATCAAATGAATAGTGATTCCACACATAATCTTGGAGTAAAAAATAATCAATGAAGTATGCCTAAAGCCGAATGAGTGCAAATTGAAATTTCAAATTCCCTTATCAATTATTTAACATAAAAAACAGACCAACATGAAAGAAGGATAATAAAATGATGATGTAAATAACCATAAATTAAAGTATATTACACAATTAATACAATCATGGGAAATACACATACACCACTTGCAATAAATAAGTGGTGAACAATTGAATTCTCATAAAATTATGAGTGAGTAAAGAAACCCCATACTTTGTACTTTTTCCTTGGTCGATGGTATGTTGACCACCTGTATAATTGTGAAATAATAATTATTTAATTATACAAGAATCATATGCATTAATATGATATCATATATGATCTTTTAACATTGATTTGATAATAATATCTTAGAATTATCGTCGTTTCCGGTGTTAACGGGTTCATTTTCCTTTATATTATTTGTTATTTGAGCGAAATTTGTTATTAATAAGATGTATATTATTCATATACAAAATGATATCAAATATTTAAACATTATTTTTAATCATTAAATTATAATTATTCTTGAATGGATACAATGGAGAATGAATCTCACAACGTTCATGGAGACGGTAGTCCGTACGTACGCACGAGCGAGAATATCATTCTTTTGATATTCAAATAAATTTAATTTTATTGTATATAATATATATAGAATAATTATCATGTTATATATATTATATACATTAATTACACATCATCATTATACCCATCCAAATAATAATGTTTTTAATAACAATTACACCACGACGTGGAGACGGTAAGCCGTACGTACGCACGTATGGTGACATGTCATTCAAAGGATGGATATAATAGTGAAATATGGTTGTAACATGTTTATAATAACATAAAATTATATATAATATACTTTATTTATTATTTTATAATGGTAATAACAAATAATGATGAAGTGGAAGAAGAGAGGAACTTGAAAATGGGTGGTGAAATCATTACATCTTCTTCGGGTTCTTCCTTTCGATTTGATCAAAAGGGCTCTATAGGGTGGATTTTTTACTAATGGAAGGCCTCTAGGATGAAATGAGGGATGTTATAGAGTATTTGGGAAGGGTTTAGCCTAACAAAATGGCTTTTACAGTGTGAATTAATGAGAAGGGGGAGTTCCCTTTTTTAAGAGGGGTGAGGGGCACCTTTGGAAAAGCTAGAAATATTATTTTATAATAAATTCATATTCGGTTTATAATGGCTCATAAGTGGATTATTTAGAGTCTAAGGTGGGGATAGGTAGAAAACCACTCATCAAATAGGATTTATATAGGTTTGGGTTACTATATTAACCTTATCTTTAAGTATTAACTCTTAGTTAATTAGTTTCACTTTTACAATGTCTCTTTGTATTTTTATATTATATGGTTAACAAACATACTATATACATCCAAGAGACCCCCAAGTGGTCCATTAATGATACAACTATCATGATATAAGTCTCTTGGAAGAATCAAATATTTGTAGGATTTTATTATCAATTAATAATATAATATATTTTTTAAAAACTCTTTTATGTCAATTTTGATACTATTAAATAATTGAATTTTATAAATATCATAACATAATTATTACCTCAAATAAAGATAATTACATAAATTATAACATGTCATATTAACCTATAAAATTATTTTTATTTATAAAAAGTCTCAAATTACAATTATTTGGTATTTATAATATCAATTATTCTAATTTTTCATTAATTGTGTAATTACTGCATCACCATTGTGTCATAAATAAATTATTTTATATAATGTATAAAAAATATAAATAAAACACCATTATGTAGTAAATAGTTTTATATTTCTAATGAATATTTAGAGTAGAAAATCCAACATATATAACTTTATGTAAAAATTGTTTTTCTAAAATATATACTCTTATGTCATTTTTGTATTTATTTTAACTTAATTAAAATAAAGTATCATTATCACATACAAGTTGCTCCATGGGGTCCCAAAATCAACCCAAAGATGGCCATGGTAGGAAATGTATGAACCAATAAGGTTAGGACACGTTTTATGGTAATTTATTATTATTATAATATTATTTGGTAACCCTTATTTACCGGATTTATCCTTTAACTATGGTAAATAAAATATTTACCGAAGTAATTATTCAAAATGTCTAAAAATAAAAGTTACCTATTCACACAATTTGAAAATCCTGATTCCAAATATGGAATTCATTTTTCCAAAATCAAAACACATAAGTGGTAGAAATTAATTTAAAATTAATTCTCGTTGTTAAAACAAAAAGCGTGTTTTTAAGAGATAATAACTATTAAATGATTGGCCCCTATTTATGTCTGGTTTAATTGTGAAATTATGTACAATGAAAAACATTGAATTAAATGGTAAAAATGTATTCTAAATATACTTTAAAACAACTCAAATTCATAATTTATCAATATTAAATATTTTCATTAAAAAAGTTGTTTTTAATTAAAATTTAGTAATTTTCGCTATTCATCAAAATTTGAAAGTTATCCAAAAAGTAACGAAATTATAACCTATGCTAATTTCGATTTTCCGAATAAAAAATTGAAGTCCATTTTGAGAGATAGAATTTATAAAATTTCAAAAAGTGGTAATTACTATTCATTACATCTTCTTTGATTGGTCGAGGTGTGTTAGAACTCGAAGTTGCGTACAACACACGCTACTGTATTAATCAAAGAGAATCATACCATGGAAGCATGGGGTGTTACAATAACCATCATACTCCTAGGTAATGATAAACAAGGGTTCCAACCTTATTAAAAATTAATTAAACAATTAATTAATTAATCATACTCATTTAATCAACAAAGGATATCATTAGACACCCATTTATTTGCATTTTGAATCATTATTTCAACTTCATAACAAGTAAAACTATTCCAATTCAAAAACATACTGATATCCCATTATCCCATGAGTGGAAAGAACAATGCATGTCAGAACAACCCTAAGTACCTAGAATGATGCATGAAGACTCAAATATCATGCATCATTTTTCCATGAATAAAAATTAAAAAGAAAAATCAAAACAAATATTACATTCCATGATAAGTGCATCACCCAATGTGAAATAATAACCAATTGTAACAAAAAACAACAATTACAATAATCCCACCCTCAGTATTTAGATTTTCCTCATTACATGGGTTTTCAACTACCATTCACCTGCTCATTACAAAGACACGACTGTTCCAAGCCCCCTATATACCTTTCCCAAAAAGAAATAAAAAATAAAGAAGAATAATCAAAAGAAACCTCTTTTAATACCACATTTTGACATCCCAACCCAGGTGCCACTAAATGGTTCTCTGTAGTGGTTGGCCACATGACCTAAACAAGGCCTCCTCATATGCCAATGGTGGCCGACTAGCGGAGTGGGTCTGGTAAGATAGTATTGGAGAGACTATACCTTGTTTATTTAGAAAAAAACACAAATTGATGAAAAAAAACAACAACCAAGTGCAGAAGTATATAAATAACAAAAACAAAACCATTTTATATTATATTCAAAACAAGATAATAAAATACTCAACTAAAATGTAAAACATTCAATGAAAATTTGAATTTCATGTGTCTCCAAGGAAACTACATATAAAAAACAATTACTCCCAAGCGGGTCCCGAACCACATATGGTTCCCTTTACCATGCTCCAATCCCATACAGAATCCTATTCCATGGTCTTGCCTTTGTCTTTTCCTACAACAACAAATTCTACACGGGTGTCGATCAGGTACCCAAAATAGGTTGTGAGTACATCATAGTAGGCCGCCCCGAACATTGTCTAAAACATGTCCAGAAAAATGATAGTGTAAGCAGTTTTATGAAGGCATATATTAAACTAATAATTAAATAGTTATAACATTGTCATTTAATATTTAATCTTCACCTTATGCCAAGTCGCAATTCATGTTTTCCATTTTTATTTCAATTTATTATCATAATTCATTAGTCATGGAATGTCATGTAAAGAACCTAATATCAAATTTAGTGTATGAATCTATGCATAACAATCAATATCTCATTCAGTGTAGGTCATCATGCCTAGCACCCCAAAATATCAATCTTGGATAACAATTCGGGATAAAAGCCTTGTCCATGTCCCAACTTCTAATTGGTCTCAAACGCAATGTCTAGAACCAAAAAAATCTAATCCATTCAATCAATAGTTAATTAACATGAATTAGCCACACCATTCCATTACTAATCCAATGGATATTTAATCATTTTAATGGGAATTAGTTATCTCAACAATTTAATAAGAACAAAACCCATTAATTAATTCATCAATTATTTAATCAGAAAAAATGACTATCAATCCATAATTAATTCTACACAATTATTTATCCATATCAAATATCCAATTTTCATAATTAATTCTCAGAATAAATTATATTTTATCAACATCAGGGCACAAAATTAATTCCCAAAATTAATTATCTTACCTAGACAAACAACATTTCATAATTAATTTCCCCCATTTAACTATATTAAGGCAATAAATTCAATGTCTCAATTATAATATCATAACCTACAACTAATCTCCAAAACAAATATGTATTTAAGCTATCCTCGTTTGTTTGTTCTATGATACTGCTATCAATTTATCAACAATGAAATCAAATGTTAATTCCTCAGTCCTTATTACACCTATTTAGGAAATCAAATATCAATGGAAGCTCGAAAATACACAAACTCAGAATCAAATATAAAAAATGACATTGGGATATCGATTTATACCTCATTCCTCGGTTTATTGAAAGATGTTATCCCATGGAAATCCCTAAATTTTGACTGGCACAACACCGCTGATCAAGCTCAGGATCTAAATCCATAAACCAAAATTATGATCAAAAGAAACAAGATCATGAAAATAATGATATATATCTAGAATCCTAGATCTATATCTCTACTCATAGGATTAGATCCATGGAAACAGTTGTGATCTTCCATTATTAGATTGAAAAAAATGTAGGAAATAGGAGGAGATGCAATAGGCTGAAATTTACATACTATAAAGAGATATGATCTTTAATACAAGCATTTGATATAGAATAATGATGCTCAAATCACCTTGGAATCTCTTAATATGGCTTGGGAATCACCTAGAATTTACAATCCCTATCCGATGTTGATATATGCGAGTCTCAGGGGTTCAAGAGTTTTTAAAAATATATTTTATGATATTTTATCAGGTGCACACGGTTTCTATAGAACAGGTGAACAGTTAGGGAAAACATTGTCATCACCATTCTAACCTCCCAATATATATTTTCATGGTTGGAATAGTTTAGTATCACACTTTTCTATCCTTGCGCAAATTGTGAATAGCCTAAAATCTGTTAGTTTTTCTTAAAAATTCCACCAAACACACCCCAAGACACTGATCCAAAAAATATACATAAAAACATCAAAAAGTGCCTAAAAACACACCAAAGATGACTCTAAAAAAATGAGTCATATTACACATAAAAAGCCTTATATGGTTTAATATGAATAGTGTCATAATATCTATTGTGATCAGAAAACTCAACATGTTTCAGGTTCTTCCCCCATAAACCACCATCGTCAACAATGCATTCTCAATTCATATACTGTAGTACCATAATAATTTTTTTAGAACCCCACCTATCTATTTATGGATTGAAATACATTGAAATACCAGTGTACCAAGCATTGTATTGAATTCTTTAATAAACCATGAAGTAAAACATGACAACTTTCTATTGTTCATGGTACATTTTTCCAATATCTGATGAAATAACCACATTAAGGAATGAAACATATTCATCTTTTTCATAGGAATAATCACATGGTATTTAAAGTAGATGTTATCATATATATCAATGAACCTATGTTTAGGTGGATCCATATCATTATGGATATTCATCAAGAAAAAAACACTATTTATCTTCATATTTCTTATCCCCTATTCAATTGAAATGTGTGGAATTCATTGATACTGATATGAGGGTTATCAGACACCGACCCTTCTTAGGAAAAACATCCTTCTTATCCAATAAATTCATCATCTTCAAAATAGAACATGAATCATTAACTTCTCATGTATGATTTAACCGACCTAATGCATCTATAACACAAATTCACATCCCAGAAATATATTCAAGATACAAGTATAGTGACAAAAAATACGCATCCTATCTCCACTAGAAGAGATTATATACCTATTTTGAAAAGATCGAATATAAGATCTTGTGATCGATATACATAGTAAACTTCACAAAAAATATATAATGATGAAAATACATCAATGATTAAAATAATGAAGCCATCTCAAGGTCATGTGTAGGGTAATCCATTCATTTGGACTGAACATTCATGACCCATATGCCACATCATGATCTCCATGCATCACCAGTGATCCATTTCCCACCCTGAAAGAATCAAAAAACACCATATACTCCTCCCTTGTATTTGTTTGTATCATGATTGGCATGGTAGTTGGTTTCTTCATTAATTAATAAAATCCTTATCACATTATCATGGCCATTCAAACATTACTCCCTTCTAGGTCTGTCCCAAATGTTATGGTTTGAAGTGGTATAATTCATGGATGAACCATCAATAATAACATAATAAGCCACAAAGGATATGGATATAAAAACAATTCATGAGATTCCCCCGGAAAATACAACTTTCCCCATCACTAGGTCTACTGACAGACCATCCACTTAGATGATGTGAACACAAAATAAAACTGATCAATAAAGAATTAATAATTAAATTGTATGGTGTATAATTTATTCTCTTTTCGTATACTCAACATGATATAAATGTTTTGTTCATGATTAACATATCTCTTGGAGTAAACCATGTTATCTTTCAGAAACACCACAAAAAAATTATCCATGTACCCATGGAATATTTTATTATTCAAATACATAAACACTACAACATAACTCATCAGTTTCAACAACGTCACAATGAAATCATAAATCATTGCATTATTCAGAAAGTTGTCTATGGTATTTCAGAATACTTACCTTCAAACAGATGATAATCTATCCTCAATTTTATCATAGAGAAAAAAATATCACCCCAAATGATAAAATAATTAATCTATTTGTCAAAAAGAATCTCATATATTCACTATTGTCTGTTTCAATTAATGGAAGTCAACACACAGTCTAATGTTCCCATAACCCTTCATCACAAACAATGCTAGGGAAACCCAAAATGATGTAACTTGGATGGCCAAAACCCTTATCCATCACTACACCAAAAAATGTATTTCGCGGCGGTTTTTTTTTCGTTTCGCGGCGGTTTAAACCGCCGCTAAATGGTTTGGCGGCGGTTTTGAAAAACCGCCGCTAAATGTGGCGTCGGGAAACTATTGGCGGCGGTTTTAAGAACCGCCGGAGAACGTTTCGCGGCGGTTTTTTAGCGGCGGTTTAAACCGCCGCTAAATGTTTTAGCGGCGGTTTAAATTTTTTTTTAAATATTTATTTATTTATTTATTTATTTTGCGGCGGTTGTTTAGCGGCGGTTTAAACCGCCGCTAAATGAATTTTTTTTTATTTTTTTTATTTTTATTTTTCGTATATATTTATTTTTATATTCTTTTTTATATTATTTTTATTTTCCGTATATATTTATTTTTATATTCTTTTTCATATTATTTTTAATTTTCGTATTTATTTATTTTTAATTTTCGTATTTATTTATTTTTAATTTTCGTATTTATTTATTTTTAATTTTCGTATTTATTTATTTTTATTTATTTTTATTTATTTTTATTTATTTTTATTTATTTTTATTTATTTTTATTTATTTTTATTTATTTTTATTTATTTTTATTTATTTTTATTTATTTTTATTTATTTTTATTTATTTTTATTTATTTTTATTTATTTTTATTTATTTTTATTTATTTTTATTTATTTTTATTTATTTTTATTTATTTTTATTTATTTTTATTTATTTTTATTTATTTTTATTTATTTTTATTTATTTTTATTTATTTTTATTTATTTTTATTTATTTTTATTTATTTTTATTTATTTTTATTTATTTTTATTTATTTTTATTTATTTATTTTCGTATTTATTTATTTTCGTATTTATTTATTTTCGTATTTATTTATTTTCGTATTTATTATATTATTATATTATTATATTATTATATTATTATATTACTCCCCATGCCATGCACATGCCCCATGCCCATGCCCCATGCAATATATATAAATTCTGCGTTGGGTGAGATTTGAACCCTCAACCTCATGGATATCACTCAACACACTTTACCACTACACCAATCTCACTATATAGTTAATAAACAGAATATTATATACTTATATATATATTAATTGAAAAGACAAATAATACATAACTAATTGATATAAATAATAAAAATAAATAATAAATAATAAATAATAAATAACAAAGAATAAATAATATATAACAAATATTAAATAATAATAAATAATAAACAATAAATAATAAACAATAAATAATAACCAATAAATAATAAAGAATAAATAATAAATAGCAAAAATAAATAAATAATAATAAATAATAAACAATAAATAACAAATAATTAATAATAAATAACAAATAGTAAATAATAATAATAAATAATAAACAAGAAATAATAAATAAATAATAATAAATAACAAATAGTAAATAATAATAATAAATAATAAACAATAAATAATAAATAATAACCAATAAATAATAAATAATAAATAATAAATAATAAATAATAAAGAATAAAGAATAAAGAATAAAGAATAAATAATAAATAATAAATAATAAATAACAAATAACAAATAATAAATAAATAATACTAAAGAATAAACAATAAAGAATAAACAATAAATAATAACCAATAAATAATAAATAGAAAACAATAAATAATAAATAATAAATAATAAATAATAAATAATAAATAATAAATAATAAATAATAAATAATAAATAATAAATAATAAATAATAAATAATAAATAATAAATAATAAATAATAAATAATAAATAATAAATAATAACCAATAAATAATAAAGAATAAATAATAAATAATAAACAATAAATAATAAATAATAACCGATTAATAATAAATAGCAAATAATAAATAATAAATAATAAATAATAAATAATAAATAATAAATAATAAATAATAAATAATAAATAATAAATAATAAATAATAAATAATAATAAATAATAAATAATAAATAATAAATAATAATAAATACATAATATTAATGAATAATGATAAATAATAAATAAATTATAATTAAAAATGAGTAATAAACAATAAATAATAAAAAATAAATAATAAAAAATAAATAAAAAAGAATAAACAATAAACAATAAATAGTAAATAATAAATAATAAATAATCAATAATAAATAATGAATAATAAATAATAAATAACAAATAATAAATAAGAAACAATGTATTATAATAAATAAATAATAATAATAAATAATTAATAATAATAAATAACAAATAATAAATAAATTATAATAAATAATAAATAAGAAATAAGAAATAATAAACAATAAAGAATAAACAATAAAGAATAAAAAATAAAGAATAAACAATAAACAATAAATAATAAACAATAAATAATAATAATAATAAATAATAATAAATAATAATAAATAATAAATAATAATTAATAATCAATAAATAATAATAATTAATAAAAAATAAATAATAATAATAAATAAACAATAATAATAAATAATGATAAATAATAAATAAACTATAATTAAAAATATATAATAAGTTATAATAAATTATAAAAAATAATAAATAATAAATAATAAATAATAAATAACAAATAACAAAATAATAAATAAATTATAACAAATAAATTGTAATAAATAAACAATAAACAATAAATACATAATAATAATGAATAATGATAAATAATGATAAATAATAAGTAATAAATAATAAACAATAAATAATAAATAATAATAAAAAATAAATAATATTTAATATTTAATAAACAATAAACAATAAAAAATATATAAGAAACAATAAACAATAAACAACAAACAATAAACAATAAACTATAAACTATAAATAATAAACAATAAATAATCAATAATAACAATAAATAATAAATAACAAATAAAAAAATAAAAAATAATAATAAATAAGAAACAATGAATTATAATAAATAAATAATAACAATAAATAAATAATAATAAATAAGATATAATATATAAAACGCATGAAAAAACATGAACAGACATGACAATGGAGGAAAATAATGAAAACACATGAAAACGGATGGGGAAGCACTGATAAGCATGAGAAAACATGACAACTCTGAAAAACCTATTAAAAATTCAACATAATCATCATAACCCCCCCCCCCCCCAAACCCATTGATAATGATAATAATCCATGGAGTCATGGAGTCAATAATAGATAGTAATAAATGGAGCAACCGTTAAAACCCGTTAAAACAGTCATAAAGTGACAAAAATATTGAACTCACAGTAACAGAGATAACTTATGATCCGAGAGTCCGTTCCAGATCTGCGACCAATCAAATCAAAGATCCGGAAATGTTCTTCGACCTGATATGTGAAATAGACTGAATGGATGGGTGGATCAGAAGTTACGACCATTTAAAAAAAAGCTGACGGGGAACGGGTGCTAGAAACGAGGCATCGAAAAACATAACAAACCCGGTACCCACTAAAATGGGCATAACATATGATCCAGGAGTCCATGTGGGCACCGCGACCAGTCAAACTGAAGCTCATGGAACGAGCTATGATCTGGCAGGCGGAGGAGTCCGAATGGACACGCGGATAAAAAGTTAGGTCCGTTTGAAGGCAAGTTCGAAGGGGCACCGGTGACGGAAAGAGGGTTTTGGAGGCCTTCGGAGGGGTTTTTGGGGTCGAAAACCTTGACAGAAGCTTGCTTTTGTCAAACCGGTGCGTAGCTCTCTTCGCTGGCTTCGATTTGATATGTGGTGGAGCCAAAACGGACACCCGGAGCGAAAGTTATGGCCGTTTGAAGTTGGAAAACTTTTTTCAACTTTCTTATAACTCTTATATCTTCCCGGCCTTAAATCGGCTCTGGGTTTTCATCATATGTGCCTCTAGATCTCTTCAATGTCTTCGATTTGACTGGTCGCGGCGCTCCAGCGGACTCCCGGGTCAAAAGTTATGACCGTTTTAGTGATTTTAGAGTTTCTTAGGTTTTTTTTAGGTTTTATTATTTTTTTCCCGCGCTTGCATTTCGCGGCGGTTTTTTCGCGGCGGTTTAAAACCGCCGCTAAATGACCCATAAAATTATTTTTAATTTTTTTTTTTTTTTTTAAAAAAAAAAAATTACGCGCGTGTCGCGGCGGTTTTTTGGCGGCGGTTTTCAAAACCGCCGCGAAATAGCTGCCCCGATTTTTTTTAGCGGCGGTTTTCAAAACCGCCGCTAAAACACCGCCGGGAAATGGGCAGTTTGTTGTAGTGCATCAGCTATTTGAAATGATTATTAAGATATTGAAGAACTTATCATTCCATTGAGGATGTTGAAATAGAATCTAGATCATCCCCAATAATGGTATCAATAGTAAATTCTATATATCTCACTCTCATAGAAGCCCAAATAATTCCTTAGGAGAAAATGTCACGAAACTAATCTATAATAAGTCGAATGACATCACGACTCCCACCCACTTTATCTCGAAATATACTTGTTACCTGTGCGACGAGATCCCACAGTTGAAAATATATTGTACTTGAATATTCTACCTAGATACCCCACTCTCAAATAAGAACATATTTGTCTCCATTAGAAGACATAACTTTCAATCTCCAATGCTCACTATAAATGTTGTATCTATATGCTAGAAAACAATACAGACCAAAAATATTGTCAAATTCTGAAATTTCAAGGATGTAATTAACAACACTGAAATGATATTCACAACACATGAGATAATATCCCGTTATATATATATATATGTTCCACATCCAAATTCTAAATGGATTCATGATCTTCATTATCCCACTCAGAACACCACAACTTGACATAATCTATTCCCATGATTTGTTGGTATAAATGAATGAATGGGTTTAATATCATATAATTAATTATAAAGTGTAGATTCTAAAATATTAGTACATCTAACTATTGATTTACCAACCAAATCAACCACATGTTTAGGATAGAATACTTTGATATACTCTTAACCTCATCTCCATGATGTATTCTACATATTATAAGATGTACCGCACTATTACATAGTCACTCTATCACCACCCATTTGCGGTGGGTTCAAATAGAACCATTGTATATTTTTCATCATAGCACAAGACCAGAATTATATTGGTGTTTGGGGAAAATGTCTACTAATGTGACCCAATCTACCTTAATGATGGAAGAGTGACTGAGTAAGATCCTATGTAACTTTTCCTACCCCTTGGACAATATTATTACCATTGATTAGGTTTACATTGTCATAGATACTCTTCATAATCATGGAATTAATACCTCCTAGATATCTAGTAGAAACTATATATATTAAATTATAAACCACATTCATGTTGCCTAAAAAGATGAGATCATGATTCACCACATATGAATATTTTATCATCTTGGAGATGTTTACCTGGATCTTTTTTTTACATTTAATCCCATCATGAAATTTTTCCAATGTAGTGACCTTAACCCTTGACAATTATGGAAAAAAAATTCTATAACTTAGTAATGATTCATGAATTTTCCATCCTAGAAATTATCCCATGGATTATCCTCATGAACAATGATTCCCATCTTAAAAAAGATTCTTAGGGAGAAGGTAATCTGATAACATCTTTTGGAAGTCTTTTGATATAATATTCCCTTTCTTTCCATCCTTTGTCTAGATTTCATAGAAATTATTTATTCACCACATAAGATATAAGAATCTAGTTTGACTCTATTATATCAATAATGATTTAAATGTTCTAGTATGATTTGGATATTCTCAATATAGAACTTGGGTATCATGGGTCCACACTCACCGGTAAAATTTGGATGGTGCTGCAACTAGAACTATCATGTCATGTTAGACATACTCTTCACATCCCACATTGGGTCCCTTGAAAAAAATATCATTAACATAGTAATTTTTACATAAAAAGTTTCTTTGGCTTCCTCACCCAAAATAATCAGATCTTCTAGTTCTGTAACTAGAGGATCATTTATAGTCATGAACTTTAACGAAACTATTATAAAGCATCCTCAAGGAGGCATAAATATACAATTACAAACACATGTCTTATGAATAATTACTCAATAATAAATCATTTAACAAGTGAATTTAATGTAAATAAAAAACAATTACTCCCATATACCCTGACTCATGGTAAAAATAGAGGCACTATAAGTACACTCAAACATACCTTATCTACTACTTGGCTTAAAAAGTGTAATTTATCAATAAATCTAGACTCTTATTAGAAACCTATTAATCCTTTGCATTTTATCTCATTTCTCATCATTTAAATTTATAAATTCACATTATTCAAATTTTATTAAAAATTTCATAAATAATAAAATCATATTTCTATTAAACAATTTTACCCCAAAAACAATTTCAATGTATTACTAAAATGATGATGTTCAAATAAAAGAAATTATTTACTAGAAAGATGATTTTTAAATAAAACTCTCATTACATACAAATCAATGGATAATTTGATAGAAAACAATAATAAAATCACACAATTAGTGTATCACCAAAGGTTTTTAAACATGAAAATCTAATAGAATCATCAATAATAATAATCCCTAAGTGGGGACATGGCGTTTCCCACATATATTGGCTAGTTACACCAATGAATGAGCTCATGACCACTTCCCAAATATTCCATGTATCCTATATAACATTAAAAAATAGTAATACAAATTAAATAAAAATTAAAAAACCTATGATACTAGTTTGCAACATTTGTACCCATAATCACACAATGGTTCTCAATAAAATTGGTTAGATGGTCTCATATGTGCCTCCACATGAACCATAGGATTCTGACTACCAGTGGGGGTAAAATATATTACAAAGGGAGCCCATTCCCTCAATATGAAATCATCCCAAAAATATAAATCAATAAACAACAACAAAATGATAATAAGCATAACAATAAAAATACCAGAATCATACAATGTCCAAAACATGAAAAATACGATATACTATACTATATATGACATTCCATATATGTGTCAAGTGTCTACATAAAATCCAAAAACACACACTAAAATATCCCCAAGTCGGTCCTGACAACACATCTGGTTCCTTCAAACATTCAGTATCTCATTTCATCCATCTACCATAGGGTTATCTTATTTATCCTCTCATGGAAACATGAATATTATTCTGGTACTAATCAGGATGACCATGTACAGAGCATGTACAACATAGTAGGCCACCAATGATGATATTATTCAATATCAATGTAAGGATTTTTATAAATACCAATGTACACATGTTAAAATAAGCTATTTAAAAATTAAATTATTTATTGAATATCCACATAAATATCAGAAGTTCTCAATGACACTTGAAAAAAAATAATTTCATGAGACCCTGTTAGAATTTAAATTATATCACATAGGAAAATTAATGTTATTATAACATGAACATTAATTTTACATTATATCTCACTTCATTTCATGTCCATTTAGAACAATAGTTCTATTCTAAACTCATAAACATAAAACATCATGTCAAAAAACTTATGTGAATTTTTAGCATCAATCCATGTCCCACACATATTCAGTATTAGTAGAAACAATACTTATCCCATAACATATATTAAAAATATTTAATTTGGACCTATAAAATCATGTTTAGAACCATATAGGTATTAAGAGCATCAAAATTTCTCAGAGACCTCATTTCTCAGTAAATCAAATACACCAAAAATGTAATATCCAATATAGTTAATCATCGTTATCCCACTCATAATCATTTCACTTCATGTAAAAAAATTAAATAATCAATTAAATCATTATTCTAAACATTAATATCATGTATTTATAATATAAATTCATTGTTCAAAGTTATATCAAAACATCATGAAATAAATAATTAGCATATACAAGTTAATAAAAACATAACTAAATATCCATTATAAATTAATTTTATATCCAATTAATAAAACAATGTACACAATCTGATTAATTGGACAATTTAATAATCACATACATACTTTAATTTCATAATAACATCATACTATTAAATAATAAATTAATTAATTTATCCAATTCAAGATGAGATTTTCAATCCGAGAAATAAAAATTTCACAATACCATGCACACAACTATAATCCTGAAAATGGTATATTCAATTTATAAAACCTCCCTCATGATTGGTGAAAGGTAATTTTCCCAATATGATATTTCTAAATTGAGGAACAACATTAAATTGGCCAAAACATAAGAGGATTGGGATCCAAATCCATACCCAATATGAAATAAATTAAATACAATAAAATCAGTACCTAAAAAGTAACCAATGGATGAAATATTCCCCTTAAATAATTAGAGAAATTTTTAAATTTGATATTACAATAATAAGGGAAAATTATAATCTGTATGAGGTCTGTATCCTTAAATCAGAAGTTTGATTCATCATTAATGTAATCCCAGAGTCTGTAGAGTCATCAAAGAGGAATAAAATAATATTGTAAAGGGATTAGTTATTAGTGGGGATGTTTTTAGATTAATAATCAGGTGGGGTTAATGTATTAATGTTAAATTTTTTGATGGAAAATGTTCCAACAATCATAGTTTCCAATGAGTGGATCACATATAGGAAAATCGTATGCTCTAACAGTGCCCCCTTCTATTCTGGTCCATAGAAAATCATTAGATAGTGAATGTTTAAATAAACCATTCCCCAACCATGTAAGCACCCTCTATATGGGGTTTCATGGTTTTCATATATTTGAGCATAGTTTTGGAAAACACTTCACTATAGTTTCACTACCGTAACTCCCTAAAAACATCAAGAATTTACTTGAACGAAACCATGATCATCATCAACAAATAAATAATCAAATTTTGTTGAAAATAGTACGTAAAATATATAATTAGATATAAGATTAAAATTTTTGGATTTTACAAATACCATGTCATTTTTGTAAATAATATTCATTAAATTTATTTTTGTTACATTCCATGTAATGTGTAAGAGAATGACAAATCATATAACATAACAAGAAAATATATGACTATAATGAAGAATGAAATTATCATATATTAATTAGGAATGAAATTATGTTTCAATAAGTTATATTATAACCCTAAGAGTAAAATTATATTCTAAATATTTTATTTATTAATTAAATCATTCATTATATGAAAAAAAATTAATTTTTTTATGTAAACGTGTTACATTACTTCGCTAGGCATTAGTCACCCTACCCATGAATAAGAAATTTGATTATACATTAATGGATGAATATATATGGATAAATATGTCTCCAAAAACATAAAATCATATATGAATATAGAATAAAATCATTTTGGTATATTGGGTGTGTTAATATATAATTTATTTTTGAAGAAAATAAGAAATAAAATAGATGATCTTAGTGAAAAAAACAAATTTTTCTTTAAGATTACTCTTTTGGATATCATCATATAGAACCTACAGTTTCTCATTTTGGGTGAAATTAATGTCATAAAGGTGGATTTATATGTTATATTGTTATTTTGGTATTGTTTGGTTGAGATAAATTGATTGATATATGTGAATATGTGAGGGAGTGATTGGCCCTTTATGATTCAGTAGTGGAATATTTATGTAAATAAAAAATTTCAATAATGGGAGGTAATTTTCACTCTATGTGCCTATAAAATATACAATTAATGGGATGGATGGATTCTGTTGTTATAATGTCCAACCAAATAATTAAAAGGAATTGTTTTAAAATTTTTGTTCCATAAAATCAATGGTTCCTTAGTTTTATCATTTTAGTTTTTCAGTACTGTAACTAGAATTTTTATCATATGTAATTTTTCAATTAATAAAACAAATCAGTATAACAAAATAATATACACCCCCTAATTCTGAATATTGAAATAAAATTTATTAAATAAAAAACAATGTGTGTGAGGAAATAAATTTTATAGATGCGCATTAATATGAAAAAACACTATTTTAACATTAACCACAGTTGCATGATTTTTAATCATTTGGGGTTACTATGGTTAGTATAAAATAGAAGGTTCACCTTTAATGTACTATATTTATGATGTTATTTTGTTGGAAATATTTGTTAAAATGTGTCACATAAAAAAATATCGACTATAGTTATATAGGAATAAATATTTCCAAAAAAGTAAATTATAAATGTTTTTAGGTAATTTTATCAATTATAATCTTAAATTAATCTCACGATAATCATATTTGACCATTAGCATTATAATTAATTTTTATTATTTATACTGTTGATAAAAAACTAATGCATTTCAAATAAATATAAAAAACACCAGAAGATTATTTTGATATGAATATTTTAAAAATGAAGAAAATTTTATCAAATTAATTTTTAATATTATTTAAAAAGTACTTTTACAATGTGTATGCAAGGAGTGATGAAACAAACTTTTTAATAAATACTACTTTTTATGAAGCATTAAATTTTTTATAATTGTTTTTAATTTCCTTCTAATTAATAGATAATATAAGAGTATTTTTATATGTTTATACTATATAATTTATAGAATTTATTCATTCCTATTCATAAATCCATCTTAACAAGTTGCTTCTTATATCAATAATGATATTTTAATTTATAATATTATGTTTTTTAAAACTGATGTTGACTGCATCACATGATATGAAAGAGATTTAATTTATATTAAAAGAAATAAATTAAAAATGCATACAGTGTTTGTTGAATAAAAATTTCATTTTGAAATTTCCATTACATTTTATTTTAGAAATAAAAATCTTATTCATAAATATAAAATATAGAATAAATTTATGTCTAATGTAGTTTTTAAAAAAACATATACTTTTACCATATATTAAAATAGTTTATTACTATTCTCAAATTTATATTAAAATTATCATAATGAGAAAGTCTATAATAATGATTTGAATCGCTATATGAAATTATATATAAGACTATCTATATAGTATTCAAACTAAACGATGATTAAATCAGATATGACATCATATCAGATTTCATCGAGTTCACACTCACTGAGAAAAATCTAATTACACAATGTAATTAAATCTGTTGGATTAAATTTTGTATTAATAATATATATAGAAAAATATTATACTATATTGGATAATATAAATCATAAATATATTTTTTTAAATGATGTTCTGTATTTTATTACATGTATCTCTAAAATAGATGTTTTTTTTAGTTATAAAACTGCTATTGATGTTTAGGTGTCCAGGTACTCCTTGTGTGATTATAATTGTTGTGATTACATTCGAGGGATTCCAAGACCAGGAAGGAAGATGAACTTATCACCTTCTATATCAAGGTATTTCATGGATATTAAACAATATCTAATCATCACATCGATGGTTATCAAAGACATGTAGATAGAAAAAATCTGATCTTCATATCAAGGTATTGCCTGAATTTTTTTAGGTCTGTCTTTATGGAAATTATAAATCAAGGGGCCTTTATCCAAGATTAATGGATAGAGTACTCTTTTGGTTAAATGAATTATATTTTTCTATGTTCCTAATTTTATCACAAGATTAATTCACTTTCACTAAAATAGGAACTGAATTATTTTATATATTCATTATTTATTTGTACTACATTTATCATAACTTCTCTAATTATGATCCTTATTTATTACACTATGAATACAATTATTTTGTAGACCATGATCACAACGGTGTATCAATATTCACCAGCCCACTTATAGTATCAAGCTCCAGGACTAAACCATTAACATGATTTTAATATATAATTGAATGAGAGGAACCAATATCAAAAAAGACAGTAACTATAGTAGAAGAAATTACAATAGAACCTATCGTTGTCGATGGACCGGCCTATCTCACCATAAGTGTAGGATTCACTGCATGTAACTGTCATGACCCACTTCCCTGTTGTCTTGTCTAACTCCCTTGAGTAGCACCACTCTGATGATAAAGGATCTCATACCCTATAGCACCACATCCACTACATATACTATCTCTCCATGTAGAGTTCCAGCTTCCAGACCTATATGATAAAGAATACCCCTACCCACACTTTGACTCATTGTAGTTTCTCCCTCATCACCAACCTTCCACTCCTTCCTACAAAACATATATAGTTTCATCATATTTCCACACATCCGGGATTACCCTGGTGGCCGATGAAAATATGTATGATAGTGTCACATTTTACCACACTGGTGCAAAAGCAGTTGTGTATGATCTGGTGAAAAATTTCCTCCTAGAGTTCCATCTTGATTTTCAATTTCCTGACTAAGGTCCTCATAATAGCGCTTTCTACTCTTGGAAGGAATACTATATGAACGTCCAATGATAGAAACATGTCCCACACTGGAAGCCTCATTCATGTTCCCCTATGAAATGAGATCATAATTAACCACTTATGAGTACTTTTTCATTCCAATGATATTAATGTAACACCCCGAGATTTTATGAAAAATATTCTTTTAATTTCATTGATGTCTTCTGTTGTAAGCTACAACAATATTTCCTTTAATATATGCAACACTATATGAGCTTGCAGTATACACAACACTATTCTTGGATCATGTTACACACAATTTTGATAGTAGTTATTCTATGAAACATTGAGTGTATATATATATATATTCAATCTATAAATGAAATATGGTTGGATTCTATTATACAAAACAATGGAGGAGTCTTGCAGAACAAGCAACCCTGACTTGGCTTGCGTTACACGTAATCACGACCTTCCTCGATAGCGTATGTTGTACTCAATATTAGGTCTCACTAAACAATGATATATTGTTATAATATTATTATGGACTAGCCATTATGTATAGTATTAACTAAATTTTCAATTTTATAACATTATTATTCATCTTACACATTTTCTAGAATATGGTATGAGAACAAAATAAATTTGTCGTGTAAAAAATGTATTTTTCAAAAATTGCAGTTTTCCAGCCTTTTTATGATGCACCAACATTAAATCTTGTTTTTGACCTTTCTATAAGTTTAATTTGACAAAATTAAATTTTTCTTTGAAATTAGGATATAAATATTTACTTTGGATAAATTTTTCATATTATTATGATGACTCTCATATTTTAATGAATAGTAAAAACAAGCTATATTTTAATTTAAAACAACTTTTTTTCATCGCGATAATTTATATGGTTAGATTATATTTTTAATTGGTTTCAAAGTGTAATTAGAATATATTTTTACCATTTAATCCAATGTTGTTCATTGGAATTAATTTCACTTTGAAATTGGATATAAATAAGTATCAATCTTTTGATTGTATTGTTTCTTAAAAACACGCTATTTGTTTTGATAACAAGAATTAAATTCAAAATTAATTAATCCCACTTATATGTTATTAATTTGGAAAAATAGACACCGATTTTTAATTCAGAATATAAAATAATTTGTAGGCTGAATTTTTTGTATTTTATTCAAAAACATCAATTTTCAATGAATAGTGAAACCACTAAGTGGTAGTTAAAAAACTGATTTTTTTTAATTTAAATTAAATTTTACCACTTGTGTGAATTGAATTTCAATAATACAAGAGACAAAGTTAATATCAAGGACTAAAATGTTGTTCAATGAGATGAATTTTTTTTTGATGAATAGTAACATTTAACTTTTATTAACCACAGTTAAAAGTAAATAGGATAATTAAGGGTAAAAATGATATTATTATTACCCTAAACATGTTCTAATTCAATTGGATAAGTGTTATTCAACCAAAAACAACCTTAGGAATAACATATGCCCATTTAGGCCCGCTTGGATTAGATTAGGACATTTATTTTTAATTTATTTAAAGAAGGGTTAAAATAGTTAAAATCAACGTTTAATAACTAAATCATTTTTAATATAGAGTTATACATAAGATAAATTTGACTATAAATATTAATTAGAAAGATAAAAATATTTCCTAAATAATGGTAGGTTATTTATAATTTTTAGACATTAAATAATTTAATTTATTTTTGACACAAAGATGATGTAGTAATTATCTTATTAATGAAATATTGACATAATTGATGTTATAAATACCCAAATAAATGTAATTAGAGATTTTTTATGAAATTCACTAATTTTATAGGTTAATATGACATGTTAGTTTTTATTTAATTAACATTGTTCGAACTAATAATTCTGTTATGATTTTCAAAAAAACCAATTACCAAATAGTATCAAAATTGACATTAAAATAGTTTTTAAAACAAATATGATATTATTAATTGTTATTTTATTACTAAAAATTTAAGGTTCTGAAAAATGACATATATAAGGTTATATATATTAATAATAAACAACCTGGGGTTATTTTGGCTTGTTATAGTATTTTTATTAACCTTATAGTGTAAGAAAACAAGAAGACGCGGTAAAAGTAAAATTATTTAACTTAAGGTTAAATCTAAATGATATGGTTAAAATAGAAACATAAACTTGTCTAAATTATATTGGATGATAGTATTTATACCCTTACCAACATTAGATTCTAAATAAATCAAATTTGAGCTATTAGAAACCGAATATGACTTTATAATAAAATAATATTTTTAGTTTTTCCAAAGGTGCCTCTCTCCTCCCTTATAAAAGGGCACCTCCTCCCTCTCTTCCTCACACCACTTTTAGCCTTAAATATCGTCCAAACCCTGAAAAATTATCTTCTCCACTTCCATAGAAACATCCTAGAGGTTCTTTTCATCTTCAATGACAAATTTTAGTTCCCTAAGAGGAGGTCTCAAAAAGTCGCTTCAAAGAAGAGGTAATTTCCGTTACTGATTCTTTCAACTTTATTTTTTCTTCCACTTATTCTTCTTTAGTTGTTTCATTATGAAGTAATAAAATAAGTATAAATCATATAATTATATGTTATTATAAGTATAAAACAACCCTATTTCACCATCTATCCATCCTATGGAAAACGAAATCACCACGCATGCATACGTACGAAATATCGTCTCCACGCCGTGGTGAAATATGTTTTTCCACCAACACCTTACATGGATTGTTATAATGTTGTAAATAATAACTATATATGGTTATAATAACATCATACTAGTTCTGATATATTATACCATACACTCCAATTCTATTCGATAATTATGGGAATGATATCATCGCTCATGCGTACGTACAGACTACCATCTCCACAATGCGATGAGATTCATTCTCCATGTTAACCATACATGAATGATCATAAAGTTTATATAATGAATAATAATGAAATATATGAAATAATAATGATACTGTATATATGTGTGTATATATATATATTTATTTCATCTATTTAGTTTCATTCAATTCTATAAGGAAATGAAAACAGCGTTCATGCGTACGTACGTCCTACCGTCTCCATGAACAATGTATTTAATTTATCTTATCAATATAATATATATATATATATATGTATATTATGAATATATAATATATATAAATCATTTTTTACATTCTTGAATTATGTAAATCAGGATATAAGTAATAATATAAAGAACGACAAGTCGAAACACATACGATAAATGAAATGATTTTACCCAAAACGGTGCTTTAACATGGAATTTACAAAAGAAAGGGTAATATAAAGTCATACGTGAAACATATATGACATAATAACAATGATTATGATTCTATAATAACTCAATGACATTATTTAAATCATTATACAGGAGGTTCAGATGAGTATGAATCATATCGGACCTAAGGTAAGGGATAATTTTGCAAATATCATTTTTATCCGAGATTGCTTATTTGTATATATTTACTGGGGTTATTGCAATCATCCATGTGAAAATTTTATAAAAGTGTATCCATTTATGTTTAAAGTCCTTTTTACCCATTTTGACTTTTACCCCATGGTATGTAAGGAATCATTCTTTTATTTACACTACACAGTACTTTTGAACTTTTCCAACAAAAGTATGAGAAGAATGTTTTTTTAACATATACTGAATGAAAGGATTTTTATGGTTTTATAAAGACTTATTTTCATGAATCATCATCCAAAATATTTCATGACTATTTTCAAAAAAAATCCTTTTCTTTTAAAATTTCATGACATTTTGTGAAAAGAAAATGATTTTTGAAGAAAAAAGGATATTTTCTTCAAGAATTCATTTCAAGTGTTTTATCAAAACCATTTTTCATCTAAGATGACATTATTTTATATGTGTATGTTTAAAGTATAATGTATAAATGATTTACATGTTTTCACTTTAATTATTATAAAAGGATATCCATTACTTTAATATGGATTATGTGATGATGGGATGATGTTTATGAACCCATATTATTCGTTGGGTTATTATGAATGATGTATGTTTATTTTATGGCACAAGTAAGAGTGATTTCATTATGAGATGGTGGGGCCTATAGCTGCCTCCAATGAATTTGGTAATGCTTTATATCTCATGAGATAGAAATGGATGGAATGGTATGCTAATCCGGTTCAGTGTTACATGACTGAAACGAGGAGTGAACTCGATTCAGAACGGGACTTTGTCCACCAAGATGGTCATGGAAGAATTTCCATGGCTACTATGGAAATCATAACATGTGCTGAATGGTTTCCACAGTTACATGTTTTATTCCCATTATATTTTATCATGGTTGATGTTCCATTATGGTATATACCATACGTACTTCCATGATTTATGTCTTTGCTCAAGATTTTGAGGTTTAAATTTCATGTTCATGTTTTTTCATTCATATATTTATGGATTGTGTTATGTTCTCTATGCTTACCCTTACTGAGCATTTGAGTTCACCCTTTTTATGTTTTCTTTTCCCCATGAAATAATGAAATGTTTTAGGTATGATAACAAAAGGGGAAGATATTTAGGGGAGAATTTGAAGATCTTTCACCACGATTAGAAGATTAAATTCCGAGTTTCCAAAGACACTAAACTATTACGGTCTTTGTGTGTCTGTGATTGTTATGTATTTTGTATTCAAAAAAAGTAATGTAATGTCCATGTATGTCAAGCTTCAGGTCTCTACAGTTGGTATCAGAGGGAGGTTTAGTCAACCTTTAGAAACTAGGATGTGAGAACATTAGTGAGATCCCTAGAGATATTTCTATGGTATGTCTAGGGATGTCCCAAAGGATAAGTATAAGTATAGGTTATAGTCCTAGAATTACGGTAAAGATATTAGAATTAAACCTAAGATGTTAGATATTGAAGGTACTCCCCATTTATTATGTTTTTTCCCTAGCATGATTTTTTCCTCTCACACTAATATTTTTTTTGTTTTAGACGATGGATGGAACCCGAAGGAACCATGTTGATCAATGAAATGGAAAATTCAATGATTGTACTCTTGAACAAAAAAAAAATGTTATGGGAGATGGAGTAAAAAAATATTATTGTTATACTTACACATGCTATGAATCATTCTGGACTTCCAAATGAGCAGACAAGGGAACAATATTCTATTAAGTCCTTCATGAGGCAATATCCACCTTCTTTCAGTGGATCTTCTGATCCACTTGTTTCTGAACAATGGATTAGTACCACTAAAAAGATATTTTCAATTCTTCAATGTTATGAACATGATAAGGTAATCTTAGTAGTATATCGTTTGGAAGTTAAAGCTGATCAATGGTGGAATCATATCAGGAATACGAGACCAAGAGATGAAATTGAGTCCACGGAATGGGACGAGTCCATGAACATATTTTTCAATAAGTACTTCGCTCATATTCTTCGAACAAATATGGAGAAAGAGTTTCTTGAACTAAAGAAAAAGGATGATGAATCTGTTGGTGTATATGAAGTGAATTTTACAAGGCTTGAAAGGTATGCATTTGGCTTTATCATCCAACCTGAAAGTAAAGTGGATCAATTTTTCAGTGGCTTAAAACCAAATCTTCGAAGGGATTAGATATAAGAGACTTCAGTAGCTATGAATAAATTATGTGTTGTGCTATCAAGGTAGAAATGGATGTTGGTGTTACTTATCCATCTCATGGTTTTGACAAGAAACGAAAGATGGAGTTCAAGGAGAAATCTCTGAATAATGGTGAAAAGAAGATGAATGTTTCCTTATGCTCAAAGTGTGGAAATAAGCATGGTGGAGATTATATTAAAGGGACTAGAAAATGTATTATGTGTGGAAAATAAGGTCATCGAGTAGCTAAGTGTTGAAGTAATGGAAAAAGGGTTGCTAATGATGTGAATAAAGAAAAGACTGAAGAGAATGCACCACCAACACATCAATGCGTCAAGTGCAAGGAAATGGGGAATTATGCTAATAAATTTCATAATCCAAGGGTTAGTGATGATCAACATGAGCAAACACTTAAGGAAATGTACAAAGGGAAGTCACATGCGATCACTATTGGCGATGTTGAATATGACAAAGATGTGGTGGAATGAATAAGTGTTTATGTAATGGGATTCCAAAATAATGTTGTATATAGTATTGTGGAATATTGGAATATTTATGTATTGGTCTATTGTGGTTTTCAATAATTTTATGGTACCGTTAACCATGGAAAGTTATTGAGATATTTTTGGAAAAAAGATGATATGCGCATAATGAAGGGATAAGGAGAAAATGAAATGTTTGACAGTATTCATGAGCTCATGACTAATATAATGAAGTAGTTATATCATGGATTGAGTATATAGAATTTTGGGGTTTTGGTATGTGGAAAGAGTTAACTTTTGACAGCACTCATGTTTTTAATATAATTCAATGTGTATTCATTTTTCAAGAGAATACATGATTAAGGCCTTCGAATGTTTGGAAAGTGACCAACAAGACATATCTTATAATATATGGGGATCAACGATGGTATTAACATGCTTGTTATATGAAATATCTGGTAATCGTTTTCACTATAATATGAGAGTGGACTGTAGTATTATGGATAAGACTAAAGATTGGAATGGATTTTGTTGGACAGAAGTTAGTATTGTTTAAGGATAGATGTTTTTTGATGTTATTGATGGGATGTTATAGTAATGTAGTTTTATAAAACGGGCAACATGCAGGATGGGAAAAAACCCATCTCGTCGGACATGGCTGTGGGAATCGAACCCACAACCGAAGTGCGGCTGGCCTTTATCTCCTACCACTGGCCTACAGGAAGTCCCTGTTTAGTAGAAACTAGCTTTATTATATTAAGAAGTATATATGAATTATAAGTCCATTTTAGGAACCAAATATGATTAATCTAACTATAAATGGACTTATGTATTTTTGATAACTTTTATAACCTTTTGTTTGAGACAGATGGAATGTCCCGTCATTCTATAACATGATCTTCTAACACTTCATGAATGACAAATTCAACTTCATTTGTTTAAGAGATGAAGTGGAAATTCTCCAAAGAACGACCAACGGTGAGACTGTACCAAAATCAGAATGTATTTCTTCTAATTCCAATTTCATCACCTTTAGGGAAATGATCTTGAAAACCAAAAAAAAATTCATATGGCCCTTATATCCAATGAATCTGATGGTACCTTAGAACATCACAAATCTATGGCTTTGTGATTGATGGTTTTTTCATAGCCATGTTCTCTACCAATCTCCATCAGAACATGATGGTTATATTTTTCTTCCATAACAAAATTTTAACCTATGTTATCTTATATAAAAACCCAGTGATGTGTTTCTTTGGGTAATCATTAAATTTCATACTTTAGTTTTTAAAATTATGTTTTAGAATAATTTTTTACGATGTGGGTTTCTATAAATATTAAATGATTTCTGACCCCGACGAACTTCAAGGGATAAATTCATTTTAACGGGGGTAAAATGTAACACCATGAGATTTTATATAAATTATTCTTTTAATTTCATTGATGTGTTCTGTTGTAAGATACAACAAGATTGCCTTGTTCTATACGCAACACCGTATGATCTTGCATTATACACAACACTATTCGTGGATCATATTGCACACAATTTTGATAGTATTTATTATACAAAACATTGAGTGTATATATATATTCAATGTATAAATGAAATATGGTTGAAATCTGTTATACGAAAAAATGGAGGAGTCTTTCACAACACGCAACCCTTTCTTGGCTTGCATTACACGTAATCGCGACCTTCCTCGATAGCGTGTGTTGTACGCAATACCAGGTTTCACTAAACAACGACATATTGTTATAATATTATTATGGACTAGCCATTATGAATAGTATTAACTACATTTTGAATTTTATAACATTATTATTCATCATACACATTTTATATAATATGGTATGAGAACAAAATAAATTTTTCGTGTAAAATATGTATTTTTAAAAATTGCAGTTTTCCCGCCTTTTTATTACGCACCCACCGTAAATCGTGTTTTTGAACTTTCTATAAGTACAATTTGACAAAATAAAATTTTTCTTACGAATTAGGATATAATAATTAACTTTTGATAAATGTTTCATATTATTCTGATAACTTTCATATTTTAATGAATAGTAAAAAATGCTATATTTTAATTAAAAACAACTTTTTTCATCAGAATAATTTATATGGTCAGATTATCTTTTTAATTGGTTACAATGTGCAATTAGAATATATTTTTACCATTTAATCCAATGTTGTTCTTTGGAATTAATTTCATTTTGAAATTGGATATAAACAAGTATCAATCTTTTGATTGTTTTTTGTTTCTTAAAAACACGCTATTTGTTTTGATAACGGGAATTAAATTTAAAATTAATTAATGCAACTTATATGTAATGCATTTGAAAAAATAGACATCAATTTCAAATTCGTAATATCAAATAATAATTAGGCTGAATTTTTTGTATTTTCTTGATAAACTTCAAGTTTTGATGAATAGTGAAACCACTTAGTGGTTGTTAAAAAACTGACTTTTTTTATTTAAATTAAATTTTACCACTTCTGTGAATTGAATTTCAAAAATCCAAGAGACACGGTTAATACCAAGGACTAAAATTTGGTTCAATGAGATGAAAGTAATTTTTGATGAATAGTAACTTTTGACTTTTATTTACAACGGTTAAAAGTAAATAGGATAATTAAGGGTAAAATGATATTATTATTACCCTAACACATGTCCTAATTCTATTGAATAAGTGTAATTAGACCATAAAAAACCTTAGGAATAAAATATGACCATTTTGGCCCACTTGGATTATATTAGGAAATATATTATTAATTTATTTAAAGAAGGGTTAAAATAGTTAAAATCAACGTTAAATAACTAAATCATTTTTAATATATAGATATAAATAAGATAAATTATACTATAAATATTCATTAGAAATATAAAACTATTTCGTACATAATGGTATTTTATTTATAATTTTTAGACATTAAATATTTTAATTTATTTTTGACACAACGATGATGCAGTAATTATCTTATTAATGAAATATTGAAATAATTGATGTTATAAATACCCAGATAAATGTAATTTGAGACTTTTTTTGAATTTCATTAATTTTCTAGGTTACTATGACATTTGTTTTTTGATTTAATTAACTTTTTTTGAACAAATCATTCTGTTATGATTTTCACGAAAATCAATTAACAAATAGTGTCAAAATTGACATAAAATAGTTTTTATAACAAATATTATATTATTAGTTGTTATTATATTCAAAAAAATTTAAGGTTGGGAAAACATACATAGATAAGGTTATATATATTAATAATAAACAACTTGGGGTTCTTTTGGCTTGTTATAGTAAGTTTATTAAACTTATAGTGTAAGAAAACAAGAAGACACTGTAAAAGTAAAATTATTTAACTTAAGGATAAATCTAAAAGATAAGGTTAAAATAGAAACCTAAACTTGTATAAATTATATTAACTGGGATTAATTCGACCCATCCCCACATTATATTTTTTATAAACCAATTTGGAGCTATTAAAAACCGAATATGACTTTATAATAAAATAATATTTTTAGTTTTTCCAAAGGTGCCCCTCTCCTCCCTTATAAAATGACACCTCCTCCCTCTCTTCCTCACACCACATTGAGTCTTCAAGCTCAGCCAAACCCTACCAAATTATCTTCTCCACTTCCATAGAAACATCCTAGTGGTTATGGTCTTCTTCAAAGAACAATTTTAGTGCCCTAAGAGGAGGTCTCAAAGAGGCGCTTCAAAGAAAAGGTAATGTCTGTTATCGATTCTTTCAACATTATTTCTTCTTCCACTTCTTCTTATTTAGTTGTTTCATTATGAATTAATAACATCAGTATAACTCATATAATGATATGTTATTATAAGTATAAAACAACCCTATTTCACCATCTATCCATCCTATGAAAAAGTAAATCACTACGCGTGCATACGTACGGAATACCGTCTCCACACCGTGGTGAAATCAGTTTTTCCACCAACACATTACATGGATGGGTATAATGGTGTAAATAATAACTATATATGGTTATTATAAAATCATACTGATTCTGATATATTATAACATCCACTCCAATTCTATTCAATAATTATGAGAATGATATCATTTCTCGTGCGTACGTACGGACTACCGTCTCCACGATGCGATGAGATTCATTCTCCATGTTAACCATACTAGAATGATCATAAAGTTTATAAAATGAATAATAATGAAATATATGAAATAATAATTCTACTAAATTTATATATATTTATATGTATGTCATCTATTTTTTTCATTTAATTCACTAAGGAAATGAAAACATCGTTCATGCGTACGTACGACCTACCCTCTCCATGAATGGTGTATTTCATTCCTTTTATAAATATATAATATATATATATATGATGAATATATATTATATATAAATCATGTTTTACATTCTGGAATTATTTAAATCAGGATATAAGTAATAATATCAAGAACGAAAATTCGAAACACATATGATAAATGAAAGGATTTTACCCAAAATGCTGCTTTAACATGGAATTTACAAAAGAACGTGTAATATAAAGTCATAAGTGAAACATATATGATATCATAACAATGATTATGATTCTGTAATAAGTCAATGAAATTATTTATATCATTATAATGGAGGTTCGGATACATATGAATCATATCGGACCTATGGTAAGGGATAATTTTGCAAATCACATTTTTATCCGAGATTGCTTATTCGTAAGTATTTACTGGGGTTATTGCTATCATCCATGTACATGTTTTATAAAAGTGTATCCACGTATTTTTAAAGTACTTTTTACCCATTTTGACTTTTACCCCATGGTATGGAAGGAATATTTCTTTTATTTACCCTACAAGGTACTTTTTGACTTTTCCGACAAAAGTATGAGAAGAATGTTTTTTTAACATATACAGCATGAAAGGATTTTTACGTTTTTATAAAGAAATATTTTCATGAATCTTAATCCAAAATATTTCATGAATATTTTCAACAAAATCATTTTTTTTAAAATTGCACGACATTTTGTGAAAAGAAAATGAATTTTGAAGAAAAAATGATATTTTCTTCATGAATTCATTTCAGGTGTTTTATCAAAACCATTTTTCATCTAAGATGACATTATTTCATGTGTTTATGTTTCAAGAATAATGTATCAATGATTTACATTGTTTCTATTTTATTATTATGAAATGATATCCATTAATTTTATATGGATTATGTGATGATGTGATGATGTTTATGAACCCATTTTATTTGTTGGGTTATTATGAATGATGTATATTTATTTTGTCGCACAAGTAAGATTGATTTTATTATGAGATGGGTGGGACCTATATCTCCCTCCAATGCATTGGGTAAAGATTTATATCTCATGAGATAGACATGGCTGGAACGACATGTTAATCCGGTTCAGTGTTACAGGACTGAATCAAGGAGTGAACTCGATTCAGAAAGGGACTTTGTCCACCAAGATGGTCTTGGCAGCAATGCCTTGGCTACTATGGAAAGAATAACATGTGCTGAATGGTTTCCACAATTACATGTTCTATTCGCATTATATTTTATCATGGTTGATGTTCCATTATGATATATTCCTTACATACTTCCACAATTTATGTCTTTTCTCATGATTTTGATGTTAAAATTTTGTGTTCAAGTTTTTGCATTCAAATGTTTATGGATTGGGCTGTGTTATCTATGGATACCCATAATGAGCATTTGAGCTCACCCATTTTATGTTTTCTCTTCCCTAGAATATATCGAAATGTTTTAGGTATGAAAAAAAGGTGAAGATCTTTAGGGAGATGTTGAAGATCTTTCACCACAATTAGAAGATTAAATTTTGAGTTTCCAAAGACAATAAACAATTACGGTCCTTGTGTGTTTGTGTTTGTTTTATATTAAGTATTCCGCAAAAGTAATGTAATGTCCATGTATGTCGATCTTTTGGTATCTACAATTCACAAGAGACTTAATTTTACAACGAATTATGACTTGATATAGTTTTGTTAATGAATCTTTTTTTTCCTCCAAAGATAAATCCAAATGTTTTAAATTTATGAAATGTTCAGAAGAATCCATTTTTGAAATTCTTCCATTACTCTCATGCATAAACTCTGAATCCTTCTCTTGTCTCAGTTTCCCGGGATAAAAGTTCTCCAATAGCTTTTATAGAATGTACTTTATTAACATATCATTAGCCTTTTTGATGTTACATAAATTCCCCACTAGCTCTTAGTTGAACCCCATATCATATAAGAATCCAACAAGACCCTCCATCCCGCTATAGTCTCCAAATCTTAATGTATCATCTCTATGGATTCAGTTTAGACTTCAGATCCCTCAGGTCCACCCTCTCTATTAAAATTTGGAGGGTAATGAAACTGAAAATACCTTGTCAACTTAGACATATTTATCCTAACCCACCATGTTTCTCCCACCATAAATTGCATGAAACAATATATGTTTCTTGGATTATCTCCCCTTCCACATTATCTTTCACCAATGGTTCCTTATGTTCTTGGTCCTGAATTTCATTTTGGGTCATACCAGTCAATCTCCCTCTCTATAAACATCATTGAGGCATATCTCTACAAATTAAAACACACATCATTAGTCTCATAACAAAAACTTTTAACATTTACGTATGAGGAGACAATATGGAAACATGTCTCAACATATCCAATCCTTTTTTTTCACCACACGGTCAACACTAATGCCTTATCACAACCCATAACCGTCATACTTTTAGGTCATGGTAAACATTGATGCCTACCTTCTCAAAAATTAATTCATCCATTAATTAATAACATTATATCATATTAAATAATTCAACAATTGATTAATTAATCAAACTCATTTCATCAAAAATCGTTCTCATTAGACACCCATTTATTTTCATTTTTCATAATTATTTATTCCTCATAATAAGGAAAAATATTCCAGTTGAACAACATAGCCATAAACCATTTTATAATGAGTGCCAAGAATGATGCATGTCACAACAACCCGTAGTTCCTCGAATGATTCATGCAGACTCAACTATCGTGCATCATTTTCCATGAATAAAAATTAAATAAAATCAAAACAAATATCACATCCCATGAAAAAAGAATCACCCAATGTGTAATAATAACAAACTGTAAAAACAAACAGCAATCACAATATTCCCTCACTGAGTACTCGTATTTTCCCCCTCACATGGGTTTTCAACATTGATGCACATGATCATTACCAATCCTTTAGTCTTCTAAGTCCCTTACCTACCATTCCCAAAAACAGAAATAATAAAGAAATAATAATAATCATAAATAATCTCCTCTATTACCACATTTTGACATCCCGACCAAGGTTCCACTAAACGGTTCTCTGTGTTGGTTGGCCACATGCCCTGAAGCATGCCACCTTGTACGCCAGCGGTTTCCGACTCGAAGAGCGGGTCAAGTAAGTTAGTATTGGAGAGACTATACCCTGTTGTTTTAGAATAAAAAACTAATTCAAAAAAAAAACAATAACCAAGTGCAGAAGCATATAAATAACAAAAACAATACTATTTTATATGATATTCAAAAAAATATAATTAAATATTGAACTAAAATACAAAACATGATATGAAAATGCAAATGTCAGGTGTCTCCAAGTCCACTCAATGTAACAAAACATCAACTCAATGCATGTCTTGAACCATATACGCTTCCCTATACCATTCTCCAATCCCAATGAAAAACTTATCCCAAGGTCTTTCCCATATCTTGTCCTACAACAACAATGTATACTCAGGTGTCGATGAAGTATCCCAAATAGGGCGTGGGTACAACATAGAAGGTCACTATGAGCTTTGTGAAAAACAAGTCCAATCCAAAGATATTGTATGCAGTTTTATGAAGCAATATATTCAACTAATAAATAAATAGATATAACATTGTAATTTAATCTTTCATTGTCACATTAGGACTGGTCTAAATTCATGTTTTCCATTTGAATAGTAATTTATTATCATCAATCATTAGGCATGGAATTTCATGTAAAAAAACCCAAATACCATTCTATGTCAGAATCCATTCCAAAAAATCCATATCTCATTCGGTGTAGGTTGTCATGACTAGAACACTAAAATATCAATCATGGATAACTATTAGGGAGAAAATCCTTTTCCAAGTCCCAACTTCAAATCGGTATACAATTCTCTGTCTACAACCACAACAACCTCATCAATTTAATCATTAATTAATTCACAAGAATAAGACACATCATTATATTAATAATCCAATGATTATTTAATCATTTTAATGGGCATTAGTTATCTCAACAATTGAATATGAACAAAACCCATTAATTAATTAATCCATTAATTAATCAAACAAAACTATTATCAACCCATATTTAATTCTACAAATATAATTATCCAGATCAAATATTTGATCATACACCTTGATTGGGGAATTATTTTTGGCCCAAATAGATTATATTGTTGTAGGTATAGATAAGGGAATGTGCCCTTCTTCTTTAGGATCTTGATTGACTATGGAGCTGGGGAGAAAGGGACTAAGCAATGGATTGCGATGAAGAGGAAAAGTTTATCTGTTTTCTTTGGAACTTTGGTTTAGTATTATTTTTATTCTAGCATTGTGATTTGTTTGGATACATTTCTAGACATATGTATCATGCATAATTTATATGTGTGCTCTAGTTGTTTCTTACTTCAGTCTTCTACTATGTTCTCTTCTATGGATTATTACTACTTCTGTTATTGCATGTTTTTTAAATCTTTTGTGTTACTCTGCGAATGAGGGAATAGTTTCCCCACAATCACACCCAAGACCCTCACTGCAATTCGGAAGCCTCTGGCATTCAAGGAAATGTTCTTGCGGCCATGTGACCAACCGGTTATAAGGCGCCTCTGAGTGGCTTCTAGAACCAGGACGTTACACCCAAACACACCAAAAAACATAACATCAATCAAGGTTATATAAAAACAACCAAAAGTAGCTAAAAACATGCCTGGATTACTATATATATAGTTGGAATCAAACAATCTATCTACCTTATAACATCTCTTCCCTGAGCTTCACTCCTAAGCCTTTCTATGATTATGAGAAAAAAACAGTGGTCTATTTTTCTCTCTTATCTACCTATCATTCCCATGTTTCATGTGGTACACATCTATATTTCCATTGCACACGAACTATCCACAAAATCATTCTTGCATCACTTTATCACTATAATCCAACACACGTATTAGATTCCCCTCATATGACACATATATCTTAAGGTCATCCTCATCCACATCAATTACATGAGAAGAGTCAGGATGATAGCTCTATAGTTTTGATACCTGTAAAACATCATGAATAGAACCGTATCTCTGTGGAAGATTCAATATTTATTCCATTATCCCGATTCTCTCCACTGTCTATAAGAGTCCAACAAAACTGGGATCCAATTTCCACCCCTCCTTATCCTGCTTTGACCTTGCCTATAAGACACATAAAGGAATACATGATCACCCTTTAAAAATGCATGGGGTCATCTCTGTCTATAATCATATGACATATGAATTCTATGATCCATAGCCCAATTTTTCTAAATCTAAAAACCCACTCATTAATCTCTTTCATGAGACTCTGTCCTAATAACTATGAATCACCACTCTCTACCCAATAAAATGGGGATCCACAAGGCCTTCCAAAAACATCCTCATATGGTACCATATATAAATATTTTTAATAACAATTGTTATATACAGTCTCTGGTAAAGGCATGTGTTATTCCCAAGATCCATTATAGTCAAGCACGCATGCCCATAGAATATCCTCAATAACATGTACAATGTGTTATAACTTCCCATCTTTTGGTAGTGGAATGTCATACTAAATAATAATTGTATACCAAGGGCTTTCTAAAATACCTTCAAGAAGTAGGAAGTAAATCCTGAATAAGGATATGAAACTATAGTATGTGGCAGTACATGTCGAAATAAAATCAACCAATCATATAGTTCCCCCAAATATTCTACAACAAAGGTTTCTCTTAGAGGCATGAAATGTGAAAAACACTGTCAGTTGATCCAGAATGTCCCAACTAACATTATTCTTCATGGGCATAATTGGATGACTTTCCACAAATTCTATGGTCACATATTCCCACTTCCTTACCAAAATAGGTTATGGTTGTAGAAATCTTCCATGTCATTAATCTCCACCTTCACCTACTGATAGGTGAATAATTATTTCACAAACCTTGCTATAACTTTTATCTTGCCTATAAACCAAAATAATTAGCATAGGTCATGATTCATTTTGGTTATTCCAAGATGCACTTCCCACATCAAGGAATGAAATTCCATCAAGAGCACCTATCACATGCTCATTGGTACCACTACTTGATTTTTCACATATTTGATCACATCCTCATTTACTGACTAGTATGACAATGTCCTCCAACCATTAAAGATTTACATCAAGGCTAAGAACTCTATATCCTCATACATTCTTCACATGATTTATCTCAAAAGCATAGACTCCACTAAAACTAAAACCAATTTCATCTACTCCTTCATCTCTTGAAAAACTACATGCATCCCATCGATCATGCTTTTCATCATCCATTACGCACTTGAATTTTGATCCATCTAAGTATGACTTTCCCTAATAATGGAATCAGCCATACTATTTCCCTTCCCATTCCTATATGTCGGTTAATAATTGAAAGACTATATAATATCAACACATCTCAGTGGCCTGATATTCAAATCACACCGTGAAAATATAAACATGAAGCTCTATAGATTTGTGTAGATTGGAAACTACTCTTCCAAAAGATATTTTCTTGAACACTTATGATCATAGACCATTTCTACCAAATTAGTTTTAGGTGTTGGGTAATTCCAATTATTAGGTCTCAATTTCCAAGAAACATATTCTACATCCTGATCACTCTACATCAGAAAAACTCTATGTCTAACCCTAGAAGAGTCACAATAAACAATATAATCCTAAACTAACATTGGTAGGATCAATATTGGTGTTGATTCGTAGTTCTTATTCCACTTCGAAAATGATATTTCATAAGAATATGGTCATTAATGATTAACTCCATTTTTTTCAATCCCGAAAGTGGTTCTGCGAAATTGTAAATTTCTTTGATGATTCCCCTATAATATCTACCAAACCCTATAAATAATTTGATATCAAAAATATTTCTGGTTTGTTCCCAAGAAACCACTAACTAAGCCTTCTATTGGTCCACCAACACAGCTTCATATGAGATAATGGTCCCCAAGAGGTTTGTGTTATAAATCCAAAACAAACATCTAGATATACTTGTTTATAACTGATTCTCTATTAGTTTACTCGTGATGGGGTCAATATGATGGTCATGATCACCTTGAGTATTTGAGTAAACCATCATGTAATCCAGAAACACCAGGAAGAACTAATCCAGATAAGAATGAATTACCATGTTCATCATATCCATAAACACTACTGGTGATTTTTTCAACGCAAACAATATTTCAAAAAAAAATTCTTATAAAAACATATGAAAATAGTCAGTCATATATCAGAATACAATACTCTCATATGATGATAAAGTAATCTCAAATCAATCTTTGAGAACAATCAATGTCACTGAAACATTTCAAATTGATTGTTGACATGTGGAATATGATATATGTTTATCCCATTCATTTTTTTCAACATACGATAGTTGAAAAAAAAGGTGTAAACGCCTATCATCCTTCATTGTGAACAAAAAATGAGATCCCAAAGGAGATAAATCTGTACGGATAAATCCATTTTCCTTCAACTCCTAAAATTGAATCCTAAGATCCTAATGCTTTTTTAGTTCCATTATATTCAGTGGAATAGAAACTAGCTCAGTACCTGACAAGAGCTCTATAGTGAAATCTAGATCTCTCTTAGATGGTATCCCTAAGAAGTCTTCACGAAAGGCATCCTGAAATAGTTACACTACTAGTGGAAGGACATCTTTCTTATCACCTCCCATCATCCAACAAAATACTATAATCATGGGTTGTGCAATCTCTCATTTACCGAGTAATTGGCCATGCTCGGCTTTCCAGAATATCCCACTCTCCACGATGAATATAATAGTCACCCTTAAGGGATGTAAATGTAACCCTCCAGCTATAAAAGTTCATTTGGGATTGATATGTGACTAAAAAATCTTAACACATAATTAGGTCAAATATGGTCATATCAAAAACAGAGAGATCCTATATGAAAAAATATTTCCCAATCATTAGTGAACATCCAATTCAAAGATAGATATCTCTAGACCATACTCCCAATGGTGTATCTATAGTCATTTTTCTGGCTCACAACCTCCACCATCATGCTCAAACCTTATAAAAGTTTTTAATATATAAAATAATGAGAGGCACTAGTATCAAACAAGGAAATAGATAATGTAGAATCTAATAGAATAATACCTCATACTATATATGGTCCAGACTTTCTATCCACAATTGTAAGTTTTATTGCATGTAAGTGTGTCTCCCCTCTTTCCTATGAAGTTGTTTGAATCATTTTTAGTAGAACCACCATATGAATGCAGGCACTCCTTCGAAGAAACATCATGGCCACAATCTCTACCAACTCATCTAGTAGAACTACAACTACAAGCACGATATGCTATAGAGGATCCTATAACCACCGTCTTACTCTACCAATATTCTCTATCAGTACATTTTTATCACTGCAACATATAGAATTTTTGTAGATGTCCTATCATTCCACAAGATTGACAATATACGGGTGGTCATGAACAATGTCAGTGATGGTGTCCTGACCTGCCACATTGATTAATGGTCACCCCATTATAGTCTTATCCAACTGAACATCTTGTATATATACTCTTCTCAACATAGTCTTTTCAATGGTTTTCATAATGGTACTTCTCCACTATTGTAAGTCTTACCTCCTAGTATTCTAGTAACAACCACATGTCCAGAACAATAGGCCTCTCTCAAATTCCATTAAACAATGTGATCCTGATCCACAAAATTTGTAAACATATTCATCCTGAAGATATTCACCTAGGACATAATCTCACACTTCATTCCATCTTGAAAATGTTTCACCATAGGTGCCTCATATCCAACTTACTCTTGAGAAAGGAATTTCATAGTTTTGTAGCATCCAACACAGTCCATCACTGGTATTCTCCAAAACTTTAGATGCATGAATAATACTATTTTCTATTGTAACATAATCTTTGGATAAATGTTCTCCAAGAACATCACTATGAATTCCTTCTCTAAAATACTATCACTCTATCCAGTTCATGTTTGAATGTCCAACTTGTGAATCATTGATCCCCAAAGTATATAGGTGGCCAACATGAATCTCCTATTAAGTGAATTCTCTAAAAGGTCAATTAAAATCTCTATAGACTAAACCCATAACTCAACTCATTTAGGTCCACCACTTCTAGTAAATGTTTGGGGGTGTTGGAATAGAAACTCTCTTGTCAACTCAAACCAAATTTTCCCAACTCGCCTTGGGTCTCTTTACATAAAAATCATTAAGGGAGTTATGTTCTCTCGAAACATCTCCCATTCCACTTCAAATGCCATGATCGGTCCCTCAATATTTCAAACAATAAAAACATTCATATTAATTACTTTCTGTTTTCCCCTCAATAAGGGACGTGGATGCATACTCTATAAAAGGCCAAAAACATGAATTAGATAGAAAAAATCAACTTTATATCAATTATATAAGAGGAATATAATCATAACATGGATTTTTCCTCCACCTCACCACAAGGCTAAAACCAATTTCCTTTAACTTAGCTTAACTCTCCTACTCCTAATAATGTTTTAAAAAGGTTAAACAAACTATCATTATAATGGTCCTCATTTAGACACCTAATTATTCTAATTTTGTACCATTTTATAATTTTTTTCAATTCATGGAAGGATTAATTTTTCATTAAAATTTACCAGTAATGAAAATAGTTAAATTTAAACAACATCCCCATAATGTGGTTTCTTATGCCTGCTAAAATTAGGCATTTCACATTAACATTATGTGAATATAATGAAGCATGAATACTAATCCCACATTTTATTCTAACCCATGAATAAAAACTAATATATTATCAAAAATAATTATCACAAGACACCACATGTGCGACACCCAAGGTGAAATATAATTCAACTATAACAAAAAATAGTTAAAAAATACCACCATGAGTACTTTCTTCCTCCCACATACATGGGTTTTTAAGTACCATTCAAGAGCTTATTTCCAAGACCCGACTCTTCACCTTTTATTTCCTCTTTTCAGAAAATGTTATGTCAAACTATGAGGAATGAAAATTGGGCCTTGGATACCACTTTGTAACATACAAACCTTGTTTCCATGATACAGTGCCACGAGCCGGCTCACCAAATGAACTCAAGCGCACTTCCTGGTACGAAAGTGGTTGAAAATAGGTAGTGAGGGTCTAATAAGCCTTTCATGGGGAGAATATAACCTCATTAATCAGAGTAAAACACAATTAGAATTAAATTATAAATGTAGAAGAATATATAACCACAACAATACTGATGTCACAATATAACCAACGAGGAACCAAAATAGTCAACTAAAGGGAACAAAATCAATGTTAATATCACTTTCACATGTCTATAATTAATTTGAAAATAATGACACATTGAATTACCTAATCGTTTTTGAGACATGTCTAGTTCCTTCTCCGTGCTACATCCCCAATCTTCCACCTATTCTAGGGCCTTTTCTATTAATCATTCCAGAAATAATATAATCTATTCGGGTGCCGATTAGGATGCCACAATAAGGTGTGCATACAAATCATTTGGACACCACCAATGACGTCTAAATCAAGTCTAGTCAAAAAATGGTTCATGAATTTCTATAAGGGAATATTCTCAATGCAATAAGAAACATTTTATCACATTTTAATTTATTCTTATCTAACTACATTAACTCACATTTTTTCAAGGATAATCATACCTTTATACTATCATTAGCTCGTTCTAGATCCTGAAGTGTTACCTTGGAAATACAATATATTCATACCATATTCTATTCAATGCTCGATGTATTCATGGTTATAGGATTTCTCAATAATTGATTCGAATCATGTAAGAGTTCGAATATTCTCATGTGCGATCATAAATCACTGTAACATTATTTTAATTCATTAATTTCATATTTATAAGACACATTTACAAAGTAACCAATATCTCCAATGTGAGTTAGATGACAAAGCTACATTTCTTAATTATCAATAGAATGTCCATGTTCCCATCTTCTTTACTCATAATCATAAAGACAATGTATCCATGTATGATTCATATTAGAATTACCATTTTCCCATTCTATTACTCGTATGTGTGATGACCATGTTACTATTTGTACTTATCAATTTATAATAACCATGTTCCAATTTTTATCAAATAAATAATTTACTAACTAATTATCCACCCCAATCTCATTAATTATTCAACAATGAATTAAAATATCAATTATTTTCATGAACTCAAAAATTAAAGAAGTGTATCTAACAATTAAATAATTTATTCATTAGATAATTAACATAAAAAAATATATCCCATAATTAGTGTTCCATAATTAATTATCTCATTATAAATCACAATTATTCATAACTAATCCAAATATTAATTATGTAGATCAAAATATCAAGAACATAATTAGTTAGAAATTAATTATCTCATATTAGCATGTTCGATCTACCATAATTAATTTCCCAAATAATTACATATATTACAACCCCTACCAGATATATTAAATATCCCCATATTATTTATCTAATAGGTCAGACCCATAGTCTCATGATTATTTCCCCAATTGATCATATTTTTCCAAAAAACTTTAGTAACTATAATTTTCAATCAAATTAACCCAATTGAAAGAAAATAATTCATAATGGGTACATGGTACTATATAATCATTTATATACATATCAAATCAACAACTATAGAAATTAGATATAGTCCAACCACCTTGATTTGCTGAAGGACAATTTCCCAACATGAAGACCCAAATTCTGATCCCCACAATGATGTGGATCAGATATTTTAGATTCAAAACATAATTAAAAATATGAAAATATAATTATTTAAATAATTTATATATAAATATTATATCCTAGATATATATTTCAAATCATAGATTTCTATCTAATGAAATTGATAATAAACTCCACTAAATGATCAAGATAAGACAAAGAAATGATTGGGATAGGCATCGGGATTAAATACATTTACCGGGAGAGATAAGTTCATCTATTCAGGATTCGAATCTTCATGAACCAGGGTCAAAATCCATTGGTAACCCTTCATAAAGAAATAATATCATCCAGAATATCTCATTCCCAAGACTAGGTAGAAATGGAAGTGTTTTGGGGGATCAGAGAATATTTGAAATACTTTTCAGATAAAATAAAAATACACACGGTTTTCCCTTATAGGAATGAATGGTTAGGGAAATAGTTCACTTACCATGTAGACCTCACATTCCAGGGTCACACAGTATTTTAAATAGTGTGGAAATCATGCACAGATCCCCTGTACAAAATCCTTCTTAAAACCTCACACAAACACACACAAAAGCTTAACTCTGAGCAACGTTACTTAAAAACAACCATAAGTACCTAAAAAGGCCTGAGATGAGTCAGTAGAAGGTCGATATCATACAAGATATCTACCAAAATAACATCGGTATTTATAGTAACTAACAGTTTTCATTATAACCAGAATAAATTAATATTTTCATCCATTGATATATGATGTAATATTTATTTATATGAAATATTTTTTTGGTAACATTCCCTTTTCTATATCATTATCATTATAATCCAATTTAAAAAACAACGAAAACAGAAATTGGGATATTGTTATTTATATATATAATTATTAATACATCACCCTGATTATGTATTCCAATATGAATCCTATAATTTTGACATGTTACAAATTCAATTAAATTTATAGATATAAATTTTCAATTATTATTTTATACATTTTCATTTTCAATTAGGTTTTCCATCATAATTAGTAAACACTATAAATTAATATACGGTATTAATTCATTAGTATAATGGGACTAACCAATGTATATACTATGAGAGAGTTAATCATTGGATGTAGTTATCCTTTTTTTCATCCCCTATGTGATGATTGATATATAAAATTATAAAAATTTAAAGTAATTTAGTCCAACTTCATCTATAATAGTGGTTACTTCTACTTATAATACTAAAACTGGGATATAATTTTTAAGAAAACCACTAAATTTTTAGCTTCTAAAAACATGATAATATAATACTATGTATATAAATATCAGTAATATATATCCTATTATATTTAAATAATGTTACATTATAAAAATCCACATAATATTAAGGAAAATACCAAAAAAATACTATCTATAAATTTTAAATTAAAATAATATTTAACTTATAAGTATTGGATGAAATTTTTAACCTAAAATTTATCCCTAATAGATATCATTTTAATCACTAATGTTATCATAAGCCCTATCAAATACCAAATTTCATTCCCCAAACCCCAAATCACTTATTTAGTTCAATAATCACATATATTACATAAATAATTCTAATCGCACTATAGTATCATGTATGTAAATATCTGATAAAATAAATAATAGATATAAAACATTTCAGTGCACATATTTATTATAATATTTAGGTTTCAAGATTTAGATATTTTAGAGAAGATGTAAACTAATAAATCATATTAATTTCTCCAAAAATATTAAATTTTTAGTACCGTATAAGGAACTACATATTTTATAATAAATTATCATCATATCCAAAAAATTATAGATATATGTAATAATGTAAGAAATACCATTTGTAAATAAAATTTAATAATCCAGGGATATCGAAAGACAATAAGAAGTTAGTTTAAACAGATGACAAAGATGAACATGTAACGATGGTAGGCATGGAATAAAATGGAATGTATATTAAATCATGAATAGATAATAAAAAATAATTCCATATAATAATGAAATGGATTCAACATATATCAATGGATAACAATGAAAATTAAATGTTCAAATATATAAAAATATATGGTTTGGTAGCGATGAAATTAATAATGAAATATACCTTATTCAATTCCAAAAAACGTTACATGAAGATCATAAAATTATGTAAATACAGTAATCATTGTTAATATAACAAAAAATAAAAAACATATTTTTTCATATGAGTCCATTGTCTGTATAGATGGTTGATATAATGATTAGGCAAAGAATTCACATGTGATTTCTCAAAAATTTCATTATATCAGTTAATGTCTAATGAATACAAAATGAACATTTATAAATATTACCATTATTAAAACAAAATCATAGAGAACGACTCTACATTTCTACATTTCACTTAAATTAATTACATTCTTATTACCCATTCATCAAGGGAGGGTGGATATTAAATTTTTTATAACAATAATAAGAATATAATAAACAATGTGTGACTAAAAAATAACAAATGTTAATATTTTTTTAACATAAAAAATTATGGATACTTTTCAATAAATTAATTTAATGAATGATATTGTATTTTTGGATAATATATTTTTAGAATACCAATTATTGTTTATATTAGAGTAATAACATCCAAGGTTCCATTACTATTACCCATGTCAATGAAGGGGGTAACATGATCATATCATATATAGATAAATGAGATTGATTATTATGTAATAAAAATTTTACATACCTAGTTAATCAATATGCCTTGATATCATAATGATATATTTATGTATTCCTAACTGTTTATAAATTACTAAATGAAAAAAGGTTCCATTTTATCCATCCCACACACTAAAACCATATTGATTTGTGGTATAAAATTAATAAAATTGTTGAATAATGTGATAGTATTAAATTAATGGGAAATGGGTGGATGGATGTAAATAACATTACATTAGTGAAGTAAATGTTATATAGAATGTTGACATCACAAATTCATAACATTAATTTGAATGAACACATGAATGATACCACCAAAAAAGCGATCAATAATTTGATATTATAAAATTGTTACTACATTTACACCAATATATTAATATTTAATAGTGTATAATTTGTTTTAAAAAAACCATATTATGTTTCATCAATATAAATATGAAAATGTAAATGTATGATAATAATTAATAAATACTTTAAAAAATTATTTTAACAATTATGTTATTTTTGATCATAGAGGAAAATTCCTATTCTATTTTTCAAACGGTTAATGGATTAAACATTGAAATAAATTACATTCAACTTAAAAATAACCATTAATAATTATACATTGAAAATAAATAATAAAAGTTTTTCATTATTATAGAGAGGAAGAAGAACATATGAATGAAAAATGAAAATCATTTTTTAATATGTTGAAAAATAAATTTTTTAAAACTATCATTATTAAAAGTGAAAAAAAATATATTTTTCAAAATATATTTTCCCTATATAGGAGGTGAAATTACTATAAAATCAAATATTAAGGTAGGATAACATAATAAATAATAAAATAATTTTAGGAAAACCCAATATTAATTAATTAAAGGGGGCATCAATCATCAACATATGTTATGCATGAAAATCCATTTGTTGGAAATAATAAGTACCATGATATTTAATAATATATTTTTTTTATACTTATTATGATCTAAAAATAATGAGATCTCATTAAGGAGTTGGTGGTTCACATATCTATTAATGTTGTTATCTGTTTTTCAATGCATAAGAAGATAATAATGAAAAGGATATATATATATATATATGGAAAGAAAATTATTCCATTAATAACATAATTATTTCATTTATAATATATATATTCATTGTTTTTACATTTATTATCTTCCTATTAATGTGTTAGTGAGAAACACTTCTCATCACTTTACAAACACCTAGATCGCCACACATACTAGCAATTTTATATTATCCCTTATAATATTGAATGATAATTTTTAATAAAATATAATTATATTTATTAAATAAAAGTTATTATATACAAAAACAATGTTTTTTGCAAAGTTATTTTAAAAGAAGCAATTGTAATGTTTAAAACATTTCTTTAACCCTAAACATAAAAATAATGATTAGCATATTTAGGGGATAAATGTTCATAATAAATGATAAATTTGTTCAATAATGAACCATAAATATATTTTTAAATATTTTAAAATTACTTGTAATTGAGACAACTTTTAGTAATTTTAAATCCTTTAATAAAAAAAAGTACTCTAAAACTCCATTTATATCGATTTGAACAATATTTATTTTATTTAAATTTAAAGATAGCTAGAAAAATATACAATTTTATTATATTATGTTCAAAATTTTTATAATTATATATTAATCGGATAAAGTGATTAAATTCATTTATTAATACAATTTACATTAATTTAAATGGTTTTATTAAAATTAGTTTCATTTAATTGTGAAATAAATAAATATTATGTTTGCATTTTTTAATTTTTTAAGTAGTTATGTCATCTATAGAAGTTAAATATAAATTATTTTATAAAAAACTAATTTTCATTAAAATGGTATATATAACTAAACATATGTTGTTTTTGTATCCAACATCTTCATAGAAATTAAAAAGAAATAAATATTCAATTTTTTTACTTTTCATTAAATAACCTATTATATGTGTCACATTCATCAAATAGTGTCCCAATAACTTCTAAAAATATATCCTAATTTCATAGGGGTTAATAAATGTTAATAAAATAGTTTTTTAATGTATCTATCCCCCTTTCCCTTTATTATTTATCTTTAATTCTTTTGTAAACATGTTTTTTCAATAATTATTTTAATTAAATATAACTTTTATTGCTAATCTATTTGGTGTTAAATTATGTTGGATTTATTATAATATATAAATTATTATAATAATAAATATTTATTCCATTTTTTGGAATTTAATTCACATTAATATTAATATTTAATTTCGCATTGATCACGTAGAAACGGTGATACGAAATGTTTTTAAGAGTATATATATAATTTAAAATTTTATTTTATATTAAATAAATGCGGATGATAATAACTATATAATAGTAAATTAAATATTAATTATATATAATTTAAATTATTCATTTAAAATATTTTCCATTATGTATTTTTTTCATTAAATAAAATTGATAAACATTATGCAATTTAAAGTAGTTTTCTATAAAACACATTTATAAACCAAAAAAATACAATTATTTAAAAAAAATTATGACTTTTATTCATAAGAATAACGTTTATTTATTATATGAAAATTATAATTATCACACTTGAAAAAAATTCCAAACAAATTATTTTAAATTTTATATTATTAAAAATAAATTACATTCCAAAAAATTTGTATTTTTTAGTAATAAAAAATCTATATTTACGCACAAATCCAAAAGTTTATCCCCAAGTAAATTTTATTATACAGAATAAAACAATTTAATTTTATAAAATAAATTTTCTAAAATTTCAAATAAATTATAAAAATAATTTTTTTCAATAAAATGAATGAAACTCATTTTTGTATAAATCCATATTTATATGAAGTAAATAATGTATCTAATAAATGATAGATTACTTTCCCATCATTTATCAACACTTTATATTTAAGGAGAAATATAAATAAATATATAAATATATATATATATATCATAATGTTGTTAATATTATTCTTACGCTCTAATATAATTGTCAGGTTGTAAAGATAATCAATTTCATGGGCTATTTAACTTTGATGTCACATGATTAATACACAATTGAACATGAATATTTCAAGGTTGCGTGTAAATAAATCTAAACTAGGTGTTTCAGGTTTCCCAATATCAACATTTTTTTTTCATTAATCTATAGAATATTTTTAAAAAATATATTTTAATGATATCAATTTTCTATTTAAAGAAATTATTATTATTATAATACAAGACTCTACATAGAGTCGACAGAAAACTTGTGGATGATGGTGAAAAGTAAAATATGGTTGATTTTAAATATTTAAAATGATACGTTTTGTGTAATTAATATTTATTTTTTATTCGTATTAATTTTTTTATGATGTTATTATTTTGTTGAATCTAAATTTTACTATTAACTTTATATTTTAAGGTCACCTTTCATGAATAACTATAAAATTACATCAAAATGTTATTACGGGTAAAAATAATTTTTTATTTTTTTTAAATAAAAAAAAATTAACAAGATTAATTTCTTTATTGATAATGGATTATGATATCGTTCATTTTCCTTTCATGATTTATAGGTCATTTGAAAAATGTTTTCTTTTACTTGAGGGATATGATATTTTCAAAAGATTAGATTGAAATTGGACTATAAAAGGGGTTATATTATTTTATTTTTAAAATTGTTCCAATGTTATTTTGTTTAGTATATTCTATAATATTTAGTTTTTACTATCTTTTATGAGGAAAATTTCTAACCACATTCCCCTCATCTAAAGGTTTACGAAGAAACAAAAAAAGGGCATCAAAGGAGTTGTAAAAAGATTCCATGATTATTTAATTTTTCTTAATTTTGATACATTATCTCATAGATCAAAAAATATACAACTATAACAGTTCTATGATATCTATAATTTAGTGTATTCTTCCATACCACAAATAAATGGTGAAACATAACCTATAACATCATACTAAACTATTTTTATAACCAATGATTATATAAAAATATCATCAATTTAAATAATGTATTTTATTTTTATCTCACATATAACTCTATTAAAATAACTATTATTATATAAAATATTAATATAAAATTACTTTAAATATAAAATAAAATTTTTATAAGAAAATATAATATTTCAGTTTTACTTGATTCAACTATTAATGTGAAAAATCACACAATGTGGTGGGTTTATGCTAAAAATGTGACCTCTACAAGAAAGGGTAAATTTGATCATATCAATTCATATAATTTTGATGTTATTGGTTCTAGGGGAACCATTAAAATAAGATAAGTGAATTATTGGATCTTCAAAATAAATAAAAGGTAATTTTACTTGGTAAAGAGTAGTTCACGATGTGGTATTTGAATCTATACCAAAAAAACAAATTCACGTCATATTTAAAATGATTTAGTGGGGAGGGAATCAAAATGTGTTTTATATTCATAGCTTGAATGGATGTGTTTTTGATTCATTAATGATGACTAATAAAACTCATGGGATGAACAATATATTCTCTACATTAATCTATCAATTATTATAGAATAATAGTGATTTTTTTGCAATGACAGAATACACGAACATTTCATGATGGAAGTGAATCATTCATGATGTTAATGTGTTAATAGAATTGTGACTATATAGGGAATGACATCTATTTTTTAAGTGAAATCATATGAGTTTCTCCCATTTCCATGATTCCTAAAGAGCTCTGTCTGGTGTTTCTCTACTCATTCAAAATTTATTGATACTTGATATCATGTGTTCGATCAGTTGTGTTATTATGTAATATTTTCCACATTAACGTTTTGTCTATTCATTTATATATCTTGTTTGAGATTTTATTATAATTCTAGTTAATTATATATTTTTTCCATTATTATATTGGAGTTGTTTTTATTTTTTCATGATATTTAAAAAAAATTCATAGAGGGATATAATTTACTTAAGGGAAATGTATTTTGGGATATATATTGGTGTTCCAATATCAGTTGAATAATATTGAAATATCTTAGGTAATATATTGTTTTTTTATCATACTAATTTATATTCTGTAACGCACCGGCCCCAGCTACCCAGAGTCGGTGCATTACTTCGTAACATTGGCATGATCAAAAAAGATGAAGTCTCGAAAGACCGATTAGTTTAGTAGCCTTGGAAACACTAGATACATTCACAAATGTTACATTACAACCTAAGGTGAAAAACTACAATAACAAAGTCTTCATAGTCCACACTCATATCCTCTTCTGACTATCCCTGCAGGTCATTCCTAAAATACATCTTCACATCCGGTAAAATATTACAACATTGAAAGGGGTGATCTCAGATGCTCAGTAAGGATAACAATATTGTGGAAGCTTTCATAAATAAACATAAACATTTAAGGCAATGTATAACTAAAAAAAGCCATTTAAACTTGAACATCAACATAATATGGAAAAAGTAAAATTAGATAATTCCATTAACTTCATCACATGGATATTCTACTCGTCGAATAATCACATGCAATATCAATAACCACTTTCATAATGAGGGAATGTATAATGCCAGACATTCTGAAACATTTTGTCAAGGACTCGGCCAAGACGTCTAAAATGATTAAGGCCTCGGCCAAAACCATAAATCAAATTGGGAAAGGGCCTCGGCCAATTCCACGTCTAGTTGTCTCATGAGACCTACCGATGCATCGAGGAGCTATAGCGGGCTCCACCCGTCACTTATTAAGTCCAATACATTCCTCATATGAATAGATTTAAACATATCATAAACCATAACATAATTGTATCACATAAAACATGCATAAAGGAAAAATAACATTTCCACATTTCAATCACAAGATATCAATACAACACATTGATATAATAAAAACGCTTTCAAAACCATTTTCAATACCAAAATAAAAGAAAGTTAAAACTTTGTATTTATTTTTCATTAAAAAAATGATGGCTTGTAGAGAAAGCCGAAACTCAAATAATGGTCACGGCGGCGGAGAAGTCGTTGTCGCCGCATGAGTACGGAAAGAAAAAAATTCCCTTTTGTCGTTTAGGAAAACGCTTCGTATAAAAAATATTCCTTTTGAATAAACGTAAAAGTCAAAGGGGTTTATACACCGTTTAAAAGAACATTGTGTATAAAACCAAATATGCCTCGATGAAAGGGGATTGAGACGAAGTCCTTAAAAAAAACTTTTTTTAAATAAAGTACATTTATAATGTGTATTCACTATAAGTACACATAAATAATGTAAAAATACAATATTGGACATAATAATATCATGACATAATATGAAAGTAGGAGATTAACCCAAAGAATAGAAATAGGGTTAAGAAGTTCCCTTACCTCGTGTCTGACTTGACTCAACCGTTCTTTAACCTCCTGAATAATTAACCAGAGTTAATATATACCTTATAAAGAACCATTTTCAATTTCATTATCCTTTTTATATCACTTATTACAATGATATGAACATTATGTAATTATTTAAGTTAATAACGGTCGTTTTGTCGATCTTTGGTACTTGAGTCAACAATAAACTTCTTATAATTACAAGTTGTTTATGTGGTAGAATATCCATTATCTCCAGAATTATACTCATGATTTAGATTTCATATATATCATATATATCCATTATATTAATTCATTTATAATATTACGTAACATTTAGAAGTAAGAAATGAAATGCACCGTTCATGGAGACGGTAAGCCGTACGTACGCATGAACGCTACTTTCATTTCTATTTCGTATTTAATGGAATGAAATCATAATGAAATAAATGTATAATATAATTACAATATAATATAGTGTATAATACCATTTACTCCATCCTTTATACATCCCACATATGGCATTAACGATTCAAATCCCTTTGAGGGGGCGGTAGTCCGCACTTCCTAAAATGAAATTATCGCGTTTACCCATAATGGAAATCTTAATGTATGCCATAAATGAGAAATACAAAAGAATAATTAAAACATAAACATATTATATATCATATATAAATTTAGTGACATCTTAATGTCCAACTTTGAAGGTGTTATATGAGTGTTGAACAATCATCGTTTCGTGAGGCAGAAATTCACCATCCAGAGAAACCGTATGTTATTTAACCATTAGATGTAGGTGTGTGTAAGTGTAGCTCGAATCCTTCTTATAACAACATCCTAGTATATTTAGGATACTGTTTTTGTTACAAAAGAAATGAATAAGAAGAGTTTAGGGGGTTGGAGAAGAAAAATAAAACAAAACAACATTAGAGAAGACATTACCTCAAAATCAGGTAACTCTTTTTTGATTTGAGCCAAAGGCTTCCTTGGAAAGATTTCTGCCCAAAGTGAGGCTTCTAGGAGTAAGAGGGGGAAGTTGGGAGAGTATTTGGGCAGAGTTTGGCAGAGAAAAATTGTTTGAAAGTGTGATTAAGGTGGTAGAGGTGGGGGCCTTTTATAAGAGGAGAGGAGGGGCTCTTTTGGAAAGATTGAAATGTTACATTATTATAAAATGATTTTCGGATTCTAAAGGACCCACACTTATATAATTAGTGTATAAGGTGATAAGGGTTCGAAATATACCCATACAATAGTCTTTGGACAAGTGTATTCCTTGGATTGTACATTATCTTTTCATTTTAATAAAATCGTTAAATAATGAGGTCATCGCTGCATCATAATGATGTCATAAATAATTTAATTTATTTATTGTCTAAAAATTATAACAAAAATACTATGATGTAGGAAATATTTTTATATTTCCAATGACTATTTATAGTCAAAAATATTACTTGTATAACCCCATGTAAAAATTGTTTTAGTAAAACATTTCATGTTTGTGTCATTTTTTTTACTTTAACATTAAATAAAAGGTATTTATGTCATTTTCCAACTAAAGTGGCTCCATGGGGTCCCCATGTTGACCCATGGATTGTCTTGGTCGGCCATGGCACATCCAATATAAGTAGGACAAGTTTCAAGCTCATCTCATATTATTAAATCATTATTTTTACCTTAAACTACACTAATTACCTCTAATCGCGATTAAGAAGTTAAAAGTTACTATTCACCTAAAATTATTTTACTCTCATTGAACCACATTTTACTTCTTAATGACAACTATGTATGTTGGATTTTTGAAAATCAAATCACAGAAGTGGTAATATTTCATTTAAACGAAAAATCAGTTATTTAACTACCACTTAGTGGTTTCACTATTCATCAAAAATTGAAGTTTTTCAGAACAATGCCAAAATTTCACCCTAAGCTGTAATTGATATTCCCAATTCAAAAATGATGTCTATTTTACAAAATTCCAAACATATAAGTTGCATTAATTAATTTTAAAATTAATTCCCGTTGTCACAATGAATAGCGTGTTTTTAAGAAACAATTTATATCAAAAGATTGGCAATTGTTTATGCCCAATTTCAATGTTAAATTAATTCTAATGACCACCATTGGATAAAATGGTAAAAATATATTTTAATTATACTTTAAAACCGCTAAATAGTATAATTTATCACTATAAATTATTTTGATTAAAAAAGTTGTTTTTAAGTATTTTTCACTATTCATAAAAAATGGAAGTTCTCAGAAAATTACAAAAAATTTAAAATAGGATAATTTCGATATTAAGAATACAAAAATGAAGTCCATTTTTAAATATAACATTTCTATAATTTTAAAAAGTGGGTATTACTATTCATAACGGCTACTTTGATTAGTTGCGGTGTGTTAGAACTCGAAGTTGCGTACAATGAAAGCTATTGCATTATTGAATGAGAAGTGTATCATAGAAGCTCAGGGTGTTACATTATCCCCTCCTTCAATAAATTGCGTCCTCACAATTTGAAATTTTTTTTCATTGAAAATAAAAGGTTGAAAAGAGAAAATACCTTTGTGGAAAAACCCACATTGGAAATAAGATTAATAAAATTTATCCTTAATAAGAGGGTAAGGAAAATGAAAAAGTCACCACCCAATTATGATCTCTATTAGGATAACATTGGTGGAAATTAGAGACATATAATTGGAGAAAAACGTAAATATTTGTAGGGAGTGATTGAGGTCATCAATCACAATCAACTGTCAAATTGAGGGCCTCAAAGCCTTCAATCTATGTTGATTTAAAATATCATCAGTTCAACAAGACATTAGGTATTAGGATAACGCATTTTTCTATTTTAATATCCCTTTACTAATGTTTAAGAATTAATTTATTCATTGAATAAGAGATAGGTATATATATATTTATGCTTGACAATTAGAGTTTCAACCTTCAACTCATCTTTCACTCAAAAATATAATAGAAGTCAAAAATATTCTATTTATCCTAATTGTATAAGGTTCCAAATATTAACACATACCATTTAGATTAGAAAAACTATTTTGTAATAACCAGGGAATTCACGTAGTCCAGTGGTAGGCGATTAATCCCAATCGCACTATGGTTGTGGGTTCGATTCCCAGAGCTTTGTCCGACGCGATGGGTTGTCACTCGGTCTGCGTGTTGTCCTTTTTATAAATATCCAAAAATAACCTTAAAAATAGTATCTAATGTAAAATATAATCCATTCCAACCTTTATTGTTATCCAAAATACTTCTGTCCAACTCACAGTCCAGATTTTATGAGGAAGGAAAACAAAATGAAGCTCCTTTATTTCTGCATAACAACATGTGAACACCTTCATCATGTATTCTTTTAAAACACTGCAACATATGGAATTACCATAAATCCATATTGATTACATTCATGATCCCTTATTCCTTATAGAAAACTAGATATACTCCTTCTATCCAAAAATGTATACAAATCATTAATCAGTTTCAAGGATGTTAAGAATATCCAACATAATTTATCTGAATCAATCATGTCTTATTCCAAAATCACTATCTCGGTATCATAACCATATTATGGTTTATCTTTCTCTCAACAATATATTTTCCAAAAATTTAACCTACTGTGGAGTCACATTTCTTGGTTCCACACAATCTCAAGTCCTAGATGAAATAGTACTGCAGTACAATCCTTATATACTCCATAATTATTATAACCCGTACATCATTGATACAACACTCAAATTACAAAATTCTTTAATAACAACATAAGAACTCTAATCATTCCTCCTCACCTGTGGTAGAATCATAACTTGATTATTATCCAATAACATCATTTGGGGCATACTCTAATGATTTGAACATTGGTTTGCGTAGTGTCCCCACTCCTTGCAGATGAAGCATTGTACATTTGAAACCTTTTTCTTACCCTTGCAGTCACGCACTTGGTGTCCTTTTTCTCCACACTTATAACAAACTCCCATTCCCTTCAGGAAACTTCAAAGGTGTTTCTTCCCGCAGTTATCACATATTGGAAAATTCTTCTTTTCCCTCGTCCCTTTATCCATCATTCTCTCTTCCATCCTTTTCTTCTCTTTCATCCCTTCAAATCCATAAGACTCAGAGAATTATCTACATATCTTATTAACACATGATACTATTTCATCATATGTTGATAACACATGGGAGAACATTTCCCTTCTAAATTTTGGCTTAATAACATGAAAGATATGATCCTTCTTACTCTATAGATCATACGTATTGATGGAGTTCACATTCCTTCTACTGGGCTCCATTTCTATACAATGCCATAAACTAGGTTAGTTTATGAATCGAAATACATAATAACAAACTTGAAAACACTTATAATAAATTGAAATATTTATGGATATAATCCATAATCATAAAAAATGTTTTCTTTGAGGATGTATATAATCATAACCCTTCATAGTGGTTTGTAAAGAAAATGGGAATTGTCCTAAGCATATCCCCCTGGAGTGTCGTAACCAAGAGTGCAGCAAGGCCCGTTGTCGTGCACCAGTTCCCGTTCGAGTCTAGGTCAAAGCGGTGTTTTCAGGTTTTACCCCTAGGTACATCTGTGCCAGAGCCACCTCTACCTACTCGTATCCAGACAGGGATGTATTGCTCGGAAAACTCCCAAAATATTTATAATACCAAAATTCTAGGATGTTCTTCTATACAAATCCTTAAAGTCTATCTTCGGGCTATGTGCTCTAATCAGAGTTTATCAAAATCTAGCTTCCAAGGTTAGTACTAAACTGCCTCTGATACCAACTCGAACGCCCCGACCCCAGCTACCCAGAGTCAGTGTATTACTTCGTAACATTGGCATGATCACAAAAGATCAAGTCTCGAAAGACCCATTAGTTTAGTAGCCTTGGAAACACTAGATACATTCATAAATGATACATTACAACGTAAGGTGAAAAACTACAATAACAAAGTCTTCATAGTCCACACTCATATCCTCTTCTGACTATCCCTGCAGGTCATTCCTAAAATACTTCTTCACATCCTGGAAAATATTAAAACATTGAAAGGGGTGAGCTCAGATGCTCAGTAAGGACAACAATATTGCAAAAGCTTTCATAAATAAACATAAACATTTAAGGCAATGTATAACTAAAAAAATCCTTTTAAACGTGAACATCAACATAATATGGCAAAAGTAAAATGATATAATGCCATTCACTTCTTCACATTGATATTCTACTGGTCTAATAATCACATGCAATATCAATAACCACTTTCATAATGAGGGAATGTATAATGCCATACATTCTGAAACATTTTGTCAAGGCCTCGGCCAAGACGTCTAAAAGGATTAAGGCCTCGTCCAAAACCATAAATCAAATTGGGAAAGGTCATCGGCCAATTCCACGTCTAGTTGTCTCATGAGACCTACCGATGCATCGAGGAGCTATAGCGGGCTCCACCCGTCACTTATTAAGTCCAATACATTCCTCATATTAATAGGTTTAAACATATCATAAACCATAACATAATCGTATCACATAAAACATGTGTAATGGAAACATAACATTTCCACATTTCAATCACAAGATATCAATACAACACATTGATATAATAAAAACGCTTTCAAAACCATTTTCAATACCAAAATAAAAGAAAGTTAAAACTTTGTATTTATTTTTCATTAAAAAAATGATGGCTTGTAGAGGAAGCCGAAACTCAAATAATGGTCACGGCGATGGAGAAGTCATTGTCGCCGCATAAGTACGGAACGAAAAACATTCCCTTTTGTCGTTTAGAAAAACGCTTCGTATAAAAAAGAGTTCTTTTGAATAAACGTAAAAGTCAAAGGGGTTTATACACCGTTTAAAAGAAAGTTTTGTATAAAACCAAATATGCCTCAATGAAAGGGGATTGAGACGAAGTCCTTAAAAAGATCATTTTTTTAAATAAAGTACATATATAATGTGTATTCACTATAAGTACACATAAATAATGTAAAAATACAAGATAGGACATAATAATATCATGACATAATTTGAAAGTAGGAGATTAACCCAAAGAATAGAAATTGGGTTAAGAAGTTCCCTTACCTCGTGTCTGACTTGACTCAACCGTTCTTTATCCTCATTAATAATAAACTAGAGTTAATATATACCTTATTAAGAACCATTTTCAATTTCATTACCCTTTTTATATCACTTATTACAATGATATGAACATTATGTAATTATTTAAGTTAATAACGGTCGTTTTGTCGATCTTTGATACTTGAGTCAACAATAAACTTCTTATAATTACAAGTTGTTTCTGTGGTAGAATATCCATTATCTCCAGAATTATACTTATGATTTAGATGTCATATATATCATATATATCCAGTATATACATTCATTTATAATATTACGTAACATTTAGAGGTAAGAAATGAAATGCACCGTTCATGGAGACGGTAAGCCGTACTTACGCATTAACGCTACTTTCATTTATATTTTGTATTTAATGGAATGAAATCATAATTATATAAATGTATAATATAATAACAGTATAATATAGTGTATAATACCATTTACTCCATCCTTTTATACATCCCACATATGGCATTAACGATTCAAATCACTTTGAGGGGGCGGTAGTCCGCACTTCCTAAAATGAAATTATCGCGTTTACCCATAAGGGAAATTTTAAAGTATGCCATAAATGAGAAATACAGAAGCATAAGTAAAACATAAACATATTATATATAATATATAAATATAGTGACATCTTAATGGCCACCTTTGAAGGTTTTATATGAGTTTTGAACAATCATCGTTTCGTGAGGCAGAAATTCGCCATCCACAGAAACCGTATGTTCTTTAACCATTAGATGTAGGTGTGTGTATGTGTAGCTATAATCCGTATTATAACAACATTATAGTATATTGAGGATAGTGGTGTTGTTACAAAAGAAATGAATAAAAATAGTTTAGGGGGTTGGAGAAGAGATATAATACAAAACAACATTAGAGAAGACATTACCTCAAAATCGGGTAACTCTTTTTTGATTTGAGCCAAAGGCTTCCTTGGAAAGATTTCTGCCCAAAGTGAGGCTTCTAGGAGTAAGAGGGGGAAGTTGGGAGAGTATTTGGGTAGAGGATGGTCGATAAAAATGGTTTGAAAGTGTGAATAAGGTGGTAGAGGTGGGGGCCTTTTATAAGAGGAGAGGAGGGGCTCTTTTGGAAAGATTGAAATGTTACATTATTATACAATTCTTTTCGGATTCTAAAGGTCCCACACTTATATAATTCGTGGATAAGGTGATAAGGGTTCGAAATATACCCATCCAATAGTCTTTGGACAAGTGTAAGCATTGGATTGTACATTATCTTATCATTTTATTAAAATCGTTAAATAATGAGGTCATCGCTGCATCATAATGATGTCATAAATAATTTAATTTATTTAATGTCTGAAAATTATAGAAAAAATACTATGATGTAGTAAATCATTTTAGCGTTCCAATGACTATTTATAGTCAAAAATATGACTTGTATAACCCCATGTAAAAATTGTTTTAGTAAAACATTTCATGTTTGTGTCATTTTTTAACATTAACATTAAATAAAAGGTATTTATGTCATTTTCCATCTAAAGTGGCTCCATGGGGTCCCAAATTTGACCCATGGATTGTCATGGTCGGCCATGGCACATCCAATAGGAGTAGGACAAGTTTCAAGCTCATCTCATATTATTAAAACATTATTTTTACCTTAAACTATACTAATTACCTCTAATCGCGATTAAGAACATAAAAGTTACTATTCACCAAAAATTATTTTAATCTCATTGAACAACATTTTACTTCATAATGACAACCATGTATGTAAGATTTTTGAAAATCAAATCACAGAAGTGGTAATATTTCATTTAAACGAAAAATCAGTTATTTAACTACCACTTAGTGGTTTCACTATTCATCAAAAATTGAAGTTTTTCAGAACAATGCCAAAATTTCACCCTAAGCTATAATTGATATTCCGAATTCAAAAATGATGTCTATTTTAAAAAATTCCAAACATATAAGTTTCATTAATTAATTTTATAATTAATTCCCGATGTCACAACAAATAGCGTGTTTTTAAGAAACAATTTATATCAAAAGATTGGCAATTGTTAATGTCCAATTTCAATGTTAAATTAATTCTAATGACCACCATTGTATAAAATGGTAAAAATATATTCTAATTATACTTTAAAACCACTAAATAGTATAATTTTTCACTATAAATTTTTTTGATTAAAAAAGTTTTTTTTAAGTATTTTTTCACTATTCATAAAAAATGGAAGTTCTCAGAAAATTACAAAAAATTTAACTTAGGATAATTTCGATATTAAGAATACAAAAATGAAGTCCATTTTGAAATATAACATTTCTATAATTTTAAAAAGTGGGTATTACTATTCATAACGGCTACTTTGATTAGTTGCGGTGTGTTAGAACTCGAAGTTGCGTACAATGCAAGCTATTGCATTATTGAATGAGAAGCATATCATAGAAGCTCAGGGTGTTACATATTCCATCATAAATGTTTTTCCCATTATAATTTTTTGATGGAATAATTGACCATCATAATTAATAAAGCATCTTATTGAAAAGAAATAGTATTTGGTTTAATTGAATGAATGTTTTTAAAATGTGACAATGGTTTACCTCTTGATTCTCAAGATTATGAGAAAAATTTGTTTATGATATATGTAACACCCAAGCATCCATGGTACGTTTCCCTTGGAATAATGCAATGGCGTGCATTATACACAACTTCGAGATTCTAACACACCACAACCAATCACACAACCGTTATGAGTAGTAATATCTACTTTTTGAAATATTATAAATTCTATCTCTCAAAATGGACATCATTTTTGGATTCGGAACATAGAATTTATCCTACGGTGAAATTTTGGAACTTTTCAGATAACAATTATATTTTGATGAATAGTGAAAATTATTAAATTTCAATTAAAAACAACTTTTTAAATCAAAATAATTTATAGTGATAAATTATATTATTGAGTGGTTTTATAGTATAATTAGAATATATTTTTACCATTTTATAAAATGTTTTTCATTATAATTAATTTCACATTTAAATTGGACCTAAACAATTGTCAATCTTTATATATATTGTTTCTTAAAAACACGCAATTTGTTGTGACATCAGGAATTAATTATAAAACTAATTAATGAAAATTATATGTTTATAATTTTGTAAAATAGAAATCATTTTTGAATTTGGAATATCAATTATAGCTTATGGTGAAATTTTGGCATTGTTCTGAAAAACATCAATTTTTGATGAATAGTGAAACTACTAAGTGGTAGTTAAAATAACCGAATTATTCATAAAACATAATTTTACCTCTTCTTTGAATGGAATTTCGAAAATCCGAGAGACACAGTTAATATCATGAAGTAAAATGTTGTTCAATGAGATGAAAATATTTTTTGGTGAATAGTAACTTTTTACATTTATTTACCACGGTAAAAATTAAATAGGGTAATTAAGGGTAAAAATGATATTATAATTACCCTAACACATGTCCTAATTCTATTATACAAGTTTATCTCAACCAAAAACAACGTTATAAATAAAATATTATCATTTATGTCCAATTGGATTAAATTAGGACATTTATTATTATTTAATTCATAGAAGAGTTAAAAGAGTTAAAATCAATGTTTTTTTACTAAACAATTTTTCATATAGGGTTATACATAAGATAAATTCAATTGTAAATATTAATGAGAAATATAGTAGGATTTCCTGCATAATTATATTTTATTTATAATTTTTAAACATTATATAATTTAATATATTTATGACACAATGATGATGCATTAATTACCATAATAGTGAAAAATTAAAATAAATGATATTATAATTACCCAAATAAACATAATTTAAGACTTTTAATGAATTAAACTAATTTTATAGGTTAATATGACATATTAGGATTTATTTAATTAACTTTTTTTGAAGTAATAGTTCTATTATGAGTTTCAAAAAAATCAACTTTTGAATAGTGTCAAAATTGACATAAAAGAATTTCTAAAACAAATATTATATCATTAATTGATTTTAAATTTCTAAAAATCTAAGGATCGTCCAAGAGACTTATATGATGAATGGTATGTAATTACTGGACCACTTGGGGGTCACTTGGATGTATATATTATGTTTATTAACTATATAATATGAAAATACAAAGTGACATGGTAAATGTAAAACTAATTAACTAAGAGTTAAAACTAAAAGATAAGGTTAATATTGTGACCCAAACCTATCTAAATTATATTGGTTGAATTTTTATCAACCTATCCCCACCTTAACATTTGAATAATAAACTTTGGAGCTATTATTAACCGAATATTAATTTATTATAAATTAATATTTCTAGCTTTTCCAAAGGTTCACCTCACCCCTATTATAAAAGGGAACTCTTCCTTCTCATTTATTCAAACCTTCAAAGCCTTTTGGTGCGGCCAAAACCTGCCCAAATACTCTCTAAACTTCCCTCACTACATCCTAGAGGCCTTAGTTTGATCGGAATGCCAACATACGGAGCCCTTTTGATCAAATCAAAAGGAAGAACCCAAAGAAGAGGTAATGTTTTCACCACCTCTTTTCAAGTTCCTTTCTTCTTCCACTTCTTCTTTCATTGTTATTACCATTCTAAAATAATAACTCCAGTATCTTATATATACTGTGATGTTATTATAAATATGGTACAACCATATTCAGTATTCTATCCACCCTTTGAACAACATGTCACCATATGTGCGTACGTACGGCTTACCGTCTCCATGTCGTGGTGTAATTGTTATTCAATATATATTTATTTGGGTGGGTATAATAATGATTTGTAACTCCTTTAAATAATAAATATAACCTGATAATTATTCTCTATATATTATATACCATCCAATTATATATTATTTTATGATTTAAAAATAATGTTTAAGAACTTTATATCATTTTGGATATGAATAAGATACAACCTATCCATGTCAAATATGGCTTATGTAACAAAACATATAAAATAAAATGAGTAAGTTAACACCCGAAACGACGATAATTCTAAGATATTATTAACAAAGAAATCTTAAAAGATCATATATGATGTCATATTAATGTATATAATTCATGAATAATTTAATAACAATTATTTCAACATTATACAGGAGGTTAACCTACCCCCAACCAAGGAAAAGTACAAGGTAAGGGGTTTCTTATCTCACTTTTAATTCCGTGATAATTCCATTGTTCACCACTTATTTATAACATGTGGTGTGTGTACTGCCCATGTTGGTATTCATTGTGTAATATACTTTAATTCATGTATATTTAAATCATCATTGTATGATCCTTCTTTCATCGTTGTATGTTTTTTATGTTACCAAATCAATAAGGGAATTTGAAATTTCAATTTCCATTTATTTGGCTTTATGGAAACTTCATTGATTATTTTACTCCGAGATTATGTATGGAATAACTATTCATTTTCTTATGTCATAATTTCCACTCCCCTTTTCTGTGGATATACTTTTGATACACATAATCACCCAATTGATAATTTCTCAAGTCATCGATATGAATTTGATAAGTGTAATTTTAACTCACTCTCCATTTTTTGAGTTAAACAGCCAATTCATTGGTGTTGTTTTTATAAGAGTATGTGTGAATATCCTTTGATTGATTTACAGTGAATATCCAATCATATTTAGTGTAATTATATATTTCACACATAACTACGTTGTCGATTTATCCTTAACCTAAGGATACGGCTTTTATGTGATATTTCATCTCAATTTACATTCCATTGAGACTTCTTTGTTGATATACACCTGATCACTTTTATGTGGTGTATATAATGTACATTCACATAGTATATCATGAATCCCTTTATTCTCATGATATTACAAAGTTTTGATTACCTCAATTATTTTTATTCAAGTGTCTCTCTTTTGGTTAGAATCTCTAACAAAAATACCATTTTTAAATGTTTTAAAGACTTATTCATCTAAATATTGCTCATTAATGTCCATGTTTTAAAAATGGTTTTAAGGATTTATTTATATGGACATTAATGTTTTAAAATTAAAACTCCTTTTAAAAGGTTTCAAAGTGGTATGGGACACATTGATTCAAAAATCTATTTTTAAATGGATTCTTGACAAATAGTGTGACTTTTAAAATGATTTCAAGAAAAAGGGGGATATTTCTCTCAAATAGTTTTGATGATTATTTTCATCTATGTCAACATCCTTCGTTATTATTGATTGAGGTTAATGTGATACAATACAATCTTCCATATTGTATCAAATGAGTTATGTTTGAGTTTGGATGTGCTATTTTTATACCATTCATGGTTTGTAGTTAAAGTATTGACATTTGGTACGCTAGTTTTAATATGAATGTTTATGTTATGTTTAAACCTGTTCATATGAGGAATTCATTGGACTTAATAAGTGACAAGTGGAGCCCTCTATATCTCCTCGATGCATCGGTAGGTCTCATGAGACAACCTAGTGTCTTGGCACAAGGCCTTGGCGAAATATTATTTGTAGTCTTGGCAAGAGGACTTTGCTATGTGGTATGATAGTCTGGCATTATGCATTCCATCATTATGAAAGTGGTTATTGATATTTCATGTGATCATTCGACTAGTAGAATATCCATGTGAGTAGGTAAATGGCATTATTTTATTTTATCTTTCCCATTTTATGATGAAGTTCAAGTTTAAAAGGCATTCCATTTAGTTATAAACTTCCTTAAGTGTTTATGGTTATCTATGAAAGCTTCTGCTATAATGATATCCTTATTGAGCATCTGAGCTCACCCCTTTAAATGTTTTATTTTTCCCAGGATTATGAAGAAGTAATTTATGAACGACCTGCATGGATAGTATGAGGGGATATGAAGAGAAGATGTTGTTGTAGTTTTTTTACCATATGATGTAATGTAAGACTTATGAATATATCTAGTGTTTCCAAGACTACTAAACTAATCGGTCATTCGAGACTTGATCCTTTATGATCATGCCAATGTTATGTAATAATGAACCGACTCTGGGTATCTAGGGTCGGGGGATTATATTTTGTATTATAGGAAGTTTAGTACAAACCTTGGAAGCTAGATTTAGATAAACTCTGATTAGAGAAAGTAGACCTAAGATGGACTTTGAGGATTAGTATAGAAGAACTTCCATGAATTTTGGTATTGTAGAGATTTTGTGAGTTTTCCGAGCAATACATCCCTGTTTAGATACGAGCAGGTAGAGGCAGCTCTGACATAGATATACCTAGGGGAAAAACCCTAAAACACTTCTTTGAGCTAGACTCGAACGGGAACTGGTGCACGACAACGGGCCTTGCTGCACTCTTGGTTACGACACTCCTGGGGTATAGGCTTAGGATAATTTACATTTTCATTACAAAATGATTTAAAGTATAATATATATAAGATGAGATTAAATGACCTTGGTTAATCCTAATGTGTTTCAAATTGAGAATATGGTGACATGTTAATCTCTAAATGATTGTATGAATACTGTTACACAAACAATGCCTTCGGGTTTTAGTCAATGGCTGGATTCCAAGGAAGTCATAGTGACTTTGAGAATAATGTACAAGGTGGGAACGATGGTGGAAATGAGCAAGAAAATGGAATGTTGATAGGAGTAAAAGATATCATCTTTATGCCAAATCAATTTTCCAAAAATATGATCAACAATATATATATTAACCAATTACCGGACTCAACAAAGAAGAGATAGGTGATGAATGATAAGAGCTCCAGTAGTGGATACCATGGAGAAAGAAATCCACAATTTCCATATAGCGACCCGGACTTTTCTTACATTACTATTACATCATTTCAAAGACAAACAACATAATAGTATTACACATGGAGGATCCATAGGTTTAGTGTCTTGGGAAAACTAGTACCATGAATGACAAATACAACATCAACCATAAACATTTATTTAACTTCTTCTTCACTAGCTTCTTAGTGGCACTTCTCCTCTCCTTAGTACATATAGCCACCTGAGGATATACATCAAAAGGGGTGAGCTAGAAGCCCAGTAAGAGGATAGATAAGATCAATATATCCTGGGGTGAGCATAATCATGACATAGGCAAAGAATCATGAACATGGGAGGAGCATAAATAATAGACTCGAAATGTGGCAACGCATAAAAATGAAACATCATGTCTTAGTGGTTAACTACCACACATACATGTGAACAATGATAGCATCATTTTGACACATCATTTCTCATTTAATCATGAGATTCATCACTTTACCCAATGCATTAGTGCGCTATATAATTCCGGGCGCACCCGTCACATTTAAACATTCATGTTGCGCTATATAATTCCGGGTGCACCCGTCACATCATAACATTTTCATTATCATGATTGCCACATAGAACACATATCAAACATGTACATAATGAACCCATGGAAAGTAATGGTTTCATCTCATAATAACACATTTATAAGCTTTGGGTTCCCAAAAGAAAGAGGGAAAACATACTTGATATAAGAACTATCAACCTTGAATGAGAGGTAAAAGGTGAGATCTTGAAAGAAGAGTTATTTTGGAAAACATTCTGATGGACATAAAAACCAGTGACGAACATGTATATCCCATAACATTAAAGGAAATGATGAACAAAATATCTTTAAGGAGTAACCATATCAAAAATGGAGGGAAAGAGGGAGAACCCGAAGGAAGAAAATTGGGTTCGAGATTTCACCTTACCTTGTACTCGAATGCCTCCTTCACTTTAATGTCCTGTATAATGACATTATATTCATTAATTATAAATTAAAGAACCTTTTATACATTAATATTTTTTATTCTGGTTTCATTATTTCATATTATGTTCCTTTGGATGACTTATAGAGTTTAAATACATTGATCGGGGATGTACGTTTTCATGGTTTTCTTGAGCGGTCCACATGTATTCTTAAATTGATGTTTGGGTAGATCATGGGTAAACATCCAGAATTGATATTACATGTTATTAATAATATTACAGAATATATAATGATTTTATAATGAGTTATATTAGATGCATGTGAATGAATCATTAGATAAGATTTTAATGATGGTTATTTGGGTTAATTTGGGCGGTTTTTGTATCACAACGAACTTGTTTTAACATTTAACTTAGTAATATGGCCATAGGTTATTTCCAGAACATAAAATATAAAATAATACATATAAAATATTCTGGTACAACCATAAAATGGTTTCATGACCAGATTGATGGTAGAAATGGAAGAAGAGAATATGTCGTTTTTGAAGGTGATAAATTTAACACCTCATGAACAACGTTCTCTTTAATAAAATAAAAGGAAGAGGTAAAGGGGTGTGTGGTGATATAATATAACATTAGAATCATAATATTACAGTAAATCTATAATACTGGATTTAAAAAACAATTTGGATGATGATATGTTGGGAGAGATCAAGAAAGGAACATGAACTTGAAAGCAAATTAAAGGAGAAGAGAGAGAAATTACCTTTAGAATCCTTCTCTTGAGATCCTCTTTAAGGAAGCTAGGCTTGGTCTTTTGATGAGACCAGCAGCTTTTGGACGTGGGGGATGAGCTAGGGATGGTGTTTGGGGAGAATTTAGAGAAGACTTGGAACTTGAGAGGTGTGAGGAAAAGAGGGAGTGAAGGGTGGCTTGTATAGTGGAGGGGAGAGGGGTTTCCTTAATATAAAATTGATTAGTTTATTAATTCCACCAAAGGCAAGGAATAGTGAGTCATGGATGACCAATAATAGTAATTTTATAATGTAATCCCAAACCAAGTGGGCTTACATCAGCAGAACATCATCGAGGACTCAATTAATACATTATTTAGCTTTTATTGTGAATTATCGGATTCCACTATTAATCAAAAATTCAAGTATCTCAGAAAATTCCAAAAAATTTACCCCAACTATTTTTCAATGTGTAGAATCCAGAAATGAATTCTATTTTTCAAAAATAATTTTCTAAATATTATTAATTTGATATATAATTAAAATCATAATTTACTTAAAAAACAGTTTTTAAAATTAAAATTGATTTTGCAGTTCTTTCAAAAATTACATAGGGTCTTATAAAATTATCTAAAAACTATTACACATTGATTCAATAATTTATGAATATATAAATATTCATTTATATCAATTAATTAATTATAATTATTTATTTATTACTTATAAAATACCAAAAATGTTTACTAAGGTCAAATTATCACTTTTTATGATGTCTAAATTTTATTTTATTATTCATAGGAAATGTTACTCTTATTTACTATTCATAAGGGTCATATTACTATTCATAAGGGTAAGTTACTATTCATAAGGGTAGGTTACTATTCACCAAAAATTATTTTTGTTTCATTAGACACCAAAAACTATCTTGAGCACAACCGTGTATGTCAGATTTTTAAAATTCCAAACATAGGGGTGAAAAAATTATGTTTAAAGGTCACTTATCACGTAGTAGTTCATTATTTTGTGTTTTTATGACATAGATATAAGAAGGGGATTTTATATTGAAATACTTTGGGTCGTTACATTCTTCCCCACTTAAGAAATTTCGCCCTCAAAATTTTACTTTACACAAACAGGTGAGGGTACTTCTCCTTCATTGCCTCTTCTGATTCCCATGTTGCTTCCTCAAACTTCAGGTTCCTCCACAACACTTTGACAAGGCGGGTTGTCTTGTTGCGTAGAACCATATCACTTCGATCCAAAAATTTTACCGGCTACTCCTCATAGGAGAGATCATCATCCAGTTGTACCACCTCTGAGTTTAGTACATGTGAGGGGTCTGGTATGTACTTCCTCAGTAGTGATACGTGAAACACATCATGAACTTGAGCCATATTCGGTGGAAGTTCCAGACAATAGGACACAGCTCCTATACAGTCAAGGATATCAAAGGGGCCAATGTACCATGGGCTTAGATTCCCTTTCTTCCCAAATCTCAAGACTCTCTTCCATGGAGATATTTGAAGGAAGACTTTATCACCAACGTCGAACTCCAAGTCCCTTCGACGATTGTCAGCATAGCTCTTTTGCCTACTTTGAGCAGCTTTGATGTGTTTCTGGATGACTTGAACCTTCTCGGTCATCTCCTTCACAAAATCGGGTCCAAGTGGCTTTCTTTCTCCAACTTCATCCCAACAGGTTGGAGTTCTACATCGCTTCCCATAAAGAGCTTCATACGGAGCCATCTAAATACTCGAGCTATTGTTGTATGAGAACTCAACCAATGGGAGGTGCTGATCCCATACACCTTTGAATTATAGAGAGCATGCTCTTAGCATATCTTCGAGCGTCTGAATAGTTTTTTCAGACTGGCCATCAGTTTGGGGGTGATAGGCCGTGCTGAAATTTAATTCAGTACACAAAGCATGTTGAAGGCTCCTCCAGAATTTAGATGTGAACCTTGGATCACGGTCAGAGAAAATCGAGAGTGGAACACCCTGTAGTCTCACCACTTCCTTCACATATATCCTTGCATGATGTTCAAGTGATAGGTCTTCTCGAATAGTGATAAAATGGGCAGTCTTGGTGAGTCGATCAACCAAAAACCATATCACATTATTTCCTCTTGATGTTTTCGGGAGACCCATGACAAAGTCCATAGTAACATTTTCCCATTTCCACATGGGTATAGGCAAGGGCTGCATCATACCTTTGAGTGTTTTCCACTCAGATTTATCTTGCGGACATACCAAGAACCTTGATATATATTCCGCAATCTCCTTATTCATGTTATCCCACCAGAACTGTTCTCGGAGATCACGATACATCTTGGTACTTCTAGGATGAATAGAGACAGTTGAGCTATGTGCATTATCCAATAGCTCCTTCTATATTCTGGGTGATTAAGGCACACAAAGCCATGTTCCAAACCGAATCACACCATCATCGTCAATATGGAACTCTTGCAGCTTCTCATCCTTTACTGCATTAACCTTCTTTTTAATCTCCACATCATCCATTTGTGCTTCCTTAATCTTCTGTTGGATGGATGATTGCGCAATAATTTGGGCAGGGTAGGATGTATCCCATGCCATTAAAACTCCCAAATCCATCCTTTGCATATCTATGAAGATAGGGTCTTTCTCAATCCTCAACATGGATTGAGTAGCAGGTTCTTTCCTGCTTAGAGCATCAGCTACCTTGTTCGCCTTCCCAGGATGATAGTGAATAGAGCAATCGTAATCCTTGATTAGATCTAACCATCTCCTTTGACGCATGTTGAGCTCCTTTTGTGTGAATATATACTTTAGGCTCTTTTGGTCGGTGTATATGTCACACTTTTCACCATAAAGGTAGTGCCACCATATTTTCAAGGCAAAAATTATGGCTGCCAGATCTAGATCATGTGTCGGGTAGTTCTGCTCATGGATCTTCAACTGTCGTGAGGCGTAGGCTATCACATTATCATTTTGGATGAGTACACAACCCCAGCCTTTCTTTGAAGCATCGCTGTATATCACAAAACATTCCCCACTTTTCGGTAGTGTGAGTACAGGTGCAGTGATCAGCCTTCTCTTTAGCTCCTTGAAGCTTCCCTCACATTCATCCATCCAGACATACTTTACCCCTTTCCTTGTTAACTTAGTTAGCGGGCTTGACAATTGTGAGAAGTTTCTCAAAAAACGTCGATAGTACCAAGCTAATCCAAGAAAACTACGGATTTCAATGACACTAGAGGGCCTGGGCCATTCTTCAATCGCCTTTCTCTTTGAAGGGTCCACATAAATTCCCTCACTTGTGATCACATGTCCCAAAAACATGACTTCATTCATCCAAAAGTCACATTTGCTGAACTTGGCGTACAACTTCTCCTTTCTCAATGTTGGCAACACAAGCCTTAGATGTTCTTCATGTTCCTCCTTGCTCTTGGAGTAGATGAGAATATCATCAATAAATACTACCAAAAATTTGTCGAGGTAATGTCTAAAGACTCTATTCATCAAATCCATGAAGATTTCGGGGGTATTAGTAAGTCCGAAGGGCATCACCAAAAACTCATAGTGCCTATACCTTGTACGGAAGGCAGTCTTCTGAATATCTTCCTTCATCAACCATACTTGATGATATCCAGAACGAAGATCCACCTTTGAGAAGTATTGATCTCCTCTTAACTGATCGAACAAATCATCAATCCTTGGGATAGGATACTTGTTCTTTATGGTGATCTTGTTGAGTTCCCGATAATCGATACACATCTGCATGGTTTCATCCTTCTTCTTTACAAAGAGCACTGGCGCACCCCAAGGTGATGCACTAGGGCGTATGAACACTTTGTCCAGATGCTCTTGCAACTACTTCTTTAACTCCTCCAATTCGATAGGAGCCATCCTATAGGGGCACTTCGAGATAGGAGTAGCACCAGGTATGAGTTCAATTTTGAACTCTACCTCACGATCTAGGGGAATTCTAGGTAACTCTTTGGTAAATACATCATTGTTTTCCCTCACGATTGGCATTTCCTCAAAGATGGAACTTTCCTTCGACTCAACCATTTGGGCGAGGTCTGCTTCTTCATAGAGAATCTTCCCCCACACCATTGAAGGACTTTTCAAAGGATATTCATGATCTTCCTTGCATTTGTAGAAAAGCATGGGATGGTTCGAAATATGAAAATATATTTCCTTTTCCCGAGAGTTGATATGTGCTCTATATGAAGAGAGCCAATCCATTCCCATTATAGCGTCGAATTCCACCAAGGGAAGTATTACGAGATTTTCCGGAAGAATCTTTCCACATACGTCAACAGGAGAAGATTCAAACACATGGGATGCAATTATTGCACCACTTGGTGTTTTTACAGATATCTCTACTTCAAGGTTTCGGGGCTTCGATTCTATAGTTCTAGCAAACCTGCAAGATATAAAGGAATGCGTAGAACCAGAATCAAATTAGACTTTTTCCATTCTTGAGTAAATAGGAAGTGTACCTTGTACGACTTCATTATCATGTTCCACCTCCACAGTAGTGATGGCATAAGCCTTCCCTTGTTCCTTTGGATTTGGTGGTTGTTGGTGCTGATTACCCTCGAGAGCTCGAGGTTTAGTGCACTGGTTTGAATAGTTCACTAGATCCCTACAGTTGTAGCATTGAACCACGAGTGGTTCTTTCCTTTCATCGGATACATTATCCTTCCTTTTCATGTCTTTTCGACACTCGTGAGCTTGGTTTCCTTCCTTCCCACACTTAAAGTATTTTGATGTACCTTTGAGTCAGTTCCCATGGTGCAACTTCCCACATTTTTTGGCATGTGGGTCGTTGTGTTTTTTTCCCATCATTATCACTAGATCCACCAGCTTGAAACTCCATCTTTCTTTTCATATCACCATAGCCATGGGACCATTCTCCAAACTCCATCTCCACTTTGAGAAAACACCAAACAACTTCTTCATAACTCCCAAAGTCTCTAATTTCAAGAGCCTTTCGAATATGTGGTTTTAATCCACTAAAGAATCTATCAATTTTTCTATCATTGTTGATAACAAAACCTGAAGCATACCTTGTGAGCCTTGAGAAATTTGCTTCATACGTTGTGACAAATTCTCCTTCTTTTTGCTTGAGCTCTATGAATTCTCTCTCCATCTTTGTGCGAAGAGTTCATGGGAAGTACTTATTAATAAACATTATCTTAAAGTCTTCCCATTCCATCTCTTCAATTTCATCCCTTGGCTTAGTGTTCTTAATCAAAGCCCACCATTTATCAACTTCTCTATCTAGACGATAAATGGCTAGAGTCACCTTCTCCGTCTTGGAACAGTGAAGAACAGAAAATATCTTCTCCATGGAGTTGACCCATTGTTCCGCAACTAGTGGATCGAATGATCCACAAAACGATGGTGGTCTTTGCCGCATAAAACATTCGATAGCTAGTTGCTCCCTCTTTGGTGAAGGAGGACGTTCCCCATTATTATGGTTATTATTCATAACCCAAGATAATTGGGTCAGCACCACCAAGATGTTTTGAACTCCACCTCCAAAATCATTGGGGATGTCGTTCGGGCAATCGTTGCATTGGCCTTCGCAAGAGTTGTTGGCCTGATTTCTCCTGGTTCCCACCATTTTCTAAGATAGAAAAGGTTAGAACAAAACATAAGTAAAAAATTCATGAATAACTTATCCATTTAAAAAATTATACCAAAAAAATAACATATGGGATCCCTAGGTAAATATCCTTGTGTGCATATTTGTACTTAGTCCCATGCTAGAGGTTCTCATTAGGGTTTACTAATCCTAATTCCGAAATTAACTAAACCTTTCCATTGATACCAACTATAGAGACCCGACCTTTTCTTAAATTACTATTACATCATTTCAAAGATAAACAACATAATAGTATTACACATGTAGGATCCATAGGTTTAGTGTTTTGGGAAAACTAGGACCATGCATGACAAATACAACATCAACTATAAACATTTATTTAACTTCTTCTTCACTAGCTTCTTAGTGGAACTTGTCCTATACTTAGTACATGTAGCCACCTGAAGATATACATCAAAAGGGGTGAGATAGTAGCCTAGTAAGAGGATAGATAAGAACAATATATGATGGGGTGATCATAATCATGACATAGGCAAAGAATCATGAACATGAGAGGAGCATAAATAAGAGACTTGAAATGTGGCAATGCATAAAAATAAAACATCATGTATTAGTGGTTAACTACCACACATAATTGTGAACAAAGCTAGAATCATGTTCACACATCATTTCACATTTACTCATGAGATTCATCACTTTACCCAATGCATTGGAGCGCTATATAATTTCGGTCGCACCTGTCACATTTAAACATTCATGTTGCGCTATATAATTCCGGGTGCACCCGTCACATCATAACATTTTCATTATCATGATTTCCACATAGAACACATATCAAACATGTATATAAAGAACCCATTGAAAGTAATGGGTTCATCTCATAATAACACATTCATAAGCTTTGGGTTCCCAAAAGAAAGAGGGAACAACATACTTGATATAAGAACTGTCAACCTTGAATGAGAGGTAAAAGGTGAGATCTTGAAAGAAGAGCTCTTTTGGAAAGCATTTTGATGGACATAAAAAACAGTGACAAACATGTATATCCCAGAAAAGTAAAGGAAATTATGAAAAAAAGACCTTTGAGGAGTAACAATATCAAAAATAGAGTGAAAGCGGGAGAACCCGAAGGATGAAAATTGGGTTCGAGATTTCACTCTTACCTTGTACTCGAATGCTTCCTTTTCTTTAATGTCCTGTATAATGACATTATATTAATTAATTAGAAATTACAGAACCTTTTATTCATTAATAGGGTTCATTCTGGTTTCATAATTTCATATTATGTTCCTTTGGATGACTTATAGCGTTTAAATACATTGATTGGGGATGTACGTTTTCATGGTTTTCTTGAGCGGTCCACTTGTATTCTTAAATTGATGTTTGGGTAGATCATGGATAAACATCCAGAATTTATATTTAATGTTATTAATGATATTACAGAATCTTTAATGATTTTATAATGAGTTATATTAGATCCATGTGAACGAATAATTAGATAAGATTTTAATGATGGTTATTTGGGTTAATTTGGGCGGTTTTTGGATCACGACGAACTTGTTTTAACATTTAACTTAGTAATATGGGCGTAGGTTATTTACAGAACGAAAAATAGAACATAATACATATAAAATATTCTGGTTCAACCATAAAATAGTTTCATGACCAGATTGAAGGTAGAAATGGAAGAAGAGAACATGTCATTTTTGAAGGTGATAAATTTAACACCTCATGAACAACGTTCTCTTTAATAAAATAAAAGGAAGGGGGAAAGGTGTGTGGGGTGATATAATATAACATTAGAATCATAATATTACATTATATATATAATACTGGATTTAGAAAACATTTTGGATGAAGATAAGTAGGGAGAGATCAAGAAAGGAACTTGAACTTGAAAGGAAATTAAAGGAGAAGAGAGAGAAGTTACCTTAGAATCCTTCTCTTGAGATCATCTTTTAGGAAGCTAGGCTTGGTCTTTTGATGAGACCAGAAGCTTTTGGACGTGGGGGATGAGCTAGGGAAGGTGTTTGGGGAGAATTTTGTGAAGGCTTGGAGCTTGAGAGGTGTAAGGAAAAGAGGGAGTGAAGGGTGGCTTTTATAGTGGAGGGGAGAGGGGTTTCCATAATATAAAATTGATTAGTTTATTAATTCCACAAAAGACAAGGAATAGTGAGTCTTGGATGACCAATAATTGTAATTTTATAATGTAATCCAGAACCATGTGGGATTACATCAGTAGAACATCATCGATGACTCAATTAATACATTATTTAGCTTTTATTGTGAATTATCGGATTCCACTATTCATCAAATATTCAAGTATCTCAGAAAATTCCCAAACATTTACCTCAACAATTTTTTGACGTGTAGAATCCAGAAATGAAGTCCATTTTTCAAAAATAATTTTCTAATTATTATTAATTTGATATATAATTAAAATCATAATTTACTTAAAAACAATTTTTAAAATTAAAACTGATTTTGCAGTTCTTTCAAAAATTACATAGGGTCTTATAAAATTATCTAAAAACTATTAGACATTGATTCAATAATTTATGAATATATAAATATTCATTTAAATTAATTAATTAATTATAATTAATTATTTATGACTTATAAAATACCAAAAACATTTACTAAGGTCAAATTATCACTTTTTATGATGTCTAAATTTTATTTTATTATTCATAGGTAATGTTACTCTTATTTACTATTCATAAGGGTCATATTCCTATTCATAAGGGTAGGTTACTATTCATAAGGTTAGGTTACTATTTACCAAAAATTATTTTTGTGTCATTAGAGACCAAAAACTATCTTGAGCACAACCGTGTATGTCAGATTTTTAAAATTCCAACATAGGGGTGACAAAATTATGTTTAAAGGTCACTTATAACTTAGTAGTTTATTATGTTGTGTTTCTATGACATAGATATAAGAAGGGAATTTTCTATTGAAATAATTTCGGTCATTACATTCCATCATGCAGGAAATGTGGAAAGAGACACCCAGGAAAGTGTCTCAATGGGACAAAGAAATGCTTTACGTGCGGGAAGGAAGGACATAAAGTGAAGAATTTCCAAAAAACAATGAAGAGTACTATGGAAGAAGAAAACAATGGTCCCAAGAATCCATTTACAGTCATTTTCCGTAAATGTAGGGGACCTAGCCATTACCCGAGTGAATGTCCTAATCTATAGGATATTTTCTTGGTCAGAGAAGAAGCTATGTGGAAATAAATGGTTCGAAAAATGTTTAGAAATTATTAGTGATCCTTGTTGAGGGGTTTACTTTGGAATAATTTTATCTTGTATTTTTAACCCTAACCTTTTCCATGTGACCATGATATTTATGAAAGAATTATCTTTTCCCTTGTGGGTATAGTTATAAATAACCATTTGGTTTTATATGATGATTGGGTTTGAGGAAATTACAAATTATTATAATTTGGGATGAAAATGCAAGGTATGAGATAAAATTTATTGTTAAATTATGTTATGGTTATTTTGAGGAATTTATCTCATTTTGGTAATGTTATAAAATATAGTCTTTGAAAAAGGACAACACGTAGACCGTGTGACAACCCCTCATGTCGGACAAAGATGTGGGAATCGAACCCACAACCAAAGTGCGATTGGGATTAATCACCTACCACTGGACTACGTGAAGTCCCTGGTTAGTGTGACTATTATTTTTAGTTAAATGATTTTATTGGTCAATAATAATTTGATTTGGGATCTTATGTCTTATCAAATGAATACTGTTAGTATAGGAAAATGATTTGGTGATTAAGTGATAAATGTTATTATGGATGTGGTTTGCTTTTTTGAGAACACTATATGCCAAAGGAAAATAGAGTAGTATGGGATTTCATTTGAGGAGTAATGGTGGATTTTTATCTATGTTATTATTGTGGATTTATAATGATTTGTGTTATTTATTGAAATGATTAGGTTAATTACTTTTAAGTATGTTACTTTAAGAGTAATTAATATCATTTGGAGATACAATTTAACGTGGAAGACTACATTCTTAATAAGTTTTGGTTTACAATATTACTTTTGATTATAATAAATTATTCTAAGGAAAATTTATTATTGAATGGTATTTATTTAACTTTGGGGTATTGTTGGTTTAATTTTGGAAATTAAGATTACTGTTTATTTCTCTCAAGGAATATCCTTTTGGGGGATCTTTAGATCTTGTACTAACCATTTTGGTTTTGATTAATCTCTAAAGACAATGTAAATATATAGTTCATCCTGCATGGATCATGTTATTCTATAGAAGTTTATTCTATATCTTCTAGTGTGACAAAGTCTTCTTGAATACTCATCATTTAAAAAAATGAGTTAGTGGTGGAAATTTATTAAAGAATGAAACTCTACTTAAAATATAAGTATATATATTTATATTCTTAGTCAATATCATAAATAAATTCCTCATCCTTGTGTAATGTAACTTAAAACAAAAAAATGTTGTCCGTTTACTTTCCTACTAGGAGACTAATGGCCGTTTTTTCCAACACAAGTTTGTGGTTTTCTTATTGTTCACTTTCTACTGATCATGATTTCTATCCCTCTCCATCAGAACTTGACACTTAGTTTATCATCCATATCCATGTTTTGCTACATGTAATCCGAGTATGGGTTATCTTGGTTGACCTTTATAGCTCTCTTTCTTTCTTTTAAAGTGATAGTTTTATTGAATCTTTTTCTGATGTGGGACTTTCCATTATATTCCCAAGCACAATTTTAAAAATTGCGAAGGATAAATTTATTGAAGTAGAGGAGAATGTAACACCCCAAGCTTCCATGGTACGTTTCCCTTCGAATAATGCAATGGCGTGTATAGTACGCAACTTGGAGATTCTAACACACCACAACCAATCAAACTAGACCTTATGAATAGTAATACCTACTTTTTGAAATTTTGTAAATTCTATCTCTCAAAATGGACTTCATTTTTGGATTCGGAATATCGAATTTATCCTAGGGTGAAATTTTGGAACTTTTCGGATAACACTTATATTTTGATGAATAGTGAAAATTTCTAAATTTTAATTAAAATCAACTTTTTAAATAAAAATAATTTATATTGATAAATTATATTATTGAGTGGTTTTAAAGTATAATTAGAATTTATTTTTACCATTTTATCCAATGGTGTTCATTATAATTAATTTCACATTGAAATTGGACCTAAACAATTGTGAATCTTTTGATATATATTGTTTCTTAAAAACACCTTATTTGTTGTGACAGCAGGAATTAATTATAAAATTAATTAATTCAAATTATTTGTTTAGAATTTTTTAAAATAGACATCATTTTTGAATTTGGAATATCAATTATAGATTAGGGTGAAATTTTGGCATTGTTCTGAAAAACTTCAATTTTTTATGAATAGTGAAACTACTAAGTGGTAGTAAAAAAACGGAATTTTTCATAAAACTTAATTTTACCACTTCTGTGAATGGAATTTCTAAAATCCAAGAGAAATGGTTAATATCAAGAAGTAAAATGTGGTTCAATGAGATGAAAATAATTTTTGGTGAATCGTAACTTTGTACTTTTATTTACCACGGTTAAAAGTAAATAGGGTGATTAAGGGTAAAGATTATATTAATATTACCCTAACACATGTACTGATTCTATTGTAAAAGTGTATCTCGACCAAAAATAACCTTAGTAATAAAATATTATCATTTAGGTCCACTTGGATTAGATTAGGATATTTATTATTATTTAATTCAATGAAGAGTTAAAAGAGTTAAAATCAAAGTTTATTTACTAAAACATTTTCAATATAGGGATATACATAAGATAAATTCAATTGTGAATATTCATTAGAAATATAATAAGATTTAAAAAATAATGATATTTTATTTATAATTTTTAAACATTAAATAATTTAATATATTTACGACACAATGATGATGCAGTAATTACCATAATAGTGAAAAATTAAAGTAATTGATATTATAAATAGCCAAATAAAAATAATTTAAGACTTTTAATGAATTACACTAATTTTCTAGGATAATATGACATATTATTATTTATTTAATTAACTTTTTTCAAAGTAATCGTTCTGTTATGAGTTTCAAAACAATCATCTATTGAATAGTGTCAAAATTGACATAAAAGAGTTTTAAAAAGAAATATTATATTATTAAATGATATTAAATTCCTCAAAATCTAAGGCTCAGCCAAGAGACTTATATCCTGATAGTTATATCATTAATGGACCACTTGGTGGTCGATTGTATGTATATAGTAAGTTTATTAACTATATAATATAATAATACAAAGTGACATGGTAAATGTCAAACTAATTAACTAATAGTTAAAACTAAAAGATATGGTTAATATAGTACCCCAAACCTGTCTAAATTCTATTTGTTGAATGGTTTTCTACCTATCCCGACCTTAAAATTTGAATAATCAACTTTTGAGCTATTAGAAATGGAATATTAATTTATAATAAATAAATATTTCCATATTTTCCAAAGGTGACCCTCACCCCTCTTATAAAAGGGCACTCTTCCTTATCATTTGTTCATACCTTCAAAGCCTTTTGGTTCGGCCAAACCCTGACCTAATACACACTCGACATCCCTAACTAAAACCTATAGGCCTTTGTTTTATCAGAAATCCAACCTAAGGAGCCCTTTTGATCAAATCAAAAGGAAGAACCCGGAAAAGATGTAATGTTTTCACCACCTCTTTTCAAGTTCCTTTCTTCTTCCACTTCTTCTTTCTTTGTTATTACCATTCTAAAATAATAACTCTAGTATATTATATATACTGTGATGTTATTATAAATATGGTACAACCATATTCAGTATTCTATCCACCCTTTGAATAACATGTCACCATACGTGCGTACGTACGACTTACCGTCTCCACGTCGTGGTGTAATTGTTATTCAATATATTATTATTTGGGAGGGTATAATAATGATGTGTAACTAATTTAAATAATAAATATAACATGATAATTATTCTTATATATGATATTCCATCCAATTATATATTATTTTAATATCAAAAGAATGATATTGTCGCTCGTGCGTACGTACGGACTACCGTCTCCACGAACACGATGAGATTCATTCTCCATCATATCCATTCAAGTATAAGTATAATTTTATGACTTATAAATAATGTTTAAGAACATTATATCATTATGTATATGAATAAGATACAACCTATCCATGTCAAACATGGCTTATGTAACAAAACATATAAAAGAAAATGAGTAAGTTAACACCCGAAACGACGATAATTCTAAGATATTATTAACAAAGCAATGTTAAAAGATCATATATGATATCACATTAATGAATATGATTCCTGAATAATTTAATAACAATTATTTCTACATTATACATGAGGTTACCCTACCCCCAACTAAGGATAAGTACAAGGTAAGGGGTTTCTTATCTCACTTTTAATTCCGTGAGAATTCCATTGTTCACCACTTATTTATTACAAATGGTGTGTGTACTGCCCATGTTTGTATTCATTGTGTAATATACTTTAATTCATTTATATTTACATCATCATTGCATGATACTTATTTCATGGGTGTTTGTTTTGTATGTTACCAAATCAATAAGTGAATTTGAAATTTCAATTTCCATTTATTCGGCTTTACACAAACTTCATTGATTAGTTTACTCCGAGATTATGTATGAAATAACTATTCATTTTCTTATGTCATAATTTCCACTCCCATTTTATGTGGATATACTTTTGGTACACATAATCACTCAATTGATAATTTATCAAGTCATCGATATGAATTTGATAAGAGTAATTTTAACTCACTCTCCATTTGTTGAGTTAAACATCCAATTCATTGGTGTTGTTTTTATAAGATTATGTGTGAATATCCTTTGATTGATTTACAATGAATATCCAATCATATTTAGTGTAATTTTATTTTTCACACATAACTATGTCGTTGATTTATCCTTAACCTAATGATATGGCCTTTATGAGAGATTTCATCTCAATTTACAATCCATTGAGACTTCTTTTTTGATATACACCAAATCACTTTTATGTGGTGTATATAATGTACTCTGACATAGTATATCATGAATCCCATTATTCTCATGATATTACAATGTTTTGATTACCTCAATTATGTGTATTTAAGTGTCTCTCTTTTGGTTAGAATCTCTAACTAAAATACCATTTTTAAATGTTTTAAAGACTTATTCATCTAAATCTTTCTCATTAATGTCCATGTTTTAAAAATGGTTTTAAGGATTTATTTATATGGACATTAATGTTTTATAAATAAAACTCCATTTAAAATGTTTCTAAGTGGTATGGGACACATTGATTCAAAAATATATTTTTAAATGGCTTCTTGACAAATAGTGTGACTTTTAAAATGATTTCAAGAAAAAGGGGGATATTTCTCTCAAATAGTTTTGATTATTATTTTCATCTATGTCAACATCCTTCATTATTATTGATTGAGGTTAATGTGATACAATACAATCTTCCATATTGTATCAAATGAGTTATGTTTGACAGTGGATGTGCTATTTTTATACCATTCATGGTTTGTAGTTAAAGTATTGACATTTTGTATGCTAGTTTTAATACGAATGTTTATGTTATGTTTAAACCTGTTCATATGAGGAATGAAATGGACTTAATAAGTTACAGGTGGAGCCCGCTATAGCTCCTCGATGCATCAGTAGGTCTCATGAGACAAACTAGTGTATTGGCACAAGGCCTTGGAAAAATCTTATTTGTAGTCTTGGCATGAGGCCTTGGATATATGGTTATGATAGTCTGGCATTATGCATTCCATCATTATGAAAGTGGTTATTGATATTGCATGTGATCATTAGACTAGTAAAATATCCATGTGAGTAAGTAAATGGCATTGATTTATTTTATCTTTTCCATTTTATGCTGAAGTTCAAATTTAAAAGGATTTCGTTTTAGTTATAAACTGCTTTAAGTGTTTATTCTTATCTATGAAAGATTCTGTTATAATGTTATCCATACTGAGAATCTGAGCTCACCCCTTTCAATGTATTATTTTTCCCAGGATTATGAAGAAGAAATTTATGAATGACCTGCAGGGATAGTATGAGGGGATATGAAGACAAGATGTTGTTGTAGTTTTTTACCTTATGATGTAATTTAAGACTTATGAATATATCTAGTGTTTCCAAGACTACTAAACTAATCGGCCTTTTGAGACTTGATCCTTTGTGATCATGCCAATGTTATGTAATAATTCACCGACTCTGAGTATCTAGGGTCGGGGCATTACAATATATTTGTATTATATTTATACTTGTATTAACATGATTAATTTAAAGATAATAATTAATGAGTGTAAAGATGATAATGTTAATTATATAAATTAATTATGGAATATGTTTTTTTAACTATCCTTTTTATACTTTGATGTAAATAAAAATATTTTTAATGTAATATTAGTTATCTATTTCTTCTATATATTCATATAATTAGATAAATAACAAGATTTTTAAAATTATTATTGTGTGTAATAATAAATATGTACATTAATAGAATTAATATCATATACAATTGTTGAATATAGAATTTATGATTGAAAGTATGATTTAATTGTTTAATACCGTGTAAAATTTTGAAATAGGTTCCATGTAGTTAAAACATGTTATAAATAAATTATATAAATAAAATGTTGAATTTAACCAAGTTTTTTGCCAAGGATAATTGTTTGGGGGTTAGGGATGTCATTTTATTCTGAATGATACTTTCATTTTTAGTGGATAGATTCATCTTGAACGTTATTTTGTAAATTTTCTATTTATTTTGATTGGAATTTGATAAATGTAGTGTGGTATTAGGTGATCCTAATATGGATGATTTTTTTGAAAACATTGTTGGGAAGGCCCATGTTTTTTTCTATATTTGAATCCACTAATGAAGGGATTCATTTTCATAGACCTGGGGGTGTCGCAGATGACATAAATTGTTTTACGTTATTATTTATCATTAATTTTTTATTGAAGGGATATGTGTTGTGGGAAATTCCATTAATTCATGTTTTATCTGAGTTTTTTTACCCATTTCATTTCCCACTATTACATGTAGCTAGTTCTTTATTATTATATGCCACGTTTATTATTTCGTATGACGTTTACTTGTATTCCAATAATTGTTCAATAATAATTTTTTAAAAATGTTTTCCCCATTGGGTTTTTGTATAAATGGTTTTTAAATGTTGATACACTTTAGGAAACATGGAAATAGATTGATTATAGATGGATAAAAAAGATTTAACATGGTGTATAATAACATGTCAATATAATAATGATAGATAATAGATAATGAATAAATTAATATTATGTAAAATATTAAAAGGAAATAATTAATTTATGTATTTTTCATGAACGCTAGTGTTTTTATATGATATCTACTTCTTATAAGAAGCAGCAATATTTATGATAGAAGATATCTATAGTTGATCCAAGATTATGTTAATATCCATGTTCTATTTATGAGCTAAATTATATCATGTATGTTCTTATGATTTCATATAATACTCCACTGATGTACTTTGTGTGACTAAAACCTATTCAATTCTGGTGGGATGTATTCCCTGTGACCTTAGACGATGAGGAATCAATAGAAGACTAAAAAATCAAAATGTTCTCTTAATATTGTTTTATTGTTTTCTTAAATTAATGGTCATTGTATTTTACCATATAATTTAAAGGTGATGTTAATGTAATTTTCTTATTTCACAATAAATTATTCCAAAAATATTTTTCATCATGATAATCAAAAGTATAGAATATATAGGTTGTAATTTGTGGAGCTGTAAATGCCTATAAATGAGCTCTGGTGTACCTTGAAATATAATTAGTCATTATTTTAAATTTTCAAATTTAATGATGTTATATATTTATTCATAGATTTGGTAAATTCTGATGATATTTCATGGTTCCTTAGTTTTATACTACGATACACTATCCTAGGAGTCATTATGATGGATTATTTTTGGAGAGACATTAATCAGGACGTGTGATATAGGGGTAGAAAAGAAAACCAATATTGAAGTGATTGATGGGATCCACCCATTAATGTTATATGATATTATATACATCATATTATACATGGTGAAACATACCATGGCGAGGTCAAGAACATCAAAATCATGGTTTCTGATGACTAATCGCTAAAATTTGGTCACTGGGATTTAATATTTTATTTTATTTTATTCCATTATAGCATATATTGAGGATATTTCTGTATATAATTATAATACGCACTCTAGATTTTAAGAAATTTTTTTAGGGTAACAAGATTGGTTTGGTGATCAGTCTAGAGACAAGATGCTTGTGGGATATTTAAGAGGTGTTTGGTCAATCATGGTTATTATTGAAGATTAACATTATGTACATGTTTTTTATAATAGTTTATTTATTATATAAAATTACATTAGTATCCTCTAGAACATCAATTAATTATATATGAATTAGTATTTCGGTTTATTGCAATATATTCAAAGGTTTCAATAATATTAGAGGTTATGATCTCAAATATATGTTTATGATATCTTCCGGATGCTTTTTTCTAACCCATGGAATATTGGAGGCATGTTTTAAGAATCAATAACCAAAATATATCATTTCTAATAGGGGATTGATACCTAAATGTGAGGTTCATGAAAAATTGGTAACAATGACTTATATTGTGGGATATGATGTAGTTTTTAGGTTGTAATAGGTGGGGAAACATGTGTTTTAAGAGGAGTCATTTCTATTTACTATATTATGAAATGTACACTCTTGATACAATCTTTGATTCTTGTGTCTGCGGTCCCATAAGATATAATACATGTACCATTTAATTTATAAATCCTAAAAATAAATATAGAAGGTGTTTTGTGTAGATACCTAGGAAAAGTACTGAAATTTTAATTCTAAGGGATTTTTTATAAATGTTTTGAACTATATATAAATAAATAAATCATAAATATTCTATATTAATTGTTTAAGAGTATCTAATTTCTATTTCCATTTTTGTAGGCACCATGTCCATGACTAAATTATTTTATTTCTTGATTATGATCAATTGGATTTATGGGAAGATTGTTCTAGAGTAGTTCTCGATGATGATGACATATAAGGGTAGAAACTCATACTATCAAAAACCTAATTGACAGAGTTCAAGAAGAAAAATACCACAAATACTCAACCAATAGGTCAAGGAATGTTGAATAGTTTTTAGTAGGGATGCCACATGTATGTGAGGAATTAACCAAAGGTACATAATCACATACATTGACAACCCAAATTTCATATGATATATTAATGAAAAAGAATGGATCAAAATCAATTCACACATATATATTCCAAAATTCATTTACAACCTAATGAAATGTAATGCATATATATGGTCCAAATACAGGCCACCCATACAAGTAATTAATGCCCCATCTACTTAAAAGGAGGGGAATGTATTCGAATTCATCAAATGGTACACACAATTTGTTTTCCATACAAAATTAATATCCATATAATCCAAGTCCACCATGAATCCATTAATAGATTTATCACCTTAATAATACATTTAGTGATTCTAAATAGACCATTCATAGGGGTTATTAACAATATCCAGTATGAAAACATTAGAAAAACAATAAAAAATATTATCAATATTATTCGTCTCATGAATCACTAATATGTCAAACAAGTTACGACATATAATGAAATTCATAGATATCCAATATATACTCATACAATTATATGTGATAGAAATTTTTTCAACACTTCTAGAAAAATATTTTCCCAGGGTTTCAAAGTAACATACATGCATCAAGAATCATTCCCCAATCTATATTTCCACAAAATAAACTCATCCTAGAGGTCACACTGTTATGGTTCAATAATTAGAAGGTATTAGAGGATACTAAGAGGGTTGTTCCGTGAGAGTCACTTTATCAGAATATTCCCATATAAAAATGCTATTTCCTGGTCTTAAGAGGCCCATTACTCTGTTAAAATCTAGTAGTTGGGGTTTTCTATGAGGCAAGAATAGCTCATTTTTAGATTTTGTAAAAATTTACAAATTTTTTCCCTCGGTGTGTCACATCGGTAGATATGCTTGAGCAGGATGGAATCAGTGACTCAAGTGGTTGATAGGTCAAGGAGTTGGTGAGACAGGGCATTAGTTAGTTAGGGAATCTGTGAGTCCTAGGTCAGTGAGTGACGTCGGTGGCTCAACACCTATAGCTCATCAATCATTGACTCAACATCAATGTCTAATATGTTAGTGTCTCATGTTGACGAATCACCCATTTGTGAGTCATTTACAGTTCTTCTAGTTTCACCCAATTATGCTTTCTTTGATATTATGTGAGATAAATTCTATATGTAATGATTTTTTGGGAAATTTAAAATTGTATATATCTTTTTAAAACCTAAATTATCCTTTTACTCCCAAAACGAACAGTCTTGATCGTAAACATATTTTAATGGACATGAATACATTTTCACATATATTTCAGATCAATCCATTATAAATCCAAAATTAGTTCTACATTTGAACCCTTCTTCTTTATCTTGTTCGATCAAAAACCAATATTCCATGACGAGTCTTGAACCTATGCTGTTAAAGTTTGTTCGGTTATCCACCAGAGTCTGAAATATTACTCGTACAACCTCCCCTTTTTAGATTAGGGAGGGATTGTTGATCACCTTTTTTTCAGGTTGGGTTTCCTTCATCTCTATTTCTAATGTGTATCATGCGGGTCGGTTTATAGAATTCCTCAGGCTGTTATGATAGTTGAATCAAATTAAATAAAGATAGTAAGATGTAATAAATAATATTTTTTGACTAATACAATATTTATCACCTTTCATTATATGTTATACTTGACCCATAATGTTTTTTATAAAGATTTTATGTTGTTTGATATTATTGGTCATTGGTGGTATTTATTTTCACACATGTATGGCGTGTGAATCCATGTTGTTTATACTCTTTTACTAAACATGTGATTTTGAAATTGTATAACCATTTATATTTGGTTTCATAAATGGATTCCCAAGAATCGAACATTTTCTGTGATAACTTAGGCTTTATCAAGTGTAATTAAAGCCCAATTGATACAAAATCTGAATAAACCATTCCTTTTTGGTATGGTTATGTGCTTTGGGTGGTTCTATTCGGCTTCTGTCCTTGCTGATATTGTGGTGTTGTGGCTGGGAGTTTTGTTATTTGTATGAGGTGGTATGGGTGTTGTTATGGTATCTTATTCTGAGATATTGGTTGATTAAATAACCGATAAAATTTTTATATAGTGGGACTGCATATGGAAAGTGTCTCAGCGGCGTTCTTTTAGGACTAGGTTGTGTCATGTCCTTGTTTATAAGTTTTTTATGGTGTTGTTATGAAGTGATGCTTCTATGTGTAGTTCTGATCAGGTGTGTTTTGGGGTTTATTTGTTGAGAGGATTGATAGGGTGACGTTACATATAAAGATGATGGTGTAAATGTTTGAATGAGTGTCTGACATGCGGGTTTTTGTTGTTGGATGACACGTTGGTTTTGTTCTGATAATTTTTATTAAGGGTTATTATAATGGATTCCGTTTAACATGTACCTCCCTTCCTTTTTTTGGATTGGAAGTGGGTTGTATGGTTGCGTCACAATATTAAATTTATAGTGTTTTGTAGTTTCCTATGTTGGGATGAAATAAAAAATGAAAAAATTGATAATGCAGTGTGAAAACTATATAAATGAATTTGATGCGGGTATATTTCAAGTCGCGACTTTTAGAAAAGAAACATACATTTATCTGTCTGAAGAAGTGACCATTTTTCATGGTGGTATGAGCATTTATGGTTTGTAGAAAGGGTGGTTTTTGTGTGGTATTGTGGTTGTTTTATAAACCAAATGGTTTTGATGATTGTTTGGTAGCTATATATTTATTGATATAGTTCCTTGTGATTTTAGTACGCACCCCACCCATGTTGAGAACTACACACCAAACACCACCATTGTTCATGGGGAGGGTGTCCCTTCCAAATATCCATATAAGAGGATTTATGGATGTTTATTGGATCTTCTTAACTCAATCTTATAGGCATTGGTATCCTTAGACTCTTCGGGAAGGATGTAGTGTGGTTTTGAGGCTAAGTTGTCAACATTTGAGGTGTTGTTCCCAAGTGTCTTTAGGATGAGTTGTGTGATGATTCCCATGGGTCATTGGGATAGAGTTGGGGTTTGTGGACCTTTTGTTTGTAGGCAAGATTTGAAGTTTCATTTGGTCTATTTTTATTCAGGTAGGTTGTGATAATGGGGATTGTGGAAGAGTGTGGTGTCATCTGGATTTTTACTATTAGGGATGAGTAGTTAACTATTGGGAAGGGATGTGGGGTACCCAAATATTGATGTGATTACTACTTTAATTTATAAAATTTCATTATATGATGAGTTTGGAATGTTTAAGATAGAGTGGATATTATACCATGGTTGGTTCTTTTGAGTTTTGATTGATTCCTCACAGGGTCATTAGTATGATTCTCCCCCATATGAAACAGTTACTTGGGTTTTTTCATACTAATAATACTTGTATACTCAGAATATGTATATGAAACTGGTTTTAGTTTTTTGGGGAGATTATGCAGACTATACAAGAATCATACTGGCTAGGATGCTGAGGATTATTTCAATGTTTCTTTTTAGTTTTATTTTGGTACATTTATTGTAGATTTATTTATATTTCTAGTAGTATTACATTAAACAAGAATGTGGGATGGATTTCGTTTTCTTCAAATATGTTTCTTTATGTCAATTGAGGTTGATAAGTATGATATCTCGATATTTCATAATTATATAAAGGGTAATGAATCCCATTTTTTGTGGAATTTCAACACCCTTTGTGTTATTTTCCACCCTATGGCCAATTATAGGAAGGACTCAATGTGAAATTATATATCCTTCATCATTATGAAGGAAGGAATCAACATTTTTCATTCAATTCACTCATCTAAAAGAATAAGGGTCATAATATAATGGTATCAAAGTATGTTGGTTGAGAGATATGATAGTGTTTGGATTTAGGCACAATGAGGATTTCATGGGTTGTTAAGGAAACAATGTTAGGTGATCCTGGAGTAAGACATATGACAGAGAAGACCATCTAGGACATGGTATTTTAGGACCCCCATGATCAGATGTAAGGAATCTGAACTTACAGAACAACCAAGTGAGGCTACATTGATTGTGTGGTAGAGATCATAGGGAAGGTACATGAATCACGATGAGTTATGTTCTTGTCAATTTTTGGAATTTTTTTGAAATTAAATGAAACAATGTGTAAAAATAAATCCACAATTAAAAAAATACTACTCAGGATTTGGAATTCCTTGTTTACCATTTATCTATGGAACACAACATTCATTCACAAGTGGCATAGCTAGTGGAGGCTCAACATGCCAGTCTGACTGATCAGCAAAGAGATGATCCAGAGGAAGAGTACAAAATGTGGTATAAGACCCTTATTTCTTTCTAGTGGAAGACTATGGTAATGTACGAAGACATCATTTCAGATTTAAAGACAGATATTTGGCTCAAGGAGCTAGAGATCACATTCACCTAAATCCATGATCCAACTAAGTATTGGATTCCCAATATAGTAAGTCGGGTAAGAAGGGATGTGTGTTAGTGGTGGAAGCATTAACTTTCAGAGAGGAAGGAGACCGATGTTTTGTTGGATGACTTTGAGAATCTGTTCCAGGAAGAATTACTTTATTCTGTGATGAATTCCAAGAATAGGAAGGTGTTACTCATTAGCTATACTGTGAGTATGTTAGTGAGGAAATTTGAGATCATTTTAATGGATCACCTATGTTTTTCTCTGGATCATTTTATGTATATGGAGTCTTGGGTGAGACGCATAGAAGATGCACACTATCCTTCCCCCCATTATGTGGTTACTCCCTTAACCTAACTAACATAATTACTAGTTCATAAGAAGCCGGATGTAGTGAAAAGGACGCACCCATGAGGAGGTCTACTAGGAATGGGGGATGGCCATGTCTGTAAAAGGGGAATGCTATTAGTATAAGGAATATGGTGTAATGACCATCTAAGTTACGATCGGTGGGGATCTAACCAATGTAGTTCTACTTCCAACTATCGAGTTCTCATCCTTTTCCCGTAGTCATGGAATAGTGGTGTTTCACATGTGTATATTGCACCATAAAATAATGTCTGTAGTTCGAGCTCAGTATGGTGGGGATGGTCAGGTCGAGCACCTACCTCAGTAACAGTTTCCGTCCAGGCCATTTCATCATTTAGGACAATAGGATCCTTCTACACAAAGGGGAGACGGAGCAGGAACAATCTTACATGAGGTCATTCCACTGGGACCTCAACCCCAATGTGGGTGGGGAGGAGTCTCATATAATATGGGCGGAAGAGTTGGGCATGGTCATTTTCATGTTGTAGAGGTAGTAGTTCCATAAATGCCAGAGATCATTCAACATATGATATATGTGTTCAGTACTCTTGTTTGTGCCTTGTTTGAATTCAGAGCATCTCACGTCATTGATACGATAGATTTGTACTAGGTTTTGGGAATGAACATATAGTGACTTTTTCCCCTAGTGTTGAATATACCACTCTGGTGTTTGACCAACTTGTTTGATGCTTTATGAGGATATATACTATTTTTTCGGCCACATCAGTCTAGTGGTGATCTATTTCTACTCTAGATGCATCCATAGAATGTTATCCTTGTGTTCTTCTAGTCATACTCAATGTGTTCTACTATCAACTGCTTCTGGAGAGGAGTCGTTTTCATAGAAGTGGGTGGACAATTTTTAGCATTTGTTGGCGAGTGGAGTTGTTAGATGGCCGGATTTCATGTGGATCCATTCCTTTACTTAATAGATGAGCTGTTAGTGGAATCACTGGATCCTGAGAAGGTAGGGGATCCAATAATTCTGTGGAGTTCTTGGATGATTTTACTGAGGATTTTGTAACTATCCTCCTCACATGATGTTGATTTGACGATAGACATGTTACTCGGTGCTTCCCTAATTTCGATGGGTCCTTATCAGATGGAACTTTCTAATATGTATGATCTAAGAATTCAGATTGAAAATTTGATGAAGTGCTTTATACATCCCATTGTGTCATTTTAGAGTGCTCTAGTCTTGTTTGAGAAAGAAGGATGGTGGTGGCATAATGTTGTGTGTAGACCTCCAGAGGATGAATATAGTAATGTTCAATAGTTGTTACCCTCTCTGGATGATAGATGTTCTTTTTGAATAGCTTCAAGGAGAATTATGGTTCCCTATGACAGATCTATAGTTAATATATAACCAATTTAGGGTGAAGGGGATGATATCTTTATGTCTTCTTTCATATATATGTATGGGCACTAAGATTCCATGGTTATACCATTCTATGTTAATAATTCACTATTCATGTTCATGGATATTAGAAACATTATCATTCTAGAGTTCCTAGACAGTTTCATCATCGTATTCATCAATGACATCATAATTAACTCAATGTCAAACGAGAAGAATATAAAGAATCTCCAAAAAAAATCCATGAGGAAATTTTGCACCACCATCACTACGAAATACTATCAAAGTGCACATTTTGGAAATGGGAGGTCCAATTCATTTGGAACGAGGTGTCTCAGAAGGGTGTTTTTTTGATCCTTCAATGGTTGAGGAAATATTTTGTTAGGAAGAAACTAAACATTTAGCAGATGTTTTTATTTTTTCTTGGTCCGGAAGGCTATTATCATATATTTGTAAAAGATTTCTTTTGAGTAATATATTTTTTGAAGTATTTGACTATAAAATTCCAGGATTTATTGTGGAGTGAGGAATGATAGTCAGCATTATATTTTTGGAAGGGGATGTTTGTCTGTACAATAGTGCTCTGGTTTCCAAATGATTGGATAACATTCAATTTGTTTCATGATTCTTTTGGTATGAGTTTGGGGTATTTCATGATGTAGAAACATGGATTGATATCCTATTGGTCTGGATAGTTACATCCTAATGAATGTACCTATGCCACCCATGACTTGGATCAATAAGCATATGTGTTTGAGTTAATGTTATGGAGAAATTACCTCATTGGTGAGTGCTTTGTGGTCTTCATAGATCAAAAGATATTGATGTACATATTCTCCCAGTGGGATCTGAACATGAGGCAATAGAGGTGGATAGAGATTCTATATGATTGCGATTTTGAGATCTACTACACCTTAGGAATGAGGAATGTTGTGGCCTATGATTTTAGAATGATGTAGTAGATGGAAGTGGTTTAGGAATCTATGGATGTTTCAAGATAAATAGATGAGTATCCTCCCTTTCATTTAGATGCGGGAATAGATGGTTGTAGAGGTAGAATAATTCAAATGATGTTAAAGTCATCTTTGCGGAGGCATGGGGCAGAATATTAGTTGGGAAACATAGAGGCAGAGTTAAATCATGATCTATTTGGAATTGGTGAAGCTGTGGAGCTTTTTTGATAATATTTATATAACATGATATTGTTCTGTGGGAAGCTATTTGAACCCATGGAGATGCATGAGGGAGTTCTCCGAGAGTTTCATAGCTCACTCTATGTGGTACACCCTTGAATTTCCAAGATTAATTGTTCCTTGAGGGAATAGTTATAGTGGACCAGGATGAAGTGAGTAGTGGCAGAGTTATTGGAAATGTGTAAGGTGTTCCAGCATGTGAAGGCTCAACATCATGTTCTCTATAGTTTGATTCATTCCTTAGATGTCCCCAAGTGGATGTAGGGTTTTATCTCTATGTATTACATCACAATATTATGAAAAAAGAAGGAAGGATGTGATGAAATTGTTGTAGTGGTGGATCAGTTGAAAAACTATGCTGACATAGAAATCAAGGAGTTGTGTGTAGTATATGACTTATTGTTTTGGTATGTGGATGAGTTTGTGCAGTGTCATGGAGTTCAAAGATCCATCATCTTAGATCAAGATTTAAGTTTATTTTCATGAGTCTAGAGAAGATTTCCACATTCCAATGGCACTCAGTTATGCCTCAACACTTATTTACATCTTCATATGAATGGGAAAATAGAAAGGACCATCCAAACATTAGAGAACAAGTTAGGATCATGTTTTCTAGACTTTACTTGTTCCTGTGTCTGACATTTTCCCTTGGTAGAGTTTTCATACAATAATATATACCACTCTCCCATTTCTATGGATCCATTTGAATCTCTATACGGATGGTCCTCTCTTTCCCCCTAATGTAGGATTGATAGTGGGGAGGTAGTAGTTCATGGTCCAAATGTGGTGCGTATTGCAAAATAGAAAGTGGATCTTGTTCATGAGAGGTTGAAGGCATTAGAGGACTAAAATAATTCATATTTTGATCAGAGGATAAGGCCTTTAGAGTAAAGGTTTGGGGACCACATGTTCTCGATTACATCCCCATGGTGTGGATAGAAGAGGTTCATAAGAGAGAGTATGGATTCTCCCAGGTTCATCGGTCTCTTTGAGGTGTTGGGAAGAGTTTTAGAGGTGGAATAAAATTTTTATTTACCACCGCAGTTGAGAAGGATCCACAACGTGTTTCACATCTCACAGTTTTTTTGATATCATCACAATGGCTCCCATGCCCTAGATTGGGTATATTTGGATATCAAGGAAAATTATAAATTTTGGAAGTGGATAGTAGATAACAAGGTTCATTGGGATAATTAGTTGTGGGGATGGAAAATTTTATTGGTTCATGTGTTTTGGAGGCATGTTTACTGGGAAGAGGATAATTGGGAGTGGTAGACACAGATGCGTTCCTAGTACGAATAGTTAGTTTGATTTTTTATTATGTATTTTTATCATTGATTTAATACATTATCATTGTTTTTTATAAGACATATTTCTTCCATTATCCATAATTATTAACGAATTCCTAACATGTGAAAAGGGGTATACATGATTCTAAATTGAGATACTTTATTGGATATGCGAATAAACCCATGCGAGTGAGTTAATGCCACTCAGAGTGGATTATATACAGACATGGAGAAAGGAATTACTTAATTCATGTGTCTGTATTGTTAGTTCTTGTTTAGGTTATCATGTGTATGGTTGGGTTAGAATATGTGGTAAGTGGTTTTCTTTGATATTGAGGTTTCACTCAATCTTTGAAACAACGAAATGTGGGTGATCATTGAGACTAATCTTATGGGATGTTTTTTCAGACACCTCGTTCCTATGAGGGTTTTATTGAATTATCGATGGTCAGAATAGTATTTGAGGTATCAAATGTAATGACACATACCTTTTTTAACAATTAATTTTTCAATATCTAGTTATTTGGGGTATTCTGGGAGGCAATGATGGCTCATTTCACGATATTGTAAAAATTTACAAAAAAAATTCATCAGTTAGTCGCGTTTGTAGCTCAATGTTTCTAGGTTGGTGTCAGTGAATCCATGAGTGAGTATGTCAGGGAATTGGTGTTTTCAATGTATCAATGAATTCAGGTTTCATTGATTCAGGGAATAAGTGATTCATGGTGTCGGTGTGTCAGATCCTCAGAAGGTCGAGGTGGGGATATGTTGTGCAACAATGTGTCAAGCATATCTGATTCCCATCAATCGATCTGCCTCAGTGGCTCAATTTTCAGTTAATCGTGGAGGTGAATCACACATTGGTTAGTCATTTATGTTTTTGTAGTTTATCCCCTTTTATCATTCATTGATGTTAAATGTGTTAAAAACATATTTGATGAGTTTTTTGGACATTTCTAATGGTCTTTGTCTCTTAAAAAACTAAAGCTACCATGGACTCACAAACCATGTGGTCATGATATGGATTTTCCTTTCATGGTCATTAATATTTTTTCCCTATAGATTTAGGTTCTCAGCCTTCTAAACTTGAAATTCTATATTCCATTGAATCCGTCCACTTCCTCTTGGTGTGATGACCACCATTCATCACAAAGGATTAGTGCACATGTTCTTTAGTTGTCCATTGGTATTTCCCATGTATTCCTCCCTTCTTCTCATGCAACCCCCAATTATTGTGCAAAGAGTGATTATTGATCATCTGTTTTTATATGATGGGATACCATCATCTCTATTTCCATTATGCATCATGCAGAGTGGGTGTACTAATATCTTACTATTATTATGAGGACTGACACCAATTTAATAAATATAATAAGAATTAATAAATGTGGGGATGGGAGTATGACAATGATGATCTTAATGTTTAATATGTTATCCTTCATCCGAGTTGTGTTTTTAAGAGTTTTCTGACTTCTAAAAGTCTTTTTTGTTGTTGATATCTATTTACACCCTGGTATGGCATATAAATACTTTCTATTGATACTATGTGAATGATCATGTGATTTTGATATTGGTTAACCATGCATATTCAGTTAAATAAATAGATTCTCAAGGATCTAATGTGTTCTATTATAAACCATGTTTTATCTTGTCAAATTATTTCCCAATTTATGTTAAATATGAATAAAACATTCCTTATTGTTGTGGATGTGTGTTGTGTGTCTTTTTGATCATCTTGTGTTTGTGCAGGTAGTATGGTTTTGTGGATGGGACTGTGGTTGTATATATAAAGAGGCGAATATAGTGTTATGGTCTCCCAGTTTGATAGATTAGTTGATTGTGTAATGAATCAATATATTATGTAGTGTCACTGCATCTAGGTTGTGGATCGGTAGCTTGGATATAGGACCTGGTCGTGTCAATTCCATTTTTATAGGTATCATGGGTATGGTGTTGTTGTCTAGAGGGGCTTCCAACTATGGTTGTGTTGTGTTTTTTTGGGTTTTATTTTTTGAGAGGATGAACAAGGATGTAATACATTAATTAATAATTGTGTTAATGGTTGAACGGGAGTCCACGAAGGGGGTGTTTGCAGTTAGACTACAAGATTCTTGTGTTTTGATCATTTTTATGAGTGGATTAAAAAATGTATTAATTTAACCTTGGACCTTATTTCCTAGTTTGTATTTGGAATTCATTTGTATTGTTTCCTTTTAATATAATGTTTTTAGTGTCTGGTAGTTTATTTTTTAGTAATGAAATAACTATATTAATAAATCGATAATGTCGAGAGACAAATCGATAAGAAATTTGGTGGCTGTTTGTTTTTAATTGTGACGTATAGTGAGGAGGAATTAATATATAAACTTATGCAAGTAATAGTGATTTGTGGTGGTTTGTGCATGTAGGGTTTTAGAACAAGGGATGTTTTGGTGCGTTCTGGTTATTGTTTTGAAAATCCTTTGGTTGAGATGACTATTTTGTTCCAATAAATAAATATATATTCATGCAGTTCTTTATGATTTCAATATGCACCCCAACCATGTTGAGAAATACAAGCCTAAAATCACCATTATTATGGGAGAGGGGTTTATTTCCCAACACCCTGATGGGAAGATGGAGGGCTGGTTATTGGATCTTCTCTTTGGCCTCTTCTAAGAATTGGTTCTTCTAGACTCTTCAGGAAAGTTCCGAAGTTTTTGTGAGTCTGGTGTTTCTGTGAGTGAGGTGTGTTTACCATGTGTCTTCGTGATGTGTTCTATGTTGATTCATAGGTATCATCGAGATACAGTAGTGGTTATGGGCCATATGTTTCTTGGATAGATGTGATGTGGTATGTTTCCATGGTGTGACTGGGCACGTACTGCTAATGGGGATTGTAGATATGAGTCGTACCATCCAAAAAATCACAATTTGGGATAATAAATTAACTAGAAAAAAGTGGTGATGGGTACCCAAATATCTATGTTCTTACTACATTAATTTATATGACATGCATTATTTATTGAGAATTCCTTGGGTAGGTTGGAGTTGATAGTATACCATGTCAGGTGCTTTTGATGTTCTGATGTTTTCTCATAGGGGCATTAGTTTTCATTTCCCACATCAGCATAGGTGACATTAAGGGTTTCCCAACTGAGTATATTTTATTTCTCACCCGACATATATAAATGATTATTATATTTTCTAGGGGGATTACATAGACTATACTAGTCCTTACTGGCTTATACATTGGAGATGGATGTTGTGTCACTACTTTGTTTTATTTTGGTGCATACGTTTGATTTTTCTTTCTGTTTCTTGTTGTTCTACTCTAATCATAAATGTCAGATGGATTTTTGATTCTTTATAAATGATTCATGGAGTTTTTGGATGTTGATACATATTATCGTCCTATCTTGGATACTATAAAAATTTAAATGGTTATCATTTCTATGATATTTCTATACACTTGGTTCTTGTCTCCAACCTAGGGCCTATTTGAGGTGGAACTTGGTAGTCATTATAACTCCTTCATCATGATTAAGGATGTAATCAAAATCTTTCTACCCCTTCCCTCTTATTGATGAAGGTGGGTCATGAAAAAAATATGAAATCTCTATTCATAAACATGGTTCAATTCACATGTATCCCTTATGGGACAAGTGAAACTATTGGTAACATCCTCCTATATAGTGGATCAACATGCTGGTTAAAATTTACCACACACATTCTATCAAACCTATAATATGATGTAAAAAAGGATAATAGTATCTCAATATACCTTTCGAGGGGATATATTGTCCAAGACTGTGGGTTATATAGTCAAACATTCTCAGACAACTCAATACAGAATAAAAACCTCACTCAATAGATGTTGTCCCAAGGATTTTATCAAGTGTTCAGTATCAAATATTTAGGATTTTATACTTCATCAAACCTTAATTGGAAAAAAATGGAAAAATACTCAACCAACAATAGTAAAAGAAAGCACATTGAATATCAAAAAAAATCATAATTAGGAAGAAGAAATACTCAATCACGTCCTTGAATGATTACACACAATGTCCATATAGATGCAAGGTGTGTCTATGTTAACATATCATTTCGAATCACTCACACTCTCATTAAATGATTTTATAATATTACATGACATTTCCATATAGGGTAAATGGAATGTATGTGTTGATATGGAGATATAGATAACATCTTCCCATGATCATATACATTGTAGTATCTAGATAAATTACTTTGTTTGTATCCCTGAACTACCTATGTAAATTATAAGTACCTGGTGTTTATCACACTACACATGGTGAGTGTAGCCACATGATCTCATTGGATTGTGCTCCATTTATTTTATGTTTCATCTTCTATGGTGTACATTAGTGGTGTCCTGGACAAAACATTGTGGAACTACTCCCAAAGTTATATTGGTGCAGTCATTATACATGAAATAAAATCTAGAAATGGGTCATATTGAATGTCTTACATAACACATGACAATTGATCATTATCTCAATTCCAAAATCATAGTTGTTGGTTTGATGAAAATTCCCAACATATATTACTGAATTACATTCGTTGTATATGAATTTTTTTAATCCATGACATTGTATCATGGATTTACATATACAACTAAAACCACATATTTCACTAAAAATTCTTCTTTACATTAGTGATAATTGTTGGAAAATCCCTATAGAATTTATTAAAATTATTCTTTCTTTATAAACATCTTGGTAAATGACAAACATTTCATCACATCCCCACCTCACTCCAAAATGAAAAATGTGAGCGATGTTTCCATCCATGGATTTATTATGGATATTTCACACCATGATCCTATCAGTAATACAAAAAATTGATTCCACCAAATCAATCCATGGATCCAATGATCCAAAACAAAAATATTGTTATCTAGGTATTCATTGGTTAGTTGGATAAATGAATAATGAGGATGAATGTGCATAAATTTGTAATAGAGAACCAAAAATTAGAATAATTTGTAATGATACCAAATAGTTTTTAGATTTTCCAAAATTATTCAATATTATATTTATGATAAATAATAATTCAATCTGAATAGAAATTATCACCAATATAGTAGATAAAAAATCATACCTGAAAAATGATCAAACACGAAATAAATCTATTATCAATTTTATTCATTTTTATCATAAATTAATAAAGCATGGATAAATATAAAAAACAAGAATCCTACCTCTATGTGGATCAATCAAAAATGATGAATACATTTACGTCATTGTAGATGGAGATAAAAATATTCTCCACTAGTATAACGATCCTTCATCATGATATGATCTTATGTCATTCACCAACCATCCTCCAATGATTCCTCTCAATTCTTAGGGTTACTATGCAATCCAAATGAATTGGTAATTTAATTATATTTGTAAAGGGACTAAAATATTTATTTTTTAAATTAATTATTAAATAAAATATATTTATTTATTTCATTATGTTCTCTTAGAATAGATTTTAAGAAAACTACCAATGGTAATTAAAATTATATTTCACCTCATCTAATCCCATAGTTCTTAACACAATAGTGGTCTCATATTTATCATTAAAGAAATTTTTTAGGATTTATTGTTAATTTTGGGAAAATTGTGTTTGATTCTTGTTAATAAATTTAATAGTTTTAAAAAATTAATTATAGACTGACCAAGCCTCATAATCTCACATCCTCTGAACACCTAGAACCAAAAAAATTCTTATTAATTATCCAATATAATAAACTGGGAAAAAACCAAAAAATTTCATTGTTCTAATCTACCATACATATAATCCTGAATATAATTAAACTAATCAAAAAAGTGGGAGTAAAAGATCACTCAAATGAGTCTCCCACAACCACAATCATTCATAACAGTGTGATGATATTCCAAAAAACATGCATAGGAGGAGGACACATTCCCATGAAGGTTATTCCTCTATGATTCTCTATGCCTCAAACACCTTTGAATGTGAATCTCCTCTATCATGCCTAAACATATATTGGATGGTAGTATACAATCACTCCTGCTCATACCCCCTCGTCCACATCATGTTTAGAAGTCAATTAAACCAATACTAATATGGTTACAAGGTATGTAGTATACCACACCACATAACTATTATTTTATTATGAAAAAGGGATGTACAAAGAAACACGATGATAACCAACGAATGTGGAATAAAATATGATAATTTCAAACTACAATGTCCATCATTGTTTATCTGGAATGAACTCTAAATCTGTTGGGACTTTTCTCATCCCAATAAGGAATATTAGAGTGATCAAAACCATCAAAACCTCCCAAAATAAGAACCTAGTGTGGTATCCCACTAGCTTTGACAAGTATAAAAGTTAATTTTAAAGTCTATCATTTATGAATAAACAATGTTTTGCACTGATGGTAGAGTGGTAACTATTATGATATTAAAAATATATTTTATGTTAATTGTTCCTCCCAACTATTAATAAAAACATATATGGTAACATGAATAATGATCATAAGAACATCGATAGTTCACATTACCTAGATACATTGTTAGATCAAAAAAATATAATAAACAAAATTTGGGTGCAAAAAAAATGACATCATCCTCTCCTTATTTATTCCTTTATGTATGACTCGATTTCTATAATGATCTTCATGGGAATTGAATAGCGATTGAATACATTCTATACAAAATTTTTCCCTAAACTAGCCAAAAAAAATTTCTTCATCACTATATAGTATAGACAACATGAGTTAGGATTCAACACATTTAATACCCGATTTTATGCACATATCATTAAAATATATCATAATATATCTTCATCTCCAATACATGTACATCTAAAAAACCGTTTATAAATCCTCCTTTGGTAGTGAGTCAGTTTTCATAATATGTCTACGAGAAGGGTTGTTGATATTGATACCATTAAATAATCCATAATGATCATATTCAGATGGTATATGGTTATGAAACATGACATATTTGAAATCCATATGTTATACCTCCCTGATACTATGATGAAGAATGAACATAATAACAATTTACTAGAGGTCATCCACACCAACATACCATATATATTGTTCTCACACTCACACACAAAGAGTACAAGTATATCATCAATGAAGACTATCCCAGAATGATTAAAAAGATATTAATTTTCTAATCCACAATTCATAATAATGTAAAATGGCATAGAACATACCTAACATTATCATCATGAAATCAAAATATCAATTGAATATTTTTAATAAAATTTACTTTTTTATCGTGAACTAATACTAGAGTTGGTGATAACATTCCACATGGTCAAACTCTAACAACCGAATCATCCAAAAACACTTGTTTATGAACTCAGATTTTCCCATGATAGAAATGAATTCCTTACACCATAAAGATCATGCTAAAAAATATCTCCAATCCTATAGAACACATTACATTATCAGGGGAACGAATTTGGTCTACCTAGCTAACAACGCTATTTTTGACAAAACCAATTCTTTTTAAAACTACAAAAAACACCATCATCCCAAATATTTCAATAGGTATCATATGATATTTTTTCCTAAATATTAATGAAAAATATGTGGTTTCAGTCCTTAAAAAAGTCCCTACAATCTTTGATGGTTTAAACAAGACACATCCACTAGAATTACAACCTCACAATCCATTAACAATACAGGATAAAAAATACCACCACACCTAAATTTGTAAAGGTAACAGTTGCTAACTAATAATATTACCAACATAAACTCATACACATGTGATCATCTAGATCTACCCAGGATCACTCATTATAATTTGTAAAAAACTATTCCCAAACAAATGAAAAAACCATTACACTAACTATTGGAAATATGAGAATGTATTGTAGGAAACTACTCTATACTGAGGAAATCATTGTAGTATCTCACTAAAACTGTTATGTGATTTCACATGATATATACACTCTACTTCTAGGTTCTTTTCAATATTTCTATAGAATCTTATAATATTAGATTCATTCTATATGAGTCTCCAACACAAGGGTTAAAAAAAGGATCCACTGTTATCTGTGGAATTTCAAAAGGATATATGATTACGGATAAATGACTCATTATTACATGAGTACTATGAAAATAGGGAATTGAATAAATGAAACATAACTTGACATGAAAAAAACACATATGATAACATAATTATTTGATATAATCCTTCATTTTTATCACCTACTTACCAAAACTATGTATTTTTCCAAAACAATAAAAATTGAAACAGCCCCAAAGACACATGTTAGAGGGAATATACCATTGAACATAAATACTATTTTAATTCTATTGAAATAACATGCCAGATTTTTTTGATCATGTAAAAGAAATAAATTTTTATTGTGTAAATTTTTGTGTTCATTGATTTTTTAATTTCAAGCCTTACATTAATAAAAAGGGGCTAATATAATTCCTTATGTCTAGCTCAAGACCCTACTAGTTCTTCTAGATAAGTATCCTCTAGCATTTGTGGTTGTCCATTATTCTGACTATAAGGATTCCAATACTAGAGTGGTGTAATATGGATAGGGATGTTGGAATGAAGCCATTGTTCCAACCACCTTCAACTACTTTAACATATCCTCCATTATGTGTGTTTCCATACATTCATTTTTAATCCAAACAATACATATAAAATAGTGGTGTATTGACTATCTCTCTTACTAAAGAATAATGTGTAATAAAATCTCCCATGACATATCAAATCCCATAACAAGAATAAAAATTTCAATGCATCGAATATCAAATTTTTTCCATGGTCTCTGAAGAAACCTCATGTTTTATTAATTTTGTAGAATGCATGCTATCAAGCTGTCCTTATGTCGTTGCATTGCAGGATAAACCTACCTAGGAAGAAAATGATATATAATAAAACCTATAATATCATTATCCATTACCAAAACATTTACGTGGGTTTCATTCTAACATGACGCATCCACCTTAATCACTGGATGTGGTTCTACAATTAGATAAGAAAAAGAAAGAACGAACTATTAAAAATTACTATGTAACACCACTTAATGTTCAAGCCTTATCAAAGAGTCCATATAAATAATTGGGTCATACTCTAAACATGGATACTGAAACAATACTAGAATTCATCATAAATACACATTGAATGAATAAAACACAGACAACAGTCAATGAAAATTTATCTATTTAAGATTATAAAACGACTAGGAAATCACAACCTATTACAATATTATGCATGTATGTATGTTTTCCATACATGAAATGCCTACATGTACTATGTGAAAAAAGATGGTTATCAGCGACCTGGTGAAGGTATATTGCTATTGTTACACCAAAAATGGGTTCCCTATATAGAAATACTAAAATGAAATTTTTTAATAGTACTTTTATTATGGCAAAAAAAACCTCATATCTATAAAAAAACTCCAAACTATAATCCAAAGGATAAAAAAACTGCATATGACACTTTTATGTCATGAACTGATGTGACAATAAATGAGATTAAACATCCCCATTAAAAAATCCAATATTATAGGGGCTGGAAAATAGCACAAAAATATAATATCACACATATGGTTTGAATTATCCAAAAAAAATGTACACAAAATCATTTTTAAAGACCATAAAAAAGTAAAATTTAATAAAACTGTAAATAATGTATGATAATATTTATAATCACTCATTCTTATAAAAAATTAATATATCATAATGACTAAAAATGAGGGAAATACATGCCTTCCTAATATTAAAAATAAATTCATACATACCCAAAAGAGGGGACATCAATAAATTGCAAAATAGATGTACACCTAAATCTGAATATAAAAAATGAGACTCCACCTGATCTTATAAGTTCGAATACTCCTGAAAAAATTAAATTTTTATCCAATGAAATGAAATGTTCATGGAGAAGCCATGCAACTTTGAGTATAAAAAACATTACATGAATACAATAAAACACAAAACATAATGTGTCTACTGTATGTATCTCATCACTAACAGATATGTCCAACATGATATGATACACAATGATAAATAATGATGTCCCATAGATAAATATAAAAGTCTATAATTCCTGAAATGTATCTAATAATTTATTACATAGATCTAGATGATGTTTCACAATAGTGGTCACAAGGGATGAAATAAAACACGAGTTATACTGAAAATGAAAATTCTCATTGAATCGGTTAGTTGGGCTAGTCTAGGGAAGATAAATCTGATAGTGTACTGAGGGGTTTCAACTATGGAACACACTTGATCTAACCATATATAATATTAAAGAATGTATAGAATATAAAAAGTGTGTGACAACACATAGGGTTCACTAGGGGGAATACATATGCTAATGGAATCATCTTCATAGATAGTGGATTGAAACTTAGGAAAATATATGTAATGTGGGTTACAATGAAGAACCTTGGAAAAAAATTGAATGAAATGATCATCAAACTCAACCTCTCAATGGAATAAATTCTCTATGGAGATAAGATATAAAATATAATTGGTATAAAAATATACTCTATAATAACGAACATAGTTGACTGATATTGGTCTTAGGAATATATTGTCTGGACGCTCTCCTATGGTGGAGACATCATGCCTCACAAAAACCTCACTCGAATAAATAAACAGAAAATTATCACCAATGTAGGTCCATATACACATCAAAATATCAAAATGATGATGAAATATAGATGAGATATCAACATATCCTCAAAGATGTACATAGTTTGTCTGTATGAATACATGGAATGTCCCTCAAATTATAGCACTAACCATGTCTTTCACTCAAATTAAAAGAATTTTAAATATTACATATCATATCCACAAATGGTGTATGAATTGTATGTATCAATCTAGAAGATAGTGTTACATATACCCATTAATATTTACACTATTCTTTGTCAATTATCATGGTCATGGTTGAGTTCCAAATTTTTTTCATGTACTCCTTCCTGCCAATGTACATAAAAAGAACACAATTTCAAGGCTACACCATACGGTTTTTGGGGGAACACAATATCTATGGAATGTACTCCCGATACACATTTAGCAGACTTCAATGGTTTTCACAGTGGGTTGCATCAACCACACTGGGTAATATAATATGTCCTCTTAGGAATGTAATCAATGTACAAGTTGAATTTGAAATATAGGGGCCAAAATTTATGTGGGTATAATAATATGTCATGTGATCTTATGCTCTATATAGAAACACTAAAATCTATTAGTGGGGATACACGATTTGTCCTCTTGAAGTGTATTTCATGTATATCTAGATTTTATATATTCTAGAATTTTTTTTGTAGCACTACTCACCCAACTATTTCCATTGAAATTTCTAGAAATAGACACATATGTATTAGATCTATGGTTGATCGAACAGTCTCACCGTCATTTTGTTGATTCTATCTATGTCCAATAATTAGTAGAAGAACATTATCACATATATTCTTCACCATATATTAAAACCTCACATGAAAAAAATTAATCTATCATTCGATCTAATTCAATCATATCAATTTATGATTCAATCAATAATACAAGAAATGACTTCTTGTAATTGGCATATTTCACCAATGATCAAATGTGAGTTTTTTTAGTTTTCATAAGCCTGCTAAATAAAAAACAGAATTTAATAACATTCATGTAGTGAGGGGATAAAAGGAGAAATCAAATGAAATGAGAATAATTATCAACTATGTTTAGATTATATATAATCCTCCTCAATTTGAATGGTGATAAAAAATAAATCAAACAAAATTAAAATTATCCCTCAAATCCATGATGAGAAACTCATATATAGAAAATGATCAAATTTTAAATGAATATATTCATCAATATATTTTTCTGTTAGTATGATATTAAGTTGAAGATAAGTCCACTAAATTGTTAATACATTAATTTTAATCAATCATTGATGGTGATTGATTGAATATCGTTAGTGTTGACATGATCAGCAATCCTTGGTGTCCATGTAATGCTTGGTCTTGATTTGATATGATCTCATCTAATAATGATCCTCCAATTGCTCCACTTCAATGAATTCTCTTAATTAATATAGCTATGAGGATTACACTATAAATTGGTCATAACATCATTTTCTTGAGGAAAAAAAAGGTCACTAAATTAATGTAATAAATGAAAAAAATAATTTATTTTCATCATTATTTTCACCAATAGGGACTTTTATCCAAACAACTAATGATGAAAAATATTATTTCATTCATAGGGTAAAACATATGTCCAAAACTCAATGATGGTCTCAAATTTCGTATTAAAAAAGTATTTGAGATTTATTTATGTTTATTAGAAAATGGGTTAATATATGATACTAAAATATTTAATATATTTAAAATATCAATTATGGGCTCATTAAGACAAAAAATATCACATTACCACATCACATGGATTTTAAAAAAATTAATATAAATTGTGGAATTAATAATTTGAACAAATTCATACAATAAAAATATAGACTGAGAATCATATCATCAAATATATGAGGGTTCTATTTCATACACAGTGAAGGGGGACTGGTTGAATGATGAAGAGATTAAATTTTGTCTGATATAGTTATTGAAACAAAACAAGAGTTCATTTTCGTTGTAGATGATTTAGGATTTAGTTAGGTTGTGGTGACTATTATTCCCTATGAATCAATAATATATAACTATCTCATGATATATGTTTTGAGTCCATGTCTGATATGAGTTTCTATCATTAAAATTGAATACTGAAAGTATATAAGCGTTTCATACCCATAAAAATTGGTGTCACAAAAAATTTAGTGTAACACCCTGAGATTTTATGAGAATTTTTTTTATTTCTTATGTTATACGCAACACCCAAGGAATCTTTCACAGCACACAATACGGACTTGGCTTGCATTACATGCAATCGCGACCTTCCTCGATGGCGTGTGTAGTACGCAATACCGGGTTTCACAAAACAACGATATATTATTATTAACTAGCCATTATGAATAGTATTAACAACATTTTGAATTTTATTATTCATCTTACACATTTTATAGAACATGGTAAGCGAACAAAATAAATTTTTCGGGTAAAATAAGTATTTTTTAAAAAATGCAGTTTTGGCGCCTTTTGATGGCGCACCCACATTAAATCTAGTTTTTACCATGTTTATAAGATCAATTTGACAAAATAAAAAACTTCTTTTGAATCATGGAATAAAAATTTACTTTGGATAAATTTTTGATATTTTTCTGATAACTTCCATATTATGATGAATAGTAAAAATACGCTAATTTTTAATTAATTTTTTTTTCTCATTGAGATAATTTATGTGGTTAAATTATAAAATTGAATGGTTTTAATGTATAAATAGAATATATTTATACCATTTAATATAATGTATGTCATTATCATTAATTTCACATTGAATTCATAGGTAAAAACATTTCAATCTTTGACAATGTTTTAACTTCTAAAACCCGTTTTCTTAACAACATGATTTATTTTAAATTAATTACTGCAACTTATATGATTTGAATTTTGAAAAATGGATTCAATATTAGGAATCAGTGGGTCCAAATTATGTTAATAGTATACTTTTTATTTTTAGGCATTATGAATAATAACTGCGGTAAATTTTATTTACAATAGTTAAAGGTAAATCAGGTAATTAAGGGTAAATATAAGACTATAAAATTAACCTAACACCTGCCATAATCCAATTGTTTGACTAACAAACGACCCATATCACCTAAGAGTCGGATTAGAATCATTTAATGGACATTTTTCCATGAAAATTATTTAATTATTATTAAAACCAAAGAATGTGACAACATTTCACTTTCTTAAATCTTATAAGTATAATAATTTTAATTTAGCGATAAACTTAATGAATCTTAGAAAATGAATAGTCTACAGAAATATAATACAATTATCTACATCATAAGAATTTATTTATAATTTTTAGGGATTAAATAATTATCATTAATTATGACACAATAGTGATGTTGAAATTATTTTATTAATTAAAATATCAAATAAATGATTTTAAAAATATTAAAATAAATATTATATGAACTATTTAATGTGATACAATAATTTTATAGATACATATGACATTTTATAAATCTATTTAAGCTTTTAGTTTGAACATATCTCATGTATTTATATTTTTTAAATTAAAATAAATGAATAGTGTCAAAATTGACCCTATTGTTATTTTATAAAAATAACATATTATAAAATTGTTTAAAAATCACAAAAATATTTAAAAATTATAAATTAAAATTTATAGTGTCTAATATTTCATAAATTGTCAAATTATCGAAATGTCAAAACAAAAATCTAATTATTTATAATAATTTAAAATTTAGAATATTATTACCACAAGTAAAATAAAATTGATAAATAAGGATAAATCAAGTTTATAGTGTTTAAAATAAATTCCTAACATGTCTATATTATATTGGTTGATGAGATTACATCCCTATCTCATCTAATATTCTGATATGAGTCATTTTGGAAGTTTTTAAGTGGGGTTGGGATTTAATATAAACTAATATTTCTTATATTTCGAAAGGTGTCCCTCTCCTCCCTTATAAAAGGGAACCTCCTCCCTCTCCTCCTCACACCAATTTGAGCCTTCAATCTCGGCCAATCCCTGCCCATTTCACTTCCACACTTCCCTAGAAATATCATAGAGGTCCTGGTCTTGTTCAAAGACCAATTTTAGTTCCCTAAGAGGAGGTATCAAAGAGGCGCTTCTATGAAGAGGTAATGTCGGTTACCGATTCTTTCAACTTTATTTCTTCTTCCACTTATTCTTCTTTAGTTGTTTCATTATTAATTAATATCATAAGTTTCACTCATATACTGGTATGTTATTATAATTATGAAACAACCCTATTTCACTATCTATCCGTCCTACGGAAAATGAAATCACTGCACGTGCGTATGTACGGAATACCGTCTCCACGTCATGGTGTAATCTATATTCCATAACCACCTTACTTGGATGGGTATAATGGTGCAAATAAATAAATATATATGATTATTGTAAAGTTTTATTGATTCTGAAATAGTACACAAACACTATAATACAATTCCACGATCATGGGAATGATATCATCACTCGTGTGTACATGCGGAATACCGTCTCCACGATGTGATGTGATTTTTTCTACATGATCTTCATTGAATATTGATTATATAAATGAATTGAATGAATAAATATGATATATATTACACAAATACCATTCTGTAAATGAGGTATCTATTACCTAAAGAGAAAAATAAGAATTTATTCGACAAAAAACGAATAAGAACAAAAAGTAATAAACACCTGAATAAAAAGTTGTAATGAAATGTTACTAATAAGAAGAAAATAATATGACCATATATGATATCATAACAATAATTATGATTCTGGAATAATTCAATAACATTATTTAAATCATTATACATGAGTTTCGGACACTTATGAAGTAAATTGGACCTAAGGTAAGGGAAAATATCACAATCTCATTTTTATCCGAGATTTTTTATACTTTGGTATTTACTGGGGTGTATGTTATCATCCACATCCATGTTCCCTGAATATGTAATATTTTTTCCATCCAACTACAATGGTTTAAATCCAATTTTACCCTTCGGTGAGATTTTAGTAATGGATATGAAAGGAATCTATTGTCATTTTTCGTATCAAGTACTTTTGGACTTTTCTGACAAAAGTACGAGAAGAATGTTTTTTTAACTTATACAGAATGAATGGATTCTTAAAACATTATTTCCAAGAAGCTTCATTTACAAGTTTTCAAGATTATTTTTAATCAACTTCTTTTAGTTTAAAATTGTATGACATGTTATGAAAGGAGAATGTTTTTGAAGTATAAAGGATATTTTCCAAAAGAATGGAGTTCAAGTGTTTTATCAAAATTATTTTCCATCTATGATAATATAGGGTTTTGTATCTATCCCTTTTATTACATTGATTTTATTATATTGTGATGGAATTATTTTTATGAATTCCTTTTTCTTATATTAATTTTTTTATGATGTCATGATGTTTAATAATCCAATTTTTATTACATGGGTTATGCATTGATGTATGATTTACGATTTTGTGGCACACATAAGAATGGTTTCATTATGAGATGGGTGGGACCTATATGTCCCTCTAATGCATTGGGTAATGATTTTATATCTCATGAGATAGACATGTCTGGAATGGCAGGTTAAACAGGTTCAGTGAAACATGACTGAAACGAGGAGTGAACTCGGTTCAGAAATGGACTTTGTCCACTAAGATAGTCTTGGAAATGTGTCTTGACTAATAAGAAATGATTCTCTATGATTATGTGTGTATGCCAAAAAGTTTCATGTTTTAAGTTATGATTATTGGGATTAGATTTCACTACCATGATTTATCCCATGTTATGAAATTATGATCTCTTTTGCAGGGAATGATTTCCAAAATGTTATGTTCTTATGAATTTGATGTGATTGATATTTATTTTGTTTACCCATACTGAGCATTTGAGCTCACCCTTTTGTATGTTTTCTTTCCCCAGTTCAGGAAGAAGGGTATCAAGTAAGATATGCCAAAAAGGGACTATAGATATGATGAAATAAATGGGAGACAGTGTAGATTCTTTATGAACCAGTGGTTTATGTTTCCCAGTTTTTAAAGAAACTATACCTATACGGTTCATTCATGGTTTTGTTATATGTTGTAATATGTATGCTTCAATTTTGAAGTATTAACCACGTATGTAAAGTATGGGTATCTATAGTTGTTATCAGAGGAATTGTGTAGTCATCCATTGGAAACTAGGATGTGAAATCCTTAGTAAGAAACCTAAGGATATGTCTAAGCATAGAACTGAATCTTAGTGTTTTATAAATGGCCATGAACAACCTATGATAATACCATAAGTGTGAAATTTTATTCTTGATTATGTGGTTTTCCTATTATAAATAGTGTTGCTCACACTATTATTCTTGGTTTTAGTCATTGGCTAGAACCCAAAGAAACCATGTTAATGCGGAATGCGAAGGGAAATGCAATGATTGTCCCCCTGAGAAACCAAACGTTATGGGAGATGGAATACAAAATCATGTAGCCATGCTCACACAACTTTCTCAAGCTATGAATCATGCCGGAATTCCAAATTAGAAATGGAAGGAGCAACATTCTGTCGAATCCTTCATGAGGCAACGTCCACCTTCATTCAGCGGGTCTTCAGATACATTAGTGGCTAAACAATGGATCAGCACCATTGAAAAGATATGTTCAGTTCTTCAATTTTCTGAACAAGATAAAGTCATCATAGCAATGTATCATTAGGGAGGTGATGCTGATAAATGGTGGAATCTTAATAAGAATACGAGGAAAAAGGATGAAATTGAGTCCATGGAATGGGACGAGTTCAAGAACTTATTTTTCATTAAGTATTTCACTCGTATTCTTCGAACAAATATGGAGAAGGAGTTTCTTTAATTGAAGCAAAAGGATGATGAATCCGTTGGTACCTATGAAGAAAATTTTACAAGACTTGCAAGGTACACTTCTGGAATTATTATCCATCCTGAGAGTAAGATCGATCGATTCATTAGTGGCTCAAAACCAATCCTTTGAAGGGCATTAGCCATTAGGGATTTCAATTGCTATGAGTAAATTGTTCGATGTGATCTCAAGGATGAGATGAAGATTGGTGTAACCCATCAGTCACATGGGTTTGATAAGAAGAGTAAAATGGAATTCAAAGGAAAATCTAAAGACCACACAGAAAAGAATATGAGTTTTTCCTTGTGCTCAATGTGTCGAATGAAACATAGAGGAAATCGTCTTAAAGGGACAAGAAAATTTTATAAGTGTGGAAAAGAAGGTCATCGGGCAATTGAATGTCAAAATAATGGGAAGAAGATGTCTAATGATGCAAATAAAGGAAGGGATACACAGAATAAACCTACTACACTTCAATGTTTCAAGTGAAAGTACATGCGGCATTATGCCAATCAATGCCCAAATCCAAGGGTTGATGATTATGATCGACGTCAACAAACACTTAAGGCCAAAGACAAAGTAAAGTCACATGAAATTACTATCGGCGATGTGGAGTAAGACAATGAAGTGGTGAGAGGTACACTTACCATCCACTCTAAAGTAGAAAATGTTTTATTTGATTCTGGATACACCCACTATTTTATTTCGGAAGAACTTTATAAGGGTATCACCGTATTACCTCAACAATTAGATGTTGAGTTGGCTATGACAACTCCTAATTGCACAACAGTTGCATCAAAAGTATACAATTCTTCTCTGATTGAAGTTTGTGGGAAAGTGCTTCCTACAAATATTTTGATCCCTATTATAGTGGAATTTGATTTGATTCTTGGCATGTATTGGCTTTCTTTATATGGAGCTCATATCAATTTCCAAAAAGGGAAGTCACGTTTCATGTTCCAGATCAATCTATGATCGTCTATCGATGCAAGGATGAACATAACCTTCCAGTGGAAATTTCTTCTATCTTATGAGCCTTGATTCCACTAAATGAAGGTTATTTATCTCAAATCGTTGGAGAGAAACTCACGATTAATAATATTCCCATTGTACGGGAATTTGATGATGTCTTTCTAGAGGAATTTCCAGGTCTTCCACCAAATCATGAAGATGAGATTTCAATAGAACCCATACTAGGTGCTTTGCCTATTTCAAAGACACCATATAGAATGGCCCCAATTGAGTTGTAGGAATTGAAGAAACAACACCATGAGGATCTTGATAAAGGATTCATACGCCCTAGTGTGTCGCCTTGTGGAGCACCAATTATGTTTGTTATTAAGAAAGATGGATCAATGATACTCTGCATTTATTATCGAGAACTTAACAAGATAACTATCAAGAAAAAATATCCTCTCCCACGCATTGATGACCTATTTGACCAACTACGCAGAGCTCAATAATTTTCCAATATTGATCTTCGTTCAGGGTATCATCAATTAAGGGTCAAAAGGGATGATATACCAAAGATGACTTTCCGTACAAGGTATGGACACTATGAATTTATAGTGATGCCATTTGGTCTTACTAATGAACCTTCTATCTTCATGGATATGATGAATAGAGTCTTTAGAGACTATCTTGATCAATTTGTGGTAGTCTTTATAGATGATATTCTTGTCTATTCAAAGAGCAACGAAGAACATGAAGATCACTTGAGAAATTGTATTAAAGACCCTAAGAAAGAAGAAGCTTTATTCTAAATTTACCAAGTGTGAATTTTGGCTTCAAAAAATTTCATTTTGGGTCACATAACCTCAACAGAGGGGTTATCTATGGATCCAGCAAAAACAGAGGTTATTGAAAGATGGACGAGACCAACAATAGTAACTGAGATCCGAATTTTTCTTGGTTTGGCTGGATATTACTGACGTTTTGTGAAAGATTTTTCAATGTTATCTAACCCACTCACCAAGTTGACTAGAAAAGGAGTTATGTTTGTTTGGATAGAGGAATGTGAAGAAAATTTCAAAGAGATAAAAAGAAGGTTAGCCAGTGCTCATGTGCTCACACTACCTTGCAGTGGAGAAAGGTTTTTGATATACAGTGATTCATCCAGGAAGGGACTGGGGTGTGTTCTCATGCAAAATGATATGGTGATTGCCTATGCCTCACGACAGTTGAAAATGCATGAGCAAAATTGCCCAACTCATGATTTGGAGTTAGCTGCAGTAATCATTGCATTAAAGATTTTGAGGCATTACCTTTATGGTGAATGATGTGATATTTATACTGATCATAAAATATTAAAGAATATTTTCACACAAAAGGAGCTGAATATGCATCAAAGAAGATGGTTGGAGCTGATTAAGGATTACGACTGCTCAATTCATTACCACCCTGGGAAAGCAAACAAGGTAGCAGACACATTAAGTCGACAAGACCATGCTAGCTTATCCATGATGAGGATCACAAAAGATCCAATATTTATGGATTTACAATGGTTGGATCATGGAATTTTGATGGAAGGTGAGAAATATTATCTTTCTCAAATGAATGTTCAACCATCTATACATGTAACGATTCAAGAGGCACAGAAAGAAGATGTCGAGTTACAAAAGAAGGTGAAAAATGTTCCTGAATTCAACTTTGATTGTGATGGGATAATAATGTTCAGGAATTGGGTTTGTGTTCCTCCCATCCCTGAATTACAGAAGGAGATACTGGATGAGTCTCATAGTTCTTCATTCTCTATTCATCTGGGAAGCACGAAGATGTATAGGGACCTGATAGAGTACTTCTAATGGGATGGCATAAAAAGATATGTTGCAGAATATGTCTCTCGATGCTTGGTTTGTCAGAAAGTTAAAGCTGAGAGACAGAAGCCTAAGGAGATGTTGCAACCATTACCCATACAATAATGGAAAGGGGAAAACATCACTATGGACTTTGTCACTGGATTTCCTAAAACATCCAAAGGAAATAATGCTATCTGGGTCATAGTTGATCGTCTTAAAAAGTCTACACACTTCATTTCTATTAGAGATGATTTCTCTCTAGATCAGATTTCCAAGATATGTGTAAAGGGAGTGTTATGATTGAATAGAGTAACACATTCTATTATATCTGATCGGGATCCGAGGTTTACCTCAATGTTCTGGCGAAGTCTTCAGCATACTCTGGATACAGAGTTGAGTTTCAGCACTGCTTATCATCCTTAGACAGACGATCAGTCTGAGAGGACAATTCAAACACTATAATATATGTTGAGAACTTTCTCTATAGATTTTTCTGGTGGTTGGGATCAACACCAACATTTGGTGGAATTTTCCTATAATAATAGCTTTCACTCCTGTATTCAGATGGATCCTTATGAAGCTATCTATGGAAATAAATTCAGGACTCCAACATGCTGGGTTGATGTTTTAGAATGAATGCTATTAGGACCTGATCTTGTTGATGATATGGTAGAAAAGGTCAGATCTATTCAGCAATACATAGGAGCAGCTCAGAGTCGACAAAAAAGTTATGCCAACAACCGAAGAAAAGACCAACAATTTGAAGTGGGTGATAAAGTGTTCTTATGAATATCTCATTGGAAGAGGGTCATGAGATTTGGAAAGAAGGGAAAGTTGAGCCCTAGATATATCAGTCCTTTTGAAATTCTGGATCGTGTTGGGAAGGTAGCTTACCGATTGGCGCTTCCACCGAATCTCTCTCAAGTTCACGATGTTTTCCATGTATCTCTCCTAAAAAAGTACATACGTGATCCTTCACATGTACTCAGCTCAGAAGTTGTACCGCTGGAGCAAGATATTTCTTATGAAGAACAACCGATAGAGATTTTGGATCGTTGCAAAAAAGTCCTACGGAACAAGACCCCTCGCTTGGTGAGAATTTTATGGATGAACCACCAATTAGAAGAAGCTACGGGGGAACTTGAGGATATGATGAGGGATAGGTATCTCATCTGTTTGTAATGAAGTGATGAATTTCGAGGGGAAAATTCATTTTTAGGGGGTAGAATGTAACACCCTGAGATTTTATGAGAAATTTTTTTTTATGTCTTATGGAATACGCAACACCCAAGGAATCTTTCACAGCACACAATACGGACTTGGCTTGCATTACACGCAATCGCGACCCTCCTCGATAGCATGTGTAGTACGAAATACCAGGTTTCACTAAACAATGATATATTATTATTAACTAGCCATTATGAATAGTATTTAACTAAATTTTGAATTTTATTGTTCATCTTACACATTTTCTAGAACATGGTAAGAGAGAAAAATATATTTTTTGTGGAAAATAAGTATTTTTAAAAAAATGCAGTTTTGCCGCCTTTTGATGGCGCACCCACATTAAATCCAGTTTTTGACATGTTTATAAGATAAATTTGACAAAATGAAATTCTTCTTTTGAATCAGGGTATTAAAATTTACTTTGGATAATTTTTTTTATTTTTCTGATAACTTTCATATTTTGATGAATAGTAAAAATACGCGAATTTTTAGTTAAAACAACTTTTTTTCATTGAGATAATTTATATGGTTAAATTATAATATTGAATGGTTTTAAAGTATAAATAGAATATATTTTTACTATTTAATATAATGTATTTCATCAGTATTAATTTTACATTGAATTCATAGGTAAAAACATTTCAATCTTTGGCAATGTTTTAACTTCTAAAACCCGTTCTCTTAACAACGGGATTTATTTTAAATTAATTACAGCAACTTATATGATTTTAATTTTGAAAAATGGATTCCATATTAGGAATCAGTAGGACGAATTTATGTTAATAGGCTACTTTTTATTTTTGTGCATTATGAATAGTAACAATGGTATATTTTATTTACCATAGTTAAAGGTAAATCGGATAATTAGGGGTAAATATAAGATTATAAAATTACCCTAACACCTTCCAAAATCCTATTGGATGACTAAAAGTCGACCCATATCACCTAAGGGTCGGATTAGATTCATTTAATGGACTTTTTTCTATGAAAATAATTTAATTATTATTAACACCAAAGAATGTGACAAAATGTCACTTTCTTAAATCTTATAAGTATGATAATTTTAATTTAGTGATAAACTTAATGAAACTTCGAACATGAATAGTCTCCAGAAATATAATACAATTATATACATCATGAGAATTTATTTAGAATTTTTAGGGATAAAATACTTATCATTAATTATGAAACAATAGTGATGTTGAAATTATTTAATTAATTAAAATATCAAATAAATGGTTTTAAAAATATTAAAATAAATATTATATTAACTATTTAATGTTCTCCACTAATTTTCTAGATACATATGACATTTTATAAATCTATTAAATCTTTTATTTCGAACATATCTTCTATATATTTTTATTTAAATTCAAATAAATGAATAGTGTCAAAATTGACACTATTGTTATTTTTTAAAAATAACATATTATAAAATTCGTTAAAAATCACAAAAAAATTTAAAAATTATAAATTAAAATTTTATATGGTCGAAAATGTCATAAAGTGTCAAATTATATAAAATTCACAACACATATGTAATTATTAATAATAATTAAAAATTTAGAATATTATTACCACAAATAAAATTAAATTGATAAATAAGGATAAATCAAGTTGATAATGTTTAAAATAAATTCCTAAAAAGTTTAAATTTTATTGGTTGATGATATTACAACCTATATCATCTAATATTAGGATATGAGTCATTTTAGAAGTTTTTAAGCAGGGTTGGGATTTAATATAAACTAATATTTCTTATATTTCCAAAGGTGCCCCTCTCCTCCCTTATAATAGGGAACCTCCTCCCTCTCCACCTCACACCAATTTGAGCCTTCAAGCTCAGCTAATCCCTTCCCATTTCACTTCCCCACTTCCCTAGAAATATCCTATAGGTCCTGGTCTTCTTCAAAGTCAAATTTTAGTGCCCTAAAAGGAGGTCTCAAAGAGGCGTTTCAAAGAAGTGGTAATGTCTGTTACCGATTCTTTCGACTTTATTTCTTCTTCCACTTCTACTTATTTATTTGTTTCATTATTAATTAATAACATAAATATCACTCTTATACTGATATGTTATTATATGTATGAAACAATGCTATTTCACCATCTATCCATCCTACGGAAAACGAAATCATCACGCGTGCGTACGTACAGAATATCGTCTCCACGTCGTGGTGTAATCTATTTTCCATCACCACCTTACATGGAAGGGTATAATGGTGAAAATAAATATCTATATATGATTATTTTAAATCGGTATTGATTCTGAAATATTATACATACACTCCAATACAATTCCATGATCATGGGAACGATATCATCGCTCGTGCGTACGTACGGAATACCGTCTCCATGATGTGATGTGATTCGTTCTACATGATCTTCATTGAATAATGATTATATAAATTAATTTAATTAATAAATATGATATATAGTACACTAATACCATTCTGGAAATGACGTATCTATAACCTAAAGAGAAGAATAAGAATTTATTCGACAGAACACGCATAAGAACAAAAAGTAATAAACAGCTGAATAACAAGTTGTAATGAAATATTACTAATAAGAAGCTAATAATATGACCATATATGATATCTAACAATAATAATAATTCTGTAATAAGTCAATAACATTATTTAAATCATTATACAGGAGGTTCGGACACTTACGAAGCAAATCGGACCTAAGTTAAGGGAAAATATCACAATCTCATTTTTATCCGAGATTATTTATACTTTGGTATTTACTGGGGTGTATTTTATCATCCACATAAATGTTCCCTCAATAGTTAATATTTTTTCCATCCACCTAAAAAAAATTTAATCCAATTTTACCCTTCGGTGAGTTTTTAGTAAAGGATATAAAAGGAATATTTTGTAGTTTTTCATACGAAGTACTTTTTGACCTTTCTAACAAAAGTACGAGAAGAATGTTTTTTGAATTATACTGTATGAGTGGATTTTTAAAACATTTTTTCCAAGAAGCATCCTTTAAAAGTTTACAAGTTTATTTTTAATCAACTTCATTTAGTTTAAAATTGTATAAAATGTTATGAACGGAAATGTTTTTGAAGTAGAAACGATATTTTCCTCAAGAATGGAGTTCAAGTGTTTTATCAAAATTATTTTCCATCTAAGATAATATAGGGTTCTGTTTCTATCCCTACTATTACATTGATTTGATTATGTTGTGATGGAATTATTTTTATGAATTCCATTATCTTATATGAATTGTTTTATAATGTCATGATGTTTAAGAATCCCATTTTTATTACATGGGTTATGCAATGATGTATGATTTATGATTTTGTTGCACACATAAGAATAGAATCATTATGAGATGGGTGGGACCTATATATCCCTCCAATGAATTGGGTAAATATTTTATATCTCATGAGATAGACATGGCTAGAACCGCAGGTTAAATAAGTTTTGTGAAACAGGACTGAAATGAGGAGTGAACTCGGTTCAGAAATGGACTTTGTCCACTAAGATAGTCTTGGCAATGAGTCTTGACCAATAAGAAATGATTCTCTATGATTATTTGTGTATGACACAATTTTTCATGATTTATGTTATGATTATTGGGATTACATTTCACTACCATGATTTATCCCATTTTATGAAATTATGACCTCTTTTGTAGGGTAGGATTTCCAAAATGTTATGTTCTTATGAATTTGATGTGATTGATATTTCTTTTGTTTACCCTTTCTGAGCATTTGAGCTCACCCATTTGTATGTTTTCTTTCCCCAGGCTAGGAAGAAGGGTATTAAATAAGATATTCCAAAAATGGACTATAGATATGATGAAATAAATGGGAGACAATGTAGATGCTTTGTGAACCAGTTGATTATGTTTCCGAGTTTCTAAAGACACTATACCTATATGGTCCTTTCATGGTAATGTTATATGTTCTAATAAGTATGCTTCAATTTTGAAGTATTAACCACATATGTAATGTATGGGTCGCTATATTTAGAGTTCATTTTATAATAAAAAACATTAATTATTATTCTCTATACCTACATATTTATTATTAAACTAGGAAGAGGTATTTAATATACAATATTTCTGTAGAGATCCATTTCTGCATCCCCCCATTTATATTTCTGACATATGTCAGAGTTCTGAGGATACATATTTCATTTAGGGGGCTCATTTGGGGACCATATTATTATGATAGTTGATTCATCATGAGTTCTCAGATAGAATAGTTGTGGTTTTGGGTACCCGGTTTTATAGAAAAAATTAAAATCAAATAGTTGGGGTACATATCACCCTTCATCATCTAATTTTAATATGGTGGATCTTTAAATATCCTGTTATTGGGCCATAAACATGATATTCCTAAGAAGGATGAAAACATATGCAGAGAGAGTTCCCGACCATTAATATAATGTATTATGAAATAGGTCTTCTTCATAGGGTCCAATAATTGATGTGGTTTTTGTCGAGGAATCATTATCAAGGGTAACTTGATATAGATTAGTATATATGTAATGGGGTTGGAATAATATATTTCATGTATTCAATATTTCTTTAGATGGATGATCAATATCATTTATGTGGTCTTTATTATTGTTATAGAGTGTATATATTAGGTATTTTTTAACTAATTTTGTTGGAGTTTCTTACATCGGGATAGCCAGACAAAAATTGAGTTACCCAATACATGTTTTTCACTTGGGTGAAATCTTGGATTAACATAGGAAAAACACACTTCTATATAAAATCTTCTATTATACATTCATTGGTACATGTTGTAGAGAGTCTTCCAGTGTCTTGGGATTGTCTATCATCGATCAAGTATGTGAATAGATAGATAACCATGGTAGATATAGCGATTTAGTGATATAGTGGCACTTGTGTTGGAATGCATCCTCTGTTTATTGATACAATCATATGTTATCATTCTAATAATTAAATTTGTGAACTCCTCTTAGGATAATGTGGATTACGTTATGAAATTTATTTAGGATGATGATGAGATCAATGAAAGTAACTAAATGATACTCTCACATAGGTCAGATACATGTAATGTTTTTATCAATCAAGGAGGCAAAGTTGATATTTAGTTCATCAAATATCCAAAAAAAATAAAATTTTTAGGTTTGTTAAAGTTTGAAATTATTAAATTCATTTAGAATTTGTTCAGTTACCTTAATATTGGGAGTCCAATTTTTTGAAATATTTATAGTATATCAATTTTATAATCTCAGTATAATCATATAATATTTATCATTATATATTGGGTTATCTATAGGTATGTACTGATGATATATTGTAGTGAGTTTTTGATCAATTTAGTGTGTTACTTTATGTTTCACCATTTCCATTCATAAAAAAATGCCTACTGAATTATTTTGCACATTATTATTATAATCACTTGAATCCCATGATAATTAAGAATCATATTTTGTTACACATATTGATTATTTAATTTTTTATATTAATAAACCAAGTTGGTTTTTTTAGATTGATTTTTGGTTTAGATATCCTCATATTTGGGAGAAAAGTGAGAATTTTTTATAATTGATTTTCAATGTTATTATGATAATTAAGATATTGGGCTGATATATTTTAGCCAGATGAATGATCATTATGTGTATAAGTATTTGATGAAATAATTGTTCATAGAGTTTATGGGTATGTTTTAGGAACCTAATTTTTTGAAAACATTCATGTGTCATCCACATCTACAAACAAAAATATAGATAATATTCATGCCCTTTTGGGTGTTCTTTATCATCATCCACTGGTTAAGAATATTTCGAAGTGTGATTTATAGAATTATGATGTATTTTACATGGGGAATTTAATTCCCCATTATGGAGTGGAAATGGATACATTGAATATTGATTCCATTGTTTCTTATGGATCCCCCATGAATAATGAAGAGTTCAAGAGTTTCCAGGGACATTTATGATATTATATAAGGTTCATTATTTCATTCTAATGAGTTCTTACTACAATAATCTCATTGACCTAAAGTAATAAGATATTATTTTCTATTGATCAGTGTTCTGATTCCTTCTACAATGTGAATGATAATTTAGTATCTTCAAATGATTTTTATTATAAGAAGGGATGTTTATTTCGTCTAGGGATTAAATATTTTGTGATAAAAAATCTTGAATAAAAATGAACAAGGTACTACCACATATAGAATTATTTTTTATGTTATTAATTATGTTATATAGAAGATTAAGATGAATAAATATATATAAAGCTTGGGTGTTGATTTATGGAATTCTAACAAGTAAAAATTTTACAATATAAAATCTTCTAGAGGTAATTCGAGTGATTCCACAACGGATACATATGAACGAAATTGTAAATAAATAAATTCATTACGTTTATTTTTATGTGAATATAAATTAAATAGGATAACTTCATATATTATTACTTTTAATAATATTGATACACATTCTATATTGAATAAGATATCCTCGAATTTAAAATATATTATTTCAAATAAATATAAGTTAAATATGATTCATTAAAGATAAATATAATGTATCAATTCACAATACACATATATTATTTCATGAAATAGTCAACATTATAAATTCACTTTCAAGAAGAATTAATGAAAAACATCTAATGATTCAACTACAATTAAGATAAAATGATAGATGGAGAAGAAATATTATCCCCATTTTAGAATATTATAACATAAAATGTCATTTTTTTTAGGAAATAAATGGAAATATTATGATTTCTATTATAGAATTATAGGTCAAAAAAGTATGTAATGAACATAAAAGAAATTCATAGGATTTCCATGCTTTTAGAATAAAACTAAATTGGGAATATAAAATAAGAATGTTCTAGTGATAATTAATCTTCTTCAGACTATGTTGAATAAATGGATCACATATACATGAATGTGATGAAATTTTATAGGTGTTAGAAATTATACAAAAAAAAACAAATATGGGGGAATTTTTATAAAATCGAAAATAGTTTGGAACTATTGAAAATGTAAAATTAATTTAATGAGATAAGAAACTATGAGTGTAATAGAATATGTAACATTAATGATTATTATCCCATGTAAATTTATTTTAAAAATGTTTTTCAAAAAATGAAATTTATATATAATAGATATGAAATCCACATGGAAGAACTCAGAGAGAGAATTAAGATATTCTAATAAACTTGCACATTTTATAAATGATTTATTCAACATGGGTTTCCATAATGTATTAGATATTTTCCTATTATTAACTATTTATATTTCTAATGATTATAATGATTGATATAATGAATAATGTTTTTCCATTGAGGATTTATTTAAATATTGTGATAAGGTGGGATAACTTATTAGTTTGTTGAATGATAAATTAGATGTCTTAAATAATACACAATTATTTTCTTAATGTGTTGAATTTTACATTGTGATAAAAAACGTAATGGATTTAGAAAGTTAAAAAATTAAATGTAAAATTTTTGACAAGAAATTCAATATGGGTCTGAAAATATTCATGAATGTAAGACAAAAACATATTATAATTCTTGGTAAAAAATCATAAATATACTATAGTAATATCTAATAATCCTATAAAAATGATAATTTATTAGATTATAATTTATCTTATCCCACGTTCTACTGCGATTAAATGAAATTGATTTTATAATAAAACAAACAATGATTTTATTTCTAAAATATTATTGTCTTATTGAATTAAATATTTAATAAATAAATATATTAGAATTATTATTGTTCTTAAAAACTATTCTCGTACAGTAAAAATATGGTTAATATAATGACCCAAACATCTGGTTCATATTTATTACATATTTTTTTCGTAGAATATTATTTAATCTAAAAAAATATTCTTGGGGATCATAAATGTATTGTGAATTTGGAAACATGGTAACAGAAACAGTACATTCCTAACTGACCAATATCATCTCCATATATGTACTTACTGACTCTAACCATTTCTAAACATATAATAAATAATACCATTCAGCATAACATTGGGAAAAAAAATAAAATAAGTCAAGAGATCAAGTCCTCATTCAGGGTAAATATTTGATATAAAAATATATAATGAGTTTTATGGTATGATAACTTGGGAATAATCTATGAACACCACACCCTATATATCATAGATCCTAAACATGATTAGTATAATCAATCATTTAATTTCATAAGACATGAATCATAATATATCAATGAACAAGAATCATAATATCATAACATTGACATAAGACATATATATGTAGAAAACACATAGGTATAGAATCATAATTCAAAACTTCTTGATGTAACATTTACATATATAAAATAGTGGATTGTTCTCACTCTACAATCATCGTCATTTTCAAGGTTCACTCTCATGTCTATAACATTGGAGAATGTCCCATAGTGAACTATTATCACTCCCAATTCTAGTCTAGTATATCACATAAGATATCAAAAATTATCTAATACAATTGGGGGAGATATATGTCCTTCAAAACATGTAATTAAAATAATACATATGTTCACTACTAGATAAAAAAACTTTCACCATATCATAAACCATGAAATAAAAGGTAATTCCTAAAAATTTCATCATAACAAAAACCCGTGAAAAAGAAAACAGTTTCATAATCATTCAACATTTCATTAAATCATACCCATTGAAAATGAATTCCAAATCATTATAATATTATCTTGGTATAAAATATAGAACATAAATCAATCTCATAAAAATATTTCCATAATAAAAATTAACTATTTATATAAATAATAATATTGGTATCCTACGATAATATATCTAGTAAATCATAAATAACATAAAGGGTTGTAATCATTGATGGAAAAATATATTTAAAAAAGGTTATATTGAATTTTTAGTTTTTGAAGAACCAATTATTATTTAATAATTTTTAAAAAATAATACATTGTACAATATTTTTGAAATCCATTTGCAAGATAATAATCATCAAACTCATATAATTAAATTTTTTAAAATAATTTAAAACTCTTGTTTTGGAAAATATTCATTTATCTTTTGAAGATACCTTTTATGATAGAAAAAATTTTCAATATCATTTAAATTTAAAATAACCAAAAAAGATATAATGTTATATTAAATGAAAATAAATTTCATGAAGATGGGATTTGTTGATAACATTATATACGTTTACACAATAATTTCATTCATATTTCGTTAAATATAAACCGCTCATTGTCTAGAAAACAACATGATGATCCCTTTGGAGAAAAATTTTACAAAAAATAAAAAATGGGAAAATTTGAATTATTTTATTATTTTAATTATGTTAAAACTATTTTGGAAGATATTTTTAGGTAAATTTTTTTAAAAAAATAGTTTTCGGCAATATAGATAATGAAAGAATATTTTTAATTAAAAATATATTAAAAATCATATATGTATATAATGAATGGGATTTAAAATGAAAAAATTTATTATCATGGAATATCATGTTAACTGAAATTAATTTTGTTTCTTTTGATATGTATCAATAGAATTTATCATTGGTAATATAATCATGAACCATCACAAAAAATATATTGTATCAAAATATCCTTACCATATTGGTATAATTGAGTCATAAGACCCATTAATGTGAGATCCTAAAATGGATGTGTAAATCCCAATAATATTATGAATGATAATAATAAAATAAATTCATGTTTAGTATATACATTACATGAATTAAATTTTTTTGTGATTATGACATGTGTCCTATAGAAGTAGAATGTGAGATGAATATCTATTACCATTTGTCATGCAATCCATTATACATGTTCAAATATCATGTATATTATGTATATATTTATTATAAATAATTTAAAATCCTTATATATATATATATATATCAAAATATAGTTTATTTACATATGTCAATTTATTTCTTCATTATTATCAATTCCATGATGATGTAATGTTTTGGGTAATAACCACATTATTTTTCATGGATTCTTTGATTTTTTTGGTCCTCTTAATTTTATCATAGATCCAAAATATTGAAAATATTGAAAATTATATATAAATTATAAATATTCAATATATTTCGTTTTATAGTAATCCATATATTCTAGAGATAGAAAATGAAATACACCATTCATTGAGATAGTGGTTGTAATAATATATTAACATTGATTCTGTTTTATTAATAGATGTAAATAATTAAAGTAAAAATATATATTACAATTATATAATTGTTTTTATTCTGTATTTATAAAAAATATAAAAAAATATCATATGGTTCACCTTAAATGTAATTTTTGAACAAATCACATCACCTAGTGGGGTGGATGTTCGTCAGATATAGGAGCGATATTATATTATTTCCACATAATTGAAATTAAGGAGTTATTTCTGATATAATAACTTTTATTAGTATAATAATGTTATTCATATCATAAATAAGTATTTAATGAATCATTATATCAAGCTGTGAGAGGCAGGGTAAGAAAACATATAACATTAGTTCATGAGGTTGTAGTCCCTCATGCAAAGAAATGTTGATTTAATATCCCAATTGATGAAATTGGAGGTGGTATTACATCATAAAAATAACCTAAAAAATATAAATTTCTGGTATATAATAATTTAATTATATTATCATTTTTAATAATAATTTTTGTATAAGTAAAAATAATCAAATAAACACACATTGAATAAATTTTCCTTTTCATCAGGTATCTTCTTTAGGTTTTCCCCATTAGCCTATCTTGATTATCATCATATCCAAAAAATTCCATTTAGTGGGATAAATATAAAAGTATTATTAGTAGGTATTATATGAAAAAATGATTTTCTTAACTGTGAATATGATAGGACAGGGGGTTTAAATTTTTTAGTCAGGTGAGTGGGACTCTATAAAATTTGAAAAAAAATTGTGTACCACTATTGAAGCATGTAAAAGGACTCTAAAATATTCCATCCTTGATGAATGAAGTGAAACGGAATATATATTACTATAAAATGGGGGTTGGATAGGCTTTTTGTCACTTTTATGAATTATCGTTTTCAATTGGATCGTTGATAAACACATCTTAACATTAACAGTGGTAAATAAATTGTTATATTTTTATTATTCAATATTTTAAATTTTTATTTTAAATTTTTAGATAATTTAAATTTTTTAATTCAAAAAATTAATTAAATTTTTTAATATTTCCATTCATAGAATATTATTAATTGAATTTAAAATTAGTACCCATGATGCATTGAGAATGATTTTTTGAACGAAATAATTTTCAAATGAGTAAAATAGTTTATAACAATATTCAATATTAAGTTGATTTTAGGGACAATAATTTCATTAATAAAAATACAATTCACCTAATTTTATCTTTTAAATCATCTTTTATTTTTTATATGTTTAAATTATTACAATGAAATTAAAATACTAAATAATAACAATAGTTTTTAACTATTCGTCGAAAAATAAAAATATTAACAAATGTTAAAAAAAGTAAGACTAAATTTTTTTACACGATGATTTCAAATAATATTAGAACTTTTTAAAATATATTATCCAAAATATTAAAAGGATTAATTTTAAAATTTGTTCACAAAAATCTGAAAAACTGTTTTTTGGAAACGACAATTTTTATAATGGAATTTTGATTTATTCTTATCTACTATCACGACAACACATTATTCTATTTTTTAAATTTTAAAATATAAATATATAAAATATTTCCACCAAATTTTTCAACAAAAGTTATTTTTAAAAATTTCTAATCTAGATCACATTTATGTTCATAAAAAAATATATCCAAAAAATAATTTATTTACAAATAGTGTTTCTTTTCGTTTCAAATTACATTGCCTATAAATGAATATTTATATATTATTATTCAAAAATTAGTTTTTTATATTTATATAATCATTTTAATACATTTTATTCAAAATTTTAGGTGATAACTATCATTCTAAAGAATAATATTAAAATAGTTTTTCATGCTCTAATAAATCCTGATGTTGCATGCAACACAAGCTAAACTAAGAAATGGGTACAATATAAGATATCGAATAAATTAACTATATTAAATGAAATAAATTTCTTAAAAATTCTTGGGTATTAAAATTTACCGCCAGAAATTAATTATGTCCAAATTACTTTCCTTGGTCTTCATTATCAATAGTTTAATTTTTAAAAGTCCTTTTCTTAGGATACTACATCGATAATGGTTTTATAAAAAATACTATAAACAAGATATAAAGTGATGTATGATGGTCATCTAAAAGTACACATAACCAGGTTATCACCTAGGATAACATTTTTGGTAATTCAAAACATCGACAAAGATGATAAAAATAACACACAAATACTAAATTAATGTGATTAAGATCATGTCTACAAGAATGGAAAAGACCAAAAATAAATCAATAATTGAAACGTTAAAAGTTTAATCATTAATTATAAATTAATTAAAATTTATATAATTATATTAAATGAATATATTCTTAAATTTGATTAATTTTATAGAATTGATATATTATCATCATATGAAGACATATCATAACAACAATAACATCTTTTTGTTTTGATTTGATCATTTTACTCTTAATCACATAAAATGATAGACAAATATGATAAATTTATTTAATAATAAGTTTTAGATAATATGAAATATAATAGATTAATATTTTTTTTACTTCAATCTCTAATTATTATCAATAATAATATTATTAGCACATGTTTTCTTACAAAATCCAATTTTTATTATAATTCATACCTCTAATTTATGACCACATGAATCATCTATGTCTGACCAAAATTGAAATCCATATACTTTTAAATGAGGGAATTAAATATCCAAAATAAAATTATCATTAATACCCAATTAGTCATAATGTAGATCACAATGTCAAATATTAAAAAATGAGAATACATTGATCATAATGTATCCTGAAACATGGGTATACCATGTGCTAGCATAATAACATAATGTAATAATATATAATTCATCATTCAGTGAATAAAACATAATAGTATTTAATTGATTCCTGGAATCCAACAATAATGTAATCAACATCAATGGTGACATAAACCACATTTTAAAAAAATCATTAACCATTTCGACGTTATTAAATACATTCCAGTTTATTTTATTTATCCATATTAATTTAGTATCTCAACATCATAATCTCTACATAAAGAACACAATAAGGTATAATGTCTCATAAATTTTTTGTTTTTCTTTAAAATAACACATTTTCAATTGATAACTCTTCTAGTTCATCAATACCATTCAAAATATTTCCTCTAACCATTAAAAAGATACATAAATGGAATAATTCATATATATTTTCTAATGATTGAATTTCAATTCAAAAAAACATCTATATTTATACTATATTCTAAAAATCTTAATCATGGTCCAATATATCATTCCATAATAAAAATTTCAAAAAACGTGAAATATAATGTTTTATTAAAAATATAAAACTTCAATTTAATAATTCTTCTCATTTTTAACATATAAAATGATATTAAAATACCCCCTGAAATTAATATACCATTCATAATTTACATACATTCCACTTTTATAAAATAGAACAATTTATGTTCCCTGAGGAAGACCATTTTTCTATTGTATTTCATTGACTGAACATTTGATTATTCCTCTAATATTGCATTCATTGTGACCTTTTTTGGACCAACAATATATCTTAGTATAACAAAACTAATACTAGTTGGAGCCTATATAATCCATAAAAAATATTTATATGATTTCTTAATCAATACACCTTCAATTAAATCAAAGATATAATAGGATAACCTATGTTATTCATGGTCATTATTTAAATACATCATGAGGGATCATCCCGATTTTGTGAATTCACAATGAACACCCCCCTTGAGTGGAAATACATTTATTCTCTGGGGTCCATTTTCACGGACCAATTATAGATCAAATCCATCTCAATGACCTCTTTTATGATTTATTAGCCCTGAAAATCATTGTACATGAGGAACAAATGATTATATTAAACATAAAGGGATTAAATTTCAAATAAATAACTCACACATTTCTATATTAAAATTATTGAAATGTTTATATTCATTGACATGACCATGTATATATCTATGTAAATATCTCATGATATATACCTAAAAATATTCGAATAGATATATCTAATGTTATGTAATTCTAATTTATAATGGTTAACTAATCAAATGTTTTTAATACTAAAAAATCAATAAATTTGTTTGAAATATATATCATCAAAAATAAATAAAGCAATAATATAATGATTTATATAAGGATAAGTTCATTTAATAATAAATGAAAATTTTCATTTCTATTTAAATAAACGATTCAAAAAATAAAATATATTGAAAATACATTTCATTGTAAAAAGAAATATAAAAATATCAATGATGAAACAATGAAATTAATGGACATGACAATGGAATTTTTTTCATGTTGTACACATTAAAATAACGCTTCCCATCGTATTTGCATTAAAATATAAACAAATATTTTTTTATTGGCATCACGATTCCATTGAATGTTCTTTTAAAAATGTTACACTTCAAATAAATTTATTTACTAAATCATTCTTTGAATGCTAAATAAATTTTTTAATAATTTTATCGAAAACATGATTATGGAAGAAAAAAATGATTTCTATCAATGAGATAAATAGATAGCATTTAAAAAATCATTCATATGAACACCTTATTACATAAAAGATGAAACTTATATGAATATATAAATTCATTGAAAATAAACTGAGGATAACAAAACGTTACATGTTCATTGACAAATAAATACTATAATGTAGTCACCGGAAATATAATAATGAAAAATTAATTTCAATGAGAAGATTGGATCATAAATTTGGTGAGATTCATGTAAATTTAATAATAAGAACCATGGAAGTGATAAAATAAAATTGATATATAAATCACCATTATTTTCTAGAGAATCATAAAAAGTAAATTCATGGGTAGTATAAAAACCATCTAAAAAAAATATGTGGATAATATGGAATGTGTCTCATATATGTGGAATAGTTGAAATTAAATCAATTTATATAATTCTAAAATTACCTCATATAAATTTAGAACTACTAGATATTAAATTAATATATTTATAAATATATAATATAATCATGAATATTTATAAATATATCATACCATAAATTATTTTCAAATGATATTTTATTACCCATTTGTTAATAATTATATGTTTCAATCATGTTTTGTGTAACAATTTTTTTTTCATTCCATGATTTTTTATTGGTCATCATAGAAAATTAAATAATTATTTAATAGTCTATATAATGTTATAATAGAGATAAATATCATATATTATATTTATATATGTGTTCAGAGTAATCCATGAATTTTACACATAAAAATGGAAGACACCATTAATGGAGATGAGTGGTCTTATCTACAAGTGAAAACTATTTATAATATATAATTGGATTGATATAAGTAAATCTAAATAATATCTTATGATTCTGCATTATTTTTTATATAATATTTATGAAATATTTTGATTAATACAATCCTTTTTACCTTACACATAAATCACAAACTAGTAATATCACACTATGAGGAGTGTCATGAACTGCATGGCTACCCTAGTAACTAGAAAACTACACCGGTCCTAACATATATCTATTGTAATTACCAATCCCCATATTTCAACAACAATATACTAGTATCATTAATGTTACAAGTGGGAATGAATTTTCCACAAAACATAGAGGAGGTAAGTTAATAATGACAATATCCATACAAAATGAACACTTTTGGGAGTAAATAACCATATGTCAAATAGTAATTAATTACCTAAGTGTTATAAAAAATGTACCATAATGGAGAAAACATCCAAATTCCCTAAGGACACAACTCATCAAGTCCATGGTCTAACAACTATATCCACCTCCAAGAGATCATTTCCCCTTTCTGAAACCAAGAATAAGATAATCTACAAAAACTAGATGGTAGATATAGGGTGTGATATGAAAATCCCAAAAGGGTATCACAAAAAATTACATAACAGATACCATTAATAGGTTAAATAAATAATGCTTTCAATTCTATTAAAAATACTTTTTGAATTTAAAATCGTATTTAATGAAATCATGATAGATAGTTCAAATGATGTTAAACACTTTAATAAATTCAATTACAATTATATATTTTTTATAAAACAATTTCATAAATAAAATATATTAAATATGTAATGCCCCGACCCTAGTTACCCAGAGTCGGTGCATTATTACATAACATTGGCATGATCACAAGAAAGATCAAATCTCGAAAGACCTATTGGTTTAGTAGCCTTGGAAACACTAGATATATTCATAAGTTTTACATTACATCATAAAATGAAAAAATACTACAACAACATAATGTATCCATAATCCACACTCACATCCCCACATAATATCCCTGCAGGTCATTCATAATTTACTTCTTCACTTCCTGGGAAAAATAAAAAACAGAAAAGGGGTGAGCTCAAATGCCCAGTAAGGATAACAATATAGTGGAAACTTTCATAAATAAGAATAAACATTTAAGGCAATGTATAACTAAAACAAAAGCCTTTCAAACATGAACTTTCAACATGGTATGGCATAAATAAAATGAAATAATTCCATTTACTTATTCACATGGATATTCTACTAATCGAATAATCACATGCAAAAATCAATAACCACTTTCATAATGTTGGAATGCATAATGCTGAACTTTAATTTCTTTGTCAAGGCCACATCCCAAGACCTTGGGGCTAACTGTAACTGGAACCCAACCCGGAGTGCCTCTAATAACCGGACACCAACCCGGAGTGCCTCTAATAACCGGACACCAACCCGGAGTGCCTCTAATAACCGGACACCAACCCGGAGTACTTCTAATAACCGGAGACCAAACCGGAGGGCTTACTTTTACCAGTCCCTAACCTGGAGGGCTTACTTTTACCAGTCCCCAACCTGGAGGGCTTACTTTAACCAGTCCCCAACCTGGAACATACTTGTCCAACACATTCATATGAAGTAAAGGTTGAAATATAACATAAACATTCTTATTAGAACTAGCATACGAAATGTCAATACTTTACTCATAAACCATGAATGCTATATAAATGGCACATCCACAGTCAAACATATCACAAAACTTTCATACAATATGGAAGTTTTGTATCATAATAAATCAACTTCAAATAAGCGTAAAATCTGTCAAAGGATGTTGACATAGATGAAATCAAAACACTTTTTAGAGAAATATCTCTTTCTATTTTTGAAACCATTTAAGAGCCATATAAAATAAAACATTTTCTTGAAAATGTTCTTATAAGCTTGTAAGGGAAGCTTTGACGATTTTATAACGGCGGAAAATAACCGCACCCGCCGTATAATTTAAAAAAACATTCTTATCTTAATTCTGTCGAAAAGGTTAAAAGCACCTTGTTTGGAAAACGACGGAAAGATTCCCTTATAAACCTCTTATAAAAAGTCAAACAAGGGTATAAATGACTTTAACCGATATTCTTTTAAATATTATAAATATTTTGAAATACATTTTGAAGAAACATGGACGTGGATGATAACAAGGTCCCAGTAGATAATTATGTATAAACAATCTCGAATAATGAAGAGATTGTGAAATAAATCCTTACCTTGTACTTTTACTTGGTTGGGGTAGGTTAACCTCCTGTATAATGGTGAAATAATTGTTATTAAATTATGCAATAATCATATACATTAATATGATATCATATATGATCTTTTAATATTGATTTGATAATAATATCTTAGTATTATCGTTGTTTCGGGTGTTAACTTACTTGTTTTCTTTTATATGTTTTGTTACGTAAGACATGTTTGTAAAGGATAGGTTTTATATTATTCATATACATAATGATATCAAGTCCTTAAACATCATTTTTTAAATCATCAAATGATAATTATACTTGAATGGATACGATGGGGAATGAATCTCATCACGTTCGTGGAGACGGTAGTCCGTACGTACGCACGAGCGACAATATAATTCTTTTGATATTAAAATAATATATAATGGATGGTATATCATATATACAGAATCCTTAACATGTTATATTTATTATTTAAATGAGTTACACATCATTATTATACCCATCCAAATAATATTATATTGAATAACAATTACACCACAACGTGGAGACGGTAAGCCGTACGTACGCACGTATGGTGACATGTTATTCAAAGGGTGGATAGAATACTGAATATGGTTGTATCATATTTATAATAACATCACAATATATATATGATACTGGATTTATTATTTTAGAATGGTAACAACAAAGTAAGAAGAAGTGGAAGAAGAAATGAACTTAGAAAAGGGTGGTGAAATCATTACCTCTTCATCGGGTTCTTCTTTTTGATTTGATCAAAAGGGCTCCTTAAGTTGGCTTTCTGATCAAAATAAGGCCTCTAGGTTGTAGTGAGGGATATTGGGAGAGTATTTGGGCAGAGTTTGGCCGAACCAAAAGGCTTTGAATGTGTGAATAAATGGGAAGGAGGAGTGCCCTTTTATAATAGTGGTGAAGGGCACCTTTGGAAAAGCTAGAAATATTAGTTTATAATAAATTCATATTCGGTTTCCAATGGCTCCAAAGTTGACTATTCAAAGGTTAAGGTGGGGATGGTTCGAAAACAACTCAACCAATAGAATTTAGACAGGTTTGGGTACTTATATTAACCTTGTCTTTAAGTATTAACTCTAAGTTAATTAGTTTCACTTTTACAATGTCTCTTTGTATTTTTATATAATATGGTTAATAAACTTACTATATACATCCAAACGACCCCCAAGTGGTCCATTAATGATGAACCTATCATTATATAAGTATCTTGGCCGAACCTTATATTTTTAGAAATTTAATATCAATTAATAATATAATATTTGTTTTAAGAACTCGTTTATGTCAATTTTGACACTATTCAATAGTTGATTTTTGTGAAACTTATAACAGATTTATTACTTCGAATAAAGTCAATTAAATCAATCCTAATATATCATATTATCCTAGAAAATTAGTTTAATTCATTAAAAGTTTCATATTATATTTATTTGGGTATTTATAATATCAATTATTTTAATTTTTCACTATTATAGTAATTACTGCATCATCATTGTGTCATAAATAAAATAAATTATTTAATGTCTAAAAATTATAAATAAAATATAATTATGTAGGAAATCTTTTTATCTTTATAATTAATATTTATAATCTAAAATACAACATATATAACCCTATGTAACAATTGTTTTTCTAAAAGATATATGCTTGTGTCATTTTTGTATTCATTTTGACTTAATTAAAATAAAGTGTCATTATCACTTACAAGTGGATCCATGGGGTCCCAAAATAGACCCAAAGATGCCCATGGTCGACCATGTATCAACCAATAGGGTTAAGACACGTTTTAGGGCAATTTAGTATTATTATAATATTATTTTTTAACCCTTATTTACCGGATTTACCCTTAACCATGGTAAATAAAATATTTACCGCAGTAATTATTCAAAATGTCTAAAAATAAAAGTTACCTATTTACACAATTTGAACATCCTGATTCCAAATATGGAATCCATTTTTCTAAATTAAAAACACAGAAGTGGCAGAAATTAATTTAAAATTAATTCCCGCTGTCAAAACAAAAAGTGTGTTTTTAAAAGATAATAACTATCAAAAGATTGACACTTGTTTATGTTCGGTTTATTTGTAAAATTATGTCCAATGACCAAAATTATATTAAATGGTAAAAATATATTCTAAATATACTTTAAAACTACTAAAATTCATAATTTATCACTATTAATTATTCTGATTAAAAAAGTTGTTTTTAATTAAAATTAATAATTTTCACTATTCATCAAAATATGGAAGTTATCCGAAAAGTACAAAAATTTCACCTTAGGCTAAATTAGATATTCCGAATCCAAAAATGAAGTCCATTTTGATATATGAAATATATATAATTTTAAAAAGTAGGTATTACTATTCACAACGGCTAGTTTAATTAGTTGTGGTGTGTGTTAGAACTCGAGGTTTCGTACAACACACACTATCGCATTATTCGAAGGGAAACGTACCGTGGAAGCTTGGGGTGTTTTATTTTAAATTTTTGATGTCCCCATTTAGTCAAAAAGTTTAAAATATTGTATTTAAAAAGGATTCACTATTAGAAGTTGATAAAAGTGAAATACTGAAGAAGAATCTGGTCTTGCATTATGACTAAGAAACTCATAATAGGGATTCTAAAATTATAAGGATTATATAAAGTTCAAAATGTAGTTAATACTATTCATGACCTCTTTTAATGGTGTGATTGAACTCGGTGTTGCGTGTAGTGCAAGTTATTGAATTATTTTTAAGAAATAACGCACTCTGAAATCCTGGGGTGTTACATCCTCCCCTCCTTCAATAAATTGCGTCCTCGCAATTTGAAATTGTTCTTCGAAAATAAAAGGTTGAAAGTAGAAAATATATTTGTGGGAAAACCCACATCGGAAACTGGGTTACTAAAATTTAGTCTTAATATGAGGAAAAGAGAAATCAAAGGGTCACCACCAAATTATGATCTCGATTAGGAGAACATTGGTGGAAATTAGAGACATATAATTGGAGGAAAAATGTTAATATTTATAGGTAGTGATTGAGGTCATCAATCATAAAAAAGTGTAAAATTGAGGTCCTTAAACTCATCAATCTATGATGATTTGAAATACCATCGGTTCAACAAAACATAGGGTATTAGGATAACACATTTTTGACATTTCAAAATATCATAGTTGAAATCCCACATCGAAAAAAGAATTAATGAGGCCTCTATTTAAAATAAAGAGTGGAAAGTATGATGATTACCGAAAATAACTCATACCAGGGTTCCATGTAGGAAAATATGGATATGGAAGAGAAATCTAACCATCAATTATCTGATCGAGAGTGGTAGAGAACATGGCTATGAAAAGGCCAACAATCCCAAAGCCATAAATTAGTGATGGTTTAAGGTACTATCTAGGACAACATTTTTGTTCTTAGTTCCTTTTCTTAATGTTGATGAATTTATTTATGAGATTGGCTAAGATCATAAGGAGATATACTTACTTTATAATTAGAGTTTTGACCATTAATAAATTTCTACCACAAACTCATCTTTCACTCGTAAAAAAAAATCTATTTATACTATTCGTACAGGGTTCCAGAATAAACAAATTTATAATTCATCTACCAGATCTTTTAAAAAAACTACATTATTTAATCCAGCACATCTCTTGGGCCAGTGGTGGGTGATACACCCTTGTCGCCCTTCGGTTGCGGGTTCAAGTCTCGCGGCCTTGCCGGACGCGACGGGTTGCCGCCCGACCTCCGGGTTGTCCTTTTATGGAAATCCAAAATAATCCAAACTAGAACTATCCAAAATACATCTGTCTAAACTCACAGTCCAACATTTATAAGGAAGGTAAACATAATATAGATCCTTTTTACCCCGTAATAGAATATGAATACCTTCATCATGTATTACCATATTACTTATTGATTACATTCATGCTCCCTTATTCCATATAGAATGCTGGATATACTTCATTAATCAAAAAATGTTTTAAACCCCAACAATGATGGAATATACAAATCATTAATCAGTTCCAAGGTAGTCAAGAATATCCAATATAATTTATCCAAAACAATCACATATTATTCCAAAATCACTACCTCAGTATCAGAACTATATTATGATTTATCATTCTCTCAACCATATATTTTCCAAAAATTTATCCTGCTATTGAGTCACTTTTCTTTGTTCCACACAATCTCAAGTCCTTAATGAAATAGTACTGCAGTACAATCCTTATATACTCCATAATTTTTATAACAAGTACATTGTTGATACAACACTCAATTGACATAATCAACATAAGAACTCTAATCATTCCTCTTCATCTGTGGTAGTATCATAACTTGATTATTATCCAATAACATCATTTGCGGCATAGTCTGATGACTGGGACATAGGTTCGCGTAGTGTCCAAACTCCTTGCAAATGAAGCATTGTACATTTGAAACCATTTTCTTACCCTTGGAGTCACGTACTTTGTGCCCTTTTCCTCCACACATATAACAAACTCCCGTTCCTTTCAGGCATGTTCCATGGTGTTTCTTTCCACAGTTACCACATATGAGAAAATTCTTCTTTTCCCTCTTCCCTTTATCCATCTTTCTCTCTTCCATCCTTTTCTTCTCTTGCTTCCCTTCAAAGCCATAGGACTCAGTAAACTCTTTACTTATCTTATCAACACATGATATTATTTCTTCATATGATGATAATACATGGGAGACTATTTCTCTTATAAATTCTAGCTTAAGACCATGAAATATATGATCCTTCCTTCTCTTTGGATCATGTGCATTGCTGGAGTTCTCATTCCTTCTACTAGGCACCATTTCTAAACAATGGCATACACTAGATTAGTTTATGAATCAAAATACATAATCCCATACTTATAAAACACTTAACATAAATTGAACTATTTATAGATATAATCCATAATCATAAAAAAATATTTTCTTTGAGGAAGTATATACTCATAAACCCTTCATAATGATTTATAAAGAAAATGAGAGTTATCCTAAGCATATCCCCCGGGAGTGTCGTAACCAAGAGTGCAGCAAGGCCCGTTGTCGTGCACCAGTTCCCATTCGAGTCTAGCTCAAAGCGGTGTTTTCGGGTTTTACCCCTAGATACATCTGTGCCAGAGCCGCCTCTACCTGCTCGTATCCAGACAGGGTTGTATTGCTCGGAAAACTCACAAAATCTCTACAATACCAAAATTCTAGGAAGTTCTTCTATACTAATCCTCAAAGTTCATCTTAGGTCTACGTGCTCTAATCAGAGTTTATCTAAATCTTGTTTCCAAGGTTTGTACTAAACTTCCTCTGATACCAACTGTAACGCCCCGACCCTAGTTACCCAGAGTCGGTGCATTATTACATAACATTGGCATGATCACAAGAAAGATCAAATCTCGAAAGACCGATTGGTTTAATAGCCTTGGAAACACTAGATATATTCATAAGTTTTACATTACATCATAAAATGAAAAACTACTACAACAACATAATGTATCCATAATCCACACTCATATCCCCACATAATATCCCTGCAGGTCATCCATAATTTACTTCTTCACTTCCTGGGAAAAATAAAACATAGAAAAGGGGTGAGCTCAAATACCCAGTAAGGATAACAATATAGCGGAAACTTTCATAAATAAGAATAGACATTTAAGGCAATGTATAACTAAAACAAAAGCCTTTCAAACATGAACTTTCAACATGGTATGGCATAAATAAAATGAAATAATTCCATTTACTTATTCACATGGATATTCTACTAATCGAATAATCACATGAAAAAATCAATAACCACTTTCATAATGTTGGAATGCATAATGCTGAACTTTAATTTCTTTGTCAAGGCCTCATCCCAAGACCATGGGGCTAACTGTAACCGGAACCCAACCCGGAGTGCCTCTAATAACCGGACACCAACCCGGAGTCCTTCTAATAACCGGAGACCAAACCGGAGGGCTTACTTTTACCAGTCCCTAACCTGGAGGGATTACTTTTACCAGTCCCCAACCTGGAGGGCTTACTTTAACCAGTCCCCAACCTGGAACATACTTGTCCAACACATTCATATGAAGTAAAGGTTGAAATATAACATAAACATTCTTATTGGAACTAGCATACGAAATGTCAATACTTTACTCATAAACCATGAATGCTATATAAATGGCACATCCACAGTCAAACATATCACAAAACTTTAATACAATATGGAAGTTTTGTATCATAATAAATCAACTTCAAATAAGCGTAAAATCCGTCAAAGGATGTTGACATAGATGAAATCAAAACACTTTTTAGAGAAATATCTCTTTCTATTTATGAAACCATTTAAGAGCCATATAAAATAAAAAATTTTCTTGAAAATGTTCTTATAAGCTTGTAAGGGAAGCTTTGACGATTTTATAACGGCAGAAAATAACCGCACCCGCCGTATAATTTAAAAAAAACATTCTTATCTTAATTCTGTCGAAAGGGTTAAAAGCACCTTGTTTGGAAAACGACGGAAAGATTCCCTTATAAACCTCTTATAAGAAGTCAAACTAGTGTATAAATGACGTTAACCCATATTCTTTTAAATATTAGAAATATTTTGAAATACATTTTGAAGAAACATGGACGTGGATGATAACAAGGTCCCAGTAGATAATTATGTATAAACAATCTCGGATAATGAAGAGATTGTGAATTAAATCCTTACCTTGTACTTTTACTTGGTTGGGGTAGGTTAACCTCCTGTATAATGGTGAAATAATTGTTATTAAATTATGAAATAATCATATACATTAATATGATATCATATATGATCTTTTAATATTGATTTGATAATAATATCTTAGTATTATCGTTGTTTCGGGTGTTAACTTACTTGTTTTATTTTATATGTTTTGTTACGTAAGACATGTTTGTAAAGGATAGGTTTTATATTATTCATATCCAGAATGATATCATGTCCTTAAACATCATTTTTTAAATCATCAAATGATAATTATACTTGAATGGATACGATGGGGAATGAATCTCATCACGTTCGTGGAGACGGTAGTCCGTACGTACGCACGAGCGACAATATCATTCTTTTGATATTAAAATAATATATAATGGATGGTATATCATATATACAGAATCCTTAACATGTTATATTTATTATTTAAATGAGTTACACATCATTATTATACCCATCCAAATAATATTATATTGAATAACAATTACACCACGACGTGGAGACGGTAAGCCGTACGTATGCACGTATGGTGACATGTTATTCAAAGGGTGGATAGAATACTGAATATGGTTGTATCATATTTATAATAACATCACAGTATATATATGATACTGGATTTATTATTTTAGAATGGTAACAACAAAGGAAGAATAAGTGGAAGAAGAAATGAACTTAGAAAAGGGTGGTGAAATCATTACCTCTTCTTCGGTTTCTTCCTTTTGATTTGATAAAAAGGGCTCCTTAAGATGGCTTTCTGATCAAACTAATGCCACTAGGTTGTAGTGAGGTATGTTGGGAGAGTATTTGGGCAGAGTTTGGCCGAACCAAAAGGCTTTGAAGGTGTGAATAAATGGGATGGAGGAGTGACCTTTTATAAGATTGGTGAAGGGCACCTTTGGAAAAGCTAGAAATATTAGTTTATAATAAATTCATATTCGGTTTCCAATGGCTCAAAAGTTGACTATTCAAAAGTTAAGGTGGGTATGGGTCTAAAAAAACTAAACCAATAGAATTTAGAAAGGTTTGGGTACTTATATTAACCTTATCTTTAAGTATTAACTCTAAGTTAATTAGTTTCACTTTTACAATGTCTCTTTGTATTTTTATATAATATGGTTAATAAACTTACTATATACATCAAAACGACCCCCAAGTGGTCCATTAATGATGAAACTATCATGATATAAGTCTCTTGGCCGAACCTTAGATTTTTAGGAATTTAATATTAATTAATAATATAATATTTGTTTTAAGAACTCTTTTATGTCAACTTTGACACTATTCAATAGTTGATTTTTGTGAAACTTATAACAGATTGATTACTTCTAATAAAGTCAATTAAATAAATCCTAATATATCATATTATCCTAGAAAATTAGTTTAATTCATTAAAAGTTTCATATTATATTTATTTGGGTATTTATAATATCAATTATTTTAATTTTTCACTAATATAGAAATTACTGCATCATCATTGTGTCATAAATAAAAAAAATTATTTAATGTCTAAAAATTATAAATAAAATACAATTATGTAGGAAATCTTTTTATCTTTCTAATTAATATTTATAATCTAAAATCCAACATACATAACCCTATGTAACAATTGTTTTTCTAAAAGATATATGCTTGTGTCATTTTTGTATTCATTTTGACTTAATTAAAATAAAGTGTCATTATCACTTACAAGTGGATCCATGGGGTCCCAAAATAGACCCAAAGATGCCCAGGGTCGACCATGTATCAACCAATAGGGTTAAGACACGTTTTAAGGTAATTTAGTATTATTATAATATTATTTTTTAACCCTTATTTACAGGATTTACCCTTAACCATGGTAAATAAAATATTTACCGCAGTAATTATTCAAAATGTCTAAAAATAAAAGTTACCTATTTACACAATTTGAACATCCTGATTCTAAATATGGAATCCATTTTTCTAAATTAAAAACACAGAAGTGGCAGAAATTAATTTAAAATTAATTCCCGCTGTCAAAACAAAAAGCGTGTTTTTAAGAGATAATAACTATCAAAAGATTGACACTTGTTTATGTTTGGTTTAATTGTAAAATTATGTCCAATGACCACAATTATATTAAATGGTAAAAATATATTCTAAATATACTTTAAAACTACTAAAATTCATAATTTATCACTATTAATTATTCTGATTAAAAAAGTTGTTTTTAATTAAAATTTAGTAATTTTCACTATTCTTCAAAATATGAAAGTTATCCGAAAAGTCCCAAAATTTCACCTTAGGCTAAATTAGATATTCCGAATCCAAAAATTAAGTCCATTTTGAAATATAAAATATATATAATTTTAAAAAGTAGGTATTACTATTCACAACGGCTAGTTTAATTAGTTGTGGTGTGTGTTAGAACTCGAGGTTGCGTACAACACACACTATCACATTATTCGAAGGGAAACATACCGTGGAAGCTTGGGGTGTTTCATTTTAAATTTTTGATGTCCCCATTTAGTCAAAAAGTTTAAAATATTGTATTTAAAAAGGTTTCACTATTAGAAGTTGATAAAAGTGAAATACTGAAGATGAATCTGGTCTTGCATTATGACTAAGAAACTCATAATAGGGATTCTAAAATTATAAGGATTATATAAAGTTCAAAATGTAGTTAATACTATTCATGACCTCTTTTAATGGTGTGATTGAACTCGGTGTTGCGTGTAGTGCAAGTTATTGAATTATTTTTAAGAAATAACACACTCTGAAATCCTGGGGTGTTACAAAACAAAATCATTTTATATATTCCAAAGGTATGTGAAGTAGTTTAATAGCATTGGAATACATTAATGTCTCAAATATAAATAAAGAGATATAAAGGTCATCTATCAAATAGGTATGAATTTTCCTAGATATATTCCCACACACTTTCTATGTAATCATGACAAATAGGTATACACATGTCCCTCTAACACTATCAAAATGAGACATGTCACCAACCCAATGAAGATGTGACCTACTCATTTATTTTTTATAATTTTTTATAATATTATAGTGTGACTGAATAACTCACAAACTACAAATGAATTTCATGTGATCACACACAATCAATGATGGAAAAATTTATTTTAATTGAAAAGACCCTAAAATTTCCATGTAATTTTTTTAATTATATGGGAATTTCACCAGTTCGAAAAAATTGACATCAAGTGATTATGAGGCCTGGTGTGCCCAAAAAAAATTATGAACATTTTTTATCTACATTTAGTAAACGTTTGATCGGTTTTTTGAAACTTTTGAATCGGTGCTTATAATTAAAATATGAGGGCACTATTGAACGTGCAGTGCTGATATTCGCTTAATGTGACATTCATCTCGACTTCAGTTGGTCGTGGGTGAAATTTATTGTTCATGTTTTTCATGGAAATTAAAGTTCAAATAATAAATACCTTTTATTTTATTTTTGACCTCCAATTAGAATTCTCAGTGGTGGGGACTATAGGAGCTTGAAAGCCCCACCAATTTGAAATTATTGGTGCGGACCACCGGACCCTTGAACTCACTCTTTAATGATGGTGGTGTCTCTTGGTTCTCTCCTAATTAATTGTTCCACCATCCATTAATTTATTATGCCAACATCATCTTAATTAATGGACATCACTAATTAAATTATTAAAACATGATTTTATAAGTTTCCCATTTCAGTTTGGTGGAATTAGGGGGAAGTGTTGTAAAAGGGGAGAACATTAGAGAAACAACTTTCTCCAATGAATAATGATTTCTCAAACAAAGAATGCATTCTCCAACGAAGAACTCCATCGAAGGATCATCAATGTCGAACGTCTTCAATGATGACGAACCAATGTTGATCTTTCCTCTCTTCTCACCAACGTCAATGATCCTTCGAGGTAGGGTTTGTTATTTGTATACCCCTTACCCCATTCTTGACATTCATCATGATTCATGAATTTACAAGCTTCTTGCTACTATTCTAATGTAGAGGGTTCGATCCTAACCAACACTCCCCAAAATCTCTACAACCATTGTGATTTTTGATGGTCTTGAAATGATGGTGACGTCCCGAGACAAGTGAAAAAATCTTTAGAAAGATGAATGGGCCCCTGGGGCACGACTAGTGACTCGAGGAACCTGGCCGATGACCCGTGTCGACGACTGGCAATGCAGCGACTTGGGAATGGTGGTCGGAACTTCATCCATCTGTGACGAAGGCGGCGGCACGACCGCCCCGCATGATAAGGGACGAAGCTCGTCGGTCACAACCGAGCAAGGGCGGTGGCAGCCGCCCGACGGGGTATCGACTTGCGTCCATGCCCCCCCACAGCCAGAGCCACGACACAAGTCTGCGGTGGTGAAGGAAGGCAGTCGACTCGCTGTCGGTTGCTGGTGATGGTGCGGCGCGCGATTGGGCCACATGGAGGAGGTTGGCCATCCAGTCAGCCGGGGAGCCGAGCAGGCCGCACCGCAGGCCGACTAGTGGGCCGTACCGCGGGCCGCCCACCTCAGGCTGCCCAGCGGGCCTAGACGGACCCAGGTCTGGCCGATCGACCCGAAATGTGTAGGGTCGTCCGAGGCAGGGTCGAGCCAGGTCGGCCTTACCAGATCGGACCGAACCAAGACCAACTTCGACACTTTTTCACTCTTTTGGCCATATCAAAATCTACCAGTGTCTATTTGACGAACCCTCTCTAGTGATGAAATCCTTGGATCGAGACAACCCATTTGGTATAGCCTACTTGAGTTTTCGATTATGTTGCGGTAGGACCGGGTTGTATCGAACACCAATCTAACTGGGCCCTCAGGACTAAAAGAATAATAACATACAGACCAGGCATCTGATTGACGCACCGTCTATTGCATTGAGAATCCATTTACGTGGCGGTACATTGGGATACTTCTTCATGGGGCTTCGTGGCACATGGAGTATCGACCAATGCCTTGATGTGTGGATCCTCCCAGAATCAAGTGATCTTAGAGTGTGAAACATATGGCTGGTTGGAACATGATAAAGGGATCCTATGTGGGTCTATGCTTTGGGTTTTTACGTGGGTCTGTGTTCGATATTTCCACAAGGATCTACTCTAGGAATCCACATGCACAACTATAGGATCCAACGTGGGTCTGCTATAGTAGGATCTTACGTAGGTCTGATATAATAGGATCCTATGTGGGTCTAATGATTTTGGATCCTACGTGGGTCCGCCTCTTAACTGTGTAAGAGGATTAAGTTGTTACAACTAATCAACTTTGCTACCGTACTAATGTTATACCTTTTGTGAGATGAATCCTAAACATTGTAGTGACACCATTATGGTATTCTTCTATGTGTTGTACCTTTGTGGTACATACCTTCATGGTGATACCATTGTCATATTTTTCTGTGGGGCGTACCTTTGTTGTACTTACCATTGTGGTGATACCTTTTTGGTATTCTTCTGTGTGGAATTACCTTTTTCGTACTTATCTTTTTGGTGTTACATTCATGGAATTCCTTCCTTTGTGGATCAATTTTTTGGGATTTTGATTCGGGCCTTGTGTTTCCTCATGAATGAGATGGGTATACATGATTACTTAAGTACATGTATGGGAATATACCTATTTAGGGTTCACTATTGTTTCCAATATTATTTCTTTATCTGTTATAGATTTTTTGAGACATTGGAGTGTCTTGGGGTCCCTAATGAGTATCGTTATACTCACCCGTGCACGGGTTATGCCCACTCCTTGTTGTGTTTTGTGCAGATGATGGACAACGCTGACTGAGGACGATAGTACCAGGACTATAGGTAGTTTGGAGGTGTAAATTAGATGAGGCATACGGCCGAGACAACTATTCAAGAGCTATACCTACCCATCAGGCAGGAGCCTTTGTGGGAGTTCATAGGAGCTATTTCAGTTTACTTTTACATTTTAGTTTTGTTGTCCTTTCCAATTAGGATTGTATTCTAGCACCTTTTTCTAAATGTACACACTCTTTTTACTATAAAATTTATTTGTGTCTGTATCATGATATGTGCTTGGTTGTGTGCATTTAGAATAAAGGCAATTCCTTCCTGGTTTTGAGGAATACACCTTTCATTGCTAGTCACCAAACTTTGTAAAATGGATGGTGGGCTTGGGGTAGTCACGGCATGGGCACCAGTGGACAGGTTGTGACAAATTGTTATCACATGAGTCCATTCTACCAGAGAACATTAGACTCTAATCTTTTTAACAGAAATAGTGTTATGTGTAGTGCGTGTGGTTATCACTTAAGGGAATACAGTGTTGCTGTTGTGGCTGACGTATCTATACACCAGGACCCTGGATTTTGATTTTTGACTTAGTGCTCAAAAACATAGATTGCGTGTGTGTTTCAAAATTTTTTCATTGTGATATTTTGGAGTCAGCTCAAAAAGTATATCTTATTGACTGTGGGGAACCTGTTTCTTTTTAGGATGCCTCCACACAGACAACCATCTAGGGTTCTAGGTATAGTATGTGATGATAGGACACTGAGCGACGAGGCTTTGGTGTAGGGACCTATATCTGTAGAGGCACTAGCAAAGGCACTGGCGGTTCCATTACCAATTGTGCCACTGATACTACCATCCCCAGTAGGAGATGGTTCACTGTGCTTGAGTGCATTTCACAAGATCCAACACTAGAGGCCACCCAGGATCATGGGTGATATGGTCCCACAAGAAAATGAGGATTGGATGGAGGCTGTAGAGAGATTCTTCCGACTTGTAGGGATACCAAGTAATCTTATGGTGATCCTTACTACCATTCTTCTACATGCAGTAGCGGGCAGATGGTGGAGTTTGATGCTCTAGGTTCACAATGTGGTGACACTTCATTGGGAAGACTTCGATAGACTTTTTCAGGTAGAGTTTGTTCAAGAAAACCCTTTACATTGTACACATACATGAGTTTCTTCATTTATAGTAGGGTAGCATGACTGTGGATCAGAACTCAGAGAGGTTCACCCACCTCTCACACTAATTCATTGATATGGTGTGAGACCCATTATTTAGGTACCGGACCTTTGAGGAGGGACTCAGGTGGGAGATCAAGGCGCCGATGATTTATCTCAACATCCCGACATAGGTTGGGGTGTTAGAGAGAGCCTTCATAGTAGAGAGTTTTCATGTTGATCTGTCACCAGTAGAGAGACCCACCACTGGGCGTCACATGGAGTAATCTTCTATAGTTGGTAGAATACAGATTCCATAGAGGCCTAAGAGGGCTAGAACAACCAGTGGACGACCACAAGATTTGGGTTCGGTTGTGCAAGGCACCTGAGACAAAGCCAGTCATGTGAGGAGCAGGCAGTGTTACACAAGTGACAGGCTAGGTCACATGGCTCAGGACTGTTCGACCCGCCATATGGATTATTAGAAGTTGGTTGAAGGACCGCCCAGGCAGAGACAGAGGTTAGACTGATGAGTTTCATAGGGAGAAGGCGGACGTGGAAGAGGAGCTGGTTGTGCAACTGGAAGTGGACGACGATCTGTGGTGTTACCACCACCACCACTAGGTGGTCCACCCCAACCACTGGGAGTAGGTGGATAAGGGCGAGATCAGCTCCAGGCTTTTGATGCTTATGACCATGGCACTATGGAGATGTTACGAGGTACGATCTGTGTCTACTCCACCTTATCTGCAGTACTTATAGACATAGGTGGCGGTCATTATTTTTTTCCCACAACCATTGTTCGGAGCTTAGAGATTCTGACAGAGCCGTTTCCTCAATCATTATGGATAATGACTTCTACGGGAGCAGATTCATTGATTATTCACTTGTGCATGTAGTGTGAGCTTACTCTAGGAGGTGAGAGATTCAGCAGGGATCTCCTAGTAGTGGCACCAAGGCCTTATAATGTCATCTTGGGTATGGATCAGTTATCAAAAGTCGATGCTCAGATTGACTTTAATAGGCACAAAGTGTGGTGTGTCCCCAGTGATGGGACTAGTTTTACCTTCACCAGTGAGAATAGAGCCTTTTTAGCAAAGGATGGACTTACCTGGAGGAGAGTGCACCTAATCTCTCATCAGGTGGCTAGCCTTACCCTAAGAGCAGTTGATGTGGAGAGTCCGAGAAATACTATAGTGGTGGACCAGTACGAGTATGTCTTCTCAGATGATGTTTGAGATCTATCTACTCACATATAGGTAGACTTTTACATTGACTTGTACCCCAGGACGACACTGATATCTACACTAGTGTATCAGATGGCTCCCGCGAAGCTTCGTGAGCTACAGGTACAGTTGGAGGACTTACAGGAGAAGGGGTTCATCCGGCCTAATGATTCTCCTTGGGTAGCCCTGAGTTTTTTCTCCATGAAGGTGAATCGGAGCATGAGGCTTTTGGTTGACTATCGTTGCCTAAACTAGGTGATCATGAAGAACAAGTACACACTCTTGAGTATTAATGACCTCTTTGAGGAACTAAAAGGAGAACGGTGTTTCTCGATGATAGACCTTATATCAGGCTATTACCAGCTCAGGGTATGAGACGAGTATGTGAAGTAGAAGGATTTTAGATGTCGGTACAACCATTTTGAATTTTTGGTCAAGCCATTTGGCATGACCAATTCTCTAGCAGTGTTCATGGGACTCATGAACTGGATCTTCCAGAAATTCCTTGATCACATTGTAGTAGTCACCATTGATGACATTCTGATCTACTCAGCTACCGAGAAGGATCATGCCTATCATTTTCAGATAGTTCTGGACACACTCTGAGAGCTCCAGCTTTATGGTAAGCTCTCAGTGTGCCAGTTCTAGTTCTGAGAGGTTCAATTTCTGTGATATGTCATCTCGGATGTTGGAGTTTTTGTGGATACAGTGTTGATTGAAGCAGTACTTGCTTGGGAGTCAACCAGGAGAGTGATGGAGGTATCGAGTTCATTGGGATTTTCCGGATTCTACCAGAGGTTTGTGCCACATTTCTCTCGAGTTGTAGCACTGTTATCAGCGTTGACGAAGAAGGGGAAACCCATTGTGTGGTCAAATAGATTCCAATAAAATATTCAGGGGAAAAGGTAGAGACTGACTAGTGCCCCCATTTTAAGTCTTCATGAGGAGGGCATTGGGTACATAGTCTACTGCAACGCATCAGGGACCGGGCTTGGATGTGTCATTATGGATGGGAAAGAAGTTATCACGTATGGTTCTCAACAATTGATACAACATGATCAGAAATATTCTACCCTTGACCTAGAGTTATCAAGAGTAGTATTCTCCACAACTATTTGGCAACATTACCTAATGGAGAAACGTTTTACAGTCCACTCTCATCACAAGAGTATCAGGTATATCTTCTCTTTGAAGGTACTGAATCTGAGACACATGTGCTGGCTTGACTTCCTCCGTGTCTATGACTTCGATATAATCTATACTCACAGGAAGGGGAACGTTGTAGAAGATCCACTCAGCAGGAGATCTGGTATAGAGGTGCTAGGTGAGGCCACAGAGCCATTGGCCGCTTTGAAAATATCCTTTATGGATCAAGATAGAGTAGCTTATCTTCAGTCTCTTACAGTAACTCACCCACTTCTTCAATGAGTCTGGGTAGAAAAGCATGAGGACACTGACTTTGAGGCATGACATGCTCAGATATCAACAGGACATTCACATGATAAATATTCCGAAGGTGGGAAGCACTTCATCCTTTTCAGAGGAAGTTCCATGGTACAGATGTTGTTTCAGGTGGATGTGTTGAGGGAGTTCCACACATCCCCTATAGTGGTACATTCAAGAGTGGAAAATATTTTCTGAGATCTCTGATGACAGCACCGGTGGTCGGAAATGATGAAAGTAGTAGTAAAGTCTGTCTCTCGGTGCCTCACTTTTCAGCAAGTGAAGGTAGAGAAACATGTACCAGCTAGCTCAGTTCAAAAATTAGATGTCCTTGAGTGGATGTGGGATGGGATATCCATGTATTTAGTGAAGTGACTTCCACTTATATCTTGGGGTCATGATTCTATTTGGGTAATCATCAAAAGAATCACCATGTCGACCAACTTCTTACCGATCAAAGAGCAGATTCAGTAGATAGCTAGGGACGCCTCTATTTGCAAGAGACTACACAAATACATGGAGTAACATCTATAATTTTCTCCAATCAGGATGCATGATTCACTTCCCGCCTATGAAAGGGGTTCCTAGAGGATTTCAGGGCACAACTTTGTTTGAGTTGTTCCCTCTATCTTTAGATGGATGGCCAAATAGAGCGGAGCATTTAGACCCTCAAGGACATGCTGCATGCTGGTGTCCTCTTCATTAGTCGGATCTTGGAGGATAAATTTCCCTTGGTGAGTTTACTTACAACTAAATATATCACTCCACGGTTGGGATGGCATATTTCTAGGTGTTTTACGACCGACCATGAAGATCTCCTTTGTGTTGGACTGACCGAAGGGAGTCAGCACTCATGGGACCAGATATGGTTTGGGCTACCACAGAGAAGGTTCAAATCATCCAAGAGATAATGAAGATAGCACATTGTAGGCAGAAGTCTTATGCCGATAGCATATGGAGACCTCTGGAGTATGCGGATGGCGACCATATCTTTCTACGAGTCTCACCCCGACATGGATTGTGGTGATTTTGCTGAGGCGACAAGTTATCTCTGAGGTTCATCCGACCCTTTCCGGTCCTAAGTAAAGTTGGAAAGGTGGAATACTGCTTAGATCTTCCCCCTCAGTTTCATTGGGTGCATGCCGTCTTCCACATATAACTGCTGAGGAGATATGTGCACAACCCTGTAGTGTATGTACATTGGCAGTACGAGAACCTTCAAAAGAGCAATGGGAGCGGGAGGCTTAGATTCATGCTCAATAACCCCACATGTTTTCCAAGTTTTTGTTATGTGGCTTTCTGGGACACAAATACCTGAGGTGGGATAATGTAAAGACCCCAAAATTTTCATTTAATGTTTTCTAATTAAATGGGAATTTACCAGTCTGTGAAGATTGACTGCGAGTGATTCTGAGGCCTGGTGTGCCCAAAATGAATTTCTGAACTTTTTTTTATACATTCAAAAAAAGTGTGAGAAGGTTTTTGTAACATTTTAACTACTTATCGAAATAGAGATCTGAGGGCATCATTGAAATTGCAGGGCCGATATTCGCATAGGGAGACTCACACCTCGAAAGCAGTTGATCGAGGTTGAATACTATTTTCGTGTTTTTGTTAGGAATTTAAAATAAAATAAAGAATAGATTTTATTTTATTATTAACCTCCCATTTGAATGCACGGTGGGGGGACCAGATGAGATTGAAAACCCCCCAATTTGAAATTAATGGTGAGGACCACCCGATCCTTAAACTCCTTCGTTAATAAGGGAGGGCTCTTTGGGTTCTCTCCAAAATAATTGTGCCACCATACATTAATTTATAAGGCAAACAACAACTTAATTAATGTCCAAATCTAATTAAATTAACAAAATATAATCTAATAATATGGCTATTTCATTTTGGTGGAAATGGTGGGAAGGGATAGAAAAGGGGAGAACATTGGAGAAACACATTTCTCCAATGTTGAATACTTTTTCCTATGAAGAACGCCTTCCCCAACGAAGAACTCCATCGAAGGATCACTGACGTGGAACTTCTTCAACGATGATGAACCAACGTTTTTCATTCCTCTTTCCTCACTGATGTCAACTATATTTCGTTGTTGGGGTAGTTATTTGTATACCTCTTACCCTGTTATTGATTTTCATCATGATTCAAGAATTAACAAGCTGCTTGCTACCATTCAAACGTAGAGGGCTCAGGCCAAAAAAAAACATAGCCCAGACTCTCTAGAAAATTTGGGAATTTGGATGGTATTGAAAAGATGGAGACATCCCAAGACAAGTGAAGAAGTCTCTGGAATGATGAACGTGCACCCCCCCCCCCAAGGCGCACCTCATGACCTGAGGAACGTTGTCGGCGACCCTTGCCAGCGAACGACACCGGAGGGACTCGGGAACGGCAGACGACTCTCCAGTGGGCCGTGGTGAAGGATGTTGTACAACCACACTGCTGGACCAGGGTTGCGGTCCATCAGTCATGGCAAAGTAAGGACGTTGGCCAGCTGCGCGAAGGAGCGTCAGCATGGGTCAACTCCACCCGACATGCAAGATCCATGACATAAGGACGTGTGGTGAAGGAGGGAGGCATGCTTTCTGTCGGCTATGCTACAAAAATCGTCCACTTAACTTCGGTTTTTTTTCATATAGCGGCGGTTTAAACCGCCGCTATATGGTTTCGCGGCAGTTTACAGAAACCGCCACTAAACAGCGCGTCAAAAATCTATTAGCGGAGGTTTTATGCATTTCGCGGTGGTCAGTGAAAAGCGTCGTAGTACCTCATTTCACGGCGGTTTTTGGTAAATTTAGCGGCAGTTTTAAGGGGTATTTAATTAGCAGCATATATACTCTCCGCGAAATTCAGGTGTGTAATGCACCTGCTTAGCGACGGTTTTAACCACCGCTATTTCCGGCGTGATTTCTTAGCGTGTTTAACTGCTGTGAAGTGTATTGTCTATTACATTTAGCGGCGGTTAAAACCGTCGCGATATGATGACCTGAAAAAAGTAGCATTTCTGCTTATACTACACCACTGCCCTGAAAAACAAACCAAACAAGAATTCTATGAAAAAATAAAATTCATAACAACAATTACATGGCCAATTCCTCTTGTAACTAATTTTTGAAACAACATTTAATAACATCAATGGGGCCATTAATTAACATAACACATATCAACTTCTACAGAAGACATATGGGATTCTCAAACAACAACTAGTCATGATATATCAACTATCACTACTAATATGGGAATCATCATTTCATAACATTTTCATCACCTAAATACATTGCCTCAACCCCATAGACATTTAGCATCCTGGGACGGAATAGGGCATCAGGAATTTTGGTAGTATTTTGATGGTTTTTACGCTAAAAATGATCACATATCCAACAAAATAATAATTTAAAAGTCTCACTAATTTAATAAGGTATATTACCCTGTTGAAAATGGCCATGATGCTGATAAAAATAAGAATGTTTTGGAATGGATAGGTTTAGAGGTTTCCCTTATACCATTCATGCTTCTATAACCAACATGAAGACCCAGATTCCCAAATGTGAATCCCCAACAGAGAAGATCCCTCCATTTAAAAACATGGCCATGTATCCTACTAACCAAAGACTTAGGGATACATGTAGTCTCACCTGGTAGCCCCATGAGGCATACTCTCTAGATTCTAGAGTAGCGCAAAATGATCCCATGACATTCTAAACTTGTCAAGAAGGTCATAGATGAGGGCCTACGATAGATTTCTGAGCCACACTTCCATAAAAGACGATATTAATCCAATCGTTGAATTAAATAATCAAATTCAAGTAAAATCATTTTTCTATCTATCCTTTACAATGGAAAGAATGTTGCCTGCTAAGGTCTCAGTCTATATTTTTCCATCCCAAACATTCTCAACAGGAAGGAATTCATCATTTGTTTCCACTAATAGAAGTATTCCCCCAAGATTAAAAATATTTCATAGGACAATTTCTACCTCACCCTGGGCTAGATAAATAGTTTTGGTTCCTAGAAACCATCAACTAATCAACTCACTATGGAATTATGGTTTATGGTACATGATAAACTAAAAAATATATGTCTCCTCGTAATGATGAATAACATGCAATTGATAGGGGAATTTTGTGCAGATCTAGCTAACCCAATATGGCCATGCCCATTAATCAGAGAAATTACCACTAGGGAGAAAGTCACACATTCAGCTCAGGCCACTTTTTTGGTTTTATAGAGAGAAGATGAGCATGTTTGAGTAAATATGAGAAATCAATTGATGAGTGAGATCATGAATATATGAAACCATGCTGAATTTTTAAATGTATAATATTTCCCTAAGAACGGTGCCACAATTAACTAACAATCCTCAAGAACTATAATTTTAATATATTCGACATAGTGTGATATCATGTGAGACTAAAAGTTGTATTTAGGTGAATAATAGAGCTATCGTCCAGATGTCCAAATCTATATAATGGTAGTCTGTTGAATAGAGGATAATTTTGATGTTCATTCAGAATAAGAACCTTTAAAACATCATTGTTATAAAATACTTTGTATCGATGATTGACATTATGGTTTGAGGAAATAAGGTCTCTCTAGTCTACCACATAAGAATAGAATTGAGATATAGAGGACATATTTAAAGATAATAGAGAATATATTAGAAGATATGTAACAATTAAAAGAGAATCTGTTGTGCTAATCAATCAAAATAAGTGCATAACATGGAAAACATTACGTGGACTACATGATCCATTCTAGTTCACAAAAATCACATTACCCATAAAACATCTTTTGATCCCTTGATTTTTCATAATACATATAATCAAGTTACCATGTGAAGGTCACATGAATCACATAAAGATTCATAGATCATGAAAAAATCCTCAAGAGACAACCGAATCACATAAGATATACTAATGTCCAAGGGTGTGCATCAAAGTTCAAATAAATTACCATTGATTAGTTCATGGATTGATTAAGTGAGATATTTAGACAAGGTGATCACACAAATATATCAAGTGACATGATCACATGATTAGGTCTCTTTTATGGTTCTTGTGATAAGGTCATGCAAAGTTGTCTGGAAAAACAATCGCACGAGAGAGGAGGTTTTGAGAGCTATGGAGCTTCATGTCACTGGTCAGATGAAAAGCCTCTCACCCCCTATTTATAGGGAACCTCAAGGAATATGAATGGACTTATAGAAGACCAAAATATGTTTTGAATTCCAACCAGAGAAATCATAAGAGACCCATGAAGTCATTTCCTACCTCATAACTGAGTCCTTGTTCCTTCAAACATCACTTTTGTGGGGGGGGGGATTTTTGACGCTAGCCAAATGAGCATTGTATATTTTAGGAACAAAGAAATTCCCAAAGCATTGGTATTAATATATACCTAAAGGAAAGAAAAATCTAGCTTGTATACATATTGATTAATCACCTAGGTCACATGGACCATGTGAACATCAATGAGGATCATGATCACATGACCCTAGGAACATCATGTAAATGGGTTATGCAATTCATATGATTTGTTCCTGATCATGTGAAGCCCCATCAAATAGCCCAATTAATCATGTAAAACCCCTCTGATTATACTTTTTATCATATGCCTTTTCATCTAACAATCTCCCAATATGTTCATAAAATAAAAGTTGGAAAAGAGGGAAGCTTCATAGGAAGGGAGTTGCATTGGTTTTCATGTGATCTGGTTACGTGCCTCATAAAAACTATTAATGATCATGAAAATCACCTCAGAAAACCATCTTGATCTAGTGATATCCATTCAACATGTCTGTTTGGACATGAAACACCCTAATGAGTCCAATTCCCAATGATGAATTTACAACAGAAACATCAAAGAGCCTATTACCATAGATCATCTAACTAATAATACAAACACATCATTCTCTTTACCACCTGAGGTTATTGTTACCATTCAAGGTTATCCACTGAAGCTCCTCCAAAACCAATGTGTTTTTTATGGTTCCATAAACCACACATGTTATATATAAAAACCAACCTTTCCCATATTTGTTCAACACATCAACAATACTACTCATGGTCGACGAACTTGAGACCTCATTCTGTGGATTAACATCAGTGCTCAATCATTCTGTATGGTTCGATTCTCCATGCCAATTTCAACACAAATATTGACCAGGGAATTGCTTCAGTATTAAGTGTTCATAAACACCATATCTCTTCAACCATGTTCTAAATTTACATTTAGGACATGGACATATTATCCTCCCTTCAACGGATCGATTAGAAATCACAAAATCTAAAAACTCATTCAAACCCTTAACATACTGAGGTGTGTTCCTCATTAATGTGATCCAGCATTTATCCAAGTATATCATAAGGTGCCTACACAAAATATACGATAGTGTAAGATTGCAGAATCATAATATAGTAAAGATTACCTATTGATCCTAAATTATGCATAATATAATAAAGATGATTCATGGATCACATTTTCCACTTACTTAGAATGCCCAAAAAAACCAAACAAAGACTGGTCCCTAGGAGACAACGTGAACACCTCATTAAAGAGCAGTAAGAATATCAGGTTACACAACTATCATAACATTGTCCATCACACATTTATGTTGCCTCAAACAATTTCTATCGCCACTAAATTAATGAGATACATTGGTCCACTCAGATTACTTCCACACCCTCATAAAAAATACTACAACTTTCCTGAACATCTCATATACTCACATGCTTGGTCTTCTCAATTAAATGTTTTATTTTATTTTCCATATCTAGATATGGGATACTAGTTGGTATTTATAACATCCATCCAAAATCACTAATATAGAATACCAATGCATGGGTTCCCATTTCTAGAGTTTCCCCTCATTTAATTATGTTTAATAATCATTACCATCACTTATCAATATTATAGATCAATAAAAATAATATGGAATATTTTTCACTATATTTAGTTTCATAATTTGAACAATGCTGTTGATACTTGTTTATAAGACAATGAATATTCTTCTAACTAGATCCAACACAGTGATAACACATTATGATAATTCACCCACTTAATATCAATGTTTTTGCATCTATTAACCATTTATTTAGTCGTGATTACCTAATCTTCAAAGATGGACAACTATTATTTAATTCATTAAAAAGATGAGTTTAATTTTTTTGGTCTTTGTCAACATTACTATAAATTATTATCTATTGATTACATATAATCAAGTACCTTTTATTTATATAATAAGAATATGGTTCAAGTGATCTTTTATTTTGAGTGATGATAATTTTTTTAAAATAATTAAATGGTTCTGTCCCATTTATCCTCATAAACCAAAGAAAAATATTCATATATCTATTATCCATATATATTACATGGCTGTAGCTTCCATGAGTTCCTCATGAGGGTTTCGTTGAGTTAGAGACAGAGATATGTTAGACCTTTTGAATTGATATTTGTTCTTTTATTTTGGATCTAAGATTAGTTAGACCATTTGAGCTCACTGATAATCTCATATAGGTTTCTTATCGATTATCATTGTTAGTTTTTAGGATGGGTATTCATGATTTTTTCCACATGTATCATCTCAGGAAATACCATCCTGATCTCGCTCACATTCTATAATGGGATGAAATTGACATTGAGCCATATGTTTCTATTTTGGAGAAACCAATTGAGATTTTTGACTCTCAAGTGAAAGTATTTTGGGGGAATTTTATTCCATTGGTTAGGTTTCTATGGAAACAAGGATCAAATTATCATGAGAATTGGGAACACGAGTCATTGATGAAGGAGCAATGAACTCATATTTTTTCATGGATTACCTCTTTTACATGACTTATTGAGGAAAAAAATTATTTATAGTGCGGAGTTTGTAAGATCCTATTACTGATCTATGATGTATTTTTTTTATCCTATTCATGGTTTTCCTTTTTTCCATTGTCTGTAAAGGACTAGGAAGGAATTGGTAAGATACCTAATATGTTGAAGTCCGATATTTGTTGTACTGTCATCTTTATCCAGATTTTTCTACATGATTAAAAAGTCTTTCACACTATATAACAAGGTTACACAACGTGTAACTATTACTAGATACAATTCATGAAAGGGTATTCATGCTGTGAAATTTTACACCTCGGGAAGAGTGGTTTCACATCTTAAATTTTAAATAATGGATTTTTAATTCGAGGGGAAGGATTTTTCAACATACTAGAGCACCATGGATTTCACAGCAGGTAATAGTATTACACATCATCAAATAGCCCTCGTGTAGTTTTTAAAATTTGTGAGTGGATATTTTGGTTTCAGCTATTTACTCCAGGCCCTTGGATCCCTACCTAGAGATCTTCTCGTGTTATTTTGGGAGACTATGCTCCATCTAGATTGATCCATTCAACATTGGATCTTTTATTATAGTTGTGGAGCATCTCTCTGGGTAAGAAATATTTTTGATTCTTCGTTTATCTTGATAATGGTGGAACCCTAGGGTAACATTATCAGATCTGGTGGCCTGTGTTTTTGAATCTTTTTGTATTCTTCTAGATCCTTTGGGAGATCTCATTATGGGGGCCATTACTTGGTTAGTTGTGGTGCGGCGAATGTCTGTTCTTGAGGTATTTGGTGTTTTCCCTTTCCCCCAACCCCTTCTATTCTAATTTATATAAATATTAATGTTTTTATTATATTATAGGGCCTTCATTTTCATCATTGGGTTTTCATTGTTGGTGGATCCCATTACGGGAATGTGTGGCTTGAGCTTTAAGGTAGGTGGTTCCATCTCTAGCCTATGATAATTAGCATAATTTCTCTTAATTTATAAGTTGATTTATCAAATTGGAATGACTATTTTCATTTTTTTAAGAAGGGGTTTTTGAGAGAAATGTTTTTCCATTATTATTGATAATTGAAAATGAAATGGGTACTTTTAAAATATTGAAATTGATTTGTGAAAATGAGAACTTAGGTTACCTTGGGTACTTAGGTGGATGGTTTATCTTGAGTCCATCATCCATGGTTAGTGATTATTATGAGGTTTTCTCATCGGTATTTACTTGGATTCCTAGGCCCATTGTTCTAGGGGACAACTATTAGCATTTTTTGGGGGGTTTACTCATGGGGTATTCCTCTTCTTCCTAGGCATGTTTTATAGGAATTGGATTGTGCACATGATTTATTAAGGTATAAGTATTCTTGTAGTATAATCTATAGTGTTCCATGGTACTTATGCCTCTACTGATTATTTTATTTTGTACTGATTGGATATCTGAGTTATAATTGATATAAATTTTGTACCTACTTTTTTTAGAACTAGGAAAAAGGGAAATGTTTACCCATGTTTTCTATAAAATTTCATTACTGCTTATCATTCCATGTTATATTTAAAATAAGAATACATGAATAGTTATATAGAATCTTGATATGGAACACCCGGGTGGGATCCTATGGAGGCTGTTAGCTCACACCTTGTGCACCTCCTTAGGGGTACGTAGACATTTGTATGTCTCCCAATATTGGGAAGGGAATGGTGCTGAAGTGAGGTGGTGAGGTTTGTGTTAGCTGGTTTTGGGTAGATGGTGGTGAGATGGAGGGAGTTCATCCACACCATCTCACGGGGTAGTTTTTGGTTTTATTCCATGTAGTTAGACGTGTTTTCGAAACGTTGACTACTTTTTTAATTGTTCTTTTCAACTGTCTTTTGACCATTATGGTATATATATTCCTTTAGTATTCCACATTACTTTTCATTTTGTGTATACATATATGCATTGTTTTTTATCATGTTGGGATAAATTGTTCCCTTTGTTGTGTTTTTTGATGCATTGGTGCTTGCCTCCAACCCACGAGGATCGGGAATAACATTCGGGTATGCAACAGAATGGGTCAGTTACCACGTTTGAGTGTTACCCGGGACAATACAATACACAACCTCAATAGAAAATCTTCTTAGAATTAAATTAAAGATGAGAGTGACCCCCACATCCAACCTCCTACAAGCCCTGGGTTGATGACTAGAATAGGGGTATAAAAAATAAGGATGAGAGGAATTTGCATCATATGTACCAATAATAAAAAAAGAATAACACTGAACAACATCATAATATCTATATATATATAAATTTAAATCAACAATAATACTTTAAAGAAGGAATAAATAAAAAAATTAAAACCTGAAGATAAAAATACCAAATAAATACACATGGTAGTGATTTCACAACAAACACCAAGCACAAAGATAGTACGAACCAACTTAGTCACAAAAAATATCCTAGGAATCTTGAATTTTTTATATATATGGGGTTTATCATAATATGTATCCTTAGTATTATTATACACAATAACTCCAATGAATAAGTTAAAGGATTATAATAACACATTATTGAACAAACAACATAACTAGTAAGCACCTAGTAGGTCAACTATTGAAAATACTCACCAAGACTCGATTACTAAAAATCATAATCATGCATAGTAAAATAATATCAGATGAATATGACACAAAGGAACCCTAAAACCAATTTCTTATTTTTTTCACTATCGCACCCTAATATCAAATGTCATATTCTCCCAATATCTTTAACATTTATTCCATAGAATACTATATCTCATATTACAACCATACCACAAACCTTATCGATAACATCATCAATATACAATAGCCTCTATCACATATCAAATATCATCAACACTTCTCAAAACCAGTATTGTTGGGAATCAAAATCATGAAGGACATTAAAATAATTCCCTCCACCTACCATGCACAGCCTCTAATGTATATCCTTACATCAACACCACAATAGCACATCCCATAAATACCACTTATATTCCACAATTTTACTTACATAAGATCATTATCTCAATACACCATAGGGACTTATAGTGCACCTAGTTTATAATCATCATAAATGACGCAAAGGGTTTTCAAATACGTAATGTAACTTCACATAAATAACCATTAGGGTCTTCTATTTCACTATATACTTTAGAAGTATGATCATACACACCTCAACACATCAAAGATAATTCTATAACTAGATGGTAGAGTGGGGATGGGGTAGTAGGCATGCATCATTCCATCACTAACCCAAATGTTAGGGGAAACAACCTAGTACCTAGAGCTTGTTGGGATTCGAGAAGGGTATCTAACTCAAGTGGGATGCATTAAAAATCCAAAAATAAAAATATTTAATTATATTTATAGACACACACAAGACCAACATAAGACATAAATAAACAAATAGAACTTCTATAGCTAGTAAAAATCACCACACTACTACTGCCTCACATTACCATCACCGCAAACTATAACACAATGACCATCCCCACATCTTATACACAGATCCAAAATAAAGATGAATAATTTACCATCATGCCTCAACATTTATCCCATTTATATATTCATTTCACCAACGATATTACATTATTTATATTTTATATTAATCTTATTTAATGACAAACCATGCATCCATCACCCATATTTTTCCAAACTATTAACCATTAATTAAAAGGCCTATTTTTTTAATATTTACCCATGATCTTTTTTAATTCCACAAAACCCCATGTCATGATGATGATTAAAAACTATATTCCATCCCATAAGGAAACTACAAAACATTCATTTTTCATATAACCAAGTCATGTCCCATAACAACCCACTCATTCCCTCTTTTCAACCATGTAATGGAGGAAATATCCCCACTACACAATCCATAATCTCAATTTTATTCCATAATACCACCCATTTAAACTTTTCAACTATTCTCCTCTGTACTCTAGGATTTATATAACTATTCGATATTAACCTATTGTGTCATAAATCATTGAATCCATGTCCAAACCTCCAATGAAACGATCACCTACCAATCATTCTCAATATTATCACCTTGCGTGAAGTCTATCAAAATTTTCTATATTTCAAACCTAGTTAAATGGATACATGCCTGGAAAAGACGGGTCACTGGAGATGGAGGTCGCGGGGACGCCAGAGACAGAAGTCGCGGGGTCGCCGGAGGTCGCGGGTCGCCGGAAGGTTGGGGGGTCGAGGGTTGCGGGTCGACGGGGGGTTAGGGGAAGAAGGGAGGGCGCGTGGGTTTGGGGGAACGATCGGGGTGGGGGTAGGGAAGTGTCGGAATTGTTAAAATAAATTTCAGGTTTCGCGGCGGTTTATTAAAAACCGCTGCGAAACCTTTTGGCGAAAACGTTTAGTGGAAGTTTTGTGAACCGCCGCCACAAAAATGCTGCTAAACCTGGTTTTTGTTGTAGTGCTACCAGTAAAGGCATAGCGCACGATCGCGCAGTGTGGAGGAGGCTGGCCATCCGGGCAGCCAGGGAGCCGAGCGGGCTGCACTGTAGGCCAGGTCAGACCGCACCCAAACCAACTTCAGCCCTTTTTTCTCTTTCATCCATATTATGAGCTACGAGCATCCATTTTAAGAACCGTCTCTGGTCCCAGAAACCATGGATCAAGATGGTCTATTTGGAATACCAACATGAGTTTTGGATAAAGATGGGGTATGTCCAGGTTGGATCTAACATGAATCCAACCGGGCCCTCTGGACTACAAGGATAATAAATTCAAGACCGACTGTCTCATTAATGAACCGTCTATTGAGTTGAGACCCCTTTTACATGGTGGTCCATTGGGATACTTCTTCATGGGACTTCATGGCAGTTGAAGTATCGACCTATGGCTTGAGCAGAAGATCCTCCCAGAATCAAGAGAGCTTAGTGCGAGAACCTTGGGGCTAGATGTAACATGGGAAAGGATTCCTATGTGGATCTATGCTTAGGGATATTATATGGATATGTGTTCAGGAGTTCCACATTGATGAGATATAGGAATCCACATGGACTAATCTAGCATCCAATATAGGGTTGTTATACTAGGAACCTACATGGGTCTGTTTTACTATGATCCTACGTTGGACTGATGATTTGCGATCCTATGAGGGTCTGCTCTTAATAGAGTAAGATTATTCAGTAGTTACATCTAATCAACTTTTCTATCGTACAAAGGTTACACCTTGTGTGAGTTGAATATGTACCTTCGTGGTGATACCTTTGTGGTATTCTTCTATGTGGCGTACCTTTGTGTTACTTACATTCATGGTGATACCATTGTGGTATTCTTCTGTGTGGCGTACCTTTGTGGTACATACCTTCGTGGTGAAACCATGGTGGTATTATTTTGTGTTCCGTTACCTTTGTGGTACTTATCATTGTGATGTTACCTACATGGTTTTCATTCCATTTTGGAACTGTTGTTTGGGATTTTACTTTGGGCCTTGTGTTTCATCATGAATGATAAGGGTATACATGAAAACTTAGGTATATGTATGAGCATAAAACTAAGTAGGGTTCACCATTGATTCCATGATTTGGGATTTATCATTCGGGGATTTTGTGAGACCTTTCAGGGTCTCGGGGTCCCTACTGATTATCGTTATAATCACCCCTACATGGGTTATGCCTGCACCATGTTGTGTTTGGTGTAGACAGAGGACATTTCTGACTGAGGAAGAGAGTATTAGGACTGGGGGTAGCTCAATTGTAGACATTAGAAGAGGCACACTACAGAGATGACCGTTCGAGATCTATACATACTCATCAGGAATAATCCTTGGTGGGAGGTTATAGGAGTTGTTTCATTTTACTTATACTTTTCTGTTTTGTTGTACATTCCTGTTAGGTTTTTATTCTGGCCCCTTTTTCTTATTGTTCAGACACATTTTAGTCTATAGTTTTTTGGTTTTCAAATCATTATGTGTTCTTGGTTGTGTGTCTTTAAAGGTTATAAAGGCAATGCCTTCCCGGTTTTAGGGAATACGCCTTTTGGTGCTAGTCACCATCCCCTGGCCTATAGAAGGTGGGAATGGGGTAGTCACAAAACAGGCCTTGGGGGAAGGGTCGTAAAGTTAATATAGAAAAAACAACAATTAAATACTATTCTTCCATTTCAAGTTACAATTTTAAATTTAATAACAAAACATGTTTTAATAAAAAAAATGACTTTTAAACAAGATAACGCCACTAGTTTCTTAACAAATCATTTTTATCCATTTTGAAAAGTTTGCAATAAATGAAAAAATATTCCATCATTTCAAAAATTAATTTCTGCAATTAAACTCAGCATTTTAATCAAAATAGTTTCCATAAAATCTAAAATTTAAATTATACAATTTAAATCAACCTACCTTTATAAACACTTCCCCAATTCAATGAAATTGTTTTTTTCACTATTTTTTATAAGAAAACCAATCATTATATCCCAATTCACTAGAATTGGTATTTATTGAATCATTTGACAAGAACGTATAAATATTTAATTTAAATAATCAGTTGAAATAAATATTGAAATTCAAGGTTATGTAATTATTCGAAATAGGAAATAACTGAATTCTTTTTTTAGAAATGCACACTCTCAATGAAACACTCAAATGAGAAAAAGGGTGTAAAGGACCATGAAACTAAACCTTGAAATAAGATCCAATATGAATGAGAATAGATCCATTTATTTAATGATGACTTATTGAGATCCAAATGGAGGAGAAAAATATAAAGAAAAATATTGAGGTAGAAGTATTACCCATGAACCAAAATACCAATTTAATGATGATTGAATAGCAAACAATGGGACGTTGAAGGGTTGGAGGTTTCTATGATCGCTTGGGGAAGGATTTAGGTCAATTGAAAAAAAGAGCAGAAGATAAAAGTGTATCTCAGCCCTGATACATGTATTAAAACTGTAGTCAGGTTATTACATACTATTTAATCCCATTACCCATTGGGAAATTGTGGTGTTTTATAACTTTTTAAAAGGTTTATTTTAATGAAAATTTGTTCATTAAATGACACATGATGGGTAATGTCACTTCACATTGTGTAATTATTCATGGGGTGAATCATCTCACTAAATGAATCATATCATGGTTGGACTCTAACCAAATTTACCTGGAATGATCACTAGTTCACATAGTGAAACCCTCTTACATCGTTCAGAAAACCTGATAAAAGCAGACAGTCCAACAAATCTTAGACTTCACCATTATAGGTATCCTCTGAAATCATTCGGAACCCCACCCAGTCTATGAAATGGAAAATCATGACAAGGTTTAACACATACATGTAGGATTGATAATAGAATATTATAAAGAGGTGTTCATTCTTTCTCACTAACAATGATGTCATATTCACATAGAATAGAAAATATGTAAATGTATGTGATTTTATAGGTACCATTCAAACCATTAAATCTTGAGTACACACTAACTTTAATATTATCATATAGTGTATATATAGTCTTTCATACCAACTATGTTACAAGGAATCATGAACCTTCTCATAGTACAACCCCAAAAATAGCTACCAGTCATGCATTTTCACATCTGGAAACATCTCAATGATATAAGGATACACAATCTCTATGTAATCATTGAAATATGTGTATGAAAAAATTTCTCTGATACTTACCAAAAGAGACTCTTCACTATCCCATTAAGTACATTAACTTCTTTTTTATGTTTTAGAATGTTTTATAATTGTATAGTGTGTCCAAACAGCTCACAAACTACCAATGGCTTGCATGTTATCATATAATATCAAAGATGGGAATATTATTTTTAGACTTCTAAAAATTAAATTAAATTAATTTCCCCCTTTTAAAATGCTAATTTTATATTTAAAAACAGAATTTGTTTTTATAATAAATATTTTTTTAAAGATATAACCACTTGGTTTCTATCCAAACATTTCATTACATTTTCCCAAGTTTGAAATAAATTAAAAACCTATTCAATAAATTTAACAATTCATTTTCACGATTAAATTATAAAATTTAATCAAAATAGTATTTATCAAACCAAAAATTAAAAATTAAAAATTAAATGATATAGTTTCCATAAACACAACCCAATTCAATAGAATTGGTGGTATTTTCAATTTTCTTTCCAAAAAAATTCAAATATTCAAATTCAATAGATTTGGGATTAATTATATCAATTGAAATAATGATTGATATATTGGACACAAGTAAAAAATTGATAAAAATAATGAAATTAAGGGATATTAAATTTGTTTAAACATGATAGAACCACGAAATTGTTTCCTTAAACTAACACTTACAGCGAAAACATCCAATGATATAGATGGTACGAAAGACCATGAAACTCATCCTAGAATCATGATCCAATATAATGGATTATATATCCATAAATTTCTTTTGATATATTGAGATCCCAATAGATGGATAGATATAAAAAATCATTGAACTAAAAAGAATACACACTCTCGAATCACATCGATAATGCAATGAGGATTGAACATAAAAAAAGGGACCCAAAAAAGTTAGAGGGCTCCATGAATACATGGGGGAGGATTTAGGTCGACACAAATTAAACATGAATAGATGATAAAATAGTATCATAGCAATGATTATTGTTTAATACTGTATTTGTGGTATTATATGAGGTGTATTCCAATTACGCATCGTAAAATAGTTAAGTTTCATACCCACTGAAAGATGATTTTATTATAATGAAAAATAATTAATTAAAGAAATCATGACATGTAAAGTCTCATCACATCATGTACAGATTCATGGTGTGAATATTTTCAATCCATGAACATTCTCATGGTATAACCCGAGAAACATTTACATGGTGTGTAACCTAGTTACACAATGGGTAACCCTCATTCGGTCTAATGATAAATCTTCTTAAATCTTAAATTCCAATAAATATATGATGTCAAAATTAAAGGTAACCTATAATATTATTATCAACCCTAGTGAGTCAATGATTGAAAAATCATGATAAGGTTAATGAAATTACTATCCAATTCGTAATGGGATGTTACAAACATGTAGTTTTTCATATATGATTACGATGTTATAATCTTCCTGTAGAAAACAAAATAATGATTTTTATGTGATATAATTGTTACAAATGTATAATAATTAAATAAATATCATTTATAATAAATTAATACAATTTTTTTGATGTATGATTATGGAATTAAGGATGTTTTTAGGGTAATTATTTACAGAATTAATTATTTTTTCTAGTATTAAGAGGAGAGAAGGTGGACATTACTTTTATAATTGAGGTGAGTGGAACACATACAAAATTCAAAAATTAAAGAGATATATCGATGTTTTTTATATGTGAAAAGGATATGAAATGATACATTATCAGTGGAATATATTTTTGTTGAATATACAGGGAAAAGAGGGTTTGATTTTCTTTATTTTTTAATCCCTATCATTCTTGTGTATACTATGGGAATCCATTTTTCATATATAAGAAATGTTAATAATTTCAACTGTTATTATGATTTTTTATCATCAAAAAATAAAGTCAAACATATTATATAATATAAATTATGAAGATTTCAAAATATGGAATAAAATTTTGTAATTAAATTTTATTGTTGTTGATTAAAATAAATTAAAACATGTCCCATAGATAAGACAAGATATCAGTTTTGCATTGAGAGAGTTTTTAAATGATTAAATAGTTTTAAATAAAAAGTAAATATAAAATTGAAAAAACTAAATAGATTGGATTAATATATATATATATATGAAGTAATTTTTATTTTAAATTTTATTGAAATAAAATTTATGTACATAAATGATATAATAGAAATGTAAATTCTCATTAAAAATAAATATTTTATTTATTCATCATAAAATTTAAGTCCTTGGAAATTAAATAAAATTCACCATTACATAATTTTTAAATGATGGTTTCAAAAATTAATTAAATTTTTATAAAACATGCTATTTTTTTAAATATGTTTGAAAAAAACATAAAATTTTATTTTAAGAATAGTTTAGTTTTTAGGCGTAACACATTATATTTGTATCACTTGCATAGAAATGTTTTTAATTATTATTTATTTAATCTATTATATATTTTTTTCATTAAAACAATTTCCCAAAAGTGAATTTTGTTTATTTTTATGATAAAATATGTGTTTTTAAAATAATTTTATATAAATAATTCTTTTATTTTAAAATAGTATTAGTTTTTTTTCAAATTAATTTATCAATAAAAATTATTTATATAGAAGTTTTTAAACTATATATTTTATAAATGTGACTAATTATATTCCTAACAACCATTTCAATGTCTTATTCATAACTATCATATTAGTAAATAATATTTTAATAACATTTTATGATATGATAAAAATTGGTGTTATGTGTAAAAAAAGATAGACATTCTATTTTAATTACGCAAAATATTAATTAAATTAACATGTTTCAAAAAAAAATATTAAATATATCAGTATTACATGTAAAAAAATAATTTCATAGATAAAATTTTCTACTAGATATAGGATTTTTTATTGATAGTAAAAATATATATGGTAACTAGAATGTGGATATTCTAGGCACATTCTAATAAATATTAATGTATTAATAACATTATCAATATCGATATTGGACATGCCTCTTTTAGTGAAAACTGAAATAGTAAATTAATTATTAAAATATAAATTGGTAAGGTTGGTATATGTTTAATTTATAAACTATGAGTTTTAGTAAGATTAAAAAATAATCTAGACATAAATTTTATTGAATATGTATAATTGTTACAATATTACGATTAAAAATAATGTATGTAAATTTTTTTCTTCTCTAAATGATTTAGTTTTTAATGATTTTTTGGATTGAAGAAGTTTGTGCTGATAATGTCAATTAGTTATTTTTCCTAAATATATCTTGTTTATGATCCTTATATAAGGTAAGTTTTATTTTCAATAAGCGTCTAGTCCAACGAAACATATCCTTAAATAAAATTATAAATGTGAAATGACTAGTTATTGATAACTAAGAACAGAGATTCCAATGGACTTTCTATATAAATCTTGCAAAAAATGAATAATCATAAATTCTATTTCTTACAAACTAAATATAATTTTTCAGACCAACCCCAATAGTTGTCTCCCAAGATCTAGTTTGGAGACTCTATAGTATTAATCATAAATGTTATAAATTATGATAATCTTATAGTGGATGATAATTCATGATATAGTTGGGTTTTTTCCTTTCACCTAAATGAGAATCTACATCATGATTCTGTATATATATTAGATCTATATGAATCTAGAGTAAAATTCTTATTAATTCCTTAAGAAGTGATTGTGGATACGAATTTGAAAAGAGAGATTTAAGATATTTAAAATAGAAACATGGATAAACATATATCCATAATTATCCTTGTACCCCAAGACATTATGGTATTGTAGGAAGGAGAAATAAACCCCCTCAAGAAATTAAGTATCACATTTTTTGTGAATATAATTTACTTATTTAATTTTTGATATAATCAGTGATTAAAAACATTCTTTATTACTAATATATTTCTTATTAGCCATAATTTAAATAAAAAACCACATGTTCTATGTATTTTGATATAAAAAATGTTATATAATATAGTGTTTTTTAATGTGTTTATATTTTATATAGAGGATAATATAGAAAAAGTGGATTTAAAATGAGATGAATAGATTTTCAATTAATATTATATATATATATAATCATATTGGTTGTAGAACAATAAGGAAAAGTATTTTTGAATAATTAGTACATGAAAAATTCAATAAAACAAATCCATAGAAAAAGAAGACTTATTTATAAAACAATGATGATTGTTATCAAATTTAGTCATCAATTCCAATACTTATAGTAATTAAGTTAAACCTGATATAAAAAAATCACATAGTTCTGAAGAATCTTATTACTCTAAAAAAGTATATGACAATTGTGTACAAAATAAATTTATTCCTAAATCTATTACGACACATAGAGTCCATATTATAGAAAAAAATATAAGTGATTTAAAAAAAGTAACTCAAAATAGATTTTCAATTATAAAAAATATTAGAATAATTTTTTATTATCACCACATATACTATTAAACCTAATATATTAAATAAAACTTGTATTATGTGTAATGGGAATGAAAAACAATATAATTGAATTTTTTAAAAAAATTGGGATATACTAAAAAACATAATTTCTTTTTAAGTGTTGTATCTTAGATGTTGTGTGGGAATAAATTAAATGTTTTTGGGATAATATTCAAAAATAAAACTAGATTGGTTTAAAAAATGTATAGTCCAGAGAATTGTGTTTAATTTCAGGACATATATTCACTTATTGACAAACATGAAACTATCAGAATGTTTAATTAATATATTGAACATGTGGATTTAATATTATATGAATTGGTGGACAAGAGTGAATTTATAAATGGTTATATAATTGATGATTTATTTTTAAAAAAATACTACGGATATGAAGGCCCACATATTTTAAATAATTATTTTAAATTTTAAGAAGAATTATTATTTTAAAATTTAGTTTGTATTTCATGGGTAGATATGATCATATCATTTTTTATTTAAATAGGTTTTACTATTTTCATAGTTGACAATAAATTATTTAAAAGAATTATTTATTTTTATTTTTTGGTACAAGACATATTTTCTATTTTCTTCATTTTAAATGAACTGGATAGCGAATTACATTTTAATAATTATAGAAATTGAATTTTAAATGAGTTTTATGGATGAGTGGAGATTTATTCATTGAATTAAAATATTTTTAAACTATTAAATATTTATTTTAAATTAATGAATATGCACTATGCATCATCATCTTTTTCACGTATATTACTAATGTAATTGATGCTCCACTAAGTACATGATGTAAGAAATGTGACTATTAATCTAGCAATACAATTGTTAAAAAACATAAATTACTATGATTTGTTTATTACTATAAAAACAATGAAATCCAATGATATATTATGTTTAGTGTGTTTTCATTTGTGAATATTTTCAATGAAATATTAATGAATCTCATTTTTTTCATGAAAATAATTTTCAATCACCACAAAAGTAAAACCCAATAAAAATATTTTTTTTCTATAAGAATGTCATTTTATATAGTGATTTTTATAAATATTGAAATTTGTGATTTTATGTTATATTGAAAAATGACCATAGGATCTTGTCACATTTTATGTATTTCAATTGCATCCATGTGAGTTATGATATTATAGTTTTTAAAATTATGATTTTCAAAATACAAAACATTATGGTCAGAAGTTTTTGAATAAAAAATTATTAGATAAAACAATCATTATTGGGCTATAGTTATCATTTAAATCATATTAATATAAATTGTGATAATACAAGTGAGATATAATTAATACGAATCAATTATCACATTATAGAACAAATCAAGTAAAAATATGTAATCAAATACAGAAAGACCATTTTAAAAAATGATATAAATTTCATTAATTTATTTGTATAAAACATCGTCCTTATAAACATTTTACAATGATATTAATGTTTTAGATAAAAAATATAGTGTAAATTATTTATAAATGATTAATATTAACATTAATATTTTTTATAATTATTAAAAATATTTTATTTTCATTTAAATTATTTTTAAATAATTTTTATATCAATTAATATGATCTATTATGTAATTCTTTTTAAATTATGCCATATCAATTTTTTAATTCATTAAATTTTTCTTAATAACCTCATACCAATATTTTAATAAATTCCATAAATGTTTAATCTATCAAAAACCAGTTAAATATTTTTATTGTAAATGATCATATTTAATTTAAAATAATTTTTTATAATCAAAATAAATTTCATTGAAATTATACATATTATTGAATTTTATAATTCACTGGTTTCATATATGTTTTTTATGAAATATATTATTTTGGATAGAGTTATTTTAATTTAATGAAAAATAATAATTAAATGTATTATGAAAAATATGTATAAATATTTTCATGTCTATTTATTTATTAATGCTTCCAATTAAAAATATCACAAATCCAAATATCAAAAGGTTACACTAAATTATTTATAATAAAATTTTTTTGATGGTAGAAAACATGCCTTCTGGATATAATTTTTTATAAATCATTGATAGAGAGAGGTATAAATTTTATAGCCAAAAAAATAATTCCATTGTATGAAACATTGTTACACTATAACGGTGTAATCTAATGGGCATTGGAAAAACATTAAGATATATCATCATGATTATTTTCTTGAGTCTATTATAGCCAAATATTATAATCATGAAATATAAACATTGGAAAATTACCTAAAAATTTAGTATAATTGTAAGTGGTGGTTTGGATGCTTTATACAACCCAACTTGCCTGAATGTTACATAGTTATAAGATCATCTTACATGATATTTTTAAATAATAAAATATTATTTTCTATGTAATCCAACTAATGATTCTAAATTACGTATAAAATTTTGATTTTATAAATTTTGTTAACATTATTAACATATGATCGATGAATTCCAAAAGATAGAGGAAAATTGTTATTTTCTACCATTTGATTAAATTATTAGAGGGATTAGAAGATAGAGGTTGTGTAAAATTGTCTAATCAAGGGTTCCCATGGACATAGAAATAGATTCATTCATTTTATAAATCAATATATAGTTTTATTGAGAAAAATAAACCTTTTTATTTTTATAAATAAAATTTGGATACCTATAATATGTGTTATATAGTTCCCTAAAAATAAATTATAATTCTTAAATAAAATTTTCATAATGTTTTGTTTGATTTTATTTAAAAAAATATAAATTATTTTATAAATAGTTTTTAGAATAGATATTTTGTATCATGAAATTTAATATCAATATTTTTTTTACATCTATTACAATAATTTGACATTCAGATGAAAATTATGATTAATAATTGTACATTAATAGGATAAATGATTTTTAGTTTATTTACAATCTAAAATTACAGAAACATTTTTGTCCATTTTTTAAATATTTTCTCATATAGAATCATCACAATATTTATAATTAAAACAAAACCAATATTTCTAAATACCTTTCATTATTTTCTCTTTTGAATCACATCTCATATATTTTGTTTATTATTCAAATCTAGTAAGATGAATAGATCAATTAGAGATGATACTCTTGAATCATCAAAGAGTTAAACGGTCAGTTTTACCAATATTAAAAATATTTTATAATCACATATACATCTCACAATGTCATAGATAAAAGAGATGTCAATTTCAAAGGGTTTAGAACCATTATTGCACCGCCTTGGATAGCCATTGTATAGAAAATGATGCCAAATTGGTATCATTATGTAGAACAAATAATTTTTTATTTTCCTTTTAAGATATGCATATTTCAAAATTAATAAAAAATATGAGTACAATATTCGAATATTTTTTGATACTCATGAATGTGGGATTAATTTATCTTTTAGGGATGGTTCTTGATGATTTTCAGATATTGGGTAATATTATAAATACCAGATCTCATATCAAGTAATCCAACCTCCCACTGATATAAAAAATATGCTAGGGTAAATTAAATTGGTCATATCCTTCATTATACTTGGGGAAAAATAAATATGTGTTGATTTCAGTTTCATATTTATGACCATTTATAATTCATTATAATGGAGGATGATATATTTTAGTTTTCTTCAGTATTAGGACTTGTCATTTTTATATATAATGGATCCTGAAATTCATATTACTCTACCTCATTTCATATTGACACATATAGAGGAGTTGTTTAGAATACATTTCATATGGAACACATTTCCCCATTAAAAATTCATTTTAATGTTTTTGAAAAATATTTACATAATTATATTTATATTTGAGGGGTATGTAATCAAGAATGGTGTATACATATATCAAAATACATGAAAATGACCTAAAATATACTGCAACCATTAGAAATTATTATGAGTAGATGATAATGAGAGACTCAATAAATGATTCAAAACACCTTATACTTATTATAAATAGATATAATTGTGTTAGGTTTCTAAACTGAAATTAATTTGAGGATAAATATACTTATAATGATTTTTTATTACATTTTCTTGCTAATTTCAATGAAGAAACTAGAAATTATGTCGAATTCATAGAATATAAAATGGATTTTCAAGATTATATTGAGTTCAAATCAATTATATATGGAGTAACATATAATAATTATGATTAATGGGTTAATAGTTTTTTTATTTGAAGGGAAAAGGTAATAGATATACACATTATGGTCGATTTAGTAAGAGAAAATGCCTACACATTTCGAGAGAATATTCCATGGTTATTTTTATTTGAAAATTCTCTTATATATTGTGAAAATCATTAGTTTTCGGATCATTTTCTATTAGATATTCAACCTATGATTAATATAGGATGACATATAATGTTATATTCCTCGCCTTGGGCAATGAACTACCCTTAGACACTTTAGTATATGATATGGATTTTCCTTTTCTCCTTTTAGAATAAATTATTAATTATGAAAAAAATTATGTTATTAATGATTATATAATTGATATGTGTGGAATATATGAGGATGATTATAATAACGCACCCTTGGTATATGTGTATCCTAAATGTGTATCCAGTTTTTTTATTTAAATGTAGAATTAGTTGATCCAGGTTATCCTGCTACACCTATTTTAGGGAGGCAAGTGATACCTTATATGGATGAGGATTTTGGGATGATTTTTTCATGCACAACTCCAAATGGTGTAACAAATAATTTTTATCAAGAATATGATATCAATTTAATATATCTTATAACTACATTTTTCCCTATATTATTTTAATAAATATTACATGAACTATATGAAGAAAATATAGAGGCCTCATATGGTCCTATAACCTAATGAAGAAGCTTAGACTGGGACTCTAGATTTCTATAAGAATTATTATTATCATAATTATGATAGATTTATTACAAAAAAATTAAAATTAAGAAAGATCTTATTAGTCTCATGTGGCTATATATTATTCTATCCCTATTTTAATCTTTACTTTTGTAGATAACAATCATTTTTAGAATAAAAATTTAGACCTATTAAATTAAATTTTTGTGGATGTTTTTTTGTAAATAATGTTTACCATGAATAAATAGTATATTACCCATTCAAAACATTGTTTCACACATTCATAAAATATTTTTCTCCTAAAATATAATTTTCACAAGTATTTTCATTCTATCTGAAGTGGAATGGATTATTTACAAGTAACATAGGATACCCATATGATGATCTATGTTATATTATATCTTTATAGATAAAATATATATATATCTATTAAAAATCAATCTCAAAACTAAACATCAACATCAAAATAGAATATACAATCTACTTTAACAGCAGCTTTAGTTTATAAATACATTCAATGAATTATAATACAATAATAACATCATAGTAATATTGATGGTGTGTAGAATGTGATTATTAATGTTCACATTCAAATATTTACTTGTAGTAAAAAATAATTTTATTTTTTAAAAAATGAAAAAACATTGTTTTAGAAGATAAATATATAATAATGGATGAAATAATGTTTTATCTTAAAATAAGTAAAACAAAAGAAGACACTATTCCTTCATTTCAATCATCAGTTAGAAATATGAATATACCATATATGAATGATTTTTAAATTAAATAGTGGAATAGTTGGTGGTAACTACTTTTATACTAAATCAATTAATATCAAAGAAATTATTTTTTTCCGGTGATAAACCCTTCAATATGTTCTATAACCGATATTAGATGGATTTTGGAACTTTATATATTTGTTTCAAATAATCATGCATTGAATACTATTTCCATTAATTTAACCAAAACATCTTCAATTTCTTTATGTGACTGTAGAATTGTCTATATTTAGACCACATCCACAAAAATACATCAAACATGACCATAGTTTCCAACTATATTCCAAGAACAGTCTTTGGTTATCATATGTACCAATCGAATCACAATTCTTAAACATCATTCTAATCCTCAAACTCCATCTTTTACACTTGAAGGAAAATGAGATTATCTTAGTTCCACTTTTATGTATCATGTACCTGATGATTCATATTCTAATTATCTTTTTATAAGGAATATATATAGTTATTTAAAATTTAATGAAATATATAATTATAATTATTTTAAATTTTTTTTATACACTTATAGATAAATTTTTTAACTCTAATTTTCTATAATTACTAGTTGTAAAATATGCATTATAAGAGTATAATATCATTACTGGATTATAATAATGTAAATAATTTTATTTATGAAGATATAAATTATTATTTCTTGGTTTATTATCACCAAATTTTTTATATTTGTGTATTAGACTATGAAATCATTATTTTAATATGCATAAATTTTTTTATTATTAAATTTAATATATATTAATTTTTAAGATAATAAATTTATTTTTTCAAAATAATATGATTTTTTGAAAAATTTTGGATTCAACAATGACCACATAGTAAAATTATTCAATTTCAATATTAATAAGATTGACAATGATGAAAATTTATTTTAAGATTATAAGAATAATAAATCCCTAGAGTGATGTATCTCAATTGAGTTATATGTAATAATGGATTGAAAGTGAAAAAACATTGTCCATATGAGTAATATTCTATTGCTACCTATATTTAGTGAAAATGTTCCACAATCAAGTATTTTAAAATATAAAAAGATTGAAAGTATGACTAACTGAGTGATTATATGTTAGAAAAATATTTTTTCTTTATGTTATGATGCATAAGAGAAGGTATATAATGTATATTATATAGATTATGGAAGCTTATATATTTTTTCTCAATACTCATGTGTTGGATTCGCTTTCTATTTACATACCATAACATCTTAATTTTATCTAGTGACTTATGATTTACGTATTTCGTAACCATTTCTTCATATATACCTCAAGCATGATCTTTTTGTCATACTCTATCCCATGAAATTCCTAAGAATATTATAATTTCCATGACAATCACCATTCATCAGCATTCAACTTATCATTGTCATATATCTTCTACTAGGAAAAATTGATAAAGAAAGGAACACATTTCCACTTCTATGAATCATATACATGATGATTCTGAATCTCATTAGAATTTGATTTGGAATATATATACATTTTTTAAAATTCCATCAAATATATAATTATTTTTATTCTAGTTTTATATCTCTTCAAATTATGATATGTTTTTAAAACTTTTTTTATAATTATAGGTGGTAAAATATAAAGAATAATTATTTACATTCTTTAAGGATTTTGGTAATGTAGATTATTTTATAACAAATATTATAATTTTAATTCCATGATTGATTATCATAAAAACTGGTAGATTGTTTTATTAAACTATGAATTATTTATTTTATTATTCAAAAGGTTTGGTAATGATTATTCTTATAAATTTTATGTTCTATGAAGGAACATTTATTTTATTGAACAACATGAATATTTATATAAGTCTAGAATAAACATTGAAAACATTGTATATGTAATTGAAATTAGGCTTGATCATATTTACCAAGGAAGAAATATATTTCATGAAAAAATGAAAAATAATCTACTAAGTGTTGTATCTATGTTGAATTTTATGAACTAATGCTTCGTTAGCCAATAATTTTGGGCTGATCATAAGATAAATTTCTCTATTTCAAAATAAAATCAATACGAATTCACCAATATCAATAATTTCATGAAAAGTTAAAAATGAACATTTGAATAATTGAAGAAATTAATAAGAATGATTTCTTCATGGAATAATTGTTGGATAAATGTCAAGGAAAAATTTATCGACCATAAGTTAAAGAATAATCATGATATTACCATGTTTTGAGATTATAAAATTTCAGAGAATTTACTTATGGAATCACACAAAACTGATAATGTTACTAATGATGTGAAAAAAACAATTAATGATAACATTAATCAATAAAAAATATCTATGTAAAGGTAATTATTATATTATAGTTTTGTTAATAAATATCTTATTATATTTTAATATAGTAACAAATTCCCTAGATGTATTAAAAGAGATTTATTTTTCATCTAATATATGAGGTTCATCCATGTAATTTTACAAAGGATATTTTTTTAATAATGACACTAAAATAATACAGGTAAATACTATAAATTAGAGATATAAATACTCACATTAACATAAATACATCAAAACATTCACTAAACAATAAAGTAGAACAATACAATGTTTATATCATATATAAAACACTAATCTTTGTTGGACATCCAATAAATAATAGAAAATTTAAAATCATATAAATCCTATTTGAAAGCAGAATAAACCTTTGAGAAGACAATAATTATATACAAAAAAAATAAAAAAATTAAATTTTATCAAAAATAATTTCCTTATATTAATTTTTCTTATTTACTCTTTATGTTATATATAAATATTTTTCTTCAGAAGAAACTCCAATAATGATACAATGTGTTCTAGATACTCTATTTATAGTAGTTTAATTTCTAATCCCTCATATATCTATCAAAGACATCATTTGTTATATATATTTTCATTATCACATGATGAAATCTCAATGATGTTTTTTGAATTTCTTAATATCTTATAATATTTTTTTAAAATATTTTTGGTTGTGGAATTATTATTTGTTTAATAAAATACAAGGAAATTGGTGATTTTCAATTGGTTTAGATTAGGTCTTGTCCTATGATTGGAGATATTATTAACATATTCTATTCCATTATCTATTTATATTGTACATTGTTTTTTATTATTATCAATTATTATTTTATATATAACATAAAAACCCATATTATGTTTTTAACATAATTTTGTTATAGTTTTTTTGGTTTTATAAATCATGTTTCAAAATATTATATTTTTTAAATTATTGTCATTATGCGTTGATCCCACATTCAAAAAAAATATCAAAAAATTAAATGATTTTAATCTATAATTTTTAAGGGAAAATTTTTTTCAAGATTGATTATTTTGTTTTTAAATATTTTAAATTAAATTAATTTTTAGAATCTAAATTCCCCCATCATAAATTTTCCCATTGGTTTGGATTATTCATTGATTCATTGAGGAAATTTTTTCAATGGTTATGAATAGTTACATCATCATGCTAATAATCATTCCACCCATGATCTCATGTTTATGTGGATTTTATTGGAAATAAAATTTGGTGATACTGCCTCATTTGTGACAAATTTCTAGTTTCAGAGGTTCATATGATCATGAGTTAAATATTGTAATAAAATGACCAAAATATAAAATTCTGATTATCAATGAAATTCATATAGTAATATGAAATAAATATTTATAATACAATGGGAATGGTTAATATTATAGTTGTAGTACTAAGAATTATTCAATATAGTGACACAATTCTTGTATCTAAATATTTTTTATAAGTAATAGGATAGAGTCCAGCAATAAATCATGATATAAGAGATGATTGGGTAACTATTTACTTTTTTAAATAATTTCATTTTACTCCATGGTCTACAATGTGTAGGATTCCAGGATGTGGGGTTAGGTTGTGGTATATGGATAAATATTCCCCATTATTGATTCTCACGATACATGATCTGAAGGTCAATATCATTATGTGTTCTTATTGGGGAGATTTTTTGTAACATTTTTTGGATTTATGAGGTGGTTCATTATATAATCCACAAATTATCATTGGCACTATATATAGGTGTGAAGATTAATTAAGTACCTTTATGTGGCCAATATTGATTTCATATGATAATGAATGTTGTTACATTGTTTCAGTAATGATTTTTAGACTTCTAGATGATAATGGCTAAGCACCATGTTCCCAGTTTTTCTGTCTAAAATTTGGATTTCAATAAAGGGAAGTGGGTGGAAATATTAATGAAATTCATTACCATTTTACATTGGTATTATGTTTTATTCAATTTTATACAGATAATTGGGTTCATTTTGATGAAATTATCCCAATTTTTTTAATGGGGGATCTAATAATAGTATAGTTTTTGTTAACATTTTAAAAAAAAGGAGGTTTTGAGAATTTACAGATTTCTAAGGGGTATTATCATTAATAATGATTATGATTTCCAATATTATTTGAAGAGGTATCTAACATGATTTTGTCACTTAAATTTCCAATGTTACCATCTTCTGTCATTGGAAGGATGGTCGGACTCAGTGGACTAGCCAAACTCTTGAGGACATATTGTGCACAATTGTACATTATTTTCAATGTATATGGATGAGGAACCCATATTTGGTTTAGATTCCATATGATATGACACTCTACTGAACCGTTTCAATGACAAAATTAGATAATTTTTATGTCCAACCATCGTGTTCTCAATTTTTTAGGAATATATTCAATGAGTTAGAAATTACATAATGGGAACTATTATAGAGAATTATAAATTTTTTTCATGTGATCCATGATAAGATAAAGGTAGTACATGATAATATAATGTATTATTTCTATCATTGTAGGATACAAATTGAGGGGAAAAGGGAAATTATGTGTTCCTAAAGGTGAATCATCTTCATGTATAGTTAATACTTGGTTATGAAATTCCAATTTTTCATGTGTGTCGGGCCATTCATATATTGGGATCATGATTGAGTAATTTAATATAGAATAGCATATCCCCAAAAGATAATATGGATGAATATTGTTTTACATGTTTATTTTTGTTGATCATATTTTTATGTATAATCACTTTAAATATATTGGGGAATGATTGGCATTAATGATGATGTGATATTCGAGGAGAGACATAGGGAGGTCTTTGTCTGCTAATATAATGTATTTTTCAAATAAATCATTATGTTGGGATGTATACATTGGGTTCCAAGTGGGATGAAGTAGAGAACCTAGAAATATGATTCATAGATACTTACATAGTATCTTGATGAATATTATATCCATGTATTATATTGTAGAAATTCACTTGTTTGGTATTGACCTTCATATTTTTAACAACATTGTCATCAGCTAATTGATTACCTTCTTGGTTCCATAGTCATGAAGGAGGGGTATATATACCAAGAGGGAGTTCAAGATATGTTTTCATGCGCCTTAGAGTATTGAACATGGTTTCTCATATAGATGTTTAATATGTACTATGATATCTAGATTATTGACATCTATCTCACTTAATGTATTATTGGATTATCCCATTATTGTTTACATTTGGTCTGATCTTTGATAGAAATATCCATGGTGATTTATTTTTTAGAGATATCTGATGAAGATAATTAGATAATTCTAACCCATTCTATTTATTTTTTTGAGGTCTATGATCCCTATAGGATTCTTGAATTTGGATTATTTGAGTATGTTATATATTATATAGATGTAGGATATGAGGACTATGTGAAATGTTGTTTAAGAGATTAGATTAATTTTTTTTTGAAATTGATATAAATTTTGGGCGTATTTAATACTGTTTTATGTGGAGTAATTCAAGACTTGTATGGTATATTCATAATTTGAATGGATGTTTTTTTGTAATAGATAAATTTTTAATCTAAAAAACTATGAAGTTAATTTGAGATTCATATTATGAATTGATATTGTTTTGTCGAATTGTGGGGACACATTATTTATGTAGTCTTAAATCTTATATCATTAATATAATGAATAAACCATTCACAACATGAATGTGTTCCTAGTATTTCTCCTATAATTCTAATTACACCATTGGGTTTTTAAATATTCTTAAATTTTATATAAATGTAGATTATTTAGGAATTATATTCATTGGTGGTGGTGTAATAAGAAATAATAAATGATAAAAGATATTATTGAAATAAAAGGGTTTATAATCACATGTTTTCCACCACCCTAATGATTTTAATATTTATATTTATGATATTTTTAAACTATATATATTAAACATTTACTCTGTTTGTTGTGTTATGGATTAAAATGGTCAATTCAATAAACAATGTCAAAGACTAAAAGTCAGGTAATATTGGTTGGCTAAAAATAGGCATTTTATATAATCCACGCATCGATCAATTTTATATATATAACAATACTCATAATTGGTTTTTAAATTATTTTTTAATTTAGTATATAATTGATTTTTCTAAATTACATGATGTTGAAAATGTTTGAAGATCACAATAATAAGTTGTCATGTTAACATAATTTCTAATCCATAATGTTTTTTTAATCACACAATTATGATTCATATTATGATTCATTATTTTAATATATTTTAATTTCATAATCCATTTGGTTACATGTATTAGTAAATAGTGATAAATGAATATGATAATCCATGGTATTAAAACAAATTCTTGATACTGATAAAAATTAATGTATGAGGGATCATACTTTATTTTGGAGGAAGAATGAATTTTTTAAGGGCCCAGATTCTCTATTGAATATATTTTTTTATAAAATATCTATGTTGTCCTGAGCATATGATCCTTTTTATGTGATGAGATTTTATCGTGGGATGGTTGATTGAATGGAGAAACATTTTCTGGTTGTCTTAGTGAAAATAAACGACATTTCTGTGGAATTTTTTTTTTCATAAATACATGTAAGTTTTACTAGTCAGGGAAAATTTACAACGCTTCATTATGAGGCCTTTTGTTCTCGGAATCAATTTATGACGTTTTTTTCAGTTACGTTCAGTAAAAGTATGAGCGAGATTTTATAACATTTGAACTGGTGCTGAGAACTGAAATCTGAGGGCACCGTTGAACTCGCAGCGCCTGTATTCGCTTAAGAAGACTTTCACTTCGACAATAGTTGGTTGAGAATAAAAGATATTTTTTTGGGTTTTCATAGAAAAAATTGATAAAATAAAGGGGGAGACACTTTATTTTTTTTGATCCACTATGTGAGTGTTTCTGGTCAAAACATACTCATGGGAGTTGGAGGTGGGACAACCACACCTTAACATCCAATTAATGGTTAATGTGGTGGGGCCCACCCGAACATAACCTACCATGCGAGGATACTGTGTGAGGACCACCCGAGACCTTAGCTTCCCATTTGAATAATAGGTGTGGGGACCACTCAAAACCAATTAACTAGAGGAGAGTATAACCTCTGAACACTTCCTCATTAATGAGGGTGAGCCTCATGACCTCACCTAATTAATTTGTGACAACTCTTGTAGATTAATTAAGGGAATCAAGGTAATTAAATCTCCAATTTGAATTATTGTGCCAGCAAAATATTAGACAATCTCATTATTCTATTATTTTCTCTTGGAATTTCGGTGGAATTTGGGATGTAAGATTATTGGGGGAAGAATGATTTCTCCCAATAAATTACGAAGAACGAAGAATGCGTTCTACCAATGAAGAACGTCCGCAATGATCCTTCTCCAAATTTATCACTGGACACCTACCGACGTGGAGCGTTTTCCACGAGCCGAAGCAACCCGTGATTGGAAGTGTGAGTGGCGGATGCGACGAATAACGATTTTCCTTCGACTTCTTCCCGCGACATCACCGACAATGACCGATGATTAAATGTAGGTGTTAAATTCATTTGTTTTTATTGTTCTTAATTTATATGGAATAAATAAGTTTTCGGAGTTTCGTTCACTTGAACCATTTTCTATCACCATAAAGGCGGAGGATACGGGCCAACATAACATGGCCCTACATGCTCCGTCGATTTTCATTCTTACGGCGTTCATCGGCAAGGCGACGTAACAACGATGAGGTGACGAAGGCGGAAACGACAATGGATACGCTTCCTACGGCCTCCGTGAATCGCGCCGCCCCCGCGGCGCTGCAGTGCTCCCAGCCGAACACCGTGGGCCCACAGATGCTTGAGCCACACCGGCCTAAGCCGCACCGAATCATCCTTCCCATCCACCCCCCAGCCACCGACTTTCTTCCTACGGCCTAACCTCACACCCTACCCGGCGCCCTGCCGACCTACCCCCGCCCCACGTTCCATGCCCGTGGCCTGCCCAGTGCCCCACCAGCATACCAATCCCACCGCTCAGCCTCCCACATGCCCTGCCCGTGGCCTACCCTCTTCTCGTGAAGCCTTCCCATGCCCCATGTGGCCGGCCCGCGGCCTGCCCGGCCCCCCGCCGGCCTGCCCAGGCTGCCGCTCGGCCTACCAACCAACCTACCAGCCTACCTGTTTCCCTGCTCGGCCGCCCCCTGGCCTCCCAGCCGAGCCACCCAGGCCTCGCGATTTGGCCTGCAACGTCCCTCACACTGTTGCTGGACGAACTAGCCCGACGTCGGGTCTGAGCCGCGCCCCGCATGGTGACGGTCGAACTGGCCCCAGTATCCGGACCGAGGCACATGCACGGCGACCTCCGGGCCAAACCACCCCCGTAGTCCGCTGGGCCGAGCATAGCAGACCGGGCCAAACCTAACTGGTTGGCCAACTCAATGGGTTGGTCCACACCCAAGAGGTCAAACTAGGTTGACCCAGACCAGGTCGGCCCATGCTAGGTTGGGCCGAGTAGGTCCGACTGGTCGGACCAGACCTGGTCCCACTAATAGTTGTTATGTAACACCCCGGGATTTTATGAAAAATATTCTTTTTAAATTAATTAATGTCTTGTGTTGTACAGTACACCAAAAGGAGCTTGCACTACACACATCTATAACCTGTCTTCCATTACACGTAATCGTGACCTTCCACGATAGTGTGTGTTGTATGCAATACCGAGTTTCGCTAAACAACGATATGTTATATAAACTAGCTGTTATGAATATTGATACCCACTTTTTGAAATTTGGTAAATTCTATTTTTCAAAATAGACTTTATTTTTGGATTCAGAACATCGAAATTATCCTAGGGTGAAATTATGGTATTTTTCTGAAAACTTTCAATTTTTGATGAATAGTGAAAACACTGGGTTACTATTTAAAACCCTACTATTTATTTAAATAATAATTTATTTTATTTAAATTTATTTTAGGTCAAAATTGATACATAATACCTATATAAGTTCAATGCAATTCATTGGAGTCATTTTATAATAAATTTAGATGTATAAAAATTTTCTTGAACTTTTCACTATCTTTTACCCACCTCTTAGGAAAATTTCCAAATTCATATAAAACATAATTTTACCGCTTATTTGAGTAGAATTTCGAAAATCAGAGAGACCCAGTTAATATCAAGGATTAATATGTGGTTCAATGAGATGAAAATAATTATCCATGAATAGTAACTTTTTACTTTTGTTACCACGGTTAAAAGTAAATAGTGTAATTAAGGGTAAAAATGATATTATTAATACCCTAACACATGTCCTGATTCTTTTTGATAAGTTTAATTCGTCCAAAATAAACCTTAGTAACAATATATAACCATTTAGGGCCACATGGATTAGATTGGGACATTTAATATTAATTTATTTAAATAAGGGTTAAAATAGTTAAAATCAATGTTTAATAAGTAAATAATTTTTAATATAGGGTTATACAAAAGATAAATTAGACTATAAATATTTATTAGAAAGCTAAAACTATTTCATACATAATGGTATTTTATTTTTAATTTTTAGACTTTATATATTTCAATTTATTCATGACACAATGATGATGCAATAATTATATTATTAATGAAATATGTACATAATTGATGTTATAAATACCCAAATAAATGTAATTTGAAACTTTTTATGAATTATAATAATTTTATAGGTTAATATTATATATTATTACTAATTTAATTAACTTTTTTCTAACTAATATTTCTGTTATTATTTTAACAAAAATCAATTACCATATAGTGTCAAAATTGACATAAAATAGTTTTTAAAACAAATATTATATTATTAATTGTTATTTTATACATAAAAATATAATTTTCGGCCAAATTACTTTTATTATGTTATATATATTTATAATAAACAACTCTAGATTCGTTTAGATTGTTATATAATGTTTATTAACCTTATAGTGTAAGAAAACAAGAAGACATGGTAAAAGTTAAATTATCTTACATAAAGTTAAATCTAAATGATAAGGTTAAAATAGAAACCTAAACTTGTCTAAATTCTATTGGATTAGAGTATTTAGACCCATCCCCACCTTAGAGTATAAATATATCAATTTGGAACTATTAAAAAATGAATATGACTTTATAATAAAATAATATTTTTTGATTTTCCTAAGGTGCCCCTCTCCTCCCTTATAAAAGGGCACCTCCTCCCTCTCTTCCTCACACCACATTGTGCCTTCAAGCTCATCCAAACCCTGCCAATTTCTCTTCTAAACTCCCATAGAAACATTTTATAGGTCCTATACTTCTTCAAAGAGCAATTTTAGTGCCCTAAAAGGAGGTCTCAAATAGGCGCTTTAAAGAAGAGGTAATGTCCATTACCGATTCTTTCAAGTTTATTTCTTCTTCCACTTATTCTTATTTAGTTGATTCAGTGTGAATTAATAACATCTGTATCACTCATATACTGATATGTTATTATATGTATGAAACAAACCTATTTCACCGTCTATCCATCCTATGGAAAACGAAATCATCGCGTGTGCGTATGTACGGAATACCGTCTCCACGCTGTAGTGTAATCTATTTTCCACCACCACAATACTTGGATGGGTATAATGGTGTAAATAATATCTATATATGATTAGTTTAAATTTATATTGATTCTGAAATAGTATACATACACTCCAATAAAATTCCACAATCATGGGTATGATATCATCACTCTTGCGTTTGTACGGACTACCGTCTCCACGACGCGATGAGATTCATTCTCCATGTTAACCATTCATTAATGATTATATAGTATATAAAATAAGTAATAATAAAATATATGACATAATAATGATACTGGATTTATGTATATATATATGTATGTCATCTACTTAAATCCATTCAATTCAATAAGGAAAAGAAAACAGTGTTCATGTGTACGTACGACCTACCGTCTCTATGAATGGTGTATTTCATTCCATTTATTGATATATCATATATATATGTATATGCTGAATATATATTTCATATAAATCATGTTTTACATTCTAGAATTAAGTAAATCAGGATATAGTTAATAATTTCAAGAACAAAAAGTCCAAACATGTAAGATAAATAAAGCGATTTTACCCAAAACACTTCTTTAACATGGAACTTACAAAAGAAAGGTTAATATAAAGTCATAAGTGAACCATATATTATATTATAACAATAAATATGAGTCTATAATAAGTCAATGACATTATTTAAATCATTATACAGGAGGTTAGGATACATACGAAGCATATCAGACCTAAGGTAAGGGATAATTTATCAATCTTATTTTTATCCGAGATTGTTTATTCGTAAGTATTTACTTGGGCTATCTTTATCATCCAAGCCCATGTTTCCAAAAATATTTTAATGTATTTTTAATGTCCCTTTTACCCATTTTGTACTTCTACTATATGGTATGTAAGGAATCTTTTTTTTGTTTACCATACGATGTACTTTTTTACTTTTCCGACAAAAGTACGAGAAGAATGTTATTTTTATTTTATATGGTGTGAACAGATTTTTACGGTCTCATAACGCCTCATTTTCATTCAGAATAATCTATAAGGTTTTATGAATATTTTCAATAAAAATCTTTTCTTTTAAAATTTCTTGGCATTTTGTTAAAATAAAATGATTTTGAAGAAGAAAAGATATTTTCCTCAAGAATTCATTTCAAGTGTATTATCACAACAATGTTTTCATCTATGATGACATTATTTCATATGTGTAGGTTTCAAGTATAATGTCTCTATGATTTACATCATTTCACATTTATTATTATGAAATGATATCCATTTCTTTTATATGGATTATGTGATAATGGAATGATGTTTATGAAACCCATTTTATTCTTTGGGTTATGATGAATGATTTATGTTTGTGTTGTGGCACAAGTAAGAATGATTTAATTACGAGATGGGTGGGACCTATATATCTCTCCAATTCATTGGGTAGTGATTTATATCTAATTAGACAGACATGGGTGGAATGGTAAGTTAATCCAGTTCAGTATTATAACGAGGAGTGAACACGATTCAGAAATGGACTTTTTCCACTAAGATGGTCTTGGTAACAATGCCTTGGCTACTATGAAAATCATAACATGTTCTTAATGGTTTCCACAATGACATGTTTTATTCGCATGGTATTTTATCATGATTGATGTTCCCTTATGATATATTCCTTACGTACCTCCAATATTCATGTGTTTGCTCAAGATTTTGATGTTTAGATTTTATGTTCATGTTTTTGCATTCAAATGTTTTTGGAATGTTTTATGTTCTCTATGTTTACCCTTACTGGGCATTTGAGCTAACCCCATTTATGTTTTCTTTTCCCCAAGATATAATGAAAGGTTTTAGAAAGAAAAAATAGGGGAAGATCTTTATGGGAGATGTTGATGATATTTCAACACGATTAGAAAATTATATTCCGAGTTTCCAAAGACACTAAACTATTACGGTCCTTGGGTGTCTGTTTTTGTTATGTACTAAGTATTCTGCAAAAGTAATGTAATGTCCATGTACATTAGCTCTGGGTCTCTACAGTTGGTATCAGAGGAAAGGATTAGTTAACCTTTGGAAACTAGGACGTGAAAACGTTAGTGAGATCCTTAGAGATATTTATAAGGTATGTCTAGGGATGTCCTTAAGGTTAAGTACAAGTATAGGTTATAGTCCTAGAATTATGGTAATGATCATAGAATTAAACCTAAGATGTTATATATTGAAGGTACTCCCCCTTTATTATGTTGTTTTCCCTAGAATAATTTTTGCCTCTCACACTATTCTTTTTGGGTTTTAGACGATGGCTGGAACCCGAAGGTACTGTGTTGATCAATGTAATGGAAAATGCAATGATTTTCCTCCTGAACAAAAAAATTTTATGGGATATGGAGTGAAAAATCTTATTTCTATACTATCAAAAGCTATGAATCATTCTGGACATCCATATGTGAAGATAAGGGAACAATATTCTATTGAGTCCTTAATGAGGCAAAGTCCACCTTAGTTCAGTGTGTCTTCTGATCCACTTGTTGCTGAACAATGGATCAGTAAAACTGAAAAGATATATTCAGTTCTTCAATGTTCTAAACATGATAAAGTCATCTTATAAGTATATCTTTTGGAAGGTGAAGCTGATCAATGTTGGAATCTTATCAAGAATACGAGGCTAAGAGATGAAATTCAGTCCATGGAATGGGACGAGTTCAAGAACTTATATTTCAATAAGTACTTCCCTGGTATTATTTGGTCAAATATGGAGAAGGAATTTCTTGAACTAAATCAAAGGATGATGAATCTGTTTGTATATACGAAGCAAATTTTACAAGGCTTGCAGGGTATGCATCTGGCTTTATCATCCAACCTGAATGTAAATTTCAACGATTCTTTAGTTGAATAAAAATAAATCTTTGAAGGGAATTATCTATAAGAGACTTCAGTAGCTATTAAGATATTGTGCTCTGTGCTATCAAGGTATAAATGGAACTTGGTGTTACATATCCATCTCATGGTTTTGACAAGAAAACGATGATGGAGTTCAAGGATAATCTCATAATAATGGTGAAAAGAAGATGAATGTTTCCTTATGCTCAAAGTGTGGAAAGAATCATGGTGGAGATTGTATTAAAGAGACTAGAAAATGTTTTATGTGTGGAAAAGAAGGTCATCGAGTAGCTGAGTGTCGATGTAATGGAAAAAGGGTTTCTAATTATGTGAATAAAGAAAAGACTACCGAGAACGCACCACCAACACTTCAATGCTTCAAGTGCAATGAAATGAGGCATTATGCTAATCAATGCCCTTATCCAAGGGTTAATGATGATCGACATGAGAAACCACTTAAGGAAAAGGAAAAAAGGGAAGTCACATGCAATCACTATTGATGATGTTGAATATGAAAATGATGTGGTGGAATTATTAAGTGATTATTTAATGGGATTCCAAAATAATGTTGTATATAGTATCGTGGAATATTGGAATATTTATGTATTGGTCTATTGTGGTTTTCCAAAATTTGATGGTACCGGTAACCATGGAAAGTGATTGAGATGTTTTTGGAAAGAAGATGATATGCCCATAATGAAGGGATAAGGAGAAAATGAAATGTATGACAGTATTCAGGAGCTCATGACTGATATAAGGAAATAGTTATATCATGGTTTGAGTATATAGAATTTTGGGGTTATGGTTTGTGGAAAGAGTTAATTTTTGACAGCACTCATGTTTTCACTAAGAATCAATGGGTATTCATTTTAAAAGACAATACATGATTAAGGACTTCGAATGATTGGAATGTGACCAACAAGAAATATCTTATGATATATGGGGATCAACGATGGTATTAACATGCTTGTTATATGAAATCTCTGGTAATCATTTTCACTATAATATAAGAATGGACTGAAATATTATGGATAAGCCTAAATATTGGAATGTATTATGTTGCACATAAGTTAGTATTGTATTTTTAGAATAAATGTACAACCTATAGAATGGGCGACTCCCCGTCGCGTCAGACATGGTTGTGGGAATCGAACCCACAACTGAAGTTCGACTGGCCTTTATCGCCTACCGCTGGCCTACATGAAGTCCATGGTTAGTAGAAACTAGTTTTATTATATCAAGTGGTATTATATATGAAGTATAAGTCCATTTTAGGAACCATATACGATTAATCTCACTATAGATGCACTTATGTATATTTAATAACTTTTGTTTGAGACAGATGGAATGACCTATCATTTTATTGCATGATCTGCTAACACTTCACGGAAGAAAAATTCAACTTCATTTCAGTAAGATATGGAGTGGGAATTGTCCAAGGAATGACCAACAGTGAGACAGTACCAAAATCAAGAAATTATTTCTTATAATTCTGATTTCTTCAACTTCAGGTAAATGATCATGAAAACAAAAAATGTTGTCCTAGTGCCCTTATATCTAATGAATCAGATGGTTCCTTAGATCATAAAAAATCTATGTCTTTGTGATTGTTGGCTTTTTATAGCCATGTCCTCTACCACTCTCCATCAGAACATGCTGGTTATATTTTTCTTCTATATCCATATTTTGCACCTATGTTCTCTTTAGTGGAAACCCAGTGATTAGATAATTTGGGTAACCGTTACATTTCATACTTTAGTTTTTAAAGATTGGTTTTGGTATTCCTTTTTATGTTGTGGGTTTCTATTATAGAAACTTTCGAGTAATAAACTATTTATAACCCGGACGAATATCAAGGCCGAAATTAATTTTATGGGGGGTAGAATGTTACACCCCGAGATTTTATGAAAAATATTCTTTTTTATTTAATTAATGTCTTGTGTTTATACTACACCAAAAGGAGCTTGCACGACACACATCCCTGGCTTGGCTTTCATTACACGCAATCGAGACCTTCCACGATAGCGTCTGTTGTACGCAATACTGAGTTCCGCTAATCAACGATATGTTATATAAATCAGTCGTTATGAATATTAATACCAACTTTTTTAAATTTTATTTTTCAAAATGGAATTCATTTTTGGATTCGTATTATCGAAATTAGCCTACGGTGAAATTTTGTTATTTTTCTGATAACTTTCAATTTTAGATGAATAGTGAAAACACTGGGTTACTATTTAAAAACCGACTATTTATTTAAATAATTATTTACTTTATTTAAATTTATTATAGGTTAAAATTGATACATAAAATCTATATAAGTTCAATTCAATTCATTGGAGTCATTTTATTATAATTTTAGATATATAAAACTTTTATTGAACTTTTCACCGTCTTTTACCCACCTCCTAGAAGAATTTCCAAATTCATATAAAACATAATTTTATCACTTCTGTGAGTATAATTTCAAAAATACTAGAGACATAGTTAATATCAAGGACTAAAATTTGGTTCAATGAGATGAAAATAATTTTCACTGAATTGTAACTTTTTACATTTTTTTACCACAGTTAAAAGTAAATAGGGTAATTTAGGGTAAAAATGATATTATTATTACCCTAACACGTGTCCTAATTATATTGGATAAGTTTAATTCTACCAAAAACAACCTTAGAAATAACATATGACCATTTAGGCCCACATGGATTAGATTAGGACATTTAGTAATAATTTATTTAAATAAGGGTTAAAAAAGTTAAAATCAATGTCTAATAAGTAAATCATTTTTAATATAGCGATATACATATGATAAATTAGACTATAAATATTCATTAGAAATCTAAAAATATTTCCTACATAATGGTATTTTATTAGTAATTTTTAGACTTTAAATAATTCAATTTATTTATGAAACAATGATGATGCAATAATTATATTATTAATAAAATATTGACATAATTGATGTTATAAATAGCCAAATTAATTTAATATGAAACATTTTATGAATTGAAATAATTTCATAGGATAATATTAAATATTATTACTGATTTAATTAACTTTCTTCTAACTAATATTTCTGTTATGAATTTCACAAAAATCAATTACCAAATAGTGTCAAAATTGACATAAAATAGTTTTTAAAACAAATATTATATTATTATTTGTTATTTTATTCCTAAAAATATATGTTTTGGAAAAATGACTTAGATAAAGTTATATATATTAATCATAAACAAATTGGGATTCATTTGGATTATTATAGTAAGTTTATTAACCTTATTGTGTAAGAAAACAAGAAGACATGGTAAAAGTTAAATTATCTAACTTAAAGTTAAATCTAAATGATATGGTTAAAATAGAAACCTAAACTTGTCTAAATTATATTGTATGAGAGGAAATAGACCCATCCCCACCTTATCTTCGAAATAAATCAATTTGGATCTATTGAAAACCGAATATGACTTTATAATAAAATAATATTTTTTGTTTTTCTTAAGGTGCCCCTCTCCTCTCTTATAAAAGGGCACCTCCTACCTCTCTTCCTCACACCACTTTGAGCCTTCAAGCTCGACCAAAACCTACAAAGTTCTCTTCTCCACTCCCCTAGAAACATTTTAGAGGTCCTTCTCTTCTTCAAATACCAATTTTAGTGCCTAAAAGGAGGTCTCAAAGAGGAGCTTCAAAGAAGAGGTAATGTCCGTTACCGATTCATTCAACTTTATTTCTTCTTCCACTTCTTCTTCTTCAGTTGTTTCATTATGAAGTAATAACATATGTATCACTCATATACTGATTTGTTATTATAAGTATTAAACAACCCTATTTCACCATCTATCCATCCTAATGAAAATTAAATCACCATGCATGCCTACGTACGGAATACCGTCTCCACGCCGTGGTGAAATCTATTTTGCACCACCACCTTACATGGATGGGTATAACGGTGTAAATAATAACTATATATGACTATTTAAAATTGATATATATTATGAAATAGTATACATACACTCCAATACAATTACACAATCCTTGGAATGATATCATCACTCGTGCGTAGGTACGGACTACCGTCTCCACGACACGATTAGATTCACTCTCCATGTTAACCATTCATTAAGGATTATAAAGTATATATAATAATTAATAATGAAATATATGACATAATAATTATACAAGATATATTTATATATATATATTTATGTCATCTACTTAATTCCATTCAATTCAATAAGGAAACGAAAACAACATTCATGTGTACGTACGGCCTACCGTCTCCATGAACGGTGTATTTCATTCCATTTATTGATCTATCATATATATATATATATATATGTATATGATGAATATATATTTCATATAAATCATTTATTATATTTTGTAACTAATTAAATCAGGATATAGGTAATAATATCAAGGAAAACAAGTCCAAACATGTAAGATAAATAAAACGAATTTACCCGAAACGCTTCTTTAACATGGATCTTACAAAAGAACGGCTAATATAAAGTCATAAGTGAACAATATATGATATAATAACAATGAATATGATTCTATAATAAGTAAATGACATTATTTAAATCATTATACAGGATGTTCGGGTACGTACTAAGCATATCGGACCTAAGGTATGGTATAATTTATCAATCTTATTTTTATCCGAGATTGTTTATTTGTAAGTATTTACTGGGGATATCTTTATCATACAAGCCCATGTTTTCTACATATGTTTTAATGTATTTTTAATGTCTTTTTTACCCATTTTTTACTTCTACTACATGTTATGTAAGGAAGCGTTTTTTGTTTACCATATGAGGTACTTTTTGACTTTTTCGACAAAAGTACGAGAAGAATGTTATTTTTAACTTATACGGCGTGAAAAGATTTTTATGGTTTCATAATGCCACATTTTCTTGTAGTACAATCTACAATGTTTTATGAATATTTTCAACAAAATAGTTTTGTTTTAAAATTTCATGGCATTTTGTGAAAATAAAATGATTTTGAAGAAGAAAGGGTATTTTCCTCAAGAATTCATTTCAAGTGTTTTATCAAAACCATTTTTTTATCTAAGATTACATTATTTCATATGTGTATGTTTCAAGTATAATGTCTCTATGATTTACATGGTTTCACTTTTATTATTATGAAATGATATCTAGTTCTTTTATATGGATTATGTGATGATGGAATGATGTTTATGAAACCCATTTTATTATTTGGGTTATGATGAATGATTTATGTTTATGTTGTGGCAAAAGTAAGAATGATTTCATTATGATATGGGTGGGAACTATATCTCCCTCCAATGAATTGGGTAATGATTTATATCTCATGAGATAGACATGGCTGGAAGGGTATGTTAATCTGATTCAGTGTTACAGGACTGAAACGAGGAGTGAACTCGATTCAGAAAGGGAATTTCTCCACTAAGATGGTCTTGGCAGCAATGCCTTGGCTAATATGGAAATAATAAAATGTGATTAATGGTTTCCACAATTACATGTTTTATTCCCATTATATTTTATTATGATTGATGTTGCCTTATGATATATGCCTTACGTACTTACATGATTCATGTCTTTGCTCACGATTTTGATATTTAGATATTATGTTCAAGTTTTTGCATTAAAATGTTTATGGATTGTTTTATGTTCTCTATGTTTACCCTTACTGGGCAGTTGAGATCTCCCCTTTTATGTTTTCTTTTCCCCAGGATATAAAGAAAGTTTTTAGGTAAGAAAAAAAGGGGAAGATCTTTATCGGAGATGTTGAAGATCATTCACCACGATTAGAATATTATATAACGAGTTTCCAAAGACACTGAACTATTACGGTCCTAGTGTGTCTATTTTTATTATGTACTAAGTATTCTAAAAAAGTCATGTAATGTCCATGTAAGTCAAGATTTGGGTCTCTACATGTTACTTCCTTTGTCCATATCTTTGGTACCAGATGACCATTTGACAAACTGTCAGTGGTGTTGGTTTTCATGGAGCACGACGTTCCCTTAGAGTATACCCCACTGGAGTTTGGGGTAATGTTGAGATACAATCATGTTGGATCGTACACGTATCCAACCAGGCCCCCGGGACTAAAAACATATAACTCACAGACTTTACATCTGTTTGACGTGTTGTCTGTTGCGTTGAGACCCATGTGACGAGGTGGACCATTAAGATACTTCTACACAAGATTTTGTGACAATTGGATTTTTGACCTATATCTCGTGGAACAGACTCTCCCAGTGACGAGCGAGCGGAGTATGGAGACCTAGTAGCTGGTTGAGACATGGCGACTGCTTGAACGATTCAACTCAGAGTGATTCGACTAGCCTAGTTTGGATCTCCTGGTTGCAGTGGTAGACCCACGGTGGTGGAACGCCACGTGGTTGGCATCAGACCCGTCGTACTCAACATGAGGAGTACTTCTGCAGGCTATTAGGGGGAGCATCTAGTAGTTTGCAGCAGACCCACATTGGAGAGTGCCTATGTGTGAGCACGGCACACCCAAGGTACTTAACATGAGGAGTACCTCAGCAGCCTAAGGTTAGTGGGAAGCGCATTAAGTGTCATGGTTGGCCCACTATACTCGATAGAGGAGGAGTTCTCCAGTATCTCTGGTTTCGTTAATGTGAATAAAAATCATGGATGAGCAGAGTCAGTAACGTTTGATTTTATCTCATGATTGAGATAGATTATTTGATAACTTAGGTATATGTATGGGCATGTACCTATGTGTGGTTATCTGTTGATCTTTTTCATTGTGGTTTATACATTATGGATTTTGTGAGACCTTGAGTGTCTTTGGGTCCCTACTGAGTATCGTTATACTCACCCCTGCAAGGTATATTCTTGCACCTCATTGTGTTGGATGTAGAAGACATACATCACTGACCGAGGTTGAGTGTACGAGGACTGGACGGTACTCGGAGGTAGACCACACATCGTGATGGAACACAGAGGAGATGGAATGACGTGGAGTGTTGTAGAGGCTATTTGTACCTACCCATCTGGTATGATTTCCCAGAGGATGATCCATAAGCTATATCAATTTTCTTCTTTCGTACCTATTTTCCTTGTACTTCTAGTTTCCTTTTACTTTACATTTGGGATTGTATTTTCGGCCCCATTACATTTCATCACTTCTTTTTATACGGGTTTACTTAGTGTATTGCTTCAAGCTACTCTATTGTGTGTGTTTATAATTTTTTAAGGAAATTTCTTCCCAGTTTTTGGGATTTACGCCTTTGGTGCTAGTCGCCAGCCCCTGGACATTAGAAGCTGGGTTGGGGTAGTCATGGCATGGGCCCTGGGGGACGGGTCATGAAAAATTGGTATCAGAGGACGTCGGTTCTACCGAAAAACATAAAACTCTAATTGTTCCTATGAAGAAAGAGTTTTAAGGGTACTGAGTGTGGTTTTTAGTTTTGGGATTCCAGTGTTGGTGCAGCAGCCAGTGTATCCATACACTAGGACCCTGACTACGGATTTCCGAGCCAGTGCATGAAAAAACTAAATGCATGTGTGTTTTCAAAAGTTTTCTTTCATTCATATCATCTAGGTCAGCTCACTAGATATAAATCATTGAACTGTGTCACATATTTTTCTTTCAAGATGCCTCCCCGCAGATGAACAGTTTGAGCCCCGAGAGTCGTACGCACAGATAGCCAACTGAGTGACATGGCCTTGGTGCAAGGCCCTTTTCCAGTGGAGGCACTAGCAGTACCACTCCCTGTTGGGACACCAATGCCACCAGCCCCAGCAGCAGACAATGCACGCCACTTGAGCGCACTGTAAGAGTACAAGGGAAAGAGGCCTCCCATGTTCAAGGGAGAGATGGAGCCACATGCAGTTGAGGATTGGCTGGAGGCTTTGGTGAGAACTTTCAGACTCGTAGAAACACTAGACGACTTCATTGTGATCCTTTCCGCGAGTCTCTTTCAGGAAACCACATGAAAATGGTAGAGCCTGATGCCCTAGGTGCATGATGAGATGACACTACTCTAGTCAGACTTCAAGAGCCTATTACGGGTGGAGTTTGTCCTAGCCACCCTACGTGCAGTGCAAGTACAGGAGATACTTCATCTGCAGCAGGGTATCATGACAGTGGTATAGTACTCAGCGAGGTTCATGGACCTCTCACACTAATCCATAGATATGGTACGGGACCCTTTCTTTAGGGCCCAGAACTTTGAGCGGGGACTCCGGTGAGAGATCAGGGCTTCAATGATCTCTCTCAGCATCCCAATGCAGGCAGGGGTGTTGTAGAAATCCCTCTTAGTGGATAGTTCCTTTGTTGAGAAGTCTCCAGTAGTGAGACCCACCACTAGTCAACAACAAGAGGTGTCTTCTATGGCTGGCAATAGACATATGTCGTAGAGGTTAGAGAGGTCTAGACCTACAGTTGGATGACCACACAACTCAGAATCCGTTGTCTGGGGCACCCAGAGTAGAGATAGAGCCAGACATACCAAGAGTAGAAAATGTTACTCATGCAGCGGGCATGGTCACATGGCTCGCGACTGTCTGACCTGTTGTTCAGATGATCAACAGATGGTCTAAAGACCTCCCAGGCAGAGGCATAGATTCGATCGAGGCAGTCCATAGGGAGTACACACATGTGGCAGAGGAGCTGGTCAGGCACCTGGTGGTGGGCGTCGTTTTGAGGTGTTATCACTACCACCGCAAAGAGGTCCACCCTGACCATAAGGAGTAGGTGGACAGGGGAGAGCTCAGCATGAGGTAGCCAAGGATTACGATCATTGCGCACCAGAGATGATTCGAGGTACGATTTGTGTCTACTCCACCATAGCTGTTGTTCATATAGACCCAGGTTCCATTCACTATTTTATTGCCACTACCCTCATTCGGAGCTCGGAGATTCCATCAGAGCCGTTGACTCGATCCTTACAACTAGAGACTACTACGATAGAATACTTTATGATTACACACTAGTGATGGTAGTGTGAGCTATCTCTAGGAGGTGAGAGCTTCGGCTGAGATCTCCACGTAGCGGCGTCAAGTACTTACGTTGTCATCTTATGTATGGACTGGCTATCTTGAATCCATGCTCAGATCGAATGTATTAGGTGAAAAGTGCAGTTTGTCCGCATAGATGGGACCAGGTTTACTTTCACCGGTGAGAAGGGAGCCTTTGCAGCACTTGAAAGACTTACTCAGAGGAGGGTGGAGTCGATCACTCATCAGTTGTCTTTCCATAGCCTCAGAACAGTTGATGTAGAGAGTCTGACTTATCCTTTAGTGGTGGACCAATGCACGGATGGTTTCCCTGACGATGTCGTAGGTCTACCTCCTCGTAGATAGGAGGACATATACATTGACTTGTTCCTCAGAACATCAACGATATCTACTCTAGCATATCAGAAGGCTCCCGTTGAGCTTCGTGAGCTGCAGGTACAACTGGAGGACTTTTAGGGAAAAGGGATTCATCTGGCCTTGTGTTTCTCCCTAGCCAGCCCCAATTTTGTTCACCAAGAAGGCAGATGGGAGCTTGAGGGATTTTTTTGACTACTTTTTCCTGAAATAGGTGATTTTGAAGAACAAGTACCCACTCCCGATGATTTACGGCCTCATTGATCAGCTGAAGGGAGCACAGTGGTTCTCGAATATAGAGCTCAGACCAGGTTATCATCGGCCCAGAGTTTGAGATGAGGATGTGCAGAAGACGACCTTCAGATGTGGCTATGACCACTATAGGTTCTTGGTTATTCCATTAGGCATAACCAATGCTCAAATAGTGTTCATGGGATTCATGAACATGATCATCTAGGAATACCTAGATCACATTGTCATAGTCTTCATCGACGACATTCTGATCGACTCAACTACTATGGAAGAGCATGCCTACCATTTGCGGGTAGTACTAAACACAATCTGAGATCACAAGCTTTATGGTAATCTCTCAAAGTTCCAGTTCAGGATCAAAGAGGTTCACTTTTGGGACATGTCATCTTGGAGGCTGTAGTTGTACTGGATCCTGGGAAGATTGAGGGGGTACTTGCTTCGGATCCACCCAAGAGTGTGACAGAGGATTGGAGTTTTCTGGGTTTTGTTGGTTATTAACAGAGATTCGTTCCATATTTCACAAGAGTTGCAGCACCCCTATCGGCCTCGACGAAGAAGGGGAAACCGTTTGTGTGGTCGGAGAGATGGAAGAAGATATTTCAAGAGATGAGGTAGAGTCTGACCAGTGCCCCCATCGTGAGGCTTCTATTGGAAGGCGTAGGGTATGTAGTAAACTGTGATGCATCAGGGACCGGACTCGGGTGTGTCCTGATGTAGGAGAGATTAGTGATCACATATGGTTCTCGATAGCTGAGACATTATGAGAATAACTACGCTACCCATGACCTGGAGTTAGCAGTAGTGGTCTGCACCTTGAAGATGACATGACACTATCTGATGGGCGAGCGTTTTTCCATGTACTCTGATCAAAAGAGTCTCAGGTATATCTTCTCTCAGAAGGACTTGAACCTAAGACATCGATGTTGGCATGAGTTTTTCCAGGACTATGACTTCGAGATAGTCTATACTCATTGGAAGTGGAACGTTGTTGCAGATGCACACAACAAGAGAACTGGTATACAACTGTTAAGAGAGACAACAGAGCAGCTTGATACCATATAGATATCCTCTATTGATAGAGATGGGGAAACCTTTCTACAGTCTCTTACAGTCACTCCCCCACTTCTTCAATGAGTTAGGGAGGAACATCATGGAGATGGTGACTGCAAGACACGACGTGCTCAGATATCCACAGGGGAGGCACCTGATTGATTTTTTTAATGTGTGGAGCACATCATCCTCTTTAGACGACATCCTATGGTACCAGTGTAACTTCATGAGGAAGTGTTGAGGGAGTTCCACACATCCCATTTAGCGGTACATACAGGAGTGGCAAAGATTTATCAGGACCTTAGACAACAGCACTGGTGGCCATGTATGAAGAAGGAAGTTGTAGAGTTTGTCTCAATATGCCTCCCTAGTTAGAAAGTGAAGGCAAAGCACCAGGTACCGTCAGTCTTGGTTCATCCCTTAGAGGTCCCAAAGTGGATGTGGGAAGGTATATCCATGGACTTCATGACAGTACATCCACGTACATCCAGGGGTCATGACTCGATTTGGGTGATCGTCGACCGACTCACCAAGTCGGCCCACTTCTTACTGATCTGAGAGCAGGGTTCAGTTGAGAGCTTTGGATGCCTCTATATGCCGGAGATTGTGCAGCTACATCTAGTACATTCATATATTGTCTTCGATCATGACGCATGCTTTACCTCCCGGTTATATAAGTGGTTGCATGAAGCTTTCGGGACATTGCTTCGTCTGAGAACTGCCTTCCATCCTCAGTGGGATGGCCAGAATGAGAGGAAAATTTAGACCCTCTAGGAAATTATGTGTGGTTGTGTCCTCGACTTCGGTCACAGTTGGGAGGATTACTTACCTTTGGTGGATTCTTCCTACAACAATAGCTATCACTCTACCATAGGGATGGACCCTTATGAGGCGTTGTATGGGAGACCTTAAAAATAAAACTTGTACTGGACAAAACCATGGGAGTCAGTAATTGTGGGACCAAAGATGGTATGCACTACCATAGAAAATGCGTAGATCATATAGGAGAGGATGAAGACTACACAGAGCAGGTAGAAATCATATGCTGATAGGAGACGGAGGCATTTGGAGTTTGAGGATGGTGACCATGTCTTTATACAGATATCACATCGACGAGGCCAACATATATATGGATGAGGTGGGAAGTTATCCTGGAGAATCATTAGACATTTTCAGGTCCTCCGTAGAGTTGGTGAGGTGGCTTACCGCTTAGCTCTTCCATCTCAGTTGCACTGGTTGCATGATTTCTTCCACATATCTTAGATGAGAAGATACGTGCACGACCCTACTCACATCATCGACCACCAGAGAGTTAGATGTCGATGACATGGAATATTTCAAAAAAATTTAAGTGGAGATTGAGGATAGACAATAGAATGACCTATGTGGATGGTTTATACCTCTAGTGCGCGTTCGTTGGAAGCACGAGAACCTCCAAGAGAGCACATGGTAGTGGGAGGCTCAGATGCATGCTTAGTACCCCCATTTGTTCCCATAGTTCGATTTTTACCTTACGGGGACGTGAATCCCTGAGGTGGGGAGAATGTAAAGATCAGGGAGTTCCATGGAATTTTTTTAAAATACATGGGAATTTTATTCGTCTGTGAAAATTTACGGTGCTTGATTCTGACTCCCGGTGTGCCCGGAATCAATTTCGGATGTTTTGTTCGGCTAAGTTCAGTAAACATAAGAGTGATATTTTATAAATTTTGAACCAGTTCTCAGAACGGAAATCCGAGGGCACCGTTGAACTCGTAGCACCAATATTCAATTAAGAATACTTTCACTACGATGGTAGTTGGCCGAGAATAAAAGTTAGTTTTAAGGTTTTCATAGAAAAAACGATAAAATAATATGAGCGACACTTTATTTTATTTGATCCACCATGTTAGTGTTGGTGGTTTAAACCTACACATGAGAGTTGGAGGTGGGACCACCACACCATAACCTCCCATGATATGTTATCGTGGTGGGGCCCACCTGAACATAACCTATCGCGAGAGGTTACGACGTGGGGATCACCAGAGACCTTGACCTCCAATTTGAATAATAGGGGTGGGGACCACCCAGACTCCATTAATGGGAGGAGAGTATAACCTCTCAAATCTCCCTAATTAATGATGGAGAGCCTCTTGACCTCCCCTAATTAATTTGTGACAACTCTTATGGATTAATTAAGGGGAGCTATGTAGTTAATTTCCAATTTGAATTATTGTGCCAAAAAAATAATAGATAAACTCATTCTTCAATTATTTTCACTTGTCATTTGGGTGGAAGTTGGTAAGGAGGATTATTGGGGGATGAGAGAATTATCCCAAAGAAAAAAGAAGAACGAAGAAAACATTCTTCCAACGAAGAACATCGATGACGATCTTTCACCAACTTCTTCCCCGGACACCTACCAACGTAGAGTGTCTTCCACGACCTGACATAACCCGGGATTGGATGTGTGCGTGGCGGACGCGACAGATGACGATTCTACTTCATCTTTTTCCCGTGACTTCATTGACGATGACTGACGATTAAATGTTAGGGGTTAAATACAATTTTTTCCTTGTTCTTCATTTCTTCGGAATTAAGAAGTTTCTTGAGTTTCGTTCTCTTGAACCGTTTTCTATCACCTAAAACGTGGAGGATACTAGCCAACCTAACATGGCCCGACATCCTCCATGGATTTTACTTCTAATGGAGTTCTTTGTCATGGAGACATAACATTGATGAGGCGATGAAGGAAGTAATGACAAAGGCTATGCTTCCCACAGCCTCCGCGAATCACGTGGCCCCCGCTGCGCTCCGGTGATCTCAGACGAACACCACCGGCCCGTGCCGGCATGAGCCGCGCAGATCCGGTCAGCTGGGCCGCCACCCGACAACCCGCCCACCTGCCCATGGCCTACCAGCGCCCTGCACGCCCTTCCCCGGCGCCATGCCGGCCTCCCCAGCCTACCACCCGACCTCCCGCGTGCGCTGCCCGTGGCCTGCCCGGAGCCCTGCCAGCCTCCCTGAGCCCTGCGATGCCTTCCCCGTTCCCCTTCAGCCTTCCCATGTCGCCATCCGGCATCCCCGCTGACCTTCTGGCCTACCCGACACCCTAGTTAGTAGCCACCGAGCCTCTCGGTCGAGCCGCGTCAGCCTCCCGAGCCGGCCCCCGGGGTCCCTCACGGTGGCGCTGGCCGAACCGGCCCGACATTCAAACCGAGCCACCTGAGCCACACCCCACGTGGTTCCAGCCGAGCAGAGCCCGACCTCCAGACCGAGCCGCCAACACGGCGACCTCTGGGCCAAACTGCCCTCGTAGTCTACTGGGTCGGGCCCGATAGACCGGGAAAAACCTAACATGCTTGTCGGCCCAATGGGCCGGGCCAGACAATACAGGTCATACTGGGACGACCCAGACTGGGTTGGGCCGAGTCGGTCCGATAGGATCGGACCGGACTTGGTCCCACTAATGACTATTACTTCCTTTGAATATATCTTTGGCACCAGACGACCTTTTGACGAACCAGTAGAAGTGCTGGTTTTCTTGCACCACGACAGTCCCTTTGAGTATACACCACTGGAGTTAAGGGTAATGTTGAGATATGGTCAGGTTGGATCGTAGACAAATCCAACCGGGCCCCCAGGGCTAAAAATATTATAACTCACAAACTAGGCATCTGATTGACGCGTCGTCTTTTGTTTTGATACCCCTATGAAGAGGCGTACCTTTGAGATACTTCTATGTGGGACTTCTTGACAGTTAGAGTATCTACCTGTAGCTCGTGGAGCAGACCCTCCTGGAGACGAGCGAGCAGTGTACGAAGACCAAGTAAGAGGATGAGACCTGACGACTGGTTGGCCGATTCGACTCGGAGTGATTCGACTAGCCCAGTGGGGAGAGCCGGGTTGAGGCGGTAGACCCATGGCAGAGGAGCACCTGGTAGTTGGTAGAAGACCCCCGATACTCGACAAGAGGAGTACCTCTAAAGACTATTTGGGGGAGCACCTGGTAGTTGGAGGCAGACCCATGGTGGGGAGCGCCTCTGTGTGAGCATGACAGACCCACGATACTCGACAGGAGGAGTACCTAACCAGTCAATGGTTAGTGGGAAGCGCACTTGGTGTCACGGTAAGCCCACTGTACTCAATAGAGGAGGCGTTCCCCACTAGACGTGGTTTCATTAATGTGAATAAAAATCCTGGTTGAGCTGAGTCAGTAACATTTGATTTTACCTCATGATAGCAACAAATTACATGATCACTACGCGAAAAATCATTATTTGCAAACGGTTATTTGTGACGGGAATAAATCATGTCCCAAATAACCCGTCCAGGAAGCTATCTACGACGGGGAAAGTAGCCCGTAAAAAATAACCATTTATTTGCGACATGATTTCGTCTCCTGTCACAAATAGTTTGGCGCGACATGCACGCCATACCGCGCAAATATTATTTGCGATGGGGAGATGTCTCCCATCGCAAATAGTTTGGCATGACTTGCGCACCAAAATGCACGGCTTGCACACCCATCCGCGCATGGGTATTTGCGACAGGTCCCGTCCCAAATACCCGTTGGCGGTCAAGACATTTTTGTGACGGGATGTTGTCCCGTCGCAAAAAGACAGTCAGCTGGTACTATTTGCGACGAGACCCGTCCAAAATAACCTTTTAACAGCAAACTTTAATTAATGCGGGCGATGGTATTTGTGACGGGTCCCGTCGGAAATACCCAGTGGCGGTCAATAACTTTTTGCGACGGGATGTCGTCCCGTCGAAAAAAGACTGTCGGAAGGTACTATTTGCGACGGGACCCGTACTAAATAACATTTTAACAGCCGACTTTAATTAATGCGTGCGAGGGTAATTCTGACGAGCCCTGTCACAAATAACTCCCTCGCAACTAATCTAACCTATATATACCACCATCCGTTTTTTCTCAAATCATTCAGATCTTGTTATCTCTCTGTCTTCATTCTTCAGTTTCAAAGAGAAATTTTCTTTTTAGTTGAAGTTTTTTATACGAGAGCAATCAGAGAGCGTCAATATCTTCAGAATATCAATGTTTATGGTACTTATATTTTATTTTATTTATATTTATTTATTTTAGTTAATTTTAATTGTTGATTATTAGTTATAATTTAATTAGAGTTCAATTGATTTTTATTTAAATTTAGTTTTTCTAATAATTTGATATTGTTAGTTATAATTATAAATAATTAGTTATAATAAATATTAATTAAATATAATTAGGAATAAATAGATATAATTACCAATAAATTGTTATAATTAGAAATAAATAGATATAATTTGCCATAAGTAGATATAATTAGCAATAAGTATATATAATTGTGAATAAATAGATATAATTATAAATAAATAGATATAATTGGGAAGAAATAGATATAATTAGGAATAAATAAGTATAATTAGCAACAAATAGATATAAATAGGAATAAATAGATATAATTAGGAATAAATAGATACAATTAAGAATAATTAGATATAATTAGGAATAATTAGATATAACTACAAATAAATCGAAATAAGTTGGAATAAATAGATATAATTAGGAATGCGTAGATATAATTAGGAATAAATAGATATAATTAGGAATAATTAAATATAATTAAGAATAATTAGGAATAATTAGGAATAATTATGTCTAATTAGTAATAATTATGTATAATAAGTAATAATTATTTATAATTAGTAATAATTAGATATAATTAGCAATAATTATGTAAAATTAGTAACAATTAGATATAATTAGAAACAATTATTAATAATTAGTAATAAATAGTAATAATTATGAATAATTAAGAATAATTAAGAATAATTAGAAATAATTAGAAATAATTAGTGATAATTAGTATTAATTAGTAATAATTAGTAATACTTAGTAAATATCTCTAATAATTAGTAATAATTATTAATAATTAGGAATAATTAGTAATAATTAGGAATTATTAGGAATAATTAGCAATTATTAGAAATAATTAGCAATAATTGACAATAATTAGCAATAATTAAGAATAATTATGAATAAATAAGAATAGTTAGGAATAATTAAGAATAATTAGCAATAATTATGAATAATTAGGATAAATTAGTAATAAATAGTATGAATTAGTGATAATTAGTGATAATTAGTGATAAATAGTAATAATTAAGAATAATTAGGAATAATTAGTAATAATTAGGAATAAATAGTAATAATTGGGAATGATTAGTAATAATTTGGAATAATTAGTAATAATTAAGAATAATTTGGAATAATTAGTAATAATAAAGAATAATTAGTAATAATTAGGAATAATTCGGAATAATTTGAAATAATTAGGAATAATTATGGATAATTACGAATAATTAGTGACAATTATAAATAATTAGTTAAAATTAGGCATAAATTAGTAAGAATTTGGAATAATTAGTAATAATTAGGAACAATTAGGAAAAATTAGATACAATTAGGGAAAATTAGCTACAATTTGGAATAATTAGCTACTATTAGAAATAATTTGCTACAATTAGGACTAATTTGCTATAATTATGAATAATTAACTACAATTATGAATAATTAGCTATATTTAGGAATAATTAGCTACAATTAGGAATAATTAGCTATAATTAGGAATAATTAGATACAATTAAGAATAATTAGCTACAATTAGGAATAATTAGCAAAAATTAGAAATAATAAGCTATAATTAGCTATAATTAGCAATAAATAGCAATAATTAGCTATAATTAGCAATAATTGACTATAATTAGCAATAATTAGTGATAATTAGCAATAAATAGCTATAATTAGCAATGCATAGCTATAATTAGAAATAATTATGAATAATTAGTAATAATAGGAACAATTAGTTATAAATAGGAACAATTAGCTATAAATAGGAATACTTAGCTATAAATAATAACAATTAGCTATAAATTGGAATAATTAGCTATAATTATAAATAATTAGATATAAATAGGAATAATTATCTTTAATTAGAAATAATTAGCTCTAACTATGAATAATTGGCTATAATTAATAATAATTAGCTATAATTTGTAATAATTAGCTATAATTAGTTATAATTATCTATAATTAGCTATAATTTGCAATAATTAGCTATAATTTTCTTTAATTAGCTATAATTAGATATAATTAGGAATAATTAGCTATAAATAGGAATAATTAGATATATTTAGGTATAATTAGATATAATTAGGAATAGTTAGACAAAATTAGGAATAATTTGGAATAATTAGATATAATTAGCAATAATTAGATATAATTAGTAATAATTAGATATAATTATCAATAATTAGTAATAATTAGCAATAATTAGTAATAATTAGGAATAATTAGTAATAATTAGAAATAATTAGCAATAATTAGTGGTAAAAAATTATATTATCAATATTTACAATAAAAAATATTAATATTATTAAAATAATAACAAATATATAAAATATTAAAATTATCAATATTCGCAACAAGATTTGCTCAATTATTAACATTTTCAAATTTCATAGTGTCGCCAATTGTAAAGTCACGCATAATAAAAAGTTTGTGTTAGCCATGTCCAATGTAAACTCTATAATTTTCCTTGCATGGTTGATCACCTCGCAAGTAGTGTTGCAATCAGACAAACCAAGTCATTCCCTACTAATCTATAAGAACTATTTCACATGAACCTTTACACAGACCATTCTTCCTTGAAAATTTAAGGGAAAAATAATGATATCCCCTCAAGTTTTTAATGGAGAATGATCTATGTTAAGTGTCTTGTGAGATGATTCTTTGAGACAAGAACACCATTACTTTGGTCGTCCTATTGCAATACTACTTGCGAGGTGATCAACCATGCAAGAAAAATTGTAGAATTTGCATTGGACATGACTAAAAAAACGTTTTATTGCACATAACATGAAAATTGAGGACCATTTGAGATTTGAACATTTTAGGTATAGAACAAAGTTTGTTGTGAATATTGATAATTTTAAAATTTTATAATTTTTTATTATTTTAAAAATATTAATATTATTTTTTCCGTACATATTTGATAATATAATTTTCTTTGTTACTAATAATTAGTAAACGAAATCTTATTGGAAAATGAAGGAAATTTTTTTAATCATCTCTACAATGATTATTACCAAATTTCCTTTCATTATTCAAGCAGGTTTCCTTTTTCTAAGTATTTCTATCTGTTTCTAAATAATAAATAATTAGTAATAATTAGTAATAATTAGTAATAAATTTTAATAATTAGTAATAAATTGTAATAAATTGTAATAAATTGTAATAATTAGTAACAATTATTAATAATTTGTAATAATTATTAATAATTAGCAATAATTTGGAATGATTTGGAATAATTAGGAATAATTAGCAATAATAAGTGTGAGAAAGATGAAATTAAATGAGATTTCAGAAAAAAGAGTAGACGTCAATCCACTAAAAATTGTATCGCCCTTAATTAATGATAATTATTAAGTAGTTGTAATTATTTATCTTCTTTTTCAGATATTGTTTTTATAATTTCAAACTATTCAAAAACAGTGATGATTTTATATTTTATGTAGAAAAATATGGAAGAAGGAAGTCGACATCAGTCATTATTAGATCATCGAGCTTGGATAAATCAGTACCGAAATCCAAAGGGTTCTGGTTTAAATCCTGTATATATTGAGGTTGTTGAATATTTATTAGCATTTGCATCATCAAAATCAAAATATTTTTCAGATGGAAAAATTATGTGTCCTTGTAAAATATGTGATCTGAGAACATTTGACACATTTTACAAGGTTGGGGGGACATCTCTTGCGGTTTGGTTTTCAACCAGATTATTTTTTTTGGTATCATCACGGTGAATAAAGTTCCAGAGAAGATCGAAATAACTTTATTCTGGATCCATCATGATTTCAAAATTTAGTACATGATGTTGCAGGTCCATCTATGCAAAAAATTTAAACTCATGATAATGTTGATTTAACTCATGAGTGGGCACCATTAGAATTTTATGAGCTGTTGAGGTCTGTTGAGGATGCATTATATATTAGTTGCAATATATGAAAATTAGAAGCAGTTGCAAAATTTATGGCTATTAAATCATATAATGCAATGTCAAACAAATTTTTTGATCAGATATTTTCTTTCGTTAAAACACTTTTACCTGAAGGAAATGTGTTGTCTGCAAATTACTATGAGAGCGAGAGGCTGATTCGTAATTTGGGCCTTACTTATCGAAAGATTCATGCATGTCCAAATTATTTCATCTTATATTCAAGTGAAAATGAGTCATTGTATATTTTTCCCACATTTGGACAATCAAGGTATAAAGAAGCTCAATCAGGGAAGTCTAGATCAATTCCAATAAAATAGTTGAGATATTTCCCCCTTACTCCCATGTTACAACATTTATTTACGTCTCATCACACAGCGTCAATGATGTCAGGGCCCAAAACCAAGATGTCAACTGATAAATGCTCGAATCATCCATCTGATGGTGATTCATGGAAAAATTTTGACCGTCTACATCCGTCTTTTTCTATAGAAGCCTGAAACATGCTCTTGGGTATTTCTGCTGATAGTTTTTTGTCTGTTTGGTTCTTATGGTAGTCAATATTCATGTTGGACTGTCTTTATAACTTCGTACAACTTTCCTCCATGGATGTTGATGAAGGGGCCTTATATCTCTTTGGCTCTATTAATCCCAGGACATCCAAAAAATAATACTGATGTTTATTTGAAACCATTGATTGATGAGTTAAATGCATTGTGGAGTGATGGTGTTAATACATATGATGTTGCTGCGAAACAAAATTTCATATTAGAAGTAGTATTGATGTGGACGATTAGTGACTTTCTGGTATATGTCATGTTATCTGGTTAGTGTACACATGGTCTGATTTTCTGTCCTTACTGTATGAAAGAAAAAAAATCCTTTATGCTCGTCAAAGGAAAAAAAACCTTGCTATTTTTATTGTCACCGTAGATTTCTTCCAATCGATCATCCTTTTCAGAGGAACAAATCTCATTTCTGAAAAGGTACAATTGAAAGGGATGAACATCCAAAGATGATCTCAGGTTTAGAGTTAAAAGCAGTTTTATTTTCATTACCCCCATCTCATTTGGACCAACGGTAAACGAAAAAACAATTCATGGCTTTGGGAAAGAATATATTTAAATAAAACAGAGCATTTTTTGGGATCATCCGTATTGGTCCGATTTCTTGGTCTGCCAAATGATGGCTGTTATGCATATTAAGATGAACTATTTTGATAACTTATTTCATACAGTTTTTGATACACCAGATAAGGCCAAAGATACTGTAAAGGAATGATTAGATCTTACCCAAATTTGTTGGCAACCAAAATGTGAATTATTTGAAAATGTCAGATCACAGAGGTTAATGATGCCAAACGTAGCTTATACACTGTCCAAAGAGAGTCACTTATGATTTTTTCAGTAGAGTGCAGATTTGAGACTTGCAGATGGCTATGCATTCAATTTTGGCAGATGTGTTAAGAATTGTTATATTACTGGATTAAAAATTCATGATTGTCTTGTTATAATGGAAAAACTTATGACAATTGGATTCAGAGGTTTGTTGAATTCTATGATTTAGGATTCGATAACAGACATATCATATTTTTTTCGAGACATTTGTTCAGCGACTACAGACAAAGATGCACTAAGAAAACTGGCAGAAGATGTTGCTGTAATTATATGTAAACTGGAAAAAATATTTTCGTCGGCTTTATTTTACTCAACGAAACATATGATATTACATTTTCCACATGAAACTAAATGTGGAGGTCCAGTACAGTTTTGATGGATGTACCCATTTGAGAGATGCATGTAGAAATTGAAGAAAAAAATACGTAACAAAGCATCAGTTGAAGGATTAATTGTTGGAGCTTATTTGCAAGTGGAAATTTCTTTTTTCTGCTCTCATTATTTTTAATCTCAATATCCATCAAACCATAATCGCATGGGACGAAACGAAGGGAATTTTAACGATGAAATGGAAAAAAATTAATAGTTTTTAATCATCCAAATCTGGGTTTCAGTGGAGTTCATGAACGATAGATTTCAGATGATGAACATCACAGAGCTCATACATACGTTATGCTCAAATATGAAGTAACAACAGCATTTCTCCTGTGAGTGATTCTATCACTTATTATATAATTTTTGGTACAGTATTTAATCATATTTTATTTGTAGGTTATATGAAAATCATATCAAGAAACAACTTCCAAAAATTACAGTAGTTGCTCTTGAAAAACGTAGACAAAATTTTTTTTCTCAAGGGTTTCAAAAATTGGTAACAGAAATTATTGATGGTTTAATATCAATTCCGTTTATTATTTATTATATTGATAATTTTTTAAAAAAAATTCAAGTGTCTCAATATGCTGATAATATTGATAAGGGAATGTGTATATTGAGTAACCCAATATTCAAATTGGTTAAATATTATAATGCAGATGTGGTGAATGGTTTTCGATTTCATACACATGCATTCGGGGAATAAAAAAACAATGAACAGTGGAGTTTTCTTGAGGGAATCACATCACAGAGAAACTGAAGTTGACTTTTATGGAATTTTGGATAAAATTAATGAGTTGTGTAATGTCAGATGGAATTACATAACAATGATTAAATGTCGGTGGTTGGATACTGAGAGAGGATTATGTGTTCATCTTACTCATGGAATCATTGATATTAAATATAAATGTATTCTTGCAATAAAAGAACCATTTTTACTGGCTCAACAGGCACATCAAATATTTTATGCAATTTACTATGCTACTTCAAGAGACTTGAGCGTTTGGTGGAGCATAATAAAAATGAAATCTCAGGAAAATTAGTTTACGCAAATGGAATTTGGTTCCACCGAAGTTGAAGGAATTGAAATTTTTCAAAAGATGGCTCAAAATACACTTTACTCACAATGAGATGTGAATATCGATGATGACACCCCACAATTACGGATCGATGGTTATGAAGATGTTAATGATGTTATAAATGAATTTGAACGGACAAGAGATGCTAAAACTGAAACTCATATGGATATTGATGATGCTGAGGATAAAGATAAAGACATTGACATTGACAGCTATGGAGAAGAGGATGAAGATGAACATTGACACAGTTAAATGATGGTTATAATCATAACTATTATATATCTATATATAATATTTATTTTCAAGTATCTTCTAACAATAATCATTTTATGTTTCAGATGGACTCTGATCTATTACGTCAGTTAGAGGAGGCGGAGCTACCTTTGGATGATGAGGATGTGGGATCAGCTGACTCTCAGCCTACTGGTGGTTCAGGAGGTACACATAGGGGGTGCGGTCTTGCGCGACTGATGATTCTTGACCCAATCCTTGAGCGACGTCCACATCATGGTTTCGATCCACGCACACATAGGTGTGGTAACCTATATATTTTAGTTAGATTTCATTAATTTATTTATATGTATACTAATTGTTTGATTATTTTTTCCTTTTTCCTAGTTTTCATCATGTAGCTATTTGACAGGGGAGCACTATATTACGCAATTATTTTTCTCAGCCATGGATCACATGGGAATAGATTCCCATTGATGTGAGATGCAATATGTTCCAGCATTGGATGGTATGTAAATAAATAATATTTGTTTTGAAATTTATTTTATTAAAAACATGATATTCTAAATTATTTTTAGGGTTTATGGAATCTTATCGATTACAGTATGCGCGACACTATCCACGTGGCATGGCAGGTTTCGATGCATGACCGTTTCCGCCAGTTTTTTGCACAATTTGAGAAGGAAAACCATTAAGAAATCAGGGGTGACAAAATTTGATGATTCATGTAGAGCCCACTGACCAGAGTACATTTCATCTCTCTTTTTGGATGGATTATGTTTACATTGGTTGGTTGGTGGATTTCAGAGGATATCATCAGTGGGATGACAGAACCGGGGGAGACAGGAGGTGACACATTGAGTTGGTATTCGTACATTCAGTTCGCATAGAGATCATCTGGTAAGTATATTTTTTAAATATTTTATATAACATAAAATATAAACTGTTTATTTTATATTTCTGTAGGAAGTCAAGCATCCCGATATTACCGAGTTTGACGTTTATCGGAGGATGTATAGTGATCCAGCCACTAGAGAGATTAGAGGTGATCGGCTGCATCAGAATGTGGTATGTATTATTTTTTCACTTTAATAATTAACTGCATATAATTATTTGAAAAAATTATATTTAAATTGGAATTGAAGGAGTCATATGAGGCTGAGACCTCTTAGACATAGGTTTAGGGTCAGGACGAGACGTTTGAGCAAAACAGTGCTCACCATTTCGATGTGGCGCATGGATGTAGGCGGCTCAGTATGGCTTTGAGAAGGGCAGAGTAGTTGGCATCCACTATCATTTGACTCCTAGTACATATTATGGTACTACTACGATGTCATCGTCCAGCTCGAGAGGAGCTCGTGGAGAGGCATCATCTTCTAGCTCATAGTATCAGGAGCAGTTGTGAGCTCAGGCTGAGCATATAGAGATTTTGCAGAAGCAGCAAGAAGAGATGTGTCAGTGGCAACAGCAGTAGGAGTAGCATTACGAGGAGCATATTCATCAATGACAGCAGCATCATGAGCAGATGGAGTATATGTGTCGTCTGACTCGTAGTTTAGGGATGGAGTTTCCTCCACCAGCTCCTTTAGCTCCTCCACCCCCTCCAGAAAATGACCCACAATTATTTTTTTATGTCATAAACATTTGAATTTAACATTGTAATGTGAATTATTTAAATTTTCATTCTTTTATATCGGTGAAAATATTACATAATTTAATTTTTAATAGTTTTATATTTTTTTATATTTTTTGTGAATGTTGAAAATTTTAATATTTTCTATTTTTTTATTGTTTTAATAATAGTAATATTATTTTTTCATTAATCGTAATTTTATTAAATTTTATAATTTTAAATTAATTTATTATTTGCGTCGGGACAATTTACGATGGGGTCCCGTCCCAAATAGTCTAACTAAATATTTTTAAAAAGATATTTGTCACAAGACTAATTACCCATCGCAAATACTTTGTTGCGATGGGCCCGTTACAGAACGTTATATATATATATATATATTTGGTGACAGGAAAATGACCCATCACAAATAGTTTTGGCGATAGGCCCATCGCGAAAACATTTATGTATATATAATACATATAATCCGAAGATTATTTGCGATGTCGATGTTTCCTGTCATGAATAACATTTTTTTTGCGATGGGCACGTCGCAAATACTTGTATTTGCGACGGCGTTTTCTTCAAAGATCTATTTAGGAAGGGTCCCCGTCGCTAAAGCCTATTTGCGGCTGTATCCCTTAATAAATTGCTCGTCACAATTATTATGAAATCCAGTAGTGGATAACTTAGGTATATGTATGAGAATATAGGTGTGTGTGGTTATTTGTTGATTTCGTACTTTTGTCTTATCTTTGATGGATTTTGTGAGACCTTGAGGGTCTCGGGGTTACTATTGAGTATTGTTATACTCACCCCTACAAAGGCTATGCCCGCACCTCAATTTGTTGGATGTAGATGAAAGACAATGTTGACCGAGGATGTGTGTAAGAGGACTGAACCGTATCTGATGGTGGACCACACAGTGTGGTGGTACATGGAGGAGACGGACATACATGGAGTGTTGTGGAGGCTATCTATAATAACCCTTCATGTAGGATTTCCCAAAGGACGATCCAACAGCTATATCACCTTTCTTCTGTTGTACATGTTTTCCTTGTATATTCAGTTTCTTTGTACTTTACAGTTGGACTTGTATTTTCGTCCCCTTTACTTCTCAACACTTATTTTTTATAATTTTTTACTTATTTTATTGCTTTCATCTACTATTTTTTGTGTGTTTATAATTTGTAAAGGCAATGCCTTCCCAGTTTTAGGGATCTACACCTTTGGTTCTAGTCGCCCGCCCCTGGACTATGGAAGGCGGGCATGGGGTAGTCAAGACATGGGCCCCAGGGGAGGGTCGTGACAGATAGTGTTTTGATAATAATTTATTTATTTGATATTAGGATGCACTGTGATATTTAATGTGGTGTCTAGGATGGTATTGAGTTATATGGAAGTTATTGGAAATATTCATGAAAATGGTTTCGTATGAATCTAAGATCATTACAATTTGATAATTCTTCAACACGAGTATTTGGGAATGTTTCTTGTATCTGTATTCAATTATACTTTGTAGAAAAAATTATTTTTTTTGGTTATGAATCGGTTAAATTAATTACTATAATGTTTTCATGATTACATGGAATTATGGAATGATAATTATTAACTAATTTAGTAAACTATGTTGTTAGTGAATTAGTTGAATTAAAATAATCATATTCTTATGAAACATTGAATCAATTATACATTTAAAAAATGACAAGAATATAACATTATGCTTAATGTAATAATAATTGAATAATGTTAATTAATGGATAGAGAATAATTAAAAGAATGGAATATTTTTAAATTATATATTAACTTTAATGAATATCAATGAATGATTTCTTTCATATATTGAATGTACTTCATAATTGTGGAATCCAATTCTTAGATAATTGATAGTTTTATTTGACCATGTGAATATATTGATTAAAATAATTTGGGTTTATTATATATTATATAATGTATGTTTTTTGATTTCATATTCAACCCCAGCCTAGTCGGTATGAAGACTAACACACAGTGGACCGTGGGAGTGTTTTTTCATAAGCATCATGTTTTGTGTGGAATTGATCGTTAAAAACCCCCTATAACCAAACTCTTTTAATACAGTTTTATTATTTTAAGGTATTCAAAGCTGTTAAAATTATATACATTCTTGTGTATAAGTATGAAAGCATATCACATGGTGCTTCCTCCTAATTACTCTTAAGAATACAATGGGTTCCATGTATCTTTATTGAGGAATTATATTTAGGATCCTTCACATGTAATGAATGGAGATTTCTACCCATGGATCATGATAGATATTACATGGAATAACTTGTGGATGTTGTTGATCATATATAGACTTTTATATGAATCAAGACCCCTCACATAATCATTCTTTTATAGAGAAAAAAACAATCATGAAGAAGCTATATATTTTTTTTTTAATATCATGAGTTCGAATAAATGATTATTTATATAAATGTTAAAAAAATTTAAATTGAAACTCACATGAATGGGGAATAATGTAACAACCTAAAAAGTTTTGAAATATTATTTCATGGATATTTAATTATTTTAAATCATTCATTTCATTGAATATGAGTTTTATAAAAAACCTACATACTATTATTATTGTTATTTTTCATAACATATACAAAATAGAAATTAATAGTTTTTAAATAAATAATAATAATTAAAATTTTAATAATATTTATAATGTGTTTATATTAAAAAAATTCAATTAATTGTATAAATTTTTATTATGATAATTATATACATCGAAATAGTTTTTTGTAAGAATATAATATTCACTATATTTTAAAAAATAATAATACTTATTATTTTACCAATATTTGATCATGTATTTGAAAAATGAAAATTAATGTTTGGAATAATATTTTCAAAACAATCTCAGATTGAATTTTATAGAATATTTGGATAACTATATTATTTGTAATGAATTGTCAAACTAATTATTTTTATAGAAAACAAGAATTTCAATTAAATAAATTTAAAAGATAAATAAAATTAAGAACTGAATAAAATTAATATAACATTAATTATTATGTATTTATTTTAATATAGGAAAATCAATTTCATATTTTTTATATAAAAACATTATATACAATTGTAAACTAGATCATTGGAAGAACATTTTTCTGCCACACCAACTTGTTTAATTTTAAATTGAAAATAAAAAATGTAAGGAATTGGATTTGTAAAAATGATTATATATTTAGAATAAATATAATAATTATTATATAATAATTTCAACTAAATTATTAGTCATAATGAATTTTAATATTTTTAAATTCCTAATTGTTGTGGTTAAGGAATAACTACGATTACTAGGTGTTAAAATAAAATAATAAAGGTTAAAATGACCAAAAAGTATAAATTCATGTTAAATGGACATATTTCGATCAAATTTCACATTATAATATTTAATAATGCATTTTTTATTCCTTTTGAATTTGTAAAAAGTTGTTGTACAATTTTCTTTTCAAAACTCCAAGTCTTTCCCCTCCCCACATATAAATACGAACCCCTCTATCCCATTCAATTTTAAAAAAACATTTCCTTATTTCCATTACATGAAAATATATCATCCTTAATTCACTCACAACATCATATTTTCATTTGTTTAATTATTAATGTCTTATATGATCAATTTCAGTGTTAACATAAACATGTTTTCCAATGAAGATATATCGTTCTTAGAAGAGTGTTTTATTTTATTTCTTCTTACAACTGTTTCAAATACTAGTAAAATTTATATATATATATATAATACAATTAATTTTACCCACATCAAGATATGTTGTTATTTTATTTTCATAACCTATATGAAAATTTACTTCCAGAAAATTGTAAATGAAGTCATTTATCAAGTGTGAGATAGACTAATACATAGAGAGTATATGTAATTTAATTTCCATCACCACATATCATTGGTGGAAATAATTATTCATTTAATTTATATATATGTGATATTATTTAATTAATTATACATATTTAATAACAATATAATAACAACCATATTTAATTCCAATTCATTGGAAATTAATATTATCCTTGATGATTACGTTTTGAAACCCACTTCCTGATAGAGATGTCATTGTTTTTTATTTTATTTTTCCATGGAACATATTATGTATTTATTTATGGAATATATTTTATATTTATGTTATTAATAATTATTCTTCAATATTAAATTATTTATTACCACTCTTTATTCTAATTTTTTATAAAATTGGAACATTGATCATGTTTACATATGACCAACAATATCCATAAATTAAGTATTTCATTGTCCATATCTGATATTAATAGATTAAAACACAAAAATATATAATAAAAATAAAATATATTTATATCATATTTTAATTTAATTATATATTTTTTGCAATTAAAATGTAGAATTACTAAAAATTTGAAAAAAAACATATAAAAAACCATGTATATTTTACATAAAACATGTTAGTAATAATGCATTGTTAAAAAATATTTGATAAAAGGTTTTAAGTAAATAAAATTTGATATTATAAAATCAATATGGTTATTAAATATATTTATTATTTAATTATACTTATTATAATTAAGGACGAAATTTATAATAATAATTTCATGATTTGAGAAAATATATTTATATTCTATCTTATTTTCTGGAAAAACATCTACCAAATTCAGTAGTCCTTTATTTTTCATTGTGGTAATACTACAACATAAAAATATTGTATCATGAAAATAATATTTCCCATGATATTTTTTATTCAATATATATTATTATTTAAGGTCATTACAATTAAAATAATTGAAAAGAGTTATGAGATTTTTTACTTCTATTTTTTAGTGGGGAACATGGCATTTTCACCACTTATTTTTATTAGAGGGGTATATATTTCAAATGATTCTATTTAAATATAAATATCATGTATATTTTAGGATATAAATAGAAATTTATGTTTATTTCATTAAAGTGGCTTAAAATAGAATCATTAATGATATGGTAAGGGTTTTATATTATAATCTAATTTTTTTTATCACAACTCATTATGATTATGTTTATGATGATGATATATTATAATCTATCACCCAAGAAAAACATTTCATTTCATATAATGTGATTATTTATATAAAATACCCGATTTTTTCAATTTTACATTTATTATATTCTCACAATTAAAAATGAATATATTTAAAGATATTTTCATATATTTTTCTCTTCGGTCACATTTTTTTGTTACATGTCCATGACATCTAAAGATGAATTACATAATGTTTTTTACTAATAACCAATTATGGATGAATGAAATAATTAGTAATGATTTAATTTTAAGTAAATAATCAAAAGAACCATATTTTTTCTTATAATAATTCCATTTTTTGGTTTACCAAAAAAATAAAAGTGATATTATTTTTAATGATTACTCTATGAGATTTATTTCACACCACCAGGATAAATCAGGGATGTAATGATCCCATTACATGTTTTCAAGGAAGATTCTTATAAAATGTATTACTAAGTAATTTTCTGTTTTTTTCTTACTATCTTTTTTATATTTAAATGATATATTTCATAGAAATAGATCCATTTTATCTTTAAAAATAAAATTGTAACATTGATGACATCCTTTTATGTCACATAATATTTAATAGGAATATGAAATAATGATACCATTATAAATCATTATCTACATTTTTATTTTTCTAATGAATAGTTTTTTATTATACCATTACATTCCAACATGTAATAGTTTAATATAATGATGAAATTTTCATTGGAAACATTACTTTTCAACATGTTTTATTAGGAAATTTTAATTATGATACCTAAATGTTTTAATGGGTTCTGGTATGATAGAAATATTATTAAACTTTTAAACTCATTATTTTGGATTATATAAAGGATCAGACTTATATATTGTACAGAACCACCCCCAAAAGTCCTAGAACCAATTTTTTCTACTAATTAACCTGGTTGAATACATTTAATCAAATCATTAAGGACCAAGAGTTTAATAGTATTGTAAATCTTGATACATACATGTGAAAAAGAGTACATTAATTACAACATAACATATTTCTTAATTATAAGTAAGTAACATCATTTATATCTTTATTAAAACTAGTATATCAATTTATATCTTTCATAGTACTCTATTTATGTTCATGTAGAAAAGGAAAAAATCTAGTGTGATCTCAAATGATTATAGTGTTAATGTATAATGGATAAAATATATAATTACTATAGATAACTATTATGTAATGTTAAAAACGTAGAGAACACATTACATGTAAAAAAAATTTATGTAAGTGCATAAGAAACATGAAACTTAATAATGAGAAACACATTCCATTGAAATAACTAGATAAGGAAATATGGGAAAGTATGAAAACAATATTCATGCCATATAATAAATGAAATCAAAATGAAATGGATCAAATAATAAGTTGAGTAAAATATAATTTATTAATGTCAATTGTAACTAAATTAGATAAATTCTAATTTTTAGATTCCATGTTTCATAGGTATATAGAACAACTACCAATAAGACAATTAACCAGATATAAGAGTATATCATTTAAAAACTCATCTAAAGTAGCTAGTTATCTAACTCATTCAATGAGTCTACCGATGCATCCTGGGTTATCTATAACTGGTCTCCACTCATGTAGTACTTTTCCAAAACATTCATCAACAATCGAATAATATGTATAAAAAATTTATTTACCAAATTACCAAATTGAGTAGAATATTCAAATTTATATATATTTCACCAAATAATGAAATAACATTCCAAGTAAAAATATTTTGAAAAATTCTATTTTTTTAGAAATGAGCATATCCATGATAAATAATATTGATAATTAGAAGATATTCCATGTTATATTGTCATTAGAAAATTGAATATGTCAAGGGGACTAAAAGATAAATCAAAGAAATGAATATTATCCTTGACCAACTCAATCAAACACCAGCCATAGGAAAAATAATTATGGTATCAGAAAATAATATAAAATTTGGTGTAATATGAAGAGTTGTTTTCATTGATGAATAGAAATACTATGAAAAGATCATTTGGAAATGTTCTTGCTTAAAATATTTATTAATTTTGAGAAAACATTTATTAAATTTTTTTATTTGAATATCAATTTGGGGAAAAAAATTCTTTAAAAGAAAAATTTTAATGATTAAACGTATCGTTCAAAGAAATAACATCTGGTTAATCCATACCAGCCTTATGAGGTAAAGTGAACATTTTTTTAAAAGGTAAAAGGCTATAAAATACCATGTTTGGAAAGGGATGAGAATATTCATTTGAAGAAATCAGTAAAAAGTAAAAAAAGAATAAAATTTATTTACCAAAAATATTGAAAACAATTTTGTAAATATATTTAATAAAACATTGAATTTAAAAGCACTCATGTTCTCCAACTAAATGATAATTAATGTTCTTTTTTATGAAAAAAAATTCCAAAACATTTTGAGTACTAAAGAGTGACATACTGTTCTAAAACAAGAAAATTTTTATCAATAACCATATGACATAAAAATATATGTTTTATTAAAAAATGATCATATAATTTCCTCTAATGGAATTTCCAATTAAATGTAATTAACGTTATGGTTGATGAAAATAATCTTTCAACATTCCAATGTTTCCCATAGAATATTGAAAAATTTTATATCGTGATACTCATCACATATTTAAGTAAATGAAACTTATAATATCATTATAATAAATAGATTGAATGAATAACATTTAAAAGGCTAGTTTATAATCAATTTAATATAATTGTGACACACAACAAAAAACAAGTCTCAAGGGAATATAAATTGAGGCTAGATCCCAAACCATGTGTTTCTATTTAAATAAATATCTGGTATGTAAATTATATTAGTTTTAAACATGTTAATAACTTGTTTAAAATGAATATTAATAATTATAATATCATATATGATCTGTTAATAATATATTATTTCCATTTTTTAATAAATGTTCATTATTTGTACTATTTAAGGTATTAATTTTCTAGTTTATCGAATATATTTTAACCTGTTATTTGTGGTTGTTAATAAATATAACATGGTAAAATAACATCAAAAATATAAACCAAGATGTGAATATTATATATATCTAATGTACATGTGCCAATAATAAACCATATTTTTTAGAGATAAAACATGAACTGCACTGATCTTGGAGACGGTAAGGCTTACGTTTTCATGAAAACTAATTCCATTTATTTTTTATATTCTAAAAGAATGAATATTAAATGTTGTATATATACATGTATATTATAATTACAATACAATATTTATTTAACATATTTTATATATTTTTTTAAAAATTGTCTTTAATACATTCCATGTTTAGAGTGAAGATAATCATAACGCTTTCAAGGGAAGTATTCCTCACTTCATTAAAAGATGTGATCAAATTAACACCAAATGTAATGTATCAAATATATTTTTTATTTTAAAATCCTCAAAATTTTATTAGTTACACCGCTATCCTCATAAATGGTTTCCCCTCACTTTTGATTGGGATGATACCTATAATAGCGATGTCAGATATTTTCTAGACTTTAACTAAGAACATGTCATTTCTACAGGCTGTAGGATTATTTCACATGGTGTTAGTGGGTTAAACACAATTTAATTGATGATTGGTACATGTTTTTAAAAGGGATCTTACTGGGGAATTTTACAAATTTTTAATGGAGTTTTCATGTACCGAATTCTTCAAAAAGAGAATTTATAATCTGAGGTGATAGATTTGTTTTCATACATAATTAACATGAACATCATGGAATAAATGGAGGTTTCATTCCATGTAACAGACCGTATAAAGTTATTACCAAAGTGTTCTGTTGTTTTGTTTCAATTCCATTGTTGGTTCTTCATGGATCTCGGCCTAAGGAAGTTCTAGCATGTTTTTGAGACACTAAACTCCTTCTAGATCGATTTATTTGATGTATGATCTATATAGAGATTGTGGTGCATCTATCTGGGTATGTTTTCATTCTGTTTCTTCATTTATTTTGAACATGGTATATACTTAGGGTTGTGTTATCTTATCCTTTGGTTTAAATATTGTAATTCAACTTGGTATTTTTCTTGATCAGTTGTGTGATCTTGTTCGGTTGGTCTATTCTGTAATTAGTTTTGGTTTGGTGGTCCTTTGAGGTATGTGGTTTTATTCTCTTTGTACATCCACTTCAATTATAAATTGAATCAATATTTATGTGTTTTTTAATCTATATCCTTCACTAAATTTTATGTGTTTCATTGTTTTTTTAATATGTTACAGGCATGTGTGACCCGTGTTCTAAGGTAGGTGGTTCCGTCTCTAGACTATTTTGATGAACCTGATTTCTTTTCATTATATACAATTTTACATATTGAAATTGCCATGATTTTGTTTTTGTGTCTCTTAAAAAGGGGTTTTAATGAGAAATGGGGTTTCCTTGTTTATTGAAAATTTTGGGGGTTTACTCATGGGGTGTTACTCATCTTTCCTAGGATTATGATCCTGGTTTATAATTTTTGAACATTATTGATTGATTGTGGTATGATTAGTGTGTGGGCTGAATGTATAGTATTTATTAATATTGTGTTACCTGTGTTTTTTTAGAACATGGAATTATGGGTTACCATTGATATGCATGTTAGTAATTTAGGAAAATTATATAGAAAATGATTGTTGAATAGAATATAACATATTTTGTTTAGAACTATTGAAAATTTAAATTTCTTCCATTTTTCAATAAAACATTCATTTAACTGATCATTTACATTTTATTTTAAAATTAGAATGAATGGATGTTTTATACAGTGACTAGTTATGCAACTACTGAGTTAGATCATACTGAGACTGTTATCTCCCACCCTCCAAACCATTTATGTGGTGAGTAGATCCTTGCTTGTATTCCATTGCAAGGAATGTGAAGGCTCTGTTTTGAGGTGTTGTGGTTCTTTTCAGCTAGTTGGGTAGCTGGTGGTGAGATAGTGGGAGTTTTTCCCTACCATAATTTGATTTAGCTGTTTAGTTTTTATTCCTTTGTTGTTTTAAATTTCATGGGGTTATTGGATAATTTTTTAGTTGTATATTTCCACTATTTTCTTACAATTATGGAATATATATAGTCTTATTCCACTATCACTTCCTATTATATATATGTATATATTCCATGTTTCATTTCAATTTGGGAAAATGTATTCCCACTAATGTGTTTTTCGATGCCAATGTGTTTGTCTCCATCTCATGGCCATCGAGAATGCCCATCATGTGTATGAAAATTCTTGTTTATTTTTGGGTTTATGAGAATTATAGGTCGGTTCATTACAATTTATTATCAGTGGAGGTTATAACCATGAGAATTCAGGTCTTGGATGTCTGTTAGACTAGATATAGGACTGTCGTGACATTAAAGGTATTTTGAGATTTGTTCTTAGAAATAACATAACGTAATGAGTCACATGATTCATTGGGAAGATTGGATGTGTGTCTATATTATTGGATTTCTTTTTTAAATATCATGATTTACAGAAATTTGTATTTTTGTTTGAACTGTGATTTGTTCTATTTTTTGATCATTCTAATGTTTTATTGTGCAGCTGTATGCCTCCAAGATGTCTTCCCTGAGATGAAAGGTAATTTATTTCTTAATCTCTTCTAGGGAACCCACATATATATATATATATTAATCTCATCCAGACTATCATATAATATATTTTTTCTATTCATCAAGATATTAACTGAGTTTAGAAGATATTTGTAAAGGTACAAGTCAGAGATGAAGGATAGAGATATCGATAAAGGGAATTCCTATGTGAGAAACCATTACCCCAAAAATGGAATGACTAAACTTTAAGTAGTGGAGAACTGGCATGAAATGAACAATCTAATCATTAAATTTCATGAAACACCTGAGAACATTAGGGTTATGTGGGCACCATTATGACTCAAGGGTCCCAAATTGACAAGGTTGGATTCTATAGTCCAAGCAGAAGGACATGTTTTCATGGATTTTTTGGGTTTCAAAACCCTATTCATTCATTATTTTAGTTCAAATATGCTGATTCTTGAGAAGTTTATGGAGTTATTTATTCTACAACAGGGAGATCATTGTAATGCCCTGACCCCAGTTACCCAGAGATGGTGAATTATTACATAATATTGGCATGATCACAAAAGATCAAGTCTCAAAATACAGATTAGTTTAGTATCCTGGGAAACACTATATATATTCCTTAGTCTTATATTACATCATAATGTAAGAAACACTAAAAAAACAACTTGTCTTCATATCCACACATACTATCCCTAAATGTCATTCATAAAATACTTCTTCACATCCTGGGAAAAATAATACATTGAAAGGGATAAGCTCATATGCCCAGTAAGGATAACGATATAGATGGATCATTCATAAATAAGCATTAACATTTAAAGCAATGTATAACTAAAACAAAAGCCTTTTTAACATGAACTTCATCATAATATGGAAAAGATAAAATGAAATAATGAAATTTACTTATTGACATGGATATTCTACTAGTCGAATAATCAAATGCAATATCAATAACCACTTTCATAATTATGGAATGGAAATCCTAGACAATCATAACTATATAATCAAGGCCTTGTTCCCTGACTACAAATAAGATTTTGTCAATGCCTTGTGCCAAGACATTAGTTTGTCTCATGAGACCTACTGATGCATCGATGAGCTATAGCGGGCTCCACCCGTCACAATCTAAGTCCAATGCATTCCTCGTATGAACAGGTTTAAAAATAACATAAATATTCTTTTTAAAACTAGCATACGAAATGTCAATACTTTCTCCATAAACCATGAATGGTGTAAAAATAACACATCCATAGTCAAACATATCAAAAAACCTTCAATACAATATGGGAGTTTTGTATCATAATAAATCAATTTCAAATAATCATAAAATCCATCAATGGATGTTGACATAGCTTAAATCCAAACTATTTGAGAGAAATATCTCTTTTTTGAAATCATTAAAAGTCACACATTTATTAAGGAAGTAATTTAAAAGATATTTTTGAATAAAATTGTACCATACCACTTGGAAAATTTTGAAAAGAAATATGATTTCAAAACATTCATGTCCATGTAAATAAATCCTTAAAATGATTTTGAAATCATGGACATTAATTAAAAAGATTTATAGTGATAAATCTTTAAAAAAATTTAAATTCTAATCTTAATACAGAGTACATTTCACAAATTCTTAAAATTTTCATTTTGAAATCATTTAAAAGTCACATAATTATTTAATAAAACATTTACATTCAAACTATTCATATAAGATTGTGAGAGAAGCTTCAATGATTTTATAATGGTGGAAAATAGCCACACCCGCCGTATAAGTTAGAAAAAGACATTCTTACATTAATTCTGTCGATAAGGTTAAAAAGGACCTTGTTTAGAAAACTATGGAATGAATTCTTTATAAACTTGTTATTAAAATTCAAACAAGGGTATACATGAATTTAACCAATATTCTGTATAATGGAAAGAATGTTTTGAAATACATTTTTATGAAACATGGATGTGGATGATAAAGAGGTCCCAGTAGATAATTATGTATAAACAACCTCGAATAATGAAGATATTTTGAAATAAACCCATACCATATACTTTTCCATGGTCGAGGGTAGGTTAACCTCCTGTATAATGTTGAAAAAATTGTTATTAAATTATACAAGAATCATATAAATTAATATGATATCATATATGATCTTTTAATATTGCTTTGTTAATAATATCTTAGTATTATCATCATTTCAGGTGTTAACTTACTCATTTTCTTTTATATGTTTTGTTACATAAGCCGTGATTATTACGAATAGGTTTTATTTGTTGACGTTGGTGTCCTAAAACCAACTACTTTGTACATTATTCATTAATAAAAGCCTTATCAAATCTTGATTTTTCTTCTGCGTGACAATTCATGTGATAATGTGCTAAAGACAGATGTTCCATTAAAAGGTCATAGCGGATCCCTGCTATGATGATAACCTAGAAGATCCATAACACTTCTGTTGAATATATGTTCTATGGCCGGATTATATTATTTGAGGGGAATAAATAATACAAGTCATTAGGGGTGAGGACTGATAAAACATTGAGGCAGCTTCCTATTGTGTGCACCCTTGGTAATATCTAGGAAGATATTATGAGAACGAGGCCCTCCATTAAGAAATCCACATTTCATAGTGTCATTGGATGTCCTATCAGTAGATGTGTGTATTGGCCATTAGAATTTAAGACTATAATTAATGGGTATTACAACTCGTCCACTTAGATGAATTGATGAAAACTATGATGACACATTGTTCATAGAGAGGTAGGATACGTTTGGCGCGTCACGAGTAATAATGCATTAATAGATAATGCGAGAAATGATTTGTCCCTTCTATTCCATAACATAAGTAGATATCTCAGGCCCGTTGATGAAATTTATATATCCTAAATAAATCCATGTCCATGGTAAGGTATGGGAGAGTTCAATTTTGGGATGTCAAAGAAAGAATAATCGAGCACATGGGTTGCTGGCACTAGCATTCAACCTTCTTGATTATAGATATCTAGAAAAAGGTATTATATTACTTGGTAAGGGTTCATATGAAGTGACATTTCATTACAGTGTTAACTTCATTCTCTATGGGTGACTTGGCGTGTTGCTAGATGCTATCCTTGGACTTTAGGGATGATCAGCCTAATGCCACTAAGAAAAAGGCCTATAAGGTCACACACTAAGTGTGTCCATGTATCTCAATAAGATATTAATTTAACAAGTTAAATAAAGATTATTCCTGACTATGGTTTATTAATTATTTAAGGATGTCTGATCAAATTTATTTCGACACTAGTTATTCGATAGAATATATTATGGGTGAAATAATATGTTTAATAGAGAGTAATGTAGTTCTATTTATTTAAGAAATAAATAGCCATTACTCAAGGTCTAATAAATGTGGTGGAGGAAATAAAAGAAATTAAAACTGCATGCCATGTATTAATGATTACAAGCCGTGTAGTTTTTGCAGTTGGGATTATGAGGATATAATATTGTTTTATTAAATGATATTTTTTATAATCAGCGTGGGAGCATGTCAAGGAATTAATAATTAGACATGGGGGTTTTCATTAAGGGTTAATGAAATAAATAAAATGTGTAATGCATTTATTTATTATCATAACTCTATAACCTCAAACTCAATTATAAATATCCTCACAACCCCAACACTTTTCCATGAGAGAATCGTTGTGTACAATAATTCTGAATAATTCTTTCAAGCCCGAAAGAACTCGTTCCTCCATGAACACTCTCAAGATCGAGAGATAAAGGCGATCGAAGGTATACATCGTAAGGGAAGGTTCTTCCACGCTAGCACCCAGAGATCCCTTCAGGGACGTCCAGAGATATGTGGCACATGTGTGGATCACCGCTTGTGAAATCCTACACTTGGATTCTACGACGCAACGATGGATCATATGATTGTGACCAGAGACATCAACGAAGAAAGAATTCCACCATGGTAATTCTTGTAAATTGATTAAATTAATTATAACCAACTTATGATGATCCTATCTATGTGGTTTTGGGACTCCCTCTTATGTTTTTCATTATTCATTCCATTCCGACGATTTGGTGTTTTACATCGTGAAGGATCTCAGATTGAACATTGTTTAAACGTAAAAATTAATGTTATGAAAACCCAGCAACGTGCTTCCGCTGCGCCTGGAACCTATATGTGGTATCAAAGGGGTCATATCGTTGATTATAATTATTTAGTTTTTCATTGATGTTTTGTGCTTTTAATAATTTAATTGTTTCAATTCAAGTTTAATCGTTCCAGAAATATGAATCTCGGGATCTGTTCCTCCTCCATCGTTTCTCGTTCACCTCATAAAAAAGGATTTTTCTTTTAATTTTGATTTAAATTAAATAGAGGAAGTCATCCGGAGGAGCCAAATGTTTTTGGCCGTACAACACCAGAATACACAATGTGTATTCGGAAGTACACACCGTGTAGTCATGGTTCAATCCATTGACTGATCCTCCAAATCAGGCCATGTATTAGAGTATACCTATGTCAATTATGACACCGTGTGTTGACTAAGAACAAGTGGAACATGGTTTGTGGATTACATGCCGTGTGGTCCAACTGAACATATGGTGTAGTCATTTCAGGTTCGGGTTGGACCCTGTACCCCGTAAACGGATTGTCCGGCTAGAAACCATGTACCGTGGAAACTACATCGTGTGTTTTCCACTGTACACGCCATGTACTCCAAAAATATCAGAATTACATTAACACGCCATGTCCCCGGGTGTGTACTTCAGATGGACAGTGAAGAAAAGTACACGCCGGGTAGTCGGAACGACACACCGTGTACTCACCCAAATTACGCAGATTTCTTAAAATTTATTATTATATTATACAAACCCTTGATACATGTACCATAGTGCAGGTGTAAAGCTAAGGGACAACACGTGATAGGTGTTATATATATATATATATGTGTTTAATTTAACATCTGCGTAATAAATGGGAATTCAATGGGTTGCCTCCAAGGTACAAGTTACGTACAAGGATAATTTTCAATAAATTTATTTGTTTAAAATTATGATGGATGAGAATATCAAGGATGTTCAGAAAAGGGTTTAAGATAAAATCATTGATTAATTAATGATAATAAACTGATTCGAGCGTGATTTATCTTAAACAAGAACATTTATATAATTTAATTATAGTTTTATTTATGCGTAAATATCATTGCATGTATGGATGATCATGAGGTAGACCAAGACCATTGTATGTTAATGGTTTCATTTAATTTATTTATTTAAATTAAATTTATTGGCATGCGATCCATCTGCTCATTAATATATAGGGCCTGCATACCCAAGGATTCTTTTATGTGAAAAAAACATTTTACCCCTCACCTACATGTGAGATAACCGCATATGTAAGGGATGGAGCTCCAAATCTAGTGGAGGAGGCTCATGTCAGGAGTCAAGGTGAAACCAATCCAAGGAGACACAAAAATTGACAGGTGGAAAGCAGTAAACACGAACTCGAAAGGTTCAAGGTGTTTCTCCCCTAGGTCTTCAGATATTTTATCAACCTCTAGAAAAAAATATCCAATAGAAAAAATTTCATGATCATACCATTTTATTTATTTTAGTCAGTTTCATAGTTTATTTATTATTGGTGTGTTGTCATGATCACACAAATAATGAATTAAACGAGCATGCCAGATAGACCTAAAATAAAACTATCTTATACATAAATATTATCTTAGACATGGTTAATCACTTAAGAATATCCCACTTTATATTAACAAGCATGTAATCAAAGACAATAAAATGGAAATTAACGTATAAGGATATAATCAGTCAAAAGAAATATTAAGTCGGTATAGCCTTCCATAATCTTGGTTAGAATCGAACCATATTTCAAAGTTCTTGACCAACCCTAGTTGGGGTGATTTCAATTATTGGGGAATTCTAATTCAATGTTTTGGGTTGACTTGACTTGGTTCGCATCAAGGGTTGACTGCCACAGTAGGACTTGGTGTGACCAAAAGGAAAATGTTGAGGAAATCCAAAATAAAAGGATTTCAGGACTGGGGAGTCCTCACAACAAATCAAGGTGCTACTAGTTAATTCATTTTGCATTTGGAATACCTACCTAAAACCTGTCAAGTTGCTTGACTAACCCTAGTTGGGCTAACGTGAAGGCAAATATGTATCCTTGCCACTAGAATATTCAGGAAAAAAAATATTCCGAAGTCAATGGTGAGGGATATTGGATTTTGATAAAAAATAGTGGGAGAATAAGAAGTATTAATTTATTTATTTGTCTCAGTTTTGTAATAATGTACTAAACCTTTTGTCATCTTAATTTTTATAAACAACAATAAAATGACTTCAAACATATCATTGTTAACCATACTTGATAAGGAAAACCTTCTCACCAGCACCAATTTCCACGAATGGTAGAGGCGTTTATGTGTCATCCTTTGCCACAAAAGGAAATTGTATTTACTGGAAGAGCCTATTCCAGTTGCGCTTGGGAAAGAGGCCACTAATGAGTAATTATATCTCTATATGAAACACAAGGATGATGCCACAGATGTCCAGTGTTTCATGCTATCGGCCATGTCCAAGGAGCTCTTGAAGCAACATGAAAACATGGACGCGTATAGAATGATGTCTCACCTTAAGGATATATACCAAGAGAAGGTGAGATAGGAGAGGTTTGAGATCTACAATTCGTTGTTTACAACTACTACTGGAGAGTCTGCACCATATGTGCCTCATGTAGTCAAGCTTGTTGTCTACATTGAACGCCTGGACATCTTAGGGATTAAATTCCCAGATGAGTTGCGTACAGATCTCATCCTATCATCACTGCCCAAGACCTTCTCTAGAATTATTGTCTACTAGAACATGAGAAACCATGAGAAGAAACTATCATAACTTCTAACCTTGATTCTTCAGGTAGATAAGGACATAGGGTGTGACAAACCCATAGTCCTTATGGTGAATAGGAAAAGGAAGGACAAGGAAAAGGGGCCAAAGACTTATAAATGGTATGAAGCCCCTGGGCACCGTCCTTCCAAGAAAGGGATAATCTAGAGGCAGGGAATGGAATGGGAGGTGGTGTGTTTTGCCTGTGGCAAGTAAGGACACTGGAAGAGGAACTGCACCCAGAAGAATGTGGATGCTAAAGGTGCGTTCGTTATAGAGTGTAATATTTCTATTTCTACACATTGGGTATTAGATACAACTTTTTGGGCTCATATCTGTATTCAAATGCAGGATCCATGTAGATTTATAATTATTTCCATAGGATAGGTGGATCTTCGAGGTGCCAATGGCACAAGGCTGGCTACATTGGTTATTGTCGATTACCACCTCTCACTTCCAGCTAGGATGATTTTGGTTTTACATAACTGTTGTTATGTTATTAGTGTTACAAAGAACATAATTTTTGTATGTTGTTTGGATATGGATGGATTTGTTTTCAAATTTGGAAATAAGGTTTGTCTCTTTTATAAGAACAGTGTATGTTATGGTACGACACATTTAAATAATTGTTTGCATATATTAAATTACAAAAACCAAGTGTTGTTAATCGTTAACGAAACAAACTCACATAACTCATACATCACCCAGTTGTGACATCGCCATCTCGGTCATCTGAATGAGAAGTGCTTGAGAAAGCTCTGCCAAGATGGCTATTTAGACTCTACTGAGATAAAACCACTTGATTTATTTCATGCTTGATTACCAGGATAAATGACCAAGACTCCTTTTGGTGGATAGCGTGAAAGGGACACAGAGCTTCTAGGATTGGTATACACAAATGTGTGTGGACTATTTCCAGTAAAATCTATAGGTGGATATTCTTACATCATTACTTTTACTGATGATTTTAGTATATATGGCTATGTCTACTTAATGAGGTATAATTCATAAGCCCTAGAGAAATTTAAGGAATTAAAGAATGAAGTAGATAATTAGCATGGAATGAAGATAAAGAAACATTGATCGGATCGAGGTGGAGAATATCTGTACAGAGAGTTCATTGATCTTCTATAGGAGTCTGGGATTCTATCTCAGCTCACTTCTCCTTATACACCATAGTGGAACGGTGTTATTGAATGGATGAACCTCCCCTAGTTGGACATGGTGAGGTCGATGATTAGTCATGGGGATCTTCCATTATTCTTTTGGGGATATACATTACAAACTACATCATATGAATTAAACCGAGTACCAACTAAGGTGGAAAATGGTATCCCATTTGAGCTATGGAATGGAAAGAAACCCATTTTGTCGCACACACGTGTATGGGGATGCGAGGCGTTTGTTAAGGCCTCCTCAGGGTACAAAGTAGCACACCGGGGCACAAGGTGTATATTTATAGGATAACCCAATGAAACGAAAAGATATTACCTATATAACCATTCAGAAAAGAATGTGACTATCACCAGATAAGCCGTCTTTCTTCAGAGGGAGCACATCCTCAAGAAGGATATCAGGAGCAAGATTGACTTCGACGAAGTTGATGCTCAAGATACACAGGAGTTGGTACAGGAAGAATTTCCGCAGGTCCTCGTAGAAGAGGTTCCAGAAAAACAAGTTCTGAGTAGGTGCTCAAGATAGTTAAGGGAACCAGAGAGATTTGGTTTCCTAGTCACTGAGGATGGCGAATCATTATTGCTGGACAATGATGAACCTCTCTCCTCTAAGGAAGAAGTAGAATGCTCAGAAGCTGCAATATGCCAAGAAGCATGGAATTCTGAGATGGATTCCATGTATCAGAGCCAAGTCTGGGTTCTTGTCGATGAGCCAGTTGATTTAATACATGTTTGATGTAAATGGCTATTCAAGAGAAATCTAGACATGGAAGGTCATGTTAGCAATTATAAAGAAAGGCTAGTGTCTTAAGGATTCATACAGTGTCAATGAATTGACTATGATGATACCTTCTCGCCAATTGCCATGTTTAAATCCTTAAAATCGTACATGCCATAACATCTTACCATGACTACGAGGTTTGACAGATGAATGTCAAAACAACATTCCTTTACGGGAACCTTCAGGAAGATGTCTATATGACACAACCAGAAGGGTTTATGACACCAGGTGAAGCCAAACGGGTATTCAAGTTGCCTAAATCCATTTATGGATTAAAGCAAGCATCCAGGTCAGGGGAAATTTTATTTTATGAAGCCATAAAAGAATTTGGGTTCATTAAGAACGAATGTGAGGCATGTGTTTATAAGCGGTTTAATGGGAATGTGATCGTTATCCTTATAGTATATGTTGATGACATATTTCTTATTGGGAAAGATGTACCAGTCTTACAGTCTATTAAGGACTGGTTGAACAAGTTTTTCTTCATGAAGGACTTGGGTGAAGTATCCCACATTCAAGGGATCAAGATCTTTTGTGATATATCCAAGAGGCTGCTTGGACTAAGTCAGGGTATACACATAGACTACATACTAAAGAGGTTTAGTATAAAACAACCCCATAGGGGATTAGTTCCAATGTCACATGGCCTAAATCTTTCTAAGAAAATGTGTGCTCAGACACAACAAGAGAAAGATATAATGAGTAAGATCTCATACTATTCGGCTATAGGATCCATTATGTATTCCATGTTATGTACTAGGCTTGATGTTGCTATGCATAGATAATGGAAAGGAGATATCAACCAGATCCAGGAGAACATCATTGGACTACTGTTAAGACTATCCTTAAGTATCTGAGAAAAACTAAGTATATGATCCTGGTGTGTGGAGGAGACGATGATATTTTCATCCCAGGGCATGCTGATTCTAGTTTACAGACAGATAAGAACGATCTGAAGTCACATTCTGGATATGTTTTCTCTCTCAATGGAGGAGTTGTGAGCTGGAAGAGTTCAAAGCAGCCAGTTGTCGCCGATTCTATAGAGGAGTCTGAATATATAGCGTCATGCAGGCAAGGAATCCATCTGGATTCTGAAGTTTGTCCAGGAGCATGATGTGGTGCCTATAAGTAAATATCCCATTACACTGTATTGTGATAATACTACAGCGGTGGCTGTTACAAAAGAACCAAGGTCGCACCAACGAACAAAGCTCATACTCTGGAAGTATCACCTATTGAGGTATTTCTATGAAAGGGGTGATGTTGCAGTGAGATGAGTGTCCACATAAGAGAACGTGGTGGACCCCATGACTAAAGGCCTATCTCAGCAGAAACATGAATATTATGTAAGAGCTAGTTGTTTAAAGGTTGTTGGAAGTTGTCTCTAGTCCATGTGGGATTCTGTTGCAGTTGGTGTCCTAGAACCATATACTTTGTAATTTATTCATTAATAACTTCCTTATCACGTCTTGATAGTTATTCTATGTGGCAATGCATGTGATAATGTCCTATGGAAAGCTGTTGCATTAAAGGGTCATTACGGATCCCTGCTATGATGAGAACCCAGAAGTGTAGTAACACTATTCTGGAATATATGTTCTATGGCCGGATGATATTATTTGAGGGGAACAAATAATACATTTAATTAGGGTTGAGGTCTCATAAAACATTGAGGCACCTTCTCATGGTGTGAACCCTTGGTAATATCCAGGAAGTTTTTATGGGAACGAGGCCCACTAGTAGGAAATCCACATTTCATAGTGTCATTGGATGTTACCATCTGCGGACGTGTTTATTGGTCTTTAGACTTTAAGATTATTATTAATGGGTATTATCACTCACACACTTATATATATTGATGAAAACTGTGATGAAACACTATTCGCAGTGATGTAGGATACATTTTGTGTGTCCCGAGTAATACTGCATTAATAGATAATGGAAGAATGGATTTGTCCCTTCTGTTCCATAACATAAGTAGATAACTCATGCCCTTTGGTGGAATTAATATAGCCTAAATAATACCATTACCATGGTAAGGTATGGGCGAGTTCAATTCCGGTAAGTCAAAGAAAGAATAATCTAGAACATGGGTGGATGGCACTAGCATGAAACCCACTTTATTAGAGATATCGAGACAAAGGGATTATATTACACGGTAAGCGTTTGTATGAGGTGAAACATCATTACAGTGTTAAATTATTTATCTATAGGTCCATTGGCATGTTTCTAGATGATAACCTTGGACTTTAGGCAGGCTGATCCTAATGCCACTTAGAAAGAGGCCTAGATGGTCACACACTAAGTGTGTCCATGTATCTCAGTTAAATATCAATTTAACAAGTTAAATAAATATTATTCCCGACTGTTGTTTAATAATTATTTAAGGATGCTTGATCACATTTATTTTAACACTAGTTGTTCGAGAGAATATATTGTTGGAAAAATAATATGTTTATTAGCAAGTAATGTGGTTACATTTATTTAAGAAATAAATAGCCATTACTGAAGGTCTAATAAATGTGGTGGAGGAAATAAAAGAAAATAAAAGTACACACTGTGTATTTTAAATATACACTTCTTGTAGTTTTTTTGGAAAATGAGTATACGTTGTGTATTAATGATTACACGCCGTGTTGTTTTTTTAGTTGGAATTTTGGGGATATAATATTTTTTTATTAAATGATATTTATTATAATCAGCGTGGGCGCATGTCAGGAAATTAATTCTTCTACATGGGGGTTTTCAATAAGAGTTAATTAAATAAATATAACACGTAACGCGTTTATTTATTTTCATAACTCTATAACCTCAAAACCGATTATAAATATCCTCATAAACCCAACACTTTTCACCGAGAAAAGCATTGTGCACAACAATTCTAAAGAATTCTTTCAAGCCGAAAAGAACTCCTTCCTCCATGAATGCTCTCAAGACCGAGAGATCAAGGCGATCGAATGCAAACAATGCATGAAATAGTTCTTCCGTGATAGAACCCAGAGATCCCTTCAGTGACATCCAGTGGTACATGGCACACATGTGGATCACCGCTAGAGGAATATTACACATGGATTCTACGACGTAACGACGGATCACATGATCATGACCAGAGACATCAACGAAGAAATAATTCCAACATGGCAATTATTGTGAATTAATTAAATTAATTTTAACCAACATATGATGATCCTTTCTTTGTGGTTCTGATATTCCCTCTTAATTTTTTTGTTCTTTGATCCATTATAAATATTCAGTGTTTTACATCATGACGGATCTCGTATTGAACGTTGTTTAAGCGGTAAAATTAAAGATGGGAAAACCCACCAACATGCTTCCACGACGCCGAGAACCTACAATATTAAATTCATATCCATAATGATATCAAGTCCCTAAACATTATTTTTAATAATCAAATGTGAATTAGTCATGAATATATATTATGGGGAATGAATCTCATCGCATTCGTGGAGACAGTTTTCTGTTCGTACGCATGAGGAAAAATATCATTCTTTTGAAATTAAAATAATATATATTAGGATAGTAAATCATATATACACAATAATTATAATGTTATATTTATTATTTACATCAATTAAACATCATTATCACACCCATCTAAATAACAATGTTTTGAATAACAATTACACCACGGCGTGGTGACGGTAAGCCGTACGTACACATGTATGGTGACAAGTCATTCAAAGGATCGATAGAATACTGAATATGGTTGTAACATATTTTTAATAAAATCATAGTATATAAAATATACTAGATTTATTATTTTATAATGTAAATAATAAAGAAATAATAAGTGGACGAAAAATGGAACTTGAAAGAGGGTGGTGAAAACAATACCTATTCTTCGGGTTCTTCATTTTGATTTGATCAAAACGGATCCTTAGGCTGTCTTTATTATCAAACTAAGGCCTCTAGGGTTAAGTGATATAATTTGATAGAATATTTGGGCAGGGGTTGGCTGATCCAAAAGTATTTGAAGATGTTGATTAGAGAGAAGGGGAAGTTCCCTTTTAAAAGAGGGTGAGGGGCACCTTAGGAAAAGCTAGAAATTTTATTTTATAATAAATTCATATTTGGTTTCTAATGGCTCAAAAGTGGATTATTTTAAGTTTATGGTGGGGATTGGTTTCAAACCACTCATCTAATAAGTTTTAGACAGGTTTGGGTCACTATATTAACATTATCGTTTTTATTTAACTCTTAGTTAAATAGTTTGACTTTTACCAAGTCTCTTTATATTTTTATAATATATAGTCAATAAACTTACTATAAACTTCCCCGCGACACCCAAGTGGTCCAGTAATAATAAACCTATCATTATATAATACTTTTGGCAGATCGTTATCTTTTTATTAATATAATATATATTAATAATATAATATTTGTTTTAAAAGTTCCTTTATGTCAATTTTGACACTATTTAATAATTGATTTTTGTTAAAGTATTAACAACTTTATTAATTCAAACAAAATTCATTAAAGAAATACTAACATGTCAAATTAACAAATAAAATTTTTGGATGTCATCAAAACATTCATATTATATTTATTTTAACATTTATAATACTAATTATTTGATTCATTCATAAATAATGAAAACACAATATCATAATTGTGTCATAAATAAATTTAATTATTCAATGTATAAAAATTATAAATAAAATACCATTATGTATGAAATATTTTTATCTTTCTAATAAAAATTTATAGTAAAAAATATAACATAAATAACATTATTTAAAAATTTTTTTTCTAAAAGATACAGTCTTATGTCATTTTTGTATTTACATTAACTTAATTAATATAATGTGTCACTATCACTTACAAGTGGATCCATGGGGTCTCAAAATCAACTCAAAGATGCCCATTTTTGGACATGAATCAAAAAATAGGTTTAGGACAAGTTTTAGCGTAATTTATTATTATTATAATATTATTTTTTTACCCTTATTTGCCATATTTAACTTTTAAACATGGTAAATAAAATATTTACCGAAATAATTATTCAAAATGTCTAAAAATAAAATTTACTTATTTACAAAATCTGAACCTCATGATTCTAAAAATGAATTCCATTTTTCTAAATTCAAACCACATAAGTGGCAGAAATTAATTTAAAATTAATTCTCGTTGTCAAAACAAATAGTGTGTTTTTAAGAAATAATAACTATCAAAATATTGTCTTTTGGTTATGTCCATTTTAAATGTGAAATTATGTCCAATGACCAAAATTTGATTAAATTTTAAAAATATAATCTAATTATACTCATAAATTACACAAATTCATAATTTATCACTATTAATTATTTCTATTAAAATATTTTTTTTATTAAAATTTAGTAATTTTCACTATTCATCAAAATATGAAATTTATCCAAAAATTACCAAAAATTATCCCTAAGCTAATTTTGATATTATGAATCCAAAAATGAAGTCCATTTTAAAGGATAAAATTTATAAAATTTCAAAAAGTGGGTATTACTATTCCTAATGGCTAGTTTTATTGGTTGTGGTTTGTGTTAGAACTTGAAGTTGAATACAACACACAGTACTGTATTATTCAAAGGGAAGCATACCGTGGAAGTTTGGGGTGTTACAATCATTCAGTGTTAGCATACACCAATTAATTTTTTTGGAGAATTTCTATTTTACCGTACATGGAGATAAATGACTAGCTGAAGGCACATAAGTACATATAGGGTTTGTTTCCAAATATAATATCAAATGTCTTTATGCTTATGATTTATTCCTATGCTGAGATGGTATATAGAGATAATAGGTAAGAAATGACTATAGAATAAAGGTTGGATTTTCCACCTATTCTCATCCATATGGTGGTATCATATTTGGCACACATGGGAATAATAGGAAGTGGAAATTTCATCACTAGAGTATTGTAGGTGGGTCTCAATATTGAACCTCCTCTACACCATCAGTTACGTCAGGTAATGTGCCATTGAATTGCTATCATGGTGTCAAGGGAGGATAGAACCAACCCTCAAGACATATGTATATGAAGACGTGAAATAGTTGTGGATGCATTCATTACCTACATTACATCTACAAAGTGGTGATTATGTCTGATTATGGTCAGGGTTGGACACCTCCAAATGATACTATGGTGTTATATAAAGATTCAATGACAACATGACTCAACCACATGTATCGGGAGTAAATCATTTTCACGTACTATTTAAGTGTCCAATTGATGTTAATTTTGATGCAATAATAGTGAGAGGTACTACCATTATTTTATATTTAGTAGAAATTTAATTATATGATATTGATTCCTCCCAGTCATTTATATCATCACATTTTTTTGATGTTCTTAATCCTCCAACTGAACTTATTACCTTTAAAATGGATTTATAATCACCTCATAGAACAATGAATGATATGGGGTACCAAAACCATTTATTGTTTAAATCCAATTTTTTATGAAAAATTATTAATGTTATCTTATAGAAGCTTATGGTATATGTATAGTGGATTTTCAATAAATATGTCATGAAAATATTCTAGAAATAAAGGTCTTATCATTATTTATGGTGTACATGTCACCATTTGTGACAGTGAAAAATGAATAATCATCGACCTAGGTTAGATTAATAAGAAAATTTTATTTTAATTTCAAAAGTAATATATTTTGACCATTTAAAATATTCTATTCATCGTATTTCAAAGTTTTTTAATGTTGGTTACTATGTTATGATTAAGAATAATGCTTATACTACAATTGATTCTAAAAATTAATTAATATATACTATAATGTTAAATGAATAGGTTTATGTTGTAGATTTAAATTCTTTTGTTTCTCATAATATTGCATGCTTAAATTATTTTCATCAAAAATATTTTCTATCGTATAAGATACTATTCCATTACCACATTCACTCATATGGAAATAAAAATATTGAAGGTTGAGTTAGGGATCTACCAAAGATCGATTCCCCAACTAATGAAGTCTATAAAACTTGTCAAAATGGGAAAAATAACAATGACTATAAAAATATAATGAAATAAGTATCATCTTCTCAACCTATGGAGTTGTTTCACATGGATTTTTTTAAACATTCAATAGAATCTAATATTAATGGGAAGTACTATTTTTTATTTTCTTGTAGATGAATATTATAGGTATACATGGGTATATTTTCAATCTCAAAAAAAGTGATTCATGTTCACACTTTAAAAAGTATCCCAAGTCTGTATAAAATCATAGTGGACATATGACTAAAACCTTAGGAGGTGACCATGGTCCTGAGTTTGAAAATTTTGTTATTTAATAATATTTATCAAAAAATGGATACTATCAATATTCTATACTCCTAAAACTCCATAGTAAAAAGTATTTTTTGAATGATGAAATTGAACCCTAAAAGAGATAGCCAGGACTCTGCTGAATGAGTATGATCAACCTATCTATTATTGGGTTGAAGCTGCTAATACATCCTACAAAATGGTAAATAGTATTTTGATTAGAAAAATCCTTTATATTAACCCTTATGATTTTTGAATATTCTAATATATAAGGTTAATTACTTCATATATTTAGGTTCCAATGACATTATTCTTAAAACAAGGGATTATATTGAATAAAATTTCCCCAAAAGAGATGAATGAATCTTCCTTGGTTACTAATTATTTAGTAAATCATATAAAGTTCTCGATAAATATTCTAGGACTATAGAAGAATAATCCCATGTACACATCAATAATATAGACTCAAAAGGGGATAATACCTATTTAAAAAACCATGAAAATTACTTGTCTTCTCTGAATCTAAATTCCTAACCATTAGACCTATTTGTAAAATCAGAAGAAGAATTATCCAGGTCTAAAGAATTTCCAGAATTTTTATATGAAAATATATAAGTAACTACTCCTAACATCTATATATGTTTTAAAACTATTATTAACTATCCATTATATGTTTTTGTAAGAGATCTAAATAAAATAACATAAACTATATCTTCTTTTAGATATCAGGTTGAAGATCAATATTATTTATCACTATATAAACTTAATAACATCAATGAAGCAATTAAAAATGAATTATGAGTAATAAAAATATATTTACTGATCAATAAATTTTAAATAATCAAAATTTTGGTAATTTTAGAGATTCCCACTAGAAAAATAATAATTGGCACTAAATAGATATTTAGGAATAATGTTCAAGAGTCATGAAATATAGTTAGATACAATGAAATATTAGTTTTATAAGGTCTAATTCCGTAAGTATAAATCAACTATATGTAATCCTTTTCACCACTATCTAGACACTATTCCATAATAATCCTACTTTTCAATATAGCTCTTATAAATTTCAAAAAATTTCGTCTTGATTTTAGAAGATCATTATTAATGGTTTTTATTGTTGAGAATATTTTTAAAACAACCCGGAGGGTTAAAAATTTTCATTTTACAAATATTTTTTTATCAATTATCTAAATATGTATAAGGATTAAAACAATCTTAAAGTGCATGGTATGACTATCTCAAAAAAATGAAATCAATATTTTTTTCCAAATAAATAGTTTACCCCACAATTTTCATAAATTGATTTTCAAAAGATGTATAGTTGTATGATTATATGTTGATGATATTATTTTTTCATATTCAAAAAAATATCTTTGAACTATTTTTTATAAAATGATGAAAAATTAATTTGAATTTATTTTAATTGGTGACACCATGTTCATTAATTGATTTTAAATTTTTTAAAATTATGATAGAAATTCTGTCAAGAAAATAAAATAAAATAAAAGGTTCATTAAAATTGTTTTTATCTAGATAGCACAAATACCAGTAATGCACCTAGGAATACCTCCAATAAATTGGTTCCTAATGAAACTGAGAAACCAGGTGATCAAACTACATACAAAAGTAAGATATGATGTATTCTCAACTTGACTAATTTTCAATCTGAAAATAGTTGTTTGGGTGTATGTGTGGTCATTATCATGAAAAAACAATAGTGTCACACTTAATTCCTATTAATAGAAATTTAAAATACCTCAAATATACAACAAATTTAGGATTTCATTTCCCATGAAGAAAGGAATATGATTTAATATGTTACATAGATGATGATTTATGTGGACGTTTTATAGATAGAAAATTCACTTACGGATGATGTCACTTTCTAGAAATGTTTAATGAATCAATGTGCAGTAAAAAGAAAAATTATTTATCATTATCCACTTCTGAATATGAATATATAGCTATTAGAAGTTATTGTTACTAATTTTTATAGACAAAACACAATATACAAGACTATGGATATCAATAATATAATTTCCAAATAAACCTAGTCAATACATGTGTGATAAATATATCTAAAAATCATATTTATTATTCCATAAAAAACATATTTATTAAATACATCGCATTTTGACAGTTCATTTTCATATGAGTGATATTACTCTTGAATTTATTGTCACTGATCATCAGTAGGATGATATATTTCATTAATCATTTAATTCTATGAAAATAAATTATATCATACAGGAATTATGAATGATAAATTTCAGTTATGTCATACCATTGTTTTTCATGTTGATTGTTTTCATATTGGTGGTTTCCATACCATCAGTTTTCATATCCTAGGTTGTCATACCATTGGTAATCATACAAATGGTTGTAATACCATTGGTTGTTCTATAATTGTTTACCACACAAATTACTTCCACAACATTAAATCTATAACATTGTTAATTTTTTTATATTCCCAAATTTTAAAAACATCTTGATTATTTTATCGTTTGTTTCATTTATTATTACCTATTGTGTATCTCCGTCCAGATTATTATTTTGATTTCACTTATAATTTTGATTTTTGAATACTTAATATCCCAAATGATATGAATAATGTAAATGTATTATCCCAATAAATAATGATCTCCATGTTATATTTTTTATCTCTCTTAGGATGATAATAACTCTTTCCCATCGTCATTTCAATCTTTCAACTTACATTTGAATGATTTTGCAAAGATTATCATTTTTCCATGAATGATGTTACATTTAGTGTCTTCCCTATTTAATTTGAGTTCTTAAATTATCCGAAATAAGGAATTGAGTGTTTCTCCTACAGTTGATTCATATAACCCTGAGCATGATTACTATAATATTATACTAGAACATGGAGGTGTTTAGATGTGTATTCTATCAAGTAAGTATTTTTAGTTAAGGATCCAACAAAAAATTATGGTTGGAGTGGTCACAATAAAATAAGAGACATTTTTACCCAATGCAAGTATATGAGATTTAATAACCCATGTACTTTCTTTTATCATGACAGTGCATATTTGGTTTAGAAGTTGTGTTAGATATGAGGTATTTGAATTTTTTTTCATAAAAATTTTAATTGTGTCTGAATGTACCCCATGATGGAGTTTATGAAGATATTAAAGGTATAATTCAAGAAACTAGTCACTTGTTAATTTATGAGGAATTATTTTTTGTGTTAATATATGATCGTTCAACAAGAATATCTATTTCAGATTAACATGATAGAATTAGTAGGATTTTAAGATTATGAAACACATTCTTTTTCAATGGAAAGATGGTTATACTACATTGAGATATCCAAATGTGTATATTATTTTTCTGATGAATGATGGTCATAATAGTAATCTGTATAGATACATAATGGTGTATACATGTGAAATTGTAAAACCATCCTCTATATAAAATTTATTGATTTATCATAAAATTATTTCTTCATTGATAGTATCTAATTACCATGTTCATTATGACATGGAGTCGGTGATTGACATTGGAAGTATATATATAACAATTGCCACATTATATATAATGGAGATATGTGGGAACCCATTGAAAAGTTAATGGGATTGATTTAATAATGAATTTAATATATATTTTAATATAATCAATCATACTATAAGATTTATATATTATGTTGATCATATTTGGGAAACTGATGATGTATTGGGAGACACTGATGAAGAGAAATAAGAGGTTGTTATTGAATAATAATAAAGGGATCAATCATTTAATTAAGTGTGTGATCCTGATATATCATCCAATGATTCTCCCATCATCTATATAACTCATCTTAAACCTTATATGATTCCAAAAAAGATATAAATTAATCAAATGTGATGAAGAAGAGACAAAGGAATATGTTGAAGATCATTACAATTGTTCTCTGTAAAATGAAGGTGATGATGATGATAATGACGAGAAAGAAGAAAATGAAGAAAGAGATAGTAATGAAAAAGAGGATACAAATGACATAGGTGATTATGAATGTGATTCTAAACAACATAATGATAATGGGAGAATACATATTTTCAAATTCATTTTCATCTTAAAGATTAATTTGTTGAGGGGGAAATTACCGTCTAGTGGATACATTTCATGATACTATACTGGTGATGCTATTGAGACAAATTTATATTCCACAGTTGATGAGGTTTCATATTTATTCATGGATGATCAATTGAGTGGAATAATTTATTTTGAAAAGAATGTTTTTGAGAAATATAAAAATGACTTGATTGTATAAGAATTTGGGAATGAATTTATTGGATGATATTTAGAAGTGACATTTGAATAAAAATGTGGAAGGTGGTTCCACTTCATGCTATTCTCATATAGATGTTAGCATATATTATTTACCAACTGCTGATACTTAGTTTGATGTAAATCTTTCTATATTTTTACACACCTTAGCTGCATATATTTGGGAAAATAATAGGAATCAACCGTTTTCAATTCATTTTTATAGCATGGTGCATTTTTTTGAGTTTCTGTTTCTAAGAGTGAGGTTGACCATCTGGAAGAGTAGTATGGAATGTTCTACGTTGTTTCTAGGATCCTACCTAGGATTCATAAACCCGAAACCAATGATTAAGTTGATCCTATTGGATCCTTAATATCACATTTGTATCTTGAAGGTCTACTTTAGATGTTCAGTTTTGGGCAACCTCAATTTCCAGAATTTGATTCAACTCATCTAGTTGTTCCCTTGTATTTTTTCACTCAAGATAACTATTGTTTTTCATGAATATATGATGGTTTAGTTTTTCAACAATATATGATCTCATACACCCCTTTTGGAAAATTCTAGTTAAATAGATGTATGATATTTCATTTAGTTAGTTATTATACATATCCAACCAAAGGTTCTGTATCAAATTTAGTATTTTGAAATTGAAAATAAAAGAATTTTAAATGACTTGAATTATCTTAATGATTTGGTTGAGTAAATTAAATCAACGTTTTGATATTATTTTGAGGGTATTCATAAGAGTATTAGAGATACATTCTCAGATACCTTTTTTTCTTATATGCTTAATCTTCTAGTTGATGATGTTTATGTCACCCATTCTGTAGTAGTAGATGAATTTGATGCTGCCTCCATTGGACATTCTAGGGGAGAACATATACATACATTAGAAGATTATATGATGTTTGAAAATTAAACTAACAAATATAAAATAATTATCCAAATATGGTTTCAATAAGTCTAGGAAAACTAGAGAACACATTATTATGGATTTTTTCAATCTCCTATAACATTATCTGTATGTTCAAACAACAATAATTTTTTCTTATGATGACTTTCACATTAACTCAAACACTTTTTAAATCAATTTTGAATACCTATACCCCTCACCTCATCCATAATACATCTCTATATTTTTCAAAAATCATTTCGAACCATTACTTCCAAGACATAAAAATATTCTATTGACTCCAACTGAGGCACTTAGTCAATAGCAGACAGTTATATACAAATAGTTACCATTTTCATGGACATAAGCTTCTTCCCTGGTACAAAAATCTATTCCAAAGGCTTCAAAATAATATACCAGAACTTCTAATCAATGGAATATATATATGGACCCTTCAACCAACATTTATTATTTCACATTTTTATGGATGAGACTCTAATGTCTTTGATGGGATATGGCATGTAATAACTTTATGATCATACATCTGAATGTATTTTTTAACTCTTTTAATGAATTTATTTTTATTATATTCTTTCAAAAATATCTTAATGTGTAAATATTTATCATTATGAAAATCAATAATGGGGGAATTATTTTATGGCATACATATTTTTTCAATTTTATACTCTCTTTTCTTACTTTATACAATTTTGGTACTTTCTTATCATTATATATGATGGTAACTGTTTTAAAATATTTTTCTTAATATGTTTTTATATTTGTTTCTAGTTTCATATTTTTTCTATAATATAATATCTACATAAATTGAATGATAAGTATTTCATTAATCTTTTCAAAATCATTTGATTAACAATATTTACATTTATAGTATTATTTTCGTGCAATGACTTTTAATCATCAAAAGGGGGAGATTATTGACCTCCCAGTTTTAATGACCCAAAAAATCATATTTTTATTAATTCTAATAAATTTCATGATTTCTTATAAGAAATATAAAATTTGAGAACACGTGATAAACCTGTCTATCTGTGTAAGATTTTGGTAATGATACACCACTAGTAGAAATATTCTTTATGTTAGAGATACCACCAAGATATCTCACTGTCCGACTATCATACCAAATGAATGAAAAATTGGAATATTATGAGACACAATTGACACATACATCACTAGTATTTTATGAACAAAGAGCATTATTTTGTCTATGCATCAGTTAATTCCAAATGATACATCATCCACGTCACAATATCAGACACATACCACTTATAATGAAAATATTATTATGTTTTAGACACTACAAGAACATACACTACTAGTAGATATTCCGACAACTATTTAGAAATTTTTTTATGTCTATAGAACCTCGAGTACAACATACCATAAGAGAATCATATCACTAATGGAATACAATTTTTGTCATACCTCCAGAAAATTAGACACCAAAAGAGAATAAGACATCATCACTATTAAAATTACAATACTTATTTGTTTATAATATATCATTATATTGGATATATTTATTGAATTTAATCACATTTAATATTTAAGTTAGAGTTCCTTAAAAGACTGCAGAAAATAATATTAGAAATATATGTATAGGGATGATTATCCAAATATTATTCTATCTAGTATAGAAAATAACAGTGCTATACACTTCAACGTGAAATAATAGAGAGAATAAATGAAATATTTTGTAGAGAAGCCTAACCTACCAAAAATTATCGATCTTATCCCATGTCAATTCAAATGATAAAACATATTGAAAACTATCAACTCGAAATGTAAACTGCATCATCTCATTCAATTCTTTCTTACAGTTAGATAACAATAGTTTTTGTCACTCCAATCTCATGATGATTTCATAAAGACTAACCTAAAACATCATTATGAAAAAAATATGAGTCAAAATATCTATTGTAATATATTATGAATATATATACACAATACTCATATATAACACATTCATAAAAATATTTTATCTTATTTTATAAATGTATACTATATACTATTTTTCATTTTCACACTATCTCAAATAATAAACAGGAAGATAAATGACATCTTCTCAAAAATTATTCTCATTTTTTACCATAGATAAGTGTGGTACAGTTCCATGGGTGTCTGAATTATCTTTTCTCTCATGAATCAATGTGGAAGAGGTCACGTGTGACCTAAATAGTATTATCATTTTTAGAACATGATCTATGTTGTGGATAATCTATTTATATATTATAAAACATCATGGAGGTTGGTGATCACAAAGTGTATATGACTATGTGTAGACCTGATACTGAAACTCTTCTATTCAATTCTCTATTTTATTAATTTCTTTTCCATGAATTTCAATTTAATTTTCAAAACTATTTTAACAATGAAAAGTATTTATAAATTATTATCATATAATTATTTATGTTCATATAGTGTTTTAATCATGTAAATTTACTAAAAAGGATTCAACAATATTATAAATATTATTAATTTTTGACCATATAAATCTTATTATAAATATTTAGAACTATTAAGATACATTTCATTATAATTTTTTTTGATAATATGGTTTATTTATCAATACTAAGGGGATTTCAAATAATAATTTTCAAGTATAAATTTTTATTGGGTAATCAATTCACACTACTATTGAGATACTCACTCCAAAGTAAATTTAATAATTTTTTAATAGTCTAAAAACTCAAGGAATGAATGTTTTAGTTCATAGTGAGTAGCTACAAAAGCATCTTATTTGAAAACAATTATATAAATATTTCTCTTTCCATTATACCGATTAATGTCACATGTATATATAATATGAAATATTTCTATGAATCAAATTTTAAATGTATAAAAAAGATGGGGGAGAACAAATTTCAGGAATGGGAACCATATCAAATAGTAATAATGGTTATATCATCAATATGATGGAAAACATATGTATGAGATTAATATCAGACAAAACAATCATGATATCATAACTGGAGATTAAATATGATTGATCCATATGTATAACAACATATAAAAATATTACTGAAGTTTTTATTTCAACAATATGGGTTAAACACATATATTGAGCACAAAATCAGTATATAAAAAATAATATTAACGTTACAACAAAAAATATCATAAAAATATATCAATTTTTCAAAATTAATAACATATTTTGTAAATTTAGGCACATGTAACAAAATATGAAATCATTTAAAAAAAATAAATGTATGTCAATTGATTAATTTTGTGTAAAAATCCATTTATTTCAGTTTAATATATTTTTCTATCAAACACGTGTATGTAAAAAATCATTATGTCTTTAGATTTAAAAATAAAACTAATAAATTGGATAGATATGTATAAATACACCCATAATAATAAATAAAAATGAGTTCCAAATAAAATCAATTAATTCATCAATTCATAAATAAACTATGGTTAAATAGGTTTTATAACAATTCAAAATGTCCTGACCTGAAAAAATTCTTTTAGTTTGATATAAAAAACTAGCAAAAATTGGAATATATAATTTTTTAATTAATTATAACATTATTTAATAATAATCATTTCAATATGATAATGAAATAAAAAATAAAATTTTTATAATAAAACATTCATAAAATCATATTATAAATATGCTAATTTTCAGTCATGCGAAATAAATATCCTAAAAAAGAATTTTAAAAATAACTATCATACTAAAATTTTTCAATAACTATTTATATAATTAATTTATAATTATTAATTACATTTTTATTAGATATTTACAATCCAATAAAAAATAGGTGTTAGAAATGTAGATCAATTTGTACTATTGTTCATTTCGTGGTATTATTCTTCATTCATCTCCAAATTTTTTTCAGTAAATAATATAACTAGGTTAATAAAAATATTATTTAAAAATTTCGAAAAAATTAAATATATCGTAGACTATGTGTTTTTATTCTTTCTTTTTGAAATGTATTTGGGGACCCAAAAAATTGGGCGGTCTTATATAAAAATATGATATGTTAACAGAATAAATATAATTTCATACAATGACATGGATTTTAATTTTAAATTGAATTAATTATTATAAAAATATTCCACCAAAATATAATAATATATATTTATATACATAGTAAACATTATAACATAACTCTTAATGGTGGTAAAAATACCAAAATAGTAGTGTATTATAATGACCAATGAGTAAGTGAATATTGTTATATAATAATAATATAAAAGGTGACATATGATTAACATGTAGTAATTATATTATATCCTAATTATAAAAACTCATATAAAAAATATAGGTGATATTAAAATTGGAATATTTTTATTTTGTAGGAAATATTCCATACAAAATCATGATTAAAGACTACATAAATCAATGAACGGATAAAATGATGGTATATGAATAATGATAATATATGAATTTTATTTTAGACCTATATATGATTTTATGCATAAAATAAATCCTTAGAACATTTGTTCAATGAATTTCATGAAAGACATATATCATTGAATCATGGAGGTGGTATTCTATTCGTATGAATGATCAAAGAAAAATATTATATTGTGGACAAAATGATTGAATATTTTTCCCATAATTAAAAAATTATACATTATTATTAAAATGAAATATATTTAATTATATTTAATGGTTTGAAATTATTTTGTGGTGTGTTATAAAAAATTAAAAGACCATGATAGTGTAGTTACCTTAATAAAAGATTCAATGTTCTCTATGAAAACACCATATAAGTAAAGTCATAAATAATAAATAAGTTGAAAATAAGATTACATATATGGAGAAAGTTCTAAGTGGAATAAAAAGTAGTGTGTCAATTATAAAATCAATTTGGATTTGTAAAATGAAATATTTGATGTGGTGTCCTTTTATAAAAAAATAAAAGTGAATTTTAGAAAGAACACAAATTTTTTAAAAACATTATTACACTATTAAAGGGTTAATTAAATAAAATAAAAAAATAATTATATTGGGGAAAACTATTTCTGATTCTCTTCTCACCCAGTAATTTTGAGATTTTTGATGAGTTATTATTGGTTATTGTTTTATTACATCTATCATTTATGAGTCATTAACACTAACATTACTAATTTTTTTTATTTTCAATGTACTTAAAAATAATGATACAATTTTATTAAAACCATTGGACTATATAGAACATTATTATTTCAATCATGAAAATAAATTTAACTAACAATTCATTTATATATAAAAATTTAGTTTGGAAATATAAAAAATTAATAGTTAAAAATAATTTTTCTAAATTTCCATTTTTGGGAATGTAAGAACCCAGACCTTCTTTTCAGGTACATTTTCCTTTTTTGGTTATTTTGAGAAAAAGAGGAAATTTCTCGAGGTTGTGTAGGGATACACGGTTGGAGCACAGTTTAAAAAAACCATGAGGCCAGCACATGAAACCGTGCACCCTTGACAGTGGGCTCTACATGGGATGTGCACGATTTATCAAATCAGGTGGGCAAGTCGTGTGAATCCCCTGGATGAGATAGTGGGCTCCATAAGGGCTACGCATGGTTTTTCAAACCATGCAGAAAAGCCGTACGAATTTCCTGGGTGAGAGAGTGGCAACCGCACGGTTGGTGCACGGTTTTCGAAACCGTGTGGGGAAACCGTGCATCAACTTAAAGTTGGGGTTTTTAAGTCCTAGGTCACTTAGGATTTCCCATTCCTCCACATTTCTTCCACATACTCATGGCTCATGCGGGAGTTGCAATTTTCAAAGGTTAGGGGAGCTCCTTGGATCCTTTTGGAGGAAAATTGAAGGGGTTCTTTGGTGGATCAAAGGCGGTTCTCCTTGGGTAAGTCCCTCTTTTGGTTCATTGAGGTTTTGGTTAGGGTTAGCTCTCTCTTCCTCTCTTAAATTCCATGATATAAAAGGGTTTCATGTAGATCTAGGGCTGTGTTTCCCTTGTGTGCTAAAGGATAACATTTTTTATGATAGGGAAGGAGTTTTAGAGCTGTCTTCCGTGAAGCGGCTTCCAGTTTTGTGGGTGCGGTTGATTGTGGGTCATTTTTTGTCGGAACCCTAAAGGTAGGTGGTTTGTTCCTTTTTGTAGGAAGTATTTGATTATTGTGAAAATTCCACCACTACCCTTGAACGGGGTATTGCGTATTACCTATTTTTCCCTTTTTTATCGCATGCTTTACTGTAATGCCTGATTAGAGGTTATTTCTTGTGAATACCATAATTTAGTGTGCTTTGGATGTTTTTCCCATGCTTGTTTACCCGACTTATGACCGATTAGTCTAGTTTTTCATGTTAGGCCTCTTCCAGTTCCATACCTAGTTGTAGGATGGAGTGACATTGTTTCTATTATAGTGATGTGTTGTAGAATGCTAGCCAAGTAGTTCTTGAGGTTACATTGGCCATTACACAAGGCGATAATTGCTGATTTTACACCGGGTTGTGAGAACCTAGTGTAGTAGACCATAGAGAGATTGGACGTAAGGTATTCTCCAGTGTGTTTTATAATATGATGCAAAACCATAGGGGGAATTGACATTGCATGCTTTCTCAGAGTGTTTGTAGTTTCTCGACACAGTCCAAAGGGGGAATGAAACATTGTGTGCTTCACTAGAGAACCTTTAGTATGATACGAGACTATTTGGGGAATTGACGGTGAGTGATTCCTCAAATTGTTTATTCTTTAGATGAAACATATGGGTGAGACTATGTGTGCCTCCCAGAGGGTTTCTAGTATTTGCAGGTTGAACCATAGGGGTTAGGCCGTGAGAACTACCCATAGGATACCTGTTTTTTCTACTTGCTTGAGTGTCTGCATACATGTTTGTAGATTATATGCTAGAAACATTGGATTGATTATTGTTTAATACTTCCCAGTTTACTATTTAGTGTTCCTTTACCTGCCATATATTCACTCACTGTTAGGAAGAAATCTTCGAGTGGTTGCCTACTGGGATATTTGTCTCTCACCCTGTTTGGGTCATGCTTTGGGGCCCAAACATATTATATTGTTTCAGGTATAGGTATGGGAAAGTGACCTTATACTTCAGGTACTTGATTTCCATTGGAGCTAGAGAGCATGGGACCAAGGTGATGCTTGTGATGCTGAGGAGTTTAACTGCTTTCTTTTTCACATTGGTTTAGCAATATTGTATTCTATCGTTGTGACTTGTTTGAATGTTTTCCTAGACATATATTTACCATTATCACTTTATATATTTGTTCTCTATTTGTTTATCATTGCAGTATTCTGTTGTTTACAGTTTTTTATACTACTGCTTCTTCTTTAGTATATATTTTTTTCCTTCCGCTGTGTTACTCTGCCAAGGGGGGCAGAGTTTTCCCACTATCACACCCAAGGATCTCGCTACAAGTCAGCAGCTTCTGGTGTTCAGGGAAATTTTCTTGGGGCCATGTGACCAACCGGCTACGGGGCGCCTCTTGGTGGCTTCTGAAACCGGGACGTTACAAAGTGGTATCAGAGGGTTTTTTTTCTCTTGATTTATTATTTGGAGCCTTTAGCCAGGGAAAAGAAGGAATAGATACATGGTATTAAGCTATGTTTCGGAGTAGCTATCCCATGTACAGGGAAAAGCCAATCTACTTTGTTGATGCAATTTTCTGGTTTTTCATGTTTATGGTTGCCTTGATTTTCACAGTTGGTGACTCACATGTTTTGTACTATTACTTTTGATGATAGTGAAGTTCTATTTCTATTGCAACCTGATGAGATTAGGGTATGCCATCTCATGCATCATATAGGAAATTTCTAGAAATCACATGTCATGCATTATTTCCATGTCATTTAGAATGCATTAAAAATAGCATGTTGTTGTGATAGTTGTTGTGTAGAATATGTATGATGTTGTGATAGGTGCCTCGATAAAAATATCTACTTCTTGTTAGAGCATTTATTGTGTAAGGTTTGTTTGAATGATCACCAAATTTTGTTTCTTGAGGTGTTGTGGGCCATCATGGATCCGAACATGGTAGATCATGGATTTTTTTAAATGTTTATAACTTATGTAAGATGCCAAGAATTGATTTTTGGATTGTATGGGCCCTCACAAATTGGAATTTGGAACATTAAATGTTAGTTTCAGTTTTTCTCTAGGTTCTAGAGTAGTTTCTGAGGCTTACTGTCCGGAGAAACCCAGCATGAACGCTGTGTACTTTTGACTATATGACATGTGTTCTTCTGTTCGGGAAGAAACATTCCTTCATTTGTATATGTCATATGCTCCTATGTTTCAGTCCCTGTTAATATTTTTCTAATGTGTGCATTTGAAATTATAGATTCATGCCACCAAGACGTCCTCTGGTAGTTCTCTAGCTACAGGGAGACGATCATACAAAAGACATAACTGATTAGGGACTTCCGGCAGTTCCTCCTTCTTTTCCAGTCTTGGAACCAGCAGTGATACTAGTTACAACTGTCAATGCGTAGCTTAGGGTTGAAATTTTGAGGATGATGCAGACCTTCCTGGGAGCACCGCCTCCTTCCTCGACTATGGAAGACTTGACGTGGGTTTTCCAGTAGCAAAATCCTCCCACCTTCTTAGGGGTTGGAGGACCCAAGGCTGTAGAGTCATGGCTAGAATCCATGATGATGATCTTCATGCATCTGGAGATGCCTCCAGAGAGGCGGTTCAAGCTCGCTACCTACATGCTACATGACTCCACCTAGAGATGGTGGGATGTGATCTCACAGGTGGGTCATCAACAGTTTATGGAGTGGGAGGAGTTTCAGCGCGTCTTTTATGACTACTTCTATCTGGAGACCCTGAAGGCCAACCGAACCCAATAGTTCATGAACCTGTAGTAGGGTAATTTTTCTGTCATGGGGCATTCCTCTCGTTTTACCGAGATTTAGCGTTTCACAACACTATAGAGTGCAGATGGGTTGTTCATGGAAAGGATGTTCGAGGATTTCCTCAGACGGGAGATCCTCTCACAGGTGAATATCTTCAGGGTGACATATATTTCTTCCATCATAAACCAGAAACTGATTGTATAGTGCAATCTGAGAGATTCTAGAGTTGAGAGCCAGGGCGGTTCTACTTCCAGGGTTAGTGCTTCACCAGCTGACACCTGGAAGCGTTGTAGCAAGTCTATGTGCGGTAATCCGAGACAGCTACACACATCTTTAGGTAGCCAGGTGGTATGCTACAAGTGTGGAAGAGCTGGGAATATGTGACCGCAGTGCCAGAGAGACCCAATGGTGTGCCGATCTTGTGGCCAGATAGGTCACATTCAGTGCTTATGTCAGGTTATCTCACTAGCAGCTGATGACATGGGTTCTTCCATGACTCCTCGTTCAAGAGCAGTGCCGCCATTTTCTTACCAGTTTGGGAACTTGAGTTCTTCCGGCCATTCAGGCCGAGGTTGAGGTCGTGGTCGAGGGGGTGAGTCACCTGTCTATCAGTATCTGCATGGTGGATCAGCTTAGAGTAGTCAAGCAGGGTCACATGGACATGGAGTAGGCCATACATTTTCGGTTGAGTATTCCCAACAAGACCAGGATCCCATAACCTCCACAGTTCGAGGTATCATTCTAGTTTCCTCGGTTTTATCATCTTCTCTTTTCAACACAGGGTCATCCCATAGTTTGATATCTGTTGCTTTTGTGGAGAGTCTTGGTCTCTGCATCTTTTCCTCTGCTGATATCTTGACACTAGACACACCATCGGGGAGTATAACATCTAGTGTACATCAGTGCAAGGAGTTCCCTCTAGAGATTTGTGGGTGTCACTTCCTATGGGACTTCTATTCCCTATATATGATAGGATATGATGTCATCCTTGGAAGTGAATGGTTGGATCCATTCCAGGAAGTTGTCGTTTTCTATCATCGTAGGGTGGGTTTTATATCACCAGAGGGTGGATCATTTCTCCACAAGGGTGAGTGGGATGTCCAGGTGAGCAGAGAGGGTCCAGATCATCTTGGGTTAGGAGTTGTTACAACCTATATTTGATGTCTATATCCGGATGACCATGGGACATCACATTTAGAATTTCCTCCGGTGGTGGATCATTTCAGAGATGTATTTTTAGGGGTCATTTTAGGTTTTCCACTAGATCGTGAGGTAGACTCTTCAATTTATCTTGTTCCAGGTGCGGCACCGGTGTCTATTCATATGTATAGGATGGCTATGCCTGAGTTTCAGGAGCTCAAGAAGCAGTAAGAGGAGTTTTATGAAAACAGTTTCATCTGACCTAGTAATTCACCTTGGGGTTCAGCTATCCTATTTGTGAAGAAGGTAGATGACACCCTTAGTATTTTTGTGGATTATTGGAAGTTTAACTAGTTGATGGTCAAGAACAGATATCCCTTACCGAGGATCGATGATCTCTTTGATCAGCTTTGAGGATCCCGACTATTCTCGAAGATTGATTTGAGAACCAGTTATCATCAGTTAGACAAGCCTCCAAGAGCAGGTATGGTCTATATGTGTATATGGTTATGCCATTCAGTCTCAAAAATGAGCCTGCAGTTTTCTTGGAACTGATATATCGAGTGTTCCATCCATACTTGGATTCTTTCGTGGTGGTTTTTGTGGATGATATCTTTGTGTACTCTCACACTCGACACGACCATGATACCCATATTGAGATCGTTTTGAGTACACTGAGAGAGCATCAATTATATGAAAATTTCTAAAAAGGCCACATTTGGATGGACTAGATTCACTTCATGGGTCATGTTAACTTAGAGACAGAAGTAACAGTAGACCAAGAGAAAGATATAGTTGTAGTTTCCTAGGAGAATCCAAAGAACTTATTTGAGGTGTGGAGTTTTCTAGGGCTGTCTGGATACTACAGACGCTTCATATGAGACTTTTCATGCTTAGCAGCACCGTTGACAGGTCTAACAAAGGAATGGGAAAATTTCTTATGGTGATATTTGTGTGATTCAGCCTTTCACGAGATGAAAGGGATGTTTAGTTCAGCACGGATACTAGTCTTTGCAGAGCCGGGAAAGAGCTACATTGTATACTATGATGCTTCAGGTATCGGGCTAGGAGATTTACATATTCATGGAGATGAAGTGGTTTCATACGAGTCTCGGTAGTTAAGGCCACATGATAGGAACTACCTGACACACGATCTCAAGATGGCAGATGTTGTTCATGCCTTATTCTATTGGAGACTTTATCTTCTGGGAGAGAACATTGTGGTTTTCATCGACCAAAAGATTCGCAAGTAGATCTTCACCCAGCATGATCCGAATCTGAGACAGTGTAGGTCGGTTGAGTATCATTAGTCTTTTGACTTTGAGCTTGCCTATATGCTGGGAAGGGGCAACGTAGTGGCTGATGCATTGAGAAGGATGAATCAGATATAGGCAGTTCAAGAGGCCTATAGTGAGTGGAAGCTTATGGCTATATTCTCTGAGATGCATTTGGAGGTGCACGACAAACATGGGCAGACATTCCTATCTTTTGTAGCTATTATCTCAATACTTCTTGATCATGTATGAATGAGGTTCCTATCAAATTATGAAGGCCTTGTCCTATGGGAAATCATGTGAGGATAGGACCCTATTCTTGGATGGACAGTGGGCGTGGATGAGATCTTGCATTTCTAGTGATGCATATGGGTACCAGCAAATATACGCGAGGTGCTGATGTGGGACATTCATTCCCCAGTTTGGGCAGTTCATCCTTGGGTCACCAAGATGTATCATGTTCTACACCGGCAGTATTGGTGGACAGGTATGAAGAGAGATGTTGCTGGTTTTGTCAGGAGGTATTCCACTTTTCACCATGTAAAGGCAGAATATCAGCGACTAGCAGGTCTTTTACAGCAGTTACCCATTCTCGAGTGGAAGTGGAACGATGTCGCGATAGACATCGGGACCAGTTTTCCGAGATCACCTAGAGGGAATGATGTTGTTGGGTTTTCATTGACAGACTCATGAAGGATTCTCACATCATGCCAATCAAGGATACCTTCAGTGTTGATGAGATGGGATGATTGTACATCCAAGAGATTGTACGTATGCAATGGGTTCTGCACTCCATCGTTTCAGACAGGGATGCACGTTTTACTTCTCGAGTCTGGCAGGGGCTTCATAAGGATTTGGGTACACATGAGCTTTTGAGTATATCATTCCATCCCTAGACAGATGGTTAGTCTGAGCGTATGATTCAAGTGGTTGGTGATATTCTCTGAGCATGTATTATAGACATTGAAGGTTCTTCATATAAGCACATACAACATGTGGAGTTCTCCTACAAAAATAGATTTAAGGTGACTATTCAGATGGCACTTTACAAGGCTCTATATGGTAGGCCATGCCAATCACCTTTATGTTGGCTAGAGGTGGGAGATGAAGCTTTTCTGGGACCTCATCTTGTTCAGGTAACCTCAATGAAAATAGATTTTATTTACAATCGGACCGATATGACACAATCTCAAAAGAAGTCTTATGCTGCTTAGTGGAGATGACCTCTAGAGATCGAGGTCGGGGGCCAGGTTTTTCTCCATGTCGCACTGTGGTTGGGAAAAAATAGGATTCAGAGATAGTATAAGATTTCACCAAGGTACTTCGGGTCGTTTTAGGTGTTGGAGTGAGTTGGGACGGTTGCCTATCGACTATGGTTACCTCAGATGTATCGGGCTATGCACGAAGCCTACCACGTTTCTCAGATCTGACTTTACTTTTCAGACCTGTATCATGTCTTTCAACCATAGGAGGTTGAGCTCAAAGAGGATGCATCGTTTGAGGAGCATCCTATCCAGATTTTTTATCGTAGTACGAAGGTTCTCCGTGGCTGTTCTCTTCCTCTGGAACAAGTGTTATGGCAGCACAGATGATTACATGACGAGACTTGGGAGAGGGAGGCTGATGTTCGATCGTAGTGGCTAGTGTTGTTCGGGGGTTCTTCTTCTATTCCTTTCTAGGGAAATTCGGGGACGAATTTATTTAATGGGGGAAGTTTGTAAGATCCCAGACCTTTTTTCATGTACTTTTTCCTTTTCTGGTTCTTTTGAGAAAAATATAAAATTTATGGAGGTTTTACTAGGCCACACAGTAAGCACACGGTTTAAACAAACCATGCGGCCATCCCAAGAAACTATGCATCCTTGACAGTGGGCTCTGCACGGGATGTTCACAGTTTTTCCAACCTTGCGGGAATGCCATGCGAAGCCCCTGTATGAGATAGCTGTCTCTGCAAGTGATGCGCAAGGTTTTTCAAACCATGCAAATTCCATGGGTGAGACAGTGGCAACTGCACGGTTGGTGCACTGTTGTCCAAACCGTTTGGGGAAACCATGAGACCACATAATTTTGGGGTTTTTAAGTCTTGGGAAACTTGGTATTTCCCATTACTCCACCTTTCTTTCCCTTACTCATGGATCATGTGGTAGTTTCCAGTTTCAGAGTTTGGGTGAGCTCCTTTTCTCATTTTTAAGGCAAATCGAATGGGTTTTTTAGCGAATCAAATGCGGTTCTCCTTAGGTAAGTCCCTCTTTTGGTTCTATGAGGTTTTGGTTAGGGTTAGCTCTCTCTCCATCTCTTAACTTCCTAGATCTACAAAGTTTGCATGTAGATATAGGGTTGTTTTTTTTGTTATATATTGACCTTATTAATGATAGGGATGTATTTTTAGAGTGGTCTTTTGTGAAGAGGTTTCCGGTTTTGCTGGTGCGGTTGATTGTGGATCGTTTTTGCTAGAACCCTGAAGGTTGGTGCTTTGTGCCTTTCTGTAGGAATTCTTTGAGTATTGTGAAAATTCCACCAATTTCCTTAAATGGGGTATTGCGTGTTACCTATTTTTCCCTTGTTGATAACCTGCTTTGTTTGTATGCCTGAGTAGAGGATATTTCTTGTGAATAGAGTAATTTACTGTGCTTTGGATGTTTTTCACATGCATGTTTTTCCTGCTTATGACAATTTGGTCTAGTTTTTCGTGTTAGGCTATTTCTAGTTCCATGCCTAGATTTAGGATAAAGTGACTTTGTTTCTATCATGCTGATATGTTGTAGAATGCTATCCAAGTAGTCCATGAGATTACTTTGGCCATTAATCAATGTGATACTTGATGATTTTATACAGGGCTGTGAGAACCTAGTGTAGTATACTATAAAGAGAATGGATGTAAGGGATTCTCTTGAGTGTCTTATAATACTATGTGAGACCACATGGGGAATTGACATTGATTGCTTCCTCAGATTGTCTGTAGTTCCTCGACATGGGCCACAGGGGGAATGAGACGTTGAGTGCTTCCCCAAACCGCCATTAATAGGATATGAGACTAGAAAGGGAATTTACAGTGAATGCTTCCCCAGAGAGTATATTATTTAGCAGTACCATAGGGGTGATACATTGTGTGCCTCCCAGAGGGTTTCTAGTAATTTTAGGTTAAAATATAGTGGTTAGGATATAAGAACATCCATAGGATACCTATTTGTTATACTTTCTTGAGTGGATTCTTACTTGTTTTTAGATTATATGCTAGAATCTGTGGATTGTTTATTTTTTAGTACTTCCCTGTTTACTGTTTAGTGTACTTTTACCTTCCATATATTCACTGACTATTAGACACAAATCTTTGGGTGGTTACCTACTGGGAGTTTTGTCTCAAACCCTATTTGGGTCATGCATTTGGGCCCAAACAGATTATATTTTTGCAGGTATAGAAAAGGGAAAACGCCCTTTTACTTCATGTACTTGATTTCATTAGAGCTGGAGAGCATGCGACCAATATGTGTCTTGAAATGCTATGGATTTTAACTGATTTCCTTTGATCTTTGGTTTAGTGCTGTTTTATTCTATCATTGTGACTTGTTTGGCTATTTTCCTAGTCATATTTGTACCATGAATCACTTTATATATATGTTCTCTAGTTCATTATCATTTCAGTCTTCTTTTGTTTACTATTTTTGGATACTACTGCTTCCGCTTTTGTATATTTTTTAGTCTTCTGCTGTGTTACTCAGGAAATGAGGGCTTATTTTCCACACTATCACACCCAAGGCCCTCGCTGCTAGTCAGGATCCCCTAGCGTTCGGGGAAATTCGCATGAGGCCATGTGACCAACCGGGTATGGGGCGCCTCTGTGTGGCTTCTGGAACGAGGACGTTACATGTAAATTACTTAATATATAATATATAATAATATTAAGAAATATTCTTATTAAAATTTAATGGTTGACATGAAGGAAAATATCATATATTATAATTTCATTGATATCTAAAACCAATTCTTACCAAAAAATCTAATTATTATAAAATTAAAAAAACTACTATATGAACATATTAAATATTTTTTTAGAAATAATATTATATGATCAATTTTTTTAAAAAAAAATATGTAATGTTATTCCCAAAATATATATTATAAAACATGATATGTTAAGTCATCTTTTGGGATAGTCAAACATAATGATAAAATCATGAAATGTATAATTTTCAGGAATTTAGATAATTTTTGATAAAATATTTTTCATTTCCAAAATAAAACTAAACAATTAATGATAATACATTTTTAATCTGGGGAACCAAAAATATAATATTAATTTCTAAAATATAAATTAATATAATTTAAATTATTATTTTGAATTCAATTGCCTATTATAAATAAAATTTATTAAATTGAAAAATATTGTTTTTATAAAATAGATAATATTAATTATTTTCTAAATCACTAATTAATTAATTAATATATTAGCCATTATTATAGAGTTGTTAATAATTTTATATTATTTAATTTTTTTGCATTTACTTATTTTTTCTATATTAATTATATTGTCTAGAAAAAAATCTGTTTTAGAATGTCTATTATTTTAGTTCATTTTTCAACCACCGAACAAAAAATACCCAAATAATTTTATTTCAAAGAGGGTAATAATACATGGATATTTTCTCTCATATCAACCTATAGTTCCATCATTACATCCTCGATCATATGATTCCTACATATAACATTTTATAGAAGAGTGGTTTTGTTACACGACACCTTATATTATTGATTTCGATTTACAATGCGATTTTCATAAAATTTGAGGTCATTATCCAATTTCAAAAATTCTTAATTCAATTCTTGAATTTTAATTTGTATGAATTTCCCTAAAAATTATACATTTATTTTATCATATAAATTAGATATTTTAGGACTTAGTTCACTATGATTATCTACTACCCCAACATGATTTGTATTTAGATGAAATTGGTGTAAACTAGTATCGTCTTCCCATTCTTCATAATTTGAAGGAGTGAATTCCATAGATGTATCCAGAGGAATACCATGAATCCAACAACAAACTACAGACCTTATTGTTTATTTTATGTATAGTTTTTATGTCTTCATTACAATTCATTCATAATAATTTTGATTGTTTTTATCCTTCTATGTGACCTCTATAGAATCATCAAAACCTATAATAATCTACTATATAAAATTATCCATGAATATTAAAGTAATTTATCTATTTCCATATATAATCTAAAATATTTCTATTAAAATTATTTATCGGTCACTATTAATATGTGTGTACCAAATGAACGTGCGGGTTCTAGTGGAGAAGACAACTGGGGGTAAATTTAGTTTCTAATTAAATTTAAATAATATTAATAAATATATTTTTGAATAACATAATTAACTACAATCCCTAAGAAAATAAAAAGAATATAAATAAGTAATTTCATTTTTAAAATATATTCTCAAGATAAGTATTGATGTTTAGTAAAAATTTTATTGAATGTATTTCAAATGATGAATATCATTTATAGAACATAACATTTTATAAAAAAACTAAAATTATGATTGACTATTACAGCTCACTTATGTTATCTAATTTTAATTTATAATATTTTTTGTATACAATAATATTAAAAATAATAATAAAAAACCCAACATATTATAAATTATATGTTCATTTCCATACTGATACATAGTCATATCCACATGGATTTTACCTATAGTAATGCATGTCATTATTAAATAAATTGATCCACAACCTGTATCAGGATTAAAAAATAATTCCCCTATAATATATCTTGGTAAAATTTATAATCAATAGTTATTTAATGGAAAAAACTAGTAGATGTCACACGTAACCACTTCTATAGTTTTTCATGAGTATAAATATGATGAAATTTGAGAGGCTATGTCATTCACTGTCTGTTTTAGTAGAGCATAGTGGGCTTTATAGTAAAATAGAGCACAAATAAACACATATATAAGGTAAATCAAAATAAAATATAAAGGATATTGGTTATGATAAAAAATATTGCTACTAAATCAGAATACCATATTTAATTTAAGAGGCTTCGAAAATCATCCTTAAAAGCATCCAAAATATTATCATTATATTTTTTAAAAAATAATGTATCATATATTATTCCTAAATACATTATTCCATATAATGTTGTTTTCACTATATATTTTCACACATATCATATAATCACCATTCATTCACACACAAAACTCTACATTAATGAGATAGAAATTATTATTATATAACATTCTAGAAGATCCAATTACCTATTTTAATATCATAATAATATAACATAGATTTCTATACTGAGTAACATTGATAGAAATACTGACCCCACATTTAAGAAATTCATATTGTTGTTTTAGAATAATGATTCCAAATTCAATGTGTTTCTATACATATTAATATTACATACACACGATTTTTTATAATTAATTTTAAAATTAATTATTGATATCCATGTTAGCACTAATAGTAGTGGTTTTCCTAATAACATTATCTTGAACTTATGTTAGATGATTTTAGCAGTACATAACTATTGATTCCTTTTTGAGTGTTATATAATTTCAATGTAGAAATGTTTTTACTATAGAATCTACAAATCCTAGTGGTAAAATGACATATAGGTATATCTTCCTACTAGAATACCCATTTGGATATGTCGTTATTGATTGTTTTTAATATGTTGTATCATCAATATATAATATGTCACGACCCGTCCTCGGGGCCCGTGTCGTGACTACCCCAAGCCCGCCTTCCATAGGCCAGGGGCTGGCGACTAGCACCAAGGCGTAAATCCTGATAACAGGGAAGGCATTGCCTTTGTAAAGTAAAAAACCATCATAGAGTAAGCATGCAGAAAGAGTAGTCACTAAGTAAAAACAGTAACAAGCTGTGTTGAAAGTAAAAGGGGCCGGAAATACAAGCCCAACTGTAATGTACAACTGAAAGGGAATAACAACAACTGAAAAGCAAAGCTGCAGCGTCGAGCCGTCCTCTGGAAGTCCCACCTGAAGGGCGAGAACAGATAGCCTCCATAGCTCCTCGGTCCAGCCGTCCACTCCGAGTACGTCCCGCCCAGTGGTCCACCTCCAGGTACCATCCTACTCAGCAAGCCTCCACCACGATCAGTGATGTCCGTCGTCTGCCACCAACACAACGATGTGCGGTCATAGCCCGTGCAGGGGTGAGTATAAGTTACTCAGTAGGGACCCCGAGACCCCTGGAGGTCTCCCAAAATCCACAATGGATAAACCAAAAAGGAAAGATACAATCACGAAGTAAAAACTGACACTGCTTAGTTATATTCCCATACATATACCTAAGTCATCAATTCCCATTCGACTCCAACATCCGAGCCCAAGCACCACCCAATCCACACAGGAAATCAAAACGTATACTCACACAGAATAGCACAACACAATCCACGAAGGAGAGAAAAAGTAATCCACATAGGATAGCTCAACACAATCCATAAAGGAAAGTAAATAGTAAATCCACTCAGGATAGTTCAACACAATCCACAAAGGAGAGTAAACAGTAAATCCACACAGGATAGTTCAACACAATCCACAAAGGAGAGTAAACAGGATTTAGCTCACACAGGTATACTTCGTCGAAAAGGTGAAAGGGATGATCAGATAAAGATACTGAATCATCTATGATGGGACCCACTGAGGATGCATGACCAGCTGTCTTCATTGAATCATCTAAGCTGGGACCCACATAGGATACAAGACCAGCACAGCTGGGACCCACATAGGATACAAGACCAGCACTCTTCATTGATTCATCTATGCTCAGACCCACATAGGATACAAGACCAGCACTGAATCATCTAAGATGGGACCCACAAAGGATACATGACTAGCACAGCTGGGACCCACATAGGATACATGACCAGCGCAGCTGGGACCCACATAGGATACAAGACCAGCACAGCTGGGACCCACATAGGATACAAGACCAGCACTCTTCATTGATTCATCTATTCTGGGACCCACATATGATACAAGACCAGCACTGAATCATCTAAGATGGGACCCACATAGGATACAAGACCATCACAGCTGGGACCCACATAGGATACATGACCAACACTCTTTATCGTTGTATTCCACTGAGGATTCTCTGCACAATCGTCGTCGTCGACGTCACAGCCAGCACTAGGGTTCCCGCAGACAGCAAGCTCGTTCGGGAGGGTCCGCTCCACGAGACGAGAGGCTGATACATCTACTGACACAAGGTCCAGAGTTGATGTATCCAATAGTTCTGTATCATAAACAGAAACTTCACGTCGCAGACGGCGCGTCAATCGGACGCCCGGTTTGAGTGTTTTTGGCTTTTTCTTCCCAGGGCCCCGGTTGGTTTTAAAGGGAAAACCAACCCAACCGTACTCCAACAATGTCCAAACTTCGGGACGAGTGACCCAAAAGATTCGTCTCACTAAGAGGAATCCAACAAAGTTGACGACGCGTCAATCGGACGTCCGGAGCTCATGATATGAGCATTTCCGCTCCGAGGGCCCGGTTGGTTTCGTGTACGAACCAACCCGGCCGAACACAAAGTATCTGAAACCTTGAGTGCGATATACCAAAACGACCATCTCGATCCAAGGATCGCATCGCCGCTGACGGTGCATCATTCAGAGGCACGTAGCTCAGGTTACCGACAAATGACGAAAAACGGTCCGAAGACGGGGGGTTTGGGCCCGACCGACCCGGCCCGACCCCCCCTGGGTTGGCCGAACCGGGTCGAGCCAACCCGGATGGACCCGGTCCGGTCCAGCCTGGGCGCAGCCCGGCCCGGACGGCGGGCCCAGCTCGGCTCGGCCAAGCGGCCGAGCAGCGCGGGGGGCACGCTGCCCACGCGTGACAACTCTGCGGCCCCCGCGAGGGGGGGGGGGGGGGGGGCAGCCCGGGTCAATGGATTCGGCATAGCCACATCCTGTGTGCGCGGGACCCGCGTGGCCGCCAGTGTTTTCTTGCGGACCACTGGAGTCGCTCCGGTGGTCTGATTCCATTCCTGTCTGCGCCACTGCTCCTCCCGGGTCCCGTTCTTCACTGTGGAAACATCAAATCGCCCTTGCGGCACATTTTTTCGTCGCCCACCAATCCGCGCATCAACGAATAATTTTGGAGGGTAGTTGGGCCGTGTTTGTTTGGCCCGCACCATCCGCGTTAGATGATAACAGTCGGGATAACTTATCAACACATAGAGAACATATCAGAAAACAATTTTAATAAATTAAAATTATTCTTATGAAACCGGGTTCATTTTTTTTAAAATAAACAATCACGGGAATATAAATTGTTTCACAACAAACCCCTACCTCGTCAAGTCGTCGCACGCGCGTTCTTCGTGGAATTGACTGTCACGGAACAAGTGGAGTGTCGCGTCACGGAAGGGCGTCGCGTCGTCGTGGAAGGGCGTCACGTCGACAATCTCTGAGGATCACGAAACAACAGATTTAATTAATAATAATTAAATCTATGATGTTGTTATAACCCACAATGGTATTTAAATGAAGCGCAACCCCCTACCTTGTCATTCTCGATCAAAGGTTGTCACGGGGTTGGATTGTCGCGGAAGAATGTCGCGGAAGAAGAACTGTCGGTGTCGCAGTACTTGGCTTCGTGTCGTCGATCTCCTAAGGCTCGGCGTTCTTTGTCGCCCTTCATCGAAGGCCGGTGTTCTTCGCGTTCTTCGCGTTCTTTGCGTTCTTCGCGAAGAAGGATTAAAAACTTGAGGTTTGTCAAATCCTCTCAACAAACAACACTTAAGGAGAAAAAGCGTTGGTCTTATTTTATTAACATGCCAACAAACCAAAAAGAGATAAGTAACGACCCAATAATTCATAGAATTAATTCCATGAATAAAACCACTAAATTAAATGGTGCATTATGAATTTAAGAAACGCATCAGTTGACTTTCATAAAAACGGGTTTTCGCGGGTGCGTTAATTAGGGGAAAAGACACGGTGGGGCTCGTGCGGGCCCCACCTCACAAATATCCTACCAGGAGGGTATGATATTTTTGGATAGCACCCTATCCGCATCAAATCAGCTTAAACAGCTTGAAGTGGTCTTTAAGAGGCTTTAAGTGAATTAAAAATAAAATTGTCGCACAACATTATTTTATTCCTTAACATAAAACCCAAAATTTAAAAACCACAACCGAGCGAAGGCAACTCCGGAAGAGGCGTTTCTAAGCAAAAACTGGCGCTGCGATTCCATCGGTGCCCTCGGAATTCGATTCCGAGCAACGGTTCAAAAGTTATAAAAACCCGCTCATTTGTTCACTGAATGTACCCAAGCCGAACTTCGGAAAAAGATTCCGAGCACACCGGGACTCGGAATTCGGTGCCGTCAGAAGCTGTGTTCTTGTAAAATTCCAAAGAAAATTAAGAAAAAAATTTTCTTCAAATTTACGGGTCATTACATAATAAAAGAATGTATAATTATAAGGGTATTATTGTAGGACAATCTGATAATAATGTTAATAATATTTTATGATAGCTTCAGTTAATAGTGTCACAGCAAAATGTTAGTTCATTATAAATATATTTTTTTGTTTTTAAGTAACATTGAACCAATAGAGATCAACAATTAAAAAATTCAAAAGAATATGATTTAATAAAAAAAATTAAAAATATTATAAATATAAAAAAAAATCAAGGATCATGAAAACATGTAGGTGTGGGACTAAAAAAATAATCTTGGCCATTTTTAAGAAAAAAAATCGGTTCATTTAGAAACCGAATATAATTTTTTTTAAATTAATCAGTTTAATATAATATGGTATTCATAGTTCAATTATGAAATGTGATGTAAAGATACACATTTTATCTTGAAATGTACATTGATGATATGCCTTATTATTTCTTATTTTAACATACATTCATGAACTCCCACAATTGGAAATATATTAAAGGTAAAAATAATTAGTAATGTAACAATAAATGTAACAAAAAAATGAATAAAAAGTGATTTATTTCATTAACAATAAAAATGTAAATTATAAATTATTATAAAAATAAAAATTATTGGCTAATCAAATAATATTATGAATATGAGAAGGTTAAATTATTATTAATAGAGGTTGGTTCCACTAGGTCCATACCATTTCAAGATGTTGGAGTAATATAGTTGGAGGCATGGGATATAGAAGAGGCATAATGTCGAGTGTCCTTATTGAAATTTTCCTATGATCTCTCACTACTTCAATAGGAGTAATAAAAAAGTATTAAATGGAATAATAGAGGTGTGTTTAGGAGTATAAATGGTAAATTACACATGAAATAAATTATTATATATAATACATGTCCCTAATTTGTATATTAAGGGCTTAAAGAGATATAAATAATTGGGTATATCATTTACACCATAAATAATTTAAATAAATAAATATAGTTTTCCTTCCACTAGAATCATATGCAATTTGGAATATGTTTATCTAGTAAAATTTACACATGATGACCCTGGTTATAGGAGGAATTTAAATATTTTTCTCAAGGATAATAATTTCAGAAGTTTTCTCTAAAAATGTGAAAATCCATAAAATGTAATATTTGATACCATTATTGAAATTTTCACTTGAACTTATCACATCACTAGATATATTATAAACTAGTTTATAAATAAATACACCATGTGATTTTATATTATAAGTATATTCTTAAGAAAATTTACAACTATCCATAACATCATGTAGTTCCTCCCTACCAATTGTTCTAATTAAAGCATCATCATCATTGGAAGTGTTAGTATTTTATTGACTACATGTTGAAACAATGATCATAGGATGTGAATCCAATCTCTATAGAAAATGTAATTGTATTTTAGTAATGCAACCTATAATTTCCGACACAATGGATCAAACATCATATAACTATTTATTTAAAATATGATTTTCAATTTCATGTTCATGCATTTTCATAATTATTATAGTTTTAATGTGATAAATTAATAAAGAGAATAAACAACATGTATCATCCTCACCATGACTGGATTATTAAGGTGGAATAGATAGGATAATCTAATTGATATATCAGAATATGATTTATTTAGTTGAATCCAAATACTCAGTTGTAATGTCATATGTAGGAAGGATAAGGATAAAGACTATTTCATGAAATACAATGTTGTTTAGTTATGGAAACTTACTCTAGACTAGTGTCATCAAAAATGTATTTAAATTAGATTACATCTCACCATTCCACATGAGAATACTTTCAGTCATGGATCCTTTTGAATACTTCTCGTAAAAAAGATTGAATTTCCACCATGCAAAGGTTTATTTATCAGATCATCATAAAAAACATCATCTTACCCATTATAATCGTGGAAAAAATATATATTAGCATAGATCATGAATATATCTTCCCATTTTAGTGTTCCACATATTAAACATTATTTTATGAATCTAGATAAACATGATATTATGAGGCTAGGATCTATGATGGTACTTGTTTATACTTATTACTTTATTTATGGATTGGTGAAATATATTAAGATGAATGAATACATTATTCACATGTGGACACACTAAATTCAGATCTAATTTGATTAGTGTTAGAAATATTTTTATAATCTCAATAATCATCATCATTAGATAAATATATCAAAGAAAAGACATTATAGTTAGATATAATAGTTAAATTATCTAACTCATCTTTAGTAAAAACATTATTTTATTTGGACTCATCACAATATTTAAGATGATTAAATCTATTTGAAATATAATTTTATGGATTGTATGATAAATAAAAAACCTTGTTACTTTTGAACAGATTAGGGTCAATTAACTATTAATCAAAAATAAGAGAACACTATTCTCTGATATCATCATTATTCTACCTAGAAGCATCATAAAATTCATAAATATTGGAACACAACACCAGTTAATAAGTCTCCAGGCCAGGGTCAAATCCATCTATTTTTCATGCATGGTTGTTAATAGGGTTTAATATTTCTTATTCCCTGTTAGTATCCTCCAACCCCTTCCATAACAAAGGATTCTATTTTTCCATTATTATTATGATGGTATATTGATATATGATAAAAAATATAATTTTTTATCTTACGTTCACATTAAATTAAAATTCCACTATATTCTAATAAGGCATATAAAATTTTATGAAAATCCATTAATTTTATGAATGCATATAGTTTTTATTTATCAATTAGGTGAACTAACATATATATATATATATAAAGAGGATGATATTTTCCAATATTTTTATAATAAATAATGAATATATATCTTCATACATAATAATTCTAAAGTACCCATTCCATGTATGAATTATATAATAGATGAATCTAAATAGTAAATTCAATTCTCCATCCAACTATACAATTGCTAGTCTTAACATAAGTGAATTTCCACATTCTTTTATAAGGACATAATCAATTAAAAATCACCATGGTTTGGAACTGAACATAAATAACCACATATATCCCATTTTGAAGGAAATTCACACATTTATATAAATATTAAAATTAAAATATAATTTTCATTACTTATATCACTATTTTAATTATTTACTTCTTTTATCTAAACACATACTGTGATTTTAGATGGAACTTGTTCACTAAATCATGATAGAATGGTAAATAAATCATGGATAACGGTTACAAATAATCATGTAATTAGGTCAATTTCATTGCAAAAGTCCTTCCCGAAACTAACCATTCATAATTTATTTCATCTTTAACAGCACAATCTCATGATGTAATCTATCGATACATTGATTTTACTAGATGAAAAGATAAACATAATTATTTTTTCAAATGATTCATTCAAATACGATACAAAGTAATATTCTCCATATGTTCCATTTTTTGAATGGTTTAATATCTAAAGGAAAATTAAAGGATGGTTTAGATAGAAAGGTATAGGTTTAATTGGAGGCATTCATGAGAAAGAGATTCTTATTTTGGAATTCATGGAATATTGTCTTTTATTTATTTATATGAATTAAAATTATTATTAAAATATAATATATGAAAAAAAAATTATAATTATAATTTTATGTGAGAAAATATTAGAATAATGAATAGATTCACATGAGAAGGTAGGTCAAAACAGAATTTCTCAATGTATAATGATAAGTTAGGTACCAATATTCACATGTTAATAGGATTATTCCTACGATATCACACAATTGTCGCATTCCAATATTGGATCACTATGGTTGAGAGGTTCAAAGAAGCATAGATAATTGTACACAACTAAATACATCTTATAAAATGGTAGAATATCTAATGGAATCATAACATAAGGAATATAATCCATAGTAAAACCAGTATTAGATATTTTACATTATATGTATGTTTATAACATCATAAAAAACTAATCATGTTTTATCATTCCAAATTATTATCTGATATAGAATATAATCTAATAGGTAAAAGGAATGGGGGAATTCATCTACATGTTGACTATCAATTCCGAATAATTCATTATTTATATCCCATTTTATGAAATCATGTATAAAATATAAATTTATTACATAATATTTTTTTGAGAAGGGATACATTATTTTGGGGGTTATATTTCACACATGTAATGTCACAATTTATATTGAAACATAAAAATTTATATATATAGAATAGAAAAGTGTGTTTCATCAATAAAGTAAATGGAAAAATCATTCTTTGGTTATGTACTCCTCTTTAGTAGTTGTAATTCAATTATTTTATCTTTGTTACTATGAAATGAAAATAAACACATTCCCAAAAATTGATATTTTAAAAAGGTTCATTTTTATCAAACATACAATCGACAAAATCAGGAACTAAATAACTCACTAAATAAAATTCTTTTTGTCACATGGGTTTTATTATTTCGGTATTTAAAAACTATTTTAAATAATGTATTTGTGGCTTTATTATATTTTACTATAAATAGGAACACATACCCACACTAAACATTATATTTATTTATCTAGTAGTTAATTTTTGAAATATTCAAATCAATCCATTTTATATGGATTAAAAAAATTATTTTCATAGATACATGAGGATCCAATATAAATTTAATTATCATTGTATTATAACTAATATTAGTTTTACACATAAAAAAAATTTATTTGATTTTTTATGTATTTGTTTTTATTGAAAGTACATCCATACAAATTAAAATAGATAATAAAATTTAGGAATAACTTATGTTCTCCCATAATATTTTTTTTATAATTTATGTTCGAGAATTTATTAATACTAACTTCACATATAATTTAATTTATATAAAAATATAATATCATTAATATAATGTTTCAATACTAAAATAACTTTTGAAATTCATTTTATAAACCAGGTAAGGTCGTATATACCTTGTGTAAATAATTTTGATATAAAAAATGTGATGATATTATCATAGAATTAAATATGCTATAGTTTTATTTTATATAAATTTTTTTAAAATTTTTTTTAAAAAATATTTACAAAAATTATGTTGTTTAATATAATAAGGTTTTTAAAAAACATATCGACATTATAAGAAGTATGAACTAACTCTGGAAATTCATTCGATATAGGATAAAACTCAAATGTGCCATGTATTTAATAAAAATTATAATGGTTTCATATTTAGTTACAAGTGATAATGCTTCCTCTGAGTAATTATATTCTTATTGAATATATTTTTGTCAAATTAATCCATCTATTTTTGGGATTATATTCAATAAATAATTCAATTTTTTTCAAAAAATGATTTTTAATTTATTAACAATTAATATGGTATTTCCAGAAATTCATATAAAATATTTAATGAACATTTATATAATAATTCATACATATAATTTGATAGAAATTAATTATTTATTTTATCATTGATGTTATTAGATTTAAGATATTACTATAAATAATGATGTTCAATGTGATTTGTTATATAATATCTATTTTGAGTATCATTATTTAGTTAAAAAGAATCATCCTTGGGGAGATTTGCATGAAAAATAAATGATTTTGAATTAAAAAAATTTAACATCATTTTGAACATAATATTTTCATATATTGTTCATAATAATTTAAATTTTTCATTATAGGAGTCTGAGAATATTTTTCATGATTTTTAGGATTTATCACCAAACTTGAATAGCCATCCTCATCAATATCAATCAATTTTTAGGCTCTTATGGATCTAATGAGTAAAAAATGGCATGTATATTATCCTATATATTATTATCCCTTTTTATTGAACCCAAAATATAATTAACATATTGTGGAATATATATATGAAAAATTTCTTGATCAGTTTTAGAATATATGATTTTTAAATTTTCTTTTATATTATAAATTATTTTTGTTAAATATATATAAATTATGTATCCTTTAAATTTATACCATTCCTCAATTCACATGGGGTATTAATAAAAAAAATATATTCATAATAATATTTTTTAATAAAAAATATATATTTATAAATACTACACAAAAATAAATAAGTAAATCATAATAATTGATCACTGTCATATAATTTTTTATAAGGGTTCTATTTCTAATATCTACAACACCATTCTATAAAGTGGTTATAGAAGAATAAATGTTCTGGAAAATAACTATTTAGAATCATTATCCCCAAAACATAGAAAAATTCAGAACATTTCTGCCTCTATAACCCCTTTATATAATGTTTTTGTAGATATTAGAAATAGAACCCTTTTATGAAATTCTATGATAGTGATCAATTATTATGATTTACCTATATATTTTTGCGTATTAATTATAAATATATATTATTATTATAATTATATTTAACTAAAATATTCCATTTCATATGAATCTATTGCAAATTAATGATTTTGTTTGAAATTTATAAAAACAATTTTCATTTAAAAATTGGATTTAAATAAACAATATATGAATGATCATTTTGTAATGTAGTGAAAAATAAATAATATTTAGTATAAAATGATAATTTCACAACATTATTTCATAAATTAGTATCCTTCACCACAAAACCAGTGTATAATAATGAGATTATACTTTATCACATATTTATATATTAATTAAAAATTGAAATAGTATTGTAGTTACAAATTCGACAGACACCAATTATCATCCATTTTTTATTTTATGTAATGGATTCATATATACATTAAAAATTCATCATATTTTGGTAGTTCCATTCATTCTCATATTGATTTATAGAATATCAAAATTCCAGATACCATGTGTTCGTTATATAAATTTTAAATAATTGTTAGTATAATGAAATTTAAAAAATGTCATCGGTTGTAATATTTTGTAGGGTCGACAAATGATATTTATATATACTTTAAAATAATAATATCTTCAATTGAATTACTAAATTAATAAACCATATATTTTTAAATAAACAAATTATTATGACCAATAGAAGAGTGTGTGTTTACAGACTTGGAAGAACTACAAATGTAATGCATTTTTGTTTTTTTAATTTTATATATTCCATGTTTGTATCATATTCCTATAGTATATTTTGGAGCAGTTCTGTTGCTAATTATTTGAGTCAATATTTATCCTTCATTAATATTATATTCAATATCATTTCTAATTCTATTGTTTGAAATTGGAAGCTGATTATTTTTCATTTAAAAAATATAAATTTCACATTTTTCAAGTGTATAATTTTTTATTGAGTAAAAAATGTTGATTAATTAAAAATTAAAATCTATATTTAATATCATTAAATTTATTATATATCATATTAAAATATTCAGATAATACATAAGTAAAAAAATTTTATTTAATTTTGATTTTGATATTGTTTTTAAACTTTATTATGAGATTAATGAATAATATTCAATACCTTAGATGTTCATGATATAAATCGCATATTGGATAAATAATTTATGTCTTCCATTTATGGAATTTAATCTGTTGAGGTATTATATGAGGAACTATAAGAGGGTTTAATATAATTTCAAGATATATTATCTTTATCCCCGTAATTTTGTTAATTTTATTTTGTGATTGTCTTCATTTATGGATTGATTTTCTCATTCACTCATAGTAATGAAAATTATTTTGGAATAACAAATATTACAATATTTCACCAATTTAAATTATCTTACAGTCCTCAGTCATTGATATTTTTGATGTATTTATTCATCAAATAGAACTTTTTTAAACATCATGTTAAATGTTCTATTTCATAATATATTTGATATGATTATTCACCTTAAAATATTCACCATGGATCATTTCATTTGACATTTACATGGATGTCTTGAAAGCTACTGACATTATATTTGGGGTGTGAATCATGTCTCCAAAAAAATTTCAAATAAAAATATTTAAATCTAAATACCCATAAAAATAAAAACCAACATATTAATTAAAAATAAAGAAATATATATTATTATTCTCAAATATCATATCAAACATGGGATGAATTATTATTTAAAATAACATATAATGTAATTCATTTTTGATACCAATTTACATTATAATACAATATATATATATATATACATATATTATTTAATATCTGAGTTTAGCATAGTTTTTAATTTTAAATACATGGTACTTATCCAAAAAAAAAATTAATAAAATAAGAAACATTGTGGTGTAAATTTAAATTATTTCTTATGAATAGAAGAAATACCCTCAACAATGAAATCACATATTTCAAATCATATTTATAAAAAAAATTTATCCACAACCAATTAATTGATTTAATTACTATATAGCACTTGTATCATCAGTAAAAAATTATTTTCCACAGTTTTTTATAGTATAAAACTCATAAAGGTTACACAAGTCCAATTTAATAGATTTTTAAGGGGGTAAAAATGAAAAACATTATGATTTAGCCTCATACACTCTCCATTTTAGTAGAGTATATTAGATTTTACAAAATAGGTTTTTATAAAACTAAAAAATAAATAATTAATATAACGAGAAGGATATTGGAATCATAAAATTTTATTCTTATTAATTAAAATAGCTTAATTCATTTCATATTCCCTAAAAATCATTGGGGGATCTTTCCTCATGGTTTTCAGAAAACGTCTACTAAAATAGAAGATAAATAATTCTCCAGAAAATCAATCATTCTCTATTAGTTTACGGTTATTATATCATTCAACACTATTCTCCTATTAAAATGAATTAAATAAACAAAATATATATAAAATATGGGTATCATTTGACTATATATCATCTAATAAGAAATAATTATCCATTCTATATACTTATAATTGAATTTAGATCCTCATACTATGAATAAAATCCAAGAAGTATATATTTTTTATTAGTTATTCCATGAATATATATAAAAATAATCACTATAAAATCCACTATCTTATTTACTGTATTTTGTACCATCATATTTCTATTGAATAATTAATTTTTAAATTAATTCATGATAGTAAAGATATATCAACTAGTGGTATAACCCCTGAAAATATCTTATTGAACTAAAGATAAGAGCATATTGTGGTAGATCAGTAGAAATAGTATAAAAAAAGTAGTTTATATTTTTTCATAAATGATTAATTCATAGTGGAATCATAAAATACAACATTATAACTATATGTTGGATAATACATCTGGTATATCCATTTTATTGTTTCTATCTAGGATGATATTCTATGATGAAAAAATATAAGGTTATGAGAAAATATAAGTTATAGAATCAAATGATTATATAATAATATAGTAGTTAGTGTATAAATGAAAATTTATGTATTTAATCAATTACAGAAAATCCTACTATAGCTTAATATTACTAGTATAAGACATTTTTAGCATATAATAGAACCAAAATTTTAAATTTTTACAAATTTTTCCGAAATATGATTTACATTACTATGAAATTAAATTTGGTTGAAACAAAACAATCATGATTTTGGGTCATTAAAAAATGGAGGAAGTGGGATATCCTAATAAAATGGTTTTAACTTTGGTATAACTTGCATCGTTATTTTTTCCATGATTTTCATCAATATGTTATCCAAATTGACGTTATATTTTAAATATATATAAGTCATCATAATTCTTATATTAATAGTTAATGGTGATTATTATGCATTAAGAAAAATATTTATTCTTCAATTATGGGTCTGATGGGAATCATATATAAGTTCCAAAAAATTTAAATCTCTCTTTATCATTGTGAAAATATAAAACACTCAGAGTATTTTTCTTTTCCAGCACATCATCGTAATGTGATTCACTGATCATCTAATGATTTGAAGGTAAATAAATCTTTTAGGAATTATAGGTCTTATAAAACATGATTGCCATTACATGATTTAACTATTATAAATCTATATGTATTATTGTTTTTCAAAACACCTAATTCATAAGATAAAATTGTAATTGATGATCATTTAATGAAACGCTTAGTTCTTCATTCCCATTAATGTAATTTGTTTAGAAGTTATAAAGAATTATCACCTCAAAAAACATCAATTGGATTAGAATCAGATCAATTTCTGGGAAAATATAATTATTGTTATTATAGACACTATAAATATCACAATTCTCACTAAATAAATGATAATATACATTTTCAATTCAAATAAAAGTACCATAATCTTCAGGTCATTTGTTGGGAAGTTCTTCTAATTAGTATCTAATTTCTATATCATATAACAATTTAAATTATTATTCTACCTAATAAAACATCCCAAATCAATAAATGGAACATCATTATATATCCAAAACCATTCTGGTGAAATTAAGACACTTGTATAGTGGCCAATGGTGTAACACATTCCTTGAATATTTACTCATAATCTATTATCCATAGGAACATCACCCCAACCTAATCCAACACGGTACATATATTTTTAATATTGTGATATGCTTCATAAATGACACTAAAAATTACTCTCTAGTAAAATAAATCAATAGATCATAGTAGTTGATGTTGGACTTGATATTTTTTCAATTACATATGTCATTGATGTGCCTAAAAATTTTCCCTTTTGGTTTAGATGTTAACTAAATAATGGAAATTTATACAATAGAAAATATTAGTATATAAAAATGTAATACTATTTTATTATTCATAATTTCATTATAAATAACCAAAAATTCTATCAATATCCTTCATGTCTATTTAAATATTTGATAAAATATTTATCATAGTCTACCACAAAAAATATTCATTGTTATATCAAAATACAATATAGCTATAATAACTAATTTTATTATTAGTATTTTGAATCCCAAATTGAAGGAATATTAATTTCAAATTTTTTACCAGGATAAATTTTTTTTCATTTAATGTATATTTTCCACTTACTATAAATTGATAAAATATAGATTGATGGTAATAAATTATAAAAAAATAATATACTCGTTTTTTTCAATAATATCATAAATAGACAATAGAAGATATTTTTTCACGGTCAAGGTATTGTTCTATTTCTATATTATCAATATAGAGGAGCAGTTATACATCCTTCATCATAAAAAATAAGGTGTTCACCAAATAGAAGAGAAATAGAGCATAAAAACCCCAAATTGATATTCACATACAATATAATAATTAATTAATCAAAATCAATTAGAAACATTATGTAAGGACTCATTTAGAATTGCATACAATAATATATTAGATCAATTAAAAATAAAATATCATAATCTACGGTGAGTCTTAATAGGCCAAATGGAAATTAACATTTATATTCGAATTCAAATTATATTTAATTATATTTGAATTTCTACCAATTAATTTTAGTTGTGGATATCAAACTATTTGTATCATGATCTATATAATGAAATATTCATCTAAATGGTCCCTAATATCGTCATTTTCATCAATATAAAATCACAAGATGGTTGTGGATATGAAATAATATCCACTTATAAAAAATATTACATTTTCCTTATATAGGGAAACCCAATCCATGCCAAAGATCTTATAAAATTCAACAATGGGAATAAGAGAAAAATTAGTAGGGTAATCCTCCCATAATAATATATTAATGGTGAGTATATCAATGATGATATCACCATTTCATCATTGGTATCTATATGAGATTCATTATACATGGGTAAAGTTGTTAAATTTTGATTCTTATTAAACATGATTAATAAAAAACAATAAATAACAACTACCAAAGAATAAATTTTTAAATCTATAATAATAATTTAGTGTACCTCAAAAAAACATTTGTATTATGCACTAACTCGGTAGTTTTGATAAAATATAGTCTCAATTTATTTCATTGCTTATGATGTTGATGTGAGAAATTTTACTAAATAGATTTTGGGATAGGGAAATTAATTTCATATTATTGAAAATCCTTAAAATTTATACATTTAGAATTTATTTGCATAATGTTCTAGGTCTTTGTTGAATATATTGTTTAAATAGGACTCTAGTTATAAAAATTATTATTGTTTCTATATATAATCAACTAAGGAACTTACCATAGTATTCAAATCCCATAATGACATTTCCTGAATTATTCATAATTTATTTAAACACAAAGTTATTTGAAATTTCATTCCCCCACATGTCTTATAATCATATATATTATTAAAATCCAAAAATATTTTTTACAAAGTAGTAAGTAGTACTACAATTTACTTTTCATCTTTTATTTTTCATTGATTAATCATAAAATTGTTTTAATGTCTGATATGTATACTTTCATATGATAAATTGTTTTTACATCCTTGATGAACTATTCTATCTATATAAAATATAAAGATATATAACCTATGGAATTATTTGAAATATTATTTAATAATTTATCATAAGATCCATAATAATTGTCCTCATTTTATTTCACCTCATATAATTTACATTATATACTTGTTTAAATTTGTAATATAATATTCATTATGTGTAATAATTTAATGAACCCATCTTTTTTTATATATTATAATTCATAATATTTCATTTTTCTCTTAATGATAATCAATTATTGGTATACATCTCTTTATAAATAAAATAATAATAAAAACAACATCTCATCTTATGAGAACCAGATGCAAATAAAACATATTTTCAACCACATAGAACCATTTCAAAGAAATTATTTTATTAGAATATATCATAATGTAGGGTGGATGATAATGCATAATTTATTGAATACTATCTACTACATGTTTTTTATTGTGAATCTTAATTTGATTGAAATCATTATTCCTATTTTATGACAGTTGCAAGATGATTTTAACTATGTATTGTACATCAAATCATGTCAGATATTATAGTTCATTGATAAAAAATCAATATATTCCATAAAATAATTTTTACAAAGGATCCCAAATGATTCACCATATATGTCAAATATAGAAGTGTTTTGGGTCATTAGTTTGTAGATTTTGTGAGGATAAATTTGTTTAGAATAAATAAAATTGAAATTATATAAAATTCAAATATAATTGTGATATATGATTTAATCAAAAAAATACATGGAAATTTAATTTTAAAAATATATTATCCTATCATATTCATATTTATTATCATGATTATTTAAAAGAGTTATAATTAACCCATTCATACCCCCCAAGACTGTGTAGCATGTTGGGTAGTATTACACTAACTCATTATGAATGAGTGTGATGATAGATTTAATAACCCACAAACCCCATTATAGGTGAGTAATCTAGGACACATAAATAATATATATATATATCCACAAACAGGTATCCATAATGGTGTGTATTTATAGGAAACAACATAATCACAAATTCACATAACACTCCCTTTGAAAGAAAACTGTAGCGAACCATGATAAACATACAAAAATAATGCATTGTTTTTTTTGATAAATCATTACACTGCACATATATTCACACAACCTATGGATGGAAATATATATATTCCCTGAGCATATATAGATATGCATTTTTTTAGGAAATAGTAATGGAAAAATATCATGATAAATTTCCAACTATGAACACATCAAAACATCCCATATGATATAATCCATTTAATAACCGCAATAATTAAAATATAAATTTTATTGAACATGAATTCGTAGTACATCATACAAATCAACATGTCATAAGAGTGATAAATTATATATTATAAAAGACATGAGAAACTATGTTACGTTATAAAAAAATATAATTTAATTATTTTTTATTCAAAAATTACATTTTTCATTAAGTAGTAAGACTTAGGAATATAAGGGAAAATAATTTCCATAAAAATATTTCATTGAATCATAAAAAATGCGAAATTAAGGCATAAGGTATATTTTTTGAGGAAAAGAAAATTGAAAAATTGGAATTGACTAAAAACTAGAAGAAATTCATAGAAATAGTGGAATAAATATAGATATATGAAAATATTTTTTAAAAAATAAAACTATATCGGCCATGTTATTCTGTGAACTATTACAAGTAATTTCACTGATTATTTCAATGTAAATATTCATTTGTGACCACACTTTATTAACACGTCAGATAAACACCATAATAAATGAATTATGTAGTGGTATATTATCCCATAAAAAGAAATATAAACATATTATTGATACAAAAAAATCAATCCATCGAATTAATATAAAAAACCAATGGGATAATATATAGGTTTTTTTACCTTTACAAACATTGTAAAATAAAAATCATAATTATATGATAACGAAAACACGATCGCACCAAATAATATTATTTTATTTTATTTATGAATTATTTAATTATTTAATAAAAAACCTTAAAAAATTTAATATAAATAAAAAAATACCATTCATAAAACATTCCATAATATGATCATGAAATATTTTGATTTTTATTCAAAATTCTAATTGTTTCTTTAAAAAATTATTATATGAAAATATTTAGAAATATCCATTGAACTCCCATCCCAATAATTAGATCATGATATGTAAAAAATATATGTAAAAATGATATTCATATTGGAATAATATATGATAATTGAAATAAAAATATTATATAATATTTGAAAACACAGTTATTTAAAAACTATATTAATAAAATGAATTCATGTTCCATTTTTAAAATATATGGAATTTTTTATCACATGACATAAATATAATTTGAGTTCTATGAACGTAGATAAAATTATTAACTGGAATGAAAAAATTAAAAATATGTGGAATCATCTATTAAAAGAGTGATTATTATACTAAATAAAATTTTAATTCCATAAAAAATAATACATATAAGGAATACTAATATTGTGGGAAAAATTATTCATCTACAAAATTATTTTTAAACTAAATATAACATTATAATAGTTATCATAATATCTTATGTTAAATGTTATTATAAATAGAGACATTATTATGACTCAAGGGATGTATTTGAGTCACAAAAACCCATTACTATTACTAAAACATAGTTAAATGAATTATAAAATATTATATAACTAATGAACATAAGTTAATCAATTTCTATGGATCCATACTAATGTCTATATAATTTTATACTTCAAAATATTATATTTTCACATAATTATAATTTTTTTCATCTATTATCAAATGAACTTGTTTGAAATCATGTTAATTTAGTACCAATTTAGTATTAGATTTTTTGATCTCTATTATTATCCAATAGATAATAATTCATATATCAAAAATTGAGTGATAAATTTTTTTTCAAAAAAATTTAAAAACTAAAAATTAAATTTCCTAAGTGTTATTTTTTATTTTATTGTGAAGAAATTGATGATGTGGTTGTTTTGGAAAGATTAAAAATCAAAAGGATATATGGTTATAAAATAATTATAAATTTTATTTAAAAACATGAATAAATTTTAAATGTTGAATAAATTATTATTATATAATTATAATGGAATATTAAATTATTTAATTATTTATTATGAAAAAATTATAACTTCACTCATATAGGTTTAAAAAACCGATATAATAGTTTTATTACTTATTGAATGAGTAAAATAATGTAATTATATAATTTTATTAATTTAATTATATAATTTTGGAAATTTAATTAGTATATTGTTTCATTTATAAGATAATTCATAATGGTAACCATGATGTGATGTAGTGAAAATATAAATTCGTTGTTCAAGGATTCGCTAGTCCATACGTACTCAAAATTAATGTTTTCATTCCTCAATGAAAGGGCCAGATGATGGGATATGAAAAATGATATTATAAATTTATATATTTTACTTATAAATATACAATATTTATAAAATCCATGAAAATAACCATCCTTGAGATAATTTGATTGATATAACTACATCAACTCTTGGTTTTATAAGACTACACATACGAACAATTGATGATATTATTTTCACATAGTGGATGAAAACAATAGAATAATTTTTCTTATAATTTATATTTATAAATTTCTTAAAAAAATTATAAAAATTTAATTATATTAACATGGTTATAAATTTTTTTATGAAGTTTCAAAATAAATGGATGGAAATAAAAAAATATAATACTGTTGTTGGAAGCATGTGTTTTTCTATGAAAACGCCGTATATATGAAGGGGTTGAAAAATCCATTCATCGGTAAAACAATATGTAGAAATTATATAGTACTGTGAAGATAATAATAGGTTTGTTTTATGTCATACTTGAAATGAGATCATTAACTTCATTTGTTAATGTTATATCTATTTCTAATAGATGAAAAAAATACCTTTTTTGGAAAACCCATTTTTTTATAATTACATGCATCTATTGATGGAAAAATGGACTAAAAGATGAAAAGGTTTGTTTATTAGATAATATAAGATAAAATATATTTATATTAACTAATTTTTATATATTTATTGTTATTTTTATGGAATTATGATTTTTTAATTTTAACTATTTTCCGAAATTATCATTAACCTATGTAATATGATTTTAGAATCTATTAAAAAATTTAGTTAAACATATTAATATTGTATACATTAAAATAAATTGACCATTATTATTTATTATTTAGAAATTTTTTGATCATAGTTAATCTACAAAGGTTTCAATAATATTTTTAAAATAATCACATAAAATACTATAGAAACAACTTTAGAAAAAATATCAATTTTAATTTTAAAATTTATATATAACATATAAATATGCTAGAAAAATTTAACGAAATAAACAAATTTATAATTAAAAAATAGAGATTGGATGGTCACTTGGTAATTAAAATATTATTTCTTCCTTATAATAAATTAATGAGTATAAATTACCAAATGTTTTTTATTAATTAAATTAACAAGGTTATGTAGTTTCTAAGATATTTAACACATGATTAATTGATTATATATTGTTATAAAATTTATATTTTTATTTCTCAAATATATATTTTATCAATTAATATATTTTTTAATCCTTTCAATGTATACACATGAAAAAATAATACATTTCTTAAACTATCTCCAAATATTGATTTTGTTGTTGAATATCATCATTTTGGGAGAACGCTCAATACATATTAAGAAAAAATTTATAATGTTGAATTATAATATAAAAATTTATTTCATGAATTAAAATTTTTATACAATATAATTTATATTTGATTACAAAATAGATAATAAAAAAATGAATATTAATGAAAATAATCTTTTTCAATATATGACCCATTTATTTGTTATACTTATTATTTTTTAGTGGCATACCATCACCCTATTTATTATATATTTATTAATTATTTTCAAAATATATCTCATGTATTATAATGTGTACAATATAATGAAAAACATCAATCATTTCATCTCTGTTACAATGTATGAAATCTCATATCATTACATCATGTAACCATATATCATGAAATATAATAAAATTAAAAAAAATATAAAATACGGAAGAATAAGTCTTCATTATTAATCTAATTTATCATACCCCAAATCAAAGCCATATTTTATATGTTTTTCCATTGTCCATAACCAAGAAAAACTCATGTTGTTCTTGTTTGATAAAAACCACATACGAGAGAATTTGAGGAATATAGAGATTTACTCAATAATAAAGATAGATAAAACTCCACATGAAAATATGATAGGTGAATATATGATATATAAGTAATATTTAAAAGATCGTAATTTGTTATTTTTTAAGATATTTTTATTATATTGAAGTATACTAAAATATCTATTTTTTTAGATATATCATTGATTTATATATTCCCCGAATGACTTTTATGAAAAGTCAAAAACCATATTAAAAAATATATTTCAATGAAATATGAATTTTATTTCAATAAATTACATATATGAAATATTTTTAATTTCTATGACATTAGAAATATGTAATAATACCCTAGATCATTTCCAAACCATTAAAAAATAATTCATTAAATTATAGAATAATATTTTGAATATTGAATTACATAGTGTACTTATAAATCAAATAGAAATTTTTTTATTAATAAAAAAATGATAAATTAAAAAAATTAAAATGATTTTAATTTTCTCTTAAAATCATTTATTTTCAAGGTGAGGTTCAGTTTGGGATTTCCTTGTAACCAATTTCCTTCAATCCATTAATTTTTTTATATATAACTAAACTCTCCAGTCATTGATGATGGCCCACAAAGTGATTGCAAATTATATGGAGACTCAACATTAATATAATAATAATATTAAATATATTATATCATAAATGTTTCTAGTAAATTAATGTCACATGATTATCTCTCTAAAATGGAGAACTCAAACCATCATTATATCTATGATGTATGATTAACCCTATGAATTAGCTATGTTTTTAGTGAATTGGGTTTTTAAGTGTATATATAAGGGGAATAATAATCATATAAATTAATATATTTATATTTTATATTTTATATTTTTTTCAAAACAATCCATAAATTATTTATAAATTACTATGGATATATCCTATAACCAGCTATATGAACGTACATATTAGATATGACCATGGAATAGTTCCCTATTCGTCATCTGCAGGATCATAGATCAGTGATCTTCTTGATAAGTGATTTTTCTTAATTAATAATGGTAATGGATCTAAAAAGTTATATTGATACATAAATCATTACTCATGATTGGTTAGTCTAATTTAGATATATGAATTTTCTCCATTTTAATCACAATTTTAGGATTATATAAATGGAAGAAGAATTAATTACAATATAAAATTAATTCCTTATTGGTTTATTGATTAATGGAAGATTATTTTCAAATATGGAATTATAAATACTTTATAAATTTTTGTGTCCATGTTCTTTTATATATGACCATCATTTTTTCAATCAATAGAACAATTCCCATCTGATTAATATGAATGTTTTATTTGGTCAAATTTCAATTTAATTTCTTCACATTTTATTAATCAAATATTCATCTTAAATATGTTATTTAACAAATGGATTCAATATATTTATAAATAAATCATTGAAAAACAAATCTATGGGAAAATATATCATTTTAATGTGTTCTGATTTTTGATCAAAGACTTTATTATCAAGATAAACTATTTTCAGATGATCAATAGTTGTTTTGAATGATTTTTATATATGGTTTTGTATTTTAGGTATATGGAATTATTAGTAGAATAATCCTACTATATAGGTGACTATAGTCTACAAATCAGTAGTATATTTAGAATGGTCAACATTATATATGATATTTAATGTTGGTACAATAGTGGAAACAATTTTTTAACGATTAATTATTCAAAAAAATGTCATACTTTTATACATTATGTGAAAACCACTTATATAGGTAATGTAGTTCAGGATAAAACATGAAATGTAGAATCCCTCCCGCAACAACTATATATTACATGAGGAATTATGTGATACATATATATTTAATTTTCCCGTTTTTTGATCCTTGATCATTGAAATACAATATATCCTGCTAATACATGATAATTTTAATGGTTAGTTGGTATAAAAATAGCTAGTGTTCATATGAACAACCAATTTACAAGGGTATGGCCCAAGTACATGTTAATGGGACGGAGAAACCATGTCTGACCATAGAATATAGCATGTCTAAAAACAGCATGAATGATTGTGTATTCCTTATATCATTCATGTACAACTTATATTGTAGGATGGATACCTTATCCTCTTAAATATATTTGATTATCATTATCTTATGTTCTCATGTAACATACCGTTTTCTAAATATTTAGGTATTCTTTTTGAATCATTGAATTAGTTATTTCCTCAATAATTTAATTTTAGATAAATTTTTGTATCCCTCTTTATTTCAGGAACCATGGTCCTATATCATTCATCCCAATTTTAGGGTAATGTGTAATATTAAAAACTATCATGACATTGACTCTACATTACATCAGGTTAATCAATATTTGGAAATATATATCACCTATGATAGCCATACCTGATGGGTGATTGAAATCAAAGGAGCATTAACGTAGTGCATCAAGAAAAATATAATGAATGGAATGTTTTAATGACCTTACATTGATAATTGATTCCAATATTTATTATCCCCTTTTTTAACATCGTATTCATGAGAGTACTCATATTGATGAATTATTACCATTGATTCCAGAGTGATCTTTCAATTATGTTGTTTCTCACCGATGAACACAATATTCCAGAATATGTTGTGTATTATGTAGATCACATGCCTATTTGTGTAGTTATAAGAAAACCATGATTTTTAATGAATAGTTTTTCTAAATGAACCATATTTTGTTACAATATTTGTTTTTTGATATATGTCCCTTTTTTATTGGTAGGATTGACTAATAATCATTTCTATTTGAATCATATTTTACTGTTATTTATTTTATATTTTCTATTCGCACTCTGATGGGGTTTAGATGTATACATGAATATTTGTTATTAGTTATTTAATTCCATTTTTCATTATATAACTATTTGAAAATTTTTGTGTTTGTAATTCAACCATAGGATAAGTCCTCCATGTGTATGATATTGATACTAATTATTAGTCACATGATCCATGCATAATAGAGGTTGTAATTTTGTGTCAAACGTTTCATGATTCATTACTGAAGGGACATGGGAGATTGAGTCATAATAATAGGGATTCGTAGGTGGTTCATCTTATGATATAATTTTTGAGATAGTATAATATTGATGAATATATTGGGAACCAGTACCTTCATTTTAGGTAGTATTGTGATCAAATGTGATGTTATTGAACTGAGTTATAGTTCATCTTCAAAAATATCAAATCACAAGTACTTTGGTAAACTTCATGTTGACCTAATAAAAACATTTACTTGTTGGAAGGACATCATTAATACATTCATCATATAAGAATGTCTTCTAGTTTCCATAACCTTTCAGTCAACTACCTAAAAATAAACTCTACAATTATTATTTTCTAACATTTATATTACTCCTTTATGATGAAAACTATATATGATTCAAATTTTAGTTTGTGATTATGAACCACTTAGCGATGCAGTATAGGATAAGTCACCAATATAAGAAGATGAGCCTCATTATGGTTTCTCAATCACACATACATCCTTTTGGAAACTGGTTGTATTGAAAGAGGATGTGAAGATATTGAGAACACTTAATGATACATAGAGATAGTGAACACTAATTATATATGGCATGTTGGACCCCTATGAAAAATATTTTTGGCTCAAGTTAGTTTGTTATGTTTTCCAAATTTCAAGGCCCAACCAAATAGATTCTTTCATTAGCAGTGGACCGTCCATATAAATATCTAGAATTTTATAGTGTTACATAATGAAGGTTAATGGAAAGGATACCTTCACATTGACCTCATTTTAGGGACTCTTTAGATATATTTATACCCAGTTAAATTGTGATAGTTTGAAATTAATAGATTATAGAGCTCAATAAAGGTATAATTTCAGAATTATAGTATGTTATGAGGTTCACAAACCTATAATTATACTTGTTTTAAAAAATTCTGGATTTATAAATATGCAGAAAAACAACTAATGTGGATTTCACTATGATATCCGAGATGGTAAAATATATATATGTATCACTTATTTTTGATGCGGTGTTAAAGTGTGACTTTGTGGTTTATAGGTTCCTCAATAAGTATCCATCAGTAGTTGGTTTTTGATGTGGAAACCCCAAATATAAGACTTTTATAATTATTAATCTATGAGGATATCATGTATTTATAGGTGTGTGTAATTTCCATAAAAATTATCCAGATTGAGGGACTCTCATCCAAGTATCTCATGATAGTTATTGTAAAATATTATAAAGATGATGATACTAATGTACCATTATGATATATTTTTTTAGGAATGTATTTTGTATTTGATGGGAAGTAACCTTTTGGTAATAATAATGTTTTCTTCTCCAGTTTGAAATAATTTTATGAGTTATACAAAGAGCAGCTTCTCAAGAAATAAGTTGTTGAAGAATGAATTTTTTGTTACTGAATAGTTTTGAAAGTGGATTTTGATGATGTTAGTAAAGATATATTTTATAAAATTATAAAACATTCTAAAAAATATGTTGATTTTTTGGATGAATAAGTTCTCACAAATCATGAATAATATTATGATATTGTTTTTGAAAAAATGGTAGAGGTTTTTGAAAAAATCTGATTCACTAAAAAGATGAAAAAAGTGGATCCATCATTTTATTTGTGAAAAAAAATCAATATTATGCACAAATCAGAACCACAATTATACCCAAATCGCAACCTTATTTTTAGGAAAATTATAACCATGATTTTGATCAATTTTGAACTAAGAATATGATCAATTTGGAACTACATATCATTGAAAATAGGAATAGTGTTTATGAAATATTAGGAACTATGTTTTTGAGAAAATCATAACTGAGTTTCTCTGAAATAAAAAACCATGTTTCCATGAAATTAGAAAACATGTAGATGAGAAAATTAGAACCTAGTTTTTATGAAGTTTTGAACCATTTTTCTAAGAAATTTAGAACTATGAATTTGAGAAAATAGGTACCGAGTTTCTGTGAAATTTAGAACCATGTTTCATTGTAAATCAGAACCACGTTTCTATGAAATTTGGAACCAAGTATCTGAATAAATTTTAAAATATTTTCAGATTAATTCATAACCATGTATCTAATAAAATATGAACCTAGTTAATGAAAAATTCAGAACTATTTTTTTGTGCAATTCATAACCAATATTCTATAGAAATTAAAACAAAAAATTTGTGAACATTAAAACAAGAATTCTACAGAAATCTAAATACATATTATAAAAATATTTAAACCACGATCAAGCATTATAGTTCTGATAATGATAAGTAATATTGAATAATTAAAACATTAATTTCAAATTTTCATAAATCTTATAGAAATTTAACGAAGTTTTAAGAAGTCAAATATTAAACATTAAATGTGATAGATTTGCGGTGTTTTTGATATTTAATGATGCAAGATATTATTCTTGTTTCTTTCTTTTGATTTTCGAGTTTCTTATAAGTACATTTTCATATCATTTGTTCATTTTTGTGTTTACTTATATGAAAAATAAATATTTTTGAGGAATTAAATGTGAAATGTTCCCATATGATTGAATATTATATGTATTGAGTTTTTTAGAAGAGGAAAATCTTAATCACTATTTTGAGATAATTGGAAACATTATTTGGTGAATATGTGAAATCACATTTATGGGACAATTGGTACCAGTATTATGGGAAAATGTGGAACCAATATTTTTAGAAAATAATAACCACCATTCTAGTAAAAAGAATAATCAAAATTATAAGAAAATAGGAAAAACTATTCTATGAAAATGTTGATCCACTATTCTAGAAAATCATTTCAATCATTTTGTGAAAATGAATTTAATATTTCTAATATAATTGGATTCAGCATTGTGATTATAGAAAATATTCAACAATTTATTTATTTATTTACTTTTGCATAAAAAACATTATAAGAAAACACTGTAATATGTCAAGTGTCTGTATTACCCTTCATATTAGGAGATATAAGGTGTTTAATTGTTGTAGTAAGAAGTTGTATTAACTTTTTTATAATAGTGATTTTATATAGACTCATTGGAGTAGATATTTCAAGGATGTAGATTCCCACAATTAGGCTGATCCTTGTAAATCATGTGTTCTTTTCTTGATTTCATATCTTTTCATTCTGATTATTTACTAATGGTAGATAAGGATATAAATCATAATAGGCTGTTGGGGTTATGTTTCTAGATGTTTTTAAACATATAATATTTTAAAAACTAATTCAACCCCCCATTTATTTGTTATTCAATCCTTGGAACTTCAAATTCTATGAGAGGGTTCAAGTTCCCTTGTTGAATCTTTATCATGGATAATACCAATTCAGAAAACATTATAAAAGTCATACATTTAATGGAAAAAATTATTATCGATGTAAAAATGTGATGATTCTTTATCTCTTATCTATTTCCCTGTATTTTGTAAATGACGATACTATTGGTTTTCCACCTATTGAAAAATAATATCCTATGACATTTGCTGATAAGAAAAAATTAGAAGTTGATGGGAAGGCTGTAAAATATATTATCTTTTTCTTATCAGAAAATGTGTATTATAAGGTGATATGTCTCAAAACATTATAATATATATTGAAAAAAATGGAAGTTGTTTTTAAAGGGAATGAAAATGTTAATGAAGATAAGACACTAATCTTTTATAGTAATTCTTAAGACATCAAAATAAGAGTTGAAGATTTTTTTTATTACTTAACCATAGTTAATGAGTTTCATTGTTTCATTAGGGTATTTAGAGATGTTTTGGAAGACTCCACAATTGTGAAAATGAATATTATAATCATTCTTGACAGGTTTGAATCTAAATTTTTTTTAGAAGATAATTGCGATTTATCTTTGGATTAATTTCATAGGATTCTTGTTTCCTATAAAATGAGGGAATCCACAATGGTTAAAAATAATATGAAAGACAAAATTAATATTGATGCTATGAGAAATATTAAAATTTATGATATTGAAGAAGAAGATAATTGTGAGTCTAATGATAAAAAGGATGCTGAGATGAATGATAATACCATGTCTCTAATATCTTTTAACTATAAATGTGTATGAAGAAGGTTGGATGTAAATATCTCTTCAATTTATTTTGTGTGGCGGATTCAAAACACATTAATTTGAATTTTTCTATGATTAATGTTGCATAATATTGAGATTAATCATATGAAAAACCTTGATGGAATATGTCGAAGATAAACAAAAAATAATAATTGTATTCAAACAGATACAAAAATAAATATAGTAAAACCAAATAATTAGGTGGAGTAAGAAATTTGAATCTGAATCAAGTAAAAAATATTTATCTGAACATGAATGATCATAAAAATTCAGAACCTTTATTAGAAAAAGCTGAGAAAACAAAATGTTAATTAAATAATGAATAAGGTGGTGAATAATATTATAAGGACATTTAGCTCAGAATCAAATGTGTTGCATGTCTTGATCCAAAAAATGCTCAAGAATGAAATTATAGTAAACAAGAATGATCATGAAGAAGTAAATGATTGATTAAAATATGTCATCAAGAAAGAGTATCAATATATTCAAGAGTTTCTAGGATACAATCATAATATTTTTAAATAGTGAATTATGATTTAATATGGTAGAAAGAAGATATAATATAAAGAATAAGATACTACAATGTTGTAATAAATAATTCTTGAGTTGGAATGTTCCTTGTGGAAGATGAATGAAACCAACAAAAAATCATCAGAATTAAATTTTGTGATATCAAATGTTTCTATGAAGGAGAAATATTAGAATCATGTGAAATCATATCATAACAAAAATAACGATTCATCTAATTCCTTTAACATTTAATTTTCTGAAAAACGTATTGGAAATGATTGGGTGGATAAAAAATATTGAAACCTATTAACGTTACAATATTACAAAACTCAGAAAAAAGAAAAAATGGTCCAAGTACTGAGCTTGTTATAGGTGAATGATGTTAGCAAACTCAATAATCTCTCTATAGAGAAACATATTTCTCAAACATAAAATCATGATTTTATGGCTATTTATGGTGTTGTTCAATCTATTGGCATATATCTTATAATCATTCTTACGACATATATTTTCACTAAAGAATGATTGATAAAAATGAATGAAATGGTGACATAATAATGAGTAACATTCATAACATTTAAGATGTTAAAAGGCTTAATTCTAAATTTGTTAGGAAAATTAATACAATGAATATATTTAAATTTCTGGAAGATTTTTATTTATGATCTAATCAATTGTTCATCATGTAGTATGATTATGAAAATAAATCCACAATAAGTATTTTATGAATGAAATAAAAATAAATATAAAATGTAGAAGGATAAGGAATGAACTTTGGTTTTTGATATAGCATTAAAAACATGTATGATGAATAAACCATTGATAATTTATAGTGGGTTTTATTAATATACGATAGATGATATAAAAAAAATAAACAATTTGAATGTCCTGATGGAGAAGAAGTTACTTTTGAAAATTGATATTTCTTAAAAAATGAGATGATTTTGAATGATAGAGTTTGAAGCAGATAAATTGAATTATGAAGAAGTTTTACTTGTTTATGGGATAAAATATAACATACATAGTGTATGAAAACATTTTGATGGTGGTAAAAATGTAATCTTTAGAGAAAATTCATATATCATCAGAAGTATGAATGATTGAAAAGTCATTATAAATGGATAAAGAACCCGTGGGAATATATTTCAAAAAAATATACCTTAATTACTCATACTAAATTTGCAGATAAGAAGAAAATATTTTAGGGAACCAAAGACATGGCCACCTTAGGAAGAAATAAATAAATAAATATTATGAAGTTGATGTTTTCTGTAATTTTCTATAATTGAATATAAGAGATTATTATGTTTATATTACATTCACGAAAGGAATAATGACCACAAGAAGTCATAAACGAATTGAGATTCCATATTCCAAACCTCTTGAATTTATTCATTCTAATTTATGTGGACTGATGAGACATCAATCCAAAAATGATGTATATACTTTAACACTTTTATTAAAGATTTATCTTGGATGATGATCATCATGTCCATGAAGCATAAGATAGTGGCTACTGAAATGTTTATATTCTTTAGAAAAAATATTGAGAATGAATTTGGGGTTTCCATAATGAAACTGACAATAGATAATGGTACTGAATTTATTAACAATGCTTATGAAGCTTATCTATGAAAAAATAGTATCAAAAATAAGAATAGTGCCTCCTATACTACACAAAAAATATCATAACATAATTAAATAATTTATTAATTTTGGATATATGAATAAATATGTTATCATAATACAAACACTCAAAATTTGGTTGGAGAGGATCTATTTGTAATGATGTACGTTTTCAAAATAGATACATACTGAGAGAAAAAACCAATATGACTCTTTATGAAATTTATTATTAAAAAACAATCCATGAAATATTTCAATGTTTTGGGAAGTCTATTTTACTAAAATTCATAACTATTAATTTTGTATTGATTTATGATAATGATGTGGATGGATCATTCATGGGGGGTTCCAAAAATGGGAGATGTTACAAATATTGGAACTAATGTTTAGAAAATTTGGTAGACTCATATGATGTGAATGAAATTTGAAATCAATGTTCATTAACAATGATTATTGATAATTATAAGGAGAATAAATTAAGGGATTTTTGTAAAATAGTGAATTTAATTCAAAACATTCATTTTAGGATTCGAAAGAACCAAGTGATGAGAAAATTACAACTGTGAAAGAAAAATTGTTATTTCTAACCTTGTGAGAAATTGTTGTATCTTGAATAATTATTAGGAATCAAAATGCTCTAGTTTAGATAAGAAGAAAGTAAATATTAAAAACTTAGACTTCACTTATCTCTAATGATGAAACTTAATCAGTTTTGGAAGCTATTAAAAATAAAGAATGGATCCATTCTATGAATTAAGAGATGGTTCAAATTAGTAAGAATGAAACATATCATCTTTTTTAAATTATATAAAATAAAAAGGATATCATTATCAATTTTATTATAGGAACAAATTTAATTATCATATAGAATTTTTCATAAAAAAATTAAAGACTTATATGTAAAGTATATGCATAGGTTGAAGGTGTGGATTTTAATATAACATTTTCCACTGTTGGATGGATAGGAACTATTCAAATGTATCTTGTAATGGATGCTCATTATAATTACAATGTATATAAAATAAATGTAATTTTCGTTGTCATAAATGGTGAGATTGATAAAGAATTATACATTTATAATCCTTGTGAATTTCATTATGATGATGATTAAAAAAATGTTTCTATATTGAAGAATGATTTTTATGGGATGAAACAATATCCACATGCATGGCATTCAAAGAATCACAATTTTTTGGGATTAACGACCTTATCTAAAAGAAAATCTGATTGAAATATATATGTGAATGATTTTGACTCTAGAAAATTAGTTTTATTTATTTATATGGATGATATATATAGTTCTATGGATGAAGATAATGCTTGTGAAGATTTTTTTCAACAAATTGAGAATAATTTTTAAATGTTAATGTTTGATGAAGTAACATAATTCCTTAACATACATTTTCAAAAAAAGGAAGAATGTATTTTCTTATCTCAATAATAGTATGACAGGGAATTGTTGTAGATTTTTGGGATTGCGGAATCCAAAAAAATTTCCGCTCTCATTTCAGTTGGATCAATTTTGAGTAAATTTGAATCTGAAATAAGTGTGAATCATAAAGTCTTTCAAAAGCTAATAGTAAGTATTCAATTTATAAAGCATCAATGAATGATATTGTTTATGTTTTGACTTTATGTTCCAGGTATTAGAGTAATTATATGGAATCACATATATTGGTTGCAAAGAGGATCATGAGATATGAAAAAGGAACAACTTCACATAGGTTGTTATAAAAATTTAATTGTAAGATTCAGAATCTTATTTATGCTGACATTGATTAGAATGAATATTTTGATGATAGAAATTCATACTACAAAGGAACATTCTTTCTTGGTGAATGATGTGAAAGTCAGAATCATAAGAATCAATGTTCCGTAAAATTGAGCATAACTGAATACAAATAAGTTGCATACACTGATGATTATATTCAAATATTTTGGATAAATTTTCATTTGGAATATTTGAATGAATAATTTTCTTAACCATTGAATATAAATTGTGATAATCAGTGTTACATTTATCCTTATAAAGAACATTTAAAAAATTCAAGATAAAAACACATTGATATAATGTTTCAATTTTGAAAATAGAAATTTGTTGCTGAATATGTTTTGATGGGATAAATTTCAAAAAAGAATCAGATTTATTATATCATTACAAATGAAAAATTGAAGTAAAGATTTGTTGAATTGAGGCTAACACATCATGTTCGTCCTCCTCCCATGTCTTCCTAAACCTCATAAGGTATAACCCCTAAAATTCATTAGATTATGATGACAAAAGAATATAGAAATTTATAAATTTTACATGATGTTAATGTTTACGTATCATTATTTTTTTTCAATTTAAATTTGGGTTTATAATATAATGGGGGATGGAGAAAGTATAATGATATAGGAAAATAAAATTATTAAATTATAATAAAAGTGAGGTGGAGTTATCTTTACATGGCCACAAAAATATCATTCCACCGAGTGGTATAATTTCTTTTAAAAACATTATGTTATCTAATAGTGTATTGTCAGGACACTCTCTATTGATTGTAGATATGTTTGGATAAATGGTGAAAAACCTAATTTGCATGAAAAAGATTAGTTATGAAATAATCTGAGAGTTGTAAAAGTATTTAATGAGGTTTGTTATCATATCTAAAGGGTGTGATTTATGTATCTTTGTTATAAAATCTTGTAACAATGTATATTGTATTTTTTTGACATCTATACTTTTTTTATAAAAAATATTTATTAATATAGATGAATGATGTTTCAGAGTTAGAAATAAAGATGTTTCTTGATATATAAGATGATGGAAGAAGAACTATTTTTATTACTAATGACTTTAGAATGTGGATAATGATCAAAATTATGATGTTGGAAGTTATAATGTTTTTATTCATGAAAAACAAGATCATAATATGATTTTCTAATCAATAATGTCTCTAAAAACATGAAAGCATTCAATAAATATGATTTTTATAAAACGACAGATGTGTTTGATGAAACAGGAATCACTAATTGGATGAAGAAAATAGATCCAATAATTTTATGTGAAAATTGGAACATAAATTATGAAAAAAATCATAAATATAATTGTACAATAACCTAGACCATGTTTCGGAGAAAATAAGAACCTTATTTTTGAGAAATATTGAACCAATTTTTGAGTAATTCGGAACCAATTATCTTATAAAATTGGGACCATGTTTCTAAGAAATTATGAACCATGTTTTTGAGAAAATAATAATTGAGTTTCTAAGGAATTTAGAACCATGTATCTATGAAACTAAAAACCATGTATCTCATAAAATCAAAACCATGTTTCTGAGAAATTCATTATCAAAATACGAAGCATTTCATATCCATGTTTTTTAGAAATTTGGATCCACATATCAAATAAAATTGGAAATGAGTTTATGTGAAATTCAAACCAATGCATCTTATAAAATCAAAAAAAATTATTGATAATTTTATAACCAAAATTCTGTGCAATTCAAAACAATGATTACATAAAAATTAGAAAAACAACAGTCTGTGAATATTAGAACAATCATTCTTGAGAAAACAAAATCCATATTTCATAAAGATCAGTACCAAAATTTAGTATTATAGATCTAATAATGATATGAAATAATCAAGATGTCAATATTTAATTTAAAATTTTCATAAATCTATTATAAATTATATGTGGTTTGAAGAAATCAATAATTTGACAATAAATGTGATAGATTTGTGGAGTTTATTTATTTAAGAAGCGAGAAAGATTTCTGGTTTCCCACCTTAGATTTTTGAGTTTCCTATAAATTCATGCATAGACAATTTGGTCATTTTCATGTTTACATATGCAAAAAATAAATATCAATGATGAATTTCTAGTGAAAAGTTCAGACCTGATTGATAATTTTTTGTATTGAGTTTTTGTGAAGAGAAAAATCAAAATAACTATTATGAGAAAATCAAAACAAATATTCTAGGAAATAGTGTAATCACAATTTTAATAAAATATGAACCACTATTATAGAAAAATGGAACATTTTTTCAAAGAAAACCCTAACCATAATTCTAGGAAAAAGAAAAATAAAAATTCCAGGAAAAAAAAACCAATATACTGGAAAAAAGTGGAACCAATATTATGAGAAAATCAGAACAACCATCCTACAAAAATCGATTCCATCTTTCTACAAAAATCAGAACGAGAATTGTGAGTTTGGGTCACATTTCACAAAGATGTTATTATTTTTTTGCTCCATTATTTTATAAGAAAACATTGTAATATGATCGGAGTCAGTCTGATGTTTCCTATAATTAGATAAAATGTGTTTAATGAGAGTTGTAAGAAGTTGTATTCACTTATACATAATAGTGAATTTCTATAGAACCAAAGGATTTTATGTGGAAAGGATGACGATTCTCACACTGAAGAAAAAACCAGTAAATCATGTGTTGTTTTATTGCATTCCAATATTTTCATGGATGAGTATTTACTAATGGTAGATAAGGATATAAAACTTAATAGATTCTAATGGTTATGTTTCTAAATGTATTAAAACTTATAAAAAAAGTACAAATGATTGAACCCCCCTTCTCACCTGTTATTCATTCCATGGATATTTAGATACTCTAGTGATGGGCATGGACATATCAAGTGTGATTTTAGTTACTTGAGTATAACACCCTATGATTTAAAATAAATAATTTAATTATCTATATAACAAATTATACATAATAATTACACAAACAAAAACAATACATAAATTTTAAATATGAAATCATTAATCATTATCATAAAATTAATTGACTAAATATTTTTACAATTTTTTCAAAATTTAATGTTAACATTTTATATGAGGAAACTATATAGATATGTAAATACTATATTAAGAGTATAATCATTAAATGATTCAAAAATTTATTTTTCTTCAATAATGATTTTTTATGGGAGAAAATATAATTAATTTGATGAAGATTTATAAATTTTATTAAGAAAATTTAATATTTTTTTTTTAAATAATCATTTCAAAATAAAGTCAGAGAGAAATTTCCGATGTTTTCTAAAAATATTACATGTTTGGAAAATCGTGTAAATAGTACTTTTTAATCAATAAATTGTTTTAAATAAATTATGTAATTTTAATATCACATTACTCATTGATATTTATTGTAATGTAACATAAGATTTAAATGAAAATATATAATTTAATAAATATAATTTGAATAATTATTATACCATAATCTGCAGTGAGTTTATTCTAATGCATAATGTATCCATTCTCAATGTATTTTTTTGTGTGTAGTGTTTTTTTATTTTATTTTTTTTCTTACAACTTATTAGGAGTTAATTATATTAAATTTATATACTATATATATTAATATTATATATATATACAATAATTTAAATTAATATAATTATTATTCAAATTATTATAATTATGTTTATGTAATCATATGTTAGAAATATAGATTTCAAGAAAAACTATGTTTCACTATGGTTTATAGATTCTTGTCCATTGTAAAGTATTCCACTTCTACCAATTATCTATTATTAAATGGAATAATTTCTTTAATAATAATTATTGGTATTATTTAATAATGAAATGGTTATTTTTTATAACCAATACAAAAAGAATTTTTCACTATATAAAATGGTAATGAATGTTATGCTATGATAAAATTAATTTATAAGGACACCGTTACACAAATTAATTATTATTTTATTATTTTTCTCACTTCTCACCATTTCCATGAGATTCATTTATTTATTGGATACTTTCCAATTGAAGGGACATATATAATATTATATTAATACGGAAAGCCAAAATCAGACACTAATTTATTAAAATGAGTACACTATGATCTAGAAGGGAATAAATTAAGATTTGGAATAATATTTGAGGTCATATTTATTATTATGAAATTATTTTAGTTTTTTTTCTTATTTTTATTTTTTATTGATAATATCATTAACTAAAATTTATATAAAACTCAAACATAATGGATTTGAAACAATTTTAATTCTAATGAATGATAATTATATAAACATAAAAACTAATCTATTTGGGATGATTAATGTTTTAATCGTAATTTATAATTTATAAATTCTATAGTATTTATGTCTATTTTTTTAAATTCCAAAGTAGTATTTTTCTTCATGTATTTGAAGTTAAATTTAATGAATAGTGTCAAAAATATCATTACTGGTACTTTATGTTAAAAAATAAAATAATTAAAATATCCTAAAAAATGTAGACATGTGATTACAAATAGTCTAAAATTTTATCGATATTACATTTTTTACGTTAAATTCTATTCATATACTTGAATTTATTAATCAATTTTTTTATAGATCTGTTTACATTTTTATGGTGGAAACATGATTACATTGCAGTTAAACCCAAATATATAAGGTATTTTTATAATTAAAGTAATTTTTTACAATTTGATAACCATATATCAACATTATGATATATAATATTAAATTTCATGTCTATTTTGATGTATTTTAATAGAATATTAACCTATTATAATTTAATATACTATAAAATTCCAAAAGTAACTTTCATCCTATTATAAAAGAGAATATCCTCTCTGTTTTTTTCACAAATCATAACCCATTTGATTCATCAAATAATTTTCCAAATTTCTTACATACATACCTTCCTATAACATGATGTCCCAATTATTTATATAAAACTCTGTTGAAAATGTTTTTTTATTAAACTATGTTAGTTGTATAAAGAATATGTATCATTCCGAACATATATTTTTTGTTTTATTTATTATTCAAGAAACATTAAATATTATTCAAATATTTAAATATAGTAAAATATATATCAAACATATAATGGGATGTAGTTATATTAATGTATTTTTCCTTTTCCTTTTCCTCATCCATTATAGGAGAAATGAAAACATCGGTCATGTGTATGGTACACTACAACCATGTGATCCAATATGATTTTTTTCTGTTACTACCACTAATTGTTGGAATTTATGATAGATAATGAATATATATATATATATATTTGATTAAATATTTAAAATTTTGGATATATAATAAATCCGCCAATTTATTACTATTCCATTCATATTATGATGATATTGTTTTTCATTGGTACCATCATATTATACAACTACAAAGTAATGAAATTAATTATTCATAAACAGATTACAAGAATGTTATATATATGTTTAATTATATAAATAATATTTTATTTGTTAATTATTATTATATAATGTTAGAATAATATATATTTCTTTTCATCATGATTATTGAAAATTGGAATAGTTATCCTTGTTTTTGATGGGCTTACCACATCCATTATTGTAACATAGTTAATTTTTCGTAACAATATTTCATAATTAGTTGAAAAATAATAATTGATTTATACAAATGAATTTATTTTATTAATATTATTCCAAATATTATGGAAGATGACAACTTTACAATATTCAATCATACAAATTATTTTTGGATATATGAATTAATCTTCATCATAGTGATCGATGTTAACTAAATTTATTAGTTTATTTAATATAACATTAAATTATATTAAAAATTTTAATAAAAAACGTAAAAATGTATATTATGTATATAAATAGTTGTCATATATTAAAAATATATGATAACAATGAACATAAAAGATATATAAAAATTATTGTAATGCATTACATCACAAAATCCATTCATTGGTAAATATTTTAATGTTAAGAAAAAAATTATTTTATATGGTTTCTATAATTTAAAATTACATTTTATATAATGATTTCATTTGAAATTAGGTTATTTTACATTACGTTTAAAACTATTTGACTCAATTGGATTTGTCACCAAATTTTCATTGTTTTATGGTGTTTAATAACTAAATATAATTACCTTTATTTATATTTACTATTAATTTTAATTTATTTTAAAATTTTTAATTTTTATGTAATTTTATTATATTATTTTTCTACACTGTTTTTGGGGATTTATATTCTATACACATAATAAATTCATTTATTACATATCACTACAACTGTATGATTTTGGAAATAGATTTCATCTCAAATTACACAACATTTATATATGTTTTGTAATACCGACTTAATAAATTTTATGAGTTGTCTTCTATCACAATTTAATATGTTTTAGCATAAAACTGTATATATTCATGATATTTAATGATTCATTATATGTTTTTTATTTTGATGGGTTATGATCTAAAAGTTACCAAATTGGTATGAGATTTCTCTTCAGTCATATTTTAATTGGGAATTGTTGTGCTTGTATATTTATTAGTTTAATTTATTTTAACATTTAATAGTAAAAGTATTTATTTTTATTCTCTTATATTTTTTAGTGAAATTATCATTCAATCATAGAATTGTTTTCTCATTTTTACATAAAATAAATGAGAATTTTATAAAATAAAACATTATTTCACTCTCTAGATGAAAATTGTTTCTCATACATATTAATATTTCTAATAATTTTATTTCAAATTTATTATAAATATAGTCTAATGAATTTTTAAATTCCCATATAACCATGTTTTCATTAAAATAATGGACCAAAAGGAATATTCTTATCAGAATCTTTATAGTTTAATTTTTTTGTTTTACCAAAATTATGAATGTACACTTTATCATAACATATTGATCATGAATGGAAACAACTCAATGATTTCAATGTTGAATTAGTTTTTAGAGGGTTATTTTCAATAAATTTTTGTCCATGTTTTCTTGAATTTTATTTAATATTTTATTTTAAAACTGAAAAGTGTATTTTCTTGAAAATAAAATTTTTCTGTTCATTGTTACGTAATTCTATACCTTCAAAACCACAAAACATTATAAAAAATAATATAAAATATGGATATTTTGTGATTAATCATTCACCAATAATTCTCTTGATAGATTTTGATCAATTTTTACACAGAAACAATGGAAATTGAAATTTTTATTAAAATTTTATGTCATTTGATTTCCCCAGAAAATTTAAATTATATATGAAGAACATGCATTATATTTTTATCAAGTATCTAAATTATTATTTTTATCGTGGATATGTTTATTTATTAAAATTTGGACCATTATTAACTATTATGTTTTAATAAGAATTATATGTAAATGACTATGGAATTGGTTTTCCAAAATTTTTATTCATTACATAATATATATATATATATATATATATTTGTTGATGAGGAAATTAGTATATGAATTGAAATGAAACTTAAATATATTCTGAATTATCAATTCATATAATTATTGGTTGTGACATTTTATAGATAGCCTTTAAATGTATCTATATGTCTCATATGAATAATACATAATGTACCATTAATTGGGGTTTGGGTGTGTTTTTACCCATAGAATAATATATACTAGAGTGAGTTCAAGAAAGTATTGATATCATTATCTCTAAGAACATGACATCCAATATGATGAATTTAATAAATGTAAAATAGTATTATTATTATCTATGATATAATATAAATTATTTTATCCATTAATGAAAATTTTTCAGTTATTATTTATTATATGGAATGTGTTTTAATTTCTTACCTTTCTATGATGAATATTACTAATTTACACATAAAATATCTTGTTATATGTATTAAAAAGTAATCATTTTATCTCACCACATGTTTTCATTCCATTTACATTTATAAGAAGAAAGAATTATTATATATGTCTAAGGATGGAAAATATTTTATTTTAATATGTTTTAATAATAGATTTCATATTTAATATAGGAATCATGTATGAATATAGTTTAATAATGTCACGAACTGAATCTGATTGCCACCAAAACAGGCACTAAACCCAGACCGTGACAAGGGCCTAAGGGCATTCCCGATCCCCACGGGCTGGTACATGTGCCTAGGTATCAAAAAATGAAAATTTGGAACAATTTACCCGAGTTTTTATACTTAAAACAACAAAAAAATCCAAGAAATCAAATCTGATTTTTCAAACCAAAAAATATTTTACCCAAATTCATAACAAAATTACACAATTTTAATCAATGTTTTAAGACCATTACAAAGGTACAAAAAACAAGAAAAGGCAGCCCAAGAACCTCCACATGGAAAGAGGCACCACCCTCAAGCCATCTCCACGACACTGGATCATGATGGACCGCTATAAACCCAAACCAATGGCATAAAACCTGTACCCAAACCTGTGACATAAAATAAGAAAGTCTACTTAGACCCGAAGGTGTAAGTAGGGTCTGGACGAAATCCCAGTAGGATACCACCACTAATATATTCTATGTGATATACATTACATAACAAAAATCATTGCATGTTTTGTAAATAAGATATGCTTGTTACAATTTTCTAAAGGATGCAATAATAAATGAAAACAATTTTCATGTGGGATAATTTTAAAGGACCCACAATTTTAGAATAATTAACAAAGCTACTGAATTTTCTATACAAAAATATCGTACACCGACGGTAAGTACAAAGGATCTTATGATCACAAGTAATAGGAAATAACCCCTACGCACTAGCTAGTTGTGGGTCCCAGCTGCCTCTTATATCGGTGAGAGTAACCACAAAAAAATATTTGTTCTCGTGCAAGAGCCACTAGTAGGGATCATACCCATAACCTAGTGGTCCCCAATCATCATCATAATAGTTTAGTTACAGTTGTAAGAGACAATATTGCTAAGTTAAACTGAGGACAAATCCCACAGATTCAGTACCATACAAGTACACGTCCACCCACCAAGATACCCGAGTTTTCCCTTTGTGCTCAAACAAGTTCAAGATTCCATGAAATATAGTTTTCACATCCAAATATCACATCCACATCACACATTAACCAAACAACCCTTTGTACATCACACATGTCAGAAATTTCACTTTTTATTCAAATGAATTTTGAAATCAAACTCACAGCAAAATTGCCTACAACACAATTCAAATTTCTTTAACACATCCACAAATCCATTGAACAATTTTATAAAACCATTAAAAGATATTCAACTCACATAACAGCCCACACACATGTCACATAATACACTTCTCACCTTCATAATTCATTTTATCAATAAACTCACATGAAACATCTCACACCCGTGTTTCACACACAAGATGCAATTTAGTAAAACATTTTGGCAATTTATAAAAATTCTAAAAATGTTTGTCATCTCAAACAAATAAAACATTTTCAATTTTTCATAAAACAAACTCAATAAGTTTAACCATTGTTTGTACACTATAACCATTTCAAAACCCTCATTAAAAACCAAAATCAAAGCAATACCAATCCAAAACAGAATTTTCAGCTCTAAAACAATTATTAATCCACCACCAAGTGTTATAAAAATACATCTAATAATAACACAATGATACAAATGAAAAACACAATTTTTCATAAATCACCTTAAAGAAGTACAACATGGTTTTACACATTAAACTCATTCAAAAACCATTTTCCAAGGCCCACATGACAATAAGGTATTAACAAACACGAATTGGAAGCCCCTTTCAAGACTAATAAAACAGTTTCATATGTTATAAACAAAACCCAAACATTACCCCAAGAGTCACACATGAAAAGTACCCAATTTCAAGCTAAAATTCAACTAAAAATTAAAATTTTAACCAAATCCCACAAAAACAGTTTTAAAATCACACAAAACAGATTATAAACAAACTAAATTAACAAACAAAGCATGATAACTCATCATAAAATGGTTACACATGGAATAACCTACCCTTTTGAGTCAAAACCCTCAAAACATGGTGCGAAACCTAAAGCGCACCACCGCTGCACCACACAGAATATAAATCCAGACCTAAACCACAATAATTGACCCAAAAGACACCAAATAAGACCTTAAGATAGAACCCCAGCTTCTGGATATGAGGAACTTCAAGAAAGTGGAAATAAAACTAAAAGAGGATGGATGGAACCATGAAGGAATTATCATACATGAAAAATCTTGAGGAAAGAGAACCCAATCCAACAATATTTGAATCTTGAAATACCCAAATATGGTATGGAGGATTGAAGGATTTTTATTAGGACATGTGGGGACAGAATTTGGGGAAAAAGACCAAAACTATATGGATTTATGAAAGAATCATTTTACCTCATCAAATCTAGTCGATTTGAGAAATATTGAGAATGATTTCCCTAATACGCTGTCTTTATGAACTCCAATGAGGAAAAAGCGATAAAGGGGATGAACCGGAGGTGTTTGGATTTGAGTGGGAGGTTGGATAACTGGAATACAATAAAAAATGATATATTGAAATTTTAATAAAATAATTTAAATAGGGAATGTGCATACGGGCAAGCCCATTACCTTAATCAAAAACCCAAATCCATCATGATTTTGGATTTCTATGTGGTCCAAAAGGATATGGTGATTTTAATATATCAGGGTATTCCAATAGGGAAGTGTAATGGGTATAAAATAGTAAAAATTGAAGGAGTTATTGATGAAACGAAATTTGTTTTTAAATCTAGAATTGGGATCACGGTTAGACCCAAATTTTCAAAACCCACCATTTTCATCAAAAAGAGTGCTAAACCCAAAAAAAATCAGGAATGAAAATTTAAATAATAATGAATTTAAAAAAATTTCATGGGTGTGAAAATTCTTCCCATAATAAAACTTTCTGCCCTCATAAAGCCACATCAAGGACAATGAGAAAACCAAACCCAACCGAAATGCATTAATGGACTCTTTTGCTATGCATCACCCCCAAAGGCCAAAACACATCCATGTATCAATTAAGGAAGAAATTTTTTAAAAAACAAAACATACAACTCTTTACTGAAATGATCAAGCACATTCTAGATTTATCCCAAAAGAAAACTCCTCAAAATCTCTCTGAACAAGGATCAGGCCATTTACCCAAATAGACATGAATATCGAAGAAGGTTACACTAACCTTGAAATAACTAAACCATTGGGAACTATCCAACCACAACGTTTACCAAAAGAAGATTTAGGTGGTTATATAGATCCGAAAGAGACTACCCACATCAATTCCAAGTCCATGGAAAAATGTGAATTACTGGTACAAGGATACAGAAATGGGATCCACACCATAAGCGACAACTTAAATTTTTCCGAGACAGAATCAAGACACCAAATGGGGAGCCCCGAAAAAACTCCCTGGTTCAAGGGGTATAATTCCATTTGATATATTAAGAATAATATCCATGAGACTCACAGTGTGTCTCCCCACCATAAGAACCATCCATCTTAACTTACCAATATGGGTCGGCACAGAAAGACCCCAAATCTTAAAGAGTTGGGAAGACCACATAGTTAGCCCACACAGTTTGGGAAACTGTGCGCTAACCATGTGGATCCTTATACCAACATGGTTTTCTAGGGAATGGTTACTACCAAATGTTAACTCAACATTTCAAGAAAAATCTAAAACATTTCCCCCATACTCAAAGGAAAAAAAATGGGGAAAGAAAGTCATTGGGGTATAACAAGGGGATGATTCCCTCCACCACTTCCACCGAACGAGAAGAAAATAAGAAAGATTACAACACCAAACGTTTAAAATATTCCCATATCTCATACTGAGAATAGTTCATTTTATATGGTTAAAAACTACATTGGAATTTCCTCTGACTACATGCCAGCTTCTTTCCAAGATCTATGGCTAGAGTTTGAATGATTGAAACATCCTCGGCCTCGCAGTTAGGATTTGGAAACCCCCGAATAGAATTATTTCTTCTGATGCTACAAACAACTACACACAATCCTAGATGGGTTCACCAAGACATAACACACTCCAGAACTCACTTTTCCCTAACATGGAAATTCACAGAAATAAGTCTTTAGAGGATGCATTCACTTTACACCTTGTTTCATTGGGTGAGAAACAACAGAAATGAAGGACATATATAAAAACATTTCTCTAAAATAGAGGAAGTCGAGATATCCCAAAAGGAGAAACACATCTGAAAAAAAAGACTCACAAAATATTATACAACTTCACCTTTACAATCAAACGAGCAGGCGACATCACATCGCATCACCGAACATGACCAAAGCGACTGATAGAAATAATACAAGATGGGGGCCTTACATAACACCCCCAAACATCATAGCATTCCAGAAAGGGGCCATAACAGCCTCTCATAGACATATTTCCCACACTGGTGGATTATCATAAACCCCTTCTTCTAAGAGGCTATGAAGAACTTAGAGGCCCTATTAGACACTATCCATACTGACAACCCCGGACAACTTTCACCTTCGACGAATCAGGTAGCTTATGAAACTATGGTCTCTTTCAACCATCCACGAGCACTCTTCCTCCACAAGAGGATCCAAAAAAACAAGAATGAAAATGGTGTAGACACATTCTAAAAATCTCACAAAAAGATTCCTTACATTGATCAATTGAAGGATTTTCTAACGACGAAACAATCCGAGTTGCACTACAGTTGTGCACTAAACCTTAATGGGGGTGTAAATTATCCAATGAGAGAACCCAAGTACCCAACCAAGCTGGTCCATTGGTAAAAACATGCCACAAAACAGATCCAAACTCATTAACTGAACCACCTTAAAGGTGTCTTGAAACATGTATCATAGGAGACTATTAATCAAACCTTCTACTCAGCTTAATGACCCAACACAAACACAAAACATAGTTCAAACAGGAGGGGTTCCTGGACTCAAAACATCCCACTACATCAACATTTCCCAAAAAAACATAATATACTCCATCCCAAACAATTCATCAAGTCATCATGTTTTTCTTTAATACATTTATTTGAAAACCAACGGTTCAACAGTTAGCGTATCCACCAATGGTACCCCATGGGCCTCACACATGCTTGTTTTTGTGCCACACCAGGCACCCTCCTCATATTCATCCCGACACTCATCCAGTAATTCCATCAACCATTCATCATCCCATATAACCAAATTCATGTTGTCCCTCATTGAAATGCCAAAGGATAAAATGAAAATTCATTCCACTTTTAAAAAACAAAACGGTCATCCAACCCATCCCTTTTCTCAAAACTGATCAAAATGAGATCAAAATCTCAATTCACATATTAAAAAAAAAATTCATAAGGACACAACCATTTAGAAAAGGAATCACTTTCAAGTTATTTAAATCTATTTAAAAACTTCTCATCGTAAAAAAATACCCTTTAATTGTTTAGAAAACCATATTGGAAACACTTTTGAAAACCAACTTCAATATGGTTCCTGATTGCAAAAGAGGTGTAAGAATACTATTTTCCATTTCAAAACAATTCTAAAAATAAAGTTCCGTCATTTCATAAATCAAACCATTCCCTCTTTATTTTAAAATAATTTCACAAAAACATTGCGCTTCGTAAAACCAAGTCACATTAAAACCAAAGTTCCATGATTTCAAACTAAAGCACAAAACAATGCGAGAGGAAACTAGTTTCTTTGGGTGACTTGGAAATATGATTGGAATCCATATTCCATTCACTTCACCATCACCTTGAGTGTTCTAGGTAATATCCCTGGCTCCACATGGCTTTCCAGACCCTACGAGCTCACTGAGACCATTAACCCAACTCCCTTTTCATTTCCCCTAATCATCATCCGACCAAGTAAAGCAAAAGTCATAGATAAATATCAACTTCTCCTAGTGACTTGAATCCTGACATGAGGTGTGGGGACCAAGCACACAACCTATAACTGGAATTTCATGTCCTGACAATCTTAACTCCACACTATCCTGGCTATTTCCCAATAACATGACTCAAATAGAGAGAACCTCCCCCTTTAATACCATTTTGTCACGAACCGAATATGATCGCCACCAATACTGGCACCAAACCAAGATTGTGACAAGGTACAAAGGGTGTTCCCAATCCCCATGGGCTGGTACAAGTGCCTGGGTATCAAAAACTAAAAATTGGGAATGATTTACCTGAGTTTGTATACTTAAAACAACAAATGAATCCAAGAAATCAAATCTGTATTTATCAAACCAAAACATATTTTACTAAAATTCAGAACTAAATAATAAAATTTTAAAAAAAATTTAAAGACCATTACAAATGTAAAAACCCATGAAAAGACAGCCCAAGAACCTCTACATGGAATGAGGCATGACCCTGAATCCATCTCCACGACACTACATCACGATGGACCGCTATAAACCCAAACCAATGGCAAAAAACCTGTACCCAAACCTGTTACATAAAATAAGCAAGTCTACATACACCCAAAGGTGTAAGTAGGGTGTGACGAAATCCCAGTAGGATACCACCACTACTAGATTCCATGTGATATACATTACATAACAAAAAGCATTGCACGTTTTGTAAATAATAAATTCTTATTACAATTTTCTAAAGGATGCAATAATAAATGATAACAGTTTTCATGTGGGATAATTTTAAAAGACCCACAATTTTAAAATAACTAACAAAGCTACTGAATTTTACAAAAAACAATACCGTATACTGATGGTAAGTAAAAAGGATCTTATGAGAACAATTAATAGGAATTAACCCCTAGGCACTAGATAGTTGTGGGTCTCAGGTACCTCTTATCTCGGTGAGAGTAACCACAAAAAATATTTGTTCTCGTGCACAAGACACTAGTAGGGATCATACACATAACCTAGAGGTCCCCAATCACCATCATCATATTTTAGTTAGAGTTGTAGGAGTCAATATTTCTAAGTGAAATGGAGGCCAAACCCCACGGACTCACTAGCATACAAGTACTCGTCCACCCACCTAGACACCCGAGTTTTCCCTTTGTGCTCAAACAAGTTCAACATTCCAAGGAATATACGTTTCACATGAAAATATCACTTCGACAACACACATTAACCAAAAATCCCCATGTACACCACACAAGTAACAAATTCCACTTTTCAATCAAATGAATTTTCAAATCAAACTCACACCAAAATTCCCTAAAACACTTTTCACATTTCTTTAACACTTCCACAAATCCTTTAAACAATTTTATAAAACCATTACATTATATTAAACTTACATAACATCCCACACAAAAGTCACATAATACCCTTCTCACCTTCACAATTAATTTTATTAATAAACTCACACAAAACATCCCACACCCATGTTTCTCACACAAAACACAATTTAATAAAACATTTTGGCAGTTTATAAAACATTCTAAAAATGTTTGACATCTCAAATCACCACTTTACCATTAAAAACCCCACATTATGTGAACAAACTCACCCAAATAGTACATATACACCCTTACCCATCTTTTTTTTAACCAAATAAAACATTTTCAAATTTTTTTATAAAAAACCCCAAGAGGTATAACCATTTTTTGCACACTAAACCAATTTCAAAACCCTCATTCAAAACCAAAATCAAACCAATACCAATATAAAACAGAATGTCAAGCCGTAAAACAATTATTAAACCACCCCAAAGTCTTATAAACATACATCAAAAAATACCACAAAGATACGAATGAAAAACACACGTTTTCATAAATCACCTTCAAGAAGTACAACATGGTTTTACACTATAAACTCATTGAAAAACCACTTTTCAAGGCCAGAATGACAATAAGGAATTAAATAAACAGGATTGGAAGCCCTTTTGAAGACTAATAAATTACTTTCATATGTTATAAACTAAACACAAATATTACCCCAAGAGTCACACATGAAATGTACCCATTTTCAAGCTAAAATACTACTAAAAATTCAATGTTTAACCAAATCCATCAAAAACAGTTTTCATACCACACAAAACAGATTTTCAACATACAAAATTAATAAAACATGCAAGAAAACTCATCATAAAATGGTTCCACATGTAATCAACCACCCTTTTGAGTCGAAACCCAAAAAACATGGTGTGAAACCTTAAGCTCACCACCACTGAACCACAAGGAATATAAATCCCGACCTAAAAAAAATAACTGACCCAAAAGAAACAAAATCTGACCTCGGTATCCAACCCTAGCTTCTGGATATGAGGAACTCCAAGAAAGAGGACATAAAACTAAAAGAGGATGGAAGGAACAAAGAAGGAATTCTCTTACTTGAAAAATCTTAAGGATATCGGCCCCAATCCACCAATATTTGAATCTTTAAGTACCCAAAACTGGTACTGAGGATTGAAGGATTTATATTAGGTCATGTGGGGACCAAATTTGGTGAAAAAGACTGAAAATTTAGGGAGTTATGAAAGAATCATTTTACCTCATCAAATATGGTCGATTTATGAATTATTGAAAAAGATTTCCATAATCTGTGGGGTATTTGAGCTCCATGAAAGAAAACACAATAAATGGGGTGAGCCTCAGGTGTTTGTATTCGAGTGGGAGGACAAATTGCCCAAAAAAGTAATAAAATAATTAGTATTAATATTTTAAAAAATAATTTAAAGCCGGAAAAGAGCTTACGGGCAGGCCTGTTACCTTAATAAAAAACCCAAATCCATCATGATTTGGGATTTCTATGTGGGTGAAAGGGATATTGGGGTTTTAAAATATTAGGGTATTCCAATTGGGAAGTGTAATGGGTATAAAATAGTAAAAATTTTAGGAGTTATAGAAGAAACAAAGTTTTATTTTAAATCTGAAATTTGGATCACGGTTTGGCCCAAATTTTCAAAACATAACATTTTCACCAAAATGCGTGGTAAACCCCAAAAACAATTCAGGATACATGAGTTGGGGTATCTACATTTGATATTAGATAATATTAGTAAAAACCGTGGGAACTATATTTATAAAAATATATATTAATGAAAGTCACAATATGGCGTCCATTTATGTTATTTTTAACCATATGATAATATCTTCATTTTTATTAGCTGTAGATTATCTTATTTTCATTAAAATACCACTTTCATGTGTTCTACTACTGGGTGTGGGTTTGTCATTGATGCATTGTTGTGTGATAACCATGCAATTAATTGTATTAATTATATCATTACCATCATCATGTTTCATGATGTCTGTTCCCTTAAATTGAAATTGATTTTAACCTCTCTTGGAATATTTATGGGATCATTCACACATTCCCTTTAAAAAATTATGTTGAAATAAATATTAGAGCCTTTAGAATCCTATGAAATTTCACCGAGATATATAATAAATCTAATTTGTATTTCGATAATAATTCAACATTAAATCATATATTTAGCAGCATGGATACTTCTTCTAAATTTTTATTTGAGGAAATTACATAGTTATTTTTTAGTTCTATTATATTATTGAATAATATGTTACCCTTATATATCAAATCCATTTCAGTGAGTTGTATAACTAATGAATGTTGATTTAATATTTGGATTAAATATGATTAATGTTATTTTTATCCAGTAGTGTTAATATAATTATTTATTTTATAGTAACCATAGTCACTTAAGATTATTTGATTTTGTGATAAAAAATTTTCTTATAGAAAACATATGTAGTTGAAAATTACATGTGGACTAATTATATTAATTACGATGTTCATCATATTCTATTAAAAATTGTGTTAACTTTATTAATGTATTTTATTTAGAAAATATTTCCCACGTTTAAGATGAAAACCCAACACATCCAACATGGACACGAGTTATAGTCAAAAAACTAATTTGATAAAAGGGACTAATGATTAAAACTAGAATACACTATGTCATGGTAAGTATAACATTATTCTTACTGAAATGGTAATATAGATAATAATTATTTCAACCTAAGGAAATCATATTATTGAATAAAAATTTTAATGATTATTAATGATATTTTTGGTGTACCTTTTTACGATAAGGTATATATATAACAATTTGGTTTTACATAAATGTATATTTGGAAATAATTAAAATATAATTTTTTGGATGTATTCTATTAGTTATGAAATAAAAATTGGGTGAAAACAATGTTTAAGGTATTGAATATTAATATTAATTGGGATGAATTTTTTTATTTATTAATCTATATTTATGGGTTGGGAAAGACATTAAAGTAAAATTTATTCTTTCATTAAATAATATATTTTTTCATTATCATACCATGCGGTAGACATAAAATTTGTTGTTATTATTTAAGGACAGAAGGAATAAATTATTATTATTTTAGAAAAATTATGATCTTTTTAGTGTTAAATTTTTTGTTTTATGCAAATTAATTTCAAATTGAATAATAACTTTATAGTGTAGGTGAGGAGGTTGAAATTGAAAAACAAAGAAACAAATGATGAAATTTTCATAATGAAATAAATATAAATAAATAATATATATTTTATTATGTTCCATGTACCATCCCTATAAGATTAATATTATGATACTTTATCATTTCCTAACAATTCATGATTGGCATTCCAGATCACCACTTGTTGGAATCAAACTCGAGTAATCCTACATGATATATTTGGGAATAATGTATCCACATAAGCATCATATCAAATATTTATAGATCAATATTATCAATATAAAACATCATAGAGATAAAATTACTAGAATTTAAATAGGTATATTAACCTAAAGTGAAACAAAAAATATCCCGATAATAAAAGAGAAACCAAGAAAGTCCCCAAAAAACATGTCTCCAAGCCTAATGATCAATATTCCCAACCTGAATGTGTTTTTTTCCTTTCTCTAAATTAAAAGAAAAAGGAAATATTCAAACTCTCAAAGGAACAATATCAGTGTGAGATAAATTCCTATTATGGTTTCACCAAGGATTCGATAATAAGATACAATATTAATAAACCGAATAATTAATTTAGGATTAGATAAACAATACATGGAAGTAAAAGTGAATATTAAAAAACATGATGTTTTGGAAAAATTTAAAATATTCTCTTAAAAAACCTTTTATGTAAACATTTTATAAAAATTCAAAAAATCAAGGGTAATGAAAATTAAAAAATAGTATGATTTATGTATAAAAATAATCACAAAATAATAATTTGATATTCTGACATGACATACAATAGTTTCTTTATATTGGATCCTCACAAACATATATTGTGATTGTGGAAATATGGAAAAATGTATGTCAGTCAATGGCCAAAGAAGACTTACAAACATACGACTGGGGATAAGGTATCCCAAAAATATTTTTTTAGCATTGTATATTGTCAATCATTTTCTAGGTGTATTACACCATAACTTGTTTGACCCAAATACCTCATAAAATACATAGTATTTAATGTTATAAAAAACAATCTTAAATGTGAAAATTAGTTATATATTGTTAGAAAATCACATATTTTCCTTTTAAATATGTCAATTTTCTTTAAAAACAAATAAAAAGGTTTTAATAAATTCATTCCAATTTCTATTAGAATAGAAATCGGATATTATAAAAAAATTAACTAATTTTCCAAAAAATATATTTACAATTCAATTTCCACAAATTAAATACATTATTTTACATCAATTCTAAATCACAGAAAAATGCACTTCAATTATGAATTTTACCTAATTTACATGTAAAAGTATATTAAATTCTTATTTTAATGTGAATTTCTATTTTCAAAATAAAATTTAAATCAATTCAGTAAAAATAATGATATTTGGGGTCAAAATAATTTGATAAACTTTAAAAAACCCACATCACTGTGATCACAATATAACATATCACCACAACGAAAATTGATAACTGTATTGAAGAATTTGAATAATATATATATAAGAAAAAAAAAGATTAAAATATAAATTAATAGATATTTTATCCTATATCCAAATAGAGATATAAAAAAACATATTAATGATAGAGAAATATATAAGGAGATAGAGAATTGGGGCATAAATTTTCTTGGGGAGAGATCAAATTATGTTATACAATATATAATCGATTATAGAAGGGGTTTGTAGGATGAAAAATATTCCAATGAGATCTCAAAAAACCATTTTTTCTCTCTAATGTCGAGTTATAACAATATGAGGTTCATCTGGGGGTGTTGAGTAATTTTTAAAATATTTTAGAAATTAAATATTCCCATATGAATATTAAATTGGATAGGGTCACATGGTTTTCCAAAATGTGTTCCCAAACTATTTTCAACTGTAAACGGGTGCATATATTCTAATAAGTGGGATATGGGTTAAAAAAATTGGACACCTACTATGAAAACATTTACTGACTAGGTATTCATGTGTTTTCTCTAGAAGGATATACAGTTTAGAAAAATATGTCCAAAAATGAATATCATAAAAGAATATTTTTTTCAAAATTTACCTTGATGAACCAGTAAAAAATCCTTAACAAAAGATTTACAAAAAGATGTTTGAAATAGTATCCACACATATTTACATGATTTTATAACCCCCCACCCCACATAGTGTATTTCTATCACCAACTTCATTTTAATAACTACTAATGGAAAAAAAATAAGTGGGAACCGTTCTCTCATCAGTTTCACTATCTTCTATGTCTCAATACCTTCCAAAACATGATTAAATGACACTCTAACAAATGGAATCATTCTCTAAAAAATTTCCTTGGTTTTAGAATCAACAGTCCTAATGTGATGTTTATTTGTAGATAAATTAAGATCCATGTCACAATAAATACAGATTAGATCCTAAGATGGATCAAATTTTTTTATTCTGATATTACAATACATGAAACTTTTTATGTATTGATGTAAAATATTGAAGAAGTGATAAATGATAATACAAATTCCCATCCTACTCAAATACTACAATAGGTCACCAAAAGGAAGGACAATTCATCCCATGCCTCACATGCTACCAATGACAAAATCATGGGGAATAATTTAAGATAACATAGTCAATAACTAAAAATTACAATGGCCTATAGTGAAAATCGGAATAAGAGTTATACCTGTTTTGAGCATTCAAAATTTTCAAAAAATAAATTTATTTATATTTTATCATCACATTATCTATGATCATCCCATACAATGAACATTTAGTGGTCTATTACGAAGTAAATAGAGATTTCTAAGGCTATTCATAGAAGGGATCAAAAGAAATTATTCTTATTGGACAATGATAAATGTGGGTCTATGAAAACTCAACCATCCCCAAATGTTCATAACATACTCCACCAATGTCAATAACTCAGCCATGATTAAAATACTCAAGAATATGTATAGTTATCTTGGTCTATCCACCTGACATATGATGAAATTCTATACTCAAACTATCCTGACATACCAATTCATCCTAACGGCCTCTCCAAAAGAATGAAGTAATTTATGGACTCCTATTAGAGATTATAAGAGATCTATCTATGTGAAAATGAACCATCCCTTTCACAAATATGATATCTCATCTCTTCAACATTATTTATATCATGAAAGGGTATAATGTGAGCATATTTGGATACCATTTTCTTAAACTATATCACATTCTTTATTTTATGGGTACATGAAAATCCAAACATAATGTCTAAAGAGATCTCATACAATATCCATGATGTAACTGTATGTGTCTTAAAAAACTCAAAGGTCTCTATAACTCATCCTTGACATTTTCCCCCATATAATAATATATGAAAAAAATTAGAAATGCCCCATATCATTCCTCCCCACTAGAATTGACATTGAATGTCATCTATCATAATTCAGGTTCTTGGATGTACTACCTGCTAGGAAATATGAAATCTCCCAAAATATATTTTCTTATATGTAATGGTACTCAGTAATATTTTTTTATTCATATAATACCCTTACTGGAGAACATAAAATCATCCACTATATCACTGTCACAAATAGCATTTGTAGTTCTTAAAAATTCCTCATAAAACAATTGTTCTTGATGAATAATATTGAGAAGAGAGCAAGATAACAAAGAAAAATCCAAAGAATACCTTTCCCTAGATTCTTATACTCTAAAATAAAACCATGAAAAATTATCCATCACGTTCGACTCTTTTGATGATTCTTTCACATCCTGGATTGTCATTTTTCTAGTCAAATAAAATGTGATATCTTTCCCTTTACATGAGTTATAAGTGATTTCAATATAAAAATGATTATATGTATTCCACTAAATTCATATAGTATAGATTCCTATAATTTCTAGAGAATATATAACTTATGTTATTTTGGACTGAATACATGGTAAACCTTTATCCTAAATCGTAATTATACCAACTATTATGTTTATGTATCTCATATAGGAGTTCGTAGTCAGGTGTCAAATAATTAATCTCACGTGGCCTAATATGCCAAGGTCTATAAGAAATTAGAATATAAACCTACATAATAACTATTCCCAATCCTAATCATGTTGCTTCAATGAAGACCACAAATCCCTACCTAGCTTCTGAATGTGTCATCTCAAAGAAAATGTCAATATATAATTCAACTAAACAAAAAAATTTGAAATTTATTAACCAAAGAAAAAATTACACCCTTACAAGGTATATCATTTAAAATAAAAATAATATAATTAAATAACTCTAAAACTATTGATAATATCCATTTAATACTAATTATATATGTATGATAAAAACATTACATAGATTTTCCCATGAAAAAATATCTTCAAATTTTTTTGGATCAACTGAGATACCATGTCCTAACACCATGTATCTTGAGAAATTCACTTCTTGAACCCAAAAATCACATTTAGATATCATGGTATAAATTCATTGAGTCCTAACAATTTTAGAACTTCTCTCATAATATTAATGTGATCATCATAGAATAGAGTGTAATAAATTATTTAACCCACAAATACTATCAGGAATGTATAAAGATACTCATGGAATTTCCTATCCATTAATACAATAAAGATGAAATAATGATTTAAATGTCAAAATAAAATGATAATGTATTCATAATAACCATACATGACCCAAATAGTGGTTTTTTTAATGTAACATTCTTTTATTCTAATGTTTTGATATCCAACTCAACGTTCGCTCATAGAAAACCACTTCACCACTACCAACTAATCAAACAGATCGTCAATTCCAAATGACATGTACTTATTACTTAATGTGACACTATTGAGTTTTTGTAACCAATAGAAAGGATGTGTGACTAACCATATTTATTAACATAAAGCATAAGTTGATATAAAGGAGAAAATATCATTCAAAAAAAGTGTTTCTATAACAGATCATCCAACCAAGTATTCAACACTACTATTTAATCTATTGGATTGTGGAAGAAGTAATAGATACCATCTGAGTACCAGGTATGAAATTTATTGAAAATGATACCTCAATTATAGTTAGAACACTAGAGACCCCACTAGGGAAAATATTATGAAACACGAAGACATGTGGAAGGAGATAACCACACAATGATTATTGATCAATGTGAAAAAACAACATTTACCACATTCTATAAATCTAGATAACTTTTTTGGCTCTACACAACATGTAGACCAATTCTCTTGGAAGGATAGGACACACCCCATCAGGTGGAGTAGTGGAGACCCTTCAAAGATAGATAAAAATTTACCATTTATTATTAATGCTCCATTCTATATAGAAATTCATGTCAAGATGTTTTATATTGAAAACAATAAAATACCATGCATGAAAAGTCAATATTTAAAGATATCACATAATAATGATAATGCAGACCCCACAAATTATTCATTATGAGGGTTGTATTAATGTTCATCATAGAAGATTAAATATCTATCTCATTATTTAGAAGGATCTCAACAATGGTTGAAATGAACGAATGAGATGTGAGTGTATGAAATAAAGGTGTAACTAAAGATTAAACAATAGTGATGGTTCCTCTAAAATATGATAGATCTGTAACATCTTCTTGTAGATAATCATCTACTATGGTAATTTTCTTCATTATGGATTTGTGTGTCTAGATCACATAATACCATGAAGCATCTAAATTCCCCGCAGTTGTTTTTGGAATAGATAGTATCATGTCATGACATAGAGTATAATATTATTGAATGAACTTATGAGTTATACCTAGATGTCCAAAAAACCAAATATATTTTGCACCATAGTGAAAACTTGTTTGGAGTACTCATCCTAGTCACCCTGGTAAAAAATCATAGGTCTTATACAATGAACATCATGATGTCTTGAATAACCCAGATTACATGTACAACTATGATAATATTTATTCTTTCTCATCCCATTACTGGAACTGATAGAACATCCAGTTTGTGGAAAATGAGATCCCATATACTCTATCATACTATGAAGTTCCATCTCAACCGTAAATTATATATTCATACCCTCAACATGAGAATATATATTCATTAACAAAATATGTTAAAGAAAGTTATATATATATATATATATATACAATATCACATAATTGAGTGTTCATCTTCTTTTTTGATACTATATTAGGAGAAAATGGCATAATATTGGTGATGTGATTAGCATATTTTTCCATGGTCATCATAGACTTCTTGATTTTTAAAAACTCTATAGCCATAGAAAGCACCATAGACTATGAATAAAACTATTTGGTGAAATAGCTTCAATTAAGTTCATGTCTATGTCATCAGGTATATATTCCATCACCATTGTGTTCCACAATCTCATGTAAGGACCTTCCATATTGATAGTGTCACATTTCCCTTCATAGTATCAAACATATCCAACAAATAAAATAAAATATCCATCATTCTCAACCAATTCTCAAACTCATAATGATCGTTTGATAATTGGAATTTCAGTTTCATATGATGATCGAATTCCTAAGAATTAATCCTAAAATTATCTCTCTAGGGATCCACTTATACTAAAAACGTTTTAATAGGTGATGTTTCATGTCTATGATCATTGATATCAATGAAAAGACCTCAAAACCATTTTGGTATAGGGAAGTGTTATCAAATTAATTTCTCAGAAGAATCATCCAAGATCAAAATCAAATGTATTCACATTGGAATGTTTCAAAACATCATCAAAATACATCATTCAAGAAATCACAAGGAATACTATGATCAACATAAATTAAGATCAAAAAGGGGAAATTAATATCATAAGATATTTAAATAGTATTTTGTTCTCAATCCATCCAAATCATGTTTAGGGAATATACTAACAATAATCATACAAATATTGATCGCAAGCTACTCATGGTGATTTATGGTTAATTATGATAAAAGATGGTTGGACACTCACATGTAAAATAATTCTATATATTGATAAGATAAAAAATATTTACTATCCTCAAGGAATGATTCTTAACACTCATATATGATACCTATTTTTAATGATCCAACATGGATACCTTAGTATTGTGGTACTTAATCCTGTTCTGACATGGCCTGAAGGGCGTTCCCAATATCCATGAATTGCTAACTATCACCTACCATCATATAAGAAAAATGCAGAAATAATATTTTAACATAAGAAATGTAAGAAAAAGTTAAAAATTGGTATGATTAGTATAATACATTATAGTGAAAATTGTAACAAAATTTATACATGTATATAAACCCAATGTTAAACAACAATGTAATAGGAACTGATAGATAAACAATGAATGTACCAAGGTACACGTCACTCCAATGAAAAAGATCAATACCCACCTCCTCCATTAGGAATTTATTCCATTATCATATCCGTAAGAAGTAAATATTTAAAAAAACGAAGTATATTCAATGTGTGAACTAAAAGACAAATATCATGTCAGTAAGGATTCCATCATTATATTCAGCATTAATTAACCAAATAATTATTTCAATTTTAAATAAAACCTGAATGGAATTTCAATAACATATTTAAATGAAATATCATACCTCTTTATAGAAGAACATAAATTAATATTTAATATAAATTAATATTTAATATGATGTTTCCATGTTATGGGATCCTCACCACCTATATAGTGATAATGGAAATGTGATGAAATATCTCACACACTGGCTAATGAAGAATGACCAACATCCCACATGGAATATGTTCTTTAAAAAGAATTATGTTAGGGTTGTAAATATTTAATACGATTTAATGTATCTTCTCAACATAGCATGATTTATCCAAATAACTCCGGAACTATATAAGATTTTATTTTCAAAAATAATAATAAATAATGACAAATTTTTTCTAAATAATTAAAAATATAATTTTTTTATTTTCCATTTCATAATTCCAATTTCACATTAAAACCCAACACATGTTTTTTTAATCGATTCATGACACTTTATAATTTAAAGAAAATGAGTTCTTATAATATTAATTTAACCATTTTTGAAAATCCTTTTAACAATTCAATTTCCACAAATACCATTCCATAGTTTCCATCAAATTAATGTCACAACACAATTTACTATAATGTGAGGTATACACCAATTTTAATTCCAAATAATTTTCAAATCACAATTTGATGATAATTGTAGTTTTTATAACTATATTGAAAAAAATTTAATTTAATTAAATCTTTTTAAGGTTAAATAATTCATCCAACCTTTTACGGAACCACCGACAATATATAAAAGGATTGTGTATCACAACACATGTAATATGAATCCCCAATAAAAAACATCAGAAATAGAGATAAGAAAATCAAACCTAGATTCATGATCATAAATAATGTATATTTTATTCTCTATCACCATGGACATATAAAAACCCAACAGAGGAGAGAATAATTGATCATTATACAAGGAAAATTTGAATAATTGTTATTTAGGATATATTTAATGGTGTTCCTGAAAATTATATTTATTATAAAAGTGGTTTAGAGGATCCAAAATGGGTATGTGATGGATCCAATGACCTAGTTTTTTTACTGTAGATGATCTTTTTATTTCCCTTTCACACATAGTAATATAATTTGTATATATACATTTATGATTTGGATTATCCACCAAAAAATGTTCAAAGTCAAAACTTTTAATTGTGGTGAATATGTTCTAATTTTTTTATTATAATTTATATAATGGGTTGTTTATTTTATACTATGAAATTTTGATATAAGAATATTACTTTTTATTATTTATAAGGCACACAACACTAATCCAATAAACACTGATGACTTTTTTAAATGTTCCCATTATAACATAACTATTAAAATTTTGGGAATGAATAAGAATAAATATTATTAAATTTTATTTAAAAATATTTTGGATAATTAAAATATATCATTAAAGAATGTATTTTATTAGTAAATAAATTACAATATTGAAATTTTCTTAATAAAAATTATTTATTATTTTTGAGAAAAAATAATGTAGTTAATTAAAACAAACATTAGGTGTTTAATTTTAAAAAAATACCATTATTTTTGACATCATCAAGAAATTTTTTTCTTAGATTGAGTGTTTTTATTTTCTTAAATGTGAATTTTTTTTTGTGAATTTTGAAAATATCCCATTATTGTAAAATTAATATTTAATTTAATAATTTATTTATAATTAAATTTACCAATAATATTTACAATTTATTTCTATGTAAAAAAAATTATTCACCCTTTTTATGATATTTAAATACATTATTTTGAATAATATTTATTTATGATTTTTTCATAGGTATATTTTTAAAAATAAAAATGTATTATCTTATTAATAATTTTACATGTGCAATGATTCTCTGATTTAATTAATTAATATTACCCCTAGTAATGGATATTTTTTTATACTACATTTCTATATATAAAAATTTAATATAATATCTTGATAATAAATTTTCAAAGAGTTAATGTAGTTTCATTTTATACATCTACTTTTACATTTTTTGAAAAATACTTTTTCAATAAAAATTTCTGGATCATATTAATATTAAAGTCTAAAAAAATATAGAAATTGATAGATTTTTAATATATTATTAACCCCAATAATGAATGTATGGTAATATTTTCAACATTATGTTTTCAATAATATAGAGTAAAAGGTGAAAAAGTAGTCATCAATTAAAAAGTGTAAATTTAGAAAAACCTCTGTAAAAAAACTGTTAAGAACACTATATTTCAGTATAATTATTATTTTATGAAATTAACTTGTAAAATTTTATGTTAGGCTCAAAATATAATTACATATTCCATATATTTCATTAAATGTGATCGGTACAATAATTTGTTAAGGGGTAAAAGAAAAATATCACCCTATTTCTTTTAGAGATCTCTTATATTATCACATAGGGACTAAAAATGATGTACTCGAGATATTTGTTATTTATATAACGAATAAATTATATTCATTTTCCAAACTATTTTTTGTTTCTATTTATTTTTTAGGGAAGATAATCACATAGAGAATGATGACACACCGAGTTTAAAACATTTGAAACATCATGGTAAAAAATTAAAAAAAAAAATATATGTTATTTAATTGAGATGATTTCGATTTATGAAAGTATTTAATAATTTTTAATTAAGTATTTTATATCTTTAAATGTATTATATTATAAATTCATTATAATATTGATGAAATTAAATTCAAATAAATGGAAAAGTGACCAAAATGATATTTATATATAATATGATAACTAAAAATTGAATAATTATTTAACACTCTTAAAAGAAAAAAACATAAATGTTATGATAATAAATATTCTAATATATCATTTATTGTCAATTTATTATCCAAATTTTTCCCTATATGTAAATCTATAACCCATTATTTATAGGAAATTTTTTCCAATCTATAATATTAAAACTGGTTTACCAATGTGTTAAACAAGGATATACAGGTTACTTTTTATATTAACATCATCTAAATCCTATTAATTTATATATTTAAACATTATCATATGCCAAACTGTAATCCCATAACATTTTTATGTATTTATATTGAATATAACCTTACTATAATTTAATATTTTTTGAAATTCTAAAAGAGGTCCTTCCTTTATTTAAAATGATTACATCATCTATTATTATTTTCATAATTCATGAAGTGTTTTTATTAGAAAATAAGTACCCAAGTACCATATAAAAATCCCAAAAAATTACCTATATCACCGTTTTTAATCATAAATTATCCATTTAAATAATTTAGTGAGATTACATAAGAGTTTGTTTAAAGTTGAAATATCAATATTTATTGGGATTTTTTTTCATTAACATACATTGAATCATATTAAGACATTATAATACAATAATGTCGGTATATTTAAAATAGATTGATGTTATTTACGTCAATTTTATACCCTATATCCATATCCTCTTCCATAAAGTGGGAAAAGAACAATTGTCCGGGTGTATAGTATACTACTACCTCATGAATTTACACAATTCATTTTCCAACACCACAACTCACATATTGTTGTATGATGGAATATAAATATATATAATATATTAATTATACATTTATAATTATATATAAATTATATTTTATTACCGTTTAATTCATTTAAAAATGTGTATGTGGTTCCTATGAATGTGTGGATTACAACATATACATGATGTGACATGATTAATTTTCCATAAAAACATCACTTGATATATATATATATAATATTATATATCTTTTTTAATGATAATTCATTTAAAATTAAATATTATTTATTTTCATTCCTCTATGACCATTGAAAAATAGAAATATAGCACCCTAAACTTGGTAACCTATATCTAGTGTCTATATTATTAAAAATGTATAAAATCCATGTAATCACCACTTATATACAGAATAATGTATTAGTATTAGAAAAATATATAAAGACATGATATTCTTATTGGTATTTAAAATAAAAAAATACACAAATTATTTTCTTTCAGAACACCAATATTCGAGTTAGCATATCTCTTCCTATCAACAAAAAAATTCATAATTGTATCTTTGAAAAAATGAATCATATGAAATGGGTGATCTCATATGTTTAGTAAGGGTAATAATAAAATTTATGCTATAAATATATAATACATAAATAATTTGGAATGATAAAAGAATAAAAATATGAAATTTAATTAATAATTTTAGCATAATATTGGACTAATAAATGATGGTCAATGAATTCGATATAAATTATCAACTAACCATTAATATTAACAGTGGATATTATAAATAATTTAATGATCACATGTAGAATCAAAATATAAAATCATAATAATGGATTTAATAATTTTATAAATATTATAATGTTATTGATGACTTTTTCCATGAAATCTAATTAACTTGGTATGAGTTCATCCAAAGAGAATTTTTTTGTCACATGGGTCTTGTCGATGCATCGAGGGGGATATAAAGGGCCCCAAACCCCACTCAGAAAGTCAATTTAATTCTGAATATGAAATTAGAGACAGATAATAACCATAGATATTTATATAGAGAATATATTAATAGAAATGATAATAACTAATGTAATCATTTAGAATAATCATAAACCATATACAGTAAAATAGTAAAAATAAATGAAATTGTATATCCCAAGTCAAACTAATCGAAAAGAATTTTGAAAAACAATATAGATTGTATCATTAAATTATATCATCCATAAATAATCATTAAATTAAATGAATTTCATTATTATTGTATAACGATTTCTAAATATTTTGTGTAACATTTACTCTAGAAAATATATTTTCCTAAATCATTATATTTATATCATAAATATTAAATAAAATAAAATATTTTAAAATAATTTTCTTTTAAAATAACTTTTTTAATATATTAATTTCTGAACTATTTGAAAAAAAATTTAAGAACAACCTTGTATATATGAAAATGGATTACCATTGAAATGGTGTTCTTGGAAATGATAAATCCATACAAGCTCTAGATTATAATAATATAATTTCAATTTCATTATTAAAAGGTTTAAAAGGTTATTTAATGAGAAAATGAAGAGATGATACATTTAAAAAAAATACTAAAAATGTAAATAATCAGTTTAAATGTCCTTATAAATAATTTAAATAATGAAAAAAATAATTTAAAACGAATTTTTTAATCACGGGATTGAATGAGAAACTAGTTTTGACTTAAGAGTGAAATAAATATTGATTTTATTGAAAGAATTTAATTAGAATATAATGTACCAATTAGAGGAAAATTGGAACTATTACTCAATGAAATATCAAAAATATCCATATGATAATAATATATATTAATTTTTAGATATAAATATAAAATAATATTTCAAATGTTGATATAAATAAAAATAGTCAAAAAAATTGATGAGATTGTGAGATAAAAACATAACACATTTGTAAAAACTAAATCATAATTCCAAAACAAAATAGCCTTACTCAAAACATTAAATAATATTGTAATAAATTAATTAATGATATAAAATAAAAAAAATTCTTTTTATACACTATGTGATATAAATAAATGATTAATATTTCTTATGTGCTACCAAAGTAAAAGTGAGGTGAGAAACCCTTACCAAATTGAGTTAGACTCATGATGTAAGTTAATAATCATAGATAGTAAAAAATTATGTTAATTATTTTACATAATAATAATAATTTTTGAATATATAAATAAATTTATTAAACATGTTAATAGATTATCTATGATTAATTAATTACTATGTGTATATTAGTTGTTTCAATGGTATTTTTATTATGTATCAAAAATAAAATTTGTAGGCTTACACTGGTCAATGATGTTATTTTTTAAAAATAAATAGAGTAATTATATTAATATGATTATCATGTTTGAAAATAGATTAAAACTTTAAATCCATTCATAATGTAGGTTTTTTAAAAATAACATATGTCTCAATCATAATGACATGCAGTCTTTGGAATTCATGAGTATTGTTTCCATTCATTTGTCGTCATTTCTTATTGAAGTTATGTATCATCTCATCATTACATAATTATAATAGTTTTTTCTATAAAATATTAATCCATTAAATACTCTTATATATATCATCGTTGTTTTAAGGTGATGAAAAGAGTGTCAAATCACTCTGTTATGGATCTAGTCATCACGTAAACAAATGAAAATGTAATTTTTATGTGTATCAAATAAAATGATATATATTATATTTGTATAAAGAAAATAATTTATTCAATAAAATAATAAATTCATTTATATTAAAAATTTTAGAAAAATGTATCCTTATTACCTTCCATTTAAATATTTTGTGAAAAGAAAATCATATCATTTAGTGAGACCGTAGTCTTCATTACACATGATAGGAGTTCTAATTTAACATTAGAGGAAATATAAGATTGATAGATGACATTAAATTAATGTTATAAAATATATTTATATGTCACCTTCTTCTAGGATTATATCACAATTAACTATGAATATTAAAAAGTTGTGGAAATAAAAATAAAACCAATAGGAATAGTTATGAGTTATAACTATTCTTGGACTAGTTCTATAGTCTTGCACCTAAAGAATTACTACAATTGAATTGTGAAAAATAAATGGAATATAGTATTAGGATATTACTTTTAGGAATTTATTTAGGAATTGATTTTCTAAACCAATTGGTTTATATGGTTTTACTAAAATAGGATAATGGGTATCTATTTTATAAGTGAGCTGAGTAGCACACAATTTGTTTTGGATAACAAGAACATGTACCAATATTTCTCACATTCCAGAAGGATAAATAATTTATTATTATATATAATTAGAAATTATAAGTGTATAATATATCCATAAAAATGATTTTTTAAAATTATTCAAGGTGGTTTTATAACTTACCTCTTTATTTTATCCAAACATTAAAGCTATATTAACATTATTTGTGCTGAATTTATTATATTTTTTTCAATATTCATTTTTTTAATATATTATGTCTACCATAATGTTTAATACCTATTATTATGATTAAATATATGTAATCCATTAAAATAGTTTACATTAAATTAAGTGTAGAATTTTATATTAAAATTTACCCAACATATGATATTAGAAAGCCTATTTTCAATGATAAAATGATCAAAATATTACAACATTTTAATATAAAAATTGAATATATTATTTATTAAAATTACGTAAATAAGATTAATTAATAAATATTTTTTTCTATTTATTCTTTTAAATAAATTTATAATATAATTCAGTTATATAAATTATTTATATGTCAATTAATTTTGTAATTAATATTTTGTTCTTTCAATATTAATAAAAATTGATATTTTCTATAAATGTACCATAAAATCTCCCTAATCTAGTTTTTATATGAAGGTTTTAGAAAATAATAATAACTTTTCAGATACTTATTATTAATTGTGTAAAAATTAATATATATAATGTTCACTGTGAATGAATAATGTTTCTTACAAAATATTATTGTTTTAAAAAAAATCATTCCCTTTTAAATCATGGATATTTTATTTCAAATCAATATATGACCATAAAATTTATATTGTACATCTGTAAAATATAGAATTTTCATAAATTTTTCCTTATTATCTATACCCACAATCCTCTAGAATTGGTTATAGTTGAAATTTTTTTATGATATTATTTTGATAGAGTATTGAGTTTCACTTAAACCTTGTGTTGAGTGCATTGATAGATGTAGAAGATATTGAATTTATATGAAAAAAAATATCATTATTTTTAGGGGTTTTATATTGAATTATAATCTTTGTTTTTGTGTCACTTAGAATAGAAAAAATGATGTTTCAATTTTAAAATCTCATTGTATTATATTCTAGAATAAAATAAATTGTGTCCTTGAAATTTAATGATGATGTCTATAATCATGGGTTTAAAATTTGATAAATCATTTTTTTTAACCAAATCATAAAATTAGGGAAAATAAAATCTAATATTAAAAATATATAATGTAAAATAAAAAAAGACATATTAAATAATGAAAAATTATTTTCTCATGAAATGGAATGTTTGTGGAAACATAATATATGGACAAATGAAATGATTTAAAAATCGTAGAGGGAGATTTATGAAATTTATCAAAATAAAGGGAATGACTAATTTAATTTTATGGACCTCAAAAAGAAATATATGATAATTAAAATGACCATCGGGTTTACCTAAGATATCGTTTTACAATAATATTTATTTCAATATCATTTTCATCATGTTGTGGAATTATAATGATATATGTAATTAAAATATTTTATAACATAATTACGAAATATTATTCTTTTAATTCTCAAAAATAAAAAAAATCATTAAATCATTTTACGCAACATTTCATAAAATAATAATTTAATATTAATGATTATTTTTTAGGCATTATGTAATATAATTAAATTTAAATGAATTAAATGTTCCCTATAAGAGAAAAATATATTTTCATCTAATTATAAATACATTAGATAACCTATATGGGTTTCACATGTTATACATCATAATAAATTTTTCTATAAACCTCAATATAATTAACACTTATTCAATAATAATATTTATCTGTCAAATCATTTATCTCAAAATAATAAAATATTAAATAGAAAATCTAGTAGTAAAGTGGTTAGTTCTTGACAAGGATCATCCTTTTTTGGATTTAATCCAAATTAACACTTCAAATAAAATTGTTTTTCAATTATATATTTTTATCCTTAATTTGATATAATATTATTATATATAATTTAATTTTAATAAATTTTTATAGTTCATAATTACTTCAACATAATTGATTAGATAAAACTAATGGGTTACTAAAGAAATTAAAATAAAATTTATTATTATATTATCATCATATGAAACTTATTGAGTGTTAAAATCCTTCATTAATTTGTATTTTAGAATTAAAACCATTAACTAGATTTTTTTTAGTAACATTAAACAAAAACGTAATAATATTTATATAAATACAGTTCTTGTGAAATAATTATAAATTAAATTATCCCAAAAAAAATAATATTGATTAAAATACTCATATAACATATTCACCAATTCCAAACAATAACACATTAATCATACAAAACATTTATTATTTTACCATAAGCTAGACCTTGATTATAAGATGTAAACCATTCTTGGGGGTGTGCTACCCATTTTATAGTACAGGTTTACCCTTTGAGTCCATAAATTAGATGATCCATCCATAGTGGTCATATTATCATAATATGAATAGTTTTGAAATCCCATGGAGTTTTTTACAGTTGATGAATGGTTTCGGAACACCATCTTGTTTTCCATAGATAATATTGAGCCCCATTTTGGGCCATAAGTAGGTGGTACAAGGTTATTCCAAACCAGAAATCCAACCTCTAGAAACATCATCGATTGGATAGTAGAGAATTTCATGGTTTTAATAATGTATTTAAAACTATCATAACACCATGTGTAAACATTTCACCACATGATATTAGGGGTGGATGGTTAGGGATCACAAATTATCTTACCATTTTTTCATTCCAATAAACCATTCACATTGGCTTTAATACATCCAAAAACATTATTAAATTTGATAGAACCCCCGTTTTACAACCCTGTACATCCCCACATTGACTATAAAATGTTCCGTGTCATATTGGAGGCTCATTAGAGGATTTATAGTCTCTTAAAACTGATTATTAAGAAAATAGATAATCTGATAGGTGAAATTGATCACTAACTAAAATGTGATATCATGTTTGATTAAGTTTCAATCTCTCCACTATTTCTCTTTATTTTATGGATATTTATTTTATAATTATATTTTATATATCTATGTATAAATTTATATTATTTTGTTGATTATTGATCATATGTTTTGATGTTGTATAATCTCCAACGTTGTTATTTGAGATTCTACACATCAAAATAATGTCAATGCTTCAGAATTTATTTCATAAAAGACCATAATGTACACTGTATATATTATAATTCTCATATCCTAGATAATGATAATTTTCTAGTTGTATAATTTCATTTTCATGATGTTTAATTTAATTTCACTTAAAAAATTAATTGAGTCACCATGAATTTGAAAGAACCTTCTCATATCACAATAGACATGCTGTAAATTAAGAGACTGTGCATGGTGAAACCCCATGGGGTGTTCCTATTTTTTTAAGGATAAATTTAGAATGAGACCATTTATTTATAGTTTATATAATATTAAAACAATTTTGATAGTGTGTTAATTTAATTTTTATATGTATTGGTTGGCCTATACATGATAGGCTAATGAGTTATGAGATGATTCGTGGTAATTGGGTTAATCTAATAATGGTTCATATGATGTCTGTAGATTATATTAATAAAATACATCATCAACCTTGTCATGATTGATTTATATTTTTTATTTTGATCCTTTATATTTATATTTAAACAATGTGATGTTTCTGTTGGATTGACTCTCCTCATGCATGTGTGGCTAGACCGATGTACTAGTCCCTTGATGAAGGCATAAGAATTGGTCTTTGACATAATTTCTATTTAACTAATATTTTTTTATTGAATAACTATCCATTTACACATTATAATGATTCTATACTAATTCCCAAAGTATCCATAATAATGGTTCTAGACTGATGATCATGGTACTCATGATAATAACGATAGACTATTGTTCTATGAATCTATGAGAATAAAAACTCAAATACTATGCCAAGGTGATGAAATGAAATTGAATTTGAATGAAAATGGTAACCCTTTTGAATTAAATTAAACATGTGAGTGATTTATTAGAAATCAGCACTGGTTGAAGAATGTATGATTTTCTTTGTTGTCCCAATGAAATCAAGGGAAAATGTGGTCAATTAAATAAAAAAAATATTAATGTAGATTAATTAAACAATTATCTATTATAATTTATATAATTGTTTACATTTTTATATACTCAATATTTATTTATAATCTATTGGTTCCGGAATACTATATTATGCTCACACCCTATATGGTCTTCCAATTAATACCAGGTATACTTCATGTTTGTAGGTATTGAAAGTGGAATGTTCCTTATGTTAGATATAAGAGCTGAGATTCGGGATGAGGCATGGATAAGGGAACTAGATAGTACATCAGGACCCAATTTTTAGTTTTCATTATATATTTATATTGGAGTTCACAATTACACATGACACATATATGGAATTAATTATCTATATTATTTTGATTATATTCTTTTCCCAATTTTGGGATTCTATAAGTGATTCATGGTATTTATTAGTTTTTTTGAATTTTATAATAGACTTTTTTATATTCATTTCACATTGATTTACATTGATGATAAATATAACATAGTCTTCACATATGGCTTATTAAACCCTCGCTATTAGTAATCTCCCTCTGGCATATGGGGAGGCATGCTTGAGGTTATTAATAATCTAGATCGGTTAAAACATATGGGGCACCTGGGATGGGATTTTATAATGTTTTATCAGATATGGATTTATTCTATTTTTAGTTTTATTTAGAATTTTGAATCGGTGAAAGGATTTTTGAATGTTTTAGGTTTTGTAAATAATATTTTTCATGATAATACGTGACCCATGTTTTATAAAAACCCCTTGATTCTGGCATTGGATTTTTTTGAGGATTTTCAATTATTTTAGGATATCATTCTATGTTTTTTGATTAGCTATTTGTGTAATGAAATATTTTTCTTTAAAATTATAATTTTTTTGGTATGATATGAGAATTTATTAATGGATGGACCATTATATGAACATAAGTATTTATGTAACATTTATCATATTAATACATAATGAAAAATAATTTTATGAGGGGGTTATTAGAAATGAACATGTAAATATTTTTTTGAGGTAATTTTACAAAAATGGTTCATAATATTAAAATTATAATAGTCAAAAGATGATAAATATATTTTATGTAGTTGATTGAAATGGTTGTATAATGGAAAATATATAAATATAAATTGTATTCTTCTATGGGTCCCCTATTGACTAGGTTATTGATGGATTAAGGTAATCATAATTTCATATGATTCATTATGTGTTAGTGTTTCTTGAATGAATATTTTATATTTGTATGAATACTTATTTTGAAAATATGAAAAGGATTTCTGATGCTTCCAAATTTTCTTGAATGGAATTATAGAGACATGTCTAGGTGATGATGTTTATTAGTAGGGAGACTGAAAGGGAATTATTGAGAATGAATCTATGATAGATGGAAAAGTGGTAATGATTTTTCTGAGGGATTTCATGGAAGGAAATTTCAATGATTAATACACTTGTTTTAAACATATCATATAAATACTCCCCTAGGGGTTTGTCAAAAATATGAATGATCTGACCCAGGTTTTATATATACATCACCTTCTAATGTTCACAGGAATTTGTGGACTAGTGGAAGTTGTATTCGGGATATAATATGTTTATAAAATTTTGATTCATCTTGATACCCATGTGGAAAAACTAGTTATATAAAAAAACTATATATTAATAGTACTAAAAATGCACATGTATTATATTATTTCTCCAAATGAAAATATGTTAGAAATGATATTTAAGTAATTTATAAAAATGTTTAGAAAACACTTTTAAACTTATTCACAAAAAAAGAGGGAAATAGAGATTTAGTAGTTGAACTAATGAATCATGTCAGAGTTTGAATTTCTGTGACACATCACTGACATAATAATTTTTTTCATGTGAATGTAGGGGTTGTTGTAACTATAGAATAAATTTCATGGAAAAACATAAATGGGATATTATGTCCTAGGTCAATATCATATGATTGATTTATTTTGTTGAGATAGTGAATATGGATCTCATATCTGTGGGAAAATGATTTGAATTCTAGAGGATAACTTGTGGATTTAGGTAGATGATTATGTGGTACAACGTATGATATCTGGAAGCATTTTTATAAGAACATCGCACAGAATATTGGTTGGTATATTTTTCATTGAAGGGGATCAATTACTCAGGTAAGTGATGGATGTTTCTCAATCAGTGTAGTTGGCTATGTCACATTTGTAGCTAGTGTTACCAACCATAAATGGAGTTCTGATCATATGGAATGATGGATAAACTAGAACAATTTTCAATGAATCCATGATAAACACGGCGTGATGTAAGATCTATGCCACACCGGAGTACGTGATAGGGTAATTTTACCATGCACTTGTTTTGAGGTTATATATATATTTTTTGTTATAGTAAATTCATTAAAATAATTTCACTATGGAAATGGATTCTGAATCCCTAGAGTAGTGCACCATCAGGGAATCATTCTTGAGAAATGGGTAATGGGACAATTCATTGGAATTGAATTCAACCTGCACTATATTACAATTATAATTGTCCATTTTTATTTAGTGGAACAATTAATGTAAAATTTACTTTTAGTAATTATTTAAATGATGAACTAATATAGAATTTTTTGATATCTTTTCCCATTTTGAATAGTTTGAGAAATAATGTTTATTCTTTCTTTGGGGTTATGATAAATGACACACCAATTCATACATAATAGATTTAAATGAATAGATGTAAATGACTTTTCCTTAAGGATGATGATTATCTATTCCTTTGGTATTTGTACATACATGAGATTTAAAGATTTTAATTAATTTTAAGAATATATTGCTTAGTATTATATCATGAAAGTATATATTTTATCTGAAGGATAGTTACCTTCATGTTTCATACAGGTAACCATTATTTTCATCATGGGAAATAGGATATCTATATAGGTCACAAAGATCTATCTAATTAATAACTAGTTGATATCATAGTCCATATTGAGGGACTTTTGATTAATTATGGTTGTGTAACTAATTATGTCTTTCCTCCCATAGTGTATTAGATTAATTATGTTCTTCTTTATAGATTATATGGGATTTCCCGTGAAATATATTTCATGATCCCAATTTAAATTATTATTTTATATAAACCAGTATTTTTTTAAATAATATTATTCCACCGGTGGATCTTCAATAAAATATTACTAGGATGTAAGAATGAGTAATGAAGGTTTTATCCATCGGTGTATGTCATGATGGGGTTCTCCAATAATTATTCGCAAAAATCTACTAGAATGTTACACATTTCATTAGATTAAAATATACTAAATATTATGATAGATATGAATTGGTATCATATTCTTCATATCAATGATAATTATAAATATTTAAGAAGTGATTTTGTATTCAAAATGTTTGAAATTTGATTAGGATATAATATTATGAGTGTGAATACTTTTCATATACTAATGAATTATTATAAAAGTAGTTGTATTATATAAGTATTTATCGTGATGTCTTCTTTAATGAAGAATGTGTTTGTACTTTTAATGAATTTGAATAATCCAGTATTTCATCCATTTTAGACTAGTGAGTGGTTTCTTTCATCAATGATATATTTTTGTAATCCCAATTTCATGATGATCATTCCAAACACAATGAAATAATCATGGGTACACTGAGAGATCATAAGTTCTATGACATGAAATTTAATTGTCCATTATGGATAAAAAATATTCATTTCTTGGGTACGATCATTTCTTAATAATATATTTTGGTGGCATCGAGAACAATTTAGTCTCTTGTTTTACAGCAAATTCAAAATAATGTTTTTTTATATCTGATGTTTTTTCTATTTCTGGACTATTATTGGAGATTCGTTGAAGAATCTTCTCACATAAATGTTACACTTTCATGTATGGTAATTGAGGGAGTCATGTTTGAATTTTCTATAATGTGTGACAATTCCATACAAGAGTTAAAGAATAGATTCTACACATCCCAAATTTTATTCCTACTCGACTGAGGTAAAGATATGACATGTTTTGTGGCATGTTCGGTATTGATCATGGGATTTTCTTATGAAGAGATAATTAACCATTGATTAATTATCATGACATACAAGAATAAATGAATAAAAGTATACAATTAAATATATTGAGATGGTATTTGTGGTTTATGACATGAAGTCATTGTGACATTACATTATGAGTGAATGGTTAATTATTTACACATACCACCAATGTTTATAGAACATATTTTTTTGGATATTTGAATCTATTGCATGAAAGATGGCTTGGGAATCTATAGTTTTTTTACATTATTAAAAACTATATATGTACGAGAAGGTAAATATTGATACTAAGGATTATATTTTAGAGATTCAGACATGCTAAGTCTAGGATTCTCGTTCAAAAAGGATGAACATTGATTTTTCAATAGATAATAATATAATGTATTAAGAGGTTAAGGAAAATATTAAACATGTTTAATTATTCATCTACTATAAACATATTACACAGATCAAGGATATAAATTAACAGGAAACATCGTACATTTACCTGAGTGAAGTCCTAGAAGTTGGTGAGTGACATTCTGAATAGGTTATCGATAATTAAGTGAAAATCTATGATTTCAATCATATTGTTGTTCTTTTATGAATGTTTGAGGATATGATTAGTGAGTTCTCTCACTCAATGTAATCAATTAATCATTGGGTTACCAAAATGATATCTTCCCCTCATAGAAAATGTTTATTGTTATGAAATAATAGTGATATCACATGTTTTGTGTCATGGTGGTACACCAATTAGATTTTAAATTCCAAGAATTAAGAACCTTTATTTTTGGATAAAAATATCCCATTCCCTAGTGGAAATGACATGTTTTCATAGTGAAATTTTTTGTAGGCCATCTAGGGACCACCTAGAATAATTATCTGATATGGTTGATTGTAGACTGGTTGAAAATGTGTCTTGTTTCATTCAAATTCTAAAAACATTCATTGTGGATCTGTTGGAAGACATCTACATTAGAGAGGTACTATATTTTTATGTGTTTTGATAGAAAATTTTTTAATATCATGATATATATTTTATAATATGTTTCTATATGGGATTTTTAAATGAACATGGTTATTATGTGTTTCTAGGAATGTATTTTAACCAACATATATTTGGAAAATATTTGTATAATATTTATGTGTTTTTTGGAAATAATGTAAGGTAGAAACTATGATATTAGTGGATCGTAGGAGAATCAAATTATAGATGTGATTTTCTTCCAATAACAATAGTTATTAAGAGAATATTCAAATGTTATAATATGAGAATCTATATTGTTGGACATTCATATCACCTTTATATTTCATAGTGGGGTGAGGAAGAGATTTTTGAACCGAGTATCATGTCGGGGAAATTGGAATATGTGCACTTGATTTTGAAATGTATTGCAACAACACATGTTATACAGAAGAAACATGTTGATCGACATCATTAAACTCTTGAGATTATAGTGGATGAATTTGTATTCTACAAACTTTGGGCAATATTGGGTTAACATATAATAATTATGTAGGTCATGTTAGAGACCAGTTTTGTTTGACCAATTAAGATTTTTGGGAATATCAGACAAGGAAACTATTGAATTTATCTTCCAAGGAGGAATATTATTATTTATGATATTATCATCATGTAATTTCATTAGTATAATTCCTATGACACTTCTCATATGATCGATTGTGATTATTCTAAGCTTCAAGAAAATGCATCCTCTGGGGAGAATCCAATTCATGTTGTGGATTTCATTGAGTGTATTTTGTATCAAATATTCCTAACATTAGTATATGTTATGTGGATCATGGAATTGTTTTGGATCAATCGACAGATTGGGATATAGATATGTTACCCATTATCACAAAAAAGTTTCCATGATATCATAGTGATGATTGAGATTACAACTCAAGGAATGCCCATAATAATTTGTGGAGACTATTTGATATAAATCATTCCTGAGACGTTTCATAGACATTTTTATTAGTTATTTAAATTTTTTTCATGAAGTGGATGATCAATAAATTGGTGTTTTTAGGTGGATATAGATAGTTTAAGATTTTTTTTGGGTAGTGTATAGGTGTCACATATTTATGTAAAACCATGTTGCTCTGCCCATCAAACTATTCTCACCTTGATGGGCCACTAGGAGGGAATTATTATTTAAATCTATATTTTTATCCTCAATATTATTTAACCTTATAATGTGGGGGATTAATTGTTGATTCATACTTTACCAAATATTTTTCCACCAATTTCAAAACATTAATTCCATGATAGTTGGGACACACTGTTATTGTTAATGGTTTAAAACCCCATTCGACCACTAAGAAAACACTACTATAAGACATATAATTCTATTAAAAATAATTAAAATGTCATGAATGTAATTTTTTCCCAGTATCCTCACACTCATCCATATATAGTTTAATTTTATTTTACTAGCTCTCAAGAGGATTCCATGGATTATAAACATGTTTTATTGGGAATTTGTGATCTGGGGGAAGAAATCGATCTCTATATAGTAAGCGATCTCTTACATGATTAGTTTCACCTTTATCTACCTTATATTTATTCCATTACAGAGTTGTAAATTTTTTATTTTCTGATTTTATTGGTCTGTGTTCAGTTATATCTCTTTTTATTAGATCATGATCCTAGGGTTTGATAATTTATCTGTATCACAATTTTGATTTTGGATTTCTTTTTATCTATTTTACTTTTATTTCTAGTTCATTTCTCTCATACAATATTAAATTAGGTTTTCTATATCTAGTCGACATAGTCTTCAATAATATCCTGTTTTTTATGTTTTATCACGGAATATCCATATGGAAAAAAATATAATTATTTATTAAATATAATTTGATAACCATAAATTTGGTAGTTTCTTCCTAGATCCCATTGTACCAGTTACTGATTACAATTCCATTCATGACGAAAAACCATTTTGTGAGTAAATATCCTTGAAATGATAATTATGGAATGAAAATGTGAAATTATAGGCCATGGGAAAACAAACTAATTCTAATTCATTTTACATGTTTTATTTTTAAAATGATTATTAATATCAACCTAAAATGGTTAATGAGTTTTTAAATAATAGATTGTAGTTAAGTAAAATTTTTAAAAGTTGAATTGATTTTAATGTTTTATTGATAAATTATAAGGTGAAAAATGAATTGATTTTATTGTAAAACCATTTTCTATCATCGAACTAGGATTTTTATATGTGAAAAATGAGATATGGGTGTCGAACCTATTCTAAATAGATATGTGTAGCTAGATTGATGCTCTATCCCCCCATGATTTTTTCATGATAATTGGGGATTTATATATTATCCATGTACCCATGAATTTGGACATCGAATGAAGCTATACGTATCCATGGTAATGATGTTTTGTTGGACATACTTGAAAACTTATTAATGTCTGTGGATGGATTTTATGAGTAATCAAGAAAAATATTGTGTAATGAGGCACTTAGAATCCATAGAAATGGTACATTTCATGATTCTCTAAGGCACCAAAATGAAACTCAGATTGGATGAAAATGGTATCCCAAATTAATTAAAGGGTTTAAAATATGAGATATGCATTAGAATCTAACATGAGAACAAATATCAAGGTTTGGAATGGGTGTAAATTGGAAATCCATTCCCAATGTTGATAATAAAAGAATAGTAGATGAGAATCATAATTAGATGTATAATATGTTACATTAATAATTATTAAAATTAATAATTTATTATATTATGGATATTAAATTAAACACCATTGGTTTCATCCTAATAAGTTTTACTCACACCCTACTCAGGTTATCATTTGATAACTGAGTATACATCATATTTTAGTTGAGGATAAGGGCCAATGCCCTATGATAGATTGATGAGTTGGGATTCTGGATAGATTTTGGATAAGGGAACTGAACATGGTATCAGTACATAGAATGTAATTTTGACTTTATAATTGTTCTATATTACCAGTCGATATATGAAACCTATGTGGAATGACACATCATGTTATTTTGTACACCGTAGTTCCCTCAATTTTTGGAATCATCTTGAAATAATTATCATTCATTATTTATTTCTTATTATTTTTGATATTTTAAATAGATATAATTTTTTTAATACTTTCAAAAATATGGAATTTCTACCAAATATGAAATAGTATAACCTCACGTCTACTCAGTAGCCTCTATAATATGAGTTGGTGAATTGATGTAACATAATAAACCAAATTAGGAAACCAATATTTGGATCCTATGTATGAACAATACGATTATCCCATAAATTATTTTAAAATATTTTAATCTTATTCTTTAAAAATCTATTATATTAGTGTCCCATGATTTAGTGGTGGAATCATTGTTACTTTCGAAATTATTTCATTCATTTCAATCGCTATGAACACATAGTGGTTGTAACTTCCATGAAAGTATATATTGGGTATATCTTCCTCCAATAACATAACATTGGAATATCCTATTTAGAGATCCACCTTATAAAATTTTTGAGATCCATGTAATTCTTCCAACAAGTCATCAATCTATAACTATTATAATTTTTCATGATCTTGGTATTATTAATCTAAAATTAATTAATGACAATGAACATTGACCCATACTACCTTCTAATGATGATATGTACTCCCCATGATGATGAACATTGATGTGTATATGAATTATCAGGATTCTCAACTAATTGTTCCATCAAATCATCAATTTAAATGAAGAATATTCTACATTGTAGTTTGGATATTTAATATACATTGTTATGAGATCGGTTGGGAATATAACATCATTGATGTGTTGAAGAACATAAAATTTGTTGGGAAACACTTTTGTGAGTTCCCTTAAAATTCACATGTCACCAAGGATAAATTTTACGGAAACAGTATAATTTGAGATATATTCACATCTTCAATATAAGTTATATACATCATTAAGATGTTGGAATAAAAGAATATTCATTATCCTATTTACAAATTTAGTGAAATAAAGGGAAATTTGGAATATATAAGGTTATCTCCTCCTCAAAACAATATATGTTTTCTCTGTATATTGAAACAAAATTTCTACATATAATTTCTTCAAATAATTTTTTTCGGAGAATCATATTTTTATGGGAATATTATACTTATTATTTTCATGTGGGATGTAGTATTTGATTTAGATGAATTAATTATCCCCTTTTAACTTCATTGATAACATAAATTCCATTTTTTAGGTGGTGTTTCAAAAGGTCCATTAAACACACATGATATGAATGAATTCATGGAACAAGAATCAAATTATATTATAATTAATCCATGAATGGATGACTAGAATAAATTTCAAAACATTTTTTTATTGGATCCACCGATGTAGTTGTGATGTAATAATCTCACCCAAGATTCCTGATGGTTTTTGGTGATTATTTCCTCCGACATTCCCTATCATAATGAATTGGATTGTATAATGCCTCTATTTTATTCAATCAGAATTTTCTGATACATATTGAGGGTTTTGTTTAGAATTCCATTCATCATTTACATTAGTGGATTTTCTGATAGGAAATCAATATCTTGTTACCCCTACTTCAAAAAATATATATTTCATCATTTGACATAGGTATTATTTTATATTATTCATCCCACACATATGAAATAATGTTTTCTGTTTATATTTACACCATGTGTGTTATATATCATATCTGCACAATGAAACTATATTTTCCACTTCATAACCTCAATTAAATTTTTATATTATTAAAATCATCATTTAGATATTGAAGGAACTATTAACAATTCCACCATATATATTCTTATGTATCAAATTTAATAGGCTTATCTTATATATTTCATCATCTGTCCAGAGAAGTGTTCTAGGTTAGTTTTGTTTATAATGATAATGGTAAAGGTATATTATGCATGTCTTCTGATTTTTTCCTCATACACAATACTATATTATCCATCCGTGTTTAGGTTATGCATTTCACACACCCATGTTATTTGAATAGTGGAATGAAAATATTTATAAATAAAATGGTATTCATTAAACATCATCACATTAATATCCTCATAGAGATTTAGTTTTGTCCAATTTCAACCATTTATTAACTTCCCATTCCATATAATAATAATCCAGCATAATAATATCTTTCTATGAGAATTATTGAATGGTAATATTTTACCAATGATGATTATACATAGTTATTTTATTAGTTTATTAAGAAATACACTATAATCTTAGAAAATGTGTCCACATAATGTTCTCAATTACATCATTCCTTTTTTATGTGTATTTGGTTATACATCTGGGTTTTAGGTTACATATTATAGAATATGCCAAATCATACGGTGTTGTAATAAAGATTATGATTCTATTTCATATTGGGTAGATAGTTAAATTTATAAAATCTTTAATTTTTTTATCAAATTGGATTTTTACCTAGATCATCATATTTCATGCCATATATTATAACAATAGTAAAAAAGTGATGATTATTTTTAATCTATTAAACACATAATTAGGAAAAAAAATTAAATGCATAAATCATATATTGTCATTTATTTTCAATCTTTGAATTTCCATGTATCAATCTATGTCAAGGTTGGGGGCGCGAATCATAATCATGAATAATTAGGCAAAAAATGACATGATAACATAAAGTAAAAATGGTAATGTGGTAATTACATTAAATGAACAATAAAAAATATCAAAAGGATAACCACCATGACAAGAAGTCATAGTAGAAACGTATAATAACGGATAAAGATTATTCTTTTATCCCATAAAACATGTATCATACTTTTAAAACATTACCAAATGAATTATTGTGTTATCTTGGAACATCATTTTCATAACATGTACATGTATTGTGTTCCATATGAATCCTAAAACATAATAATTAATTTCATTACTAATAATATATTTATAAATGATTGTGAGTTATATATAAATAAGTCCCTAGTCAATGATGTATATGTATACCATGTTGGATATTCCAGAGTGGAAGTAAGGATTGATATTCATATTAAAAAAATTTAGAATGAAAAAACAAGATAACTGTAACAGCACAATATGGTTATGTAATGCAACAAGGGATATTTTAATTAGAGAGAAAGTGGTCTCTTAATACATGAACATAATACATGTAGTATTAGCGATATATATGAATGTAATCCAACATGAAAAATTGGGAATTAGAACGGATAATACATAGAAAGATATTGGCTAAATTGATGATGGATACGATACCTTACCTTGAGTGTGAGATTTTAAAATCATGGGGACATGAAATGAGGGATGAAAATAAGTAAGGTAATATTTACTTCAATATAAATGTATTTTGAGTTTAGAATAATGTTATTTTTAGTGGGATTATAACATAGGTTATTTATTAATTTCCAAATATTATTTTTGAACTACATGTCATAATATAATCAAATCCATAGACCATACCACGTTTTATTGACATGGACTCAACCAAATTTAAGTGGTTCTAATTGATACGAATTTTTATGAACTTTTGTTGTTAAAATAATACCCATATTGATTGGTTTGTGAGTTATGATTCCAATGAAATGAGTTTAAAAACATATAATATGATATATGTTTTATAGAATTCATTATGGATTTATAAAAAAATTATAAACCTATAAAAGAATTATTTTAAATTGAAAATATATTTTTTGTCATAGATATCTTTTATGGACTTTATTACATTACTTTAATGTTATAATGTTGTTATAACTGACATGGTTATTTATATCATCTTTAGTTTTTTAAAAAAATCATATTGTCACAAAAAACAATGAAAAAAACTAATAAATTATTTAATTTTTATAAATTAAATAATAATAGTTATTCAATATTATTTTTTTGGGAATGTTAATTTAGTATTCTATATAAAAGTAATCATTTGTAGAAAAATACAATATTTTTAACAATAAGAGTTTTATTATACTTATATTTTAATTAGGTTTTATAAAAATATATTTACATTTTTATTTAATAAAAATTATTTAATATTAATATTTTATTAATATAGATTTTCATTAAAAAATTCAAAGATACATTATAATAGTGAATCATTCATGAAACTATATGATTCCCTAAAATAGATTTTTGGAATCAATGTATAAAAATATAAATATTATCAAACACATTATTTAATCATTAATAACAATAATATTAAAAACACAAAATCAAGTTAATTTAATATTAAAAATAATGTATAATATTTCATCCATTAACAGTCTAAATACACATCCCTTAATTAATCCAGCAAGTATCCAAATGTTAAATCGTTAATTGGTGACATTTCTTGGTGGATCAAAATACTTTTTTGGGTTATGATATCGATCATCCTAAACATTTACCATTAAACATTGCTATTATGCAATAGATATTGATTATTGGACTATAATTAATCATCAAATGTCCCTATTAATGAATTATGCATCAAAATAATTGATAAAATGTCTTCCTAGTGTATGATCATGCTTGTCGAGGCCATCACATCTATGTTTTGTATCCATTTTTTTTAGCATGATATGAAATATTCTAATATTAAGGATTATTGTAAAATGTATGTATTAAAAATGGTAATTATTCATATAAGAATTCTATATTTGAAATACAAAAAAATATATTTTAAATACCAAAAGTTTTGTATTTTATTTCAAGAACATTAATACATAAAAGATGATATATTTATTAAAAAATGGGGAATTTAATTTATAAAAAATTATGATGCATTTTGGAGGGAGCCTTATTTTTAAACCCTACAATCATTCATCCAAACAACAATGGTTTGAATCATTGTCATCCCCTTGGGGGATATATAATTCTAGTTGTGATGCTGGCATGATGAAGGTAGATAGTAACAGAAGAACTATGATGTAAGAATGTTGTTTCACTGGACCTTTGGACCATTTTTATGGGCAAGATGGACCTAGGCCTATAAAATATGTAATGGGGTTCCCTCTTCAATGTTATAAATAAATTTTTTTTGTTAACAATATATACTTGTTTTTATTAATTTTTTAAAAAAATTTACAAGAACTGCATATTTAACACAAGTAGTACCATTGTCCTTCTCAGATAAAAGCTCTAATGCCTCCTAATGAAATACACAAGGATCAAATATGAATTTTTAAGAGAATAAATCAAACTAATCTGTTATCTACATAAGTTTTTCAAGATACACATGGAATGTTGAAATACATATTATCTTTATTCCACTCACTTTTTCGATATAAAACCCCACCTCACACTCTTGTGGTATGCCATAAAATCATAACAAAATACAAAGGAATAAATTATTTCCCTTTCGAATGATTTTCAGTAAATATATAGTCATTTAATAATTAATATTATTAAATCGATAAAATCCTACTAATGTACAATAGTGTTGAATTGTCTTTTATGGAACATACTTTCTAGTCTCCCTAGAATAAATTACACCCCCATCACGATCAATATTATAGAGTTGTATAATAAAATAGTGAATGTTTCCATTGTGAGTTACAAACAATTACATAACAAGAATGGAAATTAGCGAATTCATAACAAGAAAAAAAATTCCACGAGGTGGTATATTTACTATGAATTGGAATAATATGACTTCCATGGATATACATATCTATCATTATTCTAATAAGAATTTTAATTCCCATCAGATAACTCTTGATATCCATATGAATATTGAAAAGGTACACAATCATCTTTGATAACTATAAATGCAATGGAATTACATCAAATACATAACTCTCTATTTGTATTCAATAATGATGCTCAAAAATTTCATGACCCTTCCAAAAGGGGCCCATGTCGTGACTACTCTAAGACAAAAACCCATAGTCTAGGGGCTAGTTACTAGCACCGAAAAGGAATATCCCACAAATAGATGCAATTTAAAAACTAACAAAATGAAAACACAGATCTCAAACACACAAATTAAATAATGTAAAAGAACATAGTGAATAATGAATGAAAGCCATTATATCCCACAATCAGAGTAGAGTAGTGAATGTATCAAAATGTAAACTTGAAAAAATTAAGAGAAGAAAAAGAAATGGGTGGGTATCAACAAGTCCAACTTATATTGTAAGATTTACTGGAATTTTCTTTTGAAAAGTTGACCGAACACACCCCAACATGTCTAGTCACACGAGGTACATCCTGGTCCTAGAATGTTTGAAAATCATTCAAAGAGTCGATCTTCTATAGAAGACATTAACCATGTGGGCAAAGCCTTTGGAGAAGTGAGTAAAAAAATACTCAGTAGGACTCCTCGAAACCACAACAGAATACCACAATGTAAATACCACAATGTAAATAAATTTGGAAATACAACCAAGTAAAACCAAAATCAAAATATAGTTTTGTAATACAACAGTTGAAATATCATGAAGAAATACCACATAGTAAAAACACAATGTAATACCACAATGTAATACAAACAAGGAATACCAAAAAATAATACCATAATGGAGTGTTCTTTCATTTCCACAAAGATATATGTCTACAAAAATATATCAATAAAATTTATATATATATATATATTATCAAATAATGTACACAGTCTCAAAAATAAATATAGACTTCACAACTCACATAGTCTACATAAAACACACAGTCTTTATAAGACACGGAGTCCCAATATGAAACCAAGTCTCTATAAGACTCAGGGTCTCTAGGCCGTAGGAAGAAACCAAAATGTTAGCACGAAGCATGACTTTTTGGGTAGAACTCACCACTCAAACTATTAGGACATGAGAACAAATTCAAAAAAAACCTACTTTGGATATCTCAAAATGACCATATCGTCATAATGGGACCAACACCATAAAATTTTTCCAAACATATATCATGTTTTAATGTTATGGGGGTTTAATGATTCAAAGGATGGGGGGTCACTAGGCCAACGAAAAAACTCACTATCACACCACTGGCCATGGCATTCGACCACCAATACAAGCTTCTATACGACTAATGTAGTCTACCAAGCCCATATTTGGCGTGGTCTTATGGTCATAGGATCGACCATGGACTAGTTCAGACCCACTCGTCCTGGTCCTCTCAACATATTCCACACCTTCTCTACCTATGCCTTTCTCATCATAGCAGGCCTAGCCTGCTCGAATGTGGGGCACATCACCTAGTCTGGGCTTGTCAGTGGCCCATATCCCATGGGGATGCTGCTACATTCCGTGGACAACTCATGTGGCAACATAATGTAATCTTCACTATTCACACTCATCGCTCCCACGAGGCTATTATTGAGCTACACATCTGCGACCCTAGTACCGTATTTGTTCGTCGTCTTCATAGATCACCGATGAATTGCCTCACCAGACCACGGCCACACCTCATTGGACCACCATGTCAAATTCACATCGATGTTCCCTTCCTCAGAAAAAGAAAGACCCCTCCCCCTTGATGCCATAAATTTATAATGGTCATTGATCGGGGCATGCATGGTCCTGATCTAGATTGATGTGGGAAATGTTGTCCGTTTGTCTCAAATTTTGGGTTCCAATAATGTTCGAATCCATCCGAAAAGTCAAATTGTGGACACTAGAGTCTAATAGGGAAAAAAATAAATAACATGGTAGATTAAAGAACGAATTCCATTATTAGGAACAAAAATCAGCATATTTCATGTTGGTCTTAGTCCGTTATATTAGAAAGAATAATAAAGAATAATAAAATTAATCTCTTGATATAACTGTATATAATATATCCATCCCGCAACAATGTTCAATATGCTGGCCAATATAACTACTGACTGGCCCTCATTAAAATGGAATAATAAAATATGGAAAATAATAATGAAAAAAATTACCTACATCATTGGGTTCAATCGTTGAATAATAATGAAGTTGTGTTGTTATCATTGGAGATATCCTTTGATATAATTTTTTGTCGATCATCGATGCACGTTCCATTCCTCGTTCTCCATGAAAATTCCTCCATGATCTCCATATATATTCTCTTATGTCCCTTTTTTATGCATCTAACCATGGGATTTATTATAAGTATAATTTTAATGGCAATCATCATTACGTTAGCATAACATTAAATTAAAATAAACTTAAATTTTATGTAATTCATTAAAAATCCAAAAACTATTTTCCATAGATAACCTATTTCATCCAATGATATGTCTCTACTACCGAACAAATGAAATTAGGAACTCATTGGTGATAACATATTTCAAATTTGTGTCAACATTTATGACTTATTAGGATTTTAAAATAAAATAATATTATTTAATTATTTAATATATGGCGACATCCATGTGGACTATTTCATTAGATGACCCATGCCAACTAAATCTATGTCATGTATAAGGAAAATATGATGTTTTTAGCACATGTATGTCTTGATATTTTGGGTCTGGGTAACTGTTAAAATGATATTCCAAATTTTTTTAAATGCAGCATGAATGTTTATTACCATGATAAAATTTTTCATTGAACAATTCCGTGAACACTTTGCCACAAAATTTCATGCCATCTTAGCACATGGTCTCAAAATTTTCACAAAAAATATAAATATAAAATAAGGAAAAAGAAATTCCATATAGTCTCCCAACCGCATGGATTTACGTCCCAAAAAATAAAAAATAATTCAACACAAACAAATGAGAGAACTGATTATGAATCTGATCCATTAAAACCCATGTTAACTCATAGAGATTCCCACACTAGCAGTGAACAAGAATCAGATAAATAGACCATCCATGAAAGATGAATCTCTTGTCTATCCTCCATATCCATTTTGTATGGATAAAATGTCTCCCCCTCATTGATATCCATATCATCTAAGTTAGGGACAAGTGATGGGCCAGGAATGTGAATCCTCAACTATGACATGGGGAAGACGTCATGAACCCACTTTAACTATAGTGGTATATCCAAGTGTTATTCCACCTTTCCAACTATAGGTAGTATAATGAAATGCCCGAGGAACATCAGAGATATCTTTTCCACTCAGCCAAATCTCTATAATCTTTTTTGAGGTGACACCCAAATGAACACATGATCTCTTTCCTCGTACCCCCAATGAATCTTTCCTATGATAGAATAAAACATATGATGACTCTATGTACTCAACATTGACTCCTAAATGATCTAAACATTCTCTATAGTTTCCTACACTAACTCTAGTCACCTGAGTATTGAATAACCTAGTTTGTAAAACAATATGGTGACATGTATGGTCATCTATATGTGTCCTTGAATAATGTCATACTAATGGTGGAATAGTGTATTTTTTTGTACAAAAACTCCACCAAGGTTATCTGATCCTCCTTAATATAAAAAACCTAACATGAAAGCCCCTATAATTTCCTTTAGAACCTATATAGTCTTCTCTATCTTTTCATCCATGTTTGTGTGAAAAGAATTTCTCATTCAAAACTGAGTCCCAAATGCCTTCAACAATGCCAACCAGAATAGGGACGTAACATGATCATCATGATATAAGATGATCGATGATGGAACTATATGGATTCAAAATCACTCCTCTATGTATAGGGGCCAATGATCTCTTTTGAAATCTACTCCTGAATAGCTATAAAGTGGTATGAATTGGTGAGTCAGTCAATGGTTAACCAGATGGTTTCATGGACCTATTATTAAATGGTAAAACAAGAAAAAAAGTCCCTTGATATCCCATCCCACATCCATTCTAGCACCTAATGTTGATGATGAAGACCCAATGGATCATTGTGCTTGTATTTAACATGTTGAAAAGTGTGAAATTACAAAAGAAACTCTGCATTTTCATTCTTCATCACTGGAAAACAAAACTAACGTTGGAGGTCCTAGTACATCTTCTCCAAAACTAGATTTACCTACAAAAGGGGTTTTATATAAATCCATATAAATGTCCTCCAGTAACACAATTTCTATTTTTATGTGCCCTCTAAAAATAATGATATTCTCCCCCACCTTACGAATATCTATCAGGAGCACTACCAATGGACATCTGAGGTCATAAATTCTCACATTTGGTATACCATACTTGTTGATACCTTACTTGGGGTAATAGTTGATTGGTAACAACCATCAAATTGAGGTAAGATTATCTATCTCTATCCATAATGAGTTTCTACAATGAGGATAATTGATCAGATATCTTGTTCATCAAATGTAAGTTGGATCTCCTACTAAGATCATTTTCTACCATTTCCCCTTCCTAGGAGTATGGAATAACTCAAAGATATACTCCTAATAGAACTCTATCCATCATCTATGTATCATGTTCAGATCCTTCTTTATAATATATACCTGATACTCATATATTCATAGTAGATGATAAATCATTCACCCATTAGGTAATGTCCTCAAATATTCAAACCAAAAACTACCATTTCCAACTCAATATTAGAGATCATGTAGGTATAATCATGTTCTCTTGAACGACGTGAACCCTAGGAAATAATTTAATTCACTTGAATTAGGACCCAACCAATACATGATCTTGATTCATCACAAACACTACATACATGATACCCTTTTTTTGGAATCTCAATATGTGAGGGATTTTCAATGTATACCTAAATTACTAAAAACTCTCCAAGAACTTCATCGTCAAAATGAATGGTTTTACATTAATATAAATTATTTCAAGTATTTTTTCACTCAATAAAATATTTTCAAAAACCATTGATATCACCCCTCTAATCCACGGAAACCCTGCACCTCAATAACACTTTTGGGTGGATCCCAAGAAATCACAGCTCAATCATTGATGGATCAAAAATATCTCCAAACTCTAAAATGATATATCTCATAAAATGGACCTCTTCAATTGAGAATTGAATGTTTGAGAGATTCACGTAATGATGTTATCTCAGTGTGGGTACATAAAATCCTAGGGTGTCTCACACACTCATCCTCATACATTGTGTACAATTGGATGCCATCAAAAAAGTCCATCACAAACTGGTTTATGTAAGGATGAATGATACAGTTCATGAGTCCCATGAACACATCTAGGTCATTCATCACACAAAACAGAATCCACATGTACTCATAATGTATATAATGACATATGAAGGCCTTCATCGGTATATACCCATCACATACTTAGGGCTGGTGATCTCTATTTCTGAAGTGAGACATCGAGAACCACTAGACCCCATTAAATTATTTTAAGAGGTAATAGATCCTTATTATTGGATACATATTCTTCATGATCACTTGGTGTAGGTGTCATAGGTAAACACAAAACATAAAGCTCCCATCATTCATCTTGGAAAATAGAACTGGGGCTTCCTTGCGTGAAACACATGGTCTCATAAACCCTTCATCTACAATTCCTTCGCCTACACCCTCATCTACTGAAGATCTATGGGATCCATCTGATAATCTAGTGATGATAATTTCATAATACCAGGGTATATATTAATGCCAAAGTCTGCCTCCTCACAAAAAGTTAATACATAAACATCACAATGAAATATTTCCTCATTTTATGCCACACCATTAAGAAACTATACACTCAAATCATCCACTGCATCAAGGGATAGGCTATCCAAATGACGAGTGATCGGCTACACCCTCCTATATGTGAGTTCATCCTACATAACAAACAGTTAGTTTTCACCATAAAATGAAAACATGGTCTCATCAATGTGGACACACTACACTCTATTCCTAAAATAGTAAATAATTAAATTTAATTTGGGTAATCGATCCATATCGAGAATGAAGATGTAATGCCTCTATAATGGTACAAATAGATACCAACCATAACTCTCATCAACAAGAGTAAGGTCACACTATCCAAAATGGTGTGTGATAATCTAATCTCCTCACATAAGAGACTATAAACATAATTGTTGAGTAAATGGCTCAATAGGATTTTATAAATATCAAACATTTTTTATGGATGGAAAATAATGACAAGAATCAATTTCATTGAAAACATCACCTATGGTGGAAAATAAATAGATAAAAATGCTAATCATCACTATATCATTGGGTTCATAAGTCTCCATTTCTTATTGATAGCCTTATACCAATCCTCCATCTCTCTAGGACTATTGTGGACAAAATGAGGGTGTTAGTGGTAATAACTCAAACCTATAACCACCTCCCATCACCCATCATTCTCACCATCCACATTTGCAAAACCTGAGGACCACCATGCTCATTCCATCATCATTACATTGGTGCCCCCTGAACCATCTCATGAAAAGTAAGGAAATCTCATTCCAGATTTCCCCGACTACCAAATGTGTAACACAACATACCTGTTAGATGAATCAAGATTCCATTGGATCCCCACACCACTGTTCATGTGTCATATGATTGTATCTCGATGTAGCTGGCCTGATTGGGTCCCTATAACTGTCTTTGGAAACCTAATTTTGATGTCTATTATACCAGATCTTATTAGTAGCACCCATTTCTAGTTCCTTCTTCACTAGAATTATTTCTACTAGAAGGCCTATCTATCACACACCTTATTGTGTAGGAATGATAATAGATATCGTGGGATCCATGATCACCTAGAGTAATCAAATATCTATGTTCCATTACTCGATGAATGGTTCTCATACCATATATATAGAGTAGACCTAAAGATCAATATAGCCAAATAATCTTCCATAGTTTTACTACAATGCTATATATAAAGAATCACCTATATGTGCACCTACCATAGTACGGATTAAAAAAAACCTATGTGAAAAGACACTTAATATATACTAATGATTGGGTCATCTCATGATGTTTCTAGTTCCCTATGATCCATTATCTCCATACAGAGCAATGAAAGACACTCACATCATAGACAATCATCTGGTCTGAAGGTGTCCTCCCAAGGCATAGAACAGTAGTAACTACGTCAATAGAATCCTCTATTTTATGGGGGTATGGTTCACCCAAAAACCTAGGATTTTTCTCCCTCTATGACACTTCATGCTTCCCCAGTTGGTAGTGCATGTAGTATCTACAACTCTACAAGCAGTGGTATAGTTGGTAAACCATAGAGAGGTTTTATCGTTGATATAGTCCCCTATACTAATGCCTCAAAACAATGTGGATCATCCTCATGGTCACATAATTAAATCCTTACAGGCTGTCTGCGTGGAAGCGTCCTAAAATAAAACAAGATATACCACGATAAATATAGTATATATGGAGAGATGACTCAAGAAGGACATGGAAGACACAAATCACTCTTATACGATGCATGTACCATTATTTTTCTAGCAACCCATGTTTTCATGTACTGAGTCAAAAAAGGTTTCAAAATACGTTGTGTATTGATACATCACAGGCCGCACCAATCCCAAATTCTCTAGCCTGATATCCGAACAAGAAACACATAACTCTTATTTCCAAAAATAACCTTATTCGCTTCCTATAGTAAAGTATAACATACCAAAATTGTTACAAATCAGTCATGACAAATTCTAGAGGGGCCAGTTATATGACTACCCCATGCCAAACTCTAATAGTATAGGAGATGGTGACGAGCACCGAGTAGGTATATCACACAAATGGGAGAAATTTCATTATATACATGTATGCACACACAATTCTCCAAGCCACAAATAATGAAATATAAAATCACTAAGTAAACAATGTACCAAAACCACTATGTCACACGAGAGTAAAATAGTCAATGTATTAGAAAATAAAAATTTCTAAAACAAGATCACCAAAAAATAGAGCCTGAATGCACATGTCCAACCTCTATAGTAAGAGGTATTGATAATTTTGTTGAAAAAGCTACCAGAACACGCCTCATCTTATCTAGTATCACATGGTTATTCATGTTTCTAGGATTCCTGGAACTCTATTGACTAGTTCATTTTCTGTACAAGACACAACACATGTGGGAAAAGCCTGTGCAAGGGTGAGTAAAACAATACTCACTAGGACAGTCCATTAAAAAAGGAATAAAAATGTATATATAAAGTTGTAAATACCAAAATTGAATACCACAAAATAATACGGGAAAAGAAATACCGAAATGGAATGCCATAAAAGAAAATAAACTAAAGGGATACCACCAAGGAATAACACAAAGGAATACCAAAATTGAATAACAATATATAATACCAAAAAAGAATAACACAAAAAAATACCACAATATAATTCATAGACTTCTCCATATAGATATATTTTTACAAAAAATATTATGATCATACAGATATACTCAATCCATTAAGACACATAGTATCAACAAGACACAAAGAACAAATAAGAAACATATTCTATTTATGAAACCAAATCTCCATAAGAATCATAGTCACCATTAAACTCACAAACTCTATAGACACACTGTCACTTGGTCACAACTAGAAATTGAAATTTGTTCTCATAGAGTTACCATTATTATTGAACTCACTTACTAATCCATTACGTCATGTAAACACTCCCACAAAACCCACCTAGGGTATCATTATATATAATTAACATTTAAATGGTTCCAAATCCAATGATGGCTCATCAAATGGATTCGTCGTTTGAATGTTTTAGGAGTTTAATGATTTAAATGATGGTGGGCCACTTGGCCCATGGACCAAAAAACTGTTGTCCAACAACCATGGCAGTAAACCATGGTGATTGACCAATTCAACTTACCACCCCATGATAATAGTGGTCCAATTTTCCCCCAAATTTTTTGGTAGTGAAACAATTAGATGGAAGATGGATCATGGACGACCACCACATATGACAATGGATGTGTTTCCCTGATTCCGACCCCACATTAGAGTGACCCACTCGATGCGACTAGCCTAGGCCCATCCCACCTAGCCCAACCTAGTCATATTAGCTGGCTTCACATGGTCATAGACCATCACACCAATGTTGGCCTACTGTTGTCATGTATTCCAAGAATAGACCCACTTGGTCTGCGAATTGTTTCCAAAATAATCACATAAGTGTTATGTATCCACTTTATGCGGATGCCCACCTCTTTCCACAGGGTCACCACCGCGGTTCATTCATTCCAACATCACCATCACCCATTGATCATCTGCTGCTCTACATGTCATTGAAACTGGAAACTCTTCATTTAACATCCACCACTGATCAATGTCTCTGATCGTTGCTACATCACCTCACCAGACCATCTCCCCACCTCATAAGACCCCCTCATTGGTGGAACCTTCCATGGGCTGCATAGCCACTTCTGGTTCCTGTAATATTTAACAGTCATATATCATGGCTCTTTGGGTACCTATATACAATTATCCGGCCTCTTCAATCAGTTTTTCTCTAATTTGGGTGTCTGATCGTGTTTAGATACACTGTAAAATTAAAACAGTGTCCAATGGTGTGTAATGGTGATGAACATGAAGAAATAGGGAGAAAAAATCATGAATAATGCCCTAAGGATCAATCCTTTACGTATAATTAAAATGACTAAAACAAAATTTATCTCCTAATATACCAACAGATAAAAATCCATTTTTAAAAATAATGTTAAATCTACGACCTAATCTTCAAGTTGATTGCCCTCATTCATCATATATTTAATCAACACAAAATATCATAATAAAATAATGATCCAACCTTATTGTGTTAAATCACCAAATTAGACCAATTTTTCTTTATGGTCATTAGAAATATCCGTTGAATCTATCATATATTGATCACCGAACCCTTTTTTTACCATCCCTTAAGGGAAAATCCTCATAAATCTCCCAATTGATTCTCCATCATCCCATATTTTATGCATCTAAACCATGTATTCCACGTTATGCATGCTTTTAAATGAAATCATCACTATGTCAACATAATTTTAAAATAAAAGAAACTCACATTTTATTTAATTTATGAAAATGTCCAAAATCACTTTTTCATATATGACCCGTGTGAGCAAATGTTTAGAACTTACTTGTAAAATGACCACATTACAAAGTCAATAGTTATATCAGATTTCCCATACAAGTTATTATTCATAATGTATTATAAATTTTATTTAAAATAATTTTATTCAATAATTATATTTATGATTATATCATTGATGAATTTTTTACTGATGTCCCTCGCTAAACCGAGTCAGGTTTCACATATAGTAAAGCCGAAATTTTAAGCACAATGATGCCCTTTGATTTCTGATCTGGGAATCCATATTAATGATATTCATATTTTTTATAGATATCATCATATGTGTTCCATTAAAAAAATTACATTTTTTTGAATTTTAATGGGAACACTATGCCTCAGAATGGAACATCGTCCCAATTCCTGGCCTTAGTTTTTTCACAAATATTTTCTAAAAATAAAATAAAGAAAATCCAAGTCATTAAAAATAATATATAAAGATTTACAAAAACCTAACTACTATAGATATTTTTTTCTATATAAAATGTGTATCGAGGTCTTTCCACTCAGAAATATAATTTAAATTTTACAAAACAATACCTATCCAATATCTTATTATATGCCCATTAGGATTGAATTTTGAATATTTCACATTAACCTAATTTATATTCTCTATGAAATCAAAGAGTTATTAAATCATCACCAACATATTCTTAACAACTTTAGGATTATTTATTCAACGTGAAGATGTTAATTTCAAATAAAAACTCGTAGTCATGATACATTCTAATATCCATCCCAAGGATGGCCTCTATAGCATGTAATGAAAAAGTATCATCTCTTGAGGCTAGAATATAGACTATAAAATCTAATAATCTACGATGATATAGTTATGTAGAGTGTAAACATGGTTTGGTTCATCATAAGATCCCACAAAATTTGTATTTAGTAATTTTATTGTGGTAATTATACAACACAACATCATCAGATAAGAGGAGAACGTAAATCTAGAGACCCATGAAGAACTAATATATAAATGATAATTCAATAATAGAAAAAGATTTATTGATAAATGAGTTACAATATTCTATAATTAGATAAAAAATCTCATCATGTCATTTTCCCCAACATTACATGGAAACACAAGGATCACAATGATGATAAGTGGTCAGGAACATGCATATAAAATACCCCCAATTTATTGAAAATCATGAATCATATATATGAAGATAACCTAAAATACATACCATATATTAATAAGACAATACTCCTACCATTGATACAAATTTTAAATGTGCCAATATAAATATCCCTATAAATAAGTAAATTAACCAAATATGATATAGACCATATGGTGATCTTGATTCCCATAGTATTGAAACATTAAATTTGTGGTTGATGAAAATGAGAGGAAATTATTTTTTCTCAATGGTATATAATAATGAATAAATAAAAGATAATTATAAATTAATATTAATTATTATAAAATAATTAAAAATATAAATCATGCATTTATTGAATTGAAAAATATATTCTAAAACGGTATAGCAACCAAAGACAACAATTTCATCATCAAATAAAATCTCATACTAACCCCTTATATCATGTTGTTAACATACTACATCCATCACCATAGTCTTTTAAGGCACAACTTATTAATAACACTGACCACTTATATGTAGTGATTTCCATTTTCCTAGAATTGGAAAAGGAATTTCTAATAAATATAGTGAGTAACGAATGCTATGTTAAACACTAACTACATAACATTTAAAAAATTATTCAATTAGTAGTCTATATCAAGAAATACTTGAATGATTATTTTTAATGAAATTTTTTGAAGTTTTGTCTTTTCATAATTAATAACAAGACATTCACTTCAAATCACTCCAATGGAATATATAAATATTTAGATTGGTTGATTACAATAAAAATTGGAATGAATAATAATATATATGAACAAAATAATGAGTAAGTATTCTCATCATAATTTTAATGTATAAATAATTCACAAAAAATATTTTCTAAATATAGGTGCACGATTATGAACCCATGGTTAGATAGTAGAGGTATTCTCATAGATATCTCTGAAATAGTACAATACTTTTTCCAACATCATTATAAACCAAGAATGATGGGAACTATGGAACCACTTAGTTACTGAAGTCCCTACCCTTATAAATTTTTAGATATAATTACTAGGATTAGTTCACTCATAGGCAGAGAAAATTCATGCTTTGAATCTATTCAACCCAAATCACTACCTCGACTGCAATATTCATTATGGAAATAAATATTACGTGGGTGATATCATTAAAATCAATAAATATAAATTATTTTAAAAAATTAATTCTAAATATCTAGTAATTGTTTCTTAAAAAATCTAACATATTATTTATTAAAAATAACATATAATTGTTTTCATCAAACCTCATTCCATTCATTATATTTCATTTCATTTGAATCGTAAAATAATTTTATGATTTTTTTTTCTCAGGAAATCATTATAATAATATTTAATCAAATAATTATTTCATTAAAATAAATTTTCTAGAATTAATCATTTAGTTTTAAATGAATAATAATAGAGAAATTTTTTTCATGGATAAATATACCAATAATTTTAGTAGATGAAATTAAAAATTGAATTCAATTTTAAATCAGGAATGAATCAATAATTTGAATTTGTAGTAATTAAATTACATAATAACCTACTTCAACAATTATATAATAAAATATAATAATGGGATATGTTTTGGAGATTCAAACCCCTAGTACCATCTAGAATTAATTATGGAAGAATCGTATATTCATAAATCACAAATGAAATATATATTTTTCAACCATATAAGGATTGACCACTCCATAAAATGAATAAAGATGAGGAAAAAAGACATCATTATCAAATAAAAGTTAAACATAATAGAAGATATTCAATACATTAAACACCACATGGATCTAAGAATCTTCATGAAAAAAAGAAAATAAAATAGAAATATGTCGATTTTCTCAAATTAGGTTAGAAGAGGAATTTAATATTAATATAATGAGGGTTTTATGTTGGGGAATTACAATAGGGAGGATATTTTAATATCCAATGATGAAATAGTTTTTTAGACATAGTATTCCACTTGTAATCTAGTCGAACTAGGTTTGATTATTGTTTTTATGGGATCCCTATAGGATAGTTGGTGGTATTACTATACAAATCCCTTTTGTCAATAATTCTATAGACTCTATTTTACATATATAGTGATTCTATAAAACTCAAATAATGTTATTGGACATTTGACCAATTTCACCATTAATCGACCATCTTGATAATCCTCATGACTTATATAATAAAATATAAAACTAAATTCTATTCCCAAAAATATATTAAACGGAGAAAAGTTCAATGAATCAACCATTACAACTACATTTCTAATCGAACAAATAACGATCAGAAATACAACATGAATCATTCATAAAATATGTGTGGATATTTAATATATACTATATAAATTTCATGTATTATATTAATAGTACAAATTTGAATCATATAAAAATCTATAACCATTAACTGAATATAATAATTAATGTTACATTTTATCTATCATATATTGAAAAGTTAAATTTTAAAATTCTTTTGTAATGATAATTTTTTGATTTATTTTTAATTTTTAAATTTTTTAATTTGTTTTTATAAATTATAATTATTTATATGCTATTTTTCAAATGAATGAAATATATTCCCAAGATAGAAAAATAACATATATGTTTTTGATGAAATCTATATAAGTGTTATGTGGATAACTTAACTATTTGGGGTGATTGAATTCAAAAATATTAGATATATAGATGAAATAAATAACATATTTTTTTATTTCATATGATATATTGATAGTAAAAATTAAAAATGAGTGACATTTTTTAGGAAGTTGAAATAATTAAGGAGATACTGTCACTTAATTATGATAGAAAATATAATGAATGATTATTACTTATGTTTATAATTGACCCTGAAATCATTTTTATATAAATATCTGTATATAATGGAAATCATTACATATATTTTAATATCATTTGTATAATTAATTCACTAAAAGTGGTTTCATAATCCTTGAAGACATTGATTAAAAAATTCATAGTTGTTATCAAAATTATAAACTATTATGGATTTTAAAATAATTTTCCTGATATGATTTTTATTTTAATGTAAATGTTTTAATCGAATCATTATTTATATTTTCATCTCTTCTTAAAATGGAATATTTCAGTGCATTCAAGATATTTTTTAAAAATGATTCATTAAATTTTTTATATATTTAGGGAGATATGGTTAATTTAAATTAAATATATATGAGTTTTTTAATACTTGATTTTTATATAAATTTATGTGTTAGATACTCAATGATATTTCGAAATATATCTCATCATGGATTTATCTGAAAGAATCCATGACCTGATTATGGTCATTATGTAAATTTTCAATGTATAGATGTTGATTTTTTAAAATATAATTCTTAAAAAAAATATGAATAATATTATTGATGTTATTTATCTTCGTTAGATGGTAAATAATGATATTTAACATTTGATGATTAATTTTTATAATCTTAAATTTTATTTGATGGTCATAACACATATTACAATGAATTTTAAAAATATTAAATAGTTATGATGTTTTTATGATATATACCAACATGTAATATATTGGACTATGAAGATTTATTTTTAGTTGGTATAAAAATTAGAGGAATATTACTTATATTTTTTATTAAAATATATTTGTTTGTGGTGTCTCTAAAAGTTATTGATGCCAACCTCATTCAAATAGTTTTTAAAATAATATTTGTAATAGTTAATGGATGATATGAAAGTTATACAAAATGTTACATTATTGTATATAACTCATCTGGAATTCAACAAATAATACTATTTTTCATCATATATATGATTATCATTATTTAATACAAGTGATTCCAATCATCAACATTACATAATATAGGTATTTTATATATTATATATTCAATTATTTTTAAATTTGGGATGTGTTTTTAATTTTTTTTATATTTCAAAAAAAAATTGGGAAACATATTCCCAACCGAATCCCAAAAATAGTTACCCTCTAATTGAAGAAAATAGAGAACTCATACAATATATTAATTTTTTAAAATTAAAAATTTATTTAAATGATAATTACTAATTAAAATCTATCATATTTCATTTATTAATTACATCAAATAAAAAAAGTAAATAAAAATTTAGTATATTATGATGTTTCCTTCAGTCATAGATAATCTATGAACAGAGATTTATATACCCATAAAAATAATTCATAAACAATATAATCATATGATTAATGGTAACATATTCCAAAAATTATTATATAATGACATCTTGCAGACAAATATTTATCAACTAATTAAAAATTACCCATCATGAAGAATTGTTTATATTAATCCTTATAGTAATTGTATTATTAAATAGTGAGTTTATTATATCTTAACTATTCCCATTTAGCTTTATAATAATATATCAAAAGAATTAAAATAAATGAAATCCAAATAATTATCCCACATGATTATTTTTATATAGAGATATGTATTTAAAAAAAATTTATACTATGAATTAATACTACATTTACTTGAAAAAAATATTTTTAACAAAATCCATTATTGTTTTTGAATGTTAATAGTCTTCATTTTTTGTTCCTTATGTCATAATTAAAATAATAATAATTTATTAAATGATTAATGATACTATTTAGTTGTATAGAAATAGTTTTTTGTTTTTAGTAAATACCAATGATACGTATCATATTGATAAGAAAATGATTTTTTTGTTTCTCTCATTAGATAAAATTCTATATTCCATTAACTTAATTTTATAGATGAAAGTATTTATCAAATTCTATCTAATAATTATCACTCATAGAATAAAACAGTACCATTAAAATAAAAATTATTTTAATATGAACATTTAAATGACATATTTTTATGATATTATTATTTTAATATACCTAAATTAATTATTATCTTTATCAGACTATTCATATGATTCCAATTTCTTATATATATAACTTGATTACTAATAATTCTTATTAAAAATTAATTAACCTAGGATTGTTATTTTTACCCATATAAAGAAACGTTATTCATTGAAACATACAATTAATCATTGTAATGAGAGAATGAAACTAAATATAAATATTTATTCCCAAAACCACCATACATTGATTTTGAAACGTTCACTAATTTTCCAACATTGATTTTTTTTCTCACTTGAATCAGTAAAATGATAATTTTTATCCAAAAAGGCCCAAAAATAGGGCCCGTATAAAGAGTTATTTCATATTGTATATCCTTTATATTATTTAAAAATTTATTATAAATAACATTACATAGTACAATTTTTTCTATAAAATAATATTGATATGAAATATCTATATAAGATTTCTTTGACGATTTCATGTTTTTTAAAAAATTTCAATCTTTTTAACATTAGGTAGTTTATTAAAATATTCTAAATTGAATCTAATCTGTTGATTATATTTATATTATCATGATAAAATTGAAATATACATCTCCTATTTAATTCATTCCATGGGCCACATCAAAATATTACATTATAATTATACATAACACTGTGAGTATTTTATGAAGACATCCATAAATACCATTAATGTATTCAAAATATATTTTTAGTTTGGATACATTTCGTGTTAATAGAAAACTGAAATAACAACCCCCTTGATCATCAATATTTATTATATACATTAATACAACATAAATTTTGAATTTCCTTCAATCATCACAAAGTGAAAAATCCAATAAAAAAATTAAAAATCATTCTATTAATGATAATGAGATTACTTATTAAATTATCTATACTTTATAATTATTATGATATTCTTACTCATGCTCAATTAAATTTTATATTTCATCATATTATCTTTTGAAAAATTATAATTTTCAATAAAATGGTTTATTATTAGAATAATTATTTTTGATCATTATTTATTTTAGATAATATGTTCAATAAATATTGTCTACATATCAAATTTATAATTTTTCCATATAAAAATAAAATTTTTCACATAACTAATCTTACTCTCTTATTATTTTAGCAACCCGACCTGAATCACTAGGTCTATATAGAGTGATAAATTAGCACATTTGATATATTGTATAAACATGAGGTAACCTACTATTGATTAGTGTTTGAATGGTCTAATGAGGATATTATACCTACCCCAGAAAAAATATCCATTCACCAAAACTAGAAAATAGTATGGAAAAATATCATTCAATAAAAAATAAAATTATAAAAGTTGTGAAAAAAGTTAAACAAATTATGAAATATAAAATGAATATTGCCTAATGTGGTAATTAAATAATGGTATGAATAAAAAATAAAAACAAATTTTTTTTCAAAAATAATATTGATTCTTTCAATGAATCAAAAGCATCCTATAAACACAACCTACATAACTCCTCAAAATTAGGGCCTTGTACATTGATTAATCTTTTACCATAGAATATACATGCACACCAGGAAACAAAATGAGGGTGTGGGTATAAATTTTGTAAACCACCATTAATTCATACCTTATATAATTATAACATGTATATAAACAGATTTTCTGAATTGAAGTAAATTTACTAATAATAAACCAATCATATATTGGGTGGTTGAGTTTTAACTAGGATTCAATTAGCCTTGGACCTACATGATTTTTATCTACGAAATACTAAATCTATAATACAAAATGTTGTATCATAATGAAAATATTTCAAGTAAATATATTCATTTTTTTTGATATATCATTTTTATAAATTATTCATTGTTTTATATGGTTATTCTTGGAGTATTATCAAGGTTATTTTTTCTATGTAAGGTTTCCAAATTATTTGTGAAAGTTGTACAAAATTTCATAGTAAAATGTACTCATTATATTGTTATTCAAAAGGGCAGTAACATATTTAGAATTATGGTAACTCAAAAACATGTCGACTACTACTCAAATACTACAGTATGAAAATGTGAGGTCTTTCAAGAATGTTTATAGATTACCAGACTCTTCTTATAATCCATAGAGTTGATCTAGTAGCACATGAAAATTAATATAGATGGTGGACTGTTTGACAATATTTTTAGGTACACCATTAAATAGAAATTTGATTTTGTAATTTTCATAATATAATTCTTTATACCCACATTCTAACTCTAAAATCAAAATATTCAAATCTAATTTGATCCATTTGTCATATGAGGATATCTAATAGCCTATTTTTCATTTCTAAAAATGAACCTTCATGGATCAAAGTAATTGTTGATGTATCGAATCTATTATTATATGTTTGGTAAGAATGTTCCAGTCAGGAAGATTTATCAAATTACCCAATGAATTATTATAATTCTAATGACTTTATGAATGGATATATCAATTCCTTGGTGATTCCTTCTCTATTCCTCATATATATGCACTTTTCATGTCTCACGGAGACCAGATAACATATCTATTGGGGTGCACCCTATGTCACTATTTATGAATTTTTTTATTACTTCCTTGTTAACCAATTTTCATCTATAATAATGATTCTTAAGATATGTAAATCATTTTGATGGACCCGTTTAGCCTGTAATGGTTCTCACATTCCATAATGTTTGTTGATTATGTTTTGGGTGTCATAGGACTCATGTATGAGGTATTTAGTTCATCCATCATACTATTTTTATGTATTTATAGATGGTCATACTTTTATAAATACTTTTAAATTATAATGTGGGTCTATTTTTAATTTTTTTATAATCATGAACACATGGGTTATGAATAAAATATGGGGTTTACATTTTCTTGGTACATAAACATTTGATTAAAAATAATAATGATTTTGTTTATTAAATGGGTTTCCAATGAATGATTTTGGTGAATATATTTCATTGGAATTGTACTATGAAACATTTTCAAGAATATTAAAATTGTATAACTTATTCAACACATGAGTGAATTCGGAACCTAGTTAGAAGGATTTCAATTTGTCCCTATCATATGACATAATAGGGGGTGAAATTATGTGGTGTTCATCAAATATTAGGTTTTACATCCACTTTCCCTAGTTACATGATGTAAACCCTGAATGGTTGTTCAAATTTATGTGGTATTTTCCAGAATTCATCAATTCATTGGATATATGGAATTTATTTTCCAGTTGGAGTGATTGTTCTTGGAGTATGAGTGTCCTTGTTATCCTAAACTATGATACCACCATGGAGTTCTCTTATATGCATTGTGTTTATAATACAATTGATTTGATATAATATGATGCAAGATTTGATAGATTTAAGTATATTTATTGGAATGTAATATGAAACTATATTATTTAGATTTGATTTAGATCTATGTAGGAGAATATTTATTTCACTATGATTTGACTTAAATATAGAAAACTATTTTTTCCATATATTATATTAAAATACTATATTATAGGTTTTTTGAAGAGTCTTATTATGTAACACATGGGTGGAATCATGTTTTGGATTATTATATCACACCATGTACACGTCCTATGGGGTGTGTATAACATTATTAGTTTAATGTGAGAAAGTTAATGGAGATTTGGAATATTATTGAGGTTTATATCCACTATGAATGGTTATCCTATGGTAAAATCAGTTGAAAGTCACCACATATCACATTGGGTTGCTAATTTATATTTGGGGATTACTTATTTATATTTCAAGTCATATATATTCTTAATTTGTCATACCAAATTCCATTTTACCACTACCATTGTCACCCAATTGATTATATAATATTTGTATTTCTGTTTATTCATTTATTAATTCATGGGATGTAAATTTACTAGAGATACGATTTCAATGAAATTGGAAGAGGGTTTCATTGAGTGTCTTGAAATATCCTAATGTTATGATCCTCACATTATCATTGGGTAATAGGATATGTGTCACTTTTTTGATTTAATATTTGTATAAATTTACCATTCTTCCAGATTGATATTAATATGAGTTTTATTTATTAGGTGATTATTTCATTCAATTTTTTATTTATATAATTAATCCACTGACATTACTTCCAATTTTTTGGAAGGTGGGTTTTGTGGATAATTCTCTTAAATGGAGTCATCATCTTAATCGTAATCCCATAAAGGGTACCATAAGTTACCTTATTACATTTAACATATTGTAAAAACTATTTGGAACCATGTTTTTAGGGTTTAATCCAACATTAGATGTAAAAATTATATAGTTCATGTTAATATACAAGAACTCAAATTATAAAAAGTTACCAGTTACAGTAATGAGGTTTAAGATGTGATGGAATAACTCAATAATTGGTATGATTTTAAAATAATTATACTATCGATTATATTTTTTACTCAAAAATTAATGAGGATCCTATGACAATAATTGGAGTTGATATGGTTATAGAATTATCTAGTTATCTTTGAGGGAAAATTAACTAAGACATTCATATTTTTGTAGTTCATACTAGAATAATTAATGATATATTTTTTTTGGTGTTTATCTATTTTTTAAAATATTTTTCTTGGTAGAATAATAAAAAAATATATTTTTAGTGTTGATATAATCATTCTAAAGGTTTTTCTGAATTATCATTTGAATGATAGAAAATTCCTCCAAGAATGAATCCTAAACTTTTATCAAAGATATATATTATGATGAATAACATTGGTAATGAGATGATCAATATAACTTCATTGGCTGATATGCATATTTATGTCATGATTGAATTGTATAGATTTTCCCTTCCCCATACTGGAAGTTCTATTGGTTCACATTGGTAAAAGAGGATGTATAATTATTATAAAGCTCCAACCATAAACATTATATAATATTTAATTATGTTAATAATTTACATTGAATTTATTTTCAGTAATTTAGCTTTATATAATTTGTTCATAACATATACATGACAACCCAAATATTACATGTCGACACTTCTACTTAGTATCTATTTTATTCATAAAATAAATACTCTTAAAAGAAAAGAAACACGTTTAGTTCCAAGTTTTAAATCACATGAAATTTCCCTGATCTTATACATCAACCTATTAAACATTATGTATGGTGAAAAACATTTCAAAAAATAAGTATGAGCATAAAAACATAGTAAGGGATACACAATGAAGAAAAAATGTATGTTTTTCAAAACAACATGTAAACCAGCAATACATTAACATAAGTTATAATTTTCTCATTTATTATATGTAAATAGTATTCAGTGAATAAATGATAATTTCATTCCCTTTTGTAACCAAAATAATATCATAAAACCCATATAAATCACACATAACATATAGAAGGTAGTCATGGGACTTAATCAAACATTAATGGAATAACCATACGGTCGACTTCCATAAATTATTCTGGAAAATGGAATGACTATACAGCCGAATTCAATACCCAATGCATTTGAGGTTATTATGTAAAAAATCATCCTTGATTTATCATGTAGCCAACCATAATTTTGTTTATCATGTAATGACTAATTAAATTTCAAGGTACCATTATATAATCATCACATATAAAAGCATGAAAATATCAAATTTTCAATAATAGAATTTCATTTGAAATGAAAATATTTAATTTCATGAAATATTAAATAAACATTCAAAACCATTTTAATAGAAAAATACACAGAAAATGAATATTTGTTTTTTTATTCCTTTCAAATAATATTAAGACTTATAGAAGAAGACAAGAATCAGATAACGATTACGGTAGTAGAAAATTCATTGTTGTCGTAATATGATAATGATATTACTTTTTTCATTTAATAAAATAATATGCAGAAGAATATTCATTTTTAATTAAATTAACTATCAAAGGATCTTATTATATACCATTTAAAATAAAGAGGTGTATATAATCAAAACATTCCTCAATGAAAAGAGATTGAGATGAAGTCTCTTACCTTGTGTAGGACTTCACTTGTTCGTTCAATAAGTTCGTAATTAATAAAAATAAATTAATTTATACATTATTAAGAATATATTCATGGTTTTTATTGCTTTTATATCACTAATTATCTTTCTATTACAATTTGTTAATTATATGGGTTTATGTCAAACATTTGGTCGATTTTTAGAACTTGAGTCAAAAATGAACTTGTTATAATTATAAATTATCTATGTGGTCAAAAGTCCATTATCTCTAAAATTATATTCATGATTTATAAATAATAAATATCATATATAACTAGTATATATGTATTGATAATTGTCCATAGAATTCAGATTTAAGAAATAAAATTCATTATTCATGGTGACAGTGTGTTTTAAGTATGCTTCAACTCTTTGGGAAATTAGTTTTCATTTTTAAAGAATGAAAAAATAATTATTAATAAATATATTATAATTATAGTATAATATATATTTTATATATGTTACATAATTCCATTAATTACATCCTTCATATGTTCCATGTATATCTTTAATGAGTAATATCACTTGGAGTGGGCCATAGTCCGCACATCCTCAAATTAAATTATCGTATTTATAAAAAATGAAAAGAATAAAGGTATGTTATAAATGAGAATAAATGTAGAACAGACGTATAATAAATATTCTATATATCATATATAATTATATTTCTAATATAATGGCCACCATTAGACTTGGTAGAATATTATTGAACAATCATTATTTTCTGAGACAATAGTTTGTCATCCAAAGAAATAGTGTGTTTTATACCCATTAGATGGAGGTGAGTGTATATTTAGTTCAAATAAATTTCATAAAAACAATATATTATATTGAGGATACTGGGTTTTCTATATAAATAATCAATAAAAATATCATATGAAGTAGAGAAGGAAAAATTATGGAAAGAAACCTGAGAGAAGACATTACCTCAAATCGAGTCACTTATTTTGATTTGAGCCAAAGGGATCTCTGAAATTTCCTTCTAACTCTAAGAAGGATTCGACTGTTAAAGGAGAAATTTTTTGAGCTTATTTTGATAGAGGATGGATGATCCATGGGTCTTGAGAGGTGTGAGTTAGGGTCAGAGGTGTTGTCCTTTTATAAGGTGGAGGAGGGGCATATTAGTAATGTTTGAAAGTATCAATTTTTTATTAATTTATTTTTGAATTTCATTAACACCAATGTAATATATTTCAATGTAAAGACGAGTCTAGGTAGAATTCCTCTCATCTACTGGGGTATAGACCAGTTTAGGGCACAAAATTAACCATATATTTTGTCTTTTACCCTCAGTAAACTAATTTAACTTTCACTATGTCTTCGTATATATTAATAATATATGGTTACCATAGTTACTATAACATTCTATGAGACCCAAAAATGAATCATTAATGAAAATTTTAACATCTGTTTTTTCATTTGCTCTAAATATATCTTTGCAAAACTATTATATCATTTAATAAAATATTAATTTATTTAAAAATTCATTTATTCATTTTTTTAGTATTCATATAATGACTTTTTAAAAATACATAATAACATTATTCATTAGAAAAACGTAATTAATTCAGTGATAAAATGTCATAAACATCCATAAAATTCATTTATGGCATAAAAAATATCAAAATAAATTTATTATTATTTTTACAATCTCATTTATTTAAAACATTCCTTAATAAGGAAATCAGTACATAATCATTGTGTCATAAGTAAATGCATTTATATGATATCTAAAAATTATATATAAAATACCATGATTTAGAATATTTTATTAGATTTTGAATGAATTCTTATAGTGTAAGAGATCACTTATATATCCTCATATAAATTTTTTTTGTAAATGATACATGTTTATGTTATATTTTTATAAACATTAAATTAAAAGTTATTAAATAGTTTTTTAACACACAAGTGGATCTATAGTGTCCCAAAATCAACCCAAGGATGATCAATGATGAAAATATCACTTTAAATATTGTTTGAACATTTGTTTGGATAATTTAATATTATTATAATATTATTTTTTACCTTTATTTACCATATTTTCATTTTTACCATGGTAAATAAAATAATTATTCTAGTTACTATTAATAATTTATAAAAAAAGATGCATATTTACACAAGTGGAACCTCCTAATTCGAAATATGGAATCAATTTTTCTAAATTCAAAGCATATAATTTGTTGAAATTAATTTAAAATTAATTCTCATTGTCAAAACCAAATAGTGTGTTTTTATAAGTTAAAACTACCAAAAGATTAGCATGTGTTTAAATCCAATTTAAAAGTGAAATTACATCAATTTACCAGAATTAGATTAAATGATAAAAATATAATCTAATTACACTTTTAAACTATTTAGAATGATTATCTAATATTATAAGTTAATTAGATGAAAATACAATTTTGACTTAAAATGCATTATTTTTCACTATTCATTAAAAATTGAACGTTATCATAATAATATACAACATATACCCAACGTAAATTTTGATGTCCCGATTCTAAGTAAGATGTTTATGATTTCAAATGAAACATATAAATGTGAATAAAAATATATTTAAAATGGGTTCTCCGTCAAAAGGTGGAAAAACTACCTTTTAAAATTAATATTGTATTTAATCATAAAATTGGATTCATTCTTATTCTATGACTGTAAAATTTATTTTATAAATGTAAACACATTTAACAAACATGTATAATAATAAAATGGTTAGTTTTGTCTATTCCCACTAATACAATTTCTATGCATTAACTACCATTTAAAATAATAATAATATATTATTATTATTTATCTCATTATGACTCGGCCTTCTGTTCAACATAAGATTTCAAGGAAACCAATTTATTCATTTCAGGTACTCCATCAAACAATGAATCCACATTATAGTAAAATCAATATTTAATTCAAAATAATAATAAATATGAAAATTTCATATTCATTAATTAACTAGGATGTTACATCCTTTCCCATTTTGGAAATTGCATCCTCGATGATTTATTAACATATAATATAGGTGGTGTTTTTATCCCTCATATAATTTTCATATTCATGACTTTCCTCTTCAACTATATGTGTTTTTCATGTACTCTTTACCTAATGAATTATGTTATTCCATAACATATTCCCTCTTCTGTTAATAATCATGACTGGTTGTTACTCATAAGAAAGATTCACTTCCAACTAAACTATTTTTGGACATAAAATGTGAGATAGATCCAATATATACATTATAATCATTGAAACATGAAACAAAAATGTGTACCTACGATAATCTTGGAGTTAATTGCACTCTTTAAGAAACTGGAAAAATTTTCTCTATGATTTCATAGGGTCCAATGAACCTTTGACTCGTCATTCCCATTATACCAACAAACATCACCTTTTCCCAAAGATAATATTTATGAGGGAAATGATCACCTACCAAAAAAGAAATATAATTTCATTGGTTATCCACATAAAATTTTCTCCCACTCTAAACTATCCTCAGGTGTTTGTGTATCAACAAAACATTCTCTACCAACTCTCCTAACAATTATTGTCCCATCAGTTTTCATTCACCAACATAATCCCAAAAAGCTAGAGTTCAACACTGAATCCCATATAATGACTCAAATGGAGCCATCTGTATACTGGAATGATAAATTTTATTATATAAAAACTTAAATAACGAAATATGTTGATCATAAATTCTCTGGTAATCTAATAAGAATGCATGTATCATATCATCAAATGTCTGAATTTTTCGTTCTGACCACCCTTCTAATTATGGATGAAAAGTTATACTAAAATTTAATTTAGTATCCAAATGACTTATGAAGTCCTTTTCAAAAATATAAAGAAACCTTGGATTTTGATCAAATACAATGGGGAGGGAAACTCTATGCCACCTGAATATTTATTTAGCATACAAAAATGATAGTTGATCTAGAGATTGAGTATCTTGAATAGGATGTAAATGAGAAGATTTTGTAAATAGATAAAACATAATCAATATTTCATTATTTTCTCTATATGACTTCGGTAATCCAACAACGATGTCCATGGATATATTATTCCATTTCCACTCTAGCATCGGTAACAGTTGATGCATCCATTTTGGTATATAACGCTCTGAATTAACCTATTTACAAGTCAAAAATATTATATTAATGTCATAAATATCTATTTTTTTCCATCCCACCTATAATACTCTAGAAGATATCTATATATTTTTGTATTATCAGGATGAACTGAAAACAGTGAACTATGAGCTTCACATAACAACTCTTTCTTCAAATTTGAATCACAAGGCACACAAAAACTCACCCCAAATGTCAATATAAAACCATGGTCAATGGTATATTCCAGAAACATACCCTTTTGAACCAACTCTACCTTTTTCTGCAACTCAATGTCTTCTATCTGTGGATTCTTAATTCTATTTGAGAGAGATTATTTCATCGAAACCTAAAACAAAATAGATGGATTTATTACACTAACAACATCTATGAAAAACTTCAAAAAAATCATTAATCAAAAGATATTGTTCCAAATGTTATATGATTAATGTAGAATGACATTTTGGAAACAAATCATTGACCACTATTTTTTATATTCCTTTATGGTAATGAATCATGAAATCATAACCATTGATAAATTCCATCCATCTCCTCTGTCTCATGATAAATTCATTCATAAAAAATATATACTTAATACTTTTATGGTCAGTATATATTTCACATTTAACCCCATATATATGATTACAAAAACGTTTTGAAGAAAAAACAATAGCAACTAATTTCAAATCACATGTATTGTAATTTACCTTTTGTGTTTTCAACTAACGTAATGCATAAGCATTTTCCTGATCATTCTATATTATGAAACAACCAAGTCCTTTCAATTAAGCATCACTGTAGATTAAAAATTTAACATCTCTGGAAGGTAATTCCAAAATTTGATCATTCACCAATTTTCTTGTCAATTATTTGAAATAATAATTATATTATTTTATATATATGAACATGACACCTTTTTGAGTTAACATAATTACTAGGATAGATAACCATGAATGAGTCTCAACAAACCTTCTATAATTGACTGTCAAACCAAGAAAACTATGAATATATGTTATATGTGTGTGTCTTGATCATTCATCAACAACTCTTGATTTAGCATGATCAACAATTATTTATTTTTTTAAAGAAATGTGACCCAAGAATGAAATTTGTTGTAACAAAAACTCACACATTCATATTTTCCCATATAATTTATTTCTATTATGGTTAACTAAAATATGCTTAAATGTCAATAATGATCCTTTTTACATTTGTAATACACCAAAATTTCATCAATAAACATAACCACGTACCATTCCAAGAACTCAAAAAAATTCAATTCATAAGATCCATGAATAAATTATGTTTATAGGATTACCCAAAAGTCATAACTAAAAATTTATAATGTCCATATCTATTATGAAACACATTAATCATAACGTTTTCTTCCATTACATTCAACTGATGGTACCCCGACCTCAAGTCAATCATCAAAAAGTAATGATCTCCCTAGAGATAATTAAACAAACAATCAATATGAGGAATATGATACTTGGTATTAAAAATGATATTATTCAAGGCACTATAATCAATGAAATGTCTCATTGAAATATCATTATTTTTCAAAATCATGACTGGATCCCCCCACCTTAATGTTCTAGGTTGAATGAAAAGATTATCCAACAACTCCTTAAATTGTTTCATTAACTCTAAAAGTTCAATTGGATCCATTTGATAAGGTGGTTTTGAAATTGGAATAGAATCCTGAACTAAATCAATTTTAAATTCAATATGTCGATGAGGTATAATACTTAAAAACTCATCAATAATAACCTCAAGATACTAATTTACAATAGGAACATCATTAATATGGATAGTTCCTTTTTTTAAGAAATATGTTAAAAGTGACATTCATTTCCATCTTTCACTAGTTTCTTATCTTCCAAAAACATTATCAGTGATAAGGGTTCATTCATGTACACCGACTAAAATACATTCGGAAAAAAAACATATTTAGCTCTATTTTCATTCATACCCTGCTAAACATAAATTTAATCCATTCCAAAAATAGAATCAATATATAATAAAAGAAAAAAAATTAGGTAAATTCATTCCTCAAATAAGGATATGATGAATCTTATATTTTTTTCTTCAAAATTTCCCCGATGGGTTTTTACTAGAAGTTATGGATTCATTTATTGAGGTTGAATAAAAAATTTAACCAAATATTTCTCTTAAATAAAAGAATGTGTATACCCTTAATCAAACGATATATTTCAAAAATATGAAAAAAAGTACATAATACAACCTCATTTGATTTTCCCATGTCAACCGTAGTAGTAGAAAAAGATTGTTCCCCATCCTTCTTCTTTTGATATGTCAGTTACCATCTAGGGTAATCAACTTTTGAGACACATTGGCATAATGATCTAACTCATTGAAACTACAACATCATACCAATAGATTTTAATTTCTTTTTTGACCATCTTAATTAAATTTATAATAAATATGACAATTATTACGAAACCAGAAGCACATTCCAGATTTTGAGATACATTCTATAGTATTTCTTTTAACAGAATTCTCACAAGATGAGAATTTGATTTCAATACCTACCAGATACATTGATGAATTCGTTCCCTTTTAATTCAAGATGGACCTCTTCTTTTTCATTATCTCATGGAAAAAATGATCATCAATAAACTCCATCTCTACTTCTCGACACATCTAATAAGTTTCTCATCGCTTTTGAATTCACAAGTGGATAATCCTCTTTAGTATTTCTCCTTCAGTCCTGAGTATATTCGATTTTTCTTACTAAAAATATCTTGGAAGAAATTTGGAGCATAACATTCCAATATAGTGAACATTAATTTGTATGCAGACATTGAGTCTTCCTCCTAATTCAATTCCTAGAATTTTTTTTACCATCCTAAGTCAAAACGCCTTAGGAAAATAATTCTCATGAAACATACCTTTGAATTCATCCCAACTAAGAGAATAAATATCCTTTATGTACATGATATTTCTAACCATTGACCAACACAAATTTTCTTGTCTTTCAAAATGATTGATAAGAATACTATCGTTTTTATTTTATGTTCAAACCATGAAATTGATAATATTTTCATGCGATTTGATCCACCCTTCATCATGAATCGGTTCATATGATCTTATGAATAATGGGGGATATTGACTCATGAGATTCTCCAATATAGATATGTTTATATAGGTTTGATCTAGTGAACTTGTTCATTGATACCACCACCATTTATTGCCTGAGATAACTATGCCATTTCTACAAAAAAACTATTTAGTTCTGATTCAAACCATCTCAGGATAATTATTTGGAAGATTATTCTTATCTATATTCCTTCTCAACACTGCTTCCATATTTCTTCTTTGGAAAACCATTCCAAAAAATCAAATATTATTTGAAAAAAAAATAAAAATCTTCAAATTATATTTGAATTTTACCATAATTTAAAATTAGTTTATTAATATTATTTTAACAAAATCAAAACTCATAATGTTATCTAAATAGACCTCTAATACCAACTATAAATCCCCAAAAATTAAAATTATGTAATATATAATTAAGAGAAGAATTTACATTTAGTATATTTTCATGTTTAAATCTTTTGAGAATTATTTCATAAATTATACTTAACAATATGAACACTACGTGTAGACACTTCTACTATGTCTCCATTTTTTCATAAAATAAAAAAATTAAAAAAAGAAACATGTTTAGTTACAGGTTATAAATAAAATAATTTTTTTGTGACCCCATCCTAGACATTATTCTAGTTTCATTCTAGTGAAAAACTTTTCAAAAGCAAGGGATGCTCATAAAATGTTCAATAAGGGTTAAATAAAGAAGGAAAACTGTCAGTTTTTCATTACAACTTGTAAACCATGAATAATTTACCATAAGTAATACTTTTCACATTTATGAATATGTAAATACTATTATCTATATAAATATCATTTCATAAAAAAATCACCAAAATATTACCATAAAATCCATATAAAAACACAGAATAAATTTAAGGAAAACATGTGAAATATTCATACATAAATGGATAATCATATGGTCGACTTCCATAAGTCATTTGTAAAAATGAAAATATTATATGTTTGAATTCCATACTCAATGAATTCGAGGTTATAACATAACCACACATCCATGATTTGTCAAGGAACCATCCATCATTTGGTTTATCACGTAACCACATGTCAAATGTCCATGTACCATAATATAATCATCACACATAAATGAATGAAAATATAAATATTTCAATCCAAAAATTTCATTTGAAGTAGAAGAAATAATTTAAAGAAATATAAATTTTATATTAATACCCATTTTCAATACCAAAATAACAAAAAATATAATAAGAGTATTCTTTTTTTCCTTTTGAAAAAACATTAAGGCTTATAGAATAATGAAAATATCTTATAATGGTTATGATGTCAGAAAAGTTTTTTTCGCCAAAATACAGTAAAAACATCAATTTTGATGTTTACTAAAACACTTCATAATAAAAGATTAATTCTAAATAAAATTAAAATTGAATCACTTTTATTATACACTACGAAAAATACGGATGTGTATATTATCAAAACATGCCTTAATGAATGGAGATTGAGATTGAGTCCCCTACCTCGTGTCAAACATGACTCATTCGTGTTTTAATTTATAAAATAATAATATTAAGTAAATTTATAATATTATTCATACCATTTTTGAGTTTATTATTCCATTTATATGATTTATTACATTTCTATAACAAATAGTTAATTATTTGAGTTCATATCAGACATTGTGTCGACTTTCAGAAGTGGAGTAAAATATTAACCTGTTATAATTTTAAATTTTCCTTGTGTTAAAATGTATGTTATCAATAGAAAGATATTAATGATTTAGATATCATATATATCATATATATCCAGTATATTTGTATTTAAAACTATAGATAGAATCTTGATATAATAAGTCAAATGAACCATTCTGGGAGACGATAAGCATTACGTCTGCATGAATGCTACTGTCATTTATTTTTCATATTTAAAGTAATAAAAACTAAATGACATATAGGTATATTATAATTATAATATAATATATATGTTATATATGTTACATAATTTCAATAATTTATTCCTTTATATATTTCATGAATAGAATGAACAATTTATATCACTTTGAGGGGGCAGTAGTCTTCACTTCCCCAAATGAAGTTTTCATATTTATAAAACCTAAAAGGAATAAAAGTATTTTATAATGAAAATTAAAGTATAATATAGATAAAATAAATATCACATATATATTATATAATTAAATCTCTATCATAACGTCCACCATAAGAGGTCGTAGGAAGAGATTGAACAATCATCGTTTCATGAGGCAGTAGTCTACCGTCCGCAAAAACTATATGTTCTATACCCATTAAATAGAGGTTTTTGTAAATTTAGTTTGAATAATTCTAATAAAAAACATAGTATATTGATTATGTAGGTTTTTTTTCATAAACAATTAATAATAAGATCATATAGAGTGGATAAGAAGAAATAATGGAAAGGAACATGACAGAACACGTTACATCAAATCAGGTAAATTCGTTTGATACGATCCAAATGACTTTCTTGAATTTTCATCTCCCAAGGGGAAGGAATATAGGAAGAAGGGAGGGATTTTGGGAGCTTATTTGGGTTGATTTCGGATAAGGCAATGTGTCTTGAGAGGTGCGAGTAAGGGTTAGAGGTGGTGACCTTTTATAAGAGGGAGGAGGGGCACATTAGGATAGTTTTAAAGTATTATTTTATTAATAATTGATTTTTGAATTATAACAACATGAAAAAGATATATTTTTTATATAAATTGAGGATTGGTATAAATCCTCTCATCTAGTGGATTTTATACATGTTTAGGTCACAAAATTAACCTTCTCTTTTATCGTCAACCCTTAGTAAATTTATTTAACTTTCACCATGTCATCTTATAGATTCATAATATATGGTTACCAAAGATACTATAAAATAGAAATCAACTCCAAAATTGATAATTAATGAAAATTTCAACATCATATATTTCAGTTCGACAAATATTAGTTTTTTAGGAGTATTATACCATCTAATAAAATATTAATTGATTTAATAACTCATTTATGTCAACTTTTATTCTATTCAAATCATGACTTTTTAAGAATCCATAAAAATGGTATTGACCTATCCCCCGGGGCCAGTGATTTGATTACCCCAAGCCCTCCTTCCATAATCCAGGGGCTGGCGACTAGAACCAGAATGTCATATCCCTTAACAAGAATAAATTGCATTTAAACTTGTAAAACACTCAAATCCAAGAGTACAAGAAGAGGAAACGACGAATAAATTACTATAGTAAAAAGTGTGATGAATGTAAAGTGGCTGAAATACAAGAACAACAGGAAAGTAGAAGTACAACTGAAAAGTGAAAAATATATCATGGACTGTCCACCGAGGATCTTACCTGAAGGGTTGGTACAATTCACAATCAGTTGTCATGTGTCACACCACATAAAATGGTCCACCTTTGTGCATCGTCCAGTACTGGTTCCCTTAGTTTCATTCAATGTTGTCCATCATCTGCACAAGACACCACTCTGTGTTGGGGAAGCCCCTGAAGGGGTGATTATAATAATATTCAGTAGGGATCCTGAGACCCCGGAAGGTCTCCTACATTTTCATAAACGAAAAACCACAAACAGAACCTCAATCACAAAGCCCGAAGTAGTCATCAACTCTACATTGGTTTATTCCCATACATATACCCATGTCATGAAGATATAATCATCTCATACATTATGGAAGAAGATCACAATGGTGACACCATGAAGGTAAAAGTACCCCACATGTAACACCACAAAGATTATACCCCGAAGGTAAAAGTACAACATAGGTAACACCCCGATGATATCACAACAAAGTTAAAAGTACCACAAAAGTATCACCATAAAGATATCACCACAATGGTAAAAGTTCCACACATGTATCAATATAAAGATATCACCACATAGGTTAATGTTCTAAAAATGTATCACCCTGAATATATCACCACAAAGGTAAAAATCTCAGCTCATATAGGATTTGCTGAAGTGTAGAAGTACAAATGATCAGTTGTCAAGCTAGATCATATTATTCTGTCAAGAGGCAGTACTGATGACTATACAAAGTCTTAACCACATAGTATCACTATGTCCTAACCTCTGAAATGATCCACACAGGATCCGACCAACCTAACGTCGATTGGTACTAACCCCCGCAATGTCCCACAAGGGATCTAACCCACACAGGATTGGTATGTGCTGACCCACATACGATCACTGAGGGACGACACACACATGATTAGACCCACATAGGGTCGTTAAGCACTGACGCACGCAAAATTTTTGAGCTCTGTCCCACATAAGAAATGACCCACACTGGATTGGTGATTACCCACATATGACCAGTTGGTATTATCCTCTCTATAATCCTTCTTCAACCTCTGCCTCACAAACAACAACTTGATTCCCACTCATAGTACGCTTGATTCTGAGAGAACCAATCCTCAAGACATCAATAATATTTCAATGTCCAAAAATCTCCATGAAGAATTATTCTAATGGTCTTCCATGTCATAAGGGTTCCAACGCGATAGACGTCGTGCCAATCAGATGCCCGGTCTGCGACTTATAAGCGTTTTCGTTCCAAGGGCCTGATTGTATTCATATTCAATCCAACCCAGTGGAAATAAAAATTTAGCAAAATATTATGTGATGTATACAAAAAGGACTGTCTCGCTCTATGGGTCCGAGGGCCATAGACGGGTTTTCAAACGAACGCTCTATTCTCATGTTGTGTCCCTTAAAGAAAAATTGGGCCAGGTTGGGTTTGGGTCTTGTCTGACCCAGTCGGAGACACCTGTCCAGACCCGGTCTCGACCGACCCAACCTGGTTCAGCTCGACCCGAACCAGTCTGGGTCCCACCTTGCTGGGCTGGGTCTTGGTCTAACCCGACTCATAAGGTGGTGCAGCCCGACCAGAAAATGTGTGGCCTGCTAGGCCTACGTGGCCTGGCCTGCAGAGGCATATCCCATTGGGATTGTGCGGCCAGGCATGTGGAATCATGGCCTGTTGGTGGTACAGATAGGTGATACAAGGTCTGATAGGATAACATGAGTGTGAGGGGGGTTTCCTATTCAGATGGCAAAGTGGCAGCCCCCTTTTGTGATGCTAGTTCACCCGCGAGGCCCGCTGCGGGTCTCGCAGCCACGGCTCCTCTAGCAGTGCACCACTTCTTCCTACTGTGGTCGGCCGATTTTGACATTCCGGTTCAACCCAGCCATGATCCTTCACCACTGGTGGCATGTTGAAGCACATCACATCACAACAACAGACAATCGGTGTTGGACGCTCTACTGACTAACAGGACATAGTGTTGTTGGCCCCTCCTACAACGCGTGATGGTGCATCACCTCCATCATGGTTGGCATGTGTGGGTCACCTCCATCATCTGTCCTCTCGGTTCTTGTCCAACCTGAAGATAATGCATGCGAAGAACGTACAAAAATTGCAACAATGGCAGAGTGTCATGGCCTTTTTCATTTTGGTCGCACCCTCTTTGTTAGATTTATTACCAGAGGGTAGCAATAATGCTTTATCAAATCATGGAAACATAAAACAAGATTTAAACCATACCTTGAGATCGTTGGATAAAGTCACATGCGAGGAAGTGTAGGTGTTCGTCAACCTCGCAATAATCCACCAACAACGCTGCTCAATCGTCATTCATCGGTTTGGGGTTCGGTGTCACTCATCCCCGCCCACTGGAACCAGCTCCATCCTCCATGTGGTGGGCCTCATTTCACATTACTAGAACATTGTCTCTTGGTAATGTTGGGTCAATACCCCACGAGCACCATATAATTATGTGAGGGGGATGGTAAGAAACAATCATGGAATTTATGAGTGTTCATTTAATAGAAACCTTCTTAAATTCCAATGACAATATTACATAGTATTTGAAGGAAATTCCATTTAAGGGCTTGAAACATAGCTGGTCCCATAATACCTCTTGTCCATTGGAAGAAAATAATGAAAGACATAAAATAATAATGTTATTTTATTATTCCTTTAATATGTAACAGAATATAACTTTTAATTAATACATACTACGGTCGAAGTAAAGTTACCCTTAAGTGAATCTCGGCGTTGTGTATTCAATGGTGACCCCATATGTTTAATACGAACACCAGTTCCCATGAATGAAAATGCTACCCTTGTGTTTACTATACGTAAATTAAAAAAAGTTCAGAAATTTATTCCGGGAACACTAGGAATCAGAATCACGTGCCTTTAATTATTGCAGACTCATAATAATTAAATATAATTACAAAAATTCTTATAAAATATGGGTCTTTACATTCTTACCCCCTTAGTGCTTTTCAAAGATGAAATCCACAACATAGACTAAGGAAATAAATGGGGGTAGTGAGCCTGAATTTATGCCTCCAGCATCAATGTGATCTCCTGGTGGTTCTCATGCTGCTATAAAACACGCACCACAGGTATCGATCATCCATGAAGGACCCTCTCTTGTCAATCCTCAATCTCTAATAGAACCTCTGTAATTGTCACCCAATCTTCAATGTACAGCTCGCCCCAGTCGAGGATGTGTGATGGATCATTCCCTTATCTCCTCAGATACGACACGTGGAATATGTCATGTAACTAGTGCATTTTTGGTGGATGATCTGTGTGATACACCACTTCGCCAACTCTACTGAGAACCTAAAATACTCTGATGAACATCAATGATAACATGTCGCCCCGATCAAATCTATGCAAACCACATCGAGATGAGACCCGTAGGAAGACATGGTCTCTCTCCTAGAAATTCAAAGGTCTCTCTCTCCTGTTAGCATAAGACTTATGCCTACTCTATATAGTCTTCATCCTCTCCTGGATGATCTGCACCTTCTCAGTAGTAGCCCGTACTAACACTGGACCAATAAGTGTTGACACCCCTGGGACTGTCCACCATAGAGGTGATCTACAAGTTCGACCATATAAGGCCATGAATGGTTTCATACTGATAGTAGAGTGGTGGAAGTTGTTGTATGAAAACTCCTCCAAGATCATGTGATCCTCCAACTATTTCTAAAATCATTAACACAAGCACGTAGCATGTCATCCAGTGTTTGAATTGTCCGCTCCGTCTGACCATCCATCTGTTAATGAAAGGCGGTTCTAAAATGTAGTTTAGTTGCGAATGCCTACTGTAATCCCTTCCACCACAGTGATATAAAACATTCATCACAGTCAGAGATTCTTGTCGATGGAACCCCATGAAGTCAGGAAATCTCTTGTGTATAGAGGCATCCCAATACCTTGACTGATCCCTCCACTTGTATGGGTAGGAAGTGGGCCAACTTGGTGAGTTGATCAAGATTTACATAGATAAAATAATATCTCTTAGATGTACTTGGAAGACATATCAAAATATCTATATGGATACCACCATAGTTCTACTTCATAACCTCTAATAGGTGCACTGAGTATGCTAGAATCTGATGCTCGGACATCCTTTACTAACATGTGAGGCGTCATGAAACAAACACTGCCACTACTTTCTTCACCCACAAACACCACTACTGATGTCGGAGGTCCTAGTAAATTGTTTACACACTAGAATGTACCTTTATAGGGGATGTATGGAACTCCTTAGGCAAAGCCTCACGTAGTTCCAATTTTACCATGTTGTGTCCTCTAAAAAGGATGACATGCTCCCCACCTTCAAAAATTCCATTAGGTTCCAGTTCGGTGGATATCTGAGCACGTCATGCCTCAAAGTCAATGTCCCAATAAGTGCCTCTCTAACTTTCTGATAAAGAGGGGGAGTGACTGTCATAGTCTAGATGTATGTTTCTATATTTCTACCCACAATGGATATCTACAATGCTTCTAGATACTGTTTCACCTCACTCAAAAACTGCAGACCAGGCATCCTGTTGAGAGAAACTACTACCATATTCCCCTTCCAATGTGTATAGACCATATCAAGGTCATAGTGTAGGAGGAACTCTATCTATCGTCGTTGTTTTAGGTTCAGTTTATTCTTAGTGAATATATTCCTAAAAGACCTGTGATCAGTGTATACTATAAAATGATCTTCCACCAAGTAATGTCACAACATCATCAAGGTGTAGACCAGTGCTAATAACTCCAGGTCATGGGTAGGGTAGTTATGCACACAATTTCTTAGCTACAGAGGGCCATACGCGATCACTTATCACTCTTGCATCTATACACATCCATGTCTGGCCCCTGACGTGTCACAATAGACTACATAAGCAACACCCTCTTCTAGTAGCCTCGTGATGGGGGCACTTTTTAGTATCTGTCTCAGCTTATAAAAACACTACTACCTTCACTCCATCCACACGAAGGGTTGTCCATTATTCATCAATGTTGAAAAGGGTGCCCCTACTCTGGAAAGTCGGGTAAGAATCTCTGCTATTACCCACCAAATCCCTGGAGACTCTTCACATCAGACACACATTTCGGTGGATCCCAAGCCTGCACAACCTCTATCTTCACTGAATCTACTACAACTCTAGCCTCTAAGATATCGTGTCCCCAAAAATAAACATCTTGTTTCTAAAACCGGAACATTGAGATATTATCGTAAAGTTGGTGCTCTCAGAGTGTATCTAGAACTATCTACAAATGATTAGAATGCTCCTCCTCCGTCACTGAGTACAACAAGATGTTGTCAATGAAGACTGCCACAAAGCGATCGAGGTATGGATGGAATATAATGTTAATGAGTCACCTGAAAACTGTAGGGTAATTGTTCATGCCGAAAGGCAGAACCAAGAACTCATAGTGGTTATTAAAATATCTAAAGTTCGTATTTTGCACTTCCTAATTTTGTACACTCAGATGATGATAGCATGACCAGAGGTCTATCATCGAAAACCATTGAGCTCCCATCAACTGATGAAAAGCATAATCATTATTCATAAGTGGATAATGTTTCTTCATGGTCACCTGGTTCAAGCGCCGATAGTCCACACAGAATCTCAAACACCCATCGAACTTCTTGGGGAACAAGATCAGGCTTTCCAATGGAGACAACTCGGGCCTTATGAACCCATTATTCTACATGTCCTCCAACTATTATTGTATCTCAAAAAGATCCATGGAATCCATATGGTATATTGGTGTAGGTATCAGTGTCATGACGGGGTGCATGTTGATATAAAAGACCTCCTCTTTGTGAGGTGGAAGTCTTGGAAAATCATCTGGAAAGTCATCGACATAGTGGTCCATCGCTATAGGATATCTCAGACTATCAACATCAATTACTCTGAGGGTAAGGATAGCCAACTAATGTGTGATCAGCTGCACCCTCCTATGCTAAATTCCATCTTCTATTGAAATGGTTCCATTATCTCTAATGAAGGAAAACCTAGTCACATCCATGCAGACAAACCACACATTGTGCATAATACAGTGAATATGATCATGGAAAGTGAATAACTAGTCTATATTTTTGATGATGTTGTAAGGACTTGATGCATGTACTAGAAGATCATAGCCAAAGCTCTTGCCTCATAGAGTAAGATCACACATCTGGAAAAAGTGTGTAATCATCTAAACCTCTCTCATAGTTGTCTCTAGCAGTAAGGATCAATACAATGGCTCTTTCAGAATCCTTGATCTCCGAATGAGGCCTATGGAAATAAAATACTGACTGTCACTTGTGTCTATAAGTACTGCAGCTAGGCTGTAATAGAAACAGATTGTACCTCTAATCATCTTTGGAGTGCATTGGCCATAAGACTCACCTTCCTAAAGCTGAGTTTGTCATTTTCCTATGTCTCCATGTGGTTTGGGTGGACCACCTGGAGGTGGTGGCGACAGAACCTCGAATCACTATCAACCACCTTCTGCACAGCCAGCTCCTCTGCCTCGTCTACCGCCCTACAGACCTCCTCGCTTGAACCAATGCCTCTACCATAGTAGTCCCTCAATGGTCTGCTGGTCATCCGTATAGCGGGTCTGGCAGTCACATGCCAAGTGACCATTGAAACCACACGAGTAGAACTGTCTGATCCTCAACTGTCATCTTGTATCCCATTTACCCCTCCCCACAAAACATGTATCTTGAGGTCTCCCACCAGAAGGTATTTCCCACATAGGGCCATGAGACATCTGTCACTACCTGTTGCAGAGGACTCTACTACCTAATGTTCGGTGGTGTCTCTCATTGAAGGTCTCTACTCTTCTAGGATGATCTCCACCAAAATTTCTCATTCTAGCACTCCAGCCTATGTCAAAATGTCGAGTGATACCATCGATGATATGATCTCCTGTCAAATACCATGTTTAAATGTTTGGGCCCTGATGGAAGGGTCATGTTCCATGTCGGTGGAGTAGCACGAGAGATCAGTGAACCTTTAAATGTATTGGGCCCTGATCATGTTTCCCTACTATAAGTGTAGCAACTCTTGTATATGCACGGAGCGTAGGGTCACTGTGATGAAAACTTCCTTGAAAAGGCCCTATAAGTCTACCCAGGTGATGGCCAAATCATCATGTATCTAGAGTATCATACTTCAACATCACTCAGTTTCTCCTGAGAAGATACCAGTAGCTAGGATCTCCATAAAATTATATGGTGTCCATACTAAGTGAAAAACTCTGGCCACAGCATCCAGCTAGTCCTTAGCCACCTGTGAATCTGTCTTGCCTCAGATCCTCAGATCACTTTTCCGCTGAAACTCAGGCAACACGCTCATTCTATGTGCACCGTCTGCTAGTGGGGATGGTGGAAACATCTCCCGAATGAGTATTGGTATTGCTGGTACACCACCTAAAAGTCATAACACCATAAGAGGGCCCTTCACTAAAGCTTAATCACTAGGTGGTCCATCATCATGTACTCTCTCAAGAATCCTAGGTGGTTACCATTGTGGCAGCATCCTGAGAGAACATGAATTCCACAGTGAATAAGTTATACCCGGTGAGCTGACTCAAAGATATCATAAGAAAAACTGTTCAAAACATGGACAATATGTGTTTTCATTAACAGAGCCAAAAATAAGAATGTAGGGTCTTGGTGTGTGGATACCTCAGCCAATACACAATCACAGGATTCTCCAAACTAAAAACCATAATAATAACACATAACACTATTTCCACATTGAAAATATCAAAGGCCAAGTAATTCTGTATAACTAGCTCCTATAATACCAATTTTTTCATGACCCGTCCCATGGGGCTAGTGTCGTGACTACCCCAATCCCACCTTCCATAGGTCAGGGGCTAGCAACTAGCACTGGAATGGAATATACCTTACCAGTAAGGCATTTACATTAAAATTGTACAAACACACAAATCCAAGAGAAAAACAAGGGGAATCAATGAAGTAAACTAATTTAGTAAAAAGTGTGCGGAATGTAAAGGGGTGGAAAACAAGCCGAGCTAGAAAGTACAAGGATAACAAAAAATAGAAAAACAACTCTTGGATCTTCCACTGAATATCTTACCTAAAGGGTAGGTACAACTAACAATTAGTAGACATGTGTCACGCCCCATCAAATGTTCCACCTCTAAGCATCATCTAGTCTTGGATCCCCCGTATTTGATCAACACTGTCAGTCATCTTCACAAGACACAACAAGGTGTGGGAAAATCCCTTGCCGGGATGTGTATAACAATACACAGTAGGGACCCCAAGACCCTCGATGGTCTCCAATAGTTTCACAATGGAAAAAACGCAAAGCAAGACCTCAACCACAAAGAACAATGTATACCTAAAATCTACTTAGTTTCATGTCCATATAAATAGATAAGATATCATGATATTCTTATCTCATACAAGATGAAAGGATATAAAAAATGTTACACCACGAATGTAAAATTACCACATAGTTAACACCACAAAGATAACACCGTGAAGGTAAAATTACCACACATGTAGCACAATGAATATATCACCCTGATGGTAAAAATACCACACAGGTATCATCACAATGATATCACAATGAAGGTAAAAGTACCACACAGGTATCACCATGATGATATCCCGAAGAATGTGAATGTATCACATAGGTTTCACGATGATGATATCTTCATGATGGTAAAATTGATTACTCACCTAGGTATTACTGAAGTAATGAAGTACATATGATAATTCGTGAAGCTAGATCATCTTATTCTGTCAAAAGGCACTGCTGATGACCATGAAGAGTCTGACCCACACATGATCGATATGTACTAACCCTCACAATAATCCACATAATATTATACCTTCCCATAGTTGATATGTACTAACCCCTACAATAACCCACACCGGATCGTTATGTGCCGACCCACACAGGATCGCTGAGCGTTGACCCACACATTATCTGACCCACAGAGGATTGTTATGTGCTGACCACCACAGGATCACTGAGCGCAGAACCAAACTAGATGTGACCCACACAAGATCAGTGTAGACCCATATAGGATCTCTCTGTACTAACATCTTTTTAATCTGTCTCCAACCTCCTCCTCACTACCAGCCACCAGATTCCCACTCATATTAAGCTTGATTCTAGGAGAACCACTTATTTAGCCATAGGTCATACCTCAACTATCACAACGCTCCACAAAGCAATATTCCAATAGACCACCATGTCATAATTGTTCCAACGTGATAGACAGATCATCAATCGGATGATTATTTTGTGACTTATATGGGTTTTAGTTTTGAGGGCCCATTTGGATTCAAGTTCGATCCATCCCAGCCGTACCCTGTCTTTATCCAAATATCAATTAGAGTGTACTAAAAAGACCGTATCACTCCAAGGGTACCACACCCAAAGATAGTTCTTCAAACAGATTCCCAGTTCTTATGTCATGTCCCTTTAAACGAAAATGGGCTTGGTTGGGTTTGGGTCCGGTCAGACTTGGTGGGGCGACCCGGCCCGAACTAGTCTGGGCTGACCTGACCCCGTTCATGTCTGACCCGACTAAGTCAGACCTCCATGGGCCTGCTGGGCTCGGGACGACCTTCAAAGAGAGGCGTATCCCTCAGGTGGCCCGGGTCAAAGAGGCCCAACCCACTGAGCTCGCACAGCCTATAACGATGAAGCGTGGCCAGTCGGGCTCGCGTGGCCCTGCTTCCGGGTGCCTGACCCGTGGAGGTGCACGACCTGAAGGTGGAACAACCCAGTGATGTTGGGTCCACTAGGCTGGCACGAGACTGTGGAGGGTGGGGGTTCCCCTTTTAGAAGCCGAATCGGAAGATCCCTTTTGCGCTGCAAGGTCACCTGTGGGACCTGTTTCACGTACTGTCATCATGGCTCCTCTGGTAGTGAACCGTTGTGTGCAGCTGCTTCCTCCTGTACCCGACTGATGTCGACAACACTGTTCGATCCCACTGCAGCTGAAAAGCTGCGACCCTTTTCCGCCGACAGCGCCTGATGGCGCACCACCTCACCACCGCGACAGGCCAGTGTCGGCCACTCTGATAACTGCAACATCATAATGTTGTGGCCTCCTCCTAAGATGCACGATGGCGCACAGCCTCCACCATGACCGGTCGGTGCTAGCCGCTGCCATCATCTTTCATCTCAGGTCCTGTCTAACCCAAAGATAATGCTTGGAAAGAGCACCAAAATTCAAATAAGGGCAGAGGGTACGAGCCATGTTTGTTTATCTCGATCCCACTGTGTTTGCATGATAGCAAGAGAGTAGTAAGAAAGCATCATCAAATATTGGAAAACAGAAACAATATTAAAACCCAACCTGGAGATCATTGGAGAACGTTGTGTTGAAGGATGATTCAACATTCATCATCCCCATAACATGCACCCAACAACACCACTCCATCATCGGTCTTCAGTTCAGTGTTTGGTGTCACTGTTCACTACCCACTAGAACCGACTCCATCCTACATGTGTTGGGAATCACAACACTTTACCAGAGGTTCATCACTCTATGAAGCCGTGAAAATACATCCATCCATGCTTCGTATAAATAGGGGAGGGGGAGTGTATGTAATGATCACGGAATTTATGGGTGATAATTAAATAGGAACTTTATTAAATCCCAACGATGTTGTTACGTAGTATTTTAAGGGTCAATAAATTTAATGTCTTGACACGTCGATAGTCCCACACTACTGCTTGTCTATTGGAGGAAATGAATGAAATAAATAAAATAACAATGATATTTTATTATTCTTTTAAAAAGCCACAAAATCAATATTTTTCTCTAGACATACTATGGTCGAAGTAAATCCTCCCATAAGCGAATCACGGTGTTGCAGATTCAATGGTTCCCTCATATTTTTAAATCGACCACTAGTTCAAATATATATAAAATGATGCCCACGGGTTTACTGAATAGATGTAACACACCGAGATTTTATGAAAAAAATTCTTTTAATATCATTTATGTCTTCTATTATACATCACACCAAGTTCATATTGTACTATATGCAACATCGTATTAGCATGCAGTATACACAACACTATTCATGGCTCGTGTTATACACAATTTCAAATTCATTTTAAGGAAATTATTATACGCAACATTAAGTATAGATTTTGTTTAATGTATAAATGAAATATGTTTTGATTATGTTATACGCAACACAAAAGAGATATTTCACTACACACAGCCCTGAAATGGAATGTATTACACGCAATCAAGACTTTCTTCAATAGCGTGTGTAGTACGTAATAGCGAGTTTCACTAAACGAGATATTATTATAATATTATTATGAACTAGCCATTATGAATAGTAATACCCACTTTTTCAAATTTAATAAATTTTATCTTTCAAAATGTACTTCAATTCTTGATTCAGAATATCGAAATTAGCCTAGGGTGAAATTTTGGTATTTTTCTGAAAACATTCAATTTTTGATGAATAGTGAAAACACTGGGTTACTATTTAATAACCGACTTTTTATTTAAATAATTATTTATTTTATTTAAATTTATTTTAGGCCAAAATTGATACATAATACCTATATAAGTTCAATGTAAATAATTGGATTCATTTAATAATAATTTTAGATATATAACAATTTTATTGAACTTTTCACCGTCTTTTACCCACCTCCTAGGAGAATTTGAAAATTCACATAAAACAAAATTTTACCGTTTCTGTGAGTGAAATTTCGAAAATCTGAGAGACACGGTTAATATCAAGGACTAAAATTTGGTTCAATGAGATGAAAATATTTTTTGGTGAATTGTAACTTTTTACTTTTATTTACCATGGTTAAAAGTAAATAGGGTAATTAAGTGTAAAAATGATATTATTATTACCCTAACACATGTCTTAATTCAATTTGATAAGTTTAATTCGACCAAATTCAACCTTAGGAATAAAACATGACCATTTAGGTCCACTTGGATTATATTTGGACATTTATTATTAATTTATTTAAAGAAGGGTTAAAATATTTAAAATCAAAGTTTAATAACTAAATCATTTTTAATATATGAATATACATAAGATAAATTCGACTATATATATGAATTAGAAAGCTAAAAATATTTCTATCTAATTTTATTTTATTTGTAATTTTTAGAAATTAAATAATTTAGGTTATTTATGACACAATGGTGATGTAGTAATTACCTAAATAATGAAATATTAAAATAATTGATGTAATAAATACCCAAATAAATGTAATTTGAGACTTTTTATGAATTCCACTAATTTTATAGGTTAACATGACATGTTAGTAATGACTTAATTTACTCTGATCGAAGTAATCATGTTGTTATGATTTTTACTAAATTCCGTTACCAAATACTGTCAAAATTGACATAAAATAGTTTTCAAAACAATTATTATATTATTAATTGTTATTATATTCCTAAAAATATAAGGTTCAGCCAAGATACTTAAATAATGATATCTGTATCATTAATGGACTACTTGAGGGTTGAATAGATGTTTATGGTAAGTTTATTAACTATATAATATAAAAATACATAGTGACATGGTAAATGTCAATCTAATTAACTAAGAGTTAAAACTAAAAGATAAGTATAATATAATGACCTAAACTTGTCTAAAACCTATTGTTTGGGAGGATTTTGACCCATACCCACCTTAGCTTCAAAATAAGTAAATATGGAGCTATTAAAAACCGAATATGACTTTATTATAAAATAATATTTTATGTTTTTCCAAAGGTGCCACTCTCCTCCCTTATAAAAAGGGCACCTCTTCCCTCCACACCCTTTTGAGCCTTGAATATCATCCAAACCCTTCCCATTTCACTTCTCCACTTCCCTAGTAACATTATGGAGGTTCTCGGCTTCTCAAAAGACCAACTCTACTTCTTAAGATCAAGCATAAAGGTGGTGCGTCGAAGAAGAGGTAATCTCTTCTTCTGATTCTCTCAAGTTTCATTATTCTTCTACTTATTTTTCTTTAGTTGTATAATTATAAGGTAATAAAATAAGTATTATATATATACTGATTTGTTATTATGAATATTAAACAACCCTATTTAACCTTCTATCCATACTATGGAAAACAAAATCATCGCGCGTGCGTACGTACGGAATACCGTCTCCACGCTGTGGTGTAATCTGTTTTTGACAACCACCTTACTTGGATGGGTATAATGGTGTAAATAAATAACTATATATTACCTTTTAAAGTGATATTTATTCTGAAATATTATACATAATCTTCAATACAATTCCACTATCATGGGAATGATATCATCACTCGTGCGTATGTACAGACTACCGTCTTCACGACCCGATGAGATTCATTCACCATGTTAACCATTCATTAATGATTATAAAGTATATATAATCCATAATAATGAGATATATGACATAATAATGATACTGGATTTATGTATATATATATGTATGTCTTCTACATAATTCCATTCAATTCAATAATGAAACGAAAACAGTGTTCATGCGTACGTACGACCTACCGTCTCCATGAACGGTGTATTTCATTACATTTATTGATATATCATATGTATATGTATATTATGAATATATATTATATATAAATCATGTTTTAAATTATTTAATTAAGTAAATGCAGATTTAAATAATAATATCAGGAACAACAAGTCAAAACCCGTACAATAAATGAAACGATTTTACCCAAATCGATGTTTTCACATCGAATTTACAAAAGAATGGGTAATATAAAATCATAAGTAAACTGTATATGATATCATAACAATGAATATGATTCTGTAATAAGTCCATGACATTATTTAAATCATTATACAGGTGTTTTAGATACATACAAATCATATCAGACATAAGGTAAGGGATAACTATTCCAATCACGTTCTCATCTGAGATTGTTCATTCGTAAGTATTTACTGGGGTTTTTGTTATCATCCATGACTCTATTTTATTAAAAAAATTAATGTAATTTTAATGTCCTTTTTACCCATTTTTTTTAATTTTACCACATGTTATGAATGGAATCTTACTTTTTTTTACCACACGATGAACTTTTTTACTTTTCTGAAAAAAGTACGAGGAGAATGTTATTTTTAACTTATACTGCGTGAATAGAATTTTACACTTTCATAACACCTTATTTTCATGAAGTTTACTCTACATGATTTCTTGATTATTTTCAACAAAGCCCTTTTATGTTAAAATTTCATGTAATTTTTTGAAAAGAAAATTATTTTTTAAGAAGAAAGTATATTTTCCTCATGAATTCATTTCAAGTGTTTTATCAAAACTATTTTCCATCTAAAATAAAATTAATTAATATGATTATCTTTCAAGTATAATGTCTCCATTATTTACATGGTTTGATTATTCTTATGATGAAATGATATCCATTTTTTATATGGATTATGTTATGATGGCATGATGTTTAGGAATCCCATTCTATTACATGGGTTATGCTATGATGTATGATTTATGATTTTGTGGCACACAAAAGAATGATTTCATTATGAGATGGGTGGGACCTATATCTCCCTCCAATGCATTGGTTAAAGATTTATAAATCATTATATAGACATGGTTGGAAGGGTAAATTAATCTAGTTCAGTAATACATGACTGTAACAAGGAGTGAACTCGATTCAGAAAGGGACTTTTTCCACTAAGATGGTCTTGGCAGCAATGCCTTGTCTACTATGGAAATCATATCATGTGCTTAATGGTTTCCACAATAACATGTTTTATTCAAATTATATTTTATCATGATTGATGTTTCTTTATGATGTATGCCTTACGTACTTCCATGATTTTTGTCTTTGCTCAAGATTTTGATGTTTAGATTTTATGTCCAATCTTTTTCATTCAAATGTTTATAGATTGTTTTATATTCTCTATGTTTACCCTTACTGAGCATTTGATCATATCCTTTTTATGCTTACTTTTCCCCAGGATTTAAAGAATGTTTTTGGGTAATAAAACCAAATGGGGAAGATCTTTATGGGAGATGTTGAAGATCTTTCACCACGATTAGAAGATTACGTTCCTTGTTTTGAATGACATTATAATCTAATGGTACTTGTGTGTATGTTTTTGTTATGTATTAAGTATTCCTCAAAATTAATGTAATGTCCATGTACATCAAGATACGGGTCTCTACAGTTGGCATCAAAGGAAAGTTTTAGATAACCTTTGGAAGCTACGATGCGAAAACTTTGGTGAGATCCCGAGAGATATTTCTGTGGAATATCTAGGGATGTGTCTAAGGTTTAGTATGACTATAAGTTACAGTACTAGAGTTATGTTGAAGATCATGAATAATCTAGGGTGAACCTTAGGTGTCATGGATTAAAGAATGAGCTATAAGTTAGACATCCCATAAGTGAATTTTAATGATTATGTCGTTCCTCGTTATTTTAACTATTTCTTACACTATGGTTTCTGGTCTTTTTCAATGGAGGGAACGAAAAGGTATTCAGTTAAGATTGATTCCAATGGAAAAATTGGTGACTATGATCAATGAAATTATGTAACACTTGGAGAGAATAGTATTGTGATTATGCCGAATCAGTCATCTCGATACATGATTAACAAGGTGAACTTTAGTTGTATTCCTAAGTCATCAAATAAGAGGAAGATATAATTTTATGCATGTTCGCATGGTGAGGAGCATATAGAAAGGAAGATTGAGATTTCTTAATAAGGGATGAATTACCTTTAATAATACCTCAAATGAAGGGGAAGATGTTATCTATGTGGAGAAAGGGTCATAGAGTGACAGACTGTTATTGAGTCTAATGTCCTATCTGTGGAGAACATGGGCATTACCCAACTCAATTCCCTGACCTAAGAAGTTACCTATAAATAAACAAAGGACCTATTCCATGCCAATAATTGAAGAGGATGTATTGAAGGGATTATTTATTATAATTCAATAAAAATGTTGTTGATGTACTTTTATAGTATATTGAAATATCTGTGTATAGGTCCATTGTGGTTTTCTATAAGAATATGGTACTGGTAACCATGAAAAGTGATTGAAATATTTTTGGAAAGCAGATGAAATGCAATAATGAAGGGATAAGGAGAAAATAATATGTATGATAGTATTCATGAGATCATGACTGATATAAGGACAATGTGATATCATGGTTTGAGTATATAGAAATTTTGGGATTTTGGTATGTAGAAAGAGTTAACTTTTGACAGCATTCATATTTTCACAAAAATTCAATGGGTATTAATTTTTCAAGAGAATATAAGACTAAGGTATTCACATGTTTGGAATTCAATCAAAAAGATATATCTTTTGATATATGAGGGATAAATGATGGTATTCACATGCTTGTTATATGACCATTTTTTTAATCGTTCTCTTTATACTATGAGTTTGGAAAGAAGTATTTTGGATAAACCTAAAGATTGGAATGGATTATATTGGACATAAGTTAGTATTGTTTAATTATATAAATTTTCACTATATTATTGATAGAATTTTATAATAGTGTAGTTTAAGAAATGGGAAAACCTACAGAACGAGTGACAACCCATCACATCAGACAATTATGCGGGAATCGAACGCACAAACGAAGTGCGACAAGCCTTTATCACCTACCACTAGCCTAGAGGAAGTCCTTGTTTAGTAGAAACTAGTTTTATTTTATTAAGCGCTATGATAGATGAAGTATAATTCCATTTTAGATACCATATACGATTAATCTCAGCATAGATGGACTTCTGTATATTTAATAAATTGTGCTAAACTTTTTGCGACATAAATTGATGGAATGGCCTATCGTTCTATCGTATAATCTGCTAACACTTCACAGAATAAAAATTCAACTTCATTTCTTTAAGAGATGAAGTGGAAATTGTTCGAGGCACGAGCAACGGTGAGATTGTACCAAAATCAAGTAAATATTTTTTTAATTAAATTATTCTTCAGCTTTCGGGAAATGACCTTGAAAACAAAAAATGTTGTCCTAGTGCTCTCATATCTGATGAATCAGATGGTACCTTAGATCATAATAAATTTATGTCTTTTTGATTGTTGGTTTTTTCATAGCCATGTACTCTACCAATCTTCATCATAAGTTGATGGTTATATTTCTCTTCCATATCCATATTTTTACCTATGTTCTCATATGTGGATACCCAGTGATTAGTTAATTTGGGTAACCGTTACGTTTCATACATTAGTTTTTAAAGTCAAGTTTTGTTTTTTCTTTTTACGATGTGGGTTTCTATTAAATAAAATTTCACGTAGTAAACCATTTATAAACCCGACGAAGTTCGAGGGCGAAATTCATTTTAAGGGGGGTAGAATGTAACACCCCAGGATTTTATGAAAAACATTATTTTAATTTCATTTATATCTTCTTTTATAAACCACACCAAGTTTATCTTGTACTATATGCAACACGGTATTAGATTGAAGTATACGCAACACTATTCTTTGCTCGTGTTACACACAATTCCATGTTCGATTTAAGGAAATTATTCTACGCAACATTAAGTATAGATTTTGTTTAACGTATAAATGAAATAAGTTTTGATTATGTTATATGCAACACCAAAGAGATATTTCACTACATGCAGCCCAGACTTGGATTACAATACAACCAATCAACACTTTCTTCGACAGCGTGTGTAGTATGCAATACCGAGTTTCACTAAACGAGATATTATAATAATATTATTATGAACTAGTCATTATGAATAGTAATACCCACTTTTTGAAATTTTATAAATTTTATCATTCAAAATGGAATTCATTTTTGGATTCAGAATATCGAAATTATCCTAGTGTGAATTTTTTGTTATTTTTTTGAAAACATTCTATTTTTTATAAATTGTGAAAACACTGGGTTATTATTTAAAAACCGACTTTTTATTTAAATAATAATTTATTTTGTTTAAATTTATATTAGGTCAAAATTGATACATAATACCTATATAAGTTCAATGTAATTAATTGGAGTCATTTTATAATAATATTAGATATATAAAATCTTTATTGAACTTTTCACCGTCTTTTACCCACCTCTTAGGAGAATTTGGAAATTCATATAAAACATAATTTTACCACTTCTGTGAGTGGAATTTCAAAAATACGAGAGAAACGGTTAATATCAAGGAGTAAAATGTGGTTCAATGAGATGAAAATATTTTTTGGTGAATGGTAACGTTTTACTTTTATTTACCACGGTTAAAAATAAATAGGGTAATTAAGGGTAAAAATGATATTATTATTACAATAACACATGTCATAATTCTATTGGATAAGTGAAATTCGACCAAAATAAACATTAGGAATAAAATATGACCATGTAGGTCCACATGTTTTAGATTAGGACATTTATTATTAATTTATTTATTGAAGGGTTAAAATAGTTAAAATCAATGTTTAATAACTAAATAATTTTTAATTTAGGGTCATATATAAGATAAATTCGACTATAAATATGAATTATAAAGCTAAAAATACTTCCAACCTAATGGTATTTTAATTATGTTTTTTAGAAATTAAATCATTTATGTTATTTATGACACAATGGTGAAGTAGTAATTACCTAAATAATGAAATATGAAAATAATTGATGTTAGAAATACCCAAATAAATGTAATTTGAGTCTTTTTATAAATTAAACTAACATTCTAGGTTAATATGACATTTTATTATTGAATTATTTAACTTTGTTCGAACAATTCATGTTGTTATTATTTTTACAAAAATCCATTACCAAACAGTGTCAAAATGGACATATAATAGATTTTAAAACAAATATTATATTATTAATTGTTATTATATTCGTAAAAATATAAGGTTCAACCAAGATTCTTATATCATGATAGGTATATCATTAATGGACTACTTGGGGGGTCGCTTGGATGTATATGGTATGTTTATTAACTATATAATATAAAAATACATAGTGACATAGTAAATGTCAATCTAATTAACTATGTGTTAAAACTAAAAGATAAGGTTAATATAATGACTTAAACCTGTATAAAACCTAATGGTTGAGAGTATTTCGACCCATCCCCACCTAAAATTCGAAATATTTTAATTTGGAGCTATTAATAACCGAATATGACTTTATTATAAAATAATATTGTATGTTTTTTCAAAGGGTCCCCTCTCCTCCCTTATAAAAAGCGAACCCCTTCCCTCTTCTCTTCACACCCTTTTGAGCCATGATGCTCGGAAAAGCACTGCCAATTTTTCTTCTCCACTTCCCTAGGAACATTCTGGAGGTTCTGGTATTCTCCAAAGTCCAACTCTACTTCCTTAATAGGAATCTTAAAGGAGGTGCGTCGAAGAAGAGGTAATCTCTTCATCTGATTCCCTCAAGTTTCTTTCTTCTTATACTTATTCTTATTTAGATGTCTCATTATAAAGTAATAAAATCAGTATTAAATAAATACTTATATGTTATTATAAATATTAAACAACCCTATTTCACCATCTATCCATCCTACGTAAAATGAAATCACCGTGTGTGCGTATGTACGGAATACCGTCTCCATGTCGTTGTGTAATCAGTTTTTGACCACCACCCTACATGGATGGGTAAAATGGTGTAAATAAATAACTAAATTTGATTATTGTAAAGTTATATTGATTCTCAAATATTATACATACGCTTCAATACAATTCCATGGTCAAGGTAATGATATCATCGCTCGTGCGTACGTACGGACTACCGTCTCCATGACGCGATGAGATCATTCTCCACGATAACCATTCATGAATGATTATAAAGTATATATAATGCATAATAATGAGATATGTGTCATAATAATGATACTAGATTTATTTATATTTATATGTATGTCTTCTACTTAATTCTATTCAATTCAATAAGGACACTAAAACAACGTTCACACATACGTATGACCTACCGTTTCCATGAACGGTGTATTTCATTCCATTTATCGAAATATCATATATATATATGTATATTATGAATATATATTATATATAATTCATGTTTTAAATTCTGGAATTAATTAAATCAGGATATAAGAAATAATATCAACAACAACAAGTCGAAACACGTACAATAAATGAAACAAATTTACCCAAATCGCTGCTTTTACATCAAATTTACAAAAGAATGGGTAATATAAAGTCATAATTAAACTATATATGATATCATAAAAATGAATAGGATTTTGTAAAAAGTCAATAACATTATTTAAATCATTATAAAAAAGGCTTGGATACATACAAATCATATCAGACATAAGGTTAGGGATAACTATTCCAATCTCATTCTTATCCGAGATTGTTCATTCGTAAGTATTTACTGGGTTTTTGTTATCATCCATGTCTCTATTTTCTAAAAATGTTTTCATGTATGTTTAATGGCCTTTTACCCATTTTTCTTAATTTTACCACATGTTATGAAAGGAATATTACTTTTCATTACCACACGAGGTACTTTTTGACTTTTCTGAAAAAAGTACAAGGAGAATGTTATTTTTAACTTATACGGCGTGAACGGATTTTTACAGTTTCATAACACATCATTTTCATGAAGCTTACTCTACAATATCTCATGAGTATTTTAAAAAAAACCGTTTTCTTTTAATATTTCATGGAATTTTGTGAAAAAGAAAATGATTTTGAAGAAGAAAGGATATTTTCCTCAAGAATTCATTTCATGTGTTTTATCAAAACTATTTTTCATCTAAAATGACATTATTTAATATGTTTTTGTATCAAGTATAATGTATACATTATTTACATTGTTTGATTCTTCTTATGATGAAATGATATCCATTTTTTATATGGATTTTGTTATGATGGCATGATGTTTAAGAATCTCATTCTATTACATGGGTTATATTATGATGTATGATTTATGATTTTGTGGCACACAAAAGAATGATTTATTTATGAGATTGGTGGGACCTATATCACCCTCCAATGAATTGGGTAAAGATTTATATCTCATAAGATAGACATGGCTGGAATAGTAAGTTAATCCCATTCAGTAATACAAGACTGGAACGAGGAGTGAACTTGATTCATAAAGGGACTTTTTCCACTAAGATGGTCTTGGAAGGAATGCCTTGGATACTATGGAAATCATATCATGTGGTTAATGGTTTCCAAAATCACATGTTTTATTCCCATTCTATTTTATCTTGGTTGATGTTTCATTATGATATATTCCTTATGTACTTCCAAGATTTATGTCATTGCTCAAGATTTTGATGTTTATATTTTATGTTCAAGCTTTTGCATTCAAATTTTTATGGATTGTGTTATGTTCTCTATGTTTACACTTATTAAGAATTTGAGCTCACCCTTTTTATGTTTTCTTTTCCCCGGGATTTAAAGAAAGGTTTTAGGTAAGAAACCCAAAAGAGGAATATCTTTGTGGGAGATGTTAAATATCTTCCACCACGATTAGAAGATTACGTTCTGAGTTTCCAAAGACACTAGACTATTACGGTCCATGTGTGTCTATTTTTTTATGTATTAAGTATTCTGCAATAGTAATGTAATGTCCATGTATGTAAATATTTGGGTCTCTACAATAGATCTAAAAAATGTTCATAAATTTATTTACATTTTAGTTGTTAGTCCTCTTTCAGTAGAGATAACCTACTAAGTATCATACTCACACCTATTTTACATTTTAGTTGTTAGTCCTTTTTCAGGTTTCATATTGAGATTTTTTCTCTGTGAGTGAAAGTTAATCATTGTGTTGTTGAGTGACCCATGAAGACATAAGCAGTTGGTGTGGTCATTTTGTTTGTTTTATTTTCTATTGTGTAGCTATTATATCACATTGTTTATTGTGTATAAATTTTTTGTTTTGTTTTATATATATATATAAATATTTACTATTTTTTAATATTATGATATCAAGTTTAATTATTTATTATTGGGAGAAATAATTTCCTTATTATACTTTGTGTTCCCCTTGGTGCTTGTTGCTAGATCGAGTTAATTGGGAATGCCTATCAGGACATGACACTGATCAACTCAGGTTACAAGTATATGGTTGAACCGGTTTGGTTTGTGACATTTTAAATCCCATGTTTTCCCAAATATATTCTTAAATTTACACTAAACTCTTTAATGATTGTATTCAATAAAATGAATTTAATTCCAAAAATAAAACTGGTTCATCAAAAAAATTATGTTTGAATTCATAAAATGCAGTATTTTTTTCTAAATAAGTATTATACATATTTAATAAATTTATTATTGAATAATATTTTTCATTAACATTTATAACATGATGACATGGTAGTGACGTCATAGAATCACAATACTCGTAAAGCTATAATTTTCACATTTTTAGAAAACAAAATATCTAAAATTTCAACAAAAATCTCCACGAATCTAATTTTTATATTCTAAATAATAAAATGAAATATATTTTATCAATATAATAATCTAAATATTAGAATTTAAAATTAATAATAGAAATCATTCTTTTATTAATTGATTATATAATTTATAGAAAAATAATCATTTTGATGGTTATATAAATTACGTTGGAATTATATACATTATAAAATCATTTAAATCGTGTTTAATATGATTAATTCATGGAAAATACTTATCATAAGACTTAAAAATTTATAAAAATATGAATCTTTAAATGGGTATGTTAATAGACTCATAAAAAATCTATTTTTTCAATCCATTAATAATCTTGATGATCACAATAATGTTTCTTTGTAACCAAAAGTAATATTGTATACATGTTTTATCTACTACTGGTATTAAATTTAGTGAACTGTATTATCTAACCAAATTAATAATAATTATAATATTTTTTATAAATACAAAACCATTCTCAAACATTATCATTCAAATCAATTATATAAAGTATAAATATTATTTTCATAACAAATATTATATTACTAATTCTAAATTTTTATAATATATTGATTTTAGTGGGTGAGATTATTATATTTGATTAAGTAATTTTAGTCTTAATATTTTAATTTATTTATATCCAGTTAGTAATTCCATTGTAATATTTAGTATTATATAGGTAAATTTGCATGCATAATTTAATGTTATTAAATAACATAAAATTTAGTTTTGGATTTTTTAAATTATACATCTACATTGTTACTTATCATACCATTTAATTTACACATCTAATAAAAATGTCCATAATAACTATAATAGTCAATATGGTATGTATGATTATTTTTATGTGTTTTATTTATAAAACACAAAAATTTGTTATTTATGGGAACTGGTTTAATTACTAAAATATAAAACATTTTTTGGGGCATTACATTCACCCCCCCGTAAAAAACATTACCCCAAACAATGTTATCTTATTGATTACTAACATTTAAATTATTCCTTTAATTATAAATTATACAGTCTACATTTATTTTTATGTCATTGAATTCACTCATCATCATGATGCTTTCGACTCTAATATAGAAATGGTTTTTCCTTGTAGGATCTTCATTAATTGAATGATATTATATAAAATAGATTTTTAAATCCTAAAAAACCCCTAGTATTTATAGATTTTATTAAAAGAAATCTTTTTTGGTAGATTACGTAGTTTCTTTCAAAAGGATTCAATTTTTGATAAGATATAAAATATATTCAAACTAGTTGTTATAATTATAATGATGAATTAATAATCTATAAAAGATAAAAATGATATGTGGTATTTAATTCGTTATATATTATAAATGATCATTATTATACTAAAATTTCAAAGAGAAAACATGATAAATTTTTTTCTTACTAAATGTTATAATGTTATCATACCTCTTATTTCCATTAATAAGAAAAAATATAAAAATAAATACTATGAAGGTTACTATTTAAGATAATCACTATAATAAATTTCATAGCATAGTTTAATGCAATAGTATTTTATACAAAATTGAATCTATGATCATATAATTTAAGAGTTCATTTATTTTAGTAGAATATATTACAAATTATATGAATCTGTTAATATTGGTTCATAACAACATTATTAATCTTATTCATATGCAGGGGTATTTTCAAAGTGGTTTCATAGAAATAACAACTGAATATTCACAAGAATGTTGTCTGGGAAATACCAGACCAACATTATTTTTTTAATCCCTTTATTAATTTTAGACAAAAGCATGTCAACTTTTATTATATATATAGGTATGTTCGTGAATGCAAAAAATAAATTATCAATTCACTAAAATAACATGATTGTCTCCTATATTTTGACTATCCCTTATGTTTGTAAATTGTATTATAATTTTAATTTCAAAAAGTACCCAATAAATTATTTGATAACAACTCTAGAATCCCTCAATTTTTTTACAAAAGGTCATTTATTTTCATGGATAATTATTTAAAAACATTAAAAATATTCATAGGTTTATTATCGTATAAATTATTAAAAAAATACATGAAAAATAAATAACATTATTCAAATATACATGAAAGGTTTATTCATAGGATAATCCAATATAAATTTTACTGCAACACATATAATATGGACATAAATTGAATAATGTGATGTTCATAAATGAAAATAATATAACAATAAAAAAATTACATTCATTTCTTGTGAAAATAAGACATATGAATAATGAAAAACTATATAAACGTGATGTGTTTCATAATATGAATAACCATAATTATAACATGGATATTTTTTTCAATATAATAATTATAAAATCATAATCACAATAGATTGTCATGATGGTGTCATAATGTTATGTTACCAGAATTATTCACCATCATATAGTAAAACATGTAATAGATGGAGATATATTATTTGACCAATACATCCATGTTCTATCATGGTCAAACCATCATTGGTATTAATTCATGTGATAAAAATTGATAAAAATAAATAATTTCATCAATATCCACATTATAATAACGAACAAAATTCATAAGAAAATATTGAGTATGAAAGTTCTAAAATTCTTGAAAATTACACCATTTTTACCAATGAAAATGTAATGTGGCATTCATACTGTTCAATACATAAATTAGATTATTTTGATGTCATATATATGAATTCCCATGTGTATTGATGATTTAGGTGTATTCCTAATAAAATTATATTTCATGAAAAGGAAAAAATACATGAAATGATTCAGGGTACAAGGTAGTTAAAGACAAGGGTTATGGAAAAGTCATAATGAATGGTTATAGAGGACTATCATTGAGAAAAACCATTTATTCATGAATTGGATGATCAAAAGTTAATGATGTGGAGATTTATTTTAAATTAATACGACTTTTAGAAAATTGAATCATCAATGAAAAAGAGGGAATGTATAAATCTATTACCTTGTATATTTTATTCCTAAAAAATTTAGATGGAACTATGATACCATGGGGACATGGTAAAGAAACTATTTTCAGAGTTAAATTACTATTACATAGTGGATTCTGATTTTTTAAATAGTAATTGTAAATGATTGGAATTTATAATTAGTTAATGAAATATACAAAAGATTAAATATTGATTATTTCATCAAACAAGAAATCTAATTTTCGTTGCAATTAATTCCAAAAAATTATATGATTTCTTTTTTGGAGAGTGAAAGTCAGTGGACATCCCTGACATTATCAAACCAAAGCACATCATCTATCCTAATAATTAAATTAATATAATCCCAAAAATCTATTTTATTTTGAAAATTAAACCTTTATTTATTAATATAAAATGTAAATATATAAATAAATATTAATATATAAAATTTAATGTATATTATTATTATACCAAATTTTTATTACATAAAGTCATTCATAAATGTTTTAATCATGATTGAATAAAACTGTTATCCTAAAAGTGTAGTTCTCGTAAAGTAAATACTTTTTCTATTATTCTAATAAATAGTATTTTTTATAGATTTCTTAAAAAAATTAGCATAATTTAAATATGATAAAATCTATCCCAAATTTTTATTTTTTTATCAATAATATAATATTAATATGACAATAATTACATTTCAATAATAAAATAACATATTCAAAATTAAAATTTTGTATATCCTAATAAAATTTATGACCATTACAAAAATTATTATGAAATCTTTATAATAATATTATTTAATTAAAAAAATAATTTATTAAAACATATACATTAATAAATATAAATTAATAGAATATCTTTACAATGTAGAAAAGTAAAAAAATTATTATTTCTTCGTTAATTGATCCTAATTATCAATTAAATGTGTTTATATAACCAACAAAAATAATGAAAAACTATTTATTTAACTAGTTTTCCTAATTATGATAATATATTTTTTCAATAAAACCTAATGTAATATAATCCAATTTTTAATAAAAATTATAATTATTCAAATCATCGATTACATTGTTTCTATCAAGGATCTATATCATTTCAATATTTAATATTGTATTACTAACACTTGATTCCAAAATTAGAGTAACGTACATAGGTATGATTATATCCTGGGATTGATAAAACCATAATTTTTTTATATTAAATTTTTTATGATATATTAGTATTCACATTTTCCTATTAAAATTTTTATATATTATTTTTATAGACATAATTTTTGGTTCATAAATAATATAATATGGTTTTTTATATATAGGATTATACAACAACATCATTAAATTTCATACCATTGTTTTGACACATCTTATGACAATGCTCATAATATCCATTATTATAAATATTATAATTAGAATTATTAGTTAATATTCTATTTAAAAACATAACAATACATTATTGGGAAGTAATATTTATTTTAGTAAAAGTAAAAATGATATTTATTTTTTAAAATAAGAATAATCAAAACATTATTTACCCTGATAAAAGAATATAGCTAAAAATATTAGGATGAATTTTCAAAACAATAAATCAATACTCCCAAGTGTTCATAAAAATATACCAGAGAAATACCAAATCCATCATTAATTTTAAATTTCATTACTGTGATTGACTACACTTACGTAGAACATTATAGATGTATATTTAAGCATGACACACACATTATGGAATCTATACCAACTCCTAAGGCATCCCATTATCAGAACTTCATCATTATTTGTAGAATATTTTATAGAATTACTAGGAATCTCAGAAAATTAATACCTCAATATATTCCTAGTTAATATAAATGGGAATTCGTATTTTTTCAAAAACATTTTATTTATTAGATGGGGAGACCGTTTTCAGTCATTTTGTTCAAGCATGGATGAATGTTGGGTGACCCAAAAAAAACTGGATTATAGAAACTATAGATTTCAAAGAATATATATATAATATTTTTTATATGAATATTTATTTAATTAAGAAAACACATGGTTATTGTGATATAATTATGCAGTGACATGAGACCAACAATTTAGGATCAAGAAAAAATAATGGTGTATACTATTTTTTATTAAATATATTGAAAATATACAATTCATTATACAAATGAGCATCATTTCTGGTATAGTATTTAGAGGAAATTTTCTGAACAATTCTAGAATATTATTGTTCATAAATATATTTTGAATTTTTATATCATTCTAGATCCATATTGAATATATTTTTTTTAATATTCCAAAATTACATGAATTTCTTTAAATTGTCTAGGTGAGCATTAAATTTAATAGTATGTTGTTTAAAAACCCATATGAAGAATCATATTGCAAATACTAGTTAAAAATGAATTTAAAAGTTTTAACATGGTATCAACAATAAATATTTGACACAATGATTTATTAAAATTAATTAAATTATATGGTTTTAAAATTATACTAATTTTACCTTTCTATAATGTTTTATAAAAAATATGGTTTTATATAATTTTTTAAGAACCATTTATGAAAAAATAAAGACCTTTAAAAATACTACATGTTTAGAAAAACATTAGTTTGATATCACATTATTGAAAATAAAATATCCTTTCTAAATTTATTTTTTTCAAAACAGTTATTTTTGAAACAAATATTCAAATTATAATATCCATTGAAGATAAATATTTATATGAAAAAATTATTTAAAAAACCATTTTTCCATAACACAATAACCATTAAAAATATTTGGATTTCTCCATTATATTTTCAATACCATTAGTCTTTAAATTTAATATATTTTAGTGAATGAAAATTATAATTGGAATCCTAAAAAATTATTTATGGAAACTTGTAGTATAACATTTCAGATAAGGTCCATTTTATGTAGTGGGTTGACTCCCCATTTCTCAAAATCACATATGATACCCAATGTCATGTGTTATAAAAACAATTCAATAAGGTTTCATTTTAATTTAAAATTATATAAAAATTACCTTTTAAACATATATACATTAATATCAATTGAAAAAAATTATTTTGAAATATAATTTTACAAAATTCAAATTATTAAACACCCATATTTCACAAAAAAATTGAAAAATCCATAACTTATAATCAAATGTATTGATAAAAATCTATGTAATGGAAAAATTATTTTTAAAAACGTGATTATATTTATATTCATGAAATTTCATTAAAAAATATATTGTACGTCTATAAAAATATAAACGTATAGCATCCATAATTTTTTAATTAGTATTATTACAAAACATGATATGTTCAGTAATTTAAAACACAAATAATTGTTTCAAAATAACCATATCTAATAATAACATATATATATATATTAATTAAGATTTTAAAAATAATAAAATACTTTTTCATAAAATAATAGAATTTAAAAAATAAATTTCCTTTTAAAATAACACACTTACATAAAATGGGGTTTGGAATATTGTGAATTTAAATGATTTTTAAAAAAAATCTTATTATATAAAATGTGGTTTGATAATAATACATCTGATTTATGATTTTTAAAATAAATTAGAATTTACCTAATTAGAAGATTTAAAAATTCTATATTATTATAATTTTAAAATTACATATCCCCATAATAAAAATATTTTTTTCAAAATATTTCCTTACAAAATTTGAATACATATAAATAAAAAACCTTAACATATTAAAATATTGTGTTTATATTCACTTATATAATTAGATGATATAAAATTAAATACTCATTTAATATGAAAATAATATATCACTTTCTATATACTACTTAACCAAATTTCCCACCTAATAAAACTAATTCAAAACCCATTCCCCGAAGAATAAACCTACCCTTGCACAATCACTACTTCTAGAGGAACCCACATATTTTTTTTTCAAGACGTGTGGTAGTGTTTCATTAGGTACTGAACCTAATCGAAGGGGTTATATTTATATTCCCCCAAATTAAATAAATAATTTAATTTTTTATTTTTATTAACCACTATTTGGAAAATGATTCCAAATAATTTTTTGACTTTTTTCATCTCCATCAATACATATTGATATTTTTTCTTTTATTAATTTTTTTTAATATTTTAAATTCCTTAACCCTTAAAGAATTTTATTTATCATCTGTGTGTATATATATATATTATAATATATATATATTTAATATATTTAGGACATAAATTTATGCAATGTTTTTTTTCATATATCACATATAAATTTTATTTATTTATAATATATAAAATTCTACATGTATATATATATACACATATTTATATATTAATATGTATATATACATATATATTATTTATTATAAGTATATAACATTATAAATATATATATATGTGTGTGTGTGTGTCACTTTTTTTACTTTTATTATTTTCTCTGTGTCAATATTTCAAATCACACACTGCATACACTTAGTTTTTTTCCTCTCATTAATTAAACATTAACAACATATAACATGTATTTTATATATTTTTCTTGTTTTTATTAATATACCCATTTACTATGTATTTTTGTGTATATATATATGTGACAATATATATATTTTCTCTACACCCATATATATTACACACACACAGGAATATATAAATATTTAACATATATATATATATATATTTAAATATAAATACTATATATTCTAAAATGTATTTTAAAATATATTTTCATTTAAATATGTTACAAATTATTAAAAATACACACAAATATATATATATATATAAAGGGCTCTGTCACAACAAAACACACTCCCCATCTTTTTTTTCCTTTTGGGTCTCTTACACCTCAACAACAATCTTCACTTTTCGTCTCCTTTTATTTTTTTATTCATGTTCATAAATACCTCACTTCATGTAACATACAAATATATTAAATTAACCTATTTCCCGTCTATGTTTGAGTATACATATAATATATATATATATATATATATTCTAGAAACATATAATTTCATTATATATATATATATTAAATACAATTAACAAACAGTTTTTATATAAACACAAATTTATATTTTATTCTCAATTACATATATATAATTTTATTATGTTCATGGTTAATCATTCTATTATTCACATTTAGATATTAACATATTATATAAAAATTTATATATATGTATATTTATATGTTCTTAAATATTTAGAAGCACATATAAAGATACTAATAGTAAGTTATTTTATCATAATGGTATCTATATTTATATATTATACACATATCATTATATATATATATATTCTAAAATTAATTATGAAATAAAATGAATTTTTTATGATATATTACAGTATAAAATTTAAAATCAACGTAATATTTTTTAGTCATAATGGTTATATATTACATGAAAATTAAAATGAAATACATATTTAGGAAAAATTATTCGAAAAAAAGAAAACTATGCTTAGAATATTCATACCTCCTAAAATATAAAAAAAATAAAATTTGTTTGTCTTTTGAAACTATTTTTTTATATATTATTTTTCAAATTTAAGATGTATGAAAACTTGATTAATTGAAATTTTATATTAGTAATAATCACCAAAAATATTATTATGTATAACTAAATTGAAATTTCAATTTGTTTTCCTCCAAAAAAACCTCAGTCCCTAATGTTGTTAAAATATTCTCTCTCATACCAAATGTATTGACCTGAGACCTAGTCATCCAAGTCAATTACAAATTAATGTAGTATAATTTTGTATCAAATTATTTAGAAATATAAAATATGTAATCTATCATGAATATATTCAATTGCCTATTCAATGGTGGGAAAGTACATAATAATTACAAAAAATTATTAAATACAATAAAATGATTTTTTTGATCATGGTATCTCTTAAATAAAGATAAACACCAAGGTCAGTAACTAAATACAATATTTTTTTTCATAAATTCACAGGGTGAAAATATAACTTTCCATTAGTATTCATAAAAATCTACTTCATACCGCATTTACAAAAATTAAAAATTATAAATTGAACTTTGGTATCCTTTATATAATATATAAATATTTGAAATTTACTTATTTGAAAAAATAACACTGTAGTGTATTTAGAATATATCGAAAAATAATTTGTAACTTCCAATGAAATAAATATGTCATTGTAACATTATTTTAAACTCACATTGTTAAAATATGATAACCATGTGAATTACATCACACTAAAAAATTATTTTGAAAGAACAATTTATAAAGTAAAATAATAATATAAAATAATAATTTCATTGAAAAATTATTTTACCATTTATTATTTGAAATATATTAATATTAGAAAATACATACTCCTATTAATATATTATTTATAAAAAAAATTAAAAATAATTAAAAACACTAGAATGGTCTTTGATTTCACTTTTATTTTTTTAAAAACCTTTCCTTTTCATAATAATGACGTTTATGTAAGAATAATGATAATGGGAATGCCTTAAGATACCAATATTTCTACTAGTTGTATACCTTTTTGCACATGATTTTTTATGGATGTGAGTTAACACCCCATTACTCATATTCCATTTTGATAACCATGTATCATGTTATATGAAAAACTGTGCGGGTTTATTTTCTCATTAAATTTAAACTAAAAAAACATTTAAATATATATATAAATTACTCTCAAGATAAAATAAATTTTTAGTCCAATATAATTTTACTAAAAAACCCCATTTAAAAAAACACCCAATGTTCACGAAAACATAGAAATATAAACAATATATAAATTTATTTAAATAGTACTTTTAAAGTTATATTTCACAATATGAACATGATTTTAATTATAAACATGAATAAACATGAATAAATATAGATAATGGTCATAAATATAAATATATGGAACTTCCCTAATGTCTAAATGAGAATTTAAATAATAAAAATAGCATTAATATTACAGATAATCTTTAATATTTTTAAATTAATAATATATCACAATATCATATATTTTTATATATTTTAAAATAGGATTTCAATAATAATAAATATTCATTTGCATAAAATATGAGATTTTGGATGATCTATTTATTTAGAAAATGACTTCACTATAGAAAAAGTGATTTAGTAATTGATGAATATAATATATTTTATCTCAATTCACACTTACATAAAAGGGGTTTCAAAATTAATATATAATATATAATAATTAGTATTTAAAATATACCATATATAATTATGTGTTTTAATATATCATATATTATTAACATAATTTATCTTTTTAAAATTATATATTGTTTAAAAAATTTCCTAACACAATTATATGTCTTAAAATTAAATAAATATTTATTTTTAAAATAGTATATATATATATATATAAATTCTACAACATAATTAGTTTTCTTAATTAAATAATAATATATTTTTAAAATAATATATCCCCTTAACATAAATATATTATCCAAACATCTTTCCCAATGAAAAATATATAAACCCCATTCCCTAAAGGCTAAACTCTTCCTCAAACAACGTAGAATCCAAAATACATGTATATTTTTCTAAGGATTCTGAAATGATTTTGTTGATTTCAAAAACCTAAGGAACCTTTTCTTTTTATATACCCCCCAAAAATTAATATATAATTAGATTATTTATTCATTATTATACCCTAATTTGAATGAATTCCAAATAGTTGTCATATATTTTCTTTTCCCATAAAAATGGTATTTGTTACTTATTATTATATTCTATTTTATTTACTTCCATTTTTTTCCTTAACAATTAATTATCAGTATTTTATCTTGTGTAAATAAATATATATATTAAAGAGAAAATAAATATATATAATATTATAAAAATTTATATTTTTTAAAATTACATTTTAAAATAAAATTTTTATCTAATATAAATTTATAATATATAATATATAATATATAATATATATATATATATATATATATTCATATATATCACAATTTATATGTATATATTATCATATATATAAATATCTCTTTTTCTTATTATTTCCTTTTTTGTTCTTATTTTACATCAAACACCACATATACATTATTTATTTATCTACATACATCACCTAAACACAACAAAAGCATCACACAATATATATATATATATATATATGTGTTATTTATTATTATTAATCCACTTTATTTATATATTTATTTATTTAAACACACCCAAAAACATATATAAATGTTTCATATATATATTTAGCATATATATATATATATAACTGATATATTCTTTTATCATATATATATTATATATTTTATCAAATATTTTAAAATATATTGTCAATTATATTTGTTTCAGATTTAAATTCACACACACAGACACAGATATAAATATATATATAAATATATGGGTTCCACACACTACACACAAAAACATACCTAACATTTTTTGTTTCATTTTTTAGGATCCTTCCTCCACAGACCACTCTACACCTTTCCATTCCTTTACATTTTTATTCCATTTTTTACAATCCCTCACTTTATGCTCCACATATATATAAAATTAACATATTAAATTTGTGTAAATAAATATATATAGACATATCATATATAATTGTATAAATGTACATATGTGCTCTGTGTAAATATTTATATATATTATATATATATACATATATAATATATATATATATATTAAAAAAATTAACTTTTTTCGATAAATAAAATAGTAGATATGATTATCAATTACACATTTATATATATATATATATGAACATGATTATTATATTTATTTACATTATATAAATAGTTTAATATTATGTATACATGAATATTGATATATATATATATATTTAAACAAACGTAAATACTCTAACCATTAACTATAGTTTTTATTAGAAGGATATATATTTATTTATTATGTACACATATCATTATACATATATGTGTGTGTGATAAGAAATTACTTAATAATTAAAATGAAAACATTAATTTTTATTAATATATGTTAAATCATATAATTAAATATCAAATAAAAATTTGAATGGTTTTTAGGGAATTTTTTTAATACAAGATTAATAATTAAAACTTACTTATTAAAAATAAAAATTTCAAAAAATAAAACTTTGTATATGATTTTATAGAGTGTTACAAGTAATATATTTGGAAACATGGAATCATTGAAAAATAGTTCTTATGATTTTTTTCATCGTCTCACACATAGATCCAAATAACAAGAAACATTTTTAGATATATCAGTAATTTTACCTATCAACATAACCTAGGTAAAATAATAATAATAACAGTTGATATTAGATGATCGGTATTGGTAACTAAGGGAAATTCATAAACCGGATATCAGCATGTTGATTTGAGATCATGAGAACATCAAATTAAAGATTTTACATGAATATGAATGATATAATTTTTGATACATGTGATAATGACTAGTCATTCATAAGACATAAATCCAAAATGTTTCAGGTATCATAACAATGGGGAGTAACATAGTTATAATAAATAGAGTTTTAGAATACATATAACCAAATAAAATAATTTCTTTAGTATTCCTGTAACTTTTCTGAAATAATCATAATGGAATTAGAACACTTCTCAAATCATCATATAGTGATGGTTCACTCTCAAGGCTATCATATTCGTCAATGTCCTTTACTGAACAGCAATCACTCCTCTGTTCTTATCTTATCTGTCTCATGAGATATAAATAGTTACTCCACACATTAGAGGTATATATTATAACAATTGTGCCCTATTAAGAGAACTAGAACCACACCTTGACATGGTCATTAAGTATATGCCCACCAGGAACCACCAGTTTCCCTATAAACATATGGTCCCATAAATGGGGCCTACCAATAAGGCTAAAAAGTTCAATATTCTAATAACCCTCTTTATATTCCATCAATTGATAATTAATTATCTATTTTACACAATAATATACACCCTTTAAAGTGTTAATATATATTACCCATATTGATCACTACTCTAATCCATCCACGCATCACTAGGGAATTATAATAATATGCCATCACAAAATTAACGGGTAAATTGTCGATGTGATTCAAATCATTTATCATTTTAACCCTTTATCATTCTAGTGTTTTAAATTCTACCCCCACCACTTCATATGAAATATTCCTCCTTATAAACCCTATATCTCAACATCATTTTTTCCATTGCACTTAAGGGTGGGGTCCTACACTGATACCAATCTAACAATTAGGACCCATGAAAGTAGTAGCAGTAACTATAAGGAATCATCCAAAAAAATTTCATAATAATGAGTTTCATTAAATAATTTGATGTTCTTTAACATTGAGGTTATTTACTAGTTTTATGTATTTGATAATTATTTTAGAAACCATTCAAAAAAATACATAAAATATAAAGTAAAAACATTATATGTATCTATTTTTAAAACCATATAAAACATTTAAAAATGACAATTTATTTTCATTAAAGTGTTTTATGACAATCAAGATTACATATACCCTTCCCTTACCCATCCTTAAATCTACAAAAAAAAAATTTAAAAACGTTGAATGAGGAAAATATACCATTAAATGATATATATATAAATATATAATAGGAATTCATAACTTAAAAACTCTTTGTAAAAGATTTATTTTAGTCATATCATTTTACCGAAAAACTGAATTAGCATTATTTTATAAAAAACATTTGATATAATATTTTAAGTGAAATTATTTCCATGGATGCTCATTACCAAGCATTGAATATTCATGCACGTAAGAAAGGAAATGATTTAATATAAACATTACAGAACCCTTATATAACCATTATAAATTGGAATAACCATATAGTATAATTTCAATATAATTCAACATAGAATATAATAGTTAAAAATTCATTGGATAAATACCTGGAAGAACCTGTTTCTGAATCTATAATGGTCTCACCCAATGAAATATTGACACAAAAATTTTATATAATGTCGAAAAACCACAATTTATACAAAAACATTTTAATTTTTAAAACTCTTATAAACACATTAAAAAATCACATTCATATATTATAGAACCATTATCTAACAAATTACCATTTTCAATACAAAACACGCTTTTCTTTTTACAATTACATTTTTTATTCCTTAATCTCAAAAAAATAGAATGTGGTGTTTTTAAAACTGATATTAATTTACCCAGGTAATAGAGGAAAAACAATTCATTGATGTAGGAAAAGTCATTGTTATCATATTGTTCAAAAATAGAACATATAATTTTTTGTTTTGAAAATGATATATTTTAAAAATGTAAAAAAATTTCATTATATGTTCTTTAAAATAAATTAAATTTATGTTTATAAAAAATTTATACAAATAAACAAAATTTCTATTTTTTATATCATTCAATTATAAGGCAATGAGATATTCATGGAAAACCATAAAAGTTGACTTAATTAAAAGAAAATCCCCTTATTACCTAGGGAATATTTTAAAATGAATCTTAGAAATAATGAATTTAAAATATCCAATGAATACCCTAATAAGAGATAAATGATTAATATAAGATGTGAAGTTGGTTTTATATACACATTATAAAATTTTAATGGTGTTTGACATCAAAATATGCCTCAATGAATGGAAATTAAGATGATGTCTCTCACTTTGAGAATAAATAGTCACATGTGTCTTTATATTCCTAAATAATAAAATTAATTTAATTATTTAATTTCAGGAGATCATTTCTATGGTTTATTATTAAGTTTAATTTAATTAATAAATAACAATTCATTATTAAAAACTAAATTAATTTTTATTCAGATGTTTTGACCATATTCTTCATAAGTGTCAAAATGATATTAGTAGACTAATTTTGATGAAAGATGTAATTATTTAAATATCTATAGATAAAAATAATGAAATAATTATCATATTTATAGATTTTTTTTAATACAAATCATGAACGATGGATTTGAGAAATAAAGTAGGTTATGATCATTGAGATGGTATTTTTTATGTATTCATGAGTAATGTCACAATTTTTTATTGATCATTACATAAAAATTGTAAGTTCAGTTTTCCTATATAAAAATATGATAATATCATTAATACCTCATAAAATAGTTATAAATACATTTATATTTCATTCTTATGATGTGTGGATGAAAAATTAATCACATCACTATGAAAAAAAGCTAGTCCATATGTCCTTGAATGATGATATCATTTTTTTCAGTGAGTGAAATGGAATAATATTTTATGATATAATATATATATATAATGATAAATATTTCCTATAATATAAATATAATTACATGAATATTACATTCATAATCATTACAATTATTTCCAACCATGGTATATGTTATTGAAAAATGATTCACATCGCTTCGTGAGGTTGTAGTCCTCCTGAAATAGGATATAAGTAACTGTATCCCTTATAGAATTGAGGGTAAAAGGGTATATCAAATATAATTAATATATATATATATATAATTATACCATATATATATATATGAAATATCCAACATAATACACATTAGTGAATGGTGGTAATCCAAAAAAATGACATCAGCTTGGGATGAGGTAGTCAATTATACACACAAACGATGATTTCATAACCCATTCAATTAATGAGGGGAATATTAATGTTATTAAATTAAAATAAAAACAACCATAAAGATGAAATGTAATGAGTTTTTTCACATAATCAAGGTTTAATAATAATTTATAGGGGTGTAGAATGAAATAATATAAAAACACTCATTAAAGAACAATATCTTTTCTTCACATATCATCCTTTAAATTACATATAAATTCATCCGAGTATTATTTCATAATAATTTTTTTTTCTAAGATTATGGGAGGTATTATAGGAATTTATTTTTTTAAGTATTTTTCAATACAGATAAGTTTTAATGTGTGATAGAGGAGATGATGGGCGACCATTTTTCGGTGGGGGAGTGGGCACAAATTGTAATTTTTTAATGAATTGAGATCGCCCTTGTTTTATTTATTTGGGAAGGGTATAGAATATAAATATAGAAAAAAATGGGTAAAACTGTTGTCATATATCCCATAATAGTTTTTATAGTATTTTATATCTCTTTTTTACACTTACCTTATCAGTTTTACACAAGGTAAATACATTTTTACCTTTCCCATGATAATTAGTTTTTTTTATTTTTCAACTATTCATTTTTGTAAAATATTATTTAGATATTTTATAGAAATTATAAATTATGACCATTCTAAATATGTATTTTTTATCAAAATAAATTATTATATTTTTAAAAATTATAGTTGTATGTTATGTACACATACATGGTGAGAAATAATATTGTTAAAAATAGTATTTTTTTGAGAAAAATATGACTATATATTTAGTATATGAATAATAATAATAATTTTTTTAAAATAGATTAAAATATAAAAATATATAATTTATATGAATAATTTTTAACATTAACCATACAAGGTTATTTAAATTAATTAAAATGGGTACATATTATTCATTCTAAAAATGTTGAAAAATATAGTTTTTAAACAAAAAAGAAACATTGTACTAAAATTCAATATAAAATTATTATAAACTAATATAAATGCCTAAATAAAAAAATATAATAGTATCCTTACATGGTGTAATATTTACAATATATTAATTCATTAAGTTAATATATGTGTCCAAAAGTAAACAAATTTTACAACAAGATATACTTTTCAATAATCACTGAAAATTGGTATTTTACAAAAACAAATACCAAAAAAATATCACATATTAAATAATGAATTTATTATTTTAAATATGACTGTAATATGTTCATATTTAACATAAAAAATGAAAAAATAATTAATTAATTAATACCTTATATGAAATTTTTTTTATGAAAACAATATACGTGTTGAAGAAAACAATCCTCGATTTTTTAATAACTTTTATAACTATACATTTCATATTATTAAATATGAAAATAATTTTTTCTATTATTAACTATGTCATTACATCCCTCTTTACTTTTATAAAATTATCCTTTAAAAGTATCCAACTTATGAAATGAGTGGGCATATCATTCTCTCATTGAATATTCATATTTCCATTTCCAATTCAGCCATATTATTTATACATAAAATATTAACCTACTGAATAAACTTATGCATAAACACTTGTTCCATGAAATCAAGAATTTGAACTAGTAGTTCTTAATATGGACATTAATCCTCCCAATAATATAGTTCATGTATCAAAACATGAGATGAATCAAAAAATATATATACAGAACATTAAAACATGAAATATATTATTTTCCTAAGAAAGACTCATTGTAAAATCCATTCAATTGGAAACTCATCAATTATTTTCTATGATTTTATATTGTAAAATGATACATAGATTTAAATTTCCGTATAAAAAATAAACATAATATTTTATGGAGATATATTTAAGAATACAGGAAAACATAACGACAAATGATGATCCGTCATTGGGTTATCAACAATATATATCTCCCTTCTCTGAGGTTTATTTATTTGTAGTGGAATGAAAAGAACATTAACTGCCATTTTAATGACCAACTCTTGTCCCATCAGCTTCCCTTCTTTGACATAATCACAAAATAACTGTTCCCTGCACAACATCAATTTGTATGACTCAAATGGTGTAATATATATAATAGAATGAAAATTATTATTGTAAGAAAAAGAATATATATATATATATAGATCCTAACATACATTGCAATCCATTAAACAATGATGATGAATATCTTCCATCATCAGAATTTTTCTCAGTGTATCTAATAGTTTAGTATAAAATGATCTACAAAAATTTAATTCAATAACCAATTATTTAAAATGTATATTCAATAAAGTAGATAATAACTTGGGATCACAGACTGATAGAATAGGGATGGGCACCCTTGTAATCTTGACTATCTCTTTTATATATACTGAACAAAGTTAATTTGAATACATTATATATCTAATTTGACCAAAATATGATGATATATTTAATCAATAAAAAATAACAAAAATGAAAATGTTACCTTAACAGGACATTTTTAATCATTCATTGGAATACATAAATATATATTCTAACATAAACACTAGTAATATAAAATTATTAAGAAACCCCTTAAGTTATTTTTTGTATTTATTAACCATATTATATTTCAATCAATTCATGGTAACTTCATAAATTCCTATTTTTACTTAATCCCATGTGTAATACGTTTGATAGTATATGTACATCATTGATATTATATGAATAATGGAATTGTGTGGACAATGAGACTTATTCAATAACAAATTATTCTAAATGGGAATCATTCAGCACACAATAATTTTTTTTAAATTATAAAACACCATCTTAATGATTAATAATATCATGAAAATTACAATTTTTAATATATTTAATCTTTTCATGGAAATATTTTTACTCTTTCTATGAATACATAATTCTTTAAAACAATATGGACTATACTAAAACATAAAACATAATAGTGGATATCCCAAAATCGATGAAATATTTAACCAAATTTATCAAATCCATACTAAAGGTATTTGTTTAAAACATAACATGGTTCCTATAGAATTAATTATTGTACACAAAAAATAAACCACTATTATTTCATTTACATGATTATAAAAAACATGAAATAAAAATAACTGATTAGTTAATTTGATGTCTTCTATCTAATGATAAATTATTTCGGATTTAATATATACTTCAATTTTTTGTGATCGTAATTTATTTCACAAATTACTATTTAAAAATTTTTCTTCTATTTTGTTTCTAAATTCATAACTCCTAATTCCGAATCCTATGAAGATTAAGTTAACAAATGATATTTTAATAATATTTATGAATAAGAAATCCACTAATGATTATTCATTAGTATTAATTGTCATGACCCATCCCCCAGGGCCCGTTCCGTGACTACCTCAAGCCCGCCTTCCATAGGCTAGGGGCTGGAAACTAGAACCAAAGGTGTAAATCCCTAAACTAGGACGAAATTTTCTTTATAAATTGAAAATGCACACAATAGAATACGAGTTGGAAAAAAAACAAAATGTAAAAACTTTATACAAAAGGAGTGATGAAAAGTTAATTGGGGGTCGTAATTACAAGTCTATCTTTAATGTACAAGGAAACTGAATGTACAAGCACTGGAAAAGGGAAATTAGCACCTAGATCATCCACTGGGAAATCCTACTCGAAGGATAGGTGCAAATATGCCCTGTAACACTCCATGTCTGTCTGTCGCCTCTTTATACCGTCACATTGTTTGGACTACCTCTCGGTACCGTCCTGTTCTGGTGCCCTCAGCCTCAGTCAACACTGTCTATCGTCTGCATCCAACACAATGAGGTGAAGGCATAGACCATGCAGGGGTGAGTAGAACGATACTCAGTAGGGACCCTGAGACCCCCAAGGTCTATCAAAATCTAACTAGGATAGACAAGTAATTATGAAATCAACAGATAACACCACTTAGGTATATTCCCATGCATATACCTAAGTTATCAAGTAATCCATATCAATCATGAGGTAAAAAAAATTTACTGACTCAACATAAACTATGATTTTATTCTAGAGGTAGTATCGAGTAACATTTCCAAGTACAACATCAAAAATCACGACTTGAAGAGAAATCATACTTTATCGAGTACAGTGGGCCTACCGCATCACACAGAGGTGCTTCCCACTAACCATGGAATGGTGAGGTACGCCTCATGTCATTTACCGTGGGCCTGCCGCAACACACAGAGGCACTCCCCACCATGGGTTTACCACATCACACAGATGTGCTTCCCCTCATAGCCTACTGAGGTACTCCCCCTGTCGAGTATAGTGGGTCTACCACGTCACAGGGAGGTTCTCCCCACCATGGGTCTGCCGTGACACTAAGTCAATCCCCACTAGTCTATTCGAATCACTCCGAGTTGAATCGATCAGTAGTCATCAGGTCTTAGCCAGCTACTATGTCTCTGCACTATGCTCTCTCGTCTCTAATAGGATCTTCTCCATAAGCTTTTGGTCTATGATTAAACTATCTTGAAGCCCCATGTAAATGTATATAAATGGTATGCCATGCCAAAGGGGTGTCAATGCAATAGACAGCGTGTAAATCAGACACTCGGTCTGTGAGTGATTTGTCTTTGAGCCCCGGGGGCTCGGTTAGATTGATGCATGATATAACCTAACCATATAGTAACATTACCTTGAACTACAATGGGGTATAATCAATGGGACCGTTGTGGTCGAAAAAAACCAACACCATTGATGGTTCTTCAAATGGACGTCTAGTGCCAAAGATATGACCAAAAGAATGTAATCGGTCAGTTGAGGGCCCAGGTGCAGTCCGACCCGGTCGGACCGACCCGACCGCACCCAGTCTGGGCCGACCTAGTCTGGTTCGACCCAGTCAGACCTGTTGGGTTTGACCAGGCCCATAGGGCAGGCCAGCATGTTAGGTTTTGTAATGACCCATAAATTTCAAGAAATTTTTTTTCTTAATTTTCTTTGGAATTTTACAAGAACGCAGTTTCTGACGGCACCTGATTCTGAGGCCCGGTGTGCCCGGAATCATTTTCTGAAGTTTGGCTCGGGTACGTTCAATGAACGAACGAGCAGGTTTTTCTAACTTTTGAACCGGTGCTCGAAATCTAATTCTGAGGGCACCGATGGAATCGCAGCGCCGGTACTTTCATAGAAACGCCTCTTCCGAAGTTGCTTTTGCTCTGGTGTGGTTTTTAATTTTTGGGCATTGAGTTAAGAAATAAAATAAAGTGGTGTGAAAATGTTATTTTTATTTCACTTAACCCACTTAAAAGCCACATAAAGCTTCTTAAGCTAAGTTAAAGCGGATAGGGTACAATTCAAAATATCCTACCCTCTTGGCAGGATATTTGTGAAGTGGGGCCCGCTCGAGCCCCACCATTTCTTTTGCGCTAAGAAACGCACCCGCGAAAACCCTTTTTAAATAAAGTCAACTGGAGCATTTTCTTAATCAATTAAACGCTCTTCTTAATTGGGCGGTTTATTCGTTGAAATTAATTCTATTAATTAATGGGTCGTTACTTATTTTTTTTCGATTGTTGGCATTTAATAAAATAAGACTAACATTATTCTTCTTGAGTGTTGTTCGTTGAGAGGATTTGACAGAAACCTTAAGTCATTCATCCTCATTCGCGGAGAATGAGAAGAACGCGAATAACGCGAAGAACGCCGACCTCCAACGAAGGGCGACGAAGAACGCCGAGCCCTCGGAGATCAACGACGCGACACCAAGTACCGCGACGCCGATGATTCTTCTCCCGCGACGTTCTTCTGCGACGTTCCTTCATCCGCGACAAATCATCAATCATCTGTTGAGGTAATAGATTACGAACCTTTTAATTCTTTGTGGTTTATAGCAATAACATGGATTTAATTGTCATAATTAAATATGTATGTTCTTGATCCTTGGAGTTCGTCGACGCAACGCTGTATACCGTGATGACGTGACGCCCTTCCGCGACGCGACGCTCCTCTTCTTCCGTAACGATCAATTCTGCGAAGAACACACGTTCGACGACTTCGACGAGGTAGGGGTTTGATTCTTAAAAATATTTGTGATGTATACCCGTGACATTGTTAAACATTTTTTGTGTAATATTTCTTTTAAAATCGCTAACGCGGTGGGTGCGTACTAATGAACAAGTCCGAACCCACCGCACTTTTTCGTTCTTGGTGCGCGAAACGACGGATGATGACAAATGGGGCCGCAATGGAGATTTGAGGGCCTAGCAGTGAAGAATGGGACACGAGAGGAGTCACGGAATAGACATAAGCGGATCAGACCATCGGAGCAACTCCGGTGGCCCGCAGAATCCACCGGCACCGCGGGTCGCTGGCGGCCGGAGGCGGCGGCCGACCAGACCCGCGACCGCACGGGTCCGGTGACACACGGAATGCGGCAAATCTGCGTCCTCTAACCCAGTGCGGCCCCACGCAGGGCCACGACACTTCATCCCACGGGGGCAGCGCCCCCCGCGGCGTCCTCCGCTCGGCCGCTCGGCCGAGCTGAGCCGGGCCGAGCCGAGCCGGGCCGACCCGCCTGGCCGGGTCGTACCCAGGCCGGGCCGGGCCGGGTCGCACCAAAAAGGTCGGACCCAGACCTAGGTCGGGTCGGTCTCGTTCGGGCCGACCCATGGGGGTCAGTCCGGGTCGGTTCGGGCCCAGACCCCCCGTTTCCATACCTTTTCAGTCTTCTGCTCATAACATGAGCTATGGGCCTCCGAATGACACACCGTCAGCGGCAATGCGATCCTTGGATCGAGACAGTCGTTTTGGTATATCACACTCAAGGTTTCAGAATAATTTGGGTTCGGCCGGGTTGGTTCGTACACGAAACCAACCAGGCCTTTGGAACGGAAACACTCATATCTTAAGCTCCGGACGTCCGAATGACGTTTCGTCAACTTTTTTGGTTTCCTCTAAGTGAGACGGATCTTTTGGCATACTTCGCTAGAGGTTTTTACACAGGTGGATTATGGTCGGGTTGGTTTTTCCTTAAAAACCAACCGGGCCCCTGGGACGAAAAAGCCAATAACTCTCAGACCGGGTGTCTGATTGACGCGTCGTCTGCGACGTTGAGTTCCTGTTGACGATACGGAACATTTGGATACATCAACTCTGGACTATGTGTCAGTTGATGTATCAGCCTCTCAGTTCGTGGAGCGGACCCTCCTGAACGAGTTTGATGTGTGCGGGAACCCTAATGCTGGCTGCGACTGCTACTGTGACGACGACGAATGTGCAGAGATCCTCAGTGGATTCGACGGCGACGACTACAGCACACAGCGATCCTTTGTGGGTCAGTGCTACCGATCTTGTGTGGGTTTGATCCTGTTTGGGTCAGTGCTCAGCGGTCCTGTGTGGGCCAGCGCCTACAGGTCCTCTGTGGGCCCGATCCTGTGTGGGTCTTTGCGGGGGTTAGTTACCTACCGATCCTTTGTGGGTCAGATCCATTGTGGGTCATTGCGGGGGTTAGTACCTATCGATCCACTATGGGTCCGACGACTTAGATGGATCAGTGATCGTCTCTATCATCATTTGATGAAATATACATGTGTGAGCTGAATCCTGTTTACTCTCTTTTGTGGATTGTGTTGTGATATCCCATGTGGATTACGATTTGATTTCCTATGTGGATTGTGTTGTGATATCCTGTGTGGATTTATGTTTTGCTTTCCAGTGTGGACTGGGTTGTACTTGAGCTCGGATGTTGGAGCTGAGTGAGAATTGATGACTTAGGTATATGTATGGGCATATACCTAAGCCGTATCGGATGTTACTTCGTGATTGTATCTTTCCTTTGTGGTTTATTTTTTGTGGATTTTGGAAGACCTTAGGGGGTCTCGGGGTCCCTACGGAGTAACTTATACTCACGCCTGCACGGGCTATGCCCGCACTACGTTGTGTTGGTTGCAGACGATGGACAACACTGATCGTGGTGGAGGCTTGTGGAGCAGGATGGTACCTGGAGGTGGAACACAGGGCGAGACGTACTCGGAGCGGTAGGTTGGACCCGAGGAGCAGTGGAGGCTTTCTGTACCCACCCTTCAGGTGGAATTCCCAGTGGACAGCTCGTCACTGCGGCTTTTTCCATCAGTTTCTGTTTTCCCCTTTTAGTTGTACTTTACAGTTGGGCTTGTGTTTCCGACCCCCTTTACTTTTCTGCAGTTACTATTGTACCCGTTTTTACTTAGTTTTTACTTTTTTCTGCTTGCTTACTCTGTGGTGCTTGTTTACTTTACAAAGGAAATTCCTTCCCTTTATCGGGATTTACACCTTGGTGCTAGTCGCCAGCCCCTGGCCTATGGAAGGCGGGCTTGGGGTAGTCACTGCATGGGCCCCGAGGACGGGTCGTGACAAATTGGTATCAGAGAAGTTTAGTTCTACCACAAAATATGACCTTTTTTCTATGTGAAGCAATAGTGTTTAGTTTATTGGGTGTGGTTATAAGTCCAGGGATTTTAGTTTTGGTGCGGCGGTATCCGTACACCAGGACCCTGAATTCTGATTTCCGACTTAATGCATGAAAACATTAATTACATGTGTGTTTCATGTTTTCTTTGTGATTACATGTATCAGCTCAACAGGTATACTGTTATGAGCTTGGAATACTTGTTTTTTTTCAGGACGTCCCCACGACGGCAGCCAGCTAGGGTTCTGAGAGTTGTACGTGACGACAGACCGCCGAGCGATGAGGCCTCAGTGCAGGGCCCTTTGACAGCAGAGGCACCAGCGGTACCTCTACCCGCCGAGCCACCGATGCTTCCAGCACCCGCAGCTGACGATGCACGTCACCTTAGTTCACTGCTTGAGTTCCAGCGCCAGCGACCACCCAGGTTCCGTGGGGAGATGGACCCCCAGGCAGCCGAGGACTGGCTGGAGGCAGTGGTACGAGTTTTCAGGCTAGTGAGGACACCAGCAGACCTCATGGTGATCCTCACAGTGAGACTACTGCACGCAGCAGTGGGCCGATGGTGGAGCCTGATGCTCTAGGTGCACGATGAGGCATCTCTCCTCTGGACAAACTTTGAGGGCCTCTTCCGCTCAGAGTTTTTCCTTACCACCCTCCGTGCGGTGTGCATCCAGGAGCTTCTTCACATGCGGTAGGGCAGCTTGACGGTCGCCCAGTACTCGGCGAGATTTACCGATCTCTCGCGCTACTCGACCGACATGGTACGGGACCCATTCTTCCGGGCCTGGACCTTGGAGCAGGGATTGAGACACGAGATCAGGGCATCGCTGAACTCCCTCAGTAATCCGACTCAGGCAGGAGTACTGGACTGAGCCCTTTTGATCAAGATCTTTCTTGCTGAGACTTCTTCAGTGGCGAGACCTACCGCAGGGCGGCACGTAGCAGAGTCTTCCGCAGAAGGCAGTCGACGGATGTCTCAGGGGTCAAGGCAGACCCGATTCTCACGTAGACGACCTCAAGAGACTGGCTCAGCAGTGCGGGGCACACATCGTGGAGCCAGTCTTTCGAGAGGCAGGCAGTGCTACACATGCGGCGGGCAGGGTCACATGGCTCGTTATTGCCCGACCCACCATGACGAGGAGCATCAGACGGTTGAGGGGCCACCCAGGCAGAGGCAGAGGTTCGACCGTGGCGGTCCGCAGGGAGGAGGCGGACGAGGCAGAGGAGCTGGTCGAGCAGCAGGTGGTGGGAGACGCTTTGAGGCTCTACCAACACCACCACCAGGAGGTCCACCCCGACCACAGGGAGCTGCCATGCAGAGACAGGCACATCTCCAGGCAGGGGAGGCCTATGACCACGGCGCACCCGAGATGATTCGAGGTACGATCTGTGTCTATTCCACCTTTGCTGCAGTTCTTATAGATATAGGAGTGAGTCACTCTTTCATAGCCGCTTCCCTTGTTCGGAACTCGGAGATTCCGACTGAGCCGTTGGCTCGATCCTTACGTCTAGAGACTCTTACGGGAGCAGACTTGACGATTACGCACCGGTGCCAGCAGTGTGAGATTACTCAAGGAGGCGAGAGCTTCGAATGGGATCTTCTTGTAGCGGCTTCGAGGCCTTAGGCCTTCATCATGGGCATGGATTTTTTATCTATAGTCCATGCACATATTGACTCTATTAGGCGCAAGGTGCGATTTGAGCACACCGACGGGAGCAGGTTCACCTTCACTAGCGAGAAGGGAGCCTTCGTAGCATAGGATGGACTTCCGCGGAGGAGAGGACAGCCCATCACTCATCAGTTGGCTAGCCACATCTTGGGAGCAGTTGACGTGCGAAGTCCTTGTTTCCCTGCAGTGGTGGATCAGTATGCGGACGTCTTTCCCGAAGACGTTCCAGGGCTACCTCCTCGCATAGAGGTAGACTTTTATATTGACTTGTACCCCGGAATAGCCCCGATATCAACTCCATCATATCGGATGGCCCCCTCCGAGCTTCGAGAGCTGTGGGTACAGTTGGAGGACTTGCGGTGCAAGGGGTTCATCCGACCCAGTGTTTCACCCTGGGCTTCCCCAATATTGTTCGCCAAGAAGGCGGATGGGAGCTTGCGACTTTATGTCGACTATCGTCGCCTGAACCAGGTGACAGTGAGGAACAAGTATCCGCTACCGAGGATTGATGACCTCTTCGATCAGCTCAAGGGAGCACGGTGGTTTTTGAAGATAGACCTCAGGTCAGGCTATCATCAGCTCAGAGTTTGGGACGAGGAAGTGCAGAAGATGGCCTTCATATGTCGGTATGGCCACTATGAGTTCCTGGTTATGCCATTCGGCGTAACCAATGCTCCAGCAGTGTTCATGGGCCTCGTGAACATGATATTTCAGCCATACCTTGATCAATTTTTCATGGTTTTAATCGACGACATTTTGATATACTCGATGACTGAGGAGTAGCATGCCTACCACTTACGGGTTGTACTAGACACACTCCGAGAGCACCAGATTTATGGCAAGCTCTCAAAATGTCAGTTCTGGATACATGAGGTCCACTTCTTGGGTCACGTCATCTCTGAGGTGGGAGTTGCAGTGGATCCTGTGAAGATCGAGGTAGTGCTAGCTTGGGAGCCACCCAGGATCATGACGAAGGTGCGAAGTTTCTTGAGACTAGCTGGATACTACCATAGATTTGTGCCTGACTTCTCTAGAGTTGTGGAACCACTCTCAGCTTTGAAGAAGAAGGGGAAACCCTTTGTGTGGTAAGACAGATGTCAGCAGATCATCCAAGAGCTGAGACCGAGATTGACCAGTGCACCTATCTTGAGGTTTCCTGAGGAGGGAGCAGGGTACGTAGTCTACTGCGATGAATCAGGGACCTGACTCGGGTGTGTCCTGATGCAGGAGCGGGCAGTGATCGCCTATGGATCACATTAGTTGAGGTCGAATGAGCAGAACTACGCTACCCATGAACTGGTGTTTGCAGTAGTGGTCTTCGCTCTGAAGACATGGAGACAATATCTGATGGGCGAGCGCTTTACAGTCTTTTCTGACCACCAGAGCCTCAGGTACATCTTCTCGCAGAAGGACCTGAACCTGAGACAACAGCGATGGCTCGAGTTACTCCAGGACTATGACTTTGAGATATTATATACTCATGGGAAGGGGAACGTGGTAGCCGATGCTCTCAGTAGGAGGACGGGCATTCAGCTATTTGAGGAGGTGACAGAGCAGCTATCCTATTTGAAGATATCCTTCATGGATAGAGATGGAGCAATCTTCCTTCAGTCTCTCACAGTCACTCCTCCACTACTACAGCGGGTCAGACATGCACAGCGTGGGGATGCTGACTGTGAGACGCGGCATACACAGATATCCTCAGGACAAGCACCTGATGGTTTCTCCTTTGGAGCAGAGAACGGCCTCCTTTTCAGAGGACATACCTTTGTACCAGTCGCTTTACGAGAGGAGGTGCTGAGAGAGTTTCACACTTCTCCTTTGGCGGTACATCCTGGAGTGGAGAAGATGTACCAGGACCTCAGACGAAAACACTGGTGGCCAGGCATGACGAAGGTTGTGGCAGAGTTCGTTTCTCGATGCCTCACCTGCCAGTAGGTGAAGGCAGAGCATCAGGTACCAGCAGGCTGGGTACAGCCCTTGGAGGTCCTAGAGTGGAAGTGGGATGAGATATCTATAGACTTCGTGACTGGACTTCCACGTACTTCCAGAGGTCACGACTCCATTTGGGTGATTGTCGACAGACTCACCATGTTGGCTCACTTCTTACCCATCAGAGAGTAGGGTTCAGTGGAAAGAATGATACGACATTACGTTCAGGAGATTGTACGGCTTCACGGTGTGCCATCATCTATCGTCTCTGATCGAGATACTCGCTTTACTTCCCGGATTTGGAAGGGGTTGCAGGAGGCGTTTGGGACACAACTACGTCTGAGCAAAACCTTTCACCCTCAGATGGATGGTCAGACAGAGAGGACCATTCAGAGTCTCGAGGACATGCTCCGCGCATGTGTCCTCGACTTTGGTCAGAGTTGGGAGGACCACATACCCTTGGTGGAGTTCGCATACAACAATAGCAACCACTCCACCATCGGGATGGAACCATACGAGGCGTTGTACGGCCGACCTTGTAGATCTCATTTGTGCTGGACAGACCCTGGGGAGTCAGCAATTGTGGGACCGGAGATGGTCCAGGCCACGACAGAGAAGGTCCAGGTCATCCAGGAGCAGATGAGGACAACTCAGAGCCGACAGAAGTCTAATGCTAACAGGAGGTGGATGCCACTAGAGTTCGAGGATGGCGACCATGTGTTCTTTCGTGTCTCACCTCGACGTGGATTACGGAGATTTGGACGAGGCGGCAAGCTTTCTCCACGCTTCATCGGACCATTCCAGGTCCTCGGCAGGATTGGCGAGGTGGCTAATCGCCTAGATCTACCACCTCAGTTGCACCGGGTGCATGACTTCTTCCATGTATCTCAGCTGAGGAGATACGTGCACGACTTGACACACATCATTCACCATGGGGAGATAGACATTGATGATGGGGAGACTTTTGTGGAGGTCCTGGTGGAGATCGGGGATCGACAGCAGTGGGTACTACGTGGAAGATCGATTCCTCTTGTGCGAATCAGATGGAAGAACGGGAACCTCTAGGAGAGCACTTGGGAGCTGTTGGCTCAGATTCGTGCTCAGTACCCACATTTGTTTCCCTAGCTTATGATGTATCTTTACGGGGACGTAAATCCCTGAGGTGGGAGGGATGTAAAGACCCGTAAATTTCAAGGAAATTTTTGTTCTTAATTATTTTTGGAATTTTACAAGAACACAGTTTCTGATGGAACCTGATTCCGAGGCTCCGTGTGCCCGGAATCATTTTCAGAAGTTTGGCTCGGGTACGTTCAGTGAACGAACGAGCGGGTTTTTCTAACCTTTGACCTGCTACTCGGAATCGAATTCTGAGGGCACCGATGGAATCACACTGTCGGTACTTTCTTAGAAACTCCTCTTCCAGAGTTGCGTTTTCTCAGGTGTGGTTTTTAATTTTTAGTCTTAAGTTAAGAAATAAAATGAAGTGGTGCGACAACATTATTTGTATTTCACATAAGCCACCTAAAAGCCACATAATACTGCTTAAGATATGTTAAAGCGGATAGGGTACAATTCAAAATATCTACCCTCTTGTCAGGATATCTTTGAGGTGGGGCACGCACAATCCCCAATGTTTCCTTTCCGCTAAGTAACACACTCGCAAAAACCCTTTTTAAATAAAGTCAACTGTAGAGTTTTCCTAAACAATTAAACGCTCCTATTAAATGGGCGGTTTATTCGTTGAAATTAATTCTATGAATTGATGGGTCGTTACTTAATTGTTTTTCGTTTGATGGCATGTAATAAAATAAGACCAACATTATTCTTTTTGAGTGTTGTTCGTTGAGAGGATTTGACAGAAACCTTATGTCCTTCATCCTCCTTCACGAAGAACGCGAAGAACGCGATGAACATGAAGAACGCCGGCCTCCAACGAAGGGAGAAGAAGAACACCAAGCCCTCGGATATCCACGACGTGACGCCATGTACCGCGACGCCGAGAATTCTTCTCCTGTAACGTTCTTCTACGACGTTCCTTCATCCGCGACAAATCTTCGATCATCCTTTGAGGTAAGAGATTACAGAACTTTTAATTCTTTGTGGTTTATAGCAACAACAAGGATTTAATTTTCATAATTAAATATGTATGTTCTTGCTCCTCGGAGTTCGTCGACGCAACGCCGTATACCGCAACGACGCGAAGCCCTTCCGTGATGCGACGATCCTCTTCTTCCATGACGATCAATTCCACGAAGAACGCAAGTTCGATGACTTCGACGAGGTAGGGGTTTGATTCTTAAAAATATATGTGATTTATACCCGCGACGTTGTTAAACTTTTGTTGTGTAATATTTCTTTTTAAACCGCTAACGAGGTTGGTGCGAACTAACGAAAAAGTCTGAACCCACCACACTTTTTCGTTCTTGGTGCGCAAAATGGCGGACGATGACAAACGGGGCCGCAATGGCAATTTGAGGGCCTTGCAGTGAAGAATGGGACTCGGGAGGAGCCACGACGCAGACGGAAGTGGAATCCGTCCAACGGAGAAACTCCAGTGGCCCGCGGAATCCACCGGCAGGTCCAGTGACATGCGGGACACGGCAAAGCCACGTGTGCTGACCCAGCACGGCCCCACACGGGACCGCGGCAGTTCATGCCGCGGGGGCAGCACCCCCCGCGGCTTCCTCCGCTCGGCCGCTCGGCCGAGCCGAGGAGGGCCGACCCACCGGGCCGGGTCCCACCCAGGCCGGGCCGGGCAGCCCTTGCTTGGCCGAGTCGTGCCAACCGGGTCGGACCCGGGTCGGGTCGACCCGGTTCGGGCCGACCCATGGGGGTTGTGTCGGGTCGTTCAGGGCCCAGACCCCCCGTTTCCGGACCTTTTTGGTCGTTTGCTCATAACATGAGCTACGAGCCTTCGAATGACGCTCCGTCAGTGGAGATGTGATCCCTGGATCGAGACGGTCGTTTCGGTATATCACACTCAAGGTTTCAGAATACTTTGGGTTCGTCCGGGTTGGTTCGTACATGAAACTAACCGGGCCCTCGGAAAGGAAAAACTCATATCTTAAGCTTCGGACGTCCGAATGACGTGCCTTCGACTTTGTTGGTTTCCTCTGAGTGAGACAGATCTTTTGGCATACTCCGCCCGAGGTTTGAACGCGGGTGGAGTACTGTCGTGTTGGTTTTTCCTTAAAAACCAACTGGGCCCCTAGGAAGAAAAAGCCAATAACTCTCAGACCGGGCGTCCGATTGACGTGCCGTCTGCGACGTTGAGTTCCTGTTGACGATTCGGAACTTTTGGATACATCAACTCTGGACTATGTGTCAGTTGATGTATCAACCTCTCGGCTCGTAGAGCAGACCCTCCCAAACGAGCTTGCTTTGTGTGGGAACCCTAGAGCTGGTTGTGACTATTACTGTGACGACGAAGCCTGTGCAGAGATCCTCAGTGGATTCGACGGCGACGACTACAACACTCAGTGATCCTTTGTGGGTCAGTGCTACCGATCCAGTGTGGGTCCGATCCTGTGTGGGTCAGCGCTCAACGGTCCTACGTGGGCCGGCGCCAACAGGTCCTGTATGGGCCCGATCCTGTGTGGGTCTTTGCGGGGGTTAGTTACCTATCGATCCTTTGTGGGTCATATCATTTGTGGGTCATTGCGGGGGTTAGTACCTATCGATCCATTGTGGGTCCGACGACTTAGATGGATCAGTGATCGTCTCTATCATCATTTGAAGAAGTATACCTATGTGAGATGAATCTTGTCTACTCTCCTTTGTGGATTGTCTTGTGCTATCCTATGTGGATTACGATTTGCTTTCCTATGTGGATTGTGTTGTGCTATCCTGTGTGGGTTTACGTTTTGTTTTCCTGTGTGGACTGGGCTGTACTTGAGCTCGGATGTTGGAGCCGAGTGAGAATTGATGACTTAGGTATATGTATGGGAATATAACTAAGCCGTGTTGGATGTTACTTCGTGATTGTATCTTTCCTTTGTGGTTTATCCTTTTTGGATTTTGGGAGACCTTCGAGGGTCTCGGGGTCCCTACTGAGTATCTTATACTCACCCCTGCACGAGCTATTCACGCACTACGTTGTGTTGGTTGCAGACGACGGACAACGCTGATCGTGGTTGAGGCTTGCAGAGCAGGACGGTACCTAGAGGTGGACCACTGGGCGAGATGTACTCGGAGCAGTAGGCTGGACCCGAGGAGTAATAGAGGCTTTCTTGTAACGCCCCGACCCTAGTTGCCTAGAGTCGGTGCATTATTACATAACATTGGCATGATCACAAGAAAGATCAAATCTCGAAAGACCGATTGGTTTAGTAGCCTTGGAAACACTAGATATATTCATAAGTTTTACATTACATCATAAAATGAAAAACTACAACAACAACATAATGTCTCCATAATCCACACTACTATCCCCTCATAATATCCCTGCAGGTCATTCATAATTTACTTCTTCACATCCTGGGGAAAAATAAAACATAGAAAAGGGGTGAGCTCAAATGACCAGTAAGGATAACAATATAGCGGAAACTTTCATAAATAAGAATAAACATTTAAGGCAATGCATTACTAAAACAAAAGCCTTTTAAAATTGAACTTCAACATGGTGTGGCAAAAGTAAAATGAAATAATGCCATTTACTTATTCACATGGATATTCTACTAATCGAATAATCACATACAAAAATCAATAACCACTTTCATAATGTTGGAATGCATAATGCCAGACTATCATAACCACATAGCCAAGGCCTCGTGCCAAGGCTACAAATAAGATTTTGTCAAGGCCTTGTGCCAAGACACTAGTTTGTCTCATGAGACCTACCGATGCATCGAGGAGCTATAGCGGGCTCCACCCGTCACTTATTAAGTCCAATGCATTCCCATATGAAAAGGTTTAAACATAACATAAACATTCGTATTAAAACTAGCATACGAAATGTCAATACTTTCACAATAAACTATGAATGGTATAAAAATAGCACATCCACAGTCAAACATATCACAAAACCTTCAATACAATATAGAAGTTTTGTATCATAATAAATCAACTTCAAATAATCTTAAAATCCATCAAAGGATGTTGACATAGATGAAATCAAAATTCTTTTAAAAGAAATATCTCCTTTTATTTTGAAATAATTTAAGATCCATATAAAATAAAACATTTTCTTTGAAAATATTCTTATAAGCTTGTATGGGAAGCTTCGACGATTTTATAACGGCGGAAAATAACCGCACCCGCCGTATAAGTTAAAAAAAACATTCTTACCTCAATTCTGTCGAAAAGGTTAAAAAGGACCTTGTTTTGAAAACGACGGAAAGATTCCTTTATAAACCTCTTATAAAAAGTCAAACAAGGGTATAAATGACTTTAACCCATATTCTTGTAAATAGTAAAAATGTTTTGAAATACATTTCGAAGAAACATGGATGTGGATGATAAAGAGATCCCAGTAGATTATTACGTATAATACAACCTCGGATAATGAAGAGATTGTGAAATAACCCTTACCTTGTACTTTTCCTTGGTTGTGGTAGGTTAACCTCCTGTATAATGGTGAAATAATTGTTATTAAATTATACAAGAATCATATACATTAATATGATATCATATATGATCTTTTAATATTGATTTGATAATAATATCTTAGTATTATCGTTGTTTCGGGTGTTAACTTACTTGTTTTCTTTCATATGTTTTGTTACGTAAGACATGTTTGTAAAGGATAGGTTGTATATTATTCATATCCAGAATGATATCAAGTCCTTAAACATCATTTTTAAATCATAAAATGATAATTACGCTTTAATGGTTACGATGGAGAATGAATCTCATCGCGTTCGTGGAGACGGTAGTCCGTACGTACGCACGAGCGACAATATCATTCTTTTGATATTAAAATAATATATAAATGGATGGTATATCATATATACAGAATCATTAACATGTTATATTTATTATTTACATGAGTTACACATCATTATTATACCCATCCAAATAATATTATATTGAATAACAATTACACCACGACGTGGAGACGGTAAGCCGTACGTACGCACGTATGGTGACATGTTATTCAAAGGGTGGATAGAATACTGAATATGATTGTACCATATTTATAATAACATCACAGTATATGTGAGATACTGGAGTTATTATTTCAGAATGGTAAGAACAAAGGAAGAAGAAGTGGAAGAAGAAATGAACTTAGAAAAGGGTGGTGAAATCATTACCTCTTCTTCGGGTTCTTCCTTTTGATTTGATCAAAAGGGCTCCTTAGGTTGGCTTTCTGATCAAACTAAGGCCTCTAGGTTGTATTGAGGGATGTTGGGAGAGTATTTGGACAGAGTTTGGCCGAACCAAAAGTCTTTAGAGGTGTGAAGAAATGAGAAGGAGGAGTGCCCTTTTATAAGAGGGGTGAGGGGCACCTTTGGAAAAGCTAGATATATTAATTTATAATAAATTCATATTCGGTTTCTAAAGGCTCCAAAGTTGACTATTCAAAGGCTGAGGTGGGGATAGGTCGAAAACAACTCATCCAATAGAATTTAGACAGGTTTGGGTACTTATATTAACCTTATCTTTAAGTATTAACTCTAAGTTAATTAGTTTCACTTTTACAATGTCTCTTTGTATTTTTATATAATATGGTTAATAAACTTACTATATACATCCAAGCGACCCCCAAGTGGTCCATTAATGATTAACCTATCATAATATAAGTCTCTTGGCCGAACCTTAGATTTTTAGGAATTTAATATCAATTAATAATATAATATTTGTTTTAAGAACTCTTTTATGTCAATTTTGACACTATTCAATAGTTGATTTTTGTGAAACTCATAACAGATTGATTACTTCGAACAAAGTCCATTAAATCAATCCTAATATATCATATTAGCCTAGAAAATTAGTTTAATTCATTAAAAGTTTCATATTATATTTATTTGGGTATTTATAATATCAATTATTTTAATTTTTCACTATTATAGTAATTACTGCATCATCATTGTGTCATAAATAAAATAACTTATTTATTGTCTAACAATTATAAATAAAATATCATTATGTAGGAAATCGTTTTAGCTTTCTAATGAATATTTATAATCGAAAATCCAACATGTATAACCCTATGTAAAAATTGTTCTTCTAAAAGATGTAAGCTTATGCCATTTTTATTTTTATTTTAACTTTATTAATATAAAGTGTCCCTACCACATACAAGTGGATACAAGGGGTCCCCAAATTGACCCAAGGATGCCCATGGTCGGGTATGTGTCCACCAATAAGGTTAGGACACGTTTTAGGGTAATTTTGTATTATTATAATATTATTTGTTTAACCCTTATTTACCGGATTTACCCTTTAACCATGGTAAATAAAATATTTACCGCAGTAATTATTCAAAATGTCTAAAAATAAAAGTTACCTATTTACATAATTTGGACATCCTGATTCCAAATATGGAATCCATTTTCCTAAATTCAAAACACAGAAGTGGCAGAAATTAATTTAAAATTAATTCCCGCTGTTAAAACAAAAAGCGTGTTTTTAAGAGATAATAACTATCAAAAGATTGACACTTGTTTATGTTCGGTTTAATTGTAAAATTATGTCCAATGATAAACATTAAATTGAATGGTAAAAATATATTCTAAATATACTTTAAAACCACTCAAATTCATAATTTATCACTATTAATTATTTTGATTAAAAAAGTTGTTTTTAATTAAAATTTAGAAATTTTCACTATTCATCAAAATATGAAAGTTATCCGAAATGTACCAAAATTTCACCCTAGGCTAATTTTGATATTCCGAATCCAAAAATGAAGTCCATTTTGAAATATAGAATATATATGATTTCAAAAATTAGGTATTACTATTCACAACGGCTAGTTTAATTAGTTGTGGTGTGTGTTAGAACTCGAGGTTGCGTACAACACACGCTATCGCATTATTCAAAGGGAAACGTACCGTAGAAGCTTGGGGTGTTACATTCTCCCCTCCTTCAAATAATTGCGTCCTCGCAATTTCTAGGGTATTACTGCATAAAAAGACTCGGGTGGTTCTTCATCATAAGTTCCTCGGGTTCCCACGTTGCCTCTTCCATCTTATGATTTCTCCACAAAACTTTTACCAGACGCGTCGTCCGGTTTCTCAGTACTTGTTCTCTTGTATCAAGAATCCTGACGGGCTCTTCACAATAAGACAGATCCGGTTCCAGTTCTAATTCCTCATAGGTGAGTACATGCGTTGGGTCAGGCATGTATTTTCTCAACAGAGATACGTGGAACACATCGTGAACTTTGGAGAGACTTGGCGGCATTGCCAATCGGTAAGCTACAGCCCCAATTCGTTCTAGAATTTCGAAAGGTCCGATGTACCTGGGACTCAATTTACCTTTCTTACCAAAACGTATGACTCCCTTCCATGGAGATACCTTCAGGAAAACATGATCACCGACTTGAAATTCCAAATCCTTCCTTCGATTATCGGCATAGCTCTTCTGCCTACTTTGAGCTGCTTTAATGTGATTTTGGATTACTTTCACCTTTTCCATCGTTTCCTCCACCAGTTCTAGACCTACAAGTTTTCTTTCACCGACGTCATCCCAACAGGTTGGTGTACGACATCTCTTTCCGTATAACGCTTCATATGGTGCCATCTGTATACTCGAATGGAAGCAATTGTTATAGGAAAATTCTACTAGTGGTAAATATTGATCCCACATACCCTGAAAATCAAGTGAGCAAGATCTCAACATGTCTTCTAAGGTCTGAATAGTCCGTTCTGATTGTCCGTCTGTCTGAGGGTGGTAAGCAGTGCTCAAATGAAGTTCAGTATCCAGGGATTTCTGAAGACTTTTCCAAAATCTTGAAGTAAAACGGGGATCACGATCAGAAACAATCGATAGGGGTACTCCATGAAGTCTCACAACTTCATTAATATATAGTCTTGCTAGACGTTCCAGGGGTAGATCTATTCTTATAGCAAGAAAATGTGCTGACTTGGTAAGACGATCAACAATAACCCATATTGCATCGTTCCTTCTAGGAGTCTTTGGTAGCCCCATGACAAAGTCCATCGTAATATTGTCCCATTTCCACTCCGGTATGGGAAGAGGTTGCATGACTCCTCCAGGCTGTTGCCTTCCAGCTTTCACTTGTTGACAAACCATACATCTTGACACAAAATCAGCAATCTCCCTCTTCATGTTGTCCCACCAAAAATGTTCCTTCAAATCTCTATACATTTTGGTGCTCCCAGGGTGTATAGAGAAATTGGAACTATGAGCATCATCCAGCAATTCCCTTTTTAGATCAGGTATATTGGGAACACAAAGTATCTTCCCGAATTTCAAAATTCCACCTTCATACGCAAAGTCTCTTAATCTCCCATCATTCACAGCTTTAATCTTCTTCTGAAATTCTTCATCATCGGTCTGAGAACTCTTAATCCTTTCTAGTAAAGATGGTTTGGCAACCATTTGAAAAAGCATTGATGTTTCACCTTCCCTGGTTATTCCCATGTCCATCTTCACTAGATCCATGAAAATTGGATCCCTTTCAATTCTCATCATGTTCAGAACTCCATGGTCTTTTCTGCTCAAAGCATCTGCCACCTTGTTTGCCTTCCCCGGGTGGTAGTGTATCGTACAATCATAATCCTTGAGTAATTCAAGCCATCTCCTTTGCCTCATGTTGAGTTCTTTTTGTGAGAAAATATACTTCAAACTCTTGTGATCAGTATAAATCTCACATTTTTCACCATAGAGGTAGTGCCTCCATATCTTCAAAGCAAAGATCACAGCTGCTAACTCAAGATCATGAGTAGGATAGTTTTGTTCATGAATTTTCAACTGTCGTGATGCATAGGCAATAACTCTATCATTCTGCATAAGGACACAGCCAAGTCCTTTCTTTGATGCATCACTATAAATAACGAACCCATCATTCCCCGATGGTAGAGTCAATATAGGAGCATTGACTAATCTTCTCTTCAGTTCTTCGAAACATTCTTCACACTCTTTTGTCCAAACAAATTTAACCCCTTTACGTGTGAGCTTCGTTAATGGGTTAGCCAATCGGGCAAAATTCTGGACGAAACGTCGATAATAACCTGCCAAACCAATAAAACTATGTACCTCAGTTATATTCGTAGGTGCTGGCCATTCTTGGATTGCCTTGGTCTTAGAAGGATCAACAGAGATTCCATCTTTAGAGACAATATGGCCAAGAAAAGAAATCTCCTGAAGCCAGAATTCACACTTGCTAAACTTTCCATATAATTCATGCCTCCTCAGAGTCTTCAAGATAATGCGCAAGTGATTTTCATGATCTTTGTAGGTTTTGGAGTATACCAAGATATCATCAATAAATACCACCACAAATTCATCGAGATACTCCTTGAAAACTCTATTCATCAGATCCACGAATACAGAGGGTGCATTAGTCAATCCAAACGGCATTACAGTAAACTCGTAATGCCCGTACCTGGTTCGAAATGCTGTCTTCGGAATGTCTTCCTTCTTCACACACAACTGATGGTATCCAGATCGAAGGTCAATCTTTGAAAAGTATTGAGCTCCATGCAGTTGGTCAAATAAATCATCAATACGAGGTAGGGGATACTTGTTCTTTATCGTTATAGCATTGATCTCCCTGTAGTCGATACATAACCTCATAGATCCATCTTTCTTTTTAACAAAAAGAACAGGGGCTCCCCATGGAGAAACACTAGGGCGAATAAATCCCTTATTACTCAATTCCTCTAGTTGTTTCTTTAGTTCGACTAGCTCTACAGTGGCCATTCTATAAGGGGTCTTCGATATAGGCCTTGATCGAGGAATTAAATCAATGGAAAACTCTACTTCTCGTTCTGGAGGATGTCCAGGTAAATCTTCCGGAAATACATCTACAAATTCTTTCACAACAGGTACATCCTCTATTTGAACATTCCTTTCCTCACCCGCAGTTATTTCATTCTCTTCCTCTCCAATAATTGAATTTAGTTGAGCTATTGAGGGTGGATCTAAATAAGAATTAGGTGGTGACGATTCTGCTCTAAAAATAAGGTGTTCCTTATCATTATCATCAAGAATCGTAACCTCTTTCTTCTTACAATAAATCTTCGCATCATAGTCCGAAAGCCAGTCCATACCGAGGATTATATCAAACTCAATCATAGGTATGACGATGAGATCAGCAGATAAAGAAAATTTATGTGCTCTAATGGGGACTGATTCACAAAACTTTGTTGCAATGATACTTCCCTTAGGAGTTTTAACTGACAACTCCCTTATTAAATCAAATTGGAAATATCTAATTTTCTTAGCAAACTGGGAAGATATGAAACAATGCGATGATCCAGAATCAAATAATGCATTTGCTAAACTTGAGGAAACCATTAAATTACCTGCCACCACGTCTTTTGGAGCTTCTACCTCTGCAGTAGTGATAGCATAAGCCTGGCCTTGATCCCTTGGCCTTTTCTGAGGTAAGTTCTCATGACGCTTAGGGCATGCATTTGCATAATGCCCCATCTCCCTGCAATTTTAGCACTGAACGTTGGTAGCTTCCTTCTTTCCCTTGCAATCATGAGCTTGGTGGCCTTTTTCACCACACTTGTAACAGACTCCCATTCCCTTCAGGAAAGCACCGGGGTGTTTCTTCCCGCACTTACCACAAGATGGATATTCAACCTTTCCCTTCTTCCCCTTATTTCCATTCCCAGATTGATCAGCAGGTCTCTTCTTCTCTTGCTTTGCTTTAAAGTCATAAGACTTAGAGAATTCCTTTTCGGTCTTGATAGCACATGAGACAATGTCTTCGTACGATGAAAAGGATTGTGAGACTAATGCTCGACGGAGAAATGGTTTTAAACCATCAAAGAAACGATCAATCTTACTTCTTGGGTTACGAATATAATCACCAGCATACCTCGCTAACCTTGTAAAGTTAGCCTCATACTTTGTGACATTCTCGTCCTCCTTTTGTCTCAGACTCAGAAATTGCCTTTCCATATCTGCTCGATGGTCGCGAGGGAAGTATTTTTCTAAAAACAGATCTTTGAACTCCCTCCATTCCATGTTTGATACTTCATCATCTTCCTTCATGTTTTGAATCAATGACCACCATTGATCAGCATCTCCAGTGAGGCGGTAAACTGCCATGGTAACTTTTTCCCTTTCACTACTCCCCAAAGCCTGAAATATTTTCTCTAGGGAAAATATCCATTGCTCAGCTACTAAGGGATTTGTACTCCCATTGAACGTTGGTGGTTGTTGTCTCATGAATCGATCTAACATTGATCCTACACGCTGCGGATCAGGGTGCTCCATATGGGTAAGGTTATTATTCATAACCTGAGTAAGTTGTCCCAGTACGGTGATTAGCTGATCAGCACCAGTTGCATCACCAGCCCCACTATAATTATCTTGAGCAGGAGGGCAATCCCTACATGGAGTGCGTGCATTGATACGGTTTCCATTTCTTCCACTAGGCGCCATTTCTAAAAAATGGCATAAACTAGATCAGTTTATGCATCAAAATACATAATCCCATACTTATAAAACACTAAACATAAATTGAACTATCTATGGATATAATCCATAATCATAAATATGTTTTCTTTGAGGAAGTATATACTCATAAACCCTTCATAATGATTTGTAAAGAAAGTGAGAGTTATCCTAAGCATATCCCCCGGGAGTGTCGTAACCAAGAGTGCAGCAAGGCCCGTTGTCGTGCACCAGTTCCCGTTCGAGTCTAGCTCAAAGCGGTGTTTTCGGGTTTTACCCCTAGGTACATCTGTGCCAGAGCCGCCTCTACCTGCTCGTATCCAGACATGGATGTATTCCTCGAAAAACTCACAAAATCTCTACAATACCAAAATTCTAGGAAGTTCTTCTATACTAATCCTCAAAGTTCATCTTAGGTCTACGTGCTCTAATCAGAGTTTATCTAAATCTAGCTTCCAAGGTTTGTACTAAACATCCTCTGATACCAACTGTAACGCCCTGACCCTAGTTGCCTAGAGTCGGTGCATTATTACATAACATTGGCATGATCACAAGAAAGATCAAATCTCGAAAGACCGATTGGTTTAGTAGCCTTGGAAACACTAGATATATTCATAAGTTTTACATTACATCATAAAATGAAAAACTACTACAACAACATAATGTCTCCATAATCCACACTACTATCCCCTCATAATATCCCTGCAGGTCATTCATAATTTACTTCTTCACATCCTGGGGAAAAATAAAACATAGAAAAGGGGTGAGCTCAAATGCCCAGTAAGGATAACAATATAGCGGAAACATTCATAAATAAGAATAAACATTTAAGGCAATGCATTACTAAAACAAAAGCCTTTTAAAATTGAACTTCAACATGGTATGGCAAAAGTAAAATGAAATAATGCCATTTACTTATTCACATGGATATTCTACTAATCGAATAATCACATACAAAAATCAATAACCACTTTCATAATGTTGGAATGCATAATGCCAGACTATCATAACCACATAGCCAAGGCCTCGTGCCAAGGCTACAAATAAGATTTTGTCAAGGCCTTGTGCCAAGACACTAGTTTGTCTCATGAGACCTACCGATGCATCGAGGAGATATAGCGGGCTCCACCCGTCACTTATTAAGTCCAATGCATTCCCATATGAAAAGGTTTAAACATAACATAAACATTCGTATTAAAACTAGCATACGAAATGTCAATACTTTCACAATAAACTATGAATGGTATAAAAATATCACATCCACAGTCAAACATATCACAAAACCTTCAATACAATATAGAAGTTTTGTATCATAATAAATCAACTTCAAATAATCTTAAAATCCATCAAAGGATGTTGACATAGATGAAATCAAAATTCTTTTAAAAGAAATATCTCCTTTTATTTTGAAATCATTTAAGATCCATATAAAATAAAACATTTTCTTTGAAAATATTCTTATAAGCTTGTATGGGAAGCTTCGACGATTTTATAACGGCGGAAAATAACCGCACCCGCCGTATAAGTTAAAAAAAACATTCTTACCTCAATTCTGTCGAAAAGGTTAAAAAGGACCTTGTTTTGAAAACGACGGAAAGATTCCTTTATAAACCTCTTATAAAAAGTCAAACAAGGGTATAAATGACTTTAACCCATATTCTTGTAAATAGTAAAAATGTTTTGAAATACATTTCGAAGAAACATGGATGTGGATGATAAAGAGATCCAAGTAGATTATTACGTATAATACAACCTCGGATAATGAAGAGATTGTGAAATAACCCTTACCTTGTACTTTTCCTTGGTTGTGGTAGGTTAACCTCCTGTATAATGGTGAAATAATTGTTATTAAATTATACAAGAATCATATACATTAATATGATATCATATATGATCTTTTAATATTGATTTGATAATAATATCTTAGTATTATCGTTGTTTCGGGTGTTAACTTACTTGTTTTCTTTCATATGTTTTGTTACGTAAGACATGTTTGTAAAGGATAGGTTGTATATTATTCATATCCAGAATGATATCAAGTCCTTAAACATCATTTTTAAATCATAAAATGATAATTACGCTTTAATGGTTACGATGGAGAATGAATCTCATCGCGTTCGTGGAGACGGTAGTCCGTACGTACGCACGAGCGACAATATCATTCTTTTGATATTAAAATAATATATAAATGGATGGTATATCATATATACAGAATCATTAACATGTTATATTTATTATTTACATGAGTTACACATCATTATTATACCCATCCAAATAATATTATATTGAATAACAATTACACCACGACGTGGAGACGGTAAGCCGTACGTACGCACGTATGGTGACATGTTATTCAAAGGGTGGATAGAATACTGAATATGATTGTACCATATTTATAATAACATCACAGTATATGTGAGATACTGGAGTTATTATTTCAGAATGGTAAGAACAAAGGAAGAAGAAGTGGAAGAAGAAATGAACTTAGAAAAGGGTGGTGAAATCATTACCTCTTCTTCGGGTTCTTCCTTTTGATTTGATCAAAAGGGCTACTTAGGTTGGCTTTCTGATCAAACTAAGGCCTCTAGGTTGTATTGAGGGATGTTGGGAGAGTATTTGGGCAGAGTTTGGCCGAACCAAAAGGCTTTAGAGGTGTGAAGAAATGAGAAGGAGGAGTGCCCTTTTATAAGAGGGGTGAGGGGCACCTTTGGAAAAGCTAGAAATATTAATTTATAATAAATTCATATTCGGTTTCTAAAGGCTCCAAAGTTGACTATTCAAAGGATGAGGTGGGGATAGGTCGAAAACAACTCATCCAATAGAATTTAGACAGGTTTTGGTACTTATATTAACCTTATCTTTAAGTATTAACTCTAAGTTAATTAGTTTCACTTTTACAATGTCTCTTTGTATTTTTATATAATATGGTTAATAAACTTACTATATACATCCAAGCGACCCCCAAGTGGTCCATTAATGATTAACCTACCATAATATAAGTCTCTTGGCCGAACCTTAGATTTTTAGGAATTTAATATCAATTAATAATATAATATTTGTTTTAAGAACTCTTTTATGTCAATTTTGACACTATTCAATAGTTGATTTTTGTGAAACTCATAACAGATTGATTACTTCGAACAAAGTCCATTAAATCAATCCTAATATATCATATTAGCCTAGAAAATTAGTTTAATTCATTAAAAGTTTCATATTATATTTATTTGGGTATTTATAATATCAATTATTTTAATTTTTCACTATTATAGTAATTACTGCATCATCATTGTGTCATAAATAAAATAACTTATTTATTGTCTAAAAATTATAAATAAAATATCATTATGTAGAAAATCGTTTTAGCTTTCTAATGAATATTTATAATCGAAAATCCAACATGTATAACCCTATGTAAAAATTGTTCTTCTAAAAGATGTAAGCTTATGCCATTTTTATTTTTATTTTAACTTTATTAATATAAAGTGTCCCTACCACATACAAGTGGATACAAGGGGTCCCCAAATTGACCCAAGGATGCCCATGGTCGGGTATGTGTCCACCAATAAGGTTAGGACACGTTTTAGGGTAATTTTGTATTATTATAATATTATTTGTTTAACCCTTATTTACCGGATTTACCCTTTAACCATGGTAAATAAAATATTTACCGCAGTAATTATTCAAAATGTCTAAAAATAAAAGTTACCTATTTACATAATTTGGACATCCTGATTCCAAATATGGAATCCATTTTCCTAAATTCAAAACACAGAAGTGGCAGAAATTAATTTAAAATTAATTCCCGCTGTTAAAACAAAAAGCGTGTTTTTAAGAGATAATAACTATCAAAAGATTGACACTTGTTTATGTTCGGTTTAATTGTAAAATTATGTCCAATGATAAACATTAAATTGAATGGTAAAAATATATTCTAAATATACTTTAAAACCACTCAAATTCATAATTTATCACTATTAATTATTTTGATTAAAAAAGTTGTTTTTAATTAAAATTTAGAAATTTTCACTATTCATCAAAATATGAAAGTTATCCGAAATGTACCAAAATTTCACCCTAGGCTAATTTTGATATTCCGAATCCAAAAATGAAGTCCATTTTGAAATATAGAATATATATGATTTCAAAAATTAGGTATTACTATTCACAACGGCTAGTTTAATTAGTTGTGGTGTGTGTTAGAACTCGAGGTTGCGTACAACACACGCTATCGCATTATTCAAAGGGAAACGTACCGTAGAAGCTTGGGGTGTTACATTTCTGTACCCACCCTTTAGGTGGAATTCCCAGTGGAAAGCTCATCGCTGCAGCTTTTTCTTTCAGTTTATGTTTTCCCCTTTTAGTTGTACATTACAGTTGGTATTGTATTTTCAACCCCTTCACTTTTCTGAACTTACTGTTGTACCAGTTTTTACTTAGTGTTTACTTTTTTCCAGTTTCTTACTCTGTGGTGCTTGTTTACTTTACCAAGGCAATGCCTTCCCTTTACCAGGATTTACGCCTTCGTGCTAGTCGCCAGCCCCTGGCCTATGGAAGTCGGGCATGGGGTAGTCACGGCACGGGCCTCAAGGACGGGTCATGATAGGTTTGGCCTGGCCAGCTGGGCCCAGCCCAGCTCGCCGCGTGGGCGGTACGGCCCAGAGCATCGCGAGGGTGCATGGTCGGAACATCTTGGAACAAAGGACGTGGCTGGTCTGGTTCAGCTAGGGCGCATCGAGGGAAGAGGGGTGGGCGTGGGCTGGCTCGGAGGCCAGCATAGCCAGGGCCCTGGTTTGATCGGGGGGAAACTAGGCAGGCCGACTCACAGGCCCGCACGAGGCTGGGCAGGGCGCCAGGCGGGCCGACGAGTGGATGGTATGGGCTCCAGGCACACCGACGGGAAGCCGGGAGGCGACTGGGAAGGCTGGCGGGGCACGGATCTAGCCGGTGTGGGCCAGCGAGGTTTGGCCAAGGAACACGACATGTCGACAGTGGCCGGGATATGGGTAGCGCGGGCCGGTGGCAGTTCGGACAGCGTGGACTGGCCAGAGGGTCTCAGTTCAGCCCGAAACACCGGAGCTCCAAGGGGTTAGCATGGTATGTGGAGACCGTGGGTAGCACGACCTTTGTCATCGCCTCCTTCATCAACGTGCTGAAGATTATCACAAACAAGAATGGTGGAGGGGTCAGGCCATGTTGGTTTTTCCCAAACCCTCTGCGTTTAGGGTCATAAAAATTGGCTCAATAAGAAGTATGAAGATGAACAACTCACCTGCAAACTATTCCTTTCCAACCATTGAATAAGATTCAAGAAAACCATCAACAAGTAAAAACTACCTATCTTTGTTTGTCGTTCGTTGTTCGTTGATTAAGTCAGGAAAGTAGACAAAGAAGATCATCGTTCGCCACGACTATCACACGTTTCCAATCCCGAGCTGCGTTGGCTCATTGACGATGATGCGGAGGGTAATTCTGTTTAAGACGTCCCATGTCAGTAGAATCTATGAGGAAGAAGTTGATGATGGTTGGAGTTCTTCATTCTTAGTTGGGAGAGTTCTTCTCTCTTCTCCCATGGTTTCACCACGATGCCAAAGAAAATAATACTAGATAGGTTTATCTATTATTTCATTGGCAGATAATTGAAAATGGTGAAATAAATTAATTAGCTACTCCTAATTAACATGGTGGATTGACACAAGTTAATTAAAGGAGTTGGCACAATTTAATTAATGGGGACGTGGAACCATAAAGGAGTAAGGGTGTGGAGAAACTATCCCTCATGAATGAGGGGAGTTGAGAGGTTTTCCACACCCACCATTAAAAGGTATGTTTAACCTCTTGTGATCCCCATGTCATAAACTCGCACGGGAGGTTAGGCTCGGGACAACACCACTACCATAACCTCTAATGGGAGGTTAATGTGTGGTGGTCCCACCACAAACATCCATGAGGAGATTTTAACCATCAAATAAAAATAATTACACACGCTTTATTTTTATTTAAACCAATCTCTAAAACCCACAAAAAATATCTTTTATTCTCAACCCACTTCTGTCGAAGTGATAGTCTTCTTATGATAATATGGACACTACAAGTTCAATGGTGTCTTAAGATTTCAATTCCGAGAACCAGTTCAAATGTTATAAAAACCGGCTCGTACTTTTACTGAACGTACCTAATAAAAACTTTGGAAATAGATTCCATGCACAAAAGGCCTCGGAATCATGCGCTGTCAATTTTTGCGGACTCGTAAAATACCCATGTATTTATGGAAAAAATATCCACCGAATGTCCAGTTCTTTACATTATTCCAATCACAAGGATTTAGGTCCCCGTAGGCTACAACTCAAACTAAGGGAAAAAGTGGAGGTACTGATCATGTATATAAGCCTCTCGCTCTCGTGTTCTCTCCTGGTGGTTCCTGTGCTTCCAGCAAATGCGCACCAGAGGTATCGACCTTCCACGTAAGCTCGCTCCTGTCGATCCTCAATCTCTACTGGAACCTCCGTGAATGTCACCCCATCATCGACGTCCATCTATCCATGGATGAGGATGAAAGAATGGTAGTGCACATATCTCCTCAGCTGAGATATGAGAAAGTCGTCACGCACCTAGTGCAACAGGGGTGGAAGAGCTAAACGCTAATCCAACTCGCCAACTCTGCAAAGTACTTGGAAAGGTCCGATGAACCTTGGAGATAACTTTTCATCGCTGAAAAATATCTGAAGACCTCATTGAGGTGAGACCCATAGAAAGATGTAGTTTCCATCCTCAACCTCTAGAGGTCTCCGCCTCCTGTTAGCATACGACTTCTACTAACTCTATGCAGTCTTCATCCGCAGCTAGATGATCTGCCCCTTCATTGTGGTAGCTCGTACCATTTTTGGTCCCACTAGTGCTGACTCCCCAGGGTTAGTGCAGCACAAAGGTGATCCGAAAGGTCTCCCCAATAACGCCTCAAATGTGTCATCACTATGATGGAGTGATATCTGTTGTTGTATGAAAACTCCACCAAAGATAACTGATCCCTCCAGCTGCGACCAAAGTCGAGGAAACCAGCACGTAGCATGTCCTTGATGGTTTTAATGGTCGGATCAGTCTGACCATCCATCTAAGGATGAAAGGCGGTGCACAGATGAAGCAGCATCCCGAAATACCCATGCAATCCCTTCCATAGCCAGGAATTATACCATGTGTCACGATCAGAGACAATCGTCAAAGGTATTTCATGTATCCACACAATATCCTACACGTAGAGGTGTCCCAAGATCTTTACTGAGACATGATATCTGATCGGTTGGAACTGGGCCGACAAGGTGAGTTGGTCAACGATCACCCAAATCATGTCATGACCCCTGGATGTACATGAAAGACCCATCACAATATCTATGGATATCCACTCCCACTTCCACACTGGGACCTCTAAAGGATGAACCAAGCCTACTGGAACTTGGTGCTTTGCATTCACTTGCTGACAAGTGAGGCATTGAGAGACAAACTATGCTACTACCTTCTTCATATCTGTCCACCAATGCTATCATCGAATGTATTGGTACATCTTTGGAACTATTGGATGTACCTATAGAGGGGATGTGTGGAACTCCCTCAACACTTCCTCATAAAGGGACATGAGTACCATAGTATGTCCTCTAGAGAGGATGATGTGCACCCCACCATCAAAAAAAAATTCAGGTGCCTTCCCTGTGGATATCTGAGCATGTCATGTCTTGCAGTAAACATCCCCATGTGGTGCCTCCCTGACTCGCTGATGAAGTGGGGGAGTGACTATAAGGGACTGAAGGAATTCTTATCCATCTCTATCCACAATGGATATCTACAAATCGACCAGCTGTGTAACACCCCAGGTAAATAAAGAATATGACATTTTTATATTTATACATATTTGTGGAAAAAATGCCAATATTAATTTAAATGGAACACTATGCTCGATGGCTTACCCAATACGCAACAACGAGTTCCTTTGAAATCTTACGTTGCACTCTAATAATAAAATAATATTATTTTAAATGGTAGTTAACACATAGTCATTGTATTGGCAGGAATGAATAGAAATAACTAAAATACGATTATATATTTTTGTTAAATGTTTTTACTTTTATCCAATAAATTTTAGAGGCTTAAAATACAAATGAATCCAATCTTAAGCATTGAGTACCCTAGTATTTTTAAAAGATTGTTTTACTACCTTTTGATGGAAAACCATTTTTAAATCAAACTTTTGACAATTTTATAAGCTCTATTTTTCAAAATAAACATATTATTTATTATTGGGACATTGAAATTTACCTTGGGATAATTTTTGGTATTTTTCTAACAAAGTTTATTTTTTAATGAACAGTGAAAAATAATGCATTTTACATCAAAACTGCATTTTCATATAATTTAATTATGTGGTTATATTATCTTTTTAATTTGTTTTAAAGTGTAATTAGAATATATTTTTACCATGTAATCCAAGGATGGTCATTGGGATTAATTTCAATTTGGAATTGGTCATAAACAAGTGCCAAACTTTTCATGAATATTGTTTCAAAAAAACCCAGTATTTGTTTTGACAACGGGAATTATTTTTAAATTAATTATTGAAATTTATGTGGTTGGATGTTGGTAAAATGGATTACATATTTGGAATCATAAGGTCCAAATTATGTAATTAAGACTCTTTTATTTTTGGACATTATGAATAGTAATGACGGTAATTATCTTTAATTATCTTGATTAATGAGTAATCAGGTAGTTAAAGATAATAAAATAATATCATAATAATAAAAAATGACTACAAAATGTGTCCTAAGGCTACTTTTTGACTCATGGCCGACCATGGGATGCCTTGTTTCAAACTTGGGGGCCCCATGGAATCACTTTTGTTAAAAAGATACTTTTTATCATTTTATTTTTTAAAGAATGTTAAATGTAACAAAGAATGTATCACCTAAGTAAAATATTTTTAATTTTAAGTATATAAATGATAATTTGGACCATAAATACTAATTGGAAATATAAAAATATTTTCTACATCATAGTATTTTTGTTATAATTTTTAAACATTAAATAAATTAAATTATTTATGACATCAAGATGATGCAGTGATGACCTCATTATTTAACGATTTAAATAAAATAGAAAGATAATGTAAAATTTAAGACCTAAACATGTCCAAAACCTATTGGATTGGTTGATTTAGACCCCTTATCACCTTATCCTAAAATTATATCAATGTGGGACCTTTTAAATCCGAAACTAATTTTCTAATAAAGTAACATTTCTTTACTTTCCAAGAGTGCCCCTCCTCTCCTCTTATAAAAGGCCTCCACCTCTACCTCCTTACCCACACTTCCAAAGCCTTGGCTCGGCCAAAACCTTCCCATTTTGTCTCTAAGAATCCCTCTAGTACTCCTACAAGCCTCAATTTGGGTAGAAGTTTTCCCAATAAAGCCATTGAACTCAAATCAAAATGAGTTACCCGATTTTAAGCTAATGTCTTCACTTTTGTTCTTTTGTTTTATCTTGCTTCTCCAACCCCCTAAACTCTTTTTATTCATTTCTTTTGTAACAAATCCAGTATATTTAATATACTAGGATGTTTTTATATTACGATTTCTAGCTACACTTACACACACCTACATCAAATGGTTAATGAACATACTGTTTCTGTGGATGGCGAATTTCTGCCTCACGAAAGGATGATTGTTCAACACTGATATAACACCTTAACAGGTGGCCATTAAGATGTCACTATATTTATATATGATATATAATATTCTTATGTTTTACTTAAGCTTCTGATTTTTTTTTTTGGAATACCTTTATGGTTTCCATTGTGGGTAAACACGATAATTTCATTTTAAGAAGTGCAGACTACCGCCCCCTCAAGGTGATTTGATTCGTTAATACCATATGTGGTATGTATAAAGAATATATTTAATGATATTATATATGATACCAGACTGGAATTAAAATAATATTATTTATCGTTATGTTTTATTTCCATTAAATATGAAATAGAAATGGAAGTAGCGTTCATGCGTACGTACGGCTTACCGTCTCCATGATCGGTACATTTCATTTCTTATCTCAAAATGTTATGTACTATTATAAGTACATATATATAATGGATATGTATGTAATATATTACATCTAAATTATGGATATAATTATGGAATTATAATATATATATATCATTTAATTTTAATTCTGTTAATATGACAAAGAAAAAATGAAAGTAGTGTTAATGCGTACGTACGACCTACCGTCTCCATGAATGGTGCTTTTCGTTTTTTATCTCCAAATGATATGGAATAGTATGAAATTAATTTGTACTGTATATATATGATATTTTAATAATTAATACTATTTTGGAGATTATTTACTTATAACTACATGAGCAATCATTTTTCAAACAAGTTCATTTTTGACTCATGTACCAAACATCGGCAAAAACGTCTCATATGAACTAACATTATTCAACAATTATTATATCATTATAATATGTGAGATGAACTGAATAATAATATTTAAAGGAGGTCCTTAGGAAATTATAAATTGACCAATGTTTATTATTTATGAATATAAAGAAACGAACAAGACAAGTTGGACTTGAGGAAAGGGATCCTACTCCACTCTTTCTTTTTAAGTACACCATTTTATGTCATTCCTTTTAAGCTCATATTTCTTGTGATTGGGTTGTTCATTTATATTACTCTTACTGTAATTATTTTTTTCATATGATGAGATACCCTATTCTCTCTCATCAATCCATTTTGGATGTTTTGAGTGGCGTCGTTAGGCTACTGAATTTTCGTAAGAGATCTAACCTCTCTCTCTTTCTTTTTTAAGTACTCTCATTTATGTCACTTCTTTTAAGATACTATTTGTTATGATGGGGGTGTTATTTTATATTACTCTTTCTGTAAACTTTATGTTAATATTTTGAGAGACTCTATTTGATCTCATCAATCCATTTTTTAAGTTTTAAGTGGCGCCGTTAGGCTGCCAAGTTTTTGTAAGGGATTTTTCATCTAACTTCTATTCCCGTGAGATTTATGCTACATTTTACAAAATATCCTTTGAGTGGTGTATTTAATGCCCTTTATTTTACTAATTGTGTAATATACATTCATTTATGAGTATTTACATCAATGTTGTATTGTCCTTCTTTCACAGGGCGTATGTTTCGAAAGATACCCATGTCGGTAAGGGGACCTTTCACCCTCCTCTTTTTAAAATACTTATTTTGTTAATTATTTTAATTCACATACTATTATGTTGGGATATGTTCTTTAATATCCTTATTGATGTAAATTTTATGTCGAAGTGATGAGATTCCCTTTTTATCTCTCATCAACTCATTTTCTGAATTTTGAAGTGACGCCGTTAGGCAGTCGAATTTTACCAAGGGAACTTTTTAACCCAATTTTGATTTCTTTGGGTACGACATGTAGTTATTGAATATGTAATCTTTTGAATATGTGTGAATGTCCTTTTATTGTTTTACAATAAATATCCACTTATATTGGGTGTATTTATATTTTTCACACATAATTTTGAGATTGATTTATCCTTAATTTAAGGATACCTTGTTTATAAGGGATTTCATCACATTTGACATTTCTATTGAGACTTTATTGTGGTTATGCACCAATTCACTCTTATATGGTGTATATACTGTCCTTTGGAATATTATATCATGAATCCATTTATTCACATGATATTATAAAGTTCTGAACAAATGTTATTCCTCAATTATTGTATTCATGTGTCTCTAATTTTGGTAAAACCCCTTTAACCAAAATATCACTTTAAATGTTTTCATTATTTGTTCTTATTAATATCCATGTTTTAAAAGTGGTTTAAAGGATTTCTTTATATGGATATTAATGGTTTAAAATTTTAAAAAATCTTCAAGGTGGTATGGGAAACATTGATTCAAAAATCTCTTTATTAAATGTTTTAAATAGTTTTAGAAATGGTTTCTTTTTTAATGGATTCATTATTTCAATATACTAAAATGTTATATTGTGATTGAAATGTGGAAATTTTATGTTTTCATTATGCATGCTTTATGTGATACGTTTATGATATGGTTCTTGGGAATTTTTATGAAAATGGGTGGTTCCGTGATAAGCTAAGGGCGAGTGAGCCCGATATAGCTCCCCAATGCATTGGGTAACACGAAGGAGTGAAACGTTAAGGATTCTCCGAAGAGATTTAGGGAATATACTGTGGTGGGTATTCCAAACTTAACCAAGAGGGTTACTCCCTACGTAAGAATGTTATGAATTCCTCAAGTTACCTTTATGTCATATGATTTCTATGTTTTATTCATGATTTGATGAGGTATTTTAAATTGATTATGTTTTATGAGTAAAGTATGATTTCATTGATTCTTATGTATACATGAACTCATGTTTCCTTTACATATTTTGATATCCCTTACTGAGCTTTTTATGCTCATCCCACATTTTTGAAATGTTTTTCACAGGTCAAGGGAAGGGTACATGATATGATGATAGTGTCAAGGAAGTGTCAAGAAAAAATCCATGTTTTATTTTAAATATGTTTCTGTTGATGGGAAAAATGAATAATATCTTTTATGTAACCACTTTGTTTAAATGTGGAATGTAATGAAAGTTTTATGATATAATTCTCTAAAACTCTAAACCAGAAAAGATCCTCAATGTGTAATCTTGTAAAAACTCAAGATTAAGTAAGGTTTAAGGTTGCGGCCTTATAGTTGGTATCAGAGGTGAGTTTAGATAACTTTAGAGGTTAGGGTATTCTCTACGCATAAGTGACAGTACCATAATGGATATGATTTCAGAAAGAGTCCTAGTTTTAGATAAAGTGAATGAGTAAGTATATCTTAGTGTATACCTTACACATTAGTACATGATGGTTTTTTTGATATACTAACATGGACATTTCTGTTTTTAGTTAATGGATTGATCGAGCAGGCACCAAAGAGACAACATGTTTGAAGGAAACTGTGGTGGTTCTCTGATTAAGATACTAGATAAAATGGGGGATTCAATGAGGAAACTCGTGGTTGTTCTAAACCAAATATCAAGGAGTCATGATAAACCACTTGAACCTTGGTATGATCTGTAATGCATCATGTACGAGATAACCAATCGATGTGGAAGTTCTGGAAATAATTATAAAGGTAACCATTAGAGTTTATATGATCCTTACTTTTGAGGTAATTATGGGTTATTATATGTTATGATGGAAAATGAAAGGAATGAGATAACCTTGAGGTTAAAATATGTTATGATCATTTTGGAAGATTTTATCTCATTTTGGGGAATGTTTTAAGAATTATATAGTTTTGTAAAAAGGACAACACGTAGACCATGTGACAACCCGTCGCATCGGACAAAGTTGCGGGAATCGAACCCACAACCAAAGTGCGACTAGTATTTAACGCCTACCAATGGATAATGTGAAGTCCCTGGTTATTTTGAATGATTATTTTTAGTTATATGATTTTATGAATTAAGAGTAAGCTGATTTTGGGTTATCTATGGAAATTTATTAACCAATTATCGAGGATATGTGATTAGGTTAATTACTTTTCAATATGAGAATTTAAGAGCAACTGATGTTATTTGGAGATAAAAGTTAATTTTTACCCTGGAAGACTATGTGAATAAATCCTTCAAATATTTGGGTTTCAATATTAGTTTGGTTTACATTGAATAATTTTATGGGAAATTTTTTTATCAAATGGTCCTCATTGAACTTTGGGTTTTTTTGGACAAATTTTGGAGATTAAGAATATATTTTCTTTCTATAAATGGTTATACTTTTCTGGATTATCTGATCTTGTACTAACCATTTTGGCCTTGGTTTTGGTTAAATTCTAAAGACATGGGATGTATATAGTTCTCTTTTGTGGATTAGGTGATTCTATAAAAGTCGATTATAGTGAACAAGTCTTCCTAAATACTCGTCTTTTGGAGAAAATATGAGTTTGTATAAGAAATCTAATAAAATATGAAAGTCAACATGATAAGTAATTATTTTCCCTTATGAATAAATTCCTCAATAAAAGAAATAAAAAATGTTGTCTATTAACTTTTCCTACTGGGTAATTGAATACCGTTTAACCCATCACAAGTTCGTGATTTTCTTGTGGTTAGCTTTCTCCTAAACATGTTTTCTATCACTCTCCATCAGAAAATGACCCTATGTTTTCTCCTCCATGTCCATGTTTTCACACATGGAATCCTAGTATGGGTTAACTCAGGTGACCTCTATACTTATCATTCTTTATTTTAAAGTGATTACTTTACCGACTCTTGTTCCGATGTGGGACATTCAAGGATGTTTCTGAGCCCAATTTTAAATTTGCGAGGACACAATTCCCAAAAGGGGGGAAGGATGTAACACCTGAGGTAAATAAAGAATATGAAATTTTTATATTTATCCCTATTTTTGGAAAAAAATTTAAATATTATTTTAAATTGAACGCTATGATCGATGGCTTACCCAATATGCAACAACGAGTTCCTTTGAAATCTTATGTTGCACTCTAATAATAAAATAATATTATTTTAAATGGTAGTTTACACATAGCCGTTGTATTGGTGGGAATGAATAGAAATAACTAAAATACTATTATATATGTTTGTTAATATTTTTAACATTATCTAATAAATTTTAGAGGCTTAAAATACAAATGAATCCAATCTTAAGCATTGAATACACTAGTATTTTTAAAAGATTGTTTTACTACCTTTTGATGGAAAAACATTTTTAAATCAATATTTTGACAATTTTATAAGCACTATTTTTAAAAATAAACATATTATTTATTATTGGGACATTGAAATTTACCTTGGGTTAATTTTTGGTATTTTTCTGACAATGTTCATTTTTCAACGAATATTGAAAAATACTGCATTTTACATCAAAACTGATTTTTTCATATAATTTAATTATATGGTTATATTATCTTTTTAATTTGTTTTAAACTGTAATTAGAATATATTTTTTCCATGTAATCCAATGATGGTAATTGGGATTAATTTTACATTGGAATTGGGCATAAACAAGTGCCAAACTTTTCATGAATATTGTTTCAAAAAAACCCGCTATTTGTTTTGACAACGGAAATTATATTTAAATTAATTATTGCAATTTATGTGTTTGGAATTTGGTAAAATGGATTACATATTTGTAATTAGAAGGTCCAAATTATTTAATTAAGACTCTTTTATTTTTGGACATTATGAATAGTAATGAAGGTTATTATCTTTAATTATCTTGATTAATGAGTAATCAGGTAGTTAAAGATAATAAAATAATATCATAATAACAAAAAATTACCACAAAATGTGTCCTAAGGATACATTTTGTATCATGGCCGACCATGGGATTCCTTGTGCCAAACTTGGGGGCCCCATGGAATCACTTTTGTGAGAAAGTGACTTTTTATCTTTTTATTTTTTAAAGAATGGTAAATGTAACAAAGAATGTATATCCTGAGTAAAATATTTTTAATTTTGTCTACATAAATTATAAATTGGATTATAAATAGTCATTCGAATGATAAAAATAATTTATACATCATAGTATTTTTGTTATAATTTTTAGACATTATATAAATTAAATTATTTATGACATCAAGATGATGCAGCGATGAGATCAATATTTAACGATTTAAATAAAATAGAAAGATAATGTAAAATATAAGACCTAAACATGTCCAAAAGCTATTAGATTGGTGGATTTTGAAACCTTATCACCTTATCCTCGAGTTATATCAATGTGGGACCTTTTAAATCAGAAACTCATTTTCAAATAACGTATAATTTTTTACTTTCCAAGAGTGCCCCCCTCTCCTCTTATAAAAGGCCCCCACCTCTACCTCCTTACCCACACATCCAAAGCCTTTGGCTCTACCAAAACATTCCCTTTATTCTGTAAAAATACCTCTTTTACTCCTAGAGGGCTCAATTTGGGAGAAGTTTTCCCAAGGATTCCATTGAGCTCAAATCTAAATGAGTTACCCGATTTTAAGGTAATGTCTTCACTTGTGTTCTTTTGTTTTATCTTGCTTCTGCAACCCCCTAAACTATTTTTATTCATTTATTTTGTAACAACTAAAGTAACTTCAATATACTAGGATGTTTTTATAATAATCATTCGAGCTACACTTACACAAACCTACAGCAAATGGTTAAATAACATACTGTTTCTGTGGATGGTGAATTTCTGCCTCACGAAAGGATGATTTATCAACACTCATATAACACCTTAAAAGGTGGACATTAAGATGTCAATATATTTATATATGATATATAATAAGTTTATGTTTTACATAAGCATCTGTATTTTTCTTTTGTTGCATTCCTTTATGGTTTCCATTGTGGGTAAACACGATAATTTCATTTTAGGAAAACTGCGGACTACTGCCCCCTCAATGTGATTTGATTCGTTAATACCATATGTGGTATGTATAAAGGATATATTAAATTATATTATATATGATATCAGACTATAATTAAAATACTATTATGTATCATTATTTTTTAATTCCATTAAATATGAAATAGAAATGGAAGTAGCGTTCATGCGTATGTACGGATTACCGTCTCAATGAACGGTACATTTCATTTCTATCTCAAAATATTATGTACTATTATAAGTGCATATATATAATGGATATGTATGTAATATATTACATCTAAATGATTGATATCATTCTGGAATTATAATATATATATATATATATAATTTATTTTTAATTCTGTTAATATGACAAAGAAACGATGAAAGCAGCGTTCATGCGTACGTACGGCCTACCGTCTCCATGAACGGTGCTTTTTGTTTTTTTATCTCCAAATGATATGGAATAGTATAAAATGAATATGTACTGAATATATATGATATTTTAATCATTAATACTATTATGTAGATTATTTACTTATAACTACATGGACAATAATTTTTCAAACATGTTCATTTTTGACTCATGTACCAAACATCGGCAAAACGTCTCATATGAACTAACATTATTAAACAATTATTATAACATTATAATATGTGATATGAACTGAATAATAATATTTAAAGTAGGTCCATAGGAAATTATAAATTGACCAAAGTTTATTATTCAGGAATATAAAGAAATGAACAAGACAAGTTGGACTTGAGGTAAGGGATCCTACTCCTCTCTATCTTTTTAAGTACACCATTTTATGTCATTACTTTTAAGCTCATATTTCTTGTGATTGGGTTGTTCTTTTATATTACTATTACTGTAATTTTTATTTTCATATGATGAGAGACCATATTCTTTCTCATCAATCCATTTTGGATGTTTTGAGTGGCACCGTTAGGCTGGCGAATTTTCGTAAGAGATCTAACCTCTCTCTCTTTCTTTTTTAAGTACACTCCTTTATGTCACTTCTTTTAAGCTCCTATTTTTTATGTTGGGGGTTGTTCATTTATATTCCTCTTTCTGTAAACTTTTTGTTATTATGATGATAGACCCTATTTGATCTCATCAATCCATTTTGTATGTTTTACGTGGTGTCGTTAGGCTGCCGAGTTTTTGTATGGGATTTTTCATCTCAGTTTTATTCTCGTGAGATTTATGCTACATTTGCCACAATTTCCATTGAGTGGTGTATGTACTGCCCATTATTTTACTTATTGTGTAATATACTTTCATTTATGAGTATTTACATCAATTATGTATTGTCCTTCTTTCACGGGGCGTATGTTTCGAAAGATACCCATGTCGGTAAGGGAACATTTCACCCTCCTCTTTTTAAAAGAATTATTTTTTTATGTCTTTTAATTCACATAATATTATGTTGGGATATGTTATTTTATATCCTTACTGATGTAAATTATATTTCCAAGTGATGAGATGCCCTTTCTATCTCGCATCAACTCATTTTCTGAATTATGAAGTGATGCCGTTAGGCTGTCGAATTTTACCAAGGGAACTTTTTAACCCAATTTAGATTTCATTGGGTTCAACATGTAGTTATTGAATATGTAATATTTTGAATATGTGTGAATGACCTTTTATTGTTTTACAATTAATATCCACTTATATTGGATGTATTTATATTTGTCACACATAATTTCTAGATTGATTTATCCTTAATTTAAGGATACCTTCTTTATAAGGGATTTCATCACATTTGACATTTCTATTGAGACTTCATTGTTGTTATGCACCAATTCACTATTATATAGTGTATATACTGTCCTTTGGAATATTATATCATGAATCCATTTATTCTCATGATATTATAAAGTTCTGACTAAATGTTATTCCTCAACTATTTTATTCAAGTGTCTCTAATTTTGGTAAAACCCCTTTAACCAAAATATTGCTAAATGTTTTAATTATTTGTTCTTATTAATATCCATGTTTTCAAAGTGGTTTTAAGGATTTATTTATATGGATATTAATGGTTTAAAATTTTAAAAAAACTTCAAGGTGGTATGGGACACTTTGATTCAAAAATCTCTTTATTAAATGTTTTAAATAGTTTTGGAAATGGCTTCTTTTTGAATGGATTCATTATTTCAATATATTAAAATGTTATATTGTGATTGAAATGTGGAAATGTTATGTTTCCTTTATGCATGTTTTATGTGATACGTTTATGTTATGGTTCAAGGGCATTGTTTTGAAAACGGGTGGTTCCGTGATAAACTAAGGGCGGGTGAGCCCGATATAGCTCTCCAATGCATTGGGTAACGTGAAGGAGTGAAACGTTAAGGTTTCTCCAAAGAGATTTAGGGAATATACTGTAGTAGGTATTCCAAACGTAACAAAGAGGGTTACTCCCTACGTAAGAATGTTATGAATGCCTCATGTTACCTTTATGTCTTATGATTTCTATGTTTTATTCATGATTTCATGAAGTATGTTAAAGTGCTTATGTTTTATGAGTAAAGTATGATTTCATTGATTCTTATGTATACATGTACTCATGTTTACTTCGATATTTTTATATCCCTTACTGAGCTATTTATGCTCATCCCATGTTTTTGAAGTGTTTTTCACAGGTCAATGGAAGGGTACATGATATGATGATAGTGTCAAGGAAGTGTCATGAAAGAATCCATGTTTTATTTTAAATATGTTTCTGTTGATGGGAAAAATGAATACTATCTTTTATGTAACCACTTTGTTTAAATGTGGAATGTAATGCCAGTTTTATGATCTAATTCTCTAAAACTCTAATCCTGAAAAGATCATCAATGTGTAATCTTGTAATAACTCATGATTAAGTAAGGTTTAAGGTTGGGGCCTTATAAGCTGCTTCATCACTTCTCCTAGAAGTTGTGGTCCAGACCTCCTGCTGAGTGCATCTGCAACAACGTTTCCCTTTCCAGGAGTACGGAATATTTCTAAGTTATAGTCTTGGAGGAACTCAAGCTAACATAAAAGTATCAGGTTCAGGTACTTCTGAGAGAACATATACCTGAGAATATTATGATTAGAGTACACTAAAAAACGTTCGCCCATCATATAGTATCTCCACATATTCAAGGAGAAGTCCATTAATTCAAAATCGAGGTCATCTTTAGCATAGTTCTTCTCATGTTGGCTCAGATGCTGAGAACCATACACGATCACTGTTGGCTCCTGCAATAGGACACACCCGAGTATGGTCCCTGAAGAGTCTTAGTTGACTATGTACCCCATTCCTTCCTCTGGAAGCCTCAAGATGGGGCACTGGTCAGCCTCTGCATGAGCTACTCAAATCTCTGCTTGCATCTCTCCAACCACATAATGAGTTTATCATTCTTTTTCAAGGATGATAGTGGTATTGAAACATTGGAGAAGTGTGGAACGACCTCTGGTAGTAACAAGAAAATCCCAGGAATCTTCGTACCTTTGTCACACTCTTGGGTGTCTCCCAAGCAAGTACTGCCTCAATCATCGCTGGATCCACTGTAACTCCAGCCTCCGAGATGAAGTGTCCCAAAAATTGAACCACTTGGATCCAAAACTGGCACTTCAAGAGCTTACCATAATGATGGTTCTCTCAGAGTGTGTCCAATAGTACCTTTAAATGGTAGCCATGCTCCTACTCAATAGTCGAGTAGATCAGAATGTCGTCGATGAAGACTACGAAAAAGCGATCAAGGTATTGGTGGAAATCCTGTTCATGAGTCCCATGAACACTATTGGAGTGTTGTTTTTGCAAAATGGCATAAACAATATCTAGTAGTGGTCGTACCGACACCTGAAGGACATCTTATGCACATCCTCGTCTCGAGCTCTGAGCTGGTGACACCCTGATCGGAGGTCTATCTTTGATAACCATCGTGCTACCTTCAGCTGATCAAAGTGGTCATCAATCATCGGGAGTGGGTACTTGTTCATCTTGGTCATCTGATTTAGGATATGGTAGTCGAAAAAAAAACCTCAAGATGTCATCCACCATCTTGGCTAACAGAATTTGGGATTCCCAAGGAGAAACACTTGGCCAGATGAATCCCTTCTCCTGCAAGTCCTCTAGCTATACGTGCAGCTCGCGAAGCTTAGTGGGAGCCATCCAATATTCTGGTGTAGATATCGATGTCATCCTGGGGTATAGGTCAATGTAGATGTCCACCTCTATGTGAGAAGGTAGACCTCAGACATCATTGGGGAAACCTCCTCCTACTAGTCCACCACTACAGGATACTTCAGACTCTCCACATCTTCTTCTCTGAGGGTAAGGCATGCTAACTGATGATTGATCAGCTCCACTCTCATCCGAGTAAGTCTGTTCTATGCTGCAAAGCCTCCATTCATGGTGATGAAGATAAACCTGGTCCCATCCGTGTAGACACACCGCACTTTGCGCCTAACACAACCAATCTGAGCATGGACTGTAGATAACCAATCTATAACGAAGATGACCTCATAAGGCCTCGACGCCACTACTAGGAGATCTCAGCCGAAGATCTCACCACTTACAGTAAGAACACACTTCTAAAACCAATGTGTAATCATCGAGTCTACTCTTGTAAGAGTCCTTAGCCATATGGATCGATCCAACGAATCTATCGGAATCTCTGAGTTTCGAATGAGGGCAGTGGAAATGAAAGAGTGACTGACACTTGTGTCTATAAGAACATCAACTATGGTGGAGTAGACACAGATCATACCTCAAATCATCTCCGGAGCACCGTGATCATAAGTCTTAGATGCCTAGAGTTGATCTCTCCAATTTACTCCTTCTTCATCCAGTCGAGGCGGACCTCCTGGTGGTAGTGGCGGTAACACCTCGAAACATCATCCACCGTTAGCTACACGACCAAATCCTCTGCCACGTCCGACTGCTCCCTATGGACTGCCTTGATCGAATCTCTGTCTCCTCCTACGCATTCCTTTGACCATCTTCTGATAATCCGAACGGTGGGTCGGATAGTCATGAGCCTGTTGAACCTGCATGCCACATGAGTAACAATGCATATTCCTCAAATGACTTGCTCTGTCTCGTGTGCCTTGCACAACCGAACCCGATCCTTGAGGTTGTCCACCGGATGGTCTGTTTAGCATGGACCACTATGACATAAGACTACTGCCAGCTGCAAAAGACTCCACTATATGTCTACTATTGGTGGGTCTCTCTGATGGAGAATATATATAAAGGATACTCTCCACCAGGAGGGCTCTCTCTAGCACCCTAACCTACATCAGGATGGTATGTGAGATCATCGAATCCCAAATCTCTCACATGAGCCCCAGCTCAATGGTATGATCCCTAAATAATGGGTGCCACACCATATCTGTGTAGTAGAGCAAGAGGTCAGTGATCCTCATTGAGTAATGTGCCACCATCATGTCACCCTACTGCAGGTGAAGTAGCTCCTATATCTGCATTGCATGATGGGTGGCTGGGACAAACTCCGCCTAAAATAAGCTCTCGAAGACTGCCTATAGTATTTTCATCTCGTCATGGACCTAGAGCATCAGGCTCCCCCATCTGCATGTTTCTTCCTGTAGAAGTCTAGCAGCTAGAATCACCATCAAGTTGTCTACTATCCCAACCAGTTATAAAACTCTAACCAAAGCCTCCAGCCAATAATCATCCACCTATCTGTCCTTCTCGCCCCTAATCCCAGGCGGCCTCTAGTGCTAGAACTACTGCAAAGGGCTCAAGCGGAATGAATAATCCACTGTCGGGGATGGTGGGATCAGTGGTCCAATGAGAATTAGTATCATTGGGGCCTCTACTAGAAAAGGTCCCTGCATTGAGGCCCCATCGTTCAGTGGGATATATATATGCATACAAATCTCGAGACATTCGATGGTCATCTTCGGGGATGCATCCTGAAAGAAACAGATGTGACATGGTCAAAATATTATACCTGGTGAGCTGATCTGGTTCAGTTGAAATAATGAAAACTTTTGAAAACACACACCAAATCTGTGTTTTCATGCACTGAGTCGGAAATCAGTATTCAGGGTCCTGGTGTATGGATACGTCTTCCGCCGCACAAACACTAGATTCCCTAAACTGAAAACCACATTTTGTACCCTCAACACAACTACTACACAGAAATGATCAGAGTCATATGTTCTACGGTAGAACCGACTACTCTAATACCAATTTCCATGACTCGTCCCCCGAGCCCCATGCCGTTACTACTCCATGCCATACTTCCATAGGCCAGGGGCTGGAGACTAGCTCCAGAGGCATAAATTACTAAAATGGGAAGGCATTACTATTATAACTGGAAAACGCACACAACCGAGTATGAGATGGAGACAAAACACTATGTAAAAACTGAATACAAAAGTAGTGTTGAATGTAAAAGGTGGGGACATAAATTCAAGATTAATTGTAATGTACAAGGAAACTGAAATTACAAGAACATGAAAATGGGAAAACAAATCCCGGATCATCCACCGGGAAATCCTACCCGAAGGGTATGTATAGATAGGCTCTAAAGCACTCCACGACCTTTCGTTACCTCCGTGTACCGTCACGCAGTGTTGTCCACCTCTGGGTATCGTCCAGTCCTAGTGACCTCAGCCTAGGTTAACATTGTCTGTCATCTATATCAAACACAATGAGGTGCGGGCATATCATGTCCAGGGGTGAGTATAACGATACTCAGTAGGGACCCCGAGACCATCAATGTATCTCAATGAACAACAATGATATATCAGAAAGTATGAAATCAATAGATAAACCCAGTTAGGTATATGCCGATACATATACCTAAGTTATCAAATAATCCATCTCAATCATGAGGTAATCACAAAATTTACTAATTCAGCTAAAACCATGATTTTATTCTAGAGGTAATATTAAGTAACATTACCAAGCACTACATCGAGCACCTCAGCTGCTAGAGAAATCATCCTCTATCGAGTACAGTGGTCCTTCCCTATCACATAGAGGTGCTTTCCACTGACCTTAGACTGCTGAGGTACTCCTCCTGTCGAGTATAATGGGTCTATCGCACCAAACAGAGGCGCTCCCCACCATGGGTCTACTGCGTCACATAGAGGCGCTCCCCCTCGTAGCCTACTAAGGTACTCCTCCTGTCGAGTATGGTGGGTTTGCAGTATCACATAGAGGTTATCCCAACCATGGGTCTTCCGTGACACCAAGGCGGTCCCCACTGGGCAAGTCAAATCACTTCGAGTCAAATCAATCTGTAGTCCTTGGGTCTCACCCAACTACCATGTCTCGGAACTATGGTCACTCGTATCTGGGAGGATCCGATCCAAAAATGACTGGTCAATTCTATAACTGTCCTGAAGTCCTATGAAAAATTATATAATAGATACGCCACGTCTTAGGGGTCTCAACACAATAAACGGCGCGTCAATCAGATTCTCGTTCTGTGAGTTATTAGACTTTTAGTTTTGGGGGCCCTGTTTGATTCTTGCATCATCCAACCTGAACATATCTCAAAATTACCCCGAAATAAAGTGGGTTATACTCAATGGGACCACCTCACTTGAAGAAAATTACCACCGCTGACGGTTTGTAAAACAGATATCTGGTGCCAAATATATGGCCAAAAGAAAGTAATGGGTCGATAGAGGGTCTGGGTCCGGTCAGACCTGACAGGTCTGGTCGGGCACATTTGGGTGGGCCAGCTTGTGAGGCTCTGCATGGTCCACTGGTCCCAGATTAGTAGGCCATTTTGGTGGTTCGGCAAGGGCTCTAGGCCGATGCAGAGCGAAGCGTCGGGAGGGCGCAACCCAGCGCGACTTGGCCCGAAGGGCATGGGTGGGCCGGTTCTGCCAGGGCACCATGAGGGGGGTGGCTCGGGAGGTCGGTGTGACCAATGAGACGGTTCGGTCAGGTGGCGACTGGGCATGCCCTCAAGAATCTAGGAGGCTACCGGGCAGGCCGGCAGGCGGCCAGGTACACCGACGGGCAAGCCAGCGGGTGGCTGGGCCGGCCAGCAATCCGATAGGCGGCCTGGCAGGGCACCCGATGGGCCAGCAGGTAGCTAGGTAGGCCGGAAGGTGGCCCGGAGGGCAGCCATAAAGGGTTCCAGGTGGGAAACCAGGAGGCCTAGAGGTATCCAGACATGCCTGAAATGGTGCGACTCAGGCTGGCGCGGGCTGGCGGGGTTCGGCCAGGGCGCACGAGAGTCTGGCGGCTGCTAGAAGTCGTGTAGCATGGGCCAGTGGTGGTGGGGACGGGGTGGTTTGGCCGGAGGGCCGTGATTTGGATCGGAGCACCAGAGCACCGTAGGGGCAGGACAGTTTGCAGAGGCCTTGGGTAGCGTGGCCTTTTTCGTCGCTGACTTCATCGACATGACTAATATTATCACAAACAAGAACGTCGTAGGGGTTGGGCCATGTGGGTTTGGCCCGCACCCTTCGAGTTTATTGTAGAAACAATTGGCTCATCAAGAAGTAAGAATATGAACAACAACTCACACACACAAAATTTCATTTCATCCATTGAAGATGATTGAAGGAATGCATCAACAAGTAAAACCACCTTACCTTTGTTTGTTGTTCGTCGTTCATTGAAGGTGGTGTGAAATGTAGACGAAGAAGTTCATAATTTGTCATGTCCAGTGCAAACTTCCAATCTCAATTTGTGTCAGCCTATTGATGGTGATGTTGTGGGTTGGTCGGTTGAAGACGTCCCACACCAGTAGAATCTCCGAGGAAGAAGTCAAAGATAGTCTGCGTTCTTCGTTCATCATTATTTGTTGGGAGAGTTCTTCCAGCTTATTCCAAGTTTCCATCAACATGCCAAAGAAAATAATTATAGTGTTGTTTATATATTATTTCATTGGCACATAATTCAAAATGGTGATATAAATTAATTGGCTCCACCTAAATAATGTGGAGGATTGGCACAAGTTAATTAGGGGAGTTGGAACAATTTAATTAATGGGAAAGTTGCCCCATAATGGTAGGAGGGTGTGGAGAAAATCTCCCACATTAATGATGTAAGTAGAGAGGTTTTACACTCCCTCTATTAATTGGGGTGTCTATCCCCTTGTGGTCCCCATTTCATAACCTCTCATGGGAGGATAGGTTCGGGTGTGCCCACCACCATAACCTCTCATGGGAGGTTAAGGTGTGGTGGACCCACATCCAACTTCCATGAGGATACTTTAACCGTCAAATAAAAATAAATACACATAACTTATTTTTATTTAATTCAATCTATATAAACCGCACAAACTACCTTTTATTCGCAACCTACTACCGTCGATGAGATAGTCTTCTTAAGAAAATATCGGCGCTGTGAGTTCAACGGTTTTCTTGGATTTCAATTCTGAGTACCAGTTGAAAGGTTATAAAAACACGCCCGTACGTCTATTGAACATAACAGTGCAAAACTATAGAAATTAATTCTAGGCACACCGTGCCTCGGAATCATGTGTTGTCAATTTTTGCAGACTCGTAAAATTCATTGTATTTAAGAAAAACTTTTCCACATAATTTCCGGGTTTTTACATGAATCTTTTTACATTTAATTAAACAATAACTATAGATAAACAATAATCATTTATAAAATGAGTCAATGATATTAGAGAAAACAAAAATACTCTTTTTTTAGTTTATTAAAACAATCCTCACATTCTATTATCCATATATGTTTTACTTCTTTTCTACATAAAAAAGTTAGTGGTATAAAAATTGTGCACAATTATCAATATAAAATTGGTAGTATACATCAAGTTAATGTATATATATATATATATATTTATGGAACTTGTAGTTATTTGAAATTCATTAAAAATATAAATTTTTTGGGTTAATAATTATTCAATATTAAGATTCATTATGTTCAAGATGTTCCACAAATATTAACAAATGTCTTCCACTCTAATAACAATTTATCATCAATGTCATGTTGAAAAAAAAAACATGCCACCTAAATTTTTTCATCACATCATGGCCATCCAGGTACCACCATCCGATCTATAGACACATGATCACCTACATAGGCTTCAAAAGACCAGAATAAATCATTAGAAAAAAATTGAATCCAAATGAAACCTTTTCAAATGTGTATTCTCCTCACTCACACACACTATATGAATATTTTATGGTGGTCACCAATCATGATCACTACTATATGCAGGTTATGCTTCACTTTGGATATTTAATATGGTTGGCTGTCAAAAATAAATATTCTTATTGATGATGTGGGTTGTATAAATTGTCACTTTAACCCTCTATCATTCTTGTGTTTCACATATATGGGCTCCACAAGTGACATTACGAAAATATTACTAATATCTTCCATAAGATAAAAAAATATTTTTCATTTAATTATTGTTTAAATGCATGGTATTTCATAACATTATATCAATTCACAACCCATATAAAATAATTTTTTTTCACATAAATTTACCCATTTCATCATTTAACAACACATTAATTAAGAGTCAGGATTTAGAATAATTTTAATATGGTATAACATATAATAAATGAAGTGGGTTTTATAATAATTTAATATTTTCATATACATCATATAAGAAACCTCTATGATAAAAATATTTTATTCTTAAACATATACCATATATTGAAAGAATATGAATGTTATCCATTGATCACATCACATTCAAATCAAATAGTATATCAATGTATTTCAACATAGATAGAAAATTATTTATTAATTATAATAATTTTTTATAGTTCATTAATAAATAAAATTAAAATAATTAACACAGTTTCCAAAAATCTATAATCTCTAAAACTATTACAAACATCATTTTCAGATAGAATTCCCTTGAATATTTTTAATATAATCATTAAGATTTATTTAAAAAATTTCATTTGTAAATTTTGTTATCATCTATGAAAAAAATATTAAAACATATATTGTTTTGAAAAATATTTTTTTTTGAAAATAATCTTCGAATCATTTAATGAATTTGTTAAAAGTAATTTATATAATTTATTGAGAAACAAATCCTTTCCAGTATGAGAAATTATTTCTAAAAAAATGGAAAGAAATATTGAAAATAATCTTAGAATAGAAAAATGAATCTGTTCAAAAAACAAAATCATTTCATGAGAAAATATCCTTTTGAATATGAAAAATTATTTCTAAAAAAAACTTTTTTAATATCAATTATTTTGAAAATAAATATTTAATCTCTTAAATAAGGTTTTAAAATAATATAAATTTATAATGAATTTTAATTCCTTACACATTAATCCAATGATTCCTTTCACATTATTGGTAATATATAAATTCTAATTTGTGATAGATAAAAATGGGTATTTTTTCTAATTAATATTTATAATAGTATGAAATGGCTAAAAATGACTTCAAAACTCCATTAAGAATATTAAATCATTTCATAAATAAATTTTATAAAAAATGTATATGGATGACAAAAGGGATATTGACCAAATAGAAATATAAATGAAATACACATTAAAATGTTATATTTTATAAATGAGTACATATGGATCTAAAAATGATGAAAAAATATTTATTCTCTATAAATATCAATATGAGATTAAATTTTATGAGTTTATTGATAAAAATATCATAAGATTTCATTCTAAAATTCGGAAACATAAACTATCCCCATATATGATATTATTGTATTATAAAAACCGTTCTAATTAGGTAATATTACTTCAGAATACCCGAGATGAAATAATATAAAATGAATTATAAAATTTAATTTATAAAATTTAATTAAAAAATAAATCCACAAGTTCAAAGAAAATGTAGTTTTTTAATGAGAAAATACTCACATGATTAAAAAATTTATAATCAAATAATATATAAAATGGATTCCAATTACCTAAATTAGATTAAAAATTATATAATTTAATTAATTTTCATATATATACAATTTAAAATATTTTTTTCTCTTATATACTAATAAAATGAAAATAATTTTTAAAACTATAGTTTTCCTCTATTAATTAATTGTGTAATCTTTTTGTAGAAATAAAAAATAACCCTAAGATAAAAAAACATTCAAATTTCAAAAAAACATTAATTTTATCTAATTAACTTTCCAAAATTCTAAAAAGTTAATAAAATTATATATTCATAGAAAACAGGTTATTGGATAACATTTTTTTCGAAACATAAAAAGACTCTACCAAAACTATGTAAATACTAATAAATATATATTCATTATATAATAGAGTATATATGATAAATAATATGTGGTTATTCGTATTTATTCGAAATTTTTTCATATATTGTTATTAATTAAAATGATTAAATAATAATACAAATATTTTCAGTGGTTCGTAAAAACATGATGTTCTTTGTAACATAAGCTATTAGAAAAATTATATTTATTCAATATAAATGCATTAAATCACTCTGAGTTGCATTAAACGCCACTTGAAAAAATTTCACCATCAAAATTCTTCAAATGGATTAAATATATATATATTTATCTACCTTATCATATCCTTAGATTCTTACGTATCCTCTCCAAACTGGTTGTTGCTATAATAAACCAATCATATTAAAATAATGTTCCATTACTAAATAAAAATGTGTCGTATTTCTGTAATGTAAATATAGAAGAATATTTCATTATATATTGGGTCATCTTCATTTATATTTGGTTTCATTCAATTTACAATTATGAATTATAACCAATTATAAAATAGACATTGAAAAATAATAGAGTTATTAATATATGTTATGGATTTTCATAAAACTATACTGACACAAACAAAATAAGATATAGCATTGACCAGTATGATCATACCTTATTAATACCACAAACAATACTACCAATTGTGATATAATTTTTAGGAATTCAGCTTTATCAGTCCAAATCCATGTTCCAAAAACTAAATCATGATTAAAACTGTTTATGAGATATTGTGGGGATAATTGTGATCCTGGAAAAAAATATTCTTCCCTAAAGAACCCCATGACAATCTCACTATAGTTCACCTTATTCTTCGAGAATTCACTAGTATAATAAGGGGTTATCTATCTAAATCATAAAATTATGAATTTTTTATTTTATTTCTACTAAATAAATAAGTATATTTTTTCATTATTTTTATACTATATTAATGATTTATTGATTATTTTTATCAAAATTATATATTAATATGAAAAAATTCGAATGTTATTTTTGGGTAAAATTAAATATAAATAAATTCATTACATTTTATGAATTATGAAATTTTTTAATTAAATTATTTTTAATAATATTTGATAATTGAAATCTATATAGATGGATCTAAAATTTAATGAACTAAAAATTCAATTTTCATATCGGTAAAAAGATGGTAATATCAAATAACTGATATTTTTTTAAAAAAATATATGGATTTTAATATAATAAGATTAATGTAACTTAATTAATTTTCTATTCTTAATAAATTAAATTTTTTGGTCATCCCACAAAAATAACTCGATGGTGAGTGGTTCATAATTATCAAATACGGTGGATTTTAGTTAGTAAATATTAAATACGATAATAATATATTTTCTTTTTTATCAAATATTAATAACTGAAAAGTGTTGTAATATGATCCTTACATGGGATAAATGTGAAATATATGTTTCCCCTTTTAAATAATATTTTTTAAATTGATTTTATAATTTATTTAACCTTTTATGTATCCTTGAAATCCAATATTTAATTTTTATTATGTAAAAACTATTCATCGTAATCATGAATCTCATCCTCATCACCAAGGGTTTTACATTAATTATATTGGTTCATGGACTAGAAAAACATTGAATCACACTCTTACTAGAATTAACCCATTCTGAAAACAATGAATATGGGTTCTGGTTCTGATTAATTATTGTACTAAGTCCAACATTAGGTATAGAATATATAAAACCACCACCCTCTACCATTCTATATAAACCCACCAAAACATCCATTATTCAAATATAAAAATATATTCTCATAAATATAATATTACCTTTAATATATATATCCCAATCAATTTTCCCCATATAAGTGAAGAATATCATTCTAATTTTTTTAAAAACACCCCTTAAAGGTTGGAGATCTACTCAGTTTCCTCTCTATTCAAGAACCTAATTTACATAAGGGATTTTTTCATTCAATTAAAATAAATGGGTTGTTAGTTACCATATCTATTTTTCCTCCCTTATTGGTAAATTATTATTCTAGAAAGATTTTAATCTTCTTAATCCCACATATGAATCATTATGTACACCAGTTATTCTTGATAAACTATCATGTGGGTTTTTCAAGAAAAGCATTTATTAATACCACATTTATTTATACAAAATATTATTGAAATATACGTACATATCCTTCAAACACAAGGTAAATCCATTTATTTATTTAATACTTCTTCATTATGGTACTAAATTTTATGAAATATGATTCCATGTTGAATGTCTTATATGGATGGCTATTGCATGAACATTATATGAATGAGAAAAGGGTTTCCTAGTACTATATAAAGCTCTAATGCATTTCATAATGATTCAATTTCATGAGAAATAATGTATGGGAATAGAGAGAAATCCTATTACATTATGTGAAATTTTCCATCATTTATGGATGTCTTGGTTGTTAAACATTACATATGATTATGACTTCATAATTATATTTTTTCCTTATTAACCTAATTCATTTATATTATCATGTTGTATCATGCCTCACTATTATAGATCATGATTATAACCCCTTTTTTCATTATAGATTCAGGTTTAACAACAGGTAATACAATCATCATGTTATTGTTTTATCCCAGACTAGGATTTAAATTTCACATCATTCATATATATGTTCCAATGTCATCCTATGTCGTTTTTAGGTGCTATTGAATTTTATAATCATGTTAAATATGTTTTCACTAATATTGTGGAGTCTATGTATCATTTTGATATTCTATGTAACAAAAATCCAAATGACACATAGAGTAATGGTCTTAAGGTTTTACAATTTTTTATTTTATGTAATAAATAAATAAGTAATTTGTATTAAAGAAAGGATTTTTATAGTTGTCATCAATAGATAGTGTAGTTATATATGGGATTAGGATTATGAAACTAAAGTAAATTTAATATCATGAGATTAACAAAAAGAAAACATACCAATATTTTGACAAGTATATAGTAATTTTTTCCATGAAAATTAATCCATGACATGATTCTACAATTGGATGTTGATATAGTAGAGATGTACCTATGGGTAATTAACGTGATAATTACATTTTGAACTATAATCGATCAAAAACATGTTTATGACAGTGTAACATGTTGAATAAAATCTTGGAAACTCATTGGGGATATGATTTATTATATTAAATATATAATAAAAAACCAGAAAAATAGTAGATAAAATCAATGTAATTTTAAATTAATAAATAGTATAATGATAACATAGATTGAACCAAATAAATTTCTAGGTTTTGAAATAGAAATTTTTTTTTGTTATAGATTTAATGTTCATCATTTCCTTTTATTTAACAATTATTAACCATAATTTTTTTTCATTATTATTTTTTTTGAAATACGAGGAACCAAGTTATAAATAAGTGAGTGGGGAAATGTGATTGCTTCCAAATATGGATTTCTAAATTAATTAGATAATTTATTGAAAATTAGAAGAATATAAATTATAAATTCATATATGTTTGGAACTAAATATTGAATAATAAAGAATTCCAAAATTATTATAAACAATATAAATTTTCATTTGGGAGTATTGTACAAATAAATGTTTATAAATTTCATATATGTTTCTAGTCCCTTAACTATGTAATAATGGATCATCTCCATTGAAAATAAATTCTCTATCATAAAATTTTTTAATATAGAAATAATAATAAATTCTATTTAAAATATGAATAAGGGATCTAAATAATGGTTTATATTGGAAATGAATATAAATCCCAAGGTTTACGTAAAATCTATACAGTGAATGAAATTCCAAATAAATATATTACAATAAATATTTTGTTTATACACACTCATTGAAAATGTAAATGAACTTCAATATATTTGAGAAAAATGAAAACGAATCTATTGGAGTGAATGAGAAAATAATAAAATAAATGCATTATATACAAAAATAATTCTCTTTTTCCATAAATAAAATTATGAGAATATATTTTTAGGACTAAAGATTAATCAATGAAAGTAATGAAATTTTCTGAAAATTAATAGTTTTGAAGAAATTATATGATGTTTCCTCAACGATGAAATGTATATAAGGTGGCATTAATGGTGTAATTAGTTTATTGAAAAGTATATAGATTTTAATTATGGAAGTGATATGGATAAATATAATGATGGAAACAAATTTCAATATGCCATTTTTTTAATGTGTGGGAGGAAGAACCATTGAAATTTCATGGAGGGGATGGGAAAATTCATTATGTTCATAATAGAAATAAATCTAACAAGTGAATGATAATAGGAAAAAATAAATAATGTTATACAGAAATGTAATGATCTAGTCAACTGTTATCCCATTATAAAGGGGTTTATTTGAAATAAACATGGATACTAATTGAGTCAATTCATTGCGTCAATGTTTTTTATGACAGTAAACAACAACAACAAACCCCCAAAAAATATATATAAATATCGATTTTATACTATTATAGATGTGGATGTGGATCCCATTTATTTTAATAGGTATGCTATTTATGAATAAAAGAGTAGTGAATGTAGTTTTGGATTTTGATTCTATGCATACATTCTTATCTACAAAGTATAGAATAACTATTCCAACACCCCCACAATTCATGAAACTAGAGCTATTAGCGAAAATGAAATATGATGCACTCATTTCATCATAAATATATAATTAATCCCCTATCAAATCTTGGGATATTATTATTTCATGCGACATTTACATACTCCATTTAATATATTATGGTTCAATTAATGTTATGTATTTATATTATGTATAAAATAAAACATAAATTTATGCATTAAGGAAATTAACCTACCTATCATGAATATCCCATGAATTTTTACATCTAAAGGGAGGTGGATAAATATTGTTTGGTATAAGTTTAATAATCATGAATATTATTTCCCTATGAAAAATAGTGTCTACCTCAAATTTACATGTTTTTAAAATTGATCAGTCTTTATTTCATTACCACAATATAGGATCACACTAATTGTTTTGCTTATGAATTGAATGGTCTTCCTCAAAATGATTGGTTTAATTTTAAATTTACAACATAACAAGGGTTTTTCAAATATCTATGACTATATATATAATTATTATTGTCTAATATGAGGATATTAATAAGATTTTACTAGAGGATCGCGATAATTGGTTTATATTCCTATGTTCTTCACGTTTGTGTGCACATGTCTTCATAATCAATAAAATGTATTGGTCAATATATCATTTTATATATTATCATCAGATCAAAAATATCATGATAAATAAAATGTACCCACTACCAAAGATTGATATCATGTTTAATTTCATATAAAGATCCAAATATTTCCCTTTGATATATCATCAATAAAAATATTATCAAGTATATCTAAAGAATGATGATATACCATAGAATAGTTTTTTCTACATTGTATGTTCACTAAAAGTTCATAATTATTCTAATTGGCTAACAAATATACCTGAAATAGTAATTAATTTTATGAATACTTTTTTAGGGATTACCTCCAGAAAATTTTAGTAATTTATATTAATGACATTCATATCTACTAAAAATAATAAAGGAATATGGGGAGTATTTTAATATAATAAATAATTAATTATGGAATTAACATATGCATGATAAGTATAATAAGTGTGAGTTCTATATAAACAAAGAAACATTATTAAGTATTGTTTTCAATACCAATGTGATAATTATGGGTCCCTGGAAAATTGAGGCCTCTCTTTTGTGTATTTGGAAAACAACCCTAAAGTAAATTTATTTTCCTTGATTTATCCTGGTAATATAATTAATTTGTGAGATGAATATCAAATGAAATAATCAACATATATAATATTACATGAGAAAGTGTCATGTTTGTCACCAATGGTGAATGTCTCTAATTTTTAACTAGATCAATATGTGGATAATCAGTAAAAGTTTCTCACATTTCCAAACTGTTTTAATGGATTTTTGATATATAGGTGTTAATCCAATAGGATATGGTGTGTGTACTCAGTAAAAATAAAAAATTGATAAAATATTCCCCCACCATATAATGATACATTTAACAATGTATCAAAATTTGGTTATAGTATTGACTATAGTGATCATGGAATTACTTATTTGGAGATATTTTTTCTATGGGGAGAAGTATGTAATATATTAAAAACATTAATTAATAATGTCTATATTCTAAAAAAGTACCTTAATATGGGTGAACAAAGTTTGTTTGAGCTAATGAATGATAATTATTGATCTGTGCATTAAAATCATGGGAATGAAAACAATGGAGAATATTATTGGAGTACAATGGATCCAATGATTCTATCCATCCTGAGAAGTTCAATGGGACAAATATTTTTTTAAATGAAAGGGATATATATATATATATATATATGAATAATAAAATGATATTCACACGACATTTCTTTACATAACATATAAACTTTATTTTCATATGAAAATCAAGGTTGTGTATAATTATGAAATCTTACAACAGAAGATTTTAGAGAATGTTATATAGGTCAGTATTGTTGAAGATGAAATTATATGGGTTTCAACATGTATATATGTACCAAAAAATATATAACATTGGATCGAATACCTAGAATATTAACATAGCACATAAATACCAATTCATCAAAAATCAATATGATGTTTAGATACTTTAATAAATATATCCAGTTAGATAAAAAGAATATTCATATTTGCAGAGTTTTTATATCAATGATTGGATTGAAATCAAGTAAACGATGAACTACATAATTCTATGGTCATGATGAACCCATAGTAAAAAACATTTATGGAAATGAGAAAACATAACTATTTTTTTCTTCATAAATATCCCTATAACAACTAAAGATAATATCATCATTTTCTTAGTAATAGTATACATAACCATGTCAAATCATTCCATTTTAATCATGAATGATTTCTTCCATTACTAAATAACTTCGATATATAGAATAAAAGTTGTTTGACATTATAGAGTTACATTCCCCACTATATCTTATTAAGAACTGATATTACCTCATTATTTTTTAGAAGTATTTAGCATTCATAGGATAATGAATAGATAATCATCTTTTTCTATCACCCTCAATTGAATATCTAGTTTTAAAGGGTGATTCAAACTATAATTTCTTACTATTGGAAAAAGATCAGCCATATTTGGGGAAGAAGTAGAAGATCATAAATCATAGATACACAATTATAAAAATAAGAGAACTCTAAAGTTGTAATGACCCAACCCCAGTTTCCCATTTTCGGTACATTATTTTAATATATTGGAATGATTACAAGGAATCATGTCCCGAATGATCAATCAGTTTAGCAGTCTTCGAAAATAGATTATGAATAATAACGATAAATTTCATTTTCAAAAATAAGAAATATCATAGATAGTTCTTTGTGAACACCATTATTCCCATTAGCATAACCCTACATATCAATTATAACACACATCTTGGAATCCTGGGAATATAAAATGTAAGAACGGAGTGAGATCAAATGCTCAGTAAGTGTAAATATTTAGTAAAAGCTATAAACTTCTAAGCTAATATGTGTACTAATAATAGTATCCTTTTTAAAAATAATATTGAACATAATATGGAAAACAGAAATCAAACATCATCATATAATCATGCACATGGATATTCTACTAGTCGAATAATCACAGGTAATAACTAGTTTCATAATGGGGGAATGCCTAATGTTGGACATCATTACCACATAGTCAAGGCCTTGTTCCAAGACAAAAAATAATATTTTTTCAAGGCCATGTGTGACAACACAAGTTTATCTCATTAGACCTACCGATGCATCGAGGAACTATAGCGGGGTCCATCTGTCACATACTAAGTCTACTGCATTCCTCATATGAAAATGATGAAATATAACATAAACATTCGTATTTAAAAATCATACAATATTTCAATGCATTAACCACAAACCATGAATGGAATAAACATATAACATTAAAAGCTAATCATATCATATCTCATTCAATACAATATGAAATATTTTATTATAATAAATCATCCTATATCAAGAATAATCTCCTGTAAAGGATTTTGACATAGTCTAAAATGAGCAGTAAAACTTTTTGAGAGAAATATCCTTTTTTATGAAATCATATAAAAAGTTACAAATGTATAAAAGAAGTAATTTAAAAGTGATTTTTGAGTCAAAGTGTCTCTTAATACTTTGAATCTTTTGAAAATGGTCATCATTTCAAAACACTAATGCCTATATAAATAAATCCTTAAAATCATTTTAAAAACATGGAAATTAATTAAAATTATTTATATTGATAAATATTTAATACATTTAAACTGATGATCTAGTTAAATAGACCCTACCATTAAACCATAAAAGGATTCATTTTGAATTTATTTTATGAAATATGGGTATCGATGATAAATATGTCCCTGCAAAAACATACACATAAACAATCTCAGATAATAATGAGATTGAGGATATAACTGATACATTGCATGTTCCTTTGGTCAAGGGTACATTTAACATCCTGTATAATGACCATAGTACGTTATTAAATTATACCAAAACCATATTAATATTTATTATATCATTAATTTTTCATTTATGACATTATTCTACCCATTTTATAATTATTTCCAAGGTAAATTAACATTTTGTGTACTAATCCATTTCTTTATCGTATGTGTTTTAACATATCATTCGTGATCGTATCATTTAGATCATGATTTAAATACTTCTCGAATATAAACATGGAATTATATATCATATAAAATTAGAATATAAATATTTATAATAGATATATATTTAAATGGAAGGCACCCTTTATGGAGATGGTAGGCCGTACGTACGCATATACATTGTTTCTATTTTCATATCGTATTAAAAAAAAGTAAGTGAAAAAGATCTATATAAGTACATACATACATATACACATACATACATATATATATATATAAATCCAGTAGAATTATAATGTCATATAATATAGATGTATTAATAATATATACTTTTATAATCATTGTTGAATGATGAACATTTGAATGAATAGCATCACGTCGTGGAGACGATAATACGTAAATATGCACGAGAAAAAATATCATTAAATTATTGGTGAAATATTATGTAATTGGATGGTATATAATATATATAGAATCATTAACATGTTATATTTTTTATTTAAATCATTTACACACATTATTATTCCCATCCAATTAATGAAGTGTTTAAATAACCAACTACACCACGATGTCGATACGACAAGCTGTACGTATGCATGAATGAAACATTGTAATATATTGGATAGATAGAATACAGTATATGTTTGTAACATATTTATAGTATCATAAAAGTCTTTAGAAGTTATTGATGTTATTATTTTGGTATGGAATCAACAAATAAAGAGGAATTGGAAGAAGAAGAAAAACATGAAAGATGGTGGAGAAATCACTACCTCTTTTTCGGGTGTTTCTTTTTGAGTTGATCAAAAGGACTCCATAAGATGGATTTCAGATCTATGTATAGACACTATTATGAGTTGAGGGATGTTGGGAGAATTTTGTGTTAGGTTTTTTCTGAGAAAATGGATTTGGAGGTGTGATTTTGAGATAAGGGGATGTTTCCTTTTATAAATGAGGTGAGGGTCACATTATAAAATGCATGAAATATTATTTTATAAAAAAATAATTTTCGGTTTATAAGGGCCCAAAAATGATTTATTTCTAGGATAAGGTTGCGATGGGTTGAAAACCACTCAAACAATAGATTATAGACATGATTAGTTCTCCATATTTACCTTATCATTTATATTTTACTCTTAGTTAAGTAGTTTATATTTTACAATGTATTCTTATGTTATTATAATAATTGATTAAATAAATAAAATAAAATGAAAATAGAACCTCAAGTGGTTAATTAATTATATAACTATCATTATATAAGTTCTTTTGAAGAACATTATATTTTTAGGACTATTATATACTTTAATAATATGATTTTTGTTTTAAAACCTCATTTAAGACAATTTTGAAACTATTTTGTATTTGGTTATTGTGAAAGTCATCCCAACATTATTACATCAATCCAAAAACATTAAATCAATCATAAAATGTAATATTCACCTAATTTTTTTTGGATGTCATAAAAACATTTAAATTATATTTATTTTAATATTGATAGTATCATTTATTTTATTCATTCATTAAAAAGGTAATTACTGCATCATCATTGTGTCATAAATAAATTTATTTATTTAATGTATAAAAATTGTAAATAAAATACCATAATGTTGTAAATATATTTATATTTCTAATGAATAATTATAGTTGAATATAAAACTTATGTAACACCTTGAAAGAATTGTTTTACTAAAAGCTATATGTTTATGTAATTTTTGTCTTTACATTAATGTAATTATTATAAAGTGTCATTATAACTCTCATGTGGATCCACATTGTCCCAAAATAGACCCACCTATGACCATGGTTAGAATTGTATCCACCAATAGAAATAGGACACATGTGAGGGTAATTAAATATTATTATAAGATTATTTTTTTACCCTTCTTTACCATATTTACACCTTTAACCAAGGTAAATAAAATATTCAATGAAGTAAATATTCATAATTTCTTAAAAAAGGTTACATATTTAATCAATTTAAACCTCTTGATTCCAGATGTGGAAATCATTTTACAAATTCAAAAAAATGAAGTGGAAGAAATTATTTTAAAATTAATTCTCAATGTAAAATAAAAAGAGCTTGTTTTTATCAAATAAGAACTATCAAAAGATTGAAACTTGTTTGTATACAATTTCAAAGTGAAATTACTTCCAACCACCAAAATTATATTAAATGTTAAAAATATAATATAATTATAATTCAAAACCAATCAAATATATAATTTAACGCTACAAATTATTTTAATTAAAAAAGTTGATTTCATTTAAAATTTAGTATTTTTCACTTTTCATCAAAATATGTAATTTATTAGTGAATAAAAAATATTTTATCCAAACTAATTTTGTAGGTCTCGAATATAAAAAAAATTATTTTTTCAAATTGAAAAAATTGTCAAATATTGCATTTTAAAATGGTTCGCCATTAAATGGTGGTAAAGATGTATTTTTTGAAAAATACTTCTTTTATCTGAAAAATTATAATTGTAATTGTATTATGTATAAATACATAATATTGATGTTAAAATTATAGGATGTATATAAAATTGAAAAAAAAACTTAATACTCTTCATATATGCATTTTTATGGGTATTTTGGTAAGTCATGGTGCACTCGAACTCGCTGTTGTGAGTAGCTCATGTTATTTAATAACTTTGAAGAGATATAGTATTTTGAAATTTTGGGGTGTTACATTCTTCCCTCCTCTATGAAATTGATTCCTCTCAATGTGAAATTGTTCTTCAAAAATAAAAGGCAAAAAATAGAATTTATTTTTGTGGAAAAACCACATCAAAAATTGGGTTAATAAAATTTTGTCTTAATAAGAGGGAAAAGGAAATGAAAACGTCACCAACAAATTACAATATCAATTAAGAGAACATTGGTGGACATTAGTGAAACATAATTGGACAAAATACGTAAATATTTATAAGGAGTGATTGGGGTCGTCAATCCCAAACAAGTGTACAATTGAGATCCTCAATGTCACCATTCTATGATTATTTAAAATACCATCGGTTCAACAAAACACAATGTATTAGGTTAAAACATTTTTGGTTGTAACATCTCTTCCTAAAGTGTATGAATTAATTTATTCATAGAATAAGATGAATATATATATATATATACTTGACATGTAATGTTTCGTCCTTCAACTAATTCCTACCACAAATTCTTGTTCCACTCCAACAGATAATAGAATTCAATAATATTTTATTTATCCTAATCGTATATGGTTACAAAAATAATGAAATTATAATTCCATTATCATAATATTTATAAAAAACTAAATTATAAAAAACAATGATATGATGCATGCCAGTGGATGGGATCCTCCCTTGTCACCCTTCGGTTGCAGGTTCATGTCTCGTGGCCTTGCCGGACACGACGGGTTGTCACCCGACCTCCAGGTTGTCTTTTTTATGATAACACAAAAATAATCTTATGAAATGATTTAACCTTAACAATAGTATCCAATGTCAATATTAATCAATTCCAACCATTAGACTTATCCAAAATACTTATGTCCAAACTCACATTCCATAATATATAAAGAAGGTAAACACAATGATTATCCTTTTTTCCACGTAATAATATGTGAAGGTCTTCATCATGTATTCTTTTAAAACACTATATCACCATGAGTTACCATAAAACCATATTTATTACATTCATGCTCCGTTATTTCTTATAGAATGCTGAATATACTCCTTCTACCCAAAAAAATTGTAAAATACAACAATGATGAAATATAGAAATCATTAATCAGATTCCAGGTAGTCAAGAATATCTAATATAATTTATCCAAATCAATCATATATTATATTAAAATCACTATCTGAGAATTAGAACCACATATTGGTTTATCATTCTGAAGACCATATATTTTCAACAAAAATTAACATGTTATTTTATCACATTTCTTTGTTCCACACAATCTCAAGTCCTTAATGAAATAGTACTACAGTATAATCCTTATATAATTTATAATTCTTATAACATTCACACCATTAATAACCTAATCAAATGACACAATACATTAATAACAACATAAGAACTCTAATAATTCTTCATTATCTTCTGTAGTATCACAAAATGATTATTATCCAATAGATGCATTTGGGGTATACTCTGATGATTTGGACATTGATTTGTGTAGTGCCCCAAATCCTTGCAGATGAAGCATTTTATATTTGAACCCTTTTTCTTACCCTTTCAATCACGTACTTGGTGTCCTTTTTCTCAACACTTATAACAAACTCTCATTCCATTCAATCAATTACCATGGTGATTATATCCTCAATTATTACATATAGGAAGATCTTTATTTCCCCACTTCCAATTATCTATATTTCTCTCCTCTATGCTTTTCTACTTTTTATTCCCTTCAAATCCATTAGGCCCATAGAATTCATTACTTATCTTATTAATGCATGATATTATTTATTAATATGATGAGAATACGTGGGAAACTATTTCCCTTTTAATTTGTTCTTAATACAATGAATGTTATGATATGTCTTTATCTTTCTATCATGCATATTTCTGGAATTCTCATTCCATATTATAAGAACAATTTCTAAACAATGGAATACACTAGGTTAGTTAATCACAATGCATAGTTACAAACTTGTAAAATACATTATGTAAATTAAAATTATTATGCATATAATATCTAATCATAAAATGTTTTCATTGATGATGTATTTACTCCAAAATCCATCATAATGGCTTGTAAAGAAAATGTGATTTATCATAAGCATATCCCCCGGGAGTATCATAACCAAGTGTACAGTAAGGCCTATTGTTGTATACCAGGATACCCCATGTCAAGCCTGAAACTCCTTGTTGGAGTTTCACTCATAGGTACTTATGTACCTTAGCCTCATCAACCTACTCATATCTAAATAGGGATGTATTTCTTGGAAAATACACAAAATCTTCACATTACAAAAAATTGAGGAAGTTCTTCTATACTAATACTCAAAGTATATCTTAGGGAAATGTACTATAGTCAGAGTATATCTAAATCCATTTAGAAGGATGTTTCTAAATGTACACTAATACCAACTGTAACTCCCCGACCCTAGTTACCCATATTCGGTGCATTATTTTAATACATTGACATGATTAGAAGAAATCAAGTCCCGGAGGACAGATTAGTTTAGCAGTTTTGGAAACTATATAACAAACATTAATGTTGAATTATTTCAAACATTAAACACATCATAGATAGTTCAGTGAGGACCACATTAATCTCTTTAGATTAACCCTGCATATCAATCATTATATAAATCATGGAATCCTGGGAAAATAAAACATAATAAACAGGTGAGCTCAGATGTTTAGAAAGGGTAAATAAGTTTTCATAATCATTAACTATTAAGGAAATATGTAATAAAAATAACATCCTTTTTAAACATAATCTTGAACATAATGTGGAAAAAGTAATTCAGACATCACCATGTAAACATGCACATGGATATTATACTCATCGAATAATCACATGTAAGAACTAATTTCATAATGATAGAATGCATAACGACGAACATCATTACCACATAGTCAAGGCCTTGTTCCATTACTAAAAAACAAAATTTTGTCACGACCTTGCCCCAAGACACTAGTTTGTATCATGAGACCTACCGATGCATCGAGGAGCTATAGTGGGCTCCAACCATCACTTACTAAGTCCACTACATTCTTCATATGAAAAATTTGAAATATAACATTATCCATTTTATTAAAACTAGCCTACGAAATGTCAATACATTAACTATAAACCATGAATGGTATATAAAAAAACATTCACAATCACACATATAAAATATCATCCAACACAATATGAAAGATTTTATTATAATAAATCAACCACAATCAAGAATTTTATCTAGTAATAGATGCTAAAAATGTTAAAAATGATCAGTAAAACAATTTGAGAGAAATATCCATTTTTTTGAAATCATTTAAAAGGAACACATTAATAACAGAAGTATTTTAAATGTGAATTTTGAATTGAAGTGTCTTGTAACACATTTTAACATTTGAAGAGCATAATAATTTCAAAACATTAATGTTCATATAAATAAATCCTTAAAATCATTTTGAAAAAATTGACATTAAATAAAATGTTTTAGAAAGGGAAAAAATTGTAACATTTTAAATGATGACCAATTTAAATTGACCCTACCATAAAACGTTAAAATATATCATTTGAATTTTTTTTATGAAATATGGGTATAAATTATAAATATGTCCTAGTAAATACTTAAACATAAAAACTCTCGGATAATAGTGATATTGAGGAGATAACCCTTAACTTGTACTTTCCTTTGTTCGAGGGTACGTTTAACATGCTGTTTAATGACCATAATATGTTATTAAATAATAACATAACCCTATTTATATTTATTATATCAGAAATGAACCATTTATGACATCATACAACCTATCTAACAATGATTTCAATGTTAAATTAACATTTTGGGTCATAATCACTCTCTTTATTGTTTGTGTTCTAACTTGTTATTCTTGATTGTATCATTTAGATCATTATTTAAATACTTCCATAATATAAACCTGGATTTATATAATATATATATTTAGAATATAAATATTTATAATTGATAGATATTGAAATGGAAGGCACCATTTATGGAGATGGTAGGCCATACGTATGCATAAACACTGTTTCTGTTTTCATATCATATTGAACGGAAGTATGTGAATAAGATATATGTATATAAATAATACACACAGATATATATATATATATATCTCTATATTAATTATTATTTCATATATTAAATACTTATTAATAAAATATATTTTTCAATCATTGTTGAATGGTGAACGTGGGAATGAATCTAATCGCTTCATGGAGATGATAATCTGTACGTATGCACAAGTGACAATATGATTATATTTATGGTGAAATCATATTTAATTGGAAGGTATAACATATATAAATACTAATTAATATGTTATATTTATTATTTACATTAGTTATACTCATTATTATACCCATACAAATAATTAATTGTTTGAATAACAAACTACACCACGACGTAAAGATGTTAAGTCGTACGTACGAACGTATGGTGACATTGTAATTTGTAGGATGGATAGAATAATTAATATTATTATAACATTTTTATAGTAATATCACTGTATTTAATAGGTACATCATTTTTTATTTTGGTATGGAAACAACAATGAAATATGAACATGAAGAAGAAAAGAAATTGGTTGAGGGTGGTGAAATTATTACCTCTTCTTCGCGTGTTTTCTTTTGAGTTGATCAAAAGGGATACATAGTTTTACTTTATGATAATATTAAGGACACATGGTAGATGTTAGGGATGTTGGATGGAAATTTTGTTAGATTTTGGCTGATCCAAATGGATATGGGGGTGTGATTTTGAGAGAAGGGGAAGTGCCCTTTTATAAAAGAGGTGAGGGTCACTTTAGGAAAATCTTAAAATATTATTTTATAATAAAATCAATTTCAGTTTCAAATGGATCAAAAATTATATATTTCTTATCTAAGGTGGGTATTGGTCCAAAACCACTCATCCAATAGGTTTTAGATAGGTTTAGGTCACCATATTAACCTTATCTTTTAGATTTAACTCTTAGTTAAATAGTTTAACATTTACCATGTATTCTTGTATTATTATAATAATTGGTTAATAAACTTATTGTAAAATTCTAAACGAGCCGAAAGTGGTTCATTAAGGATAAAAAAATCATTATATATGGTTTTTGGAAGAAACATAGATTCTTATGACTATTATATAATTTAATAATATAATATTTGTTTTAAAAACTCATTTATGTCTATTTTTACACTATTTAGTATTTAGTTTCTGTAAAAGTTGTCACAACTTGATTACATAGAAACAAATACATTGAAACAATTTAAATATGTCACATTCAACTAAAAAATTCGTTTATTTCATTAAAACATTGAAATTATATTTATTTCAATATTTATACTACCATCATTTTGATTCTTTCATTAATAAGGTAATTACATTATCAACATAGTGTCATAAATAAATTTAATTATTTAATGTCTAAAAATTATTAATAAAATATGATTATGTATAATTTTTTTTGTACTTCCAATTAATATTTATAGTTTAAAATATAACTTATATAACACCTTTTAAAAATTAATTCACTAAAACATATATGTTTCTGTCATTTTTGTATTTACATCAAATTAATTAATAGAAAGTGTCATTATCACTCTTAAGTGGATCCATGTGGTCCCAAAATAGACCCAAGGATGCCCACGATCGAACACATATCAACAAATAGAAATAGGACACATGTTAGTGTAATTTATTAATATTTTTTACCCTTATTTACCGGATTTACCCTCTTAACCACGGTAAATAAAATATTTAATGAAGTAAATATTCATAATGTCTAAAAATAAAAGTTACCTATATAAACAATTTGTACCTCTTAATTCCAAATATGGTATCCATTTTTCCAAATTCAAAACACAGATGTTCCAGATATGAATTTAAAATTATTTCTCATTGTCAAAACAAAGAGCGTGTTGTTAAGAAATAATAACAATCAATAGATTGAAACTTATTTGTGTCCAAATTCAAAGTGAAATTACTTACATTGACCAATATTAGATTTAATTGTATAAATATAATCTATTTACAATTCAAAACCATTACAATTTATAATTTAATACACTAAATTATATTACTTAAAAAACTATTTTTCATTTAAAATTTAGAATTTTTCACTATTCACAATGATATAAAAGTTATCCAAAAAACAGAATAAAATTATCCAAACTAAATTTGCATGTCACGATTCTAATGAAGATTTATATTTATTTCAAACTTAAATAAGTGTCAAACATTGTATTTAAAAATGGTTTTCCATTAAAAATATTTAAAATTGTATTTCTTTGAAAAATACTTCTTTTCTCTGTAAACTAGAATTTTTTCTTATAGTATATATAAGAAACATAATATAGATGTTAAAATTATTTGGAGTATATAAAATTAAAAATACTCTAAATACTCTTCATAACCTTTTTTATGACTAATTTGGTAAGTTTTGGTGTGCTCGAACTCAGTGTTGTGTGTACTTCATGTTATTGAATTATTTTTAAGAGACAACGTACTATGAAATCATGGGGTGTTACATAAGTTCAATGGGTTGTGGCTAGAAAACATGTTTATGGAAGCAACATGGGAACTAAAGTGGTGATGAAACAAAATTACAGTAATTTTTTTAGTATTAAATGAAAACAAAATTGTATAATTTTATAAATTTTGGAATAATGTAATGAACCATATATTTTAAAATTGTAATCCATTTTTTAAATAAACAAGTGTCTAATTTATTTAATTAAAATAAAAAAACATTCACTACATTTTTTATATTATATGATAATTAAATATATTCTATTAGACTATATAAACATTTATGAATCATAATCAATGAAAATATTTTCACGGACCAATGATCCTATGTTTAGAATATATGAACAGTTATGATAAAGTCCTAATTATAAATATAAGAGTATTGATTTCCTCTATAAATGGATAATAACTATCACGAACCAATTCAGTTCATCATCCAAACAAGTGCCTAACCCGATTCACGACAAGGCCCTAAAGGATTTCCCAAATCACCTAAGGCTGCAAAAAGTTTTTGGGTATCCATAATAGTGACTGGGAACGATTTACCCAAACAAAAAAATATAAGACAATCAAAAATATTAAACGAACAATGATTTAAATGCAAACCAAAATTCATTTTTAAGGTTTCAAATTTCTGTTTACAATTTAATAATAGACAAAAATACCGCTTCTATAAAAAGGGGAACCAAAACCATATAAAAACCCACAAAATAGAATGTGGTGCATCTCCCTCTAGCCATAACCACAACACCTCCTAAGAGGATCACTAGAAACCCAAAACACTATCTGCTAGAGAATTACCCTTACCTATATCAAACATCACCATATCATTTTACACCTAATGGTGTATGAATGTAGGGAGATATTACCCAGTATGATTTCACACATAATGATTCCATGCTCCAAACTTTAATTGAAAAATAATCTTGAATGTTTAATAAATAAAATGAAATTCTTGAAAATTTTATAGGAACCTAGTTTTGATAAAAAAAAATTAAATGGATGTAATTTCCAATAACAACTCTTTAACATTGATGTAATTCAAATCCACCACGTATTCCTACTATGACCGCAACATTGTAAATGTGCAATTACAATGGATAGAGAATTTGGGTGTTACTTATAAAATGGGACCCTAAAACCTTGTGTATAAGTGTAAAGTGGTATATAAACCATAACCATCCACTTTATCATTTACAAGACAATATATGGGGAAGAATAAAATATTTATCATGGTCTCTAATCACCATCAATGTTTACTTAGTGTTTATATATTCATTCCCACTATGTGAAACTGGACCAAAGCCACATCTATATAATAAGAACACTAGTCCTATTATTCCCTCCACGCTACCCTGGCTTCCCATAGTTCTCAATCAAGTTTCACATGCCTTAAATTAGCCCAAAGTCATAGACACACGTCAAAAAAAATTATGCACACCCAAAAACAAAATTTTAACACCAAAACCAAATTAAAAAATCGAAATCATCCCAAAATCCTTTCTAGCCAAGATTCACATTCCAAAAAAAAATTAATAAAATATTTACCCATTTTATAAAACATTTCGAATGAACAGAAAAGGGCTCACTTTAAGAGTTCCCACAATTTCACTTGTGAATTCCATTTTAAAACAATTAAACATAAAAACTCCTCAAAAAACAACATTATCCCCTACAATAATAATTAATAAATCATATTAATGATAAAAACAAATCCCAATAAATTCCTCAGGTGACATTTATCCATATAATCTACTACATTTATTATGGAAACCCCCAAAATCTGGTGTCAAATTTCCACAATTTGTCAACCGGAGCACAAGGAAGCAAGATCAATCGCTAAATCTAGTGACCGACCAACAATGATCAAGACTCAAATATAAAAATAGAACTAAAGTGCTGAAGAAGATGAAAACACCTAAAATAAGGGTGGAAACTATAAAACAGATGATTAATTTCATGTGAGGTGGATGGAGGGTGTGGCGCGCCTAGGAGAGTAAAACCCAAATGAGGATAAAAATAGGAATATTTGAGGGTTAATCTTTGGAGGAAATATAAGAAAAAAATTAAAATGTCATGAAAGATCCAAAAGGTTATTCTACATGGTTTGGGTAACATTGTGGTAAATGTGTAGATCATTCTATATATCCTAACATAGTACACCACATGGGTACCTATGCCATGTAACATGTCCTTGTTGAAGACATGCAATGGGTTCTATCTCATACTACATGGTTTCACGTGTGGGTGAACAGTTACTATTAACTAGGAACTAATTGTGCATCACACTATGCGGACCCAAAAAAATTTAATTTATATAAAAATTTCAATGGAATTTAAAGAATAAAATATAGAAAAAAATATATAACAATATTGGAAAAAGATATAATAGATGTGATAATTCTCCCCACCTTGAAAAACATTCTGGCAACATAATGTCAACCAAAACAATGACATAAAAATTGGTACTCTTCCTCGAGTAAAGAATTCTTCAACATTGTATTGTGTGCATCACTCCTAATATGACAAAAGAAATGGACCATCAAAATAGACTTTCCACGAATCACCTTTTTATGAGTCAACAATCCAAACTGAATGTTCAAACAATGATAAATCAGTATCTATCTCCAACTCATCCCAATTCAGCTCCTGACATGGGTCTGGGTAATAATTTTTTTGTTGAGAGACATGAAAAACATTGTGAATATATGTCAAATAAGAGGGAACAATAAAATGGTATTCCACCCTACCAATACAATCTGTGATATCAAAGGGTCTGACATACCCATGTGTCATCTTCACTTACCTTTTAACAAGACTATAAGACAAACAAGGTGCCACTCTATTGAACACTAGATCACCCACTATGAAATCTAGTTCCCAACACCTATAATAATCATAAGATTTCTGGAGACTTTGAACTTTCAATAATCAATTCCAAATATGCATGACTTTCATAGATGTCAATTCCATAAGGCTCAGTCCCAAAAGTGATGTCTCACACACCTCATCTGAACAAAATAGAGACCGAAATGGCCTACCATTGAGCTCCAAAAAGGGATCCATTATCTTAGAGTATTTTAGCTATTATTATAATAAATTTCTACCAATACCAAATTGAATTCCCAAAACCTCTGACGTCCATGACACATTTAGAGAGCATTTCTTATTGTATCTTATTTTATGTTATATTAGGATATATGTTTGGGGTGGCATTCCATGCTGATTTCGATATAAAACCCAAATAACATTTGAAGACATTCAAAAAACATATAATTGAATCATGGGTCTCTTTCATAAATGATTTCAGATGAAACACCAAGAATATTGACCACATCTTGAACATATAACCATATCATCTCATGAAAATTTATTGAATATTTGATAGGAATGAAGTAGAATAATTTGGTAAAATGGTCAATCACAACCAAAATAGTATTCCTTCTTCGAGATGTATGAGAAAATAAAATATTTTAATCCATAATAACGATGTCCCATTTCTAGGTAGGACTGGGTAACAACTGGAGCAAAGAAGAGGGCCTTCTATGAAATACCTTATCATGTAGCCAATTATTGCATCAGAACACGATGTTAGCTATGTATTGTTTCATATATGACCACCAAAACAGTCGATTCACATCATATTACATCTTTGTATCACCAGCAATAATGACCCAATATTATTGGGAGATACCATGTGTCACCACCATTCTCAAAAACTACGGACACCACAAAATGGTCCTCGAAACCAAAAATTAAAATAAGTTAAAATGACCAATCCGGGGATGTATCCCCTTGATGTGAAATCAACAAATACCACTAAACAAACTGATCACCAAGATTCTCCCTCTGAACTAGATCTAAATAAGACCGATCCATATACAGAATCACCATAAATGATCATATAATGTGCTCCTTGGTATCTAAGTGAATATGGAAAAAGATCCCCATTAAATTACACTCATATATAGAATTCATTAATACCTTGATGAGAAATTTCATTATCAAGGCATAAACAACAACATTAACCGTACCTAGGTTATAGATGAAATAAATGTAAAATATCATTAGATAATATATTCATCCTCACTACCTCAGATTAACATACTTCTATGAGATGACATAGGTTATGTTGTTATGGTGAACCCAAATAAGATTAATCCCCAAAACGGTAATTGTTTTCCTATATTTATATCATGCCTCAAGGTTTATAACTTCAATTCATGGGTCGGGTAATTATTATCTTTTTATCAGAGATGGAGAGATTAATATGCCACCAAATGATTATCCTGCATAAGCACACACCTGAGACCCATACCTAAAGACTCTTAATAAACACCATACCAATTTCTTGATTCCTAGTAGATCAAAATAGGTGTTGTAGTCCACCACCAATTCATCTCTTCAAAATATGCTAAATATTATAGGATCCATTCAAACATCACCCCTTCTAGGTGAGTGCGGTCATAGAAGAAAAATTCTATGAAATATCCTGAATGAAATGAATGTTATAACCCACATATAAAAAGAAACTTATTATATTGATAATGTTATTTTATATTCCCATTACATAATGACAATGATATTATCGTGATCTAACAAAACCCATTACTCTGAGATGACATTGATCATCAGTTTCACTTCCTTGATCTTGATTTTTATTTTGAGGACTTAGAAGAAAGGCGATGATCTCTTATTGTGCTGAAAAAATTACTCAAACGATGCTCGTAAACTTATTCAGATTTGGGACATACTAGGATATCGTCCAAAAATACCACAATGAAAGGGTCTAGATACTGGGGAAAATCTCAATTCCAGATATCTATAAGGACCACTGGAGAATTTTTTAAATCCGAAAGGCATGACCAAATACTCAATTTTTTCGTACCTTCTTTGTAAAGATGTTTTCAATAAATCAATCACTTTCACCCTAATTTGGTTGTAACAAAAATGAAAATAGAACTTAGAAAACCACTTTACCCTTTTTTCTGGGAAAATAATTCATCAAATATAGGAAAATGTTATTTATTATTGATGTTGACCTTTTTGAGATTCTTGTAATCAATACACAACCAGAGGGATCTGTTAGATTTTTTGTGAATAAAACATGAGTTTCCCAAGGAGATATGACGAGGAGAATGAACCATTTGGAATATAACTTGTCTGTTTGAATTTTAATGCCCTCAATTCGGTGGGGGGAATATGTTATGTGGGAATATATACCGTCTACATTACTGGTTCCAAATAAATTTAGAACTCCACATCACACATTGGGGGTAATCCTAAAAAATCATTAGCAAATTCCTCCAAGAACAAATTCACCACATGAGGAAGTCCCCCCCCCCAAGACCACAAACACCACCCTCCAATATGAGAAATAATAAATTGAAAGTATGATTGACCAACATTGAGAGTGGAGGTTTGGAATTACCTGACAAAGGATCCCACTCTCTGAGGAAAATCTTACCAATTCTATACAGAGACATGAAACGAACCCACAACTGTAATAATTAATGTGCACCTAAAATAAACCAAGAAATCCATTTTAAAGATAACTTCAATCATGTCCATATCCATGACCAAAAAATCTCATTATATCCCAATCCATGACATGGAGAACATAGATTAGGGACACATGGGGCCCTTATCCTTATTATTTTGTAAAAGGCGTAACCAACTCCATGTCAAATAATAAGAGCTCAGATGTCAGATTCAATAGGTTCAAAAGACAAGAAGATAAAACAGACATAGACACACAAATATAAAATAAATCTATAGATATTAAAGATGAAATAATAATTTTACCTCAAAAATTTGAGGGCCTTGCATCCTATCCCACTAGTTTCTACTTGACAACATGAAGATGGTTGGTATCTAACTGAGTAAGACCACGAAAACCATACATCAGATCTTCACTACGATGAATCTAAGAAGAAGAATATGTAGTAATGTTGTCTCGACTACCAAAATGAGATCCCACCATCCATGATGGTTCCAACTGAGCATACATCCCCCTGGAAGACTCTAATCCAACACTGGTTTAAGAAGAATATATAGCTCTATAGAATCGCTCATGGATCCCGAATGCTCCACATCGATGATATATGATTTTGGAGGATATGTACAAGTAGGACGGGGATGTCCCACCATTTTTCATTTGGGGGACATGATAGACACATCATCCATGGAAATAGATGGATGCTTCTTGGAAGGATGTCCTGTAATACAACAACCATTATTCCCTTTTCTCCTCTTACATCCTCTTATTTTTTGATTAATTATGACTACATATCATTATCACGGTTCTAGAGACACATGACCTTTTTCTATGATCAATATCTAAAATTCAATATTATTCAACCACATCAGCATATGTCTTCATCTTGAACAATAATACATGCAAGTAGATTTATTGTTGCAATCCTTTCGGGTCCCATTTAACCTACCCCTACACATCAGAGACTATCTCCAGGGCATGCCGAACCAGTTCTTCCAAACAGCTGGAATGCTCTATCACCGAATACTCCCCCTTGACATGACCTATAATCTCTAGGGAATATTGCGTATTCCATGACCTCATTGAAGTACACATTTATGTCATCCAAAATTATATGCACATGCTTCTCATCATAGATCACTGAGTCCCACCACCTTCAACTGGGACCCTACAGCCAAAAAAATCACACTTCTCCTTGTCCACTTATAGGGAGTCCAAGAACTCAAACAGAAACTTTGTCTTCTCAATCCACCCCACTCTATCGTGAGGAACCGAGATACTTCAGAAAGAATGAGGTTAATTATTCAATAATTCATTGGAATTATAATTTTGAGATCCAGGATGGGATTCCTTGGCGAGAGTAGGAGATGAACCTTCTCTTTTTTCTACATCATGAATGACTTGAATAATAATATCTACCAGCCTCTGATCAGATGGGGAGGGAGAACACTCTTTGTTTTTTTACTCGGGTTGTAGGGTAGCTTTTCAAGGAGGCTTGTTGATACAACATGAAATAGTCATAATGGAAAATCATCAACACCACAGATATGAAAAATTTCAGTAATAAATAGAGAATGGAGAAATAAAACATGCCAAAGAAACATAGTGAACAAACAACACCCACACCCAGTGTCCATGTACTACTTAAAGCCTACACATACCCACCAAGAATAGAATCCAAATCAACATCTAAACATCCCATGGAGATTTGAGGTCTTTAATGAGGTGATATAGCTAGACATCATACTCACAACCAGAAATCTGAGCCCATAATGTCTTAGCTCATGTATATCCAGACTCATCCGAATAAAAATTACCAAAAGAGATTAAAAACACTCTAATAAAATTTAGTTATGAACCAAGCCTAGTGGTCATGTGACCTATCAACTAACCCCATCCGTGGTAAAGCACGAATGGTGTTCCCGATCCCAAAGGCCTAGTGCCATTTCGCGTTTATCAATACAAGTGAGTGGGATCAATTTACCCAAACATATAAATTTAAAACAATCATCAATTTAAAAAGTATCTATCGGGAAAATCTAAACCAAAAAGACATTACAAGGTATCTGAGTTATGTATATATGTCAATAAATAACTAATAGAGATCTACTACCATAAAATGAACCAAATACCATCTCCAAAATCTATCATAAAGAAAGGATAGAATATTTCTAAAGACATCAGTGCAACACCGACCAAGAGGATCATTAAAAATATGAACCATAATAAAGAAGATCATTACCCTTATCTATACAAAACGATACCCTTTTTTCTTACACCCAAAGGGGTAATAAGCGTGTGAGCTATTTCCCAATAGGATGTCACCCAAAAATATTCCATGGTGTAAAAATTATATAAAAAATAAACTAGAAATATTACTAAATAAAATGAAATTCTTGAATATTTTAATTTAAAATAGTTTGAATATAAAAATCATTAAACAGAAGCAATTTTTAATAAAAACACTTTATCCTTGGAATTACTCAAAGTTACACTATGTGATGATGGTGAGATTTATATAGTCAAAGTGCACAAAAATTGGAGATTACCTATGGTTGTTCGATAGAAAATGGGATCCTATAACCTCGAGCAACTCGAGGGAAAGAATCCAAAATTCTACTAGTCTTCGGTCATCATCAACATTTAGTTATAGTATTCATCGTTATTATAGAGAGGTGAAATTGAGGCATAGCCACTTCTGTATCTATAGAACACTAGCCCCGGTCCACACTCATATCTACCAAGGCTTCCCATAGTGCTTAATAAATAATCACATTCCATAAAATAAACCACATTCCCACACACAGGTCCAATAAAGAATTACACACTCCAAAAACCAACCATTTTGACACCAGAAACAATTTCAAAATTCATACTCATACACAAAAACATACCAATCAACATTGATATTACAAAAATAAATAAATACAACATTTAATCAATTTACAAAACATTTCAAAAGCACACAACAAGGTATTATTTCAATGGTACACTAATTTCATGTGGGAATTATATTATAAAAGAAATTGCATGTAAAAACCATCAAAAGTAGCATTAAAACCACACTACTAATTAATAAAATATATTAATGAAGACAGTAAAGTATAATAAATTCATCAATTAATGTTTAATCATGGCATCATTATCCTTTCATATGGAAAACCCCAAAATACGATGTGAAATTTCCACTGCTCCTCAACCGCACCACAAGGAAAACGATTTAGATCTAAATAACTTGATTAGCCCAGAAAGATCAAGGCTCAACCCTAATATTCGACATCTAGGGATATATAAGATTAAAATACTAACAAGAAGGGAACAAACCATAAAATAGTGGATGAATGAAAAAGATGAGACACTTACTTAAATACCCGAGGTTGAATCACAATAAATCAAGTGCAAAGTAAATGATACAACAAAGGTGGAAGGTGGGTGAGGCTCACTATGAAAATGAAAACCCATGGGAGAATGAAAATGTGGGGGAGTTGGGGGGTTAATCCTAATAAGTGATAGAATAAAAACTGGAATTTTAATAAACTGGATTATCCCCTTGGTTAGTCCACATTGATGTAACCATGCAAACCATTTTGTGTGGACAGAGAACTCTACATGGTTACTTTTCCATGGTGCATGACCATGCTTAATCCATTCAGTTGTTTCAATCTCTAACCACAAGGGAATCCTTGGTAGGAGGACATTTACTACTAACCCTGCACCAACCATGTGCAAGGCTCTACCCACAAAAAAATCCATTTCATCCAAAATTTCAAACAAAATCAATGAATAAACGATATATTAAAATAGAAGAATACATAAAAATTAAATCATAGATGTGAAAATTCTCTATAAATCACACTTATCAATGCTTTCCTTAAAGATAGGACATCAATGAATTCCCAATGATTAATCACATGTCAACAAGAAAAAAACCATATGTATGTAAAGCTATTTTCATGATAAGTTCATGTTTTCAATATTACGACTGAAACCATGTTTTTCAACCAAACATAAGAGAATATCACTATCACGAATATATAAATTATGGAGTTCACTGGTGTAATAAATCATTTTGTAGCTTCAACCAAAAAGTTTTATTTTTTATATTTTATTTTCAATCAAATAATTATAAATTTATTCATCATTATTTATAATTTATAAATTATTATTTTTTGTGTTTGATAAAATTCAATTTTTAATATGAAAAAGTGACAAATTCTATTTTTTCATGATATATAAATTAAATAATGACATTCTATTTTTGGAAATAATTAATTTTTATAATATATTATTTATAAATAAAATATTATTATTAAATAGTTTATATATATATATATATGATAATGTAATTTTACAAAGTTAAAATGGAATTTCAATATTTTTTTAGAAAATATTTATCGTAAAAAATATTATATTTCAATAAAAACCTATTTTAATTTAAATTAATAAATTTTACTATTTATATATTTATATTTCTTAAATAAAATTATTATTTGGAATGATCACATAAAAAATATCAAATAATGATTGTTTCATAGTTTTAAAAGATAGATTAATTTATTTAAAATGTAACATAGTAAAGATATATTCTATTAATTATTGATTAATTGTGAACAATAAGTGATCGAATAGAATTCCATAAAATGAATAATTTTATAAATATATATTTTCCCAATAAAATGTGTTTTTGAGTTTTAATATGATAAAACCTTTATGAATCCACTAAAACTAGTTTTTTGTATCATAGTATTCGAATAAATTGTTCATAAATGTTTTTTATTTCAATATAAAAATGGATTTATTGTAATCTATTTAGTTTAAAGACTTGTTAAATAATTAATGAATGTGAATTTTTGATAGACAATCCAAAAAACCATGGGATTGTATTTTATTTTTCATAGATTATTATATAGGATGTAAAACCTATGTTTAAAATATTATAAACAAGTCCTCTCAATTATCGAATATAAACCCATCCATTATACCATTATTATTGATTGAAATACCATTAAGAGAATTACAGTCATCATATTCCTCTATATATCACTTTTATGGATCCCCAAACACTATTGATGCTCCTCCTAGGCATTTGGAAACACCATCTCGTGTTAAGGGATCCAATCATCCTAGTCATTATTCAAGAACATTTTTATATAATTAAATTTTAATTTAAATTACAATTTATGTAATTTTATTTTACATATCCATGTTTTTTGATCTTATTATTTCCAAGTGATGATATACCATATTAATTTTCATTACTCTGTTAAATTATTCTTTATGTCCCTCATTTTCTGCAAAAATAATCATGTTATTTTCAATGGATATCCTTTGTGATTACCAACATCATTTTCATTAATTTTAATTTTACAAGACATGTGTATATTAATTAAAATGGTGATTTCCATTAATGTATTACTGACTCCTTAATTTTTGGATTAATTCTAATTAATTATGATATAATGATGAATGATTTATTTAGAACACATATGCATGTAAATGATACGAAGGTTATGAGGGATCCCATAAATATATAGTGCATCAATTAATTCTATATTGATTTAGTTTCATGAGAAATCATGAATGAGATTATAGATTTAACCGAATCAATTATTGGACTTTTTCGACACATTTATCATTCCTTTTAATTAATCATTTTCATATGATTTGGATTTCAGGTTTAACATTATTTCTATATTCCAATGTTTCTTTAATATATCATGTGTTATCATGCCATTTTATTCAATATTATCAATCTCTAATAATTAATGCTATATTGAAATTCCTATTGAATAAAATTCTATAAATTCATATTTTTAGTCATTATTTATTCCATTAATAGGATTTATAGAACCCCCATTTTTTAGTTATGTCCCTAGGGTTTCCCGTGTAGTTTAAACATCCATGGAATTTTTGAAGCATTTCAATGATGTTTTCAATAAATGTGGTTTCATTAATGTATCATTTTCATATGATATGTAAAAAATCTCACTACAACACCAGTATTATCAATATTACGATGGTAAAAATTGTACGTGTATGTAATAAATCCTGATATAAAAGTTATTAAAGACAACATTTGTAATAGTTTAAAAAAAATTATTTAATAAGATATGTTACTTTGTATACCATTTTTTTAAAGACCCAAAATATTAACTGGGTTTTCATCATAAGAATGATCACATATCAAGGGTAGGAAATATTGTTTTTGTTTATATGATAGATTTGGTTTTTAATTTTAATTCGAGAGATATGAGGAATACATAATGGACATTATAGATGTTTCATGGATGTTCAAAATGATAAGATAACATCTGATATGAGGGAAATTTGAAATGGAATAATATAACTTGGGATAATATTTATCATATTTAATTCAATAATAAATACTTATAAATAAATTTTCACTAACTTCAAATTTTAAATATCATTAGAAATCCTAAAAAAACATATTTTTATTTCTTTGAGTCATCTTTATGTCATGCTGGATGGATCTAAAATTACCAAACAATTATTTTAAAAATATTTGTCCTAATGGATTTAATTTTCAAAATTAATCACAATATACTTTTATTAATAAATTTTATCAACACATAGTTTCATATGGAGACACATAAACTCTAATGTATAAGATATAGTTTCAGAAAACTCAACAAGTTGATGTTGATGATCATAGCCACCGATGAAATAAATAGAATACTATTATAGAATATAATTGAGGGTTTTATTTTTATCATATTCTAAACCTATAATTTTGGATTATATATATTTATAAAAATAAATACAATATCATGTTCTTATAAATGAAATAATCTAATTTTTTCTAAATATTATTTCTCTATTACATATAATTGGATGTTGTCCTCTATTAAATAATAATAAATGGGTAATTTATATATGGGAAAGATAATCTAGAGAGAAATATTATCACATAGTGATTATTTTATATAACATCTTATGTTGAATAATAATAACACCTATAAATTTTTGAACATTATATATTTTGGAGATTCCAATGATAAAAATCATGGTGATGTTTTATCATTTTCATATTGCTATATATAATAGGTGTATTTTCACTATGAAAATTTATATGATTATTAACCAGGAAACATACCAAATCATAAAAATTTATTTTCATGTTATCCTAGAAGAAAAACATAGTCACATTGGGTGGCTGTAGAAATTATGACCTTATATCTATAAAGTAATGGATTCAAGGCACCCTTCCTTGAAGGATTCCATGGGTTATCACAAGGGATGTGGGTGTTCTCTTATTCTCCAAATATATATTAACAATGTTCATTTAAATTTACCAAATTAAAATAACCCATAAAAAAGTCAACATCAATCATTATATTATATATAACGGTTTACAATACTTATAATAATATGTATTAAAAATTTAATGGGATTCCTCCACTAATAATTTTATCAATAAATATAGATAAAGGTATTTTATCAAAATATCATTAAAATTTGAAAAATAAATTCAAATAAAACCTCATAATAGGTGACTATTATTTTGATCATCAAAAATATCAATCCATAATTGAATCTGTAACTCTTTAGTTAATCTTACATTGTTTCATTTAAGAATCGAAAATATAATTCACCCTTTATTCCTTAAATAATCTACAATATTAAGAAAAACAATTCTATTATAATCATGTGTTTTTAAATAAACAATTAGAATGTGAATTACAATTTAGTTTCTAGAAAATCCATATAGAGGATGATAATCACTATTTATAATCTCATTGTGTTCCACCAGTGGATGTACAATAAAATTTTCATAGTCTCCATTCAAAAAATATTAATCATGATATTACCAACAATGATATGGAGGATGAGTGTGACCTATTATTAATGATTCACCTCATCTATTATTATTCCACAGGAATTTACTTTTTCATTACTCATAATAGGTTTTTATGTCCTGTCATTCTTAGTAGACCATATATTGAGGAATTTTTCACATAATTCACAACCTATATTAACATGAATTATAAGTGTTTGGGAATTATATTCTATGGCTATTTTCCCATATCTTTATCATTAGATTTATTCTTCCTGTCACATCCACATTACGTAGACTGATGATGACCCCATCCGTACATTATACATTTACTAGTCTCATTAAATTTATTTCCTCTATGCTTTATTCCTCACATTGATCAAAAAAAATATAATAATTTTTTAGATATGAATTTTAGAGTAACCATTTAATTAAAAATTTATTTTCCCCTAAAAACCATTTTAATAATGGGTAACTCAAATCCCCATTCCCATATTGATTACATAATGATAAATTATTTCATATATTAATAAGTATGTTATGGTTGATTCTCATCAAAGAATTGTTTATGATCCAGTAAGAAATAGATCGTCCTTTTTTTAAGGTTTAATGAAAATATCAAAAGCATACCACAAAAATTTTATAACAACCACATTGGATATACAAATAGATTAATCATAACTATATTTCAGCACATGATAGTTCACATCCATTTTCATAAGAATAATATATTGAAATATATTATATAATTTTTTTCGTAATCTTATTCCTTTCCATTGAGTTAGTTACATCATGTTGAATATCATAATTTAAATGGATCTAAAATTTTAAATTTCCAGCATATAAATGATAGAAAACTAATATGATTGTCAAATGTTTTGAGAACATGAGAATGAAATATATCTTTGTAGTTTTAATGACCCATTAATCCTATTATGAAAAATTAGTAAACAACTATAAGAGTGTGTATGTTACCTAACTAATGACTAAACAAAATTTTGTTACCTCATATGATAATTTTAGTGATTAATTTGATTAATATGTCGAAAAATAACTGTAACATTGAAATGTGATTTTTCCATTTATTTCTTATAATGATGGGATAAACAGTAATGAAATAATGGAACTTTTAATCAGACTCAACATTAACAATGTTATTTTAGGGAATTTCCAATGATGAAAACAAAAAATAATAGTGTTAGAAATAATAATAACAATAATGAGACATATACTAATGATAAATCACTTATATGAAGTATAAATCATGACACCATATTTTTAATAAACGACACTTTTTACTTAACCTCGGTTATTGGTGTTAATCTTCTGAATCATTCATAATTGTTTGTAATGTGTTTTTTAATTTTAAAATAACATTCGAATGGATTTACAAACTATATATAAAACAAAGCCCAGTATCGTAAAAGATATAACGAATGATTATACTTAATTTCACCCTTTTAGAGATATTACCCCTCCATATATCTTTTCTAGTTAAATATACAATTTTACTATATAAATATTTATGTAACCCTATAGACCTTCCTGTCTCTATCATAGACAAGAAATTAATTACATTATACTATGAATTGACTCATCCATAGACCATTCCGTTGAAAAATTCTTTGAAATATCTTGCGGGATATCACTGATGTTTTTTCATCCTAAATTCCTTAGGATAACTAATACTATCCTCTAATACCATATATAGACAAATTGGATTATTATACAAATTATTTTTTATTTTTTTTATATTAATTAAATTTAAAATGCCCACTTCTAATGATTTCAATGGTTTAGTTCTTTTTGTAATCTTAGATTCATAAACAATTGTTTCATTAGAGTTATACACATATCCTATAATGTTTTAATTTGTATAACTCTTTATAGAAATATCACACATAATAACTATAATCAAAACATTGGTAAATAAAAAATATATTTGGTCCATATTACATGCTATGTAAAGGTAAAAAAGAAAATACATAATAATGATGTAAGATAAATGATATGGGATCAATATAATGACATATGAAAACCAAACCACACACATCAATGATAAAAGACAAAATTAATGGTATTAATATTGTATGTTCATTAGATGTGGATAATAAATGAATAAATAAAAATATTCAATGAGATCACTACATATGGATAATACATAGAATTGTGGTATACATATAATCGAGGAAAAAATTTTCCATAGTGCTCAGTTATCATTTAAAATACTATGATAATTTATTTATTTCACTCCGCAAAACATTACAAATGGCATGTTTTAATCGAAATAAAATAATAATAGATAATTTATTATATTGGAAGCAGTTCACTTAGTATTATATTTTGATTAATATCACATGATATGAATCATTATCCAATGAATTGAATGGATATATAGGTCACATATATCAAAAAATAAAATTTCACAAATGCCTGCAAAAGGATCAAATAATTTCATCATATCCGATAACATGATTAAAATGGGATTTTTAACCACTACATCATATAATACCCCATTGAAATAAATGGATTATATAAAAATATAATTATTTAATCATAAAATTATATATAAAAACATTAAACACTGTCACAATCATTTTTCATTTTATAACTGATGAAAAAAAAAGTTGTTTTAACAACCATCACTACTGGAAAACTAACCTTTACCAACGGTTTGGAACCGTTGGTATAGGCCTCCAAACCGTTGGTATAGCCTATACCAACGGTTTGGAGAACTGTATCCAAGTAAGCCGTTGGGATAGGTCTATACCAACGGATTTCCAAAAACCTTTGGTATAGGTAATATGAAATCTATATCAACGGTAATGGAACCGTTGGTATATAAATTCCAAAAATAAAACACCCGGTGGGATTTGATCCCAGGACCTCTAGTTTATAACTCAAAGACTTAACCACTAACCTAACATGATTTTTTTTTTACATAAATCCATAAAAATATATATGTATTGTTCTAATTATTTTAAATTTTGATATATATAATGTTCTCCGTAGGATGATTCAAAAAAAACACTAGAATTTTCCCAACGGTTCTCAAAACCGTTGGGAAAGGCCATTCCCAACGGTTCAAAGTTTGGCCGGAGGTTGAATTTTGGAGGCCATTTGCCAACGGTTTTGGCAAACCGTTGGAAAAGGGTAGCCTATCCCAACGGTTTGCCAAAACCGTTGGCAAAGGGCCTCCAAAATTCAACCTTTCCCAAAGGTTTGGCCAAACCATTGCGAAAGGTGGCCAAAATATGGGCTTTCCCAACGGTTTGGCCAAACCGTTGGGAAAGGGTACCTATACCAATGGTTTGACAAACCGTTGGTATAGAAGCGTTGGGAAAAATCATTTTTCTAGTAGTGCATATCATTATGGTTTAACCTACGGAAATGAAATAACTATCATTAACATATTATAATTATATACATAATCCATTTATAAAAAGAATCACAATCCTAATCGTGGATTATAACCATAGTAAATCATATTTTACCTCAAATGATATCTTAATAATTTAGAAATGATTCTAAAATAAAAATCACATGATACATTTCTCATGGAAAATTAAATTTGAAGGAAAATATAAGTTTTAATAATACAAATTGATGATATATTTTTGAATTAGTTTTATTTTAAAATTACCCAAAAAATAAAAAATAATCATTAAATAAAATTTAAAACACTCCTTGTGAAAAAATAAGTTCAACATTAAAAAGATATTTTTTTTAAAACTTCTCAAATTTCATTTCGTTGAAAATATCCAAGGAAAAATATTAATGGTAATTTTTAAATTAGAAAAACCAATTTATTACGAAATATTAAAATTTCAATTTGAGAAAAAAATTTAATGAAATTTATATAACGTACTTTTCATTAATAATAAAATATTCAACTAATAATTTCTATTTTAATATATTTAGTTTTAATGACCATGAATGGTGACATAAATAGGAAAATTAATATTTCATTCACATTTTTGGAAAATTTATAACATGCCTAATTATAAAAATAACATGAAGATTAATTAATTTTTTTACAGAAAAAAATGTTTGTAATTTATTTGAAAATTCTATATAAATATTTAATTTTTTTTAAAACATTGTTAGAAATTATGTATATATATGAAAAAATATTTTTTGAATAAGGATAGAAATAAAATAGGCTTTCATTAAAAAATCATTTAGAATCATGAGTTTATCATGTGGGAAAAAATTAATATAGAAAAAAAAATTTAAGATAAAACCATAGTAGAATGATAACAAAAAGGTAATTGGGATATATATCATAAAATATAATTTTTATAATGATAAACATAAATTATTTCGAAAATAGGGAAATTATATCACAAACCTTTTAAGAGTGTGGTAAATTCTAATCAAACTACACATAAATGATTAAAAATAATGTATAATAATGATATCATTACAATAAATAAATTCATGAAATTACAAAATAATGGGGATATACATACACTTGTTAAATTATAATAGGTTCATAAATAATGTATGTCCCATGTAATAAAAATTAAAACAAGATTCCCTTACAGCTTTAGTAACTTTTGAACTATAAACCACTTTAAATAAAGAATCTAAAATGGATATTTAATTAGTAATTATTTTAAGGTGAATAAATATAAAACTAATTCAGTGGATTTATAAAAAACACATAAATTAAATGGTTTATAAATATTTAATGTGTCTTGTATTAATAAAAATTATGTTGAAAATCCCATAACATATTTATTCAATTCCCTCATACACATTTGAACCTCCTGTATAATAAATAAAATTTTATTATAGATGGATCATAGAACAATTATTATATATTTTATAAAATATTTTAGTTTCTAATGAACATTTATTTCTATTTTATTTATATTTTAATCTTACTATCATATTTTGGGAAATAAATAAACTGATTTTACGTCTATGTTATGATTTTTTAATGTTTGTACAAATACATTAATAATGAATACATAATATTTATAATTTTATCCATGAAATAAATATCATATATATTCAATATATTTGTATTTTTGTGAATCCATAATGAATATATATTTAACATCAAATTAATCATTAATGAAGATGTTAGGAAATATGTATGCATCTGTTTTCATTAAATTTTATCAATAAAATGATAGAAAAATGGGTAAATAGAATATTAACATAAAATAAATATTTTATGTCATCTATATATCACATATATCTACTAAATGATATAATTTTTACCTTCTATGTAATGAAAATGTGAATAATTTAACAGATCACATAGTGAGGTGGTATTATACTATAGTAAGAAATTACATTATTATATACCCACATAATAGAATATAAGTATTTATATGTGAAATTGTAATTAAAAATTATTAATAATATCAAAAAATATAAAAAATAAGCCTTAAATATATCATTATATAATTTTTTGAGTGGTATTTATTCATAATAAATAACATCGATTCATTGGGAGGTCGTAAAACATATACACGAATAATGATTTGGTATCCCATTTAATGGTTGAGGATAATTATTTATGTTATTATATTAAAATAATAACATCTCTGAAAATTTTATATACCAAATCTGTTATATCATGATAATTAATTAATTTCGGATAGAATAGATTAAGAAATAATATATAGATTCTTGACTAGGCACGATATCTAAATTTTGGTCAACCACCTTATATATGCTATAAAAGTATTCATAGGATGTAATTGTGTAATAAAAATGACATAAAGGATTGAAATAAATTAATGATGTTATTTGGGTTGGTGTTATTTTAGATTAATAGACTTGAAATTTTAATGTGGATTAGAGTTTTAGTGAACTTTTAAAAGTGAGCTAAGTCGAATAGTATTTTTTATTGGAAAGGTAAAGGTATTTCAATGATTTTAAAAAGAAAAAAATTTAAATATTTACCATTATTAATGATTATAATTTTTTTGGTCAACAATTGTGAATAAAATTGATTTTATAAATTTTAATGACAATTTAATCTATGTTTTTTGTATTTCCCATCGAATACCCATTTAAAACATAAATATAATAATTATTTAGTATGGTTTTTTATATTAATGTTAGCCAAAAATTAATAATAAAATATTATATAATATACATGATTTGTATTCGAAATATTTAATTAACTTTTTTAATTAATCAAACAGAAATGGAAAAATTAAATTTTACATTGAACCAATTGAAAATATGAAAAATGGTTTCTGATAGATAAAATTCAAATGAAATTTTTTTTAAACAAAATTAAAAATAGAAATGATAAATATGAAAAAAAATAGATTAATAAATATATAATTTAAATATATTTTATTTGAAAAGATTTTTATATTATAATTAATCGTATACCTTCTTTATTTGGAAATACATTTTTGAATACATATTTTTTAAATAATTTATAGAAAAATAAACATTCTAAGAAAAATCCGAATAATTCACAATAAGAAGACATTGAAATTTAGATACAAAAAATATGTTTAATTTTACACATAAATCTCGTAAAATTTTCATGAATTTCATTATTTATTTTCTCACCGAAAACATTTATTTCATTACATGGTATTTTCATTACATATAATGAATTTAACAAAAAATGTGTTTTGTTATATATATATCATTTAATTATGTAAAAGAAATATATATGATAATTATATTATGTTTACTTCAATTAATCAATATGATCTTAAAATAATTGTAATACTGATAACATTTAAAAAAAAAATTAATTATTTTCCATTGTTTATTAATAATCGGTGATGTATGTAAAATAATAATTTTTTAAATTATTTTTTTGGAAAAATATTCACTAATTAAAATGGTTCATAAGGACAACCTCTTTTTATCCACTAACTATACATCATGTAATCCAATAACATATATTGGTTTTTTTGATGTAAAATCTACATCTATATGATCCTAGAGAGGTGTCGTTTTTCATCTATTGACAGGATCCAACAATCACCCATATGAATTCCAGAATCCTTTCTCAGGGGTATAGCCCCACCGAAAACCTGTATGAAGAATTGTAAAAATTTGAATCCCATTAATTTGAAATGTAATACTATTATATATATATAAATATAATCCCAATTTCTTTCAAAAGGATATCACAATATCATTAGCATCACCACCTTACCTAATATTCATGTACATGTGTTGACAAATGAAATGATGTTAGATTCCTAGTACCACCTAGAGGAAGCAACTAGTTTTTAAAACCAAATATCTGAAGTCTAATTGAGGAAGGCATCCACCCATAATATTCCATGAGACTTGAACCAAAAATTATTAGTAATCCAATGGTCTCGACCATATAAAATGGTTATTTGAGGGAATATCAAAATAAAAATATACATCAAAGACAACTGGAAAATATTAATTCAACCCCACTAATTACATATCATAAAAAATAATTAAATAAAAAAATATAATGGTCAGATAGAATTCCCTAACCCATTTTAGTTACTATATCCTATCACGATTTTACCATCAGTTTGGATTCATTTTGAAAACAAATACCATCTCTATTATAACATAATTTGATTTTATTTATATTTATTTTTAAATATTTTTTATGTATCCTGTTATATTCATGAAACAACACCATTAGTCTAAATGAATATAAAATATATTATATTGTAATAACACATATTTTTTGATTGATGAGTAATAATTACACTAATTTGTTTTAATGATTTTATAAATTAATTTACTTTTATATATGTAACAATGAAAGCATTTATAATAAGCATTGAATTATCTATAATGTAATTTTAGGTTTCAAAAATAATTCTTCCTCAAAATGTTTTCATTGATACATATTGTTAAAATTTTATTTATTTTAATCAATTTGATAAAATTTATTGATGTGATTATGTATTACTTTACTAATCACCATGAAAATTGTATCGTTAAATTAGTTTTTTTGTTTTTCTAATAATAATAATTCTACCTTTAGTAGTAACAAATACAGATTTTCGTTAAACAACATTTTATTTTTATTAAATCCTTTAATTTAATAAAATAAATTTAATAGTATCTTATTATAACATAATATAAAATTATTTATAAATAAAGAATTTATTTACATGGGACTTAACATTATACTCTAATTTTTTATAAGTTCGGTTTTTTTATAAAAACTTGTTTTTCAAAATTCTATTTTTCTGTGCTTAAATTATTTTAATTTTAATAAAATTAAATTATTATATATTAATAAGTTTTTATGAAAAAACTATATTATATATTAAATAATATAATATTAAATCCAAAAAAATTATTTTCCTAGAAATTAAATAAATTTAAATTCAGGTATATGATTACATTTTTTAAATTATAATTGGATTTACATTTTCTGTCGAAGGCTCATTTTATAATATATTTTATCAAATTTGATAATTTAAAATAAAAATATGAAATAAACGGTATGATTAGTAGTATATAAACTATTTAATATATAATGGTCATGAACATTTATAATTAATTAACTAAACATTTGTTAAGTTTTACTTAATTTTTTAGTAATGTTAATTTTTTTTCAAAAAAATTATTTTCTACCAAAGAGTAGTTCTATTTATTTTTAAGACTGAATGTCATAAGTAATTTATTGGAAATTGAATAAAATACTTTTTATAACATAAACATATATTTTTAAAATATAAAAAAAATATTTTTTTAGGTTATGTTTTTGTTTTTTCCATTATATATTTGGATGTCAATGGAAAATGAAAATTGAAGATTATGTAAATATAACATTTATTTTGATTAAGTTGTATAATTTTAATGTAAAATTAATTATTTAATTTTTTTTCCAGACACAAATTTATTATACAGTTATATATCGTCAACATAAATTATTTGGAATCTACATTAATTTCTATTTTACATTTAGATTATATTTCAGTTTAAAATTATTAATTTCCTAACAAGTGTTATAAAATTATATAATGTTACAAATTTTAAATAACTAAAATATTACCAAATTTGGGTTATGTTAAAGTAAATATATATAACAATAATTATTATTTGAATGTTAATTTAGATACATTACATGTTAATTATTACTCATATAGTCAATATAAACTTCATTCTTTTAACTAAAAATATATATATTAGAAACCATTTTTTTCATAGTGTTTTTGGGTTTCATTAAAATGTTTATTTTCGTAATTATGTGTATTGAATTTTCCAAAATGGATTCTAAATTTGGAATTATAATTTCCAATTAAGATTATAATCTCATTTTTATTTTTAGTCATAAAAACAGTTATCATGGTAAAAATATTATCATGGTATGGGTAATATAATTTAGAAAGTAATGTTAAAAGGTAAAATCATAAAATATATAAAAACTAAAGCATTATATTTTATTTAGGTATTTATATATCATATACACCCAAAAATGTTATTTATCATCCACATTTTTTATTATCATTTCCACACAAATTCAGTTGGATTTATGTATAAAATTATAAATATTTTTTCTCTAAAACAACCCATCATCCAATATAAATATCATTCCTCAGAATCACCATTCACCTCAAAATCATTGTAATTTTTTAAATAATTAACCTATCATCTTCTGTCCACTAAAACATTTTTCATGTTCTTTATTGTATAACCAATAACCACATCCTTTTTAATTAATGGATCATTCACGGTGGTGATATTCAATAGGTAATTTTGTTAAATGACTTATCATAAATTTTATTCTTCTTATAACATCTCCACAAATCATTAATAAATAATAAAATTATAACACCCATACCATTTAATATTGGATTATTAATTTTTCTTAATTTAATAACATATAAATATTTTTTTTATCATACCTAATTAGTCAATGAAATAAAACCATTGTCAAAATTAGAATAGTTAACAGTATCTATGGATACAAATTATTCATTTTCTACTAATTCCCTAAAAGATGATGATAAAATAATTATTAAGTATAGAAAATTTTTTAATAATAAAATTATAACTTATTTCATATATTAAATGTAATATATATACATAATATTGAATAAAATTGAACAAATATTGTGATGGTTAGAAAAAATTCCAAACATAACTGAAAATTTAACAATATAGTATTATTAAATGAATCATAATCATGTAAAAAACGATATATGAGGCCATTTATACATACGGTGTTGAATAAATATCCTTTTATCGCATTTCAATATTATTATTTCCATTTGAAACGAACACCAAATATTATACACAAGTGAACCGATCATGATACCTAGAGACAAAATAGACATTAATAATGAAATTTAATTTCAAAAAACTATGAAATTACCATAAATGAATGAAATTAAATTATAATAACTGAAATATAAGTAGAAAGTTTCAATCCTATTTATTTATATAATTTAATTTATTTATCTAGGATATTAAAAGAATGTTCAGATCATTCACGCACTATGAATGGTATATCATAGCTAAATTTCTGTTCATTATGATACACTTAGACATCATTGATAATGTCATGATAATATTATGTATGAAAGGAAGTTTTATTTCATTATGTTTTATTTACACTTTTTTGTGTACTTATTTTTTCTATGAATAATTTATTCAGTTTAATAACTATAACCTCAATGATCTATTGTTTGTAATAGTTTCTCATATCACTTATACTTATATGAGATATATTCCCCAATTAAAACAATTCATTTCCTTTCATATAATACTATTTGATATAAAATATCATAAATTTATTCTTATTAATGGTAAATAACATTTCATTTAAAAATTATTATTTTTATTGGTTATATAATTCCTCACAATAAAAAGTTGTAATTATATTATTAAAATAATTTGCATTATTTTTGTTAATGTTATACTTATATGATTATACAATGATAAGATTCTATATAAAAATAATATTTTATATCATAGGTTATATTTCAACAGTAATAATTTGTATTTAATTTTTGCACAAATATTTGATTCATTTGATTAATTCTCACTTCAATGATATGTTATTTTTGAGGGACACTTTTACTAAGAAATATAGTTTTAAATGATTAATATATTTTTTTGAAATAAATTTATTTCATAACAACATTTTAAATTTTTTATTAATATTCTTATTTTAAAATATATTTTTTTATAATAGGCAATTTTAAATTTCTCTATGTGTTTTAAAAGAAGTTTCGTTTAAATGTTTTTTGAAAGTGTTTATCTATTAAACAATTAATTCTTAAAAATTATATTTTTACCAAATTCTAATGGAATTTTTTACATATTTGTATTCATTGGAATTTACTTCCATCATGAAACTTTATTATTTTTTTATGATTGCATAAAATGTTAATGTGGTTATGTTTAATTTAAAATATTTTCCTTTTATGTGAACAATTTTGTTAAAATGAGAGAGTTTAAATTGAAACTTTTTTGTACTTGAAAGAGAGTTTTATATGAAAATAAAACTAATTTATGTTTACGATATCATTATTGCGAATTTATTATGATGATGGGTGGTTATGTTATAAACTAAAAAAGGGTGATTCAATTTTAAATCTAGGGAATGTTGTTATGTTATTATGAAATGGGAGGTGGGTCTGTGATAATCCTAGGATAGGTGGTGTAATTATAACCCCTAATATAATAGATTGTCCATAGTTGGAGATTGACCATATTGGTTAGTCTATTTTTAAGAGTGATATAAAAAATACGTCTCATTTAACCTATTAATTTGTCTAATATTTTTAATGATTATTCATGAAAATTTATTTATTTTCAAAGTGTAAGATAATGAATTTTTATATTATAATTGATTTTTGGGGGTAAAATGGATGATTTTATGAAAAAAAATGTAATGGTCCAGACCTGCATGGAACAATACATTTTCTATGACAATATTTAGAGTGTTCTGGCAGGTATATAGTAGCTCATTTCCAGATTTTTTCAAATATATATTTTTTCCATCATGGAGTCAAGGAATCATTAATTCATGGTGTTAGTTATTCAGGGAGTTAGCGAGTGAGGGAATCAGTGAGTTAGGGCGTCATTGTGTCAGGGCATCGTTGATTAAATGCATATGATAGATTGGGGTTCAGTGAGTTAGAGAGTCGGTGTGTCATAGAACTGGTGTATAATGGCATCCTTGAGTTTTGCAGTTGGTGAGTTAGGACAATGGTGTGTCATGGCATCATTGAGTTAGTGCATTCGTGAGTTGGGGTGTGGATGAGTCAAGGAGTTAGTGAGTCAATGCATCAGTGAGTCAGTCATCAACAGAACTTTTCACTGACTCAGTATCGATAGCTCATCATTAGTGACTCAGTGTCGGTGACTCACTATCGGTGGCTTGCAGTCAGTAACTCAACCATCGGTGACTTGGTGTTGGTGGATTGATTTCTATAACTCACCCATCGATGAATCATTTTATCTCTTCCTATTTTTTCCATCCTAAATTTTATTTGATCTATATAATGTAGAAAGCCTTGATTGGTTTTTTCTAATGGGATATAAATGGATTTTATTTATATCATTAATATCCATACACTCGTGTGCTTTCAGATAATCAAATCATGTGATCCAAGACATGATCTGACATTAATGGCATTGAAACCATTTCATTCCATGGATATAGGATCTATATTTTTCTAACTTCTAGGTTTTCACTTCTCTTTTATCATGGTTCACATAGAATATTTCTTCCCCAATGAGATGTACACCTATTCTATATCCCTCCTCTTCGGTTTTCCTTGTAATCTCATGATCGCAGGACCCCACTATGTTGCCACAAAGAAGAGTTTTGGTCAACTTTTGTTCTAATTATAGAGTCTATATTCTCAATTTAATTGTTAATCATGTGGGGAGGGCTTATTAAGGTTATTTCTCGAAGAAATTTGGAATCCAACATTTAACAAATATTAATGACAATGATGAAATACATACTTGATAATGTGATGGGAGTGGATTAATTTCGAGCTATTATTTATATCATTATTTATGATCTAACATGTTATGCGTGTATAGACTCTAAATATCGTAGATGTTGGTAGAATTTTCCAACTCATGGGTTGTGATTGATATCAATTATTTTTTCACTCTGAATAGTTGATGTAAATATCAATCTGATTAATCATTATGTCCAAGATTAATAAATAGATGCACTAGGATGAGATACCTTTTATTATCACCCCTTCCTATCAAAATTTAATTTAAAGAATAGTATTTGTAAAATATATATACTCCCTATTAGATAGGATTTTTTGTGAGTTGTGTTCTTTTGGGTATTGTTTTTTGTGTAGTTTTAATGGTGGTTGTTCTGCGATTTGTGTATGGGGTGTAATTTGGGGTGTGATGGCATCTTATTTTTATATATTGATTGATTTGAAAATGAATTGAATTTTTATGTAGTGGCACAACATCTAGGTAGTGGTTGGGTTTCGGGGCTACAAGAATAAGTTATGTCATGATCTAATTATTATCTAAGTGATGGGTGTGGTGTTTTTGTGTTGCAGTGCTTCTGGGTTTAGTTGTAAGATGATGATAGAGAATGATAATTTTGAAAAATGACAGTGGGAAGTAGTTGAATGGGAGTTCAGGAAAGGGGAGTGTGTAGTGGGTTGTTTTACCTTGGTCCTTCATCCTAGCGTGTCGTGGTTGACTGTGTAGCTGTTACATGTGATGTTTTTGGTAGTTTCTAGGGTAGTTATAGAAAAAAATAGAGAAATTAAAATACAAGGGAGAAAGAAAACTTGTTAAATAAAGGGGGTGGATTGATGTTTTTGTGGGGGTATTGTGTGGTTGTGTGTATATGGTTGGTAGGAATGTAAATTTTTATGTGTGGTCTAGTTTCTAACATGGAAACTCATAGATTGGGCTGAATTTTTGTTTACCTATATGTATAAACAATAGATTATTATGTTTTCTATTTTACAATCCTTCTATATTGAGCACTATGTTCCAAACACTACCATTTTTATGGGGGAGTGTTTTCTTCCTAACATCTAGATGGGAGGATGGATGTCTGGTAACTGACTTTTTCTTTCCCCCACTTTAATAAATTTAATTCCCAAGACTTTTCATGTAGGCTATAATGGATTGTTGTTTATTACCAATTTATGTTATTGGATGGGTGAGAGGGGTTTTCCCTAGTGCCTTCAGGATAAGTCATATGAGGTTTTTGGGAAGGGTGTTGTATGTGTGAGACCCTAATGTCTGCCCGAATGATATTGGAGTGGTTTTAGGCCCATGCGTCTATGGTAATGAATATGGTGTGGTTTTTTCCTAGGTGTGTCAGGGTAGGTGGCGATAGTGGGGCTTTGGGAAGGGCATGGAAGCACAATGACGTTTTCCGTTTGGGATGAAGAGTTATATAATGGGATGTGGTGCGGGGTACCCAACTATCGATGTGCTTACTATATAAAATTATTTTATATTTGTTACATGGTGAGTGTAACTTGGTGATGCTAGGTGGTAAGTATTCCCCTAGCTCAGAAGATGGGGATGGATGATGTGTTGCTGCTTAGTTTTATTTGTGTACTGACATAGGATTTTTGGTTTATTTGTTTAATTTATAATGAAACATTCATGAGGTATCAATTTTGGTTTCATTATATACATTTTTATTGGTGTTGTTTGAGGTGGATACATATTATCTTTTTATCTTTTTTACTTTAAAAGGTTATTTCTATTTAGTCAATAAGTTTTTCCTTATGGCTTTTCCATTCCATCTTGTTTTCAAAATCACAAATATCTTATGCATAAGAAAATCTATGTTTTACTTCTATAAGGAAAATTTTCTTCCCAAATGAATTTACCCCTTCCATGTATTCATTATTCATAACGTTATTTTTCTTAATTAAAAAAAAATCGGATTCATATCTAAAACATCAGAATCATATAATACATAGATATGAAGAATTTTTTTTAGGATCCGAATTCTGGATGCGAACTCTAATAAAGACCCATTCCGAATTCTGGATAAGAACTCTAATGTAGTTACATTCCGAATTCTGAATACAAACTATCATGAAGTTCCACTCTGAATTCTGGATATGAACTCTCATGAAGTTCCACTCAAGATTCAGGATAAAAACTCTAATGATGCTCAACTCCGAATTATGGATATAAACTCTCATGAAGTTCCACTCCGAATTCTGAGTCTGAACTTTCCTGAAGTTCCACTCAGAATTATGGATAGGAACTCTCATGTAGTTCGACTCCGAAATATGGATATGAACTATCATGTAGTTCGACTTCGAATTCTGATTACGAAATGATCAATGTTCTGACTCAGAGTTCTTGGAATTCATTATCTGAACTCTTATGAGTTTTGACCGTGAATTCCCATGAACTCTGACTCTGAACATTGTAAGTTCTGGTTCTGAATACTGGTGAAACTAGACTCTGAATTTCCTTGAAATTCATACTATGGATTTCTACAGAATTCAGGTTCCGAATTCATACAAAACAGAACCTGAATATCTCGTTATTATACAATCTTAATTTCATTTTGGTTAGACTCCAAACTTTTATTTTCTTACATTTCTATCTTCAATTTTACTTATTCTTACACTTGTTTCATTACAAAATGAAGGCTTGCTTTTAGTTATTGACTAACGGTTGGTTGAATGACACGTGTACAAGTCCCTCTATTATTCAAAGAAAAAATATGACCATTGGAGGAGGTATCTGACCATTGGATCTTAACCTATAAATAAGAGCTCATTTGAAAAGAAGCTACAACTTTTCGAATTTTTATGTTCAGAACTTCCTAAATTGATTTCTAGAGAGAGAGGCTCTTATCAACTCTCAAGCTTCATGTAGAAAGTTTGAACGACTTGTTCAAACCTGAACTTGTGTATATTTGCATTGTGCGACTCCGATTGTTTCTATGTACAATCAAGGGCTTCCGAGGATAGGAAGACATAGGTTCCAACAACTTGAAGTTGATGGATTCCTTGCTGAGGAAGACAGAGGCGTCGACTACCTGATAGTTGAGGGAATGCGGGGATAACTAGAGAGACTCCCATATTCATATCGAGGGCTTACCCTGGTGTGGTTAAGACAGAATTTCATGAAAGTATAAAGCAAGGGACCTTGATCTAAGGTTGTTGGATACCCTTCTCTTTGGGTTAAAAGAGTTATTGTTTGTTACTTGTAGTTTTACTACTATGTTTTCCACTGTGCATTTTGTATTGTTAAGGAAATTATATCGCTTATGTACTTCCTTACTTGAAAAATAATATAGTTAGATTCTATACACTTTAAGGTAGAATCTTAATCTTTTTTAACTTTTGTTATGTTTCATTTCCGGAATCCCTTTTATGGAATCAGGCAAGTCTTTAGGACTTAGAGGTGTTATGAATTTTGGTTATGAAAAATTTCCTTAGGAAATTTTTAAAAGGTACAATTCACCCCCATCTTGTATATGAGAATATCATTCTTATATTCGATCCTATGTTTGGTATTATAAAGTATATCATACTCAGTCACATACCATCATAATAATTGGTATCAGAGGATTGGTTCAATCTAAATTAATCTCATGAATAGATTCAGAAGTTATTTTTCTTAACGTTCATAATTGAAAATTCGGATTCATATTTTTGGATACATAATTTTTGGAATCTACATTTCGGAATCATAGTTAGGATTAATTTTCTTTCTTAGAGATACAATTTCTCTTGCTTATAAAATTTTCATCGTTTACAAGCTTTTTCTACTAACATGTTTTTCTAAAAAGACATTTATTAAAGATGCTAGGAATCAATATTGGTTATATAGACAATCCTAATCCAACCAGACCACCAATAATTGATGGTAATGTCTACGAGTATTGTAGAGATCGAATGAAGAATTTCATTATCAATACTGGGGTAGATAACATTTTTATTCATACTGGTGGATAAAAGATCCCAGATAAAGAAGTATGTTCCATTACAAATAAAAAAATCATGATTACCAACTAAACAATAAGGTATGCAATACATTACATTTTTAAATGACTAGGAATATATATAGACAAATTTAATCTTGTGAAACAGCTAACTGTATATGGAAGAAACTACAAGTTACTCATTTTGGTACATCAAATGTAATTGAGACAAGAAGAGACATGCTTAGATCTAAGTATCATGGTTTTAATTTTCCTTACGGATAACCAATTTGTAAGGTGCAACATAGATTAATGACTATCTTGAATAGCTTATAGTCAATGTGAGAGAAAGGTCTATATGACGAATCCCTTGTTGAAAAGATCATAGATATTATGCCCAATGAGTGGGAATCCAAGAGAACTACCATCGACGAAAACAGAAAGGTTACACAAATTTCCCTTGATGAGCTATTTGGAACTCTTCTTCAGTATGAGATAAGCATGAAGAGAGATGTTGACAACATAAATAAGAAAAATGCAAAATGGTAGTGTTACTTTTACCACAACTTCAAATCACATTAAAGTTAAGACTCCTATGAGAGTTACTAGATCCAGATCTAAGAAAGTGGTTATCCAATCTGAATCTAGTGAGTGTGAAGTCTCAGAAAATGAGTAAGCTAATCTTGCTCGAAGGATGAACAAGATAGCTTGACAGATAAATTTCCAATCCAAGTATAAGAAGAAGGAAAGGTATTAAAAGAAAGATTCATAGGTCACATGCTATGACTGAAAGAGATATGGACACATAAGACCTGACTTCCCTATGCTCAATAGAAAATAGAGAAAGGAAAGGAATTCTGAAAAGAATAGAATGAAATATTATGATGACAATTCTAAGATAGTATTGAAATCCAATGACACCCGAAGTGCTAGTGGTGGGGACTCTTCAGATGAATCTTCGAATTATGAATCTTCTGGGTAGAAGAATATTTGTCTTCAAGCCAGGATACCTATTGAAAATAATTTCTTGATGGATAAGGTACACAATGCTAAATCATTGACCAATGTATCTTTAAATACTAATGATAGTAAATATTATAACTCCTCGGATGAAGAATATTTTTCTAATGAAGAAAATAATTTACCTACATATGAAGAATTTTCAAGGATTGCTGATCTTCTTGAAAATGAGATTTCAAAACTCATGAAGAAACACGATAAGGAAAATTATAGGAATTTTATTCTTACTATGAAAATATAAGATCATTCTAAAAATCATGATAAGAAAAATGATGATTTTTAATGAATTTAAAAAAATCTAGAAGAAGTATGTTCTGAGAAGAATAATATTTCTAATGATCTTGAAAATGTAATTTCTATGAAAGATGTTTTTGAGCCTAGAACTAGTTCAAATGTTTTTGAATACAAGAACTGTGTTATTAAACTCAAATCCAAAATATTTTCTTTGAGGAAGTGTTTGTCAAACTTTACCTTAGGTTAGGAAAATTTTGATTAAATGTATTCACAAATCCGACCTCAATGGAATACTTCTGGATTTGGTTACAGAAGTTCTTAAATGATTTTTGGTAACAACAAATTTGTTCCTCACAGTGACCCATTCTGTACTAAATGTCAATGTGGTGGTCACTGGGAAAAGAATTGTTCCTTAATAAAAACCCAATCTTTAGTATTTCATAAGGATTTTTTTTCTAAGAATATGTGGGTAACCAAAATTTTACTTTCTGAAACTTTTAGATCCAATAAATTATGGATTCTGAAAACCTAACTTTTTCATATTTTCAGAAAAAATAGGGAATGTACGAATAGAAATACATGGTACATGGATAGTGGATGTTACTGGCATGAGATTAGTAATAAAAAAAATTTTTAAATGATTATCAAGATGAAAATAAGAAAAGTAACTTTCATAGATAATGCTCAGGGATAAATTATTGGTATAGGTAACATTGTTCTTCTTGGAAAAACTTTAATTTGAAATGTTTTATTTGTTAAGGGTCTTAAGTACAACCTCATCAGCATAAGTCAATTATTTGATGAAGGCTACCTTGTGAATTTTGAGAATGATAAGGGATTAGAACACAATTCCCAGGAAGATTTTATTCTTTCTACCCCTATGCAAGAGAATGTTTACACACTAAACATAGAATACATTAAGAGCTAATACATACCTTCCCTTAGTGCAATGTAATATCATTCTTGATTGTGGAATATAAGGTTAGGACACGGTAACCATAGGAACTTATGAAAACTCTCTAAGAAAGGATTCATTAAGGATCTACCAGAGCTTAGGTATGATTCTTCAAAAGTTTGTGACCCTTGTCAATATTGGAAGCAACATAAATCAAGTTCTAAATCAATCGGTGAAGTCACAACAACTAATGCACTACAGTTGGTGCATATGGATCTTTTTTTATAACACAAACTAGAATAATTGGGGGAAAGTATTATGTAGTTGTTTTAATTGATGATTACAATAGATTTACATGGGACTATTTTCTAGCATAGAAATCTGATGATTTTTCTTATTTGAAATGTTTTAGAGCCCAAGTCAAATATTAGAAAAACCTTCCATCGAAAACTATTCATACTGATCAAATATAGGAAAATGATATTTATTATTGATGTTGACCTTTTTGAGATTCTTGTAATCAATACACAACCAGAGGGATCTGTTAGATTTTTTGTGAATAAAACATGAGTTTCCCAAGGAGATATGACGAGGAGAATGAACCATTTGGAATATAACTTGTCTGTTTGAATTTTAATGCCCTCAATTCGGTGGGGGGAATATGTTATGTGGGAATATATACCGTCTACATTACTGGTTCCAAATAAATTTAGAACTCCACATCACACATTGGGGGTAATCCTAAAAAATCATTAGCAAATTCCTCCAAGAACAAATTCACCACATGAGGAAGTCCCCCCCCCAAGACCACAAACACCACCCTCCAATATGAGAAATAATAAATTGAAAGTATGATTGACCAACATTGAGAGTGGAGGTTTGGAATTACCTGACAAAGGATCCCACTCTCTGAGGAAAATCTTACCAATTCTATACAGAGACATGAAACGAACCCACAACTGTAATAATTAATGTGCACCTAAAATAAACCAAGAAATCCATTTTAAAGATAACTTCAATCATGTCCATATCCATGACCAAAAAATCTCATTATATCCCAATCCATGACATGGAGAACATAGATTAGGGACACATGGGGCCCTTATCCTTATTATTTTGTAAAAGGCGTAACCAACTCCATGTCAAATAATAAGAGCTCAGATGTCAGATTCAATAGGATCAAAAGACAAGAAGATAAAACAGACATAGACATACAAATATAAAATAAATCTATAGATATTAAAGATGAAATAATAATTTTACCTCAAAAATTTGAGGGCCTTGCATCCTATCCCACTAGTTTCTACTTGACAACATGAAGATGGTTGGTATCTAACTGAGTAAGACCACGAAAACCATACATCAGATCTTCACTACGATGAATCTAAGAAGAAGAATATGTAGTAATGTTGTCTCGACTACCAAAATGAGATCCCACCATCCATGATGGTTCCAACTGAGCATACATCCCCCTGGAAGACTCTAATCCAACACTGGCTTAAGAAGAATATATAGCTCTATAGAATCGCTCATGGATCCCGAATGCTCCACATCGATGATATATGATTTTGGAGGATATGTACAAGTAGGACGGGGATGTCCCACCATTTTTCATTTGGGGTACATGATAGACACATCATCCATGGAAATAGATGGATGCTTCTTGGAAGGATGTCCTATAATACAACAACCATTATTCCCTTTTCTCCTCTTACATCCTCTTATTTTTTGATTAATTATGACTACATATCATTATCACGGTTCTAGAGACACATGACCTTTTTCTATGATCAATATCTAAAATTCAATATTATTCAACCACATCAGCATATGTCTTCAACTTGAACAATAATACATGCAAGTAGATTTATTGTTGCAATCCTTTCGGGTCCCATTTAACCTACCCCTACACATCAGAGACTATCTCCAGGGCATGCCGAACCAGTTCTTCCAAACAGCTGGAATGCTCTATCACCGAATACTCCCCCTTGACATGACCTATAATCTCTAGGGAATATTGCGTATTCCATGACCTCATTGAAGTACACATTTATGTCATCCAAAATTATATGCACATGCTTCTCATCATAGATCACTGAGTCCCACCACCATCAACTGGGACCCTACAGCCAAAAAAATCACACTTCTCCTTGTCCACTTATAGGGAGTCCAAGAACTCAAACAGAAACTTTGTCTTCTCAATCCACCCCACTCTATCGTGAGGAACCGAGCTACTTCAGAAAGAATGAGGTTAATTATTCAATAATTCATTGGAATTATAATTTTGAGATCCAGGATGGGATTCCTTGGCGAGAGTAGGAGATGAACCTTCTCTTTTTTCTACATCATGAATGACTTGAATAATAATATCTACCAGCCTCTGATCAGATGGGGAGGGAGAACACTCTTTGTTTTTTTACTCGGGTTGTAGGGTAGCTTTTCAAGGAGGCTTGTTGATACAACATGAAATAGTCATAATGGAAAATCATCAACACCACAGATATGAAAAATTTCAGTAATAAATAGAGAATGGAGAAATAAAACATGCCAAAGAAACATAGTGAACAAACAACACCCACACCCAGTGTCCATGTACTACTTAAAGCCTACACATACCCACCAAGAATAGAATCCAAATCAACATCTAAACATCCCATGGAGATTTGAGGTCTTTAATGAGGTGATATAGCTAGACATCATACTCACAACCAGAAATCTGAGCCCATAATGTCTTAGCTCATGTATATCCAGACTCATCCGAATAAAAATTACCAAAAGAGATTAAAAACACTCTAATAAAATTTAGTTATGAACCAAGCCTAGTGGTCATGTGACCTATCAACTAACCCCATCCGTGGTAAAGCACGAATGGTGTTCCCGATCCCAAAGGCCTAGTGCCATTTCGCGTTTATCAATACAAGTGAGTGGGATCAATTTACCCAAACATATAAATTTAAAACAATCATCAATTTAAAAAGTATCTATCGGGAAAATCTAAACCAAAAAGACATTACAAGGTATCTGAGTTATGTATATATGTCAATAAATAACTAATAGAGATCTACTACCATAAAATGAACCAAATACCATCTCCAAAATCTATCATAAAGAAAGGATAGAATATTTCTAAAGACATCAGTGCAACACCGACCAAGAGGATCATTAAAAATATGAACCATAATAAAGAAGATCATTACCCTTATCTATACAAAACGATACCCTTTTTTCTTACACCCAAAGGGGTAATAAGCGTGTGAGCTATTTCCCAATAGGATGTCACCCAAAAATATTCCATGGTGTAAAAATTATATAAAAAATAAACTAGAAATATTACTAAATAAAATGAAATTCTTGAATATTTTAATTTAAAATAGTTTGAATATAAAAATCATTAAACAGAAGCAATTTTTAATAAAAACACTTTATCCTTGGAATTACTCAAAGTTACACTATGTGATGATGGTGAGATTTATATAGTCAAAGTGCACAAAAATTGGAGATTACCTATGGTTGTTCGATAGAAAATGGGATCCTATAACCTCGAGCAACTCGAGGGAAAGAATCCAAAATTCTACTAGTCTTCGGTCATCATCAACATTTAGTTATAGTATTCATCGTTATTATAGAGAGGTGAAATTGAGGCATAGCCACTTCTGTATCTATAGAACACTAGCCCCGGTCCACACTCATATCTACCAAGGCTTCCCATAGTGCTTAATAAATATTCACATTCCATAAAATAAACCACATTCCCACACACAGGTCCAATAAAGAATTACACACTCCAAAAACCAACCATTTTGACACCAGAAACAATTTCAAAATTCATACTCATACACAAAAACATACCAATCAACATTGATATTACAAAAATAAATAAATACAACATTTAATCAATTTACAAAACATTTCAAAAGCACACAACAAGGTATTATTTCAATGGTACACTAATTTCATGTGGGAATTATATTATAAAAGCAATTGCATGTAAAAACCATCAAAAGTAGCATTAAAACCACACTACTAATTAATAAAATATATTAATGAAGACAGTAAAGTATAATAAATTCATCAATTAATGTTTAATCATGGCATCATTATCCTTTCATATGGAAAACCCCAAAATACGATGTGAAATTTCCACTGCTCCTCAACCGCACCACAAGGAAAACGATTTAGATATAAATAACTTGATTAGCCCAGAAAGATCAAGGCTCAACCCTAATATTCGACATCTAGGGATATATAAGATTAAAATACTAACAAGAAGGGAACAAACCATAAAATAGTGGATGAATGAAAAAGATGAGACACTTACTTAAATACCCGAGGTTGAATCACAATAAATCAAGTGCAAAGTAAAAGATACAACAAAGGTGGAAGGTGGGTGAGGCTCACTATGAAAATGAAAACCCATGGGAGAATGAAAATGTGGGGGAGTTGGGGGGTTAATCCTAATAAGTGATAGAATAAAAACTGGAATTTTAATAAACTGGATTATCCCCTTGGTTAGTCCACATTGATGTAACCATGAAAACCATTTTGTGTGGACAGAGAACTCTACATGGTTACTTTTCCATGGTGCATGACCATGCTTAATCCATTCAGTTGTTTCAATCTCTAACCACAAGGGAATCCTTGGTAGGAGGACATTTACTACTAACCCTGCACCAACCATGTGCAAGGCTCTACCCACAAAAAAAATCCATTTCATCCAAAATTTCAAACAAAATCAATGAATAAACGATATATTAAAATAGAAGAATACATAAAAATTAAATCATAGATGTGAAAATTCTCTATAAATCACACTTATCAATGCTTTCCTTAAAGATAGGACATCAATGAATTCCCAATGATTAATCTCATGTCAACAAGAAAAAAACCATATGTATGTAAAGCTATTTTCATGATAACTTCATGTTTTCAATATTACGACTAAAACCATGTTTTTCAACCAAACATAAGAGAATATCACTATCACGAATATATAAATTATGGAGTTCACTGGTGTAATAAATCATTTTGTAGCTTCAACCAAAAAGTTTTTTTTTTATATTTTATTTTCAATCAAATAATTATAAATTTATTCATCATTATTTATAATTTATAAATTATTATTTTTTGTGTTTGATAAAATTCAATTTTTAATATGAAAAAGTGACAAATTCTATTTTTTCATGATATATAAATTAAATAATGACATTCTATTTTTGGAAATAATTAATTTTTATAATATATTATTTATAAATAAAATATTATTATTAAATAGTTTATATATATATATATATGATAATGTAATTTTACAAAGTTAAAATGGAATTTCAATATTTTTTTAGAAAATATTTATCGTAAAAAATATTATATTTCAATAAACACCTATTTTAATTTAAATTAATAAATTTTACTATTTATATATTTATATTTCTTAAATAAAATTATTATTTGGAATGATCACATAAAAAATATGAAATAATGATTGTTTCATAGTTTTAAAAGATAGATTAATTTATTTAAAATGTAACATAGTAAAGATATATTCTATTAATTATTGATTAATTGTGAACAATAAGTGATCGAATAGAATTCCATAAAATGAATAGTTTTATAAATATATATTTTCCCAATAAAATGTGTTTTTGAGTTTTAATATGATAAAACCTTTATGAATCCACTAAAACTAGTTTTTTGTATCATAGTATTCGAATAAATTGTTCATAAATGTTTTTTATTTCAATATAAAAATGGATTTATTGTAATCTATTTAGTTTAAAGACTTGTTAAATAATTAATGAATGTGAATTTTTGATAGACAATCCAAAAAACCATGGGATTGTATTTTATTTTTCATAGATTATTATATAGGATGTAAAACCTATGTTTAAAATATTATAAACAAGTCCTCTCAATTATCGAATATAAACCCATCCATTATACCATTATTATTGATTGAAATACCATTAAGAGAATTACAGTCAGCATATTCCTCTATATATCACTTTCATGGATCCCCAAACACTATTGATGCTCCTCCTAGGCATTTGGAAACACCATCTCGTGTTAAGGGATCAAATCATCCTAGTCATTATTCAAGAACATTTTTATATAATTAAATTTTAATTTAAATTACAATTTATGTAATTTTATTTTACATATCCATGTTTTTTGATCTTATTATTTCCAAGTGATGATATACCATATTAATTTTCATTACTCTGTTAAATTATTCTTTATGTCCCTCATTTTCTGCAAAAATAATCATGTTATTTTCAATGGATATCCTTTGTGATTACCAACATCATTTTCATTAATTTTAATTTTACAAGACATGTGTATATTAATTAAAATGGTGATTTCCATTAATGTATTACTGACTCCTTAATTTTTGGATTAATTCTAATTAATTATGATATAATGATGAATGATTTATTTAGAACACATATGCATGTAAATGATACGAAGGTTATGAGGGATCCCATAAATATATAGTGCATCAATTAATTCTATATTGATTTAGTTTCATGAGAAATCATGAATGAGATTATAGATTTAACCGAATCAATTATTGGACTTTTTCGACACATTTATCATTCCTTTTAATTAATCATTTTCATATGATTTGGATTTCAGGTTTAACATTATTTCTATATTCCAATGTTTCTTTAATATATCATGTGTTATCATGCCCTTTTATTCAATATTATCAATCTCTAATCATTAATGCTATATTGAAATTCCTATTGAATAAAATTCTATAAATTCATATTTTTAGTCATTATTTATTCCATTAATAGGATTTATAGAACCCCCATTTTTTAGTTATGTCCCTAGGGTTTCCCGTGTAGTTTAAACATCCATGGAATTTTTGAAGCATTTCAATGATGTTTTCAATAAATGTGGTTTCATTAATGTATCATTTTCATATGATATGTAAAAAATCTCACTACAACACCAGTATTATCAATATTACGATGGTAAAAATTGTACGTGTATGTAATAAATCATGATATAAAAGTTATTAAAGACAACATTTGTAATAGTTTAAAAAAAATTATTTAATAAGATATGTTACTTTGTATACCATTTTTTTAAAGACTCAAAATATTAACTGGGTTTTCATCATAAGAATGATCACATATCAAGGGTAGGAAATATTGTTTTTGTTTATATGATAGATTTGGTTTTTAATTTTAATTCGAGAGATATGAGGAATACATAATGGACATTATAGATGTTTCATGGATGTTCAAAATGATAAGATAACATCTGATATGAGGGAAATTTGAAATGGAATAATATAACTTGGGATAATATTTATCATATTTAATTCAATAATAAATACTTATAAATAAATTTTCACTAACTTCAAATTTTAAATATCATTAGAAATCCTAAAAAAACATATTTTTATTTCTTTGAGTCATCTTTATGTCATGCTGGATGGATCTAAAATTACCAAACAATTATTTTAAAAATATTTGTCCTAATGGATTTAATTTTCAAAATTAATCACAATATACTTTTATTAATAAATTTTATCAACACATAGTTTCATATGGAGACACATAAACTCTAATGTATAAGATATAGTTTCAGAAAACTCAACAAGTTGATGTTGATGATCATAGCCACCGATGAAATAAATAGAATACTATTATAGAATATAATTGAGGGTTTTATTTTTATCATATTCTAAACCTATAATTTTGGATTATATATATTTATAAAAATAAATACAATATCATGTTCTTATAAATGAAATAATCTAATTTTTTCTAAATATTATTTCTCTATTACATATAATTGGATGTTGTCCTCTATTAAATAATAATAAATGGGTAATTTATATATGGGAAAGATAATCTAGAGAGAAATATTATCACATAGTGATTATTTTATATAACATCTTATGTTGAATAATAATAACACCTATAAATTTTTGAACATTATATATTTTGGAGATTCCAATGATAAAAATCATGGTGATGTTTTATCATTTTCATATTGCTATATATAATAGGTGTATTTTCACTATGAAAATTTATATGATTATTAACCAGGAAACATACCAAATCATAAAAATTTATTTTCATGTTATCCTAGAAGAAAAACATAGTCACATTGGGTGGCTGTAGAAATTATGACCTTATATCTATAAAGTAATGGATTCAAGGCACCCTTCCTTGAAGGATTCCATGGGTTATCACAAGGGATGTAGGTGTTCTCTTATTCTCCAAATATATATTAACAATGTTCATTTAAATTTACCAAATTAAAATAACCCATAAAAAAGTCAACATCAATCATTATATTATATATAACGGTTTACAATACTTATAATAATATGTATTAAAAATTTAATGGGATTCCTCCACTAATAATTTTATCAATAAATATAGATAAAGGTATTTTATCAAAATATCATTAAAATTTGAAAAATAAATTCAAATAAAACCTCATAATAGGTGACTATTATTTTGATCATCAAAAATATCAATCCATAATTGAATCTGTAACTCTTTAGTTAATCTTACATTGTTTCATTTAAGAATCGAAAATATAATTCACCCTTTATTCCTTAAATAATCTACAATATTAAGAAAAACAATTCTATTATAATCATGTGTTTGTAAATAAACAATTAGAATGTGAATTACAATTTAGTTTCTAGAAAATCCATATAGAGGATGATAATCACTATTTATAATCTCATTGTGTTCCACCAGTGGATGTACAATAAAATTTTCATAGTCTCCATTCAAAAAATATTAATCATGATATTACCAACAATGATATGGAGGATGAGTGTGACCTATTATTAATGATTCACCTCATCTATTATTATTCCACAGGAATTTACTTTTTCATTACTCATAATAGGTTTTTATGTCCTGTCATTCTTAGTAGACCATATATTGAGGAATTTTTCACATAATTCACAACCTATATTAACATGAATTATAAGTGTTTGGGAATTATATTCTATGGCTATTTTCCCATATCTTTATCATTAGATTTATTCTTCCTGTCACATCCACATTACGTAGACTGATGATGACCCCATCCGTACATTATACATTTACTAGTCTCATTAAATTTATTTCCTCTATGCTTTATTCCTCACATTGATCAAAAAAAAATATAATAATTTTTTAGATATGAATTTTAGAGTAACCATTTAATTAAAAATTTATTTTCCCCTAAAAACCATTTTAATAATGGGTAACTCAAATCCCCATTCCCATATTGATTACATAATGATAAATTATTTCATATATTAATAAGTATGTTATGGTTGATTCTCATCAAAGAATTGTTTATGATCCAGTAAGAAATAGATCATCCTTTTTTTAAGGTTTAATGAAAATATCAAAAGCATACCACAAAAATTTTATAACAACCACATTGGATATACAAATAGATTAATCATAACTATATTTCAGCACATGATAGTTCACATCCATTTTCATAAGAATAATATATTGAAATATATTATATAATTTTTTTCGTAATCTTATTCCTTTCCATTGAGTTAGTTACATCATGTTGAATATCATAATTTAAATGGATCTAAAATTTTAAATTTCCAGCATATAAATGATAGAAAACTAATATGATTGTCAAATGTTTTGAGAACATGAGAATGAAATATATCTTTGTAGTTGTAATGACCCATTAATCCTATTATGAAAAATTAGTAAACAACTATAAGAGTGTGTATGTTACCTAACTAATGACTAAACAAAATTTTGTTACCTCATATGATAATTTTAGTGATTAATTTGATTAATATGTCGAAAAATAACTGTAACATTGAAATGTGATTTTTCCATTTATTTCTTATAATGATGGGATAAACAGTAATGAAATAATGGAACTTTTAATCAGACTCAACATTAACAATGGTATTTTAGGGAATTTCCAATGATGAAAACAAAAAATAATAGTGTTAGAAATAATAATAACAATAATGAGACATATACTAATGATAAATCACTTATATGAAGTATAAATCATGACACCATATTTTTAATAAACGACACTTTTTCCTTAACCTCGGTTATTGGTGTTAATCTTCTGAATCATTCATAATTGTTTGTAATGTGTTTTTTAATTTTAAAATAACATTCGAATGGATTTACAAACTATATATAAAACAAAGCCCAGTATCGTAAAAGATATGACGAATGATTATACTTAATTTCACCCTTTTAGAGATATTACCCCTCCATATATCTTTTCTAGTTAAATATACAATTTTACTATATAAATATTTATGTAACCCTATAGACCTTCCTGTCTCTATCATAGACAAGAAATTAATTACATTATACTATGAATTGACTCATCCATAGACCATTCCATTGAAAAATTCTTTGAAATATCTTGCGGGATATCACTGATGTTTTTTCATCCTAAATTCCTTAGGATAACTAATACTATCCTCTAATACCATATATAGACAAATTGGATTATTATACAAATTCTTTTTTATTTTTTTTATATTAATTAAATTTAAAATGCCCACTTCTAATGATTTCAATGGTTTGGTTCTTTTTGTAATCTTAGATTCATAAACAATTGTTTCATTAGAGTTATACACATATCCTATAATGTTTTAATTTGTATAACTCTTTATAGAAATATCACACATAATAACTATAATCAAAACATTGGTAAATAAAAAATATATTTGGTCCATATTACATGCTATGTAAAGGTAAAAAAGAAAATACATAATAATGATGTAAGATAAATGATATGGGATCAATAGAATGACATATGAAAACCAAACCACACACATCAATGATAAAAGACAAAATTAATGGTATTAATATTGTATGTTCATTAGATGTGGATAATAAATGAATAAATAAAAATATTCAATGAGATCACTACATATGGATAATACATAGAATTGTGGTATACATATAATCAAGGAAAAAATTTTCCATAGTGCTCAGTTATCATTTAAAATACTATGATAATTTATTTATTTCACTCCGCAAAACATTACAAATGGCATGTTTTAATCGAAATAAAATAATAATAGATAATTTATTATATTGGAAGCAGTTCACTTAGTATTATATTTTGATTAATATCACATGATATGAATCATTATCCAATGAATTGAATGGATATATAGGTCACATATATCAAAAAATAAAATTTCACAAATGCCTGCAAAAGGATCAAATAATTTCATCATATCCGATAACATGATTAAAATGGGATTTTTAACCACTACATCATATAATACCCCATTGAAATAAATGGTTTATATAAAAATATAATTATTTAATCATAAAATTATATATAAAAACATTAAACACTGTCACAATCATTTTTCATTTTATAACTGATGAAAAAAAAAGTTGTTTTAACAACCATCACTACTGGAAAACTAACCTTTACCAACGGTTTGGAACCGTTGGTATAGGCCTCCAAACCGTTGGTATAGCCTATACCAACGGTTTGGAGAACTGTATCCAAGTAAGCCGTTGGGATAGGTCTATACCAACGGATTTCCAAAAACCTTTTGTATAGGTAATATGAAATCTATATCAACAGTAATGGAACCATTGGTATATAAATTCCAAAAATAAAACACCCGGTGGGATTTGATCCCAGGACCTCTAGTTTATAACTCAAAGACTTAACCACTAACCTAACATGACTTTTTTTTTACATAATTCCATAAAAATATATATGTATTGTTCTAATTTTTTTAAATTTTGATATATATAATGTTCTCCGTAGGATGATTCAAAAAAAACACTAGAATTTTCCCAACGGTTCTCAAAACCGTTGGGAAAGGCCATTCCCAACGGTTCAAAGTTTGGCCGGAGGTTGAATTTTGGAGGCCATTTGCCAACGGTTTTGGCAAACCGTTGGAAAAGGGTAGCCTATCCCAACGGTTTGCCAAAACCGTTGGCAAAGGGCCTCCAAAATTCAACCTTTCCCAACGGTTTGGCCAAACCATTGCGAAAGGTGGCCAAAATATGGGCTTTCCCAACGGTTTGGCCAAACCGTTGGGAAAGGGTACCTATACCAATGGTTTGACAAACCGTTGGTATAGAAGCGTTGGGAAAAATCATTTTTCTAGTAGTGCATATCATTATGGTTTAACCTACGGAAATGAAATAACTATCATTAACATATTATAATTATATACATAATCCATTTATAAAAAGAATCACAATCCTAATCGTGGATTATAACCATAGTAAATCATATTTTACCTCAAATGATATCTTATTAATTTAGAAATGATTCTAAAATAAAAATCACATGATACATTTCTCATGGAAAATTAAATTTGAAGGAAAATATAAGTTTTAATAATACAAATTGATGATATATTTTCGAATTAGTTTTATTTTAAAATTACCCAAAAAATAAAAAATAATCCTTAAATACAATTTAAAACACTCCTTGTGAAAAAATAAGTTCAACATTAAAAAGATATTTTTTTTAAAACTTCTCAAATTTCATTTCGTTGAAAATATCCAAGGAAAAATATTAATGGTAATTTTTAAATTAGAAAAACCAATTTATTACGAAATATTAAAATTTCAATTTGAGAAAAAAATTTAATGAAATTTATATAACGTACTTTTCATTAATAATAAAATATTCAACTAATAATTTCTATTTTAATATATTTAGTTTTAATGACCATGAATGGTGACATAAATAGGAAAAATAATATTTCATTCACATTTTTGGAAAATTTATAACATGCCTAATTATAAAAATAACATGAAGATTAATTAATTTTTTTACAGAAAAAAATGTTTGTAATTTATTTGAAAATTCTATATAAATATTTAATTTTTTTAAAACATTGTTAGAAATTATGTATATATATGAAAAAATATTTTTTGAATAAGGATAGAAATAAAATAGGCTTTCATTAAAAAATCATTTAGAATCATGAGTTTATCATGTGGGAAAAAATTAATATAGAAAAAAAAATTTAAGATAAAACCATAGTAGAATGATAACAAAAAGGTAATTGGGATATATATCATAAAATATAATTTTTATAATGATAAACATAAATTATTTCGAAAATAGGGAAATTATATCACAAACCTTTTAAGAGTATGGTAAATTCTAATCAAACTACACATAAATGATTAAAAATAATGTATAATAATGATATCATTACAATAAATAAATTCATGAAATTACAAAATAATGGGGATATACATACACTTGTTAAATTATAATAGGTTCATAAATAATGTATGTCCCATGTAATAAAAATTAAAACAAGATTCCCTTACAGCTTTAGTAACTTTTGAACTATAAACCACTTTAAATAAAGAATCTAAAATGGATATTTAATTAGTAATTATTTTAAGGTGAATAAATATAAAACTAATTCAGTGGATTTATAAAAAACACATAAATTAAATGGGTTATAAATATTTAATGTGTCTTGTATTAATAAAAATTATGTTGAAAATCCCATAACATATTTATTCAATTCCCTCATACACATTTGAACCTCCTGTATAATAAATAAAATTTTATTATAGATGGATCATAGAACAATTATTATATATTTTATAAAATATTTTAGTTTCTAATGAACATTTATTTCTATTTTATTTATATTTTAATCTTACTATCATATTTTGGGCAATAAATAAACTGATTTTACGTCTATGTTATGATTTTTTAATGTTTGTACAAATACATTAATAATGAATACATAATATTTATAATTTTATCCATGAAATAAATATCATATATATTCAATATATTTTTATTTTTGTGAATCCATAATGAATATATATTTAACATCAAATTAATCATTAATGAAGATATTAGGAAATATGTATGCATCTGTTTTCATTAAATTTTATCAATAAAATGATAGAAAAATGGGTAAATAGAATATTAACATAAAATAAATATTTTATGTCATCTATATATCACATATATCTACTAAATGATATAATTTTTACCTTCTATGTAATGAAAATGTGAATAATTTAACAGATCACATAGTGAGGTGGTATTATACTATAGTAAGAAATTACATTATTATATACCCACATAATAGAATATAAGTATTTATATGTGAAATTGTAATTAAAAATTATTAATAATATCAAAAAATATAAAAAATAAGCCTTAAATATATCATTATATAATTTTTTGAGTGGTATTTATTCATAATAAATAACATCGATTCATTGGGAGGTCGTAAAACATATACACGAATAATGATTTGGTATCCCATTTAATGGTTGAGGATAATTATTTATGTTATTATATTAAAATAATAACATATCTGAAAATTTTATATACCAAATCTGTTATATCATGATAATTAATTAATTTCGGATAGAATAGATTAAGAAATAATATATAGATTCTTGACTAGGCACGATATCTAAATTTTGGTCAACCACCTTATATATGCTATAAAAGTATTCATAGGATGTAATTGTGTAATAAAAATGACATAAAGGATTGAAATAAATTAATGATGTTATTTGGGTTGGTGTTATTTTAGATTAATAGACTTGAAATTTTAATGTGGATTAGAGTTTTAGTGAACTTTTAAAAGTGAGCTAAGTCGAATAGTATTTTTTATTGGAAAGGTAAAGGTATTTCAATGATTTTAAAAAGAAAAAAATTTAAATATTTACCATTATTAATGATTATAATTTTTTTGGTCAACAATTGTGAATAAAATTGATTTTATAAATTTTAATGACAATTTAATCTATGTTTTTTGTATTTCCCATCGAATACCCATTTAAAACATAAATATAATAATTATTTAGTATGGTTTTTTATATTAATGTTAGCCAAAAATTAATAATAAAATATTATATAATATACATGATTTGTATTCGAAATATTTAATTAACTTTTTTAATTAATCAAACAGAAATGGAAAAATTAAATTTTACATTGAACCAATTGAAAATATGAAAAATGGTTTCTGATAGATAAAATTCAAATGAAATTTTTTTTAAACAAAATTAAAAATAGAAATGATAAATATGAAAAAAAAATAGATTAATAAATATATAATTTAAATATATTTTATTTGAAAAGATTTTTATATTATAATTAATCGTATACCTTCTTTATTTGGAAATACATTTTTGAATACATATTTTTTAAATAATTTATAGAAAAATAAACATTCTAAGAAAAATCCGAATAATTCACAATAAGAAGACATTGAAATTTAGATACAAAAAATATGTTTAATTTTACACATAAATCTCGTAAAATTTTCATGAATTTCATTATTTATTTTCTCACCGAAAACATTTATTTCATTACATGGTATTTTCATTACATATAATGAATTTAACAAAAAATGTGTTTTGTTATATATATATCATTTAATTATGTAAAAGAAATATATATGATAATTATATTATGTTTACTTCAATTAATCAATATGATCTTAAAATAATTGTAATACTGATAACATTTAAAAAAAAATTAATTATTTTCCATTGTTTATTAATAATCGGTGATGTATGTAAAATAATAATTTTTTAAATTATTTTTTTGGAAAAATATTCACTAATTAAAATGGTTCATAAGGACAACCTCTTTTTATCCACTAACTATACATCATGGAATCCAATAACATATATTGGTTTTTTTGATGTAAAATCTACATCTATATGATCCTAGAGAGGTGTCGTTTTTCATCTATTGACAGGATCCAACAATCACCCATATGAATTCCAGAATCCTTTCTCAGGGGTATAGCCCCACCGAAAACCTGTATGAAGAATTGTAAAAATTTGAATCCCATTAATTTGAAATGTAATACTATTATATATATATAAATATAATCCCAATTTCTTTCAAAAGGATATCACAATATCATTAGCATCACCACCTTACCTAATATTCATGTACATGTGTTGACAAATGAAATTATGTTAGATTCCTAGTACCACCTAGAGGAAGCAACTAGTTTTTAAAACCAAATATCTGGAGTCTAATTGAGGAAGGCATCCACCCATAATATTCCATGAGACTTGAACCAAAAATTATTAGTAATCCAATGGTCTCGACCATATAAAATGGTTATTTGAGGGAATATCAAAATAAAAATATACATCAAAGACAACTGGAAAATATTAATTCAACCCCACTAATTACATATCATAAAAAATAATTAAATAAAAAAATATAATGGTCAGATAGAATTCCCTAACCCATTTTAGTTACTATATCCTATCACGATTTTACCATCAGTTTGGATTCATTTTGAAAACAAATACCATCTCTATTATAACATAATTTGATTTTATTTATATTTATTTTTAAATATTTTTTATGTATCCTGTTATATTCATGAAACAACACCATTAGTCTAAATGAATATAAAATATATTATATTGTAATAACACATATTTTTTGATTGATGAGTAATAATTACACTAATTTGTTTTAATGATTTTATAAATTAATTTACTTTTATATATGTAACAATGAAAGCATTTATAATAAGCATTGAATTATCTATAATGTAATTTTAGGTTTCAAAAATAATTCTTCCTCAAAATGTTTTCATTGATACATATTGTTAAAATTTTATTTATTTTAATCAATTTGATAAAATTTATTGATGTGATTATGTATTACTTTACTAATCACCATGAAAATTGTATCGTTAAATTAGTTTTTTTGTTTTTCTAATAATAATAATTCTACCTTTAGTAGTAACAAATACAGATTTTCGTTAAACAACATTTTATTTTTATTAAATCCTTTAATTTAATAAAATAAATTTAATAGTATCTTATTATAACATAATATAAAATTATTTATAAATAAAGAATTTATTTACATGGGACTTAACATTATACTCTAATTTTTTATAAGTTCGGTTTTTTTATAAAAACTTGTTTTTCAAAATTCTATTTTTCTGTGCTTAAATTATTTTAATTTTAATAAAATTAAATTATTATATATTAATAAGTTTTTATGAAAAAACTATATTATATATTAAATAATATAATATTAAATCCAAAAAAATTATTTTCCTAGAAATTAAATAAATTTAAATTCAGGTATATGATTACATTTTTTAAATTATAATTGGATTTACATTTTCTGTCGAAGGCTCATTTAATAATATATTTTATCAAATTTGATAATTTAAAATAAAAATATGAAATAAACGGTATGATTAGTAGTATATAAACTATTTAATATATAATGGTCATGAACATTTATAATTAATTAACTAAACATTTGTTAAGTTTTACTTAATTTTTTAGTAATGTTAATTTTTTTTCAAAAAAATTATTTTCTACCAAAGAGTAGTTCTATTTATTTTTAAGACTGAATGTCATAAGTAATTTATTGGAAATTGAATAAAATACTTTTTATAACATATACATATATTTTTAAAATATAAAAAAAATATTTTTTTAGGTTATGTTTTTGTTTTTTCCATTATATATTTGGATGTCAATGGAAAATGAAAATTGAAGATTATGTAAATATAACATTTATTTTGATTAAGTTGTATAATTTTAATGTAAAATTAATTATTTAATTTTTTTTCCAGACACAAATTTATTATACAGTTATATTTCGTCAACATAAATTATTTGGAATCTACATTAATTTCTATTTTACATTTAGATTATATTTCAGTTTAAAATTATTAATTTCCTAACAAGTGTTATAAAATTATATAATGTTACAAATTTTAAATAACTAAAATATTACCAAATTTGGGTTATGTTAAAGTAAATATATATAACAATAATTATTATTTGAATGTTAATTTAGATACATTACATGTTAATTATTACTCATATAGTCAATATAAACTTCTTTCTTTTAACTAAAAATATATATATTAGAAACCATTTTTTTCATAGTGTTTTTGGGTTTCATTAAAATGTTTATTTTCGTAATTATGTGTATTGAATTTTCCAAAATGGATTCTAAATTTGGAATTATAATTTCCAATTAAGATTATAATCTCATTTTTATTTTTAGTCATAAAAACAGTTATCATGGTAAAAATATTATCATGGTATGGGTAATATAATTTAGCAAGTAATGTTAAAAGGTAAAATCATAAAATATATAAAAACCAAAGCATTATATTTTATTTAGGTATTTATATATCATATACACCCAAAAATGTTATTTATCATCCACATTTTTTATTATCATTTCCACACAAATTCAGTTGGATTTATGTATAAAATTATAAATATTTTTTCTCTAAAACAACCCATCATCCAATATAAATATCATTCCTCAGAATCACCATTCACCTCAAAATCATTGTAATTTTTTAAATAATTAACCTATCATCTTCTGTCCACTAAAACATTTTTCATGTTCTTTATTGTATAACCAATAACCACATCCTTTTTAATTAATGGATCATTCACGGTGGTGATATTCAATAGGTAATTTTGTTAAATGACTTATCATAAATTTTATTCTTCTTATAACATCTCCACAAATCATTAATAAATAATAAAATTATAACACCCATACCATTTAATATTGGATTATTAATTTTTCTTAATTTAATAACATATAAATATTTTTTTTATCATACCTAATTAGTCAATGAAATAAAACCATTGTCAAAATTAGAATAGTTAACAGTATCTATGGATACAAATTATTCATTTTCTACTAATTCCCTAAAAGATGATGATAAAATAATTATTAAGTATAGAAAATTTTTTAATAATAAAATTATAACTTATTTCATATATTAAATGTAATATATATACATAATATTGAATAAAATTGAACAAATATTGTGATGGTTAGAAAAAATTCCAAACATAACTGAAAATTTAACAATATAGTATTATTAAATGAATCATAATCATGTAAAAAACGATATATGAGGCCATTTATACATACGGTGTTGAATAAATATCCTTTTATCGCATTTCAATATTATTATTTCCATTTGAAACGAACACCAAATATTATACACAAGTGAACCGATCATGATACCTAGAGACAAAATAGACATTAATAATGAAATTTAATTTCAAAAAACTATGAAATTACCATAAATGAATGAAATTAAATTATAATAACTGAAATATAAGTAGAAATTTTCAATCCTATTTATTTATATAATTTAATTTATTTATCTAGGATATTAAAAGAATGTTCAGATCATTCACGCACTATGAATGGTATATCATAGCTAAATTTCTGTTCATTATGATACACTTAGACATCATTGATAATGTCATGATAATATTATGTATGAAAGGAAGTTTTATTTCATTATGTTTTATTTACACTTTTTTGTGTACTTATTTTTTCTATGAATAATTTATTCAGTTTAATAACTATAACCTCAATGATCTATTGTTTGTAATAGTTTCTCATATCACTTATACTTATATGAGATATATTCCCAAATTAAAACAATTCATTTCCTTTCATATAATACTATTTGATATAAAATATCATAAATTTATTCTTATTAATGGTAAATAACATTTCATTTAAAAATTATTATTTTTATTGGTTATATAATTCCTCACAATAAAAAGTTGTAATTATATTATTAAAATAATTTGCATTATTTTTTTTAATGTTATACTTATATGATTATACAATGATAAGATTCTATATAAAAATAATATTTTATATCATAGGTTATATTTCAACAGTAATAATTTGTTTTTAATTTTTGCACAAATATTTGATTCATTTGATTAATTCTCACTTCAATGATATGTTATTTTTGAGGGACACTTTTACTAAGAAATATAGTTTTAAATGATTAATATATTTTTTTGAAATAAATTTATTTCATAACAACATTTTAAATTTTTTATTAATATTCTTATTTTAAAATATATTTTTTTATAATAGGCAATTTTAAATTTCTCTATGTGTTTTAAAAGAAGTTTCGTTTAAATGTTTTTTGAAAGTGTTTATCTATTAAACAATTAATTCTTAAAAATTATATTTTTACCAAATTCTAATGGAATTTTTTACATATTTGTATTCATTGGAATTTACTTCCATCATGAAACTTTATTATTTTTTATGATTGCATAAAATGTTAATGTGGTTATGTTTAATTTAAAATATTTTCCTTTTATGTGAACAAATTTGTTAAAATGAGAGAGTTTAAATTGAAACTTTTTTGTACTTGAAAGAGAGTTTTATATGAAAATAAAACTAATTTATGTTTACGATATCATTATTGCGAATTTATTATGATGATGGGTGGTTATGTTATAAACTAAAAAAGGGTGATTCAATTTTAAATCTAGGGAATGTTGTTATGTTATTATGAAATGGGAGGTGGGTCTGTGATAATCCTAGGATAGGTGGTGTAATTATAACCCCTAATATAATAGATTGTCCATAGTTGGAGATTGACCATATTGGTTAGTCTATTTTTAAGAGTGATATAAAAAATACGTCTCATTTAACCTATTAATTTGTCTAATATTTTTAATGATTATTCATGAAAATTTATTTATTTTCAAAGTGTAAGATAATGAATTTTTATATTATAATTGATTTTTGGGGGTAAAATGGATGATTTTATGAAAAAAATGTAATGGTCCAGACCTGCATGGAACAATACATTTTCTATGACAATATTTAGAGTGTTCTGGCAGGTATATAGTAGCTCATTTCCAGATTTTTTCAAATATATATTTTTTCCATCATGGAGTCAAGGCATCATTAATTCATGGTGTTAGTTATTCAGGGAGTTAGCGAGTGAGGGAATCAGTGAGTTAGGGCGTCATTGTGTCAGGGCATCGTTGATTAAATGCATATGATAGATTGGGGTTCAGTGAGTTAGAGAGTCGGTGTGTCATAGAACTGGTGTATAATGGCATCCTTGAGTTTTGCAGTTGGTGAGTTAGGACAATGGTGTGTCATGGCATCATTGAGTTAGTGCATTCGTGAGTTGGGGTGTGGATGAGTCAAGGAGTTAGTGAGTCAATGCATCAGTGAGTCAGTCATCAACAGAACTTTTCACTGACTCAGTATCGATAGCTCATCATTAGTGACTCAGTGTCGGTGACTCACTATCGGTGGCTTGCAGTCAGTAACTCAACCATCGGTGACTTGGTGTTGGTGGATTGATTTCTATAACTCACCCATCGATGAATCATTTTATCTCTTCCTATTTTTTCCATCCTAAATTTTATTTGATCTATATAATGTAGAAAGCCTTGATTGGTTTTTTCTAATGGGATATAAATGGATTTTATTTATATCATTAATATCCATACACTCGTGTGCTTTCAGATAATCAAATCATGTGATCCAAGACATGATCTGACATTAATGGCATTGAAACCATTTCATTCCATGGATATAGGATCTAGATTTTTCTAACTTCTAGGTTTTCACTTCTCTTTTATCATGGTTCACATAGAATATTTCTTCCCCAATGAGATGTACACCTATTCTATATCCCTCCTCTTCGGTTTTCCTTGGAATCTCATGATCGCGGGACCCCACTATGTTGCCACAAAGAAGAGTTTTGGTCAACTTTTGTTCTAATTATAGAGTCTATATTCTCAATTTAATTGTTAATCATGTGGGGAGGGCTTATTAAGGTTATTTCTCGAAGAAATTTGGAATCCAACATTTAACAAATATTAATGACAATGATGAAATACATACTTGATAATGTGATGGGAGTGGATTAATTTCGAGCATTTATTTATATCATTATTTATGATCTGACATGTTATGCGTGTATAGACTCTAAATATCGTAGATGTTGGTAGAATTTTCCAACTCATGGGTTGTGATTGATATCAATTATTTTTTCACTCTGAATAGTTGATGTAAATATCAATCTGATTAATCATTATGTCCAAGATTAATAAATAGATGCACTAGGATGAGATACCTTTTATTATCACCCCTTCCTATCAAAATTTAATTTAAAGAATAGTATTTGTAAAATATATATACTCCCTATTAGATAGGATTTTTTGTGAGTTGTGTTCTTTTGGGTATTGTTTTTTGTGTAGTTTTAATGGTGGTTGTTCTGCGATTTGTGTATGGGGTGTAATTTGGGGTGTGATGGCATCTTATTTTTATATATTGATTGATTTGAAAATGAATTGAATTTTTATGTAGTGGCACAACATCTAGGTAGTGGTTGGGTTTCGGGGCTACAAGAATAAGTTATGTCATGATCTAATTATTATCTAAGTGATGGGTGTGGTGTTTTTGTGTTGCAGTGCTTCTGGGTTTAGTTGTAAGATGATGATAGAGAATGATAATTTTGAAAAATGAGAGTGGGAAGTAGTTGAATGGGAGTTCAGGAAAGGGGAGTGTGTAGTGGGTTGTTTTACCTTGGTCCTTCATCCTAGCGTGTCGTGGTTGACTGTGTAGCTGTTACATGTGATGTTTTTGGTAGTTTCTAGGGTAGTTATAGAAACAAATAGAGAAATTAAAATACAAGGGAGAAAGAAAACTTGTTAAATAAAGGGGGTGGATTGATGTTTTTGTGGGGGTATTGTGTGGTTGTGTGTATATGGTTGGTAGGAATGTAAATTTTTATGTGTGGTCTAGTTTCTAACATGGAAACTCATAGATTGGGCTGAATTTTTGTTTACCTATATGTATAAACAATAGATTATTATGTTTTCTATTTTACAATCCTTCTATATTGAGCACTATGTTCCAAACACTACCATTTTTATGGGGGAGTGTTTTCTTCCTAACATCTAGATGGGAGGATGGATGTCTGGTAACTGACTTTTTCTTTCCCCCACTTTAATAAATTTAATTCCCAAGACTTTTCATGTAGGCTATAATGGATTGTTGTTTATTACCAATTTATGTTATTGGATGGGTGAGAGGGGTTTTCCCTAGTGCCTTCAGGATAAGTCATATGAGGTTTTTGGGAAGGGTGTTGTATGTGTGAGACCCTAATGTCTGCCCGAATGATATTGGAGTGGTTTTAGGCCCATGCGTCTATGGTAATGAATATGGTGTGGTTTTTTCCTAGGTGTGTCAGGGTAGGTGGCGATAGTGGGGCTTTGGGAAGGGCATGGAAGCACAATGATGTTTTCCGTTTGGGATGAAGAGTTATATAATGGGATGTGGTGCGGGGTACCCAACTATCGATGTGCTTACTATATAAAATTATTTTATATTTGTTACATGGTGAGTGTAACTTGGTGATGCTAGGTGGTAAGTATTCCCCTAGCTCAGAAGATGGGGATGGATGATGTGTTGCTGCTTAGTTTTATTTGTGTACTGACATAGGATTTTTGGTTTATTTGTTTAATTTATAATGAAACATTCATGAGGTATCAATTTTGGTTTCATTATATACATTTTTATTGGTGTTGTTTGAGGTGGATACATATTATCTTTTTATCTTTTTTACTTTAAAAGGTTATTTCTATTTAGTCAATAAGTTTTTCCTTATGGCTTTTCCATTCCATCTTGTTTTCAAAATCACAAATATCTTATGCATAAGAAAATCTATGTTTTACTTCTATAAGGAAAATTTTCTTCCCAAATGAATTTACCCCTTCCATGTATTCATTATTCATAACATTATTTTTCTTAATTAAAAAAAATCGGATTCATATCTAAAACATCAGAATCATATAATACATAGATATGAAGAATTTTTTTTAGGATCCGAATTCTGGATGCGAACTCTAATAAAGACCCATTCCGAATTCTGGATAAGAACTCTAATGTAGTTACATTCCGAATTCTGAATACAAACTATCATGAAGTTCCACTCTGAATTCTGGATATGAACTCTCATGAAGTTCCACTCAAGATTCAGGATAAAAACTCTAATGATGCTCAACTCCGAATTATGGATATAAACTCTCATGAAGTTCCACTCCGAATTCTGAGTCTGAACTTTCCTGAAGTTCCACTCAGAATTATGGATAGGAACTCTCATGTAGTTCGACTCCGAAATATGGATATGAACTATCATGTAGTTCGACTTCGAATTCTGATTACGAAATGATCAATGTTCTGACTCAGAGTTCTTGGAATTCATTATCTGAACTCTTATGAGTTTTGACCGTGAATTCCCATGAACTCTGACTCTGAACATTGTAAGTTCTGGTTCTGAATACTGGTGAAACTAGACTCTGAATTTCCTTGAAATTCATACTATGGATTTCTACAGAATTCAGGTTCCGAATTCATACAAAACAGAACCTGAATATCTCGTTACTATACAATCTTAATTTCATTTTGGTTAGACTGCAAACTTTTATTTTCTTACATTTCTAACTTCAATTTTACTTATTCATACACTTGTTTCATTACAAATTGAAGGCTTGCTTTTAGTTATTGACTAACGGTTGGTTGAATGACACGTGTACAAGTCCCTCTATTATTCAAAGAAAAAATATGACCATTGGAGGAGGTATCTGACCATTGGATCTTAACCTATAAATAAGAGCTCATTTGAAAAGAAGCTACAACTTTTCGAATTTTTATGTTCAGAACTTCCTAAATTGATTTCTAGAGAGAGAGGCTCTTATCAACTCTCAAGCTTCATGTAGAAAGTTTGAACGACTTGTTCAAACCTGAACTTGTGTATATTTGCATTGTGCGACTCCGATTGTTTCTATGTACAATCAAGGGCTTCCGAGGATAGGAAGACATAGGTTCCAACAACTTGAAGTTGATGGATTCCTTGCTGAGGAAGACAGAGGCGTCGACTACCTGATAGTTGAGGGAATGCGGGGATAACTAGAGAGACTCCCATATTCATATCGAGGGCTTACCCTGGTGTGGTTAAGACAGAATTTCATGAAAGTATAAATCAAGGGACCTTGATCTAAGGTTGTTGGATACCCTTCTCTTTGGGTTAAAAGAGTTATTGTTTGTTACTTGTAGTTTTACTACTATGTTTTCCACTGTGCATTTTGTATTGTTAAGGAAATTATATCGCTTATGTACTTCCTTACTTGAAAAATAATATAGTTAGATTCTATACACTTTAAGGTAGAATCTTAATCTTTTTTAACTTTTGTTATGTTTCATTTCCGGAATCCCTTTTATGGAATCAGGCAAGTCTTTAGGACTTAGAGGTGTTATGAATTTTGGTTATGAAAAATTTCCTTAGGAAATTTTAAAAAGGTACAATTCACCCCCATCTTGTATATGAGAATATCATTCTTATATTCGATCCTATGTTTGGTATTATAAAGTATATCATACTCAGTCACATACCATCATAATAATTGGTATCAGAGGATTGGTTCAATCTAAATTAATCTCATGAATAGATTCAGAAGTTATTTTTCTTAACGTTCATAATTGAAAATTCGGATTCATATTTTTGGATACATAATTTTTGGAATCTACATTTCGGAATCATAGTTAGGATTAATTTTCTTTCTTAGAGATACAATTTCTCTTGCTTATAAAATTTTCATCGTTTACAAGCTTTTTCTACTAACATGTTTTTCTAAAAAGACATTTATTAAAGATGCTAGGAATCAATATTGGTTATATAGACAATCCTAATCCAACCAGACCACCAATAATTGATGGTAATGTCTACGAGTATTGTAGAGATCGAATGAAGAATTTCATTATCAATACTGGGGTAGATAACATTTTTATTCATACTGGTGGATAAAAGATCCCAGATAAAGAAGTATGTTCCATTACAAATAAAAAAATCATGATTACCAACTAAACAATAAGGTATGCAATACATTACATTTTTAAATGACTAGGAATATATATAGACAAATTTAATCTTGTGAAACAGCTAACTGTATATGGAAGAAACTACAAGTTACTCATTTTGGTACATCAAATGTAATTGAGACAAGAAGAGACATGCTTAGATCTAAGTATCATGGTTTTAATTTTCCTTACGGATAACCAATTTGTAAGGTGCAACATAGATTAATGACTATCTTGAATAGCTTATAGTCAATGTGAGAGAAAGGTCTATATGACGAATCCCTTGTTGAAAAGATCATAGATATTATGCCCAATGAGTGGGAATCCAAGAGAACTACCATCGACGAAAACAGAAAGGTTACACAAATTTCCCTTGATGAGCTATTTGGAACTCTTCTTCAGTATGAGATAAGCATGAAGAGAGATGTTGACAACATAAATAATAAAAATGCAAAATGGTAGTGTTACTTTTACCACAACTTCAAATCACATTAAAGTTAAGACTCCTATGAGAGTTACTAGATCCAGATCTAAGAAAGTGGTTATCCAATCTGAATCTAGTGAGTGTGAAGTCTCAGAAAATGAGTAAGCTAATCTTGCTCGAAGGATGAACAAGATAGCTTGACAGATAAATTTCCAATCCAAGTATAAGAAGAAGGAAAGGTATTAAAAGAAAGATTCATAGGTCACATGCTATGACTGAAAGAGATATAGACACATAAGACCTGACTTCCCTATGCTCAATAGAAAATAGAGAAAGGAAAGGAATTCTGAAAAGAATAGAATGAAATATTATGATGACAATGCTAAGATAGTATTGAAATCCAATGACACCCGAAGTGCTAGTGGTGGGGACTCTTCAGATGAATCTTCGAATTATGAATCTTCTGGGTAGAAGAATATTTGTCTTCAATCCAGGATACCTATTGAAAATAATTTCTTGATGGATAAGGTACACAATGCTAAATCATTGACCAATGTATCTTTAAATACTAATGATAGTAAATATTATAACTCCTCAGATGAAGAATATTTTTCTAATGAAGAAAATAATTTACCTACATATGAAGAATTTTCAAGGATTGCTGATCTTCTTGAAAATGAGATTTCAAAACTCATGAAGAAACACGATAAGGAAAATTATAGGAATTTTATTCTTACTATGAAAATATAAGATCATTCTAAAAATCATGATAAGAAAAATGATGATTTTTAATGAATTTAAAAAAATCTAGAAGAAGTATGTTCTGAGAAGAATAATATTTCTAATGATCTTGAAAATGTAATTTCTATGAAAGATGTTTTTGAGCCTAGAACTAGTTCAAATGTTTTTGAATACAAGAACTGTGTTATTAAACTCAAATCCAAAATATTTTCTTTGAGGAAGTGTTTGTCAAACTTTACCTTAGGTTAGGAAAATTTTGATTAAATGTATTCACAAATCCGACCTCAATGGAATACTTCTGGATTTGGTTACAGAAGTTCTTAATTGATTTTTGGTAACAACAAATTTGTTCCTCACAGTGACCCATTCTGTACTAAATGTCAATGTGGTGGTCACTGGGAAAAGAATTGTTCCTTAATAAAAACCCAATCTTTAGTATTTCATAAGGATTATTTTTCTAAGAATATGTGGGTAACCAAAATTTTACTTTCTGAAACTTTTAGATCCAATAAATTCTGGATTCTGAAAACCTAACTTTTTCATATTTTCAGAAAAAATAGGGAATGTACGAATAGAAATACATGGTACATGGATAGTGGATGTTACTGGCATGAGATTAGTAATAAAAACAATTTTTAAATGATTTTCAAGATGAAAATAAGAAAAGTAACTTTCATAGATAATGCTCAGGGATAAATTATTGGTATAGGTAACATTGTTCTTCTTGGAAAAACTTTAATTTGAAATGTTTTATTTGTTAAGGGTCTTAAGTACAACCTCATCAGTATAAGTCAATTATTTGATGAAGGCTACCTTGTGAATTTTGGGAATGATAAGGGATTAGAACACAATTCCCAGGAAGATTTTATTCTTTCTACCCCTATGCAAGAGAATGTTTACACACTAAACATAGAATACATTAAGAGCTAATACATACCTTCCCTTAGTGCAATGTAATATCATTCTTGATTGTGGAATATAAGGTTAGGACACGGTAACCATAGGAACTTATGAAAACTCTCTAAGAAAGGATTCATTAAGGATCTACCAGAGCTTAGGTATGATTCTTCAAAAGTTTGTGACCCTTGTCAATATTGGAAGCAACATAAATCAAGTTCTAAATCAATCGGTGAAGTCACAACAACTAATGCACTACAGTTGGTGCATATGGATCTTTTTTTATAACACAAACTAGAATAATTGGGGGAAAGTATTATGTAGTTGTTTTAATTGATGATTACAATAGATTTACATGGGACTATTTTCTAGCATAGAAATCTGATGATTTTTCTTATTTGAAATGTTTTAGAGCCCAAGTCAAATATTAGAAAAACCTTCCATCGAAAACTATTCATACTGATCATAGAAGAGAATTTCAAAATTCTAATTTTGAAACATTTTGTAGTATAAAATGTATTACTCAAAACTTCTAAGAACCCAGAACACCTCAAAAAATGGTGTTGTTAAAATAAGAAATAGAATTTTTCAAGAGATAACTAGTAACATGTTGAGTGAGTTTTCTGTAGCTAAACATTTTTTGGCTGAAGCTATAAGTACTGCTTGTTATACTATAAATTGAGTTTTAGTTAGACCTTTTCATAATAAACCACATTATTATTTATGGTATAAAACCTATAATTTCCTACTTTAAGGTTTTTGGATTCAAGGTATTCATTATGAATACTAAAGATAACTTACACAAATTAGCACCGAAATCTGATGAAGGAATTTTCTTAGGCTACTCCACAATTTCTAAGGCTTATAGAGTTTTTAACAAAAATACTTGTACTATTGAAGAGAAATTTCATGTAAAATTTGATGAATCTGATACGTTTTTTAAACAACCCCAACCTACATTGTCAGATGTGTTTTCAAAAACTGATTATCAACCTATGAAAGAAAATCCCTTTGATAAAGAAAATATTCAAGAAGATGCTTCTGAAACATTTACCCCAGATGATTTCCTACCCTATGTTGATGGAAAAGTTTTAAAAATCCCAAAATAGTCATTTATTAAGAATCATAATAGTGATAGTATCATTGGTTATGTGAATCAACCTATAAGGACTAGAAGTTCCTTATGAAATGAAGTAGAGCACCCATAATTTCTGTCCTAAATAGAACAAAAAAGAACTGACGAAGCTTTAGGTGATGACGATTGGATTAAAGCCATGAAAGATGAAATAAATGAATTCCAAAGAAATAATGTCGGGACCTTGGTTGAAAGACCTAAGGAAACATCTGTTATTAGAGTAAAATGGGTCTTTAAAAATAAGTGCGATGAAAATGGAATCATCGTAAAAAATATAGCTAGATTGGTTGCTAAATGATATAATCAACAAGAAGGAATAGAATATGAAGAAACCTATGCTCCAATATCTATACTTGAATCTATTCACATTATACTTTCCTTTGCAGCATTCATCAATTTCAAGCCTTTTCAAATGGATGTAAAATGTTCTTTCTGTAATCATTTTGTTCAAGAGGATGTTTTTTTGAACAACCTCCTAGCTTTGAATACACAAAGCATCCTGGTCATTTTTTTGACTTACCAAAGCTCCGTACGGCCTTAAACAAGCCCCTCAAGCATGGTATGATAGACTTACAATATTATTTATTCAAAATAACAATGTTAAGGTAAATTCATATCCAACTATTTTCATATGGAAATATAAGAAAAATGTATTTATAGTTCAAATTTGTGTTGATGACATTATATTTGGTTCAACCCAGCAATCCTTAACTGATTCCCTTACGATGCTAATGAAATATGAGTATGGAATGAGTATGATTAGGGAGTAAAAATTTTTCCTTGGTTTTCAAATTTCTCAAAAACCAGTAGATCAAAGATCTTTTAGAGGTATGATAGGAAGTCTACGTTACATGATAGCTAGTCGACAAGACATTATGTTTTTAGTATTCTTATGTGCAAGATATCAATCCAATCCTAAGGAATCACATATAAACGTAGTGAAATTAATTTTTTCTACTTAAATAGAACCATGGATTTAGGACTCTTTTATACTTCTAAAAATGATTTTGTTTTAAGAAGTTTTTTAGATGTTGACTTTTCTGGATTTATAATGGATAGAGATAGTACATCCGGATGTTATAATTTATTAGTAGATTCATTATTTTCTTGGTCTTGCAAGAAGAAACACTCATTATAACTCTCCAATGCTAAAGAAGAATATGTACTGGCTTCATGTTGTTGTGATCAAGTGTTGTGGATGCAACACAAACTCACAGACTATGGCTTTAATTTTACTAAGAATCAAATTTGTGTGATAACACAAGTGCCATTTCTCTTAGAAAAAACCCTGCTCATCACTCCCATTCAATGAACATAGACATTAGGCATCACTTTCTTAGGGATCACACGCATAAAGGTGATATCGTTCTTCAGTTTATCAGAACACAAGATCAACATGCTGATATTTTCATAAAATATTTACCCTCTGATAGATTTTAATCCATTAAACAGATGTTAGGAATGACAAACATAATTTAATCGTACTTAATTAACATTTTCCTAAATAATTCTTCTAACAGTAATAAACTCCTTCTCATAGGAGGAGTACATGTGTTATGAAGTTTTTCCAAATATTCATTATGAAGTTTTCGTAATGGAAATTTTCTTAAAAAAGTTTTCATACTGAAAATATTCGTAATGAAGTTTTCATTCTGGAAATTTTCGTAATAATGTTTTCATACTGGAAATTTTCCTAATGATGTTTTTCATACTGTAAATTTTCATAATGAGAATTTTCATAATGAAAAGTTTCTTAATGAGAATTTCTCTTACTGAGAATTTTTTGTAATAGGAATTTTCGTAATCATATTTTATGTAATCGAGTTTTGGTACTCATCGTTTTTGTAATAAAGTCTTCTTTGATCTTATGTTTTTCGTAGTAATTTTTTCGTAGTGAGTTTTTTGTAGTCAAATTTTCATAGAGAAGAATATAACCTATTACTAATAATCTTCCTAGATAATCATAAAGGTATGAATTCCTTACATAAGTTTTTGTAGTCACTTTTACTTGCTGGTCGATTCTCTTGTTTTTAAATTTTTCGGAATCATTTCTTCTCAAATCCGAATGTTTTAAAACCTCAAAATATCAGATTCATGATTTCCTTGTGGGTACATTTTAAACTGTCAGATCAGATCAGAGAGTTTTTCAACCATTAGATTGGTTTTGGAAGATGAAAGGTCACCTCCTCTACCTATAAAAAGGGGACCACTAATGCTATCCCACGTCGATTTCAAAGACATCACGTGTCAATGCTCTGCCTCAGTTCGTAAAGCCTGTTCCAAATCATTCAGTGCTCCTCCATTACAAATATCTATAGAATCCACATCACAAGAAATGTCTATTATCAATCCAATCTCAAGTTGGTTAGTCTACAGGGAACAGTTGGTCCATCTGAACTTTTTTAGTAATTATAATTCCTTTATTTCTAAGAATATCAAGCTAAATCGGTGGAAAGATTAATTCATATCAAAGTCAACGGATCAGGATGTTGTTTATATAGATTTTCTTGTAGAATTTAATGATTATATTTCCTTCGATGAAGTAGATGTTAGAGAAAAATTCTCCATTTAGAGCTATGGAAAGACTTACAAGCTTTCTTACACCAAGGATGCAAGCTTGGTGGGATTATTATATGATGGTGAAACTGAATTTTGTTCACATAAGTTACCAGTTGTTTATGGAAGTTTCAGCAAATTTAAGGTAATGGAATGCCTTGGGCTCAAAGATGAAAAAACAGCAAAGATTCACATCACTCCACCAACAACCGGATTTTATAGTTGTGGGTTCAAGGGTTATTCGTTTTGAGAAGAGGTGATAAGGATATTCTAATGAAATGTGATATTTATATCATCGATTTCTTGGTAAATATAAGAAAGATCAATCCGATGAGGCATAATCTTATTACGGTTATGAACATCATGAATGGGACTTTAAATGCTCAAATTATTGTGTATTCTGCTCTTCTCTCCATGATAATTATTCGGTGTCTTGATTATTTCAAGGTTTCATGAACTTCTATGGTGAGAAATTGTAAGGTGATGCTGATTAGTGATGGAACCTAAAAGATGATGAAAGTTGGTTTATCAAAATAGCCAGGTGAGTTTTATGATCTTCCAGAGGAGGAGGCAGAAGTCGTTCCGGAAAATGTAGAGAATGTTGAACCATCTATGAGTATAGGGAAAAAGAGGAAGATGAAGGAAGTGGTGGCTAATGACGAGACCCCTAAATCTAAGGAAACTCAATCCGCACCTCCCATGCCGAAGAAATAGAAAGCATATCTAGATGAGGTGGTTGCTAAATGGAGGGAAGATAAGGAGAAAACGAAAGAAGGGGAACCAATGTTCGAATTGGACATAGCTGAAGCTAAATCCGTAAGGGAGAAGACTGTTGAATACCTTAATAATGTAGAAAAAGAAAAGAAGATGAAGAAGAATATGTCTAATTCTGAAGTTGTACAATCTCTTTTGAGAGCCACAGAAGTAGCTTCCATGAATATTCATGTACCAGAAATGATCTTTGCGGAGTCTTTACCTGAGACTCCGGGGAAGAATTTTGTCACTCCGGAAAAATCTAAGGAGAAAGAAGTGTTTGAAGAAGTTGAAGAAGAAGTTTTTGAAGAAGTCCAAGAAGAAGAGGATGTAAAATAAGAAGATAAAGACAGTGGTGACATATATTATCTGATTAAACAAGTTGAATATTATCAAGAATAGGAAAATCCATCAGAAAAATTACCTCTCTAAACATCTGAGGCCGATTCATCAATGCATGTCACTCTGGGAAAGGGAGGTGAGAAAGAAGGTAAGAAAGATGAACAAAATGAAGACGAAAAAGAGAATAAATTATCTGAGGAAGAAATAAATGAGATTAACTTTCTTGAAGAAGTAGTAGAGAAAGAGAAACCTGATGAAGATAATATAGTTTAACTATCTAAAAGTGAGGAAGGATATCCTGATGAGGAACCCATTCCGAAAGTTGAAAAGGGTAAGCAAGTGATTATGGACACCCCAACAAAATATATCATAAGGAAGAAGGATATTAGTGTCTCTTCAAAAATAAAGTTGGTGGAAAATGAATAAGAACAATCCCCGATCATGGTGTCTAATTCAGAATCATCAGCACATGGACATGATTTTGTTGTTTAGTCGCTGAAGAAGATGGTAGATACAATTCTGATATTTCCCACCATAGACTCCGAATTTCAGATGACTCAACACAGCCTAAATTAGAAATCAAAATCTGTATCCATGGTGATAGATAAGTGTGTAAAGATTGGGGATGAGTATAGAAATTTTCTTATCAATTATGAGGTCCATAGAAAATCATGCAGTAAATTGACTTTATGGTCAAGGAAAATCAATGAGGATTTTTTAGATCTTGATACCATTCAAAATGATGTAGAAGAAGATTTTGACATCGAGGATTCCAAAATGAATAATCTTCAGGATAAGATGGCCCTTGATAAAAATTCTCGGAATCAAAAGGTGAGGGATCTGAATGGGAAGCTTAACTTAGTTTCCCAAAACTGGAAAGGGGAAAGAGATCTCCATATTGAGATTGAAGATAATCTTGTGATGCAGGATGAAATTCTTAAGGTGCACATTCTGAGGCTCTGAAGGCTCAATATGGAAGGATTAAATCATTATAAAAAGAACTTGAGGAGGACCAAAAATACTTGAAGAAGCTGGAAATCATGTTGAAGAAGTTAATATCCAAGGAAAAAAAATACAAATAGGCCAATCCGATTTTTTGTTGCATTGACTATCATTGTAAGAATTCATTCAATTATAATGAAATCATTGGTCGTTTGTATCTTGTGTTATTATGTACTAATGTTTCAGGTACTTTATTTTTATTCCATTCCCATAAATTCTTTTTGAAAATCACAAAGGGGGAGAAGGAAAAAGAACTACTCAAAAGGGGGAGAAAGAAAAATCTATAAGGGAGAAGAAAATTTTCTAAGATAAAAAATTTTCATAAGTAAGGGGGAGTTTCTCATTTAAATTTTTTTCATTCCCATGATAATGAAAACACCATTCTAGAAGTCCATAATGCAATCCTTAGAGTTTCAATGTCTAAGGGGGAGTTAGTTGTATTCACCATCATCTATGAACGAATGGGGATAAATTTTAATTACAAAGTCTAAAGAAATTTTTTTCTAAGTCCTTATATTCTTTTTTGACAGGTTTTTCATGCTTTCCAAAAAGGGGGAGATTATTGAGTTAATAAGGTTTTCCTTATGACTTTTTATTCATTATTGTTTTGAAAATCACAAACACCTTATACTTAAGAAAATATATTCTTTACGTATATAAGGAAAATTTAATTCCCAAATGAATTTACCCCTACCATGTTTTCATTACTTTTATCAATATTTTTCATAAGTATAAAAATTGGATTCATATCTAAAACCTCAAAATCATATAATACATATATATGAAGAATTTTGTTTTAGGATATGAATTCTTTCTACGAACTCTAATGATGTTCCATTCTGAATTCTGGATTGGAACTCTAATGTGGTTCCATTCCAAATTCTGAATACGAACTCTCATGAAGTTCCACTCCGAATTCTAGATACGAACTCTCATGAAGTTCCACTCCAAATTCTAGATACAAACTCTAATGAAGATCAACTCCGAATTCCAGATACGAACTCTCATGAAGATCCATTATGAATTCCATGTACGGACATTCATGAAGTTCCACTCCGAATTCTAGATATTAACTCTCATGTAGATCGACTCCAAATTATGAATACGTAATCTCATGTAGTTCAACTATGAATTTGGATTACAAACTTATCTATGTTTTGACTTTAAGTTCTCTGAATTTAGACTCCAAACTCTTATGAGTTTTCACTCTGAATTCTCATGAACTCTGACTATGAACATTGTATGTTCTGCTTCCGAATACTGGTGATACTAGACTCCGAATTTCCATGAAATTCAGACACCATATTTTAAGAGAATTCAGGTTCCTAATTCCAAAAAAACAGAATCCGAATATCTCTTTATTATAAACTCTGAATTTCATTTTGGTTAGACTCTGAACTTTTATTTTCTTACATTCCGAACCTCAGTATTACTTACGCTTACACTTGTTTCATTAAAAAATGATGTCGTCCATTCAATTACCGTTGGTTGAGTGACACGTGTACATGTCCCTCCGAAATTCAAGGAAATATATTTCTGTTGGAGGAGGGAGCCGACCGTTGGAGCTTCACCTATAAATAGGAGCTCATTTTAAAAGAGGCTACAACATTTTGAATTTTTATGTTCAGAATGTCTTGAAGTGATTTATAGAGAGAGAGGTTTATATCAACTGTCAAGCATCGTGTAGAATGTTTGAATGGCTTATTCAAACTTTTCCTTGTGTAAATTTCTTCGTGGGACTCTGATTGTTGCTGTGTACAATCAAGGGCTTCCGGGGATAGGAAGACAGAGGTTCCAAAACCTTGATGTTGAGGGCTTCCTTACTGAGGAAGACATAAATGTCGACTACCTGATAGTTGAGGGCTTCCAGGGATAGCAATACAGACTCCGATCTTCATATCGAGGGCTCACCCCGGTGTGGGTAAGACAGACTTTCTGGAAAGTATAAATCAAGGGACCTTTATAGAAGGATGTTGGATACACTTCTATTTGGGTTAAAATAGTTATTTTTTGTTACTTGTAGTGTTACTACTTTGTTTTCCGCTGTGCATTTTGTATTGTTACCGAAATTATAACTTTCGTATACTTTCATACTTGTTCTCTGATATAGTTAGATTCTTTATGCATTAAGGTAGAATCTTAATCTTTGTATCTTTTATTATGATTCATTTCCAGAACCACTTTTCCGGAATTAATCAAGTATTTAGGACTTAGAGTTATCGTGAATCTTGGTTATGAAAAATTTCATTAGTGAATTTTTAAAATGTACAATTCACCCCCCCCCCTCTTGTATCTGAGGATCCCTTTCTTATATTCAATCCTACATTTGGTATTATTGAGTATATCATACTCTGTCACATACCATCCTAACAAATTCCCCACACTTTTGTGATATTTATATTCACTTTGTGCTTGTCTTCATCACGTAGCCTATTGGATGTGGGGTACATGGTCCATTGTATATCCTTTATATTGAGTATGGAAGGCCTCAAAATCATTCTATCCCTTCCCTCATCTTGAATAATATGGTTCGTGATAAGAATTGTATCAGAGGTGATGGTTGATATATAATATGGAGTTTGAAGTTAGGATTTGTGAGGATTGCATGGGTACCTAGGGTAACTATTGTAGGTGATCTTGGTTCATGACATAGGCTAGGTAAAAATGGATAAGACACATGATTTTAGTTCCCCCTATTATCCAAAGTAATGACTCTGATCTTACTGATTGATCATGTAAGGCTACACCAATTGAGGGCTGGGACCCCAAGAGAGGTACATGAATCCTGATGACATGTGTTCTTGTATGTTTTGGAAATTTTGGAGATGATAAAATAAATAATGAGTTTAAATGAATCCTAAATAAATTCTATACTACTCGGGATTAGTTGTTCTTGTTTTCCCATTCACCTATGGAACATGGACGTCGCCCGTGTGTTGTATATGTAGTGTATGGTCCACTGTAAAAACGGATTGACCGGAGAATGGTCAATCCAATGGGGGAGTATCATCAGTGGTAGAAGACTCTTCTTTATTTTTAGTTTAAGACATTGGTAAAGTAAAAGTGTAGTGCCTTAGTCATGGAGAATGATATTTTGATCGAGGAGATGGAGATCACATTAAGATTGATTGAGGCTTCAACAAAGTATTTGGTTTCACTTGTGGCGATATAGATGATGTGAGAAGAACATTAGTGGAAGACATATTAACTTTAGGAGAGTGAGGGGATAAATATTTAGTTTCATGAATTTCTGAATGAGTTTCGGGCAGAATTCCATTCTTCCAGGATGAAAGCCTAGAAGAGGCAGTAGTAACTCACCCTTTAGATGGGGACTATATCGGTGAGGGAATTGTAGATCATGATCAAGTATCTACTAAATATTTAATCAAATATATTTTTGGATGAGGAGTCATAGAGAGGTGTATAGAAGAATCACTTCATCTTTACCTTTAGTATGTGGTTACCCCCTTCACACTACTGACATACTTATAGGTTCAGAAGAGTTCTGAATTGGTGGAATGTACACAAAGGTGTAGAGGAGTGAAACAATAGGGAATTATACCGTGTTATCTAAAGTGGAAGGCCATCAAAAATAGGTCTCCAATGTCATGGACATACATGTTTTTCTATTGGAGATATGACCCCACCAGTTTCAATTATGACCCATGGGTCTTCACCATTTTCCCATGGACTTCGGTATGAGGTTCTTTTCATTAAGAGTCCATGGGAACCTCTAGGTATTATTCCCAAATTGAACTCAATATGGTGGTGGTGGACATGTTCAGTTCCATCCTCAGTAGTAGTTTTTAGCCAGGCCATTCTAGCAGTATGTACTACCAGCCCTTGATTAACCAAGGGTTGATGGTGCAGGAGGAGGCTGACCTTTGGGTGATATATAAGGAACTGTACTCGGTCTTGGTAATGGAGGATACTTACTACAGATTGGAAGATTAGTTGGGTAAGGGAAATTACACACTATAGAGGTATCAATTTTAGTAGTGACTAAGATTTTTTGGGGTATGATTAATTACTTTAATATGTTTTCTTGCACCCTGTTTTATTCGGGGTCACCGCACTCATTCATTCCATAGAATCTTTCCCATGCAATGGGATTAGAAATATAGAGACATTCTGTTCCCCTAGTGTTGAGTACATGAGTCGTAGGATAGACCAACATATTTAATGTTTGTTAGAAATGTAGACAATTGTTGTGGCCTCATCATTCCAGTGAGGATAACTTTATTCTACAAAAGAATCCACAAAATTTAATCTTTTGTGTCGAGTAGTTGATTTTGGTGCATGTTTTTATCGACTACATATAGAGAATAGAAATGTTTTTATTTGATAAATGACATCATGTAGGAATCATTGGCCATCAAAGCTATCAGGTGGGCATCCATCTTATAGAGCCACTTAATCTCTTCTTAGCCGGGCTATTAGTCGGATCAATAGATGATGATATTGTCCTGGTTCTGGGATTTCTCAGAGGGTTTCTAGATATTTTCACAAAGAATCTTGTGACACTTCCCTCTCAAAATTACATTGAGTTCGTGATAGATTTAAAACCCGATTCTCATCTGATCTCTATGGCTCCTTATCAGATATATCCTTCTAAGTTATGAGAGTTGTGAATTCATATTGATGATATGATGATAATGGTTTTCAACTGAGTATGTGTTTCACCGTGGTTTGATCCTATATTGTTTTTCAAAAAGGAATTCTATGTTCATAGGTTGTGCATAAACTATCGTAGATTGAATCATGTAACAATCAATAACTATTACCCTCTACTAAAGATAGATAGTCTTTTCAAACATATGTGGGGAGAGAGTTGGTATTCCAAGAACGAACTGTGGTCTTGATATAAACATTTTAGAGTATAGGATGGTGAAATTTTAAATCTTTAATTTAGGTACAGGTTTGGGATCTTTGAGTTCATGGATATGTTGTTTGGTGTTAAAAATGAACCAGTCAGGTTCATGGGGCTTATGAAATCCATATTGCATGTGTTCCTATACTAGTTATTCACTATATACATTGAAAAAATCATGATATAATCAATGTCATAGTATGAACATTTTTATAATGTTATTAATATTTTAGATGACCTTTCGGAACCACCAACTCTACGGTAAGCTATCCATGTGCAATATTTTGGCATGCGAGGTCCACTTTCATGGGCATGTGGTGTCACGAAAGTGTGTAGAAGAGGTCCCGTTGAAGGTCTTGGAAGTTTTTTCATTAGAATAAACCAATAATGTGATAGAAGTTTATATTTTTCTCAGACAAGAAGAATACTTCTAGAGATTCATACCATATTTTTCCCATGTAGTGTCTCAATTGATGGCTCTAACTATAAAAAGAAAATATTTTTTGTGGTGTTAGATATGGTTGGTAACATTTTACTATTTGGAAGGGGATGTTGTCCAGTGCTCCAGTGCTCAGGCTTCAAGATACATGGGTGATGTTTGAGGTGTTCGGTGATGTTTTTTGTCTGGGATTGGTGTGTGTGCTGATGTAGCAACGAGAAGTGATTTTTTTGGGTCTAGGTAGTTATGTACCCATGAATGTAACTATGCTGCCCATGATATAGAACTATAAGTGGTCTTGTTTCCACTAAATCTATGATTCTATTACCTCTTTGGGGAGCGATGTGTGGTCTTCACAGATTAAATGATCACGAGGTACATATTTTCCCATCATGACCTAAATATGTTTCAGTAGAGGTGGATGAATATTATCTATTACTACAATATTGTGATCTCCAACACCTCCATAATAGGGGAATATTGTGGCCAAAACATTGATATAGAAGGTTCCAATGAAAGTTGTTCTGGAATATTTATATGCTTATACGGTGATTTAGGTGTTGGATTCCATGTGATTAGATGTAGTGATGGAAGGAAGTAGAGGATACCTATATCATATGGCATTACAATCATATCTGTTGCGGGAGGTGGAGTGGTTTTAGTGTGGAGTCTTAGAGTTGGAGGTGATTCATGATCTCATTGACTATGGAGGTGCTATGGAGGGATGGTGGGAGGTTGTTTAGAATAAGATGTTGTTATATGAGAAACAATTTGTTCAAGTCGAAATGCACAAGGACATTATCAATGAGTTTCATATCTCACCCATATTGGTACACCAAGTTGTTTCCAAGATGTACTAGGTCCTGAGGGAACACTTATGGCAGCCAGGGGTGAAATGTGCTATGACAAAGTTTGTGGGAAAGTATTTACTATGCCATCATGTGAATGTATAGAACCATGTTCTCAATGGTTTGTTTCATCCCATTGATGTCCCTAAGGTGAAGTGGGAAGAAATATTGATTGATTTATTCACATGATAAATTAGGGCTCATGGAGGTTGCATTGAAGTTTTTGTGGTAGTGGTTCATTTGACGATATATTAACTCTTCGTAGTGATCAAGGATTCAATAACCATGTATTACTTTTCAAGGAGGTATATGGATGAGGTGGTGTGACTTCATGGATTTCAAAAAACTATTTTCCCACATTGGGATACACTTTTTACGTCATGATTCTATAGGATAATACTATATTCTTTTGGAATTTAGATACTTCTTAGCACTACCTTCCACACATAGACATATTGTAAAACAGATTGGACTATCTAAATGTCAGAGAAAATGATTTAAGAAAGAATCAACAATTTTGTTGAGTATTGGGTGTGACATATTCCCTTGGCAGGGTTTTTTTACAATAATATCCACCACTCTTCCTTTGGTATGGATCTGTTTGAGGCCCTGTGCATAAGACTATGATGTTCACCCTTTTGATGGATGAATATTGGGGAGGTAGTGATTATGGGTCCAAACACGGTGCAGGGTATGATAAAGAAGGTGATGTTTTTGCATGAGTGGATGAAGTCAACGTAGGACAAGAAGAAGTCATATTCCAATCAGAGGACAATTCCTTTGGGTTTATAGGTTGGGGACCCCATATTATTGATGTTTCCCCTCGACGTCAGAAACATAGGTTCAACTAAGGGAGTATGTTTTTGCTAGGTTCTTCAAACATTTTGAGCTGTTTGGATGGGTTTTTAAGGTGGGATATTATCTTCGGCTTCCACCACAATTAGGTAAGCTTCATGATGTCTTTCATGTCTCCCAGTTTCTTCGATATCTTCACGATGACTCCAATTTCATTGGTTGGATAGAGTTGGATATAGAGGATGAAACAACATTCACGTATTGAACACTACAGATCTTGGATCCTAGAGAGATGGTAAATTATGGGTGGACCATTACCTTAGTTCACATGTTGTGGAGGCATGGTGGCATTGAGGGGAGTACTTGGGAGTAAAAATTGAGATTTTTTCCCAGTACCGGGGTTTTTTCTGAAATCATTTAATCTTTTTTATCCATGTGATGTAATGCACAAGTCATGTTTTATATGAGATTAGTTGTTTCCTTTATACATGAGGTATAATAATGTCTTGATGTATGAGGAGGGTAGGACCTAATATCTAATCCAGACGAATTAATGCAGAAGCGATTAAACCCATGAAACCAAGTCAATGAAACCTAGAGCCGATAATATCATGATATAGGGGAAGGAATCACTTTATTCATATATTTGGTAGGTGTCAATTTTATAGATTTGTGGAATATATTTTAGTTGTTGGGATGGAAACTTTTGGAGGAGGCGTTCATGGATATTGAGGTTTCCCTCCAACCTGGTGGTTAATCCTTTTAGGGAATCTTATATGGTGGTTTTTAAGAACCCACATTAATCATGTTTTTTTTTGAATTATTGATGATGAGAATAGTTTGAGAGGTATCTAATGTAATTTCACAAATCCCAATGATCCATTACATCATCAAATCATGTGTTTGGGGTGGTTTGGGAGGAAATATTTTCTCATTTCTAGGTTTCTCCAAATTTATAGTTTTTCCATTGGTGTGTTAAGGAATAAGTGATTCAGGGAATCAGTGATTCAGGCTGTCAGAGAGTTAGGAAGTCGATGATTTAGCTCATCGTTTAGTCAGAGCATCTATGAGTCACAATGTTGTTGATTCAGGGTTCCAATTAGTCAAATCATTAGTGAGTTAGGGCATTGGTGAGTTCGGGAAACATTGATTCAGGGTTCTGCTATGTCCGGGATCAGTAGGTAATCTCATTTTCTCAACATCGGTAGCTCAAAATCGATGACTTGGAGTAGGTGAGCCTATGTCCATGGCTTTCCATCTATGAATCACTACTCAATGACTCACTATCAGTGGTTTGTTATCGGTGACTCACCCATCAATGACTCATATCCAATTTTCCCAAATTTTCAAGTTTCCTTCATCATATATTTTACTTAACGTAAATCAGGATTAAAATAATTTTTTCTCATTTCAAATGGATTTTCAAAGGATTTTATTTATATCAATAATAATAATTATCTTGGGGAAATTTGAGATAGTCAAACTCTGTGATCTTTTCCACGATCTATCATTAATAGCCTTGGATCTATTTCCATATATTAATGTAGGATCTGAATTTTCTAAAGAAGAGACGTCTCTTCTCTTTTCTCATGGTGCATAGATAAAATTTCACCCTACATGATATATACTCCTTTGTTGTATCCCCCCCTATTTGGTTTTCCATGGAGTCTCATTGTCACCCAACCCCTCTATTTTTTGTATGGAAGAGTTTTGGTCACCTATTGATCAAGGTACTGATTCAACTATCTCTCTTCAATTGGGGACCATATGTAGTGGTCATAGTATGATTATTTCATGAAAAAAACATACCAATTCTAATTTTAAAAATGATAAATTCTATTGATGAAATATAGACTTGATAAATGATCATGAGAGGATTTAGGTTTATCATTTGTTTTATTTGTTATCATTGTTTATGATGATGTATTTTGTGGGCGTGTGGCCTTAAAAAATCACGGTCATTGGTGGTCTTATACTTCACCTGGGTGATGCTTTATAACTTTTTTTGTTCCCCTGGGAATAATTACTGTAAATATCAATCTGATTAGACACACATAGATTGTAAAATAAAAGTATTTCCTATGATAAAAACCCTTTTGTGATCTCACATACTTTTCAATGTGGATATTAAGTAACAATGTTTGATAAATATGAATACACCCTATTTAATAGTTGTGGCTATATGCTATGTTATTTTTTGTATTTTTCGTTGTATGGGTTTTACTGGTGGTTGTTTTTTTCATTGTGTATGAGGTCGGATTTGTGATGGGATGGTTTCTTAGGTTGAGGAAATGATTGATTGTGGAATGGATGGACTTGTTAGGAAATGAGACAACATCTTGGCCCAGGTTGTGATGTGGGGATATATGATTGGGTTGTGTTATTATTTTTTATTTATGGGTGTGCTTAGTGTGGTGTTGTTGTGGAGTGGGGCTCCTGAGATTACTTATGAGAGGTTGATAGAGAAGGGTAACTTTTATGAATGAATGTTGGTCGGGGTTGAATTGGTGTTCACAAAATTTGAGTGTGTAGTGAGTTGTTTTACCTTGGCCATTATTCATAGTGGGTCATGTATGACTGTATTGTTGTTGATTTTTTCATGATTTGTAGTTTCCTTGGTGGGGATGGATAAACATAAATAAATGAAATTATAATGTAGAATTAAAACCAGTGAAATGAAAGGGTTGGTTTTATTTTTTGTTTGTGGTTGTTGTCTGGAAGTGAATGTGTAATGCCCTGACCCCAGTTATCCAGAGTCGGTGCATTATTGTAATACATTAGCATGATTATAAGGATTCGTGTCTCAAAAGACTAATCATTTTAGTAGTTTTGGAAATAAATTGCATAAATGAACATCACATTTCAAATTAAAACATAAAGTACATCATATATAGTTCATTGAGAACACCATCATTACCTTTATATTAACCCTTCATATCAATCATAATACACATCTTTGAAATACTGGGAAAATAAAACATAAGAAAGTGGTGAGCGCAGATGCATAGTAGAGGTGAGTAATTTAGTGGAATCTATAATATTTTAAGGCATGATGTGTGATAATAACAATAGCCTTTTTAAACATAACATGAACATAAAATGGAAAAAATAAATCAAATAATTCCATTTACATATTCACATGTATATTCTACTAGTCGAATAATCACATGTAATATCAAATATCCAATTTTATAATGATGCAATACATAGTTCCATGCTTCATAATAACATAGTAAAGTACTTGTTCTATGATTAATAATAATATTTGGCCAAGGCCAAGTTCCAAGACACTAGTTTGTCACAGGCGTCCTACCGATGCATCGAGGAGCTATAGCAGGCTCCACCCGTCACTTACTAAATCCAATTTGTTCCTCATATGAAAAGGATTAAACATAAAATAAACATACTTATTAAGACTAACATATTAAATGTTAATACGTTATCCATAAAACAATAATAGAATAAGAATAACACATCTGCAGTCAAACATATCACAAAACCTTCAATACACTATGGATGATTTGTATCATAATAAATAAGCATCAATCAAGAATAATTTCCCATAATGGATGCTGACATAGTTGAAAATGATAAGTAAAAATATTTGAGAGAAATATCCTCTTTTTCATGAAGTAATTTATAAGTTATATAATGGATTTTATTTAAAAGATTGTTTTTAATCAAAGTGTCACATACCACATTCAAACATTTGAAAGGAATTAACATTTTTAAACACTGATGTATATATAAATAAATCCTTAAAACCATTCTGAAAAATTGGACATTAATGAGAAAGGTTTTGAAAATTAAATCATTAAAACATTTAAAAAGTAGTTTTAATACAAATACCCTTAAAATGAATATCATTAAAAACTCTTTTATGAAACATTAACATGGATAATAAATATGTCCCGGTAGATACTTACGTAAAAACAACTTCAGATAATAATGAGATGGTGAAATTAACCCTTATCTTGTAGTTTTCCTTGGTCAAGGGTACATTAATCGACCGTATACTAATTAAATCATTGATATTAAATTATACATCAACTATATACATAAATATTATATCACATATGATCCTCTAATATTGAATTATTACTAATATTTATGTAGTATCATCATTTCCTGTGTTAACTGATTCCTTGTCCATTATATGCTTCATTAAATAAGACATGTTTTTTAGGGATAGGTTGTATTTGATTCATAACCATAATTATATTAAGTTCTTAAAAATTATTTTTCATCATAAAATGAAAATTATTCTCGAATGATTATGATGAGAAGTTAATCTCATCGCGTTTACGGAGACGGTAATCCGTACATACACACGAGCAAAAATATCATTATATTAATTGTGAAATTATATGTAGTTGGATATTATATCATATATATAGAATAATTAAAATGTTGTATTTATTATTTAGATAAGTTATACTCATTATAAAACCTATCCAAATAATGAATGTTTTGAATAACTAACTACACCACGATGTGGACACTGTAAGTTGTTAGTACGCATGTATGGTGACTTTGTCATTTATAGGAGGTATAAAATAATTAATTTGGATGTAACATATTTATAATAATATCAAATTTTGTAGAAGGTAATGGATTTATTATTTTACTATGGTAACAACAAATAAAGTGGAAGTGAAAGGAGAAAAGACCTTGAATGAGGGTGGTGAAAGTATTACCTCTTTTTCGGGTGTTTCCTTTTGAGTTGATCAAAAGGACTCCCTAGATTAGATTAATGATCAAATAAAGGACTATAGGATTACGTAAATGAAGATGGGATGATATTTGGGATATGTTTGGACAAGCCAAATGGATTTGGAGGTGTGAAATTATGAGAAGTGGAAGTAACCTTTTATAAGAGAGGTGAGGGTCACTTTAAGAAATTATTGAAATATTATTTTATAATAAAATAATTTTAGGTTTGTAATAGCTCCAAAATAATTTTTTTAGAGGTTAAGGTGGGTATGGTTTGAAAACATCTCAACCACTATGTTTTATACTGGTTTAGGGCACCATAATATTCTTATCTTTTAGATTAAACTCTTAGTTAAATACTTTGACTTTTACCGTGTCTTCTTGTATTCTTAAACTAAATGGATAATAAACATACTATAAACGTCGAAGATAACCTAATGGGGTTCATTAATGAAATATATAATATTATTTAAGACCTATTGTCGAACCACCGATTTTTAGGACTATTAAATAATATTACTATATAATATTTGATTTAAAACTCCTTTTATGTCAATTTTGACACTATATATTATTTAGTTTTGGTGAAAGACATAAAAAATTTATTACTTATAAAATGATACATTGAATCAAACCAAAAATTTCATATTCACATAGAAATTCGTGGATGTCATAATATCCTTGAAATTGTATTTGTTGTAATATTTATAATACCTTTTATTTGATTCTTTTATTAATAAAGTAATTACTACATCATCATTGTGTCAAAAATAAATTAAAGGATTTAAGGTTTAATAATTATTATTAAAATAACATGATGTAGGAATTATTTTTATACTTATAATGAATATTTATAGTCGAATTTATCTTATTTATAAACCTATAATAAAAATTTATTAGTTATTAAACATTGAATTTAACACTTTTAACTCGTCTTTAAATAAAATAATAATAATTGCACTAATCTAATAAAAGTTGACCAAAAAGATCATATTTTATTTCTATGGTTGTTTTTGGTCGAATTACATTTATCCAATAGAATTAGTACATGTGTTAGGGTAATACTAATCTCATTTGTACCTTTAATATCCCTATTTACATTTAATCGTGGTAAATAAAAGTCAAAAGTTACTATTCACCAAAAATTATTTTCATTCTATTGATCCACATATTACATACTGATACCAACATTGTCCATCGTGTTTTTGAAATTCAACTAACAGAAGCGGTGAAATTGTGTTTTATGCAAATTTGGGGAAGCTCTTAAAAGGTGGGTAAAAGATGGTAAAAATTTTAATAAAATTTTTTATATTTAATTTTATTATAAAATTACTCCAATTAATTAAATTGAACAAATTTAATTATTATATATCTATTTTTTCTTAAAATAAATTTAAAAAATTAAACAACTATTGAAATAAAAATTTGATTTAAAATAGTAACAGAACGTTTTTCCCTATTCATAAAAAATTGAATATTTTCTGAAAAATACCAAAATTTCTCCCTAAGGTAATTTTAATATTCGAAATTCAAAAATGAATTCAAATTTACCAAATTAAAAACTTAGAAGCTTCATTAATTAATTTAATATTAATTACTATGGTAAAAACCAAAAAGCGTGGTTTTAAAAAGTAAAACCTATCAAAAGATTCACATGTGATTATGTCTATTTTAAATGTCAAATTACTTATAATGACCTAAATTTTAATAAATTCTAAAAATACAATCTAATTATACCTCCAAAACATTTGAATTTATAATTTAACGTTATAAATTTTTTTAATAAATTTTTTTTTCAATTAAAATTTACTCTTTTTCAGTATTCATCAAAATATGAAAGTCATCAGAAAAGTACCAAAAACTAATCCAAAAAAATCATATATACTAATTTTATAGAATAGTATTATTTCATTAAATTGAATATATAAAAGTGTCAAATATTTTTTAATGGATTCTCCCTTAAATAGGCGGTAAAATTGTATTTTTTGAAAAATTCTTCTTTTATCTGAATGATTGAATTTTTCCTTATATTATGTCTAAGAAACAAAAAATATGAATTTTAAAATTTTATAGGATATATATATAATTTAAAATGAAGTGTATACTATTAATAACTTCTTTTTGAACTGATGGTTTGGTATGATTTGGTCTGCTTGAACTCAGTTTTGTGTGTAGCACAAGCTATTGAATTAGTTTAATGAGATAACACACTATGATATCTTGTGGTGTTATAACATGTAGTGTTATTAGAATGGTCAATTTTTTATGTGGGGGCTTTATTTTTTTCAATATGATCCCCACCCGTGTAAAGTATTATATGTCAAACACCACCATATTTATAAAGGTGGTTGTTTTTCAATGCAGACTGGTGGGGGACAAATGGATGATTATTTGTTTTTCCCTTCTCCCTCATCTACTAATTTATCTCCCAAGACTTTTTAGGCAGTATATAATGGCTTGAGGTATACTACCAGATTATGTTATTGGGTGTGTAAGGGGTGGTTTGTTTCCCATGAAACTTCAGGATGATACCCTTGTTATTTCACCCAATGTGTCGTATGTGAGGGGCCCATGAATATTGGGGAAGGATCATAGTGTTGTTTGAGTCCCATGTTTCTACATTTAAGACTATGGTGTGGTTTTTGGAACATGTGTGTGATGGTAGGTTGTGATAGTGGGACATGCGGAGGAGCATGGTAGTATCAGGATGTTATCAATTACTGATGAGCAGTTAACCAGTGGTATGTGGTGTGGGGTACCAAAATATAGATATTCTTATTATAATACAATACATGATTTGTGTTACATGGTATGTGTTCCTTGGTGAGGTTGGGTTGTTATTATTCCTCGATAGGTTCTGTTTGTTTCTGTTTTTTATCATATGGGAATTTGAATGCTTCTCCCACATGATCATGGATGAATTTGTTTTTTACCCACTGGGTATACTTTTTTTATCACCCTACATATATAAAACTATTTTCATGTTTCCATGGAGATTACATAGACCATGATGAACCTTACTAGCTTGGACTTTGGCGACAACTAATTTTTATTGGTTTCTTTTATTTTTCTAATTAAATGGATGTTATCTAGTATTTCTAGAATTTTTACATAATAATGCATGTGGGGGCAATTTTTTTAATATATATCTGTCATGGAGTTTCTTGAGTTGGAAACATCCTGTATCTAAATATTGGTTACTATTATAAGGGAAATTCTTCCCACATTTTTGAGATTTATATACACTTTGTGTTTGGCTCCACCTAGGGGCCTATTGGATTTGGGACTCAGGGGGGTCATTATATCTCCTTTATCATTAGAAAGGATGGTCTAGACGTCATGTTATCCCTTCGCTCATCTCAAAAAAGGCGGGTTGTGCTAAAAACATGTATGGGTTTTCATAGAAATAATGTTTCCATTATTATATGTCCCTTACTAATCATTATTTCTCAACCCTCATTTTAAATTTTTTCCATATTATGTCTTAGAGAATAGAAGTAGGGGTGAGATCAATGGGAATAGATCAAAAAAATCATGAAAAGAAAATATTTTTTTTGTTAAAAAATTAATACATTGAAAAACCATGATACATTTATAGGTGTCCACATCTAATGGATGTTTCACCATGTAAGATTTAATAATAGTTATATAAAACTCTAAACCTTTATGATTCTCAGGATTGTTGTATTGTAAATTCTAGATAAAAATCACATTTTTTTCATGTACGTGGATGACTATATGTTAAAAGTATTTGACATACCATTTGGTAAATATGATGATGCATATAAAAAATATTAATGATATTTATTGAGATTATATATAGAATGGTAATTGATTTTTTAATAAATTATTTCAAGGATAATGTATTATAGAATTTCTATGTGTATTATATTTAAAAGATCTATTTTCATTTTAACATTTCATAATTAATTTCATGTTCAAATGATGTTATTTTTTTTATTGATAATATTTTATAAATATGGAAGGGAATTGATCATTGATTACAATAATATCATTTTTGAGAAATTTGATTATAATATTTTTTTATAATTATTATTCAAATGATTTTTAATGTTTTATTAGTATTCAAGTAAATGAAAAAAAAATTAATAATTTAAAAATTAATTTTTTCCGTGAAATTATTATTGGGAGAGGAATTTTATTGAATTTATTTCATAATTGCAACATCACTAATTCTACCATAATGTTAAAATCCACAATTTATATCACTCATTACATTTTGGCTGTTGATGTTAAATGGGATATAAAACTAATACCAATGAATGTATATAAGCTTTGTATTATTTTCATGTGTTATATGTATTTAACAGTTTTTGTTAATAAGGATGAGTCATGACAAAATAATTCATTAAATTGATTTTATGAATGAATTCTTTTGGAATATGGGAACGAATATTGGATAATAGATTATAAAAGATAAAATTATGAGGTATATATTTATTTATTATGTTTATTTTTATATATTGTGGCACTATATAAATTTTATGTGAACCATGGACCTCTTATTTAGTTTTATATAGTATTTATTGTTTACATAAATTTTGACAAGTTGGTTTTATGGTATTGATATGATTGAAAAGTTATTAAAATGAGGTATTTCCTAAGAGACATTTATGTTTGATGAACGTTTTTTCCATAATATTATGATATGAAAAAGTTATTTGAGGAACACTGGATTGAATTTTAGTTGGCATAATTTTCAAGTTATTGGATGTTTTATTGGTTTATATGATATCTAATTTTTAGGTATTTATGGGTTCATACATTTTTTAGATGTAAAAAATTTTATGATATAACCCTTTAGAATTTAAAACATATTATATATTTAATATATTAGAGTTATTATTTATAATTATTATGAAATATATAATATTTTATAAAGATTGCATTAATATAGTTATAATATAGGCTAACACATAAGATTTGTGCTAACCCTTCACGTCTGTCGAGAATGCATTAATTGAACCCTAAACCAAAGGGTGACAGGGGTCCATCACCAGCCTACGACCTACGTGATTTATTTATTAGAATGATATTTTTTTATTTATTTAAACTATCTTACTAAATATGATTATTTTTATTTTTGTATCGAATTTTTTAACATATTAGATAAATATATAATTGGAATATAATTTCTTGATAATGTGATTAATTTTATTTTAGATAATGTTCATAATTTTGGGAACCTTATTTGATTACGCTAAAAATTATACTATGATATTTTTTAGGAAAAAATGAAATACATTTCTAAAAAAACTTTAATTTATAATGATTCAGGTTATTTGTATAAATGATTAGCATATCATGATGGTTATTTTATTATGTTCATTTTGGTATGAGACATTAACAATGATTAAAATAATTTTAAGATAAATATTAAGTGTATAATAAATGAAAATGTAATTGAATCATTTGTGTCATTTGTAGTCTAATATAATTTGAGGACTTTAATGACAGTTATTTTGTAAATGATCTATATTAAAATTTGGGTAATTAATATAAATTTTTTGAAATGAAATTAATTTTTTTCAAAAAAATATATTTTTATATTTTTTGAATTAAATTACCAGATACTATCAATTTAGGTTTTCATTATTTACTAAAGAAATGAATAAAAATTAAAGATATATTGTTTTGGATTTTGTTAAGTATATATGTTTATTTTTATTTTATTTGTATGAAAAGTAATCTATAATACTCATCGTTTTTATAAAATGTTTTATTATTGGGGAAATTTAGTAAATAATAAAATTATAATTAACCAATTTTGTGTTTCCATATGTCTTTATTATAAATAAAAATATAATTCGTTATTTTTTAAAAGGGTTTTTGACAACAAAAATGTTTTTCATTTCCTATTTATACAGAGAAATAGAAATCTTTTTATCTTATTATTGTCATATCATTTCCAAAAATTACATTCAAATTCATATTATAACTATCTATTAGTCATTGAGGGTTATTTATTCTTTCACATGAAATTGTTTTCTCAAATGGAGACCTAGAATGCGTTTTTCAGCATGACCTTCATACTTTTACATTTTCTTTATCACGTGGATGATTTGATTAACCTTTTTATCATGCGGGATTTAAAAAAAAGGTATTTTGTAAATTTAAACCCTTATTTTTTGATCTTGAGTTAAAATTATGAGCACACAATTTATTAAGGTGGATTATAGAATGTAATATCACAATTATTCAAAAAAACGTAATATTTTTTATTGCATTCAATATATGTAACTCCACGAATAAGAAAACAAAAAAATTAGAATTTAAATTTGATCATTATAAAAACAATATTAAATTTATTTGAATTAATTTTATAAATTAAATTATCAAATACATAATGGTCATACACATTTTTACATTATTCATTAATTCTTTATAAACAATAACTCAATTTTTAATTAATGTAATTTTATTTTTTCAAATACTAATTAACTAATTAAATAGTTTTTATTAAATTTTATGAACATTATTAAAAATATTATTTCTAAAATTTAAGAAATATTGAAAATAACATTTAAATAATTTCCAAAACATTTTTTTTTTCTAAAAAATTGGTATTTTTCATAAAATATTTATTTTTCAAAGAATAGTGAACAATACCATTTTCATTCAATAAATTAAAAAAATTTAAATAATCCATTTAATTTGATGTTGATTTTCATTTAACATAAGAAATATTTTGTATATTTTATCCAATTGAATTCATTTTTCTCACCATTGAATTTTTTTTGGAAAAAAATTATATATTCTATAAAAAACATTATTTTTATTAAATCTATTTTAAAAGAACATAATGGTTTCACATGTTAATTTCTTAATAAAATATGAAATGAGGAATGTTTTAAATGAAATTTATACATTATATAGAATAAATTAAAAATTTATTTTCCTATAATGATAATATGATTCATATAGTTTATATAAAATAACTTCTTCTTGAAAAAAACAAATCTTAAAAACCCGCATTTTCATCACATCTGTAGTTTTGTTTTGGAAATTTAATTTTTTAAACTTTTATAAATAAACATATAGAAATATATTCCAAAATTGGAATCCAAAAGAAAATATAGGTTATAATGATATTTTTACTTATAGGAATAAGAAAAAGAAATGTTTTTAAAAAATTAGTTGCCATAATATATGTAATATAATGTAGTGAGTTAATGTTAAATCTAAAATGGTTAAAAATCATAAAAACAACAACAATAAAAAAAATTTTTTATAAACCATAAATTTCATTTTACATTTTTATTTATCATCTTAATTCGTTGGAATTAATGCCAGAAATATGTTTTTCTCATTAAATGTAAAATATTTATTATTTAATCAATAACAACACCCCTATTAATGTATAAATACTACTCATCACCATCACTTTTATTCTCAAATTCATATAATATTTTCAAATATATTCCATGAGATATCATACCGAATCTCCCTAAGTCAATACACTACTATTATATCACAAGGACCAATTCCATTTTTTACGGGATCCTTCAGGGATGTGATTTTCAAGATGTAACGTTCTCAAACAACCTATCTTACATTAATTTATTATTTTTCATTATCCAAAACTCTTTAATATGTCAAAGAATATGTATCATATGTATAAAATATTAATAAATTTTATCATAAATATAATATATCCATTCCTTTTCTCATATCAATTTATTCAAAGTAACGATACCATTTTCCAAATTATAGTGGTTAACCATCTTAGTCAATAATGATTGTAAAATTCATATTACCACCTTCATGGATGGTCATAAAACTATTATTATGGATAAATTACATTTTAATTATTATATTATTACTAATATAATATTTTGGAACTAATATAAAATCTTCATATAAATAAAATAATGATATTCATGATGAAATGAAAAAAACCACAAAATCAAACAAAATAACTACCATTAAGGTCTTACCAAATGTGTCTGATAAATATCTACAAAAATTGATATACAGAACCTTTTTAACATCTATAAGTGTGGTAATAATATTTTATTCAACATTATGAAAATTATTCCCAACTGAAAATTAAATTCATAATTTTACTCAAATGAACAGACCACGAAACCATTAAACAAATTCTCACATAATTATGAAATGGAAAAGAACAACTCAATGATAATTTAATTAAATAAATAAATAACGTTATGATAAGTCATATATATGTAGAATTTTTTCATAATTATATAATTATTGTAACAACTAAGGTACATAAAAAATTTATTTTAATTATTGAATTAAATATTAAAATTCATTATAAATGTATAATGAAAAATACTGCATTACCAAAATTAACGAATCTATAGTAATAAGATAATTTACTCACATATTAGAGTATAAATATAATCTATGTGTCTTATAATTTAATATGTTATATATGTTTTTCATTCATGAAGTAGCAAATATTTTGGACAATTATAAATTAAGTGTTGTATTTTAGTGAAACATACATGTATATTTACAGTATTATATTTAAATAACGAAATAAAATATAATTTATCTTCATTAAATTTATTCATAAATTAATTTTATATTGTGTTATAATTTTAAGATATCTTCATGAGAACTTATATTATTTTTCATCATTTTATAAAAATAGGTATAATTCTAAAATCTGTATTTTTCGAATAAATGAGTATTTTGATTACAAAATACATCTATCAATTTTTGAAAATATATTCTTAATATAAAGAACTTTAATTTAATTATACACATTTTCAAATAGTTACAGGGAATTTTTGGTATTTTTCTATAATAATTGAATTTATGGTGAATTGTAAAATATATTATATTATAGTATATCACATTTTATGTTCATTACAATATTCCTTGAGTCATTGATGATATAATCAACATAATCTAGAACATACCATCAATATTTTAATATAATATTTTATTATTTTCTATCTATTTGTTTACTTGATATAGAATAATAGTAAAAAATAAAATAATGAGAATACACCCCTATCATCTCTTATTAATGCGACCATTCATTACCTATTCCCCAAAAAAATTCAATTCCTTGTATCTTGTCCAAATTATATAATCTACTATTCAAAAGCATCTACTTCACATCTAGGATCCCTTAGTGACAGCTAAAGGCCAAATCTAATACATATAAGGATGTTCTCATGGAGAATAATTCAAGGGGTAAAATCCCATATCATTTTCATTTATTTTTATTTTTATTTCATTTTTATTATTATTCAATAATAATATCCATTCATCAAATTGATATGATAACTCTAATATTTTACATACAATTTTATTTTGTTGTGTTAACAGAATATAAATCATCATTATTATACTCCTCTAATCATATTCATGAATATAAAAGCATCATCAGTGTGGCATTGACTCACCACCTTTGTGGACATCAAATTTTAATTTCTCATTATCTCCGAAAAAAGTGGTCATAAAAAATTATTATGGTTCAAAATAATTTAATACATATATTATAACATTTTAGTGTTCCCTTATAATTTTCTTATATTACAGTAAATAAAATGATATATGATTTTAATTCTTTTTAAAAAGTTCAAATTAATTAGATAATGTTCATTAATGTTTCATCTAATAAATCATCGTCATATAAAAAAATTATATATCATATAACTTATAATCATGGAATCATATAAACAAAATTTCATTCCAATTCTATATTTTCTCTACCATTTTACAAGAAAATACAAAATAAACCGACCATGGATAATATGACATTAACGCACCTGAAACAATGAAAATAATGAAATATTATTAATAAATTGATGGAATTATGTTATAACAGTATCATAAATGATATTTGAAATAAGTATATATTTATATTATATATTAATAACACTCTTGGAACCATTATGTATGAGGTTTTATAACATTAAAAAAACCAAACCTGAGTTTAGGTATTTTTTGTTAAAATACACTAATAAATTTGTATTTATACAAATTTAGACAAAAAATATTCAGGAATGCATTGATTTTTTATGATTATGTTCATTTTGAAATAAATTGTTATTAAATAATATTAGGTTCAAGATACACCAGCAATTTATTAGGTATGTTTATAATGGAAGTTGATGATAATGGTTATTCCATGTCTAACTATAATGGTTACATCATACCAGAGCTATGAGGGTTACATTATTTGTTATCTATAAGGGTTACAATTCATAAGGTATTAATAAAGCTTGAAATATTATTTATGTATATTAATAAAATAATTCCCTATGTTACATAAATTTTTTTTATTTTTATAGAAATATCATTTTTTTAATAATGTATATAATACTTTAAGTGTGAGAAGTATATCATAGTTCAAATTGTTTCATATGATTATATGTATTCATAGAAAAAAAATTTTCTTAAACCATTATATTATAAATTTTGATATGTTTTTTTCTCATCTCATGTTTAATTTTTTTCACAGGTTTCATGTACAAGTATGAGAAAAGAATAACCCCTGATAAGTTTTCTAATGATTTTTCCTAAACATAATGATTTTTTTTAAAATATTTAGTATTATGAAATAAATAGACAATTATTTAGTAGTATCCACTTCATTTTCTTATGCGTTTTTATGTATGATATATGATCTATTTCAGTATAACTCAAATTAGAAATGACCTTTTGGAATGTAAAAAGTGTATTCTAGTAAAATTAACAAGATTATGAACATTATAATAATGAGGCATTATATTTGGTATTCGAGATTGTATTGTATAACTATATAGGATAAGATGATTTCAGAGAGTACCAAATATAAATTTTTACAGTTTGAAAAATTTTAAATGATATATAAAATTATTATTACCATGTTTCATCATCAATGATATGCATGTTTAGAATAGGTTTCACTAAATTAAAAAAGGTGTCCAATGTTGTGTGGCACATAGAGGACACTAAATATATTAATACACATCCTAGAATAGTGGGAATTGGAACCAATAATTTATTTATTGTAATGGTTTAGTTGAAATTGGATACAAATGGTGGTGGTATTCTTATAAGATAACATCCACAACTACCATAATGTAACATGAAGGAAAACAAATATCATTTGGGGAAACACCATCCTTCATTATGTGAACCATCAGACCTGATAGTGGATTAATGTTTGATTAAATAACATGATAATATATTTTATATGATAGGATTTTCAAATAATCTACTGTTTATTCTATTAATTTGACCTTTATATGGTGAATCCAACAGGTGGAGGTAAATGGTCATGAATATCATGGAAAAATAAGATATTCAATTCCTAGAATGGGATGAATTTATGAGTATTTTAATTTGAAAAAATTTTCATAACGTAGTTTTACGTATAATGAAAAACAAATTTGATGAATTGATACATAATGAAAAATATTCAGTAGACGTGTTTAGAAAAAACATGACTCTGTGGAAATAGTATGCATCAAATCTTATTCAAGATCTTGATAGTAATATCAATCCTTTTTACCCATTAATGAATCCAATATATGTAAGAAAATATCCTTCATCAAAATTCAAATAATATAAAAAACATATTCAATGCGGTGAGTGGGACGAAATAGAGTTTGGTAATGATAACATTTACTTCTAAAATAAACAAATGAATAGGTAAAAATTCAACGTAATGGGTAAGATTCAATCAAATAAATCTGAAGTTAATAATGTCCAAATACTTATTTCTGCGATGTGAGGTAATAATCACTCTCTGTAATTCCTTACAAATATCATGGAACAATCTTCTATGTGGCCTTTTTTGACATATATTACAATATTTACACAAATTATATCCTATATTTAATTCTGATAAGAAAACTGTAATGTGTTTTAAATGTGGTCATTTTGGGAATTATATATATAACTGCCCAATGAAGGATCTGAATGATGGTAAGTATCATGAAATTATTATTCAAGTGGTAGTGGAATTATTTATGACCACTTCGGTAAATGTTTTTCCATACAATGATGATTTATCATGTGTATCATTTTTTTACACATATAATTTTAATGCCTTGGTCGATAAGGGGCCTACAAATTAAACTATTTCTAATAAATTTTCTAGTAAATTAAAATCATCACAATAATAAATGAAACAATATATTATTGAAAAAACAGCATGGGGGAAACAAAAAAATAAGCAAGATAAGAATATTCCTTTTGTTGTATATGGACTGAAATTAAATATAACACTTGTTTTTTATTTAGAAGAGTTTGATGTTATTTTGGGTATCAATTGGAGTTCTTTTATCATTCAATGTTCGATTATAGAGATAATGAAGTTGTTTTTATATATAATAATGAAACCACACCATTGATAATATATAAAAAAGATGAGAGTTTTTAACTAATATAAATTAAATTTAACTTTCACATATTTTCAAAAACCACGAAACATTTCATCTTAACGATATTCTAGTTTTAATTGAATACATAGATGTTTTTCAAGATGATTTTCCTAAATTTATATATGATTGAGAATTTGAATTTACTATTTACTTATTTCTGGATGCTATCACAATTTAAAATCCCCTTATAGAAATGATAATGTGGAAATATTGGAATCAGAAAAGAAGTTGGAAGAGTTTCTAGACAAGTGCATCATTAATCCTAGCACTTCAACATGGGGTACTCCTGATTTTCATTAAAATGATAGATGATTCCATGAGACATCGTATTGATTTTAAATAAATGAATAACATTACTATCAAGTATAAGTAACCATTTCCACATATTAATGACTTATTTGATGGGATGCGAGGATTATAGTATTTTTCCAATAATGAATTAAGATCTGGGCTTCATTTGCTAAAGGTTATGAGGATTGAAATAATAAAACAAAATTACAAATAAGGTATGAGAATTATGAGGTTTTTTTTATTCCCTTTGGTTTGAAAAATTATTATTCTTTATTCATAGACAGTATGAATAGAATCTTCCATGAATTATTGAACATGGTGGTTTTTGTTTTTTTAGGATTAAATTTATAGTTATTAAAATTGCTTTTAGGATTATGAAAAACATATAAATATTGTTCTACAATCCCATAATGAAAACAAGTTATATGGAAATTAGATAAATTTTATTTTTGGGTGAAAAATATTTCTTTTCATAAGAACATTATGAATAAGGATTGTATAATAGTTTATCCTGCTAAATTTTTCACATGAATGGCCAGGACCTAAAAACGAAATTAAATTTCATTGTTTTCATGGATTAACATTATATTTATAATGTTTTGTTAAAAAATATTTACAACTACCTAGCATGAAAACTTATAATACATGAAAATGTGATTACATTATTTGGACAGAAGACTATGATGTTTCTTCTCAAGAACAGAAAAAATGATTTCTAAATGTTCATGTATTGGATCTACCTTCCTGATGTAGAGATTTTTTCACCTACCGTGATTCTTCATTAAAGGGACATTATTTTATTATAATTTAGAAAGACTAGTTATTTGATTTTTATTTAAGAAAACCTTAACAATGGAAGTAAAATAATCCATTATATGATCTATAATCATCATATATGGTTATTTCATTAAAAATTTGACAAAATAATTTTTATTGATCCAAATCATGAATATTTACTGACCATAATAGAATTATGTATATATTAACACAAAAATATTTGATCCTGAGGAATATAATATGGATTCATTTGATATGGGATTATGATTTCATGGTTAATTAACATGTAGGAAAAGTGAATGAAGGGGTGGATTCCATGAGTTTATAAAATATTCCATCGATAACCTTGTTACATTTGGAGTATGACCCTTTAAATATTGGTTTGAAAATTTTTTCATTAGGGGTTATGGGTGCACAAAACTTCTCTATATTATTTCAGGTGTCAGTACAAGAATCCACGTGAAACTAAATGAAGAAATCATAGATAGAATACTATGAGTTATAGAAGAAGATAGAAATGATTAAAAAGGGTAAGTGTCCAAAATATTAAATAAATAATTTTTTTTTATTTTTGTGAAGATATTATCTATGCTTTCTGATTCACAGAAAAAGAACAAATTTTCTTGTGATGATCATCAATCATAGTGTTCATCTCAACATGGATGTTCTTATATGTATAAGGACCATCTAGAGTATTATTGATAAGATTTAATAAAAACCGATATGGATGATTTTTCAATGAATTTCCTCCCCTTTATATTAGTTAAGGTATATAAAAACAATCAAAGATGATACATAAAAATTTTGATATTCTATATTGGACATTAGAAATGATATCTATTATTTCGTCGTGGGAACACCAAATAATACTCTTGATAACAATGTAACATAGGTTATTGATGTTCAAGAGAATAAATTTTATTATTTTCCTACTATTCGATATACAGTATATTTTTTTCAACATTCTTGGGTGTTCCTCAGAGAGTTAGTTAGTTTATATTGAATTTATCTCTCCAGTGTATCTAACCATGATCCCCTGAACACATAAATGTTTTGGAAATTATTTTAAAAGTTGATGAGAATAGATTTTAATCTTAGTAGTTCCTTTTATACCTAATCATATGGATAGACTAATCAAATAATATATACCTTGTAAGACTTTTTATATTTTTTTCAATGGATTTACATGAAAGTTGGGATGAGAATCTATCTTTAGTTATGTTTTCTTATAAAAGAAATTTTTATTCTAATGTATATGTGGAATCTTTTGATGTATTTTATTCAATGAGTTGTTGAACACTGAAATTTATTACGATGAATTGAAGTAATGGAATCTAATGAGACTAAAATTAGGTGGTGAACTAGATTAGAAAGTATATATGATTCAAAAACATAAAAGGAATGTTTAGAATAGGTTGAAAAGCTAACAAGATAATGAAATAAAAGATATTTCATTCAAGGTTGTTGATAATTTCATTCTCAAATTTTCACCCTGGAAAAGTTTGATTTGTGTTGGTTTGATGGGGAATATTATTCCTTGGTTAATTAGACCATTTGAAATCCTTGTTAAATTTTGATCAGTTTCCTTCCATTTTGTTTTTACTAAATAATTTTCCCACGTAAATAATGTTTTTATGATTCAATTTTATTAATATTTGTTCTGTTTTCATTCTTGTTTTGAGACCAAAAGTAGTTCATCTATAAGATAACAATTCATATGATGAGAAAGTAGTTTTGTTTATATACCATTGTGAGATTGTATTGTGGGATATAGAAATGAATCAGTTTTAGGTTTTATAGTAAAATGAAATGGTTGAAGAATCAACATGGCGATCTGAAAAATATATGAGTGAAACGTATCATCACATGATTAATATGTAAATAAAAATAACAATGAAAAATTTCATGAAGGTGAGGAGAATGGGAATATTGTGGTTTATATAAAATAATGTTTTTTCTTTCTAGAATTAAATCGATAAATTCAATATAAATGTATAGTAATGTAAGTGGAATTTATGGAAATTAAGGAATCTATACTAATATAATAGTAACATATCTTATGATATTATAAGTAAACATTATGTATCTAAAAAGATAAAATATTCTATATTTATATCATCGAATTAGAAAATTAATGTATTCAAAATTATAAATTATGTGATTGTATTTTTCTAAAATGGAACTTTTTATTTACAGTTTTATAATTAATATAATGAAGTATAATATAATTTAAATTAATAAAATAGATTCATAAAATAATAATTTTTTAATATGCTTATAAGATTATTTTATTGAACCTTAATTTATTTATCAATGCGTCGGAAAAATATTTAAGATTTTAAAATCATGACTTTTCATGGAAATAATGATTTTAATTAAATATTTAATTCCTCAAATTAATACAATAATTTTCATAAAATGGGGTTAATTATTGAATAATACATGTTGATGAAATGGTAGGGTAAATTTTTGACATTTTTAAACTAAATTAATTTTTTGTGACTAATGAAATACAAAAAATTATTGTATATAATATGTTAATTTAAATATAATATAAAATTATACATTGATGATATAATAAACATAATATGTAAATAATCACAATAATTTAAACATATTTTCAAATAATTATGTAAATATTCATATTCTTGATCCATAATTATAATATAATGACTAAAATAATGAGAAAACACCCATAACCTTACCTATAAACAACACCCCTCACCACCTATTATCCTTGAACCTATAAATACATGAATATTTTCCAAATTATTCGGAATAATAATCCCAAGATACTCCACCATATATGAGATATATTTGTCTCAATGAAACTCCAAATCCAATATTTCTATTGAGGTTCTCAAAGAAATAATTTAATGTAGTAAAAACCTCATTCATATTCTATTATTTTCTTTTCAATTTTTTTTTCATTTATCATTCTCTCCTCACCATGCCTCATCAAACTGACATGATAACTCAAGTTTCATTCATATATAGGAATTTTATTTTGATAATGTAATATCAACCATCAATATTATACTGTAATCCTTTTTATTCTATAAAATGAATGAATTATGCATGACCTCAATATTTACTGCATTTAGAGACATCAAAATTTTATTATCCATTACGTTATTCAAGGATGGTCAAGAAAAAAAAATTATATGTTAAAAAATATATTAATATCTATTTAATATATTTTTTAATGTTCTTTATCTATTATAAATATATAATTAAATTAGATGATATAACATCAGGATAATTATAAAAACTACTAAAACAAATCAATTAATTCTCATATATGTTTTATATAATGAATCATCCTCATATCATAATAACAAACGGTTTATTGTTTCATTTAAAATAATGGAATCATATTAACACCTTTTCACTACACTTTTGTGTTTTTTGTACAATTTTACAATAAAATTTATAATGAACCAAACATTGAGACAATGAAATAAAGGCCCCCAAAACAATGCAAATAATAAAATACTACAAATATATGTGTTGAAATATCTAATAAAATTATGATATATGGTACTATAAATATTAATATATTTATGAAATAAATTAATAAAACTCTTTTTATCATTATATAATAGTTTTGAACGTGTTTTAATGACGTCAAAAAAGAAATAAGAGACTTTTATTTAATGACCTACTTTTAAATAACTATTTTAACCAAATTCAAAATTATTGTTTTTATACAGCACGTATTCTAGTTTTATAATTATGTTATGGTTTTTGGTATTATTAGTGTTGGTAGTTGGGTTAGTTCTGTTTCTCCAATTCATTATGTATGATTATGTGGGAAGTTGACTGTAATGAATTTCAAGTGTAATTGGGATTGATACATCATAATGTAGCAAAAAGGGTAAAAATTTATGGTATTCGTGATGGTTATATTACATAAGGTAATTGAGAGGGTTAAAATCCATTGTATTTATAGTTTTAAAATAATTTATCAAGTTACGAAAATTCTAAGAATTATGTTTTCTATATTTTATAGAAATTTCATGTTTAAAAAATGTAATTAAATTGTACATTATGGTTGAGAAGTGTATCTTTGTGAGCATGATTTCATATGTTTATAAATATTCTTGAAATAAATGTTTCATTCCATATTAATATGTCCATTTTGATATTTTTTGTTACTATACAGTGCTTTAAAATAATTTCATTAGGTTTAAGGATTAGTAAGAGAAAATGTTAAACCAATATGAATGTAGTGAAAAAATTTAATGAAAATATATATTTTTATAATCACATATATTATTCAAGAGATGGACATTATTTTCATTGTATCTACATTGTTTTTTGGTGGGTTTTTATGTATGAATAATGATATAATTTTATAAAACCATATACCAAAAATATATTTTTGAATTTAATAAGTGTATTCTATATGAATTAACAAGATTATGAAGTATTTAAATTTGGTTTCATAAAATTAATGAATATAGTTTTATTATCCTTGACATTGACTGAAAATGCAGAACATTCAGACATAAAGAAAGGAATATCTAAACATAATTATGATTCACTCAGTTAAAATTATACTTCATTGGTTAATTAATGATTATATTAAGATTAAAATTTATTTTTATTATATTTTATTATTTAAACTTTTTATGTATATTTTACCCATATTATCAAATAAAATTATTAACTATTATTTTATTGATTTCATCATTGTATGGTTCTCTCAAATAGCAGTTAAAATTATTTTAATATATATTAATTAATAAAAATTTACTTCCATTATGTCATATATATAATTATATCTGATATACAATACAATTATGTCATTTTTTGACTATTTTCAAGTATTTATTTTCTAATTATAAGTTTTATAGGGAATAAAACATGTATGATTACAAGGTCGTAATTTGATTTTGTTACAACCCAGACATGGATTCGATTTTGGAGGATCCCTTAACCTAGTGTGAGGCATTTCTTCAAGCACACCTCTCCATTCACAATATGCTTATAACTATCACAGAAAGATTATGGTGTGTTTTTTGGGATAATAATCCATTATTACTAGTGTATCAAAGAGGATAATTATAACTATTGTAAAATAGTGAAATAAATAATTAAAAAGAATGCACAGAGGAATGAAGAAATGATAAAAATAACTAAACTAATATGAAGAACATTAAATAAATGATGATGATAATTCATTCAACTAAAAAAATGTAAATATAAATAAAATTTATAATTCATACATGAAAAAAATAATTTATTAACAATGAAATACATAAACTATCCGACCATCCCAAGATGCAGCTCATCATCTTCTATAAGATATTTCCTATAACAATATGAAATAAATTGTATGAAATATTACACTTCCCTTTATGAACACATGTATATGGGTAATCTACCACATTTTCCAAAAAATCCTTGGAGATCATGTGAGATAAATCTTAGCTTGCCACCACCAATAGTGTCAATAATATATACACCGTGTTATGGAAAAGTAATATTGTTTAGGAATGAATATATATATAAATGTAGTACAATGTAACTAAATAATAATGTTCCTACTATAGTTATTTTATTATGTCCGAACATGGATCATATTAAAAAATTACGAAATTACCAATTTTGATTATTTTTTCACATGGGGTGCATCAAACACTCATATCACATCCTGATAGAATAAATAGTTAAGGTTCTATGTTGTGAAAAGGTAACCAAAATTTCAAATTAACATGAAGTTGTAAAATGATTATAACCATCAGAATATTGACCTCATGGGCCAAAATGTTAGTAAAAATTGAGTAATGATTGAAATTCCATTATAATAATCTATTGAATTCCAAAAAACGATACCTATCGAGTCAAATGATCTCTTCCATGGTATAATATGGCTATGCAATGACTAGGCCTAAGGGTTGTAACCCTATCACCAACATTTCAATGATAAATCTGAGGAATGTATCCAAAGATTCCTATAAAAATAATGATTGGACCCAATGGTTCCATATCAGGCAACCATAGGTAGAAAAGGATCAAATTCCAAGGTTGGTCTCACCAAGTTCAATCAACATCCTTTACATAGAATGACAACTTCTAATACACATTCCATTACCTCGAGAATACAAGAGAAAACATGATTCGTTACACCCTATAAATATTTCATGGTCCATATAGATAAGTATATCCATAAATTTAATTAATTAAAATTAATTTGGACATTTGATAACAATGAAATTTTAAAATTCAATTATTTAAAGAAATCATTTTAATTAGTTTGAAAAGGATAAGTAGTTTGGAACCTATTATTTAAAACATGCAAATCATGTTCAATTAATTGGTCTTAATATGGTAAATTCCATAAACATTTGATGATTGTATAAAAATTTGAAAATAAATATTGTTTTATAAGATCCTATGTAGCATAAAATTCTATAAGACCTTCCAAAATTGTGATGCGAAACGAGACTCATTATCTGAAATGAATGTATGATGGACCATGTATAGTCATATTATCTCAAAGAAATATATTCATCCAAGATTATCAAATGATAAAATATATTGAATAGTAATTATGTTTTACTATTTAAATAGTCTTTCAAAAAAACACACACAAAATATGTACCACTCCGAAACATTGGTTTGTTGACTATGAAATCCGTAACAAAATCTTTCCATTTCCATTATGATTCTAGAAGTGGGTGTAACTATCCTATGGGTCTCTGGTGGTCCACGTCTAATTTATGATTGGTGGAACACCAAGGTATAATGCCTAATATCTGACATTTCATTCAAGTCCACCAATAACTGTGACACATATCTCGATACATTTTAGAGATTCCTAGATGATCCAACCATCAGGAATTGTGAGAAAGGTTAATTAACTCCTCTATATTATCTGTATGATCTAAAAAATTCCCCTGAATATACATCATTCTGTCTTTCTCCATAGACAAATCTATATCCTATTCAGCTTCTAATATACTATCATTAAGAACACATCCATTATGATTTAGAAATTTCTTACTCTTCATATTCTATAGGAGGGAAGAGGTATGAAAAAAGGATTATAGGAATGAATACATATGAATATCATTAAAAATAAGATGTATCATTGAAATGTGTGTCATAAACATCTATTCATTATAGCATTCCCATATTACATGTTTATGACTTTTTAGTCACTACACATTAGCAACTATGTTTCCCATTCCTGGCACATGGGAAATCTGAAAATTGAAGGATTGAATTTATTCAACCCATATTCTCTATCTGATATTTGAGTAGAAATTAAAAATATATATTTGGGGGTCCTATGGTTTGTGAATAACATAATGTTCTCACTCGAAGGATAGATTCTCTAGCAATATAAGGCACGAACAAAAACACTAAGATAATGGTCATGTGTCGAATAAATTATCTAATAAGGCCTCAAACACTTATATCCATACATGAATATTCTATCCTCCTACATCATAATAACTAATATAAAAATTTATGATATGTCATTTCATATGATATAATCATTTTATATATTTATATGATTCTGAATATGTGACAAGGAAAGACACACATTGAGCTCTTTAAAATCTTCCTCTCATTCTTCTCACCACTAGAACATAATACCATTCTTTTTAAGGATATTAATGGGTGAATGTGGGAGTGATATATCCTATATAATACACTTTTAATACCAATATTACCCCAGGAAACTCCAAATATCAAACATGGTTTTGGGATTCATCAAAGAAACCACTGCTGTCAACTTCTTTAGGTTAATATAGATTCCCAATTCTGAGATAATATGTCCGAATATGATGACTTTATTGATCATGTAGTTTGAAATATCAAGAATATAATTAATATGATTCTCTCTCAGTATACTCAGAATGATATCATGGTTCATGGAATGGTCTCTACTACTGTGAAAACAATATGATTTCTTCCACAAAGACTATGAAAAATTAATCCAAATAGGTTTGTAATTCCCTATTCCTCATATCCAAGAAACCAGAGAGATTTTTAATAATAATTAATGAAATGTCGATGTAATCATTCAAAAAATATGTTCTAAATATGTTTTTACATGTTATTTCTAATAGCTTGACTCACGCATTATGATATCATGATCATAAATTTATATTACAAAAGGCCTAATATCCTCATTTTTGTTCAAAGAGATCGTCAATAAAAGGTAGTAGATACCATTACATGACCATAATATGATTTAAACATATTTAATTCAACCATAGACATAGGGTCCCATTGACCTTTTTAGTGAAAATAATGGGTGACCCCAAATGATTTGTTGGGAAACAGAAAATATTTGGCCTATATATCCTTTATCTACCACTAAATATATTACATTATAGTAGGTTATATCATGAATTGAGGAATAGACATTGGGGATACTCTTATAAGAATATCTATCATTAAATCCACCTCCCGAGTAGTAGGTATACTAGAAATGTTGTCAGAAAAAACATCACGGAAAAAAGATACTACATGGGAAAATCCATCCTAGCCTAAAACATGATCCTTTATGAAGAAATTTTCATTCTATGAGGTTATCCCTCCTAAAACAATATGATTTGGTCTGACTATCCTATCATTTACATTACTCGTACCCTTACATAGATAAATGATTCCCTCTGAAAATGAGAATAATAACCTTTAATTATTTTAGTCTAGAAAGGATTGATATAAAACAAAATATCTCATCACAAGAACGACATCAAAACCCATCATCAAGAGAATAAAGATGTCCCTTAATAATGGGTAACTTCTTTCCTCAATGGGAAAAATCCATACACTGGTGTATTCCATATCATCATACCCATAATGATGTATTTATGGTCATTTTACAACAATAAAACTGTATTTCCATCCCAATCCATTCCATGATATATATAGAGATTAAAGAGTGTGATTAAGTAGTTTCAAATAAATAAGATACTATAACTGAGGCTATAGTAATAGTACCTCATACTGTAGGTGATCCCATAGCATGATCATCGTGTATCAGCTATAAAGCATGCATGTAGACTAATCCATGACTTTGTTCAATAGTTGGACTACCTTGATCGAAAAGATTTTTTTTTGACATTTTCGGAGATGAGAGGTCTACATACTATTTCCATGAAATCCTTCTTATCCATTCATGTCAATGATACTGAAACTATATACCTGAAGTGGAAATAATGAACCTTCTCTTGAAGGTAGATTTGATTCTCGACCTCTTCCACTAGAAGCTGATTGAAATATTTGATAGAAGAAACGATGATGATCAATATATCTTCATTCCCAACACTCTTGTTAGCCTCTATCAAATTAATGTTTTATATTTCTCGTATATCAGCACTGGGGACACAATATAGAGTTATCTACATTGGAACCCTATCTACCACTTCCATAATGAGAAAGGTTGAGAGAATGATTTTTTCCACCAGAATAACAATTAGGATTACATTGAAATCATCCAATTGACAAGTATCATAACTATCTCTCAGGGTTCACTCAATAATAATATATTGTTTTACGATTTTAGTGAAATTGGGTTGGTGGAATTCATTCATCTGATTACAGATGGAATACTAGATCTTGTCCTCAAAGTGTCCAGCACACGAAACATCATCACCACTTAAATGTGGTACAATGCACTACAACTATGTGAAATGTGATGAATACTACATAAAAATCATTGAAAACTTCTTGAGATTCATGAAATATCTCACTACGTCACCGCTTTGCATCTACGAAAATAACTGTTCATAGAAGAAATTATGGAAATTTTCCCATAACATGCCCAGATGGTGACCAGCCTAAGAAATGACAACCAATAAGTGCTTGAACTAATATAGAAGAATATATATAGAATGTTTTACCATACACTATAGAGGTGTCTCCAGGTAATCAATGATATACAGGGTTTCCAATAGCCTACACATAGTAGCCTACAGACCATCATCCCCTCAAAAGGTAGAATGGTGTTTTTGTTGGAACTCAACAGTCAGATCATCCATTGTAGGTTCAAATCATAGAGAACCATGCGTAGACTTATTTATATATAGGAAACTATATTATACATAAGAATAAATGATTATATCCTTTATAAAAGGTGGTGCCTTCAGTTGACATCTTGGCTGTCTGACTGGTGGCTTAGGGCCCACCATGTCTAATGAATGGTCATCGCCACCTTCCTAGTGAATGACACAAGGACTTCATGGTGGCATTAGACGGAAAATTCCTAACAAAATCCTTATAAAAACATAGAAGGGTAATGATATAATCACCAAAGGTAGCCTAAAATTATAAGACTCCCTACCTAAGACCTACAACCCGAACTACATTCTTATATGGTTAGGTATTAGTAAATTCTAGGATATTAGTTTTTGGGGTTCCAATAGATGAATAATAATAATTATTTTCATTATCATTTACTAGAAAATCATTTATTTCATTTTACATTTTGTTACTAGGTTCTATCAATTATATTTCATAATATTTATAAGGTAATATAAATATTTGAATCCCTTATATTTTTATGTTTTCATTTTTCTTAGAACATGTATCATCATTCATTTAAAATGCACGTTCATTACTAGTATATCAGGGCACATACTCCTTATAACTGAAAATGAAAACAATTTAGATTTACAATTAAGGGATTGATTTTGTTAATTAATCATTAAAACCAATGAGTTACCATAACAACTTATGAATTGAAATAGGAAACTACTCAATTACATTTTGGAGAAGTACACTCATTATATAAACAAGGTAAGTCAAACTCATAAATCATAGGATTACCGAGAAATGTAATTAGTAAAATTATCATATATGCCATAGAAACATGCATGACATGTGAATCATAGGATCCTATGATGATTGTTGTAATAGTGCTCATGTCCCTCATATAATAAGACTACAAATAATATATGTTCTTTATATGATTAAAAATAAACAACACCAAAAATCATGTGCTTTAACCAACTGGGAGATGATATCAATAGTAATATGATAATGAATAAATATAATTATAATTTGGGATACTCACCCATCCCCACAAACATTTGTTCACGATGCCCAAGCATGACTTTTGAATTGTTTCCAATCATTCATAATCTCTTGAATATTGTCCACAAATAGAAAAGATAAAATATAAATCCTCTGATATCATTTGATGACATACTAGACCTGGATTCAATATAGGAGGGGATCAAATCATGGTGGGCCACATAGCCTTAAGGAAATCTCAAAAAGCATCATAAATTACCATCTAGTATAGAGGGACTATGGTTTTGTCATGGGGATACTATTCCCCCATTACCAAAGCTTATCACAAGGGTAAATTATTAAAAGAATGAAATAAAATAAGAAAAAAGTAAGTAGAATGCATAGGGGAAACATAAAATCATAATAATAATTGGAATAACATACAATATAAGATGATTAATAATTTCATGTCAATATAAAGATATATGACATCAATTCAAAGAAGCTAACTTCCCTGAGAAAACCAATTTAATAAAAATAATATATATATATATATATACTATCAAATGAATACCATGTTACAACTCATTCATCATCTACTCTCTCAATCCTAGAAAAACAATGAATTATGTGTCTAAATAATTACACTTAACTCAATCAACAGATGCATACATGTAATCTACCCTGTGAACCAAATTATTCCCTAATAGTGTGTAAAATAACTGTTATTGGGCCACCACTAATTGTTTCTACTACATCTACCACGTGTAAAGGAAAATTAACTATTTAAATGATCGAATATATAAATAAAATCAATAAAATTTAACTAAATTTCCATATCCCCTCTACAAGTTTCAGTTGCGGTCTGAAAATGCAACTTGTTCACAAAATAAATAAATTACCAACTTATATTGACAGGTAATTAGAAGAATTTAAAGAACTAAAATCAACATCTGATAATATAAATATTGAAGGTTCTGATATGTTACATGTAAGAGATAATTGAAAATTATCATATTTTTGTTTAATGGTGTCAAACAAGGAAACCAATCACTCATGGTCCACTATCATAGTAATAAAAACCACTATCTAAGGGGTATGAGTATAATCCATGGATTACTATCCAATTAATTCCACAAAAATACACCTACTAAGTTCATGGATTTCTTCATGGAAAAATGTGGAAAAGTAATGATAGGGCCAGATGGGTTGTAACCCTGGAACATGTATTTAAATGATGAGTCAAAGGAATATATCTAATTCATCCTTTAATAATAATGAATTAATCCTACAGTGTCATACCAGGCATCCAGATGTATACAACCATAAAAATTCTTGGGTAGGTCTCATAAAAGGAATCCAACATCCTTTAATTGAAATAGAATCCTTGATTACACAAAACATTCCATTGGGAATCGATGAGATAACAAGATTCATAAAATAAAATATTTTTTTCATGTTAAATATTAATATGTTGAGGCTTACAAATAATTAATTAAAATATATATGGTCTTATGATAACTAATCAATTCATAATTTCACGTGGTCCATGACCTCTCTCTCATTAGTTTGAAAAGGCCATGTACAGTGAGAAATTTTGGAAAAAAATATAAATCATGTTAAATGAAAAGGGACCATTATGCTTCCATCCATAAATATGGAACATTTTGATACATAATTAAAAATAATCCTAACTTTATATTTTATAAGGAAATTCCACATATTTATATATGAATTACATACCACCATTAGAATGAATAACATTAATTTGGGAACGTACCATAGGTGGGTAAATTTGACGTAAATGTCATGAAATATTCATGATATAATTATTCTATAGGAAATTAATATGAGGAAACTTACCCTTACTGTATTCTATCTTGAACACCTCCAAACTATTGTTCAAAATGTCGAAACACCGAAATCCCAATTATGGCATATCACCCATCATGGGGTATTAGGAGTTGTGCCTAAAACCGTAAATAAACAATAAAATTCATGGAAATGGAATTACTATAGGGTGCTAGTGACTATATTAAAGGCATATAAATTCAATTAATGTACCCTGATGAAATCAGTAGGCCCCATACTAAAATTCTCAAATCAAAGAACTTGACCGATGGGTTATATATCGCCCACCTTATGCTTCCACCACTCTCACCACCCAATGTTTGCCTATAATTCAGATTTCAATTGAGTATATCTACAAAAAAATAAAAACAATTACTCCTCGATAACTAGGCCGAGATTAAGAGACACGATGACTGGCTCAAACTTACTTTTTTTTCTGTTGTGCATCCAACGCATAAATTTTTTTTTGAATAATTCATCAATGAATTAGATATAATGGTACCTATATTAGTCCTATAAAATATCCAAAATGGGGGAAATGGAGGTTCAAACTCCTAAAAATCATATTATGGAAGAAGAATTTGGTTAATTATATCATAAAGGGTAAAATATTTGAATAACCGAGAATTTAGTCTATGCACGGTTTGGACACATGGTTTTCCAATCCATGAACCATCCCTACATGAGAACCTGTATGACGTGTAATACAAAAAAGGTATGTCACATGGTTTAAGAACACATGAACCGAACTTGCAAGATAGATCTAATAGAAAATACATACCATCTACACAGTCTGACTGAACTGTGTGCCTGAAAACCAAATTGTCCTCTACCCATATCATAGTTCCCTTTCCCCATGAATGATGGGATACGATCATCAAAAAATCCATAGACACTCTTGGAACATTACCTAGCTCATTAGGTATCCATATCAGTTCTGATATAAATTACTTGAAAAAATTAATGGATCTAAACCTAAATGAATGACTCTATTTTAACAAATTCTTAACCCAATTTCTATTTTGTGGGTTAAACATCTATGATATTTATTATGTCATGCTATTAATATGTGTGAAATTAAATTTTAATATATTAAATTATATTTCATGGTTTTTAATAAGGATTTATAGTGGAAACACCCATTTGATTCATTTGATTAATTCTTACTTCAATGATATGATATTTCTAAGTGTCTTATTAAATAAAAAACATATTTTCAAATATTTTAATTATTTGATTTAAAAAAGCATTATTTTTGATGAATTTAGTTTAAATTATATTATGAATTTATTTTTATGGAAATTGATATTTAAATATTGTAATTTTTTAATTTCTCCAAATTTTTTAAAAAATTGATATTTTTTATGTTCTATGTGAGTGGCATTTTTTTGAAAAAAATATATTCATTAAATCATTCTATTTGTACAAAAAAAAATACTTATATATATATATATGATGAATAAATTTTCCTTTATCAGGCCCACTTAATATTTAGAATTATTTATAGAATTTACATATTGTTAAATTCCAACAAATTGTTTCCATTTTACATGAATCATATTTTAAAATTTTGTTATTTGATTGTAGGAAGATTATTTTCCTCATAAAGTGTTTTATAATGTAATAATTCAGTATTTATGATTTTGTTATGCCTATTTAAAAAATTATTAATTATGTGTGGATTTTTTATACAAACAATCTATGGTTTAGTTTGCAAATAAGGGAAATTGGTTACATTTTTATCCAATTATAGGTGGTTTCATGATATACCAATGATGTGTGGTGATGTTATAATATATAATGAATTGTGAACTCTAGATTTAGAGGTTGAAGATATTGGTTAGTAAATTTGAATGAGTGACATAGAATATGTTGTGCCATGTTACATAAATATATTTTATTTTCCATATACTGTGTTTTTATGGAAATATGTTGAATTTAAAATTATATGATATTAAATTTTTATTAGGTTATTCTGTGTTTTTTTGGAAAATGTTACATTTTTTTAAAATGTTATTATGGGTTTTTATGGGACCTATAGTTTCCTTTATTTTATATCCCTTGGTTTTATTTAGTAATAAGTCCATGTTATTGAAATTTTTTCATAGACTTTGTGGGTGAATAGATACAATGATGGGTTCCAAGGGAAAATGGTGATAATTATTTCATGATGAGATGACATGTTATATTTTAATTTCTTTTGTTGGTGAAAAAGTAATTACTTTTAAAATGTACCCAATTCTAATGAATTGGTTTAAAATGAATGAGATAATTATAATTCTCTACAACTGTAATCCTAAAATATATATGTTACTGTAACAATGTTAATTATTGTTTAAAATTAGTGGAATGTGTAATATTTATAATTATGTCCTTAATAAAAAAATGAGACATCAGGTTATTTATATCTCTTAATTAATTACAATTGTGTCAACTCACAACCTTTAAAAAGGGAACCCCATCCCAAGATTATTAAAAAATTAATATCCAACTATCATTGAAAAATCATACCCTAGTACATTCATAGATTTTTAACTATATCTTAGATAGAATTTATGTATCCTAATACTAGACATTCAATTATTAATGTGTAATAAAATGGAGTCCTTAAATAAAGAGTTATAAATCATAATTGATACCTATATATGTAAATAGTTCATATGATCTTTATAAAACGATAATATACATCGTAAAATTTTTATTAATCTTTAATGAATATGTTTAGTCGTTAATATGATGATGTAAAAAAAAATTTCTTCTTATTTACAATCAAAATGAAAAATTTAAAATCCCATGATTGTATGATTAGACTACAACATCCATTTAGTGATATGACTATTTTTCCATAACATTCAAACATTTATATTTGTAATTATTTATTTAATATATAAATAAAAAATATGAAATAATTTTTATATTTTTTTATTAAATAATATTTATCTATCATTGATTATATTTATAGAAAAAGGAAAATGGTGATCATGCGTACATATAGACTATCATCCCCATAAAAAATAATTAATTTTCGCTGTATATTTGAATTATAGTAATAGAGATATATATATATATATATAATTAATATATGTGATATTAAACTCATTATATATATTTCAGTGAAAATAGAACAATGATAAAAGTCATATGATTGGAAGTGTCAAAATGAAAATTTTATGAAAAATGAAACAGTTAGCAAATAAAAATGGTGATTTTAAAAATTAACTATGAATAAATTTGTGTTTACATGTTAAAAAAGGAACATATGTGATATTATATGTATCAATATTGTTATATTATATAAATATATTGAATATAAAATTTTATATTGTTGTTATCTGGCTAATGAATTTTGTTGGACATCATTTAAGGGTAATATGTTACAATATAAGTTTTATATGGATATTTTATTTCTAAAATTCCAATGATTAAATTACATAATAAAAATATATAAAAAATATATAAATCTTTATGATATGTTAATTTTTTTCATATTTATTGTTTTCCATTCGTTTTCCTTTTCAAATATATTCAAAAGAACGATGATAATTTTAAATGAAAAACAAACTTATTTTTCTCTTCATACATGAATTATTCTATTATATGTTTGTATTTTAATTAAAAAAATTCTTGATATTTTCTAAATTATATATATTTTATTATTTTATTAGGAACCATATTAGATTATTTATAATTTTTTATTTGAAATATTCATTTTTCTTTTCGAATGAGGTTCTTTTAACTAATGGATTGAAGGAAATAATTAATGCAATGATTATGAAAGAAATGAAATTTCCTACCATAATGAATCCTATATGTTTTAAATAATAAAGTACATATTGGGATTTTATATGAGAATAAAATATTTTCATATATAGTTGTTAAATTATTTATTTTATATATTCTATTTAAAACTAAAAGGACAATTATACTCCACAAATTTTATACTAGTGAATAATAGGAATTTTTAAACTATGATATAAACCTCTAAGCTTACCTATGCATACAACATGATAGGATAATGTAATAACATAATTATTCAAACTATGGATGTTTTATGGTTCTGATGATGATATATTTATGAAACTAAATTTATTTTTTGAGGGTTATATTATGATTGATTTTAAATGTTCTCATGATCATATTGAATACTTATGAATTGATAATGAAAATGCGAAGGATTGTTTTGATATATCCCTCCAATTAATTGGGTAAATATTTATTATTTTTGTTGTCCAATGGTACACTTTAGGTTTTTTAAAAACCAATAAGGGAGTACAAGGCATGTTTTCTCATGCCCAAAACAGCGTACATGTGTACATATTCAATCCCCAATGTAAGTACACTATTCATAATACAATCTAAAATAATAATAAATTGTAGGGTGGGTATTAGTGACATAATTATTCAATTATTACAATTATTCTAGAATTTATGCCTCAATTTTATGACCTGGTATAATGAATATTTTATTCAATAACTGATGTCATTAATTGAATCATTTATGAGTAATAACCATATTAACTAACATAATTTATACTAAAAATCATTATTAACAATTATGGATTGTTTGGTGTAGTTTTAGTATATTATTCTCATTATTTCAAAACATTATGTAAAATTTTTTACTTAAGAAAAATTTATATTTCCTTTGATTACCCTTAGATAAGATTTGATCTCACCCATTATTAGGATTAATTTTTTCCAGAATATAATGAATTATTTTATGTATGATATTTATAATGACTGTGATATATTTTAAATTTGACATGCATGATGATATTGATATTTTAGGAATGATTTTTTTTATATATCTATGATTCACAATATCCTAAACCATGAATTTTAAACTAAGGATGACAATGTAATGCAATTAATTATCATAAAATATGATGTACTATTTATCTATGTATTGATTTCATCATCTTAGACAAAATCAGAGAAAGGGGATGGCATTTTTGGAAACTATGATATAGAAAAACATGTGATAACCCTATGTGTATGATTTTGTATATGAAAAAAATAAATTTATATGGGTATGAAAAGAAAAAAATTATTTTAAAAATTATATCACACTATGGATAATGGAATGAGGTTATGTATGTGCAATAGAATTATCTAAGGGTAACACTCTAAAGGGGTGTATTATCTATTTACTATACCATCACTATTGTATGAAGGGTAGACCTAATACAACACAGACGATGAGACACACAACGGGGATATTTTTGGGTTGATCCAAACATTAATTATGGATCCTAATGATGGTTTTTAGTAGATAATGACCATGGATGGCGTAGGCAAATCAATTGTTTTCATATAATTAAAATATGGTGATACTACATACATATCATAAAAGAAATTTTGGGAATATTATTTTTTCTCACTATGTTTATTACTAATCATTTTTTTTGAATATATTCAATTTATAGATCAGATGAAATCATATTGATTCTTAGTTAGATAGAAAACTGAATGATTCATACAAATATTATATAATTTTATGGGATATTCAATACCAAATATAATTTATATTCTTACACATGTTTATTATGAGCTAAATAATTATGTATTTCTCAAAAAATTAAATTAGGGGAAAATGCTCAATAGAGTCATTTAGAAATAATGAACCAACGTTTTGAATTGGGGTTGAGGAATATTATTGAGGATATTTTTATCATTACAAAATAGAAATTTTTTCAATCTATAGTGATTGGTTCAGGTAAAATTTAATTTTGATTTGAATAGTTTTTAATGTGTATAGTGTAACACCCTAAGACATTAAAAAATATTCCTTTTATAATAAATTTAATTTTGTTACTATCATGATTTTTATAGACCAAATATTTAATCTTATTCAGAATCAAAAAATATGATTAGATTTGGGAACATTCAATAAATGTTGTCTTTTGTTACAGTAAATACTGAGCTCCTTTGAAATATTGTGTCACACACAACCCCATGTTTTACCAAACTACCATATATTATTAATATTATTATTTAATATGATAGTTATCATCAATAATTTGAAATTAAATGTATGAAAATAATTATATAAATTTTTAGAATATTTTAAACATATTATTATATAATTCTTATTGTTTAACTTTTAATTATAATTCAATATAAAAACCAAGTATAATAGAAATTATTTTATAGAAAAATATTTTTATGAACAAGGTATATTATTATTTATTGATATAAGATTTATTCAATTAGTGGATTATAAAGATTAAATATATATATTATATATTTAATCAAATTTTATGACATTAGAATAATAAATTTCAAAGGAATGGGGTAAGATTAAATAATACTTTACAGAAAATTTGATATATTTTTCAAAATGCATTTTTTGTTCCTTTTAATGGAGGACCTATTTGAAAAATATATTTTTTCACATCTATAAAGTTTATATGAAAATATAAACATCATTATTGAATTCATATTTTCAAAACTATCTTGTAGTGATTTTTTTATCTTTTTTATAAGAATAATTTTTTAGAACAGTTGTTAAATAATAACAAAATTAAATGAAAATGACTTTTTATCTGACAAATTGTTAGTATAATGTATAATTTAATTTTTTTTAATTATAATAAATCAAATTCGACGTATGTTAAATTAATATAGGTCATTCGGATAATTTTTATTCAATATTTTGATTAAAAAAATTCTAAATTTTGATCATTTTCACAGAGAGAAAATAATATCACATTCTACCATTTATGTAAATATTAATCGAAAAAATTAATTCCGTATTTGGAATAATAATAAATAATAATTTATTGTATGACCAATTTAGTTATCTTAAAAATCATTGACAAAAATTATAATGAGTCACATCGATTAAAGTGTAATAGAGTTTACTTAGTGGGAAATATTTCATCATAATAATCTAAATGACCTAGAAGAAGATCCATAATCCATTATATGTTCATTATTAGACCATATTGTATATTTTATAGAATTGTGTTTATTATTGGATGAAAAATATTTAATGGAATCCTCCCAAATTTGATTACCATTTTATGTTTACAAGAATGTCACCCCTCCTCTACTATAAAATAGAACACCTTCCCCTTAATTATTCACAGTTTCAACACCTTTAGAATCATCATTAACCTAACAAAATGGAATTATATATTTCTTCCAATAATCATTTAACTCCACTATTTTAATGATAAAATACATAGATTTCCTTTGTTGTAAACCAAAAGTAATTAACCGAAGAAGTTACAATGTTTTTGAATGAGAACTGTTGTTTTAATTTCTCTCCAAAAATTCAGTTATTATTATATTAATATGAAATTATAAATTAATATCCATGAATATTATAATATTTTTCCATTTCATGGTTATAACAAACATCTTCACGAACTTCCATCAAATGGGAGATTAAATCATTGTTCATGTATACGACGATCTACGACCTCATGAACCGATTTTTATTGTTCAAAAAATAAAATCATTCAAGGTTGGTAATAAATTTGGTTCAATTGATTTTATATTATATATATGAATGATAAAAAAAATATTTATATTAATATACTTTATAACACATATATTTAATATTTCCACTTTTTTGGAATTTTTTAACATTGATTGTGGATGTGGGGATTGCAACCTCTACAAAGCGATGTCATTTGTTCACACATTTTATGGAATGTATTAGGGGTGTTTAAAAAATGTGATTTATTTGAAATATATATCATAAAATTATTATAACAAACATATATATCACTTACTTTTTATTCATGTTATACACATTGAAAATGAAACCAGCATTCATGAAAACGTACTACCTATAATCTCAAAAATCTTCGTATTAAATTTTTTATATCCAAATTTTATGGACTAAAATGAATATATATATATATCATAATTAAAAAAATATTTTAGTAATGAATATTTTTTAAAAAATATCTTTTTAAGAGGAAAACATAGGTCGAAACATACTAGAAACCCTGACAATTAACATAAGAAACTGTGAAAATAATTAATTATTGTTAACAAGTGGGTGATAAAATATTATAAAATGATCATATAAGATATAATAAATTTAATTCTGGTTAAATAATATGTTATTATCATTATTAAGTCCATTATAAATGATTTTATATGGCATTTAAAAATAATGAGCAATATGCAGAAATTTGCTGGCCCACTTTAGTACAACATGTCTTATTCCATATTCCCCAATAATTTATTTTATGTGATGCATATAATACCCTCTGTAATTTCATATAAATAAAACTATTTTTTATTGATATTAAATGTTTTATTTTAATTTATTCAGTCATGGATCTTATGAATCAAAATTTAATCAAGAGGTAATGGATTTTGTCACAATTTAAACTCCATTGAAAGTTATTATTTTTTTAAAAACGAAATAAATTTTATTTTTTTTATAAAATACGTAATTAACATGTAATATCATTAATAAATCATAAATCATTGTATTTTGATATTAAATTTTAATAATTTCCCCCAAGGGATTTTTTTTGAAAAGCATTAACTTTTATTGTGAAATATCACTTTCTTTGTTGATTATTTACTTTCTCTAAAAACAATAACTTTATTAAAATAATTAGTAATTTGAAATTAAATTTTCCTAAAATATCAACATTCTTGGGTGATTTATATGAATTTTTTCTTAAATATTAGTTCATTTTTACATATGGTTTTTACTTTGGAGGTTATTTAATTATCTGGGAAAAAATGATAGATGTGTATTTTATACTCATTATTGGTATTTGATAAGGCATATTATTTATTAGTTAAATATATTACTCAATATAAGAGGAATTATTTGAACCAGAAATGATTGGTGGGGTATGGACGTTAGAGATCTTTTTGATGCATCGACATGTTTTCTTGAAGAAAATCAGTTCCATGAATTACAACAATTTCTACCTTTAGTGTTAAACTATATATTGATTGATCTTGATGGTATATGATTTCATATTATTTAAAAATTATGTCCAATAAATAATAAGTTCCATCATTCATAATTCATTTACTATTATTAGTATAAATCCAATAGATCATGACATTGATATTTTCTATGGATTTATTACATTTTCATTTTATTGATAAAATGTAATGTTTTTTAGCTTATTACATTTCCATATTGATTATGCCATATCCAATTTATTCAATGTATGTTGGGCTCATTTATTTAAATTTTCATAATAATTATGGTTGTTGATTCATTATATCTTCCACCCTTCATAACCCTTACTAAGTATTTGAGATCACCCAAGTTTTTTTCCATTCCCCAACATTGGATGATTAATTCATTGAATTAATTTCAAGGATTCTAATATATTACTTTTATTATAATGTTTTTTTATTAAATATATATATTTTTTATTTTTTAATATTTATTTCTATAACCTCTAAATAAATAAGTCCATTTTGATTTTATTCTATTTAATTATTCCAATGTAAAAAAAATTAAGGCAACAACTCAACGATTATGGGGTCATGGTGTTACCTCATTTATAAAAAATTAGTAGAAAATCGGGAAATTATATTTTAGGAAATGTAAAATATGGAACATGAATTGTATTGTTCCAGCCTAGCTTAGCATCAAACCGGTACCCAGAACAATCACCACATGAACTCAAGGAAGCCTCCCCATAAGCCAGACGTTGTAGACTAGCATTGAGGGACTATGTATAATCATTAGGTAGACGATAGCCTTGTACAAGATTTCATAGGTTAGTATAAAAATATATGAATATAAGAAAATAGTGGATGTATATAAAAATCAGCAATCAAAACTATGGAAGAAAATTGAAATATTAACTAAATAATGAAATTTTTTTGACACATGTTTATAAAACTCATGATGGTAATAGTGTTATATACATGAAAGTAGTAAAAAAACATCATGCTTCACATATTTGTACAAAAAATATATAAAATAGTAAAATCCCAAAGAGAGATCTCTATGAGAGTCCTAATTTCTTTTAGGTCCTTTTATCCTAATTCCCAGTTATAGAAAACTACAAAATCAAGGTTCAAGGTCCTGATAACAAGAATGTCTACTCAGGTACCCTAGTGAAATGGTGTCCTGAATATGGTGTGATATATAAATATCAGCAGTCTGTGACCCCCAGTGTCTAGATCAATCTAAACAATGAAATATAATCAAACAATGTCCATGTATATCGAATAAATATCAATATTTAATAAATAAAAAACAACTCATCCGAGATCCAAAGGGACACATAATTGCAATACATGCTTCAGCTTGTATCCTGAATAAGATTATGAACAACGACTATATATATATAATAATGTATAATGGACTATTTATCACTTTATTTAATAATATTTATTTTGTCAATTTATAACTCCAAGGTTTCTGTGGATACCCATACCTCAATACTAACTTCTTATTGTACTAGATATTGAAGCATTCCTTATAGATTATCATATATTTATACATATTTAGGATAATGCTTAATTCTAAAATATTGATGGTGATATCATATGTCAATATCTTCTTCATCTCATGCATGTTTCTGAAGTATCTGAAGATGATATTATATCATAATTCCTTCCTCGACTAATGTTAGAATCTGTGGTATTCAAAGGTGATATCATATCTCAATACTTGATTCAACTCATGTCGGAGATCGAATATTATTGTTTGAATCCTTAACTCTTAGTTTCATTATTTTTATCATCTAACTTTACTTTTATAAACCACATTTCCAGTGCTACCAAAATCACAAACATAACTGAGATGACTATGTATCCATATTTTCTCTTCAATATAATGACCATGTACCCATTATGTTTACTCATAAGTATAATTACCATGTTTCCATGTATAATTATTAATTTAGTATGAAATTGTTCCCATTCTATTTACTCTTTAGTATAATGACCAAGTTACCATTTTTACATCATAATTTCGAATTAATAGGTTCACATTCTTTATAAAATAATTAATTTACAAATTAATTATCCACCTTAGTCTAATTAATAATTTAATAATCAGTTAAACACATTTAATACATTAGTTATCTGGATAATTAACAAGGTTCAAAATTTCAATTAATTAATTATTAAATTAATTAATCAACCACACAATTCAAATCCCCAAAATTAATTTTCCATAATTTATTATCCCATTCTAAATCTATCACTCCATAATTAATTATCCATATCATGTCTTCAAAGGCATATAATTAACTCACACATATATATCTCAACATATCCAGGTAAATATCTCCTAATTAATCCCATGATTAGTAATATATATTACAATCTCAAAAACATAATTAATTCAAAATTAATTATCTCAAAGTATCCAACTAAATAACACATAATTATTCACCTAATTAATTATCTCAATTTACCATTTGCGGCCTCAAAATAATAAAACAATTTCTCAAAATCAATCATCCCAATCACAACACATGCAACCAAGAAGTATACACATTATTTGTTTTAGTTCACATCTATTCCTATAACAAGAAATACCCTCAAATTTAATATCATTATTATTATTTAATTACACATGGGTTTTTCCCCACATTTATTCCTACTCTAATTCATAAGAACCAATTATATCATGTCTTTTAACATGTAAATGAATAAATACATCTCCTAAATAAGGAATAAATATTACTATAATTTTCTAAACATCCTATAACTAGAAAATCATAGTAAAACAAAAAAAAGAAAGCTAAGAAAAAATATTAGTTTATTAACAATATTTTTATCTTGAAAAAAATAAATCTATATTGGAATGGTTTTATTAGAAAAATGTGATTTTTTATCTAAAAAATAATTTATCTCCAATAAACAAATTTTTACTAAATTGCTGTCAAATTTATTGAAATATTTAATTAAAAAAACTACATTTTACTAATTAATGAAAGTTTGAGGACCCCACTTCAATGAATTGACCATACCAATGCTTCTTAACTCAAGCCAAAATCCACTCGCATTAATGTACTTTGGAAAATATGTGTCTATGCTCGGTATTGATCACAACACTATATTACAATATCAGACACCCAAAATTAATGAGGCAAGTACCAACACACGTCTAATTAATTATTCAGTACTCATATAAACCATTGAAATCTAATTTTAACGATGAAAACCCAAATAACTACTATATAACATTAACTAATTTTAATGGAATTGAACCGAGTCATGAAAAACTACATCTCCTTAAAAGGTGGTCAATAGAAAAAGGACCACCAGGTCCATTGATATTTTTCGCACCACTTAGAACTGGACAAATCAATGAAACTAAATGAAGACTGATCCTAGTGTTTTTTCTAAACATAAACCAGGATATGGAGAGCCAAAAATAATGATGCAAATAAGGAATGAAATTGGGAATGCCTTACCTCACCGAGATAGACAATTTTCATGATGAAACCAGGAAGATACAACCATGTGAAGAGGGAGATGATAGAGGGGGAGTGTCACTCTGTGGGAGGGGGTTTCTTCCAGGTCCCAATCATGCCTCATGTAGGGGGAAGGAGGGGTGGGTCTCCCTCTTTTCATCACCCTCAAATAATATAACATATTAATATAATTATCAAAATATCCTAATAAGAATATAAAATAGTAATAATAATTTGAATGATCATCATTATTATTGTCATTCAATAGAACACTTCACAGATAAACCCAAAACTCCCCATTTACACATCATTAATAAAATTCTTTTCAACTGAATTTAATTAAATAAATCCCCCATATCACAAAATATGATTAAATTATCTTTACCATTGAACATAATTAAAACAAATTCATCATTTAATCTTCATTTAATTATATTCATTATAACATTAATTTAATTAAATAAAATACCATGTTTTAATCTGGGAAAATTGCACTATCTGATAGCTTTTGAGCATGCTTCTAGATACATATATTATCTCTCATGGAGGACCCACATAGTTTTTCTAACCATGTGAATCCAATGAGACTGTTAATTCCTTACTAGTAGCATGTAAAATTGTCATTGTTATGGTCTTCATAGTTTCTAGACAAACTGTGTGCCCTTTGTAGACCCTTAAAAACATGGGTTTTTTCCATTACTGATCTCGATGACACTTGACTATCTGAGGAAACTCCTTCATTTTTTATCCAAGGCCTATATGAACACATTAAATGGTCCCATTTCACGAAACATCATCCTAAATAATGGTTTCAAAAATTCTTTTCCAGTAATGAAAAAATTTCAAAAAAATATTATTTTTTCCATTTAAATAACATAGGACCCTATAATATACCATCCATAAAACAAGTCACCCCTGAGAATCTATCGAAAACTACAAAAACCTAAACCGACCGCCAAGGGAATGAAGTCTCATTTCAATGGTCTCGTTGTGTTCCAAAACACCAAACACGTCATTAACCATTTCACCGGACGAATGATATATTCCATTAAAAATCTGAGGCAAAGCTCAATACCATACCCAAAAAATCAAAAAAATGCATTATCGAGCCCACAAAACTAGATACATGATCCAATCATCATCACCTCAACCACCCACTCACTGGTGGTGTCCACTAATAGTCATATAATTTTACATCAAATTTCCAAACCTCATATAATTCCTTGAAAGACATCGCTGACCTATAATCCCACTTTTACCCTTAAACAGGTGACATGCCTTTAAAATGATTTCATCACCGACCACATGTTCATCAAAGTACATACATGACCTCTAGTGTCATCATCATGTCAAGAAATAACTATGATATTTTAAAATTGTCGTTCCACAACAACAATAAATGCATAACCAAATGAATCATGCATCCCACATACAACCCAAATAACAACCACTTACAAAACCAAACTTCTGGTAAAAAATTAGAATTGCTTATGAATGATACTATTATAGTGTCTCTAGGATGAATTTGATATATAAGACATGTTAATGTCATTTGTTATAGAACAATAAGACCAATCCCCGATCACCGAAAAGATCATTCAAACTATTACCACTCAAATAATTTCAAAAATCATGGATTCACATTCTAATGTGCCATCAACCAAACCTCGATGCCAATATCACACTAGGAATCTGTTTTCATTCATTTCTTATCACTAAAACTCTTTTAAAGACTTATAGAGTTTCCCAAAAGATTTTACACACCACCAATCATATCAATGTCGTGATGCAAAGAAAGCACCCACACCCACACCAGGACTAATGTCACTCTACCAAATTATAGAGTGTCTATTTTTTTGAAAGAAAATACTAGTCTCTCAGAAGAACACTAGTTCAAAAATACCTTAGATGCACATGTAATTTTCCATGAACCAAGATCAGCTTGACAATACATCTTACATGAATGACAATATTTTAAATCAACTGGTGTGTCAAAACACCCAAGTCCCAAAATGATCTCTTGAATAGTGTGAATGATTACCGCAAAAACCCAATAAAAATACTCCAATGTTAACCTGATAACATCCTTAACCTCACAAGATTCAATGATCCCAAAGAAATCAACCAGTTCATCACAACACTAATCAATCAATTGTTCCATGCATATCAATATATATAATCTCAATTTCATGAAAACAAACACCACAAAATCTCAAAAAAAAACATGGAAGACTATATAATGAGTTTTCTAGCATACTGAACCAATAATTCATCAGTTATAATTTACATATTAAGTGTCAATGTGAAATGCACACCCATTTAAAAAAGGTTCTATTTTAAAATAAAAATTTTCTACTAGATACAATGTAACACAAATGACACCAACGTAAAAATACCATAGAAGAAAAATGTATCCCAAGATTTAAGGGAGATACCTACCATGTGTTAGTCCCTTACATAGAAAAAATGCCAAACCTATCTCTTGGCCACTCAATGATAATTTCACTACACTAATCATCCCCTACTTATTTTATCCCTTCAATTATTTCATTTCATCCTTTAAAAATATGAAATAATTTTATCAAACCCATATGTAGTATTTCATAATAAAGACACTTACTTTTAAAAAATTCTCTATATGAATACAAAAACACTACATCAGACATACAGTGTAGAATTTAAAATTTAGTGTAATTTAAACAAAAAAATTAGAACTTATATTTCTTTTAATCTTAATGATTCCTGTAAAGGATAATTTCATTCAAATCCTAGTTCATAAAAAAAACAACCCCACAAGTGATATGAGTGTTTATCAACAAATCCCAAAATCCTTCACACACTTTTCTGGTTGAAATTGGATGCCATTTAATCAAATAAACTCTCTTTTAACATTTTACTTTAGTATCCATTTTATTAACGGTTTGAATAGTAAGGTAACCATTTTCCCAGTTTCATGGTGCACATAATCCTTATAACTAAAACTGGCACCCATCTTAAATAAAATCAATACATTCCAACTCATGTAGTTATTTACACATAAAAACATCTTTATCATGTTATAAAAAGATTTAACTGAATAAAATTATATAACAATGAATCCCAGAATACATGAATTTGAAGTCATTTGAATATTACAACAACATGAAATGTCATATGCCTGGAATGTGAAGTTTTAAGTGCATATATGATGTATTTCAGGTCGTATAACCTCCATTCTATTTCGTACAAGGAAAAATAACCAAATTCAAAAATTAATATGCACTAGAAAATACACTTGTCTCCCCATGTGAAATCACATCAATTCTATCTGCTTCTCATACCATATATTTAACTATTTACTATGTAATATCATATATTAATACATGATTTGATTCGTTCTATATTTTGATATATTGAATTTGATATCCTATCTCAATAAATGCATCGGATTATACCTGAGTCTGAATTATGTAAAGATGATAGTACATATTATATCCTTCTTTGGATCATGCCAGAATCCGAATTATTCAAATGTTATATCATATCACAATACCTAATGAAACATATTCCAGAGAATGAATATACTTCTGTGAGGGCATAACATGGAGTTCAATTATTTTTATTCATTAATTTAACATTTATAATCCTTGTTTCCAAAGATACCAAAAGAAAAAATTAAAGTAAGATACCCATGTTACCATTCAAACTTCTCAATATAATTACCATGTTCACATTTACTTTAATCTTATGTATAATGACCATGTTACGATGTATACTTATGTAAGTTCCTGGCCTTAAAATTTACATATTCTTGAATTATGTATAGAATTCACATTGGGGATCTTTTTAGGTTTAGAGTATTATAGAATTATGCAATAACTATTAAATATCAACATGAATATTACAATGTAGACCGTTCTAATATAACTGATTTTTCACGACAATAAAACTCCTTAAATAACAAAATTTTCTTTTCATTATAAAAATCGTATTGAATACTTCCTTTCTCTTAACATTCCTTAAAACCTATGAAAAACATTTCAAAACACTGGGAAGAGCATAAAAAGTGTAGTAAGGGTTATAAAATATATAAATTAATCATTTACCAATAAATAAATTCAAATCAATGAAGTCATAATTTTCAATCATAACATACCTTCTGAAATCATAATATTTATGAATAAAACATTATAATCATAACTCATAAAGGCATCTTGAAGCATCCATATAATACATACATTGTAGCTATCACACCTATAGGGGGAGTCACATTTGGAATACCCATCACAGTATATTCCCTAAATATATTAGGACAAACATTCACATTTACCTCCATCACATTACTCGATGCATTTGAGAGCTATCTTTGGCTCAGACACCCCATGTTTATCACAGAACCACCCATATACGTAAACAATTCCCAAAAATCATAACATATTCATAACACATAATACAAGCCTAAAGGAAAGATAAAATTTCCAAATTCAAATTACAATATATCAAATAATGATGTTTTAACAAACAATTCTTTATCAAATCATTTTCAATACAATTTAAAACATTTAATAAAAAAATTGAATCAAAGTGCCACATGCCACTTTGAAGATTTTAAATGAATTATCATTTGAAAACATTAATGTACATATAAATAAATCCTAAATACCATTTTGAAAACATGGATATAAATGAGAAATAATTAGAAGAATAAATCTTTAAGTCATTTAAAATGATATTTTAGTTAATGTGTTTTTTACCAAAAGAGAGATGCTTGAATACAAATAATTATGGAATAACATTTAATCATAAAATTATAATATCATGAGAATAAAGGGGTTCAAGAAATATTATGCCTATTGAAATTATATACACCACATAAGCGTGAATTGGTGCATAACAACAATGTAGACTTAATGGATTGTAAATGGAGATGAAATCCCTTATAAAACAACATCCTTTGATTAAGGATAAAAAAATAACATAAAAATGTGTGAAAAAATAAGAATACATTCAATATGAGTGCATATTAAGTGTGAAACAATCATATGTTATTCACACATATTCATAGAAAGACATAATCAATAAGTATAAGTTTATCCAAAAGAATTGAAATTGGGTGAAGAAGATCCCTTACAGAAATATGACAGCCTAACGACATCATTTTAAAATTTTTAAAATGAATTAATGATAGAGAAAATAGTATCTCATCAAATGGAAATAAAATTTATAGAAATAAGGATATAGAATAACATATCCCAACATTATAATTTGTAAATTTAAATACATAATAAAAATAAGTCTTTTAAAATGTGAAGAGTGAAAGGTTCCCTTGCCGATTTGGTAACTTAAAAAACATACACCCCATGAAATATAGATCATACAATGAAGATCTAAACGAAACAAAATTAAGTATATTCAAAAATAAATTCAATAATGGTCAGTACATAAACAAAAAATGGAAATAGTGGAAATATAGAAAGAATCTCACGGGAAAAAAAGTGAAATGAAAACCCCATTCCACGTAGTAATCAATCGAGTCGTATAACCAAAAGATTATAACCACCAAATGAATCACAAAATACCATGAATATAAAATGAATCATGACAGTATATATCAAATTACAGTACACAATACACCACATGCAATAAATAATTGGTGAACATTGGAAATCTCACGGAATTAAAAGTGAAATAAGAAAGACCCTTACCTCATGTCCGACTTGGCTTGTTTGTTCCTTATTCTTCCTGAATAATAAACTAATGTTTATTTATACTTTATTAAGAACATTTTTAAAGTTTATTATTCTTTTAATATCACTTATTACCATCTTATAAACATTATGCAATCATTTAAGTTAATAATGGTCAGTTGGTCGATATTTGGTACTTGAGTCAAATATGGACTTCTTATAATAACAAGTTGCCCTTGTGGTAAATAGTCCATTATCTACATAATCATATTCAAGATTTAGATATCATATATATCTAATATATCTAATATATATATGTATTTATAATACTACATAACATTAAGAGGTGTGAAATTAAATACACCATTCATGGAGATGGTAAGCCGTACGTACGCATAGACACCACTTTAATTTCTATTTCATATTTTAAATGAATTAAAACATAATGATACATAGAAATATTATAATTATAGTATAATATCATATATAATATCATTAAATCCATCCATTATACGTCCCACATATAGCATTAATGATTCATATCACTTTGAGGGGGAGATAGTCCGCACTTCCTAATATGAAATTATCATGTTTACCCATAATGGAAATCATAATGGTGTGATATAAAGGGAAAATACAGAAGCATAAAGAAAACATAAAAATAATTTATATCATATATAAATAATTTTCTATCACAATGGACACCATTAGGGGTGGTAGGAGATATTTGAACAATCATCATTTTGTGAGGCAGTAGTTTGTGGTCCACAGAAATAGTATGTTCTTTACCAATTAGATGGAGGTGTGTGTATATGTAGTTTGATTCATTATAATGTCAACAACCTAGCATATTGAGGATACTAGTGTTGTTATAAAATAAAGGAAATAAGAGAGTTTATGGGTTAGAGAAGTAAAATAAATGAATATAATTTAAGAGAAACTGTTACATTTAATTTGGGTAACTTTATTTGGATTGAAACAAAAATACTTATTGAAGTGCCTTCTACCAAATTTAACGTTTCTAGAAGAAATATAAGGATCTTTATAGAATATGTGGTTAGGGGTTGGATGATCCATCGGGATTGAGAGATGTGATAAATTGGTTAGAAGTGATGGCTTTTTGTAAGGGAGGGAGGGCTTCTTTAGGAAAGTGTGAAAATATTATTTTATTATATAGTTATTTTTAGTTTCTAATGGTCCAAAAATCATTATGGTCGAATATAAAATGACTGACGACTGAAATAAATTCATCTAATATGAATTGGACATTTTTTGGAAGCTATTCTAATATTTATTTTATTATTTATTTAAATCATTTATTAATGAGGTAAATACTGCATCATTTTTGTGTTAGAAATAATTTAATTTATCGATTTCTAAAAATTATAAAACAAATACCTTGATTTAAGAAATATTTTTAGATTTCCAATGAATATTTATAGTCGATAATATAACTTATATAACAATATATAAAAATTAATTTACGAAAATGTATTTGTTTATCTCATTTTTTCCATTACATTAAGTTAATTAAAATAAATTGTCATTACCACTCATAAGTGGCTCCATGTGGTCCCAAAAATGACCCATGTATTCCCATGGTAGTCCATCACTCAACCAATAGGTTTAGGAGAATATTTCAGCTAATTTTGTAATATTATAATATTTTGTAATATTTAATTACCCTATTTACCGTTAACCATGGTAAATAAAAGTCAATAGTTACTATTCACCATAAATAATATTCATTTTATTGAACAAAATTTTACATAATAATAATGACAATATAAGTCATCTTTTCGAAATTAAATTCATAGAAGTTCTAAAATTTCATTTAAATGAAAAATTTATTTTTTTAACTACTACTAAGGGGTTTCACTATTCATCAAAAATTGATGTTTTTCAGAAAAAAAAAAATTAAGCCTATGAAATATTTTTCTATTTTGAATTAAAAAATAATGTGTATTTTACCAGATTAAAAACATAGAAGTTTCATAGTTTAATTTCAAATTAATCCTCATTGTCAAAACAAATAGTTTGTTTTTAAAAAACAATAACAATCAAAACATTGAAAAATTTTTATGATCAATTTCTAAGTGAAATTTTATAAAATGAAAAGCATTGGATTAAATGGTAAAAATATAATATAATTAAAATTTAATCCCATTTATAAGGGTAATCTATCTATATAAATAAGTTATATTAAAAGGAATTTTTGAATTAAAATATAGTATTTTTCACTATTCATTAAAAAATGAATTTTATTAGAAAAATACCAAATAATTTAGACAAAGTAAATTTTGATGTCTCGATTCTAAAGAAATATTTATTGTGTCCAATAGATCATTTAATAGTGACCAAAACTATATTTAAAGTGGGTTCTCCATCAAAAGGTGGTAAATTTACTTTTTAAAGAATATTATAGTATTTTTTTGCTTAAAATTAGATTCATTCATGTTTTAAGCCTCTAACTTTTATTGAAAAAATGTAAAAAATTGTAACAAACACATATAATCATATTGTAGTTTGTTATTTTCATTCCTGACAATACAATGGCTAGGTGTTACCTACCATTTAAAATAATAATATTATATTATTAGTCTGAAACGTAAGATTTCAAAGAAACCCATTGTTATGTATCTAGTACGACATAGAACACAATGTCCCCTTTAAAGTAAAATTTATATTTAATTCAAAAATATTAATAAATATGAAAATATTCATCTTCTTTATTTACCTTGGATGTTACATTCATCCCCCTTTTGGGAATTGCGTCCTCGCAATTTTAAAACTCATATTAAAAACATTATTGAATGTCCCACATCAATAAAAAGTCAGTAAGACTATCACATTAAAAGAAATAAAATAAAAGTAAAAAGGTAAACCGAGATAAACCATACTATGATTCCATGTAAGACAACATTGATATAGAAGAGAATGAAAACTGTCATGTTCTGATGTAGAGTGATAGAAAACATGATTATAAGAATGTAAACCACCAAAGAATCATAGACATATGATGTGTTAAACGGTCTTCGATTACCCAGCAGGAAACAAAAACCAAAAAAAATTCTTTCTACATTCCATTTCATAATTTTTAGGAATTAATTTACTACATAGAATAAAAACAAAAAGAAATATACTTAACTTCAAGTAGATATTCATCCTTTAATAAGTTTCTACAAAAAACTAATCTTTTCTCTAAACAATGAGAATTCAAAAAAGACTTGCTCACATTAAATGCACTAGAATCATCATCAAGAGAATCACTTAATCCAAAAAATAATAACAATATATTTCCATTGTATTTTTACATCAAATAAAACCAAAATGGTTAGTATGAGATCATATAATCCTCCAAAAGGATAATCCTTTATAAAATGAAATACTACTATTAATCTCCAAAATTCAAAAAAAAGTACTCAATTATCAATAAATACCATTCAATACAAAACTGTCCTTAAAATTATTTATAATTATCAAATCTAAGATTGATACCCAAAAATCAGAAGGATTAAATTACACAGTCTTTCATAGTAAATCATAACATTTAACTCCAAAAACATAGTCTACTCTTAAAATCTCATACTGAAGCATAACTATCCAAATCACATATTTTGTATGATAAATTAATCATTTCCTTAAATAACCCAAATCCCAATATATCCACTATAAAAATAGATATTCTTCCAAAATAAAATTTCCACCATTACTCCACAAATGTTTTCGCATAGTATTCTATTTTTCTTAATCATTCAGTGTTCCCAAAGGAGATAACGTCTTCCAAAATCACTTTTATCACTTTATCACAAAATCATTTTCCTTTTCAAAGGATTTCCATCTGATAAAACATAAGATCCCAAATCATCTTATTATTTATCAATAAAATTATTTATCAAAAAATAATAATTTATATTAACCATGGACTTCACGTAGTATAGTGGTAGGAAATAAATTACCATAGCACATTGGTTTTGGGTTCAATTCCCGTAGCTCTGTATGACGCAATGGGTTGTCACACGGTCTATGTATTGTCATTTTTAAAAAACTCAAAAATAACACTAACATCTTTAAACCTCAATGGATTCCTTATACCTCTAATTTTCATCCCAATATATTATGATCTCATCATCCTAATTATTTATGTCCTATATATATTGTCATTTTTTTCTTTCACCACCATATGATAAAATAAAATGATCCCCAAAATAATGGACATCATACCTTGATCATGGTGTCCACATGGCTTCATCATCATATTCTCATAGAGGTAGAAGATCCATGCATTGCAACAATGATTTAGGGATCTATTAAAATCACTTGCTTCCTTCATCGAAATACACCTTGTACAACATGGGTCATATGGGTGTTCATAGAAAAATATTTTTGGAAAACCATCATGTATTAGATATAATTTCAAAACATATGATAAAATATGATTTCTATAAAACAGTTAGACCAAATTAGAGATGAAACTTTTTATTAATGCTCCATTTAAAATAACATAGCTATTTTATGAGAGACAGTATTGTAAAAGAAAATATAAATAGGTTTCCCAATGGTCTCATTCTTCATCACCTTTTTTAAAATCATAATATGCTTCAAAATCTTGTGATAAGTGTAATTATTTGAAAATTCCTTGATAATATTTACCTTTCTTGAAAATATGAGAATATTGTAGAAATATGATATCATTAAATACAACCCATGATCCCAGATTATAACAAGGTATAGTGAAAGTGTTTTATATCTCAAACAATTTCTTGCAAGTGAGATGTATTCTAGAAAATGATTCACAATCATCCAAACATGAATTTTCAATAATTATTGCAAAAAAGTCATCAGGAAGAGATAAGAATTTCTTTTGAAATCATCATTCTTCCATTTGTAACTGAATTTTCATGATCTGAAAAGGTTATAAAACATGGGTTTAACTGAAATAATATACATAGGGACTAACTATGTGTCTAAGGAAAACTCATAATCCCTAATGTTGGATAAACCGACCTCAGATTCAAACTATAAGGACTGGGCCTTTAATATTACATAATGTTGAATTATGTCAAGAGTTCACAATGAGGATCATTTTAGGATTATAGTTTTATAGAATTAGCCCATAATTATTACATATAATCTTCAATATTACAAAGTAGACACTTCTACTATAACCGATTTTTCAAATCAATAAAACTCCATTAATAAAACATGAGTTATTTTCCTGATATGAATATTTTTTATTACTTTCTTTCTATTACACTTCCTTATAACCTGTGAAATTTATTAAAAAATGGGATGGGCATAAAAATTTAGTAAGGGTTATAAAAAAGGAAAATTAAACATTAACACATCAACAAATACAAATCAACGAAACCATAATTTTCAATAATAACATACTTTCTGGAAATCATAATTTTTATGAATAACACATAGTATTCATAAATCATATAGGTATGTTTAGGAGTCCATATCATACATACATTGTAACTATCACACCTATAGATGGAGTCACATTAGAAATACCCATTATAGTATATTATCTAAACCTATTTGGAGAAACATTAACATTTACCTCAGTCCTGTTACCCATTGCATTGGAGAGCTATCTCGGGCTCACCTACCCTAGGTTATTCATTGAACCACCCATATACGTAAAACAATCCCAATAAACATAACATATTAATAACTCATAATACATGAATAAAGTAAAGATAAAATTTCCACATTCCAATCACAATATATTAAATCATTATATTGAAATAAACAATGCATTATCAAATCATTTTTAAAACCTTTTAAATCATTTAATTAAGATATTTTTTAATCAAAGTGTCACATAACACATTGTATCTTTTAAATGAATTATCATTTGAAAACATTAATTTCCATTTAAATAAATCCTAAAAAACATTTTTAAAACGTGGAAATTAATGTGAAATATTTATAAGAATAAAACTTTAAATCAATTTAAACGATATTTTTGTCAGAGTTTTAAACAAAAAGAGGGATACTTGAAGAAAAATAATTGATGAATAAAATTTAATCAGAACATTATAATATCATGATAATAATTGGATTAATGATATATTATGCCATTGTAAATTATATAAACCACATAATAGTGAATTGGTTCATAACAACAATGAAGACTCAATGGAATGTAAATTGAGACGAAATAACTTATAAAAACAGTATCCTTGGATTAAGGATAAATCAATTACTTATTACTGTTTGGAAAATAAGAATACACTCATTATACATGGATATTAAGCGTGAAAAAATAGGAGGTTATTCACACATATTCATAGTACTAAATAATCAAGAAGTAGAAGTTTAACCCAAAGAATTGAAATTGGGTGAAGAAGTTCCTTTACAGAAATTTAAATGCCTAACGACGTCACATTAAAATTCAGAAAATAAATTTATGAGAGAAAAAATGATATCTCATCACATGGATATACAATTTATAGAAATAAGGAAATATAAGAACATATCCCAACATAAGAATATGTAAATTAAAATACATAACAGAAAAGAAGTCTTTTAAAAAAATGAGGGTGAAAGGTTCTTTTTCTGATTTGGCAATCTGCGAAAAATAAACCCCATGAAAGATAGATCATACAATTAAGATGTAAATACCCATAAATTTATGTATATTAGTGAATTAATACAATCATTGGCTGTATATAAACTGCACAAATGGAAATAGTGGCAATATAGCATGAATCTCACGGGAATAAAAACTGAGATGAAAACCCCTTACCACTTTGTAATCAATCGAGTCATATTACCAAAAGTTAATAACCACAAAATTAATCAAATAATGCCATGAATATAAATAGAATAAGGATAATATATTTCAAATGATAGTAGAAAATACACCACATGCAATGAATAAGTGGTGAAAAATGGACATCACACAAAATTAACAGTGAGATAAGAATTCCCCTTACCTCATGTTAGACTTGACTTGTTGGTTCCTTGTTCATTGTGAATAATAAAACAAAGATAATTTCTACTCTCTTATGAAAATTTCTAAATTTATTATTGTTTATATCACTTATTACCATGTTATAAACATTATGCAATCATTTATGTTAATGATGGTCGTTTTGGTGATATTTGGTACTTGAGGAAAAAATGGACTTCTTATAATTACATGTTTGTCCTTGTGGTCAATAGTCCATTATCTCCAGAATGATATTAAATATTTAGATATCATATATATCATATATATCCATTAGATATATGTATTTATAATAATATATAACATTTAGAGGTAAGAAATGAAATGCACCATTCATGGAGACAGTAAGTCGTACGTATGCATGAACACTACTTTCATTTATATTTCATATTTTAATGGAATTAAGACATAATGATACATATGTATATTATAATTCCAGTATAGTATCATATATAATATCATTAACTGCATCCTGTATACATCCTAAAAATGGAATTAACGAGTCATATCATATTGAGGGGGAGGTAGTACACACTTCCTCAAATGAGATTATCACGTTTACCCATAATAGAAACTATAAAGGTGTGATATAAAAATAACTGAATCATTAAGAAAAAATAAACATAATTTATATCATATATAAATAAATTTCCATTTAAATGTATACCATGAGAATAAATAAGATATATTTGAACAATCATCGTTTCATGAGCCAGTAGTTCGCTGACCATAGAAACTGAATGTTCTTTACCCATTGGATGGAGGTGTGTGTATGTGTAGTTCAAATAATTATCATAAAAATATCATAGTATATTTATTATACTGTTTTTGTTATAAAATAAAGGGATGATTATAGTTTAAGGGTTTTAGAAGTAAAATGAAAGAAAATAATTTAAGAGAAACAGTTACCTTTATGATGGGTAACTCCCTTTGGTTTGAACCAAAATGACTTCTAGAAGTGCCTTCTTCCAAATGTAAGACTTAGAAGAGGTAGATAGGTATCTTTAGGGAATATTTGGGAAGATATTGGACCATCCAAGGGTCTTGAGAGGTGTTTTTAATGGGTTATATGTGAGGTTTTTTTTATAATGGGGAGGAGGGGTTCTTTAGGAAGGTGCTAAAATATTATTTTATAATATAATGATTTTTGATCTCTAAAGGTCCTAAACTCATTAAGATTGAATATAAGATGACTCATGGTCTAAATAAATTCTTTCAATAAAAATTGGACAGGTTTTGGATGTTATTTTAATATTTATAATCTAATATATTTAAATCATTTATTAATGAGGTAAATACTGCTTCATTTTTGTGTCATAAATAATTTAATTTATTCGATGTCTAAAAATTATAAAAAAATTACATGATGAAGAAAATATTTTTATATTTCCAAATAATATTCATTTCAGAAAATATAACTTATATAACCAAATGTAAATATTAATTTTCTAAAAGATATTTTTTATGTCATTTTTTTCTTCAATTTAAGTTAATTAAAATAAAGTGTCACTACCACTCTTAAGTGGCTTTATGGGGTCCCAAAATTGACCCAAGTATTCCCATGGTCGGCCATGACTCCAACAATAAGGGTAGGACATGTGTTGAGGTAATTTAGTATTATTATAATATTCTTTTCACTTTGAATTACCCTCCCAACCTTTAACCGCGTTAAATAAAAGTCAAAAGTTACTATTCACCAAAAATTATTTTCCTCTTATTGAACCAAATTTAAAATACTAATAACAAAAATGTATATCATATTTTCAAAATTCAATTCACAAAAGTAGTAAAATTTCATTTAAATGAAAAATTCTATTTTTTAAATAATACTAAGTGGTTTCATTATTCATCAAAAATTGAAGTTCTTAAGAAAAATACAAAAAATTCATCCTAAACAATATTTGATATTCTGAATTCAAAATTGATTTCTTTTTTTACCAAATTCAAAACATACAAGTTGAATTATTTAATTTTTTATTAATTCAAGTTGTCAAAACAAATAGCATATTTTTATGAAACAATAACTATCAAATGATTAACACTTTTTATGCCCAATTTCAAAGTGAAATTTTTCCCAATCAACATCATTGGATTACATGGAAAAAATGTAATTTAATTACAAGTTAAAAATATATATCTATATAAATTAGCTATATTAAAATGCAGTTTTGAATTAAAATACAATATTTTTCACTGTTCATTATAAAATTAATTTTAATAGAAAAATACCAAAATATTTATATAAAAGTAAATTTTGATGTCCCTATTCTAAAGAAAAATTTTATTTTGTCAAATAGAACTAAAAATGTGACCAAAACTAGATTTAAATTGGGTTCTCTATCAAAATATGGTATATCGACATTTAAAAAAATATTAGAATATTTATGATTAAAATTAGATTCATTTACATTTTAATCCGCTAACATTTATTGGATAAATGTAAAAAAATTTACAAACATGTATAATCATAATGTAGTGAGTTCTGTTCATTCCCGCCAATACAACGACTAGGAGTTAGCATGCATTTAAAATAATAATATTATATTATTAGTGTTAAATGAATGATTTCAATGAAACTCATTGTTATGTATCAGGTAAGACATCGAACATAGAGTTCCATTTAAAGTAAAATAAATATTTAATTCAAAAATATTAATAAATATGAAAATTTTCATGTGCTTTATTTACTTGGGATGTTACATCCTTCCCCCATTTTGAGAATTATATCCTTGAAATTTGAAAACTGGGCTTGGAATCTTCATTGAAAGTCCCACATCGGAAATGATCCAATAAAACTACCACATTAATAGGAAAAAAGTGAAGTACAAAGGTCACCCAAGATATCCCATACATGGATTTAATGTAGGAAACATAGATATGGAAGAGAAAAAAAAACTGTCATGTTCTCATAGAGAGTGATATAAAACATGATTAGGAGAATGTTAACAACCACAAAATCACAAACTTATGATGTGTTAGATAGTCATTGATTACCTGGTAGGAAATTTAAACCAACAACATTTTTTTTACATTTCATATCATAATATTGAGTGATTTTTTTACTACATAGAATAAAAACATAAGGAAAGATACTTACCTTCATGTATACATTCATCCTTTAATAAGTTTCTACATAAAACTAATATTTTATCCAAACAACATGCATTCAAAAAGACTTGGTCACATCAAATGCACAAGAATCATCTTCTAGAGAATCACAAAATCCCAAATAGAAGAACTATATATTTCCCTTATCTTTAGACATCAACTAAAACCAAAATGGTTTGTACGAGATCATATAATCCCAAAAAGGAATAAAATTTATAGAAATAAATACTACTATTAATCTCTATAATTCAAAAAAATGTACTCAATGTTAAAGAAAGACCATTCAATACACAATTGTCCTTAAAATTCTTCCAAATAATCCAAATAAATATTGAAACCCAAAACTCAGAAGGATTTAATCACATAGTCGTACATAGTAAATAATAACATTTTACTCCAAAAATATAGTCTAATCATAAAGTCTCATACTAAAGCATAATTAACCAAATCACATATTCTCTATGATAAGTTAATCAATTCCCAAAATAACCCAAATCACTACATGTCCAATATAAAAATATATATTCTTACAAAATAAAATTTCTACCATTACTCCACTACTGTAATCCTATAGTATTCTATTTTTCCTAAGAATAAAATGTTCCCAAAAGAGATAACGTCTTCAAAAATCACTTTTATCACATTATCACCAAATAATTGTCTTATTCTATAGATATATGTCTAATAAAACATAAGATCCCAAATTAACATATTCTGAATCAATAAAACTATTTAACTAAAAATAATAAGTTATACTAACCCGACACTTCACGTAGTCTAGTGGTAGGAGATAAAAAAAAATCTTATAATGGTTTTGGGTTCGATTCTAACAACTTTGTCTGATACAAATTGTTGTCACATAGTCTACGTGTTGTCTTTTTTATAAAACTCTAAAATAACCCTAACATGTTTTAACATCGATGGTTTTTTAATACATCTCATTTTCATCAAAATTCATTATGATCTCAATATCTCAATTATTGAAGTCTTATATATATTGTAATTTTTTTCTTTCTCTACCATATGATAAAATAAAATGATCCCAAAAATAAGTAACATCATACCTTGATCATGATGTTCACTTGGTTTAATCAGCATCTTGTTTGTATAGGTAGAAGGTCTATGAATTGCAACAATGAATTAGAGATCCTTCAAAATAACTCGCTTCCTTCGTCCAAATACACCTTGTACAACATGGGTCATATGGGTGTTCACATAAAAACAGTTTTGGTAAATAATCATGTATTACATATACTTTCAAAACATCTGACAAAAAATGATTTCTATAAAACAGTGTGACTGAATTTGAGATAAACTATAAATTAATGGTCCTTTTAATATACCATAGGTATGTACTGAGAGTCTATATCATAAAATAAAATATAAATATGTTGTGCAAGGGTCTCCTTCATCAAGACCATTTTCAAAATCATAATATGGTTAAAATTCATGTGATAAGTTAAAATATTTGAAAATGCCTTGATATTATTTACCTTTCTTGAAAATATGAATATATTGTGAAAATATGATTTATTTAAATACAACCCTTGATAAACGAAGATAAATAGGTATAGTGGAGGTGTTTTATCTCTCAAACAACTACATGCACATGATTTTTATTATAGAAAATGTTTCACAATCATCCATATATGACATTGCAATAATTATAGGAAGCAAGTCATCAGAAAAAGATAGGAATTTCACTTGAGATCATCCTCCTTCCATGTGTAACTGACATTCCATGACCTAAAAAAGTTTTAAAACAAGAATTTAACTAAAATTATAGACATATAGACGAACAATGAGTTTATCGAAAACTCCAAATCCATAATGTTGTCTAAGTCGACCTATGATAACAACGATAAGGACATATCCTAAAACATTACATAATCTTGAATTATGTCAAGAATTCACATTGAGGATCTTTCCAGGTTTTGAGTTTTAAAGAATTAGGAAATAACTAATATATAACATCTTGAATATTACAACATAGACACTTCTAATATAACCGATTTTTCTGATCAATAAAACTCTTTAAATAAAACAAGATTTATTTTCTTGATATAAATCTTCTTGAATACTTCCTTTATCTTACCCTTCCTTATAACCTATGAAAAACATTTCAAAAACATGGAATGAGCATAAAATTCTCAATAAGGGTTATAAAATAAGGAAAGGAAACATTAACCCATCAATAAATACAAATCAATGTTAACATAATTTTCAATCATAACATAACCTGTGAAATCATAATATTTATGAATAACACATAATAATCATTAATCATAAGGGTAACATGAGGAATCTATATAATACTTACATTGTAGATATCATAGGAATAAAAGGAGTCAAATTTGGAATACCCATCATATTATATTCCTTATTTCTCTTAGGAGAGTCTTTCACATTTACCTCTGTCACGTTACCCATACATTGGAGAGGAATCTCTAGCTCACTGACCCAAGGTTTATCACAAAGCCACCCGTATACGTAAAAGCCTTCCAATAAAAATAACATATTCATAACACATAATATAATCGTAAATGAAAGATAATATTTCCACATTCCAATCACAATATATGAAATCAATATATTGAAATAAATAGTGCTTTATCAAATCATTTTCAAAACCTTTTAAAACATTTCATAAAGCGATTTTTTAATCAAAGAGTCACATACCACATTGAAACTATTAAATGAATTATCATTTAAAAACATTAATTTACATATTCAATAAATCCTAAAAACCATTTTGAAAACATGTACATTAATGATAAATATTTAGAACAATAAATATTTTATAGATTTAAAATGATATTTTAGTTAAAGTGTTTTTAACAAAAAGTGTGAGGCTTGAATACAAATAATTAATGAGTAACATTTAATCAGAAATTTATAATATCATGATAATTATGTGATTAATGATATATTATTATAATGTACATTAAATACACCACATAAGTGTTAATTGGTGTTTAACAACAATGATGTCTCAATGGAATGTAATGTGAGATGAAATCCCTTATAAAACTGTATCGTTGGATAAAGGATAAATCAATAACATAATAATGTGTGAAAAATAAGAATACACCCAATATAAGTGGATATTAATTGTTAAACAATAATATGTTATTCACACATATTCATTGCACTACATAATCAATAAGTAGAAGTATATCCCAATGAATTGAAATTGGGTGAAGATGTTCCCATACAGAAATTTGACAGCCTAACGACGTCACATTAATATTCCAAAAATAAATTTATGAGAGATAAAATGGTATCTCATCACATGGAAGTATAATTTATAGCAATAAGGATATTGAATAAAATATCCTAACAATAGAAGATGTAAATTAAACACATAACAAAAACATGTATTTTAAAAAGAGGGGGGCAAAAGGTTCCCTTACAAATTTGATAAATTATGAAACATACATCCCAGGAAATATGGATTATAAAATGATGATGTAAATAACCATAAATTTAAGTATATTAAATAACTAATACAATCATGGTAAGTAAATAAACCACATTAGTGGATATAGTGGCAATATAGCATGAATCTCATGGGAATAAAAAGTGAGATGAAAACCCCTTACCACGTTGTAATCAATCGAGTCGTATGACCAAAAGTTAATAACAACCAAACTAATAACAAAATACCATGAGTATAAAGAGAATCATTATAATATATATCAAATAGAATTACACAATACACCACATGGAATAAATAATTGGTGAACAATGGAAATCTTCCAGAATTAAAAGTGAGATAAGAATGCCCATTACCTCGTGTCCGACTTGACATGTTGGTTCCTTGTTCATCTTGAATAATATGCTAAAGATAATTTCTAATTTACTAAAAAAAATTTTAAAGTTTATATTTTTTATATCACTTATTACCATGTTATAAACATTATTAAATCTTTTATGTTAATAATGGTAGTTTGGTCGATATTTGGTACTTGAGTCAAAAATGGACTTCTTATAATTACACATTTCTACTTGTGGTCAATAGTCTATTATCTACATAATTATATTCAATATTTAAATATCATATATATCATATGTTCCCAGTATATATATGTATATATATTATTACATAACAATTAGAGGTAAGAAATGAAATGCACTGTTCATGGCGATGGTAAGCTGTACGTACTCATGAACGCTACTTTCATTTATATTTCATATTTTAAAAAAATTAAAACATAATGATATATAGGTATATTATAATTCTAGTATAATATCATATATAATATCATTACCCCCATATTTTATACACCCCACATATGGCATTAACGAGTCATTTCATTTTGAGGGGGCGGTAGTCCGCACTTCCTCAAATGAAATTATCGCATTTACCCATAATAAAAACCATAATGGTGTGATATAAAAGTGAAATACAGAATCATAAAGAAAAAATAAACCTAATTTATTTCATATATAAAAGAAGTTACATCACAATGGCCACCATGAGAGGTGGTAAAGGATATTTGAACAATCATCGTTTCGTGAGGAAGTAGTTCACCATCCACAGAAACAGTATGTTCATTACCTGTTAGATTGAGGTGTGTCTAAGTGTAGTTAGAATCCATATCATAACAACATCATAGTATATTTATGATACTGTTGTTGTTATAAAATAAAGTAATGAAACTATTTTATTTGCTGGAGAAGTAAAAAAAATAAAATAATTTAAGAGAAACTGTTACCTTTAATTTGGGTAACTCACTTGGGTTTGAATAAAAAGAACTTCTTGAAGTTCCTTCTGCCTATGGAATGTGCTCTAGGAGAAATATAAGTATCATGGGAGAATATTTGGGCAGGTTTTCGACCATCCATGAGGCTTGAGAGGTGTGAGGAATGGGTTAGAAGTGAGAGATTTTTATAAGGGGAGGAAGACATCTTTAGCAAAGCGTAAAAATTTTATTTTATTATACAATTATTTTAGATTTATGAAGGTCCAAAACACATTAAGGTAGAAGATAATATGACTTATGGTCTATGTACAATTATCCAATAATCATTGGACTGGTTTTGGATGTTATTTTAATATTTATAATCTTATTTATTTAAATAATTGTTTAATCAGGTAAATACTGCATCATTTTTGTGTCCTAAATAATTTCATTTATATGATGTCTAAAAATTATAAAACAAATACCATGATGTATAAAATCATTATATATTTCAATATAATATTTATAGTTGAAAATATAACTTATATATCCCCATGAAAAAATTAATTTACTAAAAGATATTTGTTTTTGTCATTTTTGTCTTTACATAATGTTAATCAAAATAAAGTGTCATTATCACTCTTAAGTGGATCCATGGGGTCCCAAAATTGACCCAAGGATTCCCATGGTTGGACATGACTCAAAAAATAAGTTTAGGACAAGTGTTACGGTAATTGTTTTATACTATAATATTCTTTTTACCTTGAATTGCCCTATTTATCATTAAATGCGGTAAATAAAAGTCAAATTTTACAATTCACCTCAAATTATTTGTATCTTATTGAACAAAATTTAACTTAATAATAACAACCATGTTTATCGGATTTTCATAATTCAATTTACAGAAGTTGTTATATTTCAATGAAATGAAAAAGTTAGTTTTTAACTACGTGGTCTCACTATTCATCAAAAATTGAAATTTTTCAGAAAAAAAAATTCAGGCTAAGAAATATTTGATATTCCAAATTACAATTTTTTTTTAATTTTTCCAATTTAAAAAAATATAATTTGTATAATTTAATTTAAAATTAATTCTCTTTGTTAAAACAAATAGCGTGTTTTTAAGAAACAATAACTATCAAAATATTGGAACTTGTTTATGCCAAATTTTGAAGTGAAATTTCCACTAATGACCACAATTGGATTCATTGGTAAAAATATAATATAATTACACTTTAAAATCTTTTAAAAAGACAATCTAAATAAATAAATAAGTTATATTAAATTGCTGTTTGTAGTTAAATTTTTTTATTTTTTATTATTCATTAAAGATGTATTTTATTTGAAAAATACCAAAAAAATTACCCAAAGTAAATTTTGATGTCCCGATTCTAAAAAAAATTATTTCTTCATATAGAACATATAAATGTGAACAATATAAAATTTAATGACGGTTCACCATCAAAAGGTGGTAAATCGTCTTTTTAATGAATATTAGAGTATTTATGCTTAAAATTAGATTCATTCACATTTTATGCCCCTAAAATGTGTTTGATAACTGTAAAAACCTTTAAAAAACATGTATAATCATATTGTAGTTAGTTACTTTCATTCCTGCAAATATAATAGCTAGGCGTTAACTACCATTTAAAATAAAAATATAATATTATTAGTGTGAATCGTAAGATTTCAAAGAAACCCATTGTTGTGTATTAGGCACGCCATTGAACACAACATCCCCTTCAAAGTAAAAATAATATTTTAATCACAAATATAAATAAATATGGAAAATTTCATGTTCTTTATTTACAAAGGATTTCATAACTTGTCAATTTAAAATTACCATTTTCCCATTCTCTTTACTCATATGTATGATGATCGTGTTACCATTTGTATTTAACAATTTAGATTGACCATGTTCCCATTCATGGACATATAATGTATTTACCAATTAATTATCCACCTCAATACCATTACAAATTTAACAATGAGACAAACAAATAAAATCTTCTAGCCAACTTAGTAATTAACAATGTACAGTGTTTCCATTATTTAATTCATTAACTAATTAATCAAAAACACATGTTATATCCCATAATTTATTTTATATTGTTAAATATCTCATTATAAATTTCAAGTCTCCATTATTAGTTATCTATATCGTATTATCAATGTCACATAATTAATTCACAAACAATTATCTCAACATAGCCATTTAAATATCACATAATTAATCCCCTGATAAATTGTCTATATTACAACATCAAAGAATATAATAAATTAAAAATTTATTATATAAACTTATCTCACTCAATATCCCTTAATTAATCCCTGAATTAATTATCTAAATTTCCCATTATGGTCTCAAAATACATACCCTATGTCTTATAATCAATCCTTACATTCAGATTCCATGAAACAAAGAATTATACCAACTCATTTTTGCAGTTAACATCTATTCCTATCACATGGTCTAATGACCTATTTCATACCATTCACATTATTAAATTATTAATGGGTTCCAAGTCCCACATAATACCACTCTAATTCATAAGAACTGATTAACTCATATGCATAAATGGGTAAAGGAGACCACAAATATCCTAGCTATGAAAACCATATTACTGTAATTTAAACATCTTTCTCGATGTAGGATATCATAGAAAAACAAAAATCATCATGATAAGAAAATATATTTGTCTATCACTATGTTTTAAGAATGAAAGAACCACACCTTTTTTAAAGTGGTGTCATTAATAAAATAAAAATTTTAAATCTAACTAATCATTTAACACCAATAAACATTTTGTTTCAACATTGCAGTAAAATTTATCAAAATTAGTAAATAAAAAAACTAAATTTTATAATTAATTCATGGTTGAGGATACAAACTCAATTAATTGTCCAAGCCAATTTCTACTCAAACAAATGTTGCCTTGTGTAAACACACATCAACACAAATGTATTCACAAGCATGTAATTGATCCCAAAAACCTACAATAATATTTTATCATCTGAAATTCATGTTATAATGACCAATGCACATCTAATTAATTACTTGTAACACATATAAACCATAAGAACCTAATTTATGGGGTGTCAAAAATTAATAGGTACATATCCATTTGGGAATTTGATGGTAGAGAACTGAATCAAGATGAAAAAAAATCATCTTCAGTGGAGGTCATTGAAATATATACCAATGCATCCCAAGAAATAATCTGTACGACATAGAATAAGAAGATTTGACGAAACCGAATTAACCCCGAACCTAGGGTTCAAGCCTTATGGAAACCAGATGATGGAGAGCCGAAACAACTAATACAAAGAAGGTACATCATGTAGAATTTCTTGCCTCACCTTGATGGATAATATAAATGACTAAACTAAAATGATAGGGGAACGTGAAGAGGTAGTAAAAAGTGGGGATGAATCACACTAGGGGGGGTGCTGCTGCCTTATGTGGGTTGTGCCTCACATAGGTTGATGGATTTGTGTTTCTAACTCTTTTCTTATCCATTAAATAATATAACTAATTAATATAATAAAAATAATGACCATAATAACAATATAACATAGTAATAATAATTATGAGCATTACTGTTATTATAATTTAATAAAACGATTCTTTGGTAAACCCTAAACTCGTCATACACAAATCCTTTAATTAAATTATATTCAACTAAATTTAATTAGAAAATTCCCAAATTAAACATCATTTAATTAAATTCCTTTTAATGATTTATTTAAATAAAATAAATTCTACATTTCACCATCACATAATTAATTATTTTTATCTTTACTTTAATAAAATAAAACCAAAAATTAAATTTGGGTAAATTGAATAGTTTGACTATTATTGTCTTACAAACCATGCGCAACACCTGTACCCTCTTCTAGATTCCTACTGTACCTTGCATTACTGACTTGTATTGTTTGACTAACCATGCATAACCCATGTGAATGGTACTATCTCTCTAGTAGTAAGCCGCATAGTCACTAATCTAGGGAACATCAATTCCATAAAAACAATTCACCCTCTACAACACCATTAAAACATAAGTTTCCATGTCTAGTTTTTTTAAATCCACTTTAGCCACTCGATAAACTCCCAGATCCTTTTACCTAGCTTGATATTATCAAATTAATCAGTCCAAACTCATAAAACATCATCCCAAAGATTTATTTTTCAATTGACCAATACAGTAAATGAAAAAATTCAACTACACTAGTATTTTAGCTTATTTAAAAAAATAGAACACTATATAACCTGATAATATAAGTTTATGATAATCATAAATGAAAAACCCGGTATATCCAATTTTATGATAATCTGATTAGCTATGAATAATTTTAAATTTTTTTAAGTATTTAACAATTTTTGGGACTAAATATTATTTTACATAATGTTATGAAATAATATAGTTTATTCCATTGTTTATATGTAGATACGTGAAGGTGTACCAATATAGACACTTATGAAAATTAAGAGTTATCCATGGTGAGAAATAAAATATAGTTGGTATTGGAATTGAGAATGTTATTGAAAAATTATTGTAGCTTAGTTAGGAAACAACACATAAGATTACCTGAATATATAAAATATATTTCATTAAGAATGATCCATATTGGATCTATATATATTACAGAGCCCCCCATCATTTAGTGGGACTACTAATCATGTGGATTATAAATAGTGGATTAACTCTTTTGGGATTATAGTTACTGAATTTGGATGCGGTAAAAAATATTATGTTACACTTATAGTGTATTTTTTCAATTGATATGCATACCAATAGTGATTATTGATCTAAAATACTTGGGAGGAAGAGGTAGTAAAACTCATGGAATGTAAATATTTTATGGATAAATTATTTGAAAAATATTATCCTCATAGTAAATAAATATAGTTAATTAGAATGTTTCTTGGATTAATGAAAAATCATTATGAAATTGTTTTAGAGTATGAATCAATATTTACATTGTTAGAAATGTAGGATAATATTTTCAAAAACATCAAATAATTAATGGTTGACCATCGAATTTAATATATTAAGAAAATTCTCTTAATGGATCATTTATCTCAATAATTCTCTTTATATAATGAAAATATATTATTTTGTATCACTATGGAGAATTAATTATCCATGTATTATGGATTCAAAAGAAAAATGAAAGGGGGAGGATTGTGAATGAAATATTTCATAAAGTGATGAAGGTAATGAATGAACACACCACATCCCATAACTATGGATGGAGTCTCCCATGGTATTTATTGAATTAATTGGGTGTTTTTTATAATTTTGAAGAAAAGTTTCAACAATAAAAATAATGAAAATAAAAATAAATCACTGATATTACATGTTTCAACTACAACCAGATGAGACACTATGTAAATAAATTCCCTAATAAACATGGGTTTATACATCAAATGGAGCTAGGAAATATTTTCAATCGTATATAATTGTTGTAGATAATGTTGAATGATTAATTTATTCCAATATTTTTTTGAGTAATTTTTTATTATTATGTTTAGACGATATATTCGATTTAACTGTTATAGCATGTATAATGATATTAATTTTTTTAAACAATGACATAAAATCATGATTTTTTTTGTACTGATGGAAAATATAAAAATATAATTTCAATGTTTAACTTCTTAAAATCAATATGCCTTATAGAAATTAAAACTGTTATATATTTCTAATGTTCAGAAGAGGATTTTTAAATTCATATATTATTTATATGTATAATTTTATTTGGATTTTACCAACTACCATGGAACTCATTAATTATTTGTTGATAATCTGGTATATGCTATCATTGACGGATTTCACAATTTTGTTCGATTAAAACAATATATCCAATAATATATATTTTCTATATTGAATAATGTATTATTCAACTTTTAATTAATTTTTAATATTAATTCATGTTATTAAAATTATTCATGATATGAATAAGGTGTTAACATGTAATCAATGTGATTATGAATCATATACTTCTTTGTGATTTAACAAAAATAAAATGTTCATTTTGAGAATTTAGTAACCTTCGTTCTCATGTGTTGGATCATAATCATTAGGACAAGTTACCCATATTTGTAATGAACTATGTTGATATTTTGAAGAGTTTTCATCAATAAATTTGTTACACCACCATAAAACAAAACATATGAGATGAGAGGATGTATAAATAGTTAAAGGACAATAAAAATGATAATATTGTTTTTTTTGAAATAGAATCATATCAAAAATTATTATTCCTTACATTATAATAGATTTAAATACTTCCATAACTCTAGAAAAAAAGTCATGAAACATAAATATTTTCATATAATCATCATAGGTTATGATATCAATACACTATTATAACACCTATAGTTTAATGATATGTTGTGAAAAATATTCTCATGATCATGAATCTCTCAATCTCTATCAGAACATGAAAATCAGATTTTTATTTCGTATCTCTGCTTTCACAATTGTTTTCTTATACAGAATCCCATAATTGTTGTGAACATTTTATATAATTTCCCCCATACTAATAATATTTTTTATTAACCCTATTATATATATATTTTTCAATAAATTTAATTTCAAATATCAATTCATATTTTTAGAAGATGAACATTTAATTAAGTGGATTAAATTAATTTATGGTGGGTTGAATGTAACACACCATTATTTTTCAATATTTACTTTTTATAATATAAATAATTTTCATTATATTTAGATTAATAGTAAACAAATATTTATGATTACATACCAAAAAATAGAAATATTATATTTTGGTACATTCAACACTAAATTGTTCGGTGTTACTAAATATAATGAGCTCCTTTAAAATCTCTCCTTGCACACAAGACTGAGTTTTACCAAATTATAATATAATGTTAATATAACTATATAACATGATAGTTATCATCTATCCAATAAATTTTAACCTAATAATTATCAATGAATATGAAGTCCAATTATAAATATAATTTTTTATTAAAAAATTATTTATGAACATGTGGCTTCTTATCTAAATAAATTGTATAAACTCAAATTAGTGGATGATAGAAATAATATGTACATAATATATTTAAATAATCATTAATAAAATATTTTTTTACAAATTAAATATGAAATAATCTAATTTCTTGAAGAATAATGTATATTTTTCTAAATGAATTTCTTCCGACTTTTAATGGTGCGCATAGTTTAAAACTGATGTTTGAAAATCTTATAAATCATATATAAAAAACAAATTTCATTATAAAACTATTGATTTAAAAATTATATTAGTTTTTATTTGTGGCATTTTTCAGTAGTTTCAAGTTTTTATGAATAATGAAAAATATCAAATTTTAATGGAAAAGTGGACTTTTCTCTAAATAATATATAATATTAAATTTTAATTTTAATTGTTTTTTATGTTTAATTTATATCCAATTAATATATATTATCTATATTTAGTTAAATGATAACATTTTTATAATTAATTTCTATATAAATGAACCGAGAAATTTTAATCATTTTCACATCAAAAAACTCACATTCTTGTCCAATCATAATGACTAATATTAAACTAATTTTTCACACTTATGTAATTTTTGTTTGAAAAAATGGATTCAATATTTATAATATGAATAAAATTTAATTTCTATTACGTTATAAATTGTTTTTTACCAAAAATATTATTGATATAATAAAAATCATTACATCGATGAAGGTGAAAATGAGTTCACATTGTGGATAAACATTAATAATAAGCTTCCAAATGAACATAAAACATGTTAGTAGCCAATAATTTTGATAAATTTATACCATATACAAAATTTTATCATATATTTATCATTATTTATGCAATCTATTTATTTTATACATCTCGAATGTGTTTAACATGTAATATTTACAAGAATGCCCTCCCCCTCCCCCACTATAATTAGGAACTCGCCCCCGTAACTTTTTCGCACCCATCAACCCTTTTGAAATTTCAAAAACCATGGAAAATAATCTCAAAAAACACTTCACCACATCATATAAGACATACATTGATATGATTGAAATCCATGGATGTCCTTTGGGGAAAACTAAAAAGTGTAACCCAAAGAAGAGGAAACATTCTTCAACGAGAATGTTTTATATCATCTCCACCACATAAATTATTATTATATATATTATAATAATCATATTAAAATTAATATTATAATATTTTGTTATGTTGATGGAAAAAACTAAAACATCACACATATACATCAAATAAGATACACAGTCATCATTCGTGCGTTAGAGGGACTAATACCTCATGAATTTATGTCACTCGTTATTCCATTTCCACATTTAAATGTTTTCACAGATGATGGATTTAAATTATATATATGATATGTATGATATTTTAAATATAATATTTATTCATTAATTTCTAAAGAACAAATACCTTTAGGATTTCAAATATTTCAAAATACAATAACATTGTTTATGGACATGTTGACTATCACATCTTCAAAATGATGTAATTCACATAATAATTACAAGGATTGTATTATGGATTGTTTTTATATGCACATGTTATGAAAATTAAAAATATAATATATTTATTATAGTTTAATTATATATAATTTTTTTTCTTTTAATTTGATATGGAAATGGAATCATCGTCCATCTCTATGTACTACATACTGTCTACATGAAAGCAGTATTGAATTTCATATATTCAAATATTATGGATTAATATGAATACATATATAATGAATATATTTTATAATTAAATCAGTATAGACATTATGTATATGATTAAATCATGATGGGTTTTTCACTAGGCCCTACCCCTTTGATGGGGGAGGGTCCTCCACTGACTTTTGATGGTGTAAAATGCCACATTTAATTACGATCTCTAACGCTGAGTTATTACCCTCCATCCCTTCAGTCTCTATAATATATAAATTTATTGAATGATTTTATGCAACTCTGAAACTAACGATTACAAATTATGAATTACCAAACACATCCTATCAACTACATCAAACATTAATTGTGCTCTTAAAAAATCATTTTCTATTGTGGGATTTCTTCGATTGGTGGGTTTTCAAATCATGGTGTCTATAGGAACGAGAATTGGTAGGGATTAATGATTCCAAAAACATTATGATTTGGTTCTCATCTAAGGAGGACCCTATTATTTTATATTGAAGCACACATTACACCAGTAATGGTGCTCATTTAAATATATTATATTGGTCCTACAACTTCAATATGAAGCATGATTCATAAATAATGGAAGTTTGGTTAATATTTTATTTTAATTCTATCCACATTAAAAACAATTTGATTATTCATATGTGTCTTAATCTGGTTGGACAATACATATGTTGACACATTATATCTAAGGTTGTATGTCACCTGATTTATCAATGAATTTCGGTAAAAAATATAATTTTTTAAGCCACATGTTGAGTTTTTTTGTTGTTTTGGGTGAGTTGTTTTTTTAATAATCAATTAGTTTTTTTGATACATGGTTTTAGTTTTGTTTACCATGTATAATATTGGTTCACAATACTGAGGATTGTAGGCATAGGATTCGAATCATTTAGGTGACGGTGATTTTCCTGTGACTTATTATTTGGTTGATCATTATTTTGATAAGTGGTTGAATATGGATTGTAATGTTTTACCTACGATTTGTGAATGATTGGTCCTAAAGGATGGAAATTCCACTGATAAGAGTAATTCAGATGAAGTGACAGACAAGAAAAAATATGTGATGTTACCAACTTATCAAAAGGACTCTGATATTTTTTCAGGATGAGGAAGGACATGGATGGTCCTTCAGATCCTAATACATATAACATAACTGGTAGTGCTAGAGATTGTGTTTCCTCTATCCAGAATAAGGTTTCTAGGGGTGAGGTCCAGTTGAATATGAGTAATGATGTTGTGGCTTGTGTGTGATGTTGTGATGATAATGTTACAAGAGAGTGGGTGATCGTAACATTTTGTAACCCTTCCTTAGCCATAACTTCCATGTTTGAGAGGGTATTATAATCGAGCAGTCATTCAATTTTCATGGAGGTAATTCTAAGGACTATTCCAATAGTGGAAAATGAATTCACTTTTAGAAATAAAGGGGGTTCTAACTGAGACACCCAAACTCTAGTTCAACTATGAAATATTTTGGAATCCCTTTAAGGTGAATGTTTGAATGTAGATGAACCAGACTCATTCCATGACAATCTTAGGGACTATGAGAAAGAGTACAGTGAAGATGGTACCAATTATTCTACAGGTGACCTTCCAAGAATGAGAAGTAACATGACATTGAATAATATATGTAAAGTGAATTATTGATCCCTTTTACCACCTCTAATGTGGAATCAATTATAAAAGATTTTAAAATCCAATAAGATAGACAAAAAAGCCTTTTCTAGTAGATTTCGGGTGATTTGTGTGAATAATCCATGGACATGATTTTGAGTGCACTAGAATATGTTGTCTAACAGGTCCTGTAACTCAACACTATTGAATTAAAAGATGCTAAAATGATAAGGAGGTCACTAAGGGTGACACTTAATGAGGATCAACACACTTTTATCAACAGGAATGACCTAATCATTATTGAGAAATTTAATAATGGTAAGATAATCTTAGAGGAGTGCATCCATCCCTAAGACAAGATGACATTTGAATTTAATGATCTTATAATAAATGATCTAAAAAAATAGGTAACCACTATATCATTGAAACTATTTTTGGATATTAATTCTATAAGAAATAAGATTTCCTTAAATGGATTTATTATCTCTTTTGTGGTTAAAACCCTTCTTTATTACTTTTTTCATTAAAGTGTTTGAAATAATAAAGTGTGCTTTTATTGTAAACAACTAAAATAGAAAGATAATGAAGGCTTTTTAAAAATAGGGTGATAAGTTGTAATAAAAGAATCATATATGATATAATAAATATTAATATTGAATATGAATATGTTATTAACATGTTTACAGTCATAATATATGAGTTTAAAAGGTATTAAATCAAAAATATTATATGTTTATGTGATTTATAGTCTCATAGATATTTCTGTGAGAATTTTTCCTTATTCATTGCTCATTAAATCATTGTGGATTATATAATAAAACATGACATGATATATCTCTAACGTCATTTATTATATTTAATTTAATGGTATAATTGATTTCATTCTCTCATGAATTTCATGGTTCAGATGTTTCTCATGAAGTAACATATTTTTTCTCAATATAAATTCCAATTAGGTTCATTTGGTATTATGAACTAATTCTATATTATGTGGTGTATATACTTAAACATTGACATTTAATATCCTTAATACTTAATTATTCATTTTATTTTCAGATTCAATTTGAATTATTTCATTCAAGGGGATTTTATTTCAAGATTGAGAAATGTTATTTTGAAATCTCACTTGAATTTGTGATTGTTTACTTTCTCTTTAAAAAATAACTTTATTGTAATAATTTTTCAGATGAAATAAAATTTCCCAAATATATCTACATTATTGGGTGATAGATATGAATTTTTGAAGTACCATATACAAATTTTTTAATTAGAGTTTCCATAAAATTTATTTGATTATAAGGGGAAATGTAGATAAATCCATATTCATCAAACTATATGTATATTTTATAAAGAATAATGGGGGATTAATTACTCTCGGTGACCGATCCAGTGATGGCGCTCAGCGACGGCTCGTGGAGAGAATCCCTAGTTCATGATTGCAGATGGATTCCCCCCCTTCCTAGAGGTGGGAGTGGTGGAGGTTCTCCCTCGAAATTCGACTCCACGAGCGGATTTTGTACCTTTCTCTAACCCTAGCTTTCTTCTTGACATTCCATCGATTTCTATGAGTCCTATAGTTCTAGCTATTCATCATGGGAACGCTCAACATACGATCTCATTATTAGAGGTCTCTGAGGCTTCGAGTCTCCCAAATGTGACACTACTGGCTTGCTTCAATCACTGAAGACCTTCAGTTGATGATTTCATTAGATTTGTGTATAGTAATTGGGACCTGTAGGATCGAGTGATGGTGGGTTTGATTGATAATCAAAATATGATGATACAATTTTTCTCGGAGGAAGATTTAATTTTTGTTTGGTCTAGATCTCCTCAATACTACAATGGATGCATGTCCTTTCTTTTCTGATAGACTTTTGATCTTTTCATGAACCGGGACTCAACCTTTGTTGTGACCTGGGTATGTTTTCCCCGCCTTCCATTTCCCTTTCAGAATCCAGTGATTATTCATATATTAGGGAATCATGTGGGTAGTTTTCTCTTCTCTGATGACCGTACTTCGTCGGTAAGTCACCATGTTAACCCGCGACTCAGCGTTGAGGTGTATACATGGAAATAGGCAGTTTAATGGATTTTTATTATAGTTGGTGAGGATATTTGGTGGAAGCATGTGGTGGTCTTTGAATCCCGGTTTGATTATTGTTCGTGGAGTCATCATATGGGTCACCAAGATGATTAATATCATAGTGGAACATTTTTGGTTCCTGTGAAATGATGTTAAAAGATACTGGTCAGGGATAGAAGATTGTTGATGTTTCAAAGAATATAAATGGTTTGGGATGGATCGACCATGAGAAACCCATCTGTTTCTATGGTGTTTTAGACACTGAAGCAGGACCATAGGGATGATTTATGTCATATGGATGATACTTCTCATGGATGTGGCGCTGGGCAGGACAATGTACTGGCACGTCCCGAAAGATGGGTGTTTTGCTAATACTGGGTATAGGGATAGTGGACTCAAGCGGTGTGTTGACAGTGATGGGTATAACTCTAATGGTCCGAAGGAAGGGGGGATGCTTTCAAATTCAGATGGTTGTGGGAAAATAATAGATGCCACTCCATGTCGAAATAGTGAGGGGTATAAGGTTCATCCACAACCTGCTGCTTTAGGGAGTATTGTTGATACTAGTATTCAGTTCCAAGCATTGGAGTCTGAAGAGGTATGCCAAGTTGAGGTGGGTGATTAAATGAAATAATGTAACACTATGCAATGTGTTTCAGTTGATGTAGAAAAGGCGGTGAATGCTAGCCAAGAGATTTAAGGGATGCCTGAAGAGGTGTATTAAGTGGAGGTGGAAACTTCAATCAAGGAATGTAACTCTATGCAGATTCTTTCAGTTGATGCAGCAAGGGAGGTGGATTCTGGTCAATAGATTGAAGGGAAGCCACAATTTTTGGTTGTGATGGACTGTAACAGGAAAAATGAATTGTCCCAGGGGGTGGCTAATGGTTTTCATGATGCCCTGGTAACTATAAATTTGGGGGACGTCTCAGAGAGTGACAACGAATATCATAACATGATGGTTTGTCCTTTCAATTGTGAGGTAATCAAGGATGGGAATAGGATGTCTGGAAAGGATGTGTCCACCACAACAAGTAGTAGGATGAGGAAAGACTACTCTAATTTACCAAAGTCATTTTCCAATATGTCCTCTTTCAAAAAATCTCTGTAGGATTTGATCTCATTGGATAAATCGAACATTAGAAGGAAGCATGCCAAGATCCAAAACAATTATGAAAGCACACAATGGGAGATGGCCACTACGGAAGGAGGCTATCATGTGGGTTGTGATGGGTATGATGTTTATGATATGGAATCATTTTTCTGACTTTTGTTACGTGCATGCTATACTTTTCTTTTTTCCATAATAAATTGTCAGGGGACTACTTCTGACTGACTTTCCTGGAAATAATGAATAATTTTTATCAATTAAATAAACCACACAATATATTAGGAAAAATTTTAAATGGAATTAATATATGTTCCCTAGATGTTATATATCACATTGATGAATTAATAGGTTCTCACGAGACAAAACATTTCAGAATATTGAACATATTTTTACCTTCAAATTTAAAAAATATTTCGAATTGTCTTGAAGACATTGGTTTTCAATTTCCTCATAAAATAGTTCAAATAATTTTTAATTTCATTCATAAAAAAATTATATATTATTATTATTTATACATGAGTTCTTCACATTGAAATAATATATGGGCACATTTCATTATCATTTTACTTATTAAATTGTATGTGTTTTAGTTTTTTCCCATTCCATATTTATTATGTCTTCTCCTAATGTCAAAATTGAAGAAAAACTTTTTTTTATTGAAGAAATAATATAACATAAGATATAAAAAAACAAATAAAAGACATGAGGATTTGGGGGATTGAAGTGATGAAGCCCAAAGGAATCCCCCTAATGAGAGTCTTCCCTTCCTTAGAGAGTGAATTAATGTCCGATGGAAGGAGGATACAAAGACCCTATGTGTGAAAAAAGGAAAAATGATCTTCCACTATATTTCCCTCCCTCCATGAATGATGGATGTCAACTTCAACACTAACCAATGATCTTCACATTCTCAAAACATGGGAAATTGACCATGGTGTATGGCATCTTCCAAGCATGGAATCATGGATGATTATAAAATCCATTTCCACTACAGCCAATCCGATATGCATATTCTTGAAAATATGAAGGCCATTCAACAAAGCCAGAGCCTTGTCCATAAGTGAATTCCCTTAGCCAAATTAGGAATTAAAGGCAAGGACCATGTTACCACTTGAGTTTCAAACCACATCCCCACCTTTCATGACATTTGAGTAGCAGGATAAATCATTATTAAGTTTTAGTCCCTTGTGGTGTAGGAACTATCTGACCCAATTACCAGTATTCTTTACAAATAATTTAAAAACACCCACATAAAAAGGCCTGAGAGTGGGATCTTCAAGCCAATAATTACAGGATTGGACCATATCAATCAGAATGAACATAGTCTGTTCTACCATCACCTGACCCGAGAAACGACTTCCATCATGCTTTTCCTTGTTCCTTGTAAGCCAAATACACCAAAAACCAGTCTCCAGTATGAAAACACATGCATTCCACAAGGTGCCAATGTCTCCCACCCCATGAAACCATCGACCTATGAAAGGAGAGTTGCTCAAATTTGTAATAGAGATCCCCGTGAAATCCCCAAATATTCCCAAAACTTGTTGAGCCGAATCACTATTGAAGGACAGATGCTCCGAAGAATCCCCTATATAACCCCTATAGCACATGCATCTCAAAACCAAAGAATCAAAAAACTTTGTTTCAAACTATTCCATGGGAAGGGATTGATTTATGAGATGCCACAATATAAAATTGAGCTTAACTGGGATTTCCTTGATCCACAGGATCGAGTCCCATGTACCCTATTGAGTTACTGTAATGATCACCCTCTGATAGTCCCTTAATGGGAAGGCACCTGAAGAAAAAGTAGTGAAAACACATCTATACGATTCATATATGAGTTCAATTTCATCAAATACAATTTTTTATTCCCTATCTAGCACAAGCTGATAAAGCATGGGAACCTGCTAGCCTGATTGTATGTGATGCCAGAAACCAGTAATCCATGTAACTCCAGAGGTGCTCCATCCCAGTTTTGATCCCTAAAGGAAATCCCCCCATTCCACCCAATCCATCTAGTTTGCATCATGAAGGATTATATATGGTATGAAATCATAGTACACAATGAGGGCCGACCCCCGTTAACTCTACATTCACCTCTACAAAATTTTATCACCATGGAACTACCCCAAAAATGATCAACCCTCAATAAACTCTCATACTAGCTTCACCTGCATACCTTGCAGTGTACTCGAGCTTCTCTTCACGCCGATTCACCCTTCGGGATAGGTCATGCAAATCTACTCCATGATTCCCCATATCTCTTACTCTCCTCATGGGGATCCCAGAAGAAGGAGGTGAGGATAAAGTGAAACATTTTGATTACACCCTTTGGAAATTTGGTGGATAAGAGAGAATGACATGGAATAGATGTCAAGAAACTATTATCCAAGGTTATCCTCCCACCAAATGATAAAAAATGGTCCTTCCGGGTGTGTACATGGCTTGTTAATTTCCCAAAAAATATAGCAAAATACTGAATTATAATCATACCAACTGAGATAGGATCACCAAGATACATCATGGAAAAAATTCCATGCTGGATATCCAGCCTACTGGAAATTGAGAAAATCCTTATATCAATGCAATGGTTCAAGATATATAATTAGAAATTACTTTTGTTAATATTCAGACCACTCTAATGGAAGTAATCATCAAGGATCTAATTGATCCCATAGAGAGACCTCAATCCATCATTCATAAAAATAATTGTATCATCATCAAGCATGAGATGGGAGATACCACAAGGGTTGGATTTACAAAAGTAAGACAATATAAATCCCTACATGATTATTTTATTGATAAAGTAGTTGATAACATACTGAACCATAATAAAAAGGCTCGAAGATAAGGGATCCCATCTACTCATCCCATAGACCGCATTGAGGAAGCCAAAATTCCTTCCCATGAATCGAACTACCAACCACTAGGAGGTAAAACACCTGAAAAATAAATCAAAAGTCCAAGGATAAAGGCCCATATTTGTCAAGACATTGATTAAGATGGACCAATCTAGCCTGAAATAATCCTTATCCATATCCATCTTGTTAACCATATTAGAACAATTAACAATAGTGTTAATGTCGTTAGTGACCTATTGTCATGATGTAATAGCCCCTTGAATTGATCTTTGTTTGAAAAAACAATTATGATCTGAAGATATCAAGTGGGAAATATGTTTATTAATTCAGTGTTTCAGAATGGTGGCCAGAACCTTATAAGAAAAGTTTCACATACTCACCAGGTGAGAGTATTGAAACAAATAGAGATTTTTAATAATCTCAAGGGGGACCATGGTATTTAAACTAGGAGCATGAGGAATTAACCCTCTATGAAAGAAATACTAGATAGATTCCACCACGTTCTCCTTAACAATACTCTAAGAGGATCTAAAAAAGGATCCAGAGATATCATCTAGGCCAGTAGCACTCTCCAGGTTAAGGATCCTCAAAGACCCTAAGATTGAATCCTTTTGTGGAAAGGCTTCAATCATGTCATTATCTAACCTAGAAACCATAGAAAAAATAACACCAATATCCTCACCCTGACCCCTTGGATACCCATCCACTATGTTTGTGTTGGGGCCAGTAAGAACGTACCTGAAATAGGTCACAACCATGTTACCCACCACATTGATGTCATCAGTATGTGAACCTTCCTCCAGCAGGATATTAGGCAGAGGTGACCTCTGACTTTCCTTGATGTAGGCATGGAAATAAGCTAAGTTATGGTCCCCCTCTCTCACCCATCCTACTCTAGATTGATCTTGAGTGAGACATTCCTTTCTTAACAGTAGATCTGCCATCATGTTATTCTTCCCAGAAAGCTCCTCTAAGATGGTTTTGTTCCAGTCTGATTGCAAAAAGGATTCACAGTGGTCAATTTCAAGCTGGGCCTCATCTAAATCATGTGTAGGAGGTTCCTGTATAATGATCCATTCTCAGAGGTCGACCCTAAGATGATGATGATTATGGTGAAATCTGGCTCATGAAATCTGATGCACTGGTTTACTCCATGATTTTTCCACTGTATAGTGAATATCTGGATGCAATGTCCACAGCTAGGTGAAAACAATAGAAACTCTCCCATCCAGGCTTGGAAAAATGTCCAAGAGGAGGGGGAATTGTCTGAAATGATGTGAGCCAGGTGGGTGACATTGGCATTCTGAGAAGTTGACACATCATGGAAATATTAATGACATCTATCTTAATAACACCATGACCAGTGTGCACATCTCTCAGTGTTACACAAAGTAAAATTACTTCATGGAAAACCCAAGTCTACAATCCTTACACAAGAGATAAACTATGAAAATTACAGACCCGCTCTATAGGAGAAGAATCACATACCCTTTCTCTGACTAGGTTCATCCACCACATTTAAATCTCCCACCAAAAGCCAAGGGGAGTCCTTGGGATCGAACACTTCGATTTCATTCAAAATAAGAGTCGGTTCCCTGACATTACAACATATATACCTGAATGAGAAGAAGAAAGCAAGAGAACCATTCCTGATTTCAGTAGTGATACACTGATCTGATGCTTGGACCATAATCAAACTAATGATCAATTTTCGGATGATCTAGATGGAGGGGCTTTGAGACTGAGCTTTCATTAATCCAGTCATACTAATTCTATTAGAAAAATCATCAATATTGTCTCTCCGTTTTTGGGTTCCATTACTGCAATAAGAGACACCGATTTGGATCAACCCATATTCAATATGTATTCAGTTTTAACTTTGTCCCACATTCCTCGAGCATTGAACATTATGTAAAATAACATTAAAATAGGTTATTCCTGGCTTTGGCCCTAGGCTGCTTGGCTATATTACTCTAAAGAGACAAGATACTTCTATGTTTTGTCTGAGATCTATTCCTCATGCAAATGTGATTCGAAGGAGGGGTATATGAATGAGGGGGAATAGGTCCCTGAAGCTAGGAATATGGTTGGGTGGCCTACCAGGTGAAGAGGTTGGAGCCACCGAATTGTAACCATCAGGGATCATAGGAGAACAAGTTGATGAGACTAGAACATGAGCAGGTAGGAGGGGGTGAGGGGAATATGTCAATATAGGAGCCCTAGACACTAGGGAGGATTCCGAAGAGGATCACAATATAAGAGCAGGTATAGGGAGAGGAGGGTCCTGGCTGAAGGCTGTAATCCCCAGGGGAAAACCATAAGTGGGGTGATGAACATGAAGGACCTCATAGCCAGGGATCCCTATAGCAAGATCACCCACAGTTGAGGAGGGTGAGGTAGGGAATAATGGTGGACCAAATATTTCCATACCTTCATAGAAACATAATATCCATGACCAAAGGGGATCAGCAGGATCAAGAGGACTCAGGTCCACCATTGGTGTAAGGGCTAAGCGGGACACATCCCCCATTTACAACATAAGGATTCAATGTGTCAGCAAAAGGGATGCTCGGAGAGGCTAGAGTTGACAAATCAGTGGGTAGGCTTGGAAATGGGTCACTATTACCAGGCCTAGCGATTGAGAATAAAGAGATTCTCTTCGACCTATCCATAAGACAATTCTGCATGTAATCAAGGACTGAATGTACCTAGAGGAGATAAAAGGAGCAGAACCTGTGTAGAGAAGGGTAGAAAAAGCATTGGCACGAGACCGTGGAATCTTAGGCCCAGAGGGAGATCATCTCTTGGAGAGTGAAGAACATGTCCATGTCAACACTGATGCGAGCCATCGAGGCCCCCTCCAAGAACAAGGTTTGGTAATACACCCACAAGAAATTCATGAGAGAGTTACCAATAGCACAAATAAAGTAATTGTTCTGGATGGGATGTGGGATCCTAAGAGCGACACCCACATGGGGGCACACAGAGAGTCTCTTCTTTGATGAAACTCCATGTCTCACCGCAAAAGGGTGAAATTCCACTTCCCAATGGACCTAGTTTCCTTTAAAAAATCCACAATGAAATCTACATATGAACTCAGAATGATGCACAAGGAATTACTATTCGAAGAGTACATTGTTTTCGAAGCATCCAGATTCCACGAGCCATCAATATTAGGAAAGGAAGAGAGTTGTGGACGATCGTATCCAAATTTCACCACCAGTGTCCTCTATAGGCACTCCAAAGAATCACTAAATTCCTCTTATGGAATGGCCAATGACAGACGAGAACCATCCATCCAGACCATCAGAGCATCTAAAGGGACATCCGGGAAGTGATACCGGTGATGATTTCGAGGTTATCTATTTAAAAAGTGGATAAATGGAATAATTATATAAATAATTTTGGGAAGACATTATAAATTACAAAATATAGTGGAATAATTGTAAATGTTTATATTAGAAAAACTATATCTATTATATTTTTTCATGAAAATGGGGGGAAAATTCCATTAGCTATAATATAATTATTATGAATCTATTGGTAACTATTAGTAAAATTATAAATGAATTTGTTGTTATAATTTTGGTATTAACTTCTATCCTAAATATAAGATTGTGAATATATTTTTTGGATTAAAAAACAATGTATGAAATTTTATATATGATACTTTATTAAATTTGAGAAAATAATTTGATGTTATATTAGATAAATACCATATATTGGTTAAAACGACTGGTCTCAAATGTTTTTATGAAAAAAAGGAGTAAATATAATGAAATTATAAATTAAAAAATATTGAGGAATGTTGATGAGTCTTACATTATTCCAGATGTGTGGAATGAGGAGTACATAAAATTTATTTCTACAATTTCTGTACGACTCAAGTATGGGATTCTAGGTAGTTATATAAATGAATTATATTTTTTGGGGATGAATTTTTACATGTATGTGAATTTAGTTAATGAGTTAATGAATGAAAAATGTATAATCCTGTGTTTCAAATATAATTTGATTGGGAATTATAATATATATTCCATGAATCCAAGGGTTTATGATGAATTTTAATTTCAGTTAGTTCTTAATATAATTAAAAAAGTAACTATCATGTGATAAAAATTTACGATATGTTTTATCATAGTAATGTGTTAAATTGTAACCATACTATATCATCAAGAACTCTTTATTCATTGTTTTATTCTCAACCTCCCCACTCGTTGATATTTGAAAAAAATTTATAAGGGTAAAACACTACTAACTCAATTATAAGATGAATATTTATACATGAGAACTCATAACGTTATGATGAAAAAATGTCATGTAAATGATTCATTTATAATTGAAATTTGCATGAATTTTTTTTTATATCATTGTAACATATCTTGATACATATGATACCGCTTAGGAAATATATTGAATTTAATTAAATAATTCTCATTTCAATTTATATGAAATGAAATACACATTTGATATTCTAAAATATCAAATGATTTTCAAATTTTTTGGGAAATTATATAAACATAAAATAGATATTTCATCCATTTTATAGGTCTTTATTATAATTCATATAGAGTATTGTTTCATATGGTTGGAAACAGACTTAGAATGAAATATATAAATGTTTTCTGAGTGTTTGATTATGATCTTATTGAAGATATATATTGTGTACCCTAAAACAATGATATAAATTTTTCTAAAAATCACATCTTGTACAAAATTTTGATCAAATACTTTTTATAGAGTGGCTTCGATTGAGATTTCGTATTCTAAGAAGCAACTCAAGGAAAATCATGATTAGTTAGTTATTCATCTAATTTAATGAAAATGGCATTCACCTATTTTTTTTAACAATATGACCGCATCAATGAAAATAAAAACTTATAACTAGAAACAATAAAAATACCATATTCTAGAATAAGTAATGTCAACTATATATTAATGATTATTTTATTATTTACATGGACTTAAATATTTGTCCATTTATTATATTTGGTCTAAATATTTTTATTTTAGAGTCATCAGTGAAGGCATTCCCTTGAAATAATTTCTTATGATTGATATCCACAATGAATTAATAGTGGTTCCATTTTTTTTACTAATATTTCTGATATATTCATGGATATAATGAATATTATTTAAATATTATTTTTATCGTATTTTTCTAGATATTATAGATTATATTATTATATATTCCAGGGAAAAGATAATCATCATGGTCATATGATGATTGTTCAAAATACCCTCTTCATAGAGAAATAGTATGAAATATATACTATGTCTTATATATTTCTATAAAATGTTTCAATTTTGGATCATAAATTATTAAAAGAGGTTATATAATTGTATTAATAAATCATAGATGTTATTGAATGTTATCCAAAACAAACCTCCATAGTCCAAATATTTGGTTTTCAAGGATTGGATGGATATAATCAAATATCTATGAATAATTTTTAAAAATATATATCTATTTCAACCTCTCACTATGTTAAAACAGACGTGACGCAGGTTCCTCGGTACAAAAAAAATGATGAAAATTTATTGGTAAGGAAAAGATGGTTTGTTAGTGTGTTTTTAACACAATACCCTATAAGGGAAAATAGGGTTTGATAAATATAATGAGATATATGAAAGGGATGAGATGTGTTCTTATGAAAAAATATTTTTTTATAACTAATGCTGAATGAAAATGAGTAGTTAGTTTGAATAATTACAAGCCTCATTATTTGACATAAAAGATATTATATAATCATTTAGGTTATATAAATATTAACATTATAGAAATGTATTTGATTTATAATTTGATTCAAAAAAATTAAAAATATTTTTTTAACCTCATATTGTTTCATATGTCTCGTATATAATAGTTGTACTTGAGAATATCTTATGACTACTCAATATATTATAATCACAATAAAATGAACTAGGTGGATGGTACTATGAGTTGAAATGACCATTTCTGTTTTTATGTCATAGTTCACAAAAGATACAATATTTCAATAATTTAAAAAGAGAAACCATGATATAATGAAATAAGGGTGGATATCATGTGTTACTCAAATGGTTGTTATACCAATTTTCAGTATAAATAATCAGTAGTTTAAAATGGTTGATGTAGGTATGCAAAAAAGGTTGTTAATATTACTGATTCCAACCCTGATTTTTATGGAATGATAAAATTAATTAACTACTTCACTATCCAAAAAATAATAAACTTCATGTTTGTGTAATTAGAAGAAGTTAATAGATAATAATTATTTATTCATAATATATATATAAAGATGTGTCTTGTTATAAAAAAATATTCATATCGGGACCATATAAAGATGGATATTCCAGATTATGTATCTCTATGATTGGTATTTCATCCAAAATAATATTAAGAGATAATGTTTGTAGAAATGTTACAACGGCTATGCATAACAGAATAAAAATAGGAAAATATAACCTTGTATTTCATCACTAGACATCATATAATATCTAAGAGATATAATGATATCTGGGTGATATTCAATCAACACATGAAAACATAAGTGATCATTTTTTTAATATTATATATTTATTTTCATTATCATTTTAATTTCTACATTAATGAAGTTGTGTGTTTATATAATGTACCATATATTATTTAATCAAATAAATATTTTAGGTTTAAATATAAATATTAGTGATTTAGTTTTTAATATTTCGATATTAATTTGTGTTTTTGTATAATATATTTACCAAATATATATGGTATATATAATAAAACAATATAAATCATAGAGGATATGTTTATATTGTGCCCTATCATTTAAATTATATATGGAATCAATACAATTATCTATTCTAATCATCTTATGGGAAAAAATTCATGTTAATTGAAATTGATCCTTAATAATTCATATACATAAGGATGTGATGTGCATCAAAAAATTGTGATGGATTTGTATCATTAATGTTGTTGGGGAATATGATTTTTTGGGAAATTACAAAGAAGGGAAAAACCAATAAAAATAATACATTGACAACTCAATGATAAAAGAAGTGTCATAATTTCAATCATTATATACATATTGAAATATTATTTATTGGGAGGGTAATCCATATAATTTATCCATGTAATATGGTTTGAATAATTATACATATGTTATAGATTAGACCTATGTATACCAGTCCCTCAAGATTCATGACTGAGAAGGTACAAAATCATTTCTCTTGGTTTATCCACTTGATATCAATATAATTAATTATGTTTTCCACATATCTATCCTAATAAATTATATACAAAATATTTTAAATGTATGAAGAAATGTGTTCACAACACATCAGCCTGATTTTTTAAATAGATAATAACCAAAATAAATCATTGATCATATTGATAATGTGTTGCTAGACCAGACTACTCACATAGAAAAATTTATCCCTATGAATTAGAAATTAGAAAAATCCACATTGTCAAATGGGTATGTGATGAAATCAAGAAATCAAAATTATTTATTACTATAAAGAAGAAATTTGGAGGTGGAAATTAATTTCAAATGGGGTATAACATAACTCTCACTAATTTTAAATATACATTAATTAAAATAAATAACAATTTCTTGACATATTTCATTACACACAACCACAAGTCTAAATGAACCTATGATAAAATATATATTTATAAACTATCTACAAAATATATATATATATATATATGAATTTCTCAAAACATATTATATAAAATATTTCTATGCGTTTTAAATAATGATTTTTATGAATCTTTTATAATAAACATGTTCAAAATATTTATTAAATTAAATTTTTTAAATTTAAAATATTATTTCATTAAAAATACTATTTTTATAATTTTATTCATGAAATATATCTTTAATTATTTTTATATTTTTAAATATTGCTTGTGGGAAAAAAATATCATTTTTAAAAATCTTTTTATTGTTCTCCTATTATGAATGATTATGTTTTTATATTGAACAATTCCTCAGTAAAATGTGAAATATATTGATTTATATAATCCTTTCTCTCCTGTTATTGAAACATTTTATTTTTAAGTACGATTATGTTTAACATATTAAGAATAAAAAAATATAATTATTTATTATTTTTAATTAGTCAATCTTGTTACATTTTAATTATTAGTATACATTATTTTCTGATAAGATAACTTTTGTAAATAAAACAGCATTTTCCTAAAAAATCGGGTGATAAATTTTTTTTATACTAAAAACTAAATTTTTTTCCCTTGATTAAAATATATTAAGAGATATATATTATATCTTCAATCACATTCATTAATATCCTGTGGATATTTTTTACTAGGAAAGTAATGATAAAAAATATTGTTTAATGAAGAGAAATATTATTTATCAAAAATTAATGTTTTGTTGAATCTTGGGAACTAATATTAACATTAATATTATTAATATAAAGAAATAAAATTTTATAACATAGATAAATTATTTATATTCATAATTTAAATTTCTTAAATTATTCCAATTTCATTTATGGTCATAATGGTCAGTAAAATTGTAAAACTGTTGTTACCATGGATAAGGATAATTTTTTTAACTGCAGTTTTATCCAATATAAAATTGTTATATATCTAAATAAATTGTCTATTAAAAACCTTTTTGTGTTAAAATAACCTTATATTATCTAAACATGAAATTATTGATAATTTCGATCGACTTTCGTATGAATATTACATTATATAGTTTATATATTTTAGTTAATTCTTTGTCTGTCCATTTTTTCACAGATAAAAAGGCTCCCCAAATACACAAATATTTACATATTTTGGTCCTTCTATAATGAAAATTACTATCAAAACACCATATTTTTCTAAATAACTTCATTTTACACATATTTTTTGATTTGATATTTAATATTTCAATGATTATGGTGGAATCTAAATGAGGCCTCTCAATGAAGTGGAATAAATCATAAATGTGACCAATCGATTTAATTTTATCTTCCACCGTTCTTAATATTATTTTATAAATAACGTCATTATGACACTTTTATAATAAATATATAATGATTTTATTATTATGTTGGAACAACATTCATCTATATATTTTCTATAAAAATTGGATATGAAATTATCCATTCTGTCTTTATGTGGACTACACCCACTTTGTAGTGTTGTTATTAATTTATAATCAAATCCATAATTTTATTTTTTATTTATATATTTAATATATATATATTATTCCTTTTTATTTATGGTTTAAATATTTTTTATTTTCATTAATTATATTAATAAGAATTGAAAACAATATTAATTCGTTTTTATAGACTACCATGTCTTCGAAAAATGTAATTAATTTTTCATGTTACAACTCTTATGGAGAGTTATATATATATATACTGTATATGATATTTATATAAGGATAAATAATAATTATATTTTGAATTCATGATGAAACTGACCTGTATTTTCATAATGGTATGCATAATTTTTTTAATCTTAATTCTATTAATAATCAGGGTTGATGTGTGCTACTATCTAATAATGGTCCAATGAGAATCTTGGGCTTCATAAAAGCTTAATGTTATTGAAAATGGTCAATGTATCTGGGTCATATGGATCATGTAATATATATAGCCTATGAAACATTGATACTTTTAACAATTATTTTTCCCAAAGAGATCACTTAGGGGATGCATGATCTCCCTGAAACCATGAGGCAGAGGGTGAATGTCCATGTAGTACCTACAAAAATTTGGGAAAAATGGGTTTTCATGGTCTGAGAATGGTTAGATAAACTATTCCAACAACCGTTCGGTGATTCCCTATATAGTGGTGAACTAGCACATAGTCGGTTCATTGTCTGGCCAACCCTGCATCCAATCAAGAAAACTATATTTTTTATGTGAAATTACATTTTCCATTTCCTTTAAATATTGATATTTTTTCACCATTTACTTTAATCCTCAAACGAATGAGCCCAATTTTATTCACCATGAGTTTAAAAAATCCTTCATCTGGGATTTTAGATAATTTTCTAATGGGAATAACAATTTACAATATATCAGATGAATTGGATATCTCTATATACATTGTCTAATCGTCTTAATTATTATCAATGTTTATGTTTGAATAAAACACAATATTTAGGTGCAGAATCATTAACCCTATATTCATGTAATTTCGCAAATTCTTAAATCTATTCCTACATACTATAAATCTTTGTCTTATATCTATTGAGTCGTAATTTATAGCCTTGAGGTACATGGTCACATAATTTCCCCCCGAGTTTTGATTTCTCATAGTTATTCCATGGTTCAATATGCCATATTTTGTAGATATTAGAATTTTATATTATTTATTCATGTAAAACTGTTCATTTCACATTAATACAAGATCGTTTGTCCTTTTTTCTGAAATATATGTTATTGACTAAATTTATGTACACCCCATGGGTGTTCCGTGTGAAATTTCCCAATATGAATTTATGAATGAAATACCTAGGATGCCTCATTGTCTATTTTCAAGGATATTATTTAATTCCACATGAAATGAGTATACATAAATTGAACCATGTGTACCTCATAGATTATTGTCCCAACATAATTGGTAATATTATGGGACTTCAATTTAACTATTTTACTATGTCGGATTTGTTTTACTTTTAACCTTAAAATTTCAATTGACATTCATTTATGGATAAAATTTTCTTTAATATATATGATTATAAACATGTGGTGGTTCACCTAATATAAATGAAATTAAATGGTTTAAATGAAATTGATTTAATGTGATTAATTTATCATAAATTGTTTTATTCATTTTATAAATGATATATAACATTTACAATGATTTATAAAGTGTGGCAGGACTAAACCTCATATTAAGAATATATAAATTTCAATTGAGAGTTGAAATTACATGTATGTATTGGAAAATGGATAATTAGATGCATGTAATTTATTTGACACATGTATTATTATATAAAAATAAATACTCCTTTACATAGGATGCAATGTGATGGTCATGGTTTTATTGAGCATAACAGTATCATGTTCCCTTATATTAGTGGTTGAACATGACATATCACACAATTGACAATGGTTGGATGGTGGGATTTATAAACCACATCCATTTTTGGTGTGTTAACAAGATGTCACATTAAACATCTCAAGTTAATAACATGAAATATTCAACTAAATATGATATCTATGGCATGTTCCATATTTCTTGATCTTATTAGCATGTTATACTGGTCACAGATGTCTCAGTCACACCCCAATCCATCTAGAAACTACAGTTCTAGGAATATGGCCACTTCTGTCTTCACGGACATGGTTAATATAAGAGTATTCAATATATATATTTAATAAATATATATATTATTATTACCATATATAAACTATTATGAAACATCTAACCTATGAGACAAAGTTGGTAGAGTCATCTGGTGTCCTTTAAGAATCATACTAGCGTGGATATTAATTTCTTCCACATTTCTCTCATATATTATTATAAAAGCACACTATTTTGTTATAATTACTATTGGATTACATGTATACCCCCTTGGTGACGTCATAATAGGAATTATATCACACAGACTATATGGTTTCCCATTATTACCCAAGAAGATTATCTTTCTTCGAATATCAATAATGGAAAGGGCCCAATTACAGGTTGTTAGTAGTCTAACATATAGTTGTATGTTTGAAAAAGAGGAAAGATTACTCACTTGAGATTATTGTGGGGATTAGTTTAGTTATTTTTATAGAATTATTGTATACTTGCACACGATTTCTAAATTTTATATTAGTACATGATGTATATAACATTTTCATAAAGGATTTATCATTATTATTTGTTACATTATTCTGATTATTATTCCGCATTTAGTTTATCATAGAAGCTTGTTTCTTTTATAATTACACGGTTTAATTATATCTATTGAATGTATTGTTACACTCTGATAAGAGGTTGTAATCATCCGACTTCTCTACATCCCGATTATGACAAATTGTCAGCAGTCTCTAGTCTACATGGTGGCATACATGAGGCCATTTTACTCACTAGCATTGAGAATTGTTTAAGTGGACCCTAGGTTCAAAAATTACAATGTGGTGTTAGATGAATTTTTTTTATTTATTTAATTGTATTGATATTAGAAAACAAACTAGTAGATGATGGAATTTTTTATTATCCCAATTTCTTGATGTAGTTGAACCATGTACATGGGAAAATAAAAAAACTTATTATGGTTGATTTTATTTATTTATTATTTAATTCATATTTTCTATTAACTAACAAAAAATATAACACACAAGTTTTTTGTGTTTTTTATATTTTTAATCTTGAGATTAGGGTTCCATCAACCTATGCCTGCAGAAATGAGGGACTTTTAGTTGAACTTTCATAAATAATAAATAACAATATGAGAAATATACCATTCAATTTTTCATGTAAAATCTATATTCAGCATAAATTTTCTAGTTTTATATTAATATAACAATGAATATGTATTTAATTATTATAGAAGATCATCTGGGTATTTTAAAACTTAATTCATACTTAAAATTCATACCATACAGTAAAAGTGTTTTCCATACTTGTAAAAATCCAAAACCTTATGAAACAAAATATATAATGCTGAAACTAAGAACAATATTACGATGTGATAGGACATTTTGTGGTGTTGGTTAAATGGATTCCATTTTTTTTGTTCATAAATAGTATAGTCCTTATGGATTAGAAATGATAAAAATTAAATAAACAATTTTTTATCTGATTTATATTTTTGAAAAAGAATAAAATTGAATTAAATATGTTGATTAATGCAAAAAAATCAATATTAATAATGTAAAAAAATTCATATCCCTAATGTAATCCGTAATAGTTGGTAAATTGTTGTCTCTTATGTTCTGGTGGCCAGTTATGGCCACTATCTGTAGTCTAGACCTAGAATGATAAGCCTGAAGACAGTTGTGTAAATTATAATAAGAATGATTTATAAAAATTATAATATCAATCTATAACCTTAAAATATGTGATCTTTTTTCTATGGTGGGAATATGGAATTATATCATTATTCCACAATAACATCTATCATTTTCAATACATGAATGTGGGGACGATCATTTACCTGAGGTGGTGGGCTTTTAGCCACTAGTGATTCTTCCCATAGATCATCATGTGGATACTCTTGTTGTTCTGGAGTTGAAAACCAATGCCTAGTTTTGAGTGTTATTATTATGAATTTTTAAGTCTATGTATGGATTATATTTACATTCCAAGAGTGTGGCCTAGTTGAATCAATATTTACCACAGTATCATCCACCCACATTTTCGATGGATGGAGGATCTCATGTTGTATTATATTATATCAAATAATTCTTTTATGTATTTTAGAATATAGAGATTCCTATAGAGAGTAGATTCAAACATTTATCTTATATTATTCTAGATTATAGAAATTTTTGGTGGAATATTATCACCATGTCCAATCAACATCATGATTTGGATTGAGAGGATTTCTAAATAATCATTTATGACTATTTCATGCTGAAGACACTGATGGGTGAAAAGGCCAAATTGTTCCTGAAAATTATGAAATTGAACATGCTAGTAAGGTAATAAACTTCTTATTTCATTGAGTTAAAAAATTTCTATCACACTCTAAAAGGATTTGACATTACAAACACTAGGTATTTCAAGGCTGTGATGGTATATTCCAGTCAAACCCTATAATGACCCAGGTATATATAGAATAATAATTTTTCATATATTTTACTATTTATGAATAATATATTAATTTTATTTTAAATAGTATACTTTTTTCTGATAGCGTACTCAACACACATCAATAGGTTTCATTGAAATCTTACACTACATAAAACATTGAGTTATCCAAAAAAATAATATAATATTATTATTATTTAAAATGATAGTTAACTCCTATATGTTTTATTGGGTGTAATGAAAAAAACAAATTACAATATTATTATTAAGTGTTATTACACTTATCTAATATATTTTAGAGGCTTAAAATAAGAATGAATCTGATTTTAAGAATGAAAAACATTAATATATTTAAAAGGTCATTTTGTCGCCTTTTGATGGAAACCCATTTTTTTAAATAGTTTTTATTACTTTTATATGTTTTATTTTAAAAAATAATATTCTTCATTAGAATTGGAACATCAAAATTTACGTTGGATTAAATATTTGGTATTTTTTTTACTAAAGTAAATTTTTTAATGAATAGTGAAATTTACTACAATTTAATTCCAACAAACGTGTAAAAATAATTTAGTTAGATAGATATATTGTAAATTTAATTGGTTTTAAGGTGTAATTTTATTATATTTTCATGATTTAATCCAATATTTTTTATTTACTGTAATTTCATTTTGAAATTCAACTTAATCTCTTTTCAATATTTTGGTAGTTTTAACTTCCTGAAAATGCACTTTATGGTTTTGACTACTGGAATTAATTTTAAATTAATTTTTAAATCTTATGTGATTTCAGTTTGGAAAAATTGATTCTATATTTTGGAATCAGGATGTACCAATTGTGTACATATGTACCTTTTAGTTTTATAAATTATAATTAGTCATTTTAGTAAATATTTTATTTACTATGGTTAAAGGGTAAATCCGATAAATAAGGGTAAAAAGAACTATTATTATTAAAAAATTACCCTAAAACATGTCCTAACCGTATTGGATAAGATATTTCCTACCATAGAAATCATTGAGTATATTTTTGAATATCATGGAACAACTTGTTTGAGAAATTGATATTTATTTACTTGTAAATTAAAGTTAAGTAAAATATAACCTAAACATATATCTTTTAGTAAAAAACTTTTTATATGTGGTTATATTAGAGATATCATAAAATATATATATTAATTTGATATATAAAAATATTGTGTATATCATGATATTTTATTTTAAATTTTTAGACATAATATAAACAAATTTAATAATGACACAATAATGATGCAGTGATTGCTTCATTAATAAAGGATAACCATAAATGATATTATAAATGATAAAATAATTGTAATTTGGTTTTTCTAATGACATAAACTGATTTTATGGATGATAGATACATGTTATAAGTGTATAAATGATATTTCATCTTTGTAATCGTGTTATTATGGATTTTAAAAAAATCCATGATATGAATAGTGTAAAAATTGACATAAATCATATTTTAAAATATAAAATATATTATTAAATATTATAAAATTACAAGACATATTTCTAAATAGTATAATAAGTCTAAAATTTTATTATTGACTATTTAATTGGATATTTTTCGTGTTTTGGTAACATTTTTTATTCTCAATGTGTTAAATGCTTGATAAAATAGTAAGAGTAATAACGTGTTAAATAAAAATGATTAGGATTTAAAAAATATCCAAAACCTATAAAATTATTATTGGATGATTTTATTTCTACTTAAATTTATCTTATATTTGAACAAACTTAATTTGGACTCTTTTATAATTGAAATTTGTTTTACAATAAAATAATATTTCAATATATTCATTATGTTCCCATCCACCGTCTAATGTAAGGCCACCACCTCTAACCCTAACCCACACCTCTCTAGACCTCTTCTATCATCTACCCTCAGCCTAAATAAGCTCCCATAAATTTTATATTCCTATTAAAATCCTTAAAATGTGCCTAAAGTAGCTCCAAAAAGCTTTTAGATTAAATTAAAAGATATTACCTAATTTGAGGTAATGTCTTCTCTCACATTTCTTTTCATTATTTTTCACTCTCCACTAACTATGTTATCCTTTTTCATTGATTATATAAAAAAATTTATCCAAAATATAATTAGTTTTTTTGATAAGATAATGATTCATTCTATTATTACTAACACCTCCAACTAATAGTTATATTAAATACAATTTATGTGGATTGAAAACTATTGCCTTATCAGATGATTATTGTTCAATATTCGCCTACCACATATTATGGTGTCCATTATGATGGAAAGGTAAATATAAATGATATTTATTATATTTATTTTATTTCAATTCTTATTTAATTATCATTTAGAACATACCATTATGCTTTTAATGTTGAAAATATATACAATAATTTCATTTGAGGATATGGGGACTACCACCGATATGGCACGTTCATGCTACACATGTAACATATAAATGATTCATTTAATGAAATTATGTAACATATAAAACATATATATATTACTGAAATTATAATATACTTTTTTATAATTTAGTTTTAATTATTTTAAAAAATAAATAGAAATGAAAGTAGTGTTTATGTGTATGTACGACTTACTGTCTCCATGAATCTTGCATTTCATTTTATTATATCCAAATGTTATGTAATATTCTAAAAAACATATATAATATATCTAAAAATATATATAATGGATATATTTGATATCTAAATCATTAATTAAATTCTGGAGATAATAGACTTTTGACCACATAGTCAATTTGTAATTAAAAAATGTTCATTTTTGACTCAAGTACCGAATGTAGACAAAAAGATAGATATGAAATTGAAAAAATATATGATTGTTATAATAGGATTATCGGTGATATAAAATGAATAAAAAACATGTAAAAGGTTTTGAATCATGTAGAATTAACATAATTGTTCTATTCAATGAGATAAAGAACGAACAAGACAAGTCAGACACAAGGTAAGGGAACCGTTCACCGTCCTCTTATACTCAAAGACTTATTTTATGTTACTTATATAAATTACAATTTTAAAATTTTGGGATACATTATTATATATCGTAATTTTAGTACATTTAATGTCTATGTGTTGAGTTACCCTTTTCCCTCTCATAAACTATTTTTTTTAATTTGTATGTGACTCCATTAGGCTGCCGAATTCTCATAACAGAACATCTTATCACAAGTTTCATTCATTGGATTAACCATATAATTTTAATTATTTCCTTTTATGATTATGTAAGAAATAAATTTTTATGTCGTATCTTGTATTTTACATTATTGATGTGTACTTATATTGAATACACATAATCTTTCTATTTTATTTACTAAATGATCTTTGTAATGGACTTCGACTAAATATCCTTCCCTTGAGGAATATATTGATATATAAATGAAATTAATTTATATAGATTATAAAACACATTTACATTTAAATTATTTCAAAGTAAATATATTTTCTATCAAGTGTTTTACTAAAAAATATGATTTTTTTATTTTTAATGTACGTGATGATGAGGACCATTCTGATTATGAAAGCATTATTTGGTATTTGGATTCCATAACAAGACGTAATGTTTTTAAAACAAAAATAACTACATTATCCTATTTTTACGTATTTTTATATTGAAACTTGTTTGATAAATCATTTATTATTTTAGTATCTTGAAATGATATATTTTGACTGAGAAGTGGAATTAGTATCTTTCCTTTATACTTGTTTTATGTGTTATGAATATATTATGGTTCTTTGTCATTGTGTATGTATATGAGGGGTTCTATAGAAAACCTAGGGTGCGTGAGCTTGAGATATATCTCCAATTCATTAGATAACATTATAGATGTAAATTTCAATGTTTTTCCTATGATATTTAGTGAATATACTATTATGAGTATTCCAAACGTAACTCCCTACATAACTGTGAAATCTGTAATGTAAGTATGTTATGGATGCCCCATTTTACCTTTATTATTTATGATTTATTTGTTCTATTAATATATATTTTTATATAATAGGGTATGTTAAACATATTCTATTTTATTTTTGAAAATTATGATTTCATTTATTGTATGAATTGATGGACTAATGTTTTCTTTCTTTCTTTTAGAAACTTAATTGAGGATTTTATGCCCATCCCATGTTTTTGAATTGATTTACATAAGATATAAGGAATGATAAGATAATGGAATAATTCAATAAGATTAATAACTAGAAAATAATTCTCAAATTATTTATGGATTTTAGTTATTGTGAAAAGATTTGATAGATTTTAAGTGTTTACATTGTAATCTTTAGAGCTATATTGTAATAGTTACAGCCTAATTCCTTGAATCAATAAACCTAAAATAATCCTCATTGATAATTTGTGATATAACTCAACATTATTTAATGTTTCTTGGTAGGGCCTTGTAATCAAATTCTAATTTTTCAATATGACATGCATTTATGAAATCATAAGAAAAATAATTAACATAGTGTAGAATATGAGGGTAGAAGATTATGAGAGTTAGAGAGATTTAATGGCTAGATATTATATTCCTTTTATTTTGATAAATAAATATTTTAAGACTAATCACAAATAATGAATCATCCATTCTTCTTGTGTGTACAGTTTCAAGACCATTCACTAGTGAAGAATGATGGGGTATAAAAAACTATAATGCTTTTAGGATCTAGTGTAATGTCGAGGCCATAGTGACATGGGGGATATCTAGTTATTCTATAAAAAGTTCCCACAAATGCCTAGCAAGATGAGATATACTCTATCTTTAGAATCAATAGTGGGACTAGTATTTTCATGATAGGAAGGTAGAAAAAATACCAATAATAGTTAAGTCTAATGTGTTGGTTGAAGAAGATGTATCGATGATTATGTTTATTAGTCCTAGTAGAGTGAGATTACATAGATTAATCATTGAGTTACTCAATGCTATAGTATATGTCAGATACATGTTGTCTAGTATACTCTTGATGAGTAGAGATCCAGAACGTCTACTTTACAAGTTAATATTATAGTATTTTCGACGTTATTATCTGTCTTATTTTATACAAGTGCATCTCATTCAATTATATCTCTCACTGTTATTGAAATTCTTGGCCTCATGATCGAACACATTCATGGAATTACAATGCTAGATACTATGTTGATATCTGATAAGTGGGATTTCTATGTTTTATGAACAGTGACATTAAGATATACAAATTCCATTTATTGTGGAATAAATTTTTTCTCAACATTACACACTTCAAAAAAATCATCTGGATGGAATAGCTAGTTCCCTATCGAGCCCATATTGACTAATGGAATTATAGGTTGAAATTTACAGAGCCTGGTGTCTTTATGAATGTTCATAAAGTGTAATGAAATGTTAGTGAGAGACAAGTATACCATGAGAATAAAAGTATTGGTATTGTTAAAAATCATATTTTAAATATTTTTCAAGAAGACTTGAGGTTATGTCCCTCTATTTCACCTATGACGGTGGATCATTTTAGAGATGTTGTTCTTAATAAATTCTTTAGCCTGCTTCTAGTGTGAGAGTTATAATTGACTACAAATTAAATTTTTTAGAACACAAGAAGAAATTGTAAGATCTATATGATAAATGATTTATACACCACATCAATTTTCATTTTTGTTCACTAGGTATTTTATCCACAAAGAAAAATTATACCCTTAAAGTCTGTGTGGATTTCTATTGGTTAATCCAGATTATAGTAAGTATTCCATATCCAATACCTATAATATAGGACATCCTTGATTAGATAAATTGTGTGAGAGTATTTTCAATGATATATATGAGTTCAAGTTACAACTAAGGGATTTTTAGTTCCTTAAAAGTCCTCGAAAAAATTTAGGGATAATTTATGGTCAAAATGAGTACCTGAACATGTTATTTGGTCACATGAAAGTTCCATTAGTTTTTATTGATCTTATGACTCTAGTTTTCCATATGTACATGGATTCATTTGTTATAGTCATTGTTGATGATATATTGGTGTATTTACAATCATAAAATGACAATGAAAATCATATTGAGAACATTCAGAGTAAACTGATAGAGAATCATCTCTATTGTATGATAAATATTGAAATTTTTTGATAGAAATATTCAACTTAATGTGTCACACAATGTCAGAGTCATGAGTTTCAGCAGACCCTGAGAATGTGTGATTTATATTATATTGGACGAATCCTAAGAATATATTTTATAGTTAAAGTTTATTGGCACTTTCATGATATTTTCGATGATTCACACAGGAAAAATCATTCCATACATTTCTACATACATGAATTGAAAAGGGTAATTAAATCCACACATAGGAATAGTTTTTGGATTTATTCATGGTTTTTAAATTTAATTTCCCTTGATATGTGAATAATTAAATTGATTGATGGGTATAAAATACATATTTTCTCCACCAATAATGGAAATTTACCTACTGTGAAGTCAACCATTATACCATGTTCCAATTATTTGTCATTATATAATATAAATTGAGTTGAAATTTATATAAGGATTATAAAGATATAATTATATATAATGCCTTAAACATGATGGGTTTCCTTCCAAAAATTTGATATTATGGATTAAATTAAATGACTTGAATGAAATGAAGTATTCATGATTGTATTTTTTTCCTTTAATAAATATAATTTAATCATTATAAGGATATGTAATGCGTGGTAAGACCGATCTTTCTATTATTATTATATAACATATCAGTAGGATTGGTAATTTCTTGTATATAATGGAACATGGATAATTTGATGGAGGATATGTATTTTAATCACAAATTATCTTTTAAAAATAAATATGAAATGAAAAATTTTGTGTTGAAATTATTGGGTTCTGTTGATCTTCACAGTATCACGTTCCCTTGCAGCGGATGTTGAGCATGACATCACACACCGTGACACTGGTATGATGGTTGGATTTTCAAGAAATGTCTCTTACAGAAGTGTTGACATGATGACACACTCACCATATAAAGTGATGAGAAAGTCATATCCCATTTACTATGAGATGTATGGAATGTACATAGATACTTAAGCTTATTGTCTCATTAGGTTTGTCATTGATGTTTGATTAATTCATCGGTCTATTTATCAACTAGTGTTATAGGTATATGGGCACTTAAGTCCAAATTTACTAGGTTCATATAGGTAGAGAAAATATTTATAATTATACTATATATATTATTAATATATATATATATATATATACACTTCAAAAACATCCCTACTATGAGTTGTTGTAGTTAGAGTGGTCGAGTTTCTTTTGGGAACCTGAATTGCTGGTTGTTTATTTATTCAAAATATCATTGTTATATTATTATACCTCCACACTGTTTAGATATTTACACTGATTTTATTTTTTATAGACATGGTAGGTGGTGGCCTACTAATATATATATGTATCACACACTACATGAGAAGCATTTAGAAACCATGAAAGATATATATCTGCAGCTATGAAAGAGGAAAATATGACAGTTAAGGGATATTGATATGCTTATATATAGTTGGGGATTGGGATAAAAAAGAATGAGAATTCACTCAATATTATTATGTATACACCTTTATTTATTTTATTATACCATTAACTTAGTTTTTTCCCACGATTCATTATTTTATATCATCATTCCATGTGTTACATGTATATGACATTACATTAGATAGATTTGTATTATTATAAGTTGTTTAGTTGTATTGGTTTTCCCAGTTGTTTAAATTTTATTTATTAGGTATATTTATTTTATTATTTATCTGCTAAATGTTATCTTTTTTATCTATTTTTAGCTTAGATAAGAGGCTATTGTTTCCGGAATGATCCAACGTCATAAATTTGCTACAAGTCGACAACCTCTGACAACAAGGATGTGTGATTAAAGCTTTGTCACCCAACATTATAGAGAACGACTTTTGAGGACCATGGGTCTGTTCATTAGAAGGATTTTAGTTTAGGGAAATGAACTGCTAAAACAATATAGAAAAAAACATAAACAGTCATCAATGATAAACTATTATCATATAAATGAATTATTAAAAAATGGGTGTTGAAATGATACATATGAATAATATGTTATATAATATATTTTTATTTTTAAATATCATATAAATAATTTTTTTTAGTTTTATATATTTTTGGTTATAATACTTATGTTGATTATTGGATTTGAGGTCAGTAAATTATATTAAAATATTCTTTTTACTGGGATTAATTATACATGAAGTTGTGATTATAATATTTCATTATCAATATCTCCCAAATCATGTTTCCTTTCATATAATATCCTACTTTTAATATATATCATGTTTGAATTTCAATTTTAACATTTTAAAAACTAAAAAGTGGGATAATTATTTTTAATGGAAAACTAAAATTTTTTGTCTTTGGATATTAATTATTTTATTCAATGATAATATATTAATAAAAAAATCTATAATGTTCTTAGTATTCGTGAGTTATTATATATCCTAATTTTTACCCACATATCATTATAAAAAATTATATAGAATTATTCCAATTTTAATTATCTAAATTAGGTAATTTTTAGAAAATATGTGAAAGGATTTGTTGTTTTGAAGATTAAGTGATTAGAAAACCTCATATCATTACGAAAACAAAGAGATTTTTTATATTCTTTTCCAATTTTTATATGTTATTACAAATTAAATTGATTTTATAAATATTGTATATTTTTTACCTTATATAATTTATTTGTATATGAAAAAATTAATCCCCTTAATAATTTTTCTAGTAATATATTAATTTAAGATTTTATTAAATATTACATCCTTTAATATAACTGAATCTTCTCTAGGGATATGATTTTATGATAAAAATATTATTCATTATCAGGATTGTTTTATATAATGATGATGCAATATCTACTGATATGATTTTTCATTCATTAGTCTATGTAATTTTTAATAGTTATTTCACCATGTTATTGGTTCATAAATATGAAGGGATTATGATAATGTAAATGGTGAGCCTATTATAGGCCAAAAAACCATTGGGTAAATATTAATGTTTATGATTTAAAATGATATATGGGAATATATTCCAAGCCAAAAAAGATGATACATGGATGGTTATCCATTATATATAAAAAGTGTGTGAGTGGTTAGTTGAATCATAACATGTGAGGAAGGACGTGGTTCATAGAGGTGACATAATATTTTTAGGATTATTATTATGATACAGATTTGGACATTATTTTACAAAATGATCTTTTCAATATTTTATTCTCCCATAGAAAATGAATTTTTTTTATTAGGATACATGACATATTAAAATCCATGATTTATGAATTGTATTGTGACAATGAGTTATGAGTTACTGTGAATGATTTAAATTGATATGATCTTATTCTCACACAATTATGGTCATGTTATTATTCAATGATCAATGAGATCTCTTTTGTACCCTAATTGAAAATTAATGATCACCGATAATTCCGATTATTTTCCCCCTTGATATGACGAGATGTTTAATGTGTAATAATACAAAGTAGGGTTATCATTATTACTATTTATATTGTTGATTATGTTTCACTTTCAACTACATTTTGTTTATATATCAATGATTCTAAATACAATGATCTTTTATGAATATAGTGTGAATCATAATTATATGTATTTATAATCAATCTAAAATAATATATCATTTATTTATTTAACATTAGGATCAACTCATAGAACATGTTTCACATATACATGTACATGCTTTTATTCCAATGGGACACCCCTAAAGTCCCCTCGAATATTAGAACAGTGGTAGAGTCCCTCCAAAAATACTCTTCAATAAATTTTATGATGGTATAACACCAAAGACACAATGAAAATTTCATTACACGATGTTATTTGTCATGAATTCTCAGTAATAAGGATAATATTTTCTAATGATGGACATTTGATATGGATCAAGACCTGTCATTATATATATATTTACTTCTGAAACACCAAATCTATCATCATATTCATTCTCTTAATATATTAAATACACCATTGATATGAATGATAAGGATTGGGGATCCTAAATTCTCAAACCATGTCCATACATGTATTTTTTGTCACTCTCCTTCTTTAAGGTGCCCAAGAATCAATAAATGATCATAGATATGGCCTCTTGTATCATTGTATGATGTATAAATATAGTTATCACTATTAAAAATGTCCCATTCACACTTTCTATCAAAACATTGGTTCTCATTAATGATTAACACTAAAATATCATTTTTACATATTTAATTAACAAAAAAAAAGAAATCATAAATACATACACAACCATACATGAAAATATGTATAATAACCATACTCTGGTATACATAATTAAATAAACTATTATGATTGTATTTTTAAAACCACATAATAAAAAAACCATATGAAAATATATTCAACCACAAAACATTCCCTTTAATTCGACATATAAAATTATCCATGGATGACTGCGAACCTCTAGTCTGATTTAGAATCCATGATATCCATACCATCTCCCACAATTCTATATTAATTAAATACTGCATAATTTTTAAAAAATTAAATAAAATTCCATTTCATAGTAATTAATTTAATTTCAAATGTTTTTTGAAATATTATAGTGTGTCCAACTATTAGAATTTTGTATTTAATAGGTAGGCGGCCATAACATCACACCACTAGTCTTATTTTTTTCAAATTCCCAACCTACATTTCTGATTTCATAGAAAATACATTTATTTTTAATGAACAAACATATACAAGTCTTCGCATAGAACAAATTTTTTGAATCATTATGTAGTGATGGGTGAGTTACATCTCAATATATACTCTATGATGGAAAAGTAAAATCACAACATCTTTCAATAGATCCAACTAAAATTTAGAGTAATTTGGATCATAAAACAATTTTGCAGAATAAAATTTATAAATAATATAATAGGAACATAAAATGAGGCTCATATAGGTTATTAATAATGACCTGTGTATATATAGAATAATACCATTTCATTTATATTAATATTTAGTGAATAGTTGTAAATTTAACATTAAATAGGACATTTTCAAGTGATATCATACTCGACATGCAAAAACAGTTTTCTCTAAAGTCATACATTGCACATAACATTGAGTTATCCCAAAAAATATTACAATAATATTTTTACTATTATTTTAAATTCTAGTTAACACCTAGATATTGGAATGGAAGGAATTAATAGTAACAAATAAATTTTTAAATATGGTTTACAAATGATTCAATAAGGATTCATTGGTTACCAAATTTATTAAAAATGGAAATAAAAACAAATTTGATATAAAGGATCAGTTTTTATGAAAAACTATTGAAAAGAGAATAATTTGGATTATAAAATCCAACCATACTTTATGGATTTTTATTTAATTAAAACAATATGATATATATCCAATTTAATGATTTAAAATCATCTAATATTTTTTCTTGAATTGATAAAAGTGAAAATTCATTTTTTGGATAAAAGAAGTCTTTTTCCAAATAAAATTGTTTTACGGCCTTTTGTGAAGAAATATTTTAAAATTTAATTTTTTTCACATTCATATGTTATATTTGACTAGTTAAAAATTTTCTTTATAATAGTGATATATAAATTAAATTTGGATGAATTTTAGATATTGTTCGGAGAACTATCATGTTTTCATGAATAGTTAAAACACACAATATTTTAATTCAAAACAGCTTTTTTAAATCTATATACTTTATATTGTTAAATAATATAATTTAATGGTTTTAAAGTATAAATGGATTGTGTTTTTATCATTTAATAATATTTTTTTGATTGTAACTAAATTCACTTTTAAACTGGATATAAACATATATAAATCTTTTGATAGATTTTTCTTCTTAAACAATACGATTTTTGGTTTTGACAACGCGATTTAATTTTAAATTAATTTATAGATATACTCTGTAATGAATTTGGAAAAATGGATTCCATATATAGTATAGTAATTTCTAATTTATGTTATTAGGTTGATTTTATTATTGGGCATTATGAATTGTACCTTTAGAATTTATTTTATTTACAATGGATATAGGGTAAATCTGAAAAATAATTGTAAAAAATAATATAATTATAAAATTAAACTACCCTAAAACGTGTCAAAATCCTATTTTATGACATATTTATGACCATGGTAATCATTGGGTCTATTTTGGGACCCCATAGAGCCCCTTCAGAGTTATAATGACATTTTATAAGAATTACATTTATATAATGATAAATATTACACAAACATGTATCTTTTACTAAAAAAAATAATATGGGGCTATATAATTGATATAGTATACTATAAATATAACATATAAATATAAAAATATTTCTTGATTCGTGATATTTTATTTAACATTCATATACATTAAATAAATAAATTAAATTATGAATCAATAATGATGTAGTGATTGCTTCATTAAAAAGGATACAAATAAATTATATTATAAACTTCATAATAAATGTAATTTATAATATTGATTACGTAATTTAAATTTTAGGATTATATTGATATATTATATTTTTGTAAATACCATATTTTAGAATTAATAATGTTTTTATTTCACTTATAAAAATAAATTGCATTATACTTTAAAAAATTAAATATATGTGTTTTTAGAACAAATACTATGCTATTAAATGATATAATAGTCCTAAAAATACTATATTCGGAAAATAGACTTATATAATGATTCCTTTTCACTAATGATCCACTTATGGTTCTATAGTAATATTATAGTAACTATAGTAACCATAAATTATGAAAATTAAAGAACACATTGTGAGAGTTAATGTGTTTAACAAAGGGTTAAAGAAAAAAATATAAGGATACATTTGAAACATAAACAAGTGTAAATCCTAGTTAATGAGTGGATTTCATCCCAAAATTATCTTATATTTTATATAAATGATAATGGGACCATTTTAAACTGAAAATCATTTTCTAATAAAATAATATTTCATGATATTCTTAATCTTCCCCTCCCCCTCTTATAAAAGGACACTAACTCTACCAATTTAATCACACATCTCAAGACACATGAATACTCAAAATTCTACTCAAATAATCCCCCAACATCACATTCTTCATCTTAGAATCATTACCTTTGTTATAATTAAATTCAATAAATCCTTCTCACTCAAATGAAATTAAGTAAATCGATTTTGAGGTAACGTATTCCCTCAATTTTTTCTTTTATTTTCCTTCTCCACTCACTAAGATCTTATTATTTGATGATTACATAAAAAATACTATTATAAATTAACTAGGATTTTTTATGAGATTTATTATAACAACACTTACACACACCTCCATATAAAGGATTCAAACATATTTTTTCTATGAATATGGAACTACTATCTCACGAAACAATGATTGTAAAATTTTCCCCTACAACCTCTCATGGTGGAGATTATGATGGAAAATTATTTTTATATGATATATATTATATATATAATCATTATTATTATTTAATTTTTATTTAAAACATAACATTATTCTTATTATGATGTGTAAAAATGATAATTTAATTTGAGGATGTGCATACTTCAACCCCTCAAAGTGATACGAATTTTTCTGTCATCCATGGAACATATAAAAGATGGAATTAATGAAATTAAGTAACATGTATAACATATATAATACAGTTTAATTATAATATACCTTTGTATCCTAATGTTTTAGTTCCTTTAATATGAAAATGAAAGTAAATTACTGTTCATTCATACATACAACTTACCATCTCCATGAATGATGCAGTTTATTTATTATCTCTAAATGTTGTGTACTATTATCTATAAATATATTAAGGACTTAAATAAATATTAACTAGATATATATGATACTTAAATCATTAATAATATTATGGTGATGATGGAATTTTTACTACATAGAAAATTTACATCAATACAAGTTCATTATCGAATCAAGTACCAAATATTGACAAAATGACTGATATGAAGTTACGCAATTATGTAATTAATATAACATGATGATAAGAAATATAAAATGAATAATAATTTTGAAAAATGTTCTGAATAATGTATAAATTCTCCAATATTTTTTATTCAGGAATAAAAATAATTAACGAGACAAGCCAGGCTAGAGGTAAGGGACTTCCTCTTAATCTCCTTTCACTATGGGAAAACCTTGATTATACATGAAATTATTTGAAATAGTGTAAAATTGTTCCCTTTTTAATTAAATTTTATTCAATGGTTTTTAAAAATAATATTGTGTTTTATGAAGAATTTTACAAAACAATAAAGGGAATATTTTTTTAATGTACACGGTAACCAAAATCATTCCACCTCATTAGTATTATTTGATATTTAGTTTTCATAAGAAGACATAATTTTTTTAAAAGAAAAATAAATACCTTATAAATTTTATATGTATATTGTTTTTGAAAATGGTTTTGATAAATCAATTATTTTATCAATATCATGAAATGATATATGTTTTTTGAAATGTGGAAATGTTATCTTTCCTGAATGCTTGTTTTATGAGTTATGAATATGTTATGGTTATTAGGAATTGTATACATATATGGGTGATTCTATAACAAAAAAGGGGTTGTTGGGCCCGATATATGTATGTTATGGAGGCCACAAAATACATTTATGATTTATGATTTATATGTGTTATTATTAAATCATATTATTTCATGAGTTATGTTAAAGATATTGTGTTTTATGATTTGAAATTATGATTTTATTGATTTGTATATCTTCATGGACTAATCTTTTATTTCCTTATATTAAATACCTTGCTGAGCTTTTTATGCTCATCCTTTGTTTTTGAAATATTTTACACAAGGTATAGTAATGGAAGCGAGAAAGAAAAAATTCATGAATATTAATATAAAGATTATAATTCTGGATTTATTTATAAAGTTTCACTATTTTGAAATAAATTGGATAGAGATGAAGTGTTTACATTGTAATACATGAGATGTAATGTAATATTTATGAATTAGTTTTGTAAAATTTTAAACCTTACAAGATGCCCAATGAGAATTATTGACATAACATAAGTTTATGTAATGTTTATGGATGGGGCTTTATTAATAGTTTCTTAGGTTGGTTTTGATACAATTAGTGGTCAGGGGTTTTTTAATGCATAAGTTACATAACAATAATTGATAGCTTATTTGAAAGAGTATTATATATTTTTTAATAATTTAATGTGTTTAATATAAAGTGAATAAGTTTATCTTAGTGTTTAAACACCTCTTCAGATATTATATGATGATTTTGACGATATACTGCCATTGACCATTTTGGTTTTAGTAAATCGCTGGATTTAGTAGCCACCAATGTAATGATGGATGTGAACAAAACTGTAGTGGATTTCTGAATTTGAAATCAAAAGAAATTGGAGATTCAATGATACGTCTTTTATATATTATTCACCAATAATCTGGAGTAATGATTAACCAATTGAACCTTGGTGATTTTTCTATGGAATCGTATATGCGAGAAAGAAATCCCTATGGATGTTCAGGTAATAATCATAAAGTTAAGTATATTCAAATATTTATGTGTCATGTATGTACAAATAAACACTTAGTGAAATGTTTCAAAGGGATTGAAATATTATATAGATGTGGTAATGAAGGTCATAAAGAAATAACGGTAAATGGAAAAAGTCAGTGTTTATTTGTCTCCAAGAAAGGGATATATGTTCTTTCTCAAGGATCAATTGAGTGTATTAAATGTGGTGTGTGTGGTCATTAAACAAATAGATATACTATGTAGATGGTTCGGTAATGGGATTAGTATGACCATTAAAATATATGTTTACCAATAAAGAATTCTATTTCAATTGATGATTAAAAAACAAAAAAAGACCACTGAATGGTATGGAATATTTCTTGTCTCATATTTCAAAATTATTGAATAATATGAAATGATTCATATTTTGTATTTTATGTATATATGTACTATGTAATAACATTTAAATGATTAGTTATTTTATCAGGATGAATGTTGATTGATTAATATGTCTACATATAAGGTATTCAATACATGTGGTACATTTTTTGATGATGAAATGTTCAAAATGATTCTTTTAATGATGGGATTAATTTTGAAGACTAATAGTATTTATAACCCTTATGTTGGTTATATAAAAATTATAATTGAGTAAGTATTATATATATTTTTGGATAGTGTTATAATGAACCATTAGGGTTTATATTATTCTTATTTGTGGAAATTAATGGTTACTATTTTCTGGGATCCAAAATATGAGGTATGAGATAACCATTATGGTTAAAATATGTTATGATTATTTTTTATGATCATATATCATTTTGGGAATTTTATAAAAATTATATTGTTTTTGAAAAATGGTAACACACAGACGATGTGACAACCCGTCATATCGAACAATGTTGTAGGAATAGAACCCACTTCTGAAGTGTGATGGGGATTTATCACCTACCACTAGACTATAAGAAGTCTGAGGATAGTATTACTTATTTTTTACTAAAATTATTTTATGGATAAAGAATATGTTATTTTATAAATCTTATGGTTTATCAAATGGATATCTTTAGTATAAGAAAACAATTTGATGATTAGGTGATAAATGTCATTTAAGATGATGTTTTTTCTTTTGGGAACACTATATACCCAAGAAAAATAGAATAATATGAGATTTTACATGGGGAGTAGTGGTTAATTTTTATTTTGGTTGAATAAATATTTTTTATATAGACATATATAAATTTGGGATAATTATGTAAATTATTAACCTATCAGAATGATTACGTGATTTGGTTAATTAATTTTTAGTATGGAACATTAAGTGTAGTCAATGTTATATAGAGATAAATGTGAATATTTATCATTGGAGAGCTTGTGATCAAATCTTTATGAATTTTGGAATTAAATATTTCATTGGATTATTATGATAAATATGAATGAAATTTTTTTATTGAATTCTCCATTTTAATCTTTGGGTATTGTTTGATGAATTTTGGAGATTAAGAGTAGTATTTCGTTTTATAAAGAATTATACATTTTAGGGATTAACTAATCTTGTAAAAACCATTTTTGATTGGATAAAATGTAATGTCAAGGGAAATATATGGTTCATCATTTGTGGATTATGTGATTCTTTAGAAGTTGATTCTGCCACATTAGGTGTGAAAAATTAATCGTGAATACTCATCATTTGGAGGAAACATTAGTTTGTGGTAGATATTTATTAAAGGATGAAACTATACATAAAATGTAAGTATGTTTTCTTATGTTTTTATTCAAGATCATATATGGATTCATCAAAATTATGAAAATGAACTTAAGAAAACATTTTCTATTTAATTTTCCTACTAGGGAATGAATGACCGTTTATCCTATCACATGTTTATGGTTTTGTGGTTGCTAACTTTCTCTTCATCATGTTTTATATCATTATCCATCATATATTAATGCTTTGGTTTTCTCCCATATCCTTGATTTATTACATTGAATCCAATTACATGTTATCTTGGTTAAAAATTTTATTTATCTTTAATTCATTTAAAGTGTTATATTATTTGTAACTTCTTTATATGGTATTTTCAATGAATTTTTCAAGACCAATTTTAAAATTTCGAGGCTGCTTTTCATGAAAGGGGGGAATGATGTAATGACCTAGGTATTTATAGAATAATATTTTTTCATTTATATGAATATTTATGAATTAGATGTTAATTTTATGTTAATGGGTACACATTTTTATAATAGCATACTTGACACACATCAACAGGTTTCTCTAAAATATTACATTACACACATTATTGAGTTAAACCGAAAAATATTACAATAATAATATTATAATCATAAATGGTAGTAACACATAGTCGTCGAAACAGAATGAATTATTAGTGTAAACAATATGTTAATATATGGTTTACACATGATTATATAATGATTAACTTGTTTTCATATTTATTATAAATGGCATGAAAAAACAATTGAATATAAATGATGTATTTCTATGAAAACCTATTTAATAGAGAATAATATTGTTTATAAAATCATATCGATTAATTATGGATTTTTATTTATTAAAAAATATTTGTTATATATTTATTTTAATGGATTAAATTCATCTTATATGTTTTCTAGATATGATATGAAGAAAATTCAATTTCTCGAATAAAAGATGAATTTTCTAAATATGCAGTTTCACAGCCTTTTAATGGAGAAAAATTTTTAAATTTAGTTTTTGAGACATTTATATTTTCTATTTGATAAAAGAAACTTCTTATTAATATGTTACTCATCAAAATTTACTTTGGATGAATTTTTGATAATTTTTAGAAAACTATTATGTTATGATGAAGAGTAAAAATATGCTATATTTTAATTGAAGGCAACATTTTCCATCGAGATAATTTATAGGGTAAAATAATATTATTTAATAGATTTAAAGTATAAATGGAATATATTTTTATAATTTAATAATCTATTTTTAATTATAAGTTCTTTCATTTTCAAAATTAATATAAAAAAACGTCAATTTTTGGATATTTTTTATTTTTTTAAAACACGATTTTTAGTTTGACAATGCGATTTAATATCAAATTATTTTCTTCAAAAAGTGTGTTTTAATATTTAAAAAATTTATTCCATATTTTTAATCATATGTTTCATATTGTGTAAATATATAATATTTAAATATGGACATTGTGAATAGTAACTTCAATAATTGTTCTATTTACCATTGTTAAAGGGTAAATCTAGAAAATAATGGTAAAAAATTTATTATAATAATTTTAAACAACACTAAAAGGTGTGAAAATCCTATTGGATGAGATCTTATCGACCATGGGAATTATAGGGTATCTTTTAGGACCCCACAGTGCCACTTGTGTGTGGAAATAACAATATATAGTAATTAATTTCAAGTAACTAGAAATATAACATACACATGTATCATTAAATAAACATTACTTATACGGTGTTATATAATTGATAAATTCTACTATAAATATTCATTATAAAGATAAAAATGATTCTTACATCAGAATATATTTTTTATAATAATATATCATTAAATGAATAAATTCAATAAAGACGCATTAATGATGTTGTTGTTTAATAATTAATTATGTATTCAAATAAATGATATTATAAAAGTTAAAATAAATGTAATTTGATTATTTTTATTCCATACATGAATTTTGTGGAAAATATTTAAATATAATATTTGAGTTAATTCCTTTGATTCGAAGGAATTATGTTTTTATGACATTAGAAAAAATCAATTATTTTATAATGTCAAAATTAACATAAATGAGTTTTAAAAAAAATACTATTTTATGAAATGATATAATAGTCCTTAAATTCTGAGATTTAGAAAAATTACAATAATACTGTTACAAATGTCATTAATTATCCACATATGAATTTATTTGAATTTTATAGTAACTATTATTTGCATAAATTATGAAAATGGAAGGAGACGTGGTAGGAGTTAATGTTTTTAATTAAGTGATAATGAAAAAAAAGAAAATGATAAATAAGATATATAAAATTGAATAAAACAAATTTTTTGAGAGAAATTAGTCCCAAAATAATATTATCATTGTATTAAATTAGTTTTGGGCCATTTTAAAACGAAAATCATTTTTAACAAAATAATATATCAAGATATTCTTAATGTTCCCCTCATCCCTCTTATAAAAGGCCACCATATCTACCCATTTAATCATACTTATAAAACCCCTTTGATCATCCAAATTATGATAAAATAATATCCCAAAATCTATCCCTTCCTTTTAAAATCATTACATTGTTAGAAAGAAAATTCAGGAAATCCTTTTGGCTAAAATCAGAAGAAGATACCTGATTATGAGGTAACGTCTTCACTCATGTTCCTTTAATTTATATTCCTTATACACTCCCTAAGTACTTCATTTTCATTGATTACATAACAAAAATGGTATCCTCAATATACTAGGAATTTTATTAATGTATTAGAGCAACAATGACACACACCTCCATCTAATGGATAGAAACATATTATTTCCATGTACGGTGAACTAACATCTTACAAAATGATGATAGTTCAATTTTTCACTAGAACCACTAATGGTGGAAATTATTTTGGAACTGTATTTATATATGATATATATTATATATATTTCTTATATGCAACTATAATTTTTTTATGTCGTTCATTTTTTCTTTTTATGATGTGTAAACACAATAATTTTATTTGAGGAAGTGCAGACTACAGCCCCCTCAATGTGATATGACACATTCATCCCATACATGGAATTATAAAGGATATAATTAATGAAATCATGTAACATATATAACATAGATACTATATTATAATTATAATATACCTATTTATCATTACATATTAATTCAATTAATATGCAATGAAATGAATTTAGTGTTCATTCATACATACGACCTTCCTTCTCCATGAATGGTATATTTCATTCAATATCTTATAATGTTACAAACTATTAAAAATATATATATAATAGATATAAATACATATATACTGGATATATATGATACATAAATAAATAATAATATTCTAGGGATGATGTGATTTTTACTACATGGACAATTTACTTCAAATCATGTTCATTTTTTATTAAATAAAAAAATATTGAAAAAATGACTGATATGAACATAAATAATTATTTAATTTTTACAACATGATGATAATTAATATAAATTAAAAAATAAAAAATTAAATGGTTCTGAATAATTTTTATGTTATCCTTTTAATATTTTTCAGGAATACAAGGAATGAACGAGACAAATTAGACTCAAGGTAAGGGACTTCATCTCAATCTCCTTTCATTGAAGGATATTTTGGTTTATAGAAAAATTTCAATTACATGATGTATAATTATACCCTTTTTCCATAGTTTAATTGAATTTATTTAAAATGATTCTTTTGTTTTAGGAATCATTTTACTAAACTACAATGGGAATGTTTCTTTTTAAAGTACGCAATGATGACGACCTTTCCCCCACCACGATTGTTAGTTAATATTTGGCTTCATTAATAATAAGTAATGAATTTAAAAATAAAATAAATATCATATTCATTTTTAAACATATTTTGGTTTTGAAAATGTATTTTATATAGAATTGATTATATCGATATCTTGAAATTATAGATTGTGATTGCAATGTGGAAATATTTTATTTTATTTTTCTCACGAATCCCCTTCACCAAAAGGAGGGAAGGGTCAGCAGATTACCAGGCCCTTCCTTAATTAAGTTGATGGAGAGATAATGTCCCCTGAAACCTGCCTTCAATAGGTCCCGGAGTGGAGACCAGCACCAAGGGCATGAAATCACACACTAAATGGAAGTCATTACCATTTTTTTCTTTTAATAGGATCGGGAGATAAGATAGTGAATCCCACAACACCAAAACTGAAAGTAAAAGTAAAGCCAACAACCATTCCCAATGCATGTTACAAAAGTAAAAACCTCAATGTATAAGATGACTACAAAGCAAAATACCAAAACAAAAAACAATAGAAGATACAATGATCTATCAAATGGTCTGAGCTAGGATGGTCCGAAACGATCCCCGAAGTCCTCCTGTAAACGTGAAAGAAGTTTTATATACGTAGGGTGAGCATACAAGTATAATCAATAGGGAATAACCAAAGACACTAATGCACATGTGGGGAGGCATACTAATTCCCTGTGAGAAAAGAGATAACCAGGCACCTAACAAGGTAACTAACCACCCAAGCCTCACCATGGCACACTCACCAAATAACGCAAGTCATGTAATATATAGTAATGGCACATCGATGTTTGGGTACCCCGCGCCACATTCCCATAGGTTATTGAAGACATCCTACACATCGAACCAATCCCGCAATTCTCATCATAGTCCCACTTCCATACCCCGCCCGCACACACCTAGGCCACAACCATACCGTAGTCCCACTACCAAATCCCACTCGCAGACAGTTGGGCAACAACCACCAGGTGTAACCACACCCACAAACACCTGGTTCAGAACAACTAATGTCACTCTTGAAGACACCTTGGCCTCATCGAGAGGACACTTCAGAAACAACCTGCCCGCAAACACCTGCCCGAAAATACCTATAACAACCACCAAAACCACCCTGCCCGAAGATTCTTTTGCTAATAAGGGACTTCAGGCCATCACATCCTGCTCGAAGAGTCCTGTGCTATTCAAGAAAGGGAGCAGAAAAGTAGCTAATAACCAGCCACTCATAGGAGTGTTGAAAAAAAACCCTCCCCCATAAAATGGGGGTGTTCGGCACTAAGTTCTCAACTTGGGTGTGGTGCAAATAAGAAACAAAAAAACTAAAAGTGTATGTATAGGTAACAAGCACTCACCCAATCTAGGTTTTTCTTAAGCCAACCTAAAGAACACTATTCGTACTACTCATTCAAAAGAGAAGATAAGAACACACATTCCCAAGTCACAACTCACACCAAACCAAATCCCCATTTTTTCCAATATTCTTTCATATTTAGTAATGATGTTTAAATAAGTTTCTGCACCTACTTTGGCAACTAATAGTCATAAGAACAAGCCAAGGAAAGAGTACACCCAAAAAAAATTAACATTTACACCCGGTTCTCTTGTAAAACCACATCATGTGAGACCCCTCCAAGTATTGGAACCAAAGCATGTCAAAGTGAGATACATTCCCAAGTTATTGGAACTATAAACAAGGAGGTTACTCAAAAGAAGAGGATCCCACCCAATTCATGATACAAACAGAGGATCCCATACTCACCCACATCACCCCCAGTAATCTAAGCCCCTATCCAACCATGGAGGGAACAACCAAACCAATACTACTAACACAAGGTAGAATCAATAGGTATTTTCATATTTAAATGATTTAACACTCTCCATGATTTAAATTCCACTAGGCTTAAATTGGGGTTATCATATTAATGTAGTTTATCCTGCTGATTCCAATTTGTTTAGCCGAATATACATAATTAACCAATTTCCTTTACACTGCAAAAGGTTCACATCCAAAATACAATTTATTTAAACAACACAAGGGTTGAGGGTTTATTAGTGCACAGAGAAAGACCAGTAACGGCCAAGATTTTAAGTAGGCTTAATCCCACACAATTCAAAAACCATTAATCATGAAAGAGGATAAAAACAGAGCACCATCATCAATCACACCCCTTCCCTTCATTATTTATAGTCTGTTTATTACCATCAATAAATTTTGGTTCATCTAATTCTACAGAAGCAGTATCATACCCACCCCGCAAGATACACAGAAAGGAGAGACGAAGGTGAAACCCCTGCCTGATTGATCATAGATCGACGTTTAAGTCCACTTTTGGAAATTGGAACAGTATCAAGAACTCCATGGAACGCGATCAAGAAAACTTCATGGGGTGGTGTACGACTCGTCCGGAGGGAGGGAACTCCGACCACAGCGTGATCGAGAAAAAGAAATGTATGGAGAATCCTTTTGGTTATAAATTCTGATAAGGGCTGAGATAAAACACGCTAGGGACAGTTAAGATACAGGGAGAAACCGCTTAAGGAGCGGGATCATGGGTTGACCGCGCGACTGGGACACCCCACACGTCCTTAAAGGGTCCCCGCCTATCGGGGCGGTTTAAATCGACGCAAACCATGTTACCTCACCAATCATTTAATTAAAAGTCATGAATGGGCATTAATGGGATTTAAAACAGGCTTAAAGGTGTCAAAACATGGTTTAAAAACCAATTTTCTCAAACAGAGGCGCCACTGGGAAAACCCATGGTCACCAGTAGGCTTTGTCTACCAGTAGGACGAGCGATCGGTAAGCCAAGCCTACTGGTAGGCCAAGATACTGGTTGGCCAAATCTATTGGTAGTCCGAGCCAGTGTTATACCGTGGATACCGGTACGTCGTGCTACCGGTACACTGAGATACCGGTACATCGAGCTACCGATAGACCGAGCTACCGGTAGGACAAGCTACCAATACGCCAAGCTACCGGTAGACATAGGTACCAGTCGAGCGAGCTACCGGTAGTTCGAGATACTAGTGGACCGAGCTACTGGTAGACTGAGCTACCGGTAGGACGAGCTACTAGGAGGCCTGCTAACAGTAGGCTTGATACCGGTAGGCCTAGCTATCAGTAGGCCAAGGATACCATTAGGAGCCTCCGAGAAGCTGTGATAGCATCCCAGACTACCCCAAAAAACAAAAATTCACATTTTTTACTATGTAATGGACCCCAAAAACCAAGGCCATTACATCAGATACTTCTCAAACTATTATCATCTCTGAGAATATAAGAGAAAAGTAGAAAAGATAAAAGTGGGGTCCGAACAACCACACTCTTATGATACTTCTCAGGGGAAAACCCCTATATTATTCCAAAGATTGAACAAAACCCCTCCTACATCCAGGAATACTTCCCCAATAGTTATCAAAAATAACATTTACAACAAGCACAAGGATAACAATTTCCAACACATGAGTTAGAGATTCCCCTCCTACAAGTTTCGATATTATCCAAACTGGGCTGTACTGACTCGCCCGCACGGGTTTAATCTCATCCACATTAATGCATCCTCATTAGCAGTCCGGTTTGACCATCATCACACATTCGCGTGCACACACACACACACAGATAGAACAAGTAATAGATTATATAATAGCTAATCAAAACAATTATTTCATATATTAAAGAACAAGGTACAATATCTCATGGATCAGAACAAAAACAACAAGTCAAAATAGATCTGGGTATTGAACGCGTAACTAGTCCTCCCGCTCCCATGTTCTCACTTCCAGGCGACCATGCCTCCACAAAACTCAAACCAAGGGGATGGTTCTTCCATGAATCAATTTTTCCTTATGATCCTCGATCTTCATTGGTTGTTCTATAAAGGTCACATCGTCTTCGACATCTAAGTCTCCCCAATCGATGACGTTTGAGTCATCGTGTAGATATCGATGAATCTGGGACATATGGAATAAATCGTGTATCCTCAGAAGCGGTGGTGGTAGCGCTAGCTGATAAGCCACTTCACCAACCCGCCGCACACTTCAAAGGGTCCGATGAAACTGGGCGAAATCTTTCATCCCCTGCCGATCCTCTGCTATCCACACTGAGGGGAGACCTTCAAGAACACATGGTCCCCGACCTCGATCTCCAGGGGTCTCCTCCTCTTATCGGCATATGACTTCTGTCGGTCATGAGCCACCTTCATCCTTTCTCATATAAGCTGAACCTTCCTTGTTGTTCTCTACACCACCTCCGAGCCAACAACACCTGCTTCACCAACCTCAGTCCAGCACATAGGTGAGCGGAATGACCTTCCATATAGGGCTTAGAATGGATCCATTCCAATGGTAGAGTGATGCCTATTATTTTAGTAAAACTCTACCTGAGGCAAGTGTCTCATCCATGATCCCCCAAAGTCTAGAATACATTCATGCATCATGTCCTCCTAGGTCTGGATGGTGCACTCCGTCTGCCCATCTGTCTAGAGATGGAAAGCCTTACTAAAATGTAGCTGGGTGCCAAAAGAATGTTCCAATCCCCTCGATACTCATGAGGTATAACGTGAATCCCTATCAGAGGCTATGGAACATAGAACTCTATGAAACCTTACTACCTCATCCACATACTTCTGTGCTAGAGTGTCCCATGCACTCGACTCCTTAATCACCAGAAAGTGAGCCGACATTGTCAAGTGGTCCACCACTAAGAAGATGGCGTCACAGCCCCCTTGAACGTTGGGTAGCCCTGTGACGAAATCCATCAAGATGTAGTCCCAATTCCACTTGGGGACATAAAAGCATATAATAACCCGCATGGAATACGGTGTTCACCCTTTACCTGCTGACACACAAAGCACATGGCCACAATCTCTTCCACTGCTCGTTTTACTCCAGGACACCAAAGCTGTCTCCTTAGACCCTGGTACATCTTGGAAACTCCTGTGTGTACCGATATGGGTGAGTTATGGAACTCACTAAGAACCTTGTCGCGCATCGGCTCTGGAAAAAACAACTTCCATCGAAAAAGCATCTGATTCTCACAATTCTCTATCCACCCTTCCAGAGCATTTCCCTAGTTAACGCGGTCACACATCACTTCGCACTCTAGGTCTCCCCACTAAGACTCCTCCACTTGCCGAAAAAGAGAATAATAAATTGTCATATAATACAGGAAACCTCCACCGCTATCTATCCTCGCATCCAGGTGCAAGGAATCCAACTCCTCCATTTCCTTCCAGATGTCTACTGACTCTCAGACTACATCCTTCTGTGACCTCCTTCTCAAAGAATTGTCCACTACATTCCATTTTCCCAATGTGTATGAAATCTAAAATTTGTATTCTTGGAGGATCTCTATCCACCTTCGCTGCCGTAAGTTAAGTTCCTACTGGGAGAAGACATACCTTAATATTTTGTGATCCGTGAAGACCACAACTCATTCTCTGATGAGGTAATGCCACCATAACTTTAGTACGAAAAAGTCCTTTGCATGTTCCAGAACATGGGTGGAATAATTACGCTCATGAGGGCGTAACTGCATAGACCCATAAGAGATCACCCCTTGTCGCTGAATCAACACTCATATGAGGCCTTGTACTGAAGCATCACAGAACACCTCATATGCCACCCCTTCTTCTGGTAGTCCCAGCAATGGGACACTAACCAATTTTTCCTTTCGATAGCTGAAGTCTACCTCGCACTGCTCACTCCACACGAAAACCTAGTACTTCATTGTCATGGCTGTCAAAGGGGCTGCAACTCAGGAGATGTTGGGTATGAACCTCCGATAGTAACCTACCAGCCTATGGAAACTGCAAACCTTTGCAACATTCTTGGGTGCTGCCCAAGAAACAACCACATCAAACATTGATGGGTCCACGACTACCCCTTTCTCGGACATTACATTCCCAATAAAGTGCACTTCTCGCATTTAGAACTTTCCTTTCGACAACATCCCACAAAGTTGGTGTTATAAGAGGACCTCTAAAACCATCCTCAGATGCTCCACATGGTCCTCCTCTGATATTGAATAGATCAGGATGTCGTCGGTGAACACAACTACGAACCGATCCAGGTACTCCCAGAAGACGGAGTGCATAATCCCCATAAACATAGTCGGGGCGTTCGTAACACCAAAAAACATGACTACAAACTCGATGGGCGTATATCTACACCTAAATGCCATCTTCGAGATGTTTCCCTCCTTTACACTCAACTGGTGATACCCAGACTGCAGGTCGATCATCGAGAACCACCCTCCCCACTTCAACTGGTTAAAGAGATCATCTATCCTTTGAAGTGGGTAGTGATTCTTGATCGTCAACTGATTCAGCCTCTTGAATTCTATACACAACCTTAGACCACCATCCTCCTTCTTTGCGAACAAAATTGGAGCACCCCACGGTGACACACTTGGTCGAACATAACCCCTCTTCATCAGATCGTCAATCTAAAACTGCAGCTCTCGTAGCTCCGAAGGGGCAATCCGGAAAGGAGCCATCGAAATCGGACAAGAACCAGGCTGCAAGTCTATCCCAAACATGATATCACGTCGAGGGGGTATAGTTGTCACCTCCTCAGGGAAGTCAACCATAAACTCACTGAAGATCCCTGGTACTTCCACCATCTCAGCATCTACTGACTCTACTGACAGCTCGGCTAACAAGGAGAGGAGGGGTTCCTCTCGCCTGCTGCCCTTCTGGCCACTCCGCTCACCGGTGAAGGTAACACGTCGGCAACCCATTTCTGTGAACACAAACCTTCCTCAAAAGCAGTCAATGATGGCACAAACAGAGAACTACCAGTCAATGACTAGGATGACATGGTATGTCTGTATATGTAACATTAGTTGATAAGTAACCAACTGATGTAGCCCTATCATCAGTCTACATCCACTAAAAAACATTTAACAAGTCAGTCTGACCTCTGAATGGTGTGCTCAGCACCAGGGGAACTGGAATTCTCCCGGCATATAGACCCAGAGCATGGTCCAGACTGGGTGCAACAAAAGAGTGTGAAGCTTCAGTATCAAACAAGACGTAAGCATGGGTTATGAACAAACTGATCGTACCTCGAACAACCTATGGTCCAACTGGAACTGCTACCTCTACGCCATGCAACATCCCACTCCAAGATCCTCTACCTCTCTGCTATCGGTCACCTCCCCGACGACGCCTTGGTCGAGGTCCCGAAGGAGCGCCCTGAGGTTGGCCTCCACCGGCAACGTCTGCCCTCAGAATAGCGGGAGCTCGCTGCCCCTGCTGCTGCTGTTGAAAGGGCCTAGCTGGAAGCTGCTGCTGAGGTGGGTGATGGGCTTGTCTGACACCACCATACTGAACTCAGTCCGGGAACTGATTTCGTAGATTTCCATGGCTTTCATAGATGAAGCACCTCGGTTCTATTCCTAATGGGAATGGGCGATGACTGGGGGACCAGAACAGGAACTGATGCAGCCTGCTCCCTGCTGGTCGAAACCTAGAGGGTCCCAATGCTGGAGGTTGGGTGCTGAAGGCCTTTCCCATTTACGGGCTAGCTGAATCCCCTCTCGTGACATTCCTCCTAGCATGTGAATCCTCTCCACCACCTATTCCTTTTTCTGGACCTCCATGTATGTCGACAAGGTGAAGGGGGTAACGGCGTACTGGAGGGAGGGCTGAACGCCTCGTCTAAAAGTCTCGTCCAAGAATCCTCATCTGGAAAGAGGTCCAGAGGAAAATGGAGGTGGTCCTTGAAATTTATTCCCAGCTCCCTTACTGACATAAACACCTCCTGGTGGGAGGTTAGCTCCTGCCTCTTTTCTACCTTCATCGTAGAAGAGAGGAATTCCGCCCAGAACTCCTTCTCGAAATCAGCCCATGCCCCCTCAGCCTCTCTCCTATCCCTTAGGTAGAGAGTCCACCACTGATGTGCTGCTCTATGCATCTGGCTCACGGCCAGAGGAACCCTGTACTAAGTCAGAGCGCGTATCAAGCCAATGCCTATCAAGAGCTCCTCTATCCAGCCCTCGGTCATTATGATAGTGGTTCTGCCCTCGTACTTCTCAAGGGTCTGTCGCTGGAAGGCTCGAAGTTTCTTCTTCCACTGGTCATCCTCCTCCTCTCGATCAGCCCTCTTCTGATCATCCAGGTCAACCTCTTGGGCCTCGATCACCCGTACAACTCGTGGTCATATCTAGGGTGCCATAGCTGCAAGGTAAATGAAGAATGCTTAAGCCCAAGTAGTGAAGAATATTATTCTTAAAACTCCATAAAATTATAATTTATTTCAAATTCCCAAAACACCCCAGAAACAAGAGAACACAAGTCATTATGATGAATGTACCTTTCCTACGGTCTCTACCCTGCAATCAGTGTGGCATCACTTGGTCGTTTGGTAGGTCTAGATTCCTTGCATCAGATCCTTGGGGGACCTAAAATCTCATGCCATATCTAGTCTTCCCTGGCCTAATTCACGCACCAAGGTCACCCAACACCATTTCCCTACGATACCATGCAATCCTCACTGTGCCTAACCCCATAGTCCATCCTATATCTCAACCCCTCACCTCTGAAAACATTCTGTCACAACCCCCCTTCACCAAAAGGAGGGGACGGTCAGCAGAATGCCAGGCCCTTCCTTCATTAAGTTGAAGGAAAAATAATGACCCCCGAATCCCTCCTTCAATAGGTCTCGGAGTGGAGACCAACACCAAGGGCATGAAATCACACACTAAATTGAAGTAATTTTCCATTTTTTTCTTTTAATAGGATCAGTATATAAGATAGTGAATCCCACAACACCAAAACTGAAAGTAAAAGTAAATCCAAGAACCATTCCCAAAGAAAGTTACAAAAGTAAAAACCACAATGTATAAGAAGACTACAACGGGAAATACCAAAAGAAATAAAAACAACAACTGCAATTATCTGTCACATGGTCTGAGCCAGTACAGTCCAGCACCATCCTCGGAATCCTCCTGGAAACCTGAAAGCAGTTTTATATACGTAGGGTGAGTATACAAGTATACTCAGTAGGGAAAAACCAAAGACCCTTGTACACATGTGGGGAGGCATACTAATGCCCTGTGAGAAAAGAGATAACCAAGAACATAGCAAGGAAACTAACCACCCAAGCCTCACCAAGGCACAGTCCCCAAATAATGCAAGTCAAATAATGTATAGTAATAGCACATCGATGTTTGTATACCCCCCTTTCCCACTGATTATTGAAGACATCCTAAGGATCGAACAAATCCCGCCATTCTAATCGCAGTCCCACTACTATACCCCACCCGCACACACCTGGGCCACAACCTCACCGTAGTCCCACTACAAAACCCCACCCACAGACATCTGGGCCACAACCACCATGAGTAACCACACCCGCAAACACCTGGGTCAAAATAACTACTGTCACGCCCGAAGACACCTGGTCCTTATCCCAAAGACACATGGGAAACAACCTGCTCACAAACACCTGGGCCAACCACCACAACCACCCTTCCCAAAGATTCTTGGGCTAATAATGGACTTCGGGCCATCACAACCTCCCCCTAGAGTCTTGGGATATTCAGGAAAGGTAGCATAAAAGGAGCTAATAACCATCCACTCATTGGAGTGTTGGGAAAAACACCCTCCCCCATGAAAAGGGAGTGTTAAGGACTAAGTTCTAAACTTGGGTGGGGCTCGAATAAGAAACACAAAAACTACAAGTGTATGTATAGGTAAAAAGAACTCACCCAATCTTGGTTTTTCTTCAGCCAGCCTAAAGAACACTATCCTTACTACTCATTCACAAGAGAATATAACAACACCCATGCCCAAGTTACAACTCACACAAAACCAAATCCTCATTTTTCCCATCCTTGTTTTCATATTCAATAATAATGTTTAAATAAGTTTCTGTACCTACATGGGCAACTAGTAAGAATAAGAAAACACCAAGGAAATAGTTCACCCAACATCAATTTAAACATTCACACCTGGTTCTCTTGTAAAAACACATCAAATGAGACCCCTCCAAGTATTGGAACCAAAGAAGGTTAAAGTGAGATAAATTCTGAAGTTCTCGAAACTATTAACAAGGTGGTTTCTCAATAGAAGGGTATCCCACACCAATTCATGATACAAACAGACGATCCCATCCTCACCCACATCACCCCCTTCAATCTAATCCCTTATCCAACCATGGAGGGAACAACAAAACCAATACTAACAACACAAGGAAGAATCAACATGTATTTTCAGATTTAAAAGATTTAACACACTCCATGATTTCAATTCAACTGAGGATAATCTGGGGTTATCATAGAAAATGAGCTGATCCTGGTGCTTCCAATTTGTTTAGCCAAATATAAGTAATTAACCAATTTCCTTTACAGAGAAAAAGGTTCACAACCAAAATACATTCCATTTGATCATCCCAATGTTTAAGGGTTTATTAGTGCATAGAGAAAGACCCCCAACTGCCAGGATTTTCAGTAGGTGTAAGCCCGTACAATTCAGAAATCATTAATCCTGAAAGAGGATAAAAAAAGAGCACCATCATCGATCACACCCCTCCCCTTCATTATTTATAGTCTATTTATTATCATCATTAAAGTTTTATTCATCCAATTCTACAGAATTAGTAGTGCATCTACCCCGCAAGATACACAGAAAAGAGATACGAAGGTGAAACCCCTACCTAATTGAACAAAGATCGACGTTTAAGTCCTCGCTTGGAAACTGGAACAGTAGCAAGAACACCGTGGACCATGATCATGAAAACTTCGTGTGGTGGGGTACGACTTGTCAGGAGGGAGGGTACTCTGACCAGAGGGTGATCGAGAAAATGAAACGCAGGGAGAAGTCTTTAGGTTATAAAGGCTAATAAGGGCTGAGATACAACATACGTGAGATAGTTAAGATATGGAGAGAAACCGCGTAAGGGGCGGGATCGTGGTTTGACCATGCGGCTAGGACACCCCACACGTCATTAAAGAGTCCCCACCTTTTGGGGTGGTTTAAACTGATGTACAACAGGGTACCTCACCAATCATTTATTTAAACGACATGAATGGGCATTAATGGGATTAAAAACAGGCCTAATGGGGTCAAAACAAGGTTTAAAAACCAATTTGCGCAAACAAAGGCGCCATTGGGAAAACATGTGGTCACCTGTAGGCTAGGTCTACTGGTAGGCCGAGCCAACGGTAGGCTGAGCTACCGGTTGGCCAAAGCTACTGGTAGGCCAAGCCACCGGTAGGCCGCGGCTACCGGTATGCCGAGCTACCGATACGCCGAGCTACCAGTAGACCGAGCTACGGGTAGGCCGAGCTACCGATAGGCCGAGCTACCTATACGCCGAGCTAACGATAGACCAAGCTACTGGTAGACCGAGCTACCGGTAGGCCGAGCTACCAGTAGGCCGAGCTACTTGTAGGCTTGCTACTGGTAGGCCGAGCTACCGGTACGCTAAGGATACTATTAGGAGCCTCCGATAAGTTGTGATAGCTTCCCAGACTACCCCGAACACCAAAACATCAAATTATTACTATGTAATGGATGAAAAAACCTGAGCCACTAAAATTTTATGCTTGATTTATATGTTCTGAATATGATATAGTTCTTGGGAATTTATTATGTATACAGGTGGTTCTATGATACAAAAATTTTGTGTGATCAGAATATATCTCTCCAATGCATTGGGTAACATGACCAATGTAAAATCTAATGTTTCTCCTAAGGGATTTAGCTAATATACTATGATATGTTTTCCATACATAAATCCCTAAGTAGCTGAGATAAAATTTAAGTATGTTATGGATTCCACAAGATACATTTATGATTTATGTTTTCTATGTGTTATATAAAAATCTTACGATTTCATGTGGTATGTTAAATAGATTATGTTTTATTATTGAAAAGTATGATTTCACTGAATTGAACGTATTCATTGACTAATGTTTTATTTCATTATCTTATATCTCTTGCTGAGCTTTTCATACTTATACCAAGTTTTTTATATTTTTTCCATAGGATATAAGGACTGATAATATAATGGAATAATTAATGAATATTTATATAATGAAAATAATTATTGTTTAATTTATGGATTTTCACAGTTGTGAAAGAAATTGGTTATCGTAGAAGTGTCTACATTGTAATAATTGAGATGTTATCTAATAGTTATAGATAGATTCATTAAAATTAGAAGCTTTAAAATATCCACAATGTAAAATAATGACTTTACTCATGATTATGTAATGTTTAATGATGGGTCATAACATGATTAATATCCTAGGTCACAAATAATAACCCATATAAACCACTCTATTATAGATTGAATTGGGCATAGGTTCCAGGGCACTCACTCTGGCTCACATGAGTAAAATGAAGGGAGGTGTAACTCCCCAAACTTCCATGGTACATTTCCCATTGAATAAGGCAATAGCTTGCATTGTACGTAACTTTGAGATTCTAACACCCTGCGTCCAATCAAGCTAGCCATTATGAACATTAATAACCACTTTTTGAAATTTTATAAATTTAACATTTCAAAACGGACTTCATTTTTGAATTTGGAATATCGAAATTAGCTTAGGGTGAATTTTTGGTATTTTTCTGATAACTTTCAATTTATGATGAATATTGAAAAACACTAAGTTATTTTTAAAACTAACTTTTTATTTAAATAATTTATTTTATTTAAATTTAAATTAGGTAAAAAATATATACATAATACATATATATGTTCAATTTAATTCATTAGAATAATTTAATAGTGAGTTTAGATATATAAAAATTTTATTGAAATTTTTACCGTCTTTTACCCACCTCCTAAGAGAATTTAGAAATTTTTATAAAACAAAATTTTCTGCTTCTGTGGGTTGAATTTCAAAATTTTGGGAGACATGGATAATATTAGTAAGTAAAATGTGTTTTAATAAGATAAAAATAATTTTTAGTGAATAGTAATTTTTACTCTTATTTAACATGGTTAAAAGTAAATAGGATAATTAATGGTAAAAATGATATTATTATTACCCGGAAACATGTCCTATTTCTATTGGATAAGTATAATTCTGCCAAAAAATGTTAGGAAAAAATATAAACTTCTTTGGTCAAGTTGGATTAGATTATGACCTTTATTATTGTTTTATTTAAATAAGATTTAAAAGAGTTAAAATCAAAGTTAAATAACTATACCATTTGTAATATAGGGTTATGCATAAGATAAATCTGACTATAAATATTCATTAGAATGTTAATAATATTTCCTATATAATGGATTTTTATTTATAAATTTTATACATCAAATAATTAAATTTATTTATTATACAATGATGATGCAGTAATTACCTTATTAATGAATGATTAAAATAATTGATATTATAAATATCCAAATAAATATAATATTAAGATTTAAATGGATTCCAAAACTTTTTTAGCTTAATATGACATTTTAGGGTTGACCTAATGTATTTTTTTCTAAGTAATGATGCTTTTATTAAATTAACAAAATGAAAATTCCAAATACTGTCAAAATTGGCATAAAAGAGTTTTTAAAGAAAATATTATATTATTAATTGATATTCAATAATTAAAAATAACATTTTCTGCCAAAAGAGCGTAAATAATATTATATATGTCATTAATGAACCACTTAATGTTCTCTTGGATATTTATAGTATTTTTGTTAACAATATAATATACAAAACCAAACAGACATGGTAAATATCAAACAATTTAACTAAAAGTTAAATCTAAAGGATAAGGTTAATATGTTTACCAAAACCAATCTAAAACATATTTGTTGAGAGTTTTGTGACCCATAACCACATTTTCATTTAAATAAATCATTTTTGAGCCATTAGAGACTGAATATTATTTTATTATAAAATAATATTTCATGCTTTCCTAAGGCGCTCCTCACCCCTCTTAAAAAGGGAACATTCCCTTCTATCATATTCACACCATCAAAGCAAATTTTCTGGGCCAACCCATACCAAAATATCCTCTAAAATTTTCTTCCATCATCCTAGAGGCCATATTTTGGTCAGAAAGCCAACCTATGGAGCCCTTTTGTTCAATTCATAATCAAGAACCTGAAGAAGAGGTAAATATTTCATCATCTCTTTCATGTTCTTTTCATCTTCCTCTTCTATTTCTATATTGTATGCATTCTAAAATAATAAATAAAGTATATAATATGCAATTTTATGATATTATAAAAATATTACAACCATATTAATTATTTTCTCTATCATATAAATGAAAAAGTCACCATACGTGCATACGTACGGATTACCGTCTCCACGTGGTGGGGTAGTTTATTATTAAAATACGTCATCATTTGGATGGGTATAATAATGTGTATAAATGATGTAAATAATAAATATAACATGATATTGATTTTGTTTATTTGATATAAAATCCAATTATATATAATTTTAATATCAAAAGAATTATATTGTCGCTCGTGCGTACATATGGGTTACCGTCTCCACGAATGCGGTGAGATTCATTCCCCTTCATATCCATTCAAGAGTAATATTCATTTGAGTATTAAAAATAATTTTTATAGACATAATATCATTCTTAATATGAATAAAGCACTTCCTATATATAAAAACATTATTTATGTAACAAATCATATAAAGGAAAAAAGAATCAGTTAACACCCGAAACGATGATTCTACTGAAATTTCTTTAATAGAGCAATATTAGGAGATCATATATGATATCATATTTATGTATATAGTTCTTCTATAATTTTATAAAAATGATTGAAATATTATATAGGAGATTAACATATCCTCATCAATGTAAATGTACAAGGTAAGGGTTAATTTCACAGTCTCATTATTATCCGTGGTTGTTTTTACATAAGTCTCTACTGGGACCTCATTATCATCCCCATCCATGATTCTTAAAAATGTATTCCAAAACATTTTTACTATTTACTAGACTATGATTTAAATTCATTTATACCCTTGATTGACTTCTTATGAAATGGATTGAAGGGAATCTTTCCGTCATTTTCCAAACAAGGTACCTTATTACATTATCAACACAATTAAGGTATGAATGTTTTTAACTGATACGGTAGGTGCAGCTATTCTCCACCGCTATAACATCATCAAAGCTTCCCTTACATTCATATAATAATTTTTTCAAAATAAATTTTTTCATTTAAAAATATATTATTTTTAAATGATTTCAAAATAGAAAGATATATTTCTCTAAAAAACATTTGGATTTGTTCTAGGTCATCATCCTTTGTGGGATTTCACATTTATTTGAGGTTTATTTTTTATGTTACTAAAATTCCATATTGTATGGAAGGTTTTGTGATATTTTTTTCTATTGATGTGTTATTTTTACACCATTCATCGTTTATGGATAATGTATTGACATTTCGTATACTAGTTTTAATATGAATGTTTATGTTATGTTTAAACATTTTCTAATGAGGAATGCATCGGACATTGTAATTTACATGTGGAGCCTGTTATAGATCCTCAATTCATTGGTTGGTCTCATAAGACAAAGTAGTGTCTTGGCACAACTCCTTGACAAAATCTTATTTTTAGTCTCATAACAATGCCTTGACTATGTGGTTATGATGTCTGGGATTATGAATTCCATCATTATGAATGTGGTTATTGATATTTCAAGTGATTATTAAACTAGTAGAATATCCATGTAAATATGTTAATGAAATTATTTGATCTTATTTTTTCCATATTATTCTGAATTTCATGTTTAAAAGGATTTTGTTTTAGTCTTACAATGCCTTAAATGTTTAGGCTTATTTATAAATGTTTCTGCAATATTGTTATACTTACTAAACATCTAAACTCACCCCTTTCCATTTTTATTTTTCCCAGGATGTGAAAAAGTATATTATGACTGACCTATAGGGATAGTCTAAAGGATATGAGTGTAGCCTATGGAGACTATGTTGTTGTATCTCTTCATTTTATAATTTTATGTATATCTTATGAATGTATCTAGTATTTAGATGGCTACTAAACTAATATGTATTTCAAGATAGGATATTTTTTGATCATGACAATGTTGTGTAATAATGCACCGACTCTAGGTAACTATGGTCGGGGCATAAAATTTGGTATCAGAGGTATTTTATTATAAACCTTGGAAGCTGGATTTAGAAAAACTATGATTATACCACATTACCCTAAGATATACATTGAAGACTAGTATAGATGATCTTATTATAATTTTGGTATTATAGAGATTTTGGGAGTTTTCTAAGCGATACATCCTTGTCTGGATACAAGTAGGCAGTGGCAGCACTATAAATGATGTACCTAGCGGTAAAACCCAAATACACCTCTTTGAGCTAGACTCGAATGGGAACTCGTGCACGACAACGGGCCTTGCTGCACTCTTGGTTACGACACTCCCGGGGGATATGCTTACCATAATATTCATTTTAATTTCAAACCATTATGAAGGGTTTTTGAATATATACTTTTTCAAAGAAAACATTTTTATGATTATGTATTATATCCCTAAAATCATCAATTTATGTTAACTGTTTTACAAGTTTGGAATTATGTATTTCGATTCATAAACTAATCAAGTGTATGCCTTTATATAGAATGGATCATAGTGGAAGGAATGGAAACCAAATAAACTTACATAATTCTTATAGGAATTTCCCTCATACTCAAAATAATTATAGTGGAGCTAGTGATGAAACTGGTGCTTATCAACTTATCACCATATTGGGACAACTCACTCAGGTTATGAATGATAACCTTACACATATGGAGAACCATGATCCACAATGCGGTGGATCAATGTAAGACCGCTTAATGAAGAAACAACCACAAACATTCTACGGGATTAAAAATCCACCAGTAGATGAGAAATGTATAAATTATATAGGTAAAATAATTCAGGCTTTGGGGAGTAGTGAAAGAGAAAACGTTTTCATGGCAGTTTATCATCTCATTAGAGATGCAGATCAATGGTGGTCATTAATCCAAAACACAAAGGAAGATGAAGAAGTATAATGTTTGGAATGGAGAGAGTTTAAAGAGATTTTCTTAGAAAAATAAATTCCTCATGACAATCGAGCATATATAGAAAGGAAGTTTTTGAGTATGAGGCAAAAGTATGATCAGAATGTTAAAAAGAATGAGGCTTACTTTAAAGGGTTTTCAAGTCATGTTGCAGATTATATACGTATCCCATAGAGTAATATTGATTGATTCATTGATGGGTTAAAACCATTTATCTGGAGAGTATTAGTCTCACAATCCTTCTTATTATATGAAGATATTATCCCTTGTGCTATCAAGAAAAATAAGGAATTATCTAAGTCATAAGACTTTAAAGCAAAGTAAGAGAAGAAGATATATAGTGAAGACAATGTAAATGGAAATAAAGGGAATAAAGGAAATGTTGATTATCCATCCTATAGTAAATGTGGGATGAAACTCCCCAATACATGCCTGCAAGGAAGAGGAGTTTGTTACAAGTGTGGTAAAAATGGCCACCATGCTTGTGAATGAAAGGGGAAGAAAGTGGATGTCAATGTTGAATGCAACAATTATAGAGAAAGGGGACATTATGAAAATGAATGTCCTAAGATACAAGTAATCATACCTTAAGAAAATTCCAAGGGATCAAGGTCAATCTTATACTATCACTAATACTGAGGATGGGGCTCTGTAAGACGTGGTGTAAGGTAATTTAATGGTTTCCTCATGTTTAGTAAATGATTTATTTTATTCTGGATCATCCCATTGTTTCATATTATCCAATTTTGTTAAGAAAATTATGTATTTTCATTTTTACTTAAAAAGGGAGTTGTCAATCAAAACACCTAAGGAAAGTATCATTGCAACAATGTTTTGTTAATCAGTTCCCATTATGGAAAATAAATTTTCTTTATCTACTGATCTCATCATCATACCCATGATTAAATTTGATAAAATCCTTGGTAGGGATTTTCTTTCTTACAATGATGTAAATATTTATTGTAATGATAAAGAGATTAAAATTATCGATGATGATAAGGGGTGCCTTACCATTAGAGCCAAAACATCACCACCCAATTCTCATCTAGATCCTCCCATAGTATCTCAACTAAATTCAGTTATTGGGGAGGAAGATAATGAAATATCTCTGGGTGAGGAAACTAATGTTCAAATAGAGGATGCAACGATTGAGGAATAATATGTTGATGTGTTTCCAAATGATTTTCATGAACATCGTACAGAATGAGAAATTGAGTTTTCTATTGATTAAATTCCTTGTTCAAGGCCTCTATCTAAGACCCCTTATAGAATGGAAAATTGGAATTATTGGAAGTAAAGAAACAACTAGAGGAATTGGGTAATAAGGGATCTATTCACCCTAGTGTTTCTATATAGGGATCCCCTATTATTTTTATTAAGAAGAAAGATAAATCTACAAGTTTGTGCATTGACTATAGAGATATCAATGCTATAATAATAAAGATCAGGTATCATCTACCTCACATTGATGATTTATTCGACCAACTTCATGGAGCACAATATTTTTCAATGATTTATATTCGATCTGGATATCATCAGTTGTCTGTGAAGAAGGAAGACATTCCAAAAACATCATTTCGAACAATGTATGGGCATTAGGAGTTTACAATAATGCCTTTTGGGTTGACTAATGCACCCACTATCTTCATGGATCTAATGAATATATTTTTCAAGTAATATCATTATGACTTTTTAGTGGTATATTTTGATGATATCATGGTATACTCCAAAAGCTACAAATATCTTGAAAATAAAATGTGCATCATTCTAAAGACTCTTAGAAGAAATGAATTATATGAGAAATTTAGAATGTGTGAATTTTGAATTTAGTAGATTTCATTTCTTGTCTATATTGTCTCTATGTATGGAATCTTTATTGATCAATCAATGGCCAAGGGAGTACAATAATGGACAGCACCGATGAGTATAACTTCAGTATGTATTTTTATTGGTTTAGCAAGTCATTATCAATGTTTTGTCAATAATTTTTCCCGGTAGGCTAACCCATTGACGATGCTCACTCATAAAGGGGTTACATTTGTTTGGACAAAAGTGTGTGAAAAATGTTTCGAAGAACTGAAAAAAGATCAGTCAATGCCCCTATCGTGACTCTACTATCGGGGAATGATGGGGTTTATATTTATAGTGATGCTTTAAAGAATGGACTTGGATGTTTCCTTATAAATAATGATATATTTATTGCCTATGCATCACGATAGCTAATAATTCATGAAAAAAACTATCCCACTCGTGATCATGAGTTAGCACTATAATATTTGATTTGAAGATTTGGAGACATTAACTCTATGGTGAAAATGGGAGATATATACGGACCAAAATAGTTTGAAGTATATTATCTCACTGAAAAAACTCAACATGAGGCAAAGACGGTGGCTTGAACTACTTAATGATTATGATATCACTATACACTACCACCCAGGGAAGGAAAATAAGGTTGAAGATTCTTTGAGCGGAAATGATCATTGAGTTTTGAACAAGATAAGAGTTGAAAGAGATCCTATTTTCATGGATCTAGTAAAGATAGATATAGTAATAATCATGAATGGTGAAACATCAATACATTTTTTAAATGGTATCCAAACCATCATTACATGATAGTATAAAAATTTCTTAGGATGATGATGAGGAGTTTCAAAATAAAATTAAAGCTTTGAATGATGGGGGATTGAGTGAATTCATATATGAAGAGGGAATTTAGAAATTTTGGATGAGAGATTTTGTTCCCTACCTACCTAATTTGAAAAGGTAATTGTTGGATGATGCTCATAGATCCAATTTCTATATGCACACTAGTAGCACCAAGATGTATTGTGATTTGAAGGAACATTATTGGTGGGACAACATGAAGAGGGAGATTGCTGATTTTCTGTCACGATATATGGTTTTTCAACAAGTGAATGATGGAAAGCAACATCCTGGAAAAGTTATGCAACCTCTTCCCGTACCTGAGTGGAAATGGGATAATATTACGATAGACATTATCATGGGGATACCAAATACATCTCAAAGGAATGATGGAATATTGGTCATTTTTCTTCGTCTTACTAAGTTAGCACATTTTCTTACTATAAGAGAAGATTTACCACTTGAACGTATGGAATGACTATATATTAATTATGTTGTTTGACTTCATGGAGTTCCCATATCAATTGTTTCTGATTGCGATCCCCATGTTACCTCATGATTCTGTAAAAGTCTTCAGATGGAAAAGGATACTGAATTTCATTTGAGCACTACCTACCACCGTCAAACCGATGGACAATCAGAATAGAATATTCAAACCATATAAGAAATTTTGTTATCTTTCTCAAATGAAATTCAAGGTATTTGGGATCAATATTTACCTCTGGTATGATTTTCCTATAACAATAGCTCACATTGGTGTATTCATATGGCACCTTATGAAGCGATATATCCAATGAGATGTCACACGCCATCTTTTTGGGATGATGTTGTTGAAAGAAAACTCATTGGTCCAAAACATATTGAGAAAACGATGGAAAAGTTGAAGGTTATCCAAACCCACATCAAAGAAGAACAATGTAGGGAGAAGATCTATATCGACAAATGAAGGAAGGATTTGGAATTTCAGTTAAGTGATCATGTTTTCTTGAAGGTATCTCCATGGAAGGGAGTTATACAATTCGGTAAGAAGGGTAAATTGAGTCTCAGATACATCAGACCTTAAAAAATTCTAGAATGAATTGGTGTTGTAGCTTACCATTTGGAAATGTCGCTAAGTCTCTTCAAAGTTCACGATGTGTTTCACAAATCACTTTTGAGAAAATACATGCATGACCCAATGCATGTACTCAAAAATTGGGAAATTGAACAAGAACCTAATCTATCTTATTTTGAATATCCTGTCAAAATTCAAGATAGAAGAGAACATGTGCTGAGAAACCGGATGACACATCTGGTAAATGTTCTATGTAGAAACTGTAAGATGGAAGAGGAAACATGGGAAATAGAGGAACTAATGATGAAGAACAACACAAATCTTTCTTTAAGGTATTATTATATAAATTTTGTGGAGGAAATTATTTAAAAGATAGAAGAATGTAACACCCCAAGATTCCACGGTATGTTTCCCTTAGTATAATGCAATAACGTTCATTATACGCAACTTCGAGATTCTAACACACCGCGACCAATCAAACTAGCCTTTATGAATAGTAATGCCCACTCTTTGAAGTTTTATAAATTTAATCTTTCAAAATGTACTTTGATTTTGGATTATGAAAATCATAATTATCTTAGGGTGAGTTTTTGGTATTTTTCTAAAAACATTCAATTTTGATAGATAGTTAAAAACATTGAGTTATTATTTAAAACTGACATTTTATTAAATTAATTATTTACATTATTTTAATTTACATTAGGTAAAAATAGATACATAATACCTATATAATTCCAATGTAACTCATTTGATTAATTTTATTATGAGTTTAGATATATAAAAGCTTTATTGAACTTTTTGTCGTATTTTACCCACCTCTTAGGAGAATTTATAAATTGGTATAAAACATAATTTTGCAGCTTTTGTGGGTTTAATTTCAAAAATATGAGAGGCATGGTTAATATCAGTATTTAAAATATGGTTCAATAAGATGAAAATAATTTCTGATGAGTAATAACTTTTTAAATTTTATTTACTGCGGTTAAAAGTAAATAAGGTAATTAAGGGTAAGAATGATATTATTATTACCCTAAAATATGTCGTAATTCTTTTGGATAAGTATAATTATATCAAAAAAACCATAGGAAAAAATATAAACCTCTTTGGTCGACATGGATTAGATTAGGACAATTATTATTATGTTATTTAAAGAAGAGTTAAAAGAGTTAAAATCAATGTTTAATAACTAAAACTTTTTTAATCTAGGGTTATAAAAATGATAAATTAGACTATAAATATTAATTATAAATAAAATAAATTTCCTACAAAATGATATTTTATTTATAAGTTTTAGACATTAAATAATTATATTTATTTATGACACAATGATGATGCTGTAATTACCTTATTCATGAATGATTAACTTAACTTATATTATAAATATCCAAATAAATCTAATTTGAGACTTTGAATAAATGACACTAATTTTCTAGGTTAATATGACATGTTAGGGTTGATTAAATACATTCTTTCTATGTAATTATGTAATTATGAATTTAACAAAAACAAAATACCAAATAATGTCAAAATTTACATAAAATTGTTTTTAAAACAAATATTATATTATTAATTGATATTTTATTCCTCAAATTTTATTGTTCAGACAAAGGGAATGAAAATATTATATATGTTATTAATGAACCATTTGTGTTTTGCTTGTATGTTTATTGTAAGTTTATTAACAACATAATATAAAAATACAAAGGGACATGATAAATGTCAAATTAATTAACTAAGAGTTAAATCTAATAGATAAGGTTAACATGTTGACCTAAACCTGTCTAAAATCTGTTGGTTGAGAGTTTTTCGACCCATCACACCATATACTTTAAATATATCATTTTTAAGCCATTAAGAACCGAAAATTATTTTATTATAAAATAATATTTCAAGCTTTTCCTAAGGTTCTCCTCACCCTTTTATAAAATGGACCATACCCTTCACTAAAAATAAATACTTCAGAGACATTTGGATTGTAATACACTGGCCCAAAATATCCACCCAACATTACTCCCATAATCCTATAGGCCTTACTTTTTTCAGAAAGTGAACTAAAGTATCCCTTTTGATCAAATCAAAATGAAGAACCCAAAGAAGAGGTAAATATTTCATCATCACTTTCAAGTTCATTTCTTCTTCCACTTCCTCTTTGTTTTTGTTTCAATTCTAAAATAAAAACTATAGTATCTTATATATACTATGATGTTATTATAAAAATGGAACAACCGTATTGATTATTCTATCCATCCTATAAATCACAATGTCACCATACATGCGTATGCACGGATTACCGTCTTCACGTCGTGGTGTAGTTTGTTATTCAAATACATCATTATTTTGATGGGTATAATAATGACTATAAATTATAAAAAAATAAAGATAACATTATAATTATTCTTTACTTATTATTTACAATCCAATTTTATATTATTTTAATTTCAAAAGAATGATATTGTGGCTTGTGTGTATGTACGGATTACCGTCTCCACACACGCGATGAGATTCATTCCTCATCGTATCCCTTCAAGGATAATTTTCATTAGATGATTAAAAATAATTTTTAAAAACATAATATCATTCTGAATATGAATTAGATAAATCATATCCATAACAAACATTACTTACGTAACAAATCACATAAACGAAAACAAATTAGTTAACTACCAAAATGATGATACTACTGAAATATCATTAACAACGAACTATTAAAAGATCATATATGATATCATATTTGTGTATATATTCTTGTATAATTTAATAACAATGATTTAACAATAATACTGGTGGATAATGTACCCTTGACCAAGGAAAAGTACAAAGTAAGGGATAATTTCACAATCTCTTTATTATCCACGATTGTTTTTTTGTAAGTATATATTGGGAATCATTATCATCTACATCCATGTTTCTTAAACATTTATTCCAAAACATTTTTACTGTTAACTAGACTATAAATTAATGTAATTTATTCCCTTGTTTGACATTATATAAAATGGTTAGAAAGCAATCTTTCTGTCATTTTCCAAACACGGTACATTATGACCTTTTCAATAAAATTAAGGTCAGAATGTTATTTTTAACTTATATGGAGGGTATCTATTTTCTGCCGTTATAACATCATTGATGCTTCCCTTACAAGAATATTAAAATATTTTCAAATTAAAATTTTTCTTTTATCATTATATAACTTTTAAATGATTTCAAAATAGAAAGATATATTTCTATAAAAAAAGATATGATTTCATCTATGTCAACACCCTTTGATTGATTTGAAGCTTATTGGATGTTGGTTTATTTTGATACAGAACATCAATATTATATTGAAGGTTTTTTATATGTTTGACTGTGGATTTGGTATTTTTACACCGTTCATGGTTTTTGGATAAAGTATTTACATTTTGTATCCTAGCTTTAATACGAATGTTTATGTTATGTTTACAACTTTTCATATGAGGAAGTAATTGGACATAGTAAGTGAAGGGTGGAGCCCGCTATAGCTCCCCACTGCATCGGAAGGTCTCAGGAGACAAACTAGTATCTCGGAACAAGGCATTGAAAAAATATTATTTGTAGTCATGGAACAAGGCCATGACTATGTTGTTATAAAGTCTCACATTATGTATTCCATCGTTATGAATGTGGCTATTGATATTTCATCTGATTATTCGACTTGTATAATAACCATATGAATAAGTAAATTTTATGATTTGATTTTAACTTATCTAGATTATGATGAAGTTCAAATTTAAAAGTCATTGGTTTCAGTTTTACATTTCTTGAAATGTTTATGCTTATTTATGATAGTTTTCGCTATATTTTTATCCTTACTAGGCATCTGAGCTCAACCCTTTTAATGTTTTATTTCATCCAGTATGTGAAGATGTATATTATGACTGACCTTATGGGATTGTCTATGGGATATTACTATGGACAATGGGTACTATTTTGTTATAGTTTTTAATTTTATAATGTAATGTAATACTTATGAATGTATCTACTATTTCTGAGGCTACTAAACTAATCAGTCTTTCGAGACTTGATCTTTTGGGATCATGCCAATGTTTTGTAAAAATGCACCGACTCTGGGTTACTAGGTTCAGGGAATTACAAGAGGAGTTATATTATCCTTATTAGAAATCAGATGTGGAAAATATAATTTTTACCATTAAATTTATGTCTATCATGCTAGTATTTAACCCCCAACTAGATGGTTTCTTTTATGATGAGGAAATTCCATATCCATTCCCACATTCTAGTTTGTGGGATACACTTTATAATTTTTGTTTTTAGAATATTGGCCGATTATCCCATCATCTTTTCATCTTTCTCCCAAATATACAAACCTCTATTTTTCATACATTGGTTTTAGAAATACAACAATCGTGTAATTAGAATATTAATAATATATTTTCAGTTCCCATAAATATTTTTTTAGTATAGTAAATAAAAAACTAAATAATCCCATCAATTTTTTCTAGTTTTCTAGACATGGTGTCTCAAACTGAGGGTGTAATACAGTTTGGATAAATCAATAGTAGTTTTTGAACTAGGATAAACTAAATAATAAACATCACTTCTTCTAAATTGTATCATGTTACAACTGACTTATGAGAAAATGTTAAGTCCATTCAACAATTATATGATTACTCACCTCTTGATCTCTCCGATGTTCTGTTGATTACTCATACATTTTTTATAAACATTATTCACTCTCATGTAGTATTAATTTAAATATCACACCAAATAAATCCCCACATGTAATTATTTAGCATTATAAGTTCAATAATAATCTAGAAATAGTCAACTTATTTTTGAAAAAAATATTAAAAAGCCACTTAATAAATGATATAATATGGGTCTATCTATAGTAAAATAATATCGACTAATGACCTATATTACACCATTATAATTATATATCACATTAAAAAAAAATTTAATCCTTCATATCATTTTAATAAGGTGTATTACACTATGGGTATGGAATTACTCTCTAAATCTACTCATAGGGTGTGAATAATGTATGGTAAAACAAAATAGTCTGTGACAGCAGAATGAAAAAAAATCATAAATTAGGTAGAAATTATACTTGATCCTTATACAAATATCGATAGGGAATTCTGGATTTGTACTATATATCACATTCATATAGCATCGGCTATCTGCATTTTCATACTATTTTTTTCCAATATTCTCGTACTCTGTCCTCTGTGACTAATTAATAAGACATTTTTGTGGCTAAAATATTCAATGTGAACATTATATATGATAACATAATTATACTAAACAAAAGAATGGACATATATTTTAAGACCTTGTTGTTGGAGCATTATAAAAGGTGAAAGGTAACATCCATTTATACTGACCATGTCTTAAAAATCTAAATCATTTAATATAGTTGTTCTCTTAACAGATTGAGATGAACTTATACCCCTATAAATGAGATACTAACAACATTATATCATTTATTATTAATTATAACCTTATCTATACAAAAATCTAAACCCCTATATCAGATGCCCTACTACTTGTAGATCCATAAAGACTCTATAATGGGTGTGTTTCATCGCACTCATACACATTCCACATCACTTCCACTATTATATTCCAGTGAAATACATAGGAAATGTAAATTGAGAGACCATAGAATAACAATAGGGGAAAATTTCTACTATATGTTAATTTATTGTCAAACTTATAATATATGGAAAACAATTTAATATCACATGTGGTCCTTAAAATTTCTCCATTATCTCTTTAATTAATACACTCCTTTTATAAAAGATTAAACACCTTCTAATTATCCTATGATTTAATCTTCTATGAATACTCATCCCTGAACTCCTATTGAATGTCATCCCATGATAAATATTTCTACATATACTAAAAAAGGTACAATATCTATCACTAACACACAATTCCCATCAAAATAAAAAACCATGACGGTAGACAATACTTAGTTTGGGATTGAATTAATTAGTATGAGATCTAGTAATATTCATATTAGTATACTAGACACAAACAAACACACACATATATATATATATGAGATTAATAACTCATAATTTTATAGTATTTAAAACTAAAATGAATGAAACATATTTTTCCACTAGTACTGATATATAGTTAGATTGACCCTCTAATAACCAGATAGTTCATCCGGATAAAATTATAGTACATGGCCCACACCAAAGTAGAAAATAACAAGAATATCTAAAATGAAAGTCAAAACCCAATTTCTATATATAAATTGATTTATTTAGAGTAATTTATTTAATAATATATACCCAAAAATAACAAAAAATATATTTGATTTATATAACTCATTTAGGTAATTACTTGATAAGAAAAATTAAATTATATATTAAATTAATAGAGAATGAGATATTTATTTATGATCACATGGGCCCTATAATATAATAGAATATCTATCTCCATTTATATTATCACACAATGTGTTCAGCTAACACAGTTTCATTAACATCACTTCCAGTCCTCAACAATTATTAATTCTAAAAACCACCATATCATTGAACCAAGACATTGGTAACATTCTATGAATACATCAACCACCCCCACCCCTACTCTTTCTCCTGATAAGGAAGTGGGTATGATGAATAATATCCAATGAAACCCACCTCTAGATAGCTCAATGTTGACTACAATTATCGAGTGTATAATACAGTAATGTTGGATAAATTACCACCAATATCATGAAATAATAATGAATGTAATAAATTATACACCATACAATCAATGAAGTAAAACAAAATCCAATACATTAAAAATTAAATATTAATTCATATAAAACATTTGCTGAAATTACTAAATATAATTATACTAATTGTAAAAACAATGGAAGAAACCAGCACCACCCCATACATATGCTATTATTGACCTTCTATAACACCATATACCTATTGGAAACCTATAATTTAGTTTAGATATAAGTAGTTTGATCATATAATATATACACTGAAAGATTATACCCATGGTATCTAATGAGAACACTAATATATAATTTCAATGTTCTAATAAACAAACTGTATAATTTACAGTCCCCGAAATTTATAAACTAGTTCTCAAAAATCACTGTTTCTCACTCAACAAATAAATTAGTTAAAAAAAGTAATAAAATACCATTAAAATTTTGATATTGGAAAAATTAATCAAAATACAAATTATTTTATCATTCCCACCCAATAGGAAGACTTCACATTATCTTTATCTTCCATATTTACCAGGAAAACATTAATTTCCAAGGATTTTCATACATAAATATCAAATATTTTAGTTGAATATTCAATATATTTCACGAATACGCTCATGAGTAAAAAAAGTGTTTAAGTAATTTTGAGACTATGTACACAATATTATAATATGAAAAAAATTATTAAATATATCCCATAATGATATTTTCATTTTATACTCTACATATAAACAAACTACTTAAAATAATTACTCATAACCTGGGTAAAGTATACATTAGATAGGGAGAGATTAGATGCATCGTAATGGTGATCATAATAGATATCATTTAATCATCAAATAAATTAATACCCAAAGTGTAGGGTTATTTGATTATGATTATACCATACAATGATCATACCCAAACAATCATTGATCATAAACACGATTCATTGGTAAAATCATTTTAATTCATAATGAATTGATCAATACGAATATAAAATCATTATAAATAAATCATGACCATATTTATAATGAATATAAATGGGTCACAGTCATAAGTATATAATAAATTTTATATATAATGGTATATACATGGGATCATAAAATCATAATGAATCGTGAATCAACACATGTATCCCATTTCATAATTGAGCTGGCATCATTAACTGCTTCCCATAGCAGATAAAGAACATCACCCTATTTCTTATAGTGGTTCATGTAACACATCATTATCCTTCATTATATCATGAGATATGAATCATTACAAAATTAGTTGGATGGATATATTAGTCCCCCTAATCCATGTTAATAATGTGTGAACTATCCTTTGATATAATGTATCAACTGTCATATTATGACAACTATTCATACCTATGTCAATATACATTAAGATAATCATCATATCATAACATGTGTAAATAATAAGGGTCTTCAAAACATACTATCATTTAATAAACCTTAGAAATGTAAATGGTTTTTTAAATATCTCATTCTAATAATAAAAAATTATCTATTAGAGTAATTTTTACGGTTAAATTTGAAATTATTTCTAGTAATCATTAATAATATCAAATGATGACATCATAAATATACCATTATTTTGAATAATATCTGGGAACTATACATGATTAAAATAACCATTACAATTTTTAAATTAGTTTTTAGAACTAAAATTTTATATATATTTTTTAAATACATTTTATATACAAAACATGGAATCAAATAAAGTAAACTTTTACACATTGTTCATCCACGATACCAAAAAATTAGGATGATAATGTATACTAAAAAACAATCATTCTTATCACATTATAATTAATATTAAATAGTATTTTTTTAAAAAATAAATACCGATTATTTTTAATACAAATGGAAAATATAAAGTTTGAGTAAATAATTCATTAAAATTTCAATAATTTTTCTTAAATAATTTCATTACATAATGTTTACAATACATTTATATGTGATAAAAAGTGTTATCTATGGAATATGTAAATTAAGGTTAGTTTTATAAATAACAATATTTAGTATATTTATATCAATTAACGATGAAAATGGAATTAAAAAATATATAAACCATAAATTACTAGAGTTGAAAAAATATAGGGCATTATTGACTGATATATAATAATAAATCATCACTAGAAACATATCATAAACAATCCTCTTAATCAATATGTTGTAACATTAAATCACTACTATTACCGTATATATTGAATAATTATAAATGTGAATGAATTCAAATAATATTTATATCTATATATCAAAATTATAATTATGATTATTATAATATGATTGTCTTGGTATAATACAAAAAATAAATAAAGTAACATTGGGTTAATAGGGCATGTTCCCCAATGAAACAGAAGTGGGGAAAATATTCATTTACATACTCCTCAGATTCTATTGTTAACATTTCAATCTTTTATATAATAAATATTTTATATTATAAATTAATTAATAAACAATAATATTATTTATAACTAAATAAATTATTTAATTTTTAATTTTATTACATATTTATTAAAAAAAATTGGCTAAAATTATGGTTTTGGTATGAAATGCTTTGTTCTTTATGTATATTTTGGTTTTCTAGTTTAGGTTCATTTGTTGTAATAATTGATATATAATGGTCATAATTTTAATCATTATAAGCGTATCATATTTTCTCCCATTTATATATTTATAGAAAAATAATAAATATGGCAATATAAAATGAATTACACCATTCATAGAGATGGCAGGTCATACGTATGGAAGAACACTATTTATGTTTTCTTGATGGGAAAAATAAAAATCGAGTGAATAATATATTAAATATAAAAATATTTTTTTGGGAATATTTATCACATATATTTATTAAAATAACCCTATCCAAATTCTATATAAAATTTATGTGAAAAATAAATCACATCACATAATATGTTGATACCCCCTCCACCTTAGCAACATTATCTTATATCCATGAGACATAATGTATAGAGGTATATGTGATATTATAATATCATAATAATATTATATCATAAATATTTTATAAATATTTTATATCTATAATTATATCCATTTACGGACGGTGTTTGTAGATAATATATTATCAACATTATAAAATTATTATCAACATTATTTTTTCTATAAAACCATAATACATTTTATTTATAAAATAATACGTACTCATTTAAATATTTTTAATAGTTAGTTTATAATGATCATCTTTAGATAATAATATTTTTGTATATTGTGATTTTTTAAAACATTATATTATGTCGAAATAAATTTATTGATGATATTAAATATATTTAAACAAAATATATTCAAAAAATAAAAGTTGATAAAAGCTTCCAACCATTAAAAGATTTCAACACTAAAAAATTACCAATTTTGTAAAATAAATGAAGATACTAATGTCTTATTACGTCATCTGGTTAAAACATATTTGTCTCAAGATGGATGTTTAAAGTTAAAAACTATATTAATGTTTGACTATTTTTATCATATAAGCATATATTCATATAATTCAAAATATCCACTCTTTATTTTTAAGAAGAAGTTTCATTCTCCAGTTGTATGAACACTGTGTTTAGTAAATTATATGGGTCATTTTATTACTTCATTTTTAGAGATACATGTAAATGATTATTAACAAAAAAAAGGATTTGTGGGAGGCAAAGTGATATTATATAGAAATATCCTTTTACTATTTTCAGTTATTCCTAAACAATTATTTTTATCAGGCTATGGTTGGGGTTTGTTTCTGAGTTTTATCAGGTGAAATTTTAGATATTTTTAATATTTTTAGGTTAGTGGTCAATTGGATCACAATTATCCAAAAACATGCACTCTCTTTGAGAAAACCGTGTAATCCTAGGAAATATTTTTTTTATGGTTAGTGAAATATTATTAATTGCATGTTACCTATTAGGAGAAATTGAGAAAACCATTTAAAATAGTGTCATGGTTATTATTTGTGGTATTTTGAAACATATAGTTATTCCAATCAATCTTTACATATAGGTTTATATGTAATCAGGATTTTGATTGTGAATATATATACCCCATTTTCGGACACCGACAGACTGAAATGACTCATAATTATTTTTTCACATACCTGTATTTATAATGAATAGTATTTGGGCCCTCATAAGCATACTATATGTGATTCAATGTTTGAGAAACACCCTTCCATCCTCTCTCAGTTAGTTTCCTCTTCTCCTTCTCATTCTCCTGTGATCTCTCTTCCCCTCATTATGCATATTTTAATGACTAGGATTATTTTTGGATCTAAAACAAACTATTTCGGATATAAAAAAAGTTTTGGTTCAAATCTCCTTATTTTCTTTATTCTATTTCAGTGTTTCATGTGTAACGATTTTTCATATTAGTTCCCTTGATCCAGAGGTAGTTAGTTCTATTACATTACCGAATTTTTATTAACCGTAAATATAAATATTTAATTTCAATATATGAATAAAATAATATTTCATGATTTTTATTAAATTTATTTCAATTGGTTTGGTGAAAAAACACATTTCACCTCAATTGGGGTATAAATAATTATTTTTGGACATAAAATTGGAGGAACTCCATCTCCATTGATTTGGGTGTGTTCATGGAAATTTTAAAAATTTAATTTTTGGATATGATGTAAATTTTCTCAATTAAATTGAAAAATTTATTTGTGTAAATATAATAGATTGAAAATTGTTAAAACACAACTTACGTTGAATTCAGGGATTATTGTGAAATTGATAGAATCATGTGAAAAAGATAAATTTGTTTAATTAAATATGTGAAAGTGGATTTTGAAATTGAATTTTGACTTGATTTCAAGATCTTGTTTTAAAAATAGATTACTATGGCTTTTATATAAACCTTATGGATTTATCATGGTGAAAATACATGTTTTTATTAAAAATTCATTATTAATTTTACATGGAAAATAGAAATATTTTAATTTTAGAACATGATCAATTAGATTTTAATAATTATGGAAATAAATTTCCCCATATTTTTTTGGACTAGATCACATGTCATCCTTATGTAGTTAGTAAGTTAGTTAAACAACACACTAAACATTACAATGTTCATAAACATAAATTAAGCATGTCACATCTCATAGAATATGTTTTTTATTCCTCTTTTCCTTAATGTAAAATTCATATATGTACATATTGTAGTTTAAAATTGCGTGTGGAGTTATAATAACCTAGAACCATCACACATTCTTGAGAATATGACAATGTCTTACTCCTGCTTTTATTTCCAATGAATACATTACATTGTTATAATTTTTTATTGCATGCCCTCTAATTTTTGTAATGTATTTTATATAATAGTTTTTATTATAGATATTTGTTAAAACTTCTATTATTTTATAAATGTTACATCAATTGATATGTAAATCATTTTCTTAAATATTTTCATATTTTAAAATTTAAATCATATTTTATTTTAATTATAGTTATGAAATTCCGAACCTATTATTGTAATTGTAATATCTTTATTGTTAATTTAATATCGACATATTTTGTGGAATCCTTTGTGAGATATTACAAGTATTTTTAGTTCACAACCTACATATGACCACATGTGTTTGAATATTATCTCTTTCTTGGTTCGAGAATCAATAATACAAAAATTTTAGGTTGTTCTAGTTGTTGAGCTATGGACATGGTGTGTTTCATCATTTGGGACAAGGGAAGATTTCGATGTTTTCAAGTTCATGTTGGTACTATATTGGTATGTTTTTTCTATAATAATCATGGTACCATTCTCACGGTAGAGTTTCCATTGTATAAAATACTGTTTTTTTGTTTTACATCCAAGTTCTTTGTCGAATAATCATTCCGACATTGATTTTATTTGATTCGATGTGCTTGTCTCCTACCCATGGGGATTGGAATTCCCTTTGCTAAATAACAAGACAAGTTCGTTAATTGGGTTTCCAAGGTACCTAGATTGGATCGTTAAATGTTTTATCCGAGCTCCAAATTGATCATTTATCATGTATTTCATATGAATTGACATAATTTTTTTAAGAAAAATTAGGTATATTTGATTTAGTGACAAATAAATTTTTGCATTAATTAATATTATGTCACCATGGGTGGTTTGGGAATGGAATCCTGAGTGTTATTTCATGTTATTTGATTGAATTGTATTTTTTTATAAGGAAATAAAAAACCTTTTTTTATATGTAGAGATTAATTTCAATGTTTCTTGTATTTTAGTATTATCTGATGTATTCCTTGATATCTCTTGATGTTTTAAAAAATCATTCCTGAGAGAATTCAATATAATCATATCCAGTATGAAATTTCATGTGAACTAATGATAACGAATCCTTCTATTAATCCAAATCATGAAGAGGTGATTGTGCGCAGCATCGATGCCTTAGGACTAGAACCACCTCCACATTCTATTCAGGTTCTAGTTGTGGAACCTTATAAATTAATTTTGAATATTTTCTATCATGAGTTCCATTTTAAGATATTATTTTCATTTTAATACTAAAATTTTCCTCATTAGTTTGAGGATTAGTAGAGAATAATGGAATATTGTATTGGGTTATTAGACAAAACCAAAAAAATATGGGTGGTATATGCCACCATCATGATGTAAGGAAAGAGCCTGAGATGTTGGTAAATGATGGTGGTTTCAATTGAGAATGACTACATAGAGTGGAAATACATAAAGGATATTTTTAATTACTAGTTATACACATCGTTGATGTTGTTTTACTAGGCTACTCAAATTTTCAAACTGGAGAAGGAAAACAATACATGGATATGTTATGAAAACAATTTTTCTATGATAATGGTTTTTATAACTGAGATAATATCTAATAAGAATATTAATGATTGGATTTTGGAGTTGGAACTTCGATATGATATTCATTATTAGGTTATCATGTTGAAGATACATTCTTTTGATAAATTACTAGATAGAGTCTGAATGGTTGTGATGGACTGGACAGGAATGTTAGGATTATCATACTTTTATATATATGCTTATTTCATTTTGTATTCCTTTAAGGGAATGAAGAAGTTTTATGCTTATCTTGGTGGTTCATAACAGAAAAACCATTCTAGACCTCCATGTATTTTTGGAATATATCCTTTAGTTTGTTTACAATGTTAAAAGCTATAACATTAAAAGAGTTTTTTCACTGAGGAACCCATGAAAAATGGTCATGCATATGCTTGTGTCACATGAATTGACCTTTTCAGGTTTATTCTACACAATATATTGTCAGTTTATCATTAATACATTATTATACTACAACACAATTATAGGATTCATTTGAAAAATGGATCTACCCATATGCGTTAAAATGAACATTCAGTACATAATTGAATAGTATATAAAAGAATCAGATATGGTTCCATCAATCGTGATAGGTACTCTTTTTATGGATGTTTAATTAGTGACTTCTCTATATTATTTTGGGGTATCTCATTCATTTTTTCAACCTATGTTGAATGTCTAATAAATCTAATCATGATGATATTATCATGTGAAATTGATATTACTACACCCCTTCGTATGATGAGAGATAATTGTGTCAATATATTATCTTGAGTTTTTCTCTATAATATTTTTAGCATTCATGTTGATTTATTATTATCAATATTAACCCCCGGATAAAATACTTGGAATAGATTTAATCATTTCAAATAACACATATATTGATTTTTATCTTTTTTGGATCTCCATTAATAGACCTAGTAGTGTTTGATCTGTCTCTTATTGGCAGGGAAACAAATATCGAGTAGATAAGAACCTCCATTTATTGATTTAAATAAATTTATATCTTCATTTTCCTTTGATTTAGATTGGTACTCTTTGAGTGGAGATCTGCCTCCACTGGTCACCACATTCCAGGATTTATTTCCTTTAAACATCTATGTTCTTCCCCAGTAAGGGAGGTCGTGATTTCTATTGACACAATTTCTCATACTCAACTATTACATGTTCCCTATTTATATATATAACCAACTAAAATAAAAGAGCTAATGTACCTTTTATACATTCTTATTAAGAATGTCTTCACCCATTTGAGGGGTTCACATTGGGCGGTGTAGGTTCACTTTTCCAAGATGGTTGATGATTCACTTCAACTATTTGTTATTAAGAGAATGATAAATAGAGTTATGGTAAAGATTAAATTTACATTAAAATTGATTATTGAACAGTATGATTTGTTGAATGTGTTGAAATGGTTTTCAAAGAATGATCTTTGATGGGGCTGACTACTGCTGATGATAAAATAATATAAAAATCATAAAACATACTCTAAGATAAGGTATATAAATATTGAGTATTATGTCAGACCCATTGGTCTATCTAATAATCATGTAGTTGTCATGGATTTGATGTAAAATATTTTCCATGAGTATCTTCATAACATAATGGTTGATTTTTTGGATGAAATCTTTATTTTTATGTCTATTGAGGATCATCTGTGTCATCCGATAACAGATTCTAGTTTGAGGATAAAAAACTAAAATTTTTTGGGCATTAAAAATATAATTTATTGTTTTATGAAGTTATGTTCTTGGTAAATGTGGTGTTGAAACATGGAATATCAGTTTATCCCACAAATTTGATGAATTTCATTACATGGGAACAACCATGAAATGATTTGAGAATTATTGACTATTTTTCACAGTTATATACTATGATCAGTTCATGAAGACATTTTCAAATTCAGATTCTCTTATAAATGAAATAACATAGAATGTAATAAATACTTCATGGGATGTTAAATGCCATTATTTTTTTATATTAAACACATATTCACAATTACGATGTTTTTGGCATTTATAAAGGCCAGTCATGTCTTTGTGGTATTTTTTGATGAATCATGATCTTGATTGTGATGTGTTATTATGATGAGAAATCATGTTTTTTCATATGAGTATCATCATCATAGGCTACACAAGAAGAATTACTTGACCCATTCCCTTGAACTACCACATTTGATGTGTGCTATTACAATTTGGTAAAATTTCCTTTTAAGAGAATGTTTTACCATGTATTTGGACCATAAGATATTGACATATATATTTAAAAAAAATTATATCTCTAAAAGTGGTGTTAAGTTGTATTCCTATAGTATTTTTATTTTGAAATCCCTTATACCTCTAGGAAATTGAATTTTTTTTGGTATATTCATTAAAAATGAAACATCCACCTTATGAACTAAAAGAATCATTAATAGTGTGGAACTTTATGGATCTATTTGAAAATTTTTAAATTAGAGTCAAAGAATCCGGGGATGATGATTACATGTATAATGATTAGCTGAAATCCACTCTTCTCGAGTTTATTATTCATGAACATCATTTTAATGATGAGTTTCATAGAATTAAAAACTCTCTTAATGGTGGGTAGATTGTTCACAAGTGGTCATTACCCATATATAAAGTTCTATGATTTCAGAACCAGATTGTGGTATATTATTCATCAAGGAAAGTTTTAATGGGGGATTATTATAGTTTCATGTGGTATGTTCCCTAAAGATCCCTAAAAATGTTTTATCAAATACAATGGTTGTTCTTTTGGCTATGTGTGAGATATAGAATTGATGATTTATTTCTTGTTGATGTAGGTATCAATTGGATAATTTGGAGCACCAGAAATATTCATTTTTTCTTCATCTACTTCTAGTCCCAACATGGAAGTGGTAAGAACACTCTGTAGACCATGTCGTTAGGTTTTCATGTACACATATAAATAAAAATATGATATGGTTTTTTATTGGAAGGCCGCCTAAATAAGTAAGAAAAATACCCATTCATTATTTATCCAAAAATGGGGATTAACGAAATATATATGTGAAAGTTATTTTTTTCACGGGGATACGACTCATATATTTTCTTATAGAGAATATGGTTTCTTTTATCTCTTTCATATAATCCATCATGAGGAACTATGATATCAAGTCTCTAAGAGTACAAAATTTCATCCATAGTCCAATGGATAGATAGTAATATCAATATATATACATGATTATATGGTTTTCACTTCTGTTTTTGACATTGGTGGACCTTAGGATTATCACAGGCGGTTGGTTGAGTTTTTTTATGACAAAATTTAATAGTAAATGATTAAACAAGATCATTTGGAGTCCTTGTATGTATGGTATTTTAAATTAATAATATGTTGGGAAGAGAATGGTGAATGTTCCTTGGTTGGAAGAAATTTGGTCCAAGATACGAAATCAATGATCTAGTTGTTTCATCAGATAATGGAGAGATCATTGACATAATATAATTTTTATTAAAATAATCTCCACTGAGCATTGGAATTACCAGTTATGGACCAGGTGTTCTTGATAGTTTCACCTTAGTTAGGTCAGCGACATCATGGAGGGTAAAGGAATCATACTCCTTGTTTTTTGGGACCTCTTGAGGTTGATGAGTTGGTGGTAATAGTTTATGAATGTTTATCACTTCCACTACAGATGAAGTTGACACATAATGTGTGTCGTGCATCTCATTTTAGTATTTATCTACCGTAGACATCTCATTTTGGAACTGGAGGTATCTTTAGGTTGAACATGTTTTTCCTGTGATGAAAAGTCTTGTAAGGATAGTTGGTTTTGAATCCATGGAACATAATCATAGGGATATATAGTTGTTTCTTGTGCTATAAAAGAAAGATCCAATTCAAATGAGATGTGTGAGAGGGAGGAACATATGAGATAGTAATGGCCTCATCATTTTTTAATGGAAACCACTTCATAGGATATATGGGGGAAAATGATTCTAATATTGGTAGGTCGTAACAACCCATTACTCTTTTTAGGTATTCATAAAAATTTATTTTTATTATTCTTCAGTAGGTAATAATTTTTTATTTCATCTGGTAAGTTTTTTAAAATTTAAGATGTTAATGGGATAGTGAATGGTTGGAACCAAATTATGACAAATTGTGTTCCCTATCAAATAAAAACATGAAAACCAATGTAGTGGGATTTTCCACAATTAGTTTATAGTTATTAGGGACATGAAAATACCTAGGAGAAATCGTTTTCACCATTTAAAACAGTAACATGGTTAGTCAATACAATTTATCAAACGATGCTTCTTTTCCTTAGAAATGATGTATATGGGTTTTTAATTAATTCAAATTATAATTAAAAATTCATGACACCCTTTTAGTCCCCCGATGGACTAGGATGATAAATAATTATTTTCTCCCTTCCTTATTTCAGCTAGAAATTGTTTATAACCAAATCTATCTTTCCTATAAGTGATTAAAAGCATAAGTAACATCCACTGATCATACCTAAGATAATTTCCTCTTCACCTTATCATACACCCATGATATATATTCTATTCTATAGGTTTTTTTTAAATCTAAATATTCATTAGTCGATATAATAACCTATATAATGGTTCTAATCCTATTTTTGATTCATAGATACTTGGTTTCTTCATTATTCGTTAGCATTTTTTGTGTAGTTTTTTGTTATTTGATATATCATGATCTAGAGGAAGGTGGTTCTATTACGATACACAATTATATTAGACCCCAATTTTTATCATTTAATTACAAATATTTTTATTAAATACAATTTATATATTTTAATTACATTTCATATAATTGGTTTGTTGGGAAAACCAAATTCTATTTAATTATGGTTTTCAAAATGGGGTTTAGGTATGAAAATACAAAACCCCCAATTCCTTTGAATTGTAGTGTGATCATAATAATATGTGAAATTTTAATTGGGGATTCAATAAAATAAATTCCTTTTAATTTTTTAATTTAATTTTGGAAATGTATTTGATGGAAATTGTCAAAAAAACAAAATTCCATTGAATTTGGTGTTTGTTGCGAAAATAGTGGAATCATGTTTGAAATAAAATAGATTAATTTAATTTGTGATATTGGATTTTGAAATTAGATTTTGAATTGATTTTGAATTTTTATGTTGATAAGGGAATAAAAATGGATTTCATGGACACCTTAGTATTTTCTATTCATTTAAATGAATGTTTGGATAAAAACCCCATTTTGGATTTTAAATGGAAAATTGTCATAATTGAAATAGAGAATATGAATAATTTAAATTTAAGGATTCATGAAAAAAAATCGCATCATTATTTTGTACAGGATCACAAGAATTTCATTGGAAGTTACTGAGATATATGGATGACACATTTCACTTTACAATGTTTGAAAAAAATGTATGCAATACATTAGATCCATTTAGAAATGTGGATGAGTAATATTTGGAATTAGTTCATATGGATATATTTATATATTTCCATTTCACAAAGAGTTGGGTGTCCCTATAGAATAGAACAATCATACCTTTTTATGTATTTGACCATGTTACTCACTTTTTTATATTTCAAATGAATATATTCTATTATTTTAAACTATTTTATACGCCTTCTTACTAATTTAAATCGATTTATTTAAAATTGTTTATTGAAACGATTTTTTTAATAGTAACATTGTTGTAGAAAATATCCAAAAATAAAAATGTAAATCATTTGTGTAATTTTATTTCATCCTTTTAAATGAAAAGCATGTATTGTTTTAATAATGTTAATGATGAGAAAACCCAAATTGTTTTAAATTGAATGCTCTATTTGGAAAATATAAAAATGAAATATACTATTAAATTCATGGTGAGACACTGCTATGTTTTTTAACCCACATCATACCTATTCTTTTGGGTGTTTATATATTATCTCCTTCCATGATCAATCATGGGTGATGCAATACTTACACATTATTATAGCTATTTATTTGGGGACATGGTGACATGAAAGCTTTGGAACATTAGAAGTTTTTCCTATTTTTGGTACATGGTTGTTCTAATTTGTGTTGTTTTTTATTTTTTATTTTAGGTATTTTTATCCCAGTATGGTTTTCAGTTTAATAATTACTAACTTGTGTCATTTAATTCTGTTCTTTCAGTGAAAAAATCATCCAAGCATTCATTTTTTTTATTTCGGGTGTTAGTCACCAACCATGGGTATCAAAAAACCTCATCAAGATATGGAATGATTGGGTCCACTACATTGTTACCAAGGTTCCCGAGATTTTTTATGAAAATACTATCTTGAAAAAATCTTGAATTCCAAAGGGGAATATAATTTAAGGGATTATTTTTTCATTATTTTCAAAAATATTTACATTTTTCGATGAAAAATCTATTAGAAAATTATTTTACCAACATCGCATTCAATTACATATCCACAATTTTAAGAATAACATTTATACAAACATTATGATCCCCTATTCTGTTAAAAGACTATATCATTCTCCTAAATTTTTTCATATAAATTAAGTAAGAATTGAATTTTTCTTCTCCAACATTATGCCATTACATTTTACTTCAACAATTATTTTCATATTGTTCTTTACAATGGTCCATCTTAATTATCTAACTAAAGTTATCGGAATCGGAAAACATCTATATGTGATGCTGTTGATCCATAATATAATTATATATATATATATAATGAAATAAAACTATCCCTTATTGTTTCAATTTTTCTATGAGATTGACCAGCAGTTGAAGGATTATACACAGTGCTAAAACTAAGTATTTTTTGTCATGGATGATGAATATATCACTATATATGCATGGAAAACCTCAGTTTCATATCAGACACAAAAAAATGAGTTTCTACATAAAAAAGTATAATTAATTAATATTTTTCTGGAAAAAAAGATATAAATATAAATATAATATTATATAAATTAAAAAAACCCTTATAGTATTATACCCTTTAGATTTTTGATGAGTACAATGAAAACAATAATTTTGATGTGTCCTCATTTACTTTTCCATATTCATGATGGTTATAACATCACCATAGAATATAGTCACTAAACCATAATATAATGACATATCAATACACAAGATATATATCGGTTAATATCTCAATTGTTTTTGTCACACTAGTAATAGTCGTTAAAATATATACAGGTATTTTTAAATTTAAGATTCATACAAAATCAATAATGTTGAGCTTTTTTTGACAAACCCATATTCCAATATGTTATGAATTGAACAAATAAATTTTTTTAAACCTAATAATTAAATAATAATAATAGTTTAACTTAGGTATATTTATTACTATCATCTTTAGTTATGCATTATCATTTTATGCCTCATTGAATATTACTTGGATAGTTAATTGGGAACTCAATTGAAAAAGAATTGATTTATTACCATTATTTTGGATTTATTGATCAATCCCTCTAGAAAAGTATATATATAAGATACATTCTGATCCTCATCATAAATAATCTAAAATGATGTTTTTTACTCCATGTATCTTACAATTTTTTGACATAATAGTGTTGAAAATTATTGAGAAATCATCATCATAAATCTTCCATAAAAATCGTATTTGTCACATGTTCAATTCCTTTAGTGTGAATACATACAATAATTAATTTTTTAGAGTATATATATCATTATATTTACTATATTGATATTGTATTATTCCTTTAATGATAAAATTACTAAATAAAACTCCAAATCACAAGTTTAGTTATTCTTCTATTAAACCATATATTGTACTTTTTCATATTCCAAAAAAATGTTATTCCAATTGAGAATACATCCATATCCTATTTTTGATGTATAAAAATAAATTAAAAACCATTGTCCATAGTAGGTTAATATAAGCATAAGTGCACTAACTACTACTCTATATTGCTTTATAAAATTTAGCTCATATTCAACCATTTAGAGTAACATGGACCACTTCAGAGTATTCTTGGAAGGTTGATTATATTTTCATGTGATTTTATTAAAAAACCAGAAGTAATATCAATCCATACCTAGAAAAAATTTTACTTTAGCTATAATAGTTTACCTTTCAGGTTGAAATTTATTTAAAAAAAATAAAACAATACATGGATAAATAAAAACCAGAAAAACAAAAAAACCATAATCTATGGTTATGGTTAAATAGAACAAAACCCAAAGCAACAAGAAACAACCATAAGAATAAGGAGGGAACTTGATGTCAAGAAGAAAATTCTGCAAAAGGAATCCTACATCATAAGGCTTTAGGTATAACAAGTGCTCTATGTGTGGTTCCAAAAGCATCATTCAGAAAGACGTCTACCAGTGAAGCAAACATCCTGGAAAATTCTACTTCAAAAAGGGATGATCCAATGTGAAACCTTTGAGCTTCAGAACATGCACTACCCCCATGAGATAATCAATCTTAAAAAAATTAGTAACAATGCATTCCACTCCAGGCTGTCACTCCATGAACGATGCCCCAAAAAAATATGCATCTTGAATACCAGTGCAAGAAATAATAAAGAACTGAAAGCCTTCAACTTCATTCCTATATAAAAAATAGAAAAAAACCACTCCAAAGAAGAAAATAGGATTAAACTATGAAAGTAGATCCCAAATAAATAAAACAGAACACAAGGATGACAATAACCTTATAAAACAGCCTCAAACATAGATAAATGAAATCATACACAAGTCTAAAAATGGTATACTTTTCACAATCATTTTTAAGATAAGGAATGAGATCATTAGGAATATGATCATACCAAACAAAATAAACTCCATTAACATATTTATTTTACATTCCATCAGCAACAGAATTGGCATCCCAATAAATATGAGTGATACTATATTCACAGAAAGTAGAGTCTCCAAACAATTAATCCAATGATTAGTTAGCTTCTAGTAAAAGTGAGAATGACCCATCCTTGTGGTAGAAACAACAATAGTAGAATATCTCTCAATCCATAAATTATCCCAACCACGCTTCACAGCTTGATCCACATCAATGATAATGTGAATCATTTCAACCTCAAGTGAATAGGAAAAACCACAAGAATCATGAAAACAACGAAGGACATTCCTTTTATGATTTCTAAAAACAACACCATAGCCAGAAATCCCAGAATTAACTCTAAATGAACGGTCTATATTAACTTTTAACCATCCAAAAAAAAGGTTCCTTATAAAGAACTTTGAATGTAACTTGCAGAGGCTTGAAGATTCCCTTAACACCTATCAAGTTCAGAACCGACAAATCATGAACCGAGTTGAAGCAAAAATGAATCATATGAATAATAAAATTACGCATAGCAGTAATAATAGTCGATAAAACCCCACTTACCATGAATGAAAATATATCATAAATCCTCTTATTGTGCGCAAACCAAATAAAATGAATGAGTTCAGTAGTAGTAACCATAAATAGATCCATCAATTGAGGAGAAAGTGAAATAGAATGACATCCTTGAAGGAAATGAGGAATTAAATACATACCATGCATAGGGATTTCAAAAATATCACAAAACCCCTTTTACATTGAAGATGAATTTACACATCTAAGAAACAAATGATTAATATCTTTACTATATTGATGACAAAAAACGCACATGAAGAACAGAGAAAATTGCCACATTTTTGTAGGAAACAATCAAAAAGTAGCTTCCCATAAGCCAGTCTCTTGGAAAATGTTGTCTGAGAAGGCCTATAAAAGTTCATATGATGATCCCTCATCCACTTACAACCAATATTGTAAGAAAGAGAATGACTATAAATTTTTTTAAATGTAAGCAGGCCATTTATAGCAGGCTCCCAAGCCCAAATATCCTTTCTATTAGAGAATTAGTAACTATTGATAATATTAACAATATGATTAGGGAGAACCTCCATATTATCTTTTTGATCTTTAATCCTAGCATCCAGATCAACATTAAAATCATCATTCATCAAGGCATCAACTAGGGGACAGCCAGTCTAGTTGGCCTTCCAAAAGGATAAAGATGGGTTCATTGAAACAAGTCACCTGGCATGAGAGTCAATAGAAGAAATGATGGATTTAAAATAAAGCTGAACAAGAGAATTCAAATGATTAAAAACCCTATTATAGAGCCTATCGCTGATTTTATTACGATGAATGTCCAATGTCTCAGAAATACTATTAACATGCCTCCAAATGAATGATTCCTATAAAGAATCATTAAACACTTCAAGATTTTTAATATCAATACCCCTAACATCATAGTGTTTAAAAAAATTATTCCAAGAGACCATAGCTAATTTCCACTCAAAAATATTACCAATCCAAATGAAATTTTTAATAGAAACATTAATGCTCTTGATGATAGAGATCAGCCACTTATAGACCATGAAAGAATAAACAATCCTAGAAATGATCACAACCCTAACCAAGAAAACATGACTTTCCAGGGAGAGGAACGTACCCTTCCAGGTAGAAAGATTCCATTTAAGATTATAAAGAATATCATAAAAATAACATGCTTTAGGCCTCCACCAAAATATAGGAACACCCAAATATGTAAAGTGAAGAACTCCTTCATGAATACCAAAATCCCTGGTAATTTCTATCTTATTAGAAATAAGAAAATTCCAACCAAAATATAAAAAGTACATATTCCAACTAATCTCTTCCCAAATACTAGGGCACAATTTATATTTTAAATATTTATCATATCCCCTATATTGAAAAGAATATTATCATCAACATACAAAAAGTGAGTGGGTGCAACATAACCTCTACCAGCACTAATAGCCTTAAGTTTCCCATTTCCAGCCATAATAGAAAGTAATCTACTAAGAAAATCCTCCTCAATGGAAAAATAATGGCCGAAAGAGGGTCACCTTGTCTGAATCATCTAGAACAAGCAAAGTACCCCTCAGGGGAACCATTAACAAGGATAGAAATCCAACCAGACTCAAAAATGATTTTAACCCAATTAATGAAAACATCATCAAAAAAATGGAGAACCTTATAAATGAAATTATAATTTATAGTATCAAAATCTTTCCTAACATCTAACATGAGAGAAATATTACCATATCATGTGGATTTCATAGGAATTTTAACACATTATGATGTAGTAGTAAGACAATCATTAATATATCTACCCTTAATAAAGCCAAACTGATTATGAGAAACAATATTACTGGAAATAGTGGAAAACCTTACGGCCATGATTTTTTCAAATAATTTTAAAAAATGTATTGATCATGAAAACTAGTTTGATCAAATTAATATCATTAGCATTATCCATCATTGGAATGAGGGTGAGGAATTGGTCATTCAAACCCTGAGTAAGAGAATAACCTTTAAAAAAAAGTAACCATCCTACAAACATCATCATGAATGACGTCCCAATAAGTCTAAAAGAAAAAATTTCCAAAAACCATCTGGACTAGAGGAGCAGTCAAACATTAGACTAAAGGCTGCTTCCATAATTTAAATGTCCTAAGGGATAGATGTAATGTTTTAATTATCCTCTTGATTAACAAGAGTCGGAATAATACTCTTCCATGGATCCACAAGAGGGACATGACCAGTAAATGGAACTTTATAATAAGAAACAACATGCTCAAAAAGATCCTTTCTTTTTTTAGAGTCATTATTCCCATTTTTTACCAAAGAGAGAGGCCTTGAGACTTTGGTAATTCTCTGCAAAGAATTGAAAAATTTAGGATTTCATTCCCCATCTCTCAACCAATTAGCCTAAAAATTGCATCATTGAAAAGAATCCTTGAGATTCAACAAATTATTATTCTTGGAAACCAGGTGAGTCTCACCCAAAACATAATTAAGGAAGTCATTTGAAGAGTTTTTCTCATGTATTTGTTGAATAGATTCTTCAAGTGGAGAGATTTCAGATTCAAGGGAACTGTAACAAAACTTACTCCAGAATTTCAAATTCCTTTTAATGAGTTTTAGTTTGATGAATGAAGAAAAATCATTGACCCTAAAAATCGAAGAACTCCATGTTCGATCAACAATAGTTCTACATTCCGGATGATTAAACCATTCATTATTAAATATAACGGTCAAAAGATCTTTGGGATCTTTAATGACGAGGTCAAAAAAATAGGATGATGATCATAGATAATTCTAAAAAGAGAAATATAAGAAATAGAACCCCATAAATCGATACTCGCCTCATTGAAAAATCCCTATCAATTCTACTAGAAACAAATCAATCCAAAACATTCATGTACCAAGTGTACATACCCACAACAAGATTAACTTCAATCAGCCCATTATCATCAATATAAGATTAGAAATCTCTTGAAGAAATGACATTAGTCATAGCTCCAATAATCTCATCAAAATTAATGATGGCATTAAAATCACCAAGGATACACCATGGACTAGAGATCAAAGAGTTGAGAGATCCAATATCCATCCATAAATTTCTACGACCCTGATAATAGTTATGGGCAAAAATAAATGAGAAGAAATGTTGGATCCCTTGAAAATTGAAGGCGCAAGTGACACACTGATCAGTATTAAATATTACAGAAATATGAGATAATGAACAATGATCCAAGACCCATAACCATTTAATAATCGATGTGGATCTGTTATATTCCCCAAAATGAAAACAATGATTTTTAAAATTGGAAATATTAGAAGAACAAACACTTTTGGGTTCGGAGAAAACAATGATAATGGGCCTATGTTTTAGAATGAAGAGCCTAAGGGAACTCATGGTATCATGATTGTCTAGTCTCTGACAATTCCAGAATAGAACCTTAGTTTAAATATAAGACCGTAATGATTTTCCCTTTTTTGATCCCCACAGTTTCCTATTTTCCAGACTTAGGAGGCCTTCCAGCCTATCTCTTAGGACAAGATGCCCCTTTTAAAGTTCACTTATATCCAAATTTATGGTGGTTCCTTTTTCATTTTTAACACCAACACTATGGATATTAACTAGACCTCTGGTTGAATCAGGAACACCCATATCCTGTAATGTCACATCACCACTAGATGAAACAGAAGCCCCAATTACCGCAAACATTGCAGCAATACAACCAAAAGAAAAAGGACCCCCATTCACCTCATCTAGAGAAGTAGAATATGGATTGAATGAAGCAGGTTTCACTCCTTTTATAGCAGAATCTGCATTAAGAAAAGCAAGAGAACCAGCCACCTTGACCGGGGAACTGTATGGAGCAATGGAGGGCATAACAGGATCAATAAGGACCTAGGAAATCTTATAATTCTCAATATCCTCAAAAAATAACACAATAGCACAAATAATATCCTCCAAGTACTACCCCAATAAACAACCTTCAATCAATTTTTCTGAAGAAAAAAACATTGTCATAAATCTCAGAAGAGATATTCTGATCCAAAATGTGATCCTCTATGCACATGTATCGACCATATTTATCCATTTACTGAAAAATATTTGCAAGAGGAATAGGAAGATCAGGAATCCAACCTTGTTCAACATCTTCATAGATATCTGCCAATGATTTATTAGAAGTAACTATAACTCTGGAAGGACCTGGTGTATCCTTTGAGGGATCCTCCTTTTCCAAAAAGACCTTCTTATTTTTTTATTCTGATTAAACTCCTTCAAATCTTTCTCTTTTGGAACCTCATTGACTTTATTTTGAAGCATCAAACAATTCACCAATGAATTTCCAACAATCTTGAAAACCTCACAAAAATAAGGAACACATTCATATTCTACTTTAACATCAATATTGTTACCATTATCTTCAAAGTGACATTATCCGGTGTTTTATTTTCCATGTTAACAAAAACTACAATTATTGCAAAATAACCAAGATCCCCCTCCAATGTTTTCTGATAAATTCTAATAGGAGTGCCAACACATGTGTCAAGGTCATTAAGGATAATAGAATTCCAATACATCCAATTCAACTCATGTAGTCTGATCCAAATCTGGGCATTGGTTTTCTTAATGTTAAATGGACTAAAATTAACATCTTATTTATATAATCTCAAAGTACCAGGTTTAAGATTTAGGTTTCCAAAATATCATACTCTATAAAAATCATCATCTGATTAAAAAATAAGATGAAAAAAACCCCTCCCAATAGGAATAAATTTCCAGTTACTAAAACCCTAAAAATGATATATTCTATTTTTAAGATCAAGGTAAAATCAGGGTTTATCACCCATGGAATAAATAACACGACCTAGAATTGAAAACTTACAAAGATCAATATTTTGTTGAAAAGCCTCCAAATATGTGACTACAGAAAAACTACCATTATCAAGTATGGTAATGTCAGAGGAATGAGACGTACCTCTTTTTGTCAGATCAGAAGATCTAGAAAGTACCTTAGAAAAATAAATTCCTTTCTTTCTTGTCATAGAGAAATATGTGGGATCCAATGAAGAGCCAAGACTGTTATTTGAGAGTCGATCATCCTTGAAAGAAAACTCCAAATCAATAATGAATGAACCAATGATCAGAATCAAGAATGACTCTAAAAACGAGCGAATATGAAATTTCTATGTTGAATGGAATGTTTCGCCACTCTCGATGCTATCGTTGCTCTCTCCATCCTCATTTCATAGCATTATAGATCATAGTTTACCTGTCAAAGTTCCAAACTAATTTTTTCTTTGATGTATCTAATAATATAAACTCACATGATATTATATCAACCATAAAATGAAAACTAATTTATCTAAAACTCACACTATGCAAATTTATCAGGTATTCTGTCATTATTTAGCTACATAATTAAAATAATAATGTTATATTCATGGTTTTTATTACTATTTAATTATGTAATAATGTATTCCATAAAGTGAAAAATAACCTGATTAAGTTAATATCAAAGGATTTTATTCCATAAAACAGTGAAGACACAAGGGGAATTATGAAAATAGAATGGAATCAATAAATACTCACAGTTCTCATAACATATACAAAAATTTTCCACTATTAAATATCTCATTTTTATAAAATCAAACTTAGTTTTCTTTAATGTATCAAAATCATGGAAATGTATTGATATCCATATATTGGAATAATGAAGTCATAGAAATGTTGTAGATGATAATAGATCTTTATCATGTTCATCTTCATCAATCAATAATAATTATTTTATTCACATAAATCTATATTTTTGCATAAAAAATTGAACATGTGCACCCAAAATTGACGCACTAGATCATATGAATCATTCATCAAGGTTCTCTTATAGATTCATCTTCAACACTTAGAATTAAATTGGAATCCTTCTAAATGGTTTATACAAAATTTGTTCAATTAAATGATTTATTTATATTCAAAAATTATTCTTCCTGATTTTGTGGAAGAGCAGGAATCTCTTTTATAATGATAAAAAATAAATCCCAAACTATTGGGATGTAATTGATGATTATTTTATCCTACCCTATATGACATATGTATTTATCCTGATATGAATTATGGACTATATGCTATAAGTAATTATTATTGGATATTTCTGACCATCCCTATATCGATAACTGAGCATGGATTCGTTTCGAATACAAAATGCGGCTTCACATCTTATAAAATTAAAATTGAATCTATATAAATAGAAATAATTCATTCATAGAATCACATCAATTTAGAATAGAATATAATTAAAAAGAATATTCAAATGGATCATGTTCCCTAAAAAATAATTCATAGAGTTAGTAAATAATTTTATGTTGACCATCATAACATATTTATTTTGTATGGAAAATGTATATTTAATCATATTCATAGTATTTCTATACCATATTAAAATTAATTATATATACAAAAGTCAGTAAATATAGAATCAAATAATACATTTTTAATACTATTATATGTGGTAAGTGTACCTTCTAACGTATAATTCACAAAACCCACATCAATAGTCATGATAAAATGATATTTCAAATCTTTTATGGTCATAAGAGTTTATTAATGATGATTGTATGAAAAATAGGACTCATTTACTTGTTATAATACATATTATATGTATTCATTTTATGTATTAGAGTGTGGTTTTTTCATTACAAGGTATCAACTTCTCCTCCATTTCATTATTTGTCCCATTCATTTCATTTCAAAAATTCATTCTATATGACCCATCATTAAACATTTAAAGATCCTCACAAATCCATTTTATAAATTTCATTGAAGTTTCTTCTAACATTTATTGCATGTAGATGGATGTAATTTGTCCCCACCGTGTTATTTATTTTACTATTTATGATACATGATCATAATTTTTTTATTGCAATCATAGTAATGTTGGGAATATAATTATACATTTAAACCATGATATAAAATTGATATATATTTTATTATATCTACTAATTTACCTTATATTTAATGATTTTTGGAAATATGGTTTTTTCCACTAAATACTCACTCATACTTATTTTTAGGTTATATTATAACACTATAAATGGCTTCATGTGTCTTAAAAAATAACTTTTTATGTATGTCCAAATTTATCATTTTTTTCTCATACAATTAATTATGTTCTTATATGGGATGATTAAATGGAATTTTCATGTCAAAAAATAATTTATTATACACATCCCATTTGAAGGACTCAATTTCATTTTTTTGACTCATAATCTTGATAATATTCCACAATTGGTCCAATTTTCCATCCAAACAATATAAAAAATTTATTTTTTCATGCTATGAATAATAAATAATGGAATTAATAAATTATTTTTTAATAGTCCATTACTCAAAAAATTATGGACAAGTAGACCAACAAAAATATTTTGGCTTTTTTCCCACATACGATTCATCAAAAAGATTTTCCTAACACTTATTTATTGTAAGCCACTAATAATTCATGAAATTAATAATGGTATGAGAACAAAAAAAAGTAATATGTCCCAGCCCACATAAAAGTTAGATTCACAAATGGGGAATAAATAAATTTTTTGACATGGTTTATTAGAATTTATTTTTCTACTTCCAACCATTTACTAACACCATAATGAAAATTTTGATAAATAATAATCCTAGTAGGAAAACACATAGTCATGATGAATTATTTAATGTTTGTTTAAATAAAACAATAATATTTTAAATCTATGAAACAATAGGTTTATACTACTTCACCTGTGAACATCAGGTATTTCAATATATCAAAATTATTCATCAAGAAAATGTGAATTATCCAAAGCACATCCCATATGATTATCAATGTATTTGTGCATTAAGGACTATTGACATGTTCTGGGTATTACTCGAGTCAATTTATCTTCTCACTTTTAAAAGAAATTATAAATATTTGTATATAATATCTTAAAAAATAGACAGCAATTATATATATCAATATGTAGTTATAGGTGAACCATATAATATCTACCGTACCAAATATATAGGATTTTATATTATACCTTGGTTATTCCTAATTTTCCCATAAATTCATTATTATATTTGATTAAAATACTTATAAAAACCATTATTATGATACTGAAAATTAGTATGTATGATTCATATATGAAAATTTAAGATATTTTTAATTATTTTTTGATACATTTTTTAAAAACATTCCAAATGACCAATTTAGATTACTATTTATAGAGACTACTTAAAAAATAATATGATTTAATTAATGATATTCAAAATAACCCTATAGGTCATCCACTTTTCTAAACGTTATAATCATACCAAACATACGGATTCCAGTCATTAGCTTTGGAATTGAAATAGAATAATGGGTGAGAACAAATTCTCACCAATGTTAAGTATGGGATATAGATTTATATAGACACAAAGATGCATACTATATGCATAAGGTTATTATTTCATGAAGATAACATAAATTCATCTTAAAAAACATTCAATTGATAATGAAAATGAGTCATTAAATAAATAATTATCATTAAAAAAATACATATAACCATAATAGTGAAAAATAAACATATATGAATGGTAAAACTTATATTAAAATTATATTAATGTGTCATCATCATATGAATAGAAAAAAATTCATATTTCATCATTAACAATCAAAACCCAAAAATAATAAGTTATGAGGAATGAATTTCAATTTTCCATTTCAAAATAGACGAGAAATAATAACATCTTCACAATATATTATCTAGAAAATCAGAATATTTCAAAGTTTGGATCAAGAAAATAATCATATTTTCCAGCAATATCACATTATATTGAAACAATTAAATAATATAATGGAAGGATATATATTTTCCACACTTCGGTTATTATAATGTAACCGTCATCCTTATTTAAAATTTTAATAAGATTATTTGTTATAAAATATCTAAAATATTGGGTTGTAATATAACCATACCCACATATCAGAAACCAACACTACTGGAAATTCGGGCTATAGCCACGGTTCTAAACCATGGCTATAGGCCCTCAACCCGTGGATATAGGTAATAGCCACGGTTTGAGGAACCGTGGCTAAGTTTGGTGTGGCTATAGGTTTATAGCCACGGTTCAAACCGTGGCTATATACTTAATGCCATGGTTTCAACTGTGGCTATATTAGAAGCCGGACGGGCTTTATTGCCACGTTTGGAAACCGTGGAGTTAGGTCTATAGCCATGGTTAAAAACCGTGGCAATAAACATATAGCCACGGTTTAAAACCGTGGGTATAGGGTGTGCACATACTTAAAAAAATACCCCCCCAACCCCCTGGACACCCCCCTGACACCCCCCTGACACCCCCTGGACACCCCACTGGACACCCCCTAGACACCCCCTGGACACCCCCTGGACACCCCCTGGACACCCCATAGACACCCCCCTGAACACCTCCTGCACCCCTCCCCTATGCCTTGCAGACCCCCCTTCCCTCCTCCCAACTTCCTTGCAGACACCTCCTGCCAGTCCCCCCTGTCCCCTGCCCCCTGCCACCCCCCTGCCAGCCCCCCTGCTTGTCCCCATGCCCCCTACCAGTCCCCCCTACCCCCTGCCACACCCCCTGCTAGTCCCCCTCTGCCACCCCCTGCTAGTCCCCCCCTGCCCCATGCCACCCACCTGCTTGTCCCCCTGCTTGTCCCCCTGCCAGCCCCCCTGCCCCTGCTAGTCCCCCCCTGCCTCGTGCTAGTCCCCCCTGCCACCCCCTTCCAGCCCCCCTGCCCCCAGCCCCTGCTAGTCCCCCCCTGCAACTCCCCAGCTTGTCCCCCCCTGCCCCGTGCCCCCTTCCACCCCCCTGCCAGCCCCCCTGCTTGTCCCCCTGCCAGCCCACCCCCTGCCCCCTGCCAGTCCCCCCCTCCCCCCCAGCCCCCTGCTAGTCCCCCCTGCCACCCCCTGCCTATCCCCCCTGCCCCTGAAACCCCCAGCCCACCTGCACCAACCCCCCCTTGCAGCCCATCTGCACCAGCCCCCAACCCCAGCCCCTAGCCCCCAACTGCACTAGTCCACACCCAGCCCAGCTGCACCAGTCTCCCCCACCCTCCCCAGCCCCCTGCACCACACCCCCCTAGCCACCTGCTACCCCCAGTCCACCTCCACCCCCCCCCCCCCGCAGCCCACCAGCACCAGCCCCCAACCCCAGCCCCCAGCTGCACCAGCCCCCCCCCCCCCCCCCCAGCCCCCTGCTACCCCAGCCCACCTGCACCTATCCCCCCTCCCCAGCCCCCCTGCACTGACCCAAGGATCCTAGATTGTTTCACCAAGGGGAAACATGGTTTAGACTTGGCTATGTGCAACTCATGCTAAAAAATTGTGTGCAATTCAAAATGAACTTAAAATTATCCTCACGAAGGGAGGTCATACTATTTTCCTCAAACCATGCACCTTAACCATGAAGAGTATGGAAACCTCAAAAATTTCCATGTTCTGACCTGGAACTCCATGGAGATAAAAACCAAAACACTACTTAACCAAATAATAATAAAAGAACAATGAAGTGACATAGGGGCTATCATAAACTCCCCTCCATGCTACTTTTCCTCCTAGAACTTCCTTGGTAAAACTAGAGACAAAGGAAATGAGATGAAAAGGAAAACAGAACTACCACACTATGACCAGAATTTTTCTAGTACATTGTATCTTTTACTGCCTCTTTCAATGTCTCACAACATTGTGAAAGTCTTACCAATTCCGATCTATGTATTCACGTTACACATTAGGGGGTGAAACAAGATAAAACAGAACTAGCACAGTAAACTGAAAATAAGTGAAATCTTGGTGTGAAGTGATGTAAAAGTAAAAAATCTCACATTGTTGTGCCCTATGACACCCACTAGACCCCTTGGACACCCCCATACACCCCCCTGGACACCACCTAAACCCCCTGGACACCTTCCACTGGACACCCCCACCCTTGGACACCTTCCACTGGACACCCCCTGCCCCCTGCTAGTTCCCCCCCCCCACTGCCACCCCCTGCTTGCCCCCCTACCAGCCAGCCCCCCTGCCACCCCCATGGTTGTCCCCCTGCCTTTCCCCCCTTCCCCATGCTAGTCCCCCCTGCCACCCCCCAGCCAGCCCCCCCCCCCCCCCACCTGCCCTCTTCACCTGCTAGTTCCCCCCCGGCCACCCCCTGCTTGCCCCCTGCCAGCCAACCCCCCCTGCCACCCCCTTCTTGTCCCCCTGCCTTTCCCCCCTGCCCTATTCTAGTCCCCCCCTGACAGCCCCCCTGCCCACTGCCCCCTGATAGTTCCCCCCTGCCACCCCCTGCTTGCCCCCCTGCCAGCCAGCCCCCCCCCCCCTGCCCCCTGCCAGTCCCCCCCTGCCACACCCTTCCAATCCCACCCTGCTAGTCCCCCTGCCATCCCCCCCAGACCCTTGACACCACAGGACAGACCCCCCCACTGGCCCCCCACTAGTCCCCCTAGACAACGGATGGATGTCATGGGCTATTGCTAAAAGACCGAATCCGGCTGATGAAATCAGCAGTAAGTAATAAGAGGTAAATGAAGAAAAATGAATAAAATTTTCCCAATATACATGGGGAATTTTATTCATCAGCAGGAAGAAGAACATAAGAACAGTAGCAGAGTGTTCCTTCACCGGAGGTGGAGAATGAATTTCTCACATAGGGTCTATCTAATATTTAATGGAAGAAAGAGGGAGAGGAAATTAAGTACCTCATTACAAGTGGCAGCTTCCAAAAATTATAGAGATAACCATTCAAATATTATGTGATACATGTACAATAAAATATTCCAGACAATTCCAAACCAATGTTTTCAGTTGAATTGATCCTTTGTATCACCTGCTATGCACGTTTTGTGGAAAGATGGATGAGAGGCAGTGCTGAGAGGAGATATAGTTTAGGAATGAGGAAATACAAAAAATTATAGAGATAACCATTCAATGATTCTCTAAGGAGGAGTAACCGCCGCAGAGTGTCGTCATGGAGCAAGGACAAATGACGGCGTGATCGCGGCGTTACCGCGGCGTGAGCGCGGCGTGACTGTGGCCTGACTGCAGCGTGACCACGGCGTGACCGCAGCGTGACCACAACGTGTTGGCCCGATCCAACGACATCCCCCCTGTCTGGACACACCTCCCCCCTATCTGGACACCCCCCCCATCTAGACACCCCCTACTATCCGAAATCTAGAATCCCACTTACCCTAAAAGACAAGAGAGACCCCAAAAAGAGATTTTAACTAAACTCAAAAATGAGAAAATTCAATCTAGTACATAACACCGATCATTCTATCTATTCAAATAATAATGTCAAATACCTCCAGATCATGCACTAAGATATCCCACACCACTTCAAAGTTGGAAACCATCACATAACCCACATGAAATTTAAAACATTACATGGACCTCTTTACTAAAGGCATGTATGGATCCAACAAGAATTATATAGTATTTGGATATAAGAACTACATTTCAACTAAAATTGATGATATAAAAGAATGAGTAACTTCAATACCAAATAACTCTAACAACATAGAGATAAAAAATAAACACCATCCCTTTATAGTAGATGGACATGGTATAGATTCTGTTAGTGCATACTCTACAATAAAAAAAAATTCAGTATTAGCTCCCCTCATCACTCTTGCACCACCCCCCCCCCCCGAGCCCCCTGCTACCCCATCCCACCAGCACCTGTCCCCCCTCCCTAGCCCCCTACTACCCCAGCCCCCCTATCACCCCCAGCCCACCTCCACCCCCCCCCCCCCACAGCCCACCTGCACCAACCCCCAACCCCAAACCCTAGTTGCACCAGCCCCCCCCCCCCCCCCCCAGCCCCCTGCCACCGCCCAGCCCCCCCCCCCCCAGCCCCCTGCCACCCCCCAGCCCACCAGCACCAGTCCCCCCCCCCCCCCCCCGCAGCCCACCTACACTAGCACCCAACCCCAGCCCCCAGCTGCACCAGCCCCCCCCAGCCCCTGCTACCCCCAGCCAACCTGCACCTGTCCCCCCTACCCAGCCCCCTGCTACCCCACCCCCCCACCCCCCACCCCCTCGCAGCCCACCTACACCAGCCCCCAACCCCAGCCCCCTACACTAGCCCCCAGCCACCTGCTACCCCCAGACCCCCTGCCACCCCCCACCCCCCCTCCACCCCCCCCCCCTTGCAGCCCACCTGCACCAGCCCCCAACCCCAACCCCTAGCTGCACCTACCCCCCCCCCCCCCAGCCCTACCACCCCCAACCCACTAGCACCAGTCCCCCCTGTAGCCCACCTGCACCAGCCCCCAACCCCAGCCCCCAGCTGCACCAGCCCCCCCCCCCCCCACATCCCCCTGCTACCCCAGCCCACCTGCACCTGTCCCCCCCCCCAGCCCCCCTGCCACCCCCCCAGCCCACCTCCACCACCCCCTCCCCCCCGCAGCCCACCTGCACTAGCCCCCAACCCCAACCCCTAGCTCCACCACCCCCCCAGCCCCCTACCACCCCCAGCCCACCAGCACCAGTCCCCCCCCCCCTGCAGGCCACCTGCACCAGCCCCCAACCCCAGACCCCAGCTGCACCAGCCCCCCCCAGCCCCCTACTACCCCAGCCCACCTGCACCTGTCCCCCCTCCCCAGCCCCCCCCCCCCCTCTACCCCAGCACACATGCACATGTCCCCCCTATTGTCTATGTGTTTTAGTTTACCATGAAAAACTAACATATTGGAAAAATAAAGGGTTGATTGACTATTAGAATAAACATTTATAACAGAATTGAAAAGGATAAGTTTAGAAGATGCACCTTTCATCCATATGGATTTTTTCACATCCTCAATCAAGGAAATATACATATATTCCATGGTTGAAATAGAAAACATTGACTGCATGTTACATTTAAAATAAATGAGGCCACCATAGGAATTGAACACATAACCATTCAAGGATTTTCTAGTGTAAATATTACATTCATAGTCTGCATCTACATATCCAACCACAATTTCAGAATTGTTGACATCTTTACCATAACACAAAGACTGATTAGAGTTACATGATGGGTATCATAGAATCCACTTAAGGGAATGAAAATATGGCATCCCAGGTGTGGTCATAAATCTATTATGATTGTATATTTCATAGGCAATATCAGGTCCCATGGAAATCAGAGTACATAATGCTACCAAAAATATTATCATAATGGATTTTACACCTAAATTGAATATCATCATCATCAATGGGTTTTTGTGTAAAAGAAAATTTAAAGTGTTTTACTAGGAGTACATTGGAAATTTTGAGAGATTCAAACATGTGTCTATTTTAATATTTAATATTTAACCATTTTGAGATAAGTAAGAAAATTTATTTGGTTTATCTCTAACAATTTCAATGCCTAAGATTTTATTAGCTATGCCTAAGTCTTTCACTTCAAACTTACCATTATTTTGTGATTTTACAATAATTATGAGGCTCATGTTCTTACAAATTGTAATCATGTCATCAACATAAATCATCAGATTTCATGTAGTACTGCATTAAACAACACATTGGAATTATGATTTGAAATAGAGTTACCAGATTTTATAGCATCGTGCTCACTATCTATAGGTGGTGAAATAGTTGTACTTGGTGCCTATGAAGTATCTGTGGGATGTTTTATGATATTTTCCAGATCTGGACAGCACTGCATTTTCTCTATAGAGACATTCATAACCTGCATGGGCTTAGGTTCCTGGAAAACCCTCTTGCACCCCCTTGCAACCCCCTGGACATCCCCCTTGAACACCCCAAACACCCCCCATGCCCCCCTTAGTCCCCCATTCCCCCCTGCACCCCACTGGACAGCCCCCATGCCCCAACTGGACACCCCCTGCACCCCCTGGATAGCCCTCCCCCCTGGCAGACACCCCTCCCCCCTGCTTGGACAGCCCCTCCCCCTGCTGGACACCCCCTCCCCTACTGGAAACCCCTGCCCCCTGCACACTGCCCCCTGCACCCCACTAGACAGCCCACATGCCCCAACTGGACCACCCCACTGGACACCCCCTGCACCCCCTGGACACCCCTCCCCCCTGCTGGACACCCCCTCTGTCGGTCACCCCTCCCCCTGCCCCTTTCTACACCCCCTGGAATGTGTTTCTATTGATATAAATGATCATCTTATTGAGGCATGTTTTGTATTAGAAAACATACTAAAGTACAATGAGCATTGCAGGATGATAGGCCAGGCCACTGATAAGTGCATAATTGTATAGAAATTCTGCAAGTCGTCCTCTATTAATACTTCGTTGAACGATGCTCTGAAAGGGAAAAATATCAATACCACGACGTGATCGGAGCGTGACTGCGGCGTGACCACAGCGTGTTGACCCGATCCAGTGACATCTTCGGGGCCGCATCTTCTGGCTAGGAGCGAAGGAAGCGGGAGGAGACTGGAATGCTGGTGGAAGGGGGCTGGTTGCAGGTGTTGGGGGGATGGTGCGGGCAGATTCGAAGGTGTCAGGGGGGCTGTTGCGGGCTGGAATGTCGATGGCAGCAGGATGAAATGGAGGTGGAAGGGGGCTGGTGTGGGCTGGATGTGGCTGGAGTAGGGCGAAATCACGGCATGACTACGGCGTGACTACGGCGTGACCGCGGCGTGACCGCGGCGTGATCGCAGCATGACCGCAGTGTGTTGGCCCGATCCAGCGACATCCGCGGGGTAGCATCTTCCGGCCAGGAGTGAAGGGAGCGGGAGGAGGCCAGAATGCGGGTGGAAGGGGGCTGGTTGCAGGTGTTGGGGGGATGGTGCGGGCTGATTCGAAGGTGGTGGGGGGGGGGGGGGGGTGTTGCGGGCTGGAATGTTGGTGGCAGCGGGCTGAAATGAAGGTGGAAGGGGGCTGGTGTAGGCTGGATGTGGCTGGATCAGGGCCAAATCACGGCGTGACTGCGGAGTGACCGCGGCATGACCGCGGAGTGACCGCGGCGTGACCTCGTCGTGACCGCGACGTGTTGGCCCGATCCAGCGACATCCGCGAGGCAGAATCTTCCAGCCAGGAGCGAAGGGAGTTGGAGGAGGTTGGAATGCGGGTGGAAGGGGGCTGGTTGCAGGTGTTGGGGGGGATGGTGCGGGCTGATTAGAATGTGGGTGGGGTGGGGGCTTTTGCGGGCTGTAATGCTAGTGGAAGCGGGCTGAAATGAAGGTGGAAGGGGGCTGGTGTGGGCTGGATGTGGCTGGAGCAGGGCCAAATCACGGCGTGACTGCGGCGTGACCGCGGCGTGACCGCTGCGTGACCACGGCATGATCACGGCAGGACCACGGCATGACCGCGGCGTGACCGTGGCGTGACCGCGGCGTGACCGCGGGATGACCGCGACGTGACCGCAGCGTGTCGGCTCGATCCAGCGACATCTGCGGGGCAGCATCTTCCGGCTAGGAGCGAAGGGAGCGGGAGGAGTCTGGAATGTGGGTGGAAGGGGGATAGTTTCAGGTGTTGGGGGGGATGGTGCGGGCTGATTCGAAGGTGGTGGGGGGGGGTTTGCGGGCTGGAATGCTGGTGGCAGCGGGCTGAAATGAAGGCGGAAGGGGGCTGGTGTGGGCTGGATGTGGCTGGAGCAGGGCCAAATCACGGAGTGACCGCGGCGTGACCACGACGTGACTGCGGCGTGACCGCGAAGTGACTGCGGCGTGACCGCGGCGTGACCGCGACGTGGCCACGGCGTGGCCACGGCGTGACCGCGGCGTGTCCGCGGTGTGACTGCGGCGTGACCGCGGCGTGACCGCGGCGTGACCGCGGCGTGACCGCGGCGTGAACGCGGCGTGGCAGTGGCGTGACCGCGGCATGACCACGGCATGACCGCAGAGTGATCGCGGCGTGACCACGGCATGACCGCAGCGTGACTGCAGCATGTTGGCCCAATCCAGCGACATCCGCGGGGAAACATCTTCAGACCAGGAGCGAAGGGAGCAGGAGGAGTCTAGAATGCTGGTTGAAAGGGGATGATTGCAGGTGTTGGGGGGATGGTGTGGGATGATTCGAAGGCGGCAGGGGGGGTGTTGCGGGCAGGGGGGATGTTCAGACATAAATACACCGACCGAGATGCTCGGATAAACCAAGAATCCATTTCTCGGATAGAGGTGATCTAGAAATACTTCCACATGCAGTAACTATCAGAAGGTTATAATCATAGATGAAATGGTTCAAGATAACCAGACCCAGTATGATAATTTTAATGTAAAACAACCAAATGAAGGGGTCGTGCAATGACACGAATGGGCAGAGTGAGAATATCGGATTGATCATCGGATGGAGTACACTGCAATCAGAGGAAATAATATGCGCTGTGAGAATACAATATGCAATGGAGGATCATCGGATGGTCCAATAAAATTGTATGCTATGTAGACACCCTATGATTAGACGATTCATGTATAACATACCCAGTAGTAGAAAAGTTGAAAGAATATGATATGAATCTACATACACAAGAGTTGGAGCACCAAAACAAATGCAACTACTGATGATCATGTGATAATAATACAATCGAGTTGAGTAATAAATACAATAAAGCAGCTAATAATTATATAACTCCCTTTAAAATATAGAGAATAGTTTATGTTCAATGTATAAATAATGATATGTTAGATTTGGATGCATGGAGAAATTAAATTGTATAAGATAAAATTATATTTTTCATTAAGAGAATATTTTGAAAATCACATTTACAATTTTGTAATTTGAATAAAGAATTCAGAGTACATATAATAAAAAGAATGATGGAATAACTTATTACATACCATTAGGTACAATGATGACATTGATATAGTACCTAAGTCAGTTGTTTGGGATCTTGCACTAGAAGAAGCACCCTATAAGCAGATAAACGATAATGTCAAATTGAATGACTACTCATATATTGATCATAGGTGGCTGAAAGCGTCTAAAAATCTACACTCATGTATTCATATCCTTATTCTTATGCTTGTGAATAGAAACAATTCAACCTTGTTAACTTGTAAGCACGCCTTATCTCTCTTTTAATCTCATGCTCAACAAAAGAATATTATCACGTGATGCACCAACCATTGCAAAGAGAATAGAAACATGGGTTTGAAAATGTAAAAAGTATAACATGCTTAACAGGTGTAGGAAGCTTCTATGGACCTACCACTACATGCTAAAGTGTCAAACTGTGATGTAGAATACTGAAATATGCTTCTGTTTTCAGGAATCTTTAAAACCAATGGGTATGTTTTGAAGGTTTTAAAACATTAACCAAGTTTATACATGCTTTAAAAAGTGATTCATGTCATATCTAGATCCTATAACCCATTTTTAATTTCAATTTTTCTAAGCTAATTTTCATCGAAAATCTCTTTTATGATAATCTCTAAAATTTCAATAACCTCATGGATACATTGTCTATGTCATGGTCTTTCCAAGAACCTATTATTCAAAAATTATTTGTAGGAATAGAGAGTTTTTTATCATAGGGAAATACAATTAGTACCCCTCGGTCTACTATTGAGGGTGTCGCGCTATAGTTTTTCACCCTAAGCTCTGAAATTAGGGCCCTTTGGAAATATTTCTAGGAATAGAAAGTTATCGATCATAGGGAATGAGCTAATATTGCATGTTTACCAATATATTCCAGAAGAAAATAGGGATTATGCACATATCCCCACGACTTCACAAGAATACCATTAGCATATCCTAATATAAAATGGAGGGATACATTCAGAATATTTCAATGCTTCAATCGAATATGTCTTCCAGTATATTATTGTGACAAAAAATGTATTGGCCATTATTCTCGCGATGGAGGGAGGGAATGTAGATGAGTCACGACGGAGGGAGGGTTTCTAAACCCACGAATAAAATTAGAGGAGGTCGGTACCATGGGTTTTTCTACTCTAAAGCCACAGTTTAAAAAAAAGTGAGGCTATATCTTAACTTATAGCCCTTGATGGTAGTTGTGCATTTTAATATCATGATGCCAAGACATGTAAAGTTATATAATTTTGTAGTTGAGCCCATGGTAGGGGACTTGGGCATTGATAATTATGCAAGGATAAAAATCAATTGACATATAGTTCATAAAGGGGGAATTATATGATTTTCAAATATCTATATCATGTGCAGTGAATAGACAATGAAATTGAAGGAGAGATATGGTATAGATTCTTGAAGTCTGGATCTGTGATGTTTACAGTTTAGAAGAAGTGGGAGTTTTGAAAGATCTCCTTGTGGTGTCGCCTGAAATTTTAGGAGACTAAACCTGGAACACTAGAGCAGTGTCTTAGAGCATATAATGTTCCCTTTGAGGGTAGGATCATCCAGAGATACTCAAAGTCTAGAGTGATGCTCTTTTTGTCTCTCACATGAATTTTTCAGAGTTACACTTATGACCACATCGATGCTGGAAGAGAGAGAACTCTATCAGGAAGGGTGGTTCGGAGACCTGGAGAGGCACCACGTAGGCTGGGAGGCCGGAGGCTGGAGGCCGCAGGGCAGAGGAAGGGTGCTGTCGGGCAGGGGTCATCCGTAGCTGGGAGGCTGCTGGGAGGGCGGGCCGGATAGAACCGGGAATCCGCAAGATTTTCTGGCAACCCTAAACGAGAGAGAAAAAAATAGGGAGGGTTTGGTTTAAAGAGCACCCACTGATACCATGTACAAGATTAAATCTCCTTACCACAAGTTGAGACAAAGACTTTTATAGATCGAGAGAAAGGAATACATGAATGAAAGTAATTCAAGGAAATCCGTACAATATTTCCATTTTCAAGCAAGAAAAACATATATTATAAGAGATAATTCCTTAACTTCAATGGATGAATCTTAAACAGATTCTAGCATAAGAAAAAAACAACAGCAAGTGACAAAAAATAATTACTAATTATCCCTGTCAATGATGGAACCAATTAAGTAGTCATCGACATGCTGACATCACTGAAGGGGTTATTCAAATGAGAAAGACAGTGAATAAATCCTTACAGTTTGGAAAGGATAGAAAGATTTCGAAACATATCAGGAAGTTGGCCCTGAAATTGGTTGTGACTGACGTTTCTATGATCAAATGAAAAAGAAACCTGGTAAACATCTTGAATTAAGAGACTGAAGATGAATATGATATTCCAAGAAATTACATGAAGAATAAGGTATAAAATTAATCTTTTAATGGAAAAGGTAAGAATTTATCTAAGTTTAAGATGTGAAACTTTTTATCTAAGTGTGTAGATAGTAATTTTATTAAGGATAATGAAGAGGTGGAATCATCTAATGAAGATGGTGAAATTCTAGTACCTAAAAAGGTGAATAATGAAGTATTCAAAAGTGATGATAGAAGCAATGATGAAAATGAAAGAGATATAAAAATAGAGTGAAGTTGAAGATGATATTCTAAGAAATTAATTGAATAATAAGGCATAAAATTATTCTCTTAATGGGAAAGGTAAGAATTTATCTAAGTGTAAGATGTGAAACATTTTATCTAAGTGTGAAGTTAGTGATTTTAGTAAGGATAATGAAGAGGTAGAATCATCTAGTGAAGATGGTGAAATTATACTAACTGAGAAGGTGAATAATGAAGTATTCAAAAGTGATGATAGAAGCAATGATGAAAATGAAAGAGATATAAAAATAGAGTTCATGCTGAAAAAGAAACATAAAGAGTGTCTCTTGAAGATTTCTCACTTAGAAATAAAGAAAGGTTTTAAGAATGATGGTCAGTTATCAATCAATAATGACATCATACATGCTACTTTTGCATTCAATTATAAGAAGGATGGTCAATTATAGAAATGAGTGATCGTACTTTTGACCATTTTATGGACATCATCTCCACAATGACATCATCCAAACCTCTATATAATTGACCATCTTATAGATCATTTTTATAAATGACCATCATTCTTAAAACTTTTTATAATCTATCAACAACGACATCATAAGCATATTTCATGCCAATAGTCACTTCATGGGAAATTTTAATGAATATATATGAAATATAACTTAATCGTGTTATTTCTATACTTTTCATGATTCCCATTCATGTTAAGAATATAGAACTTACTACCAAAGACTCATAAATACTTCAATGTTGGTTTGCTTTTATAACTTAGTTCAGAAGGAAACTTTTTTTTATACATTGTAATACCACTAGAGATCACCATAGTTTGTGTTATATTATTGACGGTTCTACTTTACCTCCCAACCACCCCATTCTATTAGGGTGTCTATATTACAGTATCTTGTTGAGCAATATCATATTTCTCTAGATGCTTCTTAACTAAATAACAAGTTAATTCAATTCCATTATTATAACTTGGCACTTTGATATTCATTCCAAATCATGGTGTGAATCTAAGGTTAAATTTTCAACCATATAAACCTATAATTGTACTCTATTGAAATCACTGACATTTTCTAACCCAATCATATTGGTTCATCACAATCCATCCTAATCCTGATGATGATGCATATACTCCAAACGTCACCACATTTTCAGAACATTCAATTCTCAATCCCCCTATTTCAGGAGACACATCATGTTCAACATTATAGACCAATGAATTAAACTCTTGAAACATGGTGAAATTCTTAGGTCTGGGCCTCCAGCAACTAGACTACCATCAAGCCCTATCGCCAACTTTGACATAACCATGATTTAACACATTTGGATCATCAAAACCACCCCAAGTACGAAAACTCATTCGATTCCCTTATTTGAATCATTAGTCAATCAATCCCATGTTATGATTTCCATAACAACCAATTAATTTTCAAATCTAAAGAAATCTTGGATCTTTACTATTTCCACTCAACCCAAATGACCATGTTCAGACTCTAATATTCAAGAAAAACCAACTCAATTTAGGTACTCATTGGGTTGTTGGAAACTAATTTCCATTTGAAATACCTACCTATTGGTCTCCCAAAACCAGAACTCTACCCTCAGGGGTTTAAATTTCCCATGACTGATGTCACTCTCTCCACTATAGGATAACCCTTGTCATAACATCAATTGATCAAAATCCAAGCACCACAACCCACATTCTGTCTATCCCCAAACATGATTACTGGATTCATCCAAAACCCATGAATTCTTAAGAGATAACCAAAAAACTACTCAATACCCATTCTCTGTGCATGATAATTCCATTCTTGGCATGTGATGAGTTTTCTAGAAAAAAAGATTATCAGCTTCCACACCATCCATTGGTGCACTCACCACCACATGGATTTACTTAAAATTCCCCCACAAGAAACACCTCGAAGATCCAAATCTAAATATATATACCACTTCATTCAAGCCATTTTCAAATCCCCATAGGAAACACTTTTCCTTAACCAAGATCTGGTATAACCATACCCAATATATTTCCAAAGATCCCTTTTTCATAGGGAACTTCCTCTGTTTCATTTGAAGCTATGAGATACCTCACCTATGAGAATCTCGCTAAAATTTTCATCGATTCTATACCCTCTGTCATCTAATACTGATTAAAAAATACACAACTTCCATGCATGAATTTTTTGTGCTTACTCAACTTATGTCAAAGTCAATAGGTGTATGCTCATGTAACACCCAGTTTCAACCCATATCACAGCTCCAGAAGTCACGTCGCAACTGAACTAGGATCACATGCCTAATTAAAAAATTACCATTCCTCTTGGATGTCAGTTCCATGAATCCAAAGATTAGAATAAATTGATCCACCGATCTAGAGAAGGGAAAACATGAGACCTAAATACCACGTTGGAGCCGAAATTCATAAAATACCTTGTGAGGAAAGGAGTGCAGTAGGTAGGTATTTCACATGAGAAATTGAAGAAGGGTGGATTTCTCTAGGGTCCCTTGAGTGGGGTCAGTGAAAAATCACGGGAGGAGGATGCCAAGGTAGGACTTGGTTCGACTGAGAAATCGGAAAGGTGGGGCCGTTGTGTCGGAGGAGAAGAATCGGGGGTGGACGCGTGGAAGGAGGATCTCGAGAGGTGGAGTGGCCGCGTCTGAGCCGGTCGGGGAAGCTTCGAAGTCGTGTCGGGGCAGCATCCGAGAAGGCGAATCGTGGTGAAGTGGGGTGACCGCATCAGAGGCACGTCGCCAGAGGAGGTGGGGAGTACGCGTCGGAGTAGCAACAGTGGGGAAGTGGAGTGGCTGCGCCGGAAGAGGATGATCATGGCAAGGTTGGGTGGCCCATCGGAGGAGGAGGATCGTGGAACGTCGGGGAGAAGGGTCGCGAGGAGGAGGGGCACGAGAGGGTTACAGTAAATTGTGGAGTGGGGTGGGTTAATTGCCACGAACAGCAAAATTTCCATGGCTATAAGCAGGATATAGCCACGTTTCCTTTTGTCCGTGGGTATATCTCTGTAGCCGTAGCTCTAAATTCTAGTAGTGAAAACATATAAGTTATAAAATAAAAAATATATAAAATCATAATCCATTATTAGATAATTACTATCATAACCATTCAATAAGAATATATTCCATAGAAATGACATTGGTCTCATAATAGTCACGTGAATTCATCATAGAATAATTCCTATAAAATAAATATTTTTAAAAACATATCATCATCAATATCGTAAACCATCTATAGAGACAATAAGGATAATAAAATTGCTTCATATCCGTAAAAAATAATTAAAAACATCAAATTATTTTATATTAGATGGATAATTATTTTGATTGATAAATTATAACGTTTCAATGGGAAATGAACATTTTAATATTTAGAATCACAATTTTAAACTAAAATTTATAACACAAAATTCCAATGTATTTTTCCATTAAAATAACCATGGAATAAATAAATTATTCTCTAAATAATAAATCAATCATGATGGTAGAATATTTTATTAATTCCATATACAATAAAACAGTGATTTCTCTACCATGGAGGTAAAATCAAAAAGGTCAATTATTTGAAAAAAATATTGTTTCATTTTAAAATATGTAAAAAAAATTTAATTAGGGAAAATTTTCTTTAAATAGTCATATGTTAATAGTAAAACATTTCTCTAGAATGTTTTTATGAATGATGTTTATGAAAATATGGTTTTGGTCTAAATATGGAAATAAATTTTATTTTTCATAAAAATGATGCTCGTTCTGAATAAATCATTAAGAGGGTTAAATTAAAAGAACAATTAATTAATTTGGTATCAATTGTAAGGATATAAATTGGAATAATATCAAATATAATCATATTAACCATTTAAATTATGGCATTAATTGTATATAAATTGTGTATATTATGAATATCAAACCCCATGAGATAAATTAAATTTTACGAATATGTATAACCTATTATTTTAATTTTTTTAAACTAAAATAAACTCAAGTTAAATAAATATCCTACAAAAAATATTCAAGCCATGTATATCCAGCGTGTCCCACAAAAAGAAAAGTGTAAAAATTATGATACCTAATGACTTGAATTTCATAATACAAATTTGAATATAATGTATAATAAAAATATGTTTTTATACATATATTACAGAACCATAAAACTATATTTCAGCCTATATATCAATTAGTTATGAAATTTTATTACTAATTAATTAACAATTCATTTTTAAAATATTATTTCTGGTAATAACTATTTTGTTTTTATGTTTATTTTGGTTTCATATAGTAGGACCATTAAATTATCAAAATTGATAAATAGAATATATAATGGTGAAAATGACATAAAAAAATATATTCACTATATTTATGTATATTAAGCTACTATAGTTTCATATATATTATTAATTGAACCATTTATTGAGGCTCTAAGTCATACATATGGGTTAATATAGATTACATTTTCAAAGTTCATGAAATGATGAACATGTAAATTATATTTTACATTTAAATATTTAATTTTCAAAAAAATATATCACATAAATTCATTTATCATATCCTTGATACCTTCTATGTAAATCATTAGTGAATAAATAATCAGACCCCATCATAAGGTGTTCTATCACCGTACAAACATCCAACATTATCATATTCCCATGAAAATTAAATTAAAATAGTATATATTATATTATAATTAGTGATGATAAATTATATAGTAATTATCATATATATATATATAATATATTCATAATTATATCCTTATATTAGAATCGGTGATGGGAAAAATACTACATTGGTTACTAAGGCAGAAGTATATAGTCCAGATGACTGACGATGTAGATTTCTATTTGATTGATGATATTATAGACATAGGTTATGAAATAAACATAATAACATCCCAATATATGGTAAATACATATTTAGTTATATATAAATTATTAATATAGGAATGAATTTGGTAATTGAGGAATTAAAAAAGAAAGAGAATAGATAAGCAAATTACAATCTCTTAAGGAATCCACATTTGAATATCTAATTAAGGACCCTTGGATTAGATGTTGGGGAATAAAAAAATAAAATTGGACATGGATAAAAAATTCATGGATATATTATCTTAGGATTTTTTTGATCCAAATGGATTATATTTTTTGTCTATGTGAAAATGGTATTTTCAATTATATAATTATAGAGGAGTGACATGTTAATAAATAACAAAAAAACTAAAAATTTGGAACTAACTATCATCTGACGTACCAAAAAAATAAATAAATAATGTACTATTGGAATGGTATTAAGTTTCCACTCTTCCACAAATAAAAACCATATGTACTAAATAGATTAATTATTATCAATTATGTTTACATTTTGCCAATGTTTTTATTTGTCACTATATTAAATTTCTAGTTATTAATTTACCCATGGGATTTTTATATTAATAGTAAAATTAATATTACTATTTTTATATAATTTGGAAGCAATAAATTTTTATTTTAAATCCTAACATTCAAAATAATAATTTATGTTCTTAGAAAATAAATTGAATCATTTGAAAAAGATAAACTAAAAAACTCTCTTTTATCCTTAATAAACCTAATTTCTTTTTTCTATGTTCAGAAATGAATATTAATTGTCACTAATACATATTAATTAATATTAATTATTATGATTCAAAATTATTAATCCATTTTCCCAAATACAATTCAATGAATAAGGATAATATAATTTAATGTAAAACCCCTAGGAGCATGGTGAAAAGAATATTTCAATGGAATGTGTTTAGAATGATATAAATGTCCATTAAATTAAAATTGAAAATTAAATTATTTGCAATGATAATTTTTTACTCATTATATTATTTTAATTATATTTATTAGAATCTATTTTATAATAATATATAAAATTTTAATAAATTAATGGAAATAGGCATCAATAAATAATATCTTTATTCTTTAATAATCACTTAAAATATATTCAATTTTTAAAAGGTAAAAAAATTAACTCAATCAAAATTTTTAAAGCTATATTTAATAATATAATTTTATTATTTCAAATCCCATATATTAATGTTGAAAATTATATTTCCTATTTATTCCAAAATAACTAATGAAATGTTTTTATTGAGAAAATGGTATTTTCAAATCATATAAATGCATTGACAATAATATAGTTAATTTTAATTAATATTAATTAATTATATAAAATCATCTTATATAATTAATAAAAATAATTATACCAATTCAAGATTTAATGAATAACAATATTTATATATATGATTATTTACATATATTAATATTAATAGTGTATTGGTGATTTTTAAAATTTGGTGTTGTATGTAATTAATGATTTAGATGAAATAAAATTTATCCAGAAAATACATTTCACAAAATATTGGAGTTTTATAAAGATAAACAATCATATAAAACATCACAATACACACAAAATATATTATATATTATAAAAAACCAAAATTATCATATATTATAACGTAAAATGGTTCGATGGGAATCATGAACACATCATAAATCAAACTAATGTATCTATACTACCACACATGACCCCCAAAACTTATCTTAATATGATCCCTTAGAATATTATGAATCTAATTCTGATTTCAAATTTAGATAAAATTTGTAATTGTTTTTCGGTATCATCCCCATCATTGATGTTAGGGAAAAAATTGAATGTTTCTTTAGGTGCCTATCAATTTATCCTACATGATCGGGGTCTGTAAATAATCATACTAAATGAAATTATAGAGTAGAATCACAATTTAATTACCTATGAGTTCATAAAATAAATAATATCAAAACCACTACAATTAATATTAGGTTATCTTTCCATAATGTGCTACTTCTAATGAGAAATATCAAACTGCATTATTCGCACTAAGGGTCACGTCTTGAATTCTATTTCCCATTATTTAATTCAACATTCAGGCACTATGATTTATTAATATTTTTTTATTTTTATAAATTTATAGATATTAATTCATTGTCAATAAGAAAATATATGAACTTCAATATTGATCCATTTCTATAGAAGCACTATCATAATTCAACCACATCAAACCAACACCTCAGAAACAGAGCTAAAAACCTAATGTCTCCAAACTACACATAATAAAGCACCAAAAGCCAGATGTAGAAAATATGAAATAAAATATATATAGTCATGAAAGTGTATTAATTTATTGGTATTGATTATTTTAAAATTAAAAGTTTATTCTCAGATAAACTAATTGTTATAACTCATAATCAGATAACTAGTCTATAGTATGAAACATAATAGTTTTTTTCATGAAATTTTTATTCATATTCAATAACATATATTTTATTTTTATTTAATTAGTTTTGTTGTTATCTTAATTATGTTAATTCATTCCACAACAAAATGGAAAAACTAATCTAGCTTATTTCATTGAATAAAATATCATATCATAGAAATTGAATCTCCAAGCATAAAAGGATATTTTTTTCTATAGGCTTAGTGATGTAAGGGATAACGAATCAGAATACTAAATATACATAAGTAAAATCTAGGTAAAACGACCAAACCATGATTTATCATCAAACCAAATTAAAAAAACAAAAAATGTAAAAAAAATCTTCAATGATGTAGAATAAAGAAATAATGAATTAGAATCGATGATAAGAGAAAAAAACATGTAGAATCCTTGATAACAAATATTTTGAATCCATGTGTGATTGGAAAATATCAAATGTTGTTATGGATTAAAAAAATTAATTGAAAAAATGATTTTTTAGATAATGAATTCGAGAATGAGTTATGCCAGAAGGAGACTAGGATTTACATAAATCATATAAATCTCTCTATTAAGAAATTGGATGGATGGTTATGGTAATGAATATTTAATGAATAACATGTGATCAGAAAAAATTTAATCATTCTAATAAATGCAATCTGATTTCATATCGTAACCATGTCCATTATTTTAAAGGATGGGGCCGAGAATCATTTTATTATTAGAGAGAAGACCTCTTTTGATTGGGTAGAGTGAGACCCATAACACAGCCTGAAGGCCCCAGCCAAGTGGCATAAATATTTGGCATGAAAATATTAATCCTATAAATATATATCAACTAAATAACACTATTTATATTCATGAAAATGAAGAAAAATTACAGTATTAAACAGAAATGAAAAAAAATATAGAAAAAATGTGTGAATATACCCAATAAATCATTATTCGTATTGTGAGTGGTGATTAACAATGTAAATATTGAATTACTTATTTATCACATAATGTCAAAAAAATCAATTAAATACGAAAATTCACATTATAACATGATAATATGTTCTGAAATAATACAATGACTATCGATAATGAAATCAAGAGGGATAGAAAATGTGTTTATAATGATTAAAAAAAAAATTTGGTTTATTTGCTCATGTTGTAACAGATGAACTAATATTTTGTGATAATTAATATTAGTGGTCATAAAATATGTTTTCAAATGATATTAAAAATGATATTTTCATATGTATGTAGAAAATATTACTTATAATATGACATGATTCAAAATAATTTTAATTCAATGAAAAATTAGATATATATAGAAACATAGATATATATAAACAATTTCATTATCCATGAAGATGTTTAGTTAAATAAAATTTGATTTGTTCATTGGTAAACCTCATTATTGTCAATGTAAATACATTTTTTTTCATCATGGTAGAATTTATATCATATAATGATTTTCACTGAATAATTATTTCTTACGATAATTTTTTTTTATAAATTAAAAGTTATGATATATCATTAAAGGGAAGAAGATATAAATTATTTGGGAAACCTTCTATGACTTTTTATTGAAACCAAACCCAATTCGGGAAGATTTTATTTGTTTAATTTTTTCTCTATAGCACGTGTATATCATGTATTGATGACTAATAAGTATATTGAGTCATTACTACTTTTTTACAATGTTCTAAATTTAAATGTTTTTTCTTCCATTAATTTTTTAAAAAATAAAATATATTTTTCATCACTAAACATTTATAGTAATTTATTTAAAGTGATATAAATACTAATTAATGTGAGTAGATAAATGAAAAAATATAAGGATGGTCATAAGATTACTCTTGATTTATTTTGATTCAAATTTAGATATTTTTGAAAAAAAAAAGTAATTATATTAAATAAACCAACTATTTTACTTACAATATCTATATTTTAACCTGATCAATTCTATTTCAAATTATTTCATAAATTGAATTTCAAATTGGATACTCAATTAAACACCAACCATCATTATTTTTTCACTCTTACCATCTTATGGTACTAAATGATTTTTTAATATCATTTCATACAGTTTACGATTAGTATTAATTTTCAATGTTTATTTATTTTCATTTTATTATTTAAATAATTATAAATTTTTTAAATATTAAATATATACAACAAATATATTTCCATACTTTCATGATCAAAATATTGGTCCAGGATAACTGAAAATTAAAAACACATTAAAAATGTAATTTTATATTTTGGAATTTATTAATGTTAAATATAAAAATCTAGTTAAACTATAAAAAATGTGATTCTATAATTATTTATTTTTTTATTATTAAAATTATTTATTGAATTAATTTTATTTTTCATTTGGAGAAGTTGAATTTATAAGGATATCTTCATGTGATTCAGCAAACAAATATGGCGTGCCCATTCTATGGAACATGAAGGGAATTATAATATAATAGAGATAAGATTAAACACGTATAATGTGATGTTTGATACATTCAAAATGAATCATGATGAATCTACCACTATGTTATATCTTATGATATATTAGTTACGAAATACTATTGTTACTTCTGGATAGAAGATGACTGAGAGAGCTTAGGTAATGTGTATATTGATAAGTTTACTTCATTGATAGTGTGGTACCATAGTCTCTATATGATAAACATATGAAATCATTTAACTATATTTTAATGATTTAATTACAAACAGAATGATTTCAAAAGAAGAGATGATGTTTAAAAATGATGTGGATTGATTAAAATGGAAATATTTTTTTATTAAATCAACACAGTTGAATGGTAATTATGGTCATTCGCCATGTAGTTTTTGTGGAAGTAAATATGTTCTACAAAGTGATCATTGAAAATTATATTTGTCTTAAAAAATTATTATTTTTTAATATGTTTTTATTTTTTTAGAATTCATATAATTATAAAACTCTTGAAAAAATGAAAAAAAACAATTATATGAAAGCTGAATTATCAGATGATATATTTATATAATAATGAAATATATAAATATATATTTACTACCTCATGATTGTGTTTTAGATGTGGTATCATAAAAAAGATGAAATTATAAATAAATAGATGAAATCAACATGTAATACATATGATGATATCTTCAGTAACCAATATTCAATCCTAGAAGATATGAACAAAAATTAAAATGTATAATTTATATATTCTTTTTAAATGTTACCATCTACATCATATACATATAATTATGATTATTCTGAATTGTGAATTTATTAATTATAAGAATATCATGTTATGCTTAAAGACACAATAAATATGGTATGATATAAGAAAATAAATTTTCCTAAAATGATCATTATTTATGTAAAATTGAAAAATACGATCTAAATATATAAAAGGAAAATAATATTAATCAAATAAAGTAAAAATTTTATTATAATTTCTTAAAACACAATTATTAAATGGGATTAAAGTTAATTCATTGATATTAAAAAGTCATTGAATGTCATCTAGGTGATCAAAAAAATTAAAATTCATATGTAGAGTTTGTTATGGATCCAGGTAGCGAGTAATGAAATATAAAAAGTATTTCATCCCCTACCCTGAAAAATAAATTTTGACTCCATTTAAAAGACCATTATATGAAATAAATATAATATGTTTAGGAATTAATTATTTTCTAAATATGTTATTTCTAATACTAATGGGACTATAAAACAATTTTTTATTTTTATGTAATTATATCATAACATATAATTTCATATAAAAAAAGACATTCCAAAATAATTTCCTATTTGATTTTATAAAAGGAAAATGTTTTACATTCCCCAAATAATCATATGTTATATATAGTATTGATATTACAAGCTTATTACAAAAAACTATTCAATAATTAATAATCATATAAAATTAGAGGGTAGAAAGGTTCCATTGTTTTATAATAAAAATTGAATGATTCTTTGAAATGTATAATTTTTAAATATGAAATTGTTCTTATTTATATTATTTTATTTATTAATGGTTGGTATTGGAATCAAAATAACATTTCAAGGGTTTTTAATATGGTTTTTTTATTATAATGTATCATAATTCTTGAATGATTTATGATTCCAAAAATGATTTAGTTTATCCTATATTATACCATGCTACTATTTTTGTTGTTGATTTTGATTTGAGATATTAAAAAAATATTCTTTGTTATTATATTTCAAAAGAGATACTAGTTTATGGATTAAGTTAATATGACCATAGAATAAATAATCACATATAAATATAAATAAGAATGGTTATTTCAAGGATATACCGAATTCATAACCCAATTAATCAACTGTGTGAAATATTTTATAAATGGGTAATAAATAAAATTTTCATTATAATAAATTAAACTGATGTCTACCTATCAATAAGTAGATTTGGTTTATATAGACTTATTTTGACTATCGTTAGTTTCATGATTAATTAGAAAAATATTTTTCATTTTATTATTGATGTATTTTCATATTATACATATATGTTTTCATTAGTCATAGATGTCATGATCCTTCTAGTATATTATAAATATTAATTTTAGTAGGGAAAACTTGTAGATTCACTGTCAAATCATTGATAAGTGAAATTTGAAAATAGTTTCTAAATAAATAATATTAATCACTATCATCACAATACTGATATACTATTAATTTTTCTCTACCCTTAATAGATGAATAATGGTGCCATTGAAAGGATAAATATGATCCACAAAGAAATTGTAGAGGCTATTATATCAAATAATGAAACACTATTCAAATTTTGGGATAAAGATTTTAAAACATATATTAATGTAAAAATAATAATAACTATTATAAATTTCATAAAATAGATACCAATTAAATTACCGAATGGTTCAAAACCAAATATAAACTATTTTGGTATTTTTGGATGAAAATAATACATTCAAAATATATCTGTGTTCTTTTAGAATGTTTCAAAAAAAAAATATCAATGAAATTTTATTTGTTACTAAACCAATAGTAATATTTAAACTATCATTAAAAATTGATTTAATGTTATAGAAGATTCAATTACATTTTCCATCCATGATATATATTCACATGAAATCAAAACATTTGTAGAATTTCATGAGTATGATATATCAAATTATAATATCAATAATACCACTAAATATACCGATCATTCATTAAATATACTATATAAATCATATCTTAGGGATCCTTTTGTCTTTTAAGGCTAATCGTAGACCTTGGAGAACCATGTAAATTTATCTTTTCTACCTTTAGAAAAAAACCATCCAATTGATGATATTTTTGAATACCATGATAAATATACTCAAATCCTACCGTGAAAATGAATCTAGATTGGACATTTTTCCCTATATTCACAAATTGATCTTATAAATATCAATAATGAAACCAATGACAAGATTTCGGAATTTTCTATTGAAACAACACATAATTTGTTTTAATTAAATAAAATATAGAATTTTTAGATATTCACAATGAAAACATAACTATTAAACCTATTGGGGTCTATAAAATAATGGTTGTTGATTTTGTAATAATAATTAAAAATAATGTTATATTGTTCTATCAATGTTATATCCAAGCCGAATGAACTAAGAAAGAAGAATTTGTTTTTCATTTAACTAATAATTAACCAATCATAATTCAAATTTTACATAAAAAATAACTACATTTAATATTATATAATGTGGATGTCATGATTGTACTTTTTAAATGGATGTAATATTGATGATGTATTGGTTGATTAAAAAATTTGTTTCGAAAATATCCATTTTTCAAAACACAATATAAAATTAGATAATGATTTACATGGTTTGAAATAATTTTAAATAAATTATTACACAAAAACCAACTCTTTTCCAATTAAAAATTGTTTTATACAGTGTGTTTTAGCCTATACATTATTTAAAAAACAATTTAAATGGTTTTAGTAATTCAAGTATTTGTTGACAAATTTTTTTTGTATGTGTTAATAATATATTTTTAATATAATTATAAACATTTATAAAAATGATAATTAAAGGATTATATTGGATATGGTAAAATTCATTCATGGTTTGGATGTCCTCTAAAAATAAAATGCATTTTCATTAAACCAAAGAAAATTTGGAAACAATGTTTTTCAATTATTGTTAATGGGTTTCTCAAAAGGATGTGATACTCTATTGAGAACCACATATACAATAGATATAGATTATAAAATCAACCCATTTATTCCAACCAACTATAGATTTATAATAGATATTTAACATTAATATAAATTTAACTGTTATGATAATATGTTTACTGTGTCTGTATGTGAATGTTTTCAAGAAAACCCTTATTTGTAACATTTAACAACAAGTAATATAATTTCATATAAATAATAGAATAAATTCAGGACTATTATATTAATGGGGATATCATTTTTATCTAATTTTTTTATTTTTATTTTTATTTTTTGGCAGTAAGTTTGATAAATATCATCATTTTCAACATTTTTTCTTATATTAATGTCTCTAATATCAGGATGTAGAATTTAAAAAAATATATATATAATTTTTTAATATTGATTATATATATATTGAAGAATTAATATATTTAATATATATATATATATATATATTATTGTAAGACTACATGATGATTCATTTAAATTCATATATATCTTTCTAAACTGTAGTAATGTTAATATTGAATTTTTATAAAAAAATGTATTTAAATAATGAAGACACCGCATTGGTAATAGAAATAACTATTTAAAAAATAAAATTATAAATTGTAGATACATATCAAGAATCCATTACCACATGAAATAATCGTAAAAATAATATATAAATTTGATGATTTATTATAAATGAAATTATTATAGGCATGGGTAACGAATGTATTAATAGGATTAATAACTACAATAGGATAATGGTACGATATAGTGGATCTTAAAATCTAATAAATATTTATGTTTTTATACTATAATTAAACCATTAGAATACATTCTATTTCATGTTGTTCATAATGTTACATTTTATAGTTTTCTTAGCTATACTCTACCAAGGATGGACTTATTGATTATGGGATAATTAATTTTGTTTATGTAATTCCTTAATAAAGATAATTTAGGATAATATGGTGTTGAATTGAATAAATGAATATTATATTATAATAACTTTCTTGGATGTTAAATAATTTAGGTTCCCATAAACATTGTGTGGTGAAATATTGATAGTATATGGAATAGATGTTAATCATAATATCAAAATTGGTTAAATATAATTATAGGATAGTCAAGTTTTGTTATGAAATTTAATAAACACATAAAATTCGCATCTTGTTTAATGAATAAAAAACAATCTTCTCTATCTATAATTTACCAATTTATGTGAAAATTTTATACATGAATGTGACAAATAAATTTAATGGGTTAACCTAAACTGGGATACATCAATGTAAAATAAAATGGGAATATTACTCTGTAAAAATATAGTATAAAACATCGATATTTTGCATGGTTTAATGTGGAATAATTGTCCCTCTTGGTTTACAGCCAATAAAAATTTTAATGGTAGTTGATATTAATATTTTTATTTGATAAATTCTTTATTAAAAGCTTATTATGTTGATCACATTAGTAACTATTTTTTACACCTTATTTGGTGAAACGAAAATCATTAACTTCATCTACATGATGAAACCCGTTTACTATATAACTTATATTCAATCTCTCTGGGATCACATAATGTTCACGTTCGTGAAACAATAAGTACTTATTTCACCAAACCTCAATTTTTTCCCATAAAAAATAATCATTTGTAAATTAGAATATATTTACAGAACAACCAACTTTTTTAAAACTCACAACATTTTTTATACTCATAATATTACATAATGTCACATATAATTCTAGAAAATTTCATTAATAAAAAAATTGATGATATTATTAAAAATATCATGAACTAAAAATGATATCTAAAATCAGTTTCATGAATTCAACTCATTTAGATTATTTTTAAGCCTAGATTTATTCTAAATACAGATATCTGTCAATTTATAGACGTCCCCCTCCCCTTTGATAATTTTCTATCTTCTCCAAAAAAACTATTTAATAAACTCTTCTGAATTTATTTAATATAAATCCATGTCTTCTCGAAACATTTAGAAAATATTCCATTTGAGAGGCTTCATATATATGTGCAACATCCCATCATTCCTTTTGGACTCATCCATCTTTAATGAGTCTGTTTTTGAATAAAATCCATAACTTATTGAATTCAAAAACAATTTATAAGAACCAAAATTACATAAAACATTGAAAATTATTTAATTCCATTAATTTTTAATATATTTATGAGGTGTCATAGAAAATTTTATCATGCTAGAACACCATATTTGTGTCTTTCAATATATTTTTTTAAAAATCAAACATAAAACATAACATTGATAACTTGAGTGATTTTTCCAAATAGTAACCCATTATGGTTTTTTGGAAACACTTTATCCTTGGATTTCACATTAATAATTTTTATATCTTATAACAAAATATGAATCTTGAAATTATATATTGTAATCAATTATAAACAAAAAACAAAATAAAATCCCACATGGTTCATTAATGGATGGAAAAAGGAGTTTTAGAAAATACTAATAATTTAACACTTATTTCCAAAATATTAATAAATTGTCATCACAAACCCCATCTATCGTGATATATATCCTTTGATCAACAATATTTTTAATCATCATATTTAAATTTTCTCATACCATTCTAGTCCCTCTATTAGATTCTCCACAGTCATAATCAAGATTTTTAATCCCATGTGTCCAATAAAACCAATTTACAATCGTTATGGATTTATAATTTTAATGAATACATATTAAAATATAAGTAAAAGGAAGATTGTATATTAGTGAGATTGGGTTACCCTTGTACACATGTTCATTTTCATGATGTTGAATGAACTCTATAATCTAGTTTATTCATTTGTAATGTCTCTTTAGGGGAGACCTTTGTTAGAATGTCTGGAACCTATAGTTTTGTAAGAACATTCTCCAACATCATAAGACAATGCATTATCTTCACTATATTAAAATGATCCAATATTTAAATTTTTCCATCCATGACTTATCTACAATATATTTCCATTGATTTAAACAAAATAAATTTTATTAAATGGATTCCAATAATTGGAATCACTTTAACTCTAATGTCATCGAGCTACTGCCATGTCTGTAGTAACAATGTACAATCTTTTTTCACTGCAAAATATTCATCATATTTGATTTAAATGAAATAAATTTACATTTAATGATTATATATGAAATACATAATCCAACAATATGGAGTAAATCACCTAATATTGATTTTATATCATCTTATGAACATCCCCAATTTATAGTTATCTTTCCCTATAACCCTTCTTGCTAATTATCATTATAGAGAAAAAAATCCACAATGAAGTTGATATAAAAAAGTATTATTTTTTAAATTCATGTAATTGTTTTCATATTTATTACATTGATTCCATGATTATGGAATTTACGAAAATATAAATCGGGTAGTTTAGCTATTAAGAATAATTGAAATCCATTATTTACAAGTATTTTTTGACATTAGACTCTTTTCCATCATCATCTCATTAAAATTTCATCTGAGCATCCACATGGGTTGTCATCTACATAGAATTATATATTCTAAATCATATGAAAACATTGTTTATGTATTTAGATTTATAAATTAATGTTCCATTTCCAAATTGTATCACTTGTAAAAAAACAAAAACTCTACTTCACCAATCATTAACATTCCTCTCTATTTTTCATGTATTATGAAAAAAATTTACACTCCACTTCATCTAATCCACCATATGTTTTCCATCGACAATCAATAATGAAATAATCCTATTATTACTATCATTGATTAATTATAGATTGTAATAATCTCCACCATACTGAAAACCATGTTTCATAAAAAACTAATCATTCGTAAATATAATGATCATAGTGATTTATAAAATACATATAATTCCAAACAATGATAAAATACACATTTCTCATCTGCATGAATGAAAAAACAATATAATGTCTAGATATACACTTTTTATTAAAGAACAACTTCCAAAATTATTACATGAGATCCATCTATAATTCATTGAACATTAATTACACATATATGAATATGAATAAGGGAATATTATCAGGACTTGAAATTGGTGAAAACATATCATCATCATTGATTCCCGAAATAAAGTGTATCCAGTGAACATAGTTATTTTTTTTATAATAAATAATACAAATTCATTTTCATCTTTTAAGAATAACAATTGGGGCTAATAAATTTTTGTGCCTCTATTCTTGAAACAATATGTTATATATGATTCTTTTAATAATGTTCAACCTCTTCATTTATATAATGAACCGTGATATAATATCTTGATGTTTCATCTAACAATTAGATAATACCTATGAGAGTAAGTATACCCATAATAAATATATTATTCCTTGTGTATGAATTGGAACTACCTGTCAGAAAATATGTTTTTTTTCTACCAATTTTAGCTCGACTATACGACTTATGTGTATATAATATTTGAAATCCATATCCCCAAAAATTAGTATCTTCTTTTGACTTTTCATTCTCTACATCAACTATCCCAGACATACTTACCTTTTCTTCACTATCATTAATGAAATATTCCTTATGTTTTTTAATATTCTATTCATTAAATATTATAATAAAAAAACTCAATACATCTATAAGACACATATTAAAAAATTAATTTTGTTTTTTATTTTCAAATTGGAGTTGGAAGATCCCCTCATCTCAATGAGACTCAATATTTTTTATTTCTCATTGTTGAGAATGAAATAATTACATAAAAAATTTCAAAGTATGTCAATGTTGAATTATTTCCAAACCACATCTCATATAATGTATTTTCTTATTTAGGACATAAAAAACCCCTATTGGATATATATTCCAATTTTATGAAAGACATATTCTATGAATCTATTGTATTTCCATTTTAATAAAAATAGTTCATCCTTGTTATTTATGATCCAATTTATCCTTTCAAATAGTTAATTTTTTCATGGAGTTATCACCCAAACACATGATACAATATAAATTATTTTATAAAACACCCTCAACCTAATTTTCTTTGAAATTAGGACCTTTATTTTATAAAAATTCATAATCTTTAATCAATTAATATTTTTGTACTCTTGTAGATAATGTTTTATGTGACGAAATATGTTTGATTTATCGAATATTAAAAATTTATATGAAATATTGTATAAATTAGAAATTAAAATAAAATAATTCAAATTCTTGTGAAATAATATTGGGGACATAATTTCATGAACAAAAACATGAACTATTTCTAGCACAATTTTTTAATTTTTTAATTTCTCCGTATACTTTTTCTAATAAAACAATAATTATGAAAATCATTGAACATGTGTGTATAATCATGTTTTATCATAGAGTTATATTCACCTACATCACATTTGACCACATATTCTATTGATGGTTGGAATATATTGACAATAATTTTATACCATGAAATAGTCTCTCCCTCCTTTGATATAATGAATATATCATCTTCCCCACATAAAAACTAGAGATTCCCCTTCATGATATTTACATATAAAAAAACTATATAATATTATTCAATAATGATACATAAATTATTTGTAAATGATATTTCATTAATTGATTACCTCAATTTTCTATCTCATCAAAATTCATTATTGATACCTTATATATCAAAAACATCAACATATTTCATATTTGAACTGAAAAATTCGGATTTAACTCAACCAATAATCTCTAGACTTATTCATTTGTAAGGTGACAACACATTATTTTTCTTTTATGAATGTAACATGAAATTTATCTCCCATCATATAGGATATATATCTAGTTGTTAAGAATTATTCACTAGAATGATATTAAAATTTATTTGGAATTTAGGCAACAAATCCCTATTGAGATATTTTATTTTTGACACAATGTATTTACTTCATACCAGTTGAGGTCTAATACTCATGATATTTTTCATAACATGTTGAAAAAGATTACTTTTACATAAGTACAATTCAATTTTTAGTTTTATCTAATTCATTCATTCGTAGATATATTTCATACAACAACATTGTTTGTTCCCTGAAAAATTCCTCTACATTAATAATGAGAAATATGTGGTCATGTTGCTGAATAATACACACCCAAAATAATGACATTGAAAATAATTCTTACAATATTAAAATATATGGGACCAATATTGTTTCACTAATCCACTCTAGTATATATTATTTATGGACGATAAATTTTGATAATGTCTCATTCATTATAATGAAATAAAACTTTATATGAATAGTATTCATAATCTATATTTTTTGAACTATATTCAGTGTGATCATTGAATCTTATGATTTTAATTTGTACTAATATTAACTTTTGACCTCAGAGTGGGTTCTTGCAGTCTCATATCAATCATAATTTCATTCTCTTTGTTATTAAGCCCCATTCAATCCTTGTAATTGTTATATTATTTTTTATTCTATTTTGTTAGACCTCAATTCTCCTAAAACTAATTCTGGGTCACCCAATTGATATATTTTCTAATTTCACACTAGTAAACATGAGTATATTATCATTTTATATTATTATTAAATGGTTTCAATAATCCTATTTCTATTTGTGGGTATCTTTAATTTTATCTATTTTAATGTTAGTTAAACTATGAATCTTTCTATTTTTGTTCATCAACTATAAAAATGAAGTCAACATCCTTTTATGAGTTACATTGAGTTCAATTGATTTTTATTTTCAATTTCTCCCATCAACTCACACTAATATTATTTCTATATATATATATTTAAGGATTGTAATCATTAACCAATCTGTTAGCTTTCTTAATTGTGGATCAACAAACATCTATATCCACAAGGGGGAAAATATCATTCATCCAAGAGATCATACCTTCCATTGATAACTCATTCATCATTTTTAAATACTCCTACCATCCATTAGATAACCATAACACACACCATGAAATTTTTTACATGATCAGTATATTTTTATATCACCTCATCCTCATATTCTTCTAAACTATCAATTTTTTAAAAGAATAATCTTCTTTTTGAAATATATTTTCTATATTTTTTCTTAAATATCATATATATTGAACACATATTAAAAGAAATTTCCATATTAACTTAATAATCATAATGAGACTTATTATAGAATATTTTCCTAATATGTAAATCCTTTCAACATACATAAATATGATTGGATGTTTCTCATTTAGTGTTCATTGTAGTATTTGTATATTTTAGGAATGGAATGATATTACATAAAAATTATTCTATTTATTCACCATATTTAATATTGAACGTAATCATGGTTACAAATTCCACCACTATTGTTATAATCCATGTTTCCACTGAGTCATTTTAATATGTTATCATATTATAAAAAAAATATTACTTCAATAAGTATCATATTTTAACTCCATTTGATCATTATCATCTAGTAGAGGTGGAACCTATCTCCAGATTCACATAATTATATTTAAAAAATTTTGAATTTCACATTGGCCACACATTTCACCCACAATAACAATCACTTAGTAAATGACTATATATATATAATGTCTCTATGGGGAATTATAATGTTCTTATATTTTTTCCATGGAACCTATAAATTTTCTTCCCAAACAATTGATTATCTATCACAGATATTTTGAATCCTTTCCCACAAAACATGTGTTCACATAAAATATTTCACCTTCGTGTACAGTGTGTTAGTTAATGTTTCTCTTATAAAATTTATTCCATTGAAATTATAATATTTTCCCTCTATGTATTATTATAAAAAAATATCCACATTCAACACTATAAGATATATAATTTATCATTTAAATAAATTAATCTATATATAATGATTAGAGGTACTGTTGTATCTGATTCTTCTACAAATAAATATGCTTACCATTAATTATCAGAATCAATTGGTCATGAAAATAACTTATTGAAATAATTTAAATATAAAATAGTATTTTCACCATTCCCTATGATAAATTTTATATCATCATTACGTTATATAACATGATATTTTTTAAATCATGGTATGTAATATTTAAGAAAAATCACAATCTGAATGTTTTTTAATAATAAACATTTCTCTCATTCCCATATTATTTTATCATAGGAAATAAAATAATTCATGATAAAAAAAACTTTATATTGTTAAAAAATATTGGACTATGTAAAAGTAGAATCTATATGTAATGTGCTTGTGTATCAAAGCCAAAAATTAATAATACTACTTAAAAACAAAGGATTTTAATCACTATACCTACTAGTTTACAAGAGATCTAAATTTTAAAGCACACATGACTCTAAACTATATTATGATCATTGACCCTTCAGAATATTATTTTTCTTATGACTTAAATCATTCTATTTTACACCTCATTGAAAAAATCATGAAATTATATCTTTATCTATGAGATAAATACCTATTTAACAAATAATATACAGTTCACATATAAATCCCAATAATGAAACCCAAATCCCATAATTCATAAATCTTTACAATTCTTCAAAAACATTACTGTTTTGGTAAACAAACATGTTACACAAAAATCACGAATTTTAGAAAATATAAATCTGTTATGATATTCACAACATCCATGAAGAAAACATAGATTTCCCAAAATAGGCATTCATCAAGAAAATTATGATCTTATAAAAACAATAATGTAAGAAAAATAATCAATGAATCATGTAATCAAAATTACTAAAATTAGTTTTATTATTTTCAAGAAAAGTATTTTTTATGTAATTTGGAGAGATATTAAAAAATATTCAAACCATAATAGATAGTATTATACCTTTATAAAACAAATGTGGTCATAGTGTTTATTATATGAAGCAAACTCCAAGGGATTGGGAAATTATTCCATCTATGGAAATTATGAATCATCTTTTCTAATAATAATTTTATAAATAACATATAATAATGAATTTGTAGAAATATAATTTACATGTCATTGATTAATTTAATAAGAATGAGGATTTGATATTTTCTCAATTACTTTTGTTCCATGGGCACGTGTTCTACATCTATAATATTTTTTCATATTTGTAATTTTATTGAAACTATATTTTGGATATTCAATTCCACTGTATTCTCAATGGCATTCAAAAGAATGGTTTTTTTCATTGAATTTTTGGCAATTTGTTTCTCCACTACTTCACTTACCTCCCCACTCTCATAAATATGATAATTATTTTCCCTTTCTAAGACAACATCGTACAGATAAATTCCATTAGTTTATTCAAGTGGTCTATCCTTCCTAATTGGTGCCTCAATGATCATTTCGATTTCAATAGTAGATTACTATATTGGTGGATCCTCTTGGTATTTGGTAACATCCATTGATAAATTATAATCTATATTTTCTTTATTTGGGAACATGGAAGACTTCCCAAAATTGGTACCATATCCTTCTGATTTAAAAGTCATATTTTTTAGGTGATATAAATAATGATTTTAGGACTCGTTCATTATCCCTACATTAACTGAATAATCATGAATGTCAATTAACCTTTTCCACCCTTTCACAAATCTATTTTGGAAATAACTAAGAGCCTCTAGATTTTTTTTTCAGATTTATATCTTAATATAGGGATACCCTGTAATTTTAGAAATTGATCCCCCTTATAAAGTCATTCAACCATGGCACAAACTTTTTGTAGAACTCTTCAGGTTTAATTTTTAACCTCAATGAATATCAAGACATATGAAGATATTTTTTATAACCCATCTACATTTCCATCCTAGATTGGTGTTTGAAGACAATACTAGTGAAGAAAAACAATAGCAACCTTGTTATAGTGAATATAATGGTAAATATAAGATATTTTGGAATTTTATATTTCTAGTTTTCTACCCTTAAATGGGAGATTATATCATTATATGGACCCCACACCTATTGCTCTTATATTTTATTTTTCCTTCTAATAGAATAAATATTTAATGTATTTTTTACTAATATGGAGAGAAATATAAGACCCCTATCTGGATTAATACTCTACCCATCCATATATTAAATTTTATTATATCTGAATGTTGATGACTAATTCATAAGGGATTGGAGAAGTTACCCTATTCTAGTGATGTTTTCTATAATCAAGGCACAATAAAAACGATATAAATTATTTTTAATCATTTTATGATAGTGTGTGTTGATAAATACGATGTGCTATATTTGTTTTCAATATAGTTAGGAAGTCATCCAGAAAATTGGATTCATAATACTGAATATTAAATCTTGGGATGTTAGTTTTGGAATACTATTCTCCTTAAGAGATAGAAATTCATGATTTTGTGGTTGTAGATAATAAATATTGATATGAGGATAATAAAGGGATGAGTAGTTATCCTAATAATTATGTTACCAAATATTTTATGGTCTATATTATGGTTGATCCTATAAGAGATGGTCTAACATCTAAGGGGTCACAACTCACTAATATGTTATGATTAAACTTATTCTCACATATTTCAATTGTGACCTAAACAAATTTTATTAAGTTTAGAGTCCTCCAATTTTCAATAAAATAGAAGATGATATCCTGAATGTGAAATATAAAAGTGACTATTTTTCAAAGAAAATATCTTCTTTTATATTTTTCTTTATTCTTTTCCATATAGTCATGTGAGTGAATAGTAATCATGATGATAATATTGAAAATCCCAATATCCTTGATAAGAAATCTATTCATGTTTTATATATAGATTTCGTACCAAATTTTCAAAACACATTATCACCTATTTGAGAGTATCATGTTAATATTAAAACTTAGGTGATATGTTAAATATTCTTTCCACACCATTTTCTACTAGACATTGATCAAATAGTATAGTTTCTTGGTTCTCCAAATTATAAATTTTCTCCTAGAAATGTAGTGGTAGTTATAAAATAATTAATCTATTCAGTTCCATAAGTGGAGATAAATATTAGAATAATTTACAATAATAATGGATTTATATAAATACCATTAATGTATTAGTTTAGAATCACCATTTATAGCTCATTCCCTTAATTGGATCATCCTCCACCTCCATAATTTTCTCCTCATGAGTCATTTAATTCATATGTTTAATCATATTTGACATATCATTTTTTGATATTATTAAAATTATTAATGCTTACAAGTATATTCTAAAAGAATATATTCTAACTATAAAGAGTAAAAATATGTATGATTGAAAATATGAAATAATATATATAAATGAATGTGTATTATACCATATACAGTCAATGTTCTCATTAAATACATATAACAACACAACTTTTTATTAAACATATAAACATGGTTTATTTTATAAAATCCTCACATGATACAATATAGAATATCAAAAGATCTAGTGCCTTTGTGGATTAGGAAAATTACATAACGACTTAAACATGAAAAACAACTTCATTATAGAAAACATCCTTTAGATGACCACTATATTCCCTTGTGCTTATCATTGCATGGGATAAATGGGGGAAATGTATAAGTAATGTGTGAGTAATAAATCCTATAAAGGGAGTAAGCAAGTAATAACATGAAAAATACAGTACATTTTAGGAATTATGTATATCAAAGGAGAATAAAATAAACATGAAAATAAAGGCATGATATTTCAAGATTATCATAAATGAAAATGTGGCATCAACGGATAACATGATATTATCCTAAGCCAAGGATCATTACACATGGATCACGAGTATATCCTCATTGAACATGAATTATCATGAGTAAAACCTCAGTTCAAATGACGTATCATTATACAAATATTTACATAATGAATTTGAGCGCTATCAGGGCTTACCCTTCTTAAACATTTCATTTCATTCATAAATGGGCCACATAGATCATACAACATGGATTCATTAAACATCGCCATTTATTCCACGTTAAAGGAATGAGTAATTCATATATGATACTCTAAAATAAATAAGTAAATGTTCATAAAGGTGAATACCTTTTATAGTGAAATGTCCATGGTATTCAGTACATAATGACTTTGGCATTAGAAAAATCACGGTGCAATTTCAGCAGCATAATGGCATGACAAAAGAATTGATAAAAATGATGATGAGAGAAATAGGGGTTTCTCCTCATATTTAAATTATGTAGAAAGTAAGGGGGTTATATATATAAATGTCTCAAAAAATGTATGAGAACTATGATTGATAATACAAAACAATTTCTTGAATGTGAATGAGAGGAGATAAATTCATTACATAATTTCGGTATGGTAGAAAGTGTAAATGGGAGGCATTAATGAGAGATAAAGGGGTATCTCATAATATCCAACACATGGAGTTGAATATAAGGGAAGTTAAATATCATAAACAAACATTTTTAATTAAAATTAAAAGGGTATTACAACATAATGAAACATGGATAAAAATATTAATGAAAGGAACCTATTACTTAAAAGTGTGATCCCAAGGGTTTGGGAGAATTTTTGGGAGTTTGGGGCTCCATGGGAGGATTATAAATAGAAAAGGAAATATTTTTTTCTAGCTACAAAGGCATTGAGTGTAGAGGAAGATGGAGAATGGGTGGGTTTATATAGGAAAATAAAAGAATTCATTATTATTATTGTTTTGGAAACAACACATTAAACTAATCAAAAGCTGAAACCATTCCATGGATTTTTCCCATGTTTTTTCCCAATGTGGAGTGGAAAAAAATTTAAAAATGAATGGCTGAGCATCTTAAAATATTAGGCTTTTTATGTGAAGGTGTGACACAGTCTTAAGGAAATCAATTTAAAAATATAGAATGTTTTATAAGTCCTCAAGGGTCCACTAAATATTTTTAAAATAAAAAAATCCTAAAACCACTTAATTTTAATGTTAAAACATATATTTTCCAAATATAATTTTTATAGGATTTTGTTAAACCACTATTGGGTCATTTTGTTGTCATAAAACATATTATAAATTTTAACAGAATTTAATTTCTACCAAACAATTCGACTATCTCATAAAATTAGGTAAAATTCATCACTAAATAATTTCAACATCCTGATTCCAAAAATAATAGTAATTTTATCTAAATAATTTTCTATATATGTCAATTATTACTTTTAAAATAAAAACTGACATTTATGTAAAATTCAAGGGTTTTGATAAAAACGGATTTCAAAACTTAATAATAATCATTATTGAATTCATAAAACTTATTTGACCATTTATATTTAATAAAATTTAATTTAATAATAATATTTCATTAAAAATTATTTAATTAAAAAATCCAATAATTCATCAAAATATATTATTTAATTGAATATTACCTAAAAATAATATTTTCATATTAAAACCCATTTACAAAGTAACAATAACAAAATGAATGTATATTATTTATTACATAAAAAATGAAATCAATCATTATGTTACGGTCTTATTTGATAACCCCTTATTACACATGCATAATTCCAAAGGGTAAGATGTGCGATGGTGACATACTCTTTGGGTGTCTTAGATAACAACACTCGAGTGGAAATCTCTATCATCTTTCACTTCTCTAACAGGTGGTTCTGTTCGAGTTTAACATCTTTAAGCTCGGCTTGGTCTTGGTAATGAGCGAAAACCAATGATGAAACCTCCTTTCCGAGCTCTGAAAAATGGGCTTTGTAGGGAGATATTCTACTAGATGAGGCCATCACTTCCTTTGACTCTATAAATTAGATTTTTTAAAGTCCTATATTTATACTAATCATGTGATCACTGGTCAATGACTATATTTGTAACAGTCACAATTTTTATCAAGATTTTAAAAATCCTAAAACATAAAACCAGACAAGTGAATATGTTATGTATCCAATTTTCTTATTATAAAATATAATTAGATAAAGAGGATTTTTTAGTAACAAAACATTATGTCATTACAATATTCCCCCCTATATGAAATTTTTCCCTTGAAATTTTCTTTTCCAAATGTAAAGAAATGTGGGTAACTCTACTTCATCACTTCCTATGATTCCAACGCTGCTTCTTAAAACTATTGGTATCGCCAAAACACCTTGACGATGGAAATTGTCTTATTTCCTAGAACTTTTTGTCTATGATCTATGATCTTCACCAGCTTATCTTCATAAGAGAGGTCATTAAAAAATGGAACCACCTCTGGATTGAGTACATGCAATGGGTTAGGTTTGTACTTCTTCAAGATTGATACATTGAACACATCATCTACTTGAGATAGGATTTGTGGGAGTTCAAGTAGATATTCCACTACTCCAAAGCAATCAAGAATGTAAAAATGGTAAATTTACCATTCACTATGATTTCCCTTATTCCCAAATCTCATAACTGTCTTCCACAATGATATTAGGAGGAATTACATGTATCCAACATCAATCTCTAGGTCTCATCAACGATTATCAACATAGCTCTTTTGTCATCTTTGAGAATCATTAATGTGATGTTGGATGGTCTTAACCATATCCACCTTTTCATCAACCATATCTAGACCTAGGATTTTTCTCTCCCCATATTTTTCCCAACATGATGGTGTTCTTCACCTCTTTTAATAAAAGGCTTCATAAGGATCTATTTGGATGCTTGAGTGGAAACTATTATTGTAAGAGAACTCAACTAGAGTGTGATATTGATCCCATCATCCTTTGATGTCCATTGAGAATGTTCTCAACATGTCCTCAAGAGTTTGAATACTTCGCTCGGATTGGCCATTAGTTTGTGGGTGATTGGTCGTACTGAAGTTCGGCTTGGTATTCAGATCTTGTTGAAGATTCTTACAAAAATATAGGTAAATCATTGATCTAGATCATATACAATCCATTTTGGAACCCAATCAAGCCATACCATGTATCTGTTGTATATCTGCACCAGTTGATCTAGTGAGAAATCCACCGAAATTGCAATAAAGTGTGCAGTATTAGTAAAATCACCCACAATAATCGTTATAACAATTTTTTCACCATATTTTTTTAGAAGTATGGTTATAATTTCCATGGTGATGTTCTTCAATTTAAATTCTCATATGGATAATTGTTCAATCATCCCCTTCAACTTCTTCCTCTCAGCCTTTACTTGCACACATACTAGAAAATCGGATGTACAGTCAACAATCTCCTTCTTCATGTTATACCACCAATAATGATTTTGAATATATTGATACATCATTTAATTTCTAGGGTGATTGAAAAAAGTTTAATATTGTACATCATCCAAATGATCCTTCTTTAACTATAGATTCGATGGAACAGATAGTTTTGACCCAAATCTCAGTATACCTTCTTCATTAACATTGAACTCCAAATATTTCCATTTTCTGATTGTTTACACCTTTTTTTGAATTCCCAAATCAAAATTTTGAGCATCCTTTATCCTTTCCAAAAGATACAGTGGAGCAATAATTTGTGAAAGTATTGATTATATTACCTTATTGATGATTTTTATGCCCATATTCAACAAAAATAAGACGATTGGACCATTTTCAATTATCATCATTGATAAAATCACTAGGCTCCCTCTATATAAAGAACCTCATACCTTGTTCACATTCCTACGATGGAAATGGATTGAGAAGTCATAGTATTTGATCATATATATGCATATTCCTTGGAGCGTGTTCAAATCTAACTGTGTGAATTTATAGTTGAGGATTTTGTGGTCCTTATATATTTCACACTTCTCCACAAATATCTAATTCTGCCAAATTTTTAAATTGAATATCAATATATCCAACTCATGATCATGTGTTATATAGTTTTTCTAATGAAAATTAAATTGATATGATGCATATGCAATGAGTTTTTTATTTTTCATCAATAGAAAACCTAGGCCCTTCATTGAAGAACAACTAAATTCCACATAGGTTCTCTATGTGTGGGTAGTGTGAGCATGGGCACAGTCATATGAATACTTTTCAACTCTTTTATGTTCTCTTCACATTCATCACTTCAATAAAATTTTACTCTCTTACATGTTAGTTTGGTAAGAGTGTTGTAAAATCATGATAAATTTCTCACAAATCGGCCATAACATCCAGCTAACCCACAGAAGCTATGAATATCCATTACCGATGTCATCCTAGTCTATACTTAAATTGTAGCTGTCTTGGAGGGATCCATAGATATCCCATTTATTGTGATGATATGGACTGTGAATTAGACCTCATATAACTAGAACAAACTCTTGCTATACTTTTCATTGAGCTTCCACTTTCGTAATTCCTCCAACACAGTTCTTAGATGATTCTCATGATCCTCCCCGGTTTTAGAGAATATTAAAATATCCTCTATAAATACCATGAAAAATTTTCAAGGTAATCTATAATGGCTCTATAAATAAAGTCCATAAATATTGATGGACCCTTTGTGAGTCTGAAATGTATTACTATATGTTCATAGTGGTCGTACATTGTATGAAAAGTAGTCTTGGTGATATCCTCATTCTTAACCCTTACATGGTAAAATCCCAACCATAAATCCAACATGTAAAATGTATTGTTCTCTATATAGCAGATCGAACAAGTGATTATTTTTTTTGTTGAGGATACATGTTATTTACCGTGAATTTATTGAGCTCATGATAATCAATGAAATGGGGAATTGACTCATCCTTCTTCTTGACGAAGAGGACCAGTGAACTCCATAGTTAAGCACATAGGCGTATAATCCCTTTATCTAGATTCTCCTATTGTTGTTTCTTCAAATCCTTAATATCCATAATTGATATTCTATACTATGTCATGGATATTGGAAATTCCGTTGTTATAATGTCAATTTAGAATTCAACATCTCTTCCAGGAGGAACACAATACAATTCATTGGGAAACACTTCAGTGAATTCCCATATAATATTAATGTCTTCCAGGATGGTTTCTTCCTTATACTCAGTTATCTGTGATAGATATGAATTCTCATAGGGAATTAATATCCACATTTGAGATGATGGTGCTCAAGAAGATTCATCCTCCTCCTTTCTCTTATACAGAATCAGGGGACGATTCTGTATATGGATAGTGATTTCCATCTCATGGAAATTAAGGGTGGCTATATATTAGGGAGGGAAATCCATGCTGAGAATTCCACTAAATTCAACCAGAGGGATTATAGACAGGTTCCTGAGGATGGTCATACAAAAAATATTTATTGGGGAGGAGTAGTATTCTTGGGTTGTTATGATTTTTCCATTATCCATACTGATTGACATCATTAATTCCACGATTTGTGGGGGTGTTGAAATTGTTCTAATACTCTTTTGGGATGCAAAAAATATGTAGAACTTGAATCAAGTACTATATTAACTATTCAATATTGTATAACTGGAGTACTTATCACCACTTTTTTGATATGGTTCTCATTGGTGGTATTGATGGAAAAAATCTCCCCCTTTCTACCTCAATGGTTGTTGGTTGCCTCTTAATACCATTGGAATATGGAACCAATTTTCAAGGATCACAATTTCTTTGTTGTAGAAGCAATGAAAAAAATGTTGATAATCAAATAGAGTGTTCATATCAACTATTATAGAAGTGGGTTTTACTTGTTCATAGTTAATAGCTAGTTTCCCTTCTCTTCCTCACATAATGCATTTCCTCATCCCCTTCACGCAATATAATGATGGATTTTTCTGTACCTTTGGCATTTAGAGTGTTGGATTTTCATAGCACTATTTTATTTATCCCAAAAACTAGAAGAATTTTGTTCCATCTTATTCTTATTATCCCAATGATAACTAGTGATTCACCAATATTTATTTCTACCTTGAGGAAACATGAGACAATTTCCTCATAGCTATTGAAGTCATGGTTTTCCACTAGATTCCATAATATAGGTTTTATCCCATCAGACTTATATATGGGGGTAATGAAAAATCTAGAGGCTTAACATGGAAGACATTGGATGTTTTCTCTGTATGCTATGACAGATTTGTCATCTTTTTGCATGAGGGAATTTAAGTCCCTTTCATTCTTAAGTCAGAGTGTGCGAGGAATATAATTGTGGAAAAATATTTTCCAAAAATGCTTAAATTAATGTTCCTTGATATCCTCATCATGAATTGTATTTTTGATCAATCCCCACTATTAATCGTTCCACGTGACCCATGTTTCTATTCAATTCTTTAATTAAGTGATATATTATCTTGACAACGTTTGTTATTCCTGCTCCCATTGGATTGGTAATCTCAATAGAACAGTCATCACATTGATATTTGCATCAGTTTTTAGCATGAGTCCTCATATTACTGGACATTGGATGGACTAAAATGAAAGTTAGGGGTAACCCATAAAGGGTAATCCAATGAAAAAAATGGATGACTTATAAATAACTTTTATTTCCTTAACATGTGAATCTATAGAATTCAAACTATGTTACCCATGATCTAATTCCAAACTTATATTCGTAGGAGAATTTTTTAATTCCCTTAAAAATAGTTCATACTATTCTTGTAAATTTTCCAATGAATATCTACCAAGAGTTTTGTAACCAAGAGTGAAGAAAATATCATTGTTATTTACCATGATATCGTGGGTCAATCCCAAAACTCATTGTCGGAGTTTTCACTTATATGTACATTTGTGCCGGAGCCACCTCTACCTACTTGTATCCAGACAGGGATGTATTATTTTTGATAAATGACTTACTAAATACCTACCAACATTTAGGGTTGTATTTATTAAACTTATTCATGTCTCTAAGGATTCAATTGGTTTTTTTAATCCCAAACCCAGAAATAACAAAACCTATACTATGATACCAACTATTTAAACCCTGATTTTTATTACACACGTAAACATGATTTGTTACTTAAAATATTCACATGATAAAACATAGAAGATCGAGAGGCCTGCTTATTTTAGGTCTTATGAACATTACATAACATCTGAAAACATGAAACACACCGTCTTTATTAAAAACATCATTTACATGAACACCACATTCCCTTATACATAACATTGCTTAGGATAACTTGAGGAAATTCATTAAGAAAATGGTGAACTACAAATAACAATAAGGGAGTTAACAAGGAATTAAATAAATAATATAGTACATGTTATCTAATAGGCATATCAAAGGAGTGTAAGAAAAAACTGAACATAATCGCATGATATAACATGATTATCATAAATGGAAATGTGGAAACAACACTAAATATAGTATTCTCCTGATCTAAAGATAATTAAAGATGGAGAATGAGTAAACCCTAATTGGACATAAATAATCCTAAGTAAAACATCATATCACTTGATGTATCATGATATTAATCATTACCCAATAAATTGAAGAGCTTTCAGGGAACACCCTTATTAAATTTTTCATTTCATGCATATGTGTGCCACATAGATCATACAACATGGATTCATTAAAAATTATAATTTATTACATGATAATGGAAGGAATAATTCATAAAATAAAATTTATAATCAGTAAGTAAATTTTTATAAAGCTGAATATACTTGATAGTGAAATGATCATGGTATAAACTACACAATTACTTTGGCTTGAAAAAATCGGGATGCAATTTCAGCTGCATAATGGCGTGAGATTAAAATTAATAAAAATGGTTGACGAGAGAGAAAGGGATGTCACATCATATATACTTTAAATAGATAGTTAGGGTTCATATAGATTCATGTCCCCACAAATGTAATAGAATTTAGATTCATAATACAAAAAAATTTGAATGTGAATGAGAAGAGACAAATTCCTTATAGAATTTCAGCATCGTGATGAGTGTACCTGGGAGGAAATAATTAGAGGGAAAGAGGTGTCTCATAATTTCAGTATTAGGGAGGAGAAAATAAGGGTGGTGTGAAATCATACACCATATTTTTTAATTTAAATAAAAAATATATTATAATATTAAGAAACTTTGATAAAAAATAAGAAAGGAAATAATACATTACTTGGACTTGTGATCCCAAGGGATTTTGGAGGGCTTGAGAGAGGTTTCGTGGGAGCATGGGGAACCTTGGGAGGATTATATAGAGAAGAGGGAAGTGTTTTTTCAAGATCTAAAAGATTTGATTAAATATTTATATGGACCATGGGAGGGTTTATATAGAAAATGAGTGGGAATTTTTTATTATTTTTGTTTTGGACACCACACATTATACAAATCTAAAACACAAACCATCCCAAAAAATCATCCAATGGTTTTTAGAAAAGGGGAGAGGAAAAAATATTTTATAAGGCCAATGGCCGACCATATAATAATATAAGGCTTTCTTATTTGAAGGTGATTCTCACTCTCATTTAAATCAATTTAAAATGTTAAAAAATTTTATAAGCATTATAGTGTCCATAAAACATTGGAAAAAATCAAATAAATCCTAAAATCACTTTATTTTAATTTTAAAACATATATTGGTCGAACATATTATTTATAGTATTTTTTTACATCACTATTGGATATTATGATTCCTTAAGACAAATTATATATGTAAACATGTATATAATTTTTACCCAAAAATTCGAATGTCTAAGAAAATTATGAAAAATTCACTATTGGTTAATTTCAATAACCTAATTCCAAAAAAATAATATTCACATTATCTGAATAATTTTCTAAAAATGTGAATTTTTACTTTTAAAATAAAATCCACCATTTATCCAAAATTCCTGGGTATTGATAAAAACAGCTTTGAAAACATAATAAATATCATAATTGTATTCATAAAAATTATACGATCATTTATATTTAATAAATATAATTTAGTAATAATATTTTATTAATGTATTTTTTATTTAAAAAATCTATTAATTCACCAAAATATATTTCTTAATTGAGTATAAACTAAAAATAATATTTTCACTTTAAAAACAATTTACAAAGTAAAAATAATAATATGAATGTATATTATTTAGTATATAAAAAATAATGCAGATAATCATAGTGATATGGTCTGGTTACATAACCCCTTATAACACCCTGATAAGACTAAATGGTAAGGTGTGCGATGGTGACATACTCCTGGGGTGTCTTGGATAACATCGCTCTGGTGGTAATCTCTATCAACCTCCACTTCTCCCATAGGTGGTTCTGTTCGATCATTATATGTTGAAGCTCAGCATGGTCTTGGTCAAGAGTGAATCCTAGTGATGCCACCTCATTTCTGAGTTCCATCAAATGGGCTTCATATTATGCAATTCTTCTAGATGAGGAAATCACATCATTTGTCTGAGTAAATCTGACTTTTTAAAGACCCCTATTTATACTAATCATGCGATCATTATTCAATGGATATACTAGCAACGGTCATGATTTATAAAGGTATTTTAAAAATATAAGAACATAAAATAAATTAAATGAATATGTTATATTTCCATTTTAGACAATTACACATTTAATTAGATCATGATGAGTTTTCATAAATAATATTTTGGGTTATTAAAACAAAGATCATATAAATATTCTTATTAGAAGAATTCAAAAACAAATTGATTATTTCAGATTCAATATAGGATCCCTATAAAATGATCTATTAGATATGGATACTAAAATGGACACAAGATATCATTTAGTGATTCAATGTCTGTGAAATAATTTCACATCATTTACATCAATAGTTTCTATATATGTGGATCTGATTAAAATAATGTTAATTTAGAAATTCAAAACAAATAATCCTATTGTGATATCTATTTGAAATTATGTACAGATGGATGTGAATACACATGGAGAGATTCACTAATATAATATTAAATGTTAATATAAAAATCATTAAAGAGAATGATAATATTCAATGGAGTGTTCATGTATTATTATAACATGATCCACATAATGGAACATTTGAAAACAAAGTTCTTGTCCATTAAAAGGGATCATATGAGGACTCATATATAAATTACATAAAATTGTATTATGGAGATTTTTCTCCTCTCAGAACCTATTTTAGATCTAATCATTTCAAAAAAGGATGAATTTATAGAGATTATTGAACATAGGTCCACAACTACAATTTAAATTAATAGGATCCTCAAACAGTATATGATGGAAAAAAATATACCATTCCAAAACAACTAGATCTTCCCATTCTAACCATCTCACATTCCTCTTCCCTTGATATGAAATCACCATTTACATAAACTTCAATAGCGATATCTGTAATAGTTTCTTCTATATATCCTAATTCCCATAAAACTAGACTTTTTACTTCAATAATCATCAATACTATGGACATATTAGGCCACTTTATAGTATCATCATTAATCTAGGAGTATCTAAAACATCTCAACCTCAACCTCCACCTTCTTATATGTGTGACAAAGGTAATTACATGATTGGTCCATCAACCCTTCCTTATTATGATTTATGTTTTTATTAGGTCTTTTAATATAGACTTGAAATAAAGTCATGTTAATATTTAATAACCTCTAAAGAATTAATTCATTGTTATAATGGTTGTATTTAATATTTTTTAATATTTTTCATATTGGAAATGTTTATACATTGTAAAAATTTCTATTTTTTTGATAATATCAAAATTTAGAGTAATTTAATGAATGTATGAAATAATTATTTATATTTTTATTACAATATTTCATAATTGATTGCAAATAAATTCCAAGTGTAGTGGAAATGAATAATTGATAAGTAGTTAACACAGTCTAAAAACACTAAAATTTTATTATATAATTGCATTTTTTGATGTTTTTATGATTTTATATGTTAAATTGATGTTACATATTTTTTCATGAAAAATTAGAGAATTTCATAAACTCTTTAAATGATTATTGATCTTAAGAATGAATACTATCGACTGTGAGTATTGAAAAACAAAAACAAAATATTGTCAATTCAACTTCATCAATATTCCATCGATCATATGGTGAAATCTTCACAAGATAGATATATCCATGAACCATAACGACTACATGAATAGTGGATTCACCAAATGAATCGTGGATTTACATTATGAAAATTAGATAAAAATATATGGAGTGGACAATGTACAAACCTCTTTTGATCAACCATCGAGTATTACTCACAATCTCATCCGTTAAATACAAGAAAAACCAAACAAACAAAGTATATTTTCGTATATTAGAAATGTCAATATGTCATTATGTTTCCAAATAATAAAATTAATTATACCATGGAATTTTTATAATTTAAAACTATTAAATAATTCATGAGACTTTAACATACATTGGGATTATTTTAATCCAACACATTAAAAATTAGTAATGTGGCCATGTATTGATGAATCCATTGGGAAATAATTTGATTAAAAGGTATATTCTTAATTATTGGATTGACCATATGTTTTGATGAAATAGAGTGTATAACCATTCAAGGAATCATATAATGTTTTTCCTATGTGTTGTACATACCATTGATTCTCTGATGTATCACCAAAATAAAATAATGTGTCTAAAATTAGATATTATATTTAAATTAAATTTGACCCACCCAATTTATGAAATGAAATAGTATCACTGTATGATACCATTAAAAGAACAAAATTTTATGTTCAGTATACAGATTTATAATGATGAATTTCAAATGTATCATTTTGTAGATGATTTTTTCTAAATATATAGGCGTGAAATATAAAATGTTTGAGATATGTATTCTAATTTTTTCTAAATGTGAATTTCAGGAAATAAAATTTTATCATAAAAGTGTTTAAATATTAGAGAAAGTCATTAAAAAAATTTATATCTCATAATATCCTATATACTAATACTTAATGTTGAATATTCATTTATTTAAATTGAAATACTTTGTTTTATTATGTATCAAATCATTTAATATTCATTTATTATTTATTTTAGATCACCATAGAGTTATTTTATGTTGTATATTTATTATCACATGATCCATTAATATATTGAGGAGAATAATATACTCTCCCATGTTCATCATTAAAATATATACTCCAACATCATCATTTGAAAAGACCATGTGAAGAGTTGATATCCATGTCTTCTCTTGTCTCTAAAACCTGATCTAGGTTGTGGAAAAGATTATTTGATTACTAATGTCATATATAGTCTATGATTCCATGCTGAGAGTATTATTTCTCTCCATTAGACTAAACATTGTTTTTTAGTCAACTATTTATGTTTTATTTATTCTTCTAATGTTTTTAAAACATTTTAAAAATCAATTATGGTAAATGAATCTTTTAGTGTTTTTTACAAGATACATTAACATTATATAATATAAGTAGAATAATAAAAACAATAACAGGTTAGTACTATGATTTATCAAACATATTTATTATTAACATATTATATTTTATTTAAAATAATTATATTTAATATACATTATATAATAATTAATATGGTTATTTTTTATAATTATGGAATTTATAGAATGAAGACTATTTTAAAACCTATCATTTAGCAAGCGTATCTTAAAAATATCAAATTAATTACATGAATGTGTACATGACTTCAAGTTTCTGGAAATGTTTGTATATAATAAAAAGTTTAAAAATTTAAAATATAACCATATTATCCCATTTCGAATGACCCTTTTCGTAATAAATCAATTGAATCCTCAACCCAATAAATTTAAAAAGACTATATATATAAAATAATGGTGAGCATAAAGATTAATAGAAGATTAAAATGTAAAAATTGAATGAATTATTTTTGTGAAAACAAGTGATGTATAATATTTTTGAATAATCACACATACATCATAAATAAAATTTATGTATGTCTATGACATAAAAAGTCATTACATACTATATAACCAAGGTTTAAAAAATTATTACTAATATTCACCAAGTTATAAAAAAATATAGACATTAATTATTAATAAAATAAATTGTATTTAGCTTAAGGTACATGCTTTATATGACTTTTTTCAAGTGATACATTGTGATTATAATAAATAGATTCCCTAATAACTTGACGATAATAATTTAGGGTTATCTTTTAAAATTTTTGAGTTTATATGTTCAAAAAGACATGACCATTTCATTATTTTGACTATAAAACATTGAATAAGGGAATCATAAATTTATATCCACAGTAACAAAAACTATAATTAAACATAGGTAAATAAAAATTGATTTCGAATTGGATGGGGTATTCAAAATATAATAATATATATTCTAAAAGGGAAAATTGCTAATATGAATTCCAATGAATGATGGTATATGAAATGGATTTCATAGTGTTTCATGGGTGTAAGATATGGTTTGGAAATGAAGAAAAATTATTTTAGATGTTATGTGTCATTAAAAAAATATAAATAGTTTATATTCAATAATTATCTAAAATTCTATAATGTGCCACATGAATGGAAAATATGAAAAAGAGAATTATTTTACCCTGATGATTTATTTCATAGAAAATTATAGTGGAGCCTTAACACCATAAGGATACCATGGGGATATCATAGTGAGTTAAAATATTTATGAAACTATGGACTATTTAATTAGAGAGGATATTAAAGATGATATTTTTGGGTCTTTATAAAATTAAATGGGTAATTATTAAAATATTTCATAATATAGTTCTTAGAATTCATAGTTGTGGGAAATAAAAAATAGGAACATACATAGGTGTATTGATAATTATATTTGGAATTGAATTTATATATATAATATTTTATTCTATTAACATAGATATGTATTTTTAAAAATATAATTTGTATTTTTAGAATTATTTTATTCAAGTAAATATTGTTTTTTTCAAACAATAAGTCCATTTTAGACTTGAAAATATATTTTTTGTACTAAATTTTTTCTAAATCCATTAAAATAATTATTCATACTATTATATATAATTTTTTTTAATTTATTCTATATGAATAAATTTTACATTATTATTTCATATATATTAAAATTTTCATCTTACCAAAATCACAAAAATGATATTTTTTTATATTTAATAATTAAATAATGTAATTTCAAAATATCACAAAATTTATCCCACACCCATCTTATAAATTTAAATTACATATAAAATGTATGTTAAATAAAAATAATTCCCAAGATATTAAATTTTTTTTCTTTTAAAAGATACCTCATTATACACTAAACTAAATGTATATATGGAATTTTCAAATTTCTAAAAGTTCAAAAAAATTCATAGGATGTTAAAAAATTAGGTGGTCAGTAATTTTAAATATTTGTTATTATTCAATTTCATGAAAATTAATATTATTTAGAAGTAATAAATCATAAATGATTATATATTTCATTGAAAATACAATTATTTATTACTTGCTTCTAAAAATATTTATATTATCTTCTGAACTTCATGTATACTTTATTAAACAAAATAATATTAAAATTATATTTGATTAGAAAATTAAATTAATACAATATAAATATCTATTTTTTTTATAATAATGATTGGGTATATTAGAATTATTTAAACTAACATATTTTGTGTGGGTAAAATAGTTGATAATGTTATTATCATAGGGTGGGTAATCTAACGTTGACCAAGAGGTTATCTCTAAAAATAAGAAAATATTTGACGAAAAATTATTCTCATGTTTTATACATGGAAGATCTGTGTGGAATATTTCAAGGGTGAAACATAATGTTGATTCTTCCTTCACATATTTGAAAAAATGGGTTTCATAAGGAATGTCTTTACATTGGGATGTAATCAATTCTCTTTATGAAAAAATAATTATTTTTCATTACCATTTATCCCCAGTAATTAAATTTGTTATATTATTACAACTGTTTTAGTGATAAATAGTCATATTGAAAATATATCACATATATTTGTTCACACTATCAAATTTATCATATATATATATATATTCCATCTATAATCAATATATATAGCTTTATTATGTATGATTTTTATAATTTCTCTACAAATTTAAATTGCATTCTAAATGTTTCTGTATACATTAAAAAATTTCATGGTAGGTGTAATCATAATTCTTGAGATCGATCCTATAGAGTTAAACACTAGGTGGTTATAATTATTATTTACATATCCCATTACAAGTCTTATCTATATTAATCTATATTATTTCCTGAAATTAGATATTTATTTATGTAATTGTATTTCTCTTTACAACCACTATAAAATATAAAAACATTCCCATTATCAAAAAATCGTTCTTCTATAAATCAAATGAATTATATAAAATTTATTTCATTCCAACTATGATGTTTCATCATGCATATTTTAATGCTTACATAAAATTATTTGATTTATATTTTCAGCATAATTTATTCATGTTTAAAATTAGATTTATTAAACTTTTAATTTTTCTATAGAACATTCACAAGCAATTAATTTTTATTCCTCCGCTATTAATCCCTAAAATGAAAAATACAGAATCATTCTAATTTATAATACATTCCAAGATGTTCTTTCAAACCATTAATTTTATGAACATGTGACTGTTTTGTTATATAATTTCATAAAATGTACACGTTAAACACATCATACTCATTGGAAAAAATTTGTAAGGAAAATCAGTAGTCAATCCCACTAAAACACAATATAATATCAAATTGTCCAATATACCATAGAATCACTTTATACTTATTTATGAACCTCATTACCCATTAAACATTAAAATTTTTGTAAATTTATGATTCCATATATAAAACTGTTTGTACTAATATATAATATTATCATGACATCTCATTTGACTATGAGTATCCTTGATGAAAATTTGAATACATTGTATATTTTATAAATTGTGTTACAAAATTTATAAACCCAGTAGTTTCTAATATACATCATTATCCCAAAAAAATTTAAATTTTGTTAAATTATGAATAGATATATTCAAAATATACTATTCCAATTCTTTATTGGAAATATTATTATATAATATTATTCAACGGTGGAAGATAATGATGTAAAATCCTTGGAAAAATATATTGATCATGACAATAAAACGTAATTAAATGTTACAACTATCCTCCTAGACAATCCATGAGTTTAAGGATGATATGTTGTTATGAGATTTACATCTAATTTCTTATTAATTTTAAGTAACCTCTTAATTATATAAGTAAATTTTAGATCTCAGTTAGAAACAATTGACAATGATACTAAATGGAATTCCCCATATTATGTATTATATTTACTAAGTATGTTCTACAAGGTGAAGTCCACTATTATAGATATGAAATGGAAAGAAAATAGAAATCAATCTATGATTAATTATATATAATATATACCAATTATTTTCATTAGAATGACTAGGAATAATATATAGTAATGTTATCCAACATCCATATTGTTTTGGGTAGTGTTTATAATACCCTATTCTGTGTATTTAACACCACTATAACATGTTGAAGCATAAAAAATAATGAAATAAAATTAGAAATAAAATTCTCATATTATCCCACTAATAAAAATAACAAAGGTTCTTATACATTATAGTGCATCAATGATTTATAGGTAATATAGAGATGTGATATTTATCAATTGAATGATTATTTTTCTACTAAATAAATAAAATACATTTTGTTGTACCAAATTTTATTTCAAAACATTTTTAAATATTTAATTAAAGAAACATACCATTATTCATTTCATCTATCATATATTTCATTAAAGGATCACCTCTCCAAACATTATTGAAATTCTCTTGTAATTACTGTTGATAAATAATTTTTATGGGGTTAATGATGCTTCAAACATTATGATTCCCATGTCCAATCTTACTATATTCTCATTAAATATATATCATTCAATCTTAATCCATATAAAATCACCAAGAAAAATCATACTAAATGTATATGAATCATTTTTCTCTCTCCAACTATGTTACATAATTGATAAATTATAGTCCCAAAAACAATATAGTAGTCCTATCTGTCTCATATTTAGTTCTTTTTATGTGAATACATGCTAAAAATTTGGTGGTTTTTGTATATTAAAATATCCACAAAAAAATTATATCTATATATCATCAATGATAATATGACAAAAACTATCACCATGTGATTTGAAAGATAATTATTTTTAAGAGGAATTAACTTTCAAGATGAATAAGTGATCATCATGTCATTTATTCGAAAAACGCATAAATGATATATAATAGATGAATATATATATATATGTATATAACATCATTCCATAGAATAGGGTATAATTATTATTTTTTCCCTAAAAAGTAAATTCTTTATTTTATTGAATAATTCTTTACTTCCCTCCATCCAGATATAAATAAACCATTTTCAAGTGAACATGGTTTGTGGAATATAAATTCATGATTTTTTTTCATATTCCAATTATAATATCATGTTAAACGTTGGAAAACAAAAATATTAGATAAAATTATAGATTGAAGTCATTCCAATATAACTATTTTCTTGGATGGATCAGTTATAATTCCTCAAATGGTTACATTGTTCCATAATAATGATTCTTTATTATCTATAAATAATATATAAATAATTTAAAATAAAGTATTAATTAAATTGTTATTTTAATATAACCAATTTATGATACTAATAACACATGTGAATTTTTGAATATATCATATTATCATTAGTATAATTATGACATATTTATCTAGGTTTTCTATAATAATTACATTAATCCAATCTATACATATCAGAAGATCTATATTCAAGTGGACGAGAATAAAAAATTTGTAATTCCCTCAAATTTTTTAGAAGGATACATTTTGAATGCAACATTTATCCACTCTCATAAGATCATTCCTAGTTGAATGTAAATCATAAATTAAAATTCATCCCCATAAATCTTTTTAGATAAATAATCAATCCTTGGAATATGATATTTTTTATCCCATATAACCCCACTAAATTTTTTAATATAAATTCATAGTTACATTGATATATATATATATATATTCATTACAATCAGAGTAGGTTCTCCCCATAGAGACACACTTGGTTTAATGAAACCATTATCCCAATTAATTTTATGTTTCTTATTTAATTACTACATGTCTCCATATTCAATTCTATATATGGAATTCAATACTTGAATAAATCTAGTTTTGAGTATAATTTATAACTATACCTATCTATCCTATAGAGGTCATGGTAACACATTAAGAAATAAATAAAATATTAATAAATTATGGTTATATCCACATTCATTATATAATCATTTTCATTAACATCATCAATAATAATATCCATAAACAAATCATGTTGATAATATTATTTGTGAGATTTAGGCTTTGATATCAATCATTTAAAAAAACTATTGGCCCTAAAATTATGATAATAGTAATATAATTTCTTATATATATGAAATTTTTATTTTACAATGAGAAAAAAATTATCACAATATTTAATTAAAATCCCACCATTGTAATGACAACTTTGGTTGAGTAGAGATTTCAATGAGATAATTTAAAAAGGGAAATCAGTATATTACATTGAGTCATAAATAGTTTCCATAGAAATATTATCAAATAACTATAATCCTAGATTTTTAAAAAACTAAATGATGATATTTACAAACAAGAATGATACATATTAATGTATAGAATTAGAATCAATAAATGTTGTTGAATGAATTTTTTTTACGATGTACATGCCACTAAATCATGTGGAGACAATACTTCACCAGTCATAATTAAAATTGAAATACATTTCTCTCTTTTACTATTATGATTTTGATGGAGGATAACTTCAAATATCATTAGATTTGGTTATTTATTAACAAAATGATGGATCCCCACCCCAAAAACATGAAGGACCAAATAGATTATTATTCTTGCAATAGTATCCTGTTGTTACGAGTGGTCATATTTTTTCTCATAACATATATATTATAGTTTATAGCTATATTGAATTGACATACACATATTTATTACCTTATAAAGTTCTTTAGTTAGTTTTACATATCAATATTCATGTTTATTTCATATGGTATTTTTTAGATTCTTCCGATTATGATTGTCTCAAAAACAACACTCTAGTATTATATAACTATAATTTTTTACCTGATTCCACTAATAATCTATGATATCCATTTCAATATTGAGATAAAATCATTATATGTATAATATCTCACTTAATTGTGTATTTATAGTTATTTCTCTAGAAGATGTTTCATTATTCCAGATAATAATTTCATCTTCCAATCAGAATCAAAGAAAAAACAAGGTGTTTATCACGTAAGACATGTAATTTTCATCTCATAAATCCCCAATAATTTATTTCAATTTGATTAACATCAATGGTTTCCCAATAAATTATTTTTCTGAGTATTCTAGGGATGGTCTGATTAATGAATACTTTTTATTTCATCACAATCAATGGATTATACCTCATCCCATGGTTTCATGTTCTTTGTTGATGTCTACCACTTATTAGATTAACTCTCTATGAAATATAATACTAAAATTAAATAAACATGGTCTGAAAATTAGATTAAATATATTTACATTTCTATTGTTTTTATAAATTTTCTATATATTATTGGATCATAGGATTTATGAAAAAACATTTTTTCAGTATCTCAAGAATGATTAAATAGTCAGTTCCTCTATTAATTGTGAATATAGATATTATAATGTGTTGTGTTATTATTTATTACCCAATATAAATGATTAATAATCAACTTGAATTTTTGAGTTATATCTCCTACCATATTGGAATGGAATTCAGCACATTTTTTGTTACATTAGATATTCACAAGATACATTCTTTTCCCTTCTAAATTTCAATAATAATTAAACACAAGGGAAAAAGTTTGTGATTTTTGGAATATAATAATAAATATTATAAACAAAATCATAACACTATATTTTATTAATTTCATTGATATTAGAATATATATATACATGTCCATAAAAATATTTCAAATAATCTATGTATCCATCACAATTGTAGGTAAAAATGATAACATCACTCAAGAAAATCAATTTGGAGTGTTAATGTAGGTTCCAAAAAGGGGTCATGAATCATAAACCATACTGATGAAAATTTCATACATGAATAACTATTGTATTTGTTATAACTGAATATTGATATATTTGAAAACCATATCAACATAGAGTAACAAAACATCGATTTTATTGTTGGGAATCTATTCACATTAAACATCACCATTATTAAAGGATGTTTTATTATATTTAAACATATTCTATGGGTGTCTACTAATATAGTTGTAGTCAAAATATTAGTACATGACTATAACATTCTATTAATACCATAAATATAATTTTTCATTTTTAATACATGAATTTTAACATTATTCAATAACAAATACTACATTAATAACTGTAAGATATTGCGAAGGAATATCATAATTGGTAATAGGTTCTTAATGCTTGATTTACAAAACGTAAATATAAAAATAAACATTATAAAATTCTCTATAAATGATCATTTTTAATCATTCCAAAGTAACATCGCATCATGTAAATTCATTGTGATATATATCAATAAAAAAGGGTTTTCAAAAATCATATTAATTGATATTCATGAAATTGACAATGAAATTTAATATTTTAACAAATAGTGTCCTAAAATGAGATAATAATTACATTTTTATTGATAAATTACATGAACATGTATATACAAAACAATTTGATACAATCATAATCATATTCTAAAGGTTTATCACCATGGAAAAAATAATTAAAAAAGTTATTCACCAATGTATCATAAAATATGTCGTATATATATATTTATTTGTTACCAAATTAATTGGAGTCTTATTATGGGGAACCATTCATATATAGTATATAGTGTGTTAAAGATCCTTCATAATAACTCATTTCCTCGGTAACCCAAGGGTAATAAATAATACATTTCCAATATTACAATTCGGTACATATGTTCAAAATGATAAGAACATTAAATATTTTAAAACCCGTGAATTGAGAATGTGGGTTAAATACAAAGGAATCCGTGTGAAATAGATTATAATTAAATCTTAGTGAATGTAAATTTTTTTTGAAGTGTTTTTTGTATTCCATATACATTAATATTTCATCTAAAAAGTGTCATTTAACAAATGAATTCATTAACACGATGTAATGAAATGTTGAAAAAGGAAACCATATTATTGTTTGGGAAATAGGGTCTCTCATTGATATAAGATTATTATATTTGTGTTGGGATAATAAATATGCAATGGAAAATAATTAATTAAAAATTTTTAATATATAAATGGATATAATAATATAAACGAGGAAGTATAAAATTCCATTTCTTTAATGGATTTCGTCCTAGAAAAGTTGGATAACATAATATGCCTTATGGAATCATTGTATAGAATCTTAGAGGGTAAAATAAATGGAAGATCATAGATAATGGATATTTGTTAGAGTTGAATTGTGGTATTGGTTAATATGTATAAGAAAATAAGAGGAATTATTTAGTAATTTCAATATATAGGTTTGGTAATTATAGGTTGCTGAATATAAAAATAAAAGAGGAATTACCAGGTTATATGATACTTTTTACGATAATATATGTTATATATGATAATATTTTATTATATTCAAATATATATCCATATTCTAATACTACATTCGAAATAGAAATCTAAAATTTTAACCCTATAATATGTTCAATAAGAATATATATCCATTAATAATTTTTTAATTCCACCTAATGATTTTATAAATTATGTAGTATAACATAGATAAAAAAATAAAAAAATAAAAAAATTTCTTCTGTAATATAAATTTTTCAAAAATAAAAAACTAAATTATGTATGATAACATTTGTGACATTGAACCCTGATATTAAACATCACATGAAATGTAGTTTTTTAAATTTAGTCAACTAAATAACTTATATAATGTGAAACCATATTCAAATTCATAATATATCTTTATATATTTATTAGAAAAAAATATATGAATCCTACAAAAGGAAATGTTTGCTGAAAATATATGTTTTTATCAAAATGATAGTTTAGTCACGCTTTGTGAAAATAGTTAAAGATTAATTTTTACCATACATTGAAAATTAATTTGAAAATATATCATTTTTTTAAAATGAGCATTTCAAAAATGTCTTACCGTTGATTTTGTTGATATTTCTAAAAAAATTATTTTTCGCTGAATATTAAAAAATAACGAATTTTAATTTAAAACAACCAAATAATTTACATTTTATATAATAATAAATGATACATTATATTTTTTCCAATGTAAAATTTGTTTAATTATATATCAATTAATTCAGTTTAGCAAATAGAAATAATTTTCTTATTGAATTTTGATTTTCAAAAATTTATAATCATTGGAATAATTTTTTGAAAACCAGAATTCAAATTAATAATATAGGATTTAATTGGAATTATAATATTCCACTTAGGTGAATGAAATTTTTAAAATTTTATTTAATATTATAAATTGGAAAATTTTATATTATTTATTTATGTTAAATTAATTTTTTTATGGAAATGAATATTGAAAATAATAAAAATTATTTACCAGGATTTATGTAAAAATATATTTACTTATTAGTTTAACTAATAATATAAGTGTTGAAAATTACTTACAAACATGTAAAGATATTATTCTATATCTATATATCTATATTTTCTACACAATGTATTGGAATAGGGTCATTTAGATTATTTTTTCATTGAAATGACTATATCATTTAAAATTATTTCTTGAAATTTCCATGTTACACTTAAGAATGACTTTTCCCCACATATAAAAGGGAATTCAATCTTGTAAAATAATCACAAATTATAAACCCATTGGATCACTATAAAAATGTATAATTATATCCTAAAAAACATTATTCAAAATCATGTGTATCTGGTCCTCCAAAATGTAATCCCTAAGGTTCTTAATTGAAGAACCAAATAGATCCTTCGTCGAGAATGTAATTATGTTATAAAATATCTCTCACATTATTTATATTTTTACACATTCGTTTATGTGAAAAAAAATAATATATAATAATAAAACAATTTCCCATATACTAATAAATTTTTATGATGATGGTGTAGCATTTATATATCACAACATCAATTAAATGGGATATAAATTCATTGATAGTTTTTATAGTGGTTTCCTGCCACACAAACCATTGTTGTTATTTTTACATCAACAAATCTCAAGGATGGATATAATTTTGGATGTAACACATATATATTAGTTTTAGGAGATTTTTATAAATAATGAATTTCTATACCAAATATACCTTATTATGTTTCAATTATTTTTTTATATGATATTATAACTATTGTTAATAGAGAACCACCCCCTCATGATGTGATGCGATTAATTTTTCACAAACAATATACATTTAATGAATAAAGGATAAAATAGATAAATTTTTTTGATATATATTAGAATATATTTATTCCAAAAAATTAATATTTCACCCACTTCCTTAACCATACCCTATTCAATGAAATTATAACATCACACATGCGTACATATGGTTTATTTCTTCTGCAAAGAAAACCAATTCATTTTCCATTCCCAGCATTCAAGAGTGAGTATTATTATTTCTATAATACGTAAATTATATAATTATAAGATTATTATAATTCCATAGACTATATATTTATTTTATATTTTCACGAACTATATATCTTATTATAATACAGTCTTTATAAATCAATTCAATTAAAACTAGAAATAATGAAAATAATAGAAATTTAATAGTGAAAGGGTGATAATATGTTATAAGTATATAATAAGTGATACTATAATTATGGATACAATTTATTTATAATATAAATACCTGAATAAAATAATGTTACATGAGTTTGAAAAAATTTCGGCCAAAAGGAACTATGAGTTATGTGATTGGGTCTCAATTTCCATTCAATGAGGAACATTTGTATGCTATAACCATTTTGTTTTATATTGTGTATACTCTAAATATATAACACATAATATGAGGAAGAATAAAATCATGAAGGAATCTTATGACTCAATTTGAAATATTTCATCCTTGGATATTTGAATTAAATGTTTTTTGTAGTAAATATTTCATAACTCATCTTATTCCAATTGGGATAATTTATACAATTATATTTGATATTCTGATAATATTTATGTAATTAATTTTGAATACAAATTGATTGATTTAAAATTATTTTTTTAATTTAATTCACATAATTGAGTCCTTGGTTAATTCACAGTTTAACATTTTGATCATTACAATTTCTTATTTCATAGTCACATTTGATATGTATTTATTATAATAGAATTTCCATTGAAGGTGATTATTTGATCATTATTTTATAAAAACCTCAATTTTTTTCTCCTTCAGTATTTCATTATATATTCAAGATATAATGTATATTTTTTCACTATTGTAAATAATATAATTTCTAAAATGTTGTTTTGAAAATATGAAATTAAATATATCTTTTTTAAGAAATCCTCTCTCTATAAAATAATGGCTTCAAAAAATGATGTCATTTTTAAAAAAAATAAATATTAATCTAATAAAATCATTTTACCCAATTTTAATTTTTAATTAATTCATTTAATTTAATATTTTTGTTCTCTTCAAAACAATTCTTAGTTTTTTGTTATAAAAATTTGAATGAAAACATTTTATATGTATATAATGAATATAATTTATATCCTTCAATACCACTCAATTTTTATTAAAAAAAATTAATATTTTCGAAAATAGGATTTACTTTTCCAATTCATTTCTGAACATTTACATTTAAATTTAAATAATCATAATAAAATTTATATTTTTCTAAAGAGTGATTTGTAATAATATTTATGTTACATCTATTTATAAATATCATCTTCCAATTATAATTATATCAATTATTAAATGATTTATTAACACATTCCTTGTTATTTTTGTGGATCTTTTTTCATCATACATACTCATTAATGTATTGAAATTATACTTCATTTTTAATTTATGTAATAATTTAAATTACCATTAATTTTCACTTGTAAGTTCTAATTGGACATTATATTATAACAAAATATACTATTTAATTATCATTGGAATTTTTATTTAATAAATCATATAAGATTTAGATATCTGATGTTCAACATTGAATTTTAATTTATGTTATATGGGAAAATATTTATATATCCATCTTCTTTGTTCAATATAGATTTTTTATGATATGGGAAAATTTTCATGAATTAAATATAACATTTATTATATGAGGAATGCATCAGAATTTAAGATGTGGGTGAGTCCAAGTTAAAGATATCCCCTCGAATCATTAGTATTCTCATTAGGTCATTGAATAAGATAAAATAAAATCAGTTGGCTAAAGAAAAGGATTTACCCCTAATAGTTATAAACTATCTTATGAATGGTCACAATGACAGAGGAATCGTGTCCCAAAGACATGATGTAAAATAATTAATCTCTTAAATCTTTTATAAATGAATTTTTTTATCCATGATATCATTGAAATGATATTATATGTGGATTCATTCCAAACTCAGTTTTTAATAAAATGGAATATTTTAAAGTTATTTACATTTTTTTAATTATTATTATTTATCTATGTTTGATATTCATGTTATTGATTAAATTAAATATGATTTTAGTTATTTAACATTACATATATAATATTATCAATGAGATTATAACATTGATTTTTCATATATAAACATTTTTTCCATTCTTAATTATTAATTTGTATGTGTGGTCTTTTATTTAACATTTCATATTTATTATTGATAGTAATTCAATATAACATTCACTATACTAAATCCTTTTCATGAATAAAATCTCTGCCTTTACACATTCCATTATACATTCATCTAAATAGTTTACATTGAATGGTATGTAAGGAAAATATTTAGGTTAAAATCATATTCATGAAAAATGAGAAATTATGTTGTAATATTTTATTTAAAATGTAATGAAGGACACAAGAATTTATATAGTTTACAAATACTACTAAACTGTTTTGTCTATTAGAACAAGATTTCGTGTTTCTCATGCTAATATAATAAAGCATACCCTGGCTTTGGGATTTTGGGTTCAGGGTTACTACTGTTGTAGATTAGAATTTTAATTTAAATAAAGGGTACATGATTTTGTGAAATTATATTAGAGAGAATAACCTTATGATAGAAATTGAGGATTATTATACAAGAACATTCTATTATTTTTTAATGTTTTATAATATGTGCTTTATACTATAAAAACAACCAAATATTGATCCCCCATGTGGGAAAGGTAATGCATAACATTTACCTTAGTTGTAGCAACACAGAAAATTAAGATTTAGTATTGTTTTGATCAAAATATGATGCATGAAAATGAGCCTTACAATGAACTCTATTTTATAATCATGGGGGATATTCATAGTTTAATTCAAATTTTCATTAGAAAAAATTATACAGGGGTAAAATAGAAGAATACAATAAATGAAATATTTTATAATGTGTATTTCTTATAGTGATTTTTTTTATTTATGTAACGCCCCGACCCTAGTTACCCAGAGTTGGTGCATTATTACATAACATTGTCATGATCACAAGAAAGATCAAATCTTGAAAGACCGATTGGTTTAGTAGCCTTGGAAACACTAGATATGTTCATAAGTCTTAAATTACATCATAAAATGAAAAACTACTACAAAAACGTATTCTCCATAATCCACACTCATATCCCCACATAATATCCCTGCAGGTCATTCATAATTTACTTCTTCACTTCCTGGGAAAAATAAAACATAGAAAAGGGGTGAGCTCAAATGCCCAGTAAGGATAACAGTATAGCGAAAACTTTCATAAATAAGAATAAACATTTAAGGAAATGTATAACTAAAACAAAATCCTTTCAAACATGAACTTTCAACATGGTATGACATAAATAAAATGAAATAATGACATTTACTTATTCACATGGATATTCTACTAATCGAATAATCATATGAAAAATCAATAACCACTTTCATAATGTTGGAATGCATAATGCCAGAATATCATAACCACATAGCCAAGGCCTCGTGCCAAGACTACAAATAAGATTTTGCCAAGGATTTGTGCCAAGACACTAGTTTGTCTCATGAGACCTACTGATGAATCAAGGATCTATAGCGGGCTCCACCCGTCACATATTAAGTCCAATGCATTCCCATATGAAAAGGTTTAAACATAACATAAACATTCATATTAAAACTAGCATACAAAATGTCAATAATTTCACCATAAACTATGAATGGTATAAAAATAGCACATCCACAGTCAAACATATAACTAAACCTTCAATACAATATAGAAGTTTTGTATCATAATATATCAACTTCAAATAAGCGTAAAATCAATCAAAGGATGTTGACATAGATGAAATCAAAACTCTTTTTAGAGAAATATCTATTTCTATTTTTGAAATCATTTAAGATCCATATAAAATAAAACATTTTCATTGAAAATATTCTTATAATCTTGTAAGGAATGATTTGAAGATTTTATAATGGCGGAAAATAGCCGCACCCGCCGTATAAGTTAAAAACAACATTTTTACCTTAATTCTGTCGAAAAGGTTAAAAAGGACCTTGTTTTGAAAACGACGGAAAGATTACTCTTATAAAAAGTCAAACAACGGTATAAATGACTTTAACCCATATTCTTGTAAATAATTAAAATGTTTTGAAATACATTTTTATGAAAACATGGATGTGGATGATAAAGAGATCCCAGTAGATTATTACATATAAACAACCTCGGATAATGAAGAGATTGTGAAATAACCCTTACCTTGTACTTTTCCTTGGTTGGGGTAGGTTAACCTCCTGTATAATGGTGAAATAATTGTTATTAAATTATACATGAATCATATACATTAATATGATATCATATATGATCTTTTAATATTGATTTGATAATAATATCTTAGTATTATCGTTGTTTCGGGTGTAAACTTACTTGTTTTCTTTTATATGTTTTGTTACGTAAGACATGTTTATAATGGATAGGTTGTATATTATTCATATACAGAATGATATCAAGTCCTTAAAAATCATTTTTAAATCATCAATTGATAATTATACTTGAATGGATACGATGGAGAATGAATCTTATCGCGTTTGTGGAGACGGTAGTCCGTACGTACGCACGAGCGACAATATCATTCTTTTGATATTAAAATAATATATAATTGGATGGTATATCATATATACAGAATAATTAACATGTTATATTTATTATTTACATGATTTACATATCATTATTATACCCATCCAAATAATAATATATTGAATAACAATTACACCACGACGTGGAGACGGTAAGTCGTACGTACGCACGTATGGTGACATGTTATTCAAAGGGTGGATAGAATACTGAATATGGTTGTACCTTATTTATAATAACATCACAGTATATATATGATACTGGAGTTATTATTTTAGAATGGTAACAACAAAGAAAGAAGAAGTGGAAGATGAAATGAACTTGGAAAAGGGTGGTGAAATCATTACCTCTTCTTCGGGTTCTTCCTTTTGATTTGATCAAAAGGGCTCCTTAAGTAGGATTTCTGATCAAACTAAGGCCTCTAGGTTGTAGTGAGGGAAGTTGGGAGAGTATTGGGGCAGAGTTTGGCCGAACCAAAAGGCTTTGAAGGTGTGAAGAAATGAGAAGGAGGAGTTCCCTTTTATAAGAGGGGTGAGGGGCACCTTTGGAAAAGCTAGAAATATTAATTTATAATAAATTCCAATTCGGTTTATAATGGCTCCAATGTTGATTATTCAAAGGTTATGGTGGGTATGGGTCGAAAAAAACTCAACCAATATAATTTAGATAGGTTTGGGTACTTATATTAACCATATCTTTAAGTATTAACTCTAAGTTAATTAGTTTCACTTTTACAATGTCTCTTTGTATTTTTTTATAATATGGTTAATAAACTTACTATATACATACAATAGACCCCCCAAGTGGTCCATTAATGATGAACATGTCATGATATAAGTCTCTTGGAAGTTCCTTAGATTTTTAAGAATTTAATATCAATTAATAATATAATATTTGTTTTAAGAACTCTTTTATGTCAATTTTGACACTATTCAATAGTTGATTTTTTTGAAACTCATAACAGATTGATTACTTCGAAAAAAGACAATTAAATCATTAATAATATATCATATTATCCTATAAAATTAGTTTAATTCATTAAAAGTTTGATATTATATTTATTTGGGTATTTATAATATCATTTATTTTAATTTTTCACTATTATAGTAATTAACTCATCATCATTGTGTCATGAATAAATTAAATTATTTAATGCCTAAAAATTATAAAAAATATCATTATGTAGGAAATCTTTATATATTTCTAATGAATTTTTATAATCTAAAATATAACATATATAACCCTATGGAATAATTGTTTTTCTAAAAGATATATGCTTGTGTCATTTTTGTATTCATTTTAACTTAATTAAAATAAAGTGTCCCTATCACCTACAAGTGGCACCATGGGGTCCCAAAATAGACCCAAATATGCCTATGGTCGAAAATGTATCAAACAAAAAGGCTAGGACACGTTTTAGGGTAATTTAGTATTATTATAATATTATTTTTTAACCTTTATTTACCGGATTTACCCTTAACCATGGTAAATAAAATATTTACCACAGTAATTATTCAAAATGTCTAAAAATAAAAGTTATCTATTTACACAATTTAGACATCCTGATTACAAATATATAATCCATTTTTCTAAATTAAAAACATATAAGTGGGAGAAATTAATTTAAAATTAATTCCCACTGTCAAAACAAAAAGCGTGTTTTTAAGAGATAATAACTATCAAAAGATTGAAACTTGTTTATGTTCGGTTTTATTTTAAAATTATGTCCAATGACCAAAATTATATTAAATGGTAAAAATATATTCTAAATATACTTTAAAACCACTCAAATTCATAATTTATTACTATTAATTATTTTGATTAAAAAAGTTGTTTTTAATTAAAATTTAGTAATTTTCACTACTCATCAAAATATTAAAGTTATCCGAAAAGTACCAAAATTTCACCTTAGGATAAATTCGATATTCCGAATCCAGAAATGAAGTCCATTTTAAAATATAAAATATATATAATTTTAAAATGTAGGTATTACTATTCATAACGGCTAGTTTGATTGGTTATGGTGTGTTAGAACTCGGTGTTGCGTACAACACACGCTATCACATTATTCAAAGAGAAGCGTACCGTTGAAGCTTGGGGTGTTACATTCTCTCCTCCTTCAAATAATTTCATCCTAGAAATTTCTAGAATACTACCGCATGAAAAGACTTGGGTGGTTCTTCATCATAAGTTCCTCGGGTTCCCACGTTGCCTCTTCCATCTTATGGTTTCTCCACAAAACTTATACCAGACGCGTCATCCGATTTCTCAGCACTTGTTCTCTCATATCATGAATCTTGACGGGCTCTTCACAATAAGACAGATTGGGTTCCAGTTCTTATTCCTCATAGGTGAGTACATGTGTTGGGTCCGGAATGTATTTCCTCAACAGATATACGTGGAACACATCGTGAACTTTGGAGAGACTTGGCGGCATTGCCAATCGGTAAGCTACAGCCCCAATTCGTTCTAGAATTTCGAAATGTCTGATGTACCTGGGACTCAATTTACCTTTCTTACCAAAACGTATGACTCCCTTCCATGGAGATACCTTCAGGAAAACATGATCACTGACTTGAAATTCCAGATCCTTCCTTCGATTATCGGCATAGCTCTTCTGCCTACTTTGAGCTACTTTGATGTGATTTTGGATTACCTTCACCTTTTCCATCGTTTCTTCCACCAGTTCTGGGCCTACAAGTTTTCTTTCACCAACGTCATCCCAACAGGTTGGTGTACGAAATCGCTTTCCATATAACGCTTCATATGGTGCCATCTGAATACTCGAATGGAAGCTATTGTTATAGGAAAATTCTACCAGAGGTAAATATTGATCCCACATACCCTGAAAGTCAAGTGAGCAAGATCTCAACATGTCTTCTAAGGTTTGAATAGTCTGTTCTGATTGTCCATCTGTCTGAGGGTGTTAAGCAGTGCTCAAATGAAGTTCAGTACCCAGGGATTTCTGAAGACTTTTCCAAAATCTTGAAGTAAAACGGGGATCACGATCAGAAACAATCGATAGGGGTACTCCATGAAGTCTCACGACTTTATTAATATATAGTCTTGCTAAACGTTTCAGGGGTAGATCTTCTCTTATAGCAAGAAAATGTGCTAACTTGGTAAGACGATCAACAATAAACCATATTGCATCGTTCCTTCTAGGAGTCTTTGGTAGCCCCATGACAAAGTCCATCGTAATATTGTCCCATTTCCACTTCGGTATGGGAAGAGGTTGCATGACTCCTCGAGGCTGTTGCCTTCCAGCTTTCACTTGATGACAAACCATACATCTTGACACAAAATCAGCAATCTCCCTCTTCATATTCTCCCACCAAAAATGTTCCTTCAAATCTCTATACATTTTGGTGCTCCCAGGGTGTATAGAAAATTGGATCTATGAGCATCATCCAGCAATTCCCTTTTTAGATCAGGTAAATCGGGAACACAAAGTCTCTACCCGAATTTCAAAATTCCATTTTCATACACAAAGTCTCTCAATCTCCCATCATTCACAGCTTTAATCTTCTTTTTAAATTCGTCATCATCGGTCTGAGAACTCTTAATCCTTTCTAGTAAAGATGGTTTGGCAACCATTTGAAAAACAATTGATGTTTTGTCTTCCCTGGTTATTCCCATGTCCATCTTCACTAGATCCATGAAAATTGGATCCCTTTCAGTTCTCATATTGTTCAAAACTCCATGGTCTTTTCTACTCAATGAATCTGCCACCTTGTTTGCTTTCCCCATGTGGTAGTGTATCGTACAATCATAATCCTTGAGTAATTCAATCCATCTCCTTTTCCTCATGTTGAGTTCTTTTTGTGAGAAAATATACTTCAAACTCTTGTGATCAGTATAAATCTCACATTTTTCACCATAGAGGTAGTGATTCCATATCTTCAAAGCAAAGATCACAGCTGATAACTCGAGATAATGAGTAGGATAGTTTTTCTCATCAAATTTTCAACTGTCGTGATGCATAGGCAATAACTCTATCATTCTGCAAAAGGACACAACAAAGTCCTTTCTTTGATGCATCACTGTAAATAACGAACCAATCATTCCCCGATGGTAGAGTAAATATAGGTGCATTGACTAATATTCTCTACAGTTCTTCGAAACATTCTTTACACACTTTTGTCCAAACAAATTTAACCCCTTTACATGTGAGCTTCGTTAATGGGTTAGCCAATCGGGCAAAATTACGGACGAAACGTCGATAATAACCTGCGAAACCAATAAAACTACGTACCTCCGTTATACTCGTAGGTGTTGTCCATTCATGGATTGCCTTGGTCATAGAAGGATCAACAGAGATTCCATCTTTAGAGATAATATAGCCAAGAAGAGAAATCTCATGATGCCAGAATTCACACTTGCTAAACTTTCCATATAATTCATGCCTCCGCAGAGTTTTCAAGATAATGCGCAAGTGATTTTCATGATCTTCGTAGATTTTAGAGTATACTAAGATATCATCAATAAATACCACCACAAATTCATCGAGATACTCCTTGAAAACTCTATTCATCAGATCCATGAATACAGAGGGTTCATTAGTCAATCCAAAAGGCATTACAGTAAACTCGTAATGCCCGTACCTGGTTCGAAATGCTGTCTTCGGAATGTCTTCCTTCTTCACACACAACTGATGGTATCCAGATCAAAGGTCAATCTTTGAAAATTATTGAGCTCCATGAAGTTGGTCAAATAAATCATTAATGCGTGGTAGGGGATACTTGTTCTTTATCGTTATATCATTGATCTCCCTGTAGTCAATACATAACCTCATAGATCCATCTTTCTTTTTAACAAAAAGAACAGGGGCTCCCCATGGAGAAACACTAGGGTGAATAAATCCCTTATTACTCAATTCCTCTAGTTGTTTCTTTAGTTCAACTAATTCTACAGTGGCCATTCTATAAGGGGTCTTCGATATAGGCCTTGATCTAGGAATCAAATCAATTGAAAACTCAACTTCTCGTTCTGGAGGATGTCCAGGTAAATCTTCCGGAAATACATCTACAAATTCTTTCACAATAGGTACATCCTCTATGTGAACATTCCTTTCCTCACCCATGGTTATTTCATTCTCTTCCTCCCCAATAATTGAATTTAGTTGAGCTATTGAGGGTGGATCTAAATAAGAATTAGGTGGTGATGATTCTTCTCTAAAGATAAGGTGTTCCTTATCATTATCATCAAGAATCATAACCTCTTTCTTCTTACAATAAATCTTCGCATCATAGTCCGAAAGCCAGTCCACACCGAGGATTATGTCAAACTCAATCATCCGTATGACGATGAGATCAGCAGATAACGAACATTTATGTGCTCTAATGGGGACTGATTCACAAAACGTTGTTGCAATGATACTTCCCTTAGGAGTTTTAACTGATAACTCCCTTGTTAAATCAAATTGGAAATATCTAATTTTCTTAGAAAACTGGGAAGATATGAAACAAGGCGATGATCCAGAATCAAATAATGCATTTTCTAAACTTGAGGAAACCATTAAATTACCTGCCACCACATCTTTCGGAGCTTCTACCTCAGCAGAAGTGATAGCATAATCCTGGCCTTGATCCCTTGGCCTTTTCTGAGGTAAGTTCTCCTGACGCTTAGGACATTCATTTGCATAATTCCCCATCTCCCTACAATTGTAGCACTGAACATTGGTAGCTTCCTTCTTCCCAATGCAATCACGAGCTTGGTGGCCTTTTTCACCACACTTGTAACAGACTCTCATTCCCTTCAATCAAGTACCAGGATGTTTCTTCCCGCATTTACCACACGATGGATATTCAACCTTTCCCTTCTTCCCCTTATTTCCATTCCCAGATTGATCAGCAAGTCTCTTCTTCTCTTTCTTTGCATTAAAGTCACATGACTTAGAGAATTCCTTTTCGGTCTTGATAGCACATGAGACAATGTCTTCATACGACGAAAAGGATTGTGAGACTAATGCTCGACGGATAAATGGTTTTAACCCATCAAAGAAACGATCAATCTTACTTATTGGGTTACGTATATAATCTCTACCATACCTTGTTAACCTTGTAAAATTAGCCTCATACTTTGAGACATTCTCATCCTCCTTCTGTCTCAGACTCAGAAATTGCATTTCCATATCTGCTCGATGGTCGCGAGGAAAGTATTTTTCTAAAAATAAATCTTTGAAATCCCTCCATTCCATATTTGATACTTCATCATCTTCATTCGTATTTTGAATCAATGGCCACCATTGATCAGCATCTCCAGTGAGGCAGTAAACTGCCATGATAACTTTTTCCATTTCACTTCTCCCCAAAGCCTGAAATATTTTCTATAGGGAATTTATCCTTTGCTCAGCTACTAAGGGATTTGTACTCCCATTGAACGTTGGTGGTTGTTGCCTCGTGGATTGATCTAACATTTATCCTCCATGCTGTGGATCAGGATGCTCCATACGAGTAAGGTTATTATTCATAACCTGAGTGAGTTGTCCCAGTATGGTGATTAGCTGATCGACACCAGTTGCATCACCAGCTCCACTATAATTATATTGAGCAGGAGGGCAATCCCTACATGTAGTGCGTGCATTGATACGGTTTCCATTTCTTCCACTAGGCGCCATTTCTAAACAATGGCATAAAACAGATCAGTTTATGAATCAAAATACATAATCCCATACTTATAAAACACTTAACATAAATTGAACTATTTATGGATATAATCCATAATCATAAAAATGTTTTCTTTTAGAAATTTTATACTCATAAACCCTTCATAATGATTTTTAAAGAAAATGAGAGTTATCCTAAGCATATACCCCGGGAGTGTCGTAACCAAGAGTGCAGCAAGGCCCATTGTCATGCACCAGTTCCCGTTCGAGTCTAGCTCAAAGCAGTGTTTTCGGGTTTTACCCCTAGGTACATCTGTGCCAGAGCCGCCTCTACCTGCTCATATCCATACAGGGATGTATTGCTTGGAAAACTCACAAAATCTTTACAATACCAAAATTCTAGGAAGTTCTTCTATACTAATCCTCAAAGTTTATCTTAGGTCTATGTGCTCTAATCAGAGTTTATCTAAATCTAGCTTCCAAGGTTTGTACTAAACTTCCTCTGATACCAACTGTAACGCCACGACCCTAGTTACCCAGATTCGGTGCATTATTACATAACATTGGCATGATCACAAGAAAGATCAAATCTCGAAAGACCGATTGGTTTAGTATCCTTGGAAACACTAGATGTATTCATAAGTCTTACATTACATCATAAAATGAAAAACTACTACAAAAACATATTCTCCATAATCCACACTCATATCCCCACATAATATCCGTGCAGGTCATTCATAATTTACTTCTTCACTTCCTGGGAAAAATAAAACATAGAAAAGGGGTGAGCTCAAATGCCCAGTAAGGATAAAAATATAGCGGAAACTTTCATAAATAAGAATAAACATTTAAGGAAATGTATAACTAAAACAAAAGCCTTTCAAACTTGAACTTTCAACATGGTATGGCATAATAAAATGAAATAATTCCATTTACTTATTCACATGGATATTCTACTAATCGAATAATCACATACAAAATCAATAACCACTTTCATAATGATGGAATGCATAATGCCAGACTATCATAACCACATAGCCAAGGCCTTGTGCCAAGACTACAAAAAACATTTTTCCAAGGCCTTGTTCCAAGACACTAGTTTGTCTCATGAGACCTACCGATGCATCGAGGAGCTGTAGCGGGCTCCACCCATCACATATTAAGTCCAATTCATTCCCATATGAAAAGGTTTAAACATAACATAAACATTCATATTAAAACTAGCATACGAAATGTCAATATTTTAACCATAAACTATGAATGGTATAAAAATAGCACATCCACAGTCAAACATATTAAAAAACCTTCAATACAATATAGAAGTTTTGTATCATAATATATCAACTTCAAATAAGCATAAAATCTATTAAAGGATGTTGACATAGATGAAATCAAAAATCTTTTTAGAGAAATATATCGTTCTATTTTTGAAATCATTTAAGATCCATATAAAATAAAACATTTTCTTTGAAAATATTCTTATATGATTGTATGGAAAGATTTGAAGATTTTATAACGGCGGAAAATAGCCGCACCCGCCGTATAAGTTAAAAACAACATTCTTACCTTAATTCTGTCGAAAAGGTTAAAACAGACCTTGTTTTGAAAACGACGGAAGGATTCCTCATATAAAAAGTCAAACAAGGGTATAAATGACATTAACCCATATTCTTGTAAATAATAAAAATGTTTTGAAATACATTTTTAAGAAAACATGGATGTGGATGTTAAAGAGATCCCAGTAGATTATTACATATAAACAATCTCGGATAATGAAGAGATTGTGAAATAACCCTTACCTTGTACTTTTCCTTGGTTGGGGTAGGTTGACCTCCTGTATAATGGTGAAATAATTTTTATTAAATTATAAAAGAATCATATACATTAATATGATATCATATATGATCTATTAATATTGATTTGATAATAATATCTTAGTATTATCGTTGTTTCGGGTGTTAACTTACTTGTTTTATTTTATATGTTTTGTTACGTAAGACATGTTTATAATGGATAGGTTGTATATTATTCATATCCAGAATGATATCAAGTCCTTAAACATCATTTTTAAATCATCAAATGATAATTATACTTGAATGAATACGATGGAGAATGAATCTTATCACGTTCGTGGAGACGGTTGTCCGTACGTACGCATGAGCGAAAATATCATTATTTTGATATTAAAATAACATATAAATGGATGTTATATCATATATACATAATAATTAACATGTTATATTTATTATTTACATGAGTTACATATCATTATTATACCCATCCAAATAATAATATATTGAATAACAATTACACCACGACGTGGAGACGGTAAGCCGTACGTACGCATGTATGGTGACATGTTATTCAAAAGGTGGATAGAATACTGAATATGGTTGTACCATATTTATAATAACATCACAGTATATATATGAAACTAGAGTTATTATTTTAGAATGGTAACAACAAAGAAAGAAGATGTGGAAGAAGAAATGATCTTGGAAAAGGGTGGTGAAATCATTTCCTCTTCTTCGGGTTCTTCCTTTTGATTTGCTCAAAAGGGATCCTTAGGTTGGATTTCTGATCAAACTAAGGCCTCTAGGTTGTAGTGAGGGAAGTTGGGAGAGTATTTGGGCAGATTTTGTCCGAACCAAAAGGCTTTTAAGGTGTGAATAAATGAGAAGGAGGAGTGCCCTTTTATAAGAGGGGTGAGGGGCACCTTTGGAAAAGCTAGATATATTAATTTATAATAAATTCATATTCGGTTTCTAATGGCTCCAAAGTTTATTATTAAAAGATTAAGGTGGGTATGGGTCGAAAACAACTCAACCAATAGAATTTAGACCGGTTTGGGTACTTATATTAACCTTATCTTTAAGTATTAACTCTAAGTTAATTAGTTTCACTTTTACAATGTCTCTATGTATTTTATTATAATATGGTTAATAAACATACTATATACATCCAAGAGACCCCCAAGTGGTCCATTAATGATGAAATTATCATTATATAAGTCTCTTGGCCGAATCTTATATTTTTAGGAATTTAATATCAATTAATAATATAATATTTGTTTTAAGAACTCTTTTATGTCAATTTTGACACCATTCAATAGTTGATTTTTGTGAAACTCATAACAGATTTATTACTTTGAAAAAAGTCAATTACATCATTCCTAATATATCATATTATCCTATAAAATTAGTTTAATTCATTAAAAGTTTCATATTATATTTATTTGGGTATTTATAATATCAATTATTTTAATTTTTCACTATTATAGTAATTAATTCATCATCATTGTGTCATAAATAAATTAAATTATTTAATGTCTAAAAATTATAAATAAAATATCATTATGTAGGAAATAGTTTTATCTTTCTAATGAATTTTTATAATCTAAAATCCAACATATATAACCCTATCTAACAATTGTTTTTCTAAAATATATATGCTTGTGTCATTTTTGTATTCATTTTAACTTAATTAAAATAATGTGTCCCTATCACCTACAAGTGGCACCATGGGGTCCCAAAATCAACCCAAAGATGCCTATAGTATAACATGTATCAAAAAATAAGGCTAGGACACGTTTTAGGGTAATTTAGTATTATTATAATATTATTTTTTAACCTTTATTTGCCGGATTTACCCTTAACCATGGTAAATAAAATATTTACCGCAGCAATTATTCAAAATTTCTAAAAATAAAAGATACCTATTTTCAAATTTTGGAAATCCTGATTCCAAATATGGAATCCATTTTTCTAAATTCAAAACATAGAAGTGGAAGAAATTAATTTAAAATTAATTCCCGCGGTCAAAACAAAAAGCGTGTTTTTAAGAGATAATAACTATCAAAAGATTGACACTTGTTTATGTTCGGTTTAATTGTAAAATTATGTCCAATGACCAAAATTATATTAAATGGTAAAAATATATTCTAAATATACTTTAAAACCACTCAAATTCATAATTTATTACTATTAATTATTTTGATTAAAAATGTTTTTTAATTAAAATTTAGTAATTTTCAATATTCATCAAAATATGAAAGTTATCCGAAAAGTACCAAAATTTCACCTTAGGCTAAATTCGATATTCCTAATCCAGAAATGAATTCCATTTTAAAATATAAAATATATATAATTTCAAAAAGTAGGTATTACTATTCATAACGGCTAGTTTGATTGGTTATGGTGTGTTAGAACTCGGTGTTGCGTACAACACACGCTATCACATTATTCAAAGAGAAGCGTACCGTAGAAGCTTGGGGTGTTACAATTTAGATATCCAATACATGATTTTTTTGGTTTCCCAAAATTGTTATTATATATCACACTATAATGTTTTTGTTTTAATTAGTGGATACAAAACAATAGTATAGTGTTAACATTGAACATGTATGACAATCACATGAAAATGATAATTTTTATGGTATACGATATGAGTTAATGATATCATGATTATACCAAACATGTAGTCTATAAATTTGATACAAAAATTTATAACATATACAAACTCATTGAAGATCCAATGATAATAAAAATGGAGTTCATGTTACATATCGACCAAGGTGTCATGCACCGGTGACTATAGTTTGTTACTCCCATAACCTCAAACACACCTCCCCTACACAAGGGTATTTTGAATTGAATCAATGGTTTTATAAGTCTGTCATGGGGATAAAATAAACTCTTCTATTAGATTAATACACTAGAGGAAATATTAATCAATAAATGAATGATATATACAAACAAAAAACCAAATATAAAGACATTCAAAGTATATGATATAATATCCAAACTAAAGGAGAAAACATTCCATGCTAATGTATGTGTAAAGTATCTAAAAAGAAAATTGAATATAATGAAACTGAAAACTCTCAGGAGGGTCTAAAACGACATCTCGTTCCTTTATCCATTCTCCATACCTAAAATATCTATATAATCTAAGAATATTTCCATTAAACTTCATGAAAATAATAAATTTTATTTGGATACCAATCTAGTAGCTTGAGTAGGGTTTAAGTACAACTCAATAGACCACAACCAATTGTATCAAAAAAATATTTAGTCAAATAATAGTTTATACATTCTATAAATAAATAATTATATTTTTAATTAAATTGTTGTCACATTTTCATTTATTATTTACTTTAGCAGATTAACTACTGGGTTCCTAAGGCCACATGTAAATCTTTTCAAATTTAGAATCTACTGAAAAACAAAGTGTTCTTAGGTAATATCATATCATAATACCTGCATCACCTAATTCAAGAGACCGATGTAGTCAATGATGATATCATATCCCCACACATACATAAACTTGTGTCCCAACTTTATGTATTCCCATGTGAGGTCATATCGTAGACTTCCACTGTTACCATTCATCAATTCATACATGAATTACCATGTTATAAGTTATAAAACAGAGATTAGAATTACTATTTTCAAATTCTATAATTCTTACATGAATGGACATGATCATATTCAAAAACTCACATTTCAATGACCATGTTCTCATTAATTGTTTCAAACATTAATGACCATGTTCCAATTAATAAAAAATATTTTAATAAGCACGATATCATTATTCACTACAAACAGGAATGTCCATTCCCTCACTACTAAATGTACAGTTAGTTTAGAAAATTATTACTCACTTAAATTCCATTACTAATTAAATAATTATTTTATCAAATATTTTTCCTTAATTAATTCAACATTTATTTAAATAATTAAACACATTAATTTATATATCAAATAATTAATCATGATTAAAGAACATGATTTATAAAATTTATACCACATCTAATTTTCACATTCGCAATCTCAATTTTTAATAAATAATTACAGAATTAATTTTCTCATTCTTTAATATCAATATCACCTGAATAAATCCATAATTATTTATCCAAATTAAAAAAACTCAATATATAACAATTAATTATCCAATTAATTATCTAAATCATTGTATCTAATTCCCATATTTACCGCCAATTAATTATCTAATAAGATAACTCGTCAATATCATATTTAATTAACCAATAAAATTACATATTTATAATATACATAAATTAATCAACTTGCCACATTAATTAACCAAATTTAGGTTTTGAAATTTTAAATTGATGTTGGAAATTATAAAATTTACATACATGTATAAAAATAATGACAATAAAAATTGAAGATTATTTGATTATCCACAATTCACCAATAATGAAACACCCTATGGTAATCCCCAAACATTGAGTGAAACTACAACATAGATATTGATATGAATATCAGAAAACATAAATCTTTATTAATTAAATTCATTTCATGTAAATAATGATCTATGTCATGAATCCTATATATAAATGACAACAAATAGATATATATCATTATATATAGTGTATTAAATCACATAAATAAAGAAGAATGAATTGGAGAAGCACACGAGAAGTGCCAGGGGAGGATTCCTTAAAAGATTGAGGACATGAACATCGATTCAAGATTTGATTAGTGGAGAACGATGATCAGGGATGCATTGGATGTGTTTGGAGAGATCAAAAAATTTGAAAGGGGGCCTAGAGTTGAATGGGGGTTGAAATAAGTGTGTTTTGGGGTTTGGATAATTATATAATAAATTTTCACACAAAATTATTTCCCTATAATGTTCAGCTGGGCTGGAGAGAATGGTTTTTCCTACCCATGAGCCAAATGTGCATCGGTTATTTTATGGGTTCATGATTACTCCTAATATGAAAAATTGTTTGAAAATCCATGTTCCAACAGGGTAGTTCCCATTTCCCGTGGTTTCATGATTTTCTGGGGTGGAGCTCATGATTTTCTATAATAGTGCACTAGCTATGATAACCAACATTTTCATTTATTTTAAATGAAATTTCACCACAAGAATCATCAATTAATAAATTAATAATATTAAATCAAAAAAGAATAAAAGAGTTCAAAAAATAGTCCTGATTCAACTCTATAATTGGTCCAGAACTTATAATCCCCCATCCTTATTACTACACATTGTCATGGTTCTCTACTAATAATCATTGTGATTCAATTTAAAAAATATTTGGCCAATGGAACCAAATATATAGTTCTCATTCCCATGTCTCCTCATACACACCCATATTGTTAAAATACACATATTATCAACACAGTATTAACGCTCATTAGTTTCTAACTTTGATCTGACACACATGTAAAATGCTCATCAACAGTTGAAACATTCTCAAGATGACAATCATCCACATCAATCACAGTTGATTTTATATTGTTACACATCTAAATATTGGATGCATGGAATTCATCACACATTGAAATATATTTTCTTAGAAGATCCAATCAGAATTCCATCGACCCAATTCTCTCCACCACCTCAAATGGCCCAACGAACATGTGTTCTAAATTTCCTTTCATCTATATAATGTAGAGACCTAATCTAGGAGACACCAAAAGGAATTCAGGATCACCCTTTGAATACTATAGGTGTGAACTCCATCCATAATCATATGACTATTCCTACATTGATCTTTAGTAATATGTTTCTGAATCAACAAAACAAGATTCGACATCTCTTGAACAAGAATCGGTCCCAAAATATATGACACCCCAGCCTCTATCCAAAATAGTGTGGAAATTCATGTCTTAACATAAATATCCTTGTATGATTATATCTATATAGTTTTGTTATATCAATTGATATTGGTTAACTCCCCAAAAGTCATGATCTTTTCCCAAGAACAACCACTGTTAAAAACATATTTTAATAGAATAACCTTACTCAACTATATAGTTCCCTCAAACATCCCATATATTTGTGGGTGGGAAGACATGTTCAATAATACATGTGTACCAAGACATAAATGAAACCACTTACAAAATCATAAAGTAAAACTTGAGTCACAATATGAAATTATATTTTGGATCATCCTAATAATATTGACAATATCCCAAACATAAAATTCTATATACTTTTCTATTTAGAATTTCTCATATATATGGAATAATTTTTGAACTTCTGTCAGTTGATCCATACTAACTTATGTTGCTTCATTATTATTTGGTGCCACTCGAAGTACCTCTAAAAATTACAATGTAAAATACTCCCACATCCATTTATGAATGGACAACACCTGAAACAAACCTATGTGTATTAGATTCCTAGAATTCACTTTCTGACAGTTGTAGCATAATGTAAAAAACCCTGCTATATGATTTTTCATATATGGAATCCAAAAAAATTTTCATTGTTCATGGTACAAATTTTTCATAATTTTATTTTTCACCCACATCAAGGTGTGAAATTCCATAAATATCTCCTCTTGCATGATGTTTGAAACAATAACTCTATTCCTAACATATATTATCATATCCTCATGTATAAACAATTTTAAATATGATCCCCACATTCATGGAGTTCACTAAAGTTTCATCACTCTAGGTCCTCAAACTTCACACCCTGGATACCTCTCGAAATTGTAGAATCTACTAAAACTGATACCAGATTCAGCTATTTTTATTTCTCCTGAACCACCACATATATTTCGGCCAACAAGGTCATCATATTTTACTCAACACTGGTCTCCTGAACTACCAAAGTCGGATTCTATATGATCAATGCATTAGAAAAACTATTTCTTTTCACATGAATATATGATAGATAAAAATCAAATCATTTCATATACTCAGACCATATACGATGATATATATTCATATCTATAAGGGAGAAGATAAATATAATGCAATTTTGATCTGTATACATATTAAATATCCCACCAAATAGATTTCCATGTCAACCCCTTAGATCATTAACCACTGCCACTAGCTTGCGGTCATCAAAAAGGTAGTTATATTCATGTGGTATATGTTTTCGACAACCATACACCAATAATCGATCTCCATGCATCAACAGAACTCTATGTAATATCAGATAATCATCCCAATACATTGTATTCTCTTATCCTAGATCATCTAGAACTAAAATTAGCACTATTTCATAAGCTTATTTAACTCATATATAGTCATATCATATTCTCCCTACCAGTCAAATTATATCCCATTTTTAGTCAATACTGAATGAAGCTATTCTAAATAATAAAATTCTTTTATGAATCTCTTATAATATAAATTTATTTATAAAAGGATATGGATATCAAAAACATACATGTTCTGATCCCATGAAAACAATTCTTAAACCTTATCTAGGTCTACCATCACACCATCACATTAGTTGGTGTGTAACAAGAAGTTCACTTGATTCAAAGAAAATTGAGAATTTGTTAACTTTATATATATATAATGTCATATCAATATACATAGGACGATTTCAATATGTTTGGAACAATCCTCATGCATCTGGGAGTACACCACGATTTCATGTACAAACACTACCACAAATTGATCTGAGTACTTTGGGAATATTTTGGTCATCATGTCCATAATCACTTCATATGTGTTAGTCATAAAAAATTACATTATGATGAACTCATAAAGTAAATTCATCATTATGAAATAAGTCCTTTTAATATCATAAGTATGAACTTTCAAATGATTATTCTCAGATTTGATGTTGATTTTTTATAACACACATAATCCTTTCAATAGGTCAAATACATATCTGATACATGGAAGATGATACATTTACATTATAATCATATTTTTTTAACATTTATTAATCAACATAAAATCCCAACATCCAACATGATCTCTTTGCAATAAAAATTGGTGATCCACAAGGAATCCTAAATTGAAGGATAAATTTCATATCCTCCAAATCCTATATCTAAATCTTGAGTTCTTGATTCTATATCGATACAATTTTCTGTAACGGAATATATACTAGAATAACATGGAAATTATATCAATAGTGAATTCCATATATCTCTCATGTGGCATCCTTAAGATGTATTTAGGTAAAACGTTATGAAATTGTTCCCCCACTAGTAGAAATATATCATTATTTATGAATCCACCATCCTGTCATAAATTAGAATTTTGTGATATGATCTACCATAATTTATGAGTTTTTATCCATATTCCCCATTTTTGGATATCATATTCACCATGATGAATATAATGGTCACCTTTAGTACACATAAAAGACAATATTCTTTGGTAAAAATATATGTGTCCTCAAAATGTGACAATCCACCCCTACTCATAATTAGGTTGAACATGGATAGGTCACAAATATAGATATAAAATGAAAAACTATACTCCCTTAATTAAAGAGAACATCCATTCCATATTCAAATGTGTATAGACCACACTCTCAATGATGAATATATAATCATAACCATGAATAGAAAATCCACTTCTAGATTCAAGACATTAAAAAAAATTAGATATTAAGGATTGTGACATACCCATATGAAATATGGTACTAGATAATGTAGAATCTATATGATTAGTTCATACCATAATTGTGGGTCGAGACTTTTTATCCACAACTGTAGGTTGCACTGTAAGTATTAGTCATTCACATCTTCCTTGTGATGAAGTTTGACTCACCTGAGTTACCCCACAATAATTATGTGGGTTCTATTTCCTAGAGGAACCATGTAAATCTACTATACTAACTCATGTAGTAGAATCACATCTACCTATCTAATAGGTTTTAGAAGTTCCCCTTCCCACACTATGATTATTTCTATATTCACCCTCAGGGACTATCTGTTGTAGTGTCCTACATATGTTCTATAGATTCGACATATTTATGTAAGACCAGAACTCTACTCGTCTTTTGTAGTATTTTATATGATAATGGCACATCCTGCCACACTGATGACAGTTGAATATTTTAATGTCATGTGTAATCGAACATATATTCCAACAACTCACTTAACTCTAAACATGATATAGTTTCCTTAATAGTTATTCCTATACTAAGAATTATCTAATCCTAATTTTCAATTTGGAACTACATGTATAGTACTGGAAGCCTTATTTATGTTCCTATCATCTTGGATAAATGATTCCACTTCCTCTCAAATAATGTATAAATAGAATATTTTAACATGGGACCTATTCTCCCACATAAGTCCATCATGAGTGCGTGTCATCATAACTCTGTCATATCCTTCCAACACAAGAGAAAATCACATTAGGTATATAAAGAATCCAACATAATATTTCATAGTCATTCTGCCCTAATACAACTACATAAAATCCTCTAATATCTCTTTCTTTATCATCAATTTGTAGATCATCACTATAAAATACTCCCAAATGACTTTCAATAACGTACCATCAGTTTTTTCGGTCTTTTAATGGATTTCCCAGTGGCTCATTTTTTATCATTGATACATATTTATATCCAAAATCGCCCTATAATCATTAGTATTCTCAAAAGATTCATGTATCATATCAATGTAATAAACATAGAACTTCTCTCCCTCAGGTCAACTCTCTCTAGTAAATGTCAGATGGTGATGTTACAAAAACACTTTCTTCATGTCATAAATTCGATTCTGAACCCTCCCTTGTTTTATTCCCATAAATTTCATGAATAAACAAATGATATCTCATAGCTAATCTCATTATTTCTCTACCAACACTATTGGTGCCCTGGGATTCACTTGTGGTAGAAGATTACGGTCGTATTTTCTAGGATTTAGGTGCCACCCAATTGTTCCCCATACCCAGTTTGTCACATGAACTCAAGCGCATTTCCCCAAAATACATAGGCTTCCAACTATCAGTGAGGGCCAAGGTATTATAATGGGAAAACTAATCCCTCATTGGAAGATTATACACGATGTAATTACAACAGTAAAAAATAGGGGAAGGCAGGGCACTGGTGAGTTGTTTCAATGTGGTGGCATCCTGACCCCGAGGTTTCGGGTTCGAGTCCTCAAAAGGCAACGTGCACCATATGCCAGCGAATTTATCATGGGCACTTCTACCCTATTGGGAACTGGCTGAATCTTAATGGTTGGCCACCATGGGCCTTTCTGGGGACATGCGACACAAGGTGGGTCAAGGCCACCCCAATACCTTGTAAACCGGAAACACATTTCCTTGTAAACCGGAAACATGTTTATATTGTAAACCAGAAACATGTTTCCACCCCAATACCATGTAAACCGGAAACACATTTGGCCCTACTGTTGGTGGTGGGGAGGTATGGTTTTGTGGGGGTGAGGGGCAGGTTTCGAGGTCAAGTCCTCGAGTTTACAATTTAATGTAATTTTCTTCTTTACGTCATGTGCCACTTTCGTGGCTTTACCCAGTTTTAAAAATTAGGGGAAGCATTAACAATATACAACATTAGTTAACATCATACGACTGATAGTGATATAACAACTAAAAAACATATAAATTATGCATGTCACATGTGTCAAGGAAAGTATCCAAACATGTCACAATGATGGAAATACAATACTAAAACCAAATTATAGGAAAATAGTATACTCCAACTACTTCACAAGCCACACGTTGTTCCTAGGCTCTCCTCCTCAAACAAGAATCATGTACCTGATAAAGATGTGTGTATTCCCTTATTTATACCTTCAACCATATTATATTTTTGGGTCCAAAAGAATGACCCAAACACGATGTGAGATGAATCCTAGAAGGAAATTACAAAAATATTAGTGCTTAATTTTTAGTGAATATATATATATATATATCATGAAATATGAATAATGAATAAATAAACTAGGAAGTTATCAAAAGTAAACAATCCTACATTTTTTCAATTATGTTCATTTACATTTATTAATTATTCAATCTACTTAATAATATATCCCCTGGATATATCCTATAATCTATATCCCCTTTCACTATAATAACAATGTGATGTATCCAATGATTATCGAGACAATCATGTAAGACAGTAACCAAGCTTGTGCCATGGCTTGGAAGACTCATCATAATCATTCAAATATTCATATGCATACTTCAAGAGATGATCCCACAGTCTAATCCCTATAGTTCAACATATCATCAATTCAACAAAATAATTACCCTCAAGAAAACGCACACAGTCTAACCCATTTGGTATCACATAGCACTAATCATTTATAAATGACCACCTGGGAATCTCTCACAGTATATACTCCCTTGTTATGCATAGAAATTATAACTATAATGACACAATGGTAGCTCTCACAATCAATTCCATATAGTCCAAAATTTATCTAATAACAACCCTCAGGTAGAAATCACATAATAACTTCTATGATCTATGAAGACCCGGTAGATCCCATAGTGAATACCACTTGGTCAACATAACAACAATTATACATAAAGAACCCTACCTCAGGAAGATCTGAAATTCAATTCCCCTATCTCATAAATCCACAATGATAAACACATGTATCTCATATAATCAGTGAAACACCATCCTAAACAATATGAGGCATGGAAAATAATAAATCCTAACTCGCAATCTCGACCCAAAATTCCATATATGATAAAACAAGGGGAACAAACACTAAATCAAGCTATGAAACCTTATGCAATGCAATAACCATCTCTCCATTAGAAAAACCATAATAGGTATCAAACAGATCTTTGATCCAAAACATGCAATTCTCCAAACATGGGTATTCATAACATTATAAATTTATAATCCAAATTCAATCAATAAATGCACAATCATCCTACCTTGATGTTATATGATGACCACTATTGAACGTAGGCCCATGAATCGGCCTAGAATGATGCATATATAAAAAATGGGTAAATGGAGTAAATCCTTAATAACTCATCAAAGTGGAGAATTCATGAAGATAGGCTCTAGTTAATGATAAAACTCATCAGTGGGAATCCTACTCACTTGGAGGTGTCTCAATCAGAGCTCAGACAGAGAATCGGTAGGGGTTCGATGTTCGCTTCCATCCCATCTATCTCGTATACGTTTTATGTGTGCAAGAAGTGTTTCATGAAGATGAGATGAGACCCACCTCTAACTCAAGAAATAAAAATAAAAGTACATGGCATGTTCAATTAATGTACATGTCATGTACTATCCACAACCGGATCGGCTTTAGGTGGTCTTCCAGGTCACCAACACAACCATGTACTCGACTGTTACATAACCAGTACACTACTACACGTAACAACGAGTTAAATGGATTTTACTTAAAATTACATAACATGTACTTAGAAAATTTCCAATTTCATCCATTTTGCTCCAAAAAACCTAAAATAAAAAACCATAATTGAAATGAAGATCTAGATTCTTACAAACCTCCCCCATTAAATAAATTCATTTCCAAATTCCCCTTCCATGCGTGGTAAAGAGGAAACGTCAAAAAACTCTAGATACTAGAATTGTTTGTCAGCCTCTCTCTCCCAAGTGTAATTATGTACTCGTCTATCCTACAATACCTCCGGTAATAGAGGACCACACCGGCCCCAATGAACCTTCATGCTGAGATGAAAAATCTTAATACGGTGCTCCTAAAAGGATTCCTTAACCTCCAACTCAACCTCCTCTAGTGAAAAAAAAAGAGATGGGCCAGAAAAGTAAATTCGTAGATGAGAAATATAATTAGAGTCGTGCATAGCTCGGTACCACTAAGGTAACTACAACTGAAAGGAAATTAACCAAAATCTATCCAAAACCCCAAATAGCCCGACGTATCATAGTGAAATCATCCCTTGTGTCCCAACCTCATGTGTGACATGTACCAAAACCAAATCTGAGGCCTCAAACTCTAGAGGTTTTCTCCATCATTTCACATAAGATTTGTGAAAAGACAATGTAGTATCCATCCTATTCTGAATCAACTACACATCCATAGTGTTCTCTAGAACAAGATGTGGTCCCAATAGAGTTTTATCCCCTACCAACAGCCATCATAGGGGTGATCATCATGGGTTAACGTACAAATCCTCATAATGCCTCATCTAAATAATTCCTTGGAAACTGTTATTATAGGGAAACGCCAATAAGGGTAAGTGTCTATACCAAGGCCCCTGAAATCTAGGATGCATGCCCAAAGCATGTCCACCAAAACCTGAATCGTGCATTCAGACTATCCATCTATCTGGGGATGGTAAGTTTTACTCATAAGTTAATTTGTACTCAAATCCCTTTGTATTCCCTTCCAGACATGAGAAGTAAATTAGGAATACCTATCCAAAATTACAGTGTTCAGAACCCCATATAAATGTACAATATCTCATAAGTACAGCTTTCCAAGAACATTAACACTAATGGATTCCCTAATCAAAACGACATGTGAATATTTTTTGTGTCTATAAATAAAAAACCATAATACAAATTTTACTCAAGGGAACCTTTGTAATAACTTAATGAAATCCATCACGGAAAAATTACACTTCCACTCAGTAATGGAAAACTAATGTAAATTCCATTTTGGTCGATAATACTCCCCCTTCACCTACTGCAAGTTGGAACATCCCATAACAAAACCCACAATATCCATCTTCAAAACTGGCCAAAAATACTGGCAATGTAGATCTCGATATATATTGGTGACACTAGTATGAACTACTCATGTGGAGGCATGAAAGTTTCCAAAACCTTCTCTTGTATGTCTACTGACACGCATACAAGCCCATGGAAACGAAAAACCACATCCTCTACAATGGTCCATCCAAGAGTAGGGATTTATACTAACACACACTTCCTCGAGACTAGGCCTTCAGAATCTGATAGCCACCTCATTCGCACTCAGTACAAAAGAGTATAGGTAACAACTAAAATAGAATGAAATGTTTTCCCATGTCTTCCATGAACCTCCAAATGGATCTTACAAAACAATCCCATAAGCTACCAGTCACAGTTTTCCTCTTGAACAGCCTGAATTAGAGTCCTCTTGTTCAATGCATCAGACACTTATTTTCCATTCACAGTCATGTATGAAAGCTCAATGTCAAAAGACGGATGGTACTCATCCCAGATTTTCTGTCTGAAATTCAGATCACTTTGAGTACAAATATACTTTATAATTTTGTTGTCTATGTATACCATAAAATTCTCTCCCAAAAGATATCTCTCTAATAGAAAAAATCATACATAATAGAAGCTAACTCAAAATCTGGTGTCAGATAATTCCTCTCATGTAGCCCCAACTACGGAGACCCATATGAAATGACTCCTTCCCCTTTTATAAGAACTTCTTCCATCCCAATACCAGATGCATCATATTAAATAGTGTATCTTTTTAACTAATCTAGAAAAATTTGTATTATTTCTAAATTTAATCTCCATTTCATCTTCTGGAAGTCTAAATTTTATAAATCTATTCAATAGTAATTTTCATCTTTCTTAGCTAGGCTCGTCAACAGTGCCTATAATTATGAAAAGTAATTTATAAAGAACATGTAGTAACCCTACATCCCCTGAAAACTCCATACCTCAGTGACATTCATTGTATGATCCCATGAAACATATGATTTAATATTCAATAGGTCTACTGATACTCCTGTCTCTGAGATGACATGACCTATGATATGAATCTGGTCGATCCAAATGTGCAATTATGAGGGCTTGGAAAAAACTGATTCTCTCGTAGTGTACTCAATACAATCTCAAGATTGGTGTAATGGTTGTGTTGAGTGTGTGAGTACACCAAAATATCATCCTAAAACTACCACAAAAGAATACATGTATGGATGGAACACTCGGTTCATTAGTACCATGCTAACTGCCAACGAGTTCGTGAGGCCGAATGACATAACCAAATACTCGTATAGACCATACCTTCTCAGAATGGATTTAAAAGGTATATTTGATGGTTTAAATAGAATCTAATGATAAACAGATCTCAATTCAAACATTGATAACTCCTGGCCTCCAAAAATATGATCACAGTGATCATCAATCCTCAGCATGAAATATCAGTTCTGGACCATCATCTGGTTCAACATACATTAATCCATACAAAATCTTAGGGTACCATTCACATTCATCGCAAATTGGACCGAAGACACTCAATGAGATGTCCTAGTTTGGATGAAACCCTTCACCTGTAACTCCTCTAACTACTTATTGATCTCTTGTAACTCCTATTTAGCCATCCAATAAGAATGAATAGACACAGGTGCTACTCCTGGAACAAGCTCAATATATAAATCTATTTCTCTCTCCAGTTATAAAAAATAATTTTTTTTATAAATACATCTTTAAAATGACCCACCACTGGAAGAATGTCCATCTGTGATTTACCCTAGTCATTAATATATAAACTACAAAAATGTGTTGTAATTCATCCCAACCCATGATGCTCACGTCCAACTGTGATCATCTAGACAACCCATTATCCGTTCTATATATAAGACCCACACTCTTGTGATGCTAAAATCACCCAATGGTGAAGGGAATAAACAAATAATGAATGGAGACCAACCAATCGATTCTGATAATGGCATCGAAGACTGTCTTCTTTAAGACATAGTGGTCCCACAAGAACTGATTCCCACCAATCTCACGATGGAACTCTTTGCACAAGTGAAAAATCATTTTCCTAAGCCCCAATGATGTTATTGGAATAATAATATCCTCAAGAGTAAATATACAGAGCCCAATGCTCTCTAAAATAGTAATAGATATAAAACTATGGGATTCCCTTATATAAAAAAATATGAAGCTAAAACTGAGTCAATGAGAATCATACCTCTAACAGGAGAAGGATAGGGATCTTTGTATGATTGGGTCTACTCCACAAAAAATGTCTAACATATACCATGGACCAATAATCTAGTCATAGTACCCTAAAATGACCCACCATGCTATCTTTTAAAACCTTAAGCCTGACTACCATGACCATGACCAACTGCTCAACTTAAATAGCCTGACGAACTCCAGTTCTCCAGCTGATGAGAAATCAGTGTTCCTATTCTTGAACATGGAGTAATTTAAGAACCCCTGCCACTCGTAGCTGGTGATAATACCCAACAAAAGCGCAAAATATTCCCTACATTATGCAATACCAGCACTCAAATAGGTTTTTTATGCAATGTGGATTCATATTCTCACTCTTCCCGCACATGTAGAATACATCCAAAAAACCAGATGCAACATCTTGTGAAATCTTTGTTCGACCCTTCTTGGTATCATTCTAATTATTATCATCCTTGGTTTCTAAAACTCTCTGGATCACATCTTCAAACACCCTTAGATTACACATGGTAATCAGTTCCCGGTTCACTATATCCATCACCAATGTCATATTGAAGACATTTAAATGTGATGGTATTTCATATCTGAGACAATCCATAAATTTCCTATCCAAAGATAACTTTTCAACTCCCAGAATAGGTGTGAAGTTCTAAAGCTCTATAAAACTAGAAGAGTGATACAATTCTAATAGAACCCCCTATTCTAAATGAATGAACTCTCGAGCTCAATCGACCCTCAATGTCTTGAGATAGACGTAATCATATAAGGTCCTCTGAAACTCCTAAAAACCGTTTCTCAATGATGTCCAACCTAAGAGATAACATCCCACCATCTCTTGGATGAATCACCTAGAATGTACAAAGTAAGATTCACATGCCTCTCAAAAGATGTCTCCAGAGGCTTAAAGATAGCAAGCATGGCCACAAACCACGACTCTGCTGCCTATTTTCATCCATACCCTAAAAGTGTGGGAGGATTCTGTGGCTATAACACCCATTTAAACTCTACCATAAATAGAGAAGGATACAATGCTCCCTGAGAAGTCTACAACATTCTCATAATGCCATCACGGAATTGTGCATCAACACTTATATCCGATATAATATCATGTTCCATGATTTGCACGTTTGGAGGATCTGCTAGTAGTCTCTGGTCTACAATTTCCAGTGTGTTATCATTGCCCTGATCAAGTCATACAACCATAGGACATCTCGGTGGCATGGATCTGCAAGGATAAGTACACACCTAAGTCAACAATTATCAAGGAATGAAACATATAAGTGCAAGAATGGGAAAGGAGACTGAAAAAATTCATGTTTTACAAAAGAGGGATACACGGAATGTAGAACCACTACATAAATTGTTCCATTAAATTTCATTAAGAGCATTTTCCTCGGCCAAACATGTTCATTTAACACCCCTACACATGTTGTGTCCTTTCAAAGGCACCGAATGTACGTGAAATTTCTCTCCTACCTAGGTTCATCTACCCAGATAGAACTACACGGTTTTCTCATAGGTAACACTGCATGGAGTATCCACCATAGACATGGAATGTAATAATTATGTTCTCACTTCCCATGTTGTTATCCAAATTTCCAAATATATGGTCAACTCTACAAAATGTGCATAAACTAAACATGGCATGTACAACCTAATTTTCATCCACCCATGTCGTTGGTCACACTACCGGACACACTGTCTTTACAACACAACATGTGCTCCTAGTACACGACATGTTCTACAAAATTTTTATCTAAAATATGTCTCTACTCACATAGTAATTAAAATATTTAAATAATAAATGACATGTACATAAAACACAAGGCATGTACTTATGAAAAGTTTTCTCTTACTTTATAGAAGAACTGATGGCATGTGTTCAAAACATCACACGCTGTGGGGTCTGGGTTTCTAGAACGTAAGGCTCCGAAACATATCTGGAACCCCTAGAAATGTAAATTTTTTAAGGTCATGATACATTATTATCCTAGAGAGGACATACTCTCACAAATAAATCTCTGGAATCCTTTTTTCACATCATAACATGACAATATTCAACTACATTCCAAACATGAGCCACCATTTCTGATCCAAGAGGGCCCATAACACCTCAGGGACAAAAGTTACACATCCATCCAAATTAATCATTACATAAAACAATAACCTATCAAAATAGATGTTATTCTCTAATGACATTTATCATAGCCACATGGATATCTTGCACAACATATATCAGAACAACATGCATTTAGTAATGTATCCTAAATGGCATGACAAGAATGCATGACTTGTGATATCTTGCAAGTTCCAAGGTGATGCTTGATATTGAATACCCACATCTTATCAGGTTGAAACATAAACAAAACCATAAATATATCATTAATAATATCATAACAGATTTGTGCTACCAAATGGTGAAATCAAGTCAACTGTAACAATTGCAAAACCTGAAAAATTTTCAATATTCGAGGTAACATCGCTTTTCCCTATAAATGGATAAGCTAATCCAAGGAAATGATTATTAACATCTACATATTCATTCATATGCCAATATATATGCTAAAAATATTAGTAAAAGTCATATAAAAACCTCATTTGATACCACATTGTAACGTCCTAGATCTGGGTGTCGCCCAAAGGTGCCTCATACCCGATTTGTCACATGGACCCAAGCGCATTTCCCCAAATGAAAGAGAAAATAGACCATCATCATTGTCCAATTTATTATAATGGGTAAACTATTCACTTAATTGATGATTATACATAGAGGAATAACAATATTAAACATTAGATGAATTAGAAACACCATACAACAGAAGTAAATTGTGGAAGACTGATTGTAATATGAAAACTGGAGAAAATATAAATGATTCAAGTCACATATGTCTGGTAAAGAAGTCGAACAAGTCACAATGTTGAAAATATAATACTAAAAACAATTTATTGAAATAAATTTTAAAATCTAACATACCGCAAGCCACAGCTTGGTGCCATGCTCTCCTACTCCAACAATAATCAAGTGCCTAGTGAAGAAGGTCACTTGCCCTTGTCTATACCTGCAACCATATAATATGTTTGGGACCAAAATCATAAACCAATTTGTTTTTTAGACAAATATGAGTATGAAATAACTAAAATATATATCCCTATCTATAAGTGTATATATATAGCATGAAAAGCCAAAATGAATCAATAAAATAAGAAGTACACAAATGAAATCATTCCTACAGTTTACAATTAAATTCATTTAAAATTATAAATTATTAAATCAATTGAATAATTTATCCTTAGGATATAGACTAATATATGTATCCACTTATATTATAGCAGTAATTAGATATCTAAAAAGACCATTTAGATATTCAAGTAAGACCAAGTCCAAGTTTTTGCTTTGACTGGGCGGACTCACCACAATCATTCGAAAATTCACAAGAAACTCACTGGGAATGTTCTCATTTTCTGACCCTCTGGTTCCAAATATCATCATTTTATAAAAATAGTGAACATCTGGGGAAGCTCACACAGTCTGACCCCTTTGGTCCCATGTAGCACTAATCATTTACAAACGACCACCTGGGTAGCTGTCACGGTGAATATCCCATTGGTCTACATAGCAACAATAACTATAATGACCCTTTGAAGCTTTCAAAATCAATTCCATATAGTCCAACATTCATCTAAAAATGACTATATAGGAAGCTCTCATAGTCTAACACCTCTGTCCTATGATCGCCTAACAGTTTTCGCAATCAATACCTCTAGATCAAAATAACAAAAAATATTCATAAATGACCCTACCTCAAGATGATGTCAAAGTTAATTCCCCATAGGCATAATTCCACATTGTGAATCAAATGCATCGCATATAATAAGTCAATCTCTATTCTAAATAAATGATGCCTAAAAAATTAATCAAGACTAACATGAATTATAGACACAAACGTTCATATAAGATCAAACTGGTGGATCACACCCAAAACCAAGGTATGAAACTATATGAATAATCAATAACAAATTCTCAATAAAAAATTCATAATAGGAATTAAATAGTGATATAATCCAAAACACGCAATACTCCAATAATGGGTATTAAGAACTTTAGGCATATATAATCCATAGTAAAACTAATAAAGATAGAAACCACATATCATCATGTTATACAATGAACACTCATGATCGTCAGCCCTTAAATCGATCTAGAACGATGAAGATATATGAAAATAGTAAAAATGATCAACCCTTTATACCCCATGAGAGATGAAAAATCATGAATACTGGATCTAGGTAAAGGGAGAACTCCCTGGTGTGAATTGAAAGCACCAACCAGCATCTCAATTGGAGGTCAGACGAAGAATTAGCATGGGTTCGAAGTTCAAGGCCATCTTGTCTCTCTCTATATGTGACACAGGGATAAGAAGTGTTTTCTGGAGATGATATGTGACCCCAATATGACTCCTCAAATAAGATGAAAAGTAAACTATGTGTTTCTTTAATGTACACGTCGAGTACTAGCCTCAACCAGGTCCAGATTTAGGTGGTCATCTAGGTCCCCTACACAGCCATGTACTCAGCCATTACACTGCCAGTGACAATCTATATGCATAAACTAGGTACATAGTGTGTTCTCAAAAGTACATTGAGTGTACAATGAAATGTTCCAATTTCTTCCTTTTTCTTCAAAACAGCCCGATATAAAGATCTGTACCTAAAATGTAGATTTGGGTTCATATTACAATCCATATCCACATATATTTATCAAAAAAAATTCTTTGGGGATTAATTTATGAAACATTAAAAAAATTATCCCATATAGATAAGATGAATAATCACAACATGGTGTTTCCCAAATCCTTTCAACGTAGTCCAAACCAACATGTTATCACTACACCTAACCATCCTATATTGAGGTCTAGGTTATCTAATGTAACTATCATCCCTTATTATGTTTCTCATTTCAGGAAAATAGTTAATCACATTATTGAGTCATTATACACTTAAAATCTCATATTTTGCAACATTTTCAATTTATATTTATGTGGAAAAAAATTATGTTCAATAACATATCCAAGAACCATTTTTTCATGCATTACTAAAATTATGGATGTCACAATATATTCTTGAGGACCTAGAGTAATACATGTCTACACAATAATAATTTCATTTTAGGCCACGAGATATTTATTATAACATTTTAAAAACAATTTTCACATAACACTACAATCTTATCACCCAATGTGAAAGAACATTCAATTGTAACACCAAAAAAAATAAAAATACCCACAATGAGTAATTGGGATTCCTGTATATATGGATTTAATATTCCCATGCATGATCTCATGTCCAATAACTTTCAATTACTAGTCTCTTTTCTACCATTACCTAAAATTGTATGTTAATATAAAAATAAAATAAACATCCACCAATACAACTTTGAAACATTCCAACTGATGTACCATACACAGATTCCCCAATATAGCTAGTCATGTGACCTCATATGCACCTCTATAGATTCCAGAGGCTTCCGACTATAAGTGATGTTCTGATAATTTCATTATTGGGATTCTATACCATCTATTATTATGGTGATAAACAAAAAAATTCAGGTTTTGGGTAGAGCGGAAGAACAAGATTATCATGTACCCAACATCATAAATTTTCATATTTGATGATTAATCTAGAATCAATACGACAAAGAACACCGGTATCATTAGAAATGAATCAATTAAAATGAAAAGGTAGTGAAACTAGAACAAAGAACAGAGGATCAACAAATTTTGTTTATAAATAATTAAATTAAATTATATAGTTACCTCCATGGTGATTCTTTATTAGTTTATGTGTATGACCACATGTTTGAGGTGTATATTCCTTTCAATGTATAATCTCAAGACATAAATCATCTAGTGGTGATTGTCTTGTGATCCACATATATTTGGAAATCGCCGAAGGATTCTCTGGGTGCTAGCATAGAATATCCATTAGCTTACGATGTCCCACATTGATTTCCTTGAGAATATCTTCCCAATATATATTCTTGATATAGGGGAGGATGATCAATCTTGTTCTTGAGTGGGTTTTTGGAGAGGAAAGTGTTTTCTAGGATCGAGAGCTTTTATCCAAATATGTTGGGCACACAACCATTGGTTGTCTGATCGAATGACCCCTTGACAAATTCAGTGAATGAAAACATAACATTTAATTCAATTTACTATGCAATCATAAATAATTAGCATAGGAGTCATTACTTAATATATTATTCCATGTGAAATCCCTTGTCAAATAATGATAGCAATGTCATTATTTCCATGAAACAAGCTTCAAATGAACATTATATTGAAATATTATTTAACAAAATAATATTTAATATTATTTCTCAGCAGACCCATAACATGGTCATTCAATCCCCATCATTATTTAATGAGCCTCGAATTATGTATATTTTTAATTAAATAAATATAAATTCATTATTTTCTAATAAATAAATATTTCATCTACAATATAATACCTCTAATAACTAGATACTAAGTAAATGTGATCTTGAATATGAGAATAATTATTAAACCAAAACCGGGAACAATATTTATTCAAAATTTTAAATAAATAAACTATTTAACAGAGATCCTAGCTACACTTAGTGTGCCACCCTAGAGGACTTTTTCTCATTGTCATTTGGTATTCTTTCCTAAAGTCCAATATTTCTATCTATAATCTATTTAGGCACTCAAGGGAAAGAGGTTTATGTCTCGAACACATTTCACCTCATATGAATGTTTACCATGTAATATAATCTTTTTTCCTGATATCTCTAACCAAGCGGGTAAAGTATAAGTTCCATCACCCATTGTGCTCGATTTCTAATTCATTGAATTATCGGAATTGATCATTCATAGAGAACACCATGTACAGAGATTTATTTAAGCTATATCATTTCCCTCATAGATCATGCAATATTTACTTCCATAGAAGGGATACATCCTTTCTCACATTATTCATTAATGAAATATTACTTAGGATGCACCAAACATATCGTACCTCACCGAAAATATCTTTCATAAAGTTTTTCTTCAATATATCTTTGTGTGTGAGTCATAATACCAATTTATAATAATCATAATGTATATGTAACAATACACACACCCACTGATAAGAACACCCAATGACACATTTGAATGTGGATTTCCTACTGGTGGGTCTTTTCCCATAATAGTGACGTCGATATTACCAAGGGTGCACTCAATGAGAAGGTTTGTCAGAGGATCACGAGTCCCAACCCCTAATATCCTATACCATTTGAGTCCCCTTAAAATGATATCATCTGACCATAGAACTTAAATTCATTAACAGTTGCACAACACTTTAGAGTTTACATTATTATAGGGATCTACAATGAACTTTTAATGTGATAGATATTATTAAGACTTTATCACATACTGTGTCATGAAAAAGAAAAATCTTTATGTGTTAAGTAGTTTATTAATATTCATCAATTGATTATATGTTTTTCATAAAGTAGAAAAAATAATGTTTCCAGGGAACCAACTCAAACTGACTCCCACTTTCACAAGAGCCAACTGATAAAAACATCCATTCATATAGCACATTCATGATATTCATGATTCTAGTGAGATAAGCATTTAGTTAAGGGTTATTACAACTTTTCATCATAGGAAAATTTTCTCACTGCCAGATCACCCCTTGTTTATAAGTACCTCATTAGGTATTAAATTCAGATTATGTTCTTGTTCTATTGATATGACCATGGATCTATTGCAAGAGACACTACTGTAGTTTTATCACAATACACTGTAATTGGATCAATACTATTAGGAACAACATCATCCTACTGGAAAATCTCATGAATTTATATGGATGATTTTGGCTGCATCACAAGCAACTATATATTCATATTATGTTGTTTAATCAGTGAATGCTAGCTTCATAGGATTCTTCCAGCTCACAACTCGATTATTGAGAAAGAAAACATATTCAGATTACGACTTCAGGTCATTATAATCTGTCTGAAAACCAACATTAGTGTACCCTATAACATACAATATCTTGTCTCCTCCATACACCAGGAACATAAAATTAAATATTCTCAGATACTTAAGGAGAGTATTGAATTTCTTCCAAATATTTTTTCATGGATCTTCTTGATATATTCCTCACATTATTAGTGCATAGGAAACATCTTGTTTGTAACATAAAATTAAATAGGGCATAGATCTTATCATTAAACCTTATAGAATATTACCCATCCAATCATTCTCATTTTATTTGGGGACACATTTTAATGGAAAGATGTATACCGTGGGACATCATAACCAATTCCCCCTTAGATTGTTCAATAATATATCACTTTAGTATCTGGTCAATTTATGTACTTTGGCATAGTCCCTGTAGCCTCTTGGATCTATCACGAATGATCTTGATCCCTAGAATGTAGGATACTTATCATGATTCAATCACATCTATTTACTTTTTCAACCAATCCTTGAGAAAATACAAGATAGATATTTCATTTCCAATAATAAATATGTCATCAACACACACTACACGGATAATGACCACATTCCCATTAAACAACTTGTAAAAAGATTTCTCGCATTCATTATTAGTGAAACCAAGTTATCTTTTGGCATCACTGAATATAATGTTCAATGATATGGATTCATTCATTAATCTAAAAATGGATCTTTGAAACATTAATACATATTTACCATCAACTGGTGTAAAAACCCTTCTATTAATGTCATAATACATATTCTTGAAGGATATCATTATTGAATGTAGTTTTGAAATATATCTAACAATAATCACAGTAATTTAATGATTCTATCAAAAATATTGTTTATAAGGATTTAAACATGAAAACTGGTGAAATTGTTCCATCATATACAATTCCTAGACATTTATTAATACCTTTTTCCACTAGACTTGCTTTATATGTCCTAACATGTCCATTCATGTCCAGTTTCATTTTGAATACCCATTTACACCAAATACACTTTACATCAACTGGTGCACTGACCAGAACCCAATCATGGTACTGATACATGGAATCCACATTAGAATTCATAGCCTATTGCCATATTGCATCTTCAGATCTCTCTTCTACTTCCTTATTAGATAGAGGCTCATAATTTTCCAACAAAAATGAGTCACCTTCCTTGATTACAAGGAAAATATATCTATATGGTTCCCTTAACTATATTTTCCTCTTACGTAGAACTTTTATTTTAGGAATGGCCTATTCTACATGGACATGTGTAACTCTTTCCTATACATAATCTTGTGTATCTTGAGCATCAACCTCATCAATGTCAATATTTCCCCCACTATCCTTTTCGTGGATGTGCTCCCTCTCATTAAATTAATCTTTTCTAGAAATAGTGAGATTCTTGACTTAGAATTTGTATCATTAGTATCCCTTAGTTTCCTTCGGATTCCTTATAAAGATACACTTCGTGACCTGTCTTGATAGTTTGTCTCCTGAGATAGCCTTAAGAAACACCTCACATCCTCATTCACATGTATGAAACAAAGTGGGTTTCTTTCTAGTACATAGCTCAATGGTAATCCCATTATCTCCCTTATTTGGAACTTTTTTTAATGTTCATGCTTCATTTTTTAACTCGTGTCGGGAAACAATCCCTCAAGGTATCATTGAATCTTTTTCGAGGTGATTGTGTTTGTTGACAACGTGGTCCTCAGGTGTTGTGTTTGTTGACAAAGAAACCCAAAACAGACAAATTTGATGACAAATGGGATTTCATGGTGGCATGTGGAGTTCAAGGGTAGTGGCTAATGATCCATGTTTGATTCAGAAATGTCTACAAAGAAATGGATGATCTAGAGTTGGTACAAAAAGAGAAGATACATAGTGGTGCCATTTTCCAATGTTTGCCAAATTTTTGGTCCTGAAAATCGAAAAATGGAGAAAAGTGGTTTTGGAAAAGGGACATTCGTGTCGTTTTATTGAAGAAGAGGAAACTTGCGCGCCATATGTTTTTCAAAATCATATGATCAAAATATGGTAAAGGGAAAAGGGGTGCCCATGTTTTAGTGTTGGTCGTGCAAGTGACTTGCGCGCCGAAACATGTGTGCTAAAACTTGTGTGTTGAGAGAGTACTTGAGCACCATCACGCATGGTGTTAAAATGCCTATAAATAGATATCGACCTCTCCTCATTCGGTATGAGTTCGACACATAGAGAAAATCAGAGCTCCCGTCGCGCAGGTGTGGTGTTCGCGCAAGTGGTGGTGTGGTCGTTCAAGTTGAATTTGTGCACCAGTTAGTTGTTGCCCATCCAAAGTGGTTTGGGCGAGAAAGGAAGTGAGTCTCCCACGTTTTGAGTTGATGAAGGGGGTGTTGCACAATTGGTTTGGAGACACTTGCACACCATGTTTTGAAGAAGCACGCTAGTTGGTTGTTGGACGCCAATATTGGTTTGGGCGTAAAAGGGTGGAGTTGCGCATGTTTGGAGTTGCAGAATCTAGTGTCACGCAAGTGATTTATGTGAACTAGTGCACCAGTTTTAACTTGTTTCTTGTGACATGTGCATTTTCTTGGAGAATGGTTCCAGGTATGGTGGAATCCCGGTATTGATTTAGGGCTGTGTGACGGCTGGATGATTTCCTGATACCTTTGGTGCAATGTGAGATTCATCTACAGGTGAAAGTTGGAGTTCAAAATAGCATCTACATACAATAGAGGATGAATTAATTAATCATAATGAAGAGACCTATGAGTCTATGAAATATGAGTGGATAATTTCTATAGCAGTGAGAAAAGGAAGATAAAGAAGGAGATCCTCTCCACCGGCAGTGATCCAGAGAGAGAAAAACTAGGAGTGACCCTTGGGAAAGCAGTGATCTAACCCTAAACTTTTTAAAGGCTGTGATCCTAGGAATATATATGATTTATCTCGAACTTTGTAAATAGAAGTTAACTTTTAGTGGATTTGGTATATCGAGACATCGTTGGGGTATGCTCCTTGGACGTAGCCCAGTGAGGGTGAACAAAGTAAAAATCGTTGTGTCCTATGCATGATTTAGTTTTTGTTTGTAATTTGATGTAGGAAATAGTGAGAAGAGAGTCTTGATTAAGAACGATACAAGATCAATAAGGGCAGTTATTTTAATCTGTCATACCCTGATTCACCCACCCCCCTCTTAGGGTATCTAACCTTGTGGATATAACAATTCATATACCCCAATGGATAATGGAAGATATGCATGACCCATCATCAACCATACCATGTCTAACAGGGTACAGTTACATCATTCACTAACACCATTACATTATGGTGTATAAGGTGGAGTTAGTTGGTATAGAATAATAGACTTGTTTAAAAGGTCTATCACCTCTTGGTTAAGATATTCTCTACCTCGATCAGATCGTAAGTTTTTATATTCTAACAAAGATGATTTTCTACTTCATTCTTGAAATCATTGAATTTATCAAATGGAATAGACTAATAAATCTATATTTAGACCTAGCCATATATACTCAAGTCATTAGTAAAAGTATTGAAGTTTGAATATTAACCTACAACTTCTACTAGAAATGATTCACACACATCAGTGTATAATAATCTTAGAATTTGTGGGTCCCTTTCCCCCAGTCCACCAAATGGTGGTTCGATCATTTTACCTCGTAAACTAGAGTGATATCTATCATGTGGTTTTAGCTCAGAATATTCCAAAAACCATTTTGATAGAGTTTTGTCAGGAACGTCTCATTTACATGACAAAGGTGGTTATTCCACAACTTAGTGTTGAATTAGTCAAGTGAACCTGGATCTTTATCAATTTCAATTACTTGGCTGTCATTAATTAATTCATATATAGCATTATTTAAATATTTCATACCATAACATATGTTGTCTTTATAAATATAAAAACAATTTATTCAAAACGTGAAAATAATTTTTTTGTATCTAATTTCGATACAAAAATTATGTTCATGGTAACAATAGGTACATAATCTGACAATGTAATACCATAATAATTCCCATTGGATATGTTAGGTAGTAGTAACCAATGTAAAGAGCGGTCATCCTCGCTCCATTGGAAGCTCACAGATCCTCCTCTCCTATAGAAATTTTCAAAAATCAACTTGGTTCCAACATTTGAATATAGATTTTAGCCTCACACGATATATCTAATACACAATGCGTGGAAATGAAATGATTTCACTTAATAATGAATGAACCATTAGGTTCCCATGACTATAGTTGCAGTTACTCTTCTAGTTTCACGACTGTCTACATGCAAAGCATACTACCTCCTTTTCCTTGCCTTGGATCTAGATATTCTTTTTCTCGGTAGGACGGTGCACACAGGCTTTATTTTTTTATAAATCTTAAGCCCCTTTTCCATGTCCTTAAACTTCCTATTAACCATAAATATCCCAACATTTTCACGCCCCATGTCCTTATCATCTTGGCCAATCAGGGAAGGAAGCTCCAATAAAATGTTCTCATTATTTCTCATATTATAATTCTCAATAAAAGAAGATAATTTTGTTGGTAGGAATAAAATTATGTTATCTATACACAAATAATCTAGGAATTTAGTCTATATGATTTATAGATGATTAATTTATCCAATAAGTTTTTCTACATGTAGGAAAGCTAGTGCAGACACTCCATTCTTAGTATTAAACAATGTGTTGGAGATGTTATACCTCTAATATCATTCCATATATTGATAGAGATCTTGAATGAGATACATCATGATATAAGAATCCATTTCCAGATGTTTCATCATGATCTCATTGGTCATGGATGATATCATGATGCATTGAATATTCTTTTCATCATTTAGATGATTCTCATACACAATGAGTTCCTCATCACTTGCCTCATTTCCAGATGTAACTCGTCAAGGCTTTTACAACACCAAAAGTTTCAATTCATGGATATGGATAACAAGAATGCTCCATTTGCACGATTGGAAATTAGTTCCAGTGAGATGTTTTTTCATCTTGATAATTGATCACAATGATATGTTTTATATTGTCTTTATTGTTGTTTCTACAAATTAAGATGAACATAACTTCAATAATGTATCTTGATAAATATAGAAAAATTAATTAATTAATATCTATTATTCTACCACAATTTTGTCAAAACCCAATAGCCATCACCATTTTCTTTGGAATATTAGGATTCATGGACATTCTAGTAGAAAAGATCTATATTTAACATCACATCACCCCAAATAGGTTTGGTCAAGAAATAAGAAAGTTTTTAGGTTGGCCTTCCAAATTCCAACTACATTAACGCCCACATCCTTGATCTATTGAATGGATTCCAAAATCCTAAAATACAAAATTTTGGATATACTCAAACTTTTCCTCTCCGTAATGCTATTTTTCTTTGAGGGTATTCAACCCTTGTTGTAAACAATGTTAAGTGAACACAAAAATTATAATTTGAATTTCCCAAAAATTGAAATCACCACAACAAGGCTTGGTCAAGAATTTTGAACTATGGGTTGATTCAAATTGAAGTAATGGAAGGATATACGAACAGAATATTTAATTGATGAATTTTATCATTTATGCATAAATTTCCAATTATTATCTTTTCACATTCCTTTTAATTCTATGTGGGATATAAAAAAGTGATTAACCATGTATATAAAATATTTATGCATAAGACATTTTTATTTTAGTTCTATTTTGTATGCCTGATAGTTCATTAATTATGTGATCACATCAGATATCCATAATAAATATCCATACAACTGACAAAAATAAAATATGATGTAAGATCATGACAATCACTATTGATTAGTTTATTTAGGAGTTGATAAGCTGACCATGACCTAGTGAAGAAACACTTTGAACCATTTAAGGTTTGTGTATATAGATTTCCACCTGTCCACCATTGTATCTCCTTAGATTGGTTTCTCCTCAGCTCCTAACATGAACAGACTCTACTAGCTTGGGAGCGCAATCAATTACATATGCTATTAATCCACACACATGTGAGAGGGAAAAACGGGGTTTGCAAAAAATAAACCATGGGAATGGAAGATCAATATATTGATGAAGAGAAGGCACACATGCCAACAATTTTAATTTAATAATTAAATTAAAAGGGAACCAATCAAATACATATGTATGGTCTACATCATGTAAACAAACATACATGGAACGAATTATTCATTAAAACAAAAATATAATTCTATTATTTAATCATTCTTATTATGATAAATTATTCTCGAATCGATTAATCATTGTGTTTATTTAATCAATCATTTGTATCTTGGTCCTTTTCTTAATTTCCTTGATATTCTCATCCATAAACGTTTTCTTAACTTATACCTTGGGTGTATCTTGGTGAATACATGTCCAAAACTACACAAAATTAATTTATAATTGTATACATTTTATTCATTATTACATGTTGCATACTTGCATAATTATAATAGTAATAAAAATTATAAATGATGTGATGATCTTTGGAAAATACATATATGTTAGTTAAACACACACATATATATATACATATCAATCACCTATCACACATTATGTCGCAACATTACTCCCACACTAAGGTAATTGCCTGAAGGGTTACATAATAATATAATAACTTATTAAATCTTTGTAATCTAGAAACTGTAAAGGGTGTGTAGATCTGACTACCCGATATGTACCCTCCACACCGTATATCCGAAGTACACACCTATAGAAACCAAATATGATGTGTACTATGGAAATCATTGGAGTAAATGTCATGTCCAATGGGCCACATGCAATGTAGACTCTGCATTACATGGTCACCAGCCAGGAAATCCATATATGGGATACACGACTTAACCCTATCCCAAAGGGATTACACACTATCTCTTGTGGGCCACACAGAATGAAGCCCAGATGACTGTGTGTTTTTCTTTCCTGGTACATACATAATGTAAGAATTAAGTACACCACATATCATTAATGTACACAACTTGAGTGATTGATGAATTACACCTTGGGAATTGATTAAAAATACACGGCATGTTGATCTAACTACTAGGTGTGTATTCATTTGTTATTTGGATAATTCTATTAGCACCTCTAGATGAGATACTTGATTTAATTTTAATCGTAAAATAAATTCTGTATATTAGAATTGTGATCGATGATAAGGGTGGAACAATCCTCTAAATTTTGATTACATGAACAATTGAACAATAATAGGAAAAAAATTATTAAAGCATAAATTATCAATGAATTATTTTAATAAATATTAATGAAGATATGTCCCCATTCAGACCACATGTAGGTTCTAGGAATAGCGGATGTACAATATGGGTGTGTACCCAATATTCAAAATTTTCATAATTGAGGACTAATTCGAGATCTATACGATGATGAATTCCTATATCCAAGTAATTGAATCATTATTAAAAGAAAATGGAGAGAACTTATAATTGAGAAGAGTGGATTGAAATATATTGTTTTATTATTAATTTAAATAAATTACATAATTACCATCTAGGTGGCTATTTTTTCATTAACAAGTCTGACCATGTGTCTGAGGTGAAGCTTCATTATGATGTAGAATCCAAGGATAAGAATTCACTACTGTTGATCCACACATGATCTATGTATCTCAAAAAAATTGGATAAGGAGCCTCAAAATTCTAGCATGGATGATCCGTGTTTTTTTGATGCACGCCATTTATCACCTTGAGATTCACTTCCAAAGTGTTATCCTTGATGCAATATAAGAGAATCTCTCTCATTATTGAGAGTTTTCTTAGAGTGGGAAGTGTTCTCTGGGATTGGGATCCTTTCTCCATGTATGGTGTGCCCACAACCATAACATAGCTAGTCGGGTAAATCCATGGATAATTTAGATATCCCTAACATAACAAGGAATTTATATCCCCATGTAATTATAAATAATTAGCACATGTTATGTAACTGAATTCATTATTCCTTTTGAAAACCCTTGTAAAATAATATAATGAAATCAATTATTCCCATGACATGTGATTAACATGAATTGTATTTTAAAATATTATTTAACCAAATAATATATAATATTATTTATTACTGAACCCCTAAGATGGTACCCAAGTAATCCTCATCATTTTCTGGGCCTTGAATAATGACTATTTATTTATTAATTAAATATAACTGTATTATTCTCTGATAAATAAATATTGCATCGAAAATATATTATCTTGAATAACTAGATATAAAATAAATGTTATTAGGAATACAAGAATATTTATTAAATAAAAAATAGGAATAATATTCATTGAACTTGTTAAATAATTTTTTTACTGAGATACTTGTGACACTTACTTTGTGACCCTCTAGGCCTATTTCTTATTGGAATTATGGGGGGCTTCCCTGTAGACAACGATTACTATCTCGAAATGGGTCAAGGAACCAAAGAGAATTAAGTTGATGTCGCAATGACATGTCACCCCATACAAAAACTTACCATGTAATATAATCATGTTGTCCCAGTATCTCTAATAAAGCGGGATGCATGAAAATTCCATCAACCCATGTGATCAATTTTTTATTCCTTAACATCCTGAAATTGAACTTTCCAAGAGAACTACATGGAAATGGATTTAGTTAGGCTATATCATTTCCATAAATGGTCTTGATATATATACATCCATATAAGTGATAGTTCCTTTATCACATTATTAAATAATGCAGCATTGCTCATGACACACCCAACATATCATACCTCACTATGAACAATAGTCATCATGGTTTTCATCAATACTTTTATATGTGAAACTGGTAATACTCATTAATAATAATAATAAATTCAAACGAATAACACACACGTCTGATGAATGGAACTTCCAATAACAATTATTAATGTTTATTTCCTACTGATGGGTCTTGTTCGCATAATATCCTCATAGATATTACCATGGATGCACACCATGAGAAGGTGCATCCATTTTTCATGAGTCCCCTCGCTTAATAGCATGTATCATTTTTTTCCCCTTCCAATTATATCAACTGTCCATATAATATATATTCATGGATAATTTCATGCCACTTCCGAGTTCTAATCGAGGTAGGGATATGATATGAACATTTAATGATATAACTATTATTGTGAAATTATCACATATCATGTAATGTATAAGAACTATATTGTTATTATGAATAGATTATTAATATTCATCCAATTAATATAGGTTTATCATAAATTTCAAATATTTTGGTTTGTAGGGAACGCAGGGAAACAAAAAATATAAAAAAATATAAGAAGAATTTATATAACAACAAAAAATAGTAATAGCATGACAATAAAACCATGTGATACAAAATCTAAAATATTTCAAAAAAAACATGGCATGAAAATTTACATGTAATGTGACTAATATAAAAACAAGAAAGAAAAACAAAGAAAACTAAAAATATGATCCAAAACCACATACAATTCTCTATTCCAATATGCATCCAGAAATTATTAGTATAACCCAGTGCCTTTTCTTTTATCCTATCATGCAATAATAAGGTAAATTTCGGAACTAATCAAGAAACCCAACATGGGTGTGGGTTCAACACTTTATGTAACTACCAACGGGGTATCAAACAATATCCTTCAATATAATATTCTATATAAAAATAATTATACTACATAACAAAACAATTAGAACATTTAAATATATTGTTTACATAACCACATTATCTCTATGGTTATTGGAGAAACCCGTAACTCATTACATCTTCAGCTCATGCTAGATCCACTAGTATTCCTAGGTAATATCATATCTTTATACATGATTCGTCTGATACTAAAGATTTATGTATTCATAGGTGATATCATATCTCAATACCTACTTTATCTAATGAGTGAGACAAAATTATTTCTATGTGAGATCATAACATAGCGTATGCTTTTAAAAAATAATTAATAAATACGTTAATTCACATATTACGTTCCATACATCACACATTATAATGACCAGGATCTCATTTCTAATTCATTTATGAATGCAAACATTATCGTTATTATATAAATAGTAGAATGATTATTTTCCCACCCTTTATTTCATGATTGTATGACCATTTTCCCATTCATAAGAACATATTTTAATGAACATGTACCCATTCATTACTTCATACTTGAATAACCTTGTTCCCATTCGTTAATTATTAATTAATTCAACAATAAATTATTCACATAAATTCCATTAATAATTCAACAAATAGTTATTCACATAATTACCTTTAATAAATTCAAAAATTATTTAATTCATCAAACTCATTAATTGATTTATGATATAATTAATAATGATTCAAAAACTCAATTCCCATAAATTTCATAGAAATTAATTATTTCATTATCAATAGTAATTCATCATTATATAATAAACAATAAATTACCATAATACATAATATCAATATCACATAATTAATAAAAAAAATTATTTATCTAATTTCTACTAATTTGAAATCTCTTAATTAATTCAGCAAATAATTATGAAAATCATGATACCTAAATTTCATAATTAATCTCCCAATTAATTAATTATTTTGAAGACATTTCAATATCATAATCAATTATCCTATTAATTATGTAATTTATAAAATACTTCAATTGATTATTTAGAATCATTAATTAACCTAATTTAGGTATTAGAGTTTCTAAATAATTCTACCAATTATTCAATTTGCATACACATATGAAATTTATAACTATGGTAATTGTTGATTAGACCACCTACCTCAAATCTATGATGAGTAATCACTGAATAGAAATTCCAAAAACATTAGTTATACAATAACATAGTTCTAGATTTGAATCTCAAAATCCAAAATCATGTTTTAAGAAATAAAGATAATGTTAATTCGTATATAGATTTTCCATAATAAATCTAGATTTTTTAAAAATAGACAGATATCTTTCTATAAGAGTGGATTTCTTCACTAAATAAATAAAGAAATGATGGGGGAAGAATGAGAGAAGAACCAATATTTAATTTACTATCCAGGATAGGAGAAGAAAATTTATTTGAGATTTAATTATAAAATAATAGTATCTTGGATGAATTTGTTTTCATCCAAATATCTCCAAAAAGAAGACATAAGAACAAGGGTTGAATGGGTATCCCAATAGGCGAGTTTACTGGGTTCAAAGAATTTATAAGTACTTTTGATGCTCAAAAAATCATTTTCATGGTTAGATGGGATGAGTAACATGATTTTCCATAACATAATTCTAACTTTGCCCCTAAGATTTTAGGGGTTCATGGTTACTCCTAATACATTTCACATTTTGGAAAATCTTGTGGCAGCCACATAAATAACATACATGGTTTCCCTCAAACCTGAAATCAAATATGATGTATCACATACCCAATAGCCATTATTGATCCAAACAGGATGGTGACAAGCACCTGAGCATCAAACGACTAACCAAAGGGAATGATTTTTCCAACAAAAACAAACATATTAAATATATATTCACAAATAAATAAAGAATTGATAAAAGGAAATAAATATATTCCATGAAATTAAAAAGAGAAATGAATCACACGATAATAAAAGCATCAAAAACTCTATAAGACAAGGGAAACTGTAAAGGACCAAAACCAAACCGCTTTTCCATGTCATGTAATAGAAAAACTCCCTTGTTATCACCACTAGATACAAAACCATATTGACATGAAACATCACCACCTCACTACGGCACCATGACTTTCCCGGTGTTGGAATATATAAAATTGTCTACGTACCACCAACGTGGTGTGCTGGGTGTAAGATAACATGCTCAAAACAATCCCACCTAGTTTTTCCATATAATTTATTGGTATAAAAATTCATGTGTTCTATTTTATATGAAACCTTGAATTATAATATGTAAATTAGTTTTATCAAAAATATGATAAACATTTCCTCTTAATCACACATGTAAACAGAAGAATATTTATCAATTTAAGAGAATATTTTTCTATATCATGTTTTACAAGAATCAATATGATTATAAAGGATAATACAATAAAAATCCATGAAATTAAAAACATTATAAGAAACATATGAATAAAAAATCTATGGAATGTAACAGTTCATTCAATAGAACACTCATTCCCAGAAATCCATGGACAATGCACCGCAATACCTGAATCCAATTATCAACACTCCATGACTAGGGATACACACTATAAAGGAAATCCCCAACATCATACACATACCTTGACCCAATAATCTACACAATAGGATAAGAGGACCACATTGAAATTGAACACCCACATTAGATGATGGAATAAGGATAATCCTTCAACATAGTACCAACATAACCCATGTGAGTTTTTAAAAAATTAACATAATGTTTCAAAAGTCATTTACACTAAATTCAAAAAAAAAATTTAAATGCCTTGAAAATAATCCTTTATATTACATTATTCAAAAACCCATGGAAACCATATTTATTTAAAATTTCTTTCCAACACACACAAAGAGTTATGAAAATTTAATACCAATTTATTTGTATATTATTTTCTTAAAATTGAACAATATCGTATAATATAAATTGATAGAGAAATAAACTCCTATTTCAAAAAATAGGGCACACATTCCCACAATAGGATCTAACAACATAAAAAACCCATCAACGTCAATGGGGACCCTGGAATCCAATACACAAACAACAAAAACTGCATTACTCAATAAAGAAAAACTTTGACACTATAACTGATAAGGGAATAACATCTATAATGAGATCACATAGTGGATCTTGGAATAAGTAAAGATGAAACTCTAATTTTGTTCAATGTATCTAAATACACAACTCTATAGTGTTACCGCAGTCAATGAAAACAAAGAAGTAGATAGTTAAATTACCCATAGAGCCAAACTGCAATAGTAATAATCATAAAATGCTAGAAAGAATGATACAGAATGAACGATGTCTTAATAAATAACCAAATAGGATATTTTTTTTGAGTGAAAATGACATTTTATGGCCAAATGGTCACCCAAACCCTAAAAAGTTATTTAAGACGTCCCTTATAAGTGAATTATGTGATGTGTAACTTCATTACGCAATTTGAAATAAAAGGTGTTTAATTATGCAGAGAATTCAACCTCTGTATATTAAAAATATTTTTTAAAAATCAATTGTGATTTGATACATATCATTAAGTTTTCTATCCATTGTGAACATAAATCTCATTCCCAGATTGTACCCAATAACAATTACATGACATTTAACTGATTTATATGATGTGAAATAATATGTTAGCCTATATAAAACCACTTTAAATGAAACGAGTCCAACGAAAACTATAACTCCACCATTATAGTTATCCTCCAAATTTATTCTTTTCACTATACGGAAAACATCAATGATATTAAAGACATACCAAAGACAATGGTAACAAGATGATACAAACTCTCAACCAAAAATTCTATCTATCCCCAAGAAGTTAGGTGGAAGATGTAATCCATAGAAAAAGATTATTCCACTAATCCCTAATCAATGACTCTCCTTCCCATGTCTCCTTCAAATCTTCTTTGTGATTTCTCTAGAACTATGACCAATAGAATTGACAACCCACACATGACATTCATGTATTTGTCAATGATCTATGATGGTACCTATAGAATTGAATAATATGGACCTAACTCATTTTGTTCCAACCTCAAAACATTATTATGTTTGGGTTGATACTTTCTGAGCTGACACATGAGGGAAAATCCATGAATACCTATCAACTGAACTACAAATTATAATTGATATGAAACCTGTATGAGTAGAAAAGTGGCCACATATAGTACAACATGTCATGGAGAAAACATTCATTATTAACTAGAATATGGTTATCCAAAAGAGATGAATCATTCATGAAAACGTATTATATAGTAGAATACTCCATAAGATTTGTGGTAACACCCCAAGATTTTATTGTGAGTTATTTTCATTAATGTAATTCAATAGCATGTGTTACACGCAACACCAAGTTCCTGCGCACCATGACTTACCAAACTAACCATTCAAAAAGAGGTTGTGAATATTATTAATTGAATTTTGAATATTATATAATCCATATAATTTAAAAATCCATATTATGTTTTTCAATGAAGTAATATAAGAACAAATTCCTTTTTTTAGATAAAATAAGTATTTTTTATAAAATAATATTTTGCCACCATTTTATGGAAACCCCTTTTTATAACCAATATTTGACACTTTTATATTATCAATTTAAATAAATTTAATTTTTCTTTAGAATCAGGACATAAAAATTTATTTTGCTTAAATTTTTGAAACTTTTTTGAGGACTTTTTATTTTTATGAATACTAAAAATTACTAAATATTAATTGAAAACATCTTTTTTAACCAAAATAATATATAGCATTATATTATAAATTTTAACGGTTTACAAGTATAATTAGATTATATTTTTTTCTTTTAATACAATGTAGGTCATTATAAGTAATTTCACATTTAAATTTAACAAAACACATGTAAATCATTATTTAGTTATTACTTTTTAAAAACTTATTTTATAGTTTTTGACAACAGGAATTGATTTTATATAAATTAATGCAACTAATATATTTTTTATTTGTTAAAATAAAATTTATTTTTGAATTTGGAATTTCTAAATTATCATAGGGTTTTTTATTGGTATTTTTCTTAAATCAATCAATTTTTTATGAATATTGAAAAACACTACATTATAGTTTATAAATGAATTTTTATTTAAATAACTATTCATTTTATTCAAATTTATTTTACGCTAAAATATATATATAATACCTATATAAGTTAAATTTAATTCATTGAAGTCATTTTATAATAAAATTAAATGCATAAAATTTTATTGAACTTTTTAACATTTTTTACCCACCTTCTAGAAGTATTTGAAAATTTGAATAAAACAGTATTTTAAAACTTTTTTGAGTTGAAATAAATAAATCATAAGGTTAAGATTGACATCAATATGTAAAATTTTGATCAATAAGATGAAAATAATTTTTGGTGAAGAGTAACATTTGACTTTTATTTACCGCAGTTAAAATTAAATTGGGTAATTAAGGGTAAAGATGATATTATAATTACCCGAACACATGTCCTAATTCTATTCGATACAATTAATTTAGAAAATAAACAACCATAGGAATAAAATATGATCCTCATTGGTCCACATGGATTAGATAAAGACATTTATTATTATTTTATTTAATGAATAGTTAAAAGTGTTAAATTCGAAGTATAATAACTAAATCATTTTTAATATACGGATTCACACTATATAAATTAGACTATAAATATTCATTATAAAGATAAAAATATTTCCTACATAATGGTATTTTATTTATAATTTTTAGACATTATATAATTTAATTTATTTCAAACTCAATGATGATGTTGTAATTACTTTATTAATAAAATAATAAAATAATTGATATTATAAATATCCAAATAAATGTAAATGTAAAATTATGATTAATTAAAATAATTTATAGGATAATATAAAATATTATTGTTTATTAGGTAAATTATTTTCGAAGTGATAAGGTTGTTATGACTTTCACAGAAACAAAATACTAAATAGTGTCAAAATTGACATAAATTAGTTTTTAAAACAAATACTATATTATTTGTTGATATAATATTCTAAAAAATATAAGGATAGGTCAAAGGTCTTAAATAATATTATATATTTCATTAATTAATCACTTGAGTTTATCTTAGAATTTTAGAGTATGTTTGTTAACCATATAGTGTAAGAATACAAGAAGACATGGTAAATGATAAATTATTTAACTAAGAGTTAAATCTAAAATATATGGTTAAAATGGTAACCTAAAAATTTATAAAACCTATATTTTGATGTTATTTGGACCCATAACCACCTTAGTTTTTAAATAAATCATTTTTTGAGCCATTAAAAAAGGAATTTTATTATATTATAAAATACTATTTCATATTTTTCCTAAAGTGACCATCACCTCTCTTATAAAATAGTACTTTTCCATATCTTAATTTCACACCTCCAAAGCCATTTGTATTGTCAAAAGCCTACACAAATATCCTCTAAAATATACTAACTTCAACCTAGATTATTAACATTGATCATAAATCAATCCTACAGAGCCCTATAGATCAACTCAAAAGGAAACACTCGAAGAAGAGGTAATAATTTCACCACCCTCATTCAAGTTGGTTTCCTCTCCCACATTCTCTTTCCTTGTTGTTTCCATACCAAAATGATAAATCCAGTACCTTATACATAAAATTATGTTAAAATAAATATGGTAAAACCATATTCATTATTTTTTCCATCCTATAAATGACAAAGTCACCATACGTGTGTACGTACAACTTACCGTCTCCACGTCGTGGTGTCGTTTATTATTCAAACACTTAATTATTTTCATTGGAATAATAATTAGTATAACTAATTTAAATAATAAATATATCATTATAATTATTATATATATTTTATATACCATCCAATTACATACGATTTCACTGTCAATATAATGATATTGTCCCTTGTGGGTACGTATAGATTACAGTCTCTGTGAACGCGATAAGATTTATTCCCCATCGTAATCATTCAACAGTAATTTTGATTTTATGATTAAAATAATGATTAATAACTTATTATAATTGTGGATATAAATCAAATACATCATATCCATAACAAAAATGGCTTACGTTACAAAGCATGTAAGGGAAAACTGATCAGTTAACACCCAAAATGATGATACTACTAAAATTTTATTAACAAAGAAATATTTGAAGATCATATATGATATAATATTTTTTTATATGGTTCTTGTATAATTTAATAACAATTATTTCACCATTATAAAATAGTTTAACCCACCCTATACTAATAAAATGTACAAGGTAGTGGGGTTTCATTTCACTTTTATTCCAGTGAGATTCATCTTATATTTTCTACTCTTAACATTTGTGTGGTGTATGTACTACCCATGATTATATTGTTTACATAATATAAATATATTTATGGGTGTTTACATAATCATTGTTTGATTCTTCTTTCATGGGGTGTATGTTTCTTAACTACCCAAATTAGTAAGGGAAGTTCAAATTTACATTTCTCTTATTCAGTTTTACGCTAACAACATTGATTACATTACCCCAAGATTATATGTGAAATCACTATTTATTTACATATGTATTAATTTCTACTACCGTTTGTGTGGATATACTTTTGATACACATAATCACTCCATTTATAAATTCTCAAGTCACTGATATAAACTTGAAAAGAGTAATTTTAACTCAATTTCTATTCATTGAGTTATACATCCAAGTCATTGGTGTTGTTTTTACAAGAATATGTACGAATGTCCTGAAATTGATGTACATTGAATATCAAATAATATTAAGTGTATTTATATTTATCACACATAATTATGTCACTGTTTTATCCATAACTAAAGGATACAGTCTTTATAATAAAATTCATCTCAACTTACATTCTATTGAGACTTCTTTGTTGTTATGCGCCAATTCACTTATATTTGGTGTATATACATTAATTTGACATAGTATAAATTTAATAACTTTATTCTCATGATATTATAATTTTTTTATTACCTCAATTATTTGTATTCATGCGTCTCTCATTTGGTTAGGAACTCTTACTAAAATAAAATTTTCAATGTTTCAAAAATGTATTCTTCTAAATCATTCTCATAAATATCCATATTTTAAAAATGGTTTTAAGTATTTATTTATATTTAAATTAATGTTTTTGAAAATTGAAATCATTTTAAAAGATTCCGAGTAGTATGGGACACTTTTACTCAATAATCTATTTTAAATAGCTTCTTGATAAATAGCGAGACTTTTCAAAGTTTTCATGAAAAAAGGATATTTCTCTCAATGATTATACTGAACCTTTTCAACTATGTCAACATCCATTACTAGATATTATTATTAATTGAGGTTTATTTATTTTGATAAAAATCATTCATATTGTATTGACGTATTTATGATATGGTTGACTGTGGATGTGTTATTTTTATACAATTCATGGTTTATGGATAATGTATTTTCATTTCATATGTTAGTTTTAATACAAATGTTTTTTTTTATGTTTAAACCTTTTTATATGAGGATTGCATTGGACGTAGTAAGAGATGGGTGGATTCCTCTATATCTCATCGATGCATCAATATGTCTCATGATACAAACTAGTTTCTTGGAACAAGGCCTTCACAAAATCTTATTGGTAGTCTTGGAAAAAGGCCTTGACTATGTTGTAATGATGTATGGAATTGTGCATTCCATCATTATGAAATTGGATATAGATATTACATGTGATTATTTAACTAGTAGAATATCCATGTGAATAAGTAAATGGCATTATTTGATTTTACATTGCCATATTATGGTTATGTATATGATTAAAAGGATAGTGTTATAGTTTTATACATTTAATTAAATTTTTATACTTATTTATGATATTTTCCCCTATATTTTAATCCTTATTGAGCATCTGAGATCACCCCATTCTTATGTTTTATTTTCCTCAGGATGCAAAGATATATATTACGATTAACCTGTAGAAAAATTCTACGGGATGTAAGATTTTTCAAAGAGTAAACAATGTTGTTTTTTTATTTCATGATTTAATATAAAACTTATGTATGTATCTAGTACTTACAAGGATACTAAATCGATCGGTCTTTTAGGTCATGATTTCTTGTATCATTCCAATGTTATATAATAATGCACTGATTCTGGATAACTTGGTTCGGGGCATTACAGTTGGTATCAGAGGATATTTAGTACAAACTATGGAATCTAGATTTAGAAAAAAAAAATCTTATTAGGAAACTCTACCATACGATAGACATTGAGGACATGTATATAAGAACATACAAAAATATTGGTAATGTAAATATTTTATGGGATTTCCAAGCAAGACATCCTTGTCTTCATATGACCAGGTAGAGGTAGCTCTGGCATAGATGTACCTAGGAGTGAAAACTCTGACATGGAGTTTTGGGCTTGACCTGGGGTATCCTGGTACTTGTCAATGGGCCTTGATTCACTCTATGATACGAAACTCGTGGGAGATAATCTTAAGATAAGTCACATTTTATTTACAAACTGATTTGAAGTATTTTAATATAAGATGAGAATAAATAACCTTGGTGAATCCTAAGGTATTTTAGATTAAAAATAAGGTGATATAATATACTCAAAATAATTTTATGACTCACACTATGATTTCTTTTGTTTTCAATGGCTTGATTCCAAGGAATTCATAGTAGCATTGAACATGATGTACAATATGGGAATGGTGGTGGAAATGAGAAACGAAATGGAATGTTGATAGGTGTAAAAGATATCATGTTCATACAAAATTAGTTTTCCAAAAATATGATCTACAACATATATATTAACCATCTACTAGACTCTACAAAGAAGTGAAATGAAGTGAATGAAATTAGCTCTATAATAGGATTCCATGGAGAAATGAATTCTCAATTCCATCAGGTGGTTAATGTGGAAGGAGGCACCTAGTAAAGTGTCTCAATGGAACAAGTAACATCCAGGTTCCAGAAGCCACCTAGAGGCGCCCCGTACCTGGTTGGTCACATGGACCCAAGTGCATTTCCCCTAATTCCAGAGGCTTATGACTAGTAGCAAGGTCCTTTTTTATAATATTGGGGAACCTATGCCATCATTGGAAGAGTAACATAGCATAAGTGAAAAAAATAAACAATAGCAGAAGTAGTAAATATCCAGCGATAACAAACAGTGGAAGACTGAATTAATAAACAAACAAAAAACATATATATAAATTGATGCATGATACATATGTCTACGAAAATAGCCTAACAAATCACAATAATGAATACAACCAGTACTAGGACAATGTATGGAAGAAACAGATAAACAGCTCTTCAGCATCGCAAGCCTAAGCTTGGTCTCATGCTCTCCAGCTCCACATAAAGTCAAGTACTAGAATTAGAACGGAGATTTACATTATCTTTACATTTAGTAATATAATCTATTTGGGCCCAAAATCATGGCCTAAATAGGGTGTGAGACTAAATCGCAGTAGGAAACCACACGATGTTCTATGCCTAACTGCCAGTGAATATATCGCATGTAAAATAATGAAGCACTAAACAAGAAAGTACTCGGAAAAAAACTATTCAACATATCAGAAGCAACTAATCAAACATGTTTACCCTCTAGTAAGTACAAAAAACCTATCCCCTCTGGTTCGGTCATCAGAATATATAAATACTCTTAGAATAATCACTCATAGTAAATCCCCTTATAATCAGAAGTGATTCAAGACTCTATGAGGAAGCTCAAACAGTCAATTCCCCTTATAGTATTAGGTAGTCAAGGACTATCTGAGGAAGCTCACACGGTGAATTCCCCTTACATCCCCACGGTCAAGGACTTTCTAACGAAGCTCACTCGGTCAATTCCCCTTATAGCGCAAACTCATTCAAGTAATTCAAAGACTCTCTGAAGAAGCTCACTTGGTCAATCCCCCTTATAGCCTAAAGTGACCAAAGACTCTATGAGGAATCTCACTCAATCAATTACACTTATAGTATACTACACCAGGTTCTCACGTCCCTATGTAGGTCAACGATCATAGTAATCAACCATATTCATATCTAATTAACCTCTACACAAGCATAAAAGCATGACAATAAATCAACGGGGTAAAAATGGTAAACACTGAAACCCCGTTCCTTGTTAATGGACAAAATTTCACATAATATTCAAATACATTCAACTTAAAGGCACAAAATGCCTACATTGGTGTTATGAGATTGCTATATGTGAACCACGAGGCTTGAATCACCTTATAATTTTGAAGATCTAATAAACTTCTAAAACGTTCAACAGAGGATAACATGTTAGAGAGGATGAATCATGAAACGAATCTTTATTAGAAGAGATATATTACTGATTCGATCCCAACAAAATTGATGGAGGTCGAATCAGAGTTTGGATGCCCATTCGAGGGCTCGGAGGAAGATCACTTCCATATAAGAGATCTCGACCGAATGAGACCTAGATGGAGATGTTCTTTGCGATTAGACGTGACCCCTATGCGTTTAATGAAAAAAATTAAACGGTGAGTACTTTTGAATTACACTGCGTGTACTCACCGTTTTCGTACACCGCTTTAAGTGGCCTCTAGGCCACCCCCACATGACCGTGTACATGGCCACTACCCGACATGTACTCATAAAGTTCACAACCTATACATTGAATATTTCAAAAAATTCCCATTTTTCTCAAAAACATTGAGAAAAGGAAAAAATTACCTAAAAAGAAGATATGGGTTCTTACAAACTTCCCCGCTTACCCAGTTGGTCACATGGCCTCAAGAGCATTTCCCCTAATTATAGATGTTACTAACTTGTAGCAAGGGCCTTGGGTGTGATAGTGGGAAAACTATGCCCTCATTAGCCATGTGACACAGCGGAAGGGAAACAAATACACAATAGCAGAAGCATTAAATATCCAACAACATTAAATAACAGAAGACTGAATTAATAAAAAAATGAACCACATATAAATAAAATGATGTATGATACATTTGTCTAAGAAAACATCCAAAAAAGTCACAATACTGAATACAAAATTACTAAACCAAAGTATGAAACAAACAGATAAACATATCCTCATCATCGCAAGCTGAATCTTGCTCCCATGCTCTCCATCTCCACAACAAATCAAGTACATGAAGTATAAGGGTGCTTTCCCTTATCTATACCTACTAAAATATAATCTGTTTGGGCCCAAAACAATGGCCGAAACAGGGTGTGAGAATAAATCCAAGTAGGCAACCACCAGAAGATGTGTGCCTAATTGTCAGTGAATATATGGCAGTTAAAATACGGAAGCAATAAACCAGAACGTACTTAGTAGAAAACAATTCAACATATCAGAAGAAACTATCAAACAAAATAACCCTATAAAAAGTACACACAACCTATCCCTTCTGATTCTATCATCAGAATATATTAAGGCTCTATGAATAAGCATTCACAATCAATCCCCTTATAGTCAAAAGTGATTCAAGACTCTCTAAGGAAGATCACATGGTCAATTCCCCTTATAGTCTAAGGCAGCCAGGGACTATCGGAGGAAGCTCACACCATCAATTCCCCTTATAGACCCAAGGTCAACGACTCTCTAAGAATGCTCAATCCGTCAATTACCCATATATCCTAAAGATATTCATGTTATTCAATGACTCTCTGAGGATGCTCCCTCGGTAAATCCCCCTAATAGCCTAAATTTCTCAAAGTCTTTCTAAGTAAGCTCACTCAGTCAATTCACCTTATTTTCTACTACACAAGGTTCTAACAGTCCTGTGTAGGTCAACGAGCATAGAGAACAATACTATTCATATCTTATTAACCTCTACACAAGCATACAAGCATGGAAGGCAATCAATGATGTAAAAATGGTAAACATGCAATACCAAGTTCAAGGGTGGTGGTCAAAGTTGATCATAACACTCAAATAATTTCAACAGAAAGGCACAAACCACCTTCCTCGTTATTAGGGGAATTCTATATGTGAACCTCAAGGATTGAATCAACATAGAATGTCGAATATCTTCATAAAAATATAAAACATTCATCATAGGATAACTTGAGAAAGAAGAAGAATCATGAAATGACGATTAAGAAGAAGTTAGAGCTTAGTGATGTGATCCTAACGCAATTGACGTCAGTCAAATCAGAGTTCGTATTCTCAGTCGGTGGCTCAGAGGAAGATCGTGGTCGTATAGGAACTCTTGGCCGAACCAGACCTAAAAGGAGTCGTTCTTGGTGAATACATGTTCCCCCAACAAGTTTAATAAAAAAAAGAAAGTACATGGTGTGTAATTTTGATGTACATAGTGTGTACTCACTATTTTTTTACTCATCTTTATGCAGCCTCCTGGTCACCCCCACATGACCGTGTGCATGACCGCTACACGACCAGAACATGGCTACCTTCAGTAATTGAGTACACGATGTGTACTTAGATAATTTCCAAAAATTCATATTTTTCTAAAAAATGACCAGAAAATGAAAAATTTCCTAAAAATTATATTCGGGTTCATATAAAATTCCCCCCTTAAAAAAATCTGTCCACGAGTTTCCCTAGCACGACATAGAAGTAGAAACCCATAACAGCTCCAGCAACTATCCTCATACCTCGGCCTCCCTCTCCCATGTCTTGTATTTTAACCACCCGTGTTTCCCTTGTACTCATACCAGAGAAAGATATCAGCCACTGAGAACCTTTTTGTTGTTATCAAAAATCTAGATATGATTACCCTCGAACTAAAAATCAACATGGAGCTCAACCTCCTCAGGTTGAAAGACATGAGATGGGTCTGAATAGTAACGTTGGAGCTGAGAAACGTGAAAAACATCGTGCATATCCCGGTACCTCTGAGGTAACTACAACCGATATGAAATCATCCCAACTCTTTCCAACACCTAAAATAGCCCGAACTGCCTCGGTAAAAGCTTACCCTATCTCCTAATCCTCTTTTGTCCCAACCATGATGTGACACATAGGAAAACATGATCCCCAACCTCACACTCCAGTGGTCGTCTCTATTGATCAGCATAAAAATTCGGTCGAGATTGTGCAGTAGTAATCCTCTTCTCAATAAACCTTATCTGTTATGTGGTTTCCTAAACAAGATATGGTCCCAGTAAAGCATCCTCTCCTACCTCCATCCAACACTAGGGTGATCGGCATTACCTACCGTATAAAGCCTCATAAGGTTCCATCTGAATAGTTTCTTGAAAACTATTGTTGTAAGAAAATTATAAAAGAGGTAAGTGCTTCTCCCAAGAACCACAGAAATCTAGGATTTAGGCACTAATCATTTCCTCATGCACCTGAATCGTATGCCCGAACATGCCATCTGTCTATGGGTGGTAAGTTTTACTCAAATGTACCTGTGTACCAAATGCCTTTTGTAGCCCCTGCCAGACCTGAGAAATGAAACGTGCATCTCTATCTTAAATAGTGGAGTGTATAACTCCATGTAGTTGTACAGTCTCACGAATGTACAATATCTCCAATTCATCAACACTGAAGGTCTCCTCAATCAGAAAGAAGTGAAAACCCTTCATGAGTGTGTCAATGAAAACCCAAAATGCATCATTCCCTCGAGGCGACCTTGTAAAACCAGAGCCGAAATCCATCACGGTGTCATTCCATTTCCACTTGGGAATAGGAAAATGCTGTAAAAACCCAGCTAGTAGTTGATGCCCCCCATTCACCTGATGACAGGTGGAACAACTCATGACAAAACCTGCAACATCATTCTTCATGCATGGCCACCAATACTGATGGTGTAGATCACGATACATCTTGGTGACACCCAAATGAACATCCCAAATAGAAGAATGAAAGTCTCACATCAGATCCTCATGTATGTCTTCTAGCACTCATACACACCCCTGGAAACTCAAGCTATCATTCTCGCTTACTGTCCATCCAAGAATAGGGTTCTCTCATGACACGCTTTTTCATAGAACAAGGATTTCTGAGTCTGATAGTTTCCTCATTCGCAATTGATCTAGAAGAGTATAGGTAATAGCTATAGAAGATAGAAATTCCTACCCCTGTATTTTTTGTACCTCAGTATGCATCTCATAGAATATATCCATAATCTTCCACTCACTACTGGCCTCTTGAACTGCCTATATCTGAGTCATCCTGCTCAAAAAATCATCTACAGTGTTGCCTTTCCTAGGATTATAGGAAAGCTCGATTTTATAGGACTAAAGACACTCAACCCATCTTCTCTCAATCATATTTAGATCATGATTAGTTAATATGTACTTGGGACTCTTATGGTCAGTAAAACCCATAAAATTCTCGCCCTGTAGATAATGTACCAAACAACGCAAGTCATTAACAATTGTTTCCAACTTGAGATCGGGCATAGGGTAATTCCTCTCATGTGGCCTCAACTTTCGAGACCCATATGTAATGACTCCATATCCCGTAATAAGAACAGCTCCCAGCCCAATACCTGATGCATCACGGTAAACTGTATAGCTCTTTCCCAGAGCTGGAAAGACTAGTATCGGTTCTGAATTCATGTCACGACCCGTACTCGGGGCCCGTACCGTGACTACCCCAAGCCCGCCTTCCATAGGCCAGGGGCTAGCGATTAGCAGCAAGGCGTAAAATCCCGGAAAAAGGGAAGGCATTGCCTTTGAAAAGTAAAAAAGCACCACAGAGTAACCAAGCGGAAAAGTAAACACTAAGTAAAAACTGTACAAGATGTGCTGAAAGTAAATGGGCTGAAAATACAAGCCCAACTGTAAAGTACAATGAAAAGGGAAAAAAAGCAACTGAAAGGAAAATCCGCAGCGTCAAGCCATCCTCTGGAAGTCCCACCTGAAGGGTGGGTATGGATAGCCTCCACTGCACCTCGGGTCCACCTGACCGCTCCGAGTACGTCCCGCCCAGTGGTCCACCTCCATGTATCGTCCTGCTCCGCACGCCTCCACCACGATCAGCACTGTCCGTCGTCTGCAACCAACACCACGTAGTGCGGGCATAGCCCGTGCAGGGGTGAGTATAAGCTACTCAGTAGGGACCCCGAGACCCCCGAAGGTCTCCCAAAATCCACAAAGGATAATCCAAAAAGGAAAGATACAATCATGAAGTAACATCTGACACGGCTTAAGTATATTCCCATACATATACATAAGTCATCGATTCCCGTTCGGCTCCAACGTCCGAGCCCAAGCACAACCCAGTCCACACAGGAAAGAAAAATGTATACCCACACAGGATAGCTCAACACAATCCACAAAGCAGAGTAAACAGTAAATCCACATAGGATTGATCAACACAATCCACAAAGGAGAGTAACACAAGATTCACCTCACACAGGTATACTTCTTCGGATGACGATAAAGACGATCACTGATCCATCTAAGTCGTCAGACCCACGAAGGATCGATAGGTAACTAACCCCCGCAATGACCCACACAGGATCGGGCCCACACAAGACCTGTAGGCGCTGGCTCACACAGAACCGTTGAGCACAGACCCACACAGGATCGGACCCACACAGGATCGGGCCCACACATGACCGGGCCCACACAGGACCTGTAGCACTGATCCACGTAGGATCGCTGAGTGCAGTAGTCTTCACAGTCCACTGAGGATCTCTGCACAGTCGTCGCCACAGTCCACTGAGGATCTCTGCACGGTCGTCGTCGGAGTCCACTGAGGATCTCTGCACAGTCGTCGCCGCAGTCCACTGAGGATCTCTGCACGGTCGTCGCTGTCGAAGAAGCAATCGCAGCCAGCTCTAGGGTTCCCGCACACAGCAAGCTCATTCGGGAGGGTCCAATCCACGATCCGAGAGGCCGATACATCAACTGACACAAAGTCCGAAGTTGATGTATCCAAAAGTACCGTATCGCTAACAGAGACTCAACGTCACAGACGGCGCGTCAATCAGACGCCCGGTCTGAGAGTTATTGGCTTTTTCGTCCCAGGGGCCCGGTTGGTTTTTAAGGCAAAACCAACCCGACCATACTCCACCTGCGTCCAAACCTCGGGTGGAGTAAGCCAAAAGTTCCGTCTCACATAGATAAAAACAACAAGGCTGATGACACGTCAATCAGACGTCCGTAGCTCAAGATATGAGTGTTTCCGCTCCGAGGGCCCGGTTGTTTTCGTGTACGAACCAACCCGGCTGAACTCAAAATGTTCCGAAACCTTGAGTGCTATATATCAAAACGACCGAATCGATCCAAGGATCGCGTTGCCGCTGACGGAGAGTCGTTTGGAGGCCCGTAGCTCAAGTTACGAGCATTTGAACGAAGACCGTCCGAAGACGGGGGTCCGGGCCCGGACCGACCCGGCCCGAACCGGTCCGACCCGGTCGGACCGGTCTGGCTCGGCCCGCCCGGCTCAGCTCGGCCGAGTGACCGAGTGGCCGACGCGGGAGGAGTCGCCGCCCCCGCGTGACACCCGCGGGACACCCGCGGGACACCCACTGGACACCCGCAGGACACCCAAGGGACACCCGCGGGACACCCGCAAGGTGTCTCCTGGCGCCGGACGCGGCTTCAGCTGCGTCCCGCGAGCGCCGCCGCCGCGGCCGGTGCTGCGGCGGCCTTGTCCGGCGGCGCGCCGGGTGCCACCGCCTCCGGGTGCCGGCGACCCGCGCCGCCGCCGGCTTCCACGGGCCGCCGGAGTCACTCCGGTGGCCCGATTTTCTTCCCGTCTGCGCCATTGCTCCACCCGGGACTCGTTCTTCACTGCGGGATCGTCAAACATCCGTTGCGGCACGTTCCATCATCGCCCGTCAAATCCGCACAAAACGAAGAACGGTGGAGGGTTGTCGGGCCGTGTTCGCTTGGCCCGCACCCTCCGCGTTAGATATAAACAATGGGAGAAACAAATTCAACATATGAATTATACAATTTTAATGGAATAAAATTGCTCTTATTTTTCCGATTCTTTACTTTTAAAAAGAAAAAGAACGGTCACGGGAAAAGGAATAAACTCACAACAACCCCCATCTCGTAGTCGTCGCGCGTGAGCATTCTTAGCGGATTTTCTCATCGCGGAAGAGGGGGATCATCGCGTCGTCGCGGGAAGGCGTCGCGTCGTCGAGGAATCTGGCATTGAGTCGGTGAGCTCAACAAGCCAAGAACAACAGATTTAAATTATAAATAATTAAATCTGTGTTTCGTTTAAAACCAAAAGAACCTTTAGAGGAAACCCGAAATCACTCACCTCAAACGGTTGGTGATCGGAGATCGGGGCGGGGAAGAACGTCTCGGATGGGACCGTCGTCGATTTCCGGGTTCGGCATTCTTCGCGTTCTTCTTGTTCTTCTCAAGGGAGAAGAAGATACAAGGGTCCTCTCAAATCCTTTCAACACGCAAATAACCAGAGGTCAAGCGTTGGCCTTATTTTATTATTACGCCAATGAATTTGAAAACTGGTTAAGAAACGATTGAATTAATTCGTTGAATTAATTCGACGAAAGAAACTGCGCATTTAATTCACGAAAAAACCTCCCAATTAAATGGTCTGTTATGATTTTAAGAAACGTGTCAGTTGACTTTTATAATGACGGGTTTTCGCGGGTGTGTTTCTTAGCGGAAAGAAATGGCGGGGCTCGTGCGGGCCCCACCTCACAAATATCCTACCAAGGGGGTAGGATATTTCTGGATAGAATCCTATCCGGTTTAACTCAGTTCAAGCCGCCTTTAAGTGGCTTCAAGCGGCTTCCAAGTGGCTTAAGTGAAATAAAATAAAGTTGTCGCAAAATTATTTTATTTCTAAACTTTAAGACCAAAAATTAAAAACCACACCCGAGCAAACCCAACTCCGGAAGAGGCGTTTCTAAGCGAATACCGGTGCTGCGATTTCATCGGTGCCCTCAGAATTCGATTTCGGGCACCGGTTCAAAAGTTAGAAAGACACGCTCGTCCGTTCACTGAACGTACCCGAGCCAACATTCGGAAAATGATTCCGGGCACACCGGGACTCGGAATCAGGTGCCGTTAGAAACTGCGCTCTTTTAAAATTCCAAAGAAAATTAAGAAAAAAAAATTTTCTTGAATTTTACGGGTTTATACATTACTCCCACCTCAGGGCTTTACGTCCTCGAAAAGATACATAAAAACTAGGGAAACAAATGTGGGTACTGAGCATGCATCTGAGCCTCCCGCTCCCATCTGCTCTCCTGGAGGTTCCCGTGCTGCCATCTGATTCGCACAAGAGGAATCGATCGCCCACGTAGAACCCGCTCCTGTCGATCCTCTATCTCCACCGGGACCTCCGCAAAAGTATCCACATCATCCACATCTAGCTCCCCATAGTCAATGATGTGTGTGGGGTCGTGCACGTATCTCCTCAGTTGGGATACGTTGAAGACGTCTTTCACCCGGTGCAACTGAGGTGGCAGAGCCAGGCGATAAGCCACCTCGCCAATCTTGCTGAGGACCTAGAAAGGCCCGATGAAGCGTGGAGAAAACTTGCCGCCTCAGCCAAATCTCTGCAACCACGTCGAGGTGAGACACGAAAGAAGACGTGGTCGCCATCCTCGAACACTAGTGGCCTCCGCCTCCTATCAGCATATGACTTCTGCAGGCTCTGTGCTTTCCTCATCCACTCCTGGATGACCTGGACCTTCTCTGTCGTGGCCCGGACCATCTCTGGTCCCACAAGTGCTGACTCTCTGGGGTCTGTCCAGCATAAAGGAGATCTGCAAGGTCTGTCGTACAACACCTCGTAGGGTGCCATCCCGATGGTGGAGTGGTAGCTGTTGTTGTACGCGAACTCCACCAAGGGTAGGTGGTCCTCCCAGCTACGACCAAAGTCAAGGACACATGCATGGAGCATGTCCTTGAGAGTCTGAATGGTCCTCCCCATCTGACCATCCGTCTGAGGGTGAAAGGCGGTGCTCAGACGTAGCCGCGTCCCGAACGCCTCCTGCAACCCCTTCTAAAGCCGGGAAGTAAAGCGAGCGTCCCAATCGGAGACGATAGTCGATGGCACACCGTGAAGCCGTACAATCTCCTGAATGTAGAGACGTCCCAAGCTCTCCACTAATCCCTGCTCTCGGATTGGTAAGAAGTGTGCCGACTTGGTGAGTCGGTCACCAATCACCCAAATGGAGTCGTGACCTCTGGAAGTGCGTGGAAGTCCAGTCACGAAGTCCATAGATATGTCTTCCCACTTCCACTCCGGGACCTCTAAGGGCTGTACCAAGCCAGCTGGTACCTAGTGCTCTGTCGTCACCTGCTGGCAGGTGAGGCACCGCGAAACGAACTCTGCCACAGCCTTCTTCATGCCCGGCCACTAGTGCTGACGTCTGAGATCCTAGTACATCTTCGCCACTCCAGGATGTACCGCCAAAGGAGAAGTGTGGAACTCTCTCAGCACCTCCTCTCGTAAAGTGACTGGTACCAAGGTACGTCCTCTGAGAAGGACACCGTGCTCTGCTCCAAAGGAGAAACCATCAGGTGCCTGTCTTGAGGATATCTGTGCATGCCGTGTCTCACAGTCAGTGTCCCCACGATGTGCCTCTCTGAACCGCTGTAGAAGTCGAGGAGAGACTGTGAGAGACTGAAGGAAGGCTGCTCTATCTCTATCCACGAAGGATATCTGCAAGGCGGCTAGCTGCGATATCGCCTCCTCAAGTAGCTGGATGCCCGTCCTCCTGCTGAGGGCATCAGCTACCATGTTCCCCTTCCCAGGAGTATAGACTATCTCAAAGTCATAGTCCTGGAGGAACTCGAGCCATCGCCGCTGTCTCAGGTTCAGGTCATTCGGAGAGAAGATGTACCTGAGACTCTGGGGGTCAGAAAAGACTGTAAAGCGCTCGCCCATCAGATAGTGTCGCCATGTCTTTAGAGCGAAGACCACTGCTGCAAACTCCAAGTCATTGGTAGCGTAGTTCTGCTCATGCGTCCTCAACTGACGTGATCTATAGGCAATCACGACCCGCTCCTACATCAGGACACACCCGAGTCTGTTCCCTGATGCATCGTAGTAGACTACCTATCCAACTCCCTCCTCAGGCAACCTCAAGATAGGTGCGCTGGTCAACCTCTGCCTCAACTCCTGGAAGCTCTGCTGACATCTGTCTGACCACACGAAGGGTTTCCCCGTCTTCGTCAATGCTGAGAGTGGGGCCGCAACTCTGGAGAAGTCCGGCACAAATCTCTGATAGTATCCGGCTAGGACCAAGAAACTCCGCACCTCTGTCACGCTCTTGGGTGGCTCCCAAGCTAGCACTGCCTCGATATTCGCGGGATCCACTGCAACTCCCGCCTCAGAAATGACGTGGCCCATGAAGTGGACCTAACGTAACCAGAACTGGCACTTCGAGAGCTTTCAATAAAGCTGGTGCTCTCGGAGTGTGTCTAGTACAACCCGCAGGTGGAAGGAGTGCTCCTCCTCCTTCGTCGAGTACACCAAAATGTCGTCGATGAAGACCATGAAAAATCGATCGAGGTATGGCTGGAAGATCCTGTTCATGAGGCTCATGAACATTGTTGGAGCGTTGGTCACGCCGAAAGGCATAACCAAGAACTCATAGTGGCCATACCGACACCTGAAGGCCGTCTTCTGCACATCCTCGTCTCGAACTCTGAGCTGATGATAGCCTGACCTGAGGTCTATCTTCGAGAACCACTGCGCTCCCTTGAGCTGGTCGAAGAGATCATCAATCCTGGGTAGCAGATACTTGTTCCTCACTGTCACCAGGTTCAGGCGACGATAATCGACACACTGTTGCAATCTCCCGTCCGCCTTCTTGGCGAACAATATCGAGGAAGCCCAGGGTGAAACACTGGGTCAGATGAACCCCTTGCCCTGCAAGTCCTCCAACTGTACCCACAGCTCTTGAAGCTCAGCGGGGGCCATCCGATATACTGGAGTGGATATCGGGGCTGTCCCGGGGTACAGGTCATTATAAAAGTCTACCTCTCTGCTAGGAGGTAATCTTGGAACGTCGTCGGGAAAGACGTCCGCGTACTAATCCACCACTGCAGGAAAACTGGGACTCTGCACGTCAACTGCTCCCAGGATGAGGCTAGCCAACTAGTGAGTGATGGGCTGACCTCTCCTCTGCGTGAGTCCATCATGTGCTGCTAAGGCTCCTTTCTCACCGGTGAAGGTGAACCTGCTCCCGTCGGTGCGCACACATCGCACCTTGCGCCTAATGCAGTCAATCTGATAATGGACTGTAGATAACCAATACATTCCCAAGATGACATCGTAAGGCCTAGACGCCACTACAAGAAGATCCCAGCCGAAGCTCTCGCCTCCTAGAGTAAGCTCACACTGCCGGCACCAGTGCGTAATCGTCGAGTCTGTTCCCATAGGAGTCTCTAGCCGTAAGGATCGAGCCAACGGCTCTGTCGGAATCTCCAAGCTCCGAATAAGGGCAGTGGCTATGAAAGAGTGACTCACTCCTGTGTCTATCAGAACTGCAGCAAGGGTGGAATAGACAAAGATTGTACCTTGAATAATCTCTGGCACGCCGTGGTCGTAGGCCTCCGCTGCCTGGAGCTGAGCCTGTCTCTGCCCGACAGCTCCCTGTGGTCGGGGCGGGCCTCCTGGTGGGGGTGGTGGTAGAGCCTCAAAGAGACGCCCACCACCTGCTGCTCGGCCAGCTACTCTACCTCATCCGCCTCCTCCCTGCGGACCGCCACGGTCGACCCTCTGCCTCTGCCTGGGTGGCCCCTCCACCGTCTGCTGCCCCTCGGTACAGCGGGTCGGGTAGTCACGAGCCATGTGGCCCTGCCCGCCGCACTCGTAGCACTGCCTGCCTTTCAGAAGACTGGCTCCACGCTGAGTGCCCTGCACTGCTGAGCCAGTGTCCCGAGGTCGTCTTCCGGAAGGTCTGGTCCGCCTGGAACCCTGAGTCATCCATCGACTACCTGCTGCCGAAGACTCTGCCACCTGCCGCCCTGTGGTAGGTCTCGCTAAGGACTCAGCTAGGAAGCTCTCGATCAGAAGGGCTCGCTCCAGCACTCCTGCCTGGGTCGGTGTAGAGACCAGAAGCTTGACGTACATGGACATTACATTACATTTGCGGAATACTTAGTACATAACAAAAACACACACTAAAGGATCGTAATAGTTTAGTGTCTTTGGAAACTCGGAACGTAATCTTCTAACCGTGGTGAAAGTTCTTCAATATCTCCCATAAAGGTCATCCCTTTTTTCTACCTAAAACCATTCTTTATATCCTGGGGAAAAGAAAACATAAAAGGGTGAGCTCAAATGCTCATTAAGTGTAAACAAAAGAAAAATCAATCACATCATATACATAGCTTTTGAAAATCTTAACCTGCAAAAGAGCTCATAATATCATAACATGGGATATATCATAGAAGTGAAATGTAATCCCAATAATCATAACTTAAAACATTAAACTTTGTGGCATACACACATAATCATAGAAAATCATTTCTTGTTAGTCAAGACTCATTGCCAATACTATCTTAGTGGACAAAGTCCCTTTCTGAATCGAGTAACCCTCGTTTCAGTCCTGTTTCACTGAACCGGTATAACCTACCATTTCAGCCATGTCTATCTCATGAGATATAAAATCTTTACCCAATGCATTGGAGGGAGATATAGGTCCCACCCATCTTATAATGAATCCTTTCTTATGTGTGCCACATAATCAACATACATCATCGCATAACACATGTAACAAAAATGGGATTCTTGAAACATCATGACATCATAAATCAATTCATATAAGATAAAAGAATTCATAAACAAAATTCCATCACAACATAGTCAAATCAATGTAAAAATATGGATAGAAACATAACCCTTTATTATCTTAGATGGAAAATAATTTTGATAAAACACTTGAATTGAATTCTTGAGGAAAATATCCTTTCTTCTTCAAAATCAATTTCGTTTCACAAAACATCATGCAATTTTAAAAGAAAGAGATTTTATTGAAAATAGTCATGAAATATTTTAGAGGAAGCTTCATGAAAATAAGGCTTTATAAAACAGTAGAAATCCGTTCGTGTCGTATAAGTTAAAAAAAACATTCTTCGTACTTTTGTCGGAAAAGTCAAAAAGTACCTCTTACGAAAAACGACAAAAGATTCCTTTCATACGTGTTACTAAAAACTCACCGAAGGGTAAAAATGGATTTAAACAATTTTAGGTGGATTGAAATAATATTACATATTGAGTAAACATGGATGTGGATGATAAAATACACCCCAGTAAATACTTACGAATAAACAATCTCGGATAAAAATGAGATTGTGATATTTCCCTTACCTTAGGTCCAATTTGCTTCGTATGTGTCCGAACCTCATGTATAATGATTTAAATAATGTCATTGACTTATTACAGAATCATATTCATTGTTATGATATCATATATGGTTCACTTATGACATTATATTACCCGTTCTTTTGTAAATTCCATGTTAAAGAAGCGTTTTGGGTAAAATCGTTTCATTTATCGTAGGTGTTTTGACTTGTTGTTCTTGACATCATTATTACTTATATCATGATTTACTTACTTCCAGAATATAAAATATGATTTATATATCATATATATTCAATATATATATATATAATAGATAGATAAATAAAATGAAAAACACCGTTCATGGAGACGGTAGTCCGTACGTACGCATGAACGCTGTTTTTCTTTCCTTATTGTCTTGAAATGGAAGTAAGTAGATGACATACATATGTATATATATACATAAATCCAGTAGCTTTATAATGTCATATATTTCATTATTATTTCTTATATATACATTATAATCATTCTTAAATGGTTAACATGGAGAATGAATCTCATCGCGTCGTGGAGACGGTAGTCCGTACGTACGCACGAGCGATGATATCATTTCTATAAATATTGAATTGAATTGGAGTGGATTATACAATATATCAGAATAAATATGATGTTGTAATAACTATGTATAGTTATTCTTTACACCATTTTACCCATCCATGTAAGGTGGTGGTGGAAAATAGATTACACCACGGCGTGGAGACGGTATTCCGTACGTACGCACGCGCGGTGATTTCCTTTTCCGTAGGATGTATAGATGGTGAAATAGGGTTGTTTCATACTTATAATAACATATAAGTATATGAGTGATACTGATGTTATTACTTCATAATGAAACAACCTAAGAAGAAGAAGTGGAAGAAGAAATAAAGATGAAAGAATTGGTAACGGTAATTACCTCTTCTTTGAAGTACCTCTTTGAGACCTCCTCTTAGGGCACTAAAATTGGTCTTTGAGGAAGACCAGAACATCTAGGATGTTGCTAGGGAAGTGGAGAAGATATTTTGGCAGGGGTTGGCCGAGCTTGAGTGCTCAAATTGGTGTGAGGAGGAGGGGGAGGAGGTGTCCTTTTATAAGGGAGGAGAGGGGCACCTTAGGAATATCTCAAAATATTATTTTATATTAAAGTCAAAATCGGTTTATAATGGTTCCAAAGGGTCTTATTTCGAAGATAAAGTGTGGATGGGTCGAAATACTATCAACCAATAGGATTTAGACAAGTTTAGGTTATTATTTTAACCTTATCAATTAGATTTAACTCTAAGTTAAATAATTTAACTTTTACCGTGTCTTTTTGTTTTCTTTCACTATATGGTTAATACACTTACTATAACATGCCAAACGAACCCCAAATTGTATATTATTAATAAATATATCCTTATCTAAGTCATTTGGCCGAACCTTAGATTTTTAGTACTAAAATAACAATTAATAATATAATATTTGATTTAAAAACTATTCTGTGTCAATTTTGACACTATTTGATATATGATTTTTGTGAATGTGATAACAGAATTATATGTTCGAACCAAGTTGATTAAATCAACACTAATATATCATAGTAACCTAGAAAATTAGTGGAATTCATAAAAAATCTCAAATTACATTTATTTTGGTGTTTATAACATCAATTATGTCAATATTTCATTAATAAGATAATTACTGCATCATCGTTGTGTCATAAATAAATTAAATTATTTTATGTCTAAAAATTACAAATAAAATACCATCATGTAGGAAATCTTTCTATCTTTCTAATGAATATTTACAATCGAATTTATCTTATGTATAACCCTATATTAAAAATGATTTACTTATTAAACTTTGATTTTAACTATTTTAACCCTTCTTTAAATAAATTAATAATAAATGTCCTAATCTAATCCAAGTGGGCCTAAATGGTCATATTTTATTCCTCAGCTTGTTTTTGGTCGAATTACACTTGTCCAATAGAATTAGGACATGTGTTAGGGTAATATTAATATCATATTTACCCTTAGTTACCCTATTTACTATTAACCGCGGTAAAAAAGTAAAAAGTTACTATTCACCAAAAAATTATTTTCATCTCATTGAACCACATTTTAGTCCTTGATATTAACCGTGTCTCTCGGATTTTCTAAATTTCATTCACAGAAGCGGCAAAATTAAGTTTTATGAAAAATTCAGTTTTTTTTAACTACCACTTAGTAGTATCACTATTTATCAAAAATTGATGTTTTTCAGAACAATGCCAAAATTTCATCCTAAGCTATATTTCATATTCTGAATTCAAAAATGAAATATATTTTACCAAATTCATACCATAGAAGTTGCATTAATTAATTTTATAATTAAATCCCGCTGTTAAAATAAATAGCGTGTTTTTAGGAAACAATATATATCAAAAGATTGACACTTGATTATGTCTTGTTTAAATGTGAAATTACAACCAATGACCAACATTGTATTAAATTGTAAAAATATATTCTAAATATACTTTAAAACCACTCAAATTAATAATTTATCACTATTAATTATTTCGATTAAAAAAGTTGTTTTTAATTATAATTTAGTAATTTTTCACTATTCATCAGAATATGAAAGTTATCCGAAAAGTACCAAAATTTCACCTTAGGCTAAATTCGATACTCCGAATCCAAGAATGAAGTTCATTTTGAAAAATAAAATTTACAGAATTTTAAAAAGTGGTTATTACTATTCATAACGGCTAGTTTTAATAATATTTTAATAGCACATCGTTGTTTAGTGAAACTCGGTATTGCGTATTACACACGCTATTGAGGAAGGTCGCGATTGCGTGTAATGCAAGGATATACAAGGATGTGTGTTGTGCAAGCTCCTTTTTGTGTAGCGTACAACACAAGACATTAGTGAAATAAAAAGAATATTTTTCATAAAATCTCGGGTTGTTACATTCTACCCCCCTTAAAATGAATTTCGCCCTTGAAATTCGTCGGGGTTATAAATGGTTTACTATTCGAAAGTTTCTTTAATAGAAACCCACATCGTAAAAAGGAATACCAAAACTTGGATTTAAAAACTAAAGTATGAAATCTAACGATTACCCAAATAAACTAATCACTGGGTTTCCACATAGGTGAAAATATGGATATAGAAGAGAAATCTAACCATCATGTTCTGATGGAGAGTGGTAGAGAACATGGCTATGGAAAAGCCAGTAATCATAAATCCATAGATTTGTGATGATATAAGGTACCATCTGATTCATCAGGTATAAGATCACTAGGACAACATTTTTGGTTTTCAAGATCATTTCCCTAAAGTTAAAGAATTTAAATTAGAATAAATACTTACTTTATTTTGGTACAATCTCACTGTTGTTCGTGACTTTAACAATTTCCACTTCATCTCTTAAATAAATGAAGTTGAATTTGTTATTCGTGAAGTGTTAGCAGATCATGTGATAGAATGACGGGTCATTCCATCTGTCTCAAAAGGTTAGCAAAAATTATATACATAAGTCGATCTATAGTGAGATTAATCACATATGGTTCCTAAAATGGACTTATACATCATATATCATACTGCTTAATATAATAAAACTAGTTTCTACTAAACAGGGACTTCCTATAGGCTAGTGGTAGGCGATAAAGGCCAGTCGCACTTTGGTTGTGGGTTCGATTCCCACAGCCTTGTCCGAAGCGATGGGCTGTCGCCCGTCCTGCAGGTTTTCCTTTTTATAAAACTATATTACTATAACATCCCATCAATAATATCGAAAAAACTTCTATCCTTAAACAATACTAACTTATGTCCAACATAATCAAGTCTAATCTTTAGGCTTATACATAATACTACAGTCCACTCTCATAATATAGTGACAACGATTACCAGAGATTTAATACTGTCGTTGATCCCCACATATCATAAGATATGTCTTGTTGGTCACATTCCAAACATTCAAAGTCCTTAATCGTGTATTCTCATGAATACCTTAGTGAAAACATGAGTGCAGTTAAAAGTTAACACTTTCCACATACCAAAATCCTCAAAATTCTATATACTCAAACCATGATATCACTTAGTCCTTATATCAATCATGAGCTCATGAATACTATTAAACATTTCATTTTCTCGTCTTCATTATGCGCATATCATCTTATTTCCAAAAAATATCTCAATCACTTTGAATACCACATCAATAAATATTGCATTACTCAATGATATAACATTATTTTGAAATCCCATTACATAAACACTTAATCATTCCACCACATCGTTGTCATATTCAACATTGCCAATAGTGATCGCATGTGATTTCCCTTTGTCCTTTGCCTTCAGTGGTTGCTCATGTTGATCATCACTAACCCTTCGATTAGGGCAATTATTAGCATAATGACCCATTTCCTTGCACTTGAAGCATTGAAGTGTTGGCGGTGCGTTCTCTACAGTGTTTGCTTTATTCACATCATTAGAAACCCTTTTTCCATTACTTCGACACTCAGCTGCTCGATGACCTTCTTTTCCACACTTAAAACATTTTCTAGTCTCTTTAAGACAATCTCCACCATGCTTCTTTCCACACTTTGTGCATAAGGAAACATTCATCTTCTTTTCACCATTATTCTGAGATTTCTCCTTGAACTCCATCATTCGTTTCTTGTCAAAACCATGAGATGGATATGTAACACCAACTTCCATTTCTACCTTGATAGCACAACGCACAATTTCTTCATAGCTATTGAAGTCTCTTATAGCTAATGCCCTTCGAAGACTTGGTTTTAAGCCACTGAAAAATCGATCAACTTTACTTTCAGGTTGGATGATAATTCCAGAAGCATACCTTGCAAGTCTTGTAAAATTTGCTTCATAGGTACCAACTGATTCATCGTCCCTTTGCTTCAGTTCAAGAAACTCTTTCTCCATCTTTGTTCGAAGAATACGAGGGAAGTACTTACTGAAAAATAATTTCTTTAACTCGTCCCATTCCATGGACTCAATTTCATCTCTTGGCCTCGTATTCTTGATAAGATTCCACCATTGATCAGCTTCACCTTCCAAACGATATACTGCTAAGATGACTTTATCATGTTTAGAACATTGAAGAACTAAAAATATCTTTTCAGTAGTACTGATCCATTGTTCAGCCACAAGTGGATCAGAAGACCCACTGAAAGAAGGTGGACGTTGCCTCATGAAGGACTCAATAGAATATTGTTCCCTTCTCTGCTCATTTGGAAGTCCAGAATGATTCATAGCTTGTGTAAGTATAGCAATAATATTTTTCACTCCATCTCCCATAACATTTGTTTGTTCAGGAGGGCAATCATTGCATTGTCCATTGCATTTATCAACACGGTTCCTTCAGGTTCCAGCCATCGTCTAAAACCCAAAAAGAATAGTGTGAGAGGCAAAAATCATGCTAGGGAAAACAACATAATAAAGGGGGAGTACCTTCAATCTCCAACATCTTAGGTTTAATTCTATGATCGTTAGCGTAATTCTATTACTATAACCTATATGTATACTTATCCCTAGGGACATCCCTAAACATACCTTAGAAATATCTCTAGGGATCACACTAACGTTTTCGCATCCTAGTTTCCAAAGGTTGACTAAACCTTTCCTCTGATACCAACTGTAGAGACCCGAAGCTTGACGTACATGGACATTACATTACATTTGCGGAATACTTAGTACATAACAAAAACACACACTAAAGGATCGTAATAGTTTAGTGTCTTTGGAAACTCGGAACGTAATCTTCTAATCGTGGTGAAAGTTCTTCAATATCTCCCATAAAGGTCATCCCTTTTTTCTACCTAAAACCTTTCTTTATATCCTGGGGAAAAGAAAACATAAAAGGGTGAGCTCAAATGCTCAGTAAGGGTAAACAAAAGAAAAATCAATCACATCATATACATAGCTTTTGAAAATCTTAACCTGCAAAAGAGCTCATAATATCATAACATGGGATATATCATATAAGTGAAATGTAATCCCAATAATCATAACTTAAAACATGAAACTTTGTGGCATACACACATAATCATAGAAAATCATTTCTTTTTAGTCAAGACTCATTGCCAAGACTATCTTAGTGGACAAAGTCCCTTTCTGAATCGAGTAACCCTCGTTTCAGTCCTGTTTCACTGAACCGGTATAACCTACCATTTCAGCCATGTCTATCTCATGAGATATAAAATCTTTACCCAATGCATTGGAGGGAGATATAGGTCCCACCCATCTTATAATGAATCCTTTCTTATGTGTGCCACATAATCAACATACATCATCGCATAACACATGTAACAAAAATGGGATTCTTGAAACATCATGACATCATAAATCAATTCATATAAGATAAATGAATTCATAAACATAATTCCATCACAACATAGTCAAATCGATGTAAAAATATGGATAGAAACATAACCCTTTATTATCTTAGATGGAAAATAATTTTGATAAAACACTTGAATTGAATTCTTGAGGAAAATATCCTTTCTTCTTCAAAATAAATTTTTTTTCACAAAACATCATGCAATTTTAAAAGAAAGAGATTTTATTGAAAATAGTCATGAAATATTTTAGAGGAAGCTTCATGAAAATAAGGCTTTATAAAACAGTATAAATCCGTTCGTGTCGTATAAGTTAAAAAAAACATTCTTCGTACTTTTGTCGGAAAAGTCAAAAAGTACCTCGTACGAAAAACGACAAAAGATTCCTTTCATACGTGTTACTAAAAACTCACCGAAGGGTAAAAATGGATTTAAACAATTTTAGGTGGATGGAAATAATATTACATATTGAGTAAACATGGATGTGGATGATAAAATACACCCCAGTAAATACTTACGAATAAACAATCTCTGATAAAAATGAGATTGTGATATTTCCCTTACCTTAGGTCCAATTTGCTTCGTATGTGTCCGAACCTCCTGTATAATGATTTAAATAATGTCATTGACTTATTACAGAATCATATTCATTGTTATGATATCATATATGGTTCACTTATGACATTATATTACCCGTTCTTTTGTAAATTCCATGTTAAAGAAGCGTTTTGGGTAAAATCGTTTCATTTATCGTAGGTGTTTTGACTTGTTGTTCTTGACATCATTATTACTTATATCATGATTTACATACTTCAAGAATATAAAATATGATTTATATATCATATATATTCAGTATATATATATATATAATAGATAGATAAATAAAATGAAAAACACCGTTCATGGAGACGGTAGTCCGTACGTACGCATGAACGCTGTTTTTCTTTCCTTATTGTCTTGAAATGGAAGTAAGTAGATGACATACATATGTATATATATACATAAATCCAGTAGCTTTATAATGTCATATATTTCATTATTATTTCTTATATATACATTATAATCATTCTTAAATGGTTAACATGGAGAATGAATCTCATCGCGTCGTGGAGACGGTAGTCCGTACGTACGCACGAGCGATGATATCATTTCTATAAATATTGAATTGAATTGGAGTGGATTATACAATATATAAGAATCAATATGATGTTTTAATAACTATGTATAGTTATTCTTTACACCATTATACCCATCCATGTAAGGTGGTGGTGGAAAATAGATTACACCACGGCGTGGAGACGGTATTCCGTACGTACGCACGCGCGGTGATTTCTTTTTCCGTAGGATGGATAGATGGTGAAATAGGGTTGTTTCATACTTATAATAACATATCAGTATATTAGTGATACTGATGTTATTACTTCATAATGAAACAACCTAAGAAGAAGAAGTGGAAGAATAAATAAAGATGAAAGAATTGGTAACGGTAATTACCTCTTCTTTGAAGTGCCACTTTGAGACCTCCTCTTAGGGCACTAAAATTGGTCTTTGAGGAAGACCATAACATATAGGATGTTTCTAGGGAAGTGGAGAAGAGATTTTGGCAGGGGTTGGCCGAGATTGAGTGCTCAAATTGGTGTGAGGAGGAGGGGAGGAGGTGTCCTTTTATAAGGGAGGAGAGGGGCACCTTAGGAATATCACAAAAATATTATTTTATATTAAAGTCAAAATCGGTTTATAATGGTTCCAAAGGGTCTTATTTCGAAAATAAAGTTGGGATGGGTCGAAATACTATCAACCAATAGGATTTGGACAAGTTTAGGTTATTATTTTAACCTTATCAATTAGATTTAACTCTAAGTTAAATAATTTAACTTTTACCGTGTCTTTTTGTTTTCTTTCACTATATGGTTAATACACTTACTATAACATGCCAAACGAACCCCAAATTGTATATTATTAATAAATATATCCTTATATAAGTCATTTGGCCGAACCTTAGATTTTTAGTAATAAAATAACAATTAATAATATAATATTTGATTTAAAAACTATTTTGTGTCAATTTTGACACTATTTGATATATGATTTTTGTGAATGTCATAACAGAATTATATGTTCGAACCAAGTTGATTAAATCAACAATAATATATCATAGTAACCTAGAAAATTAGTTTAATTCATAAAAAATCTCAAATTACATTTATTTTGGTGTTTATAACATCAATTATGTCAATATTTCATTAATAAGATAATTACTGCATCATCGGTGTGTCATAAATAAATTAAATTATTTTATGTCTAAAAATTACAAATAAAATACCATCATGTAGTAAATCTTTTTATCTTTCTAATGAATATTTACAATCGAATTTATCTTATGTATAACCCTATATTAAAAATGATTTACTTATTAAACTTTGATTTTAACTATTTTAACCCTTCTTTAAATAAATTAATAATAAATGTCCTAATCTAATCCACGTGGGCCTAAATGGTCATATTTTATTCCTAAGTTTGTTTTTGGTCGAATTACACTTGTCCAATAGAATTAGGACATGTGTTAGGGTAATATTAATATCATATTTACCCTTAGTTACCCTATTTACTATTAACCGCGGTAAAAAACTAAAAAGTTACTATTCACCAAAAAATTATTTTCATCTCATTGAACCACATTTTAGTCCTTGATATTAACCGTGTCTCTCGGATTTTCTAAATTCCATTCACAGAAGCGGCAAAATTAAGTTTTATGAAAAATTCAGTTTTTTTTAACTACCACTTAGTAGTATCACTATTTATCAAAAATTGATGTTTTTCAGAACAATGCCAAAATTTCATCCTAAGCTATATTTCATATTCTGAATTCAAAAATTAAATATATTTTACCAAATTCATACCATAGAAGTTGCATTAATTAATTTTATAATTAAATCCCGCTGTTAAAATAAATAGCGTGTTTTTAGGAAACAATATATATCAAAAGATTGACACTTGATTATGTCTTGTTTAAATGTGAAATTACAACCAATGACCAACATTGTATTAAATTGTAAAAATATATTCTAAATATACTTTAAAACCACTCAAATTAATAATTTATCACTATTAATTATTTCGATTAAAAAAGTTGTTTTTAATTATAATTTAGTAATTTTTCACTATTCATCAGAATATGAAAGTTATCCGAAAAGTACCAAAATTTCACCTTAGGCTAAATTCGATACTCCGAATCCAAGAATGAAGTTCATTTTGAAAAATAAAATTTACAGAATTTTAAAAAGTGGTTATTACTATTCATAACGGCTAGTTTTAATAATATTTTAATAGCACATCGTTGTTTAGTGAAACTCGGTATTGCGTATTACACACGCTATTGAGGAAGGTCGCGATTGCGTGTAATGCAAGGCAAGACAAGGATGCGTGTTGTGCAAGCTCCTTTTTGTGTAGCGTACAACACAAGACATTAGTGAAATAAAAAGAATATTTTTCATAAAATCTCGGGCTGTTACAGTCGGGATGCTGAGGGAGATCAGCGATGCCCTGATCTCGTGTCTCAAACCCTGATCGAAGGTCTGGGCCCAGAAAAATGGGTCTCATACCATGTCTGTCGAGTAGTGAGATAGATCGGTGAACCGCGCCGCATACTGAGCAACCGTCAAGCTGCCCTGCCGCAGCTGAAGAAGCTCTTGAATGCGCACCGCACGGAGGGTGTCCGGGATGAACTCTAAGCGGAAGAGGCTCTTGAAGTCCGTCCAGATGAGGGAGGCCTCATCGTGTACCTGGAGCATCAAACTCCACCATCGCCATGCTACTGCGTGCAGTAGGCTCGCCGCGAGGATCACCATGAGGTCTGCTAGTGTCCTCACTAGCCTGAAAACTCAGACGACCGCCTCCATCCAGTCCTCGGCGGCCTGGGGGTCCGTCTCCACACGGAACCTGGGTGGTCGCTGGCGCTGGAACTCGTGCAGAGCTTCGAGGTGTCGTGCCCCGTCAGCTGCCAGTGCTGGAAGCATCGGGGGCTCGGAGGGTAAAGGTACCGTCGGTGCCTCTGCGGTCAACGGGCCCTGTACCGAGGCCTCGTCGCTCAGCGGGCTGTCGTCGCGCTCTACTCTAGAAACCTTAGCTGGCTGCTGTCGTCGGGCCATCCTGAAAAGGAAACATGTGTGCCACGGTCAGAACAATATACCTGGTGATCTGACACAAGTAATCATGAAGAAAACTTGAAACACACATGCAATCAATGTTTTCGTGCATTAAGTCGGAAATCAGAAGTCAGGGTCCTGGTGTACAGATGCGTCGGACGCCGCACCAACACTGGACTCCCTAGACTGATAATCACATTCAATACGCTAAACACTATTGCTTCACATAGAATAAAGATCAGAGTCTGTGGTAGAACTGACCACCTCTGATACCAATTTGTCACGACCCGTCCTCGGGGCCTGTGCTGTGACTACCCCAAGCCCGCCTTCCATAGGCCAGGGGCTGGCGAATAGCACCAAGGCGTAAAATCTCAGAAAAAGGGAAGGCATTGCCTTTGAAAAGTAAACAAGCACCACAGAGTAAGCAAGCGGAAAAGTAAACACTAAGTAAAAACTGTACAAGCTGTGCTGAAAGTAAAAGGGATGGAAATACAAGACCAACTGTAAAATACAACGAAAAGGAAAAAACAGCAACTGAAAGGAAAAGCCGCAGTGTCGAGCCGTCCTCTGGAAGTCCCACCTGAAGGGTGGGTACAGATAGCCTCCACTGCACCTCGGGTCCACCTGACCGCTCCGAGTACGTCCTGCCCAGTGGTCCACCTCCAGGTACCGTCCTGCTCCGCACGCCTCCACCACGATCAGCGCTGTCCGTCGTCTGCAACCAACACCACGTAGTGCGGGCATAACCCGTGCAGGGGTGGGTATAAGCTACTCATTAGGGACCCCGAGACCCCCGAAGGTCTCCCGAAATCCACAAAGGATAATCCACAAAGGAAAGATACAATCACGAAATAACATCTGACACGGCTTAGGTATATGCCCATACATATACCTAAGTCATCAATTCCCGTTCGGCTCCAACGTCCGAGCCCAAGCACAACCCAGTCCACACAGGAAAGCAAAACGTATACCCACACAGGATAGCTCAACACAATCCACAAAGGAGAGTAAATAGTAAATCCACACAGGATAGCTCAACACAATCCACAAAGGAGAGTAACACAAGATTCATCTCACAAAGGTATACTTCTTCGGATGGCGATATAAACGATCACTAATCCATCTAAGTCGTCGGACCCACGAATGATCGATAGGTTACTAACCCCCGCAATGACCCACATAGGATCGGGCCCACACAGGACCTGTAGGCGTTGGCTCACACAGAACCGCTGAGCGCGGACCCACACAGGATCGGACCCACATAGGATCGGCCCCACACAGGACCGGGCCCACAGAGGACCTGTAGCACTGATCCACGTAGGATCACTGAGTGCAGTAGTCGTCACAGTCCACTGAGGATCTCAACACAGTCATCGCCGCAGTCCACTAAGGATCTCTGCACGGTCGTCATCGGAGTCCATTGAGGATCTTTGCGCAGTCGTCGCCGCAGTCCACTGAGGACCTCTGCACAGTCGTCGCCGCAGTCCACTGAGGATCTCTGCACGGTCGTCGCTGTCGAAGAAGCAGTCGCAGCCAGCTCTAGGGTTCCCGCACACAACAAGCTCGTTCGGGAGGGTCCGCTCCATGAGCCGAGAGGCCAATACATCAACTGACACAAAGTCCGAAGTTGATGTTTCCAAAAGTTCTGTATCATCAACAGGAACTCAACGTCGCAGACGGCGCGTCAATCTGACGCCCGGTCTGAGAGTTATTGTCTTTTTCGTCCCAGGGGCCCGGTTGGTTTTTAAGGAAAAACCAAGCCGACCATACTCCACCTGCGTCCAAACCTCGGGTGGAGTAAGCCAAAAGATCCGTCTCACATAGAGGAAAACAACAAGTCTGACGGCACGTCAATCGGACGTCCGTTGCTCAAGATATGAGCATTTCCGCTCTGAGGGCCCGGTTGGTTTCGTGTACGAACCAACCCGGCCGAACTCAAAGTGTTCTGAAACCTTGAGTGCGATATATCGAAACGACCGTATCGATCCATGGATCGCGTTGCCGCTGACGGCGAGTCGTTTGGATGCCCGTAGCTCAAGTTACGAGCATTTGAAAGAAGACCATCCGAAGAAGGGGGTCCGGGCCCGGGCCGACCCGGGCCGACCCAGCCCGACCCGGTCTAGCTTGGCCAGCCCAGCTCGGCTCGGCCGACCGACCACGCGGCCGACGCGGGAGGAGCCGCCGCCCTCGCGTGACACCCGCGGGACACCCGTGGGACACCCGCGGGACACCCGCTGGACACCCACTGGACACCTCCGGGGTGTCTCCTGGCGCCGGACGCGGCTTCAGCTGTGTCCTGTGAGCGCCGCCGCCACCGCCGCGGCCGGACGTTGCCGCCTCCGGGTGTCGGCGCTGCCGTGGCGGTGACCCGCGCCGCCGCCGGCTTCCGCGGGCCGCCGGAGTCGCTCCGGTGGCCCGATTTTCTTCTCATCTGCGCCATTGCTCCTCCCAGGACTCGTTCTCCACTGCGGGATCGTCAAACATCCGTTGCGGCACGTTCCGTTGTCGCCCATCAAATCCTCACAAAACGAAGAACGGCGGAGGGTCGACGGGCCTTGTTCGCTTGGCCCGCACCGTCCGTGTTAGATATAAACAACGGGAGAAACAAATTCAACATATGAATTCTACAATTTTAATGGAATAAAATTGTTCTTATTTTTCCAGTTCTTTACTTTTAAAAAGAAAAAGAATGATCACGGGAAAAGGAATAAACTCACAACAACCCCCTACCTCATAGTCGTCGCACGTGAACGTTCTTCGCGGAATTGATCGTCGCGGAAGAGGGGGATCGTCGCGTCGTCGCGGGAAGGCATCGCATCGACGCAAGAACCGGCGTTGAGTCGGCGAGCTCAACGGGCCAAGAACAACAGATTTAAATTATAAAGAATTAAATATGTGTTTCGTTTAAAACCAAAAAAACCATTAGAGGAAACCCGAAATCACTCACCTCAAACGGTTGGTGATCGGAGATCGGGGCGGGGAAGAACGTCTCGGATGGGAGCGTCGTCGATTTCTAGGTTCGGCGTTCTTCGCGTTCTTCGCGTTCTTCGCAAGGGAGAAGAAGATACAAGGGTCCTCTCAAATCCTTTTAACGCGCAAATAACCAGAGGTCGAGCGTTGGCCTTATTTTATTATTACGCCAACGAATTTGAAAACAGGATAAGAAACAATTTAACTAATTCGTTGAATTAATTCGACGAAAAAAACTGCCCATTTAATTAACGAAAAAAACCGCCCAATTAAATGGTCTGTTAAGATTTTAAGAAACGCGTCAGTTGACTTTCATAATGACGGGTTTTCGCGGGTGCGTTTCTTAGCGGAAAGAAACGGCGGGGCTCATGCGGGCCCCACCTCACAAATATCCTGCCAAGGGGGTAGGATATTTCTGGATAGCATCCTATCCGGTTTAACTCAGTTCAAGCCGCCTTTAAGTGGCTTCAAGCGACTTCCAAGTGTCTTAAGTGAAATAAAATAAAGTTGTCGCCAAATTATTTTATTTCTAAACTTTAAGACCGAAAATTAAAAACCACACTTGAGCAAACAAAACTCCGGAAGAGGCGTTTCTAAGCGAATAACGGTGCTGTGATTTCATCGGTGCCCTCAGAATTCGATTCCGGGCACCGGTTCAAAAGTTAGAAAGACCTGCTCGTCCGTTCACTGAACGTACCCAAGCCAAAATTCGGAAAATGATTCCGGGCACACTGGGCCTCGGAATCAGGTGCCGTCAGAAACTGCGCTCTTGTAAAATTCCAATTGAAATTAAGAAAAAAAAATTTCCTTGAAATTTACGGGTCTTTACAATTCAACCTCCCTTTCACATCCTAAAAGACTGACTCACAAGAATATGACCACAAGAACATCACAACATTCTTAGTCAGACCCATCAATGGTGCTGCTAAGCATGAAAAGTCTTTTATGAAACATCTGAATTATCTTAACAGCCATATAAAACCTTGTACCTTGAATACGTTCATCGGCGGCTCCCAGAAATCTACTACCCTCATGTTCCCCAGTTCGGTTGATACTCCAGTCTCTGAGATAACATGGCCCATAAAGTCAAGCTAATCCACCCATAAGTGGAATTTCGAGAGATTAGGATATAACTGGTGCTCTCTTAGTGTTCTCAAAATGATCTCAATATGGGTAGAATGGTCATGTCATGTGTGAGAGTACACCAATATATCATCCCCAAAGACCACCACAAAAGAATCCAAGTATGGATGGAATACTCAATTCATGAGTTCCATGAAAACTGCAGGAACATTTTTGAGACCAAACAACATAACCAAATACTCATATAGACCATACCGTCACTAAAAATATGGAGAGGTATATCTAATGGTCTAACGAGAAATTGATGATAACCAGATTTCAAGTCATTCTTTGAGAACACTAGAGATCCTCAAATCTAATCAAAGAGATCATTAATCATAGGCAAGTGATATCAATTCTTGACCATCAACTGGTTCAACATCAGATAGTCCAATCAAATCCTGAGGGTATCGTCTGCCTTTTTAAAAAACAGAATAAGAAAACTCTAAGAGAAGTACTGGGTCAGATGAAACCTTTTTTTTTCAACTCCTCCAACTACTTATTGAGCTCCTATAACTCTGGTTTAGCCATCCTGTAAGGAGGAATGGACATTAGTGTCACTCGTGGAACACGATAAAAAAAAGTATACCTCCCACTATGGAGGAAAACCTAAAATTAATTTGGAAATACATCTCTAAAACGATCCACTGTTGGAGGGAAGACTAACTGTGAAGTCCCCTGGTCATCCAGATATAGACTAGCAATCCAGGTTGTATCTCCTCCCAACCCATGATGCTCTGATCCCGCTCTGCTCTCCATGATATCTCATTCACCCTTATAAAGAAACAATATTCCCCTTGGTGATGTGAAACTCACCCTGTAGTGATAACAGTCGATAAATGCCTGGAAGAGAACTAACCATTCCATCCCAAGAATTACATCATACCATTTCATCTCTCGGACATAAATGTATCATAAGAAGTGACCCCCACCGACCACTAGAGGGAACTCCTTGCACAGACACACAGTCATCATTATATTCCCCAACGGATTTTCGAGCATCAAGATATCATCAAAAGAGAATATGTGTAGCCCAATGGTGTCCACAACAGAATCATATATAAATCTATTGGACGCCACTTTATTGAAAAGAGAAAAAGATAAAGTTGAGGCTACTATGATCGTACCTCGAACTATAGATGGTTCATGATCCTTCTCCTACATGGCCTACTCCACTTCAAATTTCTAGCCTATAACATGGCCCTGTGACCCTACCTAACCTCTCTTAGATGGTCCACCCTACTGTAGCTGAAAACCGGGCAATTGGCTACCCCCAAAATGACCTCCACCTCAGCCTGAATAGCCGGAAAACTCTAGTTCCCAGATTGGTGAGAAACTGGTGGTGTTACTCTTGAACAAAGATTCATAGAAGAACCACTGTCGCCATCTACTGGTGAGAAGTTCTGAAAAAATCACTAAAGATGACCCATATTGCTGCAGTATCGATACTCCACCGGGTATCTCGAGCAATGTTTCCTCATATTCCCTCTCCTCCTTCACTGGTAGCACACCACATGGCTACCAGAAGATGCATCCCACCAACACTGGTCTCCTCGTGCATTCTCCATGTGGTTGTTACTGCTATCAATTGGCAGAGAACTGACTCTGGATGCCAAAACATCCTAGATCACATCTTCAGAATCCATCAGATTTCACTCAGTGATCAGCACCTGGTTTACTATGGAAGATATCGTAGTCAACCTGACAATGTTAACTTGATATCGGATGTCCTACCTCAGACAATCCTCAAACATCCATGCAAGTAATAACTCATCACTTCTTAGAATAGGTGTGAAACACTGCAGCTCTATGATGCGAGAGGAATTCTCCATAACAGTAAGAGTGCCCTGCTCCAGACTCATGAACTCTCGGGCTTGAGCAACACAATTGGACTTAGGATAGATGTAATCATAGAAACTTAACCGAAAATCATCCAAATACATATTCTGATGGTGTCCCGCCTGTGAGATCACATAACACCACCACTTTCCAGAGTCTTGACACATATAAGTAGCAAGATTCAATCTCTTTTTTGGAGGTATCTATAGATGCATGAAAATTGTCAGCATGGATTCTAGCTATGAATCTTCAGCCTAGGGTCCTCCATCCCCTGAGAAAATGGGAGGATAAAGCTCTAAAAAGACCTACGCCAATTCTTCCATCGACGGGGCAGGTGGCAGTGCTCCCTGAAAGGTCTGCATCATCCTCAAAAATATCTCTCTAAACTTTGCATATACACCTATGTCTGGTATGACAGCTGGTTCCAAGACTGGCACAACAAGAGGATCTATAGGTAGTCTCTGATCATCTATGTCTGGTGTCTGATCACTTCCTGGAAACTGGCATACAATCGGTGGATGTCTCTATGGCATGAATCTATAAGGCTAAGAACACACCATAGGTCAAGATTATCAAGGACTAAAAACTAGAAGTGTTATAAGGGAACATGGGGAAGAAAGCACTCAGGTTTTACAAAACATAACTACATGGTGTGTACAATTCATACACGACGTGTTCCATTATGTAATTTACATAGGAATGTACTCCTGCCTACTAGTCATGTAACACACCAAAAACATGTCGTGTTTTCTTAACACATGGAGTGTACTTGAACCATATTTCCCTGATCGTGTCCTTATACATGGTTAAGCCACACAGCTCTCCTAATACAAAACTACACGGTGTGTTGAAGGTAGGAATAGAATGTACTAGACATGCTTCACCTGACCCATGTTGTTAGTGACATGTCCTGACACACATCTTGCACTGCCGAGTGTTTTCATGGTATACATGATGTGTTTGTGAAAGGATATCATCGAACCGTGTTGTTAGTGAGATGCCTGGGTAGCTAGGTTAGACTACATTGTGAGTTCATGTAGTACATGGTGTGTTCATACAAGATATTCTATATCCTGTGTCTCTACTCACATGGCCTATGAAACAGTTAGTGACTACACGACATGTACATAAAGTACACGGTATGTACATAAAAAAATAGTTTCCTCTCGAACATAAGAACACATGCTGTGTATTTAACATTACACACTATGTATTCTGGTTTTTTTCAGACAGTATGCCTCGGAAACAACTCCAAATCCCAGAAAACACAAAAACGGACTTCAAAGTGCCATATTCTGATCCATGAGGGGCTATACTGCCCAAAAATCATAACTGTAATCTTATACATGTAATAAACAAGGATAAATGTGCAATGATCCACAAAATTCTAGTTCATGAGGGCCTATAACTACTAATGAACCAATTTTTGGAATCAATTTAAACAAAACCTTAAAAAAACAATACCCTATCAAGCAGCATGTATTTTATCAAGGCCTCTACAACAACATCATTCATATTCTACACAACATCTATCACAAGAACATGAAATCCCTAATTGAACCTGAACGATGTGGAAAAAATTCATGACATTTGATTTCTAACAAGTTCCTATATGATGCATGATATGACATACCCTCGTCTAATTGGGTTGCAATAGAAATAGAACCTCAATAACATCAAAAATAATATCAAAAATCATGTGAATCACTAATGTTAAAATATAATCAACTATAATAATTGGAAAACCATAAAAATTGCAATTAAACGAGGTAGATTAGATTTTCCCTGTACACGGGTTAGCAACTCCTAGGAACAACATATTTCCAAGAACCAATTCTGTCATATCCTTACCTATAGGCTCCAAATAGTATGTCAAGAACGAAATAATACCTTTGATACCACATTGTAACGTCCCGGTTCCGGAAGCCACCCAGAGGCGCCCTATACCCGGTTGGTCACATGACCTCAAGCGCATTTCACATAACGCCAGAGGATGCAAATTTGCGGTGAGGGCCTTGAGTGTTATTTTGAGAAACTATGCCCTCATTGGTCGAATAACATAGTGGAAGGAAAAAAATACATAATTACAGAAGCCGTAAATATCCAACAATAGCAAACAGCGAAAGACTGAATAAATAAACAATTGGAGCACAAATATGTAGAATGATGTATGAAACATATGTCTAAAAAACATCCCAACAAGTCATAATGATGAATACAAATAGTACTAAACAAAAGTATGAAAGAAACATATAAAAAGATCCTCAGGATCGCAAGCCTATGCTTGGTCCCATGCTCTCCAGCTCCACAGCAATTCAAGTACCTGAAGTAGAAAGGCGCTTTCATTTATTTATACATGCAACAATATAATCTACATGGGCCCAAAATCATGGACCAAATAGGGTGCGAGACAAAATCCCAGAAGGCAACCACATGAAAATCTATGCCTAATAGTCAATTAATATATGGAAGATAAAATACAGAAGCAATAAACAAGAAAGAACTTAGTAGAAAACAATACCACATTTTAGAAGCAACTAATCATACATGGTAACCCTCTTGGAACTACACACAACCTATCCCCTCTTCTTCTGTCATCAAAATATATAAATACACTCTATGTAATCACTCAGAGTCAATCCTTTTATAGACTAATGTGATTCAAGAATCTCTGAGGAAGCTCACACGGTCAATTACCCATATAGTCTAAGGTAGTCAAGGACTCTCTGAGGAAGCTCACACAGTCAATTCTCCTTATAACCCCAAGATCAAGGACTCTCTAAGAAATATGACTGAGTCAATTCCCTTTATATCCTATAGTCGTTCAAGTAATTCAATGATTCCATTAGGAAATTCACTCTATCAATCCACCTTATTTCCTAAAGTGATCAAAGACTCTCTAAGGAAGCTCACTCGGTCAATTCCCCTTATAGTCTACTACACCAATTTATTATGGCCATGTGTAGGTCAAAGATCATAGAAATCAACCCCATACATATCCAATTATCCTCTACACAATCATACAAGCATGGAAAGAATTAAACGGGGTAACAATGGTAAACACTCAAAAACCCATTCAATGGTAATGGTCAAAATTTCACATTATACTCAAAGACTATCCATTGAAAGGAACAAACCACCTACCTTGGTGTTATGGTATTTTTATATGTGAACCTCATGGATTGAATAACCTTATAACGTCAAAGATCTAGAAAAACGTCTAGAATGTTCAATAGATGATATAATGAGTAAGACGAGGAATCATGAAACGAAGCTCAAGAAGAAGAGAGAGAATACTATGGCTATCCCAATGCAATCGATGGTGGTCGAATCGAATTTTGGATGCTCAGTCGAGGGCTCAAAAGAATATTGTGTCCGTACAAGTGCTCTCGACGGAACGAGACCGAGAAAGGGGACGTTCTTGGTGATTAGACGCGACCCCGGTGCGTTTAATGAAAAAAAGTACATGGCATGTAAATTTTAAGTACACATCATGTACACGCCATTTCCGTACACTACTATAAGCGGCCTCCCAGTCACCCCCACATGACAGTGTGCATGGCTATTACACGACCATCACACGGGTACCTGCGGTGACCGAGTACACGGTGCGTACTAATAAAGAACGCAGCCTGTACATCAAAAATTTCCTGAAATTCTTATTTTTCTCAAAAATGAAAAAAAGAAAACATACCTGAAATTAATATTTGGGTTCTTACAGAACAAGTAAAATATTTATGTGTTGAAAATATGGACATAAAGTAAATACTTGCTGAGAAAAAATGAAGAGTATTGTGGAAGAAAATAAAAATGATCCCAAGAATCCATTAACATTCATTTTTCATAAATTTTCGGGACCTGGGAATTACCTAAGTGAATTCCCTATTATATAGGATAACCTCTTGTTCATGGAAGAACCTATGTGTTAATTAATGGATGGTGGAATGATCGAAATTATAAGTTCTCTTTGTTTATGGGATTTCGTTGGAAGACTTTTTTCTTGTATGTGTAACCATGTCGTTTGTTATGTGAAAATGATATTTTAGGAAGATTTATCATTTCTATTTTTGATATAGTTATAAATAACCATTTGGGATTACATGATCCTTGATTTTGAGGCAATTACACGTTATTAAATTTTGGGATGAAAATGCGAGGTTTGAGATAACATTTGTGGTGAAATTATGTTATAGTTATTTTGAGGAATTTATCACATTTTGGTAATGTTATAAAATATAGTTTTCGAAAATGTATAACACAAAGACCTTTTTACAAACCGTCACATCGGACAATGCTACGGGAATCGAATCCATAACCATAGTGTGATAGGGATTTATCACCTACCACTGGACTATGTGAGGTCCTTGGTTGGTGTGAATAATTATTTATAGTCAAATTATTTTATTTACAAATATTATTTCTATTTGGGATCTTATGTCTTATCCAATGGATATCCTTATAATATGAAAATAATATCTTGATTAAGTGATAAATGTTTTTTTGGAAGATGAACTCTCTGTTGGGAACACTATAGGACTAAGGTAAATAGAATACTATGGGATTTAATTAGAGGAGTAATGGTGGATTTTTATCTATGTTTTTATTTTGGATATAGAGTCATTTTGGTTATTTATAGAGATTATTAACCTATCATAGAGAATATGTGATTAGTTTTTTTCCTTTTAAGTATGTGACTTTAAGAGTAGTCGATGTTATTTGGAGATACAATTTAACTTGGATGACTACGTAATCAAATTCTTATATGTTTTGGATTTCAATATTAGTTTGTATTATATTAATGTAATTTAAGGGAATTGTTTTTTGAATGGTGTCTATTAAAATTTTGGTATATTATGTTTAATTTAAGAAACTAATATTATTATTTCATTCTCTAAAGGATTTTCCTTTTTTGGGATCTTCTGATCTCGTACTAACCATTTTGGTTTGGGTTAATCTCTAAAGGAATGGTAAATATATAGTTTATCATTTGTGGATTATGTGATTCTATAAATGTTGATTCTAATGCTTCAGCTATGAACAAGTCATCTTGAAAACTCATTATTTAAAAGAAGATTAATTAGTGGTAGAAAATTATTAAAGGATGAAACTCTACATAAAAGGTAAGTATATCCATTTTTGTTCTTAGTCAATTACATAAATATGTTTCTCAAAATTATGAAATGGAACTTAAAAAAAATGTAGTCCTTTTACTTTTCCTATTGGGAAACTAATGACCCTTATCCCATTATAGGTTTGTGGTTTTTTTATTGTTTACTTTCTCCTGATCATGTCTTATATCACTCTCTATCATAACTTGACACATAGTTTAACATCCATATCCATGTTTTCCTATATTGAATCATAGTATGGGTTATCTAGGGTGACCTTTGTACTTCTCTTTCTTTCATTAAAAGTGATAGTTTTATGGACTCTTTTTCCAATGTGGGACTTTCAATGAAGTTCACAAGACGAATTATAAAATTGTAAGGATGCAATTTCCAAAATGGGGGAATAAAGTAACACCCCCAAATTTCAAAGAAAGTTATTATCTTTAATGTAATACAATAGCTTGTGATACACGTAACACCGAGTTCGAGCACCCCACGACTAACCAAACTAGCCATTCAAAAGGTGTCTATGAATAGAAGTAACTGAATTTTGAATTATTTATACTACATATAATGTTAGATTCCATATTATGTTTTTCATAGACATAATATAAAAACAAAATCATTTTTTTTAGAAAAAAAGATGTCTTTTTAAAAAAAAATATTTTACCACCTTTTAAGGGAAAACCATTTTTAAAACTAATATTTGATTCTTTTATAAATTCAATTTTATGAAATTAAATTCATCATTATAATTGGGAAATAAAAATTTATTTTGGATAAACTTTTGTTAGTTTTATTATAACTTTCATATTTTGAGGAATACTGAAAAATACTAAATTTTAATTAAAAACAACTTTTTTTATTGAATTAATTTATAGTGATAAATTTTGCATTTTTATGGTTTGGAAATATAAATACGTTATATTTTTATCATTTAATACAGTGTAGGTCATTATAAGTTATTTCACATTTGAATTTTACATAAACACTTGTCAATCTTTTGATAGTTTTTATTTTTTTTAAACCTGTTTTTCGATTTTCACAAAGGGAATTAATTTTAAATTAGTAAATGAAAATTCATTTTTTTTAATTTGGTAAAATAGAATTAATTTATGAATTTTTAATATCAAAATTAGCTGAGAGTAATTTTTTTGGTATTTTTCTGAAAACAATAAATTTTCGATGAATAGTGAAAAACACTGTTATAGTTTGAAGCCAACATTTTATTTAAATAATTATTTATTTTATTTAAATTTGTATGAAGTATATATATATATATATATATATATAAAATAACTATATATGTAAAATTCAATTCATTGGAATCATATTATAATGAAATTATATTTCTAAAATTTTATTGACCTTTTTAACGTTTTTTACCCATCTTCTTGGAGCATTTGCAAGTTTGAATAAAACAAAATTCTACCGCTTCTGTGATTTGAATTTCAAAAATCATAGAGACCCCATTGAAATTAGTAAGTATAACATGTTTTAATAAGATGAAAATAGTTTTTGGTGAATAGTAAATTTTGAATTTTATTTACCACGGTTTATAGTAAATATGGTAATTAAGGGTAAAAATGATATTATAATTACCCTAACATATGTCCTAATTCTATTGAATATGTTTAATATGAAAAAAAAACTATAGGAATAAAATATGATCCTCTTGGGTCCACATGGATTAGATTAGGACATTTATTATTATTTCATTTAAAGAATAGTTAAAAGTGTTAAATTCATTGTTTAATAACTAAACCAATTTTTATATAGGTTTACACAAAATATAAATTCGATTATAAATATTCATTAATAAAATAAAAATATTTCCTACATAATGGTATTTTATTTATAATATTTATACATTAAATAATTTAATTTATTAATGAAAAAATGATGATGCATCAATTGAATTATTAATGAAATATTTAAATAATTGCTATTGTAAATATCCAAATAAATTTATTTTGAGACTTATGAAAAATTACACTAATTTTATAGATTAATACATCATGATAGGGTTTATAAGATAATTTTTTTTCAATGTGATAAGGTTTTTATGACTTTCACAAAAACAAAATAATAAATAGTGTCAAAATCGACATAAATTAGTATTTAAAACAAATAATATATTATTGTTTTATATAATAATCCATAAAATATAAGGATTATACAAGAGGATGAAATAATATTATATATGTCATTAATGAACAACTTTAGGTTCTTTTAGTAGTTTATATTATGTTTATTAACAATATAGTGTATGAATAAAAGAATACAGGGTAAAAGTTAAACAATTTAACTGAGAGATAAATCAAAAGGATATGGTTAAAATGGTAACCTAAACTTGTCTAAAACCTATTTTTTGAGATTATTGCAACCCATCCCTACCATATCATATAAATAAATTATTATTTTTTCATTAGAAACCATAATTTATTTTATTATAAAATAAAAGTTCATGTTTTTCCTAACGTGACCCTCACATCTCTTATAAAAAAGTACTTCCCCTTATATTTATTTCACACATCGAAAGCCATTTGGCTGGGCCAAACACAGCACAAATATCCTCTCAACTATCTTACCTTCAACCTAGAGGCCTTTCATTGATCATAAAGACAACCTAAAGAGACCTCTTAATCAACTCAAAAAGAAACACCCAAAGAAGAGGTAATAACATCCCCACCCAATTTCAAGTTCTTTTCATCTTCCACTTCCTATTTCGTTGTTGTTTCCATTCCAAAATATTAACCCCAGTACCATATACAGTGTATGATGTTATTAAAAATATCGTACATCCATATTTGTTATACTGTACGTTCTATAAATGAAAAAGTCACCATACGTGCGTAGATACGATTTACTGTCTCCACGTCGTGGTGTAGTTTTTTATTCAAACTATTCATTTTTTGGATGGGTATAATAATTAGTATAACTAATATAATTAATATGTATAAAATGTTAATTATTATTTATATACGATATTCCATCCAATTACATAGGATTTTACCATCAATATAATGATATTGTTGCTTGTGCGTACGTACAGATTACCACCTCCATGCATGCAGTGGGATTCATTCCCCATCATAATCATTCAAGTGTAATTTTTATTTTATGATTACAAATAATTATTAATATCTTATTATCATTTTTTATATGAATCAAATACATCCTATCCATAAAAAATATGTCTTACATAACCAAGCATATAAAGGAAAACAGGTCAGTTACACTTGAAATGATGATACTACAAAAATATTATTAACAAATAAATATTATAAGATCATATATGATATCATATATATGTATTTGGTTATATTATAATTTAATAAAAATGATTTCACAATTATAAATTAGGTTATCATACCCTATAAGAAGTAAAATTACAAGGTAAGGGTTTTTCGTCTCACATTAATTCTAGTGAGATTCATGCTATATTATCCACTATTACCTTTTGTGTGTTTTATGTACTGCCCATGATTATATTTCATACGTATTGTAATGTCTTCAATATTGCATATAATTTTTTTAATTGTATGAATTATTATGATACTGAGAAACCTGATGTCACGTGATTCCGAGGACCGATGTTCCAGGAATGATATGTCGAAGATTTGTTAAGCATTAATTACCGTGCATAAGCACTTTTCTTGAAAAAGTGGAATAACTCATAAAAGGATTCTCATATCAGGAATTTGACGGCACTCTTGCATTCAGAATGGATGGATTACCCTAGGAGTTACTTATGTTTGGTTGGAACGGACCTCCTGTGAGAAATCCCAAAAATGGAATAATCATAAATAAAATAATTAAATAAAATGTTTAATTTTTCAAATAAATATTACTCACAAATGGAAGATTAGATTTAAAATCGAAGACCACTGATGAACTATTTAGGGAATTATTTATTTACAACGATTCAAACATTGGCCAGCACGGGCCACCAGTTAAAGTTAGTTTTTTGGACATAAATAAAATAATTAGGTGGCAATTATTTTATTGTAAAATCCATAACTTTTAAATGGTAACTCTTATTGGAAATCCAAGAGTATGATGGGGTTCCTTGGGGAGTTCTTCAATTGTTAAGAGCCTAACCATGTCTGGCGCGGCTCGAGGGTGACTGTTAATAAATTTTCTGATCTTTTTTGGGCACATTTAGTAAACGCGCATCCGGCGTTTTGTAACTTGTGAACGGGTTCTTGAAATTAATATCTAAGGACATCGTTGAACTCATAGTGCCAATATTCAATTAACGAGACCTTCACTTTGACCGCAATATGTCTGGAAAAAAAGATTGATTTTGGAACTTATAATAAAATTAATAAAATAACATAATTATTTTATCTTTATTCCATTCCACTGACAAACGATTAGTAAGGTGGGACTGGTGATGTGTCAAGATAATAAATTGCTTGACCCTCCAATCTGAGTAATAGAAACATTGGGGGAATTTAGGAAGATTCTTAATCAATGATCCCCATTAACTCTCTGCATCTTTATTTCCCTTCCCCCTATTCTATAAATATGGTGCTACAGAAGGGGAATCAGAGAGCCTCACCAAGAAGTGAATTGCTAAAGGAATTCTGGGACACCGAACCCTTATAAGACGAAGCCAACCTAGTGGGAGGCGACGGACGACATCGAACCATTAATGGGCGACATGCGAGTTGGGACTCTGGGAGCTGGTCGCGGGAACTAAGAACACTTTCTACCAGAAAATGCATATGATTATTCAACATTCATGGTAGGGGTCATTTTGTTTGAGTGTTTTTTTATTTTCATCTTCCCTGTGTTTTAATTTATACGATGAATGCGGGTCAACCGACTAACAGGTTGACCTGGGATTCTTTCATCCTTGCGAGAGTTTTTTACTAGGTATCTTGTAGGGTATCATTTTTTAAAAAACACTCTTACCCATTATTGACGTTCTTCGTGATTCAATAAATAACTAAGCGTCTTGCTACCACCCTAACACGGAGGGTATGTGCCAAATGAACAATTTTTGACCTCTCCACAATCTGTGTGGTTTTTTTTGGGTTCATCATGGTGGAGGAGGATGGAAAGAGGTGCCCGCGATTAGAACCAGTGGGACTCGGGAACAGCGGTTGTCACCATGGCCGGCTGCGAAGACGGCGGCGGTGCAACTGCACCGCCGAAGATGAGTCGCGTACTATCGGCCAAGGCAGAGCAAGGGCGGTAGGTGGCGGCGGCCGACCGCACAAAGGGGCAGAGGCGCACGTCTGTGCCACCCTGTGGAGAAGTGCCAAAGCATTTTATCATGATAGTGAGGGAAGGGCGGTCGACTGATGTGGCTACAGGGGAAGGCGAGGCGTGCGACCGCGGTGCGTGGAGAAGAACTGTTGGCCGACCGGCCATCCGTGAACAAATAATTTCGTCACGGGTCACTGCACCACGGGCCGCCGCACCGTGGGCCACCTCACCGCGGGATGCCACACTGTGGGCAGCCTATCTGTGTCGCACCGGCCGGCCGGATTCTGTGGGTCGGGTCTGACCTAGGGACCAACCCGGGTCAGACGGGGTCTGACTAGTACTGCAACAACTTTGACCATTTTTGTTCATTCGACCATTTATTAAGCTTTGGGTGTCCGTTTGATGAACCATCTAGGGCACCAAGAACCTTGATTCAAGATAGTCGTTTTGGTATTACCCACATGAGTTTTGGGTAATGATGGGGTACGTACGGGTTTGATCGAGCACGAATCCAACAGGGCCCTCAAGACTAAAAGACCAATAACTTATAGACCGAGCGTCCGATTGACGCACCATTTGTTGTGTTGAGACCCCTATTACATAGCAGGACATTAGGATTATTCTTAATGAGACTTCATGGTAGTTGGTGTATTGGACATGTGTCTTGAGGAGCAGACCCTCCTAGAATCAAGAAATCTTAGTTCGGGAACCCTATAGATGGCTTTTATTTGAGAAAGGGATCCTATGTCTGTATGTGATTTGGGATACTTTGTGGGTCTATGATTGAGGGTCCCACATGGATACTCTCTAGTATTCCATGCGATAATACACTATGATCCTTCATGGGTTTGTTGTACTAGGAGCATGTGTGTGTTTGATGATGTACTAGGATCATGTGTGGGTCTGATGATGTACGAGGATCATGTAAGGGTATGGTGATGTACTTGGATCCCGTGTGGGTTTGATGATGTACTAGGGTATTGTGTGGTTCTGATGATGTACTAGGATCCTATATGGGAGTGATATTTTTTGATCCTATGTAGGTCTACCTCTTAACAGAGTAAGATGATCCAGTAGTTACATCTAATCATCTCTACTAATTTACCTAATTTATATCTGGTGTGAGCTAAGTCCTTACATTTTAGGTGAAACATTGGGGGTAATCTTCTTCTGTATCGTACCTGTGTGGTGCTTTCCTTTGTGGAGAAACCATGGCGGTATTCTTCCCTGTGGCGTACATGTATGGTGCTCACGTTCATGGTGATACATTTCTGGTATTCTTCTGTGTGGCATACCTTTGTGGTACATTCCTTCATGGTGATACCTTTTTCGTATTCTTCTGTGTGAAGTACCTATGTTGTACTTCCCTTCGTGGTGATACCTTGGTGGTATTCTTCTCTGTGGCGTACCTGTGTGGCACATTCCTTCATGATGATACCTTTGTGGTATTATTCTCTGTGGAGTACATGTGTGGTACTTTCCTTCGTGGTGATACCTTTATGGTATTCTTTTGTGTGATGTTTCCTTTTTTGTACATACCTTCGTGATTATACATTTTTGGTATTCTTCTGTGTGGTATACCTATGTGGTAATTTCCATCGTGGGGATACCTTTGTTGTATTCTATTGTGTGGTGTTAACTTTCTGCTACTTAACTTTGTAGTCTTACCTTTGTTGAATTCTCTCCTTTGAGAAATAGTTGAGCTTTGAGATAATGAGATGGGTATACATGATAACTTAGGTACATGTATGGGAATATATCTAAGTAGAGTTGACTATTATTTACATGCTTTTTTGTTTATCCTTAGTGGATTTTGAGAGACGTTCAGGGGTATCGGGGTCCCTTCTGAGTATTGTCATGCTCACCCCTGCATGGGCTACACCCACACCATCTTTTTCTTTGTTAAAATGACTGACAACGCTGACTGAGGATGACGGTATTGGGAATGGGGGTGGCTCGGAGGTGGTTCTTCAGACAATGAGTACCTGGGCTAAGACTTGAGGGAGCCATGACCAGTTAGTACACAGAGGAGACGGGCATACGTGGAGTGTTGTGGATATGATATGTACCTACCCTTCAGGTAGGATCCTCGGTGGACGATTCAGTATAAGTTTTGTGCTTTTCAGATGTACATGTACTTTTACAGTTGGGCTTGTATTCCGGCCCATTTATAATTTCAGCACTATTTTACTATATAGTTTACTTTATGCTCATATCCTACATTGTGCATGGTTTTGTGAATTTCTTGGTTATTAAGGAAATTCCTTCCCAGATTCAGGGAATACGCCTTTCGGTGTTAGTCGCCAGCCCTGACCTATTAAATTTGGGATTGGGGTACTCACAACATGGGACCCAGAGGACGGGTTATGACAATTGATATAAGAGGGGTCGGTTGTACTATAGAAAAAGTATTTAGATCTTTTCTATGTGGTAATAGTGTTAAGTGTTTAGAGTGTGGTTTTCAATTTGGGGAATCCAGTGTTGGTGAGACGGTCGACATATCCTTACACCAGGACCCTGAATTCTAATTTCCAACTCAGCATACAAAAATACTGATTGTGTGTGTATTGAAACTTTTTATTTTTGATTAATTTCAGTCATCTCACCATGTGTGACATAATGATCGTGGTGCACCTGTTCCATTATCAGGATGCACACTTCGTAGAAAACCAACTAGGATTTCTAAAAGAGTACTCGATGATGGCCCACCGAGTAACGAGTCTCTAGTGTCAGGCCATCTTACTATATTGTCACCTTCGTGTGGTGTAACAGCAGCACCACCCCCCATTGGCAGAAGATACCACCAGCCGCACTAGCGAATGGTGCACACCAACTGAGCATGTTTCACAAGTTCCACCTGTAGAGGCCTCTGAGGTTTCGAGGAGAGATAGTCTCTCACGCAGCTAAGGGCTGGATGGAGGCTATTTCTAGAGTTTTCCACCTACTTGAGACAGCAGTACAATGTTTTCTTTGTACACCAGGACTTATCCATACACCAGGACACTGAATTCTGATTTCCGACTCAATACATGAAAACCTTGATTGCATGTGTGTTTCAATGTTTTCTTTGTGATTTCTTGTGTCAGCTCACCAAGTATACTGTTTTGACCATGGCACACCTGTCTCTTTTATGGATGGCCCCACAATGCCAGCCAGCTAGGGTTCAGAGCTTTGTACGAGACAACAGCCCACCGAGTGATGAGGCCTCGGTGCAGGGCCCCATTACAGCGGAGGCACCGGCGATACCTCTACCCACCGATACACCGATGCCACCAGCCCCAACCGTTGAGAGTTCATGTCACCTTAGTGCACTGCACGAGTTTCAGTGTCAGAGGTCACCCATCTTCCGCGGAGAGACGGACCCTCAGACAGCCGAAGATTGGCTAGTGGCTGTTGTTCGAGTTTTTAGATTGGTAGGGATTCCAGTAAATTTCATGGTGATCCTTGCTGCCAGCCTCCTTCAGGCAGCAACAGGCAGATGGTGGAGCCTGATGCTCCAGGTGCATGATGAGGCATCCCTTCTGTGGGCAGACTTCGAGAGTCTGTTCCGGGCAGAGTTTTTACCAGCCACCCTTCGAGCGGTGCGCATACAAGAGCTACTTCATCTCCAGCAGGGTAGCGTGACGGTGACATAGTATTCAGCGAGGTTCACATATCTCTCACGTTACTCCACAGATATGGTAAGAGAATTGTTCTTTAGGGACCGATCCTTCAATCATGGGATCAGGCAAGAGATTAGAGCCTCATTTATTTCTCACAGCATCCCGACGCGGACAGGGGTGTTGGATCGAGCCCTCTTAGTAGAGAGTTTCCTTGCTGAGAAGTCTCGAGCAGCATGACCCACCACTACCCGGCATGCGGCAGATTCTTCTGCAGTGGGCATTAAATAGATGGCGCAGAGGTCTAAGAGGACCATACCTATAGGTGATCGACCGCATGACACATGATCATGTGTGTGAGGCACCCGGGGTGGATAAAGACTTACCAGGAGAGGACAGTGTTACTCCTGCGACGGGGTTGGTCGCATGGAACGTGACTATCCAACCCACTATACAGATGACCAGACGATAAACGAAGGACCTCCCAGGAAGAGGCATTTGTTCGATCGGGGTGGATCGCAAGGAGTAGGAGATAGAGGCAGAGGAGCTGGCCATGCAGCTGGAGGTGGACGACGCTTCGAGGTGTTTCCACCACCACCACCAGGATGTCCACCCCGACCGCAGGGAAGAGGTGGAAATGGGAGAGCTCAGCTTCATGCAGCTGAAGCAATTGACTATAGAGCACCAGAAGCTGGCGGACAAGAGCTAGACTAGTTCCAGGCACGAGACCTTTGATCTTGGTGCTTCTAGTTTCCTTGTTGTCTTTGATGTGTGTATTTGTACTTGAGCTGGAAAAATAAAAGACACTTTTCCTTGTGACATTTGCTTCCTTCCTTTTTGTGTACTACAAGGTTCTGGTTTAAACTGTTGACTTGACCCTCACTTTTGGGAAACCTACTGCAGGAGACCCCGTGACCACACACTGATGCCGACAGTGTGGCTCAACCCTTGGGGGAGAGAGTAACGGTTGGATCTCTTGGTAGTAGCGTTGAGGCCTTACGATGTCATCCTTGGTATTGATTAGTATCATCCATGTCCGGATTGACTGTATTAGGCAAATAATATGGTTCATCCTAGGGAAGAGACCAGATTTCTCTTATCGGCAAAGACGAAATCTTAACAGCTCTTGTAGGACCAGAGAAGGTCCAGGTCATCCAAGAGTAGATGAGGACAGCTCAGATCTGACAAAAGTCTTATGCTGACAGGAGGTGGAGACCACTAGAGTTCGTGGATGGCGACTACGTTTTCTACGGGTCTCACCTCGACATGGATTACGGAGTTTCGGCAGAGATGGAAAGTTATCTCCACGCTTCATCGGACCCTTCTAGGTCCCCAACAGGGTAGGTGAGGTGGTTTACCGTTTGACCCATCCACCTCAGTTGCAACAGGAGCACGATGTTTTTCACGTATCTCAGCTGAGGAGATACGTGCACGACCTGACGCATATCATCGACCATGGAGAGCTGAACATCGATGACGGTGCGACTTTTGCAGAGGTCTGAGTGGAGATCGACGATGGACAGGAGCGGGTCCTATGTGGATGGTCGATTCCTCTAGTGTGCATCAGATTGTAGCACAGGGACATCAAAGAGAGCACATGGAAGCGGGAGGCTCAGATGCGTGCACAGTACCCCCTTTTGTTTCCCTAGTTTTTGATGTAGCTTTACGGGGACGTAAAGCCCTGAGGTGGGAGTAATGTAAAGACTCGTAAATTTAAAGGGTTTTTTTTTAATTTTTTTTTGGGATTCTACGAGTATGCAGTTTTTGATGACAACTGATTCTGAGGACCGGTGTACCTGGAATCAATTTCCGAAGATTAGCTCGGGTACGTTTAGTGAATGATCGAGTGGGTTTTTCTAACTTTTGAATCGGTGCTCAAAATCGAAATCTGAGGGCATCATTAATACCACAACGCCATTTTTTGCTTAAGGAGACTTTCTATGGAGTTGCGTTTTCTCGGCAGGTGATGTTAATAATGAAGTGGTTTAATTAAAGAGTGAAATAAAATATGTGCTACAATTTTATTTCTACTTTGTGTAATTATAACCTACGTGTGGAAGTGGAGGTGGGAGCCAATAAATCCAAACTCCTATTGGTATGATATTAGTGAGGTGGGGCCCACATGATCCCCATCCCTTCAAATTCATTAAACACCCCTCTTTATGTTGGCACCCCCCCTAAATTTGTAACTCACCCCTCTCTCACTTTAAATGCCTGTCAACCCTCACATTAATTAGGTTGATTAGAGCTATTCAATTTATTTAATTAAGTGTTTGAATTTTGAATTCTTGAAATCTTGACATGGGTTAATAAAATAACGAGCTACCATATTTTATTTGGGGTGGTTTTCTTTGTGTGGAGTTATTGAGGGAGGAAGCGTTCTTTTTTCTGAAGAAGTTCTTCATCCTCATTGAAGAACACGAAGAACACCAAATCTTTGACAAACAACACCGTCTCGTCTTCTCATCTTCTACCTGCGTCAAGGAATGCAAGATACCGCTTCTTCCATGGACGTTCACCGTCGATGTATACGGAGTCTCGTTCCGCGATGCCATCTTCCGCGACACCGTTTTCCCGTGACGATCATCATTCGACAACTCCTTGAGGCAGGGGATTAATTTGTGAATATTAATAAACCCATGTCTATTTCCTTCTAAATCAAAGAGCGCATATGAACACAATATTAAGTTGATTCATGAAAGAATATGTTTGCGGTTTGGGAATATTTGATTGCGGGAAAAAATGTAGGGGAATTGTGTTTAATACTCTTCGAGTTATTTAATCTCACATGCTAAAGCGTTTACTGGTATGAAGATAGTATAATTTATACTTGAATAAATTATACCCTCGTCGATACTAAAAGCATGTATTTTAATGACTGCAAATTGAAAACACATAACGCGGGGGGGGGGGGGGGGGCGAACAAAAACTGCCCGACAACCCTACATAGATTGTTAATTGATGTGCGGATCGACGGGCGATGACGGAATAGTCCGCAGTGGTGATTTGAAGATTCTGCAGTGAAGATTGGGACCCGTAATGACCTTATATGTCGTCGGTGGTCGAAACAAACCACTGGTGCACCTTCGGTGGTCCACAGAGAGCGGAGGAGGCGCGTCGCCAGAGGAGACCGACGCGGCTGAGCCATGGCGGACCGAAACGGCAAAGTCGTTCTATGTTATGGGGGAGGGAGCGACAGTAAAGCCGCGCCATTTCAATCAAGGGGGGGGGGGCAGCCCCCCCCCCCCCCCCCCCTCGTTTCCCGCTCTGCCAAAACGGCTGATCTGAATGGCCACGCGGGCTGCGCCTGCGCCAGGCCAACCAGCCTCACCGCACATACCGGCAGTGTTGGGTCGGGCCGCCTGCGCCGGGCCGGGCCGGACCCCCGCGTCGCACCGGGCCATGCCAGTTGGGTCGGGTCATGCCAGCCAGGTCGGTCCGTGCCCTAGTGGGCCGGACCCGGACCTGGTTCAGGTCGACCCAGTTCGGGCCGACCCAGGGGGTCTTGGGCCGGGTCGGTCCGGGCCCAAAACCCCCTAAAAATAGACATCTTCGTTCAAACGCCTGTAACATCGGCTACAGACGTCCGATCGACACACTGTTAATTGCGATGCGATCCTTGGATCGAGACATTCGTTTTGGTATATTAAACTCATGTTTTCAAAGAACACTTTGTACGCCCAGGGTTGGTTCAAACACGAAACCAACCTGGCCTTCGGAGCGGAAACACCAATAACAAGAACTCTGGACGTCCGATTGACATACCGTCGACATTGTTGGTTTCCTCATAGTGACACAGAGCTTTTGAATTACTCCACTCGAGGTGTGGATGCAGTTGGAGTATGGTCGGGTTGGTTTTGACTTAAAAACCAACCGGGCCCCTAGGACGAAAAAGCCAATAACTCTCGGACCGGGCGTCCGATTGACGCGTCGTGTGTCGCGTTGTGTTCCTTTTCACATGACAGAACTTTGTGATACATCATCTATAGTCTACGTGACAGTTGATGTATCGAACTCTTAGCTCGTGGAGAGGACCCTCCCGAAATGAGCGTGCTGTGTGCGGAAACCCTAGAGTTGGTTGAGACCTGACGACTGCTGATCAATCGAATCAGAGTGTTTCGATATCCCAGTGGGGTGCGCTTGGTTGTTGAGGTAGGCCCACGGAGGAGGAGCGCTTGGTTGTAGCGGCAGACCCACAGTACTCAACAGAAGGAGTACCTCTATAGGCTATGAGGGGGCGCGCTTGGTTGTAGTGTCAGACCCATGGTGGGAAGCGATTGGTTGTAGAAGCAGGCCCAAAGTACTCGACAGTTGAAGTACTACAGCAGTCCAAGGTTAGTGGGAAGTGCTTCGTTGTAGCGGAAGACCCACTGTACTAGATAGAGGAGGAGTTCCCCAGCATCTATTGTTTCTACATCTTGAATAAAATCTTTGTTTGAGACGAGTCTTGACATTCAATCATTATCTTCGATGTGATTGACTTAATATCCTGTGTGGATTGGATAATGCTTTCCTGTGTGGATTGGGTCGTACATTCCTGTGTGGATTAATTTATACCTTCCTGAGTGGAATGCGTTGTACTTGAGCTCGTGAGTAGGAGCTGAACTGGATTTAATGAATTTGGTATATGTATGGGCATATACCTAAGTAGAGTTGGTTGTTACTTCGTGATTGTATCTTTTATTTGTGGTTTATCCTTTGTGGATTCTGGGAGACCTTTGGGGGTCTTGGGGTCCCTACTGAGTATCGTATACTCACCCCTGCATGGGCTTTGCCTGCACTACATTTTTCTGGTTGCAGACAACAGATATCAATGATCGAGGTTGAGGCTTATAGAGTTGGACGATACCCAAAGGAGGATCTTCCGATGAGATGATGCCCGGAGGTCGATATCACGTCGAGTCTGTGCTCGGAGGTGGATTTCACAACGATTCGGTACCCGGAGGAGACGGACGAACATGGAGTACTAAGGAGGAGATCTGTACCTACCCTTAAAGTAGGAAACTGTAGGACGATCCAATAGAGGCTTGTCACCTTTCACCTGTTGTCCTTTGAGTTGTACTTTACTTTCACTTGTAGTTGTACCTTTATTTTGGGATTGTATTTCTGGACCATTTTACTTCAGCATGTTTGTTTTATAGTTTACTTAGTGTTTACTTCAGTTTGCGTACTCTGTGGTGTTTGTTTTCAGTTCTAAAGGCAATTCCTTCCCTTTTATCGGGATTTATGTCTTTGGTTCTAGTCTCCAGCCCCTACACTATGGGATGCGTGCTTGGGGTAGTCACGGCATGGGCCCCGAGGACGGGTCATGACACACAGGGCTGATATTCTCTTAAGGAGTCCTTCAATTGGACCACAGTAGGTCAGTAGGAAATGTTAGTTTTTGGAAATTTTAATAGAATAAATATAATAACATTATTAGTTTTTTTATTCTTTTTCTCCAACGGATGAGTGGTAAGGTGGGACCAGTGACGTGTCAATCTAATAAATGGCTTGACCCTCTAATCTAAGTAATAGAAATGTTGAGGGAAATTAGGAAGCTTCGTAATAAAATAGCCCAATTAACTATTTTCTTCATTACTTACCCTCCCCCTCTCCTCTAAATATGGGGTTGGGAAGGTGTATCTGAGAGCTTCACAAAGTAGCAGATTTCTAAAGGAATGCATCGATGTTAGGCCCTTAGAAGATGAAGCCAACCCAGTGGGAGGTGATGACAACATCGAACCACCAATTGGCGATGTGCGAGTGGACTCTTTGGGAGCTATTCGTGGGAACTAAGAACACGGTCCAAAAAAACGGATTATTCTCCGATGTTCAAGCTTGGGGGTTATTTTGTTTGATCTTTTTTTTCTGTATTTCTCTTACCCGTTATTGAATTTATTTGAAGAACGCGGGTCAAACGACTAACGGGTTGACCCGCGATTCTTTCATCTTTGCGGGAGGTTGTTGTGGGTTATCTTGTATGGTTTGTTCTGATGAATAACCCATTAACTGTTCTTGATTTTCATTGTGATTCATGAAATAATTGAGTTTCTTGGTACCACCCCAAAGAAAATTGTGTGGGCCAAATGAACATGGATTCACCTCTCTACAATCTTTTTTGTTTTTTCACCTTCATTGCGGTGAAGGATGATGGTGACCAGTGAAAACAATTGGCACCGGTTGGACTTGAGAATGGTGGTTGGCACCACGGCCGGCTGCGAAGACCATGACAATGCAACCGAGGCGCCAGAGATGAGCTGCGGCCCGTCAGCTGCGGTGGAGTAGTGGTGGAAGATAACCAAGCAAAGGGGCGGCGGTGCGCATCCACACCTCACAGTGAAGAAGAGCCACGACATTATGTCTTGACAGCGATGAAAGGGCTTCCAATAGAACTGGTCGTCGGTGAAGGCGCGATGCCCGACTGTGATCCATGGAGGAGAACGGCTGGCCGACCGGCGAGCCGTGAGCCAAGCGGTCCACCCTAGCCGACCGCACTATGGGCCGCCTAGAAGGGAAGTGCCGACGGGCCTGTCCGGGATGGATTCTACGGGTCGGGTTCGACCCAGGTCCAGACCCGGTTTGGGCCTAGGTGAACCGGACCGGGTCGGGTCAGCCTAGTCCAGGTCGGACCAGACCTGGATGAACTTTGACCCCTTTCATTCATTCGGCTGTATCTTGAGCTTTGGGCATCCATTTGAAAAACCTTCTACGACACCAAAAACCATTAATCGATATGGTCTTTTTGGTATATCCCACATGATTTTTGGGTAATGTTGGGGTACGTCCGGGTTGGATCCAGGACGAATCCAATCGGGCCCTCAAGACCAAAAGGTTAATAACGTACATACCAACCATCCGATTGATGCACCATCTGTTGAATTGATTACGCTATTACGTTGCTATTCTTTTTTATACTTTTTGTTGGGACTCGGTGGCAGTTGGTGTATTCGGCATGTGGCTTCAGGAGAAGAGCCTCCCTGAATCAAGCGAGATTAGTGCATGAACTCTATAGCTGGATGTAATATTAGAAAAAGATATTGTGTGGTTATGTTCTTTGGGATCTTTAGTGGGTCTGTGATTGAGGGTCCCACATGATTCCTCTATTTGAATCCATGCATGACTACTCGAGGATCCTTCGTGGGTCTGCTATACTAGGATCCTATGTCGGTCAGATGATGTACTAGGATCATCCGTGGGTCTGATGATGTATTAGGATCCTGTGTTGGTCTAATGATGTACTAGGATCCTGTGTGGGTCTAATTATATACTGAAACCCTATGTGGGTGTGCTAATTTAGGATCATATGTGGGTCTTCCACTTAATAGGGTAATATTATTCAATAGTTACATCTAATCATCTATAATACTATACCTAAGTTATACCTGGTGTGAGCTGAGCCCGTACCTTAATGGTGAAACCATGGTGGTAATATTCCATGTGGTGTACATGTGGGGAACATTCCTTCATGGTGATAACTTTTTGGTATTCATTTGTGTGGTGTACCAGTGTGGTGCTTTCCTTCGTGGTGAAATCTTGGTGGTATTCTTCTGTTTGGCATACCTGTTTGGTAATTACTTTCGTATTGATACCTTTGTGGTATTCTTCTGTGTGGCATAGATGTGTGGTACTTTCCTTCGTGATGATACCTTTGTGGAATTCTTCTGTGTGGCATACAAGTGTGGTACTATCCTTCATGGTGATACCATTTTCTTATTCTTCTATGTGGCGTACCTGTGTGGTAATTTCCTTCGTGGTGATACCTTTGTCGTATTCTTCTATTTGGCATACTTGTGTGGTACATTCCTTCATGGTGATACCGTTGTGGTATTCTTCCATGTGGAATTTACTTTTTAGTACTTAAATTCGTGGTGATAGCTATGTGGTTTACTTCAATGGGGTGTACTAGTGTGGTCCTTTCCATCATGGTGACACCATTCTGGTATTCTTCTATGTGGCGTTATCTTTACGGTACATAACTTTTTGGTGTTACCTTCGCGACATTCATTCTTTTGTGGAGAATTTGAGCTTTGAGCTGATGATATGGTTATACATTATAACCTAGGTATATGTATGGTCACATACCTAAGTAGGGTTGTCTGTTTTTCCTTGATTTGGAGTTTATACATTGAGGATTTCGAGAGACCTTTGGGGTTTTGGGGGTCCCTACTGAGTATTTTCATACTCACCCTAGCATCGGCTACACCCGCACCATGTTGTGCTACATTCTGACGATGTACAGTGCTGACTGATGAAGAGGGTACCTATAAAACCCCAAGATTCCATGGTACGCTCCTCTTTGAATAACAGAACAGCGTGTGTTGTACACAACCTCGAGTTCTAACACACCGCGACCAATAAAAGTAGCAGTTATGAACAGTAATACCCACTTTTTGAAATTATATAAATTTTATATTTCAAAATGGACTTCATTTTTGGATTCAGAATATCCAAATTAGCCTATGTTGAATTTTTGGTATTTTTCTGAGAACTTACAATTTTTGATGAATAGTGAAAAATACTTAAAAACAAATTTTCTAATCAAAATTATTTATAGTGATAAATTATACAATTGAGTGGTTCTAAAGTGTAATTAGAATATATTTTTACCATTTTTTCCAATGTTGGTCATTATAATTAATTTCAATTTGAAATTGGAAATATACAATTGTCATTCTTTTGATTGATATTCTTTCTTAAAAACACGCTATTTGTTGTGACAACTGGAATTATTTATTAAATTAATTAATTCAACTTATATTTTTTGAATTTTTTAAAATAGGAATCATTTTTGAGTTAGGAATATCAAATATAGCTTAGGATTAATTTTTGTTGTTGTTATCAAAAACATCGATTTTTGATGAATAGTGAAACCAATAAGTGGTAGTTAAAAAACTGATTTTTCGTTTAAATGATATTTTACCACCTCTGTGATTTGAATTTCCAAAATTTGACATACATAATTTTCATTATGAAGTAAAATGTGGTTCAATGGGATTAGAATAATTATTGGTGAATAGTAACTTTTATGTTCTATTAATCATGATTAAAGGTAATTAATATAACTTAAGGTAAATATAATGCTTTAATAATATGAAATTACCTTTAAAATTGTACTACACTTATTGGGTGAGTCATGTCTGACCAAGACAATCCATGGGTCAACTTGGGGACCACATGGAGCCACTTGGGTGAAAAAATGACATTAATAACTTTTTATTTAAAGTAAAAATAAAATCGACACAAACATGAGTTGTTTTACTAAAACAATTATTAATGGGGTTATATAAGTTAAAATTTCGACTATAAGTATTCATTGTAAATCTAGAAGGATTTCCTACATCATGGTTATTTTTTTATAATTTTTTTTAATTATATAAATAAAATTTATTTATCACACCTTGATGATGCAGTGATTACCTCATTAATGACCTTTTTACATAAAATGAAAATATAATGTATATTCTAAGACATAAACTTGTCAAAAACCTATTGGATGGGTGGATTTAGAACCCTTATCACCTTATCCTCGAAATATATAATTGTGGGACCTTTAAAATCAGAATAGTACTTCATAATAATGTAACATTTCATTACATTCCAAGAGTTCCCCTCTTCTCCTCTTATAAAAGGCCCCCACCACTACAACCTTATTCAAATTGTCAAGCCATTTGGCTCAGCCAAACTCTGACCAAATACTCTCTCAAATTCCCTCTCTTACTCCTATAAGCCTCACTTTGGTCAGAATTCTTCCCAAGGAAGCCTTTTGCTCAAATCAAAAAACAGTTACCCAATTTTAAGGTAATGTCTTCTCTTATGTTATTTTGTATTATTTTTCTTCTCCAACCCCTTAAACTCTTTTTATTACATTATTTTGTAACAACACCAGTATATTAAATATACTAGGATGTTTTTATGAGAAGGATTTGATTTACACTTAGACACACCTTCATCTAATGGTGAAAGAACATATTGTTTCTATGGTTGGCAAATTTCTGCCTCACGAAACGATGATTGTTCAATCTTCTTTTAACACATCTCATGGTGGCCATTAATATGTCAATATATATGTATATAAATGATATATATTATATTTATTTTTTCCTTTTTCTTCTGTATTTCTCATTTATGGCATACCATTATGATTTCCATTATAGGTAAACGCGATGATTTCATTTTAGGAAGTGCGGACTACCGCCCCCTCAAAGTGATTTGAATCGTTAATGCCATATGTGGGATGTATAAAGGATGGATTAAATGATATTATATATGATATTATACTGGAATTATAATATACCATTATATCATTATGATTTCATTCCATTAAATACGAAATAGAAATGAATGTAGCGTTCATGCGTACATACGACTTACCGTCTCCATGAATGGTGCATTTCATTTATTACCTCTAAATGTTACGTAATATTATGAATGAATGTATAAACTATATATATATGATATATATGATACCTAAATAATTAATATAATTCTGGATATAATGGATATTTTACCACATGAACAACTTGTAATTATTAGCAGTTTATTTTTCACTCAAGTGCCAAAAATCGAAAAAATGACCGTTATTAAAATAAATAATTACATAATGTTCATAACATGGTAATAAGTGATATAAAAGGTATAATAAACATGAAAAAATTTCTTATGAAATTAGAAATTAACTCTAGTTTATTATTCATGAGGTTAAAGAACGATCGAGTCAAGTCAGACATGAGGTAAGGGAACTTCTTAACCCAATTTCTGTTCATTGGGTTAATCTCCTACATTAAAATTATGTCATGATATTATTATGTACTATCTTGTATTTTTTACATTCATTATGTGTAATTATAGTTAGTACACATAATAGATCTATTTTTTTACAAAATAATGATCTGTGTAAGGGACTTTGTCTCAATCTCCTTTCATTAAGGCATATTTTGTTTTTTACACAACTTTCTTTTATACAGTGTATAAACCCCTTTGAATTTTACTTTTATTCAAAAAAAATATTATTATACAAAGAATTTTACTAGACGACAAAAGGAATGTTTTTTTCTTACGTATGTGGCGACAATGTCTTTTTCGCCGTCGTGACCATTATTTGAGCTTTGGCTTCCTCTACAAGCCATAACTTTTTTTTAAATGAAAAATAAATACAAAGTTTTAATTTTATTTTATTTTGGTATTGAAAATGGTTTTATTATATCAATGTGTTGTATTGATATCATTTGATTGAAATGTGGAAATGTTATGTTTCATTTATGCATGTTTTATGTGATACGATTATGTTATGGTTTATGATATGTTTAAACATTTTCATATAAAGAATGCATTGGAATTAATAAGTGACAGGTGGAGACATCTATATCTCCTCGATGCATCGGTAGATTTCATGAGACAAAATAGTGTCTTGGAACGAGGCCTTGACAAAATCTTATTTGTAGTCTTGGAATGAGGCCATTGCTACGTGGTTATGATAGTATGGCATTACGTATTTCATCATTATGAAAGTGGTTATTGATATTGCATGTGATTATTCGACTAGTAGAACATCCATGTGAATAAGTAAATGACATTATTTAATTTTATTTTGCCATATTATGTTGAAGTTAAAGATTAAAAGGCTTTTGTTTCAGTTATACATTGCCTTAAATTTTTTTGTTAATTTATGAAAGCTTCCGCTATATTTTTATCCTTACTGAGAATATGAGCTCACCATTTCCAATGTTTTATTTTTTCCAGGATGTGAAGAAGTATATTATGAATGACCTTCTGGGATAGTATGAGGGGATATGAAGATAAGATTTTTTTTGTAGGTTTGTTTACTTTATGATGTAATGTAAGACTTATGAATGTATCTAGTGTTTCGAGAGCTACTAAACTAATCGGTCTTTTGAGACTTGATCTTTTGTGATCATGCCAGTGTTAGGTAATAATGCACCGACTCTGGGTAACTGGGGTCAAGGCATTATAGTTGGTATCAGAGGCAGTTTATTTCTAACCTTTGAAGATATATTTAGATAAACTCTGATTAGATCACATATACCTAAGATAAAATTTGAGGATTAGTATAGAAGAACCTCCTAGAATTTTGGTATTATTGAGATTTTGTGAGTTTTCCGAGTAATACATCCCTGTCTAGATACGAGCATGTAGAGGCAGCACTGGCACAGATGTACCTAGGTGTAAAACCCGAAAAAACCTCTTTGAGCTAGACTCGAACAGGAACTGGTGCACAACAACGGTCCTTGCTGCACTCATGGTTACGACACTCCCGGGGGATATGCTTAGGATAGTTATCATTTTATTTACAAACCACTATGATGGATTATGATTATATACTTCTTCAATGAAAACATTTTATCATTATGGATTATATCCATAAATAGTTCAATTTATGTTATGTGTTTTTCAAATTTGTAGTTATGTATTTTGATTCATAAACTAATATAGGTTATGCCATTGTTTAGAAATGGCGCCTAGTGGGAGGAATGGAAACCTTATCAATGCACACACTCCATGTATGGATTTCCCTCCTGCTCAATATAATTATATTGGAGATAGAGATACAACTGGTGCCGATCAACTTATCACCATACTGGGACAACTCACTCATGTTGTGAATAGTATCCTTACTCGTATGGAGCACCCTTATTCGCAACGTGGAGGATCAATGCTAGATCATTTAATGAGGCAACAACCACCAATATTTAATGGGGGTACAAATCCATTAGTAGTTGAGCAATGGATAAACTCCTTAGAGAAAATATTCCACGCCTTGGGGAGTAGCGAAAGGGAGAAGGTGGTCATGGAAGTTTACCACCTCACTGGAGATGTCGATCAATGGTGGTCGCTAATTCAAAACACAATGTAAGATGAAGAAGTATCAATTATGGAATGGAGAGAGTTCAAAGAGCTTTTCTTAGAAAAATACTTTCCACATGACCATCGAGAAGATATGGAAAGGTAATTTCTGAGTCTGAGGCAGAAGGAGGATGAGAATGTCGCAAAGTATGAGGCCAACTTTACAAGGTTAGAAAGACATGCTGCAGATTATATACGTAACCCAAGAAGTAGCATTGATCATTTCTTTGATGGGTTAAAACCATTTCTCCATCAAGCATTAGTATCACAATATTTCTCAACATACGAAGATATAGTCTCGTGTGGTTTCAAGACAGAAAAGGAATTATCTAAGTCTTATGACAACAAAGTAAAGCAAGAGAAGAATAGAACGGTGGATCAAGAGACAATAAAGGGAAAAAGGGAAAGAATGATTTTCCATTATGTGATAATTGTGGGAAGAATCATCCCGGTACATTCCTGAAAGGAATGGGAGTTTGTTATAAATGTGGAGAAAAAGGTCACCAGGATCTTGATTGCAAGGGAAAAAATAGGCTATCAATATTGAATGCTACAATTATAGGGAAATGGGGAATTATGTGAATGAATTTCCTAACCATTTGGGAAACTTACCTCAGAAAAGGCGAAGGGATCAAGGACAATCTTATTCTATTACTATAGTTGAAGTGGAATAATTCATGTATTGGTTCTTTTGGACTCAATGATTATATTCTGGTTTTAAGAATAATGTGATATATATAAGGATTGTACTACAGTACTTGTTGTTTCCATTAAGGTTTTAATATGATGAAGGTAATCATATTTATATATGTGAAAATAATAGAAACTTTACTTTGTTTGATTAATCTGATGATACAATTGATTTTGGAATTTAGAGAACTTTTAGACGAAGTTTGGACGGAGGTATATTGGATAACTATAAAGGTTAGAATGGATTAAGTTGAACTTTGGATAGTATTGTTTAAGGTTAAAACATTTATGAGGATAATTTTTGGAATATTATAATATTATCCATAATTTTTTTATTAAGCCACATTAAGGGAAAGTCGGAAACCAATGTTCGCACACAAGGACTACGTACTGAAAGAGTTCACAGAATCCTTAAACACAAGACTAAGGTTATTTGAGTCAGATGCTCTATATAATTCCCAGTGCAGAGTACTAACCTGGATGTCTGGATCCTCCCTAATATGTGCTTCAAGGTGAGAAATCATTATGTCCATTATCTAGATGAATTCCTCCAAGTTGATTCTTCCTTGGTTGAAGCCTTGGAAGATGATTCAGTCTTGCTCGTCTATCCATGCTTCCTGCTCCTCTATGGCCTCAGTCTGCAAGCGTCTTTCATAAATCTTTAATATATCTTCATTTGATGCATTTGGCTGAAGGAATTTTTCAAACATCTCTTCCTTAGAGTTGCAGATGAGCCTTAGACACTCCTCCCCCTCTTCCTCTATTACTCTTGATTCTCTACGTGGATCCCCACTTTCCCTGTTTTGAAGGCCTTTGCTTTCCTTGCTTCCACATTTCTTGGACGACCAGGTTTCCATTGGTTTCGGCAAGTGAGAGTAGTCTTTGCGACCCTTGGGTTTTTTACCTTGAACAACTATGCATTTCCCCAAGTCGTGCTTTCCTTTTTTCCCCTTCTTCCTTCTTGGACTGTGGGGACCATTCCCTTGGAACTGGTCCAGGCTGTCAAATGAGAGTTGGCTAAAACTATCATCACCTGAATCCGCATCCTCTTGTGACAATGACTGTTCTTGAGTTTCCAGGCCTTCAAATAGGGTTTTCACTTCAACCCCCAGACCTTCTTTCAGAGCCCTCGGCCTACCTGAAGAATCCAACTTGCCTGCTTTGGCTGCCAAGTCCTTCTTATTCATCCACTCGCTCCCAGTCATCTGAAAGGAGGACATCAAACTGAGCTTGTTTGGTTCAAGAGGACCCAATACGCTATCCCCTTCCTACCTTCATCGACCGACCTTCCTTCCTTGACCATGGATAGAGCTTGTAGCTGCATTCAAAAAGGATTTCCCCTGCACAGCCTTGATAGATGGCTCGACCTCCTTTCCAAATTGAGACTGCTGGTCAGATCCCTCCCATTCCCGACCATGAGGACCCCCTGGGCCATGTACATCGCCAGCACCCTTCACCACACCAATATTAACAATTCTATCTGAGACCTGATGCTCCACCACATCCACATGCAAGGATTGAACCTTTACTCCCCCCTGCACTGCCTCCACTTCATTCTCCTGCAAGGAATTGATCCCCAAATCCTGCCTTAACTGAGCTGTGACATCCACAACCCGTTGCAAGGACGTACTAGCCTCCACAACCTTCACTGCTGGGACCACCTGGTAAGTCCCCTGCAAAGGCTGGCCCTTTCGAGGACTAATTTGGCTACAGGAAAGGACATTGCCTTCTGTTTCCAGCCTCGAAACCTCACCTGGACCAAAATGTGCCCTGCCTGGATCCCGTTACCCAAGATCAACCCCGCGCGCCTCTGTAAGCATGTCCAGTCTTTCTCCATCCGATAGCTGAATCACACTGGGAATCATCGGCGCCTGAGACTCTTCAGGTTGGGAATTCAAAGGTTGCTGAGTCCTTGGACCTCGACAACATCCAGGGACCGAGTGTCCTAGACGATGGAAACCTGAGCAAAACTCTGGCTAAGACTCGAAGATCGCCTGCTGTTTCCATATGAATTCTTCGCCAACCGAAATCCAAATCCACTCTGTAGGAGGCTTCGAGACGTCGACCTCAACACAAACACGAGGGTTGATAGGATGACAAACAACAGTAGTCCTACTATCCGAATAGAGAAATCTACCAACCATGTTCCCTGACATGCTAATAATTGACGGAATATAGAAAGGAAGCGGAAAATCTAGGAAGCCTACCCACAAAGCCATCGACGGTTCATCCCAATTCATGTTCCCTATAGTTATAGGAAAAGGACAACCTGCAGGTTGAGAGATAACTCGTCACGTCGGACAAAGCTATAGGAATCGAACCCACCACCATAGTGCGACATGCCTTTATTACCAACCACTAGCCTACAGGAAGTCCCTAGTTATTACAAATAAGTTTTCCTAATCTAAATGGTATGTGTTAATATTTTTAACCTTATACAATTATGATAAGTAGAATATTTTTGAGTTCTATTACCTTTTTGGAGTGGAAGATGGGTTTTTTGTAAAATTTATTAAAGAATGAAAGTCTACATGACATGTAAGTATATTTCTTTACATTCTTAGTAAATCTCCTAAATAAATTCCTCATCTTTATGAAAGGTATCTTAAAACAAAAATATTGTCGGTTAACTTTTCCAATTGGGGAATAATGACCGTTAAACCAATCACAAGTTTGTGATTTTCTTGTAGTTAACTTTCTCCTAATCCTATTTTATACAACTCTCCATCAGACCTTGATGGGTTTTTTTCCTCTATATCCATATTTTCATATAATCCTAGTATGGGCTATCTAGTGTGACCTTTGTACATTCTTTATTTTAATGTTATATTTTTATTAACCTTATTTCTGACGTAGGTTTTCCACAAAGAAATTTTCTATTTTCAACATTTTATTTTCAAATAAAAGTTTTAAATTGCGAGGACACAATTTATTGAAGGAGGGTAGAATGTAACAACCCAAGCTTCCATGGTACGCTGCTCTTTGAATAATAGAGCAGTGTGTGTTGTACGCAACCTCGAGTTCTAACACACCACGACCAATAAATGTAGAAGTTATGAATATTAATACCCAATTTTTTAAATTATATAAATTTTATATTTCAAAATGGACATCATTTTTTGATTCATAATATCAAAATTATCCTATGTTGAATTTTTCGTATTTTTTTGAGAACTTCAATTTTTGATGAATAGTGAAAAATACTTAAAAACAACTTTTTTAATAAAAATAATTTATAGTGATAAATTATACAATTGAGTGCTTAAAAAGTGTAATTAGAATATATTTTTACCTTTTTATACAATGGTGGCCATTATAATTAATTTCACTTTGAAATTGGACATAAACAATTGTCAATCTTTTGATTGATATTCTTTCTTAAAAACACGCTATTTGTTGTGACATCGGGAATTAATTATTAAATTAATTAAATCAACATATATGTTTTCAATTTTGTAAAATAGACATCATTTTTGAGTTAGGAATATCTAATATAGATTAAGGTTAATTTTTGGTGTTGTTCTGAAAAACTTCGATTTTTGATGAATAGTGAAACCACTAAGTGGTAGTTAAAAAACTGATTTTGCATTTAAATGAAATTTTACCCCCACTATGATTTGAATTTACAAAATCCTACATACATCATTGTCATTAGGAATTAAAATGTGGTTCAATGGGATTAAAATAATTTTTGGTGAATAGTGACTTTTATGTCTATTAATCGCGATTAAAGGTCATTAATGTAGCTTAAGGTAAATATAATGATATAATAATATGAAATTAACATTACCCTTGTCCTACCCTTATTGGGTGAGTCATGGATGACCATGAAAATACATGGGTCAATGTGGGGACCCCATGGAGCCACTTGGGTAAGAAAATGACATTAATAACAGTTTATTTAAAGTAAAAAAAATGACACAAACATGTGTTGTTTTACTAAAACAATTATTACATGGGGTACTATAAGTTACCATTTAGACTATACATATTCATTAGAAATATAAAAATATTCCCTACATCATGGTAATTTTTTTATAATTTTTTGGAATTAAATAAATAAATTTATTTATCACACCATGATGATGCAACAATCACCCCATTAATAAACTTTTTAAATAAAATGAAAAGATAATGTAAAATATAAGACATACACTTGTCAAAAACATATTGTTTGGGTATATTTATTACCATTATCACCTTATACTCGAAATATATAATTTTTGGACCTTTGAAATCCGAAAAGTACTTCATAATAATGTAACATTTCATCACATTCCATGAGTGCCCCTCTTCTCCTCTTATAAAAAGCCCCCACCACTACCACCTTATTCACACTTTAAATCCTTTTGGCTCGGCCAAAATCTTCCCAAATACTCTCTAAAAATCCCTCTATTTCTCCTAGAATCCTCACTTTGGGCATAATTCTTCCCAATTAAGCCTTTGGCTCAAATCAAAAAAGAGTTACCCGATTTTAATGTAATGTCTTCTCTTATGTTATTTTGTTTTATTTTGCATCTCCAACCCCTTAAACTCTTTTTATTACATTATTTTGTAAAAAAACCAGTATCTTAAATATACTAGGATGTTTTTATGAGAAGGATTTTATTTACACTTACACACACCTTCGTCTAATGGTTAAAGAACATAATATTTCTGTGGTTGGAAAATTTCTGCCTCATGAAATGATGATTGTTCAATCTTCTTTTAACACCTCTCATAGTGGCCATTAAGACGTCACTATATTTATATATAATATATATTATTTTTATGTTTCCCTTATGCTTATTTATTTCTCATTTATGTCATACCTTTATAATTTCGATTTTGGGTAAATGCGATAATTTAATTTTAGGAAGTGTGGACTACTGCCCCCTCAAAGTGATTTGAATCGTTAATGTCATATGTGGGATGTATAAAGGATGGAGTAAATTATATTATATATGATATTATACTGTAATTATAATATACCTTTATATCATTATGATTTCATTCCATTAAATTCTATATAGAAATGAAAGTAGCGTTCATGCTTACGTACGGCTTACCGTCTCCATGAACGGTGCATTTCATTTATTAACTCTAAATGTTACGTAATATTATGAATGAATGTATATAATGGATATATATGATATATATGATACCTAAATCATAAATATAATTCTTTATATAATGGATATTTTACCACATGAACAACTTGTAATTATAAGATGTTTATTTTTGACTCAAGTGCCAAAGATCGAGAAAATGACCGTTATTAACTTCAATAATTACATAATGTTCATAACATGGTAATAAGTGATATAAAAAGAATAATGAACTTGAAAAAGGTTCTTAAGCAAGTAGAAATTAACTCTATTTTATTATTCAGGAGGTTAAAGAATGATCGAGTCATGTCAGACACGAGGTAAGGGAACTTCTTAACCCAATTTCTGTTCTTTGGGTTAACCTCTAAAATTCAAATTATGTCATGATATTATTATGTCTTATCTTGTATTTGTACTTTAATTATGTGTACATATAGTTAATACACATAATAGATCTATTTTATTTAAAAATAATAATCCTTGTAAGGGACTTTGTCTCAATCTCCTTTCATTGAGGCATATTGTGTTTTATACAAAACTTTCTTTTATACGGTGTATAAATCCCTTTGACATTTAATATTATTCAAAAAGAATATTTTTATACAAATCATTTTACTAAACCCCAAAAGGAATGTTTTTTTCTTACATATGCGGCGACAACGACTTCTCCGCCGTGGTGACCATTATTTGAGATTCGCCTTCCTCTACAAGCCATAACATTTTTTTGAAATGTAAAATAAATACCTTGTTTTACTTTTCTTTTATTTTGGCGTTGAAAATGGTTTTATTATATCAATGTGTTGTATTGATATCGTGTGATTGAAATGTGGAAATGTTATGTTTCCTTTATGCATGTTTTATGTGATACGATTATGTTATGGTTTATGATATGTTTTATCCTTTTCATATAAGGAATGAATTGGACATAATAAGTGACAGGTGGAGCCCGCTATAGCTCCTCGATGCATCGGTAGGTCTCATGAGACAAACTAGTGTCTTGGAACGGGGCCTTCACAAAATCTTATTTTTAGTCTTGGCACGAGGCCTTGGCTACGTGGTTATGATAGACTATCATTATGCATTCCATCATTATGAAAGTGGTTATTGATATTTCATGTGTTTATTAGACTAGTAAAATATCCATGTGAATAAGTAAATAGAATTATTTCATTTTATTTTGCGATAATATGCTGAAGTTCGAGTTTAAAAGGATTTTGTTTCAGTTATACATTGCATTAAATGTTTATGTTTATTTAAGAATGCTTCTTCTATATTGTTATTTTTACTAAGCATCTGATCACACCCCTTCCAATGTTTTAATTATTCCAGGATGTGAATAAGTATATTATGAATGACCTGCAGGGATAGTATGAGGGGATAGGAAGACAAGATGTGGTTTTAGTTTTGTTTTACATTATGATGTAATGTAAGACTTATGAATGTATCTAGTGTTTCCAAGGCTACTAAACTAATCGGTCTTTAGAGACTTGATCTTTTGTGATCATGTCAATGTTATGTAATAATGCACCGACTCTGGGTAACTGGGGTTAGGGCGTTACAGTACCGTGACTGGGGAAGGCTCAGAGGTGGACCATTAGTTTATGAGTAGATGGGATGAGACTAGAGGGAGCCCGGACGATGTGGTACATAGAGGATACGGGCTGGCGTAGAGTTTTATGGAGATGGTATGTACCTACCCTTCAGGTAGGATCCTCAGTGGGCGATCCAGGAGTTGTTTTGTGATTTTAAATTGTACTTATACTTTTACAGTTGGGCATGTATTCTGGCTCATTTTTTACTTTCAGCAATATTTTACTCTATAACGTACTTTGTGCTCATATACTTATTTGATCTTGGTTGAGTGAGCTTATAAGTTGTAAAGGCAATAACTTCCTTGTTTCCTGGAATACTCTTTTCAGTGCTAGTCTCTTACCCCTGGCCTATAGAAGGCGTGCTTGGGGAAGTCATGGAATGGGCCCTGGGGGATGGGTAGTGATATGTAATATAAATTAATTTATATTTATTTACATCATCATTGTATGATCCTTCTTTCAAGAGTTTTATGTTTCATAAGTTACCAAATGAGTAAGGGAATTTCTAATTTCATTATCCACTCATTCAGTTTTAAACAAACATCATTGATTTCATTACCCCATGATTATATATGGAATAAATATTTATTTACTAATGTATTAATCTATATTCCCATTTCTGTGGATATAATTTTTATACACATAATCACTCCAGTTATAATTCTCAATTCATCTATATAAACTTGATAAGAGTAATTTTAACTTAATTTTTATTCATTTAGTTAAACATCCAAGTCATTGGAATTGTTTTTAAAAGAAATGTGTGAATTTCCTATAGTTGATTTAAACTGAAATCCAATAATATTGAGTGTATTTATATTTCTCAAACATAATTATGCCATTGATTTATCCTTAACATAAAGATACTGTCTTTATAATGGAATTCCTCTCAACATACATTCTATTGAGACATCTTTGTTGTTATACTCCAATTCACTTTTATTTGGTGTATACACAGTACTTTGACATAGTAAATCATGAATCATTTTATTCTCATTATTTTATAATCTTTTTATTACCTCAATTATTTTTATTCATGTGTCTCCAATTTCGTTACAAACTCTATCTATAATATGATTTTAATGGATTCATAAATTTATTCTTCTAAATCATTATCATTAATTTCCATGTTTTAAAAATAGTTTTAAAATTTTATTTATAAGAACATTAATGTTTTAAAATTGAAATTCCTTTTAAATGTTTCAAACTTCTATGAGACACTTTTATTCAAAAATCAATTTTATACAGCTTCTTGATAAATACTGAGTCTTTTTAATGTTTTCATGAAAAAGGGATATTTCTCTCAACGATTTTTACTGATCATTTAAAACTATGTTAACATATTTTGTGTGATATTATTAATGATCAAGGATTATTTATACCGATACAAATATTTCATACTATATTTAATGTTTTGTGATATGTTTGAATGTGGATGTGTTATTTTAATACCATTCACAGTTTATGGAAAATGTATTGACATTTTGTATGTCAGCATTAATAAAAATGTTTATGTTTTTTTAACCCTTATCATATGAGGAATGAATTGTACATAGTAAGTGATGATTGGAGCCCACTTTAGCTCCTCAATGCATCAGTAAGTCTCCTGAGACAAACTACTATTTTGGCACAAGGCCTTGAAAAAATATTATTTATAGTCTTGGTACAAGGCCGTGACTATATGGATATGAAGTCTAGCATTATTCATTACATAATTATGAAATTGGATATTGATATTAAATGTGATTATTAAACTAGTAGAATATCAATGTGAATAAGTAAATGACATTATTTAAATTATCATTTCCTTAATTTGCTAAATATTATGTTTAAAAGGTGTGTGTTCGAGTCTTATACATTTCCTTAAATGGTTATTCTTATTTATGGTAGTTTCCAATATATTGTTATCCTTATTGAGCATCTGGACTCACCCCTTTTTTAGGTCTTATTTTTCCCATGATACAAATAAGTATATTACCATATACTTGTAGGAAAAGGCTAAGAGGTATAAGAGTTTTCAAAGGGACACAATGAATTTTTATTTCATGATATAATGTAAAAATTATGTATGAATCTGGTACTTCCAAAGGTACTAAACATATTGGTCATTCGGGACATGATTTCTTATATCATTCCAATGATATGTTATAATAGCCCAATTCTAGGTAATTGGGGTCGATCCATTACAATGATATCTCCAATCAACATATGAATTTTGTTAACATTGAGCTATAACCAGATGTCGATGTACATCTCGCATCATCATAGATAGCTCATGAATGGAACATGTCTCATCAAAGGATAATTTAATTAACTCATCACAAAATAGAGGTGGTCTTCCCAAGAGAACATTTGACACCTCAAAGGAATTCATTTAAACTGGAGAATGGTAAATTTTGTTATAAAAAATAAATCCCTCCCAGATAGTAATCCCTTGATCGACTAAAAACCTAGGAAAAATCATAGAGCATTTCTTCTTGGGTCTCAATTAATCTCTTTATACAATACTCTATCTCTATATGGTAATATGTTCTTATCCTAAGAATAGTTCCTATTTCCACTTGGGTACTCCTCTAGAGCTTATAGATAAACCTAGTACCCCTATGTGAAAAAATTCGTGATGAAATTATATAAATCCTCACAATCACTTATACATGCCACTTACCTAGATCTTCAACCTTATTGGTACCCTGGTCAAAATTAAATTATAAGACATAACCAACCGACCAAAAACTACCCAGATATAATTTATTCCTTACAGAGTTCGTGGTAATCCATAAAAATCAGGGATACGTCATCCCTTTTTCAAACATGCACTAAAATAGGTTGAATAAAATAATATGTTTTCATGTGCTCTACCTTTATCCATTGGTAGGTTTAATAGAGGGAAACCTAATCTCTGATACCATGCTTTATACTCAACCACTAAAATTGTCTTCTCATGTCATAATACATTTTCATAGTTCAGGGGTGAATGTACCATAATGTGTTGTGACAATTAAATAGTCCTAAAATACTCCTAGACATTAGAACGACAACCCGCTTTCTAATGTAGATAATAGAATATTATGAAAGTGTCAAACCAGTAATGGTCCCCCCCACTATAAAGGCTTTCTGGAATTTTACTAAACTCATCTTCCTGCATATAACACTAAAATATAGACACTAATATAGATGATGATAACTGGAAACTTTATAGAACCATACCTATATTATCCTCTACAGCATCCGAGAGAAACTAAGTGAAAACACCACATGGTTCCACTCCCCCTTGGATTAAATATTTTAATGTGATGGTACATTCCTAGAAATATCGATAGAAATAAAGCATCCCCCTCCATAGGGTGTAGGTGATATTTAAGTCATACCATTTATAGTATTATACCCATCATATTTATATGATATTAATGTCTTTCAGAGAGTAGATATAACTCAAACACTTATTATAATATATGACAATGAACCCCTCCCAAAAAATATAGCGCATAAAATTTTAGGTATGACTATGGTATAATCATATATCTTGAGTTTAGGTTTTATTAATTATATATTGTTTTAAAACATTTCTTACTGAGTTTGGTATCTATATTAGACATAAGTAGATATGATGAAATTTTGATACATGATATCAAGGTGAGAATTAAGATATAATATTCCAATCAATCTCACTGTTTTTAAATTCAAATCAATATGGAGTTCAATGGAAAATACAAAATCCAATTATAGAAGAATAATATAATTATTTAATGAATGATGTATGATATTAAACTTGAAATAAATAGTATTCATTGGAAAATTAAATGTTTTATGTTTGGAGGGGAGAGTAATAGTGGAATCAAATTTGGATGTTGTGGATTGAATTTAAATATTGGTTAAAATAATTATAATTCTTTATTTAGTTCACAATCCACACTCGTAATTTTTATATATATCGAGTACATGAATTATACATTCAAGACCCCATAAATGATGGTTAATGATGATGATAAAATGTAAAAACATTATAAGATGATAGAAAAAGGAAAATCTAATGCAATAATGAATTCTGATGATGGGTGTGATAATGATTTGGTGAATGGTATAATTTCCATCCAATGTATAATATTTATGGTCTTATTTGACATTGGATCAACCTAATCATTTAGATATTGATATTTATCCAATGATACAATGATGTTAAACAAATGAATATATATTAAATTATAATTGAATTATATTAATTGTGTGATAATTTCATCTTAATTATATGATTCCACACTAGAAAATTGTTTTCATAATATGTGTCCAAAAAATCAGGTCATCATTCATATTATGGAATTTAATGTTATATTAGAAGGGGTTGGACTTCTATACATTGTTCCTAAATAAATTATTTGGACTGAAATTTGTCTTTTAATATTCCAATCCAAATTACCATCATCTATATTTGTGATGATAAATATTTAATTTATATAGATATAAAATCCATTATTTGGGTTTTCACTCAAATTCCATATCATCATTAATTTCAGATAGTTTTGGTGAAACTCAACATAAATGATATTCCCATTGTATGGTTGTTCAGAAACATATTTTTTAAGTGATTACATTCCTACCAGAAACATATGATGTTGATCTCTCAATATAACTCATTCATCATTCAACAGATATCCCAAATACCCCATATAGATTGACCATGATTGGGTTTCTTGAATTCAAACTATTAAATTATGAGAACACTGAAAAAGAATTCATTCAGCCAAGTGTGTCAACTAGGGATGCACCCATTATGTTTTATAAAATTAATATTAGTCAATGTGACTCTAAAAATATCAGTGTCGGTAAAAATGACAATTTTCAACATCATATATCATTTATCAAATATTGATGGTTTATTTGATCAAAAAAATTGATATCAATATTTTTATAATAATGTCTATTGTTCTGGATATTGTAAATTAAGGGTCTTAACAAATAATATACCCATATCACCATTCTATACTATTTATGGACACTATAAATATTTATAAAATCAATATAATTTTATTAAATCCCATATTATCTTCTAGGACATAATTAATCTTGTTTTTTGAGATTTCATTTCTAATGTTTTTCCATTCATATTAGAATATATGATTAACATTTCAAATTGAATGGAAGATAATTATGATATCTTGATAATTCTACAATAGATCCAACATAAGGATAAAATATATGAAAAAATTTCAAATTATGAGTTTTGGTTGAAAGAGGATTCATTATTGGATCATATAATACTAATTGAGGGTATTTAAAGATTAAATAAAGATAAAAGATATTTAATGTTGTCCTTGGAGAACCATGATAACTCATATCAATAGTTTTCATGGTTTATATAATTATATACAATGATGTGTTAAATGTATTACATTTCTATCTAATCCAGTGACTTTGTCAACCCAAAAGATTCCATTTTCCTTTAGAAAAATTAATTATATGATACTTTAACGGAACTAAATATAAGGTTATTTAGTTCACCTATGTATATAGAACCTTGTGGTGGATAATAGTTTGTAATCTATAATTATGTATATTGTATGTTATTTGTATTCATTTTTATGAGGAATGATATTATTTATCATTATTTCTCAATAAAATTGATTGTTCGTGTGAAAAACATCATAACCAATGATTTGGTGTCAAATATGGTAATATTTTAATTTTTAATAATAACATATTAACAATACAGAGATATGTGAGTGATATATATTGATAAGAAAAGATAAATGTATATATTCATAGGGAAGGGTTTGAATATGAGACATACATGATTATTATACTTGATTAGATATTATGAATTCCCAATAAATTTATTCTCTATGAAATAGAAAATGATGGATAACACTTTTGATTCCCCTGGATAATGCTAAAATTACAATGATCAGGAAATGAAAAGTTATATTATTTCTGTGTTTATAATGGATGGATATATATCTTCAATGTATGGGGATAAATATTATCATGGTCAGTTGAATTTTCTACCATATATCAATGTTATGATTAAAATGACATAAAAAAATATGTATTGCTGTAAATTATGGTTTGGAATATTCCTAAGGTTAGCCTTGATCTTGATAGAATGATATGGTTAGGGAACCATGTATAAGTTCCATCCATAATAGAATTAATGGAATTGCTAGATGAAGATAACATATATTCATTATTTATTTATGATGAATGTAAAAAATAAACAGATTTGAAGGATTGCATCTTGAGGGATGGCATCAAAATAGATATCATATAGATTCTATCTTGGTTTATGGATTATCATGGATACAATGATGATATAAAAACATCAATGATTATTTTACATCTATTTCCCTTCTTTAAATCATAATGTGATACCATTTGCATTTATTATTTCATAAGTCATTCAAAATTGTCTAAAGGGAATAGTAAATGTGATGGCCAATCTGCACCAAACCATATATTTATTCGCCCATGTTTGTTATTCCCAAGTGTGGCCATTTTACCTAGTGGAAGGTGGTGATGGGGCCCTCAATATCATCTGACTTTCAACAAGGAAAAGGGTGTTACACATTCTCAATGATTCTGGTCTCTCTAGATTCCCTTGTAGAATGATATATTTCAGCATCACCTTAATTCTCAAGGTGAAATCAATTTTTCTTTTAGGAAGTTTTATAAATAACATATAACCTTTTTATATGGTGATCTACTAGTGTTAGAAGATTCATCAGAGACTTTTGGGGAATTTTCATAAAATATACCAATGACATTATTGGATGTGTTTGGGTTAGACAAATAACCACTCTCTATTTTTCAAAATTTTGTCAACTCATTGGGATTCGTCTACCAAAAATGTTAATAATAATTGAAATAAAAATCATTAGTTAATTTTATTTCTTCCACTGATGACTTCGTTTCATCTTGGTTTAAAATCACAAAATCTATGTTATAATAGAGTAGTTCTCTATTTTGGTGGTAAATGAATACTTATTCTTGAAAGGATTACTTTTTTGTAATGGTCTGGATTTTGATTTGAGTTATACCACTACATTTTTGGAATGATGGATTAGTATGAATAATAAGTGAATCTTTGGGACCTTATATATATGCAGAAGAATGGACGCTTCCTATGGAAGAGGTGGCGGTGGTTAATATTTGTGATGAGATGGATCTATCATACCTGATGTCGCCTAGGATCCTATTTCTCATTGAAGGTATAATGAATCTAGATAAGTGTATGGTTATCTATAGGCACTAAGGATTTTCTATAATTTTCACTTCCATGGTAAAATGCTATTAGTGTGTTAGAATAATAATCATTAGAAGGAAGATCTGGTCCTTAGGAAATTTGTTGTATTAATGAGGACATTGCAGGGATGGTGGGTGATCCCCCACCACTAATCAATTTTTTCCTCAAGGATCGATATTGGGGGAAGGTTGATATCCAAGAGAAAATTTCTACACAATGCCTTCCATCCATGGATATGATGACTGGTGTACATGATGGGGCATTATTGAGTTTCTCAAGTATGGTAATCTTCATGTAAGGTATGAGTTAACATTCCCTTACTTTTTATGGGACAAAACATCTCTCGATCTGATTTAGGATCCCCTGTCAGGAATAAAAGTGAATTATCACATGATCCCTTTTCACTCCATAGTATATTCATAAGCTATTTTCCAATAATGTAGTATGATATGAAAGAAAAACTTCAGGTTCAATTGTATTCTACCTTTATTAGTTCCCCCTTTTATGTGTATGACTATTGTAACGTCCAATGATTTTTTTGAACTAGGTTAAAAAATTAATGCTTTTGAATTTTTTCTTTTGCAATAACTGGTTAGTTTTAAAACCATTATTTGAGATGTTTTTTCCCAAGTTGGGATCATTTAAATGTGTTTATATCGAGCTTGGCTAAAGGCTCATGGAATTTCACTAATTTGTGGATGTGTTTCAGAAGCACTGGGACTGAAAGAGGTGTACACCTTGGATGTGCATCGTTAGTCAATCATTACGGGTCATTCGCGCATAATAAAATGGGTGTCCAGTAGTGGACACATCGTTTACGTACTTTCTATCAAACTCTGCGAGTCAAACGGTGTAGCTTCCCCGATTTTGTGTTTTAGGTTAATTAAATTAATTACATTAAAAATAAAATATAATAAAATTAAATGACATGATTTAGATGTTTTATTTAATTATATTTATGGTTAAGAGAGATTCAAATAAAATATGTGAAATTGTGTATTTATTTTATTTTATTAATGTTGACGTAATTTAATTAAAATACATTAATATGGAGAATATATTTTTTAAAATTTTGATGAAAATAAATAATTTTCTTTTAGATGATGATGAGATGGAGTATTTATTTAATTATAATTATGAGTGGAATTTCATTAATTTTTTTTATTAAAGAGTGTGGTTCTACCAATAAAGGGATATTTTAAATAGAAAAATTTAAATGTTTTTTAAATGATGAGTTTGGGTTTAATTTAATTAAATTCACGAAAATGATGGATTTTATTTAATTAATTCAAAAGAAAGGTTTAATTAAGTTAAATTAATTTTTAGAATGTATTTAATTAGTCATTATGAAATAGGGGTTATGATTTAATAATATTATATTGAGAACTTAATTAAATAATGATGTGTTGTTGAATATATTAAATTAAATTCATTAGATAAGAATTTATTTTAAATGATGTGTTCAATGTTTAGTTGGGGTTATATATAAATATATTAAATGTTAATATGATATTAATTTATGATGAAAAATGGAGTTTTATATAATTAAATTGTATCGAGAGTAATTTATTAAATAATAATGTGTTGGAAAATAAATTTATTTAAGTTTTTTATAAAATAATTTAATTAAAGGACATACTAAATATGAATTTGTGTATTTCTATAATTAAATTCATGGTTAAGATAAATTTAATTTATTGGTCAAAAATGGGGGATTCTTATTTAATTAAATTTTATTCATATAATTTAATTAAATAAAAATGTGGGGGAGAAATTTATTTTAATAAATTCTTTGGAGAATACTTTAAATAAATACTGTGTTAGAGGTGGTGTTGGGGTATTATCTAATTAAATTCAATTTTTAGAGGAATTTATTTTCTTAATTAAAATTGGTGGTTTAATTGAATTAAATTCTATTCAGAGCACATAATTAAATAATTATGTATTGGAGAATTTATATAAACTTATTCATCGATGAAAAAATTAATTAATTGATGTGATAAATGTAGAGTTATTGTTTTATCTAATTAAATTCATGGTGAAGATAAATTTAATAATTTCATGAAAAATAAGGGTTTTATTTAATTAAATAATATATGAAAAATTTAATTAAATAATGATATGTGGGAGAATTTATTTCATTAAATTAAATAGAGAAAAATTTAATTGAATGATTTTTATATGGAGAGTTTTTTGTTTTATCATAGAAGGTTTTTATTAAATTAAATTAATATTAATGTTTACCAATATAGAAGTTTTATTAAATTATGTTGATGATGTCGAATTTAATTAACTAAGGTGAGATAGAGGGGTTTATTTAATTGGTTTTAGATAAATTGAATTTAATTAAATGATGTGAAATAGAGGATTACTTAATTAATATCACGATTAAAAAAAATTCATTATCATATGTGAAGCTGGGGTTTTAATTAAATTAAACTGAATATTAAGGGAATTTAATTAAATATAGTGATTTGGAGAGTTAATTTAATTAAATTCATTTAATGATAATTTAATTAAATAATATATAAATTGGATTCTGGTGTTTTTCAATGCGGTATAATATTAAAGGTTAATAATAATAATAATAATTATAATATAATGGTTATTTTAAATATGATTATTTTTATTGTATCAATTTATATTTTTAAATTAGAATTTATAATTTATTCACATATAAAACAAAGAGGTATGTACACATCGCTCTTCCCCTATGTGAACGAGTATTGTGCCCCCTTCGCTTCCACGGTTGAGGGGTACCATCCCCATCTCCGGGATCCCATTCCGCAAGAAATATCAAGATAGTTCATTCATGAAAGTAATCTCTCTTGATGACGTAAGACATTCTCCATGCATTTTGTTATTCGCATTGGTTGTTTATGCTCTTCGTTTCATGGTCTCTATTAGGTCGAAACCCAAGATTCGGGTTTATTTAAATTTCATTATTTTTCTGATTCTAGGTCGTCTGGAAGATGTCTCAGGACCCACTGGTCTGTATTCTGAAGACCGTTGTCGAAGGTGAGGCATTTCAAATCGATTTTGGTTCACCACCATCATTTTTTAATATGTATAAATTCCCTTTAATTGGTTTCTTACCCCTTTAATTAGGTAATTATGATAAATTTGAGTTGTCGTTAATTAATTGGGTGGGGTTTGGTCCTCACCACACTAAATTTGTGTGACTTTTGTTGTTATAAGGTGTTGCAATAAATTCCAAGTGTGTGTTATTTTGTTGAGCTATGTATATGAGTGCAAGATGTGATATATTTTATGAAGTGTTGGCTACAACAAATCATGGTGGTAAGTTCTTTAAATAAAAAAATCAATTAGTTGATTAATTATTGTTGTTGGGAAATTTGATTGCAATTACTGAATGAATTTTATATTTGTATAAAATAATTTATTACATTACAAAATCATGTTTTTATAATAAAAACCTTCCAATGGAGGTGCACTGTTTCAAGCTAAAGACATAATGATTTGTGTGATATATTTTTTTATTCAACTAATATATGGTTTTCTATTACTTCCCATAAATGCTGACTCACTTGGGATAAATGGTAATTACGAGTTTTGGGCAGGATAAGTTGACATAATTAATTATGGATTAATTAGTGGTATATGTTGAGATAATTAATTATAAATTATTAATATGCTTTTAGAATTCTAACTGTGATAATAAATCACGGGGTTATGTGTTTCACGCTCACATTTACCCAAGAGATGATGGTAGAATGGTCCTTGTAGTTTAACTTGGGTTATAAAATCTTCCGAGACCTTAGAAGTAACCTACAGACACGTACATTCTACGAGATTTTTATGTATATGAAGTGGCCAACATGGGATGATTTTAGATGGGTTTAAGGTATCACTAACAAGTTTAAGTTAATTAAAATTAGGATAATGAGTTGATTCCAGGTTATCACTTGTGGTGGATTGGATGAATTCAATTTTTAATGATTTTAATTTCTTATATTTGAGATGGGTTCATTTAAGAATATCAAACAACATCTCCACTTACTGGTTTAATACCTAAACCCTTTAATACTAATCACCAATACACTTGAAGGATCATCTTTTTGAGCACATCAAGGTAATGGTTCGTATTAGCACATGAAGTGTGTAGCCTTAAATTCATAAAGGACGATGGAGTTTAAAAAGTGTCAAATATTAATCTCAATTAAAGAAGTAATTAGACATTAATGGGGTGATAAATAACATCCAATAATTCCCCTTGATACTCCCTTGGATCAAAACATATGTGGTATATCCCTCCATTGATGATATGCTTTCAATGGAAGCTGAAAGTATGCTCATGAGGGAAGAATTGAAGAAGTAAAGAAAACAATAAAAAGAAAATGATCACTACACTGTTGTGTAAATAATTTCACAAGGTTTGGTTGGAATATATTCACACCTTCAGACAAAGGAATCATGGAGAGATGGATAAGTATATAATAATAATAGGATAATAACTTTTATTTAGAAACAAGGATTAATTAAATCATCTTACCTGTGGAAGACCAAATTGAGACTACAAAATCGCAGCATAACATTACAATAAAAGAAATCCCAAAAGATTATAAACTCCTCCACCAACACTGCCTTAAATAAAACTTTTTGGATCCTTGGTTTGATCCTCCAATAGTACAAAGCATCCCAATTGATTATGGTAGGCCTAGGGAGGTGGAGAGATTGTGGAACATGGACTTTTACACTCTTGACCCAAGGTGGCAGCCAGCTTGCAACCACCGAACAGACACGTCAACATTACCTTCTAAATGGCCTAATTAGAGTGGGCCATAGAAGGAGAAAAAGGAGCTCCTAATGAATCATTACCTCCTGTAAATTTGGGCCCATTTGGAGTTGTGAATCGAGTGTTATGTTCGATTTACTGGGATAATGTTATCGGCTGCAGATTCTGCCCCAGAATATGATATTCTATTTGGGCCGCTTTAATTTCCATCATGGTGGCCGAATCAGCACTGGATAATGTAGAATTATTTGTTCCTCTATATACCTTATACCATCCCACAAAATCTGGGCTTCATTGGGATTGTATTTTGTGTCCCACATTCTCATTAGTGGGCTGCTGTACAATTTGCCTTATCCAGAATTCTTTCCTTTCATCGCCAAATATCTCCATCATCCTTTATCAATCCTCCATTGATCTATGAATGAAAATTGATCATATATAAGTGTAGATAATGTTACCAAAATAATACATTAAAATATGGATAATTACAATCCTTCAAATTATATGAATCATTGGGACTAAATTGGTGTACATTAGGCATGAAGTGAAAAAATGATAAGAATGGAAGTTCAAAAGTAAATTCCACTATCTTAATCCCATAAGATCAAAAATAAAAATTTAATACCATTACAATGTAATTAAAATATGTGTTTTTATTGGCTAATCCCAACCCCAAACATTATATTTTCTAGTCCAGAGAAAAATGTATCTCAATAATATGAAATTAAAATTCCCTTTTCCAAAAAATCTTTTAATACACAATGATCACCAAAAACTGTTATAACAAACAATAAAGAAACCCATCAAAATATTTTAATAGAAAAAAGATTCATATGCTGATCCCAATCACAAGACCATTCCTTTGTTCAAATTCTTCTCCATATTTCATCCAATTTATATTAAGAGTGATGATGTTTTGTTCATCGCATTAGACATCGTGATTCATCTTTATTAAAGAGGGAAATGATGAAAGCACTAGGTGGAATCAAATTTCAAAATTATGATGAGTATTTTATTTTCTTTGTATTTTTTTCTTCAATTATTTCATGGTAATTGAAATTTCACTCAAAATAGTCAACACCTGTAGAGAGACTTTTTCGATGACACTCCCAGGCTCAAAGACCTTAGGGCACCAAGTGAAGCCCACATACTCGGGCATCATCTCGAGTTAACTCGGTCAAAATCAAATTCAAATTACCAACTATAGAGATAAAATTACTAACTCTGGGACATAAAACTATGGAGTCACAATCTCCAAGTGCCGAAAATCACATATTAGGTCATTTTATTGATCTATGTACAAATGTATTGTTTCATTAAATTTTTATTATTGAATAATTATATTAAAACTAAAATGATCACCAAAACTATGCTATTTATTTGGGGTAACCCATGAACTCAAACTAATATCCCACTATGCAAAGGACGTGCATTGTGATGTTTTTTTATTTGGTTGAAAAATGATGAAATATCACATTAGACAGCCACACATTCCAAAATCAATGCTCATGAAATTACAGAAGGATTAAAATCAGAGTTAGGGCATGCTAAATTATTTGATATTCAGTTTCAAAGTGTGCAATGTGTATTACAATGTTCAATGATAAAGTAATATTTCCTTCCATTTATACATATTTTTTTTCAAATCATACAATTTTTGTGACACAAAAGAAATTTATATTTTATCTCCCCCCAACATAAAATAACAATGTCCCCATTGTTTAATGAAAATACATTTTATAAGGGGGTAGAGATAGAGGATATGAGTTCTAAATGGAATTTGAAATAATAATCATAAAACAAAGTCACCTGGGGGTTGAAGTTGAAATTCTTTCTCCTCCCTTTTAATCCCTTGATCTCGATGTCACTCTGAAAAATCCCTAGTGGAACAAAAGAAAATACAAACAAAAAAACAAAAAAATCTATATATATAATAAAGAAAGTAAAATATAAGTATATATATATAAATTTGATAATAAAGAAGCAAAAAAATATGTAGGTCAGTGGTAAGTGCACACCCCTGTCTCCCTTCGGTCCTAGGTTTGATTCCCCGTAGCTTCGGCGGTTGTGACGAGGTTTGACCCATGACCTATGACATGTCCTTTTTTATTTATTTATAGGTTTTTTATTTTTATTTTAACCTACAAAAACATAAAAAATAAAACTAACTGATGATACATTGTCTTCTTTTTAAATTTTTGTGTATGGTATTACTCAAGGATCACACAACGTGACACAGATGAATATGGTGCTCCCCTTTCATACCCATCTATACTAATAATAAAAGAACAGATCAACGACCTTTTTTTATACATCAAAATGATTAATTAATCCTATTTGAAAAAAGATGACTCAAAAAATATTGGAAACATGAAAACTATATGTTGCCTCCCATGCATCGCTTTTGTTTAATGTCGTTAGCCCGACATGGATCCTAAATCTATCAATTTTTTCTTGGTTCATAGGGTGGCTCAGTTAACTAATCATCTATTTCCTATTTATTTAATCATTCAATGAATGTTTTTAACCAGTTACCATTGACCTTGAAAACTTATCCACATGTAGGATATATAACCTCTACTGCCCCATGGGGGTACACATGATGCACTATGAAAGGACCTGACCATCTAGACCTTAACATTCCAAGGAGTAAATGATGTTTTAAACCCTTAAAGAGCATGAATTTTCCACATTCAAAATGATTGACTTTGACATTCCGAGATTGGTAGTCTAATAAGCCACCAGCCATAGTTCCTTATGATCATTGAGATTTAATTTCCTTTTTTTATGGCCTATGAGAGGTCATAATTTATCTTCTTAATTTTCCAAAAATCATTATTCTCAATTTGAATAGTTAAATGGCATGATTTTCCATAATCCATCCTATATGGTGACATTCCATGGATGGTTTTGTATGTTGTAAAATATGCCCAAAGGGCATCCGAGAGTTTCTCGGACCAATCATTCCAAGAAGGATTGACATCTTTTTCAAGAATATTCTTAATCTCCTTATTTGTTAAATTATTTTGAATATTTGTTTGAGTATGGTATGTAGTGGAATACTTATGAGAAATAACATACTTATACATGAGTGAAGAGAATGAACGGTTGCAAAAATGGGTTCCTTGATCGCTGATTATTACCCCAGGAATTCCATGTCGTGAAAATATGTGCTCTTTCAGAAATTAGATCACAACATAATGGTAATTAGACTTGGTGGGAATGGAATTAACCCATTTTGAGACATAATCAATAGATAAGAGGATGTAGAGGTATCCCCTGGATTTTTGGAAGGGACCCATGAAATCTATTCCTCAGCAGTCAAATATTTCAATCACTAAGATGGGAGTGAGTGGCATTTTATTCCATTTTGTTATTGACCCTACTTTTTGAAACTTAGGATATCTTTGAAAAAATGTGTAGGAGTCCCTTGAGAGGGTGGGCCATAATAGACCATACTGAAAAATCATAGAAGATGTTTTCTTAGAGGAAAAGTGACCTCAACATGCCTCACTATAACAGAATTTACGGATGGACTCTTGTTCAGATTTTGGGACACACCTCCGGATGACATGGTCAGGGCATAACTAATAGAGGTATGGATCATCAAACACATATCGTCTAACATATGAAAGGAATTTCCATCCAGCTTGAGTCATCAAGAATTTTGGAATGAATCATGTAACTAATAAATTGGATATATCAGTGTACCAAGGGCAATCAAACACAGAGTATAGGTGTTCATCGGGAAATGAATCAGACACAAAAATTTCATTTGAGTTGTCTTAGAATTACATCATAGAAAGGTGATCAACTACAACATTTTTAACTCAATTTTTATGCATGATTGTGATGTCAAATTCTTGTAAGAGAAGGACCCACCTAATCAATCTATCCATAGAATCTAGTTTTTGGAAATGGTATTTTAGGGATGAATAGTTAGTGATGACAATGATGGGTGATCCTAAGATGTAGGGCCTAAACTTCTCTATGGAAAACACAACAGAAAATCCTTTTCAGTGGTGGTGTAGTTGATTTGGGAATAATTTAAGGATTTTCTTTCATAAGCAATGACATAAAGAGTTTTATCACAATGCTGTCCTGACACAACTCCTACAGCAAAGTCCCTAGAATCACACATAAATTAGAAATAAAGGTTCCAATTTGGAGATTTCATAATGAGAGGAGGGGTGAGAGAATATTTGAGGGTTGAGAATGAACTCCCATAGCTTTCTATCCAATCAAATATATCATTCTTTACTAGGAGAGCACAAAGGGGACGAGATATTGAACTAAAATCCTTGATTAATATTATTTAGAAACCATCATGTACTAAGAAATACCTAACTTCCAAGATAGTTTTGGGTGATGGAATGTGATGAATGTTGTTAACCTTGGCATTATCAACTTCATTTCCCCTACAGAGAAACCAGGTGGCCTAGAACTAGTCCCTCTTTAACCATGAATTTCCATTTTTCACAGTTTAGGACTAGATTCCTTTCTTCACATATTGAGATGTATCTCTCCACATTCCTCAGTTATCCCTCTAATATATCCACCAAAAAAGAGAAGTCACCAATGAAGCCCTCATGAAAATCCCCTACCATGTTAGAGAATATTCCTATCATGCACCACTGGAAGGTTCAAGGGGCATTACCAAAACTGAAGGGCATGCGTTTGAATGCAAAGGAGCCAAATGGACATGTTAATGTAGTTTTCCCTTGATCCTCTATAGATACCTAAATTTGATAAACCATGAGTACCCATCTAAGAAATAATAGAAGGCATGTCCTATAACTCTCTCAAGGACTTGGTTAATGAATGTTAAGGGGAAATGGTTCTTCTTGTTGAATGTGTTTAGATTCTCATAATCTATGCAGACCCTCCATCCAGTACTCACCCTAGTTAGAAGAATCTCTCAATCCTGATTGGTTATCACTGTGATTCATACCTTCTTGGGATCCACTTAGATTGGGCTAACCCACTCACTCTCAGTTATGGGATATATGATTCCTGCTTTTATCAATTTGAGAAGTTCTTTTCACACTAATTCCTTGATATTAGGATTGAGTCATCGTTGACGTTGACGAAATGGCTTTGAATCAGATTCATAAACAATATTATGACTCCCAATAAGTGGGCTATTCCTAATAATATTAGACAAGGTCCAACCAATGTCTTTATTATGTTTCTTAAGTAAATCTAGAAGCATCCTCTCATGATTGTCTTCAAGAGAAGAATAAATGACAATATGATTTGTTAGATGGTCCCCTAGGAAGGAATATTTGAGTGCAGAGGGATGTTCCTTCAATTCAAGATCAGGTTGGTTCAGAATTTCAGTAGAATATTGGGACATTGTAACAAGTTCAATATTGATTTCTAGAGTTGTAGATAGGATTTATTCCCCACATGTATAAGTTTCAGCTACTAGATTGTATTGATCAGATTTAGGGAAAGAAGTTGGAGTGGTCTCCCTGAAAGTGGTTTATTGAAAGTCATAAATGATTTTTGGACATAATACTTCATCATAAGATCAATTTGGAAATGATTCAATCCAAGGAGATAAAATTCTTTCATGTGAACAAAGGAAATAAATCTCTTCCCAACTTAATCATCCATCAAATATTCCCTGATGTTCTATGGATTCATTAGGAAAGCTTCCTATCATGTTTACTTAATTAATTTCCTCATCATACCCTATTTGTGAGATTCATTATAAATGTTCAAGTCTAGAATCATGTTTCCAAAAGTGATGGTCATGTTCCTGTTTCAAACATGGATACTAGAGTTGATTGTTGCAAGGAATGGATGACCGTGGATGATTGGGGTTTGTTCATTATTTCATATGTTTTGATGGTTGTTACAGACAATGCAGTCAGCAGGGTAGATAAAGTTTTCATCCTTTACCAAAACATCTTTTATAATCCCCTTTGGAACTCTAATTATACAATAAGAAAGTTGAAGTGTGACAGATGTGGGTTGGACTTCTTCTAGGCATAACTGGTTGTACACAACATAGGGTATGAGATTGAAACTAGAACTTAGGTCACACAAGGCCTTGATAACTTTGATTAATCTTAGTTCAACGTTGATGTAAAGGAATCCTGGGTCTTTAAACTTAGGCGGAATGGTCCCCTGAATGGTGGTACTCACATTAACATCCAAAAGGACTTAGTTTTTATGTGAATTTTTTTTTTTAAAAGTGCACAAGTCTTTAATGTATTTTGAGTATGCAGGAATGATTTAATTGCATCGAGAAGTGGAATGTTCAACTTGACATGTGATAATATTTCCCTCAATGTTACATTCAATTCATGTTTGGTTTTCCCCATCATGCTTTGTGGAAATAGTGCTAGTTGTGTGGTTGTTTGTTGAAGAGTTTTTATTTGACAATGTTATCATGTTTTTCAGTTTGGTCATTTGGTTCATTTGAATACTCATCCATGTTGGAATCTTCGTATGGGTTCTAAATTAGTTGTTCAGTTTTCTCAATTGATTTCACACTTCCTAAAATAGTCACAATGTTTAGTTTTTCATGAGATATTTTAGTAAAGCTTGACTCTCCCCTTAAATTTGAGGATGGTACCGCTAGATTAGGTATGGGATCCTTTCCAATTTTGATGTTTTGAAGTTCTCATTTTAGGAAAGAGACTACTGAGTTCATATTTTCCATTTCTGTGCACAGTAGTTCTAGTAGGATTTCTTGAATAGTTTGGGTTGGTGGTTGAGAAGATTGGTTTATCCCAGGGGGATTATTTGGAGGTTGAATGGTTTGTTGAAAATGGATTGGTGGATATTGGTATTGGATTGGTTGGGTTTGGAACTGGTTATGGGTTTTGCAGTTCTGATGGGGGTAATGATTTTGTCCCTGTGGTTGGATAGGTTATTGGTTATCTTTCTAGTGGAAGCCTGGGTGGTCATTGTTCCTTGGGTTGAAGGTTTTTTTGTATTGAGGCTTTTGAAATTTCAAAGTATTTACATCTGCTGAGGGTGATGGATGGAATGGTTGGGCAGTTGTCTTTATTATGGTCATGTTTGTCACAAATTGTGCAAACAGGGTCTACAGTTTGGATTTCCTGGACTTTCCCGAGGTCTATCTCTTCAACCTTCCTAGAGAGTTCTTCGAGTATAGCCCAAAGGAATTATTCTTCTCTATGTGTTTGAATTCTATTAGTTCATTGTGGCTTTTCAGAATAAGGTGAAGTTCCCCATGTTTGGTTTTGTTCAGCAAGGCTTTCTAGATAATCATTAGCTTCATTTGGGGCTTTGTTTTTAATAGTTCCATTACACATCATGTCAATGAATTGTTTGTTCCCTGGGCCCAACACTTCATAAAAAATTCGAACTTGTTCAGGTATAAAAAAACCATGGTGTAGAACCAAGTTTATAATGTCCTTGAACCTCTACCATGTTTCATAAGATGACTCTCCATCTTTTTTAAAATGTTTTGGATGATTTTTTAAGTGAAATTTTTTTGTGGTGGGGAAAATATTTTTTTAGAATTCTATATGTAGTTGGTCCCAATAGTTGATGGATGATGATCTCAAATTTTTTATCCAATTTTTAGCTCGATCCATTAATGAATATATAAATATCCTCATCTTAGATGATTCTATTTGATGTGGGGGACACATGGTTAACGCAATGTCATTGAACTCATTAATGTGAAGGTAGGGCATCTCAGACTCCATTCCATCGAATGTAGAAAGATGATTTAGAACATGGGGTTTAAAGATTTAGTTTTAATATACTAGGATTTTTTTTCTAATGCATGTGGGGACATTGTTCTAGGAAGGTGTGAGGTATTTATTCATGGTTTTATCTACTGCATTCCCCAATTTTGGGGCTGGCTCATTTGGATTTCCATTTTGGTTTCCACCTGGGTTTATGAGTCGGTTTCTTTGAAGAAAATCCCCTGAAATGTGCTCAATTTTGGACTCTAGAGTATTATGAATATTAGGCTCTAATGGAAAGAGTTCCATTTGTTTACATGACTTCCCAACCCTAGGACTATCCACCCTAACAAGTCCACTTTTATAAATCATGGGTGTATGCAGAAATGGGAAAAAAATGAGAAAGGGAAAGGATAAGAGTTCTTGGGTGAGAATAGATGAAATGGGGGATAATAGAATGGGTGTTGAGATGACTTACATGGGTCCCTAGAAACCACTCAAAAATTTGATTTACACACAAATTTACCCAAGATATGAATGTAGAATGGTCCTTGTAGTTTAGCTTGGATAATCGAATCCTCGAAGACCTAATAAGTAACCTATAGACATGTACATTATATAGATTGTTTTTGGCTGTGAAGTGGCCAAAATGGGATCATTTTATATGGGTTTAAGGTATCACTAACAGATTTTAGTTAATTAAAATTAAGATAATGAGTTGATCCTAGGTTATCACTTGGGGTGGATGGGGTTAATTCCTTTTTTAGTGATTTCAATTTCATATATTTGAGATGGGTTCATTTAAGAAGATAAAAAAACCTAATCACCGACTGGTTTAATACCTACACACTTTAATACTAATCACCTATACACTTGAATGATCAATGTTTTCATCACTTCAAGGTAATGCTTTATATTAGCACTTGAAGTGTGAGGATTTAAATTTAAAAAGGATGATGGAGTTTAAAAATCATCAAATAAAAATATCAATTAAATATTGATTAGAAATCAATGGGGTGATAAATAAAATAAAATCCATCCCATTTCTACTGCATTGGATCAACATATAAGTGGGTTATCCCACCATTGATGCTATGGTTTCAATTGAAGCAAGAAGTAGGCTCATGGGGGAGGAATTGAAGAAGTAAAGAAAACAATTAAAATAAAATGAACAATCTATCGTTGTGTGAATAATTTCACAAGGTTTGGTGGGAATAAATTGACACCAAGAGGAGATAGTATCAAATATAGATGGGGAAGAATAGAATAATAATATAAGAACAAATTTTATTAAGAAACACGGATGAATTAATTCAATTTATATGTTGAAGGCAAACTTGAGACAAAAAATTGCATCATAACATTACAATGAAAGAAAGCTCAAAAGATTATTAACTCCTCCACCACCACTTCCTTAAATTGAAATTTTGGGAGCATTTATTGGATCCTCCAATAGTAAAAATCATCCAACATGATTATGGAAGGCTTAGAGTGGGGGATAGTTTCTGTAACTTGGACTTTTCCCCTCTTGACTCAAGGTGGCATCCAGCTTGCAACCACCGAATAGAAGCGTCAAAATGGAAATATAGATTGTCGAATTAGTGTGTTCCATAGACAAAGAAAATGGAGATACAGATGTCTCCTATCCGCCTATAAAATGTGGTCACATTTGGAGTTTTTAATAGGGCGTTATGTCCGAATTAGTGGGGATAGTATTATTGGGAGCAGATTTTTCCCCCAATTTTGATATTCTATTTGGGCCGCCATATTTTCCATCATGGAGGCCGAATTATATCTGGATCCTAACGAATTATTTGTTCCTACATATTTCTTCTATAATCCAATGAAATTTGGGCTTCATTGGGCTTGTGTTGGGGGTCCCATATTCTCATATGTGGGTTGGTATCCAATCTGCCTTCTCCAGAATTATTTCCTTTCATCGCCAAATATCTTCAGCATCTTTTATTAATCCTCCATTGATCCCTGAATTAAAAATGTTCATATTTATGTTTAGATGTAGTTCAAAAAATATTAATTTAAGATATGGATAATTACAATCCTTAAAATCATATGAATCCTTGGGCCTAAATTGGTGTACATTAGGCATGAAGTGAAAAAACGATAAAAGTGGATGTTCAAAAGTAAAATCCACCAATAAAGTCCCAAAAGATCAAAAATGAACTTTTAATAACATTGAAATGTAATTAAAATATTTATTTTTATTGGAAAATCATTATGTATGAGAAATTATATTGGCTATGACGAGATATTTAATTTTTAATCAATTATTTGAATTCAGAAATGTAATTTTGATAATTAATCAGGGGGGTTAATTATGAGATACTAAATTGGCTAAGATGAGATAATTATCTGTGAATTAATTATGTGTTTTTAATTGTAATTGAGATAACTAAAAGGGAGAATAATTATGTGATATAAAATTGTCCATGTTTAGATAAATAATTGTGAATTAATTTTAGTTTTTTGAATTTGTAATTGAGATAACTAATATGTGGATTAATTTTGATATATAAAATTTGTTATGTGGATATAATTAATTGTGAAATAATTATATTCTTTGAGAACATTAATTGATATAATTAATCAGGGGATTAATTATAAGATATCACATTGGATATGTTGAGATAATAAATTATAAATTAGTAATGTTAATTGAGAATTGTAATTGATATAATTAATATGGGGATTAATTTTGAGATATTAAATTGGATATGATGAGATAATTAACTTTCAACAAATTTTGGGTTTTGAGATTTTTGATTGAAAAAATTAATTTGGGGATTAATTACGAGATATAAATTTGGCTATGTAAAGATAATTCTTATTGAATTAATGATGTTCTATGAGAATTTTAATTGAGATTATTAATAGTGGGGGTTAAATAAGAGATATTTAACTGGATAAGTTGAGACAATTAACTGTGAATTAATTATGCACATTGAAAATTATACATGAGATAACTAATCAGGGGAAAAATTATTAGATATAAAATTTGTCTAGGATGAAATAATTAATTGTGAATTACTTATGTGCTGGCGATATTATGATCTACATATTTAATTGTGTAATTGAATACGAATATATGAGATTAAAAATGAGATAATTATTTCTTGAAAATTAATTATGAGATAAGAATTGTGTTTTGGTTTAGTTAAGTGATGAATTAATTAGTGTTATTTGTGCACCTAATAAATTTATGAGTTAACTAATGGACTTGATTATGGCCATTCAGATTAAAGAGAGTACCTTGCCCAATGTTTTTTAGTTTAATGTGAAGCCCTTGTTAGTGTTTTAAATAAAATACTTTAGATTTTTATCCTTACATATAAATGTGAATATGACTTATTATATGTAATTGAAATGGGATAATGAAATTTATGAGAGGTTAAATGATTCATATATTATATCGTGTGAATGGTTAGCCCTTGTATTGGCAGGGGATCCATCAGACTGTAAGAGTCCTTAGAAAGAAACAATATGTTTGTTTTTATGATGATCCTCTAGAGACTGTGGGTTCTCGTTGAGTTGATCCAACAGATAGGCTTCAAGAGCAACTCTTTGTGATGGATGTCAGTGTGTTACTTCCAGATATATACAACATCATTTTATAAAATACCATGAGAGACTGGGGTAGGATGAACATGTGAAATTACATGTTGATTTCCATGATATCACGAGAGATCATTGAGTTTGTCCCAGGGGAAAGACCCTGAGCATTTCCAGTGGTAATGAATATATGTGCATTATGTCTTGGTCCATCCATAAATAATATAAATGGTATATTTTGTTTTGGCACTGGTACATGATTAGTTAATATAAGAGGATACTAGTCATATCTATCTATATATATATACACACTCTTAATATATATATATATATATATATATATATAATTTACATGATCAGAAATATTATCCATGGGTTGAAGCAGGTATCACCTTCATGTTCCCCTTAATAACATAGATGAGTAGTTGGTTAAATATTAAATTAAATTATATATTTGATATACTTTCATGCTATTTAATTTTATTTAATTTTATGGATTGATCAATACACTATTGTTCATGGAATACATATATTTATACATCAAACCATATTTGTGCTGACATTTCACTAGGGTACCTGAGTAGAATCTACTTGTATAAAGGTGCTTGGATGTTACTTTTTGATTTTTTGCCATACCTAGGAGTTAGGTGCAATGGATCGATCGTGATATCAGGATTCTCTTGAAGATCACCCTTATAGATTTGATTATTTTCTATATTTTCTATACCTAGATTTAAAACATGTTGTTTTGATACAAATTTTAGATAAATATTACCATGAAAAAAATCATTGTATAAACTAGCTTTGTCTATTTTGTTTATTTAGTTGATTTTTGTATTAAATTTTCATCCACTATTATATATGTTACTATCTATTTTGACTGTGAATTATGAATATGAGGTTATAGTCTCCCCACTTACTATCCATAGACCCTTGCGATATTCATCCACATTTCGCATACCAGGAGACATGCTTGTGGTCATCTAGTGATGGTTTTGGCTATAGGTTCGATGGTGCACTAGATCAGGAAATTACAAAGTCTAATCTGAGGTTCATTTTTTTCTTTCTTTTTTCTTTAAATTTCTCTATTTGGTTTGTGTATAAGAGACTTGGAAAGTGTTAGTACTAGGTTAATATTCGTTCCTTGGAGTGATCACCCAACGTACGAGAAATGACCATGTGGCCAAGGATGGGAATTGATGTTTATATTGTTCATGGTTATAGTTGATATGATATCACCTCCAGTGATTGTTGTATTTTCTATTTCTTATTGGTATAACAATTTTGAAAGCATTCCATAGCCTGATTTGGAAAAAAAATCATTACACGCATCATCTTAGTAAAATATTGATTTACATTCCATGCATATGACATGCAATGTATTTGAATTAGTAGGAATAATTCTAATTTAGATTGAGTTCCTTGGATGAAATTTCGTGATTTTATTTTCTTTTGCATGACCCAATAGATAGCATAATTCAGTAATATAGATAACATTCTTAGGTGTTTATATTCCATTTTTCCTTTTTATTATCATGTGTTGATGTTGTTCTAGGCTTCTGTATTATAACATGTCGTTCTGTTACTAATTATGAAAAAATGATAGAGATGTTTTTATATTAAAATGGTTGCATGAGTGGAACATTGATTTGTTGCATTTATAATGGGACCTGGTTTCACATGTAATGTGTATGGGAACCTAATATCTAGGAAATTGGTAACCCATGTAATTTAATAATTAAAGAGGATTTCTTACATTGAAAATATAAAATGTAAATTTGTTGTGATAAAGGGGGAAGAAATTCCAGTGTTAAGGTGTATTGGAACCTTAATGGTCTGTTAGGAGTTTGGGAAGACAACATGATTCATTAAACAAGACTTATTGACTGTGGTTGGTTGTCTGGTGTTGTACTAGATCTCGATGGATTTTCTTGGACGATATTTTTTATGTTGGGTAAATTTTAAAGTCTCATTTTTTTAACTAGGTTAAAACATGGTTTTTTAATTTTTTATTATTGTATTGACATGTTAGTTTTAAAACCCCTCTTTGGGATGATGTTTCCTGAGTAGGGTTATTTTAAACATGATTATATTAGGATTAGCTAAAGGCTCAAGGATTTTCATGGACGACTTGATGGGTATTAGGAGAACTGGGCCTGACAGAGGTGTACACAAAGGCTCTGCACTATTTCTCAAACTGTGTTGGCCAGTCGTGCAGGTTAAAAACAGTGTCCAATAGTGGACGCATGCTCAACGCATGATTTGTCAGACCATACGAGTCAAACAGTGAATCTCACCAAGTTTTATGTTTCAGGTTAGTTTATTTAATAAAAAATTAGAAATAAAAAAATTTAATTAAATGTTATAAATTGGGGGTTTTATTTAATTAATGTATCAGTTAAGAATAATATAATAATTTAATTTCGGATGGATTATTTATTAAATTATATTAAAGTATAAATAATTTAATTAAATGACATTGATATGGATAAGTAATATAACTTTATTCATTTGAAAAGAATTAATTTAATTTTAAATGATTATGAGATAGAGTATATATATAACTAAATTGACAAGAGTGTAATTTAATTAAATGATTACTAAATGAACTTTTGGGGGTAATGAAAGAATAGAAATAATAAATGGTAAATTTTAAATGATGTGTAAATGGGGGGATTGGGATTCATTTAGTTAAATTCAAGGAAATGATGAATCTTATTAAATTAATGTGAAATTGATTATTTGTATAATTAATATTAATGATATAATGAATTTAATTAGTCATTGCGATGTGTGGATTACTATTTAATTAAAATATTTTCAGAAAATTTAAGTAAATATTTTTGTGTTGGATAATTTATTTAATTAAATTTTTTGGAGGAGAATTTAATTAAACGTTCTGTTAAATGTGGCGTTGGTGTTTTGTCTAATTAAATTCAAGGATATGATTAATTTCATTTGTGATGAAAAATGGGGGTTTAGTTTAATTATATTTTATTGAAAATTTATATTTATATTATGTGTTTTTAGATAATTTATTTAATTAAATTTTCATTAAATATATTTAATTAATTGATTTTTTAATTTTGGAGTCCGTGTTTTATCTAATTAAAAACAAGGTTCATGTGAATTTAATATTTTCATAAAAAATGGGGTAATATTAAATAACTAAATTCTTTTGATATAGTTTAATTCAATGATGATGTGTTGGGAAATTTATTTATTTAAATTTATTGTAGAAGAATTTAATTATATAATTTGATAAATGTGGAGTTAGGGTATTATCTAATTAAATTCAAGGTTAATATGAATTTAATTTTTTGATGAAAACTGGGATTTTATTTCATTAAATTGTATTGCGAGTATTTAATTAAATAAGGATGTGTTGGAGAATTTATTTCTTTAATTTCATTGAAGAATAATTTAAATGAATTATGTGTTAAATGTGGAGTTGGGGGTTTATAGAAATAAATTCCAGGATAAGATGGAATGTAACTATTTGATGGGAAATCAGGATTTTTTTAATTCAATTTATTTGAGAGGATTTAATTAAATAATTCTTTATTTGTGATTTAATTTAAATAAGTTTATTGTAGAAGAATTTTATTAAATGATGTTTAAATAAGGATTTTTGGGTTTTATAAATGAATAGTTTTATCAAATGATATTTATATTAATGGTTATAAAATTGTAGTTTTATTTAGTTAAATTGAGGTTGAGGAATTTAATTAAATGAGATGAGATGAATATTTTTATCTATGTAAATTATCATTGACGAAATTTAATTAAATTATGTGAAATGGTCATTTATTTTATTTTATTGACGGTGAAGAAAAATTTAATTATTTGATGTGAAATGGGGTTTTTATTTTAATTAAATTAAATGATGGAAGAATTCAATTAAACATCATTAGTTGGAGAAATAGTTTAATAAAAATCATTTGAGGTTAATTTTATAAAATAATGTGTTAATGGAAATTTCAAGTTTATAAGAGGGGTATAATATTAAATGGTATTAATAATAATATGATGGATATTATTATTATTATTATTATATTAGTTCGTATATTTTAAATTAGAATGTTTAATTTATTTATTGAGAAAACAAAGGTGGAGGTGCACACCCCTCTTCCCCTATTTGATGTTGCAGCCCTCCTTCTCATATATGGTTGTGGCACCACACCCCAATCTCTCTGAACCCTCTTCACATGTCATATCATGTTAGTTTCGTCTTGAAATTTTACTACCTCGGAAAGATTAATCCTTCTCAATGTGATCCGTTATTCGCATCAGCTATTTTGGCTCTCTATTAACCAGTCTCCATTAGTCTGAAAACCATGATTTGTGCTTAATTCCGTTTCTTTATTTCATTCAATTCTACAATGTGAAGAAGATGTATTAGGTACTTTTGATACATATTCTGATGACCTCCACTGAAGCCATGGTGGTTTGACATGATTTTGGACTACAATAGTCAATTTTTTTAAGTATAAACACCCATTAATTGGTTTCTCACCCCTTTAATTCAGTGCATATAGTTTAACTGAGTTGTGGATAATTAATAGGGATTTTATTAGTCTTCTACAGACTAATTTTGGGTTCCTAATATTGTTATATGGTGTGGTGTTAACACAGTGTACATGTTCTTTATGGATGAAGTGTTTGTACGCAAGCGGGGCGCGGTACAAGTTAAAAAGTCTCGGCTCTTCCAATTCGTTATGGTATGGTCCTCAACATTGCTTAAATTATTAAAATTCAGTAGATGATTAATTTCCATTGTTAGGAAATATGACTAAAAATTTTGAATTATTTTTTATTGTTAAAAAATAATTTATTGGAATACAAAATTACATTTTTGTAACCAAACCCTTCCAACAAATGTGTATTTCCTTCAATATTGAAACATAATGAGTAGACTGATATGTTATATTAACTTTCTATTTTGTGTTTTTCTACTGATGATCTTACATGTTGACCCATCTGGGTTATGTGGTAATTATTTGTTTTGGGAGTGATAATATGATATTATTAATTATTAATTAATGAGTGGGATATATCGAGAAAATTATTTGATAGTTAATTATGTGCTTTGAGATTTTTAATTGAGATAATTAATCAGGGGATTTTGTATAAGAAATTAAATTGGCTAATTTGAGATAAATAATTGTTAATTAATTATGTTCTTTGAGAATTATAATTGAGATAATTAATTGAGGGATGAATTATGAGATACAACATTACCTATTTTGGTATAATTAATTGTGAAACACTTATGGTATTTTAGAATGTAAAATTAATTGGGGGATTAGATAAGAGTCACTAAATTTGTCTAAGATGATATAATTAATTGCTAATTAATTTTGTGTTTTGAGATTTTTAATAGTGATAATTAATTAGGGGATTAATTATGAGATATAAAATTGGAAATGATGAGATGATTATTTATGTTCTTTTAGAATTTTTATTTAGATGATTAATTAGGTTATTAATTGTGATATAATAAATTGGATATGTTGTCATAAAAATTATGAATTAATTATGTTCTTTTAGAATTTTAATTAATATAATTAATTAGATGATTAATTAAAAGATATTAAATTTGCTATGATGAGATAATTATTTTTGACTTAATTTTTACATAATTTTGTGTCTTTAGATTTTCATTTGAGATAAGTAATCAGGGGATTAATTATGAGATAAAATTTACATTGTTGAGATAATCATTATAAATTAATTATGTGCTCGAAAAATTTTAGTTGAGATAATTAATTCTGGGGAATTATTATTAGATATAAAATTGGATATGTTGAAATAATTTATTATGAATTAAATAGGATCTTTGATAATTTCAATTTAGATAATTAATTAGGGGATTAATTATGAGATATATAATTTGGCTAAGTTGAGATAATTAATTGTGATTTAATTATGTTCCATTGATATTAGGATCTAGATATTTGATTTTTGAATTCAATATATAGAGTTTATATTTATAATGATATAATTAACTCTAGAAAAATAATCTTGAGATATGAATTTTGTTGTTGATTAATTAATTGATGAATTAATCAATGGGTTTTTTGTACCTAGTTATTTTTTTACTTAACTAATGAATTTGAGTGTGACCAATGAGACGAATAAGAGGCCCTTGCACCATGTTTTTTAATTGAATGTGAAGCCCATGTTAATTTTTTAATTGAAATACTGAAGATGGTTTGTGATAAGTATAAGTGGGAATATGGTTTCTAATATGTAATTGAAATGGGTTTATGAAATGCAAGAGGTGTTAAATGCTTCATGCATTGTATGTTGTGAACGATTATTCCTAGTATAGGAAAGTGGAGGCAAGGGCCCGTGAGAGCCCTTGTGATTAAATAATATGTTATTTTGTGTGATATTTCTCTAGAGATTGTTAGAGATCGTGCAATTATGCCTAGGGATAGACCGTTTGTGGTAATCTTGGTGACGAATGTCTATGTGTTATGTCAGAATCCATCCAAATTGGTTTCTAAAGGACTGTGAGATCCTTGGGTAGGAAGCCCGTCTAAGCTTCCAAATTGATTTACATGATACCATTAGAGCTCTTGGATTTTTTACTAGGGGAAGGACCATGAGTGCTTCCATAGTATTTTATTTTTGTGCATTATGTCTTGTTCCAGGACGAAATAGTATACAGGGTATATGTCCATTTTTGGCATTGGTGCACGCATGGTTCATAAAAGAGGATTCAAAGCATATCTATTAGGTTATATGTGTGTGTGTGTGTGTGTTGGTGTGTCTAGATAAAAAATTACTATATATATATATATATACATAATTTACATGATGAGACATATCAGCACTGGGCTAAAGCAGATATCGATGTTCGGTGTCCCTTTGGAGTCTGTACGAGCTGTTGGATTTTTATTCAATTCTATTATTGCTTCGATATAATTTCACAATGTTTAATTTTATTGCATTCTCTCTATTATAATATAGTATTTTGGTCCCATCCTACATAGATTTATATCTCTAACCCTATTCTAGAAACCATTGTACAAGGGTACCTGAGTATACAGTAGTTGTTTACAGGGCCTTGGACATTTTTTGTTGGTGCCTACTTGTACGTAAGAGTTCGGAGAAAAGGACTGAGCATGAGATCAGGATTATCATGGAGATATCCCTTGGGGCTTTGAGTCTTTTCCAAATTTTCTATACTAAGATGTAAATAAAGATACCTTGTTTACTTCTTTAAATTATGAAACAACATGACTTGAATTCATTGTATAAACATGTTTTGGCTATTTTGATTATTCATTTGATTGTTGTATTATATCTTCTTCCACTGTAATTTGAGTAACACTTTTTTCCACTATAAATTCATAATATAAGTGTATATTCTCCCCAAAAACTACCCATGGGCCCTCTTTTCTAGTCGGGAGCCTCTAGCATACGGGGAGATGTTCTTGAGGTCATGTGGTGTCTAATTTGGCGACTTCTTTTAGGGTGATTCGGGTCAAGACATTATAACAACAGATCCCTAGGACCATATTACAATGGTTTGATATAGTCGAATAAGTCATAAATCATTTATCCAAATATTTCTAAGATGAATATTATCATGAGAGAATACCCTAGATCATATAGTAAATCAATATGGAAAGAAATGACTGCTCAGGTAGAGTAGGTTGTTGGTTCTAGGGAAAAAGCTAAGAAAATTTGTTTCTAATTTGAAGTCTACACATCTGAAATGCATGAGGGTAGGTTACCACATAAAATATGGTTTCATTTACAAAAAACTTCATAACAATTATGTTTTGGTGGTGGTAGTTTTGAAAGTGATGAATGACTCATCCATTATCTTTTAATATGTATGATATATTAGATTTAAATGCTACATGCATGGTAATCCATTTTATTTTCTCATAAGGATGTCTGGAAACACAGTATCTCCAATGACCTACTCATCTCTTCAGATCATTTCACGATAAAATAACTAAAGTGATCCAAATATTCTTCTCTAATTTTGTTTTAGCTTATTTATATTCCTAGTAGATGGATGAACTATGGAGAGACCAGGGATCAATTAATTCAAAGGACTCACTATATAGTGAAGGAGGGGACATCAAAATTGAGGGGGACATGGAGAAATTTAATATGATAATAGTGTTCCCAAGGATTGTAAGATGGTCTTTTTAATGTATTTGACATGTAATTATCTTTTGGATGAATGATTTATAGGCGGGTCCTTTTACCTGATGTAAAAAGAATAGAGGGGTGGATAATGTTTTATTACAATGATCTGGGACTATTTAATGGGAATATAATGCCCCTTTTTAATAAAATTCTACTCACAAATTTTTCATTTATTCTATTACATCAATCATTGATGTGTATCTGCTTTTCATCCAAGGAAATCATAGAGTATATCGTCTAATACCCCGATACATCAGAGGAATATATAAGATATCAAGAGATATTAATGTATTCATGAGAGTATTCATGGAATAGAATTGCATGGATATCTATCAATAATAATATTTATAATCTTACAGGTTATCATCACTCTTGGATAAAATGCATTCCTCTCAATAGTTAGATATTGAAGTGGTAAGTAGAGATATCGATAGATTTGGAGACCTACCCAAAAAATGAATGGGGTTATCCTTTATTTGATGATCATACTATGATGGATGATCAATTAGATTCCATTTTATTAAATAAGGAATAGTTAACATGTGGAAAATAACAGAAAATGGCTATAATTAGGAGATTATATTGCGAGATATAATATTTCTTGCATAAAAGAAAAACATAGAATTAATAGCTTAAATAGACTAATGGATAATGGATTGTTCTCAAATGATAGGGGTGAAGTGATGGAAATGGAATATTAATACATAAAATCATTATTAGTGGATCACAATTTATAGACATTAAGAGGATATTTGAGAGACTTATATGATATCTTTGAAGTCATATCACTATGGGTGAATGAGATGGAGATCAAGCTATTGTGTGTGATTCCAAATGAGGTATAGGGGAGTAGTGCAGTATAAAACCCTAATTTGATAAGTTTGAATGGGGATGATGGTTTCTTAGGATAATTCTTCATAGGCTCCCATGAGGTGATTAAGAGGGATATGATGAACTCTTTGCAATACTACATTCGAGTTTAAAATCATCGACAAATGGCATGTGGAAAAAAATTATCGCGGTCTAATGTGAATGAAATTGGTTTCATGGATTAGTATCATTCAATATGCATGTATCCTTTCTATGGGAAGGGTGACATAATCACCAGGATGGATTGCTACTAAACAATATGATTAATGATTGGAAGGAAAATCCAAGGATTGATCGGGGAAGCCAAAGATATTATATATAAAATTTACTAAAATTCATTTCGGAGTTATTTTGAAATAAATCAATAAATGAACATGTCATAAGATAAGGATTATTAGAAATTCATTATAAGGGTCATTTACCATATGGAATTATCTCCAAGGGTCATTGATCTTATATTATGTTGATTTAGTTTAACTTGGTTATAAAATTATTTTATTGGGTATGATGTTTGAGTTTTTAAAAGTGGTAATATAATTATGAAAATGAGATATATTGTCCCCAACATTTTTATCCTCTCACATGATGCATTAAGATTCTATTTCAACTGAAGCCTTCATTCTGGTTGGATTGGATCATAAATAAGTGTCACATACCAAGGGAAATTTCAAACCTATTATTTTCCTGTGATAATATATTATTTTCAAATGGGATTAAGAGATAATTAGAGGGGATCAATTAAATGCTGAAAGAATATTTTTTCGGAGTTGTAATTTGGAAAATCAAGATAATTTATACTTCTATACCTCAATAAAATGAGTGAAAAATAAGATTATTGTAATGTGGAATATGTTGGTGATGAAGAGAGGGTCATTCCCGATGGAGTATTTGTGTTCCTTTGTTTCCCAAAAAGAATTAAGGATTAATCATCATTAAAGAGTCATAAATAGAATAACTTGACATATATTAAAAAGAAAAAAATTATATTTATCCTTTTTATATCGGATTTCATTGTTGAACATTATGTTAACTTCTATTTTGATGCATTTCTTTCCCACCTTGGATGTAACTAAAAGGGTGATATCTAATATGGAGAGTCTAACAGTATCATTTCTATGGTATGTAAAAATGGAAGGGGAAAACCATTGGTCATCTTGTACCATATTCACTAAACCCATTTCATAGGGAGGCACTGGTATCATGAGTGAATCCAGGTAAGTACATGAAATTATTACAAAGTTAGAATCCGAGTTCGTCATGGGGTAATATATATGGAGAGATATTATGCATGAAAAGTATGGGGAGGACATGACATGAAAAAGGTTGATCTAGTCAACCAAAATGAAAATTATCCATCTATTCCCAGTTTCCTAGCATTGTCACACTCAGTGTATAGTAGGCAATGCGGTCATTAATTTATGGTAGAATAATTGAGTGGATAATAGATTGTGATTTCCATGTTGCCATGTTCTAAAAATCACATTTTGAGAGGCTAATGGTACCCTAAATTTTTTCATGAAATATATGATGGGAATCAGATATCCATCTTTGATACATTATAATAAATAATCAACTCGACATGTGTATCTCCAAGGGATCAACAACAGACATTTTTTTAATCTAAAGACTTCCTTATATTCAATAGGGAACTGAATAATAGTGATTATTGGTGGTAGATTATGTTTCAATGAAATACCATCAATGATCAATTGTTTATATTGCATGTGAGGAATAATTTATTACTAAAAGAGGATAAATTGTAATGAATGGGACTAAACAAATATTCGTATTGTGTTTGTTGTATGAAATAGGTGACATAAACAAATAGAATTCTATTTTATAAAATTAAATGGGTGACGTTGTATTGGCATGAATTTAGGGGGTTCCCAGGTTAGTTGGACCATGGGGAGTCATAAGATGATTTTATATAAAGGTGGTTCTAGGGAACTGGATTTTTGGTATTGAGATAATGTGTATTGCAATGAGTTTGGACCTGAGAAGATAGAGTATATGAACAGATATGAATGGAGAACAGAACAAAGGGTCTACAGTAAATTTAACAAGTACCGTATTTATAAACAAAAGTATGCTAGTAGAGTAGATCATGTTCTATAACGTATGATGTGGTTCTCTTTTTATACATCCATACATAGTTTTAGACTCTCCTACCAACTTGGGGACACCGAATTGGGTTATGATAGTGGGTAAGATGGAAAACCATGCTCTAGAATCTATAATTGAACACGAATATGTCATGTATAATGGGTATTATTCATGGTGGAGGTGTGGCGAGGGATGATTGTGGATCTTTCATTGAAACCTTTACTGCATATTATGATGGAAGATACTACCTCCAAGATGATGCTCAGTAAATTTTATCCATTATATTTATATTCTATTAGATTAATATCACTCTTTAGGTTATTGAGACTGAATAAATAACGATATTCAACATACTAAAAGGCAAAGATAATACCTCGTGGGTTATACCATATGGCATAATACGTTTTAGGTAATTTATGATTAATCATATAGAATATAAAAATACATGGTTGGAATGGAATGTGGTTGAGGACATTCTATCATCCACGTCCTCACAAAGTGATATCATATCCTAGTTCATCAACACCCGGTATTTTCTAGTGGAGGTGATTATATATTTTAGGGAAGATTCTTTGGGCCTTCAATATATCAGAACCCTATGATTACATGATCATTTTTTATATTTTTTTTCTATTTTACTATAATATGATTTGATATAACCATGAAAAATAAATCATGGTGAAGGGAATAATGTTATATAGGTATTAGTTGATCTCCTTTAAATAATACAACATATCATTATTATCATAAATTATTTCCCACAGAACAGACTTTATATGATATATATTAAGGATTTTGTAAGATTACATGGAGTATTATCTTATATTGTATATGCTTGAGATTTTATGCTTACCTTGACGATCTAGCATAGTTATCAAAAGTCTCTATAAATGGACTTAGATTTTATCACATCATTTCATCCTTTATTTATGGTTAGTTATAGAGAATAATTAAAAACATATAGTATATACTATGATCATTTTTATGGTTTTATGGGTTTTTTATATCGACAAAATATCTAGTTTTCTATTCTTTTGATAAAACATTTCACTCAATCATTCCAATGGATCCATATGATGAAAAATATGAATAACTTTATAGAACTCCAATGCAGGAGAATGAAGATTAAGAAGAATCGTATTGGAACTAGAGATTGATTAATTAATGTAAAATAATGTTAGGTAAATTTAGAAACACAAAATGGATGTACAGAGTCAATAAAAAATTATGATAAAATACTCTAATATGACCTAGAACATGATCTTAGTAACAGTGTATTATTTTAAATATATCTGAGGATAATGATTGTGATGTTTGGAATGAATTTATAGTTATTATAAAGATATGTAATTATTTTTAGACTCTTCAACTCATTGGAAATTTATCTTAATATTTATTACGACAACCAATTATCCCTCATATTGAAAATTCATTAAATATGACTCCCTAAAGAAGTACACACATGATCCATTAAATATAATGAACATAGAGTTCATATAGGTAAAAATTTATCCTTCTTATATATTATAACAAGTGTATCATTTATAATTTAGAGATAAAATATAATTAAAATGAAAACTATAATGGTAAAATAATTTTGGTGAAACAACAATTTTAAAAAAAATATTTGTTGGAATGTGAGGATGTATTGACATTGAAGTATCCACATTTTTATGTGTTAGAGTGATGAGTTTTTAGGGAGGATTTTATTTATTGGTGGGTACAACATAACACATCATTTTTCCTTGAATTATATCTTTCCAATAAAAAAAATTCATTGGTATCTTACATTATATATAACTATGAGTTTATATTTCATTATACGCAACACTGAGATTTAACAAACCTTGATATATTCTTAAAATCATTATATATATTTAATCCTTATAATATATATTTTAATCATAAAAACATAAATAGTAATTACGAAATTTCAAATAAATTCATAATGTTTTTTATGAAATAAACATATTTATAATAATTAACTTTTTTTAAAAAAAATGTCTTAATATATTATGAAAATTATTATTTTCTCGATTAAAAATGTTTTTATTTTATTTTCAAAATAGTTAAGAAACGAAAATTTTAAATTATTTATATTACTAATTTATAAAAATAAACATAATGGTTCTAATCTATTTGTTAAGAATATATCGGATATAATATTTGGGAATTTTATGAAAAGTAAATTTTTTTAGTGAATAATATTAATACATGTGTTTATTTGGAAATAAATTTTAGTTTACATATTATAGAAATAAAAATTTTAATTGTTTTGAAAAAAAAAGTGTTCAATGATATATTAAATTATTCAACATAGTATTTTTTCCTCAATTTCATATATAATTTTGATATTAAATCATTCTCTATTTGTGATAAATAATAACCATGAATACAGTATTTCTCATCTTTTCCATGGGCTTAATTTAAAATAAATTATTCCGCTTATATGAGTTGAATAGAGAAAATTTAATTCCATATTTTGAATAATCATTTCTTATATTATATTAAAATTTCTATTATATTAATATTCATTATGTGTAGTAAGAAATATTTACAATGATTATGGTAAAAATTAGTGTACTAAGGTGTAAAAAAACAATTAGTGTTAAAGAAGAATAAAATATAAAAAAAACAATTTCTTTGGATTTATTACACAATTTAATTTTTAAGGATCTAAAATGAATCATTTCTTATCCTTGTGTAATGTAAAAAATGTGGTTAACCATTTTTAATTTAAAAAATTACTTACGTTCCCCTCATGTAACATATAAAATTGTACCGCCTATCCTCTCATCACCACACATCATGAGCATTATGGTTACGCCAATAAAAAATGAAATACATGAAATAATTACCAATTATTATCTTAAATTAATTGGTTTTCTTCATAAATCCATCGTAAATTATGATTATTGCAATCATAGGGTGGTTACCCAAAAAAGAGGTTGCAATCATTAATGAGTATTTTTTGTATTCTATTTTTTTCAACATCATTAAAATTTGTTATAAATTTATATTACAATAACAAAAATATCTATTATAATATTGAGTTGTTACTATACAATTTTAATGTGATATATCCATCTCTACTTTTTTAAAAAGGAAATGATAACATCGCTTTTGTGTTTGGAGGAGTACCACATCACGTAGTAATGTGACACTTATTCCATAAATAATTCTCACTAATAATTATGTTGATGGATATAATTAATGTATATGATATTTTTATCATAAATATACTTCTTAATAGTGATATCACATATATCTTCTTATATTCTATTTCATATAGTATATATCAACAATGGTCTCGTGTGCTGTAGACTCACACCTCACGAAATTATGATAGTCATTTTTCACATTTTTTACATTAAATAAATTTTTGGGTCCATTTAATGTTTATCTATAATATATATTATATATTAAATATTTTTAATGGTAATTTTCTATTAAATTTTATTTTACTTTTTTCCTTCGATAAAATGGAAGTGGCGTACATGCATACTTACGACATACCATATCCATGAATAATGTTATTTTTTCAATCATTAAAATTTATTTATTCAAATAAAAAAATATATATTGGATATGTATTATATTAAAATCCTAGTAAAAATTTTAGATATTATGTATATTTGACAAAATTATGAGGGATGAAATGAATGAATCCAAACAAAGGAGAAAATGAACCAGTTACTATGTCATGTGTAATTTATACAATGAATTGTTGATAAACATATAAAAAAAATTAATAAGTTCAAAATATATGATATGATATATATTATCATTATTATTTAATTAATTTTTTAAAAAATTATATATATTTTTAATGTAATCTATATATCATTATAATAATGATAAACTTTAGGTAATGGATTTATGTCTTAATTTTTTCTTCTTATAAAAAAATACCTTATTCAGAAACTATATCTTTTAGGTGGTATATATAATAATCAGTAATTAATTTTTTTATAATTATAATTAATGTTATTTTTTCTATGTATCTCTTTTATTATCTATATTTTGATGTGTTTTAATGTTCCGAATTTAGCAAAGAAATAAGTAATTTTTGCATCTACTATCCTTATGGGATAAATTTGTCATGTTATGGGACTATATTATTTTTTTAATTAAATATAATACCCATTTATTTTAAAAATATTTAAATTATAAATTTTTAAGATATTTTCTGATTCATTTAATGTTGTCATTTCATTGGTCCTTATGATTAAAAGATACTAATGTGTATGTTTTTAATGATAAAATGACAACATTAATTGGGATTGTTTATCATACTGATTTAAAGAAATAATAATTATAATAATTCTATCATTAAATACATGGAATATATTATATTATTTTTTTAAAGATATTTTTTATTGTAGTTTTATTTCGCACTGTTTATAAACTCAATATTTCAATGTAATTTCTTAAATAAAAATAATCCTTATTTCACTCTATGATTTTAAATGTGTTCTAATTGAAACAAATATTCAAAAAAATGTTTTAATTTTTTTATTATCATTATAAAAATTTGTTATTAACCTAAAAATTACCCATGTTTTAATTTTTTCAAATTTTTTTTAAAATATTATTTATGAATTTTTCTATAAAATTATTTTTTTTCTTTTAAAAAAATAGAAATTTTTTTACTTAAATTTCATAAATCATATTTTCCTTATCTATTATAAATCATTGATTTTATTCATAAATTTTATGTATCAATAGATATTTAAATTTTATCGATTATGAATAATTTTTAGGAACTCTTGTTGATTATTATATGTTTCAAATTTAACAAGGGTGTTTCCTTCATGAAATGTTACAAGTGTTCTTTAAAACTAATTTTACAAATCATATTACACCCTTTTATGATACTTATGGTTTATTGGGGATATGATCTAATGATTTAATTTTTTTCTTTATCTGGATGGTTTTTTGGTTTTCATTACATTATGTTTATTAATATCATTTCATTTGCATATGTAATACCATAAAAATGGTTAAGAATCCATATTATTTATCTATGTTTCATGTATTGATGAAATTATTAAATTATTTTAAAACATATATATTTTCCATATTATATACTATGATGAAATTATTATTAAATCCATTTCCATTCATTGGATTTTATATGATTAATTTTTAGGATCTTGAGGTTCAAAATTGAATTTTTTTCTAAATGAGAGTGGTGAAAACTATATCTTCTTATAATACATTAGGTGAGAACTAATATATCATGATATATATATATATATGGAATAAAGGGTTAATAATGACCTGTAAGGGACTCATTCCATTATAAAAGTATTGGGAAGGAACCATTACTACCACTATGGGTTGGGGAGTTAAACCAATCTACTATGGATGCCTTTAAAATAGGCCTTGAACTAATAAAAAACGTATTTTATATACATGATTTCATTCCACATATATATTTGTACACCACTGTATTATTTTCATGGTTCATGTTATTTTATTTCATTATGATTCATGCCTTATTAAAATACATGACTTTTTCCATGACTCGTGTTTATTATATATAACGTGTTGGTGGTACCATTCAAATATTACTCTCGTGTTCTCATACTGTAATGATTATGATATATTGAAATATCTATTTTTTACCATTACTTACCATCTGATATCAAAATTGATTCTTTTTTCATTATCAGTGATATGATGTAAGGTATTATATATGATACATCTGCGAATGGTTCATATTATGAATAATATTGTGTAAATGAAATTGATCACATATAGAAAAGTTCTCTATGTGTCTATGTTTCTAAATTTACTATACCAATAGGCTAATTTCATGGATCATTTATTAATGTAATGAATATTCATTTATTATGATTTATTAATTTTTTATAAAAATTTTGAGTCTTTAAATTTATTAAATGAATATATGGAATTATATAAATCTCTTCTACTAATTATTGTTTTTTAATGTTATTTAAATTTTGTTCATTATGATATATCTATTTTCCAACAGTTGAATTTCATTAAATACCTTAAATATTTTATTTAATTGACAGATCATAATTATTGTCATTTAATTTAATCAAACCAATAGAGTTAAATAATGTTACATAAAATAATGATGATATTAAGATATAATTATTCATTCAGTTAGTTTTTCTCGATGGTTTCATTAGTTTAATTTTTTATTTCATGTGATTGTTTTATTAAATTATGAATTTATAATTAGATTATAAAGAATATATTAGTGAAAAAATCATATTCCATAATATGAAGAATTATTAGCTAGTTAATGTTAGATATTTTATTCATTGATTATAAATTGATGTTAAAATAATTTGTAATTCCTGAATTTTGAAGTGTTTCCAATATGAAATAGAAAATTATCATGATATTTTTAGGTATATGAATGACTTGGTTTTATATTTGTTCTATTGTTGTAAATAATATTTTTGATTAATTTTTTTGAATATTTCTATAATTATGTAATAATGGATTCTTTTTAAATTATTCTGATTATTGTGGAATGATTCACTCTATGTATAAAAATATTAGAACTATTTTTTACCATATCCCATTATATAATTTGTATTCTATGAGTGGATAATAATTTATTGTAATTGGAAATCTGGATAGTTTTAATTCACATTTGATAATTTCTATAGTTTATTTAATTAATGACCACAATATAATAGTTATCAATATAAGAACACTACATGAATGAAAATTCAAATTTATAAATTTTTATGAATATCTAATGAATCAATTCATAGTTAATCTATGATAATATAAATAATTACAGAAGAAATATTATTCGTCACACCTCAAAATGATGTTTTAATATTTTATGTTTCATTTATTTTCAGGAAATATTTTTATCAAAAATAAATTATTTTTCATTGTAATGTGTCATATATAAGAATAATGAAATTACCAAATAATAAATATATATATCATTGTTTACCCATAACGGTTGATCATTTTTTATTGATACGATTCAATACAAGATTTTTTTAATGGAAAATAAAAATAATATTAAAATGTGATTTGAATATTTTAAATTATAAAATACCCTATGAGAATTTTATTATTTCAGGTTTAAATTATATCATATATTATCACATTGTTTTATTCAGTGATAATCTGGTTGGAATATTTTAATATTATTTTGAAATAAATGATAATATATTGTTTTAATTAATTTTCAATAAATAAAGATAATTTGTAGAGAATATTACTTATTGGCATGTTAAATTATGTTATATGAAATTATAAAATAATCAATTTGTGGTACTATATTATTTTTATATATGTTGATAGAAAAAATATTTTTGAATTGTTAAATAAATAATTAAATGAGTGGAAATGATACTATATCAATAAATATAAGTGATACAAATGGTATTAAAGAATACTAAATAATAATAAAATACGAGTAAAATATTTTTCATAATAGTAAAATAATTCTATTTATATTTATGTAGATCCATATTTTAATATATATCATTTAATGATGAAATATATTAGGACATAAGAGGAGGAAGTGGTTATATGATTTATAGTAACCCTTATATGGAAATGCAATCGCATACACTACAATATGATATCTATGCTACATAAATTTATTATTTATTTTCAATCATTATATTTATTATACATTAAATGTATGAAATGAAAATAATAAATAGGTAACTATATTAATATTTATTTTATAAAAATTTTTCTACTCTTTTTTGATTAAAATGATTATTGTGTCCACAAAAAAAATATTAATATGTAAAAAAAATTGACATGTTCTATTAATTCAATAATTATGTCTCAATTTTACTAATTATTTGATAATTTTTCCTTTTTCATGGGTTATATATAGTTATGGTATTTTAAACATGTTGTGGCAAGGTTGGTGGAAACATTATATTATTTCAGGATACAATAGTCCCATTTAAGACATTGTGGGTTTCTTAGGTGGATAGAATAAATCCTATAAAAAATATAAAATATATTAGGCTCTAAGGCAGAGCCCTATCTTCCATGTTGTTAATTCCCATCATGTGGTGGCCAGCTTATTTTTTTCTCATTTCATTTATAACCCTACAAGGACACATTATTTATATAAATGTTTTTAGAAAACCATCAGAAACAAAAATTGTCATATTCTCCAAAACTTTTTAGTTACATAATAATATATGATATTTATCCATTATATTTTCGGTTCTCCTATCCCCACCAATATACAAAATTTTATCCTAAGTCAATATTCTATAATTTGATTATAATCGTGTGTGTTCTTATTAATTCATGATGAATTATATCCTCTTATCATTGATAAAAACTAAAAAGATCATGGTTGTATAGATTAGATAAATTTCTATTTGAATGTTATGTTAATAATTTTTTTTACATTATAGATTCAGCAACCAAATTCATTAAATTATAGTATATATATAATCGTATATATATTTTTATCATAAAAAATTTTCTCAATATTTTTATCCATGACCTACATTAATGGTGTATTTTCTCCTCAAACGTGATCTAATGATTCTTATACATGTTCTGGAAATGTTTATAGAATTTATGGGTTATTATGGACTCATATTTCATCCATATCAATTGATTGTTGTTTCTCCTATGGTAATAAGAACTATAATTGATCTCAAATTTTATATTCTTTCATCAATTCATTATTACAAAGTTCGTGTATCGACTTATATCACATATTTTTTATTTTTGATCTTAAGATTTTTATGTGATTATATAATGAAAACATATATTTGATAATTGATCACATATGTTTTATGAAGACTATATCCATTATAAATTAGTATATGGATTTTTAATTTTAACCTTGTATACATATTTTAACGAGTCATTCTTATTGTTTTCTATTGTTGATATAGGATTATATATAAGGAGTCCCCCTATAAGAGTGATGCTTATGATACTAAACAATATACCTATGGTAATATCTCATATGGTATGGGTCAAACATGTTTTTTGTACTGTTTTATCACATGAGTATGTGTCTTACATGGTCAGATGACATTTTTTAAGGGTGGTGATGATGTAGGTGGAGAACGTTACTGAGGACTCAACATAGGTTTTGTGATTTTTTTAGTAATTACATGTTAAATATATTTGATTTACATTAAAATGCGGTAGAATTATTTATATTAATAACCTATGTAAATGTTGACTATTGGAATCCTTTTGTGCCTTTTACTTAAACCCTTATTGAATATTTTTAGGTGGATATCAATTTTTATTGAAAATCATTTAGTCAATGGGAAGGACATAGTGTTGGATTATTGAGAATGTTTTTTAGATGATACCACATTGTACGATGGAAAATGTTATGGATGTTATTATCAATTTTTTATATTTTTAAATAAAAACATTGACACATCACCAATGGGGATCCCCTTTAATGTCTATTATTATATTTTTTATATGATATATTAATATTTCATAGGATGTAATCTTTTTATTATACTAATATTGAAATTATTATTTATTAGTTCCTTATTTTTTGACTTATTATATTCAATTCTATTATTACTATATGATGGCTATCTAAAACCTATGAAATAATATACTTATTATTTTCTTTTAGAGCATTCTACGTTTCTACAAATTCATTCTTATATGTAGGGATGTATAAGTTTGTCTAGAATCCTAGCAAAAACTCAATGGGTTGGATTATGGTGTTACAAATTATTATAAGAGACCAATGTTTACTAATAATTTTCATTTATTTTCCTTCATTTTTGGTAGAGTAAAAAAATATAGGTTTTTTGTGACTCTATCAAGGGAACTATTTAATTTTAGAGACTCAAATGTATAGTGCACCTTTGAGTTTTCACAATGTATGATTTTTTCTCTTTCTACTAGAGAGTAATTTGTTAAGCGATTTTTCATGAATTATTTATTGAATTACCTTTTTTGTCCTTATTATTTTTTATTTGTGATTATATATATGGTTATAACAGATGTTTTATAATTTTATGTTTGACATGGGTTATGATTAAGTTTTAGATGATTATTCATTCCCCTATGGTAGCCTCTTACAAGGAACTTTTTTTTGAACGATTTCAAGTTAATGTGTTCTGTAAATTTTCTTCTTGTTCATGTTGTATTCTTTATATATAGGTTTTTTTAGAAATTTAGAAAATTACAATATGTAAGAATTTTGAACTGGTAGTCACATAACATGTCGTGATGGATGATGAAACTATGAACGTAAGCCTATTTTCCCTCGCGGGATGAGTAATAGAACCAATCAATCATGGACTCTTCTGTATAGTTTTAGTTTAGGATGTAGGACTTGATAGGGAATAGCAATTGATGGAAAACTATGATCATTAACGATAGAACTATAATCCACATTCCTTTGAGAGAAATGGATGGCCTCATGACACATACTATTGGATACAGTTCATCGATATGATTCTTGTCATTTTTTGAGGACACATAGGGTTATAATTTCTATATTCTAACTTTTATGCCATAGGGTGTAGTTGGGAGATGGTGGATGTTGAAATTTAAGATGATATACATGAATTGATGACATAGTAATCCATAATGCTAATATTATTGGTGTAATTATTACCCAATTAATTAAATATATTCCATGATCAAAAGATCATATAGGAATAGTAGGAGAGATAACATTGTCATCCTACTCATTAGCCATCACAAATTTGATTCTCTTTTATCCTTCTATATCATATAATATAGACAAAAATAAAATGTTGTTCTTGAATTTTCTTAATGTAAATCTAAAATATCAGTATAGTATCTTTTATTTGAAAACAAATATTGTAGTAGTTCAAAATTAATATACGATAGTTATTGGCACTGAAGAATATAATGATGGAAAAAATATTCTAGATATTAGTTGATCAACAAATGATTTCTCATAAAGTTTCTTAGATGATCATATTTGAAAAATATGATGTTATATGGTGGAATAGAGGTTTATGGATGATTCAAATTGTCCTGACCGATCCTACTGGGGCCCATGCATTTACTCCCCAAGCATACCTATAAAATGTTAGGGGATAGAGTCTAGAACCGATTAGGCATGACACTGGAAAATGAGGCTATACCTTATGTGAATGTACACATGAAAACATATCCAAACCTATTCAATGATGTCATGTAATACCCACTGATCATCCATTCATGCATATATATGAAATATCATAACTAGAGTACGATAAGAAGTAATGAAATAAAACTGGGAAAAATATATTCCCATCATAATGAAATTGTAAAATAATGAAAATATAAATGTAAAGGTATTCGTATGGTTTTATAAAATCCATAGGAACTCATATCAGCATTTTTATATTACTAAGGACCATATAGTCGTGGTCCTCCTAGGAATCCATTGAATGGTCAATCTTCTGCATATGATGCGACACGTACTGGAAATTCTTGTGCATTGATGTGTATAAAAATACATAGTAGGACACTCCGAAATAATAAAGAAATATAAATACGATAAAATTTTTGTACAACACAGTTATATGTCTATATTAAATATAAAAATAATATCAAGATATACTCTTTTCAAAACAAACAATCTTGTTGTATTTCACAACCATATTATAAGAAACATTCTATATATCATTATGATTCTATAATGAACTCAACATAGATAACACACTCTAGATTTAGATATTACTGATAACATACATCTTATAGGTACTACCCATCCGGTCATATCATGTCAATGTTTCATTCTGATAGACCAAATAGTGTATGATCCACAAATGAGGATCATTATTAGAGCTACAGGGTGATACCTTACAACTCAATTAGTATTAACCCTATTAATTAGAGTATCTATTAACGGGTAGTGTTGGTAACATTTATATAATGAAATTCACCAAGGTAAAAATATGTGTATAGGATTCCACTCTTTGCCTCTTTGAGGGATTCAAAAAACTATACCGAAGATAACCTTCTAAAGGCATCGTTGTCCATGGAGTAGGAAACAATTATATATTGAAATTAATGAAGAAGATAATGTAATTTATCCCTCTGAAAAAATCTCTAATATATTGTGGAAAATAAAAATTATCCATGTATAAAACAATACACTACATTTTTTAGGGGTCACATCTTATGTCCCTTGACAAAGTGTCCTGACTGTTTTAACAGCCCATGGCACCATAGTACTTTTGTGTTGTAGGACATGACCTATAAGGATCCAATTTAATGTACCCATGTTTTAGTACATAGCTCTAACCCATATACACCTTTCCATCTATTATTACATGGCTTATACCATCTACATGGTCGATGTCATGTCCATGTAGGGGAGTACACGATGTGTAGAATGCCCATGTATTCCAAAACGTGTTTTTTTATCATCTCAAAGTCCACATCGAATTCGTATTGGAGAACCACATTTTGTTTGAATAGAGTCACATGCAATATGAATATTAAAAATATCTTGACAACTTATTCCCCACAAGAGGTCCCCACAAAGTGTATCGATCAAAATTAGACTCCCTATAGATTTGTATTTTTTAAAATAACATATCCTTGTTTAGGAATCACTTTCGACACTCATGATTATAATTATGGATGAGACATTCTAGAAAAAGTTGTATCACACCACTTTGATCATATCCATCACCGAATCAATAGGATATAGTTATTTGATCTACATGAAAATCATGTTATTCTTGGTTATTCATTTAAAATTGAAGAACATTGAAATTGGGTATCATCGTTATTTGATTCAATTCAATATCCATCATCATAGAAAAATCAGCTTTTTTATTTATCATATCTATAATTTCATATCCTTGTTCTTTGAAATGGGTGTGAATCCATCCATTTATTGAGATTTGTCAAGCCATAGGCCAAGCAAATAATGCTTGTAATGATGGATGAATAACTGAGAGAAGCACATATCAATCTTGATAAATAAACCCTGATCGTTTTTTTGATGATCTAGATTCCTCAACTTTATAAATAAAATTAATAAATCAATAAAAAATGATAAAACACTCATCAATACCACAAATAATATTCCAACCCATAAGATTATCAAATTATGCATCATTATGCACATTGATGAGTCTACGTTCATCATATGAGTCAATAATGGGGAATAAATACAAATAAAAACACCCCTAACTTGATTTTGATTATTCATTGATTATTAATTCTTCATAGTCATCATTATTGTAAAAATCAATCGAATTTGAGGTCATTCGATCATTGATCCAAAAATTTTGTCATTGTTTGCTGATATGATACTATAAGGGACATTCCAATGATACCCTAAAGGATCCAGTGTTATGTGGAAAACCTAAGGATTACTATAAAATATTCTATTTAAAAAAGAAACAATATTTGTCTTAATGAATTTATATTATATAATTTATTCAAATAATTTATACATTTTATTGACCATGATGACTATTCCAAAAACAATTTAGGATAAATAATGTCAAGTCACGCCTATGGTAAAACCAGAAATAATATCTCAATGGTGACCAGAAATTTTCATTACAAGAAATTATTTAGACGTTATTTAAAATTTTCAAGAAAACCATGTTCATGTTCTATTTAATATATTTAATATGTTTCAAACATTTATTCCAGGACTAGTGGTTCATAAAATCCCATGCTTTTCTGGGCATGGTCTCAAAAATAATCCATATAATATCAAAAATAATAATACATGGAAATTTAGAGACATTACATTCCTAGAATTTTGGGATATATGTACCTGAAAAGACAAAAAAAATGCTACTAAAAAAGATGTTGGTAATGATCAAGAGTCTGAACTTCCTGCTACCATGTTCTCTCTTGGAGCTTCTCATATTTCCACAAGAAATGCATCAAGGGAAAAGATCACCAACGAATGATACTCTCCTTCAAATCCTCAATCTATATATGATAATTTTCCATGGTCTCTCCATCCTCGATGTCAAGATTCCCCAGATGATATCATGTGATATGTTCTGTGCATATCTACTTATCTACAACACATATAAGATTTTTTGTACTTGTTCAAACTTCCGTGATAGATCTATGATATACGCAACCACTCCATCTCTAAAAAGTACCTATAATAGAGAGAAAACCTCATAGATATTGTGTATCCTCTACAGAATCATTATAATTCATGTTGATCTGAATCCCATAAGAACACATGGTATCCTTCCTTGAACACCAACGATCAATGTCTCATATCACCATAAGACATAAAATGAATTTTAAAATTCTTTATCCACTCTTGGATGATATTCAACTTCTTCATTGTAGCTCACACCAACTCTAGGCCCATGAGTGATGAATCTTCTCTGTCAGTCCTGCAATGTGCTGATATGTAGGGTTGCTCATAAAAATCCTTGAGTAGTTCCATAACATTGGTGTAATGGATGTTTTTGATGTACTCAAACTCCACCAGTGGTATTTTATGCTCCCAAGAATGACAAATTCCCATCATGAAATCTCACATTAGGTTCTCAATAATATGAATTATATACTATGTATGGATATTAGTATAACGACCCATACTTTACATACATTGTTAGTACTTCAGAATTGAAGTACACTTATTACATTATATAACAAAACCATGAAAGGATAGTATAGGTATAGTGTCTTTAGAAACTGGTAAACATAAACAACTGGTTCATAAAGCGTCTACACTGTCTCCCATTTATTTAATCATATCAATAGTCCCTTTTGGATTATATTACTTAATAACCTTCTTCCGGACCTGGGGAAATAAAACATACAAAATGGTGATCTCAAATTCTTAGTAAGGGTAAACAAAAGAAATATCAATCACATCATATTCATAAGAACACAACATTTTGGAAATCTTACCCTGCAAGAGAGATCATAATTTCATAACATTGGATAAATCATGGAAGTGAAATGTAATCACAATAATCATAACTTAAAACATGAAGCTTTGTGTAATACATACATAATCATAGATAAAATTTTATTATTAGTCAAGAATCATTTCCAAGTCTATCTTAGTTGACAAAGTCCATTTCTGAACCGAGTTCATTCCTCGTTTCAGTCCTATTTCACAGAACCATTTTAACCTGTCATTCTAGCCATGTCTCTGTCATGAGATATAAAATCTTTACCCAATGCATTGGAGGGAGATATAGGTCCCACCCATCTCATAATGTCACTATTAATATGTGTGCCACAAAATCATAAACCATACATCATAACATAAACCATGTAATAAAAATGGAATTCTTAAACATCGTGACATCATAAAATAATCCATATAAGATAATGGAATTAATAAAAATAATTCCATCATAACATAATCAAATCAATGTAATAATAGGGATAGAAACAGAACCCTTTATTATCTTAGATGGAAAATATTTTTGATAAAACACATGAACTCCATTCTTGAAGAAAATATCTTTTGTACTTCAAAAACACTTTTCATTTCTTGGAATGTCATACAATTCTAAACTAATAGAAGATGATTAAAAATATACTTTAAAACATGTAAAGTAATCTTCATGGAAATAATGTTTTAAAAATCCATTTATGTCGTATATGTTAAAAAAATATTCTTCTCGTACTTTTGTCGGAAAAGTCAAAAAGTACCGCGTACAAAAAATGACAAAAGATTCCTTTCATATCGTTCACTAAAAACTCACCGAAGGGTAAAATTAGACTTAAAAAATCATAGGTGGATGGAAATAATATTAAATTTTGTGGAAACATGGATGTGTATGATAAAATACACCCCGGTAAATACCAAAGTATAAACAATCTCAGATAAAAATGAGATTGTGATATTTTCCCTTACCTTAGGTCTGATTAGCTTCGTAAGTGTCCGAACCTCCTCTACAATTATTTAAATAATGTCATTGACTTATTCCATAATCATAATAATTTTTATGATATCATATATGGTCATATTCTTAACTTATTATTAGTAATATTTCATTGCTACTTGTTATTTAGGTGTTTATTACTTTTTGTTCTTATGCATGTTTTGTCAAATTAATTATTATTCTTCTTCTTAGGTTATAGATACCTAATTTCAAGAAAGGTATTAGTTTAATATATATCATATTTATTCACTCAATTCATTTATGTAATCATTATGCAATGAAAATCATGTAGAACGAGTCACATCATATCGTGGAGACGATATTCCGTACGTAAGCACAAGCGATGATATCCTTCCCATGATCGTGGAATTGTATTTGAGTGTATGTATACTATTTCAGAATCAATATAACTTAACAATAATCAAATATATTCATTCTTTACACCATTATACCCATCCAATTATGGTGGTGGTGGAAAATAGATTACACCCCGGCGTGGATACGGTATTCCGTACGTACGCACGCGCAGTGATTTTGTTTTACGTAGGATGGATTGATAGTGAAATAGGTTTGTTTCATACTTATAATAACATATCATTATATGAGTGATACTGATGTTATTAATTCATAATGAAACAACTAAAGAAGAAGAAGTGGAAGAAGAAATAACGTTAAAAGAATCGGTAACGGACATTATCTCTTCTTTCAAGGGCTTCTTTGAGACCTTCTTTTAGGAAACTAAAATTGGTCTTTCAAGAAGACCATGACCTCTAGGATGATTCTAGGGAAGTGGAGAGGAGAAATGTTCAGTGGTTTTACGAGATTTAAGGCTTACAGTGGTGTGAGGAAGAGAGGGAGGAGGTGCCCTTTTATAAGGGGGGAGTGGGGCACCATTGGAAAAACTAAAAATATTATTTTAGTATAAATCCATATTCGATTTTAAATATATCCAAATTGATTTATTTAGAAGATAAGGTGGGGATGGGTCGAAATTTACTCATCCAATAAAATTTGGACAAGTTTAGTTTAATATTTTAACCTTATCATTTAGATTTAACTTTAAGTTAGATAATTTTACTTTTACCGTGTCTTTTTGTGTTCTTACACTATTAGGTTATTAAACTTACTATAACAAGCCACACAAACCCCAAGTTGTTTATTATTAATATATATAACTATATCTAAGTTATTTGGATGAACCTTAGATTTTTAAGAATAAAATAACAATTAATAATATAATATTTGTTTTAAAAACTAATTTATGTCAATTTTGACACTATTTAGTAATTGATTTTTTTGAAAATCATAAAAGAATGATTAATTAGAAAAAAGTAAATTAAATAAATAACAAAATATCATATTAACAGAGAAAATTAGTTTAATTTATAACTGTAGACGCCGGAAAAGTCCGTTGTTCCCAAACAAAGCTCCGGATGCGGAAAGCGAGGTCATATTTGGAGTCGGAAGCATGTTTCGGAGGGCCCGGAGGCCTTGCACGGAATTTTGGAGACCCGCGTGAAAAGTTGATGAGCCGTGCGCAAACCTCCTGGGATGCGCACAATGCGCTGGGCCGGCGCGCAATTTTGCACGACAGTGGCCCGCGCGACTCCCTTGCGCGCCGGGCCCGATTCTGCGCCCGCGAAGAGAATTCTGCGCCCGCGGACCGGATTCCGTGCCCAGGGTTGCCTATAAATATAAGGTGACCCCCGCCGTTTTGAGGTGGCAAGAATTCGAAAGGTCTCTCGTGCGCGCAATCCAACCCCTTCCGCGCGCAATGTCGATCTTCAGATAACCTCTTTTCTTTCGCGCAAGAAAGCCTCAGGGTTCACCTTCGCGCGCAATACCTTTGGCTCCTTTCCTTTGAATAACCCTTCACTCAAAGGAATTTGCGCGCAAAAGAAGCCTCTTGCGCGCAATTGCCCCCCGGGTGCGCGCAATCCAGCCCGATTGCGCGCACCCCCCATTTTCAAAGTGGCCATTCATTAAAGAATGAGTCGTTGCCCCCGTGCGTTATCCGAAGCCCGGTGCGCGCAATCTCAATCTTCCGCGCGCAAAGCGCTGGCTCAATTGCGCGCCAGCTCGCCCATTTGCACGCCGACCCGCGGTATTGCGCGCCAAGATCCCCTTTTGTGCGCAATCCGTCGGGGTCGCCCCCTTTGACCCCCTGAGGGTACCCGCCGGCGTGGCGCCCGATGACCCTCATCCCGGGTGCCCGCACCGTGCGTTGTCTTCCCGTGCGGCCCTCCAGGCTCGCGCGAAGTGACACGGACCCATCAGCGACAACCTACGTCCGAGCTACAAGACGTTAAACTGTTCAGCATTCGTCCCGCATGACGTTAAACTGCACATCCATCCTGCATGACGCTAAACTGCACTATGTCCGAGCTACAAGACGTTAAATTGTTCAGCATTCGTCCTGCATGACGTTAAACTGCACATCCGTCCTGCATGACGCTAAACTGCACTACGTCCGAGCTACAAGACGTTAAACTGTTCAGCATTCGTCCCGCATGACGTTAAACTGCACATCCGTCCTGCATGACGCTAAACTGCACTACGTCCAAGCTGCACGACGCTAAACTGCCTAGCCTCCATCGTCCGCGCGACAAGACGTTAAACTGCCGAGCATCCTCATCTGCGCTGCAAGACGATAAACTGTCAAGCACCCTCGTCCTCAACACACGACGTTAAACTGTACTTCGTCCGGCAAGACGTTAAACCGTCCGCTTCGTCCTCAACACACGATGTTAAACTGTACTTCGTCCGGCAAGATGTTAAACCGTCCGCTTCACCCGATCCCGTTCCTCGCACATAGGGTCCCCCCCGGTTTGGATGTGGCCCCCACCCGCTCGTCTCTGCAGGGATGTCGGGATTGCCCCTCTTTAGGGACGATTTAATTGGAGCGGCCTTTCCCCACGGGGGTAGGGTATTACAAACCCCTAGTTTCTTGTGGGAGACTGCACATGTGTATCTCTATTGTTCTTCCCCACTGCCGAAGCCAGTAGAGGGCGTGACAGGGATCGAGGTCTCTCACCTTCGGCCCAAGTCCCTCTCCAACTGAGCTTTGCCGCATCTGGGCTGCCTCAGTGCGTAAGACCTGACAGAATGAACTACGTGGACTTTGATCCCTGTCTCCTAAACAGGGTACGTAGGAAGCCTCCCTGAGGTTCAAGCCCACCACCTGGTCGTCCCGGTCGTATTCACGTCGGTTCGTCCATCAGTGGACCCCTCCTGGGTTCACATTTGCGTCGATTCACCTACGAATCTGCCCCTGTGGGAGACTACACGTGTGTATCTCCATTGTGCTTCCCCACTGCCCCTTTTCCTATCTCTACTTTTAGCGTCCAGCATGACGTGAAACTGTGATCCACCCGGCCGTTCCATCCCCCTCTGTGCGAGGTGGTTCGGTTCAATCCTCCACCTGGCGGCCTCGATCTCTTCGTGAGTCGGCTTGCCAGCGTCCAACATGACGTGAAACTGTGATCCACCCAGCCGTTCCATCCCCCTCTGTGCGAGGTGGTTCGGTTTAATCCTCCACCCGGCGGCCTCGATCTCTTCGTGAGTTGGCTTGCCGACGTCCAGCATGACGTTAAACTGTATACCCGAACTACGCTGACTTTGATCCACGCTAACGCACGGTACGTAGGAAGCCCCTACGGGGTCCAAGCTCTTCACTCCATCATCCTTCCTGATCCTTACCCGGGCCGCCACATCCCGGTGGGGTCATGCCATTTCATTCAACTCCACTTCACTCGGGAAGCCGCCCATGTGCTGGCCCCAGCGTCGGAGGTTCCCCGCAAGGGGTTCTGTCATCTGATCCACTCCTCGTGTTGATCAGTCCGATGCCGTCCCCGCTAGACGTTAAACTCGCGGCATACCCCGTGTTAAACATTGGAAGCTGAGGAAAACCTCAGGTGACACAGTTCCCCGCACCCAGCGCGGGATGCCTCCGGCCATCATGCCTTCGAGAAGCCCTATTAGGGACGGGAAGCATACATACAGAGCCGCAGTGTTAAGACATGCCCCCAGCACCCAGAGCCACCCGGTCTCCTCACCGCAGGTTGCTGCCCCGACCAGACTCCTTGGAGCGTCTGGGCGGAATTAGTGTAATTAACCGGTGTCCATGAAGATATGGCGCCGGGAACGAGATTCACGAACATTCTTAAATCTATGAGGGAGACCCGGATTAGGCGACGAGTTCCGAGGAGACGTCCAAGGAAGGAGGAGCCGACGTCCCATCATCCCGGTTTCGATCAAGGAGAAGACGCCCCTGAATAAGGGACGGATGCCGCCCGCCTTTGGAAAGCGGGACTGCAGGACCACAAGCCGCGCGCGCCCATCCCCTCGGGTCGACGGGTGCACGCGCGAACGCGTCCTGGTGGAACAGCGCCGGAACAGAAACCCGACGCACATCCGCACCGAAACAGAAAAATGGTGAACCCGACGTGAATCTCTTCTACTCAATACGAAGACCAATGGCTTTCAGAGGTGTTGGAAGACCAGCATGATGCTCGACCGAGCATTCAGTTTTACCCGCCATGGGGTGGGGAAGGGAAATCGGGCACTCCGTCTCGCGACGTCGATGGCCTGGGTCCCCCCCACGGAAGGCGTCGTGGCAGTAATGGTTGGTTGTCGATTCCTTTTCCTGTCAGTGTTAATGGGTTTTTCTCTCTGCTTTCAGGAATCAAGTCGCCCAATCCAGTGCCCGATCACCACCCGCCCACTGGCGCAGGGGTAGGGGAAACACCGACGCGGCTACTCCGTGCGATCCCGCCCGTTCCACAGTCGCCCCAGCAGCCGCAGCTGCGGGGCAACCACGCCCTCTCTCCCCCTCGGAGGTCATCCAGAGAAGGGTTATCAACAACTTGGTGCGGAGATATGAGGAAGAGGGGGTCATCCCCATCAGGGACATGGCTCGCCTAGACCTCGAGGAAGCTGCGCCTCGCCACCACCGCCGCCCCCGAGGGCCGCGCAGGGAGGCGCCATTGCCTACCTCGACGTCCAACCGTTTCAGGAGTTTATCCCCGGAACGCTCCGACAGTTCCTTTCCCTATGCGGATGAGGTGGAAGATGTCCGGGACCACCCTATCCGGGATTCGCTCCAGGGATCCGCGGTAAGGACTCCCGCCAGGCCACGGCGACACCGCCACCAGGCCTCTGAAGTCGAAGAACAGGCTCTCCACCTGCCCGCGCCGCTCATCCCGACTCGTTTGTCCCGACGCCAACGTCGGGCTCGAGCGGAAGAGTATGCCCACCTTGGGTCCCTAGCAACAGCGGCCGCGTTGGCTCAAGCCACTGCTGGCTCCAGTCACCAGGCCCCTGCGCATCCTGAGCAGGGGCACTTCTATGCCCGACCTGGATCAAGGCCCCGACCGCCCCAAAGGTAGGTTGGGTTGACTCTCCCGGTTGCTGGTACAGGCAATAGCCACCACGGACCACCTCGCGGTAGCGCTATTCACCAACAGGGTCTACTCCGTGTGGTCGATCCAGGAGGCATGGGTCATCCCACCTTCCGATCCCGGCCCGGAGGCCTGCCCGGAATCATCTCTCCCCGCGTCCCCTTTGATATCTGTCCCGGTGCTCCTCGCACCTTGGTTTCCAGTCCTCTTGGCCCCAGCACCAGTGCGGCCGGAGGACGCTAGGACAGAGATCAGCCATGCCCCGAAGAACCACCCAGGGGCAGGAAGGCGAGGCGTCGACGCAGAGGGAGGAATGTTACGAAATTCCGGACAGAGATCCGACCGGTTCGCTTCTCTGATTCAGAGGCGGAGTACGATTCGGCGACAGAGCCCTCCCCCCAATCCCGCCAGTCAGGGGCAGGGGTAGGAATGCGGCACGTCAGCCTCGTACTTCCCAAGAGTGAGATCGATATGATCCCTGCTTCTCTCCGAAGGTATATCCGGAGTAGCGAGGGCCTGGTAGACCCCCAAGGATCAAGCTTGCGGTTGGTACCGGCCCCTCCGGAAGCGCCTTCTACCTCGATCGGAGAAGCCGGAGACTTTTTCTGGGGACCGACGGTCGAACCACGATCCAGTGCACCCTCGGCGAGCACCGATGCTACGGCAGGATGTTCGCTCGCCGGCCCGGCCTATCGTGATGTGGTAGCCGGGGCACCGCCACCCTCAGAGGGCGGCCCAGGATATGGAGGCCAATCGGCCTGCTCGCCGTATTCGCCGTCGGCCAGCCCGTCGGCCCGACGGCCCGCCTCGGCACCACTGCCGGTTCCCCGTCCGTTCCCAGCCGTTGAAGAGGACCGAGGAGACCTGGGTCCCGAGTTTGAGTCATGGAGCTTCTGGACCGTCCTTGCAGAGGGCCACTTCCCTGAGAAGTTTTTGCCAGTCGTAGGACCGGACTTTGATGCACCCAAATCACTCACCCCGGATGAGTTCGAATGCTTCCGCCGAACTCTCCAGGAGACTCACTACCGTCTTCACCGCCTACAAATGCCATACCCTGGGAGTCAAGCACACCTGGAGGATATTGGTGAGCAGTGCCGTCAGATTGACCTAGCCACGCTCCCCGCGGTTCGGCACCCCGGGTCATTTGGGCACCACGAGGCCCTCCAACAACGATGCGTCGAGTGTTTTCATGTACTCTACAAGGTTCTCGAGGAAGCCACTCCCCACATGTATATCTGTGGATGGGGGCAGTACGCTGCCCTACGCTTCAGTGCGATTCGCCGACAGCCCGATTCACTGGGTGGCCCTGAGGGTATATCCCCAGGGACGGAAACGGTCAATATGGCTGACCTGTCGGGAGAGGGGAACGACTTGGAACTTTTCGACGGGGGCTCTCCCCCCGAAGACAAGCCGTCGTTGGATCCATCGGTGAGAGTTACTCGTCATCAGAGGAACCTCCTGGGACTCCCCGCACCCACTGAAGCACTGACGTTGAGCCGAAACGTGAGCAAAGGTAAAGAGCACGGCGAGGCTTTAAAGCCCGCCGACCCATCTGCCTCCATGCAGAGGGCAGATGAGGATCCCGAGAAGGTCACGCTACGTCAACAGCTCGCCGAGCAGAAGAAGCTGGTTGACCAGCTCCTCGCCGAGCGCGCTGCAGAACGGCGGCCTGACTACGGTGATCCTAGGCCAGGACAGTAGGGACAGGAACAGCCACTCCTCGATGAGGCTCTCCCGGGCAACCGTGATTATGCCGTGTTCGCCGACAGAAGAGAGGCCATTGCCTATGGCAAGAGGGCGCAGTATGTTTCACCACACCCTCCCGAGCGGCGTGACTACCTGAGAGACCCCGCTCGGATTCCTCCCGCTGCCCCAAGGGCCGCTCCGCCCGCCATCCCACGCGCTGCCGAGTTCGACGACCCGGTCGACGACCCGATTACAGGGTTGTGCAATGCCCTTGTGGTTAGAGATCCTCGCCAGGACTGGAACCCATGTCCGGACTATCTGATGGCGGCACTCATCACCCGCTTGGAGGCCTTGGAGACTCGGCAAGTGGCGATCCCACCGGACGGCAAGCCATACCCAGCATGGGTGGATGACATGCCGGCACCTCCGGGATTCGGGAATCCAACATTCGCCCCCTTCAACGGGACTGGAGATCCGCCACAGCATTTGGCCCATTTCAACTCGAGGTGCGGGCCTATGTTGGGGACTCCAGCGCAGTAGGAGGCCGCTAAGCTTCGCTGCTTTGTCCATACACTGGAAGGGCCAGCATTTGTCTGGTATAGCCAGCTCCCCGTCGGGTCGATAACTAGCTCGGAGGACCTTCGTAGACAGTTCCTCTACCAGTTTAGTTCCATGACCCGGAAGACGAGTATCGTAGACCTCTTCAAGTGCAAGCAGAGGTCTGATGAGCGAGTCGCGGACTTCGTTGCCCGATGGAAGGGTCTCACGTATTCCTTTGACATGCCATTGACTCAGGAGCAGTTGCTGACAATGTGCGTCAGGAACGTCAAGACCGAGCTGGTCCCTTCCCTGATCACTCAGAATTACCCCGGATGGTTCAAGGACTTCTCAGAAAAAGCTCAACGTCTTGAGGAAGCCCTGCAACAGGCCAGTCAGGCACACCCGCTGCCTCCTATGATTCTTGCAAGGAGAGTTAGTAGGGCTGAGCCCGCTGCTGTTGCCCAGATAGAGGCCCCTAGGCCGTTGGAGCTGCTACCGGTGAGGCCAGCTCCACAGCCTCACAGGAATCCGCCTCCACGGGCCCAGTTCCCGGCCCAGCAGCGGCAGCCCCAGAACCGGCCGGCCCCTCCGCGTAATGTACCGCCGCAACCCAGGCGAGATAATCAGGGTCCACCTCCTCGGCAGGACCCTCTAGCCCCTCGTCAAGACCACGCTTCCAGGGGCCCGCGATACCTGACTTACTCATTCCACGAGGATCAGGTCCCCGGTTATTTCCGGAGTGCCCTGGAGCAGAGGATTGTGCGACTGCCTGAGTGTTGGAGGCCAGAGGAGGCACATCTCATGGATAACCCCCGCTACTTCCCTTACCATCGGGCCCTGGGGCACACCATCCAGCGGTGCTATGTGTTTAAGGATTGGCTCCAAGACCAGATTAACAACAATGTAATCAGGTTGGGCCCAGCTCCAGCACAAGTGGCGGGCGTGTTCGTGGGATCAGATGACGATAGTGGCAATGAGGACGAATGGAAGCTGGTCTCCGACCGCGGATCCCAGAAGTATAATAACTGGATGGCCCGCAAGACGATCATTCACACCCATGGAATCATCCGTGCGCGCTTGAATCAGCCTGAGCCCCCAGAACCTGCGGGTGCTGCTTCGGCATCGTCATCCCAGCCTTCCTCTTCCGAGAAGAGCAAACGGCGGCGGCGCAAGAAGGAAGAGCGCGCCCTGCCAGTTCCGCCACTATCCCGCACTCTTGGCGATTTCATGCCCCCGGATATGGGGATCCCTCCTCGGATCCGCCCAGTGGTGAATGATTCGTCCGATGAAAGTGTTGGGTACGCTTCGGTTAATACCGTCGAGCTGGTAAATCCCTTTTCGGTTCCCGACGCCGAGGAACACCAGGTGGACCTCCCTAGTGTCCACGGTCGTCGCCACCGTCAGATGAACCGCAACAACAGGAGCCGCTGGGGCACAACAGTTGGTACCTCTAGCCAGGCCGTGCACGCCACTGAGACCAGGCAGCAGGCCCAAAACCGAGCTCAGCGTGTGCAGCCCCCCCATCTGGGGATGCCGGATTCGCCTCTGCCACTGTTTGTGGTGTGGGACCAGGCAGAACCGCCTCAGCCGCGTCGCGATCAGCTCCGCCCTGCCACGAGTCCATCCCGGCCTCCTGACCCCAGTACGGTGACCATTTCTCGAGCATCAACCAATGAACAGTGAGATGCGCCAAGCACCAGTCAGCCGCCGGTTCAACCGGCAAGGCCCGTCATGCCACCAACCGTAGAGCAACCTCCTGCAACCAGGGGCTCGCGCTTGGCCAAAAAGTATGATGTCCTGAAGCACTTGGCCTACATCCCAGCAAGGCTCTCCATCCTTGAGGCTCTGCGCATGTCATCTGAGATGCATGAGGCACTCGCTGAAGCCCTGAAGAGCCCCCTCCAGTTTGAGACAGAGGTTGCGGCTGCAGAGGCCTTTCACGCCGAAACGATCGAGGACGCCGAATGTCAGGCCGTTATCTCGTTCTCTGGTAAGGATGAAGACCCTCCTATACAGGGACACATTCGTCCGCTGTATGTTACTGGCCAGTTCAATGGCCTTGAAGTCCGGCGCTGTCTTGTCGATACGGGTTCCGGGATTAACCTGATTCCCACTCGGACACTCCGGAGATTGGGGTTGTCTGAGGATGACTTGATTCCCTCCGACCTCAGGATCCAGGGGTACGACCGCACCGAGAAAACCCCGGTCGGCAAGATACGTTTGAAGACCCAGTTCGGTGACTTGGTTGCCAGCACCGAATTCATAGTGGTCTCTCAAGACACTGCGTACAACGCATTGATGGGCAGGCCATGGCTCCACCTCCATGCGGCGGTTCCCTCGTCATACCACCAATGCCTCAAATACTCCCTTAATGGTCGAGTGGGCGTGCTTCAGGGAGATGCCTCTCCTTTTGTCTCATGTGAAGCCCGTTATCTGGACACGGACTATTACAAGAGCAAGGATACGCAGGTCCTGGCAGGTGAGGTTGAGCCTGTCGCTGTTGCAAGTGATCCCTGGGCAAGCTTGGATGATGCTTACATCCTCCCGATTCAACGGTTGGACGTAGCCATGGTCTCGACGGCCTGTGAGTCTCCTGATGAGATGACCGCGGCCACCCGTGCCAGCACCAGCGGCCCAGCAGGATCTGGTGGCCCCAATGTAGTTTCCAACACAGTCTCTCCCGTGGACGATCCCTCCCCGAGTGGAGAGGACGTGGAAGATGCACCCCCAGCCTTTGAGGAGGGCTTCCCCACCACGGTCGATGAGTTAATACAGGTGAACCTTGGAACCTAGGCAGATCCAAGACCCACATTGGTCAGTGCCGCCATGCCCCCTGAGGAGCGGCAGCAGTACGTGGACTTTCTCAGGCAGCACCGTGATGTGTTCGCTTGGGGCTATGACGAGATGCCGGGGCTAGATCCTCAGGTAGCCGTCCACCGCCTTGGTCTCCCGGCGAACCATCGCGGGTTCAAGCAGCCTCCCAGGAAGATGCACCCGTCCCACGGTGCCATGGTTGAGGCCGAAGTTGACAAGCTTATCAAAGCCAACTTCGTGAGGGAAGTTCAGTACCCCAAATGGCTGGCCAACATTGTGCCGGTCAGGAAGAAGAACGGGCAGATCAGAGTCTGCATCGACTTCCGCGATCTCAACCGCCACTGTCCGAAGGATGATTTTCCCCTTCCAGTGATAGAGCTGTTGATTGATGCCACGGCAGGGTTCCAAGCCCTCTCCTTTATGGATGGATACTCCGGATACAACCAGATCCGGATGGCCCCTGAGGATGAGGAGTTCACTGCCTTCAGGGCCCCCCAAGGTATCTTTTGTTACCGGGTCATGCCCTTCGGCCTGAAGAATGCAGCTGCCACCTATCAATGGGCGATGCACCACATATTCAAGCCATTCCTCGGCACACTGGTGGAATGCTACGTCGACGACTTGGTGGTCAAATCGCGCCAGCGTCAGGACCATCTCAAAGATCTTGAGAAAGTGTTCGGCTTCCTCCGGTCTCGCTGCCTGAAGATGAAGCCGTTGAAGTGTGCCTTCAGGGTCACCTCCGGAAAGTTCCTTTTATTTGTGGTAAGATACCGGGGTATTGAGATCGACCCAGAGAAGATCAGGGCGATTAGCCAGATGCCTCCCCCAGGTAACATCCGGGAACTGCAAGGGTTCCAAGGCCACTTAGCCTATATACGCCGATTCATCGCGAATCTGGCCGGCAAGTGTAAGCCCTTTTCTCGGCTCATGAAGAAAGGTGCCACCTATGTATGGGATAAAGAGTGTCAGACCGCCTTCGAGGAAATCAAGCAGTACCTACTGCAACCTCCGGTTCTGATGCCGCCTGTATCCGGGAAGCCGCTGGTCCTCTATGTGACCGCCCTGGAACGGTCCCTGGGTGCCCTTCTCGCCCAGAAGAACAACGAGGGAACAGAGAATAGCCTCTATTACCTCAGTCGCATGCTCCTCGATGCGGAAGTTAGGTATTCCCCCATCGAGAAGAGCTGCCTGGCGCTCGTATTTTCCATACAGAAATTATGGCACTACTTGCAGCACCATGAGGTACAGTTGGTTTCTCGAGTAGACCCGTTGAAATATATCCTGAGCCGACCTATATTGACTGGCCGTCTAGCGCGGTGGGCTGTGATTCTCCAGCAGTTCGACATCAGGTATGTGTCTTAGAAGGCCATAAAAGGGAAAGCATTGGCAGACTTTCTGGCTGCTCACCCAACCTCCGCGGATCAGCCGCTGGATCTAGGCTTTCCTGATGAGACCATTCTCTCGGTTGATCATGCCGATCCATGTTGGCAGATTCACTTTGACGGTGCCTCCCGGAGCCCCACCGGTAGATGACTCGATAATCCTAAGCTCAACAGAGTGGGCTTGGGTATCGTCTTCATTACCCCGGAGTGAGATGTGCTGCCATACTCTTTCCTGTTGTCAGAGGGCTGTACCAACAATGAGGCGGAATACCATGCCCTCATCACCGGCCTCGAGTTGGCTCTCGAGATCGACGTGCCCCATCTGTGCGTGAAAGGGGACTCCGAGCTGGTCGTTAAGCAGATCAATGGAGACTATGTTGTCAGGAAGCCGGAACTTGTGCCATTGTTGGAGTGCACCCTCCTTCTGATGGCCCGGTTCCCTTCTCGGCCAGAAATTGTCCATATTCCTCGGGCCCAGAACGGTCGAGCATATGCTTTGGCCAGCCTTGCTGCGTCACTTGCAGAGCCTGAACAGGACAACCTGATCGTCCGCGTGACGCGCCGCAGGCTCAGCGCTCCCGTTATCCCGGAGGGAGATCGCGGCCCGTCGGTAAGTAATCTCACCACGGTTGCCCCTATTCCCGTAGCCTCGAGTACCCCAGATATGGCAGTCGAACCAGCCCCTGATTGGAGGACGCCTTTGGTTTAGTTCCTCCAACATGGCATTCTTCCATCGGATCGGGCCGAGCGCGAGCGTGTTCGACGCCGCGCATCGCAGTTTGTCCTCCAGAGCAGTCCCGACCTGGAGCAGATCCTCTATAGACGCGGATTTGATGGTGTTCTCCGCCGTTGCCTTAAGGGAGTTGAGATCCCACGAGTCATGCAAGAGGTTCATGCTGGTTCATGCGGTGCCCATCAGACTGGGCCGAAGCTGTCCCACCAGATTCGGAGGTTGGGATACTTCTGGTCCTCCATGATCCATGACTGCATCGAGTATGACAGGAGGTTCCATGCGTGCCAGGTTCATGCGAACTTTGTGCATCGGCCGCCGGAGCCTCTCCATACCATCAGGTATTCTTGGCCCTTTGCAGTCTGGGGGATGGACGTTGTGGGACCTTACCCACTGGCGACGGCTCGCCAGTGCCGGTTCATTCTGACCGCCACAGACTTCTTCTCCAAATGGGCAGAGGCGATTCCGCTTAGAGAGGTCAAATCCTGTTCGATCGCTGACTTCATGACCTCCAACATCATTCATCGATTTGGGGTGCCTCGCGCTATCCTCACGGATAACGGAGCCAATTTCCGAGCTTCCGAGTTGAAGAAGTTGTACGCCAAGTATAACATTCACTCAAACCATACATCTCACTATCATGCGCAGGAGAATGGACAGATTGAGGCGTTTAACAAGACCCTCTCTAACATTCTGCAAAAGATGGTTGGTCAGAACAAGAAGAGTTGGCCGGACAAGCTCCCCAACGCCCTCTGGGCTTATCGGACGACGACTCGCAATTCCACCCAGATGACTCCTTATTCCCTGGTGTATGGAGCTGAGGCCGTCCTGCCCATCGAGATCTAGTTACCGTCCTTGCGCACTGCGGTCTATGGCTAGCAAGCGCCGGACAGAGCTGCTGAAGCCCGTCTAGTCGAGTTGGAAGCCCTGGATGAGAATAGACTTCGCGCCTTGCACAACCTGGAGAGGCATCAGAGCAGGATGGCTCGAGCTTTCAATAAGAAGGTTCGCCTCCTCTCCTTCCTATAGGGAGACCTAGTATTGGCCCTAAGAGCGCCAATGATCCCCGGCAGGAAGCCACCCAAGTTGGAGCCCAAGTGGGAGGGACCTTTTGTTGTCCACAAGGTCTATCCCAATGGCGCGTACTCCCTAGAAACTATGGATGGTGAGCGTGTCACTCCTCCCACCAACGCTAGGTTTCTCAAGCAGTACTTTGCCTGAGTGCACTTCGTCTGCGCGACAAGACGTTAAACTGCCAAGCATCTTCGTCCGCGCGGCAAGACGTTAAACTGCCAAGCATCTTCGTCCGTGCGGCAAGACGTTAAACTACCAAGCATCTTCGTCCGCGCTGCAAGACGTTAAACTGCCAAGTGTTTCGTCCAACATGACGTTAAACTGTACCACGTCCGCGCTATAAGGCATTAAACTGCCAAGAATCTTCGTCCCGCATGACGCTAAACTGCACCACGTCCGAGCTACAAGACGTTAAACTGTTCAGCATCTGTCCCGCATGACTTTAAACTGCATTTCAAGAACTACGTACGGCTTGATTCCCATCCTTATGGGATACGTAGGACCGCCTGAACATTCATGTTTCAGGCCCAGCCCCATCCTTCGGGAATTTCCATCCCATCTCGGGCCCTTGGCCCAGTTGCCTCCGGGTGTGCGGCGTATGGTGTGATCGCGGGGCTATGCCCTCATTCACATCGGTTTTCTCGTCACGCTGTACGCCCCCCACGTTTGGGGATGCCTTATGCTCCCCTTTTTTTTCTCTTTTCGTCCTGCATGACGTTAAACTGCACTTCAAAAACTACGTGCGGCTTGATTCCCATCCTTATGGGATACGTAGGACCGCCTGAACATTCATGTTTCAGGCCCAGCCCCATTTCCCGGGAATCTCTATCCCGCGTTGGGCCTCTGGCCCGAGTTCCCCTCCTTTTTGTGCGAGGCGTGTGACGTGAGCGGGGGATTATGTCCTCATTCACGTTGGTCTACTGGCCGCGCCGTACGCCTCCCCCGTGTGTGGGACTACCTCACACCCCTCATCGTCCTGCATGACGTTAAACTGCCTCTCAAGAACTACGTACGGATTGATTCCCATCCATATGGGATACGTAGGACCGCCTGGGCGCTTGTGTTTCAGGTCCAGCCCCATCTCTTGGTTGATCACGGGGATCTGCCATCTTTTGGTTGCTCTCGGGAGGAGTCCTCCGACCCTTTCCGGTGATCTGTTAACATGTTTTGGGTACTTCGGTCTATGACTCGTAGTGTCAGATTCAATCCTGACAAGTCCTGTGTTGCTTGTCAGGCCTCGCGCTTCTTCTTGTTCCAGCCTTCACTCAAAGGGATCCTCGTTAGCGGTTTGGGTACGATGCCTCAGTGCTCTCATACCGCTCCGGGTCGATTTACCGGCGAGCCCTGGGCCGCAAATCGATATGAATCATGCGCTTGAGCGGTTGATGCTCGTTTGCTTGCCCCATCCTAGGCTGACGCGATCGGATGTTGTGTTGCGAATATGGTCAGCGACGTCCTTGATCGCCATGTCGTCTCTTTCAGGCTCTGAACATTGGTTGCGCGGTCCTCATCACACTCCGCCTCTGTGCGTTGTAGTGGAATCTCGACACTCTCTTCATACTGACCTTCAGTACACCTCTACACGTTAGGCAGGCCAACCGGGGTAATGGTGTCGTTCGAGGCTCCCACGATCTGAGCACCAAGGATATATGTTGATGTCCTCCCTAAGGGCCATGTGTAGCTGGACCCTCATCCCTATAAAGAGGAAGGAGTCGCCCGAACAACCGCGTTTTGGGCCCAGTATATCTGGAGGCTAGCATCTCTGCCCCTCGGGTGATGGACATACGCAGGCCCCTATCCCAGGATCCTTCTCTTGGAATCGTGCGTGACCGCAGGGCTGGGTATGTTCCCACCTCCGCTGAGTCCACCATATCGCAACGAGCGGATTCCTCCATGGTCCTACCACACGACCGTAAACTGTGATCGTCTTGGCCGCCCGACGAGAAACGGCACTGCATCGTGATGTTCTCCTCAGGGGACACTCACGTTGGGCGCTGGTTAATAACCGCGCCATTCATCAATGCCTTCCATGGCTTGATTATTGTGGCGACGCCAGGGATTTCTTAATCACAGGCATGTCGCTGCACAAAGAAAAACCATCCACCTTTAAGGACAAACAAGAAATATCAAATGCCGCTTCTTCTGTGTGCGAGGGTCAGACCCGCACCATTCCCCGCGCTGGTGCCCGATTGTGTTGCGCCGCGCTTCAAGAACTACGTATGGCTTGATTCCCATCCTTATGGGATACGTAGGAACGCCCGGATGTTTGAAACTTCGGGTCCAGCCCCCCACCTCTTAGAGATTCCCCCTTCTCTGGGGAATCCGCCGCCTTCAGGCCACCCTCAAGGCGTGTCCCTCGACCCCTTGCAGTGGTCCACTGGTGTCAAGAGTACTCTGGTTTATTGCCAGGAGGGTCAGGTTCAGCTTGGTCAGGTTCCTTCCATTTTCAGGCTTCGTGCTCCCTTTCATTCGGACCCATCGCCTACGCCATGGGTGGAGCCCCCGTGAACGGTTTGGACACAATGCCTCAGTGCTCTCCCACCGACTCGGGCTGGTGCCCCCAATGGCCTCGGGCAACAAATCGATATGAATCCTGCGATTGAGCGGTCGATGTTCGTTTTCTGCCTCATTCCATCAACGGTTAGTGTGATATTGATGCTGCTTTTCCGCCACGGTCGGCAGTACTCCCATATCGTTACGCCGGTGCCCCCAGTCCTTGAGTGAATGGCCGCATGATTCACATTACGTTTTCCACCCCCCATTCTGACCAGGCAAAATCTCGACACTCTTGACACTATCCCTCAGTGCATCTTCGCATATCCAGGGGATAGGACCACGATGTGGCGTACTTTGAGGTTCTTACGGTCCGAGCTCTAAGACCGTAAACTAAGATCTCCCCTTATGGTCCGAGCTCTAAGACCTTAAACTAAGATCTACCCTTATGGTCCGAGCCTTAAGACCTTAAACTAAGATCTACCCTTACGGTCCGAGCTCTAAGACCTTAAACTAAGATATCCCCTTATGGTCCGAGCTCTAAGACCTTAAACTAAGATCTACCCTTATGGTCCGAGCTCTAAGACCTTAAACTATGATCTACCCTTATGGTCCGAGCTCTAAGACCTTAAACTAAGATCTACCCTTATGGTCCGAGCTCTAAGACCTTAAACTAAGATCTACCCTTATGGTCCGAGCTCTAAGACCTTAAACTAAGATCTCCCCTTATGGTCCGAGCTCTAAGACCTTAAACTAAGATCTACCCTTATGGTTCGAGCTCTAAGACCTTAAACTAAGATCTACCCTTATGGTCCGAGCTCTAAGACCTTAAACTAAGATCTACCCTTACGGTCCGAGCTCTAAGACCTTAAACTAAGATCTCCCCTTATGGTCCGAGCTCTAAGACCTTAAACTAAGATCTACCCTTATGGTCCGAGCTCTAAGACCTTAAACTAAGATCTACCCTTATGGTCCGAGCTCTAAGACCTTAAACTAAGATCTACCCTTATGGTATGAGCTCTAAGACCTTAAACTAAGATCTACCCTTATGGTCCGAGCTATAAGACCTTAAACTAAGATCTCCCCTTATGGTCCGAGCTCTAAGACCTTAAAATAAGATCTACCCTTATGGTCCGAGCTCTAAGACCTTATACTAAGATCTACCCTTATGGTCCGAGCTCTAAGACCTTAAACTAAGATCTACCCTTATGGCCCGAGCTCTATGACCTTAATCTATGATCTCCCCTTATGGTCCGAGCTCTAAGACCTTAAACTAAGATCTACCCTTATGGTCCGAGCTCTAAGACCTTAAACTAAGATCTCCCCTTATGGTCCAAGCTCTAAGACCTTAAACTAAGATCTACCCTTATGGTCCGAGCTCTAAGACCTTAAACTAAGATCTACCCTTATGGTCCGAGCTCTAAGACCTTAAACTAAGATCTCCCCTTATGGTCCGAGCTCTAAGACCTTAAACTAAGATCTACCCGTATGGTCCGAGCTCTAAGACCTTAAACTAAGATCTACCCCTATGGTCCGAGCTCTACGACCCTAAACTAAGATCTCCCCAAATGGGATTCTACGTCCTGCATGACGTTAAACTACACTTTCAGAACTACGTGTGGCTTGATCTCCAGCCTGATGGAGTACGTAGGTACGCCCGGGCATTTCGACTCGGGTCCAGCCTCAGGGATCTCTAAGTCCCTCCCCTCCTCGTCGCCGGCCGTCTGGCCTGGCTTCCGGTAGAGTGGTGCGATTGTGATATTCTCCCCGATTCAGCTCGGGATGCCCCATTGCAATGATGGGAAGCGACAGTTTCCGCGTCGAAGAGGTTCTGTCTGAGAATTGAGCTGATTCATGGCCAGATTAGTGCATCCGCCTAATATGCTTTCCCCACGGTGGCCCAATTTTGGGAGTGTTGGATTCTGTCCGAACAAATCATCACTTCGCCCCATGCTTCGCATGCCCTGTTGATCTGGGTTTCCACCCTTGTGCCTGAAGGAACCCCCAAAGCGGCATTGATGATGACATGTGATCCTCCTCCTGCAATATGAATGATGACCTTCGGTCCGTCTATTTCAGTAGTATGGTCGATTGATCCATTGTCCGCTTGCCGTCTTAGGCATTTCCTGGAAGGCCGACCATTGTGGATTTCTGAATTCGGGACACGCAATTCACCCTTTCTCATTTCCCTATGTTTGGATAAAATCTCAACGCCCCTAGCGTTGTCCCGCTCGTGTGTTGGAACAAGTTGGGGGGATGATACATTGATTAGGTCTGAGGTCTCCTTTCCTAGGAATGACCTCCCTCTTTTCTTTAGAAATCCAGGCCCAATTATGGATGCCTGAAGCTTGGTTAACGCTCCCGCGAGACAATGAATTGTGGTTGAGCATGTTAAGCCAAAAGATGCAGATAAATATGGTGATTCATACAAATGGATCGAAGTATTGAGGAGCAGAATAGAAATGTTCTGGGAATGGAAAAACAAAGCCCCTAGGGATTAGCGTGCTGAATAAGTATCTCTAACACCGCTACCCTTTGGCTGGCGGCCTCCAGGGCTGCTTCTCGCTCTCTGCATGCCCTCTCTTCGTCGGCGGTCGCAGCACGCAGTTCGTCGATCCTGGCCTGTGCACGCTCCTGCTCGACTTGAAGTGTGACCATCTGATGGCCCACCTCCGTCAGCTGTACCTGGGCGTCATCCAGCTGGGCCGTCAGTTGCTCCACAAGCTCAGTACACGCTGCGACGAAGGCCTCCTTCTCTGCCGCCTGCCCTTCGAGACGCCGGACTTCCTGCTACGCCACGAGGAGTGCCCGCGTGCTCTCCGACATGTCCCGACATTGTGCGACGTCGGCACGCCAGCGGCTCTCACGCATCTTTTCGGACATGAAATCACGGACCGTCAGATGGAGGCGTTGAGCATCAGCTCCCCCAGCACACAGGAAGCGCAGCCAGGTTTGAAGCGATCCCATGCGCCCCAGCCACTCCGATGAGGGTCGCTTGAGGAAGCGCTGTATGCACTTCCACCCCCTGCAGCGCATTATCCGGCTCTCCTCGACCGCCTCCGCGTCCGAGTCGTCCATCTCCTCGGGGTCGGCAGGCCGGTAGGCAGGGAAGGCAGCCAGCAGGTCTGCTGCAGGGTCCGCCCCTGGGATGTCCTCATGGGGGATAGATCCCCAACATATGGGCGACCCTCTTCTCTCGGCCCAGCGGCGTTGACACCCTCGTCAGCCCCCGACCTCTCTCTGATGTCAGCACCGCCGGCATCCGCAGCCCCTTGATCAGCAGTTGGTGGGGCCGGCTCGGTGTCGGAAATCTGTTCCGGAGCAGGCGGCATGTCTGCCACCGGTCCACTCATGGATGGCCCAGGTTCAGCAACCCGACGAGCCTCCAGTGTTGAGATCAATGCGCAGGGCATGCCGTGGTTAGTCATGGATCGTCAACGGCAAGCACCAGCAGTAAAGTAAGGAGACTTACGGGAGTTCAAAGCGTCATCTTCCGCTATCCCAGCCGCCGCAGGAACAGTTGCAGCAGGGGACCCTTCCGCGCTTTTCAATTCAATAATGGGTTCCGGGCCCCTGCCTTGTCATGCTGGCGCCTCTCCTACTCCCGCTAAGGACGCCTGACCAACATCTGTGTGCTCTTGAGAAAGGAGGAGAAATGGGTTAGAAGCTGCATAAGAGAATGGATGAAGCAGGTTGAGTAGGGATAGAAGCGGACCTCGAGGAGCTCAGTGACATCAACATTGTCAGAGTCGGCCACCTCGCTGCTCTCCCGCGGGCTCCCCTGATGGGATCTTCCCTCGGAGCCTTCATCCTCCCCCATCTCATCCTCTTCCTCGGAGTCGTTGCTACTGTCATCTTCCTCCAGCAGCATCAGTTCTGGAGCGGGTTCTAGACCGAGCATCACCTTCACCAGAAGGGATGGCTCCGCACGCTGACCACGTTGGCGCGCGTACTCGTCCATGGCCGTCAGATACGCATACTGCCGGTTGAAGTTCACCCTGTCGGCGATCTGGAGGCGCCCGACCTCTGGAAGATGGATTCCTTCTCTGAGTATCTTTCGCCAGATGGCTTCGGTCCTCAGTGATTGCCGCAGGGTCATCCAGGCCGACCACAGCGCCGGGAAGACTGCATCATGGGAGGGTTCGAGCAGACGCCTTACCTGCTTCCCGGGCCGCTCCCCGACCGCCGCATGTGCCCCCTCTCTGGGTGCTGAAGTCGTGGCGGCAGCTTGCGATGTGCCCGCCGCCGAAGTCCCTGCCCGCGCCAGCTCCGCTGCTTGGCGCGCCTCCGTTCTCCCCCATGTGGCGGCGCCTCGCCTCCTTCCTTGACGCCCGGTCTCCGCACGGGTGACCTCGAGCCGCCGAACTGGCTTCCGTAGAAGCCCCTCGGGGTACGCGATGGCCCAGTGTTCGGCGTACTCGGTTGCCAAGCCTGCGTCGACCCCGGTAAGAGGGAGAGTGATGATGTCGCCAGAGCCGAAAGCGGCAAACATCAACCACATCTGGCGAAGGACGCAAGGGTTCGTCTCCTCCCGGACAGCAGTGAACACCCTCTTCGGCATCCGTTGAAGGCACCCGAACTGCCTGGCGAACCGGGTTGGCACGTAGGGCTCGCAGATCACCTTCCCGTCGATCCGAGCCACGAGCACCCCGCCCCGCATGTTCAGGAAGTACTCGTGCTGCTCCAGCTGACCCTGCCCGTTGTCGATCATGTGGCCAACAGGAGTGGGGAACGGGCTGAAGTTGAAATTGGCATGATTGCCAATCCGAATCCTCACGCCCTCCTCATTTAGGGTCATCGGAGCGACCCCCGCAATGTTCAGAAGGGAGGGTCGCAGGCCGTTGCCCGGAAGAATGATGGCGTTCGGAAACGTGTACCCACCAAGGTGAGCAGCCACCCAGCCATGGAAGAATTGGAAGGGCCCGCAGATCCTTCGTGGCGACCCCCCTCGCGAGATGCATCCCAGGATGGCGTACAGCTTAGCCAGCACTGGGACCCCGAGGTTGTATCTTTTATTGGCAGCCATGGCGCCCACCATCGCCAGTGTCTTCGGGCGGACGCCCATTCTCGCGTCCCGCACTGGCAGAAGCCACCCACCCAGAAAGGCGGCCAGGAACGCCGCGTACCGGACATTTGGGTCCCGGGCCTCGATGACGCGGTACCCCCATGAGCGGTAGTCGCCCGTCTCCAGGACCCGCCAGTACGACCCGTTCCGGCTCCTCTGAGCTGCGGTCGGGCACCGCTTCCCCCTGCCTGGCATCTTGACCGCTTGGTTATGCTCCAAGAACTGGCCGAACCACTCCTTGTAGGCTATGTCCTTCTGGAAGTCCTTGACCCCGAGCCGCTCTGTAGCCAGGTCCAGCAGATGCCATGTCAGGATGGGAGTCTGTGACCTGTCGCCCCAGGTGTTCCTCGGAGGCAGGAACTCATCATATTGGTAACCCTCCAGCGGGATACCTCCGATGCAGTGGATGTCCCAGAGACCGATGCCGACCTCCCCATGGTGAAGATGCAAGGTGTTGGTATCCGGGGACCAGCGGGTGAACAGCTCCGGCCCGAGCTCGGACTGCTGGTAGAAGTGGAACTGCCACGTCCACACCGCCTCAAACAGGCCGATGTACTGCAGCTCCTCCGCGAAGTGATCGCAAGTGTGACGTACCCAGAACTCCCAGGCCCACTCACTGGTGAAATTACCCCCAGACCGCAAGTCCCAGTCCTTCAGCCAGCCCTTGGTGTCGTCGGTGACACTCTGGCGATATGTGCTCGAGTAGAGGGCTGGAGAGTTCTCCGCAGTAGGCTCACCCCCGGCGATGGTTCGCGTCCTCGGGTTCAGGACATAGACATCCAAGTGCCTGGTCTCCCTGGCAGGATGCCCATTTTTGGTGATGTTTTAGCGGGGAAGCTCGTCCTCCCGAGTCACCCAGGTCCGTGGCGCATCAACCTCGAACCCTGGCACCGGAACCTCATCTAGGATGCCGAAGTTCCAGAGCGGCAGGTTGTCCGACAGCGGATATGTCTTCTGGGCCGGCGTCAGCAAGTCGAACAAGGATTGATTGTTGGAAACAACCTCCTTGGCTCCGTAGACCTCCTCGTTCGTCGCCATCTCAGCTCTGCGAGTGGCGGCATCCCCCCTCATTTCCGTGATTCGCGGCCATCTCAGAAGCTTCGGGAGTCGTGCGGGTTAAGGGATGAAGCGTGCGGGATCGGACGAGGCTGGTAGAGAAGTTTGAGAGTTGGCGCGCAATCCTAGTGGACGGCGCGCAATCGGGAAGTCCGTCGCGTAAAACCCCGGGTGTTCGCGCAAAAGCAGGCCGAATTCCGGACAGGTTTGTGCGACGAACGGGTGAATTCCGCGCCGGAAAGGTCAATTTCGCGCACGAGAGCTCGAATGCTTATCGCGCGGAAGGCCAGTGTACGGTGCTGGGGACCCATGGCCCCTATTTATAGGCAAATCCGGGAGTCCGCGCTGCGCGGAAAGTGCTTTGCGCGCCCGCACCGGTGAATTTCGCGCCCGACGCCCTTTTTTGCGCGCCACAGTCCCGCGCCACCCAGGACTTCGGCATTCCGGCGTCTCCCTCGGAACCCGATCTTTGCGACCTCTCGCCGATCAGATTCCGAGGGGGGGCTTTTGTAGACGCCGGAAAAGTCCGTTGTTCCCAAAAAAAGCTCCGGATGCGGAAAGCGAGGTCATATTTGGAGTCGGAAGCATGTTTCGGAGGGCCCGGAGGCCTTGCGCAGAATTTTGGAGACCCGCGCGCAAAGTTGATGAGCCACGCGCAAACCTCCCGGGATGCGCGCAATGCGCTGGGCCAGCGCGCAATTTTGCGCGACAGTGGCCCGCGCGACTCCCTTGCGCGCCGGGCCCGATTCCGCGCCCGCGAAGAGATTTCCGCGCCCGCGGACCGGATTCTGCGCCCTGGGTTGCCTATAAATATAAGGCGACCCCCGACGTTTTGAGGTGGCCAGAATTCGAAAGGTCTCTCGTGCGCGCAATCCAATCCCTTCCGCGCGCAATGCCGATCTTCAGGTAACCACTTTTTTTTCGCGCAAGAAAGCCTCGGGGTTTGCCTTCGCGCACAATCCCTTTGGCTCCTTTCCTTTGAATAACCCTTCACTCAAAGGCATTTGCGCGCAAAAGAAGCCTCTTGCGCGCAATTGCCCCCCGGGTGCTTGCAATCCAGCCCGATTGCGCGCACCCCCCATTTTCAAAGTGGCCATTCATTAAAGAATGATCCGTTGCCCCTGTGCACTATCCGAAGCCCGGTGCGCGCAATCTCTATCTTCCGCGCGCAAAGCGCTGGCTCAATTGCGCGCCAGCTCGCCCATTTGCGCGCCGACCCGCGGTATTGCGCGCCAAGATCCCCTTTTGCGCGCAATCCGCTGGGGTCGCCCCCTTTGACCCCCTGAGGGTATCCGCCAGAGTGGCGCCCGATGACCCTCATCCCGGGTGCCCGCACCGTGCGTTGTCTTCCCGTGCGGCCCTCCAGGCTCGCGCGAAGTGACACGGACCCATCAGCGGCAACCTACGTCCGAGCTACAAGACGTTAAACTGTTCAGCATTCGTCCCACATGATGTTAAACTGCACATCCGTCCTGCATGATGCTAAACTTCACTACGTCCGAGCTACAAGACGTTAAACTGTTCAGCATTCGTCCCGTATGACGTTAAACTGCACATCCGTCCTGCATGACGCTAAACTGCACTACGTCCGAGCTACAAGACGTTAAACTGTTCAGCATTCGTCCCGCATGACGTTAAACTGCACATCCGTCCTGCATGACGCTAAACTGCACTACGTCCAAGCTGCACGACGCTAAACTGCCTAGCCTCCATCGTCTGCGCGACAAGACGTTAAACTGCCGAGCATCCTCGTCCGCGCTGCAAGACGATAAACTGCCAAGCACCCTTGTCCTCAACACACGACGTTAAACTGTACTTCATCCGGCAAGACGTTAAACCGTCCGCTTCGTCCTCAACACACGACGTTAAACTGTACTTCGTCCGGCAAGACGTTAAACCGTCCGCTTCACCCGATCCCGTGCCTCGCACGCAGGGTCCCCCCCGGTTTGGATGTGGCCCCCACCCGCTTGTCTCTGCAGGGATGTCGGGATTGCCCCTCTTTAGGGACGATTTAATTGGAGCGGCCTTTCCCCATGGGGGTAGGGTATTACAAACCCCTAGTTTCTTGTGGGAGACAGCACATGTGTATCTCCATTGTGCTTCCCCACTGCCGAAGCCAGTAGAGGGCGTGACAGGGATCGAGGTCTCTCACCTTCGTCCCAAGTCCCTCTCCAACTGAGCCTTGCCGCATCCGGGCTGCCTCAGTGCGTAAGTCCTGACAGAATGAACTACGTGGACTTTGATCCCTGTCTCCTAAACAGGGTACGTAGGAAGCCTCCCTAAGGTTCAAACCCACCACCTGGTCCTCCCGGTCGTATTCACGTCGGTTCGTCCATCAGTGGACCCCTCCTGGGTTCACATTTGCGTCGATTCACCTACGAATCCACCCCTGTGGGAGACTACACGTGTGTATCTCCATTGTGCTTCCCCACTTCCCCTTTTCCTATCTCTCCTTTTAACGTACAGCATGACGTGAAACTGTGATCCACCCGGCCGTTCCATCCCCCTCTGTGCGAGGTGGTTCGGTTCAATCCTCCACCCAGCGGCCTCGATCTCTTCGTGAGTCGGCTTGCCAGCGTCCAGCATGATGTGAAACTATGATCCACCCGGCCGTTCCATCCCCCTCTGTGCGAGGTGGTTCGGTTCAATCCTCCACCCGGCGGCCTCGATCTCTTCGTGAGTCGGCTTGCCGACGTCCAGCATGATGTTAAACTGTATACCCGAACTACGCTGACTTTGATCCGCGCTAACGCATGGTACGTAGGAAGCCCCTACGGGGTCCAAGCTCTTCACTACATCATCCATCCTGATCCTTACACGGGCCGCCACATCCCGGTGGGGTCATGCAATTTCATTCCACTCCACTTCACTCGGGAAGCCACCCATGTGCTGGCCCCAGCGTCAGAGGTTCCCCGCAAGGGGTTCTGTCATCTGATCCACTCCTTGTGTTGATCAGTCTGATGTCGTCCCCGCTGGACATTAAACTCGCGGCATACCTCGTGTTAAACATGGGAAGCTGAGGAAAACCTCAGGTGACACAGTTCCCCGCACCTAGCGCGGGATGCCTCAGGCCATCATGCCTTCGAGAAGCCCTATTAGGGACGGGAAGCAGACATGCAGAGCCGCAGTGTTAAGACACGCCCCCAGCACCCAGAGCCACCTGGTCTCCTCACCGCAGGTTGCTGCCCCGACCAGACTCCTTGGAGCGTCTGGGCGGAAGCAGCGTAATTAACCGGTGTCCATGAAGATATGGCGCCGGGAACGAGATTCACGAACATTCTTAAATCTATGAGGGAGACCCGGATTAGGCGACGAGTTCCGAGGAGACGTCCAAGGAAGGAGGAGCCGACGTCCCATCATCCCGGTTTCGATCAAGGAGCAGACGCCCCTGAATAAGGGACGGATGCCGCCCGCCTTTGGAAAGCGGGACTGCGGGACCACAAGCCGCGCGCGCCCATCCCCTCGGGTCGACGGGTGCACGCGCGAACGCGTCCTGGCGGAACAGCGCCGGAACAGAAACCCGACGCACATCCGCACCGAAACAATAACAAGTCTCAAATTACATTTATTTTTTTATTTATAACATCAATTATGTCAATATTTCATTAATAAGATAATTAGTGCATCATATTTTTGTCATATATAAATTAAATTATTTAATGTCTAAAAATTACAAATAAAATATCATTATGTAGGAAATATTTTTATCTTTGTAATTAATATTTATAGTCGAATTTATCTCATGTATAACCCATATTAAAAATTATTTATTTATTAAACTTTGATTTTAACTATTTTAACCCTTCTTTAAATAAATTAATAATAAATGTCCTAATCTAATACAAGTGGGCCTAAATGGAATATTTTATTCATAAGGTTGTTTTTGGTCGAATTACACTTATCTAATTTAATTAGGATATGTGTTAGGGTAATAATAATATCATTTTTATCCTTAATTACACTATTTACTTTTAACCATGGTAAATAAAAGTAAAAAGTTACTATTCACCAAAAATTATTTTCATCTCATTGAACCACATTTTACTTAATGACATCAACTGTGTCTCTTGAATTTTTGAAATTCTACTCACAAAAGCGGTAAAATTACGTTTTATGTAAATTTGCAAATTCCCCTGGGAGGTGGGTAAACGACGGTGAAAAGTTCAATAAAATTTTTATATATCTAAAATTATTATAAAATTATTCCAATGAATTACATTGAACTTATATAGGTATTACCTATCAATTTTTACCTAAAATAAATTTATATAAAATAAATAATTATTTAAATAAATAGTCGGTTTTTAAATAGTAACCCAGTGTTTTCACTATTCATCAAAAATTGAAAGTTTCTAGAAAAATTCCAAAATTTCACCCTAGCCTAATTTAGATATTCTGAATCTAAAAACGAAGTCCATTTGAAAAATAAAATTTACAAAATTTCAAAAAGTGGTTATTACTATTCATAACGGCTAGTTTTAATAATATTTTAATAGCATATCGCTGTTTAGTGAAACTCGGTATTGCGTACGACGCAATCTATCAAGGAAGTCGTGATTGCGTGTAAAGCAAGCCAAGCTAGTGTTGTGTGTAGTGAAATATTCATTTGATGATTTATAAAAAATAAAAACAAAATATTTCTTATAAAAGTCTCGGGTGTAACATTCTACCCCCCTTAAAATGAATTTCACCCTCCAAATTCGTCACTTGTTACAAACAAATGAGGATACCTCTCCATCATCATATCCTCAAGCTCCCATGTACCTTCTTCTAATTGGTGGTTTCTCCATAAAACATTCACCATGCAAGTGGTGTTGTTCCATAGGACTTTTTCACTACGATCTAGAATCTCTATCGGCTGTTCTTCATAAGAAAGATCTTGTTTAATGGTACAACTTCTGAGCTGAGTACATGTAAAGGATCCAGTATGTACTTTCTCAGAAGAGATACATGGAACACATTGTGAACTTGAGAGAGATTCGGTGGAAGGGTCAATCGGTAATCTACCTTCCCAACACGCTCCTGTATTTCGAAAGGACCGATATATCTAGGGCTCAAAATTCCCTTCATTCCAAATCTCATGGCCCTCTTCTAGGGAGATATTCGTAAGAACACTTTATCACCCACATCAAAATCTAAGTCTTTCCTTCGGTTGTCGGCATAAATTTTTTGTCGACTCTGAGTTGCTCTAATGTGTTGTTGAATAGATCTGACCTTTTCTTCCATCTCATCTACAAGATCAGGTCCTAATAGATTTCTTTCCTCAACTTCATCCCAAAAAGTTAGAGTCATGCATTTCATTCCATAGAGAGCTTCATAAGGAGCCATCTGAATACTGGAGTGAAAGCTATTATTATAAGAAAATTCCACCAAAGGTAGGTGTTGATCCCAACCACCATTCAAATCCATATAGCAAGCTCTCAACATATCTTCTAGAGTTTGAATCATCCTCTCAGACGGACCGTCTATCTGAGGATGATAAGTAGTGCTGAAACAGAACTCTGTATCCAGAGTATGCTGAAGACTTCACTAGAACTTTGAGGTAAACCTCGGATCCCGATCATATATAATAGAAAGTGGTACTCCATGCAATATTACCACTTCCTTTACATATATCCTGGCAAGCTGATCCATAGATAAATCCTCTCTAATACCAATGCTGTGTGCAGACTTTGTAAGACGATCAACTATAACCCAGATAGAAATATTGCCTTTGGAAGTTTTAGGAAGTCCTGTGACAAAGTCCATAGTGATGTTTTCCCATTTCCATCAGGTATGGGTAATGGTTGTAACATCCCCTCAGACTTTTGTCTCTCAGGTTTTACATGCTGACAAACCAAGCTTCGAGTATAATGCCCCAGCCTTAAACCTTACTTAATCTTGAGTTATTACAAGATTACACATTGAGGATCTTTTCGAGTTTAGAGTTTTAGAGAATTAGATCATAAAACTTTCATTACATTCCACATATAAACAAAGTGGTTACATAAAGATAATATTCTTCTTTCCCATCAATGGAAACATATTTAAAATAAAACATGGATTCTTTCTTGACACTTCCTTGACACTATCATCATATCATGTACCTTTCCCTTGACCTGTGAAAAACATTTCAAAAAAACATTGGATGAGAATAAAAAGTTCAGTAAGGGATATAAAAATATGGAAAGGAAACATGGGTATATATATACATAAGAATGAAATCATACTTTACCCATAAAACATAAGCACATTAACATACCTCATCAAATCATGAATAAATCATAGAAATCATAGGACATAAAGGTAACTTGAGGCATTCATAACATTCTTACGTAGGGAGTAACCCTCTTGGTTACGTTTGGAATACCCATCACAGTATATTCCCTAAATCTCTTCGGAGAAACTTTTACATTTCACTCCTTCATGTTACCCAATGCATTGGAGAGCTATATCGGGCTCACCCGCCCTTAGTTTATCACAGAACCACCCGTCTTCATAATAATGCCCATGAACCTCAACATAATCGTATCATATAAAACATGTATAAAGGAAACATAACATTTCCACCTTTCAATCACAAGATATCAATACAACACATTGATATAAAAACATTATGAAAACCATTTTCAAGACCAAAATAAAGGAAAAGTAAAACATGGTATTTATTTTTCTTTTAAAAAGAAGGCATGGCTTGTAGAGGAAGCCGAAACTCAAATAATGGTCACGACGGTGGAGAAATCGTTGTCGCCGCATACATACGACAAAAACATTACCTTTTTCCATTTAGTAAAACGCTTCATATAAAAAATATTCTTTTTGGATAAACGTAAAAGTCAAAGGGGTTTATACACCGTATAAAAGAAGGTTGTGTATAAAACAAAATATGCCTCAATGAAAGGAGATTAAGACGTAGTCCCATACCTTGGGTCCGACTTGACTCGATCGTTCTTTAATGTCCTGAATAATAAATTTGAGTTAATTTATACTTTTTTAAGAACCTTTTTTAAGTTCATTATTCTTTTTATATCACCTATTTCCATATCATGAACACTATGTAATTATTTAATTTAATAATGGTCGTTTTAACGATCATCGGTACTTGAGTAAAAAATAAACCCTTTATAATTATAGGTTGTTCATGTATCTATTATATCCAGAATAATAATCATGATGTATATATCATATATAACCAGTATATACATGCATTTATAATATTACATAATCATTTAGAGGTAAGAAATGAAATGCAAGTTCATGGAGACGGTAAGTCGTACGTACGCATGAATGCTACTTTCATTTCTATTTCGTATTTTATATAATGGAATCATAATGATATAAAGGTATATTATAATTCCAGTATAATATCATATATAATATCATAGTTCCATCCTTTATACATCCCACATATGGTATTTAACTAATCAAATCACTTTGAGGGGGCGGTAGTCCGAATTTCCTTAAATGAAGATATCGCGTTTACCCATGATGGAAACCATACAGGTATGCCCAGAATGAAAAATACATAATCTTAAGGAAAACATAAACATATTATATATCATATATAAATATAGTGACATACTAATGGCCACCTTTGAAGGTGTTAAAAAAATGTTGAACAATCATCGTTTCAGGAGGCATAAATTCACCATCCACGGAAACAGTATGTCCTTTAACCATTAGATGTAGGTGTGTGTAAGTGTAGCTCGAATACATCTTATAAAAAAATCCTAGAATATTGATTATACTGGAGTTGTTAAAAATTAAATTAATAAAAAAGAGTTTAGGGGGTTGGAGAAGCAAAATAAAACAAAAGGACTCAGGTGAAGACATTACCTTAAAATCGGGTAACTCCCTTTGGTTTGAGCTCAAAGGCTTCCTTGGGAAGACTTCTACCCAAAGTGAGGCTTCAAGGAGTAATATAGGGATGTGGAGAGACAAAATGGGCAGGTTTCTGCTAAGACAAAGGCTTTGGGAGTGTGTGTAAGGAGGTAGAGGTGGGGGCCTTTTATAAGAGGAGAGAAGGGGGACTCTTGGAAAGTAAAAAAATGTTACTTTATTTGAAAATGATTTTCGGATTCAAAAGGTCCCACATTGATGTGTTTCGAGTATAAGGTTATTAGGGTTATAAATCCACCCATCCAATAGGTTTTGGACATGTGTAGGTCTTAGATTTTACGTTATCTTTCCATTTTATTTAAATCCTTTATTAATGAAGTAATCGATGCATCATCATGATGTCATAAATAATTTAATAAATATAATGTCTAAAAATTATAAAAAAAATATAATGATGTAGGAAATATTTTTTAGCTTTCTAATGAATATTTATAGTTCAAAAGATCATTTATGTAGACAAAATTAAAAATATTTTACTTAGGTGATACATTCTTTGTTACATTTAACATTCTTTAAAAATAAAAAGATAAAAAGTAACTTTCTCACAAACGTGATTCCATGGGGCCCCCAAGTTTGGCACAAGTCATCCCATGGTCGTCCATGAGACAACCCGTAGCCTTAGGACACATGTTGTGGTCATTTTTTTTTATTATTGTATTATTATATTATCTTTAACTACCCGATTACTCATTAATCAAGATAATTAAAGATAATTACCGTCGTTACTATTCATAATGTATAAAAACAAAAGAGTCTTGATTACATAATTTGGACCTTCTGATTCCAAATAAGTAATCCATTTTAACAAATTCCAAACACATAAATTGCAATAATTGATTTAAAAATAATTCTCGTTGTCAAAACAAATAACGGGTTTTTTGAAACAATATCTATGAAAACTTTGGCATTAGTTTATGCCCAATTCCAAAGTGAAATTAATCCTAATGACCACCATTAGATCAAATGGTAAAAATATATTCTAATTTAACTTTAAAACAAATTCAAAAGATAATATAATCATATATATATATAGTATATTAAAAAGCATTTTTGATGTAAAATGCGGTATTTTTCACTATTCATTAAAAACGAACATTTTCAGAAAAATACCAAAAATTCACAAAAAGTAAATTTTGATGTCCCAATAATAAATAATAAGTTTATTTTTACAAAAATAGATTATAAAATTGTCAAAAGATAGATTTAAAAGTTGTTTTCCATCAAAAGGCAGTAAAACAATCATTTAAAAATATTACTGTGTTCCATGCTTAAGATTGGATTTATTTTCATTTTAAGCCTCTAAAACACTATCTAATTCATTAATAGACATAGATAAATATATCAATTATTCATTACTTACTTGGGATGTTTCATCCATCCCCCCTTTAGAAAATTGTGTCCCCGCAATTTATTTACTTATCGAATAAATGGGGGTACTTATCCCTCATTGCATTTTCATATTCCCATGTTCTCTCTTCCATCATGTGGTTTTTCCAAAAAACCTTTACCTGATTAATCACCTTATTTCGTAACACTTGATCCATGTGGTCAAGAATCTGGACCGGTTGTTCCTCATAAGATAGGTTCTCTTCCAGCTGAACTAGCTCAGGACTCAAAACATGAGATGGATCTGGCATATACTTTCTCAGCATCAAAACGTGAAAAACATTGTGTACCTGAGATAAACTCGGAGGTAAAGCCACCTGATATGCAACTGATCCAACTCTCTCCAAAATTTTATATGGTCCAATGAACCTTGGACTCAGCATTCCTTTCTTACAAAATATCATCACACTTTTCCATGGTGAGACTTTGAGAAAAACATGATCACCTACCTCAAAAGTTAGATCCTTCCTCCTGTTGTCTGCATAACTCTTCTGCCTACTCTGAGCTATTCTCATGTGTTTCTGAATCAGCTGATGTTTTTCTGCCATCTCTTCTACCAATTCTGGTCACATCAACTTCCTTTCACCCACTTCATCCCAGAAAGATGGAGTTCGACACCACTTCCCATATAACGCCTCAAATGCTGCAATCTGTATACTGGAATGAAAACTATTATTATATGAAAATTCAACCAAAGAAAGATGTTGGTCCCAAATTCCCCAATAATCCATCGAACAAGCTCGTAGCATATCCTCCAAGGTATGAATTGTTTGTTCTGACTGCCCATCTGATTGAGGGTGAAATGTTGTACTAAAATTTAATTCAGTACCCAATGACTTCTGAAGGCCTTTCCCAAAGTTAGAAGTGAACCTAGGATCACGATCAGATACAATGGAGAGGGGAACTCCATGTAACCTGACTATCACTTTAAGATACAAACCGGAAAGTTGATCTAGGGAAAAATTATCTCGTATAGCAAGGAAATGAACAGATTTAGTCAAGCGATCAACAATAACCCAGATTGCATTATTACCTCGAGATGTATTCGGTAATCCCACAACAAAGTCTATGGATATATTCTCCCATTTCCACTCTAGCACTGGTAAAGGCTGAAGCATACCTTTCGGTAACTGTCGCTCTGCTTTATCCTACTGACATGTCAAACACTTCACAGTAAAATCAGCAATATATCTTTTCATTCCATCCCAAAAGAAATACTCCCACAGATCTCTGTACATCATAGTACTGCCAGGATGAACTGAAAACAGAGAAGTATGAGCTTCACATAACAACTCTCTCTTCAACTGTGAATCAAAGGAACACACAATATCTTCCCAAATCTCAAAACACAATCATTATCAATGTTGAATTCAGGCAACATACCTTTCTGAACTAGCTCTACCTTTTTCTGCAACTCACCATCTTGCTTCTGTGCTTGCTTGATTCTATCTGATAGAGATGATCTCACTGATACTGGAAACAAAACAGAAGAACTTCCAACACCAACAACTTCTATGCCAAAGTTCATCAAATCCTTAACCAAAGTATCACGTTCCAAACACAACATTGCTAATGAAGCATTACTTTTTCGACTCAATGCATCTGCCACATTATTTTCTTTTCATGGATGGTAATGAATTGTACAATCATAATCCTTGATTAATTCTATCCATCTCCTCTGTCTCATGTTTAACTCTTTCTGAGTGAATATATACTTTAAACTTTTGTGATCAGTATATATTTCACACTTTAATCCATACAAATGATGCCTCCAAATTTTTAAAGAGAAAACAACAACAGCTAATTCCAAATAAGTATTAGGGTAATTTACCTCATGAGTTTTTAACAGTCGTGAAGCATAAGCAATTACCTGATCATTATGCATTAGGACGCAACCAAGTCCTTTCAATGAAGCATCACTGTATATAACAAACTCACCATTCCTGGAAGGTAGTGCAAAAACTGGAGCATTCACCAATCTTCTTTTCAATTCCTTGAAACAATCATCACATTCTTTTGTCCAGATAAACTACACACCCTTCCGAGTTAGATTATTCATTGGACTAGATAACCATGAAAAATTTCTAACAAACCTTCAGTAATAGACTGCCAAACCATGGAAGCTACGAATCTCTGTTACATTTGTGGGTCTTGGCCATTCTTCAACGACCTTTGTTTTTGCAGGATCAACAGTTATCCCGTCTTTAGAAACAATGTGACCAAGGAAAGAAATTTGTTGCAACCAAAACTCACACTTTCTGAATTTCCCATACAATTTCTTTTCTTTTAAGGTTTGCAAAATAACCCTTAAATGTCTTTCATGCTCCTCTTTGCTTTTAGAAAACACCAAATTATCATCAATGAACACAAACACGATTTATCACCTGAGTCAACCGAGCCATCACTAGAACAAACAGTTCAATTCTGATTTTGACCTTCTCAGGATACTGATTTGAAAGGTCATTTCCCTCTGTACGCCTTCCCAGAAAATCGATTCTGTTTCCTCTACGAAAAACCATTCTTAACACAAAAATATCTTAAAAGAAGCAACATGGTAATCTTTAAATGCTATATCATTTCAGTCATACCATAATTTAACTTATAATTTAACAATTTTCTAACTCCTAAAGTTGTCTAAAACGACCTCTGATACAAACTATAAGGCCCCAGCCTTAATCCTTACTTAATCTTGAGTTATTACAAGATTACACATTGAGGATCTTTTCGGGTTTAGTGTTTTATAGAATTAGATCATAAAACATTCATTACATTCAATATATAAACAAGGTGGTTACATACAGATAGTATTCTTATTTCCCATCAATGGAAACATATTTAAAATAAAACATGGATACTTTCTTGACACTTCCTTGACACTATCATCATATCATGTACCTTTCCCTTGACCTGTGAACAACATTTCAAAAAAACTTTGGATGAGCATAAAAAGCTCAGTAAGGGATATAAAAATATGGAATGGAAACCTGGGTACATACACACATAAGAATGAAATCATACTTTACCCATAAAACATAATCACATTAACATACCTCATCAAATCATGAATAAATAATAGAAATCATAAGATATAAAGGTAACTTGATGCATTCATAACAATCTTACATAGGGAGTAACCCTCTTGGTTACGTTTGGAATACCCATCACAGTATATTCCCTAAATCTTTTCAGAGAAACCTTAACGTTTCACTCCTTCGTGTTACCCAATTCATTGGAGAGCTATATCGGGCTCACCCACCCTTAGTTTATCATGGAACCACCCGTCTTCATAATAATGCCCAAGAACCTCAACATAATCGTATCACATAAAACATGCATAAAGGAAACATAACATTTCCACCTTACAATCACAAGATATCAATACAACACATTGATATAAAAACATTATGAAAACCATTTTCAATGCCAGAATAAAAGAAAAGTTAAACATGGTATTTATTTTTCTTTTAAAAAGAAGGTATAGCTTGTAGAGGAAGCCGAAACTCAAATAATGGTCACGACGGCGGAGAGGTCGTTGTCGCCGCATACGTACAAAAAAAACATTCCTTTTTGTCGTTTAGTAAAATGATTCATATAAAAAATATTCCTTTTGGATAAATGTAAAATTCAAAGGGGTTTATACACCGTATAAAAGAAGGTTGTGTATAAAAAAATATGCCTCAATGAAAGGAGATTGAGACAAAGTCCCATACCTCGGGTCCGACTTGACTCGCCCGTTCTTTAATGTCCTGAATAATAAAGTTGAGTTAATTTATACTTTCTTAAGAAACTTTTTCAAGTTCATTATTCCATTTATATCACTTATTTCCATATCATCAACACTATGTAATTATTTAAGTTAATAACGGTCATTTTAATGATCATTGATACTTGAGTCAAAAATAAACCCTTTATAATTACAAGTTGTTCATGTATCCATTATATCCAGAATTATAATCATGATTTATATATCATATATATCATGTATATACATGAATTTATAATATTACATAATTATTTAGATGTAAGAAATGAAATGCACCGTTCATGGAGATGGTAAGCCGTACATACGCATGAATTCTACTTTCATTTCTATTTCATATTTTATAGAATGGAATCATAATTATATAAAGGTATATTAAAATTCCATTATAATATCATATATAATATCATAGTTCCATCCTTTATATGTCCCACATATGGTATTTAACGAATCAAATCACTTTGAGGGGGCGGTAGTCCGCACTTCCTTAAATGAAGATATCGCGTTTACCCATAATGGAAACCATAAAGGTATGCACAGAATGAAAAATACAGAAGCGTAAGTAAAACATAAACATATTATATATCATATATAAATATAGTGACATCTTAATGGCCACCTTTTAAGATGTTAAAATAATTTTCAACAATCATCGTTTCGGGAGGCATAAATTCACCATCCACGAAAACAGTATGTCCTTTAACCATTAGATGTAGGTGTGTGTAAGTGCAGCTCGAATCCTTCTTATAAAAACATTCTAATATATTTAAGATACTGTATTTGTTACAAAATAAATGAATAAAAAGAGTTTAGGGGGTTGGAGATGCAAAATAAAAAAAAGGACTCAAGTGAAGACATTACCTTAAAATCGGGTAACTCCCTTTGGTTTGAGCACAAAGGCTTCCTTGGGAAGACTTCTTCCCAATGTGAGGCTTAAAGGAGTAAGAGAGGGATGTGGAGAGACAACATGGGAAGGGTTTGGCCGAGCCAAAGGCTTTGGGAGTGTGGGTAAGGATGTAGAGGTGGGGGCCTTTTATAAGAGGAGAGGAGGGGCACATTTGGAAAGTAAAGAAATGTTACTTTATTTGAAAATGATTTTCAGATTCAAAAGGACCCAAATTGATGTGTTTCTAGGATAAGGTGATTAGGGTTCTAACTCTACTCATACAATAGGTTTTGTACATGTGTAGGTCTTAGAGTTTACATTATCTTTCCATTTTATTTAAATCCTTTATTAATGAAGTAATCGATGCATCATCATGATGTCATAAATAATTTAATAAATTTAATGTCTAAAAATTATAAAAAAATATAATGATGTACGAAATATTTTTATCTTTCTAATGAATATTTATAGTCCAAAATATCATTTATGTAGAAAAAATTAAAAATATTTTACTTAGGTGATACATTCTTTGTTACATTTAACATTCTTTAAAAATAAAAAGATAAAAAGTAACTTTCTCACAAAAGTGATTCCATGGGGCCCCCAAGTTTGGCTCAAGCCATCCCATGGTCGGCCATGAGACAACCAGTAGCCTTAGGAAACATGTTGTGGTCCTATTTTTTATTATTATATTATTTTATTATCTTTAACTACCCGATTACTCATTAATCAAGATAATTAAAGATAATTACCGATGTTACTATTCATAATGTCTAAAAACAAAAGAGTCATGATTACATAATTTGGACCTTATGATTCAAAATAAGTAATCAATTTTACCAAATTACAAACACATAAATTGCAATAATTGATTTAAAAATAATTTCCGTTGTCAAAACAAATAACGGGTTTTTTGAAACAATATCTATGAAAAGATTGGCATTAGTTTATGCCCAATTCCAAAGTGAAATTAATCCTAATGACCACCATTGGATTAAATGGTAAAAATATATTCTAATTTAACTTTAAAACCAATTCAAAAGATAATCTAATCATATATATATAGTAGATTAAAAAGAAGTTTTGATGTAAAATGCGGAATGTTTCACTATTCATTAAAAAATGAACATTGTCAGAAAAATACCAAAAATTCACAAAAAGTAAATTTTGATGTCCCTATAATAAATAATAAGTTTATTTTGACAAACATAGATTATAAAATTTTCAAAAGATATATTTAAAAGTGTTTTTCCATCAAAAGGCAGTAAAACAATCTTTTAAAAATATTAGTGTGTTCCATGCTTAATATTGGATTTATTTTCATTTTAAGCCTCTAAAACACTATCTAATTCATTCATAGACATAGATAAATATATCTATTATTCATTACTTACTTGGGATGTTACATCCTTCCCCCCTTTAGAAAATCGCATCCCCGCAATTTATTTACTTATCGAATAAATGGGGGTACTTATCCCTCATTGCATTTTCATATTCCCATGTTGCCTCTTCCATCATGTGGTTTTTCCACAAAACCTTTACCTGATTAATCACCTTATTTCGTAACACTTGCTCAATGTGGTCAAGAATCTAGACCGGTTGTTCCTCATAATATAGGTTCTCTTCCAGCTGAACTACCTCGGGACTCAAAACATGAGATGGATCTGGCATATACTTTCTCAGCATCGAAACGTGAAAAACATTGTGTACATGAGATAAACTCGGAGGTAAAGCCACCTGATATGCAACTGATCCAACTCTCTCCAAAATTTTATATGGTCCAATGAGCCTTGGACTCAGCTTTCCTTTCTTACCAAATCTCATCACAGTTTTCCATGGTGAGACTTTGAGAAAAACATGATCACCTACCTCAAAAGTTAGATCCTTCCTCCTATTGTCTGCATAACTCTTCTGCCTACTCTGAGCTGTTCTCATGTGTTTCTAAATCAGATGAAGTTTTTCTGCCATCTCTTCTACCAATTCTGGTCCCATCAACTTCCTTTCACCCACTTCATCCCAGAAAGCTGGAGTTCGACACCGCTTCCCATATAACGGCTCAAATGGTGCCATCTGTATATTGGAATGAAAACTGTTATTATATGAAAAATCAACCAAAGAAAGACATTGGTCCCAACTTCCCTAATAATCCATCGAACAAGCTCGTAGCATATCCTCCAAGGTCTGAATTGTTTGTTCTGACTGCCCATCTGATTGAGGGTGAAATGTTGTACTAAAATTTAATTCAGAACCCAATGACTTCTGAAGGTTTTTCCAAAAGTTAGAAGTGAACCTAGGATCACGATCAGATACAATGGAGAGGAGAACTCCATGTAACCTGACTATATCTTTAAGATACAAACCAGAAAGTTGATCTAGGGAAAAATTATCTCGTATAGCAAGGAAATGAGCAGATTTAGTCAAGCGATCAACAATAACCCAGATTGCATTATTACCTCAAGATGTCTTCGGTAATCCCACAACAAAGTCTGTGGATATATTCTCCCATTTACACTCTGGCACTGGTAAAGGCTGAAGCATCCTTTTCGGTAACTCTCGCTATACTTTATCCTATTGACATGTGAAACACTTCAGAGTAAAATCCGCAATATCTCTTTTCATTCCATCCCACCAGTAATACTCCCACAGATCTCTGTACATCTTAGTACTGCCAGGATGAACTGAAAACGGAGAACTATGAGCTTCACATAACAACTCTCTCTTCAACTATAAATCACAAGGAACACACAATCTCTTCCCAAATCTCAAAACACAATCATTATCAATGTTGAATTCAGGAAACATACCTTTCTGAACCAACCCTACCTTTTTCTGCAACTCACTATCTTGCTTCTGTGCTTGCTTGATTCTATCTGATAGAGATGATCTCACCGATACTGGAAACAAAACAGAAGAACTTCCTACACCAACAACTTCTATGCCAAAGTTCATCAAATCCTTAACCAAAGTATCACGTTCTAAACACAACATTTCTAATGAAGCATTACTTTTTCGACTCAAAGCATCTGCCACTTTATTTTCTTTTCCTGGATGGTAATGAATTGTAAAATAATAATCCTTGATTAATTATAGCCATCTCCTCTGTCTCATGTATAACTCTTTCTGAGTGAATATATACTTTAAACTTTTGTGATCAGTATATATTTCACACTTTAATCCATACAAATTATGCCTCCAAATTTTTAAAGTGAAAACAACAGCAGCTAATTCCAAATTATGTGTAGGGTAATTTACCTCATGAGTTTTTAACTGTCGTGAAGCATAAGCAATTACCTGATCATTCTACATTAGGACGCAACCAAGTCCTTTTAATGAAGCATCACTGTATATAACAAACTCACCATTCCTGTAAGGTAGTGCCAAAACTGGAGCATTCACCAATCTTCTTTTCAATTCCTAAAAACAATCATCAAAATCTTTTGTCCAGATAAACTAAACACCCTTCCGAGTTAGCTTATTCATTGGACTAGATAACCATGAAAAATTTCTAACAAACCTTAAGTAATAGCCTGCCAAACCAAGGAAGCTGCGAATCTCTATTACATTTGTGGGTCTTGGCCATTCTTCAACGACCTTTTTTTTGCTGGATCAACAGTTATCCCATCTTTAAAACAATGTGACCAAGGAAAGAAATTTGTTGCAACCAAAACTCACACTTTCTTAATTTCCCATACAATTTCTTTTCTTTTATGGTTTGCAAAATAACCCTTAAATGTCTTTCATGATCCTATTTACTTTTAGAAAACAACAAATTATCATCAATGAACACAAACACGATTTATCACCTGAGTCAACGGAGCCATCACTAGAACAAACTGATCAATTCTGATTTTGACCTTCTCAGGATACTGAATTAAAAGGTCATTTCCCTCTGTACGTCTTCCCATAAAATCTGTTCTGTTTCCTCTACGAAAAACCATTCTTAACACAAAAATATCTTAGGAGAAGCAACATGGTAATCTTTAAATGCTATATCATTTCAGTCATACCATAATTTAACATATAATTTAACAATTTTCTAACACCTAAAGTTGTCTAAACTGACCTCTGATACCAACTATAAGGCCCCAGCCTTAAACATTACTTAATCTTGAGTTATTACAAGATTACACATTGAGGATCATTTCAGGATTAGAGTTTTATAGAATTAGATCATAAAACATTCATTACATTCAACATATAAACAAGGTGGTTACATACAGATAGTATTCTTCTTTCCCATCAATAGAAACATATTTAAAATAAAACATGGATTTTTTCTTGACACTTCATTGACACTATCATCATATCATGTACCTTTCCCTTGACCTGTGAACAACATTTCAAAAAAACTTTGGATGAGCATAAAAAGCTCAGTAAGGGATATAAAAATATGGAAAGGAAACATGGGTACATACACACATAAGAATGAAATAATACTTTACACATAAAACATAATCACATTAACATACCTCATCAAATCGTGAATAAATCATAGAAATCATAAGACATAAAGGTAACGTGAGGCATTCATAACATTCTTATATAGGGATTAACCCTCTTGGTTATGTTTGGAATACCCATCACAGTATATTCCCTAAATCTATTCGGAGAAACCTTAACGTTTCACTCCTTCGCGTTACCCAATTCATTGGAGAGCTATATCGGGCTCACCCACCCTTAGTTTATCACAGAACCACCCGTATTCATAATAATTTCCAAGAACCTCAACATAATCGTATCACATAAAACATGCATAAAGGAAACATAACATTTCCACCTTTCAATCACAAGATATCAATACAACACATTGATATAAAAACATTATGAAAACCATTTTCAATACAAAAATAAAAGAAAAGTAAAATATGGTATTTATTTTTATTTTAAAAAGAAGGTATGGCTTGTAGAGGAAGCCGAAACTCAAATAATGGTCATGACGGCAGAGAGGTCGTCGTCGCCGCATACGTACGACAAAAACATTCCCTTTTGTCATTTAGTAAAACGCTTCGTATAAAAAATATTCCTTTTGGATAAATGTAAAATTCAAAGGGGTTTATACACCGTATAAAAGAAGGTTGTGTATAAAACAAAATATGCCTCAATGAAAGGAGATTGAGACGAAGTCCCATACCTCGGGTCCGACTTGACTCGACCGTTCTTTAATGTCCTGAATAATAAACTTGAGTTAATTTCTAATTTCTTAAGAACCTTTTTCAAGTTCATTATTCAATTTATATCACTTATTTCCATATCATGAACACTATGTAATTATTTAAGTTAATAACGGTCGTTTTAATGATCATTGGTACTTGAGTCAAAAATAAACCCTTTATAATTACAAGTTGTTCATGTATCCATTATATCCAGAATTATAATCAAGATGTATATATCATATATATCATGTATATACATTCATTTATAATATTACATAATTATTTAGAGATACGAAATGAAATGCACCGTTCATGGAGATGGTAAGCCGTACGTATGCATGAACGCTACTTTCATTTCTATTTCATATTTTATAGAATGGAATCATAATGATATAAAGGTATATTAAAATTCCGGTATAATATCATATATAATATCATAGTTCCATCCTTTATACGTCCCACATATGTTATTTAACGAATCAAATCACTTTGTGGGGGCGGAAGTCCACACTTCCTTAAATGATGATATCGCGTTTACCCATAATGGAAACCATAAAGGTATACCCAAAATGAAAAATACAGAAGCTTAATGAAAACATAAACATATTATTTATCTTATATAAATATAGTAACATCTTAATGGCCACCTTTGAAGGTGTTAAAATAATTTTGAACAATCATCGTTCCGGGAGGAATAAATTCACCATCCACGAAAACATTATGTCCTTTAACCAATAGATGTAGGTGTGTGTAAGTGTAGCTAGAATACTTCTTATAAAAACATCCTAGTATATTTAAGATACTGGATTTGTTACAAAATAAATGAATAAAAGAGTTTAGGGGGTTTAAGAAGCAAAATAAAAAAATGACTCAAGTGAAGACATTACCTTAAAATCGGGTAACTCCCTTTGGTTTGAGCTCAAAGGCTTCCTTGGGAAGAATTCTACCCAATGTGAGGCTTCAAGGAGTAATAGAGGGATGTGGAGAGACAAAATGGGCAGGGTTTGGCTGATCCAAAGGCTTTGGGAGTGTGGGTAAGGAGGTAGAGGTGGGGGCCTTTTATAAGAGGAGAGGAGGGGCACTCTTGGAAAGTAAAGAAATGTTACTTTATTTGAAAATGGTTTTCGGATTCAAAATGACCCACATTGATTTGTTTTGAGGATAAGGTGATAAGGGTTCTAAATACAACCATCCAATAGGTTTTGGACATGTTTAGGTCTTAGATTTTACATTATCTTTCCATTTTATTTAATTCCTTTTTTAATGAGGTAATCGCTGCATCATCATGATGTCATAAATAATTTAATAAATTTAATTTCTAAAAGTTAAAAAAAAATATCATGATGTAGGAAATCTCTTTATATTTCTAATGAATATTTATAGTCCAAAATATCATTTATGTAGACAAAATTAAAAATATTTTACTTAGGTGATACATTCTTTGTTACATTTAACATTCTTTAAAAATAAAAAGATAAAAAGTCACTTTCTCACAAAAGTGATTCCATGGGGCCCCCATGTTTGGCACAAGTCATCCCATGGTCGGCCATGAGACAACCGGTAGCCTTAGGACACATTTTGTGGTAATTTTTTATTATTATGATATTATTTTATTATCATTAACTACCTGATTACTCATTAATCAATATAATTAAAGATAATTACCGTTGTTACTATTCATAATGTCCAAAAACAATAGAGTCTTGATTAAATAATTTTGACCTTCTGATTCCAAATATGTAATCCATTTTATCAAATTCCAAACAGATAAATTTAAATTATTTATTTAAAAATAATTCCCATTGTCAAAAAAATAATGGGTTTTTTGAAACAATATCTATGAAAAGTTTGGCATTAGTTTATGCCCAATTCCAAAGTGAAATTAATCCTAATGACCACCATTGGATTAAATGGTAAAAATATATTCTAATTTAACTTTAAAACCAATTCAGAAGATAATCTAATCATATAAATAAAGTAGATTAAAAAGCAGTTTTGATGTAAAATGCAGTATTTTTCACTATTCATTAAAAAATGAACATTGTCAGAAAAATACCAAAAATTCACACAAAGTAAATTTTGATGTCCCAATCATAAATAATAAGTTTATTTTGACAAAAATAGCTTATAAAATTTTCAAAAGATAGATTTAAAAGTCGTTTTCCATCAAAAGGCAATAAAACAATCTTTTAAAAATATTAGTGTGTTCCATGCTTAAGATTGGATTTATTTTCATTTTAAATCTCTAAAACACTATCTAATTCATTAATAGACATAGATAAAAATATCTATTATTAATTAATTACTTGGGATGTTACATGGAGAGACATATTTAGCAACATCTCTTTTCATGCCATCCCACCAGATGTACTTTTTCAGGTCCCTATACATCTTCGTGCTTCTAGGATGAATAGAGAATGAAGAACTATGAGCCTCATCCAGCAGCTCCTTCTATAATTTGGGGATGGGAGGAATACAAACATGATTCCTGAACTTTATTATCCCATCACAATCAAGGTTGAATTCAGGAACATTTCTCACCTTCTTCTGTAACTCTACGTCTTCTTTCCGTGCCTCTTTAATCTTCACATGTATAGATGGTAACATTCATTTGAGAAAGATAAGATTTCCCCTTTCATTATAATTCCAAGATCCATCCTATGTAAATCCATAAATAATGGATCTTTTGTGATCCCCATCATGGATAAACTAGCATGGTCTTGTCGATGTAATGCATCTGTCACCTTGTTTGCTTTCCCAGTGTGGTAATGAATTGAGCATTCGTAATCCTTAATCAGCTCCAATGATCTTCTTTGGCTCATGTTCAGCTCCTTTTGTGTGAAAATATACATTAAACTCTTATGATCGGTATAAATATCAGACAATTCTCCATAAAGATAATGCCTCCAAATATTTAATGCATAGATTACCACAGCTAACTCCAAATCATGAGTTGGGTAATTTTGCTAATGGATTTTCAACTGTCGTGAGGCATAAGCTATCACCATATCATTTTTCATAATAACATACCCCCAATCCCTTCTTGGATGCATAACTATAGATCACAAACCATTCTACACTACAATGGCAGTGTGAGCATAGGTGTACTGGATAACCTTCTTTTCAACTCCTTGAAATTCTCTTCACATTCCTCCGTCCACACGAACTTAACTCATTTTCGAGTCAACCTGGTGAGTGGATTAGATAATCGTGAAAAATCATTCACAAAACGTCGGTAATATCCAGCCAAACCAAGATATCATCGAATATCAGTATTTGTTGTTGGTCTCAACCATCTTTCGATAACATGTGTTTTTTCTGGATCCAAAGATATCCCCTCTTTTGAGATTATGTGACCCAAAAATGAATCTTTTTGAAGCCAAAATTCACACTTGGTAAATTTGGCATAAAGATTCTCTTTTTCAGGGTCATTAATATAATTCTCAATTGATCTTCATGTTATTCCTTGCTCTTTGAATATAAAAGAATATCGTCTATAAATACTACCAAAAACTGATCAAGATATTCACTAAAGACTCTATTCATCAGATCCATGAAGATAGCGGGGGCATTAGTAAGAACAAATGGAATCACTATAAATTCATAGTGTCCATACCTTGTACGGAAAGCCGTATTTTGTATATCCTCCCTTTTGAACCATTATTGGTGATACCCTGAACAAAGATCAATCTTAGAAAAGTATTGAGATCTGCGTAGTTGGTCAAATAAGTCATCAATGCATGGGAGAGGATATTTGTTCTTGATAGTGATCTTGTTAAGTTCTCGATAATAAATGCAGAGTCTCATTGATCCATCTTTCATCTTAACAAACAGAACATGTGCTTCCCAAGGTGACACACTAGGGCGTATGAACCCCTTATCAATATTTTCTTGGAGTTGCTTCTTCAATTCCTGCAACTCAATTGGGGCCATTCTATAAGGTGTCTTTGAAATAGGCAAATCACCCGATACGAGTTCTATTGGAAACTCAACTTCACTATTTGGTGGAAGACCTGGTAATTCCTCTGGAAAGACATTGTCAAACTCCCGTAGAATGGGAATATTCTTAATCATGATTTTCTCACCAACCATTTGAGATATATAACCTTCATTTAGTGGAATCAAGACCCATAAGATGGAAGAAATTTCCACTGTAAGGTTATGTTCATCCTTGCATCGATAGACGATCAAAGAATGATCTGGAATATGAAATGTGACTTACCTTATTTGGAAATTGATATGAGGTCCATATAGAGAAAGCCAATCCATGCCAAGAATCCCATCAAATTCCACTATAGGAAGGATCACATGATTTGCAGGAAGCATTTTCCCACAAACGTCAATCGGATAAGAATTATAAACTTTTGATGCGACTGTTGTTCCATTAGGGGTTGTCACAACTAACTCAACATCTAATTGTTGAGGTAATACAATGATACCCTTAGAAAATTCTTCAGAAATTAATGTGTGGGTGGATCCAGAATCAAATAAAACATTTCCTACTTTAGATTGGATAGTAAGTGTAACTTTTACCACTTCGTTATCGTACTCCACATCGCTGATAGAAATTGTATGTGACTTTCCTTTGTCTTTAGCCTTAAGAGTTTGTTGACGTATATCATCATCAACAACCCTTGGATTAGGGCATTTATTGGAATAATTACCCATTTCCTTGCACTAGTAACATTGAAGTGTAGGAGGTGCAATCTATGTAGCATTTTCATTGTTCACATCACTAGACATATTCTTCCTATCGTTGCGGCATTCAAATGCCCGATGACCTTCATTTCCACATTGGAAACATTTAAATGTCCCTCTGAGAAAACTCCCTCCATGTTTCTTTCCACACATTTAGAATAAGGGAAAACTCATCTTCTTTTCAGTGTGCTCTTTAGATTTTCCTTTGAATTCCATTTTCCTCTTCTTATCAAACCCATATGACTAATGGGTTACTCCAATATCCATATCAACTTTGAGATCACATCTAACGATTTCCTCGTAGCTATTGAAGTCCCTTATGGATAACTCCCTTCGAAGACATGGTTTTAAACCACTAAAGAATTGATCGATATTACTCTCAGGTTGGATAATATTGCTAGAAGCGTACCTTGCAAGTCTTGTAAAATTTGCTTCATAGGTACCAACAGATTCATCACCCTTTTTCTTTAGTTCAAGAAACTCCTTCTCCAACTTTTTTCGGAGAATATGAGGGACGTACTTATTGAAAAATATGTTCTTGAACTTGTTACATTCCATGGACTCAATTCGATCTCTTGGCCCCTTATTCTTGATACGATTCCACCATTGATCAGAATCACCTTCCTAATGATACACTGCTAAGATAACTTTACCATTTTAATAACATTGAAGAACTGAAAATATCTTTTCAGTAGTACTGATCCATTTTTCAGAAACTAATGGATCAATAGACCCGCTGAAAGAAGGTGGACGCTTTCTCATGAAGGATTCAACAGAATGTTACTCCCTCCTTTGATCGTTAGGAATTCCTGCATGATTCCTAGATTGAGAAAGTTGTGTGAGCATGGCTACAAGATTTTTCATTCCATCTCCCATAACGTTTTGTTGCTTATGGGGACAATAATTGCATTGCCCATCGCATTCCGCATTAACACGGTTCCTTCGGGTTCCAGCCATTGACTAAAACCAAGAAGAATAGTGTGAGAAACACTAATTATAATAGGAAAACCACATAATCAAGAATAAAATTTCACACTTAAGTTATTATCATAGGTTATTCATGGCCATTTATAAAACACTAAGATTGTGTTCTATTCTTAGACTTATCAATAGGATTCTTACTAAGGCTTTCACATCCTAGATTCCAAAGTTTGACTATACCTTTCCTTGGATACCAACTATAACGGCCCATACATTACATACATTGTTAGTACTTCAAAATTTATGTACACTTATTACAACATATAACAAAACCATGAAAATAATGTATAGGTATAGTGTCTTTAGAAACTGGGAAACATAAACAACCGGTTCGTAAAGCATCTACACTGTCTCCCATTTATTTCTTCATATCTATAGTCCATTTTGGAATATCATACTTAATAAGATTCTTCCTGACCTGGGGAAAGAAAACATACCAATGGGTGAGCTCAAATTCTCAGTAAGGGTAAACAAAAGAAATATCAATCACATCATATTCATAAGAACATAACATTTTGGAAATCTTACCCTGCAAAAGAGATCATAATATCATAAAATGGGATAAAGCATGGTAGTGAAATGTAATCACAATAATCATAACATAAATCATGAAGCTTTGTGGCATACACACATAATCATAGAGAATAATTTCTTATTAGTCAAGACTCATTTCCAAGACTATCTTAGTGGACAAAGTCCATTTCTGAACCGAGTTCAATCCTCGTTTCAGTCCTGTTTCACTGAACTGGTTTAACCTGTCATTCTAGCCATGTCTATCTCATGAGATATAAAATCTTTACCCAATTCATTGGAGGGAGATATAGGTCCCACCCATCCCATAATGACACCATTATTATGTGTGCCACAAAATCATAAACCATACATCATAACATAACCCATGTAATAAAAATGGAATTCTTAACCATCGTGACATGATAAAACAATTCATATAACATAAAGGAATTCATAAAAATAATTCCATCAAAACATAATCAAATCAATGTAATAATAGGGATAGAAACAAAACCCTTTATTATCATTGATGGAAAATAATTTTGATAAAACACTTGAACTCCATTCTTGAGGAAAATATCCTTTCTACTTCAAAAACATTTTTCCTTTCATAACATGTCATAAAATACTAAACTAAAACAATTAGATTAAAAATAAACTTGAAAAATTGTAAAGGAATATTCTTGGAAATAATTTTTTAAAAATCCATTCATGCCGTATAAGTTAACAAAAACATTCTTCTCGTACTTTTTTCGGAAAAGTCAAAAAGTACCTCTTACGAAAAACGACAAAAAGATTCCTTTCATATATTTTACTAAAAACTCACCGAAGGGTAAAATTGGATTTGAAAAATTTTAGGTGGATGGAAATAATATTACATATTGAGGAAACATGGATGTGTATGATAAAATACACCCCAGTAAATACCAATGTATAAACAATCTTGGATAAAAATTAGATTGTTATATTTTCCCTTACCTTAGGTCGGATTTGCTTCGTAAGTGTCCGAAACTCCTGTATAATGATTTAAATAATGTCATTCACTTATTCCAGAATCATACTCATTGTTATGATATCATATATGGTCATATTCTTAGCTTATTATTAGTAATATTTCATTGTTACTTGTTATTCGGGTGTTTATTACTTTTTGGTCGTATGCGTGTTTTGTCGAATAAATTCTTATTCCTATTTTTAGTTATAGATAACTCATTTCTAGAATGGTATTAGTGTAATATATATCCTATTTATTCACTCAATTCATTTATGTAATCATTATGCAATGAAAATCACGTAGAATGAGTCGCATCACATCGTGGAGACGGTATTCCGTACGTACGCATGAGCGATGATATCGTTCCCAGTATCGTGGTATTGTATTGGAGTGTATGTATACTATTTCATAATAAATATAACTTTACAATAATTATATATATTCATTCTTTATACCATTATACCCATCCAAGTAAGGCGGTGGTGGAAAATAGATTACACCACGACGTTGATACGGTATTCCGTACGTACGCATGCACGATGATTTCGTTTTTCGTAGGATGGATAGATGGTGAAATAGGGTTGTTTAATAATTATAATAGAATATCAGTATATGAGTGATACTGATGTTATTAATTAATAATAAAACAACTAATGAAGAAGAATTGGAAGAAAAATAAAGTTGAAAGAATCGGTAACAGACATTACCTCTTCTTTGAAGTGCTTCTTTGAGACCTCCTTTTAAGGCACTAAAATTGGGCTTTCAAGAAGACCACGACCTCTAGGATGTTTCTAGGGAAGTTTAGAGGAGAAATTGGCAGGGGTTGGATGAGCTTGAAGGCTCAATGTGGTGTGAGGAATAGTGCGAGGAGGTTCCCTTTTATAAGGGAGGAGAGGGGCACCTTTGGAAAAACTAAAAATATTATTTTATTATAAAGCCATTTCGGTTTTAAATAGCTCCAAATTGATTTATTTCGAATCTGAGGTAGGTATGGGTCTAAATACTCTCATCCAATAGAATTTATACAAGTTTGGTTTACTATTTTAACCTTATCATTTAGATTTTACTTTAATTTAGATAATTTTACTTTTACCGTGTTTTTTTGTGTTCTTACACTATAAGGTTAATAAAAATACTATAAAAAGTCAAACGAACCCCAAGTTGTTTATTATTAATATATATAACCATATATATGTCATTTTTCCGAACCATATATTTTTAGGAATAAAATAACAATTAATAATATAATATTTGTTTTATAAACTATTTTATGTCAATTTTGACACTATTTAGTAATTGATTTTTGTGAAAATCATAAAAGAATTATTAATTCTAAAAAAGTTTATTAAATCAATAATAACAAGTCATATTAAATTATAAAGTTATGGAAATTTAAAAAAAGTCTCAAATTACATTTATTTGGGTATTTATAACCCCAATAATGTCAATATTTCATTAATAAGATAATTACTGCATCATCTTTGTGTCATAAATAAATTAAATTATTTAATGTCTAAAAATTACAAATAAAATACCATTATGTAGGAAATATTTTTATATTTCTAATTAATATTTATAGTCGAATTTATCTCATGTATAACTCTATATTAAAAATTAATTATGTATTATACTTTGATTTTAACTATTTTAACTCTTCTTTAAATAAATTATTAATAAATGTCCAAATCTAATACAAGTGGGCCTAAATGGTCATATGTTATTCCTAAGGTTGTTTTTGGTCGAATTACACTTATCCAATAGTATTAGGGAATGTTTTAGGGTAATAATTATATCATTTTTACCCTTAATTACCCTCTTTACTTTTAACCGTGGTAAATAAAAGAAAAAAGTTACGATTCACCAAAAAATATTTTAATCTCAATGAACAACATTTTACTTACTGACATAAATCGTGTCTCTCATATTTTTGATATTCCACTAACAGAAGTGGTAAAATTATGTTTTATGAAAATTTGCAAATTCTCCTAGGACGTTGGTAAACGACGGTGAAAAGTTCAATAAAATTTTTATATATCTATAATTATTATAAAATTACTCCAATGAATTACATTGAACTTATATAGGTATTATGTATCAATTTTGACCAAAAATAAATTTAAATAAAATAAATAATTATTTAAATAAAAAGTCTGTTTTTAAATAGTAACCTAGTGTTTTCACTATTCATCAAAAATTCAAAGTTTCCAAAAAAATACCAAAATTTCACCCTAGGATAATTTCGATATTCCGAATCTAAAAAGGAAGTCCATTTGAAAAATAAAATTTAAAAAATTTCAAAAAGTGGTTATTACTATTCATGACGACTATTGTTAATAATATTTTAATAACATATCGTTGTTTAGTGAAACTCGGTATTGCATACGACGCAAGCTATCAAGGAAGGTCGTGATTGCGTGTAAAGCAAGACAAGCTAGTGTTGTGTGTAGTGAAATATTAATTTGATGATTTATATAAAATAAAAACAAAATATTTCTTATAAAAGTCTTGGGTGTTACAATTAGATTGTGGGTTAAATGTTCTGCTCAAGTCTAATTGGGCCCCAAATGGCTCATTTAATCCCTTCGAAATTTGATATGTGGAGCGTGAATCAAGTTTAAAAATACTCATTGGTGGAACTCTATCGTGTTAAAAATTCGCTTGAATGTAGAGTTATCCTAATCACTCTATATAATTATACGCTTGTATCATTGGAAATATGGCCAACATGGTGATTTGGTATATGTTCACCTATAAGGAAACGTGTCCCCTGATTGTACTTGTTGATCTCATCATGAATCCATTGATTTTACAACCCACATCCATTCTATCACCAGAAGTGGTCGAACCAGACCCTCTATAACCTATATATCATCCTTAGCTGTATGAAAGTGAGGCCTAGATTGATGAACTATGAAACTCATTCCATAATCTCGGGCCACCAAAATTGTCCTCAAAGGTCCTATGACTTCATCACAAAAACAATATGTAATGAATATAGATATTTTTTGAACCTTCACTAGTACCCTCATTCATCTTCAAGACAGAATAAAGTGATCCGCATCTTTTAAAAAACAATCATATGAAATCTAAATGTATATCAGAGCATGCATGTTCTCGGATTTGGTGTCCCCAACTTGTGCCTCCCTATCCAGCTATAATAGAATAGGAGTGAAAACCATAAACTAAAAGTATGATGATCCATTTTCAAACACACATGATATCTTTAGTAAGGCCAATTTATTTAACACATCATTCAAAAACTAAGAGCAAGATCACCTACTGAGAGTATCTTCTACCAGGTTCCCCTTCCCAGGAGTGTAATATTTTTTATGTCACAGTCCTGGAGGATCTATAAACATAACATATATCTCTAGTTGATATCCTTATGAGATAATATATACATTATACTCTTTTGAATGGATTATATGATAAACATATCTCTCATCTGGTAGCGTTTTACATCATCCATGAGAATATTGATGTGACCAAATCAATAAAATGGGTTCCATTATTCATCTCATATAGCATCAAATGGACTAAAACATAAACAATAACTTATTTCCTTTGCAATAGAACAAACCCAAATATGCTTCTTGAGGCATCACACGACACTACATACTTGACATCTTCCTCTGGTAATCTCATTATGGGGAACTCATCAAACAAAATCTAAACTATAGAAAATACTGATGGAACAATTCCTTCCACCTGAATGGTTACCTCTATATGTAAAAGATGTCGTGGGTAATGATATTATAGAGAATTCATATACTAATATGTTGTAATAGCCTTGAAATCCATGGAAGATGAAAACCTCTATCTTCCTCTTAGGTGGATCAAATGACCACACTTCCTCAACCATGGACGGGTCCATGACTACTGCATCTACTGAGATAATATATCTTAGAAAGGGGTCTACCAGAATCCATAAATGACAATTCATGATCGTTTTGTAAACTTGTGTACATAGTGTACATTAAAAACTATACTTTTATGTCATGTTTTTTCATCCTTGGACACATAGTATACAAGGATTTCATTGATTAATAATACCATAAAACATTATCTAAGGAAAAATGATCATTTTTGTGAATAACATGAACACTGATAGGGTGTTTGTCTATCCAAAGGAATCACCATTTACACATAATGACTATAGTGGCATCTCAATGATGTCATTAGTATATCCTTATCCCATTATCACAGCTGGTGATAAATATAATTGGGGCTAACCATCGTTAACCATTGCACCCATTTTAACTAATCAAAGGGGACATTAATCATTGGTAGTGGATAATTATTATTTGTGGCCACCTGATTAATTTTTTGGTTATCAACACAAAAACTCAGGATCTTGTATACCTGATTGGGAAAAAATGGGTCATTCCCATGGTGAAACAATAGGTCGAACAAATTGATTCCTCCTCATGTCATCTATCTGCACCCTCAGATCGGGAAGTACTTCTGGAGCCATCTAATATGCTAGAGTAGATTTTTTTTCCATCTTAGGGGGTATATCATTGAAAATTTCTATCACTCAATGGGGCGGAAAACCTAGAATACATAACTAGAAGAGCACCATGTCGTCCTCTATCAATACAATAAATTGGTAACTTATTACACCCACTACACAAAGCGTTAGGGTAAACAATTGATGAGTAATCAATTTCAACCTTATATGCACTGATACATCCTACATTTCATGGGATTTATTTTTTATGAAAATTTAATAAATGTATTTATCAATATGGATGAAACAAACAAATTTCTTAAAATATTAAATATGGTAATGAAATATACATAACTGACATATTCCACGAATAAAGGCATAAGGCCTCGAAACTTCTATCATGAGATTCCAAACAGAAATCCAAACTCCATGGGTCAGGCCACACTATCTGAACAAGTGTATGATCACATTATCTTATATATTAGAACACTCCAATCATAAGGTTCAAATTAATAGTTCATCTAGAATATGTATGTCATGTACATGGTATATGGAAATAAATAAATGTCTAGATCATATGTTTATTAGTACTATAAAATGAGTATAAAATAGAAATATCATACATAAAATTATTCACATAGCCTCATGGTTGTATTCCACGATTGTATATATTTTTCTCCACCCCTTTCGTCTAGATTAATGAGCCCTGTGTATACCACCTAGTTATTGTAGAGTAAACAAGTTGAAACATCGACCACCTCCTGCTACTCTCCCAGCACCTCTGCCAAATTCTCTATCATATGGAGCTTCCTATCACTATTGTTTTCTCTACGTCAGTATTTAATCAATAGAATCATTATTAGTTGTATGACAGGTTATTAAATATAAGGTGTTATATCCAATTCCACCACATGAGTAGGACTGTATCTATTTCTATTGACTAGACACATCCTACAATCCCTGAAAAGTAATTCCTATATATTGGGACCTACTCTTTTAACTTCTTCCACATCAATTCCCAAATAATTATGTCATATCCCATCATCTGAGATCTCTTCTCCGTCAATTATACTACTTAAAATCATTGGATTTTTATTCTCATCTATGACATTAATAAAAAAAAGATCTATCTATAACCCCATCATATGTGTAAATTCAAAGAGTGATAACACTAGCTCTGATGTCTCTACAAATACCTCTCTATATGGTCTCACACCTAGTAAAATAATCTCGAACTATATCCATCGAGTACCTAGAACGGTTATTAAACTTCTATAAAGAATCAACAACTGACACGTTTTCTAGTAGAAGATATAGTAGATTATGGATATGCAAATCCTCAATATATTTTGTAATAACATATATCTAATGAGCCTCTTAAACCATGTCAATTAAATAGCCTCAATTATTAGTCTATGTACACAAACCCCACTATCTCCCTTCTGATCAATGAAGAAGGGTCATCTCTAGAACCACTATATAATTTCATTATCTCCTAACATGATTTATAACATAGTTAACCACCTCATGCTAGTTCTAAGTTGGCTTTGGTTTGGGATCCCCTCTGATCCGTAGGGGTATCTTCTAGTGAAACTTGTGATGTGCACCCATAATGTGAAATTAGTTGTTGTTACTACTGGTGCCATGTGATTCTATATAATTGGTTGTATGGGTGGTGGACCACATTTAGGTAAACTAATAAGAAATGATCCCTAATTTATGTGCCTTTTGTAAGGGGAACATCTTCTTGACCATACTGTTGAATCCTCGTGGTAATTCATTGGATAGGCATCTGAAATAAAAACATGATGTCCCATGATCATTGAGTATTTTAGGACAGTAGACTCCTGGTCACGGAAATGATAACAGGTTCCTATATGATATATATATACCAATTATATCCTAATTCAAGTTTTTTCATGTATCAATATGAATTCCATGTTATTATAGTGTTGTTTATTGTATATGTCGGCCACTGCACCCACAATAGAGTCCCTGGCCGGACATCCAAACTTAAAAAACAGAACACATTTTCCCTAAACCAATATCACAGACTCCTTGTCTTAAATTATAACCAAATACATTGAAACGTCTCTTTCACGAGCAGTACTAGGGTGTCCAATTCCATGACTCCACAAATATTTCTCTAATAGGACAGGGGCTAGTGACTAGCACCAAGTTATCATATCACATACATGGGAGTCCTTAATATATGTATCCATACACATGCACAAATATCCAAGCCTATACAATTATGAATTGTAAAAACAAATGAACAAACATCCATGAAAATGTCTAATATCCCATAAACATAGTATGACATGAAGTAAAAAAGTAAAAAAGGGCCACAAAAATGCCCTCATAAAAAATTATATAAAACAATTACTGCATGAAAATAAATGTACTAGGACTTCAATCTGATAGTTGCACGAACACATCTCGGTATATCCTATCTCACTAAGAAATGGATGGTCATGCTCAACCTATGATTGTGTAAAAAGGTCTATCATGTTCATAAGACACAACACGTGTGGGGAAAGCCCTTATTGGATTGAGAATATATAAACTAAGTAGGACACCAACAATCCAAAAAGAAAGAGAATAATGTAAATACAATCAAATCATCAAAGGTATATATCTACAACATATATAAAATAATATCCATACATATTCAATCCAATACACAAAGTCATGAAGTAAGTCACAATCATAGTATACTAGGTGAGGATTTTATTTCGATGATTTCAATGAGCACTCTTTTGGGATGCACACTCTTGAGTCTCATAAAACTTCTAATTTTCCTGTGATATGTACTCATCTTTAGGAATAATCCTAAAAACGATACATGCTGATTTTTTTAGGGAATAAGAATCACTAATGAGGATAATAACTAGGGCCAATGGGAAATACCAAAAACTCTATCTACATTAACGCTTCTTGGTAAAGGATCTTTGATGAGGTAGTTATGGTCTTGTCGATTACAAGAAATCCACCTTGGGCACTCATATAAATAATGGTTACCACCCTCAACCACTTGGAGGGATTCCATCAACTCAATAAAGGAAGTCCTGCTGAAAGGATCATGGTCTTATGAAAAAATTTTACATTAACCTTTAGGGATAGGATATGTGGAGTAAATCCTAAAGAAACATTTCAATGATATTAATACCATGTGGTTTATTATATTTTGAAAAGTGTAAAAAATGTTTAGTAGCTATCAAATACAGTTTCCCTCGACCCTAGGCCCTAGCTATATAAATGAACCATTCAATAATTAAATTTATTTGTAGTACTAAACGCCATGTCGGGATCTCGTTTATTCTACCTATTTTTTAGTACACTAGTATATCAAGTCGACACCTTCCCATTTACCAGTACAATGCTAATATCTTCCACATATTCTTGGACGTGTCCGTGTGGGGGGGGGGGGGTACACGATGTGTACGGTGCCTATGTAGTCCACCATGTGTGTATTTACATTCCAATGTACACAATATTTCCACCTAATAGGAATTACATGATGTGTGAAATAATTCACATCTCAAGTGAGGTTTAACTTTCTCCTAAAGCCCTAGAATCCACGAGGGGTCCCATAGGGCATGTTAGTCTGAATTTGACTCTGTGTGGATCAATATTGTCTAGAATCCCATATCTGAGATCAAGTGTCTCATTTATTTCTATGGATTCAGATTTCAACAATTCCATGACATAAAAATGCATATCAATCCTCATTGATCCTAGCCATCACCGAATCAATAAAAATTTGGTCTTCAACCCATTTTTAAATTTATTACTTCTCTATAAATATTTTTACAATGAATAAAATGAAAATTTTGTATCAACACCGTCTAATTCATTTCATCTTCCTTCTACACACCACCTTCATTTTCATGATGACTATAGATCAAATTTTATTTATTTTTGTTCCACGAAAGGGGAGTAAAATTATCATTCAAATGAAACATTTCAAGCCACTAGACAAACAATTAACGCCCAGGTTGAATGATTAGTAGTGGAAAAAAATAACTACAAAATCAATGAGCTCTATCATTAATAGTTATCATGGTCAATTTCAATATTTTTCTATCAAATAAAAAATGATGTCAATAAAAAAATACAAAAAACTTTTCAAAACCTTGAATAATAACCCATCACACACGATGATCAAACAAAATATCACTTTAATCATTGATTTATCTGCATTCATCATAGAATTAATTAACTGGGATGGAATCCAAATAAGAAACTCTTTTTACCATAATTTGGATTGATTGCTAATGAAGAATGATGTGTCCACTTATTTGTTTTCAAAATTATTGAATTGATGGTGTGTAGATCTTTGATATAAAATAATATAAATGTTCACCTTTAATGAATTTCCATGTCTCTCTCAGGCGATCATCCAAAGGCTCCACAGTTATGAAGACAACCCTATGATCATAACATAATAATTTATTCCATGGGAACACATTCATTATGTCAAAAAAAAATTATTCAAATTATTTAATTCATTTCTATTACAGTCATAATTTTTCAAAAAAAAACAACCCATTCTAACAAATGTTAAGTAACACCTAGGGCAAAACACATATTTTGAGTTCAAAATGGTGCCCTCAGATTTCTGATCTGGTAACCCATTCAGATGTTTTTCAACTTTTTTTAGAAAATCATGAACATGTTTAATTTACTATATTGAATATATTTCAAACATTAATTCATGGAATACCATGCCTTATAATAGCACACCATCTTATAGTTGCCTTAAAACATAATTCATATAATTTTTAAAAATAATACACACAAAAAACGAAATAGTAATGTTTTATTGGAATCATGATTCATCAAATCCCACTATGGAAAAAGTACATGATACAAACTAAATCCATGACTAAAAATGTTATTATCTAAATAAAATTTAAATTCACTCCATAATTATCAATAGTGTTCTCATTAATATAATATGTGGTCATTATGTCATATGTATTTTATAATGCATGCACCAATGATAGTCTATGAAGTAGGTGCATGGCCTTAGTAGTAGGTGTAGACCCTTCAAGGATATGAGAATAATGTGCGCCAAAATACTATAGGTAGCCATTATGTTTTCATTGGATGTGATTATTATATTGATGATGCTTTAGCTAGTGAAAAATATGTTTCAACTATAGTTTTAGTTTGTATGTTAATTTATTATACACTATATATTGGTTTTAATAATATAACATTGTCTTGTTCACCCTTATCTATTATAGTGTATTATATGTTTGGCATGCATATTAAGTACACTTATTTTTTCTTATGTATTGATACACCACTATGTATGAAATTTTTTAATCATTAAATGTGTATGTACGTTCCACTGATAGTTTCTAATATTTAGCATCATTATATGTACTTAATTTTAAAGATGATAGTTTTTTATGATGTACATGGTATGTACTTATATAATATTCTATAAAGATATATCAATTTCTATTTTAGAAGATTTACCATTATGTATCCATTATGAAAAAGTTCATATTGGATAGTGAATATGAAATCAACTAATGAATTGTGCGATAATGTCCTCAATTGAGGGAAGTACTTTCAACACTTATGGCTTGTTTGATTCTTGTTTTGGATAATTTGGGGACTCCACCCCCCCTCTACTCCTAGGTTATTATTTTATAGAGCTGTAATTCAAGATAATTTCATTTAGATACCTCAATATCAGTGAATTTATTTTTACATCAATCGTGTATATGTATATCACCCTATATTAATTACACAATTTGAAATGGAACATGAAAAACTAAATGTGAACAATTTTTATCTTATTATAATTGAATATAAAGTCATAATTAGATTGAGAACATCAACATTGTGTTACATTATTTTTTTAGTTATGATGAACAATCATAGTATTCCTAATTTTATAGAATACATGATTTTAATCAGATCACATAGATTAATATGTACATGTTTCCAATAAAACAGAATATATTAGATCAGCAAAGTATGTAAAACGTTTTTTCAAAGATTGATCAATATTATGTCTCAAAAAAATGTTATAAGGGAAGAATACATATCAATAATTTTTTTGAGGAGTATTAATGGTTTCTAGGAGTATGTTATTATATGATTTCGACTGAAAATTTATCCATAAGATTTAATGGTTTACATAAAAAAGATTATTTACCCATATATGGAATTTTTAATTATTGTGGTTACTGTTGATATCTTGATATATTACCTGATATTAGAATATATTCACGAATAAATGAAAACCATATTGAGTAAATTTAAAACACGTTGAATATACTAAATGTATTCAAATTTTCCAATTTAGATATATGAGTTGTACATTGATGGGAACATGGTTTCTCTTGTTGGGATATCAATTGATCTAGATAATGTAGATGTTGTTATGTATTTAGTGTAGTTGATGATTTTTTTATAGATACATAGATTACATTGGTTTTCTTGGTACTTTATTTGGATTATTTAGGTTTTCATTAAATAGGATGTTCACATGAATTCCATGTCCAAGAATGAAGCCGTGAAAGAATGTATATAATAGTGTGATTATTTAATTATATAGATAAAATGGTAATTTTATTTCTGAATCCATCATGATAGTTTATGATATTTTGGTTGGTTATTTAGTGTATTGAAAAATATATTGTTTTTTGTTGATGTTTTCACATTCATAGTGATATTATTACTTAATATGGTTCTCCTTAGTTTTAACCACACTATAAAAACTACCCTAATCAATAGATTTAGCTTCAATCGATGATTCATATGTTGAAATAATTGTCAAACTACAAAATAATTGAATGATTTTATATGAATATGTACCACAATATTCCACATTATAACTTATAGTTTCATGAAAAAATATTATATCTAATGTTTTTTTGTGAAATAATTACACACGTTCGACATTGTGATGGAGGATTACCCTACAAATATAAATTCAGTTATATATTCTCTTGGTTAAATGAGACTATAAGTAGGATAAAATATGATAGTGGTGGGGAAGAAGCTTATTAATTTCATTAATTATTTTTATGTTGGAATATATGAGGATCAAGGGTCTATTGAATATGAAGGCACAATGATCACACACCCCATTTTAGAATGACTACAACTCATTCGGGATTATGATCTAGTGATAAATGTATTTTTTAGTGGTTGGTTGAAAGTGGTTAAATAATAAAATTATAACTTGATAATTTTTTTATTTTTGTTTCATAGTATAGTAAAAGGATCTATATCCCATCGTAGAGAAGTTTATAAGTCCACTAATGCTTTATATTTGGAATTTCACCCTTGATTGACCAAAATATATCAGTATGAATGGATTCAATTCAATAGACCAATATATAAAAGTTACATTGTAGGAGTTGAATCCAATTTTTATTCATGTCAAATGATCATGAATATACATTAATTAAATAGAGGATAACTCAATCCACATCTATTACCCGTGTGTTTGTGGGATGAGGTAATGATTGAAATTGTAACTTGGTAACCCAAGACCCCAAGGGGGCGGGATAATATTTTCATTAAGTAGACAAGTAGAATATGGGGTATCACATTATATGAATTTGAAATACCAATGTAGTTATTAATATGGTAATCATTTATTTTATAAAGATCGTATGGTTGAACAATTTTCTTTAGAGATTTTCATATTATATGTATTCATGGTAATGAAAATATTATGTATTTGATTATAAAAACTGATTAGGACATTATTGAAAATGTTAATAGAGTTTCATCCATAGACTAATGAGATGAAAAAAACAAAGTTAAATAATTTAGATGATTTTTATAGGGTGTTTATTCAAGATTTCACTGCCTTTTAGATATAACACATGGTATTAGTGGAGTTTTATACAATAATATCATCAATATGTTAATTCATATGGATCCATTTGAGGATTTATTTAAGAATCCTTCTTATTAAACTCTATGATCGCATGAGTCATGTGGAGAACTATTTGTTATTCACAATATTGTTTAAATGGGTTCAATCATAGTATAGACAACTTGTACATTTCAGATTACATCTAATACTTGTTTTCTTTTTTATAGAATCTAAAGGATACTACCATTATAGTTAACAATTGGTGATGTGGTTTTCTTGTGTGTCTCCCCTACCATGGGGTATAAGTGTCTCATGCGGAAAATAAAACTTAAAATATTATTTAAGTGTATATAAAATATCATCATACAAATTAGAATTTATTATTATCATTTAATCTCCATCCATGCTATCGATTATTGCATAATTTTTTCCATGTGCCTCAATATCGAAAGTAAAAGCTTGATATTATGGATGTTATCAACTCTATATATGTTGAAATGGAATAAGAAGCATCGTTTTTTTGGATGAATCTAGTATACTTTTAGACCAATTATTTTTTTTCTATCATTCATGTGTATTATTCCATTTAGGTTCTAGTGGTACTACAAAAATATTTATAATGTGGGGTGTGAGAATAAAACATGCATTCATGTGTTGTTCCATTGATTTATTTGAGAAATTCAATTAGTATTATTCTAGAGAATGATTTGTTATAAGAGAAGAATAATTATAAAATTATATATTTATAGACAACACCTATCTATAATTTAGATATAATTTTATATTTTTGGATGTGTTTTGAGGTAGGTTTTATGAAATAGAGATGTTTGACCAAGAATTTGAAACTTTTGGTTGAAATTTTGAATATTTTCTTGATACAGTAGTATCAAGGTCATGAACATGTCTTCCCTTCTACTGGAAAATCATTCATGCATCCAATAGATGGTTTGTGTAAACCACAAGCTCTGAAGGTCGTGTACTTTTTCTTTTGTATTCATTTGGGACAGATGTTTTTTAAATTTTCATAAAAGATATCATAAATTTAAAAAGTTATAAATACAATATAAAAACATATTAGGTCTAGGTTCTAAATTTTTTTAAAACAAATAAAAAAATTTCTCAGTTGTGTAACACCCCAAGATTCCACGAAACGCTTTTCTTTTAATAATACATTAGTGTGTGTTGTATGCAAATTCGAGTTCTAACAACCACAACCAATCAAACTAGCCATTATGAATAGTAATACCCACTTTTTGAAATTTTATAAATTTTACCTTTCAAAATAGACTACATTTTTGGATTCTGAATATCGAAATTATCTGAGGGTGAAATTTTGGTATTTTTATGAAATCATTCAATTTTTTATGAATAGTGAAAAACACTGAGTTATAGTTTAAAACCGAATTTTTATTTAAATAATTATTTATTTATTTTCAATTTATTTTTTGTCAAAATAGATACATAATACCCATATATGTTCACTGTAATAAATTGGAGTCAGTTTATAATAATTTTAGATATATAAAAATTTTATTGAACTTTTCACCGTCTTTTACCCATCACATATGATAATTTTCAAATTCACATAAAACATAATTTTACCACATCTGTGAGTATAATTTCGAAAATCTTAGGGACATGGTTAATATCAAGGAGTAAAATGTGCTTAAATAAGATAAAAAAAATTTGGTGCATAGTAACTTTTTTACTTTTCTATATCACGGTTAAAAGTAAGTACGATAATTAATGGTAAAGATGATATTATTATTACCCTAACACATGTATTAGTTCAATTGGATAATTATAATTAGACAAAAAACAACCTTAGGAAAAAAATTATGAACCCTTTTGGTCCACTTGGATTAGATTAGGAAATTTATCATTAATAAATATAAAGAAGAGTTAAATGATTTAAAATCAAATATTAATAACTAAAACATTTATAATATAGGGATATACATAAGATAAATTAGATTATAAATATTAATTATAAAGATAAAAAAATTTCCTACATAGTTATATTTTATTTATAATTTTTATGCATTAAATAATTTAATTTAGTTTTGACACAATGGTGATGCAGTAATTACCTAATTAATGAAATATTAAAATAATTGATATTATAAATATCAAAATAAATGTAATTTGAGAATTTTTATGAATTAAAATAATTTTATAAGTTAATATGACATGTTAGGATTGCATAAATGAATTGTTTTAGAATTAATCAAGTTATTAATACTTTAACAAAAAACAATGATTAAATAGTGTCAAAGTTGACGTAAATGAGTTTTTAAAAAAATATTATATTATAAATAGATATCATATCACTAAAAATATAAGGGTTGGAAAAAAGACTTATATAAAGATATGTGTGTCATTAAGGAACCACTTGAGGTTCTCTTTGAAGTATATAGTATGTTTATTAACCATATTATATAAAAATACAAAGATACATGGTAAATGTAAAATTATTTAACTAAGAGTTAAATATAAATGATAAGGTTAATATAGTGACCCAAACCTATATAATATCAATTGTATGAAATGATTCAGACCCAAAACCACCTCATACTAGAAATAATTCACTTTTTAGCCATTATAAACCGACTATTAATTTATTTTAAAATAATATTTTATGTTTTTCCTAAGGTTCCCTCACCCCTCTTATAAAAGGGAACTCCCCCTTCACTCAAATTCATATCTTCAATGCCTTTTGGATCAGCCAAACCCTACCAAAATATTCTCTCAAATTCCCTCACTTCACCATTAAGGCCTTTCTTTAGTCATAAATCCTACTTAAGGATCCCTTTGATCAAATCAAAAGAAAGAACCCGAAGAAGAGGTAATTATTTCACCACCCTCTTTCAAGATCCTTTCTTCTTCAACTTCTTCTTTCTCTGTTATTTATATTATAAAATAATAACTATAGTATATCTTATATACAAGGATATTATTATAAATTAGTTACAACCATATTCATTTTTCTATCCATCCTTTGAATGACATGTCACCATACGTGCGTACGTACGCCTTACCGTCTCCACGTCGTGGTGTAATTGTTATTCAAAACACTATTACATGGATGGGTATGCTAATGATGTGTAATTGAATCAAATAATAAATATAACATTATAATTATTCTTTATATATGATATAACATCAAATTATATATTATTTTAATATCAAAAGAATGATATTGTCACTCCTGCATACGTACGAACTATCGTCTCCATGAATGCGATAAGTTTCATTCTCAATCGTATCCATTCAATTATAATTCTCATTTGATGATTACAAATAATGTTTAAGGAAATGATATCATTCTGGATATGAATAAGATACATCCTATACATAACAAACACGTCTTATGTAACAAAACATATAAAAGAAAACGAGCAAGTTAACACCCGAAAAGACGATAATAGTAAGATATTATTAACAATGAAGTGTTAAAAGATTATATATGATATAATATTAATTAATATGATTCTTGTATAATTTAATAAAAATTATTTTACCATTATACAGGAGGTTAACCTACCCTTGAAAAAAGAAATGTACATTGTAGTGGTTTATTTCACAATCTCTTCATTATCTGAGGTTGTTTATACTTAATTACCTACTAGGACCACTTTATAATCCACATCCATGTTTCTTAAAAATGTATTCCAAATCATTTTTACTATTTACTAAACTATGTTTTAAATTCATTTATATTCTTTTTTTTATTTTTATAAAATTGTTTGAAAGGAATCTTTCCGTCATTTTCCAAACAAGGTCATTTTTAACATTTTCGAAAAAATTAAGGTAAGAATGTCTTTTATTAACATATACGGATATTGCGTCTATTTTCTACCATTATAAAATCATCGACGATTACATTAAATGCGTATAAGAATATTTTCAAATTAAATATTTCCTTTTATAATTATGTGACTTTTAAATGATTTAAATAAAGATATATTTCTCCCAAATTCTTCTGTTTTCAACTTTGCCAACATCCTTTGATGGATTTTAAGCTTATTTGATGTTGATTTATTATGATACAAAACTTTCAAATTTTATTGAATGTTTTGTTATATGTTTGACTGTGGATGAGTTATTTTTATAACATTCATGGTTTATGGAAAAAGTTATTGAAATTTCATATTCTAGTTTTAATATGAATGTTTATGTTATGTTTAAACCTATTCATATGAGGAATGCATTAGATTTAATAAGTGACGGGTGGAGCCCTCTATTGCTCCTCAATGCATCGATAGGTCTCATGAGATAAACTAGTGTCTTGGCACAAGGCCTTGACAGAATCTTATTTGTAGTCTTGGCACAAGGCCTTGACAGAATCTTATTTGTAGTCTTGGCACAAGGCATCGACTAAGTGGTTATGATAGTCTGGCATTAGGCATTCCATCATTATAAAAGTGGTTATTGATATTTCATGTGATTATTTTACAAGTAGTATATCCATGTGAATAAGTAAATAGAATTATTCCATTTTATTTTTTCCATATTATGCTGAAGTTCATGTTTAAAAAGATTTTGTTTTAGTTATACATTTCATTAAATATTTATTCTTATTTATCAATGTTTCCGCTCTATTGTTATCCTTACTGGGAATCTGAGCTCACCTCTTTCTATGTTTTATTTTTCCAATGATGTGAAGATGTTTTTTATGAATGACCTGCAGGGATAGTATGAGGGGATATGAGTTTGGTCTATGGAGAAAAGATGTTGTTTTAGTTTTTCATTTAATGATGTAATGTAATCTTCATGAATGTATCTAGTAAATCCAAGGCTAATTAACTAATATGTATTTCGAGACTTGATCTTTTTTGATCATTAAAATGTTATGTAATAATGCACCAACTCTGGGTAACTGGGGTCGGGGCGTTATAGTTGGTATCATTGGAAGTCAGGACATACCTTGGATTCTATATTTTGATAAACATTGATCAGAGCACATAGACCTATGATGGACTTTAAGGATTAGTATAGAAGAACTTCCTATAATTTTTTTATTATAGTGATTTTGTGAGTCTTTTGAGAAATACATACATATCTAGATACGATCAGGTAGAGGTGGCTATGGCACATATGTACCTAGGGGTAAAACCCAAAAACACCTCTTTGAGATAGATTCGAATGGGAAATAGTGCACGACAATAGTCCTTGCTGCACTCTTGGTCACGACACTCCATGGGATATGTTTAGGATAATTATCATTTTCTTTACAAACCATTATGAAGGGTTTATTAGTATATACATCCAAAAATAATTTTTTTTCTGATTATGGATTATATCCATAAACAGTTCAATTAATGTTAAGTTTTTTTCAAGTTTGGATTTATTTATTGTGATTCATAATCTAATCTAGTGTATGCCATTGTTTAAAAATGGATCCTAGTGGAAAGAATGTAAACCATATCAATACATGCACTCCATGTAGGGATTTCCCTCCTTGTCAAGAAAATTATAGTGGAGATGGTGATACAACTGGTATTGATCGGCTTATCACTATACTCGGACAACTCACTCAGGTTATGAATGATAACTTTACCCATATGGAGCACCCTGATCTGCAGTGTGGAGGATAAATGTTATATCACTTCATGAGGAAACAACCGCCAACATTCAATGGGGGTAAAAATCTATTAGTAGCTGAGTAATGAATAAATTCTTTTTAGAAAATATTTCATGCCTTGGGGAGTAGCAAACGGGAAAAAGTTGTCAAGGAAGTTTATCGCCTCACTGGAGATGCTAATCAATGGTGGAAATTGATTCAAAACACATAGGAAGATGATGAAGTATCAAATATGTAATGGAGGGAGTTTAATAATATTTTCATAGAAAAATACTTTCCTCATGTCCATCGAGTGGCTATGGAAAGACAATTTCTGAGTATGAGGCAACAGGAGGACCAAAATGTTGCAATGTATGAGTCTAACATTACAAGGTTAGCAAGGCATGTTGCAGATTATATATGTAACCCACGAAGTATGATTGATTGTTTCATTGATGGATTAAACCCATTTCTCCATCAAGAAGTGGTCTCCCAATACTTCTCGTCATATGAAGATATTGTATCATGTGTTATCAAGATATAAAAGGAATTTTATATGTATTATGACATTAAAGCAAAGCAAGAGAATAAGAGATCTACTGATCACTAAAGGAAATGAAATATGTTGAAGAAGGAAGAAGTTGAATATCCATCCCGTACTAAACGTGGGACAAAACACCCTGGTACTTGCTTGAAGGGAATGGGAGTCTGTTACAATTGTGGTGAAAAAGGCCACCGAGCTCATGATAGCAAGGGGAATAAAGAAGCTACTGATGTTCAATACTACAATTACTGGGAGATGGAATATTATACAAATTAATGTCATAAGTTTCATGGGAACTTGCCAATGAAAATTCCAAGTGATCAAGGCCAAGCTTATGATATCACTACTACTGAGGTAGAAGCTCCGAAAGATGTGGTGGCAGGTAATTTAATGGTTTCCTGAAGTTTAGAAAATGATTTACTTGATTCTCGATCATTGCATAGTTTCGTATCTTTTGAGATTTCTAAGAAAAAAAGATATTCCCAATTTGATTTAACAAGGGAGTTGTCAGTCAAAACTCTTAAGGGATGTATCATTGCAATAATGTTTTGTGAATCAGTCCCCATTACAGCATATAAATTTTCTTTATCTATTGATCTCATAGTCATACCCATGATTGAATTTTATATAATCCTTATATTTTATTGGCTTTCGGGCCATGATGAAAAACTTATTGTAAGAAGAAGGAGGTTACGATTTTTGATTATGATGATATGGACCACCTGATCTATAGAGAAGAATTGTCACCACCCAACTATTATCTACATCCACCCCCAGTAGCTCAACTAAATTCAATTATCGAGGAGGAAGTGAGTGAATTAACTATGGGTGAGGAAAGGAATGTTCAAATAGAGGATGCACCTATTCTGAAATAATATGAAGATGTGTTTCCGTATGATTTACCTGGACATCCTCCAGAATGAGAAATTGAGTTTTCCATTGATTTAATTCATGCTTCAAGGCCTATATCGAAGACCCATAATAGAATGGCCACTATGGAATTAGATGAACAAAAGAAACAACTAGTGTAATTGAGTAATAAGGGATTTATTCACCCATGTGTTTCTCCATGGGGAGACCCTATCCTTTTTTTAAGAAGAAATCTGGATTTATAAGTTTATGTATCAACTACAGGGAGATCAATGCTATGACAATAAAGAACAAGTATCCCTACATCACATTGATGATTTATTTGAAAAAATGCATTGATCTCAATACTTTTCAAAGATTGACCTTCGATCTGGATACTATCAGTTTTCTATGAAGAAGGAAGACATTCCGAAGACAGCATTTCAAACCAGGTACGGGCATTACGAGTTTACAGTAATGCATTTTGGATTGACTAATGAACCCTATGTATTCATGGATCTAATGAACAAGGTTTTCAAAAAATATCTCAATGATATTGTAGTTGTATTTATTGATGATATCTTGGTATACTTAAAAAGCTACAAAGATGATGAAAATCACTTGTACATTATCCTGAACACTCTTAGAAGACATGAATGATATGGTATGTTTAGCAAGTTTGAATTCTGGCTTCAGGAGATTTATCTTCATGGCCATATTGTCTTTATGGATGGAATCTCTGTTGATCCTTCTAAGATAAGAGAAATCCAATAATGGATAGCACCAATGGTTATAATTGATGTACGTAGTTTTATTGGTTTAGGAGGTTATTATCGGCGTTTCTTCCAGAATTTTGCCCGATTGTCTAACCCATTAATGAAGCTCACATGTAAATGGGTTAAATTTATTTGGAAAAAATAGTTTGAATAATGTTTTGAAGAACTAAATATAAGATTATTCAATGCTCTTATATTTAATATACCATCATGTAATGATGGGTTTGTTATTTATAGTGATGCTTCAAAGAAATGACTTGGTTGTGTCCTTATGCAGAATGATAGGTTTATTTCCTATGCAACAAGACAGCTGAAAATCATGAGCAAAAAAATCCTACTCATGATATTGAGTTAGCTAATGTAATATTTTCGTTGAAGATATAGAGAAATTATTTCTATGGTGAATAATGTGAGTTATATACCGATCACAAGAGTTTGAAATATATTTTCTCATAGAAAGTACTCAACAGGAGGAAAATGTGATGGCTTGAGCTACTCAAGGACTATGATTTCCTGATACACTACCACCCGAGGAAGGAAAATAAGGTGGTATATGCTTTCAGTAGAAAGGATCATGGCGTTTTTAACAAATTAGAGTTGAATAGGATTAAATTTTCATGGATCTAGTAAATTTGGTTATGGGAATAACAATGGAAGGTGAAACATCGATACATTTTCAAATGGTTTCCAATCCATCTTTACTAGAAATTATTAATAGTTCATTGACCGATGATGAATAATTTCAAATGAATATTAAAGATCTGAATGAAGGGAGACTGAGTGACTTTGTGTATAAAGAAGAAATTTTGAAATTTCAGAAGATTCTTTGTGTTCCCGATATACCTGATCAAAAAAGGGAATTGTTGGATGATGCTCATAGGTCCAATTTCTCTATACAACCTGGGAGAACCAAAATGTAAGGTGATTTGAAAGAATTTTTTTTTGTCAGACAACATGATGAGGGATATTGATGATTTTGTGTCAAGATGTATGGTTTTTCAACAAGTGAAAGATGGAAGGAAACAGCCTGGAGGAGTCATACAACCACTTCCAATACATGAGTGGAAATGGGATAATATTATTATGGTCTTCGTCATGGGGCTACCAAGGACTTCTAGATGGAACGATGTAATATGGTTCATTGTTGATCGTCTTACCATGTTAGCACACTTTCTTACTATATGAAAAGATCTACCACTTGAACGTCTAGATGGACTATATATTAATGATGTTTTGGGACATCATGGAGTATCCTTATCAATTGTTTCTGATCTTGATTCCCGTTTAACATCAAGATTCTGGAAGAGCCTTCAGAAGGCCCTGGATACTAAACTTTTTTTGAGCACTGCCTACCACCCTCAAACTAACGGAAAATCAGAATAGACTATTCAAACCTTAGAAGACATGTTGATATCTTTCTCACTTTACTTTCAGGGTATGTAGGATCAATATTTACCACTGGTATAATTTTTCCTATAACAATAGCTTCCATTCAAGTATTTGGATGGCATCGTATGAAGGGTTATACAGAAAGAGATGTCACACACCAACATGTTGGGAAGATATTGGTGGAAGAAAACTCATAGGCCCAGAACTGGTGGAGGAAACAATGAAAAAGGTAAAAGTAATCCAAAACCACATCAATGAAGCTCAACGTAGGTAGAAGAGCTATGCTAATAACCGAAGGAAGGATTTGATATTTTAGGTAGGAGATCATGATTTCTTGAAGTTATCACCATCGAAGGGTGTTATAAGTTTCGGTATGAAAGGAAAATTGAGTCCCGGGTATATAGGACCTTTCAAAATTCTAGAATGAATTGGGGTTGTATCATGCCATTTGGAAATGCCGCCAACTCTCTCCAAAGTTCACAATGTGTTCCACGTATCAATGTTGAGAAAATACATGCCTGACCCAACGCATGTACTCACTTATGAGGAAGTAGAACTAGAACCCAAAATTTCTTATTGCGAAGAGCCCGCCATGATTCTTGATAGAAGAGAACAAGTGCTGAGAAACCAGACAACTCATCTGGTAAAAGTTCTCTGGAGAAACCATAAGATGGAAGAGGCAATGTGGGAACTCGGGGATCATATGATAAAGAACCACTCGAGTCTTTTCATGCGGTAGTATTTTGGAAATTTCAAGGACGAAATTATTAGGAGGGGAGAATGTAACACCCCGACCTTCCATGGTACGCTTCTCTTTGAAAAATACAGTAGTGTGTGTTGTACGTAAATTCAGGTTCTAACACACCGCAACCAATCCGACTAGCTGTTACGAAAATTAATACCCTCTTTTTGAAATTTTATAAATTTTACCTTTCAAAATGGACTTCATTTTTGGATTCAGAATATCGAAATTAGCCTATGGTAAAATTTTGGTATTTTTCTGAAAACTTTCAATTTTTGTTGCATAGTGAAAAACACAGAGTTATTGTTTAAAGAAGAATATCTATATAAATAATAATTTATTTTATTTAAATTTATTTTAGGTCAAAATATATACATAATACCTATATATGTTCAATGTAATTCATTAGAGTTAGTTTATAATAAATTAAGATATATTAAAATTTTATTGAACCTTTCACCGTCTTTTACCCATCTTCTAAGAGAATTTGAAAATTTACATAAAACATAATTTTACAGCTTCTGTGAGTGGATTTTCAAACATCTGAGAGACCCAGTTAATATCAAGGAGTAAAATGTAGTTCAATATGATAAAGATAATTTTTGGTGAATAATAACTTTTTACTTTTATTTACCACGGTTAAAAAGTGAATAGGGTAATTAAGGGTAAAACTGATATTATTATTACCCCAACACAAGTCCTAATTTTATTTGCTAATTATAATTCGACCAAAAACAACTATACAGATAAAATATTAACCTCTTTGGTCCACTTGGATTATATTAGGACATTTATTATTATTTAATTCAAAGAAGAGTTAAAAGAGTTAAAATCAATGTTTAATAACTAAAACATTTTTAATATAGGTTTATACATAAGATAAATTCGTTTATAAATATAAATTATAAAGCTAATATGATTTCCTAGATAATTTTATTTTATCTATAATTTTTGGACATTAAATAATTTAATTTATTTATGACACAATGGTGATGCAGTAATTACCTAATTAATGAATTACTAAAATAATTGATATTATAAATATCCAAAAAATGTAATTTGAGACTTTTTACAATTTCCACTCATTTTATAGGTTAATATGACATGTTAGGATTGCATAAATGAATTTGGTTATAATTAATAACGTTTCTAAGACTTTAACAAAAATAAATTATTAAATAGTGTCAAATTTGACAAAAATGAATTTTTAAAACATATATTATATTATAAATTGATATAATATCCCTAAAATTATAAGGATCAGCAAAAGGACTTTTATAGTGATAGTTTTATAATTAATGAACCACTTGGGTTTCTCTTAGAAGTGCATAGTATGTTTTTTAACCATATAATATAAAAATAGAAAGAGACATGGTAATGTCAAACTATTTAACTAAGAGTTAAATATTAATGATAAGGTTAATATAGTGGCTCAAACCTGTCTAAAATATATTTTAAGAAAGGATTTCGACCCATCCCCACCTTATCCTAGAAAAAAGTCACTTTGAATCCATTATAAACAGAATATGAATTTAGTATAAAATAATATTTTAAGTTTTTCCAAAGTTTCCCCTCACCCCTATTATAAAAGTGAACTCCCCCTTCTCTCAAATTCATACATTCAAAGCCTCTTGGTTCAGACAACCCTGTGAAAATATTCTCTAATCATCCCTCACATCATTCTAAAGGTCATCCTTTAGTCAGAAATCCATCTTAAGAACCCATTTCGATCAAATCAAAAGGAAGAACCCGAAGAAGAGGTAATAATTTCACCACCCTCTTTCAAGTTCCTTTCTTCTTCCACATTTTATTTCTTTGTTATATCCATTATAAAATAATAAATCCTGTATATTCAATATACTGTGATGTTATTATAAATATGGTACAACCATATTCAGTATTCTATCCATCCTTTGAATGACATGTCACCATACATGCGTACGTAGGGCTTTCCGTCTCCACGTCGTGGTGTAATTGTTATTCAAAACATTATTTTTGGGATGGGTATGTTAATGATGTGTAATTGAAGTATATTATAAATATAACATTATAATGAATCTGTATATATGATATACCATCCTATTATATATTATTTTAATATAAAAATAATGATATTGTCGCTTGTGCGTACGTACGGACTACCGTCTCCACGAATGCTATAAGATTCATTCCCAATTGTATCCATTCAAGTCTAATTATAATTTGATGATTAAAAATAATCTTTAAGGACTTGATATAAATATGGATATGATTAAGATACAACATATCTGTAACAAACATGGATTATGTAACTAAACATATAAAATAAAATGAGTATGTTAATAACTGAAATGACAATAATACTAAGATATTATTAACAAAGCAGTGTTAAAAGATCATATATGATATCATATTAATTTATACGATTCTTGTATAATTTAATAACAATTATATCACCATTATACAGGAGGTTAACCTACCCTCATCCAAGAAAAAGTACAAGGTAAGGGTTTATTTCACAATCTCTTCATTATCTGAGGCTGTTAATAAGTAATTACCCACTAGGACCTATTTATCATCCACATCCATGATTCTTAAAAACATATTCCAAAACATTTTAACTATATACTAGACTATGGTTTACAGTCATTTATACCCTTTTTTTAATTTTTATAAAATGGTTTGAAAGGAATCTTTTCATCGTTTTTCAAACAAGGTCCTTTTTAACCTTTTCGACAAAATTAAGTTAAAAATGTCTTTTTTTAAACTTATACAGCGGGGGCGGCTATTTTCCGCCATTATAAAATCATTTAAGATTACCTAAAAAGCTTATAAAAATATTTTAAAATTAAATATTTCCTATTATAATTTTGTGACTTCTAAATGATTTAAAAAAAGATATATTTCTCTCAAATAGTTTTGTTTTTCATCTATGCCAACATCCTTTGATGGATTTTAAGCTTATTTGATGTTGATTTATTATGATAAAAAAACATCCATTTTGTATTTAAGGTTTTGTGATATGTTTGACTATGGATGTGTTTTTTTTATACCATTCATGGTTTATAGAGAAAGTATTTACATTTCTTATGCTAGTTTTAATACAAATGTTTATGTTATGTTTAAACCTGTTTATATGAGGAATGCATTAGACTTAATAATTGATGGGTGGAGCCCGCTATAGCTCCTTGATGCATTAGTAGGTCTCATGAGAAACTAGTTTCCTGGCACAAGGCCTTTACAAAATCTTATTTGTAGTCTGGGCACAAGGCATTGACTATGTGGTTATGATAGTCTGGCATTAGGCATTCCATCATTATGAAAGTGGTTATTGATATTGCATGTGATTATTCGACTAGTATAATATCCATGATAATAAGTAAATGGAATTATTTTATTTTATTTTTTCCATATTATGCTAAAGTTCATGTTTAAAAGGATTTTTTTAGTTATACATTTCCTTGAATGTTTATGCTTATTTGTTAATGTTTCCTCTATATTGTAATCTTTACTGGGAATCTGAGCTCACCCCTTTCTATGTTTTATTTTTCCTAGGATGTGGAGAAGTATTTTATGAATGACCTACTGGGATAGTATGAGGGGATATGAGTGTGGTATATGGAGACAAGTTTTTGTTGTAGTTTTTCATTTTATGATATAATGTAAACTTTATGAATGTATCTAGTGATTCCAAGGCTACTAAACTAATCGGCCTTTCGAGACATGATCTTTTTTTATCATGCTAATGTTATGTAATAATGTACCGTCTTTGGGTAACTGGGGTCGATGCATCATAGCTACCTAAATGGACCGAAGGTATCATTTATATTGATTTTTGATAACCCCCCTTTCGTGGGATGAGGGGGAACCCTTACAATTCCCGTAGGCTCAGTGATTACATGGTCTGTAGGCTTAGGAGACATTAAATGACCTAATGGACTTAGGGAATTCAACCATAATATACCTACAAGGATCTGCCCCTCCCTAGCATATGCATCATGATGGTAGCTCTTCACCTTCGCATGGATATTTGGCTAAGCATCCCGTGCAAGCATAGTGTTTTCCCAATGGCATTATATACCCTCACTTTCTTTACCATTCCATTTCTTTCTTCTCTAATCAGTGCTCTGGCTCTGATTCCATCTATGGGGATGCCCCTTATTTTGTACTATTTGTATGGGGAAACTACATGTGGCCTGAAGGCTTTTAGGTTCCCTGAAGGCCTTAAAGGTGGCATGAAAGCCCTACTAACTCGAAGGCCTAGCTAGTCCAATTTCCTTATTGACTCCAAGCCCAAACCTATGGCCTATGGTTAATATTTTCAGCCACTACAGCACCAAGCAGTACCTGCTAGAGTATCTTCTACAGTAACCGCACAGTGCATGCACTACTGCCTGCTGCAGTTCCTACTACAGTACTGCTACCGTACTACTACAGTACCCCGAAAAATATTCCTCTTCCTAGATTCATATCTTAGTCCCCTTGATGAACATAAGGATACATCACCAACGAGGATGAGACACGTGAAAATTTTTCTCAGTTGAACAATTATTAAAATACAATAAATATCTTTTGATTTATTATGGTCACTCTATAAGTGGAGTATTCATTAATGGAACTTCTAAGATACCATTGAAAATAATTTTAAACCCTAGTATGATCATTAAATTTTCCAATAGAGGTTTAAAACCATGTCAAACATAATTTAGTTATTTTTTAATTAAAAAAAGTTTAAAAGGTTTATGTCAAATATAATTTATTGATATATATAATTATTATCAAATCATTCCAAAAAATACATATTATTTTGAAAAGTTATATTGAAATGTAAATATTTGAAAAAAATATATTTTTTATGAAAATTCAATTAAAAATATTAATATATTCATGGATTAAAATGATACTTGATAGAACTTATAATAACTATGTGGACGGTTAGTATTTCCACTGGTAGGAAAATGTCATAATGAGGTCATGGTATCACTCCCCATTCCTACTCTCCTCTTTTGATATGTAATATTCATATTTTGAAAATGATTTTATGATATCAAACATTATATTAAATATTCCACTAGAAATTCTCAAAAACCCTTTAGAATTGTTATCATAAAAATAAAAATTTAATAATTTTTTAATAAGTTCATAATATAATTTTTTTAAAAACCATACAATATATGAAATTCAAAAAAAAATTAATACACTCATGAAATTATATGTTAAACAAATTAATTCAAATCCTATCAAACACCATTAATCACATTAAATACATTTCAAACCCAAAATATATTTTTTACAAAATTTCATTGAATGATATGAATTCAATAGTATAGATAATGACCACACATGTATACATATGAAACCTCTATGAATTTATGTATCAGACTAAAATTAGTAAATTTTATCCTTATAAATATATATAAGGAACCTTCTAATAAAATGATTAAGATTTAATGAAATAATTTTTTTTAATAGAAATTTACTAAAATATCTAAATCCAAATTTCATTTTTGTAATGTGTTTTCTATTATAATATTTTTGAAAAAAATATATTAAAATAATTTTATTACATTATTAAATGGGGTTTAGATAATAAAATTACATTCTATAAAATTATAGACTTTAATATTTTAAAAATTATATAAATAATATTTGTTAAGATAATAATATTTTATATAAATAAATTTACTACCATAATTATTTCCCTTACGATAATATAAATCATATATTTTTTATAATTAAAAAATTCAACAATTTTTTTCTAAAACTAACCCATAAAATGGATTTTTAAAATCTAATTCCTCTTACTATATTGAGAATTGGAAAAAAATATACCTTAAATTTAAAATTCATTACATTTAATTGCATGTTGAAATTGACCATATAAATTATTCATGATAGTGAATATTAATTCATGTTAACCAAAAAACACAAAAAAAAAGGTAAACAAAGGGAGTACTATATCATAAATAATTATAACCTAGATTAATCCCTTTCTATACTACATCATGGCTGACTCTTCTCACACAAGGCATGTTGCATTGTAATTGGAAAATAAGGGTTTATATAGCCAGCTCATATAATCATTTAAAATTAATAAAATAATTTAGTATTCAAAATTTCCAAAAACATGTGTTTCTGATTTAATACAAGATGATCATGCATAAAATCAATTTTCCAAAAAATAAAATTATATATGTATATTATTTTTTTATGTTTAATTGAATAGAAAAATATTAATTTTGATGTCTACATCATCATGTATTTATTAAGATTTATTCAATGATTCTATTTGAAGCTGCACTGAATTAAGACGATTCCGGTAAATAAATATAAAAAATAAATATATCATTAAAATAAAATAGAGATGTATTTGAAAAGATCAAAATGATATAAATTTTAAAAATAATAATAATAACATCCAAATGGATTACTGAATTAATAATCGACAACATGAAAAATAAAATTGGTGGAAATTTTTATTAATATAATGAAAGTATATCAAAAAATTTCCCACCTGGGAACAATTGATATTGATTATAATAAACACCAAAATGATGATATTTAATAATCCAATTCTAATAAAATTTGATATCTAAAAATAAAAAACATACCTCTATTAATTTGATGTGTATCCAATGTGGAAACCACCATATCAAGATTTAGAATCGTTCTGTGAATCCCCTTACCCCAAACAAACCATTCTATCATCACTCAACCCACACTCTTTTTCAAAAGATCTGTTTCAACATCCATTATTGAGACCATCCAGATAAAGCAAAACCTATAGACGAACTGAATTCATTTCTCAGCTATAATCCATAACATGACTCATCTCATCTCTCTCCAAAAAACAAAACCAGGGTTCCCCTTTCCCAAATGGATTTATCAATTATTATAATTCATAATTTATCTTTTTAAAAATTTTATGTAATACTTATTGTATTTCTTGTATTCTCCATTTTTGCCTTTTTTTTATTCTATTCATTCATCAGTTTTTTTGGTTTCCTTATATTTTTAATTTATTCATAATTTATAAAATAAAAAAAAATATATTTCATATTATTTACAAATGATTTAATATTATTTTTTTATAATATTTAAAATTTCAAACATATAAATATGAAAAATAATTATAATTTAATATAATAATTTCAACTCTAATTATTATTGGGATTATCATTATGAAAACATTTAATAATATTAAAATAAATTATAATATTCATAGTTATAATAAAATATATTGAATATTATTTATTTTAAATAATATTTATTTTTAAATTATATGTATTGTTTTAGGTATATACAATTCATTACATATGTATGTTTTATTATAAAATGTTATTCATAAATAAACTAATTAATGTTTTTTAAAATAATTATAAAAATAAAATATTTTTACAAAAATAATCTGATACATATATTTATATTAAAATTTTATATTGAATAAAAAATATCATTAAAAATCTATTAAATTGAATTCATATATTAATAAAATATGTAAACATATTACAACATATGATTATAAAACTCTAAATTATTCATAAAATCATAGTTGTTGAAATATTATTACTTATAATAAATGGATTACTCTACAACAATTCTATGTAATATAATTTATTAGGAATTTAAATTAACATATAATGAAATTTTTTCTATTAAAAATTAATTTCAATAATTATTTTATAAATATATTTTAATTAGGTATATAAAAAAATTCAATACATATTTTAAATTTTTTAGGATTTTACATTCTCCCACCATTAAAGGAAGCATGTCATCACATTTTGATTGTATGACTACAAAATCATGAATTTGAGTATTCCGAATTAAAAAAAAATATAACTTATAAAATTCTATACTCTACAACAGAGAGATAACGTAAATTAATGCATCTAATATCAAATTTTTACTATACCATTACTCTGATAACAAAGGGAAATTCGCCAAACACAATATTCCAGATTCAGTATGAAGACATGTTTTATTATTTTTTTATAAAAGGGAAATGAAAAATAGAAAATACATAATACATTTGATGATATTTTCATGTCTAGTACCTGATGAATTAGAAATCATATTTAATTTTATCAATGTTGTAAGAAAAATAAAAAGAAAATAACATTCGCATTTCACATGTGCTAACTCATAAAGTGACATTGTCCATCATATTATTTCTACAATATCGGTGAAAATATTTTATGGTATGCGATGAATGCTAGAATTCCCAGTATGGGTTTTGAAACTAGTTAAAACACATAAATTTATATTTATGTTAAAATTACCATTGAAAATATTATCTCAAATTTAAATATTTTAAATTTATTATTATTTTAAATATATTTTATAAAATCATATTATTTTTAAAATTCATTCTAAAATTACTTATTTTAAAACTTATGGTATTTAAAATAAAAAATTATTTTAATATATTAATATTATATTGTATTTAAATCATAATGTACCTATCATATAATACCCATGATTCTCTTTACCTACACCACTGGTTGTATAACCACCTGATCATCTCTTGTGTTCACACCGTAGTAATCCTCGTGTTTTTTATATTTAAAGTCTATGTTTTAAAAACATTTTAATGATAATATCCTTTGTAATAAAATCCCTTTAAATCATATTAAAACCATCAAGAAATATATTAAAAAATATAATAAATTAATATGATCTTTTGTTAATATTTTTTTAGAAATCAATTCATTAGGGTAAATTTATAAAAAACATCATATTACAGTTTGGAAATAATATTTTAAACAAATTCATTAAAATAAGTTCACACTATTTTAATTTCATTAAAATATATTGATAAACTCATAAAATATATTTTATTAAATTTCTTGGAATTATATTATTGAAATTGTATAAGGTATGACCCCACTTATGAACATATTTAGCTTCTAAAAATTTCATGATTACACATAATATTCATTACATTTACCATAAAAAATTAAATGCACGCCTCACGTAAAATGGTAATGATTTATTAAAATGATTTTTTAAATGATTACAATAGAAAAACCCAACTATTAATTTGGTAAAAATTATACGATAAAAAACCATTGTTCTAGAAAAAAATATAATTACATTATTAAAGGGAATGTTGACAGCATAATTACTTGACATAAAATAATAATTTTGAAAATAATGAAAAATAATTAAACAAAATCAAGTTTGATATATTTTTTAGAAATAATTAAATGTGTGGAAAACATATATCCCTTAATATAATATAAAACCAAGATTTAAGATTATTCTAATGGTAAAACATGTTTTTATACAAAGGAATGAAACATAGGCATTTTTAATGTTAGTTGTTCAAACTATATGGAGAATTGAAAATAAAATAATACAGTATTTCCCCCATATTTAAATTTCATCAAATTTGTTTTCATGGGGAAAATGACCCTTCGTATTTTTCTTCAAACTTATGATTAGTTACTCATAACTCCAAAACACATGAAAAATAAATATAGGGATGTCGATATATCTTATGCTAGTCTGCATCAGATGGATCCCTTTCTAAGCCACCTCACTGGTCACTCTTCTCACACAAGTCATATAACATTAGAATTTTAAGATAAAGTTTTTTATAAATGTCTCAAATAATAACTTAAAATAATTTCAATAATAAAGTATTATTAATTTCTAAAAATTATGTTTTATATTTAATTCATTAAGATCATACCAAAAAGAAATTTCAGAATATATAAACTATAAATGTACAATCATTGTAGATTGATTAGTTGAGTTGTCAGATATTAATTCTAATAGATACATCATCTTCTGTTTATTATGATTAAATAAAATCATCATATAGATTCTAAACTAAATCGACATGAATACCACAGAAAAGATGATAAAATACAGAGATAATTGAAATTAAACATATTAATATTTGCAAAGATGATAATGATATAAATTGAAAATAATGAAAAATGACATCCTAATCCATTAAGAAATAAAACCCCACAATAAGATAGTTGAAATTGATAAAAAAGAGGTACGTACATTGAATGAACATATGAAAAATGTTTTCAAGGGAAAAAATCATATGACAAGATACAAAATAGAAAAGATGATATTTGAATAGACAATTTCAAGAATATTATGATATGAATAAGTAAAAAAACATAAATCTCTAATATTATGTAGATCTGAGATCAAAACCCTCATTTTTATATTTCAATGCTTCTTTTGAAACACCTAACTGAAAATAAACCATTTAAATATCACTCGGCCCACACTCCATGACAGTAAATCATCTTCTTTAACCAATTTGAGGAACCATTAAATAAATCCATACCTAATGGAAAACCACACTCCTTGATCAGCATTGACGTACAACTCATTTGATCATGACTCTATTGAAAAATGATACCCGCATGTCCACTTTCCCATATCAGCTTTTATAATATAAATACAAAATTTTCACTTTTTTAATTATTTTTTCGTTCGAAATTTTTTATTTCACACATTCTATATTTTAAAATTCTATTTTGATTATTTACATTTCATTTTTATTTTATTCAATTAATCATTTTTTAATCCTATAATCATTTTTAATGTGATGTATATATATATATATAATATATGAATAAATTTATATTAATTTTCAATAAATTACAACAATTTCATAAATAAAATCTAATATCGCAAAATTATTATTAATAATATAATTTTAAAATAATTTTTTTTACTTTTACATATTATTGTGATTATTATTATTATTTCCATTAATAAATTTAAAATAGATTATAATTATAATATTTATAAGAAATTATAGTGAATTTTATTTCTTTAATATAATTGTAATATTTTAATTATAGTTAATATATTAAATATATACATTTCGTTAAATATGTATTCTATATTTACAATTTAATTCTTAAATAAAAGTTTTAATTTTTTAAAAAGTATAGTTATTTTAATATTATATTTTAAACAAAATAATTAGATAAATTTATTTATATTTTAATGTAATTTAAAAATGATTAATACTATAAAAGAGTATAAATTTAAAAATTAAATATTATTAATTTTTTTATAAACACAATAGAATAAAATTTCAAAACTACAATATTTTGAAATAATCATAGTTGATTAAATATCATTATTTATAAGAAATATATTATTCTATAACTAGTTTTCGTAACATTATTTATTAATAATTGAATTAATTTATAATAAATAATTATTTCTGACTGACACTTAATTTTTTAAATTATTGTTTTTTTTATTATTCAAAGTAATAAAATTAGTTAGTAAATATTTTAATATTTCTCAGATGTTACACATACACACTCTACAAGAACCTGGGTAGACCAAAATCAAGAAAACATTTTCATGGTAGCCATTATAGAAAATCAGATCCCCTATGGTGTTTTTTAATCCATGTGGGGACAATGATTATATAATAAATTATTTTAAACCCCACTCTCCACATGAAATATACAATTCCTCAAACGATGTCCACTTGTATCCTCAGTTTTATCCCTTGAGGAATAGGTTCTATCTTATATCATTCATTCGACTGATGAAAAATGCATATAAATAGTGATTCCAATATAGTGAGTTATGCTTAATTATAAATCATTTATATCATAATATCCATGACCAAAACAATCTTCATTGTCTCGACCAGATACAGAGTTCTAACATGTTATAATTATGTATTTTTTGTTTTGTTTTAGAAATAGTAATGTTATTTATGGAATTAACATTAGCACATTGGTAAAAATATATCATATTTCATCTAACATATTAAATATTCTGTTTTATCTTATACAACCATTATGTTATAGTTTATCAGCAATCATGATCCTAGGATTATGAATTCTGTCAATTCATGAATTATTCTTGTATTTTGTGTTTCATTTGTGATTGGATGACGAACCCAATAATTAATAATTGGTTCACATATGGTGGCAGTCCCATGACTCTATAGCATATGTTCTTATGACGTCTGGGACCCGGATTCCACATAATGGGTTCCCCAAGCCTAGTAAGCCACATGGCCTCATGAACATCTTACCAAGTCCCACAGGATCCCGAATAGCATTGATCACCTAGGGTGGGTCTTTGGTAAGACTATGCCCACATTAGTAGAGGGAAACACATGAGAATGAATATAAGGAATACTGAATATCAGAGGCAATATAAATTATAGAAATAAATAAAGGAAGCAAACTGATGCAATAGATAAGGAGAATAATAATAACTCTTTAAACTACACATTGTTGGTATAATGATATGCCACTATAAAATGGAAAACAAGGATAAAAGACATCAGTCATGACATCTTTCACAATGTTAAAGAGAAAAAACACTACTCCAAGCATCTTGAGAACAAAAATTGTCATTTACAATCAAACTCCATTCTAAACAGTAAGAAATAACACGTTGAAGCTGTAGGCTTCCCTTTTTCAACACCTTCTACCATGTAATCTATGTCGGGTACCAAATAGTTCATAGAGATGGTGTGAGATAAATCATTGTGGGCTACCACCAATAGTGTCTATATCATTTGGTCCGTGTAATGGGATATAACAATATATATGTATTCATATATAAAGTAAGAATTAATTACTAAAAAAGTACATAGTACCTACTTCATTTCTCGATTGGTGTTTGAAAAAAAAACTGGATTTTTATTTAAGTAATAATCATTTATTTTTAAAAGGTTACATTACGAATAGGGAGGACTGACATCACCTCGTGATAGTATATATAGTGAAAGTACAAAGTCATAACACGGAATCCTGAAAATGATATCTAGTGATGGAGTTCTTGGGTAATAACTAAGGTAATGTAAATCTCAAAGAATGATAACTCAGTAGAATATGAATCTAGCTAATCAGGTAAGAGTGTAATCCAAGGAGCATAATCAATGTAATTTCACAATAATTCCCCAAACAAGTCTAAGGTGATCCTCCAAGTTGAAACATGGAAAATAAAATATAGGTCCCTATGGGATTTCACCATGGAACATACTATTCAATGTTGGATACATGGAGTGTATCTGAAGCATCCTATGATAATGAAAATGACCTTTTTGTAATATACTGGTTATCCGATGGAATAAATAATAACTAGAGTCTACGTAGGAATCAACCTAAATAACCGCATCCTAGAATTGGAATGGGGTTCCTATACCCAAAGGTTTTCTCCTCTCCGAATCCAAGGTGATCTCGAGTTAATCCATTCCTATTTGATGTTGCAATCATTTAATAATTAATTTACTTCATGTCTTTCCTTTCATTTGGGTTGATAGGCCATGTATAGTTGAGACCATTTATTTATTGATATAAGCCTTATCATCCATTTGTGGGGATATGAATAGTTGACAAAAAACACCCCTAGGAATAAAATATGATCCCTTGTTTCAGTTGGATTATATTAGGACATTTATTATTATCTTAATTAAAAAATAGCTAAAAAAGTTAAATTCAATGTTTAATAGCTAATCCATTTTTAATATAGGGTTACACACAATATAAACTTGACAGTAAATATTCACTATAAATATAAAAAGGATTCCTACATAATTGTATTTTATTTATAATTTTTAGATATTAAATAACATAATTTATTTATGACACAATGATGATGCATTTATTTCCTAATTAATTAAAAATTTAAATAATTGATATTATAAATTACCAAGTAAATGTAAATTGAGGCTTCTAATGAATGAAATTTATTTTAATGGTTAATATGACTATTTAGGGTTAATTAAATAAATTTTATTCTAATTGATAATGACTTTATAACCTTAAAATATTCAAATATCAAATATTTTCAAAATTGACATAATTGAGTGTTAATAACAAATATTATATTATTAATTGATTAACATTCCAAAAAATATATGTTTCGGACAAAGGGCATAGATAAATTTCTATATAACAATAATTAACCACTTTGGGTTCTCTTTTAGATTATAGTATGTTTATTAACCATATAATATAAAATTAAAAAGAGATATGGTAAATGTCCAACTATTGAACACTCTGTTAAATCTACAATATACGATAAATATGGTGACATAAACTTGTATAAAACCTATTGGTTGAGAGGTTTTATAACCATAACTACATTATACATGAAATAAATAATTTTAGAGCCATTAGAAAATGAAAATTAGTTTATTATAAAATAATATTTAATGCTTTTCCTAAAGTGACTGTAACTTCACTTATAAAAGAATACATCACCTTATCTTAATTTCAAACCACCAAAGACTTTTGGTTAGGAAAACTCCTACCCAAATACCTTTCCAAATTCCCTCACTTTATCCTAGAGACTTTACATTGATCATAAAGTCATCCTATCGATCCAATTTTAACAACTAAAAAGGAAACTCCGGCAGAAGAGGTAATAATTTCTCCACCCTCTTTCATGTTCTTTTCTTATTCCACTTCCTATTTATTTGTTGTTTCCATAAGAATATAATAACTCCCCTACCTTTTACATGCTCTGAATTTATAAAAATATGCTACAATCATATTTGTTATTCTATCCATCCTATAAATGAAAAAGTTACCATACGCGTGTACGTACGACTTATTGTCTCCACGTCATGGTGTAGTTTGTTATACATACACATCATTATTTGGATGGGTATAATATTCATTATAACTATTGTAAATAATATATATATATATATATAACATGTTAATTATTCTGTATATATGAAATATAATTCAGTTAAATCTATTGTCACCTTCAATATAATGATTTTGTCGCTCAAGTGTATGTACGTATTACCATCTCAATGAACAGGATGAGATACATTCCCCATCATAATAATTCAAGAATAATTGTCATTTTATGATTAAAAATAATGTTTATAAACATAATATCATTATTTTTATAAATTAAATACATTTAATTCATAACAAACATGGCATACGTAACCAATAATGTAAAGGAAAATGAATCAGTTCACTCCCGAAACGACGACACTACTGAAATATTATTAACCAATCAATATTAGAGGATCATCTGTGATATCATATTTATGTATATAGTTCATATATAATTGGTTACCAATGTTTTAACTATTATACATGATATTAACTTAACATCAACTATGGAAATGTACAAGTTAAGGGTCAATTCAACAATCACTTTACTTATCCAAGGTTATTAATATGTATATATCTACATGGACCTTATTGTCATACACATCTGTGTTTTCTTAAAAATGTAATTCAAATAATATTTAATATTTAATAGACTATTTTTTAAAGTCCTTTATACACTTATTTTAAAATATATGTTCTTAATGGAATCATTCCGTAATTTTCCAAACAAAGTAATTTATGTCCTTTTCGACAAAATTAAGGTAAGAATGACTTTTTATTAACTTATAAAGTGGGTGTGGATATTTTTTTTCTGTTATAAAATCAACAAAAATTCCCTTACAATCTTATAAGAATACTTCCAAAATAATTTTTTTCTTTTATAATTATGTGACTTTTAAATGGATTCAAAATAGAAAGAGGTATTTTACTCAAATAGTGTTCATTTCATCTATGTCAACATCCTTTGATAGATTGTAAACATTTTTGAAGTTGATTTATTATGATAAAAATGTCCCATGTTATATTGAATGTTTTGTGATATGTTTGAATATGGATTTGTTATTTTTATACCATTCAAGGTTTATGGATAATGTATTGATATTTCTTATGCTATTTTTAATATGAATATTTATGTTTTGTTTAAACCTATTCATGTGAAGAATGCATTGGACTTAATAAGTGATGGGTGTAGTAACTATAGATCCCCGATAAATCATTCGGTCTCATGAGACAAACTAGTGTCTTGGAACAATGCTTTTAAAAAATATTTTTTGTTGTCATGGCACAAGGCCTTAACTATGTAGTTATGAAGTCAGGAATTATACATTTCATCATTATGAAATGGTCTATTGATATTAAGTGTGATTATTTGACTACTAGAATATCCATGTGAATAGGTAAATATAATTATTTGATTTATATTTTCAATATTATGATGATTTTTAGGTTTAAAATGCATGTGTTTTAGTTATATACATTTCCTTAAATGATTATACTTGTTTATGAATGTTTCTTCTATATTGTTATCCTTACTAAGCATCTTATCTCACCTCTTTGATTGATTTATTTTTTCCAGGATGTGAAGAAGTATATTATGACTGACCCATAGGAATAGTTTAAGGTATATGAATGTGGTAAATGGAGACAATGCTATTTTTATATTTCATTCTATATTTTAATATAAAACTTATGAATGTATCTAGTACTTCCAAGGCTACTAAATTGATCGGTCTTTTAGGATTTTATCCATTGAGATCATGCCAATGTTATGTAATAATGCACTGAATCTGGGTAACTGGGGTTGGGGCATTAGAGTTGTTATCAGGGAATGTTTAGTAGAAACATTAAAAACTATATTTAGAAAATCTATTATTAGATCATGTTACTCTAAGATAGATATTGAGGATTAGTATAGTAGAACATCCTAGAATTATGATAATGTAGAGATTTTGTGTATTTCCTAAGAAATAAATCTATGTATGGATATAAGTAAGAATATGTGGCTCTAGAATAGATCTACCAAGGAGTAAAAACATCGACAAGGAGTTTCGATCTTGACATGGGGTATCCTGGTACACAAAAATGAGCCTTGGTTCACTCTTGTTTTACAACACTCCCAGGGGATATGAATAGTATAAATCACATTTTCGTTACAAATAATTATGAAATATTTATGATTATATACCTCCTAAAAGAAAACATGTTTTATGATTATGGATTATATCCATAAACTATTCAATTTATGATAAGTGTTTTATAAGTTTGGAAATAGGTATTGGGATTCATAACCTAGTCTATTGTATTTCATTATTTAGAAATGGAACATAGTGGAAGGATTAGAAACTGTATCAATGCATGTAAAAATTGTAGGGATGGCCCTCCTACTCAAGGTAATTATATTGGAGCTGGTGATACAACTGGTGTTGATAAGATGATCACCATACTATGACAACTCACTCAAATTATGGATAATAACCTTACTCGCATAGAGCACCCTGATCCACAATGTGGAGGATCAATGTTCGACCGATTCATGAAGAAACAAACACCAACATTTAATGGGACAACAAATCCATTTATAGTTGAGAAATAGATAAGTTCCATAGAGAACATATTGTAGGGTTTGGGGAGTAGCGAAAGGGAAAAAATGGCAATGGCAGTTTATCGCCTCATGAGTGATACAGATCAATGGTGGTTATAAATTCAAAAAACCAAGGAGGATGAAAAGTATCATGTATGGAATGGAGGGATTTTAAATAGGTTTTCATAGACAAATAATTTCTCTGTGACCATCGAGCGTATATGGAAAGACAAATTTTGTGTCTGAGGAAAATTGAGGATGATAATATCAAAAAGTATGAGGTTAACTTTACAAGATTATTAAGGCTTGAAAAAGAGTATATACCTAACCCGAGGAGTCATATTGATTGATTATTTGATGGGCCAATACCATTAATCCATCGAGCATTAGTCTCACAATCCTTCTCATTATACAAAGTTATTATCTCATGCGATATCAAGACATAAAAATAATTCACTAAGTCCTATGAATTTAAAGTAAAGCAAGAGAAGAATAGTTACTCTAAAAATTCTAGAAATGTAAATAAGGGATTTAAGGGAATAGTTTAATATCCATCCTATGGTAAATGTGTGAAGAAACACCCCGGTACTTGCCCGAAGTGAATAAGAGTCTGTAACAAATGTGGTGAAAAATGCCACCAAGATCGTGATTTCAAGGAAAAGAAAGATATTATCAATGTTTAATTCCACCATTGTAGAGGAAAGGGGAATTATGAAAATTAATATCCCACATGCCAATGAAATTTACCTCGGAAAAGGTCAAGGGAAAAGGCCAAGATTATCCAATCACTACTGTAGAGGTTGATGCTCTGAAAGATGTAGTGGCTGGTAAATTAATGGTTTCTTCAAGTTTAGACAATGCTTTATTTGATTATGGATCTTTGCATTGTTTCATATCATCCCAGTTTAATAAGAAAATTAGATATTTTTTATTTCACATAATAATGGAGTTGATAGTTAAAATTCCTAGGGTAAGTATAATCCTAACGATGTTTTTTGAATCAATTCCAATTAGGAAATATAAATTCAATTTATCTACTGATCTCATCATTATACCAATGATTGAATTTGATATAATCCTCACAATGGATTGGATTTCATACCAGGATGCAAAAATTTATTATAATAAGAAAGAAGTATAATTTTTCGACGATGATAAAGAATAATTTATCAATAGAGCATAATCATCACCACCTGATTCTTATCAAGATCCACCCCCAGAAGATCTACTGAATTCAATTATTAGGGATGAAGAGAATAAAATAATTATGGCTGAGAAACATAATGTTCTAATAATTTAAGTACCTATTGAGAAATAATATTTAGACGTGTTTCCAAAATATTTACCTGGACATCCTTCACAATGAGAAATTGAGTTTTACATTGATACAATTCTTGGTTCAAGGACCATATCGAAGACACCATTTAGAATGGCCACTACATAATTAGTGTAACTAAATAAAAAAATAGATTAATTGAGTGATAAGGGATTTATTCACACTACTATTTCACTATGGGTAGCCCATGTACATTTTGTTATGAAGAAATACAGATCTATGAGGTTTTGTATTGACTTCTGGAAGATCAATTACATAACAATAAAGAAAAAGTATCCCCTACCATTCACAAAGGATTTATTCAAACAGCTTTATATAGCTCAATATTTTTCAAAGATTTAACTTCAATCTGGATATCATAAGTTGTGTGTGAAAAAGAAAGACATTCTTAAAACGACATTTTAAACCAGGTACGAGCATTACATGTTTACAATAATGCCTTTTTGGTTGACTAATGCACCCTCTATCTTCATGGATCTAATGAATAAAGTTTTTAAAGAATATAATGATGATGATTTAGGTGAATTAATTTATGATATTTTGGTTTTCTCAAAAAGCTACAAATATCATCAAACCACTTGCCACCTTTCTAAAAACCCTCATAAGGAATGAATTATATTTGATGTTTAGAAAGTGTGAATTCTAGATTAATGAGATTTTTTTCATGGCCATATTATCTCTAAGGATGGAATCCCTATTGATACTTAAAAGAATAATGCAATGCCTGAATGGCCAGCACCGATGTGTATAACTGATGTATGTAGTTTTATTGGTTTAGTAGTTTATTATCGATGTTTCGTCCAGAATTTTTACTAGTTGCCACACCCATTAACCAAGATCACATGTAAATGGGATAAATTTGATTCGAAAGAAGTTTGTGAAGAATTATTTGAATATCTGAAGAGAATATTAGTCAATACTCTTATCTTAACTCTACCCTCAGGGGAAAATGGTTTTTTCCTTTAAAGGAATGCTTTAAAGAAAGGACTTGGTTGTTTCCTTATGAATAATGATAGAGTTATTTCCTATGCATCACGATAGCTAAAAATTCATGTGAAAAAAATCACACTCATGATCCTAGTTTACGAGATGTAATATTTTCTTTGATGATATAGAGACACTATATTTATTGTAAAAATGTGATATTTATACTAATCACAAGAGTTTGATGTATATTTTCTCATAAAAGGAAATAAACATGAGGAAAATGATATGGCTTGAAATACTCATGGATTATGATGGCACTATACAATACCACCCAGGGAAGGTAAATAAGGTTGCAAATACTCTGAACAGAAAGGATCATATGTTTTTGAACAAGATCATAGTTGAAAGGGATCCTAATTTAATTAATCTAGTAAAGGTGGATATGGAAATAATCATGAAAGGTGAAACATCAATATTTTTCAAATGTTTTCCTAAACACCATTACTAGATAAGATAAAATGTTCTCAAACTGATGATGAGGAGATTCAAAATAATATTAAAGCTATAAAATATGGAATATTGAGTGACTTTCTATATGAAGATAAAATTTTGACATTTGGGAAGTGACATTGTGTACCTGATATAGCTGAACTAAAAATAGAATTCATGGATGATGCTTATAGCTTCAATTTCCCTATACACCATGGGAGCACAAAAATGTATAGAGATTTGATGGAACATTTTGTGTGGGATAACATAAAGATAGAGATTACTGATTATGTGTCATGATGTATGGTTGGTCAACAAGTGAATGCTGGAAGAAAATATCATAGAGGAGTCATGAAACCTCTTCCCATACTTGAGTTGAAAGGGGATGATATTATGATGGACTTTGTAATGGGACTACCAAACACTCATGGAAGGAATGATGTAATATGGTTCATTCATGATCGTCTTACCAAGTCAACACATTTTGTTTCTATAAGAGAAGATTTACAACTAGAACATCTTGCAAGACAATATATTAATGACGTTTTAAGACTTCATGGAGTACCAATATCGATTGTTTTTGGTCGTGACCCTCATTTTACATTATGATTCAAGAATAGTCTTCAGAAGGCCCTGGATAGTGAACTTCATTTTAGAACTACCTACCACCCTCAATCCAATGGAAAATCAGGACAGACTATTCAAACCTTATTAGAAATTTTTATATCCTTTTCACGTCACTTTCAAGTTATGTGTGATCAATATATTCCTCTGGTATAACTTTCCAATAACAACAGCTTCCATTCAAGTATTCAAATGGAACCATATGAAGAGTTATATTGAAAGTGAGGTCACACACCAACTTATTGGGATAATGTTGGTGTAAGAAAACTCATAGGATGAGAACATGATGAGGAAACAATAGAAAAGGTGAATATTATCCAAACCCATATAAAAGTATTCCAACGTTGGGAAAAGATCTATAACAATAACCAAAGGAATGATAAGTAATTTCAAGTTAGAGACCATATATTCTTGAAGGTATCTCCATGGAAGGGTGATATATGTTTCAGTAAGAAGGGTAAACTGAGTTCCAGGTATATCGGACCTTTCAAAATTCTAGAACGAATTAGAGTTATAGCTTATCATTTGGTAATGCCTCCAGGTCTCTCCAATGTTCATGATGTGTTCCATATAAAACTGTTTAGAAAATACATGCCTAACTCAATGCTTGTACTCACCTTTGAAAAATTTGAATGGGGTACCGATTTATCTTATTGTGAACTACTTATCAGAATTCATTATACCCGAGAACAAGTGTTGAGAAATCGGACGACACATCTGGTGAATGTTTTATGGAGAAATCATTGGATGAAAGAGTAAACTTGGGAACCTGAGGAACATATGACGAAGAACCACATTAGTCTTTTAATGTATTAATATTCTTAAAATTTTGAGGAAGAAATTATTTTAAGTAGGGGATTATCTAACACCCCAAGCATCCACAGTACGTTTCCCTTTGAATAATAATGTAGCTCTTGTTGTATACAAATGGAGTTTTAACACACCAATACCAGTCGAATAAGACATAATGAATAGTAATACCAACTACTCTAAAATTTATAAATTATATTTTTTTAATATGGAATTTATTTTGTAATTTGAAATATCAAAATAAGCATAGGGAGATTTTTTTGGTATTTCTCTGAAATCATTCAATTTTTTTATGAATAGTGAAATGTAATGTGTTATTGTTTAAAACCGACTATTTATTTAAGTAATTAGTTATTTTATTTTAATATATTTTAGGTCAAAATAGATAAGTAATATAAATATATGTTCAATTTAATTAATTGGAGTCATTTTATACTAAGTGTAGATATATAAAATTTTATTGAACTTTTTACCGTCTTTTACCCACCTTTTAAAGCATTTAAAAATTTATAGAAAACAAAATTTTACCAATTCTGTGAGTTGAATTTTAAAAATCTGAGAGACACTTTTGACATCAATATGTAAAATGTGGTTCAATAAGGTTAAAATAATTTTTGGTGAATAATAACTTTTGACATTTATTTACCACGATTTAAAGTAAATATGGTAATTAAGGATAAAAATGTTATTATAATTACCATAACCCATTTCCTAATACTATTAGATATGTTTAATTCAACCAAAAACAGCCTTATGAATAAAATATGATCCTTTTGTTCAACTTGGATTAGATTAGGACGCTTATTATTAATTTATTTAAAGAAGAGTTAAAAGAGTTAAATTCAATGTTTAATAACTAAACCATTTTTAATATAAGGATATAGAAAATATATATTAGACTATAAATATTCATTATAAATATAAAAATATTTCCAACATAATTGTATTTTATTTAAAATTTTAAAACATTAAATAATATAATTTTTCTACACCACAATAATGATGTAGTAATTATTTTATTAATGAAATATTAAAATAATAGATATTATAAATTTTCAAATAAATGTACATTGAGACTTCTGAGGAATTTCACTAATTTTATAGATTAATATGACCTTATAGGGTTGATTAAATAATGTTTATTTGTTGTGATAATGTTTTTATGGCTTAAAAAACAAACACTAAATAGTTTCAAAATTGACATAATTTAGTTTTTAAAACAAATATTTTCTGATGAATTGATATATTATTCCTAAAAATAATGGTTCACCCAAATGACTTATATAAGGTTAGATATATAAATATTGAACCACATGGGATTCTCTATGTTGTTTATTGTATGTTTATTAACCATAAAATATGGAATTACAATGAGACATGGTAATTGTCAAACAATTTAAATAAGAGTTAGATATTAAAGATATGGTTAATATGGTGACTTAACATATCTAAAACGTATTAGATGAGATTTTTTTGACCCTTATCCACGTTAACCATGAAATAAATTATTTTTGAGCCGTTATAAACCGAAAATGATTTTATTATAAAATAATATTTTAAGCTTTTTGTAAAGTGACCATCACCTATCTTATAAATGTGTACTTCTACTTCTCTTAATTTCCCACATCCAAAGACATTTGGCTCAGAAAAACCCTACCCAAATACCTTCTCAACATCTCCCAATTCAACCAAGAGTCATTACTTTGATCCTAAAGACAACCTATTGATCCCTTTTGAGCAACTCAAAAGGATACACCTGAAGAAGTGGTAATAATTTCACCACCCTCTTTCTAGTTCTTTTGTACTTCAAATTATTCTTTATTTGTTGTTTCCATAAAAAAATTATAACACCGGAACCTTCTAAATTATTGTATGTTATTATAAATATGATACCATAATATTCATTATTCTATCCATACAATAAATGACAATGTCACCATACATGCATATGTACGGCTTACCGTCTCCGCATTGTGGTGTAGTTTGTTATTCAAACAATTTATTATTTGGATGAGTATAATAATGCGAATAACTGATTAAACAATAAATATAAATTGTTAATTATTATTTATAAATTATAACCAATCCAATTACATATGATGTTTCCATCAATATAATGATATTTTCGCTCGTGCATACATACGGATTACCGTCTCTACGAACGGGATGATATTCATTCCCCATCGTAATCATTCAAGAATAATTTTTATTTTGTGATTAAAAATAATGTTTATGAACATAACATCATTATGTATATGAATCATATACAACCAATCCATAAAAATCATGGCTTACATAACAAATCATATAAAGTAAAAGGAATCAATTTACACCCAAAATGATGATACTGCTGAAATATTATTAAAAAAGCAATATTGGAGGATCATATATGATATCATATTTATGTATATAGTTCTCTTTTAATTTAATAACTAAATTTTAACTATTATACTAGAGTTTAACATAACATCTACTAGAGAAATGTACATGGTAATTATTAATTCTATAGTCTCTTTACTTATCCGAGGTTGTTAATACCCAAATATCAACTGGAACCTCTTTATCATCTACATTCATGTTTTCTTACAATTTTAATTCAAAAAAAATACAATTTACTAGAATATGTGTTAAAGTCATTTATACCCTTATTTTTCCATATATTTTTTGAAATTAATCTTTCCATCATTTTCCAAACAATGTACTTAATCACATTTTCAAAAAAATTAAGGTAAGAAGTCCTTTTTTAACTTATACGATGGGTGTTGTTATTTTCTGCCATTATAACATTGTTGAATATTCCCTTACAATATTATCTAAATACTTCCAAAATAAATGTTTTCTTTTGTAATTATTCGACTTTTAAAAGGATTCAAAATAGAAAGAGGTATTTCTTTCAAATAGTTTTTATTTAATCTATGTCAATATCAATTGATGGGTTTTAAACATGATGGAAGTTGATTTATTATGATACAAATCATCCATATTGTATTGATGTTTTTATGATATTTTTGAATGCGGATATGTTATTTTTATACCATTCATGTTTATGCATAATGTATTGAAATTTCATATTCTAGTTTTAATAGGAATGTTTATTTTATGTTTAAACATTATCATATGAGAAATGCATTGGACTTATTAAGTGATGGGTGGAACCCACTATAGTTACTCGATACATTAATAGGTTTCATGAGACAATCTAGTGTCTTGGAACAATACTTTACAAAATCATATTTGTATTCTTGGAAAAAGGCCACGAATATGTGGTTATGAAGTCTAGCATTATGCATTACATCATTATGAATTTGGTTATTGATATTAAATGTGTTTATTCGACTAGTAGAATATCCATATGGATACGTAGATGAATTTATTTTATTTATATTTTACATATTATGATGATTTATATGTTTAAAAGGCTTTTGTTTTAGTCTTATACATTGCATTAAATGTTTATTCATATTTATAAATGTTTCTTCTATACTGTTATCTTTAATGAGCATCTCAGCTCACCCCTTTCTCTGATTTATTTTTCCCAGGATGTGAAGAAGTTTATTATGACTAACCCATAGAGATAGTCTAAGGGATATGAATGTGGTATATAGATAAAACATTGTTGTTGTCTTTCATTTTATAATTTAATGTAAAACTTATGAATGTATCTAGCTCTTCCAAGACTACTAAATTTATCAGTCTTTTGGGATTTGATCTCTTTTGATCATGCCAATTTATGTAATAATGCACTGACTCCGGTTAGCTAGGGTCGGGGAGTTACATGATGGGCAGAACACCTAGTAGTGAGGCCTTAAATATGATGATTCATCCCAGGCCACCAATACTAGCCTCTCATATCTCGATACATAGTCGAGATTCACAGAAAAAAATAATTTTATAAAATTCCAAAACTATAAATTTTTCAAATAATCATAATTGATTAAATATCATTATTTAAAAAAAATATTATTCAATAACTAATTTACTTAACATTATTTATTAAATATTTAAATTTATTTATAATAAATAATTCTATGTGGATGACAAATAATTTTTGATATTATTGTTTTAACTTTTTTTATTCGATGCTCTAAAAATATTTACTAAATATTTTAATATTTCTCAGATGATACGCAGACAAACTGTACGAGAACCTAGGTAAATCCAAATCTTGAAAATATTATCATGGTAGCCATTGTAGGAAATCAGATCCCTTATGGTGTGTTTTAATCCATGTGGGGATAAGAATTTAATATTAAATTATTTTATACCCCACTCTCCACAAGAATTATACAATTTCTCCAATGATGTCCACGTGAATCCTCAGTGATATCCATTAATGAATTGGTTCTATCCTATATCATTCATTAGATTGATGAAAAATGCATATATATAGTGATTCCAATATAATAAGTTATTCTTCACTATAAATCATTTATATCTTATTATCCATGACCAACAAAATCAAAGTTCTCTCAACCAGATATGGGGATCTAACATGCTATAATATGGTATTTTTTTTGTATGGTTTTAGAATCAGTATTGTTATTTATGGAATTATCATCAGTACATTGTTAAAGAAATCATGTATCGTATAACAATTTTTATGGTTTCTCTGATCTCATCCCACCTTTATGTTCTGGTTTCTTAGCAATCATGATCCTAGGATTATTAATTTCTTCAATCCATGAATTGTTATAGGAGTTTTTGTTTTATTTGGGATCGGATGATGATCCCAAAAATTAATAATTGTTTCGTATATGGTGGCAGTCCCATGACTCTAGGAAAAATGTTTTTGTGAAGTCCCAGAGCCGAATGCCACTTAACGGGATCCCCAAGCCTGGTGGGCCACATGACCTCAAGAACTTATTTATAAATTCTAGAGGATTCTGACAAGCATTGATCTCCTAGGGTGTGACTCTGGGAAGACTATTCCCTCATTAGAAGAGTGAAAAACAGCAGAATGAATATAAGGAAATGTGAAAATCTGAAGCAATATAAATGATATAAATAAATAATGGAAGAAAACTGATGCAATAGATAATGAGAATAATAAAAACATTATAAAATTCACATTGTTTATGTATTGATATGTCATTATAAAAATAGAAAATTGGGATACAAGATAATATGCATAACATGTTCCACAATGTTAAAGAAAACAAAGACTACTCCAAGAATCATGTCATCCAACATGGTCATCTGTTATCAAATTCCATTCTAAACAGGAAGAAATCAAGTGTTTGAAGTTGTAGTCTTCCCTTTTTCTATATATGCAACCATGTAATCTATGTCGAGTACCAAACAGTTCATGGAGAGGGTGTGAGATAACTATTCATTGGCCACCACCAATGGTGTCAATAAAATCTATCCTGTGTAATAGAATATAGAAATTTATTTGCATTCTTATATAATGTAAGCATGATGTTCAAAAACAAAATACCCACTACCTTCTTCAGTATTCATCTGTTCTCTAAACAAGAAACCATAAGGTTATTTAAGTAATTAACATTTTATTTTTTTAGGTCACATGGGGCATAGTGAGCACTAACATCACCTCCTGATAATATAAGTAGGGAACATACCAAGGCATAACAAGAAAACCTAAAAATGATATCTAGTGAGGGAGTTCATGGGTAATAACAAAGGGAATGTAAATATCAAAGAATGTTATCTCAGTTGTATCTGAATCTAGTTAATGGGGTAAGAGTGTAATCAAAGGAGTGTAATCCATGGAATTTTACAATAAGGCACCAACCAAGTCCATGTTGATCGACCACGGTGAAACGTGGAAAAGGAAAGGTAGAGCCCTATGGGAATTCACCACGGAACCAACTACTTAATGTTGGATCCAATGAGTGTATATAAGGCATCCTATAATAATGAAAAGGATCACATGGTAGTATACTAGGAATCTGAGGATTAAAAATGAACTGGAGTCTACATAGGTATCAACCTAAGCAAACCACATTCTCGAATCGGAATGGGGTTCCCATGCACCAAGGTATTCTCCTCTCCGAATCTAAGGTGAGATTGAGCTAGTCCAATATTATTTGATATTGTAATCATGTAATAGTTAATTTACATTAAGTATATCCTTTTATTTGGGTGGATATGTCATGTAGGGAGGAAACCATTTATTTATTGATCTATGAATTGTCATCCATTAGGGTGGATAGGACAAGTAGTGTTTCAAACATTAAATCAAGTCTTAGTAAACCATCAAGGAATATTCAATAATAGAGGTTCACTCTGCTACCTTCCGTTGACATGGAAAGGTGTGGTACAGACATGAATCCATAATTCAAGCACATTTGTTAAGGCCAATATATATACTTAGTATACATTCCATTTCAAATTTAATATTTAATAATCATTTGGAAGCACTTACCTAAGCCGGGTCAAGTGGTGAGCATACATGGTATGAGACATTAAACAATTCTAAACAATAAAAGGTCTTTTATAATAGGAAAACTAATCTTTAGGAATTTCAACCAAAGGAACACCCGAATGACGGCTCGAACAAGCCGAAAAATAGAAAACCCAATATATAATAACCTTCAACATGAGACATAATGAGTTGTGGGTGTAACTACTAAAAACTAATCACATATTGTAAAGTATAATACCCAAACGATTCTATCATGTATAATCATGCCATATAAATTTATAAACCAGATTCAAACAAAACTAGTGGGCCCCCCAAGAACATTCCAAAGTCAATTAAATTTAGGGATAAGTTATAGTCAACCCACCTTATGGTTGTATGATTCTTATTTTCTAGAAACAACATTTGATATTACTTGGATCAGAGTAGATCCAAAAAAAATTATAAAACACTCGCATGGCTATTTCTTAGTCGAGAGATTGAGTGAAGAGGGATAAATAGTAAGGGCTCGATTATATTCTTTTTCCCATCCAACATGGTGAACAGAAGCTCAATCAGATTTTGAATGAAGGAGATCTCTTTATACAAAGATTTGGCCTTCAAAAATCTCTAAATGGGTGAAGAGGAGTAAATTAATGATTTTTTACTAGTTGGAAAGAATGAAGAGGATTAATATATCATTAAGGGAAAAATTTTCAAACAATGTGAAACCCACGCATTGGTACTTTGGAAAAAGGGGTGCTCACACAGTTAAGCCTCACGATCTTCTGCTAATAGTGTGAGGTGAATTTTTCAGAAACAAACACCATCCACATGATTTTCCAAACTATCCTCAATGATTATTTTCTCCAAAAAGATGGATTACAGGATCTAAATAATCCCCAGACCGAATTGGATGCTTTAAAAACACATTATGCATCCATATTAGGTTGAATTTAATTATTTAGACTAAAAATTTAATGATCCATACATGAATGAAAAAACAGGTTCTTACAGTCCTCCGCCTAAAAGGAACTAGACCTCGAGTTCTCCTAACAAGGATAAAGAAACACTATATGAGAAAAACTCTCACCATTGGATATATACATAGGCTTCCCTCTCCCGAGGCTCATCCTGTACATGGATTTGCTGTCACATCACCCATATGAGAGTGAGAGACATGCCTAGGAGGTCCTACTTTCTACGATTAACAACACATTATGGATACTCCTCAAAGGTATCATCAACATATAACTACACATTAGGAGAATCAAAAGTATGAGATGGGTCAACAAGATATTGGTGAAGATGTGAGTCCTGAAGGATTTCTTTCATGGAAATGGACCCTAAGGTAGTAGAAACCAATATGCTACCAGCCCGACTATATATATAATTTCTAAAGGCATGACGTAATAATGTGATTGATTTCCCTGGTTCCTTGACAATATATTGCCTAATCTAGGTGATACCTGAACAAAAAACATAGCCCCTAACCTTGAAATCACGAGTTCATTGATGATGATCAACATAAGATTTCTAACCAGACTGAACAATATTGATATTCATCGCAATCAATTAGACCTATTATAAAGGCTCCTAAACAAGATAAGGACCATGTATGTATGTGTCACCGAACTCTACCCAGCACAAGGATGAACAGCATGGCCAACCATATAAGGCCTCAAAAGGATCCATATGAATCATCTTCTGAAAACTGTTATTATTATTAAACTCAATGATTGGAATATGATTCTCCCAAGAACTATCAAAATCATGGAAAAATTCTTGGATCATATCCTCCAGAACATGAGTTGTCCATCATGACTGTACATCAGTCTGAGGTTAAAAATCTATTCATAGAAGAAACAAGTAACCCATATATTTCTGCAAACCATGCCAAATCATTGAAGTGAAATGAGCATCCCAATCTGAAATGATAGTATGTAGAACCCAGTGTAGTCATATGATCTCACTAACATAAAATCCTTCTATTTCATAAACTAAGATATTCTCATGAAATGAAATTAACGGATATGACTTCATTAGTCAGTAAATGACTACCCAAATATCATTGTTACCCCTTGGCGACCTACGTAATCTAACTACAAAATCCATTTCATCACCTTCCCATTTCAATTTTGGGACTACAACTGACTGTAAAAATCCCACAGGCCTCTGGTTATCCACCATCACATGCTGACATGCAACACCCCAAGCTTCCATAGTACGCTTCCCTTTTAATAATGTAGTAGCTTGCGTTGTGTGCAATATAGTGTTTTAATACACCATGACCAATCGAACTAGCCATTATAAATAGTAATACCAACAATATGAAATTTTATAAATTTTATTTCTCAATTTGAACTTCATTTTTGAATTCAGAATATCAAAATTAGCTTAGGGTTTTTATGTTATTTTTCAGAAAACATTCTATTTTTTATGAATAGTGAAAATAATTGTGTTATTCTTTAAAATCTACTTTTTTATTTATGTAATTAGTTATTTAATTTTTATTTGTTTATGAACAAAATAGATACATAATACTGATATTTTTTCAACGTAAATCATTGGATTCATTTTATAATAAGTTGAGATTTATTAAATTTTATTGAACTTTTACCCGCATTTAACCCACATTCTATGAGAATTTACAAATTTGAATAAAAAATTACTTTACCACTTCTGTGAGATTAATTTAAAAAATCATAGAGACATAATTGACATCATTATGTGAAATTTGGTTCAACAAGATGAAAATGATTTTTTGGTGAATAGTAACATTTGACTTTTATTTACCACGGTTAAAAGTAAATTTCTGTAATTAAGGATAACAATTATATTATAATGCCCCAACACATGTCATAATTATATTTGAAAATTTAGATTTGAGAAAAACAACCTTAGGAATAAAATATGATTCTTTTTCTCCACTTGTATTTGAATAAGACATTAATTATTATTTTATTTAAAGAATCATTAAAAGAGTCAAATTCAATGATTAATTACAAAAGAATTCTTAATATAAGGTTACACTCAATACAAATTAGAATATAAATATTCATTCAAAATATAAATAGAATTCCTACATAGTTGTATTTGATTTATAATTTTTAGAGATTAAATAATTTAATATATTTATTACACAATGATGATGGATTAATTACCTAATTAATTAAATATTAAAATAATTGATATTGTAGACATCGAAATAAATGTAAATTGAGATTTATGATGAATTCAACTAATTTTATGGCTTAATATGACTTATTAAGGTTGATTTAATAAATTTTATTCGAAGTGATAATGTTTTTATGGCTTTCAAAAAAATCAAATATTAAATAGTTTCAAAATTGACATAATTGAGATTTTAAAACAAATACTATATTATTAATTTATATAATATTCCAAAAAATAAATGGTTTGTCCAAAGGACATATATAAGGTTAGATTTATGAATAACTAATGACTTTGGGTTCACTTGGTAGTTTATTGTATGTTTATTAACCATATAATATAAAAATTCAAAGAGACATGGTAAATGTCAAACTATTTAACTAAGAGATAAATATAAATTATATGGATAATATGGTGACATAAAACTATCCAAACCCAATTTCATGACATATTTCCAAATCATAACAACATTATCCTCGAAATAAATCATTTTGGTGCCATTATAAACAGAAAATCATTTTATTATAATATAATATTTCAAGCTTTTCCTAATGTGACTGTCACCTCTCTAATAAAATGGTACTTCCCCTTCTCTTAATTTCCCACTGACAAAGCCATTTGGCTTGGCCAAAACCTACCCAAATACCTTCCCAAATTCCCTCACATCAACCTAGAGTCCTTACATTTATCATAAAGAAAAACTAATGAGCCCTTTTGAACAACTCAAAAGGAAACTCATGAATAAGAGATAATAATTTCACCACCCTCTTTCACGTCATTTTCTTTATCCACGTCATCATTAATTGGGGTTTTCATAATAATATAATAACTTCAGGACATTTTACATACTATGATGTTATTATAAATATGGTAAAATCATTTCATTATTCTATACATCCTTCAAATGACAATGTCACCATACGCCCTTACGTACGGATATTCGTCTCCTCATCCTGGTATAGTTTGTTATTCAAACACTTCATTATTTTGATGGGTACAATAATGAGGATAACAGATGTAAATAATATATATAACTTGTAAATTATTTTTTATATATGTTATTCTATCCTATTAAATACTATGTCACCATCAATATAATGATATTGACGCTTGTGCGTACATATGGATTACCATCTCCACAAATGCGATGCGATTCATTGCATATCATAATCATTCAAGAATAATTTTAACTTTATAATTAAAAATAATTATTATTAACATAATATAATTATATTTACTAAATAAATACATCTTATCCACAATAAACATGTATTACGTAACCAATCATATAAATGAAAAAAGATCAGTTGACACCCAAAACACCAATACTACTGTAATATTTTTTACTAATCAATATTGAAGGATCTTATATAATATCATATTTATGTATATAGTTATTTTATATTTTAATAAAAATGTTTTAACTATTATACAAGAGGTAAACATACCTTCTTTTTCTGGTTACGATCTAGTAGGGCCAGCTCCTGAACATATTTACCTAGGATTGAAGACATCGACTAGGAGTTTCAGGCTTGACCCGAGGTATCCTGGTACACAAAAATGGGCCCTGGTGCACTATTGGTTATCACACTCCCAGGGGATATGCTTAGGATAATTGAAATACTCTTTAAAAACCATTATGAATGATTTATGATTATATACCTCCTCGAAGAAAACAATTTTTTATGTTTATGGATTATATCTATAAATTGTTCAATTTATTTTAACTGTTTTACAAGTTTGGAATTAGGTATTGAGATTTATAAAATAATCTACTATATTCCATTGTTTAGAAATGGCACCTAGTGTATAGAATGGAAACTGTGTCAATGCATGTAAACCTTGTAGGGAATTCCCTTATACTCGGGATAAATATAGTGGAGATGGTGATACAATTGGGGTTGATCATCTTATCATAATAACGAGACAACTCACTAAGGTTATGAATAATAACCAAACACATATAGAGATCCCTGATCTACAACATGAAAGATCAATGTTAGACCGATTCATTAGGAATCAACAACCAACATTCAATGGGACTACAAATCCATTGGTTTCTGAGCAATGGATAAGTTATTTAGAGAAAATATTTCGGGCTTTGGGGAGTAGCGAATAGGAAAAAATTGAAATGGAAATTTATCGCATCATGGGAGATATAGATCAATGGTGTTAATTAAATAAAAACTCAAAGGAGGATAAAGAATTTCACAATTTATGAGGCTAAATTTACAAGTTTAGAACGGATTGAAACAGATTATATAAATAACCCAAGGAGTAAGATTGATCGATTATTTGATGGGTTAAAACCATTCCCCTGTCGAGCATCAGTCTCACAATCCTTCTCATTGTATAAAGATATTATCCCATGTGATATCAAGACATAAAAGGTACTCCTTAGGTCGTACTAATTTAAATCAAAGAAAGAGAACCTAAGATCTGCTGAACACTCTGGAAATTGAAATAAGGGAATGAAGGGAAATGTTTAATATCCATCCTACGGTAAATGTGGGAAGAAACAAACTCGTATATTCTTGAAGGGAATGGTAGTCTATTACTAGTGTCATGAAAAAAGCCACCCATATCTTGATTGCAAGGGAATGAAATAGGTAGTCAAGGTTGAATTCTACCATTGTAGAGGAAACATGCATTATGCAAATGAATCTCCAAAGGGACATGGAAACTAACCTCAGAAATGACCAAGGGATAAAGTCCATGATTATGCAATCACAATTGTTATGTTTGATCCTCTTAAAGATGTGGTGGCAGGTAATTTAATGGTTTCCTCAACTTTAGTCAACTCCTTATTTGATTCTGGATCATCGCATTGTTTTATATCTTCTCAGGTTGCTTAGAAAATTTGATATTTTGATTTTGACATAATAAGGGAGTTGTCAGTCCAAACTCATGAAACTTTTATAATCGCATTAATGTTTTGTGAATTAGTTCCAATTAGGGAATATTAATTTTCTTTATATGTTGATCTCATCGCCATACCCATGATTGAATTTGACATAATCACCGGTATGGATAGTCTTTCAGACCATGATGAGAAAATATATTTTAAGAAGAATGAGGTTAATTTTTTTGATAATGATAAGGAGTACCTTATCATTAAAGAATAAATGTCACCAACTAATTCTTATGTAGATCCACCCCCTATATAATATGTAAATTAAATTATTGGAGAGTAAGAAAATTAAATAATCCTGGGTGAGGAATAGAATGTTCGAATAGAGGGCGTACCAATTGTGCAAGAATATTTTGTGGTTTTTCTAGAGGATTTACCTGGACATCTTATAGAACGCGAAATTGAGTTTTCCATTGATTTAATTCCATGTTCAATGCCCATATTTAATACCCCATATAGAATGTCCATTCTGAAATTAGTGGAACTAGTGAAACAATTAGAGAAATTGTGTAATAAGGGATTTATTCTCCCTATTGTTTCTCCATGGGGAGCCCCTGTCCTTTTTGTTATAAATAAATACATATCTATGAGGTTGTGTATGGACTACATAGAGATCAATTCTATAACAATAAATAACTAGTATCCCCTACCTCGCATTGATGATTTATTCGACAAAATTTATGGATCTCACAATTATTCAATGATTGACATTCGATCTTGATATCATAAGTTTTGGGTGAAGAAGGAATACATTCCAACGAACAATATTTCGAACCAGGTACGAGAATAACGAGTTTACATAAATGCCTTTTTGATTGACTCATGTGCCCTCTATCTTTATGGATCTAATTAATACAGGTTTCAAGGAATATCATGGTGACTTTTTAGTGGTATTTATGGATGATATCTTGGTATAAAAAAACTATGAAGAACATAAAAATCACATTCCAATATTTTGAAAACCCTCAGATGAAATAAATTATATGGGATGTTTATAAAGTGTGATTTCTGGCTTCAAGAGATTTATTTTCTAAGAAATATTTCCTTTATGGATGTAATATCTATTGATCCTTAAAATACATTGGCAAACCATGAATTGCTAGAACCAACGATTATAACTAAGGTACATATTTTTATTGGTTTAGCAGGTTTTTATCGACGTTTCTTCCAGAATTTTTCCCATTTGGCTAACCTATTAACCAAGATCATGCGTAAAAGGGTTAAATATGTTTGGGAAAAAGTGTGTGACGAATTTTTTTAAGAACTGAAGATAGTATTAGTCAATGCTCATATATTTACACTACCATCATGGAACAATGGGTTTGTTATTTATAGTAATGCTTCAAAGAAAGTACTTGGTTGTGTCCTTATTCAGAATGACAGAGTTATTTCTTATGAATCACGACAACTAAAAATTCATGAGAAAAACAATCCCACTAATTATTTTGAATTAGCAACTGTAATCATTGCACTGAATATATGGATTCACTATCTCTATAGTAAACATGTGTGATTTATACTAATCACAAGATTTTGATTTATATTTTCTCATAAAAAGAACTCAACATGAGGAAAAATAGATGGCTTGAAGTACTCCAACATTATGATTGCACTATACAATACCTCTTGAGGAAGGTCTATAAAGTTGCAGATGCTATGATAATAAAGAATAATGGAGTTTTGAACAAGATGAGAGTTGAAATGAACCTATTTTCATTGATATAGTAAATATGAATATGGGAATAACCAAGTAAATTGAACCATCAATACCTTTTCAAATGGTTTCCAAACCACCATTACTAGAAAGGATAAAAATTTCTCTTACTAATGATGAGTAGTTTCAAAATAATATTAATGATGTAAATGATGGGAGATTGAGTGACATCATATATGAAGATGGATGTCTGAAATTTGGGAAGATACTTTGTGTTCCTGATAAACCTAATCTAAAAATGGAATTGTTGGATGATTATAATAGTTCACATTTCTCTATACACCATGGGAGCACCAAGATGTATAGATAATTGAAAGAACATTTTTGGTGGGACAATATGAAGAGATAGATTGTTGATTTTGTGTCCGGATGTATGGTTTTTCAACAAGTGAACGATGGATGAAAACACCATAGAGGAGTCCTGAAACCTATTCCTATAACTAAGTGGAAATGGGATAAAATTATGATGGAATTATTCATGGGACTACCAAAGACTCCTAGAAGGAATGATGTAATGTTGTTTATAGATTATTGTATTTCTAATTCAGAACATTTTCTTTCTATAATAGAAGTTTTACTACATGAATGTCTAGAAAGAAAATATATTAATGGCGTTTTAATACTTCATGGAGTACCTCTATCGATTGTTTCTGATCGTGATCCCAGTTTTATATCATGATTCTAAAAAAGTATTTAGATGATCCTTGATACTAAACATAATTTGAGCACTCCCTTCCACCCTTAATCAGATGGACAATCATAACGATCTAATAAAACCTTATAATACATGTTGATATGTTTCTCACTTTACTGTGAAGGTATGTAGGACAAATATTTACCTATAGTATAATTTTCCTATAACAATATATTTTATTCAAGTATTCAGATGGCACCATATGAATAGTTATATGGAAAGAGATGTTGTACACCATATTGGTGGGATGAAGTTGGTGACTGAAAACTCGTCGGCCCATAACATGATGAGGAAATAATAAAACATTTAAAGATTTTCCAAAACCACATCAAAGCAGTCCAATGTAGGAAAAAAAGATAAGACGATAACTGAAGGAAAGATGAGTAATTTCAAGTAGGAGACCATGTTTTCTTGAAGGTGTCTCCATGGAAGGGTGTTATACGTTTCAGTAAGAAGGGTAAATTGAGTTCCATGTACATCGGACCATTTGAAATTATATAATGAATTTGAGTTGTAGCTTATCATTTGGAAATGCCTCCAAGTCTCTCCAATGTTTACGACATGTTCCACATATCACTGTTGAGAAAATACATGCCTGAACCAAAAAATTTACTCACTAATAAAGAATTAGAACTGGGACCTGATCTGTCTAATTGTGAAGAGCCTATCCAAATTCTTTAGACCAGAGAACAGGTGTGGAGAAACTGGATGACTTGTCTGGTGAACATTCTATAGAGAAATCATATGATTTAAGTGGCAACATGGGATCCTGAGAAAATTATGATGAAGAACCACTCGAATCGTTTAATGAAGAATTATTCTATATATTTAGAGGGAAAAATTATTTTAAGTAGGGGAGAATATAACACCCCAAGCTTCCACGATACGTTTCCCTTTGAATAATGCATTAGCTTGTGTCCTATGAAAATTGGAGTTTTAAAACACTATGACCAATCAAACTAGCCTTTATGAAGAGTATTCCCCACTTTTTAAAATTATATAAATTTTATATTTCAATATGGACTTCACTTTTTTGATTCGGAATATCTAAATTATCTTATGGTGAATTATTTGTATTTTTATGAAAACATTCAATATTTGATGAATAGTAAAAAAACATCGCGTTATTGTTTAAAACTGACATTTTTTAAGTAATTAGTTATTTTATTTTAGTTTATTTTAGGTGAATATAGATACATAATATCTATATATGTTCAATGTAATATATTGGAGTCAATTTATAAAAATTTTATATATATAAATTTTTATTGAACTTTTTATCATCTTTTACCCACCATCTAAAACCATATAAAAATTTTTAGAAATCAAAATTTCACCACTTCTGGGTGTTGAATTTAAAAAATCTGAGATAAACGTTTTACATCAGTATGTAAAATGTGGTTCAATTAGATGAAAATATTTTTTGTGAATAGTGTCTTTTGACTTTTATTTACCATAGTTAAAAGTAAATAGTGTAATTTAGGATTAGGATGATATTATAATTACCATAACACATGATCAAATTCTATTGGATATGTTTATTTTGACCAAAAACAAACTTAGGAATAAAATATGTTCCTTTTGTTCAACATGTATTAGATAAGGACATTTATTATTATTTTATTTAAAGAAGAGTTAAACAAGATAAATTCAATGCTTAATAACTCAACCATTGTTAATATAGAATTATAAAGAATATAAATTCGACTATAAATATTAATTATAAATCTAAATATATTTCCTAAAAAATTATTTAATTTAAATATTTATACATTAAATAATTTAATTTATCTATGACAAAATGATGATGCAGTAATTACCTTATTAATGAAATATTAAAATAATTGAAATTATAAATATTCAAATAAATGTAAATTGAGACTTATGTTGTATTCCACTAATTTTCTAGGTTAATATGACATGTTAGGGTTGATTAAATAATTTTTATTTGAAGTGATAATGTTTTTACGACTTTCACAAAAAAATAAATAATAAATAGTTTCAATATTGACATAATTGTGTTATTAAAACAAATACTACATTTTTAATTGATATAATATTCGTAAAAATAAATTATTCATCCAAAGGACATATATAAAGTTATATATATCAATAATTAACAACTTGGGGTTCACTTGGTAGTTTATTGTATGTTTATTAACCATATAATATTAAAATTCAAAGAGACATGGTAATTGTCAAACTATTTAACTAAGAGTTAGATCTAAAATATAAGGTTAATATGGTGAACTAAATGTGTCTAAAACCTATTGGTTGAGAGTTTTTGGACCCATCCCTATCTTATCGTGTAAATAAATCATTTTTTTCCTTTAGAAACCGAAAATGATTTTATTATAAAATAATATTGCATGCTTTTCCTAAAGTGACCCTCACCTCTCTTTTAAAAGGCTAATTCCACTTCTCTTAATTTATCACATAAAAATCTATTGGGATCAGCCAAACCCTACCCAAATACCACCCCAACATCCGTAAATTAAACCAAGATTCCTTACATTGATCATAAACCCATCATATGGATCACTTTTGATCAACTCAAAAAGAAACACCCAGAGAAGAGATAATAATTTCACCACCCTCTTTCATGTTCTTTTCTTCTTCCACTTCGTCTTTATTTATTATTTACATACCAAAATAAGAAATATAGTACCTTCTACATACTGTGATGTTATTATTAAAATGTAACAACCATATTTTTAATTCTATCCATCCTATAAATTACAAAGTCAGCATACGTGTGTATGTAAGGCTTATCGTGTCCACGACATGGTGTAGTTTGTTATTCAAACACATCATTATTTAGATGAGTATAATAATGATTATAACTTATGTAAATAATAAAAATAACATGTTCATGATTCTGTATATTTTATATACCGTCCAATTACATATGATCTCACCATCAATATAAGTATATTGTCGCTCCTGCATACATACAGATTACGGTCTCCACAAACGCGATTAGATTCATTCCCCATCATAATATTCAAGAATAAATTTTTTTATAATTAGAAATAATGTTTCTGGACATTCAATAATTTCATATATGAATCATATACATCATATCCATAAAAAATGGCTTACATAACCATGAATATAAAGGAAAATGAATCAATTGACAGTCAAAATGATGATGCTACTGAAATATTTTAAACAATAAATTTTTCGAAGATCATATATGATATCATATTTATGCATATAGTTATTGTATAATTTAATAAAAAAATAACTATTTTACATTAGGTTAAAATACCATATACTAAGGAAAAGTACATGGTTAGGGTTAATTCTAGGATCTCTTTACTTATCTGAGGTTGTTAATACGTAAATCTCTACTGGAACCTCTTTACCATCCACATATGTGTTTTTATACAAATGTAATTCAAAACATTTTACTATTTACTAGACTATTGGTTAAAGTCATTTATAACCATATATGAACATATATGTTTTGAATGAAATCATTCTGTCATTTTCCAAACAAGGTGTATTATGACCTTTTCGACAAAATTTATGTAAGAATGTGTTTTTTTAACTTATGCAGCGGGTGTGGATATTTTCTACCATTATAAAATCATCAAATCTTCCCTTAAAAGCTTATAAGAATACTTAAAAATTAATGTTTTCTTTTATGATTATGTGACATTTAAATGGTTTCAAAATATAATGAGGTATTTATTTCAAATAGTTTTCATTTAATCTATGTCAAAATCCTTTGATGGATTTTAAACTTTTTTGAAGTTGATTTTTTATGATAAAAATCATTTATATTATATTGTGGGTTTTCTAATATGCTTGACTATGGTTTTGTTATTTTTATACCATTCATGGTTTATGGATAAATTATTGATATTTTATTTTCTATTTTTAATTAGAATGTTTATTTTTTGTTTAAATATTTTCATATGAGGAATGAAGTAGACATAGTATATGACGGGAGGAGCCCGCTATAGCTACTCGATGCATTAGTAGGTCCCATGAGACAAAATAGCGTCTTGGAACAAGGCCTTGAAAAAATCTTATTTGTAGCCTTGGAAGAAGTCCTTGACTATGTGGTTATGAAGTCTTGAATTATTCATTCTATCATTATAAAATTGGTTATTGATATTACATGTGTTTATTCGACTAGTAGAATATCTATGTGAATAAGTAAATGGAATTATTTGATTTATATTATCCATATTAATATTAATTTTAAGTGTAAATGGATTGTGTTTTAGTCTTATTCATTGCCATAAATATTTATGTGTATTTATGAATGTTTCTTCCATATTTTTATCCCTACTGGGAATCTGAGATCACTCCATTCTATGTTTTATTTTTTCCAGGATTCGAAGAAGTATATTATGGCATACTCATAGGTATTTTCTAAGTTATATGAATATGGTCAATAGAGATAATGTTTTTTTTGTTTTTCATTTTATAATATAATGTAAATCATATTGATGTATATAGTACATCCAAGGCTACTAAATTGATTTATCTTTCAGGATTTGATCCCTTTTGATTAGGCCAATGTTATGTAATATTGCACAGACTTTGGGAAACTAGGTTTTGGGCATTAAATGATTCGTGGAACACCTAGTGGTGAAGACTAAAATCAGATGTTTAATCCTAGGATACCAATACTAGCATCTCATATCTCGATACATAGTCGAGATTCCAAGATAAATAGAATAGCATCCAATTTCATAACTATATATTTTTCAAATAATCATAGTTGATTACATATCATTTTTAAAAAAAATCTATTTTACTATAATTAATTGAGGTAACATTATTTATTAAATATTTTAATTAAATTATAGTAATTTATTATTTGTCACTAACACTTTATTTTTGAAATTATTGTTTTAATTTTTATTTTTCAAAGTTATAAAATTATTTACTAAATATTTTAATATTTCTCAGATGGTACATAGAAACACTCTACGAGAACCTTGGTAGACCAAAATCTAGAATATATTCTCATGGTAGCAATTGTAGTAAATCATATCCCCTATGGTGTCTTTTAATTCAAGTGGGGACAAAAATTTTATAGGAAATTATTTTAAACCCCACTCTCCATAGGAATTATACAACTCCTCAAGCATCGTCCACTTGTATCCTTAATGTTATCCCTTGATGAATTTGTTATTTCTTATATCATTCATTTGATAGATGAAAAATGCATATTTATAGTGATTCCAATATAGTGAGTTATGCATCATTATAAATAATTTATATCTTAACATCCATGACCAAAATAATAATATTTCACTGAACCAGATATGGGGTTCTAACAAGATATAATAAGTTTTTTTAACATCAGTAATGTTATTTATGGAATTATCATCAGGACATTGTTAGAAAAATCATTTTTTGTATAAAATTTTATAAGGTTTTTTGATCTTATCCAACCTTTCTGTTCTGTTTTCTCAGTAATCATGATCCTAGGATTATGAATTGATTCAATTGATGAATTGATATTGTATTTTGTGTTTAATTTGGGATTGGATGATTAACCTAAAAATTAATAATTTTTTCACATATGGTGGCAGTCCCATGACTCTATGACATATGTTTTTGTGACGTCCCAGACCCAGATGCCACTTAACGGGTTCTTCGGGCCTGGAGGGCCACATGACATCAAGAACATATTCCTGAATTTAAGAGGATATTGAATAGCATTTATAATCTAGGGTATCTCTCTGGGAAGAATATGCCTCATTAGTAGAGTGAAATATAGCATAATGAATATAAGGAAATGTGAAAATATAAAGCAATATAAATGATATAAATAAATAGTGGAAGCAAAATAAGGCAATAGATAATGATAATAATAATAACTGTATAAAATACACATTTTTATGTAATTATATGTCACTATAAAATTGGAAAACATGGATACATGACAATAGGTATAACATGATCCACAATGTTAAAGAGAACAAAGATTACTTTAAGCATCTTGAGATCCAACCATATCATATTCTATAATCTTCCATTCTAAAAATCATGAAATAAAGTTTTTTAAGATGTAGGCTTCCATTTTTAAACACCTAAACCATGTAATATATGTTAGGTACAAAACTGTTCTTATAGAGGCTATGAGATAAATCTTAGTTGGGCACCACCAAAAATGTCTATAACATTCAGCACATGTAATAGAATATAGAAAGATATAGGAATTTGTATATAAAGTAATCAATATGTAGTAAAAAAAATACACAGTACCATCTTCAGTCCTCAATTGGTGTCAGAAGATGAAACCAAATTGTTATTTAAGTAATTTACATTTATTTTCGATAGGTTACATGAGGCATAGTGAGCACCGACATCAGCTCGTTATATTATAAGTAGTTAATTTACCAAGGCATAACAAGGACACCATAAAATGATATCCAGTGAGGGAGTTCTAGGGTAATAACCAAGGTAATGTAAATTTTGAATAATTATAACTCTGTTGTATGTAAATCTAGCTAATTGTTTAAGAGTGTAATCCAAGGAGCATAATCCATGTAATTTTACTATAAGGTACCAACCAAGTCCAAGGTGATCGACCAAGGTGAAACATGGAATAGAAAATATAGGGCCATATGGGCATTCACCATGGAACCTACTATTCAATGATGGATCCATGGAGTGTATCTCAAGAATCCTAAAATAATGAAAAGGATCATAAAATAGTATACGGGGAATCCATGGAATAAACAAGAACTAGAGTCTACATAGGTATCAACCTAAGAAAACTGCATCCATGAATCGGAATGGGGTTCCCATGCCACAAGGTATTCTCCTCTCTGAATCCAAGGTGATCTCTAGTCTTTCCATTCCTATTTGGTATTGTAATCATGTAATAATTGAATTACTTCATGTTTTTCCTCTCATTTGGGTACATTGTTCGTGTAGATATGATAAAATGTATTTATAGATCTATGTGACGTCATCTATTAGTGTGGATAGGATAAGTTGTGTTTCAACCATTCAATCATGTCTTAGTAAACCATTAAGGAATATTCAAAAATAGAAGTTCACTATGCTACATTCCATTTACATGGAAATGGGTGGTATGGACATGTAACCATAATTCAAACTCATTAGTTAAGGACATGATATATACTTAGTAGACATTCCATCTCACATTTAACATTTAATAATCATTTGGAAGGGCATACCTTAGGCGGGTCAAGTGGTGAGCTTACATGGTATATGCACCTTTTCAATTCTAATCAATAATAAGAAATTTATTATAAGAATATATATCATTAGGATGTTTAGGCAAAGGAACACTAGAACGATTGTTCGGTCAAGCTAAAAATAGAAAACCCAAAATAGAATAACCATCAACATGAGGTGGATTGAGTTGTGGGTGTAACCGCTTACAAGTAATCACATATTGTGAAGTAGAATACCCATACAATTCTATCATGTATAATAATGGAATATAAATTTATGATCCTGATTCCAACAAAAATAGTGGGTCCCACATGAACATTCCAAAATCACCTAACTTTAGGGATAAGTTATAGACCACCTGCCTTAGGGTTGTACGATCTTTATTTTTCTGTAACAACACTTGATTTTCCATGAATCAGAGTAGATCTAAGAAAATGCTAAAAACACTCCCATAGGGACTTATTGGTCAAGAGATAGAGTGAAGAGGAATAGCTAGAAAGGGCTCGAGTATAAACCTTTGCACATCCAACATGGTGAACATATCCTCAATCAAATTTTGGATGAAGGAGATCTATTGATACATAGATTTGGCCTTCAAAAATTACAAAATTGGTGAAAATGGGTAAATTCACGATTCTTTAAGAGTTTGGAAGAAGGAAGAGGATTAATATATCATTAAGAGAAAATTGTAAAATTACACAAAAAAATAACTTCTGCACGGTTTGTCGAACAGTGTGGTACGGCTCTACCCGAATGATTTGGTCAAAATGGATTGTCAAACCATGTGAAACCAATGAATTGGAACATTGGGAAAAGGGGTTCTCACATAGTTAGGCCACATGACCATCTGCTAACAGTGTGAGGTGGATTTGTCCGAAAAAAATACCATCCACATGATTTTCCAAACCTCCCTCAAAGATTCTATTTTCCAAAATGATGGATTCTAGGCTTTGAACACGCCCTAGACACCATTGGAAGCATTACAAACTCATTAGGCATCCATATTAGGTTGAATTTAAATATTTAGACTAAAAATTAAAGGAACCATACCTGAATGAGAAACTGGGTTCTTATAGTCCCCCCCAAGAATGAACTGACCCTCGAGTTCTCTATTCAAGGATAAGGAAACACTATATGAGAGAAAATCTCACTATTGGGTATGTACATAGGCATCCCTCTCCCCAGACTCATTTGGTACTTGGATGTGGTTCCATATCACCCATATGAGAGTGAGACACAATCCTCAGAGGACTTTTGTACTTTGGTCAACGACGCATTTAGGATACTCTTCAAAGGTAACATCAACATCTAACTCAACTTCTTCAAAATCAAATTTATGAGAAGTTTCAGCAAGATATTGGTAAAGTTGAGAGACATTTATGACATAGTTCATGTAATGGTGCCTTTAAGGTAGTAACAACTAATAGGCTATCAGCTCGACTATCTTTATAATTTCTAATTGCATGGAATAACAAGGTGACTGCCTTCCCAACATCCTTGACCATATAAACAGTAACCCAAGTGATACCTGAACAAAAATCATGGTCCCCATATTTAATCTCAAGTGTTCAATGATGACGATCGACATATGATTTTTGTCCAGGCTGGGTAATATTCATATGCTTCTTGATCAGTTAGACCTATTCTAAAGGCTCCTGAACAAGATGAGAACCAACTGGGGATGCCTCACCTAACACTAGCCAATAAAAGGATTAATGGCATGGACAACCATAAAAGGCCTCAAAAAGATCCATATAAATCATATTCTTAAAACTAAAATTATAATTGAACTCAATGATTGAAATATGCTTCTCCCAAGAATCATCAAAATTAAGTAAACATGCTCGGATCGCATCCCCCGGAACCTGTATCGTTCGTTATGATTGTACATCAGTATGAGGGTGAAAATATATTCTTAAAAGAACCTAATTTCCCATATATTTCTACAATACCTTCCTGAATAGTGAAGTGAAATGAAAATCCCAATCTGAAATGATAGTATGTGGAACCCCGTGTTGTCGTATGATCTCACTGACATACAGTCCTTCCATTTCATCAATTAATAATGTATCATTAAATTTAATTAAGTGAGACGTCTTCGTTAGTCGGTAAATGACTACCCAAATATCATTTCTACCCCTTGGAGACCTACGTAATTTGACACCAAAATACATTGCATCACCTCCCATTTCAATTTTGGGAATAGAAGCGGTTGTAACAAGCCAGCAGGCCTCTGGTGCTCCACCATCACTTACTGACATGTAACACCCCAAGCATCCATGGTATGTTTCCCTTTGATTAATGCAATAGTTTTCCTTGTACGCGACATGGAGTTTTAACACACCATGACCAATCAAACGAGCTATTATGAATAGTAATACCCACTTTTCAAAATTTTATAAATTTTATTTCTCAATATGAAATAAATTTTTGAATTCGTAATATTGAAATTAGTATATGGTGATTTTTTTGTTATTTTTCTGAAAAAATTCAATATTTGATGAATAGTGAATATCACTATGATATTATTTAAATTAGACTTTTTCATTTATGTAATTAGTTATTTAATTTTAATTTTTTGTAGGTCAAAATAGATACATAATAATTATATATTTTCAATGTAATTAATTGGAGTCATTTTACAAAAAGTTTAGATATATAAATTTTTAATGAACTTTTTACCATCTTTCCCTCGCCTTATATGAGCATTTACAAATTTGGATAAATCTTAATTTTACCAGTTCATTGAGTTGAAAATAAAAAATTTTAGACACACAATTGACATCAGTACGTAAAATGTAGTTCAATAAGATGAAAATATTTTTTGGTGAATAGTAACTTTTGAATTTTATTTACCACGATTAATAGAAAATTTGGGAAATAAAGGGTAAAATTTATATTATAATTACCCTAACACATGTGATAATTCTATTTGATAAGTGTAATTTGAAAAAAAAACATAATTAAGAATAAAATATGATCATTTTGGTCCACTTGTATTTTATTAGAACATTTATTATTATTTTATTTAAAGAAGAGTTAAAATGTTAAATTTCATGTATAATAACTAAACCATTTTTAATATAGGTTTAAACACAATATAAATTATAGTATAAATATTAATTAGAAGGATAATAAGGTTTCCTACATAATTTTATTTTATTTATAATTTTTAGAAATTAAATACTTTAATTTATTTTTGACACAATGATGATGCATTAATTACATAATTATTTAAATATTGAAATAATTGATATTATAAATATCAAAATACATTTAAATTGAGAATTATGATTAATTCCAGTAATTTTCTATGTTTTATGATTTTTTATGGTTTATTAAATAAATTTTACTCAAAGTGATAATGTTTTTTTGGCTTAATAAAAACAAATATTAAATAGTTTCAAAATTGACATAATTGAGTTTTTAAAACAAATACTATATTATTAATTGATATAATATTCCAAAAAATATAAGTTTAGGCCAAAGGATATAGATAAGGTTATATATATCAATAATTAACGACTTGGGGTTCACTTGGCAGATTATAGTTTGTTTATTAATAATATAGTATAAAAATTCAAAGAGACATGGTAAAGTCATAATATTTAACTAAAAGTAAAATCTAAAATACAAGGTTAATATGGTGACCTAAACCTATCAAAAACATATTTGTTGGGATCTTTTCGAACCATCCACACATTAACCTTAAATTAAATCATTTTTGAGCCATTACAACCGTAAAATGATTTTATTATAAATTAATATTTCAAGCTTTTCCTAAAGTGGCACTCACCTCTCTTATAAAAGGGTACTTACCATTCTTTAAATTTCACACCACCAAATCCATTTGGCTTGGCCAAACCCTACCCAAATACCTTCTCAACTTCTATAAATTCATCCTATAGTCCTTACATTGATCATAAATCCAACCTAATGAGCACTTTTGAACAACTCAAAAGGAAACACCCAAAGATGATGTAATAATTTCACCACCCTCTTTCAAATTCTTTTCTTTTTCTACTTCCTCTTTAATTTATGTTTCCGTTATAAAATAATAACTCAAGTACCTTTTACATAAAGTGATGTTATTATAAATATGGTGAAATTATATTCATTATTCTATCCATCTTACAAATGTCAAAGTCACTATATGTGAGTACGTACGACATACCATCTCCATGTCGTGGTGATGTTTTTTATTTAAACACATCATTATTTGGATGGGTATAATAATGAGTATAAATAATGTAAATAACATATATAACATGTTAATGATTCTATATATATATATATGATATATTGTATAATTAAATAATATTTACCCATTAATATAATGATATTGTCGCTCATGCGTACGTACAAATTACCGTCTCCAAAAACCCGATGAGATTAATTACCCATTGTAATAATTCAATAATAATATGAATTTTACAATTAAAAATAATGTTTGTCAACATAATATCATTTTTTGGGAATATAATACATTCTATCTATAACAATCTTGGAATACGTAACCTAGCATATAAAAGATCACAAATCAGTTAACACCCAAAATGACGATACTACAGATATATTATTAACAAATCAATATTAGAGGAACATATTTGATATCATATTTATGTATATAGTTCTTGTATAATTTCATAAAAATTTATTAACTATTATAAAAGTGGTTAACATACCATCGACAAATGAAATGAAAAAGGAAAGGGTTAATTCTACAATCTCTTTTCTTATCTGAGATTGTTAATACGTAAGTATATACTGGGACCTCCTTATCATCCACATCAATCATTTCATAAAAATGTAATTCAAATCATTTTTACTATTTATTAGAATATGGGTTAAAGTAATCTATACCCTTATTTGACCATATATGTTTTGAACGAAATATTTCTGCCATTTTCCAAAAAAGGTACTTTATGACCTTTCAAAAAAATATTATTGCAGGGATGTCTCTTTTTATCTTATACAGTGGGATCAGCTATTTTCCGATGATATAACATCGTCAAAGCTTCCCTAAGATGATTATAATAATACTTCCAAAATTAATTTTTTCTTTTATCATTATGAGACTTTTAAATGGTTTCAAAATAGAAAGAGGTATTTCGTTCAAATAATGTTTATTTCATCTATTTCAAAATCCATTGATGGATTTTATACTTTTTTGAAGTTGATTTATTATGATAAAAATGTTCCATATTATATTTATGGTTTTCGAGATAATTTTGAATGTGAGTGTGTTATTTTTATACCATTCATGGTTTATGGATAATGTATTGACATTTTGTTTTCGTGTTTTAATATGAAAGTTTATGTTATGTTTAAAACGTTTCATATGAAGCATGAATTGAACATAATAAGTGATAAGAGGAGCCTCTATAACTCCATGATGCGTTGTTAGATCTCATTAGACAAACTACTAACTTGGCATAATGCCTATAAAAAAATTATCTGTATTATTGGCACAATTCCTTGACTATGTGGTTATGAAGTCTAGCATTATGCATTCCATCATTATGAAATTGGTTATTTATATTAAATGTGATTATTTGACTTGTAGAATACCCTTGTGAATAAGTAAATGGAATTATTTGATTTATCAATTATATATTAAGATGATGTTTATGTTTAATAGGCTTGTGTTTTAGTTATATACATTGCCTTAAATAATTATAATTATTTATGAATGGTTCCACTATATTGGTATCCTTACTCAGCATATGATCTCACATATTTCTATGTTTTATTTTCTCTAGGATGCGAAGAATTATATGATGAATGACCCGTAGAGATTGTCAATGGGAGATGGACGTGGTCAATGGAGATAGTGTTGTTGTTGTATTTCATTTTATAATTTAATGTAAAACTTATGAATGTATCTAGTACATATAAGTCTACTAAATTGATTGGTCTTTCCGGATTTTATCCCTTCTAATCATGCCATTGTTATGTAATAATGCACTGACTTTGGGTATCTATGGTAGGGGAGTTATAGTTGGTATCAGAGAAATTTTTGTACCATCCTTGGAAACATTATTTAGATACACTTTTATTAGATCAAATTACCCTAAGATAGACATTGAGTATTAGTATAGAAGAATATCCTTGAATTTTTTTAATGTAGATATTTTGTGTATTTTCCGAGAAACACGTCCCCGTCTGGATACGAGAAGGTAGAGGCAGCTCTGGCATTGATGTATCTAAGTGTGAAAACATCTACAAGGAGTTTTGGTATTGACATGGGGTATCCTAGTACATGAAAACGAGCCTTGATGCATGATTAGTTACGACAATTTCGGATATATGCTTAGGATAATTCAAATTTTCGTTACAAACCTTTATGAATGATTTATGAGTATATACCTCCAAAAACATAACATTTTTTTTATTATGGATTATATCCACAACAGTTCTATTTATTTTATGTGTTTTACATGTTTGGAATTAGGTATTGAAAATAATTAACTAATCTAATGTATTCCATTTTTTAGAAATGGAACCTAGTGGAAGGAATGGAAACTGTATCAATATATGTAAACCATGTAGGGACTTCCCTCTTACTCATGTTAATTATAGTGGAGCTGGGGAAACAAATGGTGCTGATAAAATGTATTCTTATGGATTTTGGATTCTGTATATACGAAAAAATCACTCACCCAATAGATAGTGTCTCCAAAAACGTAAGTCATATAAATCTGTTTCTATGTTGAAGTTCTGTGTGGTGTAATTTCTACCAAGAGGTTTCAACTGTTGATATCCATATGTAATGAATTTGTATTCTTTCATCAACACTCCTCCTAGGGAAATAACTGATTCATCGCAGATGAAGGTATAACCATTACTGGTTCATGAAGAATCCTAAAAAGTTCCTATACAATCCTCCATTTCAGCTTTTGGATATATTTCTCACATGTTTCTGACCATGTGAACATGAAACCCTTCTTTGTAAGACCAATAATTGGTTAATAAAGATGAGAATTTTTATTGTATGAAATTCCTTCAATATCTGTCAATCCCAATAAAAGTTTTGATGTCAATAAAAATTTTAGTCTTCTCTTAAGAATCTACTAAACTAAACTTTTAGAGACAACATGTAATCATAATTCTGAGATGATATAACCTATGAAGTGGATGCTGTTGATCAAAAAATCACATTTAGATATCTTGGCATATATATAATGATATATTACAGTACTTGGAATGTTCTGCATATGTTTGGCATGGTCGTTATGAGTGTGAGAATAGACCATGATGCCTTCTACAAAGACCTCAACAAAAGTGTCCAAATATGGGTTGAAAACCCTATCCATCAAGGCCATTAAAAAAATATATGCATTTGTAAGACCGAAAAAATTACAGGTTACTCATATAGACCATACCTACTAAGGAAAGTTGTACAATGTATGTATGATGGTCTGACTCACACATGAGGATAACCCTATCTCAGGTCTATCTTATAGAAAACATTTTCTCCTCAAAGCTAGTCAAAGAGTTCATAAATTTGAGGATGTGGATACTAATTCATGGTTATATGTTTTTATATTCTTCTATAATCAATTTATAAATGAATAGATCCATATTCCTTCTTAGAAAACAGCACTAGTGAACCCCAAGAAGATGTACTAGGCCTTATAAAGCCTTTCTCTTCATGGTCCTCTATTTACAACTTGATCTACTAAATCTTATTAGGTTCCATCTGGTAAAAATGAATGGACAGTGGATCTTCTCCTGGACCAAGCTCAATTGTAAACTGTGACTCTATCATAGGTGGTCATTACAAAATTTCATTGGGAAACACTCCCCTGATATTATGAAATTGTAGAGGAATTTAGTTTGAAGAAATATCTCATACTGAATGAAAATATTTGTAACCAGGGCGGTCAGTCTTCCTAGCCAATGATGTTTTCGTCTAGCTCTCCCAACCAAAAATTCCCACTCAACATAGAAAAGATAACTGCTAACTTCTAGTGATATAAATCAGACCCTTCAACAATAAAAGTCTACAATGGTGTGATAATAGACTAACCAGTACATTATGAGAATGCCAACGAAGCTCCTCATGTAGAGAACAACTAATTTCGACAGGAAAGGGTAACTTCCACCCAATACAGGACAATCCCTAAATAGGCATATGCCCTCAGTCCGTTTTCCCAATGGTGTATTGAGGTTCATTACACAATATTGATATTATATCTCTTTTATAAAACATTCCACAATAGATAAAAGAAATGAAAGAGTCGGAAGACCTTGTTTTTATCAAATCAGAGACAATTGTATAGGATAGTAGTATAATATGTCATACTGTAGATATTCCTGAATCCCGATCCTTGGGTATTGGCTATAAAGCATGAAATTGATCAGATCCACAACCCTATGCAATAGATGGAATACCAAGATCAGGACTACTTTGCTATCATTGTGGTGATAAGTAATAGTACTACCATGACCATGTCCTCCTCCTCCCCCAGACCTATCGGTGCTATTACAACACCCAACCTGAAGCAACACAGAAGAACTCGCTCCTGAAGGTGGAGCTGAAGTTGATATTTTTCAACTCTATGCTAGGGGAAAGGTCCTGAAAAATCACTGAAGATGGTCCACACCGAATCACGACTGAGGCTTTATAAGGTCTCAATCACATTGGGTATTTTTATTCCCTAGATTTCCTCACTAATGAAACACCACAGAGCTATCAAATTGGAAACTCTAACGGCAAGTTCTGGGATGAAAAACAACAAGGGAATGTTTCCTACCACTAAAAGATCTAGTGTCCTAACATGAAACTGATTGCTAAAACATGATACTTGTTCCATCCACCAGGTTATTCTCAGTGATAAGTTCCTAAGCAACTGTTTTATAAATGGTAGGAAGGTACAAGACATTCACCTGTGTTTGACTGGTGTATTGGACCCCTTCAACAAAACTTCTAGAACACGAAAGCACATCACCTGCTAGAAGTGATGAAAATCACTGTAAATTAGTGAATCATGCTAAATATTCAAAAAAATTATATAGAACTATGATCGAGATGCATTAATTATCTGGCTCTCTCAGCCTTCAATACCTATGGAATGAACTAATGATAGAAGGCTGTCTGGAACTCATACAATAACCAGCCCTGATGACGACCAACCTGGGTAGTCACAACCCACCAACGCTTGGAAGAATCCCAAATAATCTATTTAGAAATATTAAAATTATAATATATATACATTTCAATATGCTCAAATATGGATTGGAAGGCCTCTAGCCAGGAGTCAGCGTCATGAGAACCTCCACCCCCTAAAAAGTATATGGATACTACTACTAGAAATCTCATGTTAGATCATATATCGTAGATAGAACCAGTCGAGAACCTTGAATGGACATCATCAGGCGTCAAAAACAACCAATAACATGGTCATTAGTGCCTGGATTAGTTACAGCAGGCGGCACATCTTGTTTCACTCATATAAGTACTAATGGCGGCTCAGGGCCCACCATGTCTCGAGCATGATCGTCACCACCATCCTAGCAAACGACACGAGAACTTCATCATGGCATTGGTCTACAACATCCAACAAACAGCTTATAAAAAGATTACAATTTTATGGTAGAATCAATAACATAGACATAATGTTAAAAATATGAATACCCAAAGAATACTACCCAATTGACCCATCCAGGATGTCCATGTATCGGTAAGTGCTGATGTATAAGTGTTATTTCATTTTTTAGTTAATTCCCCGATTCATTAATTTATATTCATAGACATGAAAATGTGGGATGATGAAGTGAAACCAATTTATTTTAGTATTCCAAATTCACTTTATAATGTATAGTAATTTCTGATTAATTGGTGCACATACACCTATCACCAAAAATGACAACCATTTATTTATAGTATATTGGATTGACACGACAAATTACTCATACAAACCCATAAGGTCTCATTCAACTCACGAATTGTGATAGAAAATCACTCAATCACAACCAAATTAATACAAGTACAATCATACTATAATGACATCATTTAATAATCACAAGCATATCAAGCAATGCAAGAGAATAAAATACACCTATATGGAATGGAAATATGCATGACATGTGAATTATAGTTTCCTCTAATAATTCAATTAACAATTATATTTTCCAACATATCATATATCTATGGATGAAATAAATACTCCAATTGAGTAATAATCCACAACACCACACATCTTGGGCATCACCCAATTGTGAAATATTAAAAATTGAAATAGGAAAATTTGAATGATAATTGCATTTTCGGTAACATGGATTTTACCCCGAACATGGGTTCGCGATGACCAAGAACAACCTATGAAAAAGTCCGAAGTGTTCCCCTTCTCTAATATATTTTCTCCAAATATTAAACAATTAAATGAAACAACCTTTGATACCTCATTGTGACGTCTCAGATCTAGATGCCACATAACGGGTGCTCCGAGCCTGATGGGCCAGCGGCCTCAAGCGCATCATCCCAAATTCTTGAGGTTGTTGACTAGGAGCAATGGCCTAGGGTGTGGTTTTGGGAATTATATTCCATCATTAACTTAGTGTAACACATCAGAATAAATAATATTAATTTTAAATATCATAAGAAATATTAATGATATTAATAAACAACAAAAGAAAAATGATTCAATATCTAATGAGAGTAATAACAATTATATCGAAAATACATTGGATATGTAATTATATATATGTGAAAACTAAAAAACATGGATACAAGATAATGGGCATACAACTTTATATAATTTAAAAGAGAACAAAGACTAATCCAAGCATCCCTAGATCTAAATCGGATATCTTATATCAAGATCCATCATAAAAAATAAAAAATCAGATGTTTGATGTTGTATTCATCCCTATGTAAACACATGCAACCATTTGATCTACTCCAGGTACCAAACGACACCCAGAGATGGTGTGAGATAAATCATAGTGGGCCAGCATCAATAGTGTATATAACATCTGACCCATGCAATGGAATATAATAGTGTGCATGAATGCATATATAAATTAAGAAAGTAGTACTATAACTAAATACCCAGTACCCGCTTCATCCCTTGGCTAGTGTTTGAACATGTAAATAGTTTTTTAATTAAGTAATTATAATTTAATGGAAATAATTTAATTTAGGCATATCCAGCACTGAAATCACCTCGTGATAGCATATGTAGTGAAGGTATAGAGAAAAATCAAGGAAAACTAAAAATGATATCTAGAGTGGGTGTTCTAGGGTAATAATGAAGGTAACATAATTCTCAATGATTGCTAACTCAGTAGTATATGAGTCGAGACAAAGGGGAAAGAGTGTAATCAAATGGGACTAATCTATATAATTCCACAATATGGTTCCCAGTGAGTCCAATGTGATCAACCATGATAAAACATAGGTAATAATAGAAAGGGCTATATGGGCTTTCTCCATGGAACCTCCAAGTCAATTATATATCCAACGAGTGTATTCGAGTTATCCGGTAATAATGTATTGGACCCTATGGTAATATACCGGAAATCCATTGAATATTCAAGAACAGAATTCTAGGTGGGTATTAATCTAAGAAAATTGCATCATTGAATACGAATTGGGTTCCAGAGACCCAAAGAATTATCCTCTTAGAAATCAATCTGAACTCTAGTTAGTCCATTACAATTTTATATTGTAATCATTTAATAATTCATTTGGTTCATGTCATACCTTCCATTTGAGTGGATAGGTCAAGAATATTTCAAACCATTTTTTATAGGACCCAACCTTGTCATTGATTTGGGTGGATAAGACAAGTATCATTGAAAACATTTAACCTTGTATTAGATAATCATTATATAATACTCAATCAAAGTGTTTCACTCTACTACCTTCCATTAAAATGGAACTTAGTTGTATGGACATGTAACCTTAATTCAAACTCATTTTTTTGTCCATGAAATATACTTAGAATGATTTCCATTTCACATTTCACATTTAAAAATCATTTAAAAACACTTACCACAGGCAGGTCAAGTGGTGAGAATACATGGTATATTCCACTATTAAATTATCATCAATAATAAGTCATTTTTATTGGTAGTATCACATATGGGATGGTCATGAAAAGTCACACCCAAATGGTGGATCAAACATACCGAAACTCTAAAAACCCAATATAGAATAACATTCAACATGATGAAAATTTTATTGTGGGTGTAACTGCTGACAACTAATCACATATTAGGAAGGTGCACTATTATAGGATTCTAACAATTATAATCATAAAAAATAAATTTTAGAAACGTCTTCCAATGAAATTGGTGTGCCCAAATGAACATTCAAATACCAACGTACCATAGGAATAAGTTACAGACCACCCACCTTAGGTTTGTATGATCTTTCTCCTCTGGTATCAGACCTTGATTTTCTTCATATCAGAGAAGATATAAAAAAATATAAAAAATAAAGACATTGAGATATCAAGGTCACGACCAAGAGAGAAGAGGAATCACTAATGAGTACATGAGTACAAAATGTTTCACTTACAACAAGATAAATGATAGCTCGACTGAATGTCGAAAGATGGAGATCTCTTGATCCCTAGATTTGGCCTTCAAAAAGCTCCGAATGTGTGAAAAAGGAAGAAAGGACCACTGGAATATGAGTTTAGAGGAAGGATGACGATTAATTTATCATTAACGGAGAAATTGGAAAATTACCCATAGAATTAGCCTGCACATGTTTTTGTCCACACGGTTTTCCAAACCAAGTGCAAACTGTGTAGTACGGCTCTACTAGAACAGTTTTTTCCCCCGTGGGTTTTCAAACCATGCACATCCCCTACATGAGTACATGGGGAAAAGTGGTTATCTGACTATTATTCCATAAGTATGGGTTCTAACCGTGTGATGTGGCTTTGTCCAAAAAAACCATCCACATGGTTTACTTGAAACCGTGCACAATGTCTGTTTCCCCAACATGATGGGAATCAGGCTCTGAACAGGCCCAGACAACCTTGGAAGATTTACTAACTCATTAGGAATCCATATTAGGTCTAAATTAAATATTTATACTGAAAATTAAACGATCAATCCCTTAGTGAAAACTATGGTTCTTATAGTTTTAATGGTTCATGGGATAATATTTTTGGTTGTTTTTTGTAAACAAATGAGAAATTTGATATCTTTTTAGAAAAATGTCGTGCATGTGTATATCCTATGAAATAATATGATTGATATATTCTCATTAATTATCATGTGAAATTAACCCTTTATGTTTATGATATTATTTTCATCTAACATGTTTAAAACATTTTTGTTATGTTACTATTTATATTCTGCAATCGACGCAGGCTGAGCTATATGATCAGCAACACGTAGTTTTCTGTGTAATATATTGATCAAAAGGTACATTGGAAACCATATAAGATGTTATTTAAAACATGAATTATTGAAAATACTATCAATGGGGTTATGTGATAGTCATAAATGATATATTTCCCTTCTGTTATACTGCCAATATGGTTTGAGCATGTCCATAAGGGGCTAAAATCTATTTCTCTTAAGTTATAAAATTTATACAAACATGTATTTAATTTGAAATAAACATATGAAAAAGAATATATATTATACACTAATTTTAATTTTTCACTATGTTTTCATAATATAAAATTTACTTAAACCTATCTTATGAGATTTATTAAACTTATAGATCTCATTTCCCTATATCTGCTAAAGGGAAATAATAATTTGTTCGATGGCCTAAAATATTAGTAACATAATGTTTCATTTTATGATATATCTCAGGTTATATGACTCCCTCATTTATTTATCTTATTCAAATTTTTATTGATTCAACCCTTGAGAGGATCCATATTTATATAATTGTTTAGTTGTCTAACATTCCATACTAATACTATTATGGTTTGAACTATTTTAATATGAATTTAGTCTTACGATTATTTATAAATTCATTAAATTTATATTTATTATTTCATATTCATTTATTTTATATTTACGGATACTTGGTACCTAGGGGATAACCTTAAAATGATGTTCGTTTGTCCCCCTCCACCAGTCAAAAACCTCTGGTATATGGGGAGCCATAGAAAAGGTCATGATACATCAACTCATTTACATGTTGATCTGGATTAAGATGTTGCAAAAAAAATTGAAAAATAATTCATATTTGTAACGTGGAAATATTTTATGATTCTATTATTTTATATGAATTAATTTTTCTGACTACATCTGTTATACATAGTACCATGTTTTTATGAACGATGAGATAATATTCATATAATTATTTATACATGACTATTCAAACACAATTTTTAATTAGGATTTTGATAAGGGGAATAAATATTTTTATAAAATTAACAATAATGGTTTTAGTTAAATAAAATATATTAAATAATATGTACTTAATTTTTAGTACTGAATATACAAGATTATAAAGTTCATTTTTACAAAAACAATAATTTCCATGAATTTATTTTAAACATAATAATAATAGGTAATTGTTTTTATATATTTAATAATTGTATTGGAAGAATTAATTTTAAATTTTCAAATCATTCGGTCAAAATTATCGTATAGTCGATTTTTGTGTGTTTTTTAAAAAGGTTAATATTTTCAATGATTATTAAATAAGAATTTTTCCCTGATAATTTTTATTTTCATTTAAAAAATATATGAATATAAATAATATTTTAAAAATAAATAAGATTAATATAATTTGAATTAGTTTTTATTATTTAAATATTAAAAATTTTAATAATTTTCAAATAGTATATTGTTATTAAAAACTAAAATTGTTAAATCTTTTTCATTAGAAAATAAAATTTTAACCCCACCTGTAGGTTAAATTATAAATTATGTTATTCCACATTAAAATTATTTTTTTTTGATATTTTATTCCATATTTCGAATCATAACAATAAACATTATTGAATAATTTGGAAATAATTGTCAATCCTAACAAGTAATAAATGTAATAAAAATTTAAATTCTGTGGATAACAGTTAAATGGGTTTACCTGTGGTTGTACTAAATGATAACATTGTAAAAGGGAACCACATATCCTCTTTTTTTTTACAAAATAAAATCATTTATTTACAACACCTTATGATATATATTTCCAAATTCTCTCCCCATTCCATAAAGAGATTATTTTTATTAAAAATCACTTTAAGGGAGGAGTATCAAGCCTAACAAAAGTGATTGTCCATAGTAGATGTATAGTTTTCATCTAATCATTTTATTCTAATTATAATTCCAACATTAAAAAATATTATACTAATATGATGATATAATTATATAATTATCTCTAATAAACTGATATGTTATGATGATATTTTCATAATTGAAATTAAATTCATATTCTACCTAATACTAAATAAAATCATTGGTCATGTGTATAGTGGACTACTTCATCGAGAACATATGTAACTTGTTTTAAATCACTACCACTCATAACTAGATATAATTATGGATTGAATGTAAATATATAATTGATATTGAAGGGATACAATTATTTCATGGGACTTTTTATTAAGGCATTACCAAAGTGGTAGATGTTTTATGTTATGGTAACATTTTTTATTGTGTTTCTATAAGATTCAGCATCAAATGATTATATATTATTATCTATATCTCAGGACCAAAACATTCTTCTATAACTATTTTTTATACCTAATACATGATTCAAAATAATTTTACATTATTTAATTAGTCATGAGACTAAATTAGTTCTTTTATTTAATATGGAATTTAGTTCTCCCTTTAGTCCAAATTCCATTATCATAAAGGTCCATGTATTCTAAAAATTATTCACCCAGTGTTTTTAATGTTATATAATAATTTGTAATGATATATGTTCTCATATTCCAAATATTAATATATTGAAAAAAACTGATATTTCATTCAGTTTCCTATCATTTAAATTTTTGAAATTAATCAAAAAATATTATAGTAATATTTTATTTAACACACACGATATAATGAATATTTTACACCATTGTAAATGCTTAATGATTTAAACATACATTAAAAAACATTCAAAGTGTTTTAAAAAAACAAGGATTAATCCATATTTGGAAAAAAAATAGTTTAAAATATGTGATTTTAAATTGAGAATTTTATTTTATTTAAATAATTGTTATATTTCAATTTCCAACTCTTTTTTCATCTATAGTGAAAACATTTGATGTTATAGAAAATTTATTGGGGATATGGTAAAATTATTCCATACTTATTTATTCTTAGTATGATTTATATTTATTATTATGAGAATTTATGAAACAGATTACTTATCGAGTGTTTATTATATGGGTATATGATGAAATATTTGTAAAAAATATTTATTTACATGGATTATGATATAATTCATGGTAACCGCAACCCATTTATATTCAAGGGTTAATATATGGTGAATTGGTTTCTCAATTTTTTTTAAAAAATTATGATTTTCAATTTCTGTTGGAAGGGACCTATATCTTGCTCCCATGAAATTAGTTCAGATTGATATTTGTTAAGAAAATTACGATTGTAATATAGAGTGGAACCACTTTAGTAAAGAATATTATCCTATTGGATAATATTGGGAGTGAAACTCAAATACTAATACTGTTTTAGGGAGTGAACCAAATCCACTATAATTGGATATTAAATGTTATTTGACAACTAAGGAAATGATATTCGATGCATCTATGTATTCCATAAATATATATCTTATTTTAAATTTATTTTCACATGGATTATGTTCATTGGTTCTTTTATGAATCATGTACATTGAACTACCATAATTATTCCATGATTTAAGCTGATTATATATTATTCGACATGTATTGTTTTATAGTGTTATTCTCATACTCACATACCTTTATTCATATATGGTGTTGATATATCCCTTTATTATGCATAATTATCATCTACACTCACCCTTTCAAATGTTTCATTTCCCTATTTATGAAAAAATATATCATATATTTAATGTATGTGATTCTATATAGACTCAAACCACATAATTTGGGAAGATATAATATACTTATGAAATAGTTTATTTACTATCCATTTTCTCAAAAGAAAAAGAATAGTTTCATTTTATGTAGATAATTATATTAATTATTTAATATTAATCTAATAATATGTAATATCATTGTATAGAAATTATTGATCTCTATAGTGGTATTAGTGAAATACATACTTACCAATCTAAAATTATAATGAAAAAAATTAGTGTGGATTCCAATGATTTTTCAAAGGATCAATCCATGTAAATAACAATTTATATGAAAAATATCTAGAATTTCATTACATAAAAAGATTGCATTCGTAGAAATTAATTCCCTTTCTATATAATAAAAGTGGATTTTGATTATGAACTAATTTAAAATTTTATAATAACTCTGAAAAAGGTGCATCGAGAATTGAATTGATCCTCAACTGGTGCATAATAATACCACTTCTTTCACACCAAGTTGGATACTTTTGGGGGATATTATTAAAAAATTCACAACCAATTTTTTTAGAATCATAAAGAATATTAATATAATATAACTATGAATGGACTAGGTTAAACTAAAGGATTCAATGTTTTTAATGAGGGTGTAATAATTTATACGTCCTCTGAATGATTAATACCTATTATCAAAGAATTTTAATGGACATAATTACCAATTTGTTCTACTAAGGTTGTAAAGATTTAAAAAAGAGTATTGGGTATTTATAGATATTCAAAAAAATTAATGTGTCTAATTTTAGATAATTTATATGATTTATATTCTATAATGAATATTATCTTTGAATTTTAATTTCTATCAAAGATAATTAGGTTTTTAATTACCATTTAAAAGTCCAAATTGTATGATGATGGAATCTAAAAACTATTATACTTTTTCTATTTGAAATTATATTAATGTCATTACTAAAAAAATATTTATCTCTCTATTTTAGATTCTGAATTTATTATAAAGGGATAATTGATTTATCTAAATAAATCCATCATTGATTAATATGGAATGTATGTGATTTTAATGTTTTCAAGCATCATATGATCATATATTTATGACATGATAGATATGATGTCCTGATGGAGACTAAATCTATTTTATAGAAATTTCTTCACAATGATTTCAATGGATCCCTATGTGAGGGACCTAAATGTGTTAAAATATATCTACAGAAAACTCTAGGAGAATAATGATAACATATTTATATCACCAATTGTGTATAAATAGGGTTAACCTATTTTTTTTTAATAATAATTATATTTCAATGAGGATCAACATCTATTAAAAGGATCTAAAAAAAATAAAAATCATTTACAAGTATCCCCAACCACATATTTAGAACATTACTGAGGAACATTATGTTTTTTAATAAATTTCCTTAATTTACTATTTCAATAGATATCATCAATTTAGGATAAAAGATGAGTATATTCTATTGATATAGTTATACAATATTTAAGGGAACTGTGTGTATATAATTATTTTATTTCAACTAAATAACTCATTATCTATCATTATGGATTTACTGAATAGAGTATTTCATGATTCCTTCTTTATTTTGGGGAATTCTTTTTGATGATATACATTTATACTAAAAATGTTAATAAATAATGTATATGACATTATAATTTAACTAATGAAAGCATGGAACATTAAAATTCTTACAAGATTTAAAAATAATGAATTTTACCTAGAAATGGTTTCATTTTTTGGAAATATAATATCAAGAGTTCGTATATCAGAATATCCATAAAAGATGGCTTTTATTGAATGTTTTCAACGAATGAACACATCGATTAGGATTATAAGAATTTTTGTACTTTTCATAGACATTATTTATAGATTTTTTTATGTATATTTAATCCACACCCCATGTTAAAATGAACATGATCCATGTCTTTCTATAAGGTTGAATGAATGAAAATTTTCAATGAACAATAGAGAAGATTATTCATCACACAAGTTCTTACATTACCCTATTGAGGATAAGGGGCTGTAATATATAGTGATGCATTAAATAATGTGTCAGTGTTATTTTTTATGAACAAGGATATGGTGATAGATTATTCTTAATGAAAGATGATGGTGTATGAGAAAATTTACCAAAGTTATGATTTAAAGTTAGTTGTGGTACTTTTTAGAATAACAATAAGATGGAATTATCTATATGGATAACGTTTTGATATATACACTGATCATAATAATTGAATATATATATATATATATTCACATATAATGTATTTTATATGTTCTAGGGAGTATGGTTAAAGAAGATTTGTTTATGTGGTTTCTAATTAAATTACTATTATGTGAAATTGAACATGGTGGCCAATTAATTGAGAAGAAATGATCATTAAATCTTATAAATGATAAGGAAAAAACTCAATATTTATGGATTTGAAATAATTTTTTCTGGAAATTGTGGTTGAATGGGGAAGTCATATCTTCTTAAAATAAATGTATAACCTCTATTCCATGCAATGTTAAATATGGCACAAAATGAAATGTAGAAAATAAAATTATGGTGAGAAATGTATTTGATTTTAGACTCGACTATGATAGAATTATAATTAACTGAAATCATGATTTTTTTCCATACATTCCTTAATTTATGTGGGATTCATTAATGGAAACGTATAGTTCTTCAATAAAAATTCATCTTATAAGTACAATTATTTATAGAGATTTCATATAGTTTTTATTGTTTGTTGACTTGAAAATATATATTGATTTTTTTGTATTTTTTTTCTTTTCATTTCATTAAATTATATTAATGAAACAATAGTATAAATGTATGATATAACCATTTCCCTTACAATAAATAAAATGTTAACAAAGTATCAAAAAAGGATTAATTCGTTAGACACTAAAAAATTCATTGTTGGAATAATTATATAATGGTTGTAGGAAATATCTATAAAAAGTAATCCTAAATCATTTCAATTATAGAATATTTCACTATATATGATATTTTAAGATACATATTGGGGATTTTGTAAGGATTCTTGTAGTAAAAAATCTATCGAACCAGATTATGATTTGGGGATTACCATGATGCTACTGTGATTTCTATATAATGATCTTAATAATGAATTGAGATTTAGCACCGCATATCTTCTATAGAAAATTTTTACTGTAATTGAAAAATTAAAATATTATAGGATATATTGATAACATGTTTTATATATTTCAAGGGGGTTTGGGAATAAAAAATTCATCTAGAAATGTTTTCATATTATAATAGCTTCCACTGAAATATTTATATAGATCCTTAAAAATCTCTATAGGAAGTAAATGTAGATAACCCAGGTGTTATGATCATGTTAGAGGAATAAATAAATTTAAAGAATATATTGTTTTCAAAATAGATTAGATCATTAGATAAATTCAGCAATATAAAAGGGAAGCTGAATATCATAAGAATGGTTATATTGATAATCATTGTCATGATATTGAGATAGTAGTTGGTCAGATGTTTTTAATATGACAATAAAAAAGAATAAAGGTTGTAACTTTTAGGAAGAACAGAATAATGTTCCATAGGTATATTGTCCCCTTCAATATTCATTATAATGTAGGGATTGTATAATATCACTTGATGCTTTAACCAAAACTTCTCAAGCATATGATGTGATTCATGTACCTATCCTAAGGAAGTACATGCCTTATCATTCTATCTTAATGATAATAGAATCCATAACAATAGAACATGATCTACCTTTTGAGGATCAAAAATTGTGATGTTTAGATCAATGATATATGGTTCTATAAAACAAGAACGCACACTCGATCATGGTTTTTGAAAAATGTACCATCTTGAAAGATATATGCAGGAAACTAAAGATTTTATGGGGCAGAAGTATGGTTATTTGTTTTCAATTAATTTGTAATAATTTATTAGGTTAAAATATTTTAATGGGGGTATTACGTTACACCCAATGAGTTTTGGAAATATTTATTTAAATAAGTTTTTTACAACATATATTATGCAAATCACAATGTTTTAATGAACCACAAGATACTATTAATATTACTACATAAATATGTGCATTATAGACAAGAAATTAATCATGGTGTCATTATAAATAATAAATATAATTTTAAAATTTTGTATAAGGTTTTTATAGAAATAATTTATATTTATTTATAATGACTTAATTATTTGTAATGAGTTTTTTTCTTCTTGTAAAATTCATTTTTCTCAAAAATCTCGATTTATTATTTCAAAATAATATTAAATTTAAATCATTACAATTATTTATGTATATAGTTTTTTTAAATATCAATTCAATTTTAAAAATCATCATTAAAAATTAATATTAATTATATTTTTTGATAATTTTATCCTAATATTAATTCTTTTGATTAATATTTAAAAGAAAGTATATTTATTAGAAAATATATTATCATTTAAGTACATTCTAAAGATAAATATAGTTAAAAAATTGAATAAAAGTAATATTAGATTATTAATATTGTAATTAATTGTTCTTTGGTCATTTGTGTGAGATCATTGGATTTTCGTAAGGTATGTGTCTTGTACATTTCTAGTAAAATTCAAGTTTACATTGATTTTTATAATAGACACTATGTCATGTTGTGGGATGTTGGGGTTGTTTTTTTAGAATTAATAGGGAGGAAGGTTGTGTACTAGTTTTTATCCAACTACAAGATGTGTAATTAGATTACATGTCATGTAATCTGTAACCTGACATGTAATGTTTTTTCTAGTACCATTCATGAAATGTTGTGGGATTTCTCTTGGAAGTGAATACTGAATATTACACAATGTTAATGGAAATAACACATGGTTTAATTGTATGACTATTTTTTAAATAAATAGAGGCAGGGGACTCTATTTTATTAAAATAATATTGTTTCCTTTTATTTGAAGCCTAAACCTCATCTTTTCTATTATTTTATATATAGCAGTAATCAAACCTCTATTTCATTCAATTCAGTCGCATGGGAACTGTATTAATGAGTGATTTATTAATATTTATTAATTATTGATTATTCATAACAATAGATATTTTGTTTTGGTTTTGGGTCATATTCCTTAATTTCTCATTCGTCATCTGTTCTTTTAATTTTTTCTAAACTGAGGAAGAATTATACTTCATACTAGACAAGTACCCCAGTACAGATCTAAATTAGGTGATCTATACTTTTCATTCATATTTTTTACACTTTATACTAATATTAACCATTTTTAAACCCATCATACATTTTGGTGTAGGACCAAATTTGAAATTTAAAAATTAAATACATGAAGGAATACCTGTTTGGATACCCCTTAGGTTATTTGAGATTTTTTTAGTGGGGTTTCCCAAAATTCTGGCCACCCATGGGGTTCTCTACTACATTTACATTGATTTGAAACAAATGAACTACACATGTGTTGTGTTCTAGACTACCCCTATTTTATGGAAGATCAGTTGTATTAAAATGAGATTTGCATACATACATAGATGAATTTCAACCTCATAACACTGTATAACCATAATATTACATGATTTACCAGATTAAATGTCTTGAATGGAATTTATTAAATTAGGGGGGGTATACTCATTGGTTTATTTAAATTTCTTAAATGGATTTTTGGAAATTATATTGAATTGGTGGGCATATAAATGTGGATTGTTCAATATTGAATTATTATATATGTGTGGTTTTACCCTTGTAATATGTTTATTATTAAATGGATGATAAATTTGTGGGTATATCCACATGAGATTATTAAATCTTAATGGAATAAATGATATGTTATACTCATGTTATGTTTTGTAATGAAATGTTTGAATTGTTGTATATATGTTGTAGATATCTCTCCATGGATTTAAAATATGTTAATGGATACCATGGCTGAGTATTAACCATAGATACTGATTTGATGGGTTTCCATGGGATTCTATACCCTATGTATTAGGATTTCATAGACTCATATATGACATGTTATAACACAAGATCATAGGACTGCAACTGGTTTCTAAACCTTGTTTCCATCCATATTATCATGAGGCTCCAAGAAAGTTGATTGTCCTAATACACCTTGGATTTGTCCCTTTTTCATCTAAAGTTATTTATTTGAAATGATTTTTGGTAAAATGACAATGCTTGTATGGTAAGGTTGTGGGTTTTTAAAATGGAATTATTATAGGGCATGTCCATGTGGATGGTATGTCGATGGTTGTATGGAAAGACCATGTTTTTTTATTTCTTCTAACATCCTTGTTAAGAGAAGAAAATTATTGTATGGAGAAATGATAGTTCTTTGGTATTACTTTTCTATAGTAGTAAAATTAATAGGGCTTTCCTACATACATTACTGCTTTCTTACACTTGTTTATCATATTGCATCAAGATTCTTAGAACAGTATATATATTTTGGTTGTTACATATTGGGATGCTTTTGCACACCCTATTTGGGCCTCCATGGGAAAAAACATATTATATGTTGATGGTGATAGCAGGGGAAATTTCTCTAATACCAGTTTTTGATAATTACTTTAGGGAATGAGATCATGAGATGATAAATATGATTGTGTTTCTGATGGGATAATTTTTTCTCTTTTCTCATTTTGGATTTTCTAACATATTTTTATTACATATAATTGTTTTTGTTTTATTATTGATATATATACCATCTTCCAGATTGTATTTGAGATGCTTCTAGAATGAAATATTTTTTTCTTTATTGTCTATTTTATCTATTTTATTCTTTCTTTGTCTACATACACTATTGAATGTGATTGAATTATATTGCGATATGCTATAACAATGATGAAATAGAATCCACAATTAATCACTTAGACCATTGTTGCTAATCTGAATCCCCAACATTATGGGGATATGTGGCTTTGTCCATGTAGCCAACCAAGATATGGGACCTGTTGATTGTCATTTGATATTTTTATGTTACAAATTTGTATTAGAGGGATTACTTTCTGGTATAATTTATTATTCAGATACAATAGACAATTATAGGACGGAAATAGAATTTGGTGGTTTATTGTGCGCAGGATTATCTAACCTAAATATATTGATAATTCAAAATTTTCCAAATGAAATTTATATTTTTGTTTTAAAATATTATAGTTGTTTTGATTTCACAAGTGGGTGGTGCACATGATTTATGTGGTTACTATTGTTATGGCTGGGTTCAATTTTTTTTTAAACTCGATGAGATGAGGGTATTCCATCTCATGAATTATATAAGAACTTGTAACAAATCCCATGTAATTCATTATTCTAGATAATTAAGGATGCATTACCATATAAATATTTTTGGAATATGAGTTTTGATAGTTGTTCTTAATGTTGTGATAGTCATTGTACGTATGATATAGGAGAGACATCATCTATAAATTAATAAGGTTTATGGTCCCTTTTGAAATGGAAAATGATGAAAATTTAAAATTCAATATTTTTTGTGAATTTGATGTGTATTTTATTGGAATCAAATTTTGGTTCATGAGGTGTTATGCGAACACAAGGATCTGAACATGGTGGACCATCAATTGAATCCATGAATGAATAAAAATTAAATAAAAATGAAATGGAAATAGAGACTTCAAATATACTATGCTTTTGAGTGGGAACGAAATATTATTTCTAGATGTGTTGTGGTTGTTATTTTTTACAATGATGTATTTAAAAGGAGGGCATGGGTAATTATTCGATTTTAGAAGTGTTTTGACATGTCCTATGTTGTTGCGCTATGAAATTTGATATTCTTATTTTCTACGGATTTTTTTTGACTTTGTAGAGTCATGCCACATTGATGACCTCTAGTGGTATGCCATTAGGGATGACTCTACCATAATCCAGAGGTATTGGGTTTGGGGCAACCGACAGATCCTATTTTAGATTCAGTAGTGGCATGAGTGACTGTTCTAGATAGAAGTGTTGAGGCACAGTTCCATGAGAGTTTTTTTGTTATAAGAAGAATTTTTAGGGAGAATTACATCCAATCATGACTATAGAGTAGATGACATGGGTACTTTAGTAGAATCATCCTCCCATGTTGTTAGGGGAATATAGTCCATATGATACTTAGATGTGGCTTGAGACCACTCTAGCTATAATGGACCATCTGAAGAGGCCACCTTAGTGGGTGGTCAAGCTCGAAAACTATATTATACATTGAGATGAAAAGTGAATGTGGAATTTTTTAAACCATGATGATGGTCTGTAAGATATGGGTTGGACTAATTTTTTGATATGCCTCTAGGACTATTTTTACCCATAGAATCTGTCAGTAGAGAAGGATTGTGATTTAAGGCTTATAGAGTAGGGAACAAGGATGATTATGGATTATTTGAAATGGGTTTCATAGTGTTAGAATTTTACACTAATTCTTCTTGATGATAAGATCTTTAGAGAGAGACAACATGAGGAATGTCTCCAAAAAGCTAACAAATTTTAGGAAAATGAGATTATATTGACTTTTATCACTGTGATAATGAATCAGGCACTGATTAAAAAGGGGACCCTTAGTGAATCCAGATACCTAAAGAAGGGTAGTGCTGCTTCACAACCTAGTGGTTCTACAAATTCTCAAAGGAAGTGCAATTTAGAGGCTTCTCACGAGAGCAGTGCTAGTGAGGCTATGACAACTATCAGCTTTATTTTTTGTCACAAGTGTGTATGGTGTGGCCACATGAAGAAGCAGTGAGACCCTGACCGAGTCACTTTACGAATTGCAGAAGGATGAGAAACATGAAATGGTTTAGTATGAGGTTTCCTCTAGTTATGAGTGGTATCAGACTAGATCTGACATTAGGTATAGGAGAAGGCTCATCATATCAACATTAATCATAGAGCTGGAGTAGTTTGAGAAGATTAGGTTTATGTATTAATGGTCATGATAGTGTTTTCTAGATTCCAATTACACCTACAAATTATTGTGGGCCTACTATGAGTAGTGAGATAGTGTAATTGTGTTGTGACACAAGCTATATCTATTCCATGCAGCCTACCCCAAGAAGTATGGGGTAAGAAAATATATTCTGAGAGGTATGATCTTATTATTCTATATGATTTCATATTCTTTTTTTTTTATAAAATATGTATCTAATAGTTTTCTATTTCAACCATTACTTAGAATACATGTTCCCGTTGTCTGCTATTATGTGAGAGTTTTGACACTATAAACATTGTTGGGAATCCAGATAGATGATGTGATAAAATTTAGGGAGTCCCCCTTGAGGATGGTGGGTGTTACATTCCATGAAATCATTATGTACTCATGATGACGTGGTTTGACATCATTCTTGAGATGCAATGGATCGTAGGATATCAAGCATACATTTAGTACTATCATTGAAGGGTGACTTTCACATCCCCAAATAGTGAAGTGTTATTTCAAAAAGGTAAAGGTGATTTCCAAGCGAGATGAGTAAGACCAGGGAATAATGGGATGGCTCGGATGGCCCCATAGATTTAGAGTTTGTCTCTAGATAATCAGGTTGTGAGTTTGGTATATATTATAGTAGTGGTTGAGTGCTTCAAGGATGACTTCCCAGATGCAATTTTTGGTTTACCTACAATGATATAGGATGACATCTCCATCTAACAAATGCTAGGAGCTGCACTGGTATCCATTCATCCTAACATTAGGTCTATGAAAGATTTGTATGAACTATAGAGGTCCCGGGAGGATTTGGAGGTAAATGGGTTTATCCGACCTAGTACTTGTTTGGTGAGTTCTATGAAACTATTTTTGAAAAGGGAATATATACAACTTTACCAATATATGGATTATCATATGTTGAATCCATATGCAGTTAAAAAATTATATCTATTTCTTCAGATAGATGACTTGTCTGATCAGCTTCAAGGAGCCAAGCTGTTCTGGAAAATTCACCTGGGGTGAGGATATCACTAGGTACATGTACGAATTTTAAACATACATCGTACAACATTTCATAGTAGGAATTGTCTATATGATCATCAGGATGTGTCATTTGGTCTCATGAATAATCTAGTAGTTTTCTTGGTGTTGATGAACTGAGTGTTTCATCCATACATGTATTATTTTATTTGGTTTTCATGGATGATATCATGGTATAATATCACAGTCGACATGGCCACAAAAATTATCATTAGAAAATTTTGAATAAATTGAGGGAAAATAAGTTGTATGGTAAGCTCATAATGTTAAAGTCCTGGTTGGATCAGATTCACTTAAAACGTCACATCATCTAATAGATAACAGTATCAGTCTACATAGAGAAGTTGGTAGTTATAGTTTCATGTGAGAAACTAAGTAACATTTTTTAAATACATTGTTTATTGGTGATAGGTTCTTAATTTTGGATTATCATATAGAAATATTAACAGTAAATAGTGTTGATGATGGTATTTACAATTACGGTTGTGTAATGTTTATGGGAAAACTCTTGTGCTACAGCCTTTCCGATGCTAAACGAAAGGTTCATGTCAGCACTAATTCTGGTACTTCCATAGTAGGGAAAGACCTTCACTGTGTATTGTGATTGATAAGGTATCAGGTTAGGGGTAGTGTTGATGGAGTGTGATATAGTTTTGGTGAGTAGTTCTAGGATGATGAGGCCACATGAGAGGAATTACGTGATTCATAATCTCATGTTAGCTGATATTTTCCATTTGTAACATTACTGGAGTCACTATCTACTGGGAGAGCATTTTTTTGTGTACAGTAAACAAAAAATCCTCATGTATGTTTTTACATATAGTTATTTCATTTTGAGGTAGTGAAGCTGGGTTGTGTACCATCAGTAGTTTTACATTGATCTTTCTTAGAATGTTATTAAAGGAAATACTATGGTTAATGGAATGATAATGAGTACTACGATACAGGAAGTGCAGTAGGATAGTAGCGTGTGAAAACTGATGGATTTTTTCTCTAAGATGCATCTACTGGTGAATGATAGTAACTGAATGTCATATATTTCATCATTATGTTTTACCACTACAATTGTGTATTGAGAAATTATACTGAGGATTTCATATTCAGACAGCTTATTCCTACAGAAGAGTGTGGAATGTGGGGACCCAACCACTAAAAGGACATTTGAAGAGTAAGAGATCCAGTTTATCCATGGTTATGTTTGGGTTCCTGTGGATATAATTGTGGAGCTGATGCAATATTTTCATGATTCATATTAGGTATGATATCCGAGAGTCACAAAGAAGTACAATGACATTAACCATTATTAACAGTGGATGAGTATGAAATTAGAGGTAGCTGGTTTTTATGAGTTGTTCCACCATTGACCATGTGATGGAGAAAAATTAGTGACCATCTAGGCTTTTCCAGTAGTTTCATGTTCTATAGTGGAAATGGGATAATGTCATTATAGATTTCATGACTTGTTTATCAAGGTAACCTCGAGGTAAGAATGTTGTGTGGGTTGTTTTTGATAGGTTTATAAAGGTTTCACATTTATTTCTGATCAAGGATACCTTTAGTGTTGATGAGATTGAACTTTTTTAGTTTTGTGAGACAGTAAGACTCCATGGGATCTTACACACTATTATTTCACATGGGTATTCCCTCTTAACATCTCATTTTTTGGTAGATCTTTCAAAATGTGTTAGTTAAAGGGTTATTATGAGCATAGAAAACCACACTCAGACTGATTGCTAATAAATATGTACGGTAGTGGAGTTAAAGAACATGTTGAGAGCATGAATCCAAGATTTAGGGGGCTCTGGGGAGAAGACCAATCTCTTGGATGTGTTTTAAATTACAAATAGTTACCATGCAACAATACTAATGGAAACTTATGAGTATTCATCTGTTAGGCCACACAGATTACCTATGTGGTGGTCAGATGTAGGTGAGGATTCTTTTCTGGTATTGGGTCTATTTTAGGATAATTTTTAGAATGATTAAATGATTCAGAACAGGATATCTACAACATAGTCTTATCAAAAATATTATGCCAATTTCAATAGAAGACCTAGATAATTTTTGGTATGGGATTGCATTATTTTTTCTAATTCACCAAGGTTGGAACACAAAGGAATCATGATACAGGGTAAGATTTCACCATGATATGTGATTCTGTTCAAGATTATATGGAGAGTTAAATCAGTAGCCTATCATTTAAAATTACTTCATAGGTATTGATTCATTTAATACATATTTTATGTGTCTTAATTGTGTCATTATCATTCATACCATATCATTCTTTTCAACCATAAAAAATTAAGATACATGTTTATGCGTCCATTGAAGAGAATTTTATGGGTATTGTCAATTGAAGAAAAAGGTATCAGTTGCCAGTCAGTACCTCTAATATGGGTGTTATGGAAGCTCAAACATTTACTTGAATATACTTTGGATCATAAGGATGATGTACATGCTCTTTGGATTGTGTTTTTTAGACGAATCATGACCAAATTCGGGGAAAATTCTTCTAGGGGGAATATAGTAAGATAATTTGTTTTTTTAATGGTATATATAATATATTTTCCTGTTTAAATGCATGTTTAATTTTTTTTGGATTAGACCCTACGAAAATTCGTGGTCCAGTTCGGTTATTTTATAGAATTAATATGAAAGAAGGATGTGTATTGTCTACATACCAACTACACAATGTGAAATAAGACTACAAGTTCTGTAACCCAATTACACATCAATTAATGGTCTGTCCATGACCCCTCACGATGTGTAAGTGTTTTTCCATTATAAGGGAATCATACCACTACACAATGTGAAAGGTAATTACATGTCATGTACTTTCCTTACAATGGTTTTTTTAAATATAGGTAGGGTCTTATATTTTAAACAAAAAATCCATCTTTATCTCATTTAAATCCAAAATCCTTTTTTTCTAGTTTTTATGATCTATCTCTAATATAGTTTCTGATAAATTCATTTTGGGTCATGTTGGAACTGCATCGTTGAGTTCTTGATTCCTTTTTAGCCATTCTTGATTCATCAGAACAACTGATGCCCTATTTTTGTTTTGGTTCATAAGCCCTAATTTTTCCTTCATTGTATTATCTTTATATTTATCCTAAAAAGAGGTGAATGGGGACATTATATTGGATAAAAACTCCACTACCGAGCAATGTTTGTTGGTATGTACTTTTCACTAGGCTTTTGAATGTTTATAGACAACCGATCTTTTTTTTCCGCCGTCCAGACCATTCGGTGTCAAACTATATTTGAAATTTTAAAATAAATATATGAAATATGACCAATTATAGACACCCATATAGACTTTATGATGTGTTGAGGGATATTTCACCAACCATAGGTCACCCAGTGGGTGCTCCAAGCCTTTACATTTGTTTTTTACATTGATGAACTACCCAAGGGGTGTGTTCTCAAGATTTATTAGTTTATGTAAAATCAGTTGTATTTAAATGATATTCAGTTACATGATTAGGATATCTTCTATCTTATTTGCTTATGATACCATAATATTTCATGCTTAACTCGATTATATGGATTTAATTGAATTGGATAAACAAGGGGGTATACACATTGGATGATTTAAATTGCTTAAATGGATTGTTAGCAATTATGTTAAATGGTTTGTCATACCCGTATGGATTATTTAATAGTGAATTATGATTAATGTGTTGGTATACCAATGTGATTTGTTTAATTGTAAATGGATGATAAATGGTAGGGTATACCTATATGAATAGATAAAATAAAAATTGAGTGCATCAGTGTGTATAATCATGTTAGGTTTTGGTATGAAATGTATGAATGATTGAATATAGTCCATGGATAGCTATACATGGATTTATAAAGCAGTATTGGACACCTTAGTTGTGTATATGAATTTTTTATTGTTTTAATGGGATGCCTCTGGATTTTCTACCCCATGGATATGTCTTTCTTCGACTTGTATGGGACTTGTTGGAACACATGCTCTTATGAATCCATCCAGTGCTAATACTGAGTTCCATCAAGATGTTCTTTGGAATCGATGTGTATTCATGGGTCTTATGTTGCTTGTATCAATCCCATTGTGGTCTACACATCAATATACAATTTGATCTTGGGATATATGAATATTGTTTTATAGAATGGACATGGGGTTTTTATATAGTTTATATATATTTAAACACTATGATGGAAATACATGTATGGTAGTACATAGTGGCCTTGTTGTTTGTTTTTATTTCTTGAAGAATATTGGTTATGAGATGATAGATGTCTCAAAGAGTCTTGAGAAGCTGTTTCATATTAATTTTCTATAGTTGTTATATTCCAAGAGATTTCAGTCATATATTACTGCTTACATACACTTGTTTATCATATTGAAACATAATTATTATAACTATATACATCTTTGGGTGGTTACCTACTCAGATGTTATCTCACATTCTATTTTGGCCTCCATAGGGACCAAATTTTATCATATTACTGATATAATTTTTTTTATAAAATAGAAATACTTTTAAGGGTTGAGGGGATACCCATCTGGACATCAAGGACCTAAAAAACAACCAATCCCAACTAGATAATTGTCAATGTACAAAACAAATCATGTCTATAGAGAGAAGACAATCCACAGAATAAAAAAAATCGGTCAACTTCCACCTTCTCAACACGTCATGACTAGATGTCTTGTGAATGTAGTAATAGTCTTGGTACTGATGGTCATAACAGTACCATATCAAACGTCCAATTCTAGAAGTGCTGATCTGGTGAGAATGTCTTCTTTAGATCCTCTTCTAGAGAAATTCCTTTTTGGTGAATTTTTTTCTTTCACCATAACCATATTATGAAGTTCCACATGAAAATAATCAAAAAAAATTCACACATTTTAAAATTCAACACCAACACATTGAAAATTCTATATATCCTTTACCAAAACTATTTCAAGTGCTCTTCCACCAATGTTAGTTCACCAGAAGATAATCATGAAAAACAGAATCATGCTGTTCACAGAAGGACTCACAATAGTTCACATCTAAAACCTTATCACAATTTCAGTACTAAAGGGTGAAAATCATCACCTTAACAAGCCACCGGAATGCCAACATGCTAGAAGAATAGCCCCACCACAAGACAGATATGCCCTCCTGTAGCCACCTTCATGACCGCACTCGATTCCCAAAACGAACCACCAAATGCACCAACAACAGACACATAAATAAGGATGGAACCCGTAGATATGGGACATGACAAATGAACCATCACCGTGACATCATATAAATCCCTAACCATTTCGATGGTGGGGAAAGAATATGATATAGGAATTGTTGATTGATCAATATGATCGACCCCACAAATCCATGTGCCACACACCAAGAGCCAATGAGACTGAATGATTAGGAGTGGACACCACCGATCTAAGATAGAGATGATCAAGGTGGTGACTTGGGGAAACCCTAGAATCACAGAGACCATTGTAGGATCCTCACAACCCCCAACATATTATATGGATACAAGTTATAATATGAGAATGTTCCTTAGCATTGGTGGTTAATCATTTCATTAGAGCGGGGGAACATGTGACCTTGCTGAGGCATGGAGTTCTACTGGGATACTTTTTGGTCTTTTTTTATTTGGTATACTTATACCATATTGTTCCACCATGTACCCAATTTGGTTTTTTTCTAGAGACGTGTACCATATTCTTTTTTTTATATAAGACACTTCTAACTTTTTTACATTCTTATCGTCCTTATCTGATTTATTTGTTGTCTGGTTACTGTATATGCTTCTAATATTGAATTTTATTGACTTATTCTATGATATAATCATGACAGGGTGAGCTCAAATTCTCAGTAAGGGTAAACAAAAGAAATATCAGTCAAATCATATACATAAGCACATTACTTTTGGAAATCATAACCTGTAAAAGAGATCATAATTTCATAACATGGGATAAATCATGGAAGTGAAACGTAATCACAATAATCATAACTTAAAACATGAAACTTTGTGGCATACACACATAATCATAGATAATCATTTTTTGTTAGTCAAGACTCATTGCCAAGACTATCTTAGTGGACAAAGTCCCTTTCTGAACCGAGTCACCCTCGTTTCAGTCATGTTTCACTGAACCGGTATAACCTACCATTCCAACCATGTTTATCTCATGAGATATAAAATCTTTACCCAATGAATTGGAGAGAGATATAGGTCCCATCCATCTCATAATGAAACCATTCTTATGTGTGCCACAAAATCGTAAATCATACATCATTGCATAACCCATGAAATAAAATGGGATTCTTAAACATCATGCCATCATAACATAATCCATAAACAATTGATATCATTTCATCATAAGAAAATTGAATCCATTTAAATCATAGAGAAATTTTACTTGAAACATACACATATGAAATAATGTCATCTTAGATGTAAAATAGTTTTGGCAAAACACTTGAAATGAATTCTTGAGCAAAATATCCTTTCTTCTTTAAAATCATGTTCTTTTCACAAAATTCCAGGCAATTTTAAAAGATAAGGGTTTTATTGAAAATAATCATGCAATCCTGTAGATTAATCTTCTTGAATATGAGGCGTTATGAAACCGTAAAAATCCGTTCACGCCGTATAAGTTAAAAATAACATTCCCCTCGTACTTTTGTCGGAAAAGTCAAAAGTACCTTATATGGTAACCAAACGAAAGATTCCATTCATACAATGTGGTAAAAAGTAAATAAAGGGTGAAAATGACTTTAAACATCCATGTAATAATGGTAAACATTTTATGAAATCATTTTTAGAAATCATGGTCATGGATGATAAACGTAACCCCAGTAAATACTCGCGTATAAGCAATCTCGGATAAAAATGAGATTGAAAATTTATCCCTTACCTTAGGTATGATTTGCTTCGTAAGTGTCCAAACCTCCTGTATAATCATTTAAATAATGTCATTTAATTATTCCAGAATCATACAAATTGTTATGTTATCATATATGGTTCACTTATGACTTTATTTTACCCGTTCTTTTGTAAATTCCATGTTAAATAGCGTTTTGGGTAAAATCGTTTCATTTGTCGTCCGTGTTTTGACTTGTAATTATTCATATGATTACGTAGATCATGATTACTTAATTCCAGTATATAAAACATGATTTATATATAATATATATTCAGAATATACATATATATAATAAATCAGTAAATGGATAGAAATACATCGTTCATGGAGACGGTAGGTCGTACGTACGCATGAACGATGTTTTCGTTTCCTTATTGAGTTGAATGGAATTAATAGATGACATAAATATATATACACATAAATCCAGTATCATTATTATGTCATATATTTCATGATCACTAATTATATGTACTTTATAATCATTCATGAATGGTAAAAGTGGAGAATGAATCTCATCGCGTTGTGGAGACGGTAGTCCGTACGTACGCACGAGCGATGATATCATTTCCATGATTATTGAATTGAATTAGAGTGGATGATACAATATAATCAGAACCAGTATGATGTTATAATAACTATTTATAGTTATTCTTTACACCATTATACCCATCCATGTAAGGTGTTGGTGGAAAAACAGATTACACCACAGCGTGGAGACGGTATTCCGTACGTACGCACGCGCGGTGATTTTTTTTCCATAGGATGGATAGAAGGTGAAATGTGGTTGTTTCATATTTATAATAACAAATCAGTATATTAGTGATACTAATGTTATTACTTTATAATGAAACAACTAAATAAGAATAAGTTGAAGAAGAAAGAAGCTTGAAAGAATCGGGAGAAGAAATTACATCTTCTTCGATACGCCTCTTTGAAACCTCCTCTTAGGGCACTAAGATTGGTCTTTGAGGAAGACCAGAACCACTAGGATGTTTCTAGGGAAGTGGAGAAGAGAATTTGGCAGGGGTTGTCCGAGCTTGAAGGCTCAAAGTTGTGTGAGGAAGAGAGGGAGTGGGTGCCCTTTTATAAGGGAGGAGAGGGGCACCTTTGGAATAACTAGAAATATTATTTTATTATAAAGTCAAGTTCGGTTTTAAATAGCTACAAATTTATTTATTTCTAGGCTATGGTGGGGATGGGTCGAAATAATCTCATCCAATAGAATTTAGACAAGTTTAGGTTCCTATTGTAACCTTATCATTTAGATTTAACATTAAGTTAAATAATTTTACTTTTACCGTGTCTTCTTGTGTTCATACACTATAAGGTTAATAAACTTACTATAAGATGCCAAACGAACCCCAATTTGTTTAGTATTAATATATATAACCTTATCTAAGTCATTTGGACGAACCATAGATTTTTAGGAATAAAATAACTATTAATAATATAATATTTGTTTTAAAAACTATTTTATGTCAATTTTGACACTATTTAGTAATTGATTCATGTGAAAATCATAATAGAATGATATGTTCTAAAAAAGTTAATTAAATAAATACTAACATGTCATATTAACCTAGAAAATTTATTTAGTTCATAAAAAATCCAAAATTATATTTATTTGGGTATTTATAACATGAATTATGTCAATATTTCATTAATAAGAAAATAACTGCATCATCGTTGTGTCATAAATAAATTAAAATATTGAATGTCCAAAAATTACAAATAAAATACCATTATGTAGGAAATCTTTTTATATTTCTAATGAATATTTACAATCGAATTTATCTTATGTATAACCCTATATTAAAAATGTTTTAGTAAATAAACTTTGATTTTAACTCTTTTAACTCTTCTTTGAATTAAATAATAATAAATGTCCTAATCTAATCCAAGTTGGCCTAAATGGTCATATTTTATTCCTAAGTTTGTTTTTGGTCGAATTACACTTGTCCAATAGAATTAGGACATGTGTTAGGGTAATAATAATATCATTTCTACCCTTAATTATTCTATTTACTTTTAACCGTGGTAAAAAAAAGTAAAAAGTTACTATTCACCAAAAATTATTTTCCTCTCATTGAACCACATTTTACTTACTGACATCAACCGTGTCTCTCGGATTTTTGAAATTCCACTCACAGAAGCGGTAAAATTATGTTTTATGAAAAATTCAGTTTTTTTAACTACCACTTAGTGGTTTCACTATTCATCAAAAATTGAAAGTTTTGAGAAAAATACCAAAAATTGAAAGTTTTCAGAAAAATACCAAAAATTAGGCCTAAGATATATTTGATATTATGAACTCAAAAATGATTTCTATTTTACCAAATTCAAAACATATCATTTGCATTAATTAATTTAAAAATTAATTCCCGTCGTCAAAACAAACTGCGTGTTCTTAATAAATAATAACTATCAAAAGATTGACACTTGTTTATGTCTGGTTTAAATGTGAAATTACATCCAATGACCAAAATTGTATTAAATTGGAAAAATATATTCTAAATATACTTCAAAACCACTCAAATTAATAATTTATCACTATTAATTATTTCTATTGAAAAAGTTTTTTTTAATTAAAATTTACTAATTTTCACTATTCATAAAAATATGAAAGTTATCCGAAAATCACCAAAATTTCACCCTAAGCTAATTTCGATATTCCGAATCCAAAAATGAAGTCCATTTTGAAAAATATAAATTAAAAAATTTTAAAAAGTGGTTATTACTATTCATAACGTCTTGTTTTAATAATATTTTAATAGCATATCGTTGTTTAGCGATACTTGGTGTTGCGTACAACACACGCTATCATGGAAGGTCGCGATTGCGTGTAATTCAAGCCAGGTCAGAGATGTGTGTTGTGAAAGCTCCTTTTGGGGTAGCGTATAACACAAGACATTAATGAAATTAAAAAGAATATTTTTCATAAAATCTCGGGGTGTTACATTCTATCCCCCTTAAAATGAATTTCTCTCTCGAAATTCATCGGGGTTATAAATGGTTTACTATTCAAAAGTTTCTTTAATCGAAACCCACATCATAAAAAGGAATACCAAAACCAATCTTTAAAAACAAAAGTATGAAACGTAACGGTTACCCAAATAAACTAATCACTGGGTTTCCACATAGGTGAAAATATGGATATGGAAGAGAAATCTAACTATCATGTTCTGATGGAGAGTGGTAGAGAACATGGCTATGGAAAAGCTAGCAATCAAAAATCCATAACTTTGTGACGATCTAAGGTACCATCTGATTAATCAGATATAAGAGCACTAGGAAAACATTTTTGGTTTTCAAGATCGTTTCCCTAATGTTGAAGAATTTGAATTAGAATAAATACTTACTTTATTTTGGTACAATCTCACTATTGTTCGTACCTTGAACAATTTCCACTTCATCTCTTAAATAAATGAAGTTGAATTTGTTATTCGTGAAGTGTTAGTATGACAGGTCATTCCATCTGTCTCAAACAAAAGGTTAGAAAATGTTATTAAATATACATAAGTTATGATTTAGTGAGATTAATCATATATGGTTCCTAAAATGGACTTATACTTCATATATCACACCGTTTAATAAAATAAAACTAGTTTCTACTAAACAGGGACTTCCTGTAGGCCACTGGTAGGCGATAAAGGCCAGTCACACTTCGGTTGTGGGTTCGATTCCCACGGCCTTGTCCGACGCGATGGGATGTCGCCCGTCCTGCAGGTTGTCCTTTTTTCTAAAACTATATTACTATAAAATCCCATCAATAATATTGAAAAACTTCTATCCTTAAACAATACTATCTTATGTCCAACATAATCCATTCCAATCTTTAGGCTTATCCATAATACTGCAGTCCACTCTCATAATATAGTGAAAACAATTACCAGAGATTTAATACCATCATTGATCCCCATATATCATAAGATATGTGTTGTTGGTCACATTCCAATCATGTGATTACCTTAATCATGTATTCTCTTGAAAAATGAATACCAATTAAACCTTAGTGAAAACATGAATGCTGTCAAAAGTTAACTCTTTCCACATACCAAAATCCAAAAATTATATATACTCAAACCATGATAACACTTAGTCCTTATATCAATCATGAGCTCATGAATACTATCAAACATTTAATTTTATCCTTATCCCTTCATTATGCGCATATCATCTACATTCCAAAAATATCTGAATAACCTTTCATGGGTAGTGGTACCATTAATCATACACATTCAAAACTCAAGGAAAGACAACAGTGTAACAATCCTTAGATGTCTCTTTATTCCATAGTACCATGATATTACTTATACAACATTACACATGATAAACATGTAATCATTCCACTACATTCTTAAACCATTGACCGAGCTTCAACAATTCTTTCATCTCACATATCATTTGTAGTCTCTTCATCATCATCAACATAAATACTACCCATACGACCATACTGATTCTCTTCATGAGTATTTCCCTTAGGGAATTGGTTTGCATGATGCCCATACATTCCACATTTAAAACATTTAACCATTTTTGATGTCGTAGCAATACCATTATCCTCATCCCTAATGTTAACTGAACCTTTTCATTTTCACTTACTGGCTTTGTGTCCTTCTTTTCCACACCCAAAGAATCTTCCAGTTCCTTTGAAACATTCTCCTTGATGCCTCTTCCCACATGATTTACATAGGGTAAATTGAACTTTCTTTCCTTTATGATCATCATGAAACTCCATCTTTCTCTTATTAGACGAGTCAGGAAACTTACCAAATTTTACTTTATTGATCATATTATGAGATTGCTGATTCGGCATAATAATGATGTTTGGACTTCCAAATCCCATTTCATTTGGTTTCTCATGAAGAATATCATTCCATTGTCCATAATATCCTCCATTATCGTGAATCACCTTGTTTCCAGCAATTTTCTAAAACCCAAAAAGAATAGTGTGAGAGGCACAAATCATGCTAGGGAAAACAACATTATAAAGGGGGAGTATCCTCAATATCTAACTTCTTAGGTTAAATTATATGATCTTTACCGTAGTTCTAGGACTGTATCTTATACGTATACTTATCCTTAGGGACATCCATAAACATACCTTAGAAATATCTATAGAGATCTCACTAACGTTTTCGCATCCTAGTTTCCAAAGGTTGACTAAACCTTTCCTCTAATACCAACTGTAGAGACCCAAATCTTAACGTACATTGAAATTACATTACTTTTGCGGAATACTTAGTACATAACAAGAACACACACACAAGGATCGTAATTGTTTAGTGTCTTTGGTAACTCGGAATATAATCCTCTAATCCTGGTGAAATATCTTCAACATATCCCATAAATATCTTCATTTTTATTATACCTAAAACCATTCCTTATATCCTGGGGAAAAGAAAACATGAAAGGGTGAGCTAAAATGATCAGTAAGGGTAAACAAAAGAAATATCAATAACATCATATACATAAGCACATAACTTTTGGAAATCATAACCTGTAAAAGAGATCATAATTTCATAACATGGGATAAATCATGGCAGTGAAACGTAATCACAATAATCATAACTTAAAACATGAAACTTTGTGGCATACACACATAATCATAGATAATCATTTCTTTTTAGTCAAGACTCATTTCCAAGACTATCTTAGTGGACAAAGTCCCTTTCTGAACCGAGTCACCCTCGTTTCAGTCATGTTTCACTGAACCGGTATAACCTACCATTCCAGCCATGTCTATCTCATGAGATATAAAATCTTTACCCAATTCATTGGAGGGAGATATAGGTCCCACACATCTCATAATGAAACCATTCTTATGTGTTCCACAAAATCTTAAATCATACATCATTGCATAACCCATGAAATAAAATGGGATTTTTAAACATCATGTCATCATAACATAATCCATAAACAATTGATATCATTTAATCATAAGAAAATTGAATCCATTTAAATCATAGAGAAATTTTACTTGAAACATACACATATGAAATAATGTCATCTTATATGTAAAATAGTTTTGACAAAACAGTTGAAATTAATTCTTGAGCAAAATATCCTTTCTTCTTTAAAATCATGTTCTTTTCACAAAATTCCATACAATTTTAAAAGATAAGGGTTTTATTGAAAATAATCATGCAATATTGTAGAGGAATCTTCTTGAAAATGAGGCGTTATGAAACCTTAAAAATCCATTCACGCCGTATAAGTTAAAAATAACATTCTCCTCGTACTTTTGTCGGAAAAGTCAAAAGTACCTTATATGGTAACCAAACGAAAGATTCCATTAATACAATGTGGTAAAAAGTAAATAAAGGTTGAAAATGACTATAAACATCCATGGAAGAATGGAAAACATTTTATGAAATCATTTTTAGAAATCATGGTCATGGATGATAAACGTAACCCCAGTAAATACTTACGTATAAGCACTCTCGGATAAAAATGAGATTGAAAATTTATCCCTTACCTTAGGTCATGTTTGCTTCGTAAGTGTCCGAACCTCCTGCATAATGATTTAAGTAATTTCATTGACTTATTACAGAATCATACTAATTGTTATGATATCATATATGGTTCACTACTGACTTTATTTTACCCGTTCTTTTTTAAATTCCATGTTAAAGAGCGTTTTGGGTAAAATGGTTTCATTTGTCATCCGTGTTTTGACTTGTAATTATTCATATGATTACGTAGATCATGATTACTTAATTCCAGTATATAAAACATGATTTATATATAATATATATTCAGAATATACATATATATAATAAATCAGTAAATGGAAAGAAATACACCGTTCATGGAGACGGTAGGCCGTACGTACGCATGAACGATGTTTTCGTTTCCTTATTGAGTTGAATGGAATTAAGTAGATGACATACATATATATACACATAAATCCAGTATCATTATTATTTCATATATTTCATGATTACTTATTATATGTACTTTATAATCATTCATGAATGGTTAAAGTGGGGAATGAATCTCATCGCGTCGTGGAGACGGTAGTCTTTACGTACGCACGAGCGATGATATTATTTTCATGATTATTGAATTGAATTGGAGTGGATGATACAATATAATCAGAATCAGTATGATGTTATAATAACTATTTATAGTTATTCTTTACACCATTATACCCATCCATGTATGGTGTTGGTGGAAAAACAGATTACACCACGGCGTGGAGACGGTATTCCGTACGTACGCACGCGCGGTGATTTTGTTTTCCGTAGGATGGATAGAAGGTGAAATGGGGTTGTTTCATATTTATAATAAATAATCAGTATATTATTGATACTGATGTTATTAATTTATAATGAAACAACTAATGAAGAATAAGTTGAAGAAGAAAGAAGCTTGAAAGAATCGGGAGAAGAAACTACCTCTTCTTCGATACGCCTCTTTGAAACCTCCTCTTAGGGCACTAAGATTGGTCTTTGAGGAAGACCAAAACCTCTAGGATGTTTCTAGGGAAGTGGAGAAGAGAATTTGGCAGGGTTTGGCCGAGCTTGAAGGCTCAAGGTTGTGTGAGGAAGAGAGGGAGGGGGTTCCCTTTTATAAGGGAGGAGAGGGGCACCTTTGGAATAACTAGAAATATTATTTTATTATAAAGTCATGTTCGGTTTTAAATAGCTCCAAATTGATTTATTTCGAGGATAAGGTGGGGATGGGTCTAAATCCTCTCATCCAATAGAATTTAGACAAGTTTAGGCTCCTATTTTAACCTTATCATTTAGATTTAACATTAAGTTAAATAATTTTACTTTTACCGTGTCTTCTTGTGTTCCTACACTATAAGGTTAATAAACATACAATAAGAAGCCAAACGAACCCCAATTTGTTTAGTATTAATATATATAACCTTATATAAGTCATATGGCTGAACCTTATATTTTTAGGAATAAAAGAACAATTAATGATATAATATTTGTTTTAAAAACTATTTTATGTCAATTTTGACACTATTTAGTAATTGATTTTTGTGAAAATCATAACAGAATGATGAGTTATAAAAAAGTTAATTAAATCAATACTAACATGTCATATTAACCTATAAAATTTATTTAGTTCATAAAAAATCCCAAATTATATTTATTTGGGTATTTATAACAACAATTTTGTCAATATTGCATTAATAAGATAATTACTGAATCATCGTTGTGTCATAAATAAATTAAAATATTTAATGTCTAAAAATTACAAATAAAATACCATTATGTAGTAAATCCTTTTATCTTTCTAATTAATATTTACAATCGAATTTATCTTATGTATAACTCTATATTAAATTTTTTTTTGTAAATAAACTTTGATTTTAACTCTTTTAACTCTTCATTTAATTAAATAATAATAAATGTCCTAATCTAATCCATGTGGGACTAAATGGTCATATTTTATTCCTAAGTTTGTTTTTGGTCGAATTACACTTGTCCAATAGAATTAGGACATGTGTTAGGGTAATAATAATATCATTTCTACCCTTAATTACCCTATTTACTTTTAACCGTGGTAAAAAAAGTAAAAAGTTAATATTCACCAAAAATTATTTTCATCTCATTGAACCACATTTTACTTAATGAAATCAACCATGTCTCTCGTATTTTTGAAATTCCACTCACAGAAGCGGTAAAATTACGTTTTATGAAAAATTCAGTTTTTTTAACTACCACTTAGTGGTTTCACTATTCATCAAAAATTGAAAGTTTTCAGAAAAATACCAAAAATTAGGCCTAAGCTATATTTGATATTATGAACTCAAAAATGATTTATATTTTACCAAATTCAAAACATATCAGTTGCATTAATTAATTTAAAAATTAATTCCAGTCATCAAAACAAATAGCGTGTTCTTAAGAAATAATAACTATCAAAAGATTGACACTTGTTTATGTCTCGTTTAAATGTGAAATTACATCCAATGACCAACATTGTATTAAATTGTAAAAATATATTCTAAATATACTTTAAAACCACTCAAATTAATAATTTATCACTATTAATTATTTCTATTGAAAAAGTTGTTTTTAATTAAAATTTAGTAATTTTCACTATTCATCAAAATATGAAAGTTATCCGAAAATCACAAAAATTTCACCCTAAGCTAATTTCGATATTCCGAATCCAAAAATGAAGTCCATTATGAAAAATAGAAAATAAAAATTTCAAAAAGTGGTTATTACTATTCATAACGTCTAGTTTTAATAATATTTTAATAGCATATCGTTGTTGAGCGAAACTTGGTGATGCGTACAACACACGCTATCGTGGAAGGTCGCGATTGCATGAAATTCAAGACAGGTCAGATATGTGTGTTTTGAAAGCTCCTTTTGGTGTAGCGTATAACACAAGACATTAATGAAATTAAAAAGAATATTTTTCATAAAATCTCGGGGTGTTACATTTCTGCTACTCAGTTTCTACTAGAATTTGTGGGGATGTAATTGAGGTCATGTTGGAAACTGAAATTAGACATTGTTGAGAGGAATATAAGGATGGGGTTATAAAATTAGTAACAAAATTATGCTTAATATTGATAGTAAATAATTCTACAAATAAGAAAAAAAGCCTTTCGAAAACTACATTTTCAATAGGTCAGTGAGATTAATATTCAATTATATTCATTCTCTTCAGTGAATTGAATTTTGTTAAATTGTGATCATATTTTATATCATAAAAATTTATATTATATAATAATTTCAAATTAATTTCATATCATAATTTTAAAAACAATATATATTTTAAATAACATGGTTATTGTTAATATGTGTTCATTGGGGACTAAACAATGCTCATTGATGTTAAAATCTCCTATTTAATTTACTATTTACTATCATATGGAAATTTTTCAACCATATATCATATAAGGATCTTTGATGGACCAACATGGATCAATTAATCATGTAATGAACGTGGTTTTATATTTATCTCTATATAAATTAAAATTTATTTTATCCACAAATCAAAAAATGACACCACCACACCTCTCCCATTCATAAGCCCAAATCTATCTGGTTCAACCAATAAAATAAAAAATAACTTTCCTAATTCCATCCCCATATTTTCTAGTCTATATATTGATAAGTAATCCTTTTCATCTTTTAATTTTCTTTAAACATAAATAGGTTTTCCAAATAAGATATATTGATCATAACTGGGCATTTTATTGTATTTAATCACCATTCACCTAAAATTATCCATCAAATATTATTAAATAGTATCATAATAATATACAATATAATCATATATTAATATTTTAGTGGTATAAGAAAGATCCATCTCATCTCCCATCAAATTGGAAATGAAATCATTTCATGTGTGTACGCTGTAATCCCACCTCACGAAAAAATGTAATTTGATTTCCATTAGAAAGTATCATGGGCTAATATAATGAAGGATTTGATGTATATATATATATAAATATTATGTTAATTAATTATTTATAGGTATTTATGTGTAATATGATATTAACCATTCATCATTTTTATTCATTAGAAAATGATATTGTCGCTCTTGCATACTTTTGGAAAACCACTTCCAATAAACGATGTGATAATATTTTTGTTTAGATTTCACATGGATGTTAACATGTATACATTTAATAGAAATATAAGATATATATTATACAAATATAGATTCTCTAAATTTTATTTAATATTTATAATTAATTCATTTAATTCATCGTGACAATGGAAACATCATTAATCCATAAGGATGATGAATATTTATAAAGAATGGTGTAAATCATTTTCTATATTTATGTTATTGGATGAAATATAATTAATATATATTATATTTAAAAAAATTAAATTATATGTAATATTTAACGAAGATAAAATTAAATTGATGGTATATACCAACCCAATACATTAATTAAAAACACATTAGTTGTTAACCTAAACATGATTTAAACTCTGAATAGATAAAATATTGATGGGTAATGTTCTAAAGAGAATCATAAATGATATTAAAAAAATATTTCTTTTCTATAATTTATGTATAATAATAATTTTTTATTAAATGTATGGTAAAATATATATTATGATTTTTGATGCATGAGGTTATGGATTTCTAGTCACTCTTTTATTTAGAGTATACATATTCAATATTCACCACTAACTTATTTTGGGTGGTGTATATACTAATTAAATAAAATTTTATATCATGAATATCCTTATGTTAATTATAAATAATTATTCATTATGTAATATTATATAATTAATATTAATATTATATTTTTATCAATTTTTTATGTTGATTTTCATCTTACAAATATTTCTATAGGATCATTTCGTATCCCAAACTGTTTCTTTTGTTTGGCGTGCACTCAACTGATATAATTTAACATTAATAATTATTATAAAACATTTTGAGATTTAAATATCCACATATGGTTATTTATTTCATGTGACTAATAATTCATATATTTTAAATGTGGTGACAGTTTTATGTTATAAACATATAGTTAATTGAAATTAATTGTTGTAAATATTCGGGTAACAAATTATTATTATATATCAGTCAAAAGATTAGTTATTTTATTCTCAAAATGTTATTTATGAAGAATTTAATTTTATAACATTTGAAATAATATATTTACTAAATATTGCAAAATAATATTTTATAGAATATCAACATTATATCACAATTAGTTAAAAATATAATTCTACATCCATTTCAAATTTCATTAAAAATGAATTAAATAATTTATTTATCTTTATTATTGCACTGTGTAATGAAATTTATATCCATGTTCAAATTTATACAATATTATTTGATACAAATGTACTTGTCTATTTATAGACATGGAACTTTTGAAAATTTATAGATAATGTGTTAAGAATATTTATTTTAATGTATACAACATGAAATGTATTTTACAACATCATAAATAATCAACGATTTAATGTCACGACCTGCCCCCTGGGACCCATATCGTGACTACACCAAGCTCTCCTTCCATAGGCCATGGGCTAGCGATTAGCACCAAAGGCATAAATCCCTAAACTGGGAAGGTAATTCCATTATAATTGTAATCAAACATATCATAGTATACAACTTGAAGAAAAACACTAAGTAAACCTGTATATAAAATAAGTAATAGAAAGTAAATGGGGCTGGAAATACAAGCCCAACCAGAATGTACAAGTACAACTGAAAGCAAGTACAACTGAAGAAAAGTAAATAAGCTATTGGGTAATCTTTTGGGGATCCTACCTGATATGTAGGTACAGGTGACCTCCTCGACACTCTCGTCCATCCGTCTGCTCCGTGTACCATTACATCGAGTGGTCCAACTTCGAGTACCATCTAGTCCAGCTACTCTCTTCCTCAGTCAACACTATCCGTCATCTGCAACCAAATCAACGAGGTACGGGAATAGCCCGTGCAGGGGTGATTATAACGATGCTCAGTAGGGACCTTAAGACCCTTAAGGTCTCACAAAATCCAACAAAGATAAACCAAAAAGTATGAAATCAATGATTAACCATTATTTAGGTATATAGCCTTATATATACCTAAGTTATCCTATAACCCATCTCAATCATAAGGAAAACACAAAATTCATTGACTCAACTCAAATGAGAATTTTCATTATTGAAACCATGGCTACTAGAGAAATCCTACTCTATCGAGTACAGTGGGCCTGTCACGAAACCAATATGCTTCTCACTAAACATGGACTGCTGAGGTACACCTCCTGTCGACTAACGCGGGTCTTCTTCCAACTACCTGGAACTACTCTGTTGTGGGTCTGCCGCCAACTACCAGGCGCTCCCCCAAATTACCTGCAGATGTACTCCTCCTATCGAGTACCACGGCTCTGCTTCCAACTATCAGGCGCTCCTCCTCCATGGGTCTGCCGCCAACTACCAGGCTCTCCCCACTGATCTAGTCGAATCACTCTGAGTCGAATCGGTCATGCAGTCATCAGGTCTCAGCCAGCTACTTGGTCCTCGTACTCTATTCGCACACCTATAGAAAAATCCGCTCCACGAGCTACTAGTCGATACTCTAACTGCTATGAAGTCCCACGAAGAAGTATCTCAATGATTTTCTATGTCTTAGGGGTATAAACCAAGAAATATGTGTCCAAGACACAATGACGAGATGACCAAGACATTTTCCAAAATGTACACGTCGTGTTGGTATGGTTACACGCCGTTTCTTCATACCTCGGGTATTTCCAGTGAACAATGGCATGTGTCAAAAGGATGTTCATGTTGAAAAGTAATTACACGGCGTGTGGTATATTTACTCTCCATACCCAAGAATCTGGGGTCGGCTCTGTGTACACTGTCCATGTGCCTGTACACGACCTCAACCCATGTTCTCCAACTCGTGTAACTGAAACATGGGGTATCCCTTTTCATTGGCCATCATGTCCATGTAGTGGAGTACATGCCCGTGTACTTCACCCGTGTATGTGTATCCCTGGGATACATGCCAAGTCTCGCAATGTCCCCTCATTCATGATGCATATGAGAGTATACGTCATGTCATCAGACCATGTGATTCTTCTTGTGTTAGTGTATTTTCCTAAATACACACTGTGTGTTGTGTATCCACGTCTTCCTGGCCATGTGGAAAGTACATGCCGTGTGACTGGGGTCACACACGGTGTGCTAACCGTTTGAAACTCAAACCCAAGACACAGTACGGCCGTACTACACGGCGTGTCCTTCGAGAGTACACACTGTGAATTCTCGAATTTTCTAGAAACAACGCCTCTGGCCAGCGCGCCTCTCTTGATGCATGTTCTTTGCTCTGATGGTCCAATTTCCACGAAACTGTAGACTTTAGGTATCCCTGATGTTATGAAGTCATTTTCGGTGTTTTCCGGCCTCCGATCTTCTCCAAAAACACATTTTGATTCTTCTGTATGTGAAAGTGGCGAAGAACGGTCCTTCCGTTCTGGTCTGATTTGTCGCCCTCTATTGTCACCGCACCTCTGCTAGGTCATCGTGACGTTTGATTTCCATTATAGAATCATTTCATCACAAAATGAACCTGAAACGATCCGTTGTTCGTTTCCAAAGAAGAATGTGAAGATCAAAAAAATATTCACATGAATGGCGGAAGGAATTGGGCCGTGTTAATTTGGCATTTTCCTTCCACATTAGTTTGATAGCAAGTAGATCAAGAGGAAACAATTCAATCATTGAAGAAGGATTAACGTTTCTCAAAACAAAATCACACCCCTACATCATATCATTTTTCGTTGACGATGCCGCAGAAAGGAGGATGTCTTGTTGTTGATGTCCGAAATGAAGAAGTCGAGGATGGATTCATCGTTGTTCTTCATGGAAAACACTCCCTTCTTTGTTCTGGTTGAAGAATAATGAAGGTGTCTGTCGTTGGTGAATGAAGCATTCATCATTCTTTGGTGGTCATTCTTAATTGGAGAGTTCCTTCCTCATCAATTATCCTATCTAACAAATAAATGATGCCAACAAAAATGAAATAATAGATTTTCTATTTTTTTTATTTTTTTCCAGAATTCAAAATGAGAATTAATTAGGGTGGCTCCACATAATGAATTCTTGTGTGTAGGCACAAATTAATTAATGGTGTCCAAGATAATTCCTGGGTGGTGGCTCTATAAGTGGGGAGATCAAGAGGTTTTTCCCCGCTTAAGGGGGAGTTAAAAAGGATTAACCTCGGGTGGTCTCCACCACTTTAATTGATAAGATGTGTTTAGACCTTGGGTGGACCCCACCACCATAACCTCTCATGGAAGATTTTGGTGTGGTGGCCCCCCACCTCTAACCTTCTCTTTGAGGTTTTAACCATCAAATAAAAATATACTACACACTTTATTTTTATTTTGTTAATTTTTAAAAATTCCAAAAACTAACTTTCATTCTCGACCAACTACCTTCGAGGTGAAAGTCTTCTTAAGCGAATACTGGCAGTGCGAGTTCAACTGTGCCCTCAGAATCCAATTCTGAGCAACGGTTCAAAAGTTATAAAAACTCAGTCGTACATTTACTGAACGTACCAGAACACAACTTAAAAAATTGATTCTGGGCACACCAGGCCTCAGAATGGTGCGTTGTCAGTTTTTACGGACTATTAAAACTCCCATGTAGTTAAGAAAAAATATTCCACAAAATTTATGGGTATTTATATTCTCCCCACCGTAGGGATTTACGTTCCAATATGATACAACTCGAACTATGGGAACAAATGGGGGTACTGAGCATGCATCTAAGCCTCCCGCTCCAATGTTCTCTCCTAGAGGTTTCTGTGCTGCCAGCGAACGCACACCTGAGGTATTGATCACCCACGTAGGACCCGATCTTTTTAATCCTCAATATCTACTGGATCCTCCGTGAAAGTCACCCAATATATGATGTCCAACTATCCATGGTTGATGATGTGTGAAGGGTCATGCATGTATCTCCTCAGATGAGATATGTGGAAGACCTCTTGCACCCGGTGAAACTGAGGTAGAAGAGCTAAGTGGTAAGCCACCTCACCAACTCTATTTAGGACGTGGAAAGGTCTGATAAACCTTGGATATAACATTAAACCTTGAGAAAATCTCTATAGACCTCATTTAGGGGAGACTCATAGAAAGACATGGTCACCATCCTCGAACACCAGAGGTCTATGTCTCCTGTCAGCATACAACTTCTGTCTACTCTCTGCAGTCTTCAACTGCTCCTGGATGATCTGAACCTTCTCTGTGTTATCCTTCACCATCTCTGGTCCCACTAGTGCTGACTCCCCAGGGTCAGTCCAGCAGAAGGGTGATGTGCAACGTCGCCCTTACAACGCCTTGAATGGTGCCATCCCTGTGGTGCAGTGATAGATATTGTTATACGCAAACTCCACCAAAGTCAAGTGATCCTCACAGCTGTGACCGAAGTCGTGGACACATGCACGTAGCATGTCCTCGAGGGTTTTAATGGTCTACTTAGTATTACCATCTGTATGAGGATGGAAGGTGGTACTCAGACATAGCAGCATCCTCAAAGCTTCCTACAACCCCTTCCAACGCTAGAAAGTAAAATGTGTGTCACTATCAGAGACAATATAAGAATGTACATCATGTAAATGAACAATCTTCTACACATAGAGGCGTCCCAATCTCTCTACTGAACCCTGCTATCTGATCGGTAGGAAGAGGGATGTCTTGGTGAGTTAGTCAACAATCACCCAAATCGAGTCGTGACTCCTGTATGTATGTAGAAGACCCGTCACAGAGTCCATGGATATCCCATCCCACTTTTACTCTTAGACCTCTAAGGGCTAAACCAAATCTGCATGTACCTGGTTCTCTAGCTTCACTTGCTGATATGTTAGGAACCCTAAGACAAACTCTTCTACTGCCTTCCTCATACCTGGCCACTTGTGCTATCACTAAATATCCTAGTACATCTTCGCCACTCCTAGATTTAAGACTATATGAGATGTGTGAAACATCCTCAACAATTCCTCCTAAAGTGACACTGGCACCATGCTACGTCCTCTGAAGAGTATGACATGCACCCCACGTTCAGAAAATACATCAGGTGCTAGCCCGATGAATATCTGAGCACGTCGTGTCTCATAGTCAGTGTCCCCATATTGTGCGTCCCTGGCTCACTGATGATGTGGGGGAGTGACCATAAGAGACTATAGGAATGTTGCTCTATCTATATGCACAAATTATATCTGTTAAGAATCCAGCTGCTCTGTCACCTCTTCTAGAAGCTATATACCAGTCCTACTACTGAGTGCATCTGCAACAATGTTCTGCTTCCGGGAGTATAGACTATCTCGAAGTCATAGTCCAGGAGGAAATCAAGCCAACGCTGCTATATCAGGTTCCTGTCCTTCTGAGAGAAGATATACCTGAGACTCTTATGATCAGAGTACATGGTAAAACACTCACCTATCAGATAGTGTTGTGAAATCTTCAAGGAGAAGACAACTGCTGCTAACTCTAGGTCATGGGTAGCGTAGTTCTACTCGTTCTTTCTAAGCTGCTGAGAACCATATGCGATCACTGCTCACTCTTGCATCAGGACATACCCAATTCTGGTTCCTGATGCATCGTACTAAACTACGTACTCTACGCCTTCTTCTGGAAGCCTCAAGATGGGGGAACTAGTCACCCTCTACCTCATCTCTTGAAATCTCTATTGGAATCTCTCCGACCACATAACGGGTTTCCCCTTCTTTGTAAAGGCTAATAGTGGTGTTTCAGCTCTGGTGAAGTTTGGAACGAACCTTGGATAGTACCCAGCCAAACTGAGAAAACATCGTACCTCCATCACACTCTTGGGTGGCTCCCAAGGATGTACTGCCTCAATCTTCGCTGGATCCCCGACATCTCCAGCCTCTGATATGATATTTACCAATAATTGAATCTCTTGAATCTAAAACAGGCACTTTGAGAGCTTACCATAAAGTTGGTGATCTCGATGTGTGTCCAGTACTACCTGCAAATAGTAGGCATGTTCCTCTTTAGTATTTCAGTAGATCAGAATGTAGTCAATGAAGACTATGGAAAATCGATCGAGGTATGTCTGGAAGATCCTGTTCATGAGACTCACGAACACTGTTAGAGTGTTGGTTACACCGAAGGTCATAACCAAGAACTCATAGTGGCCATAAAGACACTTGAATTCCATATTCTACACATCCTCGTCTCGAACTCTGAGCTGGTGATAGCCTTATTTGAGGTCAATCTTCAAGAACCACCGTTCTCCCTTCAGCTGGTCAAAGAATTGATCAATCCTCAGGAGTGGGTACTTGTTATTCACAGTCACCTGGTTCAGGTGACGGTAGTCGAAAAAAACCTTAGGATCCCATCCGTCTTCTTGGTGAACAGAATCAGGGGTGCCCAGGGAGAAACACTAGGCCATATGAATCCCTTCTCCTGCAAGACCTCCAGCTGTACCCACAGCTCACGAAGCTCAGCTGGAGCCAGTCGATATGCTCGAGTAGATATGTGTGTCATCCTAGGGTACATGTCAATTTAAAATTCCACCTCTCTACAAGGAGGTAGTCCTGAAAAATTTTCAGGGAAAACATTCGTGTACTGGTCCACCACTACAGGATATGTTGGACTCACCACATCAACTGCTCTGAGTGTAAGGAAAGCCAACTGTTGAGTGATCGGCTGTACCCTCCTATGAGTAAGTCCATCATGTACTTCCAAGGATCCCTTGTCACCGGTGAAGGTAAACCTGGTCCCATCCATGCATAAACACCGCACGTTTCACCTAATATAGTCGATCTAAGCATGGACTGCAGATAATCAGTACATACCCAAGATGACGCCGTGAGGCCTCGACGCCGCTACTATGAGATCCTAGCCGAATCTCTCACCTCCTAGTGTAAGAACTCACTTATGGAACAAGAGTCTAATTGTCGAATCATCTCCTGTATTTTTCTCTAGCCATAAGGATCGAACTAACGGCTCTATCAGAATCTCCGAGATCCAAACGAGGGATGTGGAAATAAAATTGTTTCTAGCACATGTGTCTATAAGAACTGCAGCTAAGGTGGAATAGACATAGATATTCATTTGTAAAATCTCTAGAGATCCTCCATCGTAAGCCTCAGCTACCTGGAACTAAGGTCCCCCCCTGTCCACCTGCTCCTTGCAGTCGGGGTGGACCTCTTAGTGCTGGTGGGGGTAACACCTCGTAACATCGTCTACTGCGAGCTACACATCCAGCTCCTCTACCAAGTATGCGTCCTCCCTGTGGACCGCCTCGTTCGAACCTATTCCTCTGCCTGGGAGGTCCTCCAACTATCTACTATCCAACAGAACAATGGGAAGGATAGTCATGAGCCATATTACCATGCCCTCCACATGAGTGACACCACCCACTCCTAGTTATACAAGCTCTGTCTCCACTCCAGGTGCCCCACACAACTGATCCTAAGTCATGTGGTCAACCACTCGTAGGATTTGTCCGCTTGGACCTCTACGACATTTGTCTACTACCAGCTGAAAAATACTTCGCTGCATGTCGGCTAGTGATGGTATTTCTCTTGGTGACCGCTCAGCAAGGAAACTCTCCCCTTGGAGGGCTCTCTCTAACACCCCCGCCTACCTCGGAATGGTGAGTGAGATCATCGGGGATTTGATCTCTCGCCTGAGTCCCTAATCGGAGTTCTATTCCCAGATGAATAGGTCCCATACCATATCTGTGGAGTAGCACGAGAGGTCGGTGAACATCACTGAGTACTGTGCTACTGTCATGCTACCCTACTGTAGATGCAGTTGCTTCTATATCCACACCGCTCGAATGGTGTCTGGGAAAAACTCTAGTCGCAATAGGCTCTCGAAGTCTGCCCAGTGTAGCATCGCCTCGTCATTCACCAAGAGAATTATTCTCCATCATCTACCTATTTCATCATAAAGGAGGCTGGAAGAACGGATCACCATGAAGTCGGGTGGTGACCCCACCACTCTAAATACTCTCACCATAGCCACCAGGCAATCCTCTACTGCCTGTGGGTCTGTCTCTCCCCTGAACCTGGGAGGCCTCTGGTGCTGCGACTCGTGCAATGCACTCAAATGGCGTGCATCGTCTGCTGCATGGGCTGGTGGCATCGGTGGCCCAACGGGAAGTAGTACCACTGGTGCCTCCGCTGGTAAAGTGCCCTGTATTGAGGCCTTGTCACTCGGTGGGCTATTCGAGCATACAAATCTCGAGGCTCTAACTGGTCGTCCGTAGGGAGGCATCCTAAATGAAACAGATTCGATGTGGTGAAAATAATATACCTGGTGAGCCGACCTGGTTGCACTGACTTAAAGAATTCATTTGAAAACACACAGGCAATCAGTGTTTTCGTGCACTTAGTCGGAAATCAGAAGTCAGGGTCCTGATGTATTGATACGTCAGCTTCCTGCACCAACACATGACTCCCTGAACTGAAAACCACACTTAGTACCCTTAACACTATTGATTCAATGAAAATAAAGATCAGAGTTCTCAGTTCTACGTTAGAACTAACTCCTTTGATACCAATTCTTCATGACCCATCCCCTGGGGCATGTATAGTGACTACCTTGAGCCCACCTTCCATAGCCCAAGGGATGGCGACTAGAAAAAAGGAGTAAATCCCTAAACTGGGAATGAATTTACTTTATAATTTTAAACAAACACACCAGAGTACACAACTAGAAGAAAAACACTAAGTAAAAGTGTATACAAAATAAGTGCTAGAAACTAAAAGGGGCCGAAAATAAAATCCCAATAGGAATGTACAAGTACAACTGAATGAAATTACAACTGAAGAAATTTAAAGCAACTACTGGGTCATCCTCCGAAGTTCCTACCATAAGGGTAGGTAAAAATGTCCTCTTCAATAGTCTCATCCATCAGTCTACTCCATGTACCGTCATGCCGAGTGGTCCACCTCTAGGTACCGTCCAGTCCTGCTACTCTCTACCTCAGTCAGCGCTTTCCATTGTTGGAAACCAACAGAACGAGGTGCGGGAAAAGACTGTGTAAGGTTGATTATAACGATACCCAGTAGGGACCCTGAGACCCTCATGGTCACGCAAAATCCAATAAAGATAATCCTCAAAGTATGAAATAAACAGATAACCATTACTTAGGCATAGGCCCATACATATACCTAAGTTATCCAGTATCCCATCTTAATCATGACGAAAAAACAAAATTCATTGACTCAACTCAAACCAGGATTCTCATTATCGAAACCACGATTGATGGAGAACTCCTTCTCTATCGAGTACAGTGGGCATGTCACAACACCAATGCGCTTCTCACTAACCTTGGACTATTTAGGTACCCTTCCTGTCAATTACTGCGGGTCTGCTGCAAACTACCAGGCGCTCCTCCATTGTGGGTCTCCTGCCAACTACCAGGCCCTCATCCACCGTGGGTCTGCCGCCAACTACCAGGCACTCCCCACTAGGATAGTAGAATCACTCCGAGTCGAATCGGTCAAGAAGTCATTAGGTCTCAGCCAGCTACTAGGTCTCCGTACTCTGTCCGCCCACCTATGGAAGAATCCTCTCCACGAGCTACTGGTCGATACTCCAACTACTACAAAGTCCCACTAAGAAGTATTTCAATGATCTGACATGTCTTAGTGGTTGAAACCAAGCAATACGTGTCCAAGACACAATGACGAGAAGACGAATACATTTTCCAAAAAGTACACAGCTTGTTGGTATGGTTACATGTTGTGTCTTTATACATCGGGTATTGACCATGTACAATGACATGTGTTGAAAGGATATTTTTGTAGAAAAGTAAGTAAATGGTGTGTGGTATGGTTATATGACATATACAGGCATCTAGGGTCGGCTCCGTGTATGCTGGCCATGTGCCCGTACATGGCCTCAACCCATGTTCGCCAACCTGTGTAACTAGTACATGCGGTATCCTGTTTCATTGGCCTTCCTGGTTGTGTAATAGAGTACATGCCAGTGTAATTCACCCGTGTCCATGTATCCCTGGGATATACACCAGGTCTCTTGAAGTCCCCTCTTTCATGCTACGTTAGAGGGTACACTGTGTGTCATCAGGTCGTGTGATTCTTCTCGTGTCCGTGTATTTCCCATAATTCACACCATGTTTCGCGTGGCCGCATCTTCCAGGCTATGTGGAAAGTACACCCCATGTGACCGGGGTCACACGCCGTGTGATATTTATTTGATGCTCGAACCCTAGCCGAAGTACGCCCGTACTTCACAGCGTTTCCTTCGAGAGTACACGCCGTGTATTCTAGAATTTTCCAGAAATGATGCCTCTGGCCAGCGCGCCTCTCGTGACTCTCATTCTTTGTTCTGCTGGTCTGATTTCCACGAAACCACAGACTTTAGGTCGGCCCAATGTTATGAAGTAATTTTAAGTGTTTTAAGGCCTCTGATCAGCTCCGAAAAAATGTTTTTATTCCCCCTCATGGGAAAGTGGTGAAGAACGGTCCTTCCGTTCAGTTTTGATCTGTCGCCCGCTATCGCCGCCGCACCTCCGCTAGGTTGTCGTGAAGTTGGGTCTTTTTTCCAGAATCGTTGCATCGAAAAATGAACCCACAATGATCTATTGATCATTTCCGAAGAATAATGTGACATTCATACCAATATTCACAAGAACGACAGAAGGAATTGGGCTGTGTGAGTTTGGCTCGGTCCTTCCACATTAGTTTGACAGCAAGAAGATCAAGAGGAAACAATTCAATCATGGAAGGAAGGATTAAAGTTACTCAAAACCAAATCACACCCCTAAATCGTATCGTTGTTTGTTGACAATATCGCAGAAAGGCGGATGTCTATTTTTTGACGTCGGAAATGAAGAAGTCGAGGATGTCATCATTGATGTTCTTCAAGGAAGGCACCCCCTCATTTGTTCCGATTAAAGAAGGAAGAATGTGTCCGTCATTTTTGGTTGAAGCGTTCTTCATTATTCGGTAGTCGTTCTTCATTTGATAGTTCCTCTCTCATCAATTATCCCTTCCAACAAATGAATGATGCCAACAAAAAATGAAATAATAGATTGTCTATTATTTTAATTATTGGCATGAATTGAAAAGGATAATTAATTAATGGGGTGCTCCACTTACTTAATTCTTGTGTGTATGAACAAATTAATTAAGGGAGTCTAAGAGATTTCATGGTTAGTGTCTCCATAAGGGGGGTGGTCAAGATGTTTCTCCACACATAATGGGGAGTTGAAGAGGTCTATCCTCAGGTTTTCCCCACCACTTTAATTGATAAGAGGTGTTTAGACCTCGGGTGGGAGCCACCAGCATAGCCTCTCAAGGGAGGTTGTGGTGTGGTGGCCCCCACCTCTAACCATCCCTTGGAGGTTTTAACAACCAAATATAAATAAATACACCCATTATTTTTATTTAGTTTATACCTAACAACTTTAAAAACTAACTTTCATTCTTGATCGACTGTCGTGGAGGTGAAAGTCTTCTTAAGCGAATATCGATGCTACGAGTTCAACGGTACCCTCATATTTCAATTCCAAGCACTGGTTAAAAAGTTATAAAATCCCGCTCATACGTTTAATGAACGTACCCAAACAAAACATAGGAAATTGATTCTGGGCACACCAGGCCTTGGAATCATGTGCCATTAGTTTTTACAGACTCAAAAAATTTCCATGTATTAATGAAAAACGTTTTCACATAATTATCAGGTCATTACATTTAAATATTCCATTAAATGTATGAAATGATATTCTCAAATAATATTGAATCACTTTGAGATTATATGAATATTAATTGAAATTAAATAATTTTATTCAAAAAGATATTTTACACACAACGCCATATTTATATTGGATTATACGAGCCACTCAGTTTAAAAAAATGATATGTATTATTAATATTATTATTAAAATCTGATATTTATCATATTTTAATTAAAAATAGTCTTTTTAATAGTGATAAGATCTTTTAATTTTCTTGATTTAATGGTTTTATATAATGAAAAACTTGATAAAAAGTAAATTATTTTTAGAAATATAATTTGTATTTTTAAATTTTATCAAAATAATTATTTTATTATTGTGAAAAAATTGAAATATATATTTTTCAATAAAAAAATATTTTATTTTAAAAAATGAATATAATTTTTAATTATTCATATAATATATCTATTGGTGTAAAATAGGTAATTAAAATATTTTATACTTATAAAAATTTTCTCATTCAAAAACTGGTTTTTCATCACGTATGGTGGTTGAATGTTATATAAATTTCACCCTGGTTTTTGAATTGATTTTTTTTAAATGAATCCTAAATATGGAATTAGAATAAGTTATATTTTTAATACATTAAAAATTGTTTTTGACCATTTTGAATATATAATGTAGTAAAACTGTATAATTATAATCAAGTTGAAAATTTTTTTTCCCACAGATAAACAAAAATTATAATCGATAAAATGAAATATAAGAATGCACATTACCTACCAATAAATTGAACATATATATTCTAATATATTGAATTTTAAATCATTGGGACTTGTGTTAAGATGATGATATGTGTTAACAATTTTTATTCAAAAAATCATATTGAAGGTAATAATGGGAAAAATATAATCATTACATTTAAAAAATATTAATTAATAAATACATTGGAGAAATTAATATTATTTTTCATAAATTTTTTCAACAATTGAAAAAATTGAAACATCATTTATTCTTATACATAGAATAACAGATCAAGGAATATTTAAATTCATTATATATATATATATATATCACATAGTTAATTACCTTAAATAAATATATAATAATTATAGATGATATTGTTATCATGGTAAAAATTCTATAAATTATATAACCAATATAATTGTAAAAGGACCAAAAATGATAAACCTAACCATAGAGTGAGCATGACGGTGTTCTTACCTAGAAAATAATTTTAACAAGGAATAATAATTAAACAGGTAATAAATGGGTAAACTTATATAATATATGATAAAATTTATGTGATTATTTTCATGGAATAGAATTATAATTGATTTATATGATTAAAAAAGAGAATATAATACTTTCAAACAAAGTGTCGGTCAATAAAAGATGTTTTTCTCTCATTTTTCATTCAATGAGACATATATTGAACTTTACACCTATCAAATTTTATGAGTTTAATATACAACCAATTTGATATTTAATATCCTGAAATTATTTTTTCTCATGATATTTTCCATCAAATATTACTCTTCTAAAGGTATTATGATTCATCATTACTATAGCAGTAATGGTTTTATGATACACCCACATCATTTTTATAAATTGTTTATGTTTATGTATTTTATGATTAATCATATAATCATTATCTCTAAAATCTCATGAATATTATTCAATTTTGTTTATTTCGTGAGAATATCTTTTTTCCCTTAATTTGTTTCTCTTTTTAAAATTATGAGATCAATAGAAATTATATAATTATTTCTTCGGACAAAAATACCTTTACATCCAAATCCATAGTTAAAAAAAATAATGTTTTTATTGCTCAACACTAATTTGTAAGAGAAATTTTTTCTGTTTGTTTAAATTTAAAAAAATTAATTGAATCATTATTTATTTTTCCAAATAATTCTTTTTTGGATTTTACTAGACTTTCAAATGTAATCATACACTTAATTAGTATTAAATGATCATAATTTCTTGAAATAATGATCATTCAACGTTTTAAGAATCACATTACATGTTTTAATAGTTATATTAAAATAAAAGCCCTTATAAAATATTTTATTCGTTTCATTATTTAAATGGTGTTTTTCAAATTTGAAGTTTTTTTGGGAGAAAATATTTTACATTATTTTTAATGATTATTTTTTACATTTCTATTGTAATTTTCATAAAATATGATTTTGAAGAAAAAAGTTTGAAAATATTATTTTCAAATAAGAAATGTTATTTTCATCATGAAATATTCCAAGTGATATTTCAAAATAATTTTACATCAATGATGTTATACAATGATGTTAGTTTACCATTAATTTGGATAAGATTAATTGATAATATGATTATTCATTAACTATATGGTAACTATTTATATTGATTAATTTTTTATGAAAACCCATTTTTCACTACATGAGTTATTATGTGATGATATAATTAATTTTTTATAATATTTTTGGAAAAGATAAATATTTTTTCATTTCTGATAGTAGGGAACTAGAACTATCATAAATGAATTTGGTAATGATTTACATATTGGAATATAATAATTTGAAACATGTCGATGAGATTAGTCTTCTATGTGAAGTAATTGAGTGATGATCCACTATGGGAAACATGTGTGTCCTGATCTACAATGGGAATAACCTGATGAGTTCTGATATACTATGTTGACGAGATATGTATCAATCATGAAATATGAAATGGATTACGTCATTTATGATCATAGAAAACATTTACAATAAGATATTATAGGGTATGATTGTTTTATGTATATTTATCAGTCTATTAGGTTATGTTTTCAGAAATGAAAATTATTTATTCCAAGATTTATTTTTAGAATCAATTATATGTTGGGTGTGAACATAATAATCTATTATAGTGATCATATATCTGTATTCATAACATCTTCATTAATAAGATGTTATATTGATATCTAATATTTTTACCCTTATTGAGTATCTGAGCTCACACATTATTATGTTTCCTTCCCAATGTTATGATTAATTCTTTAGGTAGGTCATTCATAAGATGATTACTATGTGAAAATATCATTATGGGATATATAGAAGATATTTCATAAAATATGAATTTTTTATTTCAAGTCTCCAAAGACACTAAACTATTATAATACCTAGATATGTGTTTTTAATGTATTTAATATTTATCTGAAATATATTTATATTTATATATTAATTAAATGGGTCTCATAATTGGTTTTAAAGGAATGTTATATGATTTTATTGGAAATTATGATTGAAAAAATTACTAAGAACCTTGTGACAAGAATAGGTATAGGATAAAATTCTAATGTTTTGGTAAGATGGTAATTTAATGGTTCTCAAAAAAATTCATCACTCACAAGATAATTTAAGTGTAAATGGTTCTACCATAGTGGTACCTAGAGTTAGTAATTCCCAAAAAGATTCATAATTCTTAAATAAAAATTACATGGTTCATAAAAATGAGTGGTACAACACATCAAAATTATCATTGTATAATTTTTTAATCTTTTAGAAAATTTAAAATTTTCATTTAAAAGATAAAAAACTTTTTATTATTATGACTTTTATTATAGTTTAGAGAACTTAAAAAAAGAAAAAATATATATTTTAGAATGACTATTTAAAATTTACCAAAGATATGAATTGATTTTTTGTTTTAATTTGTACAAAATTCATGGAATATCCCACATATATAACCAATAAATGTTTTAATGATTCAATTATACTTATAAATGATTATTTTCAATGAATTTTATTTATGAATTATTTTATTATTTTAAAATTTTATAAATTATTTTCATGGTTTAATGATATTTTAATTCTGCGAATGTTTTAAATTATTTTAGATGATTCTATTATATGTTTCCAAGTTTGTTTTAAGATAGATTTATTTTGAAAATGATAAATTATTTAAAATGTTTTATCACTATTTCTGTAACACCCCAAGCTTCCATGGTATGCTTCTCTTTGAATAATACAGTAGCGTGTGTTGTACGCAACTTCGACTTCTAACACACACCAAAACCAATCAAATTAGCCATTATTAATTTTAATACCCACTTTTTGAAGTTTTATAAATTTTAACATTCAAAATGGACTTCATTTTTGGATTCAGAATGTTGAAATTATCCTAGGATGAAATTTTGGTATTTTTCTGAAAACTTTCAATTTTTTATGAATAGTGAAAAAGAATTAGTTATTGGTTAAAACCGACATTTTATTTAAATAATTATTTATTTTATTTAAATTAATTATTGGTCAAATAAGATAACTAATACCTATATAAGTTCAATTTAATTCATTGGAGTTAGTTTATAATTATTTTAGATATATAAAAAATTTATTGAACTTTTCACCGTCTTTTACCCATCTCCTAGAAAATTTTCAAATTCACATAAAACATAATTTTACCACATCGATGAGTGGAATTTATAAAATCCACGAGACATGGTTAATATAAATGATTAAAATGTGGTTCAATAAGATAAAAATAATTTTTGGTGAATAGTAACTTTTTACTTTTATTTACCGTGGTTAAAAGTAAATAGGGTAATTAAGGGTAAAATTTATATTAATATTACATTAACACGTGTCATAATTTTATTGGACAATGTTATCTCGACCAAAAAAAACTTTAGGAATAAAATATTATCATTTAGGTCAACTTGGATTAGATTAGGACATTTATTATTATTTAATTCAAAGAAGAGTTAAAAGAGCTAAAATCAAGGTTTAATTACTAAAACATTTTTAATATTGGGTTATACATAATATAAATTCGATTTTAAATATTCATTATAAAGATAAAAAAATTTAATACGTAATTATATTTTGTTTATAATTTTTATACTTTAAATAATTTAATTTATTTATGACACAATGGTGATGCAGTAATTACCTAATTAATGAAATATTAAAATAATTGATATTATAAATATCCAAAAAATGTAATTTGAGACTTTTTATGAATTAAACTAATTTAATAGGTTAATACGACATGTTATTATTGATTTAATTATGTTTTTTCGAAGTAATCATGCTGTTATGATTTTCACAAACATCAAATACCAAATAGGGTCAAAATTGACATAAAAGAGTTTTTAGAACAAATATTATATTATTAATTCATATTGATGTAACATCCCAGGAAAATAAAGAATAAAACATTATCATATTTATTAATATTTACTAATTAAATATTAATTTTACTTTAAAGGGGATGCTATGTTCGATAGCGTACCCGATAAGCAACAAAGAGTTTCTTTGAAATCTTACGTTGCACACTAGTAATAAAAAAATATTATTTTAAATGGTAGTTAACACGTTGCCTTTGTATTGGTGGGAATGAATATAAATAACTAAAATATCATTATATAGGTTTATTAAATGTTTCTACATTTATCCAATAAAAGATAAAGACTTAAAATACGAAAAGAATTAAATTTTAAGCATATATACTGTAACATTCACAAAAGGTCGACTTATCGCCTTTTGATAGCGAACCGTCTATAAATATAGTGTTTGTAACTATTATAAATTCTATTGGACCAAATAGAATTCTTCTTTATAATTGGGACATCAATATTTACTTTGTGTAAATGTTTGGTTTTTTTCGATAATGTTCATTTTCTTAATGAATACTGAAAAATGTTGAATTTTAATTCAAACCCCCTTATTAATCTAATCTATTTATATGATTATATTATCTTTTTAATTGGTTTTAAAGTTCAATTATAATATATTTTTACCATTTAATCCAATAGAGGTCGTTGTAATTAACTTCACGTTGAAATTGGACTTATACTAGTGTCAATCTTTTGATAGTTATTGTTTCATAAAAACACGCTATTTTCTCTGACCGCGGAAATTAATTATTAAATTAGTTAATTCAACTTATATGTTTTAAATTTTGTAAAATAGGCATAATTTTTGAATTTGGAATATCCAATATAGATTAGGGTGAAGTTTTGGTATTTTTCTGAAAAACTACAATTATTGATGAATAGTGAAACCACTAAGTGGTACTTAAAAAACTGATTTTTTGTTTAAATGAAACATTACCACTTCTGTGTTTTGAATTTCAAAAATCCGACATACATGGTTTTCATTAAGAAGTAAAATTTGGTTCAATGGGATTAAAATAATTTTTTGGTGAATAGTATCTTTTATGTTTTTAATCGCGATTAGAGGTAATTAGTGTAGTTTAAGGTAAAAATAATGTTTTAATAATATTAAATGAACTAGACACATGTCCTAACATTATTGTATGTGTCATGGACGACCAATACAATCCATGGGTTAACTTGGGGATCCCATGGAGCCACTCTGGTAGAAAAATGACATTAATACCTTTTTATTTAAAGTTAAAATAAAAATGTCAAAAACATGAGTTGTTTTAATAAAACAATTTTTAAATGGGGTTATACAAGTCATATTTTTTACTATAAATATTAATTAGAAATATAAAACTATTTCCTACATCATGATATTTGTTTTATAATTTTTATACATTAAATAAATTAAATTATTTTTGACACCATGATGATGCAGCGATTACCTCATTATTTAACGATTTAAATAAAATGGAAAGATAATATAAACACTAAGACCTAAACATGACAAAAACCTTTTGGATGGGTGTATTTCTAACTCTTATCACCTGATCCACGAATTATATCAATGTGGGACCTTTAAAATCACAAAATCATTTTATAATAATGTAAACTCTTATAACTTTCCAAGAGTGACCCTCCTCTCCTCTTATAAAAGGCCCCCACCTCTACCTCCTTACCCACAATTCTCAAGCCTTTGGATCGGCCAAGATCTACTATTTCTGTCTCTCCACATCCATCTCTTACTCCTAGATGCCTCACTTTTGGAAGAAGTCTTCCCAAGGAACCCTCTGAGCTCAAATCAAAAAGAGTTACCTGTTTTTAAGGTAATGTTTTCTCTTGTGTTATAATGTTTTATTTTGCTTATCTCACCCTCTAAACTATTTTTATTCATTTCTTCTGTAACAAAAATAGTATCCTAAATATACTAGGATGTTCTTATAATAATTATTCAAGCTACACTTACACACACCTACATCTAATGGTTAAAGAACATACTGTTTCTGTGGATGGTGAATTTCTGCCTCATGAAACGATGATTTTTCAACACTCATATAACACCTTCAAAGGTTTCCATTACGATGTCAATATATTTATATATGATATATAATATGTTTATGTTTTCCTTATGTTTCTGTATTTTTCATTTATTTCATACCTTTATGGTTTCCATTATGGGTAAACGCGATATCTTCATTTTAGGAAGTGCGAACTACCGCCCCTCAAAGTGATTTGATTCGTTAATGCCATATGTGGGACGTATAAAGGATGGATTTAAAGTTATTATATATGATGTTATACTGAAATTATAATATACCATTATATCATTATTATTTCATTCCATTAAATTATGAGATAGAAATGAAAGTAGCCTTAATGCGTACGTACGGCTTACCATTTCCATGAACGGTGAATTTCATTTCTTATAACCAAATGTAATGTACTATTATAAGTACATATATATAATGGATATATATGATGTATGTTACATCAAAATGATTAATATAATTCTTGAATTAAAATATACATATCTCTCATTTAGTTTTAATTCCATTAATATAACATAGAAATTAAAGTAACATTCATGCGTACGTACGGCTTACAGTCTCGGTGAACGGTGAATATCATTTCTTACCTCGAAATGAATATGTAATATTATAAATACATGTATATGCTGGATATATATGATATATATGATATCCAAATCATTAATATCATTCTAGATATAATGAACCTTTGACCACATGAACAACATGTAATTGTAAGAAGTCCACTTTCGACTTAAGAACCAAATATCGACAAAACAAACATTATTAACATAAATGATTAAATAATATTTATAACATGGAAATAATTTATATAAAAGGAATAATGAACTTGAAAAAGGTTCTTAATAAAGTAGAAATTAACTCGAGTATATTATTCAGGACGTTAAAGAATGATCGAGTCAAGTGGGACCTGAGGTAAGGGACTTCGTCTCAATCTCCTTTCATTGAGGCATATTTCATTTTATACACAACATTATTTAGTACAGTGTATAAACCCCTTTGACGTTTAATTTTATTCAAAATTAATCTTTTTATATGATGTGTTTTACTAAACGACAAAAATGAATGTTTCTTTTAACGTACGCGGTGACAATGACCTTTTTCCGACGCCGTGAGTATTATTTAGTCTTTGGCTTCCTCAACAAGCCGTAATGTTTTTAAAATGAAATAAATACCATATACTCTTTTATGTATTTTGGTATTGAAAATGGTTTTTATAATGGATTTGTTATGTCAATATATTTATGCGATATATTGTGATCAAAGTGTGGAAATGTTTTCTTCCCATTATATTTGTTTTATGTCTTATGATTTTATAATGGTATTTGGACATTTGATGGGTGGTTACATGATAAACCATATGACGGGTGGTACGGTGAATACCAGGACTGGTGGTTACGTTATAACCTCCAATGTATTGGGTATGGAAGTCGGCCATATGGCTATTCTATTAAATGATATGTGTGGAAGTAGACCGTATGGTTATTTCATTTAATTATGATTATGTCCCAAGTTACCTTTATATGTTATGTGATCTTTAAATGGGTTTTGTGGTAACCTTTTGGTTACAAAAGGGTCAGTAATGTTCTTTTATTCAGTGAAGAGTTTTTACTTAATCGTTAAGGTGAAAAGTATTACTTTAAAAAAAAGTATACATGGTTTACTTGTTGTTTTGATAAACTAACAGTTTTCATTTTTGTGTATCCCTTACAGAGCTTTTTATGCTCACCCCATGTTTTTTGAATTGTTTTTCACAAGACATAATGTGGAATAGGGTCCAGGATGGGATCAAGGGAATGTCATGCTATATAAAACATGGAACTAGACATGTTTCTTTTGAAGAGTTTTTATTCTATGGAAACTTTGTAGGAGTGGCTACTTTGTAATCTTTTGAGATATAATAGTTATGTCCTGATTCTCTAAAACTCTAATGATTAAATGATCCTCAATGTGAATTATTCATTTAATTCAATATTAAGTATGGTTTAAGGCCATGGCCTTATAGTTGGTATCAGAGGTCGGTTTAGATTACTTTAGGAGTTAAAATTCTATTAAATGGTTATCGAGTAATATTTTTTTTATGGTCAAATTGAAATGATATAGAATTTAATTAATTCCATGTTGCTTTGCCTAAGATATTTCTATGATAAGAATGGTTTTCCATAGAGGAAACATAGAATCTTTTCTAGGAAGGCATAAAGAGTATAATTTCCTTTCAAATCAGCAACGAGATATGGTCAGAATTAGAATTGAACAGTTTACTACACGGATGGCTCAGTTGAATCAGGTGAAAAATGTTGGTTATTTTTATTGATGATATTTTAGATTTTTCTAAAATTAAAGAAGAGCATGACAATCATTTAATGGTTATCTTTCAAACCTTAAAATAAAATAAACTGTATTGAAAATTTATAAAGTGTGAGTTTTGGTTACAAAAAATTTCTTTCCTTGGTCACATTGCTTCAAAAAATGGCATAACTGTTGATCCTGCTAAAAAAAGTTGTTGAGGAATTTCCAAGACCCACAAATGTAATCAAGATCCATAGTTTTCTTGGTTTGGTAGGTTACTACCGAAGGTTTTTTAAATCTTTTTCATGTCTATCTAGTACAATGACTACACTAACTCAGAAGGGTGTTAAGTATATCTGGACAAAAGAATGTGATGATTTTTTTCAGGAGTTGAAAAGGATATTGGTGAATGATTCATTTTTGGAACTTCCTTCTAAGAATGATTAGTTTGTTGTCTACAGTGATGCTTCATTGAATGGACTTGGTTGTGTCCTTATGCAGAATGATCAGTTAATTGATTGTGCTTCATGTCAGTTGAAAACTAATGAGGTAAATTACCCTACACATGATTTGGAATTAGCTACTGTTTTTTTCACATTAAAAATTTGGAGGCATCATTTGTATGGAGTAAAGTGTGAAATATATACAGATCAAAGAAGTTTAAAGTATATATTCACTTAGAAATAATTGAACATGAGACAGAGGAGATGGCTAGAATTAATCAAGTATTATGATTGTACAATTCATTACCATCCAGGAAAAGAAAATAAAGTGGTTGATGCTTTGAGTCGAAAAAGTAATGCTTCATTAACTATGCTATGTTTGGAACGAGATCCTTTGGTTTTTGATTTGATGAACATTGCCATAGATGTTTTTAGTGCTGGACGTTCTTCATTTTTGTTTCAGGTATCACTGAGATCATCTATATCAGACAGAATTAATCAAGAAGAGAGGCAAGACAGTGAGTTGCAGAAAAAGGTAGAGCTGGTTCAGAAGGGTAAGTTGCCTAAATTCAAAATTGATAATGATTGTGTTTTGAGGTTTGGTAAGATATTATGTGTGCCTTGTGATTCACAGTTGAATAATGAGTTGTTATGTGAGGCTCATAGTTCCCCGTTTTCAGTTCATCCTGGCAGTACTAAGATGTACAACGATCTACGGGAGTATTATCGGTGAGATGGAATGAAAAGAGATATTGCTGATTTTACTGTAAGGAGTTTGACTTGTCAGTAGGTTAAAGAAGAGCGGCAGTAACTGAAAGGGATGCTTCAGACTTTACTAGTGCCAGAGTGGAAATGGGAAAATATATCCATGGACATTGTTGTGGGATTACCTAGGACATCTCGAGGTAATAATGCAATCTGGGTTATTGTTGATCAATTGACTAAATCTGCTCATTTCCTTCCTATTCGAGATACATTCTCTCTAGATCAACATTATCGATTGTATGTTAAAGAGATAGTCAGGTTGCATGGAGTTCCCCTCTCCATTGTATCTGATCATGATCCCAGTTTTACATCTAACTTTTGGAAAGACCTTAAGAAGTCATTGGGTACTAAATTAAATTTTAGTACAACATTTCATCCGCAATCAGATGGGCAGTCAGAACGAACAATTCAGACCATGGAGGATATGCTACGGGCATGATCTATGGATTATCAGAGAAGTTGGGACCAACATCTTTCTTTGGATGAGTTTTCTTATAATAACAGTTTTCATTCCAGTATACAGATGGCTCCGTTTGAAACATTATATGGTAAACGGTGTCGAACTCCAGCTTTTTGGGATGAAGTTGGTGAAAGGAAGCTGATGAGACCAGAATTGGTGGAAGAGATGACTGAAAAAGTTCAGTTGATTCAGAAACACATGATAACAGAATATAGCATACAGAAGAGTTATGCGGATAAATGGAGGAAGGATCAATCTTTCGCGGTAGGTGATCATGTTTTTCTCAAGGTTTCTCCATGGAAAAGTGTGATGCGATTTGGTAAGAAAGGAAAGATGAGTCCAAGGTTCATTGGACCATATGAAATTCTGGAGAGAGTTGGATCAGTTGCATACAGAGTGGAATTACCTCTGAGTTTATCTCAGGTACACAATGTTTTTCATGTTTTGATGTTGAGAAAATAAATGCCAGATCCATCTCATGTTTTGAGCACAGAGGTAGTTCAATTGGAAGAGAATCTCTCTTATGAAGAACAACAAGTATAGATTCTTGACCGAAGAGAGAAATTGTTGCGAAATAAGGTAATTCACTAGGTAATGGATTTGTGGAAAAACCCATATGGTTGAAGAGGCAACGTGAGAATCTGAAAATGCTATAAGGGATAAATACCCCCACTTATTTTGATATGTGAATAAAATTGTGAGGATACAATTCCCAAAAGGGGGGAAGGATGTAACATCCTAGGTAAATAAAGAAAAAAACATTCTCATATTTATTAATATTTACGAATTAAATATTAATTTTACTTTAAAGGGGTTTTTATGTTCGATAGCGTACTCGATACGCAACAAAGAGTATCTTTGAAATCTTACGTTGCATACTAGTAATAAAACAATATAAATTTAAATGGTAGTTAACACGTAGCCATTGTATTGGCGGGAATGAATAGAAATAACTAAAATATTATTATATATGTTTTTTAAATGTTTCTACATTTATCCAATAAAATATAACGGCTTAAAATACGAAAAAAATCAATTTTAGGCATATATACTCTAAAATTCACAAAAGGTCGACTTATCGCCTTTTGATGGAGAACTATCTATAAATATAGTTTTGGTCACTCTTATACATTCTATCTGACCAAATAAAATTCTTCTCTATAATCGGGAAATCAAAATTTACTTTGTGTAAATTTTTGGTTTTTTTCGATAATGTTCAATTTTTAATGAATAGTGAAAATGTTGAATTTTAATTCAAAACCTCTTTTTAGTCTAATCAATTTATATGATTAGATTATCTTTTGAATTGGTTTTAAAGTTCTATTGGAATATATTTTTACCATTTAATCCAATAGTGGTCATTGGAGTTAATTTCACATTGAAATTGGACTTAAACTATTGTCAATCTTTTGATAGTTATTGTTTCATAAAAACACGCTATTTTATATAACAGTGGAAATTAATTATTAAATTAATTAATGTAACTTATAGGTTTTGAATTTTGTAAAATATAAATCATTTTTGAATTCGGAATATCAAATATATCTTGGGGTGAATTTTTGGTAGTTTTCTGAAAAAACTTCAATTTTTGATGAATAGTGAAACCACTAAGTGGTACTTAAAAAACTGATTTTTCGTTTAAATGAAACATTACCACTTCTGTGTTTTAAATTTCGAAAATCCAACATACATGGTTGTCATTATGATGTAAAATGTGGTTCAATGGGATTAAATTTTTTTTGGTGAATAGTATCTTTTATGTTTTTAATCGCGATTAGAGGTAATTAGTGTAGTTTAAGATAAAAATAATGTTTTAATAATATGAAATGAACTATAAAAATGTCCTACCATTATTGGATGTGTCATTGCCGACCAAGACAATCCATGGGTCAACTTTGGGATCCCATGGAGCCACATTGGTAGGAAAATGACATTAATACATTTTTATATAAAGTTAAAATAAAAATGTCACAAACATGAGTTGTTTTACTAAAACAATTTTTAAATGCGGTTATACAAGTCATATTTTTGACTACAAATATTCATTAGAAATATAAAAAGAGTTCCTACATCATGATATTTTTTTTATAATTTTTAGACATTATATAAATTAAATTATTTTTTACAACATAATGATGCAGCGATTACCTCATTATTTAACGATTTAAATAAAATGAAAAGATAATGTAAAATCTAAGACCTAAACATGTCAAAACCTATTTTATGGGTTTATTTCGAACACTTATCACCTTATCATCGAATTATATCAATGTGGGACATTTAAAATACGAAAATCATTTTATAATAAAGTAAACTTTTATAACTATCCAAGAGTGCCCCTCCTCTCCTCTTATAAAAGTCCCCCACCTCTACCTCCTTACCCACACCTCTCAAGGATTTGGTTCGGCCAAGATCTTCTCTTTTTGTCTCTCCACATACCTCTATTACTCCAATAAGCCTCACTTTTCTCCGAAGTCTTCCCAAGGAAGCCTTTGAGCTCAAATAAAAAAGATTTACCCGTTTTTAAGGTAATGTTTTCTCTTGTGTTCTTATGTTTTATTTTGCTTCTCCAAACCTCTAAACTAATTTTATTCATTTCTTTTGTAACAAAACCAGTATCCTCAATATACTAGGCTGTTTTTATAAGAATTAGATGAGCTACACTTACACACACCTACATCTAATGGTTAACGAACATACTGTTTCCGTGGATGGTGAATTTATGCCTCACGAAACGATGATTGTTCAACACTCATATAACACCTTCAAAGTTGGCCATTAAAATGTCACTATATTTATATATGATATATAATATGTCTATGTTTTCCTTAATCTTCTTTAATTTTCATTTATTTCATACCTTTATGGTTTCCATTATGTGTAAAAGCGATATCTTCATTTTAGGAAGTGCTGACTACCACCCCCTCAAAGTGATTGGATTTGTTTATGCCATATGTGGGATGTATAAAGGATGGATTTAAAGTTATTATATATGATTTTATACTGGAATTATAATATACCTTTATATAATTATTATTTTATTCCATTAAATTATGAGATAGAAATGAAAGTAGCGTTCATTCGTACGTACGGCTTACCGTCTCAATGAACGGTGCATTTCATTTCTTATCCCCAAATTTAATGTACTATTATAAGTACATATATATAATGGATATATATGATGTATGAAACATCTAAATTATTAATATAATCCTGGAATTAAAATATATATATCACTCATTTAGTTTTAATTCCATTAATATGACATAGAAATGAAAGTAGCGTTCATGCGTACGTACGGCTTACCGTCTCTATGAACTGTGCATTTCATTTCTTACCTCTAAATGATTATGTAATATTATAAATACATGTATATTCTGGATATATATGATATATATGATATCCAAATCATGAATATCAATCTAGATATAATGAACCTTTGACCACATGAACAACATGTAATTCTAAGAAGTCCACTTTCGACTTAAGAACCAAATATCGACAAAACAAACATTTTTAACATAAATGATTATATAATGTCTATAACATGGAAATAAGTGATATAAATGGAATAATGAACTTGAAAATGGTTTATACGAAAGTAGGAATTAACTCGATTTTATTATTCAGGACATTAAATAAAGATCGAGTCATGTCGGACTCGAGGTAAGGGACTTCGTCTCAATCTCTTTTAATTGAGGCATATTTCGTTTTATACACAACTTTCCTTTAAACGGTGTATAAACCCCTTTGAATTTTAATTTTATTCAAATTTAATCTTTTTATACCAAGAGTTTTACTAAACGAAAAAAAGGAATGTTTCTTTTAACGTACACGGTGACAACGACCTTTCACGCCGCCGCAAGTATTATTTAATATTTGGCTTCCTCAACAAGCCGTAATGTTTTTAAAATGATATAAATACCATATAATCTTTTATGTATTTTGGTATTGAAAATGGTTTTTATAATGGATTTGTTATGTCAATATATTTATGTGATATATTGTGATCAAATTGTGGAAATGTTTTCTTCCCGTTATATTTGTTTTATGTCTTATGATTTTGTAATGGTACATGGACATTTGACGGGTGGTTACGTGATAAACCATATGACGAGTGGTGCCGTAAATACCAGGACGGGTGGTTACGTTATAACCTCCAATGCATTGGGTATGGAAGTCGGTCGTATGGCTTTTCCATTAAGTGATATGTGTGTAAGTCGAATGTATGGTTATTCCATTTATGTATGATTATGTCCCAAGTTAGCTTTATATGTTATGTGATCTTTATATGGGTTTTATGGTAATCTTGTGGTTACAAAAGGGTAAGTAATGATCTTTTATTCAGTGAAGAGTTTTTACTTCTTCATAAAGGTGAAAAGTATTACTTTGATAAAGTATACATGGTTTACTTGTTGTTTTGATAAACTAACAGTTTTCATTCATTGTGCATCTCTTACTGAGCTTTTTATGCTCACCCCAAGCTTTTTGAAATGTTATTCACATGACTTAATGAGGAATAGGGTCAAGGATGGGATCAAGGGAAAGACATGCTATATAAAACATGGAAGTAAACATGTTTCTTTTTAAGAGTTTTTATTCTATGGAAACTTATTAGAAGTGTCTACTTTTTAATCTATTGAGATTTAATAGTTATGTCATAATTCTCTCAAACTCTAAACCTAAAATGATCCTCAATGTGAATTATTCATTTAATTCAATATTATGTAAGGTTTAATGTCAGAGCCTTATAATTAAATTCCAATGAATCTAAGATTCGGCCAATAGACATATATAATGATTGGTGTATCATTAATGGACCACTTGGTGGTCTCTTGGTTGTATATAATAATTTTATTAACTATATATTATAAAATTACAAAGTGACATGGTAAGTGTCAAACTAATTAACTAAGAGTTAAAACTAAAAGATAACGTCAATATAATGACCCAAACCTGTCTAAAATTTATTGGTTGAATGGTTTTATACCTATCCCCACCTAAAAATTTAAATAAACCACTTTGGAACCATTATAATCAAAATATTAATTTATTATAAAATAATATTTCTAGCTCTTCCAAAGGTGCCCCTCACCCCTCTTATAAAAGTGAACTCCCCTTCTCTCTAATTTAAACCTTCAAAGCCTTTTGGATCGGCCAAAACCTTCCCAAATACCCTCTAAAATATCCTCCCTTCATCCTAGGGGCCATCCTTTAGTCATAAAGCCATCCTAAGGGGACCTTTTGATCAAATCAAAAGGAATAAACCGAAGAAAATGTAATGTTTTCACCACCCTCTTTCAAGTTTCATTTCTTCTTCAAATTCATCTTTCCTTATTATTTAAATTCTAAAATAATAACTCTAGTATCTACTATATAATTTGATGTTATTATAAATATGGTAAAAATATATTCAGTATTCTATCCATCATTTTAATGACATGTCACCATACGTGTGTACATACAGCTTACCGTCTCCATGTCGTGGTGTAATTGTTATTCAAAACATTATTATTTAAATGGGTATAATAATAATGTGTAATTAATGTAAATAATAAATAAAACTTGATAATGAGTCTTTATATATGATATAATATCCAATTATATATTATTTTAATATCAAAAGAGTGATATTGTCGCTCGTGCGTACGTACGGACTACCGTCTCCATGAACGTGATTAGATTCATTCCCCATCGTATCCATTCAAGTCTAATTCTCATTTGATGATTAAAAACAATGTTTAAAGACTTGATATCATTATGGATATGAATAATATACAACCTATCCATGACAAACACGACTTACATAACAAAACATATAAAGGAAAATGAGTAAGTTAACACCCGAAACGACAATCATACTAAAATATTATTAACAAAGCATTATTAGATGGACATATATGATATCATAATTATGTATATGATTCTTTTATAATTTAATAACAGTTTTTTAACTATTATATAAGAGGTTATCATATCATCAACTAAGGAAAAGTACATGTTGAGGTTTTATTTCACAATCTCTTCATTATCCGAGGTTGTTTATACATAATTACCTACTGGGAACTCTTTATCATCCACATCCATGTTTTGTAAAAATGTTTTTCAAAACATTATTACTATTTTACAGAATATGGGTCAAAGTCATTTATACCTTTTTTTCTAATTTTTATACGAATTTTATAAAGGAATCTTTCCGTCATTTTCCAAACAAGGTTTTTTAACCTTTTCGACAATATTTAGGTAAGAATGTCTTGTTTAACTTATATGGTGGGTGCGGCTATTTTACACCTTTATAAAATATTAGAATCTCCCCTTACAAGATTATAAGAATATTTTCAATGTAATTGTTTTATTTTATAATTAAGTGACTTTTTAATGATTTCATAAAAAAGAGATATTTCTCTCAAATAGTTTTGATTTCATCAATGTCAACATCCTTTGATGGATTTTAATATTATTTGATGTTTATTTATTATGGAAAAAAACATCCATATTGTATTGATGTTTTTGGGATATCTTTGACTATGGATGTGTTATTTTTTATACCATTCATGGTTTATGGAGAAAGTATTGACATTTCATATGCTAGTTTTAATACAAATGTTTATATTATGTTTAAACCTGTTCATATGAGGAATGCAGTAGACATAATAAGTGACGGGTGGAGCCCTCTATAGATCCTCGATGAATTTGTATGTCTCATTAGAAAAACTAGTGTCTTGGCACAAGTCCTTGACAAATCTTAATTTTAGTCTTGGCACGAGGCCTTAGCTACGTGGTTATGATAGTTTGGCATTATGAATTCCATCATTATGAAAGTGGTTATTGATATTGCATGTGATTATTATACTAGTAGAATATTCATGTGAATAAGTAAATGAAAATATTTGATTTTATCTTTTCCGTATTATGCTGATGTTCAAGTTTAAAAGGCTTTTGTTTTAGTTATACATTGCCTTAAATGATTATGCTAATTTATTAAAGTTTCAGTTTTATTGTTATCGTTACTAAGCATCTAAGCTCACCCCATTCGGTGTTTAATTTTTCCCAAGATGTGAAGAAGTATTTTATGAATGGCCTGGAGGGATAGTATAAGGGAATATGAGTGTGGAGACAAGATGTTGTTGTAGTTTTCACTTTATGATGTAATGTAAACAATATGAATGTATCTCATGTTTCCAAGGCTACTAAACTTATTGGTCTTTTGAGATTTGATATTTTGTGATCATGATAATGTTATGTTATAATGCACCAACTCTGGGTAACTGGGGTCTGGGTGTTACAGTTTCTATCAGAGGACGTTTATTACAATCCTTGGAAACTAGATTTAGAAAAACTCTGATTAGAGCACATATCCATAAGATAGACTTTGAGGATTAGTATGAAATAACATTCTATAATTTTGGTATTGTATATATTTTGTGAGTTTTACAAACAATACACCCCTGTCTAGATACGAGAAGGTAGAGGCGGCTCTGGCATAGATATACCTAGGGGTAAAACCAGAAAACACCTCTTTGAGCTAGACTCAAACGAGAACTAGTGCAAGACAATGAGACTTTCTACACTCTTGATTACGAAAATACTGAGGGATATGCTTAGGATAATTTTCAATTTATTTACAAACCATTATGAAGGTTTTATTAGTATATACATCCTCAAGGTAAACATGTTTTTAGGATTATGGATTATATCCATAAATAGTTCTATTTATGTTATGTGTTTTAAAAGTATGGGATTATGTATTTTGATTCATAAATAGATCTAGTTTATGCCATTGTTTAGAAATGGTACGTAGTGGAATGAATGGAAACTGAATCAATGAATGCACTCCATGTAGAGATTTCCCTCCTACTCAAGATAATTATAGTAAAGCTGGTGATGCAACTGGTGCTGATCATCTAATCACCATACTGGGACAACTCACTCAGGTTATGAATAATAACCTTAATCGTATATAGCCCCCTGATCCATAGCGTGGAGGATCAATGTTTGATGGCTTCATGAGGGAACAACCACCAAAATTCAATGGGAGTGAAAATCCATTGGTAGCTGAGAAATGGATAAGTTTCCTATAGAAAATATTTCAGGCATTAGGAAGTAGTGAAATGGAAAAACTTATCATGGTAGTTTACCTCCTCAGTAGAGATTCTGATCAATGGTGGTGATTGATTCAAAATATGAAGGAAGATTATGAAGTATCAAAAATGGAATGGAGGGGGTTCCAAGATCTGTTTTTATAAAAATACTTTCCTCGTGAGAATCGAGCAGATATGGAAAGGAAATTTCTGAGTCTGAGACAGAAGGAGGATGAGAATGTCGTAAAGTATGAGGATAACTTTACACGGTTAACAAATTATGCTGGAGATTATATACGTAACCCAGGAAGTAAGATTGATCGTTTCTTTGATGGGTTAAAACCATTTCTCCATCGAGAATTAGTCTCACAATCCTTCTCGTCGTACGAAGACATTGTCTCATGTGCTATCAAGATAGAAAAGAAATTCTCTAAGTCTTATGACTTTAAAGCAATGCAATAGAAGAAGAGATCTCCTGATCAATCTGGCAATGGAAATAAGGGAAATAAGGGAAAAGTTGAATATTCATCCTGCAGTAAATGTGGGAAAAAACACCCTGGTACTTTCTTGAAGGGAATGGTGGTCTCTTACAAGTGTGGTGAAAAAATCCACCAATCTCGTGATTGCAAGGGGAAGAAAGAAGCTACCGATGATCAATGCTATAACTCCAAGGAGATGGGACATTATGTAAATGAATGTTCTAAGCATCAAGGGAAGTTACCTTAGAATTGTACAAGGGATCAAGGCCAAACTTATGCTATCACTACATCTGAAGTAGAAGCTCCAAAAGACATGGTGGCAGATAATTTAATAGTATCCTCAAGTTTAGCAAAAGAATTATTTGATTCTGGATCATCGCATTGTTTCATATCATCCATGTTTTCTACAAAAATTATATATTTCTAATTTGATTTAACAAAGGAGTTTTCAGTTAAAACTCCTAAGGAAAGTATCATTGCAACAATGTTTTGTGAATGAGTCCCCATTAGATCACATAGATGTTTATTATCCGCTGATCTCATCACCATACATATGATTGAGTTTGATATAATCCTCGTTATGGATTTAATTTTGGACCATGATGTGAATATTTATTGCAAGAAGAAGGAGGTTGAAATTTTTGATGATGATGATAAGGAACACCTTATCTTTAGAGAAGAATCGTCACCACCAAATTATTACATAGATCCACACCCAGTAGCTCAACTAAATTCAATTATTGGAGAGGAAGAGAATAAAATGATTATGGGTGAGTAAGGGAATGTTCTAATTGAATATGTACCTATTGGGAGAGAATATGTTGATGTGTTTCCAGAAGATTTACCTGGACATCCTCTAGAACGAGAAATTGAGTTTTCCATTGATTTAATTCCTTTATCAAGGCCTATATCGAAGACCCCTTATAGAATGGCCACTTTGGAATTAGTTGAACTAAAGAAACATCTAGAGGAATTGAGAAATAACGGATTTATTCGTGCAATTGTTTCTCCATGGGGAGCCCCAGTGCTTTTTGTTAAGAAAAAGATGGATCCATGAGGTTATGTATCGACTACAGGGAAATAAATTCTATAAGAATAAAGAACAAGTATCCCCTACCTCGCATTGATGATTTATTTGACCAACTGCATGGAGCTCAATACATTTCAAATATTGAACTTCATTCTGGATACCATCAGTTGTGTGTGAAGAAGGAAGACATTCCAAAGGCAGCATTTCGAACAAGGTACAGGCATTAAGAGTTTATAGTAATGCCTTTTGGGATACCTAATGCACCCTATGTATTCATGGATCTAATGAATAGAGTTTTCAATGAATATCTTGATGATTTTGTGGTGGTATTTATTGATGATATCTTGGTATACTCCAAAATCTACAAAGATGATGAAAATCATGTGCGCATTATCATGAAGACTCTGAGAAGAAATGAATTATATGGGAAGTTTAGCCAGTGTGAATTCTGGCTTCCGAAGATTTCTTTTCTTGGCCAATTTTTTTTCTAATGATGGAATCTGTGTTGATCCTTCTATGACCAAGGCAATCCAAGAATGGCATCCACCGATGAGTATAACTAATGTTTCGTGCAGAATTTTTCCCGGTTGGCTAACCCATTAACATATCTCACACGTAAAGGGGTTAAATTTCATTGGACAAAAGAGTGTGAAGAATTCTTTGAAGAACTTAAGAGAAGATTAGTCAATTCACTTATATTTAAACTACCATCGGGGAATGATGGGTTTGTTATTTATAGTGATCCATCGAAGAATGGACTTGGATGTGTCCTTATGCAGAATGATAGTGTTATTGCATATGCATCACGACAGTTGAAAATTCATGAGCAAAACTATCCTACTCATGATATTGAGTTAGCTGTTTTGATCTTTGCTTTGGTGATATGGAGACACTACCTCAATGGTGAAAAATGTGATATTTATACTGATCACTAGAGTTTGAAGTATATTTTCTCATAAAAAGAACTCAACATGAGGCAAAGGAGATGGCTTGAATTACTCGAGGATTATGATTACACGATACACTACCACCCGGGGAAGGAAAATAAGGTGGAAGATGCTTTAAGCAGAAAAGAACATGGAGTTTTGAACATGATGAAAATTGAAAGGGATCCTATTTTTATGGATCCAGTAAAGTTGGATATGGGAATCTCCATGGAAGGTGAAACATCAATACTTTTTCAAATGGTTGCCAAAACATATTTACTAGAAAGGATTTAGAGTTCTCTGATCAATGATGAAGAATTACAAAATAATATTAAAGTAGTGAATGATGGGAGATTGAGTGACTTTGTGTATGGAGATGGAATTTTGAAAATCAGGAAGAGACTTTGTGTTCCTGATATACCTGATCTAAAAAGTGAATTTTTGGACGATGTTCAAAGTTCCAATTTCTCTATACACCCCGGGAGCACCAAAATGTATAGTGATTTGAAGGAACATTTTTGGTGGGACAACATGAAGAGATATATTTAAGATTTTGTTTCAAGTTGTATGGTTTGTCAAAAAGTGAAAGCTAGAATGCGACGGCATGGAGGAGTCACGCAACCTCTTCCCATAACCAAGTGGAAATGGGATAATATCACGATGGACATTGTCATGGGATTATCTAAGACTTTTAGAAGGAAAGATGCAATATGGGTTATTGTTGATCGTCTTACCAAGTTAGCACATTTTCCTACTATAAGAGAAGATCTTCCACTGGAACATCTAGAAAGACTATATATTAATAATGTTGTGAGACTTCATGGAGTAACCCTATCAATTGTTTCTGATCGTGATCCCCATTTTACTTCATGATTCGGGAAGAGTCTTCATAAGTCCTTGGATACTGATCTTCGTTTGAGCACTGCCTACCACCCTCAAACAGATGGACAATCCGAACTGACTATTCAAACCTTAGAAGACATGTTTATATCCTCCACACTAGACTTTCAGGGTATGTGGGATCAATATTTACCTCTGGTATAATTTTCATATAACTATAGATCCCCTTAAAGTATTCGGATGGCACCATATGAAGCGTTATATGGAAAGATATGATTCACACAAACCTGTTGGGATGATGTTGGTGAAAGAAAACTTTTAGGCCCATAACTGGTGGAGGAAACGATAGAAAAGGTAGAGGTATTCCAAAACCACATCAAAGCAGCTTTAAGTAGGCAGAAGAGCTATGCCGATAACCGAAGGAAGGATTTGGAATTTCAGGTCGGAGTTCATGTTTTCTTGATGGTACCTCCATGGAATGGATTTATACGTTTCGGTATGAAAGGTAAATTGATTCCCACATACATCGGACCATTTGAAATTATAGAATGAATTGGGGTTGTAGCATACCGTTTGGCAATGCCTTCAAGTCCCTCAAAATTTCACTATGTGTTCCACGTATCACTGTTGAGGAAATACATGCCTGACCCAATCCATGTAATCACCTATGAAGAATTAGAACTGAAACCCAATCAGTCTTATCATGAAGAGCCTATCAGGATTCTTGATATGAGAGAACAAGTGCTGAGAAACCAGACGACTCATCTGGTAAAAGTTCTATGGAGAAACCATAAGATGGAAGAGGCAACGTGGGAACCCGAGGAACTCATGATGAAGAACCAATCAAGTCTTATCAAGCGGTAGTATTCTAAAAATTTTTAGGATGAAATTATTTGAAGGAGGGGAGAATGTAACACCCCATGCTTCTAAGATACGCTTCTCTTTGAATAATACAGTAGTGTGTGTTGCACGCAACATCGAGTTCTAACACACACCACAACCAATAAAACTAGCTGTTATGAATAGTAATACCTTTTTTTTAAATTTTATAAATTTTATCTTTCAAAATGGACTTCATTTTTGGATTCAAAATATTGAAATTATCTTAGCGTGAATTTTTGGTATTTTTCTGAAAACTATCAATTTTTGAAGAATAGTGAAAAATAGTGAGTTATTGGTTAAAACCGACATTTTATGTAAATAATTATTTATTTTATTTAAATTTATTTTGGGTCAAATAAGATACCTAATACCTATATAAGTTCAATTTAATTCAGTGGAGTCAGTTTATAATAATTTTTTACATATAAATTTGTTGTTGAATTTTTACCGTCTTTTACCCATCTCCTATGAGAATTTGCAAATTCACATAAAACATAATTTTACCTCTGCGGTTTGAGGAATTTAGAAAATATGAGAGAAACTGTTAATATCAAGGATTAAAATGTGGTTCAATAAGATAAAAATAATTTTTGGTGAATAGTAACGTTTTACTTTTATTTACCACGGTTAAAAGTAAATAGGGTAATTATGGGTAAAAATTATATTAATATTACCTTAACACATTTATTATTTCTATTGGAAAAGTTTATATCAACCAAAAACAACCTTAGGAATAAAATATTTTCATTTAGGTCCACTTGGATTAGATTAGGACATTTATTAATATTTAATTAAAATAAGAGTTAAAAGAACTAAAATCAAGGTTTAAATATTAAAACATTTTTAGTATAGGGTTTTACAGAAGATAAATTCTATTGTAAATATTCATTAGAAATATAAAAACATTTCATACATAATGATATTTTATTTATAATTTTTAGATATTAAATAATTTAATTTATTTATGACACAATAGTGATGCAGTGATTACCTAATTAATGAAATATTTAAATAATTGATATTATAAATAACCAAATAAATTTAATTTGGGACTTTTTATGAATTAAAGTAATTATATAGGTTAATAAGACTTGTTATTATTGATTTAATTATGTTTTTTCAAAGTAATCATGCTGTTATGATTTTTACAAAAAAATAAAATACCAAATAGAGTCAAAATTGACATAAAAGAGTGTTTAAAACAAATATTATATAAATAATTGATATTAAATTCTTAAAAATATAAGGATCGGCCAAGAGACTTATATAATGATATGTGTATCATTAATGGAAAACTTTGGGGTCTCTTGGATGTATTTAGTAATTTTATTAACTATATAATATAAAAATACAAAGTGACATGCTAAGTGTCAAACTAATTAACTTTGAGTTAAAACTAAAATATAAGCTTAATATAATGACCCAAAGATGTCTAAAATCTATTGGTTTAATGGTTTTAGACCTATCCCCACCTTATTTTCTAAATAATCTACTTTTGAGCAATTATAAACCGAATATAAATTTATTATAAAATAATATTTTCAGCTCTTCCAAAGGTTCCCCTCACCCCTCTTATAAAAGGGAACTCCCCCTTATCTCTAATTTACACCTTTAATGCCTTTTCTCATGGCCAAAATTTTCCCAAATACCCTCTAAAATATCCTCCCTTCATCCTAGAGGCTTTACTTTAGTCATAAAACCAATCTATGGAGCCCTTTTGATCAAATCAAAAGATAGAACCCGAAGAAGGGATAATATTTTCACCACCCACTTTCAAGTTCCTTTCTTTTTCAACATCTTCTTTCTTTATTATTTAAATTCTAAAATAATTAATCCTGTATCTCCTATATACTATGTTGTTATTATAAATATGGTACAACCTTATATATTTTTCTATCCATTTTTTTAATGACATGTCACCATACGTGCGTACGTACGGATTACTGTCTCCACGTCGTGGTGTAATTGTTATTCAACACATTATTATCTGGATGGTATAATAATGATGTTTAATTCATGTAAATAATAAATATAACATGATAATTATTCTTTATATATGATATAATATCCAATTATATATTATTTTAATATCAAAAAAGTGATATTGTCGCTCGTGCGTGCGTACGGACTACCGTCTCCATGAACACGATGAGATTCATTCCCCATCGTATCCATAAAAGTCATAGTCTCATTTAATGAATAAAAATAATGTTTAATGAATTTATATCATTCTGGATATGAATAATATACAACCTATAAATAAAAAACATGACTTATTTAACAAAATATATAAAAGAAAACGAGTAAGTTAACACCTGAAATGATGATAACACTAAAATATTATTAATAAAGCATTATTAAGAGATCATATATGATATCATAATTACCTATATGGTTATTGAATAATTTAATAACAATGGTTTAACTATTATATAGGATTTTAACATACTGTTGACTAAGGAAAAGTACAAGGTAAGGGATTATTTCACAATATCTTCATTATCTGAGGTTGTTTATACGTAATTATCTATTGGGACCTCTTTATCATCCAAATCCATGTTTCTTAAAAATGTTTTTCAAACCATTCTTAATATTTTATAGAATATGGGTTAAAGTCATTTATAAACTTGTTTGAATTTTTATAATAATTTTATAAAGGAATCGTTCCGTTGTTTTCCAAACAAGGTCCTTTTTAACCTTTTCAAAAACATTTAGGTAAGAATGTCTTTCATAACTTATACGGTGGGTGCGGCTATTTTCCACTGTTATAAAATCTTCGAAGCTTCCCTTACAATCTTATAATAATATTTTCAAAGTAATTTTTTTTTATAATTATGTGAATTTTAAATGATTTCGAAAAAAGAGATATTTCTCTCAAATAGTTTTGATTTCATCTATGTCAACATCCTTTGATGGATTTTAAGCTTATTTGAAGTTTATTTATTATGGTACAAAACTTCCATATTGTATTGAAGGTTTTTTTGAAATGTTTGACTGTGGATGTGTTATTTTTTTATACCATTCAAGGTTTATGGATAAAGTATTGAAATTTTGTATTCTATTTTTAATACGAATGTTTATGTTATGTTTAAACCTATTCATATGAGGAATGAATTGGAATTAATAAGTGATTGGTGGATCCCGCTATAGCAGCTCGATTCATTGGTAAGTCTCATGAGACAAACTAGTGTCTTTTCACGAGGCCTTGAAAAAATTTTATTTGTATTCTTGGCACGAGGCCTTGGCTATGTGGTTATGATAGTCTGGCATTATGCATTACATCATTATAAAAATGGTCATTGATATTGCATGTGATTATTCGACTAGTAGAATATCCATGTAAATAAGTAAATTGCATTATTTTATTTTATCTTTTACATATTATGGTGATGTTAATGTTTAAAAATATTTTGTTTTAGTTATACATTTCCTTAAATGTTTATGCTTATTTATGAAAGATTCTTCTATATTGTTATCCTTAATGAGCATCTTAGATCACCCCTTTCTATGTTTTATTTTACCTAGGTTGTGAAAAGATATTTTATGAATGACCTACAAGGATAGTATAAGGGTATATGAGTGTAGAGACAAGATTTTGTGGTAGTTTTCACTTTATGATGTAATGTAAAATTTATGAATGTATCTAGTGTTTCCAAGGCTACTAAACTAATCGGTCATTCGAGATTTGATATTTTATGATCATGTAAATGTTATGTAATGATGCACCAACTCTGGGTAACCGGGGTCGGGGCGTTAATGTTTAAGGGATATTTTCCTCACAAAATTTTTTATGTTATCTTTAAAAATCATTTTTCATCTATTATGACATCCATTTATGTTACTTATGATGTTATAGGGATAAGATTGGTGGGAAAGATAATTTTCCACCTAGATGGTTAAAAATAATTTTGAGGAAATGTTTATGAAACTTATTTTATTTACATGTTATGTGATGTGATAATACGATGAAAATTTTAAGATATAATGAAACAAAAAAATATTTTTTACATTATGTTATGTATAATGTAATTATCTTTCATAAATTTGTTTGGTAAAGAATATTATGTAAAAAATGCATATGTTTCATTCCCCATGACATGAATAATGTTTTATATTGGTATTAAAAGGATGAATAGTATATGAAAAGTTCATTTTTTTGAGATGTGGAAAATAATTCATGTGTTTAAAATTTTGTATTTCTAGTCTCCTAATTAACTAAACTATAACGATCAATGGGGATATATTTCTACAATTTATGAAATATTAATCCTGAAAGATGGGATATTTATGTAAGAAAGTATTTTACTCTAATAAATATAAAATAACTAATATTTGGGAAATATCATTATTTTAATTATGTTATTTTATTTTTAAAAGGATGTTTTATCAAAAAAAATTACAAACTGTTTTTTCATAACAAATTCTGATTTATGGAAAAATCATTTGATGTTATTTAAACATTATTCGGGAGGAGATTCAATTATTAAATTATTGTTGATTTTATATATGGTTAATATTTTTAGTTTAAATACAATCAAGATAAAAGGTCCATTTCAATGGGTTATTCTATGATTAAATGATGAAATGTTTATGGATCATATCAATTTTCCATGGGTTATCCTACGATATGATATCTATGGAACTCTTTTTACTTCCTGGGCTCTAAAATGATAATTGTTTTATGATGCATTGAGATAGATATGTATTATATTAATCATGTGATGGGTGGGGCCTATATATCCATCCTATTATTTGGATAATAATTTATATCTCATGAGATAAAAAACTAGGATTGGGAGTGAACCAGTTCACTAAGGGACTCAATCCACTATACTAGTATTTAGATTCAACACAAATTACTATGATTGTTTTGGGAGTGACCCCAAAAAAATTATTATAATTTTAAGGATCATTACATATAATGAAATTATTTTTTATACCTATGTGTATACCATAAAAACAATTATATATTACAATGTTATTTTACATGTATCGATTTTTTTGATTTCATTCTTAATAATGTATTCTGAACTGTCATAATTATGATCATGAAATAATATTATGATCCATTATATGATTGATATGGTTATGAAATTTTGTTCTTATGTTCTCATATAATTATGATATTGTTATGTTTATATCTATATTACCTACACATAATTTGAATATAAGATAACCATTTATTATGATTCGTTTCCCATGATTTTTAAGAAATGAATTATGGATGACATATCTATAAATTGTTCTATTTATGAAGACATTAATTTTTATATAACATAGTTCAATTAATATAACATCATTTTACCCTCATTAGGTAATTACCTTTTCTTTAACAGCTTCCACTTTAATTTAGTGCTTCTTAGTACTCCCGAGGATGAAGATCATTTTCTAGAGAAAATAACGTAATGTTTGGGAATGGAATATATTTTAGATTAAGGGAGTAATAGTTTCTATTTGTTAATAGATATGTGTGGTTATTTTAATTTTCAAATAACGTCGAAGGTCTATTGATTTTTTTTATGAATATGGTGTTTTATATTGAATTATGGGTTATAACACAATTTTTAATAGGATGCACAACATGAAATGATAAAATGTAAGTTTAAATTAAAATGAAATTGGGTTTTCAACCTACATTTTCATTGTTGGTTACACAACATGTAAATTATTTATATTTCATGTTATTTTTGATAGGTCATATTTTAGAGTTCTGATCGACTGAAATATTATTTCATTATCCAATATCTCGTTTGATTCCTAACTAAGAAGTCTTCTCAAATGATTTTTGGAGTCTCCTATCAATAAGGATTTATCTATTCTACATTGGTAGGAAATAATATATTGTTCTCATCTATCCATATTAATAGGTGTTTCTACTTCTTCATTAAACTGATTGTAGAATTTTTTTGTAATTTAATTGTTTAATTCAGTATTCAATGGTGATGATTTATCATTCATCTTATTGATTAATTATGCAATATTATTCTAATGGATTTTTATATTATGGTTTTGGTTATTCGGTTGTATGTGAACTATTAGTAGGTAAACCAAGAATCTTTTAATAATAAATAATCATTTAACATTTATGGATGATTATTTTTATCAGTTAATAGGGAAACATGGTTTTCAATGATTGGTCATTTTTGATGTAAAAAATAGCTCTGACTTCATTATTCTAATATACAAAAGTTGTCACGAACCATCCAGGGTATCAATAGAATACAATTGGGAATGATTTCACCCAGTGAAAATAAGTAAATAAGTAAAGTAGTGGAAAAAAATGTAGAATAAGGAAAACTAACCTAACCACGACCAAAAATCCTCATGACATCAAGATTCCCTCGCCAATACACAACCAACTCTCGCCCACAATGAGAAATCACCAGTCAAACGTGCAACAAAAACTAAAAATAGAAAAAACATGATAGGTGTGAGTATTAAAACTCATTATGTAGGCCCGAATAATTCTATTCCCAATGTAAAAAATTTAATTAAAAAATATCCAATTCTAGGTTTGAACTAAATTATATAAAATATTGGACTCTACACACACTTTCATTTCTAATACAAGCAATGGCCCATTTCCCTTTTTAATTTAAAAAGAGTTTAATTTTTAAAGTAACATGTGCATTTAATTTTAAAACATTTTTCTGTAAAATTTATAAATCCAAATATTAGTTTCTGTTCAAAAGGAAAACCACACACAACACACACTAAGGGTAATGGAAAAAGTTCATCCACATACAAATACGCACTAAAAGAATCATGGGTCAAACGTAAGAGCTCGTGACAAATCCAGAACGTATTATACATGTGACTCATCCTAAAGACATGCTTACTCTCGACGACATCACAACTCTCTAATGCCTAACCTTTTCCCAACCTATCATGTTCTATAACACCCCAAGGTTTCATATTATGTTATCTCTTTAATGTAATTCAATAACTTGTGCTAGAGGAAACACCGAGTTCGAGTGCATGACGACTAACCAAACCGGCCGTTCAAATAACTGTTATGTTATTATTAACTTCATTTTTAATTTTATATACTCCCTAAAATTTTAACATCCATATTATGTGTTTCTTAGACATAATATAATAACAAATTCAATTTTTTCAGATAACGAAAGTATTTTTATGAAAATATAATTTTACCACATTTTATTGTCGAACCCTTTTTAAGTCCAATATTTTAATCTTTTATATATTCAATTTTACAGAATAAACTTCTTCTTTAGAATAACGGCATAAAAATTTAGTTTTGATATATTTTTTGTATTTTTCTCATGACATTCATATTTGGTGAATAGTGAAAAATACTAAATTTTTATTTAAAACAACTTTTTTAATAGAAATAACTTATATTGTAAAATTATATATTTAAATTGTTTTGAAGTATAATTAGATTATATTATTATCATTTAATACAATTTAGGACATTATAATTAATTTCACTTTGAAATTTGACATAAAAAGTGTCAATATTTTGATAGGTATTGTTTTTTTTAAAACCCGCTATTTGTTTTGACAACAGGAATTAATTATAAATTAATAAATGCAACATCGATGTTTTTAATTTGGTAAAATAAACAACATTTTTTAATTTGGAATACAAATTATAGCTTACGCTTAATTTTTTGTATTTTTCTGAAAAACGCCAAATTTTGATGAATAGTGAAACCAGTTAGTAGTCGTTAAAAAAATTGAGTTTTTTATTTAAATGAAATTTTACTGCTTATGTGAATTGAATTTCAAAAATCCAACATACACAGTTTTTATTAGTAAGTAATTTTTTTTTCAATAATATAAATATAATTTTTGGTGAATAGTAACTGTTGACTTTTTTTACTCCGGTTAAAGGTAAATAAATTAATTCAAGGTAAAAAGAATATCATGATAATACAAAATTAATGTAAAACTTTTTCTAACATTATTGGATGAGTCATGGTCGACCATGGGCATCTTTGGGTCAATTTTGGGATCTCATGGAGCCACTTAAGAGTGATAATGACACTTTATTTTAATTAACTTAAAATAAAGACAAAAATGACAAAAACAAATATCTTTTTGTAAATTAATTTTTACATGGGGTTATTTAAGTTATCTATTTGACTATAAAAATTATTTCTAAAGATAAAAAGTTTTCCTACATCATGGTATTTGTTTATAATTTTTAGAAATCACATAAATTAAATTATTTATGACACAACAAAGATGTTGTATTAACTTCATTGTTAAATGATTTAAATAAATAAGATTATAAATTTTAAAATAACATCCAAATCTTGTCCAATTATTATTGGATAAATTTATTTCGACCATGAGACATTTTATCTTTGACCTTAATTTGTTTTGGACCTTTAAACACCAAAAATAATTATATAATAAAATAATATTTTCACACTTTCCTAAAGAACCCCTCAACCCTTATAAAAAACCCTCACTTCTAACCCATTTTTCACACCTCCAGATCCCCTTGGCTCATCAAACCCCTGCCCAAATTAGCCTCCAATATCCCTCTCTTACTTTGATAAGCCTTACCGTAAGCCGAAGGAACTTCAAGAAGTCCGTTTGGTTCATACCAAATGGAGTTACCCGAATTAGAGGTAACAATTTCTCATTAATTGTTTTGTTTTATTTTACTTATCCATCACCTAAAATATTTTCTTTCCATTGTTTTATAACAAAACCAGTATCCTCAATATACTAGGATGTTTTTTTTGAGATGTTTTCAAACTACACATACAGACACCTCCATCTAATGGTTAAGAACATACTGTTTCTGTTGATAACAAACTAACGCCTCACGAAACGATGATTGTTCAATTATCTCTTACTGCCTCTTATGGTGGCCATTATGTTGAAACTATATTTATATATGATATATATTATGTTTTGGTTTTATTTATGATTCTGTATTTTTAATTTATTTCATAACCTTATGATTTCATTTATGAGTAAACGTGATAATTTAATTTGAAGAAGTGTAGACTACTGCCCCCTCAAAGTCATATGACTCATTCATAATGTATGTGGGACATATAAAGGATGAAATTATTGAAATTATATATGATATTATACTAGAATTATATTAAAACTATGTATCATTATGTTTTCAATTAATTAATTTACTATAAATAAATGAAAGTAGCATTCATGCGTACGTACGGCTTACTGTCTCCATGAACGGTGCATTTCATTTCTTATCTCCAAATGCTATGTACTATTATAAATACATATATATACTGAATATATATGATATATATTATATATAAATCATGACTATAATTCTAGAGATAATAGACTCTTGACCACGTGGACAACTTGTAATTATATTGTGTTCATTTTTTACTGACGTACTAATTCGACAAAACGACCATTATTAATATAAATGATTACATATTGTTAATAAAATTGTAATAAGTGATAAAAAAGGAATATTAATCTCGAAAAAGGGTCATTAATCGAATATATATTAACTTAAGCTTATTATTCAGGAAGAACAATGAACAAACAAGTCCACTCAGATATTTGGTAAGGGGTTTCTTATCTCACTTTTAATTGTGTGAGATTTACATTGTTCGCCACTTATTTATTTTATGTGGTGTATTGTGTACTTCCATTTGATAAATATTATCATTATTCTCTTTAAATTCATGTTATTATATGACTGATTTGGTGTTTATTAGCTTTTGGTCATATGGCTCGATTGATTACAAAATGGTAAGGGGATTTTATTTGACTTCTTATTCCCATGATATTCACATTGTATTTCCAATATTTCCATATTTGTGGTATATGTACTGGCCATGATTTTATTTGTTTTTTAATACAATTTAATCTATGGGTATTTACAACTTCATTTAAAAATCATTCTTTTATTGGTTGTATGTTTCGTGAGTTACCAAATTTGTAAGGGTTAATTCCTCAATCTCATTGTTATCCGAGATTGTTTATGGGTATTTTTTTTACTGGGACATATTTATTATCCATGTCCATGTTTTATAAAAGTGTTTTAAATGATCTCTATTTTAGGGGACAAATTTACAAAAACATTATTTTAAATTTTTTAATGATTAATTCTTTTAAACCGTTCTCATTAATGTCTATACTTTCAAAATAGTTTTAAGGATTTATTTATATCGACATGAATGTTTTTAAAATTTTAATTCCTTTCAAAAGTTTTAAATTGATATGGGACACTTTGATTCGAAAGTGTCTTTAAATTTCTTCCTTTCAAAATTGTGTGACTCTTAAATGATTTCAAAATAGGATGATATATTTATCTAAAATAGTTTTTATTTCATATATGTCAAGATCCATTGATAAATTATACATTTGTTTGAAGTCGAATTATCATGATACAAATATTCCATAGTCTATTTAAGGTATTGTGGTATGTTGGACTATGGATGGGTTATTTTTATGCCATTCATGGTGTATGGTTAAAGTGTGACATTTCATATGCTAGTTTTAATAAAAATGTTTATTTTTCATCCTCTTATTAAGATAAATGTTTGGACTACTATGTTCCGTGTTGGAGTCTGGTTAAAAAGGCTCTCTGAGTTGGAGTCCAGTTAAAAAGGCTCTCCGGGATGGATTCTGGTTACAGAGGCTCTCCAGGTTGGGGTCTGGTTACAATTATCCCCTAGGTCCATGCATGAGGCCTTGACATAGAAATTAATGTCCGACATTATACTTTCCATCAGTATTAAAGTGGAAATTGACATTTCATGTGATTATTCTACTACAATAACATCCATGCGTGTAAGTAAATGGAATTATTTGATTTTATCTTTTCCATATTATGTTGAATTTTATGTTTAAATGACATTTGTTTTAGTCTAATACATTTCCTTAAATGTTTATTCTTATTTATTAAAGTTTCTTCTATATTGTTATCATTACTGAGCATCTGAGCTCACCCCTTTTTATGTTTTATTTTTTCCAGGATATGAAGAAGTATTTTATGATTGATAAGCTGGGTTAATCCAAGGAATTAATGGTGTTATCAAAGGATTATTTATGTTGTGTTTTATTTTATAATGTGTAATGTAAATTTCATTTATATAATCTATTTTCAAAAACAGCAAAACTGATCGGTCTTTCAGGACTTGATTCCTTGTAATCATGCCAATGTATTAAAATAATGCACTGAATCCCATAACTAAGGTCGGGGTGTTACAGTTGGTATGAGAGTACATTTATAAATAACCATGGAAATTTTTTTAGATAAACTCTTATTAGAGAACATTACTCTAAGATAGACATTGAGAATTAGTTTATAAGAACATCCTATAATTTTGGAACTATAGTGTTTTTGTAAGTTTTCCAAGAAATACATCCATGTTTGGATACAATCAGGTAAAGGCAGCTCTAGCACAGATGCACCTAGGGGTAAAACCCAAAAACACCATTGTGTTCTAGACTTGAATGAGATCTGGTGCACAACAACTGGCCTGGCTACACTCTTGGATACAACACTCCCTTAGGACATGTTTAGGATAATTCACGTTTTAATTACAATCCATAAATAGTTCAATTTACGTTAGGTATTTTAAAAGTTTTTAATTTTTAATTCTGATTCATAAAATGAACTATTGTAATTTATTGTTTAGAAATGGCCCCTAGTAGGAGTAATGATAAATCCAACAATACGCATGATCGAAAGATTAAGAAGGAATGTGTATTTCATGTAATTAAGCCAAAATTTATTAGGGAAATAGTCTCCCATATATTCTCATCATATAAAGAAATAGTATCATGTGTTAATAAGATAAGTAATGAATTCTTTGAGTCCTATGGATTTGAAGGGAAACAAGAGATGACATGGATGAAAGAAATAATGATGGATAAAGAGAAAAGGGGAATGAAGGTTTTTCCCATATGTGATAACTATGGAATGAATCACCTTATAAAATGAATGAAGGGAATTTGTGTTTTTTATAAGTGTCGATAGAAATTACACCAAGTATGTGATTTCAAGGGTAATAAAATGGTTTCAAATGTACAATGCTTCATCTGCAAGGAGTTGGGACACTAGGAAAAATCAATGTCCAAATCATCATAGCATACCACAAATGATGTTGTTGGATAATAATCATCTTATCATAATACCACAGATGATGAGTAATGATTACTGTTCTTATGTTGATATTAATGAATTATGTCATTTGAGTATTGTATCAATGATGTATTGTGTAACATCCCGACCTGAAAGGCACTAAACCTGTGCTCTGAGCCGGTTCGCCAAAATGAATCAAGCGCGCCTCCCCGTATGCCAACGGATGCCGACTAGTAGCAAGGTCCTAGGCTGTTATAGTGGGGAGACTATGACATCATACGAGAGTATTAAAATATAGGAAATAACTATGTATCATACATAGCGGAATGTTAACAGAGTGCAGAAGCAATAAACAACTGAAATAGAACAAGATGTAATAGTGAAATACTGTAAAGTCCTGAACATATATGCAATAAAATACAACACTGGTCACCCACCGGGCCGACCATATAGATACAAGTACAAAAGAAACTGAAAGTAAAATTACAGGACTCTGCTACTAACTCTGAGCCAAACTACGTACCCGATCTCCAAACAATATCAAACTACAACAACCTGATCAGTAGAACCACTTGATCAGCTCTGCTCGATCATGCAACACTGGGCCTCATCCCTATCCACCATGAAACTTGTTCTCAACCTGAAAAGCATACATAAGGTCTACATGTACACCGTGGTGCACATGCAGGGGTGATAAATAATATTAGTATAGCACCCTGACAAGAAACCTATAAATGTGCAGCTAAAAGTGTATGCAACAACAGTGTTCTCAGCATAGCTGGAACACAACAAAGAGGATGTAAACCCAAGCATGCAGCCACAGTTGAACTCAATTTATGTAATCCCTATCAACTGGACAAGTGCCACCATGGATGTCCATATCTATATACATAAACATGTATAGTCCAAAACCTATAACCATATACATAAATATGAGTATTCATGATGAAGTGATTCAAATAGAAAGAAACGAAATCAACAGTGGATCCTTGGGACCATAAGCCCAATCTCTTGGACATCCTATTCAAGGTCATTGAGGTGGATGTAGTTCCACTAAATCTGTGTATCAATAAGTCAATATATGGGTCTTTAATCCTATCGACATGTACCTTCCTTGTCCAATGCCAGAAAATATGCCTCTGAACAAGCTAAAAAAAGACAAGTTACCCTCTAGTTCAACCAGTCAATCACAAGCAAGCAGATAAAACAACAGGTAACCCTATAGGAAGTACCCACAGCCATCCCCTTCGGTCTTACCTAACAAGTAACAACAACCCTTTGGGTAGTACACTCAGCCTAATCCCTCTGGTATGGTCATAAAAAAATTATATGACTCTCTGAAAAAGATCACTCGTTCAATTCTCCTATAGTCAAAGTGTCACGAACCAACCTGGGGGGACCCTGAACCAGTCACCCGATTCATCCCACAACATGGCCTGAGGGGAGTTCCCGATCCCCACGGCTAGAAACTAGTGTCAGCCATCAAAATTAAACAGGTGGGAATGATTTTTCCTAAGAGAAAATAAACTAAGCAGCGGAAATAAATAGAACAAAAGAAAATAAACAAAGAACAACCAACAATGCTACTAAACTGACTACGACAAAAACTCCTCATGACCTCGAGAGTCACTCTCTACACCACAACCAAGTCTCCACCATGACGAAAAAGCTCATGTCAACCAGTACTAGAAACTAAAAAGAGTAAAACACTATAGGCGTGAGTATTAAAACTCCGTAGGTCGGCCCGACTAATTCTATTCCCAATGCGCATACCAATAAATTAAGAATTTATCAATTCCAGGTTCAAAATAAATTATATAAAATATTGGATTCAACACACACATTCATTTCTAAAACAAGTAATAGTCCATTGCCCTTTTTAATTTAAAAACAAGTTTAGTGTTTGGAAGAAACATATGCATTGCACTTTAAAACACTTTTGCGAACAATTTAGAAATCCATGTTTTAGTTGTTGGTCAAATGGAAAACCATACACAACACAGAACACACACTATGGGAAATTGAAAAAGTGGCACACTGGGCCAGCAACCGAACTAGACCACTCAACCGTCCACCACATAAAAATAAACACTAAAAGAAACATGGGTCGAACCTAGGAGATCATGAAAAACCCAGAACATACCATACGTGAAACTCATCCTGAAGGCATTCCTTAACTCGATGACGTCATAAAGCCCATACTACTACCTGGTATAGCCCTGCATGGCCTAACCGAGGGGCTCAATCCCCATAGTAGCAATAACTCAGTATTTCCATGTTATGGGGCCACTGGCCAGTGCGTAATCTAAACTAGTGTAGCAATCGTTCTCAGAAGATTCACTCACTATTCCTAGTTCCCATGTTAACACATGAAATAAAAAGGGCTACGTCCATAATGTAAATCAATCAGTCACGATGAAAAAACATCACATATAACTCACCCAATCAGTGCACACAAAATATCACCCATGAGTGGGTTTTCCAAAATAATTTATTTTATTAAAGTGCCAAATGGGTCTTCACCAATTATAATGAAAAAACCTCATCCCTCAAGAAAACCCAAAGAACATGTTCAGAAGAAATCATTTATCTTTAAAATTTAAACTACATTTTAAATTCAGTGATTTATTTTTAAAGTCCAAACACGCATTCTTTCAATACTGGGTGTCCTATCATCATGAAAATGTTTCATGTGTAGTGTATAAATTAAACGGCTCTTTTGACCCCAAATAATCATTTAAAAATTAATTATATTATATTATTTCTCATTTATTAAAATTAATAAAACACCAGGCAATTAATAAATTCTAAATTTATAGGTGAGTGCAGTGGGGGACTTACCTCAATTATCTTCTCGAACACGACGACGCGACACACCTCGCAAAGGAGTGCAACCACACACACGCCGATGATTGTTGTATCATAGTTTTCCTCACCGACACGGTGCAACAACCGTACAAACAACTAAATAACATAAAAATGGAATTAAAATTACCCAAATGAACAAACAATGAAAAAATAACTAGCTCAGCATGTTTTGAGAATTTCACATCAAAAAAATCAAAACACAACCAATCTCTTTATTATAATCCAATCATGATATTTATACACACCAACCAGATTACCAACATCATACGCACAACAAGAATAAAGTAATAAACCATTTGAATAATTTATAAAACATCTGAAAATTATATTTCAAAACCACACATAATCTAGAACCCTTCAAAAATACAATTTTCACTGCATAAATAATTTAATAAAACCATTACACGATTTACAAAAACTCATTCACGGTGCAAAAATGGGTTTTCACCACGAATACACCACGCACCAAAATAGAAGAACATGCTATAATACTTAAGATAAATAAATTCACCAAAATCAACACACATTCAAGTAAAATAATACCTTAATAAATGAAAACAAACATATTAAATTTATTTAATAGCATTATGAAAAGGAAACACTTACATCAAGGTTGGTGTGATGGGGGGAACCGAAGCAAGCGACGATGTTGGGGTGTGACGAATAGGACTGGCCAACAGGTGGTGTGCTGGGAATCCGTAGGCAAACAAGTTGTACCCTGTGAATTCGTAGGCTAGCAGGAAGTGCACAAAAAAATCTAGAGGGTTGTCGCACCGAAGAGAGTCCGACCAAGGTTAGTTCTTTGGAAGTGTTCTCCGACAGGGGGAATCATGTCATACGGAAAAGACAACGTGAGAGGGGCTACGTGATGTATTTTGGGGAGATGACGAGGAGAAAAACAAGAGGCGGAGGGCTGGGCCGACTAGGGAGAGCACGAGGGGACGTTGCAGCACGCGGGAAGAAGGTGAAAGGGAAGGGGTCGACAAGAAAAGGCTGGGTTGCTGCTGGCCGGTGCAAGCCGGTGGCCAGGATGGGTGAAACGCTGCGAGTGGAGGTTGAGGCTGGCAGTTGAGAGATGAGGTGTGGTCAGAGCAGGATAGGTTTGGATGGGTGAGGGGAGGACCAGGGAGAGTAGGTGTGGAAGCTGTTGGGTGCACCGTAGAAGAGATCGAGTGGGAGAGGGTTGCTGGGTGACATCGCTACGCATGTGAGAGGCTAGCGAGAAAGTGCGCGGGGGAGACCTAGTGGGCGCGATCTGGGAAGGGGAAGGAGAGGTGCATGTTGTGGCGTGGGATGTGAAATAGGTGGGGTTTCTGGGGCTGGGGTTTCATATGGTTTTTAATGACAATATTATTACAATAATAATAATATTAATAAAATCACAGATAATAATAATACTAATAATATAAAGATTAATAATAATAATAATAACAAACTTAATAATAACATAACATAATACTAAATTAAATAATAATAATAATAAAATTATTAATAACAATTTATTAACAATTATATTAACAACAAATTTTATTTTTAAATAACGATGATATTACTATCAATTCTTAATAATAACGATATTATTATCTACACACTAACAATATTATTATTACGATTTAAATATTAAACATGTTTTTTATATTATTTGAATAAAATTTTATTTATTTTATTCTTTAGAATATTGCGTGGTTCCCGGGCTGACTGTGTCGCTCCCGCCTACCGTGTGGTGACCACACATAGGTTTGAAACCTAGTAAAAGTTATTAAATGTAAAAAAATTTAATTTGGGACCCTGTGAAAAGCTTGGAACGAGGACTCGGAGCCACGTAATTCTAAAATGAAAATTTAATAAAAATTAGGGGTGCGACATTTCTCCCCACTATAAAGAATTCTGCCCCCGGAAATCCATAACTATTGTTGGGACTCAAAGGAGAATGTGATACCCCACTAAGGTTCAAAGAGGACCCCCACAATCAACAAGAGAAAAAAAAGGAAAAAGCATCATTCTCAGAGATAATGTCTCAAAGAAATCATCAAGAAACTTGTAAAAAGACATTTTGATATGTGTTGCCCACCCCAAAGAGCTAAAATGCCACCAGTAGAGTAATCAAGGAATGAGACTCTCGCACCCACAGAAACCAACTTCATAAGCCTAATCATCTCATGCACTATTAAACGAATGCCATACCATTTGGATATAATGAAAAAAGGTCAAACAATGTCCAAGGAACAGTATTATCACTTATCACCAAGACATCTTTAGAAACATAACCAAAATGTCCAAATGGGGAAGCCTGAGGGGCTCCCCACCATTAAGAACCAACCAATGACCAAGGCGAGACTGGAAGACCGAAATAGAGAGGTTTGATTAGATTCCCTACCTTTATTGAAAATTCCAACACCATTTCATTCCAGAGACTTCTGTGTGATACCCAATGTGGGTCCCCCCACCATTAAAACTAACATGAGATATATAACATTGAAAATTTCATGATGGTGAAAAAACACCCCCAACAAGGGGCGGGGAGGGCGGGGCCCGACTACTGAAGCATAAAAAACACGACCCAAGACAAGAAACATCTTCACATCCTTCAATGAGTACTATTCCAACATTGAGACCGACTTACCCAACATATCCCATAAGGACCACTAATGCAATTTCATCTGGTGGAACGTGACCCCCAAGACACTTAGTTAATGATACAACCCCACCTCCACATAGTCACAGAATCCTTACATTCCTAAATGGTTTGTTTGGAATGGAACAACTACAGGAAATGATTTAAACTACATTGAATTTCAACACTAATGACAAAAAAATTCGGGGTCCCAAACACCCTCTGGGTTCCTGACCACATGCCAGCTTCACTCTGAGGCCTATGGCTGGAGCCCTGATGTTTGAAGAATCTTCTACCTTGTGGTCTAGTGTCGAAGACTCCCGAATGAAGCTTCTCCCTTGGGTGTTGCATGAAACCACACTGCAATCGAGACAACCCCATCAAACACAACACAACATGACGTCCAACTACTCGCTCGCAACACATCCACCCAAGAAGGGGTTTAGTTGATGCACATGAATCACCTATTCAGCTTAACTAAGAATCATAAGGAGGAATGAAAAATGGAAAACACTCTCCTTTGAACAGAAAAACTAGAACTCCTCGAGAGAACACACTCCTATGAAAACAGGGATTCCCGAAGGATACTACGAAATCCACCTTTTATCTTCAATGAGAACTCACACTACAAGACATCACCAAACACGACCCTTGTAGCCGATAAAAGTACTACAAAGCCTTTAAATTCACCAGTGAAAACTAATAACTCTGAACCACCTTCACCCTTCCCCATTGGAATTTCTTTCGCCGTTTCCAGGGGGAACCTTCAAACACGATAGTTTCAATCATCATACCCGACGAGTCAGACAGTCAAAAACCAAATCTCCCTTCAACTCCCATCGCATCTGTCATCCCACTACGAGAGGATCCAATTAGTTATAAAAAGGAGAGGTGGGTTCGATTCTAGAATTCAATAAGAGTTTCCTCTGATCAACTAGAGGGTCGGCCAACGATGATTTGCATGTGTCCACACATTAATCACATGTCAACGCTTTAATGGGGGGCATACACTAGTCAAGAAAGAAAAACCATGGACCCAACTAAATTGGTCTAATAGTCAAGACATACCACAAGCGAACACAAAACATGAAGGGGAAACTACTTCATGGGATTCCCGATGTACTTCTCAAAAAAAAATCACTAACTACACGCATGCATACCAACATAAAAATATGAATTCAATCTCGGGAAACAAATCATCTCAAAAGGATCCTCAGATCGAAACACCTCACATCCATCATTTCCAAAACACAAGGGCACACCATGCAAACACCAGTTAATAAAACATCAAATTCTCATTTAACGATACTTTTTGAAAATAAGAAAATCTAGTGGGTTTCACACACACTAATGTTTCCCCATGATCCTCGCACATGCATTTCTCGTTCCGCACTGGCGCCTACCTTGTATCCATCCATGAATTCACATGATCATTCCATTAACCATTTCTTTTTCTATATACATTCATGCATGTGGTTTCCCATGAGAACCCCAATAATCAAAACCAATCCCACTTTTCAATCCAAATTCAATTTTTTAAAAATCATTTCCCTTTTAAAAATTACTCTAGGAAAACATTGTCAAGCCTTTAATTCCAAGTGCACACCCCAATAATCCCAAGAACCATTGCACATGTCTTCATCCACTTCAATCCATACACACCAACATGCACTTCCGATGCATTCCCCCACACGTGAAAACGTTCATAAAGAGTACCTGAGGTTTCACTCAAACCATATCTCTACTGGTTCCAAGAAAACACCATATTTTTAGACCAAGAGATTTTGGTTTTAAAACAAATCCATTTAACATATTTAAATCCCTTTAAAAGATATTGTTCTCATTTCAAAAACCCTTTTTCCTTTTCAAAAACACACTTACACCAACAAGAATGAAAACAACACTCAACTTGCATCAACCCACTTGAGTGAGTGACTAGCGATCACACTTAACCTGGCGACATGGTAGTGGGCCATGCCCCGATTAAGCATCATCAACTAGGAGGAATTTAAACCATGTACCCAGACTCCATATGGTTCACTACTTAATGTGATATCACAATGTAACATGGGTTTTCCTCCGTTGTCATCCCTCCATCCAAAACAAACCAGAACGAAACAAAGACTCAATTCTCAGACTATCCCTGGCTACTCGAGGTGCGGAACGGGCGAGGGTTCATGACGTCCTTCCCGTACCTACATTTTGAGTCCCCAAAATCCTAATCTCCATCTACTAGACACCGTAAATAACAAGAACCTCCTTTGATAACATATTTTCATGAACCAACCCGGGTCGACCTTGAACCGGTCACCCGAGCTGGCCCGCGACATGGCCCGAGAGGCATTCTTGATCCCCAATGGGCTGGAAACTAGTGTCGAGCATCAAAATTAAACAGGTGGAAATGATTTGGCCCAAGATAAAATAAACTAAGCAGCATAAATAAATAGAACAAAAGAAAATAAATAAATAAAACCCAACAACTCTACTAACCTGACTGCGACCAGAACTCCTTGTGACCTCGAGAGTCACTATCCACACCACAACCAAGTCTCTCCCATGACAAACAAGCTCAAGTCAAACTGCAACAGAAACCAAAAACAGTAAAAAACTATAGGCGTGAGTATTAAAACTCATTAGGTAGGCCTGACTAATTCTATTCCCAATACACATACCAATAAATAAAGAATTTATCAATTCCATGTTTGAACTAAATTATATAAAATATTGGTTTCCGCATATACTTTAATTTCTTAGACAACTAACTGTCCATTTCCATTTTAATTTGAAAACAAGTTTAGTGGTTGGATGAAATAGATGCATTGTAGATTAAAACACTTTTGCGAACAATTCCGAAATCCAAATTTTAGTTGTTGGTCAAATTGAAAACCACACACAACACACAACACAAACTAAGGGAAATGGAAAAATTGGCACACGGGACCAGCAACTGAACTATACCTCCCAAAAGTCTTCCACAAAAAAATAAACACTAATAGAAACATGGGTCAAACCAATCATATCGTGAACAATCCAGAACATAAAATACATGTGACTCATCCTGAAGGCATGCCCTAACTCGATGACGTCATAATGCCCATACTACTACCTGGTATAGACCTACATGGAATAACTGAGGGTCCTAATCCCCATAGAAGAAATAACTCAGTATTCCCCTACTATGGGGACACTATCCAATGCGTAATATAAATTAGTGCAACAATTGTTTTCAAAAGATTCACTCACTATGCCTGGTTCCCATGTCATCACATGCAATAAAAAAGGGTGCGTCCACAATGTAAATCAATCAGTGACGATGCACAAACATCACATAGATTTCACGCATATCAACGTAGACTAAAGATCACCCCTGAGTGGGTTTTCCAAAATAATTTGTTTTATTAAAGTTCCAAACAAGACTTCACCAATTTTTAAGAAAAACCCTCATTTCCCGAGAAAACCCAATGCACTTGTTTAGAAGAAATAATTTATCATTAAAATTAGAACTACATTACAAATTCCGTGAATTATGTTTAAAACCAAAAAGGAATTCATTCAATATTGGGTGTCCGATCATCATGAAAAGTTTTCAAGTGTCGTATATAAAATAAACGGTTGTTTTTACACTAAATAATCATTTAAAAAGTAATTATCTTATATTAATTCTCATTTATTAAAATTAATAAAACAAAAAGATATTAATAAATTATAAATTTAAATGTGAGTGCAGTGGGGGACCTACCTCAATTTTCAGCTCAAACATGATGACGCCACATGCCTCACAAAGGCGTGCAAGTACACACATGCCGATGGTCATAGTGTCACATTTCTTTTTCACCGACACGCTACAAAAACTGCACAAACAATTAAAGCACATAAACATGTACATAAAATGATACAAATGAACTAACAATGAAAAAATAACTAGCTCAACATGTTTTGAGAATATCACATCAAAAAACATATCAAAACATAACCAATGTCTTTATTTTAATCCGATCACGACCTTTAGACACCCCAGCCACTTTACCAACATCATACGCACCACAAGATTAAAGTAATAAACCATTTGAATAATTTATAAAACATCTGAAAATTATATTTCAAAACCACATGTACTCTAGTACCCTTAAAAACTACAATCTGGACTGCTAAAATAATTTAATAAAACCATAACATGATTTAAAAAACAAATTCATGATGCACAATGGGTTTTGCACCACGAATACACAATATGAAAAAAATAAAAGAACATGCTATAATAATTAAGCGAAATAAATTTACTAAAATCACCACACCATCAAATCAAATATTACCTTAATAAATTTAAACAAACATATTAAATTAATTTAAATACTTTATGGCAAGGAAACACTTACAACAAGGCTGGTGAGCTGGGGGGAACCGAAGAAAGTGGTGAAGTTGGGGTGTGACGAATATGAATGGCCAACTGGTGTTGTACCGGGAATCCACAGGAAAACAAGCTGTGCACTACGAATATATAGGCCAGCAGGTAGTGAAAAAAAAAATCTAAAGGAATGTCGCACAGAAGAGAGGCTGACCAAGTTAGGTTTGTCAGAAGTGTTCACCGATAGGGGGGAATCGCGCTGGAGGGCAAAACCAAGGTGGGTGGGGTGGCATGATGTAGTTTGGGATACGAAGAGGATAAAAATAGGTGGGGGAGGTCTAGGCTGGATGGGGTGAGAATGAGGGGGCACTGCTGTGTTTGGGAAGAGGGTGAAAGGGAAGGGGGCGACGAGAGAAGGTCGGTGCGCTACTGGCCGGCGCAAGTCGGTGGCCGGGCTGGGTGAAACGCCACGAGAGGAGGGTGAATCCTGCAGACAGGAGCCGAGGCATGGAGGGAGCGGGAGAGGTTTGGCTGGGAGAGGGGAGGACCAGGGAGAGTAGGGGTGGCAGCGGTTGGGCACGCCGCGGAAGAGATCGAGCAGTGCAGGGCACCTGGGTGTTGTCGCTGCGCCTGGGAGAGGCCGGTGAGAAAGTGTGCTGGGGAGACCTTGTGAGTGCTGTCTGGGAAGGGGAAGAAGAAGTGTGGGTCGCGGCGTGGGATAGGAAAGAGGGGGGAATCGAGGCTAGGGTTTCATATGGGTTTTTAATGATAATATTATTACAAAAATTATAATAACAATAAAATAAAAGATAATAATAATAATAATAATAATATAAATAATAATAATAATAATAATAAACTTAATAATAATATAACATAGTAATAAAATAAATAAAAATAATAATAAACTTATTAATAACAATTTATTAACAATTATATTAACCATATTTTTTTAAATAACAAAGATAATACTATAAATTCTTAATAATAACTATATTATTATCTACACAACAACATTATTAGTGTTGTACCCATCTCTCTTGGATTTTAATGATCACAATCACTCTCATCGTGTTCTAACTTGTTTTCAAGTTTGTTTGATGATAGGAAAAAGGTTGCCAAAGAGTTGGCCCAAGAAGACTGGAAAAGGACTCTCTGAGTCCACCGGCCAACCGGTGGATTACCACTGGCCAGCCGGTGGTCTCTGGCAGAAGCAATGCTCTCTTCCAGGTTCCACCGGTCAGCCGGTGCCTGACCCCCGGCCAGCTGGTGGAACCAGACAGTAGGCCTTGCCCACTGCCAGGTGCCACCGGCCACCGGTGTCTGAATCACCGGCCTGCCGGTGGCCCAGCACCGGCCAGCCGGTGGAGCCCAGACAGAAAGCTATGCCTTCTGTCTGGAGCACCGGCCAGCCGGTGGCCAAGCACCGGTCAGCCGGTAAGCCCAGTCAAACTAGCCGTTGGGCTTTGACCAGACTTGTACTTTTGACCCCCAACGGCTTCGGAAGCCCTCCAATGGATATATTGAAGTATTTGGGGATATTTCTCCTATAAATAGACGAGGATGGATGCCGGGAACAACTCTGATACATTGGAATGATATTTTGATCCCTTGAAGCTCTAACGACAAATCTCTAAGGCTACTTGTGATCCATCTCCATCCTTGAAGCTTGGGCTGCCTCTATATCAACTACTCTCACACTCTTGGCGCTCAAGGCATCCTCAAGTTTGTTGTAATTTATTTATTTCAATTGTTTAGTTATTCATTGGGTTTGTATTAAAACAAACCATCATTTTCTTCCTCACTTTCATTTTGGGTTTCTTGCTACAACCATCATAAAAAAGCAAGCTGTACGAAGGTGATCTAGCCTACCTTAAAACGGCTAGTGGGTTTCTTGATACAACCATTAAAAAGCAAGCTGAAGTAAATCTCTCAACGGTTGAGTTGGGAGCGGAGACGTAGGCTTTGGTTTAAGCCGAACTCCGTTATCAAATTGTGTATTTCCCCTTTTTATTTCCGCTGCATTTATAAATTGTTTTTAAATTGTTAATTAATTTTTAAAAGGAAATTCACCACCCCTCTTTCCATCAATCTCCGACCAACAATTGGTATCAGAGGGACGTTTGTGTAATGCCTTAACCGGTTACAAACCTAAAATCCATAGTGATGGCTTCTTCCTCACAAGCACCCGAAGGGTATTCCATGACTCAGGCTCCATTATTTGATGGAACCGACTACACTTATTGGAAAACTCGCATGATTACATTTCTTAGAAGTATTGGATATCCTATATATAGAATTGTTATGCATGGCTACACTCTCTCTAGCAAAGATGAGTCTAAATAGACCCCCGAATACATTGCTATGTTTGAGCTTGATGGCAAAGCCATGAATGCTCTTCATTGTGGGTTAGACCGTAATGAATTTAATCGTATTTCTACTTGCACCACTTCTCATGAAATTTGGAAGCTTTTGGAAGTGACCCCTGAGGGCACTAACAAAGTCAAAGACACTAGATTAGATATGTATCGTCAAGACTTTGAAAGTTTCACCATGCACCCACACGAATCTATTACGGAAATGTTTACCCTCTTTACTGATGTGTGTAATGGGAGAAAGTCTCTTGGAGATGATGTTTCTGCAGAGACAATGGTCAAGAAGATTCTTTGGGTCCTACCAAGCTCATGGGATCCAAAGGTGACGTCAATCCAAGAAGCGAAAGATGTCAAGAAAATGCCGGTTGAAGAACTCATTGGATCACTTATGACCTATGAGATTACCATGAAGAGGCAAGCCGATAAAGAAGGTAAAATATTCATGGAGAAAAAGAACATAGCATTCAAAGCAAAGCAAGAAAGCTCCTCCGATGATAGAGAATCCGAGATTGCTCAACATGCAAGAAAAATGAGCAAGTTCATGAAGAAAAAGAAGAATTTTCAAAGGGCATGAATGGAAGAGCCAAAAGCAGAAAAAGAAGTTACATGCTTTGAATGTGGAAAGAAAGGCCACATCAAACCGGAGTGATCTCTTTACAAGAAAAGGTTAAAGGAAAAGAAAAACAAGAAGGCTTTCAAAGCGTCAACATGGAGTGAATGCGATGACTCCATGTCTTCAAGCGACTCAAGCGATGAAGGTGGAAAATGCCTAATGGCACTTGATGAGGTATCTTCTTCCGACTCCTCTTCCTCATCTTCTTCTTTTAATAATGACATGTCTTATGAAGATCTCCAAAATGCGAGAGATCAATTAGTGGAAGGTTTTCACGAACACACCTCTAAATTTTTGGCCTTAAAAAAGAAACACAAAATTCTAATTTCTGAAAAAGATCAACTTCTCAAAAAGAATGAGGAACTTTCCCTTAAGGTCCAAGATATTCCAAATGTTGATTCTTTGAATTCAACTATTAAAGATTTAAGGGAATCTCTTGCCATGTTCACCCAAGGTGAAAAAAATTTGACCAAATTGCTAGGTTCTCAACGTTCGGCTAGAACCACACATGGACTTGGCTTTAACAAGCAAGCCACTTCTTCTAGAGCACCCACTACCTTTGTAAGGGGGAGCTCTCAAAATAAATTTTGTAATTATTGTAGAAAAACCGGACATATGATTTATGAATGCAATTGTAAAAATGCTAGATATGGCCGCCCCAAAATCATTACCTACACGGATGAATATCTTAGGATGTATCCCTCTAGACAAGTATGGGTTCAAAAGACTCTTTTAGCTAATCTTTCCGGACCCAAACTTATATGGGTACCAAAATCTATTCTCTCTTGATTTTTTAGGATAAACACCAAAGAAGTAGGACTTCGAAAGGCTCGTGGTATCTCGACAGCGGATGCTCGAGGCACATGTGTGGTGATCCCTCCGAGTTCAACTCCCTTGAAGAATTCGATGGAGGATACGTCACCTTTGGTGACAATTCAAAAAGCAAGATCGTCGAAATAGGTACCATTGGTTTTGGTAGCACCTCCTTAATTAAAGATGTTTTATTTGTTAAAGGTTTAAAACATAATTTAATTAGCATTAGTCAACTTTGTGATAGTGGTTTTTCGGTGAATTTTCAAGATGATTTATGCAATGTGTTTTATTTTCAAAACAAATTCATATTTTCTGCTTCCCGTTTTCAAAATGTTTACATTATTGATTTAAAGTCTTTAGCTAGCCAAAATGTTAAATGTTTAAGTTCTCTTGACAATGAGTCTTGGCTTTGGCATAAGAAGGTTGGGGCATTGTAGATCTGATTCACTTCTAAAGCTTAATAAGAACAAGCTCATCCGTGACCTTCCTAAACATAAGTTTAAGAAAGATTTGATTTGTGAGCCATGCCAACATGGCAAGCAACACAAATATTCTTTCAAATCTAAGAAGTAAGTGTCCACTTCAAAGTCTCTTGAGCTCCTTCATCTTGATCTTTTTGGTCCTACCCCTGTAGCAAGTCTAGGTGGAAAATCCTATACCTTTGTCCTAGTAGATGACTTTTCTCGTTTCACTTGGGTTTTCTTTTTAGCTCATAAAAATGATGCTTGTAGAACCTTTTTGAAATTCTCTAGGAAAGTAGAAAACAAAAAAGGATATAAAATTATATCGCTCTGTAGTGACCATGGATGTGAATTCGAGAACAAAGAATTCGATGAATTGTGTTCCTCTCAAGGATACAATCACACCTTCTCTGCCCCTAGGACTCCACAACAAAATGGAGTGGTTGAAAGGAGAAACCGAACTCTCCACGAAATGGCTCCAACCCTCCTTAGTGAATTCAAACTTCCTCAATATTTCTGGGTCGAGGCGGTAAACACTACTTGTTATACTATCAATAGAGTCCTTGTAAGACCCCTTCTTAAGAAAACCCCCTATGAACTTTGGAACGGAAAGTTGCCCAAAGTTGGTTATTTTAAAGTGTTTGGTTGTAAATGCTTTATCCTTAACACAAAAGATAACCTAGGGAAATTTGATGCCAAATCCGATGAAGGTATTTTTCTTGGGTACTCCAACTCAAGAAAAGCCTATCATGTCTTCAATTAACGTTCAAAAACCATCGAAGAATCATCTCATATCAAATTTGATGAAACTCTTCCAAAACCTCACCCGGTCATTGAAGATGTTGAAGATATGCTCGATAAGCTTCATTTGAATGATTCCTCTTCTCCTCTCAAGGAGGATGACCATCAAGAACCCTCTTCACCTTCTTCATCTTCGACCTTGCCTAAGGTTTGGAAACCTTCTAGAGACCATCCATTAGAAAATGTTATAGGTGATCTTCAAGCCGGTACTCGAACTAGAAGATAAATCCTCAACGAGGTTGAACATCAAGCCTTTCATTCTCAACTAGAGCCTCAAACCATTAATGATGCCATTAATGATGACAATTGGGTTCTTGAAATGCAAGAGGAACTAAATCAATTCTCTAGAAATGATGTTTGGACTCTTGTTGAAAGACCCAATGATTATCCAATTATTGGCACTAAATGGGTTTTTAGGAACAAACTTGATGATCAAGGAAATATAACCCGGAACAAGGCTCGCCTAGTAGCTAAGGGCTATAATCAAGAAGAAGGAATTGATTATGGTGAAACCTTTGTGCCCGTCGCTATATTGGAATCCATTAGGATCTTGTTGGCATTCACCGCTCACTTAAATTTCAAACTTTTTCAAATGGATGTTAAAAGTGCTTTTTTAAATGGTTTTATTTCAGAAAAAATCTTTGTTGAACAACCCCCCGGTTTTGAAGATCCAAAATTTCCAAATCATGTTTTTAAGTTAACCAAGGCTCTATATGGCTTAAAACAAGCCCCTCGGGCTTGGTATGAGCGGTTAACAAAATTTCTTTTAGAAAATGATTTTAAAATGGGTCAAGATGATTGTACCCTATTTTTTAAACACACTTCCAAAGATCTTTTAATTGTCCAAATTTACATTGATGATGTTTTCTTTGGTTCAACCAAAGAATCACTTTGTACTGATTTTTCATATTTAATGAGAAAAGAATTTGAAATGAGCTTTATGGGGGAATTAATATTTTTTCATGGTTTTCAAATCTTTCAAAATTCAAATGGTATTTTTCTAAGCCAAGGAAAATACACAAATAAACTTTTAAGTCGTTTTGGTATGGATCAAGTAAAGGATATTAGTACCCCCATGAGTACTTCTTGTAAACTTACGTTAGATGAAGCCGGGAAACCGGTGGATAAAAAGATTTATAGGAGTATGATTGGGAGTCTACTTTACCAAACTGCGACCCGTCCTGACACCATGTTCAGTGTTTGTCTTTGTTCTCGTTTTCAAGCCAATCCCAAAGAATCTCATTTTAAATTGGTCAAAATAATTTTTAAGTATTTAAAAGGATCCAAAAACATTGGTTTGTTTTATCCCTATAATACTTCTTTCGAACTTTCTTCATATTCGGATGCTGATTTGGGCGGATGTCAATTAGATCGTAAGAGTACTAGTGGAACCTGTCATCTGCTAGGCAAGTCCCTTGTTTCATGGAGTAGCAAAAAGCAAAACTGTGTTGCTCTTTCTACTACCGAGGCCGAGTATGTAGCAGCTGGTAATTGTTGTGCCCAAATTATTTGGATGCATCACACTCTCTTGGATTATGGCCTTTCCTACGATCATGTCCCTATACGGTGTGACAACACTAGTGCCATTAGTATTTCTACGAATCCAATACAACATTATAGGAAAAAGCATATAGATTTAAGGCATCATTTCCTTCGTGACCATTTTCAAAAAGGGGATATCACTTTGGACTTCATTTCTACTGATTTCCAATTAGCTGATATTTTTAGCAAACCGCTCCCAGTTGAACGTTTTGATATTATTAAGGGGGAGTTAGGAATGATTCGTCAATGAGCACTACTAAATATTTCACTCTTTTTGGCTTGCTTATATATTTTTTAAGTTATTTAAAATCTTTTTTATTTTATTTTAATTTTTTTTTGAATTTTAATACCACCGGTCAACCGGTGGTACATCACCGGTTAACCGGTGGTGTCGGGTTTTTCTTTTTTGGGCCGGCCGGAGGAAGGGTTAAAATTAAAACCCTTCCCCTTTCTCTCACTCTCTCTCTCTTGCGCCCCCTCCAGACCTGTGGCTCCTCCTTTCCCTAGCCTCCTTTCTTCCTCCTTGCTCTCTCAAACTCCTTCTTCTCTCAATCTCTCTCAATTTTTTTTCCTTTTGCCATCATGGGTCCTCGCTCTTCACGCAAAGGAATGGGAATATCTCAAGAAGCACCTCCTCCTCCTTCAATCCCTCAACTTCCAAACATTTGGCATTACAAAGTCATTATTCTTGGTAGAGTAATTGACTACTCTTGGCTTTCTTCTGCTCGTCTCGAGCTTTTCTCCATTATTGAATATCAACACTGGCATTCTTTTTTTGAACCTCCTACGAAGGATGTTATTTATCCACTTGTCAAATAATTTTATGCTCACCTGACGTGGTCAGTTTCTGACGACGTCGATACCATTTCCACCACCGCTCTTGGGAAACCCATCACTTTCACTTCTTGGGAGATTGCCAGGATGCTAGGGGTTCCTCATGTTGGACCTCATGCATTTGCTCAGGGGGAGTTTCCTCGGGACCCTGATTTTGATCTTGCTGTCACTCTTGAGCATCTCACAAGGCAGCCCACCGATCCCATTGTCAAGCTCTCCCAGCTCTCCCCTAACCATCGCATCATTGAGCGCCTCATTCAGACCACCCTTTCACCCCGTATCGGTGATCACGATACGGTGAAATTTATTGATATTTATCTTCTTTCTTATATCACCAGAGGAATTCATTTAAATTTGGTCTGGTTCCTGTTCCGGGCCATGTCTTATGTGGCTGAGCACCCGCGCCGGTCCAAAACTCTAGCTCACGGGTGCTTGTTGACCAAAATCTTTACCTTTCTTGATGTCCCTCTCCGTGATACCTCCTTCAAGCAGCCAAAGAAGGATAGCATCATCAATTTTATGATGGTGCAACGGATGAACATTCGTTGGCATCCTTGGCGTCAGGAGTGGATTACTGACAAGGAGGGCCTTCTCAAGGCTTACTTCCCTCAGACACATTCACACCCTCCTTCCCATGCTATGCCTCCTGCTATTGTCGTTGCCTATCCTGTTTTAGATAGTGAGGACAGTGGTGCTGATGAAGAGGAAGGGAGTGGTGACAGCGAAGGTGAGGCTGCTGCTGCTGCTGCTGAGGAAGGTGGAGCAGGTGATGATGCACCGGAGCCTGCTGAGGTTGTGCCCCCTCTCGCTGATACTGGTGGCTTGTCGGTGACGGCTGATCAATTTTATCGCTTCCAGGATCAAATTGAGACCCGGCTTGACTTGCAGTTTTCTTACTTCAGCTCTCAGTTTGATCAGCTCCACTCTCGGATCGATTCTCTTGATCGTCGCTTTGAGGCGGTCCAGGCTCCTCCAGCTCCTCCGACCATCAGGCGTCGTCATCACTCTCGGCCCTCTAGGAGTGAATAGAGCCTTTCCTGTTTTTTTGACTTGTCTTTATATTTGTATTTTGAACTTTCTATGTAACGTTTCATCTTTTATAAAATTCAAGTTGTCTTATCTATCAATTCTTTTTGTCATTGCTTACATCCTTATTCTTGTTGTTCTAATTTTCTTGCATACTTTTACTCCTATTTTGATAATCCCAAAGGGGGAGAAAAACTCTCAATTACATAGTTACTTATTTCATTTAATTAATTGCTCTTTTTAAAAGCTCAATTTTAAGTTACTACTTTCATCAAAATATGTTTTTAAATGGTTAAGTTATTGATTTAAGTTGTTTCTTTTAAATGACCTATGGTTACAATTTCCAAATGAACCATTCTCTTTATTTCAATCCTTTCAAGATTAATATCATTTTCAATACACGATACATCTATGAAATTCTTGTATGATCTCTAAAATTTTCCATGTCCAAGTTTCTTTTTTCTTTTTTACTTGGCATATCCTTTTTAAAAGCTTTCTCATTTGTGATTGTGATCATCAAAATAGGGTGAGATTGTTGTACCCCTCTCTCTTGGATTTTACTGATCACAATCACTCTCATTGTGTTCTAACTTGTTTTCAAGTTTGTTTGATGATAGGAAAAAGGTTGCCAAAGAGTTGGCCCAAAAAGACTGGAAAAGGACTCTCTGAGTCCACCGGCCAGCCGGTGGTCTCTGGAGGAAGCAATGCTCTCTGCCAGGTTCCACCGATCAGCCGGTGCCTGACCACCGGCCAGCCGGTGGAACCAGACAATAGGCCTTGCCCACTGCCAGGTGCCACCGGCCACCCGGTGTCTGAATCACCGGCCCGCCGGCGGAGCCCAGACAGGAATCTCTGCCTTCCGTCTGGAGCACCGGCCGGCCGCTGGCCAAGCACCGGTCAACCGGTAAGCCCAGTCAAACTAGCCATTGGGCTTTGACCAGACTTGTACTTTTGACCCCCAACGGCTCCGGAAGCCCTCCAACGGCTATATTGAAGTATTTGGGGATATTTCTCCTATAAATAGTCGAGGATGGATGTCGGGAACAACTCCGATACATTGTAATGATATTTTGATCCCTTGAAGCTCTAACGACAAATCTCTAAGGCTACTCGTGATCCATCTCCATCCTTGAAGCTTGGGCCGCCTCTATATCAACTAATCTCACACTCTTGGCGCTCAAGGCTTCCTCAAGTTTTTTGTAATTTATTTATTTCAATTGTTTAGTTATTCATTGGGTTTGTATTAAAACAAACCATCCTTTTCTTCCTCACTTTCATTTTGGGTTTCTTGCTACAACCATCATAAAAAAGCAAGTTGTACGAAGGTGATCTAGCCTACCTTGAAACGGCTAGTGGGTTTCTTGCTACAAACATTAAAAAGAAAGCTGAAGTAAATCTCTCAACGGTTGAGTTGGGAGCGGAGACATAGGCTTTGGTTTAAGCCGAACTCCGTTATCAAATTGTGTCTTGCCCCTTTTTATTTCCACTGCATTTATAAATTGTTTTTAAATTGTTAATTAATTTTTAAAAGGCAATTCACCCCCCTCTTGCCATCACTCTCAGACCAACAATTATTATTATGATTTAAATATTAAAACAATTGTTTTTAGATGAATAAAATTTTATTTATTTTAAACATCAGACTATTGGGCGGTACTCGGGCTGATTGTACAACTCCTGCCCACCCTGTGGTGACCGCGCATAGGTTCGAAACCCCGTAAAATATATTAAATGAAAAAAAACTTAATTCGAAACCCAGCCCAGACCTTGGAACGAGGACCCAGATCCATTTCATTTTAAAATAAAAAATTAATTAAAAGTAGGGCTATGACACAAATGTAGTTAGGTACTCTTTGAGATAGATCACACAGTCAATTCCCCTTATATCCCCAAGGCCAAGAGACTCTATGTGGAAGCTCACTTGGTTAATTCCTCTTTATAGCCCCAATTTGTTCACAAAATCTCTAAGGAAGCTCACTCGGGCAATTCCTCTTATAGCCTGGAGTGGTTCAAGGTAACTCAAGTAAAACAAAGACTCTCTAAGGATGCTCAATTGGCCTATCCCCTTAAAGTCTGTAAAACTCAATGAATCTCTGAGGGAAATCACTCGGCCTATCCCCTTATAGTCTATAATTTCCATAGACTCTCTGAGGAAGCTTACTCGGTCTCTCCTCTTATTGTCTATAATGCTCAAACACTCTCTGAGGAAGTATCATACTTGGGATTATTCAGGTAAACAAATGTGAAGGCATCCTTCGCGAGATCCTTAGCAAAGAGTAAGGTAGTAATCCTACATGGGATCCTCAATGGATAGACAATATAGGAATTCCATAACATGGTCCCACTCAAAGGATGAACAAGAGAGAGGTCCTGTGAGGGACTTCATAGGTTAGCACACCAGCAAAGCATCCCTTATGGGATCCTTAGAAGTATCTGGTTTCAGAGACTCATAGGCTCGAGAGAAACATATCACAAGGGGAAAATCCTCTAAAAGAAGGTTTCTGGGGATAGATCATCACTCATCTCTTATTAAAGGTCTCAACTAAGTTGGTCCGAACACCCAACCTATCATCCACGCCAAGTCTCACTCTCATGTGACAACTGAACTCGATAGCTGGAGGAAGAACCCCTACATTTAGATTGAAAACACCAAAACCCATTTAGATGTCTTCTAAATGCAAAAAGGATTCCACCATTGTGTTCTACATGGATAACGATCAGAATCGACTACTCACACACCCAATTCTGACTTCCAGAGCATAAGATATCCAAAAATTACTAAATTGAAGTAGTACATGGCTAGAGCACATGGCCAGAGCACAATGGGCCTGCCTGTGTAATAGTAAAAAGCATGTGAATTACTCAACACAGAGTGTACTATTCGTAAAAATTCACCCCTTGTGTTTTTTCACTAAAACACATGCTCGTGTACCACTACACAGCGTGTACTTCTTAAAACACACTATTATGTGTTCTATGTTACATGGTGAGTCACACAACCACCATCCACATGACGTGATCTCAAAGTACATAGCATGTTGTCAATAAAACATTGTCTTCCCCAAATGGGAAGATCACACGACATTTACCCTAGAATACACATCGTGTCTTCTACGTTTTCTGATGGGAAATCCCTGAAAATGCCCGAAACGCCTGTTTTTGCCCCCAAAACAACAGATCGTGCCCCATGGGATTACAATCAAGAAGTATAAGGATTTAAAGAATTAAAACAAAATGTCTAAGGGGATCTATGGTGAAAACATAAATGACCATTTCTTTGGGTGGAAACCATTGATGCTTCTGTTGATTTCACGGCTCACGGTTGCCGCACGCCGACTCAGCGCATCGAGGGCTTCGAATCGGTACCCTTCTTTCCTCCTAATATACCCAATTTGTGTATACATTTTTCATGTACTCTATTGAAAAATAAGAACATGTTTTCAGAAATTACCTACTACTTAGAGAAAAAATACTTTTATTTTGGTGATCTTTTTCATTTCCCGGTGGTTTGTGGCCATATTAAAAAATTGGAGAATAACAGAGAAAAAATTTACAACTAAATGTTGTGTACTTATATACACACCATGTACATTCCAGTTCAAACACTGGTTGACCAGGACAAATACATTCCCATGTAACCAGTAGGCAGTACACTCCGTGTTAACATTTCTACACGCCGTGTAATACATTCTAGAAGCCGTTGGTGGCCAAGAAGAGTCTATATGCCTATGTAGCAGGCTGAAGGGGACACGTCGTCTGCTATTTCTACACGCCATGTAGGCATTTCAAAAAGAGGTTTGTGTCCAAATTCTCAGACTACACGCCATGTTTGTCGGTGCTACACTCTGTGTACATTCATCTACCTAGTGGCATCGTGTTCCAAGTCAAAGATGGCGTGGTAGGCCACCTACCAGCGGAGAAAACGAAGCAAAAAACTCGTTGATGAATGGAAACATCGTGTACATTTGATAAACGCCGTGTACATATTTTTTCAATAAAAATAGGCCTTGGGATCCAGACCTGGGTGTGGTGTGAGTGTAGTATTTTGTGGAGAAAGGGTTGAAGCTCCGAAGGAAAGACACTCTATCGTTATACAAATGTAATTCCATCTACCGAAGAACCATTCCCTTTTCAAAGTTACAAGCATGATTTCATCAGGTATCAATAGTTTTCTGTTGTCCATTTTCTATATTTGTTACTAAACACCCAGTGTGTTGGGGTTGTGGGAGATGTTGAGTTTTAATTTGAATTAAGTTGCAATGAATGTGTTTGTTCTAATATCCTCTTCTTATACTTCTTAAATCACTATATATTATCACTGGAAATTCTGTACTGGACCAGTGGAAGAATATTCACATATTCAAAAGTAGAATACCTTAGAATAAATTCACGACCATTAATGGTATTCTCCAACTCAAAATGGACTATGCCAAATATAGATCTGTTCAACAATAGCTACCAGACCAAAGTGTTAGTTTCTTTCACTCTAAATATAATGTTTACCAGACCAAGGAATATTTATTACAAATTGAACCCAGAGTGTGGGTTTATCATGAAAAACACAACCTCATAAGGAATTTAATTTAATAATAAACTTCTCATTAATCCATAACCCCAATGCACGTTTCTATTTCTATTTACATCAAAACCAATATTCTTGTACATTCATTAATTTCATTAAGAAATGTTTTAAAAGATGATTAAAAACCAATTTATCTTTTTGTACCCAAACCACCAACCAAAATGGATTCTGAAACTCAGCATACTTCACTAAAAACTAAAATAAAAAGAGAAATATGGAAGATAAAATAACATTATAGTTCCATGTGGATCGATCCCTTACTAGTGCTATACTTGTTAGGGTAAATATAATTTGGGACACTGAAAACATACCTTCAGTGAAACGACTCAGCAAATTTTGGTTCTGTTGTAGGGGAACATTAAATTAAATTTTATACTTGTTTTAATTAACTTTTTTATCAATGATTTGTGAAAATAAAAATCATAAATTCAAAAATATCTCTTTCAATTGTCATTTCTATTTCTTTTCCTTTTTCCTCATTTACAATTGGTGTTTTTTTGTTTGGTTCCAGTCCTTAAGTGTATGTGCAGCCAACTCACACGTTCCAAGTGCACTGAGTCATCAGGGTTATTCTCAACTGACTCGAAGATCGAACATGCATTTTGGAGGCTCTAATGAGCACTCATGGATGACCACAACCAAACCCCTCTATTAGCGCAGAATGAGGAAGGCAATCCTACTATTGTCCAAGGAGCTGGACAACAGTTAGGACCAGATGACAGCTGGAACCAGCAACCTCCACTTGCTCCCGGATATGGCCTAAAGAAGCTCCAACAATTCTAACCAGAGTAGATTCCATATTTCATCCATGGTCAAGGGCCTTACTATTCCCCTCAGGACTAGATATTTCTACCAATTCCCCTTCCTTAGCATCCATCTACACGCCGTACTCTCATAGAGTACTGTTTACCATCAATCCACAGAGCTGAAACAGGCATCATCCAACCTCTAGTACAGGCCAAACACATCGAGATAAAGTTTGCAATCATGTAGTTGATCCAAAAAACCATTAAATTCGGCGGCCTTCCCAGTGAGGATCCCAATACCGATCTCACCAATTTTTTGGAGGTCTATAACACATTCCGCTACCACGGTTTTTCTATGGATTCCATATATCATTTCCTTTTCCACTTCTCTCTAAGGGATAAGGAAACAATTTAGATTAAAGTATTTACACAACAATCTATCCTCACCTGGGAGGAGCTAGCCAAGGCGTTCTTATCCAAATACGTCCCACCCTCAAAGATGGTGACACTACGGAATGAGATCCACTATTTCTAGCACCATGAAGTTTAATCAGTGTAAGAATCCTGGGAACGCTTTAAGGAAATGTTGCACAAGTTCCCACACCACAGACTTCCACATTGTATGCAAGTCCAAACATTCTACGGAGGGTTGAAAACTAATACCACGTCTGTGGTGGATGTTTTTACTACAGGTACAGTGATGAGGAAGTCCCCTGAAGAACTCCTCGAACTGCTGGAAGATATGTCTTCCAATAGCTTCCAGTGGCATTCCAATCGGGGAACACAAAAATGTGGTATGTATAATATAGATTCCACTACAATGATAGCTTACTAGTTAAATGCTCTATCCATGAAAATCTACACGCTCAATCTAAATGGAACATCCCATGTACAGGCGACAAATCAACCATCAAGAAGTGAATGTGGTGATAACCACATAATGGGAGAATGCCCGGGTTATGCTGGAGGCCCATCAAGAAGAGATTTAAGTTATGTTGCAAAAAATCGAGGGCTCAACCAGTACCGGCAGTACTATAACCCGGCATGGTGTGATCATCAAAACATAGGTTGGGGACGAAAACATCAAAATCTACCGCACCAGTGACCGCTCGACTATAACTAGCCTCCCTATCCAAACTAGTACCAGAGGTATAAACAGCCCCAACATGGCTCATATCAGAAAAAATGGTATCAGATCCCTCGCCCATAGTAGTCGCGGCAGCCACCACCTCCACCAGCTCAATAACCTCCTCAGTAGGAAAACACCTCAATCTTAGAGGATCTTATGAACAAATTCATATCTACTACTGAGACCAGGTTCCAAAATCTGGAGGTGGAAATTTGAGGCCTGGAGGACCAAATTGGCCAGTGGGTGAACCAACTCTCAGGACGGAAACCCGGTACATTACTGGGCAATACAAAAAATAACCTGAGAGAGGAAGCCCATGTTGTCATACTATAGAGTGGAAAAGAGCTCCAACAGAACCAACTAGAATAGCCAGGTGTATCCACACCCCTATGATGATGATGGAGGTACCAATACTAGCCCCTCCTCATCTAAAAGACTGATGAAGGAGGATTTTCAAAATAAATGGAAGGAGGTTGTCAAAACTATTGTACTTTCCTTACCCTTCCCAGAGAGATTGAAACAGAGAATGCTAGACCACCAGTTTGGCAAATTCATGGACATGTTCAAGAAGCTTCTGATAAATATCCCATTTGTAGAGGCACTGATTCATATGACTACTTATTCAAAATTCATGAAGGACATACTCTCCTATAGATGAATTATAGATGATCTGAGCACCATTTCCCTAACCAAGGAGTGTTCTTCAGTCGTCCAACACTCTATTCCTCCCAAACACCGTGATCCAGGTAGTTTTAACATTCCCTATACTATTGGACCATGCGAGTTTGGGAAGGCTCTCTGTGACCTAGGGGCCAGCATAAACCTCATGCCCCTTGGAGTTTTCAAGAAACTCATGCTCCATGTTTTTAATCCTACCCGAGTAGCCCTTCAACTTGCTGATCAATCCATCAAACATCTGAAGGGACTACTGGAGGACGTACTCTTCATGGTGTGTTGGCTGATCCATCTAGATGATTTTATCATCCTCGACATGGAGGATGACTAGGAGGCACCTCCAATACTTGTAATTCCTTTCCTAGCCACTAGGAAGGAACTCATCGATGTGCACGAGGGAGAGCTGATTTTCCAGGTAGGAGACAAGAGAGTCTCCTACAATGTCTTCAAGTATATCAAACAAGAATCATCTCCCGATCCTGAGGACTATTCTACGATAACTACCCTGGATGATCACTTAGTGGATGATCTTGTATGTTCTTTTATTTCCGATAACTTTATCATTCTGGACATTCCCATTGAAGAAGATCCAGAGAACATTCAATTCCTAGAAATCAATGGCAGTGACTATTGGGACCATTATCCACCATAAATATCATGTAAGCAACAATAAGTAGGTCGAGCCAATGACCTAAAACAAATGAGCTTCCTGGGAGGCAAGCCAGAGAATACACGACATGCCCCCTCTATATACAGGGCATGAAATTTTCGTTTTCATTTATTTTATAACTATTACAAATATATAGTGTAGCTATGTATAAATAGGGATGATGCTGGTACCGATGGTAAGGTCACTAGGGTTTATTTGAGCCGACCCTGGTTCAAATCCTCCCGACCTACCTTCAGCATAGGGTTCCTCCTTTTTATATTTTTTTACATTGCGTCTGTAGTAAATTTCATATATATATATATATATATATATATTCTTGTAAGAAAACCCATGGTGGGGATGGATTGGTTGGCCAGGATCGTGACTTGGTTCAAAAAGACCCGGGTTCGAATCCTAGCTACTGCTCTATTTCCACAATCTTCCCTTTTAATAAAACCACACGGCTTGTATTTCAATATAAATTATGTCCACCAAATTTTTATTTACTAATTTGACATTTTCCCATATAAAGTAATTCATGAGGATGATGTTGGCAGATTGGAAAAGTCTCGGCCCTTGGTCCAAAAGACCTGGGTTCGAACTCAGCTAATCTTTGTGCCTCATCCCCTTATTTTATAATTAAAAACCACATGTCGTGCATTTTATTTCCTTCCATATAGTATAGGCCAAATACAATAACTATATATAAATAATAAATTTGGGTAGCAGTGCAACCTTCGCTCTAGTGGTTGAGGGTTTCCATTCAGAGTGGCTGATCTCCGGTTCGAACCTCACCCCAAGCACCAGAGTAAAGGTTGTACTTCTCTTTTTACAATTTTTTAACACAAGACATGTATTTTCCCACTACATTACATGTATAGTTTTATTTTGTAAATTATGTAAATAAATATATATATCTTTTTACTTTTATTGTTTTAATTAATTAATAATAATTATTTTATTGTCTATTATAATAATTATATATATATATATATGGTTGAAAAAAATTGAGATACACAATGTCTAGTCCCGATATAAACATTGTGTACCTTGGCTATTTAAAGCTGTGGCCACCTAGCTTCACGTTGTGTCACGCAGTGCCTCCTCCTCTTCTCGTTTCTTCTCCCAAACGACACCCGAACGCCCCACTCTCAAATATATCGATTTTGATCATTTTGGGTTCTGATTATTCTTGAAACGAGATCCTAAGTCATGGTACTCCCTTCTATACCCTCTATTTCAAGTTATTAGACACGTTAGGGTGTTTTAGGCTCTTTTGACTGTTTGGATTCCGTGATACATGACCATGAAATGAAGAACACAGGTCATGTACTTTTGTACACGGCCACACACACAATGCTATGAAATTTGAATATAAACAACGTGTATGTTTGGTACACACCATGTACCTTCCCCCATCGTGCTCGAGTACCCTTTGCACCTAGCCTCACACACCATTTTCATGTACACGGCGTGTGGGTTCGGTACATGCCATGTATGTCATTTCTTTTAAACCCTCTATGTGTAGCACTTGACGTGGCCCCTCACCCCTTGTTTTTATACATGACATGTGTGTGAGGTACACGCCGTGTAGTCTTTTCTTTCGACCGAACTAGTGTCTATCCCCCCACATGGAGTGCCCTTTATTACTATAACTATAAATAGAAGGGGTCGTGTCTTTACTCATAGACGACCATGTAACTTTTTCTTGTACATGGTGTGTATAACTTCAATATTCTGTATACCCTTAGATGGTCTAACCTTTTCTCCCTTAGCGTGTTTATCCAAAGAACATGGGATGATACTCATCTTGTACTACATGTCGTGTACTCTGGATGTACACTCCATGTATTTTAATTTTTCATATTTTCTTTTTTTTTATTATATTTTTTTTTTGTTTTTCTTTCCTTTTTCATGTTATAGAATATCGTGATCCTTCCCGAGGGAAGCAGCAGGCCTCCGCCACTAAGGGAGAGAGGCCCATTTTTCAGATGATTCAACTCTTCCCTCCAACGCAACCAGACCCAGATGCTTCGGCCTATGATCTCTATCTATTGGCTATCCTTCTACCACCCATTGTTTCAGTTGAGGCTGGGCCTAGAACAGCTGGTCCTTCATCACCCCATTCGGAGCCTCCGAGAACCATCGATACTTCTCCATTGGCTGCCCCACTTTCTGAGCCCTCTCTTGTAGATGCTGGCCCCACATCGACCACCTCATACAGCATGACTCCATGAACTTCAGCAGATCCACCGTCGGAGCCTGCTCCTGCTGCTTCACCTACACCTGGACCGGGACCTGCGGGTGATCCTTACCTCTTTATGGTATTATTGGTCACTGACTTGGTGCATGAATGGGTCCTGTGCTTCTCTCATCGGACGATTCCATTGAGTGGCTGCTACATTGACAGCATCATTCCACATCTGCTCGGTATCTGGGGAGAGTTATAGGATCTCCTTGGACACACTCCCCTGCTTGATATTTTCCAGGTCAACACTACTATATTCCGCTATTTATTTTTGGATTTTGCGGCCTCGTTCAAGTTTGATGGAGATGAGTACCATGAGACACCTGGTGATACGGTGCATGTGGTTTTGTTCTGGCTGGGCGGCTGACGATTTTCCCTCACCATGACAGAGTTTGGCCGAGGGTGTGGTTTCTACCCCAATCCCATCACCTCACCCCTGTTTCTACCCTGACCTGGCCCGATCGCTTTGAGATCGTTTCCATGTGGAGGGAGATTGTTGGACCTGACCACCGATCCACCCCTACCTCGCAGATAAGTACCCTTACCACCGACCTCATCCTTCGTTTTACCCATCGGTGCTTCATCGCCATTATTTCCCCCATCCATGAGGATATGGATGTTGTGACCAGTCATGACATGGATCTACTTACCTGTGTCATCTGGAAAGACTACACAAACTTATCTTACCTAGCCACCTCATATTTTTATGCTATGTTTACCGGCTATCATGGAAACCTAAACGATGGGTTTTGCACCACTCATCTTTCCCACCACCTTGGGGTTTTTTTGGTTTCTTTACCCCATGAAATGTAAGGTTCTCCCCAGTAGATGGACTATCACATTTTGATTCACATGGGATTGGTCCGGAAGCAGGGGGTGCCTACATCCTTGCCTGGGCTCGCCCCCAGCCACCCATTGACCCTCTTTCCCCGGCTAATGATCATGTTACTCCTTCCCCACCCACTCTTGTTTCACCACCCCACCCCCTTCCTACTGACCCCACTTCTTCTTGCCTTCATTCTTCTGTACCACCAAAAGCCCCACATAACCCCACACCCAAGGTAGATCTCCCCCTTTACCTTGGCCTAGCCGTGATGGAGCAGCATTTGGTTCGTATCGACAGCCAATAGGACCGCACAAAGCTTATGTTGGGGCTTACTATCAGCATCTGGGTATTCCACTACCCCTGCCCCTGCCTCTACATCGGTTCCTAGCCCTTCTGCTGCTACTCCACCACCCTTCACTGCACTTTCCATCGATTCTGTTCTCCTCTCTACCGTGGGACCAACTATTACAACTGCTACCATCACCGCTGTTACTAGTCCAGGGAGTGCTGTTGTGCCTCATATTTTATGTCCAGCACCCATGGGTCCTACTTCATCGACTTCCCCTCTAGTTGCAACATTTGTGCCTCCCGCTTCCTCAGCTCATGATCCCTCACTACCGGATGATTCTGTACTGGATGATTCCTCTTCTGAGGAGACCCTAGGACTAGTTTGGAGACACATGCCTTTCATTCTATATATATTTTTGTGCTATACTGTTCCTATGTTTGTTATTCCTGTTTGTAGTGTTATTTTTCTTCCCCCCACATAGCTACGGTGGCACGTTTTGGGCTACACATTTACATCACCTTCCGTTTTCCTATGCCTAGACACGACGGGAGTATTTTTTTTCCATTCATTACTTTACTTATTCAATTTACTTCATTCCTTACTACCCCTTGGTCGGGTCCGCTATTGTGTCCCCACTTTTCCTTGTTCAATGTTTTGGGGCCCTTGGTGGACCACATGGGATTTTATGTGTGGGGGCATCTCTCAACCTCTTTAGTCCTAGCCCTTTTTTGATTCTATGACATCATTATTAGAAGATATATTTTAATATGTGAATATACTTTTTTTTACTCATATTTTTCATAATAAGCTGCTATTATGAAATTTTAAAAAAAATTGCTTATTTTGATTCTTAGGTATTTTAGAATTATTACTGATATAATTTAAATTACAACTTGTAATCCTTGGATAATTACATCGATTAGTGTAATCAATTATTTTTCAATTCATAACCCGATTATCTATAATTATTTTTCCCACTCCCGAGAGGTAATCTAAACTCCTTTGTAATATTCCTTATAATACCATATTTCTTGAGAGATATTTAGAATATACATAACTAACATAATTTTCAAGTTGTCATTTCGAAACATGAGGAATTTTTGAATTACATTAAAATGATTGAGGCATTAGATTGTTTTAACCCCTTTATCTTGAGCCTACTCTAAATCTCATCTTCATGAAGCCCTTAGAGACCATAAATAGAATTTATAGGAATCCATATTATAAGACTATTTCCCTTCCAACCGTACATCTTTTAGAATTTTTGCATGATTATTTATTTGAGCTCAAATGAAGGGATTGGAATGAAATTGTATAAATTCAGGAATTGTCAAGAAATTAAGTATGGGGGAGAGTCTTTTGATAATTTGGAGTGAAAAGAGTTCCAAATCACTATTTTAGAAATTCAAAAAGGTTCCCCTTGCGTAAGAAAATGGTAAAAACAAAGGGGCCTTATACACACTTGTTGTTTTGGGACACATACTCAACTAAAGGAGATGGTGGTGATGAGATCATTTGATAAAGCTTGTTGAGGATGTGTTTACATTGAGTTTAATTTTGAATATCATGCATTGTTATTTAAGAATTTAGCCAACTTTATCAAGCCTCAGAGTTATTTTTCACATCTTTACCAAACAACCGATAGCCACAGAAACATTTGATCCTATTTGAAATGTCCTCATGATTCTTTTAAGTAAAATTTTATAAAGTCGAGATCTAGATTTCTTGAAAACCTATGGATAGAGTGTATATATCTCTAATTGAGTATACCATTTTTTAAAAACATCTTGAGTGTTGAGCATACTTCTGGTGAGGTAAATCATCATGTGTCTTTCTTATATTTGAATGGTTGAAACATGTGTTAAAAGAGGATGAAAGTAGTTAATTGGATTTTATATGAGTCATGATTAGAATATCTCCGGGATTGAAACAAATTCATATTCTTTGTGAAAGTTTCTCCTGTCACTTATTATTTATATTTATGATTAACTTATGTTCATCCTTTCACAATATGGATTATTTTAATTAGATGTTGAGATTTTCTTAAGGGAAAGCAAATGACTATGTATGGGGGAGTTTGGTACACCCAATTTTTGTATAAATTTTCATATACTATATTTAAAAAGAAAAAAATGTTTTCAGTAATTAACAACTTCCTAGTGAAAAAATACTTTGATTTTGGTGATCTTGTTCATTTCTAGAGGGTTTATGGACCAATACACAAAACAGAGAAGAATAGATAAAAAATTTACAACTACACGGTGTGTACTTATATACACACTGTGTACATTCAAGATCAGACATCGGTTGTCCAAGACAAATAGATGCCCAAGAAACCAGAAAGAAGTACACGGTGTGTTCACCTTTGTACATGCCGTCTAATACATTCAAGAAGCAGTTGGTGGCCCAAAAGAGTGTACAGGCCCCTTTGGCCGGTTAAAGGGGACATGTCGTGTGTTATTTCTACACACCGTGTAGGAATTTCTAGAAGCGGTTGGTGGCCGAATTCAAAGACTACACACTGTGTATATCAGCACTACACGACATGTGCATTCACCTTCCAGGTGACACTATGTTCCAAGTTAAAGACTTCTTGTTAGGCCGCCTACCAACGGAAGAAATGGATCTAATAATGGGTTGATGAAAGGACACAATGATTAATTTTGAAACATGTTGTGTACTTATTTTTCTATAAAAAGAGGCCTTGGGCTCCGGACTAGGGTGTGGTATGATTGTAGTATTTTGTGGAGAAAGGGTTTATTCTCTGAAGGAAAGATACTCTACCGTCGTAATACCATCATTTCTTCTACCGAAGAACCATTCCCTTTTCAAAGTACCAAGAATGATTTCCTCTAGTATCAATAGTTTTGTGTTTTCCATTTTCAATATGTGTAAATAAACACCCAGTGTGTTGGGGTTGTGGGAGATGTTGAGTTGTAATTTGAATTAATTTTCTATGAATGTGTTTGTTCTAATAACCTCTTCATATTCTTCTTAAGTCACTGTATATTATCACATGAAATTCTATACCACACCAAGGGTAGAATTTTCAGGGATTCAAAAGAAGAATACCGAAGAATAAATTTATGACCATTGAATTTAATCTCCGACTAAAAATGGACTAAGACAAATAAAGATCTTTTCAGCACTACCTACCGGAACATGGAGTTAGTTTCATTAGCTATAAATATAATGTTTACCGGAACAAGGAAAAGTTATTAAAAATTGAACCCAGAGTGTTGGGTTATCATGAACTACACATCCTCATAAGAAATCTGATTTAATATTAATCTTCTCATCAATCCGTAACCCCAATGAATGTTTCTCTTTCTATTTACATCAATACCAATCTTCTCGTACATACTTTTATTTCACTAAGAAATTTTTTAAATGAATCTTAAAAACTAATTTTTATTTTTTCACCAAAACAACCAACCAAAATTGATTCTAAAACTTAGTAAAGTTCCCTAATAACAAAAATAAAAACTAAATTAAGAAAGATAAAATAACATCATAGTTCCCTATGGATCGGCCCCGTACTGGTGCTATACTTGTTAGGGTAAATATAATTTGGGACACCAAAAACATAACTTCAGTGAAACAACTCACCACCTCCAAACTCTCCCTAATTCAAAATCTCAATATCTAACATAGGTCATAGACAAGGGGACAGTGTAGATGATGTGCGCAAGGAGGAGGAGGAAAGGAGGGAATGATGAAAAGAAATAAAAAAGAAAAGAAGTAAAAGGGGTATGGGCCGGTTTCGGTGCCCTACATGAGTTTATGCCTCCCCTAGGATAAACTTTCCATTCCAGACTAAACGACGTGGATGGAATCTCAATCCGATTTTCCGATTAAAATTTACTGACAAATGAACCTGTGCGAATAATTTAATAATATTTAATATTAAATATTCTGCTAATATTCAAACAACAAATATTTCCACCAAACACATGTACTAGGCTAATATCCCTATTCCAAGAGCAACAGAGTTGTCAAAAAAATTATCTGAGATCATATGGTAGGGTAAAATGACCATTTTACCCCTCATGAGCATCCAACAGCAAAAATTCAAATTTCTGCTGAAAACTGCAGTCATAAAAAACATGGGTTTTTACAAACTCCCCACCATAATCACTATTTTCCCCGAAAATCCCAATGAATGAACCAAAAACCATGCTCATAACCCGACCATATGCACTACCAATCTATCTAGACTGTCCAACGACCTGCCTTAAAGCATTAACAACCACCTTCCTCAGAGAAGGCACTCAACTATGCCCAATATGGTACTCCCCACCATAAGAATACCCTTATGGTCATCTTAAAAGAAATCAGCGATCTTAGAAGCTCACAGAAAACACCAATTATTAACTAGAACAAGGATAACCACCCTCAAACGACCAATGGTGCACTCCCCACCATATGGATTTCCTTAAACCTCTCCAAGAGCACAACTGAAACAGGTTCCAACCTCAATAGGGATGAACATTAAGAATTAAAAAGGAGCTCGGTGTTGGGTCGAAGCTCTCTCGGCATACTCAAGATGAAACAAGATAGTGCATGATAATCTTTAACAGGAGTACACTAAGATTTATCCAAATTCATGTCCAGCTCCCTCCGAGCCATGCAAACATCCTACCATAACCCGACCAGGATTCCAACATGGGTCAACCATTTCACTATAGCCCTACATTTCACAAAGTCACCTATAAAACATAAGGACATTCCTACATAACTTCTGGGATCTGACTCCATAGAAAGTCTTGAAACATTGGTCCTCGTCTCTCATCTGGCCACTCACCGATTTAGATTCAATCGATGCCACCTGGAACATCAACATCAAACACATTGGTTGAAAAGTCCAGGAACCAGAACAGTCCTGCCCGTCGAATCCAGTTGTGAAAAACAAGCACCCTGAAAAGGAATTGACAAACAAAGACCAACCATTCTAACACATGTTTCCCTAGAATAGAACTGGCATCGTCCTACTAGGGATCTAGTCAAAACTGATGGTCTCTAGGTCTTTCACCTATCCCTGCAAAAAAAGCCTCTCAAATGGGTCACTTTGTCTAACCACCTAACCCAAAATATCCAATTCCTCTTAGAACATGGTAAAGATCACAAAGAACTAATGAAATTCAAAACCGAAACACAATCTACAAGGTCCCTGATCTTCACTAAGCATATTCAGAAGGAACTACTCCCTGGAGTTCACAACCCAAGCAGAAGAGAAACTGAACTAACACCCATCATGCATCCATATACAGGAATACCCTAAAGAGGTCCAGTTCACAATAAAAGCCTTGTTATCTATCAACATCATTCTCAACGATCTGACTAGATAACCAAAGACCCGAAAAACAAAACCCAAGGAGGGGTTAAAGAGAAATTCATCACACGCCATATCGACCAATTGGGGTCACTACACCAACTGTTCATAAGGATTGAGTCATCAGCCTCAGAAAAAAATTCCTCTCTGTAGATCCACGTAACCGTCCACCATAGTAAAAAGTATGTGTAAGAAAACCAAAAGGTCTCAGCCCTCAGTAAAAACACACACTAGCAGGCCTATATACTGTGAATCCTACCTGCCTAGTATGATGTATGAGACGCCTCTTGCCTTTGCCGGCCAAGAGTCAAAATCCATTCCAGAAATATTACCAATGGTCAAGAACCAAATATCCATAGTAAATCAAAACACCACACCACATTTTCTTCGCTCAAGGAAAAAATCAAATACCACCGAAACATCACAAAATCAGAACATCAAATCCCAAACCTTGGCAATCGGGACTTCCTATGGAAACAAGAGTTCTCGACTCACCGGCCGGATTTCCATCATAGGTTCTAACTCAATCCTAATACTCTTGTCTACCATATCCCAAATAGTAAATACTAGGAATGAAAACCTACTCTGATACCACTTTGTAATGTCCCAATCCAGAAGCCACTAAACCGGTGCAACGAGCTGGTTTGCCACACGGCCTCAAGCGCGCCTCCCCATACGCCAGAGGCTGTCGACTAGAAGTGGGTCCTATGTTGTGATAGTAGGGGGACTATTCCCTCATACCAGAGTAAGAAAAAAACAGGAATAACTAAGTATCATACACAGCGGAAAGTAAACAGGGCGTAGAAGCAATAAACAACAGAAATAGAACAAGCTTTAATAGTAAATTTCTATAAAATCCAGAACAGCTATGCAATTCAATATAACACTGGTCACCCACCGGGTTGACCATAAAGATAAAAGTACACAAGAAACTGAATGTAAATGTACAAGGCTCTGCTAATAACTGCAAGCCAAACTGTGTGCCCGATCTACAGAAAATATCGAACTGCAGCAGCCCGATCATTATAACCACTCGAGCAGCTCCGCTGATCATGCAACATTGGGCCTCATCCCAATCCAACATATTGGGGTGAGAAATAATCTTAGTAGGGAACCCTGACATGCAACCTATAACTGTGCTGCAAAAATTGTATGCAACAACAATTTGCTCAACATAGCTGGAACACAACTAAGAGGAAGTAAACCCAAACGTACATCCACAGTAGAACTCAGGGTATGTAATCTATATCAACTGGGAATGTGCCACCATGTACGTCTATGTCTATATACGTACACATGTATAGTCCAATACCTATACAAATATACATAAATATGAATATTCATGATGATGTGATTTAAATAACATGAAACAACATCAGCTGTCGATCCTTGGGACCATAAGCTCGATCTCTTGGATATCTAATTCAAGGACATTGAGTTGGACGTAGAGCCACTAAAGACTTGTATCAATAAGTTGATATATGGGTATGTAATCTTATCTACATGTACCTTCCTCGGCCAATGACAAGAAAATATGCTTCTGAACAAACTAAACAATGACAAGTTACCCTCTAGTTCAACTATTCAATCACATGCAAGATGATAACACAATAGGTAACACTCTGAGAAGTACTCTCAGCCATGATGTCTGGTCCTACCTAAAATGTACAAAAAACCTAATGGGAATTACACTCAGCCTAACCCCTCTTATTTGGTCACACGAAAATTATTAGACTCTATGAGGAAGCACTATCAGTCAATTTCTCATATAGTCTAATGTAGTCAGGGACTCTCTGACGAAGATCACACAATCAAATCATGTTATAGCCCCAAGGTGAAGAGAATATCTGAGAAAGTTCACTCTGTCAATTCGTTTTATAGCCCCAGGTCGTTCACAGTCTCTCTGAGGAAGGTCACCTGATCAATTCATCTTATAGCATAACGTGGTTTAAGGTAATTCAAGTAAAACAATGACTCTCTAAGGAAGCTCACTCGGTCAATCTAATTATAGTATATAAATCTCAAATAATCTCTGAGGAATACCACTCGGTCTACCACCCTATAGTCTATAATTTCCAAAGACTCTCTGAGGAATCTCTCTTGGTGTATCCTCTTATAGTCTATAAAGCTCAGACACTCTCTGAGGAAACATCATATTCAGGATTCTCCAGGTATACAAGACCGAAGACATCCTAAGCGGTTCTTTAGAAATGAGCATGGGAGGAATCCTGCAAGGGATCCTCAAAGGAAGGAAAACATAGGCATTATATAACATGGTTCCTATAAAAGGAAGTATAAGAGAGAGATCCTATGAGGGACTCACTAGGTCAGCACACCAGCAAAGGCTTCCCTCAGGGGATCCTTAAAAGTATATGGTCTCACAGACACATATTCCAGAGGGAATCGTCTCACAAGGGGAACATCCTATAACGAATAGGTTACAAGATATAGATAATAGATCATCTCCTATTAAAGGTTTCAACTATGTTAGTCTGAACACCCAACATATCATCCACGCCATGTTTCAATCTCATGTGAAAAATGAACTCAATTACTGGCAGAAGACCCCCCCCCCCATTTAAATTGAAACCCCAAAGAAGCCATATATGTTACCTCTAAATGAAAAAAGGATTCCACCATTGCGATATATGGGGAAAACGTTCATATTCGACTACACAGATGCCCAATTCTGACATCCAGAGGATAAGATATCCCAAAATTACTAAATTGAAGTATTATATGGCCAGAGCACAATGGGCCTGCCTATGTAATAGTACATGGAATGTAACTTACTTTACACGGAATGTATTATTCCATAAAAGTCACCCGATGTGTGTTTTCACTAAAACACATGCCCAAGTACCACTACACGGTGTGTACTCAAAGTACACGACCTGTACTCCTTAAATACCCCTATTCTGTGTTCTATTTCACATGGCCAGTCACATGGACACCAACCTCATATTGTGTACTCAATGTACATGGAGTGTACATAAGAAAACATCATCTTCCCCAAATGGGAAGAACACATGGCATGTACCCATGGAATACACATTGTTTTTCTGGGTTTTCCGATGGGAAATCCCTGAAAATGCCCGAAACACCCGTTTTCACACCCGAAGCAACAGATCGAGCCCCATGGCATTACAAGAAAGCAGTATAAGGCTTCAAATTCATAAAAAAATCATTAATGGGTATATATGGTGAAAAATTAAATGACCCTACCTTTGTTTGGAAACCACCTAAGCTTCGGTTGATTTCACGACTCACGGTTGCCGCACGCCGACTCAGCGTGTCGAGGGCTTTGAATCGGTAACCCTCTTGACATCTAACTCTCCCTATTTCTCAATCCCCATATCTTTCCTAGGATACGGACAAGGGGATGTCATAATAAACATTCACATGGAAGAGGATGAAAGAAGAGGTGGAAGAAAATAAAATAAAAGGAAGTGAAGAAAAATGGGTTTCGGCCGGCCCCAGTGCCCAACATTTGTTTATGCCTACCCTAGGCTAAGCATTATATTTCAAATTCAACGGTGCAAAAAGAATCTCAATCCGATGCTCCAATTAGATGATATTGATTAAAAAACCTGTGTGAATAATTTAATATTTAATTTACTAATATTAAATATTATATATTCCGCAAATATTTGAACAGCCCAGATTTCCACCAATCTATTTTCCAAGGGTAATCTCCCTATTCTGGGACCAACGGGGTTGTTAGAAAAATTATCTGAGATCAGATGGTAGTGTAAAATTACCATTTTACCCCTCACGAGCATCCAACATAAAAAATTCAAATTTTTGCACAATACTGCACTACGGAAAAACACGGGTTCTTACATACTGGTTATAATAATTAGGGGGTGTATAAGGATTGTACTATAGTTCTATTTCATTAAGCACTTATGATTGTGTGGAACCAAGAAAAGTGACTCAATAGATGGTTAATTTTTTTGGAAAATATATGGTTGAAGAAAAGATAAACCATAATATGGTCCTGATACTGAGGTAGTGATTTTGGAGTAAGAGATGATTGATATGGATAAATTATACTATATATTCTTGACTACCATGGAACTGATTAATGGATTGTTTTTTCAGTATTGTTGGAATATTCATAAAAATAGATATAAAGAATATATCTAGTTTTCAATAAAGAATAAGGGAGAATGAATGTAATCAATAAGGTTTTATGGTAATTTTGGGTGTTACCTTATTTTAAAAGAAAACACGATGATGGTATTCATATGTTTTTACGTGGCAAAAGAGATCATCATTTTGTTTACCTTCTTTAAAATATTTTTACTATGAGTTTGGATAGAAGTATTTTGGATATCTATAATTGTTTGAATGTTCTATGTTTAAATTTGGATATTATTTATTATTATTATTATTGGAATATTATAATAATATAGTTTTAGAAAAATGAAAAAATGTAGGTTGGCCAATAACCCATTGTGTTGGACGAAGCTACTAAAATCAAACCCACAACCAACGTGAGATAAAGCTTTATGACCTTCCACTATCCTACAAGAAGTCAAGGGTTATTATAAATTATTTTTTTTCATGGTATATTGATAAATATAATATTTTTTATTTCTATGATCTTTTGGAGTGAAATATGAGTTTGTGGTAAAAATTAGTTAAAGGATGGAAATCTACTTTTCAAGTATATATATATATTAATAATTATATGATTAAATTAATTAATAAACTATAAGTAATAGATATTAAAAAAAATGTGTTATCCCAATATCTTAGGTTTTGTTGAACTGATGATATTCTAAATCATCTTAGATTGATGGCTTTGAGGCCCTCAACATTACAATTGATTGTGATTGATGACCTCATTCAATCCCTATAAATATTTATGTTTTTTCAACAATTATGTGTTTTTAATTTTCACCAATTTTCTTCCATTCAAAACTCTAAATTGTTGGTGACATTTTCATTTCACTTTCCCTCTTATAAAGACAAAATTTTATTAACCCTATTTCCGATGTGGGTTTTCCACAATGATATTTTCTATTTTCAACCACTTATTTTAGAGGAATAATTTCAAATTGGGAGGATGAAATTTATTTAAGGTGGGGATAATGTAACACCCCATGATTTCATTTTATATTGTCTCTTTAATGTAATTCAATAACATGCACTACACGCAACACGAAGTTAGAGCGCACCACGACTTATCAACCTAACCGTAAAAAACGTTTATGGATAGTATTAAATGAATTTTTAATTTTATATACTCTAAATAATTTTAACATCCTTATTTTTTGTTTCTTAGACATAACATAAGAAAAAATTTAATTTTTCAAATAAAGGAAGTATTTTTCAAAAAATGCAATTTTACCGCCTTTTAATGAAGAACCCTTTTTAAATCAAATATTTGACACTTTTATATATTCATATTGACAGAATAAACTTCTCATATAAGACAAGGATATAAAAAATTTTGTATTGATAAATTTTTATCAATTTTCTCATAACATTCTTGTTTTTATGAATAGTGAAAAATACTAAATTTTAATTGAAAAAAAAAATTTCAGTCGATATAATTTATAGAGATAAATTACGAATTTGAATGGTTGTGAAGTATAATTAGATTATATTTTTATAATTTAATACTATTTAGGTTATTATAATTAATTAAACGTTGAAATTGGACACAAACAAGTGTCAATCTTTTGATATATATTGTTTCTTAAAAACATGCTATTTGTTTTGAAAATGAGAATTAATTGTAAATTAATTCATACAGATTATATATATTAAATTTGGTAAAATATACATAATTTTTTTATTAGAAATATAAAATATAGCTTTGACTGATTGTTTGGTATTTTTCTGAAAAACGTCAAATTTTTATGAATAGTGAAACCACTTAGTAGTAGTTAAAAAAACTAAAATTTTCATTTAAATGAAATTTTATTACATCTTTGAATTAAATTTCTAAAATCTGATATACATGGTTGTTATTAGTAAGTAAAATGTTATTTAATAAGATAAAAATAAATTTTGGTGAATAGTAACTTTTGATTTTTATTTACCGCAGTTAAATGTAAATAAGGTAATTCAAGTAAAAAGAATATTATAATAATTAAAAATTACTTTAACACTTGTCCTAAACTTATTATATTAGTAATGGCTGACCATGGGAATCTTTGGGTCGATTTTGGGACCTCATGAAGCCACTAAAGAGTGATAATGTCACTTTATTTTATTTCACTTAAAGTAACGACAAAAATGACATAAACAAATATCTTTTTCTATATTAATTTTTACATGGGGTTATATAAGTTATATATTAAATAATAAATATTCTATTGAATGATAAAATTTTTTCCTACATCATGATATTTATTTATAATTTTTAGACATCAAATAAATTAAATTATTTATGACACAAAATGATGCTGTATTTACCATATTAATAATTGATTTTAATATGTTAGATTATAATAATAAAATAACATCCAAAACCTATCCAATTATTATGTGATGAATTTATTTCTACCATGAGTCATCTTATCTTCGACCTTAATGAGTTTTTCACCTATAGAAACAGAAAATCATTATATAATAAAATAATATTTTCACACATTCCTAAAAATCCCCTCCTCCCCCTTATAAAAACCCCTCACTTATAACCCATTAGTCACAGATCTAAAGACCCTTGGATTGTCAAAAACCTAACCAAATAAGCTCTAAATATCCCTTTTTTACTCTTATAAGCCATAACTTATGCTGAATGAACTTCAAGAAGTCCGTCTGGTTCAATCCAAATATAGTTACCCGAATTAAAGGTTACATTTTCTCTTAAATTATTTTCTTTTATTTTACTTCTCCATACCCTAAAAAAATTTTATTCCTTTTTTTATAACAAAACAAGTATCATCAATATACTAGGATGTTTTTATGAAAATTATTTTAACTACACTTACACACACCTCCATCTAATGGGTAAAATTCATATTGTTTCTGTGGAAGGCAAACTAACACCTCACAAAACGATGATTGTTCTATTATCACCTAACACCTATTATGGTTTCAATTATAATGAAAATTTATTTATATATGATATATATTATGTTTATGTTTTATTTATTCTTCTTTATTTTTAATTTATATCACCTCTTTATGATTTCCATTTTGAGTAAATGCTATAATTTCAATGGAGGAAGTGCGGACTACCGCCCCCTCAAAGTGATATGACTCATTCTTACCATACATGGGACAAATTAAGGATGGAGTTATTGAAATTATATATGATATTATACTATTATTATAATATAACTATGTATAATTATTATTATTTTCAATTAATATATGAAAATAGAAATGAATGTAGCGTTCATGGGTACGTACGGCTTACTATCACCATGAACGGTGCATTTCATTTCTTATATCCAAATGTAATGTAATATTATAAATAAAAATATATCATGGATATATATGATATATATGATATCTAAATAATGAATATAATTATATAGATAATGGACTCTTGACCACGTTGACAACTTGTAATTATAAGGTGTTCATTTTTTACTCATGTACCAAATATCGACAAAAGAACCATTATTAACTTAAATGATTCCATATTGTTTATAACATGGTATTAAGTGATATAAAAGGAATAATAAATGTGAAAAAGGTTCTTAATCAAGTATAAATTAACTTATGTTTATTATTCAAGAATAAAAAGGAACAAACAAGTCATGTCGGACATGGGGTAAGGGGTTTATTATCTCATATTTAATTCTGTGAGATTTCCATTGTTCACCACTTATTTATTTCATGTGATGTATTGTGTACTAAAATTTGAAATATTTTATCATGATTCTCTTTATATTCTTTGTATTCTATAAATGACTTGGTGGTTATTAATTGTTCGTTATACGAATCGATTGATTACGACGTGGTAAGGGGATTTCATCTCTCTTTTTATTCCCATGATATTCACATTGTATTTACACTATTTCCCTTTATATGGTGTATGTTCTGGAAATTATTGTATTCATTTTGTAATATAATTTAATTTATGGGTATTTACAACATCATTGAATAATCCTTCTTTCATGGGGTGTATGTTTCGTGAGTTACCAAATCGGTAAGGGTTAATTCCTCAATCTCACTAATATTTGAGATTGTTTGTGGGTATGTTTTTACTGGGACATATTTTTTATCCATGTCCATGTTTCATAAAATAGTTTTAAGAGATATGATTTTTAAGGGAAACATTTACTAAAACATCATTATAAATGTTTTAAATATTTATTCCTAAAAACCATTCTCACTAATGACCATATATTCAAAATGGTTTTAAGGATTTATTTATATGGACATTAATGTTTTTATGATTTTAATTCCTTTAAAAAGTTTGAATGTGGTATAAGAAACTTTGATTCATTAATTTCATTAAATTTTATCCTTTTAAAATAGTGTTACTCTTAATTTATTTCAAAATAGAATGATATATTTCTCTCAAATAGTTTTGATTTACTATATATCAACATTCTTTGATAAATTTTACACTTGTTTGAAGTTGATTTATTATGATACAAATCATCCATATTGTATTTATAGTATTGTGATATTTTTGACTATTGATGAGTTAGTTTTAAGTCATTCATGGTTTATAAAGAATCTATTGACATTTTAAATCCTAGTTTTAATACGAATGTTTATTTTTCAACCTCTTCTTAATAGGAATGTGTTTGGACAGTCTGTTCCAGGTTGGAGTCTGGCTTTAGAGTCTCTCTGGGATGGTGTTCAGTTACAGAGGATCTCCAGGTTGGAATTATGTTACAGAGGCTCTCTGTGTTGGGGTTCAGTAATAGTTAACCCCTAGGTTCTGACATGAGGCATTGACATAGAAATTAATGTTTGAAATTATGAATTCAATCATTATAAATGTGGTTGTTGATATTTCATGTGATTATTAGACTTGTGGAATATTCATGCAAGTAAGTAAATGAAATTATTTGATTTTATCTTCTCCATATTATGTAGAAGTTTATGTTAAATAGGGTTTTTTTCTAGTCTATTACATTTCCTTCAATGTTTATTCTTAGTTATTAAATTTTCGTCTATATTGTTATCCTTACCGAGTATTTGAGCTCACCGCTTTCTATGTTTTATTTTTCCCATGATGTGAAGAAGAGTTTTATGATTTATACTCATGGTTAAGCTAAAGGATAAATGGTGTTCTCAAAGGATCATTTATGTTGTGTTTTATTTTCTAATATGTAATGTAATTTTCATGTATGTAATCTATTTTCCAAGACAGTTAAACTGATCGGTCTTTTGGAATTTGATTTCTTATAATAATGCCAATGTATTAAAATAATGCACTGACTCCCATAACTGATGTCAGGGCATTACAGGGTCGAGGGGCCCAGTCCCACAACAACATTAACAAAACACCTCTCTGATATGGTCCAATAGCAAGTGCAGAATCTAAACTATTACAAAAATCGTTCTCAGAAGATTTACTCACTATGCCATGTTCCCATGTCAACACGTATAATAAAAAGGGGTGAGTAAATAATGTCAATCAGTTAACATATCACGATACACAAATATCACATGTATCTCACCCAATAAACATACACAAAAGGATCACCCAAGACTCACCTCAAAAAATGTTTTCCAAAAAATATTATTTTATCTAAATGCCAAAAGGAATTTAACAAGTTTTAAATAAAAACCTAGTTTCTCCAAAGACCCACAACACATGCCCAGACTTCAAAATAAATCATTTTTTTTCAAACAACAAATACGCATGAAATTCCATGAATTGTGTTCAAAGGAAAAACGAGCATTCTTTCACTGTTTTGCATCAAATTCACTAAGTAAATATTTTATGTGAGGAGTATTAAATAAATGGATCTTTTTTAAATCAAGTAATTATTCCAAAATTATATTATCTAATACTATTTATCTTATATTAAAAGTAATAAATTATAAAGAAATTAATAAATTCTAAATTTAACAGCATGTGTAGTAGGGGAACAACCTCAAATTGCATCTCAATTAAAACGATATTCACATCTCACACTTGTGCACAAGCACACACAAGCTGACGATAGTGGTTTCGTAGAATTACCTCTCCAATGAGTTTCCACAAGTGCACAACAACTAAAAACCCATAACCACTAACTTAATATAATGAAAATAAAAAACGATTTAAAAACAACTTTTACATGTTTTCAAAACATAATTCTCATCATTTACATTATTTCTTGAATGCACATTAAAATTTATGAAACATTTTTTCAAAAAGTATCTCACAACTTCACATACTCAAAAAGCATTCAAAGACACGTTTTTTATCAAACATACACCTACGTCCTACTAAAATAGAAAACACACCACTTGAACAGTTAAAAAACTAATTACACAAATTATAAAATAAAATTAAACAACCCAGGACTAGTTTTCATAAAAAACACATCTTATTTCACATGAACATGCTATAAGATATAAAACACAAACTATGTTCATAAAAAAATAAAAACTAAAATAACTTCCACTAAAAAAAATTAACAAAATGATTTATTTTAAAAAATAAATTCACTCAAATTTAATTAAACACAATACACACTAAATTAATTATCTAACTTTAAAAAATGAATAGCACAAACCTCACCTTAGCTTGTATACATGGTCGACCAGTGGGGTTGCGTGATATTTAGAAAGTGGCAGCATGTACCAAGAAAGACTGTTGCTGGCTAGAAATAGTACATGTCACATTTGTAGGGGTTGGCCAAAGCATCAAAGGGAGAATGCTCCAACAACACAGAAAGGGGAAACGCTCGTAGCAGGTTGTGTGCAAAAAAATGAATTTGGCCAGGATTAGGGACAACGGAAAGAGAGAATTTCAAGGCGGTTATGTCGTGGGGTTGATTAAGGAGGGTGAGACATGACAACATGTGCCGGAGGGGAGAACAAATGCATGCTGGTCAGTCAAAGAAGGGATAAATGCACTATGCAGATGGTTATGACCACACTGAAAAGCCACAGGACATGGGGGTTAGGTCCCCTATAGGTGCACAGGGGAGGATGCTAGGTTCTCCTATGTAGTGAGTAGTGGGCTTGTCAGACTTGGAGATGACCAGAGTAGGAATTAGTTCTGGTGAGAGGGAGTGATGTTGGAATGGGCGGTGAGCAGGCAGGGTGGGTGAGCGGCAGGTGGGAGTGAGAGGGGAACTTCCCTTAGGCCTACTCAAAGTGTAAGGGAGGTGTTCTGCTTTCACTGGAGAAGATAAGATAGGTAGATGGTAGATAGGACAAGGGGGGACGTGCTGGTGTAGTTCTATCGCAAGGAAGAGTGGTCGAGCAACCTACGGTGTTGCTGGAGGAGCATAGGGGAGCCTGAATTGTTGTAGCCGAAGCGGGGAGCCGACGCTGGAGGCGTGGCCTATGCAGGCGGTGAGTGATTAACCAGGAGCAGTGTGGGAGGTTGAAGAAGGGAGGGTGGTGGTACGCTAAGAGAGGGGTAGGGTAGCATGGAATATGGAGAAGAAAAAACCTATAACAAAATATAAGGGAAATAAAAATAAAAAAAGATAAAACAAAATAAAATAAATAAAATAGAAAAAACATTAATCTATAATAAAAAACAATACACATAAAAATTAATAGTAAGTATAATAATAAAAATAATAATAATAAATTATATCTACAGTAATAATAATAACACTAATAACAATAATATTAAAGACAATGATAATACAAATAATAATAATTAAATTTATTAGTGGTTGTAAAAATTAATAACTTTCACAATAATAATAATAATAACAAAAACATCAACATAAACATAATGATATCAACAGTAATAATATTTATAATGGTTTTAATAATAATAATAAAGATAATAATAATTTTAATAATAATAATAATAGAAATAAAAGATTCTGTAATAGTATTTTTATCCTCCTCATTTTAATTTTACCTCATTTCACTTTATATAGTCTTATTAATTGGATATATCAACGTCGGAGCCCACACACAATTTAAGCTTTCATGTGTGGATCATGAAGTAGCTTCTGTCCAATCCAAAAGCAGTCGCACGGGTGCCCGGGATAACCACTTAACCTTCACTAACCGTCTGGTGCCTACGCACCATCCAAAATAATAATAATAATAAATATAAAAATAAAAATGATAAAAAAATATTTATTTCATTTTAATAATGATAATAAAATTATTATCATGATTTAAAATTTTAAATAACAGAATAAATTACAAATATCGCTTGTTTTAATCTTTCCAAAAATAGACATACTGGGTCGATGCTTGGACGAGGCCACACAGGGTTTCCAAAATGCACATCACTTTTTCACCCAGCGATGTAAACTTAAAAATGCAAACTTTTTTGTTAAAACTCATAAATCACATTCGAGATTCATCCCAAACCATTAATTTTTCTAAAAAATGCTGGAATTAATAAAATAAATTAATTTGATTGGATGGGGTGTGACAATTCTCCCCACCAAAATCCTTTTCACCTTTTAAAAGAAACAATAAGATGTAAACCCAAAGATAAAACTTCTCAAGTGTCACCACCTCCAAAAGTTTAAGCCACTCTAGATTATCGTTTCAAACAGACACTGAGACAGCATGACAAAAAACTCATCCTCAAAACACGAACACCTTAACGAACACCAAGAAGAACCCAAACCATCCATGTAGACTAGGGATGAACGAACATAAACAACCTATGACACTTATTCACATAATCATAGTCCAAAAAAACTATTTGGTGTACATCAATCAGGATGTTTACTTGAGGGGACAAACACGAGATTAAGTTGTTCCTCGTAAGACCACCTACCGCCAAATGATACAAAAAAAATAAAGTCTGATATTGACCCATGGAGGCCTAAAGGGAATCCCCCCCATAAGTATTGGGATAACTCTGAATTACTTCAAGTGTAACGTTGCAAGACCCACTGTGGGACTCCCACCCATATGAACTGACAAGATTAACCAAACATGAAAACATTCTGCATGGACCAAAAACCCCCACCAATGGGCAGGAAGGGGGGAGGGGGTCCAACCAATAGAGCATCAAAAATATCATCACAACTACCATAAAAACGTCACATACACAGTAGAAGACAAACCATGCCACACTAAATACCGAGATTAAACCAAGGACCTTCGTCACGGTTGGGGTTCTCCTGAATACTCACCATCTTCACTCCAGGGCCTATTTCTAGTGCACTGATGATTGCAATGTCTTTTTTCTCACAGTGATGCTTCAGAAATTTCCAAACAATACACAAAAACTATAATTTCACCAAAAAAACATCCAATAAAATAAAATATTCAAAGAGGTTCACCCATAAAAATTATTACTATTGAATGAAAATAAACCCTGAAAATGATTTGTGATATGATTACTACATCCAAGAAACACTACAAAGACAAGACCTCAAACTGATCCCCTAACATCACCCTACTTTTGCTGACAGGCAGAGGTGAACTTTGATGAGCCAGTTGTAGCTTTTGCGCGCTCCTTGGAAACACCTCGGCAGAGTCAGTACAAGTGACCAAAACGTCCTAATGTGTGGTAGGGTCTCGGAGAACTCGGGCACGTCGGCCTCTTGTGGACCTACCTACCACACTGGTGATAGATCACGACATTGGGCTGTGACGAAAATGACTGAAGGTCTGATGGTCTTTAACTCCTGTACCAGTACATGCAGCATCAGGTCGTTTCAAATTCTTCTTATTTCCATCCTAGGCACTGCTTCCCAAAGCTGGAGGATTTTCCACAACAAGTCCCCATGCTTACTCAGCTTCTTCAAGAAAATCATTCCACATAATAAATGATCATGTGGTTTGGTTTTTCTCTCCCACATTCGATCACAGTTTAGGTCAGTGTCCAGAATCATATATTCGAGCCTTCCCAGTATTTGTTTCAACAAAACATTGGTCATACAGTTCTAGGTCGGAGAAATGATGAATGAATTATAGTAATGAGTCAGCACCATCCTCAAGACAACACAACGTCATCCTTTTCCTTGGCATCATCAACTCAGAGCTGTAATGTTGGAGGAATGAAGTCTTGAAGAATTCTCAAGTGTTTATCTGAGACACAAACATCCACCATTTCAAGGTTGGAACTTCAAGCATAATGGTAGCCATCTCCACCATCAATGACTCAGGAAATCCAATGAAACTGAGGTTCCTCTCAATCTTCCTCAATCACTCATTCGCCTCAAGTGGATCTTCTTGACCATGAAATAAGGCAGGGTTTAACTTCCGGAATTCCAGAACATAATCTATACGTTGATCAGCTAGAGGATTTCCTAAGGATGTACCACCTAAAGTGGAACCTTGGACATCCATCGAACCTTCTTGGGGGAGAACACTAAGAAAAAAGAAAACATTGACCAGGATCAAAACATGATCAATGACATTTCGAATTAAAGTTTCCACAAATTCCAAAAGAGAAATTTGAAAAAACATTTATTAGTTAATGAAGACCCAAAAAATTAACCGATGGAAATTAGTGTCAATGGGTGACATGGACATATGGTTGGTGGCCAAACTCCAGTCCCCCCACCGTCACAAGGACCACTCTATGGTAATGTCCCCGAAACCACATGGTTTTCCAGGCCCTTCGAGCCAACATGCCTATATTTTTAACTCTCTTTTCATTTCCCAACATAAAACAAACCAAAACGACCAAAAGACTCCAACATCATAGACATCCTATAGAAACCAATGATTCATAAAGAGAAAGGGTTCATGAAGTCATTCCAAAACCTTCTCCTAGAGCACCGAAAATCCTACTCCTTCTACCATGAAAACCCCATATAATAATGGGGTCTCTAAAATAAATGCTCTGCTAAAATGTTGACCTCATCTGATACCATTTTGTCAAGAACAAACCCGGGTCGACCCTAAACCAGTCACCCGTGCCGGTCTGCGGCATGGCCTGAGAGGCATTCCCAATCCTACTAGGCCTACGACAAGCGCCAGGGAATCAATAGAGGAAAATTGGGAATGATTTCTCCTAGTTAAAATAAGTAAATAAGTAATTTTATGAGAGAAAAGTAAAATAATGCAAACTAACCTAACCATGAACAAAACTCCTTCTGACATCAAGAGTCACTAACCAATCCACAACAAACTCTCTCCCACGACAAGAAATTATGGGTCAAACCTGCAACAAAAACTAGAAATAGAAAAAAAACTATAGGTGTGAGTATTAAGACATAGTAGGTGGGCCTGACTAATTATATTCCCAATGCACTACCACTGAATAAAGAATTTACTAATAGTAAGTTTGAACTAAATTATATACAATATTAGTTTCTATACCCACCTTCATTTCTAAAACAAGTAACAATCCATTACCCTTTTTAATTTAAAATCATGTTTAATGTTTGAAACAAACAGTTTCATAGGAATTTAAATAATTTTTTTCAAACAATTTAGAAATCTAAATTTTAGTTGCTAGTCAAAAAGAAAACCACACAAACCACACAAAACACACATAAGTGTAATGTAGAAAGTGTCCCACAGGGGCCAGCAACCGAACTAGACATCCTAATTTTCTACTACATACAAATAAGCACTAAAAGGAACATGTGTCTAACCTAGGAGCTCGTAAACCCTCTAGAATTTACAATACATGTGACACATCCTGAAGGCATTACTACTCTCGATGACATCATAACTCCCTAACACATGACTTTCCCCTTACCTGGCTTGGTCGAAGGGCCCAATCCCACAACAATAATAACAAAATGACATTCTACAACCAGCCACTAGCCACTGCGTAATCTTAAATAGTGCAGCAATCATTCTTATAAGATTCACTCACTATGCTATTGAGTCAATAATTTTTTCCTTATGACTTTTCCATTCATTCTTGTTTTGAAAATCACAAACACATTTTACTTTAGTAAATCGATATTTTACTTCTATAAGGAAAATTTCTTTCTTTAATAAAATTTAACCTTAACTAGATTTTCGTATTCATATCAAAAATTTGTCTAAGTATAAATTCGGTTTGAATTCCAAAACCTCATAATCATAAAAATACTTAGATGTAAGGTATTCTGTTTTTCACTACGAATTCTAATGATGAATTCTCCTTACGAATTCCAGTGATGAATTCTCATTACGAATTCTGATGAATAATTCTCATTACGAATTCTGATGACAAATTCTCCGGATGAATTCTGATGACGAATTCTCATCATGATTTCTGGTGATGAATTCTGATTATGAATTCTGTGATGAATTTTAATTACAAATTCTGTGATGAATTCTCATTACAAATTTTGTGATGAATTCTCATTATGAATTCTGATGACGAATTCTCATTACGAATTCTGATAACGAATTCTCATTAATAATTCTGATGAAAAATTCTCATTATGAATTTTAATGCAGAATACTCATTACAAATTCTATGATGAATTTTCATTACAAATTCTGATGACGAATTCTCATTATGAATTCTCTGATGAATTCTCATTACAAATTCTGTTATGAATTCTAATTACGAATTCTGTTAATGAATTCTGATTACGAATTCTCATTGCGAATTTTATTGATGAATTCTCATTACAAACTCTGATTACGAATTCTCATTAAGAATTCCATAGTAAAACAGAATCCTAACATCTCTTTATTATAGACTCTGAATTACATTTTGATTAGACTACGGACTTTATTTTTATTACATTACGTACTTCAGTTTTGCTTATGTTTACACTTATTTCATTATGAAATGATTTTGTGTATTCAGTTATTGACTAACCATAGTTTGAGTGGCACATGTACATATCCCTCTGAAATTTAAGGAAAATATGACCATTAGAGGAGGGAGCTAGTCATTGGAGCATCGCCTATAAATAGGAGCTCATTTGAACGTGTTCAGTTTTTTTTTGTAATTTTGGTGATCAAAACATCCTAAAGTAATTTCTAGAGAGATAGGCTCTTATCAACTCTTAAAGCTTCGTGCAGAAAGTTTGAACAGTTTGTTCAAACATTTCCTTGTACAAACTTGCTTCGTGCGAATCTGATTGTTGCTGACTATAATCGAGGGCTTTCGGGGATAAGAATAGAGAGGTTCCAACACCTTGAAGTTGAGGACTTCCTTGCTGAGGAAGATAGAGGTTCCAACTACCTTATAGTTGAGGTCTTGCGGGGATAGCAAAACAGATTCTAATCTTTGTATAGAGGGCTTACCTGGGTGTGGGTAAGATATACATTCTTGAAAGTATAAATCAAGGGACCTTCTTTCAAGGTTTTTGGATACCCTTCACGTTGGGTTAAAAGATTTATATCTTTTTACTTGTCTTTGTTACAGGTTTTTCCAATTCATTTTTGTATTGTTAGGAAAGTATAACCTTCTTATATTTCTTTACACATGTAAATTGATTTAGTTATATTATATATGCTTTATGGTAGAATCTCATATTGAAACCTTTGGTTAAGTTTCATTTTCTGGATCGACATTTCCGGAACTAGTTTTTAAGAATCTATTTCTTGATTTTAGCAAGTGCATATAACTAGATGTTTGTAACTTCATACTTTGTCTCAACCTTTCAATTGGTGTTAGAGGTGTTGTGAATTTTCATAGTATAACTTTGTTAAACTTAGATCATTCCTTGTTTAAGGAAATTTTTAAAGTGTACAATTCACCCCCTCTTGTATATTGAGCATCTACATCATTATTTAGATCTTACATATTCCAAGTTCCCATGTCATCACATATAATAAAAAGGGTTGAGTCAACAATGCAAATCAAGTAACCAATCACGATGCACAATCATCACATGTAACTCACACAATCAACGTACATAAAATGATCACCCCTTAGTCAACTCAAAGAGTGTTTTACAAAATATTTTCTTTATCAAACTGCCAAACGAGCCATATCCAGATTTAAATAAAATCCACATTTCTCAAGAGTCCCAGAACACAAGATAACACATTAAAATAAATCCGTTATCATCAAACTAGAATAACAATTGAAATTTGGTGAATTATCTTCAAAGGACAAACATGAATTCCATTACTATTGTGCATCAATTAACCAAGAAAATATTTCTAGTGATGTGTATAATATAAATATATCTTTTTTACATCAAGTAATTAATCCGAAATTAAATTAACTAATACAATTTGTATTCTATTAAAATTAATAAAATATCAAACAATTAATAAATTATATATTTTAAGGATAGCGCAGTGGGGGACCTACCACAACTTGCAACTCAATTATAATGATGCGACATGTATCACAATTATGAACAACCACACACATGCTGGCGACCACGGTTTCACAGAATTACCTGGCCAATGCGCTGCAACATGCGTGCAACTACTAAGAACCCATAACCACAGACTTATGACAAACCATATGAACAAACTGTGTAAACACCACTTCAATAAGTTCTCAAAACATACTTCACACTATTTAAATTATGTCTTCATTCACTTTAAAATTTATGAAATATTTTTTTTCAAGAAGTATCTCACAGCTTCACAAACTCAAAACTCATTCAAAAACAAGTTTTTGATCAAACACGCACCGACATCATACTGAAATAGAAGATGAACCACTTTAATAGTTAAAAAAAACTAATTTCACAATTTATAAAAATAAATTAAATAATTCATGAATGGTTTTCATAAAAACACATCATAACTCACATTAACGTGCTATAGGAAATAAAACACAAATGAAGTTCATAAAAAATAAAAATAAAAATAACTTTGCACCAAACTAATTAAACAAAATCAATTATTTGAAAAACTATGTTCACACCAATGAAATTAAATACAACACACACTTAAATAATTATCTAACATTCAATAAAGAAAAAAAACCCCACCTCAACTCGGATACATGATCAACCTATGGGTTTGTTCCACAGTTAGAAAGTGGCGGTGTGCACTTGCAGAGACTGTTGTTGTCGAGAAAAAGTACACGTCACATCGGCATGTGCTGGACAGAGTAGCGAAAGGGAGATAAAGCCAATGACTCAGCATGGGGAAACGCTAGTAGTTGGTTGCGCGTAGCAAAAAAGGGTCATCTGGGAGTAGGGGATATAGAAAGAGGGTGCTTCAATGGGGGTATGTCATGGGGTTGATGCAGGATAGGGAGAGCGGCTGCATGCTGGTTGGTCGGAGCAGGGATAGAGGCACTATACAGAGGACTAAAACCACACCAAAAGACAATGGAAGTATGGGGGGTGGGGTTCGTGTCCTCTATAGGTTCACTGAGAAAGAACTTGGTTAACTGGAGGTGTGAGTGGGGGCTCGCCGGATGTAGAGCCGACTAGAGTAGGGTTTAGTGCCGGTGAGAGGTAGGGCGGTTGGAATGGGCGGTGAGCAGGTAGGGAGGGTGGGCAGCTGGATGGTGTGTGAGGAGAAAATCACCAGAGGCATGTTCAAAGAGAATGTGAGGTGTGCAGATATCACTGAAGAAGATATGGGTGGTAGACAGGAGGCGGACGACGGAGCAGATAGGGGGGTCACATGTCGGTCCTGTTCTGTCACAAGGTAGGGAGGTCAGGCAGCCTGCGGTGTTGCGGGTATAGATGGGGCATCCTGTAGTGTAGTGGCCGATGTGGGGAGTCAGTGCGGGAGGCATGACCTGCGCATGTGGGTGTGAATGGAGTAGGAGCAGTGCGGGAGGCCGAAGCAGGGAGGGTGGTGGTGCGTAGAGAGAAGGGTGGGGTAGCATGTAATAAGGAGAATAAAAACCTAGCAAAAGAGGGGGAAATAATAATAAAAAAACAATAAAAAATCGATTAAATAAAATAGAAAAAAAATTAGTCTATAATAAAAATAATACAAAAAAATTTAATAATAAGTATAATAAAAAAAATTATAAAAATTTTATTCTATAGTAATAATGATAACACTAATAAAAATAATATTAAAGACAATGATAATAACAATAATTATAATTAATCATCTTAATGGAAGTATTAATTAATAACATTTAAAATAATAATAATAATAATAACTACACCATAGAGATAATTATATCTATAATAATAATATCTATAATATTTTTAATAATAATAATACGTATAATAACAATTTCAATAATAATAAAAATTTCAATAGAAAAATATAGTAATAGTATTAATATCAGACTCATATGAATTTTACCACATTTCTACATAAATATTCTTATTAATTGGATATCACAACCTCATAGACAATGCACAAATCAAGTGCTCATGTGCAGATCGTTTAGTAGCTTCTATCCATTTAGAAACAATCGCACGGGTGTCAGGGCTGACCGCATGACCTTCGCTAACCGTGCGGTGCCCGCGTGCCATCCGAAATAATATTAATAATAAATATAAATAAAAAATGAAAAAAATATTCATTTCATTTTAATAATAATAATAAAATTATTGTCATGAATAAAAATTTTAAATAACACAATAAATTTCAAACTTCAATCATTTACATATTTCTGATGATAGAAAGATCATGTCGATGCATGGTCGAGGCCGTGCGGGGTTTCCAAAATGCACATCGCTCATGCTATTAATGACGTCCAAACAATAACACACATTTTTTTTTGTCAAAACTCTAAAATATCATTCGGGATTCAACCCAAAACATGACCAAAATTCTAAAAACAGAAGGAATTAAAACAATAATTTAATTATATAGGTAGGGGTGTGATAAAAGAAGAATCTCATAGGTACTTATGGCCCTTATGAATATCATGTGATATTTCTTATTTTGACTAAATCTCATAAAGTTGTTATGGATTTGATGAATCTTATACTCCATCAGTATATTCACAATTTCATAGTAATGTTCATAAATTAATATTTGTTTCATTTAAGATTAAATTTTGATAATGATCCCCATATGTATCATTCATTGTAAATAATGAAATTTTTTCATTTTTATGAAAATCATTCAAAAAAACATGTTGATTGAAGAAGTGAAATTGTTGGGGCATGTGAGATTTGAGAATTAATTATTAGTTGATTCTAAGACCAGTAATGTGAATTTTAATTTTATGGTTCTTATGGAACTATTTTGGGAAGTGCGATAATTCATGATGATCATTTGATAGATTATATTTCTCACCATCTTCGACCACATGATAATAATTACACTACTATTTAATTAGATGTAGATGAATTTATTCATTTAGTTATGTTTTTGATGGATTATCTCACAGGGAAAATTTTCATATACTATATTGACCATTCAAGATTTAGAAATATCATCTCTAAAAAATATTGAAATATTATGCCATGATGGTGGTTGGAGTACCATCAGAAGTTTGAAATAATTTCACATAAAACTCCAGGAAGGGTAATGTTGTTTAAATTTTTATTAGTTGCTAGGTAAAATTTAAATCTATTTTTGAATAAAAGGATGATTTGAAAATTATTTGAATATCTCATTAGCTGCATCTAAATAATCAAGTGGATATTTTATGAATGGTTATAACTAGTGTTGAATTTTCATCATCTCGTCGTGTGATTATTCTATGAAATCTATAGTAGAATGTCATGTTCATAGGAATTAATGAATCCCTTTATGGTAGAGAGACCATTTATGGTTAGTCTTTTCCTTCATATGGTATACTCTATTTTGGGAATCATGTTTTTTCCAACATCAATGAGGAGGTATTTTTTTCATTATCATGGGATGATCATCAAAGAACTATGATGATTTTTGGTTACATTAGAGAGTAATTATGGGGTATATGTATGATGCATGACATTGCTGATTTTGTGTCCAATTTTCAAACCTAACAATATAAAAATGGTGATCATTTTAAACATTATGGTTTTCATTAACCTCTTATAATGATTGGATTTAAATGGGATAAGGTACCCATGGAATTCATTGTCTGATTTCCAAGGACACCCTGAGGGTGTAATGCAATCTGGGTAGTGATAAATCAGTTCAAAAAGTCATCTCAATTTATTCGAATTAAATAAACTAACATAGTTGTTGACCTCTGTATTATTTATTTTCCGATAGTTGTGTGGTTTCATGGGTTTCTTTCATAATTTTTTTTCTGATATAGATCATTGGTTATTCATCAAGTTTCTAGTGAATCCTCCTAGGGGTGATGGTGGAAGCAATTATGTTTTTTTAAGATAATTCCATCCATATGGAAATGATCATAATGAGTGTGTTTTATAGATTCATGTTGATATAATTCTTGCACATGTCTTGGACATTGGTTGATCTTGGGAAATCCATTTGGTATTGTTTATATATTTTTATAAAAACTTAAATTAGTCATTAGTTATATTGACACACTTAAAGGATTTGTATGGTATCCCATGGAGGTCACATATTTATTGGAAAGTGATCATTTAAGTTTCTTTAGTGGGACCAAGATTAGTTTAAGAGACATCTAGAATGATATATCATATAATATGACACATGGTTGTAGTGTAGTATTGGGAGAAATATTATGTGTATCAATAATGTGGTTCTCTGGATTTTCCCATAGGTAACCAGATTCATTTGTGTGTTCCTCTGATTTTGGATAATCATTAGAATGTAGCATTGGGAATGTTTTCTCTGAGATATGTTGGACCATTTGAGTCCATTGAGTGTATTTTGTGGTTTTATTTTTTTTGGAATTCAGGGCTCAGTTGATAGAAACTCATTATGTTTTTCAAATATCGTAACTTATGAAATGTCATATTGATCTTAATCATGTTATGAGTTAGGAATATATTGGGTTTGATCTTGATTTTTTTAAAAGATAATATTATAGATATCTTTGATTCATAATAAAATGTATTCCGCGGGAAATTTATTATGTTAGTTGGAGTGTTATAGAGAAATATTTCATATTATCATGAGACAATGAAGTGAAATTGTGGTTGAATTAATTTTGTCTATAAATATTTACCAGAAAACATTAATTGGAATAACATCATAGGGAAAGAATGTCTTATGGACGATATTTTGTGATATCCATTTACATGCATTATGGTAAATCCCATTTCGTTACATATTTTTTTTATTGGTTATGTCTATAATTCCATTGATGGAGAGATTTTTTAGGATATAGTGTGTTAAATATTTGGAATGGGTGAATTTTTGAATTAATTGAGTACTTATATATCTTTATTGATGGATTTTCATAGTATTCTTGTTTTTTTAGAAAATGGTCAATGTTTTTTTATTTTTTCAATTAATCTAGAGTATTATTTCATGGAAATTATTTTAATTGTAAAAGGGTTATAGAACATGTAATGATAAACTATATGTTTTAAATTAAAATGCATTGTGTTTTTCAAGTACATATTTTTTTGATTACTCAACTTTTAATGTTTTACACATCATGTAACTATGTGGAGGTCAACATTTATGGTGCTGCTAAACTGATATATTATTTCATTATCCCAAAGGTCATTTTATAGTCAACTATGAAGGATTTTCTAATGATTTTTTTAGTTTTAATTTGATGATTATTGATCATTTTGGCATTGGATCACTGTAAAAGTTGGTTTTCATCAACCTATGTGAGTATGAATTTTCGTTTCATTATTTCATTGATCACAATAACACCATGGAGTTTCATTATCTGATTCATTGACCTTTGGTGATGTTTGCTCTTGATTTCATAATGATTTATGGGTCAATATTTTTTTGGGGGTTGTTTCTTTTATTTTATGTGGTTCAGTGAGTGTGAGTAATTAAGGTATTTTAACTTCTTCTTCACCTTCAATGGTATTTTAAAAAATGGATCAATTATATGTAGTTTATATTGATTATATGGAAACAATTTTAATTGTTCTTGTTGTTTTCAACTTTGGGGGATCATTTTTGGGAATCTGTGACCAAGAGATTTAGGGTTGGTTTTTATATCTGTAGAATATTTTGAGGGAATATTTATCTTATTCCTTTTATAAATTTATAAATAAAAAAATATCACGATTATATTGTGTGTACAAATTGATTGGTGATAAAATTTAGTTTTCCCTATTTTTTTATAAATGAAAAAGGGTTATTTCCAAAGAATAAAATTTATATTTAATATTCAACACATGGGATTCATTGGGTACTATGGTAGAATCATTATCATAGGGCTATATTCGATGTTATAATTTGGGATTTTTATCTTTTGAATTTTATCTAAAATATAGGGTTATTATTCCTGTGAAATCTTTTTATAATGTTGGGAGTTTCACTCATGGATTGTTTTTATACTCTTTTTTCATGTGTTCTAATGAATTATTCTATACTACCAACTTATTATGGTACGGGTATTTTTCTATTCTAACATATTGAGTTTCATGGATTGATTTACATATTCATTGGACTTTAATATTATGAGTTTGATATGAATAATTTGGTTTTATATTAATTATAATTGAAAATAAGACTTCAATTGTTATACTTTTTCTAATTATTTGGAAAATTGAAATGTTTATATTACATTAATAAATATTCATTAATTATGAACATTCAATTTTTTAGTTTAAATGGAGATTCTTGGATTACTATATAGAGACTCCTAATGGAAAACCTATTTTGGAACATTCAAATCCTATAAGCTCAAACCCTACACAATTATTTGGTGGTTCATAGACCATTGTATGAATTTCTATGGGTCAAATTGATTTGTTCCATTGTGATTTGGAAGGGTTTTTTATGACATTGGTTTTTGAAGCATGATAGTGATATAGTGAAAATTTCACAATGCTATCATTCAAAGTAGTATTTTTCATGTTAAATTATTCCATTGTGGTTGGACATTCTCTTATAATTTTGCAGCTTCATTGATTCCTTTGGTTTCGTTTATTTGTTTTAGTAATGGAATATATACTTTTTTTCACGTATATTTATAATCTAGTTTATTTCTTAATGTTTGTAGAAATTATTCCTGGTGGTTTTTGTTTGACAATTGAGTTCTAGTCACATGTCCAGGGGATTTGGACATCCCATCGAGTATGTCACAGGTTGGGAAAGGTAAATGTTTTAGATGTTATTAGGTTTCGTTTATAACATATTCTTAATAGTTTTATATGATGAATCATTTTTAATAATTATTTACCTATAAGATTATATCATGGGTCGTTATGTTAATTAATGTAAATTGATCTAATTTTAAGTTATATATATTTAGGAAACGTGTGGGTCACTATTATATCATAATTAAACCACCAATTAGTATGTGTATTAGTGGTTTTTTGGTCAATATAATGTATATGTTGGTCGGAGTGGATACTCAAGATGGGGGTGAATTGAGTTCAAATTAAAATTTCTGTTAAATTGATTTCTCTTAAAATCCCCCAATTTTAAAATCAAACGTAAACTGTAGTGAATTTATACATATTGAAAATGTTCAATTGGATTCTTAAATATTGATTAGATCTCAGTCAATTTAGTCAAATGATTAAATTAGATTTTGAAGCTAACCTACGGGTTCACAACAAATATAAACACTTGCTAATTTAACTATCAAAGTATCATTAAAATAGATTTGTATTTCAAAGTAATAGAAGCAGAATAAAAAGGATATATGAAGTATAATTTAGACTTATACTAAAAACCACAGCAGATATAACAAAGAAGTTCAGTCTCAAGTAGAGACTTAGTCCTCTCAAAATATTTATGTATATTTGATCCACACCCTGGATCTGGGATAACAACAGTACAAAACTGTCCAGGTCTTAAGACCTCTACCCCAGTTCCTCGTGGGAAAACAAAGACAACAACACATTGGCTGTCAATGTCACACTAGACCTCTACCACTATCCTCAATGGGATACAGTATGATGTGTGGATTTTGGAATGAGGATTTAGTATCCTCCAGTTCAGCACAGGAGACAGTGTGTGTGTAAAGTATACAGAGTACACACACTACCCAAAATGTAAATAATTGAATCACATAAAGAGAGTAGGTAAGAGTTTAAAATTCTCTAGAGATTAGCAGTGCAGCTCTGGACTTGTTGGATTCAGAAGAAATGCTTCTGAGTCCTTCTGCGGTTTTTCTGTTGAAAAAACAGAGTATCGTGGTTCAGTTTTATGTCCTTCACAAGTGAGTATGTTCTCTGATTTCTAGTGTTCTTCATGTGTTCATTAGTAGTGATAAATTTCATGCATGAGAGTTCTTTGATGATCTTTAAATTTCCTCTACATGTTCCTCATGTGTTCTTCTTTTCATGTATGTATGTGCATGGATGAATTCTATCTCTATGCATTTTCACGCACACTCTTTTTTTTTCAGCTCAAAATTTCTTTTATTCCACAAGCACCAGAAATGGGAATGATTACCTTTTCATACGTACGAGGTACGATCCCCTGGCATGACAACAAATAACATTAAATATAATTAATTGCATTACAAACATCAAATATGACCGTTGGAAATTAATAAAAGTTTATAGAAATTCAAACAGTTTTCATGACTATCGGCGAGTCATGAGATCGGTGAGTCATTTTGAATCTGCATCGGTATCGGTAGCATCATCATCGGTAGCTCATTGATCATCGGTATCAGTGACTCATTATCATCTGTATCAATAGTATCAGCATCAGTGGCTCATTGATTTTCGGTATCGGTGACTCATGATCATCGGTATCGGTAGTATCAGCATCGTTAACTCATTGATCATCGGTATCGGTGATTCATGATCATGGGTGCGACCGTTCATCATCGGTGACTTGATCTTCATCGGTGCAACCGTTCATCATCGGTGACTTTCTCTTCATCGGTGCGACCATTCATCATCGGTGCGATAGTTCGTATCAGTGCGACCGTTCATCATTGGTGTGACAAGAATATAACTAACGGTGAGACAAAACATGGAATTTTCACAAAGTGTCTGTTTGATTCCAGAATATTTCCTGGCCAACAGTGAAACATTAATTTACATAGATAAACATATGTAAACATGAATTAAACAAATATAAACATATTTAGAACAATTTTAATTAAAGACTAAATTGAAATAAATAAAACAATGATTTTTTATTATTAAAATAACCATCTCAGAGAGAGTTCAGCATTCTCCCCCTTTTTGATAATCAAAAATCAATGACATAAATGAAGACAGAAGATAGTGTATCATTCATATGATCCCCCTATATAAGAAGAATATATGCCTAATGATAAAACAAGGTTAGAATGGAAAACAAAACATATATAACTGAGTCATTCACCCCATATAATATAATTCAGATAATACAAATCAGTCTCTACTTTCATCATTATTCCCACAGAGATACAGAGGCATTATTTCTCCCCCTGTGTATGCATGCATGTAGTAAATAGCCACCATGGGCTCATATTCACATTCACTCATCCCATTCATATGCACGATCTCCCTAATTTACATTCATATTCCTGATCTCCCTGATTTCTCCCCCATTTGGATTATCAAAAAGAAGAGAGAAGGAAGATAAGAAAGAAGATTCTTGAGAAAAATAAGTTTGAAAATGAGTGAAAAAATCACATACAAAAAATGAAAAGTAAATGAAATAGACACCCTATCAAAAATTGACAGATACAGCTATTTCTCGAGGAGCAAGGGAGATTTTCCTTTGACAGTGGGAGTAATGGATGGTCCAGAAAGTTGATGGTTGGATGGTTGAACTGTCCGGATGGAGAAATAAGGTAGGATGACTCAAGATGGATGAAGTGTGGGTTCCAAGGTCACTTGTTGGAGAATAGAAGATATTTCTGATGGAGGCTGTTGAAAGACTGGCCGAATACTGGAGAGTGCTTGAGAGACATACACTTGATCGAGAGCAACATCTGAAGATTGGAGAGGCTCAGAAATAGGAAAAACAATGTTCGTAGGTTTCACATGAAAGTAGGGTATGAGAAAATTGATGAAGTCCTGAATTACTTCTCCACCGTACGTAATAGCCTTTTCAAATTCATCCTTATTCTGAATGAAATTTTCCAAAGTAGGAGTAAAATCCTTTAACTACTGAACATGAGTCTTAAAAGCTTGAGTGACTAGAGGGAGTACCAAATTGTTATCCATCACTTTAAAATGATGATTCAACTCTTTCTTAGTGTAGATCTTAGAAAAATAATGATCTACATTATTTTTAATCTCTTTTTGAGCCTTAGTAGCATCCGTTGAATACAGCTGCACCATTTTATGAATATGATCACTGTGCTCTTTCATATTTTACTAAGAATATAAATCCAAAATCATTCCAAGAGCTGTGAGCTCTTCTCTAACAACATCATTTTAAATATTAAACTCATAACCATAAATATTGGTTACTTTTGAAGAACTAGCCTGAGCAACAACTTCCATGATCTTAGCTTTTAACTTCCTCAAATATGCCTTCTTCAAATGTTATATCAGATTTATTAAAACTTCTATCATACCAGAGATGGTTGTTCTGAACTCTCCTGACATAGAAACTAGATTGCTACCTAAATCTGTGAGTGTTTGATTCAAAGAGGTAATGTTCCTTCCAATCGACTCACTATAATTGCATAGGTCTGGTTTGATAAGGCTCACCACTCTTTGAGAAAAGTCATTCATAGCAGTTTTAGATAACATATGAGGAGCAGGAGAAGGAACATGAGGTAACTCATCTTTTATAGTCTCTCTAACTACTTGAATCAATAAAACCTTAAATATGTCAAAATTATATTTAGCAACTGCATGACCAGGTCTAGCTTGAGACACTGAAGAAACAGTTCAGACATCTGCTCTTTTCAAAAACTCTGCAACTAATTGAGCCTTAACTTAATCATTTACACCTTTACATCCCCTTTTACACCTTCATCTTTCTCTGGGTAATATAATCCCAGAATAGCAAGACCTAGATGTTCTTCCCATGCAACTTTGCAAGAAGGATACATAGGTTTCACAAACTGAGATCGTCCAGAATTTTCAGGAAGGACTTCCTCATCCTCATCAATCTCCAACTGTTCTATCCTCTCAGCCTTAGAGAAATTTTCTTGCTCAATTGGATGGTGTTTAGGATCATCATAGATCACATTATGGTCTTCTACATGTCGAGCATCAGCATCATCAGTATCACCACTATCATTATCACTGCTACTACTATCACCATAACCATTAGCATCACTGTCATCACCATAATTTCATTCATCATCATCATTATAATTGTCATCAATAACTGATCTCTCACTTGAACTGTCAGTACTTCTAGACTCATACTCTTCAGAGGTTGATTAATCATTATCACCTTCTTCTTCATTTCCTATATTAGGTTCTATATCAGGTAGGTTAGAGGTAGACTAGCTAGTCCAAATTCCATTCTTATTTTCTTCGGGCTAATAGTATTAGGATCACTTCTCTCATTAGGAGATGATTCAGCCTCCTCTTCAGCATTCAGATTATCACCAGCTTTTTCTTCTTCATTTCATTTCATACTGGATTCACCATTTTCCTTAGGAACTACAGTTTCCTCTTATTAATTTTAATAAACCACTTCCTCATCAGTTTTTAAAATAGGATCTCTTATCCATTTTGGTCTCCTTGGATGATAAGTAGGATTGAAGGACTCATATAACTTTTCTTCATCAGAAACACATGCTTTCTTCCAAGGGTTCCAATTGATTTTCATCCTATTACAAATAACATTTCTGAAACAAAATCTAATTGATGAGATACACTCATCTCCATCGTCCACACAACCCAATAATTTCAGAATGGCAGATATTTTCTTAGAATAAAACAAATTAGTAGCTTTCTTTAAAGGTTTTATCATCTCAACAATATGCTCTGAAAATATCTACATAGATTGATCTTTTCACCATTCAAAAAAAGGAATAACCGAAAGACATCCTGATACTTACTGATGCAAAGTCACCTTTTCTAGGACATATTTGATGTTAAATAAACATAAACAATATTCTACCCTCACCATCCCACTCAGCAGCAGTTATCCCCCTCGATTCAGATTTCCTAGTCAATAACTCCATGGCTAGCTCATAATAAAAGTAATCTATAGTAGGAAGGATATTTCCAACGTAATCCTCATATCTTCCATTGTGAGGTACTCCCAAACATTCATCCCACTGTTTAGATGAAAAAGTAATCTTTTTCCCTTTTACTATCGAAGAAAATATTGCAGACTCTACTCCATTCAAAACAATAATTTAGTTTAAGTAAAACTCATGCACCAACTTCAGGTAAAAAACACGATCATTATCGCTGAACCAATTATTACAACCTTAAATTTCTAACACTTTCAACATATCAGACTTTCTCGATAAAACCCATTCTGAACATACCTCCTTTTCAGCTATAACATCCCGTTTTTATAGCTCTGGGATCATAGACCTCTGCGTAGTACTGCTCGACTCAAGTCGATCTTTCATTATAGGTGAAGAACCTTCTTATTCCTTGCTCTGCCTCTTTTGATTGGCCATTCTGATGTATGAGACAATTGATAGGATTTGGAGATTCAAAAGGCTCGTGTTACAGGAAAGAGAAGAGAGAGTTCGGTGGGAAATGGATGGTCAAAAGTCTCTTAGAAAAAGAAATAATTGTGGGTCCTTATTTTTATCATTTAGAGTTTAAAAATAATAAAATATCGATTAAGTAAAACATCGTTATTTAAAAAAAATGATTTTAAAAAATGTACAACCCAATCGGTAGGACTAATCGATTTGACAAATTAGTTTGACAGATCAGTTTCATAGATCTATCATACCCAACTCTTTTTTAATCAAGTATAACCTTTCAGAACTTAATGATTTGGTGAAAATGTCAGCTAATTGATTTTCAGTACCTATAAAATCAAGTGTAATATCACTTTTTTGGTAGTGGTATCTCAAAAAGTGGTGCCTTACATCAATGTGTTTTATTCTATATTGAGACACAAGGTTCTTTGATATGTTAATTGCACTAGTATTATCACAGTTGATTGAGAAATGCTTAAAATCATATCCATAGTCCAAAAGAGTGTGTTTCATCCACAGAATCTGTGCACAACAACTACCAGCAGCAATGTTTTATACTTCAGCAGTAGATAATGCAATAGAGTTCTGTTTCTTACTACACCATGATACAAGGGACTTTCCCAAAATATGACATGTTTAGGATGTGCTCTTCATATCTAACTTCCAACTGGAAAAGTCACCATCTGTATAACTAATCAAATCAATATATTGTCTTTTTGGATAAAAACTAAATTTACAGTATGTTTAAGATATTTGAATATTCTTTTAACAGAAAGTAAATGAGATTCTTTTGGATTATCTTGAAATCATGCACACATACACCCAATAAACATAATATCTGGTCGACTACCAGTAAGGTAAAGTAAGCTTCCAATCATACATCTGTAATTGGTTTGATCAACTTGTTTCCCAGTTTCATCTGCATCCAATTTGTAGACTGTACTCATAGGAGTATCACATTCCATAATACTATCCAAACCAAAACATTTTAAAAGATCCTTTGTATATTTAATTTGATTCTTCTATAATACCATTTTAATTTTCAAAAACTTGAAATCCAAGACAATATTTGAGTTATCCCATTAATCTAATTTTGAATTCACTTTTCATACTCTTTGAAAAATCCGCACATAAAGAATGATTAGAAGATCCAAAAATAATATCATCAACATAGATTTTTACTGTTAAAACATTTTTAGAAATTCTTTTAATAAAAAGAGTTGGATCAACAGTCCCTTTTGTAAAACTTTTTGAAATAAGAAAACAACGAATTCTATCATACCAAGCTCTTGGAGCTTGTTTTAAACCAGATAGAGCTTTAGAATGTATGAAAACACTATTTGCAAAACGAGGATTAGTAAATCCAGGTGGTTGTTCAAAAAAAACATCATAAACAATAAAACCATTTAGAAAAGAACTTTTAACATCCATTGGATAGAACATGAAATTTAGATGGGCAACATAGGAAAGTAAAATCCTAATAGATTATAATCTAGCTATAGGTGAGAAGGTTTTTTCATAGTCTATACCTTCCTCTTGAATATATCCTTGTGCAACTAATATAGATTTCTTTCTAACTATGTTTCCAAACTCATCAACTTTGTTTCTAAAACCCCATTTAGTGCCTATTGTTAAGGTTTCTTTGGGTCTGTTAACTAATTTCCATACATTTTTTCATTCAAATTGATTTATCCCTTATTGCATAGACATTACCCAAAAGTCATCATTGATTGCATCATTGACATTTTTAGGATCTAGTAGTGAATTGAAGGCTTGATGTTCAACCTGGTTTCTTAGAGAAGCTATATTCTATGTCCCTCTATCACGATTACCAACAACAGCATCCAAAGGATGATTCTTTAGAAACATAGTTGATCTAGTAAAGACAGGACTAGAAATTTCAGGTTCATCTATAGGTTCGGGTTCAACAAAATCAGATTCTGGAATATGTCCAGAACTGGATATTTTTACAGTAGGTTCTTTTGTTTTATCAGTAAGGTCCAGAACAGTCAAACCTTCTTCAAGATTTTCAAGGGTGGTTTTAGGATCATGTGGATCAGTTTCATCAAATTTGGTGTTAAAAGATTCTTCCACAAATTTGGTTCTTTAGATAAATAATCTATAATATTTACTGGATATGGAATAACATAGAAATATTCCATCATTACTTTTAGGAGAAAATTTATCCAGATTATCCTTTGTATTAAGAATAAAAACTTTGCAGCCAAATAATCTGAAGTAACTAACTTTAGGTTTCTTATTATTACATAACTCATATGGGGTATTCTTGAGAATATGTCTAATCAAGAATCTATTAATAATTTAAAAAGTTGTATTCACAGCCTCAGCCCAAAAATAAATATGCAGGTCATATTCATTAAGCAATGTTCGTGCTATTTCCTAAAGGGTTCTATTTCTTCTTTCTACTACACCATTCTACTGAGGTGTCCTCGGGGTAGAAAAATTATAACTATAGCCATTGTGTGAGCAATAATATTCAATCTCTTAATTTTCAAGATCACGACCATGATAACTTTTCAGGGTCTTAATCTTATGTCCACCAAGGTTATATACAGACTTGGAGTATTTAACAAAGAAAGAACAAGCATCACTTTTGTGAGCTAAGAAGTATATCCAAGTATATCTAGATAAGTCATCTACTAGGGCACCGAAAAAGTGAATACCATTTAAGATAGAAACTATAGAAGTTCCAAATAAGTCCATGTGATCCAACTCGAGTGGTTGAAAAGTTGAGATTTCATTCATTGATTTTAAAAAGTTTATGTTGCTTTCCTAGTTGATAGGGATTACAAACCTTGTCATTCATGAATTAAAGATTTGGTAGGACTCTAACTAAGTTCTTCCTAGTCAATTTTTTATGTGAATATATATTGCAGAGTCCTAATCTTTTGTGCCGAATCCAATATTCTTTATGAAAAGCATTTTGGTAGGTAACATTTTTCTTGGCTAAAAAATTTAAATCATCAGCATAAACATTTTCATTTCTCTAGGCAGAGAATAATAAGACATTTTTAGAGTAAAAAACATTACATGAATTATTTTCAAATTTCACATTATATCCATCATCACATAATTGAGAAATACTTAATAGATTAAACTTATGTCCATCAACAAATAAAACATTAGAAATCAAAACTGAATCAGTGTTACCAATCTGGCCTAGGCCGATGATTTATCCTTTAGAATTATCACCAAAGTTGACTTGGCCTCCATCAACATTGATTAAACTCATGAATCATGAGTAATATCCAGACATATGTCTTGAACATCCACTATCCAAGTAACATATCTTCTTGTGAGAACTTTTCAAACATGTTTCGTACAAAACATATTTAGATGGAAAATGATTTTGGTACCCAGATCATCTTGGGTCCAGATAGGTTAACAATCAAAGATTTAAGTATCCAAATTTGTCTTATTGGTCCCATATAATTAAGAGATTCAACATATTTTGAAAATATAAACTCTATTTGATCTATAACTGTGTAAATAACTAGTTGAGGCTTATGAATTATCAGAACTAGAACTTGCACAATTTTTTCCAGATTTAGGAATAAATCTAGTTTTAGTAATCATTCTCTATTGAGGTTTATAACCTATTCCAGTGGTATATGTTTGTGCCACTTTCATCCCTAGAATTTGAGTTAGAGTGTCTTTTCCATTTGTGAACTTTTATATTTCCTTTCTATGTTTCTCATAAGACAACTTCAATTCATTATTTTCCTTTATCAGTTGAGCATTCTTTTAATTTTATACATCAAGAGTAGATTTAACATTGGCAGTGAGACCATGCTATTTAGTTAAGGCTTTGTAATTGTCCTTATGTTCATTACATGTTTCATCTAAAAAATTACAATATTCAAATAGTACCTCACTAGACATGTTTTCAGATTCAGAATGAGTTCTAGAATAATAATTATTCAGCATAGGTGAAATAGGTACCTCAGACTTATTTGTCATGAAGCACATGTTGGAATGATTCTTTCCAGAATTAGAAACTTTCGATTCACTTGTGTTGTCTTCTGAAGCACTCCAAGTAGCTTTAATGGATTTCTTGTACTTATTGTCCTTGTAATCATATTTCTTTTTGAACTACAATTTTGGACAGTCTGATTTAATGTGACCATTCCTTTTGCATTCATAGTAGATAACATCTTCATTCTTGTCATGATCTTTCCAATCCTTCTTCTAATGACCCTTATTTTCATACTTTCCTTTATAGTTTTATTTTTTTGACGAATTTCATCTTCCTATAAAACAAATTTAATTTCCTGACTATTTGAGCCATGTCAACATCACTGTTAGAGTCTAAATCTTAACTTGTTGAACTTTAATTTTGTATTTGAACTTTGAATTTGTCCTTTCTCTTTGAAGAAGTAGATTTAAAAGCTATAGACTTCTATTTAGGTGCATCCTTTTCCTCATTATTCACCTTGGGTTCTTCCTCATACATCATAAGCCTACCAATGAGCTCCTTGACTGGTAGATTTCTTATGTCACATGATTCTCTAATTGAAACAAAAGTGCCTCTTCATCGATCTGGTAGACATCTCAATATTCTCATGATTTGTTCCTTAGTAGTGAAATATTTTCCAAGGGAGGTCATTGTATTGACAATCTCATTGAACCTGAGATACATATCAGAGATAGGTTCAGCAGTCTTCATTTTAAAATTATCATATTTAATAGTATATGTATTCAATATCATTTCGTTAACATTAGTTGTTCCTTCATGAGAATCACTCAAAGTATCCCATATTTTGTAGGTAGTTTTACAAGAAGAAATTATATTGAACTCTTCATCTCCTAATGCACAATACAGAGAATTCATAGCTTTACAATTATTATTGTAAGCTGTCTTAGTACCTTCTTAACAAGTAGTTATAAAAGTTGGTGGAATCTTATATTCAGTTTCTATAGTAGTCCAGATATCTAATCCCATGCTTTCTAAATGAATTCTCATTTGTCGTTTCCACTGGGCATAATTTGTACCATTAAATCATGGTGGTCTGTTGGTAGTATCACCTTCCAGTCTATTATCCATAACTAGAGTTTAGAAAATAAATTTAAAGAGATAAATTTTAGAACTAACACAAATTTAAGATCATTAAAATATAACTAAAATCACAGTTGAAAAACAGAGTATTTGAAAACCTTGATAAAGAAAACAAACCCTCTGATACCAAATCTTGTTCAGAGTGGATACTCATGAGGGGGTGAATTGAGTTCCAATTAAAATTTCTGTTTAAATAATTTCTCATTAAATCCCCAAATTTTGAAAACAATGTTAAACTGTAGTGAATTTATACAGATTGGAAATGTTCAATTGTCTTCTTAATGATTGATTAGATCTCAGTAAATTTATTCACATGATAAAATTTTATTTTGATGCTAACCTACTGGTTCACAACAAGTATAAACACTTACTAATTTAACTATCAATGTAAATTTAAAATAGATTTTTATTTCAAAGTAATAGAAGCGGAATAAGAAAGATATATGTAGTATACTTTAGAATTACACTAAAAAGCACAGCAGATATAGCCAAGTGGTTCAGTCTCAAGCAGAGACACAGTCCTCTCAAACAATTTCTATATATTTGATCCACACCCTAGATCAAGGTTAACAACAGTACAAAACTGTCCATGTCCTAAGACCTCTACCAATATTCTTCGTGGGAAAACAAAGACAACAACACACATGCTGTCCAGGTCGCAGTTGACCTCTACCACTATCCTCAGTGGGATACAGTATGATTTATGGAGTTTGGAATGAGTATTTTGTATCCTCCAGTTCATCATAGGAGACAGTGTGTGTGTGTCTAGAACACAGAGTACACAAACTGCTCAAAATGTAAATAAATGAATCACTTAGAGAGAGTAGGTAAGAAATTAATATCCTCTATTGATTAGAAGTGCAGCTCTGGACTCGTTGGATTTAGAAGAAATGATTCTGAGTCCTTCTATATTTTTTCTGTTGAAAAAACAAAGTATCGTGGTTCATCTTGATATCCTCCACAAGTGTGTATGTTCTCTGATTTCCAGTGTTCATCGTGTGTTTTTCAGTAGTGATGGATTGCATGCATGATAGTTCTTTGAAGATCATGCAATGTCCTCTTCAAGTTCCCCATGTGTTCTTATTTTCATGTATGTATGTTCAAGGAAGATTTCAATCTCTATGCCTTTTCACGCACACTCTTTTTCTGCAGCTCAATCTTCCTTTTATTCCACGAGCTCCGACAATGGGAATGATTACCTTTTCATAGGTACGAGGTATGGTCCCCTAACATGCCAACAACTAACGTTAAATATCATTAATTTCATTAAAAACATCAAATATGTAAGTTGTAATTAAATAAGTGTTTATAGGAAGTCAAACAATTTTCATGACTATCAGTGAGTCATGAGATTGGTGACTCATTTTGAATCTGCATCGATATCGGTAGCATTAGCATCGGTAGATCATTGATCATCGGTATCGGTGACTCATGATCATTGGTATCGGTAGTATCAACATCAGTAGCCCATTGATCATCGATATCGGTGATTCATGATCATCAGTATCGGTAGTATCCGCATCGGTAGCTCATTGATCATCTGTATCAGCGACTCATGATCATCGGTGCGACCGTTCATCGTCGGTGACTTTCTCTTAATAGGTGTGACTATTCATAATTGGTGACTTTCTCTTCATAGGTGCGACCGTTCAACATCGGAGCAACCATTCATATCAGTGAGACCATTCATCATTGGTGTGACAAGAATATAACTAAAAGTGAGAGAAAACATGGAATTTTCAGAATGTGTCTTTTTGGTTCTAGAATACTTCCAGGTCAACAGTAAAAAATAAATTATCATAGATAAACATATGTAAACTTGAATTAAACAAATATAAACATATTTAGAACAATTTTAACAAAAGTCTAAATTGAAATAAATAAAAAAATGATTTAGGTTTATTAAAATAACCATCTCAGAGAGAGATCAACAGTATACGAGACAGTATGGATTTATTATTATTTTAAGTGAAAAAACTATTAATTTAATTGTGTTTTGAATTTTATAGTGATAAAAATAATAATATATTTATAAAAATGAAATAAATATAACTATAGCCATATTAACTTGATGTATAAATTGTTACTATAATTATTTTCAATGTGGGTGTGTCAATTGATTGGATTATACCTACCTTGGATATAAAATTTCTTAATACAAAAACAATGCATCAAAATATCATATAAGGATCATTATAAAAATATTTAACTATGACGGCGATGGAATTTATAAATTGAAAATATATATTGGGTAACTTTTTAAATAACATTGTAGTAGAAAAAATGTGATGTATACATTTTTTATCATCATAACTTATTTTAAGATTTAATTGAATCATCAATTGATAATATTTGTGATTTAATTAGTTTTACCAATGATATTTTTAAATGTAGTCACATAATTTTTATCATAATCATGTATTTGTCTTATTGATTAAAATTTAATATAATTTCTCCAAATGAACAATTCAATGTATTATTTTATAATAGTGGAAATATAATAAATAATTTACTTAAATATATACATATTATACTTGTGGAATAACAAATTAATATAATTTTTGGGGAATATTGACTAAATGAAAGATGTATAGAAATATAAATTTATAACTTGTGAGATTATATCTATTGTTATTTGAAAAATATAGTTATAATTTGTATGATTTGAATGTGTGATAATATTAGAATGATTTCATTGAATATTTTGTAAAATATTTCTATATTATATCTTAGGAGGCTTAAATAACAATAATTTTTTTTTCGGACATGCAAAATATTGAATGATAATTCATATAAATTCTAAATAAAATATAAGACAATAATTTTGTGTGATTTTATAGAAATGTGAATGATGAGAATGGAATATATTTAACAAAATGTTTTATAATATTCATGTGAAACATAGTTTACATAAAATTCATGTAAAAATAATAATAAAAATACTAATTATAAATGAAAATATATATAGATATAAAATAAATGGATTTTTTTATATCAAGGTCAAACCGAATGGTAATATTTAAGAGAATGAATTATAATAGAGGAGAATATAAAAATAATATAAACGATTAAATAAATATTTTTTTATAGATAATATTTTCATGTTGAAATATCCAATTTATCAAAGTATTTAGGAAAATCATAAATGTTTCTTGAAAAATATTGATATGCTACAACAAAGATGCTCATAATTGATGAATAATATAATGATATTGATGAATATGCTTATTTTACAGTGAACCGTGAAAAGTATTATTAATTTAATGAATAATTTATTTGTATACAGATAAATTTCTATAATTTTTAATAAAAAAGGTTATTTCTAAATAATTATATTTTTTTAGAGTATATTTAGATAACAAAATTTTGGGAACTACAGAAAAATGGATGAGTAATTTTATGAAGAAACTAAAAAAAATAAAAAATAATATGGGTTACTTGAAATTGGTATTGATGATAAAGCATAATTTTACGATATGAAATTGATTATATATAAGTGACATAATTTATGTATATAATAAATTATTATTAAATGGTTATGAATAAAAAAATGATTACTTCAATTCTTCAAACATGTGATGATATGGGGTTAAAATATTAATTTTAATTGTGATTTGATGATATGGAAATCATGTTTATATGATGACTTATTTTAATAATGTAAAATTATTTTTGATAATGTAATAACATATTAGTTAAAAAATAATATTTAGACACTTATAATTCATTTCTAAGAATATAATAATTTTATCATTAATCTTTTATTTCAAAAACAATTGTCACATATAAATTTTCTCTAAAAATGATGGAGTTTTCATTTCATATAAAATTGTAATGGGGATTTGATATAATACTTTTTAACTCTATTTTAGTGGGGAATACATTTAAATATATAAAAAAAGGAAAATTTTGTAGAATATATTATGGTGAAAATAATGTATGATCATTCATTATCTCTATATAGTTATTTATTCTGAAGAGGATAATTTTTATTAAAAATTATCGAAGAAAAAACATTATCTTAGAGAAAGAATGAAGAACCACACATATGTCCTTTATAGCATGTTTTTCAATAAAATTTTAGGTATAAGTAATATGTTCATGAAAACTAAAGGCTATATATATGAAATGGTTTTGTATTCAAATGATAGTCAACTGACTATGAATGGAATTAGAATAACTAATCAGAGTATATATGAATTGAAAAAAGGCTAATGGTGTTAATTTAAAAAGAAAAAAAAATTATGCTGATACAATAATTTATTACTTAAAACTATAAGTCGCATTCATCATGATTGTTTTTTTCAAAGTTATAGATTGTGATAGATAATACTAGAGAATGGGACAAATAATTAATATAAATTTATATGAACTGAATAACAAGGATAACACTTTACAATTCCTTTTTTATGTTAAAAATAAACTATATAAATTAAATAAAACAGATATAGAGTATTGAATCATTGATTGTTTATAAAACATAGAGTTATAAATATATTTTAAATCAAATTAATTATCCGAGAAAATAATATGATTATTGTTTGATATGTATGGTGGTATAAAATATATATCATATAATTAATTATAATTAATATTTCAATCTCATATTTCATAATAATGTTTTAATCCAATGATGAAATCAAGAATTTTTTGGTTCAGGGTTGCAATATAAGAATATAAAAGTATCAGAGTCATTATGTCCATCTAGATAAATTAGGAACTCATTATAAAAATAATAATATTAAAAAAAATATATGAAATTAAAATCATTTTGTTATTTAAAATTTTCAATAAATTTAATTCATTGATGTACATTACAATTAAAAATGATATTTTAACTAAAAATAATCAAATTAAGTATTATAATTAAATAATATTAAGAAAATTAAATATATTCCTTAGAAATGAATATTTATATTTTCATCAACATGAAATGACCATTTCATATTGAGAGTTGTTTGTAGTTAAAATATATGATAGAGTTAACCTTTAAATGTAAATATTTTCTATGCTATGGAGAGAAGAAAAAATAAAATGAATTATGGATAATTAGGGTATTTAATTTTAATGAATTTATCTTTATTGGAAACAAATGAAAAGTTAAATATAAATTTTTAATGGTGGTTATTCAGATTCTATTGATGAGAAAGTTATACAGGGCTACCTTATTAATATTTAATATTTTTGATTATACAAAATGATATTTGTATTCATTGGTGAGTTAAGAATTGTAATATTTTTTTAACTGAATGTATTTTTTATATATTCCAAATTGAATTCTAATGGTCTTATAAAAATAATAATTGATCATTTTATTGAGGAAAACCATGACCTAATATAAAAATATTAAATAATTTATTTTTAATATGAAAAAAATATTGATAATAAGTAAAAAAAAATACATTATAAAAACAAATTATATAACTATCAAATTAAAATTCAGTGATGGATTAATTTTGGGAAAATTCAATAAATGACTAATTATATCATTTTAGAAAAATTATTTGTTTTTATTGGGAAAATTATTAATGTCAATAATAATATTGTAATTATGTGGGTGTTAAAGAATAAATATGAGCATCAAGGAAATGGGATATAAATCATGAAATATTATATTTTAAGGGGACATAAATATAGAATATAATATTTGGAGGAATAAATTACATCAATAGAAATGATTCAGTGTATTATGATATTTATATATAGATTAAATTTAATGGGGATTATAATCATATTTGATTTATGTGAGGATGATATTTATTAATGGAATGGGGAATCAGAGTCTATACCAAAGCTCATACAAGATTCTATTTATATTATTAATGTTTTCAACCATAGAGTAAGTACAACTATTATCATGGATCCATACTGTAGCAATATATATTACAGAAAAACCATATTCTTTTAAATTTATCTTCTAATTATTTTTACTCATAATCAAATATTAATACAACTCGAAATTCAGTGAAAAATTAGTTTATTAGATATATGTATATATTAGAATAATATTATATTATAGGGATAAAAAATTAATTTTTTATCCCTCATGATGATGCATCCTGTTATTATGATTTCCCATTTTTTTGTCTCTTTTTTCCAACAATATAAAAAATTTATTACTTCATGGAATTATGTATATATCCTTCAAACAAAAATATAATAAATTAACAAATATTTTGGAATATAGTTTCTCTAAATTTTACATTCATTCAAGTATCCATAGAATTAATTCAATTCTATGACAAGTATGGTATTAGTTTGGAATTTCTTTCACAAAGTATTTTTTAGATCTATTTTGTATTATTATTTATCTTTATTTCTCAACTAGTTAAATCCTATCTATTTAAGGAGTTTTTAAATCAAACTATATATATATAATATCTACCACATTCATTGAATCAGTATTGAACAGAAAATTATTATAATAAAAAACTAAATCAGTTTTTTCTCACCTGGAAAAAATTCATTGATAGGGTCAGTTACACCAAATTCCTATATAGATCTCTATGCTTTAAATATATTTTATCCATAGAAAATAAATTCGATATTCAATTTTTCATACCATTAGTAAACCTTTATTTTTTCCTTTAGTGGTTTTATGTATTCATAAACCTTCTAATTAAATGTGTTTGACTTCATTGACACTATACTTTAGTTTGATTTTAATGTTATATATGCTTAAATTCTAGTAATTTGTGTTCATATACTATTAAACATACTTTATCATGTTTTATATAATATCATATTTGATCCCATATATTTTATCCTTATTCGTAGTATTACCATCATTTTATTTCTTTTATGAATTTTTTTAATAATGATAAATTTTATTATCCTTTATTATTTCCATCCCCAAGAATTAAATCATTCAAATTAATTTTGAAGATCAGAATTTATTGCCTCTACATAAAATATATATTAATATTACCATTATATTTTCCCTTAATCTATTTATTATACATTAAAATAACATTAATTATTATATTTAGGTATCCATTTTTAATTATTTCATCAACTTCTTTTTAATCTATTTTTGGTTTTCTGTTAAAATAGGTTCATTATTTTGGATTAATTTATATGAAAAATCCTTTTATCAATTAAAATAATTTGATTATTTCATTATTAATGACTTATCTTCAACTTAATCCTAGAAAATTCATGGAAAAATATCTATGTTTTTCATAATAATTCCTCATTAATCACAAGTTACCAAATATAAACTCCTAAATGTTCATTTTCCTCTTTATAGTAATTTTAAATGGAACTATTTGAATCTATTATGTTAAATATCTTCATGATCATCTCCTATAATTTATTTCATCATTTATTTGTATTAATATACATTTTAATTATCCTTTTGTTATTAGATGTTTTTTTCTTATTTTCTAAATAATAAGAGTTTTATAAAGAACAACCATCATCACTACGTTAATCAAATTTTCCAAATTTACAATGATGTTACTAGAGGACTATGATGTATGTTTTCACATGATACACATAAATGTATTCATATAATTTATTGATTCTCATAACTTCATAATTTCATCTCTTATAAATGACACATAAATATTGAATACATCAACAAAATCAATCTTTTTAGTTGTAAAGTCCATAAACATTGTCTATATTACCAATACAGTTTTGTTGTTAACAAAATAAATGACCTCCCTACTTATTGAAATGTTTTCCAACATAGTGTTTGAAGATATCATTAATAACACATTTATACATATTAAATTTTATAGAGCTCACCATGCCATGTTCATTATTTTTAAAATTAGTATGGTAATTAATTTTTACCTTTTCTAATAATGATTCTATTTAATTTTTTTAATACCATAGGTTTAATATTTAATTTTACAACCAATTCCACAAATAAAATTTTAACAATTTCGGTTTTTTTTAATATTCAATTATATTTTCAGTTATATATCTTCCTATTTTATTTGTGAATTCATAAATGGAATATATTAAATAGATTTCACTTATAAAATCATTCATTAATTAAAGATGATATTTTGAAAAAAAATTTAGATAACCTAGGGATGGTGGGTGAAGTTCACAAATAATCATGCCCATGATATGTTATAAGTCCTCACCAATTACAATATTTTTAAATGGATAAATCATAGATTGAATGAACCAATATGTTATTAAATGATTAAAATCAAATTTAAAAATTAAATGAGGATATAAAATTAATTTAAAAATATTATATAATTATTATGAACATTATTTTCACATTACAATTTTAGGGGAATAAAAATACACTATATGTTTTCATCCCACAAAATATTTAGAACTTATTTAATTAATTCTCTTTGAACACTCACTATGCCTCAAAATAAGTCATCCTCAATCATCATAAACCATAGTTGTAATTACATATATCATTTTGAATCTATCAAATCTTTATTAATACATGTGTTAAAAATCCTTCATATTACTTTTAGATAGACTCATTGATTTCCATATTTTGTTCTTAATTAATTAAATGAATATATCTAAACATTAACTCTATTTTAATCTATTATATTCTTACACAATTTAGAGAAATGATTTTATCATAAAAAAATAGAATACACATGATGTATCATTAATTTACATTTCATCTAATTTAATTATAATATGAATATTCATCAAAATAAATAATTTTTTTCAATTTTAATTTCCATATTTCACATCATAGATAATTTATAAAAGATACTAATATTTGAATTTTTATTTTAATTTTAACCAGAAAATGTAAATATATTTCTTATACTCTGTGACTTTATGTTTTGACTTCCATTGAAAACTGTGATATGTAATGCTATAGTTTTGGGAACCCCCAAACAATGATCACATTCTTTAGGAAGATAATAATTATATTCCATTATTCGAAGGTAATATTATGACAATACGAGTGTGAATAAATAATATATCTCATAATATATATATACATCCATAATAGGAGCCTCAATATACAAAAAAACCATCTCTTCAAGAAATATTATAGGTATCAGGTACATCTCACTCATATTATAGTATGTCCTATTATTTCATGATTTCCATTTGAATACATCAATGAACCTCAATGTAAATTATTTCTTTTTGTAAAATATTATATAATAGATTAATGATATATAACATGACCATTATATTTGATAACTAATTACGAATGCACATCATATATATTAATAATCAATGGTTCATAGTTATTCTCAAATAAGATTAACAATAATATTCATAAGTTATATTTTATACCACTATAATATTATTTATCCATTATCATATACATCATGAGACAACCAAAAATACATTAAAATATAATAATACCATTTTTTGTGGATTTTTTTAATAATTAATTCCCTCAATTTGATGACTTGAAAAAAATCAACACATTTAATATATTCACAAATAAATGATCATGTGTCATTTTAAAAAAAAATTAAGATTTCATTTTTATAGTTTTTTTGACTATTCAAAATCAATAACTTTATGATCACTTCTTTCAATCTTAACATGAGAATAAATTTTTTGAATACAAAATAATTTATTTAATAAAAATAAAAAATCCACATGATATTAAATAAATATAATCAACGAATCTCATATTAAATATATATTAAAAATAACACCTCCTTTAAAATGCTTCAACATATAGTAGATGTTTTTTTATAATAGTGAATCCATCTAATATTTTTTTTATCATTCACAGTATCCCAAAATTTTTTAATGAAATAATAGATAACATACATAGAAGGTTATAAATGTTAGGTATAACTTATATCATTTATAAATTATAAACAATATGACTCTATAAGAATTGAAAATTACACTATGTATATGGTTTCCTTAATCCAATGCATAAGGTTGAAAAATTATTCGTAATAACAAGAGATTAATGGTTCATCACAAAATCAAAAATGGGTTGTTCATTCATTGTTATATCAATAATATGAAATTACGTTGATATATACACTAACATCAATATAAAATATTCAGCCTTCCACATTGCTAATGCGATCAATTATCCCAATGAACATTATCCCTAAGCCATGGGAAGTGTTTTTTAATTTATAGTACTAGTTTAGTAAAAATTGATTAATAAATATAAATTTATATCAACAACAAAAACCTCATAATATTTCATCATCTATTGAAATGGTTTTTATATTTCATTTTATATACTATAGTAATCAAAATTAGTGATAAATGATATTAAATCATGATTTTTTAAAATCCAAAAAATCAATATTATATATAAATAGGATTTCATCTTTATGTAAAATTATTTTCATATGCTAAATTATCATTGTATATTTTTTAAAATATCAATAATTTTTTTTATAATTTTCTCGATAATATATTTTTTTATCAAATTATGAGATAGTATATATATAATCCTTTTATGAATAGGCTAATATTTTTATTTAATATCAATTATAATTTTCATCATGACAGTTTTATCATATAATTGATGATATCTACATTATTAAATACAATATAATATATCTGATTTTCTAATTACAAAAAAATAAAATAAATCAATTGCATTCCTTCAAAAAATTTATATTATTGAACCAATTTCATTACCAACATTAATTCCTCTATTAAAATTCTTATTAATGGGACATTTCTATATTTTTATAATAAAATAAATGTGCCAGAGCATTCCTTGTCACCTATAATCGATGGAAAAGATTGAACATACGAATCGACGGAATTTCATACTCATGCCACATAAATTAGGAATGTAAAAATGTGTTATGCTTTATCATGTAAATAAAAAATTATTTCACCGACTCAAATAATAATAATAAAAATATTTTATTTATATATATTTATTTTGATATAATTATTATGATCTAATAATTACCTATGGAATCCAACATTTATAATGTATAAAACATGGATAGAATTACACTAACTAAATTTATTATTTAATCAATAAAAATTCATCAAAAATTGACGTTACATTTATTACATCATCATAAATATGAGTAATAAATGTTTCATCTATTTATATCACCCCAATCGTTTTTATTATGGAATTCCAATTATACATTCAATTAGAATATCATTAATCTTCTATACACATCTATTTCCATTTTTATATTTATTTTATTCAACAATTCAATTTTAATGTTCTAGTCATTGAAAAAAATGATTTTATTTTCATATTATTAAAAAAATTTATATATTTTAAAAATATATTTTATAATTTTATGTGAAATATTATGATTAAATGGTTTTTAATATAATTTGGATTAATTTATTAAATTCAATATAAATATTAATTCTTTAATTATTTATATTATCTTTCTAAATATTAAAAAAAACATTTTTTTAATATGTTGCATGTTGATAATTATTTCTAGTTGTTGGGAGGAAACAAAATAAGAAATTCATTTTCATTTTTCAATGTGTGGAGGGTCTTGAATGAAAAAATATATCATGTATTGAATTCATTATATGATTAAGACATATGGTATATTTTTTTGATTCCCAAAAAATTATGATTCCCAGACATATTTCATCTCATAGGATCTGATACTATATTTGTTATGAATTATGTTGGAAAATATTGAATAAGGATTTCTAAAACATGTATGATATATAGACATATGTATTAAATTTGGACATAAGTACAATATTAGGAAACCCATGATTTATATATGAAATCTCACATGATATTTAGTTTTGAGTATAATATTTTAAACATATATTTTTAACATCAAACCAAATCATTGTTCTAAAAAATAAATATTTAAGGGATTAAATAATGGGATTCCACACTAATTATAATAATGAATATGAATCATAACTCTCATTTGATAAACCATTCAAAAAAACAAATTAAAAATAATTCGTAGATAATTAGCTCATGACTATAAATGGCGATCATTGAATAGAATAAATGATTGAATTAGTTAAAATAAGAATACATCATGGTAGTTTATATGTGATCTATATGATGGATAATGAAGTGTGATGAAAATTCTAATTAAAAATTTAATTCATAATCATTTGTGTTAGATATATTATTTTGTGTTGTATCATAGGATATTTTACATTTTCTTGTTATATCATAGTAACATTATTTATATTTATATTAATGTTATATATAATTTTTCTCAATATATTCATTCTTTATTTTCTCTATCATTATTACATTCATTCCTTCTTCACTCTGATATTGAATAATCACTATTGTGATTATAAATACCAAGAAATATCCAATGGGTTGAATCTATATATTATACCAAGACTCTAAGATTTCATATTTAATGTCTCTTATATGATTATCAATATTATGAGATGGATTTTTTTAAATTATGATAGATTTTACTTAATATAATTTTATTAGTTATATCTTTTTTTATTTTCCCTTCCTTCAATTACCAGATTTGATATATTATAGAGCCATTGTAATAATGTGATGAGTGGGTGACATTTGATACACATAATATGAGTTTGAGAGTAATCATAATTAAGGACCTCATAAAAATATAACCATTTGAAAGAAGTGATTGAGAAGTCCAAATGGAAAATATTGCATACACTATATATCTATAAAGGAGGTTGATTTGGTCAAACATAGATATGGTAGAGTGCATTCATTACGAATAAATATAACTATACACGACAGATTAATGGTTTACATTATATAGTTATCCTAGTGAAATTATTAATAATACCAATTATATTTATTTTTTCAATATATTTCATCTACATGTTTATTTTGAGTTTTGAATCCATCATCATTTGATTATATTCCAAATATATGTTGAAAACTAATAATCATAATTATTGATTTTTTTATTAGTGTTATAATGGAAATACTTATTATAATATACAACCCTTCTAAGGCACAATGTTACTTTCATAAAATATAAACAATTGGTTCTGTACCCATTAATGATTAGTGTGTCAAAAAAATAATTATTAATGGTAATTAATTTTGTATTTAACTCATTATTTTAGATTAAAAACATTAAATTAATATAATTGTTCTCTTCCTGTATATATAAATAAATCTTCTCCAAATACTCTAGTATACAACAATTTGATGAAATATATAATTAAAAATAATTCATTTTATAAATTATTAGTAACTGAATTACATTCCTGTGGAAAAAAATATCATAAAATATTTATATCTCCTTGCATCAGAATATTAGAAACCATGTCCATAAGAAGTATATAATTTTGAGTTATATATATCAAAAATATTCATTTAGAATGAATAAATATTTGATTAAAATAATGAATATATTGAATATTTTATCCCAGAACATTCTTCCTAAATATATAATATTAAACGTTAATGAAAATATTTCATATAATTTACGTGTGGGATATGAGAAATACTTGAAATAATTTATTAATTTAATTTTATGTATTGAAAAGTCAAAATATCAAGCCATTTTTTATATCAAAATATATACCATTGAACTAATTGTTGGATTTAGAAATATAATCTACTAAAGTGGTTCAATATTAAGAGTTCATTGGAACAATTGATTGTATACCACCTTCCACAAAAAAACCAACTAGAAGGGGAAATATTAAATAAAAAATAATTATGCATCGAACCAAAAAATGACTATATTTGTTAGTGAACTCATTTTAATATTATTTCATTATATATAAATTTTTTATTTTTATAAAAATTTAAAATTTATTGATTATAAATATTCACAGATAACCATAGAGATAGATGATAAATATGAAAAGTAACCTAATGAGTAACTAAAAACGATCCAAGATCCTATTGAACATCAACATGGATTAATATCTAAATAATATATAGTGGAATATATATTGAAAGAATTCAATAACATGTAATTTTAAATGAAAATATATTGATATAGATATGTATTATTTTAATTATGTAATTGTTAAAAATTTTATTCATTTTACATTCCTAATTAAGTATGATTTGTAGAAGATAATAATGATTTTTATGATTAATAGTTATAAAGTTATGAACTTTTTTATGAAAATGATGGGTATTCATAATTTATCCTGCCCCAATAATTTTTTATAAAAAATTGAAATGTGGATAGATCAATAGTACAATATTCATGGGTACCATTAGAAGTAGTTATTTATAAATGAAATAATAAGATAAAAAAATTTCTTCTTTATATCATTAATACCACACCCACTACCAATTTTTTGGACAATCTATTTACCCTTCAATTGCGTGGAGTAAAAACATAAAGCACGCATCAAGATTAAATCATAACCGATCAATTTTATTTTCATCCCATTTAATTATCATTAAATTTATATTATATATATAAATTTAATGTTTTCACCTTTTTCTATTATGTTCCTTGTATTTGAAAATCATATTCTAAAGAAACACATAATTAATCAAATTATTATTTTATTAGATTATTATTAATTATTTAGTTTCACTATGATATTGAATTATCTAAATAATTTTATTATATTCATTTTTAAATTAAATATTCGGTTAATACAATCTATTTTATTGTAAGTCACATAACTATATATAGAATTTTAATATATTATAAACATATTTTAATTTCTAGAGTTGTCTTATGATATATTTATCTTTAATGAATACATTGAAAAATGATTGGGAAAACATTTTGTTTATTACAAATTTAAAATAAATTAATTTACAAAGATTTAATGTATTAAGGAAAATGATATTATCTTTTAAATCATATATGATTATATATTTATCATTATTTAAATTTGATTCTAAAGAGCTCTAGTGAAGTCCATTTTTTAATTTCTCTCAATCATTATATGTTTCTAACACATTTTATAATATATATCATTTATTTTATTTAATAAAATGAATCATGATATGATATATATAATATATTTTTTATATTATTAATATTAAATAAAGTGAGTAACTTGTGAAAAATAATATTCTTGTTACAATTTTAATGGACTATTTAAGAAATAAAAATCTATTTTCAGTTAAACCCATAAATCATACCATTTTAACCACAATGTTCACAAGAAATACCTTACGAGGAATGTAAATTTAAATACATTCATTTTATTATATCCACACACATATATATATATATATATGAAATTCCATGTCAAGGGATAAAATATTTTATGGGAGGGAGAGATTTTGTATTATAAAATAGTTTGTAACAAATTGATTTAGGTCATTTTTAGTGTAGAATAGTATTATTAATACTATATGGGAAAAAAATACTTATAGGAATTAAGATAGGCTGACCAAATATACATTCCTTACCTATAATGAATTTTTAGTATAGTTATATTAAATAAATAGACCCCTTATTCATACTAGAAGATAATTATATACATAGTTAAAGCTTTCAAAATTTGAAATTGAGTTCTATCAGAAGAGGTAATTTTTGAGTAAAATATATTATCTCCTGAAATTTAATTTTGAGGATAATCTATATATCTACTAATTTTGGATTTTTTCTGCTAAGGTGTCACCGCCAAATGAATCAACGACCCCCCAAAAACTGTTTCCCCCCTCCAAAACTCGAGCGCCTCTCCAAATCCAAACCCACTGCTGCTACCGCTCCACAACTCCTAGGGTTTCTTCCTTGAGATTCAACTATACCAAATCTAGAACCCTCTCCACCTTCGGTCATCCATCTATGGCTGCTCCACCTTAGGTTTCCCCAGCTCTTCCTACACCACCTACTTCGCATTAGCCTATGTCTGCACCGCCTGCTTCGTATCCGCCACCGCCTGCACCGCCTGCTTCGCATCCGCCTCCCCCTACACCGCCTTCTTTGCATCCGCCTCTGCCGGCGCCGCCTGCTTCGCATCTGCCTCTGCCTACTCCCCCTGCTTCGCATCCGCCTCCGGCTGCACTGCCTGCTTCACATCTGCCTTAGCCTGCACCGCCTACTTTGCATCCACCTCTGCCTGCCCTACCTTCTTCGCATCCGCCTCAGCCTCATCCTCCATGTGCCACATCCATCATCCTAGGGTTCCCACTGAAAATCTTCTCTTCCAACGTCAACCTCCCACATGGCCTCCCGTTTCAGCTACATCATCAACCAGGTTCACCTCCTACATCTACGACCACCCTCTATCAAAACAATCCATACCCAGCCGTTCGCATGGTCGAGCACCTTCTCATATGGTTACTAGTTTCATTCACCTACTCTTGGTTCCACTATCTACAAATCATCCAAATGTTTCTTCCCCATCGACCACTGTGGTGGACGACCCACAAATTGAAAAATAAATTTTTCTCATCATTTGTATATCTCATCGATGTGTGGAAATTGAACCTTTATGCAGATTCAACCATTTCTGGATGCCTCCAGCACCAGGTATGTTTTCATTCCTAACTAATCTATTAGATCATCCTTCCATTTTAAGCTATTTATTTAACCCTATTGATTTAATTCTTCCACATTTTAATGTAATATTACTGATTTTAAAGATCATTTTTTGGGGCCCTAATATGTTACTAACACATCTCTATTAGTATTCAGAGACAATAATGTTCTAGATCTGCACAAAATGTGTTCTATTCTCATTTATTGAAGCATTGTCACCATAAGTACAACCCATTTCATTACATATAATTCATTTTATCCCATTGTTTCATACAGATGAATCATGTCATTTTCTGATTTTCCATCAGAGGTTCATCACATCATATAATAATGCATATTTTCACATTAATCATCATCTATTTTATGCCATTTTTCTGTCATTTTGAATTTTTTCATTATTAATTTTACATGAATGGTTTAGGATATCTTACGTTAATGTCATTAATACAAGTAAATCATATTTTTAAGGTAATATCAGTAATCATGTTTCTTAATTCTGACATTATATTAAAATTTTCATTTTGAGACATATTTTTTATAGTATTTTCAGGTATTTTTGGATCATTGGTGCACTACTCATAATTATTATGTTTGATATTTTTATCTTATGTCATCATGATTTGATGGATGAGTTATTAAGATGGAATTGAATTATATGTTATTGGATATTGTGTCCATGCATTAGTTGAACCTATTATTGGTGGGTATGTGTTTTATATATGTAATTATCAATACATTCCTAAGAATGAGTAATTTCTGTTACTGCTTACTACCATGAATCATTGAGGTACACGCTATTTGAATGAAAGTTATTGGTCGTAAAATCATGGAGATAACCTCTCATTCATTCAACATATAAATGCAGTTAATCTGTTTTCACTATTCACTCCGGTGTATATTACTTTTTGTGAACGAAAAACATACCCAGTGATGGGGATTATAATACATTAATATGATTATGTTTTCACTATTGACATCAATGTATATTGACAAGGTAGTATTGTAGTATTATTATGTTGTGATCTAGTGTGTTTTGTCTCCATTATGGGATATTCATCTCATAATGTTTTAATTACGCACTTCATCTTTTAAGATGAATATTGATTATTTTTATTTATATAATGCAGGTGACTCACCATGTTCATGAAGTGATCAAGGTAATCCTGCACTAATATGTTCCAAATCTTTACAACAGGTATGTTTTCCTAAAATTGTGGAATTAACCTCTCTATCATGCATAATTTTTCATTTACATTTACACACTATATGAATACAGATTATTGGTCATAAAATCATGGAGTTAACCACTCTTTCATCCAACATATGAAAGAAGGTGATATGTTTTCACTATTGAGTCAACTGTATATTGATTTTTGTGGACTAAAAACATATGAAATAGATGATTATAATGCATTTATATTACAATTTCCAATTTATAACATATTGTTTATTGTATTTTCAGGTATTTTTGGATCATTAGTGCACGCCTCATAATTATTATGTTTGATATTTTTATCTCATATCATAATGATTTGAATGGATGTGTTATTTAGATGGGATTGAATTTAATGTTGTAGGATATTGTGTCCATGCATTAGTTGAGCCTATTATGGGTGGGTATGTGTTTTATATATCTAAATACCAGTAAATCCCTCAGAATGGGTAATTACTATTACTAATTACTATCATGCATCATTTTTTTTGGAGGTACACACATTGTGAATGCAGGTTATCTTCTTCTACTTTATTAAAAACATAATCTGCACTATGTAGGTACGTTTTTATGTTTATAAATAATATATTCTGCATGACAATGGTAAATGTTCCTATTTGTAAATATCAAAACATGCACAAATAAATAATATATTCTGTACAACTAATAACATATTCTACATTAATAAATAAAATATTCTGTATTACGTAGTTACATTTTCCTGTTCATAAAAAAATTCTATACTTATCAAGAACATATTATGTCCACTGAATAACATTTTCTACATTATTAAATATCATATTATGCACTACATAGGAACATTTTCATGTTTATAAATAAAAAATTATGTAGTAATACAAAATGCATGAAATACTATCCAATTCTGCCAATTTGTACCGATATTACATTTTGACTTCATATTTCCTACCAAATGTATTACTATTTTCCATATGGATTTATACTGGCCATAAACTATTATAGATATTATTGTAAATCTACGTCACTTGTATCTGACACAGTCTATCAGCACTACATACCAAAAATTACAAATTATCTTACAGGATGACAGGTTATAAAACTTCTGTTATTAATTGTTTTTATGTTCATATTGAAATTTAAAATGACGTATCATTAATTGATTACAGATGCTTACAAATTAACTGTTCTTTATGGGGAGAGTATGCCACCAGAATGATAGAATATTTCAAAAACATCACTGCCTCCTCTCCGATACCGATCTAGCAACTGGTTAGGGAAAAGAGATTAAGTTGTATGTTCTGTATCAACATATTCCCACATTCCTCTGCATTTTGTTTCTACGCTATAAATTTCCGTGACATGATAATATATTATTGTATGTCAAATTTCTTCAGCATCTGTGATTGTCACAACCATAATTAATGCATCGAATATACTATTCATCCTCGATATTCCTGCTGTTCATAACTTCAGAAATAGGTATAACAATTTTTACTATTACATTTGTGACTGTTAAGTTAATGAAAAACAAAATCTTCCATGATTATGCCGAAGACAGTTGCTTTAAATGCTTTGTGTATTGCATTGGACAGGTTGGGGATTATTAATCCCTTAATGATTCATATTACTCCATCATCATAGTCACATTCTTATACCATCCCTTTCCTTTGTTGGGACAACAAAAAAAAAATTTTGATGTAAGAAAACTTCTTTAGGTACTAATCATATTATGATTCTGTTTTTTCAGTATTTACTCTTCATTCTTATACATATATGAAATAATTCACACAATATATTAATATCATATACTCTTTTCTAGATGACAATGTGTTCGATTTACGGAACGATACAAAAAATCCAAATCTCCCATAACTGGTTCTTCAAATCATGCAACTATTGTATGAAAAATGTAGACACTACGAGTGTAACCATTTCGTTCCAATATTGCAAAATATCCCAAAAAGGAACTACTCCTAGGTTAGTTTCTTTTTGATTCTTTTGATATGTATCATCACAGCTTATGTTCTTCAAATTATCTGATGACCACTAACCAATACAAGGTAATACTTATTTATACTTTTTCATTACATTTATTTATACAACTTCTTCGACAATATTGTCATCTTTGTTTCGCACTAGTTCTTTATGAAGATGACATCCCTAACACTTCTTCTGTCATATTCAATGTTGCGACATTAGTTCTTACATCTACTACTTCATCAACTCAGGTACATATTTATTTCTCCATTCTATAACTATTATAGTCATTGAATTATTGGATTATACAATACTCGGATGGTAGCAGTTCTTTACTGTGACTATAGTTATGTTTTTTTCCTCAGCATCAAAAAAGAATTATTTGACTTATATTTCTATTGCAGTTGTGAATTTCAATATCTCAAATCATCTTTTCATGGTTCCATTGAACAAATGTTTTGGATTCTGTTGTACATAAATATCTTTAGGTTTATTTCTATTGCTAAATACAGTTCACTAAATGTTATATTGTTTTTGTGAATTTCTTCAGGTTTCAATATGCCTTCTGTTGTGAATATATTATGCCAAATACATTTCTATAGCTAAATACATTCTTTGAGTAATTGTTTAGAATGCAAGTATGATATCATTTATACAAGGTTATCACTTTAATTTGAAACTTATTAATTAAATTCTTTCTTTCATGTCGAAAATTTTTTTGCATGATTTTGATGTCGATAATGCTGTGAAACGGATGGTTATAATGTACCCAGATCCTACTACATCACCCGCTCAAACATTTAGATGAATTTCATGTTTTAAGTATAACTACAACAAGAAAAACTAAAGTAAAAGATTGACAAGCGATGCTTTCATTGGAAGGTATTCGATTATCCTTATAAATTTTTCTTCCTATAATTACTTACCCATTAAGGTTTGAAGTTTTTCACTATTTGAATACATCTATAGGTGAATGGAAATTTTTAACTCTGAGTATACACTATTTAAAAATATAACTTGGTGTTTCTTTTTTACATTAAATTTTTTTTATTTGGATAATATCTAGAGATAATGAACATTATTTGATAGCATAATCTTATGATTTATGTTCTATGTTATGTACTGTTTTTAATATATTAACTATGTGTTTTTTTTCAGCATTATAAAACAAAACAATTATATTTATTGTTACAAATATATGTATATCTCAAATTAATCATTTTTTGAGTTGTTTCTATTATGATATGAATCAACTTTTGAGTTGTTTTTTCTATGATCTATTCCTTTTAGCAACAGGTATTTCGTTATCATATACAATTAAAATCAGGTATAGGAAATTCAATAAGGATCTATGGGTGGCCATATTAGGTACAACATCATGTATGGATTTCCACCCAAATAAGAAAGAAAGGGAAATCCCTTTTGTGATAGTGTTTGTAATCGACAGGAGGGAGAAAATAGATTATGAAGAATACATGCTACAAAATATGCTGAAATGTATTCACAAGAAATCAATGCGGGTACTAGATGGTTCAAAGTTTGTTGTTTCATAGTGAATATATTTTGTCAAGGAGGTTCACTCATAGGGAGTCTCTTTGTTCATAGAGGCGGCTGCTTTGTATAGAATGGGTTTTCCAATATATCTCTTTTTGAATACATTTCCAGTGTTGCACAAGAAAACTAAATTGATGGATGGTCAGCGGATGATAGAGTGGAAGGGAATGCTGCTGGGATAGATAAGATCATTTCCTCCTCAACTATTTATGACACTGTAGTGGAGGCATATTTTTGTCTATTGATGTTGTCAATAAACACTGCTGAATGTGGCACTTATAAATCTACTCAAATGTCTTGGGGATGTATTACATGGACTCAAAGGATGATTTAGAATCACTACTATTTGAGAATTCATAACCACTTCTATATAGAGAGTGGTCTATTTAGTGAGTAATTTTGGACCAGGGTATCATTACAAATTTGTTTCAGCACTGATGTTGGGTATGTTTTTCTTATTTCATCATGTTTCAAGAAGATTATTATTTTATAAAATCTGTTACATCTCAGAAAATCACATGTTAGTTTTACCAGTTATTTCCAACAATTTTTTTTACATTAAAAAAAATATTCATGCCTTTCTATGCTCCTATAGATTAATCACTTTTTACAGGATTGATCTTTCTATTCACTGCTTTGAAACTACCCATCCATATGAATTGATTATACAATATACTAAAAAGTAAAAAAATGTTGTATCATACATCATCGGTTAGCAATTCATTAGGAATAAGATGATTCCATCATATGCCTGCACATTTTATCACCCTATATCCCCCCTGCAGTCTAGTTTCTAATTGAAGAAACCCGGTACAAAGGAAGAAAGTCTTTAGGTGTGTTTTTCATATATTTAACAGAAGTCCATAAATATTGTGTTTTTCATATATTTAACAAAAATATAAAAATATGATGATTTTGTAAACAAGGACATTGTGGATGGCATGAGAAGCAACATATATATGGACATAGGTGTTTTACGTAACTATTGGTATACCCAATGATTGTTATAATAATTAATATATTTTTTTTGTTTTGCAGGGAATATGGTGGTGCCGATAATTTGATACATGATATGTTTATTCTTTATTTTTTAAATTTTAAATATGAATATTGTTCTAAGCCATATTGTTCTTATTGTATCATTTATTTGGGAGTTATAGGTACCAATACATACCCTTTCTTGTCCTTATCTATTAAATGATCATATTGGGGGTGTTGAACTGCATTTTCTAGGTCTGTAATTTTACTATAGGGAAATACTGGTTCTATATGTGTTCAACAAGTATTGTTATATTACTACCTCTTAATGTATGGATCATGAGGTTTTTAAGAAGATTTTAGTTTCCCACTTTCTTACAGCCTCTATATGTGTCCATATACAATACTGTCTTCCTAACTTTTTATGTGTTCATCTGAATTTTCATGATTTTTTATGATTCTGTAAACATCAACCCTTTGAAATATGATGATTATGTAAACATTATCTTAGGGGATAGAATTACCAGAAACATATATAAGGGCATATGAGTTTTACATAATGATTGGTATACCTAATGTTTGGAATATATATTAATATATATTTTGTTTTGTGGGAAATCATGGGATGCAGTTATTTTAAATAGAGGAAATTCAATCTTTTTTAATATAAAAACACACACTAATCATTTGTTATTATTTATATTCTACTATTCTGTAAATGCAATCCTTTTTGAAGAAATAAAATTCTATCCTTTCAGTTAGTGTAATAAGGGGGTTATGCTTTACAGTTTCTTTATATTTATGGATTTTTTTCGGTTTTCATGTTACTGTTTTGTGTTCCCTCTCCTGTAACAAATTTTATGGATGTATCCTAATCCTCTCAATGACCTCTCTATCTTGCTGGTGGTCTTCACATATTTTCTGATCTTTTATGCAAACGTTGTGTTTGGTTTAATCAATGTTTTTCTTTGAAACAAGTATATGTGTTCAACAAGCATTACTATCTTCCTGACTATTTTAATGTAGGGATTATGATGTTTTGAAGTATATTTGAGTTTCAATTTTTCTTACAGCCTCTATGTGTCCAAATACATATTTTTCTTCTTACCTCTTTATGTGTTCATCTTAATTTTTATGATTTTAGATGATTCTGTAAACATCTGACCTATAAAATATTATGAATATGTAATCATTAACCATGGGGATGGCATGAGAAGAAACATATATATAGATATATTAGTTTTAATAAACGATTGGTATGCCTAATGTTTTTCATATATATTAATATATATATTTTGTTGTGCAGGAAATCTGGGGATGATGTAGTTTTGTATAGAGGAAATTACATCCTTTTTAATATCGAACACACCAATGTTTACGTATTCTGTAAATTCTACTAACATCCACATATATATATCTAAAATTGTGATCATTGTCACGATGAATTTTAATCAACCTTTTGGAACCATGAATATTTTGTTTATGGAAATTCTCATGTATGATAGACTATTAATGTATATATGATAGAATGATTTAAATTTTAATTACATATAATAATTGTTATTTGAATCTACAAATGGGTGTTGTGCAGCCTATGGTCGTCAGTTCTCATTGCAGGATTCAAAGGGTAAATTTCAACTTCTTTTATTTTGGTTACGAATTTATTCTTTTATGTTAACATTCAATTTTTTGATTCTATAAATTCAGTTATTCTTATTTAAAACATTTTTTTCTATGCAGAAAAATATTCCAGGAATTTTGAAGTTGGATATTTGCACAATGACATAATTTATCTGTGACATTAATACTTATGTTGTATGTTTTTAAGTTTAAATTTTCATTTGAATGTTCTTTTCATCTATAATGGAATATTATGCAGTTTATTCTAATTTTGTATAATAATTATTCCATGTTCTTTTCATAATATCTTAGTGACATTAATACTTATGCTATTTCATTCATGTTTTTTTCAATGTACTTCTCTAATTACTGCCCATTTTTTCTTTTTATTCATGTATTTGAACTTGGATACATATGAATTAAGGTATTCTTATTTTAAACATTATTTCATGTTCATTTCCTTTTATATTCTCCTATATGTTTTCTAGGTTTCAAATAATTTTATTTTCCTTCTATATTCTCCTATATATTTTCCTCATATTCTCCATCATGCATTTGTATGGTTTATTTTGTAAAGTGTTGGTATACTTACGTTTTCCTTATATATTCTCATATATATTCATCAATAAGTTTTCAATATTCTCTAATATATTCTCCTATGTTATTTTCTGTAACTTATTTTCCTATATTTTCATTCTCTATGATTTTCCAATTATAGTTCAATATTAATTATCACTAATGTTTTTCAATATTTTCAATATTCAAGTTCTTTATTAACTTTTAAATGTAGTTTTATCTTCATGAAATTAAGCATTGAACGTATTTTCATGCGAATGCATGGGTAAGTACTAGTTTTTCTATAAGTATAATGTTTTTTTATGTTCCTTGTTAAAAAATATGATGATTTTGAGGAACCATTCTTGATTTCAAAGGGGTTTCATCTACATTACCTAATATTAGATTTATAAAACTACTCATTTTTCATCATAGATTAAATTTTAAAATAAAAAATAGTAACCATATATAATCCAATGTTAATTTCTGTAAACTGACATATTTTTATTACCCTATAAATAGATATTTTAGGAATCCATCATTAAATTTTAAATTATATTTATTTATAAGAATGATATAATATCTAATAAAATACTTGATCCATGGGAGGTGTTTTTCACTTTGAAAAATACAATAAAAATATTTCAATGATCATGCTATAAAATGAAAAAATATTATTTGTTTTTTTAATATATATAATTGAGATCCATGTGGGAGGTATAATAATTCATTGTTTATATTAATTATAAGGTGAAATCATTGATTTCATTATAAATTTAAATAAATAACCATATAAGACCTTTTTGAGTGAATGAAATTCTTCTGTGTAGCAGAATTTATAGACGTAATTCATTAAAGAATTTTTACATTATATTAGATTAAAATTATCCCATTTGTATTATAATTTTATTTTTAACAATCACATTAATGGGTTTTAATAATAATATCTTTTTAACTTTGAAAATTTCATAATATATTACTTTAAATAATTTCATTAAATTTAAATTTATTTTAATAAGTAAATTAAGTAACATTATAGTTTTGGTGATTATGGTAACATGAAGTTTTGTTGGAAAACTGAATACTCATTATCATTATTGACTATATTTAATACCTTATAAGACTCCCAACTTCATGTATATATTTTATTATATTAATGAAATATATAGGATGTTATAATATACCTAACATGATAACTTCACCATATATTGAGTTACTTGAAAAAATGTTAAGATTATAGGGGGCCAAAAAAGACATTTCATAATATTATGTATTAAATTTTTTTAATTTTTTATGATATTCTGACCCATATGTGACATTTTGGAATGTTAAAGTTATTATGTAACCATGGGGTGAAATTGGAATCTAAAATTTACGTTTGGTCTATACGTCAGTATGAATCTTTTGTATGTAATTCACACTAATGATTTTTAGAACCACATCAATACATTTTTTTAAATATCATAGATATATGTATTAAAATAATTAATATCAATAATAATATGAGATAGAAGAACTATTTTAAAAAAATAAATTTTATTCTTTGTATTTGTTATATATTAACTCATGAATATAAGTGGATATCGAGGGAGAGGAGGTGTGATTGTATATTTTTAACCAAGAAATAATCATGAGATTTACAAAGTGGAAAATATATTAAAATGTTGAGGGATAAAAAAAGGTATTTTATCAATGTGTTCAATGTTTATGTTGAGACGTAATATTAGTTGTGTATTTTATATTCAATAATTTTTAATTCGATATGAATTTCGATGATGGTGTAATAAAACATTTAAATATGTAAATAAATTGTTTCTCTATAATTTATTTTTGTACATTGTCTATAATTATATTCCACTATATTTATTCATTTTGTTGATCATCACTCATTATATTTAGATTTTATACATAGGAATCATCAATGTTAATAATCCACAGTTGAGATCATTTATCAACATATTTAATTATGTTTTTCTTGTAAACATTATATTTTGACAAGGTATAATATTTTTGTGAAAAAATGGTTGTGTTTTCCTACCGTAATTTCCTTATGAGTATGTTCTTATTCTAATTTATTTTCCCCCACCTCTATGATCACCATGGTGTACGATGGATAAATGGTGATATATTCATGAATGAATTGTATTTTATTGCCTTGTTATAATCATCACCACATATTTTATACAATACATTCACACATGAGGATTTTCTGTAATAATTAATTGTTACATTGTTTATTATTAATTCAAATTTATAATTGTATCACTGTTATTTACCTTTATGCTATACATATCTAATACAACATAATTTTATGATATAATAGTTGGATATATGATCATAAATAATTCAAAAAATATTTCACCTTGAAACAGAAATACCATCTTCATGCTCATGGAATTGTTTCAAAGTATCAATCACTATAATAGGTATGATATTAGAAATTTAGTCCCCTTTTAAAATTTTAATATTATTGTCAAAATCATTCCCTAATATCAATAGAATTTTGTATATATATATATATATATATATATTTATTAGATGATAAATTTTAGCATAAATCTATGACAACCCATCATTATATTACATAATATATTGTTATGATTACTGAACAACACCATTTTATTTTTTATAATAAAACATCAAGAACTAATTTATGGTTAATCCAATTGTTAAGATAGAAGCTCACCGCGTACCTCCACTTAATCATCATTAACATTATTTTCTTCTCTACGTGGATTATATGTGATAGATAAGTATTCATATTTATTTATTTTTTAATGACCCCCTCCCTCAAAATAATATACACTTAGGGGAGAGATGTAATGACTCCTGATCCCCACCTAATGTAGGGTATCAGTTGGCGTGTAGCAGCGAGGGTATATATATATCATGTATGGGTGGAGTTACCCTCTATAATAATATTTTATTGGGATATATGGTGAATCATACACAAAAATATTTATAAAATTAATAATATAAAAGAATAATCCAAAACCATTTCACATTCATGTATAATGGGTACTGATACAAATACCAGTATCCTAAGTAAATACCTATAGGTAAGGATAATACAAAAATCACAATTTAATGATAAATAATGACATTAGATAAAATAATGTATAAAATGTTTTATTTTAAATAAATATATAATTACATAATAAGTGAATTAAAAAACCAGTTACTCAGCATGAAAAATTTTAAGCAAATTTTTTTAGTTATAAGAATATATATTATTCGTAATAAAGAAAATAAATGTTACATTAAACAATATTTTATTAGAAAACACCATTTATGAATCATATAAATATTACACCACTCATATTATTTTATGCATCTTTAATTGAATATATATTGTATATTATCATCCCAACCTATTTTATATGTGTTTTTAAGCAGTATTTTTTTGTACCTTTATTTTTAGGATCCGAAGAATATAAAATAAATACAATTCTTTGATTGGTGTGAGTATATATTATTATTAATGGTTAAATTAAGTGATAATAATCAATGATATATAGTGATTATATCAAAAGTGTGTGGGTATAATCATTATATATAATAATGTTATACCACATAAGAAATATATCACACATTAGGGAATGAAATAAAAATAACAACAATAAAACATTATTGTTGGGGAAAACTATAAGAATAAAAAAAATACAAACTAGATCATTTATCATGACATTTTTTTCATAGGGGATTTAGAATTAATCACATTATTCTATTGAGCAATCATGCCTCCCTCACATATTTCATACAGATGATCATTAAAAAAAATATTCCATATTTTTAATTTAGAATCAATACTCGTTTTAGACTTATAAAATAATATTTATTTACATAGTTAATTAATTAGAGGTATATATATGAACCTCTCATTATATACTGATTAAACATACACATTTTTTACACTAGAAAACTCTAAACCATTAGATAATTGATATAATTGAATATGAATTGGTTATGTAAAAAATTATCAAAAAAATTAATCCCATTTTATCCAAATAAATAAAATATATAATGAATATGGGAATCATATCATTATTTAATGGATTTACATATAGGTATAATTTTTTTTACATTTATAATCATAAAATTATGAAACCATTTAATTTTCCTTAATATCGATGTCATCCAATGAAATATCCATTTAAATACCTTTCAAACATGATAAAAATATATGGGATCTGGAGTTGTATGAGAGGGATGTATGAATACAAAAATAATATTTCACAATCATTTCATATGAATAACCATTAATCAATGAGATATAAAACATTATATTCAGAATTAAATGTATGTGGTATAAATATTATTCATATTATTTATTTCTGATTTTGAAATATAAAAATAGTGTTACATAATATATTATACAAGTAAATATTCTATACAAGGCTATAAAATACCATTCATTATATACCACATATTTTATACAATACATTCACACATGAGGATTTCCTGTAATAATTAATTGTTACATTGTTTATTATTCATTCAAATTTATAATTGTATCACTGTTATTTACCTTTATGCTATACATATCTAATACAACATAATTTTATGATATAATAATTGGATATATGATCATAAATAATTCAAATAATATTTCACCTTGAAACAGAAATACCATCTTCATGCTCATTGAATTGTTTCAAAGTATCAATCACTATAATAGGTATGATATTAGAAATTTAGTCCCCTTTTAAAATTTTAATATTATTGTCAAAATCATTCCCTAATATCAATAGAATTGTATATATATATATATATATATTTATTAGATGATAAATTTTAGCATAAATATATGACAAACCATCATTATATTACATAATATATTGTTATGATTACTGAACAACACCATTTTATTTTATTATAATAAAACCTTAAGAACTAATTTATGGTGAATCCAATTGTTAAAAGAGGAGCTCACCGTGTACCTCCACTTAATCTTCATTAACATTATTTTCTTCTCTATGTGGATTATATGTGATAGATAAGTATTCATATTTATTTATTTTTTAATGACCCCCTCCCTCAAAATAATATACACTTAGGGGAGAGATGTAATGACTCCCGATCCCCACCTAATGTAGGGTATGGGTTGGCGTGTAGCAGCGAGGGTATAAATATATCATGTATGGGTGGAGTTACCCTCTATAATAATATTTTATTGGGATATATGGTGAATCATACACAAAAATATATATATAATAAATAATATAAAAGAATAATCCAAAACCATTTCACATTCATGTATAATGGGTACTGATACAAATAATAGTATCCTAAGTAAATACCCCTAGGTAAGGATAATACAAAAATCACAATTTAATGATAAATAATGATATTAGATAAAATAATGTATAAAATGTTTTATTTTAAATAAATATATAATTACATAATAAGTGAATTAAAAAACCAGTTACTCAGCATGAAAATTTTTAAACAATTTTTTTTAGTTATAAGAATATATATTATTCGTAATAAAGAAAATAAATATTTCATTAAACAATATTTTATTAGAAAACACCATTTATGAATCATATAAATATTACACCACTCATATTATTTTATGCATCTTTAATTGAATATATATTGTATATTATCATCCCAACCTATTTTATATGTGTCTTTAAGCAGTGTTTTTTTGTACCTTTATTTTTAGGATCCGAAGAATATAAAATAAATACACTTCTTGGATTGGTGTGAGTATATATTATTATTAATGGTTAAATTAAGTGATAATAATCAATGATATATAGTGATTATATGAAAAGTGTGTGGGTATAATCATTATATATAATAATGTTATACCACATAAGAAATATATCACACATTAGGGAATGAAATAAAAATAACAACAAGTAAAACGTTATTGTTGGCGAAAACTGTAAGAATAAAAAAATACAAACTAGATCATTTATCATGATATTTTTTTCATAGGGGATTTAGAATTAATCACATTTTTCTATTGAGCAATCATGCCTCACTCACATATTTCATACAGATGATCATTACCAAAAAAATATTTCATATTTTTAATTGAGAATCAATACTCGTTTTAGTCTTATAAAATAATATTTATTTACATAGTAAATTAATTAGAGGTATATATATGAACCTCTCATTATATACTGATTAAACATTCACATTTTTTACACTAGAAAACTCCAAACCATTAGATAGTTGATATAATTGAATATGAATTGGTTATGTAAAAAATTATCAAAAAAATTATTCCCATTTTATCCAAATAAATAAAATATATAATGAATATGGGAATCATATCATTATTTAATGGATTTACATATAGGTATAATTTTTTTACATTTATAATCATAAAATTATGAAACCATTTAATTTTCCTTAATATCGATGTCATCCAATGAAATATACATTTAAATAACATTCAAACATGATAAAAATATATGGAATCTGGAGTTGTATGAGAGGGATGTATGAATACAAAAATAATATTTCACAATCATTTCATATGAATAACCATTAATCAATGAGATATAAAACATTATATTCAAAATTAAATGTAAGTGGTATAAATATTATTCATATTATTTATTTCTGATTATGAAATATAAAAATAGTGTTACATAATATATTATACAAGTAAATATTCTATACAATTTGATGTTAATGATTGTGGATAGTAATATTTAAAAAATATCAATGAATCATGAATAATATATATCAATGGAAAATGAAAAAAATGAAAACTATTTTTTAAGATTTATTTTTTTCTATATATAAATAACATTTAACCTAACCCTATAGAAATAATTTTAATATATATTTATATATATATATAAAAAATCTAATGGAAAATTAATTTAATTTAGAAAACAGGTAAAATTAGAGAAATGGTTTCAAAATACTGATAAAGGTGGAGAAATTATGTTTTCTCAGAAGAAAAATGATGTATAAATATTTAATATTTTAAATTAATAAATAATTTATAATACACTTTAAGATTTTATTTTAACATATTTAAAGATAAAAATTTTGAAAACTATTTCCTATAAATAAGAAAGTCAAATAAATCAGTCCATGAAATGGAAATTTGAATATCAAAAGGAATATATGGTGGATGATAAAAGATAGTAGTTTGATGGGGAATTTTATTTTTGAATTTTATTTTTGAGAACCAAAAATGTAAAAAGTATATTAGAATATTATTTTTAAAAGGTTTATAATGAGTGATTATAATCTATAGGTCATCATATCAGAATAACTATTGATACTATAGTGGTGAATTAGTGGTTTATTCTTTACATGTTCATTTTATTTAAAATTCAATCACGTGGGCTTATTAGGGTTTTTTGATTGAATCTATAATGTACCCTCAAAGTCACATCACATGTAATAATACAATAATAGAGGGTGTAACATGGTATTTAAAAGGTATGGTAATGAAATTACTTCTCCACACTATATTTCATAGACACCCCAACATGAATTCAACACTATAAGACATGTGAACACAATTGGACCAACATAATTTTGTAGTAATTATTCTCCACATCCAATATATATATTATATTTTAATTTTTCTCTAATAAAATTAAATCATTAAATATCTCTAATTTAGTGACTGTTTTTTTCTCTTATCTTCAACTACAGTACATAAATTTATCCTGGATCTATTAAAAAATCATCACCTCTTATGAAGGTGTTGATTAGTGGAGTCTATTATTTTATATTCCTCAACTATCCTGTAGGATATAAATTTATTTTTTACACCATCACAAATTTAAGAAATTTTTTTCATGATACTTCTTCTATATTTAGTGAAATATATATTCTCGTCAATATTTAAACTCATGTTCACTATTTTTATTTCTAGATCAATGTCTCCTAGTTTAAAACTATTATTCTCCTGTATAAAAAAATGTATTAGTATGTCAATGGATATTTAAATTTAGATCATTTTTCATCACCTTCATTCAAATATTTATAGTCACACAATATTATACATGGGGTATCTATTACATCTCTGAATAATATTACATCAATAAATCCCACAATTAAATATTTTAATAATTGTTAATTTTTATTTAGACTCTTCCTTTTGATATTAGTAACCAAATGTGGTATTATATTTAACAAATTAAATACCCAAATTCACATGGGATTTTCCTATTTCTCATTTTATCATTATATACAAAAAGTTATATTATATTATTATCAACATGAATACCCAATAATGTCATGGTATTTTAATTTTCATATACATAAAATAATCCTTCTTATTTTCATGTAATTATCATTCATGGATCATCATACATACATGAATTACTATATGAATGAATACATGAAAAACATTATCATGCGACTTTAATAACTTGATATAATTGGCTTTTTTATTCTTTAAATTATGTTTATATTATTGGGCCAGTAAGTCTTCCATAATTATATACCTTATTGAATAACTTTTTGTATAACACCCCGATATTCCATGGAACACTTCTTAATAATTCAATAGCTTGTGACACATGAAACATTGAGTTCGAGCACCCCTAACCTATCAAATAATCCATAAAAATTTATGAATATTATTCACCACATTATCAATTTTATATATACGACATATAATTTTAATGTTAATCTGATGTCTTTCTTAGACATAATATAATGACAAATCCAAATATTTTGAAAAAAGAAATATTTTTCTGAAAAATAAGTTTTTCTGCCTCTTAATGTAGAAGTTTTTTTATTCCATTATTTGACACTTCTATATATTGAACATGATGAAATGAATTTATTAATTAGTGGATGGATATAAAAATATAGTTTGGATTAATTTTTATTAATTTTATAATAAATTTAATATTTTGATGAATAATTAAAAATAATAAATTTTAATTAAAAACAACTTTAAAAAAATTAATTTATAGTGTTAAATTAAAACATTTAGTAGTAAAAAAAATATAATTGTATTATATTATTATAATTTCAAATAATTTAATTCATTATATGTAATTTCACCTTTAAATTTAACAAAAACACATGCCAATATTTTCATAGTTTTTACTTCTTAAAAAACCACATTCTTGTTTTAACAACAGGTAGTAATTTTAAATTATTTTTTGATAATTAATAGTTTTGACTTTCATAAAAATGGATCTCATATTTAGAATGCGGTACCAGAAATTGTAAAAATATGTACCTTTTATTTTTGGACATTATGAATAATTTCTTTATTAATTAATTTTATTTAACATGGTTAATGGGTAAATTTAGTAAATAAGGATAACAAATATTATTATAATAATACTAAACTAGACTAACATGTGTCTTAATCATATTGGAGGATCTATTTACGAAAATGAGAATCCTTGGGTCGATTTCAGGATGTCATGGATATACATGGATGTGAAAATGAAATTTTATAATTATAAATTTAACGTAAAGGGAAATATAACATATACAAGTTTAATATTACAAAAACAATTTTAATTAAATATATATAAGTGATATTTTATACCATAAATATTCATTAGAAATAAAAATGTATTTCGTACAACATGGTTATAAAATTTAATTTTTTTATATTATATAGTTAAATAAATTTTTGACACCATAATGTTGTAGCATTTTTTTTATTAAGAAACAAATCAAATTCATGATATTATAAATATTAAAATAAATATATTTTGAATGATTTCTTCCATATAAAATTTTTGTAGATAACTATTTAATGTTTTATTTTCTTAAATGAATTTGGTTTTATGAAATAATGTTTCTATGACTTTACCAAAAACAAATTAATAAATACTTTCAATATTGAAATAAATTCATTTTTAAAAAAATACTATTTTATTAATGGAAATAAAAATCCTAAAAATATAATAATCATCCAAATGAATTATATAATTTAAAAAATTTAATTAATTATCCACTTGATCTTCTCTTGCTATTTTATTGAAACTAAATTACCCCTATAGTTTAAATATAAAAATAGACGATGTAAGAGTAAAACTATTTAATAAAGTGACAATCCCAAAATATAAGGTTAATTTCATGAAAAAAAATATTTATAAAAAACATTTATGAATATATTAAGAACCATATTATTATTATCCTCTGATAATCAATTTTTTGCTATTATAAAAAAGGAATAATTTTATATGAAATTAATATTTCATGATATTTCTTAAAGTACCCCTCACCTATCTTATAAATGGGTACCTCCCTTTCTCTTTAACTCACACCTATAAACCCTTCTAGTTCATACAAAACCTATCCATTTCTCTTCCATGCCTCCCTAAATTTATCTTAGTGGCCTAAAATTTTACAGATATATATCCTAAGTATAAGGCCCCAGCCTTAAACCTTACTTAATATTGAATTAAATGAATAATTCACATTGAGGATCTTTTCAGGTTTAATGTTTTAGAGAATTAGAACATAACTATTACATCTTAAAATATTACAAAGTAGACACTTCTAATAAGTCTCCATAAAATAAAAACTCTTAAAAAGAAAGATGTCTAGATTCTATGTTTTAGATAGCATGAAATTCCCTTGATCCCATCCTTGAACTTATTCCACTTTAAGTCCTATGAAAAACATTTCGAAAAACTTGGGGTGAGCATAAAAAAGCTCAGTAAGGGATACAAAAAGAATGAAAACTATTAGTTTTTCAAACATCAAGTAAACCATGTATACTATATCAAAGTAATACCTTCACCTTCATGAAGTAGTAAAAAAAATCTTCACTGAATAAAGTATCATTACTTACCTTTTAGTAACCAAAGGATTACTATAAAACCCATAAAAAGAACACATAAAATATATAAAGGTAACTTGGGACATAAACATACTTAAGTGGAATAACCATACGGTTGACTTCCACACATATCACTTAATGGAATAGCCATACGACCAATTTCCATACATACTTAATGGAATAGCCATACGGCCGACTTCCATACCCAATGCATTGGAGGTTATAACGTAACCACCCGTCCTGTATTCACGGCACCACCCGTCATATGGTTTATAACGTAACGACCCGTTAAAATGTCCAAGTACCAGTATAAAATCATAAAACATAAATCCAATATAAAGGAATGATAACATTTCCACATTCAATCACAATATATCATAAATATATTGACATAATAGAATCCTTTTTCAAAACCATTTTCAATACCAAAATACATAAAAGAGTATATGGTATTTATTTTATTCTAAAAACATTACGGCTTGTTGAGAAAGCCAAAGATCAAATAATACTCGCGGCGGCGGAAAAGGTCTTTGTCACCGCGTACGTTAAAAAAAACATTCCTTTTTGTCGTTTAGTAAAACGCTTCGTAGAAAAAGATTCCTATTGTATAAAAGTAAAAGTCAAAGGAGTTTATACACCGTATAAAAGAAAGTTGTGTATAAAACGAAATATGCCTCAATGAAAGGAGATTGAGACGAAGTCCCTTACCTTGGGTCCAACATGACTCGATCGTTCTTTAACGTCCTGAATAATAAACTTGAGTTAATTTATACTTGATTAAGAACCTTTTTAAAGTTCATTATTCTTTTTATATCACTTATTTCCATGTTATACACATTATGTAACCATTTAAGTTAATAATGTTTGTTTTGTCAATATTTGGTTCTTAAGTCGAAAGTTGACTTCTTACAATTACATGTTGTTCATGTGGTCAAAAGTTCTTTATATCCAGAATGAAATTCCCGATTTGGATATAATATGTATCATATATATCCTGCATATACATGTATTTATAATGTTACATAATCATTTAGAGGTAAGAAATGAAATGCACCGTTCATGGAGATGGTAAGCCGTACGTACGCATGAACGCTACTTTCATTTCTTTGTCATATTAGTGGAATTAAAATTAAATGAGAGGTATGGATATTTTAATTCCAGAATTATATTCAAAATTTAGATATATCATTAATTATATATATATCCATTATATACATGTAATTTTAATAGTACATTACATTTGGGGATAAGAAATGAAATGCACCGTTCATGGAGACGGTAAGCCGTACGTACGCATGAACGCTACTTTCATTTCTATCTCATACTTTAATGGAAATAAATAATAATTATATAGAGGTATATTATAATTACAGTATAAAATCATATATAATAACTTTAAATCTATCCTTTACACGTCCCACATATGGCATTAACGAATCACATCGCTTTTAGGGGGCGGTAGTCTGCACTTCCTTAAATGAAGATATCGTGTTTACCCATAATGGAAACCATGAAGGTATGCCAAAAATGAAAAATACAGAAGCTTAAAGAAAACATAAACATATTATATATCATATATAAAAATAGTGACATCATAATGGCCACCTTTGAAGGTGTTAAATGAGTATTGAACAATCATCGTTTCGGGAGGCAGAATTTCGCCATCCACAGAAACCGTATGTTCTTTAACCATTTTATGTAGTTGTGTGAGAGTGTAGCTCAAATAAATATTATAACAACATCCTAGTATATTGAAGATACTGGTTTTGTTACAAAAGAAGTAAATAAATAGAGTTTAGAGGGTTGGAGAAGCAAAATAAAACAAATGAACAAGAGAGAATGAATTACCTTTAAAAGTGTAACTCCCTTTCAATTTGAGCCTAAAGGCTTCCTTTGAAAGGATTCTGCCCAAAGTTAATCCTCTATGATGAGAAGAGGGATGTGGAGAGAGTAATTGGGAAGGGTTTGGCCGAGCCAAAGGCTTGAGGAGTGTGTGTAATGAGGTAGAGGTGGGGGCCTTTTATAAGAGGAGAGGAGGGGCACTTTTGGAAAGTAAAGAAATATTACTTTACTGGAAAATGTGTTTCGGTTTTAAAAGGTCCCACATTGATAGAATTCGTGTATAAGGTGATAAGGGTTCGAAATCCACTCATCCAATTGGTTTTGGACATGTGTAGTTTATAGATGTTTCATTATCTTTCCATTTTATTGTAATCGTCAAATAATGTTGTCATCGCTGCATCATTATTATGTCATAAATAATTTAATTTATTTAAAGTCTAAAAATTATAAAAAAACTAATATTATGTATGAAATATTTTTATCTTTCCAATGAATATTTATAATCAAAATTTGGACTTGTATAACCCTACTTAAAAATTATTTTAGTAAAACAATTTATGTTAGTGTCATTTTCACTTTAACATTATATAAAAATATATTAATGTCATTTTCCAACTAAAGTGGCTCCATGGGGTCCCCAAGTTGGCCCATGGCTTTTCATGGTCGCTCATGACTCACCCAATAGGTGTAGGACAAGTTTCATGGTGTTTTCACATTTTTATAATATCATTTTTACATTAAACTACACTAATTACCTCTAATCGCGATTAATGAAAAAAAGTTACTATTCACCAAAAAATTATTTTAATCTCATTGAACCACATATTACTTCTTAATGACAACCATGTATGTCGGATTTTCAAAATTCAATACACATTAGTGGTAAAATTTCATTTAACTGAAAAATCAGTTTGCTGGATTACCACTTAGTGGTTTCATTATTCATCAAAAATTGAAGTTTTTCAGAAAATTACCAAAAATTCACCCTAAGCTATATTTGATATTCCGAATTCAAAAATGAAGTCCATTTTACAAAATTCAAAACATATAAGTGAAATTAATTAATTAAATAATTAATTCCCTCTGTCATGACAAATAGCTTGTTTTTGTGAAACTATAAGTATCAAAAGATTGACACCAGTTTAAGTCTAATTTCAAAGTGAAATTGATTTCAATGACCACCATTGGATTAACTGGTAAAAATATTTTCTAATTTCACTTTAAAACCAATTCAAAACATAATCTAATCATATAAATAAATTAGATTAAAAATAGGTTTTGAATTAAAATACAACATTTTACACTATTCATAAAAAAAATGAACTTTATCAGAAAGGTACCAAAAATTTACACAAAGTAAATTTTGATATCCTGATTCTAAAGAAGAGTTATATTTGGTCCAAAATAAAGTATAAGAGTTATCAAAACTATATTTAATGACGATTCACCATTAAAAGGCGATAAGTGAACCTTTAGTGAAAATTAAAGTATATATGCCCAAAATTGAACTCTTTCCTTATTTTAAGCCTTTATCTTTTATTGGGTAAATGTATAAACATTTAAAAACATATCTAATCATATTTTAGTAATTTCTATCCATTCCCTCCAGTACAACGACTACTTGTTAACTAACATTTAAAATAATATTATTTTATTACTAGTGTGCTACGTAAGTTTCAAAGAAACTCATCGTTGCGTATCGGGTATGCTATCGAACATAGCAACCCCTTTAAAATAAAATTAATATTTAATTCATAAATATTAATAATTATGATAATTCTTTATTCTTTATTTACCTGGGATGTTACATCCTTCCCCCCTTTTGGGAATTGCGTCCTCGCAATTTTATTCACATATCAAAATAAGTGGGGGTATTTATCCCTCATAGCATTTTCAGATTCCCATGTTTCCTCTTCAATCATGTGGTTTTTCCACAAAACCTTTACCTGCTTAATCACCTTATTCCGTAACACTTGCTCCCTGTGGTCAAGAATCTGGACCGGTTGTTCCTCATAAGATAGGTTCTCTTCCAGCTGAACTACCTCTGGACTCAAAACATGAGATGGATCTGGCATATACTTTCTCAACATCGAAATGTGAAAAACATTGTGTACCTGAGATAAACTCGGAGGTAAAGCCACCCAGTATGCAACTGATCCAACTCTCTCCAGAATTTCATATCGTCCAATAAACCTTGGACTCAGCTTTCCTTTCTTACCAAATCTCATCACACTTTTCCAATGAGAAACCTTGAGAAAAACATGATCACCTACCTCGAAAGATATATCATTCCTCCGGTTATCCGCATAACTCTTCTGCCTGCTCTGAGCTGTTCTCATGTGCTTCTGAATCAACTGATCTTTTTCTGCCATCTCTTCTACCAATTTTGGTCCCATCAGCTTCCTTTCACCCACTTCATTCCAAAATGCTAGAGTTCGACACCGCTTCCCATATAATGCCTCAAATGGTGCCATTTGTATACTGGAATGAAAACTGTTATTATAAGAAAACTCAACCAAAGAAAGATGTTGGTCCCATCTTCCCTGATAATCCATCGAACAAGCTCGTAGCATATCCTCCAATGTCTGAATTGTTCATTCTGACTGCCCATCTGATTGAGGATGAAAAGCTGTACTAAATTTAATTCAGTACCCAACGACTTCTGAAGGCCTTTCCAAAATTTAAAAGTAAACCTGGGATCACGATCCGATATAATGGAGAGAGGAACTACATGTAACCTGAATATTTCATTAAGATACAAACGGGAAAGTTGATCAAGAGTGAAAGTATCTCGTATAGAAAGGAAATGAGCAGATTTGGTCAAGCATTCAACAATAACCCAGATTGCATTATTACCTCGAGATGTCCTTGGTAATCCCACAACAAAGTTCATGGATATGTTTTCCCATTTCCACTCTGGCACAGGTAAAGGCTGAAGCATCCCTGCCGCTCTGCTTTAACCTGTTGACATGTCAAACACTTCACAGTAAAGTCAGAAATATCTCTTTTCATTCCATCCAACTAGTAATACTCCCTCATATCTCTGTACATCTTAGTACTGCCAGGATGAAATGAAAATGGGGAACTATGAGCCTCACATAACAACTCATTCTTCAACTGTGAATCACAAGGCACACATAACCTCTTCCCAAACCTCAAAACACAAACACAAACTTATCCAAGAACTCATGGAAAATTTTATTCATAAGCTCCATGAATACAGCAGGTGCATTGGTTAACCCAAAAGGCATAACTACAAATTCATAATGGCCATATCTAGTACGGAACGTAGTCTTCGAAACGTCTGCTTATTTTACTTTCAACTGATGGTACCCCGACCTCAAGTCAATCTTCGAAAAATACTGAGCTCCCTAGAGCTGATACCACTTCATTCGATGGCCCAACATCTGCTGAAGTTGTTGCATAGGATTTCGCCACCCCTTTCTGCTTGTAGTCTGGCTTCTTCCCATCACTCAAGCTCTTTGTCGGACACTCATTTGCATAGTGACCCATCTCATTGCACTTATATCATCTTACCGTTGGCTTTTCATTTCCTGCTTGATCATCTTCCTTACAGTTACGAGCAATGTGACCAGACTTACCACAACTAAAGCACTTACCAGACATGGATAAACATTCTCCAGGATGCATTTTACCTCACTTCTCACAGGATGGATATTTGGTTTTCTTACCTCCTTGCTTCTTTGATGAATTCTTCCCCTTTGCCTGCCAACTAGACCTCTTATTCTGTTGTTTGTCATAGAACACCTGATCATCGGCAAACTCCATTTCCACCTTCTCCGTACATCGAACAAGTTTTTCATAACTTTTGAACTCACGAGAAGCTAAAGCCCTTCGATGTTTTGGCTTTAATCCTGAGTAAAAACGATGGATTTTACTATCAAGATCTCGTATGAAGTTTGGAGCATACCTTGCCAATCGAGTGAACTTTTCTTCATAAGTAGCCACTGAATCATCCTCCTGCCTCAATTCTAGGAACTGTTTTTCCATCCTATGATGAACCACCTTAGGAAAATATTTCTCAAGAAACATACCTTTGAATTCATCCCAGTGAATATCCTCAATCTCATCACTATCCCTTATATTTTTCACCATCGACCACCACTGATCAGCTTCACCTTCAAAACGGTAAACAGAAAGACTGACCTTTTGATGTTCTGAACACCCCATGACATCAAAAATCTTCTCCAGGGCTTTAATCCACCCTTCAGCTTGCACAGGGTCAGATGATCCTCTAAATGATGGGGGATGTTGCCTCATGAAATGTTCCACCACTAACATGTTCCTCTGCGGTTGATCTGGCTGATCTCGTGCATGGATACCACCACCATTTATAGCCTGAGTCAACTGTGCCATCATTGCAACAAATTGTTCAGTTCCGATTCCGACCATCTCAGGTTGCTGATTTGGAAGGTTGTCTTCCTCCTGATGTGGTCCCAACATAGCTTCTTTGTTTCCTCTGCGGAAAACCATTCTGAACACAGAAATATCTTAGGCAAAGCAACATGGTAATCCGCAAATGCTATATCATTTCAATCATATTATAATTTAACACCTTTCTAACTCCTAATTTTGTCTAAACTGACCTCTGATACCAACTATAAGGCCCCAGCCTTAAACCTTACTTAATATTGAATTAAATGAATAATTCACATTGAGGATCTTTTCAGGTTTAGAGTTTTCTAGAAATAGAACATAACTATTACATCTTAAAATATTACAAAGTAGACACTTCTACTAAGTCTCCATAAAATAAAAACTCTTAAAAAGAAAGATGTCTACATTCCATGTTTTAGATAGCATGAAATTCCCCTAATCCCATCCTTGACCTTATTCAACTTTAAGTCCTGTTAAAAAAATTTCGAAAAACTTTGGGTGAGCATAAAAAAGCTCAGTAAGGGATACAAAAAGAATGAAAACTGTTAGTTTTTCAAACATCAAGTAAACCATGTATACTATATCAAAGTAATACCTTCACCTTCATGAAGTAGTAAAAAAAATCTTCACTGAATAAAGTATCATTACTTACCTTTTAGTAACCAAAGGATTACCATAAAACCCTTAAAAAGAACACATAGAATATATAAAGGTAACTTGGGACATAAACATACTTAAGTGGAATAACCATATGGTTGAATTCCACACATATCACTTAATGGAATAGCCATACGGCCAATTTCCATACATACTTAATGGAATAGCCATACGGCCGACTTCCATACCCAATGCATTGGAGGTTATAACGTAACCACCCGTCCTGGTATTCACGGCACCACCCGTCATATGGTTTATAACGTAACCACCCGTTAAAATGTCCAAGTACTAGTATAAAATCATAAAACATAAAACCAATATAATGGAATGATAACATTTCCACATTTCAATCACAATATATAATAAATATATTGACATAATAGAATCCTTTTTCAAAACCATTTTCAATACCAAAATACATAAAAGAGTATATGGTATTTATTTTATTCTAAAAACATTACGGCTTGTTGAGAAAGCCAAAGATCAAATAATACTCGCGGCGGCAGAAAAGGTCTTTGTCACCGCGTACGTTAAAAAAAACAGTCCTTCTTGTCGTTTAGTAAAACGCTTCGTAGAAAAAGATTCCTTTTGTATAAAAGTAAAAGTCAAAGGAGTTTATACACCGTATAAAAGAAATTTGTGTATAAAACGAAATATGCCTCAATGAAAGGAGATTGAGACGAAGTCCCTTACCTTGGGTCCGACTTGACTCGATCGTTCTTTAACGTCCTGAATAATAAACTTGAGTTAATTTATACTTGATTAAGAACCTTTTTAAAGTTCATTATTCTTTTTATATCACTTATTGCCATGTTATAAACATTATGTAACCATTTAAGTTAATAATGTTTGTTTTGTCAATATTTGGTTCTTAAGTCGAAAGTTGACTTCTTACAATTACATGTTGTTCATGTGGTCAAAAGTTCTTTATATCCAGAATGAAATTCCCGATTTGGATATAATATGTATCATATATATCCAGAATATACATGTATTTATAATGTTACATAATCATTTAGAGGTAAGAAATGAAATGCACCGTTCATGGAGACAGTAAGCTATACGTACACATGAACGCTACTTTCATTTCATTGTCATATTAGTGGAATTAAAATTAAATGAGAGGTATGTATATTTTAATTGAAGAATTATCTTCATCATTTAGATATATCATTAATTATATATATATCCATTATATACGTGTACTTTTAATAGTACATTACATTTGGGGATAAGAAATGAAATGCACCGTTCATGGAGACGGTAAGTCGTACGTACACATGAACGCTACTTTCATTTCTATCTCACACTTTAATGGAAAGAAATAATAATTATATAGAGGTATATTATAATTACAGTATAAAATCATATATAATAACTTTAAATCTATCCTTTACACGTCCCACATATGGCATTAACGAATCACATCACTTTTAGGGGGCGGTAGTCCGCACTTCCTTAAATGAAGATATCGTGTTTACCCTTAATGGAAACCATGAAGGTATGCCAAAAATGACAAATACAGAAGCTTAAAGAAAACATAAACATATTATATATCATATATAAAAATAGTGACATCATAATGGCCACCTTTGATGGTGTTAAATGATTATTGAACAATCATCGTTTCGGGAGGCAGAATTTCGCCATCCACGGAAACCGTATGTTCTTTAACCATTTTATGTAGTTGTGTGAGAGTGTAGCTCAAATAAATATTATACCAACATCCTAGTATATTGAAGATACTGGTTTTGTTACAAAAGAAGTAAATTAAAAGAGTTTAGTGGGTTGGAGAAGCAAAATAAAACAAATGAACAAGAGAGAATGAATTACCTTTAAAAGTGTAACTCCCTTTAGATTTTAGCCTAAAGGCTTCCTTTGAAAGGATTCTACCCAAAGGGAATCCTCTAGGATGAGGAGAGGGATGTGGAGAGAGTAATTGGGCAGGGGTTGGCCGAGCCAAATGCTTGAGGAGTGTGTGTAATGAGGTAGAGGTGGGGGCCTTTTATAAGAGAAGAGGAGGGGCACTTTTGGAAAGTAAAGAAATATTACTTTACTTGAAAATGTGGTTCGGTTTTAAAAGGTCCCACATTGATAGAATTCGTGGATAAGGTGATAAGGGTTCGAAATCCACTCATCCAATTGGTTTTGGACATGTGTAGTTTATAGATTTTTCATTATCGTTCCATTTTATTGTAATCGTCAAATAATGTTGTCATCGCTGCATCATTATTATGTCATAAATAATTTAATTTATATAATGTCTAAAAATTATAAAAAAAATACTATGATGTAGGAAACCTTTGTATCTTTCGAATGACTATTTATAATCAAAATTTGGACTTTTATAACCCTACTTAAAAATTATTTTAGTAAAACAATTTATGTTAGTGTCATTTTCACTTTAACATTAAATAAAAATATATTAATGTCATTTTCCAACTAAAGTGGCTCCATGGGGTCCCCAAGTTGGCCCATGGATTGTCTTGGTCGGCCATGACTCACCCAATAGGTTTAGGACAAGTGTCATGGTGTTTTCACATTTTTATAATATCATTTTTACATTAAACTACACTAATTACCTCTAATCGCGATTAATGAAAAAAAGTTACTATTCACCAAAAAATTATTTTAATCTCATAGAACCACATTTTACTTCTTAATGAAAACCATGTATGTAGGATTTTCAAAATTCAATACACATTAGTGGTAAACTTTCATTTAACTGAAAAATCAGTTTGCTGGATTACCACTAAGTGGTTTCACTATTCATCAAAAATTGAAGTTTTTCAGAAAATTACCAAAAATTTACCCTAAGCTATATTTGATATTCCGAATTCAAAAATGAAGTCCATTTTACAAAATTCAAAACATATAAGTCAAATTAATTAATTTAATAATTAATTCCCGCTGTCATGACAAATAGCTCGATTTTGTGAAACAATAAGTATCAAAACATTGACACCAGTTTAAGTCCAATTTCAAAGTGAAATTGATTCCAATGACCACCATTGGATTAACTGGTAAAAATATTTTCTAATTTCACTTTAAAACCAATTCAAAACATAATCTAATCATATAAATAAATTAGATTAAAAAGAAGTTTTGAATTAAAATACAACATTTTACACTATTCATAAAAAAATGAACATTATCAGAAAGGTACCAAAAATTTACACAAAGTAAATTTTGATGTCCCAATTCTAAAGAAGAGTTATATTTGGTCCAAAATAAAGTATAAGAGTGATCAAAACTATATTTAATGAAGATTCACCATTAAAAGGTGATAAGTGAACCTTTAGTGAAAATTAAAGTATATATGCCTAAAATTGAACTCTTTCCGTATTTTAAGCCTTTATCTTTTATTGGGTAAATGTATAAACATTTAAAAACATATCTAATCATATTTTAGTTATTTCTATCCATTCCCGCCAGTACAACGGCTACTTGTTAACTAACATTTAAATTAATATTATTTTATTACTAGTGTGCTACGTAAGTTTCAAAGAAACTCATCGTTGCGTATCGGGTACGCTATCAAACATAGCAACCCCTTTAAAATAAAATTAATATTTAATTCGTAAATATTAATAATTATGAAAATTATTTATTCTTTATTTACCTGGGATGTTACATCCTTCCCCCCTTTTGGGAATTGCGTCCTCGCAATTTTATTCACATATCAAAATAAGTGGGGGTATTTATCCCTCATAGCATTTTCAGATTCCCATGTTGCCTCTTCAATCATGTGGTTTTTCCACAAAACCTTTACCTGCTTAATCACCTTATTCTGTAACACTTGCTCCCTGTGGTCATGAATCTGGACCGGTTGTTCCTCATAAGATATCTTCTCTTCCAGCTAAACTACCTCTGGACTCAAAACATGAGATAGATCTGGCATATACTTTCTCAACATCGAAATGTGAAAAACATTGTGTACCTGAGATAAACTCGGAGGTAAAGCCACCCAGTATGCAACTGATCCAACTCTCTCTAGAATTTCATATCGTCCAATAAACCTTGGACTCAGCTTTCCTTTCTTACCAAATCTCATCACACTTTTCCAATGAGAAACCTTGAGAAAAACATGATCACCTACCTCGAAAGATATATCCTTCCTCCGGTTATCCGCATAACTCTTCTGCCTGCTCTGAGCTGTTCTCATGTGCTTCTGAATCAATTGATCTTTTTCTGCCATCTCTTCTACCAATTTTGGTCCCATCAGCCTCCTTTCACCCACTTCATTCCAAAATGCTAGAATTCGACACTGCTTCCCATATAATGCCTCAAATGGTGCCATCTGTATACTGGAATGAAAACTATTATTATAAGAAAACTCAACCAAATAAAGATGTTGGTCCCATCTTCCCTGATAATCTATCGAACAAGCTCGTAGCATATCCTCCAATGTCTGAATTGTTCATTCTGACTGCCCATCTGATTGAGGATGAAAAGCTGTACTAAAATTTAATTCAGTACCCAACGACTTCTGAAGGCCTTTCCAAAATTTAAAAGTAAACCTGGGATCACGATCCGATACAATGAAGAGATGAACTCCATGTAACCTGACTATTTCATTAAGATACAAACGGGAAAGTTGATCAAGAGAGAAAGTATCTCGTATAGAAAGGAAATGAGCAGATTTGGTCAAGCGTTCAACAATAACCCAGATTGCATTATTACCTCGATATGTCCTCGGTAATCCCACAACAAAGTTCATGGATATGTTTTCCCATTTCCACTCTGGCACTGGTAAAGGCTGAAGCATCCCTGCCGCTCTGCTTTAACCTGTTGACATGTCAAACACTTCACAGTAAAATCAGCAATATCTCTTTTCATTCCATCCCACCAGTAATACTCTAGCATATCTCTGTACATCTTAGTACTGCCAGGATGAACTGAAAATGGGGAACTATGAGCCTCACATAACAACTCATTCTTCAACTGTGAATCACAAGGCACACATAACCTCTTCCAAAACCTCAAAACACAAACACAAACTTATCCAAGAACTCATGGAAAATTTTATTCATAAGGTCCATGAATACAGTAGGTGCATTGGTTAACCCAAAAGGCATAACTACAAATTCATAATGGCCATATCTAGTACGGAACGTAGTCTTCGGAACGTCTGCTTCTTTTACTTTCAACTGATGGTACCCCGACCTCAAGTCAATCTTCGAAAAATACTAAGCTCCCTGGAGCTGATACCACTTCATTCGATGGCCCAACATCTGCTGAAGTTGTTGCAAAGGATTTCGCCACCCCTTTCTGCTTGTAGTCTGGCTGCTTCCCAGCGCTCAAGCTCTTTGTCGGACACTCATTTGCATAGTGACCCATCTCATTGCACTTATAACATCTTACCGTTGGCTTTTCATTTCCTGCTTGATCATCTTCATTACAGTTACGAGCAATATGACCAGACTTACCACAACTAAAGCACTTACCAGACTTGGATAAACATTCTCCAGGATGCATTTTACCACAATTCTCATAGGATGGATATTTGGTTTTCTTACCTCCTTGCTTCTTTGATGAATTCTTCCCCTTTGCCTGCCAACTAGACCTCTTATTCTGTTGTTTGTCATAGAACACCTGATCATCGGCAAACTCCATTTCCACCTTCTCCGTACATCGAACAAGTTTTTCATAACTTTTGATCTCACGAGAAGATAAAGCCCTTCGATGTTTTGGCTTTAATCCTGAGTAAAAACGATTGATTTTACTATCAAGATCTCGTATGAAGTTTGGAGCATACCTTGCCAATCGAGTGAACTTTTCTTCATAAGTAGCCACTGAATCATCCTTGTGCCTCAATTCTAGGAACTGTTTTTCCATCCTAAGACGAACCACCTTAGGAAAATATTTCTCAAGAAACATACCTTTGAATTCATCCTAGTGAAGATCCCCAATCTCATCACTATCCCTTATATTTTTCACCATCGACCACCACTGATCAGCTTCACCTTCAAAACGGTAAACAACAAGACTAACCTTTTGATGTTCTGAACACCCCATGACATCAAAAATCTTCTCCAGTACTTTAATCCACCCTTCAGCTTGCACAGGGTCAGATGATCCTCTAAATGACGGGGGATGTTGCCTCATGAAATGTTCCACCACTGACATGTTCCTCTGCGGTTGATCTGGCTGATCTCGTGCATGGATACCACCACCATTTATAGCCTGAGTCAAATGTGCCATCACTGCAACAAATTGTTCAGTTCCGATTCCGACCATCTCAGGTTGCTGATTTGGAAGGTTGTCTTCCTCCTGATGTCGTCCCAACATAGCTGCTTTGTTTCCTCTGCAGAAAACCATTCTGAACACAGAAATATCTTAGGCAAAGCAACATGGTAATCCGCAAATTCTATATCATTTCAATCATATTATAATTTAACACCTTTCTAACTCCTACTGTTGTCTAAACCGACCTCTGATACCAACTATAAGGCCCCAGCCTTAAACCTTACTTAATATTTTATTAAATGAATAATTCACATTGAGGATCTTTTCAGGATTAGAGTTTTAGAGAATTAGAACATAACTATTACATCTCAAAAGATTACAAAGTAGACACTTCTACTAAGTCTCCATAAAATAAAAACTCTTAAAAAGAAAGATGTCTAGATTCCATCTTTTAGATAGCATGAAATTCCCTTGATCCCATACTTGACCTTATTCCACTTTAAGTCTTGTGAAAAACATTTCGAAAAACTTGGGGTGAGCATAAAAAAGCTCAGTAAGGGATACAAAAAGAATGAAAACTGTTAGTTTTTCAAACATCAAGTAAACCATGTATACTATATCAAAGTAATACCTTCACCTTCATGAAGTAGTAAAAAAAATCTTCAATGAATAAAGTATCATTACATACCTTTTAGTAACCAAAGGATTACCATAAAACCCATAAAAAGAACACATAGAATATATAAAGGTAACTTGGGACATAAACATACTTAAGTGGAATAACCATATGGTTGACTTCCACACATATCACTTAATGGAATAGCCATACGGCCAATTTCCATACATACTTAATGGAATATCCATACGGCCGACTTCCATACCCAATGCATTGGAGGTTATAACGTAACCACCCATCATGGTATTCACGGCACCACCCGTCATTTGGTTTATAACGTAACCACCCGTTAAAATGTCCAAGTACTAGTATAAAATCATAAAACATAAAACCAATATAAAGGAATGATAACATTTCCACATTTCAATCACAATATATAATAAATATATTGACATAATAGAATCCTTTTTCAAAACCATTTTCAATACCAAAATACATAAAAGAGTATATGGTATTTATTTTATTCTAAAAACATTACGGCTTGTTGAGAAAGCCAAAGATCAAATAATACTCGCGGCGGCGGAAAAGGTCTTTGTCACCGCGTATGTTAAAAAAACATTCCTTTTTGTCGTTTAGTAAAATGCTTCTTAGAAAAAGATTCCTTTTGTATAAAAGTAAAAGTCAAAGGAGTTTATACACCGTATAAAAGAAATTTGTGTATAAAACGAAATATGCCTCAATGAAAGGAGATTGAGACGAAGTCCCTTACCTTGGGTCCGACTTGACTCGATCGTTCTTTAACATCCTGAATAATAAACTTGAGTTAATTTATACTTGATTAAGAACCCTTTTTAAGTTCATTATTCTTTTTATATCACTTATTACCACGTTATAAACATTATGTAACCATTTAAGTTAATAATGTTTGTTTTGTCAATATTTGGTTCTTAAGTCGAAAGTTGACTTCTTACAATTACATGTTGTTCATGTGGTCAGAAGTTAATTATATCCAGAATGAAATTCTCGATTTGGATATAATATGTATCATATATATCCAGCATATACATGTATTTATAATGTTACATAATCATTTAGAGGTAAGAAATGAAATGCACCGTTCATGGAGACGGTAAGCCGTACGTACGCATGAACGCTACTTTCATTTCTTTGTCATATTAGTGGAATTAAAATTAAATGAGAGGTATGTATATTTTAATTCCAGAATTATATTCATCATTTAGATATATCATTAATTATATATATATATCCATTATATAAGTGTACTTTTAATAGTACATTACATTTGGGGATAAGAAATGAAATGCACCGTTCATGGAGACGGTAAGCCGTACGTACGCATGAACGCTACTTTCATTTCAATCGCATACTTTAATGGAAAGAAATAATAATTATATAGAGTTATATTATAATTACAGTATAAAATCATATATAATAAATTTAAATCTATCCTTTACACGTCCCACATATGGCATTAACGAATCACATCACTTTTAGGGGGCGGTAGTCCGCACTTCCTTAAATGAAGATATCGTGTTTACCCATAATGGAAACCATGAAGGTATGCCAAAAATGAAAAATACAGAAGCTTAAAGAAAACATAAACAAATTATATATCATATATAAAAATAGTGACATCATAATGGCCACCTTTGATGGTGTTAAATGATTATTGAACAATCATCGTTTCGGGAGGCAGAATTTCGCCATCCACGGAAACCGTATGATCTTTAACCATTTTATGTAGTTGTGTGAGATTGTATCTAATATAAATATTATAATAACATCCTAGTATATTGAAGATACTGGTTTTGTTACAAAAGAAGTTAATAAAAAGAGTTTAGAGGGTTGGAGAAGCAAAATAAAACAAATGAACAAGAGAGAATGAATTGCCTTTAAAAGTGTAACTCCCTTTCGATTTTAGCCTAAATGCTTCCTTTGAAAGGATTATGCCCAAAGGGAATCCTCTAGGATGAGGAGAGGGATGTGGAGAGAGTAACGGGGCAGGGGTTGGCCGAGCCAAAGGCTTGAGGAGTGTGTGTAATGAGGTAGAGGTGGGGGCCTTTTATAAGAGGAGAGGAGGGGTACTTTTGGAAAGTAAAGAAATATTACTTTACTTGAAAATGTGTTTCGGTTTTAAAAGGTCCCACATTGATAGAATTAGTGGATAAGGTGATAAGGGTTCGAAATCCACTCATCCAATTGGTTTTGGACTTGTGTAGTTTATAGATTTTTCATTATCTTTCCATTTTATTGTAATCGTCAAATAATGTTGTCATCACTGCATCATTATTATGTCATAAATAATTTAATTTATTTAAAGTCTAAAAATTATAAAACAAATACTATGATGTAGGAAATCTTTTTAGCTTTCTAATTACTATTTATAATCAAAGTTTAGACTTGTATAACCCTACTTAAAAATTATTTTAGTAAAACAATTTATGTTAGTGTCATTTTCACTTTAACATTAAATAAAAATATATTAATGTCATTTTCCAACTAAAGTGGCTCCATGGGGTCCCCAAGTTGTCCCATGGCTTGTCTTGGTCGGCCATGACTCACCCAATAGGTGTAGGACAAGTGTCATGGTGTTTTCACATTTTTATAATATCATTTTTACATTAAACTACACTAATTACCTCTAATCGCGATTAATGAAAAAAAGTTACTATTCACCAAAAAATTATTTTAATCTCATTGAACCACATTTTACTTCTTAATGACAACCATTTATGTCGGATTTTCAAAATTCAATACACATTAGTGGTAAAATTTCATTTAACTGAAAAATCAGTTTGCTGGATTACCACTTAGTGGTTTCACTATTCATAAAAAATTGAAGTTTTTCAGAAAATTACCAAAAATTCACCCTAAGCTATATTTGATATTAAGAATTCAAAAATGAAGTCCATTATACAAAATTCAAAACATATTAGTCAAATTAATTAATTTAATAATTAATTCCCATTGTCATGACAAATAGCGTGTTTTTGTGAAACAATAAGTATCAAAAGATTGACACCACTTTAAGTCCAATTTCAAAGTGAAATTGATTCCAATGACCACCATTGGATTAACTGGTAAAAATATTTTCAAAATTCACTTTAAAACCAATTCAAAATATAATCTAATCATATAAATAAATTAGATTAAAAAGAGGTTTTGAATTAAAATACAACATTTTACACTATTCATAAAAAAAATGAACTTTATCAGAAAGGTACCAAAAATTTACACAAAGTAAATTTTGATGTCCCGATTCTAAAGAAGAGTTATATTTGGTCCAAAATAAAGTATAAGAGTGATCAAAACTATATTTAATGACGATTCACCATTAAAAGGTGATAAGTGAACCTTTAGTGAAAATTAAAGTATATATGCCTAAAATTGAACTCTTTCCGTATTTTAAGCCTTTATATTTTATTGGGTAAATGTATAAACATTTAAAAACATATCTAATCAAATTTTAGTTATTTGTATCCATTCCCGCCAGTACAATGGCTACTTGTTAACTAACATTTAAAATAATATTATTTTATTACTAGTGTGCTACGTAAGTTTCAAAGAAACTCATCGTTGCGTATCGGGTACGCTATCGAACATAGCAACCCCTTTAAAATAAAATTAATATTTAATTCGTAAATATTAATAATTATGAAAATTCTTTATTCTTTATTTACCTGGGATGTTACACTAAGGATCTATTTTTTTCAAATTGAATTGAAACACCTGAAGTAGTGGTTATCGTTGTATCCCTTATTTCAAGGTTATTCTCTTTATCTACATATTATTTATATTTTTTTCTATACAAATTTAATAAATACAGTAACCTAAAAATTCTAATATTTTTATATAATCATTGGATAACTATATTATTTATTTTATCCATCCTACAAATAATAATATCACCATGTGTGTGTACATACAACTTACCGTCTCCACACCGTGGTGTAATTTGTTATTCCAATTAAAATTATTTGGATCAGTATAATGATGAATATAATAGACATAAATAATTAATATTTCAGGACTAATAATATTTATAATTTATATGTCATCAATTTCGAAATAATTTAATCATTAAATTAATGATATTGCCACTCAGGCGTATGTACGGCCTATCGTCTCCACAACGTGATGAGATTCATTCTCCACATTAACCATCCAAGAATGATTATTAAAAATATATATTATTCATAATAATAATGTATATAAATTAACAAACTTACTATAATGATATATATATATATATTTATTTACATATATTACATTCACATACTTCCATTGAATACGATTAAAAAACAGAAACATTGTTCACGCGTACGTACGACCTACTGTCTCCATGAATGATGCATTACATTTTAAATATCTATCTATTATATATATTTATATTATGAATATATATGATAAATAAATCATATTATTCATTATGGATGTAAGTAAATAAGGTTCTATGTAATATTTTCTCGAATAAAAAGATAAATCACGTATGACAAATAATAGGATATTACCCAAAATGTCTCATTACCTTGTAATTTTTAATTAATGTGTAATATAAATTAATAAAATAATCATATATGATATAATAAATTTTATTATTATTATAATATATTTAAATAATATGTTTATTAATATTATACAATAGGTTCATATACATAAAAATTGTATCCGTTCTAAGGTAAGGGTTAATTTTGTATTCTCTTTATTATTCGAGGTTGTTGATATGTAAGTATATACTTGCCCAAATATTCCTCCATTTCCATTTATCAAAACATTTATTTATATATTTTATTACTATAATACTATATATGTTTAAATTTATTTTTACACGTGTTTGATATTTTATAAAATTTTTCGAATGGAATTTTTCGGTCGTTTTCGTTACAATGTAATTTATGAACTTTTCATTAAATTAAGAAAAGAACATTTTACTAACTTATACGGAACGATTGGATATTTTACTCTTTTATGCCTCCTTACAATTTTTATGTTTCACTTTCAATATTAATATGTTATTTTTAAATGAAAAGTTTTATTTTAAAATATAATATCTTTTTAATGTTTTAATTGAGAATGGATATTTTCCTCCAAGAGTTTTAATGAATTTATTAAATTAATTTCATATATGTCAACATCCTTTATTATATTTTTGGTTTTTTTAAAGTTGATATTTTATGATACAGTCTTCCATATATTATTCAAGGGTTTTTTTTGATAATTTTGATTCTCAAGATGAATTTTTATACTATTCATGGTTTACATTTAATTTGTTAACATATTGTTTTCTAGTTTTAATACGAATGTTTATGTTATATTTCAAAATAGTCATATGAGGAATGAAATGCACATAGAAATTGATGGTTAGGGCCTGCTATAACCCCTCAGTTCTTCAGTATGTCTAATGAGTCAAACTAGTGTCTCGACATAAGGCATTAAGAGAATTTTTGTGAATTGTCTCATCATAAGGCCTTCACATAGTGGTTATGATGTGTGACATTATGGATTCCCTCGTTATGAAATTAGTTATTTCATGTGATTATTAGAATACTAGAATATCAATGTACATGTTTATTTTTTATTTAATCCTTTATTTTTCCATATTATGTTCATGTTTATGTTTAAAAGGCTGTTGTTTTTATTATACACCTTTCTTTAAATGTTTATAGCTTCAGCTGAATTATTTACACTTACTAAACATCTAATATCACCCTTTTTTATGGTTTATTTTCACAAGATTCCATGAAGTGTATTATGATGGGTATGAGGTATAAAACAATGGAATACTAGCATTCTCAAAGGATTATCTATGCTAGATTTTATATTTGAAATTTTAAGTTAATGTTCATGTGTGTAATCTCTTTTCCAAGACCCCTAAACAGATAGGTCCTTCGAGACATGATTCCTTGTAATCATGCCAGTGTATAAAAATAATGAAATGACTCTAGGATTCTATTGTCAGGGTATTATATTTAGTATTATAGGATGTTTAGAAAAATTATTGGGAATTGATTTAGAAAACATAGATTATGGTTCATAACACTAATATTATATTTGGGGAAACTTATAGAAAAATCCCATATAATTTTGGTAAAGTATAGATTGCATGGATATTACATATAATACATCCATGTTTGGAAACTACATGTTTATGTGGTTCAGGAACAGATGTACCTAGGGGTGAAAACTATTACATAGTGTTCTGGGCTTGACTTAGGGTAACCTGGTACATGAAAATAGACCTTACTACACATATGGTTTGACACACATGATGTATATGCTTAGGATAATTCAATTTTTTTATTTAAAACCATTGTGATGGATTTATGATTAAATATTCCCTAAAAACCATTATAATGATCATGGATTAGATATTCATATGTTTTTCAATTTATGTTATTTATTTTAATATTTTGGAAATATGCATTATGATTCATAGCCAAATCCAGTGTATTCAAATGTTTAGAAATAGTTCCCAATGGGCATAATGGAAATAATATAAATTCACATAATCCATGTATGAATTTTCCAATTTTGAAAGATAATGATAGTAGAGATTGTGGTACAACTATCATGATAAGCTTATATCGATGCTGGGATAACTGACTCAGGTTATTAATAATAAATTTACTTGTATAGAGCATTCTAATCCACAACACCAAGATCAATGTTATACCGCTTCATGAGAAAACAACCACCAACTTTTTATTGGAATAAAAATCCATTTTTATTTTACCAATGTATATGTTTCATAGTTAAAATATTTCATTATTTGGGAAGTAACGAAAAGTAAAATGTTCTCCTAACAGTTTATCGGATCTATGTAGATGTGAATAAATGGTGGTAATTAATTCAACATATGAATGAGAATTAATATGTATAAAATAGGGAATGGATGGAGTTTACCAACTATTTCCTTGAAAAATACTTTCCTTGTGAACGATGAGCTGATATAGAAACACAATTTTTGAGTCTAAGTTAAAACAAGGATGATAATTTTTCAAATTATGATTCTAAATTCACAAGGATAGAAAGTCTTTCTATAGAATACATACATATCTAAAAAAGTAATATTGATCGATTATTTGATGGGAAAAAACCATTACACCAATGATATTTGGTCTCACAATCTTTCTCATCATATGAAGATATAGTCTCATGTGCTATCAAGAAAAAATGCAATTCTCTATGTATTTGGAAAATATAATAAAGCAAGAGAAGAAGAGAATTTTGGAATAATAGATTTATTAAGAGAAATGAGTGAATCATAATTTTCCCTTATGTGATAATTATAGGAAGAAACACCATGGAACTTGCCTAAAAGGATTGGGAGTTTGTAAAAAATGAGGAGAAAAATAAAACAATGATCATGATTATAATAGAAAGAAATAATTTGTGCAATGTTAAAACAATAAATATGTACTAAAATATTGAAATGATTTTCCAATGAATCATGTAAATATATCCCAGAAGAAAAAAATGGATAATGGATAAGATTAGGTTGTTACAGCGGTCGAAGTGGAATAATTAATGTATTTGAGTTTTTTGATTCAAGAATTATATTCTAGTTATAAACAAATGTTAAATATATATATGAAGATTTTATTGAAGTAATTTTGTTAAATTTATATTTTAATATTTGTATGGTAATCATATATTCAATATCATACAATAATAGAAACATTACATTGTTTGGGTAATATGATTTTACAATTGAATTTTGGAAATTTTGAGTCCTTTTACAGAGAGTTTAGACATATGTATTTTAGTTGACTCTAAATGTTGGAATGTATTAAGTCGATATTTTTATAGTATTGTATATGTTTAAAACATTTCTTAATATTATTTTTTGAACATTATAATTCTATTGTTTTAGAAAAAAATGACAACTTGCAGGTTGGGTGACAACTCGTCGTGTCGGACAAGGCTGTGGGAATCGAACCAATAACCATTGTGCGATAAATATTTATCACCTACCACTACCCTACATTAAGTCACTGGGTATTATAACATAGATTTTATATTGAAAAGGTATATATTTATATTGGGAAACTTATATGATTAAGATAAATATAATATTTTTTACTTTTATTATATTTTGAAGAGAAATATGAGTTTAAGGTAGGAATTAGATAATGGATGAAAATGTGAATGTCAATTAAAAATTTGTCCTTGTGTTCTTAGTCTATTAATTAAATTAAATTTTCAAACATTATGTAATAGATAATAAAACGAAAAATAATTTCCTAGTAATTACTTTTGAAAAGAATAAAATGGTCCCTTAGATCATCACCGATTTATAGCTTTCTCGTTGTTAACATTCTTCTAATAATGTTGTTTACCACTCTCTATCATAAAAATATGGTGACAATTTCATTCATGTCTAGGTTTTCCTATATAGAAACCGAGTATGTTTTATTTCTAGTAGCCTTCTTACTTCTATTTCATTAATTTAATGTGGATTTTTTATCAATCATTTTTCTAATATAAGACTACAATAAAGGGATTTTTATTTATCAAACCATTGTTACGGAACAAATATTCTAATGATATGAGGATAAAATTTATTGAAGGAAGGGATTTTGTAACACCCCAAGATTCTATGGTATGCTTCTTCATAATAATTCAATGGCTTACGCTACATGAAACCCCACCTTCAAGGTCACCATGTCCTATCGAACTAGACGGTAAATATGTTTATGAATAGTATTAAACACATTTTTCATTTTATATATATCCCATAAAATTCAATCAATCAATTTTTTTGTTGCATTGATATAATATAAAGAGAATTTCAATTTCTCCGATAAAGGAAGCATTTTTCAACATAAGAACATTTGTTGCCTTTTAATGGTGAACCATTTTTATATCCAATATTTGATAATTTTGTATATTAAATTTTATGAAATAAAATTAATATTTAGAATAAAGAAAGAAAAATTTATTTTTGTTGAAATTTTAGTATTTTTTTTGAAAACAATCATATTTTGATGAATAATGAAAAGCTAAAATTTTAATTAAAAACAACTATTTTTATTGAAATAATTTATTATGTTAAATTATAAATTTGAATGGTTTTTAAGTATAATTAGATTATATTTTTATCATTTAATATAATTTTTGTTCCTATAAATAATTTGACATTTAAATTGGATATAAGCACATGTCAATCTCTGCATAGTGTTTACATCATAAAAAACCACATTCTTATTTTGAAATCGATACTTATTTTTAAATTAATTTTGGATAATTATGAGTTTTGAATTCCGGAAAATATATTATATATTTGTAATTATAAGGTCCAAATTTTGTAAATAGCTACATTTTAATTTTAGACATTAAGGATAGTAACTTCAGAATTTATTTTTATTTACACCGTTAAAGGGTAAATCTGGTAAATAAGGGTAAAAATAGGTTTATAATAAAATTAAAAAACCATAACACAAGTAATAATACTATTTTATGAGATATTTCAGGCAATGGGAATCCTTGGGAAGATTTTAGGACCCCATGGAACCACTTGTTTGAGAAAATAAAATCTTATAATAAATAATTTATTTTAAAAGGAAAAATATCATAAACAAGTATATTATTTCTAAAAAAATTTATGTTTTGTAATATAAGTTATCATTACAAATATAAATTTTCAATATAAATATAAAAATACTTTACACATCATGGTATTTTATTTCTAATTATTATAAATTAAAAAATTAAAATTATTTGTGTGAAAATAATGATGCAGTATTTTTCTTAATAACAAAAAAACAAATAAATGATATTAGAGATAAAACAATAAATAAAATATTAATGTTTTATGAAATCCATGAATTTAATAGATGAAAATTACATGTTATGTTTTATATAATTTATTTGTTTATAATGAATAAATTAGTTATTAATTTAAGAAAAATAAATTATAAAATAGTATCAAAATTGACAATTTTTTTTTTGAAAAAACAATATTTTATTAAATGATAAAAAATTCATAAAAATTTATGATTCATCCAAAAGAATTATAAAATGTTAAATAAAAATTTAATGATACAATTTATATCCTCTATTCATTTTATACTAGGTAAATTTACCCTATAGTATAAAAATACAAGAAGACATGGTAATAGTTAAAGTGTTTTAGTAAGGGTTAACCCCAAACAATAATGTTAATTTCATGAACAAAACTTATTTAAAAATAATTTTATGAAATTATTTCAACCCATACTCATATTAGAGGATAAATAAATCAACTAGGAGCTATTATTAACCGACATTAATATTATTATAAATTAATATTTTATGATTTTTCCTAAAGTTCCACTCACCTCCTTTATAAAAGAGAACCTCGATTTCTCTTTAACTCCAACCTCTATAACCATTTGACTCAGAGAAATCTAGTCCATTTATCATCCCAACCTCCCTAAAATAATCATATATGAAAAAAGTTTGTCAGAAAACAATCTTATGGATCCCATTAGGTTAAATCAAAAGGAAACACCCAAAGAATATTTTATCGTTTTATCCCTTCTTTCACTGTTCTTTTCTTATTCTATTTCTTCTGTCTATATTTTTTCCATAAAAATTTAATAAATCCAATATTATCCATATAATTTTATGTTAATATAGTCATATAACAACTATATTCATCATTTTATCCATTCCATGAATAATAATATCACCATGTGTGCATGCGTACGACCTATCGTCTCCACGTCGTAATGTAATTTGATTTTCGTTATTACATTATTTGGAAGGGTATAATGATGAGTATAATAAAAATAAATAATTAATATGAAATTTATATGATTATTTATAGTTAATATTCTATCCATATCTAGATAATTTAATAATTAAATTAATGATATCGTCTCTCGTGTATACAAAGGGCCTACTGTCTCCACGACGCGATGAGATTAATTCTCCAAATTAACCATCCAAGATTGATTATAAAAAGGTATATATTATTAAAAATTATTAAATATATTACATAATAAGTCTAATGTAACTATACACATAGACACACACATAGATATATGTACATATATATATATATATATGTCATTCACAAACATCATTTCAATGCGATATGTAAACGTAAACAGTGTTCATTCGTACGTACAACCTGTCGTCTCCGTGAATGGTATTTCTCAACTTATATATCTATTTATTATATATATTTATATTATAAATATATATGATATATAAATCATATTATCAATTTTTTAAGTATTTAAATAAGGATCAATGTAATATGATCAAGAATAACATGTCAAAATACATAAAATAAACAAATCGATATTAACTGAAATGTTGAATTAACTTGTATTTGTTAATAAATGGGTAATATAATGTCATAAATGAATAATATATGATATCATAAATATTATTATGATATCTTATATATGTTAATAATATGTTTAAAAACATTATAAAGGAGTTCTAGACACATAAAAATTGTATCATATCTAAGGTAAGGGAAAATTTTACAATCTCATTATTTTTTGAGGTTGTTGATATATATGTATATATTGGGACATCTTAATCAACTATGTCCATGATTCTAAAAATATTTTCTTAAAATGTTTTAATTTTATAAAATGGATTTTTAGAATCATTTTTACCCATGTTATACTTTTTATAAATTGTTTTGAAATTAATCATTCTATTGTTTTCCAAACAAGGTACTTTATGACATTTTCAACAAATTATGGAATGATTTTTTTACATATATGGCACGAGTAGATATTTTCTTTTGTTATGTGGACTTTCTATTTTTAACATACCTTACATGATTAAAAGGATATTTTCGGAAGAAATGTTTTATTTTAAATTTTAATGTATTTTAAAGGATTTGTTGTAATATGGATGTTTTCTTCAATGAGTTATATTGATTTTATTAAATTATTTTCATCTATATACATATTAATTGTTGGATATTATGCTTCTTTGAAGTTAATTTATTATGATACAAAATTATATATTTTATTGGTGGTTTTGTGATATGTATGGCTATGGATGTGCTATTTTTATACAAATTGTAGATTATAGTTATAATATTAACATTTAATATGATGGTTTTAATATGAATGTTTATGTTATGTTTCAAAATATTCATATGAATAATGAAATGGACATAATAAGTGATGGGAGGGGCCCTATATAGCCCCTCAGTTCATTAGTAGGTATATTGAGTCAAACTAGTGTCTTGGGGAATGTATTTGAGAGAATATTTGTGAATTTCCATGGCAAAAGGCTTTGAAGTAGTGGTTATGATGACTGACATTATGCATTTCATTTTTATGAAATTTGTTATTACATGTGATTATTATACTAGTAGAATAACCATGTACATGATTATATCGTAATGTTTTATTCTTTTTTATCTATATTATGTTCATGTTTATGTTTAAAATGATCCTATTTTTATTAAACAACTTTCATTAAATTTACAAAGCTTTTGCTGAATTATTTTCCCATAATGAAAATCTGATCTTACACATTTTTATGTATTGATTTTTCTATATGACAATATCTGTATTATGATTGTTATAAAGGAATAAAATATGGTATTAATGGAGTTCTAAAAAGAAAATCTATTCATTATTTTATGTTAAAAATTGTATTGCAAAGATCAGGCATGTATGCAATTTTCCAAGACTGTAAAACTATTCGGTCCTTCGGGACTTCATTCTTTGAAATCAAGAAAATGTATTAAATTAAAGCACCAGATCTGGGATTTTGGGATCAGGGCATTACATGTACTTTCTATCTCATCACACCCACTTCCACACTGTGAACCAGTATCAAAATACACAAATGAATATACGACTTAATCATGATCATTTCATAAAGCTAAGGGTAACAACCACAACTCATCATAGATTTTTACCCACAATATAAAATATTTACCATAACACACTGTCTTTTTAACACAATCTAATTATAACACATGGATACCCTCATTTAATCACCCAATGGTTTCTAGTTCATTATTTATTTCATAATGTATTACTTTTTAATACATATGAATCCGCGTCACATGAAATCGCGATATCTACATTAAATTATCATGAATCTAATAATGTGAATCAGACATGAATAATTTTGATCATACATATGAAAAAAGCAATGTATTAACATATTCTAGGTGGTCATATATCATTAGACGATCACATAGTACATGATATCTAATTCAAACATGAAACATTACATGGTAACCTTGTACAATATGTATCTCATACTTGTACGGAATTCCTGATATCAATGAGGACATATTGAATAGAATACATGGATTCACCCAAATAATTTTCAGTCTAAAACAGAATATATATCATGAAGAATCCTCCTTTAAATGAATGATGTGGAAGAGGATTATGATAGAATATTGGATAATCAAGAAAAGCTAGATCATATTGCTAGTTTTATTGGGAAAACATTTTAAATCGGTTGACCAATAATCCATGTTATATGTTCCACATCGTCTTTTTGATGCATAAGGGTTGTGATATAACATTAAAAGACTATAATTTACCATCAATAAGTATAATGCCCCAATTGGAACCAAAATATGTCAGCACACTCTACTTCCATGTCTATCTGCAGAGTTGTTCTACCACTAATCCCATGCACTCATCATGAGTGAGCTCTCCACTATGAGACATGAATATGGGACCATTTCTCTATATCCTTTGGGATTTATTGAGTTCCTTCTATATTTTTGTTGGATTTTTATCCGACATGATCCAATGGTGGAATCTATAAGTCTAGCTTATGAGATGGACATCATTTTAAAAAAATCATTAAATCTATACATAGTATCAAATGAAATTATAATCCACCCTCAATTAAAATACCATGAAAACTACCAAAACATATCTACTTCATACTTTTAAATTTGTCATGTAAAATAAATATGAACATACATTTTTTCATGTCCTCTTTAAATCATCAGGCATTTAATTATAATTCTAGTTATTCTTCACTTTTTAATAATGAAATTTATTTTTCATGGAATTAAATTGGCGTAATCAATGGTAAATATATATAGAAAAATTCATTAACATTTGTGAATACATAAAAAATCATATGTGTTATGACATGGATAATTTTTCAAGAAGGAAATCCATTACAATCTAGTTAATGAATAATAATTATCCATGAATCACCACCGAATCTAATGAAAAGAAACACATACCGAAACATTACTAATTACAAATTCATAATTGGTTCCAAAAAAATCCACCTTTTCATTTTTTTAGCAATATATCGTAATATATTAAAATGTTAATATATGTGAAAAATTCTCTATCCCCAGTCACAATCAAATTAGAACAATATTTTGGGCCGATGTTCTCATATTATATTTTTTTCTTGAAAACATTATCATCTCCCATATATAAAAACATTTCTATACATATATTTAAAAATATGATCTCATTGGGTATAGTCAGCAAAGAGTCCTTATCTAGTAAAATACACGTGTATGTTGTGTAGCCTGGTGTATTATATAAGAGAGACATGAACAAAGTTTTAATTTATGTCCATAAATTATGTTTCATGTGAAATCATTCTTAAAATTTTTCAATTATCATATTCTCATTGGATGTAGTCAGAATTAAGAATGTAATACTAATATTGTACACCCATTAAAAAACATATTTTGAAATGTTCAGGTCCACAATAAGGGAATAAACCATTTCAACATCTTGAGATCAATTGAGAAATACCCCCTTAATTGAGAAGTTTAATATAATTATGAAAAAGGGGTGAAGGAGGGAATAAAATACCTTAATTTCATCTTTGAATATTTATAATGGATTTATATTAATTTTCACAATTTTCCCCTTTAATGGGTTTATATTTTAATTTCATGGATGTTTATAGGATACATGAAAAAATATCTAATTATATTTTATATAGGTAATATCCTTTAAAATCATTTTCAATTAAATATATGTAATATTAAAATTCATAATATAATAAGGGATATGGATGCATTTTTTTTGTTATGAGTAACATTTAGGATGAAAACATCATCTAATCATGGGATGATCTTTTCACACAATATTAGTTATATTGTTATTTTTTGTCATGGTAATAATTAGTTTAACAATATATTTATTGTAAACATACATAACAAGAATTTATATATTTCTATTCATAAGGATTTCTTTAATCAATTATCACCTACATACAAGCACCATGTTGTTTTCCTAAATAAACGTGTTATTCCATCATTTTATGGACTTATGAAAAAAATTTGAAACACAATCCTATAATCCATCTTTACATGATTTGTTTTGTAATATGTTTTTTCTTCATATATTCTGAGACTTTTTCCTTCTGGGTGATACAAATACTATTTGAGAAACTTCTCAGATAGAAACTATTTGTGCTCATTTTTCACATCTTCCGTTGATGTTGTTTGTTTATCATAATTTTTCAATATATATACATTTGGAGAAATGGATTTATAACCCACAGTAGAACCTGAAACAAAATCATTATTCAAGATAGTTTATATTTTTTGGGATGTCTTATTATTGATGGATGTTTTGGTCTAATTAAAAAATTCTCAAATTAACTTTATGGAGTCAAGATCCTTAATTTGCACATGTGTATAAATAGTTATGTTCAAAATAGTGTTTTAATTTTAATCTTCTGTTTATTATAGATTCTAATATTTCACCTCCATCTCTAAAAACTTCATGTTTAGGAAGATACTAATAATTGAAATTTGTCATATATTTTAATCCCAATCCTCCTTCAATTATTTCATTTATTCTTCCAGATTGACTATTGATTCATGCAACAAATTTTCATTTCCATTTATCTTATTATCTTGATCTTCTAGTTGATAATACCCAAAGAGGCTTAGCCAAGGGATGACCCCTTGACCATTTATTAAAATAAAAGAAAAGGAGAGTAGAAAGCAACAAAATTCAAAAGAATAAGTCACATGTCATCAAAAGTATACCTTTCACTACACCCATGGTAGAATGCTTCATCCACAGTATCTGACTCCCATTCAGAGCTGTCATAATGCTTCGGTACCTTAGCATATTTCCTTCGCAGATTAATCCATTCCAACGCTAAGAGCTCAGTGTTACCACCAGAGGACCTAGTATCCAATGACATTGGCATGGTGGAGTAGTACTTTCATGACCTGCATCGCAGAGGGGCAGTCAATACTTTATGAGGATCTGTCATCTTCATCATCTAGCCTTGAACCAAATCACTAAAAGAGGGATTGATCAAGCCACCATAGTTATCTTTATCACTCTCACAGCAATCCCCCCATTTCCAATTAATGATCACATTATGAAAAATATCTTCTTCTCCACTACCCTTCTGGAAATGGCCATTGGTGTCAACAATGAGACACCTTGGCTTCTCCACAGGCTCATAAAAAATCAGAGTCCCTAGTTGCAAATATTTGGGTCCACTTCCACCCTCCTATATCAAAGACCCATTTTTCATTTATTTAAATGGACAACTATCCTCAATATTCTGTTGTTCCAACACCTGGAGACAATCTCCAGCAGCAGCTGTGAAGCCCACACCCTCATCATTCACAGCCTTCCCTTGTTCCCCATTCGCAACATCCAACACCTCCAAAGGACCACTCACATAGCCAAGATCATCCAGCTCTCTTTCATCCACATTCTCTACTCCCATAAACTAGTTATCCTTCTTTCCATTAGATATAGATACACCCACCACATTCTGTATGTCCTGTATGATTGCATTAGCACCTACTGATCATTCCAGTTCACCATTACTAGCAAAATCCTCTACACTTGCTTGTAACACCCCCTTACCCAACTGCAGATCATGGTGAAGCCTGCTAAAAACTGCAGACACATCAAGATTTGCAGGTGCCTCTGCATAGATCCTCGAAGGCACTGCTGTCCAGTTCTCCACACCATCAATAATTCTAGATACCACACCTTCAACGGGCATCAACCTCGGCCCTTGAGACTTGCCTACACTCTACCTCGGATTAGAACTTCTTCGGTTCATTACCTCAACATGAAACATCGAGGTCGTATGCCCCAATAGGCAACAAGCATTGCAATAATCTACCCAAGATTCAAAGACCATGAACTACCTCCATCTAAACTCTTCGCCTACGGTAAGTTGTATCCTGTTGACTAGTGGCCTTGCAACATCTACCTCCAAACATTTACGAGGATTGACTGGATGGATTACAGTGGATGTTTGGACATCGGAGCTGAGATAACACCCCACCATATTACCAATCATGTGAATAATTTCAAGATTTTTTAAAGGAAGTTGGAGTTGAGGGAGACTAACCCATGCTGCAATAGTCGATGGATCACGGTTCATGCAGAGATCAAAAGAACAGTGAAAGGAGGAAGAAGTGGCATCTGTTTCATCTATGAGGGGCATTGGACCAGGCTCAGATCAAATCGTCTTTCGAGGAGAACCGAATCCTGATATGGCGTTTGTTGAGAAGACCAACAACTCCTCGGTCTTGCAAATCCCACTTACCAAAGACAAATCGATCAAAGTCGTCAATCGAGGGCCTTCGCTGATTGAACAGACCCACCAGTGTAAGATCCAAATTACATGATGCATCAAGAAATTCCGATGATGAAATCGACAACTACGGATCACCCTGATAGATATTAGGAACCATCGGGCATAAATAAATCGATGGGAAAACATGGAGAGAGATATGGATCACCCTGATAGATAATTTCATCATTTCCATTCAAATAATATAAGAGTATTCCATATATATTATCCATTAAAAATAATTAATATTCCATTAAATATGGTTCTTTTACCATGTATAACTCTTTATTATAATGTAACGTGAAACCTTATATAATAATATTTAAAATATTTTTGGGATGTTTCTCAAGATGTTCTTTATATTTTAAAATATGATCATGAAGGGATACATCATCATCACGTCATGATAATACATTATCTGAAGAATCATAATAAAAATAATTATTACATGTTGTTACATTAATATTAAATAATATTTGGGGTATGATTATATTTTAATTTTCAATAATTTTAAACATCCAACATTTCCACTAATTTCTATTATTCTTGATTCATGGATAAAATATCAATTCTATATACCTCACTCCTTTTATAAAATTTTCACTCCTAAAGACTAACAGAAATCATTAAAGGTGACTTACCCTCCAAAAAAAATAAGTGACTTATTTAATATTATACCCCTTAAAAAATTGTACATTATAGAAATAGGTGCTAAAAGTATTTTTTAATGGTATGTCATAAATGAATTATTTGTTAAGGGATGTAACAAGAAAAAATTATTTTTGATTGGTAGATTCATTACTAATATATTAGAAACATTTCTCGACAAGAAGATCCTACCATTTTAAAAAATTATATTCAACCATGTACCTCTTGTGATGGGATGATTATCCCATCTCATGTAATTTTTTATTATGGGTAATAATACCGTTGTAAAAAGTTAGAAAGAAATTAATAAAAAAATAAAAAAAATAAAAAAAAAATTAAAAAAATAAAAAATAAAAATAATATGAAAACCAATCAATATAGAAATATTACATTATGACTTAATTAAAATATTACAAAAACTACAAACACTGAAATTTTTATAAAAGAGGAATTTATAAAAAAAATGTATATATCACTTAGTGGGCCATATAAGGGATGTGTAGGATGTAAATCCATCCCTAAATAATTATTCATATTTTACACAAACTCTATCCTCTGCTCATGTTTTTTCTCCCACCTTTGATTCATATCCTCCTCATACTCCTACTACAATGGTCGAGGGAGGTCTTCCTCCTCCCAACACGTGGCCTTTAAAAGCTCTCTTTGAGTGCACAAATACTCCTCATAATTTTCTTAAGATGATGATGACTCTCCACGATATCCTCTTGAGCTAGATGATTATATTGTAGTCATACCATAAAAATGACATGTATCAATTAAGATCAAATAAAAAAACCACATCATTTTTCAATGGTATATTGATTCAACTACACACTTGTTGCATCATAAAATACAACCTCGTTATTTAGAAGAGCAAAAATATTATTTATAGTTTATATTGAAAATAAAAAAATATACAAACCATAATATATTGATGGTGATCACTTGTAATATCTTTAGTGATATGATCCCTGTATATTCTATTACTAAATTTTAACTTTGAAATATTGAGATGTTTGATTTCCTATATTTATATAAAACAAAAAATACACAATAAATTTTATATAAATTATTATGAATATGTACTTTCCACGTGTTATAAATGAGTAATGGATGTATGAATACTAGCTTAATGTTTCCCCTCCTACTTCCCCCAGACAAATTGATCTAATGATTCCCTCCATTTAGAACTAGATCCCATTAATTATGAACATAATCCATCAAAAAACTAAGAGGATGTGAATTCTATTCAATGTGTGAAACAAGAATGATCAATGTCTATAAATCCCACATTACACATAGAATACCTCATCTAGCAGTGAATGATTATATTGAAATTCCCACATATACAGACCTACCATGACTCACAGATAGATACATGCATGCTAAAACCTATAGGATTCAACAAAATCTTAGATAAATAATAATATCATGATACTAATTAAATAAAATTAAAAAATATTTTATTTTTTCATGTACAATACAATGATCTAAAATTTTGTTCTGAAAATTAATGGGTATCTGCAACCATGTCTCCTATGATCTAGAGAAATAATTCAACTATATTTTAATTCTCTATTTGACATCTACATGTGAGAACATGTGAAAAAACAGAACAAATAATGATATAATTTTTATACAAAAAACATAATAAAAATTAATGGAAAATAAATAAATTACACAAATGAATTTACCATGACATGGATGAATCAAACTCAAAACATAGACATCAAATGAGGATATGGTCTTGAATCATAAGACTCTCATGGCCACAATCCCTCTTGTAGTTTTTGAACCAAAATTTTTGTGAGGGTTAGATGATGTTTCATCATGATCATCACTAGGTAGTATTGCCTAATCAAACTCATGAAACAAATTAGATAAATGGTAATAAATCATATACAATATTAATTGACTATTTTGAGATAATAAATAAAAATAATTATTTAATATAGATATTCTTATTTATGATTTTAAAAAGCATTTATTTTATTTTAATATTCATCTTCATCCTCATATTCATATATATTGGTGTCAGTATATTCATATTCCTCCTCAGTTTCATAAATTTAAATTGGATGTTAACTTTTATAATCTATTTTATTTCAAAACCACTTTTCACATCAACAACAACATCTACACCATCAACCAGTAACTTTGGGGTTATCAACGTTGATATTAATATGACTAAATGAAAAAATTCATTTCGAGTTGTCTCTTTAAAAATTTCAATTCCTTAAACATTAGTGGAACTTTATTCACATTGGATAACTAATTTTTTTGATATTTCATTTTTATTATGATCTACCTATTACACAAATATCATGAAGTAGAATAATAATTTTCATAATAAAATTCAATTTTATATTAACTAGTAAAAATGTTTCATTTGCTGAAAAAGTATTTTATATTTATTAATATCTATTCCATAGAATTAATTAATATGAAAAATTCTATTAGTATCCAACCACTAAATTTTAAACAAGATTATGTAATTTGGTCACAAATAACATAGTTCATTTAATTCATCCAGAAATCCAACAAAGTCAAATTTACTTTGTCTATGATGGGATACACTCACAAAAACACCACTATAGTAAATTTTTTGAATCTTAATACGGAAATTTATTAATAAAAATACGTTCACCAAACATTAATTATAAAATTCATTCATTTTTAAGGTGGGTTACTCAACACACACAATCAATTATATAATTTACCAGTATGTTTTGACAAATGATTTTTGATAAACAATTTTCAAAATAACAAGTAATAATTATATTTACTATTTTAATCCTTTAATAATTTACAATAACAATTTATATAAAAAATGGAAAAATTATTTCATAAATTTTTTCAAATGAAAAATGCAGTAATTTTTGAAATTTTTAATTTATATGTTTATCATATAACATAAAAATAAAATAATATTAATTTACATTTATAAAATAATATAAAATAATTGATATTATAACTCATTATAAAAATGGTTTCATATATTTATATTTGGCAGAATATATATGTGATCCCTTCATTGTTCATAATCTGAAAGATGTCATTCATAAAATCCACATGATAAATAATTTTTTATGTAAAGAATAATAATTTATTTTTCATTCCATTGTCAACATTTTCCTTTTTAGCACACATTATGTTATGTTTTCATGTATATTTTTATTTAAATTAATGTTAAATGAAAATATAATTTCCCTCTTAAAAATAAAATTATATAATTGATATTTAAAACTGATGATTTGTATTACCTTTTTCATCAATTTCTACATGAATATGTCATATTGGTACATCCATTCAAATGTAATCACCCCCTACATTTATATTCATAAATAAAATTTAATATCAAATTACCCATTCAATCAGTCAAATTTGGCATAAATTTTTCCAATTTTCATAAAATAATAAATTATCTTCTTTATGTATATTAATAAATTATATACTGATGTCTCTAAGAACAATATATCTATAAAAATATGGAATTTTTGTTATATCACCCTAAATAATTGTAATTAAAAAAACTATAAATCTAATTGGTTGAATTATTTCCTCTATAAATTTATCATCATTACTTCTTAATCATGAAATATGACCATTTCTGAGGCATCTAGGAAAAATTAAATCATGAACTTCCAAAAGCCTCAAAAGTGTAACCCCCCTAACAAAACTATAAAATAATTTCTTGGAAAAATGTATAATATACATTTTGATTTATTAAGTTATGTGAAATGTCATATTCAAATATTTCATGTTATAGTTTCCTATAACATTGGGAGGGATCTAATCATGCCTTTACATAATTTTTTTCTTTCCTAGTATGTATTATGTAGTAAAAAATATATTATGATAATATTTCATCACCGTAAAAATTTAATCCAACATCTGGAAGACCACAATATATGAAAAATATAGAATATCCCAAAAAAGAGTTCACTTAATCCAATTCTGTTTTTCCCAAATCTATCTATTTTGGGGTTTATAAAAATTCTAAATATAATCGAAGTAAATTAAGTGTTAAATGATGTTATCTCAATACATTAGATCATTGTTGAAGGTACATCTCTTTGAATTTTATCTTTTATGAAAAGATATATGTTCATATAAAAAGGATTAATCTTAAGAATAAATGTTTAATGATAGTATAGAAAACATTATTTTCTTCTATTTAAGAGAATAAATTATTTTCATTCATTCATAAAGTATATAAATGGTTTTGTAAAATGTTTACTATATCCAAATAACATGAAATATGATTATAGGTCACTCGTTGTTCACAATATTGTTGTTTTCATTACGATTTTTTTATACAACACGTCTTTTTCCCATTGTACTCTAATACCACCTTTAAATCCCTAAAAAAATTAGGATTGATAGTGGATGGTATAATCATTGGTTTAATTTTTGAGAATTACATTGCATAAAAATTCACCTCTTTAATATGTTACGGTTCTCTATCCACTATGAAATTTTCTCTCAAACTCAATTATAGTGAAATTATAAAATTTTACAGGATAACACATGGTATTTTCCGTGTTTAGAAATTAATGGAATAATAATTTTCATTTCTCATAGACACCCCAATAGTAATCCATATAATTAAAAAATAAAATAAAATTACCCCCATATTTAACTAAAGGACTTAGACTATAGATTCAAATGAAGGAACCTATGTTATTTTAGATCCTTCAAAAAGACTATATATTATATCTATATCTGGGAGAATAGTTTTCTCATAAAGAACTAGAATGAGGAAATAAACTACCCATGAATCCAACTAAAGGATGTTACCTGTTTGAATGAATAGATCCATATTAGGTTGGTCTTTGATCTTCCTCTTTGATCAAGTTTTATATTACATAATTGAGTACACCCATAAGAAAATCATCACCGTTGGTCATGTGAAACCATCCATATTTATTGTAATATCAATTGTACACAATAAATTACATATATGTAACTATCGATTTTCTTCTATATGGGATTTTTGATTCAAACACTTCTTCTATTAAATACAAAAATGAATCATTTTATCAATGTTCAATACAAATTTGTGCATTCATCATCATATGTATAAAAATTTTTAAAAAATAATATTATAGTGCATTGGGCATTCATTAAGTCATAAATTCCTTCATTTATATCCTAAATAAAATATGTCTAGAATTAAAGACATTAAATTTTTATATTCCATTATATATTAATAACCAAATGTGGGTATTATTATTTTTAATTAAAATAACAAAATAATATAGAAATCCATCTTATCTCATTTTTTTATAGAATACTCGAATGGGTATTGTCTTATTTAAATCATTATTTTCCATTAATATGTGGATTTATTATTTTTTATTCCTCACTTATTTTTTTTCTTCTTCTATAATTAGCCCCATATTTTCATCATACACGATTGTATGACTATGTACAACTCTTTATAATGTTATCTATATCACGTGAGTGACTCAGGATAATTATTCTTCACATGGGGTTTCCATTATTTTCGAAATAATGATTACAACATTAAATATCAGAAATAACCATATGTTATTTCTCTAAATTTAAAAGTGATTCTAGTCATTGATCACTTTGAAAATACCCAAATGAATATCAGTCTTAACATTTATCTTCTCACATGGCTAAGTGTAACTACTAAAACTCATCATGAATGTTTAATAACACTATAAATAATGTTCCATATGACTTTAGAATTTTCATTTGGGATATTTATCAACCATGTATCAAATCATTTAAATACATAATGGTTTCATGTTCTTTGTTCTTCACAAGGAGTATTAATTTTGAATTCCCCTAGATCTACATCACATATCCTTCTGATATGTTCATTTTATCTTTATGCATGAAAATACAATGTTATATGAACACCTCAATTAGATTGTTCCTATGAATCAATATCAACATTAACATAATAAAAAAAACATTATATTGTTGTATGATCACATAGACCGGGATCTCCATTTCATGAATTACAGTTTTAATGGGGACTATGAGAAACATGTATGTCAGAATCTCCTAGAATTAATGATATCCATGAAGAAATCTTGACCTGGGTAAGTGGATTTTTCATGATGTTACTAGTTTGAAAATAGTTGAAATACCATACTGAAAACTCTTTTTAATGACAGTGGATGAAGATGATTGAGAAATGTGATCATAAATTCCATATAATCTATATCATGCATCTATATTTTCCATGTAAAATGTTAATGTGGTTGGATAGTAAACCACATTTGGTGTCTGAAATCATTTTTCTCATATATTAGGGACATTATATATCACTCATCCAAGGTAATTGATCATCTTGAAACCCAATACTCACCAAAAACCCACCATTTTGTCACTATTATCCACCATAAAACCACACAGAGTCACATCGCCCGTTCACCCACACTCTCTATGTGAGAATTCTCTCCTCTGTGGGTTGTATAAAAGGGTTTGGTTCTCTAATTTCCAATGCCATTCATTTGATAGAATCAAATAATTCATACTTTAGTGTATAGTGATGGCTTGTGGGGAGCCATAATTTAAAATAATGATTTATAAAAATACAGTGATTATAATTTAATTCCGCTCCATCCACAATCAAAATACCTATACATCTCCTCAAAACATATATTCTACATCAATAATAATCCTTTTTTTAATATCTATGAAATTATATTTTATCATAGCTGTTTATTCACATTCTCATGCACTAACAGAAAATGAATTTGATTAATCAAATCTTCTTCAGGTAAATAATTTTTTTATTGAATTGATAAGTGTTAAATAATGATAAAACTCATAATCAAATATCATTAACAATAAGGATTACAGCCACTATCATTAGTATTTCAACATGTATAATTTCTCTAGTGTGACATCAACTTTATTGAATTCAATCCATAACAATTAGACTGGCATAAAAAATTCTTCCAACTCAACAACCACATGATGAGACATCATTAAATTAAATAAAACATCGAGACAATCATTATATAATAAAATAAACCATATTAGCATTCCCCCTATGAGTGGAAAATAGTTTACAATGAAAAATCGTACATAAAAAAGTTGTATTTGTTGATAAGAAGTTCCATTTTGGATAATGTTATAATTTTTGGTGGGGAAAAAATTAAGTTGGAATCATTGAATAAGAAAAATACATTATCCCTATAAATAAAAATATAACCTGATATAAAATGATAAATGTATTAATAAATTGAAAAGTTAATGACTCAATTGAAAATCATGCATATAAATGAGTGTTTTATATTTGAATTATAAATGACCCCTATAGACCATTGTCACACCCCCGACATGATGATGTCCAACCCGTGGGTACCCCATGTCCAACATCAATAGGTTAGGGGATAGAGACCAGTGCTAACTATGCATATCCCACAAATGGGAGGCCTTATCCTATAGTACCTATAAATAAACACACATCCCCAAAGCCACACAATTTTGAAATTTAATTCAACTAAACATATTAAGGCATACATATATGATCCCATAGTATAGTATGATATTAATGTACAGAAAGTGTAAATCAGTTCCAAATACAAGATGATCAAAAAATTGTAATGAGTCATACATCTCCTTTGAAAAAGGCCATGTAAAATGTAAGATCATGATAAACACATATTTCTATCAAGCTCCAGATATTCTCAACTATCACCTTGTCCTTCTTGGACACCGTCAAATGGGTATTCATTTATGTAAGACGTGACACATGTAGGAAAATCTTATAGAGGGGCCAGTATAACAATACCCATTTTCAAACCAGCAATAGCACAAAAAATAATCACCATGTATAATCCTTTCAGAAAATGAGATCAATATCAATGTATTACACAAACACATTGGTATACTATTGAAGGACACCATGAATCAAAGTGGTCATTACCCACTATCATCCATTATATTCTTCTAAAAAACTTTGTTCGATGAAAAATAAAATTCATGATCTATTCCGTCATTAATGAAACTAGATGAAGGGGTTAATATAATTGGTCGCTTCCCATGAATGATCAATATTCAAAAAACTCGCAGATACACAGATAGGGTGTCATCCCAAGAACCACTAGGGGACACCATGAACCCAATCCGGATCAACCTACTATGTAGTGTGTCATATGTCATCAACACAAAAAACCATAAAGATATGGCCAACTTGATGGTGGATAAAAGTAATTATTATAGGGTGGCACTAAAATTGAAAAACCCATCTAGGGAACAACAATGATATAGGATCGCACTCATATCTCATAGAGGGACACCACAACTCCACCTGAGCCTCAACCCATTGAGGGGATAAAAGACCTAGGGTGTGGATGAAATGGTCTTATGCACACTCCAAGGAAAGAACCAATGGGACACAATCGGCCAATATTTTACCATGATAAGAAATATATTAGTTGATAACAAAATTGAAGTGGGTATAAAGATTCTAATATAGGGTAAATGATGTGGTCATATACCCAATGTCTTCTCTAGTGGAAAACGAATCTCACAACTGGTAGGACACATATATTGAAAATTGGAGTACATTGTGTGTATATACACACAACACCTTACCCGCGTCTTCTATCCATGTTCGTGTATTATGGAATTCCATTATACCAACTAGTTAATAGGTGATACTGTCCCTATCGTAGTACACAATGTACCTTTACACATGTAAATTTACCCATTTCACTATACATTATTATGTACATGCCAACATAGACATTAAGAATCACATGTCTTGTGGTATGGGATACACACCATGTGAACCTTACCTTAATTGTGAAATTGTAGCTCTCGCTTCACTGGCTGCACATGGTTCGTAATTCCAATTAAATTGCAGTTTTCATTTAAATATTACTAATCTAGATTTTTCCCCTCCATAATTTCTCATGGATCGTTTCCTCTTTGATTCTTCTTAGAAATAAGAAAAAATATTTTTAATATAGGATAACTAAGTACTTATGTTGCTTTCATAAAATATAGAATTAATTGAAAGTTTATTAAAAAAATCCTTGAAGTCTAATTCCACATGATCCGCTATTAAATAATATGATCCATCTATATGGTATTTTCTCCCTTGATCCCGACACTCTATTCATGAATTCTAAAACTATTACTTTTATAATGTGATCAGCCGGTAGTTCTGGTATACTGTGTGGAAGAATTTTCACACACAAAAAAGTACAAGGTATTGGTCATACCATCAGAAAAAAAACACCAAATATGATATTGAGAATAAAATTGGGATGCAATCAATAAAAAATAAAATATATTGAATGAAATGCATATATTTTTAAATTTCAACCGATTAATTTCCATATAAGAATACATATAATGATAAAGAGATAAACAATGAGAATAAACAATGATTTAGTCAATTTTAATTCTTTCAACGATGTAACACCCCAATATTTCATAGTAAGTTATTTTCTTCAATGTAATTCAATAAATTGCACTACACACAATACCGAGTTCTAGCGCACCATGACTTACCGAACTAGCCATTAAAAAGCAGTTATAAATAGTATTAACTAAAATTTGAACATTATATAATCCTTATAATTTTATAATTAATATTATGAGTTTCTTAGACAAAATTTAAGAACAAATACATTTTTTCAGATAAAAGAAGTATTTTTAAAAAAATGCCATTTTACCACTTTTTAATGGCGAAGCCTTTTTAAAGCCAATATTTGAAACTTTTACATATTCAATTTGAAAAAAATAAACATCTACATTAGAATAGATACATTTGAATTTAGTTTCAATAATTTTTTGGTATTTTTCTGATAACTTTCATATTTGGGTGAATAGTGAAAAATACTATATTTTAACTGAAAACAACTTTTTTAATCATAATAGTTTAGAGTGATAAATTATAAATTTTAATGGTTTGGAAGTATAAATATAATATATTTTTACCATTTATTCCAATGATGGTAATTTTATGTAATTTCACTTTCAAATTGGACATATACAAGTGTCAAACTTTTGATAGTTATTATTTCATAAAAATACGACTTTTGGTTTTGATAGCGGGAATTAATTTTAAATTAATAAATGAAACTTCTATGTTTTTAATTTAGTTAAATAGACTACATTATTGAAATCGGAATTTCAAAATTATCTTAGGGTGAATGTTTGGTATTTTTCTGAAAACTTTTAATTTTTGATGAATAGTGAAAAACATTAAGTTATATTTTAAAACCAAATTTTTATTTAAATAATTATTTATTTTATTTAAATTTATTTTAGGTCATAATAGATACATAATACCTATATAAGGTCAATGTAATTCATTAGAGTTATTATATAATAATTTTAGATATATAAAAATTTTATTGAACTTTTAACTGTCTTTTACCCACCTCCTAGAAGAACTTGAAAATTTTCATAAAACTTAATTTTACCGCTTCTGTGAGTTGAATTTCGAAAATCTGAGAGACAAAATTAATATCAAGGAGTAGAATGTGGTTAAATAAGATAAAAATAATTTTTGGTGAATAGTAATGTTTTGCATTTATTTACCACGGCTAAAAGTAAATAAGGTAATTAAGGGTAAAAACGATATTATTATTATCCTAACACATGTCCTAATTCTTTTGGATAAGTGTAATTAGACAAAAGTCAACCTTATGAATAAAATATGATCCTTTAAGTCCAATTGTATTAGATTAAGGCATTTATTATTATTTAATTTAAAGAAGAGTTAAAAGAGTTAAAATCAATGTTTAATAAATAAACTATTTTTTATATAGGGTTATACATAACATAAATTCGACTATAAATACTCATTATAAAGCTAAAAATATCTCCTACATATTGGTATTTTATTTATAATTTTTATATATTAAATAATTAAATTTATATATGACACAATGATGATGCAATATTTTCCTTATTAATAAAAGAATTTAATAAATTGTATTATAATTGTTAAAATAAATAAAATTTTAATATTTTGATGACATACACGAAATTTATAGGTTAATATGGCATGTTAGTATTTATTAAATAAATTTATTTTGAATTAATAATGTTTTTATGACTTTTACAAAAAAACAATTATTAAATAGTTTCAAAATTTACATAAAAGAGTTTTTTAAAAACAAATATTATATTATTAATTGATATAATATTCCTAAAAATATAATGTTCAGCAAAGGACTTAAATTATGATAGTTATGTCATTAATGAACCACTTGGGGTTCGTCTGGTAGTTTATAGTATGATTATTAACCAAGTAATATAAAAATTCAAAGAGACATGGTAAATGTCAAACTAATTAACTAAGAGTTAAATCTAAAGGATAAGGTTAATATAGTGACCCAAACCTGTATAAAACCTATTGGTTGAGTGGTTTTAGACCCATACCCACCATATACTTTAAATAATCTAATTTTGATCAATTAGAAACTGAATATGAATTTGTTATAAAATAATATTTTAACTTTTTCCTAAAGAGCCCCTCTTCCCCCTTATAAAAGGACACCACTTCTAAACAATTATTCAAACCTTCAAAGCCTTTTGGTTCAGACAAACTATACCCATATACTCTCTCAACTATTCTCCCTTAAACCTAGAGTCCCTCCTATAGTCATAATTCCAACTTAAGGAGCCCCTTTGATCAAATAAAAAGGAAGAACCCGAAGAAGAGGTAATAATTTCACCACCCTCTTCCAAGATCTTTTCTTCTTCCACTTCTTATTTCTTTGTAATTTCCATTATAAATTAATAACTCCAGTATATTCTACATACTGTGATGTTATTATAAATATGGAACAACCTTTTTCATTATTCTATCCATCTTATGAATGATAATGTCACCATGCGTGCGTACGTACGGCTTACCATCTCTACGTCGTGGTGTAATTTGTTATTCAAAACTATGATAATTGGATGGATATAATGATGAGTAATATGTATATAAATAATAAAAATAATATGCTAATGTCTTTGTAAAATTAATATACCATAAAATTACACACCTTTAAGGAAATTACATTTTTGCTCGTGCATACGTACGGGTTAATGTCTCCACGACGTGATGAGATTCATTTCCACCTTCACCACTCATCGAAAATTATAAAAATATATATATTAAAAATAATTATGTAATATAAGTCATAATTAATCTAATATATATATATATATATATGTACATACATAAATATTATTCACGATGTTCCGTTCAACACGATATTAAAATGGAAACAGCGTTTATGCGTACGTACGGACTATCGTCTCCATAAACGGTGTTTTTCATTTCTTATACATGTCTATTATTAATATTTATATTCTAAATATATATGATATATAAATCATGTTTTATATTCTGTATGTATTTAAATCTTGGACTAAGTGATACAATGAAGAGTAACACGTTAAAACACATATGACAAAGAAAGCGATTATTACCTAAATTGTTAATTTAACATGGAAATTATTATTAAATGGGTAGTATAAAGTCATAAATGAATAATGTATGATATAATAAATATTAATATGGTTCTGGTATAATTGAATAACATGCTAAAATCTTCATATAGGAGGTTAAACATACCCTCTACCAAAGGAAAGTGGAAGGTAAGGGTTAATTTCACAATCACTTTATTATCCGAGGTTGTTTATACGTAATTATCTAATGGGACCTCTTTATAATCCACATCCATGTTTCTTAAAAATGTATTTCAAATCATTCATACTATTTTATATACTATGGTTTAAAATCATTTATACCCTTGTTGACTTTTCATTATATGTTTATAAAGGAATATTTCTGTCGTTTTCCAAACAAGGTCCTTTTTAACCTTTTCGACAAAATTAAGGTATGAATGTCTTTTATAAGTTATACGAATGGTGCAGATATTTTCAGCTATTATAAAATTGTCGAAGCTTCTCTTACAATATTATAATAGTTTTGTCAAAGTAAATTTTTCTTTTATAATTATTAGAGTTTTAAATTATTTATAGAAAAAAATATATTTCCCTCAAAGAGTTTTGATTTCATCTATGTCATATTCCTTTGATGAATTTTAAGCTTATTTGAGGTTTATTTATTATGATACAAATATTCCATATTGTATTGATGGTTTTGTGATATTTTTGGCTGTGGATGGGTTATTTTAATACCATTCATGTTTTATGGATAAATTATTGACATTTCGTATGCTAGATTTAATACGAATGATTATGTTATGTTTAATCCTGTTCATATAAGGAATGTATCGGACTTAATAAGTGACGGGTGGAGCCCGTTATAGCTCTTCGATGCATCAATAGGTCTCATGAGGCAAAATAGTGTCTTGGAACAGGGCCTTGACAAAACCTTATTTGTAGTCTTTGCACAAGGCCATGACTATGTGGTTATGATAGTATGGAATTATGCATTCCACCATTATTAAAGTGGTTACTGATATTGTATGTGATTATTAGACTAGTAGAATATCCATGTGAATAAGTAAATGGCATTATTTCATTTAATTTTTTCCATATTATGCTGAAGTTCAAGTTTAAAAGGCTTTTGTTTTAGTTATACATTTCCTTAAAATTTTATTCTTATTTATGAAAGATTCATTATATTGTTATCCTTACTGAGCATCTGAGCTCACCCCTTTCTATGTTTTATTTTTCCCAGGATGTGATGAAATAATTTATGACTGACATGCAGTTATAGTTTGAATGGAATATGAGTGTGGACTATGGAGACTATGTTATTTTTTTCACTTTATGATGTAATCTAAACTTTATGAATGTATCTAGTGATTCCAAGGAAACTAAACTAATTGGTCTTTGGAGACTTGATCTCGTGTGATCATGCCAATGTTATGTAATAATGCACCGACTCTGGGTAACTGGGGTCAGGGCGGTACAAAGGATCCCTATCTTAGATATTTTCATGCAATTAATCACGATTAATCTAGTACTATGAAATATGAAGGAAATATAAATAAAAAAATCCACCATATAATTTAGATTGATCATTGATGAAGAGAAATTGGGTTTGTGATATTGATGTGATATGAAATCATTATTGTTGAAATGATCCATGATATGATCTCAATCCATACTCATTCACTATGAATTATTTATAATGGTTCCCTAAATCACAAATTATTTAGTGTCCAATCCTATGGAAATAATAAAACCATAACATTGAAGGATAAATCAGTCACTTCATGAAATAAACACAATAAAAAAATAAATTTGTTTATATTATATATTTAAATTTGTGATGATTTTTTTTCCAAATAGACTACTGCAACAAAAATTATGTCCCATCTAGTGTAATAAAGATTGTATGCACTCAACGACGCCCTCTTATTTCTGATTCAAGACCCATGTTCGGTGTTATTTCACTTTACGAAGAAAACATGATAAATGTTCTATTTAATATATTTAATACATTTCAAAATTTTTATTAGGGAACATAAGTCCATATAATCATATGATATTTCAGGTCCTATTCTAAAAAGTGGTCCATATAGTATAAAACTATAATAAGTTGAAAATAAAAGTCTTTACATTCTCCCCAACTTAAATATTTTCATCCCAAATAGATAACATACTAAATAAAATGTTTAGGGTTTTAGAAATTAATATGGGATTCTATATCACAATTTATCTTTAGAATATTATCATACTACCATTAGAAAAGAAAAAACTAATTAAATCTCTTGAGAAGAACTATCTCTTACCGAACCTAGATACCGAATGGTTACTCTACAATGGGAATCCATTTTCGATGTCCATCTTTCCTTAGAAGACAAAATGAGACGTTTCATGCCCATATATACTTTTACTTGGAAGGTGGAAGTAAGAATGTGCGTGGTCCAACTACGGTGGTTGAGCTAATGTGTATTCCACCCCGGCATCTATACAAATTTTCTGGAATGAACCAATAAATATCTCAGTTAACATGATACGATTTCCATATATCTTCAATCCAAGAATGAGAATCTAAATCACACTCATGGCCTCTCTTCTCTATAGTATCCCACACTAACTCTAGGACCATGAGTGCATGTTCACCTAGATCATTCCATCAATGTAGAAAACTGTACGGTTATCCATAAATAGGCTTGAATTGTTATTAACCAATGGTGTAATTTTTTCTTTTTTTCTTTATGAAAACTCCACCAATTTTTTGTTAACATCCCAAATATAAATAAAATCTAACATTCAAGTCCAAATAAAATCCTCAAATTAATGGATGGTATGCTCTGTATGGCCATCCGTTTGTGTGTGAAACGGTCTACTCAAGAGAAACACTGTCTAAAAACCCTCCCGATATCCCCTCCACAAATGAGATGCAATGTATGAATCACAGTTTTGAATGAGTATTTATGTAAATACATGAAATCAGACTATCACTTTCATGTTGATTCATCCATTGATTTCAAAAAACATTTTTCTCAAAAAGATCGGAGGTCGGATGACATGGTGACTAAAACTATGGCAAACAATATGAAATCTTTTCCCCTAGATATAAATGGTAATCCATTCACTATGTCCCTGGATATACCCTCTCATTTCAACTCTGAAACATCAATGGGTATATTTACACCAACTGGAAGCTAGTGTTATCCCTTCACCTACTAACATGTGATGTATAGAGAGACAACATATGCAACTAATGACATCAAAAAACACCATATAAAATGATGTCAATGGTTATAGTACATATTTTTAAAAAATATATTTACATAAAAATTAGATTTATGAAGATCACTCAATGTCCAATGTGCCATAATTTATGCTCAGAAAAAGATAGTGTTCTCCCCAAAATCATAATATTAATTATGATCATTACCAGTGATTATCTTAGGTTATATGGTCTCAATGTCTATATTTATGCTTTGGGAAAACCAGAAACATTATAAATGAAGTGGTATACAACCATTTAATACATTTATGATGAACTATGATTGTCTACTATGCACAACTACAATGAGTATAAATGTTCTGATCCATCGACCAACAACTGAGAAAGATAACTATTTCCGAGATCACCTGCTCTAATATTCCCCATATATGGATTATATACAATATTGAAGTCATAGTCCCTAAGGAACATCGATATTCACCTATATCTCTTTTTATGATCCTTTTCTGAAATGATATACTTGACATACTTGTGGTTAGAATAAATGATATTTTTTTAACACATAATATACAGTTACAATATCTTTAATGAAACGACTAACATTGTTAAATCAAGGTCATGGTCCATGTAGTTATATCATGGGGTATCAAATAATGTTAAACATAGTAAATAACTTTCTACCTCTGAATCAGAACAAAACCATGACCAATAAATGATGAATCGTATAACACTATGTACTTGACACCATACCCTTGAAGTTTATATATGGGAGCTCTGGTCAACCACTGCCTCGACACCTAAAATAATTGTTGGATTATTTCTAGCATCACAAAATGAATCTCCTTTTAGAAAAAATCAATCACGTGTGATTCCTCTTCTGGTAAACCACGTAAAAATCATTTAAAGTAGCCTTCCATCCAATGGAAACTATATACCTCATAAACAATATTTGGTGGATCCCATGTAAGAACCTCATCAATTATTTTTTGGTCCACTTCTACTATTTATTATTAGATTAAAAGCCTCATAAATTGGACTAAATGAAATAAAATATAACAATTTGATAACATCAAAAAATATGGTGCTCTCGAAGTCTGTGTTGGACAATCATCAATTGTCTTGTGTGATCCTCATTAGATATCAAATACATTAGGAATTCTCTGATAAATACTACCATGAAATAGTCTTATAATGGATGGATGATATATTTAATGAGTCCATCTAACATTCTTAAAACATTCATCACTCCGAACGATATCAAATTGTTGTCCTAGTGACCATAGTGACTTCGTAATTACATTGTCATTATATTCTTATCATATACTAGCAGTCGGTGATAGCCCGATAAGATCTATATCTTCAAGAATATTAATCACCCTCCCATCTAATCAAATATTTCAATAATACTCATTAGTAGATACATAGGCTTTATTTCTAGATTATTCAAGTGCTAGAATCTACACATACCATCAATTTCCCTTCCCCATTTTTTGTAGCATGTACTTTTGATACCATGTGGAAAAATTATGTCTCACAATTACCTTATTATAAATTTCTTATAACGACACCCTGATATCTACATGGATTGTAGGATCCATCAAATTTTATGGTTTATATAACGATGTCACCCAATGATTCATCTCAATATAGAAGTCTTCTTCTTTCTCGATAGGTACACCTGGTATATCTATAGTTTTTTCATCCTCATACTCTACCACCACTGAAAGAAATTCATATTTCAAAAAATTCACTTAACTTGAGTCATGTTATCGAACTAGTATGTAATCAGATTCACTCACCCATGCATGAGATAATACTGGTCTTCCATGTATTTCTTTTTACCCATAAAGGAAAACACCATTCAGAAACAATTAGAACATTGTATCCTTCACCAACTATAATTAATCTAGGAATGATCGTTTGAAATAAATTCCATAAATAAGGTGAAATTGTATTACCTCAATTATAAAATTAAGAGATCCCATTCAAAAATACATCCATCATGGGTTAGGTATAATTTTTATCATAAGCTCATAATTATTGTGTCACCACATTTTAGAGTATAACACACTAAGGGTTGATCAGATGTCTCAAATAGATTGTCTACATTTAGAACTAGAGATGCGTAATGTATGGAATGAATCAAAACTATATCTATGAATACTACATCAAAAGTAAAAAATAATTCAATGATTTTATCTCATATAATCCCTATATACATAGGTTCGTATTCCTCCATAGCAGAAATATGGCCTTTTCCCTATCCACCTGCTCCTTAGGCCTGTGGTAGACCACCAATTTTTAGTGTGGGTAGTGGTAATAAGTTTAACATATGACCACCTCATGGTACCCTATAATACCCTATTTTACATTAACTTCCCTCTGAAACACCATTTTCAATATTATTCCTCTATCTCGATGGCCCCTCTACCATCTCGTGATCATCTACATGATGCTTCGGGGAATCTAAAGCCTTATTTCCCTGACCATTGTATGAGAATAAAATCTGCATCCATGGTTGATTTAATCCATATGATGATCCCTAATCTACATAACCAGTGTCATGGTATATTCATTGGAATATTTTAAACTAATTTCATCACTTAACTATAATGGACATTATTATCCTATAGTTTCTACTATTTGGGGCCATCTAATACCTCCCAATGTTGGTTCATACTATTTTTGAAAGATCCCCACATGCAAGGATCTCTTAAGAACCCCGACATAGGTGTGATTTCCATGGGATACCTCTTATTTATCTTGTACTCAACATAATACTATTAAATTGTCCAATATCTAAATAAATAACCCCATTAAATTTTTTTTATGTGTACCGACCACAACATGGATGGATATAATTCTTCCATAAATGGATACTCAAGGTCTTACTATGATAGAGCAGCATCATAATGTGAATGAGTCACTATGGTACACCATCACCCAGAAGATTCCGGATGAATTCTCTATATGATGAACACTACCTTACCCATAGTTCATACAATAAGGAAAAAATTGGTGTTAATTCTTAAATCCATTCCTCATAAATACAGGATTATGGATCACCCCAAAACAAGAGATTTTTAAGCATTTGAAACTCATGAAATGCACTCATTATATGTGAAACCTTAGTTTTTACATACAATTATAGATGATACTCATTGGATTGTGATGTATATAGTAAACCAACAAATGTTCTATCATCGGTACATGCATAAGTATTGATGCCTCATGACTGTGCTGATCATGCACATGATCACATAGTAGAATCAGAGATGTATTTTTCGGTGAAGGCATCCTTAAATAAAACATGATAACCCATGTTAAAAATAAGTTATCTATTTATTTTAATGAATAAATAATTGTTAAACATGTCCATTTATATATGATTCATCTACAAAAAAATCCTCAGTAACTACTTTTTACATTTAGACATTCAAAATGGAAGTGATCAGAGTCTATGGGTATGGATACATCATCCACCAAACAAACTCTAGGGTCCCTCTCTTGAAATCCAATATTTAAAAACTAAAACAAATTACCCATAATAATATCACTTAATCCATTCCTATGGTTGAAAATACACATATAATACCACTTTTTCATGAAATTACATGTCGAGGTCCAACCTGTGAATAACAAAATCCTTCCAATAATTGGCCACAACAAGCTACTAAAGTCGAGTAGGCATATTCCACAAATCGGAGGAAGTTTCCTAAATTATATGTAAACACAGACACACATATCCAATCCAATATAATGTGGAAATTAAAAAAAATGAAAATATCCATGCTTATATTTATGATACCAAAATATAATATGAATTTAATTTACTGCAAGCATAAAATGAAGAAAAATACCAATACAAAAACAACCAAAAACTATATAGAGTAAAAAATATTCAATGGAGATGGATAAGTCAAATGAATGATATTGATATGCTCCATGATCTAAAAAATCTATCTATTCATCACCCTCTACCTATACACCTATGAAACCATCAAATGGGTCATCGTCTGCCTATGAAATGACTGGTGCGAGCAATTATGATGCATGGGTGAGTATAACAACATCTAGTTAGACTCCCCATAAACACTAACATGAAGAATATAGTATTTTATGGTCAATAACATACATCCTAATAAATTTATTATAGAAACACTCGTTTATACTCAAGAGATAATCTAGGAAACTATGTAATCATAACCAACTATCACCCAATATATTCTCCTCGAAGTAATGATTTTTTGGAGAAATCCACTCCATGGTTCATGAAATAATTGTTGAAACTCAAATAAAATAATTCTATATCATTGGTTCACATCAAATAACAGTATAATATTAAAAGACATTGATACTCAGATATGTGTTATTTCGCAGAACTACTGGAGAAGACCACAATTTCAATTTGAAACAACCAACTATGTCATGGATCATAATCCAATGATACAAGAAAATATACTAATTGTAATATCTCGATCATTTTCGATGTCATATTAGGCTTATGTTTTAGTAATTTTGTTTATGTACCGTTGTTTGGGATTTCTGTCTTCGGGTGCATTTGGGTGTGTTTTTAAGATAAAAATTACAGAAATATGTATATGTACGGTTTGTGCATGATTTGAAAAACCGTGCACCTTAATCTGGGTTATTGTGCACGGCTAGATATTGAGGGTCTGCATGGTTATATCACAGTTTGATAAAACTTATATTGCTATAAGTATATCTATATTAACCTAGATAGATCAGTATGCATGGTTGGTGAAATTTTCACCCTAACCACGCACCCTAACCTAGGAAACCAGGCTTGTGGTTTTTATTATAAAGAAATTAATTTTTAAATCACCTAAACACCCAAAAAACTTCTATGTGATCTAGGCGTGGGATTGATGAATTTTCGTGGATCCCATGGACTTTTATAGGGATTCCATGGAAAATTGAAAACCATATTTTGAGATATAAAGCCCAGATTGAAGATCCTATCTCTTCTCAATAAGTTGATTTCACCCTATTGTTTCATCCATTAATCCCTTAATCATTCAATGATCAATTCATGGAATATATAAATTTTGTTCGTATATCTAAAACTATTTTTTAGATATAAATCTACAATTATAGACCAAGGTCTAGAGTTGTATGATCATGATTACTTTTATCTTAATTTTTTGATTAGGGATTTAGATAACGATATTGATGGAAATTATTGTATTGCTCAAATTTTGGGGATTTCCACTGGGAAAACAACTGTCAATGAATAGATTCAGGTTGTATATATAAAACTCCCATAATCATGGATTTGATATGTGTGTGCGAGATTATTGATTTATTAGCTTTCATTGATAATGGATTTCCTAAATTGTACTAATTAAGAACGTGGAATTGAATTTTGGTTTCCTTGGCGATTAATGGATTATTGAACCATGTGGATAAGTGGATGTCCAATGAGATGATTGATTTAGTGTAATTGTTTATTATTTTTGATATTTTAATTTCTAAACACAATTTGGTTGGGTTTGGGATGATTTATCAGTAAGAATTATTTTTGAGAACATTTTTGGATTCATGAGATAATTAATGGTAAATTAAATATGTTCCATGATGGTGATTACGATAATTAATTTTGAGATTATTTATGAAATGATGATATTTGGTTTGGAGAATTATTTTTGGATAATTAATTATGGAATATAATATATATTGATTGATTAATTAATTGATGAATTAATTAATGTGTTATATACTTAGTTAAATGATGGGTTAATTAAAGGTTTGTTATATGTTTAACTAATCATTAAATTTTTAAAGGAATGAGGTGACTAAATCTAAGGAATTTAAAAAATGACCTAAATGATTTAAAATGTGGGTTCTAGACAAAGATTTTTAGACCAATTGAGAAGTTCGGGCATGAAACATAGTGTTTTCCCTCAATAGATGATACAAGTGATTTAGAGGTTGAGTGGAAAACATGGAGATCTATACTAATTGGGAAATATGGGTGTGAATCATGGAGATCTAAAATGAATGTTATTTTGATTTTTATTCATTTTGTTTCACACCAAACTAATGATAATGATGAATGGTGAGTTGAGTTTTTGTAATGGATCAAACATGTGTTTAATGTGACAATTAAAGAATAAATCACAATGTCATAACTGTTTAATTATTTATTGGATTAATTTGATAATATAGTTTCGAATGATATAATTTTTTAGACATGTTTTAGAAACCATTAGTGGTGGCTTACTAAGTTGTACTCACACCCTATTTGGGATGCATGATTGTCACCCGATTATACTTTGTTATTTCAGGATAGGATAATAGAAAGGCCCTGGGATAGGTTGAGTTTTTTAATGGACAATGGGTTAGGGAATCAAATATTTTTTGGGACCCTCTAGGTAGTCGTGTCTTATTTTAAATTTCATTATATATATTTGACACTTGTATTGTCATATCATGCTTTCCATTTTAGTTGAGTAATGTATTTCCAGTTTTGACTATCAGGTGACATGGTATTGTTCTAGTCATTTACATGCCTCTGCACTTATTTAATGTTGTTTTCTTCTTTTGGTGTTTTAATCTAATAAAATATGGTATATTATCTAAATTACTGACATAAAATACCCTCACTTCTAGTTGGCACCCTCTAGCAATCAAGAAGGTGGACACGAGGTCATGTGACTAATCAGCTCGAGAAACTGTTTTGTGGCACCCGAGATGAGATGTTACAAAGTTGTATCAAAGGAGTTTTAATTTTTTATTATACTTTTTTCATATATTTTTGGATTGGTATATAGGAGAAAAATAAGATTCAGGGCTTTTTAATGAGCTCTTGCATGGGAGTTGAAATCACATGTACATGAAAAAATATGTGTACTCAGTGTGGGATTATGGGGATTGCGGTTGGTTTTTACAATTGGATATTGTTTCACCTTGGGTGGAAATCATGTGGTGTGATGTGATAATTGTTTTTGAGAAATGTATATTACTAATTTATGGACAATTGAGGAAATAGATTTGAGTCTTCAAGCATCATTCTAGGCACACAGGGTTATTGTGACATGCATCATTTTAGGATCACATAGGATAACGGGTTACAGGAATATTTTTTTAGCATTAATTGTTTTCCATTTTGTGATTTTGAAATCATTATTTTGTTGAAAAAAAATTTAAAATATTGAAAAATGATTCAAATTGTGGATAATTGGGTTTCTAATTGAGAAAAATGTTAATGAAAATGGTTGTACCCTTGTCAAACAATACCTAGGTGTCTAATGGTTAAGGGTATTGATAGTGCCTCAGCGTTGATTGTTTGGTAATAAATGGAAAAGAGACAAGATGTAATTTGTTGTGTTTCTTTTTCCATTATGTAAATGTTATAAGGTTTTTTTGTGAGACCTAATACGTGTGTTTGGAATTGTAGAGAATATGAATCAAGGATTCTTGTTGAGAGGGAGACTGAGGGGCGTGGATTAGAATAGACATAAAGACTGGGAAAATGAGCATAGTTAGTGCCAAAATATGAGGAATGGGGGATTTTTGAGGAGAAATATTCCCATTTTCTACAATTCATGGAGTGATTCCAAGGGTGAGTTTTAAAAACATGACTGAGTTGAAAAGGGAGTTTCAGCTACAACACACTACAAAATTTACTTGAGAGGGTGGACCTGAGTGTGATAAATTATGGATTGAATCCATAGACATGAAAATTGACCATATAGAGACTTTGGATGAGAGGATGGTCACACTGGCTATTAATATGCTACAAGTGTCAATGATGTGCTAGTGGGACATTCAGGAATGATCTAGAAAGACTACCGATATGTTACGAAAAAACTTTTTTGAGATGATCTAGGAACACATCTATACAGAAACACTGATATAATAGAAGGAATTATATTTTATGTAAATGACCAAGGAGAGATTGTACCTAATAGATTGTGCTGATAATTTCACTGATTTAAAGAATTTTTGTCCAACATTGGCAGAAGATGTGGGTACATGGGATAAAAATTTCATGATGGAAATAGATGTGAGGTTTAGTTCTTACTTAATATCTTTAGGCTGATGTTGTTATCATAAGAGGTGAATCACACTCTCATTTAGGAGGGAAACCAAAAGATGAATTATAGTGCTGGAAAACTAGTTGTCACTAGATAATTTTGAAATGTGATTTTTGTGAAAAGGAAGCCTCGTTACGAGAACCTTAGTCATGATAGTGGAAACCAAGCAGGTAAATCAAGTGGAATAGATTATTAGGATGCTACTCAGGTGATTTACCTCTAGTGTGAAAAGATGGGACAAAACTAAAATCTTTTTGATTGACTACTAATTGAGTGTTGATTTTGCGGAAAGATAGTGCACAAAAATATGTTCTACAGGAAGCAGCAACTGGCTAGTGCTGAGGGAGTAGCTGCACATTGTCAAATTTTTGGAAGGGGGTCATCTACACCTTATAAGTATTTAAGCTTTGGTTTTATTAGAAGCGGTGGTAGAGGCCGTAGACATGGTGATTTAGGGCATGCGCACTCGTATCAACAGAGTGGTTATACTAATGGGAGTCAGACAATGACATAGGGGATAGTGGAGGGAAAGTAAAATGTGGTGAAAACTATACATATAGAGAGAGAGGTTGGGCCATCTATAGTGAGAGGTACTATTCTAGTTGCTTCTAAATTATCTACTTCCATGTTTGATAGTATTTCATCTCATTCATTATATGTGTAAATATTGTTGATGGTCTGATCCAGGTGATGGAGTACATAAGTGGAGTGATGTATATTGATACACTATTGGGAACACGGTCTAGAGATATTAGTCTACATAATGGATGTTCAATAAATATCAAGGAGTTTCCTTTTCTTTGGGATCACTATGTTATTGATATGAATAGACTCAAATTGATAATTTCTATGGATTGGTTTGTCTCATACTGATCCCATAATGGTTTTTATCATAAGAGAGTGACTTTTGTGTCTTATAATGGAGACTAGAATGTTCATCATGGAAAGTGTGATATCTTAGCTAGCCGAGGAGGGACAATTACTCAACAACTAGGAGAGATCACAACACAATTTCATAGATTTATTTTCAATGATGGGAGTGGATGTAAAAAAATCCTTTCTATAGTTTTATAAATGTTATAAGATGTCTTTCTGGAGACTTATTAGTGTTTTAACATGAGAGATAAGTGGAATTCACTGTTGAGCTCATGTAGGGATTTGATCATGTATCTATTCCACGTTACTGAAAGGAACCGAAAAACCATCTAGACCACAATACTCAGATGGAGGAGCTAGTAGATAAGGGATTTATCGATAAAAGTATGTCACATTGGGGTCACCAATCCTTTCAAGGAAGGAAGACAATGAGTTTATGTTTGTGTGTCGACTACTAAAATATGAAAAAAATGTATATGAATAACCGATATCTACTTCCACATACTAATTATCTATTTTACTAGCTAAATGGAGATTTTTTTCTGAATGGTTGATTTTAGATCAGGGTATCATCATGTGAGAGTAAAAAAATTCTGATTTACTGAGGGCATATTTTAGTAGAAGGTATGGCCTTAATCATGTTTTCATGATGCCTTTAGGTTTGAAAAATTCTATTAATTTGTTTATGGATTTTATTAACATAATCTTTCATCCGTACCTAGAACAGTTTGTGGTGGCGTTCATGGATGAAATAATGGTGTACACTAAGACTCGCGATGATCATGCAGAACATATAGAAATTCTATTGAGTACACTAAGAGAGCATTTATTATATGACCAGATATCTAAGTGTCAGTTTATTATTTACTAGGTACACTTTATAGGGTACATACTCTCATAAAAAGGTGTAGGAGTGGACCCAAGAGTGTGAAAGAATTGTTTTCATGGGAGTATCCCAGGAATGTTTTTGATATACATAGATTTTTTGGATTATATAGTTATTATATGAAGTTAATCCAAGAATTTTATAGATTGAAATCCCTGTATACAGTTTTAGAAAAGAAATGGATAATGATTTAATTGACAATATCATGTGAGCATTATTTCCACGAGTAAAAAATGTGATTGAAATTGGAAACAATTTTGATCTTACTAGAGTCTGCTGAGGAGTACATGGGGTATTTTGATGCATCTGTTATAGGACTCGGAGATGTTTTGATGCAAGGGGATTGAGTCATTTCTTATGGGTATCGATAGCTAATTCCACGTGAATGTAGTTTCTCAATTCATGACCTCATGTTGGTAGCCGTGGTTTATGACCTTAGGTGTTGGCGACAGTATCATTTGGGTGAAAATTTTTCTATTTATACAGATAAATAAATTTTTAAGTATATCTTTTCACAGTGAGACTTAAACTATTGATTGTGAAGATAGATAGAGTAAATGAAGTCCTCTAATTTTAGAGTAGAATATACACCTATATATGGTAATAGTGTGGTTGATGCCTTAAGTATGAAAAATCAGACTCATTTGGTACTTGAGTCGAGTGCAGAGTGGACAATTATGACTGTACTGACTGACGTGAATGTGGTGGTTTCAGAGAGTCAGGAGAAAATTCCTCTAGTTTCAATAGTAGTGTATTCTACACTTTTTTTATAGATCATTAATATATAGTATGAATATCATTAGTTATTAGGCTTTAGGGAAATACTTAATGGAAGGTGACACCTTCAGACTATTTGATAGATGATGATGAGATCATCAATGTGAAAAAATCTGGTGATTGTACCTACAAATATGTGAGAGGAACTCATTAAATAATTTTATCCCTGGACTTAGGAGGTACAAACATGGCTGAATAAAACGTACCGTGAACTATAAAGGCATTTTGAGTGGCCATATATGAAAAACTAAAATCACAGGTTCCATTACAAAATCGGTTTCCTATTACCAAGTGAAGGTAGAGCACGAATAACATAGAGGTTTATTGCAGTTGTCTCTAATTCCAGAATAAAAGGGGGGTGACGAGTCCATGAAATTTGAGGTTGGTAATCCAATTTTACATTGTAATAATGATTCTATTTATGAAATTTTGGATATGATAACAAATATAGAACATTTTTCCCAACAAGGAAACGTTCAATGTGGAATAATTGTGATAAATATACACTTGAGAGATACTTTATATTAAAGGGGTGCCATAGACTATTGTTTCATATCATGATTCATGCGTTACTTCTTTCTTTATTAAATGATTGAATATAAATCTTAGCACACTGTTTCAATTGAATAAAGATTTTAACCCAGAGATACATGGGGATATGGAGTGTATCATACATTTTTTAGAGGATATATTGCGAGCATATGTGCTTTACATTGGTGGTTCTAGGGAGAAATACAAGTACTTATTGGAGTTTTCCTATAAAAATATTTTTCAGAAAAAATATATATGGAACTATATAAAAATCATTATGGAAGACCTTGTAGATCCCTATTATACTTGAATGTTTCTAGTGAGTCTGGTTTGTTGGGACAAAGTCTAGTGAAAGAGATGTCAGAGCTCGTATGGTTGATTTGAATAGGTATGGTTATAGCTCAGAGTAGACATAATTTCTATGAGGATATATAGAAATGAAACCTAGAGTTTAACAAGGGTGATTGTGTATTGATTCAGTTCTCTCCTAGGTTTGGTAAACACAGGATATGGAAGCAGGGCCAGTTAGTGACCGGTTTTGGAGGACCATATTCGGTATTGAAGAGAATCGGGCTGATGGCATACTGATTGGACCATCCACAAAAACTCAGTGTTGTTCATGATCTTTTATGCACGTCAGAACTATAGTGGTGTCACTGCTACCCTTCTAATGTGATTGATGTGGATTAGGATGACCTCGAGATAGAGAAGTCATTTGAGAGGCATCTAATATGTGTTATCGATCGTAGTCAGAAATTGTTGCTGGGAAAGACAATTCTAATAGTTCATGTGTAATGGAATCATTTAAATGTTGATAATGAAACATGGGATTTGGGAGATTAAATTATGGATTAATGACCAAATATTTTTGTCTTAGAATCGTAGTGATTTCTGGTAGTACAACATGAGGATGAGCTGTTATAATGTAGGGTGATTGTAAGAACCCATATTCATAAAGAGTCATCTCAAGCTCATATTTTGGTACTTTTTGTCTTTTTAGGTATTTAGATTTTGGAGTTGTGGATTATGTTTTGTTTGAGTGTTTTTATTTATATAAATTAATTAACATAGAGATGTTCATGGTTTGAAAACAGATTGACAAATTGTGCACTAAACCAATGTAAATGTGTGACCCAAGGTAGTGAGGGTACACATAGTAAGATCATGGTCTGATAGACCATGTAGCATAGTATGTGTAACCATAAATACCGAGATATGGATGTCTTCATATTGGGAACACAGTTTTCCCTAACCATTTACCCCTATCCATGAAACTGTGTGCACATGTATTTATTATTCGAATGTATGTTTTATAATTACTTGAACCCCATCTAACCCTATATTAATCCTAGGCTTGGAATTGAAGAAGTCTAAGTGATTCAAAAGATTTATAGAGAGATTACAAGGCCATTTCAAATTCGTTTATGGAGATCTAATGCCTATATTGAATATCATCTCTCACCCTGATTAGTTTATTTCACCCAGTAGTTTCTTCCATTCATTCCTCTAACATTCATTGATCATTTCATGGAAGATATCCACTATATCCTAATATATAAACCTATGTATAGATATCTAGATCAATTGTTGTATATATATATCTAGATTTATAAAAACATGATGTCTTTGATCTTATTTTTTTTTTGGTTTAGGGATTTATATTTTGATCTTGATCGATGTCGTTGTCACGTACGGAATTTTGGAATTTGCATTAGGCAAACATCCGTCAGTGAACAAATGTATGTGGTATAAATAGAACTCGCTTCTTCATGTATTTGAAATGTATATTTTAGATTATTGATTTTTATGGATTCCCTTGGTAAAATATTTTCTAAATTAGAGTAATTAAAAATGTGGAATTGTATTTTGGTTTCCGTAGTGATTAAATATATGATTGAACCATGGGGATAGTGGCTATCCAAATAGAAGATAGAGTCGAGGGAATTGTTTATGATTTGGGATATTGTATTTGATATATATAATTTTTTTGGTTTTTTGATAATTAATCAGGGTGATTAATTATTAAATGATGTTTGGCCATGTGAGATAATTAATAGTGAAGGAATTATATATCAGCACGTTGATTAATATAATAAATTGTGATATTTATTTTGATATTAAGATATTTGGATTGGATAATTTATTGGGGATAATTAATTATAGAATATGATTCTTGTTGATCTATTAATTAATGTATAAAATAATTAATGGGTTCTATGCTTACTTAATTGTTAGGATAAATAATGGACTTCGATATGTTTAAATAATAGTTGGATTAGTTAGAGAATGATGTGGTTAATTTTGATTAATTAATAAATGGTGTGAACACTTGATATATTGGGTTCTAGACATTGCACTTTACACAAATTAAGAATATAGGGATTGAGACATGGTGATTTCCACCAATAGTTGATATAAGCACCTATGAGGTCATGTGGTAGACAAACCAATCTACAATGATTGAGAAAGAGGGGTGTGAGACATAGTTAACTACACTGATTTATATGTTGAATGTTAGACATGGCATTCCACACCAAACATATGATAATGTTGGGTTATAAATTGAATTAGAGACATGGATTAAACCTGTGTTTAATATGAAAAGTAATGAATAAATGAATATGTTGTAATTATTTAATTATTAATTTTATTTATTTCCCAATGGAGTTTTAAACAAAATAATATGGTTGTTATTATTTTAGAAACTTTTGGTGGTGTCTTAATGAGTTGTATGCACACCATATTTTGGTTTCCTGATCGGCACTAGATATGACTTCGTTGTTCCAAGAAATTACTATGATAAAGGTGTTGGGATATGTTACTATTTTATAATGGACCGTAGGTGATGGAACCAGTCATGGTTTGGCACACACATGTGAGTCATTGTTTCTTTCTTTTCAATTTCATTATATACACTTAACAATTTCATTGTCATGTCATGCTTTCCATTTTTAGTTGAGTAATCTATTTAATATTTTTACTATCATGTGACTTGTTATTGTTCAAGTTATTTATGTTATTCTACACTTGTTTACTGTTTTTTTCTTCCATTCGTGTTTTTATGTGATAAAATATGGCATATAATCTCCATTACTGACTTACCAGACCCTCACTGTAGGTGTACACCCTATTGCATATGGGGAGGCGTGCTTGAGGGCATGTTGGGATATGTTACTATTTTAGAATGGACCGTAGGTGATGGAACCAGTCATGGTTTGGCACACACATGTGATTCATTGTTTCTTTCTTTTCAATTTCATTATATACACTTAACAATTTCATTGTCATGTCATGCTTTCCATTTTTAGTTGAGTAATCTATTTAATATTTTTACTATCATGTGACTTGTTATTGTTCATGTTATTTATGTTATTCTACACTTGTTTACTGTTTTTTTCTTCCATTCGTGTTTTAATGTGATAAAATATGGAATATAATCTCCATTACTGACTTACCAGACCCTCATTGTAGGTGTACACCCTATTGCATATGGGGAGGCGTGCTTGAGGGCATGTTACTGACCGACTCAAGGAATTATTTAATGGCACTCTGGTTGGGATGTTACATTGATACAGCCTACTATATAGAAGATCAATGACCCTCATATTAGGTCATGATAATTCCTTATGACCCATAAATGTAACAAGGATAATTAAGGACCACACTCTAGTATCACTACAGTACAACACAACATTATCTAAAACTCATCCTATAGAAGGGAAAAAATCCGTAATTTAGATATAATTCCACACTTTAACCTCATTGGGAAGAACCAAAGGAACAAAATCAACCAATACTTCTCCAAAATAAATCACCAAAGAACTGTAACCACTATTGAATTGGTATACAATGTCATGAAGAGGGAACACATAATGTCTAGTTATCCCCTAGTATGCATGTGTGGTAAATATCTACATGTAATTTATGTATACACATTAAAGAATTGTATATGCATAAAATAGTACATATATAAACACAACACCGTACTTGTGTCACCTAGACATGTTTGTGTAATGTGGAATTTACATGTACCAAACCCTGTATAGGTGGATGTGTCCATGTCTGAGTACATGCTTTGCCTCTAGCCATGTACATTTTCATGAGTTTGTGTACATTCATAAGTACACATCATTCCATCCTAACAACTTCACATGTTGTGTGATAGTGTTAATATTCCATGTAATACTTATCCTCATGCTCAAACCCATGGTGCAACAATCCCATCGAGACATGTAATACTAATTTACACAGAGTGGTGCTCAAAATTATGTAAATCACAAGGTTTATACCATTTTATTTAATACACACCATTTCTTCATAGTATATAGTTAAAAATATCGACATTGATATTATATCTAGGAGGAACAATCCATTTCATTGCTTGGTCTCTATAATCCAGCCTTTGAAATAGATTACAATCAAACCCCCAATGTGTGATTCACAGTTCGCTACCTGAGAAGAAGATGAAACCTCATTAATGTTTTTTATCCCCATATCCAAACACCATTATAATATATTCTCAAAACCAAAGCTCCATCACATGACATACTAGTGGTTACGATCCATTTCACTGAATTATGGTAGTTCAATGATCTAGAACAAGATAGTAGTTTAACCATTGGACAAATGATATACCAATGATGACCGAGTGAATGAAATTGGGGAGAAACCAATAAGGCATAAAATACTAAGAATGAACCCAACCCTTTTTTTTACCTTTATTCATTTCCTTGAAATAATTGAAATGAAGAATAATATATAAATCAAAAACATGAAAAATTATTCCATCAATTTTAAATCAACTGATGATTTTTGTATCTGTTCAATTCCTGGAATTGATTTGAATTCATATGATATTAATAAAAAACAAAAATCACAAAAAAAACATCATACATAAAGATTTGATCAATATTTTATGAATAATAGAAAAATTTCTATCATTGAAATGTTCTACGAACTCCATTGGTATAATGATAAATGATCTCATAACGATTGGTTTTTGTTTGTCAATTAATTTTTCAAATGGTTGTCAGTATATCTAGGGTTTGAGAGGAAAAACTGATGAAATCATATAACTATATAAATAAATTCTAAATTTTTAAATAGGTAAATTAGACAAAAAAATAAATTAAATAATTAATTTTATTTATTAATTGTCGTGATGACTCTTTATGAAATAGAGAGTTATGAAACAGATTATGCAGTTCCTATGGAGAAACACACATTTGGAACTCAAAAGTGACCTATGATTTCAGATCTAGGACCCAATTCGGCAAATATTGTACTTTTTCATGAAAACTGCATGGAATAAATATTTAATATATTAAAATAAAATTTATATTATATTAAGAATTAGAATTTCATTATGTTCTAGCCCCTACTCTCTAGAATAATCCATAAAATATCTACAAAAAATACTATGAAAATGAAAATCTTTAAAAACCTAGAGTTCAATAGTTAATAATTGTAAATATGTATAAGGTCAATATATGAGATGTTTCTCACACAAAGCACATGGGAGTAGCGGTGATGCCACCTTTTTAGTTTTTGACTTCAGTCCAACATGATATCATGGTAAAAGTCTTTGTATTGCTTGTGGGATAGATATCTTCCTAAATTATTTATCATAAAAATACCTAGTGATAATTATAATTGAATTCCATCATCAATTGAAATTAAAATATAATTTTTCATACTTATAAAATTATTCCTCTATTATGATTCATGTACTATATATATTAACATATATTTTTTCATGGACACATCTTCACAGCTTCAGGAATTAAAATTAAATGCCTAGGATTCATCAAAATTTATTTTAATAATTTATTTTTATGTCATTTAAGTTGTGGAAACCAGCACTAAAACACTTTCCTACGTAATATTGGAATTTTATGTTACCATAATAGTTGTTATTGTTTCCACATTGATAATTTCTAAATCATTAAATCCAAATAAATAAAATGAATCCATAAAATTTTTCCATGAATCACCTCATCATTTGGAGTCACAAAATTCATGTTAAAACAACAAGGAAAAAAAATGAAATTGTAACACCAGTATAATCATAAAAAATAGGCCATATTATCTTCCAATTAAATATTTGAAAAAAAGGATGGAAAATATGCCCTTAAAACTAATAACCAATTTGTTAAATACAGCTTTATATTAAAAAATTTAAAAATTTTAGTGACTGGACAAATAAGTGTAACCATTCCATCAATATAGAAATTTACCCTATAAAAAATTTGGTGTTCATGATATAAAATTTAAAATAAGTTAATATTGTTAAAATTTAAATTTTTAATTAAAAATAATTCATCTAAATCAATGTAAGATATTTTATTTTACAAACACCCTTAAATCCTAAAAAGTTCATGAAGAAAGAAACATTTTTAATGGGTAAAGTCCCATTAAGAAATTCTATAATATATGAAAAAATAAATAATAATAAATAAATAGGTAATAAATTACCCGTAATATATAATGTTTCAAATATGAAAAATTATTACAACATCATTGAAAATTTAGTTACAAAAATATAATACCACATCAATAAAATTTAAAACAATCCCACAGGAAAGAGGGAGCATAAAATTGAAAATTAAATACCATGAATATACGGTATTTTATGATATAATATATTAATTATGTAGTATATAAATAATGTAAAATATATGAGGTTTTAAATAACTTATATTATTTATAGGGAATAATTTTTTATGAAATCCATTATATTGTTACAGATTCATTATTTACATACACATATTACCAGACATATGTGATTGTTTTAATAAAATACCCATGAAATATATTTGTAATTATGCCCACTTATAATCTCAATTGATAATATTTACAAATATATAGACATATTAGATAATTTTAAATATTCTCTCACATCTATTTTTTTGATCATAATGGTTTATAAAATATTCATAGGATTGATGATGGCCTTGTTTATTCATCCAAATTAAACAATTCAAAATTAATAATTTGAAATATAATAAATATATATAATAATTTATGAATTTTAAAATAAATTTAATGAGTTATTTATTCTTTTTCAAAGAAAATGAAATTGAACACAATCTTATGTTGGTGATTTTCCAAAAATTGTGTTTTTTTCCTTACTAATAAGTCAAATATTCATATTAACCATCAAATCAAGAAAATAAAATTTATATAAATATTGGTAACATATAATATAATTATTTATTATTAAAAATTTATCCATGATATTATTCTATGAAATTGTTCAAGTTGGTGGTCCAACAAATGAAAATATAAATATATATTCATTAATTACTGATTATGATGCAATTTATTATCTATATAAATATTTTTATATCATAATTGTATAATATTCTATTTGTTATTATGTTATAATATAATTAAAATTGATGTAAAATATAAGTGACTGAGATAAAAAAATTACAGAGTATGAATAAATTTCTTATATGTTTAGTCCAATCATTTATGATAGTAAATTTTATAATGGGGGTTTTCATTAATAATATAATTATGTTATTTAATTTATATTACAGAAACATTTTTCATATAAATAAAATTATATTTAAACATCAAAAATATTATAATATCAATTCCCAAATCATTGAAAAGAAACAATAACTCATATATTCATAGAGGTGGTGGTCTATACGTTATCATGTTTCACCTTTTCATTTTTCAAATTGTGAAGTTGAAAAAATTCATAATGATTTTATTAAAAATATAATATTATATTTTAATAGTTATTATAATGTTGATATCATTTTATGATATTTTCAAAAAATTATAAAAGATTGTGTCTACTAAATGAAATATAAATTGGAATGATTTTTTAGAAACATGTACACCACTAATGGGATTTTTTTTCTATTTTTTATCGTGTTAAAACCATTAAGGGATAAAAATTTGATTAGAATATAACTCTACTATAGTGGGTAATAATTTTATATAAATTTTCGGGTAGTATTCTGGATGAGATAATTGTTTTTTGGTGTGAGGAAAAGTCAAGAGCAGAGAGCCATTTTTATATGTTACATGAATGATATTTTTGTAAATACCAAAAAATATTAATAGTGGGATGTCACTATAGAGGAGTAATTTTCAATTACATTACAATGAATTTGGTGTAGATGGGATAATGTCATTAAACAAAGGAACATGATTTTTTTTATACATTTTTTCACATTTTTAAATCCCTTTTCCCATTGAAGTTTTAAATTTTTCACTTTTTTTCCTTTACCAATGTTACTAGTTATAAACCAAATGAACATCATTTTCATGACTAAAAAAGTGGACTATATTACATAAATTTGACACAATAATTATATGTTATAAATTTAATAATATTCATTATAGTTTACAAACCCATTTTTTCTAAATATATATCTAAAAATAATAAAGAATTATTTTTAGCATAATATTTATATAATGTATTAAATTAATTATGATAAAAAAATTATTCAAGAATATATAATATTGGTTTTTAAAATATAATCAATATTATAAAATTTATAATATATATAAAAAAATAATTTTTTTCTTAAAACTACAACATAAATTTCAATTTCATACTTATATATTAATATTTACATAAAGTTCATATTATGTGATAAAAGTTCAAATGAAATTATTTTCTTAGAATCAAAGGTCTTAGGATTATACAAATTTTAAACGACAAGAAAATTATTTTCATTCTAAATTTATATATAAATTATACTATATCAGATTGGAATTATAAAATTCTAATATTATGTTATTTTAATTAAAATATAAAATTTAAATGAAAAAAATATTATTGAAAAATAAATAATTAAATTTCTATTGTCTTTAACTATGTTTCATTCTAAATTAAATATAATTAAATATATAATTAGAAATTAGAAATTTATAAAATTTATATTATATCAAATAGTTAAATTGGATTATCTTAACATAAAAATCCAATATATTTTACATATTTTTATTTGTTCTTTGAAATGACTAACATGTTAAAAAAATTAATATTAAATAAAAAATTTATTTAATATCCCCGAATAAAATATTTTTCTTCACTAATAATTGTATTATTCAAGTAATTTTAATTTGAATATATTTTTTATAAGCAGTTTTATTAAATCCATATTTCATTAAAAATGATTTATTGAATATAATAATAATTTAAATGATTGAAAATATTTGTTCATAAAATAAATATAAATATAAATAAATTGTGTCCTCACAATTTTTTTTATTACTCACTAATAAATAAATATGATTATATTATTAACAAATAATTCTTTAAAGAGATTATTTCTCATATGACAAATAAAAAAATTTATTTGGAGCTATCAAGTCACTAATCTTTCACCAAAATAATTTAATATTTCATATCATCATAAACATGTGTAGGTAAATAAACTAATGGCATATTACCCGTAACATATTCTTGAAAAATATCTGAATTTAAAATACCTTAAACAAGAGTAAAATCATATATTTCTAAAAAAATTAACTCAAATCATCACAGACATGTTCATAAAACACATAGTTTCCTCCCTAGTTTTTTATGACATTTTTGGGGTTCTAGCACCATTTATTGAGTATGAAAAAGAAACCACTTTTAGCAATGGGAAAGAGGATACCAATTACAAGGTGGAAAAACTATAAACACATGCCATAAATATCCACAAAGTACAAAAAAACAAACATCTAAGAAGGGACATGAAAATCCCAACGACACCCTCGCCAGACAGCGCACAAGTTAGACCAATCAACGAAGTGTGTCACCCCTCTTTCAAGATGTTTCACCATTCTGGTTTCCAAATGTGAAAGGGAAAATCTCTAACTAAAACATAAATATTAAATTAAACCTATGTGTTTTATACATCAATAATTTATTAAAAAGTGATTATCCACTAAATATAACCACATCCTATTATCACTTTTCAGGGTTATTGATATAATCTAATTTCTGTTTTAAATCTATTAATGAATAATTACTTGAGAATAAATTTTATCGGTATAAAATAATACTCATAACATTAAGAATAAAACAGAATTTTAATAACATAAATAAATTTTTATTTGGGTTTCATAATTAAATTTATATTGAGATACAAACCACACTACAAAAATAAATACATGGAAACTAAAATTATACATCATAACATGAATACAAAATTATTTTAAAGAGATTATTAATACCCCTTATTTTTCTATTATACATCATCATTTCATGATACAATATTTTTAATGATGTATTTTCTTCATCCTTTTTTATCCAAATACAATAAAATATTTATTGGGATAATATGTATTATAAATAGAGTAAATGATAATTTAAAAATGCCCTATCAATAAAAATATGAATTCTATAATGGAACCATTATTTAAAACTATGAGTCTTTCATTTCATCTATGTCAATATTTCTTAATATTAATACATTCATAGTCTTAAAAAGGCTTATTTTAAAAAGCAGAATCCCCCCAATAAATACCACGTATGATAAATTTCTCCACACTCAACACTAAATCTAAATAAATTCATGACGTTATAAGGTACCCAAAAAATATAATTTAGAAACTATAGTTAATCTATTATGAATTATATTAAAATAGATATATTTTTAAAAACATAATATATGATATTAAAATATACAATATATATTATCATAATTTGTAAAACTAAGAAACTAATAAAATATTTTATTATGATTCATATTTATTTTCTAAATTTGTATTTATCTTGTTAGATATATATATATATATAGATGAATTACACTAATTGAAAAAGAATATTTAATATTTTAAAATTCATTTTTTAAAAATGTTCATTTTATTGATATTATATGATTTTTACAATTTTACATATAAGAATTCGAGGTTGTGAAATTGAAAAATTAAATCGTTTCTATATTAATCATAAAAATTCTATCTAAAAATGAATTTATAGTAATATTCATAAATAATGAATTTTCATGTGCGTTGTGAAATTAATCAATATTTCAATTCCATCGCTTATATTATAGTATAAGAGCATATTAATAGTTATTTAAATTATAAATAATTAATTAAATACATCATAATGTAAAATAACAAATTCAAAATTACTATTTTGAATTTATAATACTATACATAATATTTTGAAAATTTATGTATAACATTAATGATTTTTTTATTTCATCCAAAATAACATTAATTAATGATGTTTATCATTTATTTTAAAGAATATAATTACATTTCTAGTGTTAAAATTTTTAATAAATTCAATATATTTAATTTAATTGATTAGTCTTCTCAAATAAAAAATTATCTATTTATATATATGGATTTTCTGTGTTTTTATTAAAAATATATTCCTACAAAGATAGAACATTTATTCGAAATTTTTTTCATAAAAATACAAATTTAAAAAAAATATATAATATGTTCCATATCTTTTTTGGTCTATCAATGAATTTGTTATATACTAGTTACAATGGTGAATACTAAAATTGTAAAAGTGAGTTACTATATATTTTAAGGGGATAAAATGTATAAAACGTAATTAGATTTTTATGGTGGGTGTATATATTGACATTATCATCCTTAAATTCGTTTTATTATTAATTTTTTGGATGTATTCCAAAAAAGCCTCCCATTTTCAAATATAATTTGGTTAATCCTATACCCAGTACCCCAAAAACCCAAAAACAAAAAATATTAGTCTATATAATACCCAAACCATTTCTATACACTCTTATTAACCTTTATTTCATTCATTTCTTTAAAATATAACAATCCAAAATGATTTATTCCCATTAAAAAAAGTGGTAAGACAATATGTATGGTATATGATTTGTACCTCTTTTTCATTATATTTTTTAGTATAGACTTTTCTTCAACAAAACATTTTCATTTACACATGTAATAAAAATCAATATATTCTTATACATTTATATTAAAATTTCATTATTCAAATATTTCACCCTCCACTTTTTCATTTTTAAAATTTTAATAAAGAATAATTTATTTTCGGACTACTATATCCACCATTATACAAAATTGATTTTACATTCATAACAGTAAAAGTTATTTTATATATTTTATTTCATAAATATAAATTATATTTATAAGTAATATATATCAATAATATGGTTCATTAAAAATATTAAAAATAACTAATTATCATTGTAATGTAATCTATCAATATGAATAAAATTCTTGAAACAAGATCTTCACTATTTCTATTCTAATGAAAAAATGACTAAACCATGTTATGGAATTACAAATTCATAAATATTTATGAAAATATTTTATAGAATATTATATGGTTTTTAATTATTATATTTTGGTGAAAATGTATATTAAACGTTTCTTTTATAGATATACTTTTAAACTGAATAGATTATTAAAATGGGGTATTGAAATAAGATTAAAGAAACATACGATTGGAAGCGAATTATTTTGGTTGAAGAGTATAATAATATGTATATACGAATATAGTTCAGAAAAAATTTATTTTTTATTTTTTATTTACAATTTTTTAGGTTTAATCATTACATTTTTATCAAGGGTAATTGAATTGAAAATGGTATTTCAAAATCATATTCGTGATTAACACAATTTATTAATGAATTATATGTTTATCAGAAATTTAATTTTTTTATGTTCGTTCAATATTAATCCAAAAATTTATGAAACAAAATAAATCATTTAACATACTATTATGAATTATCTTTATAACTAAGGATCTTTTTCAAAAGGGATGCATAAATATTAATTTTAAATTGTTGTATTGAATTTTTTTTAAAAATCATTTCTATTTGGTTTTCATGTTACTTTATATAAATGATATAATATATTTCTAATTATGTGATGTTTTATAAATCATTATTTCATTATACATTTAGGAATATAATATTTTTGTATCCTTTGATATATTGAGTATATGTTAATACATAGGTTTCTAAATATAATTATTTTTTACTTAGGTTATTTTATTTATGGTGAATATTTATTATATCGAACACATATACGATTAATGAGGGGTCATATATCACCCCATAATTAATTCTTGAAACCTTGTATCCCATGATATATTTATGTGTTTAAATTATTTCTGAAAATATATTGGCATGGTCATGATGGGTTTTCTAACATTTTGAGGCATGAATATAGAGGTTATTTTCCATAAATGATGGAATACATGGCTTTCCCACACATTCATTCTTATTCGTATAGATATGAAAAAATCACTGGTATCATGTTATTATAATTTTAAATTTCTTAACCAAGTACAATCATGTCCTATGTTTAATTTTATATCCTTAAAATATAATATTTTTAAGATTATGAATTTTTTAGTAACGCCCATATTTATTTATTATCTCACCTTATGTGATATTAATTTATTTTTTGAAAAGACAGTTTTTTAATTATACGTAGCTCTATAATTTTTTTAGTTATCATATATAGTCTTCAGATATATTTTTATGAGATTTAAGTATTCTTCATATTTTTCATTATTCATGTCAACTAAAAAATTGTTAAATTTCTTTCCCCATACCATGAATGTGGGATAAATCCTTTATTATGATTTTATTTCATAGGTTATGAAGAATAATACATCGTGTGAGGTATCTAGGAAAAAGTCTATAATTGAAAATTTATTGATTAATTATTTCTTATGTTACAAAAGAAGTGACTTTTGTATCATCATTAGAAGACAGTAATCATTTTTCCATCTATTTTGCGAATGTTGTGTGATGTTTTTTGAAATAATTATATTAATATATTATTTGATCAATTGAAAAATGGTTACACTAAGATGAAAAATCCATCCATGAGGAGATATATAGATACAATTATCAATTGATTCTCTTTCGATCTTTGGATCAGCACTCCCTCGACAGAATCCTCATTTGAGAATTATTTTTCTAAAAATTTGATGCAACTATATGAGGATATATATTAGAATAGATTTTGGAGTCCAAATAGATTTCTAGAAAGGAATTTGAGTGGTTATGAAAATATATAATCACTATTTGGGATTGTTCAAACCATTCAATAAAATATATGTGAAGTGAAATGATTATAGAAAAGTTTTTTAGATAATCACTGTATATATATACAATTTGAAGGTGGTAAAAAAGTGATCATTAATATATATTGATAGTTGTTATACATTTTAAGTGAGAATAAATAGAAGGAATGCATTAGATAAATCAAGAACATTCAGATCATTGATCACAATTGTGTTATATCCTAATTTTTTTGTAAAAACTCTAATACACCATATAAAAATTATATTTTTAGTAAAATTTTATTTAGAAATAATATAATAGTCTATTCAAATTTTCAATGCTTTTGAGATATGAAATAAGAACTTGATTTATCATAAATGGAAAACCATGGAAATTGTGGTATTAAGAGAAATGTTTCTATATAATAATACAACATATCACATGAATGTTCTATAGAGAAATCATAATATCGAGTTTACAATATGGAAAATTTTATAATCAAAGAGAGAAAATTTCCCTCCCATGTATTCGTCAACATATAGAAATTTCATGAACTATATTAATTTATGGGGTATAAAAATTAAGGACATGAGATATTCCTGATTAATACTATTTTATATTTTATGAATTTCACCACATTACACAAAGAAAAGTAACAAATATTATATTTTATATGGTATCTATTAATTATTAGATATAAATAAAATTAACAGGATAATTAAATATAAATTAATAAATATATTTATAAAAACCAGATCAAAAATAAAATTCACATTAAATATTAAAACAATATGTAAATGACAGAAAAAAATAATTAATTTTATTTTTCTCAAAATATATTTTATTTAATTCATATTTATCAAGTTAAATATATTTACCATTGTCCCTATTTTTAAATGAATAAATAATATGGATGAAATGATTTATTATAAGAATATATTTTAGAATGTATATTATTAAAATATTTTTTTATTCACATATATTTTACAATGTTAATATCAAAATTCTAACATCATTTTTGATTTTTAAATTTCATTTTATCTCATTATTAAATTTTAGGATTTCATTGAGTAAAAAAAATTATGTAGATAGTGAAATAAATGATTTTATTCAATCATTCACATTAATATAATTATAAAAATATTATCAATGTAATTTAAATGTGTTACTATTAAAATTTATAGTACATTGAATAATAAACAAATAAATATGTTTATGAATTTATTATCTAATATTCAATATTTTCATTATTTATATTTCATTTAAGGGAAATTTTTTTAGTTACTATTAATATTTTTTAATTATTAAAATAGGAAATGATGTTTTTTATTTTATATTAGTTGTAAATGAATATGTTTCGAATAATATATTTTATTTTAGTGTCAGATAAAAAATGTCCTTGGTAACTATAACATACAAATAATTATTCTTTTCAACACCGATTTTGAAAATGTTTTTAAAGATAATTTAGAAAAATTAAATTTCCATAAATAATTGATATATATTCCATAATTTACCTATCATATAAATACTATGTATTTTAATAGTTTCTAATAATGAAATCATTATTTTTACTGTTATAGGATAAATTATTTATCTAAGGACTAGTTACCATGGTGAAAATTAAAATTGTAAAATAATATAAAAATAAATGGAAATTGAATAACGTGATTAAATAATATTTCTTCATTAATTAGGTAATTATGGATCAACCATATATTCCCTACACTAAATAATTTTTCCATCATTGGTTGAACCAGTATTGAGCATAATTACACATTATTGAAATTTTATTATTTAAAAAATTATCACTCCTTCTATCCTATATATAGGGAAAACTCTCCAAACATCCTCTCACTCAGAATGAACAATTTACTAAACATAATATCCAAAAAAATATTATATTATTCTCTCATATACATCATTATTTGATTATTGAATTCTATAATGAACTTTTGTATATTTTTTAGTCCCTTTATCTATAGTCAAAATATCGGAAGTGAAGTTTGGGACCATAAACCTCACATTATTTTTTATTTTATTATATTATTTTATTCTCCCTAAAATTTAATATCACCATCATAAAAGGATTCATTGCATATAATTTTTATACTAATATGTTATTATTTATATTTTATATGTTTTAATCACTATTCACTTATCTCTTAAGAAAAGTTAAAATGTAAATCTTGTGGTTTATAGACAACATCATCCATTTATAAACATTTAACTTTATTCATTCTCATCCAAATGAAGATAATTTTACGTTATAATTTTTAAAAAATTTATGAATATTATTTATTATATATATCATTATTTTTTCTATAATAATAAAAAATATATCAATAACAAATAATGAATCCATCGATATTAGAAATAATCCTCACAGTACTTGACTATTTTCTTTTTTATCAAACAAAACAAAAAATTTATTGAAATAGAACTATTACATTATACGTATTTATAAAACATAAACTTTATAACATATAATTGTATTTATATAAATATATTTTTCAGAAAAATTAGGGTCATCAAAAATTTTATGATTGTTTTTTAATATGTTTGTTATTAATAAAACCTGATACATAAAAGAAAATTATAGAAATAAAATATAAAATGATAATTTTTATTAAGGGGGAGTAAAAATAAAATAATATAAAAATATTTTAACCAAATATGTAATGAATAAATTCATAATTATGATACATTTGGATAAATCATTCCATCTATATCATGGAAATTTATAAGGGACTTTGCAACTAAAAATCCATTATTTGATTTATGTAATTAATTATTAAGAATAATTTTTAAATATACATTATATTTCTATTAATGTTCATTCATTATTTATTTTAATAAATATTTTAAAATAAAAAAAATTATAAAAGAATTAATTTAATTTATCTCACCATCAAAAGGTACTTTCTTAATATAGACTAGTATCTATCAATGTTACATCAATGTTTTGAGGATGATTTTTAGAAATTTCTTCTATGATTTACATTCAATGATACTCTCTATATGACAAATCATCTATCTATCAAAATTTAATTTTATATTTTATAACATTACGAACCATTTTGAATAATGGTATTTTTATATAATATTATTTCATAAGTTAACATTTTGTGATATGTTAAAGAAACCCATTATTATTCAATGTCTTGTTGATATTTTGATTATGATTATTTTTACATTGTAAAAATATGTGTAGTTTATAATTGATGAGGTCATATATTTGCCTACTATATATTTCGAGAACATAATATCTCTTGAGATATTGAATCAATCAGAAAATTATTTTTTAACATATCTGTCGGAAACATGGGGTTCCTCAAGGTTTTATGTTTTCTAATAATACTATTTTTTCATAGGCCTGGTAATAATGGGTTTTCTAGAACATGTTTTCCTCTAATTATATATTTTTTGTGATTACTATTTTTGGTTGTTAATTATAATTTATAACATTTTTATCCTGATATTTAATCTTTAAGATGAATTAGATTTCCAAAAATATATGGATTTCAGGACTACACCTTTTCAATATCACAAAGCATATGTCATGTTATTTTGTTTTATCTTTTATATTTTTTTTGTATCCTTAATCATGTTTTTATGATCTGATGTGTTTCCATAATGTTTTACTATTATCTTATAATGTTTATATGGATATTTTTATCATATTATGTTTCCCCATCATGTTTTATTATAATAATATATCACTCTATAGACTCTTAATGAAATATTAATCTTTTCTTAATCCTATACATCATGATTATGAATTAATACATTTTTAAAATTCGTTTTCCATTAAATTATTTTGATTCCATTCCTATTTTAATGTTCTATTCCATGTGTAATAAATATCATTGAATTATGTGATATGACAAGTAAATGTCTATATGACAACAATTATTAAAAAAAATTAAAATGTTTTATAGAAGTATATATTTATCAAATTAGTTTAAATCTAAATAAATCATTTTTTGATTTAATTTAATGACTATTTTTGTTGTATTATTTAATATGGGAAATTATTTTTTTATTTGAGTAGTTTTTAGAATGGGAAGTCATATTCTATCTGTTCTCTCATTCTTTTATTAGAAAAGATGTAACATATATTAGTAGATAGGGATCTATTATTCAATAGAAAAATAATCTAGTCTAAAGAAATGATTTTTCAAAAGATCAATTTTCAATAAAGAAAATAATTTATGTAGTAATAAATCAAAATAGATAGAATTAGTTGATGTCAAACCGTTCATTTCAATCACATCGGTTTGAAAATTAACTTAATGAAAAACCTGAGTGATGAAGTAAATAATTGAGGAGAGACACTCCATGGAATTAATCTTTCAACAAGAGGATTTTTTATTATAGAATAATGTGGTCATATATGATATCTATCATGATGATATTTTAGTCACATTCGAACTATATAATAATCCAACCACCACATTAGGCAGTGTCAAGCATAGTATATGGTAGAGCCAAATTATTTTTCTCTAAGAGAATATATAGTTAATAACTAACATACCTTTTTCATTGTTATTACCACTATATACTAATGTTATTATTCCTCAATCCACATGAGGTATCAATATAGTGATGATATACACCAGTGAATCCAACAATATATACATTACCAAAATTTAATTATGTTTAAACATAATTATAAAAATTATTTTTGTTTTTCCTAAATATATTTTTTATAACTCCTAAAAATTATATAATATTAATTATTACCATATTAACAGTTTTTATATCCCGATTAATAAATTATAGTAATTATCTTATTATACATTAATGACAATTATGACTCCAAATTTAACTTCAAAAGATAACTTCCCAACTTTTTTTATCTTGACCCTAATATAATTCCAACTATAGTCTCATGTGAACATTATCATGTAAATTAGTTGACAAAGATAAATAAATAACATCAATAAATTCAAATACCTTTTATTCATATTATTTAATAAATAATTCATACAATTTAATCTAATATAAACCATGTTATTTTTATCAATTGTGGATTTTTATAAAAGAATATTCAAAACAACATAATACAAATGGTGACTTCAGTGACTATGATAATATCTAAATGTAATAAAACAATTAAATATATTTAATTATTTACATAAAATCATAACATGAAAAAATGGAATCATAAGAATTGGGTAATATTAAACGCTTAGTATTTCACGACCCGTCCCCTAGGGCCCGTGTTGTGACTACCCTAGGTCGCCTCCCAAAGGCATGGGGTTAGTGAATAGCACTGAAGGCATTATCCCATGAGTGGGAGGCATTTTCCTAATTACATGTATGCACTCACACACACACAAAAACATCCCAAACAGCTAGAATGGATAACATTCATTCCACTAAAAAACCATTGAGTAGTGATACAAGATATATGTTAAATGGTCTAGAATACAATCCCAAAATAATCCAAAATGAAAACAAGAAAGTACTATTGATATCTGTAAGATATCGGTATAATAACCCACATGAAGTGTAGGTGGAGGGTCATTTCGTAAAGCATGTATGAGTACTCCTCATCTATATGCTCTCACTGAACATCGCATGGTCTTGGTCCCCCTAGAATATGTCAATGTATAAATTTTCTATAAAATTCATGACACGTGTTGCAAAATCCCATGCAGGGGTGAGTAAAAAAATACTTAATAGGGGACCCTAAAACCACAAAGGTTAAATAAAAGAGAAAAAAAATAAAGAAATTTATAGTTAGTTGTACTTAGGAAAATGCTCGTACATTTACAATGAACATCTAGATATACTCATCTCAGCCATAATGAACACAAGGTACCAACATCATAGCCCACATCAAGATTCTCACTAAAGGATCATGTCACAGCCTAATAACCACGAGAACACACTACATGATCTCATCCATCTATGGTGGCACCAATCCAAGGGATACACTCACTCGAGAACATTCAACTAGGTACACATCTAATTCCTGGCACTATAATTCTAGTCATCACAGTTTTTCTCCAAATGCAAGACTATGAAAACAGAAGTGAAGAGGTGTACCCCTCATCACTACGTAGAGTTGAGGGAGCACAGATCAAGCCAAACATGTGATACATCAGTCTCTCATGATGGGAGCACACCACATCTCAGTCCATCGTGGGAGAACACGTTCTTACATAGGTATATGTCTATTAAAGTGGTGGGGCTCGCTCCTTATAGTTGTGTTCTATTGTCAAAGGTGATCCAACCCGAATGGAGAACCCGCCACCTGTCGCAATCCGTTGGTGGGAGAGTAATACTCTATAATTGAGGACCCACGCCCTAGTTCCAACAGGGGAGTACTTCTCTTAAATGAACCACAACCAGTTCCAATATAAGAGTACTAAATAGCATATCAATGACCCACACCCTAACTTATAGTGGAGTACTGATAGAATATAATATAAAGTATTTAATGTAATACAATAAATCATAACACTAAAATACATGGAATTTTGAGTCACTTAGTCCATCATATCTGGTCCACATAGGGCCACTGGTAGCTGAACCTCATAGAGTCTCGTGAATATAATACACACAGGGTCTCCTGTAGTTGATCCATTGAAGGTCACATGTAGTTGATCCACATAGGGTCTCTTGTAGCTGATCGACACAATGTCGGTTCATGCAGATCCACACAAGTTATCTTATTGATAATCAATATTAGGTCACTTGTATCTGATCAAAATAAGGCCCTTTGAATCTAATACAAACAGAGTCGCTTCTCAGCCGTCTTATGTACCATCCCACTATAGTATTTCCACACATAGTGTTCCTGCTTTCGAGATTATCAACTCCTAAAGCCATTATTTTTATTCCTACTTCTATTAAAACCTTCATAGATCATTCCAAACGAACCTCCTCATCATGTGGGTTCTAATGTTCCAAACATAATTCCAAATAGATTCTTGGTCTAGGAGAAATTGGTGTTTTAGTAAATACGGGAATGTTGTTTCCAAACCTGATTCATTGCTGTCAGACTCACCTGACCAACCATGCCTATGGTAGATCATGACCCGACCCAGTCCGGCCAACTCGACCAGAGCTAGTTGGATCTGGGATTTCCTAGCTTGGTTTTGCCACTAGTCTAGGCCCATTGGGCCTTGATGGACCCTTCCTGGTTGAGCCGTGGTTCCAGCCCACTGGGTCACCCAGTGACTGGGATCCATCCGGCCCAAGCCGCAATAGGCATGCCAGTAATTCCGAGCCTGGGCTGCCCAACAGCCCGATTGGCAGCACAACTCCCCCAGCCTTGTCTGCACATCAGACCAACCTCTTCAATCCCAAACTCTAGGAGGGCATCTAATTCTTATGCCTCATGGAATTCTTGTTCAGAAACCCTATTGAACGCGTCATTCAATTCCATTAGGACCATGTGCGAGGGTGAAGCTCTGTTCCTCTTTCCATGGGCCACTTCCACAAACACAACTAGTTTTTCACGTCCCACCTCTGTAAGTCATCGACCTAAGCGTCGATGGTTCTTTTTGCACCTTCACGACATGATATGGCCATGAAATCCTCCTTGGCACACCATTGTGGCTTCTCGACACCTTCATTCTTCTTCCAACATTATGGTATGGTTTCTCTTAGACCATTGTTTCCTCTCTGGTGGTCCGTTGTTTGGATCGTATGTACAATCATCATCCATGGGGTGTTGTCTTCCCTCTTTGACATCAAATATAATTTTTCATCAACTCGGAGGTTTTTCCATGACGAACTCACAAGAACACACAAAGGCAGAGGATAATGGGACTTGTTCTTGTTGGCCCGCACCCTTCGTGTTAGAGTTTAAAACATGAGGGATGATGACATAGGTTCTATAAACAATTTCAACAACATTCTAAATAACTAGAGTGAAACACCTCCAACAAGAACCACTAATCCATGGATGAAACTATTAATGGGACGATCCACATTAATTGATTTAGATTGATAATTGGGGAAACTAAAAAAAGAAAAAGTAAAAACCTACATGGGATATATTTTTTGCTGATGTGATTCGTCTATGGGGATTCATGTTCTGTTGGAAGCTATTAGAATTTTTTACTCTCCAGTCCCGTTCATTGAGGTCTGTCGTTGTTTCTAGGGATTCACCAGTGTTCTTCATTTTAGATATATACCTCACCATCTGTCATAGAAATTATAAATCTAAATCTACCCCCCATTATCTCATAAATGGTGAAATGTGTCACACCGTTTATATTACATTACATAGTCGCATCATTACTCTATATCATTTATCAAACTATGTATCTGTTGTACTTAAATTAATGAGTCATTACGCTGATCATTTAAGAGCTCATTTGTAGGATTTATTTCATGTGACTCGTCCTGGACTCCTAACTTCACTGCAGTGCTGACGTGTAACAGCTCAATTGTGATGAAAAACAAATAAAATAACTTTTATGTTATTTAATTTTCCTTCAATAAAGTCTAAAATATATATATTTTTTCCATCCCTCCCTGCTCAAGGTGATGTACACTCTTTGGAAATGTCACTATTCTGAATGCAATGGTGCACTCTAATTTTCAATTTGAGAACCTGTTAATTAGTTTTCTTAACCATACATGCATGCAATTTTAATTCCATTAAAAATTATAAAAACTATCTTTCACCCTTGACCCGTATAGGTTGATGTTATCTCTACCTTATCGAATTACACCAACACATGCTCAACGGTTCTCTCATATTTGTAAACTTAGTAACTGATAAAGATTTATAAGAATATGAAATTAAAAAAATTTGTTACTTACTTATTTTGTTTACATTATAAATTTAACTTCCACTATATGACCACACCAGCCCACACTAAGGAATTTCTTGGAGAATGGACAATTTGAGTGCATTGGTTCCTTTATATATTTTTTATCATGGAACTGGTTTGAATGATATAAAAACTTTCTTGCATTATTTTTCAATAAACATTAAAAATAGTTCAAAATTTCATTTTAGCCACTTCATGCCTCAGAATTACATGTCCTCTTAGAGCCTGGTCATCAAATAATCCCATTTATTTTTAAAAATAAATTCCATGGAATTCTGATCCATTATGTTATCCCCGACATAAGCCTTTCCTCCCCTAAATGAATAATCTTATAGTCATGTGAAGAAAACTGGGACCACCATGGGTCCATGCACTTCTTATAAGAATGCACCTCGAGGAACCACAAAGATCGATTACTCTCATGTCCAGCTTCTTTTAGGTCAACACCATGAAATAATGGGCACATGTCTCTTTAGCTGCGACAAATGGGAAAACATCAATCACTACAGTCCATCTAGGATCTTGGGATTCAATGGATCACCTGTATGCTAATCGGACATAGATATATACATAACCCCACATTTAACATCCACCCTTGATTGAATTGTGCTAAATACTCCATAAGTGTTAAGCATTCAAGGTTGAAGTAGAACACACATTGATATTTATGAATGAAATATGGATTCCCATGAGAGAATGTTGGGTCCTACTCGGCCCTCTATCTACATCCTCTAGCATCCACACAACCTTCCAAAACATTAACACTACCCCACTCTCTAGTGGTATCCAACCTGATTATGGATGGTTTGAAAAAATTCCATTCTGTTGAAGCATCATGGGTTCTAACTCTTACATTACAGAAGAATGCCAGCCACGCCTCTTTTTGAGTGTCTAATAATGCTTCTAACGAATCCCTTTCGCCATAAAAAATCCCATTCTTCATTATAATTGAAAAAATACATCTTTTACCTAATATAGTCAATCCAGGTTTGAATGGTAGTATTCCAAAAAAAGAATGATGTCTTGAGGGATTGACGCCATGACTAATAGATCCCAACCACAAATCACACTTCCAAGATTATGGTCACATTATCATCACCAATGTTTGATCAACAAGACTCCACCATCATGGGTCTATTTGAGTAAGGGTCAAGTCAATGGTCTAACTATATCCTTGAAGTTTCAAACATGAAATCGTAAGAAAAGGAGAACAACTAACACCTGTGTCGATTATAATGGAAGCTAAAAGAAAAGACAGAGATCATACCATGAATATATCCTTGAGCTATGTGGTTATAATACATGACACCATGAATCTTACCATTCCCAAATCCTAGCTCCTTGAACATGGTGCGGTCCACTTGGGGTGGTTGTGGTAAAGCTGTGAACCATCGACCACCTCATGATGATCCTACAGCTCTTCTACCTCACCCTCCATTTTTTCAGAACTCCTTTCTCTGAGCACTATTTCTACCAAGGAATTTCTTCTACGAAATCCCTCTCAAAGGCATGGTGGTTTGGACAATCTCTAGAAAGATTCCCCCAGTAATTACAAGTGTATCATCGCCTTGACTATGGCTAATATTATCCTTGGTGGTACTCTTGTTCCACAAACCCACATGTCTGTGCTTGGGCATTAATATTCCTCCTATAGTGATATCAGTTCACCTATCTTCATCTATCTCCAGTAGAAACCTCAATCTCACGTCCTCTATCGTACATCAGATCCATCTTCTCCTCCTCTAAGAATCACTCAACCACTAGGTCCTTCTACAACACCCCTGCATATGTTGGAATGCTAAGGGGTATCACTGACTCCCAGAACTCCCAGTGCAGTACCTGATCGATGGTCTAGGAACTGATGTATAGCCCCCACACCATATCTAAAGAATAGTGAGAAATATATATGAATCTCTTTGATTACTCATCTACAATCATGTTTCAATTCAAGTGGTTCATCACCTCCTTTTTAGGCATAGAGTGAAATGTAGCTAGGAAGAAATCCTCCTTAAAGAGGTTTTCAATGTTTAACTAAGTGATATTTGTCTGGTAATCCATCTAGATCATCTAACCCCACTATATCCCTGAAGATCTGTGAAGAAAGCTCGAATCCTAGATCTTCATCATATTATGTGTTATCATCAGTAGTTTGATGACACACTCAACTGCCTCATGATGATACTCGGCCACCATGGGGTTAGTCTCACACATGAACCAAGGAGTCATCTTCTACTGTAACTCCTGAAGCACACTCATCTTCTGTGTATCCTTTACTGGTAGTGATTTTAGAAACATCTAATTTATGGGTGGTGGTATCACTCACTATACCATCCTTGTGGTCTTGTCTAAGAATCTTGACTTGAAATATATGTGGCGGCATCTAGAAAAGGTTCGAGATGAACCAAAGTTAAATGAATATATCATGATAGATGACTCAAAAATGACATGAAATGAACAAACCCTTCCAATATGATGCATGTACCATTCATTTCCTGGTAACCATAGTCTTAATGTACTGAGACAAAAATCTGTTTTTAGAGTCATAATGAATGGATACATAGATCATCGAACCAACAATAGATCCTACGACCTGATTGTTGAACTCCGAAAATCATAACAATGTCGCTATAAAAATCAACCTAAACGTAGAAATTTCAGTCCAAATGTTTAACCGAACATACTATGATACAAATTTTTCATGAACCGTCCCCTAGGGCCCATGCCATGACTACCCCATGCCATGAATACCCCATGCCTACCCCCCCCATAGCTAGGGGTTGGGGACTAGCACAGATTGAATTATCACATGAGTGAGAGCTAATTTTTGAGTATCTTTTTACACACACTCACACACAACCACATACCAAACTGGTGGTGATGAAAACATGATTTCCAGTAAACAACCACCAATAAAGGTACAAACTATATGTCAAATTTCAAGAATACAAACCCAAAAATATTTATAGAAAATATTAATGTACCAAAGATATCTTTTAGACATCCATAGAAGACCCCATTTGAAGGGTAGGTGGTGGGTAGCTCCCTGATGACATAGGAGTAAGTCTCGTTTATCTAGTCTCACTAAACACCTCTTGGCCCTAGTCTTACTTAGACTTCATCAAAGAGTTTGATTTCTATAAAATACATAACACATGGGGGCATATCCCTTGCATGGGTGTGTGAAATAATACTCAGTAGGGGACCTGAAAACCAGAAAGGAAAAACATAATAGAAAACCCACGAAGAAAATTTCAGTCATCTCTACTCAGGTATATGACCATACATATAACATGAAAATCTACATAAACATGTCTCAATAACTATGGAACCCAAGGTCCCAACATCATAGCCAACATTAGAATTCTCATAGAAGTATCAAGTCAAAACACACAAACAAGGAGATCAAACTTCATGATCTCATACATCTCAGGTGGATCCTCTCTAAGGGATACATTCTCTCGATAAAAAATTGTACTAGGTCAAACATTGGTGCTTGAAACTAGAGGTCTAATCATAATAGTCTAGTGACCAATGCATGAATAAGGAAACCGAATTGATGAATCACGCCCATTGCAACTACAAAGAGGTGAGGGAGAACTACTCTCGGAAAACCTATGATATCTCAGTTTATCATATAGTGAGTGGTCCATGCCTCAGTCCATTGAGGGAGATCTTTATCCAACATAGGTGTTGATATCTTCATGTCGAGGGTCCCACTACACATAGCTATGTCATATAGTCGATGGAGCACCAACTCCTATATAGGAACTTCTCTCCATTACTACTTGATGTCAAGGGATTAGTACTCTTTAAGTGAGGTCTCGTAGCTCAGTTCCAACCGGGGGAGTAATACCCATGATGGACCCCCACCCTTTTTTGATAATGGTGTACTATTTCATTTCTCATGAACCCGCATCCTTCCCTTAAGGGGAGTACTACTTAGGTATATTCTAAATTACTGAGTGCAAGAAAATCAGTCATAAAAGTTTACACCATAAACTACTGATTCACACAGATCTGCTTCCGACATAGGCCATCGTTGCTAGTCCACATAGTGCCCCTAGTAGCTGATCTAAATAGTGTCACTCAAAGGTGACCCACACAGGGTCTCATTTAGATAATCCACACAGGGTCACTTTTAGTTGATCAACACTGGGTTAATTGTGGTTGATCCACACATGATCACTTCTATATGATCCACACAGGGATACTTTTAGATGATCTAAATAGGGTTTCTAGTAGCAGATACATAATGGTTTTCTTTGTGTTGATCCATATAGGGTCTCTACTCAATAGTGTTGGTGTAATGCCCCGACCCCAGTTACCCAGAGTCGGTGCGTTATTACATAACATTGGAATGATCACAAAGGATCAAGTCTCGAAAGACCGATTAGTTTAGTAGTCTTGGAAACTCTAGATATATTCATAAGTCTTACATTACATCACAAGGTAAAAAAACTACAACAACATCTTGTATTCATATCCACTCATACTATCCCTGCAGGCCATTCATAAATTACTTCTTCATTCCTGGGAAAAATAAAACATTGAAAGGGGTGAGCTCAGATGCTCAGTAAGGATAACATTATAGCATAAGCTTTCATAGATAAGCATAAACACTTAAGGTTGTTTATAACTAAAACGAAAGCCTTCTAAACCTGAACATCAGCATAAAATGGAAAAGATAAAATAAAATAATGCCATTTAATTACTCACATGGATATTCTACTATTCGAATGATCACATGCAATATCAATAACCACTTTCATAATGATGGAATGAATAATGGCAGTCTATCATAACCACATAGCCAAGGCCTCGTGCCAAGACTACAAATAATATTTTTCTAAGGCCTTGTGACAAGACACTAGTTTGTCTCATGAGACTTATTGATGCATCGAGGAGCTATAACGGGCTCCACCCGTCACATATTAAGTCCAATTCATTCATCATATGAAAATTTTTAAACATAACATAAACATTCGTATTAAAACTAGCATACAAAATGTCAATACTTTACCCAAAAACCATGAATGCTATAAAAATAGCACATCCACAGTCAAACATAACTCATTCGATACAATATGGAAGATTTTATTGTATCACATTATCCTCAATCAAGAATATTTAAGTATGTTTACATAGATGAAAATAATCATCAAAACTATTTGAGAGAAATATCCCCCTTTTTCCTGAAATCATTTAAAAGTCACACTATTTGTCGAGAAGCCATTTAAAAATAGATTTTTGAATCAAAGTGTCCCATACAACTTTGAAACTTTTTAAAAGGATTTTTAATTTTAAAACTTTAATTTCCATATAAATAAATCCTTAAAACCATTTTTAAAACATGGAAAACAATGAGAAATATTTAGATGAATATGTCTTTAAAACATTTGAAAATGGTATTTTAGTTAGAGATTCTAACCAAAAGAGAGACACTTGAATACAAATAATTGAGGTAATCAAAACTTTGTAATATCATGAGAATAAAGGGATTCATGATATACTATGTCAAAGTACATTATTTACACCACATAAAAGTGAATTGGTGTATAACAACAAAGAAGTCTCAATGGAATGTAAATTGAGATGAAATATCTCATAAAGGTTGTATCCTTAGGTTAAGGATAAATCAACAACATAGTTATGTGTGACAAATATAAATACACTAAATATGATTGGATATTCATTTTAAAACAGTAAAATTACATTCACACATAATCTTGTAAAAACAACACCAATGAATGGGATGTTTAACTCAACAAATGGAGAATGAGTTAAAATTACTCTTATCAAATTGATATCGATGACTTGAGAAATTATCAATGGAGTAATTATGTGTATCAATATTATATCCACTGGAAAGGGAGTGGAAATTATGACATAATCAAATAAATAGTGATTCCACACATAATCTTGGAGTAAAATAATCAATGAAGTATGCGTAAAGCCGAATGAGTAGAAATTGAAATCTCAAATTCCCTTATCGATTTGGTAACTTATGAAACATGCACCCATGAAAGAAGTATCAAACAATGATCATGTAAATACCCATAAATAAAAGTATATTAAACAATGAATACAATCATGGGCAGTACACATACACCACATGCAATAAGTGGTGAACAATGGAATTCTCACGAAATTAAGAGTGAGATACGAAACCCCATACTTTGTACTTTTTCCTTGGTCGACGGTAGGTTAAACTCCTGTATTATGGTGAAATAATTGTAATTTAATTATACAAGAATTATATTCATTAATATGATATCATATATGATCTTTTAACATTGATTTGTTAATAATATCATAGAATTATCGTCGTTTCAGGTGTTATCTTAGTCGTTTTCTTTTATATGATTTGTTAAGTAAGATGTGGTTGTCATGGATAGGTTTTATCATATTCAATCTAGAATGATATCAAGTCCTCAAACATTATTTTTAAATCATCAAATGATAATTATACTTGAGTGGATACGATAGAGAATGAATCTCGTCACGTTCGTGGAGACGGTAGTCCGTCCGTACGCACGAGTGACAATATCATTCTTTTGATATTAATATAATATATAATTGGATGGTATATCATATATAAATAATCATTATCATGTTATATTTATTATTTTCATGAGTTACACATAATTATTATACCCACCCAAATAATAATATATTGAATAACAATTACACCACGACGTGGAGACGGTAAACCGTACGTATGCACGTATGGTGAAATGTTATTCAAAGGGTGGATAGAATAATGAATATGGTTGTACCATTTTTATAATAACATCACAGTATATATAATATACTGGAGTTATTATTTTATAATTGTAATAACAAAGAATGAAGAAGTGGAAGAAGAAAGGAACTTGAAAAGGGGTGGTGAAAACATTACCTCTTCTTTGGGTTCTTCCTTTTGATTTGATCAAAAGGGCTCATTAGGTTGGATTTCTGATCAAACTAAGGCCTATAGGTTGTATTGAGGGAAGTTGGGAGAGTATTGGGGTAGGGTTTTGTCGAACCAAAAGGCTTTGAAGGTGTGAAGAAATGAGAAGGAGGAGTGACCTTTTATAAGAGGGGTGAGGGGCACCTTTGGAAAAACTAGAAATATTAATTTATAATAAATTCATATTCGGATTCTAATGGCTCAAAAGTTGATTATTTAAAGTTTATGGTGGGTATGGGTATAAAAACACTCAATAAATAGAATTTAGATAGGTTTGGGTCATTATATTACCCTTATCTTTAAGTGTTAACTCTTAGTTAATTAGTTTCACTTACAATGTCTCTTGGTATTTTTATATTATATGGTTAATAAACATACCATATACATAAAAGATACCCCCCAAGTGGTTAATTAATGATACAAAAATGATGATATAAGTCTATTGGCCGAAACGTAGATTTTTAGGAATTTAATATCAATTAATAATATAATATTTGTTTTAAAAACTCTTTTATGTCAATTTTGACACTATTCAATAGTAGATTTTTGTGAAACACATAACAAAATTATTACTTCAAAAAAGGTTAATTAAATCAATACTAATATGTCATATTAACTTATAAAATTATTGTAATTCAATAAGAGTCTCAAATTATATTTATTTGGGTATTTATAATATCAATTATTCTACTTTTTCACTATTATGGTAATTACTGCATCACCATTGTGTCATAAATAAATTAAATTATTTAATGTCTAAAAATTATAAATAAAATATAATTATGTATGAAATATTTTTAGATTTCTATTGAATATTTATATTCTAAATTCCAACATATATAACCCTATGTAACAATTTTTGTGCTAAAAGATATATGCCTGTGTCATTTTTGTATTCATTTTGACTTAATAAAAATAATGTGTCCCTATCACCTACAAGTGGCTCTATAGGGTCCTAAAATCGACCCAAGGATGCCTATGGTCGAACATGTGTCAACCAATAAGTCTAGGACACGTTTTAGAGTAATTTATTATTATTATAATACTATTTTTTAACCCTTATTTACCGGATATACCCTTAACCATGGTAAATAAAATATTTACCCAAGTAATTATTCAAAATGTCTAAAAATAAAAGTTACCTATTTACACAATTTGAACATCCTGATTCTGAATATGGAATCCATTTTTTCCAAATTCAAAACACAGAAGTGGCAGAAATTAATTTAAAATTAATTCCCGTTGTTAAAACAAAAAGCGTGTTTTTAAGAGATAATAACTATCAAAAGATTGACACTTGTTTATGTCCGATTTAATTGTAAAATTATGTCGAATGACCAACATTGTATTAAATGGTAAAAATATATTGTAAATATAATTTAAAACTACTCATATTCGTAATTTATCACTATTATTTATTTTGATTAAAAAAGTTGTTTTTAATTAAAATTTAGTAATTTTCATTATTCATCAAAATATTAAAGTTATCCGAAAAGTACGAAAATTTCACCTTAGGCTAAATTCGATATTCTGAATCCAAAAATGAAGTACATTTTGAAATATAAAATATATATAATTTCAAAAAGTAGGTATTACTATTCATAACGGCTAGTTTGGTTGGTTATGGTGTGTTAGAACTCGGTGTTACGTACAACACATGCTATCACATTATTCAAAGAGAAGCATACCGTAGAATCTTGGGGTGTTACATTATACCCTCCTTCAATAAATTGTGTCCCCGCAATTTTTAAAATTTTCCTTGGGAATATAATGGAAAGTCCCACATCGGAAAAACAGTCAATAAAACTATCACTTTAAAAGAAAGAAAGAGAGGTATAAAGGTCAACCAAGATAACCCATACTCGGATTCCATTTAGGAAAACATGGATATGGATGATAAAATAAGTGTCATGTTCTGATGGAGAGGGATAGAAATAATGATCAGGAGAAAGTTAACAATAATATAGCCACAAACTTGTGTTGGGACAAATGACCATTAGTCTCCTAGTAGGAAAGTAAATGGACAAAAAAAATTTTTTTAAGTTACATTAATTTATGATATTGATTAAGAATATAAAGATATATACTTACATTTTAGGTAGAGTTTCATTCTTTAATAAATTTCCACCACAAACTCAATTTTTTTAAACGATGAGTATTCAAGAAGACTTGGTCACACTGGAAGAGCTAGAATAAACTTCTATAGAATCACAAGATCCATGTAGGATGAACTATATATTTACATGGTCTTTATAGATTAATCAAAACCAAAATGGTTAGTACAAGATCTAATGATCCCCCAAAAGGATATTCCTTGAGAGAAATAAACACTAATCTTAATTTCCAAAATTAAACCAACAATACCTCAAAGTGAAATAAATACCATTCAATAATCAATTGTCCTTAAAATCCTTTAATATAATCAAAACTAATATTGAAAACCAAAACTTATTATGAATTTAGTCTTCAACATTAAATTGTATCTCCAAATGACAATAATTTCTCTTAAAGTCTCATAATTAAAAGTAATTAACCTAATCATTTCCATAAACAACCCAAATCATTATAAATCCATAATAAAAACATAGATAGAAATCTACCATTACTCCTCAAATGAAATCCCATACTACTCTGTTTTCCTTTGTCATATATCGTTCTCAACAAAGTGAACAACTTCCAAAATAACATTTATCACTTAATCACCAAATCATTTTCCTATACTAAGGGTATTCATTTGTTAAGACGTAAGATCCCAAATCAAATTATTATTGATCAATAAAATCATTTAACTAAAAATAATAGTCACACTAACCAGGGACTTCACGTAGTCCAGTGGTAGGAAATAAATCCCAATCGCACTTTGGTTGTGGGTTCGATTCCCATAGCTTTGTCTGACGTGACGGGTTGTCACACGGTCTACTTGTTGTCCTTTTTCAAAAACTGTATTTTATAATATTACCAAAATGAGAAAATTTATCAAAATACCATAACATAATTTAACCACAAATCTTATCTCATACCTTGCATTTTCATCCCAAATTATAATAACTTATAATTTCCTCAAACCCAATGATCATATAAGACCAAATGGTTATTTATAACTATATCCGCAACAGAAAAGATAATTCTTCCTCAAATATCATTTTCACATGATAAATTGCAGGTTTACACATACATGAGAAAATTATTCCAAATTAATCCCATCAATAAAGAGCACTAACACATTTAAACATTTCACCATCGATTTATTTCCACATAGGTTCTTCATCATATGTTCCTCGGGTTCCCACATTGCCTCTTCCATCTTATGATTTCTCCATATATCTTTTACCAAACGAGTCATCTGGTTTCTCAACACTTGATCTTTGGTATTAAGAATTCTGATGGGCTCTCCACAATAAGATAGATCGGGTTCCCGTTCTAATTCTTCATAGGTGAGTACATGCGTTGGGTCAGGCATGTATTTTGTCACTAGAGATATGTGGATCACAACATGAACTCTGGAGAGACTAGGAGGATTTTCCTTTTGGTAGAATGCATTCATGTGTCACAATGGCACCACAATAATTTTTCAAAATCATCTACTTCCTTTACCCAAAAACTCCTCATCCATATTTGATTATATCGATGGAAGAATCGATGCAACATAAAAAAATAGGTATTTCTTATATATATTTTTGAGACATCGTCTTTAATATGTTTTTTTAGAAAAATTCTCACTGATTCATCTTCAAATATTTCAAAATAAGGTTTTGGTAAATCATTTTTCGTATATCCCAAAAGACATAAATATATAATTTGATACATATAGGATTCTTGATGGTCTCCCTCTTCTGCAGCATCTAAAAAATCATTTAGTGCATCGTAATTTTGAGATAAAGTGAATAATTTGAAAAGACCCTGATGGTACTTCCCATGCTTAGCGTGGTAAGAAATTTGAGAGCGCAACATTATCCCAAAGTCGATACATGATCCTTGAAAGAATCGTGCAATGCTAGAGGTATTGGATGTCTCATAAAGTTGTTTTCATGTAACTTGGACATTTGAAAAAGTTTCAACATCGTCTGTGCATGACTTCTGGATAATAATTGTATGTAGTTCTTCAGGAAGAGAGAGAAGATTTGTTCGTGATCTTTCTCCCTCCATGTTTCAACTAACAAAATGAAAATACAATTAGGGTTTTTTAATAATTATCTAATAATAATGTAAAAAAATAGACATAATAGGATAATCTTGTAATTGAACAATATATCTTACCTTGGGGTACTCTATGTTAAAATCTAGGTTATCCACTATCTATTTTCCGACAGATATTCATAGGGGTATTTTTTTAATTCCTTTAATAATGGTTTATACTAATCTTGTGAATTTACCAAAGCATATCCCCCGGGAGTTTTGTAACCAAGAGTGCAGCAAGGCCCGTTGTCGTTCACCAGTTCCCGTTCGAGTCTAGCTCAAAGCGGTGTTTTCGGGTTTTGCCTCTAGCTACATCTGTGCCAGAGAAACCTCTACCTGCTCGTATCCAGACAGGGTGTATTGCTTGGAAAACTCACAAAATCTTCTACAATACCAAAATTCTAGGAAGTTCTTCTATACTAATCCTAAAAGTTCATCTTAGGACTATGTGCTATAATCAAAGTTTATCTAAATCTAGCTTCCAAGGTTTGTACTAAACTTCCTCTGATACCAACTGTAATGCCCTGAACCCAGTTACCCAGGGTCGGTGCGTTATTACATAACATTGGCATGATCAGAAAGGATCAAGTCTCGAAAGACTGCTTAGTTTAGAAGTCTTGGAAACACTACATATATTCATAAGTCTTACATTACATCATAAGGTAAAAAAATTACAACAACATCTTGTCTTCATATCCCCTCATACTATCCCTGCAGGTCATTCATAAATTACTTATTTATTCCTGAGAAAAATAAAACATTGAAAGGGTTTAGCTCAGATGCTTAGTAAGGATAACATTATAGCAGAACCTTTCATAGAAAAGCATAAACACTTAAGGCAGTTTATAACTAAAACGAAATCCTTTTAAAGTTGAACTTCAGCATAAAATGGCAAAGATAAAATAAAATAATGCCATTTACTTACATGGATATTATACTAGTCGAATGATCACATGCAATATCAATAACCACTTTCAAAATGATGGAACGCATAATGCCAGACTATCATAACCACATAGCCAAGGCCTCATCCCAAGACTACAAATAAGATTTTGCCAAGGCCTTGTGCCAAGACACTAGTTTGTCTCATGAGACCTACCGATGCATCGAGGAGCTATAGCGGGATCCACCCATCACATATTAATTCCAATGAATTCCTCATATGAAAAGTTTTAAACATAACATAAACATTCTTATTAAAACTAGCATACGAAATGTCAATACTTTAACCACAAACCATGAATGGTATAAAAATAGCACATCCACGGTCAAACATAACTCATTTGAAACAATATGGAAGATTTTATTGTATCACATTATCCACAATCACGAATAATTAAAGACGTTGACATAGATGAAAATAATCATCAAAACTATTTGAGATAAATATCCCCCTTTTTCCTGAAATCATTTAAAAGTCACACTATTTGTCGAGAAGCCATTTAAAAATAGATTTTTGAATCAAAGTGTCCCATACAACTTTGAAACTTTTTAAAAGGATTTTTAATTTTAAAACATTAATTTCCATATAAATAAATCCTTAAAACCATTTTTAAAACATGGAAAACAATGAGAAATATTTAGATGAATAAGTCTTTAAAACATTTGAAAATGGTATTTTAGTTAGAGATTCTAACCAAAAGAGAGACACTTGAATACAAATAATTGAGGTAATCAAAACTTTGTAATATCATGAGAATAAAGGGATTCATGATATACTATGTCAAAGTACATTATATACACCACATAAAAGTGATTTGGTGTATAACAACAAAGAAGTCTCAATGGAATGTAAATTGAGATGGAATCTCTCATAAAGGTCGTATCCTTAGGTTAAGGATAAATCAAATACATAGTTATGTGTGAAAAATATAAATACACTAAATATAATTGTATATTCAGTGTGATACAATCAAATTACATTCACACATATTCTTGTAAAAACAACACAAATTAATTGGATGTTTAACTCAACAAATGAAGAATGAGTTAAAATTACTCTTATCAAATTCATATCGATGACTTGAGAAATTATCAATGGAGTGATTATGTGTATCAATATTATATCCACAGGAAAGGGAGTGGAAATTATGACATAATCAAATGAATAGTGATTCCACACATAATCTTGGAGTAAAATAATCAATGAAGTATTCGTAAAGCCGAATGAGTGGAAATTGAAATCTCAAATTCCCTTATCGATTTGGTAACTTATGAAACATTCACCCATGAAAGAAGGATCATACAATAATGATGTAAATACCCATAAATAAAATTATATTAAACAATGAATACAATCATGGGCAGTACACATACACCACATGCAATAAGTGGTGAACAATGGAATTCTCACGAAATTAAGAGTGAGATAAGAAACCCCTTACTTTGTACTTTATCCTTGGTCGAAGGTAGGTTAACCTCCTGTATAATGGTGAAATAATTGTTATTTAATTATACAAGAATCATATTCATTAATATGATATCATATATGATCTTTTAACATTGATTTGTTAATAATATCATAGAATTATCGTCGTTTCAGGTGTTAACTTACTCGTTTTCTTTTATATGTTTTGTTACGTAAGCCGTGGTTGTCATGGATAGGTTGTATCTTATTAATATACAGAATGATATCAAGTCCTTAAACATTATTTTTAAATCATAAAATGATAATTATACTTGAGTGGATACGATAGAGAATGAATCTCATCACGTTCGTGGAGACGGTAGTCCGTACGTACGCACGAGCGACAATATCATTCTTTTGATATTAAAATAATATATAATTGGATGGTATATCATATAAACAGAATAATTATCATGTTATATCTATTATTTTCATGAGTTACACATCATTATTATACCCACCTAAATAATAATATATTGAATAACAATTACACCACGACGTGGAGACGGTAAGCCGTACGTACGCACTTATGGTGACATGTTATTCAAAGGGTGGATAGAATACTGAATATGGTTGTAAAATACTTATAATAAGATCACAGTATATATAAGATAATGGAGTTATTATTCTAGAATGGTAATAATAAAAAAGATGAAGTGGAAGAAGAAAGGAAGTTGAAATGGGGTGGTGAAAACATTACCTCTTCTTCGGGTTCTTCCTTTTGATTTGATCAAAAGGTATCCATAGGTTGGCTTTATGATCAAACTAAGGCCACTAGGTTGTAGTGAGGGAAGTTGGGAGAGTATTTGTGCAGGTTTTGGCCGAACCAAAAGGCTTTGATGGTGTGAATAAATGAGGAGAATTTTCCTTTTATAAGAGGGGTGAGTGGCACCTTTGGAAAAGCTAGAAATATTAATTTATAATAAATTCATATTCAGTTTCTAATGGCTCCAAAGTTGATTATTTAAATTTTAAGGTGGGGATGGGTCGAAAACCACTCAACCAATAGAATTTAGACAGGTTTGGGTCATTATATTACCCTTATCTTTAAGTATTAACTCTTAGTTAATTAGTTTCACTTTTACAATGTCTCTTTGTATTTTTATATTATATGGTTAATAAAATTACCATATACATCCAAGAGACCCACAAGTGGTTCATTAATGATACACCTATCATGATATAATTCTCCTGGCCGAAACTTAGGTTTTTAGGAATTTAATATCAATTAATAATATAATATTTGTTTTAAAAACACTTTTATGTCAATTTTGACACTAGTCAATAGTTGATTTTTGTGAAACACATAACAGAATGATTACTTCGAAAAAAGTTAATTAAATTAATAATAATATGACATATTTACTTATAAAATTAGTTTAATTCAATAAAAGTCTAAAATTATATTTTTTTGGGTATTTATAATATCAATTATTCTAATTTTTCACTATTATGGTAATTACTGCATCACCATTGTGTCATAAATAAATTAAATTATTTAATGTCTAAAAATTATTAATAAAATATCATTATTTATGAAATATTTTTATATTTCTATTGAATATTTATAGTCTAAAATCCAACATATATAACCCTATCTAACAATTGTTTTGCTAAAAGATATATGCTTCTGTCATTTTTGTATTCATTTTAACTTAATTAAAATAAATTGTCCCTATCACCAACAAGTGGCTCCATGGGGTCCCAAAATCAACCCAAAGATGACCATTATCTAACATGTATCAACCAATAAGGCTAGGACACGTTTTAGGGTAATTTAGTATTATTATAATATTATTTTTTAACCCTTATTTACCGGATTTACCCTTAACCATGGTAAATAAAATATTTACGCAAGTAATTATTCAAAATGTATAAAAATAAAAGTTACCTATTTACACAATTTGAACATCCTGATTCCAAATATGGAATCCATTTTTCCAAATTCAAAACACGTAAGTGGAAGAAATTAATTTAAAATTAATTCCCGTTGTTAAAACAAAAAGCGTGTTTTTAAGAGATAATAACTATCAAAAGATGGACACTTGTTTATTACCGGATTAATTGTAAAATTATGTATAATGACCACCATTGTATTAAATGGTAAAAATATATTCTAAATATACTTTAAAACCACTCAAATTCATAATTTATCACTATTAATTATTTTGATTAAAAATGTTGTTTTTAATTAAAATTTAGTAATTTTCACTATTCATCAAAATATTAAAGTTATCCAAAAAGTACCAAAATTTCACATCAGGCTAAATTCGATATTAAGAATCCAAAAATGATGTCCATTTTGAAATATAAAAAATATATAATTTCAAAAAGTAGGTATTTCAATTCATAACGACTAGTTTGGTTGGTTATGGTGTGTTAGAACTCGGTGTTGAGTACAACACACGCTATCACATTATTCAAAGAGAAGCGTACCGTAAAAGCTTGTGGTTTTACAGTTGGGGTTCCAGCTGCCATAGGATTTCTAAACATAGCACATTTGATTCCAGTAGAATCCACACCTCATGCAATTATTCATATTCCAACATCCATTAAAACATCCATAAAGAATAAAAAAAGAAACACCTCATTGTGAGGGTTCCAACAAAACAAATTCCTCATAAAACTGAAGCTCAGTCTAAGAGATATAAGAATTTTAGTAAATAGGGCTTTGTTGTGCTCGTCCGGGCCAATGGGCCAGTCTAGTCTGGCCTGGCCACTGGCACATGCCAATTGGGCCTTACTGGACCATTCCTAGTTTGGTCATGGGTACAACATGCTTGGTATCCCATCGACCCAGTTCCATTAGGCATGTCACGTAACAGGGAGACTACTTATTCCTTGCAGGGGCCATCCAGCTTCCCATATTTATCCCTCCAGCCCAGCCCTGAATAGAGGGATGACTTTACTACATCTCAGGAAACCATGCGGCCAATTCACCCCCACATTTGGCCCTACCCTCATAACGGGTCAGTCTCCTCTTACCTGGAAGCTGGGAAGACATTTGATTCTTGTGCCCCATGACTAGCTTAGTGAACCTATCTATCTGGTCTGGTAAGCAGTCCCCAATAGAATGCATCCCAAACGGGGCATGTTGTTTCTGCAAATGCGGTCGGTTAGAAATATCCTCCCTCTACCAGTCACCGGCCTGAGCACCGAGGGCTCATAATCCACCTTTGTATCCAAAGTCGAATGCGACATCCTATTTGGTATGATGGAAGTTTTTTATGCAGACCATTGAGTCTGCCCCGGTGGTTTGTTCTTCATACCATATGTTCCTATTCCCTCCATTGGTTGTTGTCTTCCCTAATACGACCTCAAAAATTATATTTCATTAGCTCAGATGTTCGGGAACAATGAGTGCACAGGAACACACAATGGAAGTGTGCCACGGGCCTTGTTCATGTCAACCTTCAACCACTTTGAGAGAATTTATAACATGGGGGAGATAATTTTTGTACTATCAAACATTTATCCTGATGTTAAACCCCGATAATGAGCACCCTCACTCAAGAACAAGAGATCAGTATATAAACCTATTCATGGGTTAATCCTCTTTCATTTTTTTTGAGTAAGGAACATGGAAATCGAAAAAACAATTAAACCCCTACATGGGATAGATTCATTACTGAAACGATATGTCTCTGTGGATTCACATTCTATTAGAATCCATTGGTGTTCAATGCTCTCCAGCCCTATTCATCGAGGTGTATCATTGTTTCTTGTGATTCATAGGAGTTATTCATTGGAGGGAATTCCACTGATTTCCATCAGGTAAATTCTGTCTTGGATTCTCCAACATGTTATTATACTAAAAGGAAAAATTGTCGTAGTGACTCTATTACACTACATCAACATGTCATTACGATTTAATTAATTAGTCATTACACAAATAATTTTAGAGCCAAATTAATTTTCCTTCATTTATTGTGAATCATCTTCTCCTCATCATAGCATTTAATTTCTAAGGTTACAATACTAAATGGAAAAAAATAATTTATAATGTTATTTTATTTTTTCCCAATTTTTTTTGAAAACTATATTTTCTGGTCGACCCACACCAATTGATGTATGGTCCATTATTATGAATATTTATCATTATGGATACAAAAGTTCTCTAATATTTTTAATCTAGAAACTTATTTAGAAGTTTCCAATTCCGCGTATGTGCAGAATTTTAATTCTCTTAAAAAAATCACAAATAACAATCTTTCACCCTCAACTCACATCGGTCAAGGTTAATCTCCACCTATAGAAAAAAAACTCTCACTATCTCAAATATATTCTTGGATTTTCTATCCGAGTTATCATTTTGAATTTATAAATTTTTTAATATAAAACAATTCTTACAAAATGTTTTTATTTTGGGCTAAAAACCAACTTCCACTATTGGCCTGCACCAGCCAATGTTAGGACATTTCAAGGAAAATCCTAACAATTTGAGTTTAATGGTTCCCTCTTATTTTTTATCTGGGAACTGGTTTAAGAGATACAAAAACCCCTCCACACAATTATTTAATAAACATTAAAAAATGTTCAAAAATCTATTCTGACCAGACAATGCATCCGAATTACATACTGTTTCAGAGCCTTGTCTTGAAACAGTCGCTTTTAATTTTGGAAAAAATTCCAATGTAATTATAGGATATTAGACAATATGGGTGTACATAAGTGAAAATATTCAAATATCATAAAGGGTTAAAATATAAGAAAATTGGTATAATTTAAAAAATACTATTATACCTAATAATGTATAGATCATATATCTGGGAATAACATAAGAATAAATCATATATATTCAAAATTTAATATAATCATGGAATACCAGTGAATTGAGAAATATTTGTTATCATAGATATCATAACATAGTGGATTTGGTATAAAAAATTATTCCCAATTGAGTTATAGGATTAACTCACCTATTTTAAATAGTGTATCAATATCCAATCAACAATTTCTTATAGAGGATCCTTCATCACAACCTAATTATAACTTTGTATTATTTGTCAATACATGTTTGACCATTATTGTAAGAGCTATATATCATTTCCAAATAAATTTTAGTGAAATATAGTTCCAAATCATCACATAAATATTTAATACCCACATTGGTAAAAATCAAAAATATATAACTATTACATGATTAAACACCATTTGTTAAAAAATTATTTTTTTAACTTTATAATGAAAATCAAATATAGTTTTTGTATAAAAGTTTTCATAGTAATATAATTTTTTTTAATATACATCTAAAACAGAATCAATTAATTATATCATTCATAATTCCATCATTAAACATGATAATATAAACAATTTCATTTAATTTTTTGTCAAATGAAATCATATATATTTCTTTTAACTACATATTATATTTGAATAAAATCCTTGAATCATGATAATGATACAAAATAGGTAACTTAATTTGATGATAAATTTTTTGGATATATTAAAAATATCATTACAAATTCAAATAATAATCTCTCTTTTGAAAAAATATAAAATGTGAAATTTTATAAGAATAAGATTAAAATATTTAAATTTATAGTACATTAAAACATATAGATAATGTTTAAAATAAAATAAAAATTGTTGTGTAATGGTTTTTTTCAATTAAAACAATTTACAAAATCCATTTTAAACATTTTTTAAAATGGATAATTTTGAAGTCACATTCAAAGGTTATTTTAAAATATAGAATTTCAATGAATTGGAACCCTTATAAAATTGTAAAATAAACATGAATTAATAATTATTAGTATTTAAAAAATGTTATCAAAATAAAATATATTTTTTATGTGAAAATTTATGATTTTGAAAATATGGAATCAATTTTGAATATTCTGTATTGGGAAAGTAACATCATTAAAACAGTAATATATTTTAATACTGAAAATTGGTGAGTATAATTATTTTAATCATATAAAACTACACATATAATCATTCCAAAAAACGTAGATAACATTGGTATGGTTGAAATCATATTCATGAATCAAATATCCATTTAAAATATACATGTTTTTTATTAGTAATGATTGGTGAAAATGTTATTGAAATATAAAGTAGATATAATAGAATAAAAAAGGTTTTGTCAAAAAAATAAAATATATAACATAATTTACAATTTTATATCTAATAATTAATACTTATATATAATTTCAAAGTCTAAAGTTCACTATTAAACCAAATAAAATAGAATTTAGTTACAAATATCACATTCTTGAAAAATAGTTCATGGGGTCGCAAATTTTCTGGAAGGGGTTTTTGATAAAAATGTACATACTAATAAGTAAATAGAGAATATATTAATTCTATACTTAAGATATATCAAATATAATTTAAATATGTTCAATAAGAACATTTATAAATCAATAAATGATAATAGAGTTGAAAAAACGCATAAAACTGAAGGATTATTTAAATCAAAACCCACTAAAAGATATATATCGAAATTTAACATAATATTTCATGAATAAAAGGCATCTCCTGAAATGATATCTCAATGATATAATATACACAATATAAAATAAATTATGATCATAATTCACAACATGTATCAAAGAGTGGAATTTGTGATAAAGAAACACTTACCATGTTCTTCATTCATTGTACACATTCAAAATATTATCCAAATAATAAAATTATAAATATTAGTTAAAAAATATAAACCATTAAAATAATGAAGAAATTTTATACTCAACATTTATAATTATTCAATTTTTATATATTAATTATTTTTTACCATTTTTCCAGATAACGTGTTTATAATTTTATGGGGTTATAATAGATATTATGATATTTTTTCATAACACATCATTATCAAAAATATCATCATTCCCAATTCATTAGTGAGATTTGTGGGATGGTTATATTTATTTTTGTTTTTTAAAATTCATATAAGTTTTCCTCTACTCTTTACATAAGAAGATAAAATCATCACTCGACAAAGTTGGGTGATCTTTTACCCTATGTGTGGTGTTTTATTTGTTGAGTTATTATATAATTATATAATAATTTTTAAACAATAAATAAAAATACTTCAATATATTGTAATATTAATTTAATAAATTCATTATTATTTGATAACCATCAATGATTTAATTTTATTTCATTATCTATGTTGGAGGTCAAATTGAAAAAAATTGTAGACTATGACTGATGGATGAAAATGAGTTGATTTTGATGGAATATAACAAAACATGTTGAGTAATGATTTTATTTAAAACATAATATGGTAAACTCAATGAATTATATTGCATTATGAAAATTTCTTATTATTCAAAAATTTCATAGTATGAATGTAATAACCTGGATTTCACCCAAAGCCTTCCATTGTGAGAAACTGGTGTTTGAGGTGTTAGAGGAGTTGTCAGTGGTCACTTCATGAGTTTTTCAAATTTCCATGTTTTTCGATTGCATGTTAGTATGTTGGAATTTCTATACCTCAGTGTGTTTGTGCACCGAAGAGTAAGAGGAGTTGACATCGTTTAGTCAAGGGAATCGACATCGGTGAGTCGAGGGCATCCATGTCTGTAGGTTAGGGAATCGGTAGGTCATAACATCGGTAAGTTGGGGCACTGGTAGGTCATTGTGTTGGTAGTCAGTGGAATCAGTAGTTCAATATCAATGGATCAATATCTATAGTCTGCATCGGTAGATCACCCATTGGTGTCTCTGTGTCGGTGACACACCTATCAATGAATCATTTTCCGTTTTCTCAGTTATTCCTAGTTTTCCAATCCCTCCTCTTACATTTAATTTGACGTAATCCAAGATTAATGACATCTTCGTGCATTTTTAAGGGAAATTCAAATTGTATTAATTTTAACTCCAAATATCATTAGGTACTGAGTTATTTGAGATACTCAAACCACGTAATCTTGACCACTATCCCATGATAAAAATGTCTAATATACTATTCTTCCAATTTAAAATGATGTAGATCTTGAAAGCTGGGATCATTCATTACTTGTTTGTTTTTTATTTTCCCTTGGTATGTCTACAACCTTCTTTCCCAGACTAGTCATGCGCCTGTTCTAGAGCCCCTCCTTCTCAGTTTTCTTGGAGTCATGTAATACTCGCACGATCAATTATTCCTAGAGCAAGGATGAAAATTGATCCATTGATCATACACTAGGTATTTATTTTTCATCTCTTTAATTGTGTATCATGATGGGTGGGTGTAATAATGATTCCATGTGAAAAAATGTGAATCCTTCTCTTGAAACAAGAAATAAATAAGAAGTAAATTTGATTAATAGATAACATAGGTAATTAATATAAAGAGAAGAGAGTGGCCTGATGTTGATCACCTATTTTATATTGTTATCTTTTATTCTATTATGGTTTGTGTTGCAATATTCATAATAAATATCATGATTGTTGGTGGCCTTTCCATACACACTTATAATGTTTTGTTCTGTTGTGATTCATGAATAAACGGCTAAAACACAAAATGTTCTTAATGACATATAGCTAGTTAAATAAATGGACTCACCAGGATCAGACATGCATGTGATCACCACAATTATAATTAAGTCAAATTAAATAACCTATATTAGATAAATGTGAATATATTCCCATCCTATTGATACATGTGTTTGAGGGTTGTGTTGAATGGTGTGTCCTTGTGCAAGTTGTCGGGTGCTGCTATTGGGACCAAGGTTGTGGGTACACAAATGGATGGAGGATATGGACCCGTGATAAGGGTGTGGTAGGTGTGTATAGTTGGGATGTAATTTAATTCTAGTTATTGTAGGCTTAGTGTTTGTTTTTCCTTATCTGGTTTGTTGATATCTCATTCTTAGAGATATATTGATTGTGGAATGGATTACCCTATAGGTAGGAGACCTATAGCATCCCTCCTTTTTATAACATAAACTTTCATTACATTACACAAAACTGAGGATCTTTAAGGTCTAGTGTCTTGGAAACCAGGAACATAATACATGAAAAAAACATAAAACATTCTTCTTAAACACATGAAAGGAGTCTCCTTATGTTCATTCTAGGTTCATTACTGCATCTCATAACCTGGGGACATACATCAAAAGAAAGGGTGAGCGGAAGGCCCAGTAAGGGAAACAAGAGGAACATTTTACGTGTAAACTTGATATACTTCAATAAGGACATGAAAAGAACTTTAAGGCTTGAGAAAGAAATCATGAGGCATTTCATAATAAAAACAACATTTTTCCTAACTTGAAGATGTGGCTACATCATTTAACATAGACAATCATGAACATATCACCAAGGTCCATCCCCAAGGTGTCATTTGAAAATTATCAAGGTTATTCACCAAGGTATCATGAAAATTGTAATCTCTAGTGGTTACATCATTACCCAATGCATTGGAGCGATATCAGGGCGCACCCTTAAATTTGACTTTATTATCATGTGAGCCACATATATCATCATCAAACATTTCATAAATAACCCATATAGCATAAAATAAATGGGTTTCATTTCATAATCATAACGTTTTAAAAACTGCTTTAATGACATGATCTTTATGGCACTTTAAACCCACGGAAGGGAAGGTGGGTCTCATGTATGTAAATACCAAAATTTAAAATAGAACATTTTGATATATATGTGAATACCCTTGTCGAAATAAGATCTTTGAGTATTCACTTTATAACATAAAATAATTTTGAGAAAAGAGGGAGAGGCATTTTGAGACGAAAGCATAACAGCTATGTTTTGGGGTTTTAGAAAACATTGAAAAGAGAGTGGACATGGGTCACCCACTCATAAATGATCCATAAAACAGTAGGGGACATAATAAGAAGGATATATGGAAATGGTAATGAAATTTGAAGGGCATACCATTTGAAATGAAAAACACGGAAGGAAGACAAAAATTAGATTTCTCTTATGAAAATTCGGCAGCCTAACGTCGTCACTTAAACTTCAATAAAAAAGAATTGACAAGATAAAATAGGGTCCCTAATCATATGATCATAAGAGATCAGTATTATAGATATAGAGATCATACCCCAACATAATAAAAAGGAACTTGAAATACTTGACATGAAAATCGAACTTGAAAAATGAGAAGGGTGAAAGAATCCCTTAAAAATTCGGCAGCCTAACGGCGTCACTTAAACTTTCATAAAATGAAATGATGAGAGTAAGAGGGGATCTCTCATCATATAAACATGAATGGGAAGTAAGAGGAATATAAAAGAACATCCTATCACATAAAAACATGGAGCATAAAAAAATGACATAAAAGAGATTACATGAAAAGAAAGAGAGGGGTCGGATCCCTTACCTTAAAACATGACTCTTGAAACTCAAAGGATTGGACCTTGAGGGCTTGGGGGCACCTTGGGAGGACTATTTGGGAGGTAAGAAGACCAGAACTTTGTTGGGGGAGAGTTGGGAGTGAAAACAAAGGAGGAATGGGTGGGTATTTATAGGGAAAGTGAGGGGACAAAGCATTAATGGCCAAGGGACACCTCACATGTGCTTTTCTCAAACCCATGTGCTCTCCCTTGGCATTTATCATTGAGTAAGGCCACATGGGGCCCCCAAAACAATAATTCATCACCCTTGGCCGGCCAACCCTCAAAAGATCTCATGACATCATCATGACACCGTTATGATGTCATTAAACATACTGAAACCCTAAAACTGTATTTTTACTAATCACTGAAAATTCAACTTTCTCAGAAAAATCCCAAAATTTCACATTAACCAAATATCAATGATCTGATTGCAAAAATGAAATCCATTTTATAAAAATAATTTTCTAAATATTTTTAATTTAATTTTTAAATAAAAACACTATTCATCGAAAATTCATTTATTTCAGAAAAATCCCCAAAAATTACCTTAACATAATATCGATGCTCTGAGTTCAAAAATAAATTCATTTTTATAAAAATAATTTTCTAATTATTTTTAATTAAATTTTTAATTACAAAAACACTATTCATCCGAAAAAACTAATACTTGAATAATAATTAATGAAACCGTTATTTAACCATTTTATTGAATCACATTACTTAATCAAGGTGCCTAGATTATTTTAAAACTTTCTTTAAGTGATATTACTAATCCATTTGGTCACATTACTAATCCTAAGCGTAAAATCACAATTCACAATTTACTATTCATCAAAAATTAAGTTGATCTTATTAGACTCCAAATATTGTACTGAACATAATTGTAGAAGACCATTTTTTGAAAATCATTACACATTTTTTATTATTTAAGGTTTACATAAACATTTTTAAAATATCCTTTTTTTAAAATTCATAAAAAATATGCATACTATATTTATCCGGTCATTTAAAAATTCATAAACTTCATCATAAGATGAAATCCCAATTTTTATTTAAAACAAGGATTATAAAAGGTAGTTATGTTCTCGTTACATAGCCCCTTATAATACCAGCATAGGAACTAAGAGTAAGGTGTGCTAGGGTGATAGAAGCTTGGGGCGGCTCAGTCAACATTGCCCGAGTAGTAATTTCTATCAGTTTGAACTTCTCACGAAGGCGATTCCGTTCCAGCATCACATGATGAAGTTCGGCTTGGATTTGATCCAGAGAAAAGCCCAATGGTGCTACCACCTTCCCAAGCTCTGTTAGATGGGCTTCGATCGGTCCAAGACTACTAGGTGAGGCCATCGAATCTTCTTTCTATAATAATTAACCATGATTACTTATATTTAGAGACAATAATCAAAAAATTTTGTTCACAGCAGTCATATTGACCGATGGTTATATAATAGTCAAAAACTAATGATCTCATTTTAATTATAATCATGTTTATCAAATAAAACATTTTTGTTGAGTATAAAAATAAAATAAAATAACACATGAAATTAGTAAACAAGATTTATTCAAAATTTCGGGTCGTTACAATCTTCCCCCCTTAAGAAATTGCGTCCTCGCAATTTTTTTAAAAATGGGTTTTGAAATTTCATTGAAAGTCCCACATCGGAAAAAGAGTCAGTAACACTATTACTTTAAAAGAAATAAAAGGGAGTACAAAGGCCACCCGAGTTTACTCATACTAGGATTCCATGTAGGAAACATGGACATGGAGGAGGAAACAAAGGGTCACGTTCTGAGGGAGAGTGATAGAGAACATGATTAGGAGAAAGTTAACCATAAGAAAATCCCAAACTTATGATGTGTGTAAGAGGTCTTTGATTAACTTGTAGGAAACGTAAACCAACAACGTTTTTGTTTTACGTTCCTTTTAATAACTTTGAGGAATTCATTTACAACATAGAAAAAAAACATAAGGAAATATATCTACCTTCATGTAGAGTTTCATACTTTAATAAGTTTCTACCAAAACTAATCTTTTCTCCAAACGATGAGCATTCAAAACTACTTGGTGTCATCAAAACACAAGAATCATCTTCTAGAGAATCACATAATCCACAAAAGATCAATTATCTATTTCTTCTATCTTTAAACATTATCCCAAAAACAGAATGAGTAAGGTAAAACAACTCTTCAAAAGAAAGAATCCCATTGGAATGGAATCTTCAAAGTTCCATGGTACTACCCAAAGTTCATCATAGTCCATTCCATAAATAACGGTCCTTAAAATTCCTCATAATAAACCAAACTAAGATTGAAACCCAAATACAAGAAGGATTTGATAACATAGTCTTCCAAAATAAACTTCATTGTTCATCTCCGAACAACATCAACCACTCCTAACATCTTATAACAAAAGTATCTAATCTAAACATATTTAACCCAAGATAGGTTAATCATTCCCAAAAGTAACCTAAATTACTATAAATCCACCTTAAATTCATCGATTATTCAAAATATAAGTCAACCTTACTCCTCAATGAAAATACCGTTGTAATCTATTTACCTCGATCATATAGGGTCCCCAAAATAGTGAACGTCTTCCAAAATAAAAATCATATTTTAATCCCCTAATCATCTCTGTCATCTTAATATGGCAATCGTAGCATTTCCTATCACATTGGTTGTTGAGACATGTTCTTCCATTTCCCCCCATTAACTAAGAAAAGAAACTATAATTAGGGGCTTAAATACTTAGCCAATAATCAAGAAAAGAAACTTAAAGCATATAAGGATAACTTGTAGTTGAAAAGTATACCCAAACTTGTGATCCCCTAGGTTCCCATCTAGGTTATCCATGATCATATATTCTTATGTGAACCTTTATTGTATTTTATCTTTGATCCTTTAACAATGGTTCATACTAAGTTTATGAATTTACCAAAGCATATCCCCCGGGAGTGTCGTAACCAAGAGTGCAGCAAGACCCGTTGTCGTGTACCAGTTCCCGTCCGAGTCTAGCTCAAAGCGGTGTTTTCAGGTTTTACCCCTATGTACATGTGTGCCAGAGACACCTCTACCTGCTCGTATCCAGACAGGGATGTATTTGCTTGGAAACCCCTTACTCAATAATCACCAAAATACCAGGATGATTTCCTATATTTAAACTTTTCTATAGGGTTCTTCCTAAAGTTTTAATATCCTAATTTCCACAAATAACTAAACCATCCTTTGATACCAACTATAGCATCCCGCCTTTTTATAACATAAACTTTCATTACATTACACAAAATTGAGGATCTTTAAGGTCTAGTGTCTTGGAATCCAGGAACATAATACATGAAAACAACATAAAACATTCTTCTTAAACACTTGAAAGGTGTCTCCTTATGTTCATTCTAGGTTCATTACTGCATCTCATAACCTGGGGACATACATCAAAACAAAGGGTGAGTGGAAGGCCCAGTAAGGGAAACAAGAGGAACATTTTACGTGTAAACTTGATATACTTCAATAAGGACATGAAAAGAACTTTAAGGCATGAGAAAGAAATCATGAGGCATTTCATAATAAAAACAACATTTTTCATAACTTGAAGATGTGGCTACATCATTTAACATAGACAATCATGATCATATCACCAAGGTCCATCCCCAAGGTGTCATTTGAAAATTACCAAGGTTATTCACCAAGGTATCGTGAAAATTGTAATCTCTAGTGGTTACATCATTACCCAATGCATTGGAGCGCTATCAGGGCGCACCCTTAAATTTGACATCATTATCATGTCAGACACATATATCATCATCAAACATTTCATAAATAAGCCATATAGCATAAAAAAATGGGGTTCATTTCATAATCATAACGTTTTAAAAACTGCTTTAAAGACATGATCTTTACGGCACTTTAAACCCACGGAAGGGAAGGTGGGTCTCATGTATGTAAATCCCAGAATTTAAAATAGAAAATTTTGATATATATGTGAATACCCTTGTAGAAATAAGAGCTTTGAGTATTCACTTTATAACATAAAATAATTTTGAGAAAAGAGGGAGAGGCATTTTGAGACGAAAGCATAACGGCTATGTATTGGGGTTTTAGAAAACATTGAAAAGAGAGGGTACATGGGTCACCCACTCATAAATGATCCATAAAACAGTAGGGGATAGAATAAGAAGGATATATGGACATGGTAATGAAATTTGAAGGACTTACCATTTGAAATGAAAAACATGGAAGGAAGACAAAAATTAGATTTCTCTTATGAAAATTAGGCAGCCTAACGGCGTCACATAAACTTCAATAAAAAACAATTGACAAGATCAAATAGGGCCCCTCATCATATGATAATAATATATCAGTATGATAGATATAGAGATAATACCCCAAAATAATAAAAAGGAACTTGAAAGACTTGACATGAAAATCGAACTTGAAAAATGAGAAGGGTGAAAGAATCCCTTAAAAATTCGGCAGCCTAACGGCGTCACATAAACATTCATAAAATGAAATGATGAGAGTAAGAGAGGATCTCTCATCATATAAACATGAAAGGGCAGTAAGAGGAATATAAAAGAACATCCTCTCACATAAAAACATGGAGCATAAAAGGAATGACATAAAAGAGATTACATGAAAAGAAAGAGAGGGGTCAGATCCCTTACCTTAAAACGTGACTCTTGAAACTCAACGGATTGGACCTTGAGGGCTTGGGGGAACCTTTGGAGGACTCTTTGGGAGGTAAGAAGACCATAACATCGTTGGGGGAGAGTTGGGAGTGAAAACTAAAGGAGGAAAGGGTGGGTATTTATAGGGAAAGTGAGGGGACAAAGCATTAATGGCCAAGGGACACCTCACATGTGCTTTTCTCAAACCCATGTGCTCTCCCTTGGAATTTATCATGGAGTTAGGCCACATGGGGCCCCCAAAACAATAATTCATCACCCTTGGCCGGCCAACCCTCAAAAGATCTCATGACATCATCATGACACCGTTATGATGTCATTAAACATACTGAAACCCAAAAACTGTATTTTTACTAATCACTGAAAATTCAACTTTCTCAGAAAAATCCCAAAATTTCACAGTAACCATATATCAATGCTCTGATTTCAAAAATGAAATCCATTTTATAAAAATAATTTTCTAAATATTTTTAATTTAATTTTTAAATAAAAACACTATTCATAGAAAATTCATTTTTTTCAGAAAAATCCCCAAAAATTAGCTTAACATAATATCGATGCTCTGAGTTCAAAAATAAAGTCATTTTTATAAAAATAGTTTTCTAATTATTTTTAATTAAATTTTTAATTAAAAAAACACTATTCATCCGAAAAAACTAATACTTGAATAATAATTAATGAAACCGTTATTTAACCATTTTATTGAATCACATTACTTAATCAAGGTGCCTATATTATTTTAAAACTTTCTTTATGTGAGATTACTAATCCATTTGGTCACATTACTAATCCTAAGCGTAAAATCACTATTCACAATTTACTATTCATCAAAAATGAAGTTGATCTTATTAGACTCCAAATTTTGTACTGAACATAATTATAGAAGACCATTTTTTGAAAATCATTACACATTTTTAATTATTTAAGGTTTACATAATCATTTTTAAAATATCCTTTTTCTAAAATTCATAAAAAACATGCATACTATATTTATCCGGTCATTTCAAAATTCATAAACTTCATCATAAGAAGAAATCCCAATTTTTATTTAAAACAAGGATTACACAAGGTAGTTATGGTCTCGTTACATAGCCCCTTATAATACCAGCATAGGACCTAAGAGTAAGGTGTGCTAGGGTGATAGAAGCTTGGGGCGGCTCAGTCAACATTGCCCGAGTAGTAATTTCTATCAGTTTGAACTTTTCATGAAGGCGATTCCGTTCCAGCTTCACATGATGAAGTTCGGCTTGGATTTGATCCAGAGCAAAGCCCAATGGTGCTACCTCCTTCCCAAGCTCTGTTAGATGGGCTTCGATCGGTCCAAGACTACTAGGTGAGGCCATCGAATCATCTTTCTATAATAATTAACCATGATTACTTATATTTAGAGACAATAATCAAAACATTTTGTTCACAGTGGTCATATTGACCGATGGTTATATAATAGTCAAAAACTACTGATCTCATTTTAATTATAATCATGTTTATCAAATAAAACATTTTTGTTGAGTATAAAAATAAAATAAAATAACACATGAAATTAGTAAACAAGATTTATTCAAAATTTCGGGTCGTTACAAGACCTTACTTTTTTATGTTGTTGTTGCATAGAAATGTGGTTCATTGGTAATACGGTGTTATTATTAACATATATGCAGTGGGACTTCATCTAGAAATTATTGGGAAGAAGGGATATAAAGCTAGGATGTGAGAGATGGGTTTTGTAGTACAAATTTAATGTGTACTTATTGTAAATGGCTAAAAATGTGTCTTGAAATATTGGTGGATTGTGCAGTGGGACTGTAGATTTTTTTTCTTGTTGTTTTGGTGTGGTTGGGGTTGATTTTTTCCTAACAGTGCTGCGAAAAATTAATTTGAACCGCTAAATTATTAAATGGAATGATGTTAAATGAAAAATGGGTTGGGTTAGGCTTTTGAAATTTCTGTTGTGTGGTTGGGAATATAGGGGGATCAGCAAAGGTGGTATTATGGGTTGGTTACTTATTGGAAAACTATATTTTAGGATGAGTGGTTGTTTACCTATATATATAAATTTTAGTTACATAGGATTTCTATACACACAACTACCTTGTTGAGAACTATGTGACGAAAACATCCATTTCATGGGGTAAATGCCATTCACAACATCCTGGTGGGAGGATGGATAGCTTGTATCCAAATTTCATTCTGATAACCTCTTCTAGGTTCTTATAGCTCATGCATATCTAGGTAGGCTGTAATGGCCTGAAGATTATTATAGTCTATGATTATTCAGGTGATGGCATGATATAGATGAGAGGCCAAGGTGTTTGTAGTCCATGAATGTTTTCCTATTTGTCTTCATGATGAGGCCATGGTGTCTTGGGGAGGGTGAGGTAGGTGTGTCCTAGGTTTCTATGTGCATGATTTTGTGTGGTTGAGACCTAGGTGTGTGTTGGTGGGTTTTGGCAGCATGAATGTGTATGGGAAGAGTGGTTGTGTCAATACATTTTCTATTAGAAATGAGAATCTAACCAGTGGGAAAGTGGTGCAGGGTAGCTAAATAATGATGTGATTCGACTATTTGTATTCTTGACTTGCGTTATATAGTGAGTGTTCCATGGTAAGGCTGGGAATTTTAGTATACATTAGTAGGTTCACGAGGATCTAGGTTTTATCATAGAGAGATCAGTATGTTCCCTCACTTATGCATGGGTGGCTTTAGTTTTCTTATTCTATATACTTGTATAGTCACCCTACATATATAAAACGGTTTTCAGGTATCTAGGTGGACTTCGAGGACCGTGTCATACTTTAATAGCATGGGTGTCGAGATTAGTTACCATTGTTGTTTAGTCTTTCATCCTTTGGTAATTTACATTGTAATTTTTATGTAGCTTGTATCATCATTACATTTGAGCAAGAACGAGGTAAAATGGTTTATTTTGATAAATTTACTTTAGTATTTGTTGTTGTTTTGGGTTTACCATCTTACCTTCAATGTTTTTTACTATAAAAAGTGTAATTCATTCAATTTCTGTGTTTGATTCTATACCCATGGTTCCAGTTTACATTTTAGGTCATATCGATAGAGGGACATGGGGGGATATTATCTCCCCATCAACGTGGGGTAAGAAGGGCACACAACTTTGTTCTCCCATACCTCATCTTGAAGAAGGCAAGTTGTAAAAATATGGTATTAAAGGGGAGGATATTGGTGTTTGAGAGATTAGATGGACATTAGAGTATAAAAAATCAAGCATTGCATGGGATGGTATGGAAGTATTGTTGGGTGATCATGGAACGCAAAATAGGCCATGGAAGATGAGCTAGGACATATTATTTCAAGGCCCACCATTAACCCAAGCATGGAATCTTGGCATACTAAATGAAGAAGTGAGGAAACAACAATTCCAAGGTAGAGACCCTTGGAATGATACATGCATCACAATGGATTTTGTTCTGGTGTGTCCTTATTGTTTTGGGAATTTAAAATAAAATAATATTTATAAAAAAATCAAAATGAAATTTTCCACTTTATATGGGCGTATGAGTTCCTTGTTTACTATTTCACTTATGGAAAATGATGATATCCCCCATGTCGTATGAGCAGTTAAGGCTTGATAGGTTGACCTCATTGACTAGTGGATGTCTGATAGAGAGGAGGGAGATGACTATCGGAAGGATACGCTTCATGCCTTCAAGCGGAAAACTATTGGAAATACCAGGGCATCGAATCAATCATGGAGATATAGAGTTGGCTCGAGGATTTGGTGATCACATTAATCTTGATCTAGGATTCAATATATTACTGGGTTCCTCTAGCAGTGTGAATGATATGAAGATTATTGTGTCATTGGTGGACCCTTTAACTTGGGATGAAAAAGGATATTGAGGTATCATGTGTAGGCTATGAGAAGGAGTTATGTGCAGAATTTTGTTTCTTCCTCAATGAAGGATGAGAAGTGGAAAGAGCTTCCCTCCCTCCAGCAAGAGAGTATTTTTGTGAGGGAACTAGGTATCGAGTTAGAGGACCTCTTACGCTTTTCCCAGACCACTTCTCAGATGAAGAGTCATAAGCAAGATGTTTTGAGGATAAAATCCGACCCTATCTCTAGTATAGTATCAATCCTTTCACTATACATATGTATTTAGAGGATCAAAAGAATCCTAAATTAGTGGAATGTATGAAACATTTCAGAGTTTTGCAATGATAGGGTAGCTAGATGAGTTTGTAAAAAGAGAAATCTGTCAGCAGTAGGTCTCCAACATCAGGGCCTTTGTGGTTTCATCTAGTGGGGAGTACACATCAGTAGTTCGAGTTTTGATCTCCTAGTCCTCACCCTTTTCCCATGGGCTCAGCACTGAGGTTCATTGACTATAGATTCTATGAGAATCATTGGAATCAAAGCCAAATTCATGTGTTTTACAATGGGGTTGGGTCGGTTTAGTGACCACCCCAGCATCAACAATTACTAGTTAGGACCTTCCAGCAGAAGGGACAGTGACCTCCTACTCCAAATATGGTAGACAATTCTCTTCGAGGTCAACCATCGAATTTTCCTTTAGGACAATGACTTGGTTTTCGCAGAGGAGTTGTTTGATAAAGGAGAGGTCAAGGAGCTAGTTGTGGGTAGTTTCACGCCGTAGAGTTAGAACTTCTAGAAGGTCCAGAGGTTGTTCGAGGTACGATGAGTCTGTTTAGTACTATTATGTGTGGATTATTTGAATTAAGAGAGTATCACTCCATTGTTTCAACTGGTCATGGCCATGATCTAGGACCAGACATAGAGATTATTTAAAAGACCATTGTGTTTAGAATTCAACTTAGAGGTTGGACTAGTTTGTTTGATGTTTTTCGATGATGTAGACTAATGTGAGGGCCACACCAGCCTAGTAGGAATCTTCTTGTGCTATAGATGTTTCAATATGATGTCATCCTAGGCATTGACTGGTTTTTGATTTGTGCAAACTGTTATTTATAGCATCCATATAAGAGTAAAGGTCTCATATATGGGAATCCAACATATATCATTCATTGGAGAGAAAAGTTGACAGGTGGGAGACCAACATGTAGAGCCTCTTCATTCATTGCATTGCAAGATGTTCGTGGAATCAGCAGATGTATAGATAGATGATGATTTGGTGGATATCAGTGAGTTCGTGGATATCATCCTTGAAGAGGCTGTGTATATACCCATTCTAGGTGACTTTGTGTTCGGGATAAACTTTAAACCCATTACCCATATTATTTGAATGGAGCCCTATCAAATGTATCCTGATGAGTTGCAAGAGTTTTGGATTTAGGTTGACATAAATATTAAGAAGGGTTTTATCTAACCAAGTGTGTCACTATAGGGTGATCTAGTCTGGTTCTTGAAGAAGGAATACTATAGCATAGGACTGTGCACAGAATACCAGAGGTTGAATCCAGTGACATTCAAGACCTATTACCCCCTTCCATGGATTGATGATCTTTTCGACCAGATAATGGGGGTGGTTGGTGCTCTAAAATCAACCTTCGTTGTAGATATCACCAGTTGTGCATAAACCAGGGTGACATCTTGAAGACGGCTTTTAGGTGTAGGTATGGGAACATGGAGTTCGTGGTCATGCCCTTCAGTGTCATGAATGCACCAACCGTGTTCATGGGTCTCATGAAAAATGTTTTCGGTGATTACTTATTCTGGTTTTCATAATGTTCATCAATGATACCATGATCTACATGAGGACAGAGGAGGAGCATGTTGGGAAACTAAGAATAGTCTTAGAGGTCCTTCAATGCAACATGCTCAATGGAAAGTTGTCCAAGTGCATGTTCTGAATGCGAGAGGCTCACTTCCTCAGGCACGTGGGGTCTCTGAAAGGGATAGTGGTAGACCCATCAATGGTTGAATTAGTTTTTTTTATTGTCTAGGACCCAATAATGTGGTATAGGTTTATAGTTCCCTGGTCTTGGGAGGCTATTATTGGATGTTCATAACCATGTTTTCATGAGTAGAATCTCCATTGATAGCATTGACCAGAAAAGACTTGGGCATAATATGGAATGAGAAGTTTCAAGCAATATTCAGCTATATGAAGGGAAGCTATTCAGTTCCTCGTTACATAGGTTGATTGAATATGGGATTATGTTCTAGGTGTTATGTGACTCTTATGACATAGTCATGGGATGTGGGATGCTGTAGTAGTGAGTAGTAATATCATACGAGTCTTAGAAATTACCTCAACATGAACGTAGTTATGCCACCGATGATATAGATCATGGAGCGGTTGTGTTCGTGAAAATGTGGTCGAATTATTACCTCATTATGGAGAACTTTTTGATCATCTCATATCACTATATCTTGAGGTAGATGTTCTCCCAGTGGGACATGAACATTTGAAAATGAAGGTGGAAGGAGTTTCTCGAGGACTACAACTTCATTATCTTATACAGACCAAGGGTAATGTCATTATCGATTCCTTGAGTAGAAAGTCACAGAAGGAAATTTTTTAGAAATCCACGAATGCATGGAAGGCAATGGTGGTGTTGTCCACCTTTCACTTGGATTATTGGGTGGAAAATGGAAGAGGCTAACAGTTATAGATGATAGTGTAGTCTTCATTGATACTTTATGGAGTAGAGTCTTATTGGGGGACTCATAGGCTAAAGTGATGTGTGATCATGTTATTGAGGTTGATTCCATAGAGGGGTTGTCAGAGGATATCTAGAATCATATGATGTTCAGTGCGATGTTGAAGGATTTAGTGATAATTCACATGGGAGTTCTCTTGGATTTCCAGAGTTCACCCCAAGAAGTACATCTAAAAGTCTCTAAGATGTTATGAGGCCTAAGGGAATAGTTCTGTTGGCTTTAGGTGAAGAAGGTAGTGGTGAGGTTTGTGGAAAGGTGCCTTATGAGTCATCCGATGAAGGATGAACACCATGTTCCCTGTCATCAGTTACGGTGCTTGGATGTCCCCGAGTTGAAGTAGAATGAAATCCAGATGGATTTCTTCATGAGTTTACCCAAAACACAGAGATGATGCGATGACATTTGGGTACTAGTGGAACAGTTGACGAACTCAGATCACTTATTAGCAATCAAAAAGTCGAGCATAGTGGATTTCGTACGACATAGGTATTTCGGTTAAGTGTTGTGGCTCCATGAATTTTTTACATCCATTGTCTTGGATTGAGAAACATGTTTCACATCGCGAGTCTACATGGGATTATATCATGCCTTCGGAACCTAGTTACACCTCAGAACTATATTCCACCCTCATATAGATGGCCGAACATGGATAAACATCTGAACGTTGGAGGGCATGTTGTGGGCATGTGTCTTGGACATCAGAGGATCATGGGATAGACACTTTCCACTAGTATATATTTCATACAACAATAACCATCAATATACCATTGGCATCAAATCATCTGATTCCTTGTACAGAAGACTGTGTCACTCACCCATTAGCTAGATAGAGGTAGGGGATGCATCCCTTGTTACACCAGAGGTAATGAAGAGAACAATAGATAAGGTTCTACTTGTGCCTAATGGGATGAAGGAGGCTCAGGACATGACGAAGTTGTTTACCAATTATATGAGGAGGCCTCTAGAGTTCATGTTTGGGGACCACATGTTCTAAATGATATTACCTTAGTGTGGACATCAGATTTTTGGTAGAGAAATAAAGCTTTGTACCAGGTTAATTAGAACTTTCAAGGTGTTGGGATGAGTTGGTGAAGTGGAATAGCAGTCGGCATTACCATCGTTACTAGAGAAGATCCACGACGACATCTATGTATCTAACCTCCTTCGATATATAAAAAAAGTCTCCCAAATCCATGACTATTGTGAGTTGGATATCGAGGATGACACAAAATTTGGGGTGTGAACAACAAGAATTAGGGATCGTGAGGAGAAGGTGTTGGGTGGATAGACCATTCCTTTGGTTCATGTATTTTAAGGACATTTTAGCCTTTAGGATAGTACTTGGGATTTATAGGGATTTATGTTCTCTATGTAAAACTTTTTTAATAACATCTTCATGCATTTTTTGGTAAATTCATATTTTATTTTTTGAGCCTATAAATATCCTAATATCCTAGGAAATTTAAGATACTCAAACTGTGTAATCATGGCCATGATCCCATAGTTAAATGGTTTTTTAAAAATATTAGTCCAATAAAATAGGATATGGATATTATATTTTTGGATATTTCCTTCCATTTGTGATTTTATTTTACATTGGTTCAACTATATATTTTCATCCCAGACTAGTCATGCACCTATGCTAGATCCCCTCCTACTTAGTTTTCTTGGAGTCTTGTTTTTCTCGCATGATCTTCTATTCGAGGCATAAAGGTAAACATTGATCCTTTGATCATATAGTTGTGATATCTTTTTCTTCTCTATAATTTCGCATAAGTTGGTGTGGATTTTCTAAATATTCTTTATGAAGAATATGTGAATCCTTCAATTTAATTTGGTAATAAATAAGATTTAAATATCATCAAAAGATAACACATGTAAATAAAATGATGGTTGGAGAGTGGTTTTTTGTTGATCTCCAATATTATATTGTTACCTTTGATTCTGCTTTGGTTGTCATTTATGTAATCCTTTTAAAAATAATGACCATTGGTGGTCTTTTTCATAATAATAATGTTATGTTCTATTGTGATGCTTGAATAAACGTCTGGAACATAAAATCGGCCTAACAACGTAAACATGGTTAAATAAATGGATTCCCCCAAGATCAATCATTTTATGAGATTACCCTGATTATAATTAAGTGTAATTAAATAACCTCTACTTGTTAAATATAAATATATGCACATCTTATTTAAAGGTGTGGCTAAGTGCTATGTTTAATTGTGTGACCTTGTGCGAGTTTTGGTGTGCTGTTGTTGGGAGCACGATAGTGGGTACATGGTTGGAGAGAGTATTTGGTGCCATGAGAAGTGTTTGTTAGTTTTGTATAGAGGGGATGTGGGGTAATGGTTGTTACTGTGGGTATGGTACATGTTTTCTCATAGGTGGTGTGATGGTATCTCAGTCTGAGATGTTGATTTATTGTGGAATGGATGAACTTGTAGGAATCTTACCTGCCTTTGTTGTTTTGTGGTCATGGAGAGATGTTGGGTAGTGGGAATGCAGTTTATTTTTGAATTTTTATATAGTGAGACATCATTTGGTAACTGTTGGGTAGTGGGAATGCAGACCTGTGTTGTGAGATAAGGATTTTGCTGTATAATTTTGATTATTGGTTACTGGAAATGGATTAATATGTGTCATTGAGGATTAGGGGTTTGTGCAGTTGGACGGTAGTTTTGTTTTTCTAATTTATTTGTTGTGGGTGTGGTTGAGAGTAGAAAATTGTATAGAAAAAAATTAAAGTTAAATGGTTAATTAAAAAATAGAAAGTTGTTAAATGAAAAATCGGTTGGGTTATTCTTTGGTAGTGTTTGATGTGTGGTTGAGCGTGTAGGGGTAGTAGAAATGGTGGTTGTGTGGGTTGGTTACCTATTATAAACCCATATGTTTTGTTGCGTGATTGTTTACATATAAATATAAATTCTAGTTTATTGTTATTTTCATATGCACACCACCATTATTGAGCACTATGTGCTGCACACCTCCATTTTAGGGGGAGGGTGACTTTCCTAACATCCTGGTGGGAGGATGGATGTTGGGTTGATGAATTTCTTCGTCAGACCCTCTTCTAGGTAATTACTGCTCGAGCATATCTAGGTATGTTGTAATGGTATGAGGGTCACCGTTGTCCAAGATTATTCATTTGAGGGTTTGTTTTGGATGAGAGGCATAGGTGTTGGTGTGCAAGGAATGTTTTCCCAATTGACTTTCAGATGAGGCCTATGTGACTTCAAGATTTTGTTGTTGTTGTTGAGGCCTTGGTGTCTTTGGGTGGGATTGAGCATGGTTACGGCCATAATGTGAGCAGTTGGGTTGTGTTAGTGCGACTGCATATGGGATGAGTGGTAGCATCAAGATGTTAACCATTTTTATTGAGAAACTAACTTGTGGTAATGTGTTTCATTGTACCCAAATATCATGTTTTCATACTATTAAATTACATGATTTTTTTTATTTAGTGAGTGTTCCATAGTTAGGATAGGCTTATTAATTTACATGGTTTTGATTGAGTTTTATTGTTTTCTTGTAGAGACATTATTATGTCCCCTATCTTGTGCTAGGGTGACTTTAGTTTTCCTACTATAAAAAATTTTATACACACCCTACATATATAAAACAAAATTCAGGATTCTGGTATGACTTCGAGAGACATTTTTGTAACAGCCCGAGATTTTATGAAAAATATTCTTTTTATTTCACTAATGTATTGTGTTGTACGCTACACCAAAAGGATCTTGCACAACACGCATCCTTGTCTTACCTTGCATTACACGCAATCGCGACCTTCCTCGATAGCGTGTGTAATACGCAATACCGAGTTTCACTAAACAACGATGTGCTATTAAAATATTATTAAAACTAGCTGTTATGAATATTAATAACCACTTTTTAAAATTCTGTAAATCTTATTTTTCAAAATGAACTTCATTCTTGGATTCGGAGTATCGAATTTATCCTAAGGTGAAATTTTGGTACTTTTCGGATAACTTTCATATTCTGATGAATAGTAAAAAATTACTAAATTATAATTAAAAACAACTTTTTTAATCGAAATAATTAATAGTGATAAATTATTAATTTGAGTGGTTTTAAAGTATATTTAGAATATATTTTTACAATTTAATACAATGTTGGTCATTGGTTGTAATTTCACATTTAAACCAGACATAATCAAGTGTCAATCTTTTGATATATATTGTTTCCTAAAAACACGCTATTTATTTTAACAGCGAGATTTAATTATAAAATTAATTAATGAAACTTCTATGTTATGAATTTGGTAAAATAGATATCATTTTTGAATTCGGAATATGAAATATAGCTTAGGATGAAATTTTGGCATTGTTCTGAAAAACATCAATTTTTGATTAATAGTGAAACTACTAAGTGGTAGTTAAAAAAACTGAATTTTTCATAAAACTTAATTTTGCCGCTTCTGTGAATGGAATTTAGAAAATCCGAGAGACACGGTTAATATCAAGGACTAAAATGTGGTTCAATGAGATGAAAATAATTTTTTGGTGAATAGTAACTTTTTACTTTTTAACCGCGGTTAATAGTAAATAGGGTAACTAAGGGTAAATATGATATTACTATTACCCTAACACATGTCCTAATTCTATTGGACAAGTGTAATTCGACCAAAAACAAACTTAGGAATAAAATATGACCATTTAGGCCCACTTGGATTAGATTAGGACATTTATTTAAAGAAAGGTTAAAATAGTTAAAATCAAAGTTTAATAAGTAAATCATTTTTAATATGGGGTTATACATAAGATAAATTCTATTGTAAATATTTATTAGAAATCTAAAAAGAGTTCCTACATGATGGTATTTTATTTGTAATTTTTAGACATAAAATAATTTAATTTATTTATTACACAATGATGATGCAGTAATTATCTTATTAATGAAATATTGACATAATTGATGTTATAAACACCAAAATAAATGTAATTTGAGATTTTTTATGAATTCCACTAATTTTCTAGGTTACTATGATATATTAATGTTGATTTAATCAACTTGGTTCGAACATTTAATTCTGTTATGACTTTCACAAAAATCATATATCAAATAGTGTCAAAATTGACACAAAATAGTTTTTAAATCAAATATTATATTATTAATGGTTATTGTATTCCTAAAAATCTAAGGTTCGGCCAAATGACTTAGATAAGGATATATATATTAATAATAAACAATTTGGGGTTCGTTTGGCATTTATAGTAAGTTTATTAACCATATAGTGAAAGAAATCAAAAAGACATGGTAAAAGTTAAATTATTTAACTTAGAGTTAAATTATTTAACTTAGAGTTAAATTTAATTGATAAGGTTAAAATAATATCCTAGACTTCTCTAAATTCTATTGGTTGATAGGATTTCGACCCCTCCCCACCTTATCTTCGAAATAAGACCCTTTGGAACCATTATAAACCGATTTTGACTTTAATATAAAATAATATTTTGAGATATTCCTAAGGTGCCCCTCTCCTCCCTTATAAAAGGACACCTCCTCCCCCTCCTCCTCACACCAATTTGAGCACTCAAGCTCGGCCAACCCCTGCCAAAATCTCTTCTCCACTTCCCTAGAAACATCATAGAGGTTCTGGTCTTCCTCAAAGACCAATTCTAGTGCCCTAAGAGGAGGTCTCAAAGAGGCACTTCAAAGAAGAGGTAATTACCGTTACCAATTCTTTCATCTTTATTTCTTCTTCCACTTCTTCTTCTTAGGTTGTTTCATTATAAAGTAATAAAATCAGTATCACTCATATACTGATATGTTATTATAAGTATGAAACAACCCTATTTCACCATCTATCCATCCTACGGAAAAAGAAATCACCGCGCGTGCGTACGTACGGAATACCGTCTCCACGCCGTGGTGTAATCTATTTTCCACCACCACCTTACATGGATGGGTATAATGGTGTAAAGAATAACTATACATAGTTATTACAACATCATATTGATTCTGATATATTGTATAATCCACTCCAATTCAATTCAATATTTATAGAAATGATATCATCGCTCGTGCGTACGTACGGACTACCGTCTCCACGACGCGATGAGATTCATTCTCCATGTTAACCATTTAAGAATGTTTATAATGTATATATAAGAAATAATAATGAAATATATGACATTATAAAGCTACTGGATTTATGTATATATATACATATGTATGTCATCTACTTACTTCCATTTCAAGACAATAAGGAAAGAAAAACAGCGTTCATGCGTACGTACGGACTACCGTCTCCATGAACGGTGTTTTTCATTTTATTTATCTATCTATTATATATATATATACTGAATATATATGATATATAAATCATATTTTATATTCTGGAAGTAAGTAAATCATGATATAAGTAATAATGGTGTCAAGAACAACAAGTCAAAACACCTACGATAAATGAAACGATTTTACCCAAAACGCTTCTTTAACATGGAATTTACAAAAGAACGGGTAATATAATGTCATAAGTGAACCATATATGATATCATAACAATGAATATGATTCTGTAATAAGTCAATGACATTATTTAAATCATTATACAGGAGGTTCGGACACATACGAAGCAAATTGGACCTAAGGTAAGGGAAATATCACAATCTCATTTTTATCCGAGATTGTTTGTACTTTGAAAGTTACTGGGGTGTATTTTATCATCAAAATCCATGTTTCCTCAGTATGTAATGTTATTTCCATCCACCTTCAATTTTTTAAATCCAAATTTACCCTTCGGTGAGTTTTTATTAAAAGATATGAAAGGAATCTTTTGTCGTTTTTTGTACGAGGTACTTTTTGACTTTTCCGACAAAAGTACGAGAAGAATGTTTTTTTTAACTTATACAGCATGAACGGATTTTTACGGTTTTATAAAGCCTTATTTTCATGAAGCTTCCTTCAAAATATTTCATGAATATTTTCAATAAAATCTCATTCTTTTAAAATTTCATGACGTTTTCTGAAAAGAAATTGATTTTGAAGAAGAAAGGATATTTTCCTCAATAATTCATTTCAAGTGTTTTGTCAAACATATTTTTCATCTAAGATAATAAAGGGTTCTGTATTTATCCTTATTATTACATGGATTTGATTATGTTGTGATGGAAATATTTTTATGAATTCCTTTATCTTATATGATGTCATGTTGTTTAAGAATCCCATTTTTATTACATGGGTTACGCTATGATGTATGGTTTATGATTATGTGGCACACATAAGAATGGTATCATTATGAGATGGGTGGGACCTATATCTCCCTCCAATGCATTGGGTAAAGATTTTATATCTCATGAGATAGACATGGCTGGAATGGTAGGTTATACCAGTTCAGTGAAACAGGACTAAAACGAGGGTTACTCGATTCAGAAAGGGACTTTGTCCACTAAGATAGTCTTGTAAATGAGTCTTGACTAACAAGAAATGATTCTCTATGATAATGTGTGAATGCCAAAAAGTTTCATGTTTTAAGTTATGATTATTGGTATTTCATTTTCAATTCTATGATTTATCCCATGTTATGATATTATGAGCTCTTTTGCAGGTCAAGAATTCCAAAAGCAACGTTCTTATGTATATGATGTGATTGATATTTCTTTTTTTTACCCTTACTGAGCATTTGAGCTCACCCTTTTTTGTTTTTTTCTTTCCCCATGATATAAAGAAAGGTTTTAGGTAAAAAAAAAGGGGAAGATCTTTATGGGAGATATTGAAGATCTTTCACCACATTTAGAAGATTACGTTCCGAGTTTCCAAAGACACTAAACTATTACGATCCTTGTGTGTGTGTTTTTCTTATGTAATAAGTATTCCGCAAAAGTAATGTAAAGTCCATGTACGTCAAGCTTAGGGTCTCTACAGTTGGTATCAGAGGAAAGGTTTAGTCAACCTTTGGAATCTAGGATGCGAAAACGTTAGTGAGATCCCTAGAGATATTTCTAAGGTATGTCTAGGGATGTCCCTAGGGATAAGTATACGTATAGGTTATAGTAATAGAATTACGCTAACGATCATAGAATTAAACCTAAGATGTTGGATATTGAAGGTACTCCCCCTTTATTATGTTGTTTTCCCTAGCATGATTTTTGCCTCTCACACTATTCTTTTTGGGTTTTAGACGATGGCTGGAACCCGAAGGAACCGTGTTGATCAATGCAATGGACAATGCAACGATTGCCCTCCTGAACAAACAAATGTTATGGGAGATGGAGTGCAAAATCTTATTGCTATACTTACACAAGATATGAATCATTCTGGACTTCCAAATGAGCAGAGAAGGGAACAATATTCTATTGAGTCCTTCATGAGGCAATGTCCACCTTCTTTCAGTGGGTCTTATGATCCACTTGTGGTTGAACAATGGATCTGTACTACTGAAAAGATATTTTCAGTTCTTCAATGTTCTGAACATGATAAAGTCATCTTAGCAGTATATCGTTTGGAAGGTGAAGCTGATCAATGGTGGAATCTTATCAAGAATACGAGGCCAAGAGATGAAATTGAGTCCATGGAATGGGACGAGTTCAAGAACTTGTTTTTCAGTAAGTACTTCCCTCATATTCTTCGAACACAGATGGAGAAAGAGTTTCTTGAACTGAAGCAAAGGGACGATGAATCTGTTGGTACCTATGAAGCAAATTTTACAAGACTTGCAAGGTATGCTTCTGGAATTATCATCCAACCTGAAAGTAAAGTTGATCGATTTTTCAGTGGCTTAAAACCAAGTCTTCGAAGGGCATTAGCTATAAGAGACTTCAGTAGCTATGAAGAAATTGTGCGTTGTGCTATCAAGGTAGAAATGGAAGTTGGTGTTACATATCCATCTCATGGTTTTGACAAGAAACGAAAGATGGAGTTCAAGGAGAAATCTCAGAATAATGGTGAAAAGAAGATGAATGTTTCCTTATGCACAAAGTGTGGAAAGAAGCATGGTGGAGATTGTCTTCAAGGGACTAGAAAATGTTTTAAGTGTGGAAAAGAAGGTCATCGAGCAGCTGAGTGTCGAAGTAATGGAAAAAGGGTTTCTAATGATGTGAATAAAGCAAACACTGCAGAGAACGCACCGCCAACACTTCAATGCTTCAAGTGCAAGGAAATGGGGCATTATGCTAATAATTGCCCTAATCCAAGGGTTAGTGATGATCAACATGAGCAACCACTGAAGGCAAAGGAAAAAGGGAAATCACATGCGATCACTATTGGCAATGTTGAATATGACAACGATGTGGTGGAATGATTAAGTGTTTATGTAATGGGATTTCAAAATAATGTTATATCATTGAGTAATGCAATATTTATTGATGTGGTATTCAAAGTGATTGAGATATTTTTTGGAAATAAGATGATATGCGCATAATGAAGACGAGAAAATGAAATGTTTAATAGTATTCATGAGCTCATGATTGATATAAGGACTAAGTGATATCATGGTTTGAGTATATAGAATTTTGAGGATTTTGGTATGTGGAAAGTGTTAACTTTTAACTGCACTCATGTTTTCACTAAGGTATTCATGAGAATACACGATTAAGGACTTTGAATGTTTGGAATGTGACCAACAAGACATATCTTATGATATGTGGGGATCAACGACAGTATTAAATCTCTGGTAATCGTTGTCACTATATTATGAGACTGGACTGTAGTATTATGTATAAGCCTAAAGATTAGACTGCATTATGTTGGACATAAGTTAGTATTGTTTAAGGATAGAAGTTTTTTCGATATTATTGATGGGATGTTATAGTAATATAGTTTTATAAAAAGGACAACCTGCAGGACGGGCGACAGCCCATCGCTTCGGACAAGGCTGTGGGAATCGAACCCACAACCAAAGTGCGACTGGCCTTTATCGCCTACCACTGGCCTATAGGAAGTCCCTGTTTAGTAGAAACTAGTTTTATTATATTAAGCAGTATGATATATGAAGTATAAGTCCATTTTAGGAACCATATGTGATTAATCTCACTATAGATCGACTTATGTATATAATTTTTGCTAACCTTTTGAGACAGATGGAATGACCCGTCATTCTATCACATGATCTGCTAACACTTCACGAATAACAAATTCAACTTCATTTATTTAAGAGATGAAGTGGAAATTGTTAAAGGCACGAACAACAGTGAGATTGTACCAAAATAAAGTGAGTATTTATTCTAATTTAAATTCTGTAACTTTAGGGAAATGATCTTGAAAACCAAAAATGTTGTCCTAGTGATCTTATACATGATTAATCAGATGGTACCTTATATCATCACAAATCTATGGATTTTTGATTACTGGCTTTTCCATAGCCATGTTCTCTACCACTCTCCATCAGAACATGATGGTTAGATTTCTCTTCTATATCCATATTTTCACCTATGTGGAAACCCAGTGATTAGTTTATTTGGGTAATCGTTACATTTCATACTTTAGTTTTTAAAGCCAAGTTTTGGTATTCCTTTTTACGATGTGGGTTTCTATTAAAGAAACTTTCGAATAGTAAACCATTTATAACCCCGACGAATTTCGAGGGCGAAATTCATTTTAAGGGGGGTAGAATGTAACAGCCCGAGATTTTATGAAAAATATTCTTTTTATTTCACTAATGTATTGTGTTGTACGCTACACCAAAAGGATCTTGCACAACACGCATCCTTGTCTTACCTTGCATTACACGCAATCACGACCTTCCTCGATAGCGTGTGTAATACGCAATACCGAGTTTCACTAAACAAAGATGTGCTATTAAAATATTATTAAAACTAGCCGTTATGAATAGTAATAACCACTTTTTAAAATTCTGTAAATCTTATTTTTCAAAATGAACTTCATTCTTGGATTCGGAGTATCGAATTTATCCTAAGGTGAAATTTTGGTACTTTTCGGATAACTTTCATATTCTGATGAATAGTGAAAAATTACTAAATTATAATTAAAAACATCTTTTTTAATCGAAATAATTAATAGGGATAAATTATTAATTTGAGTGGTTTTAAAGTATATTTAGAATATATTTTTACAATTTAATACAATGTTGGTCATTGGTTGTATTTTCACATTTAAACCAGACATAATCAAGTGTCAATCTTTTGATATATATTGTTTCCTAAAAACACGCTATTTATTTTAACAGCGAGATTTAATTATAAAATTAATTAATGAAACTTCTATGTTATGAATTTGGTAAAATAGATTTCATTTTTGAATTCGGAATATGAAATATAGCTTAGGATGAAATTTTGGCATTGTTCTGAAAAACATCAATTTTTGATGAATAGTGAAACTACTAAGTGGTAGTTAAAAAAACTGAATTTTTCATAAAACTTAATTTTGCCGCTTCTGTGAATGGAATTTCGAAAATCCGAGAGACACGGTTAATATCAAGGACTAAAATGTGGTTCAATGAGATGAAAATAATTTTTTTGGTGAATAGTAACTTTTTACTTTTTTACCGAGGTTAATAGTAAATAGGGTAACTAAGGGTAAATATGATATTACTATTACCCTAACACATGTCCTAATTCTATTGGACAAGTGTAATTCGACCAAAAACAAACTTAGGAATAAAATATGACCATTTAGGCCCACTTGGATTAGATTAGGACATTTATTTAAAGAAAGGTTAAAATAGTTAAAATCAAAGTTTAATAAGTAAATCATTTTTAATATGGGGTTATACATAAGATAAATTCGATTGTAAATATTAATTAGAAAGCTAAAAAGCTTTCCTACATGATGGTATTTTATTTGTAATTTTTAGACATAAAATAATTTAATTTATTTATGACACAATGATGATGCAGTAATTATCTTATTAATGAAATATTGACATAATTGATGTTATAAACACCAAAATAAATGTAATTTGAGATTTTTTATGAATTACACAAATTTTCTAGGTTACTATGAAATATTAATGTTGATTTAATCAACTTGGTTCGAACATTTAATTCTGTTATGACTTTCACAAAAATCATATATCAAATAGTGTCAAAATTGACACAAAATAGTTTTTAAATCAAATATTATATTATTAATTGTTATTGTATTCCTAAAAATCTAAGGTTCGGCCAAATGACTTAGATAAGGATATATATATTAATAATAAACAATTTGGGGTTCGTTTGGCATGTTATAGTAAGTTTATTAACCATATAGTGAAAGAAAACAAAAAGACATGGTAAAAGGTAAATTATTTAACTTAGATTTAAATTTAATTGATAAGGTTAAAATAATATCCTAAACTTGTCTAAATTCTATTGGTTGATAGGATTTCGACCCCTCCCCACCTTATCTTCGAAATAAGACCCTTTGGAACCATTATAAACCGATTTTGACTTTAATATAAAATAATATTTTGAGATATTCCTAAGGTGCCCCTCTCCTCCCTTATAAAAGGACACCTCCTCCCCCTCCTCCTCACACCAATTTGAGCACTCAAGCTCGGCCAACCCCTGCCAAAATCTCTTCTCCACTTCCCTAGAAACATCCTAGAGGTTCTGGTCTTCCTCAAAGACCAATTCTAGTGCCCTAAGAGGAGGTCTCAAAGAGGCACTTCAAAGAAGAGGTAATTACCGTTACCAATTCTTTCATCTTTATTTCTTCTTCCACTTCTTCTTCTTAGGTTGTTTCATTATAAAGTAATAAAATCAGTATCACTCATATACTGATATGTTATTATAAGTATGAAACAACCCTATTTCACCATCTATCCATCCTACGGAAAAAGAAATCACCGCGCGTGCGTACGTACGGAATACCGTCTCCACGCCGTGGTGTAATCTATTTTCCACCACCACCTTACATGGATGGGTATAATGGTGTAAAGAATAACTATACATAGTTATTACAACATCATATTGATTCTGATATATTGTATAATCCACTCCAATTCAATTCAATATTTATAGAAATGATATCATCGCTCGTGCGTACGTACGGACTACCGTCTCCACGACGCGATGAGATTCATTCTCCATGTTAACCATTTAAGAATGATTATAATATATATATAAGAAATAATAATGAAATATATGACATTATAAAGCTACTGGATTTATGTATATATATACATATGTATGTCATCTACTTACTTCCATTTCAAGACAATAAGGAAAGAAAAACAGCGTTCATGCGTACGTACGGACTACCGTCTCCATGAACGGTGTTTTTCATTTTATTTATCTATCTATTATATATATATATACTGAATATATATGATATATAAATCATATTTTATATTCTGGAAGTAAGTAAATCATGATATAAGTAATAATGGTGTCAAGAACAACAAGTCAAAACACCTACGATAAATGAAACGATTTTACCCAAAACGCTTCTTTAACATGGAATTTACAAAAGAACGGGTAATATAATGTCATAAGTGAACCATATATGATATCATAACAATGAATATGATTCTGTAATAAGTCAATGACATTATTTAAATCATTATACAGGAGGTTCGGACACATACGAAGCAAATTGGACCTAAGGTAAGGGAAATATCACAATCTCATTTTTATCCGAGATTGTTTGTACTTTGAAAGTTACTGGGGTGTATTTTATCATCAAAATCCATGTTTCCTTAGTATGTAATGTTATTTCCATCCACCTACAATTTTTTAAATCCAAATTTACCCTTCGGTGAGTTTTTAGTAAAAGATATGAAAGGAATCTTTTGTCGTTTTTTGTACGAGGTACATTTTGACTTTTCCGACAAAAGTACGAGAAGAATGTTTTTTTAACTTATACGGCATGAACGGATTTTTACGGTTTTATAAAGCCTTATTTTCATGAAGCTTCCTTCAAAATATTTCATGACTATTTTCAATAAAATCTCTTTCTTTTAAAATTTCATGACGTTTTCTGAAAAGAAATTGATTTTGAAGAAGAAAGGATATTTTACTCAATAATTCATTTCAAGTGTTTTGTCAAACATATTTTTCATCTAAGATAATAAAGGGTTCTGTATTTATCCTTATTATTACATGGATTTGATTATGTTGTGATGGAAATATTTTTATGAATTCCTTTATCTTATATGATGTCATGTTGTTTAAGAATCCCATTTTTATTACATGGGTTACGCTATGATGTATGGTTTATGATTATGTGGTACACATAAGAATGGTATCATTATGAGATGGGTGGGACCTATATCTCCCTCCAATGCATTGGGTAAAGATTTTATATCTCATGAGATAGACATGGCTGGAATGGTAGGTTATACCGGTTCAGTGAAACAGGACTGAAACGAGGGTTACTCGATTCAGAAAGGGACTTTGTCCACTAAGATAGTCTTGGCAATGAGTCTTGACTAACAAGAAATGATTCTCTATGATTATGTGTATATGCCACAAAGTTTCATGTTTTAAGTTATGATTATTGGGATTTCATTTTCAATTCTATGATTTATCCCATGTTATGATATTATGAGCTCTTTTGCAGGTCAAGATTTCCAAAAGCTACGTTCTTATGTATATGATGTGATTGATATTTCTTTTGTTTACCCTTACTGAGCATTTGAGCTCACCCTTTTTTGTTTTTTCTTTCCCCAGGATATAAAGAAAGGTTTTAGGTAAAAAAAAGGGGAAGATCTTTATGGGAGATATTGAAGATCTTTCACCACGTTTAGAAGATTACGTTCCGAGTTTCCAAAGACACTAAACTATTACGATCCTTGTGTGTGTGTTTTTGTTATGTACTAAGTATTCCGCAAAAGTAATGTAAAGTCCATGTACGTCAAGCTTAGGGTCTCTACAATTTTAGACAATACGAGATCGGGTGTTCGGATTAGTTGATATTGTTTATTATTCTCTTTTTCTTTTTTGCATTACTTTGCAGTGTTTTTTTACTTTATTTAGCTTTAATTTTTAATAAGCATGTGGGAAATGTGATTTTGGCATTACATAGACAATATTATTTGTAGTTTTTTTGGATTTACCAAAATATCTCCTAATCTTGTTCATAAAAATGGTAATGCCTTCCATTTCTCTAATTAGATTCTATACCCGTGGTGCAAGTATCCACTCCATTTTATATCTAAGGAAAAACTCAAAGTATATTATATCTCCATTAACTTGATGAAAGAATGGAATGGATCTTTTCCATCACTTCCCTCATCTTGAAGATGAGAAGTCTTGAAAAATTATTATCAATTGAGAGGATTTTGGATTTTGAGTGATATGATGTATTTTGGAGTAAGGAAAATGAAGAATTTTATGGGATGGTTGGGAAGCGGTTTTGCGAGATATTGGCATGTGAAATAGGCAGGGGAATACCTGCTAGGATATGGGATTTTAGGTCCCCCCCATGATCTGATGTAAGGACATTGGGCCAGCTAAACGACCAAGTGTGGATATTCCAATTTCTGGGTAGAGACCCTAGGAAGAAAACATGCATCATAATAACATGTTTTCTTATGTTTCATGGTGTTTTTTTAATTTTAAATTAATGATGTGTTAAAATATATTTATAAGTAATTTTACACAACAGTCAGGCATAAGAGTTCAATGTTTATTTTTTATGCTATGGAACGGAAAAATCACCTGAATGGTGTAAGAGGAGTTGAGTCCAGACAGGTTGACCTGGTTAATAAGCATATGATAGATCATGAGGAAGAAGATGACAATTGGAAGAATAATCCTCATGCAATACAAGGAAAGAATCTGGGAAAGACTGACGACATAGTCTCAGACATGGAGAAAATGAGTTGGATTGAAGAGTTAGTGATTGCTTTCAGCTTGATATGGGATATGATAGAGTACTGAGTTCCTATGGTAGTGGTGTCGATATGAAGTGAAACATAAGAGTGGTGGACCCTTTAATGTAGAGAGAGGAAAGAGACTGAGCACTCATCAGATGGATTTGAGAGGGCGTTCTTGTTGGATTTTGATTCTTCCACGATGAAGGTCGAGAAGAGGCAGGAGATAATCTCCCTCCAGGAGGTGTGTATGTCTCTGAGAGAATTGGGGATGAATATCTTGGATTTCCTATTCATTTAACTACATCACCTTCAATATGAGGAGTCCCAAGATAATGCTTAGATGAGGATGTCTGTCCCACCCTTTAGTATGTTGTCACTGCTTTCACTCTACTTGCGTACGTAGTGGTTCAGAAAAAGGCCTACATAGTGGAAAGGATTAACTCACAATGAGGTGTGCCATGAGAGAGGATCCACCCAATTTTTCCAAATGAGATAAACATCAGTCACAGGTCTCCAGCATTAGGGCTTTCCAGGTTTCGACTAGTGGGGAGTAGACCTCAACGTTTCTAGTTTTGATCTCCTAGACCTTTCCCATTCCCCATGGGCCCGACACCATGGTTATTTTTTTGTGGATTCCATAGGAATCTTTAGAATATGTGCCTAGTAAAAGCTCCGTACAGTGGAGGTGGGAATCTTCAGTACCTACCTATGCCTCATCAGTAAAATTTCAGGCCCTTTCTAACTATTTGGGCATCAAGCTCTCTCTCCACCGAGGGTAGATGGTGATGAGTGAGTACGAAATTAGTGTACTTCTTAGGGACCTTGAACAGGGCGCGGTTGGGGAGGTGGTCAATAGTAGAAAGGTATATACGATGGGTTTGGGATATTTTACGCCATATTTTTAGCAGTTTTAGTAGTTCCAGAGGTTGTTCATGGTATGATCAGTCTGTTTAGTACACTTGTGTGTGAATAATTTCATTTAGGATCCTCTCACTACATTTTTCACCCCATATAGCCAATGATCTGGGACAATAAGAAGAGATATTTCGGATTCTTCTGGTGTTGTGTATGGAAGTAGGACGTTAGACCAGTCAGATTGATATTTTTCGATGATGAATATTGTGTTGGTCCACCCCAGTCCAATGTGGATATACTTCTACTATATTTGTATCCATACGATGTCATCGTAGACATTGACTAGTTTTTTTTTCTATGCACACAGTTATTGAATTCCTCCCAAGAAGTGTCATATTCTCAGATATGGGTGGCCAACACATATATTTTGGTGAAGAGTGTAATTTTTAGGATGAAAGCTGGTGTGTGGAGAACCTCTATTTTTTATTGGCTGAGATTTTAGTAAAATCAATAGATATTGAGATGGTGTATGTTTTGGGGGTTTTCAGTGAGTTCTTTGATCTCTTTCCTGAAGAGATTGTTATTGTACCCCCTTGACGTGACATTGAGTTCTGAATATACATGAAATCTAGTTCCCATACTATTTTTGATGACTGCCTATATATTGGAGATTTATGAGATGTGGGAGTTGCGGATTGAGGTTAACGACCTAATGAGGAAAGGTTTCTTCTAGCCATGTGTCTCACAAAGGGGTCCTTCTGCCTTGTTCTCAAAATGGTGGAGAGTGTCCTAAGACCGTGCATAAACAAATGAATGCTAAATAATGTTAAAATTAAGAACATTTATCCCCTTCCAAATATTGATGATCATTTATACCAATAAACTAGAGTAGGATTCTCTTATATGATTGACCTACAATATAGAAGTCAATATGTGAGGGTAAAAGAGGGTGACATCTCGAAGAGTGATTTCAGGTGCAGGTATGGGAACTTCAAGGTAGTATTCATTCCATAAGGTGTCAAAAATTCCCCATCCATGTTCATGGGTATCATGAACACTTTTTTCTGTGAGTAGCATGATAGGCTGGTAATAGTGTTTAGCGACAATATCCTAATCTACATGAGGTCATAGGAGGAGCATGCTAGGAATCCGTGGACTGTATTGGAGGTCTTATGACACTACCAAATCTATGGAAATATTTCCATGTTCATGTTATCAATGTTATAGTTTCACTTATTAAGGAAGTTGATGTCTTCACAATGGATATTGGTATACCCTTAAAAGGTGTAAGAATTTTTCTTTTAGGGAGAACCTATGAATGTGGAGGAGGTTTATAGCCTCTATGGCCTAGTAGGATACTATCATAGGTTCATACCCAACATCTCTTGAGTTACATATCCATTGACAGTGTTGACTAGAGATGATTAGGTCTTCATATTGAATGGTAAGTGACAAACAACATTCATCTATCTAAAGGAGAAGCTGTTCAGTGCCCCAATACCTCAGTTTAGAAAAGAAGGGGTGATGTTTGAGGTGTTCTATAATTCATTCATCCAAGGGTTGGGATGTGTGCGGATCCTAAAGCAATGAGTAATATATTATGGGTCTAGGAAATTATGTACCCATGAATATAATTATTCCAGCCATGATGTAGATCATGTAAAGGTCGTGTTCACAATGATGTTGTGTCATAATTATCCCATTGGGGGAGCTTTGTTATCTTCAAATATCAAAATATCTTGATATATATCTTCTCCTAGTGAATCCTGAACCTATGACAGTGAAGGTGGAAAGATTTTCTCTAGGATTATAACTTTTATAATTCTTATAACCCAAGGAAGGAGAATGTGGTGGACGATTCATTTAGAAGGAAGTCACAAAAGGAGGTATTTATAGAATACACATATACTTGTAAGGTGATGGAGGAGTTGGCCGCTTTGTGCCCTGTTTTAGGGAAGGATAGTGGTACAAGCTACCTGTTTCCGGTGATAGTGTAATATTCCTTGGTTCGACAGGTATAGAAGTCCAATGGCTGGACTTAGAGACTGAAGTAATGTGTGAATATATTTTCTAGTTTGATTCCCATGAGGGGTGGTTTAGGGATATCCAAAATTATATTTTGTTCCATGGGAAGCTATTTGTCCCAATGGAAATGCACGAAGGAGTTATCTGTGACTTCTATATCTCACACCTTGTGGTGCTTCCAGGAGTCTCTAATATTTTTTGATGCCTAAGGAAATAATTTTGGTGGCCTGGGCTGAAGTGGGTAGGGGCATAGCTTAGGCATGATGCCTAATGTGTTAGCAGGTGAATACACAACACCGTATTCCAATTGGTCTATTGTAGCCCTTGGATGTTCTTTAGTGGGAGAGGGATGAAAACTCAATGGATTTTTTCACTCGTTTACCCATAACTATATTGGGATTCGATTCCATTTGGTCAATAGTGGACCAGTTGATGAAGTCGACATATTTATTGGGGATCAAGTAGTCGAGCATAGTGGATTCCTTAAGACAGAGGTACGTAGGTGAAGTGGGGATGCTCCATGGAGTTACATGAATCATTGTCTCATATCTAAATACTTAATTCACATCCCGATTCTGGAGGGGATTGGAGAATAAATTTTGAACCCAATTATTCCTTAGCACTACATTCCACCCTCATACAGATGGGAATATAGAGAAAACCATCTAGACATTTGAGGACATGCTTCGGGTGTGTGTATTGGACATTAGAGGATTGTGGGAATGAGACAAACCTAGGAAGTTTTTTCTTACAAATTTTTTTTTGTCACTCTATAATTATCATGGATTTATTGGTACTCTTTTGCGAAAATTAATGTCACACATCAGTATTCAGGATAGAGGTGGGGGTAGAATCCCTTCTTAGACTAGAGGTAGTGAAGTGGATAACATAGATGGTTTAGCTTGTGCATAAGAGGAGGATGTTCTCTCAGGATAAGAAGAAGTTGTATCTATGGATATGAGGATGTCACTATATTTTTTGGTTGGGGACAACATTTTTATAAAGGTATCCCAGCGGTATGGACAACACTTGTTTGGTAGAGAAAGTAGGCTTTCTCCAAGGTTCATCTGAACATTTGATCTGTTTGGATGAGTTGGAGAGGGGGAATATCCATTGGCGTTGCCACCACAATAGAAGAAGATCCATGCCATCAACCATGTATCTTAGCTCCATAGATATCTCCACGATGAATGCCATGTCTTTGACCAGGGAGAGTGAGATATTAAGGACGATAAAGAATTCATGGAGAAACCAGTATGAATCGATGATCATGAGTAGAAGGTGCTTCATGGACAATCCAATCCTTTTGTTTATGTGTTATGTTGGATTGGTAGCATTGATAATTGAACATGGTAATGGGAGGAAGTAGTGAATTCCTAGTACACTGAGATGTTCTATGGTTCTCTACAATTTTTCCTCAAAAAATCTTTCAATGTAATGTAAGACCTTTCTTAATGTATGTTAATTTAATTATTCATTCACTAATTTGGTTTAATGTCCTCACAATTGGAATTAGTGACCATAATCCCTAATCAACACACAATAATGAGTATTTGATTAAAACCAGGATGGAAAGATAGTGCCACCCAAAGAAAATAGTATCTTGACATGGAGGAAGGAACCACCTAATCCATTTATCTAGATTATGTGACCTTTAATGTTTTTGTCATAATTTGGGGATGTAGAGAGGTAGTGATTCTACATTTTTATATGGATAATTGATAAAGAGGTGTTCTAGGAATTCAATTTCATCACTTGAGATTTAAAACAAAACAAGATGGTTTACTGTTGAGAGGTATCTTAAGGGATTGTTGTTCGGACCTCATTTTCATCTAGGTTAGTTTTGAAAATATTTGGGACTAGGATAGTTTGAGAGGTTTCTGATGTAATAATCTGAATTTCCCCTAGACCCTTACATTGTGGGAAACAAGTCTTTTAGGTGTTCAAGGAGTAGTCGGTGGCTCACATTAATAGTTAGATAAAATTTCCAGTTTTCCATCGGCATGTCAGTATATGCGCATGTTAGTGAATCGATGTGTCAATGCATTAGTGTATCAGATTCATTATCATCACTGAGTTATGGGTGTCGATATTAGTGAGTCTAATCCATCAGTGTCGGTTGGTTGAGGCGTTAGTAGATTCAGGTGTTGGTATTTTTTTGAGTTTGTTGGTCGTGCCATTGGTAGATCAACATCTGTGGTTCAGTATTGGTAGGTCACATCAGTATCTCACCCATAGGTGGCTCAACATCATTGACTCACCAATTAGACTCATTTGCACTTTTCCCCATTTTTCCTAGTTATATAGTCCCCCACTTTTACATTTTATTTAATATAAACCAATATTAATGACTTATATATGTTTTTATGGGTGTTTCAAATGTTATTGATTGTATAAAAAAATATACTAATGTAGCAGTCAATTTGAGGTAGTCAAACCACATTATTATGACCATGATCCCAAGATTAAATGTATTATAACGAACTATTCCTTTAAAATAGGATCTATCACATTAACTATATGATATTCCAATCCATGTGTGTTTTCCATTTCCCTTTGTTATGTATAGAGACTTCCTTCCTTGACTAGTCAATCCCCTATACTAGAGCAAGTCCACATTAGTTTTCTTTGATATGTGTGCGGCTGATGTGATCCCTTATTCATGGTGAAAAGAGTAACATCGATCCATTGGTCATCCGGTATAGAAATCTATTTTGTATCATTAATTATGCATTATGGGAGGTGGGTGTACTAATGATTCCTTCTGGAAAATGGGTGAATCCTTCTATTAAAAAGGGAAATAAAATACAAGTAAATATGATCAAAATATATCACTGGAAAATAAAATAATGGGTAGATAGTGGTATTATGTAGATCGTATGTTTCATATTTTCATCTTTTATTCAGTTACAATTTTCATTGATATATACCTTATGAAAATCATGATCTTTGGTGTTCATTGTTTGAGCACTAATATTGTTCTTTTCTATTGAGATACTAAAATAAATGAATAGACCACAAAATATACTTAAACACATATACCTGGTTAAATAAATGGATGCCCCTAGAATAAAGCTGGTTGGGGGATCACCCTAGTTATAATTAAGTGAAATTAAAGAACCTATAATCGATAAATATAAATATAATCACATACTATTTATATGTTTGGATTAGTTCTTTGTTGAATTTTATAACCTTGTGCGAGTTGTGTGGTGCTACAATTGGGACCACTTTAGTGGGAACCCAGTTGTACAGAGGAGTTGGTTCACTGAGAAGGTTCTGGTAGGTGTGTACAACGAGGTTGTGTGTTTTTGGTTGTTAATGTTTTCTTGGTGTGTGTTTTTAATAGGTGGTGTGTTGGTGTCTTAATTTAAGAGATTGATTTAATGTGGAATGGATGAACTGATAGGAACATGATATTCTTTTATTGTGTTTTTCTCATAGAGCGATATCGAGCAGTGGCATTACGATGTGGTTATGAAATTATATGAAGTGGGACAACATCATGGAATTTTTAAAGAGTGAGGATATGGAGATGGGTTGTGATATATGGATAGTGAATTAAAATTTTTAAGTGTTGTTGTTGGAAATAGATGAATAGGTGTCTTTAAGGATTAGGTGTTTGTGCAGTCGGATTGAATTTTACTTTTTCTTGTTGTTTTGGACTGGTATTGGTTGATAGATTCATCATAGTTATAGAAATAATTTAAATGAACCAACTAATTAATAAATGGAAAGTGGTTAAAAAATTATGTTGGGTTATTCTTTGGCAGTTTTTGTTATGTGTTTGTTCTTATAGGGGTAGCAGTAATGGTGGTTGTGTGGGCTAGTTACTTTTTGGAAACACATAGATTGGGAATAATGATCATTTAAAAATATATTTAATTTTTAATTCCTTGTTATTTCTATATGCCCCCACCCTTGTTGAGCACTATGTTCTGAACACCTCAATTTCATGGGGGTGGGTGTCTTTCCCAATATCCTGGTTGGAGGATGGATGTCTTGTTACTGACATTCTTACTCACACCCTCTTTCGAGTTCTTACCAATCATGTTTATCTTGGGAGGCTATAATGGTTTGAGGATTACCATATTCAATTATTATTTGTTCAAGGGTTTTTTTGAACGGGATTATTATGTGTTTGTGGGCCATGACTATCTTCAAATGGGTCTTTGAGATAAGGAACATGTCTTTTTAGGAGGGTGGGGTAGATATTATGCCCCATGAGTCTAGGGGCAGTATTGTGTGTGGTTGAATCCCAGTTCTGTTCAAGAAGGAAGTGGTAGTGGGAATATGTATTGGAAGAGTGGTAGTGTAAAGAAATTATTTGTTATGAATGATTAGTTGAGAAGTGGGAATGTGGGCCGGGGTACCCAAATATCAATGTTCTTATACTATTACTTTACTTGACTTGCATTATTTTTGAGTGTGCCTTGGTGAGGATGGACTTGTTAGTATTACATGGTATGTTCTTTAGGTTATACTATTTTATATTAAAGACACTAGTATGTTTCCCCACATCTGACCATATGACTTTAGTTATCCAACTGGGTATAATTTTATATTCACCCAACATAAATAAAATTGTCTTCATTTTTCTAGGTGGACTTCGACGACCGTTATTGACTTTACTAGCTCGGGAGTCAGGATTAGTTTTTGTTTTTTCGTATTATATTTTTATTTGGTAATTTACTTTGGATTTTTTTACATTGAATCTTCTATAAATTTAAACATGTATGTGGGAAAATGATTTTAGGCTTTACTTTGACTTTTCTATTTAGAGTTGTTTAGTATTTACCAATATATCTCTTGATCTTGTTCTATAAAAAGGGTAATGCCTTCCATATTGTTTTGAGATTCTATATCCATGGTGATAGTTACCACTTGGTGGCCTATAGAAGGTGGGAATCAGGTCTCATTATCTCCCCTTTAACATGATAATGGGATGTCATTACACTTTTGTCCCTTCCCTCAACATGAGAAAGGTGGGTTATAACAATGCATTAATTTTATATCCCATAGTTCAATTGTTTCAGACTGGTAATTTTAATATTTTTTTTATTGTTCATAACACAATGATTTTATTCACTTTTTATGAAAATTAATTTAATAAATATAATAAATTCATATTTCACATATAATAACATTATTTTTTCCGTCAATTAAATGTATATATGAACTAAAAAACCATTAATTCATAATGGTCATTTTACACTCACACGTGTATCAAATTTTCATTCTTCAATATGGATAATTGTAAAGGTGGTTAATTAATGTGGAAAAAAAATAATAACATATCATCATAATAAATATTCTTATATCATAATTTTATGATGGTGTAATGAAATTTTGAATGTATGGACTACAAAAAAAAGAATTTAATTAGAGAGGTTACATACGTATAACACGATCCTTTGATTATTTCCATTGTAATGGGTCCTCATCCATTAATTTGTGATCTCTTTATAATATCAAAAACACATATGAGAGTATTTCATTCATAAAGAGTGGGTTTGAATGATTTTTGACCGAATTTATGGGGTTCTGCTGTATGGATATGCGATGAATGTGGATTTCCCATTTATAGATGAAAATGGATGGGTTTTTTTCTAAATACCCAACACCTTTAAATAACTTGAAGTCACCCTTAGAAAATGTTTTTCAAAAATTATAAAAATAATTCCATGGGGGAAGAGAACATATATATAAATCCCCTAAAAAAATATACAAATTTTTTTAAAAAAATTTAAACTATTTACCAATAGAATTATTTTAGATATCATTTTATCATTTACCAGAATAACTACATTTAACTTATGATGACTTAGTGTTTATGCTTAAAAAAAATTTGTCTATATTTTGTATCTGAAAATAATAATTAAAATTAATAAATAAATTTCTTTTGATTCCATTTTAAAAAAATTTAATTATTTTTAATATAGTTAATGTCTAATGTACAAATAATTGTTCTAGAAACATAATACATGAGTACATAGATAATAAAATTTTCTAGAAATATAATTAATATTTTATAATGAGAATCATTTAAAATATAGCAAAATTATTTTCTCTATTAAACTGTTTCAAAAATTTATATAAAATCCTTATATACTAATAATGGAATAATATTCATTATGACAATAAAAACTGTATATTCCATAGTTAACCAAAGAATTTATCATTATATAACAATATAATAAAACTGCACCTAATAATTTTTCATTTTTACAAAATCAAATATAAATCTTTATTTTTCATATTAAAATTATGAAATTTATATAAATGAATTCCTAGTGAAAATATAATTTTAATTAATTTTTTTTATAAAAAATGGCTTCTTAAATATCATGTATCCTCAATATTATTTCATATAAATTTTAAAATAATTTAATATTTAAAAAATTAGTTAAAAAATATTGTTGTCAGATATTATAATGATAATATATATGTGACTAATTTAATTAATTATGGGGATATATAATTTCCATTTAAAAAATGTAAATATCAAAACGTATACATTTTTTATATAGAATAGAAAAATAAAGATACATTATCATTAAATACTATTTTTTCATAATAATAATTATATTAATAATTTAATTTTAATAAGAATTAGTTTATTTCTGTTTGGTGTCACATTATATCACAATTGATTTTTATGTGTCGTATGGAAGATATTATTTATCTAATAGATCAAAAATATCAAAAAGTAACTTTGTATTATTAAATAAATGATGAAAATTTTATCATTGAAATAAAAACATGAACATCAGAATATTAATTTTATCATTAAACTGACAACATGGGCAATTCTATAAAAATGTAAAATATCGGTTTTCAGTTGAAAAAATATACAATCAATTTATATTAGTAACCTATTTAATAAGATATTTTCATATTATAAAATAAATATTTCACACAATTGAATATAATATGCACCATTGGAAATTATATATGTTTTATTTTATTTAAAATTTATTTCAAATGTAGAATATAGTTTTTTATAAAATGATATTATGAAAATATATTTATTTATATAATAATAATAATACTTTTCTATAGAACACTAACCATTTTTTGTAATATATATAATGTCAATCATATTATAAAACATTAATTTATAAAATCAATATGGAATTTTTGTAAATATCATACATCCCATTTTTTGAAATATAATTTTAAAAAATATAATATATTTCAGGAATAAAATTAATTAATAATTTTTAAATTTAAATTTTTATATTTTCTATATATAGTTTCATTGAGATGTTGATTTTCAAGTAAAAAAAAGTTATCATCCATGTCTTTTATTATATCAAATGATTTATTTTTTTGATAATATAATTTTGATTAATATTTTGAATTCTTATTTATTGTTATATCACAACATGGTGACTCTTATGATTGGTCACTATATGGACATATCATCCACTATGGGGAGGCTAAGTGGTAAGGATCATTTTCAAGATTTATAAGACATGGGGATTATCTCCCAATTTTTGAGTCTTGACATTATAATTTCAATCCCATTGATTTAATTATGTCAAAAATGAGAGTAAAATCTTGGTGGGGAGGTTTTATGAAGATTTAATAGTAAGTCGCATTTTGATACCAATGGACATCATCCTTCATTCATGGATTTTCCCACACAATTAGAAGGAAAATATTGAAATAATAATGTTTATGGTTAGCATTTCAAAAAAAATAGTATTAAAATAATTTGTTCCCATATACCCCACACATTTAAATTTAAATAGCTACATTTATATTTTCATTTCACTACACCACTAATTCCTTCAAATAAGAATTATATACTAAAAATACTAATCTTACATTACATGTACATATTTGTTTTATTTCTTTTTTCATTACCAATTTACATTCCCTTGACATTGTATTGTAATATTACTGAAACATATGTTAGTGGAATTTAACCGACCTATTATCAGAATATTTAATTTCATAATTCATTATTCACATCCTCTAATTTAAAAATATATATTAAAATGGTAAAATATTAAATAAAAAAAAATAAATACATGATAATATGATATATAACATTATATTGTTAAGAATAATAAATTTTACAATTGTTTATAAAATTTGGTAAAATATTTTTAGTTATAACCAAATACATTAGTGAAATTATAAATAATCAGTACCCTTTTGGGAAGGATGGTATTGATTATTTATTTTATGAATAAATATAATATCATCAGAAATATTAATTTCCTTAAAAATAAAATAGGGAATTATATAAAAAATATTAATATTAAATAACAAAGGTTATTAAACTCACCTAATACAGATACACCAATAACAGTTTTATAATAAGAATCTATATTGGGCCATATTTAAAATTTATAATGTTTTAATGACTAAATTTGATAAATGACCCATATTTCTATAGATATAGTTAACAAAGAATAATTTTAAATTACAGTTGGAAAATATAAATATATTATATTTGTTTTAGGGTATTCGACCGAAAAACTCAATATTTTTTATAATATCCAAAACATTTTATAAGTTTATAATGACAACAACATAGTTTATGCAGTGTTCTAATCCAATATTCTTTTAGTGATAGCAATATTGAATATTTAATAGTAATTTATTTATGTAATATTCACATAAATTGATAATATGGGGTCGGTTTTTTGAATTTACTAAAATGATATAATTATTTGTTATTCATCACATGATTATGAATGTGGTGAAAATAAATTTTTTTTAATGATTAATTAAAATTTTAAACATATAATATTTGATTTAAATAATCATTTAAAGGTGTTAAGATTCATTAAAAAATATAGTAATTTAACAGTAAATAGTATACGACCTTTTTTATAATGATGAGATATATGATTTGGGTGAATCTTTTCCATGTGAGTGGAATTACATTGAATAAAAACAAATTATGAAATTAATCAAAATCATATTAACATCAAGGAATATTTCTCTCTATTCATTAAACTAATTGTTCTCTATGACTATGAAAATAGTTATATACTACAAATGAAATAGGTGATTCCCATTATCCTTAGCTTTATCCCAATGTGTTTTTATATTTCATCATTGTAACCTCACAAAATGGTTGTTTAAATTTGTGGATTGATGAATCTTATTATTTTAAATTTTTTTATTTAATAATTATTAATTATAACCATTTTCATAGTTTTTTGGATTTATTGTTATATTTAAATAATATTCTATAATGTTAAAGTCTTTGTACATCTCTTGGAAACCCATTTTTTATATTGGTTCCAACGTATTGATTACTGATACTAGATTATTATAGGTGGTGATAACATAAATAATGTTTTCCCACTTTTATGACATAGTTTAAGACTAACTGCCTATTTCAATAATTTATTTTTTGGGACCACGCCATTTTTCTCATGAAAATAGTCGATTTATTCATTATAAAGAAAAACTATGACGCAATTTTAGAAAGAATATTATTTCATCCATCAATAAAATGTATTATACAATAATGAATTATATTCCGTTTAAACATAATGATTTCAAAAATATTTTTTGTGGTGGGGATTAAAATTTTGATAGGCGTGCAATTATATATTTCCAATATTTTTATGACATATAAATTATGGACCACTAAACCATTTAGTAATTTCATAATCTAAAATTAATTTCTTTCCCCACAAGTGTTTTATTATACACTGTCATAGATTAATGATGATTTCAATGGTTATTTAATATATTATTTTTATAAAAAATATAATATCACAAAATATAAACCAATGTATATGTATTTAAGAATAGTTTATAATTGTAAATATAAATTCTTCTAGTCATGGCCATGGCAGAAGAATAAAATTAGATAATTCTACATGTTTTATTAGATATTAATATGACACATGATTTAAATTAAATCATACATGTGATATATATTATTTATATGAATTTTTTACATAAGGTATTTATTTATTATAATATAATAATAATGGTATCCATAAATTATATCATATTTGGATATATGAATGTGTTTATGTCAGAACCAGTCAATATTAATTTGGAATTTTAATACAAGATAAAATTGAATAATTTATTTTTCTCCATTCCAATGTAATAAAGTTTGTGAAATGTATTTTTTTGATTGTCATAAATTAATTATTTAAAGAATTAATATTTTAAATAAAAAATTATTTTCTATTTAATTATTTATTAATGAATAATATTTAAAAATATATAATTTTAATGTCATCATTAATTTATATTGTTAAAATGAATCAAAAATTTTCCAATCATTACAAATATGAATTGAATGGTAGGGGACAAAATGGATTCATTCTTAATATAAAATGAAATTTTTATGTCTTGTTTCTAATAATTATTTTAATTCTCAATATTAGTATACAAAATATTGGTGGTATAAATATGATGTAATGTAGATTTCAATTTATTAATTTTTTTAGGAAGATGAACATAGGGCGAGAATACACATTATCATATTGGAATACACATTTGTGATAAATATTATTTTCCACATTAGGGGCCCTTAAAATTACTCATATTAGGATTCTTAATTTCATTTAATTATAAACTATTACATGAAATAGCTGCAATTAGAAAATTCATTTGATTCATTTTATATAGGTATTGATACATTGTGTGATTACTGTGTGTTAGAATTAAATAATACTAGTTTTATATATATTTATAAATAAATATGTTTTAAAAATATTAATTATATGGAGTAATTGAGATTCTAAAGTACATTTCTATTTTTATTCATAAATAATAATTAAATACCTTACATTATAAGTTAATATAAAATCCCATAAAAATATAATTCTTTGTTAATGAATCATTCAAATTAAATTATGTTTGAAGACTTTTCATGTTAAATTTAGGTGTCTATATATAATATTATATTAATAATAGTGAATAAAAATAACTCGAGGTTCTAGGTAACCAAATGACTACATTACATTTATTTTACTTTGAGGTAGGAGACTATTAAGAATGAAACCAATGAAATAATGTATTTATTATATATGTATTGTGTATTTTTGCAAATTGATGTTCAACCCAATTTCCATAGATTAATATTTTTAATTATTATAATGAATTGATACTTATTTAGATATATTATGATAATTATTTTTTGGTATAATCATTAAAAACAGAAATATGGATCCTTTACCATTAAAATTTTGAATTTTTAAAAAGCTTGTCCTCATTTTAGATTATAAAAATTTAATAAAATTTATTGTTAAATGATTACAAAAATTTATATTATTCATATAAATTATTTTATTAGATATAAATAAAATCATCATCATCATATATTACACCAAGATAATTGAATTAAAAAGATATAATTCATATAATAAACTCTATATATTAATGATGTTAGTAAATTTATTTTGTTCCATAATTTTTATGTCATATATTAACTCATTCATTATATATAAACTATTCATTTAGTTCAAAAATTGTATCTAAATTCTTATATTAGATTTAAAATAAATAAATATAATTATTCATTGTGTTTTTTTATTTTAATATTTTATAATAGTTATGTCTTTGAATTATACAAAATTTATGAATAGATTCAGGGTGTTATCAGAATATTTAATCACTATTATGATAATAATTGAACTATTGAATGTGATTTATTGGGCCTGGTTCTGTCCCAATAGACCAAGTGGGTAAAACTCAATAATAATTGGATTAGATATATTTAGTGTACATATCATTATTTTACCAAGAATATTGTAAAGGTAATTGATATATAATATAAGATTCAATTATAAGGAAAATGATTTCCATATGGTTGAATTTTTTTTATTAAAAATATAGGATAATATATATTATAAATAATGATTCATTATCTTTATTTTAAATATCTAAAAAATAAAACCCAAATATCAAAAGGTCGAGTACATCAAAATGAAGAAAATATATTTATTATATTCAATATAATGAGTTACATAATCAATTTGATCACTTATAACATAATTTGACTTCCTAATTAAATACACAAAAGAGTTGTAATTTTCAATAAGATAATAAATATAGAAAGTTGAAAAAATATGCGAGTTAAATAGTAAACACGATGAAATAAAATTGAAGGATCATGAATAATTAAATGGTAGAATATCATATAGAATATGGTATCATATGATCAGGGATGAATTTTAAATTTTATGATATATATATTACTTGAAATTAACCTGATACAATGAAAACCACCTAGACAACATCACATTCTTGATAGAGTCCCATAATGGATTAATTTCACTTCATAATCCCATAGACAAACTCTAAAGAGAAAAAACATTAGCCAATGATTTGGGTCATAATTTTAGAGCACCAATACATAAATGAACATGTTTAGGATTACAAAAAAAATCAATTATAATAAAAAATAATAATAATTATACATATAAAGTAATCGTTTTTAAAACAGTGTCTCATACCAATAAAAATAGATATTTCATAAAGAAGGATTTTGAAAAAAAATTAAGACTTATATTAAAATATCAATGGGTGGTTCTAGAATCTAGATATATATGTGAGAGACATATTTAATGAGTTTAATAATATTGTATAATATTAAACATTGATAGATAGTGAGCTAGATAGAGAAATTTCATAACCCTATTGAAAAAGGTTGTTCAGAGAGATCCTATAACCTAGGTTCAAAAATCACTCTGCACATTCACATAACATCCTATCAAATCAAACTAGATTCATTAATTAAGTAAATTATTATAATTTTCATCTATATAATGTTTACTATAACTTTATTACATCAATTTACAACTATTAAATTGATATTCAATGTATAATTGTGTTGTTCTTTGGGAATTAATTTCATGGTTTTAGTCTCAGATTACATGTGTATAATTAAAGGGGCTCTTTTGAAAAAATTCAACAAATATATAATTAAAATGAAATTAAATTCAATTACTTTTATAAATTGGAATGGTTTAAAATATCATTTTTTGCATAGAAATTTAGAGGATCACATTTGTAAATATTTAGAAATTATTTATTTAGTTTACTTAAATATATTTCATGAACATAAAACCTAAGATTATAATATTTTATTAAATTATATTTTAAACATTAAATAATATCGAATTATTTTTTTTAAATTTTATCATCTAATTTAACATTAATATTAATATTATGAACATATTTGAAGATATTGGAGAAAAATTATTCTTTTTGTGAAAAGAGGTTATAAAATAACCCTATTATAAATAATGTTTTCCTTATAGAATATAAGTAATGGAGGGTAAAAATGGATATTACATTGAAAGTATTACATTATAGTATATTAATGGTTCTAGGGGAATTAGGTAATTTTGGGATATGTAGGGGATAAAATTTTATCTACGACACGTTTGAGTGTATTGGGATGAGAATGGTTCATATTCATTGAAGGATCCATGTCTAAGAATATTTGAGGAGAAGGGGATGAGAGTTTTGGTATATATAATTGAAAGGGAGGGGTATTTTGGAATATTATAAACTCATGTTTGTTGTTTTTTATAAAAAACAATATTAATGATTCTTTTGTTTATATATAGTGTATAATGTATGTGTGTTAGAAATAATGTTTTCTCACATCAATGAAGTCTAATTTTTTTGTCTTTTTATTTTATAATGTTAAAAAACTATTTCACCCTATTTTTCAATTAATGAAAAATTAATCTACAATAGATATATACCTCAATATATTCTTAATAATTAATCAATGTTCATATTTCAACAAAATTATCCACTTTGTGAATTTTATTTTCTAAATATTTTAATTTTGTTTATATATTGAAAAATTAATTTAATTGGAAATTAAAAATTTAAATATTATGTAAAAATTTATAACCCTTTTGAAAAATTACATATATTCTTATAAAATTATATTATCATTATAATTCAATATATTAAAAAAAATTAAAAAAATTTATTAAATATATATATTTTAAAATTAATATATTTATAAAAAAAATTAAACTCAAACAATTTTGATTCACGTAAATTCACACACATAATTTAACATTTTTTAAAATTTATTTACATCAATCATTGCATAAATATAAAATATTCTCATTTTATAGGAAAAATAAATATTATTTTCCATATCTGTAGGTGTGGCTATTATTTTATTGGATTATTTACTATTCATAACAATCATATTACTATTATAATTTTCAAATTTATATTCTAATTTCTAGATTAATTTTTATATTATCCAATCTATATTGATCAATAGGGATATCAACATTCTATAAAGAATTAGTGCATCATTCATTTTATATTAAATTAATATTTCTGTCAATCTTATATATATTTTAAATTTACAAAATTTCTGTCACAATTCTACTGTTCTTATTAATTAGTATTATGTTTTTGTTAAGGTGATTAATATTGGTGATCAAGATGATTTAAATTTTCATTTTTATCATTATATTATATTTTATTATTGTCCAAGTTGTAATACATTCAATTAAAATATACATTTTTTCCCAAACAGTAATTTTAATAATGTTATAATAAAGCATTTTTTGGATTACAATGTAGTTCTGGTAAATTATGTATTTTTATCTTACTAATTATTATGCAATTATATTTTTAAAAGTATAAATTACATTAATAAAAATAATGGTTATTAAATTATTCCCAACATAGGAAATTATTTTCTATAATTTTATACATACTAAGGGTAAAATAGGTTAAAATAATTAATATTCATGTATTTGTCAATTACCATCATAACTTTCTCATATATATGGTTACAATCTACTACATTATCAAAATGAGTTGTCTTATTATGCAGATATTTGTCTATATATATAAATATCTTCACTGAATGCACCTCATAAGAGAGATCATTTTCCAACTACGCCAAATATAAATTTAGTACATATGAGGGATAATTTATATTCATTAATAAGATAAATACATGTAATAAGTCATATAAATGACAAATTTAATGTTGTTGAGCAAGTCGATAAGCCAATGATCTGATTATGTTGATAATATAAATTCGGAAATTTTACATATGACATATCTTAAGAATCTATTTATAGAAATTGGATCATATGGAGCTATTTTGATGCCTCAGTTATAAATTATTTTGAATGATAATACACCCAGAGAAAGATTTATATCAGATCCTCCTTCGATATACATAAAGAATTTTCTTAGCAATACCTCATGTTTCTGGATTATACATTTAGATTGACCAACCTTTTTTGTGTCATAATCTATAATGGGTTTAAATCAATTGATTTATAATGTATGAGACACATAAATAATGTAGATATAAATCAATAAATTTAATAAGAAAAACTGAATAGTGGTGTTCAATGTATCCTTACAACTTTAGTTTTGTATATCCATTCAAGATAATCAATTAAAATGTATTGATTATAAAAAATAATGTAAATGGTTTTTGTAACATAACCCCCTTACCTCACATATAATTATTTACTTGGGATATCTTCAAAATTCCAATGATAATGTCTCAATTAAATAATCCTATATAAAATTGTGTATGTTTAGTAAATTTGACTTCCCCCTTGAATTATTCATTTTTTCCTTCACATTCTAGAATAATAAGCAGTATGATGTGTATTTCATCGTCACATTTCACGCATTACCCCTCCTGGATCACAGTCGATGATCTCAATGCACCATTATACCGCAAGTTTGCATAAAAGAGGTCGACCTATTGGTTTCATTCAACATGAAATTCATTACCATAGAATTTGTTGGTAAAACTTTTCATAAATGAAATTATACTAGTACTCCTTCTTTTTTTAAAAAAAATATATATTTCTATTCGAAAATTGATTTCACTTTATTTTATATTTCAACATCGTCTATTTTATTTTCTTTAATCGTCTCTATATAAGATAGTTCAACTATATTATTTAATATAATATGTATTTCCATCCCTTATGATTCATACTTACATCCTATGTATTATTAATATGATTATATCAATTTCAATTATAATTTTTATTTGTTTTTATATTAGTTATACAGAGATCATATGTGATGTTATTTGAATCCCAATATGGTATTGGATTTGGTAGTTGTGGAAATTAATCATATGTAACCATATTATATAGATAATATTAATATTATTTGATGGGAATATATATTTAACTCTATTTTGAAAGATATTTATTTCACACATCTCCCCATAAAGATAATTCTACTAGATCTTAAAAGAAATATTCACTATAGGAAACACCATGTTAAGCCTTTCATTAGTCATATCTGGAATAATTATCTAATGTGAGGCCTAGTCTGTCAATTCATTATTATGGATAATTGAAATTTTCAATTTCATTAAGATATAATCACATTATTCTATGTAGAATTCATTATTCACTTCCAATTAGTCTTACTTATTTTGTTTTAGACTCTTGAGAGGTTCCCAAAAAATCATCATTAATACACAACTATATCAATGAAAATATAGATCTCTATTATATATTTTGTTATGGGACACAACAATATTTAAAATAACTTATAATGGACCATATATATATATATATATCCTTTTTTGTGATTAAATTCCCATGAATTAGACTTCCACCATCTATTCACATTAGAATCATGAGAAGTTCATCAATAATCATCATTAATACCCTACTAAACCAATGGAACTTTGGATTTTCTTTACATATTTTGTTATGGGACACACCACAATTCCCATTCCCATATAATGACACACACACACACAGAGATATATAAATATATATATATATATATATATATATATCCATTTTTAGTGATCAAATTCCTAAAAATGATACTCCTACCATCTATAAATCACATTTACATTATTATTCCCATGTTTTATCATTTAGAAATTTATTTTGAATAGTATTAAAATACACCACATGGATGTCCTTAATTTTAGTGTATATAAGATTATCATCTAGAGAAATACCAAAAAATACATGGTATAATCTATATTCTATTATGATTTTATCCATTTATATTATTGTACTATTAATGAGTCTATCGTAAATCACTATGTACTCATAGTTTCAATACATTTTTCAAAATGCATACCATAGAAGATCTTCCTTCATGAACATTAATGAGTGTTATACCAATAAAATCTCCACAACAGTGAAAATGTGTTCCTTATATTATTAATTGAATAATTAATCTATCAGTGACATAATATTTTTATTCCTTATCATGATTTTTTTAGTTCATAATTATAAATTAGATGTCCCATTGAAACATCCCTTTTCATGATGGAGAAGACAGATTCACCCAATGGTGATGCATTTAGTAATTTAATACTATTTTCATAATTCACATGTATCTTTTTTATTTTTTATACTATATTGATACTACCCTTTATTTAAGGATGAATTTTAAAGATTGGAGATAACATTATATGTTTAATTGATAACTCAATCTCCCAATCAACATAATGACTACGAATCTCTTTCAAAAATTTATTTTTATATTCCCACAAAATGGTAATGTCTTTAAAAATAATTCCCATTCATTATATAGTCATTTTAGAAAGAAATATTTTGTACCATAGATTGATTTATGCGACCCTTGATTATTCCTTTTTATTTTTATAACATTGTTTAGGAAGGTTTGGGAATGTTTGTAAGGGTTTAGAAAATGTTATGGGTTATTTTAAGGGGTGGACAGTTTGATCATGGTTAAGGGAAACTATGAAAAATCACTTGGTAACTAGGCAACATGAGACATTGGGATTCACATCGATTTTTCAAGGTTTGTAAAATTTTTTTTTGGGTGGGGAATGAGGGGTTCCCTTTGTATAAAATAAGGACATCATTTAGTTCACGGTTTGTCTAACCTTGCAAGATAACCATGCAAGACATAAAAAATAGTTTTTTACGAGGTAACTCTGGATTTTCCCTAAATCACTCTACACTTGATTCATTATATCCTCACTAGATTTTTCCTCTTTTCAATATTTATAGGTGCTCTACCACACATTTTGGATGGGATTATAAGTCTTTTTAATGTGTAGCGAAGGTGAATCTTATCTTGTATGTCTCCACTCTTGGATCTTTAATGGGGTTCTCCTAGGTGTATATCTACCTCTCTATAGTTTCTCTCTATTTATGACTATATCATGTATATATTGGGTTATTTTTTCCTAAATTGATTATATTTTTTATTGTGGATGTTTGGAAAATTGATTTAAGGTGGGTTTGGTGGATATTTCACCCGGATCTATGGTGCAGTTATGAGAAGGCCGATTTCACAAGAACCAAAACGTACGTGAATTTCCTCCTGACTATATTTTTCGATAACAAAATTACTTGTATATAATAATTTGGTTATCATTTAATTTTTTTTGGATTAATATGTGATAATTTTGAAGGAAAATCATTTTGTATTGATTTGTGGATTTTGGGGAATATGGGATATTGCGGTGAAATGTTCATGAGGTTGGGTTTTAAAATATATATTTTAAAATACATTTATTGTGTTTAATAGTGAAAATATTTTTAGAAAATATTTTTAAATAAAATGATTAAATATCATGAATGGTAATGAAGCTTGGATAATGTCCTATTGGATTTTTTGGGTTGTAAATAGTTTTATTCATAATGTTAGGGCATTGGGGTGATATATACCTATTTCTTGGTTTTTTATTTGTGCATTTTATTGAATTATAAGTGATGTGGGAGAAATTTAACACTATAAAAATGGAATGGATAGTGTATGGAAGGGACACCATTAAGGATAAGTGGGTAGAATGAACCACTAGTTTTGGAAATGTAATAAAAGGGCTTAGATGGGAAGTTCCACTGTGGTTATTACACCATGTTGGGTGTGTGAAATATTATGTATAGGTTTCGATTATGCATGTGGATAAGGAAGATGAAAATATTTTGTGAATATTTTATGGTATAAGTGTCTATGGCTTATGTGTTGGCCTTCCGGTTAATTTTGTTGATGTTGGTGGAAACTGGCATGGTATGTTTGTGATTGGATTATTGGATATTGTTTCACTATTTTATGTTTAAAAAAAATTAAATTATATAAATGTGATAATGATTCCATCACAATGACTTGTTTGGGGAAGTAGTTTTGGGAAAAACTACTCAGAATTATTACTCACCCCTTGCTTTGGCACTTGGGTTTTTTTGTAGATGTGGTATTCTAGGATAAATGAAAAAGTAATGCATCCCATTTTTTTTGTGGTTCATCATCATGCTTGGGAGTTATTGCGGTTATTGGAGAATGGACCATTTTTTATAGTTTTGGAGTGTGTCATTGTTTACTATGGGACTTATTAGTGTGAATTCTTCTTAGTACTCAGTTTTTGGGATTTTTTATATTTAGTTGTATTTCTATTTTGGATTTATAATGGAAGGTTCTTGTTTTCTTGTTGACTCATGGAAATGATTTATCATGGTGTCCTTTGTTGACATGGATTTTTTAAGAGTGGTTTGTTATGACTTGTTTTGTTGGAAGGTTTCGATATATAGTAAAATTTTTCCACAATTGTTCTTAAATCCATCATCATTTATTTCTACACTTTGGACCCATCATAACTTTTCATATGTATAATTAGAATCTCATCACCTTCTGAAGCCAATTAGGAATGAGCGAGATGTTACAAGTGGTATCAGTCGTTCAGTCATTTGGATTTTGTTCTCGTTCTTGGTTTTTGAGTTGACATTATTTCTCATGTCATTCCATGTGTCATGATGATAGCACATAGTTTTATTGTTGGAACACAAACTTTTTATCAGAAAAGAATGTATCTAAAAATTATATTAGGAAAATTATGATACCTGGGAGTTGGGTAGATATAGGTTTTAAATATTATTATAATAATTGGAAATATCATTATCCTGGGTGTATAAAATAGATGAGAATTGAATGTGTGGTTGAAATAACATACCACCATGATAAATATTTCTTTCGTATAAAAATTTATGATTTTTAATGGATATATTGAAATTTAAAAATTCATGAAATTATTTTTAAATGTGTAGATTTGAAAATGGATAGTTGTAGTATTTTAAAAATGGGTAAATTTTCAAAACATGGGTGATTTTTTGAAAATGGTGGAACATGGGAAATGAGAAATTAGGGTAATGTCAAGTAGTGAAATATGTAATGTAATTGAATTTTATATTGTACAACTTTTCTTACTAAAGGAGTCAAAATTATGGTCGTTTTGTGTAAATAGAAATGGCCCTAGGTAGTGGTCATATAGTCCAACAATAGGAGGATGCGAAAAATATGGTTAGACTAAAGCCCCAAGTTTACTAGAAGCTAACGAAAAGTATAGTTCATTAATTTTAAATACATTTAATGTGGGAATAAATATTATTCGGAAAAGAATGTGGATCTTGCATTTCATTTTCCACAGAAGAATCCAAAATTTTTTATTGCTAATATGTAACTGGAAAGGACAGGAGAATGATTGACCAAAAAATAATACAATTGATTTTTTCAGAACACTGGTAGAGCTGAATGTGAAGTTAACAATGAACCTGTTGTAATATCATTCCCGTTAGAGGTGGGATTTGGTGGTCCAAGCTATAACGGAACACAGTAGGGCATGTAAGGGTTTTGTGGTTTTTTAACAAAAAATTATACCCTCTTACATTCATAATTCTGCGCATAGTGGATTGATTTTGTATGAAGCAGGAGAACCAATCAGTAAAATAAAATGATGATATTTTTATGGACATAATTTTGTTTTCATCCAAGTTATTTAGAAGAAAATTGTGAAAATAAAATATTATTGAAGCTGTGTTGAGTCATGAAATTCATTCTACAATATTGGTGTTATGGATAAATTATTACATAGAAATTCTAAATAGATAAATAGTGGATGGATGGGATATATTTGGCGATACATGGAGGTTAAGCATGTTGGTGACCATGGAAAATGCCGGGAAATCTCACATTCAGATCATGAAGGGGAAAACATATATATAGGGTAGAAGTATAGATGAAAATTCTATGGTAGGTTCATTGAATCACCTTTGAAATCTTTATTGTATGACGAGATGTTTTCAGTGTGGATATACAGGCCACATCTAGTGAGATTTGTGGTACAACCTTGAGGATGTAAAAAATGTAAGAAAATTAGAAATATTTACTGTTATTATTGTAATATAAGGTGGTCTAGTGTTTCTGAAACTCATCAAGTGTTTCATGAATCATATGCCTTGATCGGACAGGGGAAGCGGCATACCCTTAATCATCTGGCCAAGGATTGACATGGGGATTCCCGGAACACCATGACCCCTCACTATGTAAATAAAGAGAATGGTGTGGAATGAATGTAGGTATTTTGAAATGGGATGATTGTAATGGGTGATCAGTCAGGACCATCCATGGTGTGATTAATTATTCTTTTTAAGTTCTACCTTAACATGAGATTGGTTTTATTTAGGTTCTCCTCATTCTTTTATTTCTTTTAATGTTTTTAGTTTTATGGGTCTATGTGTGGAAAGGATGCTATTAGTTTTAAAAAATCAAACTAATCTAGGTCATAATGAGATTAAGGAATTCTTATGTAGAGAATTATGTATATTTGTGGATGGGATTGACATGATGTAGGGATTTATCATTTAATGACATTGGTTCTTGTTATATAATACTGTTAATGGATTGGCAAATAATATTTAATCAACAAATTTATTATTAGGAATGAATGGTTTGTATTATGATGGAATATAGAATATAAAATATCTTTATAAGATATAATAATATATGGATTGATGCAACAAGTTTGTTGGAACCTTCTGTTGGCACAATCTTAAATTAGTTGGTGGTGTTGTCATTTTCATCAATGAAATGAGTTGAGAAAATAATTTTTACACTAGTTTTTGATCTGTTAATGATGTATTTGACAATGTGTTATCAGGTTTTCCTCCCTTCAGAGATGTGGAGTTTAAGATTTATATCCTTTTAGAGATTAGTAATATCTCACTTTCTTCATAACGTATGGAACTAAATGAATTTAGTGAATTGAATGTTAATTTGGTTTCGTTACAAAAATGGTTCATCTGGCATAGCACATCTCCATGGGTAGTGTCGATGTTGTTTATTTAATATGTAGATGGAACATTGTATATGTGTGTTTATTATCATAGGCTTAACGACGTTATGATAAATAACTGATATCCACTTTCACTCCTTGATGATTTGTTCAATCAGTTTACTAGATCTTGGTGTTTCTCTACGATTGAAATTTGATTAAGATATCATCAAATTCTAGTGTGGAAGGAGGATATTCTGACACTAGCCTTCAGAATAATATTTAACCATTATTAGTCTATGGTTATTCCTTATTGTTTGATGAAAACACCATCATTTTTTATGTAATTTATTATTAGGATATTTCATAAATATCTTGAAACAATATTAGTGGCATTTTTCATGATATATTTGTGTCTTTCATGAAAAGGGTGGAGCATTATCAACACATATAGATTGTGTTGGGAATATTTTGAGCACATATATTATATGAAAAAAATTTAATGTATTTTTTTGGATATTTTAGTTTAATTATATTGGAAATACTATTTCTGAGAATTTATTTATGTTGATATGGAAAATATATAGTTTGTTATCTCTTATAAACGGTGAAAAATGACTTTAAATTACTATGATTTCATGGTCTAACAGGGTATCATGAGAATTTTGATAACAACTTCTCAGTATGAGCCTCATCAATGATAACATGGAAAAGAAATAATCTACCATTTCAATGGAATGGCATGTCCTAAAATCATTTGAATAGATTAGAGTCTCGTTACATCATCACCAGTCATGGTTTTTCTAAAAGAACGAAATGGGTACATGGTGTATTGTGTTACATCATTATTCAGGTTGGGTTGTGTTCTCATGAAATTGGATCATGTTGTTGTGTGAGGATCACAAATATTGAGGGTGCATTATATGAACTACCCAATACATGATTTGGAGTTCGAGAAGTGGTTCAAGTCTTGATATAGTGGCTTCATTATCTATTAAGTGATAAATTCATGTTGTTTACCGATTCTATGAATTTAAATCATATTATATAACAATATGATTGGAACATGAGGAAAATGAGATAGATGTAATATCTCATGATGTTCGAATTTAATTTAATATATAAATAGGATAATTGAAATTCAGTGTTTGATGAATTATGTTATATTTTGTATTCTCCTGTGGTGAAACATGAATCAGAATAGTGGTAATTGATGTCGATTATATCCATCATGATGTTGGAATGTGATGAACATGTGGATAGATTAGTTTGGGCTCTGTTATCATTATATCATGACTAGGAAAAATTTGTTAAATATGCATAAATTTCTAATTCCTGATTCTATGGAGATGTTGTCAAATATCAATGGTGGGTAGACTATTGAGGGATGAAAACATTATGGGTATTGATTTTTCTTTACACATAATAAGATGGATTTACCGGTGACTTGTCAAGAAGAAATTCATTGTGAAAATCCTTATTCCAGATGGGATTTCCATCCTAGAATTCAAAAAATGAATATGGCATTTAATGTGAAGTATTTGTGGGTATGTATGAAATGGACTGTGGAGGAGTTAGTTTCATGATTCTCAACTTGTCTTCTTGTCAATGAATATAATGTGTGGTTGATAGGTGCGTGGAAATCATTACATATCCCTATATTTAATTCGTAATAGATAGCAATTGATTATTTTATAGGTCTCATTAAATTGGTCATAAAGCACAGTTCCATATTGGTGATAATGTATTTACTCACAAAGTAGTCTAATTTCTTCCCACATCATTAATCTCATAAAATGGGGAATAAATCAGAAATCTATATATGGGAGATGTTAAAGAAGCATGGGTTTTTAGTTTCAATTGTATCAAATAAATATGTAAGGATCACATCTCATTTTGGAAATCCATGTTGCAGGACCTTGGAACAAAATAAAAAATTAGTTCATTTTACAATCCTAAAATAGATGGGAAAATGTAAAGGATGATAAATATCATGGAAGATAAGTTACGTGATTTTGCGATATATTTTTGTGGCTCATGAGAGGAGAAATTTACATTGGTGAATTTCTCATATAATAATAGTTATGGGGACTCGATAGATATGGCCCTATTTGAAGCATTGTATGGTCTTCCCTGTTATTCTCCACATTTTTTGGTGGAAATGGGTGGGACCTTGATAGTTGGACCAGGACATATCAAAGAGATTACAGAGAATATCATGTTGGTTAGGAAGAGAATGGATATGGCTCAGAGTTGTTAGAAATCTAATGTGGACCATCATCGACGATCATTTTCATTTGGGGTGGGTGATCATGTGCTCATGATAATATCACACATGAATAGACATATTCATATTGGAATGTATGGTATGTTATATCCATGGTATATTGGGCATTTTGATATACAAGAGATGGTTGGAGAAGTATCTTATCGATTATTTTTCCTCCATGGTTTACTACGTTGTGGAATGTGTTTCATGAGTCTCAGTTGAAATATTATCAACCAGATCCCACCCATGTGATTATGATGGGATTATATTGAGATAGATATGGATTCTTTGTTGGATCATGTTCCATTACAAATTAGGGAAATGAAATACAATGTATTGAATGGTAAAATAATTGGTCTGGATTGGGTTTTTGTTGTGTGATGGTTATATTTTGATGGATACATTAGAAAGGGAGAATGAAAAGGTCGAAGAGTGGCTCAATATCTTTCATACAATCAATGGTTCTCTAATTTTTTATGATGTAAATTACAAATGTGGATACTATTTATCACCCAAATTTGAGGCATGTTACCCAATTTATGTATTTTTATGTTTATATTGTCATTGTATATGGTTTGGGAGCCATTAGAAGGGTTTTTAAAATGTTTTTGGTATTTTCAAGGGGATCACTATTTGAGAATTCTTAAGGGAAAAAACCCAAAATACCTAGGTATCCGTGAAAATAGTGATAATGGGATTCACATAGAAAGGACATTGTTTTTCTAACAATGTGATGAATTTGTGTGGGTTACATGTCAGATAATAGGAGGAGCACAGTTACAAAATGGGTTTTCTAACCATGTTATTTAACCTGGCATGGAATTATCTTTTTTGTGTGGTGACACTTCATTTTTAACCAAAATCACTCCTTTCCATTACCATAATAAATTTAATTTTTATTCTCTCCTTTAACATGTTTTATGGGATCTCACCCTCATTTGGGAAGTTATTTATAGGGTTTTCCTATTGCATTGAAGGCAATTATTCTGTAGTATATCTTATTTTTGGATCTTTCATGGGTTTCTCTTATATATACATCAACATCCCTCTTAGATTCTAGATATACTCCCATCACAAGTAGATATAGGGTTTTTATTTCCAATAATCATGAAAATTTTTCTTGATGTTGTTATGAATGGATATCTATAGCAGTTTTAGGAGATATATCACATGTATTTTTGGTACGGTTGTGTGCAGGAAGATTTCTCTGAATCCTTAGGGTAGATGGCTTCACTATTGACTCCATTTTTTTTGTGAGAAGAGTAATTTAATTCTATTAGTTACTTTTTATTTAATTTGTTTGCGATTATGATGTTATAAGGTTGATGTAAATTTAAATTTTGTCGATTTGTGGATTTTGTGGGAAAATGGGGTTTTTTAGTGAAGTGTTCTTGATGTAGGACTTTAAAATGTAGATTTTAGAATTCGTTGCTCAGATTGATTAATGAAAATGGAATTTGAACATGGATATCAATAAAAGGTTTAGTTTTATTGGATGTTAGTTTCGCATGAATAATTGGCTAATGGGTTGATTTTTGGGAAATGTTTATTTTCATAATTTCGTTGCCTCTGTGTTCTATATATTTTTAATTTGGTTAAATATTTATGAATGTTATTAAAATGGATGTGAAGTGTGGTGAGTGTACCACTGTAAAAAGGGTATATATATTGGATGTGAGGGAAACCATATAGGATATGTGTGCGGTATGGACCCTTAGATTGGGAAAGTTGTATAGTGTCTTCGACATGAAGTTCCACAAGGATTGTTACACTGGGGTTTTTTGTAAAACATTATGGATATGTTTTGATTATGTGTTTGGATAATAAATATGAAAATTTTGTAATAATATGTGATGGAAAATTTGATAATTTCATGTTTTCTAGATTTAACTTGTTTTTTTGTGGGTTTAGGTGGAAAAATGGATTGGTATGTATCTGTTTGGGTTGTTGGAAATATTTTCACAAATTGATGTTTTATATAAAATTATTTATTTAATTTGAATAATGACTAAATACTAGTGAACTGTGTAGGGAATTAATTTTGGGAAAACTTATTGGGAATAATTAATCACACCCTTCTTAGGCACATTTTTTGTTTTGGAGATATGGTATTCTTGGATATATGAAAAGTTTAAGAATCTCATTTTACATGTGGTTTATTCTGAATCTTGTGCTTTATTGTGGATCATGGAGTACAATGAATGGTGTAGAGATGTGGAATGATTCATGGTTTCATTTGGGTCTTGTTGATGATTTTTACTCAAAGTGCTTTGATTTTTGGTTTATTTATTTATTTGTATTGGTTTTTTTTCGAATTGTTTATGAAGAGATTGGTAGTTTTGTTGTCTATTGGTAATGTGTTATCATGGTTCACATTTTTCACATCCATCATGTTGTTGTTGTTGGTTATTCCTTTTTTTGGTTTCATTTATTAGAAGGGAAAATTGTTCCCCAATTGTTCTTCAAGCCCTTGGAATTTATTTCTCGCCATCGGGGCCATGGGAACATCCCCTAAGGCCACATAGTATATCATCGCCTTCTCAAGAAAATGAGGAAGTGGTAAGATGTTATAATAAAATTTAACAGAAAAGGATAATATCCCCAGATGAAGTAAGTATGAAAAACGAGATTCATCATCCTCCATATAAATCTATATAATTATAGAATAACTATAAAAGGGAGGGGTTATCTTCTTATCCTAACTATTGATGTTGGATTTATATAAGGATAACCATTCCAATAAAAATATTGAATCAAACTCTACTTAAGGAATTAATAAAAGACATTATTGATGTTATAATGCATTGATATTGATTGGGTATGATAAATATACATTGGATGAAATAATTTATTTAATTCATGATATAATTGATATATAATTATCCTTGATTTTATGTGATATTTTAGTAGTTCTAATGGATTTGTAATATTTTAAAATAACATGTTGAACTATAATAAAATTGTAAATTTCCAATAAATTCATGAACAACTTGTACACTTATTACCACATCATTATTTGTATCCACCTTAATAGTAGTGAAATAATATTCCCTCCAATTCACTCTAGTAATTTTAGGTAGTTATTATTTATTATTTGTGATATCCCATTCGTCAAAAAATTGGAATAACTAATTCCAATGATAATTTAAAATGAAACAATACAGTGCGAGTCGACTATTATTCTAAAAAAATTCATTCCATCTTACTATCGGTTTTCAACCTATATCGTCATAATTTAATAGAATAATTCCCATATTTTCCTCAATTTAAGTATCACTAAGTTCACCTGAGTTATTTTTTGGAATACTTCGTCTGACGTTTTTGTACATGAGATTTTGGGATTTATTTTTTTAATTAAAATATTATATTATCCTTCCAATATAAACTCCATTTTATGATTATTATCTCAATCTCCACTAGACTAATCATATTTAATGATCTCTAAAACATCATTAATGGAAAAAAATTCATTCTTTTAATATCATTCAAATTCTCCAATTACAAAAACGTTCCATGGTCTCGAAATTATAGCACAAAACAATGTCCCTCATAAATTCATTTTTGAGGATATATTAATAGGTATACAAGAAATAAATAATATTCTTTCATTATATTATATGGTAGACTCAAAAAAAATGTCATCATTTTATGGCAGTCCCTCTCCATTTTACAATAGTGTGATCATTGTATATTTTTATTCGGAATGATTTTCTTATATTTCTCCCTACTTATGAAACAAAAATCCTCATTGAATTATGTTTTATTTATTAATGTCTAATATAGATTGGTATCCACATCCGGATGATATAAATGTAGCATGCCATTTTCTGGTTCATAGAATTGAATGATATTAAATAAATTCTATTTGGTTTTAAAAGTAATCATCCTCATTAAGTGATAATAAGATCCTGTAAAAAATAGAGACCTATATTACATAATGGAAACCAATGAAAATTTCCCATTACTAGGATAAGGACTCTCATGGATCCCTCCATCTAAATGTACACCACTTAGGATAATAGTAAAGTATAGAGTATAATGACCCCCTGACTGCCCCAATAGCATGAAATGGGTTTCCAACTATCAATAATTGAGAGGAAAATAATATATTGTTAGTATAAACATCAACAATACATGATAATGTGATTTTAAATCAACCAAGAATAATCTACATCCCATAAAATGACCAGTTTATCAAAAATGATCCCATAATTTCTGTATAATGTAAATAAATACACTAGTCTTCAAATATAAACCCATATGGAAACAATAAGTAATTGACAAAAAAAATAGTGTGAGCTATTAATTCCCATCATGGTCCACCAGTCCCCATAGAAACATAAATAGTAGTTTTAATTCACATATAGTTTGAATACAAATATTATCAATATGATCCCAACTCAGGGCTCTCATGAACACTTGAAAACGTGTATACAAATGTACCTGTGAACAGCGAGCATAACCAACATCACTTGAAAACCAAAAAAATCATCCCAACATCATCAATGATAATTTACAATATAAATATTCCATTTTTAATAACATAATAACATTTATTTCATCAAAAATATTACATATCACAACTTTAACATGGGTTTTCTTCCCACACACAAAAATGTTGTACATATTAACAATGCCCTATCTTTTTAATAACACATCATTTATTACTCGATGTCACACATGACATAAGATCACATTAAAAATATCCCACATGATCCTAGAAAATAAAATCACATCACGTATCACCCAAAAACACATATTCTATCACATCACATCGTAACCATACAAAAAATAATAGGGATTCAAGATAATTAAGGAAATCAACCAAATTCTTTCATCCAACTGCACCTGAACCCCACTAAAGACAAATAAACATATAACAAAACAAACACTAATAGTGAAATTTAGACATCTAAACATAAAATGATTGGCATAACTATCATACCTATATGATATTGTGGGAAATATGGGATAAAAATTAATCCATCCCCACCACTAGGATAATTGAAAACACCCCCAACCATTAAGATGATCGAACATAGTTCTCGACCTTGGTCGAGAGTGTATATAAATTTCATGGAGAGTACTATTATATATATATATATATATTTACACACACAATCCCATCCCATGGTATCAAAACATGAATATTACTATCATAGAAAATATCACTGAAAACATCATTGTATCTTCCACATACATTGTCACCTCAATATGTAGAAAAACACAAAACACATCATAGGATAAAAAACACATAACCATAATATATTTAAATTATTCTAATATTTGGAATTCCTTTTACAAACCTGTTTTATTCAATACTCCAATCCGTTATCCAACCCATTCATCTCACATTTAGTCATAATCCAATTTAGCATAGTTCTAATTTTATTTCACTAATAATTAACTTTTTTGACCCATTCCATTGTTATTTATCATCTAAATTTAATTTCATTACTACTCTAGTGTCAAAAAAAAAACAGAAATCATCATAAAATCCCCTAAATATATCTATAAGATCCTCTCAATTTCCACCGTTTCACATCCAAACCAATCTTCAAATCATATCCACCATATACCATGCCCACATATCAATAAATCTGCCAAACACACAATAACCACAAATCACCACCACACATCACATTCACACATAAACACAATACATTAACACTATATATCAAATATTTCAAATATCATAATATATAATTTATATGGGTATTTTCATCACATTACAGTTTTTCTTCTTATGATAACACTCAAAAATGAAGGATTTCCATGTGTAATAAATAAATTTTCTTGATATATATGATTAGAAATTTTATAAATTTTATATAAAAAATTACTTGAATCATATGTTGAAATGTGTATGAAAAAAATTTGAAAAAAATTTCACAATATCCATGAGTTTAAATAATTCATCTAGTTATCATAATCAAAATATCAATATTATAAATCTCATTAGGAACAGATGAAACAATACCCTATCCCATTAATTTCAATTAAACTATTTAATTTTCTTTATTAAGATACTTAACTATCCCCCCAATTATAAAAAGTATCATGTTCCAAATTTCTTGTACAACTTGTGTATATATTAAGGATCCCCTGCCTCAAATGAATAATTTTAAACCCACTCTGAATGTTGTAACAAGAGTGGGACAGTAGATGTTCACCCCAATGAAGATAATGTTTTTTTAATTCAATGAACACAGCAACCCACAATACTGTATTACTAAAAAACAACCAAAACACAAATATCCTAGTAGAAAATATTCTCTATATGATGAAAAGTTTTGAAATAAGGAAAAGGGAATTAGGAAACTCTCTATGAACCTCCAATGATGGATCTTACAACGATTAGGTTGAATATATTTGGAATGGATCTGAAATCCCCCAAAATAATATACCTGGTTATCCCAATAGAGGAGATATGGAAGCTATAAATATGATAGGTTTTAATAGGTATTATATTTTTAAACAATGTCTGCCAAACATAAGACCATTGTTCAACACTAACATCCATAATATAGAATTTCTAAAAATGGAAGGGACTATTTTGTAATGGGGAGGGGTAGAACCACACCCCACAAGTCCAAAAGGCCATTAATAAAAAAATTTACCTATATTCTACTTATAAGTTAATATAGGATAATTTAATATAGTGATGTGAAGCGGACTTGCCAAATAAAACATCATGGATCACTTCTGGAGTATTAAGATTTTCTAAACCCCCAAATCAAACTCCACAAATCCGAAACCAATTACTGCTATAATAATCAGTCCCTACGACCAAAAAAACATAAATTTATCTTCAATTTAATGATTTTATCTATTTTTGGAGAAACTAACTCAACCACAAGCTTTAAATTGTGTCACATTATAATTTTTCATGATTATGATTTTGGTATTCACATCTTTATATACTAAAATCATTAACATACATCACATAGAAAAGAAAATACCGATTTCATAATAAAATTGTTCCAAGCACCACATCATAATGGAAAAAAATAAAAATGAAACTAAAAAAATATATGTGTATTTGAGAAACATATGTACCTCAATTATCCATTTGTATCTTACAAAAAACTAATAATCCACAAAAACCCTATCTAAATGGACAATCCAATGAACAAATTTTCATGAGTATCATATATCTCCTCATATATGTCTTCAAATTTCATTTCATGATCCATATCTAACTCTATGATTTATGTCACATGTTGTAGATCATGATTTTTTTTTCATTTCTGATGAATATGAACGATTTCATGGACTGTTTCTATCAATGTAAGAGTGTAAACTAATTATCCACATTACCTATGCACCACAAAAACTATAGTAGTCCAAAATACATTGGAGGTTATGATTCTAAAGACATTATACATCTTGAATACGCATGGGTGTAATAAAAAATATGATTAATGAAACTCATGAACGATTCCATCATTGATCACTTCTAGAACAAATAACCCCTGACATGAAATATATTTTAGAATATACACAAATTCACTATCTAATGTAGAACTATGTCTAACTAGATCATGTATGAAAACATCTATGATTATCTTCACTAGGTCTCAGACACCTATCTCAGTATAGAAAATGACACTATCATTTGAAATAATAAACATCCACTATCAATAACCATAAAATCTTATTAAAGGGCTTCAAACATCTGCATCCCCCTCCAGGAAAGTCCAAAAACATAAATAAACTCATTCTATGAATTTATTTCCTTCATGTTTTCCATAAAATTTACTTTACCTTAATACCATGATATCAAAAAGTCATAATCTTGAAGAACCCTCTCTCGACCACCAATGTCATAGATTTTTTTCACATTGGGAATGTATATACCTTAAAATCAAACAGTAGGTGAAGGATGAATTACATTCTCCAACAAGGTAATTCTCATATTGATTTTGAATATGGAAGACCAAATTTATCTATATATATTCAGTAATATAATTATGGTCATTATGACATAAATTAAAAAACCCATCATATATAAAAACTTTATACTGAATTGGGGAAAATTCTGAGGAGAAGTAGGAATAAAAAATATTAAAAACATCACCCCCTCATAAAAAAACATGAGCACTTGAACTTTGATCAATATCTACTTGATATATTAAAATGATATATTGAACTTTTCATTCCAGATAAAGGCATGGTATTTACATTCTCAATTTTTCAATGAGGATGAAATCCATAATATAAAATGCAAACCCCTGGTAATATCATAAATGACCATGGGTTTTTTAATACTATTATATAATTATGGATTCTTCACAAGAAAAAATGTTATCATTATTTTATATAACCTAGGAAACACCATACAAGGAATACACATTCCCATATAAATAGGAACACATTTCTAGAAAATTCACTAGGATAAATTTCCATTGTACCTATGGTTTCGATGAATATTCAATATAGATCTGATATGATTTTCATAATTTCATTCTAACCATGAGTATATGAATATATTTTAGATGAACATGAATATAAATTATTATAGTTATTAATGTAAATAATATTTCATTATCCTTATGAAAATATATTTATTGGTCATGACACTGAATATAATTACAATAAAACTAAATGTTTTTATACATGAAACTTATTGGTACCACCATGATATCACCCCCTTGACAATACCATTGACATATAGAGGTAATTTATATATCCCATTAAACCAACTATCTGAACTAAAATAGTGGAAAGGATCATAAATCCTTTATAGTGGGAAATTATTCATGATCTTCAACTAATAGGACCCCTATTAGTCTATACACATCCTCAGTCCGCCACCCAAATTCATAGAAAATAACACTAGGGAACCCCATAGGGACACACTAGGCTACCTAAAAACCTTATGAATCATCTCTTGTCTCAGAAACAACACACTCAAAAATATTTTGTTCCATCTAAAAGGGGCCACCATATATTTACAATCCTATTAATGCAAGTCAATTTAAAGCCTTATATGTCATCTAGGATGTAACTCCACATCATTAATTGGAATAATATATTGTATCATAGAAAACTAAAGGATCATCCTCTAAGCCACAATACATTTTTATATATAGAATATGAGGCCATAAAATAATTAATGGGATCTCCATCACTTCAAAATGGATAACCTTTCTTACTAATGACAATCTCACATTTCCCATCTACATTGATTAATGATAGTAAACTCCAAATATATTTGATATCTAAATGTATAGAATATTACCAATAAATGACGAGGAATAAATTTATTGACTAAATTTGATGCATAAAATTATATCATCATAACTATTTTCACCCAATCATTATTTTAAACCCCCATCGCATATGAAATAGTATAATATTCCCCTTAATTTGTTTAGTCATCTCAAAGGCCATGATAATTCTCTTAGATCCATATAATAATGCTTGTACTAGATGTATAATAATGTGTCTGAAACAATTAAGTGTGAATCACCCAAATAAATCATTGAATATGAAATTAGATATGATAAAATTAACATTACTGAATTAACCACCATACCCTTTCAAATTACAACATCTATCTCATTTAACAAACTATTCCAAAACCTCTACCCCTATAATAATATCCACTTCTATTTCCATGAATAGGTATGGGACCCAAGATATATAGAACATCATATGGATAATGTATTCCTTCCACATCTCTCCATGTAGATTCATTATCCATCTTACCCAACCATTGAAATGTATTCATTGGGGGATACTACATAAACAATTAATAATCAAGAAAAAAAAATTGTACCAATATCCAAGAACAATGGGGAAAGATTTCTGATAATGAACCTATCCTAATAAATTTAATAACATTTTTCCATATGTACACCATGAAACTCATTGAAACTATTATCCCCTAAATTATGGGAAGGTAATTCTTAAGGATGACTCATCACTAGTCGAAACCTCAATAAAAATGTCCATTATGATCTTCCATAGAAATATATGATAAATTAGGAACAATGATCGATCCCATATCAATTTAAAACTCACAATGATTTGACACTACTGATTACCCATTGACATATTATAAACCTCAATTCATTTTGGAAACATAATGTCCGTAATTTAAAACCGGATTGATGGATAGATTAAGTTCATGTGCTATCATGATGTGGACACAAAACTAGTAATTATAAATTCAATGAAGTTTACAATATCCTTTCCATTGATCAAAATTTCTCTCATATACATGATCTTATTTTTATGTGATGTGTGATAAGACATCTTTAGTACATTCATTATTTATGATATGAATTCATCTCAAATTTCCAATTTTTAGTCGACACACAAAAAATATGCATCCTTCCAGTCACTATGATATTATGTGACCAATAAAACTCATCTAATATCATCCTATATCTTTCTTTGATTACCTATAACATCAATAGGTTTATGATTAATATTAATGTGTTATTGATATCCTATAATTAGATTTATGTATCTAGGTCAGTGACAACTCTCTCATATATTTCAATTTATTACCACTTAAAGAAACACAATCCAAATGTAAAATTACCATCCTCTCAATTTTGGTTGACCCTCAAGTAGAAAACCATGTAACCATATACAAACTCACATACCAGATAAAATATATAAAAAATATATGGGACATATCGAAAAGGGAATCACATATATACATACCATAGAATATCTAAATTTTATTAATATTCATTCTATTCATTTTTTACTTTCCCATAATAGACCAGTTCACCTCATAAAAAATATATTAATATTCATATACCTCACCTATGACTCAACACTATAAAAGAAACCAACTCACGGGTTCATTCAGTAGAATTAGATTACATGTATCAAATCAATGGGGACAAAAATCCTTCATCCTATTCATTTTAACCTCTCCAATATTACACATCAGAGTTGATTGAAAATATTACCATACCATCCCATGAAATAATCATAATTCCAAACCCTAATCTTCATAACATTTCTTAAATAATAACTCTTATAATACTCTTTCACTCTCCCATCTCTCCATGTTTACACCTCCTAAGATTGTAATGAAGGATTATAGATAATAAACCAAAATTCCATCGCCTGGTAGAACTATATTCGTTTACTATAATTAAGGGACGATAATATCACTTTGGGATGAATTTCTATCTATTTAAAAGGATTGAGAGATATCGAATCAACCGATAATAAAATCCATTATATAATATTAAATAATTTCACCAAAACAATATAAAAATGAAAATATATTTTAATGAAATACATGAAACTAAAAAACATGAATAGGAGGAAACAAAAACTAAGAGACACATCATGAACCCAATTTCAGAGTATGTATTATACAACATTTTCCATGTAGTTCTCTTTGAATCGTGGAAAAATTATACATAGGATGAGAATAAATGAATTCATCATAGAATCACACCACAAATAATTTGTGTAAATAATAAAAATATCTTAATAATCCACCGATGTGCTATAAAAAACACATATATGAAAAATGACCAATCAAAAAATATCTATATAGCACTCACTAATTATTTTAAACACATTTAATAATACAATAATAATTGTTAAAAAAACATATCGACCATACATTCTCACTATTTTTATAATCCCTCATAAAATAATTTATTTCATAAAACTCCCATGTATTATATATAAAATTTTTTGTCTCATTAAAAGACACATGATTCATAAAAACTAATCACATCTCTCTCATAGACACATGGGTCATCACATCACCTCACATCATAAATCACCCACATACACCGTGTCCATCACATATAATCAAACCCAAAACCATAAAAATGTGATATCCTATTCATTAAGAACATTAACCTCACACCCTTCTTCTAAAATTAATGATACACCCTATATCAAACTAATAATCTTATTATTAAACCCCAATTGGTAAATTTTTTTTCTTACATACATCACTCCCTCAATGGCCTAAAGGCCTTCATTTGTTTCTTCCATAAATCATAGTCCATGTATACCGGAATCATCTAGATGATACATTGGGAAGGTGGGGGATATCAATCCATCCATATATACCTCAATATTAATGGGAAACAAAACAATAAAACATTTAAATATTACACACATTGTTATCACCTTAAGAGGGGTGTGTTGTGAAATCATTAGGAATGTACAAGTGTATATAAATAAACAATATGATTCCATAACAATTGGTTTATAATAATAATTTTACCCGAAACAAAACAATATCAGTAACATCATGATATACAATATATTTGAAAAATCAACTATAATAAAAAAACAATAACACTAGCAAGATACGAAATTCCACCTTCCACATTTAATCAAAAAAATACCCAATTCTCAGATATTCCATTACAAACATATTTCATCCATCAAAACCACCTATTATAAAAAAGATGTATTTAAAATTTAATCACAAACCAATTAAAAATATATTCCATATAATTTAATTATCTAGAAACAATATCAATGAAATCCGTTTTATTTCATCATTTTCATTTAAATACATTACTAGCTAAAAAATATCATGAATCACAAAATCCCAATGACATATCTCATTTCACCAATAATTCCAATTTTTTTACTATTTCATAACCACAATCACTGTAAAGTCCCTGAAATGTCAAGGAATTTTTTTTATAAACATGGGAATTTTTCGAGTCGGTGGCTTCTAACGACACTTGATTCTGAGGCTCGGTGATCCCGGAATCAGTTTCTGAAGTTTAGCTCGGGTACGTTCGGTGAACGAATGAGCTGGTTTTTCTATATTTTGAACTGGTGCCCAGAATTGAAATCTGAGGGCACCGATGAACTCACAGTGCCGGTAATTTCTTACGGGGACATTTACCGCAGTTGTGTTTTACGTGGGTTGATGTTTTTTTGGAGTTAAATTAAGAGGTGAATAAATTTTTTTGTACAATTTTATTGTAGGGAGGTTATATTCCTCCCATGAGTAGTTAAGGGTGGGACCCACAGTCTCCTAACTACACAAGGGTAGATGATAGGGTGGTGGGTCCCACACAAGCCCCAACCATTCAATTTCCCTCTAACTCTTTAAAACCCCCTCTTAAATTTTGGAAAACCCTCCCTATTAATTATTTTCCAATGCATTTAATTAACGGGGATCTACCTCTCCCTTCCTTTAATCAATGGTCAACACGTTATTAAATGTGGTGATTTAAATATTGGAAGTTTCTTTGCATGAGTAATAAAATAATAGGAGGATCCAATTATTTAAAATTTTTAAAGGGATTTCGTTGTGAGAGGGAGATCAGGAGAGCTCTTGAGCTTTTGGAATAACACCAACTTCCGCCAAAGAACGACGCCTCTTTCGATGAAGAAACGCTGGTTCCTCATAGAACAATGATGTGCCACCCCTTTCTATTCTTCGCGACAAGAGAGGAGACGCAACTACCTCCTCGGCGCACTCTGGCGTCACCTATGATTCCTTTCCCCATGACGATGAGGTTCGACATCAATTGTTGAGGTAGGGGAATTTGTTTATTTCATTATGTGATCTATACACTCGACATGGCGTGTAATTGATGGGTTATGTTTGAACTACTATCGCAGTGGGTACGGACTATCGAACATGTCTGACCCCACCAAAATTTGTTCTTAATGCATGGATTATTTGGCGAAAATGAATCAGGACCGCAATTTCGATTGGAGGCCTTCACAGTGATGTACGTGTCCCGAGACGACCGCAGGCACAGACGAAAGTAAAATCAGACCACCGGTATGACTCCGGGGGGGCCGCCCTAGCGCGCAGCCGGCAGAAGCCCATCGTGACAAAAGACCGGCGGTGAGGGCTTCATCCCGCGGCCGAGCAGGATCCAGTGGATCCAACGAAGCCACCCTGACACCGCATCCATGGAAAGCGGGGTTCGGGCCCCCCGCCTGACTCAATGGCCGAGCCAACGCACACCCCCGGCCGATATGGGGCAGGTTACACGGACCGGGCCGGGCTGCGCCCCGCCGGGCCGAGCCGCACCCTACCGGGTCATCCCCCGACCCGGGTCGGGTCTCCCCGGTTCGGGCCAACCCATGGGGGTTGGGCCAGGTCGGGCCGGGCCCAGACCCCCCACTTCGGACCATTTTTGGTCTTTTTCCCATAACATGAGTCATGGACCTCTAATCGATGCACCATCAGTTGTGTTGGAATACTTGGATCAAGAAAGTCATTTAGGTATATTACACTCAAGGGTTCGACAATGTTTGAGTATTCCCGGGTTGGTTCGAACCCGAAACCAACCGGGCTCTTAGAGCGGAAACACATATAACTTAAGGACCGGATGTCCGATTGATGTGCCCTCAACTGCGTTGAATTATTTTGTAGAGATGGTTATTTTGGAATACGCCACTTGAGGTTTGGATGTATTTGGAATATGATCGGGTAGGTTTTAGCTTAAAAACCAACCGGGCCCCACGAACAGAAAAGCCAATAACTCTTAGACTGGGCGTCTGATTGACGCACTGTCTGTCGCGTTGGGTTTTTTTGGATGAGACAGAACTTTGGGATACATCATCTCTAGAATTCATAACAGTTGTTGTATCGACTCTCTTTCTCGAGGAGCAGACCCTCCCAGAATTGAGCATGCTGTGTGCGGGAACCCTAGAGCTGGCTGCGATGTGACGATGATGACTGCACTTGGATCCTCTGTGGGTTAGGCAGCGAGGAAGACTATGCATGGATCCTCCATGGGTTCAAAAGTGACGAAGACTATACTGTGATCCTCTGTGGGTTCGGCGGTGATGACTACTATTCATGTATCCTACCTGGGTCCGACAGTATTGACATATGTACTTGTATCATGAGTGGCTCTGGCATAGTAACTGGACTTGTATCCTATGTGGGTCCGACAGCACAGCTGGTCTTGTATCCTATATGGGTCCGACAACATAGATGATTCAATGGGTACTTCTGTTCATCTCTATAAAATTACAAAAGATGTTTACCTATGTGAGCTGAGTCTTGACTTCAATCTTTATCGTCAATGTGATTGACTTGCATTCCTATGTGGACTGCGTTATGCTTACTTTTGTGGACTGGGTGGTGTTTTCCTATGTGGACTAGGTTTTTCTTGGGCTCGAGAGTTGGTGATTAATTGTAATTGATGAATTTGGTATATGTATGGGCATATACCTATGTAGAGTCGGTTGATACTTCGTGATTGTATCTTTCTTTTGTGGTTTATCCTTCCTGGATTACGAGAGACCTTCGAGGGTCTCAGGGTCCTTACTGAGTATCATATACTCACCCCTGCACGGGCTATGCACGCACTATGTTGTGTTAGATGTAGACGACATATAGCACTGATCGGTGTTGAGTCTTATCGAGCTGGATGGTACGCGGAGGTGGACCCCGTGGTGGGATGTACACGGAGTAAACGGCCGGACCCGGGGAGCTGGGGAGACTATCTGTACCCACCCTTCATGTGGGATTTCCAGAGGGAGACTCAGTGTTGTTATTTTTCTTTCTGTTGTTGTACTTACCTTTCAGTTGTACTGTACATTCAGTTGGGTTTTTATACTGGCCCATGTACCTTTTATCACCTACCTTGTACCCAGTTTTACTTAGTGCTTACTTCACATGCATACTCTATTGTTTTTGTTTACTTTATAAATGCAATTCCTTCACTTTTTGGGATTTATGCCTTTGGTTCTAGTCTCTAGCCCCTAGAATATAGAAGGCGGGCTTGGGATAGTCACGGAACGGGCCCCGAGGATGGGTCGTGACAAATTGTTATCAGAGGAATCAGTTCTACTGCAGAACTCAAGACTTTGATCCTTCCTTTCTATGAAGCAATGGTGTTAAGAGTGTTGAGTGTGCTTTTCAGTCCAGGGAGTCCTATGTTGGTGCGGTGGCCGACGTATCCATAAACTAGGACCCTTACCTATGATTCCCGACTCATTTCATGAAAACACTGATTGCGTGTGTGTTTCCTTTCAAAATATATCTTTCTGATTGCTTTGTGTCAGCTCACGAGTTATACTATTTGACCCTGGCACAACTGTTTCTTTTCAGGACTGCCCTTTGAAGGCAGCCAACCAAGGTTCCTGGTTACATGAAGGATGGAATTCCACCGAGAGACGAGGCCTCGGTGCAATTCCCCATTACAGTGGAGGCACCAGCGGTACCACTACTTGCTGGGACACCGATGCTACCAGCCCCAAAGGCAAAGAGTGCACGCTTCCTGAGCGCGTTTTAGGAGTTTCAGAGGCAGAGGCCGCCCAGGTTCCATGGAGAGACAGATCCTCAGGTAGTTGAGGATTGGCTGGAGGCTATCGTAAGAGTCATCAGATTGGTAAGGAGACCAGTAGACATTATGGTGATCTATGTCATGAGTCTCCTACACGCTGTAGTAGGTAGATGGTGGAGCCTGATGCTCCATGTGCACGATGAGGCATCACTAATTTGTATGGACATAGGGAGCCTCTTCTACTCGGAGTTTGTACTATCCACCCTCCGTGAGGTGAGCATCAATGAGTTACTACGGCTACGACAAGGCAGCATGATAGTAGCCCAGTACTCTGCAAGATTTACCGAAGCGGTCCGCAGGGAGTAGGCGAACGAGGCAGAGGAGATGGCCGGGCAGCGTGTGGTGGGAGACGTTTCGAAGCTCTACCACCACCACCCCCAGAGGTCCACCTCGACCACAGGGAGCTGGCGGGCAGAGGCAGACATAGCTCTAGGCAGCTAAGGATTACGACCATGGCGCACCTGCGATGATTCTAGGTACTATCTGTGTCTAGTCCACCATTGCTATAGTTCTTATAGACATAGGTGCAGGACATTATTTTATTGTCGCTGACCTTGTTCGGAGCTCGGAGATTCCGACGGAGCCATTGGCTTGATCCTTACGGCTAGAGACTCTTACGGGAGCAGACTCAATGATTACGAATGGGGGCCGATAGTGTGAGCTTAATCGAAGAGGTGAGAGCTTTGGCTGAGATCTTCTTGTAGCGTCATCGAGGCCTTAAGATGTCATCTTGGGTATGGATTGGTTATCTACATTGCATGACAATATCGACTATATTAGACATAGGGTGCGGTGTGTCCGCGTGTATGGGACCTGGTTCACCTTCACCGGCGAGAAGGGATCCTTTACAATATATTATGGAATTACGCAAAGGAGAGGTCCGCCGATCACACATCAGTTTTCTAGTCTCATCCTCGGAGCAGTTGACGTGCGGAGTCTGAGGTTTCCTTTTATGGTGGATTAGTATGCGTACATTTTTCATGATGATGTTCCAAGACTACCTTTTCTAAGGGAGGTATATTTCTACATATACCTGTACCCTGAGACATCACCAATATCTTCTCCAGTATATTGGATGGCTCTCGTCGAGCTTCGTGAGCTGTAGGTACAGCTGGAGGACTTATAGGAGAAGGGTTTCATCTGACCTGGTGTTTCTCCCTGGGCTTCTCCGATTCTGTTCGCCAAGAAGTCAGATGGGATCTTGCGATTGTGTGTCGACAACCATCTCTTGAACCAGGGGACCATGACTAACATGTACCCTCTTCCATGGATTGATGATCTCTTCGATCAACTCAAGGGATAATGGTGGTTCTCGAAGATAGACCTCAGGTCAGGCTATCATTAGCTCAGTGATCGTGATGAGCATGTGCATAAGATGGCCTTCAGGTGTCGGTATGGCCACTACGTGTTCTTGGTTATTCCCTTTGGTGTGACCAAAACTCCAGAAGTGTTCATGATTCAAATGAATAGAATCCTCCAGCATTACCTCAATCGGTTTGTCGTAGTCTTCATTGACGACATATTGATTTACTCGACAAATGATGAAGAAGACGCCTACCACTTTTGGGTTGTACTGGATACCCTCCGAGAACACCCGCATTATGGTAAGCTACCGATCTTCCAGTTCTAGATTCGAGAGGTTCACTTCATGGGGAACGTCATCTCATATGCGGGAATTGTAGTGGATACCGCGAAGATTGATGCAGTGATTGCTTAGGATCCACCCAGGAGCGTGACAGAGGTGCTGAGTTTCCTAAGTCTGGCTGGATACTATCAGAAGTTTGTTCCAGACATCACCAGAGTTGCAGCACTACTTACAACCTTGATAAAAAAAGGGATACCATTAGTGTGGTCAGACAGATGTCAGCAGAGCTTCTAGGAGATGATGTGGAGTTTGACTAGTGCACCCATCATGAGGCTGCTGGAGGAGGGAGTAGGGTATGTTGTTTACTGCGACGTATCAGGGACCAGACTCGGGTGTGTCCTGATGCAGGAGCGAGAAGTGATCGCTTACGGTTCATGGTAGTTGAGGTAGCATGAGCATGACAACGCTACCCATGACCTGGAGTTAGCAGTAGTGGTATTTTCCCTGAAGATGTGGTGACACTATCTGATGGTCGAGCGCTTTATAGTCTACTATGACCACCAGAGTCTCAAGTACATTTTCTCGCAGAAGGACCTGAATCTGAGACATCGGTGATGGCTCGAGTTCCTCCAAGATTATGACTTTGAGATTGTCTATACTTTTGGGAAGGGGAAAATTGTGGTTGATGCTCTCAGTAAGAGATTGGGCATTCAGCTACTTGGAGAGGCGATAGAGTATTTAACCGCTTTTCAGATATCCTTAATGGATAGAGATGGGGCAGCCTATCTACAGTCCCTCACAGTAACTCATCCACTACTTCAGCGGGTCAGAGAGGCACATTGTGGGGACGTTGACTGTGAGGCGCGACATGCATAGATATCCTCTGGGAAGGCACTCAATGGATTTTCTGAAGGTGGGGAGCACGTCATCCTCTTCAGGGGACGTACCGTGGTACTACTTGCACTGTAGGAATAGGTTCTGAGGGAATTCCACACTTCCCCTCTAGATGTACATCCAGAAGTAACAAAGATGTATTCAGACCTCAGACCATAGCACTAGTGGTCGGGTATGAATAAGGATGTGGTAGAGTTCATTTCTCGATGTCTCTCTTTTCAGCAAGTGAAGGCAGAGCTCCAGGTACCTGCAGGCTTGGTATATCCATTTGATGTCCCGGAGTGGAAGTGGGACATGATATCCATGTATTTAGTGATGGGGCTTCCATTTACTTTTAGGGGGCATGACTCTATATGGGTGATTGTCAACCGACTCATCAATTCGGACCACTTCATACCGATCAGGGGGTAGGTCTCAGTAGATACCCCAGGACGCCTCTACAAACAATAGATCATATGAATTCATGGAGTGCCATCATCTATCATCTATGATCTAGACACTCACTTTAATTCCCAGCTTTGGAAGCGGTTATTGGAAGCTTTTGTGATGCATCAACACCTGAGCACTACCTTTCACCCACAGACGGATGGCCAGACGGAGAGGACCATTCAAACACCCGAGGACATGCTCCATGCTTGTGTCCTTGACTTTGGTCGCAGCTTGGAGGATCACCTACCCTTGGTGGAGTTTGTGTACAAAAAAAAGCTACCACTCCACCATAGGGATGGCACCTTATGAGGAACTGTACGACCAACCATGCAGATCAGCTCTATGCTGGACTGACCTGGGGGAGTCAGCACTGGTAGGAATAGAGATGGTTCAGGTTACGATGGAGAATGTGCAAGTCATCCAGGAGCGGATGAGGACTGCACAGAGTAGACAGACGTCTTATGATGATAGGATATGGAGTCCACTGGAGTTCTAGGATGGAGACCACGTTTTCTTATGGGTCTCACCTCAGCGTGGGTTTTGGAGATTTGGTCGGGGCAGCATGTTATCTCTGCGCTTTATCTTGCCTTTTCAGGTCCTTGACAGAGTAGGCGAGGTGGCTTACTGCCTGGCCCTTCCAACTCAGCTGCACCGGGTGCATGACGTCTTCCACATATCTCAGCTGAGGAGATATGTGCACGACCTGACACATATCATCGACCATGGGAAGCTGGACATCAATGACGGGGCGACATTTTCGGAGGTCCCACTAGAGATCGAGGATCGACAAGAGTGGGTCCTACGTGGGTGGTCGATTCCTCTTGTTCACATTCATTGGAATCATGAGAACCTCCAGGAGAGCACATGGGAGAGGGAGTCTCAGATGTGTGCTCAGTACCCTCATTTGTTTCCAAAGATTATATTGTAGCTTTACAGGGACATAAATCATTGAGTTGGGAGTAATGTAAAGACCCTGAAATTTCATGGAATTTCATTTCAAGTACATTGGAATTTTACGAGACTGTGGCTTCTGACGATACATGATTCTGAGGCCGGTTTTTCTCAGAATCAATTTCTGAAGTTTAGCTCGGGTACGTTCAGTGAACAAACGAGCGGGTTTTTTTATCATTTGAACGAGTGCCCGGAATTGAAATCCGAGGGCACTAACAAACTCACAGTGCCGGTAATTTCTTAAGGGGACAGTCACCGTAGTTGCATTTTAAGTGGGTTGAGGTTTTTTTGGAGTTTAATTAAGAGGTGAGTAAAATAATTTTTACAATTTTATTGTAGTGAGGTTAAATTCCTCCAATGGGTAGTTAATGGTGGGAACCACAACTACCTAACTACCCAAGGGCGGCTGTTAGGTAGGTGGGGCCCACAAGATCCCCAACCATTCAATTTCCCTCTAACTCTTTAAAAACCCCTCTTAAATTTTGGCAAACCCTCCCTATTAATTATTTTTCCAACACATTTACTTAATGGGGATCTACCTCTCCATTCTCTTAATCAATGGTCAACACATCATTAAATGTGGTGATTTAAATTATGGGAGTTTTTGTGCATGAGTAATTAAATAATAGGAGGAGCCTATTATTTAATTTTTTGAAGGAGAATTCATTGTGCGAGGGAGATTGAGAGAAGTCTTGAGATTTTGGAAGAACATCGGCTTTCGATGAAGAACGACGCATCTTTTGATGAAGAATCACAGGTTCCTCGGAGAATGATGACGCGCCACACCTTTCTATTCTCTGCGATAAGAGAGGAGACGCCGCTTCCTCCCCAGAGAACTCCTATGACGCCTACGATTTCTTCCCCATGACGCTGACATTCGACATCAATTGTTGAGGTAGGGGAATTTATATATTTAATTATGTGATATATACCCTCGTCATGGCGTGTAATTGTTGGGTGATGTTTGAACCACTAACGTGGTGGGTATGGAATAACGAAAAAGTATGAACCCACCGCTATTTTGTTCTTGATGCGTGGAATATTTGGCGACAATGAATTGGGACCACAATGGTGATTGGAGGCCTTCATAGTGATGTACGTGTCCCGAGTGACCGTAGGCGTAGACGGGAGTAATATAAGACCACCGGTTTGACTCAGGCATCTTGTGGAAGCCCCGGCTATGCCCCGGCGTGCCGCCGACAGAATCCTGTTGAGGCTGAAGCCGCGCCGGGGAGGGCGGGATACAGCGGCCGCGCGGGATCCAGCGGCACCACCCTATCGTCGCGTCCGCGGAAAGCAGCCCCCCCGGCAGCTGGGCAGGGGAGGGTCGCAAGGACCGGGCCATGCCGAGCCCGGCTGGGCCGTGCCACACCGCGGTGGACCCAGACCCGGGTCGGGTTGACCCAGGGGGGTTTGGCCTGGTCCTGCTGGGCCCAGACCCCCCACTTCGGACCGTTTTCGGTCTTTTTCCCATAACGTGATCCACAGACCTCCGATCGACACACCGTCAGTTGTGTAGGAATCCTTGGATAGAGGAGATCATTTTAGAATATTAAACTTATGGTATTAGAAAATTTTGGGTATGGCAGGGTTGGTTCGAACACAGAACCAACCGGGCCCTTGGAGCGGAAACACTTATACCGAAGGACCAGACGTCCGATTGATGTGCCCTCAACTGCGTTGAATTAATTTTGTTGAGAAGGTTCTTTTGGAATACTATACTTGAGGGTTGGATGTAATTGGAATACGATCGGGTTGGTTTTAGCTTAAAAACCAACCGGGCCCCTGGGACAGAAAAGCCAATAACTCTCACATCAGGTGTCCGATTGACGCACCATCTGTCGCGTTGGGTTTTTTTAGACGAGACAGAACTTTGGGATACATCAACTATGTACATTGTAACAGTTGATGTATCAATTGTCCTTCTCAAAGAGTAGAGCCTCCAGGAATCGAGCGTGCTGTGTGCGGGAACCCTAGAGCTGGCTGCGATGCGACGATGACGAATGCACTTGGATCCTCCATGGGTTCCGCAGTAAGGACGACTGTACATGGATCCTCCGTGGGTTCGAAAATGATGAAGACCACACTGGGATCCTCGGTGGGTTCGTCGGCGATGACTACTATTATTGTATCCTACATGGGTCTGGCAGTATTGACCTTTGTACTTGTATCCTGAGTGGGTCCAGCAGAGTAGCTGGTCCTGTATCCTATGTGGGTCCGACAGCTTAGCTGGTCATGTATCATATGTGGGTCCGACAGCTTAGATGACTCAGTGGCTATATCTGATCATCTCTATCGATATACAAAAGATGTATACCTATGTGAGATGAGTCTTGATTTCAATATTTATCATCAATGTGATTGAATTTCTTTCATGTATGGACTAGGTTGTGCTAACCTGTGTGGATTGGGTGGTGTTTTACTACATGGATAGGGTTGTACTTGGGCTTTAGAGTTCGTGATGAAATGTAATTGATTACTTAGGTATATGTATGGCAATATACCTAAGTAGAGTCGGTTGATACATCGTGATTGTATCTTTCTTTTCTGGTTTATCCTTCGTGGATTCTGAGAGAACTTCGGGGGTCATGGGGTCCCTACTCAGTATCGTATACTCACCTCTGCACGTGGTATCCCCGCACTACGTTGTGTTGGATTCAGATGACGGACAACAGTAATCGGAGTGGCGGGTTGTGGAGATGGATGGTACCAGGATGTGGACCTCTTGGCGGGACGTACACGGAGCGGACAACCGGACCCGGGGAGCAGATGGGACTATGTGTACCCACCCTTCAGGTGGGATTTCCAGAGGGCGACTCGGTGTTTCTATTTTACTTAATGCTATTGTAACTACCTTTCAGTTGTATTATACTTTAAGTTGGGTTTGTATACTGGCCCATTTACCTTTCAGCACTTACCTTATACCCAGTTTTACATAGTCCTTACTTCACATGTGTACTTTGTTGTGTTTGTTTACGTTATAAAGGCAATGTGTTCCCTTTTTTGTGATTTATGCCTTTGGTTCTAGTCACCATCCCCTGTCTTATGGAAGGCAGGCTTGGGGTAGTCACGAAACGGGCCCCGAGGATGGGTCGTGAAAATCACATACTCATCATACCCTAAAAAGTACATGCACATGTCTCATATTAGTTACCCCACGAACCACATCCATAAATAACAACAACACATCACAACAACACATCACCACCAAATAGAAAACCATGTATAAAAATTTTAACATTTCAGAACTCTGGATTAGAAATGGTCTTCTCATCACATTAATATTTTACATTTATGGATATTCTTTTACATACTCGGATTTAAATGTATAACCAATCCATTATCTAGATATAAGATATTATCAATTTAATCAATAGAACATAAAAATATCCCAAATATCATGGGAACCACAAAAGATATACAATTAAAACATTAATAAATCAATAACAAAATTATCTAAGAATAAACCATAATTAATCTCAAAATCAATAATATATAATGCCAAAAAATGATATATTACTCTCCACCATTTATTTAAGTGTATCCATTTTTAACATTTTTATTCTACAATATACCATAATCCAATTTATAATCATGAGAATTATCTTTCCATAATGTAAAAATAAATTAGAAATTATGTGTCCAATATTTTCCATGATTTTTTAAAAACAGTTGATCATGGTTATAATGAAAGATAGGAAAACTATCATGACCACAATCAAGGGAAAACACCATGATCGACATAAAAAAAATCTGACTACATTAATTTTATAAAATAAAATAAAATGATAAAATATTATGGTAGAAGACTTTTCTATATGAATAATAGGGAATAACAAAGGAAGTATGAATAATGAAATTTACCTAGAACCTCGAATAATTGATCCCCGAATACTGTGAATGAATTGGACTACAAAGATTCTAAAAGACCCCCTAGAATAATCATTGATTTCTCAAGAAATGTGAGAGGTAAATTGAATTATTAATAGGTAATGATGACTAATTGGTTTTTATAACCATTTATAAAAACATATGACAATATTACAAAACACAAAACCATTCTAAAGATCCATGGAAAAATATGGCAATATGACTCAATGTGAAGGATCAAAAAACAACATTGACATTCAATGTGTCCCCAGTTAAATTTATTCACCATGGTGATACAAATATAATAAAATAGAAGAAGATAACACAATGTAGTGGTAAAATGATTTTATAGAACCAATTACATGATGAAGTGACTTCTTTATAGTGATTCTCCCTCAGGAAGCTTTTCTGAAAAATAAAAAATATATTAATCCAAAACCATTACAAACTATTCCATAACTATATTCTAAAAAATATAACTCATCATAAATTTAAATTGATGATATTATACACAAAAATATTTATTAAATATATACCAATAAATTTTACAATCCATAACATCCCATACATTTGACCCACACTATATCCAAAAACCATATAACATAACCAAATGGTTATGTAAGGAAAATCCATATCACTAAATCTATCCATGATTCATATAAAATGATTTTGGTTTTAAATCCAAAAATCCAATTTCTTGCCTCTACCCCACTATCTTCCTATTTATACTGAAATGAAAACCCTTATGATATATGCTATTTCACCACACCAAAGAACCTCCTCAATGAAATTCTCAGATCCTACTATTCAATTTACTCTCCAAACTCATTGGGAGATTTCATAGAAACATCCACCACTTGAAAAATAAACAAAATAACTACGGTGGCTATATATAAATTAACACGTAGTATGTATAAAATTTTTCATGTGGTTTTTAATATCATGATTCATCTAGGTTAGTACATTAACTATGGACCAATATCCACTTCCCAAAATAAAAAAATAATTATTAAAGAAACTATAGAATCCGAGTTACATATAGAATAATAATTTTTCATATATATTATTATATATTAATTATATATAATTTAATATAAGCAATATTTTCAACCACATATATAATAAATAAAAATTTATAGTTAAAAACATTGTTTTTCTAATAATCATTGGTTTACTATAAAAATGTTTTACCATATTTTGATGGAGAACTCATTTGAAATAAAATATTTGACATGTTTATACGTTATTTTTTACAAAATAATCTTATTATTTGGATTAATGACATAAAAAAAATTTTGGAAAAATTTTGGGTATTTTTCGGAAAATATTAGTAATTTAATGAATAATGAGAATTACAATATTTTAATTAGAAAATTCATTTTCATCAATTTTATTTATAATACTATAAGTTACATTTAAATGGTTTTAAATTATATTTTTATTATAATATTATCACTAAATTAAATATCAATCCTTGGAATTAATTTAAAATTAAAATTATATACAAAAACATTTCAAACTTTTGAAGTTTTCACTTTAAAAACCCTATTTTTAGTTTTATCATTGGAATGAATTTTAAATATAAATATTCTTATTATATAAATTAAATTAGTTAAAATGTATTCCTTATTTGTTGTGAAAAGGTCCAAATTATGTTTTAAGGTCAACAAATTTTTTTATATAAAAATAAACATATTGGTAAAAAAATTATTTATTGTAAAAAAAATTAAATCATTACAAGGGTTAAAATTAAAAGATAAATGATTAACATACTTAAAAATAAAACATTGAAATCGTGTTTGTGGGATGAAATTTCCACAATCATGTTATAAAACATTAATTACAAACTAATTTTTGGAACTAAATTCCACCACAATATTGTTAGCCTTTAATATAAAATAATCAATAAATTAATCACTTGAACCAACCTCTCTTTGAGTATAAATAAGAACCCTCACCTCCCTATTTAAAAACAGAAATCCTTATATCTCCCCAAATGTAAAAACCCAAAATATTTATAAATATATTCAATATTTAAAGCATGACACACTGAGTCTCTAAAAAAACCACTTTGTTACAACCTAGCCAACATACATAATTTTCCTACCTCTGTGATTTGAATTTCAAAAAACTGACACACTCATTTTCATTTTATAAGATATTTATAGTATGATAGGATCTACATTCATTTTTTGGTGAATAGTAACTTGACCCTCATGAATAGGAATGTAACCTTATCAATAGAAAAATTTACCTTATGCATAGTAACTATATCCATGAATGTATAAGAAAATATAGACACCTTATAAATGAAATACAAGATTTTAGAAATTAATAATTAAGTGTTTGTATTATTTGTGAGTAATAAAATTTTAATTATTAATTTAAATTACAAAATTAAATTAAATAAAAAATTAAATTTCATAACATGTATTCTTAATAATTTTATTGTCCTATAACTTTAGGATATTTAATAAGACCTTAGGTAATTTTTCAAGGTATTATAAAATCACTTATAATTTTTAACAAATATTTTTTTTGAGTAAATGATGATTTTATTGAAAAATTGAATTTTACATTTTTATAAAATTATTTTGATAAAAAATTGTTCAATTATGAATTGTACATTTCGAATAGTGGTTAAGGAGAAGTAATGGGATTTTAATGAAATACTTGAATTTTTCGTGAAATGTGAAATTCGATAACTTATAGAATATACTAAATAAATGAATTTCGAAATCATTCTGAGTCATGGATGATGTAAATGGATTTTTTTAAAATTAATAAGTACTTATCACTATTTTTTTTCAGAGAAATCAACCCTATTGGTTGTTATTGGAAAAATAATATAACAATGAATAATATAATTGGAAAACCCTAATATCACCCCTATAAAAAACAACCCTCACTCCCTCTACACATCACTTCTATATAGCCATGTTAATTTTATATATCCTGGTTAAATATCCTTATATTATACTCCCAATTTATGGCATCCCTTTTCCTCTTAAAATACCAAATATTCTCCCCTAAAGTGGCTCCCAAAGACGAAAAATTCTAGAGGTAAATTCCTATTTTCATTCATGTTTCATTCTTTTTATTTTGTCACCTTCATTCCTCAAAATGTTATGATAAAAATAGTACATTAAATTTACTGGATGTTTTTTATTATAATGCAATAATTATTCATCATATCTCATTTACCCTCCTTTTATAATACAGATGAAAACAACATCTGAGATGTGTCAATTTATCACATTCAAGGATGATGGGTTTTCAACTTCTATTATTGTCTTAAATTCTGATCAGGAAAACATTTTAATGTCGAACTAGATCCCATAATATGTAATAAATCATATTAAATAATATATAATAATCTCTACACATTTTATTAATTTATAAAACAAAATAGTTTCCCGAAGTTCAAAAAACCACCAAATTAATTGAAGTGTTCATCATTAAAATTTTCAATAATGATTCATCCTCACCCAATGTAAAAAAATTACATATTCGATCATTATAAATTATTAATGAAAATTAATAACATATAAAATAAACTATAAAATTGAATTAAGGTTTTTAATTAACATAAATAAAATAAAACTTCTCATGAAAACTAATAAAAGGAGCACTGACAAATGGTGATACTGATTCTCTTAACCCGCAAGAAGGAAAAGAATGAACCTAATAAACTTCTCATTTTCATTCAAGTAACTTTCATTATTTTATGTTTATATCCTTCTTCACTAGAAATACTATGATAAGTAAAGTAAATAACATGTTTTTAATTTTGTTTTTATAATTTAATAATTCATCCTCAGATCTCATTTCCCACACCTTTATACTATAAAGGAGAACACCATCTTATATATGTTAATTTATAACATTCAAGAATGACAGGTTTTCAACTTCCATTACCATCATCAATTCCAGAAATTAAAATATATTTAGGGTTAAAAAATATAATAATATACGTAATATATCATATGAAATGTTATGGAATCATTTTCTACACATGGTATTACTTTTTAATAGCAAATGGGTTTATGGTGATCGAAAAATCTCCGAATTATCAATGTGTTTATCATTAAAATTTTATGTAATGATTCAAACTCACTGAAAGTACCAAATGAATTATATGATCATTAAAATTATTAAATAAATTTAATTTAAATTAAATTATGGAATTAAAATAAAATTTTATGTTAACTTATATACCATGGAACTGATCATGAAAACTAATGAAATGAGCACTCACAAACGATGATATTGAATTTCTATAGCCATTAGAAAGACTCTAAATTAACATAATATAATTATAAAAAATAAAATAAATTTGAAATAGGTTCTGAATTATGTTATTAATTAGTCTATTTCATATTCCAAGTCGTTATTTTCAATAGATGAACATATTCATACATAAAGTAATGGTTTTCTACCCGGACCTCAATTTTCATTCAGGTTACTCTTATTGTCTACTTAGATATATAAAATTATTTTATATTTTTATGTAATCCTCAAAAATTTTGTGTTAATGTTCAATATATTTGTACCAACTAGAATCCTTATTTCGTTTTTGGGAAGTTAAATGTTTAAAAAGGAGCTTTCCAAAAAATCATTTTGATATACATGATCGATTCAAGGGATGTTATCTATTTCTTACAAATTTTCAAGGGAGCTATATAATCTAGTTTTAAAAAAATTAATATTAAAAACTGATTGATTTAATTATTAATTATATTCCTTAATTTTATTTGGGCTTTACACATTTATTTTTCCAAAATTACTATTATTTTCTTAGTAAAAAGGATTTATCTAAAAAATTAATCGATCATTTTATAAGAGTATGTTCACATATTAAAAAACTCTTTTTGATTATAATATTTAAATGTTCGTAATTTATTATTATATCATACACCATATTATATTCAATGGTTTATGATTAAATTAGAATTTGATGAACTATCTTGATACAATTCACCATATTATCCCTAATGGTTGGAGTTTTTGTTTAATGATTGGGGAATGCTATTTACGTTTCATATGTTAGTTTAAATATGAATGTCTCTATTTTTTATGATTATTATGATTTATATGATGAATGAATTGTACTTATTATGTGACAGGTGGGATTACCTAAAACACTTTGATGGATTTGTTGGTTTGATGAGACAACCCAAAATTGGGTTTTGGCCACGGCCTTACCCTAGTATTTTTAGACTCTGTGGACAAGGCCTCAAAAATATGTTTCATTTTTCTAGAATTATGATTTTTATCATTTTGGTATTAGTAATAGATAAGCCATGTGATTATTCTATGATTTTAATATCAATGGTTTTGTATCGAACTCTCATGATGATTTATTCTTGGATTATTTTATCAGCTTTTATTCATACGATATTTCTCTCAAATATAGTTTAAAATGAATGTGTTTTTAGATTTTATCCAAAACAATTGTTTGTTTTTATGATTTATTTCACAATATAGCTCTCTATTTATGGGAATTGTACCTCACCCCTTTATTATTCATTTTTTAAGATACTATGAAGTTTATTATGAATAACATGCTTATTTAATCTAAGAGTTGTGGATGATCCCACTATAATTTATATGTTTTATTTAATTTTATGTTATAATGGTGAACATATAAATGTATCTGAAATTATATAACTACTAAAATATTTAGCCCATTGGGAATTGTATTCCTTGTTTATAGGCCAATGTAACAAATTAAGGCACCCGCTCTAGGAAACTAGGGTGAGTCCTTACATCAAATCTCTACCAAAACCTCTGCTCCTCCCCCTCCCCATGACCAAGTGGTGATGGAGTCACCAAAAGGCCAATGAAAAGGTCCTGAAGCCTTATTCATGGATAGTATATTCATGATTATGATAAATAACATAGGTGACGAATCAGACATGAGGTAAGGTTCTACATCTCAATATTTTTCATTGAATAATGTTTTTATAATTATCACTTTTATACTTTTATTATGATTATATAAAGCCAATATAAAATCTCATGTCCATTGTTTCTCTATACTATTGTTATTTAATGTTTTGGTAAATTTATTTATTCATGGAGATTATGATTAAAATTATCAAAGTGGTATAGGAAACCTTTATTGTTCTATGATATAATTGTCAAATATTTTTCATCATGATATTAATTCACATTTTTATTTATTTTGATATAAGAGGATTGAACATGAAATTTTATATCTATATTTTAATGGTTTTCAAGATGAATATTTTTATATGAAGACTTTTACATTCATTAGAAAATGAAAAAAGGAATTTTTTAACATATGCGACGACAACGACTTCTTCATCACCATAACCGTTTTTTGATATTTGGATTCGTATATAAGACGTAATGTTATTAAAAGGTAAATAAATACTTTATTCCATTTTTGGGTGTTTTGGAGTTTAAAATGGTTTTGAATTTTTCATTACTCATTCAATATCTTGAAATTATTTATTGTGATTTCAAATGATATTGCATGAGTTAAATGTGGATAACTGAAATATTTTATTTGGTGTTATGATTATATAATGGAACAGGGTCATTGTAACAGCCCAAGATTTTATGAAAAATATTCTTTTTTATTTCACTAATGTCTTGTGTTGTACGCTACACCAAAATGAGCATGCACAACACGCATCCTTGACTTGCCTTTCATTACACGCAATCGCAACCTTCCTCGATAGCGTGTTTGGTACGTAATACTGAGTTTCACGAAACAATGATATGCTATTAAAATATTATTAAAACTAGCCGTTATGAATAGTAATAACCACTTTTTAAATTTTAGAAATTTTAACTCTCAAAATGGACTTCATTTTTGGATTCAGAGTATTGAATTTAGCCTAAGGTGAAATTTTGGTACTTTTCGGATAACTTTCATATTCTGATGAATAGTGAAAATTACTAAATTATAATTAAAAACAACTTTTTTAATCGAAATAATTAATAGTGATAAATCATTAATTTGAGTGGTTTTAAAGTATATTTAGAATATATTTTTACAATTTAATACAATTTTGGTCATTGGATGTAATTTCACATTTAAACTAGACATAAACAAGTGTCAATCTTTTGATAGATATTGTTTCTTAAAAACACGCTATTTGTTTTAACAGCGGGATTTAATTACAAAATTAATTAATGCAACTTTTATGTTATGAATTTGGTAAAATAGACTTCATTTTTGAATTCGGAATATGAAATATAGCTTGGGATGAAATTTTGGCATTGTTCTGAAAAACATCAATTTTTGATGAATAGTGAAACTACTAAGTGGTAGTTAAAAAAAACTGAATTTTTCATAAAACATAATTTTACCGCTTCTGTGAATGGAATTTCGAAAATCCAAAAGACACGGTTGATATTAGTAAGTAAAATGTGGTACAATGAGATAAAAATAATTTTTTGGTGAATAGTAACTTTTTACTTTTTTTACCGCGGTTAATAGTAAATAGGGGTAAATATGATATTAATATTACCCTAACACATGTCCTAATTCTATTGGACAATTGTAATTAGACCAAAAACAAACTTAGGAATAAAATATGACCATTTAGGCCCACTTGGATTAGATTAGGACATTTATTATTAATTTATTTAAAGAAGGGTTAAAATAGTTAAAATCAATGTTTAATAAGTAAATAATTTTTAATATGGGGTTATACACAAGATAAATTCGATTGTAAATATTCATTAGGAAGCTAAAAAGATTTCCTACATGATGATATTTTATTTGTAATTTTTAGACATCAAATAATTTAATTTATTTTTGACACAAAGATGATGCAGTAATTATATTATTAATGAAATATTGACATAATTGATGTTATAAACACCAAACTAAATATAATTTGAGACTTTTTATGAATTCCACTAATTTTCTAGGTTACTATGATATATTAGTGTTGATGTAATCAACATTGTTCGAACAAATAATTCTGTTATGACTTTCACAAAAATCATGTATCAAATAGTGTCAAAATTGACGCAAAATAGTTTTTAAATCAAATATTATATTATTAATTGTTATTTTATTCCTAAAAATCTAATGTTCTGCCAAATGACTTAGATAAGGATATATGTATTAATAATATACAATTTGGGGTTCGTTTGGCATGTTATAGTAAGTTTATTGACCATATAATGTAAGAAAACAAAAAGACACGGTAAAAGTTAAATTATTTAACTTAGAGTTAAATCTAATTGATAAGGTTAAAATAATAACCTAAACAAGTCTAAATCTTATTGGTTGATAGGATTTCGATCCATCCACAATTTAGCTTCGAAATAAGACCCTTTGGAACCATTATAAACCGATTTTGACTTTAATATAAAATAATATTTTGAGATATTCCTAAGGTGCCCCTCTCCTCCCTTATAAAAGGACACCTCCTCCCCCTCCTCCTCACACAAATTTGAGCACTCAAGCTCGGCCAACCCCTGCCAAAATCTCTTCTCCACTTCCCTAGATACATCCTAGAGGTTCTGGTCTTCCTCAAAGACCAATTTTAGTGACCTAAGAAGGGGTCTCAAAGAGGCACTTCAATGAAGAGGTAATTACCGTTACAAATTCTTTCATCTTTATTTCTTCTTCCACTTCTTCTTCTTAGGTTGTTTCATTATGAAGTAATAACATCAGTATCACTCATATACGGATATGTTATTATAAGTATGAAATAGCCCTATTTCACAATCTATCCATCCTACGGAAAAAGAAATCACCGCGCGTGCGTACGTACGGAATACCATCTCCACGCCGTGGTGTAATCTATTTTCCACCACCACCTTACATGGATGGGTATAATGGTGTAAAGAATAACTATACATAGTTATTAAAACATCATATTGATTCTGATATATTGTATGATCCACTCCAATTCAATTCAATATTTATAGAAATGATATCATCGCTCGTGCGTACGTACGGACTACCGTCTCCACGACGCGATGAGATTCATTCTCCATGTTAACCATTTAAGAATGATTATAATGTATATATAAGAAATAATAATGAAATATATCACATTATAAAGCTACTGGATTTATGTATATATATATATATATATGTATTTCATCTACTTACTTCCATTTCAAGACAATAAGGAAAGGAAAACAGCGTTCATGCGTACGTACGGACTACCGTCTCCATGAACGGTGTTTTTCATTTTATTTATCTACCTATTATATATATATATACTGAATTTATATGATATATAAATCATATTTTATATTCTGGAAGTGAGTAAAGCATGATATAAGTAATAATGATGTCAAGAACAACAAGTCAAAACACCTACGATAAATGAAACGATTTTACCCAAAACTCTTCTTTAACATGGAATTTACAAAAGAACGGGTAATATAATGTCATAAGTGAACCATATATGATATCATAACAATGAATATGATTCTGTAATAAGTCAATAACATGATTTAAATCATTATACAGGAGGTTCGGACACTTACAAAGCAAGTCGGGCCTAAGGTAAGGGAAATATCACAATCTCATTTTTATCCGAGATTGTTTATTCGTAAGTATTTACTGGGGTGTATTTTATCATCCACATCCATGTTCCCTCAATATGTAATATTGTTTCCATCCACTTGCAATAGTTTAAATCCAATTTTACCCTTAGGTGAGTTTTTAGTAAAGAATATGAAAGGAATCTTTTGTCGTTTTTCCGTACGAGGTACTTTTTTGACTTTTCCGACAAAAGTACGAAGAATGTTTTTTTTAACTTATACGGCATGAATGGATTTTTAAAACATTATTTCCAAGAAGCTTCCTTTAGAAGTTTTCAAGTTTATTTTTAATCAACTTCTTTTATTTTAAATTTGTATGGCATGTTATGAAAGGAAAAATGTTTTTGAAGAAGAAAGGATATTTTCCTCAAGAATGGAGTTCAAGTGTTTTATCAAAATTATTTTCCATCTAAGATAATAAAGGGTTCTGTTTTTATCCCTATTATTAAATTGATTTGATCATGTTGTGATGGAATTATTTTTATGAATTCCTTTATCTTATATGAATTGATTTATGATGTCATGATGTTTCAAGAATCCCATTTTTGTTACATGTGTTATACGATGATGTATGATTTATGATTATGTGGCACACATAAGAAAGGATTCATTATAAGATGGGTGGGACCTATATCTCCCTCCAATGCATTGGGTAATGATTTTATATCTCATGAGATAGACATGGCTGGAACGGAAGGTTATTTCGGTTCAGTGATACAGGACTGAAACGAGGAGTGAACTCGGTTCAGAAAGGGGCTTTGTCCACTAAGATAGTCTTGGAAATGAGTCATGACTAACAAGAAATGATTTTCCATGATTATGTGTGCATGCCACAAAGTTTCAAGTTTTATGTTATGATTATGGGGATCTCATTTTCACTTCTATGATCTATCCCATGTTATGATATTATGAGCTATTTTGCAGGTCAAGATTTCCAAAAGCTATGTTCTTATGTATATGATGTGATTGATATTTCTTTTGTTTACCCTTACTGAGAATTTGAGCTCACCCTTTTATGTTTTCTTTTCCCCAGGATATAAAGAAAGGTTTTTAGGTAAAAAAAGGGAAGATCTTTATGGGAGATATTGAATATCTTTCACCATGATTAGAAGATTACGTTCCGAGTTTCCAACGACACTAAACTATTACGATCCTTGTGTGTGTGTTTTTGTTATGTACTATGTATTCCGCAAAAGTAATGTAATGTCCATGTACGATAAGCTATGGGTGTCTACAGTTGGTATCAGAGGAAAGGTTTAGTCAACCTTTGGAAACTAGGATGCGAAAACGTTAGTGAGATCCCTAGAGATATTTCTAAGGTATGTCTAGGGATGTCCCTAGGGATAAGTATACGTATAGGTTATAGTAATAGAATTACGCTAACGATCATAGAATTAAACCTAAGATGTTGGATATTGAAGGTACTCCCCCTTTATTATGTTGTTTTCCCTAGCATGATTTTTGCCTCTCACACTATTCTTTTTGGGTTTTAGACGATGGCTGGAACCCGAAGGAACCGTGTTGATCAATGCAATGGACAATGCAATGATTTCCCTCCTGAACAAACAAATGTTATGGGAGATGGAGTGCAAAATCTTATTGCTATACTTACACAAGCTATGAATCATTCTGGACTTCCAAATGAGCAGAGAAGGGAACAATATTCTATTGAGTCCTTCATGAGGCAACGTCCACCTTCTTTCAGTGGGTCTTCTGATCCACTTGTGGCTGAACAATGGATCAGTACTACTGAAAAGATATTTTCAGTTCTTCAATGTTCTGAACATGATAAAGTCATCTTAGCAGTATATCGTTTGGAAGGTGAAGCTGATCAATGGTGGAATCTTATCAAGAATACGAGGCCAAGAGATGAAATTGAGTCCATGGAATGGGACGAGTTCAAGAACTTGTTTTTCAGTAAGTACTTCCCTCGTATTCTTCGAACAAAGATGGAGAAAGAGTTTCTTGAACTGAAGCAAAGGGACGATGAATCTGTTGGTACCTATGAAGCAAATTTTACAAGACTTGCAAGGTATGCTTCTGGTATTATCATCCAACCTGAAAGTAAAGTTGATCGATTTTTCAGTGGCTTAAAACCAAGTCTTCGAAGGGCATTAACTATAAGAGACTTCAGTAGCTATGAAGAAATTGTGCGTTGTGCTATCAAGGTAGAAATGGAAGTTGGTGTTACATATCCATCTCATGGTTTTGACAAGAAACCAAAGATGGAGTTCAAGGCGAAATCTCAGAATAATGGTGAAAAGAAGATGAATGTTTCCTTATGCACAAAGTGTGGAAAGAAGCATGGTGGAGATTGTCTTAAAGGGACTAAAAAATGTTTTAAGTGTGGAAAAGAAGGTCATCGAGCTGCTGAGTGTCGAAGTAATGGAAAAAGGGTTTCTAATGATGTGAATAAAGCAAACACTGCAGAGAACGCACCACCAACACATCAATGCTTCAAGTGCAAGGAAATGGGGCATTATGCTAATAATTGCCCTAATCCAAGGGTTAGTGATGATCAACATGAGCAACCACTGAAGGCAAAGGACAAAGGGAAATCACATGCGATCACTATTGGCAATGTTGAATATGACAACGATGTGGTGGAATGATTAAGTGTTTATGTAATGGGATTCCAAAATAATGTTGTATCATTGAGTATTGCAATATTTATTGATGTGGTATTCAAAGTGATTGAGATATTTTTTGGAAATAAGATGATATGCGCATAATGAAGACGAGAAAATGAAATGTTTAATAGTATTCATGAGCTCATGATTGATATAAGGACTAAGTGATATCATGGTTTGAGTATATAGAATTTTGAGGATTTTGGTATGTGGAAAGTGTTAACTTTTAACTGCACTCATGTTTTCACTAAGGTATTCAAGAGAATACACGATTAAGGACTTTGAATGTTTGGAATGTGACCAACAAGACATATCTTATGATATGTGGGGATCAACGACAGTATTAAATCTCTGGTAATCGTTGTCACTATATTATGAGAGTGGACTGCAGTATTATGTATAAGCCTAAAGATTAGACTGGATTATGTTGCACATAAGTTAGTATTGTTTAAGGATAGAAGATTTTTGATATTATTTATGGGATGTTATAGTAACGTAGTTTTAGAAAAAGGACAACCTGCAGGACGGGCGACAGCCCATCGCTTCGGACAAGGCTGTAGGAATCGAACCAACAACCGAAGTGCGACTGGCCTTTATCGCCTACCACTGACCTACAGGAAGTCCCTGTTTAGTAGAAACTAGTGTTATTATATTAAGCAGTATGATATATGAAGTATAATCCCATTTTAGGAACCATATATGATTAATCCCACTATAGATCGACTTATGTATATAAATTTTGCTAACCTTTTGAGACAGATGGAATGACCCGTCATTCTATCACATGATCTGCTAACACTTCACGAATAACAAATTCAACTTCATTTATTTAAGAGATGAAGTGGAAATTTTTAAAGGCACGAACAACAGTGAGATTGTACCAAAATAAAGTAAGTATTTATTCTAATTCAAATTCTTTAACTTTAGGGAAATGATCTTGAAAACCAAAAATGTTTTCCTAGTTCTCTTATACCTGATGAATCAGATGGTACCTTAGATCGTCACAAATTTATGGATTTATGATTACTGGCTTTTCCATAGCCATGTTCTCTACCACTCTCCATCGGAACATGATGGTTAGATTTCTCTTCCATATCCATATTTTCACCTATGTGGAAACCCAGTGATTAGTTTATTTGGGTAATCGTTACATTTCATACTTTAGTTTTTAAAGCCAAGTTTTGGTATTCCTTTTTACGATGTGGGTTTCTATTAAATAAACATTCGAATAGTAAACCATTTATAACCCCGACGAATTTCGAGGGCGAAATTCATTTTAAGGGGGGTAGAATGTAACAGCCCAAGATTTTATGAAAAATATTCTTTTTTATTTCACTAATGTCTTTTGTTGTACGCTACACCAAAAGGAGCTTGCACAACACGCATCCTTGACTTGCCTTGCATTACACGCAATCGCAACCTTCCTCAATAGCGTGTGTGGTACGTAATACTGAGTTTCACGAAACAATGATATGCTATTAAAATATTATCAAAACTAGCCGTTATGAATAGTAATAACCACTTTTTAAATTTTAGAAATTTTAACTCTCAAAATGGACTTCATTTTTGGATTCGGAGTATCGAATTTAGCCTAAGGTGAAATTTTGGTACTTTTCGGATAACTTTCATATTCTGATGAATAGTGAAAATTACTAAATTATAATTAAAAACAACTTTTTTAATCGAAATAATTAATAGTGATAAATCATTAATTTGAGTGGTTTTAAAGTATATTTAGAATATATTTTTACAATTTAATACAATGTTGGTCATTGGATGTAATTTCACATTTAAACTAGACATAAACAAGTGTCAATCTTTTGATAGATATTGTTTCTTAAAAACACGCTATTTGTTTTAACAGCGGGATTTAATTACAAAATTAATTAATTCAACTTTTATGTTATGAATTTGGTAAAATAGACTTCATTTTTGAATTCGGAATATGAAATATAGCTTGGGATGAAATTTTGGCATTGTTCTGAAAAACATCAATTTTTGATGAATAGTGAAACTACTAAGTGGTAGTTAAAAAAAACTGAATTTTTCATAAAACTTAATTTTACCGCTTCTGTGAATGGAATTTCGAAAATCCGAAAGACACGGTTGATATTAGTAAGTAAAATGTGGTACAATGAGATAAAAATAATTTTTTGGTGAATAGTAACTTTTTACTTTTTTTACCACGGTTAATAGTAAATAGGGGTAAATATGATATTAATATTACCCTAACACATGTCCTAATTCTATTGGACAAGTGTAATTCGACCAAAAACAAACTTAGGAATAAAATATGACCATTTAGGCCCACATGTATTAGATTAGGAGATTTATTATTAATTTATTTAAAGAAGGGTTAAAATAGTTAAAATCAACGTTTAATAAGTAAATCATTTTTAATATGGGGTTATACATAAGATAAATTCGATTGTAAATATTCATTAGAAAGCTAAAACGATTTCCTACATGCGGATATTTTATTTGTAATTTTTAGACATCAAATAATTTAATTTATTTATGACACAAAGATGATGCAGTAATTATCTTATTAATGAAATATTGACACAATTGATGTTATAAACACCAAACTTAATATAAATTGAGACTTTTTATGAATTCCACTAATTTTATAGGTTACTATGATATATTAGTGTTGATTTAATAAACTTTGTTCGAACAAATAATTCTGTTATGACTTTCACAAAAATCATGTATCAAATAGTGTCAAAATTGACGCAAAATAGTTTTTAAATCAAATATTATATTATTAATTGTTATTTTATTCCTAAAAATCTAAGGTTCTGCCAAATGACTTAGATAAGGATATATGTATTAATAATATACAATTTGGGGTTCTTTTGGAATGTTATAGTAAGTTTATTAACCATATAATGTAAGAAAACAAAAAGACACGGTAAAAGTTAAATTATTTAACTTAGAGTTAAATCTAATTGATAAGGTTAAAATAATGACCTAAACTTGTCTAAATCTTATTGGTTGATAGGATTTCGATCCATCCCCACTTGAGCTTCGAAATAAGTCCCTTTGGAACCATTATAAACCGATTTTGACTTTAATATAAAATAATATTTTGAGATATTCCTAAGGTGCCCCTCTCCTCCCTTATAAAAGGACACCTCCTCCCCCTCCTCCTCACACCAATTTGAGCACTCAAGCTCGGCCAACCCCAGCCAAAATCTCTTCTCCACTTCCCTAGAAACATCCTAGAGGTTCTGGTCTTCCTCAAAGACCAATTTTAGTGCCCTAAGAAGGGGTCTCAAAGAGGCACTTCAAAGAAGAGGTAATTACCGTTACCAATTCTTTCATCTTTATTTCTTCTTCCACTTCTTCTTCTTAGGTTATTTCATTATGAAGTAATAACATCAGTATCACTAATATACTGATATGTTATTATAAGTATGAAACAACCATATTTCACCATCTATCCATCCTACGGAAAAAGAAATCACCGCGCGTGCGTACGTACGGAATACCGTTTCCACGCCGTGGTGTAATCTATTTTCCACCACCACCTTACATGGATGGGTATAATGGTGTAAAGAATAACTATACATAGTTATTACAACATCATATTGATTCTGATATATTGTATGATCCACTCCAATTCAATTCAATATTTATAGAAATGATATCATCGCTCGTGCGTACGTACGGACTACCGTCTCCACGACGCGATGAGATTCATTCTCCATGTTAACCATTTAAGAATGATTATAATGTATATATAAGAAATAATAATGAAATATATCACATTATAAAGCTACTGGATTTATGTATATATATACATATGTATTTCATCTACTTACTTCCATTTCAAGACAATAAGGAAAGGAAAACAGCGTTCATGCGTACGTACGGACTACCGTCTCCATGAACGGTGTTTTTCATTTTATTTATCTACCTATTATATATATATATATATATATATACTGAATATATATGATATATAAATCATATTTTATATTCTGGAAGTGAGTAAATCATGATATAAGTAATAATGATGTCAAGAACAACAAGTCAAAACACCTACGATAAATGAAACGATTTTACCCAAAACGCTTCTTTAACATGGAATTTACAAAAGAACGGGTAATATAATGTCATAAGTGAACCATATATGATATCATAACAATGAATATGATTCTGTAATAAGTCAATAACATGATTTAAATCATTATACAGGAGGTTCAGACACTTACAAAGCAAGTCGGACCTAAGGTAAGGGAAATATCACAATCTCATTTTTATCCGAGATTGTTTATTCGTAAGTATTTACTGGGGTGTATTTTATCATCCACATCCATGTTCCCTCAATATGTAATATTGTTTCCATCCACTTGAAATAGTTTAAATCCAATTTTACCCTTAGGTGAGTTTTTAGTAAAGAATATGAAAGGAATCTTTTGTCGTTTTTCCGTACGAGGTACTTTTTGACTTTTTCGACAAAAGTACGAAGAATGTTTTTTTAACATATACGGCATGAATGGATTTTTAAAACATTATTTCCAAGAAGCTTCCTTTACAAGTTTTCAAGTTTATTTTTAATCAACTTCTTTTATTTTAAAGTTGTATGGCATGTTATGAAAGGAAAAATGTTTTTGAAGAAGAAAGGATATTTTCCTCAAGAATGGAGTTCAAGTGTTTTATCAAAATTATTTTCCATCTAAGATAATAAAGGGTTCTGTTTTTATCCCTATTATTAAATTGATTTGATCATGTTGTGATGGAATTATTTTTATGAATTCCTTTATCTTATATGAATTGATTTATGATGTCATGATGTTTCAAGAATCCCATTTTTGTTACATGTGTTATACGATGATGTATGATTTATGATTATGTGGCACACATAAGAAAGGATTAATTATAAGATGGGTGGGACCTATATCTCCCTCCAATGCATTGGGTAATGATTTTATATCTCATGAGATAGACATGGCTGGAACGGAAGGTTATTTCGGTTCAGTGATACAGGACTGAAACGAGGAGTGAACTCGGTTCAGAAAGGGACTTGGTCCACTAAGATAGTCTTGGAAATGAGTCATGACTAACAAGAAATGGTTTTCCATGATTATGTGTGCATGCCACAAAGTTTCAAGTTTTATGTTATGATTATGGGGATCTCATTTTCACTTCTATGATCTGTCCCATGTTATGATATTATGAGCTATTTTGCAGGTTAAGATTTCCAAAATCTATGTTCTTATGTATATGATGTGATTGATATTTCTTTTGTTTACCCTTACTGAGAATTTGAGCTCACCCTTTTATGTTTTCTTTTCCCCAGGATATAAAGAAAGGTTTTTAGGTAAAAAAGGGAAGATCTTTATGGGAGATATTGAAGATCTTTCACCACGATTAGAAGATTACGTTCCGAGTTTCCAAAGACACTAAACTATTACGATCCTTGTGTGTGTGTTTTTGTTATGTACTATGTATTCCGCAAAAGTAATGTAATGTCCATGTACGATAAGCTACGGGTCTCTATAGTCATCTGACAGGTAGTTACGTAATAAACCAATCATTTGAGCTTATGTGATATATCAAATATGGGTGGTTCCATTTTAAACCCAATACAAGTGGTTACATTATATCCACCATTGTATTAGGGATGGAAGTTAGTTGTATGGTGATTCTATTTGAAATAGTGATATATGTGTAAGTAGAACATTTAGATATTCCAATATTTTAATATTAGTCCCACATTACCTTTATTTGTTATATGTTAATTTAAAGTGTTTTAAAGTAATATTTGGATTAAAAAAAGGATATGAAATGATATTATATTAAGTGATGTGTATATTCTACTTGTTAATGGTTAATAAAATTACATTATGAAAAATTATTATTGGTTAACATGTTTTCGAAAGTCTAATAGTTATCTTCATTGTGCATCCCATAAAAAGTCGTTTATGCTCATCCAATGTTTTTTAAAAACATCATAGGATTTAGAGGTGGATTGAGTGAAGGATGGAATCAAGGTATAAATTATGATGTTTAAAAATTAAATGAATACATGATTATTTTTAAATGGTTTTAGGGAAGATGTATAGTGTGTAATAATGTATACTTTGTAATATTTATATTTTATATAAGTTATGGACTAATTATTTAAAGCTCTATACCTAAAAATATCCTAAATCTTAATTTATTTAAAAACACAATATTAATTTATGTTTATGGTCGGGGACTTATTTTTGGAATCATAGGTTGGTTGATATAAAATTAAGAGTTTGAATATTGTTAATAGAATACACATAACTGAATTTTTAGTCTATGGTGAAATTGAAATGAAATAACCTTTTATTAATACAATGTTGATTAAAATTTTATATGTAAATTCATAAAGGTTTTTCATAGAAAAAAATATGGATGTTGTGCTTGGATTGATTATAGAGGAAATCATCTTTCTAAAATATAATCCTAAGATATTCAAAATTAGAACTGAAATATTTGTTGCAGTGATTGATCAGTTGTCATAGGCGATAAATAGTGATATTGATCATGTGTTCCATGAAATAAAGCAATAGAAGTGATCCAGTTATTAGAAAATTGGATAAAATTTATCAAATATGTTTGGAGGTAAGGAATCAAAATTTCCATCTGGTGAGAGTTATTATAAAAAAGAATACTTGAGAATATATCAGAATGTATTGGTAGCGCATACTATATGGTATAACTATTAATATTTCTCCTAGCTCCAATGTATATGATCATGAATACAAAGAAAATCTGGTGTAATGAAGTTTTATTTTCAATGAGTAAATGAATTATTCCAATGTGCATCGAAAGAGTATTAAACATCTTGGAATCCATCCATATTGAAAGTAGAAGGGTGTGAAAAAAATCATTTGATATTACTACGGTTGATGTGGTACTATCATATGAAGTGGTGACATATATAAAATTAGTTTATTCATGATATTAAAATACTATATTAGACTCCAGATCTTCACATTCATTCATTTCTATGATCGTTGCAACTAAATGGGAAATTCTACCTCATGAGTGTAATATATAACATTTGTTAAAAACTCAAGGTAGTTGTATTAAACAAAACAATGATTTTTTTGGAATATTGATAATATTATTAGTGGGATTTCATTTCCTATATATCTCATTGAACTTCACATAGTAGTATTTGTTATAATTTATTATATATAATGGATTTCATTTAATCATGATAAAATAGATTAAAATCCAAGACTGTTTTATTAAATGATTTATTACCATTTATAATATACTTAGAAGCTGAAATATTGTATAAATATTACATTGAATATTATATAGCACACAATATAGAAAACAATGAAATAATTTTGATTAATGACATTCTTGTAGTGAATGAATTTAGAGATGTTTTTTCTAATGAATTGTCTAGTATTATTCATGATCTAGAAGTTAAATTTACTATTGATTTATTGCCTAATTATAAGACTATATTTAAACCCCATTATTGAATTAGTTAGAAAGATCCAGTGGAATTGAAAAAATAGTTATAAGAAATAGTTGATAACAGTTTCATTCGACATAGTAATTAACCATGGGCTGATGTTATTTTATTTTTGAAGAATATTAATGAATCCATGATAAATTTTCTAGATTATTATTCCTTGGATAACATCATTATTAAGAATAATTAGCTTCCTCCTCAAATATATGATTTGTTCTATTAGATCTGTGGTGTTGAGTATTTTTTGAATATTCGTTTGGGGTCTGGGTACAATTATCTAAAGGTGATAGAGTATTAAAATACAAATATAGAGTTCCTAACGAGATTTGGGCATTATGAGTTTGTAGTTCTTACCTATGGATTATATAATGTATATTTTGTATTAATGATTCTTAGGAATGGAGTACGTCATAAATTTTTTTATTGTTTGTGGTTGAGATTATAGATGATATTTTGGTATATTATAAAATACATAAAGAACATGAATGTCACATAAGAATGTTTTTGAAAGCCTTAAATGATTTTTTTGAGATGACTAGTAATGGAGAATTTGGGTTGCAATAATTTTTACTACTTCGATATATTTTTTATAAATAGTGCATTATTTTTTATCCTTCCAAAGAATTTGTTAAATGAGTGGTCAGGACCAATAAATATCACATAAATTTATAGGTTTCAGGGATTAATTATTTATTACTGATGGGTTTTTGAACACATTTCTCAGTTATCTACAATGATAACAATGTTAAATATAAATGGAATGAATTACATTTGGACAATGGAATGTGATGATTGTTTTTAGGAACATAAATGAATATTGTACAATGCTGTAGTTTTCACCCTGGATTCTTGTAGCAGGGAATTTGTTATATACAACTATGTTTTATTGAAAGGTCATGGTTTGGTCCTAATATGGAATGATCCGGTATTTTCTTATTCAATAAGTTAGTTATAACCTCATTAGTTAAATTATGATATATATGAAGTGGAATTAGGGAAAAAAGATTTCATTAAAAATTTATAGGCCCCATTTTTTTGGTGTAAATTTTCAAATATATACAATTCCAAAAAGATTTTAATATATATTCACTCCAAAAAATAGTTGAACATGAGATATAAGAGATGGGTGGATTTAATCAAGGATTATGATTGAAAAATACATTCACATGTAGTAAAAGTAAATAAAGTGGTAAATGCATTGATTAATAAAATTAATTATACAGTAACCATGATATGTTTGGAATGAGATCCTTCATTTAATGATTTGATGAATTGTGTCTTGGATGTTATTTGTGAAAAAAAAATTCCTCTATTTTGTTTCATGTGTTAATGAAATCATCATTAGTAGAAAAAATTAAGATCTAATATAATGAATACAGTGAGTTACATAAAAAGATAAAATTGGGTTATAATGGTATATTACCTGAATTAAACATCGATAAAGACAATTTTATGGGGGTTTTAAATATATTATTTGTGATTTTCTGATTCAAAAATGATAAAAAAATGTTAATTTAATCTCATTGTTATTAATTTAGATTTAACCATGGTAGCACTAAAATGTACTATGTTTTTCGAGAGTTTACTAATGTTATTAAAAGAACTAAGATATTTCTAATTTTACCTTTATATGTCTTAATTTTCAATAGGATTAAGTTTAATAAAATTTAAAAAAATAGATTATTTATATTATTAAAATGATACAGCAAAAATGAAAAAATATTTCCATGGATCCCAAAGTGGTATTACCATAGACTTCATAGGCTAACAATTTGATTTGGATTATTTTTGATCGAATGACTCAATCTTCTTTTCATACTATTCACGATACTCTTCCACTACATCATATTTATTTATTTTATATTAAATATATAGTCTAGTTACACGGGGTTCCCCTATCCATTGTATGTGATCTTGATCCAATGTTCACTTCTACCTTTTTCAAGGGCCATCAAAAGTCATTGGGAACTAAATCAAATTTTATTATAGCCTTTTATCCTAAATCAAATGGGTAGTAAGAATGAGAAATAAAAAACATGGATGTTATGTTATTTGTTTGTTCAATGGTCTAATATTGAATTTAGTCTCATAATTTTTCATTAGTTATATGTTCTTATAAAAAAATATTTCCATCCAATATATAGATAGAACCATTTGAGGAATTATATGTAAAGAAGCGTTGAACTCTTTATTTTTGGGATGAAGTAAGAAACTAATTGATGATACTATAGTTTTTAAAATAATGGTTAGAAAAATATTAGCTGATTCATGAACACGTGATAATAGATCATAGAATTTAGAATTGTTATGTGGTTAACCAGATGAAGGATATTTATTTAGAGGTAGGTGATAATGTCTTCCTCAGTGTTTCACCATGTAAATGATTCACATGTTTTGGTAAGAAATAGAAACTGAGTCCACTATTAATTGGACCCTATAAAATCCTATAGAATTTTGGATCAATTTTCTGAAAATTTTATTTATCTCCAATTAAATCCCCATAACAAAATGTTTTAATATTTCAATGATAAAAATGAATATTCCTGATCCATATCATGTTTTGAGTCTAGATATATTCAGTTGTAAGAGAATTATTCTTATAAGGAATAGTAAATATAAATTATTAATCATATAGAGAAACTGTTAGGCAAAAAGTTGGTTCTTCAAGTTATAGTTTTGTGTGAAACACATTTTATTTATGTGGAAACATTGGAATTTGAAAATGATATAAGGGAGAAACACCCCCACTAATTTTATATGTAAAAAAATTACAAGGACAGAATTTCTAAAACGGGGAATGATATAACATCCTAGTGATATATTAAATAATAAATTTTAATATATATTAAAATTTATTTATTATATATAATTTAAATGAGACAATAGTTTAAACAATGTATAATATAAATATTGATTTATAGTTTAATTTTTTTTTTAAATAAAGAGTTTTACCACTTTTTAACTGCGAACCAATTTTATATAATGTTTTTGGACTCATTTAAAATATTTGATTTAAAAAATGAACTTATTACATAGAATATGTACCTCAATATTTTGTTTGGATTAATTGTTCGTAACTCTCATTCAAAATTTTTATTGTAATGAATAGTGAGAAATACTACATTTTAATTCAAAACTACATTTTCTCTATTTTATTTATACATATTGTATATCTTTATAATATTATATATTATAATTTGATCAATTAATCCAATTTTGGACGTTTTAATTTATTTATAATTTAAATTAGATATAAAATCATTTAAAACATTTGAACATTTCAATTTAAAAACATGCGTTTCAGTTTTGTCTATAATTTTTTAAAATATTATTTTACCAATTATTTGAATTGAATTAGGTAAAAGGGTTTGAATATTTGGAATAATAAAGTCCAAATTAGGTAATATGTTCAATTTCATTATTTATATGTATAAATATTTTACAATGGTAATGAAATTATTCACCATAGTAAAACTATAATTTTGACCAGAGTTGATATTAGATGTTAAAATCATTAAATACATAAAAAACTACTCAAAATAAAAGGATGAGGTGTGTCCCAACCCAAAAAATCCTATACAAAAGTAATTAAAATTAATTATATTTCATGTTTTGGTAAATCTACAATTTCATAGAGATTAAGATTTAATTGTGTAAAAATTATGACACACCTGGAATGTTTAAAAATTTAATTATAAAATATTTTTCATCATTATATTAATCCACGTATTTATTAATATGGATATAGAAGAATTATACATGAAATTTTATGTCTATATTTTTAAGGTTTTGAAAATGAATCCAATTATATGAAGCGTTTTACATTCATTACAAAAGGACTAATAGAAATTTGTTTAAACATATGTGGTGATAATGAATTCCCTGTCACCATAAATATTATTGGATATTTTTCTTCAACTATAATATATAATTTTTTTAATAGGAAAAAAAATACTTATTACATTTTTTGGTGTTTTGGTATTAATAATGTTCTTTAATGTGGATTGACTATTTCAATATCTTGAATTTATTTCTTGTGATTGAAAATGATATTTTGTGAGAGAAATGTTGATAATTGAAGTCATTTATGTGTTAACATTATATAATAGTACATGGAAATTATATGGGTGGTTACATGAAAAACCATTTATGGGTGGTTATGCGATAAACCAGAGACAGGTGGTTCCATGAAAAACAAAGGATTGGTGGTTATGTTTTAAAATCCAATCTATTTGGTATAGAAGTTAGCTATATGTATATTCCATTTGTAATAGTGATATATGTAGAATTCAACCGTATGTTCATTCCATTTATGTAAAATAATGTCCCATGTTACCTTTATATGATATATGTAATTTTTATGGGTTTTATATTAAAATTTTGATTAAAATAATTATATCAATGAGATTTTATATATTGAAGAGTACTTAGTAAATTATAAAGATGAAAATTATTAATTTATGAAAACATATTAATGGTTTATATTTTTTCAAGAGACTAATAATTTACCTTTTTTGTGTATCCCATACTGATCTTTTTATTCTCATCCAATGTCTTAAAATATTGTTCACATGATCTAATGGAGGATAGATACTAGTGTAGAATAAATGGAAATGATTTGATGCTTAAACATGAAATGAAACCATGATTCTTTTTAAATGTATTTTTACTATAAAAAACTGATAGTTAGTATAAGTGTCCACTTTGTAATATTTAATGTTATGAGCTAAGGACTAATAATAAAAATCTATATTATTTAAAATATCTTCAATTTGAATTCCTAATTTAACTCATGATTGTGTAATTTTTATGACATGGGTCTTTTAGAAACAATCACAATTACAATCACATTATTGTTTTCATAGATCCTCTGATTTTCAACAAGAATAATTTTTTTTAAAATGGATGAAAATACAATACTAATATATAATTAGAAATTAATCATTGATGATAGAATGTATAGATTATAAATGAAAAATAACTAATAACATATAATGCATATGATTTCAGTATAATTTATCCATTCTAAATCATAAAATTTGGTTTTATAACATAATAATCTATTCAATCCCATTGTAATATAGTGTCACTGTTTTTTAACTTTCCAATGTAAATCTTACTTGATAATCAATCTAATTATTTTTAAATGTATCAGTTATGTTTTCAAGGTGATGATTATATTAATTCCCAATTCATCTTCTTCTACATTATTACAACTAGGTACAATTAATCTACATAAATATCCACTATCAATATCTACATAGGGATGAAATTTCATAGAAACCATTCACCATACACATGACCAAAATTTCATGATTATTTCATATATTTATTCTTATGAACAGTAATATCAACATTTCTTGTAATCTTAATTTCTAAGAACAATTTTCCTTATTGTAATACAAACTATAGAAACCCAATCTTTTGACACATTTTTAATGATTTTAACCAATACATATGATAAATACAACCCAACAATCATGAGGCCTAGCACCTTTAGAATACTAATTTCATAGTATATCATTTGGAAACAGATGTAGAGCATATTTATTTTATCATTATAAAGAGAAAAATATTCCCTTGGGCCCCATGAACTATAGTGGATAACATAGGGAATACCAAAAATAAATTTATCATCAATAAATACACTAAAGAAAATTAAAATAGCTGTCGGGAAAATATGTGGGTCAAAAGGCATAACATGATACCATATCTGGTAAGGATCATGGGTAATCTGAAGGGATCATATCTTAATAAAAAACCTATCATTATATTATTTAATCATAGAATTTATTTTTGTTACATATAACATGACATAAAAATTAATCGTGGATAAGTTTCACTACAATATAAAATTATGGAAAATATCACATCCTTGATTCAGTTCACTCCTTAATAAAATAAATAACATCTCATTTGAAACAAAAAGCAATTAATATTTCATTGGTATTTTATCTATGTAAAAAATCATAACTTTTACATGATTTTATTTTTTAAAAAAGAAAATAAATAAAAAGTAAAAACGGAAGAATTACTCAATGAAATAACTGGGTTCTGTAATCATTCCTCATATCATTAATTTTTTTTAATAAATATAAAATTAAAAAATGGTTATAAGACATGTATTATTCCATTAAATTATGGAATATGATCATGATATATATTTTTTTGAAACATATATATATATTTGTAATTTATATGTATTCCCTAACATTAAATAATGAGGTAACATTATTTAGAAAATTAATCTTCTTAACATATATATCATGAATATAATTTATTGAAATCAGAAAACCTCAATTCCTTGAAGAATAAATTATATTTTCAATAAATTATTTTCAAATAAAATGATTTCATTAATGTGTTATAAAAGTAATTATTTAGAAAGAAATTTCCAATGAAAGGTGTATGTTTTTAAATGAATTTTCTTTTTATAAGGATTTAAAAGAGTCAGAAATGTTTTTATTCAGTATATGATCCTTATAATGTATATTAGAATGTAAGAGACCAATTATAATTCATGGGTGAGCACATTAAAATTTATAATATTATCTGACACAGATTACACTGTTATTCATTTTTTAATGAATATATTCTATCGAAATTTTTATTTTATATTGGAAATATAATAGTTTTAATTTTTAATGCTTATGCAAGGGTTCTATAATAACTCTATGAGAGGATGACCCCAAAAAAATATATTGATTATAAAATATTTCTACAATGTATTCATTGAAATAATTGTATTTCAAAAGTATAACAATGACTATTTTAAAATAATAATGAATTAATTTTCTGAAAAATTTTCAGTTTCTATCAAATCTTATTTCAAGATATTATATTTACTGGAATAAAAGATTTATTAATATTGTAACTCTACATGATATTTTATACTCATACCAAGAGAAAAAAATAATTTCTTATAGTTTCCACAGATGGTTAATGAGAATTATGATGTCAAATTACATGTCATGAATATTTATCATAATAAAAATTATGTATTAATTAAAAATATTTAAATTATGGAAAAAATGATACTAATTTAACATGTCCACTATTTATATATGGTTTTTTGATGTATAATTCATGAATTAAGTCGTTAAAATAGGTAACTAATATAGATACCAAAATTTAAAAGAGTTAAGTAATAAATTAAAACATGAAACTCCTAATTATATAATGTTTCAGGATAAGCCAATATATATAGTATTTGAGTGGGAAGTAGGTTCACTTATAAGTTATAATAATATTTTAGAAAAAAATACATGTCATTATATAAACAATATTGAGTATGGTATGGCTATTCATATTTATTTTTGAATAATTGATAGATTTTGAGATGATATGAATATGGATATCTTAGTGTTACAATCTTTATTAGATTTATTGTTGTGATTTTATTGATATGATCACACAAACTATTTAGTTTTTTTAAAAATAATGCATCCCATAGAAACCAAAGTAAAATTCAATTTAAAGGAATTTTTTTTATTTAGAAGATGAACATAATGAGAGATGAAGTGAGAACTCATTTGGTTATTATTAACCATCAAACCAGATTAAGGATTAACAACATGAACCTATTTGTGTTTCTTAATGAATCAAATAAAAGAGAAATAAATATCAATGCATTTTTTCATGATAATAATAATATTGGTTAATATATTCAAGGAAATGAGTTTCAAAATAGTGGAATGATCCATATGAAAAATGACATGAAAAACAAGAAGAATATTTATATGTGGTAATGGAGGTTATTTAAAAATATTTTTAGTTGAAAAATATTTAGTAAATTGAATCCTTGATTTTGAAATTATTTCATGATAAGGTATCAATTTACTGTTTTAAATGTAGTTAGAATAGACATTGTGAAAATATATGTCTTCTAGAGAAAAATAATTGATGGGATCATAAAGACTATATAAATTAAATTTTTTTAATGAATAATTTCATTATAGCCGGTGAATAGGATAATTCATATGATATATGAAAGGTATTGATTATTTAATGTGATAATAATTGATATTGATTATTCATAACACATGATTAATATTTATTTGTACGAAATATGTATTGATGTTTTTTATGGGAAATCATAGCTACGATATTATAAAGAATGATAATTGATTAAGGTATTTTACATTCAATTGTTATGGTATATTTATTGATAATAATAAATTTTATTCATTAATATTTTTTTATTATAAAAGTTCCATGGGATACTTTTATTCAGTATTGACATAGGGTTGACATATAAATAACCCTTACTATTATCATGTGAAAATGTAACATTACAATGAACTGTCATATAATTTTATTTATATATGTTTGATGGTATGAATAATAACTATGGATTAATAGATATTTGATTTTGACGTAATTATGAGAAATTATTTTTTTGGGTATGAATGATGAAGGGTATGTGTTTCCCATTAAGGGTTAAACATTCATTAAATGTATATGTATTTATTTTCTATTTGAATATATTTATAATATTTCTAGATATTTTATATAATATATATTAAAAAAATTTAGGAAAAGGACAACATATTTTCTGGAAATCAACTCATATCATATGATAAGGGTTTGACGTTTGGACCTACTATCAAATTCCGAAAAGGGTGAATTGTCGACTATAGGCTAATGTGATGTCCTAGTGAGGAAGACATCATTTTTTATTATTTTAATTTTTATGGGAGAAATAGAAAATGTTTTGATAGAATATATGTTTTAACTTATATACACCCATGGGATTGGAAATTGATTTATTGATTATGTGATTAATGTAATTTATAAGAACATTACTATAATTATATGGGATTTTATATGATTTAGGTAAACAAATCATAATATGATTTTCTTCAAAAATGATTAATAAATTATCTTATGTAATAATATGACAATTTTTGATGACTTTTGGTTGAATGTTTTTATTTATAGAAATTATTCGAATATTTTGTAGATTATGTGATATGGAAAATAATATTTTTGTGAATATAAATTAATATTAATGGATATTAGTTGAAAAAATTATTAAAATTTACATAGAGGGATATCTGATAAAATTCTTATGATCTTTAGGCTTAACATTTAGTCATTTTTTTTTTGAAATTTAAGGATTTATATATATTGACCTAAGTTGAACATTGTAAATTACTATTTAATTATGGATATTAGTTTCCTTCTACTTTGTTTAATGGTTTTTTTCATTTTTAGAATTAACTTACATAGTATTAAAAATTTTTGTTTGATTATTTTTTAAATTGGGGAGGAATTTAATGATAATATATTATTTTTTATTTTTTATAGAGAAGTTGATTATTTTTCTTCAAGGCTGCATAATTTATCTTTAATAATAATGATTTTAAGGAAAACATTATATTATTGTGGAAGTTTATTAATGGTTGAAATTATAAATTTTATTTATTATATATTTCATTATGTTCATTGTATATGATGTCAAATAAATTCACATAATTAGGACAACTATATAAAATAAAAAATATTATTCATTAAATTTTCGTTAGGATAAATCAATTGCCTTTTAACCAATAACATATTTATCATTTTTTATTGTTTACCTTATCCTTAACATGATTCTTATCAAAGTCTAACAGTAATTAATTGTATTTTCCTTCCATATCCATGTTTCCACCTCCCACATATGTTATCATACGAGGAAAAAAACTAGCTATTATTATATATAACCTTCATGTATATCAAATTATCTATTTTTTAAATGAATGTTTTACACTCATTACAATGTGAGAATTTAAAAATGGTATTTTTTTTAAGAAAACACATTATACCAAAACTATATTAAAATTTTATAGGCACAAGATTATCTATGTGGTAGAATATAAGATCTTGAGAATTTAAAAACTAATAATATATCCAATATTATACAATATCTGTAACCTCAGTATTAAAATGATCCATGAAATATTATTATTTATATGTGACCATTATAACCTAGAACAAAAATAGGAAGTAGCAGTGGTTTTAACTATATTATAAAATATATATACTCATCCTAATAATTTTTAAATTAATAAATATTTCTTCTCAACCAAGAACATGTTTTTTTAAGTAATGTTATTATATTCATCACTTATATTTGTTCTTAAAATTATGTTTATTTTTTTGGAGTATATATTAAATATTTTTTCTTGGAAATTTTTGAAATTTTATTTTGAAAATTAAATTATATTTATTTATACATCGTTTCTTATTATTTGAGCTGTAATTATTTATTTTTTTAAAAATAATGAATTTCTAATGAATAGTGATGAATATTTATTTTTATTAAAAATCTTGTTTTAAAAATTATTAACATTGTTATACATTAACATGTATTGAAATTATAATTTTAGTTATTGTAAATGACTTATAGTGATCGAATAATTGATTATAATTAATATTATTACATTAATTTACAATAAAAACATTTCATAATAATTTTTTTTATTTATATAAAAAAACTGTTATTCAATCGGGTTTTCAGGTTTAATTTTATTTAAAATTCTCTTAAACTACAATATTTTCAATTGGAAATAATTTATTCCATATTTTGAATCACGGGAATAAAATTCGGTTAACATGTCAATTTTAATTTTGAAAAAAATGATTAGTGGACTTTTTAAAACATGTTAACAATGATAAATGGTAAATAATGTAATCGCGGATAAAATTATAATGATGGTATAAAATTCAAATATTTATTTTAATGACTAAAAAATTTTCCACAGACATCCAATATTCAGTTATATGGAATTTTCTGGTGATTTGGTTATGATTATGACCTTTATAGTATTTTATTTTATTGAAAGACATACATGTCACACTACTGTTTTTATTAACTCAAATGTTTTATTATGGGAAAATAAATAATATATGATAACATATAAATAAATTTTCAAATCTAAAATTTATATATCAACTTGTAAATTTTTTTATTTTAGTGATAATAAAATTTATTTAAATTATTACAACATGATGATTTAGAATTATTTAATTAATCGATATATATAATAATTGAAATTTAAAATATTAAAATAAATATAATATGATATAAATAATGTTATACATGAATTTCATATATTAAAATGAAAAATTAGGTATTTAAAAAAATGTTTTCTCAAATTCTACATTTATTCTAGATGTTATTAATATTAAATAAATTAATAGTCCTAAAAATAATAATAATGCTATTTTATAACAAATAATATGTTGTTAAATGATATAAAATAAATAAAATTATTTTGGGAAATTTTATTTAGATATGGGTAACAATATCATCCCTAATTCATTTCAATTCATTTTTGAATTTATAGTAAATATATTCAGTATCAATTTTAAAAAATCCATTTTATTATCGGATGTTAAAAAAGGCATAATAAGGAATTAAAACAAAATTTTATGGGTAAAATTGTTACCTAATCTCATCAAAAAAATATTAACGGAGTATTCTAACTTAATATAAAAATATATTAAAAATTATTTTTAAAAAAAAAATTAATTTCTAATTAATTTAAATTAATTTATTTAATTCAGAAATCACATGAGTTCACATCAGATGTCCTATAAATGGGAATTAGTTCTTCTCAATTATTCAATATTAAAATTATTTTTTTAAATAATTACCATTACAAAAACCATTTCAAAATAGTTAACATATTTATATAGGTCATAGTTTTGGAACATCACCAAACATAGGGGTCCAAAGGTGATATAAAAAGGTTTTAGTTCAACAAATAGTTATCATTTTAATCAAATACATTCCTTTATTTCGTATTTTAACTCTTTAATATATTATACATCCATGGAAAAATAATAAAAATATTTTCGGACATATACTTATAGGTTATTATGTTAATATAGTAACTTATATCTACTAAATATTCAATGAAATTGGAAACAAAATTGCCTTTAATCTTTAAGGAGGAATACATCATCAAAAACTAATGTATTTCTTCTACTGTCACAATATGTCATGGATTTATTAAATATATGGAAAAAAATATTAAGATATAAAATATATGAAATATTTTTCATTAGGAAAATAGTATATATCATTTAACATCATGCATTTCCATTAACTAAAAAATAACAATTTCATTCGTTATTACCTATGGAGTACCACTTCCATGATATGATGAGAATTGTTTTATCATAAATTAAAATGGATTATATATATAATTAGATATGAACTATAAATAGTTTATTTAGGTTAATATTGTCATTATCGAAATATATAGTAATACTAATAATATTTACATAATGATTGTTGAAAAATAAAAACATTACTCATGTGTACATATAATATACCATCTCCATGATTATAACATAATAACTATTTCATAATATTATGAAATATTTTGATTGTATTCTATAATATTTTTTTAGAAATTATACATATATCATTATTATTTTAATATATTTTCTAGAATTATTTCAACTTTGACTAGGTTCAACCTTAAAATGTCATTTATAACATATCTACTGAATATCAAAAAACACCAATAGTGTGTTTAATTTATTATATAATTTTATATTACATGTAAATAAATTATATAACACAACAGTGAAGATGTAGTTTTTTATTAATAATTTATACAATTTAGAAAAAAAATATTCCAGAAGATATATAATGTATTTAACTATTTCGACTCATGGTAAAGGACATCATCCCAATTTCATTTAATTGATGTATATATTTTTTGAATTGAATCTATATTATTTGATAACGAGTATACATATTCTGGTTGAAATTATATTTCAAGAATTTCACTATAATCCTGATATTTATTTTTTTAGTTTATTTTATTATTTCACGATGTTTACGATTTAAAAAATTCCAATGTGAAAACAAATATTCTTACAAAAATATACATTAATGATCCCCTTGAAACACTATTTTTGTTAAATAAACATATTATTGATATATAAAAATTATTTAATTAAGGTTATTATTATTATTAAAATATTCTTTATTGATAACTTTACCCATGTTATACTTATTATAAAATTCTTAGCAAAAAATTGTTTGCCTATTCCAAATGAGGTACATTATGTCATTTTTGGCATAAATAAAGACAACATGTTTTTTAACATATATATAATGAATAGAATTTCCCACTATTTTGAAACCATAGTGATTTGAATCATCCTTTACTTGTTTAAATTTTAATATTAAACTAAATTTTTTATTTAATATGTCTCTAGTAGTAAAATATTAAAATTCACATTTTTAATAAAATTTTATTTCGAAATCATAAAGTGTTTTTCAAATAGAGTAAAAAAATTTCCCTAGTGAATTATTCATGATGTAATCCTTGAAATTTTTTAAAGAATGGTTTATCCCTATTATATCTATCATGTGATCTTGTTATATGTTTTATTATGTGTGTGCTCGTATAGTGCTCCAACACAATGGATGATGACTACATTCTCCTTGGAATTATTTAGGAAGTCATCTATAATGTTATTCCAATTTATATCGGTTTTATTAATGAATCTATAAGAATGATATGAGATGATATCTATTGGAAAATAAATTAATATTATATTCATTTTAATTAATTTTTATGGAAATATTTTTATTTCAGAGGTATAATAATGAATGATTTATGAATGTATTGATTCCCTATCATGTAAAAATGTGTATATTTAGAAAATGGGGTTTGCAGATATTTTTATTTCATTCACATGGAAAACAATTTTATTGTTTATGTGTCACATTGTAATTTTTTTCTTCTCATCAGAATATTCAAATGTTTTTCATAGGGTTTTGTGATAGGTAATGGAAATCAATTTATGAATCTAAATGTCCTGATAATTTATGACAAAAATAAATCATTTTTATTTCTAATGTTTTCAATTATAGAATATGGATTTTTTGGTGATTATTACTTTCCAATATAGATATATATTGTTATATAATGTAATAGTTATGAAATAATTTTTTAAAAATCTAATCATGTAATGTTCCTCAAATGTAGAGGAATGGATTGCAGACAGAAAATTCCATATTAGGTTTTGATTACAGACATGTAATAATACTTGTTAAAAAATACATCTAATATAACTTTAACTAAATAAACATATAATTAATAATAAGTACATTTTTTGTTTATATCATTCATTTCATCCATGATGGTTTTACCACTATTATGATGGGGATATAAATCATCTACTACCACCATTCGAGGATTTTTTTAAATAGTTTATTGAAATATATAAAATATTTATGGAATTATTAATATTTTAGAATGAGAAATTATTATATATAATATTGAAATTCATATTGATTTTATAAATTTATTTTATTCAACTAAAATGAAGCCACTGGACAATTTTCAGAATTTGGAAAGAATTTGTTCCTTATAATGCATTGTGATTTTTTTCTATTTTAATGGTAGATATTTTATTATATAATAATTTTAGTGATTAATTAACTCTTTGAAAACAATATAGACTATTTAATTGCGACAAAACCATGTTAATGATATATTTTACTGAAGGAAAGAGGTCTACCACCAATTAAATTTTTATTTAATTAATTCCCCCATCATTTCCATTTTTATTATTTAAAATATATTATTTATATTTCATGTATACATTATCCTATTACATGTGTAATTAATTTTTACCTTTATAATCTAGGGATGCTCAAAATTTATAGGACACCATTATAGAAACATTTTATCAATGAAACATTGATGAAATATTACAAATTAATTTTTATGAAAGTAGTCCTTTTGTTTTCATAAAACCAAAACCTACAACCTCAGATGTCATTTAAAAAAAACTTCCAACATTTATAGGAAGTTCATCAAATGTGGAATTAACTCAGGAATATGTTTTTGAGTTATTAACTATGACTATTTTCTACCTGTTGATTACGAAAATACATATGAATTCCCATGATTTCAGTTGTTTGTAGGATTCATCTTAATAAAAGTATCATTTGTGATGTAGATCAAATTATTATGACTACAGGTTCTATGATAAGTGAAATCTATCATGAAGAATTTTTATCTCAATTGGAACCTATGAACAGTGATGGGGCTTGAAGTTATAAGGATTGTATAAAAGAAATCCAAAATGAACGTAATGAGATTTAATGGAAACATGACTCAACTATTGTTGAATGACCTAAATAATATTCTATAATTATAATAAAAGGGATTTTATGGAATAAGCATGATGAAAATGGAATAGTTATAAATAAATCTAGAAATGTTTTTATGGGATGTATCCAATGATATGGTATATATTTAGAAGAATCATATATACTGGTAGCTTTAATTGAATCTATTAGAATATATTAATCAATTATAGAATTCCTTAATTAAAAAAAATCAAATTAATTTTAATTGATATTTTATAAAAGGATATTTTTATTTGGATGTTTTTCTAGAACAACCTCATGGTTTGAAAAATAAAAAACAACTTGAACATGTTCATAAGATTAACAAGGATAAGTATAGAACTAAAAAATCAACTAGAGCATGAATGATATAAAAACATGATGTTGGTCACAAATATTTTTGTTAATGGATACACATATCCAAACCATTTTATATAATAATTAAATAAAAACATTAGGATTTTAAAAATTAATGTTATTGACAGTATATTTGTATAACTCAAAAATCGTATATAGATTCATTTGACGATCTTATGAAATAGGAGTTTTAAATGATATTAATGGGTGAGTTAACATATTTTATTTGTTTTCAATTTTCAAAAAAAAAATCAATGGTACATTTTTACCTCAACATAACAATGTTTAATATTTAATAATAAATTTAATTTTGAAAATACTATGTGTATTGGTACTCTTATTGGTACCTCGATTACATTAGATATTAATGAGTCTGGGAAGGTAATATATCTGTAAACATTTGGTGTTATGATTAGATTCATATATCACATTACTAGTAAACATCCAGATTTGTTATCTTGATTGTGTTTATGTCCAAGATATAAAAAAATCCAAAATAATCCCAATTGGGAAATCACTAGTTCTGAGTAAGGGATCCATATATTCCAAAAAAACCTTCATTGGGTTTTACAATAAATATTTTTTCTCAATGATTCAATTAATGGTAAATTAGTCCCTGGTAGTTTTATGGGACTCATAAACAAGATCATTCTAACATACTTAGAGTGGTTCTCGTTGGTTTTCATAGATTACAACCAAGTGTATGTTTCATCTTGGGAGGACCACACGAGATAATAAATTTTTGTCTTGGAAACACTCTGAGAAAACTATCTTTATAGGATGCTCTTGATGTTCGAGGTTTGGATTTGAGTGTTCCATTTTATAGGACACATCATCCCAGAGGCTGGAGCTACAATGGATCTGTTGAAGGTTGAGGAAGTTAGTGTCTATGAATCATTCAATATTGTTATTGAGGTATAAATTTTCCTTGGATTTGAAGGGTAATATCAATTCTTTTTACATGTAGTATCTATATTGGAATATCCCATGTTAAAATTTACATGAAATGGGAAACCTTTTGGGTTGATAGAAAAGTTCTCGCATTGGTTTTAGGAGCCTCAGAAGATGTTGACGAGTGATTCCATCATGAAGATACAAAAGGAAGAATCGAGTACGTGGTGTTCTACAATGAATTATGTAGCTGGAATGGTTGTGTAATAATTCATAATAATGTTGTTTTTTCCTATGGTTCAAGACATTTGATAACACATGAGAAGAACTTCATGACCCATGATCTTGACATAGCAACGATAGTCTTTGCATTGAAGATGTGGCCATACAACCTGATGGGAGATTAGGTAATAATATAATCAGATAACAATAATATCATGTTTATCATCTCTCATATAGATCAGAATTCGGGATAGTGTCATTGGATAAAGATACGTCAAAACAATGTAATTGAAAATGTATAAACTCTTGGGAAGGGGATTATAGTAGAATATGTTGTTTGCTGGTGATCTAGTTTGCTGCTATTGAAAAAGGTGTTAGAGTGGTTGGCCTCTTTGTAATTATCTAATGTGGATGGATATGGGGAATCATACATGTACAATATGGTTTTCAACCCTCACCTATTAAATTGAGTCAGGAAGGCACAACATGGGGATACATAGAGTCATAAAATACATGACCATATGTCCATAGGGCATACTAATGATAGATATTCGAAAGTTATCGAGTAAATGATTCTTTTAAGAGGAAATACAATAGTACAAATGGAGTTACAAGAGGATGTTATAATAAATATTTATATATACCCATTGGTGTCACATCGAGTTGTGGTGATTATTTAACAAGACCACATATGATTGTTTTGGTGACTGAGGATAATGAAAAATGTTTATGAGTATGTTTCTCGAAGCCTTACTTTTCAACAACTGATGGATAAGCTCCAGGTTCAATTAGGTTTATCTCAACACCATGAGGTGACATAATGGTAGTGGGATTGAATATTGATGGACTTCATAATGGGTTTACCATGTACGACTAGGGTACAAGATGTCATCTTGGTTATTTATGATCGAATCACCATGTCAGCTCACATCCTTGTTATCCAAGAGAAAAGTTTAGTATAGATCATGGGATGAATGTATGTATAAGGACCCGACCTTAAAACTTAACCTAATTATGAAATAAATTAATAATTAAAATAGAGGATCATTTCATGTTTTGAGTTATAGATAATTAAAACATAACTATTACATCTCAATGATTACATAGTAGAAACTTCTACTAAGTTTCCATAAAATAAAAACTCTTAAAAAGAAACATGTCTACATCCATGTTTTAGATAGCATGTCTTTCCTTGATCCCATTCTTGACCCTATTAATCTTTTAGTCCTGTGGAAAACATTTCAAAAAAAAACATGGGATGAGCATAAAAATCCTAGTAAAGGATACAGAAAGAAAGAAAAATGTTAGTTTTTTCAAAACAACAAGTAAACCATGAATACATTATCAAAGTAATACATTTAACCTTTATAAAGTAGTAAAAACTCTTCACTAAATAAAATATCAGTACTTATCCTTTGTAACAAAAATATTACCATAAACCATATAAAGAACACATTACATTTAATGGTAGCATGGGACATAAACATACTTAAATGGAATAACCATAAGGCTGACATCCACACATATCACTACATGGAATAGCCATACGACTGACTTCCATACCCAATGCATTGGAGGTTATAATGCAACCACCCATCCTGGTATTCAGGGCACCACTCGTCATATGGGTTATCATGTAACCACCCATCAAAGTCGAAGTACCATTACAAAATCATAATACATAAAACAATTATAAAGGAACGAAAAAAAATTCCACATTTCAATCACAAGAGATCACATCATGATACTATCATAAATAAAAACATCTAATAAAATCATTAAAAATCTATGAGATAAAAATACCTTTATACTTTGAAAATATTAAAAGAATACATTTAAAAGAGATTTTTGAATCAATGTGTCCCATACCACATTGAAATTTTTTATGGAATTATAATTTTAAAACATTAATTTCCATATAAATAAATACTTAAAAACATTATTAAAACATGGAAATTAAAGATAATATTTATAATAATAAATCTTTAAAACATTTAAAAATGATATTTTTGTCAATGATTTTCTAACAAAATGAGAGACTCTTGAATAAAAATAATTGAAGAATAAAATTTAATCATAAATTTATAATATCATGAGAATAAAGGGATTCATGATATAATATGTCAAAGGATAGTAAATACACCATATAAGAGTGAATTGGTGAATAACAACAATGAAGTCTCAATGGAAATATAAATTGAGATGAAATCCATTATAAATATGGTATCCTAAAATTAAGGATAAATAAATCTCATAAATATGTGTGACAAATATAAATAACCACAATATAAGTGGATATTAAGTTTAAAACAATATGAGGTCCATCACACATATTCATAGTATGACATATTCAATAACTACAAGATGAACCCAAAGAAATTGAAATTGGGTTAAGAAGCTCCCTTGTAAAAATTTGAAAGCCTAACGGCGTCACATTAAAATTCAGAAAACGAGTTGATTAGACAAAAAGGGTATAAAATCACATGGAAATAAAGTTTACATAAATAAGGATATAGAAGAACATATCCCAACATTATAAGATTTAAATTAAAATACATAACAAAAGAATACTTTTAAAAAGAGGACGGTGAAAGGTTGCCTTATCGACTTGGGTATCATTCGAATCGTACACCCCATGAAATAAGGACAATACAAAATTGATTTAAATTCTCATAATCGAAATTATATTACACAATGAGTAGAATAATGGGCTGTACATATACCACTCACCAGAAATGGTGTAAAATATAGCATAAATATCATGGGAATAAAAGTGAGATGAAAACCCCCTTACGAAAACTCGGATGCCTAACAGCGCCACTTAAAACATCAAAAAATGGGTTTATGAGATCAAATAGAGTCTCTAATAATATGAACATAAAATTTACAGAATGAGGAATATAAAATAAAATCCCCAACCATAATAAATATGAACTTAAAAGAAATGACATAAAAGAGAGTACTTAAAAAGAAAGAGAGAGGTTGGATCCCTTACCTCAAGTCCGACTTGTCTTGTTCATTTCTTTATATTACGAAATAATAAACTTTGGTCATTTTATAATTGCTTAAGGAACTTCTTTAAATTTTATTATTCAATTCATGACACATATTATAATGTTATAATAATTAGTTAATTATGTGAGTTCATATCAGACGTTTTTGTCGATGTTCAGTACATGAGTCAAAAATGAACTTGTTTGAAAAGAATTTTCCATGTAGTTATAATTACCCCATATAAAAAATAGTATAAATGATTTAAATATCATATATATCCAGTATATATTCATTTTATACTATTCCATAACATTTGGAGAAAAGAAAATGAAATGCACCGTTCATGTAGACGGTAGGCCATACGTACTCATTAATGCAAATTTCATTTCATTGTCACATTAATGGAATTAAAACTAAATGAGAGAGATATATATAAATATATATATATATATATTATAATTACAGTAGAATATATATGCTATATAGGTCACATAAGATCATTAATTACATTCTTTATACTTTCCATGTATTGCATGAACGAGTCACATCACTTGAGGGGACGGTAGTCCACACTTCCTCGTATGAAATTATCACATTTGCACAAAATGAAAAGCATAAAGGTATTCCATAAATATAACATAAATAAGAATATAGAAAAACAGAAATACCATATATATCATATATAAAATACGGTGACATCATAATGGTCACCATGAACGGTGTTAAGAGAAGATTGAACAATCATCGTTTCGTGAGGCAGTAATTTTCCATCCACAGAAACAGTATGTTCATTAACCATTAGACGAGGGTGTGTGTATGTGTAGATAGAATCATTGTCATAAAAAATAATAGTATATTTAAGATACTGGTGTTGTTACAAAATAAATTAATAAAAATATTTTAGGGGGTTGCAAAATCAAAATTAAACAAATGAACATAAGAGAAGACATTATCTTTAATTCGGGTAACTCTTCTTGGTTTGAACCAAAAGGGTTTCTTGAAGAGATTTCTGCCTAAGGTAAGGATTCTAGGATGAGGAGAGGTATGTGGAGAGATAAAATTAGCAGATATTGACCGAGCCAATCGATTGAGAGGTGTTGGTATGGTGGTACAGGTGGGGGCCTTTTATAAGAGGGAGGAGGGGCACTCTTGGAAAGTCTTAAAAAGTTGCATTATTATTAAATTATTTTCGGATATTAAAGGTCCCAAAATTGTATATTTATAGTTTAAGATAATAAAGGTTCAAAATAAACCCATCCAATAGGTTTTTGACAAGTTTAAGTCTTAGATTTTACCTTATCTTCTCATTTTATTTAAATCGTTCATTAATGAGGTAATCGTTGCATCATCGTGATGTCATAATTTAAATTAATTTATTTAATGTCTAAAAATTAAAAAAATACAATGATGTAGGAAATATTTTCATCTTTCCCATGAAAGTTTATAGTCAAAAATATTACTTTTATAACCGCATTTAAATTTTTTTTAGTAAAACAATACCTGGTTGTGACATTTTTATTTTAACTTTAAATAAAAAATTATTAATGTCAGTTTCTTACCCAAGTGGCTCCATGGGGACCCCAAGTTTACCCATGGATTTTATTGGTCGGCCATGATTCATCCAATAATTATAGGACATGTGTCAAGGTCATTTAATTTTATTAAAACATTATTTTTTCTTTAAATTACACTAATTACCTCTAATCGCGATTAATAAAACCTAAAAGTTACTATTCACCAAAAAATTATTTTAATCACATTGAACCACATTTTAAATCATAATGACAACCATGTATGTCATATTTTTTAAATTAAATTCACAAATGTGGTAACATTTCAATTAAATGAAAAATCAGTTTTTTTAACTACCACTTAGTGGTTTCACTATTCATCAGAAATTGTAGTTTTTCAGAAAAATACCAAAGCATCACCCTAATCTATATTCGATATTCAGAATTCAAAAATGATGTTTATTTTAAAAAATTCAAAACATATAAGTTACATTAATTAGTTTAATAATTAATTCCCGCTGTCAAAACAAATAGCGTGTTTTTAAGAAACAATATCAATCAAAAGATTGACACTTGTATAAGTACAGTTTCATAGTGAAGTTAATTCCAATGTCCACCATCAGATTAAATGGAAAAAATATATTCTAATTTCACTATAAAAACAATTAAAAAGATAATCTAATAATATAAATAAATTTGATTAATAATAGGTTTTGAATCAAAATACATCATTTTTCACTATTCATTAAAAATTGAACTTTTTTGGAAAAATTCCAAAAATTTACACAATGTAAATTTTGATGTCCCAATTATAAAGAAGAATTTTATTTTGTCCAATAGAAAATATAAAATTGTAAAAAAGGGTATTTAAAAAGGGATCTCCATCAAAAGGCAGTTAATCAACCTTTTAAAAAATATTAGAATATTTACGCTTAAAATTGGATTCATTTGAATTTTAAGCCTCTAACATTTATTTGGATAAATGGAAAAATATTTGACAAGAATATATAATCATTTGGTTGTTAGTTCTGTTCATTCATGCCATAACAATGTCTAGGCATTAGCAACAATTTAAAATAATATTATTATATTATTAGTGTGCAACGTAAGATTTAAAAAAACCCCATTGTTGTGTATTGGGTATGCTATTGAACATAGAATTACCTTTATAGTAATATTAATATTTTATTGTCAAATATTAATAAATATGATAATTTCATATTCTTTATTTACTTGGGATGTTACAACCTTTCCCCCTTTTGGGAATTGCGTCCTCACAATTTTAAAATTAGGCTGGAATCTTCATTGAAAGCCCCACATCCGAAAAAGAGTCAGCAAAACCATCACTTTAAAAGAATGAAAGAAAAGTATAAAGGTCACCCGAGTTAGCCCATACTAGGATTCCATGTAGGAAAATATGGACATGGAAGAGAAAACAAAGGGTCATGTTCTGATGGAGAGTTATTGAAAACATTATTAGGAGAAATTTAACTATAAGAAAATCTCAAACATGTGATGGATTAAACGATATTTGATTCTCGAGTAGGAAAAGTTAACATACAACAGTTTTGTTTTAAGTTACATTTCATTGAGAAATTTATTTACGAGCTTAACTAAATCGCAAGGAAACATACTTTCTTGTCTTTTAGACTTTCATCTCCTACTAGATTTCTTACACAAACTATTTTTTCCTCCAAAAGACAAGTATTTAGGATGAATTGTTCACATTATGTTCACTATAATCATCATCTATAGAATCACCTAATCCACAAAAGAGAACTATATATTTCCCATGTATTTAGACAGAAACCAAAACCAAAGTTGTTAGTACGAGATTAGATAATAACGAAAAAGGAAAATCATTTATAAAAAGATAATCTATTCTTAAACTCCAAAATTTGCGCAACAAATCCCAAAGTTCTACAATGACCATTCGATAAACAATTGTCCCTAAAATACATCAAATAAACCAAAATAATATTTAAACCCAACTGTTTGAAGGATTTAATCTCATAGTCTTCCAAGGTAAAAAAAATTAACATTTATCTCCAAATAAAATCAGTTTCTCTTAAAGTATCATATTAAAAAGTAATTAACCTAATCATATATCCTCCATGATAGGCCAATATTTTCTTAGATAACCCAAAATCAACTTATATTTATTCATAAAAAAATATAACTAAAAAGGATTTGTCATTAACAAGGGACGTCGCGTAGTCCAGTGGTAGGCGATAAATACCTGTCGCACTTTGGTTGTGGGTTTGATTCCCATAGATTTTTCTGACGCGACGGGTTGCCTCACGGTCTTCGTGTTGTCCTTTTTCCAAACTATATAATTCTCAAAAAATCCCAATAAGAGATAAAATCATGAAAAATAACCATAACATAATTTAACCTCAATTTTATCTCATGCCTTTAATTTTCCATTATAACATATAGTAACCCATAATTACCTCAAATGTAAAGATCATATAAACCCAAATAGTTCTTTATAACAATGTCCACAAAATAAAAGATAACTATTCCTTGAATAAAATTGTCATATATCAAACATCAGGGTTACAAATACTATAAAAAGTCTTCTAATGTAACCCCATCCTCAAAAGAGACTTAATACTTTTAAGAATTTCACAATCCTAAAATCTACCATAACTCTTGAATCCCTTATATGTTGACTTCTTACTCATTCATAATTCTTCATGTTCCACTAACCATTCCTTTCCAACTTATCCTGAAATACTTCTTTCATACAATCAAAATCATTAATCATGTCCTAAGATTCCAAAATAGGAAAACATAAGTTAAGAAATAATCCATACCTTTGATTGGTCATTGTCAATATATTCATCCTCAATAAGAATGGAATTAGGTATTGGTAAACGAATTTTGTACGATCTTGGTGATCCCATTCCTGAAACTTGTTTCTCGGACATGTGTTTGTAATGACCATTCACACCACATTTAAAACATTCAATTGATCCATCAGAAAGAACTTCTTTCCCTTTCCTCGAGTTGACTAGATTCTTCCTTTTTCCATGCCATGTCCTCGCTTTATGACCTTAATTTCCACATCTATAGCATATTTCTATCCCTTTGAAACATTTTCCTAGGTGTTTCTTTATACATCTTTGACCCATAGGTTTTTGAACACACATACCTTTATGATTATTACCTGAACATCCGTAGGGATTTTTTTTCTCGCATATATGATGCCATATAAAAATCACCAAGGTTTATGTGGTAAATCATGACTCCAGATAGTTGGTTGAGGATAAACACAAGAGTTCTCATTGAATCTCCCATATCATTCAGTTGCTCACTCAGAAAACTGTCACAATTTCCTTCACATCCACTACTACGTTGGTGCCTGCTAGTTCCAGCCATTTACTAAAACCAAAAAGGTCAGTGTGAGCAAATAAGTAAAATCATCATATAATAAAGAGGAAGATAAAAACTATGATATAGTTATCCATGTTATCTCAAACTCATTATAGCATTAAAAAAACAATGACTCCATATAATATACTACCCATTGTGGTTATACACAAATTATTACTTATGCTTAAACAACACTCTAAACTGTAAAGTTATCTAAACCGACCTCTGATACCAACTATAAGGACCCGGCCTTAAAACATTACATAATCATGAATTAAATGAATAATTCAAATAGGGGATCTTTTCAGGTTTAGCGTTTTAGAGAATTAGGACATAACTATTACATCTCAAAAGATTACAAAGTAGACACTTCTACTATGTTTCCATAAAATAGAAACTCTTAAAAAGAAACATGTCTAGTTACAGGTTTTAGATAGCATGTCTTTCCTTGATCCCATCCTTGACCCTATTCATCTTTACGTCCTATGGAAAACATTTCAATAAAACATGGTATGAGCATAAAAATCCCAGTAAAATATACACAAAGAAGGAAAAATGTTAGTTTTTTCAAAACAACATGTAAAACATGAATAATTTATCAATGTAATACTTTTCATCATTATGAAGTTGTAAAAACTCTTCACTGAATAAAAGATCACTACTTATCCTTTGTAACAAAAAGATTACCATAAGCCATATAAAGACCACATAACATATAAAGGTAACTTGGGACATAAACATACTTAAATGGAATAACCATACGGTCGAATTCCACACATATCACTACATGGAATAGCCATACGGATGACTTCCATACCAAATTCATTGGAGGTTATAACGTAACCACACATCCTGGTATTCACGGCACCACCCGTCATATGGTTTATCACGTAACCACCAGTCAAATGTCTAAGTACCATTACAAAATCATAATACATAAAACAATTATAAAAGAACGAAAACATTTCCACTTTTTAATCACAAGAGATCACTTCATGATACCATTATAATTAAAAACAACTAATAAAATCATTGAAACTCTATGAGAGAAAAATACCGTTATACTTTGAAAATATTAAAAGAAGACATTTAAAAGAGATTTTAGAATCAAAGTGACCCATACTACTTTGAATCTTTTAATGGAATTATAATTTTAAAACATTAATTTCCATATAAATAAATAATTAAAAACATATTTCAAACATGGAAATTAAAGATAATGATTTATAATAATAAATCTTTAAAACATTTAAAAATGATATTTATGTTAAAGAGTTTTTAACAAAATAAGAGACTCTTGAATACAAATAATTGTGTAATTACATTTAATCATAACTTTATAATATCATGAGAATAGAGGGATTCATGATATAATATGTCAAAGGTTAGTAAATACACCATATAAGAGTGAATTGGTGAATAACAACAATGAAGTCTCAATGGAAATGTAAATTGAGATGAAATCCATTATAAAGATGGTATCCTTAAATTAAGGATAAATAAATCTCATAAATATGTGTGAAAAATATAAATACACCAAATATAAGTGGATATTAAGTGTAAAACAATCCTAGGTCATTCACAAATATTCAAAGGATGACATATTCAATAAATACAAGTTGAACCCAATGAAATCGAAATTGGGTTAAGAAGTTCCCTTGTAAAAATTTGATAGCCTAAAGGCGTCACTTTAAAATTCAGAAAACGAGTTGATGAGAAAAAAATGGTATCTCATCACATGGAAATAAATTTTACATCAATAAGGATATAGAAGAACATATTCCAACATAATAATATGTAAATTAAAAGACATAACAAAAGAAGTCTTTTAAAAAGAGGAGGGTGAAAGGTTCCTTACCGACTTGGGTATCTTTCGGAACGTACACCCCATGAAATAAGGTCAATACAACATTGATGTAAATACTCATAAACGAAATTATATTACACAAAGTGTAGAATAATGGGAAGTACATATACCACTCAATGTAAATGGTGGAAAATGTAGCATAAATCTCACGGGAATAAAAGTGAGACAAAAAACCCCTTACGAAAACTCGGCAGCCTAATGACGCTGCTTAAAACATCCAAAAATGGGTTTATGAGATCAAATAGGGTCTCTCATAATATGAACATAATATTTATAGAATATGGAATATAAAATAACATCCCCAAACATAAGAAATATGAGTTTAAAAGAAATGAAATAAAAGAGAGTACTTAAAATGAAAGAGAGAGGTTGGATCCCTTAACTCATGTCCAACTTGTCTTGTTTGTTTCTTTATATTCTTGAATAATAAACATTGGGAAATTTATAATTGCATAAGGACCTCCGTTAATGACTATTATTCAATTCATGTCACATATTATAATGTTGTAATAATTAGTTAATAATGTGAGTTCATATCAGACGTTTTTGTCGATGTTCAGTACATGAGTCAAAAATGAACTTGTTGGAAACAAATTACCCACGTAGTTATAATTAACCCAAATACAGAATAGTATAATTTTTTTAAATATCATATATATCCATTATATATTCATTTTATACTATTCCATAACATTCAGAAATAATAAACGGAAATGCACTGTTCATGGAGACTGTAGGCCATACGTACGCATGAACGCTACTTTCTTATATTTGTCACATTAATTGAATTAAAAATAAATGAGAGAGATATATATATTATAATTCCAGTATAATATATATTTTATATAGTTCACATAAGTTCATTAATTTCATTCTTTATACATCCCATGTATTGCATGATCGAGTCACATCACTTGAGGGGGCGGTAGTCCACACTTCCTCGTATGAAATTATCACATTTTCACAACATGCAAAGCATAAAGGTACATTTTAAATATAACATACATAAGAATATTTAAAATATAAATACCATATAAATCATATATAAAATACAGTGACATCATAATGGACACCATGAATGGTGTTATGAGAAGATTGAACAATCATCGTTTCGTGAGGCAGTAATTTTCCATCCAGAGAAATAGTAGTTTCATTAACCATTAGATGAAGGTGTGTGTAAGTGTAGCTCGAATCATTCTCATAAAAACATTCTATTATATTTAATATACTATTTTTGTTACAAAAAAAGGAATAAAAAGAGTTAAGGGGGTTAGAGAAGAAAAATAAAACAAATGAACATACGAGAAGGCATTACCATTATATCCGGTAAATCCTCTTGGTTAGAAATAAAAGGGTTTATTGAAGTGATTTCTGTCTATGGTAAGGATTCTAGGATGGGGATTGGAATGTGGGGAGATAAAATGATCATATCTTGGCTGAGAAAATGGCTTGAGAGGTGTGGGTAAGGTGGTAGAGGTGAGGGCCTTTTATAAGAGGGAGGAGGGGCACTCTTGGAAAGTCTTGAAAAGTTACTTTATTATTAAATGATTTTCGGATATTTAAGGTCCCATAATTATATATTTCGAGGATAAGGTGATAATGGTTCGAAATCCACCCATCCAATAGGTTTTTGACCAGTGTAAGTCTTATATTTTACCTTATCTTCTCATTTTATTTAAATCGTTCATTAATGAGGTAATCGATGCATCATCGTGGTGTCATAAATAAATTTATTTATTTAATGTCTAAAAATTATAAAAAAAATTATATGATGTAGGAAATATTTTTATATTTAAAATGAATATTTATAGTAAAAATATGACTTTTATTACCCCATGTAAAAATTGTTTTAGTAAAACAATACATGTTTGTGACATTTTTATTTTGACTTTAAATAAAAAGTTATTAATGTAATTTTCTTACCCAAGTGGCTCCATGGGGTCCCCAAGTTGACCCATTGATTTTCTAGTCAGAATGATTTATCCAATAAGGGTAGAACATGTGCCAAGGTCATTTCATATTATTGAAACATTATTTTTTCCTTAAATTACACTAATTACCTCTAATCGTGATTAATAAAACATAAAAGTTACTATTCACGAAAAAATTATTTTAATCCCATTGAACCACATTTTACATCCTGATTAAAACCATGTTTGTCAGATTTTTGAAATTAAAGTCACAAAAGTGGTAATTATTCATTTAAATGAAAAATCGGTTTTTTTAACTACCACTTAGTGGTTTCACTATTCATCAATAATTGACGTTTTTCAGAAAAATGCCAAAAAATCACCCTAAGATATATTTGATATTCTGAATTCAAAAATGATTTCTATTTTTACAAAATTCAAAACATATAAGTTGCATTAATTAATTTAAAAATTAATTCTCAATGTCAATACAAGTAGCGTGTTTTTAAGAAGAAATATCAATCTAAAGATTGACACTTGTTTAAGTCCAATTTTAAAGTGAAGTTAATTCCAATGGCCACCATTGGATTAAATGGTAAAAATATATTATAATTTCACATTAAAACCAATTCAAAAGATAATCTATTTATTAAAATAAATTAGATTAAAAATAGGTTTTGAAATAAAATACATCATTTTTCACTATTCATTAAAAATGAACTTTATAGGAAAAATAACAAAAACATACACTAAGTAAATTTTTATGCCCCAATTCCACTGAAGAATTTTATTTGGTACAATAGAACATATAAAATTGTCAAATAGTGGATTTAAAAATGGTTCACTATCAAAAGGTGGTTAATCGACCTTTTAAAGAATATTAGAATATTTACGATTAAAATTGGATTCATTTCAATTTTAAGCCTCTAACATTTATTTGGATAAAAGAAAAAATATTTGACAAGAATATATAATCATTTGGTAGTTAGTTCGTTTCATTATTGCCATAACAATGGCTAGGCGTTAGTAACCATTTAATATAATATTATTATATTATTATTGTGCAACGTAAGATTTCAAAGAAACTCATTGTTGCGTATTGGGTATGCTATTTAACATAGCATTACCTTTAAAGTAATATTAATATTTTATTCAAAAATATTAATAAATATGAGAATTTCATATTCTTTATTTACATGGGATGTTATAGTATGTGTATGAGATTTTTCGACTCCATGGATTTATATCAATGATTGTTTTCGATCATTTATCTCACTTTACATCCTGGTTTTGTAATGGATTATAAGGGGTGTTTGTGACACAGTTATGATTGATCATGGAATTTGACCCCCAAAAAATGTTCAAACTATTTAGACATTTCTGGTTGTGGATGAAATGATAAAATAATTCATGTTATACATTGTCCATCTTTGGGAGGACCATCTACCACTAGTGGAGTTTGCATACAAAAATATCTATCATTCAACCATTTCTATGAAACCATTTCAGTACATTTATGGGTGACCCTGTAGGTCACCACATTTCTAGACTAACCCACGGGAGTCACCTGTAATGGTTTTGGAGATGGAGCATGCCACTATAGAGAAGGTGAATATTTTATAGTAGTGGATAAAGACTGTGTAGATCAACAGAATGTGTTATGGTTATAGGTGATGGATGCCTTTATAGTTTATGGATGGCCACCATGTGTTCCTTCATGGTATGTCATGATAGATATTAACCAGATTTGTAAGGGGCGACAAGTTATATCCGAGTTTCATTGACCCTTTCCCATTTTATCTAGATTTTTTGTGGTGGTATACAAATTATCCCAACAACCAGAGTAACATTAGGTACATGAAGTGTTCCACGTGTCACAACTAAGGATGTACGTGCATGACCCATTTCATGTCATAAACTGAGCCGAGTTGGACATTGATGACAGAGTAATTTTTTTGAGTACCCAATAAAGATCGAGGATTTGAAAGAGTTGATCCTTCATTGGAAATATATTACATTGTTGTGGGACTTTTGGTGTCACATTGACAACATGGAGAGCACATGGGTGCCAGGGGCTTAGATTTTCTCTCAGTACCCTCGTCTATTGGAGTAGCCCAAGTTTTTGATTTTTGTGGAAATAAATCCCCATGGTGGGGACATTTTCATATATTCAATTTGTCAGTTTATTTCTTTTTAAATTATGTAGGTTATTTTCTAGACCTTGAGATGATACAATGTGGGATTATGTGGCCAGGTGTGCCCGGAACAATTGGTCGAAAAATATTAAAATATTTTATAGCACATGTGCACAATGTTCCCAAAATATAGTACGAAATACAAAATGGGTTCCAAAATAAAAAATATGATGGTATCATTGATTTCAGAACAACAACATTACCCTAGGAACGACATAACTTCTGTCAGTGTGAGTCATCTGTATGAATATTCATTAATGATGTAACCAAAAATAAAATAAATAAATGTAGTTTTTTAGAAAACTAATTATTCATTAACAGGGAATTAGATTCGAAATATGACAACACCTTTTATTTCATAAGGTAGTGTTCACCCTAGGAGTGACATAATTTTGATTGGTGCAGGTCATTTGTGAAAGAATATTTCAGGGCAATGAAATAAAAAAATTAAACTAAAAGGAAAATTTATTTTATTTTTCTTTGGTACAATTAATTTTTTACACTATATTTTTATGGATAAGAAATAGTCTTAGGGTTTGATGCTAAACCCTATAAACCTAGACTATGTTGGAGGATACCGTTATTCAAGAAAGACTACCGATAAGGATTAGATTTTGAATCATCTCACCAGTGGAGTATAAGGATCTCGTCAATAGGAGAAACAAAACAGATTATCATCAATGATCGATACAAACTCTAGGTATGGAGTGTGTATTAATATTATTATTTACATTATATTATTTCTATGATGATAAAAAATCAACCGACTAATGGATTGATTTTCATATCAATCTTTTAATGGGAGGGGTTTATTACAGGGTGTATTGGGATAATAATGTCTAAATGTCCTTATTTATTTTCATATGGTTACGAATAGATATCGACAAGAACAATGATTTAGTTTTTTTCATATCATTTTTATGTACTTTTATAACCGAAATCATCATTCTTCATGGATATTCTTCGTTTTTCCTGTTACTCGACACTTCTTGATCATTCGGTCATTAAACACTCGTTTTCTAGTGCAACGATATGATATCATATAATTGTGTACCACACAACATGATGGAGGTGTAAATATTGATACATATTGAATTAAATTATGGAAGATTCCTATTTATGTGTTCATAGGAATTCTTCACCACAAAATGAATAATAATTGTTTGATCAAATTCTTGATATGATTTTGAGATAACATGCATTGTTTGGTGATGCCACTAAATGTGCAACCTAGGAACATTAATTTCAAGGTAATTGATCAATTAAAAATTTTAGCGAAATGAATGGGATATTCAGAGAATGAATTTTAGTTCAATAAAATATTTAAGAACATGGTGTGTAATACAGGATTGAAGGGTGTGTGGCCCCATTTGTTGTGGTGATGGTGTTTTTCTGATGTTAAGGACCACATTATATGTGATCCATATAAAATAGTGTGTGGAACTCCCCTGATGACTCAATGTTTAATCCATAGTGTACATGAACATGGGTAATAGTAGAAATCTATATGTAACATTTTGTACTTAGATAAGGTCATAGCGTGGCATACACATAGTGGTACACAAAGACAACATCAATACATGGACACAACCATGTGACATGGGATGAGAAATATGTTAACTTACATGTTGTGTACATATCCTAAATTTTATGTATATGGATACTACATTTCATGGGAGGTTTATCCACATATGAAAGTCTTGAGATAGTGGAACACCCCATGTACCCTCTTGGACAAACTGTGTACTAACATTAAGAGTGATTAAGGATCTTAGATTTTCTAGTTTGGACCAGTATAAGATGATTGTGTTCAAATTGTCTTTTCCTTGATGATGTTGTATTGTATTCATCTAAATAAATGGATTTCAATTCTTTCTATAGGTCAGTCATAATATAGATTATGGTACCTATCCTCGATTCTGTAGTGAGGTCCTCTATCAACACTTGTAGAGTCTATGGAATCTCATAACCTACTTGAGTATAGAGATAGTCCTCCATCTAATAGGATACATCGGTAGAGACCATGGTATCCCATAGTGTGTCTAGGCATGATCTCATACATAAAGAACCGATACAAGTTCGTTTTGTCTTATCCCCTAGTTAATTATGGGCATGATTTGTGTTGTCCCCTGGTCAGTTCAAGGAATTTACCCATCTCTATGTGTCATAGTATCCCATCACCAATGTTTTATGTTTGTATGGGACCCAAAAAAGATAAAACAATTAATCATGTGTATGTAATGATAATGTGGATCATGGAGTGAGTTCTACAAGAATGATCATACATGGAGTATAATCTTGTGGATAATTGTATGATATGACAACCTAATTTCATAGTGTTTATCTTGTGTATATCATGATATTATTATTTTATTTATTATAGATATACACCTAAATATTATATACTTTACATCATTTTATTTATTTTTTTGTGGTTTTGGGGTTTCATGGTGAGTATTTTTATACTCAACCCTACATAGTCTTTTCCTTCTTGTGTTCTATCTTGTGAAAATGAATGTAATTTTGATGAATTCCTAGGAGGTCCAATACAAGGTGGTTTTTATTGAGATCGTACACACTAACGCCTATTCCTTTGGATTTCAGATAGAAGTCCATGTTACATTATATTTAGGTTGGATGTGTTATAGACTCTTTTTGGTGGGATTTTATTATTTCAATTATTACATTACATTGCATTTTTTTTCACACACTTTTGTTGGAACATAGTGTTATGCATTAATTTTTTACATAATGTTTTTTACAATTAATCATTTCGTAGCTTGGATATGTATCCATATGTATAGGTACATTACGATAATGAATCTCATTTCTGAATATTACAACATGGAGGCTGTCTCTGGCCCCTCACCTATTATAGGCATGATAGGGTTAGTCACAACATGTGAACCTCTAGGATGGGCCATGACGATCATGATAAGGAAGATTACATTAAAAAACATTGTTATTTTGTTTAAGAAAGATGAATATAATATGAGTAGATTGAAAATGATTTGCGTGATCTAAAACACTCTTTTTGGGCATGGTATTCCAGCCATAAATATATCTTATAGAAGAAAATAATTAATAAACAAATAGTTTATAGTAACTAATATATCATATTACGTCAAGTTTCAACATTAATTTTATTCTATTAAAATGAAAAAGGATAAAAATTCTATATAGGGATAGTTAAAGGGGCCTAAAATAGTGAAACCCAAGAGACACATCTTGAACGAAATAAAAAACCTCAGAGGTAAAGGAACAAAGACCAAAAAAATACAACCCTGTCCTCCAAAGACACTTTAGAAGAATGGAATTTTGTAAAAACATCACCCTCAGACCAGGTATGAAGAATAGAGATCTGATTTTTCATAAGCAACCTACAAATTTTAATGGATTACTGAATAGACCAAGGAATAAGACCTTCACCTGAATGGTCTTTATAAATTTTTAACGAAATAGTTTCAACATTTTTGATTGAATGAATTTTCGAATGTGTCTATGAATATAGTAACAATGATTTTCAAATTTCCTTACAATGTGAAATGAAATAATTTTTTTGCGGTAGAAATTTTGAAGAGGGAGAAATACATTATTCCTTACCTAGAAATAAAATTCTGAGGAACTTTATAAGAGTTTTGGAATAGAGAACACTAAAACTAGTTCAACATAGATTTGAGAGGTAATAATGTTTTCTGAAGATAGAGGACAGATAAATTTGTTAATAATGAATTTAGAATTATAATTTGATTTTTTTTTAGAGTTTTACTACCTCAAGACCCAACATTCTTAATGATGTTACATTATGAGAAATATTTTAATGTGCTCTTAAATAATAACATTTAATTGTTAGAATATGAATTCTTGGATACATCAAAGGAACAAATGATTTCAAATTAAGATAAGGTAGCTTATTTTATATTGATATTTTGGGGTATTCAGATACAAATTGGGTAGGAAATTTTGATGATAGCAGATTTATATCTAGTGGAGAATTTTTTCTAGTAATTCTTTTTATATGGAAATCAATGAATCACATATATGTACCTCTCAATATGGATGAAAATGATTATGTTTCTACAACCTAATAAACTACTCAATCTATGTAGATGGGAACTCAATTAGAATACATACTTGTTCAAGTGATGTTATCATTTCTCCTGATTTGTTATAATCAAACTAAATTCAATCATATAAAAAATCTAGTTCAAAATTATCATTAAATAATAGTGATAAAATATATAATATGAACAATGATCACGTAGAGAAGAATGAATTAAAAATAGAGTGTATTCTAATAATGTAAAAAGTTGAATAATGTTTCACAAAACAATTACCGAAATAATTATTATTCTAAATTGAGGATTAACATCACTACCCAATCACTTTCTAACCAATGTTTAGATATTCATTTCTTGTCCCCTATATCATTATACCTTTCGATATTGTTTTCAAGGAGGAAAATTGTATTGTTTAAAAAAATTATCTTTCTGATTTAATGTATAAAAATGGTGTTGTGGGGATTCTGTGAATTCCAAATTTTTTGTGAGTTAACTACTCAAACTATTTCATAGAGTTGTTATATTAAATTAAATGTATTGTATTAGAGAATGGTTGAATAAATTAATGAAATAATGGTGAGACTCTATGGATGTTTTAAAAATCACTTTTTATGTGTAGAATGGTTTTTTAAAAATGAATATTGTTTTCAATAATGAGTTAGATCACATATGATTAGAATTATTGACAAGAAATACATTACTTGAGGATAAAATGTTAGTTATTTATGAAATTTTGATAACAATAAAATACAAAGGGGGAGATTATTAGGAACACACTGATGAGTAAGAGAATTATAATAAAAGTGTTTCATTATTTTTCAAATAAGTTTATAATGAAATTATTCATTACATCACATTGTATTTGGTGTCATTCTGACTGACCATCATATACATAAGTATTATCCACAAAATTAATTTAAATATCCATTTTATTTAGAAAGGATTTCCATAAGTGAAGTCTTGTCAAATTCATATTGAATTTGGAATGATTGGACAGATCGTATAGGGATTTTATATTGATAGAGGAAAATGGTCACTAGATTCATTCTGAAGTCGGTATGAATGAAGGGATCATAATTAGAAAATTGGAGTCCTATTAACTATAATAAATAAAATATGAAAATTCATTTCTAAACTACGATTTCTATAAAATCATAAATTAATAGTAAAAAATGCGTTGTAATATTGTTAGAAGGAGTGAGTAGAAGAATCCCTATCGATTGATAATTTATTATGAAGAAAAAAACATATGCTTATAATTGTATTACGATTTATCAAATCTGAATGGGAAATAAAAATGGTTTTGGTGATCATATTCAGGTTGGGATGGGAAGGAGGATGATTCTAAAGGAATGACAAGCACTTTTGAATATAATACTCAACAGATTTAAATGTACGATGAAGTCACATATCGTATGTTTCTAATGAATAATTTTTATAAATTTAAAAGTTTCTAATAGTATCATTATATTTATAAATGCTGAGAATGTTTGTGGATAATTATAAATACAAACGATGTTAGATTTTAGTGAGAATAAAATTTAAAAGAACCAAATCTCTATTGAAGGGTGTTGATGGGAAATGAGAATGATGTTTCAATGGTATCATATTTAAAAAATAAATAAGATGTTAGCTAGAATCATTATGCCAACATATTCAGTGGAATAATTTCTTGAAATCGATGAATATACAGAAAAGCAAAGCATATGATCAGCAATGTAGTAAACCATTCAAAAGGTGTTGAATTACTTTATTTATTGATCATGTTGATCAAGTGATGTGTTGAAGAAAAAAAATTGATGTATTGTCTAAGGGAAATTGAAATTAACAGAATGTTTCTTTTCAATTAGTACAGAACATCATATTGATGAAATCATATTGAGGAAATTGAAATGAGAAATAATATTTGGACTAGTGTTTAAAAGGAATGAATAGATGATGTTTGAAGAAGATTCAAGAATATTATTTAAGAGTTTAATAAGTAATAAATTTAATTTAAATTTAAGGGAAAATATATATTTTGAATTTAGTTAATCAAGAATTTTTTAGGTATTCTAGCCAAAACAACTCATGGGCCACCTATTAAAGGGGGTAAGAATGTCACACATTACTGGATAATGAAAACAGGTGTGAAAATAAGGGGTAGAGTAAGATTCTTTGAAGTTTAAGGAAGTGAATAAAATCTTTTATAAGAATCATTATTTAATATGTATTACTAAATAATTTTTTATGGATAATAGATAGATTTGAATAATTTTTTAGATGATCAAAATATTCTGTGATCATCATATTCTTCTTACAATTATATTATTCTTTTCCACATATTTAGTTCATAATTATATCAGGATGGATAATCAAATCATGTTTTCTTATATTGGAATTTCAATATTGATTAAGAAAAAATATTTAATTCAATCAATCATATTCTATCAAATTTTTATCCATTGTACTGGAAAATCAGATTTCATGATTTGAAGTTGAATAATAGCTGTGTAATAATCAGATTTATTAAATCGAACATGAAAGGCACATTGAAATATCTATCAAATTATATGATGTTATTACTATCTCCTAGGTATGAAATATAAGGATTTTTTTCAAGATTATTTTTGGGGAAATTGAGAAGAAGAACATGTAACATGTGTTTTTATATATACTTCATATCACTTTATTTGTGTTGCGATGGTTGACTCACATTCAGATTGTTTTCATATTTATACCTAAGTGAAAATGAATGTCCTACTCGTTCTATACCACAAAATGTTCATTTTGTAGTATATGTTTTTTGGTGTTGGATCATTTGAAAACCATACCATGAATGTAGCTATTCTTCTAGAATAGTAAACATTGTAAACTTGTATGTTACTATGGATGTGTGTTTTAATTTGTTTCAAAAATGGTTGAAATCATTAATACGAAGTGAATGTAATTTGAGGGAATCATAAAAAAAGTGTCATTGATTCACCCCTCCCCCTCTTGGTGATATGATTATTATGATTGGGAACTTTCAATGTACATAAAATTAAAATAATCAAATAAAATAAATAATATTACGAAATATTTTGGATAAATTTATTTTACACCATTTCAATTTTTTTTAAATGAAAATACATCAATGTCATACTAAAACAAAAAGTCACATATTGTAATAGAATATTAAGAAAAATAAAATACAATTTATATTAAAATATACATGATAAAATAAATCCACATCTATTTTAACATTATATAAATGAAAATTGGTTCATTAATAAAAACATGACTCTAATAATTATTTTTGAGATGAAAATATATGTTATCGTGGGTAAAACATGAATCCAATTGTCATTGAGTAAAGTAACATAGAATTATTATGTAGAAATGATAATTTATATGAATTAATATGTTAAAATAGATTTGTGGTTCATTAATATAACCAAATAAAATAATTGTGGTTGTATATCTTGATTTATGGTACAATGAAATCAAATTAATGCAATGAGAACCCTTAGAAAATTTGTAGCATTGGAAACAATATTTTCTGGAACATATAAATTTTATGGGAACCTAAAATGTCATGATCAAATACTCAATCAATATATAATTTATTTTTATAAATAACATGGTCAATATAAATAGATGTAGATGAAAAATACAGTACATATATTACTGAAAAAATATTAGAAAAAATAGTCGATACTGATATCATGTCAAAGAAGTTTGAGTTAATTAATGAAGTGATTATATGTAACTAATATAAATCATAAAAATAGAATTTCATTTATAACAAAATATAATTATATGTTGATTCAGTTATAATGTAGGAATAAAATAACTAATTAAATATACAACTCAATGATTTATATTTTATTTAGGAAATCAATTATCTTGAATCCACGCCTATGAATCACTTTCATTAACTCTTATAAAATAAACAAAAATTTAATATTTACATATTTATGAATATTTATTATGTTCATTATATTATCATTAAAAAATACTAGCAATTTATTTCTCAAAAGTATTTGATTACATTATCAGTGACTTTTACTTCATGTCATTATATAATGTCTAGTTCATTATGGAAATATGAATTATGTAAAATAACTATGGTCAAAGTGGAAATAATTACATATTATCCACAATTAAAATTATGAAAAAAATTAAATATTATTTCATTTTTATATTTTTATTACTATTTAATGATGGAATACATATATAATCAATAACATTTATTCATAGTGTGGGTAATGCACATGAATTCATAAATGATTTTGTCCATTTACAATGAATGGATTGTTAAATAAATAAGTCATATATAAGCATTAAAAAATAAAAAAAATTTATTGAATATAATATATTCACACTATACTCGTCATTATAAATAACTGTGCATGTTGGTAAAGTAAAAAGAAACAAATAACATCATGGAGGTTTTAGATCTTGCGTTTGAAAAAATTATTTTATTATCCACTTGATAGAAAATTCTATGAATAAAAGTTGTAAAATAATTATAATAGATTCTCTGTATATTTTATATACTAATGCAATTAAATTATCAATTTTTTATTGTTCAGGATATATAATATTATTTAAAATAAAAATTTATAATTATTATATCTACCTCATTCACATGAAAATAAAATTTATTAAACCTAGATCCTTCTTGAATTGAATTTTTATTTTATTAGATCCACATTAAATTGTTTAGTAATGATGGGAATGAAATTGGGAAGTTCTTTTCTACGATATAGTTCAAAACTTATTTTTGTAATAGATGAGTGGAGGATATTTTTTAATTGTAAGGGGATCATAAATCTAGTAATTTGGTAAAAAAATAAATTAGTTTTAAAACACATTCATGGGAATGTTATAAAAAATTGGGATAATTTTTAATTTATGAATATATAGTATCTAAATATACTCATGTAATTGTATTAAGATAATTTTTATTCCATGCTAATAATTATAAAATAAGGTTACACCAACATTATCATTTTTGATTCGTAATTATAGAAACACACTTTTGTATAATTACTAGTTATAAACATAATTATATGGTCAAAAATGGTTCATAAATCGACAATGGATGACATTTTATGACATTTAATATTTCAATGTTCTAGTTTAACTATATATATATTATATCATTTGATAAAAATTTATTTCATTTAATATATCATTATAATAATTTATAGAACTATTTATGTTTTTTGATGTTTTGACATCAAAACAATAAATAAATTTTAATATCAAAATTTAATAAATCCATAATATGATATGTTCATTTAAAATTTCAATGTAAAATATTATATAAACATGAAATAATATTTTTAATATTTTTAGAATCATTTACATGTTTCTATAGTTTTTAAATCTATTCTCATAATGGTTTTATCATAAATTTATTTAAATATATCTTATCTAGAAACCAAAAATAAATGATCATAATAAAAAATTTCATTGAAATTTTAAGTAAAAGTTTTTAGAAAAAAATATATGTTTTTACCCCTATGAAAAAATTTCCAATATATTAAAATAATGATATTATTAATTAATTTCGTCCATCAATTAAAATTATCGAAATTATATAATTAATGGAAATATTCAATAAATTCGTACCATTTTTTGAAGTAGGGATTTTCAGGGATAAAAAATATATATAAAATAAAGCAATTATCAGTTTTATAGAGCTTTATATGCCTTATCCTATAGTTTAATATTTATTCTACCTAGTATACCCATACCATTGTGAAAATATTTTCTATGGTTACAACTCATAATGAATTAAATTTAAATAAAACTATTTAAATTATTTTAAAATTTTGAATAAAAATATATAATTCATTTATATATATTCTATTCCTTTAATTTTATGAAATAAATATATATATAAATTCATAAAAAGGAATTTTTTAGATAGATTATTTTCTATTTCTGAATGGAAAATTTTAAAATAATCATCAAAATAATGATTTCATTATAATTAATTTCATAACATATATTTAATGTATGATAGTCATTTTTTTGATCAATCAATAAATTTAAATTAATATTATTAATAAAACAAAAGGGTAGTTTTATTAATATATCACCATTCCTAAATAAATAAATCATTTTAGAAAAATGTCAAAATATTTACATGTGATAATTTTTATATGATTATTTACAAAATTATATTAAATTTCTCAAATAAAATTTATATATGTGTATACTTTTTTATTATATTAATTTTAACAATTATATAAAAACCATTTTGATGAAAAAATATTTATAATGTACGCAATTACATTACTTAAAATTGAGTGCTTATTTTCAAATAATTAATCAATAAATTTTTATTGACATTGATCATTAAATAAATATTCTATATTTTAGTTACTTTTTTTAATATATATTAATAAAATGGACATCTTATAAGAGTAATATTCAATGAATGATACTTATTCATTCATTATTTATCATTATTTTATATCGTATACACTATAAAACATATTGTTCTTCAAAAATCACATGGTATTACAATGTAGACACTACCACTTTAATATTTTAAAATTTGAAATTTTTAAATTGTCTTTGTAATCCTTGCATTATGATTATTGTATACCTTTGTTGACTATCAACTATTTAAAACCTATAAAAACACACTTTAGAAAACATTGAATATAAAATTTAAATGTTATCTTGTATAAAACATAACATGGATTCCAAAAAAGAGATCAATAGTGGGGTGTTGTAATATAGTCATACAAAGGAAATTAATTCTCAATTAATAGTTGAGAATGAAATATGAATTTTATAAAAAAAATTAAATGATAATGAAAATGAAAATGAACATGATAACGTAAAACATGTTATTTTTAAAAAGTCCATAAATTCATCAGAAATGATTTTTAATATTATTTTTATCAATTTATGTTTCCTAGAGTTGAAGAATTATATTACAGTATAGAGAAATAATTTAATTTCAAGACCATATATCCTTGAAAATGGTTCCGTGATTTAGTTCACTGCATGTCATCAAACACACCTCCCCACATTCATGATTTTTCCAACTAGAAGAAAGGGTCTGAAGGTAAAATATTGGGGTTACAGTACCCTCAATGTAAGTAGTAAATATAGTGTATGAAGGAATAAATTAAGAAAAATTGAATAATAATAATTATTATTATTATAATATCTATCAATCAATAATTAATGAATAAATGATAATTCTATGACATGATATAGTGTAAAATTAATATACATACACCAGATATTGTAGAATATATTAATAAAATCAGAAAATGAATAAATAAATAAAACACTCTAAATTTGTTAGGGAATTACATGTACATTCTCAACCACTACTCTGAGGATACTAATACAATAAGGGATTTATCATATAGCACAATCTACGATACTGAACATTCAACCATGGGGTATATTTGGGTAGTAATTTGAAACCTTTACATGGTGTGATATAAACATAGTATGACACCAACAAGTTGTTTTAAATCAATATATTATATGAATATAATATAATGAATTGATCAGGTGTAACTAATGAGACATATTATTGTAAATGTAAATGAAAACTAGCCAGACTCTGGTTTCCCAAGGACTCCTAACTGATCATAATTTCTGCTTCCTTATAAGGACATGTATTCGAATAAGTTCCACAATGTAAATAAGTATTTATATATAAGTATATATATTAACTATATATTTGATTATATATATATGAATATAAATAGACATGACATCAGGTGTAACTCTGATGTCTACAGTGAATAATAAGATTATCATTTATTATATTTAGGTTTTCATTCAAATCAGTCTCATAAAATGAAAAGGGATAACAAGACCAATATCATGAATTATAAGGGAATGTATGCACATTTGTCACATGTAATTATAGAATATGTTCCTGAGTGTGACAATGCATAAGGGAATCCATTTTTTAGTATCACAAGTAATGATTTACATCATTCCAACTTATCACAATTTATTAGGGGTTTCATGACCAACTAAAATAATTTACAATGGAATCCTTGTCCACAATTCGAAAATAATATGATAAAGTGTCAAACAATATGTCATAATCATGGGGTCAGGATACATCATGTCCAGTAACCTAGGTGGTTTGAAATACCATGTCTAATATCCACGCCCAATTGGGATTGAAACAGAATAACAGAAAACCTAACATGGTATTATTGTAGTAATTTTTTATAATTTAATCCCATTTTCCCTAATATCAAATAGGATACGTGTTCAATAAGGAGTAACCTAAATTGATCAAGGAGTTGTGTAACTTCATTTACATAACTCTTTTAGTATTAATAAAATTTTCATTGGGTCATCTATAGCATAATATAAATTTGGCACATGGTATAAAATTCATATCCTTATCAAAATAAATATTGAAATTTTCATTCCATTCATTCTCAATATGAATTCAATTAGATACACTCATTCAATATTATAAATTCAATAAATATATTTCTTTATGCTAGTTATAAATTATTTAAATTTGTTATGATATAACAGTTTACAAAATTCTAACTGACACCAAGATATCAAAGAAAAAGGGTTTCATCTAAACCATTTTAATTGATTATTCTCTTCATAAGCATGTTAAGGAATTTAATGAACACCGTAACATAGTGCATTAATCACTTGAAAATGAATTTAAAAATCATCAAAACAAAATAACCTTTAAATATATATGAGATGACTTCATTGGTTTCAAACCATATAAATGGGGATATATAGAACAACAAGGTTTTACTGTAGGAAACAAATTTAATACTTTTTATAATTTTGGGGAAAAAACTATAATATTTGTTTTCCATAAAAATAAAATATATTATAAAAAATGATACATTTTAAAAAAATCATATATATATTTAAAGGAATTTTATTCAATTTAGAATGATATATATAATAATAATAGAAATTAGACGTGAATATGGGAGAAAATATATCCCATTGAATTAGCATTCCATGTGGTTATTTAAACTGATAATGGTGTCATGTGGATTTTTAGACATCCCTAGAGGCTTCTAAAACAACTGTTGGTGAGATATTTTGATCCCATATGAAGTAGTTAGATTAATTAATGAGATAAAGGAAGGGATAAAGATTAGATTCATAGTGTGTGAAAAATGGGGATAAAATAAGAATAAATAACCATTAATGATTCATTAGATAAACCTCCAAATCCATTTTCAAAGTGGGTTTCATGGTTTGGATATAAACGTTTATGAACCTCCTGCCTAACTGTACCCTTATATTTCTTGAACTCTATAAACCAGAAATGTTTTCAATATGATTTTACAAAACATGTGTAGACAGTGTGGATCACATCTGCATTTTCTCTATGAAGATTGTATGGTATTGAATGCATGTGTGAATGATTTGTAAATTTTTTGGACTCCCCATACAAGGAAACATAGTTTTTGTAATAGGTTTTTGCTAGCCATATAAAAATCCTATAATTACAAAAAATCTTACTAATGTTTATGTTTTGGGGAATTCCTCTTTATAATATCAACTTTATTCCTCAATCACATCATGGGATTTAAAATATATTTGTAAAAATCAAATTCATGTTACCCATTACTCTAATTTAAATTATATGTAGTTGATTAATATTTTATTAATAAAACAAATCAGTAGATAAAATACATTTTAAAAATGTAACTACATTAAAAAATTGGACCTTATAATTCACCAAAATTTGATCTTATTATTCCCATAAATAAATTTGATATAATAGAAAAATCATCTGACCTACTCGGGTCCTGAATTTTTATTCATGTAGCAGTATTCTGTTTTTAAATCCCCAAATATCCTACAATAATGATTTAAATCATATTGAACCCAATACAAATAACAACATCCAACACTTATAACCAAAATCGAAACACTTATATGACACATACGTGAGTACACCTAATACGAGACATATTCACATCAATATCCATTTCATCATTTTTCGATTTTTCCTCCACACAATATATTCTATATTTTATGTCTTTGATATTAAGAGTATTTTAGATAAATATACATAAAAGAGTTTGGGGTGAATTATATAAACTAAAAAAGTAATATTATTGGACTTAGACTTAGTTAGTTGATCTGAGTGGATAATAAAAATCATTGTTGATGTTAATATATATAAGTATTTTTTATTGTGTTCACAAATAAAATGATAAAACAAGCATAATTGAATTATATGTATGAATGATTACATTTAATTATATGCATTATGAAACAACCTTTTAAAAAACAAATATAATGGATCGTAATATTATTACTAAAATAAAAAACTATATTAAAATAATATTCCCTTTTAATCGTAATAGTAATGGTTGTCAGAAACTTATATTAAAGGCTTCCACAGTTCTATACATACTATACATTTTGTATTTACAAACATCAAAATCCCTCTATATGATGATCGGAATAATTAATGTATTCTTATCTCCAACCGAACCTGATATGATGATTTCCATCTACCATCTAAGCCCGGAAAGCCCATATAGTGATGGATCAGATTCACCATTATACATGTAACAACCCAAGATTTTATAAAAAATATTCATTTTAATTTTATTAATGTCTTGTGTTGTATGCTAAACCAAATGGAGCTTGCACAACACACATCCTTGACTTTCCTTGCATTACACGCAATCGCGACCTTCCTCGATAGCGTGTGTAATATGCAATACCGAGTTTCACTAAACAACGATATGCTATTAAAATATTATTAAAACTAGCCGGTATGAATAGTAATAACCACTTTTTAAAATTCTGTAAATCTTATTTTTCAAAATGAACTTCATTTTTGGATTCGGAGTATCGAATTTAGCCTAAGGTGAAATTTTGGTACATTTCGGATAACTTTCATATTCTGATGAATAGTGAAAATTACTAAAAAACAACTTTTTTTAATCGAAATAATTAATAGTTATAAATTATTAATTGGAGTAGTTTTAAAGTATATTTAGAATATATTTTTACAATTTAATACAATGTTGGTCATTGGATGTAATTGCACATTTAAACCAGACATAAACAATTGTCAATCTTTTGATAGATATTGTTTCTTAAAAACACGCTATTTGTTTTAACAGCGGGATTTAATTATAAAATTAATTAATGCAACTTCTATGTTATGAATTTGGTAAAATAGACTTCATTTTTGAATTCGGAATATGAAATATAGCTTAGGATGAATTTTTGGCATTTTTCTGAAAACCTTCATTTTTTGATGAATAGTGAAACTACTAAGTGGTAGTTAAAAAACTGAATTTTTCATAAAACTTAATTTTACCGCTTCTTTGAATGGAATTTCAAAAATCCGAGAGACACGGTTGATGTCAGTAAGTAAAATTTGGTTCAATGAGATGAAAATAATTTTTGGTGAATAGTAACTTTTTACTTTTATTTACCACGGTTAAAAGTAAATAGGGTAATTAAGGGTAAGAATGATATTAATATTACCCTAACACATGTCCTAATTCTATTGGACAAGTGTATCTCGACCAAAAACAACCTTAAGTGTAAAATATTATCATTTAGGCCCACTTGGATTAGATTAGGACATTTATTATTATTTAATTCAAAGAAGAGTTAAAAGAGTTAAAATCAAAGTTTATTCACTAAAACATTTCTAATATGGGGATATACATAAGATAAATTTGACTATAAATATTCATTAGAATGATAAAAAGATTTCCTACATAATGATATTTTATTTATAATTATTAGACTTTAAATAAATAAATTTATTTATGACACAACGATGATGCAGTAATTACCCTTTTAAGGAAATATTAACATAATTGATGTTATAAATACTCAAATGAATGTAATTTGAGACTTTTTATGAAATCCACTAACTTTATAGGTTACTATGATATATTAGTGTTGATTTAATCAACTTGGTTCAAACATATAATTCTGTTATGACTTTCACAAAAAACATATATCAAATAGTGTGAAAATTGACACAAAATAGTTTCTAAATCAAATATTATATTATTAATTGTTATTTTATATCTAAAAATCTAAGGTTCGGCCAAATGACTTAGATAAGGATATATATATTAATAATAAACAATTTGGGGTTCGTTTGGCATGTTATAGTAAGTGTATTAACCATATAGTGAAAGAAAACAAAAAGACACGGTAAAAGTTAAATTATTTAACTTAGAGTTAAATCTAATTGATAAGGTTAAAATAATAACCTAAACTTGTCTAAATCCTATTGGTTGATAGGATTTCGACCCATCCCCACTTTAGCTTTGAAATAAGACCCTTTGGAACCATTATATACCGATTTTTACTTTAATATAAAATAATATTTTGAGATATTCCTAAGGTGCCCCTCTCCTCCCTTATAAAAGGACACCTCCTCCCCCTCCTCCTCACACCAATTTGAGCACCCAAGCTCGGCCAACCCCTGCCAAAATCTCTTCTCCACTTCCCTAGAAACATCCTATTGGTTCTGGTCTTCCTCAAAGACCAATTTTAGTGCCCCAAGAGGAGGTCACAAAGAGGCGCTTCAAAGAAGAGGTAATTACTGTTACCAATTCTTTCATCTTTATTTCTTCTTCCACTTCTTCTTCATATGTTGTTTCATTATGAAGTAATAACATCAGTATCACTCATATAATGATATGTTATTATAAGTATTAAACAACCCTATTTCACCATCTATCCATCCTACGGAAAAAGAAATCATCGCGCGTGCGTACGTACGGAATACTGTCTCCACGCCGTGGTGTAATCTATTTTCCACCACCACCTTACATGGATGGGTATAATGGTGTAAAGAATAACTATAAATAGTTATTACAACATAATATTGATTCTGATATATTGTATAATCCAATCCAATTCAGTTCAATATTTATGGAAATGATATCATCGCTCGTGCGTACGTACGGACTACCGTCTCCATGAACGGTGTTTTTCATTTTATTTATCTATCTATTATATATATATATACTGAATATATATGATATATAAATCATATTTTATATTCTTGAAGTAAGTAGATCATGATATAAGTAATAATGATGTCAAGAACAACAAGTCAAAACACCTACGATAAATGAAACGATTTTACCCAAAACGCTTCTTTAACATGGAATTTACAAAAGAACGGGTAATATAATGTCATAAGTGAACCATATATGATATCATAACAATGAATATGATTCTGGAATAAGTCAATAACATGATTTAAATCATTATACAGGAGGTTCAGACACTTACAAAGCAAGTCGGACATAAGGTAAGGGAAATATCACAATCTCATTTTTATCCGAGATTGTTTATTCGTAAGTATTCACTGGGGTGTATTTTATCATCCACATCCATGTTTCATCAATATGTAATATTATTTCCATCCACCTACAATTTTTTAAATCCATTTTTACCCTTCTGTGAGTTTTTAGTAATATGTATGAAAGGAATCTTTTGTCGTACGAGGTACTTTTTGACTTTTCCGACAAAAGTACGAAGAATGTTTTTTAACTTATACGGATTGAATGGATTTTTAAAACATTATTTCCAAGAAGCTTCCTTTACAAGTTTTCATGTTTATTTTTAATCAACTTCTTTTATTTTAATGTTGTATGACATGTTATGAAAGGAAAAATGTTTTTGAAGAAGAAAGGATATTTTCCTCAAGAATGAAGTTCAAGTGTTTTATTAAAATTATTTTCCATCTAAGATAATAAAGGGTTTTGTTTTTATCCCTATTATTACATTGATTTGATCATGTTGTGATGGAATTATTTTTTATGAATTCCATTATCTTATATGAATTGATTTATGATGTCATGATGTTTCAAGAATCCCATTTTTTTTACATGTGTTATGCGATGATGTATGTTTTATGATTATGTGGAACACATAAGAAAGGATTCATTATAAGATGGGTGGGACCTATATCTCCCTCCAATGCATTGGGTAAAGATTTTATATCTCATGAGATAGACAGGGCTGGAACGGTAGGTTATACCGGTTCAGTGAAACAGGACTGAAACGAGGGTTACTCGATTCCGAAAGGGACTTTGTCCACTAAGATTGTCTTGGCAATGAGTCATGACTAACAAGAAATGATTTTCCATGATTATGTGTGCATGCCACAAAGTTTCAAGTTTCATGTTATGATTATGGTGATCTCATTTTCACTTCTATGATTTTTTCCATGTTAAGATATTATGATCTCTTTTGCAGGTTATGATTTTCAAAAAGATATGATATGATTTTTATTTCTTTTGTATACCCTTACAGAGCATTTGAGCTCACCCTTTTATGTTTTCTTTTCCCCAGGATAAAAAGAAAGGTTTTAGGTAAAAAAAAGGAAGATCTTTATGGGATATTTTGAAGATCTTTCACCACGATTAGAAGATTATAGTCCGAGTTTCCAAAGACACTAAACTATTACGATCCTTGTGTGTGTGTTTTTGTTATGTACTAATTATTCCGAAAAAGTAATGTAATGTCAATGTACGTCAAGATACGGGTCTCTACAGTTGGTATCAGAGGAAAGGTTTAGTCAACCTTTGGAAACTAGGATGCGAAAACGTTAGTGAGATCCCTAGAGATATTTCTAAGGTATGTCTAGGGATGTCTCTAAGGTTAAGTATACGTATAGGTTATAGTCCTAGAATTGCTATAACGATCTTAGAATTTAACCTAAGATGTTAGATATTTAGGGTACTACCCCTTTATTATGTTGTTTTCCCTAGCATGATTTTTGCCTCTCACACTATTCTTTTGGGGTTTTAGACGATGGCTGGAACCCGAAGGAACCGTGTTGATCAATGCAATGGACAATGCAATGATTGTCCCCCTGAGCAACCAAACGATATGGGAGCTGAAATGAAAAATCTTGTAGCCATGCTCACACAACTTTATCAAGCTATGAATCATGCAGGACTTCCAAACGAGCAAAGGAAGGAGCAACATTCTGTTGAATCCTTCATGAGGCAGCGTCCGCCTTCTTTCAGTGGGTCTACTGATCCATTAGTTGGTGAACAATGGATTAGTACTACTGAAAAGATATTTTCAGTTCTTCAATGTTCTGAACATGATAATGTCATCTTAGCAGTATATCGTTTGGAAGGTGAAGCTGATCAATGGTGGAATCTTATCAAGAATACGAGACAAAGAGATGAAATTGATTCCATTGAATGGGACGAGTTCAAGAACTTGTTTTTCAGTAAGTACTTCCCTCGTATTCTTCGAATGAAGATGGAAAAGGAGTTTCTTGAGCTGAAGCAGAAGGATGAGGAATCTGTTGGTATATACGAAGCAAATTTTACAAGACTTGCAAGGTATGCATCTGGCATTATCATCCAACCTGAAAGTAAAGTTGATCGATTTTTCAGTGGCTTAAAACCAAGCCTTCGAAGGGCATTAGCTATAAGAGACTTCAGTAGCTATGAAGAAATTGTGCGTTGTGCTATCAAGGTAGAAATGGAAGTTGGTGTTACATATCCATCTCATGGTTTTGAAAAGAAACGAAAGATGGAGTTCAAGGAGAGATCTCAAAATAATGGTGAAAAGAAGATGAATGTTTCCTTATGCACAAAGTGTGGAAAGAAGCATGGTGGAGATTGTCTTAAAGGGACTAGAAAATGTTTTAAGTGTGGAAAAGAAGGTCATCGAGTAGCTGAGTGTCGAAGTAATGGAAAAAGGGTTTCTAATGATGTGAACAAAGCAAACACTGCAGAGAACGCACCACCAACACTTCAATGATTCAAGTGTAAAGAGATGGGACATTATGCCAATAAATGCCCTAATCCAAGGGTTAGTGACGATCAACATGAGCAACCACTTAAGGCAAATGACAAAGGGAAGTCAAATGCGATCTCTATTGGCAATGTTGAATATGACAATGATGTGGTGGAATGATTAAGTGTTTATGTAATGGGATTCCAAAATAATGTTGTATCATGTAGTATTGGAATATTTATGTATTTGTCTAATGTGGTATTCAAAGTAATTGAGATATTATGCGCATAATGAAGGGAAAACGATAAAATTAAATGTTTAACAGTATTCATGAGCTCATGATTGATATAAGGACTAAGTGATATCATGGTTTGAGTATATAAAATTTTGAGGATTTTGGTATGTGGAAAGTGTTAACTTTTAACTGCATTCAAGTTTTCACTAAGGTTCAATGGGTATTCAAGAGAGTACAAGATTAAGGCCTTTGAATGTTTGCAATGTGTCCAAAAAGATATATCTTATGATATATGGGGATCAACGATGGTATTAAATCTCTGGTAATCGTTTTCACTATGTTATGAGAATGGACTGCAGTATTGTGGATATGACTAAAGATTGGAATGGATTATGTTGGACATAAGTTAGTATTGTTTAAGGATAGAAGTTTTTTCGATATTATGGGATGTTATAGTAATATAGTTTTAGAAAAAAGACAACCTGCAGGACGGGCGACAGCCCATCGCTTCGGACAAGGCTGTGGGAATCGAACCCACAACCGAAGTGCGACTGGCCTTTATCGCCTACCACTGGCCTACAGGAAGTCCCTCTTTAGTAGAAACTAGTTTTATTATATTAAGCAGTATGATATATGAAGTATAAGTCTATTTTAGGAACTATATATGATTAATCTCACTATAGATCGACTTATGTATATAATTTTTGCTAACCTTTTGTTTGAGACAGATGGAATGACCCGTCATTCTATCACATGATCTGCTAACACTTCACGAATAACAAATTCAACTTCATTTATTTAAGAGATGAAGTGGAAATTGTTCTCGGCACGAACAATAGTGAGATTGTACCAAAATAAAGAAAGTAGTTATTCCAATTCAAATTTTCAACTTTAGGGAAATGATCTTGAAAACCAAAAATGTTGTCCTAGTGATCTTATACCTGATGAATCATATGGTACCTTAGATCGTCACAAATTTATGGATTTGTGATTATTGGATTTTCCATAGACATGTTCTCTACCACTCTCCATCAGAACATGATGGTTAGATTTCTCTTCCATATCCATATTTTCACCTACGTGGAAACCCAATGATTAGTTTATTTGGGTAACAGTTACGTTTCATACTTTTGTTTTTAAAGATTGGTTTTGATATTCCTATTTACGATGTGGGTTTCTATTAATGAAACTTTCAAATAGTAAACCATTTATAACCCCGACGAATTTCGAGGGCGAAATTCATTTTAAGGGGGGTAGAATGTAACAGCCCAAGATTTTATAAGAAATATTATTTTTAATTTTATTAATGTCTTGTGTTGTACGCTACACCAAAAGGAGCTTGCACAGCACGCATCCTTGACTTGCCTTGCATTACACGCAATCGCGACCTTCCTCGATAGCGTGTGTAATACGCAATACCGAGATTCACTAAACAACGATATGCTATTAAAATATTATTAAAACTAACCGGTATGAATAGTAATAACCACTTTTTAAAATTCTGTAAATCTAATTTTTCAAAATGAACTTCATTTTTTGATTCGGAGTATCGAATTTAGCCTAAGGTGAAATTTTGGTACATTTCGGATAACTTTCATATTCTGATGAATAGTGAAAATTACTAAAAAACAACTTTTTTTAATCGAAATAATTAATAGTGATAAATTATTAATTGGAGTAGTTTTAAAGTATATTTAGAATATATTTTTACAATTTAATACAATGTTGGTCATTGGATGTAATTGCACATTTAAACCAGACATAAACAAGTGTCAATCTTTTGATAGATATTGTTTCTTAAAAACACGCTATTTGTTTTAACTGCGGGATTTAATTATAAAATTAATTAATGCAACTTCTATGTTATGAATTTGGTAAAATAGACTTCATTTTTTAATTCGGAATATGAAATATAGCTTAGGATGAAATTTTGGCATTTTTCTGAAAACCTTCATTTTTTGATGAATAGTGAAACTACTAAGTGGTAGTTAAAAAACTGAATTTTTCATAAAACTTAATTTTACCGCTTCTGTGAATGGAATTTAAAAAATCCGAGAGACACGGTTGATGTCAGTAAGTAAAATGTGGTTCAATGAGATGAAAATAATTTTTGGTGAATTGTAACTTTTTACTTTTATTTACCACGGTTAAAAGTAAATAGGGTAATTAAGGGTAAGAATTATATTAATATTACCCTAACACTTGTCCTAATTCTATTGGACAAGTGTATCTCGACCAAAAACAACCTTAAGTGTAAAATATTATCATTTAGCCCCACTTGGATTAGATTAGGACATTTATTATTATTTAATTCAAAGAAGAGTTAAAAGAGTTAAAATCAAAGTTTATTCACTAAAACATTTTTAATATGGGGTTATACATAAGATAAATTCGACTATAAATATTAATTAGAAATCTAAACAGATTTCCTACATAATGATATTTTATTTATAATTATTATACTTTAAATAAATTTATTTATTTATGACACAACAATGATGCAGTAATTACCCTTTTAAGGAAATATTAACATAATTGATGTTATAAATACTCAAATGAATGTAATTTGAGACTTTTTATGAATTCCACTACTTTTCTAGGTTACTATGATATATTATTGTTGATTTAATCAACTTGGTTCGAACATATAATTCTGTTATGACTTTTACAAAAATCATATATCAAATAGTGTGAAAATTGACACAAAATAGTTTTTAAATCAAATATTATATTATTAATTGTTATTTTATTCCTAAAAATGTATGGTTCGGCCAAATGACTTAGATAAGGATATATATATTAATAATAAACAATTTGGGGTTCGTTTGGCATGTTATAGTAAGTGTATTAACCATATACTGAAAGAAAACAAAAAGACACGGTAAAAGTTAAATTATTTAACTTAGAGTTAAATCTAATTGATAAGGTTAAAATAATAATCTAAAATTGTCTAAATCCAATTGGTTGATAGTATTTCGACCCATCCCCACTTTATCTTCGAAATAAGACCCTTTGGAACCATTATAAACCGATTTTTACTTTAATATAAAATAATATTTTGAGATATTCCTAAGTTGCCCCTCTCCTACCTTATAAAAGGACACCTCCTCCCCCTCCTCCTCACACCAATTTGAGCACCCATGCTCGGACAACCCCTGCCAAAATCTCTTCTCCACTTCCCTAGAAACATCCTAGAGGTTCTGGTCTTCCTCAAAGACCAATTTTAGTTCCCAAAGAGGAGGTCTCAAAGAGGCGCTTCAAAGAAGAGGTAATTACCGTTACCAATTCTTTCATCTTTATTTCTTCTTCCACTTCTTCTTCTTAGGTTGTTTCATTATGAAGTAATAACATCAGTATCACTCATATACTGATATGTTATTATAAGTATGAAACAACCCTATTTCACCATCTATCCATCCTACGGAAAAACAAAATCACCGCGCGTGCGTACGTACGGAATACCGTTTCCACGCCGTGGTGTAATCTATTTTCCACCACCACCTTACATGGATGGGTATAATGGTGTAAACAATAACTATACATAGTTATTACAACATAATATTGATTCTGATATATTGTATAATCCAATCCAATTCAGTTCAATATTTATGGAAATGATATCATCGCTCGTGCGTACGTACGGACTACCGTCTCCATGAATGGTGTTTTTCATTTTATTTATCTATCTATTATATATATATATACTGAATATATATGATATATAAATCATATTTTATATTCTGGAAGTAAGTAGATCATGATATATGTAATAATGATGTCAAGAACAACAAGTCAAAACACCTACGATAAATGAAACGATTTTACCCAAAACGCTTCTTTAACATGGAATTTACAAAAGAACGGGTAATATAATGTCATAATTGAACCATATATGATATCATAACAATGAATATGATTCTGGAATAAGTCAATAACATGATTTAAATCATTATACAGGAGGTTCGTACACTTACAAAGCATGTCGGACATAAGGTAAGGGAAATATCACAATCTCATTTTTATCTGAGATTGTTTATTCGTAAGTATTCACTGGGGTGTATTTTGTCATCCACATCCATGTTTCATCAATATGTAATATTATTTCCATCCACCTACAATTGTTTAAATCCATTTTTACCCTTCGGTGATTTTTTAGTAATATGTATGAAAGGAATCTTTTGTCGTACGAGGTACTTTTTGACTTTTCCGACAAAAGTACGAAGAATGTTTTTTTAACTTATACGGCTTGAATGGATTTTTAAAACATTATTTCCAAGAAGCTTCCTTTACAAGTTTTCAAGTTTATTTTTAATCAACTTCTTTTATTTTATAGTTGTATGACATGTTATGAAAGGAAAAATGTTTTTGAAGAAGAAAGGATATTTTCCTCAAGAATGAAGTTCAAGTGTTTTATTAAAATTATTTTCCATCTAAGATAATAAAGGGTTCTGTTTTTATCCCTATTATTACATTGATTTGATCATGTTGTGATGGAATTATTTTTTATGAATTCCATTATCTTATATGAATTGATTTATGATGTCATGATGTTTCAAGAATCCCATTTTTGTTACATGTGTTATGCGATGATGTATGTTTTATGATTATGTGGCACACATAAGAAAGGATTCATTATAAGATGGGTGGGACCTATATCTCCCTCCAATGCATCGGGTAAAGATTTTATATCTCATGAGATAGACAGGGCTGGAACGGTAGGTTATACCGGTTCAGTGAAACAGGACTGAAACGAGGGTTACTCGATTCAGAAAGGGACTTTGTCCACTAAGATAGTCTTGGAAATGAGTCATGACTAACAAGAAATGATTTTCCATGATTATGTGTGCATGCCAGAAAGATTCAAGTTTCATTTTATGATTATGGTGATCTCATTTTCACTTCTATGATTTGTTCCATGTTAAGATATTATGATCTCTTTTGTAGGTTATGATTTTCAAAAGGATATGATATGATTTTTATTTCTTTTGTATACCCTTACTGAGCATTTGAGCTCACCCTTTTATGTTTTCTTTTCCCCAGGATAAAAAGAAAGGTTTTAGGTAAAAAAAAGGAAGATCTTTATGGGAGATTTTGAAGATATTTCACCACGATTAGAAGATTATATTCTGAGTTTCCAAAGACACTAAACTATTACGATCCTTGTGTGTGTGTTTTTGTTATGTACTAGGTATTCCGCAAAAGTAATGTAATGTCAATGTACGTCAAGATACGGGTCTCTACAGTTGGTATCAGAGAAAAGGTTTAGTCAACCTTTGGAAACTAGGATGCGAAAATGTCAGTGAGATCCCTAGAGATATTTCTAAGGTATGTCTAGAGATGTCTCTAAGGTTAAGTATACGTATAGGTTATAGTCCTAGAATTGCTCTAACGATCTTAGAATTTAACCTAAGATGTTAGATATTGAGGGTACTACCCCTTTATTATGTTGTTTTCCCTAGCATGATTTTTGCCTCTCACACTATTCTTTTGGGGTTTTAGACGATGGCTGGAACCCGAAGGAACCGTGTTGATCAATGCAATGGACAATGAAATGATTGTCCCCCTGAGCAACCAAACGATATGGGAGCTGGAATGCAAAATCTTGTAGCCATGCTCACACAACTTTCTCAAGCTATGAATCATGCAGGACTTCCAAACGAGCAAAGGAAGGAGCAACATTCTGTTGAATCCTTCATGAGGCAGCGTCCGCCTTCTTTCAGTGGGTCTACTGATCCATTAGTTGCTGAACAATGGATTAGTACTACTGAAAAGATATTTTCAGTTCTTCAATGTTCTGAACATGATAAAGTCATCTTAGCAGTATATCGTTTGGAAGGTGAAGCTGATCAATGGTGGAATCTTATCAAGAATACGAGACAAAGGGATGAAATTGATTCCATGGAATGGGACGAGTTCAAGAACTTGTTTTTCAGTAAGTACTTCCCTCGTATTCTTCGAACGAAGATGGAAAAGGAGTTTCTTGAGCTGAAGCAGAAGGATGAGGAATCTGTTGGTATATACGAAGCAAATTTTACATGACTTGCAAGGTATGCATCTGGCATTATCATCCAACCTGAAAGTAAAGTTGATCGATTTTTCAGTGGCTTAAAACCAAGCCTTCGAAGGGCATTAGCTATAAGAGTCTTCAGTAGCTATGAAGAAATTGTGCATTGTGCTATCAAGGTAGAAATGGAAGTTGGTGTTACATATCCATCTCATGGTTTTGAAAAGAAACGAAAGATGGAGTTCAAGGAGAAATCTCAAAATAATGGTGAAAAGAAGATGAATGTTTCCTTATGCACAAAGTGTGGAAAGAAGCATGGTGGAGATTGTCTTAAAGGGACTAGAAAATGTTTTAAGTGTGGAAAAGAAGGTCATCGAGTATCTGAGTGTCGAAGTAATGGAAAAAGGGTTTCTAATGATGTGAACAAAGCAAACACTGCAGAGAACGCACCACCAACACTTCAATGTTTCAAGTGTAAGGATATGGGACATTATGCCAATAAATGCCCTAATCCAAGGGTTAGTGACGATCAACATGAGCAACCACTTAAGGCAAAGGACAAAGGGAAGTCACATGCGATCTCTATTGGCAATGTTGAATATGACAATGATGTGGTGGAATGCTTAAGTGTTTATGTAATGGGATTCCAAAATAATGTTGTATCATGTAGTATTGGAATATTTATGTATTTGTCTAATGTGGTATTCAAAGTAATTGAGATATTATGCGCATAATGAAGGGAAAACGATAAAATGAAATGTTTAACAGTATTCATGAGCTCATGATTGATATAAGGACTATGTGATATCATGGTCTGAGTATATAAAATTTTGAGGATTTTGGTATGTGGAAAGTGTTATCTTTTAACTGCATTCAAGTTTTCACTAAGGTTCAATGGGTATTCAAGAGAGTACAAGATTAAGGCCTTTGAATGTTTGGAATGTGTCCAAAAAGATATATCTTATGATATATGGGGATCAACGATGGTATTAAATCTCTGGTAATCGTTTTCACTATGTTATGAGAATGGACTGCAGTATTATGGATAGGACTAAAGATTGGAATGGATTATGTTGGACATAAGTTAGCATTGTTTAAGGATAGAAGTTTTTTCGATATTATGGGATGTTATAGTAATATAGTTTTAGAAAAAGGACAACCTGCAGGACGGGCGACAGCCCATCGCTTCGGACAAGGCTGTGGGAATCGAACCCACAACCGAAGTGCGACCGGCCTTTATCGCCTACCACTGGCCTACAGGAAGTCCCTGTTTAGTAGAAACTAGTTTTATTATATTAAGCAGTATGATATATGAAGTATAAGTCCATTTTAGGAACTATATATGATTAATCTCACTATAGATCGACTTATGTATATAATTTTTGCTAACCTTTTGTTTGAGACAGATGGAATGACCCGTCATTCTATCACATGATCTGCTAACACTTCATGAATAACAAATTCAACTTCATTTATTTAAGAGATGAAGTGGAAATTGTTCTAGGCACGAACAATAGTGAGATTGTACCAAAATAAAGAAAGTATTTATTCCAATTCAAATTTTCAACTTTAGGGAAATGATCTTGAAAACCAAAAATGTTGTCCTAGTGATCTTATACCTGATGAATCAGATGGTACCTTAGATCGTCACAAATTTATGGATTTGTGATTATTGGCTTTTCCATAGCCATGTTCTCTACCACACTCCATCAGAACATGATGGTTAGATTTCTCTTCCATATCCATATTTTCACCTGTGTGGAAACCCAATGATTAGTTTATTTGGGTAACCGTTACATTTCATACTTTTGTTTTTAAAGATTGGTTTTGATATTCCTTTTTACGATGTGGGTTTCTATTAAAGAAACTTTCAAATAGTAAACCATTTATAACACCGACGAATTTCGAGGGCGAAATTCATTTTAAGGGGGGTAGAATGTAACAGCCCAAGATTTTATAAAAAATATTCTTTTTAATTTTATTAATGTCTTGTGTTGTACGCTACACCAAAAGGAGCTTTCACAACACGCATCCTTGACTTGCCTTGCATTACACGCAATCGCGACCTTCCTCGATAGCGTGTGTAATACGCAATACCGAGTTTCACTAAACAACGATATGCTATTAAAATATTATTAAAACTAGCCGGTATGAATAGTAATAACCACTTTTTAAAATTCTGTAAATCTTATTTTTCAAAATGAACTTCATTTTTGGATTCGGAGTATCGAATTTAGCCTAAGGTGAAATTTTGGTACATTTCGGATAACTTTCATATTCTGATGAATAGTGAAAATTACTAAAAAACAACTTTTTTTAATCGAAATAATTAATAGTGATAAATTATTAATTGGAGTAGTTTTAAAGTATATTTAGAATATATTTTTACAATTTAATACAATGTTGGTCATTGGATGTAATTGCACATTTAAACCAGACATAAACAAGTGTCAATCTTTTGATAGATATTGTTTCTTAAAAACACGCTATTTGTTTTAACAGCGGGATTTAATTATAAAATTAATTAATGAAACTTCTATGTTATGAATTTGGTAAAATAGACTTCATTTTTGAATTTGGAATATGAAATATAGCTTAGGATGATTTTTTGGAATTTTTCTGAAAACCTTCATTTTTTGATGAATAGTGAAACTACTAAGTGGTAGTTAAAAAACTGAATTTTTCATAAAACATAATTTTACTGCTTCTGTGAATGGAATTTCAAAAATCCGAGAGACACGGTTGATGTCAGTAAGTAAAATGTGGTTCAATGAGATGAAAATAATTTTTGGTGAATAGTAACTTTTTACTTTTATTTACCACGGTTAAAAGTAAATATGGTATTTAAGGGTAAGAATGATATTAATATTACCCTAACAGATGTCCTAATTCTATTGGACAAGTGTATCTCGACCAAACACAACCTTAAGTGGAAAATATTATCATTTAGGCCCACTTGGATTAGATTAGGACATTTATTATTATTTAATTCAAAGAAGAGTTAAAAGAGTTAAAATCAAAGTTTATTCACTAAAACATTTTTAATATGGGGTTATACATAAGATAAATTCGACTATAAATATTCATTAGAAAGATAAACAGATTTCCTAAATAATGATTTTTTATTTATAATTATTAGACTTTAAATAAATTAATTTATTTATGACACAACAATGATGCAGTAATTACCCTTTTAAGGAAATATTAACATAATTGATGTTATAAATACTCAAATGAATGTAATTTGAGACTTTTTATGAATTCCACTAATTTTCTAGGTTACTATGATATATTATTGTTGATTTAATCAACTTGGTTCGAACATATAATTCTGTTATGACTTTCACAAAAATCATATATCAAATAGTGTGAAAATTGACACAAAATAGTTTTTAAATCAAATATTATATTATTAATTGTTATTTTATTCCTAAAAATCTAAGGTTCGGCCAAATGACTTAGATAAGGATATATATATTAATAATAAACAATTTGGGGTTCGTTTGGCATGTTATAGTAAGTGTATTAACCATATAGTAAAAGAAAACAAAAAGACACGGTAAAAGTTAAATTATTTAACTTAGAGTTAAATCTAATTGATAAGGTTAAAATAATAACCTAAACTTGTCTAAATCCTATTGGTTGATAGGATTTCGACCCATCCCCACTTTAGCTTCGAAATAAGACCCTTTGGAACCATTATAAACCGATTTTTACTTTAATATAAAATAATATTTTGAGATATTCCTAAGGCGCCCCTCTCCTCCCTTATAAAAGAACACCTCCTCCCCCTCCTCCTCACACCAATTTGAGCACCCATTCTCGGCCAAACCCTGCCACAATCTCTTATCCACTTACCTAGAAACATCCTAGAGGTTCTGGTCTTCCTCAAAGACCAATTTTAGTGCCCTAAGAGGAGGTCTCAAATAGGCGCTTCAAAGAAGAGGTAATTACCGTTACCAATTCTTTCATCTTTATTTCTTCTTCCACTTCTTCTTCTTAGGTTGTTTCATTATGAAGTAATAACATCAGTATCAGTCATATACTGATATGTTATTATAAGTATGAAAAAACCCTATTTCACCATCTATCCATCCTACGGAAAAAGAAATCACCGCGCGTGCGTACGTACGGAATACCGTCTCCACGCCGTGGTGTAATCTATTTTCCACCACCACCTTACATGGATGGGTATAATGGTGTAAAGAATAACTATACATAGTTATTACAACATAATATTGATTCTGATATATTGTATAATCCAATCCAATTCAGTTCAATATTTATGGAAATGATATCATCGCTCGTGCGTACGTACGGACTACCGTCTCCATGAACGGTGTTTTTCATTTTATTTATCTATCTATTATATATATATATACTGAATATATATGATATATAAATCATATTTTATATTCTGGAAGTAAGTAGATCATGATATAAGTAATAATGATGTCAAGAACAACAAGTCAAAACACCTACGATAAATGAAACGATTTTACCCAAAACGCTTCTTTAACATGGAATTTACAAAAGAACGGGTAATATAATGTCATAAGTGAACCATATATGATATCATAACAATGAATATGATTCTGGAATAAGTCAATAACATGATTTAAATCATTATACAGGAGGTTCGGACACTTACAAAGCAAGTCGGACATAAGGTAAGGGAAATATCACAATCTCATTTTTATCCGAGATTGTTTATTCGTAAGTATTCACTGGGGTGTATTTTATCATCCACATCCATGTTTCATAAATATTTAATATTATTTCCATCCACCTACAATTGTTTAAATCCATTTTTACCCTTCGGTGAGTTTTTAGTAATATGTATGAAAGGAATCTTTTGTCGTACGAGGTACTTTTTGACTTTTCCGACAAAAGTACGAAGAATGTTTTTTTAACTTTTACGGCTTGAATGGATTTTTAAAACATTATTTCCAAGAAGCTTCCTTTACAAGTTTTCAAGTTTATTTTTAATCCACTTCTTTTATATTAAATTTGTATGACATGTTATGAAAGGAAAAATGTTTTTGAAGAAGAAAGGATATTTTCCTCAAGAATGAAGTTCAAGTGTTTTATTAAAATTATTTTCCATCTAAGATAATAAAGGGTTCTGTTTTTATCCCTATTATTACATTGATTTGATCATGTTGTGATGGAATTATTTTTATGAATTCCATTATCTTATATGAATTGATTTATGATGTCATGATGTTTCAAGAATCCCATTTTTGTTACATGTGTTATGCGATGAAGTATGTTTTATGATTATGTGGCACACATAAGAAAGGATTCATTATAAGATGGGTGGGACCTATATCTCCCTCCAATGCATTGGGTAAAGATTTTATATCTCATGAGACAGACAGGGCTGGAACGGTAGGTTATACCGGTTCAGTGAAACAGGACTGAAACGAGGGTTACTCGATTCAGAAAGGGACTTTGTCCACTAAGATAGTCTTGGCAATGAGTCATGACTAACAAGAAATGATTTTCCATGATTATGTGTGCATGCCACAAAGTTTCAAGTTTCATGTTATGATTATGGTGATCTCATTTTCACTTCTATGATTTGTTCCATGTTAAGATATTATGATCTCTTTTGCAGGTTATGATTTTCAAAAAGATATGATATGATTTTTATTTCTTTTGTATACCCTTACTGAGCATTTGAGCTCACCCTTTTATGTTTTTTTCCCCAGGATATAACGAAAGGTTTTAGGTAAAAAAAAGAAAGATCTTTATGGGAGATTTTGAAGATCTTTCACCACGATTAGAAGATTATATTCTGAGTTTCCAAAGACACTAAACTATTACAATCCTTGTGTGTGTGTTTTTGTTATGTACTAAGTATTCCGCAAAAGTAATGTAATGTAAATGTACGTCAAGATACGGGTCTCTACAATACAATTCCATGAATTTGTCGATCATAACAATGAACCAATGAAATTACAAAAAAGAGTCATTTTAAAAGAAACAACCATTAAAATAATTCAATATTACTACAACTCTATAAATTATTATTGATTATATAAAAAATATTTACATAGAACATACATTAGACATATTTATTTTAAAATTTCATCATTTCCAAACTCGTCAAATTATTATTTAATTATTGGAAATGCAAAAATGTTTATATTTTTGAGTTTGTTAAAATGGACTTGGATAACTATATCTTGAAATATTACTACACTATAGAATAAATGTATCTTCAACATAATTTTTTTAACACCCTTACAATTCAAAAAGTATTCAACAGGATATAAATAATTATTATGTGCATAAAATTATAAAATTCAACCAGTCTAATGGAAATAAATAATTATTATTAATAAGATGAACTTAATGAAAAATAGGATGATATATCATTAACATTGTCAGTATGATGGTCATTACATTTTTATGTATGTTATAAAAAACATAAGTCTAACCACTTATCTGACCAAAAGTCATTCCTATAATTGAAACAACAATTAGTCTAATTAATGGAATGTTTATATTCGTAATAAATTAGAAAATATCATTGCATGGTATAAAAAATGTTTAAAAAAATTATATACTTTAATTATATGGATATAAAAATTGTGTAATCAAAATTTTATGAAAGGGATAGTTATATTCATAAATGATATAGTCAAAAACTAATATGTAATACTTTTAACATAACCTTATGTGAAAATTCCATGACATGATACGATAAAAAAATTCATATGAAAAAAATTGATATTTTCATAGAAAAAATCATAGAATTTTATCCAATTTAAATTAGTTGTATAATCCAAAGAGACACCACAAATCCATGATGTTTTGGAATCACCTTGACATTCCTTGGGAGAACCTTTATGATGTTTCCAACTCATCTTGTTTGTGTTACTGATGCATTTCTAGAGAAACAAAAATATATAATTTGAGGGGAATAATGTGGAAACATCCCTATTTATTTATTTTAAAACAGCCTATATCATATGGATGAATCATTATTGACAAAACTGATCTTGTATCCCCATTAATTCCAGGATTATTTTAACCAAGCACAATGATGATTGAACCTAACATTTGTTTAAATATCCTAAATAAAGGATGCCCAAAAATTGTCATTACACTATGACTGATTCATAATAAAATTCCCCTTCAATTATTCATGTAACAAAATAATATATTATTATCATAACACCCACATTCCTAAATTACCCAAAATTTACTCAAATATGTGTGTAGTTCCGTTCTTGACTTCATGTATGAAACATTTTCATTAAAAAAATAGAATATGACTTCAATAACAATTATAACCGATAATTTTACAAGAATCCAATACAATTTTAACATGAGTGTATCCCTCTAGTGATAATAATAATCTCCCCACCTTTACATTATCTTTTTAGTCATACATATCTGGAGAAACACTAGCATCCTAATTGCAAGCCCCATCTATCAACGAAATTTTACTTGCATGTATTTAAATCCCATCTTTCATGAGAACCATCATGAAAATAATTAATCACTTTTTTGAACATCTGTAGATTTCTAATAATTGTTTTCTCCAAAATATGTATCATATGAGGGTTAGCATCATTATTGTTTCACTATTTTACATTTCACCATATGGGTTATATAAAATCATACCTTGAGCAGAACAAATTATTTGTTATCCAATCAACATAGAATATTTATTTTTTATATTCCATAAATTATTTCCAAATATCTCTCTTCAAAATATAAATGATTTCATGGTAAATAGAAGCATGATATATTGACTCAATGTACATAGAAATATTATTGATTGATTATCATAACTTCTTTTGAGTCATGATCATGTCGAAAAGGGCCATATATTATATTAAATATACCTGAAACCATGATTTATTATCATGTATTTAATGGTACACCAACAAATAAATCATCACACATCACTGGTTTATATAATTTTTATCACATCTCATTGGGTGATTCATTTAATTTATCTAAAGTATATGGGTAACCATTCAAATATTATTCACAACATCACAACCACTGGTCCCCAACTAATACCCATAATTTCACTAATGTATAATTCTTAATATTTATTGTTTGAAAATGATATGATCTTACATATTATTTCTAGTGGGTGTGCATTCCTAACCACCAATTTATTTTACTTACTCACATTTCCACTATTCATACAGCAATGAGGCCGTCCTGATCGTAATATAAGAAAAAAAGTTATTAATATGGTAGGTTCTCCCATGGAACATCTATTCGAGGTTAATTGTGATATTTTTAAATAATATATCTAATACCACATGATAAATATATTTTTTTCTAAGATATAATAATCAAATAGTAACCACTTGAAAATATTTCCAATTAGCAGTGTAATCCTTCGCATGAGTCCAATATTGATAAATATGTATTCTATGTTCTTTTTAAAAGAAAATGGATCAATATTCATGAATCGAAATTCATGAAAACTTCTATGATTCATTCTTTAAATAGGAATAAAACAAATCTCATCACCTAGGTTGAAATCATAATCCACATTACAATCTCTATTGTAGTTTTCCAACAATGAAACATTAAGGTTACATACATGGTTTTGAGAGAAAATGGGGGGGAATATTGGTTCATCCACTTATCCCTATATTATCTTCCATGAGATCCACATACCACTTAAGGGATTCACTCATATAGTATCCATTTCAACTCTAATATATTTATAATAGTTTTAAAACTAATATCAGGAGGATATTCACAGAACTGTAAATTTCATATTGTCAATGCAGTAAGAGAAATAGATAACACTCAATAGGAATCTCTATAAGGTATTATCATCATGAAGATCATCATTACATAAAATCATTCATCTTACTTGAGGTTTCATTTCATTATATAAGTGAAATATTGATAAAATTTTTCCATAAATGACAATTATTATCCCAATGGATCAGCTAAAATTCTATTTCATTCTAATACCTATTGGTTTTACCTACAATATGATATCACCTTAATGAAATATAAAGCATATTATTTAAAGCTAGGTCACAATTAAAATTGTCCTAACCTTTATAATCATTATAAAATATATACATTAAAATAGTAATATGGGGCTATCCACTATTATTGGAGTCCCTTGATAATAATAATGATCATAGGAGATTACAAAAGAAAAATCATTTTAATGCAAAAAACTGACAATGATTACTTATAATTACAACTCACTAACATTTTACAATGTATTTGGAAACATATATTCATGCATAGAAAATAGGTGATAGATTGAGATGTAGACGTGATCAGAACCAAATAAAACATTTACCGTTTATTTATTGTCAATGAACCGAAAGTCATATTTATGAGATTGTGGAAATGTCCTTAAATAGAAGGTGATTAAACACCACATTTGTTTTGTCATTAATGAATGTCCAACATAATTTTTAGCACCATTAAAATAAGAAATGAATTCATTAAAATTGAATCTTTTTTATGTTCATTTGATTGTAATCATTATTCAATGTGATGGAATTATTTATTGATTATATATATTATGAAATGTATGAGGATTTGTCTGATCTATATGTACAATGGTTAGTCTGATGGCCATTATATTGTTTAGTCTCGTATAAAAAAAATCTATACAACGGTCAAAAAAAGTCATTATTATAATTATAATCACTTTGAGATTGATTTACCAAATTTAGTAATGTGATATTTATGTTCATAATACCCAAGAACATTTCTATGAATTGAATAAAAGAATATTTTATAACAATTCATAGTAAAATGCTTGGGAAATAAGAAGTAAGTAATTTTTAAGAAAGTGTTAAATATTTTAAAAACATAAGGAATTAATATGTAAAAAGTAATACTTATGACTCAAAACGAATGATATTTATTGAAATCATAATGAATTAAAACTAAATATCGACAATATAACATTAAATAGATAAATCCCATTTTTTATTTATTAACATCAATGTTATCATTTAAAATATTAATCACCTAGGATTTTTATTACTTTTTAATATGATGAATAATATTAGAATCATTATTCTCTAAAGAATACATATCCCCTTAAGGAATAATTCTTCCTCTATTGATATTATCCCTTAATTTAAAATATATTTTCCCCTTTAGGGAACATAACTCCCTTTATAAAACACTCTCTCGCATGTTTATTTTCACAAAGAAATGGAGAAGAACCTAATGATTTTTGAAACATTTGAAAATAAAACATACAAAAAATTAAATTAAATTAACTAATAATCTACATATACTATGAAAGAACATAAACCTAATCATAATTTAAAAAAATTCATGATATTTTTTAACTGAAATGATAATTAAAAATTCAAAGGTTTTACCAACATAATCATCAAGATATCAAATTAAATTTTTAATCACTCATGATATGAATCCTCACTAACCCATAAATTATATTGAATTCATGCCAATCATTATCAAGAATCAGGGACATTTATTCTTGAGTAATAATCCCTTGAACTTCATCCTTAATATTTTTAACCTTCTCTAATAGTTCATTCATTCAACCATCAATAAAATCAACTCATATTCACATGATCTCATCCTACTCATATCTAACACTATGTCACACATTTATTATTTCGATACAATCATATCTGTTTTCTGGTATGATATTGTATATATTAATTCTTCTACAAACATTAATTTTCACATTAAAATCAAAAGAGTTCATGTTAAATGATTCATTTATTCTGAAAAGAGATTATTTATTTCTACAAATTTTCCATCAATATCATAAATAAATATATATATACTTGGATGGAAAATTTCACCATATTAGTTTATCATAACATTGGAGCATTGTAATTTTGGTGGAAAACATTCAATTTTTTCATGATTCTGATAATTAATTCATTCAAAAATTATTGTGCCTATAATACTTCATTCACAGATTTATGAATCAACAAACATATTTATTCAATATTGGGTAATTAAATAATCTAAATAGCCATAATTTTTATCATGTGAAAATAAAATCAACACCTTTTTTTGAAATTGTAACTTATGATTCCGATTTAATGTGATCAACAAAGGGTTAATTGATATGCTGGTTCCGACAACCAATTATTTAACAATATTTTCATATTTCATTAAAACCATATTATCATCTAAAACAACATCAATTTCCAATTTTTTATTGGTTTATCTTTTTCAGAAACATTTATATGAGATTAATGATAATGTTATTCTTCTATAAAATATAACTTCCTATATATTTTATAATGATGATCATTATTATTAAGTAATTTTTTATTTTTCATTCATATGACGATGTGAGTTTACATCTAATATTGATTAATATGATTATGATGATATCTTTTCATTTGATTATTTATAATTTTGAGTCTTATTGTCATATATTGTCTCCTATTATTTGTTTTAATTCTCATTATCAAAATCATCTCCTTCTTCTAATTAAACTTTTTCTTAATCTTATTATTATTTATAATTATATTCAACATCACTCTCAGGACTCTCTTCTATCTATTTATTTTTTTATATAAACTTCTTTCCCCCCTTATTCAGGTTTTTATAACATCTCAGTTATAGTAATAAAAAATTAATTAATAACTAATTTCCCCTTCCCCTTTATCTTCCACTTTATGTATGTCGACATTAACAAAATAAGTTTCCTAAAAAACAATTTTATATTCCTAAATATCATGAACAATTTGATTTATTAGAAGTATTGGTTTCATAGATGATCATTCAATTTTTTTAACAAAATATTATTAAACATTTATTCATGAACACCTTCTTTTGGATTCTTGTGTGATTTTTTTATTGTAGATATAATATAGTCTGAATTATTAAATATTTTCATATGTGGTGTTAATAACAAACAATGTAAACCCTATATTCTTTAGATATTTCATAGCCATATGATTTATAAAATAACATCCGGAATTTAATTATAATTCTTATGATTTAAATGAGATGATGTATCAGTCATTTTCGAAATTTTAACATCCTTAGGTATCCTCGAGGATAGTAACGTTGATTCAACAACATCGACCTTTTAAAAAACATCTTTTATTTTTATTTAAAAAATATTCATCCTTGACATTGTATCGTCACTTATTAAAGGAATCCTCTCCATAAATGGATTGGATTTATTCACTACTTTAAATAGATCCTAACACATCACTACCTTGTAGCATATAAAATCTACGAACATAATTTATTTTATATAATAGAATGTGTTATTATCTTTTCCAAACATAATTAATATAAACTTCCTTGAATCAATCTTCATCATGTTTAAAAGGTATTCATGAATTACAAAAATCATAAAACATCTATGTATCCCTACTACCTTTAATATGGAATATATATCCTTTAATCCACAATAAAATTTATCATGGATCATCCCCTAGGGCCCTGGACTTGAATACCTAAAACATGCCTTCCATAGAGATGGGGCTGGCGACAAACATTGAAATGTGTATTCCCTAAAAATGGGGAGGCATTGCCTTTATAAACTGTAAACTCACACAAACCAATCACAAAGAATGATACAAGAACAAAGTAAAAAATATATAGAAAATAGGGTGTTTATAGAATTTAAAGGGTATAGAATACAAGCCGAACAAGAATGTAACAGAAAATATGTATTGTACAAATCGAACATAGAACAACTCCTGTGAACACCCACCTAGGTTCCTACTTGAAGGGTAGGTATAGCTCTCGAACGATCGTCTCTGTGGATCACCTCGTCAAAGGTCCAACTATGAGCAGTCTCCAATCCTAGAACCCTCATCCACAGTCTGCGTTGTCCATTGTATCCACCAAACACAACAAGGTGCGAGAGTAGCCCATGCAGGGGTGAGTATAACAATAATCAGTAGGGACCCCAAGACTGTCGAAGGTCTCTCAAATCCCCAATGGATAATCCAAAAAACATAGAAACAACAGTCAAACCTACTTAGGTATATTCCCATACAAATACCTATGTTATCAAAATATACCCACCTCACACTAGATGGAAGAATACCACATAGGTAAATACCACAAAGGTAGGTGTACCACATAGGTATCACCATGAAGATGAAGTACCACTCATGTAATACCATGAAGATAAAGTCCCACACATGTACTCCATGAAGATATTCGGCTCATCTCAATCCAGGTATACAACTATGAGAAATAAGATTATGATTCTGACCCACACGTGATCACTATTAAAGAGGTTATCAATCCACATGATTCTATAGGGATAATAACAAGTAACAACCCAAGTCAAAAAGACGATCACCTCAGCTACTGGATAACTCCTTCTCTACTGAGTACAATGGGAATTTCGTGTCACATAGAGGCGCTTCCTTCTATACTTAAATTGCTGAGGTACTCATCCTGTCGAGCACTGTGGGTCTGCAACATCACACAAAGGTGCTTCCCACTGTGGGTCTGTCGCGTTACAGAGTGTCACTCCCCATCGTGGCCAGTTGAGGTACTCCATCTATCGAGTACCATGGGTCTTCCACATCACATAGAGGCACTCCCCACCATGGGTCTATCGTGTCACATAGAGGCACTCCCCACAGGGCCTATTGAGACACTCTGAGTCAAAATGGTCAGCATTCGTCAAGTCCCATCCAGTCGTAGGGTTCCATGCATAGCATGCTTGGGACAACCACTCCCCAAGCCATTAGTCATTCCTTAGCCACCCCGATGTCCCATGAATAATTCTCCAAAAGGATTGTCAAATAAAAAGGGACCCAATCCAACAGATGACGTGCCAATCAGATTCTTGGTCAGTAAGTAATAAGTGTTTCCGCTCCGAGGTCCCGGTTAGATTCAGGGTTCGTTCCAACCTTGTTGTAATAAAAAAAATTCCAAATATCAATTGGAGTATACCAAAAGTAACATCTCGATCAAATTATTACGGTTCCATAGATTGTTTGTCAAATAGACGACTGCTTCTCATGTTACGACCAAAAAAGAGAAACTAGGTTTGGATGGGCCATGGACCGGTCCGACGTAGTGGGACCGGCCCAACCTATGTCAACCCAGCCCGACCATGTCCCACTCGGATGGATCAGAACATAGCAGGCCTGGCCCGCTAGGCCGTGGTCTATCCCGAACCCCGTAGGGGGTGGCCTGGCCTATCAAGCTGGGTGTGGCTTAGCCTACACTATGTGTGGACCAGTGGTGCGGCTTGGTGGTGAGGCCCGGAGGCCCGACCCGGTGGCGCGGTCCACGGGGAGAGGCCTGGCGGTGCGGTCTGGTGGCGTGGTTCGAACGAGCAGGTGCCAAAGGGGGAGCAGACCCCCTTCTATTCGAATAATCAAAGGGAAGCACATTAGGTGCTGCCATGAACCCATGCAGGACCAGAGAAGGTCCCGCCGTCCCGCAATGGTTGGCTGGTGTTCCGGACAGTACTCCTCCCAACAGTGCGGGCATGCGTCACTCCTCTACCCTGGTCAGCCATGTGTTGGTCTCTCTTCGGCCTCTACTGCAGCCAAGCAGTCACGGTCCTCTGCTAATTTGGTAGTGTGGACGCATGTCATCCTACATTCATGCGGCCGCCCGGTGTGTTGGCCCTCCTCTTTTTCCACAGATCACTAGATCCATGTTCATAGCCCAAAAAATAAAATTATTTCATATTCGTGATCCTTGGGTTGAGGGCTCCACATCCATATGTCGCGCTCAACAAAATATTGTGTTTCTAGCATCATAAAATACATGGCGTTGAAGAATGCCCGAAGAACACACGAAAAATTAAAAGATAAGAGGCATGATATATGTGCTAGATTATAGCCATTTTAGTTTGGCCTTCATTGTAGTGAAACCAGAATATAAATAATTGATAAATAAATTAAATCATATATTAATATGCTACCATTTTGTTCATTTGAGATGGTGTGAGGAAGGATATGAAGATGATGAAGTCGCTGACGTCCATTGTTCCCGCAACAAGCTCCAAAGTCGGTTCCTCATTCTTGATCTGGAGAACGTTCTTCATTGGGGTGGTTCTACATTTTGAGGATGTTTCCCCAAAGTCTCTCCTTTTCTAATCCTGTTTCCCACGAGGGGTGAGGTGCCAAATTATATATGCTTAAGAAATAATTAAATTAATGTATGTATATTAATTAAATTATGTTGGCACATTTAATTTGATAAAAACATGTGTTTAAATTTGATTCATTAATTCTGAATTAATGAATCATATTAATTAAATAGGAAAGTGGTCACACATTTTTTGTAACCTTGCATTTTAATCCCATCATTAAATGCCCGAACACCCTTGTGTGGCCCCTATCATCATGTTTCAAATGGGAGGATTCAAATTCAAAAATAAGATAAATAAATTTTATTTTATATTCTCCCACATAATGTACGAAAAATTAACTTTCACCCTCGACCTACTGTGATCGCGGTGAAGGTCTCATTAATCGAATATTGGCATTGTGAGTTCAATAGTGTTCAATGACATGTAAAAAACGTTTTGGGAAGAAAAATTGTTATGGAAAAATGTATCTGTTGGGCTGTAGACGTGGAAGCAGAAATAGGAGAGCATCATGATTTGGTATGCATTTTGACATGATAGAACACCCACCTCAATGTGGTCCCTCCCAGGCTCAGGGAGCAAGAGGACTAGGGTAGGGAGTAGCTGTACATGGTCAAGAAGTGTGACCCATGGACTCTAGTAATGATTAGGGGTACGGTATATGTCTACTACTAGCTGCCGTATTAATAGACATAAGTACCAATCATTCATTCAACAAATCTTGTCCAAGGCCCAGAGTTCCCGGTTAAGCCGTTGACATGACCCTCACGTCTGGAGATCCCGTTGGGAGGAGACTCGATAATTACACTTTTTCCAATGGTGTGAACTGACCCTTGAGGTGATAGTTTCAGCTGGAACCTCTTGGTTTCTGCGTCGAGGCCTTACGACATTAGTTTGGGTATGGGCCGACCATCCACAGTTCATACTCATATTGACTGTATTAAGAATAAAGGTTGTAGTTTACCAATAACAATGGAATGGTATTTTCCTTGGTCGGTGAAAGAGTAAACCCATGAATCATAGGAAAAACTCATGCAAAGGTGGGTGAAACAGATCACGCTTGAGTGGGCCAGCCCTACCCTCGTTGCTGCAGGAGTTTTCTTTTTTCTGTTCCCTATAGAAGCACCAAGGTTTGGGGAACACTGACTTTGAGGATCGACATGCTCGAATATCTACAGGACAGAAACCTGATGGTTTTTCTAATTTTGGGGAGCACGTCATTCTGTACAGATGACGTACAACATTGATTGAGTTTGAGAGAGGACGGATTGTACATTGCACAGAGGTGGACTATTCGGCATGATGTAACTTAGTAGAGACAGGCAGATGTGGAGTGCTGAGGAGGCGATCTGTACCTACCCTTTAGGTAGGAACCTTAGACCCCGACCCGGTAGCTATAAATTAGTTGTATTATATATTTAGTAGTACATGTTCCTTTATATTTGGGAATGTATTCCAGCCCCTTTTAATTTCAGCACTCTTTTACTACAGTTGTTTATATCATAGTTTCTTCTTATTGTGTTCTTGGACCATGTGTTTGTTTAGGATTAAATTCAATTTCTTACCATTTTAAAAAATATGATATTCGGTGCTAGTCTCTAGCTCTGGGCCTATGGGAGGTAGGATTGGGGTAGTCACGGAATGGGCCTTGGGGGACGGGTCATGAAAATTAGGTATAAGAGGATTTCGGTTCTACCGAAGAACTAGGACTCCGATATTTTTTGTAAAGAAATAGTGTTAAGTGTTATGAGTCTGGGTTTCTGTTCAAAGAGTCTAGTATTGGTGTGGTGGCTGACAGATTCATACACTAGGTCCCTGACTTTTGATTTTAGACTTATTGCATGAAAACAATAATTGCTTATGCGTTTTTGAAAAGTATTCTTTGGTATATCGTTGAGTCAGCTCACCAGGTATAAACATAATGACTATGGAACACTTGTTTCATTTCAGGATGACTCCACACATCCAACCAGCTTTGATTCTAGTTAGAGTACATGATGAAAGCTCACTGAGTGAAGTGGATTCAGTGTAGGGCCCCCTTATAGAAGCTGTACTAATGAGTGGTGTACCAGCATCACCACTACTCGTTGGGAAACTAATGCCACTAGCCCCAAAATAAGAGGGTGCATGTCGCTTGAGCATTTTGCATTAGTTACAAATACAAATTCCTCTGAGTTTTTTAGGCGAGATAGATTCCTATGAAAAAGAAGAGTGGCAGGAGGCTGTGGCTGGAGTTTTTCACCTAGTTGAGACACCGGTAGAGAAGATGGTGATCTAAGCTTCTAGTCTTTTTCTATGACTGACCATGTGGATGGTCCGTATAATGATGAGGCTTTAGTACATGTACCGATTCATGGGACAGTACTTTCGGGTAGTTTTTTATCTATATGACTACTTGTTGGGCAGTAGTTACAACTGGCTGTACCAGTAGAGGGAACATTGAGGCTTTGTGCCTAACACGATTTTCAGCATCTGATACCGCTCAGGCTGTCACGACCCATTCTCGGGGCCTGTGTCGTGACTACCCCAAGCCTGCCTTCCATAGGCCAGGGGCTGGCGACTTGCACCAAGGCGTAAATCCCGATAAATAGGGAAGGAATTTCCTTTCTAAAGTAAACAAGCACCTCAGAGTATGTAAGCGGAAAAAGTAAACACTAAATAAAAACAGAGTTCAACAACAAGTGCGGAAAGTAAGTCGGACAGAATACAAACCCAAACTGAAAGTAAAGTACAACTCAAAAGGGAAAACAGCAACTGAAAGGTAAAAGCCGCTACGCCGAGCTGTCCACTAGAAATCCCACCTGAAGGGTGGGTATAGATAGTTCCACTGCTCCTCAGGTCCCGCCGTCTGCTCCGAGTACGTCCCGCCCAGTGGTCCTCCTCCAGGTACAATCCTTCTCTGCAATCCTCAACCATGATCAACGCTGTCCGTCGTCTGCAACCCACACAACGTAGTGCGGGCATAACCCGTGCAGGGGTGAGTATAAGCTACTCAGTAGGGACCCCGAGACCCCCGAGGGTCTCCCCAAATCCACAAAGGATAATCCACAAAGGAAAGATACCATCACGAAGTAACAACCGACACTGCTTAGGTATATGCCCATACATATACCTAAGTCAACAATTCCAATACGCTCCAACCTCCGAGCCCAAGTACAACTCAGTCCACACATGAAAGTATACGTATTCCACACAGGATATCACAACACAATCCACACAGGAAAGGAAACAGGATTCAGGTCACACATGTTCGATCATGAAGTTGAACCCAAAGCTATTGGGAAACTCCTTCTCCATCAAGTGCAGTGGTTATGCCGCTACAACCAAGCGCTTCCCTCATACCTTGGACTGTTGTAGTTCTCCACCTATCGGGTATTGTGGGCCTGCTGCTACCACCAAGCGCTCCCCTGTACCGTTACAACCAAGCGCTCCTCCGTCGTGGATCTGCCGCTACAACCAAGCGCTCCCCTATGCCGCTACAACCAAGCGCATCTCCGTCGTGGGTCTGTCGGTACAACCAAGCGCTCCCCTGTGCCGCTACAACCAAGCGCACCTCCGTCGTGGGTCTGCCGCTACAACCAAGCGCTCCCCTGTGCCGCTACAACCAAGCGCTCCTCCGTCGTGGGTCTGCCGCTACAACCAAGCGCTCCACTGTGCCGCTACAACCAAGCGCTCCTCCGTCGTGGGTCTGCCGCTACAACCATGCACTCCCCTGTGCCGCTACAACCAAACGCACCTCTCTCCTGGGTCTGCCGCTACATCCAAGCGCTCCCCTGTGCCGCTACAACCAAGCGCACCGATGTCGTGGGTCTGCCGCTACAACCAAGTGCTCCCCTGTGCTGCTACAACCAAGCGCTCCCCCACCGGGCTATCCGTAACACACCGAGTCGTTCGATCAGCAGTCGTCAAGTCTCAACCGGCTCTAGGGTTTCCGCACACAGCATGCTTGTTTCGGGAGGGTCCACTCCACGAGCTAAGAGGTCGATGCATCAACTGACATGTAGTCCGGAGTTGATGTATCCCAAGATGTACCATAATGGTCACTGCTGAAAATACGGAGGATTCCCATACGGTTTTCATCATCATCGCAGTCGAATCTACCGAGGATATCTGTACAGTCATCTTCGTCACAGCAGCAGTAGCATCCATCTCTAAGGTTCTCGCACACAGCAAGCTCGTTCGGGAGGGTCCGATCCACGAGCCGAGAGGCTGATACATCAACTGACTCAAATTTCAGAGTTGATGTATCCAAAAGTTCCCTATCGTCAACAGGAAATGAACGTCGCAGACGGCGCGTCAATCGGACGCCCGGTCTGAGAGTTATTGGCTTTTTCGTCCTAGGGGCCCGGTTGATTTTTAAGGCAAACCAACCCGACCGTACTCTACCTACGTCCAAACCTCGGGTGGAGTATGCCAAAAGATCCGTCTCACTTAGAGGAATCCACCAAAGTCGACGGCACGTCAATCGGACGTCTGGAACTCAAGATATGAGTGTTTCCGCTCCAAGGGCCCGGTTGGTTTCGTGTACGAATCAACCTGGCCAAACCCAATGTATTCCGAAACCTTAGGTGCGATATACCGAAACGACCATCTCGATCAATGGATCGCATCGCCGCTGACGCCGCATCATTCGGAGGCTTGTAGCTCATGTTACGGGAAAAAGACCGAAAATGGTCCGAAAACGGGGGTTCTCGGCCCGGGCCGACCTGGCCCGACCCCCCTGGGTTGGCCGAACCGGGTCGACCCGACCCGGGTCCGGGTCGGACCCGGTTCGGCGTGGCCCCGTTCGGCCAGGGCGCGACCCGGCCGGTCGGGCCGGCCCGGCTTGGCTCGGCCGAGCGGCCGAGCGAGGCAGCCGCGGGGCGCTGCCCCCGCGGAATGGTGGTGTTGCGGCCCCGCGTGGGGCCGCGCTGGAGACAGCAGACGCGGCCTTCTCCGCGTCCCGTCTGTGTGAGTTGGACCCGCACCGCCGTGGGTCCGCCGGCAGCGGCAGCTGCCCTGTCCGGCAGCGCGCCGATGACCCGCGCCGCTGGCGGCTTCCGCGGGCCACCGGAGTTGCCCCGGGGGTCTGTTTTCCTTCCCGTCTGCGCCGAAGCTCCTCCCAGGTCCAGTTCTTCACTGTGGAAACAATGGATCATCCATGTGGCACGTTTTGTCATCGCTTTCCAAATCCGCACAACAACGAAGAACTGTGGAGGGTTGTCAGGCCGTGTTCGTTTGGCCCGCACCCTCTTCGTTAGGCGATAACAATCGGGAGGAAAATTCAACATATCAAATAACAATTTTAATAAATTAAATTTGTTCATTATGAAACCGGGTTCTATATTATAAATGAAACGATCACGGGAATATAAAAAAATTATATCACAACAAACCCCTACCTCGCCAAGTCGTCGCACGCGTGTTCTTCGCAGAATTGACGGTCGCGGAACAAGTGGAGCATCACGTCGCGGAAGGACATCACGTCGTCATGGAAGGGCGTCACGTCAACGATCTCCGAGGATCAAGAAACAACAGATTTAGTTTTAATAATTAAATCCTTATTGAGTTATAATCCACAATGAAAATTAAAAGACTTCAATCCCCTACCTTGTCGTTTTCGATCGAAGGTTGTCGTGGGGTTGGATCGTCGCGGAAGAAGCGTCGTGGAGGGAGAATCGTTGGCGTTGCGGTACACGGCATCGTGTCGCTGATCTCTGTGGGATCGGCGTTCTTTGTCGGAGGCCGGCGTTCTTCGCGTTCTTCGCGTTCTTCGCGAAGAAGGAGGACAATCCTTAGAGATTCTTCAAAGGTTTAACACAACATTTCAAAAGGAAGGTGTATTGGCCTTATTTTATTAACATGCCAAAAAAACGAAAAAGTGTTAAGAAACGAACGAAATTAATTCATAGAATTAATTTCAATGAATAAACCGCCCATTTAATTGTTTAAGAAAACTCCCCAATTGACTTTTATTTAATAGGGGTTTTCGCGGGTGCGTTACTTAGCGGAAAGAAACGGTTGGGCTTGTGTGGGCCCCACCCCACAAATATCCTATCAAATGGATATGATATTTTGGATTGAACCCTATTCGTTTCAACTAAGATTAAGCAGATTAAAGTGGTCTTCATGCGGCTTGAAGTGAAATAAAAATAAAATTGTCGCAAAACATTAATTTATTTCTTAAATTAAAACCCAAAAATTAAAAACCACAACCGAGGAAACGCAACTCTGGAAGAGGCGTTTCTAAGAAAATACCGGCGCTACGATTCCATCAGTGCCCTCAGAATTCGATTCCAAGCACCGGTTCAAAAGTTAGAAAAACCCGATTGTTCGTTCACTGAACGTACCTGAGCCAAACTTCAAAAATTAATTCTGGGCACACCGGGCATCGGAATCAGGCTCCGTCAAAAACTGCATTCTTTTAAAATTCCACGAAAATAATGAAAAAAAATTTCCTTGAAATTTCCGTGTCTTTACACAGGCTCTGAGCTGAGCCTGACTCACAAGTGACTAATGACTAGGATGAGGAAAATGGTTAGAGTCCTCAAGATCTTCTACAGCTTTGGAAGGATTACATGTCAGTATATGAGTATTCATTGTTATGGAAAATTCATTCCTGTAACTTGATGAATACAATAATATCAGTAATTTGGAGCTTGATCTTTCAAGCGTGGTGTGTTTAAGGTTGTATAATCTGACAATATTCTTATATGCATTCCTACCAATGTTAGGGTGCTAGAGGTAAAATTTGATTTTGAATGTTCTTTGGCTGAGCGGATATAGCCAATGAATGATAGTATTGAGAAAGTAGGAAAATGGCATCAGTCTCAGAGAATTGAGCATGTAAAAAAAATTTCTAGAAGAAGAAGTGTCAGGGATAGATGAATCTGTAGGGCTGCAGACGTGGTTGTAGAGCTAGGAGAGCTGCATGAGGTGGTGTACATTTCTACATGTTATATCCCCCACAACAATGTGGTCCCCACAAGGCTTAGGGATATACAGGACTGGGGAACGGAGTAGCAGCATGAAGTCAAGGAGTGTGACCCAAGGACTCTTGGAATGATTAGAGGCACTGTCTATGTCTTGTACTAGTTGTTGTATTAATATACTTATGTACTATTCATTCCTTCTTTACATGAATATTATCAATGAACTAGAGTTTCTGATTAATCCTTTGACTTGACCCATACGTCTTGGGATACCTTTTAGAGGAGACTCGATAATCACACATGCGCTGACGGTGTGATCTGATCCTTGAGGTGAGAGTTTTATTTGGGATATCTTTGTAGCAGCGTAGTGGCATTACGACATTAGTTTGGGTATGAAATAGACATCTAGATTTCATACTCTGATTTACTATAACAGGAAAAAATGTTGTTATTTACCTACAATGTTGGAATGGGATTTTCCTTGGTCGGTGAAAAAGAAATCCTAGTAATCACATGTCAAAAGCCTACAAAAGAGCGTGAAACTGATCACAGTTGAGTTGGTCAGCCCTACCCTCGTGGTAGTGGGAGGTTTGAGTTTTCAGTTTCCAACATATGTGGTGAGGTGTGGGGGACACTGACTGTGAGGCTTGACAAGCTCAGATATCCACAGGACAAACACCTGTTCAACATTCTGATGGTGGGGAGCCCTTCACCAACATCATCCGACATACAACATTGATCGAGGATGAGGGTGATGGATTTGATGGTGCACATAGGTGGACCATTCAGTATGACTTGACTTGGAGGAGACAGACTGAAGTGGAGTGTTGAGGAGGGAATCTGTGTATACACTTTAGGTAAGAACCTCAGAGGGTGACCCAATAAATATTTTTCCTTTTCGATCAGTTGAATTGTATATTTAGATGTACCTATACCTTTACAGTTGGGCTTCAATTATGTTCTCTTTTACTTTAAGAACAATTTTACTATAGGAGTTTACATCATAGTTTTTCATGTTGTTTTCTTGGACAATGTGTTTTTTCATTATTAATGGGAATGCCTTCCTATTTATGGGAGTATTCTTTATTGTGCTAGTCACCAGCCCCAGGCCTATAGAAGGTGGGCATGGGGTAGTCACGACATGGGCCTCGGGGCACAGGTCATGACAAAATTAAACTATATTATATTGTGAAATTTTATTGTTTCTTTACATTTTCATAAATTAATAAAAAATAATATTTATCATTAATCAGACTAATATTTTAAAGTATGATTGGAAAATTGTGAGAATGTAAGTAAGATTATCTATCAGATAGATTTAAAAATACGTCCAGTACTATTTTATAAGAAATTTTTACCTTTTCCCAATCACGATAAAGGAAACATTCTTCATAATATATTCATTATTGAATTTAAAGGAATATTAATACTATGAAACTATCTCATGAAAATTAAAATCAATATTACTGTTTGAAATCTCTTCAGAAGCAGATTTCAGTAATTTAAATGAGATAATTCTTTTTACTGTATAATATAACATATGATACAATTATCTTTCAATTATTTATTCCCAAATAAAATTCCAAATTGTATAATATTATATTGTTTCTATTATTTTGATATTTTTTAATAAATGTTATTAAATATGAAAAATGATTGTACCAATGGCTTTGAGGGGTTCATCAGCTAGTGATAGAAATACATGAGATCAAATGTATGAAAATAGAGTAACCAACCTTTATATAGATGATGGGTTTTACAATTCATCTTATGTATTTAAAAATGTGGTTGTTATTAAAAACTATCTGATCTGATGTTAGTGATTCAATAGATGAATGTTTTTAATGTTTATTTGAACATTACATGATTTAAAACATTTATTACATTAATAAACATTCCAATTTAAATGATTTATATTATATTCAAAAAAATGATAATTTTATTAACACCAAATGTATCACAAATAAAGTAATTAATATTTTAAAAAACGTAAATTAATAGAAGAGTAGCTTTCCGAGTTAAAAGATTCATCAGTACGATTATCATCTTTTTCTTGGTTTGAGTAAAGTAAACTAATTAATATTGTCTTTTAAGTAATGTTTTATTATGAGAGTTTTATTATGAAAACCCATTAAGATAATTTTTTATGAAAAATAACTACGTGAGTTTTATAATGATAACTGCTTATGAATTCTGTAATAATTAGTTTATCCAGAATTGTTTTTTAAAAAAAATTCTATGCCTGTAATGTAATATATGAAATTTTCCACAAATTTATTTTTAGAACATTGTGTTTTGAAAAATCATTGATATATTTTCCATTTTAAAAATCTATATAATTTAAAAAATTAATGATTTCAAGAAATTAAAATTTTTAAAAAAAATTTATTTACACCTCCAATGAAAATTTGAAAATTAATGTAATGTGATGGGTAAAATATATGTAGATATGAATGATCACATGAAATTATAATTCTTACAGTCTATTTAATATAATCAAAACTATTATAATTAATGTGTTTCTTAAAAATATTACCAATGTTTTCATTCATTTGGATGGATTAAAACATTTTATCTCTTTTAAGTCTGAGATCCTGAATGATATGGTGTCTTATATCTGTTTTCTTATCACATGAGTGATGTGATGGGGTTTTACTTAAATAAATGAATATTTTAATATAAAAATTATTTTAGTTTTCACAAAATACATTCCATATTCAGTGAGAATTTGTTTCATCCATAACACGTGATCACAATAGTATCCATACACAACATACTTTAGATATGTAGTGGAAAGTAAAAATGAATATTTATCTTAAAAATACAAGAAACTAAATAATATCTTTTGAAATAACATATTCCAAATGTACATTTTCTATCTATCCTGCATCTACCAATTTCATCCATTGAAATAAAATTTAGTTCAACGACACATCCATAAGAATATAGTATGTATAAATTTTTAGATCCCTTAAGAAAAATAAATATGTTTAATATATTTTATATTGTATTGTGTTAGATCGATATATATCATGAAAATGATTACACATAAAACATTAAATATAGATAACTACATGTTAATTAAATTAAATATCCAATCAAATATCCAAAATTTTCCCAATCAACAAGTATCATTGCATCATCAATATCTGAAATATCTGACGTAGTAATAGAAGTAATACTAATTTTGGAAAAAACATATATAAATTTATTAATAACATATTCTATAGAATAATTTTGAAAAATAAAACTAGCTATATTTTTTTATATTTGAAACCCATGAAAATGCGTTACCTCACCCATCAAACAAATTTCTAACTGAGACTCTATATGTTCCACAAAGCATTATATTAATGATTTATTAGTTGAATGAAATATAATTTAATCACCATAAATTTTTCAGTGATAATGTTTTTATTAAATCACTTTATAAATAAATTTATATTTTTGTATTCCTTAACAAAAATATTTGGTTAAAAAAATCCAATTATCATATCATACCAATATCTAGTGGATTAATTATGTCCATATTGTTCTTTGGTATGTTTATAAAAATATTATATATGATTTGTATATTTAAATTTGGTAGTTTTTTAAAAATAAAAAACATTATAATCCTATCAGTTATGAAAATATCTCTTCACATCGATTAGAAATTGTTTGAAATTAATGATTGTTGTAATGGAAAGAAGTATTCAAATAGCATCATGTTTTTATATCGATGTAGAAGTTTTTTTAATTTTTTTAATCTTTTTTATTATAAAACATAAATATATGAAAATACATATTTCTTACTATAACTTCAATAACATATTATTTATTCTAAAAACCTATTTATACCAAATTATAGAAGATTCTATAGGCCAGTCACCTCAAATATTGACTTTTTTTAGTTCAAACTACTTGAGATCATCATTCGATTATTTTATCCAAATATGACTAAATAATTATATGTTAGGATTCTTATGTTCAAATTATGATAATAATTCTATGTTCTCAATGACATTTCATAATGAAACATCTTGTCTTAAAAGATTGATATACATAATAAATGATAATTTCACTTAGATGATTTCTAAGAAAAAACATACTTCTTTGAAATTTAAAAGTCATTTATTCAAAATTATATAGAAAATACTATTGGGGAATGACATTAGAAACATATTCTTGAGTTTTTTCCTTGTGTTAATAACATTTAAAAAAATGTGAAAAAATGATTTTAGAAAAAACATATAATGATATATGTTGAGGTGGTTTCAATACAAATGAATTATTTTTATCAATCATAACAATAACTCTTTCCTTAAAAAATAAATGTGATTTTATTAATAACACTATAATCTATAACAGTTATGAAATAACACAAAAATATTCATTAACAATATTTGGGTGAAAACTTATATATAATATCTTTTCTATTTAAAGTAATTTTTTTACTATAAACATTAAATAAGAACACTTTTTTCCACCTAACCACAATTAATAAAGTGTTTTATGAATATTTTCAACAATTAAAACTAGATATATAATATAATAGGATGTACTGACCACTTCAGCCAAAAATATTTAGAAAATGATTATTCACACAACATGGTACTACTAATCACATAATGATTTTTATTTATTATTTAAACTAAACCATTGACTATTGTGTTATAAGTGATGAAAATTTATAATCAATAACACTATTAATAAAAAATGATTCTTATCAGAATTATAAAATTCTCCCATAGAATCCCAATGAATAGTTATCATGGTGCCGGTTTTAACATTTATAAATCTAGATGGTTTTTAAAAAAAAGATTAATTAAAGGATTATAATTATTTTATATGAAATTATACCCAAATAAAACTTATATAATCATAAAATAAGACATATACATAGGATTTTCCATCCAGAAATCTAGTTTTTGAAAGAATAAACAATTCCATGTTAAATAACATTAAATAATCGTAAGTTGATACTTCACTTATTTATTTAAAACATATATTATGATGTCTACCTCATTGATAAGTTATAAAGGATTTTGAATTATCTTTCCAAAGTTCTACTTGATCCTTGAAACGTACACTCTTATACGATATAGATAAATTTATATGTCCATTGTTTCAAAACTATATATCCCACAACCATAACTGATCTTCCATTTCACTTATATAAGATATGCCTCATGTCTTACGGTCTTATATGTTCAGTATGAAAATATTCTCATGGTGATTGGATAAATGAAGAAATCCTACCATTAAACATTGTAATGTACATTTATAATAACTTTTGTTAACAATGTATCTTTAATCACATAACTAGATTATTCTTAAAGAATATTTCTTATGTATTACAAAAAATAAGACATTTGATAAATGATTTTTTCCATGCATTGAAATGTTACCTATACAAAAAATACTTCCATGAAAATTATCCCTGAATGTTACATTTCAAAATTTCCTCTTGATTGTATTTTTGAAGAGATAATTTTTCCATTTATGTTCTTGGAAGAGACATTATAAATGTAAGAAATGTTATTTGGGTGAAAATATAATTTTCTCAGGAAATAAAAATAAATATATTTTCAAAACCCATTCTTTCTTTGGCCTGGTATTGTTAGAAACTAAAACCCTAGGTAACCACATTTTCTTAATAGTTTTTTTTGAGAAAATATATTTTCATTAAAAATATAAGGCTTATGAAATACAAGGTATTGATCTCCATTCCAAGAAAATTTTATCTTCCTATGACACAACATAGGCACATAGTGGGAAACGGTTAACTTTTTGGAATTTTTTTTTATAAAAATATTATTTTATTGATAAAATCTTTTTTGATATTATCTATATATGGAAAATGTATCTTATAAATTTTCACAGTTTTTTCAATACAGGTGGTAAACATAGATAAAAGAACATATAAATTATAGATTATAACTTTTAATTCTAGAAATAAATTCATATCGTCACTATTAATTGTTTAGTAACAATGATTTAAATAAGTGTGCAATATTTTTACCTCTACTGCATTTTATAATTAATTTTAATTTTAATATATTTACAATTTATTTATCATGATATTTATAAATATTTTATATTTAGTTAGTAAATATTGTTATTCATAAGTCTTCAAATGAGTGTTTGTATTTATATTTATTATGTTCTTAAAAATATTACGAATTTCATTTCATTAACAATTATGAAGATCAATAAACCACATCATAACATTATAATTTATTATATAAGGTTGAGGAAGATTATTCATCAAAATATGTATAATTTCTCTCATCAAGGAAATGTGAATTTAAGGAAATGTTGTTTATATATTTAGAGATATTCTCTATTTCTATTAGAAGTTGATTTTCTATGGTTATATTAGGTAAAAGAAAAATGTTCCACCATCTAAAAAATTTTATCATTAGAATAATTTTTAGAACAATCACCACCATTGGAAGTAAATATGGAATAAGAATTAAAAAAAATTCAAGACATTATACCTATAAAATTTCTAGGAATTTCTACCTGAATTTATTTCTTCATTTTGTTTTCTTTAAAAAGTGTTTAAAATAAGATCGTATATGTATATCATTATTACATTATTAAAAATTGACCTTAATATACTTCTTTTAACATTTATCCATGATATATTTTTTATTGGTATTGAAAATATTTCTTCCCCAATGTCTTTATAATCAATGAGAAATATTTGATAATTCATTCTATGAATGTCTTGATGTACAAAAATATAAAATAACATCAAATTTCATCATTCTTAAGGAATTTTGAAAATTATTCATGAGAGTGTACATTGCTAGATACAGTTGATTTTGTATCAAAAGACACCCTACCATTTTTCATTTTAGATTTCTCATCATCTCATTAAATTATAACATAATTAAAAATGAGGTTACAAATAAAACAATAATGAATATAACTAAAAATAGTTCATGTATCATAAAAAATATTTCCATTTGATTTTCACTCAATGTACATTAAGTCTGAAATATTGTTGACTAATATTTAAACATCAATCCCTTTCCACAAAATGAATATAAAATATTTATTGTAGTTATAATCACTCAGTACAACTTTTAGACTAATTCTACAGTCATAAAATTAAAGTCTTAGTAATCATATCAATGAATGGATCCTCTCATTTCATTGTCATTGGATGTACCAAATGTGTTATATTCAATTTAGACTAAATGATATTTGTATCATTAGAAGAAGATTTTTAATGTTGATATTTCTTCTTATAGAACACAATAAATTATTAATTACATTGTATTTTTAATGATATTCTATCATGTCAACATTTTTTAATGTAAATACCTCTATATCAAGAATCTCATATTTTACATTAAGTATTAAAAGTTTATCAACTAAATTGTTCAACAAAAATGATTTTATTATGTATCTCCAATAATTATAGTCATTACCTAAAATACGGGTGGTATTATATGATTGATATTTTCACGTGGTCCTAATTTTATAACATTAATAATAATAAATGGAGTATATTTTCTACAAACACACAATACTAAATATTTTTTTTTAAAAAGTTTTTATCTGAAAAAATAAACAATTTTAAATAGTATAGAGTTAAAAAACTCAGAATGTATGTAAGTATTATAAAACATATCTGATACAAATTATAGGATCATTATAGTCTAATAGATGAATATACATATAAGGGGCAGAATTTTTTTTCAGAAGATTAAAATAAACAAAATAAAATCCCTCTTAAATGAAAATTATTAGAATCAGACTTAGTTCGATGGTCATAGTGTAGAATAATAATCATAGTTGATCGAATTATAGAAAAGTAAGTTTTTATCATATTCATATATGCACTGATAAAACAAATAGAATATAAAGATATGTAAAAATAGAATCATTTGGCTTCAAGCACAACATGATTTAGATGTAAAACAAAAAATATCATATCTAGTAATAATATGAATAAGTTAAAATATATATTAAAAAACACTCTTTTAACCATATTTGTTATTAATATCAACAACCATGACTAAATGTATACAATATTTTATGATTACAAGTTAATTTCAGTCATTAATAAGACATCCCTTGATATGAAGATTGAAATACACTCGGTATTCAGATCCTTAGAATCCCTCAATAGAGTTATCATCGTCTATCTTCATAGACAAATAATCCCTCGACCCGTTCAATTCGATTCACTATATTCTAATTCTAGGAATCCCTCAATCATTATAAGTGTCGGTCGTGATTAAAAAGTAAAATTCATTATAATGGAAAAATCACAAAAAAATAATTATATGTAAAAATCTATAAACTATTAAATTATTGTTAGAAAGATATGTTCATGCAACGTTAATTTTAAATTGATTGTCTTAGGAATGTGATCTTTGATAAGATATTCAGATGATTGACTCTTTTTTGTAAATATCCAGTGGTCATATTTCTATGTTTGGTGAAACGACAATGTAAACCTGGTTCTAAAATGGTCTAAATGTTCATGCCGAACTGAATGTATGACATAAATTTTATTTTAGAACCATTACAATGTTAAATGAATTACTTTTTATTTAAATAATTAGTATGTGATTTGTATTTTAAAATTTATTCCGTCTGATAAATCGTAATTCTATTATGGTGTATTATTATTTAACTTTATTTCATTGTATTATTAAAAAAATGAAAGCATCATTCATGAGAACATACGACCCACCATCTCTATGAACGATGTAATTTAGTTTTGGATGAATATATTATTAATAGTTAATATAAATTTGTATATAATAAATATATATAATGTATAAAAATTCCTTAATATTATATAAATTATGTCACCCCAATAAAAATATTGGATCCGAGTCTTCTAAATTAAAACTTTCTTTGAAAAGGAAGCACTTATCCTTTTTAATAGTGAATTTAATAAAAATTATTAAAAAAGGGTTCAATTATTATATAAATAAAAAATACATGATATTATAGATGTATGGTTATGGAATATAAGTAGAAAAATCATATTTATTATATATGGTCATTCTACATAAATGATGAAATGTGATACATAAGGTAATGTTTTGTTTTAAAAGCTCATTATTGTTTATGATATTTTATGTTTATGTATTCACTACATAATATTTATCTTAAATGTTAATTATTAATTATTTATTAATAATGGATGCTATTAATCTTTTAAAAAATTTACTTTAATTTTTAACCATATATTATTTTTATTTTTATATTTGAATGTAATATTTTTATATTTACTCAATGAGGTAATTTATGAATTTTATAAAAGATATAATAGAAATAAATTTTTTAACATATACATCATGAGAAGATTTTGTTTCTACTAGGACTAATAAATACATGTAGGAATCATTTACATGTAAGTAATTATATGTTAAAATATTCATTTATAACAATATATATTTTTGAAAATGGAAGTGATTTGATATTTTAAAATTTATTTAACCCAATAATTATTTGACTTGACCGTTCATATATAAATATCCATATAAAATAAAATACATTTTTGATAATTAAGTTTAAATGAGGATATAATATAATAAAAACTTATTTATTATTTTTATTGTTTTTTAATGTTGAAATGTTTTTGATGAAACATGCTCATATTTATAAAGGCTACAGTTTGAATAAACTCATTTCATTTGATATATTATTAGATGATTAATGTATTATTATATTATGGATGAAATATTAATGATATTACTTATATGATGTGTGGGATATATATCCCCATCAAATGCACTATGTAACGGTGGATTACTCACGAGGACGATTTGATATGTGTGAACACTACTTCTTTTTCACAATTTTATAGGTGTACCTATAATTCATGCCTATTAATTTATATGTAGACCTAGATTTCATGTACATAAGATTATATATGGACCCAGAACTCATGTCCATGGGATAATTCATAAAACATTGTTCATGTATGTAAGATGGTGTGAGGGGATAATTTCATTTAGCAAATATATGGAGAGAGAATTCTTACTATTTATACATGTTCAAAACCTAATAATTATATATATGTCACACAACTAGATGTATTGTATAATTGTTATTCTCATGTTTCTTTTGTTATTTGATTATTTTTTAATTCATGTAATATATGAAATTCAATATTAATTAAATTATTCATTATTATGATCTATGATATAAAATGTGTAGATTTATTTGTTATATTCATGATCTGACACACATATGCTCATGATATGATTAAATGGTCATTAGAATCACTATTTTTTACCATAAATTAGCATATATGGTCACAAATTCTTATTGTTAATACTCATAGTTTACGAATAAAGGTTCTGAAATGTTTGTTTATATTAAGAATAATAGTTATGAATTAATTTATTAGAGATGATCTATATCACTTATGATCTTTTTTGGGTTTCTATATTCCCTCAGGCTTCAACCCTATAAGATTCATGAAAGGTTCTAATTTTGTTCTAGGAATTATCATCTTATTGGATGTAAAAAAATACACCGGAAAAGTCATGGTTACTATACATGGTGTCATTCACTAAGTTATAAAAGAAAATGGTCTTCTACTAATGTCTAATCAAGATAATTTGAGTTTATTTATGTGAAACCCAAAACAGATAAATAATTTATCATTTAAAACACCCTTTACTGGGTATATCTCATAAGAAAAAATTCCCAATTTAGGCACATTTTTTACTTAGGCCTTTTGGGATTTTTACAATTTGAATCACCCTCCATAAAAAAAACTTTTTCATTTTTTTAATTTATTGACATAATCCTATGGTCCATCATTCCCATATTATATAATTTCAATCTTATATAAAATTAAAAATTCAATATTCATCCAAACGAAAAATTTCAATTTTAATATCACATTCCCCATTATAAATATTTAATGATAAATTAGAAGAAATACCATTGAAAATTATAAAGTTATGTTCCATTATATGTTATAATGTAAATTAATGTAATATTAAGAAGGATTTTAAATTAAAATTCATAATTTAACAAGTTCGTATACAATGGTTTGATTATATAAGAACCCATTCCCATTTTGTAATGGAATTTAAAAATTATACTTTATTTTTTTCAAACCATTTAACCACAACCATAAATTTTCATCCCATAAATCCATGGTAAATATATGAAAGATGTCAGAAATGATTATTTATGGAGTCACTTTCATGCAGAATTAGAAAATATCATTTAGGTCCTTGAAAAATAATTAATATTCGATCATTTATCTCATGTATTACATGTTATATCATAATGAAAAAATAAAATCAAAATTTTAATAACCATGCAATGATATTAAATAGGAAACAAATTCCATCATGTTATGAATGAAAAAAACCAAGTATTTTATAAATCAATTTCTACAAAATATTAAAAAAATCATTATATAAAAATAAAATTACATCAGGAAAATGAATAATGAAGTTTACATTGCATTAAAGTCCCAACAAGACCTATTTTGGGGATATAGCTATTACTACTCGCAATCCACCTCCATAGTCCAAGGGTGAAGACTAGCACCATAGGAAAAAATCACGGGTTGGATTTTCCCTATGTACATGTACACACACACAAAACCAACTCAATGAAATATTGAAGAGGGAGAAAAGTAAAACCTAGATCCTAGTATAAATATAACCATACATGCATGGACCACTAAACAGTACAAATACAACATTGTAAGATTAATGGAAAAAGGGGGAAAATACATTCCCAACATAAGAGTTTCCCAACATGACAGAAAACTAAAAATAAAACTACTTATGTATTTATACTCCATAAAACCAGTATTGACCCCCACTCGTGGTCAAAGCTCCTGTCCCACTTAACTATTCCCAAATCGTGATAAAACAACTGTTTCATCTACTTATGGCATTATATGTGTGGAAATATTCCTTGTAGGATTGAGTATAAACATATTATGAAGAATGTAACAAAAAGATTGAGAATAAGTATGAGGTATAAGGGGAATATAAATAGATCATGTGGAACAACATTCCATAAATTATTACATTTCAATCTAAAAAAAGAGTGATGAAAGATCATCCAATCATAAGGCTCTAAAAATGGTGAGACAGTGAACATCTTGTCACATATTCCCTACCTATAGTATGAGATTAGACTATTCTATCCAGGAGAAGCTAAACAAAGAAAGCACATGTCATGCCACCTGAATCATCCCCTCTTCTATAATAAGAGTAACGAAAACCCATGGATTGGGTAATAAAATAGGGTGTAAATATTAATATTCTCGGAAAGAGAAACCAACGGTAGGGAAAGGAGACTTTCTATATCCGAGAACATCGTAGGAAGAGATAGGCCAATATCCCTAGAGGTGACCACCATAGATACATAGAATTATTCAAGTCTTTTTTAACCTGTATGTGAATGGTGCTCAAACACCACACATTGATACTATCCGCTTTGGACATCTCTACCTCTCCCACATGGATTTTACACCATATCTCAAGGACACATCTTAGGGGGGAATGTTTTCCTTTTTCTAGTGAGATGAAGGTAACATAAAATCATTCCTTGCCACTAATTTTTCTATGAACCCCACTACCAAGCCCCACTACATAGTGATACAATGGGGGTGAGCCTTGATGTGTAAAATTAGAACCTACCTACCTATCCATCCTGGAGGTTAATTCCAAAATAGAGAATAGATAACACCACTAGCCAGCCCCATTGGAGGGTAATCATAGAATAGAGAGTGGATAACATTACTTCCCAGTCTTACTGGCATGTATGCTCGGAATCAAGAATTGTGAATCCACCGCACAACCTCACTAGAGGGTATTCTAAGAAGATTCATCAAAAAACACCACTACACATCCCCACTAGTGGGTAATACAATACTACTATGGTGCTTCTAAAAACATCAATTTTATCACTGTATTCATCAAACACTGTAAGATGAGCTTCATTATCATAAAACCTTTCACTATAACCGAGATGCAAAAAATGAGGTCACCATCTTTTTCTATGTGGAAGACATGTAGTCTAGGATATTTATTTTAAAAAATTGAAAAACTAGTGCAAAAGTTTCTTTTCATCTTATGAAACATAAACTGGTAAATTTGGGTCCTGTAATCTGACCCCATATATCATATTATAAAATATATCCTAAAAGAATAGTCTATATAAGAGGAAAACATTTCCATAGATGGTACGTCAAAAGGATTCTCAATGTAAAAGTTATAGGTGTGTGAATACGAAGAAGTAGGTCCCATGGCTGGTGGACCCTCATTCAGACGGTCCACCTACCATGACATTCGACCTTCATGGTCATCCATCAGACCGTGATCATGTCGAGTCAGATTCCATGGTTGTCGACCAAGGATTTTACTTTGGTCCTACCCATTTCATAGGGTCTGACCTACATGGTTGGACTCGACTGACTAATTTGGCCTAACCCACCCAAGAAGGGCCCAACCCCTCAGCTGCATCTGATACGACCCACTTTCAATAGGGGGTCCAGCATGCGTTCTTGTCATTGGAAACTTAAATGTGGCCGACTGACCATTGGTTTTGGAGAAGTGGTCACCGCCTGGGGTCACGCTGCTTGTCCATGCCCAGCTGATCAGTAGGTTCACATGGCCCTATGCCTTGCATCCCTGATGGATCGATGTGCTGCTACCACTCTACAGACCACCATTAGAACATACTGCAGGCTGTTGTGCCAGTGGTGCTTTGGTGTTCTGTTCTACAGACAACGAGGCTCAATATTTTCACAGAACTGAGTTTCCATCAGCAGTTTGGGGACCCCTATGACGGAGGGTTCCCTGATCTAGCCTCCGATCAACAATACAATGGTAGTTAGTCATGCCAATAAAAATTCAGTGGAAAACAAAAAAAATGGATGAATAACATCAATTAAATGAGATCAACGATCATGTTTGTGAGGCCATCAATGATTTTGATAATATATGATATTGAATAGTGTAAGAGAATAGATATTTGAAATATATATTGAATCAAATGAAAAAAGAGATAAAACATATAAAGAATGGTCTTCTAGTCATTGGTGAGGGATCAACGGTGCTACAACATCGATGCGACAAGGAATCGAAAGATATTACTCATCAATCCAGAGATGAATGATAAAGAAAGGATAAGAGAACATATATAGAGACTTATATTAAGATAATGGGGGATGATTGTTAACCAAAATCTGAAACAATTAAATTTTTTTTATAGGTGTCCCACTCTATGTGAAATCTAAAATTACAGCATGACAACTTTTTATATAGCACTGAAGAATAATACTCAATTCTAAACTCAATGACTGTATAATATTTCAAATATGATTCCCTCTTTTAATGTCATTAAACTTAGTGCTAGGGGTAAAATTATTATGATTAATTATTTTAATTAATGTTTTTCTCATTGGTGTCATTTTTTCACATATGTCCCACTCCAATAAAATTTATGCCCCACTTATGTTAAACGAAATGTTCCAAACTAACCTATGGACTCATATTTATGATCTGTGTTATCATTTAAGACATTTAATTTTTCTGTTTCTTGAATATTATAGGATAAACATAATATTATTAAAAAAATTTCTGGGACCACAATGACTGGGAAATGAATATCGTATCACCTCCTACATCTAATAATATATATAGTAATATTTCAAATTATTACAAGGAAAAATGGGTCTCTAAATCATTCCCTCCATTAATATTTTCTCCCTCAAAATAAAAAACTGTGAGATAAAATGAGGATTATGATCCAACAACTAGCTATCCAATTCCCTATAATACTCCTATATATATTCTTGGTTCCACAGTATTCCATCCAAGGGGATGTCCCATCCATGTAAGGGTTGTTCCAATACATACTTGATCTTCATCAGGTAATAAACATAGGTGGCTACATCGTTTATTTCTTGCTCTTACAAGTTGATGATATGTGTATTAGCATGCACATATATCCTTAGAGAAAACACTCTGAAGACATTGTGCACTATCTCTTGCTGACGAGATTGGGAAAGGTGATAGTAATACATGAAGACCCTCCTCAAAATATTGAAAGGTCTGATGAACCTCTGAGATAAATTACATCCCTCGATGAACCACCATATTTTTCATTATGGGGAGACTTTATTGAAGACGTGGTTTCTCTACATGAACTATTGGGGAATTCTATGGTGGTATGCAAGAAATATTTTTCTATAAAGCGACATCTGAATCCTTTAAAAAATGTCTTATACCTTTTTTTAAGTCACTCACACTAACTCTAGGTCCATGAGGGATAACTCTACAACCTCTGTCTAGCACAAGGGAGACCTGCAGGGTCTCCCACATAGGCCTACATATGGTTTCATTCCTATGGTAGATTAATAAATATTGTTTAACTAAAAATCTACTAAAGTCATGTGATATTCCTAGCTCTGACAAAAATATAGCTCACAATACCCCAATATATCTTCCATCACATGGATAGTTCCTTCAGTCTTCACATAAATCTCATGGCGAAATGATGTACTCATCCCCAGCCTGATCAAGAATTCCTCATGTTCACCTCTCTATGAACATGTTGTAAACCATGCGTCCCAAGTGGATCTCCATATTATTGTTCAACCTAGGAAGATGGTCACCTATATCTCGAGAAGAAACCACTATCGATGCTCCGAATTCATCATGTATTCCCTGAACATGTAAGGGAATGGGGCTCTACACCACACCGTGATGTTATCCTCTTTGGGTGGATATTTCTACCCCTTCTTGTTTTTTTGGATGTGTCTCAATGATGCATCTAGGTTGGGAAAGCGCCCCTATTACTAGTGAGACCAAGTTAATATCAAAACATGTCTTGCCACTATTTTTTCGGGGAACACCACTTCCTAGCCCCTCTTAACTGTTATACTAAAGATATTAGATCATAATGAGTAAACAATGAACCTCATTTCCCTTACAACTAGAGGGTATGTCCTAATGAGGAAAAAACGAACTCCACTTCCCATCTATAGTTGAGGGTAAGAACAGAAGGGAGAACTGTTAATGCTACTACCCAGCCTCCGTAGAGTGTAATCTCAGAAAAGTGATATGTGAACACCACTACCCATCCTTGCTCGAGGGTTATGCTGAATGATTCATTGATGAATGTCACTTCCCAACCCACCTAAATGGAAAGCTGGTACTGTTCTAGTGATTTTAAAACATAACATCCTTTACTACCATCACCGTTCACCACATGATGAGCATCGTGTTTGGGAAACCCCACTCTATAACATTGATACGAAAAATGAGTTCCCAATCGAATTTTTTACAAAAAAATGAATGTTTGGATATTTATTTTCACAAATCAGAAAACCGGTGAAAATTTTATTTTCACCACAAGACAACCGAACATATTAAATTGGGACCCTCAATCCTAACCCAAAATTTAAATTTTTCATTTTGTCTCAAATGTTTGTCTCTTATTGAGGAAAATCTACTATAGACAACACATCAAATGAACACCTGAGTTTTTTGATGCAGCCATTTTAATACTAATAGAAGTGTATTAGGGCTAGAAGGAAGACTTGGAGTCAGTCCACCTACCTTGATGGTTGACAACCAGGGTCCACCATCGTGGTCGCCCTGGACATGGGCGACCCCCACCCCCTCCCCCTCATGGAAGTTTCCATATTGGTCTCCCAGGCCCGACTCACTAGGTGGGACATGGTCCACAGGGTGGGACCCGACTGAATTGTTCAGCCCAACCTACCTAAAATGGGCTCGGCCTTTTATCTAGACATGACATGTCCCATTGTAAATAGTGAGTCCATCCCAATATCTATTCAACAAACATAGGTTTGGTAGCACTGGTCGTTGTCTGACGTCACATTGTGCAACACCACCCAACTGACAAGCTAAGCCACATGACCAGCTGCCTTACAGCACCACCAACCTCCATGCTAGAGGCATCCCGATGGTCTATTTTATAGACCATCGGCCTCAATAGAGTCAGTCGATTAGGATTCTGTCAAAGGATTGGGGACCCCTATGATGGTGGAATCCATGCGTTGACCCCCGATCAATGATCCACCATTAGTTATTCATGCACAATGTATATCCGTGGAAAACCAGGAATTATAGATAATGAACGACATTAACCAGAAAACATTATTCGTGTTATTGATTCGATTGATGATATTGAAAATATATATTTTATAAAAAATCATGGAAATAGATATTCGAATTATAAATTGAATCATAACTCAAAACAAGATAAATCTTACCTCGAATCTATGTTTTAGTTATTGGTGATGCGTTCATAGTGATCGTGCATCAATCTGTTGATGTTTTGTGGATATTATTCTTCTTTACGACAATTAACGGGCAGTAAAATATGAGGTAGGAGAGAAAGATAGCCTTATATATAGATAAAGGGGGATTATGGTTAATGATAATCCAAAGAATTTGACACACTATTTATAGAGGTACCACTCAATATGAAATCCAAAATTCCCATGCGCCTAATTTTATATCATGTCTAAGAAAAATACACCATTTGAAACTCAAAGAATGTCTCATATTTTCAATTTGAGTCCCCATTTGAATGATATTAATCTTTTCATTAGGGGTAAATTAATTAATTGTATTTATTTTAATTACCATTTTTTCATGGGTGGTGTTTGGTTTCACAAACGTCTCACACCGATAAAAGTAAAGTCTTCCTAAGGGTAAACGCACTTTCCGCACTCAACCAATGGCTCAGATTTTTTATCAAAGTTATCATTTAATATTTATAAGGCTTCAGTTACATTCATAGTGTGGGATAAACATAATATTTTTATAATATTAATTCTAGTCAAATTATCCTCATAAAATCATGCCATCTCTGCACCTATATCTGGAAATATAAATAAAAATATTTCAATGTATTGAAATCATAAAACAAGTTCTTTATAACGTGATATGTATTACATCTTAATCTATATTTTTATAATTTGATTCTTGAAAAAAAATCATCCATTTTTATTCAGATATTAGATGTAAATTGCACAAATACACAAATAAATAGCTTTCCAAGTTATGTAAATCCCCAATGTGTAATTATTATTAAATGTAATAAAATATTTCTATAAACAATATTCACATTCCTAGAAACATAAAAATTACCTCATGCATGGGTTGGATGGGTATAGTGAAAGTTAATTTTCCTTGGAATGACAAATTTTTTTGTCATATGTACCTTCATAAAATTGTAACGTAATATAATAAAAAAAAATCACCAATTCCATAATTTATTGTTCAAACTCGAGTGAAAATAAAATGGTTCCACATGTTAGTTCACCACATAGTCCCAAGAATGTCTCCCCATATGCCAAAGGCTTCCAACTAAAATTAATGGTCTGATGTTGGAATACTGGGGAGACTATACAATGTATCGTAGTAATAAATACAATATAATTAATAATTTACAAATTGTTTTGAAATAATAATAATTACATTCAACTAATAATAGATGAATAAATGATAATTCATGAACATTATATGATGTGAAAAAAACACATAGAAAAATATGAAACCAATATATACGACTAAACATAAAAAGGAATAAATAAATTAAAGAATAAAACTCTAGAAACGCATATCAAGTACATTCTTAGACACAATAACATACCCCACTTGCCAATAAGGAAAACGAAAAAATATAAAATACTTTTATCTTGAACCTACAAATATGAGGTGTAATATTTCAAAAAATGGAGTCTATAACTAGTTTGGAACACAACCATTACCTAGTGGTCTCTAATCAATCGTCAGTTGTAAGTGTCAATACTGCTAGACAAAACTTGGATAAAGCACTTCCATACCACATTATTTATCAAAAACACATTCATCCCATCACCACCATTATCCCTCCTTAACTGTATTCCCCCTCTTACGCATCACACAAAAAAAGGACTCTTCACTAGGAACATATAAAAAACCACATATTAACAATTATATATCAATTTTTAAACTAGCGTAAAATAATCACGATGGTTTTTTCTTTTTTCAGCAACCACTCTTAACGTGAAAAATTAGATTAATTATTTAAAAGGAATACTATTTATTTTACAACACATAATCACTAGGAAATTTAAGTATCCAACATAATTTAAAATATGAATTTAAAAACCAATGTACTACACTTTAAAAAAAATTCCTAATCACATACAAACAATGAAAAAATTAATTCAAGATATTCAAACCACAATTTTAGCACAACTTCACAACAAAAACCATTTATGGAAATCACAATATGGAATTTTAATGAAAACCCATACATGTAATAAAAATTTATTAAGAAAGTATAAAAAATAAAAAAATTGATTTGGAAAAACCATTATACATTCAAAAACAAATTCCACTTCAAAAAAATGAAATAATGTGCCAATCGGAATATCACATTTTCCCACATAAAAATCCATTTTTTCCCAAGGATTTACGATATCACAAATAAAAAAACTCAAAACCCTAAAAAATATTCCAAACTATAAAATTATAATAATAATACATTTTACCAAATGATTGAGTTCCAATAAATGCACATGAAAGCTAAAAATCATTTAAAAACTTTTTACACATTTATAACAATTTCAGTTTCAAGAAAATACATAACATGTCATAGACATAAAATATAGGTAAATAATAAACCTCACCCATGCTGATAAAACTATTATACCTAATATATATATATATATATATATAACACAATGACATGAAAATATATATTTAAAATGATCATGCAATCAAGGACATCAAATTACAAGCACGAGATTAGAAATCCTACCTCAAGACATGAAACTCATGATGAGAGAAGCCCATAATCTCCTCACCTACATACAAATAAATTTTCATTTATATATAAAATATGACCCATGTACATATTCCCTATGTTATGAGGGAGTTTTCAAAAGGATGAAATACATATATACATGCTGACACATGTATATACATGTAGGTCATTGTTTTCGACATCCAAAACTGTCACCATGACCAATGTAACACACTAAAATAATGAAATTATGTCTAAAAATTACAAAAGGTAAAAAATAAAACCAAATTGATCAAATATACAAGATAAACCTCAACCTAACCAGCAATCGTCAAGTTTAAATAGACCAAATCGCTTGTCCTTCGACAGCGAGGGTCAATTAGCGAAGAAATGGGACCCAAATGTCCCTTTGGAAACCATAGAAAGGAAGAAAACCTAAAAAATCGGCACCCATGCAACCCTATTGTTCAGTCAAAACTAAGAGGGGAAATAGGAATGATAAAATCAGACCAAAGAGGAAGTGGAAGATAAGATGGGAGTTTACAATGATGATCTAATAGAAAAGATATAAAATATCTAGTTTTTACACTAGATAATGATAGAGCCGAGAGGGAGGGAGAGAGGTTTGTGGGCTATAGGGGCTTATCTAGGGGTGTTCGAGTTAGGGGGGGTCACTGGATAAAGCGGATGCACCGATGATAGTTTAGCGAAGGGAGGTTATCAGCTGAAGGGAGCTACGCTGGTGGGATTCTATAAGGGGGATGGTGGTTTGAGAGCATGACAAAGGAGATGAGGGTTAGGGTTCCATTCAAGAAGAAGGAGGGGAGAAGGATGAGAGGTGGTGAGGAAGAGGAAAAAAATGAAATAAAATGGGAATAAATAAAAAAACATAATAATATATACCTAAACATAATTAACAATAAAAAACAATAACAATAACAATAAAAAACAATATAAATATTATTAATATTATTATCCCAATAATGTTTAAAATAATGATAAAATACATTACGCCAGGTTGGGGCATGAAATGTTTCCCCACCATGACATTTTATGCACCAAAATGTCTCTATAATCTTGGCTATTCAATATTCGAAACATGGACACAACTTTTATTTACATGAAACCCCTACCACTTGATAATCAAACACTAACTTTTCACCCAAGACCAGAATACTCAAGACCCATAATACTAGGAAAATGAACTAATGGCATGAGACTCACATTTCGAAACACAACCACAACCTAGAACATACCGAACCACAACCTATAAATCACTTGAGTATTCTGTAGATCTCAAATGAACATACAACATATGAATCGTTGAATTGGTTTACTATCTACATTGATCAGGGTTGGGAGGTGTAAATGAAAATTATATCCATAACAAGAACACCATGAAAACTACGTTCCAATGAATTTTTCTTATTTTGGCCTCCCCACCATATTAGGAATCTAGATGAATATTGAAATTCCCAAATCAAAAAGAATCAGATAACCAATAATGAAACCTGAGGTAGGGGTAATCCCTTACCATCTGAAGTCTCACCTGACTATCATATGGGAATAAATTTGAAATACACATAGCTGGTTTCCCCCACCAAATTAGAAACTATTTATTAAAATGGAACCCAGACGGGAACTCTCAATTCAGTTTCAATAATGCAAATATAATTTCTTATTATGAACCCACCGACATGGGACAGACCCCATCATAGTGAGAAACATCATCAAAGTCCATCATAAAACCCCCTGTCCAAGGGGAAACAAAAAATTAGACATGAGATGAAAGCCATACCAATCCATCATTCATAAGATCCATAACCCTCTAACATCACCAAATGATAATCGACCTGATGTTGGAATTGGTCCAATTAAAAACCAGACATTTAATGTTTCCAAAAACAAGGCACAACCATTGAAATATTAAAAATGGGGGGACCATGAACTCCAAAACAAGACCACCTCTAAATAAAAAACCACATGCAGAAAAAACATAATCGTTATTTTTCCAAACACTAGAGATGACAGGTTGGATATGCATCCCTCACACATAGAAACTTCATGACTATGTGAAAAGATTCCCTCTACGACCTTTGGTTAGAGTTCTAATGTAATGAATCATATGCTACAACAAATTCATGAACTAAAAACCTTCAACTAAGGTTTTAAATTATAGAATGACCACACACAAAATTCCCTAGGTGACCCAAATAGCTACCCCATTGACAATAAATTATATGATTATGATCAATGTCTTTGAGTTCCCAAATCGACCACATTGGGAAAAACATGTGTGTGGTATTAGTAATGAAAAACATGAACTGGAAAAATACACATCCAATAACTTATGCCTATAGTTCACCATGTAAAATTGATAGAAAAACCTTCAATATAACATTGAAAGAATAATATTTTTATTTGTCATAGTTCACTCGATGTGCCCATAACATGTAAGGAGAATGTATAAATCACTATTATGTAGCCCAAATAATTTCCTTCATACAAAACCAAGATAATTTTCTTTCATAAAATTTGGACTTCATAAATAACGAAATAAACAATTGACTTTTTGGAGATACTCTGCAACCCCTATTGAACCTCTTTGACAACATAGAAAACAAGAAAAAATGAAAAAAATAACCCCCACTGCACTGGGGTTCGAGGTAAAACTAAAAACTAGAAATGGACCCTTAGGGATTATTGGAAAATCAAAGAGGTATACATTTAAAAATAATAACAAAACCAACCTATATAACATCACAAAACAAGCCTCCACATTTAACCATAAATCATTAAATCAATCTGAAATAATAATCCATTCTTGAAACACAAACTCGATTAGAAGCATCAATTCAATAGACTAATAGATCATAAAAACAAACCATATCTGAATCAAATAACAACCAAAATAATACCATAGAAATATCATGAACCATACTTAAAACCATCTTTTACATATGATCATTTTCCCAACCATCTCTTTCCAAAACCATCCAAACGCTATATAAAAGGTTTTTAAAACAGACATTTAATTTTAAAAATTCTTAATCCAAATATTACAATCACCTCCCATATAACAAAAATTATTTTGGAAAACAAAGTTATCCTTGAAAACCGAGTAACAACAATTGCTATTCTCGGAACCTCGCAAAAATTGGTTCTTGTGCCAACTCAGGCACCAATTAATGTGTACCAACAACTATCCACATTCAATTACATTCATCCAGAAATGTTGGAGTCCTTATGAATAACAAATAAAAACATAACCTTCCCACTTTTAAAATAGAACATCCAATAAATATTTGAAACACCAAACCAAATTTTCAGACATCAGCTACAATCATGTAATAAAGAATTCTTAAATTCATGTTTTGAAGAATCTCTCATTTTACATTCAACAATTTCTTCCATAAAACCCCCATACACATTAAAAAACATTTTCAATTTCAATTTTCATAAAATATTTTTGGATCTAAAAAAATTTCAAAAACACATTCCATCCCAAAAAAATCTCATTACATTTTTAGACAAACCAATATTTTCATTTGGGAAATCCAATTTAAAAAAAAACAATCACTTTTGAATCCTGATAATAACACCCAAAAAACAACTAATACTCGTAGAATAAACATCCCAAAATAACCAGTTCACTCAATGAATCATGATTCTAAATTAACTAACAAATAACAGATACGCACAGTTTGGTTACATGGTTTGGTAGACCGTACGCCAAAGAGGAGAGAACATAAGATGTCATCAGAGGAAATTTATTGGTTTGCACATAGATTTCCATACAGTTCACCACAACAATGAACCCATCCAAAATTGACACCAAATTTTAAGACAAAATAGAAACACCTAAAGTAGAATATGGACCTCAAAAACATTAGAGATCCAAACACAAACATTAAGGAAAGACCCTCCCAAACCACCAAAGAAATTCATGTGTATTTTTTGAATATGTGGTCACCGAAAACCAACTCATAATTGACCTCTTTAATTCCAAAATTTCAAACTCCAAAATATCAGAAATTCTTAAAGGACTCGGGATAAATGTGGATCTGATACCAGGTTGTCACGAACAGTCTCGGGTAAACCCTGAACCAGTCACATGAAATAGTCTATGACATGTCCAAGAAGGGGTTTCATGATCCCTGTGGGTTGAATACTAGTGTTGGGAATCAAAATTGGATAGTTAGGTATGTATTTTCGTATAAAAATGACAGATAATTGAATTGGAACAAAATAAAATAGAAACCACTCTAACAGAAATAATACAAAAAACTATGATTTAGAACAAACCTCAAGTGACCATGTGGGTCAGTATGGATCAAAAAACAACAAAATATCCAAGATAGATACAAACTAGAGGTACAAAAAACATAAAAATAAAGTAGGTGTGAGAACCAAGATTCTTAGTAGGAATTCCATGAAAAAATAAAGCCATATTATGTTGCCTTTAAAAAGAAACAAAATTATGCATGTATTAAAATAAGATATAATAATGTAATCTTTTTTCATTCATTTCATATTCAAATCAAATGATTATATTGTCTATGAAATGTATTTCTATTCCACTATATATTAAAAATAGACTCCAAGACTGCACTAAAATTTCTATTTGAAATGCATCTAGTTTAGATTGAAATGTAATTTTCCACAAATAAGACCACATTTGTGAAACAACTGAAACAAAAATAATATAACTATAATAGTGGGAAATCACTATGATGTTAGTGTTATTTGGAAACCTAGGATCCTTACACATCAGAAAATTATTTCATAACAACAACAACCAGAAATGTTCTTTTTCCGGAGCCACTAATAGGTAACACACCTATAACCTCGTGGTCTCCTATCAATCATCATTATGTTTTTTTAGTGTTGTTAGCTCAATCATTCTAGATGAAATCGAGATGAACCACATCTCTATGAACTAGATTATAAGACCTAGTCTTTCCCTCGAGGTACCCTGAGGTTACACATGTGATAAATTTTAATTTGTGGTGAGGATTTATAAAGAAATCTAAAATGAACACACCACATTAATTTTATGAAACCTCTTCAACATCTCATGGCCATTCTCCCTCCTTTAGAGAATTCCCCCTCATTCATGTCACACAAAAACACACAAGCATCGTAACCCAAAACATATCACAAAGAACATATTATCACTTATATCACATTTATCAAACTATGGGAAATGCATCATGATGGGATTTATTTTTCCACAAACCACTCTTAATGTTCCAAATGACATAAATTATTTACAAGGAATACTTTTCATTTTAGAACACATAATTACGAGAAATTTTATTTTTCCAAAATCATTTAAAAGATTATTTGAACAAAAAATGTTCAACACATTGAAATACAATATTATACACAATCATATAATGATTTAATTATTTCAAGAGAGTCAAATAATCATTTAAAAACATATTCGCACCAAAACCCTTGCATGGAAATCATGTTGGAAGTTTTTTTGGATGAACCATGAATTTTATTACACATTTATTAAAAAATACCCAAAAGAAAAAAAAAATGTATTTGGAAACATCCATTACTCATTCAAAACAAAATTAGACATACAAAAATGACATAAAGTTCTAACTGGGCCTTTACATTTTCCAACCTAAAATCAACTTTTCTCCTTGGCATTTCCAATATCCTGAATAAAAAAACCTAACACCCTAAAAAAATATAAATAGTTTATGTCGCTAATTTTTCATTATAAAAATTATTTATGATCTATGAAATTAATTTTATTACAAAAAAATCATTTGGAAAACTATTTTACACATTAATGAGACATAAAAATTCAATAAAACACATAACCATTATTAGGAAAATCATACAGGAAAATAATAAACCAAATACAAGTTTTAAAAACACATTGAAAAACATATTTATATATATCACAATGACTTGAAAATATATACATAAAATTTTAATGAAATCACAGAATTTAAATTAAAATCTCAGGCATATGTAACTTTCATCAATACATGCAACTCTTAACAATAGAAACCTGAGACCGCTTTACCTACATGAATATACATTTTCATAAACATATATATTCCATTTTAACAATGTAAATATTCCCCACACTCTGAGAGAATATTCTCAAGAAGGATATACATATATATATATGCTTACCCATGTATATACCTATAGGTCATTGTCACTGATGACAAAACCCACATCGCAATGTAAAAAACACATTACAACGATGCAACAGAGTCAAGAAATTAAAAAATACACCCAATAAAACCATATTTAAAATATTATAAAGAGAAAAAGAATCCCATCCATCAACCATCGAGTTTAAATCCACCGAATTTCTTTTACTTCAGTATTATGTATTGTATGTCCATGAAATTAGACCCAAAAAACCCGTTGAAAACATTATCACATAATAAAACATCATATATCAGCATGAAAATAACTCTAGGGTTCGGGAGAACCTATGATGGGTGACAGGAAGGAAAAAATAAGATCAAATTGGAAGGGAAAGATAAGAGGGGAGAATACCTCGACAACCCAACGGAAAAGCGGGATGTGATCTAATTGTTTCTCTGGAGAAATAAAGAGACGTGATGGATGGAGGGATGCACTCATGCTACATGGTCTTGGATAGGGGTGTGATGGTCAAGGGGGTTCCCTGGATGAATGTGCTATACTATAAAGTTGTCTAGCCATAGGATGTAAATGGGTGAAGGATGTTGTGCTGGAAGGATTCTGGCAAATGGATGCGGGTCCGCGAACTGGACATGGGGAAGAGGGGTAGGGTGCCAGGAGTATATGGGAGGGGAGGAGGAAAAAAGGGATTTAAAGAGAAAAAAAGGATATACCGAGGATAAATGAAACATAATACCCAATACCTAAACATTATAAAAAAACACAAATAATTATAATAAATATATTATTATTAATAATATCACATAAATGTGATTATGAAAAATAAAATTCGATGCGCCAGGACGGGGGGGATGAAATTCCTTGAGACATGATATGGGGTAGTTTTATCAATTTTTGATGTTATAAATTGTATGCTTCACTATTAATTATGAACAAAAATAATGATTTATTGTTTTGGAACATAATTTATAAAAGATAAAAAAATAAATTTGGCATGGTACCTATATTTTGATATTATTGAATTTTTTGAAAATACTTATTCAATAACTATTGAATAACTGTGAAAATCACATGAATAAAAACTATTAGAAATCTATGAATGTTTAAATATAAAATTATGGGGTTTTTTCGTATGATATAGACATATTGTGCTTATCTGTGACTTGTGGTTATTATGTGGTGAAAAATTTGACTATATAAGTTACAAAATAATGTGCGGTAGAGGTCCATGGTTCCTTGCAATATGATACTATTTAGGATGAGTTGTGGTGGCTTAATTAAGATTGTTGATACATGATTGATGGTTTTTTACAATTTATTACTAAGGGGATGCGTCTTTTTTGTTATGTTAGGGATGTGATTTTATGTTTCAGTGATTCTTATATCCCTAGTGTAAATTGTATTTTCATAGTAATGATAAAATATTCACAATGTAACAAGTTAATTGAATATATATTTGATTAAATTAATAGTATTTTTATTTTTTAATTAATTAAAAGATAATATATTGGTTAGAATGTACTAAACATATTTATTATTAAACATGAAGTGTGTTTGATAGTCGATTTTCATAAATTTGGAATAAAATTATTAAATTAGTTGAATGTGGTTGTTATTTTTTTAATATGTATTATTATTAAAAATATTATTAAATAATGTGAATCTTCGAGTTTTGTAATCATTTTCATATATAGTTATTTTAATATAGTTTTTGATGAATTTGGTGGTAGATGATTATTGATTAAGTGGATTTTTTTGTGGAATTTGATAATGAAATTGGATGCGATGATTTATGTTTTCAATTTTTTATCTATTATTCATTTCTTAAAAAATTAATACTATATTCCTATAAATTAATTAAATGATTCGTTCTAATTCCTAGATTTTTGAGTTTTTTTCGCCAAAATCTATAATGTAAGGATTATTACCTCTTATTCTCCACTCATCCACTAGTAGAAGGATATGTTGGAGGTACCCCGTTGGTAATGATTATCATATAGTGATAGAATATTGTTAATGGATATAGTACTATTTTATAATATGTTCTTTATGGTATGAAATAATGCATGGTATGATGAGGGAACAAAGGTGAAATCCCTTGTCTTTATAATATACTATTTCTATGGTTTTGAGGAAATTATTCGTTTTTAGATAGGATAGATAATAATGATGATCGAGTATGGTATGGGGTGGAGGAATGACACCATTAGAGTATGATGTTCCCTTGCAGTAGTTTGGGAATGGAAAGATTCAACTAGAACAATAAATACTATAGATTTATATGTTAAGACTAATAAAAACATTGATTAGGTGTGAGAAGTGGATTTTTGGTGTTATGGTGTGTGGGATAGAATTCAATGGGGAATTTGATAGGGGCTATCATTATCACAACTCACATTATATTCACATATAATGTTATATGTGTAATTTTTCAAGTAAAACTTTTATAATATAGAATGGTATGTTGACCTTTTATTTCAGGATTATTCAGATGGTTATTCATTTTTATATTAGTATTTATCTCTCATATTTTCATGATAAACCTTGTTTATGATCTAAAATATTTTATTGTATGCTCACCCTATATATAAGGACTATATTTTCAGGTTTTACAAAGGGTTTCAGTGAATGAGATAAAAACTACATGTATTTATGTAGGATTCTAGGTAGAGTTATTTATATTAATTTAAAATAGGATATGTCACTGTTTAATAAATTTTATTAATATATTATAAAATGAATTGTTGTTTTATGGTTTTTTAATTTTTTACTTTATGTATTAGTGTGGTTAGAAGATTTCTTATCATATCATCTGATCCTATTTAATCATTATTAATGTTAATGACTCCAATGCATGGGATTTATATATATTTGGTTGTAGTCCCATTAACAGTGCATACAGTAAGCACCATAAGAGTAATAAGCACTCTCTTCAGCACATGTGATGTTGGGGATATTATTTGATATGTTTTCATAAAAATATTAACCTTCTTTTTACCTCAAAGCGTGCATGACCAAAACCACAAATTACATCACATACAAACACACAGAAAAATATCGTCACTTGGAAAATGAAAAAATTTATCTATTTACCTAGGAATAACCAATACTTAAGACGCATTCAATATTAATCCCCACTATATAATACAACATCACTAAGAATCTCCACCAACTATTAAATTAATAATAAGTGTCAACATAAACATAATCATCACATATACTCACCACAATTTAAAATATGGTGGGGGAGGGGAAGACTTCAATTTTACCACAACATCATATATGTTATGCGAATATAACTATAAAAAAAAATATGGTTTCGATGAAAAATGCATGGCACTAGACGGATGTGTATATAAATCATAATCATAAAATCCAATCATAGTCATACATAATCATAATATATGGGTTTAAATCAACCATCCCTAATATTGGTCACCATGGAACCACATTAGAAAAAGGAATGTAACAATAAATTCTATACTTTCTTAATAATATCCACTAGAAAAAAACTAACAAAAAAAAATAAATTCTATATTCAAATATTTTATATATAATATAATTACTAATAAAGAAATAGTTTCAATTTTGAAAATCAAATTGATCCTCATCAAATAAAACCCATTCTTAGACACATAACATGTTTATGTTCATCGTCATCTAATTCAATTTCTGATATTATATCATCACTAAACATTTTTATAAAATTCATCGGCATTCCAATACACATTCAGTATTACTATTAATTGTCGATAACTACTAGGAAACTATGTTAGTATCCAAAAAAATGATCCCTACACCGTGGAGTAAAAACCCATAGATTCCAAAGTGAAATACATCATTTAATCACTACACATATACAATAACATTAATCAATTATCTAGTAAAAACATGTTCTAAAAATATCATTTAAAAAATATATTTCTATTACCCTATTAACTCACATCTAAAACAATAACATATTTTACCACACAGTCATAATGAAATAAAGACAATATATTTATATATAACACTGTATATAATGATTTAATACATTCATCATTTCTATTCTTTGAGGGGTTTCTTCACTACATATTGGATTTATATTTTTCAAAAACATAAAACATCACCACCACTAGTTCAATAAAAAATGTACATGTATATTTATTAGGTGGATTGATTTCAAACATGTAATTTACTTTGAAATTTTGATTCGAATCCAAGATATCAAGAAATTGACTCCATTTTCAATATTCACAATAATTATTATTTCAATGAAAATTATATCTTTTTATTAAATGAAATTATTTATATACCATCAACATTAAAAAAACTATATCCTCCAAATCATTCTTTAATAGAAACATAAATTATCTCTCATAAATATATATTACATTTATAAAATCCATTTATTTATAGTAAGACTAATCACATACATTTAAATGAATTGAGTTATTAAAGGTAATGATTCTACCCATATCAGTTTCTAAAAATAAGGAGTTCTTAATTCAATTCTTCTACTTTATCATCTATAATATTCATATATATAACTATCCAATATAAGTTTGTATGGTTAATTTATTATTAATTTGGAAAAATTATATTATCAATATATTTCACAATTTTTAACCACAATCATTTGTTTCATTATGTATCTATTTGGGTTGATTTCAACATCTTGATAAATTATTCTATATCATTACAATCATGGATGGTTATGTTAAAAAAAATTAACTACTGTAAGTTATTATTAATTTTTCTATTATTGCTTTATATTATAAATTATAATATATATATATACTGTAAATTTTAAAAATAAACTTTTCTTCTATATTCAAAATTATAAAAATTTTATTTTTAACATTTAATTATATATAATATCTCATAATTTCAAAAAAAATTGTATATTATGAAAATATCTGAAACTAATATATAATCAACAATTCCATTCTAGTGATGTTGAAAAAATGATTATATAAAAATGATATGAACCACCTTATGTAAGATACAACATAAAAAATGAGAAAATTTACAACTAAATATTTATTTTAATAAATACTATTAACTAAATATGTAAAATATTATCATATAATAATTATATAAAGTGAAAAAATATATTTATTTATTATATATTGTTACTAAATAAAATTCTATTATATACGGAGTTAGAGTACATCATTATAGGTCGAAATCCAAGGAACTATTATCAATAACTCAAATGTCTTTCATTATATTATATTATTTCTGATTAAGCGTCATTTTTATATGATGGATAAATTCATCATTATAGTGGCATTACAAAAAATCCCATTAGGTTTCTATGTATATTAATTTCATTTACATAATACAATTTTTCTAGCTTCAGTGAACATAAAATATGACCCAACAGGGGTTTTATCTCAATATACCATTATTTTTGTATGATTCTTATTATGAATCTATATTCCTTTAATTGTGATATATTCTATAATATATACTTCCTTCATAAATATTTCCATATAATATGTGTTTATAGTTTTATTCACTTATTTATTGAATCATTTTGATACTACACAATATATGTAACTATTTTAAAGGATCGACCTTCTTTTCATTGAGTCACACTCATTGACGGTAATTTATAAAAATTTATTAATGATATGAGTTTTTTGAAGAATATTTTTATTATACAAAATTAAACACATATATTAAATTGAGAATCTAACATGAGTTTATTTCAGTAATAATTATTATTACATGAGTGTCAAAATAAACACATGAAGATTACTAATATTGTCAATGGAACAATATTAAATTGAAAAACTATAATTATAAAGTGTGCATCATTATAATCTAAGAGATTAATCACCAAAGAAAAACAATATAAAAAATAAATTTTTTGTAAACCAGTCAACATATTATAAAAATAAATATATAACTTTCATGGTGTAATTTTAATAAATAAAATATTAATGAATAAAATTGTATTATATTAGATAATATGATAGTGGAAATAGAAATAATACCATTTTAATTCAAATTTGATCATTAAAATAGTAAACTAATCACCATGAATACAAATATTCCATTAAATATAAAAAAATATAATAATAATTTTTATAATTTTTATTTTAAATAATGTTAAATATTATAATGCTATAAATTTAAACAAAAAAGATTAAAATTTTAAAAGAAATTATATAAATTTTTTTGGAAACAATTATTCTGATATGATTCATAAAAAAAATTATTTCAGTAATAATTAATATCTATGTCAAAAAAATTAAAAAAAATATTTCTATTTTTTAATTAACATTTAGAAACTTCTCGAGGCCAATATTTTTATTTTTATGTTTCGATAATTGATATTTTATATCGATATTATAAATAATTATTTAAAATTAATGCATGTTTCGAGTAATATTTAACATTTTATAATGATTTAACAAACGAATGATTGGTTATTTTTTCCAATAAAGTATTTAATAAAAATTTTAGGTCATTTTAATTCTATAAAAAATATTTTTAAACCAAAAAATGTATTTTTTTGATGAAAAAAATATTAATGTGTCCCTTAAAATAATCAATTAATTTCATTTTTCATGATTATATATTATTTAAAATAAATTATAATTATAATTTGATTTTGATCCTGTAAATAAAATTACATTATTTAAATATTATTTTTAATTACATAATTACATCTATTTAATGGTTTACATTAGACTTATTAATTATTTAATTTTCTTTGATAGATTGTCCCTCAACAAAACCATAACTAAACCCTCACCCTACCTTGTAAAAACACATTACATCCACCTAAAAAATATATGGATAAAAAATACCCTATATCAAATAACATATAATCCTTAGGGACATTCTGGAGTAAAATTTATATGGAACCATTGAACCATTGAATTGATAAATATAATATTTACAATAATTATAGAGTATATCATAATAATTAATTACTAATAATTATGAAATATCATTGAATAAATGAAATATGTGAAATATTATGTAAAATAATCATAAAAAACATTTAACCTATAATAAAAATAATTGAAAATAGAATCCAATGATTATAATTCAGTTGGAGTAAACAAATTTACATAATTGACTTGTATTACCATGATTTGGAAATAATTTTTTTTATTTAGGAGCATAAAATTGACATAATAAAGAAACATTGAAGGAAATGGAATTATAAAAAAAATTCTTTCTTTTAGGTTGACTTCTCTTTCACATTTATCACTATATGTATGTCATTATATTTCCAAAATTTCTCCTTTAATAATTACTTCCATTTTCATTTAAAGGATAAATTTTTTACCATATATAAATACATTTAAGTAACATATAAATATTTTTTAAAATTAAATTATATTTTCAAACAGATCATTGATTCATATTTAGTTATTAATTTTTTAATGAAAAAAATTACATCAATAATTATTTATTCAAACCCAAGGTTTATTTCATGAAACATTATTTTTGACACACTTATAAGACTCATTCAATTACATTGGTTAATTTAATAACTATTATTTTATGTGTTCACATTCCATCCGGAATCAATTATTACTATCATTTTATGATATTATGGGTGGGTATTAAATTTTATGATATAAAAAAGAATTTTTTTTATTTTATATATTTCAAGAGATATTTTGTATCATGTGTGACAATGCTTACATATTTTTACATTTAAAATCTTATAAAATTTTAACATATTTTTTTCATTAACATTATTCCATCAACATCTAATAATATTTTTTATGCATGCACACTATGTATTTATGATTCATTAATATTAATATTCTACAATACATGAATTTATTAGATGATTACCTCTTTATTGTGATGATGATCATACTCTTATGATATGTTTATATTGGTTATTATTGACATTGTACTATTTTAGGATTCCCCTTATTACATCAATGATATTAATTCCATTAATTGGACTATAACTCACCCAATTATTTGATATATATCATATGGCCATTATATATAATTATGTTAAAGTGTAGAATTTATTATAAAAATGATGAAATATTTAAATACTATTTATAATTTATTTTTTAGTTATATATGTGAAAAAATTTCAAAATATAATAAATATTTTAATACATTATTTTAATACAATTATATTTTTTATATTTATAATTATGTAATATTCATGAATGCAAAATATGGGTAACTAATTCTGTATTAAATAATAGTTTATCGGATTTTTGAATAAATATTGACAAATATTTTTAAAATCCATAATGAAAATTCTAAATATCATTAAAATTGTTCTGTTTTAGAAAATTTACTCGAGAACATGGTTTTTGAGAAAAAAAATATTCATATGTAGAAAAAAAATTATGTTTATCTAGAACATATGTTTATAGGTATAATAAATCAAAATATAAAAAATTTATAATTAATTTCTTCGTCACCTGGTGTATGAATAGTAATCCTTACAAAATTCCTAGATAAAATATCATAGAGGGTATTATTTAGATTACAACATGGACTCTAGAAACCATTATTAGGGATATATATGTTTTGAAATTTTTTCTCTGAGAGGTTATAACTTATTAGATAACATGATCTTAGAATCACTATTTGAAAATAAATTCGACACATATAGATCACCTAGGTCATTAAATTAAAAATAATTTTCATAAAATAATAAATAACATTTTCATTATTTTTTGAAATTTGTTTGTTAAAACATTTTATATTCTTGAAAATGGTGATAACTAGAAGAAGATGGACCTATAACCTATGTAAGGGGAAATTTAATGATTCAATGGACATTATTATCTAAAAAATGAGATGTAGTTAAAAACATCATGGTGATTCTTACCCAGTTATCATAATCTATTTACAATAAGAAAAAACACATTGAGTTTCTACCTTAACCCAAGAATGAGAAACTACCTATAATGTCCTTCAGGCACCAAAAACCATTAATTTATAGTTAATCTCATAAAAAACTAGTCCTGGACTATTGTGTTGACCAAATTGATATTATAATTCTCATGATGAACTATTTAGAAAAGGATAAATTCACCATGTATATATACATTTTATATGGAAATGATTATCCACAGTTGGGGTGGATAAATAATTCATTACCAAAGGATTGAATTAGTAATATATAGTGATATGGCTTTATGAGTATATTTTTTAAAAATTATTTATAATAAAATAAATGAATAATGTAGAGACCCGAAGCATGACGTACATGGACAATACATTACTTTTGCGAAATACTTAATACATAACAAAAACTGACACACAAGGATCGTAACCGTTTTGTGTCTTTGGAAACTCGGAAAAAAATCTTCTAATCATGGTGAAAGATCTTCAACATCTCCCAATAAAGATCTTCCCCTTTTTTTATTACCTAAAATTTTTCATTATATCCTCGGGAAAATAAAACATAAAAGGGGTGAGCTCAAATTCCTAGAAAGGGTAAACATAGAGAACATAAAAAATCCATAAACATTTGAATGCAAAAACATGAACAACAAATCTAAACATCAAAATATTTAGAAAAGACATGAATCATGGAAGTACGTAAGGAATATATCATATGGGAGCATAAATCATGATAAAATAGCATAGGAATAAAACATATAATTGAGGAATCCATTAAGCATATGTAATGATTTCCATAGTAGCCAAGGAATTGCTGCCAAGACCATCATAGTGGACAAAGTCCCTTTCTGAATCGAGTTCACTCCTCGTTCAAGTCCTGTAATAATGAAACAGATTAACTTACCGTTCCAGCCATGTTTATCTCATGAGATATAAATCTTTACCCATTGAATTGGAGGGATATATAAGTCCCACCGATCTCATATTAAAATCAATCTTTCGTGTTCCACAAGAAAAACATAAATCATTCATCATAACCCAAGAATAAAATGGGTTTCCTAAACATCATTCGATCATAACGTAATCCATACAAGAAAATTGGATATCATTTCATCATTAGAAAATTCAAACCATTTTAATTAGAGAGACATTATACTTGAAACATATACATATGAAATAATGTCATCTTAGATGAAAATTGGTTTTGATAAAACACATGAAATGAATTCTTGAGGAAAATATCCTTTTTTCTTCAAAATTATATTCTTTTAACAATATTTCATGAAATTTTAAAATAAAAGGATTTTGTTGAAAATAGTCATGAAATATTTTTGAGGAATCTTCGTGAAAATAAGGCTTTATAAAACCATAAAAATCATTTCATGCCGTATAAGTTAAAAAAACATTCTTCTCGTACTTTTGTCAGAAAAATCAAAAAGTACCATGTAGGGTAAATAAATGAAAGATTCCTCCATACCATGGGGTAAAATTCAAATGGGTAAAAAGGAAATTAAACATAAATGAATACTCTTTTATAAATCATGAACATTGATGATAGAAATAACCCCAGCAAATACATACGAATAAGCAATCTCGAATAAAAATGAGATTTGCACAATTATCCTTTACCATAGGTCTGATATGCTTCGTATGGATCCAAACCTCTTGTATAATGATTTAAATAATTTCATTGACTTATTAAATAATCATATTAATTTTTATCAAGTCATATATGTTTCTCTTAAAACTTTATATTACCCTTTCTTTTGTAAATTCCATATTAAAGTAGCGTTTTGGGTAAAATCATTTCATTTATCGTATGTGTTTTTATTTTTCATTCTTGATATTATTACATATATCCTGATTTACATAATTCCAGAGTGTAAAACATGATTTATATATAATATATATTCATCATATACATATATATTATAGATCTATAAAAATAAAGGAAATACACCGTTCATGGAGATGGTAGGTCATACATACGCACGAACGATGTTTTCGTTTCCTTATTGAATTGAATGAAATTAAATGGATGAAATATATATATATATATATATACATAAATTTATTATCATTATTATGTCATATATTTCATTATTATTCATTATATATACCTTATAATCATTCATGAATGGTTAATCATGGAAAATGAATCTCATCGCGTTCGTGGAGACGGTAGTCCGTACGTACGCACGAGCGATGATATCATTCCAATATTCATGGAATTGTATTAAAGTGTATTTATAATTTTAAAAAATAAATATCACATTAATATAATCATATATATTCATTACTTTCACCATTATACCCATCTAGGTACGGTGGTGGTTGAAAATAGATTACACCATGGCGTGGGGACGGTATTCCGTACGTACGGACGCGCGGTGATTTCATTTTCCGTAGGATGGATAGATGGTGAAATATGGTTGTTTAATACTTATAATAACATATCAGTATATTATTGAAACTACTGTAATTAATTAATAATGAAACATATAAAGAAGAATATGTGGAAGAAGAAATAAAGTTGAAAAAATCGGTAATAGACATTACCTCTCTTTTGAAGCGCCTCTTTGAGACCTGCTCTTAGCGCACTAAAATTTGACTTTGAAGAAGACAAGAACCTCTAGGATGTTTCCATGTAAGTGGAGAAGAGAATTTGGCTGGTTGTTTCCGAGATTTAATGCTCAATGTGGTGTGAGGAAGAGAGGGAGGAGGTGCCCTTTTATAAGGAAGGAGAGGGGCACCTTTGAAAAAAAATTATATTATTATAAAGTCATATTCGATTTTTAATAGCTCCAAATTGATTTATTTAGAAGCTAATGTGGGGATGGGTCTAAATACTCTAATCCAATATAATTTAGACAAATTTATGTTTCCCTTTTAACCTTATCATTTAGATTTAGCCTTAAGTTAAATAATATTACTTTTACCGTGTCTTTTTGTTTTCTTACACTATAAGGTTAATAAAATTACTATAAAAAGCCAAACGAACCCCAAGTTTATTATTATTAATATATATAACCTTATCTAGGTCATTTGGACAAACCTTATATTTTTAGGAATAAAATAAAAATTAATAAAATAATACTTTTTTTAAATACTATTTTATGTCAATTTTGACATTATATGTTTATTGATTTTTTTGAAAACCATAATAGAATGATTAGTTAAAAAAATTTAAATAAATAAATACTAACATGTCATATTAACCTAAATAATTAGTTTAATTCATAAGAAGTATCAAATTACAATTATTTGGGTATTTATAACCTCAATTATGTCAATATTTCATTAATAAGATAATTACTAGATCACCATTGTGTCATAAATAAATTAAGTTATTTAATGTATAAAAATTATAAATAAAATACCATTATGTAGGAAATATTTTTAGCCTTCTATTGAATTATTATAGTTTAATTTATATTATGTATAACCCTATATTAAAAACGATTTACTTATTAAACTTTGATTTTAACTATTTTAACCATTCTTTAAATAAATTAATATTAAATGTCCTAATCTACTCCACATGGGCCTAAATGGTCATATTTTATACCTAAGGTTATTTTTGGTCGAATTACACTTATCCAATAGAATTAGGACATGTGTTAGGGTAATAATAATATCATTTTTACCCTTAATTATCCTATTTACTTTTAACCGTGGTAAATAAAAGTAAAAAGTTATTATTCAACAAAAAATATTTTCATCTCATTGAACCACATTTTAGTCCTTGATATTAACCGTGTCTCTCGGATTTTTGAAATTCCACTAACAGAAGCAGTTAAATTTTGTTTTATGAAAAATTCAGTTTTTTAACTACCACTTAGTGGTTTCACTATTCATCAAAAAATGAATGTTTCCAGAAAAAAAAGTAGGCCTAATCTATATTTCATATTATGAATTAAAAAATGATTTCTATTTTACCAAATTCAAAACATATCAGTTTCTATAATTAATTTAAAAATTAATTCCCATTATCAAAACAAATTGCATGTTTTTAAGAGATAATAACTATCAAAAGATTGACACTTGTTTATGTCTGGTTTAAATGTGAAATTACATCCAATGACCAACATTTAATTAAATGGTAAAAATATATTCTAAATATACTTTAAAACCACTCAAATTAATAACTTATCACTATTAATTATTTTGATTAAAAATGTAGTTTTTTATTAAATTTTTGTAATTTTCACTATTCATTAAAATATGAAAGTTATCCGAAATGTACCAAAATTTCACCCTAAGATAATTTCAATATTTCGAATCAAAATATAAAGTCCATTTTGAAAGATAAAATTTATAAAATTTCTAAAAGAGGGTATTATTATTCATAAAATCTAGTTCATAATAATATTATAATAATATCTCATTTAGTAAAACTCGGTATTGCATACTACACACGCTATCGAGGAAGGTATTTATTGCGTGTAATGAAAACCAAGTCAGGTATTCTTATTGTGCAAGCTCCTTTTAGTGTGGCGTACAACCCAGGACATTAATGAAATAAAAAAGAATATTTTTCATAAAATCTCGGGGTGTTACATTCTACCCCCTCTTAAAATGAATTTCGCCCTCGAAATTTGTCGGGGTTATAAATGGTTTACTACTCAAAAGTTTCTTTAATAGAAGCCCACTTCCTAAAAGGGAATAAAAAAATTGGCTTTAAAAACTAAAGTATGAAATGTAACGGTTACCCAAATTAACTCATCAATGGGTTTTCACGTAGAACAACATAAGTGAAAATATGGATATGGAAGAAAAATATAACCATAAAGTTCTTATGGAGAGTGTAAGAGAACATGGCTATGAAAAATCCAACAATCACAGAGCCATAAGTTTGTGAGGATCAAGGGTACCATCTGATTCATCAGATATAAGGGCACTAGGACAACATTTTTGGTTTTCAAGATCATTTCCATAAAGTTGAAGTATTTGAATTAGAATAAATAATTACTTTAATTTGGTAAAATATCACTATTGTTCGTGCCTTGAACAATTTCCACTTCATCTCTTAAAGAAATTATGTTTAATTTGTTATTCGTGAAGTGTTAGCAGATCATGTGATAGAATTACGGGTCGTTCCATCTGTCTCAAACAAAAGGTTAGCAAAAGTTATTAAATATACAGAAGTCAGTCTATAGTGATATTAATCATATATGGTTCCTAAAATGGACTTATACTTCATATATAATACTGCTTAATATAATAAGACTAGTTTCTACTAAACATGGACTTCTTAAGTCGCACTTCGATTGTGGGTTCGATTCCCACAGCCTTGTCCGACGCGATGGGCTGTCGCCCGTCCTGCAGGTTGTCCTTTTTTCTAAAACTACATCACTATAACATCCCATCAATAATATCAAAAAAAAGTTCTTTCCTTAAACAATACTAACTTATCTCCAACATAATCCATTCCAATCATTATCTAAAATACTTCGGTCTAAGCTCATAGTATAAAGAAAATTATTACTTGGAATTTCATCAACCAATATTTATTTATCCCCCATATATCTTGTTGGTCACATTCCAATCCTGTGAATACCTTAATCATGTATTCTCTTGAAAAATTAATACCCATTAAACCATAGTGAAAACATGAATGCTGTCAAAATTTAACTCATTCAAAATACCAGAATCCAAAAATTCTATATACTCAAGCCATGATATAACCTTCTCTGTATATTAGTCATGAGCTCATTAATACTATCAAACATTTAATTTTCTCCTTATCCCTTCATTATACGCATATCATCTACATTTAAAAAATATCTGAATAACCTTTCATGGTTATTGGTACCATTCATTATACACTTTCAAAACTTAAGGAAAGACAGCAGTGTAACAATCCTTAGATGTATCTTTATTCCATAGTACCATGAGATTACATATACAACATTACACTTGATAAACATGTAATCATTCAACTACCTTCTTAAACCATTGACCGAGCTTCAACAATTTATTCATCTCACATACCATTTGTAGTCTCTTCATCATCATCAACATAAATACTACCCATAAGACCATACTGATTCTCTTAATGAGACTTTCCATTAGGTCATTGGTTTGGAAAATGCCTTTACATTCCACATTTAAAACATTTAACCATTGTGGATGTCATAGAAATACCATTATCCTCATCCATGGTGTTAACAGAATCATTTCCTTTGCACTTACTAGATTTATGTCCTACTTTTCCACACCCAAATCATCTTCCAGTTCCTTTGAAAAATTCTCCTTGATGCCTCTTCCCACATGATTTACATAGGGGAAATTGAAATTTTGTTCCTCTATGATCATCCTGAAACTCCATCTTTCTCTTGTTATATGAGTCAGGAATCTTACCAAATTTTAGTTTATTGATCATATTATGAGATTGCTGATTTGGCATAATAATGATGTTTGGACTTCCAAATCCCATTTCATTTTGTTTCTCATTAAGAATATCATTCCATTGTCCATCATATCCTCCATTATCGTGAATCATCTTGTTTCCAGCCATTTTATAAAACCCAAAAAGAATAGCGTCAGAGGCAAAAATCATAATAAATGGGGAGAAACTTCAATATCTAAAATCTTAGGTTAAATTCTAATATCTTTATCGTAGTTCCAAGACTATATCCTATACGTATACTTATCCTTAGGGACATCCCTAGACATACCTTAGAAATATCTCTAGGGATCTCACTAACAGTTTTCGCATCCTAGTTTCCAAAAGGATAACTAAACCTTTTCTCTGATACCAACTGTAGGGACTTGAAGATTGACAAACATGGAAAATACATTACTTCTTTGGAATACTTAATTCATAACAAAATATACAAACAAGGATCGTAATAGTTTAGTGTCTTTGGAAACTCGGAATAAAATCTTCTAGTCGTGGTGAAAGATCTTCGACATCTCCCAATAATGATCTTCCCCTTTTTTTCTTACCTAAAACATTTATTTATATCCTGGGTAAATGAAAACATAAAGGCGGTGAGCTCAGATTCCCAGTAAGGGTAAACATAGATAACATAAAACAATCCATAATCATTTGAATGCAAAAACATTAACATAAAATCTAAACATCAAAATCTTGAGCAAAGACATGAATCATGGAAGTACGTAAGGAATATATCATAATTGAACATCAATCATGATAAAATATCAAGGGAATAAAACATGTAATTTTGGAATCTATTAAGCAGATGTAATGATTTCTATAGTAGCAAAGGCATTGCTGCCAAGACCATCTTAGTGGACAAAGTCCCTTTCTGAATCGAGTTCACTCCTCGTTCCAGTCCTGTAATATTGAACCAGATTAACTTAGAATTCCATCCATGTCTATATCATGAGATATAAATATTTACCCAATTAATTGGAGGGAGATATAGGTCCCACCCATCTCATATTGAAATCATTCTTTTGTGTTCCACAATATAAACATAAATCATTCATCATAACCCAATAATAAAATGGGTATCATAAACATCATTCCATCATAACGTAATCTATAAAAAAATATGGATATCATTTCATCATTAGAAAATTGAAACCATTTCATTCATAGAGTCTTGATACTTGAAACATACACATATGAAATAATGTCATCTTAGATGAAAAATGGTTTTGATAAAACACTTGAAATGAATTCTTGAGGAAAATATCCTTTTTCTTCAAATACATTTTCTTTTCACAAAATGTCATGCAATTTTAAAAGAAAAGTATTATTTTGAAAATATTCATGAAATCTTTTGTAGGAAGCTTCATGAAAATAAGGCTTTATAAAAACGTACCTCGTAGGGTAAATAAAATAAATATTCTGTCCATACCATGGGCTAAAATTCAAATGGGTAAAAAGGAATTTAAACATAAATTAATACACTTTTATAAAACATGGACATGGTTGATAGCAATAACCCCAGTAAATACTTACGAATAAGCAATCTCGGATAAAAATGATATTTGCACAATTATCCCTTACCTTAGGTCTGATATGCTTCATATGGATCCGAAACTCATGTATAATGATTTAAATAATCATTGACATATTAAATGATCATATTCCGTGTTATGATATCATATATGTTTCTCTTATGACTTTATAATACCCGTTCTTTTGTAAATTCCATGTCAATGTAGCGTTTTGGGTAAAATCATTTCATTTATCATATGTGGTTCAACTTTCCATTCTTGATATTATGACATATATCCTGATTTAATTAATTCCAGAGTGTAAAACATGATTTATATATAATATATATTCATCATATACATATATATTATATATCTATAAAAATAAAAGTAATACAACGTTCATGGAGACGGTAGGCCGTACATATGCATGAACGCTATTTTCGTTTCCGTATTGAATTGAATGAAATTAAATAAATGACATACATATATATATATATATACATAAATCTAGTAGCATTATTATGTCATATATTTCATTAATATTCATTATATATACTTTATAATGATTCTTTAAGGGTTAATCATGGAAAATGAATCTAATCGCGTTCGTGGAGACGGTAGTCCGTACGTACGCACGAGCGATGATATCATTCTCATATTCATTAAATTGTATTAAATTGTATGTATAATATTAAATAATAAATATCACTTTACAATAATCATATATATTCGTTACTTTCACCATTATACCCATCCAAGTAAGGTGGTGGTGGAAAATAGATTAAACCACGGCGTGGAGACGGTATTCTGTACGTACGCACGCGTGGTGATTTCATATTCCATAGGATGGATAGATAGTGTAATATGGTTGTTTCATACTTATAATAACATATCTGTATATTATTGATAATAATGTTATTACTTCATAATGAAACAACTAATGAAGAAGAAGTGGAAGAAGAAATAAAGTTGAAAGAATCGGTAACAGACATTACCTCTTCTTTGAAGCGCCTCTTTGAGACCTCCTCTCAGGGCTATAAAATTGGTTTTTGAAGAAGACCAGAACCTCTAGGATGTTTCTATGGAAGTGTATAAGAGAATTTGTCAGGGGTTGGACGATCTTGAAGGCTCAATGTGGTGTGAGGAAGAGAGGGACGAGGTGCCCTTTTATAAGGGAGGAGAGGGGCACCTTTTGAACAACTAAAAATATTATTTTATTATAAAGTAATATTTGGTTATTAATAGCTCCAAATTTATTTATTTCTAAGATAATGTGGGGATGGGTCGAAATCCTCTCATAAAATATAATTTAGACAAGTTTAGGTTGCTATTTTAAACATATCATTTAGATTTAACCTTAAGTTAAATAATTTTACTTTTACCATGTCTTTTTGTTTTCTTACACTATAAGGTTAATAAACATACTATAACAAGCCAAACGAACTCCAATTTGTTTATTATTAATATATATAACCTTATTTATGTCATTTTTTCGAACATTAGATTTTTAGGAATAATATATCAATTAATAATATAATATTTGTTATAAAAACTATTTTATGTCAATTTTGACACTATTTGGTAATTGATTTTTTTAAAATTATAACAGAATTATTAGTTAGAAAAAAGTTAACTAAATAAATACTAACATGTCATATTAACCAATAAAATTATTGGAATTCATAAAAAGTCTAAAATTACATTTATTTGGGTATTTATAACATCAATTGTGTCAATATTTCATTAATAAGATATTTACTACATTATCTTTGTGTCATAAATAAATTAAATTATTCAATGTCTGAAAATTATAAATAAAACACCATTATGTAGGAAATCGTTTTAGCATTCTAATGAATATTTATAGTCTAATTGATCTTTTGGATAACCATATATTAAAAATGATTTACTTATTAAACATTAATTTTAACAATTTTAACCCTTCTTTAAATAAATTAATATTAAATGTCCTAATCTAATACATATGGGACTAAATTGTCATATTTTATACCTAAGGTTGTTTTTTGTAGAATTACACTTATCCAATACAATTAGGACATGTTTTAGGGTAATAATAATATCATTTTTACCCTTAATTATCCAATTTACTTTTAACCGTGGTAAATAAAAGTAAAAAAGTTACTATTCACCAAAAAACATTTTCATCTCATTGAACCAAATATTAGTCCTTGATATTAACGATGTCTCTCATATTTTTGAAATTTCACTGACAGAAGTGGTAAAATTATGTTTTATGAAAAATTCAGTTTTTTAACTACCACTTAGTGGTTTCACTATTCATCAAAAAAATGAAAGTTTCCGGAAAAATACCAAAAATTAGGCCTAAATTATATTTGATATTATGAATTAAAAAATGATGTATATTTTACAAAATTTAAAACATATCAGTTGAATTAAATAATTTAAAAATTAATTCTCGTCGTCAAAACAAAAAGCATGTTTTTAAGAGATAATAACTATCAAATGATTGACACGTGTTTATGTTTAGTTTAAAAGTGATATTACCTCCAATGGACAAATTTTTTATTAAATGGTAAAAATATATTCTAAATATACTTAAAAACCACTCAAATTAACAATTTATCACTATTAATTATTTCGATTAAAAAAGTTGTTTTTAATTAAAATTTAGTAATTTTCACTATTCATCAGAATATGAATGTTATCCGAAAGGTACCAAAATTTCACCCTAAGATAATTTCGATATCCCGAATCAAAAAATGAAGTCCATTTTGAAAGATAAAATTTATAAAATTTTAAAAAGTGGGTATTACTATTCATAACAGCTAGTTTATAATAATATTATAATAATATCTGGTTTAGTGAAACTCGGTATTATATACTACACACGCTATCGAGGAGGTATTTATTGTGTGTAATTCAAACCAAGTCAGGGATGTGTGTTGTTCAAGCTTATTTTTGGTGTAGAGTACAACACAAGACATTTCTGAAAATACAAAGAATATTTTCTATAAAATCTCGGGGTGTTACAAATAATGGTATAAATAAAATTCAAGCAGCTAAATATAATTAATTGTGAACCTAAAAAAATATTAGGAATATATCACATGTTTTTTAAGATACACCAAATATTTTATTAACATTAATAGTATCTAAATAGATAGATTAATTATTTATTATAAACCATTCCTTAAAAATGATATATCAATCTATGAAAATAGGTTATATAATGATTTATATTTATTTATTCTCAATGTAGAGTAGTGTTTGGAGAATATACCTATGGCCATTAAGATATAAATAATATAATTGATTTTTTTGGGATGATAAATTGATAGTGGGGGATGGATGATCCAACCACCAACATGATGAAAATCTGGGAAGAAGCCTCATGGTAATTTCCTCAATTGGACATGGAAATAGTTAAATTATGCGATACAAGGCCACTTAGATCAGGAATTTAAAATGGAAATGATAAATCCATCCAATGTGAATGAGGAAAAAATAATCCTCCTTATATTCCAGCCATAGTGCAATACTTCAACAATAAGAAAATAAGATATTATACAATATATTTTTCTAAATAATGGGAATGTGAATGTAATATTTATAAAAAACTAGCATTGAAAATTTGGAAAAGGGAATATGATTCTATAACTTCTATGGAGGTGGAACATAAAAATAATTTAATCCATGGTACACATTCTATTCACTATAGATTGGAAAAATTATTATTTCACTCTCATTCTTCTAAGTACATTTATTTCAAACAAGATTTGTAGAACCATTAAATCACATGTCTGAAACCATGAAGTACATATATAAATAAACACACCTACTATATTGATCAATTTAATAGTGTGTTGGAGTCTTGTTATGTTATAATATGTTGGATGATATTAAAAATTAATATCACAATACTTTCATGGGTGATATTTGAATATAAATGGAATAAATATATCTAGTGAAATATGGCTAATATAAAATATCAGGACCTAGAAATCTATTTTCATATTCAAACTTATCTCAACATACTATAAAAATGAAATTTTATATTGTGAACAACCAGTGAAAAATATATTAAAGGTGTGTGTATTGATACCCAGTGAAGAAGAAAACCATTCCCAAACTATTGTTCCAATGGAATGAACAATCATCGAGGAAATTCATATTTTAATGGACTATATTGTTGTATTTCTTGAAATGTTAGTCGGTATTCCCCTATAATTTGAGTTAGTGTTATGAATAGAGCTTGTAATCAGAGCCACCACTATATCCATGTTCTCCTAAAAGATATCATTTACTGAACTGCATGAGTTATCAGGGATATTGTAAGGAAATTTGAACATTATTTTCATATTACCAAGGACATCACCTTTGGGGTCACAAATTCAATTTTTCAACAAAAATGTTGTGTTAATTTTTCTATTTATAAAATACCATGATCAAAAAATGGAGAAAAAAAACTAGAATCGCTTGTCAGGGATTGGTGACTTGTCTGATATACTATAATGATATCATTACTTTCCAAAGGGGTATATTCTTTCTGAATATCATCAAGTGAGGATACATAGTGAAAATTTTTAAGGGGACTCCTTATGGAAATTCTATAGACAATTTGAGTTCAATGTGATTCCTCTATCTTTTTCAATTATCACTATAATATTATTATATTTTATGAATATTTTAATTAGATAATACATTGAATAATTTTTGTTGGTATTTATTTATGATATTATTACATAATTCAATGAACTGTGGTATTGTGAATAATGTTAATGGATTGTGTTATTGATATTATGATATATAAAATTGTATTATTTTCCCAAAAGTGGGAATTTTGGATTTAGAATGCCACATTCATAGGGAGATCATCAAAATTTGGGGTTATTTTTATGGACCCCTCAATTAAATTTGAAATTGAAGATTGGAAGAGACAATAATGTGTTTAACAAATCTATATATTTATAGCATATGTGGACACTACTTATGTTTATACATCTCTCTATGTTATTAGAAAATGGTTTATGTTTTTCTATATGGATGGATTTTAGGAATTCATTAATGATATCATTAATAGGTTAACCACTATTCCATAAATCACAATAAAATCATGTGGCAATGAGTATTTAATATATGCTGAATTTTCTAAAAATTTTATGGGTTCTATACACAGATAAGAACTTATGGTCTTATCCTTATCCTCCATGCAGTTAAATATCATTGAGTAGAACAACATGACACAAGATGTGTATTTAGTATTTGTGATCATCATCTTGGTTATTTTGTTGAACAATCTATTTGGTGTGATGTGATACATATATAAATATCCTCAGAGACTAAAAAATATCTTAACATATAAATATCTAATCATGTGTCATCCAATATGGATATTGATGAAAAATAATATAGTGACACTATTAACTTCCATCATAGAATGGTGAAATTTTTTTTGGAGATATTAGAAGAAAATAACATATTACTGCATCTATTGTACATATTGATAGACTCCATGTTTTCAAGGATATTCAATGGATTTATATTGTAATAATAATTGATGGTAATAAGCACTATGATATCCATATAATTTAAATAACATTTGTCCAGGTGAAGGCAACCTAGATATAAAAGGATTATTGAGAGCATAAAAATTTTGTGGAAGATGTAATGGACATGGATCTCCATAGATTCAACATTTTTTATGAGAGTTTATTTTTTATTAATTTGATATTATATTCCTCCTATATCACATGATACAATGAATTTCGTTTTGGATAATCCACATAGCTCCTATTTGACAATAAATCCATGATGTAATAATAATTACTGTGATCATGAAGATCACTTATATTGAGATAAGGTGAAGAGGGGTATCACTATATACACCTAAATTTTTATTTCATTTTAATATGTTAAACTATTTTCTTATAATTATGAGGTAATTATTAAAACATTACCCATATCCGAAAAGAGAGAGAATGTAATCATTTAATCTTTCATGGTTCTCCCTAAGAAAACCAATGGATGAAATCAGAAACTATTTGTTTTGGATTGACTCACAATGAATTCTAACATCATCAATATTTTGGAATATTACTAACATTAAAAACTTTCTTTAATACCCATATAGTATTTGGTGGGTTACCTGGGTTCCAACATTCAATTTCCTCTCATCATGAATGAACGTTTACATCTAGAGTCTTAAAAAGTATTCACTATGCTCTAGATATTTCATTGACTTTCCATATAGCCTAGAACAACCAAATAGTAAGATAATATTAATAGGTAATTTAATCATCCAATGAGAAATTTTGAGCCAAGAAAAATGGATTTACTAGGTGGGTGATATCATAATCTACCACTAGTTGAGTTCTCATAAAAATCAAATCACACTAATATTTTTATATAGAAAAATATGATTATATATATATATATATAATGATGAATATATTATATTTTTTGGAATGAACATGGTGAGTTAAAAAGACTTTGACATGAACCTGTGTTAAAAATAACAGAAACGGTTTTACACATATAAAGAATTACAAAAATTATCTAAGTCAATTGAAGATCTATTTTCATAGAGACAATGTTTTATAAAACAAGATAACATACAACGTAACAGTGCTATGGAGTAACCATAAATATAATGTTGTTACTATAGAAGTAGTGTAAATGAGGATCCAGAGGTCCCCAAATATATTTTAAATAACCAATATGATTTAAATTTTTATGATTCAATTTATTTGGAGGAATTAACATAGAAATATATGCATTACAAATGATATTTTTTATAAAATAATTTATATTATATATTTTTGTATCATACTATAAAATCATATTTAAAAACTAAAAAAATTATTCCCATAATAGATTTCATTACTTTAGTCAAAAAGTAAACACATTAAAAAAATAATATTATATTGGGGAAAATGTTTAAAATGAAAAAAATTGAATAGGAAAACATAGGTAAATACAGTCTTTTATAATTATCACACCCTAGAAAAAATGTATCAAAAAAGAATATTATTATTTCAATTTATATCATAAAAAATAGATATTTTTTATATTTATCTGTATTTATATTGTATATTGTATGATTGAATTATATGGTATTTATATGATGTATTATAATCATTGGAATAGTAATGTGGTCATTGAAAGTAGTAATATGGCTGTTCAAATAGTATCATAAACAATTAGAATAATAATTTTAAATAAGTATTATAAAATATTTTTTTTTAAAATATTTATATTGTGTAAATTATAAAAATATAAATATTATTATACCCTAAGAGAAATATAAATAGAAAAAAAATCAACTAAAAATAATTTTTTTTAAAATATATTTTATGGCCCATTACATTATTAATTCTTCCTTAATACTTAATTAAGTATTGTAAAGTCATGTAAATTCCATATAATATTTTTTATTAATATGGAATTATTATGAGACTTTGATAATTGATAGAACATGATTCTGATGCCCGGAGTGCCCAAAACAGAAATTCGAACTTTTTTAAGTTATGTTCAGTAAACGTGCAGGAGGGAATTTATATCATTTGAACCGCTTCTCAGATTGAAATTTCATTCATACCATTGTATTTTCAGTGCAGTGATTCACTTAGTAATATTATAACTTCGACCAGAAAGAGTCAGATGAAAAATATAACTTTTCAAATTTTTGAAAAAAATTATAAAATAACTATAAGTAACTTATTCTTTTTCTTCCACTATTGACCAACATTTAGATGAGCCATATTGTCACGACGATCCATAAATGAGGGTTATTTAATGGATCGCCCCTTTTTTTGTGTTTTCGCAATGGTCATGTGTTTAATAGGTTCATTAATTAAGATTCAATAGTGAATCACAATAATGAACACAACATTGAGGATTACTTCTTTTATTAAAGGTACTATTGGAAACGGAAATTTCTAAATCATGGGGGGAAGATCTGACAAAACACGGATGACGTGGCCCTCTAAGAACGAATAGTGATCGATCGACAAATTTTTGGGGGATTCGAACAGGACATCGACAAACGACTACAAACATCTTCAAATGTGGATTCCTTCATTTTTCCACAATATATTCCACAAAATATAGGGTGGGTAATTAAATATATTTCTATGTGTATTATGATTCCTCTCATCCCATTCTTGTAAAATAAAATGACCACAGATCAACTGAATTACAGGTTGATCTGTGACTCATTTATTAAAGATGGATATTGCTATGGGGTTTTAATTTTGGGGCATTTTTAAACTGTTGTTGATTATTATTCCTCATCATTTGTTAAAAGCTAATGTGGATGGTGAAAGACTATCCCAAAAAGTCATGGACCCTCTGTTGCAGTTTGGTTTTGAGTTTTCATCATGGGTGACCATCAAACGTGGTGTTAAGGAGATTCTGATTGATTTTCATTGAAATATGAGACCCGGGAGGGCTTTAGGCTTATATATGAAAAAATAGACCACTGAAGCATATTTGGTGGCCAGGGGAAGCAACCGCATGTGTGGAACCACTGGGAAGGTGGCACTTGTGACCGACAGTGGAAGCTGGCCGAGCCGACTGCGTGGAGAGGGTGGCACCCGTAGGCCATGCAGTTTCTAGAGACATGTCCAACCGGGCCACAGTGGTTGGAAGGCGTGGCACAGATACGCCACACGGAAGAGGAGTGGCCCGCTCGAGTCGCTCTTCTATACGTGAATTGTCAGTTCCATCTAGCCAATTCAGGAGGAGGGAGACGACAGGTTGGCGCCACTATCTGGCCGAACCAAACCCACTGGGTTTGGTAAAGTAATTGGCCCACTTGAGGGATGGGATTTCCAGGTGGGTGGGACCCGCTAGGCGGGTCAAGTTCTCCTGCTGGGTCAGACCCACAAGCCCAACTGACTGACTTGGATAGACCCCTACTGAACTTGGATACTACCGGTGTCATTTCACTAAAACCTAAGTATGTCACACATCAAGCGTTTGATTTATGCACCGTCCGTGGCACTAGATCCCTTGGGATGAGAGAGTTTTTATTGAGATAATCCACTATGGTTTTGGAAGAAGTTGTAATATGGACGAGTTCGATCGGTCTTGAATCCAACCAGGCCCTATTTACATTTTTTTTCTAATAACAAACAGAGCGTTCATCTGATAGGCGTGCCTTCAGTCAAGTTGGAACCCATACAAAAATATTTCTATTTGGATTACATATTTTTGGGACTTCATGGTGGTTGAAGGAAGACCAATATTATGAAGAGAAGATTCTCTGAAATTCAAGAACATCATTTGAAGGAATCTTATGGATGGGTGTCAAGTGTAAAACAACCATATGTGGATCAACATGAGAGCATCCCTCCATGGATCACTAGTAGGGAGACCCTCTGTAGATCAGAAATAGAGGGACCCTTTGTGGATCAACTTGAGATTGACCCCATGTGGATTTACATCAATTTGACCCTCTATGGATCAGCAGAAGTATGACCCTCTCTGGATCAGTAATAGAGTGTCCCATTTGTGGATTAGTAATATAGCAACCCGTCGTGGATCTGCAGTAGAACATATAAATAGATTGAATTGATCTTGATCAAGACTAATCATTTTTATTATTATTATATATGTTTTATACCTTATGTGGAATGTCGTTTAACTTTTTCTTTGTGATTGAGATAATGGTTTGGGGTTGTTACATTATGGGATTCTGGGAGACCTTTGGGTGTCTCAAGGTCCCTAGTTTGAATTGAAATACTCTCCCATGCAAGGGAATCACCCACACCTTGTTGTGTCTTTTTCAGATGAAGGACAACTTGACAGATACTTCGGTAGCAAGGGATAGATGGTTCTCAGATGTTATTGATAGACTTGAGGAGTGTCACTAAAGTGGGTTGATGAGATATACCTACACATTAGGTAGGATCCTTGGTGGATGACCTCTGCAGAACATTTTTCACTTCTTGTGGTACTTTATTTTTAGTTGGGATTGTATATTGTCCCTTTTTACGTTCGGTTCAAAATTTTAATATTAGAAGTTATACTTTGTAGTTTAATTTTTTGGTATACCTAGTCTCTATGTAACCATATTTAAAGTCAATTCCTATCCTATTTGTGATATTACTTTTTTGTGCTGATCCCCAAACCCTGTCGTATAGATGGAGGGCATGGGGTAGTCATGAAGAGAGCCTCGGGGTATGGGCCATGACAAAGTGGTATCAATGGGTAGTCAGTTCTACCAGATAAATAAGGTATCCAGGTTTTCAGTGGAACAATAGTCTTATTTTTCCTAAGTTCATATTACATTTCTTGGAGTCCAATGATGGTGTTTTGGGGCATTGTATCCATACACATGGTCCCTATTTTCTTATTTTTGAATAGATACACATTAAAACTATTTTCCTGTATTTCAAAAATGTTTTTATTTTTATTTCTTTTGAGTCATGTCACCATGTATAACTAATTGATCGGGGCCCAACAACTTCTTCATAGGATGCTACAGTGGAGACAACCTGTGAGTATTCAGGTGGAATCCCAATGACGGTCAACCGATCTATGTCGCATCAGTGCATTGCCCTCTTATAGAAAAAGCACATTCAGGTGGTGTACCAGCATAACCAACACCATTAGAGAAGTTCTTTTCACCAAACCCACCAGTATACTATGAATGCTGACTGAGCGCGCTACACAAGTACTAGAGATGGTGGCTTTTTAGTTGTCTTGGTGAGACGGATCCGCAAGCAGCTGATGACTGGCTGAAGGCTATGGCATGAGTCTTCCACTTGGTTGGGAAACTTGAAGAACAGATGTAGATCCTAGATGCTATTCTATTTCAAGGATCCACAGGGAGGTGGTGGATCCTGATGCCCCATGATCTCAAAGAGGTGTCTACTTCTTGGTTATACATCGAGAGCCTCTTCAGGACGGAGTTCACTCCAATGACTTTACATTCATTACGTATTCAAGAGCTTCTGCACATAGAGTAGGGAAGCCTCACAGTGGATCAGTACATAGTGAGGCTCACTAACCTCTGTTGATACTTCATTGACATGGTATGAGACCCTTTCTTCGTGGCTCAGACCTTTGAGCAAGGACTCCGACTGGAGTTCCGTGCATTGACGATATCACTCAACATTTTGATGATGTTTGGAGTACTAGAGAGATCTATTTTTGAGGAAATATTTATAGATGAGTAGTAACCTATGATTAGATCCACCATCAGATGATAGGATGTTGAGTCATTAGAATCTGGTAGTAGGAAGATGACACCAAGGCCAAAGTAGGCCAAAACTATTGGAGGACGACCCTAAGATGTTGGGCAGAAGAGCTAAGCTCACATGGAAGAGGAGGTCAACAGAGGATCATACTGTGCTACTTTTGTGGCAGGAAGGGTCACAAGGCTCTCAATTTCCTGACCCTCTATACTAATGATCAGAAAATGATCAAAGAACCAATGAGGAAAAGGTATTGGTAAACTAAATGAGGTCTATAGGGTGTCAGATGTGGTATCATAATAGGCCATCTAATAGGTTGTGGGTGAAAGTTTAAGGTTCTACCACGCCGACCCCCAGGCTATCCACCCCGACCTCATAGAGTAGGTAGACATGGATGAGATCCATGTATGGTGGAAGAGGCTTATGAACATGGAACTCGGGAGATGATTCAGGGTAATATCTGTGTCAAATCTACCCCAGTTGTTGTTCTTATAGACATTGGTTCCAATCAATCATTCCGATCCATGACTCTTGTTAAGATCCCTTAGAGTATGTTGGAGGAACATGCTCGATATTTATGATTAGAGACTCATACAAGAGAGGATTTGATGATTACTCACTAGTGAAGAAAGTGTGAGCATACTCTAGGAGACTAGAGCATCAGCTGAGATAACCTTGTAGAGGCATTGATCCCTAACATCATTGTCGTGGGAATGGAATGGATATCCACAACCCATGTTCAGATCAATGGTTTCATTTTCAAATTGAGGTGTGTCTGCGAGGAATGGACTAGGTTTTACATCACTGGTGAGAATGGAACCTATGAAATTAATTATAGAATTTCTCAGATGATGGTGAAACCAATCACTAATCAGGTGGCTGGTCTTACCCTCTGTGAAGTTGATGAGGGGTGTACGAGCTATCCTATTGTGGTGGACCAGAATGCTGATGTATTTCATGAGGATGGTCTAAGACTACCTCCTCATAGATAATAAGACTTCTTCATCTACCTGTACCCTGAGACGACATCTCTATCTACACCATCATGTTGGATGGCTCCCATGGAGCTTTGTGAGGAGAGGTTACAATTAGAGGATTTATAGAAGGAGGTGTCTATAGAAACTAGTGTCCCACCATGGGCGGCCTCAATTTTGTTTGACAGGAAGGCAGATGGGGTTTTGAGGCAGTGTGTGGACTATCGATGCCTGATCCAGGTGACCATAAAGAACAAGTATTATCATTCAAGGATTGATGATCTCTTTGATCAGTTGAATGAAGCATGATTGTTTTCTAAGATAGACATTAGATCAAACCAACATCAGTTTCATGTACTGGATGAGGACATACCAAAGACAACTTTAGATGTGGGTATGGCCACTATGAATTCTTGGTGATGCATTTCAACCTGACTAATTCCATAGTAGGGTTCATGGGACTCATGAACATGAACTTCTAGACTAACCATGATCTCTTCATGGTGGTATTAATTTATGATATATTGGTGTACTTTTCAATAGAGGAGGGGAACACCACACATCTACATATAGTCATTGATACAGTCCAACAGAACCAAATTTATGGAAATATATCAAAATGCTATTTTCTGGATACAAATGATAAACATTCTAGGACATGATATCTTAATGGATGGAATTTTTGTGGATCCGGATAATATAGAGGAAGTTATTTCATGGGAGCCACCCATAAGCATGACCAAGGCGTTGGGTTCCCTAGGGTTGGCTGGCTACTACCGAGAATTGTACCAGAATTTTCCAGAGTAGCAACACCATTTTCAGCATTGCCATAGAATGTACATCCCTTCATAAGGATGAATAGATTCCATCAGGGTTTCTAAGAGCTGAGGTGGAGACTGACGAGTGCCCCCATCTTGAGGATACCGGAAGAGGAAGTTGGGTATGTATTCTAATGCAATGCATGAGGGACTAGACATGGATGTTTCCTGATTGAAAAGGGAGCAGTGATCGCCTATGACTCACGAAAGCTAAGGAGACATGTGCAGAACAATGCATCACATTTCCTGGAGTTAGAAGTAGTGGACATTTACTTGAAGATGTGGTGACACTAGTTGATGGTTGAACGATATACTATTTACGCTGAAAAAAGAGAGTCTATGGTATATCATCTCATAGATGGACATGAACATGAGACAATGACAATGGATGTAGTTCCTCTAGGACTATGATTTTGAGATATTCTATACTTTGAGGAAGGGAAACATTGTGGTAGAGACACTAAATAGGAAGTCGAGATTTCAATTATTGAGCTAGGAAACATGACATCAAACCACTTTGCAGAAATTATTTGTGGATATAGATGGAGTGGTATACCTCTAGTCTATGACTGTCACTCCACCATTCCTTCAGCGAGTTTGGGAAGCACATCTTGGGGACATTGACTAAATGATACGACATGCTCATATTTCTTCAAGACATGAACCTAATGGATTTATAGATGGTGGGGAGAACATCGTTCTTTTTAGAGGACATACCATGGTACTAAAGATGTTTCGGGAGGAGTTGTTGATGGTGTTCAATAAATACACTATGGAAGAACATACCTAGTGCGGAGAAGATGTAATAGGACCTCCGATTATAGTATTGGTTTATAGGGATTAACAAATTAGTGGTATTGTTTGTTTAATTATGACTTACATTCCATCAACTGAAGGTCGAGCATCAGGTTCCAACAATATTAGAATATTCATTAGAGGTTCGAAAATAGAAGTGTGATTTTATCTCCAAGGGCTTTGTGACTAGGTTACCATGCATGTCTAGGGGCCACGACTCTATCTGGGTGATCGTTGACTGACTCACAAAGTCATCCCATTTTCTACCCATCTGATATAATGGATCAGTATGGGGCATGTGATGCCTCTATGTCCCTAAGATAGTACAACTTCACAGTGTACCATCAATGATCGTTTCATATCATGATGCAATTTTTTAAATTCCTTTTATGGACGAGATTACAGGAGGTATTTGGGACATAGCTATGCTTGATCCCTACCTTCCACCCTCAAATAGATGGTCAGATTCGAGTGGAACATATAGACAAATGAGTACATGTTTCGTGCTTGCATCCTTTTTTTGGCTGTAGTTGGGAGGACCACTTTCCACTGGTTGAATTTTTTTAAAAAATCTATCACTCCACCCTCGACATGGAACCATTTGAGGCCTTGTACGGGAGACCATGAATATCCTCTCTAGGCTGGACTGACCTAGTGGAGTCACCACTAATGGGTCCAGAGTTTGTATGAGCTAGCACTGAGAATGTCTAGATCATCCAGGAGTGGATGAAGACAACACAAACAAGGAAGAATTATTATACTGATAGAAGATGATTAATTTTAGGGTTTTGAAGAGGGAGACAATATCTTTCTATGGTTCTCACCTCATTGAGGATTGCAGATATTTGGCTTGGGTGGCATGCTATATCTATGATTCATCTGACCATTATGTATTCTAATTAGAGTTATTTATGTGGCATACCACTTAGTTATTCACGCACATATGCAACGATTACATGGGATTTTTCCACCTATCCCAGCAGAGGATATATATCCATGATCCTTCTCACCTAATTGACTGGGGAAAGATGAACATTTACAATGGGTTGACTATTACTATGTTTTTGGTGGAGATAACAGATCAACATGAGTGAGTCCTTCATGGATGGCCGATCACTCTAATTTTAGTTTGGTGGAATCATAAGAACCTCAGTTAGAGAACATGGGATCAGGAATCTCTGATTCATTCTCTGTACCCCATTTGTTTCCTTATCTTTTTTTGTGGCATTCGGGAATGTAATTCCCAATGGTGGGGAGAATGTAAATTCTCATAAATTCCTTATAATTTTTTTTTATTATATGGAATTTTTATGAGACTTATATATTGAGGGCACATGATTCTGATTCCCGGAGATACTAGATAAAAAGTCTAAACTTTTTTAATTTGAATTTAATAAACATGAAAGTGGAAATTTTTATCTTTTGGACTAGCTCTCGGATTGATATTTTGAGGGAACCGTTGGATTCACATCACCAGGATTCTATTAGGAGAAGATTAAATTTGACCGGCAAGGGCTGGATGAAGAAGATAATATTTGGACATTTGGAAAAATAAACAAAATAACTACATAAAACTTTATTCTTTTTCTTCCACCATTGAGAAGATGTTGGATTAAAGTTAGTTTTAGGATGGTCCATAAATGAGGGGATTTTAATGAATCGTCCTATTTTTTGTGTAACCGCATCACCAATGGTTTTAAAATGTTCATTAATTAATATTCATTAATGTATCATAATAATTAAAACAAAGTGAATGATTATTTCTTTTGTTAAACAAATCGTAGGAAAATAAACTTCCCAAACCACAGAAGGATGATATGATGAAATTCTCACGACATCACCCTCCAAAAAAGAACTGTGATCGGTCGATAGACATCAGAGGATTCAAACCGAACATCGAAGAATGACGATGAAAGTCTTAGAATGATGATTCATTCCGTTATCCATAATAGATCACATCGAATCTAGGTACAATAATTAAATTGATTTCTGAGTGTTTCAGGATTTCACTCATCGTGTTATTGGAAAATACAAAGAACATAGATCAACTGAACAATAGGGTGATCCGCATCATGTTAATTTATGTGGATAGTTTAACAGGGATTTTATTTTGAGATAATTTTAATCTTTTGTGGATAATTATACCACCCATTTGATTAAATTCTAATATATAGGGTGTGATCCATTAAGAACAAGGCTCAGACCCTTCGCCACTCTCTGGTTTCATGTGTCCTTTATGGGCGACCAAGGAACGTGGAGGCAAGGTGATTCTTTGGGCTTCACAATAAAAGTATTTTACAAGGAGATCCCTAGGCACAGACGAGAAAAAACAGACCACCAGAGCATCTCTAGTGGCCCATAGAAGCAACAGCTGGAGCAACACCATCGACATGATAGTGGCTGATTGAGCTCTTCACGTGGAGATGGTGGTACCTGAAAGCACCATGGAGGATACAGTCACATCTAGATGGGCTTGGTGGGTGGAAGGAAAGGTGTTGAACCATAGGGTGGGAGAGGTGCGGCCGGCTTGGGCTGCTCTGCTAGATGTAAACAATCAACTCCATTGATCCATTTTGAGATAAGAGGTGGTTCCCCTTTGGCATTGCCAGCTGGTCGAACCTAACGAACTGTGTTCATCCTAGAAACTAGTCCACTTGCGGGCTGGGTTTTCCTTGTGTTATGGACTTGCCACCTAGGTCGTACCCCTATCGGACTCAGACCTGTCGTATCCTATTTCACTAAAACAATAGTATATCACAAATCAGGCACCCTATTGTCATACCGTCTATGGAGTTGGGACCCTTGGGATGAGGATGTACTTTTTCAGTACTCCGCATGGGTATTGAAATAAGTTGGAATAAGGATGATTTGGATTAGACTTGAATCCAATAATCCCCTATTTATATTTTTTCTTATAAGATATAGACCAGGAGTCTGATTGATGTGCCTTCTATCACTTTGGAACCATTACAACTAGATAGTCATTTAGGTTACATCATCATGGGACTTCATGGTGGTTGATGTAAGACCGATATTATGAGGAGAAAAATCTCCAAAACTCAAGCGCACCATGTGTGGAATTCATGTGTTTGGTTTTCAATGTAGAGAAACTCTCAGTAGATTGACATGATAGAGAACCTTCGTGGATAGGCAGTAGTGCGACCCTCCATGGATCAGAATTATACTAACACTCTGTGGATCGACCAGAGGGCGGCCCTCCATGGAATTTCTGTAGTGTAGCCCCTTATGGATCACATATAGTATGGCCCTTAGTGGGTGGGCTGTAGAGAAACCCCTTTTTGCATAATCATTATAGAGAACCTCTGTGGATCAGCTTCAGAACCACTAAAATAAAATACATTAATTTATTTAAAGACTAATCATCCTTATTCATGTTCTCCAAGTTTTATACCAAGTGTGATATGAATTTTACTTTATGATTTGTGATTGAGATAATGCATTATGGTTTACATTAATGAAATCATGGGAGACCTATGAAAGTATCAAGGTTGCAACTGGGTGTTGATATACTCACCCCTTCATAGGTATCACCCACACCTTGTGTTTCTTATGTAGATGACAGATAGCTTAAATAATATTTGTGAAGGAAGGGCTAGACGTTACTCAGAGATGATTGATAGATTTCCTGAGTGGTAGTGACAATGGATGACGAGTTGTACCTACCCTTCAATTTGGATTCTTTGTGGATGACCTGCAGAGCACATTTTTCCATTTTTTGTACTTTCTTTTCAATTGGGTTTGTGTACATGACATTTTTACATCCGATTCACATATTTACAATCATCAGTTCTACTTTGATGTTTGATTTTGGCGTGTACCTAATCAATGGTTTTATATGATTAATGGAAATTCCTTCCCTTTGTGGGATTTTTCTTTCCTGTGTTAGTCATCATCCCTTGGCCTATGGAAGGCATGCATGTAATAGTCACAAAAGATGCCCCACGGTACGATTCATGACAACTAAGAATGAATATTATTTTAAAAATATGAATTTAATTTTTTATAATTAGTATGTGGAAGTATATTAATAAATAATTATTGATATTTTTGGAAGGAACATCAATTTTTTGTGAATAGAAAAATTATTTATTTTCATATACCACATTTTTTATGACATAGTGGTGATGTAATGATGAAATAATAAATTTTAAATGGGTTATTATCAATCTAATATCAATTTAATATTATATTTTTGTGAATATAAAATAATTATTATTATTTATGAATAAGAAAATTATGTTTAGCAGCATAAAATATAAATATTCCCATTTTAGAAACAATCATTAATTTTTCACCATTACTTTTGAATAAAAATAATAATTTAGAATATAAATTAAATCAAATAAAAGAATCATGGAATTTATTAAATTGAATTTAAAAATTTTAAGTAAAATAAATATATAATACTAAATCTAGGAAAGATTTATTTATTACAATTTTACCTTTTAAATATATCTCTCATTAATTATAAATAACTCATCACCCTGGCCTGGGTAAACCACATACCATGCACTTAAAAATAAATGATTATACCCAAATACCTACTATAATAAATATTATAATCCAAAAGGATGTTGTGGCGTAACAAAATAATAGAATTGATGAACTCAAGTTCTATAGAAATGAAGCAACATTAAGAACAAGGTAAATTGTAATCACATTGTCATTCTTATTTTTTATCTTCTCTTTCTCTATATATTTATTAATTTCTTAACAATGACTTATATCATTAATTTAGTATTATGGTAAAATTATATTATTGGTATTTACATAATATTATTGATATTTTTATGATACTTTTATATTTCATACTTCCCTTTTACTCTCTTTTGATAATTCCCCATAAACCTTCTCTTAACCACCCACATATATGATTATAACTCTTTAATTTTAATCTAAATTTTAGATTATAATAATAAATTACATGTAATATATAAATATATAAATATATATGTTTATAAAATTATATAGTTAATCTAAATAATGTATAAATATCAATTTAGAATAATAGATAAATTGAAAAAATATGAGGTATTTTATAAAAATATGGGATATTTTATAAAAAATATGATATAAAAATGTTTTAATTTTAACAATTTTAATTTAATAATATTGGCGAGTGATTATTAATGTAAATGGATAAAAAGGAATATAATGTAATTATGGTCATGTGTTTCAACAAACATATGTGTAATATTAGGTCACACACAATAGATGGAAAAATAGATTTATGTTAACAGGATTCTCGAAGATAATTCCCTCTTTTTTACTTATCTTTACATTTACATTATTATGAGTATGCACGTTCTTAATATTACCATAATTTTTCCATTATATATAATTTTCTTTTATTTTTAGTAAAATAATTTTTAAATAATATATTGTATTTATAATCTAATTACATTGATTTCATAAATGAAGGCATTCATATAAAAAAAATTATTTCAACAATATTTATTTTTTTCATTGTCAATTAAAAAATATATTTTATGAAAAAACAATAATGTTACATTTTAATAATGGCACCGAAAAGGATATTACTAAATGAGTATTTAATACATACCTTATGAAATATATTCCTTTACATGGGTTTGTTTCATGATTGTGATTGTTATATATTCACTTTCAATGTGGAATGCATGATAATGACCAATTTAGTATGCGATGAGTGGTTCCATAATTATAAATCTCTTCATTTAATTTGTTAACGGTATTTTTCTATGGATATTATTTTTCTTTTTAATAAACAGGATATTATTGTTGTTCAATATTTTGAATTTATGATCTATGAACCTGGACTATGTGTGATCTTGATTAATGATTTGTCCAAACCTACGAGTAATATTTAAACACTATTTAATGATGTAACATTATTATAAATATAACATACTATCTAACAATTTAAGATACTAATGTTGTGATTATGATGATGATGATGTAAATATGATATGTATATATTGATTGTGTGAACAAATGTACAATTAATCCACGTCCCTTATTTCTACGATAATATTAATCCTCTTATTATGATTATTTTTCTCACAATTTAATTAGATGTATATACTAAGGTGCATAAATATACTAAGTGTAATTTTATAATATATAAAATAATAATGACTATATATTTTAATATTTTAATGTTTTTCAGTATAAGTGATGTATGTGCATAATTTTAAAGGGATATTAAATGTCTGGATCCTAAAATGTATTAATAATATGTTTCTTATAATAAAAATCATGTAATAGTAACTTTATAGAAATATGTGTCTCTTTATTCGATTGACTATGGTTTCTGTAACAAGTTATATAAAGGATAAATGAGTATTATATTAATAAATTTTAAATAATTTTAGTTTAATATTAAATAGATTTCAAAATAATATAAACCCTTAAAATGTAAATTGTTAGTTCCTTTCATGATTTTTTTCATAATAAACAAAATTGATGAAATTTATTTATAATTATTTATGATTATATTCTCTGAATATACCATTAATTAAACATTTTCAATTAATAACATTATTTTTATCCAATTAAGAATTGAAAAATTAGATATTGTGGTCACATATTGTTACAAATAGTAAACATGTAAGATATCAATCGATAATAATATAAAATAATTATTAAAAAATAATGGTATTATAGGTTTCTCATAACATGTGGATTAATGACCCAATTTACCATATATTGTAAATAAATCCAATAAACAAATATTTAGTATATCAAACTATAAGCATTATTTGTTTAAGAGACATCATTGATTAATCATTATATATGATAAAATATCATAATCATATAAAAATTTGATATGATTTATTAAATGATCATATTCTAGGAAAATCATTTTATTATTAATGAATCGATCCGAATAACATTTTCTCATTGGGGGAAATGCCTTAAATTGTATTGGTATTACTCCATAAATTAATATCTTTTTGCAATTAGTTCAGTCGAAACCCTATATGACATTCTCTGTAGATATATGAATCAATACAAAATTAATTGGGGCATTTGACTATTAAATTCCTAGAACTCAAATAATGAAACCCCAGAATTTTTTAGATGAATTGTAAAATAATCATCATTTTATCATAGCATAACCCATATGAAAAAAATAAATTTCATATAAATTTATTCACCACTTAAAGATAATCCACCCAAATAAAGAACAAATATGGTTTTCGTAGATCTTATCCCAAGGTAATCATATGAATCAAAAAAGGATATTTAAATTGAATGGATATGAATTTAAATGATCCTTCAAACCATTTATTAAAAAATTAATGAAAATTTATAATCATTTGATAGTATTTTAGATTAATATTTCATGAATATCAAGAAATTACATTTAAATAAAAGTAACATTGGAATATAATAAGCATGGAGTAAAAATAAATAATGATTATGATGATGGGAAAATTAAATAACGTGTTATTAGTTAAAAATATTATTCCTTCCACACGTTTTTTTTTCAAAATACCAAAATAATCCATTTTATATATCATTTTTATAAAATCATATTTAAAACATTGAAAATATTATTTTATATGATAAAATTATTTTAAAGACTTTTTGGTTCATAGAATAGATAATAATTTATACAATTTTAATCAACAGTGATATATATTTAATGGTTCATCAAATAATGCCGAAAAAATGTTGGCATTCCATTAAAACAAATTATTGATCATTTCAAGTATGAAATACATGATAATAAATGGAAGAAAATTTAAACCACATAATTAATCATTGTGCAATTAAATATATGGGATTTAAAAAATTCTCCCATATTTTATCAAAATTTAATTTTAAAATCGGTAATCTTGGAAAAAATATGATTGTGATATAAATAATTTCCTTAGGTATTGAATTTATTCATTATCATTTTTCATATCTTTTTTGAAAAAATTAATTTTTTTATAAAACTATTCTATTACCATTTTCATCATTATCATATCATATAAATTTTAATTATAATTTATAATTACATATTCGGAATGTAATCCTCATTGAAATGAATAATTTTGAGCTAACACTTCTATTTACCTTGCACATTGTGGTTCGATTGATCCTGACCATGAACCTAAATTGTGGTTTCTTCATTTATTATAATTAAATCATCAAATAGTTATCATAGTTATTTTTTAAATATTAATTTATAATGATTTATAATGTTGCGATGAAAAAATATTTATGTTGCATCATTGAGATGGTAGTCTATACATATGGATGAGTAATGATTTCATTTTCGGATGAATAGAAACAAATAAATTTAAATTATATTATATAATTATTTTAATATAAATATATAATATGTATCATATTTAATCCTAAAAAAATTTATTGGCACTTATGAAAGATAAGAATTTATCATATAACATATTTTATAGTAAAATAATTACATATCATAAATAATAATTTATTCTAATTAACTAATGGTTTATTATAAATGATATATAGATATATAAGATGGTTATTTTATGAACATTGTGGTCATTTTTCTTTTATTAACACAAAAAATACTCACTCTATTATGTATTGTATGATATAATGATCTTAATAACATAGGGAAATGAAAACATAAGATTATTGTGAGATGAATTATCTAATAAGGTTAATGATATATGAAATCAATATAATATCATAGGTGATAATAAATGAGCCTATTGGTTTTGGTCAATATACATAAGAATTTTCATAATAAAAAACAAAAACATCATAATTCCTGGAATATGATTTGCTAAAGAATAAAAAATAAAATTTAATACTATAGAATCACTAGTTTAAAAGAACACTCTCTAATAGAACAACACATTATTCAGAATTAGTATAAAACCAAAAAACCATGAAATTTAGTATAAAATTTATTTTAAAGAGATTGAATTTTAGGATAACACAATTATATAACACACTAAAGATAAAGTAAAATGTACTCAAATAATAATAACTAATGTGGTATAACCCATAAAACTATTAATTGATGGGTAATATTAGACCCTACCTATCATCATCCATACATCATACATCAACTTGTAATCTTATAGTTATCTCATTATTAATTACAAAATGAAATAAAATTAGTTTTATAAAACATTACAAATGAAAATAATTAAAATTAAATGCATAATGGTCTAGTGGAAAAGGGATTTGTTTTTTTCAACACATCATCACTATCCAAGGGAAATAATATGTGTTTCACAGGGATTCTGAAAAGTAAATCATTGATATTCATACAAGAAATGTAACATTATAATCTAATGTAAAATAAATTGATGTCCAATGCCATATTGTAAATTTATATTTCAATAAAATAAAATTAGAATAATAAAGAATACAATACTTACATGATAAAGAAAAAGGGGTAATGTTGATGATTAAAATTTCCAAAATCTATAGGTGTATGAAATATATGTGATCAATATGAAATAAACTAATTAATTTTTTATTATTCACAATGTAATGGAATTAGTTGAAAATATAGGTTCATACATGATGAAGAAATAGGATTGAAAATTTTAGTGAAAAGTAATTATTCTAAAATACAAGGCGATTACCTAAGAAATCTAGATAAATATGAAGGGTGGTTATATTAGATAAATATTGTTGATCATTAGTAATATTCTAATGGATAGTGATTTAGATGAAAAATATATTTCAGGATTATAGGAAATAGACTTTTTTTGAAGAAATATTATTGATAGTTCGAAATTATTTTATGATATAAATCGTAAAAAAATATTTAAAAAAATTTAATTTATAACATACAACAACACATTAATAAATTATATTCTAAAATAAGAAAAAGAAAATATATAGTGTTTACAATTGATCTTAATAATGGTAATATATTTTATTTTTAATGAAAAAACACAATAAAATTATTAAAATCAATTTAAAAAATTCTAAATATAATGATGTTTAATTAAATGGCACAATATTTTCTTTTTGGAATATGTAATTGATTTTTCAAGACAATTAACTTAATTATGAAATAGAAAATGGTGTATCCTTAATGTGAATCATAGACATGTTCATTTTCAATTACCATGAAAAATTATATGAATTTACGATTTAGTGTGAAATTAAATATTTATTGGATGGAGAGAACTATATTATTATAGAATTTAAATAATGTGAGGATTTATTAATATTATTAATAAAAAATGTGTATTAGGAAAAACAATATTGGTTTGAAAATAATATTGGAAATAAATACATTATAGTTCGAATAATATTTTGATCATAACAATGTTCAGGATTGGTATATTGTGAAATGATCAGAATTTATAAAATCTACATATTTTTTCATTTCACAAGAATACTATATGATAGAAAAAGTTCACTATTATATAATCCCATCATATCAATAGTACGATGGTGAAAATTAATAAATATGACACCTAAAATTTAAAACTATATACCTTATTTTTATACTCAATCACATGATCTATATACTCTATATTAATACCCTAAATATATTAATTTTATATTTAAATTATTTTTTCTTATAGAACCCTTTTATGATAAAATTTTAAATCATTATCTATAATTAAATTATATTGTTATTTTATATTTCCAATTTCAGGTGTTGTTAATCACAAAGGTTATAAAATAGATTCATAATATAATTATATATATTTATTTATTACATAATTTTCAACACTACGTGTTAAATAATGTTACTATAGAAAATAAATTAAAAAAATTGTGTTTAAATTTATATTCAGGGGTACTTTAATTATTATTCTAAAGCATGAAATCAATAATAAACAAACTTTTGTTGATTATTCCATATTGATGTGTGATTTTGTAATTAAAGAATGAAATATTAATGTATATTATATAGGGAAATAATAATTAACAACATTTTTATGTCATAACATATATGTTATACTATTTCCTTAATTAATCATATATAATTTCTTAGCATTATTCAATTTGGTGGTCAAACTAACCACAATCATTATCACAATATGCCTAATGGATGATAGTGAGGTGATTTAGATAAAATATCATTATCATAATAGCCTAATGATAAATTTTATTGTTTATTGGTTTTGTATATTATATATATTACTGAATTTTAATAAGAATTGGAAGATTTAAAAAATTACATAATTTGAATTCAATATTAATCTGTTAGAATGTACATTTAAATGAGTTAATTCATAGTAATCGTTTATTGATCATAACAAACATATTTTCTCAAATTTATAATTACATTAAGATAGTGAAGTCATGTAAATATTTTTTTTCCATTTAGGATAATATCATGAAAAAGAGTGTATGGATGTAATGAAAATAAAAAACTGAATTCAACCATTTCATGGAGGTGGTAGTCCATATATATGCATGGTTGGTGATTTCAATTTTTATAGAAGAAAAGAAATTTATAAAATATTTCATCAAATAATAATCTATAATAAATTAAAAATATCATATATATTTATAAAATTCATCATTAAGGTGTGTATTTAATGGAGGATAAGGAAAATGAAAGTTGATGTTTTTTTGAGAAGAAATTATACACACACATAAATTATGTTTATAATTATTATTTAAGAATATTATTGTTAGAGATATTAACATCATTATAATTCAATAAATATATAATAATGATCCTTGTGTGGTTATTATGGTATTTAAAAAAATGAACAGAAACAAATAGAAATTGTAATTAAGGGTTAGGAATGTAAGAGATGGTGTTCCAGAACACATTTTTTGTTATTTGATTTCAAGAATATTTAATATATTTAAATATTAAACATATAGATTATTTTTCTCCATGACTATAGTGTAATAATGTCCCATATTTTTTTTCACTTTGACTAGGTCATAGTAATTCCCCACTCTGACAAGAATCGTGATGTGCTGTGACAATATTCATAAATATAGTTATGTGGTTGGATTCCACACTAAGATGGCAAACATAGTATACATACTGTCAGGTGTGAGTACTCATAGGAAGATGAAAATTATTTTTATGAAGTTCAAAAAAAGTAATCTCCATGATGGAAGATTATGATAACATACCCTCCTATTGAAATTCTTCATTATTTTTTGTCATTGTATATTTTTATACACAAGCATGTGAAATGTTCCCTAGACATTAATATTATCATTAATACATGTGACGACCTGTGAACTTGGATAATCTAACTAAAACTATCATTTTGATAGTTGTTGGGATGTATGGTACATTGGGTGCATCATGAATCACATGTTTTTAATGGATAACTAGAAGACAGCTTTTTTCCCTTCCATTTATGGATCTTGATGTCTTAGCTCATTGATTGAAAAAGAACGGTCAGAGAAAATTCCATTGCCATGGTGGTAGGATGTGTTTATTTATTGTTGTCAAAGAATGACATATCAATCATAAAGTGTAATGACACTACCATGAAACCATCTTTATGAGATATTGAGACAAAGGAATTATATTATATAGTGATCATTCATAAGTGAAGGCCGTTATTGTTAATTTATATTATTATTATTGGGCTCCATGAATTGTTATTTGAAATTACTCTTCGACAATCGAAAATCCTACATAATGACAAAGAGAACTAATCCAAGAAGGTCACCCATTATGTGTTTTTTACGGTCTCGATTAAATTCTTGTTGAATTTAATTAATGGAATATATAATATTCCAAAGTCAGCGGAATAATCTTATTCAAGATAAAACTATTTAATAAAAAAATATTTATTCAATTGAATGTGAATTAAAATATGATTTTTATTTAATTAAAAATTTAATAAATATTTATTTACTTTTTTATAAATAAAATATTTATTTAAGATAAAAAATTATTTTATTTATTTATTAAGTTGTTCAGTAAATGGATGTGGCGTTAGAGTGGATGAAGGATTGTCTAATATAAAAGTAATTAATTTTCAATATGGTAAATAAATATTTAACATAGCGGGGAAAAAATAATAAAAATGTTGTAAAAATAATGTGAAATGAAATTTAATTTATGATTTTGTTTTTAAAAAATTGAAGCACCACAAATAATGACACAGTTATTGTTATTATATATCATGGGTTTTATATGGTTATGAATGTATATAATTGATGTTATGTAATTAAATATTATGACCGAATCCTCATTTTGATAAATATATTGGTACACTTATTTTTCCATGTACCTGAAACCGGTGATGTAAGTGAAATTCCAAGTAAAATTTTTTCTCTCAACTCTTCTCCTCTTTCCCTCTAAATAACGATAGAAATTCTTCATGATCGAATAACCAGTGGTCAATATTGACTGCCAAAATAAATTCGATTCATCGTGCTACCACTTGAAAAGTGAGAGGAATCAAATAGAAACCACTAGAGCACGTGTGGATCTGCGGAAGAGGTATTCTAGTTAGGATCTTCACAAGTACAATGAAAAAATCCAAAAGGGTCATCATGGAAGATCAACATTGTAGAGACCCAAAGATTGACGTACATGGACATTAGATTACTTTTTCGAAATACTTGATACATAACGAAAAAAGACGGACAAGGACCGTAATAGTTTATTGTCTTTGGAAACATGAAAAATAATCATCTAATCGTGGTGAAAGATTTCAATCATCTCCCATAAAGATCTTCCCATTTTGTTTTCTAACCTAAAACCTTTCTTTAAATCATGGGGAAAAGAAAAAATATAAAGGGTGAGCTCAAATTCTCAGTAAGGGTACGCATAGATAACATAAAACATTCCATTAACATTTGAAGGCAAAAACCAGAACATAAAATCTAAACATCAAAATCATGAGAAACGACATAAATCATGAAAGTAAAAAAGGAATAGATCATAAAGGAACATCAATCATTATAAAATAGCATGGGAATAAAACATGTAATTGTGGCAAACCATTAAGCACTTGATATGATTTCCATAGTAGCCAAGGCATTGTTGCTAAGACCATTTTAGTGGACAAAGTCCCTTTCTGAATCGAGTTCACTCCTCGTTCCAGTCCTATATCACTGATCCTGTAACACCCCAGGTAAATAAAGAGTATGAAATTTTCACATTTATCCATATTTGTGAATCAAATATTAATATTACTTTAAAGGGAATGATATGCACGATGGCGTACCCAATATGCAACAACAAGTTTCTTTGAAATCTTACGTTGCACTCTAATAATAAAATAATATTATTTTAAATGGTAGTTAACGCCTAGCCATTGTAATGGTGGTAATGAACAGAACTAACTAAAAAATGATTATATATGTTTTTCAAATATTTTTTTCAAATATTTTTTTCAATAAATGTTAGAGGACTAAAAATGCAAATGAATCCAGTTTTTAAGCGTAAACATTCTAATATTCCTTAAAAGGTCGATTAACCGGCTTTTGATGGAGAACCACTTTTTAAATCCACTCATTGAAAAATTTATAGGCTCTATTTTTCGAAATAAACATATTATTTCTTATTGGGACATTGAAATTTACCTTGGGTTAATTTTTGGTATTTTTCTGACAATGTTCATTTTTCAATGAATAGTGAAAAATACTGCATTTTACATCAAAACCTATTTTTCATATAATTTAATTATATGGATATTTTATATTTTTAATTTGTTTAAAAGTGTAATTAGAATATATTTTTACCATGTAATTCAATTATGGTCATTGGGATTAATTTCACTTTGTAATTAGGCAAAAACAAGTGCCAAACTTTTCATAAATATTGTTTCTAAAAAACCCGCTATTTGTTTTGACAACGGGAAGTTTTTTTGAAATTAATTATTTCAATTTCTGTGTTTGGAATTTGGTAAAATGAATTAAATATTTGAAATAAGATGGTCCAAATTATGTAATTAAGACTCTTTTGTTTTTGGACATTTTGAATAGTAACGACGGCAATTATCTTTAATTATCTTGATTAATGAGTAATCGGGTAGTTAAAGATAATAAGATAATATCATAATAATAAATAATGACCACAAAATGTTTCTTAAGGCTATTGGTTGTCTCATGGAAGACCATGGGATTCCTTTTTCCAAACGTGGGGTCCCCATGGAATGAATTTTGTGAGAAAGTTACTTTTTATATTTGTTTTAAAGATTGTTAAATGTAATAAAGAATATATCACCTAAGTAAAATATTTTTAATTTTGTCTACATAAATGATATTTTGGACTATAAATATTCATTGGAAATATAAAAATATTTCTTACATCATAGTATTTGTTTTATAAATTTTAGACATTAAATAAATTAAATTATTTATGACATCATGATGATGCAGCGATGACCTCATTATTTAACGATTTAAATAAAATGAAAAGATATTGTAAAATATATGATCTACACATGTTCAAAACCTGTTGTATTGGTGTATTTCAAACCCTTATCACCTTATCCTTGAAACACATCAATATAGGACAATTAAAATCCGACAATCATTTGAAAATAAAGTTACATTTTATACCTTTCCAAGAGTGCCCCTCCTCTCCTCTTATAAAAGGCCCCCACCTCTACCTCCATACCCACACTCCCAAAGCCTTTGCCTCGGCCAAACCATGGCCGTTTTGTCTCTCCACATACCTCTATAACTTCTTGAAGCCTCACTTTGGGCAGAAGTCTTCCCAAGGAAGCCTTTGAGCTCAAACTAAAGGGAGTTACCCGATTTTAAGGTAATGTCTTCACTTGTGTCCTTTTGTTTTATTTTGCTTCTCCAACCCCCTAAAATCTTTTTATTATTTTTTTTGTAACAAATAATGTATCTTAAATATACTAGGATGTTGTTATAATAAGGATTCGAGCTATACTTAAACACACCTTCGTCTAATCGTTAAAGAACATACTGTTTCTGTGGTTGGTGATTTTCTGCCTCACGAAACGATGATTGTTCAACATTCTTCTAACACCTTCAAATGTGGCCATTAAGATGACACTATATTTATATATTATATATAATATTTTTATGTTTTACTTAAGATTATGTATTTTTAATTTATGGCATACCTTTATGATTTCCATTATGGGTAAACGTGATATCTTCATTTAAGAAAGTGCGGACTACCACCCCCTCAAAGTGATTTGATTCGTTAATACAATACGTGGTACATATAAAGGATATATTTAGTTATATTATATATGATACCATACTGTAATACTATTATGTATCATTATGTTTTAATTCCATTAAATATGAAATAGAAATGGATGTAGCCTTTATGCATACGTACGGTTTACCGTCTCCATGAACGGTACATTTCATTTCTTGTATCAAAATGTTATGTACTATTATAAGTACATATATATAATGGATATATATGTGATATATTACATCTAAATTATGTATATAATTCTGTAATTATAAAAAATATATATATTTCTCATTTTGTTTTAATTCCATTAATATGAAAAAAATTAAAGTAGCGTTAATGCATACGTACGGCCTACCGTCTCTATGAACGGTGCTTTTAATTTTTATCTCCAAATGCTATGGAATAGTATAAAATGAATATATAATGGATATATATGATATTTAAAACATAAATATTATTCTGGATATGATGTACCTATAACTACATGGAAAATTATTTTCCAACAATTTCAATTTTTGAATCATGTACCAAACATCGACAAAAATGTCTTATATGAACTCATATTATTAACCAATTATTATAACATTAAAATATGTGATATGAACTGAATAATAATCATTATAGGATTTACTTAAGAAATTATAAATTGACCAAAGTTTATTATTCAGGAATATAATGAAACGAACAAGACAAGTTGGACTTGAGGTATGAGATCCTACTCCTCTCTTTCTTTTTAAGTACACCATTTTATGTCATTCCTTTTAAGCTCATATTTCTTTTTATTGGGATGTTATTTTATATTACTATTACTGTAATTTTTATCTTCATATGATGAGAGACCCTATTTCATCTAATCAATCCATTTTGGAAGTTTTAAGTGGTGCTCTTAGGCTGCCGCGTTTTCGTAAGGGGTTTTTAATCTCACTTTTATTCCCGTGAAATTTATGATACATTTGAAACAATTTCATTTGAGTGGTGTATGTACTGCCCATTATTATACACTTTGTGTGGTATAATTTCATTTATGGTTATTCACATCTTCATTGTATGACCCTTCTTCTATGGGGTGTACGTTTCGAATGTTACCCAACTCGGTAAGGGGACCGTTCACCCTCCTCTTTTTAAAAGACTTATTTTGTTATGTCTTTTAATTCACATAATATTATGTTGGTAATGTTATTTTATATCAATATGGATGTAAATTTTATGTCCAAGTGATGAGATTCCCTTTTTATCTCTCATCAACTCATTTTCTGAATTTTGAAGTGATGCCGTTATGCTATCGAATTTTACCAAGGGAACTTTTTAACCCAATTTCGATTTCTTTGGGTTCAACATGTAGTTATTGAATATGTCATCTTTTGAATATATGTGAATGACCTATTATTGTTTTACACTTAATATCCACTTATATTGGGTGTATTTTTGTTTTTCACACATAATTTTGAGATTGAATTATCCTTAATTTAAGGATACCTTCTTTATAAGGGAATTCATCACATTTGACATTTCTATTGAGACTTCATTGTTGATATGAACCAATTCACTCTTATATGGTTTATATAATTTCCTTTGGAATATTATATCATGAATCCATTTATTCTAATGATATTATAAAGTTCTGACTAAATGTTATTCCTCAATTATTGTATTCAAGCGTCTCTAATTTTGGTAGAACCCCTTTAACCAGAATATCGCTTTAAATGTTTTAATTATTTGTTCTGATTAATATCCCTATTTTCAAAATGGATTTAAGGATTTATTTATATGGATATTAATGGTTTAAAATTTTAAAAGATTCATGGTGGTATGGGACACTATGATTCAAAAATCTCTTTATAAAATGTTTTAAATGGTTTTGGAAATGGATTCTTTTTTAATGGATTCATTATTTCAATATACTAAAATGTTATATTGTTATTGAAATGTGGAAATGTTATGTTTACTTTATGCATGTTTTATATGATACATTTATGTTATGGTTTTTGGGAATTGTTATGAAAACGGGTGGTTCCGTGATAAACTAAGGGCAGGTGAGCCCGATATAGCTCTCCAATGCATTGGGTAACGCTAAGGAGTGAAACATTAATGTTTCTCCGAAGAGATTTAGGGAATATACTGTGGTGGGTATTCCAAACGTAACCAAGAGGGTCACTCCCTACGTAAGAATGTTATGAATGCCTCATGTTACCTTTTATTTCTTATCATTTCTATGAATTATTCATGATTTGGTGAGGTATGTTAAAGTGCCTATGTTTTATGGTTAAAGTATGATTTCATTCTTATGTATATATGAACGCATGTTTCCGTTCCATATTGTTTTTTATAACCCTTACTGAGATTTTTATGCTCATCCCATGTTTTTTTGAAATGTTTTTCACAGTTCAAGGGAAAGGTACATGAAATGATGATAGTGTCAAGGATGTGTTAAGAAATAATCCATGTTTTATTTTAAATATGTTTCCGTTGAGGGGAAAAATGAATACTATCTTTTATGTAACCACTTTGTTTAAATGTGGAATGTAATGCATGTTTTATGATCTAATTCTCTAAAACTCTAAACTTGAAAAGAACCTAAATGTGAATTATTCTTTTAATTCAATATTAAGTTAGGTTTAAGGATGGGGTCTTATAGTTGGTATTAGAGGTCGGTTTAGATAACTTTAGAGGTTAGGGTTTTCTTTAAGCATAAGTGACATTACCATAATGGTTATGATTTCAGAAAGATTCCACGTTTTAGATAATGTGAATGAGTAAGTATATCTCAATGTTTATATTTTTCATTAGTACATGATGATTTTGTTGATATAATCACACTGAAATTTTGGTTTTAGTAAATGGATGGATCTAGTAGGCACCAAAGTAACAGTGGATGTAAAGGAAACTGTGACAGTTTTTTGAGGAAGCAACTGAATGATATGGGAGCTTCAATGAGAACTCTTGTGATTATCCTCATCCAACTATCTGGAGTCATGATTAACCACCTAATCATTGGTGATTTCTCTAAGGCATCATATATGATTGAAACAAATCCCTATGGAAGTACAGGTAATAATCATAAAGGTGAGTGTGTTAAAAAACATATGTGTCAAAAATGTGGAAAGAAACACCTAGGAAAATGTTTCAAAGGGACAAAAATATGATATAGATGTGGAAATGAAGGTCATAAAGCAAGAACCTGCCATGGAAAAAGGAAGCATCCAGTTGACTCAAGGAAAGGGAATGAAGTTCTTTCTGAGGGATCAATTGAGTGTTCTAAATGTGGTGTGCATGGTCATTATGCAAACACATGTCCTATGAAGAATTTTCGTGAATGGGATCACCATGATCGTACCAATGTTCGTTTACCAATACCTAATGCCATTCCAATTGAGGATGAAGAAACTGAAAATGACCAATAAAAGGTATGGATTATTTCATGACTATTGTTTTCCTATTTTGGAATCATAGGATATGATTCATGATTTTGTTTGTAGGAAAAAAGTATTTCAGAATAAGTTTTAAAGGAATGGTTAATGGATCATGAAGAATGTTGAATGAGTAATATGTAAACATATAAGGGCTTCAAGAGTTATGGTGAAATTCTTAAGAGTATTAAGTCTCTTTTGATGATGGGGTTACATTAGAAGACTTTTTATAGTATGTGTAACCCTGATGATTAATATATGAAAATTTTATTCAAGGAATAGTTTCCTGTTCTTTTGTGGACATAGCTATAAAAAACCATTTGGGTTTATATGATCCATACTTTTGAGGTAATTATGGGTTATTATATGATATGCTGGAAAATGAAAGGCATGAGATAAACATGAGGTTAAAATATGTTATAATAATTTTTGAAGATTTTATCCCATTTTGGGGAATGTTTTAAAATTATATAGTTTTGGAAAAAGGACAACACGCAGACTGTGTGACAACCCGTCGCGTCGGACAAAGCTGCAGGAATCGAACCCACAACCAAAGTGCAATTGGTATTTATCGCCTACCACTAGACTACGTGAAGTCCCTGGTTATTTTGACTGATTCTTTTTAGTTAGATGATTTTAGGAATCAAGAGTAAGTTTATTTTGGGTTATCTAGGGAAATTTATTAACCTATCATAGAGGATATGTGATTAGGTTAATTACTTTTCAATACGAGACATTAAGAACAACTGATGTTGTTTGGAGATAAATGTTACGATTTAACTTTGAAGACTATGTGACTAAATCCTTCAAATATTTGGGTTTAAATATTAGTTTGGTTAACTTTGAAGAATTTTATGGACAAATTGTTTATAGAATGGTCCTCGTTAAACTTTGGGTTTTGTTGGACAAATTTTGGAGATTAAGAATATATTTTCTTTTTATAAAGGGTTATCCTTTTCTGGATCATCTGATCTTGTACTAACCTTTTTTGTTTTGGTTTTGGTTAAAGTCTAAAGAAATGGGTTGTATATAGTTCTCTGTTGTGGATTAGGTGATTCTCTAGATGTTGATTATAGTGAACAAGTCTTCCTAAATACTCGTCTTTAGGAGATAAAATGAGTTTGTGTAAGAAATATAATAAAAGTTGAAAGTCAACATGATAAGTAATTATGTTTCCTTATGAATAAATTCCTCAATAAACAATAAACAAAAAAAATGTTGTCTATTAACTTTTCCAACAGGGGAATCGAATACTGATTAACCCATCACAAGTTTTGTGATTTTCTTTTGGTTAACTTTCTCCTAGACATGTTTACTATCACTCTCCATCAGAACATGACCCTTTGTTTTTTCCTCCATGTCCATATTTTCATACTTGGAATCCTAGTATGGGTTAACTCGGGTGACCTATGTACTTATCTTTCTTTATTTTAATGTGATTGTTTTACCGACTCTTGTTCCGATGTGGGACATTCAAGGATGTTTACGAGCCCAATTTTAAAATTGCGAGGACGCAATTCCCAAAAGGGGGGAAGGATGTAACACCCCAGGTAAATAAAGAGTATGAAATTTTCACATTTATCCATATTTGTGAATAAAATATTAATATTACTTTAAAGGGAATTCTATGCTCGATGGCGTACCCAATATGCAACAACAAGTTTCTTTGAAATTTTACATTGCACTCTAATAATAAAATAATATTATTTTAATTGGTAGTTAACGCCTAGCCATTGTAATGGCGGTAATGAACAGAAATAACTACAAAATTATTATATATGTTTGTAAAATATTTTTTTCAATAAATGTTAGAGGATTAAAAATGCAAATGAATCCAGTTTTTAAGCATAAACATTCTAATATTCCTTAAAAGGTCGATTAACCACCTTTTGATGGAGAACCCCTTTTTAAATTCACTTATTGGAAATTTTATAAGCTCTATTTTTCAAAATAAACATATTATTTATTATTGGGACATTTAAATTTACCTTGGGTTAATTTTTGGTATTTTTCTGACAATGTTCATTTTTCAATGAATAGTGAAAAATACTACATTTTAGATCAGAAATTCATTTTCATATAATTTAATTATATGGTTATATTATCTTTTTAATTTGTTTAAAAGTGTAATTAGAATATATTTTTACCATGTAATTCCATTATGGTCATTGGGATTAATTTCACTTTGGAATTAGGCATAAACAAGTGCCAAACATTTCATAAATATTGTTTCTAAACAACCCGCTATTTGTTTTGACGACGGGAAGTTTTTTTAAAATTAATAATTGAAATTTATGTGTTTGGAATTTCATAAAATTAATTACATATTTGGAATCATAGGGTCCAAATTATGAAATTAATACTGTTTTGTTTTTGGACATTATGAATAGTAACGACTATAATTATCTTTAATTATCTTGATTAATGAGTAATCGGGTAGTTAAATATAATAAGATAATAACATAATAATAAAAAATGACCACAAAATGTGTCTTAAGGCTACTGGTATCTCATGGCCGACCATGGGATGCCTTGTGCCAAACTTGGGGGCCCCATGGAATCACTTTTATGAGAAAGTGACTTTTTATCTTTTTTTTAAAGATTGTTAAATGTAACAAAGAATGTATCACCAAAGTAAAATATTTTTATTTTTGTCTACATAATTTATCTTTTAGACTATAAATACTCATTGGGAAGATAAATAGATTTATTACATCATAGTATTTGTTTTATAATTTTTAAAAATTAAATAAATTAAATTATTTATGAAATCATGATGATGCAGTGATGACCTTATTATTTAACGATTTAAATAAAATGAAAAGATAATGTAAAATCTATGATCTAAACATGTCCAAAAGCTATTTTATGGGTGGATTTAGAAACCTTATCACCTTATCCTCGAAATACATCAATGTGGGACCATTAAAATCTGAAACTCATTTGAAAATAAAGTTACATTTTATACCTTTCCAAGAGTTCCCCTCCTCTCCTCTTATAAAAGGCCCCCACCTCTACCTCCTTACCCACACGCCCAAAGCCTTTGTCTTGGACATAACCTACTCATTTTGTCTCTCCACATTCCTCTATAACTCCATGAAGCCTCAATTTGGGCAAAAGTCTTCCCAAGGAAGCCTTTGAGATCAAACCAAAGGGAGTTACCCGATTTTAAGGTAATTTCTTCACTCGTGTACTTTTGTTTTATTTTGCTTCTCCAAACCCCTAAAGTATTTTTATTATTTTCTTTTGTAACAAATCCTGTATCTTCAATATACTAGGAGGTTTTTATAACAAGGATTCTAGCTACACTTACACACACCTTCGTCTAATGGTTAAAGAACATACTGTTTCTGTGGTTGGCGATTTTCTGCCTCACGAAACGATGATTGTTCGACATTATTCTAACACCATCAAAGGTGGACATTAAGATGACAATATATTTATATATGATATATAATATGTTTATGTTTTACTTAAGATTCTGTATTTTTCATTTATGTCATACCTTTATGGTTTCCATTATGGGTATACACGATATCTTCATTTAAGGAAGTGCAGACTACCGCCCCCTCAAAATGATTTTATTCGATAATACCATATGTGGTACGTATAAAGGATATATTTAGTTATATTATATATGATACCACACTGGAATAATATTATGTATCATTATGTTTTAATTCATTACATATGAAATAGAAATGGAAGTAGCATTCATGTGTACGTACGGTTTACCGTCTCCATGAACGGTACATTTCATTTCTTATCTCAAAATGTTATGTACTATTAAAAGTAAATATATATAACGGATATATATGTGATATATTACATCTAAATGATCTATATAAATCTGTAATTATAAAAAATATATATATCTCTCATTTTGTTTTAATTCCATTAATATGACAAAAAAATTAAAGTAGCGTTCATGCGTACGTACGACCTACCGTCTCCATGAACAGTGCTTTTAATTTTTATCTCCAAATTATATGGAATAGTATAAAATGAATATATACTGGATATATATGATATTTAAAACATAAATACTATTCTGGATATGATGTACCTATAACTACATGGAAATTTATTTTCCAACAAGTTCAATTTTTGACTCATGTACCAAACATCGACAAAAACGTCTGATATGAACTCATATTATTAACCAATTATTATAACAATAAAATATGTGATATTAACTGAATAATAATCATTATAGGAGGTCCTTAAGCAATTATAAATTGAACAACATTTATTATTCAGGAATATAAAGAAACGAACAAGAAATGTTGGACTTGAGGTAAGGGATCATACTCCTCTCTTTCTTTTTAAGTACACCCTTTTATGTCATTCCTTTTATGCTCATATTTCTTGTGATTGGGATGTTATTTTATATTAATCTTACTGTAATTTTTATTTTCATATGATGAGGGACCCTATTTCCTCTCATCAATCCATTTTGGAAGTTTTAAGTGGCGCCGTTAGGCTGCCGAGTTTTCGTAAGGGGTTTTTCATCTCACTTTTATTCCAGTGAGATTTATGCTACATTTTCCATAGTTTCCTTTGAGTGGTGTATGTACTGCCCATTATTATACACTTTCTGTAGTATAATTCAATTTATGGTTATTCGCATCTTTATTGTATGACCCTTCTTCCATGGGGTGTACGTTTTGAAAGTAACCCAACTCGGTAAGGGGACCTTTCACCTTCATCTTTTTAAAAGACTTCTTTTGTTATGTCTTTTAATTCACATACTATTATGTTGGGATATGTTCTTTTATATCCTTATGGATTTAAATTTTATGTCCAAGTGATGAGATGCCCTTTTTATCTATCATCAACTCATTTTCTGAATTTTGAAGTGATGTTGTTAGGCTGTCGAATTTTACCAAGGGAACATTTTAACCCAATTTCGATTTCTTTGGGTTCAACATGTAGTTATTGAATATGTCATCTTTTGAATATTTGTGAATGAACTCTTATTGTTTTATACTTAATATCCACTTATTTTGGGTGTATTTATGTTTTTCACACTTAATTTTGAGATTGAATTATCCTTAATTTAAGGATAACTTATTTATAAGGGAATTCCTCACATTTATCATTTCTATTGAGACTTCATTGTTGTTATGCACCAATTCACTCTTATATGGTTTATATACTATCCTTTGGAATATTATATCATGAATCCATTTATTCTCATGTAATTTTAAAGTTCTGACTAAATGTTATTCTTCAATTATTGTATTCAAGCATCTCTAATTTTGGTAGAACCCCTTTAACCAAAATATAGTTTTAAATGTTTTAATTATTTTTTCTTATTAATATTCATGTTTTAAAAATGGTTTTAAGGATTTATTTATATGGATATTAATGGTTCAAAATTTTAAAAGCTTCAAGGTGGTATGGGACACATTCATTCAAAAATCTCTTTATTAAATGTTTTAAATGGTTTTGGAAATGTTTTCTTTTTGAATGGATTCATTCTTTCAATATACTAAAATGTTATATTGTGATTGAAATTTGGAAATGTTATGTTTCCTTTATGCATGTTTTATGTGATACGTTTCTGTTATGGTTCTTGGGCATTGTTATGAAAACGGGTGGTTCCGTGATAAACTAAGGGCTGGTGAGCCCGATATAGCTCTTCAATGCATTGGGTAATGCGAAGGAGTGAAACATTAAGGTTTCTTCGAAGAGATTTAGGGAATATACTATGGTGGGTATTCCAAACGTAACCAAGAGGGTTACTCCCTATGTAATAATGTTATGAATGCCTCAGGTTACCTTTTATGTATTATGATTTCTATGATTTATTCATGATTTGGTGAGGTATGTTAATGTGCATATGTTTTATGGGTAAAGTATGATTTCATTGTTATCTATATATGAACTAATGTTTCCTTTACATATTGATAAAACACATGAAATGAAATATTGAAGAAAATATCCTTTCTTATTCAAAATCATTTTCTTTTCACAAAATGCCATGAAATTTTAAAAGAAAAGGGTTTTGTTGAAAATAATCATGCAGTATTTCATAGGATGTTTCATGAAAATGAGGCATTATAAAACCGTAAAAATCCATTCACGCCATATAAGTTAAAAAACATTCTTCTCTTACTCTTTCCGAAAAAGTCAAAAAGAACCTAGTACTGAAAACGATAAGAAGATTCCTTTCATATCTTTACAAAAAACTACCAAATAGGTACAGTTGGAGTTAAAAAGTTTTATTAGGATAGAAATAATATTACACATTGAAGAAACATGGATGTGGATGATAAATATTCCCTAGTGAATATCGAAGTATAAACAATCTCGGATAAAAATTGAGATTCTAAAATTTTACCTTACCTTATGTCCGATATGCCTCGTATATATCCGAACCTCCTGTATAATGATTTAAATAGCGTTATTAACTTATTACAGAATCATATTCATTTTTATGATATCATATATAGTTTACTTATGATTTATATTACACGTTCTTTTGTAAATTTGATGTAAAAGCAACGACTTGGGTAAAATTGTTTCATTTACTGTACGTGTTTCGACTTTTTTTTCTTGATATTATTACTTATATATTGATTTACATAATTATAGAATGTAAAAAATTATTTATATATAATATATATTCACTATATACATATATATATGATAGATCGATAAATGGAATGAAATACACCGTTCATGGAGACGGTAGGTCGTACGTACGCATGAACGTTGTTTTCGTTTCCTTATCGAATTGAGTAGAATTAATTTGATGAAAGAAATATATATATACATAAATACAGTATCATTATTTTGTCATATATTTCATTATTATTCATTATATATACTTTATAATCATTCATGACTCTCATCACGGTGTGGAGACAGTAGTCTGTACGTAAGCACGAGCGATGATACCATTCCCATGATCGTGGAATTGTATTGGAGTGTATGTATAATATTTCAGAAAAAAATATCACTTTACAATAATCATATATAGTTATTATTTACACAATTATACCCATCCAAGTACGGCGATGGTGGATAATAGATTACACCACGGGGTGGAGACGGTATTTCGTACGTACGCACACGAGGTGATTTCATTTTCCATAGGATGGATAGATGGATAAATAGGGTTGTTTCATAATTATAATAACATATCAATATATGAGTGATACTGATGTTATTACCTCATAATGAAAAAACTAACAAAGAAGAAGTAGAAGAAGAAATAAAGTTGAAAGAATCGGTAAAGGACATTACCTCTTCTTTAAAGCGCCTCTTCTTAACCTCATATTTGGGCACTAAATATGGTCTTCGAAGAAGACCATAACCTCTAGAAGGTTTATAGAGAAGTGGAGAGGAGAAATGGGAAGGTTTTGGCCGATATTGTAGGCTCAAAGTGGTGTGAGGAAGAGAGGGAAGAGGTTTCCTTTTATAAGGGAGGAGAGGGGCACCTTTGGAAAAACTAAGAATATTATTTTATTATAAAGACATATTCGGTTTTTAATAGCTCAAAATTGATTTATTTAGATGATAAGGTCGTGATGGGTCAAAATAATCTCATAAAATAGAATTTATACAAGTTTAGGTTTCTATTTTAACATTATCTTTTAGATTTAACTTTATGTTAAATAATTTTACTTTTACCGTGTCCTCTTGTTTTCTTACACTATAAGGTTAATAAACATACTATAACAAGCCAAACGATCCCAAAGTTGTTTATTATTAATATATATAACCTTATATATGTTATTTGGCCGAAACATAGATTTTTAAGAATAAAATAACAATTAAGAATACAATATTTGTTTTAAAAACTATTTTATGTCAATTTTTATACAATTTGGTAACTCATTTGTGTGAAACTCATAATAGAATGATTAGTTCGAAAACAGATAATTAAATCAATAATAACATGTCATAATATTCTAGAAAATTATTTTAATTAATAGAAAGTATCAGATTACATTTATTTAGTAATTTATAACATCAATTGTGTCAATATTTCATTAATAAGATAATTATTGCATCATCATTGTGTTATAAATAAATTAAATTATTTTTTGTCTAAAAATTATAAATAAAATACCATTATGTAGGAAATAATTTTATATTTATAATGAATATTTATAATATAATTTATCTTGTGTATAACCCTATATTAAAAATGTTTTAGTTATTAAACATTGATTTTAACTATTTAAACCCTTCTTTAAATAAATTAATAATAAATGTCCTAATCTAATCCAAGTAGACCTAAATGGTAATATTTTATTCCTAAGGATGTTTTTGGTCGAATTAAAATTATTCAATATAGTTAGGACATGTGTTAGGGTAATAATATTATTATTTTTACATTTAATTACCCTATTTACTTTTAAACGTGGTAAAAAAAGTAAAAAGTTACTATTCACCAAAAATTATTTTCATCTCATTGAACCAAATTTTAGTCCTTGATATTAACCATGTCTCTCAGAGTTTCGATATTCCACTCATAGAAGCCGTAAAATTACGTTATATCTAAATTTCGAAATTCTCCTAGGAGGTGGGTAAAAGAGGTTGAAAAGATCAATAAAATTTTTATATATCTAAAATTATTATAAAATGACTCTAGTGAATTACATTGAACATATATAGGTATTATGTATCAATTTTGACCTAAAAAATTTAAATAAAATAAATAATTATTTAAATAAAAAGTCAGTTTTACATAGTAACCTATTATTTTCATTATTCATCACAAATTGAATGTTTTCTGAAAAATACCAAAAATTCACCCTAGGATAATATCGATATTCCGAATCCAAAAATGAAGTCCATTTTGAAAGATAAAATTTATAAAATTTCAATAATTGGGTATTACTATTCATAGCGGCTAGTTCATAATAATATTATAATAATATCTCATTTAGTGAAACTCAGTATTGCGTACGACACACGCTATCGTGGAAGGACTTTATTGCGTGTAATGCAAGCCAAGTCAGGGTTACGGGTAGTGAAAGCTCTTTTTGGTGTTGTGTATAACATAATCAAAACTTATTTCATTTATACATTAAATAAAATCTATACATAATGTTTCCTAGAATAGTTTCTACAAAACGTACTTGAAATTTTGTGTAACACGAGCCATGAATAGTGTTGTGTATACTGTAAGCTAATATGGTGTTGCGTATAGTGCAAGATAATCTTGGTTTAGTGTACAACAAAAAACATCAATTAAATTAAGAGGAATAAATCTCATAAAATCTCGGGTTGTTACATTCTACCCCCTTAAAAAGAATTTCCCCCTCGAAATTCATCGGGGTTATAAATGGTTTACTACTTGAAAGTTTCTTCCATAGAAACCCACATCGTAAAAAGTAATATTAAAACTTCATTTTAAAAAGGAAAGCTAGAAATGTAATGGTTACCCAGATTAACTCATCACTGGGTTTCCACATAGGAGAAAATAGTTTGAAATATGGATATAGAAGAAAAATCTAACCATCAAATTCTGTTTGAGAGCGGTATAGAACATGGCTATGAAAAATACATTAATTAAAAATCCATAAATTTTTGATGATCTAATGTACCATTTGAATCATCGGATATAAGGGCACTAGGACAACATTTTTGGTTTTCAATATCATTTCCCTAATGTTGAAAATTTTGAATTAGAATAAATACTTACATGATTTTGGTACAATCTCAGCGTTGGTCGTTCCTTGGACTATTTACATTTCATATCTTAACGAAATGAAGTTCAATTTGTCATTCGATATGTGTTAGTAGATTCGGTGACAGAATGATGGGTCATTCCATCTGTCTCAGACAAAAGGTTAGGAAAAGTTATCAATATACATAAGTCCATCTATAGTGAGATTAATCATATTTGGTTCCTAAAATGGACGTATACTTCATATATCATACCACTTAATAAATTAAAACACATTTATACTAACAGGGGACTTCTTGTAGGCCAGTGGTAGGTGATAATGGCATGTCGCACTTCAATTGTGTGTTCGATTCCCGCAACCGTGTCCGACGCGACGGGTTGTCGCCCGTCCTGCAGGTTGTCGTTTTTCTAAAACTACATTATTATAACTTTCCATCAATAATAACAAAATATAAATAGACTTAAAAAAAACTTATGTCTAACATAATCCATTCCAATCTTTAGGCTTATCCAAAATACTGCTGTCCAATATCATATTATAGTGAAAACGATTACCAGAGAGTTCATATAAAAATCATGTTAATACCATCTTTGATCCCCATATATCATAATATATGTCTTTTTGGTCAGATTACAAATATTCTAAGGCCTTAATCATGTATTATCTAGAAAAATGAATACCCAATGAACCTTAGTGAAAACATGAGTGCTGTCAAAAGTTAACACATTCGACATTCCAAAATCCCAAAATTATGTATACTCAAACCATGATATCACTTATTCCTTATAACAATCATGAGATCCTGAATATTATCGATCAATTTATTTTCTACCTTATCCCTTCATTATGCGCATATCATCTGCTTTCCAAAATATTTGAATCACTTTTCATGGTTACCTGTACCATATTCTTATAGAAAACCACAATGGACCAATACACAGATATTTCAAAATTCCACGATACTATAAATGAGATTCCATGATACTATTTTGGAATCCCATTACATAAACACTTAGTCATTACACAACATCATTGTCATACTCAACATCACAAATAGTGATCGCATGTGACTTCCCTTAATCCTTTTCCTTAAAAGGATTCTCATGTTGAACATCATTAACCCTTGGATTAGGGCATTGATTAGAATAATGCTTCATTTCCTTGTACTTGAAGAATTTAAGTGTTGGTGGTGCGTTTTCTACATTATTTTATTTATTCACATCATTAACAAACCTTTTTTCCATTACTTTGGAACTCGGATGCTCGATGACCTTCTTTTCCACAATTAATACATTTTGTAGTCCCTTTAAGAATATCTCCACCATGTTTCTTTTCACACTTTGAGCAAAAAGAGACATTCACCTTCTTTTCACCATTACTATGAGATTTCTCCTTGAACTGCATCTTTCATTTCTTGTCAAAACCATGAGATGGATATGTTACACCAACTTCCAGTTCTACCTTGATAGCACAACGCACAATTTCTTCATAGCTACTGAAGTCTCTTATAGCTAATGCCCTTCGAATACTTGGTTTTAAACAACTAAAAACTCGATCAACATTAATTTCAGGTTGGATGATAAAGCCAGATGCATACCTTGAAAGTCTTCTAAAATTCGATTCATATATCCCAATAGATTCATCATCCTTCTGCTTAATTTCAAGAAACTCCTTTTCCATCTTTTTTCGAAGAATACTAGGGAAGTACTTACTGAAAATTATGTTCTTGAACTCGTCCCATTCCCTGGACTCATTTTCTTCTCTTTGCCTCGTATTCTTGATAAGATTACACAATTCATCAGCATCACGTCCAAACAATATACTGTTAAGATGACTTTATCATGCTCAGAACATTGTATAACTGAAAATATCTTTTCAGTGGTACTGATCCATTGTTCATCCATTAATGGATCAGAAGACCCACATAATGATGGTCGACGCTGCCTCATGAAGGATTGAACAGAATGTTTCTCCTTTATCTACTCATTTGGAAGTCTAGAATGATTAATATCTTGTGTAAATATAGAAATAAGATTGTGCACACCATCTCCCATAACATTGGTTTGTTCAGGAGGACAATCATTGCATCGTTCATTACATTGATCAACATGGTTCGTTCGGGTTCCATCCATCATCTAAAACCCAAAAAGAATAGTGTGAGGAAAACATCATGATAGGGTAAAAATCATAATAAAGGGAGGGTACCTTCAATATCTAACATCCTAGGATTAATTCTAATATTGTTACCATAATTCTAGGACAATAACCTATACTTATAATTAACCTTAGGGACATCCCTAGACATAGTTTATAAATATCTCCAGGGAACTCACTAAAGTATTCGCGTCCTAGTTTCCAAAGTTTAACTAATCCTTTCATCTAATACCAATAGTAGTGACCCAAAGCTTGACATACATAGATATTACATTACTTTTTCAGAATACTTGATACATAAAAAAAATAGACACACAAAGATCGTAACAGTTTAGTGTCTTTGGAAGCTTGGAAAATAATCTTCTAATCGTGGTGAAGGATCTTCAACATATCCCATAAAGATCTTCCCCTTTTTTTTCTTACCTAAAACATTTCATTACATCCTGGGGAAAAGAAAACATATAAAGGGTGAGATCAAATGCTCAGTAAGGGTAAGAATAGGGAACATAAAACAGTGCATAAACATTTGAATGCAAAAACTTGAACATAAAATCTAAACATCAAAATCATGAGCAACGACATAAATATTGGAAGTACCCAAGGAATAGATCATAAAGGAACATCAATCATGATAAAATAGCATGGAAATACAACACGTAATTGTGGAGAACCATTAATAACATGATATTATTTCCATAGTAGCCAAGGAATCGCTGCCAAGACCATCTCAGTGTACAAAGTCCATTTCTGAATTGAGTTCACTCCTCGTTCCAGTCCTGTATCACTGAACCAGATTAACATACTGTTCCAGCCATGTCTATCTCATGAGATATAAATACTTACCCAATGAATTGAAGGGAGATATAGGTCCAACCATCTCATAATTAAATCATTCTTTCGTGTGCCACAAAATCATAAATCATACATCATAGCATAACCCAAGTAATAGAATGGGATTCTTAAACATCATGCCATCATAACATAATCCATATAAAAAAATGGATATCATTTTATCATAAGAAGAATAAAACCATGTAAATAATGGATACATTATACTTGAAACATTTACATATTAAATAATGTCATTTTAGATTGAAAATATTATTGATAAAACACTTGAAATGAAATATTGAAGAAAATATACTTTCTTCTTATAAATCATTTTCTTTTCACAAAATGCCATGAAATTTTAAAAGAAAAGGGTTTTGTTGAAAATAATCATGAAATATTGTATAGGATGTTTCATGAAATCGAGGCTTTTTGAAACCGTAAAAATCCGTTCATGCCGTATAAGTTAAAAAAACATTCTTCTCGTACTTTTTCCCAAAAAGTCAAAAAGAACCTCGTACTGAAAACCATAGAAGATTCCTTTCATATCATTACCAAAACATACCCAATAGGTACAATTGGACTTAAAAAATCGGTTTAGGATAGAAATAATCTTATACATTGAAGAAACATGGATGAGGATGATAAATATGCCCCAGTGAATATAGAAGTATAAACAATCTTGGATAAAAATTGAGATTGTGAAATTTTCCCTTACCTTATGTCCGATATGACTCATATGTATCCAAACCTCCTATATAATAATTTAAATAGTGTTATTGACTTATTACAGAATAATATTCATTGTTATGATATCATATATAGTTTACTTATGTCTTTATATTACACGTTCTTTTGTAAATTCGATGTAAAAGCAGCGACATCGGTAAATTCGTTTCAATTACTGTACGTGTTTCGACATGTTGTTCTTGATATTATTACTTATATCCTGATTTAATTAATTCCAGATTTTAAAACATGATTTATATATAATATATATTAATTATATACATATATATATGATATATCGATAAATGGAATGAAATACACCGTTAATGGAGACGGTAGGCCGTACGTACGCATGAACGATGTTTTCGTTTCCTTATCGAATTTAATGGAATTAAGTTGATGAAATACATATATATATATATATACATAAATCTAGTATCATTATTATGTCATGTATTTCATTATTATTCATTATATATACTTTATAATCATTCATGAATGGTTAACATGGTGAAGGAATCTCATCGCGTCGTAGAGACGGTAGTCCGTACATAAGCACGAGCGATGATAGCATTCCCATGATCTTGGAATTGTATTGGAGTGTTTGTATACTATTTCAGAATAAATATAAATTTACAGTAATCATATATAGTTAATATTTAGACCATTATACCCATCCATGTAAGGTGGTGGTGGAAAATAGATTTCACCACGGCGTGGAGATGGTATTTCGTACGTACACACGCGCGGTGATTTCGTTTTCCATAGGATGGATAGATGGTGAAATAGGTTTGTTTCATACTTATAATAACATATCAGTATATGATTCATACTGTTGTTTTTCCTCATAATGAAAAAACTAATCAAGAAGAAGTAGATGAATAAATAAAGTTGAAAGAGTCGGTAACGAACATTACCTCTTCTTTAAAGCTCCTCTTCTTAACCTCCTCTTTGGGCACTATAGATGGTATTTGAAGAATAAAATAACATCAATGATGTTTATAGGGAAGTGGAGAGGATAAATGGGCAGGGTTTGGCGGAGCTTGAAGGCTCAATGTGGTGTGATGAAGAGAGGGACTAGGTTCCCTTTTATAAGGGAGGAGAGGGGAACCTTCGGAAAAACTAAGAATATTATTTTATTATAAAGTCATATTCGGTTTTTAATAGCTCCAAATTGATTTATTTCTAAGATAAGGTTCTTATGGGTAAATATACCCTCATCAAATATAATTTTGACATGTTTGTGTTTCTATTTTATCCATATCATTAATATTTAACTTTAAGTTAAATAATTTTACTTTTACCGTGTCTTCTTTTTTTCTTACACTATAAGGTTCATAAACTTACTATAACAAGACAAACGATCCCAAAGTTGTTTATTATTAATATATATAACCTTATCTATGTTATTTGGAAGAAACATATATTTTTAAGAATAAAATAACAATTAATAATATAATATTTGTTTTAAAAACTATTTTATATCAATTTTGACACAATATGGTAATTGATTTTTGTGAAAATCATAACAGATTTATTAGTTCGAAAAAAGTTAATTAAATAAATACTAAAATTTCATAATAACCTATAAAATTAGTGTAATTAATAAAAATTATCAAATTACATTTATTTGGTAATTTATAACATCAATTATGTCAATATTTCATTAATAAGATAATTATTTCATCATCATTGTGTCATAAATAAATTAAAATATTTAATTTATAAAAATTATAAATAAAATACCATTATGTAGGAAATATTTTTATATTTCTAATGAATATTTATAATCGAATTTATCTTTTTTATAACCCTATATAAAAAATGTTTTAGTTATTAAACTTAGATTTTTACTATTTTAACCCTTCTTTAAATAAATTAATAATAAATGTCATAATCTAATCCAAGTGGACCTAAATGGTCATATTTTATTCCTAAGGTTGTTTTTTTGTCGAATTAAAATTATCCAATAGAATTATAACATATGTTGGGTAATAATAATATCATTTTTACCCTTAATTACTCTATTTACTTTTAACTGTGGTAAAAAAAGTAAACAGATACTATTCACCAAAAATTATTTTCTTCTCATTGAACTACATTTTAGTCCTTGAGATTAACCGTGTCTCTAGGATTTTCCAAATTCACTCACATAAGTGGTAATATTATGTTTTATGTGAATTTCCAAATTCTCCTAAAAGGTTGGTAAAAGACGATGAAAAGTTCAATAAAATTTTTATATATCTAAAATTATTATAAAATAACTCCAATGAATTACATTGAACATATATTGGTATTATTTATCAATTTTGACCTAAAATAAATTTAAATAAAATAAATAATTATTTAAATAAAAAGTCTGTTTTTAAATAGTAACCCAGTGTTTTCACTATTCATCAAAAATTGAATGTTTTCAGAAAAATACCAAAAATTCACACTAGGCTAATCTCGATATTCCGATTCTGAAAATGAAGTCAATATTGAAATATAAAATTTATAAAATTTAAATAATTGGGTAGTACTATTCATAAAGGCTAGTTCATAATAATATTATTATAATATCTCGTTTAGTGAAACATGGTATTGCGTACTACACACGCTATCGAGGAAGGACTTTATTGCGTTTAATGCAAGCCCAATCAGGGCTGCGTGTAGTGAAATCGCTTTTTGGTGTTGTGTATAACATAATCAAAAATTATTTCATTTATACATTAAACAAAATCTATACATAATGTTGCATAGAATAGTTTCTACAAAACGAACTTGAAATTGTGTGTAACACGAGCCAAGAATAGTGTTTCTTATACTGCAAAGTAATACAGTGTTCCGTATAGCGAAAGATAATCTTGATGTAGCGTACAACAAAATAGATCAATGAAATTAAGAAGAATAATTCTCATAAGATCTCGGGTTGTTACATTCTACCCCCTTTAAAATGAATTTTGCCATTGAAATTTGTCGGGGTTATAAATGGTTTACTACTTGAATTTTTCTTTCATAGAAACCCACATCGTAAAAAGGAATACTAAAACTTAATTTTAAAAAGGAATGATAGAAATTTAACGGTTACCTGGATTAACTCATCACTGGGTTTCCACATAGGGGAACATAGGTGGAAATATGGATATGGAAGAAAAATAAAACCATCAAATTATGATGGAGAGTTCTAGAGAACATGACTATGAAAAAACCATCAGTAAAAAATCCATAAATTTATGATGATATAAGGTACCATTTGATTCGTCGGATATAAGGGCACTAGGAAAACATTTTTGGTATTCAATATCATTTCCCTAAAGATGAAAATTTTGAATTAGAAGAAATACTTACTTTATTTTGGTACAATCTCACCATTGGCCTTTCCTTGTTCAATTTCCACTTAATATCTTAAAGAAATGAAGTTCAATTTTTTATTCGTGATGTGTTAGTAGATCAGGTGACAAAATGATGGGTCATTCCATCTGTCTCAAACAAAAGGTTGGAAATTGTTATCAATATACATAAGTCCATCTATAGTGAGATTAATCATATTTGGTTCCTAAAAAGGACGTATACTTCATATATCATACCACTTAATAAATTAAATCACATTTATACTAACCGGGGACTTCCTGTAGGCCAGTGGTAGGCGATAAAGGCTTGTCACACTTCAGTTGTGGGTTCGATTCCCGTAACCTTGTCCGACGCGACGGGTTGTCGCCCATCCTGCAGGTTGTCCTTTTTCTAAAACTACATTATTATAACTTTCCATCAATAATATCAAAACAGTTCTAGCCTTAAACAATACTAACTTATGTACAACATAATCTATTCTAATCTTTAGTCTTATACAAAATACTGTTGTCCAATCTCATATTATAGTGAAAATGATTACCAGAGAGTTCATATAACAAGCATGTTAATACCATCGTTGATCCCTATATATCATGAGATATGTCTTGTTGGTCATATTCAAAACATTCAAAAGCCTTTATCTTGTATTCCCTTGAAAAATGAATACCCATTGTACCTTTGTGAAAACATGAGTGCTGTCAAAAGTTACCACTTTCCACTTACCAAAATCCCAAAATTCTGTATACTCAAACCATGATATCACTTAGTCCTTATAATAGTCATCATATCATGAATACTATCAAACAATTTATTTTCTTCATATACCTTCATTATGTGCATATCATCTGTATTCCAAAATATTTGAATCAATCTTCATGGTTACCAGTATCATAATCCTATATAAAACCACAATGGACCAATACATAGATTTTTAAAAATTCCACGATACTATAAATGAGATTCCATGATACTATTTTGATATCACATTACATAAACACTTAATCATTACACAACATCATTGTCATAATCAACATCACAAATATTGATCGCATGTGACTTCCCTTTATCCTTTTCCTTAAGAGGTTGCTCATGTTGATCATTATTAACCCTTGTATTAGGGCATTGATTAACATAATGCCTCATTTCCTTTTACTTGAAGCATTTAAGTGTTGATGGTGCATTCTCTACAGTCTTTTCTTTATTCACATCATTAACAACCCTTTTTCTATTACTTCGACACTCAGTTGCTTGATGACCTTCTTTTCCACACATAAAACAATTTTTATTCCCTTTAATACAATCTCCACCATGCTTCTTTCCACACTTTGAGCATAAAGAAACATTCATCTTCTGTTCACAATTACTCTATGATTTCTCCTTGAACTCCATCTTTCATTTCTTGTCAAAACCATGAGACGAATATGTTACACCAACTTCCAGTTGTACCTTGATAGCACAACACACAATATCTTTATAGCTACTAAATTATCTTATAGCCATTGCCCTTTGAATAATTGGTTTTAAACCACTAAAAAATCGATCAACTTTACTTTCAGGCTGGATGATAAAGCCAGATGCATACCTTGCATGTCTAGTAAAATTCGATTCGTATATACCAACAGATTCATCATCCTTCTTCTCAATCTCAAGAAAATCCTTTTCCATCGTTGTTCGAAGAATACGAGAGAAGTATTTACTGAAAAATATGTTCTTGAACTCGTCCCATTCCATGGACTCAATTTCTTCTCTTTGCCTCGTATTCTTGATAAGATTCCACCATTGATCAACATCACCTTTCAAATGATATACTGTTAAGATGACCTTCTCATGCTCAGAAAATTGTAGAACTAAAAATATCCTTTCAGTAGTATTGATCCATTTTTCAGCCACTAATGGATCAGAAGACCCGCTGAATGAAGGTGGACGCTGCCTCATGAAGGATTCAACAGAATATTGCTCCATTATCTACTCATTTGGAAGTCCAGAATGATTCATAGCTTGTATAAGTATAGAAATAAGATTTTTCACTCCATCTCCCATAACATTGGATTGTTCATGATTTCAATCATTTCATCATTCATTACATTGATCAACACGGTACCTTTTGGTTCCAGCCCTCATCTAAAACCCAAAAAGAATAGCGTGAGGCAAACATCATGATAGGGAAAACAACATAATAAAGGGGAAATACCTTCAATGTATATCATCCTAGGTTTAATTATAATATCATTACCATAATTATATTACTATAACCTATACTTATACTTAACCTTAGGGACATACCTAGACATATCTTAGAAATATCTCTAGAGATCTCACTAAATTATTCACATCCTAGTTTCAAAATGTTAACTAAACCTTTCCGCCGATACCAACTATATAGAACCAAAGCTTGACGTACATAGATATTACATTACTTATGTGGAATACTAGATACATAATGAAAACAGACACACAAGGATCTTAATAGTTTAGTGTCTTTGGAAGCTCGGAAAATAATATTCTAATCGTGGTGAAAGATGTTCAACATCTCCCATAAAGATATTCCCCTTTTTTTCATACCTAAAACATTTCTTTAAATCCCGGGGAAAAGAAAACATATAAAGGGTGAGCTCAAATTCTCAGTAAGTGTATTCATAGAGAACATAAAACAATACATAAACATTTGAATGCAAAAACATGAATATAAAATCTAAACATCAAAATCATGAGCAACGACATAAATCGTGGAAGTACACAACGAATTGAACATAAAGGACCATCAATCATGATAAAATAGCATGGGAATAAAACATGTAATTGTGGAAAACCATTAATCACTTGATATGATTTCCATAGTATCCAAGGCATCACTGCCAAGACCATATTAGTGGACAAAGTCCCTTTCAGAATCGAGTTCACTCCTCGTTCCAATCCAGTATCACTGAACCAGATTAACTTACCATTCCAGCCATGTATATCTCATGAGATATAAATATTTACCCAATGAATTAGAGGGAGATATAGGTCCCACCAATCTCATAATGAAATCATTCTTTCATGTTCCAGAAAATCATAAATCATACATCATAGCATGACCCATGTAATAGATTGGGATTTTTAAACATCATGCCATCATAACATAATCCATATAAAAAATGGATATAATTTCATCATAAGAAGAATCAAACCTTGTAAATAATGGAGAAATCATACTTGAAACATACAAATATTAAATAATGTCATTTCAGGTTGAAAATATTTTTGATAGAACACTTGAAATGAAATATTGAGGAAAATATACTTTCTTCTTCAAAATCATTTTCTTTTCACAAAATGCCCTAAAATTTTAAAAGATTAGTTTTTTGTTGAAAATAATAATGCAATATTGTATATTATGTTTCATGAAAATTAGGCTTTATGAAATGGTAAAAATCCATTCACACCATATAAGTTAAAAAAACATTCTTCTCGTACTTTTTCCGAAAAAGTCAAAAAGAACCTCGTACTAAAAATGACAAGAAGATTCCTTCCATATCTTTACCAAAAACTAAAAAATAGGTAAAATTGGACTTAAATTTTTTTATTAGGATAGAAATATTATTACACATTGAAGAAACATGGATGTGGATGATAAATATTCCCCATCGAATATCGATGTATAAACAATCTCGGATAAAAATTGAGATTGTGAAGTTTTCCCTTACCTTATGTCTGATATGCCTCGTATGTATCCGAAACTCTTGTATAATGATTTAAATAATGTTATTGACTTATTAATGAATCATATTAATTGTTATGATATCATATATAGTTTAATTATGACTTTATATTACACGTTCTTTTGTAAATTCGATGTAAAAGCAGCGACATGGGTAATATCGTTTCATTTATTGTACGTGTTTTGACTTGTTTTTCTTGATATTATTACTTATATACTGATTTAATTTATTCCAGAATGTAAAATATGAATTATATATAATATATATTCATCATATACATATATATATGATAGATTGATAACTGGAATAAAATACACCATTCATAGAGATGGTAGGCCGTACGTACGCATGAACGCTGTTTTCGTTTCCTTATCGAATTGAATGGAATTAAGTAGATGAAATACAAATATATATATATAAATAAATCCAGTATCATTATTATGTCATATATTTCGTTATTATTCATTATATATACTTTATAATAATTCATGAATGGTTAACATGGAGAATGAATCTCATCGCGTCGTGGAGACGGTAGTCCGTACGTATGCATGAGCGATGATACCATTCCCATGATCGTGGAATTGTATTGGATGGTATGTATACAATTTCAGAATCAATATAACTTTACAATAATCATATATAGTTATTATTCACACCATTATACCCATCCAAGTAAGGTGGTGGTGGAAAATAGATTACACCACGCCGTGGATACGGTATTCCGTACATACGCACGCGCGGTGATTTCCTTTTCCATAGGAGGGATAGATGGTGAAATAGGGTTGTTTAATAATTATAATAACATATCATTATATGATTGATACTGATATTATTACCACATAATGAAACAACTAAGGAAGAATAAGTAGAAGAAGAAATAAATTTGAAATAATCGGTAACAGACATTACCTCTTCTTTAAAGCGCATTTTCTTAACCTCCTCTTTTGGAAATGAAGATGGTATTTGAAGAAGACCGGAACCTATAGAATGTTTCTAGGGATGTGTATAGGATAAATGGGAAGGTTTTGGCCGATCTTTAAAGCTCAAAGTGGTGTTATAAAGAGAGGGAGGAGGGGCCCTTTTATAAGGGAGGAGAGGGACACCTTTGGAAAAACTAAGAATATTATTTTATTATAAAGTCATATTCGGTTTTTAATAGCTCAAAATAGATTTATTTCGAAGATAAGGTGGAAATGGGTCGAAATACTCTCATAAAATAGTATTTGGAAATTTTTAGGTTTCTATTTTAACCTTATCATTTATATTCAACTTTAAGTTAAATAATTTTACTTTTACCATGTCTTATTGTTTTATTACACTACAATGTTAATAAACATACTATAACAAGAAAAAAGATCCCAAAGTTGTTTATTATTAATATATATAACCTTATATAAGTCATTTGTCCATCCCATAGATTTTTAAGAATAAAATAACAATTAATAATATAATATTTGTTTTAAAAACAATTTTATGCCAATTTTGACACAATATGGTAATTGTTTTTTGTGAAAATCATAACAGAATGATGAGTTCGAAAAAAGATAGTTAAATAAATAATATTATGTCATAATAACCTATAAAATTATTTTAATTCATAGAATGTATCAAATTACATTTATTTTGGTATTTATAACAACAATTATGTCAATATTTCATTAATAAGATAATTACTGCATCATCATTATGTCATAAATAAATTAAATTATTTAATGTCTAAAAATTATAAATAAAATTCTATTATGTAGAAAATATTTTTAGCTTTCTAATTAATATTTATAATCGAATTTATCTTATGTATAACCCTATATTAAAAATGTTTTTGTTATTAAACATTGATTTTAACTATTTAAACCCTTCTTTAAATAAATTAATAATAAATCTCCTAATCTAATCAAAGTGGACCTAAATGGTCATATTTTATTCCTAAGATTGTTTTTGGTAGAAATAAAATTATCCAATAGAATCAGTACATGTGTTAGGTTAATAATAATATCATTTTTTCCCTTAATTACCATATTTACTTTTAACCGTGGTTAAAAAAAGTAAAAAGTTACGATTCACCAAAAATTATTTTCATCTCATTGAACCAAATTTTAGTCCTTGATATTAACCGTGTCTCTTTGATTTTTTAAATTCCACTCACTGTAGCGGTGAAATTATGTTTTATGTTAATTTCCAAATTCTCCTTGGAGGTGGGTAAAAGACGGTGGAAAGTTCAATAAAATTTTTATATATCTAAAATTATTATAAAATGACAACAATGAATTACATTAAACTTATATAGGTATTATGTTTCAATTTTTACCTAAAATAAATTTAAATAAAATAAATAATAATTTAAATAAAAAGCCAGTTTTTAAATAGCAACCCAGTGTTTTCACTATTCTTCAAAAATTGAATGTTTTCAGAAAAATACCAAAAATTCACCCTAGTATAATTTAGATATTCCGAATCCAAAAATGAAGTCCATTTTGAATGATAAAGTTTATAAAATTTCAAAAATTGGGTATTACTATACATAATAGCTAGTTCATAATAATATTATAATAATATCTCATTTAGTGAAACTTGGTATTGCATAATACACACACTATCGAGGAAGGTCATTATTGCGTGTAATGCAAGCCAAGTCAGGGCTCCGTGTAGTGAAAGCTCTATTTGGTGTTGCGTATAACATAATCAAAACTTATTTCATTTATACATTAACCAATAATCTATACATAATGTTGCATAGAATAGTTTCTACAAAACGAACTTGAAATTGTGTGTAACACAAGCCAAGAATAGTGTTGCGTATACTGCAAACTAATATGGTGTTGCGTATAGTTCAAGATAATATTGGTTTAGTGTACAACAAAAGACATCAATGAAATTAAAAAGAATAATTCTCATAAAATCTCGGGTTGTTACAAACATAATCAATAAAAAATTTGATATAGATAATGTTATATTATATCTTAAAAAATTAAAATTAAATTAATTATAAACATGATGTCTAAGATAAAATCTAATGATTTCTGGGAACTTCATTATTTATATAAAACTTTTATTCTATTCCATGGAGACTATCATTCATCTCTGTATTGTTCCTGGAATAATCATTTATCATTGTAAAAATTAAAGTTGGGTCCGACCTAATTGGGCATTGGCTATGCCTAGAACCATAAAGTTGTATCGGAGGTAGTTTATCAAAGGATATAATTTTTTAAATATTTTTTTATCATTTATTATTTTATAATTTACTACGTCAATTAAAGGTTAATTGTTGCGGTAATGTGTATTTCAAAAACATTTCCATTTTTTCATATAATGTATGATTCGAAGAAAATAATCATTTTTTGATTAAAATTAAAATAGAGAACTCTTCAGGAGGTGGTGATGATTTTAAATAGGTTTCATGAAATTATAAACAATGTATTCAGAATACATGTCATGTTATTTTCCATGCATGTTTTGTAATGTAGTTTACATGTGGTGTATCCATGTTCAATGAATTGGGAGTAATTTGGAAATGACTCAAGATGTGTATACTTATTGCATGTGGTGTGTTTTTTCCTATACATCTTGTTTATTGTGATATTTAGGTACACTTTTACTAGATTACACACCATGTGGCCCACATCACACGGCATGTAGTCTGAATGTAGCATGATCCAAACTATGAATACCATACATGAATATATCGACCGATAACTATGTAATGTAGAGGCAACTCGTCGTGTAGCCCATCGAACATGTTGTGTACATCAATCATTATGATGTCTTTTCCACAATTCAAGTTCATTGGTAAGTTCATTGGGACAGATGGTGAAGGTAGTACATTCCGTGTATTAAGAACTACGCAGCGTGGACATTACCAATTTACACAAAGATAAAAATTTAATGTTTGTGTAATGTATTGAACTACATATCAGGTATACATCGTACTACAATCTGTTACTCTATGAATTGAAACATATTTTATTAAATATTTTATAATATTATAGTTATATGATAATATAAAACATGTTGGGTTGGTTCAAACAAGTATTCACCAGGATTCCTCCAAGGTGCAGTAATGTACAGGGTTGATAATTTCATTGAAATTAAGAAAATATTTAAGATAAAAGGATTGATTAATTAAAGATAATAATAAATAGATTCAAAACATAATTTATATTTATGGTAATTTTTATTTAATTCTAGTTTTATTAAATGCATAACTCGTTACATTTATATAGTGATCATAAGCTAGTCGAAAACCTTTGTATATAATTGGTTTCTGTTTAATTTATATATTTAATTAATTGTTGTCATGTAAACCATATCACCCAATTAATATGTAGGGCCATTGTGGAAATTTTTTCTTTTATTTATTCCACTATTTTACCCCTCACATGTCTGTGAGTTGAAATGAATATATAATGGATGGATATCTTATGCTTGCGGAGGTGGTCCATGTCAAGAGATGGGGTCAAAGTAATCCAAAGAGATACAAAGGTATAAAGGGGAAAAGATAATAACATGAAGTTCTTTCACCCCTAGGCCATGGATTAATTATCAAACACTAGATAAACTAACCATTATAAAAAATCATCATCATTCCCATTATATTATTTTATTTTTGTCACATTCATGGTATTTCATTACGGATTTGTTGTCGCTATCAAATAATTAATAAACTAAAGTGAAAAAAAGATGGAACTAATATAAACTATTCATGTGGGTAAATATTATCACGAAATGGTTAATCAATTATGTAACCATTAATTAATATTTACAACAATGTGATAATGATAATAAATAATAGAAAAATAATAGATAAAAATACCACTACAAAATAATAAGTTATAATAAGCCTTCTTTTACTTGATGAAGGGAAAGACTCAATAAAACTATGTGTTTGACCAAACCATGTTCGGACACATACATAAATTTATGAATCCATAATTAAAGGTTTAGGTATGACATTACAATTTTAAACCATGATGAGTACACCATTCTTGACATGGTGTAATATTTAAGGAAGGTGTTGTGCCAATCCAAATCAGGATTTCAGGATTGGGGAGTCCACAGAATAGATCAAGGAGTTTGATGCTCACATTTGGAAAAGAACCTCCTATATAAATAAAATCAAATAGCTTTTCCAACCCATGTTGGGTTTATTCAAATAGGAATATGGATTGTTTCTAATATAATTTCATGGAAACAAAACATTCTGAATTCAATGATGAGGGAAATTGTGGAATGATAAAACAGTGGGAGACTTTATAAAATTAAATAATTATTTATTAGAAAATTTAAGCTGGATATTTATAATTACATTTTCTTATAATTGGAGGATAAAATTAAATCCTCGTCAACCAAAGTATCTTAGTGATCGATTCTAGATAAAGACCACATCATAACTGAATGTAACATCAATGAATGGTTTAGATGTCTTTGGGTTATTCTGTGCAGTGCATGAACGTCTTACGTGTTGATGTTAGCATTACATGACCCAGATTCCCATGATGTGTGTGAAGAAGATTTCTTATTATTGTAGAAACATATGAAATAAGTGATCAAAATTCAATTTTTGATGCTATAATCAATTTCTAGTGAGCTCATGATTTCTCATTAATTCATGGATCCCTATAGCATGATCGAGGACCTTCGTGGCCTTTACCATGAGAGATAAATATGATAATGATTTGAGATCTCTTAGGCACTCTATTATAGTAATCTTGTAGAGTGGTCCCCAATTGGACCACACATAGTCAAGAACATTGGCTAAATTGAGTGCCTGTGTGTTTTATTGTTTGAAATCCCCAAAGTCTGAGTACCGATATCATTGTTGCATCATTCCAGATTGATTCTATATATTTGTTGTTAATTTCAATATGAAATACATTAATAAATCTCTCTCCTATTTTTTCTCATTCAACATGTTGACAAGGATATTATGCATGAAAATATGTATTTCCTTATGGTGATACGATGAAAGGTAAGGTGAAGAGGTTTAAGATCAAAGCTTGTTCAAGCCTATCTATGAAATGCGTGATCAGTGGGGATGAAAGGGAAAAGTAAGTTGTTGATTTCACATTTTTCAAGAAGGGCCACTGGAAGAAGAACTGCACCCACCCTATTATGAAAAGGGAATGTTTAAGTGCATTTGTTGTCAAATTAAATTTGTATGTTTCTAAAAATTGGGTATTACATGCAACTTGTTGTTCTCGCATATGTTTCCAAATATATGCACCAGGTAGATTCAGGAAGATTGATTGAGGGGAGGTATATCTAATTGCTTCTAATTGATCTTGAATTACTGTTGTAGCTATCGGGGACTACCACCTAACGTTTCCAACATGGATGATTTTTATTTTAAATGGTAGTTATTATATGCTGTATGATACTAAAAAAATATTTGTATTTCCATATTTGAAACATATAGAGTTTTTTGTTGTTTTTAAATGATTATTTCATCATTTTAAAAGATACAATTTATCTTGGTAAATAAAATTTATTCAACCATCTTTAAATGTTGGATTAAACAATCCATTTACTGAAAATCAATAAAAATATACTTCACAAGAATCATACCACACCCAACATTGGAATCCCATTTTTTCTCATGTAAATGAGAAATTCTCAACAAAGTAACATCATGATGTATATTTAGATTCATTTGAACAAAAACCAATTGGTGTATGTCATGCATGTTTACAATGAAAAATGAAAAAAGCTGCATTTAGTGGGAAATATGAAAGGGATAAAGTGAAAATTGAATTTGTTCATAACTATGTGGGTGGAAAATTTCTAGTTTAATTATGGGGAGGTTATTCATAACTTTTTCTGATGATTTTATTAGATACGGATAAATCTACATAAGGAGGTACAAGTCAAATTATTTTGATATGTTCAGTAAATAAAAGAATGAAGTTGACAAGCATCGTGGTAAAAATATTAACAAAATATGATCAAAATGAGGTGTAGAATATTTTAATCAATACATCATTGATTACATACATGAGTTTTGGATCTTATCCCAAATCACTCTTCCTTACACACCCTAGTGTAATAGTGTGAGCTAAACCCAGAACCACTATTTTTTGGACATGGTGAGATCAATGATGAGAGTCAATCTATTATTTCATTATCCTTTTTGGGATATGAGTTATAAAAAACAGCTCACATACTAAACTAAGTACCAAAAACATAAATAAATGGTAGTCCATATGAGTTCTCAAGTGGAATGAAATTAATGGTACCAAAACCACATGGTTGAGGAAGTGAAATGTTTGGTAAAGACTCTTTTGGTAAAAATCTTGTTCCCCAATGGCACAAAGTGTACCGTAAAAGGATACCCTATGGAAAAACAGATATTACCTATACAAAATCATATAAAAACAAGGTTATAGGGTAAAGACACTACACATTTATTGATAGGGAGAACATGTCCATAATAGATAATGGGAGTGTGATGGACTTCGAGGAAGTCGAGACTCAAGATACATATGATTTGGTACATGAAAAGATTCCATAAATATCCGTGAATGAGAGAACTTTTCGAGAGACACATGACCTGCATAGGAGTACAATAGTGGATAAAGAACTAGAATGGTACACTTTCCAAGTTAAAAATGATGGTAACTAATTATTAATTGTTAATAATGGTCCTCTAACCTACACAATTGTAGTTAGTGGAAGATATGGTTCTAAGTGGAATGAAGCCATGAATTCTGAAATGGATTCCATTTACAAAAACCATGCTTATATTTTCATATATACTCTATATGATGTATGTCTGGTTGGTAAGAAATAAATATTCAAGATGAAACTTGAAATAGAAGGACCAATAAGTACATATAAGGTACAAATGGTTGTAAAAGGGTTGAAGTGGTGTCATGAAATTTACAATATAAAACCCATTTCACCAGTTGGATGGATGATATCCATCAGATTTATATTTTCCCATTTTAGTTAACCATGTATATTATATTTTTCAAATAGATGTCAAAATAGATTTCTTTAATAGGAACCTTCAAGATGATTTCTACGTGACACAATCTGAAAGGTTTATGACACCAAAGGATTCCTATAAGGTATTAAAGTTACAAAATCAATATATTAATTAAATAAATTATCAAGGACAAGAAACAATAATTTTTATGAATCCATACTGATATTTATATTTATCAATAACGAATATGAGACATGTTTCTACAAAAAAGTTTAGTGGATGGGTATTCATTTGACAAATAGTTTATGAAATATTACTAATTAAAATTTAGATACCAAAATTATAGTTTGTGAAGGAATGGTGGATTAATGATTATTCATGAAGGAAATGGGTAATATTGTATATATTATTGGGGTCATCAATCATGGTGATATATCCAAGTGATTGATGGACCAATGTAAATTTACATTCATTGACAAGATACAAAACAGATTCAATATGTATCATTCTATTCGGGGATTGATGCCGGCATCACATGGCATTCAAATCTCCATGATTGTGTGTCCTCAAAAACATGAGGAAAAATGATAATGGAAAGGTCACTATATGCACTAGTGACTGGTTCATTAATGTATGCCATATTGTGTACATGGATGGATGTCACCTACACATTGAGTGTGGTATAAAGATATCAAGCTGACCCATGTGACCTCAATTAGATAGTGGTCGATACTATCCTAAAGTATCTGAGGTGTAACAAGGAAATGTTCATAGATTATAGAGGAGATAAGGTTCAAATCATCAGATGATATGCATATTCTAGTTTCCATACTGATCAGGGTTACATGAAGTTGGAAATGTGATACATTTTCACATTGAATAGAGGTGTAGTGAGAAGAAGATATAAAAGAATAGTGTAGTCATAGTTTTTAAAACATAATTCAAGTATATAAAATATTATGAGGTATCAATATATGATATCTGGATGTGAAGCTTTGACTAGGATCTATATTAGTTACCTAGTTGTGAAGATCCCATCACATTGTATTGTGATAACACTACAACGATGGCTCTCGCAAAAGAGCCAAGGTCACATAACTAGAAAATGCATATAAATCATAATTAAAATCTCTTAAGAGATTTTTCTTAGACACATGAATTTTAATTAATAATTATTTCCATAGAAGACAATGTGGCATACCCCTTGACTATAGCGTGGACTCAGTAGAATCATGATTATGATGTGAGGACTAGCATACTAAAAGTCATAGGCATTTGACTATAGACCATGTGGGAGTTTTTAAAAGTTTTGGTTCAAGAACCAACTATTTTTAAATTTATTAAATGAATATTTAATATATTTAAATATTAAACATCATATTGCATATTTTCCATTTCTATGCATTACTGTAGTGTAATAAAGATATGGAGTATTTTTCTCATTGAAATGATCAAAGCAATTTTTTTATATATTGAGAACCTTGAAGTACTATGACAATATTTGAAAATATAGTTGTGATGTTTGATGACATATTGTGATAGGACACAAAGTATACAGACAGTCAGGTTAGAGTACTTGTAAGAAAATGGGACTTCTTTCCATGAATTTTGTACTTTTTAATCTCAAAGATGAGAGATTATCAATATATACACTCCAATAAAAATTCCATATGTTTTGGATTAATCGTATATTTTTATATATGAGCTTCTATAATCGTCTATAGATATTATGATTATCATTGATACATGTCATGACTTGTGCAGATATATTTACTGATAAAAATCATCACGTGGACAGTTGGAGAGAGGTAGGGAACATTTGATGCATCATGAATGGAATTTAATTAATTGATATATCTAGGAAGGATTTTTCCCTTCAATTTATAGAAGTCGGTATCTTGGTCCTTTGATTGAAATAAAACTGTCACATAAAATTACATGACCATGGTGTAAGGACGATTTTATTTCAGGTAGTCAAAGAACGTCATATCAATCATAACTAGTGATGACAGTATCATCAAACCTTCTCGATGAGTTACTGATACAATGGGATTATATTACATAGTGATTGTTCCTATGTGGATGTCATTTTTGCTAATTTATGTTTATCTCTTGGTTACTTTGATATATTTCTAGAAGATAGCCTTAGAATTTATGCTAGCTCACCTAATTCCAATGAAAATGAATCTTAATGGGATAAACAGTAAGTGTTTTTGGTGGTCTTGGAAAAATTCAATTTGAATTTAATTAATGGAATAAATAATTTTCACATTATAGTTGAATAATTTTATTCATGTTAAAATGCTTCCATAAACTAAATAAATAATTATTCTTAGGATTGTGAAAAAATATATATATATATATTTATTGAACATTTATGAAATAGTTATTTACTAGATTATAAATAAAATATTAATTCAAGGGAATAATTTATTTATTTATTTAGTCAACTGTTCAATAAATAGAAGTGTATTTCGTGTAGACCATTAATGGTCTTATCTTAAAATAATAATTTCCACGATGGTAAATAATTATTTAACTTGTTTGAAGAAATAATAGTGATAAAACTATTATAATTATGTGGCATGTGATTTCCCTTATTATGCTATTTTACGCAATTTGTTGCACCAAAAATTATGAAATGATAATTGTTATTATATTGAATGGTTTTTATATAAAGATATGAATCTATTTAATTGTTCAAATTAAATTAAATGTTATAACAGAATACCCATGTCGATAAATAGAAAGGTATGTCTATTGTGACATGTACGAGAAACCGGTTGCGCAATAACAATTCAAAGTTTTAAATTTTCTATGTACTCCAATAATATCTCCATATAATGAATGAGGTACATTATTAAATATATTAGAAAAATATATCCTGATTTATTGACGCATGTTAGTCGCTTCGAAATGCTAGCACTCGGAAAGCGAGTGGCATCGATTAGAGACCATTAGAGCACAGACAGATCAATATGAGAGGGATTTTTGTATGGATCCCCACAAATGCAGTAAAAATATGAAAGGGTCATCCCAGATGTCAACATAACCAATGAAAAAAGTACTAAAGAACAATTTATTTCATTTCTTTAGAAATTAAACATATATTATTTATAACCACGATGTGCAATATCTTCTTATAAAGGTTTTGGGCCCCTTCATTCTTTATCTAAATCATTGATTCTATTCTGTGAAGACTCGAGTTCATCATCATATTGATAATAGAACAAAAATTTATTATATAAAAAACCAATGATGGACACCATCCAAACAACACTTCTGATGGGAACAGAACATGAAAGTAACAAAAACCTTAATTCTTGGATTATCTCTTTTTTTAGGGGTAAAACCAAAAAATGACGTACTTTTGAGAATAATCGTACATGAATAAGTTGTGTATTATTATTTAGGAATGTGTTGAGAAAATATTAAGCTAAAATATGTGTATTTAGTTTGAGGGAGGATTAGGATATAAAATATATATTAATAATTGAAGAGTTTTATTTTCTAAAATATCAAAAAATTTCAGTATTTGAATGTGACACTCGTTAATAATGAATATAAATTATAAAATGAAATATTAAATATGAATTAATGTTGATACACACCTCATCCACTCGGTTCAAATATTTTTATAATATTGGAAATACACTACCTATTACATTATTTATTTTCATCATTCTGGTTTTGACCAGGGTAACATCTTTTTTACATTTTTTATTTAACAATTATCTTAAAAAATACATAAATTTTTTATATTTGTTTATCTAATGGTTACTTTGTTGATACTATTTTTAATATGTTAATTTTTTAAATGTGATCATAAATTAATTTTAAAATAAAACATATATATGAATTTTCAAAATCATTTATTTGAATGACCAAACAAAATAGTTAATATGAATGTTTTTGTATTATATATTGAAAATAATTTTTTAAAAAATAAAAATTAATATATAAAAAAATTATACGTTCTAAAAAAAATTCAATATTTTATAATTTAATTTTATGTCATAACATTCACGCTAGTTGTTAAAATTTTATTTTGCATCATTCATCTAAAAAATTTTCATTTTCATAAAAACTAAAAAATTCCTATCTGGTTTATATGTACCTGTTAAATTCAAAACATGTTGTTATATATAAATAATTTAGATTATAAAATTCCAAAATTTATTATTTAAATTATAATTTATGATATTAAAAAAATAATTTATTATTGAATAATGTTTTATAACATTAATTTTCTTTAATGTTATTTCATGTAAACATCTAATTTGATAACGGTAATATGTTAGTTCTTATAAAATATTTCAAATTAATTCAATTAATTATCCCATAAAAATATATATATAAAAATATTTCACAGAAATGAATATCACTTTAATAAAAAATAAAAATTTACAAAAAACACTAACATATAATATATATATTTTAAAAATTAATGTTTTTTCTATATTGATATTAGATTGTATGGATTATTTTTATATAAAAATAATGATAATAATTTATTAATAATATTATTTTATATATATATAGAATATATTTATATAATACTTTAAAAGATATTTTTTAATTTGAGATATATTATTTTATATTTACAATTTTAAAATATGTCATTTCATTATAAAAATTTAATACATGACAATATATTTTATTATATATGACTATATTTTCAATTACCATATTTATAGTAGTTATATTTCATTGATATATATAGGAGTATTGTAATTCCCCAACACCAAAAGCCTGATTCCATTGAATAACTTTATTACATTGACATGGTTATAAGTAATCAAATCCCAAAGGACCGAATAGTTTAGGATTTTGGAAAACTAGATTAGAAACATTATACTCATTTTAAAATGGGAAATTATAATACAAAAAAACAATAGTAAAAGCTCAACATCCTTGAAACTCATTCAAAGGATTCCTATTCAGATCCCATGGAAAGAAAATATAATAATTTTGATCTTAAATCCTCAGGATGGGTAATTAATGTGGAAAAAAATAATGAATTAATTATAATAAAACAACATGTTATATAAAACATTATAACACGTTAGATTTAAATAATTAGATAAGGAATATTTTTTAAGGAAATGAATCTATTCAAAAAACATTTCATTTAGTGTATAACGTATTAATGAAATGAATCCATTGGTTTTATCCATTGAAAATGTCATGGATAATAACAATAATAAATGAAATATACATGAAAAAATTCATAATTATTCAATGTTATTTATTCAACCCACACCACATTATTTCTATTGCATTTCTCACAATGTGTAATCGATTTAATTAATAAACTATTTTCCTTATAAATAATTTATATTGAATATTTAATATGAATTTATCAATATTTCAATAAATAAAAAAATAACTATAAATGTGTACACCATATGTAATAATGATATATGTTTTAAGATTTAGTAATACTCCTCACCCCTTAATATTCATATCTAAAATCATTTAGAATGAAAAATTATTACAGTAATGCGATTCTTAATGGAATGTTAACAATCACAATAGAAGGTGAAAGTGAAAAATAACTTTTACCCTTCAGTAATATTCGAGATATGCCCCATGGGAGATATAATTAAAATTTAAACAAAAAATACCATGTATAATTATTAAATAATTCTATTAAAATACAATGGGGTAGTATATAACAATAAATTTAATTTTTTCAATACTACAAATTAGTCTCAGTGGAATGTAAATTGAGAATAAATTTCTTCCATTTTATTTCATTTTGTGTGAACATCCTTCAAACATTTATATAATGGATTTATGAATGTTAATATCATATAAAAAACCATAAAAATATTTATAATGTCATATTTTTACATCTTCTGATATTTTATTACACATGTGTTAACAATGATTCATTCTTTTAAATATTTCATGTGATAATTCCCTAAATTCTCAAGTATGTTTTCACTTGTTACATTTAGTAACTATTAATTAAAACATGATTTAATTATTTATAAATCATAAATAAATTTCTAATTAACATTTAAATTTATTATATATGTATATATAATAATACATAAATTATGGAGATGTGGAATTCAATGAACAATTCACATATACAGTAGCTGATATATTTACATAAATTCTACTTCAATTTATTCGCCATATAAAATGAATTAAAAGTAAAAGGTAACTGATTATATTATAATTTATGTATCATATTTATATCATATATTTCCTATAGTTTTGTGAAAATAATTATTAATACATTTAGTATGTAGATTTAATGAATCAAATCTCTTTGAAGAGGCGGTAGTCAAGATGTCCACAAACGATGTTATCGTATTCCGAAAAATAGAAATCATAAAATATTTGTTATATAGAAAGTCCAGATCATGAATAAATCATAAAAATAATATATAAAATATAAATTCATCATTCTTATATCATTTAAAGGTGGTAAATGGAATAATTAATGGCATCATTTCGTGAAGAAGTAGTCATTCAAACACATGAATAACGATTGTGTATCCCATTTTATGTATTTATGTTAAATTATTTTCCATAAAAGTTACCTGAAGAAACATTGTATAATTTAATATCCTGAATGTATTATCTTGTGATGATATAAAAATATTTTAATTAGAGTGTAATATAATGAAACAAAAGTTATCGTTGACGAATGTTATGTTTTATTTGGGTAACTTATTATTGATTATAGCAACAGTCTACATTGGGTTCTTTTATTTCCATATTGAGTCTTCAATGATTATTTTAGGGATGTTTATAGATTATTTTCTTAATATATTGGATGTTAAAAATGTTATTAAAATAGTGAATAATTTAGTGTGTTGAGAATCTTTTTATAGTGGAGCAGGAGTGGCATTGTTGAATCATATTGAAAAGGGGATTCCAAAAATATGTTTTCTAGGTAAATTGGATCAAATTATGAAACAAATTAGTTAAAATTTGTTATATGGTCTAAATTTGGACATAAATTTTCTTTTTCAAGTTTTTAAATGGAATTTTCACCCTCATTATAATGGTTTACTCCCTTGGTAAGCTATTTTTATTCTAAATCATTTTAATTAATTTTAATTACAGTTACAAATTTTTTGGTAAAAAACATATTTGATCATATTAGATAATATTAAATAGTATTATTCAAAATATTTATAACATTTTTCAAATTTTTATTCACATATGTGGAAAAAATTAATTTAAACTACTACTCGCCCGTGCTATTTCACGGCGTATTCGATTATTGGATTTTTTTAATAAGAGATTAATATTTATAAAATTTGAGAAGAAACGACAATGCTGAATAAATTTTAATTAGAATGTAATGGTGTACAATAATGGAATAAGAGTGCATATGATATCAAGAAATCATTATAATAATTAATAACGAAAAAGGATGGAGTAAAAGTACATAACTTATTAAATTTTGAGGAAGAGGATTTGAAATCATTTTCACATTCGATCACAATAAATGTAATGATGGCAGTAAAATAAAAATATAATTGCATATAAAGAAAACACCAGAAATATAATACAAGATAAAGAGAAATTAAACACATCAATGAAAAAAAATTTAATAAAATTATTTTGGAATAGAAGTTAATATTGGACATTCAAGAAATAAAAATTAAATACATCAATAAAATCACGATTGAAATGAATAATTCAAATTATGGAAATGAAGAAATCAAAGGGCTGAATATGGATACATTGAGACATAAAAATTATTTATAGAACACCTTTATTGAAGATTATTAATAATTTCATAAGAGGAATATCCAGACAGAAACAATTTCATGACGAATCACTCCAACAAATATTAAAGAATACCAAGTTAAAAAAAAGGAATGTTTGAGTCTTCCGAACATCTTTTATATGTATGTCGCATGTTTTATTTGTATTATTATAATTCCTCCTCCCTCACCAATTGAAAAAAACATTTTATTGAATCTGAAAAACACCAAAATGGATTTTCATTTTGCAGTACTATTTTCATCATTGTGCCAATATTTTCCAACTCACCCATCATCTTGGAAAACACATGAAATCGTTGTAAATAAATTGATGTGAATGTAAATGGAATGAATAAAAAATATCTTTATGTGGCATAAAAAATAGCAATAAAAAATTATATGTGCGGCCCATTAAATGAAAAATAATAATAAATAAAATCTATTATGAAGGTGACGTTATTATAAACATGTTGAAGGAAATACTGAAGTAATGATGAACTTGTATATTTGTCATGAACAATTCATAAAAATATTCTAAATTTATAGTCACACTGTTACCACGTAGAGATTCCAGATTTTAGAAATAACTCATGTTATAGAAAAATTATTGACATAGATTTTAGATTACACAATAGATAATTATACATAGTTTATGGTTTTTATAGTGTTTTTTGTGTGAAATTTGTCACATAACTTTTAGATTTGAGACACATTATAACCAAAGATTACCTGGTTTTGATTGGCATTATTCATCATAATCATAAGAGACATTATATCTTGTATAAATTCAAGAATGGGTTTCCATTAATATGCATTTTTTAAATCCGTATATATCTCATCATCATAGAATTCTGCAAAAACTAGATGGAATTAACTGCAAATGCATATTAATTTACAAGAAAATGTCATGAAGGTCAAATCCAAACAATAACATCCTGCTTTGAATTCCATGCACTTCTAATAAATTATATCCAGATTGTGGACCACATTCATCCAAAACTACAAAAAAACATGACAAAAATGACCTAAAATCATTGAAAACATATTATACTAGCCAACCTTGTCCAATGATTCCATAAAAAGTTTCCTTTAGCCACTGCATCGGCCAAATTCCATCCCATAAATGGGCTTAGTGAGCTTATGTAAATCCAAATACTCTGACACACCAGCAAGTGAATTGTGGTTCTACATCATCAGTGCCTCTACAAAGTAGCTCATGTTATCCTTGGTGTTCATTGCCGGCACATCCACCACGAATGACTCAATCACCATTGTCCCGAGCCTCCCTTCAAGGACCTCTGGATGGACCATGATCACAAATTATTTGTTCTGTGGAATAAGAGAAATACCATGGATGGTTAAAAGTGAATGAAAAACAACTATGAAGACACTACCCATTCAAAAATGTGCAAATAAGACATTAGAAAAGGTAATACCACAAATATAGTTCATAAAAAATACAACCTTTGTTTTTCACGAAATGGACCAAAACATCACATACAATCAAATAAATCCTTTTTATGTGTTGGGTCCCCTTGGTAGCGATAACCCTTGTTTTTTGGCTTGTTTGTTGTTGTGTCAAAAAATAGCACAACTACATTCCAAACTAGTCTCTTAGCATGTTTTTTTGGTTTTTTAAAAGAAAAGGAAGAGGAATATAAAAGGCCATAGGGTGAGAATTTAAATGATTTGAGGAGAAAAAATCAAATAATAAAAACAACATACCTCAATATATAAGATGAAAAGTTCATCCCTGAGTCCATGGTACCAGGCATCCACTCCTCGATGCTTTCTGCTAATTTTCAATATATAAAATAGGTGTTATCAACGTTATTGAACAGAAAAAACCATCCCATAAAAAGAAAAGATAAATTTTATCGCATTTTATTCCCTATAACAAAACATACTCTGAATAAAAAAGTAGTAATTGAGTTGCCTAAATTGAAGCTGATGAGATAATGAGGCATAGTTTGGGACGACAATGTTGGACCTAAATTTTTTATGATAAGTGAAAAAAGGATACACATGAAATGATCAGTTTCTGGAGAAATTTCACATTAATTAATCTTACATAAAAATCACCATTTTCTAGAGTCTCAATAAGGAATATTTATAAGGGATCATTCATGGGCCTCATCCACCATAATTACACCAACATGATCATGACGAAAAAAATTAAAGGACACATTAAAATATGTATTAAAACAGCATCTCAAATTATTAATTTTATAGTCTTAGAAATGGATTGTAGAACACCTATAGTTGGTCAATAAAGGATCATCCAACATCTCTCTCAGCAATAGTAATACCCCATATGTCCAATATTTTATCATAGTCACATTCTATGCTGCGAGACACAAAAAACTATTACATACACATTCTACATAAACTATTAATGGTGGATTTAATGATTTTGTCTTTTAGAATTCATGTCCAAGGTTTGAAAGATTGTGTGCTTTTCAGATCTGGGGTTGTTAAATACTTCAATAGTCATTCAAGGCCAAAGCTGGATCAATATGCCATGTTCCTTGAGAATGGTCCCAAACCAAGCGAGGAGTGATCTAAAATTCTTGGTGACCGTTGAGAGAAGTTGATATATGAAATGGAACATTCAAAAATTTTATAGATAAAAAAATAACAACACATAAGAATGGAATGAGAACCATGTATAAATTCATACTGCAGATTACTAATTCATTTTGCACATTACCAATTAGAATAAAAATTTAAAAATTTGTGATTGAATGTATTTAAACAGTGATCATGACAAACATTCACCTTAATCTATATATTTGTCATAATAGAATGAAGTATAAAATTCACCGGTGGAGTGAGTCTCACCAAATAATAATAATGAAAAACATTCACCTTAACATCCTTAACGGTGTAGGTTTTATCTGGCAACACGACCCCCCGTCTTCTATTCCACAATGAATGCATCCCCAAATCTACAGCACAACTAAATTATAACCTGTAATATTTGAGGGTAAATAATGCAGAATGGTAATTTCATTTTAACACATGTAATATTGCAGTCACTGTGTTAATGGGTATGGTGCTTCAAACTGGAAAATCCAATGAGATTTGGTTCACTATCATTGCATTCTGGTTGATTTCATTGCATAGTGATAATGAATTTTATCAAATATTTGGAAAGTATGAAATCCTATGTTTTCAAATATGAATCTCAAAATTTTAAATGACTCATGTGATCCATGTGTTGTTCAATAAATATAGATATTTAATTCCTTTTATGTGCTGGTGTGTTTTTAATTACAATAGTAGAACCAAGTGATTGAAAGTTCCATCTGCTTTTAAAATCATGTTTTGATCCAGTTTCTTGCATGAACATTTTATTCTAGCACACTGATTATATACTTACCACATTACTCTACTCATCCAAGATTATTGTATGAACTATATCATAATTTTATATACTAATAGTACTTATGATGCTTGTGATTGATAATAAAAAAATCAAGATTCATTATTGCATTGTTATTTTAAACTTCATAGTACATTAAACATCTTATGATAAACAACTAATCAGAAAACAAATTTGAAATTTTAAAAAACAAACATTAAGTAGAAACATGATATTGCAGCAGAATAGGTAAGCTAGATTTTTTTAGTCATCTTGTTTATTACCTTCATGTTGCAGTCACTGTGTTTATGTGTAGACTGCTTCAAACATCAAAATCCAATAGTATTCGGTTCACTATCAAAGCATTGTGGTTGATTTCATTACATGGTGATAATGAATTTTTTCAAATATTAAGAGAGTATGAAACCATACATTTTCTAATATGAATTAAAATTTTTTAAATGACTCAGGTGATCTATGTGTTGTTTAATACATATATATATTAAATTCATTATATGTTCTTGTGTGTTTTTAATTCCAATAGTTGAACCATGTGATTCAAAGTTACATCTGATTTTAAAATCATGTTTTGATCCAGTTTCATGCACAAACATTTTATTCTTGCACAATGATTATATTTTTACTACTTTCCTCTACTCATCCATTATTATTGTATGAACTATAACATTATTATATATACTAATAGTACTTATGAAGCATGTGATTGTTAATAATAATATCAAGAATCAATATTTCATTTCTTAAACTGCATATTATGATACACTTCTTACGGAAAAAAACTAATCCGAAAACTATTTTGACAATTTAAAAAACAAACATGATGTATTACCTTGATATTGCAGCAGAAAAGGTCATCAAAATGTGTTATTCATCTTGTTTAAATACTCCTTTGTTCGACTATGTAGTTTAGTGGCATAACTAATTTTAGTCATGGCCACTTCAGATAATTGAAAGTCATTATATAATTTATCTAATCGAAAGAATGAAGAAACTATATTGAGGATCAACTAACCTGCCACGTAGTGATTTCTCAAAACCTTGTTGGGTCTCAAACATCCCTTGCAACTTTTTTTCAGGAAACATAACCTAATCAGATGGGGAAAACCCAATTTTAAAAGGAAGAAAAAACACAGAATAATGGGTTTGAAAAATCATCCAATTTCTCGAAGGAGATGATTTTTTGCATAATTGAATTTATTTAGGAAAACATATATTCAAGAACTTCATTTATGAAAATAATTTTATAGGACCAGTACATAATTTTGTACATTAAGTAGTAAAGAATACCATTCAAGACATGAAAAAAATCAAAAATAAAGGGATACTGATTACAATATAAGGAGAGTCCATACCATTCATGTTAATACTCACAACCAATAGGCCTATTTTCATTGTCAATGAAATGCATTACATAATTTTTTGAACCAAATAAATGCATAAACTATAGTGAAAAGTAATATACATGCAAGCTAGTAATATTTACGAAGCTTGAATGGTCTAAAACTACCCTTCCATATTCTTTTCAAGAAGTTGAATCTTAAATGAACGTGAAGAAAGAATGTTAAAAAGGAAGAACAAACATAGAAGAATCAAAATTCCCATGATACTCGGTCCCCTGACTGGAATAGTATGCATTCAAACTATCTAAGGGAAACTTAAGAATAATAGTAGTGGAATTCACCCATGAGAAACAAAAATATTTGATGAATCAATAGTATATGGATGAGGGAATTTGATGAGAGATATTTAGTAAACATAATGCCCAAAGATAGATTGTTAAAAAAACCTAAATTGTAATGCATATAGAAAATAATATTAAGATATAATGGATTATATATGTTATCAAAATTGAATAGTGAAGATTGTGAAAAAAATCAAAATAAACAAAAAAATTACTAAAATTGAAAAGAACAATGTAAATATTAGCGAGTATAATAGACATATAATTTGAAAAGAATAGTTATTATTCTAGATTTGGAGTACGCAAACACACAAATAACAGTTCTAGAATCATGATAGAAGATGTATTTTATGAAAATCTGAAAAAATCATAAGAGTACCTAGATACTAATTATTACAGAGCACAAAGAAAATTCTGTCAGGGTTACGCATAACACAAATTATGAATCGTAGTGTAATTTTAGGGTTTTTGAAGGCACATAGAGTTAAAAAAATACGTGACCATGGATTGAATTAGACTCCCTTATTGCTGGTAGAAACTGAATAAAGTGGACCCCTATTTCCAGATTCTTGAATGCAGATATTTTAATACAATACAAAAATTTTGTATTAATATACTGAAATAAAAGTCTAAAATGACGAAATTAATGTTGTAGAGATGATTAGAAGAGAAAATTACCCAATTCGGGATATGGATGAGTTTGTGTTTGATCTTAGGTGCCTAATAAGATAATTTGTCACGGCGAGATGTTTGGGTTGCATTATGAAATTCATTAACCCACTGATCTAGGGTTGCGTGGACGAAGATGATAGTCCAGATGATAGAGGATTCAGGGTAGGGATCATAGATTTTGCTGGAGCATATGAGTTAATGTGAGTCAACGACAACTCAGAGGAAATTTCATGTGGTGGTGGAGGTAGGCGAAAAGCGAGCGGTGGAGGGATAACACGAGCAGCGGAGGGAGAATGGAAGCTTCAGAAACTGTAGAAGGTTCAGAGGGTAAATGTGAGCGGCATATGGTCTACGTGAGGGGAAGAGGGAGAACACGAGTAACAGAGTGAGAACGGGAAATTCGAAGTGAGAACACGAGCGGAAGAGGGAAATGGTGATGAGGATGTCGAAGGTGGTTTGCAGGCAGAGATGGCCGAGGGTAGGAGAAATCATACTAGGAACAGTAGTAGAAGAGGATGAATAGTGAGGGGGCTTTGGAATAAGAGGAATGGGGTTTCGGGAACCCACGCTAATGGATATGGAGTGGTCGCTGGCGCTGGTTTACAGGGGAGAAGCGCGAGATCGATCGTGAATTTGGAGGGAGGAGAGTATGTTTTTGGAAACGTGGAAGATTTGAGAAGTGTCACGTAAGAGAAAGGTTATGTGGATCAACATTAGCATGACACATGGTAGTAGGAAAGCCAGGATTAGTATATATAGTAGATATCACCCCGTAGTTGGGACGACAAAGCATATTTTTAAAGTGAATTTTTGTAAAATGTTTTCTTGTTTTTATATACAATTTAAATATGAGATTTATTCTAATTAAAAATATTTTTTTTAAATGATTTTAAATTGATATATTTATACTATGAAAAAATTAATCATAATTTAACAATATTAATTATATTTATGAAAAAGACCTTTCCAAATAAAATCCTTCATTTTTCAGTATTCATCAATAATGAATATTCTAAAAAAATGCCTTCACTTTACCCAAAAATTATTATGAAATTAGGATAGAAAAACTAATTTATTTCTAAATTTTAAATTTTAAAAAGTGTCAAAATTTGGATTTAAAATAGGTGATCCATTAAATGACATTAAAACTACCTTTATAAAAATATAGCTATTTATGTGTCATTTAGTTTTTGGTTATCATCATATATATATCAAATCAGTTGATCGAATGTAAAAATTGTTTTATTGAATTAATAATTATAAATTTTAATTTAATTTATCCACTAATGTTAAAAAAATTATTTTTTATTATAATATTATTTTGGAACATAATAAAATATTTTTATAAAAACAATCCATTTCTATTCATTTTATTTCATATTAATTAATAATAAATTGGTAACCAATATATTAGTAAAAATATCTTTTAATTATTGCTATTTAATTTAATTAAATCCCATTTTACAAGTAGATTATTTCATCATTTATTGAATAACCATATTATAATTATATATTGTATTTTGGTGATACTCAAAAGTGTCTGTAACAAAAACTATCAAACAAAATCATTCATTTATTTAGTGCATGATTAATCAGTATTACATGATTTATAAGAAATATATTATTTTTATTTATAATATAAAATATTCATTAATGTATCATGATATAATATTTATTTATAAGAATAGTGTTTCATGTCACACATGCTAATAAGTAAAATTTTATTACATTATATTTTCATGGTGTTGAATTCTCCTCCATTAATCATTTTTTGTCCTTACAATTTAAATATTTTATTGGTAATAAATATATTTATATTTGATAATAATATATTTTTGAAAACCTGTATCATAAATAGTGTTAATAAATCTTATTTTTTAGGAAAGGGAAATTGAAATGATAAGGGCACTACAAATAGGATTCTGAATATGATAACATCATTGAAAATATTGATATTGAAAATAAATATAATCATCATGTTATTATAGATATTAATAGAGAATATGTTCATAATAATGATGCTAATAAAAAAGTAAAACAAAGGTGTGAATAATGTTCACTGTTATAAAAAAACATGATAATAGTACATGCTTTTTGTTTCAAGAAAATTTTCATATAGTTGATAAATTCTTTATCTATCTGAGAATATCTGTAAATATATTATTATATAAAGAAAATATATTCCATGGATTCTGTGTTCGAATATCTATACTTCATCTCTTACCACAACATGTATCACATAGTGATATGAAAATTAAATTTATAAAACCTCATCAAATAATAAACTAATAAAATTGAATAAATGTTAATACTTTCGCATATTGAATGATTGAAAAAATTAGAATCATTTACATGGAAGTTAGTAGGTCACAATTTACATTATTTGTAAGATTAATTTTTTTTCCAAAATATCATTAACCAAGAATTAGGAACACATTATGTATCATCTTTTCCTCAACCATGTGTTTCTCAAAAAGTTCAACTTCCTTCCAAATAATATTTTCTAGTTCCATAAAACATATGTTGTAAAATACTTAATGAAATACTATTTTAGATGAATAAATAAATATTTTAAAAATTATATGATTAAAACATAATCAATAAATTAATTTAATGACATTTTCGATAGATCCCAATAAATAATCACATTAATCATTCCACATCATTTGTGTTAATAACATATAATTGACCATAATAACTTATCATCTTCTGAGGCATATTCTATTGATTATTAGGGAATTCATTTTCATAGTTCCCCATATCCAAGAATATTTAACATTAAATATATGAATTTATATTTTCCCCATTTATTTATTTATCTTGAATACCTCATCTACAAACTTACAACAAAACCTATTTCCATTCGAGAAAGTACAATGGTCTATCATTAGATGGTTATCACATGTTGGAAATTATTGATCTCCATTCATTCATATATCTATATTTTTCTTTACCATCCTCTTCATATATTTCATCCCTTAAAATCTATATTACATGGATCATTGTTTTGTTATCTAGCTATAAAATAAAAAATATTTCATCATGTGATGAAACGTATTAAGACACCAACAGCCTTGAAAGACTATAATTAATATTTTCAAATAGAATATTGAAATTCCACTATGTGTTGCATATAAAATCTATAATCTACCTTGATATTCATGTAATGGTGGATTAAAATTAAATAATACTTTCATCTTACATTTTATTTAAACTACATAACATTTTGTTTATCTCTGTTTTCTTTTTATGAGGGAACTATTTTTTAAAATACGCTTTGTTATAACTATTAAAACACATGAGATTTATTTCATACCCCTACCTTTAATTCTGTATCATGGAAACAAATTTACTGGTATTTTCATTTCAAAAATAAAAATAATTTTTAAACATATTTTTTCACCACATCTTAGATATAGAAATATATTCTCTACAAAACTAATCCATTTATTAGCTTCCATTGTATTAGTATTCCTATTATAAAAGGGGTCATCTATGAGATAATGTGATCAACCATCATAGAATCACATTTTGGAACATTTTTCTCCATTCAGGTAAGGGTTTTTTCATAACTTTATTAAGTATCCCTAACATATGCCTAACATGCTCAGTTCCAATACCATATATTCTAGATTCCTCATTACAAAAGACATATACATTATCAACTAATATTGATATCATTATTCCTTCAAGACATAATTTCTAAATAATATGATATAATGTATTATATCATAAAATTATGTAACATAATTTATAATCCTAAACTATTCAAATACATATCAAAAATTGAAAAAAAATGTCTTTATATAATTTCATAATAAATTAGAATGGTTTCATTGTGGTTGTCATCACTCTGAAATCCATCGTAATGGATTATAATAAAATTTTAAAATATCCTAAGGATTCCCCTAGAAGTGTCAAACTAGGTTCATAATAAGTCACAATTATATGGTCCATGTTATTCTCTTATTCTGCATGACACACCTTTTCATAGTTTTTTCCCATATGTACATTTGGTCATGAATCACATTGGCTTGTAGTTTATTGACATTGATGTATTTCTAGAAAGACCTTTTTAATATCTATGTAAAAAAAATCTATAATGTTACTTTATAATATTTCTTATGGTCTATATAAGCTTTATGTTCCCTAATCAATTTTTTTTCTAATTATATTTACCATTGTTTTAACTAAACATCCTCTCCAGCAACTATAACACCCTAACCCCGAAGGCAAAATCCTAACTTCATTTTTTTACATTGTAATGATTACATGGAATAATTTCTGGATGTAAATAACAATTTTAATGTTTTGGACAAACATATTAAAAAATGATTACAATAATACATTGGGAAAATAAGTTAAATATCATCATAATTAAAAGCACAACCTCCTTGAATATCCTTTAACATAATGTATATGGGTTTAAAAATTTTTATTAACTTATAAAACAACCCCCAAAAAATTGATTATATCGTATTTTAACTTCATATAACATATAATGATCTCTTTGTTAAAAAAAATTAAAGTTATTACTATCTTGGTAGTTAATTGCTTTCTTTTTCAAGCTTATTTTGACTTGAAATTGGTCATTCTAATTATTTATATAAAAAATTAATAATATCCCAAATGTAACAAACTATTTAAATGTTATATATAGTCATTATAATAATTTTTATAATAATCCATCATAATTTTAGAGAGGTCACAGATGAGGGCGTGTAGGGATGCTGGTGGTCAGGTATGTAGAGAGGTCACAGATGAGGCTGTTTGGCTAGCGACACGACGTGGGGTCAGCGGTGAGTTGCTAGGAAAGGAGGGCCTAGACGAGGCCAGCGTTGGAAAGGGGAAAAAGCTGAGATGCAAGCCGGAGGCACGGGATGAGCACACATGCACAGGATAAGGGTGTTAGGCGAGAAAAGGCCGAGGCGTAGAAGGAAATAATAGAGGCGAGATAGAGTTTGGAATTTGGAGCGGATCAGCTGTAGGACGGGCAAGGGCGGCGGCTGCCACTGGGCTGGTGCAAGGAAGAGCCGCGGAGGGGGCGGCTAGCGCATGTGTAGGTCGAGCGAATGGGGGTGTCGCACAGGGTGAAAGAGGGGGGGGGGGGTGCTTTGGGTTTACGGGTAGTTATAGGGGTTTTTTCATTCTATTATATGAATAATAATATCAGTAATAGTAATAATATTGATAATAATAATAATACCAAAATACTAATATTAATAATAATACAAATAATAATAATAATAATCACAACATAATATCATTATTATTAACAAAAATTATTTTTAAAACATAATACATTTAATTATCAAATTATGAAAACTGGGTACCGCACACACATCGCACGACCTAAAGAAAATTCGCACGTGGAATGCGCGCCTCAAAGCAGTCTGATTGGGCACTCGCACAAGCACCTGGATGCGACCACACAATCATTGATAACCATGCAGTGCCCGTGCACGGGTCTGAAACCCACCAAAAACATTAAACATCAGAAAATTTAAAATTGGGACCCAGCCCTATCCTTAATGCGAGAATGAAGGGAACAAAAATAAAATAAAAATAAATTCAAACGCTGGGGTTTGAAAATTCTCCCCACCACGGACAATTTTTTCCCCCGGAAAGTCACCCAGCTGAACAATGGACCAAACAAGAATCCATGCCCAAAAAAAACTATAAGAAACCACAACAATAGGGAAAGGGATAACATGAAAGGGTTCTCCCCACAACAAGAACTCAACTTTTGTGGAATTTTTTTAACTACAAAACATACCACCCCGGAAGGGGGGGCAACATGGGAACTCCCAGCCGATCCAGATTAACCACTATAGAACAAGAAAAACATCACCCCCACCAAAATGTGGAACTCTTGACTCAGACCAAAGAAAGCCCGAACACTAGAGAAAAACCTCCTAGCAGAACATTACCCAACCTGTAAACCCAAGGATAAATGTAAGCTTTGACTCCTCCTCAGGCACATACATCTTCAAATGAACACCACTAAACCATGATTGACCCATACAATGGTCAATAACACTCTTAAGAAAAAATCACAATGCAGAAAACCCTGACCCGACCAACAAAATTATTTATATTACAATAGAGCATGTTCGTCATAATTCCATGAAAAAACAATGAACATTCAAAAACGTCAAGAATTTAACAGTAGAAAACAAGAACTAAACGACTTTAAAAATTTCCACACCAACACGGAACACCAAACCCGAATTGAGGCTTCACTCCCTCGACATCTCATGACTATGCACAAGACATACCCTATGACCTGTGGCTGGTGCTCTAATGACTGAAGCATCTCCTACCTCACAGTCAGGTACGGGAATCCTTCAGCCACAAAGTCTTTTTCAGGCGACACATCATGAATAACTTCACTAGATGGCCCAAACATCTACAATGATAACACCTCTTCGAAGGGATGTGATATGACGGCCTCACGTGCCCAAACTGGCCACACTGGTGGCACACCACTGAACGGTCTGATGAACTGAAAGCAAGAACCACTATATACGACTTTTGAGAAATATGTCCCTCTGGCACACCCTGTTTTTCAGAAGGGGAACCTTTACGAGCAGCTGGATACGCTGGATTTCCAACCATCAGACCTTCAGAGACCAACTCAGCTTAAAATTTCTCATCCAACAACTTCTCCAAACGATAGTCCCTAGAAGGGAGGACCCACTCATTGATCTCTAGGTGAAGACCCCCAATGAAGAGGGAAGTCTTTATCGATACCTGTGATGCTACATCTGGAGAAGATGACACAAGATCCTTGACATGGTCATCATATTCCTTCATCGTCCGTTGACCTTGTTGAATACGCATGAGAACTTCCATTTTCTTCATCCTCACATCTTAAAGCATAACCCATCAGACGAATACGGACATAAAGACATCCCACTTCAACCCAACTTTCTTTGACAGTGGTGCGATCAACTCTTGTTTGTCTAGGGATGGACCTTCGAACATTCTCAAAACGACATGCACCCTGATAGCTTCAGAATTTCCCAATGTCCTAAAACCACACTAAACCTCTTTAAACCACATAACTACTTTTAATGGACCCCAATCATCGTTAAGTACAGACAATGTCTGAGAAGGACCGAAAACTAGGATTGACTTATCAGGAAACTATGGGGACCTTTCTTGGTGGCATGTTCTGAACAAGATATAAAACACAGATCCAATACCAATATCAAGACGAAGGAATATCATAGGATGTTCTTTCATCCAAAAACATCCAACTCAAAAATAAAAAAAATTCCAACACAAGAAAAAATCATTTTTTCACTTTATATTTCAAAATCACCTTTTTGCAAGGCCACTTCCGAATTACAAAACCCACTTTTAAAACCAAATTCAATTTTCCAAAAATCATTTCCCTTTTTAATATCACTTTTGAAAAACAAGGTCAAGCCTTTAATTCTAAGTGCAAACCCCAGTAATCCCATGAACCATTGCACATGTCTTCACCCACATTCATCCTTACGCACCAACACGTACTTTCCATTCTTTCTCTCAAATTTTCAAACATTCATTAAGTGTACCCGAGGTTGCAACCAAACCATATCTCTACTAGTTCTAAGTGACCACCAGATTTTTAGACCAAGAGATTTTAGTTTTTAAAAACTCTTTCACAAATTTAAAGATATTTATAAGGCAACATTCTCATTTCAAAAACCCGTTTTTCATTTTCAAAAGTGCACTTACACCCACACAAACCAATAGAATAAATAACTTTCATCAAATCACCGAAGGAGGGACTAGTAGTCATGCTTAACCTAGTGTTATGGTAGTGGATCATTCCCCTTGTAAGCATCAAAGACTATGAAGAACTAAAACAGTGTACTCGGACTTTACATGGGTCACTACTCCATGTGAAATCCTAATGTTACATCAGTTTGCCTCTATATTCATCACTCATTCCAAAACAAATCAAAACGAGACAAGAACTCAATTCCCAAACTACCCCTGCTGACTCGAGGTTTGGAATAGGCGAGGGTTCATGACTTCCTTCCTATACCTACCTCTCGAGTCCCGATAGTCCTAATCTTCATCTACCAGACACCATAAATAACAAGGGCCTCCTCTAATACCATTTTTCATGAACCAACCTGGGTCGACCCTGAACCGGTCACCCGATCCGGCCTGCAACATGGCCCGATGAGTGTTCCTGATCCCCATGAGTAGGCATCTAGTGATGGGTATCAAAACCGAACATGAGTGAAAAATTTTCCCTAGTGAAAAGTAAATAAAGAAGTGGAAAAAAGTAGAATAACACAAGGTGAATAAATTAAACCAAAAATGAAGATCAACCGACAAAATCAACTAACCTTACCACTACCAAAACTCCTCGTGACTCCAAGAGTCGCTCAACAGTCCACAACCAACTCTCACCCCCGACGAGCAAGCTCAAGTAAAACCAGCAACAAAACTAAAAAGAGCAAAAAAACTATAGGAGTGAGTATTAAATCTCAGTACGCTATCCCGATATCTATTCCTAATGCATTACCTTTAAAATAAAAGAAACACCATTTCATGTTTGAACTACAATTAATAAAAGTAAGGTTTTATACATGTTACTCAAAAAAAAGTACGAGTCATTTCTCCCAATCATTTCTCAATAATCCAAGTCAGCCTTTTAGTGAGACATTAGCATTTTTAAAATGGGGAAGTGATGTTTACATTTTCAAATTTCAGAAAAAAAATAAAACACCTTTATTTGAAAACAGTTTTCATAAACCACATTAAAACCACACATCACTTTATAGTAAAAGAACTACACATGAAAATGCTACAGTAGTTACCTAGTAAGGGAAATGTAAAGAAAATATATACAAGTACCATATTCATCACAACATGTAACTGAAATCCAACAGACATGGGTGAGACTAGGGGATAAACAATAAACCAAAAGACACCAATACATGAGAAATCATCCTCATTGTCATGTCACACACGATGAAATCAAAACACCCAGTACGCTCGACCATCCATTCTACGGCCAGTCGAGGGAAAATCTAATAGATAAACCCAATATATCCACCTACTACGGGCCACTGGTCAGTACCATAACCTACCAATGTAGCAATCATTCTTAGAATATTCTCTCAATTGTCCAGATTCCCATGTCTTGAGTGTTTGGAAAGGGGGTGAGCCACCTGATGCCAACCGAGCATCCAATCATATATATATATATAAAGAAAAACAGGAATCCCACAGATCCACTCCATGGGACATTATATTGCCTTTAAACTACACAAGTACATCTGAGCCTTTAAGCGCATACTCCCAAACAATCAATTGCATCCAAGGAACGAGTGTTTTCCTAGGAGGTTTTTTATGAAAACATTTTCATCATTTTCTATAATGTGCCAAATGGGCATTAAATACATTTTTCCATCACCACATTAAAAATAACCAAAACTCTTGCTCAAGCTTCAGAAGAAATCATTTATCACAAAAACCAGAACTATAATTGTAATTATTTGATTTATGTTAAAAATCAAAATAGGAATTCTTTCACTACTGGTTGTCTATTCATTATGAAAATATTTCAAGTTTCCTATATAAAATAAACAACACTTTTTACCCCAAATAATCATTAAAAAATTAATTGTCTTATATTATCTCACATTTATTAATATTAATAAAATATTTAATCTGAAAAAATAGTGTGCACAAACAGTAGGAAACAACGTAAAATAAATTTCAAAAAGTAGTGCAATGGTTACCTACCTAGACTCGTAGCTCGAACACGACAACGCGACAACACGAAACGCCTCGCACAGGCGCACAACCACACACAGACCGATGATCACGGTAACGCGGGGTTACCCCGCCAACCTGCTGCAACCGCAAAGATAAATAAAATACATGAACACTGACTTAAAACAATCCATAGGAATAGACAACACAAAAGAACTACCTCGACCCACTTTCAAGGTATGACTCACACCATTCGTACTACTCACACATTTTATAAAACCACATAAGATATCTATAAAATACATTCAAGGGGAATAAAAAAAATGTAAACCTAAATTCCAACCCATCTCCAAATAAACATTTTCCAACACGCGCACATCGTCTCCCCTTAAAAACACACCTCGTACATCATATACAACCCACAACATGTATACAAGAAGCAAGACAAGAATTCTAAAATTATTAAACACGTCATGGTCAGCTATTTAATCCTCGATAATCAAGAGGCCACAAGAGATCAATGAATTTCTAAATTTAAAGAGAAAGGAAAAGGGATATTACATTAAACGATGAAGAATGCTAGAAAAACGGAGCACAACCCAATGTGCACCTCAAACTTCTCCATGAGAAGATGAAATTTTACCCGACACAGCGAATATGGTAACATAATTTAAGGATTCATGCACAAAAATTAAACCCTAACCACGAAATGACCTTACATCAAAGGAAGGAGGGAAAAAATACCAAAGAGGTGAGGTTTCTAGAGTGGTGAAACCAGACGGGGGTTGTGCGCACCAGAGGGAAAAGGGGGGTCACGGGTCAAGGGTGGAAATAGGATGGAGCACGAGCGGGAGAGTGGGAAAGTGATGCAGAGGCCGGGAGGGAAGATCGAGGGCAGGCTGAGGGCACATAGGGGTGCTGGAGGTCAGGTTTGCATAGGGGTCACAGATGAGGCTAGTTGGCCAGCGGCAAGGTGTGGGGTCAGCGGTGAGGTGCTGGGCAAGGAGGGCCTAGATGAGGCCAGTGTTAACAAGGGGCCAAAGCTAAGATGCAGGCTAGAGGTGTGGGTTGAGCGCTGGATGAGGGTGTTGGGTGAGAAAAGGCTGAGGGGCAGGAGGAAATCATAGAGGCATGTTGGTGTTGGGCGCTGGGAGCGGAGTAGCTTCAGGATGGGCGAGGGAAATGACGACCGATGGGATGTTTCCAGGAAGATCCACGGAGGGGGCGGCTCGCGCAGGTGGAGGCCGAGGGAAAGGGGGCACCACATGAGGTGAATGAGGGGGGGGGGGGGCGTCGCGTTTGCATGTAGTTATATGGTTTTTTCATTCTATTATATTAATAATAATAATATCTATAATATTAATAATATTGATAATAATAATAATACCAGAATAATAATATTATTATTAATACAAATTATAATAATAGTAATTACAACATAATATCAATATTATTAACAAACATGATTTTTATAACATAATACATTTAATTATCAAATTATGAAAACCGGTTACCCGCAAATGCATCGCATGACCTAAATAAAATGTGTACGCAGAATGCACGCCTCAACGCAGTCCACTTGGGCACGCACACAAGAACCTCAGGGAAACTGCATGGTCATTGCAAACCAAGCAGTGCCCGTGCATGGGTCTGAAACACACAAAGAGCATTAAACATCCGAAATTTTAAAACTGAGACCTGACTCAATCCTTGATGCAAGAATGATGAGCCCAAATATAAAATAAAATAAATTCAAAAGTCACGGTGTGATAGAAGAGTCACTATTTACTCCAAGAGTAACATATCACATCCCAACACCCATACAAGATAATGTAGATGGTCGAGTAAAATAGCATGACCCGATGCACAAAGGAATGTATCATAAGAAAAATGATTAATCCCTAATTGGGTGATACAAGTTATGTATAAATCATAAAAACTATGTATTATGATATGGATTCCTAATCCATATCTAGAGGAGAACACGTGTAGGTGAAAGGGATGTGTCAAATATCATGTCGACCCCCCTCACACTATGAATTCGATTAAGAAACATCTTCTAATAATATCTTCTTCTTCAGGAAATAAATTTTCAGCAATTTTTATTCTAAACATTGGGTTTTTATACATATAATTGAATGTATAAAATAACTAACTGAAAGTGAGATATAATTTGAGATGTTTTGAGCATAAGTATTTACTAGGGGATGAATGATGATGATAAAAACTCAGGATAGATCATCAGGGTTATACATGGTATTTAACTCCCCTACAACACCATTGAATATGTCAACTATACATTTAAATTATAGATGTAGAACAAACCCAAACTAGAAATTAGTATTATCTCTATCAAGTGATAATTTATCATCTTTAGGATTTGGTAGCATGTGAGACCAATAATTTAGTTCTTTCCACCCCAGTAGTGAAGTGCAATATAGTGGTGAATGACCCTGTAAATATATTCTGGTGTGTTTGTGATTAAATCTAGCATTTGGTGGTGGAATTTTAGACCTACAAGATGTCTCATTGTCCTTAGACTGTGTTTTTATATGTATTCCCCCTTTACCTATCACCAGGTATATATTATTAGAATATCATTATGGTATGTTTTTTTCCTCTTTATTATTATTGTTTACTAATTTTATGCATTTATTTATTAAACCAATTATGGTTTTTGGGCCCTCTAAATGGGTTTTAATAACAGACCCCTACATGGGATTTAAAAATAATTTTCATGTCTTATACAAATAAATGATAGATCCATAGTGAAATTGGTGGTTCATAGGGATACATTGGTGCATTGAAAAAGTATGATTGTTGGAAAATGGAGTCTAAGAGATAATGTAAGATAAAATCTATTCTCATTTACATCCCACTTTCAATTTTTTGGAATTTATTTCATTATTGTTTATTTTGTATTTAATACCTAGTTGATGAATGTCATTTAAAAAAGGTGGTTCATTTGTTGGTAAAATGACCTAAATTTCATGGATTTAATATTATTTGAATAAATTGAGTCTTGATATAGATGATTTAAAATTTTAAGAGTGTTCTACGTGGTTTTAAATGGATGGGATTTGTTTAGGATATTATTCATAAAATGTTGTGTGAAATTCCTAATAGATGTTTTCAAATTTTGAATACGTTACATGATGTGTAAATACATAGGAATATGGTATAAACAGAATAAGGATGTAAAGAAAGTACACATAATGTGATCCACTTACATAATATAAATGATGTATATGGTTAAATGTTAATGTGAGGAGATGGGTTTTCAGTATTTCTCTATATAAAGTAATACATGATTTGTAAATAGATTAGACATCAGGTAATAATCTCATCAAATAGTTTTATGTGAATTTTGTTATTATTTTTCATTAATTATAAAGTGTATAGTCATCTTATCTCATCATTAGGGAGAACAGTAGGAAATTTTAGAGTCCCCCCCCCCACTTATGGAAAAACCGACTACATATATGATCCATATTAAGTGTTTATTCATATGTTTCCACTGTTTCATAGTGTTACATTCTCAAGGACAGTTAATATTATTGATTTTTTATTATTTTTTGGACTCTGTTGATATATGGGTTGATATTGGTTCTTCATGAAATCTTTTTTACCACTTCCCTTATTAGAGTTGATTGATGAAAACACTGTGTTTTTTTAATGTCATGTTTTGGAAACCTTAATCCATTTTAAAAATTTTTATTTATATGATGTATTTTGATTTCTCCAAAATTAATTGAACATTAATTTATTAAAAAATTGGTTAGATTATTACTTATATCTCATTGGGATTCAATTTATTGTGGCCATTATTTTGGATTCCCATTGCATAAGAAAACATTTTAAAAATTGAATTAATTAATGGAATAAATTGTGTTTACCATGACATGGGACCTTAGGTAATTTAATTATATGGAATACTGATGTATAATCTAATTGATTGTTAATAATAATTTGGGTCATTTAAGATATAAATTAAATCGTGATTGAGATAAAATATATGTACATTTTGTAATTCACTATGGAGATGTATGATGTGATAATTTTTATCCATGTTATTATGTCTTATTGTGTTATCATGTTGTGATGATTATATTTAAGGGGAATACCCATTATCATGTTGTATTGAATATTTTTTGTGGGAATGATCAAAAACCATGTTATAGTTATCATATTGAGATGGTTCGTCCCCGTACGAAGTTGTTATTCTTATATTGAGCGGAATAATCCCACTACCATGCTGTTGTGCATATATTTAGTGGTAGATACCATGTCCAATAGAAAAATTATTATATAATTGAGTCCACCCATTTTTTTATATTTTTATCCATGTTTTTTTGTTATGGTTAGCATGGTGGTGCTACATGTGCAGTGACATTATGGAATGGTTCCTATGTAGGTTGATTGTTTTATGTTATTAATATATTAATTAATACACCATTTTACTACTTTTTTCCATACCATAATTATTATTATGGTTTGGTTTAGACATATTGGTTTCTGACATATGATTTTTAATCACACCCTCTTCAGGCCTCCATTTGTAGACTGAAAAATTTAAATGGATAAAGGTTTTTAAAATGGTATGGTACCTTGTTGCTTATTTATTTCTTGGTGGATGAGATAGTGATTAGAGATGGGACTATCATGGTGTTTGGGAACATGTTCTTTTCAGTTCATATATGTTTTCATAAAAAAATATATTTTTGTTTTATGTTTTTTTTAGATACATATCAACATGTCAATATATGAATCATTATTTTTATATTTCTTATTATATCTTCCATGTTTTATGATATTATTTTCCATTACAATGATATTAAGTATAATTGATAATTTAATTGTATAATAATCTATATAAGGGGGTATAGTCTTCCCACAATAATTTTCATAGCCCCACAAGTAATCTGTAGATTCTTCTTTACATGGGATCAAGCATTAAGAAATGTAACAAACCAGTTTCCCCCACATTAGAGATTGATGGATTAGGGGACCTAAAAAGTTATATTATAGCAATTTTAGTTTTTCTATCCTGTTTATATACTATTTTTTGAAAGGAATAAATGAGTCTAGTATTTCATGGTTCATGTTAATTACCATGGGCATGGGAGTAGGTAACTCATGTATGTATGAAAATCTATGTTTCCATGGATGGGATTACTATTCATGATGGTATCTCATTATAGTTATTGATATTTTACCTTACTTAACTCAAAATCTAGTGTGATGTTATTTTTTATTATGTTATTTCTTCTTGATATTTATACTCACCTATTAGTATGGAACAATTTTAGTTTCCATGAATCATGACCAGAATATATTGATATATATTTACATGAAATGTTTATTTAAGAGATATACTTATTTCATGGGTTATATAGATTCCTATATGAATTATAATAAGATTTTAATTATTTATATTTTATACAATGAATGAAATGAAATCTTATTTCATGTTAATATACTAATAATTAGTTTTTCTAGTGACTTGGAGTAGTGGTTTTCAAATTTTTTCACCTATTGAGGTTAACATTGTTGTTATAGATAGTGTTATACCTAGTGTGTTAGTATTTTTGATATAATGAATTTGTGTCATATTTGAGAATAGAATAATAGGAGTGGAAATCATTATTCTATAAATGAAGTTGATATGGATAATCAAGTAGCTCTTGAGGATGAAATTTATGTTCATCATAGTGAAATAATCACGATATCCTTGGGATCCATGGAATGAGATATTGTTCGCACAATCCCTTTGATGTCAGAGATGGTTAGAGAGTTCAAATGCCATTATCTGCCTTTGATAACAGGAGGGGGAGGCCCCCTTGAATCCTAGTTATAGGTCAATTCAGTCTAGATGATATATAATAATCTCAAGAAACCGAGATATATTAGGGTGCATCTTGATTTGTATTGTCTGTATAATCCTTCAAGTCCTTAGTGTGATATTTAAGCGATTGTAGGGTAGAATAATTATTTCCATTAAATAAATTTTAGATGAAATTATTGATCCATTTCAATATAGTTATACTGATGGATAAAAATAATTCTGATTTTATATATCCCATGCATTGGTAATGTTAGTGATGGACCACGAATAATGATTCAGTGACTTACACTGATTTCCACAATCATTGACTACTAATTGGATCTCAAGGGAGATGAATTTTTTTGATGAAATTCCCTATGATATCAGGTATCAATATAAATTTTTTTTTATATTTTATGAAATAATGGATCATTCATTCATTACATAAGGGAATCATGATGGTACCATGAGTAGCGTACATGCTATTTCAGCAAGGTGATTTTGCTACTCATCTACTAGTTTGATGATGCACCATAATGAAAATATATATCAAATAAGTAGTGGATGGATGGGTAATTATAGTTGGAATAAATTTCATGATTGGTTTTTGTTGTAGTGAAATCAGTGTGAAATTTTAGTCTTAACCATAACCACTATCTACACCTTACTTTGGAAGGCGAAAATTTGGGAAATACAATAAATCATTAATTTTTTATGAAAACTTCTAGTTAAAAAGTTGTGTAAGGGGATCAAGACAAGTAATATAATCTATGAATGACTTAACGAATTCCTATAAGATTTATATCAGGTGTTAAATAGGACATTCAGGTCTGGGATGTGGAATTGTAACAAAAAATCAAGAATTGTAGAACATGGTAGAGATAATAGCTCATGTGAGTCATGTTGGATCCCATCACTGAGTGGCTTCTAATTTGAACGTCTTGAATAATAAACTAAATATTGGGATTGTAGGTCATTAGACTATTTTAATTATAGATCATTTATTATATACTATTTCATTAATTTTTATTGAAACATTAAAACCCCAATCAATTTTATCTACACTATTTGAAAACATTTTGTGAATTTTGGTGAAAATCATGGATGGTATTTATATCATTGATTCACGGTTAGAATTTTGGTAAGATAATTTCAGTCATTATAAGGAACATTCTCTAGAAATTATTGGTTATCATTTCTCATTGGAACCATTCACGTTGAAAATAAGAGGTTTTTATTTTATTCATGGAATAGATTTGTAAGTCCTACATCGAAAACATATTAACTATTTCAAGAGTAATTTTTTATATATATCAAATAAGTTTTAACTATTCACACCATGATGAGTGGGGTCATTATCCTAGTTTCTAGGAGAAGTTATAAGTAGATTGTATTATCTCATGACTCAAATATAATGTCTTATTCTGAATGATGTTGGAATGTTATTGGATTCGTTTCCTCTAGTTGTAATCCATTTTCCGGATGTATATCACTGTTAGTTCTATGTATTTGCACTGAATAATGAGATCAATTTCCGGATGGACATAGTTTGAGGAGAATTGTTACATTATATCTATATTTATAAAAAAAACCTAGTGGGGATTTGGGTGATTAAAATATAGTTTTATGATTTGAATGATATTGGCTTCAAACAACATTGTATATCTCCATGGGGTTGTCTTACTCATTTTTTTTGGAAAGGATTACAGAATATTTATGTTATGTGTAGATTATTATAGATTGAACCAGATGACTATAAAGGATTTCTATCCTATTTTTCTCATTGAGGGTCTTTTAAATAATCTAATAGGATCTATTATCCTCCCAATCATTTATATGAGATCAAGATATCTCTAGTTGAGGGTCAGTTCATTGAAAATACTACATAATTAATTTATGATTATGAATGGTATGTATGTGTTTATAGTGATATCTTTTAGATTTTTTAATGATCTATATGTATTAATGAATCTGATTGATGGAATATTTCATCCTTTTTAAGAATAATTTTCGTTTTTGATGACTTTTATTATACTCTCTATCAGATGTAAATCATGCAAAAAAATATGGTTATCATATTTATTACATTGAGAGACCCTTGAATTTTATCTATTCTAACCAAAAAATGTTTTTGGAGTGAAAAAGTGAACGATGTGGGTCATTTTATCCATTACGATGGGGTTATAGTATACCTAGTAGATTTTTATGATGTGGTATATTTGGAGAATTAAATGAATTAGTTTGTAATTAAAATCATTTTTTATTTTGTAGTTTTTTATATGTTCTTTTTAAATAACATTTCTCATATAGGAGTGTTGATGTCAAGGATGACCAAGAAGGGAGTAGAGTATATTTTTCATATGCATGCGAGAGTGATTTCCATTACATTAATAGTCTTCTAACCATAGTAGAATGCACATTTTTTCTATATGGAGTAAATCATATACATGGTAATGTGATTCATATAAACTTATACATGGATAAGTTCTTAATACGAATGATCTAGTGTTTTTTATGGAACCAAATAGCAAATACTGCAACAGTGGAAGTACCACACTCATGATATAGAGATATCTATGGTTTTATATTACCTAACATGTTGGAGATAATTTGATATAGGTGCTAGTTTTTTTGTGCATTCATAACACACGAGTCATTTTAGAGGGATATGAACCTTCAACAAAATAGGATGGCCGATTTTCATCGTTCATTTAATGTTGAGATTTCTTATACACTAGGAAAGGGTAATATTTTTTCTAACACCATTAGTTATACTAATCTTATTGTTGATGTGAGGGTGACATGTGGTGACTTTTGGATGAGAAAAATCTTTTTAGACATACATCAATATATTTAGAAGTCTAGGGGATGATTAACCCAAGCTTCATTACCTTTTATAATCCTAATTTTGTACAGGATCTTGATAATGATATTTTCTGATTTAGATGTATTATATATATGATAGAAAATATATGGTGGGGAGAATCCATTAAAATGGTCCCATGGAATTGGTAATTATATTTTTTGTGGCAGAGTCAGGGTACTAATGCTCTTGTTTGAGGAGATGATGTGATAACTATATTTTAATGTATGGGAGGTAGAACCTATTTGGAAAACAGGAATCATTATATCCAAATAATTTATGGTGGTCAATAATGAAGAAGGATGAAACATTATTTATGGTTATATGTTTCATATATCCTAAGGTGAATGAAAATCAACATAGCCTATGAATGATATTATAGACGCAAACTATTCTAGAGTAAAAATTAGATGATGTCAGTATAGATTTTATGGTTGGATTACCTAAAAAATACAAAATGAATGATGCGTTAAGGGTGATCATTGATGAACTGATGAATATAGAACAATATATAACTATTAATGAAACATTTATAGTCAATTATTTGGGTAGTTTGTATCAGTTTTTTGTTTTTTATGGTGCTTCGTGGAGTATAATGTCAAATAGATATTCTGATTTAACATCATGTTTCTCATGGGTTATTCATAAGGATATGTGATAATATGTTGCTGTATGGAAAAATTATCATCCCCAATATGATTATCATTTTGAGAAGCATATTACGACTCTTTATGAAATGTTATAAGATTTCGAAGTGTATTTTTGTTTTTTATATCAGAAATATAGGGTAATCATTTTTTTTCATATAAAAACCGTTTCAAAGCATCAATCTTGATAGTACATTTTGAGGGTTTGTATATAATTTGATGGTGTTCCCAATATTTTTCATATTGGTTGATGAGTCAAAACATGATGGTCCAAATACCAATCATGATACATGTGAGTAGGTTAATTTGAACATGAGGTAGTTCTTGACCATGAAGTGCATGTATTAATCATATGTTGGACATAATAAATGAACTACTTTGTTTTTTTCATAATTGTTTCCATCTATTGCTTCTCATGTTGGGGCCAAACACTATCTATAATTACAGAATGTTGGCACCAATGTATGTCATGTTGTTTGATATAGTAGATATTATGGTCCAATTACATTACTATTATCCATTCCACAATTCTTTTGTTACATTTATGATGTGATTCATGTGACAAAGCTTCAAATATATAATCTTCAACTTTATCATGTGGTTGATGTAGTGGACCTTCAGAATTAGGAAGATGCATCTTCTCACAAGAATATAATATGTAATATAGACTGTAGTTTGAGAGATATATATATATTTGGATTATATGTTTATTATGATTATAGTGGAATTGTTGGAGTGTTATATAGGAGAATTAGGAGAGGGAGTCTAAGATGTGAGAACAGTATCATGAATTATTTTCTAACACCCCACTTAAATCCTTGTTGTTGCTCTATAATGATCAATAATATGGTTGGGAGGTTGTATGTTCCCTTAGTTTTCCATTTATTTCATGGTTCCTGTTTTTTTGTTTAATGAATATTTTGGATCTATCCATTTCCTTTAAGCATCAATTGATGAGTAATGTTTTCATAGCGATATCCTTTTTGGGTATATTTTCCTAATGCTTGTGGTTGTATGTTTATTTTAAATAATGGAGTCCATGAAAAAAATTAAATTTTTAATAAGGGTTGTCCATAGTTTGTATATTCTCTTATACATAAATTGTTCAGAGAAATACCCACTAGATTTTTACACATCATGAACATGTTACGTGGAATGTAAATGCATAGGATGATGTTGTGATATAGTTCATGATGTAAAGTGGTTACACATCGTATAAAACATTCACATCTGGTAAAAGTCCAATGGGGAAAAATATTAATCAAATAATTGGTTTTTATAATATAAATTTAATTGGAATTACATAACATGATTATGGATAACCCGCCATGTCTGTATCAATATCATCACTATCTTTTGGGAAGTGTTGATGATTTTATTTCATTAAAATTTTTGAAGCACTCTCCTCTCGATCCAATAGAGAACTCTTGGGTAGTATGTAATTTACTCCTCCCTTATAGAATTTCTGGATACACATCAGATCCATTGTATGTGTTTCTTCTAAGGTTTCTCTTCTCTCATGTTAGTCTTTGTTTTTTGGATGTGAAATATTTATAATATGGGTTTAATTTGGGTTTTTATCAAGATGAGGGTTTTTCTAGAATATTCTTATGATATTATACACCAATATAATTTTCCATATTTTCTATTTAAATCACTACATTAATCAAAAATTAATGGTTTGGGTTCAAAAACATAACCCTAATGTTTGATAATTTTCATATATTTCAAATATTGGGAATGAACCAACAAAACAAGATTACTGATTGATTAAATATTATATTGGATTATTCCATGGTATATATATAGATTAAACAAATGTTACATAGATATTGGATTTATGTTAGGTATGCAGTCCTGGATTAATATTTAATATGATTAGTGAATAATGTGTGTTTATAATTAGAAGATATCATAAGTAATTCTTTGATATAGTAACCTTAGGTAATGGATTGTTGATTATTGATATGAATATTAATCATTTAAGATTTAAATGAAAGTGGGATTGGAATAGAAATTGAAATTTTCAAAATAAACCATGAAGATGTATGATGTGATATTATGATGTCTATGTTGTAATGACTTTTTGTGTTATCGAACTATAATAAATATATTGAGAGTTATCTTCCCAATCACAATCTGTAACGTTTATATAGAGTAGGCTCATCCATATCCCACGATATATTTCTTATTTTTAGTGGCTTTATTCCATTCCCATATTTTAATTATTATACTATTCACGATCATCCCAGTACAACTTTGAAATGTTATATTTACAGGACTCCCCCAGTCTCGTAATGAAATATTTAGATAGAGGGCTCAAAACTTATTTCTGTAATTTTCCATCGATAAATGGTTATGGTTTCAATTGTTTCAATACATTCATAGAACCATTATGTAATGGTTTAGAAGTAGTTTTATGTATGTATTTTATTATTTAATAAATTAATACCCAAAATTATATATTTATTGTAGGAACTTATTATCAAGATGATTTTTTTTCACCATGGTGTCAAACTAATTAGTTTTACACACACAATATATATATCATCATTTCGTACCTAATAATATTACATTAATATATGTTTGGATATGTGTAATGGACCATGTTGTAGATTTATTTCTATGTGGATAGGAAATATATTTCAGACATGAAAGTCATGGGTTCTACACTGGAGACATTGAATTTTATTTTTTGTTTGATGTTTATTTTATTTTATTTTTTTAGTTGGACATTGATATACATATCAATATAACAATACATGACTTATAATTTTTTAATAATTTTTCCACCTTTGGTTTTCAAAGATACATTATATACTATTTTAATAGTTTTTCATTTATTCTAATATATATTATAAATGATTATATTGTTTTATTATACTCTATACATAGTGATATAGTCTCACTATTACACATATTAAGAATAAATTTCTATATAACGGAGCCTGAAATTTGAGGAGGCGCACATGAGTTCATTTAGGAAACCCATTTTGGCTATGTAAGAGTGTTCTGTATCAGGGGACATTATAAATGGGATCTCTCAAATTTTTAATCTCATTTCATTTAGTATATGAAATAATTTTTTTGGGCATATTTATTCCCATTAATTTTGAAATATGTATTCATAATCAATTACGGGATTTGTATATTCTATTATATCCATGTTTAAACCAAATATGTTATCATCTTTTATATTCCATTTAAATAGTTTTAATTTTATTAATTGGTGTATGATTACATGTAAATTAGTAAAATGCCTCAAATATTTTATTATTCCATCTAATTTAATTTCGTTAGAACCTAGAATATATGATACAGGGTTAGGGATGGGTGTCGAATCCTTGTATTGTCCAGACGACCCTGGATGGGTACTGTTGTCACATATTTCTATTAGAATAGTTCATTACTCATTATAGTGTTCATAATTATCCCCTTATGAGTAGTTTAATTCGAATTAGAGAAATAATGTATGTGTCTCATGTGTGGATTCCAGGTCCAGGGATCTATATTCGATGTGGAATCCTATATACTGATTCCCTAACACTCTAACTAACTTCCTTTTAACCTAGAATTACAAGAAACCCGATGATGGTAACAATGCTACATGAAATAATAGTAATGAATCCATTAACTTTTCTTATGGTGTTATCTTCCTATATATATATATATGTGATCATATGACTGTGGTACATCATGACTAATTTCAGTATTCTTCTTCCAAAAAATAGATATCCTAGTCATTAATTTTGTATCATGATGATTATTGAATGACTGGTGAGTCCTTTTATTGTTTTCTAACTCACGTGTTTTTCTTCAAAGTGGTCAATGATTAGAACATATAACCATCGTGCAACAGATTATAAAATCAGTTTTTGTAGATGATGTGAGAATTATTAATGCACTCCAAATCTTCCATCACTATTGACCATTTAGGAAACAAAATGATAACGATTCTAAAAAATTATTTTGTTTCGTTAATTAGTTATTATAAACTACCTGAATTTTCAAAACATGATATTCAAGATTTTTAGACTAGAAAAATTTCTTTTCCAATCAGAAGATGGGTGATAGTATATTTTATTCATGTAGATATATGAATAGATGAAACAATTATTTTCTTAATTCTATTATATTTATATTGGGGAGTATTAGCCCTTATTAATTCATTACGTTTGGATACTTGGGATTTTTCATACATTTCAGGGTAGTTTGTTTGTTCTTATGTATAGTGAGAGGTTCATAGACAATGCCTGATAATCTCTGGATATTTAATGTGGATGTATCATCTAGCCTATGATTTCTATTTGGTGTCTCTATTGAGACATTTGTGTCATTATGAATCATTTTTCCTGCTGAATTATGATTCAATTCAAGAGACTGCTATGGTTACTAGGATTTTCTTATTAGAGGGATGTTGGGAAGATGAAGAATGTTTTGGGAATCTTGTTTAATAAAAATCAAAAATAAATAGTAGTATTCAAAAACTATGGCCACACTATAGAAGGAATTACCATTATCTAATTCAGATTCATGAGTCTATATGTCAAGAATCGTGAATAGGATTTAGTGTTCATGGAGAAAAATTAGGTTTTTAATGGAATGTGTGGTCACTTTGATCCAAATTTCATGACTTTTCATGATTAGCATGACCAGAGGATAGTTGAGATACCTCTATCATAGAAGAAGTTCCATGATCAAGGATCTCCTATATATAATTTAGGGATAACATAGTGAGTATTTCCTTGAAAATAAGTAGGATGGAGTCCACAAGTAGGATTGGTTTGTGAAGTATAACACAATGAGCATCTAGAATGTCCACAACTAGTAGGTGGAAAATTTTAGTATCAAATAGATGATAGTTGGGGTTATTTTTTGTTGGAGTAAATGGGGGGATATGACTAGGATAAAAAACATATTATTCATTTATTTATCTAATATTAATTTATTATAGGTTTATTTACTATTATACAAAGTTGTGAGTCATTAATTAATCTCTTTTTTTCAAAGTGAATGAGATAGATCATCCATTTTAGACCATAGTCCATCAGTTTTATCTAATTATTGTAACTTGTCATGGTTAATTGATATCTATTATCTTATGGTAGTGTGATATATTTTATGGTGTAGATTTGATGACATTGTACCTCATGGTTTACATGATTAATCATTATAACATAACCTTGGATATGGATTATATGTCCACAGTTTTGGCACAGATTGAATGTCATTATAGACAAGTCATATTCTTATGGGTATATTTGATGATATTCACATTTGTGGGGGGAGTGAGATATCATGGATGTGTGGTTTGTTTTTTTGATTATAATGATGTAACACGTCACCCATCGGATTCTGAGATTATCAATTGGTGTTTGGGGATTTTCAAAAAATCCAGATTCCTATGGTATTGGATTTCTATATGAACATGTTACTAAAATATGTAACAGGAAAACCATTTATAGGGAATATGGAAATATTTTTTTTCATACACCCTAGGGCATAAAAAAATATAATCAAAGGCATTTCATATTTCCCATATATTACACCCTAATATTTTAACACTATAATATTATGATTCACAGAAGATGAAGAATAAACTAACTCAACAAAATATTTATTTTAAAAAAAATTATTAACTAAAAATCAATACTTATGGTTTGAATAAGATTTTATATGTAATGAAATAAAAATGACATTCATATTGAAAAAAATATTAATTATTTGTAAGTAATGAACAAATAATTTTTATGACTCTGTTTTATCATTCAAATATTTGTTTTAATAAAATAATAATATTTTATTACATTATATGAGGAAATAAATAAAATTATATTTTGGAAATTTAATAGAATTTATTTTTGAAAATAAAATCCTTATTAGACTCCACGTTTCAAAATTATTTTATAGTATCATTTTGGGAGTTTCTAAAAAATGATATTGGGGACAAAAAGTGGAAATACGTTTTTTAGAAAAATAATAAAAGTTATATGAATTATTTGTTATATGATCACGAATTAATATTTATTAACAAATATTATTGATCATAATTCATATATAGAGATAATTAATACATAAATTTATATTTTTTGAAACACATTTTTAGTAATTTTGGAAATAAGGATTTTGAAATTAAAGAACATATTTGAGGTATATGTGTAACATATTAAGAATTTATTTTCTATCACATATGTAAATTTATTTAGTTAAATAGGATTCCATATGTTGTAATATTGGTTCAAAATTAGGTTATAAGAAAAAATAATTAGGCATAAAAAATATGAATGTGAAAAATATATTTACAACAGTTAATAAAAATTAATTTAAAAATATTAAGGTAAAAGGTATAGTATATATATACATAAATATTAAAACAGTAAATGGGTATTTTATTGGTGTAACTACTTTAACAAGACAATAAAACATTAGTTATAAATCTAATTAATTGGATATAATGTCCCCCATATGTGGGTTTATCTTAATTTAAAATAATCGTTATTCAATCACATTAAACCACCCCTACACTTGTATATATGATACTCATCACAATGAAATTAAACTTGAAAATAACATTTTATGTATAAATATATTCTAAAACAACTCCTCAAAACACACTGCTTTTTAATGTTATTCTAGTATCACTCAAATTCTAATTTTATGTTCAGTAAGGGGTCCTTCAAGGTGATGATATTAAAGAGATAACATTCTCAAAAATCATCTCTTAATAAATTTTCATCTTTATAAATTATCTCATAAAACACCATCCATCATGGAAAAATAACTCTAGAACCATGTATAAATTGAATTGTTATATTTATAATTGGGTATCTTTTATCCATCGCTTTAATTACCTTCAATTATTCAAAAAATGAAACCATTATCAGAATTATGGTTGTATAACATCTCAGTGAAATAGATTTTCCATTATACATTATCACAATTGAAGATGTTTAAAAAGAATTATTATAGTAAAATAATATATTAATATATACATTATAACTTATTTCATGTTCTAAGACTCATATTTAGATATTAAATTAATAAAAGGAAAGTAGTTTGTTATTCTAATAGAAACAACAATATTATAATGAATATGTATCATTAAAATTTTATCAATTTGATAATCATCAGGTAATATTGAAAAATATTGTATAACACAATTTAAATATATTTATTTTCTAGAATAAATTTTAAATCAATTTTTTTTCTATATATCAAAAAATCTATTGTTAAACAAAAGTAAACCAACCATGAAACCATGAAATGAACATACCCAAAACAATGAATATAAAAAAATATTATTAATAAATGGTCGTAAAGATGTTATAAAAATATTATTCATGTTATTATAAACATTAATATGGTTCTGTAATAAATAAATGACACTATATAATCCATTATAACAGATGTTAAATTTGAAAAAACTACAGACAAGAATGAGGCATAGGTTTCCTGTCAAACTTTTACTTCTCTGAGATATATTCCATATTCACCAATTATTTCTTATATGTTTTTACCTAATACTACTTCATATATCATATCATGAATCTAATTATACTCATTATAATCATTTATTCAATTGGAAATAAATATTTTTATGGTGTATACCATTTTACTGATTACAATGTTCGATGTGAAGTCTTTACCAACTTCCTATTCATTGTATTAATCTTATACTTCCTATATTATGTTGTAAAAATTACAATAGTGAAACGAATATTGAAAGTATTATTTTTTAATTACAATTTTTATGATAATTTATTTTAAATAAAAAAATTATATTCATCTGATTAATGATAACAATAATGATATGATATATATAAGGGACCTTCTTCCAAATTTTTTTATAGTTCCTATAAAAATTCATTTTTTTTAAATATCTATGTCTTAAAAAATTATATAAAAAAATTATTACTATTATCCATTTAATTTTTTAATTGATTTATTCTCAGGTAAGAATATTTTGAAAACATTATGAGTTTTATATTTTGTTATTTTATAAACAAAGTTCTTTGATACTTTTCTGAAAATATATAGTTGGAGTGTTTTCATTATATATAAAAAATGAGAATACTTTCACGCAAATATAAATTCATACGATATTTAAGAGTACATTACTTGATTAAATAGTAATTTTAAATGAAATTGTTTTTTAAAATTTATATAGTATTTTAAGAGTATAAGGTTTCTATATTGATAAAGGGTCATATCCTCAAGAAAATTTCAATGATCAAAATTCATGTATTATTAATCTATGTAAACATAAAGTGTTTAATCTTAATTTTAATTAATGTTTATATTTTATATTCAAATATTAATTAATTTATTATTTAGTTTATGATCAACTATACTGGGGATGAAATTTTTTTATACCATTCACCATATTACTCTGAATGGTTTGTGAATATGAATAATGATTGGGGGAATTAATTTAAATTTATCATAAATGTTTCAATAAAAATTTATATATTTATAATGTTTCATCCATTTAATAAGTGTAATTCATATGATGTAGCATCCTAGACATGGATTCCACACAATAGTTCCATGATCCAGGTTGGCTAGATGGCCTTATGCGAATCTCCCCAAACCCCAGAATCAAATGACTATTAGTAAGGGCCTAGTATGTTTTAGGGATACTATTTATTCTTATTATATTTGAGCACAAACAATTCAACAAAATATAATAGAATAATTATTATTCCCTTAATAACGTTAAATTTTCCATCATCTCTGTATTTAATTTTAAATAAATTCATTAATATTTTTAGTAAAGAATTATCATAACCGTATTAGACATTATAAATTATATTGAATCCAAATATGGAATCACTTCCTCAAAATTCCAATCTCATAAGTGTCAGAAATTAATTTAAATTTAATATATCTGGTGATATGACAATAGTTATTTTTACTGTAAAAAAAATCGAAATGCATGCTATGATAATAATCCTTATTTTAATGGGAAATTTATTATAATGGCCAATATTCTATTTATTTATAAGCATATTATATGACTAAAAATTTAAATAATTTTATAATATAATTTATGTTTATAAATTAATTATATGTAAAAGTAGTTTTCAATTAAAATTCATTGTTTTTCACTACTCATCCCAAAATGATTTTTCTGTGAAAAATATCAAAAACTCACCTTAATATAGATTAAGAAATATAAATTAAAAAACGACTTTTTTTATAATATTATATTTCTAATGGTGTTTCAAATTTATTTTATTTTTTCATAAAATTATATGAATATCAAATCGTTTAATAAAATAGTTCTTTCAATTATATTAGTACTTTACCAAAAATTAAAGGACATACCTGGGATCTTTGAAAACAAGATAGGTGTACCCACCGTTTAACAAATGAATATTAATAAAAATCCCAAAAATATTGGATTTTTATGGAATAAACATTCCCCACTAATGGGTTTTGGAAAAAAATTTAGGTTATTTAGGACCATATGTTTAAGTTATTTTTCCTTTTTGAACTAAATTTTACCGTAATATCTGTAACTATTTTAAATAGTTTTCTAAAAAATAATATGACCATAGGATACAATATAAATATGTATTATTCTAAATATTGAATAATTTTTTTAATATTTAAATCACATATGTGGAAAAAAAAAATTAAATAGTGTTCAACTTACCTGATGACACTGTATGTTTTTAAAGTAAAAACATCAGAAAGATTGATCGGTTTAAAAAAAATTAAAATGGGAAATTGAATTCAACAACATAAATTATATTAATTGATAATAAATTGACCTAATTATAATTTGCTATAATTTTAATATAATATTTACCCTTGGAAATATATTTTATGAATAATTAGTTTAGAATTAAAATTCAATATTTTTCTATATTTATCAAAAAATGACTTCTCTCAGCAAAATCCCAAAAAATTAAACCTAACATAAATTTGACTTTCTAAATTAAAAATATAATTTAATTTTTAAAAATTAAATTTATAATTTCTTTCAATTAATTTTATTGTCTTTCGTAGAAGGAGATCGATAGTGGTTCAATTGAAAAAAAAATATTATTTTTAAAAATATATGGACTTCACCAAAAATTATATCATTCACTATCCATTTATTTTAAATATTTAAGAAAATTCGAAAAAATATTTTAAATATGTTAGTAATATTTATATTAAAAAAATTACGTCATGGATTTAATTATCACATTAAAAAATTGTAATTTTTTTAGTAGAAATGTCATGTTGTTTTTAACATACAACATGTTATTGTTATGGGTAATGTTCACCAAGTCATTGTTGTGTATAAAGTTTTACAAGTCAATTTTATGTGAATGTAATGTTTTACATAGTGAGATTTAATATATGAATAAATGTATTATTTTTTGAGGTAAGAAGGTCCAGAAAATCTATGGGTGCTACAGATATGGCCCATCACACCTGATTCCTTATCATTGACATGTTATATATATTATCTATCCTATGAAACGGAAAAAAATTGTTTTTCTCTGACCACCAATTGTTTATCTACATCAATCACAGAAAAATGGATTCCCCCTAATATTTTCACATAAAATAATGAAGATGAGATACATCCTCTTTAGGAAGATCAGGTGTGGAATTCATCCATAGATGGAGAAGAAGACGCATTTTCCAATTGGAAGAAATTTTCTAAATAAAACATGTTATTATTGATTTGGACACTATCAATTCCTTAATATATTATTACTTAGATAATTTCAGATGTGTCTTTTCATGATATTGGACTGATCCATTATAAATTTTATTGCATTTTGAAATCAAAATTATTTTCATTTGGTACTATATGTAAATGTAGAAATAGAAAAAAGATAACATGATATGAAAATATACTCAACTCTACTTCCACTTATAGAATGACCAAATTTATGAAAAAATTGCAAGGATCGTCAATTCCCAGGTATCATTATGATAAAAATATTTTGTTCTATAATTAGGGATTATCCACATAGTTTCCAAATTAGTGGATGTGGTGAGTATATGGAGTTTTATGTTACCTTACTCCGTTGACCCAAAAAGCCCAAAAATGACAATAAGAAATTTACATTCTTCAAGTAAAATATCAAAAGTGTTTTCCATTCCTAAAAAGTTTTTCTCTAAATAATAATTGGAACTAATAAATTCACATAAGCATATGGAAGATAGAGAACTTCCAATTTATATACTCTAGCATGAAGCATACGAGAATGATGAGAAATGTTATCAAAAAAGGATATATAATCAATAAACCACAATAAGTCATAAAAATAAGTTATATAAAATGTATATAAAAAACAATGTTGCATCAAGTTCTTATTAAACATTATAATATCAAAATAGCCGATACATTAGTCATAGCTTCATCAATGCATGTGCAACCATAGCCAACATGGAATATTGATTTTTCCCACTAAATCCAATTCAATGTATCCCATAAGTTCTCAATGGAAATATAAGTCCTCATTTTTTTTATATTTTCATATAAACTAATTCCACACAGACATTTTAATTTTCCACATTAATTGGACTGTGACATAGTATTCCCTCCCAATTCAACCAATCTCATGATGTCACTTCCTCATTGAAGATATATAAAATTGAACGGTCCTGTTATTCTTGATAATTGAACCATTATCAAATGACATAAATAAAATCCTTGATATAAATGATAAATCCCCACACTGGTCTCAAGAAAAATATATCTATAATGATTATTACTTTTGAAGAAGATCATACCACTACCTCTATATATTTTAAGAATATCCTATTTACCTATCATTAATGAAATTATAAGTAACCTATAATTAAATACTCATAAGTTATAGTAAATAATACATACAATTTATAATATATATAACATGAAGCCATTACATCTAATTTGTACATGTTATTTGCATCCAAAATATGGTCAACGTGGAGATGACTAAAAATGTTTCAATAATAGGAACTATTCTATTTCGTTGATTTTGAGGTATCCTTAAAATACACCAATGATTCTTCATTAGTGAGAGTGAACCAAGGAAAAGGGTTTTTGTTTTTTTATATCTCACCCACCACCATTAGGGGATGCCTTTCTTATGTTGGAAGAAATACTATTTCACTTCAATGGATAAATGACAGAGTAGCAGAAAAAGAATTTGAAATTTCATCAAGGTAAAATTCATACTAAGTATGTTCCTTATGAATATCCATATATTTCTCTCACAAAAAATGAATCTCATCTAGGATATTTACTCAAAATAAGTAAAATAGATACATAAAATCCACTTAACATGGGATGTATACAATTAATATATTTAGATGAAATGACGATGAGATACCAATAGTTCCCCCTATTAGGGACTCATCAAAATCTATCTAAATGAAATCAAAATACAACATAGTCAATATCTCATCAGTTAAGGGTAAATTTTGGATTCACAGAATTAGACCAACCTTATGTTCCCCTTATGCATGGTCTTTCTTATTCAATTATTCTTGTCAAGCATGTCGATATCATAGATACATTGGAGGATTGATTTAATGTTTTGAATGGTTGAAGTAAAAAAATTAGATTGGAGTCCTAAAACAAAATAGAACAAAACAAATCTACCCCTACCAAATTTTTGAATTTATATAACTGTTATAGTCAACAGTTTGGGGTTCTAAAAAACATATTACTCAGTTTGTGTCTCGAGGCGGTCCAATGATGGTAACTCTAGAGTCGAAAGAGGCATCCATGTATTTGTTTTAATTTGTAATATATAGGGTCTAACCTTAAAATAATAATCCATTATACCACCAAAATATATCCATGGTTAGGAATATATTTTCTGAAATTTTAATTATTAATTCAGTTTTATTCTTTTGAATTCAATTTTCATTTTCCAAGGAAATTGAAAACTGTAAGAAAATGGCAGGGTCTCAGATTTAATCTCTAAATGGAAGGGTATTTCCTACTTTCAGAACATGAAACATTCTCAAGATCAATTGGATGTTATATTCATTGAAAACCTTTATGATTATTTGTGAAAACCATTTATACTAGTAAACTATCGATGTAATATTTTTGAACTTATCGTGGTTTTATAGTTATTAGAAGATTAAAATTTTGTGAACTAGAACTAAATCCAAAACATAAGTAGTGGATAATTAAAATTATCGAACTGAGTTGAAACAATGGATATCAAATTAAAAATATTATATATTATTTATTTCATTATGAAACATATTCCTCTTTTTACATCACCTCCAGCTTAATAAAATCATATGAAATAGTACCTGATTATGGATAAGGGAAATGATTATAAACACTCCATATTCAAAATTTTTATAAAGAAGTACTTTTATTTAGAGACAAGAAAGGTCTATGTTACATAATAACATGCATGGAATAATATATAATGATATTAGTTGGGCCTAAGAATCCCTTTAAAATTAGGCACATTATTCACCAAAAATACCAACCCTTTACTCACAGACAGTGGATAAACATTAAAATTGATTTTATTATGTCATCCTACAAAATATGGTTGATTATATACATGTAAATCTATGAAAAAAACTAGTGAATGTGGAATTAAATTCATCAACTAATATAAAATAAAAATTCCAGTGGAATGATGTTATAATTAAGGATGATAAACAATTCAATGATAGGATGTCCAATAAAATAGTCAATCTGACTCATGGTATCAAATGATCATAATTAAATGAAACAAAAGTGTACTAGTATTTTCTTCCATTATATTTTCAGTATAAATGGAACAAAAATATTTTGAAACCCTATATTTTAAAAATCATTATACCTAATGGGTTAAAAATCATATACAAAAAGATGATCCTATGTAGATTCCAAACATAATACTGTCTCTCTCAAAAAATATGCCTCTAATAACAAGAGGCTAGGCACATACACACTAAACTATATAGTGATAATTTCATTATGTGTAGTAATTATAATCAGATGAATCATTTAACATTAGATATATTAATGATATTCTCTTTTTTATCTCTTTGATGACGATGAGATGTATTATGAATATTATTTACATATTACATATAGAGGAGCCATAATTAGATACCATTTGAAGGAAGGGTGGTTTTAATCATTTCTGAACTCAATATTTGGCACACATAAAATCTAAATACATTATTATTGGTGATATTAATAAAAAAATACGTTCAATGAACATATGTTGAACTAAAAAATGAACATTAATTCATTACAATTATTTTGGATATACTTTTTGGATGATAGAATGGAAGGCGTTCAAAAGTAGTATGTACACATAGTGGTATAAAATCCATGTTGTACTAATACAATAATAGTAATATTACAATATATTTCTACTCAACCACCTCACATGACAATCCCAATTACATTATCCTCTATAGTGACTACTATATAACATCTACCTATTATAGATGACATGCATCTTACAATTATTTATGACATCATAATGATATTGGATTCAAATCCATTAATGTGATCAATTATATATTTTTATGAGCTATCAAATGTTTTCAATAACGACATATAGAGGACCAACTAATCCATTAGGAGATCCAATATGAGGTCATTATGGCTAATTTTTTTTAGAAGATATTGACCCTGTGTAATTTCATGATATCATATATTTTATAGAAAAGGTAAATGATGATGTGATATATGGGAACATCCTACCCTTTTATGTATCACGATTAATAGATGATATTAAAATAAGAAGATAATTTATTAACATTGATAATGGGTAAAAAAATTTATGATATTAACATTTCAACTAATGGGTTACAATGAATTAGGAATTTCTCCTTCTACCATGATAATATATATATATGATAAAAGTGAAAATATTTGCTTTAGAATATTTGACATAGAAAACAATTTCTTGTTCATGTTTCCAAATATTAAATACTTTTCATCTAAATAATTCATCATTGAAAAAATTGATTCCATGGAATTGGTTTCATAATCATAAAACAATCCCATCATAATTTCATAAATATCTTAATTCATATATCTATAATGTCCCCAACCAAGCAACGCTAAATTTGTGCCTGAAGAAGGGTATCCAAATGAACTCAATAATTCTCCCATCCGCTAGTGGTTTCCAACTATCATTGAGGTTCTATGATTGGAGTTTGGAGACTATACCCCATTTATTATATTATGTCATAGAATGAAACGTATAAAAATTTGGGAAAAAATTAAACAAACTAATGAACATGAAGTTTCCCTGTCATGATCCATGTATCACTGATAAGTGGATGGGTGAATTATTGATATATTTTTCATTTAAGTTTCAATATTTTTTGAAAAAAATATTACCTACTCTTAATGACTTCCTTACTTACTGAACACAATAAAGAAACACATTCCCATGAACAAAAGATTTACAATGTTCAGTACTCAACAAGTGTAAATACGTCCTTGGTATGGTATGGAAACAATCTAGTACAACTCATTACACTAGAAAAAAAACTATTATATTGAATAAAATGAGTTATATATATCCTTACACTCATGTAGCACTTGGAAAAAAATCCAAAGCACATCTTCACACACTTATCACAAAAAAGGTAGTATAATGTTTCTATACTTCTTAATGAACATTTACAAATATGAACTCTCAAAATAGTTCTTCTCATTCCTCCATAGAAATCTGTAAGAACTAACTTGCACAAAACATACTACTTGTGTTGATCTCAAATCTGTCACTCACCATTTTTGGTGTCTTATTCACAAAATTTCAATCCACACATACATGATTGCAGTTTTTTTGAACACACCTCTTTCGCACAACATCAATCTAGTGAACAACTTAGCACTTTCACAGAATTTATCCTTCTTATGATCAATCCTATTTCATTCGCGCAACTACTTATACATACAAATCATCCTTGGTTTAGAGCATGGTATTTTTTTATGTGTGTATATTTTTGAATGAGATGGGTTAACCTTTTTTTTATTGGAATCGCTGACCCTACATGAAAAAGCCCTTATTTTTTACGCAATATCATGACATGTTTTGCAAAACCAATTTCTAAATATCATTGGAAACATAGGTCTCATTAACACCAACCTCATCTTTTTCACACTTCTTGATTTTTCATGCAATTCATAATTTCCCATTTTTCAATGTTCAGACCATGAATCATACCATCCACACGACATTCCAAACTTCATTTTAAATTTCATGCAAAAACCAATCATTCACATGAGCCATTCCATTGATAAGTTTTTTATGATCAGATCGTGGTACTCCACTTGCGTGGAACATACAAATGTTTATTTATTGTCATCTGAATTAATCAAAAAACATATTCTTTCATCATCATACATATCTTACATTACATATTGTCTTTGATCTAACACCATTAGCATCATAATATTTTCAATGGAAAATACTAAAAAATCCCTATATTCTACCAAAATCAATTCATCCCATAAAAACCTAATATGTCTTTAATCACCTTTAATTCCCTTCTCCTTTATAATACATTCATCAAAAATTATCTTATCTTATGATATTATTTAAATAAAAATCCACGGAGTAGTATTTTATTTACACATCTTTTATAATAGGTGTTGATTTATCATATTTGACAAAAAAATTAAAACACACTATAAAATAATACTCTTATTATATTCCTCTTTATCCATCTTGGTATCAATAGATCATTCATAAGTAACCATCAAACAAACTAGGTACAACCACCACCAAGAGTAAATATGTCATGTCATGATAGAGTACCAAGAGGAAAACCCCAAAAAATAATGTTGAATAATGTAGTCTGAAAAACATTATGACTCATAGACTGGAACCACATCCACAAAAATACCAAATATGTCTCAACATATCAACACCAAACATTTTCCCTTTACCTGACCTGCAACCATGAAAACTGCTTGGGTTCCCAACAGCATCCCGAGCTGGTTTTGAGTACAACTTAGTAGTCCATCACTAATGATGACTACAAAAGATCTATCATAAATAGATAGTTCATACATGTTTGTGATATTGATAAGTAATTAATATACGATACATGTATCCACTAATTATAATATTATTCCATAAGTTATATAATCATTTAATCATGATTTAATACTTATAAAATCTTAGTGATTAATTCACTTTTTTATGTGTCCATAGGATTAGAAATTTTAAAAAATCATATAGAATATGGGAAGAAATAAAATCATGTCTCAATAGGAAAACTCATCAGAAAAACCAAATTATCCTCACCTTAATCATTGGTTCTGGTGGAATAAAACCGTAAGGGGAATTAAACTATGTCCTCTTACCTAACCCATTCATCGAGGGTGGAGTTTATAGCCTCGGACCAACTCGACCTACGGGCATATAACCACATGTATATACAAAAATCTACCATTCCATGAGAGTATACTTATTTATTTATTCACCATGTAAAACCACATTTAAACTATGAATAGTAAATATTGTAGGAAAATAACAATAATAATAAATAAAATTTTAATATATAGTATTCCATAATTTGTTAACACATTTATCATTTATATCACATAACTATTTAGAAGATTTCCCATTCTGAATGCCAAAATCAATAAGAACATTGAAGTATTAACATGTTTTACTGACACATTCCCTTTAACCCCATTTAACCCATATACTTAACAAACCAAAAAACCCCTTTAATATAACCCACAACTAATCACATTTAACAATAATTATTTCAAAATATTTATGTTTACCAATTTACACATTCATCAAGGTCTCTACTTAATTACAATTCAATTTCGGAGATTATAATTCCATTAACCACATTCATGTAGGACAACACACCCCATGGGTGAACCTGAATAGGTCATGTCGTCTTCCATGATCCATGGGAATCATAAGGGAGTTAAATTGATTATTTATACACTCATTATATGAAATCCTAAAAATGAAACCTTGAACACTTTACAGAAATAATAGGAGCATAACCCCACATGAATAAACCAATGTAATAAAAAGCGATATAACTTTTAGACCACATAACTCAAAAACTTTGACGAATGCAGTACTAATTGAATCTTTAGATCATTGTGACTTGGCTTTTTTCTCATACATTTGACTGCTACTCCCAATCATGAGATAATTTTCAAGGCTCAAAAATCTCTTAACCTGTGATATAAAATCCAAATTATTATTTATCTGATATTAACTCCTATTATACCACATTTTAATTTCATCATATTGGGAGTAAAAAAATGGTTCCCCGAGCTGGGTCAACACATGACCTTAATCGTGGATCCTTGTACGCCAGTGGTTTTGGACTAGAAGTTAGGGTCTAATAGTCATGTGGGGATTCTAAACCACATTTTATAGATTATAACACTTTAGAAAACAAATTCAAAAGAAAAAAAATCATAAAAAAACTACTGAACATGCATGAATAAATGTCACCCAAACTGGGTAAAACCAAAACAATGAGTTAATATGTAATGTCATGTTACAGTAACACGTGGGGAAGACCAAAAATAATGATGAAAAATTAGAGTTGAAAAATGGTTCAAACTCTAATTCTGGAACCGCATCCATCAAATTCACAAATAGAAATAAAATCCTAAGAAACAACACATTTTCCAATACCTAACCCACAAACATGAAATTAGCTTGGGTACAAAAAAATGGACCAAGAATGTTGTGAGTACCACTAAGTAGTCTTCCACCAATAATTTTTACAAAATATAGATCCTTAATAGATAGTTATTGTATGTTATAGTTAACAAAAAGTAAATAAATGACAATATATGTAACCATTTTTAATAATGATTCTTGCTATGTTATTGCGTCATTAAATCCAAATTTGATATATATAACATATTAATAATTAATTCAACATTATCATGTGCTTAATGGATTAGTAATGTTCATAAATATCAAAGAATATGAGAATTAATCACTTGCTATATCACTAGGGAAACACATAACAATAGTCACATTATCCCCACCTCAATGCCTCCGTCCGGGTGAATTAAAACCATTAGTGGAATAGAAATCTTCCCCCTTCCCTAAACCATGCATTGAGTGTGGAGTTTATAGCCTCAATCAATCTCATCTTATGGGCATAAAACCTTATTCTTATACTCCCACTATACCAATCCATGTGAACATTCTTATTTTTTCATTCACCTCAAATAACAACATTACAACAATGCATATTCATTTAAAAGAAAAATCACAACAATAACAATTAAATTGGGAATCAACAATATTCACAGATCCATTTAAAATTTTATCATTTACATCACATTAACATTAATCCTATTTATTATCCTACATGCCAAAATCACTAAGCATATCCATGTACAAACATCGTTCATTGACACATTCCCTTTATCCCCATTCAACCCATTTACATGAAAAACCAAAAAATCCCTTGGCCATAATTATAAACTAAAAAAATTTACTAATAAAAATTTATTATCATTATATTTAACAATATAAATATTTATCAAGGACTATACATTATCATAAGTCAATATCATAGTTTATAGTTCTATTATCTGGGTTTGGGAGGGTCGGAACACTCTCATTGTGCATCCCATAGAGAGAATGATGGGGGTTTAATTTTTGTTTTGTACAAAAATTATATAAAATATTTAAAATGAAACCAAGAACCCATCAATGAATAAATAAGAAGATAACCCCGCATACACAAATCTATGTTAAAACTAAGGGATACAACTTATATATCACCTACCAGAAATTTTTTAATGAACTATATTCTAATAAATGTATTAGATCCCAATTCCACCACCATTTATAGACTCAATCTAAATATAACCATAAAAGAATTTTTTTTGTCAATCTAATGGAGAGACAATAAGAATAAAAAACCTAATACAAAAACATAAGAAACTATGGGATTTGACAAGCATGAATCTCCAATTCCCAATTATAGTCTCCCTAAATAACATGTATCAAAAGATAATCATCATTCTTATGGTTTCTTAGTCCAATATTATATATTAATATGTAGGATGTGTATTGAAAAAAAAATTCTAAGTTAGACATAAAAATCCATAAGTATAAATTTTGTAAAATTTTCCTCCTTTACTAGGCCGCAATGTTTACCAGCACAGTATTCCAAACCATGTAAAAACTATGCATATGCCATTATCGAAGGAATTTGGTCACATAGTTACCTATTAATCTCACATTTTTTGAAATAACATGTGCTAAACAAGTATTAATCTTCTTTACAATACTACATATATAATTTGAGATTCAATAATGTTTTTTAACTATGTGCCAACTGCGCACCTTTAACATATTGGCCTAGTTATTCCATTTCACATGCCTCCATCCTTTGTAACACCCCCAAGGCCCAATATAATCCCCTAAAATATTTCATTAAAAAATAGACATTTAAACAAAAATTATGAATGGGGAGTCAGTACAAGAAGTTTGGGAATATAAAAAATCAATGGGAAAAGTGGTATGTTATACAGTGATAAATCACTTTTTAAATCATGGAAGGCACAATAAATTGACAAAAGCATTTATTAAAGAGAATTTATGAAATACATGATTGATTATGGTTATCATGAAACTACACAATATGGTCAAGAAAAGTCCCCATCCAACCAATTCATGGAGCTGTTTGATGGGTGTTTGTTTCAAATCAGTCAAATTTAAAATAATGGTTCAGAACTGGGTTTGTAATAGTCGAACCATATGATATCAGTCATGAAAGATGAATATTATAGTACTAATGATTAATATTGTCCTATTTAATTTAGTGAACTTATATGAGTAGGTGATATCACATAATCCCCCTTGATTCAGTAAACAAATATTTTTTAGTTAAATTTGAATTATTTACCATAATACCTCTATAGAATTTAGATATATATGAATATAAATCACCAAATATTGATCATCCTACTAAAACATATTATTAACCTTGATATCCCATCCACCCTGACGTGGAAATAGAAAAAAAAGAAGATGAGTATGATCTGAATGTCAGTCTACTAGAACTATCGGATTGTGTCTATACCATAGTCAATGAACTCAACAAATACATATGGGGTTTGGGAGGATCTAGGTCCCATAATACTCTATTAATAAAATATTCTCAAAGAAGAAAATTAATATAATTCAATCATAAAATATAATCACAATGTATTGTCATGTAATTTAATAGAAATCAAAATTCCCAATCTTAAGGAGCCCACCCACAACATGTGTAAACTAGAAGACTGTATTGGATAAAAGTATGTGTCTAGAAGGATAAATCTTACCAAATCTATCAATGATGATAGAAAAGTTTATAATATAAAACAATAAATCGTTATTTTGGACGTTAAATACCCAAAATGGATCTTTAATATTATCTCAATAGAGAAGAAAAGTAGGCATGTCATTATTTTCATAAATTTCAGTTATCTCTAACAGTACAATCTAAAATATGACTTCCCAATTACAATTAAACATATTCTAATAGATCTGATTGTTAGATATAATGAACTGTATTTAATATTTGGATATATAGGGTATAATAAAAATATGAATACACTTTAATGATTAATGATCCACTACCATCAAAACACCTCATGTAGTATATTTCAAAAGGGTGATTCCCTTAATCCTGAAGAATTGTGGGGCTAAAAAATATAATTCTAGGAATTAATTCCATAAAAAATTCTGGGATTTTCTATCATTTTTATATCGATCAACTATTAATATAAAAGCACTAATGTTGTAACAAATTATTTTATCATCGGACTATTTTCAATAATATTTAATAAAACAACCCGAAAATGAACAACATAACGTATACATTTTGTGTTACCTTAAGAATTTTTATTAGCATCATTGTATTTCTACATTATATGAATGTCGATAATGAATATTAAAATTCTATAATTGAAATTATAGATTTTTGAAACCCTAAAGAGTTGAGAGAAATAAAATTATCTATTTCTAACATTCTATAGTTTATAGTAAGTCAATATGGATTTTTGGTTCCCATCATAATTTTAATGATATTATGGATAATATATCAGTGGAATCATGATCATAAAGAATAACTCAATTGTTTTAAAATGTATGTGAAGATCTCATCAATCCAGATTCTTCATAAAGAAGTAAATCCACTTATAATATACATAAAAAAATTATAAGGGTAAATTTGTGCTTTCCTCAAAAAAATGACACCATAATTGAAAAAAAATGTTCTATTACCAAAGATGAACAATCATTGATACCAAGACTTATTATTCACCTATCAAGAATAAAATTCTTGTATTAATAATTATTTTTTATAAATTGAGGCACCTCTCTTTTAAGCATAATATCTAGTTGGACTATTCAATTGACCAACTCATGTATATCCTCGACCATTCAATGGGCATTGGATGTTTTCTATGGTGGATAGTCTTACTTTTTTAGTTTTTCACCTGTTTCATACCATATAAAGAATTCAATTGAAAATATTTGGTATATTTTCTTATGTAACCCACAACAATAAATTAATTCAATTAGAATATAGATCACCCAGATGGAGATATATTTTCTTTCAAAATATAAATTTGAACATAATATATGTTTGCTAATGTTGGGTTTAAAATTCCAAAATAAAAGAGAATCGGAGGACGTTTAATCAAAAAAAACATCCTGAGAGTCATTCATGTATCTCATCTAAAGGATTTCCTACATCATTCATTCCCATTTTTAGATGTCTACACTAATAAAGTGGAATAATACTCGGTCCTCATTACATGCATAGAAATCGTAGTAAAAATACTATGTACCCATTTAAATTATAATGGGATATCAAATATCATAACCTTAATATCATATAGCGATTACATTATCAGAAAATAACAATTAAATCCCTTTCTTGATTGAGCTTTATAGTTGAAGATATAATTTCCCTTATATCCTAAATTTTCTGACATCACATGTTCACATAAGGATCGTAAAAAAACATTGGAAAATAAATATACAACTTGGGATATTCATAGTAGAGATGAAATGGTAGTCATCATTGCATATCATAGAATATTATCAACATTATTTCACAATATAATTGAATATATAAATGATTTTAATTGTATCATCAAACCATAAAATCCGTTAAATTGATGGATCCCCCAAACCCCTCTAAGACATCCACTAGATTAGTTTTCAAAATTTAGTTAGGGCCATGATTGATTACATCTGATTATGAGTATTCGACTTCATCATCTATAATAGCCTTGGTAATCATAAGGACCAATGTAAAAAAATATTTGATGTAATTATCCAAAGAAGAATTAATTGGGGAGAGACTATCAATATTAGGCAATATGTAAAAAATGGTTTGTGTGGTCCTTATAAGTGTTGAACAATGATTTCTCATAACAAAAAGTTTCTTGGATATGTCTACATAATTAAAATAAGAGGGAAAAAAATTAACCAAAAAAGTTTCATTCATGTTATGTGCATTCCAATTTCATCCATCATACCCCATAGTTTCTGGGCACCAAAAAATATTCTAAGAGATTATTCTTATGGAAAATAAATGTTATGGGACAATACCTTCCATCTAAATCTATGTAGTTTAAATATAACCTCATTAATACTGAACTTTTCTCCAAATATGACAGTGGAATACCAATCAAATATGTAGGTACATTAGGAATTATAATTTTCATGATGTGCATCATCATCACTAGGTCTGGTGGACCTCATAAAATACTAATAGATACAACAAATACTTCTATTATCACTATTTCAAGAGGCTATACTATGAATATATAATTAATTCCAATTTTTCATCATGATATCATTAATATTAAAATGGATAGATTAAGGATTTAAAATATACCCTATGAAATAAACTACAGAACACGGGGGAATGGAAAAAAATCATTTCCCAATAATCCTATATATATCGTGTCGTTCTAACATTCATAACATGTACTGCTATATAAGAAACCATATATTTGTTGACAAAAGGGTTAAAAGACGTTCTCCCCAAAAAAGTATATTTTCAATCACTCTTTATTTACAAAATTGATCAATTGATCATATATGTGTAGTCCTAGATGTATTTTGATGAAATCTATTGGTTTTAGTTGAAAATAACGTGAAACATACATAATATATATGTTTACCCAAATAGAATGGATCAATATTTCAAAAATTGTTCACTTTTCACATTTCAATAAGAGGATATGGTTTTGGTCCTTAGGACCCGAATGGTTTATTCCATGAAGCCACTGAATCACGAAACATAATGGTAAAGGCCTTTTTCAATATATAATTCTTATTCCAATTGAGAATTTTCATTGATCACCATTGATGGTGACTATATTATAACCCTGACCAATAAATGATGTATAATTTTTTTCCATGTGATTAACGACATATGGTCATTATCGTAATCCTCCAAACTACCTGACTTCATTCTTACATAACTAAAGAAATTAAATTTGAATGAATTTAAATAAATTCAAAAGGTTTTATTATTATTTTTAAATGATATGTATTAAACTCATGGTCCCTCATCCTAGGCCTAACCACATGAAATATTTTCCACCCCATTCCTTTTATATCAGTTTGATAAATACATGGAAACATATCATAAATCTATGTATGGATTCATTCTTATCACCTCTAGATATGTAAAAATTATTATAATTCACTACCTTTTGCATATAAACAAATTGTAAACCCACTTAAGCTTTCCTATCCTAATGATTAACTACATGTAAATTAATGATTCTATTTTTCTTCATTCTAGTATTGAAAGGATCTCAATAACATCAAGTTTAAATTTTTCAGTCTACTAAAATTACATGAATTCCCCTATTTTTAAATTGAAAAAATCTATATTCCATATCATCCAACCTACTAATAGCTCGTATATGTTTTATAATCCTATAAAGGTCTGTACCACATGATCACATCACATCCTAGTCCAAACACTATAAACCGAATCTATGTATACTTTATTCAAGAGTTCATCGTGTAATTAAATACTTCATACCACCGACTCAATATAGATAACATATTTCCTTTATTTATGATGTTTAACTGTATGGTTAATGTCTCTTTCTTATGATGATAAATTTTCCACTTTTGTGGCCATTATCAAAGACAACCCCCATTACTGGTGTTGTTTCATTACCACATCAATATTTCAGAACTAAATGTGGAATGATTACAAATACCAATGGGTATGTAGCGATCTATAGATTCTCCAACCAGTGAACATGTATATAAAAATTCATGTAAATTCCATGGAATGTCCATGATCCAGAAAGGAGTGTCCATTTCAGGTTCTCATTATATATAAGAACTCATATTAAAATAATATATAAAATTATCAACAGTTCATATGGACAAGAAAAATGTAAAGAATGTTAGGAAAACTAATTGAGGCTTGATTCTCATATCAAGGAGTGAAATAGAAATTCAATTATTCTATATTCTATCCCATCAATAATATGATATAATTTACACTCTAAATTGTAGAAATGATTTTTTTTTGTAATATATCCCAAAAATATATGTGTTATGATTCTCTATTTGATGATATCCATAGTGAATCCTGGATACTACATCCTAGGATAGAGAGTAAAAATAAAAAATTAATATATTCCCCGACTCTTAGATGTATGATCTAGATATACATGAGAGAGCTCTAGGTTGTTTACAATTTCATTCAAAAACATGTTTAAAACAAAATCAACCCCTATATATGGACCCTATCTATACAGGGAACATTCATTAAAATTATATATCGATTGATTCCTAGTACTATAAGATAAATAGTGTTTCTTCGATACCACAATATATTTCTAAACACAAATGTTAACTTCAAAACAATACATCCATAGATTTGTAAGTATCACTAAACCCATGCATGGTTAGTTCCCTCATAAATGTTCCCTTATTTCTTAAGATCATTAATTTAATAAAACATACATCACTCCTTGAAAAATTTTCAACTCTATGAGATTTAATATGGTTATAGTTAATAATAGTATTGAACTATGTATGAAAAATTTTCTTTTACAATTCATAATAACCCTTAAAGATATCTTTTCCAATATTTCCTATTAATATATCATATTAATCTTATATGTATTCATAATTTTTTGAATATTATATTATATTTGATTGAACATATAACATTTAAATAGTACCCTCTTTTTTATCATAACTTATTGTTTTCCCTTATATGCCAGTATCATCCCACTTCATTGGCTTAAAGGACCACAAGTCCATATAATACTACATTCCATTTTATTTATACTGAATTTTGGATTAATTTTACATGGATAAACCAAAAATAAAATTTTTTAGATTCAATACATTAGAAAAAAATCTAGTCATTCATGTCCCAAGATGTAAAATTTTCAGGCATCGTAGTTTTCATTTGTTTTTAAAATACATGGTCAATGTCCCTATTTTTTGATTTACAATTTCATGTCATTAATACCCCATCTTGAATTGACCATAAATTGTGACGTTAGAATCTAATTTCATATTTATTTTAGAACTACATGAATCATGATTCTCAATATCATAGGATATGTTGTCATTGAGAAAATATCAAATCATGGGTACACTAGAAACATAAAATGTCACTCTCTCTAACTATACATTAAAACTATGCAAAAAATTTTCCATATTAGATTAATATATGTCCTTATTTTCAATATTATAAGGTATTTAATGATGAATTTTTCATTAATTCCTATTCAGTATATGAATAATACAACATCCCCATTAACCTTTATACAATAAATATCAATTTATGTCAATATACACTCAGTTATAGCCATCATTCATCAAAATTACCTCCTTGTAACCCATAACTTTTTATTTCAAATATCACCATTTGTGATAAGGGAAACCAAAATTGCCATAACATAACTTTGATCGTCATTGATATATGTATCTGGATTGAATAATGATATATTTTTTTACTACATATAATGTGACCATATTTTTCGTAACATAATGTGTTCCAGAAATTTATCTCATTAACTAGAGGAATATTCCTCTTTGGAAAAAAAACATTTTATCTCTATATAGATTGATGAAATCATATGTCGAAGCCTATTTTTGAATCTAGTATATTGTCACCCCTATGTGTGTGACCTATTTTACCCTATCAGATCAATGTATCCCAAAACTCATTATTTACAAATACCTACACTTACTTACAATAAATTTTGGGCTGTACCAGAGTAGTTTTAAAAAATTACACAAAAGATTGTGGTTTTTTGGATGATATCTTCTCAATAATATAACAAGACATTATATTATCAAATTAACCTTCTTAACAAAATGATTTTTTACACAATCAAAAACAATTCCCTTAATATCCTCTGTTTCATCAAAATGTTCAAAGATAATGTGTGATTAATTTTTTAAGAGATTGTTAAAATTTACTCAAAAAACTACATGTTTCTTTATTCATCTATAATTATGAAATATTAGGATTCCTAATTCATTAATCTATACAAGACGCCATTTAAAAGTATTAATTTAGAAATATATGTAATGAATGCCATATTTTGTTCCCATGACTAGTTTAATCATGATTTAAGGAAATATATATCGTTTATCAAATAAAATTTTTTAGGTCAATTACCACCTATTAATAATGTTTCTAAAGGGGAATCTGAAAATACATGTTTTATGCATCCCATATTATATAAATATAACCAAATTATTTCTAGAAAAATTGATTTGACACAAAACATCATTTTCTATCAATGATAAAAACATCTATTTATGTAGGAACCATTTTTGGGACTATGGATAGTATTCCCAAATGATGATCTATATAATTTGAATCCAAATTTTGACATGTTACACAGAGGAATATTCCTTATTATATGATAATGGTTCTATTTCTATTTGTATGGAATACATTATAATAATTTCATTTTTTTGAACACGGTCTATGGAAATTTCTCCCATACCTACCCCATGTTATGAAATACATGTTTTTACAACACCATGGTTACATTTTTTGATACCTCTACCAATATCTAGATGACGTGAAAATATTCATGAAATGAAATCATTTCTGAAAACAACATCATGTAATATGGTTGTCAAAAAACATCATCTACATTTAGTCTGCATGGAGGACATTGACCATCCAATTGAATAAGGTGAAATTCTCATTAGGTTTAAATCCCACAATGGTAAACCTATGATAATGATGATTCTTACTCAGATAATCACATTTAAATCCTGTTTATGAAGAAAATTATGGAAATAGATGAAACAAAATGTTTGTAGGTCCTTTTCTGTGACCCTAGAAATAGTAACGAAATTCCCTCTATGTCCTTGTACTTCAGAAGATTTTTGTACAATGTAAATATCTATTCATGAAATTTTATCTCAGATATACAAAATAATTATATATAGTGCCATTGATTCATTAAAATGGGGAACATATTATGGTATAGTTATGGTAATTATATATTTACCCATGTTTCTAAGGTTATAATGGAAAAGATAATGAATTTTATAGGCCAACATGTCGATAATAAGAACTAATGTTGTTAATCCGTGGCTATATCATTTTCACATCATGACATTAATATTTAAAATAAGAGTTATATGGTATAATATTACATGATGAAAATATATGCATAATTGATAATAATAAATTATATTTCCATGGAAGAATATTTTGAGGTTAGATTTCAATACACTGTAGTCTCTCCATAATATTATAAAGAACTGAGAGAAAAATAAAAGTTCAATAATTAATGTTGAGCATAATTGTTCATAGAATTTTTTAACACCTGGTGTGAGGTTTTTAGGGACCATTCAATAATCACTCTACTCCTATGTTAAATTTCAGATAAGGGGATCATTTCTTAAATTAATTCCTCTATCTATTGACTTTTATATATTATGGATTATAACCCAAACTTATTCGATGATAGTTGTGCTTTCACATTAGCTACACGAGACTCTTATTTTCAATAAATTACTTTACATATAGTGATACAATCATAATGATTTTCTTCTTCAATAACTAAATGATAATTATCTGTTGAATAATTCATTAATGGATCTAAATGACTATTAGAAAAAATATTATAGATAAGAAAACATTCAATAGTAACTAACATTTCCAAATAATTGGGAACTTGATGAATCAAGAAATAAAAAATTTGATAATAACACCACACATTTTATATTCAATTGAAGGGTTTATAAAGGATTTCCATTTTATTGAAAATATTTCATATAAGAGACTTAATAATGATTGTGTAATTTAGGTTTCAACCCCACCATTTCAAGTACTTATTTTCAATGAAATCCTTTTCATTTATTTCTTTTTCACTCATTGTAATTGTTACATAATCCATGATCAAATTAATTTTGAAATGTGTGGATAAAAATATTTATTTAGTGTGTATATATGTTCTATTAAAAAGTGAAATTGTTACGTGGGTATGAATGTAAATTACCTATCACCGAAAATTAAAAAATAAAATATTCTTCAGGTGTTAAAATATAATTCAACATAACACATTTTTTATAATCATCTAACCTCAATGTTAAGATGCACGTGAAAAATAATTCAGTTGGTCTAATAGCGTCTAGGTAAATGACTTATATTTACGTCGATGAAACACCCTTTCGATGGTATGAATTTATTTTTTCTAAGTAAATTCATCATATAATCTATAAAAAATCATATAGTGTTGTGAAAATATAGAATCAAATTAGAAAATATGAGTATTGGTTTAAAATTAGTAATTTACTATGAAACAAAATATAGCCTTTCTCTTTTACCTAGAACACATTGATTTATATACTACATTTTACCTAGGAACATCCAAAACTGAAATAAAAATGATGAGAGTGGGAGTAAGGATAAACCCAATGCAAAATAATTTTTATTAGATGAAGAAGTCACTAAACCTAATCCCCTCCACCTACCCATCCTCATGAATGAATTTGTATTTATCTGTTAGATGTTGTGAAAATACCCCCCACCCCGAATGTATATTTTCAACGGTACGGGAGATATTAATTCAGCACCCCCCAAAAATATTTTTAATCAATTTCATAAATTTGTTTCTTATTAAAATCCTAGGAAAGAACATCTCATTTAATGGTGTGATGTGGTCACCTTATATACAATAAAAACACTAGGGGTCATTCAAATGATGCTTTTATCACTGAACGGCATCATTCTAGTAATATTGTACTCACATAATTCTATCTTGGGGAAACTGTTATTTATATTAATAAAAATACATTTCCTTCAATAAAATATAATAATGAGAAATGTATATATATATATATATTAGAAAGTAATTTATAATATTAATTTATATAATTAACATACATAATACCATAATAGAGGACCTAAAAAGGGATCCATCGCTGAAATACATACTAGAAAACCTATAATGGAGGACCTTGAACCTGCAATGGAATCTCACTACAATGTGGTACCATTTGTATAACTCTTAGCAATCCCACATCCACATAGAAAAGATCATTATATAGAATGTGGTATCAATATGGTTATATTTCATTTATGGATGTTCTTGCCTTTTTAATCATAACCTTCAACACTATATTTTCCCCTTAATGATCTTATAAAATCTCTTCATTTACCTCCCAATAATAATAGCTAATTTTATCCTTGATAAATATACCATAGCCGACATATTTTTTTATCCTTGGGGTAGGGAAAACATGTGTGTCCACCATTGATTCATTTATTATGATGTTAATTGATGGCACTCATTAAACCTCCCTAAAGGGAAATATCCTTATAATTTTAATAATATTGGATTACCATAGTAATCAGGATAATAAGATTAGGGATGAAGTTTGATTGATTTTATGAATGGGTGGAAATATCTAATTCGAATATCCTTATCATCAACCTCTCCCATATAATGAACCAATTTTTTTAAAAATAAATTACATTTTTGAATGAATAATTTCCCAATTATATAATATAGTTAGTAGAAAGCATGATATTCTTTGGTTATATACTATTATATTTAAATAAACCATTAAATATCAGACATTTATAATATATAAATTTAATATTGATCATATTATTAGTAAATATAAGTTTCATGATAAACTATATTGGTATAGACAAAATTACCAATATACGCTATAAGTAATATCATACCTTACAAAGGCAATTTATTTTCACTACTAATGGAGATAACATCTATATGGTTTTACCTTCTCAAATCCCAACCCAGGATTCAAAAAATAATGCTTCAGTTAAACCATGTTGGTTTCTTCTCATGATCATCAATTTTAAGTACCATACCATGTCCTCCAAACCAGCTAATAAAAATATCACCATCACTCACCAAACACATATAGAAAATTAGAGTGTAATAAACTTATATGTATCCTGACCCTGAGAGTATCAATACGAATATTTTAATCTCAAAAAAATTATTATTATATTTATTCCCTGTTTTTTAAATTATAATTTATTAATATATTAATTTAATTATAATTGGATTTTGATAAAATAAAACTACATTTTTTATTTAATATGAATCATCAATTAATAAATTTATTTTTATTAATTTTGGAATTAATGAAATATGGTATATATTAAAAAATATTTTTATTAAATAATATATATTAAATTTAAATGATGGAATGAAATTATTATGTGAAAATGTAATTTTAATGAGGGTACGAAAACAGTTATTGTCATAACAATATTACATTTCAATAAATCATGAATTTTATGTAATAGTGAAAATTATCATATTTGAAGAGTTATTTGTATATAATAAACATTATTTTCAATAACAATAACATCAAAACTGGAAAATGGATGATTTTTTATAAAATTTTAGGATATTAAAAAAATTTGGAAATAATTAAATATGATATAAATTTATAGGATGTATATTGATATCATAATGACCGATAAGTGAAATAATAATTTCCATAAAAGGTATCTATTAAAAAATTTATGTTTAAATTATAAAATAATTTTTCTATGATGATATTTGAATAATTTTATTTACCTCTCTTATATACTAAAAGATTTATATTATATTTTTATGATGCAAAAAAAACATTTTTAATCATTACCCACATACACATCAACATGGGTATTATTTTTATGTTACCATTTAATGTTATTATAAATTAATGAAATCCAATCCAAATTTAATAAAAATAAAAACGATAACAAATGTTACTTTTCAGTCAATGTTATTACATATAAATAGATGAATATTGATTACACAACAAACACCATGCCATAATAGTTTAGGTTTAGTGTCATTGGGAATATGAAAACATAAAACACTAGTTTATAAAATATCTACATAATCTCATAATTATTTATTAATAAAATGAAAAATATTACACATGTCATATTTAAAACATTTCATCATATATTGGGAAAAAACATAAGAAAACAATTATCTTATTTTCCAACTAACGGTACCCATGGGATATATTAATCATAATAAAACAATATGTTCAATAAAATATTAACATAACACTTTAATATTATACCCATCATGTCAAAAATTATGATATAGAATCATTGATGAAACCATATATATATATACGGCAGAAATAAAAAAACCATAGAGACTATCATTGAAAAAATACATGGAATTTTTGGATACACATAAGAATATTAAATCATCCAATTAGTTGTCAATTTTTTTTGTGTATCACCCCATGATTTTATAGTCCTTTATCTGATTAAAGTAATTCAATAGCTTGTGTTACACACAACACCGAGTTCGAGTGAAGCACAGCTTACAAACTAACCATTAAAAAAGAGATTATGAATACTATTAACTGAATTTTAAATCTTATATACATTATATAATTCTAGCATCCATATTATGTGTTTCTTAGAGTAAATATAAGAAATAATTCATTATTTATATAAAAGAATTATTTTTCCAAAAAAAAATTTCAACATTTTAATTTGGATCCTTTTTTAAAACCAATATTTGAAACTTTTATATTTTCAAGTTAATGAAATGAAATTCTTTTTTAAAAGCGGGACATATAAATTTCGTTTTGATAAATTTTTTTGTAATTTTCGATATCATTTATATTTTGATGAAAAGTGAAAAATATTATGTTTTAATTGAACACAATTTTAAATCGAAATAATTTATAGTGTCTAATTATGCATTTTAATTGTTTTGAAATTTAATTTGATTATATTATTATCATTTCATACAATGTAAGTCATTATAAGTAATCTCACATTTAAATTTGACATAAACACATATCAATCTTTTGATAGATTATTATTTTTTTCAAAAAACCCATTATTGGTTTTGACAAAAAGAATTAATTTTAAATTGATAAATGAAAAATTTATTTATTTAATTTGGTAATATAGAAATCATTTTTTAATTCAAAATATCAAAAATATCATAGAGTGAATTTCAGGAATTTTTCTAAAAACTTCCAATTTTTGATCAATAGTGAAATAAAGTACTTTATTATTTAAAACTGACTTGTTATTTAAATAATTATCTATTTATTTAAATTTATTTTAAGTCAAAATAGATATATAATACCTATATAAGTTCAATGAAATTCATTTGAGTCATTTTATAATAAAATTAGATGTATGAAATTTTAGTAATCTTTTTAACGTTTTTACCCACCTTCTAAGTGCATTTGAAAATTTGAAAAAAACATAATTTTAACACTTATGTGAGTTGAATATTAAAAATCTGAGATAGATGGTTGATATCAGTATGTAATATTTGGTTCAATAAGTTGAAAATAATTTTTGGTGAGTAGTAACATTAGAATTTTATTTACCACACTTATAAGTAAATAGGGTAATAAAAGGTAAAAATGATATTATAATTACCTAAAAAAGGTGCTAATTATATTAGATAAATTTATTTTGATAAAAATAAAACTTATGAATAAAATAAAATTCTTTAGGTTATCTTGATTAGATTTGTACATTTATTATCATTTTATTTAAAGAAGAGTTAAAAGTGTTAAATTAAATGATTAATAAGTAAAAAATTTTCAATATGGGGTTACACATAAGATATATTATTCTACAAATATTAATTATAATGATAAATATATTTCCTACATAATGGTCTTTTATTTATAATTTTTAAACTTTATATAATTAAATTTATTAATGACACAATGATGATGCAATAATTCTCTTATTGATAAACAAATAAAATAAATAGGATTATAAATACTAAAATAAATATAATTTTAATGTTTTTATGAAATCGAAGAATTTTATAGCTGAATATGAAAATTTAGGGTTGATTAAATAAATATTTTTCTAAGTTAACATGTTGTGATTACATTCACAAAAACCAAATACTAAATTGTGTCAAAAATTCCATAAATGAGTTTTTAAAACAAATAATATATTATTAAATTATATTATATTCCAAAAAATATATGGTTTTAAAAAAGGGATTAAATAATATTATATATTTCATTAATAAACCACTTGAGGTTATCTTGGATGTTTATAGTATTTTTATTAACTATATAGTGTAAAAAACAAGAAGACACGGTAAAAGTTAATCTATTTAACAAAGAGATAAATCTAAAAAATAAGGTTAATATGGGGACCTAAACCTATCTAAAACCTATTGGCTGAGTCGTTTCCATACCATAACTACCATACCATTGAAATAAATCATTTTTATCCATTATAAGCCGGAAATAATTTTATTTTAAAATAATATTCCATTATTTTCCTAAAGTGACCATCACCCCTCTTATAAAATGGTACATCCCCTTCTCTCAAAATCACAACTCCAAATCAATTTTAATCATCCATCCTCAGCCCAAATTTCCTATCAAATTTCCTCACATAAATATTGAGTCCTTAATTTTATCATAAATCCATCATAAGGAGCAATTTTGATCAACTCAAGATGAAATAACCAATGATGTGGTAATAATTTCACCACCCTCTTTCATGTTTTTTCCTTCCACTTCCTCTTTCCTTTTGTTTATGTACAAAAATATCGACTCTAGTACATTCTACATACTCAGATGTTTTTATATATATGTTAAAACCATATAAATTATTTTATCCAACCCCCGAATGATAATGCCACCATGTGTGCATACGTATGGATTACAGTCTCCACACCGTGATGTAATTGGTTATTCAACACTTTATTATTTGGATTTATAAATTTAAGAGTAATATGTATATAAATAATGAAAATAACACTGTAATTTATCTTTAAATATAATATACCATCCAATTACAACTATTTTAATCATTAAGGAAATTACATTGTCGCTCGTGTGTACGTATGGTTTACCATCTCAACGACACGATGAGATTCATTCCCAAATTCATCATTCAACAATGATTATAAAAATATATATTATTAATAAGTATGTAATAAATGAAATAATAATTCAACCGAATAAGAATATATATATGTAAATATGTATTCACTTACATATAGCTAATTCACATGCTTCCATTCATTACGATATGAAAACAGAAACATCGTTTACACATACGTACGACCTACCGTTTCCATAAATGGTGTTTTACATTTCATATATCTATCTACTATACATATTTATATTATAAATATATATGATATATAAATCATGTGTTATATTATCCATGTATTAAAATTATTATTTTAATTTTACGATCAATAATAATAAGTTAAAACACATATGATAAAGAAAGAAATTATTACATGAAATGTTAATTTAACATGGAAATCATTATTAAATGTGTATTATAAAGTAATAAATGGCTAATGTATGATTTTATAGATATGAATATGATTCTGGTATAATTTACTAACACGCTGTTGTCATTATTCAAGAGGTTAAACGTACCCTCGACCAAATTAATGTGTAAGGAAAGGGTTAATTCTGCAATCCCTTTGTTATCAGAGGTTGTTTTTACTTATGTATCTACTATGAAATATTTATTATCCATGCCCATGTTTCATAAATGTGTTTTAATAAGGATTATTTTATGGTACATTTTTTACTAAAACATCATTTTAAATGTTTTATTGATTTATTCTTCTATACCTTTCTAAAAAATGTCCATGTTTTCAAAATAGATTAAAGGATTTATATATATAGACATGTATGTTTTAAAATGTTAATTCCATAAAAATGTTTAAAAGTGGTAAGGGACACTTTGAATCAAAATTATCTTTTAAATCACTTCATTTAAAAATTTTGTGACATTTATATGTTTTTTAAAAAAAGGGATATTTATCTCAAGGATTATTATGGATCATTTTCAACTATGTCCAAATTCTTTATGAGATATTATTATTGATCAAGGTTGATGTATTATGATAAAAATCATCCATATTATGTTGATGGTTTTGTGATATGTTTGACTACAGTTGTGTTTTTTTATTCCATTCATGGATTATGTATAATGTTTTTACATTTTTTATATTAGTTTTAATATGAATAATTATGTTATGATTAAACCTTTTCATATGTAGAATACATTCGATTTAGTAAGTGATAGGTGGAGCCCACTATAGCTCCTCTATGTATCCGTCGGTCTCAAGAGACAAACTATTGTCTTGGCACAAGGCCTTGACAAAATCATATTTGTAGTCCATGAACAAGGCGTTGAATATGCTGTTTTGAAGTATGGAATTATGCATTCCATCCTTATGAAATTAGTTATTGATATTATGGGTTGCTATTCTAATTTTAAAATATACATGTGAATAAGTAAATGGAATTATTTGATTTATCTTATCCATAATATGTATAATTTTATGTTTAAAATGATTTTGTTTTAGTTTTATACATTGACTAAATTTTTATGCTTATTTTTTAATGATTATGCTATATTGTTATCCTTATTGAGCATTTGAGCTCACTCCTTTCCTGTGTTTTATTTTCCTAGGATTCCAAATGTTTATTATCATTGATAACCATGGTTATGTTAGGGGATTAATGGAGTTCTCAAAGAACTAACTATGATGTAATTTATGTTTGAAATTGTAATTTAATGTTGTTGTATGTATTATATTTTCCAAGATAGCTAAACTGATTGGTTTTTTTAGAAATGACTACTTGTAATCATGTCAAAGTATTAGAATAATTCACTATCTCCAGGATTCTAGGGTCGATGAATTATAGTTGGTATCAGAGGATGTTTAACAATAACCGTGGAACCTATTTTTTTTAAAAAACTCGGATTAGAGAATAGTACCCTAAGATAGGCTTTGAGGATTAGAGTAGATAAACATACTAAAATTTTGCTAATGTATAGATTTTACAAATTTTAGATGAAATACATCCTTGTCTGGATAAGATCGAGAAGAGACAGCTTTGGAAAAAATGTACCTACGAGTGCAAACTCCAACAAGGAGTTCTGGGATTGACCCGGGGTATGTTGGTACATGACTAAGTGCCTTGCTGCACTCTTGGATACGACACTCCCAGGGGATATGATGAGGATAATAAACATTCTCTTAACATTCCATTTTGAATGTTCTACAAGTAAATACATTATCAAAGAAAATTTTTCTTATGATTATAGATTATATGAATAATATTTTAAATTTATGTTTGGTATTTTACATATTTAGAATTATGCATTGGAATTAGTAAAATAACCTATTGTATACCATTTATTAGAAATGGCTCCTAGTATAAAGAATAATAATTCCAGCCACATGCATTATCGAATGATTATGAAGGATCATATTGTTCATGTTTTTAAGCTAAAATTTAGTAATATATTGTCCCCCATGTATTATCATAATATGAAGAAATTTTAACAAGTGTTAACAAGATATTTAAACAATTTTTTGAGTCATATGGCTTTTATGGGATGCTAGAGATGAAAATTATGGAAGAGAAAAAGATAGATAAATGGAATAAAAAAAAGAAGGATTTTCCCATCTACGGTAACTCTGAAAAAATCACCATGGTAAATGATTGAAGGGAATGTGAGTTTGTTATAAGTTTTGAGAAAAATGACACTGAGTATTTGATTTCAATGGTTATAAAATGGTTTCAAATGTACAATTTTTCATCTTCAAGGAGTTAGGACACAATGCGAATCAATGTCTAAATCATCTGAGTAAACCACAAATGATGTTGATGGATAATAATCAAGTTATCATATTACAACATATTATGATTAATGACTAGTGTTATTATGTTGATATTAAATAATTATTTCATTTGAGTATTATATCAATGATGTACTAGTTATAATAACTATGGAGTACAAAAGGATTGTACGGTAGTACTATTTTATTAACGATTTGAGATTGTAGGGTACCATGAAAAGTGACTCAATAGTGAGTGAATTTTTTGGAAAATATATGGTTGAAGGAAAGATAAAATTTTTATATTCGTCATGATAAAATGGTATTATTATAGAATAGTAGATGATTGATTTGGATAAATTATATTGGATATTATTGACATATTTGGAAAAGATTAATGGTTTGTTTATTCTATCATTGTATGAGTTTACATCATTTTTTGAAATAATAATTATATCCACTATTCTGTAAGGAATAAGAGAGAATGAATGTAATAAATATGGTTTTATGTTAATTCAGGGTGTTACTGTGTTTCAAAATAATAAATAATAAAGGAATTCACATGTTATTACGTGGAAAAAAGAATCATCATTGTGTTTACCTTCCATATAAATTTTTTATTGTGAATTTGGATAGAAATATTTTGGATAGAAATATTTTGGATAAGTCTAATGGTTGAAATGGACTATGATTAAAATTTGATACTATTATTAAGGATAAATAATTTCATAATATTATTTTCAGATTGATATAAAAAAGACAACCCGGAGGTTCGGTGATAACCCATCTCATCAGGCAAGGCCACGAGACATGAACCTTCAACCGAAGGGAGACAAGGTTGCATCACCTACCATAGGCCTACATGATTTCCTAGTTTCTATAATTTTGTTTTTTAAAATGGTTTGATGGATAAATTATAAATTCATTTTTTTGGAACCCTATGTGATTAGGAAAAAAATTTAAATTCTATTATCTTTTGGAGTGAAAGATGAGTTTGTCGTAGGAAATAGTTCAAAGATAAAACTGTACTTGTCAAGAATATATATATATATATATATATATATTTCTTCTAATTCAATGAATAAATCAATTATTTAAGAGTAGGGAAGGTATATTAAGAAAAAAGTATTGTTATCCTAATAAATTATGTTTGGTTTAACCGATTATATTTTACATAATCTTAGATTGATGGATTTGAGGCCCTCAATTTTACATTTGTTTGTGATTGAAAACCTAAAAAACTTCCTATAAATATTTACGTTTTCCTCTAGTTGTGTATATCTAATTTCCACAAATGTCCTTCTAATTGAGATCATCATTTGGTAATGACTTTTTCATTTCCCTTTCCACTTATTAAGACTAAATTTTATTAACCCAATTTTCGATGGTGTTGTTCCACAAAGGTATTTTTCTATTTTTAACCATTTATTTTTGAATAATAATTTAAAATTACAAGAACACCATTAATTTATGTATAGGAGAATGTAACACCAAAATATTTCATAGTACTTTATCTCTTTAAAGTAATTCAATAGCTTGCGTTATACACAACAATGAGTTCGAGCATAACACAGCTTACCATACTTGCCTTTCAAAAAGCGGTTATGAATAGTATTAACGACAGTTTATATATTATATACACAATATAATTTTTACATCCATATAGGTTTTTTCTTGGACATAATATATTAACAAATTCATCATTTTTAATAAAAGAAATATTTTCCAAATAATGAAATTTTACCTTATTTTAATGGATAACCCTTTTTAAAACCAATACAAGAAACTTTTATATATTAAAATTAATTAAAATAAAATCATTTTTATATGGAGGACATAAAAAATTATTTTGGATAATTCTTTTTCATATTTCTGGTAATTTTAATATTTTGACGAATACTGAAAAATAAAATGTTTTAATTTAAAATAATTTCTTAATTGAAATAATTTATATTGTTAAGTTATTAATTTGAATGGTTTTGAAATATAATTATATTATATATTTTATCATTTAATTCAATGTAGTTCATTATAAGTAATTTAACATTTAAATTGGACATAAAAACATATCAATCTTTTGATTGTTTTTACATTGTAAAAAAAAATTTGCTTATGACAACGAGAAATAATTTTAAATTTATAAATGAAACTACTATGTTTTGAATTTGGAAAAATAGAAATCTATTTTTAATTTAAAATATTAAAATTATCTTAGGGTGATTTTTTGGTATTTTTCTAAAAATATTCATTTTTTGATGAATAATGAAAAACACTGGGTTATTATTTAGAACAGATTTGTATTTAAATAATTATTTATTTAATTTATATTTATATTAATTAAAAATTTATATATATATATTGTTTATATATTTTCAATTTAATACATTGGAGTTATTTTATTATAAAATTAGATGTATTAAATTTTATAGATCTTTTTAGTTTTTTTACCCACCTTCAAGGAGCATTTGCAAATTTGCATAAAACATAATTTTACCACTTCTATGAGTTGAATGTCACAAATCTGAGATACATGGTTGATATCAGTATGTATAATATGGTTTAGTAATATGAAAATTTGTTTTCGTGTATAGTTACTTTTGAATTTTATTTACCACAGTTAAAAGTAAATAAGAATATTAAAGGTGAAAATTGTATTATAATTATCCTAACAATGTCCTAATTCTATTGGATAAATTTATTTCAACCAAAAGCAACCTTGGGAATAAAATATGATCCTTTATGCCCATTTTTATTATATGATGACTTTTATTATTATTTTATTTAAAGAAGAGTTAACAGTGTTAAATTCAATGTTTAATAAATAAACCTTTTTTTGTAGAGTTACACAGAAGATAAATTCGACTATAAATATAAATTATAAATCTAAAAATAATTCCAACATAATGGTGTTTTATTTATAATTTTGAGTAATTAAATTATTAAATTTATTTATGAACTATTGATGATGCATTAATTAACTTATTGATGAAAGAATCAAATAAATGATATTATATATACTAAAATAAATATAATTTCAATTCTTTTTTTGACATCCACGAATTTTATAGGTGAATATGTCATTTCACCATTGATTTAATGTATCTTTTTCAAAGTAAAATTTTTTTTGATGACATCCATTACAACTAAATACTAAATAGTGTCAAAATTGACATAATTGAGATTTTAAAACAAATATTATATTATTACATAATATTATATTATTAAACATATATAGTTCATAAAAAAGGCTTAAATAGTATTATATATGTCATTAAAGAACAACTTGAGGTTCTCTTAGAAGTTTATAGTATGTTTATTAACCATATGGTGTAATAATACAAGAAGACATGGTAAAAGTTAAACTATTTAAATAAGAGTTAAATCTAAAAGATAAGGTTAATATGGTGACATAAAGCTGTCTAAAATCTTTTAGTTGAGTGGTTTTTGACCCATTCACACGTGATCCTATAAATAAATCATTTCTGATCCATTAGAAACCGAAAATGATTTTATTATAAAATAATATTTTAATATTATCTTAAAGTGAGCATCACCCCTCCTATAAAAGGGTACATCCCCTTATCTCATAATCACAACTCCAAAGCCATTTGGATCGGATAACATCTACCCAAATATCCTCCCATCTTTTCATACATAATCCTAGAGTCCTTAATTTGATCATGAAGCCAATCTAAAGTGCCCTTTTGATCAACTCAAAATGAAACACCCGAAAAAAGATGTTATAATTTTAGCACCCACTTTCAAGTTATTTTCTTCTTCCACTTTCACATTCTTTATTGTTTCCATACCAAAATAATAACTCCACTACCTTATAAATTTAGTGATGTTATTATAAACATGGTAAAACCATATTCAATATTCTATCAATGTTATTAATGACAATGTCACCTTGCATTCGTACGTACGACTTATCATCTCCACAACCTGGTGTAATTTGTTATTCAACACTATGTTATTTGGATATATATAATGAAAAAAAATATGAATATAAATAAGGAAGATAACATTTTAATTTCACTCTAAAATTTATATACCATCCAATTCCACACTTTTTAATCATTAAGGAAATGATATCGTCTCTCGTGTGTACGTACGAGATACCATCTCCATGACTCGATGAGATTCATTTTCACATTCACCAGTCAACGAGGATTATAATAATATATATTATTAATAAGTATTTAATATATAACACAATAATACTACATAATATATATATGTATATTTATATATGTATTTACGTACATATATCTTATTCACATACTTCCATTTAATACGATATAAAAAACAGAAACAACGTTTATGCGTACGTAAGACTGACCATCTTCAGAAACGGTGTTTTACATTTCATATATCTACCTAATATACATATTTATAATATAAATATATATGATATATAAAACGTTTGTTATATTATGTATGTATATAAATCATGATCTAAATGATACAATCAAGAATAATAAGATAAAACATGTATGGTAAGAATGTGATTATAAACCAAAATGTTAATTTAACGTTGAAATCATTATTAAATGGGTAGTATAAAGACATAAATGAATAATGTATGATATAATAAATATGAATATAATTCTCTTATATTTCTATAACATACTATGGTCCATATACAGGAGGTTAAGCATACCCTCGACCAAAGAAATATTCACAGTAAGGGTTAATTACACAATCTAATTATTATCTGAGGTTGTTTTTACATAAGTATATACATGGATATATTTATTTTTCTTTTCCATGTTTCATAAAAATGATTTTTCAAATGGATTGTTTTACGATATTTTTTAACTAAAAAATAATTTTAGATGTTTTAAATATTTATTATCAGAACATTTCTCATTAATATCCATGTTTTCAAAATGGTTTTATGGATTTATTTATATCAACATAAATGTTTTAAAATGATAATTCATTTCATAGGTTTCAGTGTGGTATGGGACATGTTGATTAAAAACAATCATCTAATTTACTTACATTACAAATTATGTGACTTTTAAATGATTTTAGTAAAAAATGATTTTTATCACAATGATTTTTACTCATCATTTTCAACTATGTCAACATCCTTTATGTGATATTATTCATGATCTTGGTTGATTTATTATGATACAAAACATCAATATTGTATTGAAAGTTTTGTGATATTATTAATTGTGGATGTGTTATTTTTATACCATTCATGGTTTATGGATTAAGTATTGACATTTCATATTCTAGTGTTAATAATAATATTTACATTATGATTAAACTTTTTCATACGAGGAATGCATTAGACTTAGTATGTGATAGGTGGAGCCCGCTATAGCTCCTCAATGCATCGGTAGCTCACATGAGACAAACTAATGTCTTGGTATATGGCCTTCACAAAATCTTATTTATAGTATTGGAACAATGCATGTACTATGAGGTTATGAATTCTAGCATTATGCATTCCATCATTATGAAAATAGCTATTTATATTACATTTAATTATTCAACTAGTAGAATATACATGTGAATAAGTAAAGAGAATTATTTGATTTATCATATCCATATTATATATAGTTTTATGTTTAAAAGGAGATTTTATTTTTATACATTGCATTAAATGATTATGGTTATTTGTTAATGTTTTTTCTATATTGTTATCCTTACTAAGTGTTCGAGCTCGCTCCATTCTAATATTTTATTTTCCTTATAATCCATGAAGTGTATTACATAATACATTAATATTTAAAGCCACATACAGAGGTCAACATAAACAATTTCCAAAAAATATACATTTAAGAACTATTCAAAAAAAGTAAAATCCAAATACTTAGAGTTAGGGTCACTAAATTCTAAAAATTAACTAATCATTAATCTGAAAATAAAATTTATGTATTTCATAATTGAAACACAAAGAACATGTGAAGATCATTATCATATATTATATTGATAAATCACAATAAATATTATTCCCAAAAAAAATTTAGAAGATATGATGAATTTAAAATATTAACGCTTTTTTCATAACAAAAATAATAAAAATGTATAAATTCAATCCATAAACCAATATGTAATAATATGACTTATCAAATCCATGATAATCAATTCAATATAAATTTTCCCAAATATATATATATATATACATCATTATTATTCCCACACCATACATATATTAATGTTTATCATTACCATAAACATGTATTTTCTAAAAAGAAAACACCCTAAAACATCAACCACAAATCATGGTTACTAGTATCATTGAATATATATTTTCCAAAAAATAATGGAAAAATATAGTGGAATAATACATAGATGTTTCCTCATTTTATAACATTAAAATAGTACTTCCACAATATTAATCTTGTATTATTATACATAAACACTTAATCATCCCACTATCATCTTAAAATATTAACCATGATTCAAAATTTTATTCCTTATCACTTTCTCTATATCTATTTTCATTCCGAGTATGTTCTTCTTCATAGATATACCCATTAATCATACAAAATTTCCAAAAACAATTCATGATATTTCCCCAAATGTCATCAACATTCCAAGTGTTCATTCATTCCACATTTAATGAATTTTTCTATTGAGGATCCCTTTGTAATACAATTATTTTTTTTCCATTTTATGAACTAATAATATCAATTTTCAATTATAATTACATACAATGGGTCTTTAGTTCTCACTCCCAATTACTCTTCCAATTCATTTAAAAAAATCTCCAGGATTTCTCTTATTACATCTATTAAATGAGGATAATTAATCTGTCTTTAATATATAGTCACTATGTAATAACTTAATTTTAATATTAAATTGGTATGGTAACACACTAATGGTGAGACTATTGATATTATTATGAGATTTATAACATTTATAATTACAAGGTTACACCTTATGAATCACAATTAATCTGGATTCTCACAAGGGAGATTATTTCATTTCCGATCACATTCACCTAAAACATGAATACTATTCATTCAATACATTTTTAAAAACACAAAAATAATAGTGTGATAAACTATACTCATATTGGAAAAAATATTATCAAGGGAATTTTATTATATAATTTCAATTTTTGAAACCATAGGATTAATCCATGTTTATTAAATATTGTTACCACAACACTAGCATCGAACCCCAGAGTTACAATAAGGGATCTTATCAATGATTACTCATCCTCCTTAACATTGGTTAACTAAAGTTTTTTATAATATAAAATACAATGACATATAATTTTACCAAATTGATACTACATGAAAATACCTGAATATTTATTATATTACCTATATCTATCATATTTTTTGATACATTAGTATTACATCATTTTAAAGAGAAAAAACATGAAAGCATTACAATTTAGGATCCAATGGTTATGTGCATTTGGATAATTTGGACTGACAATAAAATTTACATAATAAAACATAAAAGTAATTTAATTCTTACTTCGGTATCTTTTTTGGGTGCTGGAAATTACTCTCGGTACAAGTAATCACATGATGATATAAATAAAAGAATGGGGTGACATAAAATATTAGTATTAGATTAATTAAGAGAATGGATGAAAATAACACAAGGGGATCATAATAATAATCATCATTATATAATGATATGATCATAATTATAATAGTGATGGTACACATTAAAAAAGGAAAAAAATTTGGAAATGCACTAACATAAAACATCATGTCTTTGTGGTTAAATACCTCTCATGGTGACGAACAACCTCATAATCATGGTCACAGATAACATAGGTTCAATACCATTACACATTCATTGTGAAAAAATATTAAATCATTTTTATTAATTTTTTACATAACCTCATGATTTACATCACATTACCCAATTCATTTGAGATCTATATAGTTTATGGTGAACCTGTCACATCAAAACATTAACATAATCTTGTATCCCATATAGAACATATGTTAATATTTGTACATACAAAAACAGATGGAATGCAATGGGTTCCACGACAATACATTCATGAAAAAATACTAGGGTTCCCAAAAAAAATGGAATAACATACATCATATAAGAATATTAAATCATGAGTTAAGAAGACACATTCTCAAGATATCTAAAATATGTGTTTTTAGAAAAATGGATTTATCGAATAACTATTACATTTATCATAATATCATATTGGAAGAATGTATCTAACAGTATATATAAATAATGGATAATGAACTTTATTTTAAGGAACATTTAATCTAAATTCCTAAATTTGGAATGAATGAGAGATTACATAATAAATGGGATTTAGGTTTCATAACCCACTTACATTTTTGACAAATAAATTCATCATTTTTTCTGGACTGGTTCACCAGTATAAATGTATGTATCACTGTTTAAAATCGGTATAATTATATATAATTAATATAATTTGTATTTAAATAACATAAAAATATTAATTTTTCTTATATATTTTTATATTTTGATACATGAGTACAATTTATTTAATAAATTATGAATGATAAGCATTTAGATTAATTTTGTAGTTTTCTATCACAACATACTTGTTTTGTTTTATTAATAAATATTATGTATATAAAATAAATAAAAAACATAAATATTTTATAAAATTAATCTTTTACTCTATTTCAACAATTATAATTGTTTTATGATAGGCCTTGAAGGGGTTAATGGAAAATTAAAATTTTACATCCTTAAAGTGGATAAAAAAACACCTCACAAACAACATTTCCATTTTTAGAAAAAAGGGAGAGGGGAATTGGTTTGATGAGATATAATTACATAATGAAATAAAATTACATTGTATATAAAATAATATTTTTATCCTGACACATGGATAAGTGTGGGAGGTGGGGGAATTAAAAATGAAATGACCATGATATGATATTAAAAGAAAAAATTATGGATTTTACCTCTTGAATTATTCTCTATAAGAAACTACATTGGGGGACTTTTTTTGAAGGAGTATTATAATAAAATTGGGAAATTGTTGGAGAATTGGAATTGAATTGAGAAGAGTTTGTGAGTATTAGTATTTATAGTGTACGAGATGAGTGTTTTCAGATTATTTGATTTCGTAGTATACTATTTGGTATCATGACTATTATTAGTTCAATCCATACTAATAAATAAAATAATATAAATATTTCAGGAAATTTATTAGGTTCTTACATCATCCATATATCATACTTGACCAAAAAATTCATTTATATGTTAAATACCATTAATTTCATTTTTTCACCATTCACCAAAAAAATAAACTGTTATTGAAAAAATATAAAAATTCACCATTACCATTTTGGAACATGTCGAATTAAAAAAATGAAAAAAAAAATTATGAATATATTTTCTTAAATATGAACAATTAAATTGTTATTTAAAATCACTATTTATAATGAAAATAGAAATTTTTAAATTATAACAGATTTAATAAAATTTCAAAAAATTAATTAAGGTCTCATAATCTAGTATTCAAATTATAATACATCAATGTATTAATTTATGAATCAATTTGAGGAAAATAAAATTTATATTAAATATTTATATCAATTTTAAAACTATAAATACACTTTAATATTTTTTTAAAAAAAATACCAACACCTAATTAATAATTTTTCAATCTTATATTTTCATATACAATGAAAAATTTCTATCATATTGTCATTTATAAGTATCCATGGTTTCATTTATTCTATAATATTTATGGCCACTATTATATTTTCTATTTTCTTTTTCCTAATGGTAACATTTATTTTGGAGTTTTAATGTTACTATTCCATCAGTATTAGTTCCTTAAATTCTATAGATACCTATTTTTTGATTCAATAACAATTATAATATTTTTATTATTCTTAGAAAGCATTTTTATGTGGTTTATAGTATATAAAATAATAATAATAAGGGAATTTAAATTGATGAAATATTTATTCATCACATTCTTCCCTCTATATGAATTTGCACCCTAAAAATTCATTTTAACATAAATAGGTGGGGGTAATTCTGTTTCATAACTTTCTTTTCATACCATGTTTCCTAATCATAAAAATTGTTCATCCATTGTTCTTTAAACATGAGAGTTGTCTTATTATTTATAACTTTATCATTATAGTCCATTATATTCACTCGATTCACCTCACAAGAGAGATCAATTTCCAACCATACAACCTCTATATTCGTTACTGGTGAGGGATCTAGTATGTACTTTTTTGAGAGAGACATATATAATACATTGTGTACTGATGAAATGATTGGTGGAAGTGAAAGTTGATATGCCATAGTAATGACATGATCACACCTCTTTATAAAAAATGTATACAAAGGGCTCAGCTCTCACTTCATCCAAAATCTCATTATTCTCATCCATCACGATATGTTGATGAATACAATGTGTCCAACAATAAACTACAGGTCTCATCGATGATTGTATTCATAGTTCTTCTATAGTGTTTTTGCTGCCCAAATATGATTCTTAAAGGTTTTCAACAATTATATCATTTCATCAACCATTTCCAGTCCTAGAATCTTATATTCACCATCCCCATTACATAATTATGATTTTGTATATCTATTACCATAAAATAAATCATACAGATCCATTTGGATGGTCGAGTAGAAACTATTGTTGTAAGAAATTTTTTACAGAGGTAAATGTTGGTTCCATACTCCTTTGATTCCTATATAATATTTTCTCAACATGTATTTTAGTTTATAAATATTCCTCTCTAAATGGATATGATTATGACTATTATATGGCTTACTGATGTATAGCACAATCTTCATAGTTTGTTTGAAACATTTCTAGAATATCAAACTGAATATTAGATCTTGATCGATTACAGTCGATAATGGTTATCCATAAACCCATACAACTTATTTGATATATGTTTATTCAAAAGATTATCAAGAGGTATGTACTCTCAAATTCAATAAAGGGAGCTGTATTTTTATGAAGATCTACCTTAACCCATATATCATTGTTTACTTTGAATATCTCCATATTTCAAGTGGAAAATACCATATAGATTCTTTCCCATTTCATGGTTGGTATTGGTAATGGATGTATCATACCCTTTTATATTTTCCTTTCATACATAATAGTAATAAATTCCATTCACTTATATGTATATTCATGTATATATTTCTTCATATGGTCTTAATAGTGGTTTTATCTAAGATCTCAACAAATCATTGAGCACCTGTGGAAAATAGACAATCTTGAGATTTGTGCATCACTCGAATGGTATTTCATTATTTCAATAATTGAGGGTACACATAGGTGTGACCCAAATATTAATAGTCCTTCTTCATAAATTTTTATCTCAGAGGATTCTAGCTTTATCATAGAATCCACCTTGTTGGGAAATTCAACATCATTTAATTAACAGTAAATTATTTTCTACTTGAGGTATGGTTGATGAATCATTTGAAATAATTATTATAAATTTCCTTCCATAATGATTCCCATTTCCTTTCTTTTAAAATATAATAATATTTGATCATCCTTAAATCTATTCATTGACATTGTTTCATGCTAAATTCTTCCAAAATCATCCACCCGCATATTTTCCCATCCATGATGATAGTGGTTTGAGTAGTCATAATAATTAATGACCTATTGTCATCTTCATTGGTGAATGTTAAACAATTTATTATGAATATAAATTTTATTCTTATATGATTCATATAGAGTTCATACTTATGCTGATATAGATAATTCATCCATATTTTTAATGCAATAATCAATGTATCCAACTCTCGATCATGTATGGAATAGTATTTCTTATGAATTTTCAAAATCCATGATGCATATTCTATCACTTTATGATTTTGCATTAGAAAAAAAATAACCTCTTATTTGAAGCATATATTTTTTTACCTCAAATTGTTCCCCACATGTTAAATGTGTGAGTACTTGTGTAGTGATATGACTTTTTAACTCATTGAGATAGTGTCTACATTCACATGTCCATAAAAACAATTTGACCTTCTGTGTTATATTTTATAGTTGTTTTCTAAAATCGTGAGACGTTTTAAAAAAATTCCCAGTAATACCCAGACAGATCAAGAAAACAATGTATCTCCATTACAAATGTTGTATTGATCCACTCTTTCATTTCCTTTATTTCAAATGGGTCCACATATAATCATTTACTAGTGATTTTATTCCCCACGATTGATACTTACTCCTTCTAGATCTCACATTTTCTATAAATTCCTTAATTTCTCTCCATTCAAAAAGGCTTCAGTATAGTATTCAAATTATCCTCATGTTCCTCCTTGCATTTGGATCATATAAAAATATAATTAATTAAGACTTCCATATATTTATTGAGGTAATATATAATGATAATATTCATTATGATTGGGAATATCACTAGATTATTAGTGTGTATGAATGGAATGAATATAAAATCACAGTTTCTATAAAATTTGAAAGGCAGTATTGGGAATATATTTATTCTTAACCATTAATAGGTGATATCCTGACTGATGGTCCAACATAGAGAGATACATGGACCCACACATTTGATCAAACATGTCATCTATCCATGAATGTTGATAAAAATTCTTGATAATTTTTTTATCTCAAGATAATTGATGTAGATATGCATTGATCCACCCTTATTCTTGATGAAGAGGTCATGCACACCACATGATGAAAAAAATGGGTATATGTAACTATTTTTCATACTCTTGTAATTTCATCTTCAGTCACTCCAAATAAGTGGTGACCATTCTATAAGGTGACTATGATATAGGTAGAGATCCAAGAATAAGTCTAACTTAGAACTCAACCTCTGATTGGCTATTAGTACAAGGATATTATTCAGAGAACACATCAATGTAGTCCCATACAATGGGCATGTACTGGAGCATGATTCTCTTCGTTGTGTAAATCATTTGAGTTGGATATGTTTTTCTATGAGGAAATAATATCACAAATGAGATGATAATTCTAATGGTGATTCATCCACCTCCTTGAAATAATATATAATTGGAATATGTCACACGATGTTATGTGTGATCTCCCTTTTTGATAGTTTATGTTGTATTTTTATAAACACATCAAATCCATTCCAAAAATAGAATTTACCTTTACCAATGGAATTTAGAAACTATTTAATGGGATTTTTAGTCCACAAAAATTAATCTAGAGGAAATATATAAATTAGACACAATAATTTCCCTTTTGTTTTTCTCTTAGATAAATCAACATCAATTAATTGTTTGGGTGTTTAAATTTTTATACTAAACCCACAATATTTGAATGAATGAATAGGACTAAAATAAAATAGAAAATTATCTATTCTTTAATGAATAATCATCCAACTTATCTCCAAATAATTTCATATATCCACATCGGCATATTTTATAAAATAATATTTCCCTTACTCAATTTTATGTGGTGGTTGTGGATGATGATTACCCTCATAGAGTTAAGGTTTAGTGCACGGTCATGCATAGTTTCCTTTCACGCTATATATAAATCATTGGACAATGGGTGGTTCTCTTCTTCCCTCTACAAATATTCATATCTTCCACTTGTACATTTTGTATTCCTAAAATTGGTGGAATTCTATCCCACACATGATTCATTTTTCACCCCATTAAGGTAATTCCCATGATTCTTCTCCCCTTATTTTTTACATGTTTGTGGATTAGTATTAGTTCCAACATTATCATTAGATCCTCGATATTGAAACACTATATTACAATTATTTCATACATATCCATGAATACATTCTCTAAAATCCATATCCACATTGACAGAAAATCAAACAACTTCATCATAACTCATAATGTCATGAATAGTTAGATCCTTTGTTTAGCGTGGTTTTAAACAATAAAGAATCAATCAATTTTTTGATCCTTTTTTAATAAGAAACCGAAAGGTATACCTTACAATCATTATGACATTTATTTATAATCCAATTATTATTCACCTTTATTTTTCTATATATATATATATATATATATATATATATATATTATCTCCATCTATGTAATAAGAGTTTGATTGAAATACGCGTGAATAAATATTTTCATAATATAATTGATCTAAATATCATCAATTTATACTATTGTTTTAGTGTTATTTATCAATTTTCATCATTGATTTACAACTAAAACAATATAATATATGACTATAGTTGCGTTCTTTGAATCTAAACAGTGAAACATAGAAAATATTTTCTATATTGAGATGACTAATTGCTCCTCAACTATTGGATCAGTAGATAAACTAATCATTTATGGTCATTAACACATATAAAAGTAGACATTTGACCCATCTTAGGTGAATGAGGAAGCTCCACATTTTTCTAGTGACTTTTCATTAAATGAGACTACTGAGGAAGAATCACTATGAAATATTGAACTCCTTATCCCATGAGATTTAGGATGTCATTGATAAATTGGTATATTTACCCTCACATTGATTGTTTTAATTTATTCTTTACATTCATTCTATTTTCCAAAATAAAAAAGGGTTTTAAAAATCATATGTTTATAAGTCATCAATAAATGAATTCTTTCTTTATTAACATAACTTTAAATGAATTTTATAATAGTCCACTTTGTTTATAATTTCAAGAAATAAATATTTATGTGTGCGTTCATATACTTAGTTTTGTGGTAATGGATTACAGTAATACAACTTTCCAAATTAACTAAATAGATCTATGATACCAACAATAGAGTCTCTAATTATTCTTAAATTACTATCACATAATTTTAATGATAAAAAATATAATAGTCATAATAAACTATGATCCAAGGGTATGGTTTATTAGGAAAATTACAGCCAGACATATCATTTATAAAATATAACATAAAATTTTAAAATTCTTTGTTCTCGATTTTCTTTATTGACATAAAATTATACTAGGTACAAGTAATCTACTGAGGATATAACTCAATGATTGTGGTAAGATAAAATCATAGTAATTTGATAAATAAGAACATGAATCAATATATCATATGGTGAGCATAAAAATTATCATCCTAACATAAAAATAGTTTTATAATAATAATCATGACATCAATCATTAGATGATGGAATAGAATAAATAAATTCATAAAAATGAAACATCATGTCTTGGTGGTCAAATACCACAAATAGTCGTGAACAAAGATATCATCATGTTCAAAAATAACATATGTTCATAACCATAAAATAATCATTGCGAACTAATATATCATCATGTTCATTCATATTACACATTATCTAATGAGAAACAACACATTAACTTCTGCATTGAAGGGAAATATAATTCGGAGTGCACCCATCACATCAAAAAATTTACATAATCATGCATTCCTCATCAAATGTATATAAATATTTGGACATAAAATAACACATAGAATAAAATGGGTTTTGCGAGAATACATTCATGAATAAACAATGGGGTTCCCAAAATAAAAAAATTTATAACATACATTGTATATATATCATCAGTCTTGACTGATAAGAAACCAATTAAAAAATTGTACAATTTATGTTTCTAGATTGAAATTTTATTTTGAAAAAAAATATTGAATTTATCATAATATAAGAAATAAAGAATGTATAACATATTAAAATGAAAGGATAATGAAATTATATTTATTAATAATTTTAGGGAAATTATTAAATTTAAAATGAATGAGTGGTTACCTAAAAATGGTACATCGGTTTAAGAATACCCTATCATTGTTTCTAAATACGTTCCTAATATAAATTTCTAGGAAAAAAATTATAATAAATATTTAATAAATCCATTACATCTTCTATATTTATTTTTACAATTATATTTTGTTGATATTGTTTAAGGCCTTTTTGATGAGTTATATTATTCAATTTCATCATTTGGGATTGTAATTTTTCTTAGTTTTCAAGATCAGTTAACTAATATACATGTATAGAAAATAATTTAAAATGTTATCAATTATTAGAAATTGATATTATATATCATTAACTAAAGTAACCAAAATTAAGAGGACATATTTATTATTATTTTGGAATATTTTGATGATTCATTAGATAAAATGGTAATGATAATAGTTTAGATTAATTTTGTCATTTTTATCACATCGATCTTGTTTTGACATGTTATTTAACATTATTTAAATAAGATTTTTACAGAATAAAAATTGATATAAAATAACTTAGAAAATATGCTTTCACCATTATAATAGTTACTACCATATATAATTATAGTAATTGAAAATAAATACTTATTACCGTTGAAGACTATAAATCAACACCCCTTAGACAATATTACCCTTTTTAGAATAAAAGTGATTAGAGATGAGGATTGATGATATATTCTTCCATTAAAATTTACAAAATTATAGTATATATATTATAATGGATTTATCATTCTACTCGGATTAGGGGAGGTTGTAAGAGAATAATAAAAGAAAATTAAATTAAATTAAATTAAAAGAAAATATTATAATTTTTTCACTTTTATTATTTTTTTCGAGGACCTCAATTAGGTGGATTGGGTTTTGTATTTCCTTGAGATCAAAGGTTACTTGATTTGGGGAAGGTTCAGGGGAGGATTATTTTTTATAAAATGTAATTATTAAATGATTTTCATTAGTGTCGAGAAGTGGTGGTGAGGTGTGGTATTTATAGTGGATGAGAGGGGTGTTTTTTTGACTATTTTCTTCATTTGTTTTTTATATTAGATCATGACTATTTATATAATAAACCATATAACTTAATATATATAAATAATTAAGGATGGTTAGATATTATGGGTTTATAATATTTACACATCATACATGACATAAAACATCATGTATTTGTTAAATACAATAAATTATTGTACCTCACCTTTCACCAAAAAATCTAGTATTTTTAGAAAAATAGAACAAAAACTCACCCAAACTATTTTTCAATATATAGAATTTAAAACAAAAATACATTTCTAGAAAATAATTTTAAAAATATGAAAATAGTAATTTTTAAATAAAATCATCATTTAATTTGAAAATAACTATTTTCAAATTATAAATGATTTTATTAGATTTTGAAAAGAAATTTATGATCAATTATATTTATATTTTATTCTTAAGAAATAAAATATTAATTTATGGTCATATTTTATGAAAAAAAGTTTTCTATTAAATATTTGTATTTGTTAAAATAATATAAATAAACATTTCTGTATTATACAAATAACAACACATAATTCAAAATTTATAAAATATTTATTTTCTTATAAAATGATATTATTATATCCTAATATTTTTCACCTGATGCATAATATTTAATTACACTTTTATAGGTGGGATTAAAAATTTATTAGATGATTTACTTTTTTTAACTATTACATTCCATGTCCATGGTAATCTTATAATTACATTGGTATTGGTTCATTAATTTTATGAAATAATTCTAACTTAAATCATTATTTATCTATAAATATATTATTATGCTCAAAATTTTATTGTATGTGGTTTATAAAATATGATATAATTATGAGAATTGATTTTCCATTGGTAAAATTTATGATCATTATATAACAATACAAAAAAAATACTATAATCATATAGTATTAGTGTATTTTTAATGTGGGAAAATGAAAATTTTGTTTATAAAACATTTACTTCATATCTCTCATATCCAGTCATAATAAGAACCATTTTTCTAGATCCTACATTAAAAACTCATTATATTATTGAAGCAGAAGAAAATAATTTGTTGAGATCATATGCTATGTAAAGGTAAACAAGGGACATATCAAACATAACATAAGAAAAAAAGAATAATAAAATGGTAATAATATTTAAAAATTATACGCATCATATCAAAGAACATAATATTTTGTCATGGGATAAATCATTTATGTTTGTAGATAATGAATCTTAAATGAACATGAGATAATTACAACGGTATATCACATGAAACAACATATTACATAAAATAACATAAATTAATTACCTTAGTAGTCATCGGTCATTTCCATGACATTTTTGGGATCTCTATGGGTTGTTATACCTCCTGTGAGGGACACACCACTAACCCAACGACATATGTAACATAATAGTAGAATCTGTTCACTAACCAAACCATCATAGTAGTTAATGTTCATTCTTAAGACCATAAATATAGAAAAATTATCCTAATAAGCCAAGTTTACTCCCTATCCTAATATTGTTTTACCCAATTGAGTTTACTCCCCATCACAAACCTTTCATACATTACCTAGTTGACATCCCAATTTATTTCATTCAATCCCGTGAGATATAAATCATTACCCAAAGCATTTGAGGGAGATATAGGTCCCACCCATAATTGGTTATAATATAATGAAAATCCTTTTCTATAATGAAACCAACATGCTTAGTTATAATATAACCAATATTACATATTATAAACCATGAAATTTTCTTCCATAAGAACATAAATTTCATAATAGCCAAGGAAATTAATTTCAGATTTATAACCATTTCCTCATAGCATAACCGATTAAAAAAATGGTACATTAATACCATTTTTTCATAAATATATACCAAACATAAACAAAAGGATAACAATGATAAATTATATAACAATTAAATAATTATAAATAATTATAATTTTATCTTAGATGAAATTTTTTTGAAATATCAATTAAAATAAATATTAAAATAACATGACTTGTTTTATTTTTAAAAAATATATTTTTAGAGAGAAATAAATTTATAATGGAAAATATTTTATTCCAAAATAATTTCGGAAGATTATAAATGAAATATAAAATCAATATTGAATAATTTAAAAGGTAAATGATGTTCATGTTGTATAAGTTTGAATAAATATTTCTTCTGTGTTTTGTAAAAAAAGATAAAGAAACCATAAATAGATTAAAATATAACAAATATGTTCAAAATATATTAAATATAGACAAAAATGAGTAAAAGTAAAATTATAAATATCATGTTTATAGTAAATATATTTTTTTTTAATTTCTTTTATAGATATAACCATCTAATAAAATTAATGTTTTTAAGGAAAAATTGAAATGATAATTTTTAAAATAAATCTTCTTATATATATCATAAAATTGAAGTGATAATTGATTAAATGAATATATTATGTGTAATTAAGTGTAAAGACACATAAGAAAGTGGGAAACACACAATAATCAATATTCACCACATATAAAATAATATCATAATAATCTCAATGAAGTATATGTTTAACCCAATGAATGTAAATTGAGACAAGTAATCCCTTACCACATTGTAATCAATCGAATCATATGACCCTTAAAAGTAGTATTAACTAAATTAATTATTTAATATTAATATTTATATAATATTCATGATAATATATATCAAATGGTAATGTATACACCATATATAATAAAAAGGTTGTGAGTAAGGAATATATTTCATAAAGGTAAAAGTGAGATTGGAAAGCCTTAACTCATGAATCCATTTAGTTTTACATACATTATCTTCAATTATATATGTTCAAAATATTTTAATAAATAATTTCAGGAATATAATGATATTTCCAATACTATATATGATAATTTTATAACATATTATGTCCCATTGAAAATTAATATTTCATAAAAATTAATAATTGAAAAGAAATGGTATGAACACACATCGATATGTTTATATACTCATATGTATAAATTTTTATTTTTACATAAGGATGATTCGTTGGATAAAACGTTTATTATAAATAATTATTTAAATATGAAAGCTTTTCTGACCAACACGAACTAGTTTCATGCTATTCATTATAATTTATAAACTTTAAATATATAACATTATGCAGGATATGTTATACCCATTTAAATATTGTATAACAGGAATATTACAATTTTTACAGTCCATTAAGGTGGTAATGGAAGGAAGTCATTATCCATTGTGATGGTGAACCACATTAATTGGGAAATTGGTTCTATTTCATTAAATAAGAGGATGTTAAAAAATGGATCGATATAAGATAATATATATTAAATATAATATTTTAGTATATACATAATACATTATTTATTATTTTATTATGGATTAAGGATGTGAAGTTGAGTTATATAATGAATATAAATTAATAGTGGTTCTTCTAGAATGATACCTCTTGAATGTCACCTCTATAAAAGACCCTAAAATGAACGTGTAATTTTTCTTCATGTGAGACAATAAGAATTTAAATGTTGTAATAATGGGTATGATATTATTATATATATATATAAATATATTAATATTTATTTAGAAAAAAATGTGTTGTGAGAAATGATATTTATACTTGTGAAAGTGTGGAACTATGTGAGTAGAAATAGTTTATTTCAAATTTAATTCCAACAAATTTTTGGGGGAATTAAATTAAATGAATTTGGATTAAAATTAATATTTTAAATTATTGTTAAGGTCAATAATTATATCATCCACCCAGTTAATGTTGATGTTTTAGATATTTTAATATGTAACCATTTAACTTTAACCTAGTACATTAATTTAACTAAACCACAGCAAATCCTTTTATACAATAAGAAATTTTCTTATGCCTAAAAATTAATATATACATACAATATAATATGGAAGACGTAAATAAAAATATGGAATAATTTTTTATAACTTTAAAATATTGTATTTTCAAAATTACATCTTATGTTAAATCATATAAATACCACAAAAACAATTTTTATGGAATGAAATGAATCTCAATAATGTTCATATACCAAAATAATAAATGAAAATTATTTAAATGGAGTTAATTATATATTATTAAAAAAATGTAAGTATGTTAATTTTAGATCATTTTAAAAACAAACAATTAATTATAAATATAATGAAAATGAGGGTTTTATTAGATTCATTTTTTTTACTATTCATTTAAAAATTAATCATTTCATAAAAATATCAACAATTCATCCGAATATAATTTTTGCATGATGAATCAAAAAATGATAGTATATTTTTAAAAAATCTAAATTAATAAAAAATAATTATATTTAATTTCCCATAGAATGTAACAAAATATTTTTTTCTGAAAACATTTATTTTAAGAATTAATAGAATATAGTTAAAACTATTTTCATATTAAAAAAATTTAATAAATAAATAAATAATGAGATGAAAATTTTTATATGTCATAATATGGTTACTTATATTTTTTACCGATAATTTAACATATAGATTATAATATTCATTTTAAAAAAATTATATTATGTTCCTCTTTTCACCTCAGTGTTCCATGTAACTTATGCTATCGATGAAATTGAAGTTATTTAAAAAAAATAACATATCATTTTTTTTGTTAAAACACCATAATTTGTTTTTTGCCCTTGATTACATTATTGTATAAATTCCAAAAGCAATTATTGGGAAATAATAAAGAACTACCCTATCTTTTCTTATATAAACACACTTGTGCTCCCATTTCACATTTCATAAAATCATTGGACCACAACCATATTTTCACATTCCATATAAAGAGACCTCCAATGTTAACACAAAATACTCAACAGTATGCACCAAACCAATTTTTTACACTCTTTCATGGTAAGGTATCCTAGCCTCTTCCACATTATTCAAGAACCATAATTCCATTGTAACTTTTTGTCTTAAGGTTTATCATATAGGTGTATATAATAAATATTTCTTATTGTTGATCTTATAGTGTCCAAATGATGATATACCACATTGAATCTCCATGTTACATATAATTATTCATAATTTAGACACTTTATCATGCATAATTTAAAAAGTGCTTTTTTCATGACCAAATTTTATTCAAGAACACTTATTTTTTTATGTTTTTAGATCCCTATTTTCAATGTATTATTATGTTAATATACATCCTTATTACATAAATTAAGATTTTTACGTGTTTATATACCCATTTCACCCTCATTTGATCCCTTTATAATTCACTATGTACTATAGAGATTCAGCTGAAATATCTTATGCTTTTTACATGCCAATATCTTCGTCAATTTACCATTTTGTATTATGACACATACATCCCAAATGTTATTATTAGATTGTACTCATTAATATTCATATTACATTCCGTATTATGTAAAAGTGATGTGATACACTGTTAAATCTCATTAATACCTACCATGGTTCATTATTTACCCCCATTATGCCAGTGAAATAATAATGTGACTCTTCTACGCCTAAAGTTATTAATATGAATAACGTCATAATTTCCTTTAAAGGGTTTTTAATTACATATTTCAATTCTTAAATTATTATGGTTTTCCATGTCTGTGATCTAAACACATAAATCATGGTATTAAAATGTAAGAAATATGATCTTATATTTAATTTTTTCTCTTGGACACTCATGAATTTACAAGATAATATTATGATCGATGATCTTATATAGTGTTCCAATGCACTAATTAATGATTTATACTCATGATATTTCATGTACATTACACAATAGTTTTTTCTAAAAACATTATTTTATGAATAATTGGTGGTTATCCTTCCAAAATTATTAAGATATCTCGTTAAATGTTGACTATACATTCACCTATTAACATTGATCTATCATTTTTTATCAGACTATAGTTTTTAAAATTTTTATTCCCTAACCATTTATATCCCATTTGAATTATATGTTACTAATATGTAATAACTTCCTCATTTTTGGGTATTTTAGTCCCTTATTTTTCATTATTTCTCATCCCATTATTTTGTATATCACCAGGTTATCCTATTTAATTTTTAAGAGTTGGGAAAATTTATGATCATTTTAATAATGTGTTAAATAATGTGTTTATATCAATGATTAATGGTTTTTATGTACAAAATTTCCCAAAATTACTATTCCATTCCAAATGATGTGTTTTATTAACTGTAACATTATTTAATAAAACATGAATTAATGTGTAATAATGATATCAATTGATTATTCTGGTGTGAAAGGATAGACATGTTATTTCTGGGATTATTATTTGAGTACTCGAGGGAAATTTTTTAGAATAATAATAAACATAGAAAAATAGGCCAATATTATGAAAATATATATATTTTTTATTCTAAAAAATAATCTTCATGACCATAAAAGTAAGTGTGGCTCCAGAACAGACATACCATGGAGAAATTTTATTGATATAGTATAAATTGTGAATTGGTGCATGGGAATGGGAATTGTTTTCGAAATGGAATGAAAATCATTTTGGATATTCATTGCATAAATAACAATATCATTACTAACAATTATTTAGAGGAAATAAATTTCCCATAGTAATTTATTATAGGAAATTGAAGTGTCATAACTTTTATTGATTCATCAGAATTCATAAGATAAAGAATATATATCATTTATGAGATATTATATTATCATAAAAGGTTTTCCATTCATGTGTCCAATAATTTGAAATTAATATTCCCTAATTTTATATTTATGTTTCTAATGACGATAAGTAGGGTAGAAGAGAAAAAGAACCAATGTTTTTTGAAATGTGATGACTTTAAAAATGAGTTGTGTAACACCATGGGGGCATAAATGATGAACATTGTGATCATACATTCTCATTTCATACAATTTCTTATTATAAAGATGAATCAAGAAGTACTACAAAATCAAAATATTAAGCATCATTATGTAATTTAGGTCATTATATTAAAAGGCCTCTAAATTTTATTATATCATTTGATACATTAATAGTATACAATTTATTGAAACCATTTAGATGTTCTTTTGTATCCATTAAATCTTGAATAAAGATATGGTTTTACTACATGTTTACAATATTATTGTAGAGTCTACCCAATGGTGGACATTAATCATGAATAAAAATCCAAATGAAAGGATCAAAATGATGTAATCTAAAGGATTCTTGAAAATAATTTTAGAAAATCCTTCACAACATTAGATATTACAAAGAGAGGGATAAACCTCCCATATGTCATAAAGTAGAATATTCAATTAGGTTATACAATAGAAAAATTATAATAAATTCATGAAATTACACATTCATTGTGATTATTACAAAATGAAAACATTAATTCTTCTTTTGTGGGATGAAATTGTGTTTATGAAAATTCATAATGATTCAAGATACTGAATGATATGAAGCTATTTTCTAATGTGTCATCAAATTTGAAATGGAGGTCACTGAATCTATGGGATTCTATTTTGATAATAATTTTATCGTGGATTATAATTCATGTAGTATGAAAGGAAAATATAATTTTGGATATAAATTCTATCATCCCGCCATTCAAATGTGTGGGATGAAATATCCTCGAAATTACAAATAGGGCATGAGGAAATGCTTTAGGTGGAAAAAGGAATGGAACCAATCTAACGATTTCTGAATATAGAAGCTGACCATTGAGATAGAAGTTATTAATGTTTTAGTAAATCTACATACTAATTTTTTACATTCCAGTAGCATGAAAGAGAAACAATATGTTAACCACAACTCTATTCTAATGGTTGTTAGAGATGATAAACACTAAAAACCGCTAAGGTATAAAAGGTGGGCATATTTCCCCATAACTGCTAGGTGGAACCCAAAAAAATATTTGGTGTCATGTATGTTATTTATTAAGTAGAAAAAGATAAGATAACATTTTATTTATGTTTTATCCTATCTATATCATCATACATGTTTAGTAAAACTATTAAAAACCCACCACAAATCATGGAAGGTGGGGGACTACTCAAAAGTGGGAATGGTGACATTATTGAATCAAATCAATGTAACTCATCCCAAATTAATTTTTGTTTGATGAAAATATAATTTCCAAAATTCTTACCACATTTGGAATAACTTGAATCAATTATTGTTATGTATTGTATTACATTATATAGATCCTACATAAATTTAAAATTCATGGAAATGTCCCTTATTATCTCGTATTACCCTGAGTCTCTATATACGTAGAAATATTGGGATGATTCTTTTTTAGTACCAAAATATTCAGCATGGATATTATTTCCCTAAGATGAATCATATATTTATAATATTAATGAAAACCACTAATATATTGTCAATTAAGACATAACCATTATAGGGGATGATATTGATGTGTTTCCACAATAATTTAATGGGTCTCTATTTACCTAAAAGGTTTAATTATAAATATACCTTATATAAGGATCTTTAAAAATATCCATTAATTTTTATAGAATGGACATTGTTCCGCAATAGGAGATAATGAAATAGTTATAACTGAAAATAGATAAACGGTTTATATGTTTATGTAAATTACCATGGGATGCATCAGTTATTGTGAAGCTAACTATATATTGATAGTAAACATGTATTATTTTCCATATATTGATAACATGGTTGATCAAATATATTAAGGTCAGTATTTATATATGACATGTCTTAAGTCATGATTTGTTTTGTTAATGGTAATGAATGTTGGTATCCCAAATACATCCTTTTGTAAAAGGTACGAGTAATATGAGTTAATAGAAATGTCATTTGGATCTCTTAATTCATTATTATTCATTTTGTATTTTATAAATAAAATATTTAGGGAATACGAGAAAAATATAGTATTGATTAATAATGAAATTATTATCTAATCCAAAATAGAAGGTTAACAACTTGATGATTCAAATAATGTAATGATGACCATACTAGGAGAATAGTTGTTTTTAATGAAAATATTAGTTTTAGAAAGATAATATAACATTCGTGAATCATTTCATCCCTATGAAAGGGATATATGTGACTCCTCCAAATATGAATATAATTAAAGGGTTTTAAAGACTATCAATATCATAGAAATATAGTATTTCCATGTATTATCTACGTACATCAATAGATTTTATAGAATTTTTTCATAATGTTCAATCCCACTAATCATGATAACTCAAAAATTTTCCAATTGTGTATTGAATGTTGAATATGTGTAATTCATTATGGGATCAAGAAGTGTCTATTAGCTGCATAGGTTCTCAACATACCCACCTGTGGTGGTGGATTTTTTATCAACAATATTTCATCATAAAAGTAGTTATCATGTGTAAAAATGTATAATGAAACATTTATATCCAATTTCTCATGGTAGTTGAATGTCCAAGTACTAAATTGTCCCAAAAAAGATATGAAGTAGGATATATTTATCATCATATGAAAAAATATGTTGAGTCAATAAGTTTTTCCTTATGAATTTTCCATTCTTTCATTCATGGGGGAGATTGTTAAGTCATTAAGGATTTCCTAATGACTTTACCATTCATCTTGTTTTGAAAATCACAAACACCTTATCTTAAGGAAAACTTCATTTTTCCCGATATTTTACCCCTATAAAGAAAAATTTCGTTCCCCAATGAAATTTATCGTTATCATGATTTCATTACTCGAATCATAATTTTCTTAAGTGTAAAAATCCGATTGAAACCAAAAACCATGGAATCATATAATAAGTAGATATGATGCATTTTGTTTAAAACTCCAAAATCTTGATACGAACTCACATGATGTTCAACTACGAATTCGGGATACGAAAATTCATGATGTTAGAATCCGAATTCTGATTACGAACTTAGGTAAAGTTCGAATATGAATTCTGATTACAAATTACGGATATGAACATTTTGAGTTCTAACTCTGAATTCCGAATACAAATTCTGGTTATGAACTTTTTTAAAGTTCCGAATCTGATTTCTTTGTATTCAGACTCCAATCCCTTATGAGTTCTGACTCCGAATTCTCATGAAATATGACTCCGAACATTGTAAATTCAGGTTCCGAATTCTTCTGAATCTAGACTCTGAATTTCTTTGAAAATCAGACTCCGGAATTCTATAGAATTCATGTTGTAATTTCCTAGAAAACAAAATACGAATATCTTTGTATTAATAGACTTAAAACATTAATATTTACCTTTATTATGAATATTAGATTTTAGTTATACTTATACTCATATTTAGTTAAAATGATTTCATGATTTCAGTTATCAATTAACCATTGTTTGAGTGACACACATACAGATCCCTTTGAAATTCATGGAAGCATATGATTGTTGGATGAGGGATCCAGCCATTGGAGCTACGCTTATAAATAGGATATCATTTTAAAAGAGATCACAACTTTTAAGAACTACTTTAACATCTGTGCTTACATGCTGTTGAAGTGATTTCTAGAGAGGGTCTCTTATAAAATCTCAGGATTCGGGCAGAAATTTTTTAACATCTGGTTCAAACTTTTCTTCATGCAGATTCACATAGTGCAGAGGTTCGATTTTCATAAAATTAGAGACTTCAGGTTGTGAAGATAGAGGTGACGATTTACTTATAAATCGAGGGTGTGTGGGGATAGCAGGATAGATACCAATCTTCAGATTCAGTGCTTACCTAGGTTTGGGTAAGACATAAATTCTTGAAAGAATAAATCAAGGGACCTCTTATCCATGGTTCTTGGATACCCTCTTCTTTGGGTTAAAAGAGTTTCTACTTGTTACTTTTAGTTTTACTACATTGTGTTTTCGCTGTGTATTTGTATTGTTGAGGATGGTATAACATTCTTATACTTCCTCAAACTTGTTCTCTAATTTAGTTAGATTCTATATTCTTTAAGGTAGAATCTTATATGTTTTAATCTTTTGTTATGTTTCCTTTCAAGAATCACTTTTCCGGAATCAAGAAAATTATTAAAACACAGAGGTATTGTGAATTTTGGTTACCTGTAAAATTTCCAAAGGAATTTTTTAAGTATACAATTCACCCCCCTCTTGTATTCGTATATCATTTTATATATATGATCCTACATTTTATATTTTATAGTATATCATACATAGACATACCATCTTAACAAAATATGGCATCATTATGTATATGTCAATAAGAGTGAAATATATAGGGATCATAAAAAACTAATGTATTTATTCATAATTATAGAGTTGAGTATGTTCTTGTGCTGATAATTATCGATGAATAAGGGCCATGAAGGTTTACTACATTATATTATTATGAATAAAAATAATGTGTTAGAAACACTATACTGCACATATCCTATAACATTATTGGTAATGTGAATTTAGAATTATATAATAATTTAAAACATAAAGAGAATATACATGGGAATTATAAAGTAATAGAAATCATTAATCCTTTCAATAATTATTTCACAACCATCTCTTCTTGTAAAGATATTTGATTCCAAGATAATATATTTTCAAATTAAAAATAATGTTGAATCTATAGAAAAATAAAAATACTCATTGGAAAAAATTAATAACGAATGATTAATATTATTTCTTTGATCATAATATATACAATTAAATCCCAAATAAATGAAATATCCATTTTTTGTATCCCATAGATCAACCATGTCAATCTACTCAGAGATAATGATGTTGTATCATGATCGTAGAGTTAACTATGAGTAAGAAAATATGAATATGGAGATCTCAGAATAGAAATCATGGTTTATATAATGTCCTTGAGGGAAGGCTAAAAATAAAAAATCTAATGGGGGAACACAACTATTCGACAAAGCTCTATGAATATCGGGGAAATAATAATGGAATCTTTCACTATTAATTTGAACAGATCATTAGTAAAAAATGATATTTGGGATGTGTTGTATTTTTAATAAAATACATATCACTTAATTTAAAATTTATTTGACTCATCACTCTGACAAATTGCATTAATCTAAATTATATTTGTTACGAGGCTTTACATAACACCATTTTATACTATATTTGATTGATATCCTAGAACTACCTACACGATCTAGAATATTTCCAATAATGATCTAACGAATGGGTTTAATTTCATTATGACTTATCTCAACCATAATGATGGCCAATCTGAGAGAAATATTCATACAAGGGGAACAAATGATGATAACATGATCAAGGCCTCTAAAATTTAGAAGTGGTCAATACATTATTCTGGCTAGGTTATCGTACATTAAGGGATTCTACACTCAAATACAAAAGGATTCATTTTATTCCCCATATGGGATGTGATGTAGAACACCTGCATATTTGGATCAATTTGGTGAACATAAACAGATGTACAGGAAAATACTTCAGAAATTAGAGGATATATTCTAGACCATTTAGTAGAATATCTAGACATCTAAAATTATAAAGATCATAAATAATAAAAAACAATAATAAGACCTATAAATTTTGTATTAAGATAATGTATCCATAAAAATATTTTCACAAAATATAGTAATCTTATTTTGGAAAAACGGTAAGCTATGTACTTAGAACATTGGACCCATTGATGTTCTTAACCACATCAGATCCACGGAATATCGACTATCATTCTAACCAACTCAATATAATTTAAATGATTTATTCCACATATCCAAAAAAATTAATTACATACTAGATTCCTCACATGTTCTCTAGTTATTGGTGGTACCACTGGAAAATTAACTTTTTTATTATTATTAGATGATGAATATCATGGATTGTAAAGAAAAAATTATTTTATAAAAGATAATTCATGTTGTCAAAGTGATGTAGAGGAGCCAAATGTTTAAGAATGTTATAGAGGTACAAAATAGTGTGATTAAAGAGATATATCATCATCTGTTTTGGTGTCTAAATTAAAAAAAATCTACAGTCAAATTCTTGAATGGTGGAATGATGTCACAACTCAAACATTAATAAACTAAATTCCCTTTTTCATTATATAAATTTTTAATTGTGTAATATTATTATAAAAAACAAATACACACTATTTTTAAAACATAAATGATTTAAAAATACTAGTATTAGTCAAAATACATAGATAATAATTATTTTAATTTTTTTTATGATTAGTACATAACAAGAGTATTATTAAAGTCAATTGATTGTGATGATAGAAGTGATCATCCGGACTAGAACAATTGTACCCTATGAAGATAAATTATTGGATCATCTAAGGGATATCACTTTTCTTTCCTTTTTCCATGGACATTCCCACTTCATGTTTCAATATCCAAGTCATGAAAAAAATTGTTTATGGTAGAAGATAAATCTCATCAAGATCACGAAAAAATCCATGTTCACTGACCCACCCCAATAAAATTTAATTATTATACAACACGCCCTTAGAAAACATTAATAGTTTAGAAAATGGTTATATATCTCATTCATTATTTTATGAATATTTATTTTTTAATTATAGATTAGAAAATGTTTAAATTTATTATTTATTATTTATATTTACAAATAATTAAAAAATTATTTTTATTGAAGATATCTTTTGATATGATAAAATAGAAGTGGTATTATTGGTTAATATAAAATTTCAAATAAGTGTTTCAATTGGATGAATCATATAATTGATTTTAAAAAAATTATTTAAATAAAGTATTATTAATAGATAGAATATATTAATTATAAATGATAATAAAATTTTAGGGTTTTTATAAGAAATGTTTATAAGGGTCGGATAATTTTTATTATAAAAACCAAATTATTTTTCAATAAATGGGGACTTTATTTTAAAAATATAAATATTAATAATCTTCGAATAAATATTATAAATCAAATTTTTTTTTATTTATTAGTTATAAATTTTCTAATGGTGGATGATCAAAAAAAATTAAGGTTGTGAATTTTTTTAATATTAATTAAATATGGTATAAATTAACATTGTGATTTTTAATTAATATTGACTTAAATCTTATCTAATAAGTTACATAATTGGTAACCAATACACATTATACGATTCCAATTAAATATAATGTTTCCTTTAGATTATTTTATTATTTTTATAAACCAATTTTGAATCCCCCAAAACCTATATTACATTTTAAGGTTTTAAAATTAATTATTTATAAACATGACTCATTTTAAAAATAAAAAACTCTATTTAATAAGTCATCTAATTTAATGTACATATAAAATAATTGAAACGAATCATATTTTAAATAATCCCATAGAATAACCCATAGAAAATCCTGTGGAAGTAATTATTTTAATTTATAGTTTTCAAAACAGATTTTTGGGAAATAATAAATAAATTCCGTCTCTTTACCCTTATAAACCCTACCATGATACCATATAACATAACTAAAAATAATTATAAAATTAAATAATCTTCCATTACCACTTTATATACCTCCCAATATATCCCCATACTCTAAATTATTGCCTCCCAAACATTTTTGAACACTCTCTCAATATATGGGATCCCATCCTCTTATTTATTCAGAACCTCCTTTATGTTAAGCCTTATTTATTCTAATTTCTTTCTTTAGGATATGTTTTCTAAAATAACACTTATAGCTCTTAGTATTCAAACATTATGGTATACCCCATTAAATATCATTATTTCCTTCCATGATTCATTATATACCCCAATCATGCTACCAACATTTTCTTATCATTTTCTCATTCCAAACATTTATTCAAGAAAAAATATTGTATTATTCATCTTAATTTCAATAATATAATGTTTTATATTGTTATTAAAAATAAATATTAAAAACCTTATAATTTTCATGTGATAATTAACCACATTCAATATAAATAATCTCACCCCTAATTAATTATATACCCTTGTTATTCTGCCCAAATTATCCAGTGATAGTCTTGTACAAAATTGATTTTCAATGACAATTGTTTTCTTATAAATTTAAATTCTCAATTATTAATGATGAATTGTTTTACCACATATCCATATTACTATTATTATTGTGTATAATAGTTTATATAAACCTTTATCACTCTTTAGTACATACCATGAGTCATTAAGTAACCATATTATTTTACTGCAATTATCCTATGACTTTTCTCAAACAACACATTGTATTGAGAATACAAATTACATTTCAACTAAATGTTATTAACCTATAAATATATATTCTTATTTTATTATTTAATTCAATTTTTGTATTCCACAGAGCATAATTTTGTATATAATGGGGATTAAATATGATCCTATATTGAGTTATCTATTTTGAACACTTACATATATTGATGGAATGATTATGATGCATGTACATAGATAATGAACCAATTCATTGGGTAATGTATTTGTATCATTATATTCCATGTACTATTCTTGGGAGGTTATCATAATAAAATTATGTTCTTATTTCTTAAAGGATATCATTGACTATTGGTTATGATGTCATGATTAATAAATTTACCATATTCCTATGTTACCTAAAGGTTATCCTATTGTGAAATTCCTCTTTGTTAAAAATTATTATTCTTATTCATTTAATTTCCATTTAACATTATAATGACTAATATATAATGAATTTATCATTTTATTATTTTATTTCATATGACACTTTAATAATCAACAAATTTATATGTAGTTCCCCAAGTTATCCTTTGTATTTTTAGAAGAACAGTAAAAATGTAATGGAAAATTATTGATATTTTCAATAAATTCATTGTATCCAACTTTTATGATGTTATTTTATCTACCAATAATCAAAAATACACATGGAATTTCACTAGTATTGGTAGTATTAATTATAAAAATGTGATTAAAAATAATTAATTAATGTGTAATAATGATGCAGGTTGTCTTACATCTACCAGTTGAAAGTAGAAAAATATGGTGGTCATTAAAAGGGGATCTGTATTGGAGGGGATCAATAGTAATTATGGGGGTTAATTACCCCACCTTATATACCATTACCCATAACCATCATATGTTATTTTATATTATTCGGATTACCAGATACTCCATTTATTATTTTTTTCTCACATAGAACTATACACCCATTAGATTAGGGGTTAGTGTAGATCTTGTCATCAGCATGATAAGATAACAACATGGGGTAAATATTCAGTATAAAATCCCAATTTGTTATCATCAAATCATTATGCCATATTTATAATGATGAAACAACTTATACCTCCTATATTGGTGTAATCTACTAACATTTAAACTATGTGGCCTTTAATTCCAATCATTACAAGATGCATAGGGAGACTCCCAGTAGATCAATCCTAACATCTCAATATCACACTATTATTTCATGATACACAATCAATGTAGAGTAATAATTAACATGGATGTACAAATTACATATTTGATATATAAGTCAGATTACCTTAATTACTAGACCATCCTTTCAATGTATCATTTAAATATAAATCATTATCACATGATGTTAAACTCTCTGGACTAGTCATTATCACATGATGCAAAATGGGATGATGTGTCAAATTAAAAAACATCTAACTACAATGATTCAATTCCTCCCATGAGTATATATTAGAATCCATTTCCCCATTCCATATTCCAATATAATGAAAGCTCTTATCTCATTAGATTGTGATAAATTACTGAGTGTCTATCTATGTGGCATAAAACTCGATTTACAAATCAACAAACATAAAAATTATTGAGGACATATGAAACATAATTATAGTTACATCAGTGGTGATGCATGTATACATATTAGTTTTTCCATAAAGGTTGATTAATATATATATATATATATATATATATATATATTTGTGTGTGTGTTCCAATCACTGCATTTGTAGATTTTATTGTTAATATATAATGCTGACTTGTTCCAAATTGGTAATTCAAACATGGGATTCATGAATATAGAATAAATATATACGAGATCCTTGAATTAGGGAATATTTCTTCCCAAATTGGTGATATAACCCCACCCTCCCATCATCTTGAATAAAGTGATTTATTAGGTTTTTATGTACATGTTCTCTAATGACCACATACCTTCGAAAAGCCAAACCAAGAGAAAACATGGATTTTAGATTCATTGGGTTTCTTCGGTTCAATTTAAAAAACCCGAAGAAATATGACTAACCGAGATCATGTAATAAACAATAAGGTTAATTGTATTCTTGGTAAAAATGTGGCATCACTATTGATATATTAATTACATTGTTATTTTTTTCTCATCTAGACTATTTGTATTATCATATAATTCATTTACCAAACGATACTAATTTTATTTTCATGTCCCACGAATAAATATTAGAATGGTATTTACTATAATCATTGAATATTCAAAAAATATATTCTATAAAACTTTATTGTGAGATTGTTTATAATTGTCTTTGTATATATAGTACTATATATAATTTTTTCTTCAAAAAGTGACCATACACCTAGTAAATGATGTATTTTAAATGATAATTTTATGGAATCCATGTGGGAACCAAATGATTTATGGGGATAAAAATAACCTCATTTTTTAATCTAATTAATGAAACCATATTAGATGACGTATTTTTTGGGGGAAATGTAAGGAACTAAATTTACAGTAATAAATTAACCTTAAATAAAAATAATTCTTTTAATATCATATCATTAATGTATTACCAATGATAAATTTTAATTCCATCTCTAATTAAAGAATAATATTAAACAAATAAAACAAAATGAAATACATGATAAATAAATTAAAATATTTTATAATTAATGAAAGGAGAAAAAAATTATGTTATTAAAAATAACCCAATAATGAAAAAATCTTAATTATTGTGTTCATAGAGGATTGTACTAGTAATAATTCATATATATAGATCAAAACATGATATAATTATAATTAAAATATGTTAATTTAATTAGAAAATTAGTTGAATAAATTTATTTAATGTTTCACTGTCACGACCCGACCCTACCGGGGCTCGAGCCGCAACTACCCCAAGCACGCCTCCATAGTCCAGGGGCTGGCGACCAGCACCGAAGGCACAATAACTCGGGGAGGACTTTACCTAAGTACCTGTACACACACACACGCAACACACTCAATGCAAAAGTGTAGAGTAAAAGAATGTACAATAAGATAAAAAGAGCACCTGCTATATAAATAAACCACAAGTGCATCGAGCTCTAATAGTACAAAATACAAGCTGAAAGTAAACTGGAATGAAAAGTGGAAAAACATGCTCCCAACCAAAAATGCCACAACCCAGCAACAGGTAAAACAAAATAAAACAGCCGGGAGGGTCCCACACCTGGAACCTGACAATGACCACCGCACACGGTCCAAGCTCACGACTCCTAAGCTCCTCTGGCATCACTACCAACTTGTCTGTCATCTGCAAGGACACACCAAATGCGGGCAAAGCCCAAGCAGGGGTGACTATAAAAATACTCAGTAGGATACACCGAAGGCTCGAGGGAGCAACAAAGGAGGTACCGAAGGGTGAGAATTAGATCGAATAAGGAGTAGAATAGAAGCACAACAGAGAGTGCAGTAGAATACCAGTAGAGTGTCCAGCTCAACCCAACAAAAGAAAGGAGGTAGACTCATCCAGACACAAGGAGCTGGAAACGGTGAGAAGATGATCTTCTCGTTGAGTCTTTTCTAATATAGAAGGAGAGTAGACTCATCCCACCATGAGAAGCTAGACACGGAAAGCACGTGGCATACCCCGTGCGTCTTCGCCTCTCCTGGAGGGAGAGTAACCAAGCCCAAGAAGTGGTTACTTGAACAAGGTATATACATATATATATGATCTACAAGAAGCCCGAACAAGCTCGTAATGGGAACTCTGTCTCATAGCTCAGCCCAAGAAAAGAGTATCCAACAGTCCGAGAAGTAAACTACATCATTGATGCCCAGAATCCCATGCATCTTCCCCGAACCGCAAGCCAAGGAGCTCAATCACCGCACTTTGACACTATCTGCTTTGGGTGGCACTGACTCACCTGCATGGTTTTAGATCGCGTCACAAGAGCGCGTCTTAGTGGGGAAAGTGCCCCGCGTACTTGAGAGTTTTAGGGAAAGTCAAACCACACCTCTTCACTGCCCTGTAGTCGAGAGGTCTCCTCAAAGTCAAAGTCATTCCATCACTGACCCGTACAACCAAGGGTCCCACTCCGGTGGTCATGGAGGAAAGCCACAGACTATCCTAGTAGAAAGGACTGAGTCTGGAATGCCAACAGGTGTCCCATTTCCCAGCCCTGCTGGAGGGTAATTCATAATACATTATCAGGTGACCCACTGCCCAACACCGCTGGAGGGTAGACCTTAATACATCGTTAGGAGACCCACTGCCTAGCCCCGCTGGAGGGTAGACCTGGAACTCGACGATGGACGACCCACTACCCAGCCGTGCTAGAGGGTAGACCCTAAGAGGTCATCGGGTGACCCACTACACAGTCTCTGTTGGAGGGTAGACTCTAAGTGCGTCGGGTGACCCATTTCCCAGTCTATACTGGAGGGTAAACCCTAGAAGTCAGTGAGCAACCCACTACCCAGCCCTACTGGAGGGTAAACCTGAAGAAGTCGATGTGTAACCCACTGCCCAGCCCCGATGGAGGGTTAAACTCAGAACTTCTCTGGCCATCCCTACTGGAGGGTACAACAATGGCCAACCGAATATGGAGTGGGTATCGCGCAACCATCCAACTCCAAAACAACTTACCATAAGAGGTTCAGCGCCTATTTCATCACTAGGTGTCACTAGCACCGCTTCCGGTCGATCCATCAAGAACGACGCTAGGGGGAGACCACTAAACCCTGCTGGTAAAACCCACAGGCATCGAGGTACCCTCTACGTCGAGAGAGGTCAAAGTACGTAAAGCAGAGCCCGACACGCACGGGGGGCCCACACAACGTGTGGCCCCATCTCAACCCTAACCAAGCGTACACACGTCCTCAGTTACAAACATCCATATGTACCTCCAAGGGTTCCCGTATACTCACAGAGTATACCACGTTCTAGCCCAAAGGCTATCATGCACACGGAACCCAACGTCAATGAGAAGGCATGACGTAACAACTCCACCTCAAAGGCCCAGGCATGACCAACCAAATATTGTGAATCATTTATATCAATCTCCCAAGAGTGCGCAATCACACGCCAAGGGTCCGCTACAAACAAGGTAGGTCGAGCCACCACCGGAGCACCTTTCATGCTCCACATTTAATAAGATCGCACAAGAGGATCCGCACAACCAAACGTATCACACCGTTGTAATCCTCACGAAAAAATACGTGAGATAGAGTACTTACTGACTCGAAATGGTCAACTAGTGAAAAAGGTACTATTCACCGTACCATCCCGTGTGGGGCCCACCTCATGATTCCGAAACTAAATAAACGGATCACACCACTGCGATCCCCTCATAAAAACCCACAGGATTGACTACTCAATCACCCAAAATGGACACCCAGTGAAAAAGGTACTATTCATCGTAGCCAGGTCGGGTGGGACCCACACCACGTCCCCGAAAATGGTCGGGCGAACTGCGTCATTGCAATCCTCTCGGAAAAGCACGTAAAATTGACTGCTTACATGCGTGGAACGAGTATCCGGAGAAAAAGATGCATTCCGGCTTACCGCGCCCGATCGGTACCACACGTGACCCGCACCCTGGTCCCGAAGCACTGCTAACGGATCACACCGTTGCGATCCTCTCGAAAAAATACGCACGTTCAACTAATCACTTGTCCAAAATGGACACCCGGTGATAAAGATGGAAAAATGACCGTCAACGCCAAAATGACCCTCGTGGGCCTCGCACCATGGTGCCGAATTAGAGCGGGCAGATTGCACAATTGCAATCCCCTCGGAAAAACATCCAGGATGGACTGCTCGCACGCCCCGAACGGACGCCCGATGAGAAAGTCGTGAAACGCTGCACGCTGCTCAAAGGACGGGCCATGGGGCCCGCGCCTCAACATCGGCCTCAACGCCTGAAACTGCCTTGGAAAGCTCCTCTTGGTGCCAGGTTCCGAATGCCACTGATGGTGTTTTAATCGGACGTCGGACGCATTCGTGCCATCCAAAACAAAATCCCCCCCTGAAAATACCAATTCACTTAAAGGAGTGTCGCGCCTCCGAGGCCCCTCGTTTCGGGAATTAAAAATTCCCAAAACCATCTCCAAATGTCTGTCTCGTCGATACAGATTTATTTCCGTAGACGGCGCATCAAACGGACACGTCATTTGGATGTTGCGGCATTTTTAAACGTCACTGGACGTAAGAGGGGGTGGTCCAGACCGGTCCGGCCGGTCCACACCCCCTGGACTGGCTCAACCCGGCCGGCCCGCGGCTCAACCTGCTGAGCCGCCGTGGTCTGCGGCTCACCCGCGCGGACCGCGGTCCACCAAACCGGACCGGTCCGAAGGCCGATCTCTCTTCCACGCGCAGACCCGCAAAAGCGGGTCCGCTGTCTACCGGCAGGGGTCAGCGACCCCGGTCTTCCGCGACCTCGCGCCCCACACCGGCGCTCACCGACTGTTCGAAGTGTCGTGCAGCTGCCCGCAAGCAGCGCCGACGCCTGGAGACGGGGCCTCCACCCCTGCTTGGACGAGAAGCCGCCTCCGCCAAGAGGAACCGCTGCCGCCCTTGGCCCCCGCTGCCGCGCCTCGGACCGCCGGAGCACCCTAACCGGACTGGGATCAACTTCAAAACCCACAAACATCGGAGATCACCCTCGGCCTCCTCCGAGCTCTAATTTTGATTCCGAAAGATGCGTTGGAGAGATAAAAACGTATACTACGTGTCTATGGGATTTTTTCGAAGATCATACACCAACTTGGCCTATATAATTGATCTCAAAGGGGGGTTCAGAAATTAAAACGTAAAACCCATAATCCTACCTGGATGGGCTTCGCCCGAAGCTTCTCGGCGATTCGTCGGAGCCGCGCCTCGGCGGAGAGGAGGAGGTTATGGAGGATATCTTCTTCATCCATTGTTGGGAGATTCTGGTGCCAGGGGAGGAGAGGGGAGGAAGGGGAAGGGTGTTTAAATAAATTAATTAACAATTTTATTAATTTAAAACCCCCTAAAAGACCCACATCTGAAACTCCCGACAGGGTCGATGTTAAGCCTCTCCTAGGGTAAAAACCACCTACTGAGCACAATGGTGGTCTCGTAATTTGATTCCGAGCTTCCTTTTTGATGTTATAAAGCTGAACGCCCAAAGCCTCCAATTTACGAAAACGCCCCTGGGGCCATTTTTCACAGACGGCCCGCGCCCGCAAAAATTATAACCCTCCAATGGTGATCGGAATGCTCCGAACTCAATGGTGCCCTCATTTTTTCAATCCGAGCCACCGTTTAAGAGATACTTGCATTGAACCATCCAACGAATAAATAAATAAATAAATTTATCTGTTTAACGTACCGAAAGTGAGCGAGGGGTCCAAGCATCCCGCACCGACATGTTTTATGTCGTTCCTAGGGTAAACACCCCATTATGAACCCATCCGTACAATCAGATCTCTGATCTGAAGCACCGTTTAAGAGTTATCTCATTTATTAATCGTTTCTAGTATGAACGCACTGAAAATTTCTTTCCGGCCACTCCGGGGCTCGGAACCGCACGCCGTCTAAAGGTGCCGCTCTGGAATATCATCAATAATATTCCAAAGTCTTTCACAGCAAAAACCGGGTTCTTAAATCATTCCTTACTTCAATATTTTCGTCCCCGAAAAGCAAAACTAGGGAGCAAAACAGGGTACTAAGCCCACACCTGGCTTTCCCATACCCAGAAGAACCCACGCACAGCTCTGCGTCACTGCACACAGACCAAGGGATTGATCCGTTCATGCGAGGTTGGCCCTTGCAGATGTCGTGCACCCACTCTAGACATTGGGATTAGGGAAAGGTGGTAGGGTACCTCGCCATCCCATTGCATTGTCTCAAATGGCCCGAAGGCCTTCGAGGGTAGCTCACCTCCCCGGTCGAACCTTTGCATCACACGTTGTGACTGCAATCACCGTCCGCACCTGGAACAAGGCCCGGTGATTCCCTCCTTCCAAATACTCATATGGTGGAACACCCAAGGATATCTGGTCACACAAGATTTCATAGTCGATGTCTCACAGCCAAGGCCCTCTTAAACGCTCGTAAGCGAAGGAGTCAACACCATCCACTAAAGGAAAAGGTCCCACCCCTTTTATCATACCCACATAGGGTTACACCGATGCCCCACGCCACCTTGGTAACACCTCACACAAGGAGCAATGAGGATATCATTCCAGACACATAGTCTATCAATTATACTGCAAAAGTAGAAATGCTATTGAGCATACCTCTTACCACCTCATACTCTGCAGGATTGTAGACATCCAAAGCCCGTGGTTGTCTATGGTCCCAACTGTTAGCTCCCAGATCCTAACGTGGACCACCTAGTGGTGATGGGAAGACCTATTAAGGTCATCCTCCACTACCAGTTCTTCCCAATCCTCTACTAGCTCCACCTCTCTAGGCGCTACTCCGATCACGACGCTGCCTCTGTCGTGATGGTGCACCCGCTGCCTACCCGAAGCTCTCCGCATCTCGGGTCGGGCAGTCTTGTGTCAAGTGATCTCGCCCGTCACAAGCATAACACTGGCGCTCTCTGGGCTGCCCTGGTGCCCTCTAGAGCCACTGTGGTGTACGACCACGCCCCTGAGTCTGGTTGTAAGAATGATACATGCGTCGAGGTTCTTCTTGTTGACGCCCGCTAGATGCAGCAGACGTCTCGGCTCCGACGTGCTTGCTACCACCACCAACACTATAACGTGACAGGAATCCCTCTGTCAGCAGTGCCTTCTCTAGCACCCCAACATAGGGGAAAATACCCAAGTCTACTATGACAGCACGAATCTATCGGCGGAGACCCTGCTCAAACTTCTGTGCTCGGATGTTGTCGTCATGGACAATGTTTGGGTAAAAGCATGCACGGTCTTCAAAACTAGTTGCGTACTCGGACACTATCATCCCTCCCTGCTGAAAATGAAAGAGCTCCTGAATCCGAACGGAGTGCAAGAAGGAGGGGAAAAACTCCTCACAAAAAAATAACTGAAAGTCACCCCACGAAAGCGACAACTCGTCATGAAGCTAAGTCATGACACTCCACCAATTCCAAGCAACTCCACGAAAAAGGGTAGTGGCCAATGCTTCTCTCTGATCTCTCGGCGCCTGCACAAGCCTGAAAAGGCTAACCACTGCCTCGAGCCAAGCCTCTACTGTCGGAGGGTCTGGCTCACCACTCATCCTTAGCGGTCTCTGCCTTTGAACCTCACGGAGCGCGCTCAACCTGCGCTCAAACTCAGCCTGCTCCGCTGAAACTGTCTGCTGCTCAATAGGTGGGGGTGCTGCTACCGGCCCACCCGATGAAAGGGACTCGCCTGATGGGTCCTAGACTGTGGCCTTGCAGCTCACAGGGTCTTCGTCACGCACCAAAGCTGGTATTTGGGATGGCTGTCTTCGCGGAGACATCATGTATATTATCAAGGTGTGTCGCGGTCATATGAGCATAAATGTATATACGAATAACAACAACGATGGGGAGTTAACTCAATAAGGACAGTCAAGACTCATTCCAATGTGATGCACAAAATAATTTCCCAGGAACAAGTATCTCGGCATGCCAAGTCGACTAGTGGGTTATCAGGGTCCTGGTGAATGGATACGTCGGCCGCCGCACCATCACTGGACTCCCTGGCCAGAGAGCTGCTCTCGAGACACATTAACACTATTGCCCTATATCCCAACCAATTCCTCTTTTAAGGACATCCGCCCAACGTCCCAAGGAATGAACCACCTCTGATAAAACTTTTTCAAGACCCGACCCAACCCGGGCTCGAGCCGCAACTACCCCAAGCCCGCCTCCATAGGCCAGGGGCTGGAGACCAGCGCCAAAGGCACAATTACTCGGGGAGGCTTTGCCTATGTACCTGTACACAGACACACATCACACTCAATGAAAAAGTGCAGAGTAAAAGTAAAGACAAGAAGAGAAAAAGGGAAACATATATATAAATAAATCACAAGTGCATCGACCTCTAATAGTACAAAATAAAAGCTGAACGTAAACTGGAATGAAAAGGGGCAAAATAGTCGCCCAACCAAAAATGCCACAACCCGACAACAAGTAAAACAAAAGAAAACTGCTGGGAGGGTCCCAAACATGGAACCCGACAACGACAACCACACGCGGTCCAAGCTCACGTCTCCGAAGCTCCTCTGACATCATGACCAACCTATCCGTCGTCTACAAGGGCACACCAAGTGAGGGCAATGGCCAAGCAGGGGTGAGTATAAAAATACACAGTAGGATACCCCAAAGGCCCGAGGGAGCAACAAAGGAGGTACCGAAGGGTGAGCAGTAGATAGAACATGGAGTATAATAGAAGCACAACAGAGAGTGCGGTAGAATACTAGTAGAGAGTCCAGCTCAACCCAACAAAAGAAAGGAGGTAGACTCTTCCAGACACAAGGAGCTGGAAACGGTGAAAAGATAAACTTCTTGTCGAGTATTTTCTACCTATAACAGGAGAGTAGACTCATCCAACCATGATAAGCTAGACACAGAAAGCACGTGGCATACCCCGCACATCCTCTCCTCTCCTTGAGGGAGAGTAACCAAGCCCAATAAGTGGGTACTCGAACAAGGTATATACATATATATATGCTCGACAAGAAGCCCAAAAAATCTTGTAAGGGGATCGCTGTGTCATAGCTCAGCCCATGAAAAGAGTAGCCAACAGTCCTAGAAGTAAACTCCATCATCAATGCCCAGCATCCCACATGTCTTCCCCGAACCGCAAGCCAAGGGTCTCAATCACCGCACCTTGACACTATCCGCTTTGGTTGGCACTGACTCGCCTGCACTGTTTTATATCGCGTCACCAGAACGCGTCTTGGTGGGGAATGTGCCCCTCATACTTGAGAGTTATAGGGAAAGTCAAACCAAACCTCGTCACTACCCAACAGTCGAGAGGTCTCCTCAAAGTCCATGTCGTTCCATCACTGACCCGTACAAACAAAGGTCCCGCTCCGGTGGTCACGGAGGAAAGCCAGAGACTAGCCTAGTTGAAAGTACTGAGTCTGGAATGCCAACAGGTGTCCCACTGCTCAGCCATGTTGGAGGGTAATTCATAATACATCATCAGGTGACCCACGACCAAGCCCCGCTGGAGGGTAGATCTTAATATATCGTCAGGCGACCCACTGCCCAGCCCCGCTGGAGGGTAGACCTGGAACTAGACGACGGGCGACCCACTACCCAACCCTGCTGGAGGGTAGACCCTAAGAGGTCGTCGGGTGACCCACTGCCCAGTCTCTGTTGGAGGGTAGACCCTAAGTGCACTGGCTGACCCACTTCCCAGTCTCTACTAGTGGTAAACCTTATAAGTCAGCGATCAACCCACTGCCCAGCCCTGCTGGAGGGTAAACCTGAGGAAGTCAATGAGTAACCCACTGCCCAGCCCCACTAGAGGGTAAAACTCAGTACTGCTCTGGCCATCTCTAATGGAGGGTACAACACTGGACAACCGAATACGGAGTGGGTATCACGCAAACAACCAACTACAGAACAACTTAACATAAGAGATTCAGTGCCTGTTCCATCACTGGGTGTTACTAGCACCGCTACCGGCCGATCCATCGAGAATGAAGCCACCGGGAGACCAATCAACCCTGCTGGTCAAACCAACGAGCACTGAGGGACCCTCTACGTCGCGAGAGGTCAAAGTACGTAAAGCCGAGCCCGACACGCATGTGGGGCCCACAGAACATGTGGCCCCATCTCAAACATAACCATGCGTATAAACGTTCTCACGTACAAACAACCATATGTACCTCCAAGGGTTCCCGTTTACTCCCAGAGTATACCACATTCCAGCCCAAAGGCTATCGTGCACACGGCACCCAGCGTCAATGCGAAGGCGTGACGTAAAAACTCATCCTCAAAGGCCCAGGCACGGCCAACCAAATCTTGTGAATCATTTATATCACTCTCTCAAGAGTGCGCAATCACATGCTAAGGGTCCTCTATAAACAAGGTAGGACGGGCCACCACCGGAGCACCTTTCATGTTCCACATTTAATAATATCACACAAGAGGCTCTGCACAACCAAATGGATCACACCGTTGTAATCCTCGTGGAAAAACTCGCGAGATATAATACTTACTCACCCGAAACGGTCAACCAGTGAAAAAGGTACTATTCACCGTACCAACCCATGTGGGGCCCACCTCAAGATCACGAAACAGAACAAACAGGTCACACCACTGTGATCCCCTCTGAAAAAACCCATGGGATTGACTACTCAATCACCCGAAAAGGACACCTGGTGAAAAAGGTACTATTCACCGTAGCCAGGTCGGGTGGGACCAACACCACGTCCTCGAAAAGGGTCGGGTGAACTGCTTCATTGCAATGCTTTCGGAAAAGCACGTCAAATTGACTGCTTACTTTCGTGGAATGGGTATCCGGAGAAAAAGATGCATTCCGGATTACCGCGCATGAGCGGTACCATACGGGACCCACACCCTGGTCCCGAAGCGCTGCCAACGGATTGCACTATTGTGATTCTCTCGAAAAAGTACACATGTTCGACTAATCACATGTCCAAAACGAACACCCGGTGATAAAGCTGGAAAAATCACCGTCAATGCCAAAACGGCCCTCGTGGGCCCCACACCATCGTGCCGAATTAGAGCGGGAAGATTGCACCATTGAAATCCCCACGGAAAAACATCCAGGATCGATTGATCGCACACCCCGAAAGGATGCCCGATGAGAAAGTCGTGAAACGTTGCACGCATCTCAAAGGACATGCCTTGGGGCCCAGCCTCAACTTCGGCCTCAACGCATGAAACCGCCCTGGAAAGCTCTGCATCGGTGCTAGGGTCTCAACGCCACTGACGGCGTTTAAATTGGATTTCGTACGCGACCGTGCCGTCCAAAACAAAATCCCCCCAGAAAACGCCAATTCACTTAAAAGAGTGTTGTGCCTCCGAGGCCCCTCGTTTCGGGAATTAAAAATTCCAAAAATCATCTCCAAAAGTCCGCCTCATCGATACGGATCTATTTCCACAGACGGAGCATCAAACGGATGCGCCGTTTGGAAGTTGCGACATTTTTAAACCTCACCGGATGTAAGAGGGGGTGGTCCGGACCGGTCCAGCCTGTCCACACCCCCTAGACCAGCTCAAGCCGGCCGGCCCGCGGCTCAACCGGCTGAGCCGCCGTGGTCCGCGGCTCACCCGCTCGGACCGTGGACCCCCAAACCGGACCGGCCTGAAGGACGGTCTCACTTCCACGCGTAGACCCGCAAAAGCGGGTCCGCCGTTTGCCGGTCGGGGTCAGCGACCCCAGTCTTCCACGACCTCGCGCCCCACACCGGCGCTCGCCGCCTGTTTGAAGCACCGTGCCACGCCGCCGCCCGCAAGACGCACCGACGCCTGGAGCTGGAGCCGTTGCCACCACCTGGAAATGAATCTGCCACCGCCAAGGTAACCGTCGCGGCCCTTCGCCCGCGCCGCTGCGCCTTGGACCGCCGGAGCACCCTAACTGGCCGGGATCACCTTCAAAACCCGAAAACTTCGGCGATCAACCCCAGCCTCCTCCAAGCTCGGATTTTGATTCCGAAAGATGCGTTGGAGAGATAAAAACTTATACTACGGGTCTATGGGATTTGATTGAAGATCATACAACAAATTGTCTCATATAATCGATATCATTGGGGGTTTTAGAAATTATAACGCAAAAGGCATAATCCTACCTCGATGGGCTTCGCCTGAAGCTTCGTCGTGATCCGTCGGAGCCGCGCCTCTCCGGAGAGGAGGAGGTGATGGAGGAGAGCTTCCTCCTCCATTGTTGGGAGCTGTTGGCACCAGGGGAGAAGAGGGGAGGAAGAGGAAGTGTGTTTAAATAAATTAATTAACAATTTAATTAATTTAAAACCCCCGAAAAGACCCGCATCTGAAACTCTCGACGGGGTCGAGGTTAAGCCTCACCTAGGGTAAAAAACACCTCTCAAGAACAACAGTTGTCTCAGAATTTGATTTCTAGCTTCCGTTTTAATGTTATAAAGCTGAATGCCCAAAGCCGCCAATTTACGAAAACGCCCCTGGGGCCATTTTTCACAGACGACCCACACCCGCAAAACATATACCCCTCCTAGGGTAAACGGCACGCTCTGAACTCAACGGTGCCCTCCGTTTTCCAATCCGAGCCACCGTTTAGGAGATACTTGTTTTTAACCATCAAACGAATAAATAAATTAATTAATTTATCCATTTAACGTTCTGAATGCGAGCGAGGGGTCCAAACATCCCACACCGACAAGTTTTATATCGTTCGTAGGGTAAACACCCAATTTAGGACCCATCTGTACTCTCGGATCTCTGATCTGAAGCACCCTTTAGGAGTTATCACATTCATTTTGCGTTTTCAGTGTGAACACACTGAAAATTTATTTCCGGCCACTCCGGGGCTCGGAATCGCACGTCGTCTGAAGGTGCTGCTCTGGAATATCATCAAAAATATTCCAAACTCTATCACAGCAAAAACTGGGTTCTTACATTCACGATTTATATAATGTAATTTAATATTCATATTTTATATGTGTTCATTGGTAATATAGTCATTAAAAATATATGGACGTTTATATGTTATGGTCATCTGATATATAAAATCATTTATAATAAAATAATAGAATAAGATTAATGAAATAATTATTATTAATAGTTTATGAAACTAAATTTAAACAAGTCCATAATCATGCAGTGGATGAATTAGAGAGTAGAAATTTACATAGATTTATAATTAATTTCATGTTGAAATATGGATAAAATTGAAGCATGTAGTATAACAATTTCATATGATGGTCAATTTTATGAGCATGGAAGAGAAGAAGAATCATTATGTTATGTCTGAAATCAATCCCAAAATAAAAATAAATAATTATGGATTGATGGAATCTATTTATGATAGATGTTTAATATCATCGAATTCATAATGGGAATTATTCAAAATGAATCAAAACATATAGATTGTAAAAATTATTATCCAACCCTATGGACTAATAAAATTATACTTAGTGGATTATAAAATAAATAATGGTATGATATCAATATTTAATATAAATTTATAATTTTTATAAAATTATTTAATCATATAATGCATGAATTGAATGTTTAATTAATGAAAATCAAATTAATAACTTTTAATTTAATATGTTATATTATTCAATAATTATAGTTTATATATTACCCATTAATAAAATTAATAACCTGTATCGAGTTATCTAAATTTATCATATTACGTATAATATTGATTTAATAGTTTTTGATGGGTTAGATATACATATAAGATAATATTTTTTAATAAAATATATATTTCAATGACAAATTTATATCTAAATTATAATTTTTTTCTAAAAACCATTCAATGATAAAGGATGATGATATTAATTTGAAATGTGTAACATAATAAAAGATTATTGATATTTTTATTTTAATTTTTGAAAAATGTCTATTTTGTTTTCAGCTTTTAAGGTAATTTTAAGACTTTTGAATGACTTCAATTAGAATTGAAATAGACAGGGAACCCCCATTCATCATAGAACTCAAATTTTTCCATTAGTTAGCTGGTATAGTGAGACTATATAAAATTTATTTTTCCTTCAGTAATCAAATAATCATTTTTATAGCTTTGACAACATATAACAATGAATAAAAAATAATAAAGGCAATCATAAAGTAGTCCTAGAATTATAATATATAAAATTTATAATGGGAATAATTATACATTAATATTTATATGATAATAAAAACACAAAATTTTTCATTTTACATATAAAATTAATAGTCAAAACAATTCAATTAATTATATATTTAATCTAGAAAACAATTCTATTCAAGTATAATACATTTTCATATGAATAATGGATTTTCGCGTGATGAAATATTAATTTCTAGAAATAACAATACTAAAAATTTAGAAATTTATTATTATATAAAAAGTATATATATATATATATTATTTTTAATAAAAAAATTATAACTTTTAAAAATTTAATTTTAAAAAGTGATTTTTTATTTAAATTACATATATTATCTAATGATTATTTTTTATTGATTTCTAATAAAATATTTTGGAGAAAATAGAAAACACTATTTTGAAAAATAACATGAATTTTATAAAATTATTGATATATAAGTACAAATAATAAATTTATGAAACATTTTTCTAGGAAAAAATATTATTTTAATTTACAAAATTATATTCTATTAATATTATTTTTAAAATATAAACCAATATTAAAAATTTTAGAACATATAGAATATTTTTCAAAAAAGGAATAATACATTTTACATTCAATGTTTTGAAGATTAATTTTTATATCTTTTAAATAATTAACAACCAAAATTAAATATTTTATTTTCAATAATTATATACAAATTTTATAGTAAGTAACTTTTACTATTAGGTAGTGTGGAAAAATTTCGTACTTCAACACTAGTCACAATGGTGCAAAGAAAAATGTTAATAACGAGAAATATAAGAGTTGAGGTGAATGTTATAAAAAAATTATTTAATATAATTGTTTAATAGTGTATTAAATAGATAAATTTTTTCATTTATGGTTTATCAACTATATATCTATTTTTCATAAGATATAATATCCATTATAGATTTCTTTGTTGTTATTTACAAAAACTCCATCCCTATTCTATTACAAAAGGAAAATTTTTCTTCTTAAATACCCTCAATCAAAATCCGACAATTTTTATCCAAATATTTTGTAAATAATCTCTTAAAAAGTAACATAATATTTTATTAGGTTTTTGTATTCTCATAATTCAATTCCTCAATTGTTTAATCCCAATAAAACATGTGATATGAAGTGTACTATTTTATAAATCCGTAATTCTTCCTCCATATATTATATGTCATCATATGTTCATATGTATTCTAAAATATATATTTACTATATTATAAATATAAAATATTTAACCTAATTATACTATATTTTTTTAATAATTATTCATCAATTAATAACATCCCCTTGAATAAGAATAAATTAAATGAGATCTATATGTTTGTCAAGACTATTGTCTCATTGAATAACAATGTTTCATTTTCCTTCACATTATGATAGTGTTGTTTTTATTTTATATTTAATGAATATATATTATATGTATATGTAATGTGTATTAATAATATATTTTAATATTAATTACAAAAAAATGATGATTTTTATATGGAATTCCATTGATATCTATAAATAATAAAAAACATGTTCATGAATGTTTTTTCTATAGGAAAAGTGGATGAAAATGTCATCTAATGGAATTATATAATTATAATTATATATAACATATATATATGTAACATTTACTATTTATATAATATAATTTATTGATGAAAATATATTATCATGACCTCTTTTAAGAACAAACATCAAAATAGTGAAAATTAATTCCAACATATGTTAATAAGACCTTATAGAAATCTAATAAATAGATATAAATTATGTAATAATGTGTATAATTAAAAATATAGAGTAATATATTCCTAAATTAATCAACGAATATGATTACCCTTATAATGTATGAGTTTTATTTACTAGTGTGGATATCAAGTTTATTGTTAAATTCACCATGTATCTATAACATCTCCCTATGAATAATAATATTTCCTCTCAGTTTTAATTCCCTTATCTTTACTCCATTTTCCAGTTTCAATGATATACTCTTTTAAGTTCTTGTTAATTTATTTTGATCAAAATCCATTTACACAACTGATTTTCTTTTAAAATAAATTTTATACAAAGAAAATTGATGGTGGAATTTTGAATTGTGAATCCTTACAATAACTTTTAAAATGATGAATAATTTCAGTTTGAAATAACAATTCATGATTTAGTTTTCATTTTCATAAATAGTTTTTGTGTAATAGTTTAATGATTCATGTTTCACATTATATTTCATATTTTATGTGAATATTTTTTGTGATCATGTTTTATGTATAAAACTATTTGATTCAGGTAGTTAATTTATATAAATTGGATTATTTAGTAAACACATTTTATATTCCTTGGTTATTTATTAAAATTAATTAATCTAGATTTAGTTTATTTTGAATCACAATATTCCATTTGGGAAATAAAATAATTATAATGATTTATTTTGAGAGGAAAAATATATATGTATGATGATGGGTGGTTGTTTATATCTACCTATAATGCAATGGTTTTTGATTAAATATCTCACATAATATTAAGTGAACATAATTATTTTTTTATTTTGTAGTTGGAATTCATGGTATCATCAAATTTTCAATAATAGAGATACTGAATTTATTTACAGATGCATGAGCATACTGGGTGTTATCATAATGGTTTTCCTATTCTTATATTTGTTCCTCATTTGAATTTTGTAAGTAATTTTATGTCCAAATTTCGTCATTACATTCATTTTAATGATATTATATAAAATAATTATTTCACTTTTTTTTATTTTACACATTTTTATTAATCTCAAATATTTCATGAATATTTTTATTATTTTGATCCATAGATTAATATTTTTGATCAAATAATTATTATTTTTGGATCTAAGGTCTGTATATGATGTTTTATGATTACTATATATTGTAAAATAATATTTTCATAATTTATTAATAAATTGTTAATTTTATCCCCTATTTTTATTTTCTAACACATTCCTTTATAGGAAACATATTCTCCCTGATTTTTTTATGTTTTCATTCCCATGGTTTTGAATATTATTATATCATAAGAGAGGGATTTCATGATTCTATATGAGAAAAATTATGCTGAAATCATTTCTATTGTTTTGAAATAAGAAGATTATGTAGCTTAGATTCTTAAAATTGATCACATGGTTATTGGGTTCTACCATTTTAATGTGATGTATTGTTATATTCATGGGATTAATCTATTATTTACGTTATGATAACCTAGGAGATCACTTTATTTTATCAATGTTGGGATTATAATTTTTTTGGGTAATTTCATTGAGATTATTTTAAAAAACACAATGGAAATGGCTAGGGGTGTGTAAATATATCTAATATACCTTTATTATGTTTGGTAAAATTATGATTGAATAATTTCCATTGAAATTATGTTCTTACATTGATATTATGTGTGTATGTGGGTTCTAACATAGGAGTATATTATATTAGTAATGATGAAATAGGTATATTGATTATTAACATGATCTTAACTTAGTGAACCAAATTAAGGACTAATTTAACACATTTTATGACACACACATGAGGTGGAATTTTATTAATTCAAACAATATATTTGAACAATGATGATGGAATTGAATATTTATGTGTCATAGAATATAATACAGTTTTCAATGGATATTCTTTATTGAATCTGATAGATTCATAAGTTAGGGTCTACAAAACATATATGAGTTATTTAATCTGACGTCATAATTTAACATAAATTAATATACTAAAATCAGTTCCAAAATATTTTTAAAACACTGAGGTTTGTAGGAATTGAGTATCACCTTCACAATAAATTAATATTGAAATATGGATGAAACCCATTGTTGGAACAATGAACACATATATGATATCAAAATCAAAAAGTATTGATATACTTGGAAGGAATCTTCCCATATATCTAACTATTCTCTATCTGGTTAAATCTAACTAAATTCTAGTTAAGGAATGGATATCCATACTCATATTATAAAATAATTATATTGAAAATGTATCTATATATCTAATCTAGAATCATTATTTTATCATGTATCAATGTAAATATTGTTTTAAATCCCATAAGAAGGAAATTATATATTACAAGCTACGATGCCAAATAACAGAGAAACCATGATTCAAATAAATTGTGATGAAGTCAATATTTAGAAAATTATTATTTTATTATAATATAATGATGTGTTTATTTATGAAATGTATGGTTTTCACTTTGATAGTGATTATTATTATAATAAACTAACCCAGATCTATCCATATATCAAATTTTATTTATTGTAAGAAATTATATTTTATATGATGAGTCAATGAATAGATTTTTTGATTATTTAGAAAATATTTTTATATGAATAATCTCTTAATTATGTGTTGAATTAGTCATCTATTTATAAAATAATATTTAATAAATGAATGATTACATTAAATATCATGATCTTAATAAAATTAAGATCTAGAACATGTCTCATCAACCCCATACTGATGATGTACTTGATCATAAAAATGGATCTCCCACAAATGAATGAATTATATTTGATTTTTACATTATTAGTTAATTTTCACAAAGGAGGGTATTTACATGAACAATTTACATTAATTTTATATACACTTTTATTTCTTAAAGTGTCACTGTATACATAAAAATTCTTCAAATTTAATCATTCATATAATTAATAGTGTATTAAAAATATGACGTGATGAGTTTACAATTTTATTTTTAGATGATAATAATATATATTTAGGGAATAATTATGTCAATGAATAACATTTTTTGGAAGTATTAAATTCCATTAGAGGGTAATAAATATAGGCCAATTTTGGAAACTCTGAATTTTGGTAGAATGAAATATCATTTTAGGCCATGTAACACCTTTAATGGGTACATTAATAAATATATAAAAGTGAAAAGTAAATGATAAATGTACATGACATACCATTTTAACTAATATCATCAATTTATATTGTTTATAAGGATACTAATTATGATCTATGGGTTTATGATATAGAATTAATCATATTTTCCTTAACGATTTATTGAAATTATCTCTTGGGATAAATTTTTTATATTTTTACAAATCATAAGTTACAGATATATATATATATATATATATATATGTGTGATCATATTGAATTTAATATAAAAATTATGAGATTTATTTTATTGATAAAATAGTTTGAATGATCATTACATTAAAACCTAAGGAAGTAAAATAAATTTCCAAAGACATTTAATAGGATATAACATGCATCTCTATCTATGATGTGGATTGAAAATAGATCCATACTTAAGGATTTATAGTGGATGAATAAAAAATATATGATATGTGGAGATAAGAAGAACTTTCCAATCTTACCTATAAATAATAATTTTATTTATGGATCAATTATTCCAAGAAATATTTGGTAGAGCTATATAAAAAAGGTATCCAATATTCATATGCTTAATAATTATAATTATTGAGTAATATGGTTATGAACATGGGTATGTATTCTACAAAATCCCTAATGGATGAAATTATTTTATGATAATTTATAGGACATATAATTTTTTATATCTATTTAAAGTAAAAATATATAAGAATATATATATATATATAACACTTGGATAGACATAATAAATATATTAGTTTCATAACAAAAATCATCATTATTAATATTAAAAATGATAAGGATAAATAAACATAACATACATTAAATTTGAAACCATTACACATTCATAAATGGAAATTGGAAACAATTCACTATATAATTCTTAATAGTAAGACAAAAAATATCCATCTTATATAAGTATATTTGGTAAATATTCAATCACCTTAAAAAATTAAAGCATTAATTTGTTCTTAATTAATAGTTATCAATGAAAAAATGTGAGAAGATATAAATAATGGAAGAAGTGACATCAGATGAAGTACCATTAACCATTTTATATAATATAGATTTATTCTATACTTTTTAATAGTAGATAATTAATCCAAATCAATTGTAGAAATAAATAAATTTTAGTACTAAAAATCATCATCAAATAAATTCTTATTCTGAGAAGAAATTCAAGATCACTATGATATTATGAGATCATTATTGGTGTATTTTCAAGGTATTTTGGTTCAAACCCTCTATATATAATATTTATACTAAATTTATTATTAATAATATATCATTTAATCATCACTATATAATGGTAGGATAATATGAAAGATTCCAACATACTGGGATGTAGTGGGAGGGAACAAGTTGATGGGTCCTGACATTGGCCACGAAATGATGGAGAGATGTAAAACAATTAGTCATAATTGGATGTAAAATAATTTTGATTGAATATATATTTAGATAAAAATTTAAAATATCCATATATTAAAATTTGGTATATTTTGTTTATTTTAATATCTCTATGGAATTGATATTTGATATTTGAGAAGAATGTGAAGGTAATATTAGATATATTGATCATATTGAGATATGTTATCAAATTAGGGGGACATAATATATTATAACATTCCCTCCACACCTAAAATATTTTTCTAATGTGTTACACCAATTTACTGTTAGTAATTACATGATAGATCCTCCATATGTATTTTTTGTGGAAGCGGTAAAAATAAAACTTGAGTTTTCATATAAATAATCTCATGTGGAATCATTTATTGAAAATAATATGTTATGGAAATGATAACCATACATCTATTGAATATTCTATAGTTGAAAAAATTTTCTAATGATGACAAATTCGAATATGAGGAACTGGTGAAAAAAATAGACTCACATGTTTTCTTCCATGTAATAATATTTTGAGGAAAAAATCATTCTTAAAGATTGTAGAATGTAATAACCATCTTATTTACTATTTTACAGTTTAATATGTTGCATAAATTACTACGTATAAATATAAAGAGAATAATGTATAGGTTATTTCTAGTAATACATAAAATTGTTAGTCATAAATAATATTGACAGATAATGATATCTAAAAACATAAATATTATATTCATTTATATTTATAAATGATAGGCAACAAAATATGAAATTAAATAACAACTCTCTAAAAATATAAAATACTAATAAAATTATTTTTCCAAAATATAATTATTTTTTATGCATAATTAATTATCAATAAATAAATTATTATTTTATAGGAAAAATAATTGTTCAAATTATAAAACTATTTTTTCTATAAATCACCTTTTTTTAAATTTTTTAATTTGAAGTAAAAAAATAATTAATAAAATTTTATATTTCACAAATTTATCTTGATTTTTATATTTACTAATTAAATATTAGCTTTTGATTAATTGTTTTTATTTTCGTTGATTTTTTTTTGAGAATAGTGAATAATATAATTTATAAAAATAAAATTAATTTTATGATATTATTAGTATATATGTATATATTATTGGAAAAAATGTAAACTGTGTTATAAGAAAAAAATATTTATAGCATAATACAATAAAAAATTTAAAATACATATTATATATTATTTATAATAGAATATTTTAAATATGTGTAGTTTTTTATATTATCAACAATATTGATTGTAATACATTATAAAATTACAATTTGTAAAATAATTTTTTTAAATTTTTAAATTTTAAATAAAAAATGGAACACAATTTGGAATTCTTGTTCTATAAATAATATAATAAGGATAATTTCATTTATTATCCGAATGCATAATATACATATCCAAAAATTAGTTATCATGATGAAAACAAAAGGTGATAAAATGATTAACCAATATGTAAGGGGTATAAACGAGATAAAACAAATTCATTTTATGTTTATAATATGTGGAATTAACATCTCTCTCATACAATGTATTATTTATCATCATTTAAGGATGCTTGAAATAGTGTTAATTTTATTATTCTAATTTGTTTTATTTACAATATTTCAATCATCTATTAATTAGGAAAGGGTAACCTCTTTCATCATTTTCCGAAACCACAAATCCCCTTATAATTGGTCCAAACTCTAACAAAAATTAGAATCATCACTAATAGGTACATTAAAATTGATTTAGTAATTTTAGATTTCCAATTATCAATGTATTAACCCCATTTAAAAGTGATATAATATTAATATAATGGTATACTTCTCTAGCTGTTGAACCCTCATTTCTATTACCTTATGTGTTTATCTTATTCATAAAACCCAATTTAAAAATATTATAGTGATGTCTAATCAAAAAATAATTTACAACCCATATTTCATATGTTAATTAAAATGGAAATGTATATAGTGTGTCTATGGAATACCACCTCTATGAATTAATATTTTTCATTATCATCATTTCTTAACATGACAGATTTTTGTTAATATGTTATTACCATGTTTGATATGTATAATTAATATATACATTATTATGGTCTATTATTTATAAAAAAACATTTATGATCATTATAATATATCCATCAATATTACTAAATAACTAAAAAGTAATACCTCTCTATTTTATTTGTAACAAAACATGTCTAATACACCCATATAATGGAAATAAAAAATATTCTGTATTAATATTACATAATATTATATGTTTTTAATTTTTATTATATGAGTAAATTTTGGATAAATTAAAATCTTGAGAAAAAATTTAAAAATATTTTTTATAATTTTCAATATTATTAAGATCAAATGTTCAAAAAAGATTATAAAAATCAACTACATGTTGAGAATCGTTATTAATGTAGAGTATAAATGGAAATTTTTATAGGTAAGGAAATAAATATGTAATTAATAATTTTAACATTTTTATACATGAGGTTTAAACACTTATTTGTAAATCAATAATAATGGTATGATACTTAGTAACTCATACACACCCCTTTTAGTTATACACATTCATCAACATTTTCATTCCTTAATGTTCACTCTATTTACCATTTTATGACATGTACTCTTAATATTAATATGTAAAAAGTGTATCTTCTCTCAATAAATTTCCATGAATTGTATTCTATTCAAAATTATTTTTAATTAAAATACTGTTATGTAATTTTCAATATAGAATATTAACAATGATTTTAAAAATAATGAATAAAAATTAATTTTAAAATGAAATTTTCAAGGCTATGTATTCATTAGATTAAAATTATATATCTCCCATAACATTCTGTTACATGACCTAAAATATATTATCATTTTTCATGAGATTATTTTTTATAATAATATATGATATATCAATTTTTTAAATTCATAAATTAATTTTATAAAATTTGGATGTTTTAATATATAATTTTAAGGGTTATTTTCGAAATGATAATGATTTACATTTTGATATTTAAGAATCTGAATAATTTCCTCTGGTTCTTTAAATTATTATGATGATTGATGTTAACTGGGACTATTATGTATATTTGATTATTTATGGGTCATATATCACTCACAAATTCATTGTGTTTTGTTTAAATACCAGGATTTAGACAATGAAGGAAATAACGAGTTCTCTTCACTAAAATAAGTGAATTATGAGATTTATCAAAATTTTAGACATGGAAATAATCAGTTATCATATAAAATTTTGAAATATTTTCTAGATCATAAATTTATTAATATTATTTTTATTATTGAAAAATTCATATTTTTTATCATGTTGTTTAATATTTTTATAATGAATTTAATTTCCATGATATCCCTTGTTTCCAAGATAACATATTGTTTTTTACACATTTACCAATATTATATAATACCCACTTTTATTATGACAATTTTATGAGTTTGAGTCATGCAATAATTTTTTCTCTTTCATTATGGTCATTATATGAACTTATGTTTTTCAATAATATTTTATGATTATCATATATGTTTTTTTATTATTTCATGTGATATTTATGACTTCTTCATGATCTTCTGTAGGTATATGACATAACAGGTTATGATATGTTTTTCCCATACTAAGCATTTGAGGTCACATTTTTTATTTTTTAACAGTCCCAACGGCGATAACATTATTATATCATTTTATTATTATTTATTGGGTCTTGGTGATATTGATTATAGTGAAATTTTTTCATGTATTATAAATAAAAATGTTCAAGTTTCTTATTCTTACAAATAATAAAAAATTTAATCATTTTAGAGGTTAAATATATATTTGAAGTGTTATTTTGATTGTTAAACAAATATATTTTTTTACATTTATAAATTTAGTTTCCTCCCACCCGTTGGAGACCGTAGATTTAAAGGAGATCAGTTGTGACACCTTATAACTAGTGGATAAATAAATATCTAAAATTATTATGAGAAACAATCAACTAGATTTCTTGGAAACTGTTGGTTGGCTGGTGATAGATTTATTTACCAATAATCAATTCTTAAATAATTTTTTTATAAAATAAATATTTACACTCCTATCATATGTTTCTACCATTATTCATATTTAAAAACCCTAAAAGGCCTTTGATAAAGAATTGTATCTCTCTTATACCTTTGTTTAGTGTTTTGTGCCCATATATATCTATCATATCTAAAACGACCTGTTTCATCTAATATAGGGGAAATATTTTTCTTACCATGATATAAAAGAACCATATATCCAATCATAATCAATCAATGACTTATTGGGGTATGGATAGATCAAATCGAAATAAGGGAACATCCATATTATTGGGAATAATTTTTTCATAGGCATTGTTTTTGACTTATGAAAGAAAATGATATAAATAAAAATATGGATAAAAGTCGATAATCATTTAATCATTTTTATACCATGGATTAGAATTATTAGGATATCTCTCCATGGATCTATATTAGTGAGAACCATTATGTGATATGTTATTTATATTTTTGTAAATAGTTTTCATGTATGGTCGATGAGACAAATGTGTTGTGTTCTATGATTGTTCATTTTTTATATTACATTATTGTGTTAAATTAATAATCTTGTTTAGTTTGTTATTTTGTATTTACGTGACATGTTGATCTCAAACAAATTTTTAGCAACAAAATTTTATAATTGTTTAGTTAATAGAGTGACGTTGATGATAGTGGGTCCAAAATAAAAGGATGGTGTTAAATAAAATCGTAGTCTATAATGATATAATGGATAGGTTATATATCATTTATATGATCCAATATTATGTTTTGAGGTTTTATATATTTTTTCCCCAAATGTATAGTTAATGTTATGATATACTAATGTCTTGATCCATGTGTGAGATAATGGTGTGATGGAATTGTTACTAAATCAGGGCTTGATTATGTATGGAACTAGTCACAATATTTGAGTGTGGATTTCATCCTGATCTAATATTAGATGATGTCTGAGAAAATCCTTCTAAAATAAACCATATGTATGAATAAATGATGCTTTAGGTAGTCTGGTAATATAATTGAAGCTAAAAATTTGGGGGGTGTAATAATTATAATTATTTATTCCATCACAACATAAGTCATTATATAAATGTGAAAATTATATTAAGGAGAATTTTGGGTGTCTTTATATGTTTATTCTCAAGCCTTTCCTAGGAAAATTTATGTGTGTTTCGATTTTAGGGTCATGAATCTAACTAAGGATAAGATTAATAAATTTATGAACTGATCAGGTAGAGGTTATCAGATATACTATGATAAACTGCACACTATCAAAAATGTTTTTCTGTTTAATTTTGGATATAATACATCATTGGGGTTTATTTTCTAAATATTTTATTCTATGGGTAGAATTTGGTATATCTTAATGATTTTTATATTGGATTTTATTATGCTAATATGGGTATTTTATTTATGCTTAATTGTTAATTTATAGTATATATATTTTAATTTTTTTTAATTACCACACAGTAATTATCATCCAATCATTTCTAGTTAGTTTCCACATATATATGTTGATATGTGTAGGGGGGTATTTTTAATATCATCCTCAATCGAGTGATTAAGGTTGTGTAGTTCCAATATTGTATCAATACATTATAATTATTTTATTTTATTTATAAAAATGATCAGGGGATTTTTTAAAGATGATATATTATATAGAACATGTATATTTGATTCATGTATGATCAAAGTTTTCACAATCATAAAAAACCATAGTGAAGTGCACTGTGTTGCATTTGTTGTCAATGAGGCATGATGTTGTCATAAGATGAATGGATGTCAAGGAATGTCAAGATGTGAATGACAAATGATGTTATTGTGTTGGTGAGGAAAGGATAATGGCCATGGTACTAAGATGCATGTCACTTAGGAGATTCACTAAGTGACATAAGATGTTGTGGTTGAAACATTCTCTATGAATATCAGACGATTGTAGAACTGATCTTAATGTTTCAATACTTGTATCAAGATGATACTAAGTTACACCACTTTAAGAATGGATGATGATGGAGCATCATCATTATATCTGATTATTGTTGAGCTGATCTTTATGTTCATAGAACTTGTATCCTGATGATACAAAGTCACAACAATGTTAGAAGTCCATGCATTGTCTTCACAATGCATGAGGAGATGAAAGTGATCCATCCACAATCCCTAGGTTGATGAAGTGGTGCTAATGCAGTCCATGTACTATTTCTTAGTGCATGTGAGTTAGAAGAAGAACCAACTTGATCTCTGATTGGATCAATGAATCACATTGAAGAAATAATTGATCCAAGTGATTCGGTTGATGATGAACCTTCGGGAATTCCACCTCCTAAGTCCATATTATATGTTAAGGAGAATTGATGAATTCTAATGAAGAAGTCGAGTTTATGAAGAAGAATGGCTTGGAAGAAGTGGCATTTGGCATTTGAACTTGGGTTACTTTGTTTTTATGCAAAGTCCCTAAGTCTCTACTTAAGCAAAAAATTAGCCACCAAGGGCCAGCCTTAAGGGTTCAACCCCAAGGCACATGTGGGACTCGAGGTCGCCACACCCAAGGGGGATCCCATGGGGCCAGCCCAAGAGGAGGTAGGGGCCGTGTATAAGCCCCGGGCCACGCATGGGAGTGTCCAGCCCTGCGTAGCGTGGGCGCAGGAGCGCGCCCGAAGGAAGCATGGTGGGCGCCAGTGGCGCGCCCGAGTGGCAGGGGTGGGTGCAAAGCGCGCCCGCAAGAAGAACTCGGTGCGGGGCGGCACTGAGAGGGTTGGAAGTTCAATTGCTGTGAAGGGGGGAGCGACTGGTTGATAAACCACGGAAAATCCGCTCACCGTTTCGATGTGGGACGCGGAAAAATCTCCAGGAGAGGATCCTGGCCGCCCGATTGATCGCGCGCCAGATCTCGGCCGCACATCTCATCACGCCGCTCCCGTTCAGATCCAAGATGTTGAAGAATATTTGATCGCCTGATCTGACGGCTCCCCGTCCGTCTTCAACCTTGAGCTCGCCCAAAGGCCACCCACAACCTCTGTTCAAACCAGAGGCCTCCCGATGACAAAATTCGAGCACCCGACCACCTTTGAAGGAGCTGAAAGCTCCATTGTGCTCGTCTGTCCATGTCGAATCCATTCATCCATAAAAATACACATGCTTGCAACGGGAGAAGAAATTTTCATGAGGCCGAAGCAAACCGAAGGTGCGAGGCCACGTGGAGTTTATGCTTTGCATGAATCGGGATAAACAGAGGCATGCGTATGTTTCCATGCACATTCATGAAGAGGAAAATAAAGAAGGAGAACCCGCGGTGAACCGAGGAGAAAATCAAGATTTGAAAAATATTGAAATACACGAAAACTTCGGGGATTCAAATGTTTATCCACGCGGATTGAACAGAGGCCCTCTGCCTATAAAAAGAGAGGCACGTGCATCGGTGTTGCTTGCTGATGTGTTGAAACATTTCAGATCCGTGGGTGTCTTTACCTCACGAAGAAAGGAGCCACCGCACAAATTACTTGCGCGGCTGTTGTCCCGAAGCCACCCGAGGCTTTGAAGGTGTTCCTTGCGTGCAACTCCTTTGTGCGACAAGAAGAAGGAGGTGAAGTGTTCCCTGTGCGCCTACTCCTTGCGCGACAGGAAGTACCCGGGGTAGTATCACTTGCGCGCCCCGTGGTTGAGGTGCCTTGCACCCGAGGCAGTGGCCCTTGCACCAAGACACTGTACAGAGGACTTGCGCGATTGAAGAAAGGAAGACATGCCACACCCCTTGCGCGCCGCTTGTATCTTGAGGTCTTGCGCGGCTGTTGAAGGCAGTAGGGAGTTCGGGTGAGGCAGTATATAACCTATAAGGGGAAAGAGGAAGAACACCCTACAGGCATTTGTGTGTGCAATTGAAGAAGAGGCCGTGTGTGTGAAAGAAGTTTAGTGAAGGCCAAAGACACACCTACGGGTAGTGTATGTGCAAAACAAGAAGACCACACCTAAGTTGTGTGTGTGTGTGTGTCCAAGTATATGAAGAAGGCCGAACCTAGTGTGTGCACTAAGAGTGTATACACTTATAAGATTAAGTGGACATCCACACTAAAGAAGAACATACATTTATGTGTGTAATCAACAAAGAATAAAGTGTGTGATTCCAAGAAAGTGTGTGTGCTTAAAGTAATTGCACTCTTTGAGTGTTTATCACACTAAGAAGCAGAAGGTAAGTGAATGCATGCATGCATGCACATGCACACGTGAACAATCTCAAATCTGGTTGTGTGCATCTGATTTGACCAAGACCGGATGTTCTTGAAGATAATTGAGAGGCCATGCAGTCAGTGCATGAGGAAGAAGAGATTCCATGCACTCAGTACATGAAGTTGTGACGAAGTCAGACTAAGGCCAGACGGAAGTTAAAGATATTAGTTGTCTGAGTATTCAGTAATTGAGAAGAGCCTGATCAACAGAAGTGATCAGAAGTGCTGAGCAAGACCAACAGACCTTTTCAGAGGCTGTAGAAGATTCTTTAAGAGAGATTCCAGGTCCTCCTAAGAGAAAGGAGATAAATCCCGAGCAAGACGAGAAGACCTGTTCATCACAAGTGAGCAGAGGTACAGAGCAAGGCCAGCAGTCTTTATCCCAGACTGCTGAAGATACTTGAAGAAGCATAAAGTGAAGAAGAGCTACTCGTGCGACTCGAGGAGCCAAGAGAAGACCATGTGGGACCCAGGGTGGAAGAAGTCTTCAGTGGGATTCTGGAGTAGGCCAGTGGGACTCTGGTAACACTGCGGGATGCAGTATAAAGACCCTCATGTGGGACTCAGTAGAGATACAGTGGGATGCTGTATCGACCATTGTAATTCTAACAGATTATAATGGAAGAAACCATGTTGGGGTGTATAACCAACATGGAAAGGACGTAGGCCTTTGGTGCCGAACCTTGTAAATCCTTGTGTCCTATGCCTTTACATTTACTACATCACTCGAGGAAAGGTTGAGAGATACAAGAAGAGTAGATTGAGGCTTTAACCAGTCATAGAGGTTTAATTGATAAGGAATCAATTAGTAAACAGTTTTAAGGGATCACTGATTCACCCACTCCCCCTCTCAGTGATTCACAATGATCTGGGCACTTCAATTGGTATCAGAGGTAAGGTTAGCTCTAAAAGATCCAAGGGAGTCTTTATGAAGTGAAGATTTGAGGAAGTGAGTGAATACCCTCAAATAGAGATATCTGCCAAGACTCAGAAAAACAGGATGAAGAAACAGGCCAAGAAGATGAAGAAGAAGATTGTTGCTGATAGAGAAACACCTGATAATTCCTTTTATCACTCTTCTGGTGAAGCCTGTCCTAGCTGTGATGATGATGGAAGAATCAATGATCTTCTAAATGCAATGGAATATCTTCAGAAGACAGTCCCTAGGAATGTAGCAATGTGTATTACTACAGGAATCCTTGATCTTCAAGAAGAAAAATTACAGCTAGAAGAAGAAGCCAATTCAATGGAAGATCTGTTGGAAAAAAGGGTTGGAATAACCAACACTCTTAGAAATCTGGTGAAGGCTAAAGATGAAACCGTTTCTCTTTGCAATGAAATATATGAAGACACTTCTGAAGAATTGAAAAGAAGCCTTTGGGAGAAAGAATTCTTTAGGGCAATGGTCAAAGAAGTTTTCCATGCACTGGAAAAGAGGCACAGAGTGTCAATGATTGTCATAGATGCTCAACTTGAAGACAAAGTAAACAGGGTGAAGGAGCGTGACAATTCATTACAAGAAATGAAGAAGGTGCATGAAGACCAGATGAAACAGCTGGAAGAAAAATGGGAAGGTAGGCTAAGATTTGTTGAGGATTAGAAGAACTCTCTCAATGTGAAATGCTTAGAACTGGAAGTGATATTGAAAAATCAGCAATCACCCAAAGCCATAGCCTCCCAGTCAGCTGAAAGGAGAAATGTTTCTACTCATGTATGCATTGAGAAGGATGATTCTAAAAGAAAGACATCCTCTAATGAAAGGGAAACATATTCTAAAAGGAAGGTACCATCCATCCCATCTTGTACTAATGCTTCTAATTGTGTCTCCACAAAAAGTGCAGGATGGAAGAATAATTCCAAAAAAGTATGGATGAAGACAATGAAGAAGGAAATCTCTCCTGAAGCAGCACAACAATTCAAGACAAGTACCCTACAATAAGAAGGAATCAAAAAGTCAAGATTTTTGGGTCAATGTTGGTGTTGTAACAAGTATGGGAATTGTGCAAAGGATTGTTGGTACAATCCACTGAATTCCAAAGCACAGAGGAAGCCCATGCCTAGGGGGACCAAGCCAGAAGAAAAGATGCAGCATCCACAGGACCAGAGACATCTGTTTACAGCAAATAGATTTGGATTACTTGACAACATCTGGGATGATTGCAAAAGTGGTCAAATAGATACACGTCAATCTCCAATTGTATCCAGAGCTCAAAAGAAGAAAAGATAACAGAACCTGGCTCAGAAAGAATCCTTGGGAAGCATGAAGACAGTTGAAGATGCTCCCAAGAAGGTTTTGAAAAAGGAAGAGAAGTCCTTGGAGTCTAAATCCAAGAAGGGTGATGCATCCAGAAGGACCACCAAGAAAACATGCTTCTACTGTGGAAAGAAAGGACACACCATGGATCTTTGTAAACAAGACATGAAATTTAATAGAGGCAGAATGGACTCAAACAGACAATCAATCCAGATGAAGCAGAAGGGATTGGTTGAAAACAAGTTGCCTAAGAATGGTAGCTTGAAAGCATCAAAGGAACCATGTGGAATATCCAGAACTGAGGCCACACTTCAAAGTGACTTACTAGTCATATGGAAAAATCAGTTGCAACTTTCCAAAGATCTGCATAGAGCTGAAGATGAAGTTCTGGCAATTGCTAAGGAAAAAGGGACGAAGAATATTTCACATGAAGATGTATTGAGATCCACACCATCACCAACATCATTGAAGATCAAATGTGCAAGTGTGAAGAATGGTGAAAATGGGACATCTCGGTTGAGAGAATCTTCTCAACCTTGTTGTTCACATTGATGAACCAAGGAGGTTCCATCTTATTCCCTAATCACTTTTATTTACATGTTCTAACACTGTAGGGAATTGAAGATGATGATCATTCTCAGCTGGAGGATGGTTTGGAAAGAATGGAGTGCACCCCTTAAGGGGAGCCAATCTGTAGAAGATGGGATTCTGATATTTAATACCATCTTGAGAAAAGTGAAGGTATTCCAATCATACTTTCATCCCTTGTTTCTTAATTGTATTCATCATGACAATTAAGGGGGAGTATTGATTGAATACAAATGAATGAAAGGGGGAGCTTTATCTTTGCACCTGAAATTTCTAATGAGTTTTGTAAAGCATGTGCAGGATTTAGCAATTTATTGTTATATCTGAAAAATTTCAAACCCCTGGAAGCTAAGCATGATCTCACATGTATAGTAAAATGTGGACAGCATTGAAAAATCTTGGTTACATCACTCTTGTTTTCTACATCGGGTTAGCCCAAGTAGACTTAGAGATGATTTACTAAAGGTTCTTTGCTAAAGTATACATGTGACATCATCCCTCTCTTAGTGATTTTCAAGAAGATGCTATTCAAAGGGAGGAAGAAATATTTTGAAGAGAACCAAACCACACCTTTGCATTTGATTGCCAATAAGGGGGAGAAAATATTGGCACACATATTGACCCATTCATATGTGTTGAAGAAGTGTATTGACAACAAATACAAAGGGGGAGATTGAAGTGCACTGTGTTGCATTTGTTGTCAATGAGGCATGATGTTGTCATAAGATGAATGGATGTCAAGGAATGTCAATATGTTAATGAAAAAGGATGTTATGGTGTTGGTTAGGAAAGTAGAATGGCCATGGTACTAAGATGCATGTCACTTAGGAGATTCACTAAGTGACATAGGATGTTGTGGTTGAAACATTCTCTATGAATATCAGACGATTGTAGAACTGATCTTAATGTTTCAATACTTGTATCAAGATGATACTAAGTTACACCACTTTAAGAATGGATGATGATGGAGCATCATCATTATATCTGACGATTGTTGAGCTGATCTTTAAGTTCATAGAACTTGTATCGTGATGATACAAAGTCACAACAATGTTAGAAGTCCATGTATTGTCTTCACAATGCATGAGGAGATGAAAGTGATCCATCCACAATCACTAGGTGGATGAAGTGGTGCTAATGCAGTCCGTGTACTATTTCATAGTGCATGTGAATTAGAAGAAGAACCAACTTTATCTCTGATTGGATCAATGAAGCACATTGAAGAAATAATTGATCCAAGTGATTCGGTTGATGATGAACCTTCGGGAATTCCACCACCTAAGTCCAGATTATATGTTAAGGAGAATTGAGGAATTCTAATGAAGAAGTAGAGTTGATGAAGAAGAATGGCTTGGAGGATGTGGCATTTGGCATTTGAACTTGGGTTACTTTGTTTTTATACAAAGTCCCTAAGTCTCTACTTAAAAAAAAATTAGCCACCAAGGGCCAGCCATAAGGGTTCAACCCCAAGGCACATGTGGGACTCGAGGTCGCCACGCCCAAGGGGGATCCCATGGGGCTAGCCCAAGAGGAGGTCGGGGCCGTGTATAAGCCCCGGGCCACGCATTGGAGTGTCAAGCCCTGCGTAGTGTGGGCGTAGGAGCGCGCCTAAAGGAAGCATGGTGGGCTCCAGTGGCGCGCCCGAGTGGCAGGGGTGGGATCAAAGCGCTCCCGCAAGAAGAACTCGGTGCGGGGCGGCACTGAGAGGGTTGGAAGTTCAATTGCGGTGAAGGGGGGAGCAACTGGTTGATAAACCGCGGAAAATCTGCTCGCCGTTTTGATGTGGGACGCGGAATAATCTCCAGGAGCGGATCCTGGCCGCACGATTGATCACGCGCCAGATCTCGGCCGCACATCTCATCGCGCCGCTCCCGTTCAGATCCAGGCCGTTGAAGAATATTTGATCGCCTGATCTGACGGCTCCCCGTCCGTCTTCAACCTCGAGCTTGCCCAAAGGCCACTCGCAGCCTCCGTTCGAACTAGAGGCCTCCCGATGACAAAATTCGAGCTCTCGGCCACCTTTGAAGGAGCTGAAGGCTCCATTGTGCTCGTCTGTCCATGAGGAATCCATTCATGCATAAAAATACACATGAATGCAATGGGAGAAGAAATTTTCATGAGGCCTAAGCAAACCGAAGGTGCGAGGCCACATGGAGTTTATGCTTTGCAGGAATCGGGATAAACAGAGGCATGCGTACGTTTCCATGCACATGCATGAAGAGGAAAATAAAGAAGGAGAACCTGTGGTGAACTGAGGAGAAAATAAAGATTTTCAAAATCTTGAAATACCCGAAAACTTCGAGGATTCAAATGTTTATCCACGCGGATTCAACAGAGGCCCTCTTCCTATAAAAAGAGAGGCCCATGCATCGTTGTTGCTTGCTGATGTGATGAAACTTTGATGATCCGTGAGTGTCTTTGCCTCACGAAGAAAGGAGCCACCATGCAAATTACTTGCGTGACTGTTGTCCCAAAGCCACCCGAGACTTTGAAGGTGTTACTTGCGTGCAACTCCTTAGCACGACAAGAAGAAGGAGGTGAAGTGTTCCCTGCACGCCTACTCCTTGCGCGGCAGGAAGTACCTGGGGTAGTAGCACTTTCACGCCCCATGGTTGAGGTGCCTTGCACCCGAGGCAGTGGCCCTTGCACCAAGACCCTGTCCAGAGGACTTGAGCGATTGAAGAAAGGAAGACATGCCACACCCCTTGCGCGCCGCTTGCATCTTGAGGTCTTGCGCAGCTGTTGAAGGCAGTAGGGAGTTCAGGTGAGGCAGTATATAACCTATAAGGAGAAAGAGGAAGAACACCCTATGGGAATTTGTGTGTGCAATTGAAGAAGAGGCCGTGTGTGTGCAAGAAGTGGAGTGAAGTCCAAAGACACACCTACGGGTAGTGTATGTGCAAAACAAGAAGACCACACCTAAGTTGTGTGTGTGTGTCTAAGTATATGAAGAAGGCCGAACCTAGTGTGTGCACTAAGAGTGTATACACTTAAAAGAATAAGTGGACATCCACACTAAAGAAGAACATACATTTATGTGTGTAATCAACAAAGAATAAAGTGTGTGATTCCAAGAAAGTGTGTGTGCTTAAAGTAATTGCACTCTTTGAGTGTTTATCACACTAAGAAGAAGAAGGGAAGTGCATACATGCATGCATGCACGTGCACACGTGAACAAGCGAAAATCTGGTTGTGTGCATCTGAGTTTACCAAGACCGGAAGTTCTTGAAGATAATTGAGAGGCCATGCAGTCAGTGCATGAAGTTGTGATGAAGTCAGACTGAGGCCAGACTGAATTTAAAGATATTAGTTGTCTTAGTATTCAGTAATTGAGAAGATATTGATCAACAGAAGTGATCAGAAGTGCTGATCAAGACCAACAGACCTTTTCAGAGGCTGTTGAAGATTCTTGAAGAGAGAGGCCATGTCATCCTAATAGAAAGGAGATAAATCCTGAACAAGACGAGAAGACCTGTTCATCACAAGTGAGCAGAGGTACAGAGCAAGGCCAGCAGTCTTTATCCCAGACTGATGAAGATACTTGAAGAAGCTTAAAGTGAAGAAGAGCTACTCGTACGACTCGAGGAGCCAAGAGAAGACCCTGTGGGACTCAGGGTGGAAGAAGTCTTCAGTGGGATTCTGGAGCAGGCCAGTGGGACTCTGGTAACACTGTGGGACGCAGTATAAAGACCCTCTTGTGGGACTCAGGAGAGATACAGTGGGATGCTGTATCGACCATTGTAATACTAACAGACTATAATGGAAGAAACCATGTTGGGGTGTATAACCAACATGGCAAGGACGTAGGCCTTTGGTGCCAAACCTTGTAAATCCTTGTGTCCTGTGCCTTTACATTTACTGCATCACTCGAGGAAAGGATGAGAGATACAAGAAGAGTGGTTTGAGGCTTTAACCAGCCATAGAGGTTTAATTGATAAGGAATCAATTAGTAAAAAGATTTAAGGGATCACTAATTCACCCCTCCCCCTCTCAGTGATTCACACTAATCTGGGCACTTCACATAGTGTTACTTTTGGATGGGTATTATTAAATGATTTTTCTTTTATTCATTTTCTTTTATCATGATTACTATTATGATGTAAAAATTAATAGGACATTAATGAATTAATGAATCAAAAGTAGACCCATAATATCAAATTTTATACAAATAATTTTATTTAATATATATATTAATAAAATTGATTGAACGTATTTGTTAATTTGTAATATGTTATTCTGTAATATGTTTATGAATACTGTTTTCATCATTGAACTTTTCATGAAATGTTATGTTACATGTAACTTAATGTAAGTATAGTCAAGGAATGAGATACTTGTGTTAGGTAATATGTATTGTTAAAGGGGTTATTCATCATGGATAATGGAATTCGTCAATGATATGTATTCCTTCAGAATTCATCAGTTTTTGATGATAAAACTACTCAGCATTATACAATATGTTAGTTTTAATAGCAATTTCTATTTTTTTCATTTTATATAATTGTTCTTTTTGAGAGGAATCATTTAATATACTAGGTTAAATGTTTGACCACACATATAGTGGTGAAAATTCTATTCCTACTCCTAAAAATTCTTTTGGATGCATATAAACATGTTCCCACACTGGCCACAATAGTTCTTGTATGAAAAATACATTATTATGTAGTAATTAATTTAAGAAGAGTTAAAAAATGAAGAGTAATTACGATAATACTTGATTTTTCTTGATATTTCTAGCCTCAGTATCCCTTATCCATCATTGGTACTAGAATATCTTAGGGTATTGATGATTTTATTACTATTATTAAGGTAATCATTAATATTGTTGAGACTATGGTGGATTTAATGATCCAGTTTGTTTCCATCAAGAATTATGGACAATCTTGGATAACATGGATAATCATGAACTATGTATGAAGTTACATTTGTAGAAATAATTTGGTAAACAATCTAGTATATCATCATTGGATATTTTAATTTCTAAAACAATGATTCTGGTTCTTGATATGATGATTTTATATATTTAATCATGGGATAATATCAATATATTCTTCTTCAAATCATTTCATATACATTCAACAATTCACATTTCATTTATTTGGATGTGAGGCCTATAAGGGTTGAGTGTTCAATATAAAACATAGATTAATGGTTAAAAATAATTATAGAATAATCTAAATGAAAATATATTCTGAGGTTCTACATATGTCTATATCTATTGAGAATGTTTTACATAAGAATATGAAAGATGTGATTCTATCTATCCATTTTGAACGGATGGGTGGGACTACGAGTGATGTAAAAATCAATTTTTCAAGTAGTAGATTGAGTAATTATATGGATTCATGAGATGTGTTAGTGGGAATATCAATGGTCATAAATTAGCATTATAAAACTAGTTGAATTATATTGTAACCCTTTGATTCAATCATATATATACAAAACAAAATTACATGTTTTTCAATGAATAACAATTAAATTTAATTAATGTCGTATTATAGGTAATGCTTATCACATCTATTCTAGATTATCATCCTTGGATTTCATTAGTGTGATTAACCAGACAAGGGGAATAATTTATATTACTAATATGGGAATAATGTATAACGATTTGATTCCATTGTGGTCAGTTACTCAATCAAACAAGGGGTCTCAAGGATTGAGTCTTCGAAACAATATATGCATAGTCTATACTATAGACCATGTTCTTCCTGACGATGTAGAGGGACATTCTATAATTTTGTGTACGGTTTTTATTTCCTCTATAAATTTTATTTCATTGGTTGATATTAGAGCTTTCCATTATATTATATCTAATATATTCATTTTAATATTATATGTTCAAGTTATGTTATCTTTCTAATTTCAATATCTTGATAAAACATTGTATATAGAATATCTTATATCTGTATATTTCCAAATATCCTATACTATATCTAATATAGTAATTTTAATATTATATGGTCAAGTTATGTTATAGGATTCTATTTTTACAAATATAAATAACATAGATTTATTATCTGGCATATAATACATCACCATTTTCCGAGTCTGCATTGATGGTAATAGTTGATGTGAACCATTCATGAGGACATATGGGATATGTTTATTTCTACCCATGAATGGGATATTATTTTTTGTAGGATTAGACAGATCATAAGGATGATTAGGGATATTGTGACTTATGTAGTAGGTTTTGATGTTTTGATAGAACATGAAGTAACACCATTTTATATTCCTCATATGGTTGAATATATTCCTGATGAATAACTAATAATTTTCCCATAAAAAATTTTATAGATGAATTTTTTTTAAAAAAAACTTATAAAACATGTGAAGAATACAAAAATGTGACAATATCATATTGAATTAGAAAATCTGATGTAATATAAGCCTCCATTTGAAATTTTTTAGGTGGTAGGATTTACCAAAAAGAAATTTTTCCCATGTAGTGATACAGATTATTTTCTAACAATGAAAACAAAAACCTTCACCTATACTTATACAATTCTAAGCTAAATAAATTAATTGTGAATATAGGAATACATATCCAATGAATGATAATTTGATATATATGATAAGTGGAGACTAATTGTTTTCCCTGGATGTTTGAAACCTGTCAAAAATTATATTTGGGTCATATAAAAGGATATTACATAGATAAGTTTTTAGTGTTAGTATAGATTATATGAGAATATTTTCGGTGATTTTCAGTTGAATAATTCTGTTATAATGTTTAACGATCTCAGGAATAGGATCTACCATCCATATAATAATTCTTTTTCTTGTTAATTAAATTATTATATTCTTACAAATTTGGTAGATTCATACTATAAAATATTTTATCTTTTTCAATAAATTAAAAAAAATATTTTAATATTTCAATGATTATTTTTTGATAACAAGATAAAAAAATGTACATAGACATGTGATTTCAGATACATTAATCTCAATTGATCCTATGAATGAATTGTTTGTAATTACATAGACATGATTATAAATTGTAATATAGATGTACACATTCCTCAGTTTATATGGGTATGTTAGATAGTTTATTACAACATTTCCTTGTTTCAAAGTTCTTATTAATTAGATTACCATGAATTTATGATGTTTGTGTGTATATATTACTGTGAAGAGGCATTCCTAGAGAAGATGTGGTTATAATCATCATCTTATATTTTTATCTTAAATTATCGTATGAATATATATATGGATTATCTCAATGCCAAAATATTAGGACTGAGATGTTTTTTAATCATAGAGATCTAGTTGATTGGAATGGGTCTCATTAATTATAAAATCATTGGTGAATATAAATTATGCATGACTTATATATGGATATTCCAATCCATACATTTAATTTATGGAAACATTATCACATTACTGACAATAATATACCCTAAATACACCACAAGTGATTGTAATATATATTATCTTTGAGGAAAGTAAATATTCAAACGTGGGATTTTCTTGAATGTATATAATCATGACATTTTTATATGAATTATACTTATGGAATGATTAATTTTGTTAAATATAAATTTTGTATGAAGGAATAGGGTACTGAATAAAGGCCCTTTCTAAAGAAATAGATATTTAAAATATTATTGTTGGAATGATTGTGGGTTGAATATATGAATAAACAAGTTATGATGTGGGCCATCATATTTATCAAATCTATGTTACAAGACCATTTAATATACTTCCATTAGTAATATTTATATTTTATAGTGATATTAAAATATTTTGGGGGAATGACAATATTTTTAGATTCCCTTTAGATGATGAAAATAATATTTATGTCTCTGGAAACTCATGTTTTGATAGTCAATGAGGGAAGAGAAGATAATAATATCTAATGGTTCATTGTGGACAGTGCTCCCAAAATCAATGAGGATGTACCATGATATTAGAATATTATATTAGTGTCCATATATATATATAAGGAATACACTAGTTTTGTATCACATGGAGTCACATATTATAGAATTATGGATGAGTATAATTGACTTAGAAGATGATATATGTTTCTTCTTATGATGATGAAAAAATGATGTGCTATAATGAATGAATTTTTTAGGGATTTCCCTATACCAGAAGTGGTCAAAATAATCTATGGGTTATGGTTGATCAAATTAAAATGTTTGGAAATTTTTTTTGATCTATGATTATCTTTCCAAATATGTGTTGGTAAGACACTATATATTACAAATAGTGTTTCTTAATAGAGTGCGTACATAAATTAAATCTGACCATGATGCTCGTTTTACATCAGAATTTTTTAGGATACTTGAATCGTATAAGGACTCGTGTGAATGAATGTATGGAATAACATCCACATAATTATGGAATATTGGTGTTTATGATCTATATTTTGGAGGATATTCATTATAAATTCTTCTTTAATTTTGATGGAGTATATGATTATCAACTGGTCTATGAATAGTGTGTGTACAACAATAATTATAAGTATTTTATTTTTCGTACACTGGTCAAGGATCATTATGTTCAATTTTTCACTGCTATGATAGTTTTGTGTACGTAAGGAAGCTATTATTGTGTTGAGTATTTACAAGGGTCCTAAAATTCGATCTCATTGAAAAAGAACACTGTTAGAAACCAAAAATAATATGTATAGATCTTATGTATATTGGAAAATATGTCCATTGGATTTGATCATGGTAAAATAGGAATTCTTATAGATCACATATTTTTTAGCTCAATAATAATTATAAAGGCATTGAGTGATGTCATCAGTTTATATAGTACCAGTTAAGATCATTTAAAATACTTGAATAGTGGTATGATGATTGTATCATCCTCCTTGGTGTCATAATATGTGTTACAATGTCATCATTTATCATCATCAGATTTCTAATCCCAATCATGTCCATGATATATAATGTTTGGTTGTTGTGATGAAACTATATGAGTCTTTTATAGTATAATTATATCGATTATTGAACAGGGTGAGGAGGTTTTGAGGATGAACACATTTCAACATGATTGGTTTATTTGTATAAATATAAATATTTAATATGGGACATGTGTGAGAGATTCAAATTCAAAATAATAACAGACTATGTTAATTTATTGGATATTCCATATAGGCTTCTTGAGTATTAGAGGTGTTTCAATATGATATTTGAAATACTAAGAAAATTTAGCAGTATGATATGTTTAAGAGTTGGTGTATCTTGTTTGTGTTTATCCAATTTTTATATATATGTATGAGGATTTTTTTTTCCAAAAATAGATGCATTGATGTAGTGGGAAACACCAATCACTATGGAGATACTAGTGTGACACCTACATGAGTGTGGAGGTGGAAATATCTTATGATGTACATGGTATACACCATCATGAAATTATAAAGGAATTTTCTAGTCAGTGGTAGAGCTTGTAGCATATTATTTTTATAGGAGTGACTGGCTATCCATAATGTAACTACTATCCAGGTGAAAAACACAATTGTTTCAATACAATGTCCAAAAGTAATACCCACGAGTTTACAAGTAGTGCCAACATTACCCAATCATTATGGGTGTTCCTATAATATTACTCTAACTATACAATTTATAATCAAACAAACATTTTTTACCCTCATTAGTATATAATGTACCCAATAAAACTCATTTATTTGATGTATGTATATCCATTTACCATCTTTTGTGTTTTCATCATCGATCTATTTGTTGGATCAAAAAATAACGTGTTTCATCTATACTATCTAAATTCAAATAATTTTATTAAGATTAATAAATATTCTAATCTCTATTTTATATAAATATGTATCCCATTAGAATACTATATATAATTCATTGTTGTCAGATATATTTATTTTTAATCTAGTTTATTTATGTCATTCACAATAATGGATATTGATATACAATTGATGGGAAATTCTAGTGGGTATTATTCTTGTCTATTCATAATTTAATGATAGTCCATGTAAATTTACGTAGGAGGACATGAGGTAGCAATACCTTCCCACACCTGTCATTTCTATAACATTTATTTTCATGATTCTAATGTTTGTGATTACCGATACTGAAATTTTAAAAAAATTGATATGGTATTCTTATGATTACTATATGGACAAGGTGTTATTCCATTGAGACCCACACATAGTGTTTTATAATTGTGTCATTTTTTCTATGCTAGGTTGTATGTAAATTAATTGATGGTTGTGTTTTTATATAATAGAGATAGGTTTATTATTATGGTTTTGATAGCCTATAGAGGTGGGGCATGAGACAGTATGATGTGAAATAATGATGATGGTGGGACTATGATACATGAAAAATAGTATGATGGAATTATGAAAGTACTAGAGATTAAGGTTGGTGAATATAGGTTGTGCGTCCAAACAGTAGATAGACAATTGGTCATGATGACCTATTGTGATAATCTAGAAGCGGTAGGGGTTGATAGCATTGTTTATATACCATAGGATAAAAAAGGTTTTTTTTGGCCTCGTGTATCGACTATGATCTTGATTTGATATCATCCTTGATCCAATATTTCTATTCCCTATGAATTCATAACCAATATGTGAAAAAAAAAATTTCATTCAATGTGGAATATCCTTTATAATTGTATATATATGAACATGGAAGTTTGGATGGAACATGAAAACATGATATATGATTGGTTCATTACATATGAATTAATATTCCTTCATAACATAATAATGATATATAAGTTCACATCAAGTACTTATTTTTTGGTGGTGTCATACTAGTTTCATACTCACACTCAGCAAGGTCATCTTCATGTACGTGTACAATTCATTGCCACAGATCCCACTATGATCGAGTTCTCTATGTTTGGGAGTTCAGTAGAAGGATCATGGATGAATGAGGTGATGAAATAATAGACAACATACAATCATATTAGAGTATCAATTTAATTTACTAGTTTATTATTCATGGGTTAAACTACCATATTTATGTATTATGGTTAATAATATTTGGCATGGATTCCATTAACAATATATTGATCTTTCCATTTTTCCCCATTACGTTGTTCTATGATTGTCATTATCATTTTTTAGTGATTCCTATATATGAAATTAATTAAATTTTTCATAATTTCATGATTAGATCATACAAGGCCTCATTGATAGTTAGCCACCACTGAACTATACGGATTTGTCAATGAGATCATGGGGATTACTAGTGAGGATTGGGAGATCGGGTACAGAGTGTTACATAATTTTAATATTAATATAATATACATTGACAATCATCTAATGATTAGAAATAGATATAAAACACTATTAACATAATTTTATGATTAATGTGTTTTTTATAAAATAAATATTTCAAATAAATGTTTTATATATTCATCAAAATGAAAAAATTCACTTATTAAATGAATAATTTATATAAAATATTATCCATATTATAATTTATTATATCATTATTTTGTAAGAATTATTAACATGTCCTTTTTTGATATAAATTACATGAAAAGTAATTAATCATTTTAAATTGGATTAATGAAGGAGATAAAAAATGAATTATATTAATTATATTAATTTTTTTTCATAATAATTCTAGAATTCATTTTCAATCCAAATACATATAATAATGTTATCTCTATTATAAAATAGTTATTTGAGAAAACATTTACAAGGTAATTCATTGTAAATGTTTATTTTTATAAGGTAAAATTATAACAATGTATGAATTGTATTATTATTTATTAAATATATTTACATTATCTATTTAAATATTACAAAATCTAATTAGTCAATATAAAAATTTTATATTACAATCATTATTATCTTATTAAAATAATATTATTTTGACATTATTCTATATTTTTATTTATTCATATTTTATATAACTTAGTTTTTGGGATGGTTATACCACTCACTTGAACAATGATTAATCATTTTCATCAATATTAATAAAAATATGAAGTTATAGTGTTATGTTTTACTAATAAATAATTTTAGATATTCTTCCATATAACCCTTCAGAAATATAGACATGAAATGAAAAATAACCTCTAAAAATATATCAAACGTATGTATATAACATCTATTGAAATTTTAGAGGATATATACACATGATAATGAAATAAATACAAATACTCAATTCTTATGTAAGTATATAAAAAATGGAACAATGAATTTATCAATATTAATTTTGAGAAATGAAATTTAAAAAAAAGGGGTAATGATAATTTAAAAATTAATTTTTTCATCTTCATAAGATAGAAAAATCTATTTATACATATATCAATATGAATTTTGATTCTTTTTATACATTGGGTGGATTTATATTTGAAAAATAGGAAATCCAAGATAATAGTTATCTTATATCAATATCAATTAATTGATATATAATAAATCTTCATCAAATTAATGAATCTATTTATTGTAAAAAATACATTATGATTCCATTATATTTTTAATGTACATAATTTCCGAGTTATTTTAAATTATTTAATATAATGTTATTTTTCATTTCTTCATAAGTAATAAAAATTACATTACAAGTGTTTTCATATTAATTATACATAATTAACAAACCTATCATGTTTAGTGGATAATTTCATCTATATATATTTTTTAAAAAATATTTTATTAATTTTATCACTATTAACAATAAATTTATGAGTTTTTAATTTTATTTTATCATTTTATCATTTTTTGTTTAAATATAAATATTATAATAGGGGTGTTTATAATAAATTATATATTCATTTAGCCATATTATTTGTACTCAAATATTTTCTATAGATTTCCAAATTTTCAACATTCTCTATATTTCAATGTAATTTAGTAATTTATTTCAGTGATATTGAAATTCATATTAATCACTTAAAAGTAAAAATTAATATTTAAATTATAATGAATATTCATTTTAAATATAAAAATTAGCATGATACATTAAATATTTTCATCAATTATAATGTTCATTCATAACAGTTTGGTTTTTAAATTAAAATATATATACTATTATTGACAAATAAAATTTATATTTACCACTATTTTAATAAGAATTTTACAAATATTAAATAAATTTATGTTTTATTTAATTATTTTTTTATTAAGAATGGTGTCCTTCCATTTCTATATATTTATAATCGATCACAATGCATTCCATAAAATGAAGCACAATTATAATTTTTTTTCCAATTTTAGGATGTAAAAAATTTAAATTAATTTTTTAAAATTATTCTATTAGATGATTAAAATAAATTTAAAATTGATATATAACAATAACATTATATATAAAATATAATATCTTAATCTATGTCATTTTTATTGTTTTACACAAACATAGATATATATATATACATATATCCTTAAATGGTCTATCTTATATTAAAATATATTTCATGTACCTCCCACTAAATCAAAATAATTTGAAATTATTCCTAGATATTTAATTTTCAGTATCAACTAATAAAATTAATTATTTTTTCTTATGTAACATCATATTCATAATTATAAAAACAATACCATTTTCATGGGTTATCAATTGTATACATTTTTTCAATTCATGTTGCACACATATGTACAATCTATCAATATATTATGGGTTGGTATGATATATCACATCACATCATTTGAAAATGATATATATCATATGTAATATCAATGGTTTGAGATTTGGGAAGCATGATCCACTAATTATAAAATATTATGATTCATAAATAACTACTTTATATGATTGAATATATGTTTCCTTTAAATTATTATGACCAAGGATTTGATTCTAAACTAACTGTGATATGATTTTCTATATGGACTACCATTCCATATGATATGATTTTATATTCATATAGATGATCTTCATTCTTATATTATTATTATTATTATTATTATTACATTCTCATGTTCCAATATTGTAATTCCATAGTATATTTTTAGAACCCACTACACCACCAACATCTCCAATGATTTCTATTATGTTGGCCACAAATGATCACCTATAATTATCCATTGTTTTTTCAATATAACTAATGAAAATTAATGTGTAATTTAATAATAATACCATGTAAATCAAAAAAATCACATAAAAAACCATTATATACAATAATATTAAATTCATCAAATATGACATAATAGCCACAATGAATGGAAATATCTCATAAATATATCCCTCAAAATAAAATACCACTTCAAAATATTAGGAAATAACTATAAAAATATCTCTAATCAATGACATAGTATGTTCATTATCAGACCATAATCACTCTCTATAAACATAAAAAAATATTAATATATAATTTCCAAAATACATTTATTCTCTGAAGAATCCTATTAATATCATATCATTAATTTTCGTATTAAGAGTACTAAATCATTACTAAATAATAAATTTTAATAAAATGTATATAATTTTTTAGCTAAGTTCTATATATACCATGTCTCACTCACCAAATATTTTATTATTGCATATAACCATAATATCATAAGAATATATGCTATGCTACATGATAAATAATTTCCATTAATTTTATCTCCCTCATACCCCCAAAAAAATTATTGTTATCCTAATAAATACAAAATATGTTGTCTAGTACATAATATTACAATTTCAGTGAATATAAAATATTTAATTGTTTTATGATCATTAATAAACGCATCGTCCAATGATAAGAAAGATTATTTCAAAAAACTGATCAACACCAGACATAATAGGTATATCACATAATAATCCCAATAAAGTATCCTAAACATTATAGAAATAAACCTCATATTATCCTCCAACAAAAACCTTCCTAATAACATCATGTCCTAACTCACTCTGAATTGTTTCATGACTAGTGGTTCTCCTATCCTAGGACCACCTTCGTATACGCCAGACACCACAATCATATAGTAGAGGTGTTGGGTGGTTAAATTAAGAGACTATGTCACCTATATGTATATGTGTGATAATATACATAATAATAATACATCATCTATACATATAAATTAGATTACATGGAATAAATAAACATGAATCACAAAAAATAAGTTAAATGTTATATAAAAACAGTAATGATCATTGAATCAAAAATGAAATAGTTCTAAATGGGGTGGAATAACATATATAAATAAAATTTAATAAACAAAAGAAGTAAAATGTTAAAAAATATGTATAATCCTATAAAATTCTTATGACCCACCAACTCATGAAAATTAAATACCATATATGTTTCTCAATTTCAACAATGAAAAAACTAGGACATAGCTCTACCAATTCTAGAAAAAAAATGATAGTTTATCTGCGTACTAGAGTCAAAATATAATCCATGCATGGTGTGAGTACAAAACAATATAGGTGAAAACAAAAATATATCCTTTTTTCCAAAAATTTAGTCAAATTTTCATGTTACATTTTATGAATATAAAAATTTATGGAAATAAATAGAACTCAATAATTATATATTTTCACAATCTAGGTCATTCATTCTATCTTCTTTCCATACCAAATTGTCTCCTAGTACACCATGATGAATGTGAATAAAAATATATAAAAAAAATCATTTCAGGGGGTTTTATTTATTATCAAAATCCACCTACAATTTTGTTTTTATTGATACAAATAATATCATTAAATAAAGACTTATCGTTCCTGCAATTGACCATCAATCATTTTTACTTTTCCTTATTATCAAAGAAAACTATATAGTGTTACATTTCAATAAAATAATCAAATTATGATTAATTTTATATTATTTAATATCATATACCTATATAATATGAATTTATATTTTCTATCATAATACTTCTACAATGGTTTATTTCAACACATAATAAATGTCCCCCCAAAGGTATATTTCTATATAGATAATACTACAACCTCTATGAGGGAATATTACATATCAATTCATAAATTCCATATAGAAAATACTAATAATTTTAAAATCAAATCAAATTTTGTATTATATATCATATATAAATAATATACAAATAAGGGTTATCCAGAAACTCAAACCCAAAATTATAATAGGTTTCACTACTCATAAGGGTTTAACCAAAAATCAAATTTCCAATACTAACACTCTATACTAACTTTCTTACTATGTTGTTATATTTGATCATAAATAATATACCCCTAGACACTAGTAAATGTTTTCCCGTTAATGGTTTTCAACAGGGGTGACCTATAAAATATAAATGATTGGAGGATCCATATATAGGGTATTATATGATACTAAATGTATGGGGATAACAATAACCTCACATATGCATTAAAATATTGCTTAATAACATGACTAACACAGGGAATCATACCCATCACATGGAAACACATTCTAACATTATCCTATTGGGATTGCATATTAATGATATCAATTCCATTAAGTTGTAGTAATTTTGGTAAACTCGCCAATAGAAGCTACATATACACTTTTCTATCAATTATTGATGAATAAAATTTTAACAAAAAATTCACTCTCCCTTAACGTAGTCCATCATTCCTAATGGGTCTATGGTGTCATAAGGTACATGGTATTATCTATTTGGGAAAATAAATTTCTAGAATAGAAATACAAGTAATATTATATATTATCAACTTGAATTAATTTTGATTTACAACACAAATGGGGAAATATTTTAATGAAATCACATTATTCTTCCCCATTGCCATTTTTTGTGAAGACATCAAACCGATGAACTAGATATGATGGGGCCTATGTGAATTTTTATTATATATTTTTAGGTGATCATGTTAGTTTAAAATTATAATTTAAAATTTTTTAATGAAATTTTATTAAAATATTCAATTAATAAAATTTCCCCATACAACATAGTGGATAAACCATACATATAGATTATTAAAATGAACATAAATAATGCAATAGGTCTAGTTTAACAACACATACCTAAAAAAATAAAAAACCTTTCATATTTATGAAATAGCAATTATTTATAGAGATTTTCAATGATTGGGAAAGATGACACCGAATACATAGGCTCATATATTTGTCTATGAAATCTCAATTATAAATAAAAAACTATAAATAATTATGTATTATAAAATAAAAATATAAATCATTAAATTAATTTATTTTATTAAAATATATAGGAAAATTAATATAGATAAATAGCTAAAAACAATCTGTGATCCACCTCATAGAGACTAAATTACATTATTCAAAATCTCTTAGTAGAGAAAAATTCCCATCATACCGAGCCTATTCCATCATGATCATTTTGATAATATTAAAAACGATACCATGGAATGAAATTAGATTGAACGTTGGTATGTATGAATAAATATCCTTATAGGATGGAACAAAACCTGAATTTACCTATAAATATATAAAAACACCCCAAATACATGGGTTATTGAATTTGGGATTTGAGAAGATAGCTACCACTTAGATGATCCTTATTGTGAGGAGGAGAGAAATTCCCCATACAAAACATTTTATGGAAAAAGTTATCAATATTCTGATATAATCAAATTTTTTGACAAGTTAAATCAGGTTGGATATAAAAGCTTTGAAATAACTAAATGTTTCCCAATGGCTAACTAGAATCTAGTCAGAGGTTACAATAGTGAGCTTATTGCAATTTTGACAACACTAAGAGTCCCCACTACATAATCAATATCCCTATGTCCAATAATAATAAAAAATTACATAAAAAATAAAATTCACTTTATGTTAAATATCACAATTTTAAAAGCCTAAATCCAATTAGAAATAAAACCCCCAACAACCAAAAATTCTATTTTCTACAAAAAATTCAAAACTCAAACCATAATAGTCATTAAATATAAAACCTATATATCTTCACATAAATAATTTGAATGTTGTATATGTATCTTATATTCAACACATTTAATAATTATATCCTATATGATCACACATACGTCGATCTATGACAACCCAAGACACTCATAGATGGTAGATCATGGAATATTTTATATTAAACTATTTATTATTTTACTAGATAATATGTCTCCTAAAAAACCACTAACTGAAAAAAAAATTAAATTATTAAGGTTCCTTGAGTTTGGTGGCATGAAAATAATATATTAAGAAAAATAAAATTTTTATTCATAAATACATAATTATTTTATAATGGATTTGCAAAAAAATAAAATTAACTCACTTTTCATGAAGAATATTATATCACTACCTCATGCAACAACACCAAAAAATTATTATACCACAAAAAATCCATCAATTTCTATAAAACAATAACAAACTATTATAATTTTTGACTAAAGTCTTCAAATTTTAAAATTTCGTGATTTTCCCTCAAATCCACATTATATTATTTGTTTTTTAATTATATTTATTAATGAAAAAAATTATTAAATACTTTTATTCATTTAATCTAGCCATATACCATTCACATCATGCACTAAAGCATAATTTTTTAGATAAAATATCATATTATTTCCCGTAAAAATACCATTTATATATTTATTAAAAATTTAATATAAAAACTTAATAATATTAATAATCAAAAAATAAATATATATGTATACATCTCATTGGAAAAAAACAATAATAACCACACATCACTTTCTCTTTCCACATAGTCATATATACAATTGTTACTCATCAAAAACAACACCCCTCTTACAAAAAATTGAAAATAATAAATTATAACTAATTAAAAAAACATTATACAACCCAAATCCACGCATCAAAAATCCATGGTTAGGTATATTCCATCCATATATCATAGTAATAAAATCAAATAAAATGGAACATAAATTTTTTAAAACAACAAACATAATCTAAAAAATTTAATCCTTTCTCAACATTATTTTACAATCTCATGATTTTTTTGTCTTATCAGTTTTATATTTAAAATAAGTAGTAAATTATTATATTTATATGATTTTTAAATAAGTTTATGTTATTAAATTAATTAAAAAAATTCAAAAATACAATATGTTTCTAGAGAAGAACTTATATTCCATTATAGGATTAGGAATCCAAAAGTATCATATATAAATTACAAGACCATTGGAACAAATAAAAATCACCCCATTTCAATAATTTGATATGCTCGGATAATATATTCTAATGATTTTATATCCAGTAATTATCTATGGAGTTGAAAATCAGTAATCTACAACTTCATACACAAAAAAAAGAGGGTTCTCCAATTTCATACATAAACTAAATAATTACTACTAGTGCAGTATATGAAAGGTCATAAGAGATGGTCACAAGGATGATATAACAATAATTAATTCTTAAAAACTAATAAATCATTATTATGACCTGATTTTTTTAAATGATAGACAATTATGAATGAATAAATATATTTTCAAGTAATGTATCCACAGAAAACACATTATCTTACAATTTATTTTCAAAGTGATATTAGTTATAACATATTAGATTTTTAGTTATTTCTATCAACCATCAACATTGATAATATATCAATAATACAATGGTCACATTCTTTTTTTATGACATGTGTTAAGATAAATCCAATTAGATTGTACAAAGATAGTGATTGTCTCGAATAGAACAAATACCTTAAAAAATTATATTAATGTTGTTGAGGAAGAGAGTATCACATTTCATTTTTCTATACTAATATTTATTTCATTATAATATTTAAATAATAAGTTTGATAAGAATTAATTTTTTACACATAAAACAATAATGGTGCCCATCAGGAAATGAGTTGATTCAATAAATACACTTTTTTATATAAATTTACTGTTTATTGAAATATATTATATTTTTATGTTTTTTTATTATTAAAAAATAATTTAAAAATCATTGAATATATATTTTCTAGATGCAAAATGTAATTTTTATAACTATCTGAATGCAATTATTTGAAAAAACAATTATTTTTCAGAAAATTGTTATTTATTTTTTATGTGTTATTTTTATTACTTATATAATTACTTTTCTGAGATTAATTTTATTTTTGAAATTATTAGGTCAACATTTTCCAATTTGGATTTTTTTGATATTTTTCAAAGATAGTGAACATTTTTTCTAAATTAAATATAGTATTAATATATGTTATTTACCATGACATAATAATGAATAAAATTGATGTAATATATTCCATAAATCATATCCACAAACTAATTTTAGTTTTCATTTTAAATTTTTTTTCTTTTTGTTTTTATTTTATTAATTTTATAATGCATTACTAAATGTCCCAACACATATATTTTAATTTATGGATATACGAGAAACTCTTCATAAACATTACTTACTAACATGTCAAACATTTTATTGATTAAATATGTTAAATTATAATCCTTATAAATAAGTGATGTACAATCATCATTAGAAGAAACCATCAGTGAACCTTGGGATGATTTGTTGATTAGAAAACATTCTTAGGCAGAGTCAAAAAAATATTTTATAAAATTATGAATTAATTCATATATATAAATCTATATAAATCACTGAATCTGAAATTCCCCTTTACTCAAAAAATAATGTGAAAATTTTATCTCTAAAAATCAATCACAAAAATACCCCCATGTTTCTGATACTATCATAATTTACCTCTTCCATATTTCAGATGTTCCCTCTCCGTGAAAGGGATCACATCCTTATCCTATTTATTCTTGTACCTTATTTGGTCATTACAATTGATTTAAAATTCTACAAGTTGAAATATGACATTATACAACCCTGTTACATTACTTATGAATTTAATGTGTTAACATACCCATTTAATACTCATTAAATAAAATATAAATCAGATTGTACTGCCCATATAGTACATAAATTATATATACATTTCTCATTACAATAATTTTTCTAGAGAATAAGAATCATCATTTACACTCATGTGTATTCACATAGATCTATATATCATAAATTAATAAGTAATTTATATTTATTATCTAAAAATAAATTATAATATGAATAAAAGTGATGAAAAAAAATTATTTTGTATAAATAATATTTCTAAGCTATGAATGTATATGATATAAAGTTACATTCGGGCCAAGACATATATATTCATAAAATGAATTGGTAAATGATTATTTATTATGTATTTTGTAAGGTATTTTCGAGTGAACCTATTAAATTTTGTGAATTTTTCCACGTTCTTATGTTTTCAAGTCATTTTACCTGTACATATTTTAATATCATGAGTTATTTTGTTCCAATATCCCATTTTTACTTGATTTTACCATGTTATATAATTATTTACTACTGAATAGTATTTTTGCATCTTTTTTTCATTGATATTTCTATGTACATATATGAATTACTTCAATCATGTTATTATATGATAATTTATTTCGATTTATATGTCACCCAATTATTGTATATTAACCTCAGTTATCTTGTGTAGTTTTATAAGATACATCAAATTTATGTGTATATTGTGATTTTTTTTAAAAATATGTTATTATTTATCTTATAAAATGTTTTATAATATTTTTGTAATTACCCAATTACACTATATGACATCCTCACCTGAATCATCATGTCCGATTAAGAATGACATGTGACCATATTTGTGTCTCATTGTATTAAAGAGGTTTTGAACTAGCAATGAAGGTATGAGTATGTAAGTATATAGATTATACCCTCAATATCCTATTATATAATCAATAATCAACAACATCAAAATCGAAATAATCATAGTAACTATATTCAAACGTTTTTTTGAAACACATATAATAAAAAAATAATCATTTATAAGTAGAAAGAATATCATGCAGAAAAAACTGATAACGTAAATAAATAAAGGGTGTATCCTTCTGATTCATTCACAACATGTTACTAGATCCATTCCCCTATTCTCAACTATCCACTAGAAGGCACATTACCTTAATAATATCCCAAATGTAGTCTACAATATAATAGGGATGAAAAATTAGGGACAGTGCAAGACTAAGTATCACACCATCAACACATCCTTAACATAAGTGTTCAATTAAAACAATATATGTTATAATAAAATAAATTTTTACAACCAGGGTAATAGAAAATAAAAAACTATGTAGTATTTTTCTATCCATGATGACACAAACCACCATATGTACCTACTTCGGCTCGATGTCAGTCTAATAATAAAGATGTCATAAAAATAATGTATTATCTATGTTGCTAATGAATCATGCTTCTCGGTGTTGTGTGATCATGAAAATAATCATAAATTATCATCATGATGGTGATGTTGTATTTATATTCTAGCTATGTATAGCCATTCTACATCCCATATTACTCGACTGAAAAACTACAGATGAAGATCTATTTATAATCCCTTAGTCACTGAGGCATATACTATTGAGTGATATCTTTTCGGGATCCTTCTTTATTCAAGTAACATTCTACAAATAGATTTCAAATCATCGCCCCTTGTTGATTAATTAAATAATCGGTATTGAGAGATAATCCTCAAACTCTAGCCATATTGAATCAAAAAATATATAGGATTCATCGTTGTATCCCTATTCGGTGCATTATTACATCATTATATTTTTCTCAAGTTATATGCACTCCCCCTATAAGGAATAACAAGTCACAATGGTCCACATTTTATTGTCTCCAATAACAATACCAAATTGATTACATATCATGGTATGATACACAACCAAACATATCATCTCATCATAAGTAATATAGAACACACTATACTTATGGAAAGCATTAACATGAATAACAAACTTAATGGTACTGAGGTAAACAAGTCTAACATAAGTGTTTCAGGGAAATTGGCACAACTACATGTGATCATAATATATCATTGACATCAAAATAAGTATACACAGAATTATATTAATGGAATCAATTGTGAATGAGCCCAAAAGTTATGGAAATTCCTACAAAAAAATCATTATCATCAGTGGCTAGGATAATCCATCATGTGATGTTTGATACAACTCATCATACTCTATTAAAATAAATCAAAGACCCATCAATTCTTCATGTACATAATGGGTTCCTAAAACTAATACCAATTGTTTTATTTAAATATTAAAAAATATACATGCAATGATACATTAACTTCCATTAATAAATTCCAAATCATCTTGTTATAATTATCATTTCATAAGTATTTCATCTTGTTATAATCATCTTGTTATAATTATCATTTCATTATAGTTATATTATGGTAATATCTCTTAAATTGTCCTGTTAAAATCATATATTAATTAATTCTTATAAATTACTTTTTTATAGTTATATTTACATAAATTTACATAAATTATCCTTTTGAAATTATATATTGATAATTTAAATGAAAATAAACATTTATAATTATATTTTTTATGATTTTTTTAAATTATCTATCTATAAATATATTTTGGTCATATATTAGAAAATATCATTTATAATTATATATTGATAATTTTTAATAAATTTAATTTTCAAAATTATATTATAATTATTTCTCTTTAATTATCATTTTATAATTATTCATTTATATTTTTCAATAAATTATCTATTTTTAATTATTTTATTATTGGGTCCCATAAATTGTATTTTAATAATTTCATTTTGAATTATATTTATTATGTATCCATTTATTATTATAATTATCATAATTCATATAACATTTCCCTATTATAATTATCTATGATAATTTACTATAAATTATACATTATAATAATATTATAAAAAATTTACACAAATTATCTTGTTATTATTATATTATTATATTTTTTCTAAAATTATCCTTTAATAATTAAACATCAATAATTTATCAGAAATATAATTTTATAACTATATTTTGATAGTTCCCATAAATTATCTATGTACAATTATATATGGATAGATTTACGGAAATAATATTTTTACAATTGTCCGTTAATAGATTATTGTGAATGATCTTTTATTATTGTCTTTTGATAATATAATTTGAAATTATACTTTCTTAATTTTTTTAATAAATTCCATTATTTATCCTATATAGTTTATTTGATAAATTTATTGTAAATATGTTATTTAAAAATATATTTTTTTTAATTTGTTACAATTTATCCTTTTATAAATATATATTATAATAATATCTGATAAATAATTTTCCACTGATAATTATATTATAATAAAATCATATTAATTATTATTTGATAATATTATATAATTTCATTTTAATCATCCTTGTAAATAATTTTTAATTAGTTTTGATAATGTCGGGCCATTATTCAAAGAAAAATAATTATAATTATTGTTTATCAAATATCATTTATTAATCTCTTTATAATTCATGAAATTACACATTGATATTATTATTTTAATCAATTATCCCTAACCACACATTTATATCATTAATATATATATATATATATATCTTTTGATAATTTATTCAAAAATCATTATTGATAATCCTATTAATTTTTTCATTTGATAAAATTTAAATTTGTAATTTTTCTTTCAAGATAAAACAATTTCCATTTCATTATTTTTTTATTTATAATTTTATAAACATTCATGGATAAATTAAATAAAAAGCAGGTATGAGAAATACCATGAGCGCCACCTGACCACCCAGGAACAACCATTTCTGGATGTTGACATCGAAAGGGATTGATGCCTCAAGAAAATGTTTTTATAAACTATATAGAGATTCCATGTAGGGAAGTATACATGTAATTATAGACAACCCAAATTTATTTGGTTTGAATGAAAGTTTAACTTAAAAACCTTGTTTTAATCCATTATTCGACATGAAATTGAAATTAATGTTGTTTATTTACCCCATTTAAGCAATTTATTATTTTTTAATCAGAAAAAAATTATCTCACTAAAGCATTATAAATATCCTTGTTCCATTAATGGTGGTTATGCATGAAATGGGGATGAATTTGAACAAAATATTTTAATTAAATTAATGAAACTAATTATTTTAAAAAATTATAAAAACAAAATTGGTGACCTTAGAAAAACCTTGATGAATATTAATGTTTTACCTTGACTAGGGCGAACCCTACATTTTGATGAAAATAGTTTTCTTGTATTGGTTATAAAATGAACTGTTTGAGAAATATTAATTATAATTTTTAAAAAATAGAATAAATAATTAATTTAATTTTAAAAGGATTTTAACGCATGAGATGTTGGAAAACATCTGACATGCATAAATTGAATGCCCCGCCTAGTTTAAAACCTAGGTATTTGACCCAATGATGTTATCAGAATTTTCATGTAACTGTCCAATTTTTTTAAATTAAATTATTTTCAAAACAAATATATGAATTTTTAAAAAAAACATTTAATCGCTTGTGAGTTATCTAAACATCTGATTCTTACATATTGTATATTATATGTTAGGTAAAAAGAAAATCTTGGACCTAACAGTAGTCTCAGATTTCTGATATAATTGAACATTTTGATTTCATTATATTTATTTGAATAAATAGTTTGCACTTAATAAAAAATGATTTATATTATTATTCCTTCCTCGCTATGACTATATGGGTGTAACAATCTCACACCATCATAGTGTCCGACTACTAAAATATATGATTTAATATTCAGAAAATATAGGTATTATTTCACCATTCTATAAATAATATACCTAAATTATTAAATCATTTCACTTGAGATATCAGTTTTTATATAAAATGCTTATAATTAAATAAAGACATTGTTTTTTATTAATTTTTCAAAATATGGGATATTAAAATTCTCTCCATATATTAAATTCTTATCCTAGAGAAGTATTTATACATATTGGTTATGAGGAACTCAGTCCACTGATTTTAAATATTAGACTCATGTTCCCAAATTTCATCATAGATGCTCCCATGCTGCCACTAAATCCAGATGAGGGGTACAACATTTCCTTGCAACACCTTACTAAATTTATGTATGAAATTAATTGAAAAATTAGTTTATTAAAAGTCAATTTCCATCTTAACATCCTCCAAATAATATATATATATATATATATATGTGTGTGTGTGTGTGTGGGTTTGGTATATACCTTTGAATATGTCACCTGTGTAACACAATTTTCATAAATTTATAATAAGGAGGGAGTTATAGAATATAATATCATGTTTATATCTTCTAGGTGATTTAAATGTGTTCAAAAATAATGAATTTCTAGTTTACCCACCTAATATATATATCTCCAACCCAACTGTGAAGTCAATCACTATAAGACATGATCTCCCACAGTGTAATCTGTGAGCCTCCTTCTATGGTTGGAATACAATCATATTCATCAATGGGAGGTAATCAACCTATTCTTTATCTAATATACTATATCTGAGGTCTACTATACCATGTTGGGGAAAAACAATACAACCTCATCCCCTCATGATATCACAATAGAGACTGACAAGAACTCTAATAAATAGGCTCATAAGGTGTCATCTAAAATGAATCTTGATAACTGTTATTTTATACAAAATCAATCCTAAAAAAGTGATTATTCCATAATCCCCTATGGTCAATAATACAAGAATGAATATAATCATCCAATAAGTGTATATTTTGCTCAGAATTTCCCCCAATTTGAGGATTTTACACCATGCTCAATCCCAGATATGCCTAAGATAGTTCATAATCCAATCCGAATGTGACGTAAATTTTTTCACTCAACCCAATCCTTCTGTATCTGGTTTATATCCCTTAACTGAAAATATATAAAATGAAATTTTAGTTTGAATAAATAATAAATATATATCAAAACATATAGTGTAATGAATACTTTATATTGAAGACGACATAATCTAGATCCATGCTCTGTGTAGAGTTTTTCATCTCATGTTTTTGAAATAGTTAAGAAACATTAGATACTACCTTCTATTATTGAATCTTCTACACTCCTAGACAAAGTCTAATTCCTCAAAGTACACTTCAAAACCAATAATAATATTTGGGAGTGTCAAAATTCAATTTTTCATCAACCTTATCATTAACAAAAGGAAATTCACATCACATTAGTTTGACCAGGGTAACGTCACTCATTTCTTCATTAGCACTTTCAGCGGTGTCGATAATCAAAAGAAGTTAGTGATAAATGTTCAATAATATATTTATAATCCTAAAAATCTATAAATATCATTTATACGGGGATGTTTCCGGGAAATTAATTCCTTAAATATTTTTGGGCCTATTGATATACCGGTCTCATAGACAATATTTCACTAGATCTTTACCACTGAAATCTAGAAGTCATAATTCGATAGCATGGTGTAATATATTTGTTCACAAAGCATACCCACGACAATATCAGGGTTCATAACATGTTTCTCTATAGTAGGTGAGAAGAAACGGGTTTCATCTTTGAGAAATATTATTAAAGATTATATGTATTGATGAAAGATCATATTGATGAGGTTGATGAACACTACAAGTGCATTTCTCAGGCCGCATTACATCACCATGTACTCATACATTTTATACGTTATTCGAAACTATATCTTTGAAATATCTTTCTCTATAACTCACAACAAGTGACTGCCTAATCCAATATTAAATATACATAAACACAAGGACCCCCCTAGATTTTTGAAAAGATCGTCTATTGAGGGAAATGGATATTGGTTCTTGATCATCACATCGACTAGCTACTGTTAATCAATGCATAACTAATACCTTTTCTATACCTTCTTGGAAGCAATCCTATTTGAAAAACATGATAAATTATTCATTTTTATAAATCCCTTTGACTCCAAATTATTTAATGTCTCTTCGATCTCCTTCATCTTGGTTGGAACCATACGATACATAGTATCAAAATGGATGCACACCTGAAAGAAATATCAGTTTAACATAACCAACTGATCCCTTGGAGTTTCTAATATTTAAATGTTCAACTCATTACTCAGCATGTTGAGGGCCTCTGATTCCTTATATGTATGAAGAGTGTTGTAATGGATGTAAGGTAATATTTGACCATAGTTCTAAACTTTTATATCAATGTGAGACAATAAATTAATGACTTTAGATTGAATAGGATCTACTACATATAAAAAGGGCATGTGTGGGAGAATGATAAACTATATTATCCTACATATCTAGTGGTAACACTAAAACAACATTCCATAAAGTTTTATTTCTTCCATACTAAAATCAGTTATTTATGACTATGTAGAGATGAAATCTATTGTAATGTGAATGAATAATAATTTAAAATATGTTATGTCGATAAGATAATTCTTAATCCTTTAATTTGTTCAAACAAAATTTCCCTAGGATTCTACCCATATGACAAGGTATACTTCTCATACCACAGACCACTGTGTATTTTCCTTCATGTTGGAGAAATTCATCACATATATACCAACACAACAACATTATGTATTGAACTAATTAATTCGATTAACGTTATGTCACACAAAATTGAGACACAAATATATAACATATAAAAATAAATCCTAAATAGATATCAAGAATACAAAAAAATTGTTAATAAATTAATCCACCTCACAAAAATATGTATATATTTATAATTTTAACCAACATTCCTAGTCATGATACATGAACATACAAAAAATATCATAAATGACACATAAAATCTTCCATGTTGTCCAATGTAAGTTTAAAAAGTTGTAATAGAAAAACATCATTACCCTCAGTTTATGGAAACAAAGAAATCGATTATGTAGTGCTGGCCAGGCACCGACAAATCTCCCATTGTTATGTCATAATGTTTTATCTCTAATTTATCATTTTCCAACCACTAGATAATAGCATGTTATATTTTTTTGACCTCGGATAAAATTTTATAACATACTAACCTGAATCATCGGTTATGATCTAAAATTCCACATGACCTCATGCATGTCTCCCATGTGTAAGAAGATAGTGAATAGAATCAGGATTGTGAGTCTATAAGTGGGGATACTATATGCTCAATATCATGTCATAGGATCTATAAAAAATAATAAAAAATAAATTAAATAATCAGACTAAACATGTGGAAATGTTTTATGTAAATGCATGTAATACAATAAAATCATATATCATAAGTGGAAATAATGTCCATAGGAAATAGAAGATAATGTAATTAAGAATTAGTGGATCATTGGGGGTTAGTCTCATCCTAATATTAGATCTTGATATAATTATTTCCATAAAATGATTTTTTAATCTATAAAAATTTATGAAAGAATAAATTAAATGGTTAACAATCATAATTGCAAAAAACTCCAAAACCAAGAGATTATGGACTAACCAATCTTCCATAAACCCCTGGTTATACCTACTTATGATATATGTTGGTAAAATTTTCAATGTGTTAAAAAATTACAATATTATCCATGAAGATAATGTGTCATTCTACTAGGCCTCATATGATTATGAAAATCCGGAGAAAAATATCATCATGATGATAATTTTCATGGTTTATGTTAGTGATAAAGATCTAATTAGTGTCCTTTATTCATTGAGTGACATACTATGGATCGATATATAATTAGTATCCCTTAGTTATTAAGGCATATACTAGTGATCAAGATCTATTTAAAATCCATTTTCATCATGTAACATACTAGGGATTGATATATAATCAAAATCCTTTCATCATTGTATTTATACTAGAGATCGAGATCTAATCAAAATCCCGTAGTCATTGATTTCATCACTAGGAATCAATAATGCATCACCTTATTCATGTAATGTGTATCGGTACCTTTCCATAATTATCAAAAATCATATGCACTCCCCTGCCAATAGATCCCATGAAATGTTGGTCCACCTATCTTGGCCTCAAAGAACAATACCACAGTGAAAATATTTCATAATAGGATACATGATCAATCATATAAAATCATCTTATGTAATATATCAAACATAATACATGTGATCATCATCATTCATGAATAATAAGAAACAATACCCTCATAGCATAAACTGTTACATAAGTGTTCCAGGGTTACCCACACACTTTCATGTGTTCAAAATCTATCATGGTCCCCAAAAAAAAATTTACACATACTAATATAAATGGATAAATGGGTAAAATATCACTTATGTTAGGTAACATCCTACCTCAAATTCATTGTCATCATGTAAAATGATAAACCCCCATATGTGGTTTGATACACCTCCACGTGATCTTATTACAGTAATCATCGACACAACAATACTCGACTATCACGAAGGATTCCTAGAAAAAATACCATTTATTTTATTTTAAAAAAATATCAAATGCGATGATACATTCTGTTTCCTGGATACATTCCAAAATATTGTGTTAGAATAATCATTATGAAAATTTCTTATAAATTACCATTTTATTACTACATTATGACAATTTATTTTAATATTTTTTAATCATACATTGATAATATCTCATAAATTATCTTTTTATAATAATATTTTGATAGTTTATAAAAAAAATTCTTTTTATAATTATTTTTTTTATAATTTTCAATAAATTATCATTTTGTAATTATATTTTTTTTTAAATAAAACACTATTTTTATATTTATATTTTTGAAATTTTTTATATATTATATTTATATTTAACTTCTGATAAATTTATATAAATTATACATTTACAATTTTTTTTATATTTTCTAGAAAAATATTATCTTATAATTATAATTTTATAATTTCTCAAAAATTATACTTTTATAAATATATTTTTATAATTTAAATTAAATTAAACTTATATTGATATATTTTTTAAAATTAATATATATTATACTTTTATAACTATATTCATGGATTTTTTTTGATTTATTATAATATAATTTTCATTTTATTATTTATTATAAATTATAATTTATAATTATCTTCTGATAATTTTTGATAAAATTTATTATATAACTATAATTTTTTAATTTGACATAAATTATCCTTTTATAATTTTATTTTTAAAAATTTTCCTAAATTTTTATATTATAATTATATTTTGATAATTAGGCATATGTTTTCCATTTATAATTTCATCTTCATAATTTTTCTCTTATTATACAATTATAATTATCATTTTATAATTTATAATAAATTATTTGTTATACTTATTTCTGATAATTTTATTACAAATTATAATTAAAAAATTTCATATGACAAATTTATTGTTAATTATCATTTATAATATGTTTTTTTAATTTTATTATAAATTAAATTTTCATATTTTTTTGATAATTTATTACAAGGTATGCTTTTATAAATTTATTTTATAATCATCTAGGATAAATAATTATCCACTAATAATTATATTTTAATATTATCTTATTAATAATCATATGAATATTTAATATTATTACTTATAATTATCTTTTTTTAATTGGATTAATTTTTATCGATAATAACGTGCCATTATTATTTGACAAATCAAGGTAATTTTCTTTAAAATTCAATAATTCCAATGTTGGTAATTCATGTAATTTTACATTGATAGTATTAATTTACAAATATATTTTTGATCATACAATTTCATTTCTAATATGTATATATGATGATAAATAATCATTAATTTTTTTGGATAATTCAAAAAAAATTAACATTTGATTAATTCGGGATTATAATTTTCCATTCAAGATCACACATATTATTTTTTTCACTATTTATATATAATTTTTTTAAACCTATATTGGATTATGAAATAAGATAAATATAAAATAAAATACAGAGAAGAAGAACGCCTGGAGTACTATGTGACTCCCCCCAGAATAACCCCTCTTAGAGAATCAACATTGAATAGATCAAGGTTTCCACAAAAGGTTTTCTCCACATATTAGTGATTCCAAAGATGGAAGTAGTATGATATTTATAAAAACCCTATTTTTTTAATTTTATGAATGGAAGAGATAATTAAATACCACAATTTGAACTATAATTAAACTTAAAATTTAATGAAGAGTTTTTTATTTATCACATTTATGTTATTTTTATTTGAATATGTAAAAAATACACTTATTTGAAGCTTTGTAAATAAACTCATATAATTAATGGTGTATTAATGTGGAATAGGGAGGAACATGACCACAAGTGATTTAATTAAATTAATAAAATTAATTACTAGATATATTTATCAATAATATTAATTAAAATGGAGACCTGGCCAATCACATGACTCATATAATTATTATAAACATCTTGTAGTAAAACCCTTGTTCTAGATACCATATTGTTCATAGAATTATCATACTATGTACATTTTGAGAGTGAATACTTAGTTAATAATAAAAATTAGAATTAATAAATAACTTCATTTAAGAATCATTTTTTTGAATTTTATGTTTTAAAACATTCATCACAAACAACTTTTAGGCCATGTATAGGGTAAGACACAATTTTTAAGACATAATAGTTGTATCATATATCTTGTAAAAAGTATTATTTTTGAGTAACACAATAATTTTATTGAAATTTTTTAATATATATAACATTTTTATCCTTTTTATTTCATCTAAACTAAGGCTTTACAAGCATTGGAATCAAGAACAAAAAAAATATGACCTTAAAAATATTTGGTTGAATATTCAATAGTGTTAACTCTGATTTTACCCTACAAAAACTCATTTAAAATAGTTGTTAACTAATTTAAGTTCATAGATCTATTATTTCACATGAACCACTAATAAAATAACAACATGGGGGGTTTTATTAACATATTAGAATTGGGAATACTTTACATTATACCTCATAATATTCTAGGGTTGTATTATGTATATCATTGTATAATAATTCATTAATTAACTACTATTGAATTGTAGGAATTCATAGAGTGTATTTGGGAATGATCTAGTTGTCTATAGGGATCAGGATTTGAAAACATTACAGAATGTCTTAGAGATAAGAATACATATCTAAATACAATAATAAATGTTAATAAATAATAGAGTTTTTGATTTCTAAGAAAATTCATCTTTTTTCTGAAGTATATTAAGGATGTGGCTCTAAAAAAGATGTAAATAGGGGTAATATATATGAAATGGTAGTATTATGCGAGACATGATCATCACTAAGTGAATTCTATTGATGCACACTTGATTAGACTCTCCATTGAAATATTATTTTGTCAACTTTGATTATTATTAAAATAAATAAGAGAAAAATATTATCCATAATTTGTTTATTAGGAAATAAATCATCGAAACCATATATTGGAACCTATATATTCATTGGTAATGTAATATTTAATTTTTCTATGATAACAAATACATGTTTATTGTTTCTTATTTATCTGTATAATATTTTAAAAATATAATCAATAATTTATTCGTTAATTATCATAAATAGATGGACATATGAACTATCGTGTCAAAAACCAATGTGAGGAAAACATTGATGACATAATACATGATATTATCAACTCCATGGGAGTTATAATTAGAAAATTTAAACAATAATTTCATTGTTAATGCCTGTTTTCACCAAATCCCAAATTATGAGGAATGAAATAACACCACCATTAAAAGCGGTTCATTTAATTGAGAACATTATGAAACCATATCCTTAGACATTATTTTGACCATAATATCCAATCGATACGAAATAGTGGACTGTGTCCACTAAAATTATATTTTGCATCCTTAAGTACACTGAGTAAGATAATATCATGTTTTTTTATCTTATTCCAAGATAAGATGGTCAATGGTGGATATTAGAAATTTATATGAATCCTAAGGAGGAGATCAATTTCTTGAATTGTAATTAATTATCAAAATTAAATTAAAAAATATTTTCTGCATAATATTATAATAAAAATATATGGTGGTTTCATAAATCTCATGAGAAATTATTATGAATCCATTACTTCATATGAGTTATACTTAATTAGACATGTATAATACACCACTAACATTTTCATCAAACCTGAATTTAATTTTTTCAATGACGTTGTTTTATAAATAAGAATATATGAAATGTGTTGCATATTCAATACATTGAAAACTATGAAGAAATTTTATAATTCACCCTCAATATATAAATGGAGATCAGTGAATCTCAAGTTTCTCACCAGAATATAAAGTACAAAATGATTCTTTATCATGGAGGTATGATGTTGGAAATTAAGTTTTATGCTATCAACTATGATTCTATTTTCTAACGTATTATATATATTGAATATAGACACAATTCAAATAAATCTACAATTTAATCATTTTTACATTATAATATATTAAAATGACCTCCAGGGATTTGAGAGTATAGAAAAGTCTTTTCCCAGAAAACTACTAAGGTGGATCCCAAAAATGAATTAGTGAAGGTTGTTCTATATATTCATGTATATATAGGAAAAAAATATTTTATTATGGTTATTTTAATTTTTTTATCTGTCCATTTTAGTATAAATATTAAAAAACAACATAAAATAGTATATAAATCTATTGGGGAAGAGATAAAATGTGTCAATTGCAAAATGCTAAGAATTTAGATCTTCTTCGGACAAAATATTTTGTATGAATATAAAAGAAAACATAATAATACTCAATATATAGGATTTCATTTCTATTATATTGATGGAATAGTTATCATTATAGGGATCTAACATAAATTGTTGAGAGATGGAAATTTTATTCCATATAAAACGTCACCCATTAATTCAATATATATACATAGAGGACGATGATTTATCAGTGGTACATAAATCTCAGTTATGGAAATAAATTCTATGTTATCAAATGTATCTTGCATTATTTACTAAAACTAATATCCATGAAAACATTCCCATTGTATGATAATTTTTTTTGATTTTCTATATGAATTGCATTTTCTCCCTACAAGATGTGTGGTTGAGTCATCAATCAAGCTCATATAGAAAAAAATTCATGATCCAAGCATTTGTATAGAATGAAAATTATTAATATTTAGTATATAAACATTTAATTACAATATAATCTAGGTAAGGGGTGTATACACACATGTCCTTCCCTATGGGGTGGCGTATTCATTTTATTAATAAATATGTATTCACAAATATTCATCTCTATTTATTATCATATCATAAGAAATATCATGATAAAGAATTAGCATATCGGACCATATATTTTTTACAAGTTTTATCAACTACATAGATCCAATAATTTCTCCATGGTTGATCTCTAGTTAGGATATTATCCCAAAAAGGTGAAAAATGAGGATATCCATGCAATTTCATTACCTAAAACATACAGGCACTATGACAACATAGTTTTAGTACTCCATGCATCTGGTATTCAAACATTAATTGATTATTTTCATGTTTATAAAGTATATGGTTGAATGATGGGAGAGTTTAGAAAACAATAAATATGTTTTTTGGGCCGAATTAGAGGCGCATGGCTTGCATACCGTTTTTTCAAATAGTGCGGAAAGACTTGTAGAAACAATATGATGTTAAAGATTCTACATAGTAGCATTGTAATTGTGTTCACACAATTAGGGAGACCATTCTAGGAGGTCATGTGAGGGATTCATTTGGGTAGTATCTAACTAATGGTTAGGACATAGTCTTTCTAACCATGTAAACTAACTATGTGCAATGATCAAGTGAGATTCTAAAAAAGTGGATCTCACATGTTTCTGCCTCTAAATTGATCATTTTTATTTCAATCAATTGTAACATTGGACTTATCTTCCGTTCAGTGTGTATAACATCTCCCAAATTATTTGGAGTCAATTCAAGGGATTCGATTGGTGTTTCAAAGACATATTCATAAGCTATATGAACGTTCTTCTCCTTTCTTGATCGGTTTGTTAGATATACTCCTCCCTTATTCATAGTTGCATAGATATTTGACTGATATGGGTTGATATGTTATTCTCAATTCCAAATATGATGAAATGTTGTATAGATTGTGATAGTATAAGGGGTCAAATTATGTTTTTGTGGAGAATCAACCCAGTTGCGGGAGTGTACTTCGTCCGTTGTCAATTTTCGCCAAATCCTTCAAGGTAAGTGGCTTATACATTGAAACCACGTAGTAAAATTTATGGGAACTATTTAATATTGAATATATTCTGTTTAATTGGTAGAGAATTTTATATTTTATTATTATTGGAAACCCTTATTTATGATGGTTTATAAAATTAGAGAAATCTAAAAAATTGGGTAGTCGAATAAAGTGCTTGTGTTATGGATTTTAAAATAGGGATTATAAAATAGGTATTTATTATAATTCTACAAAAAATAATTTAAATAATTTTTTTTAATAAATTTGTATTGTTTTAATGAAATTAAATGGATTCATTGAAATTGGTATGGCCTTTTGATTTCAAAAATAAGTGTAATTTTATTGAAATAGTTGGAACTAGTGATTTGGAATGGTCTAACATATATTGATATGTGGTGGTCATTTAATGATATTCCATGGAATAAGGGATGTCTACCATTGGAGGTACATGGTTTGTGACGCTGAATTGGGGATGTGTGGTATAGGGACATATAGTGATATGATGACTGACCACTCATGGGTATAAAACTGTCCAACGAAGATTGCATGGGTGTGATATGTGAACCATGGGTTGGGTATTCAAAAATGATAAATTAAAATTATCCTTAATGTATAGTTTGGTTGTTTATTGGATGTATAAATTTATAGAAATTTATTTAATGATAACTTTTTTCCATTTTTTACAGTTGTTTTTGATACATTATTATGTTTTGTTATAAGCTATTTTGAATTATTGTTTTATATAAATGGTTTTATATAAATGTTCTAATAATTTTGATCCTAGTTAATTGAGTTGTGATATAATTGGGGAAAACCTACAAAGTTTTATACACACCACTTCTTTAGGAAATTGGTTCTTTAGCAGATTCAATTTTATGGTTGATTGGAAAAGGATTAGTATTGCAATTGTTTAATACCACCTTATGATACATGGGTTATTTAATGATTAGGTATCTTATAGATTTTAGATCATTGAGTCTTGTCATGTTTTGGTAGTATTTAGTTGTTCTTACACTATTTACAATGATAATTTTATTATCTTCTGATGGTGCACTCTTTTGAGTAGTTTTGATAAGAATAATGTAGGTGTGTTGATTTTCTTTTTCTCATGCATCATTTAGTGAATGGTTTGGCTATGGTTTGTTGGTTTGGTGTTTCATTTAATAAATTTTATATCATCCAACTTTTAATTGAAAACCTTCAGCATTTATTTATACCCTTTGGTGTCTTTGGGATGTCTTTTATGTCTAAGTTTTGATTCGATGTTTTCTCTCGCCAATGGGAATAAGCAGGTCATTACAAATGGTGACGGCTTGTTCATACATTTCCTAAAAAATAGTATTCAGTTTTCATAGTCTTTGAGTTGAGATACATTCATTTCTATTACTTAGGTGGTGATCTTATAAATGAGAAGGATTGTCGGGACATTAAATATATAACATAAAAAGACACAACTATATCATTTATGCTGAACATCATGTTACTAAAAGGTTGAGTACAGATGTCTTTTGGGGACACTTATAGGATACCAGAATAACATTTTCAGGGGTTTATAAAATGAGATGAGCATGGAAATAATTTAAGAGAAATGGATTTCCACTATTATTTCATACTTCATTTGGAGTAATGTTTTTATGATATTTTGAAAATGTGTAATTTTTTTATAATGAAGATTTTGTATTTAAAAGAATGACTCAAAAAAATTATACTTTGTGTATTTTGAAAATGGTTATATTTTTAAAATAAAGAATAAATTTTTTAAAAATTTTTGAATTTGAGAAAATTGTTTTTGGGAAAAAAAATTTGTGATAGTTGATGTGATAGATTTTGTAATGTGAAGCCACCAGTTCCTAGATAGCGAGATTTCACGATTTTGTTATTTGTTTAGAAAATTATACTTGGTATGCATTGTAGAATCCACCTATAAGAAGATGTGATGAATGTGGTTAGACTTTTGCTATATGTGAACTATAATTTGGTTCAATGTATCATACTATAATTTGGTTCAATTTATTAATACAGGGAATCAAAAGGATGAGCCATTACATGCAGATCATTCCATCTAGTCCATGTAGAAGAATCCACCCATCTTCAGGAGAGATTCAGAACCTTAAATGGATGTCCTGTGAATGAATATGATGAATTATATCTTCTAATTCATTATCACACAAGGATAGCTCAAATTCATGTTGTCTACATATATATTCAAGGATCGTACAAGCTAGTGGTAGTAACTAGTGCCTCATGAAAAACGTGGATCAAAGACAAACTTGGTAGGATTTGGAAGAATTGTTTAATAAACATTTCTATCCTCCCATGTATAGAATCTAGAGGATGACAATCATCATTATATATAAATATGAAAAAATCTCTATCACTAAATTTTCTTTCAAATTCTTGAATTTAGTGTGCTTTGTACATGAGGATGAGCTAGTGCATCCTCAAAGGAATTCTTTTTCAAATCATTGATAATACAAGATATTTGATCGAAGACTGACGTTCATTGTATTATAGATTATATAGAGATTGTGAATATGGAAATATTAGTTGATCAGTATATCATAGGAGAAATGGTAGGAGGATGTATGATGATTCCTATGAAAAATGGTACATACTCAAATGCTGAGAGAAATAAGAAGAGGGACAACTATTTCCAAGGTTGGGTGGGACTCATAAATACAAGACTGGATGAGCGAACCAGCCTCCACAACACTAGAAAAGATCATTCTATTTCCAATGTGTTTCCATGACAATATAAATATCAAATTTATGATACCACATTGATTGTTCCATAAATGAATTAATATTGTACATGTTTTTCACTATAGACATAGTGTTCTAGGGAATGGTTCTTGGGACACTTCTCAGGATTCACAGGAATCTTATGCATCAATAGGAAAAATATAACGAAAACAGTATTGTATATAGAATAGTTCTATCCATTATGATTCTTCAGTACCATAGCTCCTTATGTATGTAAATATCCTCATGAAACAAAGAGTAGAGTGTAGAAAAAAAGAAATTGCATGGAGCTGAGAAGATGATTTTGGATGATCACTCTAGTCTATCTACAATGAGAGGTACAATTATTTTTATTTATACTCTTATTAATGTGTTTTTTGATAGTAGTTCATCTCGTTCATTCATTTCTTCTCATGTTCATGACCTGATATTCTAAAAAAATGTTATAATTCTTTCGGTGATAAAACTTCACACTCATCTCAATGAAATAGATTTTTTAGCCTTCGTGTGTAGAGCATGTTCTATAAATTTTGATAGATATAACCTAAGGTGGAAAATCAAACTGTTGGATATGGATGTATATGATTTATTCCTACGTATGGATTTGCAGAGAATGTTTAAGGACCATATCTTATGCTATTGAACAACATTTAATTTTTCTATTTAAACCGATGATGAACATCTAATTAGATGACTGTGGGTTGTAAATATTGGTGAAATAGGATTGTAGGCACCAGTTGTGGGAATAATCACATACCATATGAAATCATTGAATTGGGAATATATGGATGAGATGTGTTAAAATATTTTTCCAGAATTTTTTGGATCAATTTCTAGATGTTTCTCCAAATACCTTTTTAGGGTTGACACGGATTAGGGAAATAGAGTTTATAATTAATCTCCATTCGGGGACTAGTAATATTTCAATTTCATCTTATTGGATAGAACCAATTGAGTTAAACGAACTAAAAGTATTGTAGGGAGTGCTAGAAACAAATTATTTCATTCGAACAAGTACATATGTTGGGGGTAGTAATGATCTGGTTCCTGAAAAAAACCAAATGGATATCTTAGAATATGTGTCGATTATTGTATTCATCAATAGATTATGATAACGATTTGGTATCCAATACCACACATTGATGATCTATTCAATCAATTAATGGGAGATCAATGGTTCTCTAAAATAGACTTACAAAAATGATATCAACAATTGAGAGTTCAAAAGGATGATATTCCAAAGATATCTCCCAGAAGTAGATATGAACAATTTGAATATGTAGTAATGTGTTTAGGTCTCATGAATAAACTTGTGGTCATTATGGTATTGATGAATAATATATTTTAGAGATATCTGTATTCTTTTGTTATTTTTTAAGTATATATTTGTGTATTTGAGGACAATTATAGAGCATGAGCAAGAAATTGTAATTGGTTTGGGAATCTTGAGAGACCATATTTAATATTCTCAATTGACTAAGTGTGAATTCTAGATAAAAGAGGTATAAATTCTCATCCATACGATTTATGAAAAGGGGTTTTAGTGGTCCTTAAAAATATATAAGCTATGATATCATGAAAAGTTTCAAAAAATTTCTTTACGATATAAAGTTCCCTTGTTCTGGTTTCTTATTACTCACACACTGTGCATGAAATTTCTGAAATAGCATCACTAAAGAAGGATTTGAAAATGAATAAGTATCCATTACAATGGTGTGAGAAATGTCATATGTCTTTTCATGAGTTTAATTTTCATCTAACATTGACCCCCTTCTCATTTATCCTAAATTAGGATCAGGGTACATTGTGTATGATGATGCTTTCTGATATGGGTTGGGATTCATTACGAGGAAAGGATACAATGTTATTTCTTTTGGTTAAAGGATGTTGAGATTTAATGAGATTAATTACACAACAAAAGACTTGGAATTATCTCCCATTGTACACACATTGAAGATGTGGATTCACTATCCCTATTGAGAGATATTTACTGTGCTCCTTGGCCATTAATGATTAAAACATATTTTCTGACAATGAGTTTTGGATTTGAGGAAATGGTTATTGATAGAGTACCAATAAATTTTTAACATTGAATTGATGTATACACTAGGTAAATGGAATTTGGTAGAAGATTAATTATGTATAAATTTATACACTCAGTTGGAAAAGGAAGATTTAGATAAATGGCAGTCAATATTGGTCCTAACTAACATGCATGTGGAATGAGAAGAATGATGTGATGATGTGGTTTTTGATTCAGTTATGATTGTTATTAATTTTTTTTATGATGGTAATAGAGGTAGAAACATATGATTCATAATTCTTGGTTAATATTTCAATAATCAATTGTTGGGAGACCATTGAGGGATGGAAACTTGATGGGTGTTTGGTTTCATGTTTTAGAGATCAAATTGTTTTGTCATATCATGTCACGAACAACTTATCCATGCTTACAAACATTTCAAATGGGTTATAGATCTATAAATATTGAATATGTGCAAGGCATTGAAGGAGGAATTTTGTTCGGGTGACATGAAATATAAGGTAGATGAGTTTGTTTCAATGTGATTAAATTTTATGCAAGTTAACGTAGATCATTGTTGAACAACGGGTATGAAGTAGTTTTTACATTACACAATATAGAAATGGGAGCAGATAACAATGAATTTTCTTACAGTTCTACCTAGAACTGTTCAGAAATCCAATACCATATGGGTGATAATTGATTGAATAAAAAACTAATCTCGTTTCCTTACAATTTCTGGAACCAATATGGTGGAGGATCTGTCAATTATTTATATCCAAGAGGTAGTAAAGATATATTACATACAATTTTGGATCATCTCAGATAGAGATCCGAGTATCAGGTCTCATTTTTGGAAGTCCTTATAGAAATCCATTGGGAGTGAGTTGGATATGAATATGGTGTATCATCCTTAGATGCATGGGGAATCCAAAAGGATGAGACATATGATTGAAGAAATGCTGCGGGATTTAGAAATAGATTTCGGTGGCTCTTGGGTGGGGCATGAACCCTTTCTAGATTTCTCATATAATAAGAGCTACCTAGCCTCAAAACATATGGAAATTTTAGAAGATTTGTATGGGTGTCCTTGTCATTCTCTATTGGGTATAGTGAAAACAGGCAAGAAATCACTTGTTGAGCTGATCCTTGCCCATGAAACTATGTAAAAGATTCAGTTGATTATAAAGATGAGAGATATATTTTAGATTCCTCAGAAATATCATGTGGATCATCCACGATGGCTGTTGTCATTTACCAAGAGTGATAAGGTGTTCTTGAGTATCACTAAATGACTTGGACATTGTCATTTTGAGAAGAAGTTCAATTAATCTCTTAAGTACATTGTACCTTTTGAGATATTGAAATATGTTGGAGAGGTAAAATATCAATTGGAATAGCCACCATTGATCTATTTGCTGTAAAATGTGCTCCATGTATCCCAGTTGAATAAGTATCATCTTTATCCTGACTATGTGATCATATAGATTCACATTGACATATGGTAGGATACTTCATTGGTACATATCCCGGTGTGGATTGTGGATAGGAAAGAGAATTTGGTCTTTGGAAAAAACATCAATCTATTGTGGGTATAGTGGAAACATGGTCAGATTTAGGAAGAAGAATCAGAACACGATAAGGAATTTAATGATCAATGGTGGGGACTCATTCAGGGAAACAATAGTTTTCTACATTCTGAAGACAGAATGTCCAATTCAGGGCTGAATTTAGTACCCTCATTTTGACTTATGTAACCCATAATTGATTCATTTCATGTTTATAATGTGTGAGGTTAATGTATGGAAGATTTTAAAAAACATTTAATATGTTGTTCAGGCCATAGTTATGGCGCAAAGGATATACATAGTTTTCCCTAATAGTGTATAAAGCCTAGTAGAAGCCGTGTAAAGTTAATAATTATTGATTCCAGCATTGGAAATGTGTGCACTTGGTTAGGGAGACTATTCGAGGTGGTCATGCAAGGTTTTATTTAAGGAAGTTTCTAAAACATGGTTACCACATGTTTTTTCTAGCCATGTGAACTTACCATGCATGGAGATAAAGTGATATCCTAAAAACGGTGGATCTCATAAATTTTTTCCTCTAAAATAGTCATTTTTTTCTAAGAAGTCCTAACATAGGATTTTGTTTCCATTGATGGTGCAGAACCTCTCCCATGTTATTTGGAATTCATTTGAAGTATTCACTTTTTTTGAAGCTGGATTCTTGAGGAATGTTATCGTTCCTTTTTGTTCGTGATCGGTTTATTAGATAACTTAGATAAATTTCTCATACCTTCTCAATTTTATAGATCAACACCATTTATGGAAAGATATAATATGGTGGATTCCAAATATGATTATATTTAGATCCTGTTGTGATAGGATAAGAGTTCTAAGTCTATTTTATAGAGAATCAACCTAGATTCTAGAATGTTATTTTTCTGTTGTCAGTTATTAAAAAACTCTTCAAGAAGGTGGATTCTCTCTTTAAATCACTTAGAATAAATGATGGTTGGTATTTTAAATTGGATATATTATCTTTTATTGGTTATTATTTTAATATTTATCAATCATTTGAAAACCTTCATTGTGATAGTTTTCAAAATTGGTTGGTTGAATAAAGTGATTGTGTTCTTGATTTGAAAATAGGGATTTTAAAATAGGTATTTATTGGAATTTGGGAACATGGTTTGGATTAGACGTTTTAAATAAAATTATAATGTTTTATTGAAATGAAATGGATGCATTGAAATTGGTTTGTCCGTTGGTTTTCATTAAAAGTGATGTTTTATTGAAATGGTTTGAATTGGGGAATTGGTGAGGCTTGACATATATTAGGTTGTGTTAGTTAATGTTTGAATTTTTCATGAATACGGGGCATGTAACATTGGGGTAAATGTTATGAGACACTGGATCGGGGGTGTCTATCATTGGGACACATGGTGATAATACAACAGACTGATCCTCAGTATGTAACTGTCGAATGAAGAATTCATTGGTGTGAGTTGTGAACCATAGGATGTGTATGACCAAAATATAAAAGGACATTAGTTTTAACACTTTTTTATTTATATTCTTGTAGTATTACATTCTATAAATTGGTTAAATGAGAACCATTTTTCATTTGGCTACATTAGTTTTGGAAATTGTTTATGTTGTATTATAAATTTTTTTGAATAATTATTTTATTTTAATGGATTTATATAAATGTGCTATCTTTTCAATCATAGTGGTGAGATTAGGGAATTGTTTAGGGGAAGAACTAGTGAGTGTTATACACACCACTAATTTGGAATTTTGGTTCATTATCAAAATCGATCATCTGAGACATGGGAATAGATAAATTTTTAATAATTTTATCTACTACCTCCTGATACATGGGTTTTTCAGTGATTATTGAGATTATAGAATTTGGATCATAGATTGTTGTAGTATTTTTGGGGCCTTTTTTTGTCATTAGTTACTTTGAAATTTTTTATCTCTTCCACTATTTCACACCTTGGAGTAGTTTTGATATGAATAAAGTAGTTGTGTTGTATTTCCTTTTTTTTCATGAATCATTATGTGAATGATTTGGATATGGCTTGTAGGTTTATTAGTTAATTTCTTAAAGGGAAAATAATCCTGCATTTGTATTTGAAATCCATTAGCATTTATTTTTAGCCATTGGCATCTTGATTAAGTCTCTTAAGGCCTAGTAATGATTTTTTGGATTATCATGCCATTGGGAATAAGTTGGTCATTACAATAGTGATTGTAAATTGATATAGAAATAATCCATAAATCATCATGTAATTGAGGCATAATGTCTTTACATGTTACTGTAAATGTTTTATATCCTTTTTTCATGATTTTCATATCAATTAAAATGTTAATGAGAAACATGATGTGACGGCCAACCTTCTTCCAGAGAAGGGAAGGAACAAAAATGTGTCGTTTTATTCCTTTTTCAAGATGATGGAGAGATAATTTCCCATGAGTCCCACATTAAATATGTAATAGAGTCGATACTATCATTAAGTGTATAAAATCTCAAACAAAAAAGAAAAAATTACCCTTTTTAAGGAAAAAAAGACTGGGATATGAGATGATAAAAATCCCAAAAAATAGCAATCAATTATATACTGGAATTAAAATTCCAACCCATGAATTATATAAACATAAACTAAGATAAAGAAAAAATAAAGAATGAAATGTTGTACCAAAGAAAAGAGACTAAGCAGCAGCACATCAACTATGTCGACAACCGAGCTAGTGAAGCCTAACACAGTCTTCATTGTCCTATTAGAAACATGATAATGGTTTTTTTATTGTAGGGTAAGCAAGAAAGTATACCATATGTGGAAAAAAAAGTCACTCTGTCATAGGTGGGAGAATAATACTAATTCCCTTATTAAAGTAGTAGAATCCAAAATCTCATAATGAAGTAATCTATAAATCATAGTCTGACTAGGGAATACTCCCCAAATAACACAATTCATGTAAGATAATAATATATAAACATCAATGATATGGGTACCCCAAACCACATTTCCACTAGTTTGTTTCTCATTAATAATTGTTATCATATTGAATCTACCACCCTTTATTAGATTCTATCCCACATATACAACTTCCCAAACACACCTGGGCCACAAACCACACAAATCCTCCGCAGAGAAACCTCGGTCACAACTACCATTCCTCTCGCCCAAAAAAACCTAGTTCTTATCCCAAATACACATAGGAAACAAACCAGGCCCATTATAATATGGACACCTTATCCACAACATGGCCTGCCCGAACAGTCTTGGGTTATAGTAAACCAAAATTAATTACATCATTCTTGAATATGCACGAGCGATAAGAACTCGGAAGGAGGTTCGATGAAAAAGTCAGCAACCATCTATCCATCCTCCCACTGGGATGTTGGGTAAGACACCCTGCTGATGAAAGGGGGGTGTCATTACTAGTTCTCAACTTTGGTGGGCTACATATTGAAAATCACAAGTAACTAAAAGTTTATAGATATATGTTAACAAACACTAAGCCAAACCTATGGGTTTATATATAATAAACCAACACACAAAAACCACCATAGCTGCTACCCCTAAACACATGATTCAAATTAAATTATGAACATTTCTATAAGTATAAATTTACCCCCATCTATTCCATTTATCCAATTTTAATGCTCTATTTGTCAATATAGTCTTTTATTATGACAACACTTCCATATAAAATAACAACTTCAACACTAGTAACCTTTATCAGATGAAAAATAGCATGATTAACGAAATAGGGTTCGTGCATGTTCCCTGATTTCACACATTAAAGTCACCACAAGGTGTCGATATCATGAGGATGAGAGAAACATTAGAAACTACCATCATTAAACAATGGAAAAAGGGAATAAGATAATGGATATCCATTGTAACACCTGTTCTTAATCAAATGGAAGAAATACTTTACGTCCCTCTATAGAATATGATCATTTACTCCATAATCAATCAATCTTGTAACCTAAGATTCTATCACACCTCCTGTACAACCCCATACAGAATGACCATAGAAAAAATCTACTAACAATAAGCATTCTCTGCAAATAGGGCATCTCCAAAACATATGTTCATTTCCCACGTCCAACCCCTATACCCATAACAAGGATACCCACAAAATCATCATCCAACCCTCCCACATAGTACAAAAACTAACAAAAAATAGCACAAAACCACACCATTAATCCAAGAATATTTAGATTTATGAAGAGGGTTTCATTAATTCCACAGTAAATGATAGTGTTGATCACCAAAAAAGTTAATTTTAAGGGCATACATTTATTTTACCCAATATACATAATTAAGAAGGTTTTTTGATATAACCATTTATCAAGAATCACAACAAAAAACATAACACTGCTACTGTGCATGAAAGGAATAGAAAAGACCACGATTTTCATGTTACAACCATTATTTTATTGATCCTTGTTATCTATTGATAATCTTTTTTCAATCCCCTCATTTATTATTTGTTAAGGAAAAGGATTCAGATGAGCTTCACGAAGAAACATTAATACAACGAACCTGTATGATGCAAAAATAATGAGAGGAAGATGAGTCCATATTTGAAATAAATGGCTACCAGAACTCCATGATGCGGCAAATAGGGGTCCATACATGTAGAAAGAAACTCCAAGAATATCTAGATACAGAAGGGGTCTTGAATAGGCACATAACTCCTTTAAAAAGGATGGCTCTATGTGCACCAATTCATAAGAGAAGTGATGACCATGGCTTTAAAAAAAATAAAAAATATATACCAAGAGAATGAAATGGTTCTAAATGCCCTCATAGTCGGTTCATGGACAAGATCATGCGGTATGAATATATCAAAGTCCATGGAGAATAATTATATTAATGATATAAATAATATAATTTTACAAGACCCTATAAACATCCAAACAACTCTTTAAACATAGATTACATCAAATTAAGTGAAAGTGGAGGGAAACTGGAAAAACTAGGAGAAACTGGAAAAAAACTCATAAAATTTCAAATGGTCACTCACCTTTTTATGGTTCCACGATCATGATGCCACCATTACGGTTCCCCCATTTATGTTTATACCATTACTAGGCCACCATTTTATTGTTCCGCCATTATGGTACCGCCGTTATAGTGTGACACTGTCATAGTGCCACAGTCACTGTGCAAATATTTTGGTGAAAGTGTTTGGTGAGACTGGATTTTTGGAAAACTCTTAAAAACAATCCACTATGACCACAAATAACACCATGGGAATTGTATTTTCATAAAAGAATAGCCTAGAGAAATATATTTCATCACATATGAAACCACCCAAACTATTCCCATCCATAAGAATTTAAAAACATATTCAAAAAAATGAGGGGTTTAAAAAACCACTTGTAAGATACCATTCAAAGAAAAAACCAACCTATGTTGTTTAAAAATTAAGAATAGAACCTCAAAATCCATAATCACCTCACCATCATATAATACAAAAAAACCCATGGACACAAAATGGTCATACTATCTAGACACATGGATCTGTGAGCAATATCCTCCATATCATGATACTATTTGCTTTGGGCAACACTGTCTCACCCACAAAGGTTCAATCGCATCTGCATTAATTCTCCTTGATTAAGGATCATTTAATCTTATAAACATAGTTAGTAATTTTTAAAAACACTCATATAATAGGGAAATAAATCATCTCCCCACAAATGAGGTCATGAATTATATCCTAATCAAATCACAAAGTTAAAAAAAATATTAAATATCATAACGGATTTTGGTACTAGGAACATTTATGTGACTCTCTCTCCAAAATACTTTAATCGAGGCCACCATGCCTCCATAACCCATGAACCAATGTAATGGTATATCCATGAATTAACTTCTTTTCATGATTCTCAAATTATTTCAAGTCGATCCATGAATTTCTCGATGTCCTTGATATCTAACCATACATTGTAAATGATGCATGAGTCATTGTGTAGATACTGATAGAACTAATACACATGGAAGATACCACAGATCCTATCTAATCACGGTGGAAACGCTAACTGATATGCTACATTTCCAGCTCCTCCTAAAACCTTGAATGGTTTGATGAACCTTGGATCATTCATTCTACCTCTTTCAAAGAACTATTACCAACATTGAGGGAAACCATCAAGACTACATGGTTCGAAACCGCAAAAACCAATAGACTCCTATAATGAATAAAATGTGACATCTATGGGTCATGTTCTACCTTTATCCTCTAACTGAAATGTTGAAACTTCTTTGTTCTACACATCTCCATGTCCGAACCTAGAATAGATGCCTCCCCCACATTCATCCAACACATGGGTAAATGATACGACCTCGTGTATAGATCATCAATCAGAGCCATACCAATGGAATAATGATATATATTATTGTAATAAAATTATATAGAGGGAAAATGACCCACTCAAGACCCATATAGTGTAAAATGCGTGCTTGTATCATGTCCTCGAATTTCTAGATAGTCTTCTCTGATTCTCCATCCATCTGAGGGTGGAAAGTAGTGCTGAGGCACAACAATTTTCTAAATCCATGATGAAATCACCACCATTCTCACAATGTATAACATGTATCCAAATCAATGATAATGGTTTGTGAAACACCATTATGTCAGACCACCTCATCCACATACCTCTATGAGATGGAATCCACTACGCTCTACTCTTTGATCACTAGGATATGAGACGATTTCATTAAAGGATCCACTACTACACATGGATCATCCCATCCTCTCTGAGTCCTAGGAAATCCTGTTATAAAATACATCAAGAAAAAATCCCAAGCCCACTCTAAAACATCTTAAATCTATAGCAGACTAATGGGATCATGTTTCCCACCATTCACATGCTGACACACTAGGAACCATTGCACAACATCTACCACTGCCTGCATCACACTAGTACAAATTTTTTTCCCTAAATACTCAGTACGTTGTAGAAACTATTGGATTCCACAATAGGGATGAGTTATGGAACTCACATAGAACTCCATATCAAATTTCCACTAGGAAAAAAACTTCTCAATGAATAGCATCTGATTCTAAATATACTCTGACCAGACCTATAAAGAATCATCCTAGAAAACACATTCACATATAACAGCAGTCTCTAATTCAACTTGTAACACCCCAGGTAAATAAAGAATATAACATTTTCATATTTATCCATATTTTTGAATAAAATATTAATATTACTTTAAAAGGAATTCTATGCTTGAGGGTGTAGCCAATACACAAAAACGAGTTTCTTAGAAATCTTACGTTACACTCTAATAATAAAATAATATAATTTTAAAAGGTAGTTAACGACTAGCCGTTATAATGGCGGGAATGAACGGAAATAACTAAAAAATGATTATATATGTTTTTCAAATATTTTTAATTTTATTAATTAAATGTTAGAGGCTTAAAATGAAAATGAATCCAATTTTAAGAGTAAACATTCTAATATTCTTTAAATGGTCGATTAACCACCTTTTGATGACGAACCTCTTTTAAATCCACTTTTTGACAATTTTATGTGTTATATTTGACAAAATAAAATTCTTCTTTATAATCAGGACATCAAAATTTACTCTATGTAATGTTTTGGTATTTTTTTGATAAAGATGATTTTTTTAATGAATAGTGAAAAATGTTGTATTTTAATTCAAACCCTCTTTTTAATCTAATTTATTTATATGATTAGATTATCTTTTGAATTGGTTTTAAAGTTAAATTAGAATATATATTTACCATTTAATCCAATAGGGGTCATTGGAATTAATTTCATCTTGAAATTGTACATAAACTAGTGTCAATCTTTTGAGACGTATTGTTTCATAAAAACACGCTATTTGCTCGGACAAAGGGAATTAATTATTAAATCAATTAATTTAACTTATATGATTTTAATTTTTTAAAATAGGCATCATTTTTTAATTTGTAATATTAAATATAGCTTAGGGTGAAATTTTGGTATTTTTCTGGAAAAATTCAGTTTTTTGATGAATAGTGAAACCACTAAGTGGTACTTAAAAAACTGGTTTTTCGTTTAAATGAAAATTTACCACCTTTGTGTTTTTAATTTCAAAAATCTGACATACATGGTTGTCATTAAGAAGTAAAATGTGGTTCAATGGGATCAAAATAAATTTTTTTGGTGATTAGTAACTTTTAAGTTTTAATCGCGATTAGAGGTAATTAGTGTAGTTTAAGGTAAAAATAATGTTTTAATAATATTAAATGACCTAGACACATGTACTACCCTCATTAGATGATTTATGGCCGACCAAGAAAATCCATGGGTCAACTTGGGGACCCCATGGAACCACTTTTCAGGGAAAATGACATTAATACCTTTTTATTTAAAGTTAAAATTAAAATGTCACAAATATGTTCTGTTTTACTAAAACAATTTTATATGGGGTTATACAAGTCATATTTTTGACTAAAAAAAATTCATTAGAAAGATAAAACTATTTCCTGCATCATGATATTTTTTTATAATTTTTAGATATTAATTAAAATAATTTATTTATGACACCGTGATGATGTAGTGATTACCTCATAAATGAATGATTTAAATAAAATGAGAAGATATGGTGAAATCTAAGTCTTAAACTGGTCACAAAACAATTGGATGGGTGGATTTCGAAACCTTATCACCATATCCTTGAAATATTTCCTTTTGATACCTTTTAAATCCGAAAATCATTTTATAATAAAGTAATATTTTATAACATTCCAAGAGTTCCCCTCATCTCCACTTATAAAAGGCCCCCACCTCTACCACCATACATACACCTATAAAGCATTTGGATCGTCCATCCCATGCCCATTTCATCTATACACATCCCTATATTCATCATTGAAGCCTCACTTTGTGCAGAATCTTTTCCAAGGAAGCCTTTGAGCTCAAATCAATGAGAGTTACCCGATTTAAAGGTAATGTCTTCCCTTGTGTTCTATTGTTTTATTTGTCTTCTCCAAACCCCTAATCTCTACATATTACCTTTTTTTGTAACAAAAAAAGTATATTAAATATACTAGGATGTTTTTATAAGAATTATTCGAGCTACACTTTCCCACACCTCCGTCTAATGGTTAAAGAACATACTGTTTCTGTGGACGGCGAATTACTGTCTCACGAAACGATGATTGTTCAATAATATTTCAACACCTTCAAGGGTGGCCATTAAGATGTCACTATATTTATATATGATATATGATATTTTTATGTTTTCATTATGCTTCTGTATTTTTCATTTATGGCATACCTTTATGGTTTCCATTATAGGTAAACACGATATCTTCATTTTAGGAAGTGCGGACTACCACCACCTCAAAGTGATTTGATTCGTTAATGTCATATGTGGGACGCACACAAGATGGAATTAATGTTATTACATATGATATCATACTGGAATTATAATATACCTTTATTTCATTATTATTTAATTCCATTTAATACAAAAAAAGATATGAAAGTGGCATTCATGCGTGCGTACGGCCTACCGTCTCCATGAACGGTGCTTTTAATTTCTTATCTCCAAATGATATGGAATAGTATAAAATGAATATATACTGGATATATATGATATTTAATACATCAATACTATTCTGGATATGATGTACCTATAACTACATGGAATTTTTTTTTCCAACAAGTTCGATTTTTACTCATGTACCGAACATCGACAAAAACGTCTGATATGAACTCACTTTATTAACCAATTATTATAAAATTATAATATGTGATATTAACTGAATAATAATATTTAATGTAGGTCCTAATAAATTATAAATTGTCCAAATTTTATTATTCAAGAGATTAAAGAACGATCGAGTCATGTCAAACACGAGGTAAGGGATCCTACACCTCTCTTCCTTTTAAGTACACTCTTTTATGTCATTAATTTTAAGATCATCTTTCTTATGATTGGGTTGTTATTTCATAATACTCCTACTATAATTTTTATGTTAATATGATGAGAGACCCTATTTTCTCTCATCAATCCATTTTGGATGTTTTGTGTGGCGACGTTAGGCTGCTGAATTTTCGTAAGGGATCCAACCTCTATCTTTCTTTTTTAAGTACACTCGTTTATGTCATTTCTTTTAAGCAGATATTTCTTATGTTTGGAGATGTTATTTTATATTCCTCATACTGAACTTTTTATGTTCATATTATGAGAGAACCTATTTATAATGAACCATAATTTACATACATTTTTAGTACATCAAAATTGAAGTACACTTATTACAACATATAACAAAACCATGAAAGGACCGTATAGGTATAATGTCTTTAGAAATTGGGAAACATAAACAACTTGTTCATAAAGTGTCTACACTGTCTCCCATTTATTTCATCATATCTATAGTCCTTTTTTGCATATCTTACTTACTAACATTCTTCCTGACCTGGGGAAAGAAAACATACAAAAGGGTGAATTAAAATTCTCAGTAAGGGTAAACAAAAGAAATATCAATCACATCATATTCATAAGAACATAACATTTTGGAAATATTACCTTGCAAAAGAGGTCATAATTTCATAACATGGGATAAATCATGGTAGTGAAATGTAATCACTGTAATCATAACTTAAAACGTGAAGCTTTGTGGCATACACACATAATCATAGAGAATCATTTATTATTAGTAAAGACTCATTGCCAAGACTATCTTAGTGGACAAAATCCATTTCTGAACCGAGTTCATTCCTCATTTCAGTCATGTTTCACTGAACCGGTTTAACCTGCCGTTCCAGACATGTCTATCTCATGAGATATAAAATCTTTACCCAATGAATTGGAGGGAGATATAGGTCCCACCCATCTCATAATGATAACATTCTTATGTGTGCCAAAAAATCAATAAAATCACACATCATTGCATAACCCATGTAATAAAAATGGGAATCTTAAACATCATGCCATCATAACATAATCAATATAAGATAAAAGGACATCATAAAAATAATTCCATCATAACATAATCAAATCAATGTAAAAATAGGGATAGAAACAGAACCCTATATTATCTTAGATGGAAAATAATTTTGATAAAACACTTGAACTCCATTCTTGAGGAAAATATCCTTGCTACTTCAAAAACATTTTTCCTTTCTTAACATGTCATAAAATTTTAAACTAGAAGAGGTTGATTAAAAATAAAAATGAAAACTTTTAAAGGAAGCTTCTTGTAAATAATGTTTTAAAAATCCATTCATTTTGTATAAGTTAAAAAAACATTCTTCTCGTACTTCTGTCGAAAAGTCAAAAAGTACCTCGTACGAAAAATGACAAAATATGCCTTTCATATCTTTCACTAAAAACTCACCTAAGGGTAAAATTGGATATAAACTATTGTATAAGGATTTAAAAATCACATATTGAGGAATCATTTATGTGGATGATTACTATTCCCCAGTAAATTTTGAAGTATAAACAATCTCGGATAAAAATTGAGATTGTGAGATTTTCCCTTACCTTAGGTCCGATTTGCTTCATAAGTGTCCAAACCTCCTGTATAATGATTTAAATAATGTCATTGACTTATTCCAGAATCATACGCATTGTTATGATATCATATATGGTCATATTTTTAGCTTCTTATTAGTAATATTTCATTGTTACTTGTTATTCGGGTGTTTATTGCTTTTTGTTCTTATTCGTGTTTTGTCGAATAAATTCATATTCTTATTTTTGGGTTATAGATACCTCATTTCCAGAATGGTATTAGTTTAATATATTTCATATTGATTCATTCAATTTTATAAAATCATTATGCAATGAAGATCATGTAGAACGAGTCGCATCACATCGTGGAGACGGTATTCCGTACGTACGCACGAGCGATGATATCGTTCCCATGATCGTGAGATTGTAATGGAGTCTATGTATACTATTTAAGAATAAATATCACTTTACAATAATAATTTATAGTTATTATTTACACCATTATACCCATCCAAGTAAGGTGGTGGTGGAAAATAGATTACACCACGGCGTGGAGACAGTATTCCGTACGTACACACGCGCGGTGATTTCGTTTTCCGTAGGATGGATATATGGTGAAATAGGGTTGTTTCATACATATAATAACATATCAATATATGAGTGATACTGATGTTATTACTTCATAATGAAAAAACTAAAGAAGAATAAGTAGAAGAAGAAATAAAGTTGAATGAATCGGTAAAAGACCTTACCTCTTCTTTGAAGCGCCTCTTTGAGACCTCCTTTTTGGGCACTAAAATTAGTCTTTAAAGAATACCAGGACATCTAGGATGTTTCTAGTGAAGTGGATAGGAGAAATTGGCAGGGTTTGTCCGAGCATGAAGTCTCAATGTGGTGTGAGGAAGAGAGGGATGGGGTTCGCTTTTATAAAGGAGGAGAGGGGCACCTTTGGAAAAACTAAAAATATTATTTTATTATAAATTCATATTCGGTTATAAATAGCTCCAAATTGATTTCTTTATAAGATAAGGTGGGGATGGGTCGAAATCCTCTCATCTAATAGAATTTAGACAAGTTTAGGTTCCTATTTTAACCTTATCATTTTGATTTAACATTAAGTTAAATAATTTTATTTTTACCGTGACATCTTCTGTTCTTACACTATAAGGTTAATAAACATACTATAACAAGACAAAAGAACCCAAAGATGTTTATTATTAATATATATAACCTTGTATAAGTCATTTGGCCGAACCTTAGATTTTTAGGAATAAAATAACAACTAATAATATAATATTTGTTTTAATAACTATTTTATGTCAATTTTGACACTATTTAGTAATTGATTTTTGTAAAAATCATTAAAGAAATATTAGTTAGAAAAAAGTGAATTAAATCAATACTAACATGTAATATTAACATATAATATTATTGGAATTCATTAACAGTCTCAAATTACATTTATTTGGGTATTTATATTATCAATTATGTCAATATTTAATTAATAAAATAATTACTGCATCATCACTGTGTCATAAATAAATTACATTATTTAATGTCTAAAAATTACAAATAAAATATCATTATGTAGGATATATTTTTCTGATTTCTAATGAATATTTATAGATGAATTTATCTTATGAATAACCCTATATTAAAAATGATTTACTTATTAAACTTTGATTTTAATTATTTTAACCCTTCTTTGAATAAATAAATAATAAATGTCCTAATCTAATCCAAGTGGGCGTAAATGGTCATATTTTATTCCTATGGTTGTTTTTGGTCGAATTACACTTATCTAATAGAATTAGGACATGTGTTAGGGTAATAATAATATCATTTTTACTCTTAATTACCCTATTTACTTTTAACCGTGGTAAATAAAAGTAAAAAGTGACTATTCACCAAAAATTATTTTCATCTCATTGAACCACATTTTATTTACTGACATCAACTGTGTATCTCGAATTTTTGAAATTCCACTCATAGAAGTGGTAAAATTAAGTTTTATGTAAATTTGAAAATTCTTCTAGGAGATGGGTAAAAGACGGTGAAAAGTTCGATAAAATGATTATATATCTAAAATTATTATAAAATTACTCCAATGAATTACATTGAACTTATATATGTATTATATATCAATTTTGAACTAAAATAAATTTAAATAAAATAAATAATTATTTAAAAAAAATTGGTTTTTAAATAGTAACCCACTGTTTTCACTATTCATTTGAATGTTTGCAGAAAAATACCAAACTTTCACCCTAGGCTAATATCGAGATTACAAATCAAAAAATGAAGTCAATTATGAAAAATAGAATTTAAAAAATATCAAAAAGTGGGTATTAATATTCATAATGGCTACTTTTAATAATATTTTAATAGCATATCGTTGTTTAGTGAAACACGGTATTGCGTACGACATAAGCTATCGAGGAAGGACGCGATTGCATGTAAAGCAAGCCAATCTAGTGTTGTGTGTAGTGAAATATTCCTTTTATGATTTATATAACATAAAAACAAAAATATTTCTCATAAAAGTCTCCAGTGTTACATTCTACCCCCCATAAAATGAATTTCTCCCTCGAAATTCGTCACTTTGTAACAAAAAGATGAGGATACATCTCCCTCATCATATCCTCAAGCTCCCATGTAGCTTCTTCTAATTGTTGGATCATCTATAAAACTTTCACCAAGAGAGTGGTCTTGTTCCGTAGGACTTTTTCACCACGATCGATAATTTCTATCTGTTGTTCTTCATAAGAAGGATGTTGTTCCAGCGGTACAACTTCTGATATGAGTACATGTGAAGTATCATGTATGTACTTTCTCAGGAGGGATACATAGAACACATCTTGAACTTGATAGAGATTCTGTGGAAGCAGCAATCGGTAAGCTACGTTCCCAACACGATCTAGAATTTCAAAAGGATCGATATATCTAAGGCTCAACTTTCCCTTCTTTCCAAATCTAATAACCCTCTTCCAGGGAGATATTCGTAAGAACACTTTATCACCCACTTAAAACTCTAGGTCTTTTCTTCTGTTGTCGGCATAACTTTTATGTCGAATCTAAGCTTCTCTTATGTGTTGTTGAATAGATCTGACCTTTTCTTCCATTTCATCAATGAGATCAGGTCCTAATATCTTTCTTTCCCCAACTTCATCCCATCAAGTTGGAGTCCTTCATTTCTTTCCCTAGAGAGATTCATAAGGAGCCATCTGAATACTGGAGTTTAGCTATTATTATAAGAAAATTCCAACAAAGTTAGGTGTTGATCCCAACCGCCTTTGAAATCTATAGAGCAAGCTCTAAACATATCTTCTAGAGTTTGAATTGTCCTCTCAGACTGACCGTCTGTCTGAGGATGATAAGCAGTGCTGAAACTCAACTCTGTATCCAGAGTATGCTGAAGACTTATCCAGAACATTGAGGTAAACCTCAGATCCTAATCAGATATAATAATAATTAGTACTCCATGAAATCCTAACACTTCTTTTATATATATCATGGCAATCTGATCTAGAGATAAATCCTCTCTAATAGCAATGAAGTGTGCAGACTTTGTAAGACGGAAAACTATGACCCAGATAGCATTATTTCCTTTGGATGTTTTAGGAAGTCCGATGACAAAGTCCATAGTGATGTTTTATCATTTCATTTGGGTAAGGGTAATGGTTGTAACATCCCCTTAGACTTCTGTCTCTCAGCTTTAACTTGCTGACAAACCAAGCATCGAGAGACATATTCAGCAACATCTATTTTCATGCCATCCCATCAGAAGTACTCTTTCAGGTCCTTATACATCTTCTTACTTCAAGGATGAATAGAGAATGATGAACTATGAGCCTCATCTAGTAGCTCCTTCTTTAATTCGGTGATGGGAGGAACACAAACCCGATTCCTGAACATTATTATCCCCTCACAATCAAGGTTGAATTCAGGAACATTTCTCACCTTCTTTTGTAACATTACATCTTATTTCTATGCCTCTTTAATCTTCACATGTATATATGGTTGAAAATTTATTTGAGAAAGATAAGAATTTTCCCCTTCCATTATAATTCCAATATCCATCCATTGTAAATACATAAATATTGTATCTTTTGTGATCCTCATAATGGATAATCTGGCATGGCCCTGTCGACTTAATGCATCTGCGCCACCTTGTTTGCTTTCCCTGGGTGGTAATGTATTGAGCAGTTGTAATCCTTAATTATCTCCAACCATCTTCTATGGTGCATATTAAGCTCCTTTTGTGTGAAAATATACTTTAAACTTTTATAATGAGTATAAAAATCACACCTTTCTCCATAAAGATAATGCCTCCAAATCATTAATGCAAAGATTATGGTAGTTAACTCCAAATCACGAGTTGGGTAATTCTTCTCATGGATTTTCAATTGTCGTGAGGCATAATCTACCACCATATCATTTTGCATGAGAACACACCCCAATCCCTTATTGGATTCATCACTGTATATCACAAACCTTTCTCCACTACAAGGAAGTGTGAGTACAGGTGCACTGGATAACCTTAATTTCAACTCCTTGAAATTCTATTCACATTCCTCCATCCAAACAAACATTACTAATTTCCGAGTCAACTTTGTTAGTGGATTAGATAATATTGAGAAATCTTTCACAAAACATCGATAATATCCATCCAAACCAAGAAAACTTCGGATCTCAGTTACTGTTGTTGGTCTCGACCATCTTTCGATAACCTCTGTTTTTGCTGGATCCACAGATATCCCCTCTTTTGAGATTTTGTGACCCAAAAATGCAACATTTTGAAGCCAAAATTCACACATGGTAAATTTTTCATAAAGATTTTCCTTTCTCAAGGTCATCAATATAATTCTCAAGTGATCTTAATGTTCTTCCTTTCTCTTTGAATATACAAGAATATCGTCTATAAAGACCACCACAAACTGATCAATATAGTCTCTAAAGACTCTATTCATCAGATCCATGAAGATAGGAGGGGTATTAGTAAGACCAAAGGGAATCACTATAAATTCATAGTGTCCATACCTTGTACAGAAAGCCTTATTTGGTATATCCTCCCTTTTGACCCTTAAATGATGATACACTGAACTGAGATCATTCTTGGAAAAGTATTGAGCTCCGCGTAGTTGGTCAAATAGGTCATCAATGCATGGAAGAGGATATTTGTTCTTGATAGTGATCATGTTAAGTTCTCGATAATCAATGGAGAGTCTCATTGATCCATCTTTCTTCTTAAAAAACAGAACAGGTGCTCCCCAAGGTGACACACTAGGGCGTATGAACCCCTTATAAAGATTCTCTTGGAGTTGCTTCTTCAATTCATGCAACTCAATTGGAGCCATTATATAAGGTGTCATTGAAATAGGTAAAGCACCTGGTTCGAGTTCTATTGAAAACTCAACTTCATGATTTGGTGGAAGACCCGGCAATTCCTCCGGAAAGGCATTGTCAAACTCTCGTACAATGGTAATATTCTTAATCATGAGTTTCTCACCAACCATTTGAGATAAATAACCTTCATTTAGTATAATCAAGACCCATAAGATGGAAGAAATTTCCACTAGAAGGTTATGTTCATCCTTGCATTGATAGATGATCATAGATTGATCTGGAATATGAAATGTGACTTCCCTTCTTTGGAAATTGATATGAGCTCCATATAAAGAAAGGAAATCCATGCCAATAATCACATCAAATTACACTATAGGAAGGATCTCAAGATTTTAAGGAAGAAATTTCCCACAAACATCAATCGGATAAGAATTATAAACTTTTGATGTGACTGTTGTGCTATTAGGGGTTGTCACAGCTAACTCAGCATCTAATTGTTGAGGTAATACAATGATAACCTTAGAAAATTCTTCAGAAATAAAAGAGATGGTGGACTAGAATCAAATAAAACATTTTCTACTTTAGAGTGGATGGTAAGTGTACCTTTCACCACTTCATTATCGTGCTCCAAATCGCTGATGGAAATTGCATGAGATTTCCCTTTGTCTTTAGCCTTAAGAGTTTGTTGACGTCGACCATCATCATCAACCCTTGGATTTGGGCATTGATTGGCATAATTCCCCATCTCCTTGCACTTGTAACATTGAAGTGTAGGAGGTGAACTCTTTGTAGCCTTTTCTTTTTTCGCATCACTAGACATCTTCTTCCCATATTTGCGGCATTCAAATGCCCGATGACCTTCCTTTCCACATTTGAAACATTTACTTGTCCCTTTAAGACAAATCCCTCCATGTTTCTTTCCACAACATGATCATAAGGGAGAACTCGTCTTCTGTTCAGTGTGCTCTTTAGATGTTCCTTTGAATTCCATTTTCCTCTTCTTATCACACCCATATGACTAATGGGTTACTCAAATCTCCATCTCAACATTGAGAGCACATCGAACGATTTCCTCGTAGACATTGAAGTCCCTTATGGCTAACGCCCTTCTATGACTTGGTTTTAAGCCACTAAAGAATCGATCGATCATACACTCAGGTTGGATAATAATACAACAAGCATACCTTGCAAGTATTGTAAAATTTTCTTCGTAGGTACCAACAGATTCATCATCCCTTAGCATTAGATCAAGAAACTCATTCTCCATCTTTTTTCGGAGAATACGAGGGAAGTTCTTATTGAAAAATAAGTTCTTGAGCTCGTCCCATTCCATGGACTCAATTTCATCTCTTGGCCTCGTATTCTTGATAAGATTTCACCATTGATCAGCATCACCTTCCAAATGATACACTGCTAAGATGACTCTATCATGTTCAGAACATTGACGAACTGAAAATATCTTTTCTGTAGTACTAATCTATTGTTCAGCAACTAATGGATCAGTAGACCGGCTGAATGAAGGTGGACGCTGTCTGATGAAGGATTCAACAAAATGTTTCTCATTCTTTTGCTCACTTGGAAGTCCTACATGATTCATAGCATGAGAAACATGTGAGATAATGGCTACAAGATTTTTCATTCCATCTCCCATAACGTTTGGTTTCTCAGGGGGACAATCATTGCATTGCCCGTCGCATTCCGCATTATCACGTTACCTTCGGGTTTCAGCCATTGAGTAAAACCAAGAAGAATAGTGTGAGAAACACTAATTATAATAGGAAAACCACATAATAAAGAATAAAATTTCACACTTAAGGTCTTATCCAAGGTTATTCATGGCCATTTCTAAAACACTATGATTGTGTTCTATTCTTAGACTTATCCTTAGGGTTCTTACTAAGGATTTGAAATCCTAGTTTCCAAAGGATGACTATACATTTCCTCTGATACCAACTATAACGACCCATACTTTACATACATTTTTAGTACTTCAAAATTAAAGTACACTTATTACAACATATAACAAAACCATGAAAGGACCGTATAGGTATAGTGTCTTTAGAAATAAGGAAACATAAACAACTGGTTCATAAAGCGTCTACACTGTCTCCTATTTATTTCATCATATATATAGTCCATTTTGGAATATATTACTTAATAAACTTCTTCCAGACCTGGGGAAATAAAACATATAAAAGGGTGAGCTCAAATGCTCAGTAAGGGTAAACAAAAGAAATATCTATCACATCATAATCATAAGAACATATCATTTTGGAAATCATACCCAGCAAAAGAGATCATAATTTCATAACATGGCATAAATCATGGTAGTGAAATGTAATCACGATAATCATAACATAAAACATGATGATTTTTGGAATACACACAGAATCATAGAGAATCATTTCTTATTAGTCAAGACTCATTTCCAAGACTATCATAGTGGACAAAGTCCATTTCTGAACCGAGTTCATTCCTCGTTTCAGTCATGTTTCACTGAACTGGTTTAACCTGTCGTTCCATCCATGTCTATCTCATGAGATATAAAATAATACCCAATGAAATTGAGGGAGATATAGGTCCCACCCATCTCATAATGATACCATTCTTATGTGTGCCACAAAATCAAAAAAATCATACATCATTGCATAACCCATGTAATAAAAATGGGAATCTTAAACATCATGCCATCATAACATAATTCATATAAGATAAAAGGAAATAATAAAAATAATTCCATCATAAAATAATCAAATCCATGTAAAAATAGGGATAGAAATAGAACCCTATATCATCATAGATGGAAAATAATTTTGATAAAACACTTGAACTCCATTCTTGAGGAAAATATCCTTTCTACTTCAAACACATTTTTACTTTTTAAATATGTCATACAATTTTAAACTAAAAGAAGATGATTAAAAATAATCTTGAAATCTATAAAGGAATATTATTGGAAAAAATGATTTAAAAATCCATTCTTTCTGTATAAGTTAAAAAATACATTCTTCTCATACTTTTGTCGAAAAAGAAAAAAAGTACCTCGTTCGAAAAATGACAAAATATTCCTTTCGTATCTTTTACTAAAAACTCACCGAAGGGTAAAATAGGATATAAACTATTTTATAAGGATATAAAAATTACATATTGTGGAAACATGGATGTGGATGATAACTATTCCCCAGTAAATTCTGAAGTATAAATAATCTCAGAAAAAAATTGAGATTGCGAGATTTTCCCTTAACTTAGGTCCGATTTGCTTCGTAAGTGTCTGAACCTCCTGTATAATGAGTTACATAATGTCATTGACTTATTCTAGAATCATAATCATTGTTATGATATCATATATGGTAATATTCTTAGCTTCTTATTAGTAATATTTCATTGTTACTTGTTATTCGGGTGTTTATTGCTTTTTGTTCTTATGCGTGTTTTGTCGAATAAATTATTATTCTTCTTTTTGGGATATAGATACCTAATTTATAGAATGGTATTAGTATAATATATATAATATTGATTCATTCAATTTTATATAATCATTATGAAATGAAGATCATGTAGAATGACTCGCATCACATCGTGGAGACGGTATTCTGTATGTACGCACGAGCGATGATATCGTTCCCATGGTCGTGAAATTGTAATTGAGTATATGTATACTATTTCATAATCAATATCACTTTAAAAATATAATTTATAGTTATTATTTACACCATTATACCCATCCAAGTAAGTTGGTGGTGGAAAATAGATTACACAATGGCGTGGAGACGGTATTCCGTACATACGCACGCGTGGTGATTTCGTTTTCCGTAGGATGGATATATGGTGAAATAGGGTTGTTTCATACTTATAATAACATATCAGTATATTATTGATACTGATGGTATTACTTCATAATGAAACAACTAAATAAGAAGAAGTGGAAGAAGAAATAAAGATGAAGAAATCGGTAACGGACATTACCTCTTCTTTGAAGCGCCTCTTTGAGACCTCCTTTTAGGGCACTATAATTGGTCTTTGAAAGAGACCAGAACCTCTAGGATGTTTCTAGGGAAGTTGAGAGGATAAATTTTCAGGGGTTTTCAGAGCTTGAATGCTCAATGTTGTGTGAGGAAGAGAGGGATCAGGTTCCCTTTTATAAGGGAGGAGAGGGGCACCTTTGGAAAAACTAAAAATATTATTTTATTATAAAGTCATATTCGGTTATAAATAGCTCCAAATTGATTTATTTCGAAGCTAAGGAGGGGATGGGTCGAAAACCTCTCATACAATAGAATTTAGACATTTTTAGGTTCATATTTTAACCTTATCATTTAGATTTAACTTTAAGTTAAATAATTTTACTTTTACCCTGTCTTCTTGTGTTCTTACACTATAAGGTTAATAAACTTACTATAACAATCCCAAAGAACACCATGTTGTTTATTATTAATATATATAACATTATCTAAGTGATTTGGCCGAACCTTAGATCTTTACGAATAAAATAACAATTAATTATATAATATCTATTTTAAAAACTATTTTATGTCAATTTTGACACTATTTAGTAATTGATTTTTGTGAAAATCATAATAGAAATATTAGTTCTAAAAAAGTAAATTAAATCAATAATAACATGTCATATTAACATAGAAAATTATTTTAATTCCTAAAAAGTCTCAAATTACATATATTTGGATATTTATAACCTCAATTATGTCAATATTTCATTAATAAGAAAATTACTTCATGATCATTGTTTCATAAATAAATTAAATTATTTAATGTCTAAAAATTACAAAATAAATTATCATTATGCAGTAAATCACATTAGCTTTCTAATGAATATTTATAGTCGATTTTTTCTTTTGTATAACCCTATATAAAAAATGATTTACCTATTAAACTTTGATTTTAACTATTTTAACCCATCTTTAAATAAATTAATAATAAATGTCCTAATCTAATCCAAGTGGGCCTAAATGGTCATATTTTATTCCTACGGTTTTTTTGGTCTAACTACACTTATCAAATAGAATTAGGACATGTGTTTGGGTAATAATAATATCATTTTTACTCTTAATTACCCTATTTACCTTTAACCGTGGTAAATAAAAGTAATAAGTTACTCTTAACCAAAAATTATTTTCATCTCATTGAACAAAATTTTACTTACTAACATCAACTGTTTCTCTCGGAATTTTTAAATTCTACTCACAAAAGTGGTAAAATTTAGTTTTATGTAAATTTTCAAATTCTCCTAGGAGGTGGGTAAAAGACGGTGAAAAGTTCAATACAATTTTTATATATCTAAAATTGTTATAAAATTACTCCAATGAATTAAATTGATCTTATATAGGTATTCGGTATCAATTTTGACCTAAAAAAATTAAATAAAAATTCGGTTTTTAAATAGTAACCCAATGTTTTCACTATTCATTTGAAGGATTCCAGAAAAATACCACAATTTCACCCTTGGCTAATTTTGATATTCCGAATCCAAAAATGAAGTCAATTATGAAAAATAAAATCTACCAAATTTCAAAAAGTGGGTATAACTATTCATAATGGCTAGTTTTAATAATATTTTAATAGAATATTGTGGTTTAGTGAAACTCGGTATTGCGTACGATGCAAGCTATCGAGGAAGGTCGCGATTACGTGTAAAGCAAGCCAAGATAGTGTTGTGTGTAGTGAAAGATACCTTTGATGATTTATATAACATAAAAACAAAATATTTATCATAAAAGTCTCGGGTGTTACATTATTTGATCTCATAAATCCATTTTTGGAAGTTTTAAGTGGTGCCGTTAGCCTTCTGAGTTTTCATAAGGGATTTTTCATCTCACTTTTATTCCCGTGACATTTATGCTATGTTTTCCACTATTTCCTTTGACTGGTGTATATACATACCATTATTATACTCTTTGTGTAATTTAATTTCATTTATGGGTATTTACATATTCATTGTATGACCCTTCTTCAATGGGGTGTACGTTTCAAAAGTTACCCAAGTCGGTAAGGGAACCTTTCACCCTCCTCTTTTTAAAATAATTAATTTGTTATGTCTTTTAATTCACATACAACTATGTTGGGATATGTTCTTCAATATCATTATTGATGTAAATTTTATATCCAAGTGATGAGATACCCTTTTTATCTCTAATCAACTGTTTTTCTGAATTTTGAAGTGACGCCGTTAGGCTGTCGAATTTTTGCAAGGGAACTTCTTAACCCAATTTTGATTCTTTGGGATAAACTTTTACTCCTTGAATATGTCGGTCTATGAATATTTGTGAAAGTCCTCTAATTTTTTTACACATAATATCCACTTATATTTGGTGTATTCGTTTTTCACACATAATTATGTAATTGAATTATCTTTAATCCATGGATACCGTCTTTGTAAGGGACTTCGTCTCAATATCCTTCATTGAGGCATATTTTGTTTTATACACATCTTTATTTTAAATGGTCTATAAACCCCTTTTATTTTTACATATATTCAAAAGGAATTTTTTCTATACGAATCATTTTACTAAACGACAGAAGAAATGTTTTTTGTCGTACGGATGCGGTGACAACGACTTCTCCACTGCCGTGACCATTATTTGAGTTTCGGCTTCCTCTAGAAGACATACTTTTTTTAAATAAAAAATAAATACCATGTTTTACTTTTCTTTTATTTTGGATTGAAAATGGTTTTCATAATGTTTTTATTATATCAATGTGTTGTATTGATATCTTGTGATTAAAATGTGGAAATGTTATGTTTCCTTTATGAATGTTTTATGTGATACGATTATGTTATGGTTCTTGGGCATTATTATGAAGATGGGTGGTTCCGTGAAAAACTAAGGGTGGGTGAGCCTGATATAGCTCTATAATGCATTGGGAAACGCGAAGGAGTTAAACGTTATGGTTTCTCCGAAGAGATTTAGGGAATATACTATGATGGGTATTCCAAACATAACCAAGAGAGTTACTCCCTATTTAAGAATGTTATGAATGCCACAAGTTACCTTTATGCATTATGATTTCTATGATTTATTCATTATTTGATGAGGTATGTTAAAATACTTATGTTTTATGAGTAATTTATGATTTCAAACATGTACTAATGTTTTCTTTTCATTATTTTATATCCCTTACTGAGCTTTTTATGCTCATCCCAAGTTTTTGAAATGTTTTTCACAGGTCAAGGGAGAGGTGAATGACATGTTGATAGTTTCAAGAAAGTGTCAAGAAATAATCCATGTTTTATTTTAAACATGTTTCTGTTGATGGGAAAAAACGAATACTATCTTTTATGTAACCACTTTGTTTAAATGTGGATTGTAATTCATTATTTATGATCTAATTCTCTAAAACTCTAAACCTGAAAAGATCCTCAATGTGAATTATTCATTTAATTCAATATTAAGTAAGGTTTAAGGTCGGGGCCTTGTAGTTGGTATCAGAGGTCGGTTTAGATAACTATAGAGGTTAGGGTATTCTCTAGGAATAAGTGACTTTACCATAATGGTTAGGATTTCAGAAAGAGTACTAGTTTTAGATAAAGTGAATGAGTAAGTATATCTTAGTGTTTATCTTCCACATTAGTACATGATGGTTTTGTTGATATACTCATAGTGACATTTCTTTTTTTAGTGAATGGATTGATCTTGCAGGAACCAAAGTAACAATAGGTTTGAAGGAAACTGTGGTGGTTCTCTGATTAAGAGACTGGATGAAATGGGGGATTCAATGAAGAAACTCGTGGTTGTTCTAAACCAACCATCAAGGAGTCATAATCAACCACGTGTACCTTGTTATGTTCTGTAATTCATCATGAAAGATATGACCAATCCATGTGGATGTTCAGGTAATAATTATAAAGGTAACCATTAGGGTTTATAAGATCCTTACTTCTGAGGTAATTATGGGTTATTATATATTATGATGGAAAATGAAAGGCATGAGATTAACATGATGTTAAAATATGTTATTATTATTTTTGAAGATTTTATCTCGTTTTGGGGAATGTTTTAAGAATTATATAGTTTTGGAAAAAGGACAACACGCAGACCGTGTGACCACCCGTCGCCTCAGACAAAGCTGCGGGAATCGAACCCACAACCAAAGTGTGACTGGTATTTATTGCTTACCACTGGACTATGTGAAGTCCCTGGTTAGACTGAGTAATTCGTTTTAGTTATATGATTTTAGGAATCCACAGTAAGTTTATTTTGGGTTATTTATGGAAATGATTAACCTATCATCAAGGATATGTGATTAGGTTAATTACTTTTCAATATGAGAATTTAAGAGCAACTGATGTTCTTTGGAGATAAAAGTTAATTTGAACCTTGGAAGACTATGTGATTAAATCCTTCAAATATTTGGGTTTCAATCTTAGTTTGGTTTATTTTGAAGAATTTTATGGACAATTGATTATCGAATGGTCTTCGTTGAACATTGGGGTTTTTTTTGGAAAACTTTTGGAGATTAAGAGAAGATTTTGTTTTTATAAAGGATTATACTTTTCTGGATTATCTGAACTCATACTAAAAATTTTGGTTTTGGATTTTGTCTAAACACATGAGAAATATATAGTTCACTTTTGTGGATTAGGTGATTCTCAAGAAGTTGATTATATTACTCTTAATGCGAACAAGTCTTCCTAAAAACTCGTCTTTTGGAGAAAATATGAGTTTGATTATGGAGTCTAGTAAAAGCTGAAAGTCTACGTGACAAGTAAGTATGTTTAATTATGATTTAGATAAGCTCAAAAATAAATTCCTCAATTAAGAGTAACTTTAAACAAAAATGATGTCTATTAATTTTTCCTACGGGGGAATCGAATACCGTTTAACCCATCAGAAGTTGGTGATTTTCTTATCGTTAACTTTCTTCTAGAAATTTTTACTATCACTCTCCCTCAGAACATGACCCATTGTTTTCCCTCCATATCCATGTTTTCCTACATGGAATCCTAGTATGGGTTATCATGGGTGACCTTTGTACTTCTCTTTCTTTATTTTAAAGTGATTTTTTTATTGAATCTTGTTCCAATGTGGGATTTTCAATGAAGATTCCAAGCCCAACATTAAAATTGTGAGGACGCAATTCCCAAAAGGGGGGAAGGTTGTAACACCCCAGGTAAATAAAGAATATAAAATTTTAATATTTATCCATATTTTTGAATAAAATATTAATATTGCTTTAAAGGGAATGCTATGCTCGAGGGCGTACCCAATACGCAACAACGAGTTTCTTAGAAATCTTACGTTACACTCTAATAATAAAACAATATTATTTTAAAAGGTAGTTAACACCTAGACATTATAATTTTGGGAATGAACGGAACTAACTAAAAAATGATTATATATGTTTTTCAATTATTTTTACTTTTATCCAATAAATGTTAGAGGCTTAAATTGCAAATGAATCCAATTTTAAGCGTAAACATTCTAATATTCTTTAAAAGGTCGATTAACCGCCTTTTGATGAAGAACATCTTATAAATCCACTTTTTGACAATTTTATGTGTTATATTTTACAAAATAAAATTCTTCTTTTGAACCAGGACATCAAAATTTAATTTGTGTAAATTTTGGTTATTTTTCCAATAAAGTTCATTTTTTAATGAAAAGTGAAAAATGTTGTATTTTAATTCAAAACCACTTTTTAATATAATTTAATTATATGATTAGATTATCTTTTAAATTGGTTTTAATGTGAAATTAGATTATATTTTTACCATTTAATCTTATAGGGGTTGTTGGAATTAATTTCATCTTGAAATTTGACTTAAACTAGTGTCAATCTGTTGATACTTATTGTTTCATAAAATTACGCTATTTGCTCTGATAGCGAGAATAAATTATTAAATTAATTAATGTAACTTTTATGTTTTTAATTTTGTAAAATAGAAATAATTTTTTATTTCAGAATATCAAATATATCTTAGGGTTAATTTTTTGTATTTTTCTGGAAAGCATCAGTTTTTGATGAATAGTGAAACCACTAAGTGGTACTTAAAAAACTGATTTTTCGTTTAAATGAAAATTTACCACCTCTGTGTTTTGAATTTCAAATATCCGGCATACATTGTCTTAATTAAGAATTAAAATGTGGTTCAATGGGATTAAAATAATTTTTTGGGTGAAGAGTAACTTTTAAGTTTTAATTGTGATTAGAGGTAATTAGTGTAGTTTAAGGTAAAAATAATGTTTTTATAATATGAAATTACCTAGACACATGTCCTACACTAATTGGATGAGTCCTGGCCGACCAATAAAATCCATGGGTCAACTTGGGGACCCCATGGAGCCACTTTTCTGGAAAATGAAATTAATACCTTTTTATTTAAAGTTAATATTAAAATGTCACAAACATGTGTTGTTTTACCAAAACAATTTCTAGATGGGGATATACAAGTAATATTTTTGACTATAAATATTCATTATAAATATAAAAAGATTTCCTACATCATGATATTTTTTATAATTTTTAGATATTATATAAATTAATTTATTTATGACACCGTCATGATGCAGTGATTACCTCATAAATGATCAATTAAAATAAAATGAGAAGATAGGGTGAAATCTAAGTCTTACACTGGTCACAGACCAATGGGGTGGGTGGATTTCGAAACCTTATCACCTTATCCTTGAAATATTTTCTTTTGAGACCTTTTATATCCGAAAATCATTTTATAATAAAGTAATATTTTATAACATTCCAAGAGTGCCTCTCATCTCCTCTTATAAAAGGACCCCACCTCTACCACCTTACAGACACCTCTAAAGCCTTTGGATCTTCCATCCCCTACCCATTCCATCTATCAAAATCCCTCTATTCATCATTGAAGCCTCACTTTGGGCAGAATCCATTCCATGGAATCCTTTGAGCTCAAATCAATGATAGTTACCCGATTTAAAGGTAATGTCTTCCCTTGTGTTCTATTGTTTTATTTGTCTTCTCCAAACCCCTAAAATCTACATATTACATTTTTTTGTAACAAAAACATTATATAAAATATACGAGGATGTTGTTATAAGAAGGATTCGAGCTACACTTTCACACACCTCTGTCTAATGGTTAAAGAACATATTGTTTCTGTGGATGGAGAATTACTGCCTCATGAAACGATGATTGTTAAATATTATTTTAACACCTTCAAAGGTAGCCATTAAGATGCCACTATATTTATATATGATATATGATATGTTTATGTTTTCTTTAAGCTTATGTATTTTTCATTTATGGCATACCTTTATGGTTTCCATTATGGGTAAACACGATATCTTCATTTTAGGAAGTGCGGACTACCGCCCCCTCAAAGTGATTTGATTTGTTAATGCCATATGTGGAACATATACAGGATGGAATTAATGGTATTACATATGATATCATATTGGAATTATAATATACCTTTATATCATTATTATTTAATTAAATTGAATACAAAAAAAAAGAAATGGAAGTAGCGTTCATGTGTACGTACGGCCTACCGTCTCTATGAACGGTGCTTTTAATTTTTTTTTATCTCCAAATGACATGGAATAGTATAAAATGAATATATACTGGATATATATGATATTTAAAACATCAATACTATTCCGAATATTATGTACTTATAACTAAATGGAATATTCTTTTCCAACAAGTTCGATTTTTACTCATGTACCGAACATCGACAAAAACGTCTGATATGAACTCACTTTATTAACCAATTATTATAACATTATAATATGTGATATTAAATTAATAATAATCTTTAAAGTATGTCCTTAATAAAGTATAAATTTAACAAATTTTATTATTCAGGAGATTAATGAATGATCGAGTCATGTCGGACACGAGGTAAGGGATCCTACCCCTCTCTTTCTTTTAAGTACACTCTTTTATGTCATTACTTTTAAGCTCATCTTTCATATTATTGGGATGTTATTTTATATTACTCCTACTTTAATTTTTATTTTCATATGATGAGACACCCTATTTTCACTCTTCAGTCAATATTGGAGGTTTTGAGTGGCGCCGTTAGGCTGCCGAATTTTCATAAGGGATCCGACCTCTCTCTTTCTTTTTATGTACTCTCGTTTATGTCATTTCTTTTAAGCTCATCTTTCAAATTATTGGGGGTGTTATTTTATATTCCTCATACTTTAATTTTTATGTTAATATTATGAGAGACCCTATTTGATCTCATAAATCCATTTTTGGATGTTTTAAGTGGCGTCGTTAGGCTGCCGGGTTTTCGTAAGTGATTTTTCATCTCACTTTTATTCCCATGACATTTATAATACGTTTTCCACTATTTACATTGAGTGGTGTATATACTGCACATTATTATACTATTTTTGTAATATAATTTCATTTATGGGTATTTACATATTCATTGTATGAACCTTCTTCAATGGGGTGTACGTTTTGAAAGTTACCCAAGTCAGTAAGGGAAACTTTCACCCTGCTCTTTTTAGAAGACTTATTTTGTTATGTCATTTAATTAACATACTAATATGTTGGGATATGTTATTATATATCCTTATTGATGTAAATTTTATGTCCAAGTGATGAGATACCCATTTTATCTCTCATCAACTCTTTTTATGAATTTTGAAGTGACGTCGTTAGGCTGTAGAATTTTTGCAAGGGATCTTCTTAACCCAATTTTGATTCTTTGGGATAAACTTGTACTCCTTGAATATGTCATTTTATGAATATGTGTGAAAGTCCCCTGATTTTTTTACACTTAATATCCACTTATATTTTGTGTATTCATTTGTCACACATAATTAGGTAATTTATTTATCCTTAATCCAAGGATACCGTCTTTGTAAGGGACTTCGTCTCAATCCCCTTCATTGATGCATATTTTTTTTTATACACAACATTATTTTATAAGGTTTATATACCCCTTTTACTTTTACATTATTAAAAAAGAATATTTTCTATACGAAGAATTTTACTAAAGGAAAAAAGGAATGTTTTTTTGTCGTAAGTATGCGGCGACAACGACTTCTCCGCCGCTGTGACCATTATTTGAGTTTCGGGTTCCTCTACAAGACATAATTTTTTTAAATGAAAAATAAATACCATGTTTTACTTTTCGTTTATTTTGGTATTGAAAATGGTTTTCATAATATTTTTATTATATCAATGTGTTGTGTTGACATCTTGTGATTGAAATGTGGAAATGTTATGTTTCCTTTATGCATATTTTATGTAATACGACTATGTTATGGTTCTTGGGAATTATTATGATGACAGGTGGTTCCGTGATAATCTAAGGGCGGGTGAGCCCGATATAGCTCTCCAATGCATTGGGTAATGAGAAGGACTTAAACGTTAAGGTTTTTCCAAAGATATTTAGGGCATATACTGTGATGGGTATTCCAAACATAACCAAGAGGTTTACACCATACGTAAGAATGTTATGAATGCCTCAAGTTACCTTTCTGCATTATACTTTCTATGATTTATTCATGATTTGATGAGGTATGTTAAAATTATTATTTTTATGAGTAAAGTATGATTTTATACATGGACTAATGTTTTCTTTTCATACTTTTATATCCCTTACTGAGCTTTTTATGCTCATCCCATGTTTTTGAAATGTTTTTCAAAGGTCAAGGGAAAGGTGCATGATATGTTGATAGTGTCAAGGAAGTGTCAAGAATTAATCCATGATTTATTTTAAATATATTTCCGTTGATTGGAAAAAAAAGAATACTATATTTTATGTAATCACTTTGTTTAAATGTGGAATGTAGTTCATGATTTATGATCTAATTATCTAAAACTCTAAACCTGAAAAGATCCTCAATGTGAATTATTCATTTAATTCAACATTAAGTAAGGTTTAAGGTCGGGGCCTTATACAACCCACATATACTTATCTACCCATTATATTAATGAAGACTATACATTCATCTGAAACATATAGCCTCTTCAACTACCCATGCAAGCATGAAGATGAAAAACATCCAAATCTTTTGTTGCCTTTCAAGCATCAGTGGATTCCTGAACTACATCCTTCCACGACTTCTTTCTTAAGGAATATTCCACCATGTTACCCCTTCCTATGTTTTATAATATATATAAGTCATCGTCTAGGATAGAATCTATCCACCTTCAGTGTCATAAGTTCAGGTATCGCTGGGAGAAGATATAGCTCATGATCTTGTGATTCGTGAAGATCACAAAGCTACCCCCAATGAGGTTATGTCACCAAAAAATAATCATGAATATGACCACTATAATATACATTTCAGGGATGGAATAGTTATATTCATTTTGATGTAACAGCCTAGTCCAAAAAGGGTTCAATCCTCACTACTGCATCATCACACATCCGAAGACAAAACCGAATGCGTTGTAGAAAACCATTAACACAACAAATTTCATTGAATGCATGTTCACTAGGGCAGTAACCAGCATCCCCTTCAGGTAGCTGAATTCATCCAGATAGTGCTCACTCCAAAAAAAGGCCATGTCTATTCCAGTCAAAGATGTAAATAGATCTGAAACTTGATATATGTTTGCAAAAATCCTTCAGTAATAGTACGTTATACCCATGAAGCTGCAATCCTCTATCGCATAATTGGGTGCATCCCATGAAACAACCCCTATGAAATTTCATGGTCCATGAATGTCCTATGAATGTAGTATGCTCCTCCTAGGACATTGATTAAATTATAATATCATCGATGAACATGATGAAAAAAATGACCCAAAACATGAAGAAGACATAGTTCCTTAGCCACATGAACATGACTGGTGAATTCGTAACATGGAAGGGCAAGGCCACAAACTCGATGTTCCCATAATTCCTCATAAAACTAGTCATCAGGATTTCACCCTCCATCACCCTTAACATGTGATATCTAGACGATAGATCGATATCAGATAACCAACCACCTCTTTTTAACTAGTTAAAAAATCATCGATCATTGGGAGGGGTAATGCTATGTGACTGTTACCAGATTTAGTCTCTGGTAGTTTCTGCATAGCCTTGGGACATTGTATGACTTCATTTCCAACATGAATTTAGCACAACATAGTGACTCACTTAACTAGGTAAATAATTTTTATCTGGTTTTCAACCTGAAAAAAAAACTCTCACAACTAAAAAGGATCTAACACATTGGGATCATCGAAATCAGACTTGTAGTTAGTTGAAATTATTTTATAAACTCAACGTCACGTATAAGGGGTAGAGCGACAAACTCCACATACAAGTCATCCAAGATCCCTATGATAACCACTTGACCATCCATCAACTCTTTGAGGTCTGATCCCACTAAAATATAGGCGGATAAAGAGATAAGAGGCTCAAGACACTAACTTCCCAGCTGACTTCTCCGCTCACAAATGAAAACTACACGTCGGTCATCCTCTCATAAAAACATGGCACTTCTTTGGAAGCACTCGATATATTTGTGAACGAAAAAAGTATTAATGCCTAATATTACATTATACAACCACATCAACTGTAGTATATGATCCTCACTAGACATATGTGGCCCCAACATCAGTCTACATCACTAGTAAACATCAAACAATCAGGTCTGACCTCCAACTGCTGTACTCAACACTAGGTTCATAGAATGTATTCCTATCTCTATCCCTAAATCATGATCTATAATAGAGGCAAAAAAGGATTAAAAATTACTTCAATCAATGAAAGCACTAGATATAGTTCAAATTAGAATGATTTTACCTCGAGCAGCCTTCGGCCCTGATGGAACAACTACCTCAACCGTGTGCAACTACCCATGCCCAGCTCCCCTTCCTCTTGGATGTCAGCCACCTCCCCGACCACTCCCTTGTCGTGGTCCTCTAAGAGAAACCTATATTCATTCACCTCCTACACCTTATACTCTTGGTGGAGAGGGAGCCTGCTCTCCATGCATCTAAAATTTTCTAGTCGGCAATTGTTGGTGAGGTGGGTGATGAAACCACCAACATAACCATAGATTTCTCGAATTGGTCACTTGATCCAACGATTTTAAGGGCCTCCACATACACAGAACCTTATTCCCTGGTCCATGGGAGAAGGGAGAATACCTAGAGATCAGAACATGAACTGCTAAGGCCTAATTTCATCTAGCTGAAAACGGGAAGGTCCTAATGACAAAGACCTGCTACTAACTGACATGCGAGTCAATGAACTTGGTTAGCTCCCATATCATAGTATACCTCCATTCAAGTTCATACTCTACACTACTTTGTAATTCCTTTTAAATTTGACATATTATTTTAGGCTAAAGGAAGTGACAACACACATAATTTTAAGTCAGAGTGCCTCCTCCAAATGTCTGGCCTATGACTCCTCATCCATAAAGAGATCTAAAAAAAAGTTTAGGAGATCCTTAAACCTGATCCCCAGTTCCCTAACTAATATACACCCTACATGGAGGGATACAATATCCTTCCTCTACTATTCCTTTATCAGCAAGGAATGATATTTTTCCGGAAACTACTCATAAGAGTCATCTAATGACACTTTGGTCTCCTTCCCCTCCCTGAGGTAATGTGTCCACCACTGAAATGATTCTCCTCGCATATGGATCACTATTAGAGAAGCCCAATAATACATCAAATCATAGATCAAGGTAAATATGATTCATAGCTCCTCATGCCAGCCAAAAGCCTCTAATTCGGAAACTCTGCCTCTTTACTTTCATAGGGTCTGCCGTTGGAAATCAAAAACTGTATTTTTCCACAAGTTATATTCATCCTCTCTATAAACCCTCTTCTAATAAACCATGTTTTTCTTTTTAGAACAAATCTACTCATACACTAGTTGGGTGACATCCGGGTTCTATAACTGAAAATAATAAACAAGAACTCCTAATCCTAGGTAGTATAGATATTTTTAAAATTATGCTTCACTTTTCATTTAATTTAAATTCCTAAAACACCCAAGACGAACGAGAAAACAAGTTAGTTTGTTGCATGTACCTTTCCCCAGGTCTCTACATTGTAATAAATGTAGCCTCTTTTTGTCATTCGGTAGGCTCCATGTGCATAGATTAGATCACTGGCGGCCCAAAATTCCAGTTTCATAGCCCGTTTTCTCTATCATATCTCAAACACCATGATTTCCTAACAACATTTCCCTACGATCCCGTTGAATGCTTACTATTCCAAACTTGAAACACCATCATATCCCACAAAAAGCACCTTTATATCATTCTATCACAACCCACTATCTTCCAGATTAGGTTAGGGACAACACTGTGACACACCCATATTTTTCATGATGAAATAGATACAATGAACTCCTGATTACATCCTTCAACAGGACTAAAGTAGTGAATAACATCAAAGGTATAGAATCTCTCACAAAATGTAATCCAATAACCCTTTTAAATAAAACATGATTGTGTTATGAGATTGTAAATATCCTAAAACAGAACCAAACATTTTTATAAAGGAAACCAAAATCCAACCAATTCATTATTTAAATGTAATATGTGAAAAAAGTACAACCAAACGACCATATCATGTACCAATAAAAAGAGAATAAGTAGAATCACATTGATCTTCCCAAATACCGAACTAGTAAAGTCCATCATAGTGCACAATGTCCTCCTGGAAACCTAAAAAAAATTTATATCAAAGGGTGACCATAAAATTATACTCAATATAGAAACCAAAATGGGTCATACACATATGAGAGAATCACACTAATTCCCCCCCATATAGATAGAAGTATCTAAAAGAAGTTGATGAGGAAAGATAACCATTCCAGCCCCAATAAGGAACACTCCCACAATAACGAGCGTCGAATAAGAAAATAATATAATCACATCAGTTATGTGGGCACCAAAACCACTTTTCGATAACTTAACTGCTTATTCCTAATTGAATATGTCTTGACAGTACCTCCCTTCACCAAATGTAGTCCCACATCCACAAAATCACCCACACACCTGGCCCACATACCATACATATCCCTCCCATGTACCCCAAGGTCACAAAAACCACACAACGCATCCGAAAACATCATGGCCTCATCCAGAAGACACAAGTGAAAAAAAATTCTTGTAGACAACTAGGCCACTCTTACTCAACACAACCTTCCCAAAGGGTCTTGGAATATATTAATCCTTATGAAATTACATCCTTCCCTAATACGATCGACCGATAAGAACCCGGAAGGGGGTGAATGTAAGAATTCAGTAACCCGTCATCCATCCTCCCACTAAGATGTTGGGAAAGAACCCCTCCCACTGGAAAAGGGGGTTACGACACGTAGTGATCAACATGGGTTCTGTTCATGTTAATAAATCATATGAAACAATATTGTTATACATATAGGTAAACAAACACTCCGCCAAAACTATATGTTACGAAATAAGAAACCATCCCACAAAAACCACTTTTGTGGCTACCCCGACATGAATGTATCACCATGAAAAACGATCACTTTGATAAGTAGATGTATACTCCCAGGAAATCCATTTAACCAATATTCACTCATAATTTATCAATTTATTCACTTGTTTAGTCCATACCTACCTGGGAAACTATCACACACAAAAACATCATCCATTATGAGAAGTCTAAGATTCTAATTAACAAATGTTTGTTCATGATTATTCCCAAACATCACAAATTCAGGTTACAAGAAGGCACCGATCTCGAGTGAACGGGTGTAATATTAGACACTGTAAACATTAAACAAATGAAGGGGGAGCACAGAAATAGATTTCCATTTTGAAAACCATTCAGGATAAAATAAAGATCCACCATCCTGTAGTCCATCTGCAAAAAATGTTTATCCATCAACAATCAATCAATCTATCAACCTAATATTCTGTCACACCTCTAATACCACCCCATACACAAATCCCACATCAACAGACCACCCAAAAGAGGCCCTACTGGACAAAAATTTCATCCCCCTAACAAAACAAGATCATTACTTATGTCCAACCCCCATACCCGTAAAAAGGTAACCAACAACAACATTACACAGCCCGCATTAAGAAAAAAACCCATCCAATCACATCACACAACCACACCATTAAACCAATATTATTCATATTTAGAAGGACGATTTTATTAATTCCACATTAGATAATAGAGGTGATAACATTTTATCTTTGATCAGGGGGAATACATTTATTTAACTAAGTATACAAGATTAATAAGATTTCATGTTAAATCCATTTATTAAGAATCGCAGAAAAAATATAGAACAAAACCTGTTTGAATGAAAAGAATACCAACGAAAAAGATTTTTAGAAGGCCTAACATCCCATAAAATCCAAAACTTCGTCATAGATAACAATTAAAATTGCATACATGACATCATCACTTACATTAAATTATACCATTGAACCCTGTAATCTTTTTATCATCGTATTAACTTCCCCTAATTTATTACTTGTTATATGAAACAATTTATGCCTTATTAAGGAAGAAAAATTACAACTACGACCTGCATGATACATAAATAAAGAGATATTAACGAATCCCTATATAAAACAATAGTCGACCAGAACTCGTCCATGTACCAAATAGTGGGTTATGTAGGAATCAGTAAACTCCATGAAAAACTAGACAAGAATGGGTTGAAGAACTGGAACACAACTCATCTAGATAGTAGGGCTCTAGCCACACCAATAGAATAGAGAAGAGATGACCCTGTCTTTTATAAAATAATAGATATTATATCAATAGATATAAATGGTTACAATGTCCATTATAGTTCGATTGTGGAAAATATTATGTGGTTGTAATAACTCAAAATCCCCAGAGCATTAAGATATTAAATATATAGTCAGTAATAGTTGAACTCCCTTATAAACAACAAAAAAATTATTTAAAAATTGTTTACATCAAATAAAACATTCAAGATGCAAAATTGGACGAACATGGAGAAATATGGAAAAACTAAAAATTTAGCAAAGGGAGTTCCATTGTTTTGGTGTTCCACCATTTCGGTGTGCCAAAATTACGATGCCACCTTTCGGAGTGCCGCCTTCACTGTTCCACTGTTTTGGAGAAACTATATTTTTTTAAACTCCATAAATTAACAACTACGACCCCTAAGAAAAAAATAAGCACTAGATTTTAACAATGAAATGGACCAGGGAAATATGGGTCATTACACTTGAGGATCAATTTAATGTCTTACTAATGAAATTTTTAATTGATATAATTTCTATGATGTTTAGTAAATATTATTTTAGGATTGATAATTTAATATTTAAATGGTCTGTTGTCATTAGGAAATAGATATACATAGATAAATAAAAAACATATAAAATTCATGGCCAAGAATTACATATGAGATAAAAGATCATAGATTCCATGAACAAATTTGAAACAATCAATAATTTTTTGTAATTTTATCACAATATTCAAACATAATATACTATGATAACTTTGATGGGATTCATGTTTTTCTTTGATGATGGTTTATTTGAGTGTTTTATGGAGATATAATGTAGGTTTTTCATTATATTTCTGCTCACAATACCCACATGTGGGGAATTAGTTTTTTTCAATATCCATATATCCAATGACGATATTGGGTTTTATAATATTATGTGATGAATATTTATAATGCCTCCCCAAAATTAAATATTCATTATAATATGTACCAAACATGTGATCATGAATTAGAAATAGTTGTCTTCACGTTGTAGATTTGGTTACACACACTCTATTGCGTGATGTCTGGAATATATAAATATATTAAGATCCTAAATTATATATACTAAAAAAATTAACATTTACATGAACCAATGAGATTTTTTAGAGAATATAAAGGATTATGAATTTAGTATCATTACCAACCAAGGATATTATGCAAATTGGATGATTAAATGTGTAGAAATGTTGATGAATCCTTATCCATGATGAGGTTTGCAAGAGATATAATATTTTTGACATAAAAATGATGGGAATGGGAAGTATAAAATTATCTTCATCCTAAAATTCCCAAATAACTGATCAAACATAAATTCATTAGTCACTAATAGAGGTTTTAGTTGATAAATCTGAACTATAGAAATTTATAGAATTTATTATAGAGTTTGTCTTTTCTGAAATGGAGTTATACTAATTGGGACTATATTATTTTTGGCATTAAACCCATAATTTATGAGGAATCATATGGATGATTAACATAGATAATCCTTATTTATTAATCTATAAATAAAAATGATATAATTTTATTTGAAAAAAATTTTATTGTGTCATAACATGAAGATGGAGACTATATAAATTGAATGTTGATGCATTGTATGCAGATAAGACAATGTCAAATAGATAGTAGTGAATGGTTATGATAAAACCATTAAATATACATGTATTGAAATTAGATAACATAAAAATGGATTTCGTAAATATAGTATCCTTGAATCATAATGGAAATAACACTATTCTAGTAGTATTCAATATCTTTTCCTTATCTATACATTTCATTAAAATCATGGAAAATATCTATCATGTCCGACACCTCACATTAAAAATAATTTAAGTGGTATTATAAACTGGATTTACTCCTTTTATTTTAATTGGAATAGATTCAGGATATACCTATAGGTCTAGGATAAGCATTATGAAATCATTAGATACAGAAATATTATTTAGTACTACTAATCTCTATAAGATGGATGGTGAGTCTTATATAACCCTTTAAATAACATAGGATATATACATATAATTTATAATTGAATTATAATAATTTATGATCAAATCCCATCAATGTGGTGTTCATATGTAATAATATTTTATATTATAGTATTAAAATGGAACCTAATGTGGCTTTTTATTAGATGTAGTATAGAAATACATCACGTGGGATTGGCATTTAGCGTGGAAGTTAAATGGACTGAATCACATCTAATAGATGATAGGGAAGTTTCAAACCATTCATCAACATCTGGATTATTCTCAAAGGCAACATAAATTGAATGTTGATAATGTTTGATGTGATGTAGAGTTTGATGTCTGAGATAATGTGTTCCATATTATATTATGTTTGAAGAAATAGATGTTGACTTGATAAAAAATGAAACCATAGTCTAAGAAACATCATCCCATTTGAGACTCTCAATCACCCCGATACTCTGTCATATTGATAGGAACTGCCAGATATAATATTTTATATATACCATGTGTTCATTATATATCTCTTGAGAAAATAGATTCCAAACCAATCACTTGTTTTGAATTCATTGGTGGAACCATTGGGGAAAAATCCTCTATATAAGGATATTTTTACTATAATGGTAGACCATAGAGACGTTCTAAAAAATAAGACATCTCACCTAAAAAAGGTACAGTGGAGGAACCACATGTTATAAGAAATAAAATGGGAAGTCGAAAAAGAAATGAAAAACAAATATATGAACATGTTTTAATTTGTAATATGAATTTTTTGAGGGATATGTTCCTAAAGGGGGAAGAATGTAAAGACACAAATTTATATATATATAATTTGGTTTTTAATGAAAATTTTTATTGTCAAGTATTATGGTTATAAAAAACAATTGCATACATTAGTTTATTTTGATTACTATAAGTCATATCCTATACCATTTAAGAGATTAATAAATATCATAACCATAGATAAAATAGCTATTATAAAGTGAGAATATGATATGTATATAGAAAGTTTATGATAAATCCAACTAAAAACAAGTAAGTGATAATGTTGAACAGTTCATTCATACCCAATGAAGCTAATATATTTATGGTTTTGTGGGACATAACATTAATAGAAATTTTTCTTGACTAATCCCATTATATGATTCATTAACTAAAGAAGGGGAAAATATATTAATTTTTGGATATAATGCTCATCAAAATCACTTTGAAAAAAAGTTATTAGAAATACCTGAGGATATTCACACATCATACAACATATCTTAAGGTAATTCCTAATTTAAATATAGTGATATGTAAATTGAACTAGATATAATTGTTTATGTTATTGTAATAAAAATACTTATCTAATATTAATAAATAATGATTAAATAATATGTATGATAAAACTTAGATATTGGTTCATTGAAACAAAAATGTTATATTTGGGACACATATAGATTCAATCAGGAAAGTTATTTTAATGATATAATGAATTTTTGAAATAAATATTATTTTAATAATATATTTTTTTAAAAATATTTTTTAAAAATTAGTTTTGATATAATTTTATGAATTTAAATGTAATTTTTATAAGTTCCCAAAAAATGTTAGTTCCAGAAGATATATTTGTCAATAAATGTTCATTTGTAATTTAAAAGTGAAATTTAAAATATTAAAATAATTTTATTGAAAAAATAAATATTATTTTTCAAATTATTTCTCGGTATATTTCTAGAGGTGAGTTTTTCATAATTTTAGAAAATAGTAATTTTTTTTGGAAAAAATTAAACATGGGATAAATATAAAAAATGTATTATGATAACAGAATTACCTAAAATGGATTTAATATAATCCATAAAATTAATACAAAGACAAATATATGTTTTAAAAATAATATTTTTTTATGTTATTTGATTATTTTTAGAGAGACATAACAAATTCACCAAAACCTATTTTTTATTTAATGGTTTTAGATGAAATTATTCAAAAACATGAGTCACATCCTAATAACCATGATTATTTTTTAATGTTTACAAACATAAAATCATAAAATAATGAAATCCAAACAAATTTTTATGATACCATGAGAAAAAAACCATTGTAATATATTTAGTTTTGACACACTATCGTAAAGAGTGAAAAACCTATTTTTGATAATTAATAAATAAATACATTTTATTTTTCTATATAACACACTCAAAATCATAATTAAATTCTCTAAATATTCTCAATGAAGAATATAACCATACCTTAAAACATTAAAATCTATCCAAGATGACATAATCTATAAAAAATATCCCCACAGGCTATTAGAAGCATGCTCGAATGTATTGGGATCCTCTCTTTTTCTCTTTATTAATTTAACTACATTATAATTTGGATTTTATAGAATTTTTCATGAACAAATATGTTTTGATACATCCATATTTAATTAATTATGATTTCAAAATAATCATATACTACTATCATTCTCATTAATACATATTATAAATCATTATATACCAATTTTATGCTGCCAAAATTATCATATAGTGTTTCTTTATAATGGGTTTTGTAGGGAAACCCCATCCATATTTATAGTCAAAAAAATTCACATTTATTTTCCTATTATTCATTGATTGAGAAATTTCATATAATGACCTGACCTTATACATTACTCAATCTTGAATTAAATGACGAATTCGCATTCAATATCTTATTTGGTTTGGATTATTAGAGAATTATGTCATAACAATTACATATCAATTTGAATATTACATATAGACACTACTACTCAGTATCCATTTTTCATAAAATAAAAACTCTTTAAAAGAAACATGTCTAGTATTATGTTTTAGACAACAATAATTTTCCTTGATCATATCATTGACCCTATTAATATTTATGTCTTGTGGAAAACATTTCAGAAAAGCATGGGATGATCATAAAAACCTCAGTAAGGGTTATAAAATAAAGGAGGAAAACATTAGTCCATAAATAAATAAAAACAAAGGAAACCATACTTTTCAATCATAACATACCTAATGAAATCATTAGAATTAAAAATAACACATAGGAATCATAAATTATAAAGGATACATGGGGCATACATAACATACATAAATTGTAGCTATCACACCTATATAGAGAGTTACGCTGGAATACCCATCACACAATATTCACTAAATCTATTAAGTGAAACATTATTTTTTACCTCTGTCATGTTACCCAATGCATTGCAGAGCTATCTTGGGCTCACCTGGCCTAGGTTTATCACGTATCCTCCGGTATTCACAAACAATTCCCAATAACCATATCATAATCATAACACACAACAAAATCGTAAAAAAAATATAACATTTCAACATTCCAATCATAATATATCATATCAATATATTGAAATAATAAATGCTTTATCAAACCATTTTCAAAACCATTTAAAACATTTATTAATGAATTTTTTTGAATCAATGAGTCTTATACCACTATGAATATTTTAAAGGAATTAAAATTTAAAACATTATTGTCTATATAATAAAATCCATAAAACCATTTTTAAAACATGAACATTAATGAGAAGGATTTAGAAGAATAAATATTTAAAACATTTAAAACGTTATTTTAGTTAAAGAGTTCCAAAACAAATGAGAGATGCCTGAATACAAATAATTGAGGAATAACATTAATATAATATTATAATATAAACTGAATAAATATATTCATGACATAATATGTCAATGGGAAGAATATATACCATATAAATGTGAATATTGGTATAAAAAAATTAGTCTCAAATGAATGCAAATTGAGACAAATTCCCTTGTAAATATCATATCCTTAGATTATGGATAAATCAATGACATAATTATGTGTGAAAATTTTAGGTATAAAACAATCATAGTTCTATCACAAATATTCATATAATTACATAATAATGAAGTAGAAGTTTAACCAAAATAATTGAAATCAGGTAAAGAAGTTCTCTTACAAAAATTCGATAGCCTAACGACGTCACATTATAATATAGAAACTGAGTTGATGAAAGAGAAAAATGACTCTCAACACAGGGACATAAAATTTATTACAATAAGGATATATAAGAAAAAATACCAACATAAGAAAAAGGAAATTAAAATACATGACATAAAAGAAGACGTTGACTAAATGAGTACGGTGAAAGGTTTCCTTACTGATTTGATAACTTATGAAACATACTCCCCATGAAGGAAGGATCAAACAATGATGATTTAAATACCCATAAATTAATTTATATCACACAAATAATACAATAATGGGATGTACATACACCACACAAAGTGAAATAGTGTCAAATAAAGCATGAATCTCACAGAATAAAAAGTTAGATGAATTCCTTTTACCACATTATAATCAATCGAGTCGTATGAAACTTTGTTAATAACCACCAAATGAATCACATAATTCCACAAATATAAATAGAATAATGATAATATATATCAAATGGCAGTACAAAATACACTATAGGGAATAAATAAGTGGCGATCAATGGAAATCTTATGGAATTAATAGTGAGATTATAAACCCCTTACCTCATGTCTGACTTGTCTTGTATGTTTCTTGTTTTTCCTGAATAGTAAAATGAAGTTAATTTATAAATTAATGATTTTTTTTAATTTTAATCATTCCTTTTATATCACTTATTACATTTCTCTAACAATTATCTAATTATTTGAGTTTATATCATACATTTTTTGATTCTTGTAACTTGAGTAAAAAATGAACCTCTTTTAAGTACATGTTGTCCCTGTTGTAAAATTACATTATTTACTAAATGATATTAATGATTTATATATTATATATATCATATATATCTAGTATATATATATATATGTTTATATTAATACATGACATTTTAAGATAACAAATGAAATGAACTATTCATGTAGACGGTAAGTGGTACGCTTGCATGAACGTTATTTTCATTTCTATTTCATATTTAATGGAATAAAACATAATGATACATAATTATATTATTATTTAAGTATAATATTATATTATTTTACATAATTTCACAGCATCCATATTTTATACATTCAATGTATGTAATGAAATAATCATATCACCTTTAGAGGGCGGTAGTCTACACTTCTTCAAATGAAATTATCATGTTTACACATATTGGAATGTAACAAGGTATAATTTTAAATAAAAAACAAAAAAGAATATAGAAAAAATAATCATAATATATATCATATATAAATATATTTCCATCGTAATGGCCACTATGATATGGGGTTGTATATATTTGAACAATCATCTTTTCATGAGGAAGTAGTTCGTCATTCACAGAAATTGTATGTTTGTATCCATTAGATTGATGTGTGTGGATGTGTAGTTTGAATACTTCTCAAAAAAATAACCTAGTATATTTTTAATACTATTTTTTTAATGAAATGAAAAAATAGTTTAAAAATTTGGGAATGTAAAATAAAAGAAAAGAACATAAGAAAATATATTACCTTTAAATAGGGTAACTCCCTTTCGATTAAACCAAAAGGATTTATTGAAGTGATTTTTTCCTAAGGTAAAGATTATAGGTGAAATATAGGCATGTAGAGAGATTAATTGTGAATATTTTTTATGATACAAGGGGCTTTATAGGTGTGAGTAATGGGATATATGTGATGGATTTTTATAAGGGGGAGGAGAGGCTCTGTAGGAATGTATGAAAATATTATTTTATTAAATAATGATATTCATTTTATAAAGGTCCAAAACTCATTAAAGTCGAAGATAAAATTAATCGTGTTATAAATAAAATCATCAAATAAGACTTGGATAGGTTTTGGATATTGTTTTATTTTTTGTATTCTGATTTATTTAAATCATTCATTAATGAGGTAAAGATTTCATCATTATTATGTCATAAATAATTTTACTTATTTGATGTATAAAAATTAAACAAAATACCATGATGTATAAAATCGTTTTATACTTGAAAATAATATTTATAGTCTAAGATATAACATATATAAAATTATTTAAAAATTGTTTTACTAAAAGATATATTTTTATGTCATTTTTGTCTTTACTTTAAATTAATTAACATAAAGTGTCATTATCACTACCCTGTGGCTCCATGGGGTCCCGAAATCAACCCAAAGATTCCCATGGTCTCTAATGTATCAAAAAATAGGTTTAGAACACATTTTGAAGTAATTTAATGTAATTATAATATTATTTTTTACCCTTATTTACTAGATTTACCTTTTATCCATGGTAAATATATTATTTACTGAAATAAATATTCATAATGTATAAAAATAAAAGTTATATATTTACAAAATTTGGACCTACTGATTCCAAATATGGAATCAAAATTTTCAAATTCAATGTACAGAAGTGATGGAAATTAATTTATAATTAATTCTCGCTGTCAAAATGAAAAATGTGTTTTTAATAAATAATAACAATCAAAAGATTAACACTTGTTTATATACAATTTCAAAGAGAAATAACATCTAATGACCAAAATTGGATTAAAGAGTAAAAAAATAATATAATAAAACTTTAAATCCAATTAAAATTATAATTTAACCATATAAATAAATTATATTAAGATGTTTTTTTGAATTAAAATACAGTATTTTTCACTGTTCGTTAAAAATTGAGCATTATCAGAAAAATACAAAAATTTAATCCAATGTAAATTTTAATGTCCTTATTCTGAATAATAATATTATTTTGTAAAATATAAAATATATATATATGACAACAACTATATTTAAAAATGGTTCTCCATCAAAAAGTGGTATGCTGACTTTTTAAAAAATATTATAGTATTTATGCTTAAAATCAGATTGTTTCTTTTGTTAATCCTCTAAAATTAATTGGATTAATGTAAAAACATTTAAAAAAATTTATAGTTATTTTTTAGTTAGTTTTATTTATTAAATTCATTACAATGGAAAGGGGTTAACTACTATTTAAAATATTAATATTATTATATTATTTATCGGTATAGCTCAACGTTTTGTGCGACGTAAGATTTCAAAGAAACATGTTGTTGTGTATCGTGTGTACCATCGTAAATAGAATCAACTTTAATGTAAAATTAATAATTAAATCAATAAATATGAAAAACGTATTATTTTTTATTTACATGTGTTGTTACATCCTTCCCCCCTTTCGGAAGTTTCATTTTCCCAATTTTAAAATTGGTAATAAAATGCCATTGAAAGTCCCAGATCGGAAAACGAATAACTAAAAACATCTCATTAAAAGAAAAAAAAAAGACATGTAAAAATGTCACCCATGATAACCCATACTTGGATTCAATGAAAACCTGGATATGGAGGATAAAACAAACCCTCATGTTCTGATGGAGAGTAACAGAAAGCATGATTAAGAAAAAGTTAACCACCAAAAAATTACAAACATATGATGGGTTAAATAGTATTTGAATCCCTTCTTCTAAAAGTGAACAGACAACGTTTTTGTTTTAATTGAGAATTTATAATGTTGAGGAATTTACTTATGAGCTTGAATAAACATATAAGAAAACATACCTGTCATGAAGACTTTCTTCATTTACTAAATTTATACCACATACTCATCTATTTTCCAAAGAGTATTCCAAATGACTTAGTCACCCCTGACGACCTTCAATCAACTTCTAAAGTGTCGCATAATCTACAATAAATAATCTATATATTTTCCCCATATACACTAAATCTAAAATGCATAATACAATATCAGATAATCCCCAAATGGATAATAATTTATATAATGAAAAACTACTCTTAATCTATAAAATTGAACAAACAATACCCAATGTTCATAAATGACTATTCAATATAGAATTTTCCTAAAATCCCTTCAATATAATCCAAACTAAGATTTAAACCCAAAAACATAGAAGGATTTTTTCATGTAGTCTTCCATATTAAATCTTAATGTTTATCTCCAAATTACATGAACTACTCATAATATATCATACAAAAAATTAATTAACCTAATCACATATTCTCAATTATAGGTTAATCATTTCCTTAAATAACCCAAAATGTATATAAGTCCACATTAGGGACATAGATTCTTCCAAAATAAAATTCCACCATTACTCCTCCGTTGAAATCTCAAAGTATTCTATTTTCCATATGAATATAGTGTTTCCCAAAATTAGAGAACATATTCCCAAATAACCTTTATCACTTATTCACAAAATCATTTTTCAATACTATGGATATCATTTTGATAAAACATATGTTCCCAAAATCAACTTATTTTTTATCCATAAAACAATTTAAATAAATAATAATAATAAGCCACAATAACCAAGGACATCTCCTTGTCTAGTGGTAATAGATGTGCCCTTATCCCCCTTTTGTTGTGGGTTCGATTCATGCTGCCTTGCCAGACACGTCATGTTGTCACCCATCATAGTTGTTTTCCCTTTTTATAAATTTAATAAATAGCCCTAACATTTTTTAACCTCAAATGTTTTCTTATTCCTTTCATATTCATCCCAATACATTATGACCTCGACATCTAAATTCATGAAGCCTTATGTATATTTTACTCTTTTCATATTTCATATCCATATGATAAAATAAAACTATTCCTAATAGAAATAACAATATGGCGTCATCATGGTGTCTATATGGTTTCATTGTCATATTGTTCACGTAGGTATAAGGTCCATGAATTGCAAAAATGATTTTAAGATCCTTTGAAATCATTTTTTTATTTCATCCAAATACACATTTTACAATGTGGGACATATGGGTGTTTGCGTAAAAATAGTTTCAGAAAATAATCATGTTTAACATATAATTTCCGAACATCTGAAAAAACATGATTTTTATAAAACAGTCAGATCGAATTTGAGTTGAAACATTCAATTAATGGCCCTTTTAAAATTGCATAAATATGTACTAAGAGACTATATTTTAAATAAAAATATAATTATGTTTCCCAATGTAATCCTTCTTCAGCACATTTTTCGAAATCATAGTATGATTCAAAATCATTAGATATGGAAAAATATTTTAAAATGCCTTGATAATATTTATCAATCTTGAAAATATAAAAATATTGTGAAAATTGGATTTGATTAAATAAAACCCCTGATCTATAATAATATAGAGGTATAGTGGTGGTGTTTTATATCTCAAGTAACTACTTTCAAGTTAGTTGAATGCTACAAAATGTTTCACAATCATCTGAACATGACTTGGCAATAATTATTGCAAGCATGTCATCAGGAAAAGATAAAAAATATTGTTTGAGATCTTTATCCTTCCATTTGTAACGGACTTTCTTTGATATGAAAAATTTATAAAATAAGGATTTAAAAGAAAAAAAGGTATGGGGACTAACATTTTGTTTAACTAAAACTCATAATACCTAAGGTTATCTAAAACATCATCTGATACCATCTATAAGGAACCAACCATAAACATCCATTAATCTTGAGTAAAATCACGAATTCACATTGAGAATATTTTCATGTATAGAGTTTTAGAGATTTAGGAAATAACTATTATATAACAACATGAATATTACATGTAGACACTACTACTCAGTATCGATTTTTCATTAAATAAAACCTCTTTAAAAGAAACATGTCTACTTCAATGTTTTAGAATGCATGAAATTTCTTTTATCCCATCCTTGACCCTATAAATCTTTATGTCTTGTGGAAAAATATTTAAAAAACATGGGATGAGCATAAAAAGTTCAGTAAGGGTTAAATAATAAAGAAGGAAAATATTAGTCTATCAATAAATACAAATTAATGAAACCATAATTTTCAATCATAACATACCTCATGATATCATTATATTTATGAATAACACACAGAAATCCTAAATCATAAATGTAATATATAGAATACATAACATACATACTTTTTATCTATCACATCTATATAGGGAGTTATATTGGAATACCCACCACAATATATTCCCTAAATCTCTTATAAGAAACATGAATGTTTACCTCTATCACGTTACCCAATGCATTGGAGAGATATCTCTAGCTCACACACCCTAGGCTTATCACAGATCCACCAATATATGTAAAAATGCCCAATAATAATAACATAATCATAACAAATGAAACAAGAATAATGGAAATATAACATTTCCACATTCCAATCACTATATATCATATAAACATATTGAGATAAAAAATGCATTATCAAACCATTTTCAATACCATTTAAAACATTTAATAATGATATTTTTGAATCAATTATTCCCATATAAAATTGATGTTTTTAAAGGAATTAACATTTTAAAACATTAATTCCCATATAAATAAATCATTATATCCATTTTAAAATCATGGAAATTATTTACAATTATTTAGAAGAATAAATTTTCAAAACATTTAATATGATATTTTAGTAAAAAAGTTCCTAAAAAATGAGAGACGCTTGAATGACAATAATTAAGTAATATCATTAATCAATGCTTATAATATCATGAGATTAAATATATTCAAAATATAATATGTCAAATGGTGGTATATACACTATATAAAAGTAATTTGGTCTATAATAAAAAATATGTCACAATGGAATGTAAATTGAGACAAAGTCCCTTGCAAAGATCATATCTATAGATTAAGGATAAATCAATGACATAATTATCTGTCAAAAATAATAATACACACAATATAAGTGTATATTAAGTTGAAAACATTCATAGATCATTAACACAAATTCATATAATTTCATAATCAAGAAGTATAAGTATAACCCAAATAATTGAAAATGGGTAAAGATGTTCTCTTACAAAAATTCGACAACTTAACGGTGGCACATTAAAATTCAGAAAATGAGTTGATAAGAGAGAAAAGGGTATCTCATCGAAGAAACATAAAAGTTACAATAGTAAGGACATAAAAAACATATCCCAACATATGAAAAAGGAAATTAAAAGTCATGAAATAAAAGAAGTCATTGACTAAACGTCTACGGTGAAGTGTTCCCTTACAGATTTGGTAACGTACAAAACATACACACCAAGAAGAAAGGATCATATAATGAAGATGTAAATACCCATAAATTAAATTATATTACACAATGAAAAAATTCAAGGTCATTACATACAACATACAAATGGAAATATTGTAAAATACATCATGAATCTCGTGGGGATAAAAAGCTAGGTTAAAACCTCTTACCACATTTTAATCAATCGATTCATGTAAAAAAAATTTAATAACAACAAAATTAATCACATAATACAATGAATATAAAAATTATTAAGATAATATATATTAAATGGATGTTAACACTACACCACAAGGAATAAATAAGTGGTGAACAATGTATATCTCATAGAATTAATAGGGTGATAAGAAACCCATTACCTCATGTCCGTCTTGTCTTGTATGTTTTTTTTTCTTCTAAAATAATAATATTAAGATAATTTATAAATTATTCAGAACCATTATCATGTTTATTATTCATTTTATATAACTTATTACCTTTTAATAATAATTTGTTAATTATTTGAGTTCATATCAGAAATTTTTCGGTTGTTCGGAACTTGAGTAAAAAATGAACTTCTTTTAATTACAAGTTATCACTATGGTAAAAATTACATTATCTATAGAATGATATTCCTGATTTACGTGTATTATATATTATATATATCTAATATATATAAAAATATAATAGTACATTTCATTTAGAGACTAAAATGAAATGCACGGTTCATGGAGACGGTAAGCGGTATGTACGCATGAATGCTACTTTCATTTCTATATCAAATTTAATGGAATAAAAACATAATTATACATAGGTATATTATAATTCTAGTATAATAGAGTATATATATTTTACATAGTTTAATAATTTCATCTTTTATATGTTCAATGTATTTCATGAATGGATCATATCACCTTGAGGGGGCGATAGTACACACTTCCCCAATGGAAATTATCGTGTTTACACGTATTGAAAAACAGAATGGTATTTTTTAAAATAAAAAACCCAATATCTTAGAGAAAACATAAAAATAATATATATCATATATAAATACATTTACATCATTATGGCCACTATTAGGGGCTGTTGGAGATATTTGAACAATCATCGTCTCATGAGGCTGTAGTTTGTCGTCCATAGAAATAGTATGTTCGTATCCATTTGATGGATGTGTGTGGAAGGGTAGTTCGAATAATTCTCATAAAACAACCAATTATATATAGGAATTTTTTTTTGTTATGATAGAATGTAATAAGAAAATTTCAGGGGGTTGGAGAAGAAAAATAAAATTAGAGAACTTAAGATAAGAGGTTTCCTTTAAATCGGTCAACTCCCTTTGGTTTGAACCAAAATGATTTCTTGAAGTTCTTTATGCCTAATGTAAGGCTTCTAGGTGGAAGAGAGGGATAAGGGAGAGTAATAGGGAATAGGTTCTATGAGACATGGGGATTGAAACATTTGAGTAATGGGTTAGAGATGATGGTCGTTTATAAGGGGAGGAGGGGCTCTTTAGGAATGTTTGAAAATATTATATTATTTAAAATGATTTTCTGTTTCGATAGGCCCAAAAATTATTAACAGAAAATATAGGATTGATAATGTTAGAAATAAATTCATACAATATGAATTGGACAAGTTTTGTTTATTTTTTTAATTTTTATTATCTTATTTATTTAAATTATATATTAATGAGGTAAACACTGCATCATTAATGTGTCAGAAATAATTTTATTTATATGATGTCTATTTTTTTTAAAAAAATATCATGATGTAGGGAATTTTATTAGATTTAAAATTAATACTTATAGTCGAAGATATAACTTATATAATCCCATGTAAAAATGTATTTACTATAATATACATGTTTATATCATTTTTATATTTACATTAAATTAATTAATATAATCTGTCATTTTCATTCCCAAGTGACTCTATGGGGTCCCAAAATCAACCCAAGGATATCCATGGTTGTCAATGTATCATCCAATAGGATTAAGAAACATGTTAAAGTAATTTAATATTATTATAATATTATTTTTACCCTTATTAACCAGATTTACTCTTTAACCATGGTAAATTAAAATTTACATAAGTAAATATTCATAATGTCGAAAAATAAAATTTATCTATTTAAACAATTTGGACAACCTGATTCAAAATATTGAATATATTTTTCCAAATTCAAAATAAATAAGTGGCATAAATTAATTTACAAATAATTCCTGCTGTCAAAATAAAAATGGTTTTTTTAAGAAATAATAACAATCAAAATATTGACACTTTTTATGTCAAATTTAAAAGTGGAAATACATTCAATGACCAATATTGAATGAAAATGTAAAAACAAAATATAGTTATAGTTTAAAACCAATTACAAGGATAATCTATCCATATAAATAACTTATATTAGAAGGCAATTTTCAATTAAAATACTGTAATTTTCACTATTCATAAAAATGATCATTATTAGTAAAATACCAAAAATTCATCCAATGTAAATCTTGATTTCCCAATTCTAAAGAAGAATATAATTTTTTCTAATTTAATATATAAATGTGAAAAATATATATTAAAAAATGGCTCTCTAACCAATTGTGGTAGAATGACCTTTTAAAGTATATTACAAAATTTATACTTAAAACTGCATTCATTCATATGTTAAGCCTCTAAAATTTATTTGAAAATTATAAAAATACATATAAAACATGTATTATCATTTTTTAGTTAGTTCTGTTCATTTACACTATTACAACATCTAGGTGTTGAATTCCATTAAAAATATTAATATTATTATATTTTTTTCTATGTAACTCAACATTTTCTGCCACATAAGATTTCAAAGAAACCCATTGTTGGGTATCGGGTACGCCTTCAAACATAACATCCCCTTGAATTCAAAATTAATAATTAATTAAATAATTATAAAAATGACATATTCTTTATTTTCCTCAGATGTTAGATTTCATGAATTTCTCTCACCATTGTCAATTTTCGGTTTAATTGTTATGAAATACAACATTATTTGTTCTGATTTATAGAGCCCAAATTCTCATGTACATGATATGAACATAGTGGGAGAAGATATAATAATATACTTATAAGGCCCCAGCCTTAAACCATAATTAATCTTGAGTTATAACACGATTACACATTGAGGATATTTTCGGGTTTAGAGTTTTAGAGAATTAGATCATAAAACATGCATTACATTCCACATATAAACAAAGTGGTTACATAAAGATAGTATTTTTCATTCCCATAAATGGAAAAACATTTAAAATAAAACATGGATTGTTTCTTGACACATCCTTGACACTATGATCATATCATGTTCCTTTCCCTTGACCTATGAAAAACATTTAAAAAAAACTTGGGATGAGCATAAAAAGCACAGTAAGGGATATAAAAATATCGAAAGGAAACATGGGTACATATATACATAAGAATGAGATCATACATTACCCATAAGACATAATCACTTTAACATACCTCATAAAATCATGAATAAATCATAGAAATCATAAGACATAAAGGTAACTTGAGGCATTCATAACATTCTTACGTAGGGAGTATCCCTCTTGGTTACATTTGGAATACCCATCACAGTATATTCCCTAAATCTCTTCGGAGAAACCTTAACGTTTCACTCCTTCGCGTTACCCAATGCATTGGAGAGCTATATCGGGCTCACCTGCCCTTAGTTTATCACAGAACCAGCCATTTTCATAATAATGCCCAAGAACCTCAACATAATCTTATCACATAAAACATGCATAAAGGAAACATAACATTCCCACCTTTCAATCACAAGATATCAATATAAAACATTGATATAAAAACATTATGAAAACCATTTTCTATACCAAAATAAAAGAAAAGTAAAATATGGTATTTATTTTTCTTTTAAAAAGAAGGTATGGCTTGTAGAGGAAGCCGAAACTCAAATAACGGTCACGACGGCGGAGAAGTCGTTGTCGCCGCATACGTACGACAAAAACATTCACTTTTTTCGTTTAGTAAACTCTTCGTATATAAAATATTACTTTTGAATAAACGTAAAAGTCAAAGGGGTTTATACACCATATAAAAGAATGTTGTGTATAAAATAAAATATGCCTCAATGAAAGGAGATTGAGACGAAGTCCCATACATTGGGTCTGACTTGTCTCGATCATTCTTTAATATCCTGAATAATAAACATGAGTTAATTTCTACTTTTTTAAGAACCTTTTTAATGTTCATTATTCCCTTTATATCACTTATTTCCATGTCAAGAACACTATGTAATTATTTAAGTTAATAACGGTCGATTTAACGATCATTGGTACTTGAGTCAAAAATAAGCCCTTTATAACTGCATGTTGTTCATGTATCCATTATATCCAGAATGGTATTCATGATATAGATATCATATATGTCATATATATCCAGTACATGCATGCATTTATAATATTACATAATAATTTATAGGTAAGAAATGAAATGCACCGTTCATGGAGACTGTAAGCCGTACGTACGCATGAACGCTACTTTCATTTCTATTTCGTATTTTATAGAATGGAATCATAATGATATAAAGTTATATTATAATTCCAGTATAATATCATATATAATATCATAGTTCCATCCTTTATACGTCCCACATATGGTATTTAACGAATCAAATCACTTTGAGGGGGCGGTAGTCCGCACTTCCTTAAATGAAGATATTGTGTTCACCCATAATGGAAACCATAAAGGTATGAATAAAAAGAAAAAAACATAAGCTTAAGGAAAAAATAAAAATATTATATATCATATATAAATATAGTGACATCTTAATGGACACCTTTTAAGGTGTTAAAATAATGTTGAACAATCGTCGTTTCGGGAGGCATAAATTCACCATCCACGGAAATAGTATGTTCGTTAACCATTAGATGTAGGTGTGTGTAAGTGTAGCTCAAATACTTATTATAACAACATCATATTATATTGATGATACTGGAGTTGTTACCAAAGAAAAGAATAAAAAGATTTTAGGGGGTTGGATAAGCAAAATAAAACAAATGGACTCAAAAGAAGACATTACCTTAAAATCTGGTAACTCCCTTTGGTTTGAGCTCAAAGGCTTCCTTTTGAAGACTTATGCCCAAAATTAGGCTTCAAGGAGTAAGAGAGGGAAGTGGAAATACAAAATGGGTAGGGGATGGCAGAGCCAAAGGCTTTGGGAGTGTGGTTAATGAGGTAGAGGTGGGGGCCTTTTTTAAGAGAAGAGGAGGGGCACTCTTGGAAAGTAAATAAATATTACTTTATTTGAAAATGAGTTTCGGATTTAAATGGTCCCACATTAATATAATTCTAGGATAAGGTGATAAGGGTTCGAAATTTACCCATACAATAGGTTTTGGACATGTTTAGGTTTTATATATTACATTATCTTTCCATTTTATTTAAATCGTTAAATAATGAAGTCATCGTTGCATCATCATGATGTCATAAATAATTTAATTTATTTAAAGTTTAAAAATAAAAAAAAAATACTATGATGTAGGAAATTATTTTATCTTTCCAATTACTATTTATAATAAAAAAATATGATCTTTATAACCCCATGTAAAAATTGTTTTAGTAACATAACTCATGTTTGTGTCGTTTTTACTTTAATATAAAATAAAAAGTTATTTATGTCATTTCCCAACCAAAGTGGCTCCATGGGGTCCCCAAGTTTACCCATGGCTTTTCTTGGTCGGCCATGACACAACCAATGAGGGTAGGACATGTGTCAAGCTCATCTCATTTTATTAAAACATTATTTTTACCTTAAACTACACTAATTACCTCTAATTGAGATTAAGAACTTAATAAGTTACTATTCACCAAAAAATTATTTTAATCTCATTGAACCACATTTTACTTGTTAATGACAACCATGTATGTTGGATTTTTGAAATTCAAAACACAATGATGGAATAATTTCATTTAAACGGAAAAATCAGTTTTTATAAGTACCACTTAGTGGTTTCACTATTCATCAAAAATTGAAGTTTTTCAGAAAATTACCAAAAATTAACCCTAAGCTATATTTGATATTCCGAATTCAAAAATGAAGTCTATTTTACAAAATTCAAAAAATATAAGTCACATTAATTAATTTAATAATTAATTCCCCTTGTCATGAAAAATAGCGTGTTTTTATGAAACAATAAGTATCAAAAGATTGATACCAGTTTAAGTCCAATTTCAAACTGAAATTGATTCCAATGACCACCATTGGATTAAATGGTAAAAATATATTCAGATTACACATTAATACCAATTAAAAAGATAATCTAATCATATAAATAAATTAGATTAAGAAGCAGTTTTGATGTAAAATGTAGTATTATTCACTATTCATTAAAAAATGAACATTGTCAGAAAAATAACAAAAATTCACACAAAGTAAATTTTGATGTCCCAATTATAAAGAATAAGTTTATTTTGACAAACATATCTTATAAAATTGTCAAAAGATAGATTTAAAAATGGTTTTCCATCAAAAGGCAGTAAAACAATCTTTTAAGAATATTAGTGTATTCCATGCATAAGATTGTATTTATTTTCATTTTAAGCCTCTAAAACACTATCTAATTCATTAATAGACATAGATAAAAATATCTATTATTCATTACTTACATGGGATGTTACATCCTTCCCCCCTTTAGAAAATTGCGTCCCCGCAATTTATTTACTTATCAAATAAATGGGGGTACTTATCCCTCATTACATTTTCAGATTCCCATGTTGCCTCTTCCATCATGTGGTTTTTCCACAAAACCATTACCTGCTTAATCACCATATTCTGTAACATTTGATCCCTGTGGTCAAGAATCTAGACCCGTTGTTCCCCATAATATAGGTTCTCTTCTAGCTGAACTACCTCTGGACTCAAAACATGAGATGGATCTGGCATATACTTTCTCAACATAGAAACGTGAAAAACATTGTGTACCTGAGATAAACTCGGAGGTAATGACACTCAGTAAGCAACTGATCCAACTCTCTCCAGAATTTCATATGGTCCAATAAACCTTGGACTCAGCTTTCCTTTCTTACCAAATCGCATCACACTTTTCCATGGTGATACTTTGAGAAAAACATGATCACCTACCTCAAAAGTTAGATCCTTCCTCCTGTTGTCCGCATAACTCTTCTGCCTGCTCTGAGCTGTTCTCATGTGTTTCTGTATCAGCTGAACTTTTTCTACCAACTCTTCCACCAATTCTGGTCCCATCAACTTCCTTTCACCCACTTCATCCCAGAAAGCTGGAGTTTGACACCGCTTCCCATATAATGCCTGAAATTGTGCCATCTGTATACTAGAATGAAAACTGCTATTATATGAAAATTCAACCAAAAAAATATATTGGTCCCAACTGCCCTGATAATCCATAGAGCAAGAACGTAGCATATCCTCCAAGGTCTGAATTTTTCATTCTGACTGCCCATCTGATTGAGGATGAAAAGCTATACTAAAATTTAATTCAGTACCCAACGACTTCTGAAGGCCTTTCCAAAATTTAGATGTGAACTTGAGATCACGGTCAGATACAATGGAGAGAGGAACTCCGTGTAACCTGACTACCTCTTTAAGATACAAACGGGAATGTTAATCCAAGGAAAAAGTATCTCATATAGCAAGGAAATGAGAAGATTTGGTCAATCGATCAACAATAACCCAGATTGCATTATTACCTCGAGATGTCTTCGGTAATCCCACAACAAGTCCATGGATATATTCTCCCATTTCCACTATGGAACTGGTAAAGGCTAAATCATCCCTTTCGGTAACTGCCACTCTGCTTTAACCTGTTGACATGTCAAACACTTCATAGTAAAATCAGCAATATCTCTTTTCATTCCATCCCACCAGTAATACTCCCGAAGATCTCTAAACATCTTAGTTCTGCCAGGATGAACTAAAAACGGAGAACTATGAGCTTCACATAACAACTCTCTCTTCAACTGTGAATCACAAGGCACACACAATCTCTTACCAAATCTCAAAACGCAATCATTATCAATGTTGAATTCAGGCAACTTACTTTTCTGAACCAGCTCTACCGTTTTCTGCTACTCACTGTCTTGCTTTTGTGCTTGCTTGATTATATCTGATAGAGATGATCTCACTGATACCTGAAACAAAACAGAAGAACATCATGCACCAACAAATTCTATGCCAAAGTTCATCAAATCCTTAACCAAAGGATCGCATTCCAAACGCAACATTGCTAATGAAGCATTACTTTTACGACTTAAAGCATCAGCCACATTATTTGCTTTTCCCGGATGGTAATGAATTGTACAATCATAATCCTTGATTAATTCTTGCCATCTCCTTTGTCTCATGTTCATTTCTTTCTGAGTGAATATATACTTTAAACTTTTGTGATCGGTATATATTTCACACTTTACTCCATAAAATGATGCCTCCAAAATTTTAAAGAAAAAACAACAGCAGCAAATTCCAAATCATGTTTAGGGTAATTTACCTCATGAGTTTTCAACTGTCGTGAAGCATAAGCAATTACCTGATCATTCTGCATTAGGACGCAACCATTTCCTTTCAATGAAGAATCACTGTATATAACAAACTCACCATTCCTAGAAGGTAGTTCCAAAACTGGAGCATTCACCAATCTTCTTTTCAATTCCAGAAAACAATCATCACATTCTTTTGTCCAGATAAACTTAACACCCTTCCGAGTTAGCTTAGTTATTGGACTAATAATCGTGAAAAATTTCTAACATACCTTCGGTAATAGCCTGTCAAACCAAGGAAGCTACGAATCTCGGTTACATTTGTGGGTCTTGGCCATTCTTCCACAACTTTTTTTTGTAGGATCAACCGTTATTCCATCTTTAGAAACAATGTGACCAAGGAAAGAAATTTGTTGCAACCAAAACTCACACTTGATGAATTTTCCATACAGTTTCTTTTCTTTTAAGATTTTCAAGATAACCCTTAAATGTCTTTCATGCTCCTCTTTACTTTTAGAAAACACCAAAATATCATCAATGAAAACCACCACAAACATATCCATGAACTCATGGAAAATTGTATTCATTATGTCCATGAATACAGCATGTGCATTGGTTAGCCCAAAAGGCATTACTACAAATTCATAATGGCCATATCTCGTACGGAACGCGGTCTTCGGAATATCTGCCTCCTTTACCTTCAGCTGATGGTACCTCGATCTCAGGTCAATCATTGAAAAATACTGAGCTCCCTAGAGCTGATCAAACAAATCATCGATATGAGGCAAAGGATATTTGTTCTTAACAGTGGTGTTATTCAAAGCTCTATAATCAATGGAATGTTTCATAGAACCATCTTTATTTTTAACAAATAAAACAGGATCACCCCAAGGTGATGTGCTAGGTCGAATGAAACCATTCTATAATAAATCTTTCAATTTCTCCTTTAACTCTAAAAGTTAAATTTGAGCCATTTGATAAGGGGGTTTTGAAATTGGCTTAGCATCAGGAACTAAGTCAATAGTAAATTCAACATCCTGATCTGGTATTATTCCAGGCAACTCATCAGGAAAAACATCAGGATACACATTTACCACTGGAACATCATTAATCTGGACAGTTCCGTTATTTTCAACGATGTGTGCAAGGTAACATTTATTTCCATATTTTACAAGTTTCTCGGCCTCTTGATATGTTATCAAAAGTAAGGGTTCATTCTTGTAAAAAAACTGAAAGTCTTTCCGAAAAGAAACTTCTTTAGCTCTATAGTCAATCTTAGCATGGTAAATAGAGAGCGGATCCATACCCAGGATAACATCAAACTCTACTAGAGGTAGAACAATAAGGTTTGCAAGTAGGTTCTTTCCACAGATAAGGATAGGAAGATTCTTATAAATTCTTTTTGCCTCAACATTTCCACCAGGTGTTTTTACCAAAAGTTCATGAGTCATTTCATGAGATGGTATTACCATTTTACTAGAAAAGTTTTCAGAGATGAAAGAATGTGTAGACCCTGATTAAAACAACACACTGGCATAATCTGAAAAAACAAACAAAGTACCTGATACAACATCATTTGATGGACCGACGTCTGCCGAAGTAGTTGCAAAAGATTTCACCACCCCTTTCTGCTTGTAGTCTAACTACTTCCCATCACTAAAGATCTTTTTCGGACACTCATTTGCATAGTGACCCATCTCATTGCACATAAAACATTTCACTAACTGTAAATCAAATTTGGACTTACCTTCACCTTGATCCTTTTCAGTGAAATCACGAGCCTTATGTCCCATCTTACCACATCGGTAGCACTTTCCAGAATTCAGATGACATTCCCCAGCATGCCTTTTGCCACATTTATCACAAACTGGAACTTAGTTTTCTTACAATCAGACTTTTTTGAAGAATTATTACCTTTCTCCTGCCACCTCAGTCTCTTCTTCTGTTGGTTCTTATAGAACACTTGATCATCGGAAAACTCCATTTCCACCTTCTCAGCACATCGAACAAGTTTTTAATAACTTTTAAACTCACGATAAGCTAATGACCTTCGATATTTTCGCTTTAATCCTGAATAAAAACGATTCATTTTAATATCAAGGTCTCAGATAAAATTTGGAGCATACCTTGCCAATCGAGTGAACCTTTTTTCATAGGTAGTCACTGAGTCTTCATCTTGCCTCAATTCCATGAATGTATTTTCCATCCTAAGTCGAAGAGGCTTAGGGAAATACTTAACAAGAAACATACCTTTGAATTCATCCCAGTCGAGAGCATCAATCTCATCAGCGTCCCTGATATTTTTAACCATCGACCACCACTGATCTACCTCACCCTCCAAACGGTAAATAGCAAGAGTAACCTTTTGATTGTCTGAACAACCCATGACATCGAAAATCATCTCTAGTTCTTTAAACCACCCTTCAACTAGCACAGGGTCAGATGATCCTCTGAATGATGGGGGATGTTGCCTCATGAAATGTTCCACCACTGACATGTTCATCTGCGGTTGATCTGGCTGATCTTGTGCATGGATACCACCACCATTTATCGCTTGAGTCAACTGCGCCATTACTGCAACAAACTGTTCAGTTCCAATTTTGACCATCTCAGGATGCTGATTCGGAAGGTTATTTCGTTCTTTATGCCTTCCTAGCACTGCTTCCCTGTTTCCTCTGTGGAAAACCATTTTGAACAAACATGTCTTAGATGAAGCAACATGGTATTCTTTAAATGCTATATCATTAAATTTTTTTTTGGATAATCATTTAATAGAATTATAACTCCTAAAGTTTTCTAAATCGACCTCTGATACCAACTATAAGGCCCCACCATTAAACCTTACTTAATCTTGAGTTATTACAAGATTACACATTGAGGATATTTTCGGGTTTAGAATTTTAGAGAATTAGATCATAAAACTTGCATTACATTCCACATATAAACAAAGTGGTTACATAAAGATATTATTCTTCATTCCCATCAATGGAAAGACATTTAAAAAAAACATGGATTATTTCTTGACACTTCCTTGACATTATCATCATATCATGTTCCTTTCCCTTGACCTATGAAAAACAATTCAAAAAAAACTTGGGATGAGCATAAAAAGCTCAGTAAGGGATATAAAAATATGGAAAGGAAACATGGGTACATATATACATAAGAATGAGATCATAATTTACCCATAAAACATAATCACTTAAACATACCTCATCATATCATGAATAAATCATAGAAATCATAAGACATAAAGGTAACTTGAGGCATTCATAACATTCTTACATAGGGAGTAACCCTCTTGGTTACGTTTGGAATACCCATCACAGTATATTCCCTAAATGTCTTCGGATAAACCTTAACGTTTCACTCCTTCACGTTACCCAATGCATTGGAGAGCTATATCGGGCTCACCCGCCCTTAGTTTATCATGGAACCACCCATTTTCATAATAATGCCCAAGAACCTCAACATAATCATATCACATAAAACATGCATAAAGGAAACATAAATTCCCACCTTTCAATCACAAGATATCAATACAACACATTGATATAAAAACATTATGAAAACCATTTTCGATACCAAAATAAAAGAAAAGTAAAAAATGGTATTTATTTTTCTTTTAAAAAGAAGTTATGGCTTGTAGAGGAAGCCGAAACTCAAATAACAGTCACGACGGCGGAGAAGTCGTTGTCGCCGCATACGTACGACAAAAACATTCTCTTTTGACGTTTAGTAAATGCTTCGTATAAAAAAGATTCCTTTTGAATAAATGTAAAATGCAAAGGGGTTTATACACCGTATAAAGGAATGTTGTGTATAAAATAAAATATGCCTCATGGAAAGGAGATTGAGACGAAGTCCCATACCTCGGGTCCGACATGACTCGATCGTTCTTTAATGTCATAAATAATAAACTTGAGTTAATTTATACTTGTTTAAGAACCTTTTTCAGGTTCATTATTCCTTTTATATCACTTATTTCCATGTCAAGAACACTATGTAATTATTTAAGTTAATAACGGTCGTTTTAACGATCATTGGTACTTGAGTCAAAAATAATCCCTTTATAATTACATGTTATTCTTGTATCCATTATATACAGAATGGTATTCATGATATAGATATCATATATTTCATATATATCCAGTACATGCATTCATTTATAATATTACATAATCATTTAGAGGTAAGAAATGAAATGCACTGTTCATGGAGACGGTAAGTCGTACGTACGCATGAATGCTACTTTCATTTCTATTTTTTATTTTATAGAATGGAATCATAATGATATAAAGGTATATTATAAATACAGTATAATATCATATATAATATCATAGTTCCATCCTTTATACGTCCCACATATGGTATTTAACGAATCAAATCACTTTGATGGGGCGGTAGTCCACACATCCTTAAATGAAGATATCACGTTCACCCATAATGTAAACCATAAAGGTATGACCAAAAAGAAAAAAACAGAAGCTTAAGGAAAACATAAACATATTATATATCATATATAAATATATTGACATCTTAATGCCCACCTTTGAAGGTGTTAAAAGAATGTTGAACAATCATCGTTTCAGGAGGCATAAATTCACCATCCACGGAAACAGTATGTTCGTTAACCATTAGATGTAGGTGTGTGTATGTGTAGCTCAAATAATTATGATAACAACATACTAATATATTTAGGATACTTTATTTGTTACAAAAGAAAAGAATAAAAAGAGTTTAGGGGGTTGGAGAAGAAAAATAAAACAAAAGGACTCAAAAGAAGACATTACCTTAAAATCGGGTAACTCCCTTGGTTTGATCTCAAAGGCATCCTTGGGAAGACTTCTCCCAAAGTGAGGCTTCAAGGAGTAAGAGAGGGAAGTGGAGAGACAATATGGGCTGGGGTTGGCCGAGCCAAAGGCTTTGGGAGTGTGGGTAATGAGGTAGAGGTGGGGGCCTTTTATAAGAGGAGAGGAGGGGTACTCTTGGAAAGTAAAGAAATATTACATTATTTGAAAATGAGTTTCGGATTTAAATAGTCCCACATTGATATAATTTGAGGATAAGGTGATAAGGGTTCGAAATCTACCCATCCAATAGGTTTTGGACATGTTTAGGTTCTAGATATTACATTATCTTTCAATTTTATTTAAATCGTTAAATAATGAGGTCATCGATGCATCATCATGATGTCATAAATAATTTAATTTATTTAAAGTATAAAAATTATTAAAAAAATACTATGATGTAGTAAATCTATTTATCTTTCCAATTAATATTTATAATCAAAATAGGATCTTTATAACCCCATGTAAAAATTGTTTTAGTAACATAACTCATGTTTGTGTCATTTTTACTTTAATATTAAATAAAAAGTTATTTATGTCATTTCCCTACCAAAGTGGCTCCATGGGGTCCCCAAGTTGACTCATGGCTTGTCTTGGTCGGCCATGAAACAACCAATGAGGGTAGGACATGTGTCAAGCTCATCTCATTTTATTAAAGCATTATTTTTACCTTAAACTACACTAATTACCTCCAATCGCGATTAAGAACTTACTAAGTTACTATTCACCAAAAAATCATTTTAATCTCATTGAACCACATTTTACATCTTAATGACAACCATGTATGTCGGATTTTTGAAATTCAAAACACAATGATGGAAAAATTACATTTAAATGGAAAAATCAGTTTTTATAAGTACCACTTAGTGGTTTCACTTTTCATCAAAAATTGATGTTTTTCAGAAAATTACCAAAAAATCACCCTAAGCTATATTTGATATTCCGAATTTAAAACTGAAGTCTATTTTACAAAATTCAAAACATATAAGTCACATTAATTTATTTAATAATTAATTTCCGCTGTCATGACAAATAGCGTGTTTTTATTAAACAATAAGTATCAAAAGATTGTTACCAGTTTAAGTCCACTTTCAAAGTGAAATTGATTCCAACAACAACCATTGGATTAAAAGGTAAAAATATATTCAGATTACACATTAAGACCAATTAAAAAGATAATATAAACATATAAATAAATTAAATTAAGAAGCAGTTTTGATGTAAAATGCAGTATTTTTCACTATTCATTAAAAAATGAACATTGTGAGAAAAATACCAAATATTCACACAAAGTAAATTTTTATGTCCCAATCATAAAGAATAAGTTTATTTTGACAAACATAGCTTATAAAATTGTCAAAATATAGATTTAAAAATGGTTTGCCATCAAAAGGCAATAAAACAATCTTTTATCAATATAAGTGTATTCCATGCACAAGATTGTATTTATTTTCATTTTAAGCCTCTAAACAACTATATAATTCATTAATAGACATAGATAAAAATATCCATTATTCATTACTTACTTGGGATGTTACAATACCCCTCTTATTAGTTTTATATTTACATGTCTCATTAAAAATTATTTATGGAATTATAGTGTAAAACTAATCCATTATTGGTAATTTCCACTATGTGTTTTTTTTCTTTCTAATTAGCCTTGAATTATTCATTATTCATTATTTATGTCATTCCCCCATAACTATGTTGAATTTAAATTATCATGTTATTTCATTCATCATTATTCGTGTTTATTTTTCTAAATATTTCATTCCCTCGTTGATATGAAAATTATAATCATGTATTTCTTTAAAAATTTTATGATTTGAATGTTTCCTTACTGAATATTTTAACATATCCTTTTAATATACACTACCTCCATTTATCACGCAATTTTTATAATATTCACTAAATAGAGGCATATGTTATGTAGTTTTTAATTAATTTTTTTTGATTTAATGTTTTATTCATAATTTATAGATATTGTGGACAATTGATTATTTTACTATTGTATTAACCTCATCATTTTGTAATAACCAACAATTAAATGGTGTTAAAATGTTTGGTATCATTTACATTAAACCCCATAGAAAAATTATGGAAAATAATAATAAATTGAAATATAGCTACATCTAATAATTGCTAATGAATACAAAGAAAAATAATATGAATATTTATAGAGTAACTTATAATGAACCAACAACATTCAATACCTTACGGTAAAATAATGCTTCGAAAAAATGGGAAACTAATTTATACAAAATAGAAACCATCAGTCACCAAATGGTCATTTCAAATATGTTTTAAATTTTAAATATTTTATATACACGTAAAAATTTAATATACTTTTCTAATTTTTTAATAGTTAATGTACATATCACAAGGATACTACAATATTGTTATTTAATTAAAACCGTTGACAATCAAGCTGCAATTCACGTCATAATACAGCAAACAACTCATGGTTCTTTACCAAAAAATATATACTAGGAAGGTTTTATCTATTAATAAAGAACCAAGATAACATTAAATCCGTTAATAAATCCTAAAATTTAAACCCCATGTTCTCAAATCATGAAATAATAATAAACTACATAAAAACCAACAAGTAATACCTTCAAAAACATCCATCCATGACATCATTCTAGGATTTTTCAAAGTATACACTTAAATTAATTAATTTATTTATAAATATTTCTTCAAAACTAATTTATGACATAATTAGGTATGCCACATCATGAAAAAATCAATATATAGATATATAATAATATAAAATCCATTTCATTATTATATATTAATGTATATTTAACTATCCCAACTCAAATATCAATGTTTTTTAATTTCCCAACAATATGAAATTAAACCCATCATGACGTGACATGCAAAATCGAATTTTTAATGGATTCCCTATAGAACCAAACTCAATTCGGCATTGATAATTTTTCAATAACATAGAGACCCACGAAATTAAAAATATATCCTCAATGAAATATATTCTATTATAAATCATATTTATCCCAATGACCTCATATAACATCTAACACTCAAATACTGTAATTTTCACGTTTTTAAATTACAATGAAATTACTTTTCATAGAAATTAAATTATATCAATTCATGGTAATAAAAATTAAACCTTAAATTAAATCCACATCCATAATTCCTAGCACTCCTTATTATACAACACTAAAACAGAGAAAACACCAAATCTATGGAACATAGATAGATAGAAAAAATATAATCAAGATAGTTATTATAGAATAAAATAATATAAAATAATAAATTTTAATATATAAATCTCATAATTATAATGTTTAAATTATATGAATAATTCATGAAGCTTTGGGTCATTCTACATCTCACATTCCCACATATATTCCACTAAACCACCATAATTCCACAAAATAAAAATTGATTAAATAAATCTCTTGTGAAAAAACATTTCTTAATAATCATTGATATTAATTATCCATTACATATATATCATAAAATCCATGATACCAAACTACCCCAATATATGAAATTAAAATAATTATTATCATATCAAATATTAGATGACATGTGAAATATATTATTGACTTCATCCAACTGCAGGGAAATGTCCATGAATATTGATCCTTAGAAACACACTAAATAACATCATGTGTATTGATTACCCATGTAAAAATATTATTTCTTTGTCAAAAATAAATAATATATGACGAGGGGAACCATAAAAATTAAATAGTTTGAATACTAAAACTAATGAAAGGACATCATATAATTATAAGGTTAATAATGATGGTCTACTGATACCATTGAAAAATCTTGTACAATTTTTTCCTTCTATATAGTGGTTCACATCACATCTAGTTAAATGATATCAATCATTCTAATATCTGATTAGTATAAAAAAGATCAATAATTTTTTATATACATATCAATAAAAGGATGTAAGAAAATATATCAATGGTATTTATAATTATTGGAATATTCATCCCATGAGAGTTATTTCTCCAATGATCAATTTATTTCATAAACACAATAATTAAATATATAATCAAAGGTATTAAATTTCCACACATTTAGTACCTCATTCTGAGTGTCTATTTTAGGTAAAAATAGTATTTTTTCGTAAAAACACATTCATACCTCCCCAAACTCATGAGGATAATAAATTTCACAATGAGAGATAAAGTTACTTTTTCCCCCTGATGCTATAGAGTCTATGAAATCCAAGTCTCTATAAACCTAGAATTGATATTTTTATTAATTTTTTGAAGATATAAATATATATTTTTATATATTAGCTTAGTACTCATGTAATAATATAGCCCTACACATTTACCACATTAAACAAGATAAAAAATTAATGCATAAAATATCCAAAATAACGGTACCCCTTATGGAAGATACTATAATATCATACACATTTTTTCATTTTGGCAGCAGTGGGAATAGGAAAAAAAATGAGAAACATACGCTTCTATGTATTAGGTGTACTACAATAAATGAATTAAAAAGTCATCTTTTCATATATTTCACCAAAAAATTATCTATATGAAATAAATAATGTCATAATGAAATCGAAATAATGGTATGAAATATCAATGGAAATAAATATAAATTGAGGATAGTGATTATATAAATAATAATGAAGTAATTTAAAAAAATTGATATCATAAACATATTGTGATATCTGAGTTCACATACAACATGCATAAATTGAAATTTCAAATTTTAGTACCAATGATATATTGTCTCATGAGACCTATTGATGCAATAGAAGTATATATATATATACCATGCCCCACTAGTTGATAATTAATTTCTATTTATCCATAATATGAGTTAATAAGTCATTTCATAAAATATCATAAGGAAATTATTAGATAATCAATGTAAAATAGAAAAATGATAATCCGTAAGAAATAAATTATGAAAAAATTCACAAAAAAATCTATAATTTCTTTATCAATTAGAATTCCTAAAAAATATACATAATAATTATGATGTTTTCCCTAAATAATATTAAGATCTATTTTCGATCGTAATGTTCTCGTATCTTTATTATGGCGATTAGGGATTCTCTTCCCCTGTTCCCTTGTAATCGATGGTAGATTTTCTTCCTAATGGCCGCTTTGATTATCATAGGCACCTGGATCCAGTGATTGTGAATCGGAATCCCTTGGATTCTATCCACACTAAGTTCAGTTCTCAAAATCCTGATTTGAATGGGGAACTGGAGCACGATCGAGGATCCTAGTGGAACTCGATCAAAATTCAGGATCCACAAGAACCCTCGGGTTGGAAAAAGAATGGTTTATCATTTTCGGAGGCCCTCTCGGGTACCAGGGAGCCTTCTAAGGTTGATTCACATAAACCATCTAATTTTATGATATTAGATAATGGAGGCTTCTCTGTCGAGGGAAATCCGGAGGCTCTTCAACAGAGGATTGACTTATACAAGTTCTCAATTTTAGGCCGCGTGATCTATTCAAAGGGTGATAGACCCTGGTCGTATGCTGAACTGAAGAATCAAATCTAGCATTACTGGGGAAACAGGGAATGAAGGTTAATCCCCATTAGGAGGGGTTTTTTTCACATCATCCTGCAATCTGGGGTGGCCCTGAACTCAGCCTGGAGCATTGGAAACTTCTAGCTGAAGCCTGCAATTCTAAGGCTATCAGAATGGGATGTAAACTTTAACCCCTTCAATTTTAAGCAATCCAATGCCCATATTTGGATAAAGTTGCATGGTCTAAACTGAGTGTATTGGAACCCAGTGATTCTAAATGATATAGCTTCTTGTATTGGCACTCATATCTGAATGGATCAAAGGAACATGGATGGGGAGCTTGGTTTCTTCGCTCGTATGCTGATAGATGTAAATTTGGAACTGAAATGGCCTAACAGTATAGCCTTTCTGGCTAAAGGTAATAGATCAGAAGTGAGAGTGGAGTATGAAAATTTCCCTCCATTCTGTGAGGTATGCAAGATGGTGGGGCATTTGGTGGCCAATTACAAAGTCCTATGAAAGAAGGTAAATTTCCTAATTGAACCAGAATGGCATGCTTCCAATAAAAACATGAAGCATAAAATATCCCTACTGAAAAGACTGGAGGCCCCGGGCAGGCTGATCCTTTACAGGGTCCCCAGAAAATTCAAGCAGCAATCTATACTGACACTCAGAAACAAATTCATCCCTCTATTCCAGAAATTCCCAGGCCTGGCTCCAGCAAGGAGCATATATGGGCCGATATAGTGGAGGAAGAGGAATCTAAAGAGGTTAAAGAAGCATTGATGAGTTCACTTCCAGCGATTGACACTGAGGCAATTCAAGAACTAGACTCTGAAATCTTAAATGATATTTTTAACCTGGTTTTACTCTGTCATCATGAATTGGAGGAGGAAATCATCTCCCTTGAATTTTACAATGACATTCTCAATTTGGTATTCTCTTTAAGGACGTATTGAATGATAAGGAGGCTCAAATGGACCCATCTAATCTGAAAGTCACCGACAAGGATGATGTGGCAGCTTCCCAAATCTACTCTGGTAAAATTATAAATTTCCAAAACACTGGGCATGCTGGATAGCAATGTTAGGGCTCTGAAATCTCAATCATAAAGGGTTACACTGATACAGAGGTCATTCCTATGGATGAATATGATCATAACAGAACCGAAAATGACAGTAATGTCCCAATTAATATCGAGAATAGGGAAACTAGCATTGAAATAGGGAATGAAACCAGGGATGAAAGCGTTATAAATAGAAATATGGATGTCTCTGACCTTCATCAGGGTTCCACAGTTCCCATGAAAAAAGCTGGTGGACATATAAAAAACCAGTGGGAAAAAATATGAGGGGCTCCACCCCCGGAACCACTTCCAAATGAAAATTCTATTCTGGAATTTTCTGAGCCTAGCTAATCTGGAAACTACCAGGTCCATATAGATGATCATCCAAAGGCATAAACCTACTCTTATAGGCCTCTCCGAGCATAAAAAAATCTTCCTACCAAATCTTGCTAACATTAAGATGATGGGATTTTTGTTAATTGAAACCAATAGGTGCTCAATAGATTTCAAAAGGCTATGGGTTCTGGCTCACTCTTCTCTAGCCAGTACCTCCATGGATATCTCTAGTGATCAGCAGGTCACCTGATCCTTCGGCTACCTTGGTTATGACTTTGCTTGTACTTTCATTTATGCCAATAACAGGTACCAGGATCGCTGGAATCTTTGGCTTGAATTGGGATCTCTTAACGCTAGCATCTTGAGATCTTGGATCATTTTGGGTGACTTTAATGCTATTTTAAATTCGAATGAGAAAATGGGTGTTCCTAGTGCTTCCATCTCCCCTAGAGAATTTCATTCCTTCATTGATAAAAATGATTTGGTAGAGATCAATTTAGTTGGCTCTAGATACACCTGGTATAGAAGGCATCTCAACACCTTCGTTGGAAGTAAAATTGACAGGGCCTTCATCAATGCAGTTTCTCTGGAAACATTGGGATCTATATCATGTTCAACCCTTGCCAGAATCAACTCTGATCATCATCCAATTATTTTGGATCTTGTTGAATTGGAAATTAAGCATCCACATCTCTTTAGGTTCAACAAATCCTGGACAACTCACCCGGAATGTAGAGTCATAGTGTAGAGCACCTGGAATTCTGTTAAATGCTGGGATGATGCCTTTTCTTGTATCACAAAGCTAAAAGTCCTAAAGAGAAATATGAATCATTGGAGAAAGGATAGATTCAGTTCAATTGATTCTGATATTTTATCCCTTACTGATTCATTACAGATTTCTCTGGAGATTACCACTACCTGTGATTTTTCTAATGGGTTCCTAGATGAAGCTGAGATAACCAATAAGCTTAACAAACTTCTCAATATTGAGGATTATTTACAAAGAGAATCCTAAAAGATCATATGGTTAAAGGATGTCAATAGTAATTAGAAATTCTTTAACACCCTATAGAAAATTTGAAAGATGTATAAACCTCTTTCCCTGATAAAAAATGGGGATACCCTCATTGATAATAGGAAAGTCCTTGTGGAGATCATCATCCCTTACATAAATAATATCATCAATGGAACAAATACCACCACTCACCCCTTTGGATGGTGTGATTCCATTACTTGTTAATCATGAGTAGAACTCTATTCTCACTGCTATCCCTCTTGAACTAGAAATCAAGAAGGATGTTTTTAGTCTCAAACCTGAAAGTTCTCTGGGCTCGGATGGCTTTGGTAACTTCTTCTTTCATCATTTTTGGGATATAATTTATGTTGATGTGTGCAGGCTTGTTATCCATTTTTTTCAAAGGAGGGCCACTACCTCGTGTTATGAATTCTCAGTTTCTTTCCCTCATCACGAATGTGGAGAATGCGAATGAAATTCACTTATTCAGGCCTGTTGCTTTGGTAAACACTGTTTACAAGATTATTTTCAAAATCCTTGCTAGTAGACATTCATGCATTTCTTACAAGATTGTGTCTGCTAATCAGTTTGGCTTCATCAAAAGGGATATTGATCTAGGATTTCCTTATTACTGCTTCAGAATGTGTGAACCTTCTCAAAAGTTCTATTAGAGGTGGAAACATTTCTCTCAAGATGGACATCAAGAAGGCTTTTGACACAATGGATTGGGGATTTTTATGCAATATTCTTGCCATGTATGGGTTTGATGATGTCTTTATCAAATGGTTCAATTCTACTTTCTGCCCTGCTCACATTTTTATCCTAATTAATGGAGATCCTGAAGGTTACCTTGATTTCTCAAGGGTTTTCAGGCAGGGTGACCCTATTTCAATGATAATTTTCTCTATTGTAGAGGATTATCTTAGTAGATTCCTCTCTATCATGGCTGATAATGGGAAGCTGAAGACTATTCATGCTGGAAGAGGGCTGGTTGCCCCATCCAACCTTCTGTACACTGATGACATTGTTCTTTTCACTCAAAGAGACAAGGAAAATATTAGGAATATTAAGAGAATCCTTTTACACTATGATATGGTTTCAGGTTAGGTGATTAGCTGGAGCAAGTCCTTTGTTTACTTTGGAAGAAACTTCTCCTCTACTGGGAAGAATGATGTTATCAGAGAGCTGGGCATTCTCGAAGGATCTCTCCCATTCATTTTTTTGGGGGTTCCTATGTCTTGTGGGAGACCAAAAGCATGCTATTTCTCTAGCATCATTGGCTTGATTTGTAGACAACTCTCTTCCTGGAAGGGGAAGTCTCTCTCCATGGCTGGCAGAGTTTGTCTTCTAAAGTCCGTCATCATTTCAAAATTTGTCTATTCTTTCATGGTCTACAAGTGGCCTCTTTCTATACTCAATAACATAAACACCTCCATCAGAAATTTCATTTGGAGCGGAAGCATCTCTGAAAAAAATCATGCAACAATTTCTTGGAGCTCAGTCTGAAAACCTTATGAATATGGGGGTCTGAGCATTAAAAACCTGACATGCTTCAATGATTCCCTGCAAGCTGGTTTTATCTGGAATCTTGTTAACACTCAATCAGAGGCCTTATGCTTCCTTAGGGAAAGATTCATTCACAAGTTAAAATATGGGACAATTAATTATCTTAATTCATTTGTCTCGCCTGATTTTAGGAACATTTTATCTAGAATTGAAGTTGATTCCGGGTGTCTTGTTTCAATGGACTCCTCTTTACCTTTCTGGAAATTTAACTGGACTAGAAAACACATAGAAGACTTGGTTGCTGACAACAATTCCAATCTGAATTTGGATCTGTCAATCAAGTAGCCATTGGGCTGTATGGAGGGTACTCCGAACCATATTATTTCTACTGTGGGGCAGTATTCCTTCTCCTCCAGGGGGGACTTCTGGGCTTGGGAGGCAGCACCAAACACAATACTATCCTCAAAGTATTTTTACAAGCATACTATTGGAAATGATTTGGACTCTCAGTGGATGGGTAAGTTGAATAAGGGATTTTTAAAACCTTCGCGTGCCACTTTTTCTTGGAGACTAGAACACATGAAACTTCCCCTTGATGAATTTCTTCAAAGATGTAGAATTTCTCCTTGCTCCAGATGTTCTTTATGTCATCAACATAGAGAGGCCCTTGATCACCTATTCATCAGCTGTGTGGTTGATGCAGCAATGTGGCAGGCCGTCTCCAGTGTATTTGAAGTGCCACTACCTCGGGGAAACTCAATCATGGACTTCATGCGAACCTGGAATTCGAATAATTTATCTCCAAAACTCAGGTATTTTTTCATATCTGCTGCAGAATAATTACTCATTATTATATGGAAATTCAAAAACAAGTCCATTCATGAGCAGTAGAAATTCAGCACTGGTATTGCAATTTCTGGGTTGCTCGCTGCTGTCTGTGAGGCTGTTCTACCGAGATCCTGCTTTTGTGATAATTCCTACCATGATCTCTCTATTATGAAGAGGCTGGGAGTTCAGGGCCACTTCCCTCCACCTCATGGAACGATTGAAGTGCTTTGGAAACCTCCCTTCTAAGGCTGGATCTAGATCAACACGGATGGAACCTCGCGAGGTATCCCGGGTAACTCTGGCTTTGGGGCAGTTTTCTGGGATCATGCAGGGTGTGTTTTTGGTTGTCTTTATGGCTTGTGTGGCTTCACCACTACTCTTGAAGCAGTGATGACAGCTGTTATTGAAGCAGTTGAGCATGTTGGGAGAAGGGGATGGGACAAACTATGGGTTGAATGTGATTCCACACAAGTGGTGATTGCTATTAGGATAGGTTCTCTTCATCGTTCTTGGAAGATGAAAAATAAATGGTCAGGATTCTTGGAACTTCTCTACTCTAAGAAACACATTGTTACACATGTCTATAGAGAAGCAAATGCGGTGGATGACGGTCTTGCGAACAAATGTGTGAATAGCTCTGGTTTTCATTAGGAGGATCAAGCTCTAGGTGACATCCTTTCCTTTCTAGGGAAGGATCAATGTAAGGAACCTACTTTTAGACTAGTGTAAGTTCTTTTTTCTGATCAATAAAGGGATCATGCTTTTCTGGGTGGGATCTAAGTCTTTCAAAAGAAAATATAAAATATGAAGTGATTTATGTAGTTTTAATTCCTAGGAGATTTGTAGAATAATCGGAAAATTATTCATTAATGTTTGTAATGATCATATATATTTTCTAAAACATACACCCATTTTTTTAAGACATGGGATCAATAATATTCATAATCATCATGATCCAATTTATTTTTTATTTCAATACCATCAATAATTTTTATAGTTATTTTTCTGAGGTTCATATGTTCCAAATCCACATCAACATTAAAGTACCATACATTAAATAAATTGAATGGAAACCACACCCACTTTACATTCATAATATTAGGGTTTTTAAAAATATTACAGATTAATAAACATCAAAAATAAAAATAATTTTAAAATATTAATAATATAATACAACATAATAAAAAATTAATGAAATAGATGTTGTAATATAATACATCAAATAGACAATATATACATGATATAATTTGATTGATGTAAAAAATTAATGACATTTATCATCAGAAAAATTTCTAAATGAATTGATACTTATGTTACTAACTACCATCCATTAATGATATTAAATCTCATGTACTTCAAAAAAACTATATTACTCACATATTTTAAAAAATAGAAAATCTTATTAACTTTTGGAAACATTATTAATAATTTATCTCTATATGAATATTCCTCAATTATATACTAATTTCCTTATAGAATTTCAATTATATTGATTCACATAAACTAGTTTTGTTATATATTTTTTTATATTTATTAATTATACAAATATCCTCACTTGTAGATATGTTAAGACTATACAATAATTTGATTATTTACATTGAAAATGTTTAATATAATTTGATTTGTGATTTTGTTTTTTATAATGTGGAATCATTATCTCTTTGATTCAATTAAAATTAATGGTCAAATAAGTGATAAAATTTATATATAAAAATATCATAGGTAAAAATTGACTTGGGATAAAAATTTATTATTTTCTTATTAAAAAATAATAATATCAGAATTTATTTTTATATATTAATCCATGATAGTGTATTATAGAAATTTAATGTATGTGGGTTAATGAACCAAAATAATAATTCCCCATTATTTTAATGTGTTATTATGTATATGAAATTGTATAATATTACATAATAAAAATTAAAATATATCATAATTTTATTAATATAATATAATATGAATTTATGTCAATTTTTATTAGTATCGAAGAGAAAGATCAAAAATAGAAAATGGTACACTGTGGTTGTAGAAGTCCTCACAAACCAAAATTATCATTTTAATATGATGATGATTTTTTGAAAATAAGGTTTTCTATAATTTTAAAATTATATTCATAATTATTTAATAAATTTTTGTTTAATATAAAAATTCCATCCTTATAGATCATAATGAGAGGTGGGGGTGAATATATAATGTTGTATTTTCATAGATTCCACAATCATTACAATAAAAGATCAAAATTATTTTAATTTTATAAGTAGGTTTAATGTAATAAATTAAGTAATTTTCCTTATTATAATCTATCATAAGTATGATTACGACAGAAATTTAATTATATTAGAACTTTATTGGTATGCTTAGATGGATAATAATGTGAATAAATCGTTAAGGATAATGTAATCCTTACTTCAAGGACTTGAACCTCTTCATGATGAAATCCATTGAATTAATTGAAATTGAATAACATATTATGACTAAGAGGATGATTTAATATAAGGTAATTATATGAGATTCATTTTTTTCAATTCATGTATATTTCAAGGGACCACATGATAATTGAAGGAGTGAAAATGATTCAACTCTATTTTCGAATAAAATGGTAAATTTTTGGACACTAATTTTCATTCAAAAATTCATTCACACCATTTGATGGTCAATAGTTCAATCATTCTGTAATAATTATATTTGGGGTCATATTGTCATTAAAATTTATCAACCATTTATTAACCCACTTGTTTAAATCATATTTTGTTTCATGATCTTATATTTTTTCATTTAAACAATTTTAACCCGGTAACTAGTTTTATTTTCAGGAATATTATATACTCAAAAAAATATAAAATTACCTGCCATTAAATAATTTTGTGTGATAAACCTATAATTAATCAAAATTAAATCTAATTCATTTTATTATTAAATAAAATGTTTCTATTAATGTAAAAATATTTATATTATAGAATGAAATTTCTAGGAAAATGTTGATTTATCCATTAAATGTTCTTAATCATTTAATAACAATTTCCAATTTAAGGAATTATTATTTATATAAATATATGAATAAATAATATATTATGGTCACTATTATGAAAGAATCAACATGGTAACCCCCCAAGTTAAATCACCATTTTTAAGGTGAGGTGCCACATGAATTCATGTGAGAATCCATAAATACATTATATTTCCTTCAAGATGATACATTCAAAACATTTCATGTGAAGACAATATCCTAGGTGATCATAACCATATACTAGAATATATATATATATATAATGATACTAAATATAATTGAATAAAAATACATAAATAAAATGCGATAATATATTTATTGTTTATGGAATCAAATATAAAATCAAATAGTCCACTAAAGTAGAAAGCCAACAAATATATGCGAGAAATATAAAAAAATGTTATTAACATGGTAATCTGGATATTATCTTGGTAACATTCCCATCTCAAATCGCTAGGATCCTTTGTAGCCTACAAATTTTCTATTGTCCTTCTATGAAAATTGGATCATGAAGTTTATAGGTGGAATGAGACTCCAATTAAAGGTGACATATTTATAATGTAAGACAAAAGAAATGAGTTCTTAATGTAATTTTGAATAATAAATATTTGAATGAAATGATAGTAAGAAATTAACAATCATTACACATTCAATCATATACCATGTAGTAAGGTTCTAATCAAGCCACCATGAACCCCATCTGTTCTTTATTCTACGCTATACCATAAGATAATCCATAATAGATGTTTTGTCAATTTTTTAAACAAAAGGAAAACATTTATATTGTAGTATCTTTTATCCTGTATAATCTCGTGTTTTCCCACAATTATTTCAATACTTATTCTTTTCATGGGTATCCGAGAAAGTCCATCATAGAAATGACTCTACATTGGGTCAATACACATGGTTGAAAAACCAATTCATCTTCATTATTTCCTTCTAAAATTATATCATACCCCCCTATATCTTGATACAACATTAATACTATATCATGTTACATATTATCCCACTCTAGGGGATAACCATTTCTCGATGGTCTACCATTCATTTTTTACTATGAAAAAAACCTCAAAATCCACTCATTCAAAAACAATAGGGATTATCACATATGTGAAAAAAGTAAAAGAATTTGAACTGATATGTTTTAAACAAGGATTCCATATACAAAACACAAAAATTCATGTGATCAATATAAATCATTTTTAATGTGTTACACGATGAGACACATGATTTTATAACTCAATCAGGAGTCTAAATGCATACAAGGACACACTATCATGTTATTTTAATGATGATACACAAGGGATTTATTTTGTAGGGAGCTTCCTTCCATAAAATCATCAATGAAAAATAATAATATAATTAAGGTATTGATACAAATATAATTTCTCAACACAAACATTCATAAAAAAAATTCAATCCATTAATTGAAAAATAATGTAGTTTTTATTCACCGAACGATTAATACCAATAGCCGAAGTATATGTTATGATAAAAAAAATTCCCTTTTTTTATATCTAGAGAATCCTTTTAATGTGATGCCAATATTCCCTATATTTTCCATATATATAATAAATTAATATTATATTTTCAATATCTTACGAAATAATAAATAGATTTTACAGAAATTTCATTATTCAATGATTAAACTCAAAAAAGAAAAATAAAATCAACGATATCCATGATGAAATTAGGAAATTGAAACATATTAAAATAAATCATCAAGATAAAAATCAATATATCCTATATATTTACATTTTGAGGGAGAGGATCTGACATCAATTTGAACTGGGTTCACTAGGTTTGTAAGAGATAGATATCTGAGAAGAAGTCAGTGTACTCAATTGTGGTTTGGGGTAAATGTTAAAATTTCAGATTAAATAATATCATAAATTTATTTCATTATTTTGGTAAACAATGAAACAACTATTATTTCACCTCTATCCAATGAAACCTGTTTTTCTATAAAAAATCACACATATGGAACTAACCATTCACAAAACATTTAATTCCACCTATCATTTTCAAAATATGTTTTACAATTTATTATAGGGATATTCACAATTTCTCCATACTATGTACCACAAATGCATCCCTAATAATGTCTTAAAAACATCAAAAAACTAACTCGAATCACTCTAAAACAACATACAATTAGAGAATCTGTCAATAAACATTACATTCATGATGAATATAAAATGTAATGTAATTTTTAATTCAATGGGTTTTAAATTCCCCCCCTCTAAATAATTATCCTCTCAAATAATGGACCTTGAGTTCATAATAATATAACATAGTCCATTGGGATCACAAAATATATTCATAAGGACATGTGTCTAATATGATATGTAAATGATTCCATAGTTCCTTACCTATTTCATCCATTATAAAACATAATAAGTTATCACTTCAGTCTAGGATGTTTGTTATTTGCTGTAAAAATTTTGTTTCAATATACCTCTCATCATCCTTAAAGTCAATCACATGTGCAAGATCAGGAATGTACCTTCAAAGCTTAGAGACATTTAACACATCATGGGTAACACAATACAACAAAGGATGACTAAAATTATAGTTAAATTTTATTATATAACTAGGATTTTGAAACAGTCTTACAAATATTATCACTCGGTTCCCCTTCCATTGAAATTATTGATTCGTTAATCATGGAGTAACAAAAAATTAATTCCAAGGGTAACCTCCTCCAATGGTTATATTATCATTATTTACTTTGAACAGTTCATGAACACTATTAGATCAACATTCCATTCTTTATGTTCTTCTACAAAAAAACACAGTTCACAATTACTTCTTCACCATTCAAATGCCAAAATTCGGTTTAACAATACATCCATAAATAATGATCCACAATGTTTTCTTACAAATTCATTCTTGGAATACATTTAAAAAAAATATTAACTAATTATATGATATCATTACATGATTTAATATTGCACATGAGACATTCACATGACATTTCATATTAAATCTAGGTCATACTCTCTAATAAAACATCAATCTGTGTATAATATACACATCACATCTCCAAATCATATTTGAATATGTTTTATCTAGTTAACAATAAATGAAAAATGTTTTCTAAATAATAATATATCAGTCACAAAAGAGAATGACTCCTAGTTGTATAGGTAATCCCCATGATAAAATCCAAATACCATTCACCCAACAAGAATATATGAAGTCTATGTGTTTGATGAAACCCATTTAGAATATGATGATAAATATTTTGGATCTATTAAGTATGGAATTACAAAAAAATCGTTACATTAATCTTAATATATTACCATCAAAACTAACATCGGATACCAGGTAAAATCATCATAAATCCAATATGTACTAATAATTTTTAAAAATAAGATCCTCCATCATCTCCTAACCTAAAAATAACAGTGTCACTATCCTTATATAAATTCATAACACATTTTTGTTACATATATACCAACATATTATGGAATTATATCCCACTATGAACTATAGAATCATTATAAAACAGTATGGAAATATTTCCTTGATCAAATATAGTAGGTCAACTAAGATTAAAATTATTTATTATGGAAAACGTTTCATAAACAAGTGATCATTACATGTATCAACTTGAAACACAGTAATTAGACTAAGTAGATCAAATTACTCAATTGAAGTTAATTGTCTTTTTTTTATATTTAGGAAAAAATATTCTATGGGAAACTAGAATGAAAAAAAAATTGATAGAGAAATCTCTATATCAATATCAAATTTCAATGGAAACTCAATCTAATTCATATTCCTCAAATTTGGATACAAATGATTAAATATTTATGTTGATATCTTATTGTGTGTGTAGAAGAAAAACCTAACACCATGGATATACTTTAACCAACAAATCATTCTATAATCCTCATTTTATCAATCTATTTTATGTTTTAGGTAGTCACTCTCATGGGGATGCAGAAAATGATTACATTATGGTAATAATAATCCCTCTACATAAACAAAACTCCATACCCGACAAATGTTTCGTCACAATATCTGGTGTATACAATCATAATATTAAAATAATAAGAAATGTTATATTTTTAATCTCTATAGAATCCTAAATAATTTATATTTACAGTGAAAAAAATTAATCATATCCACCTTTATGGAAAAAACAATTAACAACATAAACAAATAGGATAATTACATGATGAAATGTCGACAGTACCCCATGTGGGATAAAAACAATATAATATCCATCTAATTCTAAGTGTGTTCCCATGATATCATCACATTTACATTACCCTAGTACTAAAGAGATACCCACCTCATTATAGATATTCTAATGGAACAATTCAACCTAAAAAATATTTCTCTATTTAAAAATTTAGAATAAGGTTGATCTTCACAAATTGTACCAACTAATTTCAGATGGTACCAAGAATTTATACCTAAATTATGATGATATATAATGATGTCTATCATGAATTAAATAATTAATGTTTCATAATAAGAATGTGAATTATTATTTATGGGGTCTTTTATTATTTTTGGTGATTTTTTCATATAGAATAACATGCCAATATTTTCATAGGGTTCATATCAACTTAAAATTGATGTATTCGTAATATCCTATGTTTTGATCCATATTTTATTATAATAAAAATGATGATCAATCATTTAATGTTAAAAGTATAAATTTTAAAAACATATCGTAATTATCATTTATGGTTATATTTTCTTCATTTGTACCTGATTTAGATTTATTTTTTCAATATGGAGACATATACTACCATTATCCAACATAGAAAACAACTCAAAAGCACCCCAAGTAGATGTGGTCGATATGATAAAACTCTATTATTAATGATATATAATTGCATGTTCAACTATCTACAAAATTCATGTCTAATATGATAAGAAGGAATTAGTATTTGTTTCAATATAATTTAATGTTTAATATCAATTACACTTCATCATAATGGAGAAATACCTAAGAAGTAAAATGGGGATACATCCTGATTATAGCCCCCTAAATTTTTTTATAGAGGGCTACTACTATAATTCTTATAAATGATATTAATACTACATGTTTTTTTATATTAATAAAAAACTCCTATCCCATAACATCATTCCTTTATTAAAATTATACAACATGATCAACAAAAAACACACATATCATTAGGTAGATATAAAAAAACATCATCACTTGCAGTCGATAATGTATCAAAAATTCTATGACACTTATAGTGATAATGGTACATGTTATTTTGAGTTTAATGTTTCCATGATAACCTTAATGGGTATCCTAATGTTCAAGGGTGAAAACAGAGAGTTTTGGAGTTGAATAATTAGGGAACAATGTAATGACCAAATTATATCAAAACCGTATTGAAACTACGTGTAGGGGGATTATGTTTTTAAAAATGTGGTTTTTTGTATTTGTTCATTGTTTCTCATACCATGTGATTCCCAATATTTCATTTTGAAGGATATTTTTAATTGCTATTTGTCCTACATAATTTGTGTAATGTTTTTCTAACAATGTTTCCAAAAACTGTGACCTTGTCATTCTCATTTAGAATATAGTATTTATCAATTTCCACTATCGAATAATTATGTTTTAGGGATACTTTTCATCCCACATGAGTGAATCAACTCCTCTTATACCATGAAGCTCTCTATACCCAACTCTGGTGATTTAAAATATTAAATGAAGATGGTTTGTCTACAAGTATGTTGTTTTATCATAAATTAACTTTTTATTTTCCCTTATAATTCCATTTTCTTCCATATTTATAGATTTTTGAAACCGTGGTGTTATTTTCTAAGATTATAGGGTTTGTAATGGTGGGTTGTTTCTATTTATTTATGTTTAGATTTGTGAGTATTGATTATAACATTTATGGGTGGTTTACATCATGGGATATGAAATTTTTATAGAATATGAGGAGTCAGATTCTACTTAAGTGGTTTATCATTAGAATACAACTAAAATTCTAATAAAAATTGGTTTTTATTATATAATTATCCATTAAAACTATTTATGGTTTTGTGGGTTTCCATGTTTAACATGTTTCACTGCTGGAATTTAAAATTTTGTGTTTATATCATGGTTTTATCCAATGGGTTTAAAATTTATTCCAACCATGTTTTTGATAATTAGGTAAAAATGGATTTTCAATTATAGAATAATTTTATTGTCGTTTTATAATTTTTTAACTTTGAAATTGTATTTAGATAAAATTTTCAAATTTGTTTGTAATGTATTTGTATCTATTAAACTATTTATACAATAAATTGTTCTTGGTTTTGTAGGCACATAATTGGGCATGTGATAACAAGGGTGTGAGTGGGGATTTTATTGATATACCATACGATTCTTAAGAGGGAAGAAAATGTGAGAGTCTATATTGGTTTTTCGGAGTGGTCATTAGTTCCATCACATGGAGGATCACATGATAATCCACTCTGGTTTACACCAAACCAATAATGGATTCTTGTAGGAAAAATATATTTGCATCACTGATGGGACCTTGGAATAATAAGAGTGAATCTATTACCTAGCTAGATTTCCTAATTTTGTTGACACTCACGATAGTCCAAATTTTTATTTCCCTACATTCGCAAAACACTCGTTAGTTTTTTCTATTAAATATGAGTTTGATTAGTGTCGTTTCAATGGTATGACACATATAATACTCAGTGTTCAATTTCAACATATATGAATTTTTTGGTAAATCCATAAAAATATTCATCTTTGCATTCTACTTGGATTCATATCATAAACCCTTAATGGTAATGCTTGGTGAATTTTCATATTTCATATTTTATAACATAGGAAAATGCAAGAAAACAAAGTTTTAGGGTTGATCTATAGGATTACCATTGTTTTGTGTTCAATGAAAGATACATGGTATCATAGGGATGGACTCAGGTGAGGCCATTTTTGATATTTTTTAAACCATTGGGATGTAGTTTTACCAATTTTTCTATTTTCTAGTTTCATTTGTGTTTGGTTTGATTGTTTTTACATACCGTTTGTATTCTTATTTGTGGAATATATTTACATTGTTTAATGTTTTATTTTATGGTATAATATTTTCTCTTGTTGTTGAATTTAAAGAAAATGGGGTTGTAATCCCATTTTATTTATCATTTATTCAACATCACTACTGGTGAAATAATTCGTGATTATTAGTTGGCTATTCATAGTGCTAGTGTCTAGACTTTGGTGATTTTAAATGTGCTCTAGGTCATGTGGTGGATGGACTCAAGAGACTAGTTATGTTTACCAAGTTTGGTTATTTACAAAATTCTGTAAGAGAGTTTTTTTATTTTATAATCAACGATATACTCGACATATAACCCTTAGTATATAATTGGTAGAAATTATTGAGTTATTAGTCTACACTTATTTATGTGAAATCGTGAGTCCACATGAGTAGTCTAATGTGGGGGTTATGTTTTTTACAATGATATCTATTATTTTTATGATTGTTTTTACCATATCATTATATTTTTTAGTTATTCCAATCTTTTGGATTTTTTTATTTTAGAACCATTTATGTGTTTCAATAATGAATTGTTTATTCTAAAGTTTTATTTTTTGGTTTTGTTGACAAAAAACTCATAAAGGACCTTGTCTAGGCATAGAGAGGGTATGGTGGATAGTACCCCATTGGTGAACACTCCCATTTATCTTGATTTGGAGGATTTGTGTATTATTACGATCCATACCTTAGTTTTTATGGGATTTCATAAGAATAAATTGATGATAAAAAATTCTTAAGAAATTTAGATGAATAATCCACCATTATTCCATTGATAAATGGGTCCAATTCGATAAAGAACAGGTGAGATCATATCGTGATTGTATTTGAGTTCAATATGAACCCTTAGACAAAAAAAGTGCACATTTCAATGTATGTACTAGAAGGTATTTTTAGACTGTGGTGGGAGTTAATTGTTCTATTAGAGAATCTCGAGGACCTCACATAGAACATATTCAATTTGGGTACTAATCTCTTATTCTTTATGTATTCCTTGAGCATTGAAAATTCATGTGAGTTTCAGAAACCGAATAAAGGTTATTATTTTATTATCGATCATGCCACCATATTTATTTATTTCAACCAATTATCTCTATATCTTCAACAAAGTTATTGTCTCATGGAATAATATCTAGAAATTTTATTGGGTATAGAGATCGAATCAATTATCATCCATCAATGTCAACTGACCTACTCAGGGGTGGATGAAAATGTATCATTATCATAAAAATATTTAACATCATTGATTCATATCCAAGGCTTTCATTTAGTGGATAATAGCTAGATTTTTTATTCATTCCATTATATGAATTTGTATGTGTCTTAGTTTCTTATATGAATTGAAAAAAACACCTCACAATGATATGTAGGGGAGTATCATTAATTTTTTCAGTTCGTGTCATGATAAAGTAGTGTCAGATCCACCATTTCAAAGGACTCTAAGGTAGAGTAAAATGATTATAATGGATAAATATCATATCCTTATTGAATTAGGGATTCTTCCCATGGGAATAACATTAATATATGTCCTGAACTAGAGTCATCCTATGTTGAAAAGTTCATTCTATAGGACTTAGATAATGTTTCAACAAGAATTTGTAGTACATATTTGTTGGTTCATCTATTAAATATGTTTTATATGACACTATTTAATTTCAATTATTTATTTCACATAACATAATTTAGTACTTAGTTATGATGGATGGGATTCAAATATATTTTTACTCTAACACCATCATGTAGTAAAATGATGAAATGATACAATTTCATTGTGTGTTTTGTTGTGAAATCTATTGTAGATAATGTGTTGGAAATCCTTGGTTTGAAAATGTACATTATTGTACTGGTTATTGAAATGGATTGGTTGATCATATTATTGGAACTAGTATACTATTATCCACATGTGGTCTAATTCCCCAAAATATTTTTTTTCTCATGTCAATTTATGTGAGGGGATCTATAGTTCGGGATGGCTGGACCAATTACTATGATTTTGGTTTTAGTCACATAAAATACCTCTATGTTTTATATTGAGGAGGTTGATAATGGTTGTTTAGGTTAACTTCCACTGTCACTTGAGAAGGTAAAAAAATGTGTTTCTCTAGGATTTATCAATATCTCTAAAGTATTGAAATTTTTATCTTCATATCAATCTCTTTATTAGGATAACCTAGATCTCCTAAATATCTCGATGGATTGTTCTAGTAGAGACTATATAGGTGATATTACATCTAGAGGATCATGAGGGAAACAATTTTTCCCCATGCATGTCTTAATGGTCATCGCTAGTGTTATTTTTAGAGAAAATTTAATGGCCCCCTATGACTATGCATAGACTATTTTATATTAACCATGTGAAAAAAAAGATAAAATACCACTTAACTAGAATTGATTTTATATTTTACTTCTAAAATTATCCCATTAGTATATCAAAATTAACCTATGATAGGTGTGCCCCTAGTTGAAAACCTAGGAAGATGATTTATGAGATACACCATTTAAAAGACGGTATTAAACATTCATGTATTTTTTCGGCCATTTTGGATTTCTAATAAACGTAGAATTTTCATGTAATTAATGAAAATATTCATTCAATGTTTTTTTGACTCCTTCATGGTTGAGTTTATTGATAATATCTGATAATATTTTAAGATATACTATGATAACAATGCCAATTTGGTGGTTTTTCGGTGTTTTGATTGAGCACCATCTATATTCAGTGTTACATATGTATTTGTTATGGACATAGTAAGTTAAAACAATAATTCAAATGATCACCGAGGATGGATTTTCCGTGGATAAAAAAGATTATGTAAAAGTATTTTCTTGGGATATGGAAAATAATTTATTTGAGATACATAGTTTTTTTATGGGAATTTAAGGGTATTATAGATGTTTTGTTATCAATTATCATGGATAGAATCTCCCATTATGGTTTTGACCAAGAAAGTTAGTATCATTTTAGTGATGTTATAAGTTCCAAACATATAATTATAAATTTTAAACCAATAAGACATCCAAACCTATTGATTCTTCCTAGGTCTACAATAAAATATATACTGTATTGTGATACAATTATTTTTGGTTTTGTATTGTGATGATTCATGATGCCCATGTGGTTAAAAATTGAGTGAGGAAAAAATTCCAACAATACTAAAAACAAACCTCCCTTAACCTAGAATTTTAAGATGTTATGTTTTCAATAATGACATGGAATCCTTTCATTTTTATTGAATTTTTTATACTAGATTTGGATCATAAAATCGTGATGTGAATTTTCAATTAGAGGTACTATATCATAGGATTGATATTCATGGTGGTGTATGTTTATACTATTAATTTGGGGATTTCCTATATGCCCATGTAGGGGTAACAGTTTGTGGATGATTTGATATTGAACATTCTTGTTTATTCATCTTGAGAAATAATAAAATAGTGTGGTATGATGAGTTTGTATTCTGATCTGAGGATGGAAATGGATGGGTATAGATGTAATGTATTATTGGTTAGTGTAAAAATTTCCCACACATTCATTCTTCGTGTTAGGATTGAATAGCTATAATACCCTGATATCTAGTATATTATTAGCGACTGATATTATGGGGAGAACTAAGGTTATTAATATTTGTCTCTCAATTGTTCTCATATCTTAAATAAACAACATATTAATCCTTTGAGATAGGGGTTAGAGGTTATGTATGAGAAAAATAGTTATATTTTAACAATTAAAACATGGTTAAATGATATATTTCATACCATGATAGTTAGGTATAGTTTTCCTAGGATTATATGTTATTTGGAAGAATTTATTTCAATATTAATGACCTATCAGATAGAAAAACTAATAATAAAAGACCATTTGGGAGGGTACAACCATTTATCTTTTTTACTTTTGATGAGGAATGATATTTTTATATATTTCATGTTCTAGAACCTAAATAATTGAGATTAAAGGTGCTTATACAGGTTATTTTTAATTAATTAATAACATCAACTCATTTTGATTTATTAGGGAGTTGAAAAATGTAGAGGGCCTCATATCCATGTATGTCTGTAAAGTAGATAAGATTTATTGGAGTTCACATAATGATTATTTATAATATCGATTCCAATTTTATAGATATAATTTATAATGGAATCAATGATTCATTGGGCACCTAGTTGAAAAAATTCACCATATTTCACATATTGAATTATCGCCCATAAAATTAGACCATCTAAACACCTGAATATATATTATTGTAATATGTTATTGTTTTTTAATGTTTGTGGAAAATGATTTTTATTCCACTATTTCATGTAATATTTTCTAATATACCTCAATAATAATATATTATTCTATGTAATTATATTTATGATCATAGTATCCATTATTTTACTTTTCCAACATAGGAAAACATATATTGGTTTGGTTATGTCTCGTCCAAATAACGAAATTGAATGTTTTCCATATTGAAATTGGATAATGATGGATTCAAATTACTAAAAGTCATCTACAAACCATCATCATTGTTTTATGATGTTTTAGGTTAGTGATCCAGATTTTTTTTGTGTGTACTGACATCACATATTTTATTCTAGGAATGAATTATGACATTATCGGGAATTAAATTGCAATTGGTAGGGGGGTTGTGACTCAGACATGATAATGGTATGTTATTTTGAGTTTTATTTATCATTTATTGGGTTATATTAATTTTTATGTGATGGGAGATTAAACCAGGTGTTTATTGGGATATATAATTTGGATCATGATTATTTCATTGTTTTTCCAAACAATAATGAAATCGTGTTATGGGTTCTGTATTTTTTCGACATTGAAGATTCAAATAGTTTGATCGTGGTTATTCAAACCATATGACAACTGATAACCAGTTTTTTGGCATAATTTAGGTAGAAAATACACATGCATGTTTTGACCTAAGGGTTTACCATGATACATGGGAAAAATAAGAGAACATTACATATCATTAATTTGTGTGTATTTACCCATTTTCCCTTGATTGTATTTTATGGTTTGAGAATTCTTATTTCTTCCGCCACATGAGAAGATCCTCCTCCAAGGTCAATAATAACTCTTCGTCCTTCCATATTGTTTTATGATAGAAAATCATCATGGACATGGTTTAGGTAATATGATTTATCACAGATTTATTCTTCCATTCTACTACTCAAGTTGTTTTTTTCTATTTTTATGGATTTTTAGAATCTAGAGGGTCATGTGTGGCCAATATTGGATTTATAATGAGTTTTTTATTTTATTTACAATAATTGGTGTGAATGAACAGTTTATATCTATTTATGTTGTCCATCTTCAAGGGTGGCAATTTGTAGACTTTCTCCATTATAGGAGACTCTATTTAAAGGTGTTTTCTAATGAATACCAAGATATTTCAAATCCCCATTGGGTTTTATTGTTTAATATTAAATTAAAATTATTTATTCTTAATGTGTTTACCTTTTCTAAGGTATTTAATGGATTGTTTAGGTAATATGAGTTTTAATGAGTTGTTATTCAAAATGGTTGTGTCATGTCTGCACACCATGTTTTTGATAAAATTTATAAAAGTGGTTTAATAAAATAATGTGTATATCTAATGGTTTATTATATTTTTTTTCTACATTATAAATTGAGTTTGGAAATAATTTTTAATTTTTATTTATGAAATAGATTGTTTTATTTGATGATTTATTTGGGATCATATTTTTGGATGTCGTATAAAAAATAGATAATGGGATAAACTACTTGTGGGTGAGGGTTTGTTCAATGGATTATGTTACAATATAGAAGGAAGGATGTGATAGAATATATATATTTTTTCAAAATGATATCATATTTTCCAGTAGAGGGAACACCATGTGAGCCTCAACATATGATTTTAAGGGACCAGGATATCCTTTGGGTTTGAATAACATTTAACCATCCATGTTGAGGATGAGGAAGACCGAACGAACTTATATTGATTATCTAGTCAACATACATATATTATAACTCTAAATTAGCATAAATTTAAAATAAAATTGTTAAAATTACTCTTTCTAATTCAGTTATATTATTTTTTGTATCTAATTAGTTCCATTACAATTTTATGATATGTATTATTCACATACTCTATTTTCCATTTATTTGGGTTCATGATGTTGATTTTAATTCATATTATTATTTATAAATTTTGGGATGTTATGTATTATATTCCATGTTTACATGTTTATTTGATACATATATATTGAATTTCTTATGGAAAATACTGTTTAAAAAAAACAAAAACCAATATGATTTTAGATGTTTATTTTAAAATGAAATGTTTTCAAAAAGTTTTGGTTTCAAAAAAAATTCTAAATTATTTATTTATTTTATGGTTGAATGCCTTATAAATATTAATAGTGTTACCCTACCAGGATTCATGACTCATTCATTTCTTTGGATCTTTGGTTTTTTATTTAGATTATGTTTTCAATGATATAGGTAATGGTACAGGAACCAACTTCTATAGAATATCCTCATGTTTATCGACAACTAATTTCTTATTGGGAAATTCGTTCACATAGTGATAGGCTTACATTGAATAATTTTTAATTTTTCACATGTTGGGTTATTATTGGAATTTTGATTGAAATTTCCCCCTTTTTGTTGGCTTTTTTCTTTTATGATACCACTTATATACATAGTTATGGATTGTTTATTCATCAATATATGTCATTGTTTCTGCAATATTATTGTCTCTTGTTGTTGACTCTGATGTTATTTGTGTAGATATATAATTTTATGGATGTGTCATCCCATATAAACATGGGATATATTAATCCCAAATATTATTAGGATTTGCATGATTCTTCTCTTAATATAATTTCTATTTGGAAAACACCTCATTTCACATGTAAGATCGACTCATGTGATTTTTTAGGTCAACAAGGAACATTTGTTACACATTCCATTCAAAATAGAACCTAGAAAAATTATATATTTATGATAATAATGTCTTATATATTTCTATACCTAGAAAAGACAATGGTTCATTCATTTAAGTTATTAAATTTTCACTGTCAAAAGCATGTCAAGTGATTGAATCTTGGAAGAATACATAATACGTATATCCATTCGTGTGAAAAAATTAATAATATATAAATTAATTGGTTGACTTTGTACTAATAAATTTGGTAGAAATAGTATTCATGTGTAGTTGAAGAACAAAATATTTCAAGGTGTATGACATATTTATGGTCATATTCTACTGTTGTTGAACTCTAATAGATCTCAGGGTAAGAGTCCATGTCTGACACACAACCCTATGAGAACCATTGAATAACACCCTTAAAATGAACTATTAATGTAGTAAAATCATGTCACATCTATATAAAGTTATCATTGGACTTAGATGAAAATATTTATTATTGTTATTTCATCATTATTAAATCATCAGTGATATTAACCTCTAAATATCAGGTATGAGGAAAATATTATCTATTTGTATACCACAACAAAACCTAATATATCTCTTTATACAGTCTATTTTCCTTAACTAATTATATTGACAATAAATCCCCATAGTAATAGATCATTAGTTGAGTGATGTATCAATAGAATCTACAACTATTATCCCTCATAACGCCATTATTTATTATCAAGGCCTTGTGAATAGCCAGGAGCTATTTCATGAATTCATGGATCTTGGCCTAAAGACACAACTTCATATAGAAGTTGATCTTGAACATTCGATATTTTTTTAAATCATTATCATCTGAAATAATTGAAAAGAATATCCAGTCACTATAACATCCAATTTAATAATAGAATAAATAATTTTAATATTTATTATTATACAATTGATAAATTTCATATTCATTTTAAAAACATTTTGTAATCTTTTCAGTCAAAATGGGAATAGTAATAATAAAAACTTATCATATAATGTTTTATTTAAAATTATATTTTAAATGTATATATTTTAAGATTGAAAAATTTATATTCATTTTATAATTCCTAATTTCAGTTCAATATAAGAATGATTTTTTGAGAATTTATAAACGTTCATAATTTTTAAAAGAACGATGATAAACTAATTTCTACTAAATGTGTATTTTGGATTATATTTTATAAAAAATAATTATATTATAAATTTAGTTAAAAATAAAATCCCATAAAATTTATTTGTAATACTAGAATTTTGGGGTTCTAGTGTAATTTTATACCTCATTTAACTATAAAATATTTTATACATAAATTAGTTTTTATGATAAATGTTTTTATTAATGATTTATGATTTAATTATAAATTAATTTAATCGATTTAGACCTTTTAAATGATAAAACAATAAATTCAATGATTGGAATAAGGTAGTTTAGAAATTTAGATTTTTTCCTTATTTATTACTTATTAGTATTAATCAGATTAATTTTTATTACCACAATAAATGGTAAATCAAAAAATTGATAATGACAAAATTATATGAACTAATAAACTACGTTAACTCATCAAATATTTTTTTTGGATGATCATATATGATCCATTAACATCTAAAATTTATATATTCTGGTTTTTTTTTTTTATTTTGATATGATTTTAAGTTTTATAATATTTAAATGAATATAAATAAAAAAATATCTCACACATGGTTTTAGTAAATATAATATATATAATATAGGGATAAATACATGGTAAGACCTTTTTTTAATAATTATTTAATTAATAATTTATTTTTTATATTTTAATGTTATTTAAAATTTTTATTGTTGAAATAATTATGTTAAAAACATATGTGTCACAAAATATATTTATTTTATTATTTCAAATATAAAATATATGATTTAAAAAACATTAAAATAATATTATATAAATAAAATTTTATGTTTCATAGATTTTTACATAAACATGAAATATTATATAGGATTTTATGTATCAGATTATTAGTATTTTTTGGAGTATTGAATTCAATTAACATAAATAGTTTTTAAAAATTACATTAATAATACTATCTCTTCAATTATAATACGTAAAATTATTTAAAATTCATAAAATTTTTATTATTTTTCAAATGAATGGGATATTTATAATTTAATCATCCATGATCTTATTATACATCATTTTAATTTGTATTCTCGCATTATTTACAATAAAATAGTATAATATCATACAACTAGGTTAATTTTAAAATTTTCCCATTAATGGTTCAATAAAAATGATCTGGATAAAACAGTTATCAGAACATGTAAAAATATTTCTTGGATGACACTATTTAGAATCATCTTCATTTTTTTAATATCAATTTTTCCCCTTTGTACATTAATATTAATTTATATACATTTAATATTTCCCCAAATCCTAAGAGATACCCTAACTCCCTTATAAAACAGAAAATTATCTTCTAATTGTTTTGGAATAAAATCTTATATTCCATCCATTACTTACCATGATCCCTCCATAGTATCCCTCTTATCATTCATGATGTTTTTTAGGAAGAATTCAATCCTAAGGGTGAGTTATGTATTAATAATGTAGACTTTATAATAGGGATGTATTGGTTTTGAAAGCATGATTAAGTCTTATTTCTTCTTACACATATATAAAATATTATTAAAAATTATAAAATAATAAAAATAATATCCAACATATACTGAGATATTAATATTTTATTTGAATAACCATTATCCATATACATTATACATCAATTGAGAGATTAAATAACATCATTTGTATACGGAAGAACACTACTTCATAAAGATTTGTTATTCGGTTTATCTTAACACATCACACAACTGGTCGTAGTGAAAAATTTATTGTTTTTATATGAAATTCTAGATATATTAATAAATATAAATTGATATTATTTTTAATATCTTTCTTTCTATTCTATTTAATAAAAAATGATAACGGTATTCATGCATACGTGTAGACTACCATGTCCAAAAAGTGATGTGATCCATTTTTAATAACCACATCACATAAATGATATATATAGTTATATTTAAATAATTAAATTAGATTTATTATATTTTTATCATTATCTAAAATATAAAAAATTATCAAAACACATTCTCTAAAGATCATGAATTACATAACTATATCTCAGCTGTACGTACGACCAACCATCTCTCCGATTTTAATGTATTACCTTTTTTATTATAAATTTTTATGATTGTTTTAGATGGTACAATTGATGTTTAGAAAATAATGATATTTAATTATTATTTTTCTTTTTAAGATGGAAAATTTTCATCTTGTACCAAAGACAGATGACCAATTAAAATTTTTTCATATGATTCTAATGTTAATAAAATATCATATAAAAATTTATTTATTAAATACTTTTATGTAACAAGATAATAAATTAAACAATTTAAATAATTAATGTGAAATATGATCTTAATAATATAAAAAAAATAGCATATTTTTTTTATTCAAGAATTAATGGAAAATATGTGATGATTCAGTCTCTAGGCAAGGGACAATTTAAGTAATTACCTGTTTGAAAATTATATAATGATTTATTATCAAAGTCATTCACTTTATTATAAGTGAATTTAATTTTAATTTATTATTTTAATTATTTTTAAATGGAAGAAATATAATGGGAATTTTATTCCAAATTCATTCGTTGGTTTTCAGAAAAGGAATATTTTTTTTGAATGGTTGAATATATTTACAATTAATATAAAAGGTATTCTATTTTAATGTATAAATTCACAGTGACATTTATCACTAGCAATAACTATATTTATCTTTCTATTTCCATTATTTGAATTGAAAAATAATAATCATTTATCCATTTGGGTGATTTTAGTATTCAAAATTATTTTTAGTAGGACGGTTTATTATGATATTATATTTTGTTTTGAAATGTGATTTAATTACATTTTAGTGTGTTTGTAAATGATAAGGTCCTCCAACATTGCTTATAAAGAATTGAAACCCATTGTAGATAACAGCTTATCCCCATATATCTTATATAATGGGTGTGACCAAAAAGAGCTCCACTGAATTGTGTAATTATTATGTTATCTGGATTATTATATAGGAATTTTATGTACAATTATCCCAAATTTAAGTATTTATGTAAGCATTCTATGAGGGTAATATGATGATGAACATCCCTGGAAACTAAAAGTTTAAATTATTATTTATAATAATTTTTCAGGGAAATACAGTTAATTTAAAAAATATCATAATAATTTTTTGATAGGAAAAATAAATCAAATTGTTTAAAAAATTTATGCATCTTAAAAAAATAATTTTTTCTATTGTTTTTTATTAGAATAATATATTATTACTTTTTATGGCCATTAAATATCATTTTCCCATACAATTTTATAAAATCATTTTCATAGGTTTTAGTGATGGTAAATGAAAAACAAAAAGATAATTTTATTTTAATGAAGAATTTTCATGAAAATAAAATATTTTTTTTAAGTATTATAATATACAATAAATTGATACATATTAGAATATTCATCATTATAAAATATTTATTTAAGATTTTTTCCAATTTATCCAAAACTCTAAAACTAAAATATTATTAAAAATGATAAAAATATAATTATACCTAAAATAAAATATATTATTATAATGGTTATTGTTGGTTATTTATAAATTCAATTGAAGAAATAATTATATGACATTAACTATTATGTAAGCTTCAGTAAAATTATGTTAAATATTTTTAATGTATAGTTATGTATAAATGATATATAACAAAGAGATTTCCATTTTGACCTGTCTAATCTATTTTATCATAAAATTATTTTATAGAGAATAATCATAAAATTTATAGTAGAAATGAATCATATTGATAGAATGCATCAAAATGAAAATCAGGGAATATATGGAGTCGGTATACAATGGTTTGATTCTAATAAAGATCATTTGAAATAAGAAATAAATTTTGTTGGAATCCATTCTAGCGAATAAATATATATACCCAAAAAGAATATCCCTATTGTAGTATTTTTTATGGTAAAACACCATCCAACTATCTTTGGATCCTCATATCTATTCGTATCCTAAGGAAGAATAAATGAAATGAAAATATATATAATTTCAGGTGATGTTCATAAATTAAAATAGAAACCATATTCATTTATCAATTTTTAATATAATTTGATCTATTATATTATTTTTTTAGAAATACCAATTTGAGATATGATATTGACATCGTGGAAAAAGACACATTTATTAATATAAAGCTTGATAAATATATTAAAAAGGTATTTTGGCTTATAATGGTGAAAAAAATTCTTCGAACTAAGGAAAGAATTTAAATATTAAACATCCTCATATGATACTAATTTTATATGGGTAAATAGTAATATAAAAAATTTTATTTAGGACATTAGATAGAAAATTAGTATTATTTTAATCACTATTTAACCCTTATTTATGAATTTATTTTTCCTCATCAACCTTCAATATATATATTTTTTATTTTTTCTGAATTGTTCATATAGAGTTTTCTAAAACAGATGTCTTTTTTAAAATTAGTGTATGAAAATATAATGATGTCATCAAATGGGGAAACATATATCAAATAAATATGAGGGAAATAAAATCTTGATTTCTACTCCTGGAATGTGTGGTAATAATAATCGTGGATTATTTATTCCAATATTCATCAAATGATAAAAATGTGGTATTTTTTGTCATAAAGATCATTACTGTATGGAAACAAATATAGAATAATAAAATAATTGGGTAAAAGGAATTCACCAAATGGTTTAATATTTACATATAAATAGATTTTTTGTTATGATAACATATTTTTGAATATAGTTACTCAGTGTGGAAATCATATAGAGTAAAACATGTATGGATTTAAAAAAATATATTTTTTTATACTATAGTCTTATTTTGACCATATAACAATGGGGTGATAAGTATTTTAATTATTTATTTTAATTATTCCAATTTAATTTTCAGCTATAACATTTCATTTCTTCATTTATTATAAATTTCCAAGAAATATTATAAAATCTCAATATGAAATTTTGATAAAAAAATTCGCTTCACAAAACTATGTTGAAAATTTAATATAAGCTGTATTAATAAGAACTATCATATTTTTATTATTTATATGATCTTTCCAACCAATATTTTTATAGTTCCAATGTTATAACATGATATTATTTTTTTATTTATTATATTTTATCTTGTTATTCGATGACATATTACAAAGCCATGAAATTTTATTTCATAATTTAATACATACTATAACATTCTATGACTATGATAAATTGATTAGTAATTATTATGATTAATACCTTCCACTTGATATTTAAAATAAATAATCTTGTAAAATTAGTTATTTAACAATAGATTATTATTATATGGATGTTTTTTCATTTTAATTAATTGTTATTATTAGTAATTTTGATATTTAGATTACTATTGAATTATTTCCTAATGTTATGCCTAATAAAATTAATATTTATTGATTACCAGAAGTATATTTTTTCGAAAGTAAAAAATATACTTCATGAGTTCGTCAAAAGTATTTCATTTATCCTATGACATCACTATGGGGTTATCCAATGATATATGATAAAAAAATGTTTCAATGATATGTTTAACCGATTACATAGAGTTAAATTACATATTTATTAAGAATGTATATCCATTTCCCCATATCAAGGATTAGATTGATCATATATGAAGTGTATATTATTTTTTTTAATGATTATTATCAAGTTGGAGTATTGTCAGTTTATGTTTTAAAGAGTTCAATATCATTAATATTCTGTTTTGGACAAGATATGGGGATTTTTATTTTTTGTCTGCTCACTTTGGGTTTTCTATTGCACTATATTTATTTATATGGATTATGAAAAGGGGTTTAAATGATTTATTTGATTTTTTTTATTTATTTAGGATAAATTAATATATTCTCAATCTCAATAAGATCATTAAATGATCCTAATAATTTTTTTCATAACATAAAAGGAGATAAAATGCAAAGAAAATATAGAATGGTTGAATTTTAGTTCCCCTAATTTTTTCCCATGGGGACATTTGTTCTAATTATGGAATAATTTTTTCCATGGAAAAAAAATATTAAAATAATTTTCATGACAAAAAATTGTGATATTTATTTTAAATTATCTCAGATTTATGGGTTATTATTAGTTTTATGATAAAAATAATTCTTTTTAATCTAGAACATTGAACAAGTTTACTCTAGAACGAATTAAACTAAACTTGAAAAAATAATGTAATTAATTTTTTCAATAACTAATGATAAAGTTATTGAATGCACTATTTTTGGAATCTCCCTCTAGTGGTGGTTAATTTCTTATCTAACATGTTAAATCATTAATTGGACATCTTTTTTATTGATTCAAAATGATTAGTTAATTTATTATGATTCCTAAAAAATAATACATCATGATTTCAATTATCCTAAAATGATTGTAATAATATTATATGATATTTATATTTATATTATTATACCTCCTTTACATGATGTATTCTATGAAATATATACTTATCCGTAATGTATAAAAAAATTTCATTCAAAAATTATTGAACATCATGAAAATAATGTGGTTGAAAGTTATTATGTAAAATGACATCATGAGTCATTTCCGTACACTAATAAAATTAAAATATCTAATACATTGAGTCATAAATATATTCATGTACGTACATTGTTACATTTTTTAAATGACCATTAGTTTAATCATATTATAAATTTTATCATAATTGTTTTTTTTATATTGTAACATTCTCTATATTGATTCTATATTCTGTACAATCATTTTTGTTACAATGAATCAAGGAATCTCAAAAAGTGGTTCATGATTAATAATAATATTAATAATATTTCAAAAAATAATTTTTTCCTTTATTTTATATTTATAATTAATGTGTTATATGTTTTGGATACACATTACATGTAATTTGTGATTAATTGGAGGGGTAGTTTTTATAGGAAGCTCATATTTAATTATTTCCCTTAATATAAGAAATACACCGATATAGAGATACCTTCATAAGTATTATTGGTGGGAAGGAATAAAATGATATATCATTGGTTTTATGATGATATTCCTATTATTAAAATATGTAATATTAAAATTAATGTAAGAAAATGGTCTCTTATCCCTTTTACATCTCCATAATATAAATGTTAAAACATATATATCGATTTAATTTCCAAATAACAAAACACCTCTAGTGTTTAAAATTTAATTTGGATAATTGTTTATAATTTATATTAGTGAGATAGTTTAGTTATTCATATTTCAACAATTACTAGTAATTTAGCATGACCCTAGGCTCAGTTAAAATTTCATGAATGTAGTACAGAAGTCATTGGGAATAGAATTAAATTTTATCACATTCTTTCATTATATGTTTTATTGATAATCAAATAGAAAAATGTTGACAATGGATGAAAATATACAGGTTTTTTCGTAGATTAACATGTATTTTAGATCATTTCATTTATTTGGTATAATATTTTTAAAATAATGTTTTATTATTACATTTTATAGTTGGTAAATTTTAATGATTCATATAGAACCCAATAATGGAATATCAATTTTTTCACTAAATTTGGAGAAGTGATTTTGACAGGGTTAGGATGGGTCGATGTAATGGTTAATATTGTAAATTAATAAGGCAATATAAAAAGAAAAAACAGGGAAAAAGAAATTTTTTCTAATGAATGAAAAATGAATATCTCTAATTCAAGGTAGTTGATCATGTTTTTAAAAATTTATCTCAATTAAAAATAGTTATGAATTTTGTTAAAAATGTGAAGATAAGTACAAATTTTATTTTATAATATTAAATACTATATAAATTTGTCTTATTTTATTACCTACTAGAATTAAAACCATTTTTATCTAATGTAGACATTTTGTTTCACGTTTTAATGATAATCAGATATATTAATGATTCATATCATGTTTTGATCCTTCAAGTAGTTTTAATGTAAATTGTATATTCTTTTGTCGAAAAAAACTTTTAAAATTCTTGATTATGTATGTCATGTATTTTAGAATAATTCAATAAAACATGTCACTATTTTGTCTAGAATAATTTTTTTTGATAACATAACATAGAAATATGAAAATACTTTGTGTGAATGATATACCATATTATTTGATAATCAAATTAAAATAATTATTAATTTATTTTCAAAAGGGGGGAACAATGTAAAAATTTATGTAATAATAGACTAAATAATTTATATATATATATATATCATGATATATGTTATTATATGCACATTATGAATAAAATTAAAGTTTTGTTTTAAAAATAAATATTTTTTGAAATTGATTTTCATATAAGGTTTTATTAAATGTATAATATTTAAATTATAGATATTTATTTTTAATAAAAATTGTTCACATTAAAATTAATAATCTATATTTTTTCATATGACGAATTTTTTATATTTTTTTTACAAATAACTATATTTTTCTCTATGGTAAAAAAATTGAATGAAAATGGTATTTCCATTTAGATTAATTTAAAATTACGATTATATTATTGATTTGAAAAAAAAATATTTAATTTTATTTATAAAAAATTCATATTATCATTTTTTATATTTAATTTATACTAAAATTTATAATAAAATCATTTGATATATAACATGAATTTTTCTAAAAAAAAATATTTTTATCGAAATTATTCTGTTTATTTTTTTATAATCATTTCATACATACATATATTGAATCCAAATAAATGGGATTAAATATATTTTATCATAAGGTCCAAATATATAAATCATTTTAATCTGTTTATATTTAACATTTATTTTATTATTATTATTTATCGTTACCACTAAAAATGGTAAACATCGAAATTTAAGTTAAATATAAAATGATTAGAATTAAAAAATACCAAATATTGTTTTAAATTTTAACATGATTAAATGTCATACGTAATAATTTAGAAATTAACCCTATGGCATTTAATTTCCATTTAGACATGATTTTAACATTTTAATTATGTAAGTCGATACAATGCCAATAATGTTATGTTTTTTCAACTAATAACTCTTTTATTTTTTAAATATGGATAAACATAGGGTATATATAAATATAAATATCCATCTTAATGTTATTAATTTTAATCATGTTAATTTGTTTTAAATTTTAAGCAAATAATAGATTTCTTTAAAATATTACACAACTATTATTGAGTAGTTATTCAATACTTGTAAATATAAAATAAATAATTTTAAAATCATCAAAAGTAATATTATTTTAATTATTAATTGAGATATGATATTATTTGAATAAAAATGTAATAATATAGTTATATTGATGAATTTTATTTGAAATGTTCTATTTTATTTTATTATTAATGTAAATGTTAGTGAATGGTTCAATAATTGTTATTAATTTGATTTTATATTATATATTACTTAATTGAATTATTTAAAATAATTAAATTTATAATATTAATAAAAGATAATGTGATATAGTTAATGAAATCATTAATGGGCATTTTTTTGGTTTTTTAGTTTTATAAAATCATTATTAACCATTAAATGGTATACTATATCAATATAATTCAATAGACAAAATGAGTGTAGAGGGGTTATGATAAGAAGATAAGGATTGAAATGTGACATATACATGAATATATTTTATTACATAATATTATTTACCACATTTTAGACACATATTCTACAAATATATATTTTTATCCCTTTAGATATCACATATAATTTATAATATGTTAATATTTTTCGAATGTCAAAGATTCAAGTCCACTCTCTAATAAATGAAAACCACTACATATAATTTATTTGTATGTATGGACAAAAATATTCAGGATGTGATGTGATTATTTTTTATTCACTATATATAGAGGATTAAATTTATAATTCTAATTTAATAATTAATATTATATTTATTATATTTATATAACTATGGAATTATATAATAACAATTACCTAATTTGTAAAGTGATCAACTGGAAAAATAAAAATTAACAATGTATAATTACAACCTACCATCTTCATGACTATATTGTCAATCATTTTTTCTAACCATATTTCGTTATTTTTTATAAGATTAATTTATGAATAAAGTTAATAATTTTTTTGTTATTATTATTTTTTAGATTGAGGAATAATGTCCTCCCTCACCAACTCAACCTTCCAAATTCAATTTATTCTAATGAAAATAACATCATAAAAACATCCCATATAAAATTAAATAATTTATAATTTTTATATAATATTGTATGAAATAAAATAAAAGTAATGATTAACATTAAAATGTTTCTTGAGAATTTAAATAAATAATCATATATATATATTCCTTTTTTATTTTGAAAATATCTTCTGCGACAATCATACTTGAGGTAATAGACACATTAATCAAACAGTAATTTAAATTGTGGTAATGGTTTATTTTAAATTTACTTCAATTAAATTTTCATGTTTACAAAATAGTTATTGGATTTTTATTTATATGGAAGGTAAATAAATATAATGGGAATAATTTTTTACTTTATTTAAATTCTTTTTAAACAAAAGTATGGAATTATTCACTTTCAATAAAAATGGAAAAAAGGAATGATCTATTTTGATGTATTTGTTGATATGGAATTTTACAATAGATGTAACCATTATATGAATTTATTCTCCATCGATAAGATTTAATGATTTATTCAAATAAAAACTACATGTTTCCTACTTCTCTTCAGTTTACTATTGAATATGTGTTTCTCTGAAGAAAAAAAAATTTTGACATTGAAAAATGTTCTACACACATGATTAGAAGTGTTTCTGAAGTGTTTTATTCATAATATAGTCCTCTGACTAGTTTAAAGAATGGTTAAGACATATTATTGCTCATATATGAGAGTAATATGTCTTATATAATGGTATTACCTAGATCAAACTGCATATCATAGTGTAGTGAATTTTTTATATAATATTATATTTTATGTTTTTATTATGGTTATTATAATTTTAAAAGTTCTTTTAATTTGTCTATAATGGTTCAATGATGATGATATCCAAAGAAAAATACATTATTTATTTGTGTGTTCAATTTTTAATGGATATTATTTAATTTTATATGTTATGATAATGGAATATTTAATGGGAAAATGATTAATTTTCAAGAATAATATATATTTATTAGAGAATGTATTTCATGGTTTTTCTTGTTTTTCACAGGACAATTTGATATCTTTTCATTGTGTCATGTAATGGGATTTTTTTTATCTAACACTTTTTTTATCTTTTTTATATAGTTTATTGATGGGTTTCAACGATAAATAATTTTATATTAAATTTTTAATGTTTTTTTCATGAAATTATTATGTAAAAAATATTAATCATTTTTTTGTGAAAAATGGTACTAATTATATGTTCCCACATAATCAAATATTGTTTTTTATTAATTATCTATGAAAAAAATTATAAAAAACTTATACTAATGAACACTTGGAAAAAAAGAATGTGGAATCCAGTCTTTAGTCACTATATAATGTACTGAATAGGATCATGTCCAAAGACTCAGTGGAATGATATTAGTATGGAAAAACTATCATCATACCCATATGATGTTCAATAAACTATTATGTTCAATCAAAATTCATCTGGTCCAAATATTATCCTACAATAATAACTACTTGAAGGCCTCGTGTATCTAGAAAAAACACATTCCATCAAATCACATAACACGCCATATCATGGAAGGACTCAGAATCAAAATGGGGGAACCATACCACATATATCGGGCATATTCTACTATCTCTATCTCATCTCATCTATCCTTAGAAGATACTAACAAATCGGCTATAGGATTCAAATGTTCTACCCCCATAACCACTAGAGTGATCAGGGGTGTATGTTGAAGGGATTCCTTTGAAATTGGTTGTGGTGGTACATGTGTATCCTCTATAGTGGGATCAATATGGTGTCTATAGAATATAACCACCCCAAAATTATATATAATGGTTTATATCACCTATATAAGCATTCATATATCGAAAAAATTACAATATAAAAGGAATAAATATTTTATTACAATAAAAAGTCCTATCATGATATAGCCCCCTGAAAAAATTATAACCCCCGAAACTCTACCCAAGGGTCATTACAAGACCTATGGCTAGACACATTTTTTATAAACATACATACATACATATATATATATAATAATATCATTTATTAGTTAAAATAATTAATTCCGACCTATATATGTCATACAAGAAGTTAAAAAAGATATATAATGGAAAAATATTACCAAATCAGGAAATTCAACTAATGAACAACTATAATATATATATATGACATGTCATCAATAAATTAGTAGTCATATTTCTTGAATGTATCCAAACCCAGTAAATTAAAACAACAATCATATGACTATCAATTCTGAGGTCGGTTATACATGACATAAATTGTCATAATGAAACACCCTTACCTAAGATCAAAACAACATATATCATTAATATCATGTCATAAAATATCCATGATAAAATAAGGAACCATAAGCTTCAATATCAATGTTAACTGCATTAACCAAATCTTCAAGTCTGGGTAGAAGTCCGAAATTACTTCATACTCGCTTCCCCTTACAAAAGATGCTACTTAATGGAAATTAGGTTCTAAATATTTCATGGAAATACTATTCCAACAATGAAAACATCCATTCATGAAAATATAACACATTAAACATAATCTAACTAAACATCACAATAGATAATATCATAAAGTGTATATTTTAATAGATTTAATTGCAGTTCAAAATAATATGTAAATAATGAGCTTCAAATTTATTAATTTAACTCCTAATGAAACCATAATACAATGAACTTTTATATATTTCATGGAACCCAAATTCTAATTTGTCATGATGAATATATTTTTCTTACTTAATATTTCCAAATAAACAAAGATTTTTTTTTTAAAATCATAGATTTAACCAATAATAATGTATTTAGAATGTATTAATTATCAATTTTACTATTATATATATATATATATATATCTATGTGTCAGGATATCTATATTGATCCATGTATTGAATATTAATTTTAATGGAATAATGAAACCATCTTTTAGAGGTAAAACATGATATTTTTTTGAAATATATTTTTATATTTTTCAGTTTTCCAATTTTAATTAATATAATATTCTATATAAATGAATTATTAATATTAAATTTATTGATTATTAATAATAATATATGAAAATAACTCCATATAATTATATTTTCATGCCATATATGAAATTTACCACAATAATATCCTTGAAAAATTTACTTTCCTGAAAAATCATCTTTCTTCATGTTTTGTGTGGTTATTTTTATGATATATTATGTTACATTGGTGAATGGAAATTGATAATTCTGATTGAATATAAAAAATTAAAATATTATATTTAATGAAATAATGTAAAATAATTTTTTCAATGTAAATTTTTAAGAAAAATAAAAACAGGTTATCATGGATAAGGATAAAAATGTCTACCAGGGTTTGATATCAAATTATAAAATTTAAATGAACTAAAAACCAATATAAATACTATTGGATGATTTTATTTCCACATTAAAATTCTTAATATAGGTTAACATAAAATTTCAACACCTTTTATTTTACTTTTATATAATTATAGTTAAAAACAATATAAATTTATGAGTGTTCCACCCACATCAATTATGTAAGAGAACATCATTCCCTAAATTCATATTTAGGTCAAACCATTTATGTTGAAAACCAAATTAATGAAATGTATCCATTAAATAAATGGACACATTCTAGTGGTATTGTTTTCCCAATTGATAAACTGATGGGACCTTAAAAGGAGATATGCAGAATCTCAATTAATAATGTAGTAATCATCTACTCCTACCTCATTCATTTGACAACAGATTCATGACCAATAAATTATTTATATTCCATTATAACATAATGACCAAAAATATCACATTTATTGATATTTGTTTTTTATTACATATAAATTGAATTGTCCTGATAATTCTCACTACCTTGAGAGTACAACATGTCATTACATGGACTTTAACAACATCCTCGAGACATCAAATGCGGTAAATAATGTATGAAGGGTTTTAACTACAAAATGGGATGATTTACCCTTTATGTAATAAAAATATTATCTAATTACAATAACCAAAAAACACCATAAGATACATGTACTACAAAATACAATTCAACATCTTCTTCTATAATGAAAACCAAACAAAGTGTATCATAGATAAAGACAAACTATTATCAAAGAAAACAACATACGGACATAATAAACACTCCATGATTACAACGAGACTCCATGATTCACAAGCTCTATGCTATAATCACCAAAATCCTATGAATCACAAGGCATGTGACACTTTACCCTTTTCCATGTCTCATAAGATTATTTAAGAATTATAACAAAAAGTTCCAATGAAGGGGTGAGTTTAAATTGTAGTATGCTTTCCCAATGACATATATATATATTTTACTATGATAAGAATGTTAGAAACATTCATATAAACAAATTTATATAATATTTATGCCAAATAGTTTATATTAAAACAAAAACAATTTATTAATCCACTTGTACCCAAATGAAAAAAACATCACATTAAAAAAATTTCCATCTAATTATACATCCATAAAAACAACAAAATAAATCCTTAAATCCAATCCTCATTTATATTTTTTTTCATACCCATTAAATTGTTCACAACACACACACAACCTTTCATACTCTGTTTGACAATTCCATATTCACGACTGGTCCCTCATCTTATCACATTGTGTCCCAACGGCACAAGCCCTTGGTCTAAGGTCACACACCAATTACCCTAATTGTACACATCACATATATAGTTGAACGTAGAACATGAAAAAAACCCAATCAATTCCAAACCATATCAACTCACCCAAACAAACTGTTTAGTCAAAACTACATTTTTATTGAAATCCAACGCAAAAAGTAATTTCAATTTAACCATTTAATTTCAATAAAATGTTCCCTTTTACTGAAAATATATAATCCAAGCTATGTTCTAGAAATATAAACAAACCTATTTTTAAAATCATTATTTTAAAATATAAAATAGAATCACTTTATTCAAAACCATAATTTTCTAGATTTCCCCAATTTTACAAAACTTCAAAAATAAGGGTTTCCAACAATTGTAAATATATACTTAAAAACCTATTAATTACAATATAATCAATTTTAAATCAATTAAATTATTTATAAAAATAGGAGTTGAGTGAGATTTTATCTACATCGAAGGTTTTTGCTGAAACCAACAACAGATAAAGAATGCTCTAGCAACCAAGTTGATTCTTCACAAAAACAGCCTTAAATAGCATCTCTTATCAAAACCACCACCAACTCTCACCAAACATAGAATCATTCATTTTCTATTTAAAATTCAAAATCATGGATATGATAAATAAATGAAATAGTATAATTATATCTAAGAATATATAAAGATACATGATGATAACAAAGAAGGACATCACTTATAGAGGTAATTGGACATTCAAATGGAAATGAAGGGCTCTATATAAGTTCCTAAATTATTAGGAAAGGTTCCCCTTCCATCTGTGAATATAAAACTACAATTTGGTCCTTTTAAGAAAAAAAACTATCATCTATGAAAAAAATGAATAAGATCCTATTTTTTAGGATATATATTTTGACTATGCGAATGGTTGGACACAGGGTTCGAAAACTCGTGTGCTAACGAGGAATTATCTACTACCATAAATAATCCCCTACATATATTCCTTGCATTGTATACCTAAAAATTCACACACCATGCATTTTCTTCTATCCAAAAACTAATATTGTTCATGGTTTCTCATAGTACTTCCGAACGGTTTGTAAAAACCGTGCACAAATTGTGCACCTTTCAATTGGCCCCAACAACTTATTCAATGTTCACCCAAAACTCCAAAAAATCCACCATAAACCATATAATGATAAAAATAAAAAGGCGAAGTTTAGATAATATAAAGAAGTGGTTTAACATTCTTCCCACCATATTTATTTCCATATTCGGAAAGTAGAAGACCATTACATCCCTGAAAAAGTTCTAGTCATTTCTCATTCATTTATTTATCGCATTCCTAAGTCTCTTATTGAATTTGAACATATATATATAAAACCATCACTATAACTATTATATCTATGAAATAATTTTTCTTTATTATCCACAATACACACCGGGATATGTAAGAATGATGCATTCAGTTCTAGGACAATGTTGTCCTATATGATCACATTATTAGGATTAGGAAGATTCTTTTTCAACTGAGATATGTGGAACACATTATGCACCGAACTGAACCATGGTAGAAATTCCAACCTATATTCTACCTCCCCATTACATTCCAATATTTGAAAAAATCAAATTTATATTGGATATAACATTACCTGTATCAATATATGATGATATCCTTGTCTCATAATTATCAGTAAAAATAAATGATCATTCACCACAAAAGATAATGGAATTCAACGATGATCCACATAAGATATCTGATGAGTCCGAGCCATCTCCATCCACTTTAAGATCAATTGGATCATCATTTTTGTTTAGTGGAAATGACTAGGCCGAACAATTTTACTCTAACCTATTTCCAACCAAGACATCATCGAATGATAAGGATAAACATATAATAGTTCAAATAGATCAATATGTTTCGAGGCCTGATAATTGTTATTATACCAAAATACCACTAAGGGTACTGCTCCTCCAATTAGACACCAAAATACATTACACATGCCCACCACTCCAATGTTTTTATTGTCCACCCAAATTGGTCATCTTTATGAGGATGTTATGTCATGCTCAAAGTCAACTAAGTCGAAATGACTTTATATAATGATTTAAAAACTGAGATATAAATCTTGGATGTCTATATGAAATTATTGAAACCGGTACACCATATATCTTTACAACATGTCAGAAATATATTATGGGCAAATCATCCACATTATTAGTTTCATATATTGTAATGATATGGGTAGACATTGTGATTCAATCCACTATAACTCATATGTAGTCATGTTTATGAACCGTTACTGGGATTCCTATAACAAAATCCATTTCTATTTTCTCTCATTACCACACAGGGATATATAAAGACTGCAATGTATCCACCAGTCACTGAAACTATTGCATTATATTTTTACATGTTATGAACTTTTGAAATGAATTTATCCACTTTATGTTTCATGTCGATCCACAAAAATTGAACCTTTGATGCCTTATACGTCTTCTATGTTCCTAGTTATACATCTTAGCTTGAATGGTGGTAAGCATGAAAGATTTTTTCCAAACAAGCCATACGTACAACCCTCTAATCTCTAAAACCCACTAATGAACACCCATAATGTTTCCAGGCCTCAATGGTCTCTTCACCGAATAGTTTCACACTCATAACTTCCCATTCTACATAATATGATTGTGCCTATTTAAACATATATAACAAATCAATAATTTTTTTTCAAAAAATGAAAACAACCACATAACCTCGGTCTTGAAATTCCACATGTATATCATCTAGGACCAACATCAACTGTAATTCATCTGAAGCTTCAATTTCCAACTGAGTGTATGGATTTATGTTTAATGCATCTTCCACCATATTGTCTTTTCTCAGGGTATACATTATGGAAAATAAAAACAACTGTAGATACTGGTTATATCATCATTTACCCAAATTCAAATATTATTTTGAGAAAAAAAAAGATTCAATCATTTATGATCTGCGAATAAAACAAAATTTTCAACAAAGATACAATGATGCCATATCTTCATATAATATACAATGGTGCCTCAATCCAAGTTATGTTTTGGGTAATTATTATCATGCACTATCAAATTACTTGTACCATAAGAAATAAAATGGTATCCTTTCATGAGAACACATCCCATCCATGATCTTGAAGCAACATAGTACACCACATAACTCTATACTGATTCTAGTGAAATCAAGGTGGGTACTGATGTATGTTATACTTTCAACTCTTAGGATGTCTTTTGGAAGTCCTCGGTCAAATTTAATTGAGAATTTTTATTTTTCAGAGCTTTTATTGGTGAAGATAGTCATGTGAAGTCACACTAAAATCATAAGTAGTAGAAAAATAGACAATAAAAACGTCTTATCTCAAAGTCATTATTTAGTGGTTTCCATGAGATAACGACATCTATATTTTTAAGGTCCACTCCAACACCTTGTTTTAGAAATCTTTTGGCCAAGAAAGTGTACATAATATATTAAAAAGTCGCACATAGACAATTTGTAAATAATAATGATGGTCTCTCAAGGTACCCAAAAATATTTCCATGTGTTTCTCATTATTTTCCCTTGTCCATGTATACTACAATATGTCATCCATAATAATCACAACTAAACAATCTAGATACCTCTAAAATATATGATTCATTATATCCATGATGACTATTGGGGAATTAGTAAGACCAAAATACATCAATATATATATTTGTAGTGGTCATATCTACCTCAGATAGCTGTCTTTATAATATCTTTATTTCTAACTCACAATTGATGATATCCTAGTCAATAGTCTATTTTAGAGAACCATTGATCACCCTTAAATTGCTCAAACGTATAATAAATTCATAGATGTGAATATCTATTATTTATCATAAATTGGTATTTCTTATGATTATACACACTCAACCATAGTTCTATCTAATTTTTTCAAGAAAAACACCGGTGATGCCCAAAGATACATACTTGGGAAAATAAATTTTCTTTAAAACACATTCTATTTCATTTTAAATTCTTTTAACTCTTTTGGTTCTATCGTATAAGATATAAGGGAGGTAGCACTATTACCTGAGATGATAACAATTGTAAACTCAACTCCCCTTATAGGTGGTAACCATATGTGATCTTGGTAATTAAATCTATAAATGTATCTAGAACATCTTTAAAATAGTTATCCTCAATCTCGTCCATCAATGATAATTTTAACACTAGAAATTGATAATAGATCATTTCCACCATTTGTCCAAACAATATCGCTTCACCTTTCATTACAACTATATCTCCTCTGAAGATATGATTGAAATCATCCTCAAAAATGAATCTAACTATTCCTCAATAATAGTCTACATGAGCCTTGGAAATTTTCAACAAATACATACTTAGGATTACATCATAATAATTTATCTCTATCACCTGGAAGCACCACTTCAAATAGATCCATAAAGAATTATAAAACAAGATATACACATTAGGGATCTCTAGTCTATTTAACTAAGAGGTGTTTAATGTTTTCTTCCAGAAGAAATCATCATGATATTCAAACATGAAAATTTAACATTTTGTAAATAAATGAATGAGATGAAATGGTATCAAACACCACCCGAATAATGGTATAAGTAAAGAATAATAAAATATTTCATTATAGATGGTACATCATGATCAACCAATATGATCTGGTCATCTATATAAAATTTCATCATCGATGCACTCCCCTCTTTGTTTCCTTTGTGAGATTTCCCTGGCCGAGGTATCATGCTAATTTGAGAATCACCATGGCTAGCTCTGTTCAGCTGACGAGTATAACTATGTTGACATTGTCCTTTTGATGCATACAATGCTTACAACACCTGAAATGTGTCCCAAGCACCGAACTTTAGAGAATAGTTACAATACTCTAAATATTACGCATATTTTGGAGTTATTCAATTATATAAGTTTTGTCATAAACAATCAATTTATGTGGTAAAAAGAACAACATTGTAAATAGACTACTTTTATATTGGTTCATGGATGAAGGTTCATTGATCTAGCAGTCTAATTCTGAGTCCCACTCCCACCATTGAAATATGTGTACCTCATCCGATTTTTCAAAACATTCTAGTTCCAACAATTTCTAGTTGCTATCATCATGCTTCCTCATCCTATATCTCATTAGATATCATGCATAGCCACTATTTCTATGTTAAAAATCCTTATAAAATCTATAATATAGATCACCAAAATCATTGATCTAATCTCCTCCCATATCATGGATTTGAAAATGTATGGATTCAATGATACCCTGGCAACAACCTATGGTTAAAAGCACACTCGAAGAAAGAATTTCTCTGTACACATAGTGACATTTATATTTTCTTGTTTCCAAATATATTAATTTTTCATCCTCTAGATCCTGAACATGTGATGATATGATTTTTTGTTAAAAAAATTCCTCAAAATCCTCCCAAGAAATCCCTTGATCCCATTTTTCATGAAACACTAATTCCAACCACTTTATTGAAAGATCATCAAGCATATACATGGTCATATTGAATTTGAGCTCCGTCAGTGTGCTGAACAATTCAAAGATATGATTTATCTTATTTAGCCATAACTCTGTCATTTTTGGTTCAGAATAACCTTAGAATATAGGAATAATTTTATATATTTAATGGATGGAATGATCCACATTCCTAGGTATATCACTCTAATATCTTGTTTCCACAGATTAAAAATATTTCATGATATATTGAACCATCACTTGGTTAACCTGTGGTTGTGGTGAAACAACATTACCCCCAACTTCATCCATTCGGTTTTTAAGACACCTACCATGTGCCATTTTCTTAAAAAACAACATACTATATATGTCTCAATCCATAGAAACTGACGTCATAACATTTCAAATTATATCACATCAACTATCACATCATTGTTTTCTAAAAAGTACTATTTCCACATTCAACCATTATTTAAAATTTACATTCCTGCATTTGAAAATCAAAACATTTTTAAAATATATATATCATGAAAAAGTTTAATGTATTTCAATTGAAAAAGATTCATCATTTTTTTAATTCCACGTTTGAGCAAAGTCATAAATTTTTACTAAAAATAAAATAAAAATCCTAGTGGGATGAAATTCTTCTATAATGCATGTGGTACTCATCCCATAGGATAATATCCTGACAATGACATTCTAGTATCCTATTTGGGCCTCCAAAACAAATATGTTCCCAACTCTTGGATGACATGACGTTTAACATAAATGGGTTAGCTACGTCTTTTTATGCTATACATTTCATGTCACTACAATCATACTTCTTTCTATGATCACCACCCAATGAATAAAAAGTAACATATTTTAAGTCCTTGACCATGAATACTAAAGTCCACTCATTAGGAAAAGACCATAAATGATTATTCAATTTGTAATAACCCCAATTCTATTTGCATTGAGAGAAAAACAACTAACTGCATGGCCTTAAGTGACATCTCCAAGACATAAAAGGATGGAAATAAATTCTGAAGGGTTAAGATACAATTGAGGGATGATTTATTCTTTATGTAATAAAACCATTAACTAAAAACTATAAACAATTAAACAAAATATGATTCTTTAACTATGAATAAAAAATCAAAAACTTAATTTATAACCAAAACCTAACCTAGTGTACCATAGTAGAATAAAAACTACTATCAATGAATAGAACAGAAACAGCCAATACAAAACTCTATGACGAAAATGAGACTCCATGCACCATATGCTCTGTTCCCCATCACTAGACAACCCATGGATCCCAAGACATGTTACAAATTACCATTTTCCAATGTCACGGAAGATAATATTTGAAGAACAGCTAATGTTCGAATGTAGTGGTGAGTATAAAACACACTTGGATTTCCCTAATGACTTTCCTACTCTTTCCACTAGAATGTATTATTTTGAAACATTTATATAATAACATATATATATATATATATAACAATTCTACAAAATAGTTTATAACACAACATAAATAAGTAACAAACCCAATTGTACCCAACTGAAATCCAGTGCACACTAAAACAATTACCATAAAGTTATACTTCTGATAAAATTTAATCAAAGCAATGAAATAAATTCTCATTTATCATTTTGGAATGCCTATTCCATGGTTCACAACACACATATCCATGCATGCTCTGTTTGGTAGTTCCATACTCATGTGAGTTCTCTCATATTATCACCTTGTTTCCCAATAAAAAAAACCAAACATCTAGGGTCACACACCTTTACCCCAACGGTACATAACCCTTATTCATGGGAACATTTAACATGAACTCACACCACCCCAAATATGGAAAACCATTTCAAATCACCAAATAATTATTTTAACAAAACTGGATTTTTATTTAATTCAAAAGAAAAAAAATCAAAGAAGTCATTTTGTTTCAATAAAATAATCGTTTTTATGGAAAACAACTACTGAAGAACATGTGCAGAATTCCCAAAATTTTCCATTTTAATATCTCTATTAAAAAAATTAGAAAACAAGCAAATTATTCAAATACCAAAATTTTTCATATGTCGACAATTTTTTAAACCATCATAAGGTAGGGTTTACAATGATTGATAAGAAAAATAATAACTAAAAATTAAACCCAATATATTCAATTTTAATTCATTATGATTATTTCTACTGTGGGGAGTAAATATAGAATCAAAATACCTCAATGGTTTTGGAGAAAACCTATATCGGACGCAGAATGTTCTATCTACCGTGTTTATTCTGCACAAAAATTGCCATAGATCACTTCAAATATCACAAACATGACCATATATAATCATAAATGGAATAAAAAATCTTATATATTCCATTAAAAGGAATATATAAGAGAAATTAATAAAATATAATTTTTATATCAAAATAAACATGATGAGAACGAAGAAGAATGTCACAATATGGTTGTATATATCCTCCATAGGCCAAGGGAGGGCTCTGAAACCGTTCATAAATTCTTCTGAGAGGTTCCCAAAACATTAAAAAAAAGATAAATCCTAAATTTTATCTATTAAGGAATAAAAAATGCAAGTATGATAAGAATTGATCAAGATCATATTTCCAAGGATCTAGATAAAACTCTACTCATACTAAAACTGCATAGTTTGAAAACCTGTTTGCTAATCATATGGTAGTTTCTTCTATAAGAAAACCATAAAATTAACTCATCACAGACCCCAAAACCATTAATACACTATACCTAAGCATCTATCCAAAAATGTATAATGTTTAAGGTTTCTCCTGGGATTTCTGCACAGTTTGGAAAATCTGTGCACAAACTATACACCACTTATTTGGCCATAAAATCTTTTTTAATGTTCTCCCAAATCTCCCTAATGACGCCCTTACACCATATAAACATATAAATCGAAACCTAAGGGTTACATACCAGAAAACAAGCGTACTACAATAACATTTACACATAACCTTCACCAAAGAACATGGAACAAAAATACATCACTTGTGAAGAACATACTACAACATCATAAACCAATGTAGTTTGTTCCCATCACTACCTCACATGGATTGTCATCATGTTGGAACAAATTATTAAATAGAATAATAATGAAACCCTTTTATTTTATAATTTAAAAATATAATCTAATTCCTTACACATTCACCATTTAATTTTTTTTTCTGTTTCTCACTTGTAAATGTGGACTTATTCAATATAAAAAAGTTTAATTCATTTTCCATTTTCACAATTCCATGATGTTCCGTCAAATGTTTTTTTAATTAATATTAATTTTTGTTATATCATTTTAAAATTTAGATATGATAAAACTATAATCAATAAACACATACCCCAACTACTCAATCAAAACATAAATGAAAACACCTAGATAACAAATAAAACAATTGTAATAATTAATGGTTGATAATAAATTGTTTTAAAAATGTTTCCAATTATTCTTAAAAAAATTACCAATATTTAAAATAATTGTAATGTACTTATAATATGAATAATTTTTTTAAAATGAGTTCAATTAATTACCATCTAAACAAAAATGGGTGAAAAAAGATTTATTTTTTCCACACTATTGAGATATATTTGCAATTACATATATATTTTATATTATTTTTCATTTTTAAAACATGATAATATATTAAAATTGAGTTTATACCAATTAATGATGATTAAATTTTTATTTCCTAAAACAAATCACGGAGAGGCAATTTTGGTGTTATTATTGATGTACTAGTTTATTTTAACATCTCAATTTTTGAAATAGCCTATATATTTTGTTGTAATAATATTATTATTGATCCTTAATAAACACCGAGTAATTTATATTGATATTTATATTTAGGTAGAAACAAATTATTATTCAAAATACTCATCTATTGAAACATTATTCATGTAAATATATTTTTAAAAGAAAAATTGATGATTATTCTCTTATAAAGTGGTTATATATTCTTAACATGTGTAATTTTTAAAAAATAATATCAAGAAATTATCTATTATTAAAAAAAATAATGAAAAAAATAAATATTTATATCCACTTTAAATTTTTATAGTGTTTGAAAATATTAATTCTATTTTTTATGAAATATTTATTTTTATGTTTTTTATAGAAAGTTAAAATTAATTTTTATTTTTAACCTCTATAGATTAAGTTGATATTATAATTTCCACAACATTTCATTACGTTATCAATTATTATATAAGTCATAAACGGTTTTAAAAAAATAATAAATTATATCATTAAATTTTTTTGAAACATTTAATTATATTCTCTTAAAAAGATGACTTTTTAACAATATGTACTTTCCAAATGAGTTTATGGGCATCTATATTCTAATGATTTATTTTTTAGTCACTATATTTCTATATTAACATTCACTTCTCTATAATCGTATTTAAAAAAATATACACATTTTTCTTATCATGATATTTTATAGCATAAATTGAAAACCATTTTAAAATATTTTGTTATATTAATTATTTTATTTCTTTACAAGGGAAATTCTGATATAATATATTACATGAAAAATATGGATATTTATATTAAGTAATATTTATATTTAATGAAATATACCATTAAATATATAATTTTTTCTTGGGGCATGTGGTTTCTAAATTTATATATGTCATTGACTCATAAATAGGACTCGTGAGATAGATTGTTTTCAAATCTATATAAAAATGTTTTCTAATATATAACGACTAATCATATAAAGTATCTTAGAACTAGGTGAAACATCCTATAATTTTATCAATGTTATTTACCTTCTAATAATAATGTTATACAGTTTAAAACCCAAACATAAATATTATTAACCCAATATAGACATTATTATAAAAAGTGAATAATGAAATAAGTATAATTTATATATATTCTAAAACATCTATTGATGGATCTGTAACCTTATTTTTGGAATAGTAACATGACCGTTGCAAATAAAAATTTGGAAAAAAGAATATTATCCTCGCCTATTAAAAAAATATAATTTATCTATCTTGTAAAAGAAAAATATTATATAATTGAATTCTGGAATAATTAAATAAATGTTTTAAAAATAATAAAATAAGAATGGTTATTTTTTTAATCATAAATGAATATTTACATTTTTATAATTATTCTAATAATTTTAATGTTAATTTACATTCATAAAATATATTCATTATTTAATATTATTTTTTATCATAAATATATAATAATTTTATGACACCTTATTTAAATATTCATAGGATCATAAAATCCATTATAATAATAAAATTGTGTTTTTAGAAAAATTATTATTTTCATAAAATGGGTTCATGTTTTCAAATATACTCATTGAAAAAATATTACTGTTAGTATTTTTATTTTTCTAAAATAGCTGATTTTTTTTATAAATTGTTAAAAATAGTAATTTATCATATTTTCATGAATCATTTAATCATGTTTTATATATGTATGAAGTAAGAATAATTTTATGAAACAATCATTATATATTAAACTCTTTTAGTTATAGTAATCAAATATATTGATAGTATTGAACGAAAATGAAAAAATGGATAAAATAAAAACCCCATATCCTCTCCCATAAATAACACCTCTCAACACCTCATCTCATCACATTATAAAAGCATTGTATCCTTTATAAATTCCACAAAATTTCCTTTATAATCCTCTTACAAACATACAATATATGATATTATCAACAAATCACCAATCACAAGTGGTTAATGAGGTTTTTAAGGAAAATATATTCCTGAGGTAGAATCCTCCAGCTTTCTCATTAATTTTTTTTCATTTTTTATTAGGTCCTCATATCCCCACTGAAGAATGAATTTATATCTCTATTATTATATATATGCTCGAATGAAATTCTGTTAATGGAATATACACCATAAAATCTATTCTCTTTTACTTTATTTAAAAAATGTGAACAACTTCCATGATGTGCCAATTCAATAACATCACGAATGGAGATTTTTTCCTATTACTACATTATTTTTTTATTATAAAGCCAATATTTTAAATTATTTATATTATAACATACATATTCTGACTAGTATCATCATCGAAATCGAATATATAAAGTGAAATTTTTTTATAATAGTGATTTCTTAAATCCTTTTTTTATAAAGGAACTCTACATCACAAACCACGTATGGACTCTTCTTGATTTTGATTCTTCTTCACTCATGATTTATTATAATTATACCAAGTATTTGTTTCTATTTTTATTTGAGAACCATAAATAATATACATGAATTTATTCCTTGTGATGTTATTATGATACTCATTCTATTTTATGGGATATTTTATGACTACAATTGTTATTTGTTTTATGTTTCTTCAATGATTTTTTGAATTGTATAATGTGATGAGGGGGACTTGAAATATACTTCCCACCAATTCATTGGTTAATTTTAGGTATATAATTAGATAATGTGTATTATGAAATAACATGATTCAATAATTGTTCAAAAATATTATTTCATGATTATAGACATGTGTTATTTGTGAATATGATTCTAGTTTTGTTCAAAACTATGTGTGATATTTGAATACAAAAACATGATGTTTCATTTTTTCATCACAAAATTTGGGGCCTTTATCACATGTTCCCATCATTATATCAATGATGATCCCATTATTTTGATACGATGATAATGAATAATCACCCTCCATGTTATATTGATTCATGTAAATATGTTATCCTATTAATGGGGTTTTATCTCCCCCTTTTATTTGATTTATATATTAATGTTAGTTCATGTACTAAAGATAACATGTTTTTTAAAAGGATAAATAATATTTTTTTAATTATTTTTTATTTTTTATTTTGTATATATTATTAATGATCTTATTTTTTACAAGACACTAATCCATAAAATAATGGATTGTATATCTTTCACGGTTTTTATATTGAAAATATATTAATAATTGTGTACGAATATTTATGGTTTATAAATGTTTTTTAGACCATTTTTTAGATAATTTATATATTTGTATTATAGGACTTTTGTAAAAAATCATAGTATAATATGAATTATAAGTGAATATCTGAGAATCATTTTTTTATAAAATTACTTAAAATAAAGATTTCAAAATTCACGACTTCATGTTTAACTGCATAAAAGAATAAATTATTCATGATTCTTGAACACACATTTTTTTCAGTAATTTTATATTATATAATATGGTGGCCTCCATGTGAAACCATACCAATAACCCATGTTTTTTAAAATGTTATAATTTACCGAATGAAATACCTAATCCTAGGGAAGGTAGAGTTAAAAACATAATAGAAATGCTAAACCATTTATATCATTAAATGGATATTAATATAAATTATATGGAATTTACACCTTCCACTAAGAGGGAGAAAATATCTATCGACTCTTTTTTGGTGGAAACGATTACTAAAATTTAGTGGATATTCCAATAAACTTATCATGGAAAAGTGTGCTAACCTAATAGTGTTTTTTTCTAGTTTTCTGATGAGGATATGGTGAATTATTCTTTATACCATTAAATTGACATGATGGTCAATGGTGGGATTTGATTAATAATTTCACCTTGAATGATAAAATATAATAGAAACAGTGGGATGAATTTATAAAAATACTTCATCCTGAGTATATACATTGAACTATTTGGAAAATTTTTGAGAGAGAATTCCTAAATATAAAAGAAAAATTATGATGAATGTTTCAAGGATTATAATGAAAAATTAACAATTCTTTCAAGGTATGCCTCCATTATTGTTATCAATAATGATAAAAAATTAGATAGATTCATTAATGGTGTAAAAAACACCATAAAAATTATATAACGATTCAAGACATTATGAGTTTGGAATATATTATTTGATGTCATATTAAAGTGGACATGTAGTTTGTAGAATGGTTCCCTGTAAATCTATATAATAATCAAGATATTAGGTTTAACAAATGGGTATATACTGAGAAAGGTGGAAAGACGTCACAAGAACTCGCATGCCATTAAAGTGGGATGAAGCATCATGGGGACTGCTAAAACCATATATCGAAATAGAATAATAATTTTAAATAATTACACCATGATTATGAATGTATAAGATACATAACAAATATGATAAATGTGAGGTAGGAATGGATAGAACCCAAACTTTTTCAATGCATCAATATTAGTGATCATGTGAACTATTGAAGATACTAAGGTAAACCATATTTCCATGAGGGTAATCAAAATTAGTAAGCACCGATGGAAATGGTCAAATGTAAATTTTATAAACTAACTAAAATATATGTGGAGATATAAAACCATTTTATACAATTTAAACCTTCTATAAACACAATAATGGAAAATGTCTTATTGGATATGAATTCACTAAGTTACATTATATCAGGAATGTTTTATTAAACTAATAAATCCATTACCTAGTACCTTAATGTAGAGATATATATAAAAAAACATTATATGTAATAATTTCAACCCATGTGTTGTAATATTTTATTATTATATTATGAGGGAATATAAATAATTTAAATCTCATAATACATCCCTCAATGGTATTCGATGGTGTAATATGGTTGGATTATCTATTTTGTATAGAATATTCATTATGTATGATATGAATTGGATATTTAGATATATGTGGGTCCATAAATTATATAGTCCCACAATTCATAAATATGTCACATAATATAGAATATTTGGAATGATTTATAAAAATTGATTTAATGTATACCTAGACATCATTTAAACAATCATGTCACAAGGTGCAATGACCAAAACGTTTATCAATTAACTTCCCCATCTATAATTATGTTATATGGTATAAAAAATGATATATAAGATATAGAACCCAATAAATAATTATTCTCAATAGTGAATAATTAAATAAATGGGATTTAACGTATTTATGGAGCCTATTTCAGGGGAATTGAAACATGGTAGTTAGAATATTAACATGACCATTAGTTTTTTAAATCCGTGAAATATAAAAGTAAAATAACTTAGTAAAGTGTAACAAAAATTTAAGTACCATATAATTTCATATATATTATAATTTAATCATGTCATAATTAAATATATTTTTTAAAATGAAAAATTAATTTCGTTATTTTTGTAAACATTAATTATAATTTACAACTATTATTTAACGTGATGATTTAATAGAAAATATTCTATCAGAAAACATAAACATAAATTACTATTATTTTTATCACAAATATTGGATAATTTTATGCATCCTATATTAATTTAAGATATTTTCATTAAATCAATTATAATATGAACATTGTTATTTTGAAAATATATAATAATTATATTTGAAATTTATTATACCGAATTTAGAAAATTATTTCAATAGTAAATATTCATCTTTTTTAAATATACGCATCCAAAAACCCTTCTAACAGATGTCTAGGATTTTTCTAAAATATTTGATTATTTTTGAATAGCCAATAATGGAATTTAATGTATTTCACAAATACAAGTATTTTTAATCATTTATATGGAAAAGATGATATAAAAATATCATATCAAAATATCCGTCCTAGGTTACTATATATAGTCATGGTAATCAATATTATAAATTCCTAAGAGCCAAAAAATTATTAAAATGAATAAAATAATAAAAAAACTACCCTCTCTTGCCATATAAATACCAACCATAACGACGTGGTCTAATCACACAATCCCAACCTTGTAAAATGTAAAATTATACCTAATTCCCTTCACTAGAATATTCATCACATCAATGATCATATATTATTAAAAAAACCAATTCTATGCTATTTAAGGAGGTTCATAGGGAGAAAATATTCAAAAGAAAAAATCTTACTTCATTTTATTATATTATTCAAAACTCATCTCAAATATCCAGAGTGGCATGATAAATATAGTTTCATATATATAATATAATTCTATTATATAATAGAATATCTATCCTAAAATCTTGTGTATTCTATGCTTATTATATAAATGAATACATTGTCTATTGTGTTTAAATTTACCACCATCTCTAATGCCGACTTTTAATTTTACATTTCCACCTTTTGAGAAAGTTGTAAAAAATAATACTTTAAAATAATATTTTAATATCATTATTATAAAATTTACCAGGTTTTGGAACCAATATATAAATATAATATTAAATAAAATAATACTAGTTCATGATGGTCTAAATAACAGACAGGAAAAATTAAACATTTACATTATGGTATTATCAAATAATTCATTTTCATATCTCAAATTTTTTTTATATATTATAAATTAAAATTTGGGATATATATTAACACGACATCTTTCTAATTAAAAAATTTTACTTCCATTTCATAATAAATATCATAATTAATTTTCAGGGAATTGGCCATAAAACCACAAAATGGATTCTCTCGAGTCAAAAAAAACTAAACATTACAACTCATCAATGTAGACATAAATGAAAAAAATAAAATAACAATAATAAAAAAAATTTATAGGGAAATTTTTTATCAATTTAGTAATTAATAAATATACTTTTATAATATGGGATATTAAGTATACGTACTGAATGGATTCATTACTAAGGTAAGGGATTGTCAATCCTAACTCCCATTATATGGTTTATTCCCCATTCATACAAAATATAAGTTTGAATATTATTTTAATATTCCATAATTATAATTTCAATGTCCATACCTTTTATTTTGAGGGATATGAATATTTACTATAAGATTATATTAAAAATACTATGATTTTCCAAATTAAAATTTTTTTAAAACACTTCTTGACTCCTCTGGATATTATTAATTGTTCTTTAATGGTAGAATATTTTTATACCATGTATGTTTCGACCTTATTCTTTTGTAAAACCCAATTTTTATTCATGAAATTATTTTTATGAAATTCTTATGAAATCCATTCAAATCCATGTGTTATTTTATGACTTCAATTGTTCTATGTTCTATTTGAAATGAATTATTATGTTAATGTTATGATGATAAGGGTGGGACTTGGATTTTATATATGTTTAATGGATTGGTTCATCAGATGTATCACACTATATAATAAGTATTATAGGTGAACGTGATTCTATATTTTTTCAACACATGATGTAATGATTATGAATATTTTTTAAGTGTGAACAAGATGATATAATTATATAAACTATATGGAGTATTTGTAAACTATGACTTGATGCTTATTTTTCATTCTTTGCCACATTCCATGAATTTACAATATTGTAACCACACTGTGTTTATTATGTTATTATACTTATGATATTATGATGATTATGATGATTCTATCATATGTTATATTGATTCATGAACTTTAATCATCCACATACTATGAGTATAACACCATATTTTTTGTGTATATCTATTTGATACCACATTTACTAAGGATATTGTGAAAATTAAAATTATAAATTATATTTTTTTAAAAAAATTAGTTTTTATTATGTACAATTTATTTTTGTTGATAATTTTTTCAAGACACTACTCATTTGTATCTTCGGTTGTATATATTTTATGATATTCTCAACAAAATGATGTAATAGTAATTTAAGAAAAATTAGGGCCTCTATAGTTGGTATTAGAGAATGGATTTGTTAATATGAGAAATAGTATTAGATAATTTTAGCATGAAATTATAAAATAAAAATTAAAATACATAAATATCTATGAATCCATGTTTTAGAAAATTTCATAACATATTGATTTCCAAAGGTATTCTTTTATATTCAGTTTCTTAAAATAAATAAATTATTCATTATTTATTCACTTATGTTTTGTGTAGAAATTATTTTTTCATAAAAATTTTGGGAAACTAGAGAAACTAGTTTGACACCACATGTAATGGATAATGAAACAATTTACCAAATTACGTCCCTAATGACATCAGAGGTGGAGTTCAAAACCTAAGTGATATGATTACACTATAATATGAAGCTATTATTAATAACATAAACCATGTTGAATAAAATCCTTTACCTTATAGGATGAAGAAATTGTCATATATTTTATCTGAAAAAGACAACCTACATTTAATGGATTATTTGATCCACTTATTGCAGAATAGGGGATAAAAAAATGGATAATATCATTTCTGTGCTCTAAAATTATAGCAATGAGAAGGAAACTCTATCTATCTACCGTTTAGATGGAGAGGATGATCAATGTTGGGAATTGATTAATAACATGATGCTGATAGTTGATGTTTAATATATCGAGTGGCAAACAATTAAAATAATATTCTTTAACATGTATTTTTCTCAAAACCCTATGAACATCATTAAAATTGAATTAATAGATTTCATGTAAAATGATTGTGAGTCTTTCATGTATTACAAAAAAAATTTCATGATAACTTATATTTATTCATTGGTGGTTTTTATTAAAAATGATTGAAAAATAAATAGATTGTGTTTTGTATTAAAACCATGCCTTTGAAATCCATTATTTATTTGAAAAATTAATATTTATGAATATTTTGTTTTATATGATCTCAAATTAGAGATAGAGAGTAGATAATATTTCCATGGCTAATGAGATAAAAAAATTAAAGATGGAGTTTCAATCTGTGTTATCTTTTTTCAATGGAGGCATGAAATATTAACCACTCATGTGTAAAAGATGTGGGGATAGTAATCTTTGGAAATACCTCAAATGTAATGGGAAATTATATAAGTATAAGAGAGGATTCCAATAATCTACTATAATTATATTATAAATAAATAAGTTAGACAATGTGTTTGAGGTAAAAAGAGTACCATCCATCATTAAATTGTTCAACTATCGTGTGAAATTGAACTATTCATTTCAGTGCACTAAACCATGCGTCCATTATTGTTATTAGCATCAGAAGAAAAAAATTCCAAATAACCATGGAATGCTTCTTCTATCACCACTGTTTATGTCAATTAATAAAACAATGTCATACGTGGTATTATTTTAATCTGATTATATATAAGAAACTTTTTCTTTGACTCTATTTCTACGATTTCCAATATATCAAGACTATTTTTTTTAAAACATAATATGAGCCCTGATGAATTAAATAATTGGTATTCTTGAAAACACTTCGTGGTGAGATAATATCAACACAAGAGTTTATCACTTATTTTACTTCCATTTGTAGATCTATTTATTTTGAAAATCTCATAATACTTCACATATTGGATTGATTCCTTTACTAGACGTGGATTGGGTATTTTAATATTATGAACAAATAAACTATTTCAATCTGAAAATATATCTTCATATTCTAAACCATTTAATAATACTCTATATGTGAATGTATGTCCATGAATCTCATTTGTATGATCTATCAATGTTGTGAGTCTTGATGCGCTGTAATGAACCATACCATGATTAGAATATTGAGTCAATAGAAGTTATCAACCATGATGAAATATTCATTGTTATGGAATAAATTGATTTATTTAATGAAGATTTATATATACTTAATGTAGATCATGAATTACAGTTATAAATGAAACATATACATGGATCTGATCATATAACTAAACGATTGTACATGATTGAACAATTGAACTAGAGGAGATAAAGAAGAAGCTATAAGAGCACTTTAAAAAATGGTTTAGATGCCCAAGTGAACCACTAAGGGGTAAACTAGTGCAACTTTAATGAGAAATAATGGATCCAAGACGATATATTTAAATTATCAGTAGCATTATATTATCACCATAAGGAACAAATATTCTCTTCCAAGGATTTATGAGTTGTTCTATCAACTATGATGAGATCAGTACTTCTCAAAGTTTTAACTTTATTATATATTTCAGAAACTGAAGGTGGCTAAGGAAGATATACATAGGCCTACATACCATATATGGTATGGGCATTGTGAGTTAATATTGATTCCTTATAGGCATCGTAATTCTCATGGAATATTCACGTATTTAATGAATACATTATTTACATACTAACATTAAAAAAATTATCTTGAGTTTATCAATTATATTATAATATACCGCAATAACATGGAGGAACATGAAAAATATATGTGGATTTTAATTCATATATTAATGAAGGATATATTGTATTCCATGTTTAGAAATATTGAATTATGTATTTGGTGGATCTGATTATTGGAGAATGAGATCACAATTGAGGGGATTTCTGTGCACCCTTCAAAAAACGATGGTAACTAAACAATTACATATTCACACAAGAGAAATATAAATAAATATTTTTCATGTATTAGTTGGGTACTAATGAAATTTTTTGAGGAATATCTTATGTTTTTATCTCTCGCTAACTATATCAACATGGAAAGAGGTAAAATATGTCTGTGAAGAAGAATCTGAGGAATGATTCAAGGATCAGAAGAGAACTATGATCACTAAACCTAAACTAACACTAATAACAATTGGAGATGGTATTTTGATATACGGTGAGGTTCAAAGAATGGAATGGGTTCTGTACTCATGAATAATGTTAAATTGAATGGTTATTTTTAGGGATAATCAAGGACTATGATTACTCTATTCATTATCATCTTGGGAAGGTAAACAAGGTAATTAAATATCTTATAAGATATGATCCAGAAACTATATAAAATATATAGTTTTGGAAAGAACATATCATCAAGGAAATGAAAACAAAGGATCTAGAAATCATAATAGAATGTAATGAAACAAACTATTCCTAAATAATTTCCCAACAATCTACTCAAAAGATGATCACATAGGCACAAAAGGATGATCTGGAGCAACAAAAGATGGTGAAGAAGGAAATGTATGAAATGTTATATGTCTTCCACATTGATGAGGATGGTGAAATTTTTTAGAAAAAATATTTCTATTCTTTCATCTCTTTAAATAAATAACGAGCTACTAGATAAGTCACACCATCCATCATTCTCTATCCATCATGGATATACCATGATATATTTTGATATTTATAAGATCTAATTGTGGGATAACTAGAAGAATGATATTGAAAACTATATCTCAAGTTGATTGGTATTTACTAAATATGAAGTAGATTTACATGAGTCTGAAGGGATAATATAACCATTACATACAAGTTATACAAATAAGAGATTTTCACTATATAATTTTTCACCGGTCTCGTAAATACGACCAATGAATATAGTGGTACATGGTTTGTGGTTGGTTGAATCACCAAAAAATCCCACGTCATTACAATTTTGAAATATTTATTATTTGATGAACATTACATGAAAAATATGTGAATGATTGGAGAGGGTTTATGGGGTTCAACTATCCATTATTTATTATGTTGTTTCAAGGTTTGCATCTTAATTCATAAAAAGTCTTCGTGATTCATTTAGTACTGAATTGAATTTTCGCAAGTAATATCACACAGAAATATTGGTATAATATAAAATAACTATTCTTATTCTCATGGAAATACTAAGATCCTATGCATTAGAATTTATTAGAGGATGGGAGCATTATCTGCTTTCACTTGAGTTCATATATAAAAATAACTTTCACTTGAGTATTCAAAAAGCTCCACAAAATGATCTATGTTGTAAGGGTTTTAAAAATCCATCCTTTTAAAAAGAAGTTTCATAATTAAATCTACTAAGACATAATTATATTAAATAGATGAATGATAATATTTGAGCCACACTACAAAAATATAAAAGCATCAATGATTATACAAAATTTATATGCTAAAAAATAATCTACGGAAATTGGAATTTAATGATGGAGATGTTGTCTGCATTAAAATATAACCATGGAATAGAGTCATGTAGTTTATAAATAAAGAGAATATTTTAAAATGTTACAATGACTCCATCGATATTCATGATCACATAGGAACAGTGGCCTAACAGCTTGAACTCCCACCAAATGTGGTTGAAGTTCATGATTTTTCCTATGGATCTTTACTGAATAAGTATATACCCGAACCCTTAGATGTACATAATCTATAGGTGGTAAAACTAGAGAATGACGTTTTGTATGAATACAAATCATTAAATATCATGGATCACAGTGAAAAATTCAATTGAAGAATGATGACTCAACATGTAAAATATTTTTAAACAAAAATATGTATGAAGAGGCTATATATGAACTATATAATGAAATTAAGGATAAATACCCTTACATATTTTCATCTTATATTGTAACATGAAATTTCAAGGGTGAAATTTTGAAAGAGGAAAAAATGTAATGACCTTAAATTTTATAAATGAAAATTACATTTTTCCAATTTTTTAATAAGATATAATACAGATACATAACATAAATTACCCATTAAAATCATTACTCTCATAATTTAAAATAGTAAGAAATATAATTTACCGAAATTATGGAACATATACAAATGGAATAGTACCCTAGAGGATAGAATTTTAAACTAATAATTAGTAATAGTAAAATAGTCATTTAATAGTAACATAGCCTAAAATACTAAAAAAATAAGAACTATATTAAAAATTAAAATAATATTTACGTTGGTCATGGTACTTTCGATGAAATGCTTTAAAAATGAAAAACTAATTGATGGAATTTTTCCTAAAATGTAAATGATTACATCCAATTTTTTAATTAATATAACTATTTAAAAGAATATTATTTTCATAAAATTTTTACAGCAATTAATATTAATTTTTATTATCATTATATTATAAATTTATGAGTTATTAATTATATTATAAAGGGTCATAATATCTTTTAAAATAATAAAATCAGTATTTTTCATGAAAAAAAATATTATTTTATTTATAATTCAAATTTATCATTTATAAAAAATTATATTAATAAAATTAATTAAATTTCATAAATCTATACCTCAATAAAATTCATTGAGTTTTTTGTAATTTTCTAAAATATTTGATTTTTTTAATAAATAGTGAAATATGGTAATTTACCTTATTTAAAAATGCATGAGTTTTTGATACATGTATGATGTCTGATTAATGTAATAATAATTATTTCGAAATATACTTGATTTTTTATTTTATATACTGATGTTCATCCACACTATTTATAGTATTGATAAAAAATAATAAGCAATTGAATAAAATGATAAAAAACACTTCTCAACTACCCTATAAATAAAATCCCTCACCACCTATTTTACTTACACATTAAAATCCTTTTATATAGCCAAAATTCTACCCAATTCCAATTCCCAGTCATCTTTCACAAGTTCAATACATTCTGGTATCATAAAATGGAAAATCACATGTCTTCAACGGATCTTCTCAAATAAAAATATTAAAGAGGTAGAGTCATCATTCGTTCTCTTTTTATTTTATTTCTTTTCATATTCAATTTCAAACTCTAATAACAAAATTGAAGTCATAACTATAGTATCATATATATACAGTAACATTATTGTGTTAACAGAATATTCACCATTAAATGTCTTCTCTAATCCATAAATTCTAAAAATTAAAACATCATAGGTTTTGTGTCGATCCACCTTATTCATGGGATGAGAGTTTTTTTCATTTCTACAATCAATTATAGTCATAAAAACCATTATAATGGTAAAATAAGATTTTAATATACACATTATAACATGTACTAATTCTATATGCAATATTTGAACATGATATTAAATGAAATAATTATAATACGTGATGGTCGAAAAAACTACAAAGTTAAACTATACATTTTCATTAATAAATTATGTAATGAATAATTATCATAACTAATAAAAAATTATATATGTGATAATTTAAAATTATTTAATTATTTTCACACCATTTCATTCAATTTATGTATATTCACTACTATTTGAATAGAACTCCCATAATTATACTCTAGGGAACCAACCATAAACCTGTGAATCAAACATTCCCGGTATAATGAAACTAAACACTATCACTCTAAAAAATATCCCTAAAATGTCTTAATGAAATAATAATAAATAAAATATATTTATATATGATTTTTAATATATTTATTAGTGAAGCTAATTTTGTTATACTAGATATAATGTAAATGTGAAAGAACACATTCGAACTAAGATAAGGGGATTATCGAACCCAAATACCATTTATTGGTTCATTACTATTTCATGCCAAATATCATTGTGGAATTAATTAAATGTTACATAAATATTATTTCATTTTTATTTCCTTATATATTATGTGATATAAATGTGTTTTTTACTTGTTTAAAAATTCAATTACATTAAGAATAAATCTTCTTTTAAAAAGATATATTGGTTCTTATTGAGATTGTTAGTTCTTCACTCATGATTGATGATTCTTATACCATTTTTTTCATTTTTGGAAACCCAAGTATTATTTATGAATGTATAATTTATGATATTCTTATGAATGACATTCCTTTCCATTTGTTATTTTATGACTATATTTTTAATACATTATATGTGGAATGTAGTTTCATGTAAATATTCTGATGTGACAGGTGGGACCATATTTATATACCCATACAATTCATTGGTTAATGTGATGTATCTCATTATATTAATTTTTTATTATTGAATCTGAATCCATATTTTCTAACAAATATTATTATATAATTTTTCACATATATTCTTCCTGAAAAAGATGTTCTATTTTTCCAGAACTCTATGTGGTATATGAAAAATTTGATATGATGTTTTATTTTTTGAAATTTATAAATATCATTTATTTTTAATAGGTTTCATCATTATGTTTATGATGAACTGATTCTTATTATATAATGATGATGATTATGCTCATCAATGTTTTATTTCTCAATTCCATTTAATTATCCTCTAACATTGATTATCACTCACCCTATTATTTTATGTATATACCCATATGACTACATATACTATGGATAAAATGATAATTAGATTGATAAAGAAAATGTTTTGATTCATTATTTTCTGTTTTAATATGTACAATACATGTGTAATCTCAATTTTCTTGGAAACTAATGATTTGGAAACTGGATTTTGTGATTATATATTTATTATCATTAAAATGACATAATATTCATATAGTAAAAATTTGGGTCTCTATATTTGGATAAGATTCCAATTTAGAGAATTTGGGAATTTTTATTGGAGAACATAAATAAAAAAAACATAAAGTAAGACTATTTATATTTAAATATTTACGAATGGTTTTAAAAAAATCTCTTAATATTGGGGTATATAGAATATTCATTTAATATGAATTTAAAAATGAAATAAATTAATCATTCCTTTTTTTTATATACTCATTCTTTAGAAAATATCAATTCTATAAAATTTTGGAAACAAGTATAAATCATGAAAACAACCCATATGAGGGAAAATTAAATGATTTCTTGCATTATGTAAACAATTCCATGGGACATAGAATTAAAAACATCAAGTAAATACATACCTCGTAGTATCATAATATGAATAATAAACTAAAAAAGGTATATCATCCTCCATCAAATATAATGGAGAAAATGGATATCATATGTTTTATCCAATAACAACCACCAACATTTATTAAATGTTATAATCCAATAATTTCAAAAATGTGGCATAACTCAATTGAGACATTTTTTTAAATATTTCACTATTATGTTATAGATAAAGAGATTGTATTTGTCGACAATTATTATAGAGGATAAAAATTTAAGGGAATCATATAAGAACACCAAGATAATGGTTGGAATAAAAGAGATGGATTTGGATAACTTTAATAAAATATTTCAGAAACTATATTTCAATAAAACACTCCAGAAATCTATGGAGGGATAATTCCTAGAGATATATATATATATATAAGTAATGTTATTAATTAATTGATTATGAATAAAATTTCACATGTTATGAAGGTATGAATAAGGTTTTATTGTTAGAAATGATAGAAAAGATAGAAATTTTATAGTTGTGTAAACCCATCCGTTTGAATGTCTCTTACTATTCAAGTATTTCAGATTTATAAATATGTTTTTATATCAGCTCTTAATGTGGATATGATTTTATAAGAAATGTTCCATGGTAATATAGAAGAAAAATGAATGGAAATGTTTCAATATTGATGATATAATGTCCAATGTAGAAGAAATTATATCGTAAAAACATATAAAAACTATTTGAATAAGTATCATTGGAACTTCACCAATCATATAGAAAAAAGACATATGTGTGGCAGAGAATACTACCAAGATCAAGAATGACAATGATTCATTAAAATTGAGGGAAATTTGATTGACCAATAGATAGAAATACCCATGTTTGTATGCTTTAACTATATGGTGCAATGAAACTATTCAACCAAGTTTCCAATACCTCTAGTACTTAAGGATAATAGATGACATAAAAAACCAATGAAATGGGGAAATGAAAATATTATGTCGTCACTACAATATAAGTATAATAATAATAATAAATTTATAAAATTTACACTTTCTATAGACATAATAATGTAAAAATTATTATTTTATTATACTTGTAAACAATATTTTATATCATGTATGATTTAAAAAAAATCATTTGTATCTTTGATACCTTAACATTGTAATATTTTTAAACAACTATAGGTGTGATCATTAAAAGACATTTTTTGACTCTTACCCTATTAGAGTTTTTAGGATGTCTTTTTTATCAAATTTCATAATAAATTCCTTGGTCTAATTCAATGATATACATATGATGGACTTGATATCATTATATTGGAAATACATAAAATTTTTGGAAAAGGAAATAACATTTCATATTATGATCCATACAATGCTCCTATAAAAATTAAAGCATGGTCATGAATATCCTTCGGAAAATCCATCAATGTTTTGGGTGTAGATTTTGTATGGAGAGGAATTCCATGCTCAAAAAATTAATTAAAAGTTATCGAATGATAAGAAATTCCCATTAATATGGAATACACCATTGTATTTCATGACGATTTATCTTTAATTACCCCAAATCATAAGGTAGTGTTCTCTAAATATATTATACTTAGGGCCACTCCTATACCTAAATTCCCATTCCGAAAAGCCCTATTCTAAATGGATGTGTTAAAATTGGAATCCTCCATAGCACAAAGGAAAATGGTTTATACTTCCTAGTGCATCACATAGGGGTTAACTGGTTCTCTATTTAATGAAAAAGGATGGATCTATGATGCTATTTATAAATTATTGGTGGGTTAATAAGATAACCATGTAAAAAAATATTCACCTTCCAAGGATTTATGATTGGTTCGATCAAAAAATATATGATTTTTACTTCTAAGAGAGGAAACTTAATTTATGATATCATCAAAAGATGATGAAGATGAAAGATATATAAAATATTACATTATGTATAAGGTAAGTAAATTATTATTTAATTGTATTTACAATCATATTTAAAAGTCCCCATATAATATTCATGGATTTTATTAATAAAGTATTTAAATATTACCTTAAAACAATTTTAAGGGTTTATCGATTACATTCCAAACTAATCCAAAATCAACATCGAATAGAAAGAATATATATGAATTTTTCTAGTGATATTACGATGAATAAATTGTACAAAATATTTTAGAAGATTTATTTTTAGATGAGGCATGTCACATACTCAGGGTACATGAACACAAGGGTATTAATTCATGTAGACCCTTTAGAAACAAGGGTAATTTTGTAATGGTAAATACCCATTAGTGTCATGAAAATCCATAGTTTTCTCAGAATATATGTGTATACTGATGTTTTTTAAAGAATTTATAATGATTTTTAAATTTATAACTATGTTTTCATAAAGTGATAATGTATGTCAGGATGGATGGATGTGAGGAAATCATTGAAGATATCATGGAAAAGCTAATGAATGCACTTTTAATCACACTACCAAAACTGTTAAGTGTTTTCAAGTATACATTGTCTCCTAAAATAAATACACATGTTTTCTACTAGTGAATAATTATAGTTTAATATAATACACCACCAAAATTATGTTGATACATGATCAGAACAATTTTTCCCATGATCTATGGATATTTGATTTTATTTTTTCATGAAATTATAGAACCACTACCTATGTGGGGAGAATAATGAAATATATACCGATCATATGATTTTAGAGTATATATTAACATGGATGGATAATAAAATGAATACAATGAAAATTATACTTCTAATTAAGGGCTATTATTTCTCTATTATCTATCATATTGGGAAGGATAACAAGGTAATTTATCTCTTACCAGAAAATAACATTCTACTCTATTCATGGTGTGTATTCAAAAAGACCACTTCATTATGAAAATTAACAGAATTAATCGTGAAAGAAAATTGTATGGTAATACATGATAACTTGTGCAGAATATTTCCTAACCACATATCAAAAAGATATTGATAGAGGCGCCAATGGATGATCTATATCTACAAAGAAAGATGAATGTGCTAATGGAAGGTAATCTTATATAGTTCCACATATATTACGATGGTGTGAACTGGATTGGGAATATGATTTTGGTGCCTTTATTAATTGAGATAAATAACTGGATATTGGGTAACTAAAATCGATCAAATTTTTCTATATATCCTGGATATACAAATATTCACAATGATCATAGAGATTACTTCTTTTGGGACAACATGAATAATGATATTTCAGATTATATCTCAGGATGTTTGGTAAGACAGTATTTTAAATAATAGTGATTTTTTTAAAAAGGAATGATACAAGAATTACATAAACCCATTAAAAAATTTTGTAATATAACTATTGACATAGAAAATACTATCATAAAATCATCCAATAGAAATAATGATGACTCGGTTGTGGTGGGATGAATCACCTTGTCACCGCATTTTGTTTCTATTCATAAAAATTTAATTTTTTTGAAACATTCCCGAATATATACGAAGGAACTACTAAGATTTAATTTTGATCCACTCTGAATGTTTTCGGATTTTGTTCTAATGTTCACATCTAAATAATTGATACCTCATCAACATGATTAATATTCTGAATTGAGTTTTAGCCTGGCATATCCCCCCTCATATAATGTTAGGTGAGGTCTCAATTAACAATAGAATCCACTTGACTATTCAAGATGCTCTATATGAAGCTTTGTATGTGAAGTGATATTAAACATGATCATGAGGGGATGAATATGGTGTGTGAATGATACATAGACATTGTAATGTGAACACGATGATTGAGAATGTTTAGTCCATCAAAAAATAAATAATTCCTCATTTGTTTCATGATATGTGTTATGATGATAATTGGAAAAGGGATTTGGAGTTAAATATTAGAGAGAAATACTTCAAATCTCACCATTGTAGATAGTGAATCATTTTTCTAAGAAAATGTGCTTAACAAAATTTAAAATTCCTCTTTAAAGATTGTTTATTTCATTAGAGAAGTGGAATATCATTTTTAACTTCCAAAAAATATTATTAATGTCCATAAATTATTCATTTCATCACTATTGAGAAAGTATATTCCCAACTCATCACATGTATAGAATATGGATGTGGTGACATTAGAGAAAGACCTATAAAATGATGATCACTAAGAAAATATATTAAACAATTATGATAATTTCTTATGAATGATTATTACTCGTGATTTTAATGTGTTTTATAGGAACCAAATATTTTTTAGGTGATATGGTAACCATAGGAAACGATGAAGGGGAAATTCCTTAACCTGTTTTCAAGTTAGCATGTATGACAAAAATTCATGGGAGAAATTTCAAAAGCAGGGAATAATGTAATGACCCATAATTTTATCAATGAAATTTCACCTATTATAATTATTTAATATTGTATAAAACACATAAAACACCTATATAACCTAATAATAAATTATTCTCATATGTGAATAATGAAATAATTTTTTTTTAAACAAAATAACATATTCTAATCGAATAAAAACCTGACCATCAGAATAGAAACATGACCATTATGAATAGTAATCTAGTCAATACGAATACTATCCTAATCATTGAATGTATAAATAATATTTACAAAATCTCAAAAATTAATATATGATTTAGTTAAATAATTGTATATATAAGTAAATTTTTAAAAAATGAACAATTAATTGTTCGTATTATTGTAAAATGTAAATGGTGATTTAAAATTTTATAATTAATATAATGATATTAAATATAAGTTATATTAATTAAATAAATTATTAATTAATAAAGAAAATTCATTATTATAATATAATTTCAGGATTCATTTATTAATTTCTCAAAGCATCGTAAACTCGATTATAATATAAAAAACGATATTATTTTACTAAATGAAGAATTTATATAAAAAATTATTTTTATTATGATTATAAAATTTATTTCATAACATTGTGTCCAATTTTTATATCTACACATTTAGAAATAGATAGGGTGATATTTGGGGTTTTTTCTATTATTTTTGAATTGATGGTGAATAGTGAAATATGATAAATTATTTTATTTTACTAGTACATGAGTTTCAAATCCATGTAAAATTCATGAGTAATTTGGTCACCGTTATATTGAACTCACCTTCCCATGTTACTCTAGTTTTTCATGCTAATAAACAAAATATATAGTATTCAGAATAAATAATAATAAAATGAATAAAATAATTAAAAAACACAACTCTCTAACACTATAAATACCTTCCATAACACCGATTCTCTTAGAACCATCCAGTACATGTATCTTGTCTTCATTGTAAGCAATAATCATCCAAATACACTTCTTGATTCCAATATCTTATTTTATTGAAAAAATTACAATCCCATGTGCCTTAAATATGTTCTCAAGGAGAAGATATTCAAGAGGTAAAATCATCCTTCTTTCTATTTTAATTTCTATTACTATCTCATACTATGATCAACTCCCCCATACAAAGTGTCATGATAACCCCAATATCATATATGTAATATAATTTCATTATACTAATTTATAGTCCATAATGAAATATCTTATCTTCCCCTTTTATTATAAAAAAGAAACCATCATATATCATGTGTTGATTCACCGTCTTCATAGATGGTAATTTCTCATTATCCATTACCTCTTTCCAAGAAGGATAAAAATATTTATGAAGGTTAAATTGATATTAAAATACAAAATATAACATTTATAATACTATATAACCCATAAATAAATAAAATAATAAATAAAATAATACTAGTTCGTGAGGGTCATAAAAATAAAAAAGATAAATTAATCATTTTCAGTAACATATTATTTAATGAATAATTTTAATATCTGAATTGAAATTTTATTTTTATGTTTTAAAAATAAATAATTATATAATCCCATTTCATTCCAAATTTGTTTACTTAAATTTTAAATGTACTCCAATTATTATACATGAGGTAACTAACAATAAAATAGTGAGATGAACTCTCTCGGAACAACAAAACTAAATATTATAACTTATTGAAATGACCATAAATTTATTTAATAAAACACTAATATATAAAATATATTTGTTGTATTTTCCTAATTTAATATTTAATTAATGTAATTTTAATATATAATATATTATTTACATGTGTAGAATTTATTTAGATACAAGCTAAAGGGACACTCGAACCCATTCCCAATTTTTCAGGTTATTCATCTTTCATGTCATATCTAAGATCAAATAATCATTTAATGTTTATTTAATTTAATATCATTGTTATTCCATATTATTTTCTTGGATAAATATGTTTTGAATATTATTTTATGAAAAAATTAAAAAAATTCTAAAAGAATAATTATTTCCAAAACACATCTTGTATATTCTTGAGATTGTTTTCTCAGCAGTGAAGAATAATAATTCTTATACAAAAAGAGTTATTATCATTTTATTTTCAAAATACCAAATATTATTCTAGAATGTATGATTTTTAAAAATACTATTAATCTGATTCCTTTCTATGGATTATTTTATTATTAAAAATATTTTACATATTTTGTTGAATTAATGATTATATCAATTTTATAATGTGTTGGGTGGGCCTTGAATTATATATCCCTCTAATGAATTGGGTAATGTGATGTATCTCATTATATAATATTTACAATGTTTGGACATGATTATTACTTTGTTAAAATTGTTTTATGATTATACACATATAGATTGCATGAACATGATGGTTACATTGTTCCCATGGATGTGTGGTATTCGAATAATATGAATTTATTTTTTGTTTTAATGCATTACCACATTTGATAACATTATCACATGTTTTCCTCATTATTATGATGAAAATACTATTATCATGGGTGATGATAATGATTGTTCTCAGCCATGTTTTATTTATTCATTTCCTCTATTACACATCTTATTAGGATTTTACCTCACCCCTTTCTTTGATGTATATCTTTTGGTCACTACAAAACACTAAAAGAAAATGATCTTTAGAATGGTGAAGAAGTTTTTTATAGATAATTATTTATGATTTATTTTTTATAAGTTATTTATTATCGTTATTTTCCCATGTCACTAATCCTTTTAATCCTGAAATATAGTGCTTTTTTTATTAACATTAAAATATCTTAATAGACATGTAATAAAAAGTATGGTCACTATAAAAGGACATAATTTTAAATATTTTTTGATGTTTAATATATTGAAGCCTAACATTATATATTTCGATTATCGAAAATTATGTGATAATTAACAGTCAAATTAATGAAGTAATATTATACATAGATACATTATGTTCTATAATTAATGATCAAAATTCCATATTTTCATTGTTACTTAGCTTTACATATTGTGTATGAATATTTTTACTTGATATCCTTATATTTACCTAAATAATAGTATGAATTTTAGCACACATATATTATTTCCATTAACCAATATACGATTAAGAAAAATAAGACTGTGCTTCATAGATATAGAACATTTTATTTTTCATTTCTATCTATTTTATTTCCATTGTAAAATGGGAATAATTTAACTATCTCATTCTTCAATTCCAGTAAACAAATCAATCATTAATTATGTGACCTGTTTTTTCTTATAGATAAGTAATAATTTTGTCATTGACAATAAGTTATTCTATTTGAGTCTGTTATATTTGGCATTATAGAAAATTAATTAAGATCATTCTAAACACCATTTTATTAAAATATAATAATATAATAGACGTTGAATATAAATAATATTATGAATATTTGTGGTAAATGTGGACATTTCCCTACTGAGAAATCAAATAAAACTTTTTTTGGATTTGAGAACGTCATCAAAATATTGTTGTAAGAAACCCATGATATGACCAAAAATCTTTCACTTATTAAGAATCATGATATTCTATTCCATTATTTGAAAATTTTCAGTAATTTAATTTAAAATAAGACTCTATATGTTGGGGAACATACTAATATTTTGGTAGTTGGGCATTGAATTTTTTTTATTGAAAATAAATTTTCAGTATTCTGAAGTAATGAAATGGAAAATCATCAATTTTATTTTTAGTTAAAAAATAATAATTTACGGTACTCATTGATTCAAAATAGTAGAATAGAATAAGTAATATAAATATATATAATGAAGTGATTTAAATGTTACTTTAGTCCATAAATTTTTCCATCATTGTAATCAAAATTAAATGTAGTGAAAGGTTCTCTACATAAGTACAAATTAATAATAATTTTTTAGAGATTATACAATTCGTTTATAAGACTATCCATGTATAGTAAGTGCTATATAAATTTAATATAAATCTTGATTGACTATTTATTTAAAGGTTATAATTTATGCCTCATAATGGAACTCGTATCCAAAAAATTTCCATTATTTCAGGAAATAGAATTATATCTAATAAAAAAAGAGATTGAAATTTCTATAAATAATATCATTAATAGAAATCAATAGAAAAATCAGTTAAATGAAACAACAAAAATGGGAAAAATCAAAGAAGAAAATTATGATATTTCTATTTTGTAAATTTTTTATAGTTCTATCCTTTAAAATTATGGATGATAATAGGATTTTTTTATAATTATATTCATAAAGGTTTAAATACTTATAAATATAGTGTTAAAGAAGAAAACAATTGTTTACATGGATTAAAATGTAAAGAAATTGATATATATACACACCAATATCCAAAAATGTCTTAGAAAAATACAAGAGAATAGTCCTTGGGAAAAATTTAAAACACATGTGATCATATCATATCAGTTTGATGTTTCTATATTTTTTGAAAATATAATTTTCTATAATTCTAAAATTTAATTAATTCATTATTTGATAATGTATTTTCACTTTAATTTATATGTATCATGTTTACTATGAATGTTAGATATTTAACTATATCTAGAAGAAGGTAATTTTTAGTCAATACTCCTTGAAAAATATTTCCACAAAAAGGTTGTGTTAGTATGTTACCATTTTCATAGATTGGATAAAAATTCCTATGATCTTATTTTAAAAAATCATATGTATAGAATATAAATTAAAATATAAATTAAATATTTATTTCCTAAGAAAAAATTGTGGTCCATGATGAAGGATGGGAATTATTTTTCATAGAATATAGGATTAATCATCAGGTTCATGTATTGATCTAACTCTAGTAGAGGATATAAATTAGACTCTTAGGGAAAGAGATTGGATAGAATCTATACATAGGAAATGTTATATTCAAGTTGAGTGGATACCTATAATATTATTATATAATGATTTATATTGAAATTAATTACATGGACATATACTATAACACAATGTTGAGTTTTACATTTCTTTAGACTTATATATTAGACCTATATAAAATAACATTAATATAATTTCTATTTTTGAATTTTTAAATTTAAAAAAACAATAATAATATTTTTGTGGTATGGGAATTATATTCCCTGGTATTTTATTTTATAGTTCCCATATTATATTTTTAAACATGATGATGGATATATGAGTTTTTTTAATGAACATTAATATTTTAATTATATTACAATATAGAAAACTAATAATTACAACACATTGATGATTTATTTGATAAAATTCATAGAGTACAATTTTTTTAACGCATGCAATTTATCATCGGTATCATGAATTAGGAGTACTGAAGGATTAAATTTTATACAAAATAATCTTGTATTAGGTTTTCAAATTATGAGCTTACACTTATTCCCTTTGAAATAAATAATGGGTCCCAAATTGTTTATGGAACAAATAGACATAAAACTCACCGAAATGGTTTATAATTTTATGGTCGTATTTATTAATGCAATCCTAAGGAACATTAAATCCAATGAGGACTATTAGATTCACTTTTTAGTCATTTTGAGACTCAAAGGTAAAATATATTATATTAAATAATTACAAACTATGATTTATGGTTCTGAATGTATCCTCTCTATTCCATAACTCCGTTTATGATAGATTCCCAATTAGTCATGTAAACAAACAAAAAGTCAATTAATTTTCTATATAGATTAACATAACCCAGGTATTTAGATTCAATGGATTGAAATGTTACTATCAATAAATTTATGAATAAATTTTATAGTTATATATAAAAGTAATAAATAAATTAGGTAATCGATTTATGTTTATATAGAAAAATGATCGTTAATATTTTCTTGAGGGATGTTTTTTGGAGGACGGTCTTTACATTGTCATTGGATCAATAATTTGGAAATATTGGATTTGTGATATATCATAATGCAATAAATACATTTCATGGTTATATACTCATAAGGAATAATAATTTTCTTTAATATGAATCAATAAGGATGAACATTAATAATGATAACAATCTGGCACATTATCCTGAGTTCTCACTTGTACAACATTTAATATAATGCAGACATAATATTTGTTTTGGAAGATAGAATATATTCCCAAAACATAAGACTCTAGAAGACATAACTATATTAAATGAGTTCTACCTGAAAAAGTTAATGTCTTAGGATATGCAAGAATTATGATTTTTCAATACACTACCACTTAGTAATTGAACATTTGGTTACAAATTCGCTGAACCTGAATGATTTCAAAATCCAAACCAAAATGGGGATTTATAGGGAACCAATTATTATATATACAGTAAATAAATATATGGGAATTAATTAGTTTCTTGGAATCATTATTAATTTTTCAAATTCAAACCATAAATTATAAAAAATTGGTATAATTCAATTATGATGACAGTGTTATGAAATTTATAAAAATAAAATGTTTTAAATATTTACATGAAATGAAAAGGTGTTAATTATATTAGCCTCATATATCTAAATTCTAAATACACCCTATAAATATTTTGAATTATATATAATTTGAAGGAATATTTTTTGGATTTAAAATGTGAATAGTGAAATATAAAATTATGTATCAGGATGCCTTGGTTTTGAATAGGTTATGGTTTAGAAAAAACATACATGTTGACTTATTAAACCACTTCATATTTATTTGATGATATGGGAAGTCATTTCTATTGGGGTTTCAATATATTTTCAAATAAACCAATATTTATTGGTGCCTTGTCAGTTACTACAAATCACCATATAAAAGAATCAAATTTAAACATTACTATAGATATTTTTCCAAATTAGTGCATCACATTGATCTATTTTAATAATAAGTTGAGACATAATGGTTCCCATATTTCAATTATTTCTGATTGAGATATATTATTTTCATCGAAAATCAGGAATCTTAATCAAAAGGATATTGGTGGCGAGCATCATTGGAACATGATTATCTTCCTCAAACTGATGGAAATTTAAAAAGGATCATTATAATATTATAATAATTTTTTCGGTAATTTAAAATTCATTTTAATGGTTTTTTGTATTAGTATTTACCATTGGTATAGTTTTTTGATGAGAAAATAATCCATAAAATATTTAAAATCATGTCATGTGAATAGTTTTTTGGAAATTTATGACATATTAAAAACTATTGGAATGAATTTGGTGAAAGGATGCATGTAGCCAAAGAAAACTTTTGGATAAAATGACAAAGATAAAAAATTCAAACATCAATTAATTCTTGTCAATGTAGGAATTTTTCATGAGATTACTGAAAGAATGAAATGTAATTTCAATTAATTGACCACATATTGATGAAATTATCTCCATATAATGGTGTCATTTGGATAGTTATAAAATGAATATTTTGAACTTGGTTATTCAATCCATTAAAATATTGAAAATAATTTAATTTATTTATGCTATTTTAAAATTACCCAAATCTTATCTAAATTGCATAATTATTTATGTATCACAATATTAAAAATGTATATATCAAAACAAACATATGTTCTATATCTTTGATGAAATAGAATAGGACTTCATATATTTTACTTTAACGATACTCTCAACATTTCTTAATATGTGCAACATATGGAGATAACATTAATGACATGAATGATAATGGTATACTTTTTTAATCATAAAATAAAGGAATCTTAATTGTATCCTGATTATGTTATGAATAAGAATCATCATAATTTATATAGGAAAAAATATACATGAAAATATTATTGATTAACATTTATATGATTAAGGAATGTATCACCGAATATTTCGTTTTTGTTGATGAAAATTATATTTTCATAAAAAAATCAATCATAAATATAGTAATATTTCCTAGAACAAAAATTTTAATATGATATAATTAATATATATTTTGTTTCAACTATGTCAAACTAAACCTAGATATTTTTTTGTGAAATCTCCCATGAAAAAATTATTATAAATATATTACACATTATATATATATATATAATTTAAATATTAATAAATAAAATTTTATTTATTGTCAAATTTATATAAATATTAACAATCTCATTTCATGTTGAAATGAATATTTTTTTTCAGATGAAATATTTATGTGCTTATTATTTTTACATGTTAATTTAAATAAAAATATAAACAATAATTTATTTAATTTAAATGTATATATTTTGAAAAAAAAATTCAAATAAATTTTGACATATTTATTTTTACATATCAAATAGATCAAATATGATGATATTATGGTTGAAAAATAAATTTTCATGAAAAAAGTGTTTTTATTTATATTTTATTTGTTTATTATTAAATATAAATTTTCCATTTCATTTAAATAAATTTTATAAATTGGATTCCATTATAAGAATAATAATAATTAATATTAGATAATAAGGCTAACTATTTTTTTCATAATTAAGTGTAACAAAATTAAAAATTTTCTTCAGCATTTATGTTTATTACATGTTTTTAGGGTGCTAATCAAAAATAATAAATGTTAAAACATCCTAAAAACATTTATAAATCATATTTTTTAATAGTTGTTTTACAATAAAATTAACACCATTTAATATGAGTCCTTTTTGTTAGATTTTACATGAAAATTGACATAAATATTATTTTAGACTTGGAAAAATAACAATTCTTCCACTCTCCTCATTTATTAAATGAAACCTCAACCCCAATATTAATTACAACTCTTGATCTGAATAACCTAATAACCCAAACAACATATATCCAAAAAAATCCTTATAAACATTATACAATTCTAATTTTACCTAATATGACAACCTTATGGTTCTTAAAATTCTATCTCTAATATATCATTTAAAAATATATATAATCATATTATCGAAAGACAGTCATTTTTTTAACATTTTAACACCATCAATGATTTTCTAAACATTTAAATTTTATAAAAAAAATGTTTATTATATTATAATATATTATTATGTTTTGATATTAATATATACCCAAATCTATCTCCATAATTAGAGAAACAAAATAGTCACTTCTATGTGTGGTGAACATTATCCTCACGAATAGATTAAATTTTTTTTCTATTACCACATCATATGGATAATCATAATGACCAAAATAAGGAATATATAAAATTCCTAAATTTTAGTATATCTCCATCTTACTAATACATTTTTCCATTATTAAATATACGATTTTTATCATACATTCATGTGTAATACCACCTCCAAAACGAGATATTGTTTATTTTTCATTTTTCATTTCCATGATGATAATAAATTTATAAATAATTAATATGTATGATTCGTATATCATTAATAATAATTTATTTGTAACTGAAACATTATAAAGATACTAGTATGATAACATTCAAAAAAAATATACCTGAAAAGAAATGTAGATAACTTCTAAACCAATTATAATAATTTTAATGAATTCTTATTATCAAATGAGTGAAAAAATGTTATAAGTTGATCATATAAGATATTATAAATAATTATATCTCTATATAATTTTATTATAATAAATATAATTTTACTATATAGTATGTTAAAACACGATCAACAAATATAAAAATATATTTAATGATTTTTTTACACATTTCCTCTCCAAAGAAACATTCTTTGTATTAGCACCTATTTACTTTTATGTAGTTAACAGAAAACACCATAATTATATTCAGCATTTATTTCAATTAATTAATCTATTTTTTTCAGTTCATGATTACTTAATAATCTATTTACAATTTAATAGTAACATAATTGGTAACAATGTACTCTACATACTTATTTTTTGAGTTTATATATTTTTTATTGGTTGAATATTTACAATTTAATCTTTTGTATGGGATATATTTTGATTAAATGGCCATATTTATCAAAAATTTCTTAAGTAATCCATTTTTATTTACTCAAATGATTTGTTATGTTAATTTTATTTTGTCCCAATATTATTATATGGGTTTCAATAATTTTTTCATTTTTTTTGAAATGGTCATTTTCTAATTTCATTACAAAATGTTAAAATGAATTATTTTTTAATGTAAAAAACATAAATGGGTTTTACTAACACTATTAACATTTACAATATAAAATTATTTTTACTCATTTTAAATTGTTTTAAAAATAAATTACATTAATGAAATATAATTTTAAATGTTTTATTTTAATTATTATATACTTTGAAAGGTATGATTTTACATAAAAATGTATATTTCTTTAAAATGTTTGATTTTAGCATGGAAATTTTTATATTCAAAAAACATATAACATTTATATATATAATGTTTTATATTGAATGTTATTTTATGGATTATAAAATATTGATCTTTTATATTCAATATTCATTATAAATATTTCTTTATAAAGGATTTTGTTTATGAAATATGTTGATCATTGATTATATGAAGACATAATATTAAATAAATTGATAGGTGGGATAATAATTAAATAGACTCATGATACATTGAACTGTTTTATTGGAAAAACACTTTGGATAGCCTTATTAAAATGTTTTTGTATTATTCATACACGTCATTTAAAGTGATTGGGAGTATGGCCATCATAGTAAAGATATCATAAAATATGATATCATGTATTCCATTTGATGAAATCCCATTCTAGAGAATTCCATCTTCATAATACTAGTAATTAATCCATAAATGATATCCATTTATTCCATTTGTGTTCATGTTATTTTTTTGTCGGAGGTGTTATAAATTAATTACTATTTCATATTGAGTATGAATAATTTAGTTATTATTTTATTTCATTTTATGTAAAAAATAAAAGTATTTTATGATGAGTATTAATCCGTTTCACATTACTTTGATAATAATTATATGTCATAGAATGAGTTTACATGATTAAATACATTCTATTTTGTTATGTTATATGTATTTTTTCTAATTTAAAATTGGTACACTACATATATGTAGTTGTTAAAGAGAATTAAATTGAATTGTCCTTGTTAAATTATCCACTGTTTTTTATTCCATAGAAATTATGTAGAAAATGAGAATGGGTTACTAGATTCGGGGCTGTTAAAATATCATATCAAATAAACCCCCATTAAAGATGGTAGTTATTAGAAAAGGAATAAAAATATATATATATGATGATGTTGTAATAATATATACTATGTATTAGTACTGTGACCATATCCTATCTGTAATCTTTATTGAATAATACCACCTATCTTCATCCCGTATTTGGTTCCATATAGAATTCAGTATGTATTATCAATGAGAGACTAAAGAAGAGTATGTGTTTACCCTTGTAAGGAACTTACATGGTCTTATTAATATATGTGCACATGTATAAAAGGTGTTTTCAAGGAAATAAGTATATAATATTCAAGATAAAATTTTTAATGTCTTTATTGGTGGTTTTCTGAAAATGAATCCATAAAAATTGGATATACCATCACTGAATCTAGCTCAAAAGAGAACCCATAATGAAATTTGTGTTCATGGGTTGACCACAAGACTTTCTCTTATATCATTGATCATCCACTAGGATAGTGATTTATGGTTTGTTTCATCAGGTCGTAATTCCCCATTTTTATTACAGTGAAGGATACTATGTCATGTAACACTTACCCTTCATCTGTTCAACAAACATTGATATTTTACAACTATATCAACATCAGTTCAGGGCATAATTTCATCATACAATACTACATAAAGGGGCAAGGAAAGAGATGCCCTTTTATCACTACAAAAAGAGCACTGATAATGGGGGCCTTTATCAGCAGTAAAAAAGTGCTGATAAAGGGTCACTTTTAATAGCGCTAAAAAATGAGCTAAGAAAGGTGACCCTTTATTACTGTTTCTTTTTTTTTGCGTTGATAAAGGGGACCCGTTTATCAGTGCATATTTTAGTAGTGCTGAAAAGGGGGATATTTATCAGTGCCTTTTTAACCAGTGATAAATTTTATGTTTCAAAAAAAATCCTGAAAAATAAATTATTGTTATATAACAATATTTATATTGATATAAATTTAATATATATCTTTTAAATATGATTTGGATATATATAAATAGATAATTACATTTAAAATATATGAAATTTAGTGAAAAAGGCTTTAAAATATTTTTAAAAATATTACTAATTAATAATTTTATAATAATTATTGATTAAAAATTATTTAATAACAATTTGACGACAGAAAAAATAAAAATAATAAAAATAATATATAAAATAAGTTTAAAATGGAACTCAATCATCAAACGGCCATAACTTTTGATCCATGTGTCTATTTGAGCTCTATAGCATATCAAATTGAATCCTGCGATGAGATCTATACGCTTATTACTGATGCAAAGCAGCAGTCACATTTTTCATGGCCAAAAAAGTCCCAGAAGTCATCCAAAACTGTGCTTTTAGTCAGGATTGCCTTATTTGTTAACATTAAAACAAGAATTACTTCTGATCTGAATGTCCTTTTTTCGTGTACCACATATCATATTGAATATGGTTTCATTTAATTCTATTTTGACTAGTTGTGGAGTTGAAACATGCTTCTAGATTATATGTTATGGTCATTTTAACATTCTATTAATTTTCAAATACACATATGTATGTATTTATTCGTAAATATATATGTTTCTATGTGTGTCTGTGTCTGTGTCTATGTGTTGTATATATTTATCTATTTATTTATTTATTTATTTAGAAACACACATAAAAAACATATTTCATGAATTTATTTCAAACTAATTTTATACGTATATATTAATATACAATTTTATATAAGGATAAAAATTATAACTATATATATATATATTCATATACAAATGAATATATATATATATACTAATATATGAATAAATATATTTATATTAATATGAATCTATATCTATATATGAATAAATATAACTATATGTATATAAATATATATATATATATATATATCATTAAATAGAAAAAAACGAAATGACATAGTGGTAAAGGAGAAGTCGCGAAAGGGGGGAGGTTGCGGGTTTGAGTTTGGGTTGAAGCAAAGGGGTGTGCATGTTTGAGGATGTGTGGTCAGGGAAGCATGTGGGAGAGTGTGAGGGGGGGGGGGTCCACCTAATGCCGATAAAGTGGGGGGGGGGGGTCAAGCACTGTTAAAAGCTCCCCCCCTGCATTATATAATTCTTTTTTTTTGACTTTTATAAGTGCTAATAATACTGCAGATAAAGTGGTCTTTTATGAGATTTTTTTAGTGGTGATAAAAGGAGCCTTTATCATCGCTTTTTGGAGGGATGATTAAAGGGACACCCTATATTTTTCAACGACTAACAACACTTTTCTTTGCAGTTTTAAACAACTTTTCTAGAACTGATGAAGTCCATATTTGTAGTAGTGATACCCTTCATTATGTCTTATACCATCATAATCATTATTATATGTCACAAATTCGCTCCTTAAAAGGAAATATAATTCCATTATGGTCCAATTTATCATTTCCTACAAGAAATAAACCCCCAAATGACACACAATCAAATATAATTGGGGATAATTCAAATGAGAACCATATAGAACATCATGCACACATAGTGGAGAACATGGGACACATATTTAATGCACGTAAAAACATGACATATATATCATACATGGGTGTTAGGAACTAAAAACACATGTGACCAAACTGAAGAATGAGTCTCAATGAACACAACCACATATAATAATATCATTACAATGATCTTATATAAGGGATATATGAGGTAGGGGTCTTCCAACCATTAACATATCAATGAAAATATCCAAAATCAATTAATGAATGATACATAAATTATGTACCTACAACAACACTAAATAAAAAAAAGACCCAATCAATCAACAAATTACCCATGTGATAGGAATTAAAGGACCCATTAATTATATGTTTCCATAGTTTAATCTATATACAAAAATGAATTTCCCATAAACTTTAGATCAGTATCTATTCAAGATAAAGATCCCATAGTTTTACTAATAATCCATCTATGAAATCAAAAAAAAATGAACCATCTATTAGATAATGATAATATCTATAAAACCAGTGAAGATATCATGTATCTATGACATATCTCATGAGGAAATCTACATACATGGGATATAATTGATGAATTTTGTATGAAACAACATCCTACCATTAATTCAATTAAGAAAATAGAATAAAATTTCAATATTTATATTATATAGGGGTTGAAACCACTAATAATCATTTGTATATTATATTTATTTGATTACAGTAATGGTAGGAGAAGAAATAAGATTTTTTTGAGGGTATTTAGTCAAAAACCCCAATTTTATTTGATTAATTATTTACTTATTTTTTATAATGTTACAGGGATTGGTAAGTCATGATCCTACAATGTTTCCAAAATATAAAAAAATTATACCTCTAATTGACCATAAAATATTCATTTTCCAAACCCTTATTCGAACAATTACCCCAATTTCATAGGGAGTGACATTATATTTCCCATATCCATGCACCATCTCTTCAATATATTTAATGCCACTATAAACAACTAAAAAATTCTACAAGATTCTAAAAACATAATTAATAGAAAATGATAAATAGAAAAACTAAAGGGTGAATGTATGGTATTATGGACTATATAAATATAGGTATTTATAGTATTATATTATTATATTTAAAATATATGAAATGAATTAATTAATTCTTCAAAGACACGATATTTGGAATTATGATTTTAATCAACATTACTGTTAGTTATTGTAGAAATATTTCACAAAATATAATTTAACATATTGCATAATATTATCAATTTAACCAGAAATATTAATTCATTTATTTTATTTATATTCAATAATACATGGAAAAAAAATTTAAGTAAGTGAAAATTATGTTTTTAGGAAATTATTATTTATTTTTACAATTGGATATAGTTGTGTTAGATTAAATATAAAATTTTCATCCTGACAAATATAATTTAATTATAAATAGATAATTTTTTAAAAAAATTACATGGAAGCATTTTTTTAATTTTACTGTATTGAAAATTTCATAACTGTGATTATTTTCACATTATTGGTATTTTTTACAATCTGTGTAAAATTCATTTATTTCATAAAAATAGTGGAAATGAATAATATCCAAATTTCTAAAAATTAAATCCAAAACGAGAATAAATTTTTTATAAATAAAAATCATTTTTAACATTTAAATAAATAATGAATATATGATCTTAATAGTGAGTATAAGATAATTGTTTATTGATGTATTAATTACCTTCCATAGAAAGGTATACAACATTGGTTTCTTCTCCATATAAATAAATTAATCTTAAAAAGTTTATATAATTTAGATAGACAAAAATATTGTTATTCTGTGTACATATATTCTTTAGGGTACTATTATACGTCATTTAGTTTTTGAAATCACTAATGAATATTCATTGATTGATCATAACTATTCATTAAAACATTCCATCTCCTATTGCGAATTTTTAATAGTTATTCATTATATGAAAAGTCATTATAATTAACAGTTCAATAATATGTGATAGAATGAATAATAATTTTCATTTATTTCCTTAAATATGACTCATTACAGATTGTATTTACATTATAAATGATTAGAGGAATAAAGAATTTGTACTCTACAACTCTAGTTCTCTCTAAAATTCTAATGTACAAATATATGTCATTATAAAATTCCATTTTACTTCAATCATAAAAATATCCTCTTTTGGGAATCCTTTTTAAATTAAGTACTCCCAATTTAAAAATATGAAATACATTCATTGACTAATATAATGTCCCTTTTTACACACTCAGAATCATTGATATGATTATTAATGTATATAAAATTATTTGTTGACTATACAACATTTTGTTGGCCTAATATATTCCTCTATTGAAAATATTCGTAATGAAATTTAGCATCACATATAATCTAATAATGATACTTATACATTACAATATTGATTAAACAATTGAAACTTTTATTCTATAAAAATTCCACACATATTGGATGTTGATACATTAATCATTAATGTTGATAGAACATGTTCTTATCATTTATTATTGTGTCGGAATGGTCAACTTATTTTTAGTACATGTTTAAGGATGCTAGGTGATCTTTATATTCACCTTGATGTCATGACACATTGGAATACATTTATATAAATATAATATTTACAAATGGTCTCTATCAAATAATATTGATAGGGGTCCCCTATGATGTCACTATATTTCATTAAAATATAGATTTCCATTGGGCTTAAAGAGAATGTAGTCCCTTACTAAAATGAAATGTTATGAATTCATTAGGAAATTAGTTGTGTTCCATATATAATGTTTCTTATTTTGAAAAATTATATGTCAACCAATAAATCTATTTTAAAATTTTGCATTTCAATATAGGTGTACAAATATATACCATGACTACATTAGGAGGTTTCCTTTCAACCTATACCCTTATCCACACTATAAATCACGAAATATAATGCAGAGTTTCTAGATACATTAAATGTCATATAAAAAATTAACTTAAATCCACATAATTTTTTTTCTTCTCGGGATTATAGAGAAGTAGTACCAATGATAATTTAACTAGAATCTACTACTTCGTTTTAGGTATAGATATAAAATATAACTATTTTCCAATCATTAACACTTTATCATTATATCATAATTATATAAATCCCCAATCATTCACTACATTAGTCCAATATTTTATATTTTTATACATTTTTATGCCTTAATTTAATTTTATGGTAATGGTGGTATTGTATTTTTGATGGAAAAATATGTTTCCCCATTCCCAAAAATAATAATGTCCACATTTACTAAAAGCCTAAATATAACGTCTTATTAATAATTATTAAAATTTAAACATTTTAGTATGTATTACTCAATTCATTATCCACCTCCACTTCGATCCTCAGATGGTGTTGATTTTTGTGGTAATATTTGATGACTTGTTCTAACTATATTATCTTACTCATGTTGCGCTCCTCTAGAGAAAAAATGTATTTTAATGTTTAGGTCTTTCATGTATGTCGTCTTATTCTGAATTTTAATGTGCATGTTTACCTTGAAGTAAATAATGATGGTTTCCAATAAAATTTCATGATTTGGAATATTATTTTCATTAGTCACTAATTTCTTTGATACATTATCATATTTTATATTATTATATATATGAATACATCAAAATTCATTCATTTATGTGTGACTATATATTATTAATCATTTGAATACTAGTTTTAATGTAATATATAGATCACTAATTAATATCCTCTTTATAATTTCAATAAAATATCCTTCCCATGTACATTTCTTTCAAACCCCACTAAGATTCATTTTATATCATATAAACTAATAAAGAAAATGTTTTATAACACAAAAAATATAAACATGATTATACAATGAAAAGAATTATATGAGTTATAATTTTTTTAATAGTCCATTCATTGAATCTCTTTCCAATTTTTATATCATAATATATTATATTCATAGAATAAATATATGCATGAAAATAAATTTGTTTATCCAAAACTCCCAGTTATTGAACTTACCATATAATTTCATTAATAAATGTTTCTAATGATTATATAAATGTTGTATTCTATTTAATAATATAATTCAGTGCGAATAAATATAAAATAAACCAATTCCACACAGAATTTATCATTATATTACTTGAATACTTTATTCGATATATTTAAACAATTATTAGGAGATCTAATCAACTTGAATTGAAATAATGTACACATTTTAATGTCTATATCTAATCCGAAATTTCATGATTGGTATATCCTAATTCTTCTGCCTAAACATATGATAACACAAATAAATAAATTTCTTTCAAAATTATGATGGATCAAAAATATTACATCATCACAAGGAAAAGGAAACTTATTCATTATGACAAAGAAATTGATCACCCTATTATATATGAATAATCACATATTCCAATCCTTATATTTATAAAATATTAAACACCATAGTGATACCATTTGGGAAATAATTGTATTCCCACCGAACATCTATAAAAAATATTTTTACCGATGTCATGTCCAATTCTGTCAGTTTATAGGTATATTTTTATATAGGACATGAATCATGAATTAGAATAGTGGAAAACATTACTTCACGGTCTTTTAAATTACATGATAATTTCCCTAGACATAAATGAAGAAATTTTTGTTAAATTAGTGCATCCTCTATATATTGAATTCCTATTAAATGCAATGATATTATGGTACCACCCTATAATACCATAATTTTTTAATAGTGAACCAATTTTTGTGTCTAGAATTATGTAGGGAAAAAGATTTCCACCCTAAAATTTAAGGGATTCATTTCCACCATCAAAAAAACTAATCTAATTATTTTATTAACTTATTATATTATTACATATCGATGTATATTTCATTCAAATTATAAATTCACAATCAGCTATATGATTAAAATTCAGGTCATTGAAAGGGGAATATTTGTGAAACAAAATATATAGTTATCTAAATTTCGATATTTTATGATGAATCACATTACCTGTCATCACTAAAACAAACCATTCATATTTTTTATTGTATGATTAAATTATCTCAAAAAAAATTAGGATATCAATTATTTAATATATCAGTATTAACAAAAATTCCATCCAATGATTAGGATTAGGATAAATGTTCCCATTATAAAACTATTTGGCACTTCAACCCCATTTTTTTGATCAAATAGTTATAAATATTCATCGTATTAATTTTCATTTGTTACTTTGATTGTTATTGGGATAATTGGTTGTTAATGTTAACCATGTACATATATCAACATCCATAATCATTTTTAACAACTACCTTTTCATTTCATACATGGTAATGACATCCTTTTTCTCAATAAATAAAACAAACACATTTTCCCACATACAATATCCTCGAGTGTTTCATTCTATAGTTATCATTTGTGGTAACTCTAGATCATCATTTAATCCCCATTTTATAGAATTACATTCTTTTTTTTCAGAAGTCAGCTTATTCTACACATTTATTTTGAATAAATAATTCCCAAAGAACACAATTTACATCGTAATAGAACATAAGATTATATCCTCATAAAATAAATTCTCTGAGATAAAAATTACCCTCAATGGTTAAATATTATACCATTAATGAAACAATGAATATTTATTTTTACTATACATTTATAGTATCTACCATGACTTTATATCCATGTAATGTTATCCTATTTCTCAATAACCTTTTACCCCTAGTTGTGACTAATATTGATAGAGTTTCTTTACATTTTGTAATATTTCTATAGAGGATTTTTTTATATAATATCTCATTATATATTATCCCTTACATGATCTATATCACCGAATACCCATTAAATTTTTTAAATGAGTGGAAATCATTATTCCACATCTCTATTTGGATGATTTATTTCATTAATATCCATTTCAATTACACTACTCTTCAATGGAAGTAATAACATTTCTATTCACTTGATTCATTTCTCTACTACTAATTGATTGATATTTACATTTAATTTTGAATGTTTTTTATCACATGATGTTGTCTAATATTGTCAAACCATGTTGTCAGTATGTATAGTTATCTATGATGGTGATGACATTTTTCATAAGTGGGGGAAACATCAATAACTTCTTTATGACCTGATCAATTAAATCTATTACATCGTTGACATGATCCAGAGGTATATTTCTTTCGACCACTATATATGATGAAATGGTTCTCATTAATTCACTTAAACTTAAACAAAAAAATTAGGTTACGTAATTATCTACTATAATTGATTTGTAATATATAATTCCTATTTTAAATTCCAATAAATCTTCAATAAAAACTCCTGTATTTTTTATGAAATACGAAAAGTTTAACTAGGTTCCACTAAAATATAGTGCACATGATTTTTACTAAACAAATTATATTATATATTTGTATTATTATTTATAAACCTTGAGAAAATAGTAATTTTACATTATTTTAAATAATAAAAGAGTTCACATATGTTACAAGATAATACTTGTCATGAAATAATTTATAATGATATAATATCCACATTAATCCCCAAAACAATAAATATAGAATAAAACTAAATAATATCAATATTATCCAATATAGTTGATAGCATATAAATAAACACCAACCATTCCATGTATTATATTGGAAGGGAATAGTGTATGTGTGAGATATGATTCTATGTAAGAACTATCATATAATTAAATATATCATAAATTAAGTATGGAATAAAAATTAAGGATAATAAAGGTAAAAAATAATAATATAATAAAATGAATATTAAGGAAAAAAACCTTATTAATATAAATAAAAACCTGATAAATAATTACTGATAATATAAAGATAGAATGTATAATATCATGAATCATATACAAACAACCATGTTATTATCTAGATACATAATATATATATGGGTATGGAATTTGAAAATTAAATTATTAGTTTATTCAATGAGTAATATCAATTCATCAATGGGATAACTATATTGTTCCAAACTATCACCAATTATGTCTATTTCATTCATAATATAATTTTAAAACACATTTCATCACATTACATAGTCAATATAATATGGATTCATTGAAAAAATGAATAAATTTTTTTAATTGATATACATAAAGGAAATATTTCTCCATTCAATTGACTAATGTCTCAACCATGGATAATATAAATAAATTCATCTAAAAAAATTATTATTTTCAATTAAAAAGGAAGTGCAATTTTTAATGAAATTTAAATAATTTGGTGGATATGGTTTATTCAATGTGCCAGGGTTCCAATTGAAGGGAGTAATTGTGTCCAGTAATTTTTATTGGTATTATAATTATTAATGAATAGGAAAATACTTTTATTCATTCATAATATTCATATAAATTAATAAAAACATATCTGCAGTGAGTCTCTAACCATATATTCTGTCTATGGAATAGTCTCTTTTCAATGAGTAAATAATCATTTGATACAAAACTATCCATTACATGCTAATCCACTCTCTATGAATATATAAGAAATCTATATACACTTACTAGTATATAGATAGGGATTTAATTTCCCTAAAAGAAATCTAGAAAATACATTCCAAATTACAATATGTCTTGGGAAATATGATTTCTTAGATAACATCAATATTAAAATACCTTTGATATATATATTTTCTATTTGATCATCAGATACTTCTAATTAAATAAAATTATTTATATTATAGATAAAATATGAAATATATACAATATTCAATTTGAATTTTGTGTGTAATAAATAATTTGACTAAATGAAAAGAATTTAAAATAAATGATTATTACTTTAATTCATGTCATCTATTAGTTACCTTGATGAATTCATAAAAAATTATATATAGAAATAAAAACTATGAAAAAAATTTCTATAAAAAACATTTTATATGTTCTACTATTATTACTATCTAAATTTATGTTACTTAGTTATTATATATATATATATATATGTTCTATATTTAGTATGAGTTGTCTTTTTCATTTTAAGTTTTTTTAAATTATGTTTTATATCATTATTTTTCTCTAAAATAACATCGGTCACAACACCTTCTATTGAATGATGTCATTGTTATCCTAAAAATGAAGGAATAATTATAATGGCCTATAAGTACAACCTCTACAAGGAAAAAGGTAGGCCACAACCACCGAGGGTATTAAAATATATCATTAGAAATTTTACACTACAAAATATAGTTTCATGAAATGGGATAAACTACAGGAAAATATGCCATCATATAATAAAAAACATAACCCACAACCATACAACATGTAATGAACAATTTCAACAAATATAAGTATTTCCCCATATAAAAACAAAAGATAAAATCCTTATAAAGACTCAATTAGAACTCAATCCCGGTGTTCCATTTCCCATATTAGACCTCAATGACCACTAATAATTCACAAATATACTATATATATATATATAGGTAGAATATTACAATACATTAATTATATTATACATACAGAATCACATATAGAGGTGAATAATTCACACTACTACCTCGATGAAAAAACATCATAAATAATCACCAAATCATTATAACTAACTAATCCCAACCTTATCATATCTCAATCACCAAATAACACATCCAGTGTAATAACAACTTATCATAAACATAACAATGTTTACAAATTTTCAAATCTTCACTAATTTATTACTCAGACACACAAATGTAAAATTTATTTTGATCCCATAAAACACAAAAATATAGAATCAAAACAAATGCACTCTAATGAGGGGAATAATTTATCCAAACGCACTCCACTATAGAAAGTACTATCATCAAGGTATTGAATCATTCATCACCAGATTTGATATCAACTTACTAAATCATCACACAACATATCATCAAAAAACACATAGTATAACACTATTTTGTAATAATCAACACCCATCAGTATCATCTATGTATTTGAAGGATGGGATGTTTAGTGGGGTTAAAAACCTCTACATATTAAGATCATTCTAGATATTAGGGATACTCATATAGAAAAGAAACACATAGTGTTTGTATGGTTATCCAACTTAAGTGGGTAGTTTATATAGATGAAGAAATACATGATATATAGATATAAAAAAAATAAAAAATATATGGGTACAAATAATCCAAACAATCTCAAATAATAATGCCTCCACTATATGACAAAACAGTAATTACTACCACAATCCCTTCTAAATGAAACACACCAGATAACCACAAAAAATTCCAAACATTTGTTTTTTCATTTAAACATTTTATTATTTAAATAATTAAATGTTTTTAAATGTCCCATTTTTTACCATTTAATTCCACAATTTCACAAAAAAAATTCTTAATGTTGATTAATTTATCCAATTTCAACACAAAATTGTCCATCATAAAATTATTCTTTTAGTGGAACATAATATTTTAATCAATATTATAATTTATTACATGGACAATTATAAAACTAACATGAACAAAAATGAAAACTTCTAATACTTCACATGTCAACCACTTCACCGATAACTCCTTATCCATGTGTAATTTCCAAATCAACCATATATCTCATCCATCACATATCACCACAATTTTGTAACACATCATCTTCATAACTACCCAAAACTAATTTATTCCAAACTAACCACAAGAAACATCAAACCCACCACATCAATGATAATATACCAACTTATTTTCATATAAAAATATGACCACCCATATTATCTCCAAACATAATACACAAAATAATAAAATACCACATATGAAACAAGAAAATGAATCAAATAATGAATTTCAAAATTATTTCAAGGGCTATAATTATTTAAAATTTTCATTTAGCATTGGAATTATCCACCAAATCATATTCCCATATTACAAAATTAATCATTAAGAAAATATATATCCCTTAGATTTTTTTATATCCTATAAATGAAAAATAAAAAGGGGTATCACATAATAGGTTTATTGACAATCTAGGCTACCAATAGTCGCGCTTTTCTGATTTTTCATCAAGAATATAAAATAAAAAAAAATATTTGAAATGTCATAAAAACACATTATTAATCAGCATAAAAAACTATTTTAGGTTACACAAAATTATAATAATTGTTAAGATGACCCATACTATTCACTCAATGTTTGGCGAATATTGAAAATCCCCACACATTTCACGTAATTAATCATATAATGGGGATCCTAAAATACAAAGGATCTTTGTGTGTGATGTTCAACATTGAGGGAAGTGGAAATGGCCTAAAATCCAAATTTTTTTGAAATGTATAGATAAACATGATACACTACAAGAGATCATTAAAAATATTTCCCAAGTCAACATAAACCAAAACAATTCTAGTATTTTGAATATATGTATAATGAGTAGAACAAAAAAATAATAAAATTTATGTTCCAGAAAATATATTAAAAATAAAGCCTTTTAAATTTATAGATCAGTGGGGATTTATTGGGAATAAAAAACGATCCAGTTATATCTAGGGCTCTTTCATAAATTGATAACAATGAGGTAAATGTGAGGAATTCGATCTGGTAATCCAACTCATGAACATGTCCTATATTGCGTAATTCAAATCATGAATTCCATATTTATGTTGTAAATTACATGGGGACCACTAAATAAATAAACTAAATCAATTCTGTTTTATTAATTCTTCAATGATTAATTTTCCATAGAAAAAAATTCGAGCTCTCACTAAATAAACTATTATCAGGAATCCATATTTGATATGTAATGTCTTTTTCATGAAATATTAAACTCCAACATACAACACATGAAACACTTACTCCAGATGGAATAAAACATATACTCACAACAATAATCCAAATTTCACGTCTTTAATTTCATTCATTTGTAAATATTCAACATAAAATACATCAAATCCTTCTCAAGAAACCTATAAACACCTCCAACTATTATGATAATAATTTAAGGGGCCTAGAAGGCATAAAGCATTTTATTAGATACCTCTAAATGAGTATCATCCTTATGAATAAATACAATGAACATATAATTGTTATGATATAGATAATGAACTGATGAGATACCTCTCATGTATCTCCTTACATATCACGTTCTACAACCAAACAAAAATAAAAAACCCATGTCACCCAAAAAATACCCCACGCAACCAAATCGTCACCCCATAATAAGAATAACACCTCATCACCATTAATGGTCCACAAACCACTTAAATTCCATCCAAACAACCCCACAATGATAACAAACTCCACATATCCCAAGCCAAGAATGGTCAAAACTAAATCAAACACTTGAATTACAATAAAAACTGTGGAAATAAATGTTTCATATCAAGAAATTTTCCTCCCCAAAATGAACTAACTCTGAAAATATATTTCAAAAATATAATTATAAATTTAGTAATTATTAGGGAATATGTTTTTTCATCTTCATATAAAAGAATCATTATTTGACACCACATCAAAAATGAAAATAACATTTCAGAAATTATTAAGATCAAAATATAACATTATTTAAAGAAATTTAATATTAATGTCCAAAAACTACTTTAGGTACCAAATAGACATGCGAGTCTCTTTCAATCCCAACTACTCTCGGAAATGAACCATTACATGACAACACAGAGTAATGGAATGGTTTGTTCAATTAGTACCTTATATCAATGAACCAAGAAATTGACTATCCCTCAATAATGTGGTGTCATCAATGATATCCAACTCTCCAAATTCAATGATATTGTAGTTTTAGTTCCTTAACTGGGTAAGACATGAAACGAAAAAGACCTCAATATATAAATGTATAATTACTGACATCCAATACATTGTTCCCCATTATTCATTATAATCTCCCAATTCCCATTGAATATTTTAGAATGCTAACACCCCTCAAAACAAATTCCACCCTTATCTAGGGTAGACCACAAAAAACCCATGTTCTTTAATCTAAAACTATGGGGGCCTTTTCCTATGATATATTTAGTCAATATGAAAGTCATTTCCCATCCTCATCAACTCTCTAAAAAATTGTATTTTCTAATTCATTCTATTAACCTTGATGAATATTAAATAACCATCTGGAAAAATGTAGAATGCCACATTCTTGGATAAAATTCATCACTCAAAATCATGATAATGGACATGTGATAATATATTTTGAAGGTAAATCTTAATTTTTTAGCTTACTCATTTACATCCAAAATACATTTCATATTTTTGTATCATGTCCATTACTGTCTATATGGTCTGAACAATCTTCACATATACATTTATGTGTAATGAAATGCTAAGAAACAATTCGTAGCTGAAAGAAAATTATGATCCCCTTAGGTTAATGTTTTGAAACAAGTAATATTTATAGTGATCATAGTCCTTGATAATCCATTATTGGTAATCAAATCTTCTATAAACTATCACAATATGAAATATACTACACACGACTCATCGATCACCAAAATATGAACCAACATCATTTGTCAGTTCACTATCACCCAAACTACACCACAAAAAAACAGATCCATGGGTTTTCCATGTAATTAAATACATAGGATTTTTATACCATTTTATCCAAGAATTTCTTAAAATTAAAACATCCCACATAGAAAATGTTACAGCACTCTATCTTTTTAAAAAACTGTCAATTTTTTATATTCAATTCTACCATATATTTCATCTATGACCAACAATTATGTCTCATTAATCCATGATACATCTTAGTGACCCCATGATGAACCAATAATTGTGAGATATGAAACTCACAATGTATTCCATATCATAATTTCAATTGAATCGACAGGCTTCCTTAAAGAAACATCAATTTCATACCTTCTTCTATGTATCCCACTATAGTAGCACTATGGCTTACATGATAAGATATATCCTCTTCATATACAACTAATAGGTGAAAGAAACAAACATATTTTTTCATGGATGATTCTATAGGAATATTACAGTAGAAAATATGATCACTACTATCTCCAACATCAGGATGAATTTTTGAAAGCTCCTCCATCGATTTCTAAACATTAGTGAAATATTTAATTACATCTCCTTGGTACATATAAATCAACAAATTATCAATGAATTTTTCCTTTATTATGTTTTATGTGTCAACAATATGTTAATAAATAATAAAATCCATCTTACACCACTTTCAAAAATAAAAATAATACATATAAAATATATATTTTAGCCACTTGTGCTTTAGTAAAACATAAAATATTTCACCGATAACATAAAATGTGAATGTAAAATCATAAACCCGGCCAATGTTATCTATATATGATTGATGTCATTATTATTATCATGGGGACATGACTACATAAAACCATAAGATACCACATGTTTTTTCTACATCAATTAGAATCGCAATCCTAGATTTGAAGCATCATAGAAAACAACAAATATCACACCATTCTTATGAAACTATATAACATGGTGACTAGAAAAACAACTTTTTATGTAATCCAATAAAACAAAGATGTTTTGACTAAATAAAACATCTTATTCATTCCTAGTGAAAGATCTCGGCAGGGTTGTAGTCTAAGATAAACTATTCAAAATAATGTATAATTATAAAAAAGGGAACTCTTATTGAATGAATATTCATCATTACAGAGAGTTTATGAGGAAGAAACATCCTTTTTTTATTTAATACTTATATATCCATACCATATAAAGTAATTACATTTCTAGTAAGATGCACCTCTCATATCCAAAACAAGATCTTGGTTATCAATCTAAGAGCTGATGTTGTGGTTGGACCAATAAGATAGATCTGTGGTGCTTGTCAAGATCATTAGATGACTTCGATTGAGTCATGAAATAATATATGAACATTATCTTGAATTAGTCCAATATATAATGTCATATGTTTTAGGTGATTCCATGAATAAAAATGAAGTTTTCATTAAACCTATCAACTTAATCATGAACTCATTGTTTCTAAATGGTTAACTAAATATAGTATTCATAATTTTCTTATCCTTAACCTAAATATGAGGACATAGAGACCATAAGTCAAATATCAAAAACCATATTTCAATATGAAGCTATTCAAATCAATCATTCATAATTAGAAGGGTGTCATTTATATTAACAATTACCTTATTAAATATTTTATTGAATATGTGAAACCATAGACCACTATCTAATTACTTGTGGAATACCACTGGAGGACCTAATGGAGAAACATTGGGTATGATGAAATCCCTATACATCATATCAACCACTTCAATCCATAACTCCTACACCATAGTTGGTGTTATTTAATATGGATCCATCATAATAATAGATGCTTGGAGTGGTTTGTCTATTATAGACCCAATGTCATGTTGATGTATTATTTCCATTTCTTAATCTGGGATAAAACTATATAAATATTCTCTAAACCAAGGAAAATCACTCGTCTAACCATATACTGACATCTGCCACAACTAAGGAAAATAGTCTCCACATTCATACAACCCATATGACAAAGAAATTATTCATCAAACTCCACTCAGTGTCTTAAAACATTGAAAAAATAAATTATATATAAATAGTTGATGAATGATTTAATAGAATATATATGATCTGTGATAAAGATATCACTATATGTATGTATCTACAGTATCGGGCAATCATCTATAGAGTTGCGATTTTATAACACCAATGGACAACACTAAAATTTATCAGATAATATTACCTGATCTCTAACCCTAATAGATTACACGAAGTCCACTAGATGCATCCCAAAAATTAGTCCCACGACACAGACCAAATTATGGGAAGTAAGGAGTTTGAATATCCTAGATCAAAAAATGAACACACACTTGAATATTAATAATTGATTATACCTCTAGAAACATTAGACCATACTCTCACAACTACCTCAAGTGTGTGCATATTAAAATGATATCACCAGTGAATTTATATTTTCTTCTACAAATAACATAATCTAGTCTTGGTACCCCAAAAATTGTTCCATTTCAAGGTTTCCATATTCAACCACCATGTACCCCTGACCCTGGGGAAATATGGATACTAAAAAAAAGATTGACAATAAATTTTGCTAAAACACCATTGGAGGAAATATCTTCTAAGTAAATGGTTACATAACTCCAAACTAAAATAATCTTATATTTTAATTTATACAATGATATTATAGTTACCAGGTCCCTATAAAACCATCTTTTAATATGGTTATCCCAAAAAATTTAATGAAATATAACTACCCAATAAAATATGAATATGTATGATGTAATTGACTCCCAACTGATCAATAACATAACTTCAAAACACATATGTCCAACTACCTAATGATCTTCTTCTAGGGACACCATTCAGATCAATCTCATGATGTTTAACCCCTGTATATCTTGTATACTCAATAACCTCCTCTTTCACATGGGCCTCATGGTATATATAAATCTTAAACGATGTTACTACAAAAATGATAATTTTATGAAAATTATGACAACCCTGCTTTTATGAGAAACTTAATCATGATTTATTACATAAAACATCACTTGATAAAACAAGAAGATCGAGAGGTTTAGTGTATTTGGGGCTTATTATCATTAAATAAAAACATAAAACATGAAATTCAACTTATTTATTGAAAACTTCCTTTACATGACCACTACATTCCTTCATACTTAGCATTGCATGAGATAACCTGAGGACATGCATAAGAAAAGGGTGAGCTATAAAGACGAGTTAGGGAATACACATGGAATAACATGAGTAGTACATTACATGTTAAAAATTAGGCATATAAAAAGAGAAAAAGAGAAACATGAACATAAAGGCACGATAAAGCGTGATAATCATAACATGGAAATGTGGCAACCACACTTAACATGAAATTATCATGAGCCAAGGCTCATTTCACATATAGAATGAGTAAATCTTCATTACACATGAAGCATGAGTAACCCTCGTTGCACATTAATTATCATGATTCAACACTCATTTCACATGACGTATCATGATACTATACTTTACCCAATTCATTGTAGCTCTATAAGGTCTCACCCTTCTTAAACATTTCATTTCATGCATAAGTGTTCCACATAGATCATAAAACATGAATTCATAAAACAAAATAATTTATTCCATGATAAAATAATGTTGAATTCATACATGAATGTTTATAATCAATAAGTAATTTTTCATAAATGTGAATACCCTTTATGGAGAAATGGACATGGTATTCACTACACAATGACTTTGGCTTAGAAAATCAGGGCGATTTCGACAGCGTAACGACGTGACATAAGAATTCATAAAAATGGTTGATGAGAGAGAAAGGGGTCCCTCATCATATTTAAATGTAATGGACAGTAATTAGGTCATATAGATACATGTCCCAACAATTTTAATTAAATTTATATTCATTATACAAAAGTATTTCTTGAATATAAATGAAGAGAGAGAAGTTCCTTTCAGAATTTCAGCATAGTAACGGGTGTACATGGGAGTCATTTAATGAGAGAGAAAGGGGTATCCCATCATTCAATAAATAAGAGAGAAGTATGGGGGACGTACGATACCACACCCCATCATTTATAATTTAAATTAAAAGGGTATAACAATATGAAGAATATTTTACAAAAATGAGAATGGATGAAAAAACCCTTACTTGGAAGTGTGCGTCCAATGGATTGAGAGTGGCTTGTGAGAGGCTTATTGGGAGATTGGGGAACCTTGGGAGGATTCTGGAGAGAGTAAGGTAGATGTTGGACGAACTCCAAAGGCCTTGAATGAGAACGAAGTGGGAGCTTGGGTGGGTTTATATAGGAAAGGTGAGGGAATTCTTTATTATTTAGGTTTGGAACCCTTATATTAAATTAATCCAAACCACAAACCATCACATGGTTTTTGCCCATGTTTTATGGAAAAGGGAAGAGGAAAACAACATTTTATAAGGCCAATGTCCGAAATTCTTATAATAAGGAGTTTTCTTATGTGGAGGTGAGTCACACTCCCATGGAAAATAATTTTAAAAGACAAGATGTTTATTAATTCTTGAGGGGTCCATTAATGCTTTGAAAAGTATGACAATCAAACCCAAAATCACATTATTTTAATTCTAAAACAAATATTGGACGAACATTAAGCTTATAGTATTTTATTACATCACTATTGGGTCATTATGATGTCATAAAACACATTATATATTTAAACGGTATTTAATTTTTACACAAAAATTTTACTGTCTCAGAAAATTATGAAAAATTCACCATTGGATAATTTCAAAGTTTTGATTCCAGAAATAACATTTATTTATCTAAATAATTTTCTAAATATGTTAATTTTCACTTTTAAAATAAAAACCGACATTTATCAAAAATTCACAGGTTTTGACGAAAATAGCTTTCAAACCATAATGAAAATTACAATTGCATTCATAAAATTATATGATCATTTATATAATATAAAATTAATTTAATAATAATAATAATAATAATTTATTAAAATATTATTTAATTCAAAAATCCATTAATTTAATAAAATTTTATTCTTAATTAAATAATAATTAAAAACAGTATTTGCACTTTAAAAACTATTTACAATGTATTAATAATGACAATAAAGTATATTCCATATTATATATAAAAAATAATATACATGAACATAGTACTAGCTATTTGTTACATAACCCCTTAAAACAGCCGCATATGAACTAAGGATATGGTGTGCGATGGTGACCGACTCTTGGGGTGGCTTGGATAACATCGCTCGAGTGGTAATCTTTATCAACTTCCACTTTTTCCATAGATGATCACATTCGAGCTTGACATGATTATGCTCATCTTGGGATTGGTCAAGAGTGAAGCACAAGGATGCCACCACTTTTCTGAGCTCCGACAAATGGGCTTCGTATGCAGCAATTCTACTAGATGAGTCCATCACTTCCTTTATCTGACTAAATTGGATTTGTTAAAGCCCTATATTTATAATATTCATGTGATCATTGTTCAACAGCTATATTAGAAATGGTCAAAACTCTTAATATATAACCAAATAAGTTGACATTTTATATAAACATAAAGAGACATTTAATTAGATCAAGTGGGATTTCCATTAATGAAACATTGGGTCGTTACAATATTCCCCACATAAAAAAAATTTCCCTTGAAATTTCCTTTTCCCACACTAAAACAGATGTGGGTAACTCAATTTCATCATTTCCTCCGATTCCCAAGTTTCTTCTTCAAAATTCTAGTTTCGCCACAACACCTTGATGAGGGGCATTGTCTTATTTCGTAGAACTTTTTCTCTACGATCTATGATCATCAGTGTTTTCGCCACCTAAGAAATATCATCTTCCAATTGTACCACCTTAGAAGAGAGTACATGTGAAGGTTCATGTATGTACTTCCTTAAGAGGGATACATGAATGACATCATGTACTTTGGCCATGGTTGGTGGAAGTGGTAGTCGATAGGCCACAGCCCCAACACGAACAAGAATCTCGAAGGGGCCGATGTACCTTGGACTTAACTTCCCATTCATTCAAAAACCTCATGACCTCTATCCACGGTGATATGCATAGAAAAACCATGTCTCCAACTTTAATCTCAAGGTCGCATCGACAATTATATCCATAACTCTTCTGTTGACATTGAGATGACTTGATATGCTACTGAATGGTTTTCACCTTCTCCACCATTTCCTCGACCATTTCATGTCCAATAAGCTTACGTTCACAGACCTCATCCCAACATGTCGGTGTTCTGCACCTTTTCCCATACATGTCTTCATATGGTGCAATTTGGATACTCTAGTGGAAACTATTATTATAAGAGAACTCAACTAGAGGAAGATGTTTATCCCATCCTCCTATAAAGTCTATTGAGCATGATGTCAACATGTCCTCATGTGCTTGGATAGTCTATTTGGATTGGCCATCAGATTGAGGATGATAAGCCATACTGAAGTTCAGTTCAGTATTCAGAGCATGTTGATGACTCTTCCAAAACGTAAATGTGAATCTTGGATCTTGGTTAGACACAATAGATAGTGGTACTCCAAGCAACCTTACCACTTCATTGATATATATCCATTACAGATGATCCATTGATAAATCCTCCCGAATAGAAATAAAGTGTGAATTCATTGTAAGACGATCCACAATAACCCAGATTGCATTGTTGCCTTTGGGTTTCCTTGGATGTCTGGTGACAAAGTCCACGGTGATGTTCTCTCATTTCCATTCTGGTATGGGTAATGATTGCATCATCCCATTATACTTCTGCCTCTATACCTTCACTTTCTGGGACACCAGGCACTTTGATGTATATTCAACGATCTCCTTATTTATATTATCCCACCATAATATTTCTCAGAGATCTTGTTACATCTTTGTGTTCCCTGGGTGAATAGAGAAATTTGTACTATGTGCATCAGCCAAAAGTTCCTTATTCATCTCCGGACTCAATGGAACACATATTCATTTCCCAAACTGCACAATTCCTTCTTCATTAACATTAAACTCTAAGGATTTCCCTTTTTGATAGCATCCACTTTTTCCTGAATTCCCACATCATCTTTTTGAGCATCCTTTAACCTTTCAAAAAAAGATGGTTCAGAAATAATTTGTGAAAGGATTTATGATGTTACCTTCTTTATGATTCCCATTACATCTTCATAATGTCTAAGAAGATTAGATCCCTCTCAATTCTCATCATTGATAGAATCGCTGGGTCCTTTCTACTTAGGGCATGTACCACCTTGTTCGCTTTCCTAGGGTGGTAATGTATTGAAGATTCATAATCATTGATGGGATCTATCAATATTCTCTTGTGCATATTAATCTCTTTCTCTGTGAATATATATTTAAGACTCTTGTGGTCAGTATATATCTCACATTTCTCCCCATAGAGATAATGCCACCAGATTTTCAAGGCAATGATCACCACTTCTAACTCCAGATCATGCGTTGGATAGTTTCTCTCATGGATTTTCAACTACCTTGAGGAATATGATATCACTTTATCATTATGCATCAGCACAACGTGTAAGCCCTTCATCTAAGCATCACTAAAAACCACAAAATGTTCCCCAATTGTGGGTAATGTGAGCACGAGTGTAGTGATAAGCCTCCTTTTCAACTCCTTCAAACTTTCTTCGCATTCATCACTCCCAGCAAACATTACTTGCTTCCAAGTTAGCTTGGTAAGAGGGTTAGACAATCATGATAAATACCTCACAAATCGTTGATAATATCCAGTAAACCCCAAGAAGCTATGGATATCCATTACTGATGTTGGCCTCGGCCATCCCTCAATTGCATTTGTTTTAGAGGGATCCACATATATCCAATTGCTTGTGATGATATGACCCAAAAATGAGACTCTATCCACCAGAATTCACACTTCCTGTACATTTCATAGAGCTTCATCTAGAGAAAATTCTCTATTACAATTCTTAAATGCTCTCATGTTTCTCCTTTGTTTTCGAGTATATTAGAATATCATCTATAAAGACTACAACAAATTTGTATAGGTAATCTCTAAATACTCTATTCATTAAGTCCTTTATGATTTATAAAGAATTAATGAGTCCTAAAGGAATTATTAGGAATTAATAGCGACCGTATCTTGTGCAAAAAGGAGTCTTGGTGATGTCTTCCTTCTTCACACTGACATGATAATATCACAACTGCAAGTCCACCTTGGAGAAGAATTGTGCTCAACACAACTGATCGAACACGTCATCAATTCGTGGGAGAAGATAATTGTTCTTTATCGTGATTTTGTTGAGCTCATGATAATCGATGCAAAGCCGCATTGACCCATCATTCTTCTTGATGAAGAGGACTGGTTCACCCCATGGTGAAGCACTTGGGGTTATAAAACCTTTATCTAGATTCTCTCTTAGTTGTTTCTTCAGCTCTTCAAGATCTACAAAAGCCATTCTATAAGGTGTCTTGGATATTGGTAAAGCCCTGTGTATAAGTTCAATTGAGAATTCAACATCTCTTCTAGGAGAAAGACCAGACAGTTCCTTGGGAAACACTTGAGCAAATTCCCTCACAATAAGCATTTTTTCAAGGATGCTTTCTTCCTTGGACTCAATCATATGAGCTAGATACGCATGCTCATAGGGAAGTAATATCCAAGCTTGAGATGATGGAGCTAAAGTATATTCATCTTCCTCCTTACACTTGAAAAGTATTAGGGGTTGATTCTTTATATGGAGTGTGATTTCCCTCTCCCGACAATTTATGTTGGCTCTATATAAGGAAAGCCAATACATGCAAAAAATTGCATCAAATTCCACCGGAGGGAGTGTGACGAGGTTCTTCGGGAAATTCAATCCATAGATTATAACAGATGAGGAATTATATTCATGTGATGCAATGATTTCAAAATTTTCCGTAGTCACCAAAATATTCACTTCCATGATTTGTGGGGGTGCTGGGATTATTCTACTAAACTTTCGAGATATGAAATAATTTTTAGTACCTGAATCAAAAAGTAAGTTCGATATTCTTGAATGAATAACTAGCGTACATATCACCACTTCATTGTCGGGGATCACTTCAGCAGAAGTTATGGAAAAATCTCTTCCTTGTTACCTAGGAGGTTGTTGGTTGCTTCCGAAAACCCTTGGATTAGGGAACTGATTTTCAAAATGCACCGGTTCTTTGAATTTTTATCATTAAACAACATATTGAGGTTCGAACAGAGCGTTATTCTACTCTGTCGCAGCCGCGTGCCTTTCTTTCAAATAGTTACCAGCTAGGTGCCCTTCTCATCCACACCTAAAGCATTTCCTCGTCCTTTGAGATAGTTTCCAGGGTGCTTCTTTCTGCACTTTTGGAAAGTGGGGTGCTGGATCTTCTTAGCGATGTTGGATTTATCCATCGGACCGCCAGCATTGAATTACACCTTATGCTTCTTGTCCCAATGATACCCATATGATTCCCCGATGTCTATTTAGTCTTTGAGGGAACATCGGACAATTTCCTCATATATATCGAAGCCACAGATCGCTAATGCTTTCTGCAGGATAGGATTCAGCCCACAAAAGAAGCGTTAAACTTTTCATTCGGGGGTAACGACAAATCTGGAAGCATATCGTGTAAGCCTTGTGATGTTTTCCTCACATTCTCCAACAAATTCTTCTTCTTTTTGGTTTAGGTAAAGGAAGTCCCTTTCCATCTTAAGCTGGAGGTAGGCGGAAAATATTTATCAAAAAACATCTTCCAGAAATCCTTCCATTCCAACACCTTGATTTCCTCCTTAGGCTTCGTATTTTTGATCAACTTCCACCATTGATCAGCTTCACCCTCCATACGATAATCCGCCAGGGAAACCATCTCTTGTTAGAAACACTGAAGTATGGAGAATATCTTTTCAATGTAGTTTATCCATTTTTCAACGATCATGGAATCGGATGATCCACTAAAAGTAGGAGGCCTTTGTCTTTTGAAGCTCTTGATAGCGACTTGTTCTTTCTTAGAAGGGGTTGAATATTTTACTTGACCTGTGTTTCTATTCAAAACATGAGTTACCTGAGAGCGAAACGTGACAATGTTCACGATTCCTGCTCCCATTGGATTGGGCATCTCGTTAGTACAGTCATCACACTGATATTCACAACGGTTGTTAGCTTGAGTCCTCCTATTACCGGCCATTGGCGGGAATAAAAGGAATGTTAGGGGTAACACATAAAGGGCAATCCAAAGACAAAAGTTGATGACTTATAAATAAACTTTTACTTCCTTAACTCATGAGTCTATAGGCTTCAATCTAGGTTTTTCATGAACTACTTTATAAAATATATTCTTAGGGGTTTTTTTAATCCCTTAATAAGGGTTCAAACTAATCTTGGGAATTTACAAAAGAATATCCCTCGAGAGTGTCATAACCAAGAGTGAAGCAAGGCCCGTTGTCATGCACCAGTTCCCGTTTGAGTCTAGCTCAAAGCGGTGTTTTCTGGTTTTACCCCTAGCATACATCTGTTCCAGAGCCGCCTCTACCTGCTCTTATCCAGACAGGGATGTATATGCTTGATAAACCACTTACTCAGTACTTACCAAAAGTAAGGGATGTTTTTATTATACTTATTCTTGTCTCCAAGGCTTTATTAGGGTTTTCTAATCCTAATCCCAAAAATAACTAAACCTATCCTCTGATACCAACTATGACAAACCTGCTTTTATTACAAACTTAAAAATGATTTATTAAATAAAACATCACTTGATACAACAAGATGATCGAGAGGTTTAGTGTCATTGGGACTTAGGATCATTACATAATAACTTAAAACATGAAATACAACTTCTTTATTGAAAACTTCCTTCAAATGACCACTACATTCCCTCGTACCTAGCATTGCATGGGATAACCTGAGGACATGCATAAGAAAAGGGTGAGCTATAAGGCCTAGTAAGGGAATACACATGGAATAACATGAGGAGTAAAATAGGTGTTAGTAATTAGGCATATCAAAAGAGCACAATAAAAACATGAACATAAAGTCATGATAAAGCATGATAATCATAACATGGAAATGTGGCCACAACACTTAACATGGAATTAGCATGAGGCAAGGCTCATTGCACATAGAGAATGAGTAAACCCTCATTGCACATGAAGCACGAGTAAAACCTCATTGAACTTGAATTATCAAGATTCAACACTAATTTCACATGATGAATCATGATACTAAACTTTACCCAATTAATTGGAGCTCTATATGGGCACAACCTTCTTAAACATTTCATTTCATGCATAAGTGTGCAACATTGATCATAAAACATGGATTCATAAAACATAATCATTTATTCCACAATAAAGGAATGTGGAATTAATACATGAAAATTTATAATCAATATGTACATGTGCATAAAGGAGAATACCCTTTATGGAGAAATGGGAATGGTAATCACTACACAATGACATTGTCTTTGAAAATCGGTGCGATTTTGGCAGTGTAACAACATGACATAAGAATTCATAAAAATGGTTGATGAGAGAGAAAGTGGTTCCTTATCATATTTAAATGTAATTGACAGTAAGGAGTTTATATATATACATTTTCCAAAAATTGTAATGGAATGTAGATTCATGATACATAAGTATTGCTTGAATATAAATGAGGGGAGAGAAGTTCCTTTCAGAATTTCGGCATAGTAACGGGTGTACATGGGAGGCATTTAATGAGAGAGAAAGGGGTATCACATAATTAAAACAATAAGTGATCAGTATGGTAGAGGTTATAAACCATACCCCAGCATTTATAGTTGTAATTAAAATGGCATAACAATATGAAAAAAAATTGGACAAAATTGAGAAAGGAAGAAAAAACCCTTACTTGGAAGTGTGTTTTCAAAGGCTTGAGAGTGGCTTATGAGAGGCTTCAAGGGAGCTTGGGAAACCTTGGGAGGATTATAGAGAGAGTATAACAGAGGATTCATGAACTCAAAAGGCTTTTAGTGATGAGGAAGTGGGAGATTGGGTAGGTTTATATAGGAAAGGTGAGGGAATTCTTTATTATTTCGTTTTGGGAGCCCTTATATTAAATTAATCCAAACCACAAACCATACCATGGTTTTTACCCATGGTTTTTGGAAAAGGGATGTGGAAAAAAATATTTTATATGTCCAAAGTCCGAACATCTTACAATAATGAGGTTGCTTATGTGGAGGTGAGTCACACTCCCATGGAAAATAATTTAAAAAGACAAGATGTTTAATAAGTCGTGAGGGGTCCATTAATGCATTGAATGGTAAGACAAACGAACCAAAAATCACATTATTTTAATGGTAAAACATATATTGGATGAACATAAAGCTTATAGTACTTTATTACATCACTATTGGGTCATTATGATGTCATAAAATACATTATATATTTAAACGGTATTAAACTTTTAACCAAAAATTTGACTGTGTCATAAAATTATGAAAAATTCACCGTTGGATAATTTCGACATCTTGATTTCAGAAATAACATCTATTTTATCTAAATAATTTTTTAAATATGGTAATTTTCTCTTTTAAAATAAAAACCGACATTTATCGAAAATTCACTGGTTTTGACAAAAATGGATTTCAAACCTTAATAAAAATTACAATTGCATTCATAAAATTATATGATCATTTATATATAATAAAACTAATTTAATAATAATAATAATAATATTTTATTAAAATATTTTTTAATTCAAAAATACCTTATTTTAAAAAAATAGAATTCTTAATTAAATAATAACTAAAAACACTATTTTCACTTTAAAAACTATTTACAATGTTTCAATAATGACAAGAAGGTATATTCATTTTTAAATACAAAAAATAATGTACATGAACATAGTACAAGAGATTTGTTACATAACCCCTTAAAACATACGCATATGACCTAAGGGTAAGGTGTGCGATGTTGACAGACTCTTGGGGTTGCCCAGATAACATCGCTCGAGTGGTAATCTCTGTCAACATCCACTTTTCCCGTAGACGGTCCCGTTCAAGTTTGACATGATGAATCTCAGATTGGGATTGGTCAAGACTGAAGCGCAAGGATGCCACCTCTATTCCGAGCTCTGAAAAATGGGCTTAGTATGGGGAAATTCTACTGGATGAGGCCATCTCTTCCTTTTTCTGAGTAAATTGCATTTGTTAAAGTCCTATAATTATAATAATCATGTGATCACTGTTCAACGGATATATTAGAAACGGTAAAAATTCATAACATATAACCAAGGAAGTTGACATTTTATATAAACATAAAGAGACATTTAATTATAACAAGAGGGATTTCCCTTAATGAAACATTGGGTCATTACAAAAATACTCCTCTAAATTCTTAGTTTTAGTCTCATTATATTTCAAATCATTTTTTTAATGAAAATTAAGTATGTTAAATTTATCCAAATCTCTTATATTCTCATGGTCCCCTACTAATGTATGATAATCTCTAGCCACATGAAAAAACTAATTTTAATGAACTCAAAATTGTATGTAGTTAAATGTAATGATCTCACCTCAACAATAATGAGTCCTTTTGGAAACCAATTATATTTTACCTCCATTGAAATTAGGATATATATAACTTAATATATTCTAATATAAAACAACTCACCATATGTTTGAATAGAAAAAAAATAGATAATGATCTTATCAAATAGATGTATTGTCTGTAGATCCATTCCATTATCCTTTATAAACATGAAAACACAACCTATGAACGGAACACAATTACCCCTACCTTGGTTTATCCACTACTATCCAGTTGATCCTATATAGCTCTACAATATTGGAAATCTAATCTTAAATAAAATAAGATGCACATAATTTATTTCTAGGTTGTATTCCCAAAACAAAAGAAGGAAATCCATGCTATGTATCATAGATATTAATAATTGGTTTATTTAATAAATTTATTTAATCAATTACCTACCAGAAATAACCATGTTAACATATGAATAAAATAATTCATAATTTTTTATAACTCCCCTGGATCTCTAAATGAAAATCATGTCCACCACATGTGGTCATGTGATGATTTATGAGTCATTGAATATATCCTAGGGGGTTAAATCATATTTCCTAGCATGTATCCATTATCCATTTAATTTACAAAGTTATATAGAAAATTTTCACCTACCAACTAAATATATCCTTATACTAATTACCTATATACTAAAAAAATCACTCAACCAACACCATTCAAACTCTTGGTCAAAGCCCCTTCTACTAAATGATACCCACATAGGGTGATAATTATTATGGAGAGATACCCCCTACAAGTCGATCTTACAGAATGCCAATCATTTGTGAAAAGTAATAGGGGTATAAAACCTCACTCATGGAAGGGATTACCCTATATGAAATATCGACTAGGGAGATTTAAAAAAACAATCATTAAATAAACCTATATTTTAATATAAAATTTCACCTTAATCAAACCCAAAGTATTTAAATAATTATAACACATACAATTTCAAACATGATGCAATTAAAAGGGAAAATCATTGTAAAAGTGAATCAACAATAGCACTAATCAATGGAATCATTATCTATATTGGTCCCCAAATCCCACATGAAATCCTAATAAAAATATTTTCTATATAAGGTGTGCATAATATTATACTATGTTTGATTATTCTCATAGTGTCATGTTCACTTGTTAAAAGAACAAAATATTATTCTAGTTAATAAACATAATATCAAACAAGATCCTATGTGAGTAAAAAAACATTACCAACCACACTATGTGTCACTCACCAAATAAAGGATACAATATAATAACATAGTATCATGATTAAAAAAACCTTAACCCACTACCAATTCCACACTTAATTTAACACCGATGGACCAATTTATAGGGTCATATAGTCTCATCTATTAAATATATATCACATCAAATCCAATTATCTATAATGATGGTTCAGATGTATCAATATCGTCCCGACCATCATAAGTAATGGGATCTAGTTTCACCATATGTCATCAGCACATCACAAGTCACCTATGAATTATTTCTATTACTATGTATCTCTCTCAAATAAACGTAGGCTATCAAACCACATCTATATATATAAACTGAGATATAGGATATCATGAACATAGGGGATATCATCTTCATTCCTCCCTCCTACAACGTATGACCACCACACCATATCACATCACATCAACGACTCAAAAAATAACATATCTCCAAAAAACAATACCTATATTAAACATATAGTTTAACTAAAAAAGTTACATACATCATCAAAACTATTGAATGAATTCTAGGGATGAACGAGTAGCCAGATATATGTATCACCAATATCCAGGGTGTTGGGGAAAGAACCCAAAACATTGAACCTCTTTTATTATTATTTTTTTCTATCTCGGTGGTGAAAATTTATAAATAATGAAATATGGATGATATATTACTAGAAAACAACACCACATGTTGTTAAAAAAACAAAACTAGAGCCCCATGCAATTCCATGTCAATAGAACACACCATATATCACAAATTTTATCATCACTAGATAGAACACACCACATAACCAGTACATAAGTCCACACATTCAGTTTTTTTCCATAGATATCATATTTATATGTTTAATAATTTTTTAAAAATAACCATTTATTATGCATTTAATTTCACATTCACAAAAACATTTATTTTCTATTCAGATTAATTTAACTAATTAAAAAATATTAAATTCCTTCAAATTTATATATATTTTAAAAAACATAATATTTTATTTAATTATAAAATGTCGTTACTTTAGTAACTTGGAAGCTATTATGAACACACTAAGAATTATATCATCATTCCTATGTTAGTTATCCCCAGAACACTACCTCCCCCAACCCACATCACCATAGTAGCCATTCATCGTATACACTGCATATCCCAACCTCTAAAAAACGCAACCCCTACACATATTTGGTCAACCTGTCCCATGAAAACCAAAAAAATTCCAAACACATCCACTACATCCCATAATCCTACCTCACTTATTTTCATAGCCTAATAGGTTACTAATATATTTGAACAAAATACCACAAAAAACAAGGACACAGAAAAAGTAAAATTGATAAAGTTAATTCATCTCTTCTTAGAACTTTTTTTCATGGGATATCATTATATCACTTCTTCTGTTATCATGGACATATTCAATTAAATAATATATTCTATTACAAAAAATTTATTAAAAGAATTTAAATTTTTTTTCATTTTATTCCAACTTATTTAAACAAACAAAATAGTAAACATATCACAAAATTGTCTAAAAAATGCTAATATATTCCATGACTATTAGCATTAGCGTCAAGGTTATAAAATCATAATTAAAAAGGAATAAAATTATAAATAAAAAAAATGTACTCAATGTCACCATTAATTTTATGTTTTTTAAAAATAATTTTTTTTATTATGAACATTACCAACCTCCAAATCGATGTAAAATTCATTAAATCACCACATGTTGCATGTAAAAAAGGATACAATAAGGATAACCAACCACAACTCTGAAATATGTTTTATTGAACCCCATAGTTCAGAGAGGATATAAATCAAAATCCATAATCACATGAGGAATATAAGATTCAATGGGAACCACATCAAATTTTAATAAAAAATATATACTGATGGCCCCAACAAGAAAGAATCCCCATAGTGAATCCTTAAATAAATAATATAAATAATCAATGAAAATTAATGATGATATCAAAACCAATTACCATAAAAAACCTATAGTTCCCAAAGATTATGGATTTAGTAATTTAATAAAAATTTTATGATGGGGTCTAGCGTTCACCTAAAAGTGATATCATTTAGTTCTGTGTGAAGGAATTCAAATGATCATCAAACATAGTAATAAAACTTTATATTTCTTGATTCATTTCATGAATTCCATATTCATGATGTTAATTCCAGGAGGTCTATGAAATTCCAATAGAAAATCCATTATAAGACTCAATTTATTTGACCCTACGATATATAAGAAGATTCATTGATCAGTTCTATGAATGAACTATTGTTCTGAATCCCACATTCACATTATAGGTTAATTTATTCTAGTATTCTACTTCTATATAAAATCCACATGCTAGACTATCCACATGATATAAAACACATATTAACTCTGTGAATTCCAATTTTATGACCCAAGATAAATTTTTCTATATAACTACTTTATACCTCAAATAATTTCGTATTCAACCTCCAAAAAACATATCATCCAAAAAATACATAATTTAATGATCTCTAGAGGCACATGGTTTCACAACATCACACCTACAATGTATAATTTAATAAAACATATTAACAAGGTTGACCTATTAATTTCATTTCTAAATTCATTATTGTTTTAGAAATGTTTTTACCATGTTTAGGTAAATTTTTTTTGTGTACCTTTAGTGATCTATGATTCAGTTTAAATAATAACATAAATATATCATATCAAATATAACTAACAATAAAATAAATTTTATTATTTATAAAAATATATTAATTTTTTTACGTATTTTCACATATTAATTCATAAAATAAATTTTTAGACTTGTAAGTATTGGTTATTTGGATAACCAAACATGAATATACCATAATTCAATGAGTTATTATGGTTACGAAAATAATTATTTTGAAATTATATCATTATTATAAAAAGACAAATATATAATATAGAATTTTTTAGAAAAAAATGAAAAAATAATTATTTTCTCATTATAACTAAAAAAACAAGATGAAAAAGATATATATTAAAACCTATTGTAATTATTCATAAAATTGAAAAGTATGTATTTATTTTTAAGTTAATGTGAGGAATAAAATTTGGATTTTAATTTTCATCTTAATAATACTGATTATGTCATATATTTAAAATTAATTTTACAATTCAATTATTCAGATAAATGAATAATGGTGGTGATGTATATTTTATGTTTTATATTCTTTGGGTGGTGGTCTTCATGAATTAGGATCTATAATATACTTTTCTTGTGGATGTAAATTATAAAATATTTTTTTATGAAAATTTAAAGACACATTTTTTAGAATACTAATTCAAATGTTATCATATTAATATTCTTGGGATGGGTTTTCATATGATAAAAAACAATAAATTTATAAGTATTTAGTAATAATAAAATGAGGATATAGAACATCCAACTAATGAACTCCATAGAATTGAAGTACTAAAGATGTATTGCAGTTACTGTCACACCCAGTTTTTCTTGTTATTGTTTTGACCAAGTTCATTTGAAATCCAGATACTTTTCATAGGGCATTTGTGAGAATAATGATGCATTTTTAAGTTTTATCTATGTATAATCACCCTAATTTGGGTTCCCCATTTTATATGACTTTTTAAAGAAAGGGTGGTTACATCATGATTTGGGCCAACTGTGAGTCAATTTCCAATTTCAAAAATCAAATTTTATTTTTTATAACTCATTTTTTTCAAACATTTTCACCCATTCCACATAAAACATGGCCTAAATGGATATATTTGAACTATAATATACTTTTTTACCCCTTAATACTTTATAATCATGGTGAATTGGGGTTACTTATTTAGGCAATGGGCCATCCCATTGCCCATTTCCAGTTTTAAAAATATAAAATTTATTATTTTATATCTAATTAAATATTAAATATTTTTTGGTGATTACACCTCCCACCTGAACAAAATATCTCTATCCTCACCCCCATTATATATTTTACCTTTTTCGAGCTCATAATTGTCACAGAGTGGGGAAACATTTTTAATGTCTCTCAAATAGTCTAGAATTGACAAGGTAAATTATATCATTCATAAGTCAGTTAATTAGTACTGCATTTGCCACCAATATTGTTTCCCTAGTTATTAACGACCTAAGGAGTCTCTCCAAGATGATTCAAGCCATTATATTATATATAAGGGTGCAGATCTAGTGTTATAAGAAGAGTTTTCTAGATGAAAAGGTGATATTCCTTCTCCTTTATCCTCCATCTTCTTCCTCCTTTCATTATTTCTTGGTTTTATAGTATCCCCTAGACATGATAGACTTAGGGTTCTATTATTAAATGATTTTTATGGGATTTATATTTATTTTTATCTGGTCTTCATATGTTTTGTGTTTATAAACCCTTGGATAGTGATTTCGAGTGTGCGTTTCTATTATGCCAAGGATTTAACGTTGGATATCCCTTGAAATTTCCTTTATTATTTAAGTTTCATCATTTTTATATTTTTAAAACCTAATATATATATATGTGTGTGTGTGTTTATTATTTTTTTCAGCCTTTTTATAGTTTTCATGGTGTAAAAATGGTTGTTTATGCCTTGTTTTGTGAAAGGTAGTGTTATTTTGTCATAAAAGTGCACACCAAGTGTTTGTTTAAATGTTCTGCTATCTTTCAAAACTATTTTTTGAGTTTTATAAGGAGTTTTATTGTATTTTGAACATGTAATAGTATCTTTAATTATATATGGCATTCAATTGGTGTTTTATTCCATTTCACGTTCTTAAAATAAATTGTTCTATTTAAAAAAGACATGTCATGCATTCCTTAAATTGCCCTGATGGATTTTATGTGTGATGTGTGATTTAAAATTATTTGTTTGGTTTTATAAATGAATTGGAATGATTATAAATGGTATTCTTGGGTCCTTATATGGAATCCCAATTTGGATATGTTTTTACAAACAAATGGGTTTTGGTTTACAACATGTTTTCGCCCGAGTTGTAGGAAAATGGTCTGTTTCACATCTTTATGAGAATGGTTGTGTTTTGAATTTGTAACCTGAGTATTTTAGAAGATTTATGAATTTTGTTTTCTAATTTAAATGGTGTCTATATACCTTTATAATGAGTTTTAATTCATACCATGTACAAATGTTAGTTTTGAGAATGGCTAAAAGGCCTGTTTGGGATTTGGTTTGTTTTGTAAAAATGGTTTCCATGTGTATTTCATGTTCTACATTTTATGGAAATTTTATGGTCCATAAATATTGTTTATTATTTGTTTTGGGGGCTGAAAAATATGTTTTTTTATGTTATTGATGATTTTATTCCTTTAAAGATAATCTTTAAATGGATTTTATGTGGAAGGCCTCGTGATACTCCATGAAATTGTTTTATGAATATTTTTAGTGGGTTATTGATTCGTAAAAGAAATATGAAGAAGGTTTGTGGGATGTTTGTGTGTTTATAGTTTGGGAATGGAATTTTTATGTGGATAGTGTATTTGATAATATGTGTAACATTATTGATCCCCAAAGGGAATCCCGGGTATCTAGGTGGACAGATGTGTACAAGTATGCCAGTGATTCTGTGGGGATTGGCCCCTATTTCACGTAGAATGTTTGAAGATGACAAAACTAACTAAAATAATATGATTATATTGTTAGGGGACCACTATGATACAGGTATGCTCCCTACTAGTGGCTCATGTGCATGATAAAAAATATTTATTATGGTTACTTTCACCGAGATACGAGGTACCTGGGGCTCACAACTAACTTGTGCCTAGGGGTATTCATGTGAGTTGTGCTCATTGACTATTTTGTACTATCCATAATCATACGGTGTGTTTGGTTGTTAAATTTAGAAGTGCGTGTTATTTATATAAAAGTGTCAAATCATTAAAGCATCCCTCATTAATACAATTTTCATTTTGATGTTGCACCTCTTTGAAAAATTCTTACTTGCATATTTGTTTATAAAACATGAAAGTTTTTGGCAGATAATTATTATAGAATGGAACCTAATTTTAAAAACCTAATTTTATATTTTTTATTTAAAACATTAAATATATATTTCTTTTATTTTATTGAAAATTAATTATTAATAGAATATCATGCTAACCAAATTAGTTTTAATACTCATGCATATAGTCTTCTTCTGTTTTTTACCCTTGTGCATGTTTCAGCTTGAGTTCTATCTCCATTGGAAACATGTTATCATTGTTTTAGAGAGAGGCCAGTGTTGTCACATAGAATTATATGGTTATTAGGTTTGGTCATTTGAGTTGTTGATTTAGTTATATTTTTAGTTTCTTGTACAAATAATGTTTAGTTTAATTTTTATATAAATGCATTTTCGGTTGTCCATTAATTTCTACTATTTGTATGATTGTTTATATATGAGAATGATTGTTCCCTTTTTTACTCTACTGATTCCCTTGGGTCTTTTCGTCATCCCGGGAGGATCGGGAACGCCTCTCGGGACTTGTTGTGGGATGGCCAGGGTGACCTATTCAGGGTCGAATCGGGCTGGTTCATGAAAAATGGTATCAAATGAGGTCGTCTCTTAGAAGAACATTATTTTTAGAGAGCCCTTGTTATTTGGGGATGTCAAGGTAGATGGAGTTTTATTTTTGGTACTTGAGTGGTATGTGTGGGAATATTGTCGCTAACTCTTTCTTGTTCTGATCCTCAGGTATCCGTGGGATGTTTGGTTTTATTCGTGTCATTTGTTCTTATAGATTGTTTGGTGTTGGGAAATGAAAAGGGGAGTCTGACTAATGCCATCGCTGAACTCACAGGTCCTGGAAAGCCATGTGGAGCCGATGTATGATCCTAAAAAGACTCTCAGTGTTAGTTTTGTGTTTTAAATATGGCCTCCCACCATATGGCCAAGTCACCAACAAACACTAGTTCCCTTTTGTGGGTTTTTGGACCTTTCATGATTTCTGAAATTTTGTTTTGAAAATACTTGTGTGATAATTATGGAAATGGGATTTAATGGAATTATTTTATTTGGAAAATGTTAAAAGGTGTTTTCAAAAATTAAATATAAGAATGGTTTTGGTATGGTTGTGTTATTTTAAAGAAATTTTCCAAAGGAAGTGGAAATGATTTAACGAGATAGGATTTTCCATTATCTAAACATGTGGTTTGTGGAAATAAAATGTTTTGAAAGTGTGAATCATTTTAATGTAATTCAGAATATTTGATTTATATGGGGGTTTTGGGATGATTAAAAGTGTTTTAATCTGATGAATAGGTTTTGGAAATTCGGTTTTCTGAGGTTGGTGTATGTCTAGAAAGGGGTTTGGGTTTTTTGGTTGTCAGATTATTAAAATAGACATTTCTGATTTTTTAAAAAAATGGGAAAGGGATACATGGAATAGAATGTTTTTTAGTACATTATATTAAAATAAATGGATTTTTTTAATAAAATGTTTCTTTATGAAGTGTGGTTTGTTTTGTGGAATATGAAAAGAATTTTTGACTTGGTGGTTTGTGTTCCATTTTACGGTACATGATATTTGGCATGATGTTGTTTTGTTTAAGCCTTTGGTGTTTTCATGGGTTCTCACATGCATGGTTTTATTGATATATGGAAGGATGACCTATATGGAATGGATTTTGAGTTCCTATTGTGGCACGTAAATGTCAATGTGAGTGATACTTGATGAAACACCATTGCTGAATGTGAAAATCCACCATGTTAGTTTTCTTTCAAAAGTATTTTTAGCTAAAAAATCGTGGTGTTTATTTTGAACCAATGGTTATGTGGATGGTTTATCATATTTCTTAGTAGTTTTTTCTATTCAGTATGGTACCTTATGATATATAATTCATAATCTTGTTGCATCTTGAGATGGGATCTTGTTAGTGGTTCGGGTTTGGTGTAACGTTCAACAGGTTTCTAAAGATGCGTTGGATGTTGTGTTGTGGCCACCCAGAGTTCTTTGTTTGCATGATTTCTAATTGATAACCCTAAGTATTATTTCTCATGTTTCACTAGATAGATCCACCTTTTAAAATAATTTCTCATCATGTCTATTTAAATAGAGTGTTGTTTGGGATCGATTTAAAGTGCTTCCAGTTCGTGATAATTCATGTGGACATAGCAGTTGTGTTCGTTGATGTTGATGCTTTTCTCCATATTCGTTGTCCATTATGCTCCTCATTCAGAGAGAGATTGAATTTCAACATGTATCTATGAGTTCCTATTTAGATGAAAGTGTTTTTTGAGCATTTTGAGTTTTTTTAGTTGTGTGATACTTAGCACCTGATTGTGGGGCAGCAGATGCTTCATGATTTAGGACACCAGCCAAAGACCTCAGAGTGAAGCTTTTGATGAAGTCAAGAAATATATAGAGGAGTGGGGCGCTTGAATAGGCTCCTACCTCCACAATTTTGGTAAGTTAGTTTCTATGTCTATATTTTGGTTCCTCATTACTGTGAATTTCCCTTTGTCACAACAAGTATGATGGATTTACCCCTCACACAGTGTCTATGGTTATGCCTTCTTGGATGCGGGTTTCCGATCAATGTCCCTTTGTGGACTGCCTGTGTAAATTGGGTGTGGTCTGGGTGTTACATATTCATAGTTGGAGAGTTTTGCGGAGTTAGTTGGTTTCCTTTGTTGTTACATTGGCCTAATTATTGGGTTCCCTTACCTCCCCTCCCAGAGTGGTGGGGGTCCGGATCTCTGCTAAAAGTGATGGCCAAGTTCTTGTCCCCCTCTGTTCGGGAGTGGGTGTTTTATATGTTCATGTTGTAACCCTATTAACATGGGTTGGTGGGTTTTTGTGGGAGAGTTTTTTTTGGACTTGTGAAAGCTAGTTAATGTCGATCTCTTTTTTTCATTCCTAGTTGGGATCTAATGGTGGGGAGACCCACCAATGGTCTCGTTGATTTTTTCTCCTACGAACATGTATAGTTCTAGTGGTTTATTAATGTTGTGGAGTCCATTCTTTACTCCCCATGATTATTTGGTATTCTTGAGTTCTCTTTAGTTTGGGTGATTGTATGTTTAATTGGTAGAAGTCCCAACAATCAGGTTCTCGTCTTGGTTGTGTAGGTGGTGGCTTGACCATTCCGTTGATTTTCACAAAGTGGTTGTGAGTTGGTGTTTTTTTGGGAAAGAGGATTAAGTTATGTTGATATAAAATGATATTTCACTAGATTTATAGGTTTTATAATGTTGATAATGAATCCTTAGGTGTTTATCTTTCAAATGGAAAGTGTTATGGCTTTCCAGGGGTGGAAATATTTAATGGTGGGGAGAATTATCACACCCGATTTTTAATGTCTTTGTTTTGAACCTGTTCATTTGAAATAACTATATATATTGTGGGTCTTGTTTGATATTAATGTGGAGTTTTAATGTTTAATCTATGTCTAATAACTCTAATTTGGGTTCCCCATTGCTTGTTTTGGAGTTTTTGGAGAAAGGGTGGTCGCTTCAGGATTTGGGCCAACAGTGACCCCATTTCCAGTTTTAAAAACAAAATTTGTTTCTTTGATAACTACTTATTTTTTCAACTTTTTTCCCCATTCAACTAACCACATGGTCTCCAATGATATATTCAAATTACCATATCCTTCTTGAACCCTTAATAATTCGTAATCATGGTTAATTTGGGTTACTCATTTTGTCATTGTGCTAGTACTTGGGCCCATTTCATGTTTTAAAACACTAATTTGTTTATTTTATATCTAATTCAATATTTAATATTTTTTTTTGATTCCATATCCCACCCAACTCCAATATCACTATCCTCACCCCGATTTTCTATTTTCCTTTATTTGAGTTCATAATAGTCTCGGAGTTTTGAATCATTTTCAATGTCTCTCAAGTGATCCAGAATTGAAAAGTTAAATTGTATCATTCATAAATCAATCAATAATTACATTTTTGGTAACCAATATTAACTACCCTACTTTTCTAGACATTATGAGTCTCTCAAAAGTATTTCATGCCATTAATTTTTATCTATGGGTGCATATCTAGTGTAATACGATGAGTTTTCTAGTTGAAAATGTGAGATTCCTTCTCCTTTATCCTCCATCATCTTCTTCCTTTCATTATTTCATGGTGTTATAATCTCCCCTAGTACTGTTTGACTTAGGGTTCTATTATTAAATTTTCTTTTATGGGGTTTTTTTCATTTTGTTCTGGTCGTCATAGGTTCAGGGTTAGTAAACCCTCGGATGGTGATTTCGTGTGTGCGTTTCCATTACACCATGGATTTGAGGTACGATATCCCTTGCACATTCTTTTATTATTTATGTTTCATAATTTTCATATTTTAAAAACCTGATATATATATATATATATGTTTATTATTGTTTTTAATACTTTTCATATTTTTCTTGGTGTGAAAAATGGTTTTTTTATGCCTTGGTTTGTGAAAGGTAGTGTTGTTTTGTCATAAAAGTGCACATCAAGTATTTGATTAAATGTTCTGCTATCTATAAAAACTGTTTTTTAGAGGGTTTTAAACTAATTTATGGTATTTTGAACATGTTTCAATATAATAAATAAAATATTTCATTCAATTGGTGTTTTTTCATTTCATGTTCTTAAAATAAATTGTTTTGTTTAAAACGAGCATGCCATTTGATCGGTAAATTTCCCGGTTGGCTTTTATGTGTGATGTGTGATTCAAATATTATTTTTCTAGATTTATAAATGCATTATAAAATTTATAAATTGTATTTTTTGGTTCTTATATGGATTTAAAATTTGGATTTGTTTTTAGAAACAAATTGGTTTCGGTGTACAATAGGTTTTTCCCCGAGATGTCAGAAAATGGAATGTTTCACATCCTTATCAAAATGGTTGTGTTTTGAATATGTAACCTGAGTATTTTAAAGGATTTATGAATTTGGGTTGCTTCTGTAAATGGTGTGTATAAACCTCATTAAAAATATTTAATGCATATCATGGTCAAATGTTAGTTTTGAGAAAGGTGTTAAGGCACGATTGGCATTTGATTTGCTTTGAAAAAATGGTTTCCATGTGTATTTCATGTTCTTTCCTTTTGGGAAAATTTATGATCAATGAAAATGTTTTATTAATTGTTTTTGGGGCTCCCAAATATGGTTTTTAATGTTATTGATGGGTTTATTTCCATAAAGTAACATATTTGAATGGATTTTATGTGCATGGCCTCGTGATACTCCTTGAAATTGTTTTACGAAAATTGTTAGTGGTTTATTGATTTGTGAAAGAAATGTGAAGAAACATTTTGTGATGTTTGTGTATTTTTTGTTTGGGAATGGAATTTTTATGTGTAATGTTTATTTGATAATATGTGTAACATGATTGAGTACCAAAGGGAATCCTGGGTATCAAGGTGGGAAGACATGTACTAGTATGCTGGTGATTCCGTGGGGTTTTTCCCCTATTTCATGTAGAATGTTTGACGATGACAAAACTAACTACACTATGATGATTATGATGTTGGGGGACCACAATATTATGGGTATGAACCCAACTAGTCTCTCATGTTCATGAGAACAGATATTAATTAGGGTGACTTTCACCGAGATACGAGGTACGTAGGTCTCACAACTAACTATTACCTAGGGGTGTTTCCTTGAGTTGTTCTCATTAGAAATTTTGTACTAACCATAGGCATATTGTGTGCCTTCTTGCAAAATAATGTATTGTGTGTTATATATTTAAAATTTAACAATCTTTAAAGAAGAACTAATTAATGCAATTTTCATTTTTATGTTTCACCATTTTGAATAAAATTTACTTGCATTTTTGTTTTTAAAACATGAAAGTTTTTGTTTGATAATTATTATATCATGGAACCTCATTTGAAAAAACATACTTTTATATCTTGTTTTTAAAACTTGAAATTTATGTTTCTTTTATTTTAATGAAAGTGCATTTGAAATATAATGTCGGGCTAGCCTACTGAGTTTTAATACTCATGCCTATAATTTTCTTCTATTTTTAGCCCTTGTGCAGGTTTCTACTTGAGTTAGATCGCCTTGGGATATGTGTGATCATTGTGTTGGAGAGTGACTAGAGGTGTTACATGGAGTTATTATGTTATTGGGTTTGGTTAGTTGAGTTGTTTGTTTAGTTGTACTTTTAGTTTTTTGTACAAATAATATTTAGTTCAATTTTTATATAAATGCATTTTGGGTTGTCCATTTATTTCAATGTTTGATTGATTGTTTATATATGGGAGAAATTGTTCCCTTGTGTGCTCTTTTGATGCCCTTGCTGCTTGTTTCAATCCCGAGAGGATCCGAAACGCCTCTTGGAACTTGTCGCGGTCTAGCCTGGGTAACCGGTTCATGGTCGACTCGGGTTGGTTCATGACAGTTACCATAGAAATTAAAATAATTGTGTTAATTATATGATATTATACTTTTGAAATGTTTTAATAATATTTATATGGGAATTAATATAAATGAATGGGTGGGAATGATATCCTTTTATATGTGATGAAATGTTAATATTTCGTAATATACTATATATTTTTATTAATGGAATGGCCCTATTAAAGTGGTAATTATTTGAACATATAAAAGTATTTGGTTATCTATTTATTCAAAATGATTCATTTACAAGTATCAATTATTTATTAATTAATGACACTCTTCCAAAATGTGTTAATAAGCAAAAAAAAATTTACCCTTAAGGTGGAGAATGATGGTGGGTCCATATTTTTTATAAATAAATCTCTTGTTAGTAACATTTTTAATATTATTCGTAAGATACTTACAAATATCCTAGTATTACATATAGAAATACTATTTCATGGAATCAATATGTATCCATTCTTGTTAAACCCATCAAATATTGTCTTATTACAAACTATGAATGAGTTAATATTCTAAAAATTACTCATGGGGAGGTTCGTCTTCAATAAAATGTTATTTAACTAATCCCATAGATACAATGTACAAAGGCTTCATTTTAAATCATTCACGATCAGGGATAAGGCTCTCCTCACATCCTATAATATTTTTTTACTTCAGAATGGCTCTCAAAAATGAAAATATTTCATACACAAGTGACCTCAAACAAGGTGATATCTTATATTAAATTATTTCATCCATTTCTATGGACTTCCTATGTATGATTCTAAATATTTTAGTGAAATAGAGTGATCTTAATACTATCAATGGTCGATGAAGAAACTCCACACCCTCCAAAATCTTATTTAATAATGATATAAATTTATTTTTTATGCTTAACAAAAGGAATATCTAAATCCGAAAAACCCTTTTATATTATTAATTTGTTTATAGAAAATTTATTAGTTAGTATAAATCCTTTTATTATCTTATGTATAAACTATAATAATCAAGTAAAATATAAATATTCATTTATTTTCATATAGTAGAACGATTCATGTGTTTTAAATATCTCGGAGTCCCCATGTTTTGTGGTTAGTTCAAGGATTATTACATTTAATAAATTAATATATAGGTTAAACAATGATTGTAAATTTGGAAAGATAAATAATTTTTACAAGGATATATGTCTGTTCTTTGTCATGTGTAAAATGGTTTCTAAACTAGTTTATTCCATTATGGTATACATAGAGCCATTTAGTATTAATAAAATTATTATCTATTTTTCCAAACAATGTTTTTAAAGTAAAAGTATCAAGAATAATTTTTGTCACTATTCTTTATGGAAAATGCTATCATATCATCATAGAAGTTGTAATGGGTATTAAAAACCACACATTTTAAATAAATCTTTCTACTTTTCTTTATATAGAGCATTATTAATGGGAACTGTAAATCCCATGGAATCATCAATGATAAATTCTTTGAGAAACTTAAGAATACTAACCACAACTAAATTTTATCATCATTATAGAAATATATAAAATATTCATTCCCAACTATCTTATAATCATATATATGGATTCCTAATAGGAAATCCAACAAAATATAGAATGATCCAAAACATTGATAGGTCATGGGTAATAAATCATGAATCAACCTGATGTGAAGGCTATATAAATTATAAAATTGTTGTGAGGTATGTATTTTGTTATTTTGTGTTTAATTTTGATATAAATTATCTTTGTAACTATTACATTGAATACATTAATTATCATTTCATATTTTTATTCTATTTGTTCAATACTCTTTACTTATAATATTGTAATATTCAACACACATGGATGAAATTTTACCACTATTGATGTCTTATTTTACTCTATATAAAAACAAAATTGTTATCTAACATAATCTGATTTTGCATGGCCATCTTAAATGTGATTGTTCATATCATTTTGAGATCCTAGAATTCCTTCATTCAAGGTAATTATGGAATTAACGTTAAAGAATCTATAGAAGTCCTATATTTCTCTACCTATGATGCTAATGTCAAAAAATTATCCATATATAAATTACTATAAATGAAATTATTTTCTTAAAATTTCTATGAATATATAAAATTTAATCCCTATTACTAGATAATTAGATTTTTTTATGTCCTATATTTCCACGATTGGTTAAATTCAATATAGATGAAACATCAAAAGGTAAAGCTAGTATACTAAGGTATGGTTTCATTATTCAAGATCACATAGGTTACATATGTGACTATTTTTTTGTGTTTTTGGAACTAATATTTCTCTTGATATAGAGATATTTGTATTTATTAATTTTTTGAATATGTCTAAACAAATGTTTTGGTAAAATATATTATTAGAGTGAGACTCCACATCTATATTTCATGTAATTAGATAAATATAATACATCTCTCATGTATATTTATGTTCAACTAGATGAATTTCCTCACATTCTTGGATCCCATTTACTTTATAATCATTCATTTATATAATGGGGTTAAATAGATTTTCAATGTCCTTACCAATATAGTATTTTTATGTAGTGGCCTAATTTGTATGGACTATATTCACATATACTTTTTACATCACATTGAATGAGATAATTATAAAAAAGACCACATTAAACACCTGAAATATGGTTTTATTTTGAATAAAAGTAAATTCTCATTGATAAAGGCCTCAGCTATCAAAAAATTATTAAATTTTTTTTATGACATAAATAATTATAAATTGAAAAATTATTTTGATTAATTTTTTTCATTATACTTTCAAAATAAATATTTACTATTTGATGACTATTAAATAGGATATATTTATCTAAAAATATAACTACAAATTGTAATATAATAACACATGTTATAGAAATAATTTATTTTATTAGATAAATATTACGCACAATTCTTGAAACATTTAAATAAAATGAATATTTTATATGTTTGCATTATCATTAAAATTTATCTTATAAAACAACAATTAATTCCTTAAATGAAATTTTCCTTATTATCCATTTTGATAACTTTAATAAAAAAATAATAAATCTATTATGTTATATTAAATTTACAAAATCATAAAGATGAATATTGATATAATAAGTGATAAAAATGGTTTTTAGAATACAATATATTTTATCAATATGATAAAAAAATATTTTATATAAAAGATAATAATTTATAAATGATTTAGTTTACATATAAATATTTAAATTTTACGGAAAATATTTTTAAGAAGTCATTTATTTTTTATTCTAATAATGTCTTATAATATATATTTTTTTAATAATTGATTGTATTTACAATTATAAAAAAAATTATATTAAAAAATATATGAAAAAAATAAATTTTATATTATATTGAAATTATAAATAAAAATGATTATTTCATTATTGATTTCAAATTTAAATTTTACTTTTATATAATTTATGGAATTAAATTTCTATTGAGTTTGAATACTGTTTGAATTGTTTGACTTGGTGTTTCCAACTATAGTGGTATTTGTTTTATTCTATTATCTCACCCTCATACCTCTTCCACACAACAACCAACCCATGCAAATACAGGATCACTAAGAAAAGATATAATATATTTAATTAATAAATGTTTAACCAAAAACCATCACAACCTCTGTTTTTTACATAGAATAATATGTATTTGATTAATTTTTATATCATTCCCCAGACACATAAGAAATACTAGTGTGTGTAACAACCCCTTTAAACATAATGCACCACATTCACCTCCAAATGGATGAGGCCTCCCAATAATAATCAACTATTGATTTTTTCATCAAATTACACCATAAATGACTATTCTATATATGAATTATATTTTACTTACCATGATGAAATAAAACCATATTGATATGAAACGTAGGTGAAAACACCACTATCATTTTTACAGAAACCAATAATATCCTCTTTATCAAAATTTTATTTCCATCATCTTCAAAAAGTCTCTCTGGGTAATCACAAAAAATAATGTGACATCATATCCCCATTAACTCTATATACCCTACAAGGGAATCCAACACTAGTAAAATCATGTATTATTTAAATTCAATTTGGTATATTCAACCTCAACAACACGACATATCTACATCATTATTTATCTAAGAATTCAGCTCTATTACCCTTCAATCCTTTACAAATTTATTATTATATATATATATATATTATGATATAAACTAAATATATTTGAATATACATTCATATTCTCAATAAATTTAATCAAATCAAGGTTGAAGAAATTCCATTGAGTGATGAATGAAAAAATAGCTTGAATATTGGCCCCTTTTATCGATTATGAAAAATGAGATAATTAATAACCATATATACTATATAGTCAAATAGAACATAAAATTAATCAATCTATAAAAATATATATTCCCTAATTTATATTGATTTTAAAATTGTCACAATCTAGGAAAATTCATACAAAAACCAATTATATTATCATGATAGGAAAATGAAGTAACCAAAGTAAAAAAAACATACTTATATGCTTCCCAAATAACTAATATATCAATATTTAATGTGACTAAAACCACCCCATTTTAAGATGAGTCATTCCCACGAATATGTTCCCCATATAAAAAATTAAGAAAATTGAAAAATGTGAATTGATATGATAATGTCTCAATACATGTTGTACTACTCATTATTAAAAGAAATTCTAATCCCTTGAAATTTATTATATTATTATTTAATTGATCAAAATAATCAAAAAATCACATTAAAGTTATTAAATAGAGTGTCTTTAAATCCATTGAAAATGGATAGTTTTTTAATCAAATTAAATGGCATAACCACAAAATAAAAGTATGAATAATAATATCTAAGTAAATTTTTAGGATATAATTATAAAACATCTTCATCTGATGATATCAATACTATAGATGAACCACTGAAAATTTTTTGTATAGAATTAATTGACATTATATGTTATGGATCCTTGAGTGAGGTCAAAAAATCTTGAGAATCAATTAATAAACTATTTGTATCCAATACATTAATTCAAAACTACATTCATTGATATAAAATAATAATAGAGTATCCTATTGTGATATCTGGGTCCAAATAAAACCCTTAAATATCACATTTATTAATTTTTCAATTATTTCATTTCACTCATATGGTTCTATCTGTGTTGGGGGAATTGAAATTATAGAGGATCTATGTTGAAAATATATCACAATACAAATATAAAATAATGATTGTAACAAGAAAACCCATTCTCAAAAAAATCTATAAACTCTTCAATGACACTAAGGAACTATACCACCTAGTAATATTTCATATTAAATCACAAAAATAATGATAAGTTGATATTGGGATTTAGCAATTATCACTTATCATGAAATCCAACTAAAATATTGAAAACACACTTTTTATATCAACATTACATTTTAAAACATAATATTTTTTAAAAATAATGACCATCAAAATAGAATAAAATTTTATCCTTTAATAAATGATATTATAGGGTTTCAACTATAGAAACAAAACCATATATGATTAATGAAGACCCATATTTATGCACCAACCCCATAAAATTCCATGAAAACTTTTCTGACCACCAAATGGATTAACCAACACTAAGGGAAAATGACCAATCCTCACTATGATTCAAAAGAAATACACCTAGCATATTTCATCAATAGTGAATTATTTTATTGGAATAAAATAAAAATTTATAGTAAATGATGTTAATATGTTCTAACAGAATATTAATGGTCATTTTAGATCCTAAATGACTATATCTTGTAAAATATTTAATCACATCGATCACATCATATTTTTTAAATACCTATTAATCACCACACTCATCCATATACCCTTGAGAAAATAAAAAATTAATGGTTTTTCCACTACCAATCCATATACATTCAAATTTTGGAAATCAAATTTACATAGTAAAAAAAAGGGATACGGAGTTGATTTTTCTATATATTTAGTATAAACTAACTATCGATACTACATTAGTATCCATGAATAGTTAATAAATAGAATTCATATTGACCATGATAAATTAATTTGTAACATTATAATATATATCATATAGGATACATGAGATAATATATAGATAGAGATGTGGGAAGAATAATAATGAGACTGATACCTTACAATTCACAACCATGATAGTCCCACTATCTACAAATCTACACCAAAAGATCTATTGTTTTTTAGCACAAATGACACCCATCCAAAGATGATCCAACATTCACTATATTCATATGATCTCCTATGTATTTTTTATTTATTTATATAATAATATTACATTTAATTAAAATATAATAAATAATATGTTTTAATACAACCTAATGGTTCCAATCATTGTAATCCCCATTTAACAAATTATTAGGGGTATATGCAAGCTTTTTCTTGTAGTAAGTAATAAGTATTAATACACAATAGATCCCCAACTAATTTATGAGGTTCTATTAAATATTTAGTAGCCTCATCCTTAATGATAGGAAATCAAAATGAAAAATATATTTTAAAAATCCAATGTATAATTTAAATACATCAGGTAATAATGAGAAAAAACCTATAATTATTTATATTATCCTCGCATTTAAGAGATAGGAAATGGAAAAATGATAATCAAACATTTACTTCATTAAAATGATCACCATCAAAACACCCATTAACCAATATTGACGCTTAAAATCAGAGAAACTCCCCCTGATACTTTTCCAATGAATGATATAGTTACTCACATACTTTCTTCCTCCCATCATTTTCCATGTCTCATAGGGTAACCCTCTAGTTTTCATCTAGAAAATCATAAAAAAATATCTTTATCCAGAACAATGCATAGATATTGAAAATTATGAATCTCAATAAGTAGTCCATTTTTTTCATATTCCTAGATGTAATTAATTAGACTAAAATAAATCTAATTAGATTCATTAATTATTTCTAAATATAATCCAAATTAAATAAATAAGTAAAATTTATTTTTAATGTACCTCCCCTTTTCCATTACCATATAATAACCATTACCTATGTTATTATGTATAGAATATTAATTTTATCACATCTAATCAATGTTGGACCAAATATTTTATTCCCTTTGTAGGTTTCCGTTTATACATCATAGACTATGCCTTACTTTTAATTTACCCCAAAAAATTACATTCAATTACAACTATTTCATTAAAAACATTAAACCCTATCATAATCCATATCACTAAAACAAATTATCTACTAATCACATCCACAATGAAACTCACCTTAAATGTTATTATAATAATAGTGAACCCCAAATCTAATGATAAGGCCCTAGGGGTATTAATTTATTTGAGGGTAATAAAAAAGATAACTTATTGAATTACTATAAACATATCAAGAAAAAAAATATGAAACCCACCAATGAATGTCATAAAAATGAATAATATAATCCATGAAATAAATAAATTAAATTAATTAAATATATATACACGTCCTAGAAATATTAATCTAAAAAACTCATAGTAAAAATTTCTTATAATAGATCCATAATCTTCTGTAGTATGTTGTATCATAAAAATGAAATTATGATCGAAATCATAGAAATTATATTTTAATATATACGAGGTTGGAGAAATATTTTCATATTACGTTAATCCCTAAGTCATCTAACAAAAAATGTATCAATAATAAAAATTCTATGGCTAGTATTTATTTCTTCCAATAAGAAATAAATATGTCCAGCAGAACCCATCATCTTTAAGTCTCCCTAAACTAATGTAACCTATATATATAATAACAGAATATAATAATGATATTTTATTATGTTTTTAATAACCACTAAATAATTAATATTATTATCATTATTTTTCAATTTCCATCATCCTATGATCCAAACCCCTTATAAAACCATACTACAAAACATAATATGTAATATTACATGAATAAATAACATTCAATAGAAACATAATGTATCGACCCCAAAAACTATCAACATAAATTACATTTATATATTTATTTAAATATGTTTAAATAACATAAAATAATTTTGAGAACACAATACAATGCATTTTAAATATTGATTGAATAAAATAAGGCTTATTTTTCTAAAAATTATGGAACCTATCGTGATGGAAAAGTAACTTGACCAAAGAAATAGTAATGTGGACATTATGAAATGTCACCCGCAAAAGAGTATTAACATAACCTATAAAAGATTAAATAAATTTTATGAATATTATTGTTGATCATATAATATAATTATATTGTTGTTTATGAAAATAAATATTTTAAGAAACATTAATTAATTTTTGGTGGTTTTATAAAGACAATATTTATTTATAATTTATTACATAATTTAAATATTTTTAATTTTTTTTTTCAAAAAATAGATTCATAAATTTACATTTTTGTGTATTCTGATTATAAGGTGATTTCATAAGACTATAGTTAATTTTACAATTTATTAAAAATATTATTACAAAAATAAAATTACTTATTTCCATGTAAATGGTGATTTTAATGAAAAACTAAATTCATCATATTTAGAAAATTATTTTCATCAAAGAGTGTTAATTTTTGAATTCTATCAATCAAAAAATGGTTAGAGATAATTTTATATATATTTATAAAATACATAAATTCTTTGGTAATAGTTGAATATGCTAATTTATGGTGTATATTTATTATTTGATACATACAAAATTACATGATTTATCTTTAATTTATGATGCATATTCTCTAAATCCATTTCTTTTTTATAATATATTTCTTGTTAATGATCCAAATATTCATAGTATTGTTCTAAATTAACAAATAAATGAATAAAATAATGTCAAAACACTCCACTCTGGTCATATAAATACTACTCGACGCCACCCATTATCATCACACAATACATTGTTTGAATCTTGTCCAAAATCTTCCAAAAAATCTTCCCAATCCCGTCTCCAAAGTTCAGTATCTATTTTTGTAGTCAAAATTTAAAACCATTTCCCTACAGAGGATGTAAATGAGGAGAATTTCAAGAGGTAAAATACTCTTTCTTTTATATATTTAAATTAAATTTAATATATTTAATTATCCTTTCATCGCCTACACTTATCCAAGAGTCATTATAACTCAGCTATATTTTCTACACGTTAATTTTATTTTGTTATTTGTAATATATATCTTCATGTCTCAACCATTATTTCTAAACATAAATATATCATCAGTGGGTTATCGGTTTATCACCACGATTGATGATGAGATTTCATATTTCACTACCACCTTCAAGGATGGTAATAAAACCATCATTATGGTTCAATAATATTTAATTATTAATTATATAATAAATATAATATTATGGATGAAATATGTATATTTTATGATAAATAAAATTATATAATGTCATAATTGTAGTAAAAACGCCAAAATAATCAAATAAATTTCATTAACATTAAATGTAATAATTCATCCTCATACCATATAATTAAATGACTTAAAAAATAATATAATATAAATAATTTTCATTAATAAATTATAGTTTTCATTATTTATAATTATCCGCATTTTATACAATCGTCCATACATGTATAAAACTGAATCGTTCATTAAAACAAAGAAAAATAGCACTCTTAAATGATAAAATTAATCTATATAACTCATATAAATTACCATAAATGAACTTGACAAAACTATAGTTTAAAAAAACCCTGTATTAATGGTTATTTATATTTTATTTAGTGATTTAAATTTGATTATCTAGGATAATGAGTTAAGAATGAATTTATACATAATGTAAGGGAATTCTCGACACCAGAACATTTTATGAGGGTTTTCCCAATTTCACTCCATTTTCATTATAGATTATCCTTTAATGTTACATAAATATCATTTACAATTCCATAAATTTTATTTTCTTAGGTATACATGTTTCTATTATTATTTGACGAAAATTTAAATATTTTTCCAAAATAAATTCTATTTAAAAAATATATTTCAATTATCATGTGATTATTTCAAATTCACTAAATAATTTTTAATTTTATGCCACATATGATATTCCACCATAATTTGCTTACCAAAAACATTATTCATGATTATATTATATATGAAAGTAAACACATTTCAATCCAGTTGTTGTTTTATTTCCAAAATTTATCTACAATCAATGGGGATGAATTATAATTAAATTTTTATAATTTAACATGTCTCTCTAGAATTATATAGCCCATGTAAATTGTTTAATGTATTGGGTGTGCGTGGAATTATATATTACTCCAATTCATAGTGTAATGTGATTTATCTCATATGATAATGTGTAGTACGACATAACCTGATGCTAGATTTTTTCACAATGATGTTGATATAATGATGCACTTATGTTATGCATGAAAAATATGTTAGATTTGTTCAAAACTATGAGTGGTATTAAAACAATAATACATGATTTTTTTTTTCAGTTCCTCATTTAAAACCATAATATACAGTTTCCTCTTATTATAAAAATTTATGATTTTTTTTACAGTCACCCATGTTATTCTAATTAATGTATTTATCTGTCACCTTATTGGGATTTTACCCTTCCTATTTATTAATTTATATCCACATATGATTACTTATACAAAAATAATATGTATCCCAATAAAATCTTGATAATGTAGAATTTTGTATTTTATATGTCATATTTTTTAAAAAAATTTATATAATCCTAATTTTACAAAGTCACTAAATCGCTTTATACACGTTTTCTAATACTACTATTTATTTTATATTTAAAATAATTTAATATACATGTATGAAAATGTTGGGTCACAATATATGATATTAGAGAGATGTCTAGTTAATTTGGAAATTAATATAATATTTTTTTCAAATCCAGTAGATTTTGAGTTAGTATAATTAAGCACCAAATATCATTTATTTTAGAAAAATGTAAAACGTATAGATCACTAAATATATAGATTTATTGTGAATTGAATAAATTAAGTAATTTTTTATTCATTAATTATTTAAAAATCTTTTTTACCCCTTTTATATTTCATAAAATGGTGGGAACCAGGAGAAACCAGGACAATAAACCCTCAGAGGGATAAAGAAAGGATTTCCCAGACGACAACCCCAATTACATGATTTTTGGAGTAAAAAATTCATGGTGCAGTTTATCCAACACTATAAGTCTATGAACAATAAACTAATTATGGTATAATTTCTTGCTTATACTAAGATGTAGAAACTAGATTTCGATACATTTATGTGAAAATCCCCACCAAAATCTAGTGGATTTTCTCATCCACAAGTCAAACAATATGGTGTCCACATCAGAGTGAAGATATTATCAATTCCACAATTCTCTAAGAAGGAGAAGGTTAATCTATCCAATTATCATCTATATAGAGTGGTTGAAAAATTGTGGTAATTGATTAAACCCACCAATATTATGGAATATATATAAGAGATGGTTTGTGTTTAATTTATAATATATTTTCTTAACAAGTATTTCCCATTAACTCTTTTTACAATTATGGAGATATAATTCATATATCTAAATAAAAAAGAACGTGAATCGGTCATGGCCTAGGAAAAAACTAAATAAGGATTAAAAGGATTTCTTTGGGGTTTGTTATCAAAAATCAGAGCAAAATTTATAGATTCTTTTTGGTTTAAAACAAAATAATGAAATGCCTCAAAAAAGTAAAGACATTGGGAGTTATGATTATTTTTTATTATGTTCTATCAAAGTGGATATGGGGTTTGAGAATTTTTTCATGAATATGGTGATAAGAAATGAAATATAGTGTCTCAATATGGGGGATCTAATTTGAATGATAGAAAGCAAAATCAACCACTCACGTTTCAAAAATATGTCAAGATGTATCACATGGACTATCTAAAAGGGTCGGAGAAATGATATAAGTGCAGGAAAGATGTCCCCCACGATCATGAATGTTCAGAATACGTTAAAAAACTGGCTGATATGATGGAGGATTAGACTGAATCACCCATATTTGATTTTATCAAATCTATGGATAAATAGAACAATGTTTTCCAATGCTGTAAACCTCAGGTACTTGAGGTTAATTAGAATCCTAAACCACCATATATAAATGAGAAAGGTAATTCATATTCCAACACTACAATATAGTTCATGCCCAATAATTATTTTGTGAGAGGTATGTTGGTAATTCATTCTAGAATAGAAAATGTAATATTTGATTCTGGTTCAACTCATTCATTCATATCAATCGTGTTTTAAAAAGATATTCAAACAAAACCAAAATATATGAAGGTTTAGTTACGTGTAATAATATAAAATAGGAAAATTATTTCATCCAAATTATATAAGTCATCACATGTTAATTTTTGCGGACGTAACCTCCATGAAAAAGTTGCCCAAATTATTTTGGTGGAGTTTGATGCTATTTTTCTAATGGGGTGGTTATCTTTATTAAAATAAAACATCAACTATGGGGAAAGGGATATAAAACTTCATATTATAATCCATTATCTAAGTATATACATTTGAATGGAGGATAATTAATCTCATTCAAACTCATCATCTCAATTTTGGATATTATTTACTTTTTAGCAAGCATATTTAGCTCAAATAATTGAGACAATAGAGATAACCATGCTTGAATACATGCCTATTGTGAGGGACTATACAAATGTGTTCCATGAATAATGACATGGTCATCTTCCAAATAATGAGTTTGAGTTCACAATTGAAATTATTATAGGATATCTTCCTATATTAATGAAAATTTATGGACACCATTTAGTTAGAGAAACTGAAGATTGTTTTGTTAGAGAAACTAGATAATTGGTTTATACGCCTGAGTAATTCCCCATGGGGTGCACAACTCATCCTGTTAAAGAATAAGGATGGATCTATTCTCCATTACATTGATTAAAATGATCTGAAAAAACTCATTATAAATAACAATTATCCCCTTCCATAGATTGATGACTTTTTTGAATAAATACAGGAGGAAAATTATTTATCTAAATTGTACCTTAGATCAGGATATAACCAATTAATGGGGAGGAAAAAAGAGATTACAAATAATACATATTTAATGAGGTATAAAAACCATGCGTTCATTGTGATTCCTTTCAGAGTCACCAGTTCTCCAACAATATAAGTGGATTAAATGAATATAGTCTTTATAGATTACCTCAACAATTTATCGGTAGTCATTATTGGGGAAATTAAGGTACACTCCAAGTGCAAGGGGGGATATAAGAAGAATATGAATGTTATGATAAATACCATGAGTAGGGTGAACCATTATAAATAATATTTATAATGTGACTACTTTATAGATGAAATGTCATTCATTGTGAATCATATCACCTGTAAATGAATGTTTTTTTGAAAATTATAAGACAAATAAAACTGAAGAGTGGCCCTAATAAATAACGGTAATCGTGATCTATACATTATTTGGTCTAACTGAGTATTAAAAAAAATTGAATAACTTATCATGATTTTCAACCCCACTAACAAGGATTACCTAGAAGGGAGTAATTTTTTTATTGAACATCAAATGTTGACAAATTCAATCTCTTAAAAAGAGGTGTATCCCTATGTTTATACTAAAATATTGTACAAGTGAATAAATTATTATAGTATAAAATGATGCTTCAAATTAGTTAATAATATTAGTAATGTTGAAAATTAATAATGTGATATCCAAATATGAAATGATGTTGGAAATTAAAGAGAAAAACTATCCCATACATGATCTTGACATGGCAACAATGTACATTGCATTGAAAATTTATCATAATTACCTCTAAGGGGGGGAAGTGAGAAATATATATTGATCATAGGAGACAAGAATATATATTCAAAATGAAGGAGAATAATATGATCTAGTGAGGATGGTTAGATCTCAATAGGTATTATAATTGATCAATCCAGTTCTATCCTATAAGAGAGAATAATGTTATGGATTCTCTATATGGAAACGATCCTCAAACATTATCAATGATATGAACAGTAGAGGATCCAATATTCATAAATTTTCAAAGGATAAAAATAGAAATCATTAAGGGAGGAATATCACCAATCTTTTATCAAATGATTTCTCAAACATCCCTCACGGATAAAATAAAGGATTCTTAAATAATTATTTTTAAATTCAGAAAATGGTAGAAACTATCGGAAATTGGAAATAATTTGATATTAAAATGGATGTGGAATAAATTCTAATATTTGTGTCCTTAAAACATGCACAATCAAAAAAAGAGATAAATAATGACGTCTGAATGATTCACATTTCCCAGAAATCTCTATTCACTCAGGGAATACTAATATATATCGAGATCATTGAGAGAACTATTTGTGGAGAAATATGAAAAAATAAATCATTGAATATAAATAAATATTCTAGGTATATGACCACATCAAGGATGAAATAAAATATAATGAGGGGATGGTTTATCCATTACCCATTAAAATAATGTAATATTGATACTTGACAATGATATTTTCCTCCAGTCTTCTGATGACATTGAGATGAAACAATGCTATATGGGTTATTTTAAATTATTTAATAAATAAATCTCCCTTTATTGAAATTTGAGAGGAAATATCATTGGAAAAACATTTTATGGATATATATATATATCAAAAAAGTGGTGAGGTTACATGCATTAAAAATTCATTTGTATCTAATTAGGACCCTAGATTCACCACTCGGTTTTGAAAAAACGTCCAACATGCTCAAAATTTTTACCAGAACTCTAGTACATCTAATCATCCAAAAACTTATGAACAATATTAATGGAATATTCATAAACACAAATGAAATATTAGATAATTATCTAGGGATTTAAAATTAGTATGGGACTAATATCTACCTTTGGAAGAGTTATATTGTATGAATATTTTCCACCTGAGCATCCAAATGGATCATTATGAAGACCATTATGGGAAATTTTGATGAACACTGATGTGATTCGAAGAAGTTGGTGATGTTATTATTTTAGGACATAAAATGGTAAATTAGATGGAAGAATAGGTGAAAACGGTTAAAAGACATATCAAAGAATCCCATAGATGTCCTAATATTATGCAGAAAATCTTTGAAATTAGGTAGTGTTTGAGTTTGGAGACATGGTATTACACTGCATATATCAATTGAAGAGGATAATGAGATTTCGGAAGAAATGAATGATGAGTCTTATGTATATTGGCCCCTTTGATATCTTTATTTCTGTTGGAGTTGATTTCTATCTACTGTTACTTACACCTACCATGTCTCCATTGAAATATGTGTTTCATGTATCCCTCTTGAGGACGTACATAAGCGATCCCTAAAATGTTATGAATCCACAAGTGCTACAATTTTAAATTGACAACTCTTACAAGGAGGAACCAATGATGATCATGGGCCATAGAGATATAGTCCACCACATTAATTCTACTCATCATGTCAAAGTACTATAGCAGATCAATATGTACGAGGATGCAACAAGGGAACTTGAGTAACTGATGAAAGAGATATATCATCACATGGTTTCGCCTTAGTATGTTAAAAGAAATTTCAAATTATAATTTAAATATGTGTTGACGAATACAATAACCACAAATGTTATCAAATTAAATTCCCTTCTTATAGTTATTTAAAATAGTATAACTCTCATAAAATTCGATTGAGAAAAAAAATATGAAACTTTATATAAAAATAATGAATAAATTAATAGCTATATCTCTATATTAAAGAACATCACTATATGGAATTGTAACGTGGACAATAAAATAGTAATGTCACTCTTAAGAATAGTAACTCGTAAAACATAATTATAACCTCACCAATTAGTGTATATATAAATTTTAGAAAACTTATTAATGATAATTTTATAAAATTATATAATAATATAAGCAATTGAGTATTTTATGAAATTATTAATTAAGTGTTCATATGTTAGAAAAAAAATAATGTTTATTAATTTTATTATAAAAAATATAATTATTTAAAATATAATTTAATTTCATAATATACTTTAGTAAATTTACATTTTCTGTCTTATGAATATAATATAATTTTATGTGAAATTAATTAATTTTCAAAGATTTGTAAAATCAATTATAATATTAAAATCAATATTTTCCAAGTAAATGATGATTTTAATTACAATTTAAATTTAAAATATTAATAAAATTATTTTCATAATATAGATTTCATTTTTTAATTATTCTTTTAAAATATTGTTAGGGTGATTTTTTTTATTTTTATAAAATAATAAAAACTTTTGCAATTTTTTAAATACAATAATTTAGATTATATAAGAATTATAAGCTAAATAAACTATTAAATGATCCATCACTAATATAAAAACCATAATATCATACTCCCATTAAAAAAAATTAATATATTATGTTATGATTATAAAAGTATCTATACTCTTGATCAAAAAAATTAAACTAATTTATAAAATAATGACAAAACACCCCTCTAGAGCCCTATAAGTACCACCCCTCACCACCCATTATCCTCATTCCTTACACGAATCTTGCATGGAGAAAAATCTAACTATTACTCTTCCCAGACCTCTCATCCACTTATAAGAGCTCATGGTCTTAGAAAATGGAAAAACAATTTTCCCTAAGAAGGTACTCAGAGTGGAGAAATTCAAGAGGTAAAATCCTCTTTGTTTTGCTTATAATTTATTTCCAATTGCATTCCTTTTCATATACACTTTTGACACCCACCTATACAAGAGGAATGAAAAATATAATATATTTTACATACATTAATTATATTATATTAATTGAATAAATCAACTTCAGTTCTCTTCTGTTTTTTCTAGATATGAAGATACCATATGTGGTGTGTCTATATACCGCCACTACGGACGATGTGTTTTCAGTTTTCACTACTACGGTTAGGAATGGTTGTAAAATGATCATTATTGTTAATAAATATTTTATTATACTTTTTATAAATTATTAAATGTTCTAAAATTAATGTATAATCATTATGTTATATTTAATGACATAACATCATAATTTCCATTAAACCGCCAAACCTAATTAAATCATTTTCATTGCCATTAATTCTATTAAATCAACCTCATACCATATCACCAGATGATATATAAGATTATTGAACATTATTATTTTTCATTAATAATATATTGTTTCAATTATGTATAATTCTCCTCATTTTACACAATAGTCCATACATGTATACAAGTGAATCGACCATGAAAACCAAATAAACGAACCGTCCTGAACGATGAAATTAAAATATATAACTCATATAAAATCCCATTAATGAATAGAATAAAACTATAATGAATAAAATTCATGTATTAATGATTTTTTTAATTAGTCAATTTAATTTTATTATCTTTAATATTAATGTAATACATCATTCATACTCAATATTTGGGGATTCTGGATCAAAACCATCTTTATTTAAGATTACCATATTTCACTACTTTTTATGTATATATGTTCATTTTAAATTAAATAAATAAAATTTATAATTCGTTGAATTTTAATATCTAAGAAATAAATTTTTCCATTCTAGTTTTGTAAAAAAAATCACATATCATTGAAAAATGACTCTTCGTCCCAAAAATATATCTTTTACTTCATAGGAGGTTGTTTCTTCTTTAGAAAATATAGATGATTATTATTCCATGTATGATGTTTCCCATTTCATTTTATGAAACCTAATTTTTACCTCGGAATGTGTTCACTATCATATTATTTATTTACCAATCCATGGGTAATTTTATGGTCATGATTGATATATGTACTATGTGGCTGGAATTATAATTTAAATTTTATGATTTGACTAGTCCACCCAGAATTATATAGTTAATGTAAGTGGTATGATGTTATGATTCTACTCATAATTATATATCACTCTAATTCATTTGTTAATATTATATGTTTCATTAGTAAATTTACAATATGTGTGAACATTATTCTATAATTCTTTAGAATAATGATATAATAATGATGCCCTTATGTAATGTGTGAACATGATGCAATAATTTGTCTCAACTTTCTATATTATATGACCACTAATATATGATATTTTTTTATGCATTCCACATTCCCTTCCTTAATAAAATGTTTCGTATCCTTATTATGATGTTATGATAATACTTTTTCATATACATGTTATATTGATTCATTTCATTATCAATCATTTTATTGGTCTTCTAGCTAACCCCTTTCATTGAAATATATCCCCAGGTGATTACATTATTTATAAAAAATGTGATGTCCACAATGAGGGTACAAGAGAAATAATTAAATAATTATTATGTTTTATTTTGTGAGAACTTCTATATAATCCAAATTTACCAAAGACACTTAACATATTGTTCCTGGTATTATAAAACTATTATGTTGATTATCATTACAATGATGTAATAGTCATATAAGAAAACTATGGGTTTCTATAGATAATATTATTTATCAAATATCAACCAAGAATTGTCACTACATATCTATAAACACATTAGATAACCATATTATAATATTTAAAAATAACTATAAAAGAAGGAATTAATTGATATGAATAACATATATCTAATTACCTCGAATTACAATAACAAACCTCCAAAATAAATAATCATATCAGAGACAACCACGAAATGTAGTTTTTTTTTAAAAACACTTGTCATAAAACATATAAATAGGGTGACCTTCTATATTCTGGATAAAAAATTATTACAATACTAATGCGAAAGATGATTCTATTTGAGTAATTTTATCAATAGGTGGCCTCTTGGGATGATTATTAAAATTTGTTAACATGAGGAAAATGAATAGTATTTAGAAAATGTTACTTATGAGTACAGTAGTTAGTCGGATGACCCATTTGGACTAGTGGGTGGGCCCTAGGGATAGGAAAAAAGATGAATATTGTGAAATTGGTGTCTCTATGATTTCAAATTGTTACATATTTTTATAGTAGAAATCAATCTATATGTGTAGAATTTCTTCTTGGATTACGATGTAGGGTCAAAAATGAGAATTTTTATCAATTATATTTGTTGAATATAACCCCCCCCCCAATGAGATAAAAAGTTATATATGATAAATTTTAATACACATGTCAATATATTTTAACTTTTACATTGAGCCTGTATAGTTTTTTCTATATAGGTAATTCAGATTTTTTGAGAAATGTTATCTTTATGGTTAATGTATATTGATATTTCCTAGGTTTTCAGGGACTAAGGAGAAAGAAGACATGAATGAAATCATGATGTCCATTTAAGAATTTCATTTGTGTGATGATCCATTAGAGCACAATAATTGACCATAGGGAGGGGAAAACTTTTATTTTTGATGAAATTGGAGTCCATAATGTTCCAAACAATTACAATATCAATACACTACCAATGATTCTAATACACCAAAAACCACATGATAAAAAATTCCGACCACTATTAGTGAATATAAATACATCCATTAAATCATAAAAAAACATATATAATTGGTGGAATGGTAGTGCTTATTTTCAGAATTCAGTTATGTTTCATATATATATTTTATGGAAAAGGCATAGAAACAAAAAAAAATTTTATCTAAAATGTCATTTGACATGTTGGGGGAATATTTAAAATCATCTAGAATTTTATACGAAAATTTATATTGCACTAAATATAAATCAAATTAGATCCCACAAAAATAATTGTATCACGTTGATAATGACCACCACACTCCCACCTCATCAATTAAATGTTTCAACCAAATACTATACCTAATAATAGAACCCACAATAGATATAAATAACCACACAAACAATCATTTTTATCATTAGTAAAAACCTTTATTGTGTTAAAAAATTTCCATAAAAAGACATATTAAATAGTTTGTTATTTTAAAATAGATAATATAATTGAATCCATTATTATTATATTTCACTAATTATTTATATCCTTATTCCATCCATTTCTGATAATAATAATTCATTTGTATTTATTAGTTCATTAAATTACATCACACACCCATTACCATGTTCCAGAATTTTTCAATCATTCTATTACTATTTGTAAACAATAGAACAAACCCAATTCAACCAGATGAAAAAAAATAATATACTTTGAATCTCAATCCAATAACCACCACATCATCTATATTTATCTTCCTCATTACATATAATCAATCTATTTATCATTCCTCACCACAAATCAGACACCATTATAAAATAATTGAAATGTAAATTCAGTTATCATTTTCCACTAAATTAGACAATCAAATCCAATGAAAAATAAATCTATATCTAAATAAACAATATAAAATCATTATAAATTAAAAATTTCATATAAAAAATTCCAGTTTAAACAACTTTTCACCCTCACGGTTCCCATATATTCATTAATTCAACACAATTCAATGTCAATATTATAATATTTATCATCTACATAAATGATTACCAACTTCTGGTTCACTATTATGTGTATGTGATTTTCTGATTATAAAAGGTTATTCAAATTGTAAATCTAAAGAAAAGTAGAGTAAAATTGTTAGTTGAAAATTATTATTTACAATAATTTTGAAATTACATTATTAATATAAGAAAGTCATTATAATAGTGAAACACATATTTATCACAATATTTCCATAATATTTATTTTATTATTGAATTATAATTTTTAATTTTTTTCTTATCAACCATGGTATATAAAAAAATCATGACACTCCCAAATAAAATAAAATAATATAGAGAAGTATTAAATCCCACACCTCAATAAAAGCATTACAACCACTATGAAATAAATGAGAAAAAAATGTCATATTAACATGATATAATTTGATTGAAAAATTTTTTCCATAAAAAAAAACTGTAGTCCCTAAAAAACATGACCCGGGAAAAAAAATTGAATAAAATTCCACATCTTTCAATCAATAAAGAAAAATAAAAAAACATCCATTATGAGAAAAAATGTAATTCACATATTTTAACCATTTGAATTCCTCCTGAATACTAGGAAAAATTCAAATCAATATAAAATGAATAACATTGATGGAATAACTATTAATTACCAGATGTTATAATTATGTAGAATAAATATATATATTATTGATGATGAGTAATAAATGTTTTAGATGAAAATTAATTATTGGAATCACAGTATAATTGATCAAGGTAAAGATATTATGGGTTTACTTCAAATTATCATCATGAAATTTTAATATAGATTCCTTTATTTTACTCCTTTAATGCACAATCACTATATAAGTCCAATATAACTGATGGAGATTCAATGTATTACCAAAGAGACATAGCACAATGATATCCAACCTTGAAAAAAAGAAATCAAACTCTTGGTTTTCAGATTAGGACAAAGATAGAAATTCAAGGACATGAAATTATAGGATCACTACAATCAGACTACCCATGACATCATGAAATATAATCTATATACATACCAAGATGGTAATTTACAAAAACATTAAAAATACCCAAAAGAATAAAAATAGAAAAACCACAGAGTCCTCCATGTTGTGAACATAAAATTAATGATATAGAAAATCATAATTAAATTAATGTTTATATAGTGTGGTAAAATTAATAGAAATATTTCCATATAAAACATAAAGGCTTCTTGAATTTCCAAAAATTACCCATGGAAAATCTTGTATATTATAACACATCCACCATATATAGACGAATTAACTATAGAACCACATTCAAAAAAATAAATTCCCATCGACCATAATATATATGATCATCACACAACATATTTATCTCACTATTACTCTCAATTCCAATAGTACATCTTCTTGAAATTCCTACAAATAGACTATAAATACTAAGTCATATATCGTATGGGGAAGTAATGGGATAGTAATTCAAAATATTTGTTTTTATGGTGATATTTTTTATTTTATATGTCTTAATTCTATTATCAATGATATTTTATCAATTTATTAATTCATATATATTATATAATTTTTATTATTATATATTTTTTCCCATATTTTCATATTTCCGACCATCATAGGGATTTGACCTTTTATTACACAATGATACTCAGCTTCCTCACATTGAATATTTTAGCGCTCTGTTGGATTAAATTTAATTCAGAATATTTCATATATAAATATGGCATGGATAAATTTTAGATTGGAAAATTTTATTAGTTATATTTAAAATATAATATTTAAAAATACTTTTATTTAGTAAATTTCAAATAAAAAACCCTTTTTGGTTCTATTATTGTGTGTAGTGTTACATAGATGGGTTCTATAATTATTTATGTGATTATAAATCTACAATATTAATAGAATTGTTGATATAATATAATATTCTTAACTGAATAACATTCAACTTCATATCTGAGTTTAAATAAACCAGATACATTATTATATACATTATAATTTCAATACATATTTGTTTCAACATAATTTAGTAGGATAATTTAAATACCTATAACGTTTATATTTAATATTTATTTCCTTTCAATATTACATTCAATATTTTTTACCAATGTTTGTTATAAATTCATTAAAGTTATATATTATTTAATCCCTCCTTTTAATTAAATATATCTAATGGTTCATTTGATATTTTATTTTTATTTTATAGTTTAATATATTTCAATTTCATGTTCATTCTTAATGATATAACTTTGTTTCATTATTTATCTTGTAAAATATATATTATTTTACACTTAATGATATTCTAGATAACAAATTAATTGTTTACTCCCTAAATCTAAAGGGTAACTATTATATCCCAATAGAAAACATGTGTGTTTAATAATCTCTTATCCTCACTCGCTATATTGTGATCTAATTAATATAATATTTTTATTTTTTGACATTTAATTTCATATGATTTCACACCATTCTAAAAATTCATTTATTTAGTAATTAATTTCCTTTTATTATGTTTTTAATTTTTATTTTACATGATCATCCCGTATGAGGATATCATTATATTCCCCATAAAAGATTTTTATAAATTATTCTACATGAATTAAATTTATTATTACCTTACTAAAACTTATATCTCCCAAATATATTTAATGTAAATAGTTATGGTATTTTATGGGGTAATTTATTAATCCTGAAACATTTTAGATAATATTAGACATTAATATAAAGTGTATGAATTTTATTTTTAAAATTTCTTATTATATTTTTTGTATTCCTAAGAATATATGAATTTATAGCTCTTATATTTTTAATGGGATAATTATATAAAAATCACTCTGACAGTATTTTAAAAAATTATTTATAATTCTATTCATTATCTAATGGGGTAACTATTTATAAAAATATATAAATAAAATTAATTTAGTCATGGATGTAAAATAACCTAAATAATCTCAACCTTGTATGAGAACATTTATACTATATTAACATTTATTTTAATGATAATATTTGATATTTGGAGTTAATTTAAATTATTGATATACATTAAGTCTATATTATTATATTCTATCATTTTTATCCATTTGAAAATGAAAACATATTGATAACATTAGCCCAAAAGGATATTTAAACTCTTCCTCATAATATCACAATCAAATGATATTGAATATTATTAAAAATTGAAATAAAAATAATATACTATTGTTTATAGTGACAAAAGTATAAATCAAAAAGGTTAAAAATTTAAGAACAAATATATATAATTCATCTATTCTGGAGGATTTATGGTCAGTCAAACATGTAATTTAACATAATTATCATTTTTTATTTTTCAATAAAAATTATTTATTGAAACTATATTTTAATTAGACACTTATAATGTTTTTATTTATATCAATTTAATAGAATTATCACCCATTTGGATAATCATTGATGAAATATTACTTAGCACCTTAGTTTATACACTCTTCCAAATCAAATATTAGGATGAATGAGTTATTTCACTTTGAATAAATCTTTATTTATATGTTTAGGTTTTATATAATATATATAATTTAATTAATGTGTTATCAATGAGTTTTAAAAGTTCCATATTATTTTTTCATATAATTTTTAGGTATTCATGTTGTGATACCTCTACATTATATTTAATTATAATCATTCTCTCCATTATAATGATTGTATCCACGATCACTCAATATCATCAAGTATTTACATATTTTAAATTTATATGTTCATTATCTCATCAATATATTCTCAATGTTGTTTACTATTCATTTGAATTATAATTAATTTAGTTAACAAATTCTCAATATTCTATATCATTAGAACCACTTATGTTTATTAATAAAAATTGTGTTGTGTTTACCTACAAAGTTATTAATTTTATAACTTTGTGATTATCAAAAATATATATTTCAATTAATCAAAAGAGTTTAATTGTTGATACGGTATAGTTGTATATAAATAAATTATCACTGAAAGGTAATTATTTTATATTTTATCAATTATTTTATTTCAATGTTTGGGTAAACATGAAATTTTATAGAATACTTGGTTATGAAGGTTTTAGTTTCCCTCAATTCATTAGTATATCCCATAAAAAAATTGCATTCATATTTGGTGAATCATATATAATTTATGTGTTATTATTATGGTGGACCGGTTAGAGTTATTTTTATTATGGAAATTATTTAGACCCATGTTATAAATAAATTTTTCATAAAAAAGTGACATAAGGAAAACATGGAATACCATAAATAAACAATAATTCTCATTAACCAATGGTTTGTAATTTTATAAGAATATATTTATAACAATATAATTTTAAAAACAATTGTGAACATATTTCTACAATAGTGCCACAATATAATCCACCATATACTTCTTATTCAATATACTTCTCTTAATATACCTGGTAATTCTATGATTAAGGGTAATGCTGTAGATGCTCAAAACGGGTAAACAAAAGTGATTACTATTGAATAAATAATGTGAAAAAAATGGGCATATGGATATCACGATAAAAAATGATAAATTGTGGCAAAAAAATCACAAATCATAATTCAGGGAATATAATTTATAATTACAAAAGAAATTAATATAAATAACTTAGAAAAATGAGTCATAGTTCACGATCCATGAATTATTTTCAAAGAAACTATAACAAGTAATAAATTAGGGAAATGTATTTCAATATTAGAATAAACATTAGCATATGGTACATTACCTTCATAAGGAAAAAACCATTGAACACTCATATAAGGAAAAACCATACTCATGATTACACATCACATGAGATATTAAATATAAAATAATTAACTCAATGGTGATATGGAACCATAAACAATATTATACATTCATTTCAATTCCTACTTCATTCAAACAGTTATCTCTTAATTATGTACCCATAGAAATAAAATATATTTCATTATACATTAAAAATAAAAATCATTAAATTTTATATCCTAAAAAAAGTGGATATAAAATTGATTTCATTCAATACATGTTTAAGATATCACATAATTAAAATGGTTTTCCTATGTAACCAAATAATTATGTCATTAATAATTCCCTCAATAATACTAATATGACAACACATTGGATTATAAAATGGGTATTGAATGAATTAAGGTAATATTAAATGGATATACCATTTAATAATGATAATAAGGAATATTTTTTCACTAAATAGAATATACGTGTAATATTTGGTCAATATTTTCTCAATACTAAATTATAAATGAAAATTAGGTGAAAACACTTCTATAAAATTTTCCAAAATAGTTCATTCTTAGTGGAATGACATTATGTGTCAATCTATGAACATATATACTAGAATATTCAGGTGGAAAAATGAAGTGATGGAGAATTAATATGAATGATAAGTAAATTGAATGTGTAATATGGATTTTTAATTTTGATGATTATAATATAATAATACCATTAGTAAAGTACAATGATTATCAATGGATAAGGATTTAAATAAAAATTAATTTTTGGATAATTGAAAAAAACTATAGAGGTGAGAATATTAAATGATGTTGTTTGTAAAAAATTATTGAGATATTATTTAAAAAAATTATTTTCTAAAAACATTAAAACATAGAATCTATAGCACATAAAAAATGTAAATAGTATTGAGATAGTCAAACACAAGGACATCATTAATAAATTTTATCTTTATATAATTTAATGAAAGAAATACATATAAAAAATGTTGAATAAATTAGAGAAATTTTTTTCCTAATATAATATTGTTATATGTGAAATAAATTAATTATGTACGATCAGATAAATACATTTTTGAATTTTTAAAATGTGTTTTGAAATTGAATAGGGAGTTTCCAGAAAAAAAGTATGAATTGATGTCAGATTCACATATAAGAAATATGGTATGTAAAATATGAGTAATGAGGAAATGAAATATTGATGGACCATAAGAGACATCATGAATATTAAAAGGAAAAAATGATTCACTATATAAAAAAAGATGGACTTCCATAAAAAAATTCCGGATTGAATATAGATTTCCAAAGAATCACTAATTATTTAAAAAAAATACTACTCAAAACAATAATCTTTTTTGTGTTTTCCAATTTTATGGACATCCAAATAAATTAGAAAACATTACAACAAAACCACTTCTATATATTAAAAAAATAAATTATCTATTATTCACATGATATTAATTATATGACAATGCATATAAATGAATATATTTAGGAAATTAATTTTCATATAATGATGGTCCTTATGAAAAGAAAAAGGACAAATGTATGTAATGATTCATTTCTAATTTTATCCATTTTTCTAGTACACATAACCTTACATGTAAGGTAATTATGAATATGAAAAGAGAAAGTCAAATTTCCCATGAAAGTGGATGTCCTAACATAGTCATGGTTGGTGATTTCATTTTTCATATAACAAAATTTTTTAAACTATTTATTTACCAAGATATAAAAAAATATGGTATAGATATCATATTTATTTATTAATTTTAAAACTAGAACCATGTGTGTGTGTTGGTTATGTAACAAAACATGGTTATATTTTTTAAAAGGTAGCATATGAAAACACAAATTTTATGATTACTTTTCATATGAAAAATGTAATGTTGTGTAACATCATATATGTTATGGTATACTCTCTCAATGTTTATGAGTTATTTTTCGGTTTTAGATGTATTGTGATATATTTTTGGGTTGTTTCATGAATGTGTAGTGAATACTACTTTCTATACACATTGAGGTCATAATAACTGGCATTAAATATAACTCATTCATGAGGATCTGGTTGTAATATGGGTTACAGAACATGAATCTTGTAATAAATGTATTCTTTTTATTGAAACGATTTATTTATCATTATAAGATTATCTATTACTCCATAAAATTATTGTATGGAATAAATTTAACTTGAATGGATGTGTTTATTTCATACTGAAGTTATGGGGTATTTATAAAAAATAAAGGTGTTTATTTCATATATCTTTCAATTATTTATACTATAGTTTCATTTCAAACTATATTTTTCATATTCATTAAATATTTAAAATCCTCCCTTCAACAATATTTCTCCATCCATGTGATTTTGTGTGCCACATCTCATTCGGGATCATTATTGCATGTTTTTTATCCACAAGGATGTTTTGTCACTTCTCTAAAAATATAGGCCTTCATTTTCCATCATTTCCATTAGACATCATATCACCATGTTGATGTCATTTATATTCATTGAAACTATGTTTATTGGTTTTTTGATCCTTTCATGATCAATTGAGTTCATTACTTGAAATAGTTTTCCCTTTACATTTTTTATTGTTGCAGTATGTGTTCATTGAGGTATGTTGTGATATACACTCTCCAATAATAATTATTTTTGAACCAGATTATATGATTTATATATTTTTTATAGGGAATTTGTTTTCCCTTGGTGTTCATTAAAAAGTTGGTAGATCGAACGTAATTAATTTCTTATGTCAGTTTGGTGTATGTGTTTTTTCTGTAGACATAGTTTAATTACGATGATTATCTACTTTATCAATTGTTTTATAAATGAATTGGCATAAATTTTAGTGTTCTTATATTATCTTTCTATAACAGATAGGATTATCCCCATGCTTGGTAATAGAAAATGGGGTTTTCAAATCATTAAGAAATTGTTTTTCAATTCAATCCTTAAAAATAAAATCGGTTTTTGAAATTGATTGTGGGAATAAATGTGAAAATTTATTAGTCAAATTCATAAAATGGGAATCTAACAATACATAGGAGGTATGTTATTATTGTGGTCATTTTCCATTTTTTTTGGATTTGTTGTGTAGACTTATTTTACAACCTAGGACCATTTTTCCGGAGGCATGATGTTGAAAATATTAGTGGGTATACTCATGTCGTGTTCCTCACCTCCTTATGCATGTTTCATATAGACTAGATTACACATTAGTCATAAATTTTGGAATGGGTAGTTTCCTAGACTAAATAGATTAGAAAATTGGCTTGTTTTATCTTGGAATTGGAACAATATTTTTCTCACAAATATCAGTCTATATTGAATTTGAATAATTTATATGGATGTTATTTTTTCAAATTTCTTTTCATTGTTTGTTATTTGAAATTGACATAATAAAATATATACCATTATTTCCATATGATCAAATTATCATTTAAAGATACATGTTTTATGTAAAATAAATATATTTTTTTTTCTTTTTTTATTTATTCATTACATAGAACACCTGGGTGGTAAATTACTGATCCTAGTTATCTCGCACAATTACACCCCCCAGCATTGTGTACACCTAGATTTGTCTTTTAATATATTAAATGTCATGGAACCATATAGAGGTGTATAGTTTTTTTAATATTCTTATATAATGATTGTAGTGAGAAGGTGGTTTTTCCCTTATTATTTCATTAATTAGTTAGTTTATTTTGAATTACCTTCATTTTTACTCTTATATGTTGGGTTTCTTTGGAATGTAATTACATGCATCATTTTTTCATATTTCGATTTTGGAATAGGTATTCTGTTGTTTTATATTCCTTATTTTTTCATATATTTTTTAATATTTCCTATTTTATAAATAGTATTTAGTGAAATAATTCCATTTGTGTGTTGTTTATTCGTGGGTGAAATTTTCATGGCCAACGAGATTGGAATAAAAATTCATATTTTTAGTGGATCACTATGGAGGCCTATATTTTAGGGTAAATAATGTTTTTTAATTGTAATTTTACAGCATAATGTTGTTGAACATTTTCATGGGATGTTTTTATAATGTATATCGTATTTTTAAGACATTATATTTTGGTTTTAGCATGTGATTGTATCATTATTATCATGATAACATGTAAAGTAACATGGGATACTAGCATATCAATCATATATGTTGATTTATTATTCTTAATATTATTTCTCACTAATGGTTTACTAGTTTGAAAATATATTTAGTTGTTGTATAATCAATTCATCTATTTGTATTGTTAGTGATATGCCTTTGAGGAATCATTAAAAGGTTCCACATGAAGGTGCAATGTGTGATTCTCAAGGGAATACACCTCTATTTGAGAGTCATATAGAGTTTATAAGGTGAGATGTTTTTAGAGTAGAAAACATGTTCAACAAGTCCATAATAATGTTTCTGATGTACATATAGGGGATAGAGGAGAAAAGTTCACTCAAAAAACTTCATGCATGAGAAAATCCCATACTTTAATGGTACACATTTTTACTAAAAGATGGAGGAATAGATGCACATGACTGGCCACATATTTGAATTCTGGGAAACAACCGAAATTTCGTGCTGTTGTTCATGGATTTTATACATAAAATTCCCATTATGATATGGTGGCATAGAAATGTAAAATAATAAACTGTTTGGGATTTGACAATAAGGCCTTCAAGACACTCTTAATTCTATAGATTTTAGACATAGTCTGTGATGATATCAATTTCTATATAGTTATTCTTTTTTTAAAGGTGCAACGTATAATTTCTAAATACACCATTGGGGTTTCAATGTTGGTCTAAAATATTTCATAAATAGTTTATACTGATAAACTAAATACTCAGTAATAACTGTATGGTTTTAAAACAAATATAAAATAAAAACTATTAATATTAAATATTTCTCCATATGAATAGATGATAGACATTCATGTGAGTAAAGAGATATACATAACAATAATGATATCCTTTTCTATACATTTCCAGCCATACTGTGGAGTCAATAGTGGTGCATAAGGACAGAAGATTACGTGACATTAAAATTGATGGAGAGGTAGATGTAGTTCTTAATATAGATCATCCTTATCACCATCTGTTATATCCAGTAGTGTACCCCACACATTATATCATTGTGGAATTTTCTACATCAACTTACATTATATTTATATTCTTTTGAATACATAAGATGAGTTTTACCACTATTTTCATCTATAAAAATTCTATTTGGACATGTCAAAGCCTCTCCATTGACTGGGATCATCGACTCCAAATTCTTCAACATCATAGTCAAAAGAAATATAATCATTTTTACTATAAAAATAGAACATGAAATTGAATAACCATCATTCAATGGATTATTTTCTAGATGTGTATTGAATTTGACTTGTGAGAATGAGAGGTACCATTTTATTCATCCTTTATAGAGACTACTTTATTTGATAATGGTCCATCCCACTCATTAATATCCTTGAAATTTAAATATTTCCTAAAACATCAAATTGAAAATACAGTTTTATTTCATATATTTAGTTCATCCTCATTGGAATGTTTGAGAGTATGGTTTTTAGTGACTGTCATGCCCTCCATCAATTTCTAACATGTAGTTAGTCTAACATTTCCTTATTCATGTTTTAGATTTATTTTGCATGATCATCAAAAATGATTGTATTATCACTCATCATTGTGAGGATAACTATTTTCATCGGTGATTCATCATTTATTTATTGAAATTAGTGTCACATTTTGATGAGCTAAAATCACTTATATAATCACCACCAATTTTGATATTAGATTATGATGATAAGGTTTTTTTTTGTATTTTGTGAATATTTTTGTTTTGGTATATAATTTATTGTTATATATGATGCTTATGTGGTGTAATTTGACCCTTATAAACATTGTACACATAATAATAAATACCCAATAGTAGATTTTTATTTTACCCCGATTATTCGTTAGAAAAAGTGTTAGTGGTACTATCACATTGGGTAGAGGATCATAGTCATTTGTAATAATAAGAATGTGTGTTATATATATTATCATAAGAACATAAATCGTTTATAGAGTTTTATCTTTGAATTTCATAATACATTTGAATTTAATATATCCTTCCCCTATATGATGGGTAATATCATCTCAGATGATCACATCAAGAAATCACCATCTCATGCTATCTTGGAATCAAATGGATAGTGGAATCGAAGGGAAATTTTGAATCATATTAATCTAGTTGATTATGTGGATGGTTTATGTATATTTTTCACTATTTTTCCAACTATCATAATCATTACATGATTCCATTACATAGATATAGTAGTTGGATGATGAGTTCAGAGGAATCATAGAAACACTTTAGAGTTGGGAGATAATTTATGTATAGTTTATCTCTCTAGAATTTATTATATATTTTGGGGTTTTGTTTTGAAACCTTGTATGTTTGAAAAAATTAATTTAGTATACATTCATTTATCCTCAGGATATATGAATCTACGAACTTGGAGGATTTATAATTAAAAGGGATAAATCTTATAGTATCTTAGTATAAAACATAAAAATTATGATTATGGGTCCTAGAGTTAGAGAAACTAAAACATAATGTTAGATAATAAGAATAATTATGGTTTTCTCCATTGTCTAATTGATACTCCTTGAATATTAGAGGAGGTGTCTATACAGATCATTAGGGGATTACCAAGGGCACATAGTTTGAAAAATGCAAGATTTATCATTATTGATTAGTTCAATAATATATGTGCATTTCGTTTTATTTGGGACACCATAAAGGCTGATAACCTAGTTAGTATTTATATTCATTTGGTTTTAAGGTTATGGGGAGATCCCCCTTCTATTGTTTTAAACTGAGAACCCTTTATTACCTTTAGGTTTTTGATGATTTTATAATAGGGTATCTGGCCTCATGTTCTATTGAGTACAAATTTTAATCCACATACAGATGCAATGATAGAGAAAAATAGTCACGAACTGTCCTTGGGGCCTATTCTATTACTACCCCAAGACTACCTTCAATAGGCTAGGGGTTGGAAACTAGAACCAAAGGTGTAATTCCCTAAGCTGGGAAGGAATTTCCATTATAAACAGTGATCATAAACAATCAGATTACACAACTGGAAGCAAAAAAGTAAGCAATACTGAATACAAAAGAGGTAATGGAAAGTAAAAGGGGCAGTAAATACAATCCCAATAGTAATGTACAAGGAAAGGAAAAATAGGTAGAACTAAAATGATAAACAGCTGGAAGGTGTCTAGAAGCTCCTGGATTTTCCACCACGGATCCTACCTGAATGGTCAGTAAATATAGCCTCCTTAGTGCTCTACGTCCGTCCGTCCCCTCTGGTTACCAACTCGTCCTTTGTTCCACCTTCGGGTATCGTCCAGTCCTCGTAAGCTCTATCCCAGTCAGTGCAGTCTGTCGTCTGCATCATACACAACGAGATGCAGGCATAGCCCATGCCGGGGTGAGTATAAAGATACTTAGTAGGGACCCCGATACCCTCAATTTTTCAAAAAATCTAACGAGGATAAACTAATAGTAAGATAAAAAGGATAACCATTACTTTGGTATATGCCCATACATATACCTATGTTATCTAGTAACCTATCTCAATCATGAGGAAAACAAAAAATTCATTGACACAACTCAAACCAGGAATTTCATTAATGAAACCATGGCTGTTGGAGAACTCCTCCTTTGTTGAGAACAGTGGACCTGTCGTGACCCCAAAGCGCTTCTCACTAACCTTGGACTACTAAGGTACTCCTCCTATCGAGTACCGCCAGTATGCTGCCAAGTACCAGGCGCTACTCTAATGTGGGTCTGCTGCCAAATACCAGGCACTCCCCCTAATATCCTACAGAGTCACACCTCCAGTCGAGTAACATGGTTCTGCCACCAACAACTAGGTGCTACTACTCCATGGGTCTGCCGCCAACTACATGGAACTCCCCACGAGGCTAGTCGAATCGGTCGAGCATTCGTCAGTTCTGTCAGCTAATAGGTCTCCACACTCTGTCTTCTAGTCTCTAGAAGGATCTTCTCCCAGAGCTACTGGACAAAACACCAAATCTCAGGAAGTGCCATGAAGAAGTATCTCAATGGTAATACACATCATAGGGGTATCAACGGAATAGATGACGCGTCAATCAGATGCCGAGTCTGTGAGTTATTAGTATTTTTGTCCCGGGGGACCTGTTGGTTCCATGTACGAACAAACCTGATTGTATCCCAAATATACCCTAAACTCCCAAAGGGTATTCTCAAAATGACAGTTTTGTTCCATGAATATTGGTGCCACTAACGGTTCTTCAAATGGACGCCCGTAGCCCATGATATGGGCGAAAAGGTGTAATCGGGCTATAGTGGGTCTGGGTCTGGTCCGACCCTGACCCAGTCTAAAACGGGGTCTGACCCGGTCTAAACCGGGGTCTGACCCAGTCCACAGGTCCGACCCATTCTGAGGAAATGTCCAGGCCTGAATTGGTGGCTCATCTCGAAGGTGGCTCAGTCCGAGGGATGCACGGCCTCGGGCGGCCCTACCCGAGGGCGGTCGGGCCCGGGGCGGCCTGTCCATTGGCGGCCCTGCTAACCGACCTACGTGGCTACGAGGCAGACCGCTTTCCGAAGCAAGCGGTGGCCACGGGGGGTGGTCATCACCCCCCCTCTCCATCTCCCCATAACGGTCAGCGCATGGTTCTGGCACGTTATTTGTGGGACCAGAGGGGTCCCGCCTATGGAGTACCCACCGGCGGCCAGCTCAGACGACCTCCCTCCTCCATCCATCGTTGCCTTTGGCTGCGGGTCTTCTCCAGTGCTATGCGACAACACCGCGTTGTCTTCATCCGCTATGGCATGCATGGCTGCCACCCCCTTCCTCCGGTGCGGTGTGACGGAACCGCCTGACCGCGGCCTGGTTCTTTGGACTATGCAATGGCGCCATGCCCCTTTGGCAACCCCATGACCCTTGCACCGCTGATTCCTCTCGTGGCCTACCCATCTTCTTTCGCTGATGCTCCACTACGGTCCTCTCTTCTAGTGGCATCATTGTGCCATTGCTGTCGTCAACCAATCAAGATATGATGGAGGGACGTTGGTCCATTTTTGTTCGTCCACCGCCCTCCGCGTTAGGTGATAACAATTGGCCAACATTGAACCACAATAATAAATGAGGAATGAGGACTTAATTAAATCCAAACAAACCCCTACCAATCTTTTTGGTAAATGGTGATGGAGTCGCGGGAAAAGGATTCATTCTATTGATGTTAGAGGAAAAGGGGGTACTCGTTGTTGGTGGACAAGTGTTCGAAGGTGATGAAGTCAAAGATGACTTTAGCGTTTTTCATGGGCATCACATTCCTTTATTGCCCCAGTTTAAGAAGGAACATGATGGTGACGGTCCTTCTTGTTCTTCGTTGAGTGGATATGCTCTCAATTCTTCCAATGCTCCACCAAGACATTATGCCAACCACAAAATAATAAAACAAGACATCTTATTAATTCATTGGCATAAAGAATTCAAACCATTTCAAATTAATAATTAATGACATTAATTAATTTTGTGGTATGTCACACTTATGAGGGAAGGTGGAGAGGCTCCCAAATTAATTGGGAGTTCCAAGTGGTTAAAGGGGGGTTAAAAGATCGTGTGGGCCCCAACTAAAAATATCCTCCCTAGGGAGGTTATGTGCGTGTGGGTCCCACCACTAACCTACTCTTGAGGTTTTAACCACGAAGGATGAAAAATAAGTTAACACTTATTTTTATTCAATTTACTAATAACCCTAGAATCTAACTTCCACTCTCATTAAAACAAAACAGTGGTGAAGGTATCCCTAAGAGAATACCAACATTGTGAGTTCAATAGTTCCCTTGGATTTCATTTCCGAGCATCGTTTCTAAATATATAAATCACCACTCACACATTTACTGAATGTACCCGAAAAAAAATGTTCAGAAAATTACTATCAGTCGCCATCGACTTGCGTTAGTCGAGGTTTGGCTCGGCCTAGGTGAACCACACCCCAACAAACCCAAAGTTACCCTCGTATTTCTAATCCAAGTTACCGTTCAATTGTTTAGAATTTTATAATTAAATAATTGACACTTAATTATTTTATTTGCGGCCAAAAACTAAATTTCTCTTGTGGTCCTCGCCGACCGAAGTTAGTATCTTCTTAAATAAAGACTACCCTCCCGAGTTCATATTTTTAATTTGAGTTACCATTTATTAGTTAAAAGCATTTGAATAATATAATAACTTTATTTAATTGTTTTATTTACAATTATTCCATTCTTAGGTTTTCTCATCGGGGGATCGTTTGAACAAAACATAAGTCACACCTAAGGTAAACCCACCATCAAGAGTGCAACGGTGGCCACAGATTTCTGATCTGAGTAACCGTTTAATATTTGTTCTACTATTTTAGGAAAACTTCCTACACACATTAATTTAAATTAAAAAAACATCAAAAATTGATTTCGGGCACATCGGGCCTCGGAATCAACCGCAGTCATAAACTGTGGACTTGAAAAAATTTAATGAATTTAAGAAAAAAAATTCCATGGATTTTTTTTTCTTTACATTCTCCCCACCTAATGGATTTACTTCCCTGTAAGCTATAAATAAAACTAAGGGAACAAATGGGGGTACCAAGAATGCATCTGAGCCTCCTACTCCCATGTTTTATCCTGTAGGTTCCCGTGATACCAGTAAATGGGCACCAGAGGTATTGACCGTCCATGTAGGACTCACTCCGGTCGATCCACAATATCCACTGTAGCCTCTATAAAAGTTTCCCCATCATTGATGTATATCCCCCCATAGTCGATGATTGGAGAAGAGTCATGCACGTATCTCCTTAGATGAGATATGTGGAAGAATTCTTGCACCCGATGAAACTGAGGCAGAAGAGCTAGACGGTATGTCACCTTGCCTACTCTAATGAGGACCTGGAATGTTTCGATGAATTTCGGAGAAAACTTTCCACCTCGACCAAATATCCATAGACCTCATCGAGGTGAGACATGTAGAAAGACATTGTCGCCATCCTCAAACATCGTAGGTCTCCATCTCTTGTCAGCATACGACTTCTTTCTTCTCTGTCCAGTCTTTATCTACTCCTAGATGATCTGCACCTTCTTTGTGGTTGCCCGTACCATCTCTAGTCCCATTAGTGCTAACTCTCCTAGGTCTGCCCATCACAGTGGTGATCAGCAAGGTCAACCATAAAAGGCCAGAAAAGGTGGCATACCGATGGTGGAGTGATATTCATTGTTGTAGGTGGACTCCACCAAAGGCAAGTGATCCTCCCAGCTACGACCAAAGTCGAGAACACATGTGTGGAGCATGTTCTCAAAGGTTTGAAATGTCTGCTCAGTATGACCATTTGTCAAAGGATGGAAGGCAGTGCTCAAGCGAAGTGTCTCCCGAAAGCCTCCTGCAACCCCTTCCATAGCCGGGAAGTAAATCAGGCATCATGGTTAGAGGTAATAGAATATGTTACTCCATGAAACCGCACAATCTCTTGCACATAGAGATGTCTCGCGATCTCTACTGATCCATGCTCTCTGATCGGTAAGAAATGGGCTGACATGGTGAGTTGGTCAACGATCACCCATATCGAATCGTGACTTTGGGATGTATATGGAACACCCTTCATGATGTCCATGGATATCCCATAACACTTACACTCTGGGACCTCTAAATGATGAACTATTCCTACTAGTACCTGGTGCTCTGCCTTCACTTGCAGACAAGTGAGGCATCGTAAGAGAAACTCTACTACTTCCTTATTCATACCTGGCCACAAATTCTGTCATCGAAGGTCTAGATATATATTTCCCACTATTGGATGTACCTCTAGAGGGGAATTGTGGAACTCCCTCAACACTTCGTCTTGAAGTGTTATAGGTACCATAGTACATCCTCTGAAGAAGATGACGTGCTCCCTACCTTCAGAAAATTCATCAGGTGCCTATCATATGGATATATGAGCACGTCATGTCTTGCAGTCAGCATCCCCACGCTACACCTCCCTGAATCACTGAAGAAGTGTGTGAGTGACTATAAGAGACATAGGAATGGTTGCTTTGTCTCTATCAAAAAAGGATATCTACAAAGCAGCTTGCTGCCACACCGCCTCACTCAGCAGTTATAGGCCAGACCTCCTACTAAGTGTGTATGCTACCCTTTTCCCCCTTACTATGATTATATACTATACCAAAGTCATAGTCCTGGAAGAACTCTATCAACTCCTGTTGGGAACAAAAAACTCAAAACCTCTGCTACCATGGGGGCGAGGTTTGCAGACTCATGAGTGATCAGCTGCACCCTTCTATGCATGATTTTATCATGTGCTGCAAGGGATTCCTTTTTCACCGAACAAGGAAAATTCTATTCCAACGTTGTAGATAAAAAACAAAAAAAAATCCCTAATATAGTAAATGTGTGTAAGAACTGTGGTTGCCCAGTCTATACCCAAACAAACGTCATAAGGCCACAACACTGCCACCAAAAGTTTCCAACTGAAACTCTCTCCTCGAGGGTTAGATCACATTGTCGGCATAAGTGTGAATATCGAGTCTCCTCCCACAGGCATCTCTAGACATGTGGTTCATGTCAATAGTTTAACCGGAAACTCTAGGTCTTGGACAAGATTCATGGAAGGAAGGAGTGATTAGTACTTATGCCTATTGATACATCAGCTAGAAGCAGACACATGTTGTACCTTGAATAATTCATAGAGACCTTGTGTCACACTTCTTGACAGCGTGTAGCTACTCTCTTCCCCTAACCTTCATCTCCCTGAGCCTTGAGGGGACTATAAATGTCGGTGGTATAGCATGTCGAAATGTACACCACCTCATGTTGTTCTCCTAACTCTGTTTCCACGTCGGTTGCCCTACAGATTTATCTTTCCATGTCACATCCTCTTCCTGAAACTTCTTGCATGCCTAAGTCACTAAGACTGGCACCAGTTTCTTGCAATCCCACTACTAACATTCATTGGATGTGTCCGATCACCCAAAAAACATACAACATAAAAGGTTCACTATAACACCCTAACATGAGTAGGAATGCATAGAGGAAATTTTTTGGCTCCGTTGTTCTTAATCACACATCACTCAGATTTCATAGCCCTGAAGCACTATTCATATCATATTCATTGTGTACCCGGAATGGTTGGTATGCCTCGATGAATACTCAAGTACCGACATGTCGTCGAGCCGAAACTGTAGAATCTGAAAGGAACTCTCAGCCACCTTCCCAAGCCAGTCCTCAGCCGCCTTTGTGTCAGGCTCACCTCAAAACTTGAGGGGTATTAGATGTTTAAACACATGTAAGGCGCTAAGAATACATGTTTTCTCTACCGATACCACCGATAGTGTCTGCTGACCAATGGGTAGTGATATAGTTGGAAGACTTCTTGAAGGTACCATCTTGAAAAATGGTATATGTACCAAAACCTCATCACTATATAGACCATCCTCATGGTAACTCACTGAAAATGACTAGTATCTAAGATCAACATCTTCTATACTAGTGTTTCATCTAGGCGGAATACTCCATTAATCACCACCATCTTTTCCTCTACTACACGGGAATCTGTCTTTCCTCGATACTTCGGAGGTCATTGTCATTGTAACTGGTGCATTGCGCTCAGTCAGCATGCACCGTACTCCAATGCAGCTGGTGTAATCTACATACCAATGGGTGGTGGTGCTGTAGGTACACCACCCAAAGGTGCCAAAATAGTAAGAGGGACCTCCACCAGAGCCTCGTCTCTTGGAGGGTCATCATCAAGTAATATCTCAGGAACCTAAACTGGTTGTTAGCGTAGAGGCATCCTAATAAGAATAAAGTGCACCACAATCAAAAGTGTATACTTGGTGAGCTGACCTGGTTGATCTATCATAATGAAAACTCTTGAAAACACATACACAATCACTGTTTTCATGTACTTAGTCCGAAATCAGAAGTTAGGGTCCTGGTGTATGGAAATGTCGGCCGATGCACCAACACTGGACTCCCTGAACAGAAATCCAAACTCAGTGCCCTTAACAGTATTGCTTTACAAGGAAGAAAGATCAATGTTCTAAGTTCTCCGGTAGAACCGACTCCTCTAATACAAATTAGTCACACACTGTCCTCAAGGCTCGTGCCGTGAGTATTCCAAGCCCTCCTTCCATAGGCCAGGGGCTGGCGACAACCACCAAAGGTGTAATTACCTAAGATGGGAAGGCATTATCTTTATAAAAAGTAAACACACACAATCAGAGTACACAACTGGAAGAAAAAAACTACGAAATATTTAATACATAAGAGGTGTTGTAATGTTAAAGGGGCGGAAAATTTTATCCCAACAGTAAAGTACAAGGAAAGGACAAACAGGTACAACTAAAAAGACAAATAGCTGGAGGGTGTCTAGCTGCTCCTAGATCATCCACCATAGATCCAAGTTGAATGGTTGGTATTGATATCCTCCTCAGTGCTCCACGTCCATATGTCGACTCTAGGTACCGAGTCGTCATGTGGTCCACCTCCAGGTAACGTCCAGTCCTCGTACACTTCGTCTCAGTCAGCGTTGATCGTCATCTGCATCCAACACAACGAGGTTCCAGCATAGCCTTAGCAGGGGTGAGTATAAAGATACTCTGTAGGGACCCAAGACCCTCACGGTCTCCCAAAAACCAACATGGATAAACTAAAAGTACGATACAGTAGATAACCATTACTTATATATATGCCCATTCATATACCTAAGATATCTAGTAACCCATCTCACTCATGAGAAAAATGTAAAAGTCATCAACTCAACTCAAACTAGGATTTTGAATATCGAAACCACGACTTCTGGAGAACTCATCCTCTGTCGAGAATAGTGTTCATGTCACAACAGCATGGCGCTTCTCACTATCCTTTGACTGCTGAGGTACTCCTACTGGCGAGTATTGTGGGTCTGCTGCCAACTAACAGGCGCTACTCCACTGTGGGTTTGCCACAAAATATCATGCGCTCCCCCTAATAGCTTGCAGAGGTACTCCTCCTGTCGAGAACCATGGGTCTGCCGCCAACTACGAGGCACTACTCCACCATGGTTCTTCCACCAACTACCAGGTGCTCCCCATTGGGCTAGTAGAATTAGTCAAGTAGTCTCCATGTCTATCATCTACTAGTAATCCACACTCTGTCTGCTCATCTCAGGAAGGATCCGCTCCCCGAGCTACTGTGAAAAACTCCAACTATTTCGAAGTTCCACGACAGTTTGTCAAACCGAAGCCCATAGCCCATGATATTGGTAACAAGGTTTAATCGGGGCATTGCGTGTCCGGGACCAGTCTGAGGCAGTCCCGGTCCGAACCGGGGTCTGACGCGGTCCTCGGGTCTTACCCGGTTTGAGGAAATTGTGAGTCCCAAAGGATTGGCCCAGCTCGAAGGCAGCCCGACCTGAGGGAAGCCTGGTCGAGGGAGGCCCGGCTGAGGGCGGCCCGACCCGTGGCGGCCCGACGTATGGCGGCCCTGCTCTCCGACCTGCTTGGCTGGGAGGCGGACCCTAGACGAAGCGAGTTGTTGCCGTAAGGGGTGTTCAGTGCCCCCCGTCTATCTTTAATGGTCGGCACGTGGCATTAGCCTGATATCAGAAGGACCCAAGGGGTCCCGCCTGTGAAGCGCCCACCGGCGGCTGGCTTAGCTGGCCGCCCTCCCCCATCCATCGTGACCTTTGGCCGCAGGACTTCTCCGGCATTGTGCGATGGCATCACACTGTCTTTGTCTACCGTGGCCCGCATGGTTTCGTCCCCCTTCCTCCAGCATGGTACAACTGCACCATGCCCCTTCAGCACCACAACGGACCTCCTGGACCTGACCCGATTCGTTTCACGACATGACGATGCTTGGCCACTTTGGAGACCTGTTGACCCTTGCACCGCTGGTTCCTCTCGCGACCAGCCCGTCGCTGGCCGCTGATGCTCCACCACGGTCCTCTCTTCCGATGACGTCGTTGCGCCACCACCATCGTCAACTAATCAAGAACCAACGGAGGGACGTCAAGCCATGTTTTTTCTCCATGTTCCCTCTGCATTAGGTGATAACAATGGGCCAACATTGAAAAAAACGACGAGGAACAAGGATTTAATTTAGTCAAAACAAACCCTTACCTCGCATGTCGGTAATTGTTGATGGAGTCACGGGAAGGAGGCATCATTCCATTGATGTCGGAGGAAAAAGGGGTACTCGTTGTTGGGAGATGAGCATTCGAAGGTGACGATGTCAAAGATGACATTGATGTTCTTTGTGTGCGTCAATTCACTTTCTTTCCCTGGTTGAAGAAGGAAGAAGATGGTGACTGTTCTTTCTGTTCTTCATTGAGAGGATATTCTCTCAATTCATCCAAGGATCCTCTTAGAGATTATGCCAAGAACAAAATAATAAAACAATACATCTTATTAATTCATTGGAATAAAGAATTCTAACCACATCAAATTAATTAATTAATGCCATTAATTAATTTTGTGGTTCGGCACACTTATGAGGGAAGGTGGAGAGGCTTGCCAATTAATTGGGAGTTCCAAGGGGTTAAAGGGGTGGTTTAAAGCTCGTGTGGGCCCCACATAAAAATATCCTCCCATGGGAGGTCATGTGTTGATGGGTCCCACCACTAACCTTATCATGGAGGTTTTAACCACCAAGTAATTAAAATAAGCTAACACTTATTTTTATTCAATTTAACTAATAACCCCACAATCTAACATCCATTCTAATTAAAATGCAATTGCGGTGACGGTCTCCTTAAGAAATTAATGACGTTGTGAGTTCAACGGTACCCTCAAATTTAAATTCTGAGCACCAGTTCTAATGATATAAAACTCCACTCACACATTTACTAATCATACCGGAAAAAAATGTTCGGAAAATTATTATCAGTCACCCTCAACCCGCGCCGGTTGAGGTTAAGCTATGCTTAGGTGAATCATGCCCCAACGAACCCAACAGTATCCTCATATTTCCAATTTTAGTTATCGTTTAAATGATATAAATTTTACAATAAAAAAATTTACACTTAATTAATTTATTTTCAGCCAAAACTAACTTCTTCTAGTGGCCCTCACCGACCAAAGTTAGTATCTTCATAAAGAAAGCCTACCCTCACGAGTTCAACGATGGTCTCGATTTTTTTATCTGAGTTACCATTTGTGATATATAAGCATTTGACAAATATAATAACTTTATTTAATTATTTTATTAATGGTTATTCCATTCTCGGGTTTTCTCACAGGTGGCCCGTGCCGATTAAACTTAAGTCATGCCTAGGGTAAACACGCAATCCTGAGTGCAACGGCGGCCTCTGATTTCTGACCCGAGTAACCTTTTAAGAGTTATTCCATTTTTTTATTAAAACTACTTAAGCCTATTTATTTAAGCATAAAAAACATCAGAAATTTATTTTGGGCACACCGGGCCTCGGAATCAAGAGCCGCCAGAAACTGCAGACTCGAAAAAAACCAATGAATTTAGGAAAAAAAATTCCATGGAATTTCATTATCTATTTCAAAAATATTCTGATACTATAGGAAATTCATGTTTTACACACTATGCGTGTATGTATATATTGAAAATATAACCTGGAATAATCTATTTTTTGTATAAAAACTGTTATTATTCGTCTATATTAATGGAACTTATTGATGATTTTTATTATCACCTGTTATCATCACCTCTTTATTGATAAGTTTTTGGAGATTCCTCCCCTATGGGATCAATAATTTTTCAAGAGACTATAGTGAGGTAATGGTAGATAAAAATATTATATGATATTCTATAGGGTTATAATATGTTGTATGTGGATTTTCAATCCATCGATTATTGTTTTCTAATGGTGGATGGTTTTTGTTAAATTTTTCTTTTTTTTGTCCTCGACTTCATGGAGAATAGGGAATGATGGCTCCAAAATATGATAGATAATTTTAGGATTCTATTTTTCTTGGATAAGTTGAATATTAGTTAGAATTACGAGATTAATTTATAGGTATTAATGATTTGTTCAACATATCTTATCTCATAGAGAATCATCATGAACCCCACTTGTTTGTATTTGGGAATAGATTTAATTTGATCCAAAATATTCAGCTCTAGAATTTTTCATAGTGTTAATAAACAATCGGTCATACTCTTATAAAATGTTGGATCGAGAATCCCTTGTGAGGGAGTAGTCACCTTAAATCGTTCCACAAAATTATTTTTCTCCATTGGTTCCTAGGAATAAAAATTCATATGGGTGGGTGATTGTGACATCCTTTATTTTAGGTAACTGTATTATGATTCTTAAGATTTAGTTTTCATATTGGAGGACTTATGGGTCATGTGTGGGAGTATTTTGTATATAATAAAATATAAATCTTTTTAGAAACATAAACCATGTATGTTATAGAATAATATATATGTTCTTATCAAGGAACGAGTTGTATAATAGTTTGAATCATAATAATTATTCAATCTAGAATATTATATTTATTCCATATATACTTTTATACATTTTAAGACTTCCTTTTGATACATAAAATCATTAATCTAGGTATATATAACATTCCGTGATTTATCAGTGTTTATGAGAAATTAGGTGTTATCATTATAATAGATAGTTTTACCATGTTTATCCTTGGTCCTTATAATAATTAGTTTCATTTAATTAATGGGTTTAATCATTAATTCTATAAAAATGTACTACCCAAGAACACTAGTAATTATTCTAGGAATTATTTGGTGTCTCTGGTACATTTGGATCATTTTATTGTAATTTATTTTCTTCAAGTATTTTTTTACTTATCCCTAGTGAACTTTATTTATACCTCTTCGTTACCCTTGGTCAAGAGAGTAGAGTGGTGTTACATTTTTTATTCGTTGACCGTTTAGAGAGGTTTTTTCTGAACTATTCTATATTAATTTTTTGATCTTCTCATGGGGAGAGATCCACTGTTCATTGTGTTGAAAAAACATGTTCTATGTGTTATGTTGTGATCAATCCTATATTTCATACATTTTGTTTTTTGATTTTCATTATCTAATGTTAGAATAAATAATATGTCATCAATTTTTTTGGACTTTTCATTCCATCATGTGTTTTGGGATCATTTTGTTGGTATGTGAATCTTGAGTTTTTTTAGGCAGATCAATGTTTAAAAAAACATTGATGATCCATAATTTCTCTTACAATTAAAATTTATTAATAAATTAATTATTATTGTTTTTATTTCTATGTAAGGTGATATAATAAAAAATATGGTTTCTAAAAAAAATTGATCCTGGAATGTGTTGTTTTCAATGAATTGAGAAATTATTTGAAAAATGTATTTTCAAATTAGGTTTGATAAAATAATTGGGCTGTTTTAATTTGAATGAAAAAAGGCCACTCAATATTTATTTCAAAAATGAATAACATGGAAATCAATAGCAACTCAACAGGAAGGTTTCACATGTCGTAATAATGCATTTTATAGATTGGGTCACTCATTGGGTGTTTCTATGCTCCATGTACACAATGTTCTGGGTATATAATGTTATCATGATTGGTGGGTTCAATCATTTCTTGTTCCCCTACTCCATATTCCTATATTCTATAAGCATCGACGTATACAAGTCATTTATTGTAGTAATGTACTTATCATTCTAAAATAATTTTATCCTTTTATTGTTTCACCTATTTTATGGATATTTATTTTCTAGATATGATGTAGCTACTTTTACATAGAAAAATGTTTCATGGTAATTATGTCTAGAAATTATTTTTCATTCTTTTAATGGTGAAAAATATAATATGGGAAATATTTTCAAGGATTTAAATATTAACTTCTTTATATTTTGACATTATTTTTTTCAAAATATATATCATATTATAATTTGTTTATAAATACATGATATAGTACACATGGGTGTGATCCTACTAATCCTTTTTAGATCATACCCTACACATACCATACAACGGTTTATATACATGGTTATGAATTCAGATGACAGAAAATAAAAGAATTAACAGTGAGAAAATAAGGTTTTATATAAACTATGTATCGGTATCTGGTTCAGATATAGTGGTAAATTCCCCATAGTATCAAATATATTAGTATGGTTCTATTATTTTTCATTGGAATTGGACATGTACTTGGGGTTTGTTCATATTGTTTGGAGTTTCATCACTTCCACTATAATATTTTTTATATTAGAAGTTATTTTAATATGGTTATTGTTTTATTATTTTTTCCTATATTCAATTTATTTCACTAAATTGCAGAAAACCATTCTGTATAGAATTTTTTATGCCCAGATTCAATTTACATTCCCATGGGGATTGAGATCATCATTCAGGTATGCGGTTGATAACTTCATGTTCCAGTTTGTGAGTAAATACCTTATAGATTATTAATAGTGTGGGTAATTCTTATAAAATCATTATAATAACTTAAATGGTTTTATAATATACTAATATACTCAATTAGGAATAGTAATTTTAAATTTTATGAAAAATTGAAATATGGAAAAATAAAAAATGAAGATATGTTTAAAAATATAAACCCCGCTAAGTGGATTTTCTCCATTATAAACTGGGTTAGGACTAATATGGATGGTAATTATAGAAAACAATAACCATTTTATGGTTTCCTAGAAAGACTGGTTGACGGTTGGAAAAATACTAGGATACACTAAATGGTTAATGGTTTGAGAATATTTGAGGAGAAAATAGTAACATTGATATTTTAAAATATGTGGAATCATTTTAAAAATAAAAATATTTTCAAAAATCAATGGTCGTTATAAAAAAACTACTCAAAAAATATGAAATAATGGAGATATGAAATGACATGAATATTACCAAAATTTTAAAAAATTTGGACAAAATGTTATTTAATTGTTTTCCCCTTCACTTCTAAGGATACTCATTTTAACCGTTTCAATTTTCCAAAATATAATTTTTTTACCCTTATAATTTAAAATTAATTCGAAAAAAATATATTCCATAATATAATATTATTTTAATGATTCATAATTGGGAATTAAATTTTTATTACAGTTTAAAAAATTAATATACAATTTTTTTGAAATAATAATTTCCTAAATTATTAAAAACTATTTTATAAAAACAAAAAACATAATCACAAATATGTTAATTATGGGTTCATAAAAAATGTTTATAAAATTATAAAAATCAAATGTCAAATTAAAATTTTATATTATAAAATATATACATAAATATAAAATTCATTCTTATGTCGTAAATGTAATGTTGTTTGTCAAAATCAGTATTCCAAACTATTAAATTAAATTAATATTTTTCATTAAAATATAAAAAACTCATCATTACTTTGTAGCATGAAGAATAAAAAAAATGATTTTATATTTATCATATTTATTTAAAAAAATTCCAAAAAATAATATCTTGTTATGAAATAAATAAATATAAACTAGTATTACTTCTATTAAAAAATGATGTTTTTAATGATTAAGTATTATTAATATTATTTTCATATAAATAATAATTTTAAAGATATTAATATAGTAGTTTATAAATAAAATTTTAGTGCTCTCAGAATTATTCTATTAGGATAAATTTACAATAAATAAGAAAATTATTCTTCACCATAAAAGTTTTATAATAAATTCATAATAAAAATACTATTCAAATTATTATTTATATTTTAAAATTTAATGTTTCTGTAAAATTAATATTAAAAAAAATATATAAAAATTATGTTTACATCATATCATATTTAATAATAAAATAATTAATGTTTTTATATTACACACACAAATGTATATATAATATTATAATAATATTTTTATTTTATTTTGAAATTTTAAATTCTATGTTTACTACATAATCGTACAAAACTTAGGTATAATTATTTAACATATGAATAATGATCTTTCATACAAGGGCTAGAAATTTAAAAAAACATATTTCAATAAAAATGATTGTGACTAGATATCATTCAAATATATATATATATATATTTACAAAATAATTCAATCATTACACTATTACATTGCAAGATATGGATCTTATTTTATATTATAAATTTTCCAAAATTCTATTTTATTTCAAAGCGTTAATCCTCATTAATATTTGTGTTTATATATTTAGAATAATCAAGGATAAATAATTTCCAAAATATTTATTTTTAAGGACTTTTTAGTGTTCCATTGAATTTTCCTCTATTAAAATATTTTCTCTTAATTAATTCATTCCTTCAATTGTGATTTATTATACATTGTCAATATTAACTAGTTTTATATTTAATTATTGTAATTTTCCACTTATAATTAAATAATTGTTCATTATATTGGTTTATATGATCTTGGTAACATTTTATAATAATGTTTCAAAACATATTAATTAATAAAGAAACAATTATAAAAAAACATAACTAATAATATTAATAATAATAAGAATATTTTTTCTGAAGAGCAGGGGTGCTATATTCAACCCATTGAAATAATCATATCACCGTAATTTAAATTATCACATACCAATGGAAATATATAATGATATATAAATTATAATGAGAATATGGATATAATTTCATGAAAGTTATTATCTATATAATCATAATAAATATACCACTTTTTCAAAATACACTTCTGTTAAATTTTTAGATTCAATAGTAGAAATTGGGCCTATAATAGCGCTAATGAAAGGGATTTATCAACGCTATATATGATCTAGGAATGTATGTGATGATGATGTTTTTGCATTAATAATGATTATAAAAAGTGTTGATAAATCCCCATTTTAATAAAGTATAAAAAAGTGCTAATAAAGGCCCCACTGATAATGGTACATATTATTTTGTCCACCCCCATCTCTGCTCCTGACACCCTTATCATCGATTCCCCCACCACATTACATGTTATTTTTGTAATCCCACTATTTTACTCATGCTCCGTCCTCGAGTGAGTTTCAAACATGAGACCTCCAGCTTATTCAACTTCACATTTTCTACTCCCATATAATGTTTTGTTTTAAATTTTATGAAATGTATATAAATATATATTTCATTCAATTTTTTATCCAATAATTTATATATATGCATACATATATTTTTATATATATGTTTAGTTACAAACATATATATATACAGATAAATATTTTTACATATTTTTGAAAATGTATATTATTATTTATTTATATTACTTATATATTTTGATTAATATATTTTATATGTATATGTCTTGAATTATTTATTTATTAAATTTTATTTTTATCTATGAATATATAAGAGTTTTTAATATATTCTTATATACATGATTATAAATAATAATATATTGAAAAAAATTATAAAATTTCAAATCCATGATACCAATATTGATGTAAGACCTAGGAATAAATTAGTTCCACACTCATACGGGATAAAAATACCTCATTAAATTACGCTTACAATCAATTGATTAGATATGTGGTTGATAACAAATGGAAACCCAGATCAAAAGTTATGGCCATTTGATGTTTGATTTATGTTTTCAAAATAATAAATATATTTTATTAATTTTTTAATTTTTTTTATCATCAAATGATTTATTAAATGACTTTTCCAGAAATGTAATTAGAAAATTAGTAGTTATATTTTTTTTAAATTACATTATTATCCATTTGTATTAAAAATTGTATATATCATGAGTAAATTTCTATTTAGCCATATCTAAAAGATATATATATATATATATATTTTATAAATTTAAACATATAAGTATAAAAATATATTATTTTTACTTAAATATATATATAATATTAAATATACACTTTAACAAGGCTAGTAAAAAATTAATGACAAAGAAGGGGTGGTCTTTATAAATGCCTTTAAAAATCACTTTTAACAACCCCAACCCTTTATTAGCACCTTTATACAAGAATTGGAAATTTTCCCCCATTATCAATGCTTTTTTATAAGCACTGAAAAAGGAACTATTTTCAGTGTTTTTTTACATGTGCTGATAAAGGGAAACCTTAGGCCGTGTTATTTTAGAACTGTTAAAGACCCCACTTTATTTTTTCATATTTATGGTATTCTTAGATTTTACATCCCATCATATATAAAATTGAGGAACTCATATGTGTTATTTTCACAAACATTGAGTCTTCCATCTAAAATAGTCCCTAACAATTTATATTAAAAAAATTCCAAAAATCCTGGGTTATTTTTTTCCCAAATGACATACCCTATGATCCTTTTTTGGGTATTTAATTGAGTTCTTCAGACAAGGAGAAATAACCTTAACTAATAAATAAATATTTAATTATTTTTTAACTCCTATAAATATATTTTCATTATTATTTTTAAATTTCATTATCATTATGATTAATCATTATCAACAATCTTTTCTATGAAATGAGAAGTGAATGTTTCAATCCTCTATAAGTATGACATACCTTATTCATGTATATATGCAATTAATGTTTCATCACTATATTTTATTTGTGGGTTCTATGTAGATTATTTTTAATATATAGTATTAATGGAATAATTTTTTTTCTTTTATGAAAATATAATACCATATTACCTTTTAATTAATGGAAAATTAGTAATATATGAAATGTATATGTGTGGAAAACTAATAAAATGATACCTTGTTATTCTTGTTTCACATTTTACATAGTTTGTCATAAGTATATATTTTATTAGAATATATGAAATATATAATATAAAATTGGATTTATTATGGTGAATTACTATTTAAATTTATTTTAACCATCTTTAAAAAAATTAAATCACCGTTTTTGTGTAAGTATTGAATTCCATCTCCATGAAAAATATAATCCATTTTTCTATTTATAACATTCATGTATGATTATATATATATAATTAATATATAGTTTTCCTTTGAGTCAGTACATGAAATCTATAGATTATTTAACCCTGATCAATGTACAATAACTTGAACTACCCAATTAGAATAATTCAAAAAAATGTAAATAGTTCACACCTATATATTATGATTGTAATAAAAGATGATTGATATATAGGACATGAAATTTTATAATGGAATAATATATGATTTTATAATTATATAAAATATTCTTTCATAGAATTATATTAACATTAAATTTGATAAACATGAGGATAAGGTGATTTCATGGAAATTTAAATTTGAGGTAAAGGAATTTTAGTATAAATTTAAATTTTGTGTGAAAAATTCCATAGTAATAACTAATTATTTTTATTAGGTGTATATATTACACATGGTTTTATTTCATAATAGATAAATTGAAACTTATGATGATTAACATATCTATATGAAGAAAAATATTTTATGAGGTTTTTATTTTAATATTTCCAATACAGAAAGGATTTATCATCTCAAATTTTCTTCTATGAGAAATATGTTATGGTATGTAGATATATTCTTATTTTAGGTTTTTGAATGGTTTTTAAAAAATTTATCTTATTAATAAAAATATTTTCCTGATCATTAATTGTTCATTTTGTGTTATTAATTAGTGGTGTTTAGTACTAATTTGAATCCAAACAAGTAAGGGTTTTGTTTCATAATATAATTATTTATTATATTTTTTTATCAAAAAGTTTCTAAGAATAAAATATTATATTCTACCTAAAAAAAATTAATTTTAGAATCCATTTTTATTTTTTGTGATTATATATTTTCATTTATTTTTCCTCTCATTATTCATTCAATATTCCAGATGAATATTTTTAAAGGGAACCCTATATAATTCCCACTTTAGTAGAATATCATAAGTCCATCAAATTCATTCGGTAATGATGTACATCTCTTTAGTTATATTGGAATTAAATGGAGAGTGAATATATATTAATAATAGAATATTTCAACTAAATAGGTGTTTGGATTGAACCCTGACTACTGTGATAGTCTAGGGAGTGTACCCAATCTATTATGATAGTCTTGGAAATACGTATTGACAATATGACAATTTCTTTATTATGTGATGTGTAATCTAAAAAAATTTTTCGTATGAAAATGTTTTCACCTCCCGGCTCATGTTCTCTGATTCTTCTAGGATTCATGTATTAATAACATTTAATCATTATTCTTGGAGTCAATAAAATTATCAATAATGTACCAGGTATGGGTTTCAAATGTTATTATAATTGTCGGGACCTATCCCAGAGGGGATTTTTCCGTGACTACCCAAATAACAACTCTAATAGGATAGGGATTGAGACTAACACTGAGTAGTCATATCCCACTAATGGGAGAAATTTTATTATGTATCTATATGAACAACCACATATCCAGGACCAAAATTTTGAAACATGAATGTAATAAGAAAAAAAATGAATGCAAACCACATTATCCCAACCAACATAGTAACAAATGAATTTTAAGTACAATAAAGTAAAATATGGTCAGAATATAATCCCACCAAAAAGAGTATAAAAATCATGAAGTCCAATCTATAATCAATGGTACTAGGACAACTTTATTTAGTAACATGATACAAACCCAGTGTATTTGAATACAACAAGCATCATTTGGTCATTGTACGCCTTGAACTTCGTAACACGTTTTAATGTTTTCACAAGACAAAACATGTGTGTTGTAATACCCCAACCCTATTTACCTAGTTCCAGTGCATTATTACATAACATTGTCATGATCACAAAGGATCATGTCTGAAAATACCAATTAGTTTAGTAGCCATGGATGTACTAGATACATTCATAAGGTTTACATTACATCATAAAATAGAAAATTACAACAACATTGTTTCCATTGACAACACTGAAAACCCATAGAATATCCCTATATCCCAATCATAATATACTTCTTCACATCTTGGAAAAAATAAAACATAGAAATGCATGAGCTCAAATTCTCAATAAGTTTAACAATATAGCGGAAACATTAATAAATAAGATTAAACATTTAAGGTAATGTATAGAACTAAAACAAAATCCTTCTCAACATAAAATTTATCATAATATGGAAAATATAAATGAACATAATTTCATTTACATATTCAAATGGATATTCTACTAGTCGAATAATAACATGAAACATCAATAGAAACTTTCATAATGATGGAAGGCATAATTCTAGAATTCATAACCACATAGTCAATGCCTTGTCTCAAAACTAAAAATAAGATTTTTTCAAGGCCTTGTGCTTAGACACTAGTTTGTCTCATGAGACCTACCAATGAATCAAGAGGCCATAGAGGGCTCCACCCGTCACATACAAATTTCAATTCATTATTCATATGAAAAGGTTTAAGCATCACATAAACATTCATATTAAAATTAGCATACAAAATGTAAAATAATTAATCCATAAACCATTAATGGTGTTAAAATAACACATCCACAGTCAAACATATCACAAAACCTTCAATTCAAGTTGGAAATTCTATATCATAATAAATCAACTTCAAATAAGATTCAAATACATTAATGGATGTTGTCATAGATGAAATCAAAACCTTTTTTTAAAGAAATATCTCTTTCTATTATGAAATAGATTAAGAGTCACATAATTATAAAGAAAACATTTATTTTAAAAATATTATTATAAGCAAGTAAGGGAAATTTCTATGATGTTCTAATGGTGGAAAATATCTTCACCCTCCATACAAGATAAAAAAACATTCTTAGCTCAATATTGTAGAAAAGGTCATAAAGTACCTTGTTTGGAAAACGATAGAAAAATATCTTTATAAAAATATTATAAAAATAAAAAAAAGGGTATAAATGAATTTAACAAATATTATATAAAATAGGAAGAATTTTTTTGATATAAATTTTTATGAAACATGGATGTGGATGATAAAAACGTCCTAGTAGATAATTACATATAAACAACCTCAGATAATGATAATATTGTGAAATTAACCCATAACTTGTATTATTACTTGGTAAAGGGTAATTTAACCTCCTGTATCATGGTGAAATAATTTTTATTAAATTATAAAAAATTCATATACATTTATATGATATCATATATGATCTTTTAACATTCCTTTGTTATTAATATCTTAGTATTATCATCATTTCGGGTCTTAACTATTTCGTTTTCCTTTATATGATTTGTTACGTAAGTAATGTTTATAATGGATATGATGTATCTAATTCATATTTATAATGATATTAAGTCTTTTAAAAGTATTTTTTATCATCTAATGAAAACGTTCATCAATGTATACGATGGGGAATGAATTTCATCGTGTTCGTTGAGACGGTAATCCGTACGTACGTACGAGCAACAATATCATTATTTTGATATTAAAATAATTTTTAATTGGATGGTATATCATATATATCGAATAATTTTCAGGTTATATTTATTCTTTACATCAATTATACATTATTAATATACCCATCCAAATAATAATGCATTGAATAACAATTACCCCACGACGTGGAGATGGTAAGTCGTACCTACACACCTATGGTGACATGTCATTCAAATGATGGATATAATAATGAATATGGTTTTACCATATTTATAATAACGTCACTGTATATAGAACATACTTTATTTATTATTTTAGAATGGAAACAATAAGGAAAGAAGAAGTGGAAGTAGAAAAAACATTAACGAGGTGGTGAGATATTTACCTCTTCGTCAGGTTCTTCCTTTATATTTGATCAAATGGTCTCCATAGGTTGGATTTATGACTAAAGGAAGGACTCTAATATTAATGTAGGACAATTTATAGGGTATTTGGTCTGGTTATGATTGATCAAAATGGCTTTGAAGGTGTGAATTAGAGAGATGGGGAACTTCCCTTTTATAAGAGGGGTGAGGGTCCCCTTAGGAAAATCTAGAAATATTATTTTATAATAAATTAATTTTTGGTTTCTAATAGCTCAAAAATGATTTATTCAAAATCTATTGTTGGTATGGGTAAAAAAACACTCAACAAATAGGTTTTAGATAGTTTTGGGTCATTATATTAACATTATCTTTTATATATAAATCTTAGTTAAGTAGTTTGACATTTACCACGTCTCTTAATATTTTTATATTATATTGTTAATAAACATTAAATATACTTACAAGGTAACCTCACTTGGTTCATTAATTATACAACTATCATTATTTAAGTCTTTTTTCTGAATCATATATTTTTAGGAATAGAATATAAACTAATAATATAAAATTTGTTTTAAAAACTCTTTTATGTCAATTTTGACACTATTTGGTATTTTTTTTTGAATTTATAACCGCAACATTTCTTCAAAAAAAAAATATCAAACCAACCCTAACATTTTATATTAAGCTATAAAATTAGTGTATTTCATAAAGAGTCTCAAATTACATTTATTTGGATATTTATAATATTAGTTATTTTAATATTTATTTAATTAGGTAATTACTACATCATCATTGTGTCAAAAATAAATTGAATTATTTTATGTCTAAAAATTATAAATAAAATACCTTTATGATTTAAATCATTTTATCTTTTTAAAGAAAATTTATATTCAAATTTATATTGTGTGTAACCCTATATTAAAATGGTTTAGTTATTAAACATTGAATTTATCTCTTTCAACTCTTCTTTAAATAAAATTATAATAAATTTCCAAATCTAATCCAAGTGGAAAAAATAGGTTCATATTTTATTCCTAATGTTTTTTTGGTCGAATTACACTTATCCAATAGAATTAGGGCATGTTTTAGGGTAATAACAATTTCATTTTTACCCTTAATTATTGTATTTACTTTTAACTGTGGTATATAAAAGTACAATGGTACTGTTCAACAAAAATTATTTCCATCTTATTGAACCAAATTTTACTTAATGATATCATCTGTGTGTCTCTGTTTTTTAAAATTAAACTCATGGAAGTGGTAAAATTAATTTTTATGTAAATTTTTAAATGCTCCTAGGAGGTGGGTAAAAAGGGTAAAAATTTCAATAAATTTTTTATATATCTAAAATTGTTATAAACCGAATACAATGAATTAAATTGAACATATATAGGAATTTTGTATCTATTTTGTCTTAAAATAAATCTATATAAAATAAATAATTATTTAAATAAAAATTCTGGTTTATACTATAACTTAGTGTTCTTCACTATTCATCAAAAATTGAAATTTCTCAGAAAAATACAAGAAATTCACCCTAATCTTTTTTCGATATTCCGAATCAAAAAAATGAAGTACATTTTGAATGAGTAAATTTATAAAATTTCAAAAATTGGGTATTATTATTCGTAATGGCTAGTTTGATTGGTTGTGGTGTGTTAGAAGATGAAATTGTATACAACACATGCTACTGTATTATTAAAAGAGAACTATATCATTGAAGATAGAGGTTTTACATTCTCCCCTACATCAAATAATTTTTTCCTCAAAATTTCTAGAATATTACTACATAAAAAGACTTGGTGGTTCTTCATCATAATTTCCTCGGGTTTCTTTGTTGCCACTTCTATCTTATTATTTCTCCATAGAACATTTAACAAACGAGTCGTCTGGTTATTCAACACTTGTTCTCTTGTATCAATTACCATGACATGCTCTTTGCAATAACACAGATCGGGTTCCAGTTCTGATTCATTATTGGTGAGTACATGTGTTGGGTCAAGCATGTATTTTCTCAACAATGATATGTTGAACACATCATGATCTTTTGAGAGACATGGCGACATTGCCTAATGGTATGCTACACCGCCAATTTGTTCTAAAATTTCGAATGGTCCGATGTATCTGGGACCCAATTTTTACTTGTTACTGAAACGTATAACACCCTTACATGTATAAACCTTCAAAAAAACATGATCACCTACCTGAAATTCTAAATCCTTCCTTCGATTAGCAGCATAGATCTTCTGCCTACATTGATCTACTTTGAAGTGGTTTGGAATCACCTTCACCTTTTCCTTCATTTCCTCTACATGTTCAGGGCCTATGAGTTTTCTTTTTTCAACATCATCCCAACTGTTTGGTGTGCGACATCTCGTTCCATATAATGCTTCATACAGTTCCATCTGAATACATGATTAGAATCTATTGTTATAAAAAAATCTACTAGAGGTATATATTTTTCCCACATACCTTGAAAGTCAAGAGATAATGATCTCAACATGTATTCTAAGGTTTGAATAGTCTATTCTGATTATCCATCAGTTTGGGGGTGTAAGGCAGTGCTCAATCGAAGATCAATATCCAGGGCTTTTTGATGACTTTTCAAGAATCTTGATTTAAAATGGGGATCACGATTAGAAACAATCGATAGTTGTACTCCATGATTCCTTACAACTTCATTAATATATAGGCTTGTTAAACATTCAGGAGGTAAATATTCTCTTATAGCATGAAATGTGTTTATTTTTTAAGACGATCAACAATGAACCATATTACATCGTTTCTTCTAAGAGTCGTTGGTAGACCCATGACAAAGTCCATCATCATATCATCCCATTTCCATTCAGGTATGGAGAGAGGTTGCATGACTCCTATATGTTGTTACTATCCATATTTCACTTGTTGATAGATCATACATTTTGACACCAAATCAGAAATCTCCCTCTTCATGTTGTCCAGCCAAAAAGGTTCATTCAAATCTATATACATCTGGGTTCTACTAGGGTGTATTGAGAAATTGGAAGTATGAGAATCATCCACCAATTCCCTTTTTAGATCATGTATATCTGGAAAACAATGTTTCTTCCAAAATTTCAAAATTCCATTTTCATACACAAATTCACTCAATCTCCAATCATTCACAGCTTTTATCATATTTTGAAACTCTTCATCATCATTCCGAGAACACTTTATCCTTTCTAGTAATGATGATTTGGAAACCATTTGAAATAGATTGGATGTTTCACCTTCCATGGTTATCATCATGTCCAACATTACTAGATTCTTGTATACATGATCCCTTTCAACTCTCATCTTCATCAAAAATCCATGATCTTTTCTACTAAAATAATCTACCACATTATTTGACTTCCCTAGGTGGTAGTGTATAGTGAAATCATACTCATTGAGTTGTTTAATCCATCGTCTTAACCTCATGTTGAGTACATTCTGTGAGAAAATATACTTCAAACTCTTATGATCTGTATATATCTCATATTTTTAACCATATAGATAGTGTATCCAAATATTCAAATCAATGATTACAGCTTCTAACTCAAGATCATGAGTTGGATTGTTTGGTTTATAAATTTTTATCTGTCATGATGCATTGGAAATAACTCTAGCATTCTTCACAAGGACACAACCATGTCCTTTCTTTGATGCATCACTATAAATAAAAAACCATCATTCCCCAATATTAGAGTCAAGATAGAATCATTGACTAATCTTCTATTCAGTTATTCAAAAAATTCTTCACACTCATTTGTCCAAAAAAATTTAACCCATTTCCATGTGAGCTTTGTTAATGGGTTAGCCAACCGGGAAAAATTCAGGACGAAACGTCGATAATAACATACTAAACCAGTAAAACACTTTACCTCAGTTATACTCCTTAGTGATGGAAATTATTGGATTTCCTTGGTCATAGATGGATCAATAGAGATTCTATTTTTAGAGAAAATATGGACATGAATCAAAATCTCATAAAGCCAGAATTCACACTTGCTAAATGTCCCATATAATTTGTGTCTTCTAAATGTCTTCATGATAATGCGTAGGTGATTTTCATTATCTTCATAGATTTTTGAGTATACCAAGATATCATTAATAAATACCACTACTAAGTCATCACGATATTCCTTGAAAACACTATTCATTATATCAATGAAGTCAGAGGGAGCATTAGTCAATACAAAAGGCATTAATGTAAAATCGTAATATCCGTAAATGGTTCAAAATGCTATTTTTAGAATGACTTACTTATTCACACACAAATGATGATATCCAAATCAATGGTCAATATTTGAAAACTATTGAGCTCCATGAAGTTGGTCGAATAAATCATCAATGAGAGGTAGGGGATACTTGTTCATTATTGTTATATGATTGATCTATCTGTATTCATTACACAACCTCATAGATCAATCTTTCTTCTAAACAAAAATAATAGGGGATCCCCATTGTGAAAAACTAGGAAAATTAAATCCCTTATTACTCAATTCCTCTAGTTTTTTCTTTAGTTTCACTAATTCCACAGTGGCCATTCTATAAGGGGTCTTCGATATGGGCCTTGATTCAAGAATTATATCAATGGAAAACTCAATTTCTCATTCTGGATGATGTCTAGGTAAATATTATGAAAACACATCAACATATTCTTTCACAATAGAAAAATACTATATTTGAACATTTTTTTCCTCACCCAGAGTTATTTCATTCTCTTCCTCTACAATAATTGAATTTAGTTGATCTACTGGGGGTGGATCTAGATAAGAATTGTGTGGTGAAGATTATTCCCTAAATATAAGGTGTTCTTTATCATCATTATCAAAAATAGTAATCCCTTTCTTCTTACAATAAATTTTTGATTCATGTTCTGAAATCCAATCCATACTGAGGAATATATCAAATTCAATCATGGGTATGATGATGAGATCAATAGTTAAACAACATTTATATCCCTATTGGGGACATAATCACAAAATATTGTTTCAATGATGCTTCACTTAAGATTTTTCACTGACAACTCCCTTGTTAAATAAATTTTGAAATATCTAATTTTCTTAGAAAACTGGGAAGATATGAAACAATGTGATGATCGAGAATCAAATAAATCATTGTCTGAACTTAAGGAAACCATTAAATTACCTGCCACTATTTATTTTAGAGATTCAAGATCAATAGTTGTGATAGAATAAACTTGTCCTTGCTCCATTGGCATTTTATGAGGTAATATCCTCTAACGCTTTGGATAGTTATTTGCATAATTCCACCTTTCTCTACAATTGTAGCATTCAACCTCGATATCATCTTTGTTCCCAATGCAATCACGATCTTGGTAGAATTTTTCACCACACATGTAACAGACTCTCATTTCCTTTAGGCATGTACCAGGGTATTTCTTCCCACATTTAGTACAGGATGGATATTCAAATTTTCCTTTATTCTCTTAATTTTCATTTCTAGAGAGTTCAGTAAGTCTCTTCAACTCTTTCATTTCTTTATACTCATAAGACTCTGAGAATTATTTTTCTGTCTTGATAGCACATAAGATACTATCTTCGAACGATGTGAAGGATTGTGAGACTACTGCTAGACGTAGAAATGGTTTTAATGCATCATAGAAATGATCAATCTTACTTCTTGGGTTACGTATATAAACTGCATCCTTCCACACTAACCTTCTAAAATTTTCGTCATAATTTGCGACAATTTCATCCTTCATTTTCCTTAAACTCACAAATTACATTTCGATATATATATATATATATGATAGTCATGATGAAATTATTTTTCTACGAAAATTTCATTAAACCCCCTTCATTCCATATTTGATATTTCATCATCTTCCTTTTTGTTTTGAATCAATTACCACCATTGACCTGCATCTCCAGTGAGGCAGTAAATTGTCATGAAAACTTTTTCCCAATCACTACTCCCCAAGGAATGAAAGATTTTCTCTAAGGAATTTATACATTGCTCAACTACTAATGGATATGTACTCCAATTGAATGTTGGTGGTTGTTTCTACATGAAGCGGTCTGACATTTATCTTCCACATTGTGGATCAGGGTTCCCTATACAGGTAAGGTTATTATTCACATCCTATGTGAGTTTTCCCAGTACGGTGATAAGCTGATGAGCACCAGTTTCCTCACCAACTCCACTATAATTATCACGAGTATAATTAAAATACCTATATGGATTATATGTGTTGATAAATTTTCCATTCCATCCACTAGCTTACATTTATAAACAATGTCTTACACAATATTTGTTTATGAATTGCAATACATAATTCCAATCATGTAACGAACTAAACATAAATTGTACAATTTATGGATATAATCCATATTCATAAAAACGTATTCTTTGAGAAGATATATACACATAAAACCTTCATAATTGTTTCTAAATAAACTGTGAATTATCCTAATCATATCCCCTGGGAGTGTCGTAACCAAGAGTGCAGAAAGTCCTGTTTTCGTGCACCAGTTACCATTCAAGTCCACCTCCAAGTGGTGTTGTCGATTTTTACCCCTAGGTACAATTTGTGTTAGAGCTTCCTCTACCTGCTCGTATCCAGATTGGTATGTATTGCTTGGAAATCTCACAAAATCTCTACAATAAAAAAATTCTAGGAATTAATTCTATACTAATCCTCAAAGTCTATCTTAGTGTAATGTTCTCTAATTAGAGTTTTTCTAAATCTAGCTTCCATGGTTTTTAAAAAAAATCATCTAATACCAAATGAAACACCCTGAACATAGTTACCCAGTGTTGGTGCATTATTACATAACATTGGAATGATAAAAAAAGAACATGTCTCGAAAGACCGATTATTTTAGTATCCATGGATGTATTAGATGCATTCATAAGGTTTACATTGCATCATAAAATTAAAAACTACAACAAAATTGTTTTCATAGACAACACTTAGATCCCATAGAATATCCTTGTAGGACAGTTATAATATACTAATTCGATTCTTGGGAAAAATAAAACATAGAAAGGGGTGAGCTCAGATGTTTAGTAAGTATAACAATATAGTGGAAACTTTCATAAATAAGCATACACATTTAAAGCAATGTATATAACTAAAACAAAATCATTATCAACATAAAATTCATCATAATATGGAAAATATAAATCAAAATAATTCTATTCACATACTCACATGGATATTCTATTAGTCGAATAATCAATGCAATATAAATAGTATTTTCATAATGATGGAATTCAAAATGCCAGTCTTCATAACCACATAGTAAAGGCCTTGTGCCAAGACTACAAAAACGATTTTGTAAAGGAATTTTACCAAGACACTAGTTTGTCTCATGAGACCACCCGATGCATTGAGAAGCTATAGTGGGCTCCAACAATCACTTAAATAGTCTAATGCATTCCTCATATTAAAGGGTTTAAACATAACATAAACATTCGTATTAAAATTAGCATATGAAATGTCAATACATTATCCATAAACCATGAATGGTGTAAAAATAACACATCCATAATCAAACATATCATAAAACCTTCAATACAATATGGATGTTTTGTATCATAGTAAATAAACATTAAATAATATTAAAATCCATCAAAGGATTTTGACATAGATAAAATCAAAACTTTTTTTAGGGAAATTTCTCTTTCTGTTATGAAATCATTTAAGATTCACATAATTAAAATGAAAAAAATTATTTTGAAAATATTATTATAATCTTGTAAGGGAAGCATCGATGATGTTATAATTGCAGAAATTATCCACACCCACCGTCTATATTAAAAAACATTCATACCTTAATTTTGTGGAAAAGGTTATAAATTACCTTGTTTAGAAAACAACGGAGAGATACCTTTATAAATGGAATATAAAAGTCATAAAAGAGTATAAATTAATTTAAAACATATTATATAAAATAGTAAAAAAAATTGAAATACATTTTTATGAAACATGGATGTGGATAAAAAAGAGGTCCTAGTAGATAATTACATATAAACACCCTCGAATAATGAAGAGATTGTAAAATTAACCCTTACCTTGTACTTTTCCTTGTTCAAGGGTAGGTTACCCATCCATGTCATGGTGAAATAATTTTAATAAATTATTCATGAATTGTATACATTAATATGATATCATATATGATCTTTTAACATTTCTTTGTTAATAATATCTTAGTATTGTCGCTTTTTCGGGTGTTAACTGATTCATTTTTATTTATATGATTTGTTACGTAAGTAATTTTTGTTAGGGATAGGATGTATATTGTTTATATTCATAATGATATTAATACTATAAACACTTTTTTAATCATATAATGAAAATTATTTTTGAATTGATACAATGGGGAATGACTCTCATCACGTTCGTGGAGACTGTAATCCGTACGTTCGCACGAGCGTCAATATCATTTATTTGATATTAAAATAATATATAATTGGATTTTATATCATATATAAAGAATAATTATCATTCTATATTTATTATTTATAGCAATTAAACATAATTATTATACCCATCAAAATAATAATGTATTGAATAACAATTGCACCATGATGTGGAGACGATAAGCAGTACATACGCACATATGGTGACATGTCATTAAAAAGATGGATAGAATAAAGAATATGGTTATACCATATTTATAATAACATCACAGTATATAGAATATACTAGAGTTATTATTTTATAATGGAACCAACAAAGATAGATTAGGTGGAAGAAGAAATAACATGAAAGATGTGGTGAGATATATACCTTTTTCGGGTTCTTTCTTTTTGATTTGATCAACGGGGCTCCATAGGTTTTATTTATGACCAATGGAAGGCCACTATAGGATTAAGGGAGGATAGTTGAGAGCGTATTGGGCATGAGATGGCCGATCCAAATGGATTTGAAGGTGTTAATTAGATAAAAGGGGAAGTTCCCTTTTATAAGAGCGGTGAGGGGTATCTTAGGAAAAGCTTGAAATATTATTTTATAATAAAATGATTTTCTGATTCTAATGGAAAAAAATTAATTATTCAACGGATAAGGTGGGTATGTGTAGAAAAACACTCAACCAATAGGTTTTGGATAGGTTAGGGTCACTAAATTATCTATATCTTCTAGATTTAAAACTTAGTTAAATAGTTTTGCATTTACCATATCTCTTTGTATTTTAATATTATATGGTTAATAAACATACAATAAACTTCATAGAGAACCAAATGTGGTTAATTAATGAAACAAATAACATTATATATGTCTTTTGGTCGAACCATATATTTTTAGGAATAGAATATCAATTAATAATATAATATTTTCTTTAAAAACTCTTTTATGTCAATTTTGACACTATTTGGTATTTTGTTTTTGATAAATTCATAAAAGAATTATTTCATCAAAAAAAATTCATCTAACCAACAATAACATGTCATATTAACCTATAAAATTAGCTACATTCATAAAAATCCACATGTTAAATTTATTTGGATATTTATAATACCAATTATTTTAATATTTCATTAATTAGGTAATTATTGCATCATCATTATGTCATAAATAAATTTAATTATTTAATGTCTAAAAATTATATAAAAAATCCCATTATGTAGGAAATATTTTTATAATTATAATTAATATTTATAGTAGAATTTATATTGAGTGTAAACCTACATAAAAAATGGTTTAGTTATTAAATATTGAATTTAACTCTATTAACTCTTCTTTAAATAAATTAATAATAAATGTCCTATTCTGATCCAAGTGGACCAAAGAGGTTCATATTTTATTCATATGGTTTTTTTGGGTATAATTACACTTATCCAATAGAATTAGGAAATGTGTTAAGGTAATAATAATATCATTTTTACCCTTTATTACAATATTAACTTTTAACCGTAGTAAATAAAAGTAAAAAGTAGTTCATCACCAAAAATTATATTCATCTTATTGAACCACAATTTACATACCAATATCAACCGTATCTCACATATTTTTGAACTTCAACTCAGATAAGTTGGAAAATTATGTTTTATGTAAATTTTCAAATGCTCCTAGGAAGTTGTTAATAGACAGTAAAAAGTTCAATAAAATTTTTATATATCTAAAATTACTATATACTAACTCCAATGAATTAAAATGAACATATATAGGTATTATGTATAAATTTTAACCTAAAATAAATTTAAATAAAATAAATAATTATTTAAATAATATTTTGTGTTTAAACAATAACTCTATGTTTTTAACTATTCATAAAAAATTTAAAGGTATAAAAAAAACAAAAAATTCACCCTAAGATAATTTCTATATTCCGAATCCAAAAATAATGTCTATTTTAAAAGATATAATTTATATTACTTCAAAAGTGTGTATTTATATTCATAACGGCTAGTTTGAATGGTTGTGGTGTATTAGAACTCAATGTTGTGTAAAACACACACTACTATATTATTCAATGTGAAGCATACCATGTAAGCTTGTGGTGTTACATGCTGAAACAGATCATACTAGCGTGTGTAAATCAATACTTAGTAATAATATCAGAAAACATATAAGAACACAATAGAGGAAACACCACTATGAAGATACCATGATGAAGTACAACAATGGAAAAACTCATCTAAAATGTTATAGTAAAGTCAACAAAAATATAGGTCTATAGCACATATAAGATGAACATAATGTTATACTCATAATGGAATTGAAGCCTCAAATTCTCATAGAATACAAACTGTGTTGTTCCACACGTAGTATGCTTTTCCCAATAGAACTCCCACATAAAGCAATCTTACCGAAGTAAAAAAGAACAAATCTACCATATTTACCCCTAAAAACACTAGGGTCTTGAATGGTTAGATTATTTCCTAAAGACATCCAGTCTCCCTACGAAATGAAGTACATATAACACAAGAAGTTACAATTACACATGGATTGTAGATAACACAGAAAGTGTCTATAAGTCATTTATCCCCTATGTCACCTAGTAATCATGTCAATAAAATAACATCTACCCAAGAAAACTATTTTAAGAACACTTGTCTTGTCTAGACACATAGAACGGAATGAATATTATCTTGATACATAGATACGGGTTACTCCCATTGCTCTTTGTGGGAACACCTGGACGTACTAGAAACAACATCCATGATTGAGGATAGGTTCCCATATGAATATTGGTCACACATTCTCCATAAACCCAATCTATGTTTCCAAGGAGAGAATTGAGGACCGACCAATAATCTCAGTGTGAAACATGCTCTACCCTAGCTAGTCTACTATTGAAACAGTGGTGAGACAACTCGCATCAGAATATGGTTCATCTTCTCGGACAAGAACATGATCCTGCAATAAACCCACATAGAAAAATACCATGGGTTTGATATCAAACTATTTTGATCAAACCAAAACCCCACTAATAAATATCTGAAGGACCACCCATTCATAAGTGTCCCAACTCTATAGACGATTAATCAACTTAAAAATAATTCTGAATAATGTGGCAATTATAGTGAAAAGGCCGGACTCAGGATTGGTACGGGTCCAAACCGTCCTTTTGGACCTGAACCGGCCTGATCTGGAATGAACTGGCCTACCCATTGAGGTCGTACTGATAGGAAGATAGAGCGTCCCGAAACAAATCATATGAAACACACTGCGGGCTGGTTGGTTTTCACTTCCCATGGTCCTCCGGACCCCGTTATTCTACCCAGATAACTCTATGAAACCACCTTTAATGTGGATGGACACTGCGTCCCATCTCCCATATGGATAACTATGGTTGTTAGCTCCACAAAGACCCTAGTGGCATATAAGGCTCTATTATTTTTATCCTCAGTCAACGCTTGTGGCCCACCAGGCTACGTTTCACATCCGACAACCACCACCTGCGATCCATGGGTCATATTCATGATCACCTTAGAATCGGTTCGATATTACAATTCATACATATGAAAAAAAACTCCAAAAAACTCCAGAAACACTACAATACATCCATCTTCTTCATCATTACACCCCTTTAATTCCATGTCGATCCAAGATCTGCAATATCAAATTCTTTCACATAGGATTAACGGTTCAATGATCGATTAATCACAACATGTTGAGTTATGTCCAAATGACGATATCCCGTGATGAATATAGAATGTGTGGTAGAAATAAAAATTAAACCCGTATAAATGGACCTTGATTGATTTTGATGTCAATTGTGGTTCATTGTTGTTAGAACATTAATCGAAATCCAGCAAAAAAAGGCCATTCTCCCTTTCACAACTCTACAATTGTAAAAGCCATCTTACATGAATGTTCTATCCACATTCTTATTTATTTATTTATTGGTCATAATTCTCTTTATAACTCATGAATAGAGAAATAAAATCAAATCTGAAATGTCCTACCTTTATTCAGTTTGGTCACTGACGATGTGATGTCATTACATCATTTTTGTGGTTTGGATCTTCTGAATCTGAGGTTCATCATTTTATATTCTCTAATTAGTCATTTTTTGGTAGAGAGAGCTCTATATCCTTTTTTCAAAATATTTCCAGGAATATAATGATAACCATTAATTCTATGAAAAAAGTTTGTTAAAAGAAATCACATCATTTCATCAATAAGAAAATATTTTTAATAAAATATTTTAATGACTTTTATAATCAAATAATATCATTCATAGCCAGACCATGCCAGATGATGTTAGGACTCACGTAAGGAATGAACCCACTACAAAATAAATGGTTGTCTCCGATTTCTAATCCTAATTTCCATTTATTTTATAATATGATATAAAAATAAATGTTTTTAATTGATTATTTTAATTATGGTTTTTCCCGAGTGTTTTTTTCTATAGATAAAATGTGTCGAACATGGTTCGGTCATAGCTAGAGTAAAGCCACTATTATATGTTTAACAGTGCCCATGGATTTCATATTTTGGATACTATTTAAATCTTAAATATCTTTTTATAATATTTCATGTCCCCATTCTATAAAAAACATCTTTTTTTTGGTGAATCGTTCTAGAAACATTTGGATTCTGAATCACATGTGGTCTTAGTGCCTACTCTCAAAATTTTCCTAACTAATTTCCAATAATAAATTCAGGAAAATAAAATTCATTACATTCAACTCACATAACTGATATACATCCCTAAATTTCTAAGTAATGGACTACTCATAAAATTGAGGTCGCTAAGCAGGAATTTGATACTCACACACCCATTTTATCTACTAGATATTCTTGTGATGGAAGCAAACATGAACCAAATGAATGAACCTCACATTGAGGATACCCTTCTATAGATACATGACCTCCACCTATGTTTCCTCAAAACTCTCCCTCATCAATGACATGTGATGAATCATGCATTTATCTCCTCGATTGAGACATATAGAGACATCATGTACCTAGTGAAACTGTAGTGGTAGATTTCTACAGTTTGTAACCTCACCAACAAAAAGAAGTATCTGAAAAGGATTGATGAACCTCAGAGAGAGCTTGATGTCATTAACAAATCTCTATATCTCTCGTTGAGGATAGATATGAAGGAAAACATGGATCACTCCTTGAAATCTAAAACCCTTTATCTCTTTTCAGTATAAAATATCTAATGGCTATGTGATGTCTTCATCTACATCAAATTTTACATACACCTTCTCTGATGTCAGCAGCACCAAATCATGGCCAATGAGCAATGAATCTCTTGGGTTAGCCTATGGTATCCTACCTTTTATTAAATAACTTTTCATTACATTTTACATACAGAGGATCATTAATGTTTAGTGTCTTGGAAATTAGGTACATAATACATGAAGACAACATAAAAAATTATTATAAACCACTTTTTGGCTTCATCATAGGTTCATACTATGTACAAATACTGGATCTCATATCCTGGAGACATACATCAAAGGAAAGGGTGAGCAGAAGGCCCAATAAGAGGTAAACAAGGGAATCAGTTTACCTGTGATATCAATAAGAGCTTGATGAAAAATATAAAGACATGATAAATGGAAAATAGAAATATAATAATTACGAGAACATTAATCATAACGTGAATATGTGGCTACAAAATTTTATTTATACATTTATGATCCTATCACAATGGTTTATGTCGGAGGTGTCATAAAAATTACCATGGTCAGTCACCAATGAATCATGAAACTTGTCATATCTAGAGATTAATTTCATTACCCAATTCATTAGTGTGATATCATGGATTTCCACTAATTTGTATTTATTTTCATGTTATCCACATAGATCATAATGAAAAATTTCATAAATAAGCTATCGAGAATAAAATAAATGGGTTTCATTTCATGATCGTGACATTTTCAATGTTCTTAAAAATAAGATCATTATGTCCTTTATAAACCCTGGAAAGGGAGTGAGGGTTATATTTATGTAAATTATAGAATAAAATATATCATATTTATATATTTATGAACACCCATAGTAATGAAAAATGATTATAAATTCACATAAATAAAACAAGAGAATTTTAGGAGAGAAAGAGAGAAATTTTGAGGGGAAATTACTGCAGCATAACGGATACATAACATGGTTCTAGAAAACATTTAAAAGATAGGAGAAAAGGGTCACACAATCATAAATAACTCAAAATTCTGTATGGGTACATACTAAGATCATGGTATCGATATTTTAATGACATAGAACATGAAAACGCAACCTGAATGAAAACAGAAGATGTGATTTCTTTTACGTGAAATTCAGCAACCTAATGGCGTCCCTAAAATATTCATAACACATATTCATGAAAAATGAAAGGGTCTCTCAAAAATTATACAAGAAATGGAAAGTAATGAGAACATCTATGAACATACCTCCAAAATTAAGAGATTGAAACGAGAAGACACAATATAAAGAAAGTAATGGCATAAAAGAGGAGGTTGAAAGATTCCCTTACCTTGAGGAGTAACTTCGAAAGCATGATGTTTGGTACCTTGGGAGGAATGAGTGAACATTAGGAGAAATCCTTTTGAGGTAAAGAGGCCAACTATTCATTAGGGAGGATTTTTAAATGAAATTATTAAAGTAATGGATTGGAATTTATAAGAGAAGTGGGGGAATAAATTATTAATTTTCCAGGGACTACTCATCGGTGGTATTTGAAAACCCATGGTCTTGCACATGGTATTTTCCAATGGTATTGGACACATAGGACACCACATAGCATATCTAACTATTCATAAGTTTACTTGAAAGATTACATTATTATGACAGCATTAATGATGTCATTAAACACTCGAATGTCAAAAGTGTATTATTACAATTCACAAAAAATTCATCTCTTTCATAAAAATCCCATATAATCACCCCAACCTAATATTAATGTTCTGAATTCAAAAATGAACTCCATTTAAAGAAATAATTATCTAAATATTTTTATTTTTATTTTCAAATAAAAAAGTATTTATTCAAGAAAACAACTCCAAAACTATAACTCGTTTTGTAATTACATAAGAAAGTAATCAAAGTCTCGTAAAATTATCCTATAACAAAAATACAATAAAGTAACAATTTATGATTAAATTTTATGAAAATATATTTCCATTTTAAATAATTAAATTAATTATAAAATTTTAAATAAAATATTTATGACATACAAAATTACCTAAACATATACTATGACTAGTTTTTCAATTTTATGATGTTTAAATTGTATTTTTACTTTCATGGGTGATGTTTCTAATTTTTTGTTGTATTTACTATTCATTACTATTCATTACTATTCACATGGGTATGTTATTATTCATACATTAATATTCACTAAAAAATAAGTTGATCTTCTTAGACTCTAAATTTATTACTAAACAAAATGGTAGAAGACCATTTTCTTGGAATTCAATTCAAATTATTAGTTATTTAGAGATCAGAAAAATATTTTAAAATACCCCTTTTTTCGTATATTCATCAATAATATACATCCTATATTTAACCAAACATTTAAAAATCACAAACATTACAATTATAAGAAATAAAAATTTTATTTATATAAAAGGATGACACAATGTAGCTAAGGTGTCATTACATATCCCCATATAACACCATCATAGGAATTAAGTGTATTGTATGTTATGGTGATAGAATCATGGGGTGGCTCAGACAACATTTCCTGATTGGTGATTTCTATCATCTTAAACATCTATCTTAGGAGATTCTGTTCATGATTCACATGATGAAGCTCAGATTGGGCTTGGTCTCAAGTAATGCCCAGTGAAGCTGCCTCCTTCTGAAGCTCTAACAGATGGACTTTATATAGCCTGAGTGTACTGGATGAGGCCATTCAAAAAAATTTCTGTAATAATTACTGTTTTAACTGTATTTATAAAAAAAATGTTATGATTATAATTTCCAATGATAATATTGACCAATGATCATATAACAGTCGAAACCCAATAGTCTCATTTTAATTATACCCACATCTTTAATTAAAGGGTATAGTTATGTTGAGTAGAAAATAAAGAAACAAAAATATTTCGGAGTCAAATATACTTAAAAATATTCTGTCATTACATTCTTCCCACCTAATGGAATTTCAACCCCGAAATTTTATCTCGTACCATATGATGAGAAAATGTGTGGGTACTTCTATCTCATAGACTCCTCTGGTTCCAACGTGGCTTTATCACATTTGTGGTTCCTCCACAAAACCTTAACAGGGTGGGTAGTTTTGATGCATAGAACCTTGTCTCTATGATCCATGATATCTATAGGCTGGTCCTCATAAGAGAGGACTTGTTCTAGTTATACCACATATGGATTTAGTACAAGTGAAAAGTAAGGTATATACTTCCTCAAGAGGGATACATGGAAGAGACCACGAACTTGTGCTAGATTTGGAGGAAGTGAAAGCCGAAAAACCACTACTCTTATGTGATCATATATTTTATAGGGTCCAATGTACATAGGTATAATAATCCCTTTCTTCTCAAACCTCATGACTCCATTACAAGATGAAATTATAATAAAGAACTTGTCACCATCATTGAACTCCAACTCCCTTTGATGGTTGTCGGCATAGCTCTTTTTCTGACTCTGAGCATCCTTGATGTGTTGTTGGATGGAATGGACTTTTTCTCTCATCTCTTGCAAAAGATCAGTCTGAAGAAGAATTATCTCCCCAACTTCATGCCAACATGTAAGAGTTCTACATAACATCCTATATAGAGTTTCATAGGGTTCCATTTTAATGCTCGAGAGAAAGTTCTTTTTGTAAGATAACTCAACTAACGGTAGATATTGATACCATCCCCTTTAAATTTTATTGATCATGTCATTGAGTGTTTGAATACTCCATTCAGATTGGCCATCGGTTTAGGGGTGATAGGTCATACAGAAATTCAATTCAGCGCACAGAGAATGTTGGAGACTTCTCCAGAATTTTGATTAGAACTGTGGATCAGGATCAGATACGATAGGAAGTCGAACTCCATGCAGCCTTACCACTTCCTTCACGTAAATATTGGCAAGTTGATCAAGAGATAAATACTTCTGAATAGAAATAAAATGGGCAGTCTTGGTTTTATGGTCCCCAATATCCCATATCACATTGTTTTCTTTGGATTTTCTTAGGAGACCAGTGATGAAGTCCATAGTGATATTATCCCAATTCCATGCTGGTATGGGTAGTGGTTTCAATACCCCATTAGGAAGTTTTCACTCCTCCTTCAGTTGCTAACATACCAAGAACCTTGACATGTAATAAAAAATCTTCCATTTCATTATATCCCACCAATAATGTTCACGAAGGTCCCTATACATTTTCATTCTACCAGGATGTATAGGGAAGGTAGAGCTATGAACTTCATCCATTAGCTCCTTCTTTTTTCCCGAATATATGGAAACCATGGTCTTGTACAAAATTTTAGTACCCCTTCTTGATAATTGTTGACCTAAGGAAACATCCCATCCATCAAATACTCAAACTTATTCTATAACAAAGGATCTCATTTTTTAGATTTCTTGATCTTCTCTAGTAATTACAGTTGAAACCCCATTTGGGATAGGGTTCATGATGTTACATCCCTTGTAATTACCATGTATGACTTTACTATGTCATTCATCAAAGGATTTCTTTAAATCTTCATAATTGATAGAACAGTTGGGTCATTCCTTCTTAATGAAACTGGGACTTTTTTTGGTCTTCCGGGATGATAATGAATTGAACAATCATCGTCATTAATAAATTCGAACCATCTCTGTTATCTCATGTTCAATTCATTTTGTGTGAAAATATACGTCAAACATTGATGGTCTGTGTATATATCACATTTCTCCCCATTAATATAGTGCCTCCATATCTTCAAAGAAAAAAAGAGCCATCTCCATATCATACAAAGGAATGTTATTCTCATGAGTCTACAACTGTCAAGATTCATAAGAAATGACATTGTGATAATGCAAGAGGACACACCCAATCCCTTTCGAGATGCATTGAAAAAAATAACATATCCTTCTCCACATATGGGAAGAGTTAACATGAGTGCAGAAACTAATCTCGTCTTCAGCTCTGGTAAACATTCCTCACACTCCTTTGTCCAGATAAACTTGACCCATTTTGGATATATCATGGTTAATGGATTAGAAAGTCATGAAATGTTTTTGACAAACCTCGTATAATATCCTGTTAATCTAAAGAAAATGCTAATACTAGTTATTGTTGTAGGATGAGTACACTCCTCTAAAACTATTGACTTTGTAGCGTCAACTGTGAATCCTTCATTGGTAACAGTGTGTCCCAAGAAAGAAAATTGTTGTAACCAGAATTCACATTTACTGAACTTCACAAAAAAGCCTCGCCATCCGCCGAGTCTATGAAATAAACCATAGATGATCCTCATTCTCTCCACGAATTTCGTAATATATTATAATATCATCAATAAAAACTATCACAAAGTTATCTAGGTAATCCATAAATACATTATTCATAAAATCCATAAAAATTGTCGGTCTATTAGTCAGTCGAAAAGGAATAACAACAAAATCATAATGCCCATATCTTGATCAGAAGGTATTTTTTGGAATATCATATTTATTTACCCTCAATTGATGTTAACAAGATCGAAGATCAATTTTAGAGAAGAATTCAGCCCCATGAAGTTGGTAAAATAAGTCAACAATTCTTGGAAGAGGGTATTTTTTTAACGTTGATCCCATGTAGTTCTCTATAATCAATGCATAACTTCATCGATCCAACCTTATTCTTCCCAAAGTGAACTTGTTCACCCCAAGTATACACACTCAGTCAGATAAAACCCTTCTCCAAAAGATCATGGAGTTGTTTCTTTAATTTAGCTATCTCCACATTTGTCAACCTATTTGGGGTCTTTGATATCAGATGAGATCTAGGTATGAGTTCAATGAGGAACTCTACCTATATTTCAGGGGGGATGTCTCGGTAACTCATCAAGAAATATGTCAATGTATTCCTGGATGATGGGGACATTTTCTATCTTTGAATTCTCATCTCATTCTTCTTCTTCATATATCAAATAAATTAAGAATTACACATGGGGTTATTCAAGAAAAAATATCTGGGTGAGTTATCTCTCCTTGGAAGAGGACTATAGGTTTTTCATTCAAGGATACTGATATATACTTTCTCTTTCATTTGATATTTTTCTTATACATTGAGAGACATTCCATCCCTTGTATAACATCAAATTGTACCATCAGAATGACTAAAATATTTGTGATAATATTGTGCTCACGAAACTAAATACTAGAGTCTCTAAACACTGATGATTCATGGATAATCTGGCCAAGAGTATTGACTGATAAGTTTACTTTTATAAAATCAGGGGTTTATTCTAAATTCTTCCCAAACATGGAGAAAATATAGGAATGCATAGAACCAGAATAAAACAAAGTACTTTCTATCTTTGAGAGGACAACAAGTGTACCCTCTACCACATCATTAGGATCTTAAACTTCATCTATCGTGATAAAAAAGAACGACCTTTCTCTCTTGGCTTTTGATGAGTATGATTGTTGTTCCCCTCCACTGTCCTCAGATTTGGAAAATTATTGGCGAACAGCCCAAGTTGTCCTCACATAAAGCACTAAAAATTAGGGAGGGCTTGAATTATCTTCCGCTTGTCGTAAGTGTTTGGAAGTTGAGGTTTTACCTCACTACGAAAATTCCTCGCAATATTTCCATCTCTTCCACACTTGTATCATTTCCCTTTCCCGATTAGGCAGTTTCTCGAATGCCTCTTCCCACATTTATAAAACGTGGTACGTTTCACTTTATTTCCTCCTCTTCCATGAACAAAATTCCTCCCTATGATGGGATCCATTAATATCTTTTTATCGTTGGATTTATGAGACCATTGCATCTTACCAAACTCCTGATCAACTTTTATCACAATCTACATGATCTCCTCAGAGATATTATTGTCTCAGTTGGCTAGTTCATGCCATAGATGAGGTCCCAGTCCACCGATGAATCTATAAACATTAACACATTGATGCATGGAAAAGTTAGAGGTATAATGTGAAATCCTTGTAAATTCTATCTTGTAGCTCCCCATAGATTCATTCTCCTTCTGCTTTATCTTGAGAAACACCTTCTTCATTCTTATTCTCGTAGAATTTGGGAAATACTAACTGAAGAAGATCCCTCTGAACTCTTCCCACTCCATAGATTTAACCTCCACTATTGGCCTCTTGTTTTTAATAATTTCCCACAATTTATCGGCTTCTCCCTCTAAGTGACCGACAGCTAGGGTGACCTTCTCTTGCTTTGAACATGAGAGCACATAAAAGTTAATATCTATAGAGCTGAACCACTATTCATTAATCAATGGGTTGGTTGATCCACTGATGTTTGGTGGTCATTAATGCATAAAGGACACAACATGATGTTGTTACCTTCGCGGTGTGATCGGTCTATTAGGTTTATTCATGTTATTTCCTATAACATTAATGAGTTGTTTCATCATTTTCATGCATGTTTCCATTATGGATTCCATCAGAGGTTCATCAGTGCATGGCCTATTTTGGTCACCATTTGCATGATTCCTCCTATTTCCTACCATTAATAAAATAATATAACTTTAGGTGTAAAGTTATTTCATTTACAAATCATTTAACAATAATGGATTTTATGTCCTAAAACTTCATTAAACAATTAAATTTCTCCATAAATACTTCATAATGATTTATGAAAGGCTTATGACTAACCAAATAAATCCCCCAGGAGAATGGTAACCAAGAGTGAACCAATTCCCATCGTCGTGTACCGGTTCATGTTTGAGTCTAACTCAATGTAGTGCTTTCAGGTTTTACCCCTATGTATATATGTTCCAGAGCCACCTCTACCCGCTCGTATCCAGACATGGATGTATTATCTTGATAAACCACTTACTCAATACTCACAAAAAACCATGAAGTTTTCATATTTTTAAACATTTATATATGAATTTTCCTAATGTTTTTATAGCCTAATATCCATAAATAACTAAACTATCCTTTTATTCAAACTATGGAGTCCCTTTTTTCTATTACACAACTTTTCATTACATTTTACAAATAGAGGATCTTTAATGTCTGGTGACATGGATGTCACGAACATTATACATGAATACAACATAAATAATTATTCTAAAACACATTTAAGGCTTCATCATAGGTTCATACTATGTACAAATACAACATCTCATATCCTAGAGACATACATCAAAGGAAATGGTGAGCAGAAGGCTCAATAAAGGGTAAACAAGGGTATCATTTTACTTGTGATATCAATAAGAGCTTGATGAAAAATATAAAGACATGAGCAATGGAAAAAAGAGTCTTATCATAATAACAAGATCATTAATCATAACATGAATATTTGGCTACAGTATTTCATTTATACATTCAATAACATATCACCATGGTTTATCGTTGAGGTTTCATAAAAATTTCAATGGTTATTGACCAAGGTATCGTCAAACTTATCATCTCTATAGATTAATTTTTTTACCCAACACATTGGATTGATATCAGGGTGAACCCTTAATATTTATTTATTTTCATGTGATCCAAATATATCATCATAAAACATTTCATAAATAACCTATGGAGAATAAAATAAATGGGTTTCATTTCAACATCGCGACATTTTAAAAGTTCATAAAAATAATATCATTATGTCATTTGTAACCCATGAAAAGGGGGTGAGGGTTATATGTATGACAATTCCAGAATCATATATATCATATTTATATATTTATGAACACCCATAGAAACGAAATAATTTTGGTTATTCAAATAAATAAAATAAGATAATTTCAAGAGAGAAAGAGATAGAAATTTTGAGGTGAAATTTCTACAATATAACAGCTATATAACATGGTTATAGAAAACATTGAAAAGAGAGGGGAAAAGGGTCACACAATCATAAATAACACATAATAATGTATGGGTATATAATAAGATAATTTTATGGATATTTGAATGGTATACCACAGGAAAATAAACATGAATGAAAAGGGAAGATGCGATTTATTTTACGAGAAATTCAGCAGCCAAACGACATCACATAAAAATTAAGAAAACAAATTTATTAGAGTAGAAAGGTTCCCTAAAAATTTATAAATGAAATTTAAAGTAATGATAACATATAAGAACATATACTCAACATAACTAGATGGAAACTATAAGACACAACATAAAGTAATTCATTGCTTAAGAGAGTGTGAAAGATTCCCTTACCAAGAAGAGTAACTTTGAAAGCATGAACGTTGGGACCATGAGAGGCTTGAGGGAACCTTTGGAGGACTCCTTGGGAGGTAAATAAAAAATAACTTCATTGGAGAGAATATAAAAATGAAATGAATGAGTTAATGGATAGATATTTATAGGGAAAGTGAGGGAATAAATTATTATTTTCCAAGCGACACCTCATCAGTGGTATTTTCCAAACCATGGGCTTTCCCATGGTATTGTCCCATGGTATTGGAAAATTGGGAATCTTAATATCATATCTCCCTTTTAATAAGTCGACCAGAAATATTTCATCATTATTACATCATTAATTTTTTCATTAAATACCCGAAACTCAAAACAATATGTTTACTATTCACTGAAAATTCAACGGCTTCATAAAAATCCCAAAAAAATTCACCCTAACCTAAAATCAATGCTCTTAATTCAAAAATAAAATCCATTTTATAAAAATAATTTTTTTAAATATTTTTTATTTAATTTAAATATGAAATCATTATTTATTACAAAAAACAACTCTAAATATATAACTCATTTTGTAATTCCATTAGAAAGTAATCAAGGTCCCATAAAATAATCATATTACCATAATACAATAATGTAACAATTTCGTATAACTTTTAATGAAGATATATTTACATTTTAAATAAATAAATAAATTATAAAATTGTAAATATAATATTTATGACATACAAAAATACCAAAATTTATACTATGATTGCTTTTACACTTTTATTATGTATAAATTGTATTTATACATTCATGGTTTAGTTTCTATTTTTTGGTCAATTTTCTATTCATTACTATTCATTACTATTTATACGGGTATGTTACTCTTCATACTTAACTATTCACAATTACTTAATTTGATCTTATTAGTCCTTAAATTCATTACTGAACACAACAATAGAAGAACAATTTTTTTATAATCAATTTACATTATTAATTATTTATGGAACACAAAAATATTTTAACATACCCCCTTTTTTCCCTAAATTTTTCAATAATATACATTTTATATTTATCCAGTCATTTGAAATTCACAAAAATTTCTATAATAAGAATTAAAAAATTTATTTATATAAAAGGATTACACAATGTTGATATGGTCTCATTACATAGACCCTTATAACAACAACATATGACCAATGTGAAAGATGTCATATGGTGATATAATCTTGGGGTGGCTTAGAAAACATTGCCCGAGTGGTGATTTATATCAGCTGGAACATCTCCCTTAGGAGATTTCGTTCAAGCTTGAAATGTTAAAGTTCAGTTTGTGATTGGTCTAGAGAAAAACCAACTAATTATACCACCTTCCCAAGCTCTGATAGATGGGATTAATATGGTTCAAGTCTACTAGATGATGCCATTAAATCTTCTTTCTGTATTAATTAACCAAGATAACCATATTTATAAAAACACAAAATTTAGATTATTGTTTCAAACAGTCATATTAAACAACGATCATATAACAGTCGAAACCCAACAGACTCATTTTAATTATACCCACTTAATTAATTAAAGTATATAGTTTTGTGGAGTATAAAATAATATAACACAAATTTTTGGAAACAAATATAATTAAAAATTTTGGGTCGTCCATTGTCCAACAAGGTGGTAACCTATGGGGTCACCTATATATAGCCTTGAACTGTCACATACTAATGGTTGAGGGGTAGCTGTTGTTGTATGCAAAATTTACCAGAGGTAGGCGATCCTCCTAGTTGTGGCCAAAACATAACATGAAATCCTAAATCATGTCTTCCCAAACGTGAATGGTCGTTACTATATGGTCATCTATTTAAGGGTGATATAATCCCCTAGTGTTAAACGTTACAAAATCTTGAGTTATATACTGTATTATCATTGAGAATATTTTCATGTTTACAGCATTAGAGAATTAATCCATAACTATTACATTGAAAAGCATATAAATACAAAGTAAAGAGTACCAATAATATTAATATCATTCATTTGACAAAGAAAAATTTAAAAATAAACATGATTTTATTTCATTTTTATTCATTATATGTAATCATTGATTCAATCCATGACATTAATCACCCTCAAATCCTCTAAATAAAATAAAAAAACATGGAATGACCCCATGAAGATCAGTAACAGAACTAGAAAAATAAATTAGTTAGTCTAGTTAAAACATAGTAACCCATTTATTGTTCTTTTATCAATTGAATTAAAACTTTTTCACACAATTAACACACATAATTTTTTCTAAAAACCCATAATTCCAATATTAAAAAATATATAATAATTTAGTAGACATAGTTAAAAATATAAATAAAACCCATTTCAAACCCAATTCAATTTGAATCACCACATGGTATACTATTAAATTGAATATCTTTAATAAGGTTCACCCATTGTATAAGCTATTTTGGGTTCACTTGTTAGCTATAATAGTGATCATCCCTTTATATAAGCTTTAACGGGTTTTCCCATGACTTATAATAGTGCTCAACCTATTATATAATATTTGTAGGGATCACCTGTGAGCTATAATGGTGCCCATCCATTCATATAAATAACATCAGGCTCACCCGTTTTATATAATGCTCAAGTACCTTTTCAAAAATACATTCATCACAAAATCCTTTTGAAAACTCTTCTAATCCAATATGAATAACATTTTCATATAAAAATAATATTTTAATTTATGAACCCATATTCAATACAGTGAAACCCAAATAAAGTAATAATGTATTATATTTATTTTAAATGACATTAAGGCTTATAAAGAAATCAAAATATCAATTATCAGTTTTGCGGCGAAGTCATTTTCTCCATATACATTATAAAACACAACTTTTGTCATTTTTTAATAAATGTAAAATGATTCATATTGAAAGATTCATTTTGATTATATTGAAGGAAAAATGAGATAGACATAATATTTCATGCATATTCTTTTTTATACCCTTATAAAAAAATATGTAATTCAATACCATGAAAGAAAATATTAGATAATTATATATTTAAATGTTGAAGGTATCCCATACCGCATTGAAGATTAAATATTAATCTCCATGATTTAATAAATAAAATTATTATACATTAAATATGGATATGAAATGTCATATTGGCTGTATATACACCTTAAAAGTGAATAAAGGTGCATATTATCAAATATTCCTTAACGAAAGGAGATTGAGATGATGTTCCTTACCTTGAGTATGACTTGTATTATATGTTATTCCTCATCCGGAATATTAATCAAAGGTTAATGTACACTTAAATCAATACCTTTTCATGTTTTTTAGTCATTTTATATTACTTATTTTAATGTTATATATATAGTTAATTATTTGAGTTCATGTCGGATGTTAGGTCGATGTTTGTTTCATCAGTCATAAAATTAGGATATTTCGATGAAAATTATCCATGTGGTCATAAGTAAATTATTTGTAAAATATTATTCAGGACTAAAATATCATATATATTGATTATATATATTTATATTTAGATTATTCGACATCATTTGAAGATAAGAAATGAAATTCATGATTCATGGAAACGGTATGTTGTTCATATTCATGAAAGATATATTCATTTATTTTTCATTAAAATGAATTATTAATAGATCTAATATAATTGAAGAATAATATATATATTTTATATATTTTACATTTGTTAATTGACTCCATCCTTTATACGTTCAATATATGGCATGAATGAGTCATATCACATTGAGGGGGTGGTAGTCCCCAATTCCTTAATTGAATTTATCTTATTCACATATTATGGAATGAAAAAAATGGGTTTTTATAAATAAAAATTAAAAAATAGAAACAATATAAATAACAATTATATTATATATATAGTTCCATTATAATGGCCTTCATGAGTGGTGGTATGCGAAAATTGAACAATCATTGTTTCCTGATGTAGTAGTTCGTCGTACAAAGAAATAGTATGTTCTATGTCAATTAGACATAGTTGTGTTTATGTGTTGGTTGAAACCGTAGAATAACAACATCCTAGAGTATTTATGATAATTTTTTGTTATAAAATATTGAAATAATGTGATTTTACAGGGTTGGATAAATATAATAAATGAATGGAGCTTGAGAGAATATGTGGCCTCTAAATCTGGTAACTCATATTCATCTGAGCCAAATGGTCATCTTGAATTGCCTTATTCCAATGGTAAGGCTTATACGAGTATTGCAGTGATTTTTGGATATATTTTAGAATAATTTGGATGATTCAAGGGTCTTTAGAGGTGTGAGTAAGAGGGTATTGGTGGTGGACTATAATAAGAGGGAGATGGGGCTCTTTTGGAATGTCTTGAAATATTATTTTATTATAAATTTATTTTCATATTCTAAAGTCTCCAAAATGATATATTCTAAGGATAATATGAGGTTTGATTTAAATACTCTCAACCAATAGGGTTTATACAAGTTTAGATCAGAAATTTATCATAATCGTTAGACTTTAACCCTTAGTTAAATAAATTAACTATTTCCAAGTGTTCTTATATTATTATACTATGTGGATAATATACAAAACAATAAAATGCCAAAAGAAACTGAATGGAATCATTAATGTCATTTGTAACATTATCTAACTCATTTAAGAAATTCCTATATTTTTTGGACTGTTATAACATTTAATTAAATAGTTTTTTTAGATAACTATTTTATGTCGATTTTGAAACTATTTAGTAAATGTTTTTTAAACCATAACATCTTTATTATTTCCTAAAATGGAATTAAATCAAATAACCCTTATCATAATAATCTCGAAAATTCGTGTATGTTGTAAAAAGTATCAAATTATATTTTTATATATTTATAATATCATTTATTTTAATCATTAATTTATATGGTATTAACTATATTATCAATGTATCATAAATAAATTTATTTACTTAATGTCTAAAAAATATAAATAAAACCCATGATGTATTAAATGTTTTTAGTTTTTTAATTACTATGTTTATTCGATGATATCATTATTTAAGCTATTTTATTATTTTTCTTAGTTGGGGATACATTTTTATGCAATATTTCCCTCTTCATAAATTCAATATTATAATAGGTCATTATTACACCCAAGTGAATCCATGGGGTCCTAAAATATAACAAAGGATTCTCATGGTTGGAAATATCACATAAAACAGGAATAAGACTTGTGTTAGTGTAGTTTAATATTATTGTAATATTATTTTGGGCCCTTATTTACCTGATTAAACATTTAACAATGGTAAATAAAAAAATATTGAAGTCTCTATTCATAATGTCCAAAAATAAAACGTACATATTTTCACAATTTGGACCATTTGATTCTAAATTTTTAATCCAATTTTCCATATTCAAAACACAAAATAGGACAATAATTATTTAAAATTAATTTATATTGTAAGAACAAGAAAGCTGGTTTTTTTAATGTTAAAACATTGCAAAATATCTAAATAATTTTACATCTAAAACCAAAATAAATTTTATACCAACGAAAAAAATTATCAAAAATGATAAAAATATATTCTATATATACTTTAAAGCAATTAAATATTATCCTTTAACCACATAAATTATCTAAATCGAAAAATATGTTTTCAATTGAAATTTATCTTATTTTTAATATGTAGAAAAACAAGTTAGTTTTCAGAAAAATATCAAAAATTCATTCAAATTAAATTTTTATGTACTGAATCTCAAAAGAAATTATTTTATACAATAGAAAATATAAAGGGGTGAGGAACTAAATTTAATATATGTTATCCATCAAAGGGCATTAAAACAGAATTTGTAGAAAAATTCTTTTTTAATACAAAAAAATTAATTTATTATTAAATCATATCTAGAAAATATATAAGATGTGTTTAAATCATTACATAATATATATATTTAGTAATATATAAAACATAAAAAGTGATATGATTTTATAATCAAAATTATTGTCTTTCAAATAGGTTTTAATAAAAACACATAAATTATATTCAATGTGATTTAATTTCCATTTCTAAAAAAATTAAACAATGAATTTTTATTTAAACATATTTTATCCATATTTATATATTATAGTTGATAATATTTTTTCATGCCATTTCATTGGCTAGGTTATAATGGTATTATTTAAATAATAATATTTAGATGTTCGTTAAATATCAATTTAGCACATCATGAATACTATTAAACATAGAGTGTTTTTATAAAAAATATGGATGTTAAATCCTTCGCACATTAATAAATTTCATCCTTGTAATTTTATTTTTGGGTCGATAGCTACGTTATTGAATTTTAAAATACATTCATTTTAAGCCCACATTGAATTTTTTTTTAATAAAACTTCCACATAAAAATATAGAAATTGAAGTAAAATGGTCACCTGAGATAAGAAATGCTATGGTCAAATAAAAGAAAACATGGATATGGAAGAAAAAATAACTATATTGTTGTGTTGGGGAGTGATAGAAAACATAATTCGGATAAATTTAGAAATTAGTAAACCACAAACTAGTGATAGGTTAGATGGTCATTGATTTCAAATTAGGAAAAGTAAACAGATAATGTTTTTATTTTAACGTATTTTTCATATGGTGGTGGAATTATTTTACTATAAAGAAAATAATTATAAGTAAATGTAGTAACCAGAATGGTATTGTATTGCCCTTTAATCAATTTCCACCCAACACTCAACTTTTCACCAAACCATGAGTATTCAATAATACTTGGTCACAGCTGATGCACAATAATTTATTCTAGAGAATCACATAAACCAATAAATGATTTGAAATCTATTCAACCTATCTGGAAACATTATACCAGAGAAATTTAGTTAGTAAAATATATGATAATCCACCAAAAATAATAATCATTTTTATGGATAAGGACTAATTTTAATCTCCAAAATTCAACATTAATACACAAGTTCTACGAAGAGCAATCAATAAACAAATGTTCTTAAAATTCCCAAAATTAATCCAAATAAATATTGAAACCCAAAATTCTGAAATATTTATCACATAGACTTTTACAATTAATCATTATATTTATTTCCAAATATCATTGACTACTCTTAATGTCTCATACTGATATGTAATTAACTTAATCACATATTCTCTATGATAGGTTAATCATTACCATAAATATTCAAAAAATCCATTTTTTTCCTATAAAAACATATATTCTTCCAAAATAAAATTCAAACATTACCCCTCCAATTAAATCCAATTTTTTTTACATATGAATTTTTTATTCCAAAAATAGTGATTGTCTTCCAAAAATTCATTTATCATGTTATCCCCGAATCGATTCACAATACTAAAGATATATATTCAATAAAATATATGTCCCCATAGTCAACTTATTCTTAATCCATAAAATAATTTATCTAAAATGATTTAGTCATACTAACCTAGAATATCATGTCGCCCAGTGGTTAGAAATAAATCCTAGTTGCACATTAGATTTTGGTTCAATTCTATAAGTATTGTCTGATGTGATGGGTTGTCAAATGATCTGTGTGTTTTCCTTTTTCAAAAACATTATATTTCTATAGCATCCCCAAAATGAGATAAAATATTCAAAAACAATAACTTCTTTAAACCTCAAATGTTATATCATTCCTCGCATTCCAAAAATAAATAACATGAAATTTCCTCAAAGTTGATTGTCTCCAAAAATACCATTAGTTGCATAAATATTTCAGATCATAAATACTCAAAATGGGTTCCAAATACATTCAAAATATGATACACCATAAAATTATAAACCCATGTTAATATCCCTAACCATTATGAAAACATCCTAATCTCAAAATTGATCTACACCATCCTTTGATACCAACTATATGGCCTTGTCCTTAATAGTTTTTTAATCTTGAGTTATATTAAAAATTGACATAGAGAATATTTTCACATTTAGAGATTTATTAAATTATCACATAAAAATTACATAAACCCCATAGAAAAATAAATTTTACACATCCAGTAGTATCCTTTTAAAACATTACACAAAAAAATTAAAAATATATATCATTTATTCTCACGATTAATCATCATAACATTTCCTTAATTCCATCTGTGACTTTAATCTCCCCCAAATCCCATGAATAAAATTTAAATGCATGGGAAAAGCACCAAAATACCATTATAGGATATAAATCAAATAAAACTATTAGTCTTGTTAAAATATGGTAACATATTTAATGTTATTTTATCAAATGAATCAAAATAATTTCACATGAATGATGCTCATTCATTTTTCTAATAAACTAAATTTAAACAAATAGTAATAAATTAAAACAAATTTAAGTGACATATAACATAATAAAAATAAAACCCCTTTCAAGTAAAATTAAAATTGAATAACCGTATGGTTGACTTCAAAAGTGAAGAAATTTAATGGGTATTACCCATTATATAACCTATATCGGGCTCACTCGTGAGCTATAACTGGGCTCATCCCTTCATATAAGTTATAATGGGCTCAACCATGAGTTATAATGGGTATTAAACCTTTATATAATCATTTTTTGTCATATTGGTGAGCTATAATGGGGGTTCAACCCTTTGTATAAGCTATATCGGTCCCAACAGTTTCATATAATGCTCATGTACAATTTCAAAAATACGTTCATCACTAATCCCTTTTCAAAAACACTTCTAATCCCATAGGAAAAACATTTATATATAAAAATACCATTTCATTAAATTACAAATTTTCAATACGAAGTTACCCAAATAAATTAATAATGGATTTTTTTTCCATTCGAATTACATTTAGACTGATATAGGAATCCAAATATCAAATAATGGTTATGGTGGAAGAGAAGTTGTTGTCACCGTATACATTAAAATCATTCATTTTTTCATTATGTATGGAAAGAAAAATGCGTCATATAAAATTATTACTTATGAAATATTTGATTGTAATTCAATATAGACAAAAAAATTAATTTATATTCCTTTTATACCAATATAAAAAAAATAATTCAATATAATGACGAAAAATATTTAACAATTAAATCATTAAATATTAAAGGTGTCCATACCACATTAAACATTTAAAAATTAGTATCTATGATTTAATAAATATCATTGGTATATGTAAAATAAGGATATGAAATATCATAATGGAAGTATGTAGACATTTTAAAATTATATAGGTGCATATTATAAAGAAACGACTCAATGAAATGAGATTGAGATGATGTCCCTTACATTGAATCTGACATGTCTCCTTCATTATTTATCATCCTGAATAATAAACATAGATTTATTTATACATGATTAAAACACTTTTTCATTCATTTTATATCACAAATAACCATGTTATAGGAATTAGTTAATTAATTGAGTTCATATCATACATTTTGTCGATGATCAGAACATGAGTCAAAAATGAAATTATTTTGATGAAAATTATCCATGTGGTCATAATTGCATTATTTCCATAATATTATTCATGATTTAATTATCATATATATATATAGTATATATATATTTATAATATTTCATATTATTTATTGAGAAGAAAAGAAATGCATGGTTAATGGAGACGGTAGGCCGTACATACGCATGGCCTCTACATTAACTTCTTTTTCATGAAAAATAAAAGATACATATGTATATAATAGTAACAGTGTAATATATATATTATATATGTTACATAATTTCATTAATTATTTCCATTATACATTATATGTATGGAATGAATGATTCATATCACTTTGAGGGTGCGGTAGTCCACACTTCTTCAAATGAAATTATCTTATTCACATATAATTAAAATCATAAAGGTATGTTTTAAATAGAAATTATAGAATCATAAATAAAATATAAATATTATATAAGTCATATATAAATATAGTTAAATCTTAATTTCTACCATTTTAAGTTGTTGGAGAAAATTGAAAAATCATTGTTTAGTGAGGCTATAGTTCGTTGTACATAGAAACAACATGTTCTATATCCAATAGATATAGGTGTGAGTAAGTGTACGTCAAACAATTGGCATAAAAAATCCTAGTATATTCAGGGTAATTTTTTATTAAATAATTAATTAATGAGATTTTAGGTTTTTATATGAATATTATAAATGAATGAATTTTAAGAGAACACATTACATGTAAATCGAATAACTCCTAATAATTTGAGCCAAAAGGCTATCTTTAATTTCTTTCTGCCCATGGTAAGGAAATTTGGATGAAAGTAGGGATTTAGAGAGATTATTTGAGATGATTTTGGATTATTAAAGGGGCTTGATATGTGTGGGTTATTTGGTAGTTGTGGTTCCCATTTATAAGAGGTAGGAGGGGAAATTTAAAAATGTCTTAAATTGTTATTTTATTATAAACAAATTTTTGAAATATAAAGGCTAAAAACTAATGTATTTATATGATAAGAAGAGTATGAATATAAATCCTCTAAACCAAATGGTTTTTACACCCATTTATTTCAGAAATTTATTCTTATATGTTGCCATTAACCCTTAGTTTAATAAATTCACTCTTACCACATTGTCTTATATTTTTATACAAAATAAATAATATTGTTACTATAAAAATCCAAGAGAGTCTCAAGTGAAAAATTAATGAATATTTTAAATTATATATATATTTTGGATGATTATTAAAATATTACAACTATTTTATAATATAGTAAAAAATTATTTGTTTTAAAAAAATCATCTTTGTCATTTTTTACACTATTTAGTAACTTATTTTCATAATTTGATAACAAATTCATTCATTGAAAAAAAAAGTCATTAACATAAATATTAAATGTCATAATAATATATAAAATTTGTGTATGGTATCAAAATGTTAAATAATATTTATAATATCATTTATTTGGATCATTCATTTATAATGTAATCACTCAATCATCATTGTGTGATAAATAAAGTTATTTATTTAATGTAAAAAAATTATAAATAAAGTACCATGATGCATGAAATTTTTTTATATTCTTAATTAATATTTTTAGCCAAATAAATCATTTATATAAGCCCAAATAAATAATTTTAGTTAGGAGATACATTTTTATGTTATATTTCTCTATTATTTAAAATATATATTATAAAATGTCATTATCCCACCAAAGTGGCCCCAGGGGTCCTAAAATCAAACTAAGGATGCTAAAGATATTAAATTTCTTATCAAATATTATTAATACATGATTTCGTATTGTTTTATATTAGTATAAATTTATTTTTCCATTGTTTACGTGATTTACCCATTTAACCCTTGTAAATAAATATAATTATTGAAGTTATTATTCATAATGTCAAAAAATAATAGGTACATATTTAAAAATTTTATACATTTTGATTCGAAATAAACAATAAAATTTTTATAATTCAAAATAGAAAAATTGAAGATATTAAATTAAAATTAATCCTTCTTTTCAAAACCATAAAGCGGCATCTAAAAAAAATGAATACATTATAAGAGATTGATATTTTTTCATATCTAAATTCCTTATAAAATTAGTAAAAATGATAAAAATAATAATAAATTAACAAAATATTTTATATTTATAATTAAAAACCATTAAATAGTAATATTTAGCATTATAAATTTTCTTGATTGATAAATTTTATTTAAATTAATATTTAGTGGATTTTTTACTATTCATCAAAACATGATTGTTATCCAAAAAATTTCAATTATTCATTCAATTTAAATTTTTATGTCTCAATTATAAATAAGAAGTTTATTTTTTCAACTAGAATATAATAATGTTTTAATAAATAAATTTTAAAAGTATTATCCATCAAATGGTTGCAAAACTGTATTTTAAAAAAAATACTTCTTTTTTATGTTAAAATGTATTTGTTCATATATCATATCTATAAAATTTATATGATAAATTTAAAAAAATATGCAAAATATTTCTTCCATTAAATAATAATATATAAAGAGTGAAATGATTTTATAAACACAATTATTCTCTATTAAATATGTTTTCCTAAAAAAATCCTTTATATTCAATTGGTTTTTATTTCCACTTATAATAAATTTAGTCATCCATGAATCATTAATTTAACTTGTGTAAACTATATTTTCATAATTCAGTTGATAAAAATCATTACATCCATTCCAACAGCTAGGTTTTAATAGTTATATTAAAATAATATTAATATTTAGTTTTTTGTTTATGATTGATGTACCGTATCATATATGAAATTGAACATAGTGCCTCTTTCTTATAACACAGGATTTTACAAATGATATGTCATTATGTAGCATAACTGAGTCCCAAATTCCTCCTACGACCCCTTCTACAAACACTATGTGAATTGAGGATCATGAATCTAAAATAATCATCAATGAAACCCTTATACGATGAACTATCTCCTACACGTAGAGGCGTTTCAAGCTCTCTATGAGAATCATCTCTCAGATAGGTAGGCAGTGGTCTGACATAGTGATTCATTTAAAGATAACATAGATTTTATCATGCCACCCTCGATGTATGATCTAAACCTGTCATAATGTCAATTTTTATTCCATCACATTTCTATTACGACACCTTATGGGGTTCATTCAACCGTTATGGAACATGATGCCCAACCGTCACATGCCAACAATTAAGGCATCCAAACAGAAAATATGCATCTTTCTTCTTCATCCCTAAGCACTAAACTAATATTGGAGCTTCTAATGCGTCATCGCTACACCTGGATGTACCTAATAGTGGATGACTGAAACTCCCTCAGATTCTCCTCTCGTAATGTGATTGGTATAACAATTATCCCTCTAAAAAGTAAAATGTTCTCCCCAACAATGAAATATCCATTGGTAGGTGATACTCCCTTGTCACCCTTTGGTTGTGGGTTCTATTCTCGATTCCTTTTTCAGCTGTGATGTGTTGACACCCATTCTTTGGGTTTTCCTTTTCCTAAAACTATATAATTTTTAAAACACTACCAATATGAGATTAAATCATAAAAAATAACTATAACATATTTATCCATAATGGTTATTCTATTGCTTTAATTTTTCCTCACCGAATGTACTAACCAATAACTACTTCAAAAATGCTGTTATTTACCATTAAATTTCTTCACATAAGCCTCAAAAGTTGTTTATAAGACATTGGTCTTATGATCTATATTAAAATTTTAAACCCATAGTGATAACCGTACCTTCTAATAGAACATTAATATATCCAATTTTTTCTAAACCCTACACGGTTACAAACTATTAGACCAGAACATAATCATAAATTATTCAAGAGAATTTTTACTATAATTTTTTATTTTTCATTACCAAGGATGTTTTGGTTATAGAGTTTATGAAAATTAGGAACAAATCAAACATAAACATTAAATGTAACAAAGTATATATGTCTACAACCCATATTTTTTCATGAATCTAAAAACCTATTAAAATGATACATGGTTTCTTGTTAAGAAAAAAAATTACTACTTTAATCATAGATATTTTTTTCCTTAAAAATCCTAAGACATGTGAAAAAAAATTACAAACATGGGATAATCAAAAAATTCTCAGTAAAGGAAAACAATGAAAACAGTTTACATGTGATCTTGATTTAAATAAATAATAACATGATTACTTTCATAAAGAAATGAGAAATTGAAATATAATAACAATAATAAAATGGATCATAACATGATATGTTGGGTTAAACATTTAATTTAGACATTCTTAATCATATCACAAAGTTCAATCTCTAAGGTGTCATATTGCCAAGATCCATCTCCTAGGTGTCATATGACCTTGTTCCATCACCAAGGTGTCATAAAAATTTACATCATTATTTTCCATGGAATCGAAAAAATTAAACAAGTTATTCCCGAAGGTATTTTAAAAATTAAAATGGTTATTTACCAATATATCATTGAAATTACCATGTTATTTACCAAGGTCACATACAACGTTTCATCCATAGAGAATAATTTCTTTACCCAATTCATTGGAGCGCTATAAGGGAAAAACCTCAATATTTTTTTGTTTTCATGTGAACCACATATATCATAATATAAAATTTCATAAATAATCCATAGTGAATAAAAGAGATGAGTTTTGTATCAAAATCAATGCGTTATAAAAAATTCTTAAAAACATTATAATTATGTCATTTATAGAACCATTGAAAGTGAAAGATGGTTTTATGTTTTTCAATTGTAGAAAAAAATTTATATTTTTTATTTTTTGATGAATAACTTTTTAAATTAACTTAATTAATTTGTTCATATGAAGAAAATACAAGAAATCATTGAGAAAAATTAGATATATTTTGAGGGAAAAAACTTATATCATAATGTCTATAAAACATTTTTTTATAAAAAATTAAAAATGCATGGGGAAGTGGAATAACGTTCATAAAATACTCATAATACATTATAGGGATATAAAAAATTGGAAATTAGAACATAGTTGAGAAATTTTAATGTTATAACATATAAAATAGAACATGGATGTAACGGAGAAGTATTGAATCCCCATACGAAATTTCTACAGCCAAATGGCCTCACATAAATATTCCTAAAAGGTGATGATTGAGAGAGAAATGTGGCTCACATAATTTTTAAATAATTTGGAGATTTGTGGTAAATTAAAAGAAATATAACAACATATTAAACATGAAATTAAGAAGTTGTATCCTTAAAGTAGTGTGTGAAATGAGAACATTGGTATATTCCATTACAAAAATTCGGCAGCCTAATAACGACAAAAAAAATCAGAAAATTAATTGATGAGAGTAAAAAATGACTCTCATAACATTGAAATAAAATTGATATAAATAATGAAATATATGAAAATACACCAACATAAGAAAATTGAAATTAATATACATAACCTAAAAAACACTTTTACTATAAAAGGAAGGTGAGAGGTTCTAAACCTTGAAGAGTTACATATAAAACTCTATTATATGTACCATAAATGATTTTGGAAACCTTGGGAGGACTCAATAGAAAGTATAACTATCATAAATTAGGGAATAATTGTTTTGGAATAAATTTAAACAAATTAATGGGTGGATATTTATAGAAAAAGTGATGATATATTTTATTAATTTCAATGGACACAACATTAGTTGTATTTGGAAAACCATCGACTTTTCCATGGTATGTACCCTTCATATTGTCCACTTTTAATACCACATATTATATAAAAATTCTTATGAGTAGACCATCACCTTATATTACTTATTACATCTTTATGAAACAATTATGCGGTCATCAAATGTATAGAAAAATCAAAACTATATTTTTACTAATCAACAATGAATCAATTGATTTAGAAAAATAATAAAAATTTACCGCAAATTTTTTTGGACATATCTATTAAAAAAGTTAACTCCATTTAATAAAAATTGATTTCATTTAAAATTAAATGAAATAAATAAAATAATAATAATTAACTAATAATTTCTAGAACATTTATTTACTTATACTACATATAAGATGACTAAAAATATTAATATTTCTTGAGATAAAGATATTATTCCATTTAAAAAATTACCATTCATAAGGGTAAAATTTCTATAACAATGTGTGAAGTTGCAATTCATAAAAAATTGATATTATTGAACCACAATTTTTCACTATAATTACAACCATGTATGTCTAATTTTTGAAAATCATTCCACCGAAAAAGATATTTATTAATAAAATATTTTTTTACTATTCATAAAAACAATATTCATCAAATTAGACAATATTCATCGAATACTATTAATCAAATAAAAAAAAATTGAATCATAATAGAAAACATCGATGAATTCAACTTTGATATATATTGATAATATAAATAATATGGTTTCTTTCTTAATATCTTAACAACTTCATTCCTTCGAACCAAATGTATTATCTCTAAGATACCATTTCATTATCCTCCAAAAAAATCATGTATAACATTATAATTTTAATATTATATTTATTTTTATAACTATAATCTCATTTTGTTTAATCTTTATTTTAATAAGGTATTCACTGCATCATCATTTTTTCATAAATATATTTATTTATTTAATGCTTAAATTTTATAAATAAAATACCATGATGTAGAAACTATTTCAAGATTTCTAAAGACTATTTATCTTTAAATTGATAACAAATATAAACCTATATTAAAAATGTAATTCTTATTAAAACATGATTGTGGGAGAAGCATTAAACTAGCTTCCTTGGAATGGTTTGTCCTTTTAATTAAAGATGCTTCCATGAGAAGCATTAAACTGGTTTCCAAGGAAATATTTTAACTATTAATTAATTAAGAATATATGATAAGTTTAAAAATTAATTTTATTGGCATCTTTTTTATTTTAATTGTACAGTCTTCTATGAGAAGCTTTATAACAACATCGATGGGAAGCATTTTATGTTTAACTAAACAATATCATATGAGAAACATTATTTCTAATTCCATTGGAAGTATTGTACATTTAATTAATGAAGCTTTAATGGAATTTTAAAAATATCTCATCCAATAAATTTATGACACATGTTAGTATAGTTTAATAATTTTATTTTTACCATTTATTTCCAAATTTACCCTTAACCATGGTAACTGAATATGACTACAAATGTTTAGATTCATAATGTACAAAGATACCTATTTACACAATTTGGACCTTATGATTCAGAATATGGAATCAGTTCTTCAAATATAATTCATAGATGTTATAGTAATTAATTTTTAATTAATTATTTTTGTAAATATAATAAATCAATTTTTTAAAAAGTAATAACCACTAAAAACAGACAACTATTAATATATTATTTCAATATGAAAAAACATATGATTACTGAATTTGTATTAAATGATAAAAATATATTCTATTTATAGATAAAAAATTTAAATAATATTATTTAGCCATATAAATTTTCTAGATGGAAAAAGTCATTTTCAATTAAAATTTAACGTAATTTACTATTCATCAAAATGTAATAGTTATTAGAAACATATAAAAATTTCATCCAAAGTAAATTTTGATGTATATCTTCAAAATAAGAAGATTATTTTTTCAAATAGAACATATGAAAGATACACGAACTAAATTTAAAAATGGTTCGACACAAAAGGCGGTAAAACTGGGTTTTTATAAAAAATACATCTTTTATATGTAGAATTTAATTTTCTTTCTTATATAATAACATGAAAACTTATAATATGAACATAAAATGTTTCATCGAATATATAACATATATTTTTCATATATAAATATTAAGAAAGGGTGATATGATTTTATGTACACAAATACTCTCTTTTTCAAATAGGTTTTTATAAAAACGCATCTTATATATTCAATTTGTAGTTATTTCAATTTCAAAAAATTTCTGTTACCAATGAATCGATATATAAACATGTATAAACAATATTTTTATAATTTATTTGAGAATATTTTTTCATTCTATTCAAATTTAAGGGTAATAATTTTAATATTTAATTAAAAATATGAAGTTTTTCATTTAAGCTTATTGTTGTGTATCATTTATGCTACTGAACATAGTGTTTCTTTAATAAAGCTCATGATGTTACAGGAGCGACTCATCTTGCCCAGACATCACTATATGCTATTTTTTTCACCTCACACCATCATATTCACACATTTTTCATGTCGTGTCGATCATAGATTAGTGATATGGGATCATTGTGCCAAGGATTCATTGTGCAAGGACCGATCGATCACAACATGTAGAGTCATTGGTGAAACAAATATATACCATGATGAATAATTAATGGTTGTATTAAAGAATAAATCTCCATGAGGAATGGATCTTGTTTAATTTATGCATTGATCATGGTTCATTGGCAATATAACACAAATAGAAATCCAACAAATAATCACAAGATCATTCTCCCATCAATACCCTGCAATGTTAAATCACATCAAGAAAAAATGATAATGTTACAGAACAATATGTTTGTTGATCAGTTGTCTTTCACTGTAGAATTCAATAATGGGGAATAATATTAAATTAAAAATTTCCCAATATTGATTTGGTTGGTCGTTGATGATGAATGGTCTTCATTTCATTGACGTGGGATGGATCTGTTGTATAAGAGGATAAGCTTTCTTGATTAGTCAATCAATCGATGTTCTATGGAGAGATATTTTTCTCCAAGACTCCAAGGATTTATAGGGTTATATTGAAAACCCAGATTTCCCAAAAAAATGTGTATTAAAAGAAAACAGAATTTTTCACTAAGAATAAAATATTTTAATTTAAATATTTTATAGATGTTTACTTCCAAAAAAATATCTTTTACACCCGCCTTTCATGTAACACCCCAGGTAAATGGAGAATAAGATATATTTAATATTTATTAATATTTTTGAATTAAATATTAATTTATTTTAAAAGGGTTGCTATGTTCGATATCTTACCCGATACGCAACAGCGGGTTTCATTGAAATCTAACGTTGCAAACTAATAATATATTATTATTATTTTAAATGGTAGTTAGCTCCTAGTCATTGTATTGTCGAGAATGAATGAAACTAAATACAATATTAATACAAATATTTTTCAAATATATTTACATTTATCCAATAAAAGTTAGAGGCTTAAATTGTGAATGAATCTAATTTTAAGCATAATTTACATTAAAAGGCCAATTTACCTCCTTTTAATGGAGAAACCACATTAAATATAGTTTTTTCACTTTAATAAATTATAATTGACCAAATATAATCCTTCTTTAGAATGGGGACATCAAATTTTACTTTGGTTAATTTTTGGTATTTTTCTGATAAAGTTCTTTTTTAATGAATAGTAAAAAATACTGTATTTTAATTCAAAAGTGCCTTTTAATCTAATTTATTTATATGGTTAGATTATATTTTCAGTTGTTTTTAAAGTGAAATTGATATATATTATTACCATTTAATCCAATGTTGGTCATTGTAATTACTTTCACTTTGAAATTGGACATAAACAAGTATCAATCTTTTGATTGTTATTATTTCTTAAAAACACGCAATTTCTTTTACAATGGGAATTAATTTTTAAATTAATTAATTCCACTTATATGTTTTGAATTTGTAAAAATAGACATCAATTTTGAAGTTGGAATATCAAATAATGCTTATACTGACTTTTTTGTATTTTTTTGAAAAACATCATTTTTTGATGAATAGTGACACCACTTAGTGGTAGTTTAAAAAATTGAATTTTTCATTTTATAGAAAATTTACCACTTCTGTGAATTGAATTTCAAAAATCTGATATACATGGTTGTTATCAAAAAGTAAGATGAGTTTCATTATGATTAAAATAATATTTGGTGAATAGTAACTTTTGACTTTTATTTACAGCGGTAAAAGGTAAATATGGTAATTCAAGGTTAAAAGAATATTATAATAACTCAAAATTACCTTAACACTTGTCCTAACATTATTGGTTGAGTCACTAACGACCATGGAAATATTTGGGTCGATTTTGGGACCCCTTTGAGCCACATGGTAGTGATAATGACAATTTAGACTAATTAACTTAATGTAAAGGAAAAATAGACATAAACAAAAATCTTTTATTAATTAATTTTTATATGGTTCTATACAAAGAATATTTTTCACTATATATATTCATTGTAAATCTAAAACGATTTCCTACATCATTGTATTTTTTTTATAATTCTTAGACAACAAAGAAATTAAATTATTTATGACATAATAATGATGCAGTGTTTACTTCATTAATAAATGATTTAATTAAATAAGATTATAATGCTTAAAATATTATCCAAAACATGTCCAATTCTGATTGGATTATTTTATTTCTACCATTAATATTTTTATCTTCAACTATAATTATTTTTTTACCATTATTAACTGAATATCATGATATTATAAAATAATACATTCACACTTTCCTAAAGAGCCCCTTCTCCCCCTTATAAAAGGAGACCACATCTAACCAATTTCTCACACCTCTCACGCCATTTGGCTCGTCCAAACTCCGCCCAATTAAGATCTAAAAATACCTCTCCTCCTCTTAGAATTATTAACTTAGGTAGAAGTCATTTCAAGAAGTCCATTTTGTTCAAACCAAAGGAAGTTACCCAAATTAAAGGTAACAATTTCTCATAAATTGTTTTCTATTATTTTACTTCTCAAACCCCTAAAATCTTTTTATTTCTTTACTTTTGTAACAACACCAGTATCCTAAATATAATAGGATTTTGTTATGAGAAGGATTCGTACTACAATTACAGACATCTACATCTAATGGATGAAGAACATAATGTTTCTATGGTTGGAAAACTAACGCCTCACAACACGCTGATTGTTCAATTACATCTTACCGCATCTCATGGTGTCCATTATGATGGAACTGTATTTATATATGATATATATTATGTTTATGATATCCATATACTTCTGTAATTCCCACTTATATTATGCCTTTATGGTTTCCATAGTGGGTAAATATGATATTCTCATTTGAGGACGTGCGGACTACCGCCCCCTCAAAGCGATTTGATTCGTTAATGCCTTGTGTGAGATGTACAAAGGATGGAGATAACGATATTATATATGATAATATACTGTAATTATAATCTCACTTTTTATCATTATGTTTTATTTCCATTAAAATAAGAAATAGAAATGAATGTAGCTTTCATGCGTACGTACGACTTACCGTCTCCATTAACGGTGAATTTCATTTTGTACCAGTAAATGTTATGTACTATTATAAAAACATGTATATAATGGATATATATGACATATATGATATTAAAATCATGAATATCAATCTTGATATAATGAACCTTTGAACACATGGACAACTTGTAAATATAAGGTGTTCATTTTTACTCAGGTACCAAATATCGACAAAATGAACGTTATTAACATAAATGATTGCATAATGTTTATAACATGGTAATAAGTGATATAAAAGGAATAATAAACTTGAAAAAGGTTCTTAAGAAAGTAGAAATAAACTTAAGTTTATTATTCAGGAGATTAAAGAATGATCGAGTCAAGTCGGACGCAAGGTAAAGGACTTTGTCTCAATCACCTTTCATTGAAGCATTTTTAGTTTTATACAAGGCTTTATTTTATACGGTGTATAAACCCCTTTGAATTTTCTTTTTATTCAAAGGGAATATTTTTATATGAATCATTTTACTAAACAACAGTAATGAATGTTTTTTTAACGTATGCGTTGACAATGACCTTTCCTCGCCGTGAGTATTATTTGATATTTGGCTTCCTTAACAAGGTGGAATGTTTTTAAAAGGAAAAATAAATACCATATACTCTTTTTATATATTTTTGTATTGAAAATGATTTTGATAATGGATTTATTATTTAATTATCATGAAATGATATTTTATTATTGCAATTTGGAAATTTTATCTTTCCTTTATGCTTAGTTTATGTGTTATGATCATGTTATGGTTCTTGGGCATTATTTACGTATACGGGTGGTCTCGTGATAAACCTAGGGAGTTTGATCCTGAGAGAGCTCTCCAAAGCATGGGTAATGTGATGGAGGTAAATGTGAATGTTTCCCCTAATAGATTCAGGGAATATACTGTGATGGGTATTCCAAAGTAACTCCCTATGTAGCTATGATAGCTACAATGTATGTATGATATGGATGCCACAAGTTACCTTTATGATTTATGATTTCTATGTGTCTTTCATAAATATTATGATTTCAGGAGGTAAGTAAAAGAGTTATGTTTTGTATGTATTTATGAGAAAATGTTTTCATTCTTGGTTTATAACCCTTAATGAGCTTTTTATGCTCATCCCAAGTTTTGAAATGTTTTCACAGGACCTAAAGATAAATAAGGTCAAGGACGGGATCAAGGAAAAGTCATGCTATATAAAACATGGAACTGAACATGACTTTTTTTTCAATAGTGTTTATTTTATGAAAAAATGGATAAAATGTGGATATGTCTACCTTGTAATCTTTTGAGATGTAATTGATATTTCCTAATTCCCTAAAACTCTAAACATGAAAAGATCCTTAATGTGAATTATTCATTTAATTAAATATTATGTAATTTTAAAGGCCGAGTCCTTATATTGCGCCAGCCGATTTTAGGCTTCGTCTGTGGAAACATCCCCTTACAAACTCAATAGCGTTCATTGATTTACAATCTAAGTTACTATTAAGAGATATTAGGATTTTAAAATAAAATAATATTTTTTATTATTTTATTTATGGTTACATCCCTTGTGTATTTATTTATAGATAACTCACATTGACCATGTTTAGGTATCTCCTAGGTGTAAATCCATTGTTCTATGCTAAATATTACCCTCAAGTTTCTAGTTTTGTTAACTGTTTAAATGTATTTTAACTTTTTAAGAAAAGTCACATAAACATGATGTAAAAAAATAAGTTTTTTTAGTGATTCATTTCCAGCACAACGAGCCTAAGAATACCAAGCCATCCTAATATTATATAGATATTATGTATCTCACATATGTAACCTATTTTTTTGTTTCCATTTTTACAAGGAAACTAAAACTATATGATAATATAGTGGGTCATTATGTTTTGTGATTAATATTCAATGAATAATATGTAATAGATAGAAATTTCATATTTGAAAAGAATAAAATTATCCTAGATAGTGTATAGAACACAAAACAATGAGATATAATATATTGTAGAACATATTATATAAATTTGACCATTATATCATAACTGTTAAATTATGAAGTATGAAAAAGATTAAATAATTATTGAAATATACATATATATTCAATTTTATACTCAATATAACTATCCTATTTTTAAATTACCACAAAATATATATAAAATTTTTTATATTAATATAAAATATGATTTATTTAGAAATTAATTTTACTATTTTTTCTTATAGAATATTTTCATTAATTCCTAGAAAAAATTAAAAAATTATCTGATAAATAGGATATAATTTCTGACAATATAATATAAAAATTACATTATGGTAAAATATTTAGAATATTTAACAATTATTTGTTTTAATGAATAGTGAAAATACATATACTTGAAATATGGTTAATTATTTTAACTACATAAACAATTATGATAGTATAATTATATTTTAAATTTTATCATAATGTGAAATAAAAAAAATTTGATCTACATGAGTCTAATTAATTTTACATTAATAAAAAATTTTCCTAATTTTATCATTAATACATTTTATTATTATGAAGAATTTTTTTCATAAAATAGTTTTTATTTGAATAATGGTTCACATTTTAAATAAATAAAATTATCCCAAAAGTGGAATTAATTTTTTTAAAAAATATAGATTATATTTCTATAAAACTGAACTAAAAATAATTTAATAATGATTAATATAAATATAGTTAATATAAAATAATATATTCATTCCAAATCATATTTCATTGAAAACTTGATTTTCATAGCCATGTTTGTAACACCCATAGTTTTTATGAATTAATTTATTCAAATAAATTAAATTTCATTGATTCATTTAATTAAATGATACAAAAATATAAAATTATTTTATATGAAACATGATTTAATTTATCACTATATGCTATAATTAGATTATCTTTCAGTATACATAACAACATGTTTGGATTGTGTTGCACTCAATTTTCATTTCCTATGATTCCATGTGTTACACGCAAGACTCAGTTTTACAAAACTAAGATAAAATATTATTATAAATATGAAAATTTTCTAATATCTATTGGAATGAATGGTATTAATAGTAAATACATAATTTGAATAATTTTATTTTCACAATAAATTATTTTTTTACCAATTAATTAGAAATGCCAGTAAATAACTATTTGGAAGTAAATAAATTAGGTTTCTAAAAAATAATTTCTCTATATAAAACCATGTTTTATCACAATAAATTTAAAAAACATTTTTTTTAATTATTTAATGGATAATTACATATTATATATTCAATCGACTATTTAACATTAATATTTTTTTCTTTAATAGATAAGAATTAATAAATTTATCGAAATTATTTATTTATTTATTTTTTATAAGATGTTTTTATTTTATTTATTTGGGTTTATATAATTTATAAATACATAAACCAAATATATTTTATTTTAGTCAATTTCACATTTAAATTAGACAAAAAATCATTTCATGATTTTTTATGTTTTTACTTTAAAAACTCATTGTTTCATCCATTTTGATAGATACATTTTAAATTAATTTCGTCCACAAATTTTATGTGCATTTAAAAAATATTAAATATTTGAATTCATAATAATTTATAATTTATAATAAGTCTAACTTTTTTGATCAATGTGATTAGTAAAATCCGTTAGAATTAATTATAGTGACAATGTAAAAAAGGCGTTATTCGATGACTAACAACAAAATATATGATGTAAAAATGACCCTAAAACTTTAAAAAACCATTTTATTGATATAATTAAATATTATACCATTAGGGATATAATTGTTTTCCATTTAACCCTCTTGTTTGGTATAAAACAATTAATTTCAAATATAAAATGTACATTCTCTCCCACCCTTATAAGAGGGAACTCACTACCCACACCACCTCACTTCTTCGCACTTCTCAACCCCACTTCCTCATCCAAACACTATCCAAAAATCCTAGCAACACCCTAAAATTCTTCATATAGTCCTATATTTGGGAATAATTCTAACCAGGTATGTTATTTGATTCAATCCCAACGGACACATCCAAAGAGGATGTAACATACTTCCATAGGAACTGTTATTTTATTTCTTTGACTACCCCCTCAATTTCTCTTATTAAATGATTGTAAATTATAATACGTATCCAATATGTACTGTGTTATTTTATTTTATATGTTTATCAACTAAAATAACATTTACATCTTTCAAATTGGATACAAATTCATCGTTCACGTGTACAAAAATCTATTATCTCCCGATCTTATGTCATATATACCTCCATTACCAAAAAAACAAGAGATTTGAATAATGATAGAAATTATATATTTAAATGATATATATGTTATTTATGATTTTTATTTGAATAATTTAATTATTATATTACACATAAGATCATTATTTTAATTTTTTGGGGATATTAAAAAAACATTTGTGAATGTGTATACTACCGTATCATTGAAGTGATGTGATTCATACATACATTACATTAAAATTGTTAATAATTGATTTATTAAAAATAATTAATATTTATTATTTTTTAATTATAATATAATGATAATACATATATATATATACAAAATTTAATTTTTATTCTTTTATAATATGGTTATGAAAATGATAATGCATTCTTGCATATATAAGACATACCATCTCCCTGATTTGTGTATTTAATTTTTATTTCAAAATTTTATAGAGTATTTTAAATACTCATATAAATAATATATATTCTATTTAGATCATTTTAACATTATTTAAATATGTGATTCCTGATCAATTTTAGGGCACCTAGAATAACTAGTCGAATATTATATGAAAAAAAATATGATTATTACCTAAAACGAATCTTTAACATGAAACTTTTAATAAAGTGTAATATAAGTTATAATAAAACAATATATGGTATAATTCAAATTAATATTGATTTCTATAAGATATATAATAAAATTATATTTATTATTCAATCATTTTGAACATGTACAATGAAATTCAAGACTGAAGGTATTGGTTTTCTCGTCTCACTTTTATTTTTATTAGTATATGTTATATTATAATTTTATTATTATGTGCTATGTATACTGACCAATAAAATGTTATATCATTAATATAAATAAATTAATTATATTTAATGATTAAATTTATTTTATTATTTCATATATCATACATTTCATAAGTTACCCAAGTAATAAGGGAGTCTCATTTTTATTTTATGTGAGACAGAAGCCATGTTCACCATGTATTTATTGTATGTGGTGCGTATAAATCCATATTATAATTATCTTGAGTATAATACTATGAATTATTTACATTTTAATACTTTTTACTTGGTCTTTCTTTAGTGGGGTTTATAGTTCTAGAGTTTTTATATTAGGAATGGACTTTGGTCTATATTTTAGTTCTCTGAGAAATATATTATGATATGAACCTATATTTATTTATGGTTGGTATATACTACCTATTCTACATATTATATCATGAATATAATAAATTTAATAATTTTTTTATTCTTAATGTAATGTTTTTATTTCATGGGTATTTGGATTCAATGATACTAGAGTAGCAATAATACTTTTCTACAATTAGTATTTTTATCAGCTTATTTGTGATTATATATCCATTGATAACTAAATAATAATCTATATAAAAATAATTCTGATGAAATTACTTATCATCTAGTAATTAATAATTACTTCACTTAATGATAAAAATATTACACTCATTGGTAGAGAATATAATTAATAAAATGTTTTCAATAGAAAATATATTGTTATCTCTCCCTTCAATCGGAAATATGTGTTCTCTAACAACAATGATTCCAAAAAATACTTTTAAAATGTTTAAAAAATAAATGATAAAATTATTTTTCAGGAATTTACCCTTTTGGTGCTAGTTTGCAGCCCCTGTCCTATTGAAGGTGGGCTTGGGGTAGTCATGACATGGGCCCTGAGGACGGGTCGTGACATTAGCCACTAAGAATTTTAGGAGAGCAATATAATGGTTGCTGATATCTATAAGAAATAAGGTATGAATCTATAGAAATTTAAAACCACCCCATGGAAGCTCTTCACCTCTATTATTATCTTAGGTGTCTCACAAGGTTTCACTACAAGGACCTTTTATGTGTTGAGAAATAATACTTCTACTTTGATATCATGTCCTAGAAAGTGGACCACCTTAATTCAGAACTATACAATTGAGAGATCGTAACAAAGATGGTTCTCTTAGAGTATATATTCAACCATCATCATGTGTATCATCTTCTCCTCATCAAAAACCTCCTACACAAGGTTGTATTTAATAATGAATATCATGAACCATTATAAGAATGGATTAATGATCCATTTCATGCTTCCCATGAACACTTTAGGGAAATTCATCATTCTAAAGGGCATCATGAAGTACTAATATTAATTTTAGAGACCTATAAATTCCATCATTGATATATCCCCATTAGTAGTAGATACCAATTCTTCATGGTCAACTATTTCGAGCTTCAATTGTCCACACATGACCTCAAACTATCATCCACCTACATAGTGATGAAATTTTTTGTTGGAGAATGTGAAAAATTGGTTCTAAAAAACCATTACTATGCATTTCCTCCAACGTCACCCTCATCCCAATAATTTATTATGGATCCAATAGATATGATTATGGACATATCAAATTTAATCCAGTGTTCTGATTAAGGTAGTAATCTATCTCTCGATGGGGAGGTATGCTTGGAACATATTTTGTGATGACATCTTTGTACTATTCCATCACTTTAAGAAACAAAGAAATTATTATATCCAATTGGTCAATGGTATAGCTATCTAATTGATTTGTAGTTGGTTGAAGAATCCAATCCATTATTATATCCTATGCTTCATGGGTTTCCTTTTCACATAAAATTGAGAACCTCGTTTCATTAGAGAGGATATACCTTATCCATTTCAGAAAACAATCAATATGGGTATAAACCATTCAAAAAAAATTCATTCTTAAGAAGATGTCATAAGGCCTTATCACAACAACTATGTGATCCCAATATAATCTACCACCTATATTTTTCTGGTCTCACTATTTTTAAATGTGTGTTCTCACTTAGTCATCTTCAATTTAATTTTCCATGCACCATGGCTGAGGAAATGACCCCCAAAAAAATCTATCTATCATAATAAGTAATTGGAATGAATAGAACCTATATCTATACATACTATAGATAATATTTAAAATAAATATAATGTACCTTAAATCATTCATGTAGCCATCAGGTTGTTTTCTTCGATTTCTTTCTACTTACAATTCCCTTGTCCTCCAACTCTCTGAGTATGGAATAAATCACATAGGCATCGTTGTGGTATCAACTAATTGGTTTAAACACCTCATGAAACGTTCACAGATCATCATCCATTTTTTATTCCCTTTGAACGTACTTGATCGTACTGTTAACTCTGCCTTGAAAACCCATACCTTTTCTCTATATCAACTACATGGATGGTAGAACAATGTCATGAACGATTTACCTGGTTGTCAAATGAGTCGAATCATCTATATCTATAATAACTTGGACGACCCTGAAATCATGTAAATGTAGATCCTCTATCCTTGTACCACTTCCAAAAATTTCTTGCATATCTTAGTCCTGAATAATGTTGTTGTCTCTCTACTACCAAGGTCTCTACTATTGTATGCATGCTAAAATATACCACTGTCTATAAATTCTAATCTAAGAAACTATCAATAGTAAAAACTCACTCTTTCACCCCATCATAAGTTGGGTTAAATATAGGTATAACATTGGATATTGTTTCTCCATGCCTTCCTCTCTCTATTGTCCAAGCCCTGATCAACTGGTTACAATCCTTATCTATCAAGTTATTAGAGAGGCTGGTAAACCTCACAGAATACTGATATGCTTTCATACTACCCTGATGGTGCTATAGAATCATTTAGATACATAAATCCCACAACATATATTGTAATGACACCACTATTAAAGTAATTTCAATCATTTTACATATTGAACATGCCTTTTTATAAGATGTAGACACTAAAAAAACCCACATTCTATCAATCTGTAAAGAAGCATCACCGCTAGGAAGACCAACTACTCTGTTGGGGTCTTGAAAAAAATCAAAAAGTCATGTCACCACCTCAATCCATCCTTCAGATGTATGTGGGTCAATCTAAACACGAATCTTGGGGGTTTTTTGGAAATGAATCTAGTGATGTTCCTTAATCTTGTGCACCTCATCCACTCATACTACAGGTTCTGTGGGCTTATCCATATGTGGTAGTGTAAATGGTTTGCAACCTAGACGTTACATCTCTAGAACTGGTCCATGTATGAATGCCTCAATAGTAATGGGATAATCCTCATGATCATGATTCTATTCCCAATATGGAATATGTATTGAAGGCATCTTGAATGTATTCATGATGTACTGTGGTCAATGAGTGTTTCTAGAGAGTTAACTCAATAATGACATTGAAACAACAACTCATTCTTATATTGCGCATGTACCATTGTATTATTTGAAAAAAAAAATGATGTCATGTATTGATTCAAAAAGAACGTGATAAGAGTCTTGTTAAATGGATATGTTATCCACCACACCAACATTGGTGTCTCTGGCCTAAAAATCAAACTCGAAACACTAAACAAATTTCCCTAATCCAAACTCATAGATTGTCTTCCTATGTTCAAACTAACTCATCTCATACCCCATATCCATGACCCATCCATATGTGTTTAGTGATGCAACTCCCCAAGGCCACCTCCAAAAATCCAAGGGCTAGAGAATAGCACTGAGTAGGCATATCACTAACATGGGAGGGATTAGAATAAGTACCTATACACAAGAACAAATCTCTAATCCTATATAATTCTAAAATTAAAAAACCAATAAACAAATACACATGCATGAATAAATGCCCCATAATGATAATTATATTGAATGTAATTCACAGTAAATAGGTCCAAAATAATATCCGACCACAGGGAGTCCGATAACATGTCTATACTAAATGTAAAACTAGGACTACTGTCATGATACTATAGGATCACACCTCTATCTGTCTGATCTCACTAAGAAAATTCTCCTCTTATACCTTACAAGACTCTGTCGAAAGGTCGATAATCTATAGAAAACATGATACATTTTGAAAATATAATGAATGGGTGAGTATAACAATACATATTATGACACCCAATATCCAAAAAGAATAGAACAATGTAAATGTAATCATCTCTACATTGTTATATGTATAAATCAAATTTAACCAAATATTAAGATATTATCATAAAAACATATTCTAAATGTAATTCACAATTATAGTGTGACAACAGAGAATAAACACCATGAAAATTCCACAAAGCACTTGTCTGGGAGAACATAATACTGAATCTAATAGTTTTAATGGCATCTATCGGAAAGGTGATACTCGTTGGGTGTCACCATTTGATGTATAAAGTGTAGTTATGATGAGAATCAATAAATAGAAAATGAATAAATCCAAGGACATTGATTGATATCAATAACTCAATATGAATTAAAGTAATAATTATATAATCAATGTCTATATAGTGTAGGTCATGATGATAAATATACATCCACCTATGCCGTCAATATGAATAGTTGATCTTTCTCTAGGCCTCATGAAGGCATCCCAATGACACTATAAAATAAGTAATGTTGAAGGGATTATTATTCTATTTGTAGGAGAACATTCCAAACTGAATCTCATGGAAAAGGATAAGGGGAATGAAACCAAATAAAAAATTCCCCTGATACAGTTAAAATGGACTCCAAAACCCTTTTTAATTGAGGGAACAATGTATAGAAGTGGTTACCATCCATTTCCCTTAACCCTACATTAAACTCACGTAAACAGCCTATGTCTTATTTTGTATTTGTGGTCATATAGAAGAACATTTCATTTAATATACATGTTTACTCTACAAGTGATCTAGTACATGGAAAAGGTTGTGTACTGGTTTAGGAAGTGTCTATGTGGAGGAGTATATTGTGTGCTCTAACCTGTGTAACTCATATTTTATCTGTGCACCACCCGAGGTACACATCGAGTTGAATGTTATATGTCACACTTTTATTTAAAGATTCACAAACCGTTTAATAATTAATTTTTTTTGATACCCTAGACAGATCCTAGAGGGGTCCACACACTGTGTGGCTCGAGGTTACACATCATGTAGTGAGGTATTTTCCACAAATGTAGACCTATATTCTGTGTTTTTTTACGATCATCCTGCATTTATATCTTCCACTATTGACACCAATAATTCCAATAAAACATAGACACATGTTAACATATTCCAATCATCCCTATAAAAACTATTTCCGGACATCCTGATCATTTAGTAAATTTTAAAAATTCAAATGACGTCATTCACATGCCTGTTCAAAAAAGGGGGTTTCCAAACTAGCTAGTCCATTCGGTTCCACCACATTTTCAAATAAATTATGCTGAACAAAGACCTGATCTATTCTTTTGAACTATTGCACAAAAAAATTGTTGTACAACGTTCAATTATCTTATGAAACATCAAGCAATGGTCGAGTTGTAGAATACATGAGATTAATAGAGATAGTTGGGACAACCCCATGAAACATTCGAAATAAGAAAAATCCCTAGATGTTTTGGAATTCCTCAATTAGTTTCCTTTATAATGAAAAATTAAAAAACCGAAATAAATGAATAATCCTTAGTAAAATCCAAAAAATTATAATATTCATCACAGACAACTAATCGGTGAATCAATCTGTTGGTCGATTGATTTGACTTCATCATAGAAATTTACAGCGGGGAAATAATTAAATGAAAAAAACCCTCCTATCACAATTAAGATCTATCTATGATGAAGAACGATGCAGTGGTATAGTCTTTAACAAGGCCCCATGATTTTGTCTCAATTTATTAATCAATCCTTGATTTTGTTATTTTCTACCCATGGAATCTCATTTCATGCTATCCAATGTCTCTAAAATGAAGTGTAGTGATATGTAGACAACCCTAAAAAATTACAATATTAATTTCACTAAAATAAAAATTATCACACTACATAAATATATTAGTAAAAAAAATTACATAATTTTATTATTTATTTTATGCCTATAATGAATTTTTTACAAACGGATCATACCGAAAAATGTTTTTTCATTCCTAGGTTAAAACCACAATTCTAAATTCTACAATAACCCAATATTCATATTCTAGTCCCCATTTATAATCCATTAAAGTTTATTAAAAATGATTTCTACATGATCTATTTAATATATTTTATATATTTTATACATTTATTCTGAGCACACGGATCCTCAAAATAACACTCTATATTTTCAAATGATCTAGAGAAAAAATAAACAATAATGAAAAATAATACATGGAAAATATGAGTCATTAAAAATTATTTTATTATGGTAATGATTTAATGATACCATAGATATGAGGTTTTATTCATCAATCACACCATTATTTTGGACTATTTATATTCATTTATCTAATGGGTGGCTAGTATAATCATTCCATGTTTAACCTGAACTATTTTATTTTATTATAGTTGTTTGTATAAATTATATTTTTTTCCTTTCATTAGAAATAATTTATCTCTCCGGATACAAAAATCACGTTTTAAGGAAAACATGCTTCTTTATCAAATAGATCAGGGATCACATTCTACCATATAAATACATTCCACCAAATGTTTTAATGAACATTATTAATATCCTCCAATGAATGATAACTTAAAAATTTACCCATTTTAATCTTTTTATAAAATAGTTTCAAATAAATATTCTACTTCTTATCTAAATAGTGTACTTTTTCAATTTTTACCGAAAATATGAAAGGAATCATCAATTTAATATATATTTTTGAATATAATTGTATTGAATTAATGACCAATTTTTAAATTGATTAAAAATTTACAATATGAGTGGGATATTTTTGAGGAAAACATTTTTGTACAAATTCATTGAGTATTAAAATTAAAAAAACTACTCTAAAAGTAATCTTTTTTCTTTCCTCAATAATATATTTATTGACATTTTATGTTATTTATATTCATCCATGAATGCATAATTTTTTTATTTATATACAACAATGGAAATGATTGAATGATATTTTTATTAATCATTATAGATATAGTTTAATAATATTTTTACCCTGAATGTTACTAACATTCAATATATTGATTCATTTTTAGTCATTATATTTACCTTGAAACATTGTTCTTCCTAAGATAATTACCTTCATTATTTCATTAAATATTTATATTCATAATCTTCGATATTGAAAGTTATTAAATTTATTATCATTTATACATGTTGGGTATTACTATAAATTTTATTTGACTGATTGTGGAAAACATTAAATATCCCTATTAATTACTATATATTGATATTTTTTATAAGGGATGTTGTTTATTAACTGAATTGATCATTAAATATATTAGAAATTTTTTTGACATGCACTCATGGGTGCAGCTTGGCTATACATTTTCCCTCAATCCATCAACTGTTCTCCAAATACACACAATTAAGATACAATTAAATGGATTTTTGGTTTATACCTACCAATAAATTTTAAAAAGTCATGGGAAAAAATTAAATGATAGTATAACTATCATGACGTACGAGATCATAAATGTACAATATTAAGAATTTCCATCATTTATAATTCAATTGTTTTTATAAATTAAATTTATACATTAATATTATCAATTGATGCATTTCAAAATATTTTTTTGATTAAATTTAACGTGTTTTTAGTTATTTACAATGTAATATTGATTATTACATTTTGATTATTGATATCTTCTGTTGTATATAATTCAATCTTAGTCACTAGGGTATTCCTTATATTGTTTCCTTTCTGAAGTATATGAAGATTGAAATTTTGGATTATATTGAGGAAGCAGAATATTTACATTCCCAATATTTTTGATTTCTTTCCAGATGTAATGTGAGAATGAATAATAAATATTGTTTACTAAAATTATAAACATATTCTATCTATTTGGAGATAATTACTTTTATCTAGATATAATATAAAAATGTAACTTCTGAGTCTAGCCTAAGTGGGATGGGTACATTATATAATATCTATGAATAGAAATTGAGGGTCATTAAATTAGGTATAAATGAAAATTATAGATACCTTTGGAAACAGTGATGAAAACACTATATTGATAACCTATATCCTAATATTACACATAATTGAGTATGTGAATTTATGATAATTAAATGGGTATCGATATTCATGAAAAAATCCATATATATAAATTTTAAGTTGATGTGGTTTTGATATAAATGTAATTAGATTTAATGAACATTAAAATAGTTTGTTGATTATATCTTAATCATAATTATGGTTCATGGTGATTACTCACTTATAAATAATATGTTTAAATCTCTTATGTGATATTCATGGATAAATATCATTTTCAAAATTAGACATTATGAATTATTTGAAAACTTGATTAATGGGAATGAAAAAGGATAAACCAATGACGTATTATATAAAAAATAAATTTTCAAGATTTATCCATCTTATGTATAATATTTCCAGAAATGATCAAAGGATTACTGTTTTCGACATTATATTATTTGGAGATAGTCAATGTATGGTACCAAGAAGAATTCTATTATCATTAACCATGAGGGACAATGTAGTGATTATCCTACTAGTTATACAAGTGTAGTAAGATCTAGAATATGAAGCCTTGTGATTATTCCTAATAAAATATCTCAATAAATGACAATCAATCTAAAAAAATTTGTGTTTTAAGATACACATAATAAGTGAAAATCAATTTTTTAGGAATATTATATTGGGAATAATTTAAACTTTTATAGATGTCTAGTATTTATGAGAATGAAGATAGGTAAATGTCTTAAATGAATTAGAATATTCACTATATGTTGAAAATAAATCCATAGAGAAATTAATTTCCAAAGAAGAAATATGAGTTAAAAGAATGTATACAAAACTTATCATAATTTAAAATTTATTTTCTAATGCCTTATGTGTGGGTAACATGTAAATTATCCATCTAAGAGAAATAATCCAACAGATAAATACTAGACCTAGGTACAACCTATGTAATTTAAATAATTCAAGTGTAATGATTGTATTTTTTATGTATGTGATTTCAAGAATTAGCTTTCAGAAGTATTTTTCTCAATAATATTACAGTATGATGAATCCTGGAAAATATATTGATAATTCTAAAATATGTTTTTTAAATGATTTAATGAATATGTTGAAAGGTACTGATAACCAAGAAAATTTATTCAATAATAAAAAAATATTTCCAGAGAAAACATTATTAAGGGAGAGATAAAACATAATTATTTATTAACTATTTATATTATCAGGTTTCATTTAAGTAACATGTTTTTTCATTTTTATAATGAAAATAGGATAATATTAATGAATTTTGGAAATATGAGATATTTGATCAAAATGTAATTTATATTATCACCGATGGAGGATGTTTCCTTTTTGGTTTTATGAAACATATTCAATAATATGTTTTCTAATTTAATGAATCAGAATAGGGTAACATTTTTTGTTAAATTATGGTTTTATTAGAGGTGTTATACTAATTCATGTTATAACCATGTTTTGGGATAATATATGAACAATATATTCCCATATTTGTAATGTAACAAAAAAACTATTTTCTATTATTTGGGAGATTAATGTTATGTCGATTTACAAATTTAGTGAAATTCAATAAAACAAATTATTTTTTATTTTGTTTTAAGGTTTTATATGTATTGAAATATTTATGTTGAATTTTTGAAATTATTTATAAGGATATATATATATATACATATTATTTATCTATATTAGATAACATGTTTTAAGGATTTAGAAATTAAAAAATTTAGAGAAATATGATAATGTCTTTTTATTAATTTGTTGATATAAGGATCCATTAAAATTTATTTTTTGTTCTTCCGCCAGGAAAAATACATATTGAATTTACATTTCATAAAAGATGATATGAAGTAGAAATTGATAAAATCATAAACCAATGAAGAAATTATAGTTTTGATATGGAATTAAATCATGTTATTACATTTTCATGTGTTATGTATCATAATATAAAATTATTCCTTCAACATTAAATAAATTGACAAAGAAATACAATACTATATTTTTAATTTAATTTACATTGAATAATTGTCGTATGGATTTATGGGTTTGTGGTCATTAATAATTTTTTAATCAAGTTATCTATAACAGCTTATTATTCACGTGGAATTAGTTTTATACTCCATTTATATATTTCCCCTATTCACTAATGTTATCCAAAATGTAGAAAATAATTATTTTATTCCAAGTTGTTGTCATATATTTCATTTCCCCTTTTTAAGATGATTTTTTATAATCCATTTTTACTATGTGGGTTTTTCAAAAAATAATTTTCAAATTAAAAACACATTATTATTGAGTAAGACATAAAATTATTAGGATATTAATGGCTATAAGAATGTAACACCTCAATAATATAACATAAGAGCATTATGTTCAATAATGTATATAATATGCCACTATGTGCTTAAATGTGCCACCAAATATTTTCTAGTAATATGTAGAATATGACATATCCATTGAATTTATTGGTATGAATGTGAATAAAAATTTCATGAAATATATATAGTCATTCTAATGAATAGAAATTAGTTATTAATTATTTCGAAATAATCATTTAGTTTCCATTAAGGATATATTATGCATTAAAATTAAATTTTGTTCAAAAATATATATATTGATTTATGTGACAAAAAAATATTAATTAATAATCTAAATTATACATGATAAATAAGTAATATCAATTAAGAAATACATATATCAAAACATCGATTTGATGATTTTCTATAAATATTCCTAAAAATATTGAATCTCTAGTGAAGTGTAAACATTGCAGATTTATATTGAATGATGTAAATTTTTTTCTAGCATATAAAAATATATTTTTTTAAGAAACATATTTATAATTTAAATTATATCTATTAAATTATAATAATAAAATTATTTTCATTGGATTTAATTAAATTTGTTGATTTTTGTATAAATAAAATTTATTTATAAAAATGAATTTTTTGAAAAATTATATTTCATTTTATGTTCAGTTCAAATCTTATATTAATTTCTTCAACATCAATGATTTGAATCATAAAAAATGGATATTGTATTTATAATAATGAGGTAAATATTTTTTTTATAATATTTTTTTTTAACCATTTTATTAGTAAACATAATATATTTCAATCTCTCTCATATTTGTAAAATGGGTAATATTAGATTAAAGCATTGTGATAAGGCTTTGAAATTTCATTATCACTTGAAACTATCCTTTATGATTGATGGTGTTCTTAAATTTCATTCTATTTCTAGAATAAATGTCCACTTTGATCCATATTTTATACAGTATAACCATTATATTAATTTAATAAAATAATAAATACTAAATGAGACTCTCTATGGATTACTACAAGTAATTTATTATTAATGGGGGAAAAGAGGTAATGTCAGACAACACATTATTAATTAAAATATAAGATTATTTTATTTATTTTTTAATTAATATTTTATTTTTAGTTATATAATAATTACAATAAATTCTTTTGTAACATTGAACAAATTTATATATAATTAATAAAATATAATACAATTCATTTTTTAATATTTAACTTTAAAATATGTGGATGAGTTATTATACTAAAAAAAATTAAAAAATATTAAATTTTACGGATTCCTGAAATGGTTATTTTATAATTAAATATAGTTTTTTTCTTTTATTTAAAATAAAATAAATATTTTAAAATTTTTATTTAATAATATTATAGAAAAATAATATCATAATATATTATTTAATTCATAAAAATATTTAAAGTTCACAAGGTGGGTAATATAGAGACTAAAATGTAATACATTGCCCATTTATAGTCAAATTTTTAACTTATAGTTTAAATTATAACATTTTCAGAGTTTGATAGTTGTTACTACGGTAATGGTTAACATAGGTTAACAAGGGGATAAACATAAATATGATTTTTTAGACACCACATTTACATATCAAATTTTTATTTTATTAAATTTTTTCAACCAAATCCAATATTATAATTGTTTATCTATAAATTGTGAATAATTTATGTCAATAATTTCTATATTATATTAATTTTTTAATACATTGTATGAGTTCCCCTTAACTCAATTATTATAGAGAACCCCGCATGTTTATTTTATACACCACATCGATCCTTCTATATTTACAAAAACCTAAAATGTATATTTGAAATATCCATATAGACGTTATATTTGGGGTTCCCTTTCCAAAATACCAATACTATGATCATTTAGATGATATCTAAATCAGTCCTTTCATAGAATAAGTAATCTCATTAACTAATCCATTTCATTTTATTTACTTTCTGACCTCTTATAAATATATTTAATTAATTATAAAATAATAATTTTCCTATCAACAATATACTGAAATTTAATTATGATTATGAAATAACATTATATATCCATTGACAATAAAATGAAATATTAAATTTTTGATTGTGTGTGCATACAATTTATAGTATCCAGGTAGCGATACAATTAAATTTCCATTACCATATTATAAAAATAGTAATTATGATTGGTATAGTTTGTATATATATTAATTTTGATATAATATTTATTCAAAAATATTAATGTAATTTATAATATCTTTCCTTCGAATTCTATATAGAACAATAACATCCCTTGTGCATATGATTAGACAACAACCTTCATAAAGATATGTCATTTATTGTGTCGTTGTGTTTTTCATTGATGGTAATAGTGATAAATTTTTATGTATTTTGTATATGAAATTATAATTATTTATTTATCATTAAACTTCTATTTACATTTGTTTTCAACATTTTTTTAAAAAGTGAAAACATCATTCATGTGTAGGTATAAACTACCATTTCAAAAATAAACTAATTATGTTTTCAATACCTAAATTATAGGGATGAATATATATATATATATATATATATATATATAAATTATGAATATAAATGATATTAATGTTATGATTAAAAATATGAATATTATGGAATGTTGATTAATGTAAATTTACCAGAACTACCAAATTAAAATCATTATGAATAACAGAATATTTAACAACTAGGAATATATATTTTAAAAATAAATTTTTAATAAATAGTTGTCAAAATCATATCATTAACTTATACATGATATTATAATTATTTAAAATACTATTTTATGTAACATAAATAAATTAAGAAATCTATATGAATTTAAATATCATTTGATGAATGAAAAACTCTATGTAAAAGTTCTGTTGAGTAACTTTTACTTATGTGAAAAACATGACATATTGATAATATACATAATTTATGTTGGTTATATAAATAAAATTACTCTAATTTATCATGATTACAAGGATAATAATTAGGAATTATATATCAATATTATATTATTTGTTATAGGATATTTTTATTTGAATGATACTAATGATGTATAGGGGTTTCAACTCAAATTGTCTTTTTGGGAATTATGTTATGTTATAAACCTATCACCTTTTACGAGGCATAAGTATATCCAATTGAAATATAATATACTGAGTTCAATTAATTTTATTATATTAAATTATTCATTGTATTTTATTCATTCACAATTCTTATAAATAAAATGGTTCCATAGCGGTAATGTTTTTTTGAATTAATGTATTTGTTCATCTGCATTGTTTATAACCATTAATCCAATGAAAAAAAAATATAATATACTTATGAATAAATAAATAAATATTAATATAATTGGATATTTAATGATATAGAATTATTTAACATAACATTCCTCTCTTTATAAAAAAATATCTCGAATATTTTTTAGGGAAAACTAAATTTATTTCTCTCTTTTCTGAAAATATTTTTTCTTCAAAATTCATATTTTGTAATAAAAAATTTTGAGTGATTTTAGTATTATAAAATTGTTTTAATGTCAATTAAATATATTATGTATGTTATTATATAACATTAAAAACATTAATTTTCATGTCATTTTACGAATGAGGATCACTGTTGATTTTTTTTGAGAAATGTGTGTAAATAATATTTTCTTGTAGATTTTGTGAATTTAATTGAATTTTCCATTACTATACCTTCTAGAGGATTTGAATATTCCACTAAAATTTTATATTTTAATATTAATGAAAATTTTATTCTTACTATATTCCAACAGTCGTGATTTTAAATAATTGTTTTCATTTTGAAATGGTAATTTTACTCATAAAATTTTACATGATCTCTTTTAGTGTAATTTTTTGGTAATGATTGCATCACTTGATATTGAATATTATTTATTGGGAATATAATACAATGATACAATACATATTATTTTTCTAAATGGTTTATGTTTTTTATGATTTTTTGGAATTATTTTAATTTCCATGGGTTATTCTATGATGACTTGATTTCTGTAACGAGCCAAGTTATTATGATTTTTTTATTAAATAAATATGACATATTTAATATCTTGTGTTTCATGAAACACAAATTTTTATAAATATATTACTAACTATTAATATTATTATTTACTCCAGAAAATTATTAACTATATGTTAAATTTGTACACATGAAGAGGAGTTAAATTAAATTTAATATTCATAATAATGTTTTTGTATAAAAACATTTCAACATAAGAAAATAAATAGTAATGAATTTATATGATTTTAAAATTTTTATTTATAAAAATAATTATCTACTTTTTGAAAAAGATGAAATTAATTTTTACACATTAAAAAAGATAATTTTAAAAAATAGAATTATTTATTTAAATCATAATGACAAAATTATCACTAGGTGAATTTTCATATACCAAAATTGGTTTTAATTTATTTAATAGTGTAAAATACTAGTTTTTATTGAGAAGTATATTTTTCATTTGAAACATTTATTTGAATAATTTTTATTTTTAAATGAAATTTAATGTAAAATTGAAAAAATTATATATTAATGAATAATATTTTTTTTAATTGTAATAATTATTATATTTAATATTTACATAATGTTTTCTTAAATTATGAAATTTTTTAAAATGAAAACCCAAATTCTAATGAAGATTTTTAAATTAGTTTTAAGTAAAAATTATCCCATTCTATGAATATAATTATCAACGGTATCATATATCTTGAAACTTATAATTGTAAATTATCTAATATGTTCAAAATTACTTTTCCAATAAAAGAGATGAATAAGTGTGAAAATTATTTATCATGCTTATTATAAAAATGTGTTTATCAATGGGATTAATAGAAATGGAAAAGAGAAAAAAATGACCCTAAAACATTTACATAACCCAAAATATAGAAATATATATAAATTACATATAATATCGTCGATAATAGTAAATTTTATCAATTAATCATAAGAAAACATTGGTAAAAATTTTACAACTCATAAAAATACTAGTGTTACACTCACATCACTAATAAAAGGCCATTCGTTCTACTATACTATTTTTACTATAAAAACCATTTTGTTCATACCATAAATGAAAGAACCAATTTGACACTTAACACGTCCAACACTAGAAGCCTTATTTTGGTACTACATATATCCTGCAAATCATTTTGGTGAAATCTAATATATGTTTTCTAATAAAGAGGTAACACCCATAATTGTGTTTTATTTTATTCATTCTTCTACCACCTAATTTTATTATTATACAAGGATTATATTATAAAATAACAATCTAACATATATTATGATTTTGATAATATAATATTCACCTAAATCCTTCACCTATTCCTTTAAATGATATATACAATCATCACTCCTAGGTATAGTGGATGACCACCTTGTGAATAAAGGTTATTAATTTTTTATCACCACATCTCTTTGTTAGATATAATGATGTATTAAATTATTATGTTTTATATTTATCATATTTTAACAATTAATGGGGTTTTTATCACATATATGGGATTTATAGAAAAAATATTCCTATAGATCCATTATAAAATATATTCATGTTTATACATTCTATTCTATATGGTATATTATAACATCACTCTGGAGGTGGTAGACACCCACCTCAACAATCAGTAGGATTCATTCAACATAATATAGAATGTAATAGGTATTGTTTTTATTAAAATATTTGATATATATGATAAAACAGTTTTTATAGAGTGGTAATATATTATTTAACAATATTTCATGCTATCTGCTGAGGAAATGGAAATAGAATTTAGGCATACATACAACATACCGTCTCTATTAGTGGTGTATTCTATTTTATACCTATAACACTTTTATATTAATCTAAAAAATATATTCTGAATATATATATATATATCTGTGTGTGTGTGTGTGTGATATTTATATCATTTATAACATTCTAGATATTACGATCCATTTTCAATGTATGAGGTCTAAAAAACTAATCAAAACATACAAATATGTACTTATTTTCTTAAGAGTGAAACTAACATGGAATGGATAATAAATGGTTAATAAACATTCATAGTAAATATCATATATTGAATGATACATATGATTTTTTTATTTAACATCTATATAACAAAATTATTTTTTTATACAACTGGTTTTAATGTCTAAGGCATAACTCAAGACCTAAGCATGAGATTTTCATATCTCTGTTATTTTTCTATGAGACATGTTCCACATTCAGTGTCTGTTTATTTTATGTAGTTAAAATACTAACCAATAATATAAATTGTGATTATTATCATTAAAATAATAGATATTAAAAAATCTATTTTGGAATCTCTATTTCATAGGGTTTACAATTGAATAGTTATTAAAGAGGTATATTATTTATTTGTTATAATTTTGTCATTTATCCGAATATATTATGATTAATTTTTGAAAAAAAATCATATGAATAATCTCTCTAAAATCTAATGAATTTTTTCACCTATGGTTGTAACATGACAATATATATTTTCCCTTGATTATCTTCTTTAGTTATAATCAAGGCATAAAAATAATATTTTCAACATAAAACATCAACATTTCTATATTCCGTAAAACACATATTTTTCTTCCAATTTTTGTTCAAGATTTATTTCCAAAATATTAAAATAATATTTCAAATATATTTTTTTCAAATTTTTTACATATTGTTTTGAAGGAATATGAATGTTATTTTCCAATAAATTACCATTATTATTTCACCAAAAATATGATATGAATCTTTCTTTTTAGGTGCAAACTATCGGTGGAATTCAATTCTTCCATAACTTGTCATTTCATTGAAGATTATTTTATAATCATCCAAGGGTAATTTAAATGAAATGATTTTTTAAATTTCCAATTTTCAATAAACAAAATACTATGTTGAATTATTTTCCATCATGAAATATTTTCAATGAATTTTAATGATTACATTATTATATATCAATTTTGGTTTTGAAGAAATAAATTTTACTAATATTCAATGAATTTTATATTTTATAAATTTACTTTCACAGAAATTTATTTTACTTAAGAAATGTTTGAAATAATTTTTAATGATTTGATCATATGTTTTGAATGTTATTTTCATTGAAAATTATTTCTAAAATATTTTTTGGAATTTATAATATTTTAAATTGATTTTCAATTAAAATTTATATTCCAAATTAAAGGTAAAAAATGATATTAAAAAACAATATAAATCTAAAAAGGAATCCTTATATGTTAAATATTACATTAAAGGTGTATTATCCATGAATTCAATTCTAATCCTTTCTCTAAAAAATTATTTTTTATTGTGGGATGATGTTGATAAAACCCATTTCTCCAAAAATTGATAAACCAAGTGTACATTCTTATGAAATCTATGTTTTTCATGAGTTATTAAATGATGAAATTAGGAAACAATTATGAAACATTAATCATTTTTAAATGTTTTGATATGGTAAAATGTTTTTGAAAACCATTTTATTTTATATGGAATTATATTATTAATTATTTTTGATCTTATGGAACAAATATATGTGTTTTTAATTACACATATAAGAACTATATCTCCCTCTTCTGCATTGAGTAATGATACAAATATCATGTGATAGACAAATATTGAACTGCGAGCTAACACAGTTCATTATGTTTTTTTTCATTAAAATTTTTCTAGAAGTGAACTGTGACTATTATTATTATAGGGAGAGTGAACCTAATTTACAATTATAACCTTAGTGGTGATCTATGTCTTAAATGGGTGTTATTTGTTATTATTATTTGTATTTTTCAAATATATTCGTTTCAAAAATGTTTTTTTATCATGGATAATGTTCTCCAATTATTTATCATTCAGGTATTTTAAAGTACCAATATTTCTTCAATGAATTGGATAGTGAACCTTAAAATGATTTTTATCATTTTAAAATAGTATTCTCTTTTCTCATACCCTATTGTTCGTGTTATTCCTATATAGATTCCTTATTTTCCATTAATGTGCATATGATGTCACAAAATGTTTTTATATTCCCTTGATTATGATGAAATTTATTATTTAAGATAATATTGAAAAGGATTTATTCTTGTGAAACATAGTCAATGATTTTTTAGTTGACATATAAATGAGTTATTTCTGTATGGTGGTTTATAAAGTCACTATTCCATCATTATCATCTAGAGTGTGTTATTATTATGAAATTAACGTCCATATTTTTTTCAATATCTATATATAATGTTCCTTGGTTGTTATAGTTGTTATAATAAGACACAAATATTTATCCTTTGGAATGAACATTGTTAAATATTTTGTGGTATCCTTGAGAATATGTTTTAGGGTAATTATAATGGTGAGAAAACACATAATAAAATGACATAGACTTCTTGTTGAATGATAGAGTGAGTGGTTTTAATAAAATGAAACCCCTCTATGGACATAATAATTGGAAGAGGAAATGAACCAATGGTACCAAGGGGTAATTACTCGAATAAGGATTCATGTAGATAGTCTCGATTATAACTGGGTTCATGATAATGAGTCTTAATAAAAGCCTAGTAATTCTCACCGATGGGAAATTCATTGGAGGATCAAAAGTTCCTAATGAACTATAATGAAGTACATTAATATATTATAACATTGAATTACATAGGATAATATAATGAGTCCTAGAATAAAAATAATGTATGATTATTTTGAAATCCTTAAGAAATATTTCATGATTATGTTTGTCCTTAATATGATTATTACTGCTCACACTTATAGTCAATAGATGAAATAAAAATAACCGTGTTATTATTGAGTTTCATAAAAAATAAAAAGATTTTCATCAAGTGTTAATAAAATTTATTAGATATTGATGGAAAATTATAGTTGATATTCTCAGACAACATTATCAAGACATAAAGTTTCATAAACATATAAATGAGAAAATAGGGGAATAAATTTCTATTGGATTCTTCATGTTGTGACATCAACCAACCTTAAGTGTATCTAATGATCTTTTAGTTTCAATGTAATGGATTGGTACCAATAAAAATATATTTTACATTTTCTAGTTTTCGTGGCATGGAAAATACATTTTTGTGGTCTTACTATTGAATAATGATTAATCACAATGGTAGAATCTCATCTATAATATAATTTGACGTGATAAAATTTAGTCAATCGATTTTGATGAGTTCAATAACTAATTTGTTATCAATACCTTCCTTATATTCTTCAACAAAATATGGATAATTAGTTACATTATCTAAATCAAAATAATGATCAACATGTTGGTACCAATAAGGAAAATATTGTATATCTTGTGATGTACATTTATTGTATTATCATATAACTCGAAATTGAGGTTAATCAATTAATTATGGGATTAAAAACATGTCACCAAATGAAATTACTCATATTATAATTCAATATATATGATTACATTTTTCAATGTGATATCATGGTGTAAATGGGGGTTAGATTTATGTATCATCATCATTTATTTGATTAGAATAGATAAATTAAATTACAATGAAAATATAAAAACCAGGGAGTGAATAATATGATATTTCCATAATTCATAATGCATGGAATGAATCATTGATGAAATTTTTATAATGTGACTAGAAATATTTTAATTTATATAGTGGTAGGTTATTGGGAAATTCAATTTTGATTTGATAGTAAGAAGATATCAAATGATGTGAATAGAAATAGTGATCCATAAAATTCACCACCCACAATCATGTGTTGAAATGAAAGTTTAATGATTATTTTACAATCTGATTCCCAATTCTGATGGTTAATAATTATGATTGACATCAAGATCCTCTTATTCCATGGGACATTAGGATATCTCCTGTGATATTATTTTTGATGAATTCTGTGATAAATATTTGGTGATAGATACACATATAATAAACTCTAGAACATATGATTTTTAATTTAAATTTGTACATTAACCATTATATCATATTAGAAGAGGTTTATACGGGTATTATTATGCCACCAAATATATTAAATGAATAAATATAAGTGAAGCCCCCAACTGTTATGATGATTAAATCATAATTCTATGATTAATATCATATTGAATATTCGTATAATGTGATTTGAAAATAAATTTTCATTCTCCCTATTATATTATTCATGGATTTTATTTCTCTACATAAATTACAAAGGAACGTAATTCACATTTTTCATTCCAAAAAACCTAATTTCATTTAGTAGTGTAGTGTAAAATACGAAAAACCATTGAAAATATCATCCATTGTATGAGTTTTTATTCCTATAAAAGATGGGTGTTTATCTGGGATGGTTGGTGAGAAACACCACATAGATGATACACCAAACCTCTAGAAATTTATTATGCATTCTAGAAGAGATACATATCCATCCACTTAAATATGAATATTATTTTTTAATATATATCCTTCATGTTGCCCCACCTATTTCAAATAATCCATATATAATGTACCCAATTGATACACAATAAATAAAGAAGAAACTATTTTAGAATCCTAGAAAGGTATCCACAATTCCATGTATTTCACCTTATGCTGAATTTCGTTTTAAATTAAATATAGATCTAGGTGGAAATACATTTATTATCAGGACATTAAAATGATCATGATAATAAATAAGTATAATCTACACCATGTTGATAACATATTTGATCATCATAAAGGAACTCCGTAAATTTCTATGATTTACCATCATTCTAGAATTAAATAATTGAGTGTCAAAAGAGAGAATATTCCCAAGACAATATTCTATAAAAGGTATATAAATAATGAATATATAGTGATTCTATAAGGATATACTATTTCACCTTCTATCATTATAAACATAAGGAGTATAATATTTATATATTAAATTAATCAGTTTTTTGTAATCCTTATATAAGATAATATTATATATTTAAATAGTATGTAAGAACATAAATAACACTTGAGAATTTGTGTAAACAATCGAATAATGGAAATTTTTTTTGAGAAAATTATCTATGTGTGAATTTTTCTGCTTGTTGTAAGGCCTCAGCCCTAAGAATTACATATTCTTGAGTTATGTTATGAATTCACATCATATATATTTATATATTTATAGTTTCTAAGAATTAGGCTTTAACTATTAAAATTACAACTCAAAAATTAAAACATTGAAACTTATACATTACCAATTTTTATCACAATAATAAATATTTTTAAATAAAAAAAAGAATTATTTTCTTGAAAAAAATATTCATGATTTCATTCTTTATCTTACCCTTACATATACCCTGTCAAATGAATTTCAAAAACATTGGATGACCATGAAATACCTAGTAAGTTATATAAAATATGAAAAGAATACAATAGTCCATTAATAAATACAAATCAAAGAAATAATATTTTTCAATCATAAAACATTATCTATTTAACATAACTCATTAAATCATAATATTTGTTAGTGACTCATAGAAATCATAAATCATAAAGCTGACTAGTGGAAACCATTACATACATATATTTTAGATTTTAATGCTTCATAGGTATTTACATTTGGAATTCCCTTCAATGTATATTTCCTAAATATATTTGGAGAAACAGTAATGTTTTCCTATGTCACATTACCAAATTTATTAGAGAGATATCTTGGACTCACCCACCCTTGGCTTATCACAGAACAATCAATATATGTAAACAATTTCAAAGAACCATAACGTATTAATAACACTTAAAACACAGATAAATGAATGATAACATTGTAATCACAATTTATCATTTCAAGATATTGACATAATCAATGATTTATCAAAACACTTTCCAATACCAGAATACATAAAAATGATATATGTTATTTGTTTTCCTTTTTTAAAAAATATAGCATGTTAAGGAATCAATATAAAAAATGATTTTCAGTGTGGTGAAAAGGATGTTGTCATTGTATACATTAAAAAGAAACATTAATTTTGTATTTTAGTAAAATGATTTGTAGAAAAAAGATTAAATTTTAATGAAATAAAAATTCAATGTGGGTAGTACATCGTATAAATGAATGTTGTGCATAAATAAATATACTTGTCAATGAAATAATATTGAGATGAACTCCCTTACAATGATCGTATCAATAGTTTATGGATAAATCCATGAAAAAATTATGTCTGACAGATATAAATACGCCCAATATAAGTGGATGTTAGTTGTAAAACAATCATATTTAATTCACCCATATTATTGGAAAAACAAAACCAATGACATTGATATTTACCACAATTAATTGATATTGTGATACGATTTACTTTACGTAGTTTTTATAAATGATGTATGAAAATATTAATGCGGTACTTATGGGTTGAAAAAGTATATCCAGAAAAAGGGAAGTGGAAATTAAAACTTAAATAAATTACAAGTTATTCTAATGATAATATTTTCATAATATAATCAATGAATTATTCATAAAACCCAATTAGTGTAATTTGTGTTTATAAATTCCCTTACGAAAATTCGGTAGTATAACATAATCTCATATAAATTCAGAAAATGAGTTGATGAGAGTGAAAAGGGTCTCTCTTAACTTGGACATAAACTTAACTACAATCATGATGCAGAAGAACAAATGCCATCATAATAAAATGTTAATTAGAATACATAACATAAAATAAGTCTTTAACTAAAAGAGGAGGGTGAAAGGTTACCTAACATTGAGTCTTAGTTGTCTCGATCATTCTTTATTTTCCTTAATAATAAAAATATTTTAATTTATAATTCTTTAGAATGTTTTAAAATTTTAGTTATAATTTTAGATTAATAATCATCATGTTATAAAAATTAAAAAATTATTTATGTCCATAATGGTCATTTTGTCTATATTTTATACTTGAGTCAAAAATGAACTTGATATAATGACAAATTGATCATCTGGTCTAATTTGTATTATCTCCAAAATAATATTCATTTTTTAATATCATATATATCTATTATTTATGTATTTATATACTTTATATATGTATTTATAATAGACTATTACATTTGTATATATTAAATGAAATGCACGGTTCCCGGCGATAGTAAGTCGTATATACGCGTGAAGGATACATTCATTTCATTTTCATATTTAAGTAAAAGAAAAATAAATAATACATAGGTATATTATAATTAAATTACAATATCATATTTATATACATATCATATGTTCATTATCTCTATCATTTATATGTTTTATGTATGGAATGAACGAATCATATCATTTTAAGGGGGATCTAGTCCACACTTTCACAAATGAAATTAAAATATTTACACATTACGAAAAGTATAAAGATATTTTCTAAATGAAAAATACAGAAAAATAAAGACAATATAAAGACAATATATATCATATGTAAATATAGTTCCATTATAATGGCCAATATGATTGTTGGTAGAGGAAAATTGAACAATCATCGTTTCGTGAGGCAGTAGTTCGTCTTCAACAGAAACAATAAGTTCGTATCCATTAGATCGAGGACTGTTCTAGTTACTTAAAATAATTCTCATCAAATATCCTAGTATATTTAGGATATTGGTGTTGTATTTTTAATAAAATAATAAGAAAATATTAGAGAGTAATGAAGTATAATAATGTAAAGGAACATTAGAGAGTATAATACTTCTTAAACCATGTACCTCCCCTTGATTTGAGCCAAAAGGCTTTTTTAAATTGCCTTCTGTAGAAGGTAAAAATTATAAGATAAAGGGAGATATATTGGGAGATTATTGGGGAATAATTTTGGTGAGCCAAGGGTCTTTAGAGGGGTCATTCAATGTGTCGAGGTAGTTGTATTTTATAAGAAGGAGGAGGGGAACTTTAGTAATGTCTAGAGATATTAAATTATTATAAATTACATATCGATTAAAAATGTCTCAAAAATCAGTTAGTCATAATATAATATGATATATGTTGAAATAAAATCATCCAATAATAATTTTAAAAGTTATGGGTATTTTTTAATCCTTATATTTTGTATTTAATTATTTTTTACTCATACCATTTAATATAGCATTCAAAACATTGGGAATAAAAATAGTTACAAAAAAATTACAAATGTCCAATGAAAGGGTCATTAATAAAATTTTAGAAATATCTTAAACATTGGGATGGATATTATATTTTTATAAAGAAAATGTAATTTTATAAACTATTTTTTATTTTGAGTTATGATTTTTGATAATTTTGGACACTATTCATAAAGTAATTTTTTACAAATTCATAACAACCAGATTTTTTCGAACCAAATGCGTCAACGCAAACCTAATATCTCAATATAATCCACAAATTTCGTTTATTAAGTAATAATAATGAAATTAAATTTATTTTAATATTTATAATATCATTTATTTTAATTATTTATTATTGATGAAATCACTGCTTCGCCATTATGTCATAATTGAATTTATTTATTTAATGAATAAAAATTATAAATATAACATCATGATATATTAAATAATTTTATATTTTAAGGAATTTTTATATTTTAATATATAATATAAAAACCCCATATAAAAATTGTTTTCATAAAAGATAAATGCGTGTGTTATATTTTTCTTAAATTTAATTAATTTTTATCAAAATTAATTTTCACATACATATGGCTGAATGGGGTCCCACAATCGAACCAACAATACCCAAGGGCGAAAATATCTAATCTAATAGTACTAGGACATGTTTTAAGGTATTTTAATATTTTTATACTATATTTTTTCCTTTCATTACCATATTTATCCTTTAACCATGGTAAATAAAACAATCAATAACCTTATTATTCATAATGCCCATAAATAAAAGGAATCTATTAAAAATGATTATACATTCTAATTCCAAAAATGGAATCCATTTTTCCAAATTCGAAACACAAAAATTCAAGTAATTAATTTAAAATTAATTCCTACTGTCAAAACCAAAAAACCTATTTTTATGAAAAAATAACTATCAAAATATTAACATCTGTTTATGTACTTTTAAAAGTGAAATTACTCCAGTGATCAACAGTGGATTAAATTATAAAAACATAATTTTATTACACTTTAAAATTAATTAAAATTACAGTGTATCTATATATATAATTTTGTCGAAAATGGAGTTTTGACATAAAATGGGGTATTTTTCATATTCATTAAAAAACAAACGCTTTCAAAAAATTTACAAAAAAAATATCCAATATAAATATTGATATCAAAATTATATAAAAGAATTTTATTATATAATATAAAACATATAAAATTTAATGAATTTATATTTAAAATGGGTTCTCCATCAAAAACTAGTAAACCAACCTTTTAAAAATATTAGTGTATTCAATTCATAATATCAGATTTATTATTATTCTAAGCCTCTAAAATTTATTGGATAAATGTAATGACATAAAAAACATATGTATAATAATATTTTAGTAATTTATTTTCATTTCCGTTAAAAAAACTAGGATTTAACTTCCATTTAAATTAATAATATTATTATATTTTTTTCACTATAACTAAATGTTGTGTGCAACATATGATTTCAAAGAAACATGTTGCTGCATGTTGTGTGCACTGTTGGAAAAAGAGTCCCAATTAATTATAAATTATTATATTATTCATAAATAATAATCGAAAAAATGTATCATACTATAAATACTATGTACGTTACATCCTTCCCCCTATTTTTGAAATTTTATCCTTATAGTTATAAAATTGGGCTCAGAAACATAATTGAAAATTCCACATTAGAAAAAAATTCAATATCAAAATCACATTAATTAAACGAATGATAAGTATAAAGGTCACCCTAGATAACCCATACTAGGATTTCATGTATGAAAACATGGATATGGGAGAGAAATATAAACATCATGATCTGATAGAGAGTGATACGAAACGAGATCAGGAGAATATTCAACACCAGAAAACCAAAAACTTGTTATAGGCTTAATGGACATGATTTCACAATAGGAAAAGTAAATAGAAAACGTATTTGTTTTAATATACTTTTAATTTTTTGAGGAATTTTCATAAGATAATTATTATGAACATAAATTATCATACTTATTTTTCATGAAGATTTTCATCCTATTATAATTTTTAACCACAAACTCATATTTTCTCCAAATGATGAGTATACAAGATGACATGGTCAGATATGAAGAAATAGAATCAACTTCTATAAAACCAAATGATCCAAAAAAGATGAATTATATATTTCCCCTATCATCAGACATTAACCAATAAAAAAATGGTTAGTACAAGATCATCCAATCCCTCAAAAGTATAATCCTTAATAAAAATAAATAATACATTTAATCTCCAAAATTCATCAAAAAATACGAAAAGTTTAAAAAATACAATTCAATACATAATTTTCCATAAAATTCTTTAAAGATATTCCAACTACTATTGAAACTCCAAAAATCTGTAGTATTTGATCACATAGTATTCCATGATAAATCCTAAAAAATAACATCGATGACACTTAATGATTCATACTAAAAAGTAAATAACCTAATCACAAGTTCTCTATGATATGTTAATCATTTCGATAAATATATCAAAATTGGAAAATGTACACAATAAAAACAAATATTCATTCAAAATAAATTTCAACCATTACTCCCCAAAATAAATCCAATAGTCATATATTTTTTTAGGTATATATTTTTCCCAAAAGATCGAACATATTACAGAATAACATATATCACTTAGTAACAAAAATAATTTTCTTAAACTAAAGATATCCATTTAATAAAACTTAACTTCCAAAATAATCTTATTTTGGTATTTAAAATCATTAAACTTAAAATAATAAGTCATACTGATTGGGGACTTCTTGTAGGCTGGTAGTATGTGATAAATCTAAGTCACACTTTGGTTGTGGGTTTGATTCACACATCTATATCTGATGTGACAGGTTGTCACATGGTCGGTATATTTTCCATTTCCAAAAAACCGAATAATTCTAATATCATAAAAAATTTGTTAAAATCCTAAAAATAACCATAACATATTTTAACCTCAAACGTTATTTCATATTTCACATTTTGCATCCCGAAAACTAATAAACCACGCTTTCCTAATATATTAATGTCTCAAAAAGTACTTTTAATTTCCTTAAAATAACCTAATCCTTAAAAAGGATTTCTATGTCTTTGATCATATAATATACCTTGAAATTATAAACCAATGATCATATCCCTGAACCTTTAGAAGACAACCTAATCTCTAAAGATGTCTAAACCTTTCTTCTGGTACCAACTATATGGCGCCAACTGTAAACATTAAATAATCTTGATTTATCTTAAGAATTCACATTTAGGATATTATCACGTCTATATTTTTATAGAATTGGGTCATAACTATTTAAATTACATCTCAAAAATTGCAATATAGACACTTCTACATTATCCAATTTTCACACAAAAATATAACTCATTAAATAAAAAAAGAAATCTTTTCTTCATAAAAATATTTCTTAATTCATCCATTCTCTCACCCTTCATTATACCCAATGAAAAATATTTAGAAATATTTTTATAATCATAAAAATATCAGTAATGGATATAAAACAATTAAAGAAAACATTTGTCCATGAATAAATACAAATAAAAGAAATCATAATTTTTAATTATAAAACACAAGCTCATTAACATACCAAATGAAATCATAAGATTTATTAATAACATATATAAATAATAAATAAAACATTTAACCTGAAGCATCCATAAAAAACTTACATTGTAGCTTTCACAGCTACATACACTAATTGAAAAATACCCTATACTAATAGTCGGGAACCATTGTTATAGGTCTCCAAACTTTTGGTATAGGCTATACCAATAGTTTGGATAACAGTTGTATAGTTTGTCATTGGGATATATCTATACCAAAGGTTCTAGTAAAACCATTGGAGTAGGTCATATGAAAAACTTATTCTAGAAGATTCCTAAAACCATTAGTATAGGTAATTAAAAAAAGAAATGTCGCATGGTTTTGATCCTAGCACCTCCAATTTAATATCCAATGACCTATACACTAACCGAACATCACTTTTGTAATGATAATTTATTATATATATATATATATTAATATGTATTTTAAATTTAATATATTTATTCTTATTTATTGAATGATTCCATAAAAGAATGTATGTACCTATACCAACAGTTTTAAGATCAGTTGGTTATGTGATTTTATTTTTGGAGCTATACCAATGGTTTTGGAAAAATAGTTGGTATAGGTCTACCCTAAACCAGTGGATTGGAAAAATATTTTGTATAAGGTCACTATATTGGAGATGTTATTGGACAAACCGTTGGTTTAATAGGTCAAAATTAGTGACATTTACCAATAGTTTGACAAAAACCATTGGAATAGGTCATATTTCAAATTGTTATAGGGAGTTATGTTTGGAATACACGTAAATATATATTCCATAAATATCTTAGGGGAAACATTAAATTTTATCTCTATCATGTTTCCCAATGCATTGGATAACTATCTTGGACTCACCCATCCTTGATTTTTCACGGAACCAACCATATAAATAAACAATTCATACAAACCATAACATACTCATAACAATAAGAAAATCATAAATGAAATAAAACATTGCAATCACAATATATAATTTCATGATATTGACATAAAAAAGATTTTCCCAAACCAATTCCAACAACAAAATACCTAAAAAAGTTATATGGTATTTATTTTCCTTTTAAAAATGTTACAACTTGTTAAGGAATCCAAATATAAAATATTGCTCGCAATGGCGATAAGGTCATTGTCACTACATACATTAAAAAGAAACATTATTTTTTTTATTTTGTTAAATTACTCATATAAAAATGATTCAATTTGTATGAAATTAAATTTCATAGGGGTTTATACACTGTATAAAGGAATATCGTGTATAAATGAAAATATGCCTCAATGGAAAGAGATTGAGAGAAAGTCCCCTAAAATGATAATATCATTATATTAGGGATAAATCAATGACATAAATATGTTTGAGAAATATAAATACACCTAATACAATTGGATATTATGTGTAAATCAATTAGAGGTCATTCAAATATACTCTTTCAAAATCAAAACCAGTGACATGTATGTTTAACTCAATGAATGGATATTGAGCTTGGATTCCCCTTACCGAGTTCATATATATTACCTAAGAACATATCAATGGGGTAATTATGTGTTGACAAAGTATATCAACACAAATGGATGAGGAAATTACAATATAAATAAATATGAAGTGTTTCCTTACATAATATTTGTATATTGTAATCCACATTGTATGAGTAAAACCTAATGAGTGAAATTTCAGTATATAAATTCCCTTACAAAAATTTGGAAACATAACACTATCACATAAAAATTAAGAGAATGATTTGATGATAGTGAAAATGAAATCACATCCCATGGACATTAAATGTACAGAAATAAGGATATAGAATAACATATTCCAACATAAGAAAATGGAAATTAATATCCATAACAAAAAATAAGTCTTTGACCAGAGAAATGTTCCCTTACATTGATTCCAACATGTCTAGTTAGTTATTTATATTAATCAGTAATAAAAATAGTCAAATTTATACATGATTCAGAACCCTTTTCATGTATAATAATAATTTAATATTACTTATAATCATGTTACAAAAATAACACAATTATTTAAATTCATATTGGTCATTTTTTCTATATTAGGTACTTGAGTCAAAAATGAACTTGATATAATTACAAATATCCTATGTAGTAAAAATTAATTTACCTCCATAATAGTATTAATCATTTAAATATCATATATATAATGTATATATGTTTTTAAATACATTTTATATGTATTTAGAATAGTCCATAACATTTGGAGGTATGAAATGAAAGGAACCATTCATGGATATGGTAAGCCGTACGTACGTATGAACGTTACTATAATCTACTTTTCATATATAAAGGAATGAAAAAAATGATGCATATTTATATTATAATAAGACAATCATATAATATTTTATATATGTCACATATTTTCATTAACACCATTCTTTATACATTCCATGTATGGAATTATGAGTCATATCACTTTGAGGGGATGGTAATACTCACTTCCTCCAATGAAATTATCATATTTACACACTATGGAAAGAATTAAGGTATTATGTAAATGAAAAATAAATACAAATAAAAGAAAAAATAATTATATTAATTATAATATATATAAATATAGTTCCATAATAATGGATAAAATGAGAGAATGGTAGTGGAAAATTGAACGATCGTCGTTTTGTGAGGCAATAGTTCGTCGTCCTCAAAAACATTTTGTCCGTATCCTTTAAAAAGAGGGATGTGTTAGTGAAGTCAGAATACATAACAATATAACATTCAAGTATATTTTTGAATCTGTGATTATTATGTAATCAATGAAAAATAATATAATAGTTAGTGAAGAAGTATAATAATGGAAATGAACTTTAGAGACTACATCACCACTTAAAACATATAACTTCCTTTAGATTAAGAAAAAATTATTTTTTGAATTACATATTGGAAAAATAAGTGTTTCTAAGAGGAAAAAAGTGTTATTAAAAGCTTTTTTGGAAATAATTTTGATATTCCATGGATTTTAAGAAGGGTGATTAAATTTGTAGCTATGGTATGTTTTTATAAGAGGGAGGATGAACACTTTAAAAATTTCTAGAAGTATAATTTTTTTTATAAATCCAATTTATAATAATAATGAGTCTATATTCAGATAGATCTAATATAATATAAATATAAGTCAAAATAAAGTAATATAATAAGAATTAGATATGATTTTTTATATTTTTTATTTCTTATGTTTTTGGTTTAACCCTTTTTTACTCTTACCATTTAATTGATCATTCAACACCTTTAGAATACAAATAGTTCTAAAAACATGAAAAATGTCCACTAAAGAGTTATTAATAACATTATATACATATTATAACCCTATTGAGGAATATTATATTTTTCTCAATTTAATATCCTTTAATAAACTATTTTATATTTTTATGTTATGAATTTTGTCAGTTTTTAAAACTATTCATACTTGATATTTTCTACAAACTCATAACCATGAGATTCTTTTGAGAAAAAGAAATTAAATCAAACCTAAAATCTCAATTTCATCTATAAATTTCATGTATGACCTAAATGTAACCAAATTAAATATATTTTATCATTTATAATATCTTTTATTTAAATCCATTATTTACGAAGAAATCACTACATCATCATTATGTCATAATTTAATTTATGTAATTAATGTCTAAAAATTATAAATACAATATCAAGAAATAGGGAAAAAAATAAATTTATATTTACTATTTATTGTTGAATATATCAAATATATAACCACAAATAATTTTTTTAATATAATATACATGTTTCTGTTACATTTTTCTTTACATTAAAATAATTCTTATAAAATGGTCATTTCACATCCAATTGGGTCCATGGTGTCCTAAAAAACACATGGATTACTTGGGTCTGAAATATCTGATCCAATATTAATATAACAAGTGTTAGGGTAGTTTAATATTCTTATAATAATATGTTTTTCCCTTACTTACCTAATTTACCCTATATCAATGTTAAATAAAATAATTACTGATATTACTATTCATATTATCCAAAACTAAAAGATATATATTCACAAAATTTGGACCATTTGATTCCAAATATGGAATCCATTTTTCCAAATTCAAAACAAAAACGTATCAATAATTAATTTAAATTTAATTATCGATGTCAAAACAAAAAAGACAGTTTTTAAAATGTAATAACTATCAAAATATTGACATGTGTTTATGTATAATTTAAAATCAAAATTACATGTAATGAAAAAAGTTATATTAAATGATAAATATATAATCCTATTAAACATTGAAAAAAAATAAAAGTAAACTATATCTATATAAATAAATTATTTGAATATGCAGTTTTGACATAAAATATGGTATTTTTCACTATTTATAAAAAAAATTAACTTTATAAGAAAATTACCAAATATTTATCCAATGTAAATATTTATAAACTTCTTTATATTAGATTTTTGTATTATCAAATAGGACATATAAACACAGAAAACTGATTTAAAAGCATTCTCTTTCAAAAAAAAGTAAACCATCCATTTAAAAATATTTGGGTATTTCAAGATTCAAATCTGATTCTTTCTTATTTTAAGCTGCTAAACTTTATTAGATAAATTAATAAAATATAAAAAATATGTAAAATGATATTGTGGTTATTTATATTAATTTTCGATAACACAAAAACTATTCATTAACTACCATTTATAATAATAATATTATTATATTTATTTTGGGTATAACACAAAGTTGTGTACAATGTAATATTTCAAAGAAAACCGTTGTTTTGTGTTGATTACACAAATGGAAAAAATAGACCATTTAATATAAAATTAATATCTTATTTTTAAATTTTCATTGAAATGAAAAAGTATTATTCTATAAATACATGGGTCGTTACACTTATTGTATAAATTTTTTGTTATAAAATCTCAAGAGATAATATATTAGTAAACCAATCAATGACGGAGTCTATTCAGTGTTTTATGAGAGAAAACATATTGACTATGATCTATTTTTTTATTTTATGTTGTTATAAAGGTGGATTACAGAGAATTTATCTTAACTATATAATCTTCTTACCATGTCAACTTAGGAGAGAATGATGTTCCTTTGAACGGATTAGTGTTAGAAAAATTTCATAGAACTAATGAGAATACTATTATGGGAACAAGTTAAAAAATTAGACTATAGTTGAAAATTGTTTTTATTCTATAGTGATTCTCTCAATAAGGTATTGAAATGTATTTTTATGTAAAATGATGTTTGTGTATCTTCTACCCTATGAAAATTGATTATTTAGGAAAAAATCACCAAATTCGTGATCTGGAGTTTTCTATAATACTGTTTATATTAATTATTTTGAGGAACATTATTTATATATAAGACACACACACATATATATATATTTTAAAAGGATTAAATTAAACATTAACATAGAATAAGTTGAATATGAACCCTAGAAGATGGGTTGATCTAATTAAATATTATAAAGGCTCAATACATTACAAAATTGTAAAAGAAAACATGTTGGTTTGTGACATGATACAAAGGGATCAAAATAACTTTTCCATAATGAGGATTACATAGGATCCAATATTTTTTTATTTTCAATGTACAGTTTTGGAAATACGGAAGTAAGGGGAAAATCATTTCAGTATATATTTAATGTAAATCTATATAACTAATAGATGATTAAATCCGTGAAGATAGAGGGTGTAGATTTACAAAATATGGTTATAAATGATACTATCATGTGATCAAATATCTCTAAAAAATATGACTGAGTACCCTGGTAACCCGATAACTGAGTTGGTCCTGATGTTTCTTGAATTTCATTCTTGATACTCGTGGGATGGTGACCAGAACCTCGCACTAAAAAAAGAAATTTGGGATAGAGTTTTATACATGAATTTCAAAAGAATGAAAACATGTGAATATTATTTAAAAATAAAATCTATTATGAGATGTTCACTACAATTAAAACAGGTATAACAACCCCAGTAACTATTGTAATATACCTAAAATTAGAAAAAACAACATGTGTCCTAAGGGACACAACTCTATAAGAACACTGACCAACTACAACCATATCTATGTGTGGAATTTACAACTCCCAAACCAAGATGGATAAATCTAAAAACACCTGAATTCATATTTACTATGTGAAAAAAAAATCTATTACTCTCTCACCCATGATCTATAATAAAAGGGAAACCCGTTTAAAAAAAATTAAATTTAAATTTAAAAAAAAATCTTGTCATATTAAAAGAATTATCAAAAAAATCATTCTATACATTAAAAATTATTTAAGTACCCTTTTTCGAATGTTTTAAATACACATTTTATAGAAATCAATTTTTATAAATTTATAAGAAATAAAAAATTTATTGAAAACATTGTTATACATTTATAACTAATATATAAAAAATGATCAAAATAATCTTCAACAAAGATGTATGATAGTTATAGGTTTTAGGACTTTCACACACTGATTTGTTAATGACTGAAATGTATATAGACATCCCTAGAAATAAAAAAGCGGAATAATCTCTGTCATTATGATGAATAAGGCTTGTTAAAAGAATTTTTTTAGTGTTTTAAAACATTAGACAATGGATAAGAATTTCAAATCCTTACATTTTAATCCCAAATGACTCACTAACTTCCAAGGATTCTTGCGATATAGTAAAAATTAAAAATGGAAAATTTATTTTAATCATCATTAAAATAAAATTAAATCCCATACTCAATTTTCAAAATCTCAAAATTTCTATTTAAAAACCAAAATATGTTTTTAATAAAAAATCATATCATTTTCCAAGATAACCCCGCAATATTTCAATAAAAAACCAATTGAATCCATTTATATAATATAATAATATTAAGTCAATCCAAAATTCAATTTCAAAATTAAATTATCAAAATTAAATCTAGAAATTTATTTGAAACAATTTCTATAAATTTCACAATCAAATCCATGTTCAGTGGAATTGGTTTCCAAAAAAATTCATTTCAAAACAAAATTACCAAAAACCCCAATTTTATACAATCTATTTTTCCATTATTACATTTAAAGTAATTAAATTTGTAACATAAATGGAATATAAGTCAATAATTTAATTTAAATTAAGCAATTTTGGGTAAATAAAAAGTTGGGATCCTAACAGAACCACCTACATAGGGATGAAAATAACTGAAAAAACCAAACCATAAATGAGATTCACATGTCAGTATCATCAAATACAATATCTGAGAAACAAACCTCGGATAAAGATCCAAAACATCACGTATAATATACACCATCATCCAACATAGATCTAAAAAACCATGTTATAAAATAGGAGATAGAGGGATATAGAGAATGTGTGGAGGAAACCTACCATGTGATGATAAAAAAAATTTATCCAAGAATATAACCACATAATGAAGGGTTTATTGGGTCTAATATAACCTCTTCATTATTCACAATGAAGAAGAAACCGTAGGGGGTAATTCTAGGTCAATTATACATCTAATTAGAAGTCCTTTGTATTCTAAAATTATATTTACACATTAATTAAATTTAACACATGGTTTCCTAGGTAGAACTACATAGTTAGGTGAAACAATGTACCCTGGTTGTGAAACAATTTTAAATCGTATCAATAGTTTCTCTTAAATAGTCACATAGGTTTTCAAACCAATTGAAATACACGAAAACACCCACTTTCTGGGTTTAAAATGCATTCTATAAGAGAGATACATGGTTTCCAAAAACCATGCTCAAACTGTGCACCAATGTAGATATTTTGAAAACATTCAAAATGTCACTCGATTCATGCTTAAACAAAAACCAACACAATAACGATAAAAATAGGGTTATTGGAAAACATGAAAGTAGTAACATGATGCAACTAACTCCCCTTTATAAAGATATTATGTCCCCCAAAATCCTACAAAGAAGGATCCATGCCCAAAAGATGAGGCCACTATTATCTAATTAATGCCTCCTAATCCCATGTTTCATGATTATCATAACCACGAAGATATTTAACTTAACATTTCAAGTAAAAAATGAATATCATATTTTCATATATATTAATATTTGTTATTTTCATATTAATTTTACTCTAAATGGGATGTTGTCTGATGGCATACCTAACATGCCACAATGGTCTTCTCCAAAGTCTATTGTTCCACACAATGTGGAGTCATACATAAAAATAAAATTATAATATTATTTTAAATGGTAGTTAGTGCATAATCATTGTATTAGAGTGACTGGAAAAAGCTAACCATAATATGAATATACATGTTTTTTAAATGTTTTTTAATTTAACCAAAAATATTTATGGGCTTAAAATAAGAAAAAATCTGATTTTAGTCATAAATAACCTAATATTCATTAAAAGGCCGATTTACACCCTTTTGATAGAGAAACCTCTTTAAATATAGTATTGGTCAACCTTAAATGTTCTATCTAAAAAAATATAATTGTTCTTTTTAATTGGGACATCAAAATATACTTTAGGTATATTTTTGTTATTATTCTGATAAAATTCATTTTGTAACTAATATTAAAAAATATTGTATTTTAAAACAATTTCGCCATTTATTATAATTTTTTTAAATAGATAGATTATATTTTTAATTGGTTTTAATGTATAAATATATTATATTTTTCCCCTTTAATCCATTTTTGGTCATTATATGCAATTTTACTTTGAAATTGGATATAAATAAGTATCAATCTTTTGATAGTTAATATTTTTTTAAAACACGTTTTTAGTTTTGACAGTGGGAATTATATTTAAATTAAATTATTCCACATAGGTGTTTTGAATTTGGAAATATGGATATCATATTTGGAATTAAGTGGTCGAAATTGTGTAAATATGTAACTTTATGTTTAATACATTAAGAATATTTATTTTAGTAGAATGTTTATTTACCATGTTTAAAGGTTAAATATGGTAAATAAGGGTAACAAAATATTATTATAAGAATATTAAATTAACTTATCATGTGTTTTAATACTATTGGTTAATACGTTTCCAATCATGGTCACCATTGGGTATATTTTTGGACCCATGGGATCCACAGGGGAGTGATAATGACACTTTATATTAATTAATTTAAATTAAAGACAAAAATGACTTAAACATTTATATTTTAGTAAATAAATTCTTACATGGTGTTATATTAGATTTTTGTTCGACTATAAATATTAATTTAAAATCTAAAACTAATTCCTATATCATTTTATTTTTTTTATAATTTTTAGACATCATATAAATAAAATTATTTATGACATAATAATGGTGCAGTGTTTACCTCGTTAATGAATGATTTAAATTAATAAGATTATAAAGACTAAAAAATTATCAAAAACTTGTCCGATTATTATGGTATTAATCTATTTTGAAAATGAGTTATCATATATTAGATATTAATAATATTTGGACCATTAAAAACAAAAAATTATTTTATACGAAAATAATATTTTTAAAAATTCGTAAAGACCACCTCCTCCCCCATATAAAAATCCATCACATAGAACTCATTCCTCACACATATCAAGCCACATGGCTCATCCATCCTCTTCCTAATTATGCTTACTACAACTCTCTATATTCTCTAGAAGCCGTCCCATAGTTAGAAGACAATTCAAGTAAACAGTTTGTTTCAAACTAATGAGAGATACACGATTTGAAGGCAACATCTTCTCTTAAGTTCTATTGTTTTATTTTACATATCCAATACCATAAACTGTATTTATTACTTAATTTTATAATAAAACTAGTATAATCAATATACTAGGTTTTTTTTGTGATGTATTATAACTACACTTACACGCACCTCCATCAAATGGGTAAAGAACATATTGTTTCTGTGGACGGAGAACTACCACCTCACGAAACGATGAGTATTCAATAATCTCTTACAACCTAATATAGTTTCCATTATATTGAAAATATATTTATATGTGATATATATTTTATTTATATTTTTTCTAGGGTTATATATTTTTCATTTATAAAATACCTTTATGGTTTCCATATGTTGTAAATGATATAATTTCATTTGGGGAAGTGCAGACTACTGCCACTCAAAGTGATATGAATCATTAATCCCATATGTTGGACGTATAAAGGATAGAGATTATAAAATTAAATATGATATTATATGGGAATGATAATAAACATATGTATCATTATATTTTTATTCAATTAAATATAAAATAGAAATGAAAGTAGCGTTAATGCGTACGTACAACTTACCGTATCTATGAACGATTCACTTAATTTCTTATCTCGAAATGTTATGTACTATTATAAATACAATTATATACTAGATAAATATGAAATATTTGATATCTATATCAAGAATTTAATTTCTGTAGATAATGGAATTTCGACCACATGGACAATTTATAATTATAACAAGTTCATTTTTAACTCAAGTTTCAAACATCGACAAAATATCCTATATATATTCAAATAATTAACTAATTGTCATAATCAGGTAATAATTGGTATAAAATGAATAATAAACTGTAAAAATGTTCATATGAATGTAAAAATTAACTTTTTTATAATTCAGGAGATTAAAGAATGATCGAGTCATGTAAGACACGAGGTAAGGGACTTCATCTCAATCTCCAATCATTGAGGAATATTTTGATTTATACATGACATTATTTTATACGGTGTATAAACACATTTTAATTTTAATTACATTAAAATGGAATATTTTCCTATAAATAATCTTACTAATCGTCAAATATTAATGTTTCTTTTTAACATACACGGTGACAACGACCTTTCTGCTACTGCGAGTATTATTTGATCTTCGGCTCCCATAATAAGTCATAATATTTTTAAATGAAAAATAAATACCATATACTGTTTTTATGTATTTTGGTAATGAATATGGTTTTGTTAATGAATTTATTATTTCAATAGATTGAAATGGTATGTTGTGAGTTCAATGTGGAAATGTTATCTTTCTTTTATGCTTGTGTTATGTGTTATGACTATATTATGGTTCATTGTAATTGTTTACGTATATGTGTGGTTTCGTGATAAATCTAGGTTGGGTGAGCCCGAGATAACTCTCAAATTCATTGGTTAATGTGACTGAGGTAAATGTGAATGTTTATTCTAAGTGATATAAGGAATATAATATGATGGGTATTCAAATGTAACTTCCTATGTAGCTATGAATGATAAAACTTAAGTATGTTATAGATGCCACAAGTTTCTATTTATTATATATGATTTCCATCTGTTATACATAAATTTTAATATTTGATAAGGTATGAGATTATTCTTGGTAAGTATTTATGGACTAATGTTATCTTTATATATATTATAATCCTTACTGGTCTTTTTATGCTCATCAAATGTTATTTTGAAATTTTTTTCATAGGACTAAAAGATCAATAGGGTCATGGATGTGATCATTGAAAAGTCATGTTTTCTAAAACATTGAACTAGTCATGAGACTTTTTATACGATTTTTTTATGAAAAAATGGATACTGAGAAGAACTATCATATTTTATGTTTTTTTGAAATGTAATAGTTATGGCCTAATTTTATAAAACTTGAAACACGAAAATACCATCATTGTGAATTAATCATTTAATTAATGATTATTTAATGTTTATGTATGGGTCTTTTTAATTGGTATAGGGGTTCAGAATAGAAAAAATTAGGATTTAGGGCATTGTAAAATTAATATCCATAAAATAATTTATGGAAAGATTGAATGGAAATAGAATTCACATATTATCATGTTACATAATATAAGATATTTTTTTCAGGATGGTTATTCATAGAGGAAACATAGCATTTATTTTGGGAAGGCATACAGAGGGAAATGACCTTCTAAATCAGCATCTTGATATAGTCAGAATCAGAATTGAATTTTTTGTTGTAGTAATGGAATAATTGACTCAGGTGATAAATGGTGTTCATTTTATAAATGATATTTTGGTATATTTTAAATGTAAACAAGAACATAAATTACATTTAAGGGTTGTCTTGAAAACCATTACATAAAATAAACTGTATGGGAAATTCAGTAATTGTGAGTTTTGGTTACAACAAATATCATTACTTTGTAAAATTATTTAAAAAAATGGCATAACTATTGATATTGATAAAAAAATTGTTGAAAAATGTAAAAGACCTGCCAATATCATATAGATTCATTGTACTCTTGGTTTAGTAGGTTATTACAGGATGTCTGTTGAAAATTTTCATGTTTTTCTATCCCAATGACTATGTTATCTCAAAAAGGTGTTATGTTCATTCGGATAAAAGAAATTTATGATTTCACTCTAAAATTCAAAATAATATTGGTTAATGTACCAATTATGGCACTGCCTTCTAGAAATGGTGAGTTTATTATTTATAGTGATGCTTCGTTTAATGTACTTGGCTGCATCCTTATGAAAAATGATCTAGTATTTCCATACGCTTCATGTTAGTTGAAACCTCATGAGTTAAATTACCCTAAACATGATTTATAATTAGTTACTTTTTATTTTATTTTAAAAAAATTTAGGCATCATCTGTATGGAGTAAATGTGAAATATATACTAACCATAAAAGTTTGAAGTATATATTCACTAAAAATGAATTAAACATGAGGCAGAATATATGGTTTGAATTAATGAAGTATTATGATTGCACAATTCATTACAATCAGGGAAACGAAAATAATGTGGCTGATGCTTTGAGTAGAAAAATTAATACTTCATTAACCATTTTATGTTTGGAACAAGATCCTTTTGATTTCTATTTGATGAAAATTGGAATATAAGTTGTTGGTTCATGAAATTACTCTGTTTTGTTTTAGGTGTCAGTGAAATTATATCTATCAGACATAATTAAGAAATTGTATTAGGAAGATAGTGAGTTGAAGAAAAAGAAATGGTTGGTTCAGAATGGTATGTTTATTGATATTAACATTGATAGTGATTTTGTTTTGAGGTTTGGGAAAAGATTATGTGTGCCTTATGACTCATAGTTGAAGAATGTGTTGTTATGTGAAACTCATAGTTCTCCGTTTTTAGTTCATCCTATCATGTACTAAGATGTATAGAGATATTTGAGAGTATTACTGGTGGAATGGAATGGGATGAGATATTATTGATTTTTTCGTGATGTGTTTGACTTGTCAATAGGTTAAACCAGATGGGAATTTACCGAAAGGGTTGCTTCAGTCGTTATTAGTGCTAGAGTGGAAATGAGAAAATATATCCATTTACATCATTGTGAGATTACTGAGGACATCTTGAATTAAAAATTAAATCTAGGTTATTGCTGATTTATTGGGTAAATATGCTCATTTCCTTCCTATTCGAGGTACTCTATCTCTAGATCAAATTTTTCAGTTGTATTTTAAAGAGATAGTCAGGTTTCAAGGTGTAACCCTCGCCATGTTATCTGGTCATGATATCTGGTTTACTTATAACATTTGGAAATTCCTCCAAAAGTTGTTGGGTACTGAATTAAAATTTAGTACAACTTTTCGTCCTCAACCAAATGGGATGTCAGAATGAAAAATTCCGACCATGGAGGATATGTTACATGCTTGATCAATAGATCACCAGGGATATTGGGATGAACATTATTCTTTGGATGAATTTTCTTATGATAACATTATTCATTCAAGTATACATATGGCTCAATTTGAGGCATTATATGGGAAGCAGTGTCAAAATCCATATTTTTTAGATGATGTATGTGAAATGAAGTTGACAGAACCAGAATTTGTAGAATAGATGACAATAAAATTTCAGTTTATTCAGAAGCACATTATTACATCTTAGAGTAAGATGGAATTTTATGAGGATCACTGGAGAATATATATTTTTTTGATGTAGGAAATTATTTATATCTCAATGTTTCTCCTGGGAAATGTGTTATGCATTTTGGTAAGAAGAGAAGGTTGAGTCCAATGTTCATTAGGCCTTCAAAAATCATAGGAAAATTTGGATCAGTTGTGTACAGTGTACATTTACCTCCACATTTATCCCAGGTACAAAATGTTCTTTTTGTTTCAATTTTTACTTCATTAGAAATTTTATTTACCATTGTTAAAGGGTAAATCTAGTAAATAACGTTAACAAAATATTATTATATTAATAATAAATCAAACTAAAATCTGTCCTAATATTATTGGTTGATATATTTCTGACCATGGTAATATCTGGGTCGATTTTGGGACCCCACGGAGCCACTTGAGAGTGATAATGTCATTTTATATTTATTAAATTAATGTAATGACAAGAAATGACTTATGCATATATCTTTAAGTAATTTAATTCATAAATGGTGTTATATAAGGTATCACTTCGACTATAAATATTAATTTAAATGATATAAATATTTCCTACAACATGATATATTTTATATTTTTAGACTTCAAATAAATAAAATTACTTATAACACAATAATGATGCATTGTTTACCTCATTAATGAATGATAAAAATAAATAAGATTATAAAGATTAAAACAATATCCAAAACCTATAAAATTATTATTGGATGATTTTATTTTGAACATTAGTCATCTTATATTCAACATTAATATGTTATAGACCTTTAAAAACTGAAAATCATTTTATATTAAAAAAAATTTTAAACATTACTAAAGAGCCCCTTCTCCCCCTTATAATAAGTCCTCACTTCTAACCCATTCCTCACATCTCTCAAGACCCTTGGATTGTCCAACCACTACCCAATTATGCTCCTTAAATCCATATACTCCTCCAATAAGTCTTTCTAAGGAAGAAGGAAATTCTAGTAAACCTTTTGGTTCATTCCAGAGGGAGATAAACGATTTAAAGGTAATGTCTTATCATAAGATCTTTTGTTTTATTTTACTTCTCCAACCCAATAAACTCTTTATATTATATTATCTTATAATAACACATGTATCTTCAATATACTAGGATTATTTTATGAGAAGGATTGAAACTACATTTACACACCCCCTTTATCTAATGGATAAAGAACATATTTTTTCTGTGGATCGATAACTACTGCCTCACAAAACGATGATTGTTCAATGTTATCCTACTACCTCTTACGGTGGACATTAAGATGGAACTATATTTTTGTGTGATATATATTATATTTATATTGTTTAAATTTTATTTAATTATTCATTTATATAATTACTTTATGGTTTTCATAGTGGGTAAATACAATAACTTCATTTGAGGTAGTTCGGACAACCAATCCCTTGTGACATGAATCGTTCATGACATACATGGAATGAATAATGGAAGGAGTGTATAAAATTATATATGTTACTATACTAGAATTATAATATATCTACGTATCATTATGTTTTTATTCCATTAAATATGAAATAGAAATGAATTTAGCATTGATGCGTATGTATGGCTTACAGTCTCCATGAACGGTGCATTTCATTTCTTTTCTCCAAATGTTATGTACTATTATAAATACATATATATATATAAGATTAATATGACATATATGGAATATAAATCATGAATATCTTTCTAGATATAATGGAATTTTTACTACATGGACAATTTATAATTATAACTATATTTTTATCTCATGTTCATAACAATGAAAAAAATGTCTGATATGAACTCAAATAATTAACTAATTTTTATTGCTAGGTAATAATTGATATAAAAGAAATAATGAACATTAAAAATATTCTCAATTAAGTATTAATTAACATTAGTTTATTACTTATGATATTAAATAATTATCGACTCGAGTCGGGCCTGAGGTAAGGGACTTCGTCTCAATCTATTTTCATTGAGGCATATATTGATTTAAACATTACTTTATTTTATATGGTTTATAAACAAAATTTATGTTTTATTTCATTCAAAGAGAATCTTTTTTTATGAAGTGTTTTACGAAATGAAAAAAATGAATGTTTATTTTTAACGTACGTAGTGACAACGACCTTTCCACCATCACGAGTATTATTTGATCTTTGGCTTCCTTAACAAGCCGTAATATATTTGTAAGAAAAATAAATACCATATACTCGTTTTGCATATTTTATTATTGAAAATGATTTTAAATGGATTAATTATTTTAGTATATTGAAATGATATGTTGGGATTATAATGGGTAAATTTTATCTTTATTTAATGCTTGTTTTATGGGCTATGACTATATTATGGTTCTAAGGAATTGTTTACATATACAAGTGGTTCAATGATAAACATAAGGCGAGTGAGCCTGAGATAGATCTCCAATACATTGGCTAATGTAACGAAGGTAAACATGAATTTTTCTTTAATTATATTAATGGAATATACTGTGATGGGTATTCCAAATGTTTCTCCCTATGTAGCTGTGAAAGCTACGACGTAAGTATGTTATTGATTTTACAAGTTTCCCTTTATGATTTATAATTTCCACGTGTTATTCATAAATATTATGATTTCATGTGGTATGAGATTATTCTTGGTATGTTTTATGGACTAATTCTATCATTTATTATCTTATAACCATTACTAATATTTTTATGCTCATCCCAAGGTTTTTTGAAATGTTTTTCACAAGACATAAATATAAATAGGGTCAAGGATATGATCAAGGAAATGTAATATTGTGTAAAACATGGAAATAGACATGACTCTTTTATTAGAGTTTTTATTTTATGAAAAAAATGGAAACTGAGTATAAGATTCTACATTGTAAATTATTTGAGAAGTAATAGTTAAGACCTAATTCTCTAAAACACTAAACCTGAAAATATCCTCAATGTGAAATATTAATTTAATTCACAATTAATTAATGTTTAAGGCTGGGTCCTTATATATAACATTAAAAAAGGAATCATCCTCTAATAATGTACCATTGTTTCAGAATCAACCACACAAACTGGTCATTCAGGCCTGGATAACCCTGGTTCATCCTCAAGATCACTCGGCCTCAAAACATGAGTTGTATCAGATAGATAATTTCGTATCAAATATACATGGAAAATGTTATGTATCAATTTTATTAATTGTAGATGTTATAAATTATAAGAAAAATTACACATGTTTTCATAAACCTCAGTGGGTCCCACATGTGAGGTGCATATTTCTCTTTCCTTCCAAGTCTTTGGTCACCCAACTGAGGTTAAACATTCCACAAAACATTGTCACCATCATAAAACTCAAACAGGATGTGAGAATAATCAGAAAAACACCACTTCCCACTCTACACTATCAACATTCTTTAATCAATCACATTAATAATTTTCATCTTAACTTGGACAATGATTTGTCCAACCGAGGCTCATTCACCAAAATCATAATAACACAGTGGATGTGAACATGGGTGGACACAAAATGACTCAAAATGATCCATTCTGATCGCATTCTTGTTACTATTGTTATTAGAAAACACAACCATACTAAATCATTTTACCAAGCCCAACAAATATCAAGAACACAATCATAGATAGTATCATCATTAATATGTTGACATCCTTCATTCTAACCATCCAGTTGTGGTTGGTATTCCATACTCAATCGAACTTGAGATCTCAATTCCCCATGATACCCACTCCAAATGCAAGAACTAAACTAATAATTCCATTCATAATCTATAAAATATGTAGCACTATAAAAATTAACATTATATTTTTTATAAATACATCCTAACTCCTCATCATTGGTTGTATCCTGAATTTGTATAAAATGAGATGATTTAGTTAGTTGATGGATCATAACCCACATTACTATCATCTTTACCTTGGTAAATAGAAACACAACCAAAATGTCTTTTGATATCTCATCACACATTCATGTATGCACTAGAATTGGATAATTAAAACAGAATTTTTTTTGTGATCTACCTTGACCTTTTTTCACATATAACAAACCAAGAAAAAATATGTAATTCCCTAAATGATACATGGACACAAAAATCTATAGAGTATGTTATAGAACATCTTTTTCATTTCTACTTTCCCATCCCAACTGGAATTATAGAAATCATCATTAATATCTTTCTCCACATCTAACGATAGAAAAAAAGAAATTCTAATAGTATAGAATTCCCTCAATAGAGAATGAAAAATCACAAATGGTCAACCCACCATAATGAGAGTCTTTAATTGTATGAACCTCATCTTTAAGATGACAACATTGAAGATTCAAATTGAGAAGAATAGATTTCAACTAAACATTGTCCAAAGAATCCTCAGCATGTGATTCCATGACTCTAATATGAAACAATGGAAGAAGAGCCATTAAGATCCAATATTATGATGATTTTATTAATGCAAGGGTTATATGGTTTCCTATCAAGGAATTAATGATGAAATTCTCTATCCCTGGGTATACTCATTATTGAAATATAAATATTGATGGTATTCCAATCAATTACTCTTGTAGAGATTCAAATGTTTTTAGAGAAGATATAACTCAAGATCAGTTGGCCAAAATACATAGTATGAATTTCTCCATAATGGTTAAATAAGAAAATTTTAAGACCATACATCATAGATAGAGGTTCAAGGGCTGGGGTTGGATAATTATTCCCGAGTATCCTAAGCATTCAATAGCCATAATCTATGATGTGATTAATGTTCATAATAACACAATCCAAACATGATCCTAATGCATCACCAAAGACCACATATCCATGCCCTGCCTCAGGATGAGTCAACAATATAGTAGTATTCAAAGGACATTTCTCCTCAACAAAATTATTATGGCACCCCTCCTTCCATGAAAAACATTACTAAATTCTAAATTAAATAATTCATTGGGGAATCCATCTTTTAGGGGTCCCTAATGAATTGGTGATAACACCCAACAAGAACTAAGTATCTCGAATTCTTGAAAAAATTGTGTGGTTTATTCCATTTTAAAACAGCCATAAACTTCAATGGATCAGTATAAATGACATGTTCTGGCACCACATTTCTTAATAACAACACTTCCTAAATGTCGAAATAAAATATTAAAGGCATGGAATAAAATTGGAGGGTTATCAAAAAATATGTCACTACCTTCAGTTGATGATCATGATACTCATCATATATAGATTAAATGATGTCTCTGTCCAAAAAACTAACTCAAAGGTATCAAATACTCATGTAAAATCATATTCATCATATCTATAAAGACTTCACAAAATGGAATGAAAATGTAGTCATGTAAAACCCTCTGAATAATAAAAGGTTAATTGACTAAATGATATGAATCTTGTCAATAAGGTGCACCTTCCCTTAGGGGAGACTCTCTGATTCCAACTCCATAGTTAAGAATTCATGGACTGGAGTGGTTATTAGTATGGGTGACCTTATGGGATGTTTTCCAGGATGTGTGTGAGTGAGGACAAAACACACTGAAAATGACAAGTGTTGGCCTGTGGGGATTGTGATTAATCAGATGAACCATCCGGGCATGTGGGTGGCCCTTGGGTGGGGACCACGTGTCTACGGGTCAACTGGGGTATCCTTTTGGGCTAAGACCCGATAACCTTGTTAAGGCATTGTTTTTTTGCTATCACTGGGCCCAATTGTTACATTTGGTATCAAAGGTGGTACCCAGCCTTAAGTGTGGTGCACTGCCTTGGTTGAGATATAGGGCCCACAACGAGGAAGATGTACTCTATGGTGGGGGTGGTGATTATAAAACCCCAAAATGATAAATGGTTAAATTACTAAATTATATGGCTCGTGTCAACTAGGTGCACCATTCTTTTTGAGAGCATGTCTAATTAGAACTCTACAATTAATCATTCTTAGACTGGAGTAGTGATATTGATGGGTGAGCATCTGGGATTTTTCCCAAGGTGTGTGAGTGAGGGAAAAACACACCAAAAAGGACAGGTGTTGGCCTATGGGGATTTTCATTAGTCAGATGACACATTTGGGAATATGGGTGGCCCTTAGGTTAGAACCACGTGTCTGTGGGGAAACTGGTTTTACGTGGTAGGGCATGACCAAATATCCATGTTAAGGTGGGGTGGTTCTCCTATAAATAGGGCCTAGTTGTTACATTTGGTATGTTATGACCTGTCCCCTGGGACCCATGCCGTGACTATCCCAGGCCCACCATCCATAGGCATGGGTCTAACGACTAGCACCAAAGGCGTAATTCCCTAAAGCTAGGAAGGCCTTGCCTTTATAAACTGTAAAACATATATGCAAGCACACAACTTTATGAAACACCATGTAAACTTTGTAACAAATGAGTGATGAAAGTAAAAGATGCTAGAATACATTCCCAACTGGAACGTGCAAGTACAACTAAAATGAAATACAATTGAAGAAAATGAAAAGTCAACTATTGGATCTTCCTCCGATGTTCCTACCTGAAGGGTAGGTACATATCATCCCCACATCACTCCACGTCCATCTGGATCCTCTTTGTACTTAAAAGTCGTATGGTCCACCTCCGGGTACTGTTTAGTCCTGGTACACTCAGACCCAGTCAATGATGTCTGTCGTCTGCATCCAACATAACAAGGTGTGGGCATAACCCGTGTAGAGGTGAGTATAACGATACTCATTAGGGACCCTGAGACCCTCAAGGTCTCAAAAAATCGAACAAGGATAAACGAAAATGTATTAAATCAATAGAGAACATTACTTAGGTATATGCCCATACATATACCTAAGTTATTAACTAATCTATCTTAATCATGAGGAAAACACAGAAGTACTAACTCAGCTCAACCATGATTTTATTCACAATATCGAAACCTAGGCTAATGGAGAACTCCTTCTATGTCAAGTACAATGGGCCTTCTGTGCCACCAATCACACTTCCCACTATCCTTGTACTATTGAGGTACATGTCCTGTTGAGTATTGTGGGTCTACCATGTCACACAGTGGCACTCCCCACCAGGGGTCTGCAATGTCACCAAGCGCACTCCCCCTCGTACCCTACTGAGGCACTCCTCCTATCGAGTACCATTGGTCTCCCGCATCACCAAGTGCACTCCTCCACCATGGGTCTTCTACGACACCATGTCCCTCCACACTAGGCTAGTAGAGTCCCTCTGAGTCAAACGGTCAGTAGTCGTCAGGTCTGAGCCAGCTACTAGGTCTACGCACTACCCTCACTCGACACCGAGAGGATCCGCTCGATGAGCTACTAGTCGATACTCCAACTATAATAAACTCTCACAAAAAAAAGTATCTCAAAGGTATGTAACATCATTATGGTCTCAACTCAATAGACATCGCATCAATTAGACACCTGATCTGTGAGTTATTAATCTTTTTGTCTCGGGGGCTAGGTTGGATTCGTGTATGATCCAACCTGAATGTTTTTCAAATATACCCCAAATTCCATTGGTGTATACTCAAAGGGACGATCATTATTCTAGATTACCAATGCCATAGACTGTTCTTCCAACGAACATCCAGTATAATGATATGGCCAAAAGAAAGTAAAGGGGCCGTAGTAGGCATGGGTGTGGTCCGCCTGAGTCAGAACGACCCAGCTCGGGTCGAACCGACCAGACTCTATGGGTTTAGCATAGCCTAGAGGGAACCATGAAGGTTTCTCGGCTTGGGGTGAGGGGATGGTTCAGCTCATGGGGTTGTGGGGGCACGACTCAGGGTGGCTCGCCCGAGGCCAGTTCGACCAACGTACGAGGTGGTCGGGGCCGGTTCGGCCAGGGGGAGGTGCAATCGGTGCACGGTGTGGCCGGCTGGGGGAATGATCTGGGTGCTACGTGTTCGGGGTGTGGTGCAGGGCCGAGGTGGTGCACGACCAAGGCATGGTGCAACAAAGGACGTTTCGGCCGGCGGCGGCATGGGGCTGGTTTTACTTTGAGGAAGGTGTTCCGCAGGGTCGGAGCGGGTCATGTAGGTCGCGGGTGGTGTTTTCATTGCCTTCGTCTCCACCATTACCTTCATAGTCATTTCAAAAAACACCACAAATTAGATTGGAAGGGGGTCAGGCCATGTTTATTTGGACCACACCATATGAATTTAGACTGGTAGCAAGCGGTTCATCACGAACATAAACAAAGAACGAGCATAAAAGATATTTTAAACATCAATTCCATTAATACCCTCATCAATTTCTATTCCCAACCCCACAAAGGATAAAATAGGGGAGAACATGGGGAGTGTTAATCAAATAACAAATAAACCCCTACAACTTCCTATAACAATTTATTCGCAACCCGTAATGAAAACATCGGCGGATCAACTCGATAATAAGTTGATCCACGTTCTCGGTTTTTTAAAGGAAAGAATCAAGGGAATAAAATCATACATAATATAATAACCATACCTCGTATTGTTCGTGATGATGATGATAAGGGAAGGATGGTCTTCGAATATGTCCCACATCATTTTCCTCCACAATGTGCTTCCGAGGAAGAAGTCGACGACGTTCCTCACTGGAATTCTTTGTAGCAGAATCATTATTCATTGTCAGCTTTCTCCCGGTATTCCTCCTCTCCCAAGTTCCACCAAAATGAAATAATAGCCTCAAAATAATAGATTAAGATATCTATTATGTCGTTGTCATATTATTCAAAATGGATTAATCAATTAATAAATGTGTTGGCTCAATTAATAAAAGAGAAAGGTTGGCATGATTAATGGTATGTGAGCTAGAACAATTATAGTAGGGGAGGTCAAGAGACTCTCCCTCATTTATTTTGGGAGTTGAGAGTTTTTAGTCCTTGGGTGGCCCCCACCACCATAACCTCGCATGGGAGTTTATGGTTTGGGTGGTCCCCACCACCTTAATCTATCTTGGGAGGTTATGGTCTTGTGGTCCCCACTTCCAACTTCCACATGGAGGTTTAGTTCTGGTGGACCCCACCTAAAATATCGACATGGAAGCTCAAAATAAAATTAAATGCCGTTTATTTTATTTTATTATTCCCACGAAAAAAACTAACTTTCTCCCTCCTCCATCTATCGTCGAGGTTAAATTCTCCTTAAGTGAATATCGGTGCTATGAGTTCAATGGTTCCTTCCGATTTCAATTCCAAGCACAAGTTCAAAAGTTATAAAAACCTTCTCGTACGTTTACTGAACATACTTGAAAAAAATAATAAATTGATTCTGGGCACACCGGGCCTCAGAATCACATGCCACTAATTTTGGAAAACTCATAAAATTCCCATTTAAATGAAAAAAATTATATGGAAGTTTCATCTCTTCACATTCTCACCACCTCTGGATTTATGTCACCATTATCCATAACTCAAAACTAAGGTATCAATTGGGGGTACTCACCATGTACATGAGCCTTCCTCTCCCATGTGCTCTCCTAGAGGTTCCTGTGCTGCCAGCGAACGCGCCCCAGAGGTATCGTCCGTCCACGAAGTACCCAATCACGTCGATCCTCAATCTCAACTAGAACCTTTGTAAAATTCTCCACATCTTTGATTCCTAGCTCGCCATGGTCGATGATGTGAGAAGGGTCGTGCACATATCACCTCAACTGGGATACATAGAAGACGTTATGCACCCGGTGGAACTGAGGTTGAAGAGCTAAGTGGTATGCCACATTGCCAACTCTACTGAGGACCTAAAAAGGTCTGATGAACCTTAGAGATAACTTGCCACCTTGAACAAATATCCACAAACCTCATCTAGAGGAGACTCGTAGAAAGGCATGGTCTCCATACTCTAACTCTATAGGTCTCTGTCTCTTATCAGCATACGAATTATGCCTACTCTTTACATTCTTCATCTGGTCCTGTATGATCTGCATCTTCTCTGTGGTAGCATGTACCATCTCCGTTCCCACTAGTTATGACTCCCCTGGGACTGTCCAACACAAAAGTGATATGCAAGGTCACCCGTATAACAACTCAAAAGTTGTCATCCTAATGGTGGAGTGTTATCTCTCAAAATTCAAGTGATCCTTTCAACTGCGACAGAAGTCGATGACATAAGCATGGAGCATGACCTCGAGAGTTTGAATTATCCACTCAGTTTGACCATCCGTCTGAAGATGGAAGGTGGTGCTTAAACATATTTGCATCCTGAAGGCCTCCTAAAACTCATTTCATTGTTGGGAAGTAAAACGTGTGTCACAATCGGAGACAATCATCATGGGTACTCCATGTAGTTGAAAAAGATTCTACACATAGTTGTCTCCCATGCAATCTACTGAACCCCGGTCTTTGATCGGTTTGACATGGGATGACATGGTGAGTCAGTCAACGATCAACCAAATCGAGACATGTCCTCTAGATGTATGTGGTAGACTCGTCAAGAAGTCAATGGATATCCAATCCCACTTCCTCTATGGGATTTATATGATCTGAACTAAGCCTTATGGAACCTGATTCTCGGCCTTCACATGCTGACATGTGAGGCACTGAGGTAAAATCTTCTATTACTTTATTTATTGTCATCCACCATTGCTACCATTGGAGGTCCTGATACATCTTCGCCACTCCTGGATGAACTACAAGAGGGTATTTGTGGAACTCCCTCAACACATCATCCGGAAGTGACAATGGTACCACGGTACGTCCTCTGAAAATGATGATGTGCTCCCCACCTTCATAAAATCCATTATGTTTATGTCCTATGGATATCTGAGCACTTCTTGCATCACAATAAGTGTTCCCACACTGTGCTTCTCTGATTCACTGAAGATGTGGGGGAGTGACTATAAGAGAATTAAGAAAATATAATCCATATCTATCCACAAAGGATATCAGCAAAGTGGCTAGTTGCTCTATTGCCTCACCTATAAAAATTATACCAAACAACCTTCTGAGTGCATCTGTGACAACCTTCCCCTTCCCAGAACTATAGACTATCTCGAAGTCATAGTCCTGGAGAAACTCAATTCAAATTCGTTGTCTCAGGTTTAGGTACATCTGAGAGAAGATATACCTGAGACTCTTGTGATCAGAGTATATGGTAAAACGATCGCCCATCAGATAGTGTCTCCACATCATTAAGGCAAAGACCACTACTACCAACTTCATGTTATGGGTAGCATAGTTCTGCTCATTTTGTCTCTGCTATTGGGAGCCATATGCGATCACTGCTCGCTCATGCATCAGTAAAGATCTGAGTTTGTCTCGTAATGCATCATAGTAGAATACAGATCATATTCCTTCCTCTGGAAGCATCAAGACGGAGACACTAGTCTGCATCTACCTCAGCTCATGAAAGCTCTGCTGGAATTTCTCCGACCACACAATGGGTTGCCCCTTCTTTTTCAGGGATAATAGTGGTGCTACAACTCTAGAGAAATATGGCACAAATCTTCAGTAGTATCCATCCAAAATCCAGAAACTACATACCTCCATCACACTCTTGGGTGGCTCCCAAAAAAGTACCACCTCAATATTCGCTCGATCTACTAAAATTGTAACCTCTAAGATAAAATGACCAAGAAATTGAACCTCTCAGATCCAAAATTGGCACTTCAAGAGCTAACCATAAAGCTGTTGCCTTTGTAATGTGTCCAGGGCTACCCACAAGTGATAGGAATGCTCCGCCTCAGTAGTGGAGTAAATCAAAATGTGTTCGATAATGACTACCTCAATGTGGTCAAGGTATGGATAAACGATCTTATTCATGAGTCTCATGAACACTGATGGAGCATTGGTCATGCCGAATGGTATAACCAAGAACACTTAATTGTTGTACCGACACCTGAAGGTCGCCTTATGCACATCCTCATCTCACACTCTGAGCTGGTGAAAGACGAATCTATGGTCTATCATCAAGAACCACTGTGCTCCCTTCAGCTGATCAAAGAGGTCTTCGTTCCTCATGAGTGTGTACTTGTTCTTCACGGTCACCTAGTTCAGGCGCCTATAGTAAACATAAAGACTTAATCATTAATCCTTCTTCCTGGAAAACTGAATCAGGGATTCCATGGACAATCATTGGGGAAGATGAATCACTTCCCCAAGGAAGTCATCAGGGAAAACATCAACGCACTGGTCAACCACTATAGGATAGCTCAGAATCTCCACACCAACAAGTCCGAGGGTAAGGCTAGCCATATGATGAGGGATCAGCAACACCCTCCTCTGGGTATGTCCGTCATGTGCTACAAAGTATCCCTTCTTGTCAGTGAAGGTAAACCTGGTCCCATATGTGCAGACACACCACAATTTTAACCTAATACAGTCAATCTGATCATGGACTATAGATAAATAGTCCATACACAAGATTATTTTGTAAGGCCTCCACACTAAAACTAAGAGAACCCATCGGAATCTCTCGCCTCCTAGAGTATGCTCAATCTTCGGGAACCAGTGTGTAATCGTCGAATCTTCTTCCGTATAATTCTCATACTATAAGGATGGAGCCAAAATCATTGTCGGAATATCTGAGCATCAAATGATGGTAGTGGAAATAAAATAATGACTAGAACTTGTGTCTATAAGTACTACAGCTAAGGTGGAGTAGACAGAGATCACACCTCGTATCATCTCCGGAGCGTGGTGATCGTAGGCCTCAGCTACCTGGAGCCTAGCTCTCCCCTATCCACCTACTCCCTATGGTTGGGGAGGAACTTATGGTGGTGGTAGTAGTAATATCTCGAATCTTCTCCCACCACCAGCTGCACGATCAACTCCTCTGCCACGTCTGCCTACTCCCTACAGACCACATCTATCAAATCTCTCTCTCTCTCTCTCTCTCTCTCTTCCTAGGGGTTCCTTCGACTGTCTACTAATCATCTGAATTGAGGGTCAGACAGTCACGATCATTGTGACACAACACTCCACATGAGTAACATTGTCCACTCCTGGAAGGTCTGTCTCTGCCCCGTGTTCCCCGCACAACCAATCCGAAGTAATGCGGTCGTCCACCTGTAGGTTTGGTCCTTTTGGACCTCTGAGACATCTGTATACTCCCAGCTGCTGAAGACACTTCTACGTTTGAACTGGTGGTGGATCTCATTGTTGGATAATACTCATCAAGAAAACTCTCCACAAGTAGGGCTCTATCTAACACCCCCAACAACATCAGGATGATGAGTGAGATCACTTATGACCTGATCTCCCACATGAGTCCCTTCTCAAGGCATCAGGCCGTGAAAAATGGGTCCCGCACAATATTGGTGGAGTAGAGTGAGAGGTCTGGGAACCTTGATGAGTACTAATATGTAATCATGATACCCTACTGCATATGAATTAGCTATTATATGCGCACTGTACGAAGATTCGCTGGAACAAACTCCCCCAAAAAAGTCTCTCAAAGTCTTCCTAGACAAGCGTCACCTTATCATGGACATAGAGAATCAAACTCAAAAATCTGCCTACTGTTGTATGTTGTAGGATGGCAGCAAGGATCACCATGAGGTCTACTATTGTCCATACCAGTCGGAAGACTCTCACCATAAAATCCACCCAATCCTCACCCACCAGAAGTTATGTCTCTCTGCTAAACCTGTGTGGCCTCTGAATCCAGAACTCGTGCAACGCTCTCAAGCGGTGTTCATCGTCTGATGCTGGGGCTGATGGATTCAGTGGCCCAATAGGGAAAGGTACAGCTGGTGGATTCACTGGATGAGGTCCCTACACCGAGGCCTCGTCGATCGGTGGGCTATCTGTGCATATAACTCTTGGAACCCTAGCTATCTTTCTACGTGGAGGCATCCAAAAAAAATAGGTGAGTTACGGTCAAACGTTATACCTGGTGAGCTAATCTGGATGATCTGACATAATGAAAAATTTTGAAAAGACACACACAATCAGTGTTTTCATGCACTGAGTCGTAAATCAGAAGTCAAGGTTCAGGGTTATGGATACGTCGGCCCCCGGGCCAAAACTAGACTCCCTAAACCGAGAACCACACTCACTACCCTTAACACTATTGTTTCAAAAAAAAATAAAGATTTGTGTCCTATGTACTATGGTAGAACTGAATCGTCTATTACAAAATTTTCACGCCCCATCCCCCGTGGCCCGTTTCGAGACTACCCCAAGCTCGCCTTCCATATTCCAGGGGATGGAGACTAATAATAAAGGCGTAATTCCCTAAAACTGGGAAGACATTGCCTTTATAACCTATAACACACACAAACACATGCAAGCACACAACTGGATGAAACACAAAGAAAACTTTATACCAAAATATTGTATAAATTAAAATGGTAAAAAATACAATCCCAACTGGAAAGAACAAGTATAACTGAAATGAAATACAACTGAAGAAAAAGAAAATACAGTTACTGGATCGTGCCCTGTGGTTCCTACCTGATGGGTATGTACAGATCGTCTCCTCATCAGTCCACATTTGTTTTCCTCGTTCGTGTACAAAAAAGTCGTATGGCCCACCTCTGGTTACCTTCTAGTCCTAGTACTCTCAGCCTCAGTCAGCGTTGTCTGTCGTCTTCAACCATCACAACAAGGTGCGGGAATAGCTCGTGTAGGGGTGAGTATAGTGATACTCATTTGGCACCCCATGACCCACAGGATCTCAGAAAATCCAAAAAGGATAACCATAAAGTATGAAATCAACAGATAACCTTACATAGGTATTTTCCCATACAAATACCAATGTTATTATGATATCTATATCAATAATGAGGAAAACACAAATGTACTTACTCAGATCTACCAGGATTTCATTCATATTATCGAAATCTCGCCTGCTGGAGAAATCCTCCTCTGTCGAGTAAAGTGGGCATGCTACGACACCATGAAAGGTTCCCACTAATCGAGGACTGCAGAGGTACTCTTCATGTCGAGTACTGTGGGGCTGCAGCGTCACATAGAGGATCTCCCCACCGTGGGTCTGCTGTGTCACCAAGCGTGCTCCCCCTCATAGCCTGCTGAGGTACTCCCTCTGTCGAGTATTGTGGGACTGCCATGTCACCAAGTGAGATCCTCCACCATGGGTCTTCCATGACACCAATTCTCTCCCCACTGGGCTAGTAGAGTCACTACGAGTCAAATGGTCATCAGTCGTTAGGTGTCAACCAGCTACTTGGTATCTGTACTACGCTTTCTCGACTCCAGGAGGATCCTCACCATGAACTAATAGTCGATACTAATACTATCAAAAAATCCCACGAAGATGTTTCTCAAAGTTCCTTCATGTCATAGGGGTCTGAACTCAACAGATGGTGCATCAATCAGATGCCCGTTCAGTGTGTTTTTAGTCTTTTAGTTTCAGGGGCCAGGTTGGATTCGTGCACAATCCTACCTAATCGTATTTTATGTATACCCCAAACTCATGTGGGTTATACTCAAAGGTACTTTCATGATCCAATATTACCATCTCGTCTAACGGTTCGTCAAACGGACGTCCGATGCCAAAAATATGGACAAAAGAATGTAAAGGGATTGTAGTGGGCCCGGGTCCAGTCTAACCCAGTTGGACCGACACGGCCAAACCCGTTCAGGGCCGACCCAGTTCGGGTTGACCCATCCTAACCATTGGGTCTTGTCCAGCCCGTTGAGCGGGCCATCCCATTGGGTTCGGCTAGGCCCTCTAGGCCCAGCCCAACAGGCCGAAAGTGGTCCAAGAGGGCCTAGAGAGCGTGGACAGGCCGCGAGGGCACATACCGACCGTGAGGGTGCGGAACGGCCATAGGTCAGCATGGGGGTAGTTTGTCCCAGAGGGCAGCACGACCCGGGGCATGGGGCCGGTTCGGCTCGGAGGGTCGTGGGGGCGCAACCCTAGAAGGTGTGGCCCGGAGGCCAGGGCTTCACAACCGAGGCCGGTTTATCCTGCAGATAGGGTTGTCAGGGCCGGTTTGGCCAGGGTGTAGCACAACTAAGGAGCAACACAGATGGGGGCGGCGTGGCTAGGGTGGACGGGGCATGGCGTGACAGGTTCGGTCAGCGGCATCACGGGGTGGAGGCACCGTGTGGCCGGGGCCAGACGTAGCCATGGCCGGTTTGTCTAGTGGTGGTGCGGGGCCGGTTTAGTTGGGAGGCCGAATCTCCACAGGGATGGTGCAAGACTGAAGGCCATGGGTGGTGCGACCATTACCTTCATTGCTGTTTCTAAGAACACCAAAATGATGATCGACGGGGGGTCGAGCCATGTCTTTTTGGCCCACACCTTCCACATTTAGAGTTTTAGCAAGCAGTTCATCACGAACATAAACAAAGAAAAAGCATATATAATATTTTAAACATCGATTCCCATAATCCTCTTGTCAATTTCTATTCGCATCCCCAAAAAGGAAAAAAATTGGTGATAACATTGAGAGTGTAAATCAAATAATGAATAAACCCCTAAAACTTCCCGCAACAATTTATTCCCAAACCGTAAGGAAAACATCCGCAGATCAAATCGATAATATATTGATCTACCTTATTTGTTTTTAGAAGGAATGAATCAAGGGAATAAAATAATACTTAATTGAAAAAGCCTACCTCGTATTATTCGTGATGACGATGAAGAGGGAATATTGATCGTCAAAGACGTCCCACGTTAGTTGACTCCATAAGGTGCTTCCGAGGAAGAAGTAGAAGACATTCCTCTACAGCATTCTTCGTGGAGGAAGAATTTTTCCTTGGGAGCTTTCTCCCAAAATTCCTCCTCTCCCATGATCCACCAAAATGGAATATCGGCCTAAAAATAATATATTAAGATATCTATTAAGTCGTTGGCATAATATTCAAAATGGATTAATCAATTAATTAATGTGTTGGATCATTTAATTAAAAAGAATGGGTGGAAATATTAATGGAATATGCACTACCAAAATTTATGTGGAGGGGGTCACAATGATCTCTCTCATTTTTTGTGGGAGTTGAACGGTTTTAGGCCTCTGGTGGTCCCCACCACCATAACCATTCATGGGAGGTTATGGTTTGGGTGGTCCCCAGCAACTTAACATCTCATGGGAGGTTAATATATGGTGGTCCCCACTTCCAACTCCCACAAAGTGGTTTAGTTTATGTGGAATCCACCTGAAATATCCACATGGAAGCTCAAAATAAAAAAAAATGAAATTTATTTTATTTTATTATTTCCACAAAAACCCCAAAAATAAGCTTTCTCCCTCATCCATCTTCCGTTGAGGTAAAAGTCTCAAAAAAAAATCGGCGATGTGAGTTCAATGATGCCCTCAGATTTCAATTCTGAGCACCGGTTCAAAAGTTATAAAAACCCACTCGTACGTTTACTGAACGTACCACATCAAAACATCAAAAATTTATTCTATGCACACTGGGCCTCAGAATAATGTGCCATAAATTTTAGCAGGCTCATAAAATTTATATTTATTTAAAAAAAATTACATGGAAATTCCATGTCATTAAAACTCAAATTTGGTGTACCGTCTCCATATGCTATTTTTCAGGGTGACCTATTTTTTTATCCTAAACTACAGATAATCTGGCCGGAGGTCATTCATTTTGAAACACATTTCACCTTTCAACTAAATTAATAAATCATAAATCTATGGAAAGGTGTAACATTTATTTACCATGACTATGTTGAGTTTTTGGTAATCAACACATAGACAAAGGGAACCATCATCTTTCTTCCCAAAGATAATTGATACAACAAAAGGTGAAACACTCATGTGTATTAAGCCTTTCTCTATAAGATCATACAATAGATTATTCAAATCATTCAATTCAAAAACCTTTATTCATTAAGAGGGAATATAAAACATAAGGGATATCAGAGCTCAATGAATACCTCTTTAGATTAAAATAAAATACTCATATCACCTTATACATCTCCAAATTAGATGGTCGGGCTCCACTCAAACTTGTGCCCCATTTTCCTTGAAATAGAGTACACATATTATATTTTCTTTAAGGGAGATCGTTTAAAATTGAAATCAATTAATGATTAATTTTGAATGATAAAATCTATCTCAATAACGATGTTGAGCAGTTTTATATAGATTACTATATAACTCTATGAAAGCTCTACATCTGACACTGTGAAAATACATGCGGGATTACATGGAACATTATATATCTTCTAAACAATGAGGGAAGGAATATCCATTACTTAAGATAAAATATTTATATAAATATTTAGAATATAATAAATATGGGTAAGTATAATTGAATGGGGTGACGTAGTATTAAATAATTTATTAACGAGTGACAATGATATAGTGACGGCACCACTTACGATCGCGGGACTCATATCGGCTTCCTTGGGAGAATCAAACACTATGTTAATATACTATGATGCAAATGCATGTGGATATATCCCCAATGTACTTGAAGTATCACATTAACCCATTTTTTATAAGTATGTAATGATAATTTTTCACTATGAGGAGTGGAATAGATATGGAATTACTTTTGTGGAAGACCTGAGAATCTATAAGATCCACATATCTTTAGTGCCTATGTGAAACCCATATTTGATTTCCATGTTCTTCCACAATGGTATCAATTCAAATTACCACTTATAGGCACTGAAACATATCTTTAATGTCCCCACAACTGAGAACCACTATAATAATCGTCACGATTCATCATTTGATTGATTGAATATGCAAAACCCCTAGGAGAGATTGAAACTATAGAAAACCCAAAAATTCCAGTTAGGTACCTTTCGATAGTGAGTTATCTATACAGCACGCCAATAAGAGATCATATTTATTAAGAAAAATATAGATCGAATATCAGATCAAATTCCAAACTCGAACTTCCAATACATCTTCTTATTATTGGGTACTATCTTAGGTTAATACCTAACAAGGTCAGAAAAATAGTTTTCATATTCTAGTACGTTCATGTTTGCTTTCTCAAAATTGAAAAACTCTATATTCATATCTAAGAGAATCGAATCAAAATAGAAGTAGATAGTTCCATGAACTGAGAAGTCCTTACTCTATAATCCCTCATAATTATTCTAAAACACCATCATGTACAATCATCTCAAATTTGGTTCTTTAACAATAAGGTGGCACAATTCAACCTGATTTCATCAGGTTTCGCCAAATATGAAATGATACATTCCATAACACTCATCCATTCCATGGAATCTTGGAGAAATTTTGAGCCCATGAATATAGCTAGATTCAATAGAGAAAATTAATGAGAATGAACATGTATATCATCCCTCTTATCATCAAAAACTAATTCGTGAGTGGGAACACGTGGTGGTGAATATCCCAGAGCATTGAAAGTACGTGTTAACCCCTCAACAAAACTAGTTTCAACACGTGGATTCTGTAATGATATTCATTAATAACTTCCTCTTAGAAATAATTCAACATCTTCTTGGAGGAATGATGCTAGAAAATATTTTCAAAAAAAAATAAGACATCATATTAACACTGAGACATATAATATTAATCCTAATTTATAGACGAACATGATTTTCATTTCAGAAAACCCATATCCAACGAAGGGAATATTATTGAACAATACCTATATACATAATTACCTAAAAACCCTTGTTAATTGAAGTTCATTATGGTGGGATATGGTTAATCACTCCTTTATAACAACCACTTATGTCAAGAAAATAATTAAAAAATGCCTACTAACTTCATGACAAGAAATTCAACCATGAGATCAATACAACATTATCATAGTAGTCCGATAACTAAACTGGAACTATCTTAGTACAATGGGAATTTTCAATCCCAATATGTGGGAGACTAACAATCAGAATAATAAAAAATGAATGTGGTATAATTTTTTCAATAAGAAATGTGGATGGTGAAAATGGGACAATATTAATACAATTGAAACCTCACAAGTGGAAGTGTGCCAGAACAAAAACATTTGTACCAGAAAATGTACTATTGAAAATTATAATAAATCATTAATAAAATAAAATGTCCCACTGACAACAAGTCACCAAGTCCATATATTAGCATCATTAACCACCTCTAAGTGATTTTTTACCCCTGCTCGAACTTGGAAGGATATAATCAAAAACACCTGAAGGAAAGGGTATGGTGTGATATAAAATCCTTCTATGGTGTCATCAAGTATTTAATAACAAGATTCTAACATATTTTTGTACCAAATATGGAAATATTAATATTCAAAATAAATTTGTTTCATTTCAATTGAATATCTTCACAAATAATGTTGTACATTTTAAATGATAAAAGTACATTTAAAAATTGGATTAATTAATAATTTTGTATACTTTTTATATGAATTTGGAATTAATGTGAAATAGTTTACGAACAATGTAATTCATATATATAATATATATAAAAAAGTGAGTTTGATGGTCATCTCTCATGATGTATGATAGTTCAGTTTTGTGGGATCCTCACACAATCTTATGATAATAACAATAATATACACACGTCACATGACACTGGAATGATAAGATTATTTGATTTCATAAAGTGGATTAATATTTTCTACATGAAATTTTTTTAGTGTTGTCAAATGTCAATCTGGTATTAGGGCATTCCAACTATACCATGTTTTTTCCCAAAAAAATCTCACTAACTAAAGATGATTTTTTTCCTCAAGTAAAAATTATATATAAGAAATTTATTTTGATCGACCATAAAATACTAATATATCTCATTATCCTAATTAAATAAATGCCAATTCTATATTTAAAAATCAAAATAGGGTTTTAATATTAACCATTTTTTTTTACAAAATAAAACATAAAGGCTTCTATCAAAACTATTTAAATAAATTTTATCAATTAATAATTTGAAATAAATTCCCATTTTAATTTCACATTTCATTTTTCATAATTAAATTCAATAATTTAACTAAAAATACTTCAATTATTTTAACAATCACTATCTAATAAAATGGAAATGGGGGATTCCCAAATTTAATTTCAAATTTCAATTTCCATGAAAAACAATTCAATTGAATTGGGTCATTAATCAATCAATTTAACGGAATATTATTTATAGTAATATTTTAATTTTAGTCAAAAATTGAATTTATATATAAAAATATATTAATTAATAGTTTTTAATCTTGATATAACCACATAAATCATGATCAATGGTTCTAAAACACTACGTCTGAAGCATGATTTTCATGACCTGCCTTATCCAAGATGATAGAAGGGGAAACAATGTTCCTCAACCTTCCATCTTCAGGAGAAGGATAGATGATGGACCCTGATTCCAACATTAAATAGGTCTTAATGTGGAGACTACCATCAATGGAATACAATATAACACAAAAATGAAGGCATTACTCTTTTTACAGAACATGATCCGAATATAAGATGGTATGTCCTAAGAAAAAACAAATAGTAAAAGTAAAAGTAAATAAAAATCCATACCCACAAGAATGATCTATAGTACGGATGATATAAAGTACAACAAAAACTCCAACGTAAATTACCAAAAGAATATAAACTAAGATGGAACAATAACATCTTGTTTCTCGAGATACTAATGTCTAGCATGATATTCAATGTTATTATAGAAATTTGAAAAGTGTTTTGTAGACATAGGGTTAGTATACAAGTATACCTAGTTGGAAAAATATAGCTACTAGTGAACATGTGTAAGAACATACTAATGCCCCTATGAGGGAATAATGTAACATCAATGAGCTTACAAATGAGTACCAACAAGCCCAACTTCACCAAGGCATGCACACTAAACAACACAAGTGAAGTAAAGTAGTAGTATAAGCACATTGATATTTGTGTGCACCACACAACTTTTCTAAAGGGTAACTACATGTTCCTAAAAAGTAACATCTTGATGCTTCAAATCTTAAAATATACAGTCCCACTACCACAACCTTCTTGAACGCACATGGGCCCTCAAACCACACTAAAACCCTCTTATAGACAATCAAGACGCAAAAACCACACCTCTAGCCCGAAGAAACCTATGCCTTATCTGGATGGAACTTGGGGAAAAATCCTAGCCTGTAGACACCTGATCCCTCATCCACAACTATCCATCTCAATGCATCATGGGATACAGTATGCCTAGAACCATTACATCCTACCCAGATGCAGTTTATTTGTAAGAATCATAAGAGGGTGGAAGGTAGAATGTCAATAACCAGACACCCATCATCCCACCCAGATTTTTGGAAAGACACCCTCCCTATGTATTGGTGGTTTTTAACACATGAATCACAACAAAGGTGGGCTGTGTATAGAAATCACAAGAAAATTAAATTAACACAAATAATTAATAAAACACTCGGCCCACCAATGGGTCCCCAGAATGAACACCTTGACCATCCGAAACACCTTAGATGCTACCCCAAAATTCATAATCACACAAACATCCATGGTAAAAATATATCCCAACCTCATATTCATTTAACCATGTTGAATTTATTAATTAAGTGATTAAATTTAGTTTATACTAGCATTACACGGGGAAAATAACCAGCACCTCATCTGCAACCTCCCAAAAGGAGAATACCCTAGTAACCAGACACACTACAAAAAACCCAGTCCCTCCTTTTGTACTACTAACTACCATTCTTCAATGTTATACCACATAATACTTATCTCACAACACAGTCATGTATCCCCATAGACCTATTTTTTTTTATATGTTGTTCCACAACATAACAAGTTCATAACCACACCACAGTCCCACTACCCAAAACCTTTTGATGGCCACAACACAATAAAAGGAATTCCCACTCCCTACAAATCTATACATTCTACAATCAATCAGTCTCTCAAACAAGGATACCAACACTCACCATGTACCACCCCACACTATAATCCCACAACAACTACCATTGATCCCAAAAAAATAATTTTTATCAAGAGGTTTTTTTAATTACTCTTTAAAATAACCACGATGATCACATAACATGTTTGATCATAGGGAATTCATTTAAAAAAGTCATGTATAAATGATTAAAAAATTTCATATTATAGACATTTTTCATTAATTTTGACAAAATTTGATATCACAGCTATGAAAGAAAATACTGCCAATGACCACATTTTTTAGAATGAATACATCCATGATAATATATAAAAGAAACAAGGAAAACTGAATAAAATAGTTGATGAAACATCTATCCCCTCCTAAACAATTATGTTATTAACCCCCTTTAATTAATTGATCATATTACCTTGTTATTTATTTCCTATTTTTAGAAAACTATCCACCCATTATTCAAAAAGAACCATTAGTGCACTCAACCCACATGATTAATAATTAATGAGAGATAGAAGATATCCATACTTGAAACAAGAGGTGGCCCAAACAACATATGCGACATGAATAGGGGATCATGCGTGAAACGAGGAGGAACTCCAAGAAACCAAAATGATTACTTTTGCACTAATGAATGACATATATAGAGAGGAAAACTTAAGATCACTAAGAGGAAAAAAAAACCCACTAGGAAGGGAAACCCCATCCTTTGTAGAGCTAGATCCTGTATTGAAGGAAGAATGGTTCCAAAAGACATTAATCATTGGATCATGGTCATGATTACATAGATTGAATATTGAAATGTCCTTACTGCATTATAATATTATATATATAATTAATATACTATAAAAAACTTTCAAAATGTCAAAAAAAGAATTAAACATGATTTATGTCAAATAAAATGTAGGACTGATGAAATGGGAAAACTTGGAAAAACTAGAAAAAACGGTAATGTATCACCGATCGGTGAGTAGACATCACTAAGCCACTGACAGGAACTTCCATCGTTGAGCCAATGACACATCGACATACTGATGACTCGATCTACCATCGCCCAGACATACCAACTCTTCAACCAACCGACTCCTCGACCTACCAATCCCTTGACATACCAACTCCTCGATGGAATGACGCCTACACCAACTGATATCTTAACCTACCAATACCTCTACCTAGTGATAGCTGAACCAACTAACTCCCTAACATACTAATGTTGATTCTCATGTCTCACAAAGGTCGACGCACTGACATGATGAAAATGCTAATTCAAACTATAATTTTTCCTAACTCTTTTAACGAGTCACTAACATTCCATAAGACACCAATGTTACTGATTTTTTACAAAGGAATGTCCTAGAGGGTTCTTTTCCATAGTAGTTATTCACCAATGATGAACATTAAGAACATGGGTTGAGCCACAAAAATACTTTTATGATCCCAAAATGTGGGTATTAGATCCTTTAACATCACACAGATATATAAAAATCCTTGAGTGAAATGAGGGTAGATTGTGAGATGGGTAATGAAAAGTTGAAAAAAATAATGTGGAAAATTAATATCATTCATCCATCATAAATCTATATACAATAGGGTATAGAGGGAACAAAATTCCCTCCTGGATTCTCCTGAGGTAGAAGAACCCCTATGGAGTTGTTCTAGGTCCATAGGGAACCTACATATAAGGTTAATGTATTTTAATATAGATATTTAAATTAATTAATATCCACAAATATCTTTCTGGTAAAAAAATCATGGTTAAACCAAACCATGTGCCTTTGTTATGCACCTATTTTAAATGTGTATTACAATATCACTTTAATAAGTGTGCATTTTGTAAAATAGTGTCTATCCATGAAAACCCCTACTATTTGTGTTTACCTAATTTTCCCTCAAAGGCATCATGATTTTGAAAAATTGTGTGGCAACCGTAAAATATCCCAGATATTTTCAAATATTTCAAAATACCACCTGATTCACTAACCCAAAACATCCAAAGCATAGTAGTGGGGAAAAAATACATAAAAATAGTATTAGTATGTTACATTTTTTTGGGAGATGGTATTAATAAATTGATCCTAGATTACATATCGTGGTTTATTGTTTGTCAGTTTGTTAAGACTACGAGAAAAATTTATAAGGGTTTATTACATACACTACCCAAACTAGTATGGAAATTGGAAAATATCACCATGTATTCATTTATGAAATTCTACAAAATATCCTAATGAAATAATTATATACAGTTTTTATTGAATCACCATAAAAGTTAAGAAATATTCATCACTATAAAATTATAAAAACCACTAGATTACCAATCCAGAATATGAATTAAGGAATTTTAAATGTTACATGAAGTACCACATTCAATTATATGTGATTGTTATTTTACGGTTAGAATAATTTTATGTAGAATTATTTAGAAATATCATTAATAAGAGTGAATTTTAAGTAACATGTATCATCGTTACATATATTACTAGTCATAGAAAAAAATTCAAAACCATGAGGATATATTGAGATCTTGTTCATAGGATTTTAAGGTGATAATGATCAATACATTTCTCAAGTTGTGTCTTAATACCAAAATAGCATTCAATAAAATATTCAAATGAATCTTTATGATTCCCTAAATTGAAATATGTGTAGAGATCCAAAATTATATAATTAATGTTGACAAATAAGTCCATTGGGGTATGAGATAGAAGATGAAATTAAAAATAAGGTTACATTCAATAAAAACATATCATTTCATCTTTGAGTTGGAAAAAAATGTAGGCCAAAAATTTGTTGCATGATTTTGAATTAGATGTGGGTGACAATGTGTATATAACAATTTATCTATGTTAGAATTTAATTATTTTTTTAATTAAGGAAAAAATAATCCGAAATTATATTAGTCAATTTTAAAGTAATAATCAAATATAAAAAATATCATAAAAGTTGTCACTACCATAAATCATCCCTGAAGTCCCCAATGTGTTCCAAAAACCTCTATTGAGAATGTACATTACTAAATGATGAGATATAGTAAAATTAGAAGTAATATCATTGAATCATAATTATTCTTATGAGGAAATACTATTATCTATTACATAATTAATAGAGAGTGTTATAGTGAACAACTTCAATCTGCTAGTCAATGTTTTGGGGTGAAACCACCAGTTTGAATTATTTATGTGGGAACTATAGGATAGTTTGATAGATAATTATCCATGTTTTCCTTTATAAGACTGACTTTTTATGAGGGTAATTATTTAAAAAAATTATCACAGTTTTTTTAATCAGAATAATTTACATTATATAATATGGTCTACTTTATTATTGACCACAATTAATACCATAATGTTTAAATATAATTTAACATTGTTAAGATAAAAACATGTTCATCGGGTGTTAGAAAATAATATGTTTTTAAAATTATGGAGATTTATTTAACACATATCATAATGAAATATTTCTAAATTATATATTTTATTCTCTAATATTTTCTATTTGGGATCCTTGTGGATTGTGAAAAACATGCATACACCATTTATATTAAATGATTTACAATTATTCCACTCACCTCACTTATAAGTGGAAAACCATTATCCTATCTTCTTCAGACATAAAAAACCTTTTATCAAATTGTATCTAAAAACATCCTTATTGACCAAAAACCATACTTCAATACTTATTTTCGTAAAAAATATAACCTTAAATTATTTTTTGTTCAAGCCAAAAGATGTCGTCAGAAGTATTTCTTACACACCATAACAATGAATTTTAATATATTTCCTCCTCCACCACCTTAAAAAAATTTAAACAATTTTTCTATAATAACATAATTATATTACATATTAATATATTTTTTTGAGTTTTGAAAATTTTCTACAACCATTATAACAATAAAATGGTATGTAAAATCATTCTTTGGGATAACTACAGACTAAAGGCTCACGAACAGATGTAATTTGTTTTCAATCCCCACCTCTCAATACTTGATATAATTATAGATTGAAAATTTACACATTACTGATGATATATTATTATACTTGTGGAATTTATATATCACATATCTCTTAATACTTTACAATCTATGATGATGAGATATTGTCACTCAAGTGCATTACGGACTACCGCACCACGAAGCGATTCGATTCAACACTCATTTGTATAAAAGTAAATTAAAATAATTTTATGGAAAATATATGATATATAAGACTTAAAATTTATTCTATAAATCTAGTATACATTATCCCTTATTTTGATTAATTCTTCGACAAAATTGAAATATTGTTCACGCATATGTACGACTTATTGTCTCCATGAACTGTGTATTTACTTCTATATCTTTAAAAATTATGGATTAATTTAAAAACATTAATAATTGATATAATTTATATTTATTTAATATTTATCAATATATATATTACGTAACAATAATCAAATTAATGGGACCAGAAATAATAAATCAAGACATATAATAAAAACAAATCACTTATTGCTTGAAATGGGACATTAACATGGAATTGTTTAGAAATTTGTAATAAAATGATATAATATATAATATATGTTATGATATATATAATAATTCTTTTGAAACAATTTTTTATTAATAATATATTTTTATAAAATGGGTATGATCATTTACACCAGAATTTGATCTTTAAGATAAGTGAATTTTGTTTATTTTTTATTTTTCCTTCTGGAATATTCCCTATTCACATCACGTTTATTTTATGTGGTTTATATAGTATAAATGAATTAATTTAATTAATATTATATTTAATATTTTCAATATTTACATATCTATTATATGATCTATCTTCTATAGTGTTTATAGCTCAATACATACAACAAAGAAAAGGGATTTTTTTTAAATCATATCATTTTTTAGGATTGTTTATTATTATGGTTATAATGAAAAATTATTATAATATATCTAAATTGAAAGTAAATAATTTTATTCTGTTATGTTTCATTCATGATAATACATTTTTTCCCATAATTTTTCTTTTTTTATGTACTAAATAGTTTATAAGAATGTTTTTAATAAATATAATCATTATTTCCCTCTTCTATTAAAATGAATTTTTCATCCAAACCCATGTTTTCATAAAAAATCATATTTTTTAAAAAATAATACAGATATATTTTTATTTACATTTTAACATATATTTGTGTTTTTTAAAAAAATTATTTTAATACAGTCATCATATGATTATAAATAAATTATACTTGGGATTTTACAAAAATTGATAATAAAATCAACCTTTTATCATGTACAACATGAAGAGAATTCCTCACTATCATGACAAATAACATAATGAATATTTCCTTTATGGTTTCCAAATTATATTTATTAAACAATGTGATTTGGGATTGAGATATATTTTTAAATCAATTGTTCGATGTTGAATGAATATATTCACAATTAAATTATTTATATTATTTTTAAAATTCATTCTCTAATATTTTCAATAAATGGTTTAAATTATTTTTAATTAATTACATGTAATCATTCAAGTATTTTTCCAATGATAATGATTTAAAAATAATAATTGATTTTTTAGTTTCAGAATATTAATTACAATGAAAAGTTATTATTATCCAGAATTTTTTTATATGATATTTATACATCTTTTTATATAATTGATGGAATCTATTCTTATCACCTATGGAATACTCAGGATGTAATCCATGGATACATTTCTTATTATTTATTTGAAGGTTTTTACTATATTATTTTATGGTTTTTAGAAAACCAGTATCTCTTACATGTGTTATGTGTTGTGGAAATACATTTTAAACAAATTCATTTTAACATCTTATTCCATGATTAAATTATAAAAGTAGTAATGAACCATCCTATTTTCCACATATTATTATATTAATAATTTATTATAAAAACTTTCTCATATAATGGGTTATGATATGATGAATATAATAAGATCTTATCGAATAAATATACAATATTTTCATTATGTGATAGGTGATACCTACATATCACTCCAGTTTATTTGGTTGTGATAAAAATCCCATAAGATATATTAGACTACAATATGGTGTGACTAAAATTAAATAAAGGAAGTTTTCCAATATGATGGTATTGAGAGTAAGCGTTGGCTACTATGAATGTGTGGGTTGTGAACCCATTTCACTAAGAAAGACACATAAATTTTCCTTGAATACTATGAAAATGATTTTATATTATTATGTGTATTCCCTAAATATATTCCTTATGGATATATCACGTTCTCATGGATCATGTTGTCTTATTTATTTATTATTCATTAATAATGAAATGAAAATATTTGTGGATTAACTCAAGATTATGCTCATTGACATAAATGTTATGCTTCTTATAATATATGCTCATGTTTTTAAATCATTATATTCATTTTATGAAAATATATCTTTTTTTACACCATTAGAGAATATGATATCTCACTTTATTATGTTTCATTTCCCCAATTTATAATGAAATACCTTATGTTTGGTAATTCATAAGAGGTTTATAGTAATTATTTAATTAGTTAGAGACGTTTTAGTTCACATTTGAACTAGTTTCTTATTTTGATATGTTTATAAAGAAAATATACCTTTATGATACTTAGGTGATTTTTTCTATAATTTATGAACATTAATCTAATTTTTTCATCTATATATGAATAAATTTTTTTTTCTTTAATTATAAAACTATTAACATTTTAGTGGGTTATTCTATAATGAAATATTTATGAAACTCAATTCCATTACATGGCATATGATTTTATTAATGTTTCATTATCTTACCTCTCAAATATCCATGTTTGTCACTATTTTATGGTTGGACATAGAGTTATATTTTTCTAAAATAATTTGACAAATAAGAGTATCTTTTGAGATTGACATGACTAGAATGGGGACTGATAAAGGTTTAGTAAACAACTATAAAAAATACAATGGTCTTCAGAGTGAATGTCGACTGCTACGATATTTTAGAGAGTGACCCAATTCATGATTATAGTTTTGGAAATGTTCATAGTCCTCAATATGAATTATTTTCTAGGGTTTATTTGTATTTTTTAAATATATATGGTATAACAATATTATTCACTCTTGATTAATTTTAACTAATTTTTATATGATTCATGTTTTATTACTTGTATAGTTGTATTGTATTTCTCAAGATTATGATCTATGATATACATTGTATAAATTTTAAATTTTATAATCAAAATCTAATATTATTATTATTTAGTTAAATTTATATTAGTATTTATATCTCCAATGTTTACCCTTAATAATAAATTTTTCTATCCCATTCTTAGGATCCATTCCCTAGGTTATGAAATATTAAATAATGTACGATATTTATTATAATTCTTATTATTATGAATAACATAATTTAAAATAATTTAGTTCACTTATTTAAATATTTTTGTATCCATTTTTTGATGATATTGTACATATAAGATTCCAGGGAGGATGATTATTTTATGTAATGAATATTTATATAATAATATGTAATATCTATGTATGAAATTTTTTGATCACTCTAGAATATATTTAAATTAACCATATTTTAATGAATATAATTGGAATTCCCATATATTTCATAACCATATTTATAATATCCATATTTTATGATTATATGTTGTCTTTCCAAATCATTTACTGAATGATTTCAATGTTTTCTTGGTATAATTATTAATTTAGTTTATATAATTTTTATAATCCTTTCTATTTTCATGTATTCTTAATCATTATATTTATTTATCTGTTTATCATTATTATGTTTGAAAATGATCCTGGATATTTTCATATAAAACATACATGAATTTTTTATAAAATTTATTTTAATTGCAAATAAAATTTAGAAGTAAGTATTTTATTGATGGTGCGAATTAATTCAATGACTTTTGTACATATTTTTTCTATCACAAATTTGATTTAATAATGTCTATTTAGTTCATTATATATCTTACATGGAAGTTTTTCTGATATTTTTTCATTCGTCTTGAATGGATAGAGAAAAATATGTTAAAATTATATATATAAATATTATTAATAATAAAATCTAGATTAAAACATATTGTATCACTCCCATTATCAACCCCATCCCTATGTGATTACTTATTATAATTAATATGATAGTTTATTTACATTATTATTTCACTCTTTCTTATACAGTTATAATGTCAATAGGTATATGAAATTATTTTCTATTTTTAGCATTCATATAGTTTTTTTATAATTAATTTTAAGATATATTCCACCTTATGGCATTGAATACATAGAAACAATTAATACCAATTTGATTTAAAACAAATTAACCACATACTATTAAATAATTTTTATGATAAATTAAATTCAATAATCTTAAAAATATTTAGTTAAAATGTAATTATCTTAGTAAATTAATTTTATAATAAAATAATAATATATAATTTAAATTATCATTAATAACCTATTAATGTAATTATAATCCAGTCATTCTGTGGGATAACATTAATAAATAAATTAACATGTAGTGACCTTAATATCCTTTTAATTTTTAATCTATATAAACAAAAACGTTTCATATCATCAATAAATTATTAATAAAATTTTAAATCATTTTTCTTTTTATTAAATAAAAGAATAAGAGTACTAGAATCATTGGAACTAATTGATTTTTATAATGATACAAATGTTTTACACCATAAAACATATCATAACCTTCGGTTAAGAGTAACATTGATTATGATATAAAATAATGGGAAAGGCTAATTGACCATGTACCTTATGTGTGTCTCATGACCTAGAAAAACATAAATACTGTTAAATGAATATATAATACATTTCTAGTATGTCCCATCATAATATATTATGTTTCGGAGTGAAACATTAAAATTTAAATATATTATGAAGAAAAAAAAATTGAAAAGATACAATACAAAGTATGATTCATAGTAGAATCATATAGTATATTATGATTATTATTTATAGAAGTTCCCACAATGAGTGGGGAAAATGAAATTTTATATTTTATTTCTAAATTGGAATAACATATATAATTATACATAATATAATTATTTACAAGGACATAATAATCAATCATATCATAATTGAAAAGAGATATAAAGAAATTTCTGTTTTCAATAGTTACATAATAATGTTTGATTTCATGAAGAACAAAAATATAAAAAAACAAATTCACATATACATATACGTATTTAAATATTATTTTAGTAAATTTATTAATACATAATTATTAAAAAGATTTAAAAGGAAGTCAATAATTAAAATTAAACTGGAAAAAAAATTAAAATACGGATTGAACCCCATGTGAATGGACTAATTAATGTAGAAATTTTCTTTATATATTTAATAACTATATTAAAATTATTAATTAATTATATAAGATCTACTTTTATATATGTTGTTGTAATTTTTTTCTTATACAAAACCCCATTTTAGTTAATATGTTTTTATACATTTTTCAGGATTTTTTTAAATAATCATAGAGTAGAATTATTTGATTGATTTTTTTCATAGATTAATTTTACAATTTCGAAGAGTTTGAAGTTAAAAAATAACAGAAAAAATATAATCCTTGGATTATGATCCTTAAATTGTCTTGTATATGATCTAAATATATAAAAACTATATTTTATTCGTAGTAATCATTCAGTTTTAGGAATTTAAATTGGCTTTGATGTTTTATACATATTAATATTAATATCTCTATGAATATATAAATAATTTATCTTCAAAATTAATATTTTTTAATTATTAAATAAAATAATATATGAGTTTATATTAATGAATAATAACTTAGATGGTGGTATATACCTAATATAGTTATAGTGATGTTTTAAATAACATCATTACTAAAATAATTAAGATACATTATATATCAATGCAGCATCATGATTTTAGAACTATTATATAGTAATGATACCATAATAGTATATAATGTGTTTTTTGAGGAGTTATAAGTAAATAAACATTTAAAGTAAAATATATTTGAAATTGTTCCATAATTATTAATGAATATATGAATTAATCCTTATGATTTTTATGGAATACATTTATATGTGACCAATACTATAGACATATAGAAAACTATTTTTTTTGTAGGATATAGATTATTACCAATTATTAAAATGAAGATGATATGGGGATAGAGTTCTTGAATAAAATCATAAATATTTTATTATTTTTTTCAAAATAATGTAATGAAACATTTCATGATACTAATAAAAGAGTTTTAATTTGAAATTCATATTTTCATTATTTGATCTATTTAAAAAAACTGTAAGTAAATTATTGTTTCATATCACATAGAATATTAAAACTAATACATTTAATGTCCACTAAAAAAATTAGTCAACTAATGGATACCAAAAAAACAACTATCATTTTTTTGATGAGTCAGATATTGAGGTCAATTTAATATATTGAAATTGGAAATGAATGTAATTATTTAATTTAATTGTAGACATAATTTTATTTTTATTTTAGGTTACACAATGAATGTATTTTTATTAATTTACACATATAGATATGGTAGTTTTATTATGTTATAACCCATTTTATTATTTAATGATAACTAAAAATATAAACATCATACCATTGATATATTATTTAATTAATGTTTCATATTCACTGATTGTATATTAAAATTAAAAAATTTTATTTCCGAATTCCAAAAGTAAATAAAAAAAAATCAATAAAATTGTTTCAAATAAAAATTTTACATTGATAATAAATGATCTTAAACCACGAATAATGAATGAACAATGATATATAATTATTCAAAATATATTATTTCTACGTGATTAAATTAATTCATGGAAAACGACCTCAAATATTATATTCCTCCCTCTATAATAAAATTAAACAACAAAAACTATTATTATCTATGTAATATGGAATTAGTCTCATATTGAATATTGAATTATCCAAAAAGAAATTTATTATTTTTTCTTCATACTGATCATGAAAATAATTAAAACAGTAACCAAAGCTGAAAACTAACTTGTTATTCAAGGTTTCATTCAAATAAGTATCTATATATAAATTTTATAATATTTTCATATATTGGGTAGTGTTTATAAATATGTAAATTGAATCATAGTCTAATAATAATCACTATCTATTGAATGAAAAATAAAATAACATGACAACCAATCAAGGAATAGGACAAAATATATTAGTAAATGTATCCACTTACAAATAATTGTTATCATAAATTAGTTCATTTTAATATTTATTAAAATTCAATTTCAATGTTATCATGATGAAATTTTGAGATCTACTAAATCCCAAATATAAATAGAGAAAAAAATGTTACCTTGGGTTGAATATTAATTATTGGGGGTTCCTTTCATTAATTTGTGAATATATGATTTAAATTAATTTGAATTTCTTATATCATAGTATACAAATTTATTCATTTATTCCTTTCATATAAATATATATTTTTTATTATTTTATTAAATTTTTTATATTTATACTATATTTTTTTAATTTATATTTATGTTAAAATATAATTTTTTCTAATCTCCCTAATTGGGTTTTATGATATGAGGTAGTTAAATTTACAATCTAGAACTGAGAATCATTTCCAATATTAAAATTGGTGTTGTGGGAAATGGGGAATGGGCCCCCCTACGATCATATTTGTGATGGTATAATGATTCCAACCAATTTATAATCATAATATTTAATTATAATGTATTTATCATGAAATCTGTGTAGTAGGTCAGGTCCTAAGAGGCCTTTGTGTCAATAAGATCTTGATAATTATCATAATTCAGTCCTTTTTGTAAATATTGATTGCATTGTAAATTATTATTGTATTATTGAGTCTGATATAGATATACTAATTGGGAATACCCATATGTTTTACCTAATAAATAAAATCACTCTAAAGTGGAACTATTATATTTTAAATACTGATCTTCCAAAGGTACTGGCCAAAATAACATCTTTTATAAGACAAAATTTACATAAATCTATTAATAATATAAATTATATAAGAAATATTTATACCCATATCCCAGTGGTTCTATAATAAATTATTTCTGTGTTGTATAATACATACATAATAATAAATCATTATCCAACAATAATGTAATCAATAAATAAAATATGAGAAAAATGGGTATCAGACATGAATTATGAAATGGGTTCTATGTATCATAATCAATTCTTTATTGTGGGAGTATTTCTGACTAATAGATAATTCACGAGGAAAAATAGGTATTACATTAATGTTGGAAATTGATATTAATGATACTATATATATAGAATATTTATTAATATTTTATGATCATATATGGTTCTTTATTTTCTAAAAAACATATCGCTAATTGAGATGATTAAATAATTTTAAAATAAGAATTATACATTAGATAACCATGAGTAATATAAAATAATTGAAGAGATCATTTTATTGATCGATGAATGTATTAAATCATAGGATATTTTTTATTGATTCTAAAATAGAACTCATAGATTATAATGTAAATTTTATTACCAAACCATGGTAATATTAAAAAAAATTGGATGAAAATTATTTTATATGTTTTGATATTTTGATAAATTAGTTTTATAGATCATATGTGTTTCAAGTTACTAATGAATTAAAAATTTATTATATATGTAATTTTTTTAAATATCTACTATGAATATAATTTTCATATTAAAATTACTATATATAAGTATGATCTAACAAGTATCTTTTTAATATGTAAGAGTATATCTAAAAAGTTTATGTGCACATTAAACTAACAATTTTTTATATTTTTTTAATGTGAAATTGTGAAATTATTCATTAATTATAATAATTCTTGTAATTTTATAATGGTAATATAATTGTTTATAGAAGACCTAAAACCTCATGTTTCACTCATAATAGAGAAATAAAATATTTTCTCTAAATGTAAAAGGGTTCGAAATGATAATTTTTTTAATGAATAGATTATTTTAGATGAGGTGATATTATGATAGATATCATATGAAAACCTATCAATAGAAAATTTTGATTTATTATCATCAAGGTGGGGATGATTATGCCTAATATGTATATAGAAATTAATAATGAATTAGTTTTGGTAATACATCTCATTCCATTAAACATGAATTTAAATTTGATTTTTAAAAATCAGGTGAAGGCTATGATAAAAAGAGTAGGATCGAATTTATTTTTTAAATAGAGACATCCAAAAAGATAATTGATATTTATAATATGTCAGTTGATGATTTTATTTTTTAAATGATGATAAAATATAGATTACTATTACAATCCTCAATCAATCTACATGTTTTGCGTATGAATATTATTGAAGTAGAAGGTGTGTTCCATGATTGAAGGACCAAACCTGAATGGTTTTAATTTATGTTTTTAAACACATATGGAATAACTAAAGTAATGTATTTTTTGAGAATTAATGGAAATTTTAGATTCTAATAGGGTTATTGTTGTCATTGAAGATAATGATAGAAAATTATTTATGTGATGTCAAATATGTAATTTTTTCACATTTTCAGAAAAATTAAAAGTTTTTATAATTGTTTTAAGAAAATAAATATCACAGAATATATCATGGACGTAAAATATATTGTCATTAAAATTATTCAATTTTTTATACACTAATTAAATAATTTATTAAGAGATCCAGAAAAAATATAAGTTTATTTTTTTCTTAAATATTATATTTTGGAATTCAAAAATTTTCATACTAAACACAATCAATTAGAATATAAAATATTCATTTACAATCATTCCATATTAGGGAAAAATAAATAAAATTATCCTAAAGTAAAAATAAAAAACCAATCTAAACAACCAAAAATGGAATATAACCAAATATGAATAAATTTACTAAAACCAAACCATACATAATTTCAAAAAATCTAACAAAATAGAAATTATGGTAACCAAGTTGAACCAAACCACACTAAAACAATTCAAATTTAATGATAATAAAATAATATTATTTAATATAATGTAACTCAATGTGAAAAAATGAAAATAATTTTAAACATATTACACTCATCCCAATTAGTACTGAAAACCCCTATTAAACTAAAAAATTGAATTGAGATATATTAAATAGATCTAAACTGAAGAAAATATTTACAAATATAATGAATCAAAAATAAATTAAATTGTATGAAGAAATTCATTTAGTGGATGGGGGTTTGTATGCTCCTCAAAAAATTTAACCTAACCAAATTTTCAATGCACATGAAATTCAAACTTGATAAAGGACATAAATCATGGAATAAGAGTGACCTAAAAAAGATCTGTCATATTTTCGATATTTAAAATTTGTAGATTATTATTATTGGTTACATTCAAATTATTTTCAACAAGTAAATAAGAATTATAAATAGTTTGTACTTTCGGAATCATTTTCAATAAATGTGGTGTTTTTTATGAAATTATGATTTGGTCATAAAAGTTAATCCATTTACAATGAAATAACCCTATTATCACCAAGGTATAATACTCCATAGTTCCAATTGAGAATCTTTGGCATTCTATAGTACTCTATGATCTTTCCTCATGTTCATGTATTCTGATCAAGAAGGATGACCTTAGAATTTGTGGTGATCTATTCTTATACAACCAAATTTTGGTAGAATTCAATATTGATATAAAGATTCTAGAGGTTCTAAATCATGGTTCCAATTATAGGATGTGTTAATTCAACGAATTATATGAGTACAGACCCCCTTTAGTGATGTTTTCATAAAAGTTGTAGATTCCATTTACATGTTTTGGGATATCTAAATGAAATTAATGATTCCACTTTATGATATATTACAATTGAAAGATGAAGGAAGTTCCAAAATAGGTTAGTCTATTGATTATGAAAATTGTGAGAATTATGGGAATGAAAACAATTTTATTTTCTTAGTTTTTTCTAGTTCCTATTATTGTTATTTCTTATACTTCTATGATTTTTTTGGAATATGCTTCTACAAGTGATACTGATGTTATTTCTAAGCATTCCAGGAAGGGTTATTCCAATGATGGTGTCCCTTTTTTGAATATATTCTTCAAATAATCTGTTCACGGGGTTCAAATGGATTATATGGATCATAGAATGTAGCTTTGTTTAAAAGTTCTTTTAATTAATTATATATCTACGACTTATATTCACTCCATTCCTCATGTTATAGGTAAATGATTTTCAGCTGAGTTGATTTGTATTGACATACCAGTTGAATAGAGTTATCTATATTCTCTAAGTACTATGGATGGCCCTAAATATTCAATACACAAATAATGGGATAATCTTACTTCATTATACACCCCTTTGGATGATTCTTAGGGGATTACTCACTATTTTAAAACAACTATATTGTAGGATCATAACTGACCTAATTAGGTAAATATTAAATTCTATAATTTTTAATGGACATAGATATATCTCTATAATGGTTCCCAATACAGTGACTCATCCTATTCTTTTGAAAAAAACATTGCATTAAAAATGATGACTACAAGTATTACTAAAAATAATTCCACTAAACTATTATTAATTATCATATACCAGCAATATATTCAAATGTGAGTTTAAATGGATTGAGTGATGAAAAATTTATCCACAACACCTCACGTAACATGTTTAGTAATTTCTCTATTCACAAGGACTAGAAAATAAGTGTACATACAAATGTTGGAAATTCTAGTAATTCATATAGAGAAAAGAAATTTATGGGGAATAATTTATGGAATTACAATTATAAATATTGTTATAAAAAATAATTATTTAAAAATTACAAGAGTGTATCTAACTCTGAAAGGAAAAAAATCAGTTTATAGGTACCTGTACACAAAAAATATATTGTTAATTTCTTGAACAAAATACAATATACTAATTCGGATATTCTTGCTTGGAAAATTGGGCCCTCATTTAATTGGTGTTAGTAATGGATCAACATTTGATAAAATATGTTTGGTTTTTTCTCACTATTCAATTAGAAATGACTCTACCCAAAGTTTTGATGACTAGATGGTTATTTGTGAAGTGAAACCGAATTATTTAAATTTTATTTGTCTTTTGTCTATCCAAATAAGATATAAAAATACTTAATGAATTAATATTAATAATTTAATAATAATTGTGGAATAATTTATAAACCATGGGTGGTCCTTGGGGATTTTATAATCATTATTTACACTAGTACTAATATGGTGTTGTCAACTCCACAATCTCACTAGGTAAATTTAGGTACCACATAGAGGTGAATATATTTTTTGAGATAAATTTTTTCATAGTAAAATATACATTTTACATATTAAACATAATTAAAAATTATTCAATGAATATTGTTTGTTAATTCACTAATTTGATGGACCATTATAGGTGGAATTATATTTCTAGAAATAATCCTTATATTGTCAATTACATTCATCAACCTATTCATGAAATTCTTGGGGGTAGGTTTATTAATTTTCTTTATTCATTCTACTACAAAAATACTTGGGCATCCTAAGATGAATGTGATAGGAAAATCAAAGGGATCAGAAATTCCATTAATTTTGGAAATGTGGCAATGTAATGTATCCTGGATATGATCATATTTGAATACAATCTTAACGAAAGGAGTACACACACCATAAGAAACATTTTTAATGACATAAATTCACTTGAATCCTATCTTCATTATGTGTCAAAGACTAAAAATAATGTGGAGATTACACCAAATTGATATGAAGGGATTTCCCTCACATAAAAAAATAATAACATTCACTAAATGAAATAAATTGTTCAAAAAATAAAAATAAATATCAAATAGAACATGGATGGTGATAAGAACTCAATGTTTTGATATTCCGTTTCTTTATGTTAAAAAATCATGTATCCCTCTTTTTTTGAAATTTGATTGAAACATCAACCAGTATAAAGAGTTACTTGGAAAAAATAATCTCTGAATACAACATTATTTGTAATAAAAATGTAATTTATTGTAAATTTATTGATTTTTTTATTCCCAATCATGTCAATACTAAAGATAATTACATTATCTATATCATTCCTCTTGAATATTAAATCTAGATTACTATTTTAGTCAGAATATCATTTGTTTATTATGAATGAATTGATTTTATAATTTCATATTCTAGAGGTGTTTGTATGTAATATAGGTTTCTTATTATAAACAGGAATCCTCATTATCCATTAATAGTTATATTAGATTTTGCCTCACTAATGAATTATTAAATAGTATACCAATTATTTAATATTAGTGTGATATTTTGTTTTTCAGACATATTTTTAATTATCATTATCTATAAAATAATTCAGAATGTTTTACGTAATTTGATTTCATTTATTTATAAGTATATAATTTCATATAATCAGTTTGGGTTTTCCAAAGTTAGGATTATCCTAGGATGTATTGGTATATCTTCTATGTCTTGTTAATTTCTAATAATTTCTTATATGGGTGGTAACAATACTCTCAATATTTATTTTAATAATTATTTTGACACAATGGAATGGAATTTTTTATAAAATGTTCATCATTGTTATGGATTCATTTTTACTACCATTGTATGGGTGACATATTTATTTTCATTAAAATAAGTTTTAGTGCTCATTAGTGGGTTTTATAAAGGATACCATACAATATATCATGGTTTTAGAGTAGGTGACACTATTTCAGTTCAATTATTCTAAATTTATAAATATATTCTCAATAAAATTTTAATTCACATGGTGGATCAAAGTATGTTATAACCCATTCCTCCATCTAAGGATTTTTAATCTCATTATCATTCTCTATATGTAGATAGAATCAATATATTCTTATATGTAAAATAGATGAAGATTTATAATCCTAAGGATACTATTCATCAAAAAGAAAAATTCTCATGTTATTTTATCACTTAGGATACATCATTTTTTTTACATTTTAATGGGGTGATCAATGCTTGAAAGACTATTATTCAAATGATAATTGGAATCATAAAGGGTTCCATTACCTTCAGTTTCCCCCATGCACCTTCATTAGGGGTCAGAAAAAATCTAGTTGTTTTTTAAAACACGATGAATATATTAAAAATATACTCTAATATTAGAAAGGAAATTAACTATCAATATAACTTCCTATTTCACTTTTCAAGTATAAATTCATCAATATGTTGGTGTACTTCATTAAAGTTAATTTATGTCCTATGGGACAATCAAGAGATTAAATTTTTTGAATTAAAAATATAGTTTGGTGTTGAATTATTGTTGAGTCATAAATGGTAATGGTTCATTGAATAAAAATTATCTTTCTCTCCAGTAGTGCAATTTGTATCATGAGATAAATCATTTTAATGATGCTATTTAATCAATATTCATATTGAATCTGAAAAATAGTTCATCCAATGCATTGGATTTCTTAAATAATAAACTTCTAGTCAGACTGAAGTTGGGGAGTACATCTTATATAGTATAATATGAATGGTATTCTATCAAGTAATCATATTCAAATTTTATGAATTGATCCAGATGGATTTACATAAAACCATCCAATCCGAAATTATGGGTAGAAAATTGGACTGAAATACTTCAGATATTTATGTTTATGCCCCATGATAATTTCTCAGGTTCCAAGGTTTGAATTGTTGATTTTGTTGAAAACCCCAATCTACATATATATGATGAAGTTACTGAGAACATCATAGATTATACCTTTTCTCCTTGGGAGGGAGTTCTCATCATTGAAACAAAATAATGGAAACTTTAATAATAATTTTAATTACCTATATTATTCCACGCACTCCACATTGATGTATACAAGACTAATCATTTCTATTAGGACTAGACATATCCCATGATACTCACACTAATATTGAAATTGGACCATAATCATATTGTTAAATATTTATGTTAACAAGGGTTATATAATTCCCCATGATCTAAACATATCCTATATTATAACCATTAAAAGGACAACGACCACCTATTTCTCTATTGTTCCTTGGATTCTACAATCATCAAATTTATTTTCAACTTACTCGAGCAACAATAGTTGATTGTTTATTTGATATTTTTTATGTTTCAACAGGGTTATACATCTCTTCTACTAAATAATACCAAACTTTTTCATAGGGCAATGTATGACCTATTGCATATAATTTTGCATGGATGTAATCTTTTAATCCATTGAAATATCTCTATCATAATTAAATTGGATATTGAAGGAATTATTGTTATAATTATATAACCATATGTTATCCAAAACAGTTTGTTTTAGAATATAAATCACAATTAAATGTTCATATAAGTCTTTTAATTATTAAAATATACCAACATCATGATGAAATATTTGATGTTATTTTTGTAGCACCCACTTTAACACAAGATTAAAATTATTTTTAATGGAACATCTAAAGGGAATCATATGCCCTCTGGCTGCAATTCTTTTATGATCATAATGTTAGGATCCTTATGTTATTAATCTCCCATGCGGACTCGAAACATCGCTTGATGTAGAAATACAATGACCAATCGTTGTTGTCTCCTTTTAAAAATAAAAATACTTGAATGATTTATGGACTAAAATAGAATTCACTATACTTATTTATCACAACCACTTATTGAGAATCAAATTTTTTCATAGACTGTGATCGTAAAAAAGGTATTGAAAAGGATAATTCATGGATTGATTATCTTTCTTCTTATTTAATTTTTATTTTTGATAGACACTTCCATAATATATCATATTTTTGACTCATGTAATTTTATTTCATTAAATATGTTTTATTTTTCCATTTGGCCAAGAACCAACTAAATGAAATTAATCCAAAAAATATATATCTAACTAGACTATAATTAACCCATATACAACTGAGTTGAAACCAATTAAACTATACACAAATAAAATGACACATCATAAATTGACATAAATCATGATGAATTTGATCCTATAATTCCACAACAACCATACCCAAAATGAACTGAACGAACCAAAATTCAATCGAACCTAATAAATTTAAATATACGTAAATCAGTATGAATGGAGTCCATCTAAAAAACATAAAAAAATATATAAATATATAAATTAATCCAATTAAAAAAAATCAGGAGTAATTGATCTAGACTATGTCATATATAAAAATAAATTAATATGATAAATTGTAATAAATTGTATTTGAATGAAAAAAATTATCATGTCATTTCTTGAAAAACTTTATAATCAGAATTATATATATTTAGTAACATTAATTTAAATCCAATAACATTGAAAAATTAATCACAATTACTATCATAATTAATATTTATTTAACATAATTTTTTCCATCCTTTACTGGTATGTTTTTTATATATCTAATACAAATAAAATATGAAATGGATTATAATTTTTTTTAATATAAAACAGAAATTTTTATAACCAAATTTGGTTATATAATTATGTAAAAATCATTATACTCTCAATTTAATATATATTATTGTTATTATCAGTATAAAATTTTTGTAAAATAAATAAACATTATATCACTATTATTATGGGGAATTTAATGTGTAACAAAAATGATAGTGAGAAGAATAAGTAATAAAATATGAGAAAATGATACTTCTTTGATGTTATGATTCACATTATGGTGTTAGACAACATAATTTGATTCACGATGATCTTTATCTTGTGATATAAATCCTAAAAAACATTTTTATATCAATTATTTATATTTAAAATCAATTTTTAATGTTTATTACATTATTTTTTATCATCACAAATATATAGTTTTTTATATAGGTCAATATTTTAAGTGGAAGAAAACATTTATGTGTCAAATTTAATACAGGAATGGAATAACCATTAAATTTAAATATATAATTTTGTCATTATGGACATTATATTTTAAAGGGCAGACATTAATGGTGATGTTTTTCAATAGCACCTATATGATATGAAATTATCCTTTCAATGATTCATGTATAGGTCTCTCTATAAAATTTAAAAGATACACTCATATAGATTAGCAACAAAGTGGTACACGAAACCATTTCTCTGTATTGGACACTTGAATTAATTTTCATCATAGTTTATAAATAAAAAATTAAATTTTGTTACTGATAAAAAATTATACCACTAAATTGTTATGTGGAAAAAATTAATTTTTAATAAATCATTAGAAAAAATATATGAAAAAATTTAAGATTTTATTACCAATATAAATGAAATTTAACATAATTAGACAACACAAAATTAAATTGAGATTAACCAAATTGGTAAAACTAACACTATTTAATATATATCATATATTTTAATTAAAAAATTTTAAACGTGGGCCGAAGAAAAGTACATGAGTCATCTCGTGTTTTGGAGTCATAGTCTGCCAAAAATTGTGAAGGTATTTATTAGAATCCTTTTTTAATTTAATTTTGATGATTCTTAAAAGAAAGAAATAATATAAGATTTATTTTTAATAAAAATCATCATAAGTTTCATTCTAAAACATAAAATTTGATTAATAACATCAATTGAGTACTCTTAAAATGTGAAATATTTTCTTTATAATTGTTATCACGCACTCATTCATGAATGGTATACCCTCAAAATCCATTCGAACTCTACAACCCAAGCTACTATACGACTCATGATCATGTGATATCTACTGCTCAAAAAATAAAATTAAATGTGAATCCCTCAAAGCCTCACAATCGAGAAAATTATAATGATGTTTTTACTAAATAATTAAATCAGATAAATAATATAATAAAATATTACTCAATATAACTAATTTTATTTACAATATTTTTACCCATGAATTCATCTTTTATTTCTTTTGAAGATGTCTCTTGGAGAATTCTCTAGTGTAAATGATTTCATAGTACATACAATCATAAATAAAAAACTCCAACATTTTATGCCGATTTTTCAATTGTTTATTGTAATTATTATATTAAACCATGATTTATTTGTTGAATTTCCAATCCTCAAACAAGTGTGTACACCCTCGCCTCCAAGTAGAAGACAATTCCCTGAATGAAAAAACAAATATTATTTCAATAAATGATATAATGAAAAACAAATGGTTAGAACCCAATACTATAATAGTATAAATATATCCATGGTAGGTTGATTAGTGGGTACTAATAAATCCATAGGATCTAAAAGACAGTTTATCCATATAATAACATTGTAACCTAGTGACTACTAATTAGTCATAGAATGTGTCTGAGTAAAACTCGAAAGTTCATGAACATATATGTTTAGGGACATATAATAATAGACTAATATTCTATAATTAAATTATATAGAAAATTATAATATGGAAGACAAATATGAGAACCCATGAATTACGGGAAATAAATACCATTTGGATCACATGTAAATGATGGAGAAAATATTGGAATTATATATATCATTGGTGCATTTAAAGACACAATGGAATAATAAATTTTCATAGATTATATATATATTAAAGAAACTGAGCATAATTGTGTGTGAAGAGTTGTTTGAGTAGCTCTAGTAACCCCTCATCCCCCACCTTTCATCATCTAGTTGAGGACCAGTAACAGTAGGTTAACTTAAGAATAGTTTTCTCCTAGTTGGGGGATCCAGATAAGGTGTTAAAATCTATATTAATCAAATTTTATTATAGGTTTTTGTTTTATATATTTAGAATATAATACAGACAACAAGAAATAGAATAAGAATACCAAAATCCCTAATTATGTTATTGTTTTCTGATAACAACTTTTTCCATTTATCACTAATTATATTCATTTCCAACATTTAAAAAAATATTCATATATTTATAAATTCATAACTATTTAAATTGGGTATGTTTATTTTTGTTATCGTCTAATATAGTTCAATTATATATTCTAAAAAGAAACACAATGAATAATGAAACTAGTGTATAGTGAAAATTATCATGAAGTTAGATTTTGATACAAATCATTTACAATCTAATGTAATGAAATTTTAATAGTACCATCCTTAATATCCCAAGGCGAGATAATCCAAGTGAACTGAGCAAAAAAAAATAAATGATTCTATATATTTTCCAACACCAAATAAAGATTATAATAAACTATAAATATTAAACTATTGGGGTCGTGATATGTAATAAATTGAATGGGGACTGTGGGGACTATTGTATTTTCAATTTTATCATCACCATCATCAAAAATATTTATTTGGATTACTTATATAATGATACCAAATTTAGGTCATAGATGAATATTCACATAATCATCTTCCATTAAGTATGACTAAATTTATTAATAATATGTAGCAATAATTTTTCAAATTTCAATAACTAGAAATCTATGATCATTAATAAATGTTTTTTGTATTGTCATTGAATAAATCTAATTTCATTTTGTCAAAGTTATTTGAAAATAAAATTAATAATCCAATATTCACATTTTCTCAACATGTCTATAAAAAGGTACATTTTAAAATATTGTTATAATATCTGATTCACTGAAATAATAGTCATTTTAGAAGTTTTCATAACACATTCATGTTGTGTTCTAATGTATATTTCATGTTCAGTGATAATTAATTTTTACCTACTGGTAACAATTGATAAGAACTCACAAACAACAGAATTATTACCAAAATAAAAATACTGTATTTGTTAATATTTGGAGCTAGTAGGGGTAGTCAATTACTATAATATTTATTAATAATAAAATTAATTATATATTAATTTTAATAATATATTGTAGTATTTATGCTACCTTCAATTTGAACCATGTATGAAACTCCATACTATGAAATGTATAACTACATATCAATGATAAAGAATAATGATTTCTATTTACAATTATATTATGTTTTCTGTATAAAAAAATTAAAAATATTTTAACAGATGTGTACAATTACATGAGAAAATATAATATATTCTTTGTCAGATTACTTACTAGATGTTTTTATTGAACAAATCCGCATAAAAAACTGTGTGATGTTCCATCTCCCACACATCACCGATTAGTCTAGTCAATGTATGTATATAATATTCTTGACCAATCCAGACCATTGATTTATTAAAATCTTATTCTTGAATTGTTACGTGATATCAATGTTACATACTTCAACTGTTTGAAAATTTTTATTATGTATAATGTTCTCCAATGGTTGGTCAAAATGGTTTGTCAGAATGGTGTGTTTGGATGGTGATTCATGAATGGTGGGATGCAATAGTAACTTGTGATAGTGACTCACATTGGTCACTCACAATATTATCTCATGATGGTGACTTGTGATGGTGACAGGAAATGGAATCATGTGATGGTGAATCTTGATGGTGACTCACAACATTAGCTTCCAATGTTGACTCACTCTGGTGACACACACTGGTGACTTGTTGAATGGTACCTTATGGAACAGGGACTCGCAAAATATTATCTCCCCAAACGATGGCTTACCGAATGGTTACTCACTAAATGGAAGCTCCCCAAATGGTGACTTGATCCAATTACACACAAAGGTGACTTTACAAATGGTGATTCTTCAAAGTAGTTTTTCCTTTTTTCCAGCTTCCTTGTTTTACCCTTTTTATGTTTATATTGTCAAAAAAATGAGTCCAATGCTACATTTAAGTGATTTTGTATCCATTTAATGGGTTATGTATCATATAATTAAATTACTGAGAGTTCGGTGGATATTTAATTTGTGAAATCACATAATCATGAGTAGATCTGATATAAATGAAAAATTATAGATGTAAATAAATTGGGGTATTGATTATTATTTCCATGGCCTGAAACACGTTTCTCATTGTTAAATTCTTTCCTTCTTGTTCTCTATTCATATAAGGCACCCATAAACATTATCCCCATGGGATTAATTTTACCATTCTTATTATTTTGGTTCTTTTTTTCCATAAAAGAATTTCCTAATGCATGGGCACCCCCATGTTTGGGCTTAATAATAAAGTTCTAATCGTGTCTCATACTATATAGGTTTTCATTCCTATTTAATAATTTTTCATCATGTCGAATGGGTATATAGTTTTTTAACAGTTTATCAAGGATTAATAAAGATAACAAAATCAGTTTAAAATTAACAAACAAGAGATTGGGAATCTGACATAGGTTTTACTAGCTAACCACATACACACAACTAATAAATGGATATACCATGAAAAAACTATTTTTTATTAACCAATGGATTAATAAAATGAATAAAATAATGTATGCCTTATTAAATCTATAAGTTATGATTTGTTTTGTTTGTTTGGTCATGCAATTTTGGGAACAATTATGTGTTTTTGGGGTTTTCTATAGGAAGAATGGAATGTCAATTTTATATATTGATTCATTGTGGAATGGTTGAGAAGTATTGTCTGGTGGTGCTACAATCCGGTTGTGATTTTTTTTCCTAGATAAGGGTGATATTTGGGGACAGGTTTTAGTTGGTATGAGTATTTCACCTAGAGATTCTCTATGTGTGCATTTTTTTTAGGCATATTATATGATTTGATTTGATGTTTCCTAGATATTGGATGAAAATTTAAATAAAGAGTAGTTTAGTAATTCTAGGAAGGTGATTGGTTTTTTTGTTGATGTAATTAATAAATTAATCATGAATACGTAATGTTAATGGTTTAACAAAATTGGATGGGAATTTGAAATAAGTTGTGGCCTTTTTGGATATTGTATTAGTGGTAGTAATGATGTTGGTTATATTATGGGCTTGTTGTTTGTTTGTGAACCCATATATTGGGAAAGAGTGTTTGGTATTATATCAATATATACATGTTTTTACCAAGTGATTTCTATATGCACCACACCCTAATTGAGATTCATGTGATGAACAACCTTATCATCATAGGGGAGGGTGTCTTTCCCAATCATCTAGTGGGAGGATGTCTAGATTGAAACCAGATCTTTCCTACTCTTTCCAGGTGGCCATAGGACATGATTATTTATGTAGGTGGTTGTCTGTAGTTCCCAGGTGTGTGTGCATGAGTAGTGTTTTCACATCTGTATTTGGGATAATATGTATTGTTCTTTCCCAGGTTTCATTAGGATAGGATATGTTGTACATTCTCATGTGATTGTGGGATGTGACATGGTATTGGCCTAGGATTTTGTGGAGGGATGTGATGTGATATCAGGCACATTGGTCTGCATGTGAGTTCTGAGGTCGCTCACAGCCACGGTTTTCATGAGTGGTGTTTTTGTGAGGCTCAGAAGTCAATTGGTGATATGTGATGTGGGTCATGGCCTGATGTTGGGACTAGATGTAGTTATGTGGCTTAGGTGTGTTCATGAAAGGTGTAATGTGTTATGTTCAGAAGAGGTGGGAGTGCCAGGATGTCTTCCATTAGGGAGAGAGTGGCTAATTTGTAGAAATGTGGTGTAGGTACCCTTATCATTGGTTTGGATTATATTACATTACAGGATGTTCATTATTTGGAGAGAGTGAATTGTTGAGTTTTTTTGTAGTTAGTATACATGCATGGGTGTTGTTTGGTTCTAATATTTTCTCATAGGCGAATCAATTTCCTTCATTAACACGTTCACGTGAGACATTGTTTTTCAAATAAGTGTACCAATATTCTCACCCTTCATATAAATAAGTGATTCAACATTTCTAGTAGGACTATGTGGACCATTTAGGGTGCAACTAGATCAGTATTTTAGATATATGTTGGTAGCTACTTAGTTTTATTTTTGAACATACTCTATAATTTTTATTATATTTGAAATTGTTTTAATTTAAAAAATCACATGGGTTGGATATTTGTATTTCTATTATGAATATATATCATGGATCTGATTTGTAATTGTCTATATTATCTTTCTATCATTTTATTATAGAAAGGGAAATCCCTCTCATTTTTTTGGTGATTTTATACCCATGTTGTTGTTCACCAATTGATGTCTAATGGAGGCAGGAATCTGGGGTTATTATCTCCCCATCATAATTTCCATCATATGAGGGGTATCATTAGAGGGATGGGGATATGAAAAAAATGGTATTAGAGTTTGTTTTTGATATTTATGATGGATTTTGCAGTTAGTCACTGTGAGGACTCTTCTGGCTGGTACAAAAAATATGTTAAGTGATTTTGTTGCATGACATAGGCCAAGGAAGAATGGCTATGACATATTTTTTTAGGGACCCCGTGATTTGGTTAATGGAATTTGAACCTACAATAATACAACATGAGGCTTCATTAATTGTATATTATAGACTTACAAAATGTACATGCATCATAATGACATGTGTTTATTTCTGTGTTGGGTAGTTTTTATTAAGTTCAAAAAGTATTAGATTAAAGGAATGTATTAAAATTAAAATTAAATAACTTTTTACACAACCCAGTCATATAATTGCACGTCTACCTTATATATATGGGGCATGGTCATCATCCGCACATGGATTGTGTGGTTGAGGCTCAGCCAGATGGACCTGTTGATTAGCAGTTGGTTGATCAAGAGGAGGAGGATGACCAGTGGAATAGAACATTTATTTCTTTCTAGAAATAGACCATGGCAAAATAAGAGGTATGTGTTTCATAATTGTAGATGGAGAGATGGATCGAGGAGCATGAGATCACCTTTAGTTTGATATGGGATCTGATAGAGTACTGGGGTCCATTTGTGATTATTCAGATTTGGGGTGCTACACATTAATGGTTGATGCATTATATGGGGAAGACGAAGGAGGTATTGGTTTTGAGGGTTGAATTTTTTAAGGAGATCTGGGAAGAGTTTCTTTCATCGACTATATAGTTTGGGAAGAGTTGGGAGGTAATCTCCCTTAAATGTGGGAATATGTAGTATGGGAACATTGGATCACATATTGTATCTTCTTCGCTCCGTAAAAGTTCTATTTCCATATGAGTAGTCTCATACAGATGACATGAGGAGTCCCTCCCCCCTTCTATCTTGTTTTGATTTACTCCTTTTATGTTTCCATTGTATATGGACATTCTTAAGAAAAAGGAGGTAATAAATCAAATGCACTTGTGAGGAGGTGTACTGTGTGGAGGGAGTGTGTAGAGTTATTTGAGGGTAAGAGTTTACAGTAGCATTTTATAGGCTCTAGGACCTTTGTGTTTTGACTAGAAGTTAGTTAACCTTTGAAGATTTACTTCTGACCTTCTAGTTCCATTTCTTACCCTTCCAATTATGTGGTCATGTGGATGACGGGTTTCTTCTCTAGGGTTCACATACATCCTAAAAGTCAGTTCCTAGTGGGTACTCGAGCTCAGATTGTTGGAGAACAATATGTTCAGATCCATCATCATTAGCCAGTTATAGTATAAAAATTTTAGTAGTCGGTACCACGTTCCTTTTCTCCACCAAATTTAGATAAAGTATATAGGGGATTAACTTAAGGTGTTGATCTAGGTCCTCGACCCGGGTGTGTTCATGGAGGATATTTCTTGCTATGGGCCAGAGGAGATGGGTGTGTTCAGTTGCATGCGGCAGTGGTAGGAGGTCTATAAGGACCATATATTGTTAGAGGTACACAAATATTGCTCAGAAACCTTGTTTTTTAGGTGTTTGATTTAGGATCTTTTATCTCCTTTATTTTACTCTCTCTAGGACATGCATTGGGACTAGATGTACAAAGGCATCTCGTGCCCCTGGTGTCTAGTATTCCATTCGGAAGTCAGCAAAATTATTTGATGTGTGTCGGGGATATAGACTAATGGTGGGTCTACATCAGTCCTATAAGAATCTCATGTTTTTACAACTATGACCATATGGTGTTGTTATTGACCTCAAATAGTTATAATCAATGCATGATATTATTGACTTATTTGTGATGTGATTTTTGTTTTTAAATTTGAATGGCATGTGTGTTGATTTCATTAATGAGCATGTTTTTCTTGGGGGTAAACAACATATGGATCCTCTTTTTTTAATTTTTTTTCACTTATCGGAGGAATAGGATGGCACTGAGATGTTGTAATTTCACTGGTATTTTGGATAGTTCTGGGATGGTTTTTAGGAAGAGGTTTTTTATCTACCTCCATGACATGAAATTGAGTTTGGGATACGCTTTTATCTTAGTTCATCTCCAATTTGATGTTTCCTTATCGGATGAATCCTTATGAATTGTGGGAGTTGGTATTTAGATACATTATTTGATGAAAAATGAAATCATCTAACCCTATATGTCGTCTTGGGATGCTCTAGTCCTATTAATGAAAGTGGATGGTGGTTTGGGGTTGTGTATAGACTACCAATGGTTGAATAATGTGATAGTAATGAACAAATACCCTCTTTAGAGGATGAATGATCTTTTCGACCATTTGAGAGAGGGGAGTAGGTTTTCTATGATCGATTTGTGGTCTGGATATCACTAGTTGAGTGTGAAGGAGAGAGATATCCCAAATACCACATTCAGATATAGGTATGGGCACATGAGGTTTGTATTTAGGCCTTTCAGTGTTACAAACTCACCCAAAGAATTCATGGGACTCATGAAATCCATTTTTAGTAAGTTCATATTTTTATTTCTCTTGATATTCATTGATGATATCTTGATATACTCGAAGGTAAATTAGGGGCACACCAAGAATCTATGAAATGTATTGTCAGTTCATTGACACCACCATTTTAATGAAAATGGTCCATCTGTAGAATCTGTAAATGATAGGTATGTTTTTAGGTGCATGTGGTGTCCCAAATAGTTGTGGCAGTTGACCCATCAATGTATGAAGCCATTGTTTCATCTGATGTAGACAGATATGTGGTAGAAGTTCAAAATTTTCTAGGCCTTGTGGGATATTACTGGAGGGTTTTAATCAATTTATCTAGAGGTGAATCCCTAATGACCACTATTACTAAAGAGGAATAATATTATTTATTGGGAGATAAGTTCCATGTAACATTATTTTACTGGAAAGTTAATTTTTTACTTCCATAGTGAAATGGTTTCTGGAAAACTATTGATGTTTTAATTGTTTTGGGATACTTCCCATTGGGCATGTGATGTGTCTTGATGCAGCAGAAAGAAGTGATCTATTTTTGATCATGGATGTTACATCCCCATGAACATAACTATTAGAACCATTATCTAGAGTAAGAAGATGTTATTTTGTCCTTAATTATACAATGATACTACCTCATTAGGGAGCACTTTATGGTCTTCACGAACGACAACATCATGAGGTATATATTTTTCAAGCATGGTTGGAATCCACTGTAGAGGAGGTAGATGGAGTTTCCTTCATACTAAGATTATGATATATCCAGCACCTTAGGAAAATAGAATGTCATGGATGATTCATTGAGTATAATGTCATAGATGGATTTTGTTCAGAAATCTACAGAATCTTGGAAAGTGATGGATGAGTTGTTATCCTTTGACATAAATTCATGTATGGATGGTTGTAGAGGTTGTTTGATCAAGATTATATTCCATTCATCTATGATGCAGCTATAGTGGAATCCAAGTTGGGATACTCAAAGGTAGTGGTGTTTCACAATTGTGTTTTCTATGGCGAAGTTCAAGATGAATAGTCGGGGGAATTTAAGAATCACATTATGTAACACCTGAGAATTTTATGAGAAATATTTAGTTTTTATGTTATATTAATTATCTAAGGAATCTTTAACTACACACAACACTATCTTGGCTTGCATTACAAGCAATCGTGACCTTCTTCGATAGCTTGCCTTGAACGCAATACCGAGTTTCACTAAACAATGATATGCTGTTAAAATATTGTTAAAACTAGCCGTTATGAATAGTAATAACCACTTTTTGAAATTTTGTAAATTTTATTTTTCAAAATGGGCTTCATTTTTGGATTCACAATATCTAAATTAGCCTAGGGTGAAATTTTAGTATTTTTCTGGAAACTTTCAATTTTTGATGAATAGTGAAAACACTAGGTTACTATTTAAAAACCGAATTTTTATTTATTTAATTATTTATTTTATTTAATTTTATATTAGGTCAAAATTGATACATAACACCTATAGAAGTTTAATTTAATTCATTTGAGACATTTTATAATAATTAAAGATATATAAAAAATTTATTGAACTTTTCACCGTCTTTTACCCATCTCCTATGAGAATTTGCAAATTTACATAAAACTTAATTTTACCGCTTCTGTGAGTGGAATTTAAAAAAAAATGAGATACATGGTTGATGTCAGTAAGTATAATGTTGTTCAATGAGATGAAAATAATTTGTGATGAATAGTAACTTTTTACTTTTATTTACCAGGGTTAAAAGTAAATATGGTAATTAAGGGTAAAAATGATATTATTATTACCCTAACACATGTCCTAATTCTATTGGATAAGTTTAATTCGACCAAAATCAATATTAGAAATAAAATATGACCCTTTAGGCCCAATTGGATTAGATTAGGAAATTTATTATTTATTTATTTAATAAAGGGTTAAAATAGTTAAAATCAATGTTTAATAAGTAAATAATTTTTAATATAGGGATAGAAATAAGATAAATTAGACTATAAATTTTCATTAGAAAGATAAAGATATTTCCTACATAATGGTATTTATTTTTAATTTTTAGATATTGAATAAGTTAATTTATTTATGACGCAAAGATGATGCAGTAATTATCTTATTAATGAAATATTGATATAATTGATTTTATAAATACCCAAATAAATGTAATTTGAGACTTTTAATGAATTATAAAAATTTTATAGGTCACTATGACATGTTAGTATTTATTTAATTAACTATTCTAGAACTAATCATTCTTTTATGATTTTCACAAAAATCAATTACTAAATAGTGTCAAAATTGACATAAAATAGTTTTTAAAAAACATATTATATTATTAATTGTTATTTTATCCGTAAAAATATAAGGTTCAGCAAAATTAATTATATAAGGTTATATATATATTAATAATAAACAACATGGGGTTCTTTTGGTTTTTTATAGTATGTTTATTAACCATATATTGTAAGAACACAAAAAGACACGGTAAAAGTAAAATTATCTAACTTAATGTTAAATATAAATGATAAGGTTAAAATAGTAAACTAAACTTTCCAAAATTCTATTTTATGAGTGGATTTGTACCCATCCCCACCTTAGCTTCTAAATAAATCAATTTGGAGCTATTTAAAACCGAATATGGCTTTATAATAAAATAATATTTTTAGTTTTTTCAAAGATGCCCTCTCCTCCCTTATAAAAGGGCACCTCCTCCCTCTCCTCCTAACACCAATTTGAGCCTTCAAGCTCCACCAATCTCTAACCATTTCACTTACCCACTTTCCTAGAATCATCCTAGAGGTCCTGGTCTTCTTCAAAGTCCAATTTTAGTGGCCTAAGAGGAGGTCTCAAAGAGGTGCTTCAAAGAAGAGGTAATGTCTGTTACCGATTCTTTCAACATTATTTCTTCTTACACTTATTATTATTTAGTTGTTTCATTATGAATTAATAAAATCACTATCACTCATATACTGATATGTTATTATAAGTGTGAAACAACCCTATTTCACCATCTATCTATCCTACAGAAAATGAAATCTCTGCATGTGCGTACGTACGGAATACCGTCTCCACGACGTGGTGTAATATATTTTCCATCACCATCATACGTGGATGGGTATAATGGTGAAAATAAATTACTATATATGATTATTTTAATGTGGTATTGATTCTGAAATAATATACATACACTCCAATACAATTCGATGATCATGGGAACGATATCATCGCTCGTGCGTATGTATGGAATACCGTCTCCACAATGTGATTCAATTCATTCTACATGATCTTAATTGCATAATGATTACATAAATTAATTTAGTGAATAAATATGATATATATTACACTAATACCACTCTGTAAATGAGGTATCTATAACCTAAAAAGAAAAAAAGAATTTATTCGACAAAACACGCATAAGAACAAAAAGTAATAAACACCCAAATAACAAGTAGCAATGAAATATTACTAATAATAAGCTAAGAATATGACCCTATATGATATCATAACAATGATTATGATTCTGGAATAAGTCAATGACATTATCTAAATCATTATACAGTTGTTTGGGACACTTACGAAGCAAATTAGACCTAAGGTACAGGAAATATCACAATCTCATTTTTATCTGATATTGTTTATACTTTGGAATTTACTGGGGTGTATTTTATCATCAACATCCTTGTTTCCTCAATATGTAATATTATTTCTATCCACCTAAAATTGTTTAAATACAATTTTACCCTTCGGTGAGTTTTTAGTAAAATATATGAATGGAATCTTTTGTCATTTTTCGTACGAGGTACTTTTTGACTTTTTCGACAAAAGTACGAGAAGAATGTTTTTTAACTTGTACGGCATGAATTGATTTTTAAAACATTATTTACAAGAATCTTCCTTTACATGTTTTCAAGTTTATTTTTAATCAACTTCTTTTAGTTTAGAATTTTATGACATGTTAAGAATGGAAAAGTGTTTTTGAAGTAGAAAGGATATTTTTCTCAAGAATGGAGTTCATGTGTTTTATAAAAATTATTTTCCATCTAATATAATAAAGGGTTATGTTTCTATCACTATTATTAAATTGATTGTATTATGTTGGGAAGGAATTATTTTTATCTTGTATGAATTGTTTTATTATGTCACGATGTTTAAGAATCCCATTTTGATTACATGGGTTATAAAATGATGTATGGTTTATGATTTTGTGGAACACGTAAGAATGGTATCATTATGAGATGGGTGAGACCATACCTCCCTCCAATGCTTTGGGTAAAGATTTTATATCTCATGACATAGACTTGGCTGGAATGGCAGGTTAAACTGGCTCAGTAAAACAAGACTAAAACAAGGAATGAACTCGGTTCAGAAATGGGCTTTGTCCACTAAGATAGTCTTGGAAATGAGTCTTGACTAATAAAAAATTATTCTCTATGATTATGTGATTATGACACAAAGCATCTTGTTTTATGTTATGATTATTGTGATTACATTTCACTGCCAGGATTTATCCCATGTTATGAAATTATGATCTCTTTTGCAGGGTAAGATTTCCAAAATGTTATTTCCTTATGAATATAATGTGATCGATATTTCTTTTGTTTACCCTTACTGAGCATCTGAGCTCACCCTTTTGTATGTTTTCCTTCCCCAAGTCACGAAGAAGGTTATTAAGTGAGATATGCCAAAAGGGACTATAGATATGATGAAATATATGGGAGATAGTGTAGATTCTTTATGAACCAGCTGTTTATGTTTCCCAGTTTCTAAAGAAACTATACCTATACGGTCCATTCCTGGTTTTGCTATATGTTGTAATAAGTGTGCTTCAATTTTGAAGTATTAACAATGTATGTAAAGTATGGGTCATTATAGTTGGTATTAGAGGAAAGGTATAGTCAACCTTTGGAAACTAGGATGTGAAAGCCTTAGTAAGAATCCTAAGGATAATTCTAAGAATAGAACGCAATCTTAGTGTTTTAGAAATGGCCATGAATAACCTATGATAAAACCTTAAGTGTGAAATTTTATTCTTTATTATGTGGTTTTCCTATTATATTTAGTCTTTCTCACACTATTATTCTTGGTTTTAGTCAATGGATAGAACCCGAAGGAACCATGTTAATGCGGAATGCAACGGTGAATGCAATGATTGTCCTCCTGAGCAACCAAATGTTAGGGAGCTGGAATGAAAAATCTTGTATCCATGCTCACACAACATTCTCAAGCTATGAATCATACAGGACTTACAAACGAGCAAAGGAATAAGAAACATTCTGTTGAATCCTTCATGAGACTGCATCCACCTTCATTCAGCAGGTCTACTGATCCATTAGTTGCTGAACAATGGATCAGTACTACTGAAAAGATATTTTCAGTTCTTCAATGTTCTGAACATGATAAAGTCATCTTAGCAGTGTATCGTTTGGAAGGTGATGATGATCAATGGTGGAATATTATCAAGAATATGAGGCCAATAGATGAAATTGAGTCCATTGAATGGGACGAGTTCAAGAACTTATTTTTCAATAAGTACTTATCTCGTATTCTCCGAAAAAATATGGAGAAGTAGTTTCTTTAACTAAAGAAAAAGGATGATGAATCTGTTGGTACATATGAAGAAAATTTTACGAGACTTGCAAGGTATTCTTCTGGTATTATTATCCAACCCTAGAGTAAGATCGATCGATTCTTTAGTGGATTAAAACAAAGTCTTTGACGGGTGTTAGCCATAAGGGACTTCAATAGCAACGTGGAAATCGTTCGATGTGCTCTCGAGGTTGATATGGAGATTGGTGTAATCCATCAGTCACATGGGTTTGATAAGAAGAGGAAAATGGAATTCAAAGGAAAATCTAAAGACCACACTGAAAAGAAGATGAGTTTTCCCTTATGCTCAATGTGTGGAAAGAAACATGGAGGAAATTGTCTTAAGGGGACAAGAAAATGTTATATGTGTGGAAAAGAAGTTCATCGGGAAATTGAATGACAAAATAATGGGAATAAGATGTCTAATGATGCAAATAAAGGAAGAGATACATAGAATGAACCTACTACTCTTCAATGTTTCAAGTGAAAGGATATGGGCCATTATACCAATCAATACCCATATCCAAGGGTTGATAATGATCCACCGACTCTTTTATTTCTGACGAATTTTCTAAGGGTATCACCATACTACCTCAATAATTAGACGTTGAGTTGGCTGTGACAACTCCAAATGGAACAACAGTCACATCAAAAGTTTACAATTATTCTACAATTGAAGTTTGTGGGAAAGTGCTTCCTACAAATCTTTTGATCCTTCCTATAGTAGAATTTGATGTGATTCTTGCCATGGATTGGCTTTATTTATATGGAGCTCATATCAATTGCCAATGAAGGAAGTCACATTTCATATTCTAGATAAATCTATGATCATCTATTGATGCAAGGATGAACATAACCTTCCAGTGGAAATTTCATCCATCTTATTGGTTTTGATTCCACTAAATTAAGGTTATTTATGTCAAATGGTTGGAGAGAAACTCAAAATTAATAATATACCCAGTGTATGGGAATTTGATGATGTCTTTCCGGAGGATTTTCCAGGTCTTCCACCAAATCGTGAAGTTGATTTTTCAATAGAACTCGTATCGGGTGCTTAGCCTATTTCAGAGACACCCTATATAATGGTCCCAATTGAGTTGTAGGAATTGAAGAAGCAACTCCAAGAGAATATTGATAAAGGATTCATACGCCCTAGTGCGTCACCTTGGGGAGCACCTGTTCTGTTTGATAAGAAGAAAGATGGATCAACGATACTCTTCATTGATTATCGAGAACTTCACAAGATTACTATCGAGAACAAATATCCTCTCCCACACATTGATGACTTATTTGTCCAACTACGTGGAGCTCAATACTTTTCCTTGATTGATCATAGTTCAAGGTATCTTCAATTAAGGGTTAAAAGGGAGGATATACCAAAGAGGGCTTTCCGTACGAGGTATGGACACTATGAATTTATAGTAATTCCATTTAGTCTTACTAATGCCCCTGCTATCTTCATGGATCTAGTGAATAGAGTCTTTAGATACTATCTTGATCAGTTTGTGGATGTCTTCATAGACAATATTCTTGTCTAGTCAAAGAGAAAGGAAGAACATGAAGATCACTTGAGAATTATATTGAAGAACCTGAGAAAGGAGAAGCTTTATGCCAAATTTACCAAGTGTGAATTTTGGCTTCAAAAAGTTTCATTTTTGGGTCACATGATCTCAAAAGAGGGGATATCTGTGGATCCAGCAAAAACAGAGGTTATCGAAAGATGGTCGAGACCAACAACAGTAACTGAGATCCGAAGTTTTCTTGGTTTGGCTGGATATTATCGACATTTTGTGAATGATTTCTCATGATTATTTAATCCACTCACCATGTTGAATCGGAAAGGAGTTAAGTTTGTTTGGTCAAAGGAATGTGAAGAGAATGTCAAGGAGTTGAAAAGAAGGTTATCCAGTGCACCTGTGATCACACTGCCTTGTAGTGGTGAAAGGTTTGTGATATACAGTGATGCATCCAAGAAGGGATTGGGTTGTGTTCTTTTGAAAAATGATATGGTGAAAGATTATTCCTCATGACAGTGGAAAATCCATGAGAAAATTTACCCAACTCATGATTTGGATTCTGTAGTTATCTCTGCATTAAATATTTGGAGGCATTATCTTTATGGAGAAAGGTGCGACATTTATTCTGATCATAAAATTTTAAAGTATATTTTCACACAAAAGGATCTGAATATGTGCCAAAGAATATGGTTGGAGATGATTAAGGATTGTGACTTCTTAATTCATTACAACCCTGGGAAAGCAAACAAGGTAGCAAGAGCATTAAGTCGACAAGACCATGCTAGCTTATCCATGATTAGGATCACAAAAGATCCAATATTTATGGATATACAAAGGATGGATCTTGGAATTTTAATCGAAGGGGATAAATCTTATCTTTCTCAAATGAATGTTCAACCATCTATACATGTGATGATTCAACAGGCACAGAAAGAAGATTTCGAGTTACAAAAGAAGGTGATAAATGTTCCTGAATTCAACCTTGATTGTGATGGGATAATAAAGTTCAGAAATTGGGTTTGTTTTCCTCCCATCCAAGAATTAAAGAAGGAGCTAATGGATGAGGCTCATAGTTATTCATTGTCTATTCATCCTAGAATCATGAAAGTGTATAGGGACCTGAAAGAGTACTTCTGGTGGGATGGAATGAAAAGATATGTTGCTGAATATGTCTCTCGATGCTTGGTTTGTCGCCAAGTTAAAGGTGAGAGACAGAAGTCTAAGGGGATGTTACGACCTTTACCAAAATCATAATGGAAATGGGAAAACATCACTATGGAATTTTTCACTGGACATCCTAAAACATCCAAAGGCAATAATACTATCTGGGTCATAGTTGATCGTCTTACAAAGTCTGCACACTTCATTGTTATTAGAGAGTATTTATCTCTAGATCAGTTTTCCATGATATATGTAAAGGATGTGGTAAGAATGCATAGAGTACCACTTTTTATTATATCTGATCGGGATCCGAGGTTTACCTCAAAGTTCTAGAGAAGTCTTCAACATACTCTGGATACAGAGTTGAGTTTCAGCACTGCTTATCATCCTCAGGCAGACAGTTAGTCTGAGAGGAGAATTAAAACTCTAGAAGATATGATGAGAGCTTACTCTATAGATTTCAAAGGTGGTTGGGATCAACACCTACCTTTGGTGATATTTTCTTATAATAATAGCTTTCACTCCAGTATTCAGACGTCTCCTTATGAATCTCTATATGGAAAGAAATGCAGGACTCCAAATTGTTCGGATGAAGTTGGGGAATGAGTGCTATTAGGACCTAATCTCATTGATGAAATGGAAAAAATGGCCAGATCTATTCAACAACACATAAGAGAAGCTCAGAATCAACAAAAATGTCATGCTGACAACCAAAGAAAAGACTTAGAGTTTGAAGTGGGTGATAAAGTGTTGTTATGAATATCTCCCTGGAAGAGGGTCATGAGATTTGGTAAGAAGGGAAAGTTGAGCCCCATATATATCAGTCCTTTTGAAATTCTGGATCATTTTGGGAAGGTAGCTTACCGATTGGTGCTTCCACCAAATCTCCCTCAAGTTCACGATGTGTTCCATGTATCTCTCTTGAGAATGTACATACCTGATCCTTCACATGTACTCATCTCAGAAGTTATACCGCTAGAGCAAGATCATTCTTATGAAGAATAACCGATAGAAATTCTCGATCATAGTGTAAAATTCTTACCGAACAAGACCACTCTCTTGGTGAAAGATTTATGGAGGAACCACCAATTAGAATAAGCTACATGGGAGCTTGAGGATATGATGAGGGAGAAGAATCCTCATCTGTTTGTTACAAGTGACGAATTTCGAGGGCGAAATTCATTTTAAGGGGGGTAGAATGTAACACCCGAGAATTTTATGATAAATATTTTTTTTATATTATATAAATCATCTAAGTAATATTTCAATACACACAACACTATCTTGGATTTCTTTACATGCAATCACGACCTTTTTCGATAGCTTGTGTTGTATGCAATACTGAGTTTCACTAAACAAAGATATGCAATTAAAATATTTTTAAAAATAGCTGTTATGAATAGAAATACCCACTTTTTGAAATTTTGTACATTTTCTTTTTCAAAATGGACTTCATTTTTGGATTTGGAATATCTAAATTATCCTAGGGTGAAATTTTGGTATTTTTCTGGAAACTTTCAATTTTTCATGAATAGTTAAAACACTAGGTTAATATTTAAAAATTGAATTTTTATTTATATATTTATTTATTTTATTTAAATTTATCTTAGGTCAAAATTGATACATAACACCTATATAAGTTCAATGTAATCCATTTGAGTCATTTTATAATAATTTTGGATATATAAAAATTTTATTGAAATTTTCACCGTCTTTTACCCACCTCCTAGGAGAATTTGCAAATATACATAAAACATAATTTTATCGCTTCTATGAGTGGAATTTCAAAAATCCTAGAGACACTGTTAATGTCAGTAAGTAAAATGTTGTTCAATGAGATGAAAATAATTTTTGGTGAATAGTAACTTCTTACTTTTATTTACCACGGTTAAAAGTAAATAGGGTAATTAAGGGTAAAAATGATATTTTTATTACCCTAAAACAAGTCATAATTCTATTGGATATGTGTAATTCGACCAAAAACAACCTTAGGAATAAAATATGACCAATTAGGCCCACTTAGATTAGATTAGGACATTTATTATTAATTAACTTAATGAAGGGTTAAAATATTTAAAATCAAAATTTAATAAGTAAATAATTTTTAATATATGAAGATACATAAGATAAATTCGACTATAAAAATTCATTAGAAAGCTAAAAATAATTCCTCTGTAATAGTATTTTATTTGTAATTTTTAGACATTAAATAATTTTATTTATGTATGACACAAAGATGATGGAGTAATTGTCTTATTAATAAAATATTGACATAATTGATGTTATAAATACCCAAATAAATGTAATTTGAGACTTTTTATGAATTATACTAATTTTCAAGGTTAATATGACATGTTAGTTTTGATTTAATTAACTTTTTTCTAACTAATAATTCTGTTATGATTTTCAAAAAAATTAATTACTAAATAGTGTCAAAACTGACATAAAATTGTTTTTAAAACAAATATTATATTATAAATTGTTATTTTATTCCACAAAATATATGGATCGGCCAAATGACTTAGATAACGATATATATATTAATAATAAACATCTTGGGGTTCGATTGGCTTGTTAAAGTATGTTTATTAACTTTATAGTGTAAGAACAAATGAAGTCACAGTAAAAGTAAAATTATCTACCTTAAAGATAAATCTAATTGATAAGGTTAAACTAGAAAACTAAACTTGTCCAAATTCTATTGGATGAGAGTATTTAGACCCATCCCCACCTTAGATTTGAAATAAATCAATTAGGAGATATCTAAAACCGAATATGGCTTTATAATAAAATAATATTTTTTGTTTTTCCAAAGGTACCCCTCTCCTCCCTTATAAAAGGGAACCTCCTCCCTCTCTTCCTCACACCAATTTGAGCCATCTAGATCGTCCAATCCCTGCCCATTTCACTTCCCCACTTCCCTATAGACATCCTAGAGGTCGTGCTCTTCTTCAAAGACCAATTTTAGTGCCCTAAGAGGAGGTCTCAAAGAGGCGATTCAAAGAAGAGGTAATGTCTGTTACATATTCTTTCAACATTATTTCTTCTTACACTTATTCATTTTTAGTTGTTTCATTATGAATTAATAACATCAGTATCACTCATGTACTGATATGTTATTATAAGTATGAAACAATCCTATTTCACCATCTTTCCATCCTACGGAAAACGAAATCACCGCGCATGCGTACGTACGTGATACCGTCTCCACGCCGTGGTGTAATCTATTTTGCATCACCACCTTACATGGATGGGTATAATGGTGAAACTAAATAACTATATTTTATTAATGGAAATTGGTATTGATTCTGAAAAAATATACATACACTCCAATACAATTCCACGATCATGGGAACGATATCATCGCTCGTGCGTACGTACGGAATACCATCTCCACAATGTGATGTGATTCGTTCTACATGATCTTCATTGCATAATGATTACATAAATGAATTGAGTGAATAAATATGATATATATTAAACTAATACCACTCTGTAAATGAGGTATCTATATCCTAAAAATAAGAATAAGAATTTATTCTACAAAATATGCATAAGTACAAAAAGTAATAAACACCCGAATAATAAGTAGCAAAGAAATATTACTAATAATAAGCTAAGAATATGACCATATATGACATAATAACAATGATTATGATTCTGTAATAAGTCAATGAAATTATTTAAATCATTATACAAGAGGTTCAGATACTTATGAAGAAAATCAGCCCTAAGGTAAGAGAAACATCCCAATCTCATTTTTATCCGAGATTTTTTGTAAATTGGAATTTACTGGGGTGTATTTTATAATCCACATCCATGTTTCCTCAATATTTAATATTATTTAAATCCACCTACAATTGTTTAAATCCAATTTTACCCTTCGGTGAGTTATTATTAAAAGATATGAGAGGAATCTTTTGTCGTTTTTCGTACGAGTTACTTTTTGACTTTTCCGACAAAAGTATGAGAAGAAAGTTTTTTTAACTTATACGGAATGAATGGATTTTTAAAATATTATTTCCAAGAAGATTCCTTTAAAAGTTATCAAGTTTATTTTTAATCAACTTCTTTTATTTTATAATTGTATGACATGTTAATAAATGAAAAGTGTATTTGTTGTAGAAATGATATATTCCTCAAGAATGGAGTTCAAGTGTTTTGTCAAAATTATTTTCCATCTAAGATAATAAAGGGTTATGTTTCTATCCCTATTATTACATTGATTTTATTATGTTGTGATGGACTTATTTTTATCTTATATGAATTGTTTTTAGATGTCACGGTGTTTAAGAATTCCATTTTTATTACGTGGGTTATGATATGATGTATGGTTTATGATTTTGTAGCACACATAAGAATGGTATCATTATTAGATGGGTGTGACCTATATCTCCCTCCAATTCATTGGGTAAAGATTTTATATCTCATGAGATAGACATTGATGGAACGGCAGGTTAAACTGGTTCAGTGAAACAGGACTGAAACAAGGAATGAACTCTGTTTAAAAATCGACTTTTTCCACTAAGATAGTCTTGGAAATGAGTCTTGAGTAATAAAAAATGATTCTCTATGATTATGTGTGCATGCCACAATGCTTCATGTTTTATGTTATTATTATTGTGATTACATTTCACTTCCTTGATTTATCCCTTGTTATTAAATTATGATCTCTTTTGCAGGGTATGATTTCCAAAATGTTATGTCCTTATGAATATGATGTGATTGATATTTATTTTGTTTACCCTTATTGAGCATCTGAGCTCACCCTTTTGTATGTTTTCTTTCCCCATGTCAGGAAAAAGGTTATTAAGTAAGGTATTCCAAAAGGGACTATAGATATGATGAAATAAATGGGAGGCAGTGTGGATTCTTTATGAACCAGTTGTTTATGTTTCCAAGTTTCTAAAAACACTATACCTATACGATCCTTTCCTGGTTTTGTTATAGGTCGTAACAAGTGTGCTTCAATATTGAAGTATTAAAAATGTATGTCAAGTATGGGTCATTATATATTTTCTTCAGTGGGAGGTTGTTTGTTCCAATATCAATCCATGAGGGAGTTCTCTATGAGATTCATAGATCACCATTAGTGATACACCCAAGAGATTATACGATGTATTCTGGCATAAAAATATATATATTTGTCTTGGGAAGAAACATGTTGTAGAAGTGTTTGTAGAAAGATTCTTGTTATGTCTGTATGTAAAGAATAAACACCATATTGTCTATGGTTTTTTGAATCCTTTGGATAGAGCTATGTAGATGTGTGATGAAAAATCAATGGATTTTATCACAGTATTACCCTTGTGTTAGTGAGAAAACAATGATATCGTGGTAGTAGTGGAATAGATGATGAAATTAGCTCACTCGATAAAGATAAATGAGTCGGGCATAGTGGAATACATATCCAATAGATATGTCGATAAAGAGTCATGTATTCATTATTTACATGATTCAATGTCTCATACCTAGATTTCAATATGACCTTGTGAGTCTAGAAGGGAATACAATATACCTTTGGAACCTATTTATGCCTCATTACTACTTTCCTCTCTTAGACAGATGGGTATCAAGAATGAACCATAAAGACGTTGTAGGATTTGTTGAGACAATGAATCTAGTACTCTGGATGATTATGGATGAAACACTCTCCATTGGTAGAGTTTTCTTATAATAATATAAATCACTGTTCTATTAGCATGGATCCATTTCAGTAGTTTTATGGGAGACATGATCATTCTTCATTGTGCTGGACAGAGGTTGGGGAGGCAGTTATTCTTGGTCCCAAAGTAGTATAATAATGACAGAGAAGGTCCATCTCATTTTTGAGATGATGAAAGTGATATAAGACAGCTAACAGACTTTTTTATCACAAGAGGAGGACCTTTTAGTTTTACGTTAGATATCACATGTTCTTTAAGTTTACCGTCAACAGGGGTAAAAGATTTTTGGAAAATGGGATATATTTCTCTCTTATTTTTTGGCCCATAGAGGTGTTGGGACACGTTGTGTGATGCTAGTTGGAATTAACACCACAGGTGGGGGGATCAATGTATTCCTTGTCACCCCACATTTCATGTATCATCACAATTAATTCCATGTCTTTGGCTGGGGAGATTTTGATATAAAGGATGACTCTACATACATGGAATGATCAATATATATTCAGTATCATTCATATAATGTGTTTCATGGATAAAACATTCCTTTGGTTCTCAAGTTGTGGAGGAATGATGTATTAGAGGAGAGTAATTAGGATTAATAAAATTTTATGTACTCCCAATACCTAGATTTATTTTTCTTATTTTCCTTGTTATGTATTGTTTTGAAATGAATTTTTTGAGATTGTATTTATTAAGTGAGTTTTTTTCCATGTTTTGGCATTTTTTTACATCATGGTTTTTTAAGGTCCTAACATGTGGATAGGGGAGGACCATACTCTTAATAGAGACAAATTTAATACGATGTGATTAACCCCATGTAGGTGTGTCTTTGATTCCTGGTGCAGATTTTATATTAACATAGTGGATGGGAATCTACAATTTCTATGTTTTAAATGAAGTCCTTGTTATGTTTTCATTGATTTTTTTGTGATTGTTTAGGTTGTTTTGTTTAACTAACAATCGTTATTATAGAGTGATGAGAGTCGTGAAAGGTATCTCATAGGGTGGTAGTTATACCCCCTTTTCTACTCTGGTTTTATATTGAAATTCATGATTGTGAAATAGTTTAAGAGTTATATAATGTAATGGACCAAACACGTATGGTAATTTCATTTGGAAAATATAATTTTTGAATTGTCCATTGAGGACATGTTGAATTATTTCCACACTTTGAAAAATTTAACTTTTTTACTTTTCTTTAACCCTAGGTCATAACGATGAGTCGAAATGGTGAGATATGATATTGAGTCAGAAAAAGATAGTAAAATGGGATCTTCAAATGGGGACTCACAACCATGACTTGAAACTATAACTAATGAAAATGAATCAAGATGGTGACTAAAAATGTAGCTCATCATGGTGACATGTGATGGTAACTCCCAAAAAATCTCTCCAATGGTGACTAAAATCAGTGACTCACCGAATTATAGCTCACTGAACAATGACTTGATAAATAGTGGCTTATTGAATGATGTCTCTTAGAATGTTGACTCTCTGAATGGTAGCTCTCCAAATAGTGGCTTTCAATGATGAATCACAATAATTACTCACACCGGTGACATGCAGTTGTGACTTCAAATTATGACTCACATAGGTGAATCACACAATTTATTCCCAAAGGTGACTCACCTAATAGTGAGTCATTAATGAAGTTTAGTAAAAAAAATTAGTTTTCTAGTTTCCAAATTATTATTTTAGTTTTTAAAAACTTGTGTTTAAAGACACATTTATGTGGTTTTGGAGACATTTAAAGGGCTACAAGTCAACTATTAATGTTTATAAGATTTTATGGTCTTTTAATATGTCAAATAAAATAATATTTATTATTTGTGGAAAATTGAAAATTATTGTTTTATCTAATCCATATCCATGTATTAGAACATCCAAGGGACGAAACACCTTTCTCCTTATTATTGTTTTATTCCTATTCGTTCAAGGTATTTGGTGCCCAAAACCTTTCACCCATTTAGATTAATGTTCCTAGGCATAGTTATTTGGTTTGTGTTTTTCCTAGAGACTTTTTCTAACATATGTGCACCCCATATTTTGGCACAATAAATGACTGTTTAACGTGTATTCTTCCAAGTTGGGTTTCCTTCAACATTCATAATTGAGCTTCATTTGCGAGTGGAATATGTGGTTTTATTTTATAAAAATAGTTGATCTAGGATAACTAAATATAATTGAATTAGTAGTAAATTATCAAAATGGTTGTTGAGAATGTGACATACGATTTACTGTTTTATTTTTGTTATGATATTAATGTCTATATGGGCTAACTGACCTCATAAAATCATGTTCATTGGTGATCCTTGTCTCTCAACCGAGTAGTGACTCTAGAATGAATAATGTACAGTTTTCAGTTGAAAAATTGTGATGGAATTGATTAACCACATACACTAATCTATTAAATGGTTTCCCTATAATGAAAATAATTCTATGATAACCCCAGAATTAAGAAGATGAATTAAATACAAGATTACATATTAAATTAGGATTTTATGTTCGGTTTTTTTGTATGTTGATACATTTTTATTATTGTTAGGTGTTTTGGGGGTTTTTTTGAAGGCGTATTGTTATATCAGGTTAGTATATTGATTGGTTGTGGAACGGATGAGAAATGTTGTGTGGAGAAGATGCAAACTAGTGGTTATTTGGTTTTGTTTCTAGATGTGTTTTAGATTTGTGGATTTTTTTATTTGTATGGGTACTTCACCTAGTGTTTCTCCATGGGTGACCTATGTTGTGTGTCATTATATATATTGATCATTGTATTTTCGATGATAGTAATGGATTAAATGAATAAAATATTGGTTAACAATGATATAAACTCTCTTGGGATGGTTTGTTTAATGGAATGAAAAAATATTTTGTCAATAAATAAAGGGAATGGTTTTTATTAATTGGTTTGGAATTGAAAATTAATTTTGGAAGCTTCTGTGGTTATTTAATTAACTATAATAGTGAAGTTGGTAGTTTTGTAAGATTATTTATTGTTTCACAACCCATATATTTTATAGGAGTTTTTGGTATTATATATTGATATTTATTTATTTATTTACTTTGTTATTTATATACACACTACATGAAATTTGACCACCATGTGGAAAACACCCACATCCCCACGGTTTATGATGTCATTCCAAAAAATTTGGGTGGGAGGATAGATATTTGGGAACCCAGTTTTCTCTAATAGTTCTAATTGTATGTATCCCATGATTATTCTGGAACGTTATGGTTTGTGCTGCCTAGGTATGTGTGGGGGAGTTGTGTTTTCCCAGGTCTCTTCATGATGAGATGTGTTTTATTCTGATTTAGTTTTTAGGATGAGATTTGTTTTGAATACGTCGGTGTTTTCGTGATGTGATAGGGTAGGTGGCCTAGGTATCTATGAGGGATGTGATACGATATGGGACCTAAGTGTTTGTGGGTGAAATGTGTTGTGCATCATGGCCCCAGTAATGCAAAGAGGTGTGATTGCGAGGAAAAAGTGATTGTGGGGGATATTTGATGTGGCTAGTGGCCCTAATAATGGGATGAGGTGTGGTTGTGAGGCCAAGTTGAGTTAGAGGGGGATGTGATGTGGCATGTTCAGAAGAGGTGAGATCACCATGTTGTTTTTTGTTGTGGAAAGAGTGATTAATTAGTGGAAATATGGTTCTAGGTACCCTATAATAGATGTTCATTATAATAATTTATATTAATTACATTATTTTTTTAATGTGTCTTTCATAGTTTTTGGTGGTTCATATACCTTTTTAGATGTTGTGGGTTTTTGTTGTTCTCTCACAGGGGCATTAGTATTCTTATTACATATGCGTACAAGAGACCTTGATTTTCAAACTGAGTATATTAGTACTCTCACCATATATATATAACTATTTATACGGTTATAGGATGAATACATAGACCATTATGGTTGATAATAGCTAAATCTATTGGATATTTGTTGTGTTGCTTCTTATTTTTAGTTTGGGTTCATACTTTTGAGTTATTATTGCATATGAAGAAAATTATTTTAATCATGAATGTGGGATGTATTTGGGATTTATAATAATGTGAAATTTCATAGATATTTTTTTGGATGGGCCATATTACCTCTTAATCATTTTTTCTAAAAAGGGGAATCACTCCAATTATTGAGAGATTGTGTACCCTTTGTGTTGGTCGACACCATGAGGACCACTGGAGGTACGAATTTGTGGGGGGGGGGGGGTAATTATCTCAATTTCATTACTTCCGTCCCTTGAAGAGTATCATTGGATGGGGGGTTCATTAAAATATCATCATATACTTAACATTGATTATAGATTTTAGAGATAACTAGGTTAAATATTCCCAAACACACATTCTTTAATTTTCATTGTTATATATTAAACCATAGTCACATTCATCAAATAAATATAACTAAAATATTTACATTCATTACAAAAGTAACCATTCATGAAAAATCCTTAGGGATTATTAACTTTCCAAGATTATAAACATAATGAGTATATATATCATTCAATTGGACATACTAAAAAAAGAACCATGCCATCCAAGAATTATTTTTGTGTTGAATATAAAATGTTAGATTTATCATCCATGTAAAAAATGATGGGGGAATCATTTTATATAAATTAGAAAAAATAATTATTCTTCTTCTAAATTATTTTCAATAAATCCAAGAGAAAATTCATTGCATAAATATCACTATAAAAAAATTAAAACCTAATAATTTCATGACATACTTTTTGGGTAATATATTATGTATTTTAATTATAATCAAATCGTACTGATGAATGTTATTACAATATTTCTTCTAATATTTTAGTTGAACTGTATTGTATTGAATTATTTTATATGTTTCCTCAATATAAATAGGTAAAATTAAATGTTTTTTCCACTTATAGATGTTTATTTTTTATAAATGTGTCATCACATAAGAAGAACACAAAACATTCCATTTATTTTCAATGATACACATATGATGAAATTATGGTCTGCTACCTCAATCCACTATGTCAGAAAAAGATCATATATCATCTATTTTCATTCCCTTAACATTTAGATCAATTGAAATAATCATTCCAAATATATATTTTTTCATCTTTCATTACGTCTAAACAATGACATGTTAAATTTCATGAAAAATAATGAAACTCAAACAATATATTTTCCTTACTCATATTATATTTAAATTAAATTGAAATAATCATCCCCTTACTAGATTTCATCATATCCTCCACATTAAAAAATTTCCTATTTCTATTTATTAAGAACACTAGTTCCATATATAAGAAGAGGTGTATTTTTGGTCTGAATGGTATTGTAAAAATGTCGAAATTTATTCTTACATGTTTTATATATTGGAAGGAATCATTGATGTCACATAAAATATACTTATAGGGATATTTAATTATTCTGGATTGTACAATATTCAAAATAATATAAAATTTCATGATTGATATAGAAATTAATATATAATAATCCTTTCAAATATAATCCACCTAAGCGGATCTTGAGTCAATTTTTTCCTTTTGAATATAAATCATATGTGAAGACACCAATATTCCAATAATGATTCAACAATATTATTAAAGTTCTAAAGGATACATATAAACAATCTTTAGGTTCCACAAATGGATATACAAATGAAACATGAGGGTTTTTTTCCTATAAATAAATTTATGAAGGGTATTAATTGTGCATGAAAACTAGTCATGTGTTGAAAAAAGTAACAATTTTTCCCAAAATGATAAAACCATCACATGATATACCCTACCCCATATTACAAATCTGATCTTAAAAATTATGATATCGAGAATCTAACATAAAAAATTCTAATCCATACATAGGATGAATGATCCCATAGTTACCCTTCTTTCTCATAGTACTATACCATCACATATATATTTATTTTTCATTAACCATGAAAATGTTATTGATTATAGGATTCAATGAAATGTTTTAAATTAGTTATTGTGTATAATATATGGTGTTATATATGTATTTTTTATCCATTGGTTTCAGGATAATTGTAGTCAATCAATTTTTTCAGGAAAATTCCTCCCAAAATAAGATGTCATATTTTGGGAAAGGTTGATATTTTTTAGAAAATATTTCTTTTTCAACTAACATAAATTTCATAAAATGGATTGGTTGAATTTATATATCATTTAAATTTTATTAATTGAAAAATATATTGATATTATCAAAACTAGAATTAAAAATCCCAATAACAGTTTTCCCATATAATAGTGAGACAAAACATTTCATCTTTTACATTTTACCACATTTTCAATATAATAGAGTTTTGGTATCATCATTCCTTTTTATTAGAATACCAACATCACCATTTTCATTAAATTAATCATGTGTTCTCGTTTTTTATTTTTATGGAATTGTAATATTATAATTCTTATGAAGATGAATAAATTGAAATTGGTCAAGTAAAAAATTCACAAATACCGTCCTCTCATTTAGGTTATAAAAATTTGTTGATTTCTTTTTCTCTCCACAATGATACTAGATATAGTAGTTTATTTGAAAACTATATTTTTTATCTATCTTCTTTATAACACAACCATTATATTATATCAAAATTAGTAGTATGTTATCGTATAAGACATCTATCTGAGGAACTATTGTGTAAAAAACTAAAAAATATCACCAAAATTTTTTGATGAGTTATTTAGATCAGATCATTTCCATTCATCAAAATTATATCTATTCAGTAAATAATGTTATATTTCACGGTGTAAAATCAATTAAATAATAATTATGTTAAATAAAAAAATATATTTAATTATGTAAATCTTTTTAACATTATATAACACCATAAATGACACACAATTATACGTGAGATTTATAATATAAAAGTAAAAACATAAAATAATATATTAAAAATTCTATATAAATAAATCCTTGATATTAAACTCCACTATATAAATGATTTAAAAATATATATAACACAAAACTATTTATTCTTACACATTTTGAATTTATTTTTTTCTTATTCTATTCAATTATTATATTATGTTATTCCATTTTTATAATTTCATATATAAGATAATTATTATTTATACGTAAGAATATTCTACATAACACCGAAAATATGATGTTTTTTTTATGAATCCATAATTAATTTTTTCTCATATTTAATTTGGTTTCTTTTTAGAGGGAAATATCTAATTCCACTATATAACAATATTTGAAAAATTGAAACTTGATATGATATTAGGATTAGGGTCGTGATAAAAAATATTATCGGATGTGTTATAATCAATGAGTTAATGTGTGATATACGGGATAAAATATATTTAATGTACAAAATAGAAGAAAAAGTAATTAAAAAGATTTATTATGTAATGTTTCACATTTATTGAGAAATATTGAAAAATGAGTGTATGAGATATGACATTTAGAATTAACGAGACGTGTTGACAATAGTATTAGAATAAAAAAAAATTTATAGGGGGTAAAATTATATTAAATATTCCCTAATTTTTTATGGAAATTACTTATTTGTATAGTATAAATTATCCCCTTATAAATAGTTATGTATCTCCATCAAGAGTCATAAAAAATGACTAAATTCCCTAGATACTCCAAAATACATTACTAAATATTTAAATTAATTTAATTAATTTTAAATGGATAACACAATTATATATTGTTAAAATAAATTACACTAGTTCGACTCAATACTGCACTATTGGTCTCCTTGTTTAATTATTACTCGTGATGAAAACATATATATTTTTTGGATGATTTATTTTCTCACCCTTCACATTTCATTGAAAAACAAAAAATAAAAAATGATGATTGAGAAAAATTCCCCAGAGATTAAAATTATATTTCACATATTTAAAAAATGATGATAATTAAATTATGGAACTCAGCCTCAAATAAGTCTCCTAGGGGGTGGATCTATGAAAATAATTCCCTAAAAAACTAAAATTTAATACATAATTTTAGTTCTTATATAAAATAGTAAAATGATGAATGAACAACTTGAAAATTAAAAAATTATCCAATAATAATATAATGGAAAACTCATGTTCTTATTGCACTCAAGAAGATTAATACATATAGAATTATTATAAAATCATAATTAAAATTAATTTATGGTGTTGTAGTTAAATAGAAAAATTGAAATTGATTGTTCATATAAGAGATGAGTGGTTGGGGAGAAAATATTTTAATATTTTAGAAAAATGGATTTAATAAACAAAAGATAGATATCTATAGTTGGACAATAATATGGAATGAACAATTCAATTTTTGTATTATGGATATGAATATTATGTTGGAAGGGGAAGGCACATGATAGATATATGATGTATGTTTGTACCAACACTTTTGTAAAATATTGGTATCACCATCTTCAAACTAATTGGTTTCAAACATAATTTTTTAAATATATCTATATTTTTTAAAGAATTGATATAGACTTGAGATTAAATATCTATACAAATGATATTGAGGAACCATTGGAACGGGACCACCACTACCAATAGTGTTTGAAAAATATTGGAATAATTCCATGGGTATAGACCATTGTTTCTATTGTTAATGTGACTTTTTCCAACAACTAAATCATTTATAAAGAATTAATATATATATTTACAATGGAATATCCCATTTAACATTTATTAGGTTTTAAATTATTCAACATATTATATATTTAATCTGAAAAATATTATTAAACATTATATGATTAACTCGAAATAAGGTACTTATTTCTCATTACATAATTAGGTTCCCACGTCACCTCTTGACACATATGGATTCTCCATATTTAATTAATATGGTGTGATTCATTTTATGATTTGATCATTCTATCTATAATACTTTCCCATAATATTCAAATTAATTTATAATATATCTTATTTTAATAATACCTACACGTTTTTAAGTATATTTATTTTTTCATGATTTCGAGTCCCAATTGGGATATACTGAAGTTATCATGTTCTTGAGAATATTTTGGGTGATTTATTGAATATATTTCATCGATGAAACGAGTTCATGAAACAAATAACAATGAATTTACATAATCATCATTAAAAAATTTCATGACTCTTAAAATTTTAATATATAAAGGAATACATTTTCTATAAACTCAAAATATATATCATGTATATGATTTCTACCATCGAACATTTATTTTATCTTTGACGTATATATGTTTTAATAAATTTATTTAATATTTTGAACTATTCAATTCTATAGTTATGGTAAAAATATCATATTCTATCTAACCTCATCTAATAATGATGAATTTATAAAATTCATCTCAAATATAATTTTATACAGTTTCATTACATATTTTATTTTCATATCTTTATGTATTAAACACATCTTGTCAATAACCATGGATGGAAAAAACGGATCATAGTTCATGATATAAAAAAAGGAGTTATTTAATAGCATTATCATATTAATCATATATTTTATAGTGATTGGTAATATAATGTTTACCAATATGGTCACGTCACATTGAGAACTATAATAATATATACATTTGATCCTTTGATTTTATTCAAATACAATGGGTTGTTTTTTTAATGAAACCATTCCAATTAATTAACATATATTGTTTCATGTTGACTGAGGGTATAATCTTCTCGAATAGAGATAATGTGAGTGATATTATTTATAAAATATCCTTCATAATGTGTGTCATTTATTCTTATGAATTATGTAAAAGTTAAATTTAAGAATGCAGGGTGTTATATAATTTCAATATTGATATTATTAAATGTTAATCATCTCCATGGATGGAACCATTTTATTTTACCATCATTTTATTCTGAAAAAAATGAAGAATATTAAAAATTCGAATTAATAATGTTGTTCGACCCATTGGGTCTTTATATATATATATATATATCATTATTCTACCTAGATGGATAAATATAATTATGCTATTCAATTTCTTTTATAACTCATTCATTATCTCAGTTCCATTTGTTTCATTTAACCATTTCTAAAATCATGGAATTACACTATTTTGTATATTCAAAAATAGTAATTTCAACTTTGATATTGCATACATATTTTTTGAATCATCATATCAGAGATGCATTAATGCTCTAAAAAGGGGGTGTTTTTTTCTAACATTTCAGCATTTTGGGATATTATCCTAGACTTTTTTCATCTCATGTCTATCCTATGAATTTATAAAAGGATATCAACCCTTCCAGTAAACATTTTAGATAATTATATATGATCAATTTTTCATGGGGATTCATCCAAATTATAAACTATTGTTGAATATTAAATACATGGTAAAACATATAAATTGATTATCACCAACTACGTTTATTAGTGAAACCTTAACTCCATCTATATGAATATCTACAGGGGGAAATAATAATCCTTGTATATATAGACTTCATGTCAATAACAATAATTTACTCTAATTATTAATGTGAATATTACATTATAAACTACACTTCATGCATTGTAAACGTTTCTCATGATCCACCCACATCCATTAGGAAATCTGTATCATTTTTATATTAGAAAAATTAAATCTAAATCCAGAAATTGATGCATTAAACTATATAAGAATTAATTACTCACATCGGTATTGTTTAGTGGCCCCATTCTTCAAAAGGTACACCTCTTGAGCCAGTAATAATGAAAGGGAGGTTGTGTCCCACAAATCCTCTATAAAATTGGCCATATGTTCTAAACTATCACCATGGGAATATAATTCTTATAATTCAATGAATTACCTATAATGTAAATTTATGTTATAAAAGATAATACTATAAAACCACCACAAAAATAGATTTCAATTATCAAATTTCCATATGTTTTAAATGGTGATTCCTATACATAATGGTAATGGAACAAATTTGAAATGACTTAATGTATTAAAAAAATTACTCAATAATAACCATGATGTCATAAAAATACCAGCTAAATCCTTCATTCAGAATTTCAAATCTCATTCACAAACTAATAAGTCTAGAACTCAAATATCAGTAATATATATCATGTTATAAGGCACTAGATTGTCTTCCTGGGTGTCTATTACCTTATTGAAATAGCAAGACATATATTATATGTAATATAAAATGAATATAGTAGAATTATGATAACAACCAAATAAAAAAAAACATACACTATAAATATCAGACTAGTAACCCACCATAGAAGAAACAGATATAAACATTCAATAAATGAAAATCACAAAATTTATAATATAAAACCTATTATATAAAAAATGTTTTTAATTCATATCATGTATCTAAAAAGATGGAAGTATTGGATTCATTAATCAAGGAATATTTTTTTTCAACCTTTGAAAAAAGAGAAAAGGCCATGAATTATATCCATGTATTCCAGGCCCCTTCATGATAATATACTACCTGGATCCCATCCTATGTTGTTCATGGAGTCATGCATCTGTAAGAGGAATCTTCACCTTATATGTAAAATCCTGAATTTTGTAAACCTGAGTACCAAAGGTGGCCCGGATATGGAGTCATGAAAACTTATCAGGCCACAAAAAATGGAATCTATAAATATCCAGTCTATGTGTATAACATGTTAATGTTCTTACATTTTATTATAAATGAGTAATAATAACTATAAAAGGGGATTCCCATATTCCAAATGGGAACAAGGCTCACACTACCTACTTTGTCCCATTCTATAATACTTTGAATATGTTCCACAAACATAATGTCTGGTTTAACATTCATAAGGGACACTATTCCTAGTATCGTAATAGTATTGCTGATGGAATTCCCTATATCAGAGAGTATAAACTCCAATCCCAGTACCACATAAAATGTATTTTATGCCCAGTATCACAATAGAAGGGGAATCCATGCCCATTATCACATGAAAGGACTCCATTACTATAATCAAATATCAAGGGATGTCATACTAGGTTTGACATGCATAAAAATCTTTCCTATAAACATATAACAAGGTATGTAATTCCATAGAGTATCACTTGTAATGAAATTCAACCACCTTATTTATATATTAGACTCCATGACTGTATCACATTTATAAATATAACATGCATAAGGGTCATCATGAATATTTACCATAGTTAAAGTGGGTCATCATGTCAATTTAACATCAATTAAATATAGAAAATCTATTTTTTATAACTAAATAATATAACATATCTCATTATCATTTAATATCAACAAGGGAATATAGAATATTATATTTTATAATGCTGAAAATTTTCATACAACTCATATAAAATTTAATGAATAATAATTTTCATCGGAAGTCATCATGAAATTCAACTAAATTCATTCAAAAACAATATGAAATTATAATTTAAATGTAACAAAACACTCCAAATAGTATTTTGAAATCCAATATAAAATTACATTTATACATGAATAGAGATCACCCATATAATGGATCCTTCTATGATTGGTGACATTAATATGTTTTGGGTTCTAACATGTCATCATATTTATGTCAGATATAATTTACGACTACTCGTGGTGAAGTAGAAATGTTCCACAATGGAACATATTTTATGAAAAATACTTGAAGGATAATTAATAGAGCATCTACAACATGATTTTAAAACACTCCTCATTAATTTTCAAGAGTCAGTTCATCTTGGATTTGATGAAAACTGGTAAATAGATAAACACCTTTAAAATGGGTAATATGATATTACTCCTCAACAACTCCAATGATAGAGAGAAAAATATAAAATAAATTAAAATCAATGATGATTTTATAGGTTTTTATCCCAAAAGAACGAAAGAAGGTGTAATGGACAATATATCAAGATGTAAAGAAGAATCCAATTTTAGGCCATGGTAGGATCTCCTACATGAATAAAAAGGGCCTCATCCACTTGAAAATGGAGAAGTAAGGACTGGAGAAATATATTAAGATACTATGTGTGTTTTTTTAATTTTGACTATGATTTTTAGGTTCATGTATTTTGGCCGCATATGTGTACAAACAATGTGACATATATGAACCATTCCCTATTACAATGGGAAACTCACATGGTTAATCCACATGGTTCGGAAAACTGTACACCGACCATAAAACCACCTCTTTTATATATTTACATGATGTATGAATATACATGCAGCCCGAAGATCATATTATGATAAAAATACTACCACATTTCTGGTTCCTCTATCCAACCAAACAATATTAGGTTTAAACATGCATGCGAACATCTATTGACTCACCTAATCATGAATCCCGTTTATGTTTCCCATTGGTTGGGATTCAAAGCATTGAAAAAGCACCTGACAACCCCATAATCCGTTGAGAACTAATTAAGAATCCATTTATTATCTAAACAAATGTATTATATAATAACAAATTCAATTTTTCCATGAAGAAAACTCTAGTATTCAAATTAATCCCCCTTAATGTAAATAAACTCTATGTTAACCTTCTATGGGAGGAAAATTTCATCTGAGAATAATTACCACCAGATAGAATATACATCATCCCCATGCTCCCATGTCACATCGCGTACCTAACCAAGATTCCATAGAACACATACTAATGGTGTAAATCAGTCTAAAAGATCCTTTATTATGTGGTCAATTATTCATTCATGATACTATTTAAAATATGAATTAGTATCTATCTCAACATCCTCGAGATCAAATGTATGATATGGGTCAACCTGATATCAGTGAATTTGTGAAATAGGGATGATTTTTTTTCATGGAACGATACCTATGAAGTAATTGAGACCACTAGTATATCTACTAAACAGTCTCCAGAAAATGAAACATACAAAAAGAACATAGATAAAAATTATCATGAATATGTATCTATATATTCCTGTGTTTGGATGATACTAGTTAGAAAACATGCTCACAGACCTTGAACTCTTGAGGTCAACGACTACAATCAATATGAAAATTCAATACTTTCTGAGCAGTATAAATTCACTTCAAGATAATCTGAACCTGCACTAATTTATGCTGAATAAGAAGATAACTTAGTAGAACTACCTCTCCTTCCTCTAACAAGAACATGGGTGAATTCTATGGCTCGCCATAAAGTTCCTCATAGGGATCCATATGTATCATCTCCCTATAACTGTTTTTTAGACTAACTAAAAATGAAGGATATGATTTTCTAAAGAACATCTGAATCCAAGGATACATTTTTTGAGTAAGTCCTATAACACTAGTATGTCTTGTTTCACCTATCCATTGGTCTATGGGTGAATGGAAGTGCTCATAATCACCTATCTATTGATATAATTATATGACATGTTCCATAACATCGATGTTAAATTTACCTCCTTATCCAACATGATATTATTAGGTACCCCATTATGTCATCCCCTCTCATGGAAATAATATATTTTGATCTCATCAAGTGATAATATCAATATAATATGGATTAAGGGTCTTTTTACATCAGTTCATCCATGAATACCCCAACAATGACAATATGTCGAGGTGTTCTTAGTAATATGATGATAATATCCAACACAACATCATATCGTTTCCATTTTGGGACATGTAAAAACTATAATAATGTTTAAATTAATAGGTGTTACATGATCAACTTCTCACTGGTGGAATAGTTAGTTATAAAACATTTATATGATGATTCATCCCTTGAAAGCAATACTATCTATACAGATCGGAATTAATCATGGAGATTCCCAGGTGAAATACCCACTAACAAGCATGTGTCTCCCTCAAAATATCTATTCTCATAATAGTGGGAACCTATATGTGACCATGTATATAAAGTATTCCATCACTATAATGACATGTTTTTTTAATTTTTTTTGAAATTAGTTTGGAAACTGTAGAGAACATGCAGTAAGATCGTGTGAAATTTTAAGGTCCAATGTTCACGGTACAATTTATTATTTATTGTTATGTTTTTAATAGTACAGACACATTAGTTTCCCAAAGAAGATTAAATGTCATTTAAACATGTCATTGTATCAGAAATCTAATGGAACCATTGTTCTTAGAATAGAATATTCTCCCTAGTCTCGACCAAAAAATGGTATTTGTATGTCATTAGAGGAAAACATCACCAAGGACGTAACTATAAATAATATTACTAATTTTTTTTTAATTTTAAAATCCTAATATCCAATTAATGGGGGCTCAAATTGGAAATATGAGGCCATCTTTTAGATCGAAACATGGTGTTTTTTATGTGAGCTCTAACATCAACCAGTGCAAGTCGGCTATGAAATAAAATTATTGGATATTTTAAAGAATAAATTAAATTATGTTTTATTAAATTAAATATTAAATGACAATAAAATAATGTTTAAAATTTTCAATGATATTTTGTAGTGATTTTTTTTTCACTATAAATTGTGAATTCCTCTAATGTGTGGAGAATGAAACATATCCAATAAACGATGAAATATTGGATATCTGATTGTGGAACTTTGTGCAAATAGAGTTGGAGGATCTCATCAACAAAAACATAAAAACCACTCCCCATCAACGACTGATTGATCTTGAGGTAGGGCATTTGATTTATAAATGATTAACCATTTAATAATTTAATTATGATAGTGGACAAACCCAATAATATGATAATCCACATTTCAATCATTATTGTGGTATGGGTTCCATTGTGGGGTTATAATTGGATATAAATCTGTGGCATTATGTAATCCATATTTTTGATTCTAAAAGAAATGAATTTATGCTGACACTAAAAAAGATCATGTTTAATTTATATGAGAATTATAGTGATTAAAATCTCATAGGATCATGTTGTTATTCATCGTTAGACCCTCATGTTTGCGGCCGAAATTGTCGGGATGCTCCAAACATGATCAGACCACCATATAGGTGGTAAGATGTAATAAAAACCAGATTAATGTATCTAATGACCCAAGGATCACAAAGGATTTTTATTTCAATGTCCCCAAAACCAGTGCATGAGTGGAGAACTGCGGATGTAGCATGGGAAGTGATACAGAGTGGCAGTTGCATGACATGGTGGCACACCCTGTGTACTGGACCGGGTAACAGTGTGTAACATCCCAGGCCCGGGTGTCACACTATGGGTGCCCCGAACCCGGTTCACCACAGGACCTCAAGACCATTTCCCCAAATTCCAGAATCTACTGACTAACAGTGAGGGACCAGGTCTGATAGTGGGAGCCCAGGTCTGATAGTGGGGAAACTATGCCCTCATTTATCAAGTGAAACGCAGTGGAATGAAATAAAACATTCAAAAACAGCGGAAGCAGCCACCATATATATAACTAAAATGGATAACTGATAACCAAAAATTGAAAACAACAGTCATATATATATGATGATGCAGCATGTCACTCTTCTATGAAAATAGCCAAAACATGTTATAATGTAATACATAACACTACAACTGAAATACAAGTACAGAAAGAAGAACAGAACAGCCTGCAGCATCACGTGCCTATGCTCAGTCCCATTCAATCCTACACCCCAACAGCAGTCAAGTACCTTTATAAGGGTTGTTTCCCTTATCTACACCTGCAGAAACGTAATCTGTTTGGGCCGGAAAGCATGGCCCAAACAGCGTGTGAGAAATAAATATCAGTAGGCACCCACCAAAGTCTCGTTCCCAATTGTGTGTAAACATGCAACAACAATGTGCAATAGTAAAATGCAATAAATTAATAAGTACACAAAAGTAACCATATTAACAGTTAAATTTCAATTTTATTATTCCTTTAATACATTTAATATTAGAAATCACCACAGTTGATTTCTATGTAAACAGTCCATGTCCTCGGACAAGAAAAACCTTACCCTCAGGTAAACAGAATCCGACCCGCAGGTATTTCCCTCAGGCCGAAATAGAAATTTCCCTTAGACGTAGGAATTTTCTCTCTTAGGCACAGAATTCAAGCCCTCAGGCACAAATGGTTGCCTCAGGCAAAATAGTATGTTTCCCTCAGGTTAAAACAGTCACGTCCTTAGGCTATAGTAAAACATTGGCCTCAGGTCCAAGTAACCCAGCCACACCCATCATATAAAAATGAAATTTAAATACAATTCTTCTCAAGGAAAAAGTAATGCATAATTTAAACATGGCATACCCTCGGTTATCCTGTCCAAATAGCTAAACTAAGGTGCGCACTCTTCGGGATGGTCCTGGATCCATGCAGTGATCTCAAACAACATTTGTAAAACTTAATTTAATTACCTTTAAAGTTCTAGGTAGTTAAATTAGCCACGACCTCAGCCTCACGACACCCCAACGTGGGTTCGTAGCTCAAAAACTCACAAAACTCACAAGAGTTGGAAAAATAAACACCAAGCCACCTAACTTATACGCCGACGAGCACTATATACGAACGTCGATTCCAAAAATGCCCAATTATGACGAAGATATGACGAGGAAGAAAACTCACTTAACCTCAAATAACACCTGTTAGGAGAATAATTGGTAAGAAATGCACTAGATAAGATAGGGCTTACCTGCGTGGTTCCAACGTGATCGATAGAAGTGGGATCGGATTCCAAGTGCTCGATCGGCGGATCTCCCAAGGTTTGGCCTCCTCCTTTGGCTCTAAAACTGCTCAAATGCCTCCTCTACCAAATGAGGAGGCTATTGCATGTTTTACACCGAAAAAATGATGTACATGGTGTGTACTTCCAAGTACTCGGCGTGTACATCCCATTTTTTAAACAGTCCTCTGGCGGCTTCCCGCCAGTGTGACACTATTCACTTTCCGACATGAGTACACGGCATGTAATCATGACTACACGGTGTGTACCATCGCCGAACTGGAGGCTGCTCCACCACCTTACTATTCTGGCCTGCCGACTGACTACACGGTGTGTAAAAGACCCATACACGGCGTGTAGTCAGTTCGTACACCCTTCATCCTTGGAATGGATACACAACCTGTGTACCCATCCCACATGGCCAAAAGTACACGGCGTGTGGGAAAAGAACACGGTGTGTACTTTCCAAATTTGTGATTTTTCCCATTTTATCAATATTTTCACAAAATAACTTAAGGAAAAGAGAAAGGATGAATCATGTACCTCAAAAATAAGAACTGAGTTCTTACAAACGTTCCCCCTTATAGAAATTCATCCCCGAATTTCCCTTCCAAGGGTGGAGAAGATATAGCCATGAACAACTCCGGCAACTGAGTACGTACATCAGTCTCTCGCTTTCATGTTTTGTCCTACACTCGGCCATGCTGCCATAGCACCCGTACGAGTGGAACTGAACAGCCTCATAGAACCTTCGTGCTCCTGTCAACGTTACGAATCAGATGCTCCTAAAATGATGCATCAACCTGAAGCTCAACCTCCTCGGGATGAAGGATGTGAGACCGTTCGGAATGATAGCGGCGTAACTGAGATACATGGAAGACGTCGTGAATGGCTCGGTACTACTGTGGTAACTTCAACCGATAGACAACCAGCCCGACACTCTCCAGAATCTAAAATTTCCCCCATACCTCTATGAAAGTTTACCATGTCTCTTTATCCGTCTGTGTCCCATCCTCGGCGAAACACACAAGAAATTATGATCCCCATCCACGAACTCCAATGTTCATCTACGGCGATCTGCATAAGATTTTGGATGAGACTGCGTGGTAGCCATCTGCTTCTGAATCAACCGGAACTACTGAGAAGTCTCCTGCATGAGAAGTGGTCCCAGTAAAGCAGCCTCACCTGCCACTAACTATAACAAAGGTGATCGGCATGGCCTACCATATAAGGCCTCGTAAGGTGAAATCCCGATAGTTTCCTGAAAACTATTATTATAGGAAAACTCGAATAAGGGTATATGCTTCTCCCAAGAGCCCCGAAAGTCTAGGACGCATGCACGCAGCATGTCCTCAAGCACCTGTATCGTATGCTCTGACTGGCCATTGGTCCGAGGGTGGTAAGATATGCTCAGAAGAACATGTGTACCCAGTGCCCTTTGAAAACTCCTCTAGAAACGAGACGTAAAATGGAAGTCCCTATCAGAAATGATAGAATGAGGGATCCCATGAAGATGTATGATCTCTCGGATATACAACCTACTGATCTCGTCAACACCAAAGGTCACCTTGATCAGAAAAAAGTGAGCTACCTTCGTGATTCTGTCCACAACAACCCACATGACATCATTGCCTCTAGGTGACCTCGACAATCCCATCACGACATCATCCCATTTCCACTCTGGAATTTGAAACTATTGTAACAGTTTGGCTAGCCTCTGATGCTCCACCTTCAACTGTTGACAGGTGGAACACCTCGTAACAAAACCAACTACATCTCTCTTCATACCTGGCCACCAGTACTGACGTCTCATGTCACGGTACATCTTGGTAACCCCCGGGATGAACTTCCCAAACTGAAGCATGAAACTACTGCATCAACTCCTTGTGTATATCCCCGGGAACCCACACTCTTCCATGGAAACACAGGACCTCATCACCTCCTATCATCCAACCAGGAGGAGGGTCCTCACTTGCCACAGAATCCCGTAGAACTAGGCCATCTGGATCAGATAGCTACCTCAACCTCACTCTATCGAGGAGGGTAGAAGTCACAACTAAAGATGAAAGACATGTTTTCCCCTGACTATCATGCACCTCCAAATGAATCTCAGAGAACAAAGACATAAGCATTCACTCATCACTGGCATCTTGCACAGCTTTTATCTGAGTCTTCCCACTCAGTGCATCAGCTACTGCATTAACTTTACCAGGTGTATAGGCAATCACAAAATCAAAGGACTGTAGTTACTTGACCCACGTTCTCTACCTCAAATTCAAGTCACGCTATGTAAAGAGGTACGTGAGACTTTTGTGGTCGGCGAAAACCACAAAACATTTTCCCAATACATAATGTCTCCAACAATGCAATGCATGAACAACTGCGGCCAACTCAAGATCGTGCGTCAGATAATTCCTCTCATGTGGCCTCAACTGTCGAGACCCGTATGCAACTACTCGATCCCCCTGTGTCAACACTGCTCCCATCCCAATAACTAGTTCATCACAGTAAACTATATAGCGCTTCCCTTGCTCTGGATGTATCAGGACTGGTATTGATGTCAGCCTTCCTTTCAGACCTTGAATGGCTGTTTCGCAAGCTTCTGACCAAAAGAACTTCACACCATTCTTAGTCAAAACCTTCAACGGTTCTTCTAAGTGGGAGAAGTCATGTATGACGTGTCTGTATTAACTAGCTAGCCCTTAGAAACTTCGCATCTCAAACACGTTTTAGGATGATCCCAGGAAACTACTGCTCTCACCTTCTCTGGGTCAACTGAAACTCCTGCCTCTGAGATGATATGACCCAGGAAGTGAATCTGGTCCATCCAAAAGTGGCACTTCGAGATCTTAGCATATAGCTGATGCTCTCTCAGTGTACTCAATATGATCTCAAGATGGGTGGCATGGTCGTGTCGAGTGTGAGATTACACTAAGATGTCATCCACGAATAATACCACAAAAAAACCAAAATAAGGATGGAACACCAGATTCATCAGAGCCATGAAAACAGCTGGCACATTCGTGAGTCCGAACGACATAAAGGTATACTCGTATACGCCACACTTGCTCTTGAAAGCTGTAAGTGGTATATCTCATGGTCTTACGCATAGCTGATGATATCTAGATCTCAAATCAATAATCGAGTACACTCTTGCTCCATGAATTTGATAAAAAAGATCATCAATCCTTGGCAAGGGATATCGGTTCTTAACCGTCAACTTGTTCAGCTTCTGATAATCCACAAAAATTATGTAGATACTGTCCACCTTCTTCGCAAAAAGGAGCGGTGATCCCCAAGGAGAAGTACTGGGTCGGATAAACCCCTTTGCATTTAAATCCTCTAATTTCCTCTTAAACTCCTGTAACTTAGGCGTGGCCATCCTATAAGGAGGAATAGACACCTATGCTGCTCCTGGGACAAGCTCGATAGACAAATCCACAACTCGCTCCGGAGGAAGACCTGAAAAGTCATCCAGGAAGACATCCCTGAAATGATCAACCACTGGAGGGAAATATGTCTAAAAATTCCCCTGGTCATCCAGATATAAGCTCGTAATTTGGGATGTGACTCCACCTCGCCCATGATTCTCTGGTCCAGCTCGACTCTCTTGAACATCCCATTCACCCTTGTATAGAAACTCTTCGTCCTCTGGTGACGTGAAACGCACCTTACGAGGATAGTAGTCTACAAAGGCTCGAAAGGGAACCAACTAGTCCATCTTGAGAATGACATCATATCTCGTCATCTCAAAGACATAGAGGTCCCAAAGGAAGTGACACCCACCAACATCATGGGGGCACTCCTCACACTGACACACACCACCCGTTATAGTCCCCAACAGAGTTTCTAGAATCATGATATCAGAAGAAGTAGAAACAAAAATCCCAAGGCTCTCCACCACGGGTACAGATATGAAAATATGAGTAGAACTCCTATCGAAAAGTACTGATGATAAGAAAAAAGCTACTAGAACCGTACCTCTGATAGTAGAAGGTCCATGATCCTTCTCTTACTGGGTATGTTTCACTGCATATGCATGCCCAGTGATGCGGTCCTGCGACCCAACCTGGCTACCATGAGTTGTCATGCCCTACTGTCTCTGTGATCCTGGTGTTTGGAAACTATGTCCATGACCACCATCTCTGACTGCATTCCCTGACGTATTACTATTCTTTGACTGGTAAGAAGCTGCTGGTCCTACTCCCGCTCGCAGAGTCTGTACAGAACCCCTCTCACTCGCCACTGGTAGAAATGCCCTGCAAATGTGCTTCAAGAGACCCATCTTGCTGCAAGCCCAAAACTCTACTAGATCGCGTGGACAATGTGGTATCTGGTGCCCCTTTTTACCACACTGGTAGCACCTGACCGGTCCACCTGAAGAAACTGCCTGGCTGGTACTTCCACCCTAAGAAAATTCTTAATGTCTCCTCCTCTTGCCCATAGAAATAGTACCAGTAACTGGTGTTGAACCGCCCTGGCCCACACCAATAGCTTCCTGTAGGTTCCTCTTTGTAATCAGTGCCTGGATCACAATAGCATGTAATTATGGTAACCTGAAAACATTCACCAGTGCTCAGATGTCATAACGAATACCATCCTCAAATCACCTGGCTCTCAACGTCTCATCACCCACTTGCACAGGTGCAAAATGCTGAAGCTCTATAAAACTATTAGTGTAATCGATCACCAACATAGCGCCCTAGTGCAGATTCCTGAACTCTCGATCTCTATCTGCCCTCAGCATATCTGGGAAAAAGAATTCATAGAAGACTTTTTAAAAATCTTCCCACGCCATGTCCATGTGATGCTCTGACTGGGTGGTAACATCCCACCACCTCTTGGTGTAATCACGTAACATATAGGTCGCGAGCTTGACCCTCCATCCTGGAGGCGTCTTAAGATGCTCAAAAATAGTCTGAATCGAACCCATCCAAGATTCCGTAGCCTATGGTCCACCATCCCCTAAAAACGTATGCGGATGCTGCTCATGAACGATACGTGTCAGCTCAGCTATAGATGTGGCAGCCGACAGTGCTCCCTGAAAGGTCTTGATAAACCGCAACAATCTTTCACAGAACTGCACCTCCGCGCCTGTGTCTAGTATAGCAGCTGGTGTCATATTTGGTTCTAATGGAGGATCCACTGGTAGCCCATGGCCCACCATCTCTAGAGTATACTCATTGACGCACTCTCGGCGAACAACCCGTGGTCATCTAGGCGGCATGCCACTACAAGGTCAAAAACACGCCTTAGATTAAGATTATTAAAGACCAAAAATGATGAAACCCAATAGGGGACATGAGGAAGAATGCATTAAAAATTTGAAAAACAAGACTACATGACATGTACAATGATTAAACGATGTGTACATGACTTCCCTTCCCTGCCTGGGTCCTTCACATGGCTAAGCCACACGGCTCCCGTTGAACAAAAACTACATGGCGTGTATATATTCAATACGGCGTGTATGGTGTTATTTTCCAACTACCTGTGTCATTTGTGACATGGCTGACTACTCGTCTTAACACTACACAGCATGTTACACCCACACACGACGTGTACATCACCCCATCTCCAAGCCACAAGGCTAAGTCCACACAGTCCGTCCTCGGACAAAACTACACGGCATGTCTCATAGGTACACGATGTGTATTAGAAGAGCTTCATCGACCCATGTTTTTAGTTACACAGCCAGAAAAATGGCTCACACTACACGCCGTGTTCATCGTTGACACAGCGTGTTCTGTACAAGAGTTCAGCGACCCGTGTTGTTAATTACACGGCCGGGTCCCCAGGTCAGAATACACGGTGTGTTCCATAGTGGACATAGCCTGTATGTCTCAAGTTCTCCTCCATCCGTGTTTTATGTCACATGGGTGGACTCCGGGTCAACACTACACAGTGTGTACAAAAGCTACATGGTGTGTTCGCCCAATGCAATTCCCTTTCTCCATGTCGCCTCCCACACGGTTTGTGACACATGAAGAGACTACACGACGTGTACTTAGGATACACGGTGTGTCCTAAAAAGTTTATTTTTATTCCTGAAATGAAGAACATACATGGGGTGTCTGAAGTACAACACAGCGTGTATACTGGGTTTCCAGACAGTATGCCTCATAAACTTCTCTAGAACCCAGAAAATACTGAAAAATAACACCTAAGTGTCAAATTCCAACCCTTGGGGGCACATACTCCCCACGAATCAATGTTTGACAACTCATCTGTGTTATACAAAATAAACAGTCACTGGTCTGCCAATTTCTGGTAAATGGGGGCCCATACTCCCCAAAAACCAAAGATTGGTGTCCATTCTTTCAACAAGCTCAATCAACATACCTATCACATAGCAGGTATTTATCAAGCAGCTATCACAACAACATGATTTTATTATCACAACAACTATCACAAAAACATGCAATTTCTAATGTACCTACCTGGAATGGAACTATGCATGGGATGTGATTTCTAGAATGTGCCTATATGATTCATGAGATGGAATCGGGTTGTAACTAAATTGAACCCACAGATAAAACATAACAACACAATCACAAGTGCATCACCCAACAGTGAAATCAAATCAACTGTAAATTGTAAAATCAGTAAAATTTGAATATGAGGTTAATTGGATTTTTATGTACACGGGTTAGCTACACCCGGGCCTAACATATTACCAACTATCGTTCAACTTATCCCTGACTATGGCACCAAACAGTAAGTCAAAGAAAAGAACTTCATTTGATACCACTTTGTAATGTCCTTGGCCCGGGTGCCACTCAACGGGTTCCTAGAACCCGGTTCATCACGTGACCTCAAGCGCATTTCCCCAAACACCAGTGGTTGTCGACTATTAGCGAGGGCCCAGGTCTGATAGTGGGGAAACTATTCCCTCATTTTTCAAGTGCAACACAACAAAATGAAACAAAACATACAACAACAGTGGAAGCATCCACCATATATATAACTAAAATGGATAACTGATAACCAAAAAAGGAAAATAACAGTCATATATATATATGAAGATGCATCATGTAGCTATTCTATGAAAACAGCCAAAACATGTTATACTGCAATACAAAACACTACAACTGAAATACAAGTACAGAATGCAGAACAGAACATCCCGCAGCATCACAAGCCTATGCTCGGTCACATGCTCTCCTACACCCCAGCAGCAGTACAGTACCTATATAAGGTCACTTACCCTTATGTACACCCGTATAAACGTAATATATTTGGGTCGGAATTCAGGGCCCAAACAAGGTGTGAGAAATAAATCCCAGTAGGCACCCACCAAAGTCCTGTGCCCAAATGCGTGTAAACATGCAACAACTGTGTGGAATAGTAAAATGAAATAAAGTAAGAAGTACACAAAAGTAACTAAATTAACATTTCAATTTCCATTTTATTATTCCTTTAATCCATTTAATATTAGAAATCACAATAGTGAATTTCTAAGTAAAAAGTCCAGGTCCTCAGACAAGCAAAACCTTAGCATCAGGTAAACAGAATCCAACCCGCAAGTATTTCCCTCAGGTCGAAATGGAAATTTCCCTCAGGCATTGGATGTGTAGCCCTCAGGCCTAGAAGTCAAGCCCTCAGGCACGAAAGGTTGCCCTCAGGCGAAATAGTATGTTTCCCTCAGGCTAAAACAGTCACTCCCTCAGGCTATAGTAAAACACTTACCTCAGACCCAAGCAATCGGGCCGTTAACAACATATAAACATGAAATTTAAATACAATTCCTCTCAAGGAAAAAGTAATGCACAATTTAAACATGGAATAACCTCGGGTATCCAGGCCAAACGGCTAAACAGAGCTACGCACACCTTGGGATGGTCCTGGATCCAAGCAGCGATCCCAAACAACAGTTTTACAACATAATTTAATTACCTATATAGTTCTTGGTAGTAAAATTATCCATGGCCTCTGCCTCACGACACCCCAACATGGGTTCGTAGCTCACAAACTCAAAAAACACACAACAGTTGGAAAAATAAACACCATGTCACATACCCTATACGCCGACGAGCGCTACATACAAATGTCGAGTCCAGAAACGGCCAATTACGACGTAGATCTGACGAGGAAGAAAAATAGATTATCCTCAAATAACATTAATTTGGAGAATAATTGGTAAGAAACATGCTAGGAGAAGACAGGGCTTACTCGCACGGTTCTAATGTGATCGACAGAAGCCGGATCAGATTCTCGGTGCTCTATCGGCAGATCTCCCAAGGTTCAGCCACCTCCTTTGGCTCCAAAACGGCTCAAATGCCTCCTCTGCCAAATGAGAAGGCTACTTCCGGTTTTAAGTAGAGAAAACAAATTACACTGTGTGTACTTCCGAGTATACGGCATGTACTTTCCATTTTTTATACTGTTACTCTGGTAGCTTTCCGCCAGTGCGACATTGTTCACTTACCGACATGAGTACACAACATGTACTCACGACTACACATCATGTACTGTCGCCCAGCTTGCGGCTGCTCTACCGCCATACTGTTCTGGCCTGCCGACTTACTACACAACGTGTAAAAGAACCATACATGGCGTGTAGTCAGTTTCTACACCCTTCATCCATGACATGGCCACACGCCCCGTGTACCCATCCCACACGGCCAAAAGTACATGACTTGTACTTTCCAAATTTGGTATTTTTCCCGTTTTCCATATTTTCGCAAAAACACTTAAGGAAAAGTGAATGGAAGAAACCCATACTTACAAAATAAGAACCAGGTTCTTACACATGGTGAGTCAGCCGAGCAAACAATGTCAACCTCATAGAATGATCCTGTAATGTGGGCCATACCAACCCAAGTTTGGTTAGGCTGACATAGTTAGTTAGGATGGAACTAGCTTAGACTTGGGAAGCCTTTTTTATCCTTGGTCAGTGGACTGACCGCCTGGTTGGTCCATGAGCTGGTGGTCCCCGTTAGAATTTTGAAATGCCCATAAGTTTTAAACCTTATGTCTGTCTGACTAACCATCTATGGTGTTGGGACCCTTCCAATAATATGGTCATTTTGAGATTTCCTAATTGGGTTTTTGTTATGTGTTAGTATGAGCTTGTGTATTTAAGAGTAGCTTCTCATATAATGACCATGCTTTGAGTAGAATATAGTGAATGGTTGTGACATATAAACTGGGTGCCTGGTGGAACCTGTATGACTCCAAATAACTATGTATCTTATAAAGGATGGGTGTATCAAGGAGACTTTGTGAATCCCAATTATTATGTGTCTTATAGAGACATTGTGTCTCATAGAGACTTTGTGACTACCAACGAATGTGTTTTTTACCGAGGCTATGTGTCTCATGGATACTGTGTGTCTCATGGAGATTGTGTGTCTCATTAGAGAGTGTATATCTAGATATTCTTGATATATGGGTCATTGGCATATATCATTATGGAGTTTATTATACTATTATTTCATGGTATTTATTATATGGTATTTAATTTGTGGTATTTACATTCTAGTATATATGATACGGTTTTTATTTTGTGGTGTTTCATGATTGATATATTTTTGAGTTATGGCAGGAAGAGGTGTTCCTACGACTTTGAGTAGCAATCTATTTACTTTGTCTATATGTTGGACATTATGGTTTACAAATATTTCTATTAATAGGTATGTATTCTATCATTTTTTACATTACCACACATTACATTCTTATTATATTATTTTGGTCGGGATATAGTTATATTATTCATTTTCTTAATTACAATTTTGACATTTCATCATTTCTGGATTGGAGAACTGGGTGTATGTACAACTACATAAGAGAATTCCTTCCATTATTTGGGATATACCTTATCATTTCTAGTCATCAGACCATTGAATTTTAGATTATGGAATGGGTTAGTCATTATTGTGGCCCTCTAGGAAGGTTTGTGAAAGAGTGGTATCAAAGGAAGGTCATTTCTATCATAGGACAACGATTTTGTGAGTTCGGTTTGGGGAAACAGTGTTAATTGTTTCATCTATATCATTAAGTCTATCAAATCGATTGTTCATGGGAAGAATTCATATCCATACACTACGACTATGATTTATTCATTTCAACAAGTTAAATGAAAAAACTTTTTGTGGGGAATGTTTTTGGAACATTGATCATATAGGAATGGATTGTGTTTTCCATGTCATTTATGAGGCATATCTCAAGATATACTTTATGTACCATGGTAAATATTTTTTTTATTATAGGATGATTTCAGAAATATAGCATTAGTGGATTCCATTTCCTAATTTAGAGGATTATGGACTTAGCGATGAGGCATTGATATAGGGCTATGTACCAAAGATAACACCATGGGTGGTTTTTCATCCATACCAACACCCATCAAGCAACAATTACAAACAACAATATCAGTTGAGGATTAACATAGACTAGGTTCATTTCCCAAATTTCATAGGGAGATAAATCATAGGATTCCGGGTGGGATAGTCCCCCAGATAGCTATGGATTTTCTTGATGTTGTTAAATGTGTCTTCCTCCTTGTTAGGATGCCTTCCAACTAGATAGATGTACAAGAGGCATATATTTTCATGGAATCAATATGGAGATGGTTGCGCATTGTAGCCTAGACACATGATGAGGTGAATCACTAATTGGATAAATTTGAGTGTATCATCATATATGAGTTTTTCTCAACTACATTTTGATCACTGTCCATACATGATCTCCTTCATCTTCAACAGGGTAGTCTAACATTGGAAGAGTAAATTTCAAGGTTAACCAATATTTTTTGTTACATCATAGACATGATAGGAGACCATTTATTGAGGGATAAGACCTTATAGTATGGTCTACCCTAGGATATTAGTGCATCCACGATATCCCTTGGAATTGAATCTTACGTGAGGGTACTTGAGAGATCTATAATTGGGGGAAATTTTCTAGTAGAGTAGACACCAGTAGTGGGAGCTACATGTAGACACCAGGTAGGTGAGACCTACGTAGATGGTATCCAATTGAATTAGAATTGACACATGCATTTCAAGAACATTGGTGGATGATCATTGAGAATAGGATAAGAGGTGTGGGGATCCTATGGTGGCCTGAATCACCCAAATGGTTGGTTGTGTTACCCAAGAAGCGGTTGGGAAAAAATTTCATGAGATTTACTGACCCATCTTACGGATGAAAAATAGATTTTCGGGGGAATGTCGAGGTAGATATATAGAGTATTGTAGCGGGTTTCGGGTTGTGGATGTGGCAGAGGAGTAGGAATGGTAGCAGGAGGTGGGAAAAGGTTTAATGTACAACCACCCCTACCCCTAGCTAGTCAAGGTAAGACTAACGAAGTTGGTGGATATGTATGAGTCCAGTATCATGTGGTTGAGGATTATGACCCTATGTATCCAAGGATGATTATAGGTATGATATATATATTTTCCACATTATCTATAGTTTTGATATGCATAAGTTCATGTCAATCTTTCAATTCCACATGACATGTTTGATACTCAGAGATTCCAGTTGAACTGTTGACTCGACCTTTATGTGTAATGATTCTTATGGGAGAATATTCAATTATCAAATTATTGTCAAAAAAATGTGAACATAATATTTGGGGTGAGTGTTTTTATTGTTGTATCATGGTATCGGTTTTGATGCCTTATGAACTTATTCTTGGTATCGACTGTTTAACCACAGTCCATGCTCGGATTGACTGTTTTAGGGACATATTGTTGTTTTTTTTTGTAATGATGGTACTAGTTTTATCATTGTCATAAAATATAAAACCATTGTAGTTTCATATATATTCATATATCTATGGGTGTATCGAAGTTCTCATCAGTTGTCTTGCTTGAACCTCAATATAGTGGATAATATGGGTCATCTGTATGCTATTCTGTTGGAGGAGAGTGGGAAAATGCTTCCTAAGGATGTTATAGGATTACCTCCCAATAGAGAGGAATATTCCTCAATTGTCCTATGCCTTGGGATAGCACCAAAAACAATACCATCATATCATATGGATCACATAGAGCATCATGAGATGAGGGTACAATTGGAGAACATTCCGATGAAGGGATTTATGAGACCCAGTGTTTCCCCTGGGTATCACCAGTTTTTTTCCAATAAGGTAGATGGGAGCTCGATGTTATGTGTGGACATCTAGTTCCTAAACAAGGTGATATTGAATAATAAGTATGAAATACTTAGTATAAATGACCACTTCAATCATTTGAAATGGGTGTTGTGGTTATCAAAGATTGACCTCAGATATGGGTATCACCAACTATGAGTTTGCGATGAGGATATACCGAAGATGGCCTCGAGATTTCGTACAAACCACTATGAGTACATGGTGATTCCATTTGATGTGATGAATAACCCATCAGTGTTCATGGGATTCATGAACTGAATATTTCATCCATACATAGTCTGGTTCCTTGCGGTCTTTATTTATGACATCCTACTGTACATGGTTTCTGAATTGGATCACACAAGACACTTTTTGATGGTCATGCACTCACCCTGAGAGCACTATAATTTTTGGAATCTCTCTAAGTGTCAATTATTGATTTATGAGAACCATTTTCTAAGACACTTCATTTTAATTGCTATAGTTTTAGTAGATCCTTTAAATATTGAGGGGGTGATTTCATGTAGCCACCCATGATTGTAACTGAAGAGCTGAGTATTAGTGGTTTTTCCTGGGTACTATCATGTTTTTGTAAAAAACATTCCCAAAGTAGTTTTTTCGTTCACATATTTAACAATAAAGTGGAATTCATTCATGTGGATGAAGGTGTTTTAGGAGATATTTTAAAAATTGGGAAATATATTGATGAGAACTCCCATCATGAGATTTCCAAAGGAAAGTTTTAAGTATGTAGTGTTTTGTGATGCATCAGGAACATGCCATGGTAGTGTCCTGATATAAGGGAATGTCGTTATTTCCTATGGTTCATGCAATTTGAGAGAACAGAAAAAAACTATACTACCAATAAAAATGAGTTTGGAGTGGTAGTCTACACATTGATGTTGTGTTGACACTACCTATTGGGTGAGTTATTCATCATCTACTATGACAAAAAAACTCTCAACTATATCGTATAACAAATATATCTAAACATGGGGAGAGGTGATTTATAGGGTTACTAGAGTATTATAAAATTTATATTTTCAATACTCCTATGAAGCGAAACATGGTGGAAGATTCTATCAATAGGTGATCCAGTTCACAGTTTCTGAATGAGTAATCAGCGCAGTTGGCCTCATTGTAGATATCCATTGAATATATAAATGATTAGTATTACAACCAATCGATGATTTTAACACATATACCCAAACATCAAATAAAGGAAGCACAACATGGGGATACCTATTACTAGACTCTACGTGCTCAGGTGTCCATGGGACATTCCCCTATTGGATATTCTAAAGGTGGGTATCCAATAAATTGTTTTATAATATGAACATTTATAATGGTGGCCTTGTGGGGTGATCCTGACTGAGATTCAAATATCACATTTTTCTGTATATCAATTTGTGGTGAAGATATACCAGGACCTCAATCATAAGTTCTGGATTCTGAGAATAAATAAGGGTGTTGCGGTGGTTGTTTCTCGATGCCTCGCTTTGCAACAAGTGATGGCTGAGCACCAGATTACAGTGGGTTGGACTCCACTGATTGAGCGTATAGAATTGATATGGAATGGGATATCAATGGAATTTTTGACAGGTTAACCACATACCATTAGGGGACATAAAATTATCTGAGTGATCATTTTATGACATGCCAAGTCATTCCACTTCCTAACTACATGGGAGAAGGGTTATTTAGAGACCATGAGATTCCCTTACATGCAGGTTATAGTTCTACTCCATGGAGTTCTATTGAAGATAAATTTTGATAGTGATTCTATCTTTATATCATGGTTATTGAAGGAACTTCATGAGGCATTTGGGATGTCGTTACACATGGGAAAATAGTATCACCCACAAACAGATGGCCAAATTGAGCAAACCATTCTTGTTTTGCATGATATACAATGTTATTGCATAGTATTTTTTGGATATAGTTGGGAGGATCACCTATCAGTAGTGGAGTTTGAATAAAGAAATTATATCATTCCAGTATTGGCATGGTGCCATTCGAGACCTTTTATGAGCACCCACGTATGTCGCCACATTGCTTGATAGACCGAGGATAGATTATAATCTTGGGACATGATTTAGTGAAAGATACTATTGTGAATGTATAGATCATACAAGAGTTTATGAAGACTGTTCAGAGCATTTATAAGACATATGATGGCAGACAATGTCGGGCTTTGTAGTTCGATCTAGGATACTACATGTTCATTTGGGTCTCAACTCGATGTAGATTACAACGATTTTTCTGGGGAGGCAAGATATCACCAAGGAACATTGGCCCTTTCCAGATTATATATAGATTTGGTGAGGTGGATTAATGCTTGGCTCTTCCTATGTGGGTAGATCTAGTGCAAGGTGCCTTCTACGTGTCATAGATGAGGAGGTATGTACAAGAAACATCATAAATCATCGATTATGGTGAGCTAGACATCAATGAAAAGATGAAATTGACTATGTTCCCCGGAGAGATTGAGGATTAATAGGAGATTATCCTTCATGGGTGGTTGATTACAGTGGTACACGTTTTGTGGTAGCACGATAATCTCCAAGAGGGATGTTGGACATGAGAAGCTAAGATTCATGCTTAGAAACCTTTTTTGACTGAGTATCCATTTTTCCGCTTTTATGGATGTAAATATATATGTATTAAAGAATGTAATGACTGATATTATCCTAATTTTATTTTTATATATTATTTTTTAATATTTGAAAATAATGAAATGTGAAAACATTTGATTTAGAGTCCAATTTTTCAAGGAAATATTATTTGAAAAAGGATCTGTTTTGAATATCATGTGTGCATGACATTATTGAAAAAGTAGAATATCCATTAAAAGGGTGTCTGGATAAGAAATATAAGGAACATATTTAGATTAGAATGGCGTCTTAAACCTATGTGTGACCTAAATTTTGTTGGCTTAGGGAATATGTGGAAACTATTACAAAAGATGTAACTATAAAAAAATTATCAAATTAAATTATTTTGTTGTAAAAATCATAATAACTCAAGAATGATGAAATAATTGAAAATTTTTATTCCACTGGTTAGTCCATAACAAGGTTATTTCCCTAGGCGATGCTAAACATGAACTGACCCTGGTTGGCTGTGAAATGTAATTGATTCACATTATATTGAATAAAATAAAATAAATGTTATTTTAAATAAAATTATATTAAAACAAAATGATGTTTCTTTTTTAAATAATCAATTTTATAGAATATAGGGTAACCTGAATAACCCTTGAATTCCTCTAATGTGGGGAGAAAGAAACCTCTCGAATGCATGATGTTATGTAAGAGATTCAATTATGGACAATCACTATGACAAATTTGACAGATATTATCAATGATGCAACAAAATTGCTCCTTGTCAACGACCAATCCAAATCGATGTTTTTGGATTTGTTTTCTTCATGATTCCACAATCGAGTAATCATGGATAAATGAAAACCAACCCACCAACAGGTTGATCCAAGGTTCGATTTCTCTTGTGATATGGTCTTCATTAAGATGTTTTAAAGGGACATAAATCATTAAGATGATTTATTTTTCATTTTTTTCAAACATGAGTGAATTGAGGATGATATGAACAAAATATGAGGTTCCTTAAAATGTCGATTCGTTTGATTATTTTTTCCGTCATTCATGGAGTTCATCGTCATTAGACACTTTTCGTCCCAACTCGAATTTCTGGGAGTCACTAAATGTGATCAAACCCCAATATTTGTGGAATGAAAAAAACAAGGCTGGGTAAATGTATCTTATAACCAATAAAAAATAAATTATCAATCATTTTAGAGTTTCGACCACTGGTGGAGGAGTGTCGGCCCAAGGAAACAGCGGGCCCGTGATCGACATCAATAATGGTGTGCAACGATGATCGCATGTGAGGATACATAGTTTTTGGGTGAGGAGACCATGGGACGCAGAGCCAACAGAACATGGATGACACGTGGAAACGATGAAGAAAAATGTGCATTAGACCCAGAAATGTTCCAATTCGGGTGAGCGGAATGGGATATCCGAGCGACCAATGATGGAATAGTGGGTCGGGTTAGACCTCAGGTCAAGAATGTCTCGGGATCGACCCGGGAAGTAGGACCCAGCCATGGTCAACTGATCTTCTTCTTTACCATGTCACGTCATGCACCTAAGAAATAGTAAACCACCCAATTTTACCATGAGCTAGTAGACCCCCTTCTGAATTTTCCAACACACATAACATTGAAAACATGTGTTCTTTTGATGAACTGTCTGTAGCATTTGTACCATTATGATGTGAAATTTATTTTCATATAAACTACGTAGGTATTAGTGGACGTTTTTATATGACTAAATGGATTTAGGAGTTTGTTCTTCCCTAAGGGGCTTCCATTGAGTGGAATCTTGGGGATGACTCTAACATATATATTGGGTGTCTCATATAGACTATGTTCCACCCAAGGGTTGTGTGTCTTATTGAGACTGGATGTCTTCTGGAGACTGTTAGACTCTCAATTATTTTGTTTTATATAGATAATGTGTGTATAATGGAGTTTGTGAGACACTAAATGATTTTCGGTTTATGAGACTATCCATCTCATAAAGACAATGTGACTCATGGAGACCATGTGTCACATTGGAGAGTGTATAAAATAATATTATCTATATCTTAGATGTGTCTTTATATCATTAATGATCTTACTATTCTAATTTTCCATTGTAGTTCCTATGAGGTATTTCCTTTGTGGTATTTTAGTTATAGTATTTCCTTTCTAGTATTTCTAGAATGGTATGTTTTGTTGTGTAAATAAATTGTGGTCTTCCTTTTTGGTTTTGGGGTAATTAACTCTATATTGTTTTACTCACCACTAAACGAACATTTTCTAGATGTTTTTTTTCTTTTTCATATGAGAGACCTTTTGAAAATTTCAAGGGTGTACCAGGACCAGACCAATATTTTTGATTTTAGGCATACTGAAGTGTTCCTACGACTTCGAGGAGTAGTCCTAGTACCTTTTTCTATAGTTTGGACATTGTGTTTTGTATACATTTATTTTGGGGGGAATGAATTGTGGACAAGTTTACTTTACTGCAGTTTAATTTCCTACCTTACTCTATTAGTTTGGATATAGTGTATGCGTGACTTTTTTTAACTTAGTGTTTTTAGTTTTCAGATTTTGTGTCTTGTAGACATGTGTGTATGTTTAGGTACCAAAGAAAATTCCTACACATGTTGGGATATTCCTTCTCTATGATAGTTAAAAACCCTTGTACTATTAGAGATGGGCTTCAGGTAGTCACGGCATGGGCGCCTCTGGGAAGGGTCATGACAATCACCATCGATAGAGAAATCCAGAGGTTGTTTCTCAAATGAAATATTCACTCGTAGGACCATTCCCTCATGATTTAAAAATTTTATCATCATCAACATCTATATAAGTGATGAGGTTATTAATAGATATAAAGGTACATATTTATCATTATGTAATTTCACCTCATTGTGAATCAGTGAAAATAGGGACATTAACATTTATTTCTTACTTGGTCAACTAGAACTCCTACCTGTAATAAAATGTCACACATTAAGTGAACCATTTAAATCCAAAGGTGACTTTTATTGAACATATAATACAACTAGACCACTCTCACTGTATTAAAAATGATATCAAACTGAGTTTCATGATCGCTCTATGTATAATAATACACCATAGTGTTATCTAAAAATACAAATTACCATGGAACAAACATAGTGATGTAAAAACCTATTTATAAAATCCATGAACATGTTTTGTTTATTAGTGATACTTAACAGAATCAAAATATACATAAATAATCAATGACCAAAACATAATTTTGTATGTGAAATATCAGATGAACTGACATAAAAATAAAGATTTCATGATCTCAAGATAATCTTTGACAATACCCCATATCCTTTGTGTTGGTCGATATGTTCATCTATGTGTGTTAAAGAATTCCATTTTCTCACTTTATATTGATTAAAATTTATGTGACCCACACATATCCTAGTGTTCCCATCCAACTTCTTTGAAAATGGATTTGTGACCCCAGTGACAAGTACTCTACCATATAAGACCTGTTGGACTCTGAATCATCCTGATGCCTATTGAGATCATGAAACACAGTAGTGGATATTATATAAAGAGGAATGGATAATAGTGTAAATATGGGATAGAGGTCTATATTAGACATGACCTATATCTTTATAGGTAATCCAAAAAATTCATCAGTGATACATCCATGATTCAATCAACTTCTAGAGGGAACTCAATCAGATGTAACACGAGGTCATACAAATAAATTATTGGAAATATGAGTAGCCACGCCAGCTGGACCAAGATTCCCAATTCTATATCTACTATATTTAAAATACCATATTTCCTTGTGAATATTAAGGAGACACTCTTTGTTGTAAAAAACAAAATCATTCTATAAAAATCCAAACATAAATGATAGAGAACCAACCATTCAATTTATTTAATTTCATCAGATCCAATCATCTCAAGAATGATGAGGTACCATAAAAAATGACAACCACCTAACACAACTATATTGATCCTGATTTGGCATAAATTTTTTGATCAGATCCCAAATATAGAAACAAGTGTCATCGTGAAACTAGAAAACTAAACATGAAGCCCGAGGATTTCCACAACAAAAACAAATATAATGGAATGTGAAGCATAAATATCAAAAATGGTATAGATGATATAAAAGAATACTATAATAGTAACTAGAACAGTATATGGACTAGAATAATGATCATTTGTTATAGGTTTCATTATGTAAATATTTCTTCATCCTTGACCGTGTGGTATATCCTAACTACCACGAGTGTGTCCCCACTACAAACACTTTATATCAAAAGATTACCCTCCATGTCCATGACCAACTCATATGAATATAAGGATATTTTTACATCATTTATACACCTATTGTGGTGATACTGAACTTTCTCCAAATGGTGGATCTTGATGGGTCCTACAGAATTTCTGATGATTCCCAAAAATGTTACATCATTGGAATTCCATGTGGTCACTGGGAAACTGTAACCTCATATTCCCAAGTTTCACCAACTTGAGACATACCACGTTATTTTATACTGGTTTCAAATGTATTTCCCTACTCACATGTGCAGTCTCAATGAACCAATTTCGATCACTAGTTCCACCACTACTCTTTCTTGAATTCCTACCACCCTAAATAACAACATCATATTCATGTTGGATATGCTTTAGGATAAAGGATTAGTTTACAATTTCAAATATGGTACTAAATCTAAAATAATTTACCCAAAACTTAATAGTAATATTCATCACATCCTAAAATTATCTCTATTTTGTTGGATCATTAGTAATATGTATAGTTGTAATGTGTCAGAGCTATTTAAAGAGAGTTTAATAGTCCATGACATTCATCGAAAACTGCTACAAATTTATTATTTCACTAGAATGATCAGTCCTCAGGATATCCATAAATAAAATATCCAAATAATATTTATTCTAAATCCATCCATGTAATATACCTATTTGGAATAGCACATTTAAATTATCCCAATAAAATTTGGTGGATATTTGAAGCATGTACATAATTAGTTTCACTTTTTTTTATGAAGAGTTGTCTCAGTATTATCGAATATAAACATAACATTCCTGATCTATTACACTTTATCTTATGGTATTTACTCCTTAAAAAAGTGGTCATAAGCTACTGCTAGTACTAAGAATTAATTCTTCCACAAAAGGGGCAGAGTTCGAAGCTCCCTCTATCATTTTAATAAACTGTATGAAATATACACCTAAATATGCATCATCTCCTGCATTTAGAATTTGAAGAGGTTATGTTGGATTCACTATTGGACATGTAACTGGAGGATAATGGACCACCAAATTTAGGGATTCGTTATCAAAACGCATGTGGTGAATGGCTGCACAAAGTCACGGTGGAATTTTTCCACAATTTAAAAATACCGGCCTTAAACAATATTGATAGTGATATAATCCATAATGATAAATATAAAATAGAAAATGACATTATATATAAGAGATAAACCCATATTCAAACTCAAATAGTCATTTCTGGGTGATTGAAACATTCATATAGATTAATAGTGATGCTACCTACTTCATACTACTAAGGTCAGGATTGAGTGATGCTTTGGGTTTTTGAAAATTAAATTTTATAAGATGTCAATTATAACATTTAACTATACGATAAATGGTTAAAAAAATTGTTCACCAATTTTAATCCATAATTTCATATAAATAATATGAACTTTAGTGTTATTTCCATGTAACACACACAATAAAACATTTCATCTAATGGTCAACGGTCCATTACTCAAAGTGCCAATGTTGACTGTATAGGATTTATCCAATTTCCTATTTTTCAAACCACTATTATGTTGTGGAAGACACACTATCTACCATTTCTGTTTTATCAATTATATACAAGAATTATTATTTGATAAAAATTTTATTGATAATTTTCAATGAAGTCATGATAGTCACATTAATTGAAAATGACATAATTCTATTATATCGCAAGGAATATGAATAAAATATAAATATCATAGAAGGTTCCTAATATGATTTATTCTAAAAATATACTTCCCATAATATCATAATACAATGGATAATAGATAAACATAAATTTTATCAAGAGTATCAATATAATTTAATCACATCACCCAATGGTAGAAATAAATCAACTGTAATAAAAAAATAAATAAAAAATAATACCAATTTAGGGGAATTTGAATTTTATTTATTCATGGTATAAAAACTCCCAGGAACATCTCATTAAAAAAATATCATTGGACTCCCACTCCCATATCAATTATCTTAACACAAAAAAGAAACAAATAAAAAAAATATGATACAACTTTCTGTGGTCCAACACATTGTTGGAAGGGAATAGCGCCTCAATCCTAGTCTATCACATGGCCTCTTGTGAATCTCCCTAAACAACAGTGGATACCAACTAAAAGTGAGGTACAATGGTGTGTCTATGGGGATAATATTCCCACATTATTAGAGTGTAATTCATCAGGTAAGTAATATAACATGTAAATAGAAGAACCTAGATAATAACCAAATCATAATGTAAGAAGACATAATAAATATAGGACCACTAAACATCAATTATCGAAGAAAACATAAAATTTTAGTAATATAAAATAATAATAATAATAATAATAAAATTGATGATAATATATGTAATGTGTCTAATATATTGGAGAACATTAATACATGTGTATGATAGTAGTACTATAGAATCTATGAAAATTTTATAGAAATTAAAAAAATATATTATCTAAAATTCAAGATATATTTCCTAGTCATATGCTACCAATATACAATCATATGTCATGATGTAATTCATAAATCAAATAGTGGATGATTCCCCTTATCTACACCTACATGCATATGGTCTACCCATGAAAAATAGGTTACATAAATAGGGATTAGATAAACTTAGTAGGTCAACACCATTAGCGTTAACAAATATCAAGTCTATGTGTATAACATGGAATTATACAGAAATAGTGATGAAAAGGAACAATAATAACTATAATATAATAATCATTGGTTCAAAAATGATTCTCGGATGGCAAAGTCTTCTTTTTGCAGTGTCGTTATATTTGTTAAGATGTTTTATGTGGCCTAATGAAATATATAACATTCACAATGAAATCTATTGTTGGTATCATAGTAGTATATGGGGCATCATTCCCAGTATCACATAGTCTAAATTACTTTCCTAGAATCACATTATAAGGACCCCATAACATATTTTACAAGAGTTGGGGATTACATACCCAGTATTACATGTATGATGCGATGCCCATAATGATATAACAAGGGAGATCCTTCCATGTATCATATTTTGGAATTTTATGCCCCTAATCATATAATAAATGATGTCATACTAGTGTAATATCACAAGGTATGTCAGGCCGGTATCTAATTTATATTGGAGATACTATTCTTTCCTATCATTTAAACATATAATATCCATTAGTGTCATCATTCATATATAACACAATTAAAGAGGGCATTCATTCCCGTTCAATATAAATGAAATGTTATCATTGTATTTAATACAATCCATGAATGTTCCATAATTCAATACCATTTAATATATATAATAGTATAACCATTTTTCTTTTTTTGTAGGGTGATGTGATCATAAAAATCACATTCAAATCAATTAATATAATTTTCATTGGTCAATAAACATTCAATGCCACTTTTTTTTTACTACATATCAATATTAAATCATAATTTATAAATAATGAAATAAAGTCCCATTTATACTTTTAAAATTTATTTAGGATTTACATTTATTCATGAAAAGGTCTCCTCAATGGTATGTCACCTTTTATTATTGTTGATCACAATGTCGATTGGGTGATACATGTCAACCAATTTAAAGAAAATTTTATTTCATTGAAGGTAATATGAAACCATTATGAGGAACATTGAAACAATTTTATAAAACATAAATACTTGAGTTATAATTATTATTCAATGTACCTCGTGATATTATAACTCTCCATGTCGGGTATCACACATTAGTTTGACCTAGATTTGATGATATCATAATAATATAAAACACCAGGAAAATAGGTTATATGAACCTTCACTATAAAAAATAGATAGAGATAAATAAAAATAAAGAACAAAAAAATAAAAATTTATATATTATAGGTTCCTATCAAATTGTCCTTACCGAATATGAATCAAACAATTAAACTAGAAGTTATCCTAAATTATAGGTTAGGCTAAGGTGTGAGATCTTACATGAAGAATAAGGGGCAGTATCCATTAGAAATGGGAGAAATATGAAGATTAGTAATATATTGAGTCATTAACGGTGTTTTTATTATTTTCCCCATAACATAATGGGTTGCACAGTTTTTTCACAAGATTCAGAAAACCATGCACCAATTGTGCACCCTTCATAAAAGAATGAGGATCCTTCCACCGTTTGGATGCAAGATTAGAAGAAATATGTTCCGACCATGGGAAAGTCCAATGATACATATTTTTGATTTTATATACATATGAATTCATTCCATAAATCATGATTAAGGAATAATATGTTTCCCTCCATACTCCTCTGTCCCGCCCAGCATTGTTTGGAATAACTATGCTACCTATTTTAAATTGTTTCCCCTAACCATGTTTCCATCCATTTTCCCCACTGAATAGGGATACGATCGTTGAGAAAATCCCCAAATCTATCATGAACTCACTATAAAATATAATTCATTCTATATAAATGGATTATACCGAAATAAAAAGGATATGTTCCCTAAATAAAAATCAAGGATTGGCATTTAAAATAGTGATATTTTATGGGATCAGTACTGAATTATACTATTTTTAAAATTATAAAAATAATAAATAAGGGAACATGAGATAATATATTTAATAAAATTTACTCTCACATACATTTATATAATATCCAGAATAATTTTTCACCAAATTTTATTTGTTATATTTTAATCATTGGAGAAATTCTTACAGTTTCCCTCAACTCTTTTAAAATTGATGTTCTGCACCATAAACTCATTTCAGAACATTGAGCCAACTATAGCAGTGTTCCACTACCAATTTACCTTAAAAACATTCTTATCCAAATATATAGTAGTTTCCCTTCCCAAAAAACTATCCATATAACCCTATAGTAGAGATCTAATGGAGTCGTTATGAAGAAGAGGTAAACGCTCTAACTGATCACATATATTTTCTAATCTTAATCACCACCTATAAATGAAGGATGTAAATAATAAAATTATATTTTTTATGTCCTAAATACTCATAAATATTATTATTATTATAAATAAAAAATTATACATGATATGTCCTATCAAATAAGAAGTTAATATATACATCATTTGTGAAAATAGCTTACAATTTTCACATAGAGATAAAATTAACATTTTTTCGACACCATAATTTATGGATGTGTATAAGGATGAGAATAATGTTTATATATGATATTTAAGAAATAATTACACATAAAAATTGATAATAAAATTTCTATACTTATATCATTTAATCGTTTTTTGAAAATACAACATTTCTCATGGGCACATTAGGATTATTGTCTCCCGGATGCGATGTGATTTTTTCATATATATTTCACATGGAAGGAAATAAGGATGAAATTTATGGATATATATGTTATATATGATATAATATTTATTCAATAATTTTTAATTTTTATTTACAATTATTTCATCCCACCATTCAATAATTGGAACCATAGTTCATGCCTTTGTATGACATATCATCTCTAGGAACTATTTAATACGTTTTATATATATAAAATTTATAAAAGATTATAAATAATTTATATAGTAAATATGAATTTATTATATGATGAATAATAATTTTAAAATTATAGAACCATGAAAAAATTTTATGTACTAGTTTTCCAATCTGAAACATGTTAAAAAATATGAAACAGTTACCAATAAGAGAAGTGATTTATTATATAAATACATATAAATGGGTGAGAGGGTAATAAATTAATCATAAAAAGTATGATAGATATATAGTGTTGAAATAAATATATGAAAAATAAATATTTATTATATAGAAGGTCAAAACATGAATTAGTAATGATGTAATTGGTGTTATAGTTTTATTTCACAATCTCATCCTATTCAGGATTGCATACATTGAAGTTCCCATTTTTAATATATTTCATTAATATCCATGTTTTCAAAAAAATAGTATAAAATTTGATTAATATTCTCTTATTGTTACATGATTTTTTACCGATGATAATGTTTTCAAAAATATGCTATTGTTTTTTTTATAAATGAAGTTATTTTTACATTTTCCAAAAATTGGTTGTATAGGTTTTAAAAAAAAAATTATACATAATTATTATCTTTTTCTACCATCATGATGCTTCAATAACTTGAATATTCATTTACAAGCCTACATGATTATTTACAGTTATGTTATTTTTTTATTTATAAGTGGTCATCATTTATAAGAAGTAATTTCCAAATGGAAGTGATATTTTATTGGTAAATTATTTGAAGGGATCATCAAATATCAGTTTCTTCCTTAAAATATATTCATTGATGTTATATATTATTTATTAGGGATATGGTAAAGTGACACCATATTCATTATATCCCAAAACATTTTTTGTTTATGATAAAATAATGAAATTTCTTTGAAACCTAATTTATTTATTGGTTATGTTGTGATAAAATGTTTATAGAACCAATTTCATTTCATGGTTAATGATATAATGAATGTTCTATGATCCTACGGAACACATATTTATGATTTAAATTATAAGACAGGTGGGGCATATATATTTGTTTAATGTGTTGGGTAATTGTTTCAATCTCATGATATAAACATTATATAAATATTGACTGAAAATAGATTAATATAGAATTTATTCCACTCTGATAGACATGGAAGTGAACCATGACTAATTTGATGGTTTGGGGAGTGATCGAATTCCACTTTTATAGTCCTTTCAAAATACATTTAAAAATATGGAAATGATTTTAAATTTTTATTTGTATTCATAATTCCATGCATTATTCTAATGATATTCTCCAATGGATCATGTTATTTTAGGATTTGTGTTTTATGAACTATCATGATTTATAACATGAATCATGTTTTTAATATTTTATAAGAAGTTTAAAAATATTTATTTTATTTTTCCATATTCACATGTTGTGTTTATGAAATACATGATTATCCTTTTTACCTCTGGTTCACATCAGATCCCACCCATTTCACGTGTTTCATAGCTTTATAATTTGAAGATTGTTATTAAGAATAAAATCTGAAAATGGGTTCTAGTTGTCAAGGAATAAATGGGAGAAGATGTCGATGTCTTTTGATATAGTTGTTTATGTTTCCATGTATCTAAATGCACTAAAAAATATTTTTTAGGAATAGTTTTTTATATTAAATAAGTAAAATTCACATATTTTCCCTAAATATATATACATATAAGTATTTGGTGACTATAGATTTTATCAGATATAGTATTATTTAGACACTAGAAATTAGAATGAGAAAACTATAGTAAGAACCATTAGGTTATGTATATTTTTAAGTTACAATCCTTATGTTTTGGTAAGAGTAAAGAATAACATTGGATAATACTAAAATCCATATTTTTAAATTTTATCATTAATTTTTATACATTATGTTGTTATCCAACTATAATTACTTTTTATCACAATATGATTTGTGTTTTAAGTCAATGGTTGTATCCCAATGGAACAATATTTATTTTGATTATTATATAAATGAAACCGTGTTCCTAATTAACAACTAAATTTTAGTGTCTTATAAAAAAATGGCTAAAGTTAATTATCTATAGGATACATTTTTTGAGATAAATAAATTGTAATATTTTCTCTTAAATATGATAGGAATATTTTAGTTACCCATTAATAATTATGTATTATTAATAATATAAAAATGGAATTATAAAAAAACTATAAAACACAATGATAAAATATTAAAGTATTTTTTTCTCAGACTGTGGAAGATAAAAAGATAAAAATTGTCTTAAAATGACTAGTAAATATTATAATTATGTAATTGAATATCATAGAGAAAAATAATTTAAATGTTAAGATATGAATTTATCTATTTATGAATATAAATAAAAAATATCCACATAATTCACCATCAACACTCCGAGGATATAAATGAAAGGAGTGTTGGAATTATGCAACCCAGTGCATAAATCCAATAGTTTTTTATGATTATCGTGAACAACATCTTAATTACAAAAAAATGGGTATTAAAATTTTATCATGACTTCAAAAATGAGTTATGATAATGATATGTTGAAATGTAAACTTATCATCGATAATAAAATAGTTATCATTTTATTCGATTCAAGATCAATCAATACATTTATTTATAATTATTTTTTATGGATATCACAATATGGCCTCAATAATTAGATATTTAGTTAGCTGTGAAGAAAAATAATTGAATAATGGTAGTATCAGATTTTTATAGTTATTCTTTAGTTTCTTATTTTGGGATGTACATGATGAAATTATTTGGATTACAAATTTAGTATAATTCAATGTGATTATTTTCATGGATTTATTTCTCTATGAGGTGATAAAATTAATTTCCACGGAAGGGAAGTAACATTTCATATTCTAAATACACGAATAGTAATTTTTAAATGAATGAATTAATATCAAATTCCAATGGAAATTACCTTCTTTTTATGGGTCAAAATTGTAGTATATTAATATTATTTAATATAATATTATTGGAGAGAAGAATAGAATTAGTTATTATTCTATTTTATGGAATTATATTGATTTAATTTTGGAATAATTTCAAGTTATTGCACCGAATATTGAAGATGGGTTTTCAATAAAACTCGTGTATGTACCTATTCCTATTTTTAATACACCTTATTTAATGAAAACAACTGAGTTTTATAAATTTAAGAATAAAATCCATGATAATCAGGATAAAGAATTCATACACCCATGTGTTTCAACATTGCGAGAACTTATTCTCTTTATAATGAATAAATATCAGTCATTGTGACTCTACATTGATTTTTGAGAACATAGAATGATATTTACAAAAGAACAAGTATCATATACCTCATATTAATTAAATATTTCATTAACTACATGGATCATAAAACATCATCATGATTTAACATCATTATGGATATCATGAATTGACAGTTAAGGAGGATATAGTGAATGTAAAATTATATAAAATTTATGGACACTATTAATTTAATTTATTTAATTTTACTCTTATTAATTACCCAACTATTATCATGGTTTTAATAATCCAATATCTCAGCGATTATCTTTATTTTTTATAGTAGACATTAAGTCATATATTATTTTACATTGAATGAGTAATGAGGAACATTAAAATCTCTCAAATATTATACTGAGGACTATGAGTAAGTAGAATATTTAAGAAAACATACCAAGTGTGAATTTTTTATTTATAGTTTTTCATTATTCAGTCATATAATATGATGTGATGTTATATCATCACACGTTTAAAATGATTATTCTATTGAAAAATGGGAAATAAAAACCATAGTAATAGAAATCCATAGTTTTAATATCTTTTAAAGATATTATCGATTTTTGTAAAATATTTATCATTATTATCTAATACACTCACCATGGTTAATTGGGAATGATTTATGCTGTTGTGGATGGGCGAATGTTGAGAATATATTAAGCAGTAGAAAAGAAGGTTGGACAATGCACCTATGAAAACACTTCCCTATACTATAAAAAGGATTATGATCTCTAGTGATGCATCAAATAAGGAACTAAGATATTTTACAATGAAAAATGATATAGTCATAGATTAATATTCATTCCAATGTAAGTTAAATGAAATAAATTCATTATCTTGCCTTGATTTTCTAAAATATATTTTCAAATTAATTTAATGCTTTCAATATTTTTCTTTTCACACAACATTGAATACATGTTTTTTAACTAAATTAAAATGTTTGGCTTGAGTCATATGAAACAAAAATATAGTCATTAACTACATAGAACAACAATATTTTCTTGAAGTACATGAAACACAATGATTGTATTATGTTACACACAATACTGAGTCCCCTCGATAACATTGGTTACATGCAAGACTCGGATTTACTGAATTAAAATATAATAATAATAATAATACAATAGTTTAATAATTATCATCACATTAAATAATTGATGATATAAATGATATTGACTTAATTATAAAAATATGGTTTAAACATTTATATAAAATGAATCCATTGGTTATCAATTTTTTATAAATTAATGCAAGAAAATATATAGAATAAAGATATTTATTTCCTGTGAAGAATATTTTTATACGTACAAACACTATTTTTCTATATAAACTAATGAAAACAATATTTATGATTGTTTTTTATGAAATATTTTATTTTTTAATCAATAATTTTTTTCATTCTCATTGAATATATTTTATAAGAATAAGATAAGAAAAAAAAAATCTTTATAAATATAGCCTAGTATATTTTAAATGGGAAACTTTACCACCTCATTATTTAAAACCCATTTTAAATATAATTTTTATAATTTAAATATTTTAATGAAAATATAATGGTCATTTTTCAAACCGTCAAATCAAAATCATCATTGGGTGAATTTTTTGTATTTTTATGAGATGTTTCATGCACTCATGACTATTCAAAATACTATATTTTAATTGAAAAATATTTTTTTTTTCAAAATTGTTTAAATATTAAAATTGTGATTTTAATTGGATTTATAGTATAATTATTAAATATTATTTCTATTAATCCATTTTTTTTAATTCAGATTGTTTTTATATAGAATTAATATATAAACACATAGAATACTTTTTAAAATTTATCCCTTTAAAATCCCTATGTCTTGTTTCGCTTGATAGATTAAATTTAGATTAATATATTCCACATATGGGAAAGGAATTTTATTAAATGGATTATATATTTTTAATAAACCTCATATATAATTTATAAGAAGTTAATGTAATTTTTTTCTTAAATATTAGTAAAATTTATTATTATTAATTACAATGATTAAGGTAAATACTTTCTTACTTATTGATTAATCATATAATATATTATTTAAAAATGACCATAATCATTATTTAAAACTATATTTTTTAAATATATATATATTCATATAGTTCTATAAATCTATAATCATCAATTATATATATTATTGAACTATACATATTTTAGAAGCACTCAAATGTTTTCACAAATAACCAATGTGTCCTTTTCACCACTTATTAAAAGCATCATATAATCCACCTCACATCACTACTCTCATTCCATTTATTATCAACCAAAACCATCCCAAAAAAACTCCGTAATTCTTTCCCATAATTATAGATTCCCCACATTATGAATAAATCCAAAAAAGGAATCCCTTTGGTGAAAACAAAAATGAAACCCAAAGAAGTGGTGTCATATATCAAAAATAACATAAGTTTTTCTTCTTTATCCACCCCATCTGTTTTTTATACTGTATGATTATTTAATTAACTCAGTATCAGAAAAATATAGATATTTTATGATATTTTTACAACCTACACTCACACACACTTCTATCAAATGGGATACATAATAATCATTTGTGTGTATGGAGGACCACCGCCTTGTGAACTGATGTAATTAGTTTCCCAACATTCAGCATTTATGGTTTGTAATAATGATTGGATTTATATTTATATATTTTATATATATAGTATTAATAAATTATTTATTATTATTTATAAATTATATTAAATTTACCTCATTATATTCCATTTAATGTAAATACGAAAACATCATTTCTAGACAGGTCAACTACAACTTCCTCAAAGTGATATCATTCATTGATAGTTTACATGGAATGAATTATGGATGGGATTAGTTATCCTATATGATATATATGAAATAATAATTCAATTTCAAATATATTATATATTTATACTTATATTTATTTTAAAATATTTCTTTCAATATATCATGAAAACTAATCAATGTTCATGTATATGTACAACCTACCATCTCTACGAATGTTGCATCTCATTCCATATTTTTATCTGTTATAATTTTTTATATAATATTTATATATTTTTTATATTAGTATAGTTTTAACATTCTTGAAATAAATAAATCATGATCAATGGATGGGGATTGAGAACTATAATTCAAAACATATTTGATAAATATAGTGGTTATCACCCCAAACAATATCTTAAGTTGGAATTGATAATAAAGGTGTAACATAAAGAAATAATAAAATAATATATTGTTTGATACATAAGAAAATTTTTATGTTTAGGATTTATAATAAAAATATATTTATTATACAAGATGTTTTAACATGTATGAGTAATGTAAGGACTTAAGGTACGAGTTTTGTCACATCACATTTATTTTTGTGATATTTATTCTATATTGACCACATCATACATTTTTTGGGTGTATATACTGCCCAATGAGATTTTAAATCATGAAATTAATTTATTCCATGATATCCAATGATAAAATTGATTTTAATTTTTCATGGATCTCATGATTGAAAATATATTCATGTTGTAATGGGATTGAAGATATCATTCTTATTTCTACAAGACTTATACAAAATTCACCACTCGTTTCATATGTGTGGACTTTATTATGAACATGAATTATTTATTTTATATTTATACTTAAATTAATCTGTATTTACATACATATTTTATGATATATGTTTCATATGCAATGTAGTTTAAAATTTACCAAATCTATAATGTAATTTATTCTCAATTGCCCTAATTTAGACACATGTTGTGTTATAAACCTATATATTTTTACAAGGTGTTTATACTACCCTTCGACACATTTTTTCAAAAAACATCATATTTTCATGATATTTTAATATTAATTAAATGATACTATTCAATGGGGATTATAATTGAATGTTACCAAATGTTTATGAGTATATTTCTATATCCTCATCATTTATCTAGATCTTTTATTATTATGTTTTCTTTAATTAATTATTATAATCGAAATTCTAAGAAAAATAATTAATGTTCTTATTAAATCAATATTTATGGTATATTTAGGTTATTTTACCATTTAACCACACATTTATACTTTCTATTATAAAAAATAATTTTTATGGAAATATGACATTATTTGTCTCTTCATTTAGAAGTATGTATTCTCCCAAAATCACATTCTCTGTGATGTTGTACATTCTATTTTCATTATTAATTTAAAATTTTTCCATGATATTTTCAAATATAATGGCATTCAAAATGATTTTTTTCATCATTTGTATTTTTTTAGTATATATCCAAAGAAAATGTATTTCAATGTAGAATTATGTTTAAAATTTGTTTAAAATGATTTTCAAAGAATCCTTCATATTTTATTAAAGGTTATTTTTAATAGAATAAATTTAAATTATATTAATGGTTTATTTATATGTTTTCAATTCTATTTTCAAATAATATAGATTAAAAAATGAATTTTAATGAAAAATTCATTAATTAACCTTTAAAGGATATTTTCTTTCGGATGTTTTTTAAATGAATTAAAAATGATTTTATAAAAATCACAATTCCATGGATTTTAAATGAAATGATATTTTATTGATGAAATGTTTCATGTAATTATTCATAATACTTATACTTACAATATTTTTTCCACTGATATAGTTTATAAATCAATATTGATTTAATCCATGAATTCCATTGTTGTTATTTCTTTGAATGGTAAATAATTTAATTGTAATTTTGTATAGGAAACCCATTTCCGTTCCATGAGTTGTTACTCGAAAAAATTATTATGAGGCATTATTCTATTTATTATTCTATGTTTTTGTGATTATGAATCCATTATCATTTATATTGGTTATTATAAAATGAAATGTTAATAATAAAGATATAATTTCATGGGTTTTGACATGATGTTAATGAAACAAATAAACATATAAGGGTAATGGTATGATGAATTTTTTGTTATCTTATTACACAAGTATTTATTTTTTCATTATGTGATGGGTATGACCTATTTCTCCCTCCAATAGATTGGATAACAATTTATATCAATTGATATAATGATGAAAAAATAGTCAAATGACATAATCTGAAACTAGAAACATGTGTGTACAAATCCAAAATTAGAAATAGTTGTTTTATATTATAAATTGTGAACAAGGTGCACCTCGACCCACATGGAAAAACTATTGGGTCTTGGTCATTAATGGGAAATTTTTGATTTTGAATACTCTATTTTTATAGTAATGGGAGTGAACCTTGACTTTTATAATGTTCTCAATGATCCTAACTACATGTTTATAATGTTAAACATAGTCTTGATTGAATGTCCATTAGTTTATGTGAGGGCCTAAATTCATGTCATTAATATATTGAGTGAACAATATTCTACTAATACAGAATTACAATTTTATAAGATGATGTGTATAACATGAATTCATTTAAATTTTCCAATATAATTGTATAATGGATTATTAAATTGATTCCATTATGATTTATGCCAAATGAACTTCCATCCTTTACCTCATGAATCAAGATTATGATCTTTCACATGTATGGTATGAACATAAAATTTTATTCTCATGTTCATATACCATTATGTCCATGTTATTATTATATATATCCTTTATTTTTACACATTATGGGAATCTGATCTCACCTGTTCTTATGTTTCCATTACCCTTGTTATAAAGAATGGTTTTTTGTAGGTTTATTAAAGGTAACGGGCCTTATGCGACATGATTCATATCCTTCACCAAATTTTCATAATGTGTTACCAGTTTCAAAATACATTAAAAATTAATAGTCCTTAAAAATTTTAATTTATATTGTGGTTAATAATAATTTAAAATTATCTTATATACATTTACGTTATGTCTAGGTCCCTATTATTAGAATGAAATGATGTTTTTAGTCAACATCTTGGAAATAAGATGAGAAAAATTTAGTTAAGTTCATAGGGATATTTATATAATTATTAATTGGGTTGTATCTTTGTATATGACTATAGTGTTATAAATTTAACACTATGTGTCATGATTTATGAGTCATATAAGTAATTTTTCATGATAATTGTAGTTTCATGCTGTGATAATTCTTTCTCACACTATTCGTTTATGTATTATACTACATTGAGAATTATAAAGGCATGGCCTAGGATTTAATGTTTTATATGTGGAAAATAGGCTAATCATTAAAATTTATTTCTTAACTGGAAATCTTTGGAAACGATTTAAGATTGTGTTATGATTATTAGTTATGTTCATGAGGATAAATTGTTAACAAATGAAATTTTAATGGAATATGCAGTTCTAATAATAATTTTTACAATAAATGGAATGAAAATTATTAAATTGGGTTGATGAATAATAATACAGGATTCATATTTCAAAATTCCACAAAAGGGGTATTAAATAATTATATAATGAATCCTATTTAATGGATTAGGAATAATGAACGATCATTAATGTTTATATATATTCAAATTAAACAATTAAGTTATATAAAACATGAAGTATAGTTTTTCAGTCATAGATTCCCAGAAATGTACTAGATGGTACTTATTTCCTTTAAAAATAAATTTTTTTAAAGGTTAAATTTTTATTAATGGAATGTATCACTTAATGTGTTCTTGATATTTTGAAACATTTATTTTGAAATAAGGGGATATAATGGGATAAAAAAATTATATTATACCAATGTACTCCAAACTGATTATGGTTTTGGTAATAAAGAGGTTTTTCTATCATTGATGGAGATTATGGAATTTTTTATTTTTGATAATATATCCAATATTACATGGAAAGAAAAATGTTTGATTGTTTTCCAAAAAAATATATACTAGAATTACAGTTATTTCTGTGTTTCAAAATAATACATGATGAATGTATACATGTTATTGGTATGTGAAAAAAAATAAACAGTTAATGATATATCGGGAACTATGATAAGTGGTTTTTTATAAATTTAGTGACCTTATTTAAAATTATTTTGACATTCATCCATCAGAATGGTTATATGTTTAACTATTTTCATAATTATTTATGTTATTAATCAAATAACCTTTTAAGGATTTTTGAATTCTCAATATATTTGAAAGAATTTGAATATTAGATACCTTTTAATAACCATTATATTATGATAATAATATATGAAAAGAAAAATCATTCTATTTATGGATATCATGATCTACTAATGCTTCAGGAATGGAAATTTCCACATCATGTCATATAATAAGATACAATGTAGATATTCTTCAATACACAACATAGTTTGAGGTTTTCATAATATAATGTATGCATATCATCTCATGAAAATTATTAAACCTTAGATATATGGGTGTTGAAATAAATTAGTATATTTTTACAATGCAATTTGATGATAACAATGTTCTTTTTCAAATGTCATTGGGATAATTATTTTTGATCTTTAACATTCAACAAACCATGCTATAAATAAATCTACAATAGAATAGGATAGTAGCATTTCACATACATTTTTATGTTTCCACTTGCCTCCATTTTTATCGTATTTTGGAACCTAGTTATTATTTTCATTTGGTAACTATTATATTTTTAACTTACCCTTTTAAGGATGTTTTAGTATTATATTTTATGAAGTGTATTTATATGAGAGGAACATTCATGTATTAAACAATTAATAAACCAAATAAATGTTGAGAGAAAAATTCATTTTAAATTGGGAAAAATTTAACTCCTTGTTAATTTTTTATTTTTTCTATAATTAATTTATTCTTATTGTTATTTTTTATATGACACAACACAAAATATAAATTTTATTATACAAAAGACTAATTTTATCATTTGTTATATGTCATAAAAAGATAATATTATTCTCTATGTTTCATAAATATTATATTGGTATACCCATTATAATTTTATTTTCATATGTTATACATAATACTGAGTCCCTTTGAAAACTTGTATGACAAGAAAAACCATGTTTTACGAAACAGTAATATGATGTTAAGAATATTATTACAATAAAACAATAATTATCACGAATCATTTGGAATAGAATATATTAATGAGATTTTATAAATTATGATTCCATGGTCAACAAAAATATATAATGTTAATCCTTTGGTTATCAATTAGTTAGAAATTAATGTAAGAACAATTTATGAATAATGAAATTACTTTTCTATGAAAAGTATTTTTTAACGTACATAAACCATTTTATATAAATTAATTAAACAAACATCCATTGAAGATATATTTGAACTAAAAATTATATATAACATAATTAATAAATAAAATTACACATATCAAATAAATTTTATATACATTAGATAATAATAAATCCAATTTTATGAATAAAAATATGTATTTTTCATAATAGTAATTTTAAATTCTTTTATAGGAGAACATGTTTTTAATATATGTTAAGACACCAAAATAAGAATTATATGAAAAAAATTAAAATTTTGATATCAAAATTTACATTGTGTGAAATATTTTTATTTTTGGATATGTTTTATGTGTTGGTTAATGAAAAATTCTGAATTTGAATTGAAAATTTAATTTGAATAATATTTATTTACACTGTTAAATATTGAATTGAATTGGTTTTAAAGTAAAATTAGTTAAATTTCAAATCTTTCAACACAATGTACATAATTTTTTTATATTGAATTTGGATATAATAACATACACAACTTTTGAAAATTCATTCACCTAAAAAACAAGATCCCTCATGTCGTACGTGGGAATAATATTAAATTCATTTCTTATTTTTATTTAACTGAAATTATAAAAAATGGATTCCATATTTTGAATAATTAAAATATATTATTTTTGGAAAAATGAATCAAGATTTTGACCAAAAATATTATTTAATGTACTAAAAAAATCATAGAGAATAAGTTTAAAGGCATACATAATGATTAAACAGTGAATCTAATATGTAAAAATGAATTTGAACAAGTCACAAAATTATTTTCTAGAAAAATTTAGTCCATTATAACAATAATGAACTATAATTGTCCATTTTTAACCAATGGGGGACATGAAAATTTTGGGGATAACCCAAATATTTTCATTATTACACTATGTATCATTTCACCACACAGAAAAGGCATCCACTCATCATCCAATCATAACACCTATCAAACAATATATCACATACAAAAATTAATAAAAAATAAAACCAAAATCTCTCACCGAAGCATATTGGCCTAAATTTGGATATAAATCCAACCATAGAATCCATTTGTTGAAAACAAAAAAAAATTACCCAAATAAAAATAAACATCATTTGATATACCATTTTTTAAAATCTTTCTACACCATGTAAATTATATTTATTAAAAAAATATAGTAATCTCAGTTTTTTAAATATATTGAGATCTAGTTTTGTTAATGATAAAACCTACTCTCAAAATTACATCCATGAAATAAGATACCCATTCCTCATTCATGTATACAGAAGAATATCACCTCATAAACTGATGTTATTCATTCTTCAATTTCAAAATTTCATGGTTGGGAATAATGATGGTATTTTTATTTTATGTATGATATTAATTATATTTATGATGTATTTATATAGTTACACTATCCTTTGAAAGATATTATTACTAGATAATTTTAACAATTATTAACCATAACATTACAATCCAATTATTGTAATGTCTAGTGTATTCGGAAGATTATGTAAATAAATTATAAAACATGAATAAAAAATGAAAAAAAAACATCACTATGAGCTCTTATATTCCATTTATCTATTATGTATTCATAGGGTATTTTGGGTAATGCATTATAAATTAATGTGATAAAATCCATTTAATGGAATAAATATTGAAATAAACAAATGAACATGGTTTAAATGGAAGAACATGATTAAATAAAAAGGAAAGGAATATGGATAAATTTAATATAATATAACATTTATAGAATGGGGAAATATATTCATGAATTCATAGGAATGAGAAAAAAGTCCACAAAATGTCATAAACCTGAGTCAATGATAACTACCAAGACCATTACTTGTTGTAAACAATGTCCCATAAAAGGACGAGGTTAACTACCTATCCCAATATGACATCTCATAACACTAAACATTACCTAATTAATTAAATTTCTATATAGGTTCACCATTCCTGAAATATTGATTCATATATGTTACACATGATGAATGATGCACATGGGTTATCCATTGAATTATTTGTGTATCATAATTTTAACGTAATTCATATCAAAATGGAGTATCATAATGGTGAAAGTGAAATAATTTATTTAAATAATACATGTATATTCATAATTTAAAATATTAATATATCATGATTTGTGATGTCTATATGAATAGAAAACATGTAAAAATAGTGGGTCAAATCCATTATAAATGAAACATTTTTGTAAGAAATTAGGGAGTTCAAATTAATTTGGCTTCTTCATCGAGAAGAATTTATAAGAAACATTCTATTAAAAATTTATTTTCCTATGGCCGAAAGAAGATATGATCTGGATACATTAGTTTAGAAAATATAAGCAAAATTTATAAGAATTATATAAAAAAAGAATAGTTACATTAGTGTTGAGAGATATAGAATGTGTAACATAAAGGAAAAACTAATTTCTGAAAGAATCCATATCCTTATGTTAGAATGTGTTATGTAAATTAAATTATTTTTATTGATAATGAAATTAAATACATTAATTAATTAATTTACAATCATTTATAGTTTTTTATGATTTTAAAATTTTTATTATCTTCATTTACGTATTTTTGACGAGTTATATGTCATAATTTCATCATTCATGAGTTTTCATTCCATTAAGATTCATGATTGGTTCACATGTATAAATGCATGAATGATACTGAAAAATATAAGTAGATATCAAGAATTAATGTTATATTTAATTAATTATTGTGCATCATATTAAATTTCAAATAATTTATTTCCTTATATGGGGTGAGTGTGAGTCATTATAGATTCCATGAGTGGTAATAATTTAGATTATTTTGGTGGTTATTGATCACAAGAATCTAGTTAGGTTTTATTAATCATTATTTTGTATGAAAGACTGTTTTATAACATAAAAAGTTCTATAAAAAATATTAATAATTTTACCATCCATTATAGTTTATTTAATTCCATCTTATTTGGTGCTAATATAAAATGTAAAATTTTCATCCTTGAAGGAGAAAAGTCATCAGCACTCGGATAATACATTCATTATTTTAATAAATGGAAGGAGGAAGAGACCTAATTTTTTATTTGACATTAAAAGTATAAAATCATCAAATATATATATTACTTTTCATATCATGTATTTTTGTACGTAGGAGTTGAGGATAGTATAAAAAACAGAAATAAAAATAATGAAACTGAAATGGGATATTACCTCGGGAATTATTTTATATGAAAACCCCCTTATAAAAATTGATTTTGGTCAGTTATTCAGTAAAAAACCAGTTGGTTGTGGGGATGATAAATTATAAGGACATTTGTAATAAATTTTATAAAATTGAAATATTATGATGTGTGAGGAGAAGAGGTATGGATGGGTGATATTTATATTAGAGTATAAGGGTGTTTTCCCATTATTTTATTCATAAGTTTATAATTTTTCATCCAGTAGATGAAAAATATGAAAATTATCACAAAATATATTAGAAATAATGTGGTGGATTTCTATATTATGGTGATTTCATCAACAATGACTCAAATAATAGTGTATTTAACATAAAATGTATATATATAGAAAATTACTATATTTTATAATGCACAAAAAATAATTATTTTATGAAAAATGCATAAATTCCCCATAATAATTTTTTGATATGTAAAATTATAAAATTAAATCCATTTTAAAAAATAATTATTGATATTCGAATTGTTATTTTTAATTAAAATCATCTGTTACTTGAAAAATAAAAATTAAACATTATTATATTTTTTTATAACACTTTGAAAAATTAATTAACGCCAGATAAAAATATAATATTATCATAATAGTAATAAATATTTATTTATGGATAATTTTTTCGAGAATAAATTTTATAATAAAACATTATTTTAATTATAATATTTAAAAAAACATTTTTTATATAAAATTTCTACACTTAATTAATAACCTCTAAAACATTTATTTTTGTATACTATGATAAAATTGTATCATATTCTCATTTATAAGATTACTAATTTTATTTTTAATTTTATTATTGTGTTTACTATTATATTTTCCAAATTTTTATTAACAAGTGTTATATTTATAAACAGAAGTTCATTTTATTATTCCATTATTATTGGTCTACTAAGATATGAAAAAGTATCTTATTTCATTCATTCTTCATTTATAACATTTGTTCTATGTTATTAATTCCATTTATGTGAATTTTAATATATGACATAATTATAAAAAGGTAAATTTACCTTTTAAAATTATTAGTCATTTAATTTATTATAATGAAATTATTATATAACACATCCCTCTTGCATTCTATTTTTTGGAAATATGGTAACAACATTTTTCAATATATAGACTATCGACTCCTCAACGAGATGTCATTCGTTCACAAAAATCATGGAATGTATTGTTGAGGAGAGTATTGAACATAATATATATATATATATGAAATAATAATGTTGTTTTATTTATATTATATATATAAATTTGTGGAATGTACTTGATTTCATCTAATAAGACTGGAAAACAAAAACAATGTCCATGCATACGTATGGCCAACTATCTCAATGAAAGGTATATTACAATTAAAATATCAATAAATTATATATTATTATTAATATTTATATACTGAATATTTATTATATTTAAATATTTTGTTTCTTTAATAAATAATAAAATCATTATCTTTGTAAGAGTACCAAGAATAGCATGTCAAGTCATATATGGGAAACCCAGATGTTATTGCACGAAACATAACATTAACATGGAATTATCCATAAAAGGGTAATATAACATCATATATGGTATGATATATAAGAACATAGTTCTATATTATATGTATAGAAATATTATATTTATTATACATGATGTTTGAATGTGTAAAATTAAATTCTATACATAAGGTATGTTGTTTTTGTAATTTCACATTTATTTATTTTTATATATATTCAATATTCAACACTTTGTAATTTTTCATGTTGTATATAATTCCATATGAAATTATATATTATAAATTTTCATTATTAAATAATTCTAATGTTTCAATTTTTTTATTTTTAAACTAATAGAGTGATTCAATTTCTACTCAACTTGTAATGGAATTTCTAGTATCACTCATATATTCTTTCGTGACTTATGTCATATTCATAAATTGTTATTTTATGTGATTTATATACTACCTATGAGTGTATTATACTATTTTTATACATAAATTTATTTGAATCTACATATAAAATTTAAGACATATTTTTTGTAGAGCTTACAGTTCAAAAAATAACAAAACGGTCAGTTAATTTTTTTTTCAATTTTTATTATTTGAGACAGAAGTTATGTTGTGAAAATATATTTTTTTGTAAATTTTATATACTAATATTTGTAATGTTTTATCAAGGAAAATACTTATTTATTAAAATTTTAATATTAGTTTATTTTTAATATTCATTTTTTATTATGATTGAATTTTCCCAAAGAGGTAAGATCTTATTTCTACAATATCAACATATATCTACATTGTTTATGAGTACACACACATTAATGAAATATTATGTTTAATATTTTATAAATAATAAATAATTATCATATAATTTATTTATTTAGGATATATTCATGTAATAGTTTACTTTTCACCTCATTTTCTATGAATATAATTAAGAAAATGTTTTTGAAGAAAATTTTATTTATTTATCTCTTCGATCGGAAATCATATTTTTCCCAAAACAATGATTCCTATATTGTTTTCCATATTTTCAATTATCTTTGATATATTTCCATTGATATATTAAAATAATTTTTTCCCATAAGTTTTTCAAGCTCTATTTTAAATTATTAAATGAAATTATCAATTAAAAATGTTTTCAGAAATGTTTTATTTTTAAAAGGCCTTTACAATTATATTTAATGTTTATGTTATAATTTTTTAATGTTTATTTCAAAATAATTGATTTGGTAAAGTTCAAATATTATATCACATGTTATTATATCTATTGTGAAATAATAATTTTTAAATAAAACTGTTTTAAAATGAATTTTTTTAAGAAAATATTGATTTTTCAAGAAATTTTTTAAATGAAATGTTAAAAAACAAGTTTTTTAAATATATTAGGTGAATCGTATTTTCAAAGATTAGATATTTTTCTTACCAATGGTTTTATGTTATCTTGAAAATAATTTTACATATATGATGAAACCATTTTCTATTGTTTACTATTTACTTGGGATATTATCCACGAACATCAATTATGATTATTTATTTGAATTGTCAATGTTTAAATTCACATGTGATTTATGAAATCATATTCACATACATGGGTAATAACATGATGAAAGAATTTGAAACCCATGTAATTCCATGGTTAATTCTATAAATTAGTTGTTATGAAACCAGTCTCATTTCAATAGGTTATGATAATATGAAATTTTTATAATACCTATTTCATTTCATGGGTTACGATATGATTTTATAAAACCCATCTGTTTTGGTGATATATGATATGCTTAATTTTTTATTGTCTTTTGAATCATGCATGTATTGTTTCATTATGTGATGGGTGGGACCAATAACTATCTCCAATTCATTTGGGGAATATTTATAGGTCATGAGATAATTATGTTTACATATCGATGATCTTTATCTAAAATAGGAAATAAGATTGCCCATATTCATAATTGGAAACTGTTTTTCCTGATCTAAAATGGGAAATTAGTTTATCTTGATCCACTATGATTAATATAATTATACTTAACATTGAAAACTATTAATTTTTATTAAAAAATTATTACATTTTCACTATTTTATTAGTGTATCATGTTACATTCCCAACATTTATCTGAGGGATATATTTCATTTCCTTAAATTAATGGTTGAACTTATTTCCACATATAAAGGATCCAAATGATATAATATAATTTTAATTCCACAATATATATTTTTTATTTGAACGTTATTCTCTCATTTGTTATTATCTTTATTCTATAATGATTCATGTCTTATACACTACTAATATTTATTCTACGAATCATGATTAAAATAATTGGTTTTAATGGTATTATTGTCAAAAGATATGTTGATGTTCTAATATAATTATTTCCCAGTTATGATTGTTTATATAATATACTTTTCTTATTTAATGACCATATTTTCTCAAGATTTTATATGTTTCCTTTCCACATGTTTTGATAAATAGTTTTATGAACGATTACTAAATTAGATGATATTTACAGGATATATTGAATATCATTCCCCAAATTTGGTGAATGTGTAAAGAGGTATCAAGGACAATAAAATATTAATTTCCACAAGAATATATATTTTCAATGTGATGAATATTCCCAAAATAATATTTAATATCCATTAATGTTAATCATGTGTTACTATTCTTTCCCAACATGTGATTTTGAGTTAGCTGTAGTAATTTTTGTAGTAAATATTTAGAGGCATAATCACTATAGAAAAGTTGTGACATATATATAGAACAGAAATGTTTACAGTGTACTTTCCATTATAATAGGAAAAAATGAATCAATGAATATGGTTAGTGATGAAAAATGATTTTGAATTCTACATACATAATCGTACATGGAAAGTGAACAAGGTGGAATGAGAATTGAGATGAAAGGATAATGCTACAATATAAATGATTGAGGATAAAAAAAGTTTCAAAATTTATTCATTGGCATATGATGGACCTAAAACTAGTAATGTAATAGGAGAAATGTTATCTAGATCAAATGAATGTCCCACCATTCATCCATGTGAATATTAAATAATCACAAAAGGAAGATGTAGAAATGTAAAAAAGGTGAGAAATGTTCCTAAGTTCAGTTATTCTTTTTAAAGATTAATAGTATCTAAAAACAATACACATATTCCACCAATACCAGTTTTGATGATTGATATTTTGGATGGGGATTATAGTTCATTATTATCTCTTAATTCTTGATGCAAAATTATTTATATTGACCTAAAAGAGTATTTCTAGTGAGATTGAATGAAAAGAGATATTATAGTTTATTTTTCAGGGAGCTTAGTTTTTCAAAATGTCATGTCTAAAATATTGAGTTCTAATTTGTTGTTACAACCATTAACTATACCCAAATCAAAATTGTAAAATATCCCTATAGATTTTTTCATTGGCTTCCACAAAACACATAAAATCCATAATTCTATTTGGGTAATAATTGATCACCTTATGTATTTTTATTCATATTATATATAAGGAAATATTTCTCTCTTGATCACCTATAAAAAATATATAATAAATAAATGATTTTATGTTATGGAGTACCACTTTATTTCTACCAATTGGGATATGTGGTTTACCTCAATGTACAAGAAAACACATTAGTGGGATCTGGATATATAGTAATGTTTCAATACTGATTTATATACACAGGAAATAGTTAGTGTGAGATAAGAATTTAATTACTATAATACATATTAATATTTTTCAATTAATTTCAATGGTGGTTGGGATGAATACATTCTATTTGTATAATTTTTTTTTATCAATAGTAAACATTCTAGAATTATTATTACTCTTTATATATCTCTCTATGGTACATTATAAATATCAGTTCCATTCATAAATTATGTTAGGGATTGAAAGATTGTATGAATTGTTCTGGATGATGATATTATAGAGAAATTTATATTTATTCAACAACACATAAAATATATCATGTCCAATGAGAGAGTTATAATTAAAATCATTAGAATGATAATAGAAATTATAAAATTTTTAAACAGCGCATAAGCGATATGTAATTTAAAAATAAATATAGCCATTATAATGAACAATTTGTGATAGAATATATCATCTGTCACAAATGGTTTTACTAGGGTATCCCAATCCCTTGTATGAAATTTATATGTGATTGGAATATTTTATATGACTTTTACTTTTATGGAAAATTCTTATAGACTCGAGAGAATTTGTGATAGGCATTGATGTCAATCAAACATACTTTTATTGGAATGACTAGTTTCCATAGACTTCATTCCATAAAGAATATTATTTCATTATAAATATATCGATTTAACAAATCCACCAACTACCTCTTTTCTTCTTTCACTCTTTATTTTATCCCACTCTTGAATCAATATGACACGTAACACCTGAGTGTCCCGCTCTATGCCACTACAACACACATTGATACAGGTAGTTTTCTATAAATCCAGATTTTATTTTCCTTGGATGGGATTCCACTTTTCTCATTTTTATATTTATTTTTTTTTGATTTTATTCATTTTATTACCTAAAATTATTTTTGTAAACCCAAGGATGATCATTTTATCTTATTCTCATACTATATTTGGTATTTAGAATATTATAATTTTTTTTTACTTTTTATATGATGTTGATATGTATGTATATATATATATATTCCATATTTGATATATTTATTATTGTTAATACCAAACATTTAGCAATTTTTCTTATTTTAGTTTCGATTCAACTTTTTTATTAATCATTTTTTAATTTTGATATTATTATGTGTGTGTGTGGGTATATATATATATATTCTTAGAAAAAAATAAAAGTGTTAATGAAATTGGCATCAATTTTCTATCCATTACCAATGATAAATGTGATTTTTATTTAGACATAATTGAAAAATTGGTCATTTATGGTGACTTAAATATCAGAAATTCTATTATTTTCCAAATTTTAGTAATTTATATTTTATTTCATTAATTTATATTAAATAATAGTCATTTTATTAAATATAGAAAAATATTTTAATGAACACTCATTAATGGTGAATTTAAACTAATTTATTCTAAATAGTTAATTATTTATAATTTTAAAAAATTACATTAATCATATTAAATCCAAAAAATTATTTTTTAAATTTTTATTTTCTTAACTTTTTATATTTATATCTAATTTATTAAATTTATTTATTTTATTTTTAATTTTTTAGAAATTATTCTTCATTTTATTATAAATTATAATTATGTATACTTTTTTTAATTTTTCTACTAATTTTAATATTTTTAATTGTTTTATTTTTTAAAATATTAAAATATTTAAAATTTTAATAAATATATTATTATTATTTAATTTCTATAAATATATATAAATATTTTATATTATCGGTAATCATTTAAAAAATATATTTACATAAAATTATTTTCATTGAATTTAAAATAGGTAATATTTTAATATAAATTGTTTTTAAAATGAAATTATATTAAACGAATCAAATTTTGATCACCAAAATAATTAATTGTGACATTCCAATAAAATTTATATTTTTAGATGAAATAAAAATTAATTTAGACATGTGCTTTACCCATCTACATTCTTTTATATATATTACTGTGAAAAGAAAAAATCATTATTTGTAATTCCATTTTCAAAAAAATAACATTTGTGATGGACTCCCATCATAAATAAAATTTTGTGTTGACCGAACATTGGAAATGAATATTAAAAAATAAAATATTTTATATTAGAGGAATGATATGCAGTTTTATATGGGTGGTAACGTATTTTAATTAATATCTCTATTGAAGGGAGTGATGATATTTGGAATGAAGGGAATGTTGAACACTAGGTGTATCATTCCATTTAATATTCTTGATCACATAAACATATAGCTAATCAAATTGGGTATCAACCTAATAACTCTCATTTTCATGATGAGTTATTTGTATCTCTCATGATAAATAGTATACATGATCCTTTAAATGTACTAAACTCATTGATCATGCCACTGGAGAAATAACATTCATATGAAGAACAATTGGAAATGATTTTGGATCAAAGAGGGATTTCTCAAAGAATCAATTATAAATATCCCATGATTTAAAAAATGATGATTTTGTTTGATTTTCTATAATATATACCCAACATATCAAAAATAAATTATGATGAAACATTATTATGTTACTATTATATCCTAGCAGTTAAATAGGAAGATATGAAAATGGGTAACTAATTTATGAAATTATTATTATCGTACTTGTCAATATAAATCTATTTGTAAATTATTTGAAAATAATAACATAAAATTTAGTGAAGTTAACTTTTTATTAAAAAATTCATTGTAATTAAAACCTTGTTTTCTTATATTTTTATTGGGTAAAATTATAATAAATTAAAAAAATTTATATAACTTATTTGAAAATAATATAATTATTTGTTGTTTTAGTATGTAAAAATAACCTTAGTAATAATTTTGGTGAATATACTAGAAATTATGACCTTTTATTGAAAAGTAAAAAATCCATATTTCTATTGAGTATATTGTTTTTTAACCAAAATTAAAAGTAACATTATTTTAGATTAACAGTCTCATTATTTCATATTTTAAATAATATGAATTTTTCTATTGAAATAATTTTTATTCATTAAATTAATATAAAATAATATAAAACATAAAAGAGCATATTTCTAAAAAAATAATTTTCAATGGTTTTTTAAATATAATATTTAACTATATTTTAGCAATTATGTGTTTTGAATTTATAAAAATAGATTCTATATATTTAATTAGTTTGTATAAATTTACTAAATTGATTAATTTTATTTCTATCCAATATGAATAGTAATTTTATAATATTTTATCACCTTTGTAAAAGGTAAATCAGGTAACACTTGATTAAAACTAAGTGATAAGTCCTTAATTAATCAAAAAAAATTTAAAAAGAAAATTGAAATTCGATACATGACAGATAATGTTTTAAATTCATCAATTTAATGGACATTTGTCCATGAAATATACCTTTGTAATATTTTATCCAATGGAAGTTAATAAATGTCACAAAGATAAACATTTATACGATTTATGTTTTTAAATAGCGAAAAAAATTTAATGAATGAAGATAAAGGATATTAATGATCCTAATTTTTTACATATGTTAATTTAGTTTTAATATTTATATATGTAATAAATAACATAAATTCTTATACAAAATTGATGGAGTTACTGCAAAGGCAGAATAAAATTAACTAAAATAATTTTAATGAATCAAAAATTAAAATAATAACAAACAATAAAATTTCCAAACAAATAAACAATTTTCTAACTATATATTTACCATAATCATCCAAGTGTTGAATTTATCACCTTTTTTTACCACATCGATGTGATTATGACCATTATAATGTATTATATAATGAAAATTAAAATATGTCACATTCGCTATGTCATTTTAATTATAGAGAAATATAGAAGTTATGTTTGACTATAAATAATATTTTTAATCAAAAAATAATTATTTTTATCACGGTAATGTATTTATAATCATTATGAATTAAATAATTACCCAAAATTTTAACACAATGTTGATGTACTATTTCATCAAAAAACCATAAGAAATCACGTAATTTATATTAAAAATTTCATAGGTATTATAATTTGATAAATTTAAGGTGATATTTGACTTCTATAGGTTATATTGACTTGTCATGTATATAAAAAATTGTTTTATCTAACATTTCATATTGTATTGATATTATTGTGAGTCATGTTATTGAATTTTATTACAACCAATAGAAATGATATTTTATTGGATTAATATTTTATTTTATTATTTAAAATAAAAAAAATTAAATATTTAAATATTGATTATGGTATGTTTTAAAATTCCATTAATTTTCCATTTATTATACAATTTACTCCATACAAATGTTTTTAATTCTTTTAATATTCAAAGTGTTGTTACAACAGTTAAAATTAATATATGTTAATTATTTATTAATCAAAATGTTATGGATTAATATAAGTACAAAAATTTCTACAATATATTGGATAATTATATTTGAGCCTTATATATTTATATATTGGAATACATGTTCAATATGTTTTATTTGGATATAAAATGATTTTATTATATATTAATTTTTCGAGAAATTTCAATATTTCCCCATTGAGAAATTACCATAGGGAACATACTTAGTCATTTACACCACATTAAGAATTCTATATTGACTATAAATTACCAATATCTCTTATGAAAATACGTATCGATACGATATCAGTTTTTTTCTCAGTATTCCATCCCTAGAGATAAATATTGTCTATCCAAAGTATATGTTTCAAATTATAGTTTATCATCATACCAGATCACTATCTTTTTCTATACATTATTATCTCATCTAAATATATCATTTATATAATAAAATAATAAAATAAGGATCCTCAATATTCTGAATTGTTGTTATAAATATTAAAATAGAAATATAAAACGTCATTCATATCAAACAATACAAAAATGTATTACTCAAACGTATGTATTCCTTACCGTCTCCACATTGAGATAAATATCATTTTTAATCACCATATTTTATGGACATTTATTATGATGGATTTTATAAATTCTTGTGAAGTATTTTATATTATATTTATTCATATGATATAAATTATTAGTTTTCACTTTTCATTCCTTCAATATAAAATAGTCTTGGATAATGTAGTATTTATCACCCAGAACACTCACATGAGAATTTTTTTAAAAAAAATAGTGATAATATATTATTAATAAATAATACATGGTCGGATATAATTATGTACATGAAATAAATTTATAATATATTCAAATTTATTATATCATGCATTTTTATATGAATTAAAAATTAGAATACATTATGTAAGGGTTAATTTAAATATATTGTAATTATTTGGGATTATTTATATTTCAGAGTCCCCTGGGTAATAGTTATCTTCCATGTTCAATATTTTAAAAAAAATTTATATATACTCTTTAATAATACACTATTAGTTTTTAGTTTCATATTGTCTCGTGTTTTAATTGTTACAAACTGTTTTGAAATGATTATTTTTATTAATTTTTAACCAATGTACATGTTAAATTATTTTACATAAATAAAAAAGAAAAGTGCATTTATCTTTTATTTTTTGAGTATATTTTCTAGATTTCAAGATGAATTAATTTCCCAAATCGTAATTTAAAAAATGATAATATTATTTTAAAAGAAATTTTTTCCTTTGAAATTGTGCATCCTTAAAATAAAATGAATCAAAATGGAATTTATATTTTTTTAAAAATTAATTAATTTTATCTTGAAATATAATATTTTATCTAATAAAACATTATTTGATTTCATTTATACACTACTCCATATATGATATTAGTATAAAATTGTTTCAAATTATTATGATAATTTATTTAAATAATATAATGAGGTTAATTAATCATGTTACTTTACTATGAGTTGTTCAAAGTTGAAATGTTTTTGAATCTCATTTATTTTCATAGGGTATGATTATATGAATTATTTATGATACTATGAAACACATATTTATAGTTGTATTGATGGGTCTGACAAAAATATCCCTCGAATTAATTTATTGAGTCCAATTATCATATGAGGAAATAATTGGAAAAAATTAAATGGTATTTATCTATAATGGGAAATAGTTTTGTCTTGATCTCTTATGGGAATCTTGTGTGTCTGGATGTTCTATGTTGATGGTCATGGAATTAAAATAACACAAAAAATAATAACTCCTAAATGATAATTATATTATATATTCGAAGTTGATTTTATAGCTTTGGTGCTGAAAACTTTATCATATTCGTTTTTGGAGAAAAACATGAAATTGTGGTTTAATATTTTTTGATTGGTATTTTTACAAAGTAATTTAATTTCTCAAATATTGGTAATGAATCATAAAAAAATGTGTTTTCATATGACCTTCAATTCTGATGATTTGATTTTCTTTTTCATTTTTTTGGTTTAATATTTTTTGATTGGTATTTTTCTAAATGTTATTCACTTTATTGTGCTCAATGATTTCTATAAATTAATTTTCTTCTATTTTTATATATTAAATTTCCATTAATGATCCCTTTTTTTGAAACATAGGATGTGTAATCCCATATGACCTTCACAATTCCCTTTCTCAGTTTTTAAGATAAATTGTTATTATCTATTTTAACAATGTTTTTTTATCAATGAAATTTTTAAATTTAGAAAATTAATTTGATAAAAAAGAGAAAAACTATTTGAGTAAATTAAATAAATTGGAGATAATGAAATATCTTGTGATTGTAAAATCAAATACACTGTTTGATTGCATAGTAGATATGAGATATAAAAATTAACAGAATAATGAAATTTATAATGTGAATAGAAAGACCTATATATTAAATTGTAAGTCATGAATAAGAGTATTTGTTGTATGAATAAAATTAGAAATTAATTCTAAATATAATTATTTGTTAAATAATTTTTAAATAATAACAATTTTTTTGTAAAGTAATTTTATTCATTTGGGAAAATGTTTTCATAAAAATATGGACTTTCTTGTACTATATAATTATATATATTAATTATTTTAAACATTTTTTTAAATTGAATATATATAAAAAATGAACTTTTTTGGGTCTCATCATGTCAAAATTATCATAGGATGATTTTTTTTCTAAATATCAAAGAAATAATAAATTTTAATAAATAGTGAAAATACAAAATTTCACTCAATAATTATTGTTTTCAATGTTTTTATAAATTCAATTAATATTATTTAGGAAATATATTTGATTAGTTATATAAGTAATATAGTCTTATTCATCGAAATAAATTTTATCCCTGAATTCGGTATGAAAAAAATTTAAAATTAAAATTTAAAGTTTTCTAAAAACATTTTTTTCGTTTAGTTTTATCAATTTAATATAAAGTTAAAACCATACAACTTAAGGGACATATTTTTTAGAAATGGATTCCATATTTGGAATAGGATATTAAAAATTTATTAAATATACCACTTTTATTTTTGGTCAATGTGATTAGCAATCAAAATATTTTTTTAAACCACAGTAAAAGTTCCATCTGGTTAATATAAGTTAAACATAAGTGATAAGGCAATACCAATTCATCATAATTATTATTGGACGAATTAAATAGCATAATTAACTCATGACATTTTAAATTTAGTCATTTATTGGAATATTTCCCATTAAATCAAATAGTTAACAAAAGAATGTGACAAAATTTCACTCTCTTTATCTTTAAAATCATTAATATGTTCCCATAGGGACAAAATTAGAATTGGAATAAAAATTTATTATATTAAGCAGAATTTATTTATATTTTGTCAATAATTATTTATAATATTTATATATGAAATATTTTACATAAATACATATGATACACTAATTTAGTGCTTCTGTATGCAATAGAAAAGTGAATAAAATTACTTCAAAAAACAGTAATATCAATTTGATAAATACAATTTAATGCACCCAAACATGAATGCATAAATTTTTTTACTATATCATTGACCTAATATTCTGTTTGTCAAATTTATGATATTCTGAGGACACTTATAATGGATAATGACAGTTTTGATATTTTTTTGTTGGAAAGTCAATGATGTCCTATTCATGTTTAAAAAATCAAAAAATTATATTCGGATATCCAGAATACAAGTTCAAATATATACATTTTTTCTAAAGATAAATGTAATGATATCACTATGGTAATATATTTTTAAATTTTATGAATTAAATTATTTACTTAAACTTCTACCAAATGACAATACAATAATTATACAGTTAACTGAAATATCAATTAAATGCTATTAAAAAATTTGATAGGTAATATAATGCTTAATATTTATGGTGATCTAATAATTATCTTGAATAAATTAAAATGTTTGGTATACAAATATTTTTTTTGATATAAATATAATTAAATGTATTGAACAATATTAAATTTGAAAATAATGATATTTTATGGGATTAACATTTTATTTAGTTATTTAAAAATAATATAAGTATCAAAAAATTTAAAAATTCAAATTATAAGTTCTAAAAAAAAAATTATTTATGGCCCAATTAAAACCATATAAATAAAAATTTTACAAATTTAATTTTGAAATATTTGTTTCCCTATTAAAAAATAAAATAAATTAATTTTGGGTTAATCAGAATGATAAAGAGTAAAATGGCACCAAAAAACGAGTAAAAACTATATTTTTATGTTACTAAAACCATTATATTTATTATATTATATTATTTTTTTCATTTTTATGTTTTTGGACGGAAAATGAATTTATTGTAGTTGTGTCTTTTGAGAAATTCCAAATGTGTCGCTCACCGAAATTACAAATGGTCACTTCCTCCCTCACTTCCTTATACCACATTGAGCAATATAACTAGACCATAAAAGTTTAATAACTCTTATAAAAATTCATATACACGTCGTATTTGTTTTGGCCTTCCCAATATACCAACCATAGAGCCATTTTAAAGTTAACTAAAAGAGACATTTTGAATAAAATACAATCACTCTAACTGATCACTTTATTTTTATACTCATTATTTACTCCTATAAATCTTTTATAATTGAAATAATATAATAACATCAGTATCATAAATATTAATAAACCTTATTATTATTATTATGAAAACACAACTATACACCTACATTCCAACTAAACTATAAATGAATGTATCACACCTATGTTTGCATGTCATACCATCTACGAAAGTGATATAATTAATTTTTCATCAAAAAAATTTAATTATGTGTATTATAATGTGTTTAATTATAATATATTATTCATATAATATAATAATTACTCAAGAAAGATTAGTTTTTATTTACATTTCATTCATTTAATCAACAAAGAAATTAAAATAATAATCATTAGTTGTTACATCCTTCCTTCTCTATGAATGATGTATTTGATTGTTTGATCTATAATTTATATGAATAATTATAAATGTGATTAGGTTGAAAAATCTTTCTTTTATTTAATTATTAATATAAGGAAAACAATAACTTAAAGTTCAATTTATAAGGCTAAATATATATATATATATATATTCTGAAATATAATTGGAAAATAATGTTGTTATCACATTGAATCGTGATTTTAAAAATAAAATATTAATAAAAAAGTGATACGATCTTTTGAATAAATAAAAAATGGTAAGATAGAATAAAATATGTGGATAAATTTATATTAAATCAAAATTTATCATTTATGAGGTTTTATCATGAATTAAGGAAGGAATAATTTGATATAAGGGTATGTTTCAAAATGAAATCATTATTATGAATTTTTAAAATGTATTATTCCACATGAGAATATTTCTCTTCCAGTTCAATTTTTTTAAATTTTTTCTTCTTAAAATGATTTTATAATTAAAATATGAATTTTTAAATTCATTTCTAATCATGTATAACTTTTTGCAAAACATTTTCAATGGATTATTTTAATCATTTCCCAAAAATTGTACTTTATGAATATTCCAATCCCAATACAGAAGGAATATTTTGATAATTTATAAATTATGTGTGGATTTTAAAAAATTTATAAAACTGTATATTCATTATGAAATCATTATTATTTAACTGTTTTTTTTAAAATATATTAATTTAAATTGTGAGGTTTTCTAAAATATTGTTTTCATATTGGAAATGATATCTTCACATGAATTATTTCAAGTGACAATTCAAAATATTTTTTACCATAGATAATAGTATCATTGGATTACTAAGACATAATGGGGATTTAATCTAAGGATACCATTTGTATTCTTTATTTTTATGTTTTTTAATGATGGATTGATGTTTATGAATCCTATTACTTTTTCCTGGGTTACGTGATGAACTATTTTTAAAACCCTTTGATTTTCAATATTTTTAATTGTATGGATGATATACGGTCCTATGTAACTCATACATTTGTTTTTTCTTTTATTAGAACTATATCTCCCCAAAATTCATTGGTTGAAAATTAATATCTCATGAGATAACCAAGAGAAACATGTCTAAGGGATTGATACACAATGGAAATGAGGTGTATCGCAGTCTACTATAGAAAATTGGTTCTTCTTTATCCCCTATATATATAGTCATCATAGATAACCATGAAATATTAAATGGTTTTATATATTAATAATTTTAAATAATGTTAAGAAATTATTTTAAGGTTCATGAGTGATTTAAGATGATTTTTAACATTTATGGTGTATGTTTCGTGAAAAGGAAATTATTATGCAATGAATCTGGTAAATGATCTGTGATAGGTCATCTATGAACATTGCATGTTATTATCATGATTGTATAACCCTATTATTATATCATTAATTCATAATATATATGATTGATATCTCCTTTGTTTACCCTTACTGAGAATTTGATCTCACCCTTCTTTTGTTTTCTTTTTCCTGGGTTATGGGAGAATATGTGATATAAATTAGGTCTATATGTATTCTAAATTTTTGATAGATATTACCAATAATTAAATAAAAAATGACAGGGATATTTTGAGATAATTTCGATCATAATTATCTACTTTCATCTTTATTCCAATTCAATGATTATTTTTCCAAATTAACTAGAAATCTAAAACTAAAATTTCATAGTGAATGTATATGATATATAAATTTATTTTTCCATTGTATATTCTAATGAAAAAATGTGTCACATATCCTATTAAAAAAGAAAAATATGTATTCCTTTTATTTTTATCATAGAATATTTTAGTGCATATTTTGGGACCCTTATAAAAGACCAAACACATGGTAAAATATGTCTTTTAAAACCACCAAAGTGAAGAAGTTATGTGGGAACCTAACAGTGTTCTGAAGAAGATGTGTCATCATCTATTAATATACAAGTGAATATTATTGAAAAAAAATATATTTATGGATGTTTATTTGTAAAACCTTGATATTCATATGAAATAAATCTCTAAAACCATTTTTATTTCATTTATATCTTAAATTTCATGAAAAATAAATTTTAAACAGACTGTAATATTCTATTGAGGTATTCTTATTTTTTCATGACCATTATAACACATTCATTTAATTAGTGTGTATAAATATGAATAACCATAATATGAAAAATATATCAACATAAGATTCAATAGACATTAATTTATTAATTCTTTTTAAATAATCATTATTTTATTAGTAAAGTCATTTTATTCTTTGAAAATATGTTTTCATAAAAAAATTATTCTATTTAAATATTAAATATAATTAATGTGACCCATTTTATCAAATTTATTTACAAAATTAAATTTATTTTTTAATTCAAGATATTAAAAATATGGTAGAATGATTAATTTAAAATTTTTTAAAATTATGTAATTTTTAATGAATAATGAAAAATTATGATTTCCATTGAATATTTTTTTTATTTTATAGAATTGGAAATTTAAAATTATATTTTTGAATAAATTTAAATTTTTATATTTTTATTTATATATTATTTAATTCTTTGAAATTATGTTTATACGTTAGATTAGTTTAAATACATTGTACACTTGGGAATTGGTATTTAAAAGAGGAATTTATTTCAATGAATTTTACATTAATAATATTAACATAGATATTATTTTTTTTGTTTTTGAAATTTTAGAAATAGAATACATATTTTGAACTTGGTGGTAAAATTTTAGTTAATAAACCCCTTTTACTTTTGATATGTATAAATATGATTCTTTGTAGTTTATTTACCATAGCAAAGCATAAGTCAAATAATTAACGGTATAAAATAATACAATATGGATTATAAAATGATTCCAAAACATTCCCCAATATTACAGGATACACTATTTTCATCCATAATAATCCATGGGTATAATTTTTTACCTTTTGGATCTACTTGGATGGCAGTAATACCCTTATAATATTTTATTGAGGGTAATGTCAATCTTGTCACCAAATTTTTTCTAAAAGGTATAACATTTTTAGAATGTCATCATCAAGATGGTATATTAAACGATACATATTTTTTCAAAATATATAATATTTATATTCATCATGTTCATTAATTAATAATTTTTATGGATGAAATGATTACATTAAATGATTAGAAACTGATAATGATGTAATTTATAATTTAAAGAAAAAATGAAATAAAATAAATTAAATGTTATAAAATAAATATAATATAAAATATTTAATGTTTTCCAATATCTATATAGATGACCATCACATAATCAAGATATTGTAATATTGTCGTTTTTTAATTTTAATGTTTTACATGATGTTATTAAAGTCATAGTAATGAATACTATCAAAATTTCTAATAATGATATATTATAGGATTAATATATTATTAAATTATTATAAATATTATAAAAACAAAAATAATTAGAAAATGAATAAAATATGTTCCAAAATTAAATAAAATATTCCTTTAAAGGTTATTTTATTGAATTTTCCGCAAATAGTATTATTATATTTATATATTTTGAAAAACTAAAAATTATCCCATCACCACAATTATAAATGATATCTCGTCCCTGAATTATATATATATATATATATATATATCATCCATATTATTTAAAATTATACTCTAATGTTCATTAAACACGTTGTAAATGTGATTTCCTTTAACAAATCTTACCCTATACCATTTTAGGTGATATCTAAAGTATTCGTTTCAAAGAAGAGGTAAACAATTTAACAAATCACCATCATTTTCATCTCTTCTTTAAAACCTCTAAATATATTATATATATCATTAAATAATATGTAATGTAATCTAACTATTAATACATTCATTTTCTTTGAAATTCTATTATAAACCAACTTTCCGTCAAAATATAATTTAGAGTATAACTCGTGCGTACGTACGGCTAACCATCTCCATGTACAGATAAAATTCATAATTTTCAACATAGAAATTTATATATGGTTATTATAATACCTCTATTGAATATTTATTATATTTAGGACATAATATCACTTCCATAATTATTATATAATATCTTTCTTTTTTACCATCCAATATGTTGGGAAACGATATTGTCGCTCTTGTGTTCATATGGACTACCATATCTATGATGAAATGTGACTATTAATTCTTTTATATTTAAAATTTATGTTAATAAGGATTAATTATATGAATATATATGATATATTTGATATAATAATGATATTATATCACTGAATTATTAGTGACATTTCATACATACTGTCATTTGAAAAATTGAAACAACATTGTTTCCTACATATGACCTTCTATATCATTGAATTGTGTAATTAATTATCTATATATACATTATTAAATGATTATAAATAATTATTTAGTTAATATATATAATTCCTTATACCATTAATAATGTATGAAAATTATGGGACCATTATCATTGTATAAGGACTGAGACTACAAAGCTAAAACATTCTTTTAAGAAGAAGTAATTATATCCTCACCAATGATTTTAATAGAAAATTATTAATATAAATGTAATAATATTTTATAAAAAAAATAATACATTTAATAATAGTTATATGGTTATGGATGATATCATTAATAAATAAATATTTATATACATGAACTTTAAATTTGAAGCAGTAAAGTCATAGCTTATGTTTAGGGTTTATTTTATAATTTCATCATTGTTACGTATTTATTTCATTATGTCCCTATTGTAAAATATTTCTATTCAATTTCCTTGCATTCCAAAAAAATTAATTATTTTAATATTATTTTACGATTATTTGAAATCATTTTTACCAATTACTTTCTTCTTTGAAGGAATCTCTATGTTGTTTTATAAATGATGTTATGTCATGACATGTCACTCGGGGCTCGTGAAATGACTACCCCAAGCCCATCTTCCATAGGCCAGGGTCTAGAGACTACCACCAAAAAGGCATATCCATCAAACGGAAGGGCATTTAATTTTTTACCTGTACAGACACACAGTCTAAGAACACATCAAGAAACAACAAAAGAGACAAGAATTCAATAAGATGCAACCACAAGGTAAACTGCTGTTGTAAAAGAGTGGTGCAAGAAAAAAAGGGGCCAAAATAAAAACCCATCTATAAATGAACAAGTACCAAAAGATGCACAATACCACTGAAATAAAAACGAAAATCGCTTCTACGTAGTCCTCCAAGGTTCCAACCTGATGGGAAGGTATAGATTTCTTCCACAGTACTCCACGTCTGTCAGTCTCTTCTATGTCACATCACAGAGAATGGTCCACCTCCATGCACTACCCTGTCCTCGCTCCCACAACCTCGATCAACATTGTACGTCATCTGAACCAAAAACAACAAGGTGAGAGTGATGCTCGTGCATGGGTGAATATAACAATACTCAGTACAGACCCCAAGACTCCCGTAGGTCTCCTAGAGGACCAAAAAGGAAAAAATACAAATCATGACATTAACTCTACTTAGGTATATTCCCATACATATAACTATGTTCTCATGATATACTCATCTCATACATGAGGGAATGAGACCACATAGGTAACACCATGAAGGTAGAAGTACCACACATGTAATACCACGAACATAACACCACGATGGTAACTCCATGAAGGTAGAAGTACCATAAAGGTAACACCACAATGATATAAGTACCACCCAGGTAACACCTCAAATACAATACCACAAAGGCAGAAGTACAAAAAAGGAAACAACACGATTATAGACGTACCACTAAGGTAACACCATGAAGATAGTAGTACCACACATGTAACACCGCAAATATAGATGTACCACCAGGTAACACCATTATGATTGATGTACCACACCATAAACACTACAAATATTTAAGTACCCGATAGGTAAAATACAAAAGATCAAAATAAATAATAACTTATGAAAAAAAGTAAAAATGATTATTTTTAAGGCTAGATAATCTTATTCTATCATGTAGCACTATTTCTAACCTACACAAGATTGATAGGTTATTAACCCCCTCTGACCAACACAGGATCAATATGCGCAGACCACCACAGGATCACTAAGTGCAAACACACACAGGATCTGACCCACACAGGATCGATATTCACTAACCCACATAGCATTTCTGAGCACTAACCCGCGTAGGATTTGACACACTGAAGATCCGTATGTGCTAACCCAAACATGATCATTGAGAATTGAACCACAGAGGATCAATTATTCTTTCTTCATGTTAAATCCATCCATAGGATTACCCACACTCAGTGCGCTCGAGCTTAATAGAATCTACCCCCTAGAGATACTAGTCATACTACATCCATCATAAGCTCCACAAAAGACTGACCAAAAAGACCTCCATGTCGTACAGGTTCCAACAAAATAGACGGTTTGTCAACCGGACGCTCGGTCTGTATGTTATATGCATTTTAGTACCGATGGCCCGATTGGATTCGGGTACGATCCAACCTTGCCGAACTCCATGATTCTCCAAAAATCTAATGAAGTAGGTAAAAAGGACCCTCTTTCTTCAAGTCTCCCTATGCTACATATGGTTTTTCAAATGGGCATCCTGTCTGTAAGCTATAGGAATTTTAGTGCCGAGGACATGGATGGATTCATGTTTGATCCAACCATGATGTACTCCAAATGGCACCAAATAACAAAACAGTTTACACCATTACTATTCAAAAAAAACTTACGAGATGGACAAACCATTTGTCCAAAATTGATACCCGAAGAAAACGTTTCATTTCAAGGAAACACATGCGAATCGGGCCTTGTGGGCCCATGCCTTAACCTTGACATAAATATCCAAAATAGGTCTTGAAACATTCTTCTTAATTTTATGGTCACAACGCCACAGACGGTTTGTCATTCTGATATCGTATAGGGAAGATATTTTAGATACAAGATCCCATAATAATAATAATAATAATAATAATAATAATAATAATAATAATAATAATAATAATAATAATAATATTGGTTGTTTTTTGGACACGATCCACTAACCAGAATTTAATATCATTAATTAGACTAGAATCAACTCTAATAATGATAAGATCACATTTCCATTGGAAAAAAATCAATCATATGTCGCACATAGAAGTTATGGTGGGTCAAAGATTTAATAATATTATTAAATCGGTTAACATCCAAGGGCTTTGGGTACCCAATAAAAAAACCCGAAAAAGACATCCAATATTGGACTCAGAATGTCAGTAATGGAATCAGGGTTACACTATCGTATACGGTTCGTGAAACTGAGATTTCATAGATATGTTACATACAAAAAATGTTTTTTCAACAAAAAATAATAAAACCATTAGTATATAATTATTATTGTTATTTAGCTCTTTTATTTTCTATCAATTACCAAACTTATTCCACACTCAAATTCCTTTTCCCTCTTGTTGTGCTCTGGAGTCCACCACCAGGTTCTCCTATTTTATTATTTTATATTTATTCCCTTTTAGTTTTATCCACTTTAAATTTATTTCTATCTCTAATATAATCATTCTGGTCTCATGATTTCTTCTTCATCTGTATGACCAGACCGTCGCAACCACCTATGGGAACCCAATCCATGGAGTCTATAGACCAATGCACTGCCGGGATGCTGCCTCCCAGCTGTCCTTCGCCGCTGCATGTCTCACCGTCTACCTCCCCTGGAGTCGCATCTTTAACACACATCAGAAATCACACCGCTACACCACCTATTCAGTGGGCCGCCGCATCTTCGTTTTGAGCCCAAAAATTCTGATAACCATAGATTCGCGATCCTCGGGTCGAGATCACAGCATCTATATGCCACACTCAACGAAACATTATGTTTTAAAAGCGCATAATTATTTTACATTGAATATCATGTGGAGAATGAAAGAGAAATGATCTTGGTCTCTGTTTGGATCTATGGACAATGTTGGTTCAACGTTCTTGATCTGGAGAGTTGTTCTTTCTTAATTGGAGCTTCCAAGATTCTTCCACCAAGAGTTATCCTACAAAATCTTTTTGCAATGAACCCCCAACAACAATAGGTGATGATCCAACTTAATTATGTTTAATGTTGGCTCATTAATATGGGAAATTCCAGGAGTTTCCTCAAATTAAAAAAATGATTTCATGGTTGGGTGGTCTCTGCCACCAAATTCAAATTAGAGGATTCAATTAAATAAAATATAAGTTAATGTTTTATTTTATTATATTTTTTTTAACTCTCCGATGAAAAAAAAAAATCCAACATCCACACTCGACCTACTATGGTCATGGTTATGGTTCCCTTTTGCGAATATAGGCAATGTGAGTTCAGCGGTGTCCTTAAATTTCAATTTCGAGCACCAGTTCAAAAGTTACAAAACTCTGCTTGCACGTTTATTGATTTTACATAAAAAAGTTCAGAAATTCATTTCTTGCACACCAAGCCTCAGAATCATGCACCTCCAACTTTGGAAGACTCATAATAATTCCATATAATTATAGAAAAAAATATATGAAAATTTTTGGGACTTTATATACTCCCCACCTCAGGGCTTTGAGCCCCCGAAATCAACAACAAAAACTAAGGAAACAAGTGGGGGTACTAAGAACGAATCTCAGCCTCCCACTACCATGTGCATTTCTAGAGTGTTTTTTTTTCTTCCAACAGATGCGCACCAGGGGTATCGACCACCCATGAAGTACTCAGTCCTGTCGATCCTCAATCTCTACTGAAACATCAGAAAACATCGCACCATCGTCGATGTCCAGCTCCCCCGTGTCAATGATGTGTGAAGGATCTTGCATGTATCTCATTAGCTAGGATACGTGGAAACGGACTACATCTGGTGCAACTATGGGGGAAGAGATAGGTGGTATGCCACCTCACCATCTCTGCAGAGGACCCTATGGGATCCGATGATCCTCAAAGATAACTTGTCACCTCGGCAAAATCTTCGCAAACATCACTGATGTGGGACCCATATGAAGACATGGTCACCATCCTCGAACTCGAGACATCTCTGTCACTTGTCACCTGATCAATGTGATCACTAATCCCCGGTAATGGGTACTTCTCTTTCTTGGTAACCTTGTTCAGGTGCCGATAGTCCACAAAGATACTGAAACTCATATCCTCTTTCTTGGAGATCCAAATCAGGGATTCCAAAGTGAAAACAGTAGGAGTAATGAACTCGTTTATCTGTAATTCCTCCAACTGTTATCAAATCTCTCGATGCTATGGGATTCATTCGATATGCAGGTGTAGATATCGATGTCATCCCGAGGTACAAGTCGACACTAATGCATATCTCTCTGTGAGGATGTAGACCTTGTACGTCATCAAGGAAAACATAATCATAATGTTCCACCACTACAGGGTAACTCAGACTCTCAACATCAACTGCTCCAAGGGTAAGGCTAGCCAACTAATGTGTTATCGGTTACACCCTCCTCCAGGTATTTCCGTCTTAAGCTGCAAAGGTTCCCTATTTCCTGATGAAGGAAAACATGGTCCCTTCCATGCAGACACACTGCACATTGTGCTGAATATAGTCAATATGAGCATGAAATGCAAATAACCAATCCATACCCAAGATGATGTCGTAAGGACTCGACGCCACTACTAGGTGATCCCAACCGAAGATCTCACCTCCTAGAGTAATCTCACACTGCTGGAATTAGTGTGAAATTATCGAATACTCTCCTATAGAAGTCTATAGACATAATGTTTGTTCCAACAGCTCCACCGGAATCTTCGAGCTTTGAACTAGGGTCAGGCCAATAAAAAAGTGACTGGAATATGTGTCTATATGTACTGCAGCTAAGGTGGAGTAGACACAGATCGTAAGACGAATCATATTTAGAGAACTGTGGTCATAAGCCTCCGTTGGCTCGAGCTGAACTCATACCCTTCCACCTGCACCATTTGGTCAGGGTGGACCACCTATAGTTGGTGGTGCTAGAACCTTGAATTTCCACCCACCGCATGATGCCTGACAAGATCCTCTCCCATATCCACCTTCAGCCTGCAGACCTCTTCCATTGACTCATCGCCTCTGCTCAAGCGGTCCGTCTACCGTCTAATGGTCATCAGTACATAGGTTTGGGTAGTCGCGAGAAATGTGACCTTGCATTCCACACGAGTAACAATGTTTACTCCTCACTTGTTCATGTCTTTCTCGAGAGCCCCACACAATTGGACATATATCCTGCGATCATTTTCCTAGAGGTCTGGTCCTCTTGGATCTTAGTGTCATCTGTCTATTTCTAGCTGCAGATGACTCTGCTACATAACTTCCAGTGGTGGGTCTTGTTGCTAGTGACTGCTCAGCATGGAATATCTCCACTATGATTTCTCACTCAAACACACCTTCCTGAGTAGGGATGCTAAGAGAAAACATCTAAGATCTAATATCCCACCTGATCCCCTTCCCGAATGTCTGGGCCCTGAAAAAAGGTCCCCCACCATGTAAGTGGAGTAGCGTGAGAGGTAGATGAACCTCACTGAATACTTATCCATAGTCATTCTTTCCTACTGGAAGTGGAGAAGCTCCAGTATATGCACTGAGCGTAAGGTCACTGTGACAAAATCTACCCTAAAAAGTAAATCAATAGCCGACTAGATGAGAGTGACCTCATCGTGAACATGGTGCATCCAGATCCACCATCTTCTCGATGCTTCCGGAAGAAGACTAGATACATGTATCACCATGACATCAGATGGTGTCCCAACAATTCAAAAAACTCTTACCACAACATCTATCTAGTCCTAAACTTCTTGTAGATCCATCTCTCCTAAGAACCTAAGTTTCCTCTGGCACTGAAACTAATATAGCGCGCTCAAGCGGTGTGAACCCTCTTCTGCTGAGGTCAGCGGCATCGTCTTCCCAATGGGTAATGGTGCTGCTGGTACACCACCTGATGATATGACTACAATAAGTGGGACATGCATCGATACCCTATCGCTTGGTGGGCTGTCATCACTTACTCTACCTGAATCCTTCTCTAGCTGTTTCAGTGGAGGAATCCTGAAAATAATAAGTGCACCACAGTAAAAGAGATATACCTTGTGTGAAGAATCAAATTGATCAGAAAGAATTTTTTTTTAAAACACACACACAATTAGTATGTTCATGCACTGAGTTGGAAATCAAAATCCACAGCCCATGTGTATGGATACGTCGGTCGCCGCACAAACATTGGATTCCACAAACTGATAACCAAACTCATAACACTTACCACAATTTCTGATTAAATGATCCGAGTCATAGTTCTTTGGTAGAACTGACTCCTCTGATTCCACTTTGTCACGACCCATCCCTTGGGGCCCTTTCAATAACTAACGAAGCCCGCCTTCCATTTTCCAATGGCTGGAGACTAGAACCAGAAAGGTGTATCCCTTAAACGGGAAGGCATTGCCTTTTTATCTTGTACAGACAAACAATCCAATGACAAAAAAATGCCACCTCACAGACTAGAATGCAATAAGATGCAACCACAATGTAAACTGCTATAGTAAAAGTGTTCAGAAAGTAAAAAGGGTCCAGAATACAAGACCAACTATTAATGTAAAAGTACAAAAAAAAATCACAACACAACTACAAGAAAAAGGAAAAAAAACATTGGGTTGTACTCTGAGGTTCCTACCTGATCGGTTGGTACAAATCACCTCCTCAGCACTCCACGTCTATTAGTCTCATCTGAGTCATGTCACGTCGAGTGGTCCACCTCTGTGCACCATCCATTCATAGCTCCCTTAACCTCCATCAACATTGTGCGTTGTTCTCACCAGAAACAATAAGGTGTTGGCAATTCCCATGCAAGGGTGAGCATAAAAATACTCAGTAGGGACCCCAAGATGTCGTAGGTCTCATAGAGTTCCACAAATGAAAAACCAAAAATCGTGGCGTCAACTCTACTTAGGCATATGCCCATACATATACCTAAGTTATAAATATATACTCATATAATACATGAGGTAATGACACCACATATAAAACACCATAAAAGTAGAAGTACCACACATGTAACACTATTAAAATAACACCACGAATGTAACTTCACAAAGGTAGAAGTACCACACATGTAACACTACAAAGATAGATGTACTATATAGGTAACACCGCGATGACAATACCAAAAAGATAGAAGTACCACATAGGTAACACCACAAAGATATAAGTATCACACATGTAAAACCATGAAGATAGAAGTACCACACAGGTAACACGTTTATGATAGAAGTGCCAAAAAGGTAACACCACCAAGATTGAAGTTCCACACTGGTAACACCAAAAGGATTGAAGTACCACACTCTTAAAATGCAAAGTTCAAAATCATTTATAACAAAATTATATATGTACAAGTGATTATTCATAAGGCTAGATCATCTTATGCTGTTAAGTTGCAGTACTTCTAACCCACACAAGATCGATAGGTAAATAAACCCCTCTGACACACACAGGATATGTATGCACTGACCCACAAAAGATCTGACCAGTACAAGATTGGAATGTGCTGACCCACACAGGATCAGTATGCGCTGAACCACATAGGATCATTAGGTGTTGACCCACACGGGATCAATTGTTATTTGTTTACGTTATTTCCAGCCACATGATTCCTCTCCCTCGGTGTACTCGAGCCCCATAGAATATTCCCCTTGAGATATTTATCATACCTCGACCAACACTAAGCTCCAAAAAGGATTAACCCAAAGGGCCTTTATGTTTTAAGGGTTCCAATTCAACATACGTCGTGTTAAACAGATTCCCATTCTATATGTTATAGAAATTTTAGTAGTGAGGGCCCGGGTGGATTTAGGTGCGATCCAAACCGGCCAAACTCTATGATTCTACAAAAATATAATGGAGTAAGTTAAAAGGACCATTTTATCTCTAAGGGTTCTAACACTTCAAGAGATTCTTCAAACAAGAAATCAGTTTATAAACTATATGCATTTTTGAGATGAGGACCCAATTGGATTCATGTTCGATCCAACATGGCCATATGTCCAATGACACCGGATAACCAAATGGTTTACACCGTTACAATTCTCATGAAAAAACACAAGATATGGACTACACATTTGTCCAAAAGGGATACCCAGTGAAAAGGTTTCATTTCTCCACCACACGCATGAGTCGGTCCTCGTGGGGCCCACTCCTCGACCTCTACATAAATATCAAAAAAAATTCTTGAAACATCCATCTTAATTTCGGGGTCACAACATCATAGATAGTTCTTAATTCTAACAACATATGAGGGAGATAAGTCAGACATAAGATCCTGTAACAATAATAATAATAGTAATAATAATAATAATCGATGTTTTGTGGACCCGAGACACGAACCGGAATTTAGTATCCAACATTTGACTATAATCGAACGTATTAATGACAAGATCACATCACCACTAGTGGAAATTCAATAGGATGTCGTATATAGAAGTTATGGAGGGTCAAATAATTAATAATAATATTATATCTATTAAGTCCAAAGCCTTTCGGGAACTCGGTCCAAAACCCAGAAAAAAACGTCCAATATTGGACTCAGAATCTCTGTCTTGGAATCTGGGTCGCACTGCCACAGACGGTTCCTGAAACCACGTTTGCATGGATATGCTTCAAAACAAATATGGGATTTCAACCAAAAATAATAATATCATTATAATATTACTTTTCTATTTATTTAACCATTTTATTTTCCATTAATTGCAAAACTCATTCCATGCAAAAATTCGGATTCCCTCTTATTTCTCGCCGAAATCCTCCACCAGGTTCCCCTTCTTTATTATTTTATATTTATTTCTTTTTAATTTTATCCCCATTCAATTTATTGGCCTCCCAAATCTAATGTTTCTTCTCCCACGATTTCATCTTCTTCTGCAGGGCCGGACCGCCGCCACCACCTATGGTTACCCGATCCACGACGCCTATAGACTGACGCACAACCTAGACACTACCTCCCAGCTGTCCTTAAATGCCACATGTCGCACTGTCTACCTCCCATAGAGTCGCACCCTGAGCACACGTCGGAAATCACACCTCTATGTTGCTGAATCCGTGGACCTCCACATCTTCATTTTAACCCCAAAAAATGTGACAACTATAGATTCATGATCCTCGGGTCGAGATCTCAGTGTTTTTATGTCGTGATCAACAAAAAAATATGTTTTTAGATCCCTTATTTATTTTGTGATGAAGAACGCGTGAAGAATGATATAGAAAGGAAGATGGTCTTTTTGCGGGTCGATGGACATGTTAGTTTGTCCATTATCATTGAGAATCATGAAGAAAGGTAATTAGATAATATATTTTTATCATAATTCAAATTAAACCCCAACCTCATTTGATCGTTCGAGGTGGCGTAAGGTAGAAGAAAAATACAATGAAGAATACGACTTTCATCGCTCTATCAACATGCTTCTGAACCACAATCCAATGTTGATTCAACATTCTTGATCTAGAGAGTTGTTTGTTCTTCATTGGAGCTTCCATGTTTTTTCCAACAAGATTACTCCCAAATAAGATTTTTCCAATGATCCCCCAACCACAGAGGTGAGGAGTGAACTTAATTTAGTTTAATGTTGTCTCATAAATTGGTGGAATTCAAAGAGTTGCCTCAAATTAAAAGAACGGTTTCAAGGTCAGGTGGTCCCCACCACCAAATTCAAATGAGAGGTTTAAATTAAATAAAATAAAATTTATTTTTTTATTTTTTTATTTTTCTTTTATCTCTCCCATGAAAAAATGAAAAATGAACTTTTTTCCTCGACCTACTACGATCGAGGTGAAGGTTCCCTTAAGCGAATATCGACGCCACAAGTTCAGCAGTGTCCTCATATTTGAATTCCGAGCACCAGTTCAAAAGTTACATATCACCACTCACACGTTTACTAAATGTAACTAATAAAAAGTTCAGAAATTCATTCCGGGCACACAAGGCATTAAAATCAAGCACCATTATTTTTTGCTGACATATAATAATTTTATATAATTAAAAAATAATATATGGAAGATTCAGGGTCATTACAAGATAATGGGAATTTTCCAAAAAAATATAGATGCAATTAATATATTATAGTTATATGAAATGATCATATTTTTCTAATATGAAAATCATTTAAAATAAATGATCTCAAAATGGAATTGATATTTTCCTCAAAAATTATTTCAACTATTACTTGAAAATAATTTAACATCTTAAATGTTATTTTTCGATGTTATGTATTAATTTTAGGGGATATGATCTAAGGATATAATTTTTTTTCAATATATATATGTTTTATATTTATGACGAAATTATAAAATATTTATGAAACCCGTTTCTTATCAATGGGTTATTTATGATGAAATATTTGTTAAAGAAATTTACATTAATAGTTTATGATATGATGAAACCATTATGATCTTATGGAACCAATATATATAATATTAATTATGTGAAAGGTGATACCAATATCTCCTTCCAATTAATTGTGTAATTATTTCTGTCTAATTATATAGAATATATTAGAATGAGGAGTGTAATCGATTTAGTAATAGAATTTGTTGACTATGGTAGACCTGGGAGTGATCCTTAACTACTATGATGGATTATGGGGTGAACCCATTCTACAAATGATTCTCCCATTAATGTCCCTTAAAAAGAACGTAAATTATTTTCTATGTCTCCATGTAAACCAATATTACATATATTAGGACAATTTTATTCTCTCATGGAACATATTATTTTATCATTCACGAATTATGAACTATTAAAATTTATTCAAATTTTTTTTATCATAGTCTTTGATATACATTGTATAAATTTTCAAATATATATTCATGTTTTATGCCTTATTATTTGGGAATTTTATTGAAATATTTTATATAAAACATGTTTAACCTTAATATTAATATGGTATCACCATTTGTTTTGTTATTTTCCCTAGAAAATGAATAAAGGTATTATGTAAAAAATATCAAAATGTATTATACATATAAAGGAATTATTATGTGATGATATTGAAGATTTATGAACCATTTGTTTATTTTTACAATATTCTGTAGACAAAAAATGATATGTTAATGATAAGCATTTTTATTGTTATTTAATGGATATTCATAAATTTAAAATTAAATTTTATTAAATGGTTGGGTTGTTATGAAAATGATAGTGTGGGAATTGAGTGTTAACAATGTAAATGTTTTTATACATTAATATGTAAGATAGAATCATATTTACTATTATTATGGGAATTTTAAATAGATAAATGATTTATTATAGATGATCTCACGCACATACAACATAAATATTTTTATTATACATTGAATTGTGCCAGGATTTACGAATAATGTCCATTGAATGATTATGATAAATTTATTAATTATTTTCATTTTTTTTCATGACATTATTCTAATATTATTATAAACATGGATCATTTTTTGACATATCATTTGACATCATATACTTTTTAACTAATATCCCCCTTAAATAAGATTCCTTCTACCCGGGTTATGATAAAATATTTTGCGTAGGGTTTTTATTAAATGTGTATTATTTTAAAATAATATTGTCACAAATGTTAAAGGTAATTTCATGAATGTATATGAGTAAGTATCTAGAATATACAAACACGAAAAATTTACTATTCTAGGGTGTTTTTTTTAATGAGATGAAATAAATATTCATAAACATGATCACATATTGATGTATGAAATAATTAGGTTTCCTCAATACCCTGTTTTAAAGAAGGTTTGTAAATTTATATATAGATGGGAAGCCCTCTCATAAACATTATGAGAACCCAAGAGAAGAGTAACATAAATTTTTTTAAATAAATTTTAATCTACCATCCATAATAAATCATATCAACATATCTTCACTAATCAAAAAACAACTTAACAAAACTCAATTAATTTTAGGTGTATGTATATAGTTAAAGGATTGTTTGTTTTAAGAATTTTTTTGAATCTCATAATGCCTTTCATGAATCATCTTCAAAATAAAAAAATATGTGGAATGATGGCAAAAAAAATCAGGTTACCACAATATTATTCATATAATATAATAGAATCATGTTCAAAATATGATATTCAATGAAATAAATTTCTAAAACATTCTTATACAAAAAAATCTTTATATACTAACACAAAACATTGCCCCCATAATTTTGAAGACCATGGCACTCAAATAATCAGAGTTCACTCAATGAATTTTTTTCATCTATTTCCAAATTTTAAAGATTTGATGAGACATATTATAACATCCCTATATTAAAAAATTGAAACAATATCCTCAATAAAGTACAATATTACCCACAGTAAGATAAAATGAAAAAATAAATATTTGTTTAAATAAAAACATTAGAACAAATACATTTAATTAGAGGGTATGAATATTATTAACATATTAATGATAGATATATATATATATATAGGAACTAATAAATGAATATAAATCCATTTATTATTTTGGAGTATGGACTAATTTTTTAGTTATTATGTGATTCAGAATAACAATTTCTTCCAAAAAGAGTTATTTAAGAGTGGATATTATAATAAATTTTCTGAACATCAAAAAATGTAATTATAAAAAAAATAAATCAATTTTTTAAATCATTATAAAAAATTTATGTTAGGGTGAATGTATCTTATTTTTTAATATATTTTTTTTAGTAAATAAAAAAATCATCTTTTAGTTAAAATTGAATAATTTTAAAAAATATGTTTTCATTGTATTTCCTGTAATTATATTAAAAATAATTTCTATTCATTATAGGTATTCAATATCATAAAATTGAATTTATATTGGATTTGTATGTATAAATTTATCATAGGAAGAGTTGTATACATTATTCTTATGATGAATAATATTTACTGAAATGTACAAAAAATATACTTTTAATGAGATACATTATCTTTAATGATATCACAAAAAAATATTATCAGTATTTATGAAACTCTTTGTAAATATTTTTTTGATAATCTAATATAAATATCATTAAAAAATAAATGAACACAAAATTATTTTATTTTTTAGATAATAAATATGAAAATCATTTTCTGTGGGGACTCATAGCCTGTAATGTAGTGGAAAATTAAAATTATGTATACTAAAAACAATTCATGGAATTAAAAATTTAATTTATAAATATAGATAATAAATAATAGGAATTATTTATTCTATTTATGGATATACATAAATTTTAGTGGTATATAAAAAATTTCATATTGTCACATTATAATTTTATTAATTATGTAAATTTTTTATGACCTTTTGGTCCACATGGATGAGATTGTGACTTTTATTTGGTTTTATTTAATAAAATGTCAACATGTCATAAACTAATTTTTAATAACTATAACAGTTTTAATATTTTATTATCCCATGGATAAATTCAACAATAAATTTTATTTGTAATTATAAAATTTTTATCTTAATAATGATAAAATGTTTTTAATTAATATGGAATAAATAATTACATCAAATTTATGCATCCTGTTTATGCAATAATTATTCATTAATATTAAAATATAATTTAAATTATATTAAATTATTAAAATAAATATAATATGAGATATTTACCATGGAACATGAATTATAAATATAGCCATCACATGTTTTGGATGGAATAATATTTATTTAATTTCACCTGTTTTATTAATGATTGAAATGTCACGATACTAAATAGTTTTAAAATTAAAAATATTGATATTTAATGAGATTAATATTTTATTAAATTATTTAAAACCATAAAACTATTAAATACTAACAAAAAATATAATATATTGTTTAAAATTTTATAATATTTTCATTTATAAGAAATGTAAAGGAATAGTGACATACCTTAGTGTTATTATATTTTAATATGATGGAAAATTCTAGGAGTTCCCATTACAGTTCCTATAAACGAGATCTAATAATTCCCAATACATCACTGATAAAAAACATTTGTTATATAAAATAAATTTTAAAACCATTAATATACTAAATACCCTCATTATGGTAGTCCAACTAACCACCATCAGTAATGAATAAATAATAATTCTATTAACTTTATTATACTAGGATATTATCATTTTTTTTGCAAATTACCCACATAAATCACCATTTTTATCATATAAAAATAAAATATATTGTTCATGTGTATAGAGATGTACGATCTTGAAAACCAGTGAAATTCATTAACCGTCATAGCCTCAACAGAAAAGTAATTATGATGTAATTAATGATTATATTTGATACTAATGTCATAATAATATTTATAAAATAAAAATATATTATATAATTTTCTTCCATTCGATGGGCAGAAAATTGATAATGTCATTCTTGTATACATGTGGACTACCACCTCTATGAAGCCATGTCAGTAATTTTCTATCAAACCATCGCATGGATGATTTATATAATAAAATTAAATGAATTAATGTTATATATATGTATATATTATATTATGATAATTTAGTACTGATAAAATAACGAAAACTATCACTCTATAATGATAACTGATAAATTGAAATGTCAATCAAGAATATATATGGCCCATCGTCTCCCTGATGGTAACATATATTATTTTTCATAACAATAATTACCTGATGGATTTAAATGTATTATTATTTACAAAAATTATAATTATTTAATTATTATTAATCTAGATATTACGTAATAGTTACCTCATATACCATATTTAACATAATAATGTCATTTGGACATAAGTAAAAAATATCATCAAAATGTCCAACATGACCATTGATGTTAATGTAATTTTATATAACATGGTAATAAGTGATATAAATTAAACAATTTATTTTTAAAAATATCTTCTTAAATAATAAAATTAAAATATTTATATTAATCTAGAATATAACTAAAATATTTTATGAGTTTTATTGAAGGTAAATGGATTTATTTTTAAATTCTATGTTAATGTTCTTTTTTCAACTGTTTTATAAAAATTAAAAAATAATGTATTGTTTAAAATTATAAGGAATGAGCGGATTATCCATTTGTTATTAATTTTTTTTATTTAATATATAATTTTTCATATTTATTTTTAAATAAATTTATTCTTTATGATGATAGAAGTTTATGTATTCTTAATGTTATTTTTAGAAAAATGTATTTTCATATATAAAATTTTTATGTTCATGTGATTTAAATAGATTATAATGGGGGGTTTTTAATGAAATTATTCATTATTTGTTTAAAAATAATTTAGACCAATTATAACACGTGGATTATCAATTTATATCATTGGGTTCGCCCATATAGTACACTAATGCATTGGGAAATGATTTTTTCTCCATAAAATTATATTTGATGTTGATAGTGAGGTTACTCACACTTATAATTTTTTCTGGGTTTTGTAATGGGGTTTTGATGATCATGTCCAATGAAAACTAATGAATTATGTACATATTATTAATATCATTAAAGTATTTGTTTGGTCTAAAATAGTATGATGATGATATTTTTTAAAAGTTATGTATTTTTAAAACATTATTTCTATGGGTTTTCATTGGACAAATAGATTTTTCTTTTATGAACCATACTAAGAATTTTTTTATTATCCCTTGTAGTAATTATTTTTATTATTTTTGAAGGATATTATGGATAATTAATAACTCAATAATATTATTTTATTGATTTAGCATGAAAATAAAACATTTTTTTAAATGAAGTTTTATTCGGCGGTAATGTTTGATACTGGATTTAAGTTTCTACATGAAATGAATAAGTTTACTATATAAAAGAATATACTAAGTATATGAAGATAAAATTAAAATGGTCCTCCAGATTTTTTGAAAAAGAATTATATTTTAAATTCAATATAATATGTAAGGACTATGGTTTGGGCCTTATAATTTGTAGTATATGATGGTTTAAAAATATTTGGAGATTAAGTTGTTTTATTGCGAGGAATTCAGAAGATTCATGTATATCATAATGGGTTTATAAAATTTATATTTATCATAAATTAAATGTCTTTGAAACAACTTTTTTGGGTTTCTGTTATGAAATTTTTACCTGAATAATGTTTTTTCGAGGAATGTATTTTTTAGATAATTACAGATTATTACATTTTTGAATGAAAAATAAAAATTACCAGATAACCAAATATGATATAAAATTTTATTAATGCTGAATATATTAAATATATTTGGATGATTTTATCACATTTCTATGAATATTATAAGGAATATATTATTTTATTATTCAAAAAATGGACATGTTGTAGGTTGGAAGACAAAACATCACATCTAGAAAATCTGTGAGTTTGAACATACAATCAATGGGAGATAATGGATCATTGAATAAAACTCTCCATTGTGTAGTACTGATTAGAATGAAATATTTTTTAGGTAAATTTTTTGATGGATAATGGATATATTAATTTTTCAATGATATGTTATATTGAATAGAAAACAATAAGACCAAAGATTTATTTTTTATCAAGTGATTAATTTTATTTCATAATACTTTCACTATTTTGGGAACCCTATATTACTGGGATTAATATAATATTATAGAATTCTACTTGAGGACTAAATATTAGATAATAATATGGATTCATATAATATTTTATTAGGGCTTATGGTGATTATGGATTTTTATGGAAGTGGATGGAATATCTTATAGGTTAAATGTACAAGGTCTTCCAATAATGGTACGAGACTTCGATAATAAATTATTTTATTTTGTTACAAATATAAAAACTAATCTTCTTAGAAAATGTGATAAAATAACTCTAATTTTTTTTCAATATAAGTCAATATAGTTTTCGACGACTTTTATATAAATATATTTCTTGACTGGTATATGTATAAATATTGGTATTACCATAAAATATTGGAGATTAAAGTAGTTTATCTGAGTAAGAAGGTTTTCTAATTTTAGAAAAATTACTTATCATGAGATATAGTTTTTGAATTGGACAGTGAAAAAATAAATTAGGAATATATTTATATATTATTATCAATATTAAGTACAATGAAGTTGATTGAAAATATTTTGGAATGATAAATTCATCTTGATTACACATCATTCGAAAAAAAGATTTTTTATGTGGAAATTGATTGAAGGATTTATTTCATCTTGTCATGTAAGTATGTTTACTTATGTTTTTATATTGGGATGTAATGAATTCATCAAATCTAAGATCATTACATTAAAAAACGTTTTGTTTTTTAACAACAATGAAATTAAATTTTAACCAATCACAGTTTTTTTATTCTATCATGGTTAAAATTATCATGAGCATACATTCATTAAATATATATCAATACCTGTGAGTTATTTTTCACTTACACATCCATGTTTTCACATCCCACATATATTATCCTAAATGGAAATCTAGTATCTTTTATTTCAAATCATTGAATATCCCTTATCTATCACATCAATTGGAAGATTTATTAAAAAATTTCACAATGTGGGACTTCAAAAAAATATATTTTAAAAAGTAAAACCTTGGTTACTATTCCAAATATTAAATTGGGGAGGAAGAAATTTATCAAGTGGGGAGAACATAACAAATAGAGACTTTTTATAGAAAAAACTATGATTCATAATATACAAGACATGACACACCACGATTAAATAAATAATGAATTGTTAATATTTGATTATTACCATTATATCCTGTCATTTAAATTTTAGGATATAACCAATATTTATTGAATGTAGATATATATATATATGTGGGTGTGTGGATAAAAAATCATAGATTAATTATTATAAAATATATACTCAATGTTTATTAACTTTATTCATCAGAACACGTATTTTTAAAAAATGAGTAATCATCATTTTTATGAGTGAATGTTATGATAAATTTTTAGAAATTATTTTCATATTTATAAAAAATTATTATAATTTTTTAAATAATCATAAAAATATTAAACTGAAATTTTTAAAATTTTATAAATATTTTGACTTTTCAGTTAATAGTCAATGATATAATTTTCTATTGAAAAAAATATTTTCTCCACATAAGGGTTTTCATAACCTTATGTGAAATTATTATAAACATTATTTAAATCAATTTTTGAAATATATTTTCATAAAGTGAAATTTATTTTAGAATTTTGAAATCAAAAATGGTACTTTAGCCTATGTTATTTACATTAATCATAAAAATATATTTTTTAGTAGACAGTAAAAAAATACTTTTTTCTGAAATACAGTATGTTGAATTATATCACTAGGTAATAGAAAGAATATAGGTTATAAAATAAATTTAATGACTCATTTTAGGAATAAATACTAAAAATATAATTCCCAAATAATATAAAACAAAAATAATTGAATTTATTCCATAATAATTATGAAAATATTTTATTGTGCTAACATAGAACCTACATAACAATGGAAAAACACAAATACAATATCCTAAAAAATAAATTCGGATAATATAGGTCATTTATCTAATTAGGTGTTAATTATTATAAATTTTTTATTAATTTTTTTAGTGTAAATTAATTTTAGAGTTATATTACATGTTCTATATCCAAATTCGTTTGCACAGCTTTCAAAAGACCAACTAAGTCAAAATAACACATAAATTGTTGTTTCCAGTTATAAATGTGTGTTTAAATAAATATTTAACCAATCAGTTTTTATTTTAAAAGTATTATTTTCATTATATGAAATTATTTATGACTTTTAAATGACACATGGACGATATTATGACTTTTATATTATTTTACGTAAACAAACGATAAACAATTCATACTCTTATTTTTAATATGAGTAAAAAAATTAATATAGTGTTGCACTAAGTATATGATAATCTATTAATATGTTATAAAATATAAAATAATTATATTAATCCTATTAATTTCATTAAAATATTATTAATTACAATACATTCTTGTGAATCTAGGATGGAGCTAGTATTCAATTAAATAAAAATTCAAATAATTGATATTAAAATTATTTAAATAAACTTAATTGGGGATATTTAAGGATATCCAAGAATATATGGATAATAATGATATTTTTTGGTAATGATAATAATATTTTTTTAATTCAACCTGTTTTCATGACTGTTTTAAAGTCAATGTAATGAATATTATAACAATAGCCAAAATGATATTTTTTTAGTTTAATATATTATTAAAATATGTTCAATTTGGATTTTTGGTGTTATAACCTCATTAATTTTGATTGTTAATTATTTATTCATTCCTCTATACCCTATGATTTATATTCCAGCTTTATTGTGTTAATTATAAAGAAAGAAATCACTTTGGATATTATGTATTCTGGGCCAGTTTCCATTGGAAACACCGTACAAAAAATTACCCACAAAATTATTACCTCTGGTTAGGGATAATATGTAAATATTTTATCTCTTCTATCCAATATTGTTTTTAGGAATGTGTATTCAGACGTATTACCTAACTACTTTAAAATGTTGGAATAGTGAGGACATGAAAAGTATGAATTAGTGATTTTTTCAAAAAATGGATATCTCAAATTATTGTGATATAATTATGTGGGGATTCTTTTTAATATTTAGATTTATCATTTCACTAGTTATTTCATCAACATGGTTAGTAAATTCTTTACATTGTTCGATTTTCCATTTTTATTAATGGATCACCCTAAGGAAGCATTCAGTGCTCAATGGGGTTAAAAAATGGAAACCACTTTCTAGAATTAATTTTTCTATTTATAAGGATTATTTGGGTAATTTTTAAAATGATATTGTTCATTAAGATTTATATAAGAGAATTATGGTTAGAAGGGACTATTTTTCACCTGCACGCATTCTCTGTACAGATTATATTATTCTTCTTGGTCAATATGTTACTGTGTATATATCGTGCATTAAAAAAATGTTCACTCATGATGGGGAGATCTCTAGTCAAGCTAAAATATAGAATAAATATTTTATGGTTTGTTTTAAATTAATTATTGTATCTAGAAAAATTAGGTCTTTTGGGAGACTTGGTGTGAAGAAAGAGGTCATACCTTTCATTTATATTTGCATACCTCTGTTTTGGGGTAATGTTTAAAATTATTATATTGAAAACAATGCCTTATAATTATTTCAAAATCGATACATGGAATATAAATAGAATGTATCTTGAAAGTAAAAAAGTATCTTGTTATCATGGTGATCACTTCTATGATTTTATAAGAATTTTCTATCTAAAGATGACCTATGCCTATCATTTAATATATTAAATACTTAGTAAGGATCATTATTTAGACATGATCCATTAATAACAAGAAGCATATCATTATTTCATATAAATATTGTATTAATACCATTGACATCAAGTCATGGATACTAAATAATTAAAAAGGATCAGTGATTCTCTTATAAACGAATTCAACTGCAAGTTGATTACATCCAATGATATTTTTATGGATTATTCTTTTATATATATATCATTCAATTATTTAGAATTGATATTCCATGTCTTTATCTTCTTTTATGTGGCCTATTTTTATGCATTCTTATCATGATCCCATGTTTTGTTCAAAAAGGTTGGTCTGGAAAGATTCTTATATTAATGTTTGGACCACACACTAGATGGAGGGATCTATCGGCGAATGTATAGTGGTGCCTTCTATTTTGATTAATTTAACTATTTTCTTTTCTCATAATAACAAGGATTTTTATATTTTACTCCCCACTCAAATTAGGCTGAAATTAAATTGTTATTGTTATATTTATTATGTTACGTTGATTTGGATAAAGAGATGCACTGGGAATTTTGTCTATATTGTGTTTATAGGCATTTATGTGTTGTGATTTTCTATATTCTAAGGTGGAATTATAGTTTCATAAATCCTTTTATATATCATATTAATTTTATTCTATATGAATAATTTTAAAATCTATGTTTAATCCTTATGATCTTCTCTCGAAAACAGGTCTTCAACTTTCCTCTACCTATACTGTTTTTCTATAGGATGGTTAATCGAAAGCACATATTCACTTTTTCTGTATATATTTTATTATAGAATTTGGATTATATTCAATTAGTTCATTGTATTTAGTTTTATTTTATCACTTTTTATGACCTTATTCTAAATATTTTTAATCATTTCCATAGTGAATAGGTTTAATAGATGCAACTCACAATGGTTGCTAGTGCTCTTTCATACATTTAGAATTAACAAAATGACCAAATCATTGAGAATAAGAGGTCTTATATACATTATAGTTTCTATTATGTATAGAATGAAGTCATAAATGCATCAAAAATCATCACATGTACATTTAATAATGAGATGTATGATCTAATATTTCAAACATATTTTGGTGTGAGTTGGAGGAGCATGAGATCTCTTAACTTCATTTCTATGAGATAGATCCCAACAATCCCAATTTGGATGAATGTAAATATGGATGGGGATTAATTAGGTGTATCAAATATTTTTTATGTGTTGGTTTACTTTGTACACATCATTTCTTTATTAATTTATTTTTTATCATTACATTGGGATTAGATCTTCCATTGAAGCTGAATTATGGGAAAACATTAAAGCAATCAGATATGTGATCCAGTATGAATGGAATTATCTATAGGTTAAATTAGAGTATAATATAGTGGTTTATATATTGAGTACATTTTCTATAAATGTTCCTTGTATAATTCCAAAATTATCATTAAAGGTTCATTATCGAGCATAGAACATTCATATGGAGATTAAACAAGTTTTCAAAGAGACTAATCATTTTTATAATTTTCTATCCAAAAGAGAAAGTATGGAGACATTCTAACAGTGTTATTTTGTTACTCCAAGATTATTCTTCTTCATTTTTCATTTTTATGCATGTGAACTTTCTCATTATCATCCTTTTGATCCCCTTTTTACTACTACCTTTAATGTTTTCAAATAATGTTGTTAGGAACCAGCCTCGCCTAGGTCCTACAACTATTGATTTTTATTTTTAAATTATCAAAAAACCAAAATATATCAGAGACCAATAAGGTGTATAATATATGGTGTATAGTTCCATCCAATGTTTTCTAACATTATATATTTATTAATTTGAATAAAAAATAGTATTAATATATTTTAATGACTTGAAATACTCAATGAGTTCCCACTATTATAAAAGTGAACAATTTATAATAAATCATTCATACTTGAAAAAAAAATATTTTATTAATAATTGATCTATTTTTTCCAATGTTTATTTACTAATTATAAGGGTATTATGTTTGGATTAAAAACACACTTAGCAGTCATAAGGTTCTAAAAAATGAGATAGTTCGAAAAATAGTTATCATTTGTAATCGAGTGTTTTTTTATTCCTAAAAATCCCTCAGACCATTATTACCCATTATTAAATAATTAATATAGTATCATACATATAATTATATGTTTTTATGGTAGTTTTATTACATATATCCATCTACACATCAATATAATGAGAAAAAAATTAAATATTTTTTTGTATATAAGTGTAATGCCTCACAAACTATTATAAATGATTTTCCATCATCCTTTTTGAATACTTGTAATAATGATGTATTTAATATTCCTATATTATATTCATGGCATTATAATCATTCGTAAATGATAAAATATCAATTACTTCCTAACATTTCTATGCATAAAAAATGATAACTTCATTTATGCATACGTATGAACTACCATAAATAAAGTGATCTGATTATTTGTTCATGAAAAAATTACATAGAAATATATAAAACTATATCAATAGAGGTAGAAATATATATTTAATATTATTATAATTCCATAAAGATAAAATAATTATAATCTTCCTTAAATAATGATCGTTTAAAAAAGGGAACACTACTCGTTCATACATACTTCCAACCATCTACAATATTGTATGGTAAATCTCTTTTGATAACCATATTTAATTATTTTTAAAATTATAATTTATATAAAAAAATTATAATCATATCATTATTAATAATCTAGATATTATGGAATATCGATAACCATTACCATAGTTTGTATACAAAAGTCAATTTTTACTTCAGACCTGAATATGGTCAAAATGTCTAATAGGAATTTAAATAAATATGAAATACGATATAGTATATAAATTTATGAAATAACAGAATACTAAATTCAAAACATATTCTCAATAATATTGAAATATATCAAATTCTCATCATTAAGGCTTATAAAGAAATTAATGATGATTCAAACATAAGGTAGGGGACATTCATTTAAAATTCATCTTTTAATGTTTATTGTACAACTATGTTTACAATAGTCAAATGAAATGATTTTTTTAAATTTTACATCATTAGTGGATTTCCAAACCATCATTGCACATTATATATTTTTTGATTGGTTAAAAATTTTAATATTTCATTTTGAATATTTTTGTATCATTATTATGTGTGGTTTTTTAGATTTTAAATAATATTTCTAATAAAAAAGGTATTTATATTTGTTATTTTTTTTTGCACATGGTTTTACAAAATATTTATCCAATTTAATTTATTATAAGGTTCTTGGTAATTTTTTAAATTGGTTTTGTCCCATTTATAGATAATTTTTGATCCCATTATAGTGTTGGGTGAACCTATATATCACTTAGATGGATTTGGTACATATGTTCTTCTATAGAAAATTATATTATAAGTCACACGTATGGCCTTTCAGATTAATAATTTTTCTTATAATTGTTTTTAACAAATAAATTAGGATAATTTCTTAGGGAAACTACATGAGTATTAAATTCATTATAAAAAGTTTTCAGGGAAATTTTTTGATCCCAAAAGGTAAGATACAAATATTTTTAAAATATATGTATTTAAGAAAATGTATGTTATCAATTTTGATAAGGCAATGGGATTTATATTTTTATCTATCATACTATTAATTTTATATTAATACCATGTTTGAAGAATATTTTTATAGGGATTAATGGAGATTAAAAAAATTAATTGGAAATGAATAAAATTGTGGGGATTTGTTATGAAAAAACATATTTTATATGTTTTATTTGGTTTAAATATTAATATTGTGTTTACGAGTCCACATATAATTTATTATTTTATTATGTAATTTTATTTTCCTATTTTCTGTTATTTTAATAAAAAAAGATAGTTAATATTTAATGAAAAATATTAATAGCATAATGTCACAATAATACATATTGATTATGGATGGGTCCTTATGAAACCCAATTAAAAATATTTTTCATACACACAATAGAGACACTATAAAAAATTCAATCTAAGGATAATCTAAAATGGTAAGGACTCATATCCAATGATCTCGTTAAATAAATTTATTTAATAATTGATCGTATAATTTTTTATACTCAACTCAATCATAATCATATACAGAGATGATAGATTATTCCTTCCAATATATATACATTTAATAGAGATTCAAATTTTATAGAATATTCTATATTGTTTATAGAACTTATTTAAAATGATTAGGGGCCTAAAAATCACATGTCCATGAATGTACCCCATTTTCACTCAATTTTTAAGACTAGGTAGCATTGATTTTATACCACCCCATTTAGTATTTTACACTTTCCTATATCTAACATTTATATTTTCTATCATATTAAATTTTATACTGCCATATTATATACCAATCACAAAAAAATGTTACACGCATTTCCTCAAAATGATGAAAACGTCGCTCAACCTTGACACCTACCTAAAATAGAACAAATTTTTGTGGTTTTTCATTAGGAGTATATAATTCACAAAATTTTAGGTATGAAAATAAACATATATTTATGGAACATGGGGAAAATATAGGAAAACACCAATAAAACCAGTTGCTAAAATATAAAATTATAATACAATACATGATATTCAATGAACATTAATGTATGGAATTCAGCTAAAATAATAAAAAATTATAAACAAATACCTTGTTAAAAAAAATTTATTTAGTAGTTATGGAATAACTACTCGATGTAATGACCCCATCTTGATCAGTTATTATCTTTATTAACCCAAAAAATACTATATATATATTAGGTTTGTATAAAATTAATTTTATATGGGATCCTCCCAAAAATCACATCCAAAATATGATAATTAATAATACTAAATAAAAATGAATGAATAAATAAAAAAACTCATCACCTAAAAAGGTAAATCTATTTTCCCATTATCATCCTGACTAATTAATTAAGCAAGTAACATGCATTAATATTTTTTTTTGAATAAAATATTTTAAATAAGGGTACCTAACTTCTAGTTCCAAAATGAAGTCTTACTCTGAATCCATAATCAATAATTTATTATGATCACAATGTCTATAAATATTTCTATATACTATTTAATTATTTTATATTAGTTAAATCATATGGATTCATTGATTATATATGGTCACTGATCATATAATAATTCATATAACCAAAACTACACTCATCTACATAGCCACAGAATAATATAAGTCTGGGAATGAATCTATAGGGATAGATGGTAAGATGGAAACCTAGTGGTATGATCAAATTGGTTATATTAGTAATGATATCTCCATGTATGTATTTAAATTAAAAAACATATTTCTTTTAATTGACGAATTATATAAGGTTTCGCGGTCATTTCCATGTCTTATGATGAAAATATTCCTACATATAGCTTAGACTATTCCTATTGAATTAATATTTGAAGTGGTGAAAAGGTCACAAATCCATCTTATTCACTCCAATTCCATCTAACTAATAGAAAAACATTATTTTATACCAAAATAGTAATAAACCTAGTCATGCTTACCATTTCCACTAAAAATAAACGATCAAAAACTATTATCCGTATCTTTCTCAACTTCAACTAGGTTATCATCCTTCGATTACTTCTCCCATGGTTACGCTAGTAAAAATTATTATGATTAACAATTTTTTTATATTAATTACCCTCAATATTTTTACCATGTTTCCATTTAGTTATTCATTACATTATAACAACCCCCTTTTTGTTGACCCCTAACACTAAGGTTGTTGGCCGCTCATGATGGTATTTATTAAAATAAATGAAATAGTTAACATACTTGATATAATAAATTATAATCATAAATGAAATAAATCCAATGTTAAAATCATATAAAATAAATAAAATATTATAATCAATTATTTTAATGTGAGGAAATCCAAAATATTTTACATCATATAACAATGAGAATTTCAATCAAAAACATCAAAACGTCAAAAAATATAAATTGTGTCTAGAAAAGAAATGTATTATTAAAGGTATTCATAAAAAGGTAAAAAGATTTAATAAATGTATGTTGGGAAGATAATAGGAATTAAATGAACAAAAAAGGGGTAAAATATTGGACTCTTCTAGTTTGAGTATCTTCATTAGGGTGCACCCCTATTTATATTGCAGGATTGTTAGGATTTGTAACATATTGACATTATGAACATGAATTATGTTACTTATCTATACAATATTTCAAAGGATTTAAACATATTTCATGATATCTATATAAGCTCTTCACTATTCTATGTACATCATTTATCATATAGATTTCGTGTTCGATATATAGTGTGGGATTTATAATTCAAAATTTGCATGTCTAACAATGAGTTCACTAATTGTATCTCGTGTTTTTTGAAATTCTAAAAATTCAGGATATGTAATATATATTATCATTTTTAAAGGGATAACACATTGTACATTGTATTAATGTGATGGCCTTAATCTCATTGGAGGCATTTACTTGAAAAATACATATCTTGTAATTTTTATTCAGGATGTTATATTTTGTTTTTTAATATTTCCTATCATCTCCTATAAGTCCTGAAAACCTATTCAATGAAAAAAAAGTTCAAAAAATGTATTAATGTATCACACATTATTAAAATCAATAATAATTAACAAATATATATATATATATATATATATATATATTAGACTTATAAAATTCCCAAAATCATAAAAAATTTATTTCCTTCAAGAAAAAAGAATCACAATCATGCTTCCAAATGGATAATAATTTAAACATGAAAGATGAATAATAATAATAATATTGAAACATTGTGTAAGAATAATAAGAAAGTCCTCCAAAATAAATTTTTCATAAAATATTATTAATTTTTTATAATCACTAATTTATTTATATTATTTGTTCCTTTAATTAAAATTTCATAACCATTGCTAAATTTTTACACATTTTAAATTTTAAATCACAATGAATATTTTCTAAAAAATTCAATGTAAAGTTAAATTTCAATTATTCTTATAACATTAATAAATTTTCTACTATTATATTGTACTGTTTCAAACTTCTCTACTTTCTAAATAAAAATAAAAAAATATTCTTGAAGGATTAAGATAATGGATTAAATAACTCTAAAGATGTGGAGAGTTGTGTACTTGATAAAAATCTGTATAAAAAAGTCTTGTAAGCTCTAAAAATTAATGGATGATAATAATGAATTAATAAATCAAATAATAGTTCCTTGTGAAAAATGATCCCCCTTCACCAAACATCAAAAGATAGTTCATGAATATGACAATAAATCGTTATACAAATTCATGTCCATGTTATCAATTAAATTAATTTTTTAATAACTCTTTTGGTCCTGATATGAAATTCCTAACCAAAACACATACGATCTATAATAAGATTTAGTTTTCTGGTATTGGTTATTTTCAACCATCATAATACACAACCAATTTTTTATTTTATTTTATTTATTTATTTTATTTTATATTATTTTTCTATTCAAATGAATATTGAATGATTAGAAAATTTTGATTGTGATAATCAGTCCACATCATACAAAACTAGTGAAAATAATATTGAATGAATCCTCAATAACAAACATCCCTACTGCATGGAGATAAAAATTCCCCCACCCTTATTCAAAACAAGATCATGTATAGTTGTAAGAGTTGGGTAGGTAGGGATAATATTAATGAAACAGTTCCATACTAACAAGGGTATTAATGGATTGTACTAGTGAAGGAAATATAGATGTATAAGTGGGTATCAATATTAATTTCATAATAATTTATTCTTTATTCATTTCTATAGTATCTTTTTTCTATAATATCCCCAATAAAATTTCAATTAATGTTATTATTGGTTTAGAGGCTCTATGTATCTCTTGTGAAATCTGGTCTGAATAGAAAATAGAAATATAGGTGTAGATTAATCATGAGAATCATAGTACATGAAATAAATCGAAATCACTCATGGAATAGTATCCAGTGTAAGGTAAAAAAATATATTAACAATATAGAATTATAAATAAATTAATCACTCTGTATTATTGATAAAATTCATAAGTTGAATAAAAATAGATTTTAATAATCTAAAACCAACCATGCCATTTTATTTAAATTGGTTTATTAATATTTCATGTAATATAATGATTTTAATGATATATTCCTCCAAGAATAATGAAAATAAAAATATTTTCAACTATAGAGACAATAAATCTCAACAAAGACTCCCCTACAATTAAAATGTAAAATTATATTAACTTTTTTGGATAGAAGAATGTGAGTCATAGCTATTATAACATTACAAAAATTTAAACGTAAAATTAAAAATTAAAATTAGTAAATAGAGATGTCCCATTTTTTAAATACATTCCATGGGGGAAATTATTAGAAAGTGGTTGAAAATTTTCATACATGAATAATTGTTAGATAAAAAAGTAAAATCACATGAAAATACATTAGTATATTTTCTTTAATTAAAATGGTGGATCCAAATTTGGAAGTTTCACATTATAAAAAATATGTGTAAAAGATGCTCAAATAAATGCATGAATTGGATGAAAATTGATTTTAGATGAAAAATGAAAAAATGTTCTATAAATGTAATAAATATATCATAAAATGAAATTAAAACATTAATAAAAATTATGGGTTTCTACCCATAAATAAATAATGATGACATCACCATCAAAATAGATAGAAAAAATAATTAGTTTGAGATTTAAATTAGCTTAAATAACCTCTACCACGTACAATAACTGGTGGTGATGGTATTGATTCTTTAATGGGGGAATTTGAAATTAAACACATAAGTAAATGGAGGAATAATGCTTCATTAAAATGTAGTAATTATATATAAATCATGTCTGATTATAATATTTATTATTTATATATAGAAAAATATCTTCTAGCCATCATTTTATGACAATTATATGTTGATACATGTCAAGATAAATCAATATAGTGGCTTCAATGTGTTCTCAATGACTACATAAGATGTAGTAGAACTAGAAAATGGAAAATTAATGAAGAAGTAAAAAAATAATCAATAATGTAGTGGAAATATAACTCTACCTCAAATAGAGATACGGATAATTGTACACCTGGGAATAATGATTTCAATGAAAAAACAAATAAAATTATATTAAAACATTATACAACAAAACAGAGAATAAGGACCCTACTAAAAAGTATGGTTAAAATCACCAGACATTTCATCAGATTTCCCCTCCCTAACAATAGTTCTTTAGATCTACACCATCATATCCATATTTACTATGGTGGGAAAGGCTAGTGGTGGGGATGGGTGGTGAAATGAGATTTCATTGTGAATGTAATGTTGACATGGTATAAATTAATTGTACACTTCCCCAAAAGGCAGTGGAGAAAAAACTGAATCATATAGTGAATGGATGGGGATAGATCATTAGAGGAAGGTGGTGGAGTGGTTGAAGTAGGATCTATTATGGAAGAATGAGATACTACTACTTCAGTGAAGTAGGTAACTTATTAGTCGGTGATGGGACTAGGGATGGGCGATCTAGGGCCTTATGTGCATCCTATACAAACTTTGTACCAAAGTAGTAGGTCCCCTTGATCTTCTTCATAAGCCCCATAATTTAGATAATTATGATTTATAAGGGCATAATCATTCTATTGATGTATTTTAATTAGTAGTAATGAAAAAATTTGTATTGGTTGGAAATCTCAGAAATAAAATTTCCACCCATTTATGAACCTCAGGGTCATCGTAACATGTTCAAGATGTTAGGTGTGAACTTGTTATTCTTGTTGATTTAATTTCAATATTTATATGAGTCTAGGATGATGAACTCCATATAAATGATGTTTCAGGTATAATATCCTATAGATAACCATGAATCATCCAAATCCCAATTGAGAATATGTAGAGGGGCCCCTCGTAGGTGGGGAAAGATTATTGTACATGGATCATGGATGATAAGAGGGTCTAGGGAGAACAAATAATAGATCTTGGATACATCCACATTACCCATATCCAATATCATTGAATTATATTTTGGATAATTGATCCAATAATTAGTGTATATATTGAGTCCAATACAAATAATCTTCCACGGTCATCTCACAGGGCCTCACACTATGTGAGAAGATGACATGCGCGACATCGAGATCTAATGTGTCCAAGAACTCATGGAATTAATCTAGGTCCATATCTATAGATACATATATTATGATGGATAGGTTTATCATTCCATGATGATCAATAACATCCTCATTCATTTGAAAATTATTGTGTCCTTCCTGGATGAATGTATTATTAGACCTCATCGTCTTTTATTATAGTTGGAACAACAATCCTAATTCTTGGGGGGAAGAGATGTGATTTTATGGGTTCAGGTGTGAGCATGGGTTACCTCCTTAGTATTAAATTGATGAGGACTATGACACCTCCAAATTTTAAGTAGTTTAATAAACTGGTATAGTTGTTGAGTGGAATAGAATAGTGGGTGGTAAGGGAGGTTCAATCCCTAGATGCTTGGGAGATAGAAGATCATCATCATGTTGTGACATTCACATAATGGTGTTTGATAAGTACATTATGTATGGATACATAGAGAAAAGGAATGAATGAAATTTGTGGGAGAATATATTGGATCATTCAGAATATTGGAAATTAAGGTGGATGAAATGGCGAGGGGGGATGTGTGGGTGTCGAGGAGAGGGAGGTTGGATCCTGGAAATGGAAATGCTAGAGTGAATGAATGAGTTGTTTCCATGAACCATTGGTTCATTGATATTAAATCAGAAAAAAAGAATATCAAAACAAGAATTAAATAAATTATATTTATTTCATTGGATGTCATTTTTGGGATCCATGACATTTTCATGTCTTGTATTCTATTTTAAAGATATTATTTCTTTAGAATTTCACTTCTAAATGATATCCAACATAATTGAACCTTCTGAAATATAATCTAACATATTTATCTTATTTAGGTATTATCACCAATAGAGTGTTCATTTATTATTTTTGGAGATGGAATTTAATAAATTCAAATTCATTTTAATGAAAGGAAGAATCCCTTGTGGAATGGTTCATGGAAATAGAGTACATGAATGGTGGGATGTAATTCCTCAACAGATGTGTAATGTAATTCACATTTTCTAACTGATGTGTCCCTTTACATGTGTAATTAGTTTATATTTTTCCCTTAAATTTTATATAATCATCAATATATTTAGTAATAATAACTCCTTGGAAATCCACAAACTCATAACATTATATAGAGGGATTTACTAAGTCCAAAACCATTCGTTCTTCTTAAAATATGAATATAAATTTCTTGATTCATATAAATAAGTTCCTTGTCATTGGATATATATAGTCTCACAAAAATGATGTGCATGTATTCTTCATCATCAATGTAAATTACAAGGGAATAAAAATGTAATCAGTATATTCCAACCATCACTAAGACATCATTGAGATTCTCTTAAGGATACTTGAATGAGAGGTATTCTTGTTCAAGTGAAACTCTCTCTGTTTCAATTAGTTGAGAAACATGTATATTTAATACAATCAGTTAAATGAGATTGATACTTGCACCAAAGTCTTAAAAGGGTCTTTCACAATTTCATTTTTCTATAGTGCACGGAATAAAGGATCAGTTTTTGGGTTACATCGTGGGTTGGAGCGTCTACTGAATAACTATTTTACATTATTAAAATATGGATATGACTTATATTTCTTACATTTTAATCATACATTAGAGACATAAATTCATAATTTTATCAAATGTTTGAATATAAGTGATCTATTATGCAATGGCGGTGTAGAAGTGTTATTGTGTAAAAAACAGTAAAGACCATGTCTATTATACATCTATTTTTTCATGTCTTATTCCATCTAGAATAGAATAGGTGTTTTTATAGAGGTTAATCCTTATAGTATTCTTGTTCATTAGTTATGGTTGAACAATTTCCTTTTATGTTTTTCATAATTTCTTCCCTTGTTCTTGACTATAATTAGTTGTACTATCATGTTGGATAATGATTGAATATTTTTTTCAGGTTCCTCATATTTCAATACCTCACTAATGAATGGATTCTAAAATAAATGTTTTTTTAAACCCCCAAGAAAAACATATTTATCATCGTGCCTTTGATATTTCTCTATATTATCGTGAAATGTACCATGTAATTGTTCTGATATGGTCTTGGATATTTTATCAATATGGTGCTCAAGGATGTGCAGGGTGGCCCTTCAGTTCTACACATTAGTTTTTTAGGAAGTCATCTTCTGATATGCTTTCTTCTTGAAGGTTATGAGGGGATTATTAGAATTAGATTGATATTGTTGGCAATTTAGTTTCATAGATGTTGGATCTTGTTGATAATGTTGTTATTTTGATAGAGGAAATTGTTGAGCTACTGGAAATGTTTTTTATTAAATTATAGCTACAATAAAGTAGAATGAATCATTAGTGGGTACCCGGGTGGTCCCTAATTTTATTGGGGCTCTTGAACAATCATTTATTGGAAATAAAATCAGTTTATAAATAACATTATTAATCAAAACATTGTTGATAATACTGTTATAGGTACTGTTCGTGTTTCCAAACCTACGAATTCTGTAGAACATTTGTTAATAAATATTATCTTAGGAATGAGGTTCATATATTCATGAATTACTGTGATGTTATGGGTGAAGGATACATCACACATCACAAGATTGGACTTTTATAATAAGGGAATTAGGTGGCGATGGATGAGGAAGCTGGAAGAACTGAATATTATTCATTAGATATTCAACCTAATCCATTATGTGTTTATTATCTTACAACTGGAGTATTTCATATTAGAGATGTCCTCTATCACAATTTTATATATTAAAACTTTGGGTTTTCTTATCAAAAATGGTATTCAAACTATGAAAATATTAATTATGAGTCCTACATCCATGTAACTATCTAAAATGTTATGGATTGTAGGTTGTATTCATAGATAAATAGATTTCAATTATTTTTAAACATCAAATCTCTAGTGTGGTGATTTATAGATTTTATAATAAGTTATACATCCATTTATGATTATCTAACTCCCTTTTAAAAATTTAGAATCTCGTTTTAGAGAATCCTTGTTTGGATTTGTGGGAAATATTTTTATAATAACTTCTTTTAAATCATACCATTCTATTTTAGACTAAATATCATGACTTTTAACACAATCCTTAGCATGTTAACCTATATAATAGGGAAATACATATAAAATGATTATGTTATAGGATATTTCATGGTGAGATTAATACTACTATGAAATCAATGATGTCATGATATTGATGTTCACTTTGAAATACATGAAACATACCCATGTTATGAATTATATTGATGAGTATAGTTATTATTTATAATGAACTAATAATAATAGATTCAATGAAAATGTAGGGCACAATATGAATCACGATCAAAAAGAATTATTCTAGGATGGTGTGATCTTTTATTAATAATCTATATTCTTAATCCTTAGGTATTTCATATTGGTTGTTATTTTGATGTGTTAGTGCATGATTTTTTCATTCAACCAATGTTTTGAATTTTTTGTTACAGATCTCCCATTTTCATGATCAAAATAATATCATTATTCAGTATCATAACACTCTGATAGATTTAGAGGGCTCTAACATAGGAACTTTTCATATGAAATGAGTTGCTATAGGAAATTTTCCATGAGAAAATTTATAAAATGTAATTAGTAAAAGTAGATGGACAGTGTTATATTATGTTCATAAATATTGTGACATTGACATAGAATAATAATCCTTGAAAATAGTTCCAAAATTAAAATATCCAACCTAGTGTAATCAATTATCCATTATCATTGATTAAATTTAATATTTACAAAACATCACTCAAACATAAATGGCAAGCATAGAGGTAGTGTATGTCGAAACCCATTGGGATATATAGTAGGTAGGAAACAAAGTTTTAGATCCCTTATAGTTTAATTATTCATCATCACTTATTGGTTGGTATTTCCAAAACAAATACCTACCATGTGTATGAATTATGGACATATATAAGTGTTAAAAATCAATTTCAGGGATTACGATGAATATAATCCTAAATATATAGAGCAATAATCCCATGTCCTAGGCTACAAAGTATTGAAAATTCCTCTACATTATCAAGGCCCACAAAATTCTATCTACATTATAAGAAATAGTTCACCACTAATGATATGTTAAAAAACCTATCCGCAGTATTATTATCTTCCAGGTAGAATGTATCCAAAGCTATTGGTACATGATTTCTCATTGGCAACCATGACATGGTCATTAAATTATGGTAAAAATATTCAATGGAATATAAAATAATGAAATTAATTTTTTTTATAATAATTAATATCCATATTGTATCCAATTTTATATTTAGATATTCATCATAATAAAATATACCCATAATACTGATCCCTAACCCTAGAATGTTTACACATGAATGAAATTATTAAAATACTATATAGACGCAAGAAAACACAATATATGAAAAATAAAAAACCTAAATCAAATCAAAAAATGGTTGAAAAAAATAAATAAAAAACTAACATTAAAAAATGAACAATAATGAACAAACAAATAGTGGATGATTAATAATATATGGTATTAAAATTAAATGGTCACTAAAACAAAAACAAAAAAGCAATCCATGACATGAAATGTGGTAATCATGGAATTCATAAAATGTTGAAATAAAGAAAAAAATTAATTTTAAAATTGTATTGGATGAAAAAAATGATGTAAATTATGATGGATTAAAAATCCACTATATATGTTTTCATACTCTCATATAAATAGAACACAAGAGGTTCAAGATATATAAACTATTCTTATAGTGAACATGCTTTATTTGATATATGCATCGAGTCATTTATGATATGTAATTGGATTTCAAGTCATGTATTTTAAATCTAAAAATATACAAGAATATCGTGGATCTCATGGAATTCAATATATATATATTCGTAAGGATTCATAATTCAATTTTCAATTGTTGTGAAATGATCTATTATCATGTATCTCATTCGGATTTAAATTTTAAAATTTCATGATTTTTAATTGGGATTCACATTATTTCATTGGTCAACACCTGGTTTTATTGGATTCAAAATCACTCCTTTGGCTCATAATTGGTATATACTCGAGGAATACATGTTGTGTACTGGGGATTCATTATGTTTAATTTCCATTTCCATTTTTTTTGTAATATCATCATTTGTGTATGGAATATAAATTACATGAAGAAACAAATTAAATAATAGTGTATTACTAAATAAAATATGAATAAACCATAAATTAATGTCTTAAATATGTATATATATATACACATACTACCAAATTCACCTTATCACATATTTATTCAACATCCTTTATATCCTGACACAACTACATCATTATAATCTCAAAGTATTATCCTATTATTATATAAAGAATCAAAAAATACATATTTATATTAATTATACCTATTTTTATCATGGACAATGTTATTATAAAAATTTGAATTCTTGTCATCCATGAATATCTTAAAGTAATTTTTATAACCTCAATTAATTATATATCAAAAATATTTTTATATTAAATAATTTATCCATACCAACATGAGTATGAATGAACTGTCATGACCCCCTCCCCACAAAGTGTACCCCTCCAGGGCCGGAAATGTGAGAAGGGAGATAATGACCCCCCGAGTCCCTCCTCCAGTAGGCCCCGGGTTGGCGACTAGCACCGAGGGTATAATAACCATACAAAATGGGAGGCATTACCCTCGAAGAGAACACATGCAGAAGAGAGAGATAGAATAGACTCCAACCAACTAAACTCATAACTAAAATATAAAGGAAACCCAAGTACATATATGAAATTTCATGCAAAAGTACTACAACTGAAAGGGAAAACTAAAAGTACCCAAAAGAAAGTAAAACGACAGCGACCACAAGCCCGAACAACTCCTCCTCCAACTGCAAGCTCGTAGTAACCAGCTTGATCTCCGACCTGCTCCATGTGACCTGAAAAACAGTTTATATGTACATAGGTTGAGTATAACAATATACTCAGTAGGATCCTCCCCAAGCCTCTCGTGAAAAAGTAAGGAAAGCATGATAAAGCCCAGTGAACAACAAGTGAAACTAACTCGTTACCTAAACAGGTATACTAAGTTCCCAACCTCACCATGGCCACTCTCACCAAGTAACGGATACAAGAATATAGAACATAGTTGAGAATATCAAGGGTACCCCACTACTACTTCCCCACCAGTTCGCCGCTTTTCCCCAACGACATATGTCCTGTGCATATCTCTCCAAAGGCTTGCCCGCAGACACCTGGGCTATGCTCCACAATCTGCACCTCGTGCACCACATAGGCTTGCCTGCAGACACCTGGGCGAAGCACCACACCATCCTCACATCCAAAAGTAACCAGGTAGTTTCCGGGAGCCACCACAGCCCGCATAATGTGTATCATACGTCGGGTATAATACCTCAAGCCATTACAGCCCATACTCCGAGTAAGGATCCTCAAGCCATTGTAGCCTATACACATTACACCTATAGTAGTCCATAGGATACTTTATCCAGAATATATGTGTGTGAATAACCACAAGCCATTACAGCCCTCTACACACATATATGGGGTAACTAACCGCTATGCCTCATGGCACAAGTATCTACCAAGAGAAGAGAGTGGGGCCAAAGGGGGTAGTCAACCATTCAACCTCCCATCAGAATGTTGGGAAAAACACCCCCCCAGGGATCAAATTCCCCGGGGTGTCAGTTGCCCTTACCGACAGGGTGGAGTAGCGTATAGAAACACAAAAAGTACAGAATATATATGTAACTCACATCCACACTATGGGCATTACCTAGTCTTAGATACAACAACAGCTAACGTCTCTCAGACTCCAGGCTGCTACTTCAAAGACTGGGTATCCTATAAGAACACAAACATTTGAAGAGATTTATTAGATTTCTTCATTATCATTTTATCAGTTCCACTGTACGTTAATTTAATTCTTTAAACATTAATTAAGAATGAAAAATTCCACATTAAACTGAATGGCATCACATTCAAAATCAACTGCTCCTTTTTAGATTCACATCACCTTAAAATTCCAACACCTCCAACCCCATGGATTATCACCATTTAATCAAACATTAATTATATAGTTACTTTCCCACATTCCCAGGAATTCTAGAGAAGCATACTATGCTATGAAACTCAAAGGAGGCTCAACACGGTGAGTAGATATACTACCCGTTGAGTCATTGCCGCCTATATAAAGAGCACAGACCCATTTTCCGTCGAGAGTCTAAACACGGAAAGCACGTGGCATACCCCGCATGTCTTTGCCTCCTTTGGAAGAAGGGTAGCGAGACCAGCTGCCTTGAGTAGTGGGGAAAAGAAAAGCAGATTAACATTCAAAGAAAACCACAAGCATCCAGCAACTGCATCCATCCCATTCCATCACCCCTGGTGTCCTCCCCGACACCCACATGCATAACTGATGCATATCGCCACTCTAGGTGTCATCCACTGCCATAACCGCAAGGCCTCCATGCCACCACATATCACAACAGCCATCTAGGCTCACATCACAGCACAATCAGCAGAAAAACAACAATCACAACCATGGGCTCTTGACCCTTTAGCAAACAAGAGTGTAACTCAGAACCCCTTTAGAAATTCCCACATAATCTGTTCTTTAATCCATATTGAATTGGCAGATTTTTTATTCGTAGGATCCAATCACAGATACCTAATCAGCAAGAAATCACAATTAAATAACCATTCTTCCTTCCCTAATTTGATTATCCTCAAATTAGAACAACTACAACAACGGCAATAACCAGATTAATTTACATGCCTCTTTATCTTTAGCCTGTTAATTAACAATTAATTCCAGCTTTACATTCATTATCAATTTATATCATGAATGAACAACAAATCAAGGAAAACATGGATATCACTATATCTAGGAAAACATGAGGCAAACCGTTATCACGGTATAAAGCAACAACATGCGAGCAACCAATTCTTTTAATCTGGTTCAAGTATTTAATTTTGTCAATTTCATTGTGATCCAAAGGGATAAATCATGCTAATTCTACGATTGCACATATACAATTAGAAAAGACATGAATCCCCTACCTCGAAGAGTTCTTGACCTCCTTTTTCCACACAATGGGCCACAATCATTCTCTCGCGTCACCATATATGGAAGAATGATCGACACATCTTGGTTGCATCAAACAGAGCAGAACTGATCCGAGTAACGTTTGATTGTGAAACTCCTACGAGAATGATTTCAAGGTTCTAACGTCTCGATGATGAGAACCAGGAGGAAGAACAACGAAGAATGATATCTCGTTCCTTTGAAAAAAAATTAGAGAGGTGACAGTTTATGATCCGATTTATTCTCCATTAAAAACGGATCACATTAACCCACGCGGTTTGACCATGTAAAAACATCCCGGCCTTAGGAATAATTAATATAGGATTTATGGAATTTTAAAAGGCCTTAAGAGCCCTTAAAATAAGGCATTAAATGTATTTTACGTCAAAGGAAACATCAGAAGGGGAAAACTGTATGAAGCTGGAAACACTATTCACATACTCAAAAATTGGCAAAGGAATCAGTAGCTCTTAGGATTCTGGAAACACTGTTCAAACGTGAAATTTGGAAAAGGAAGGAATCGGTAGATCTTAGGATTCTGGAAACACTGTTCAAATGTGATATTTGGCAAAGGAAGGAATCAGTAGCTCTTAGGATTCTGAAAACACTGTTCAAACGTGAAATTTGGAGAAGGAAGGAATCAGTAGCTCTTAGGATTCAGGAAACACTGTTCAAACGTGAAATTTGGAAAAGGACGGAATCGGTAGCTCATAGGATTCTCGAAACACTGTTCAAACGTGAAATTTGGCAATGGAAGGAATCAGTAGCTCTTAGTATTCTGGAAACACTGTTCACAGAACAAGAAATTTGGAAAAGTGTTAGCCGAGCTACTGCTAGACTGTAGCTACCGGTAGACTGAGCTACCAGTAGGCAGTGGCTACCGGTAGACCGAGCTACCGGTAGGCAGCGGCTACCGGTAGACCGAGCTACGGGCAGGCAGCGGCTACTGGTAGGTCGAGCTACCGGTAGGCAGAGGCTAGGGGATAAGTCACCTTGACCTCCCATAACACCTCCAACACCACATTTTCACAAAGTAGGGAACCAGAGAGGTCCGGGCCATTACATTAGATACCTCTCAAAACATTCTCGTCCTCAAGAATTAAAAACCAACATAGAGGAAAAGAGGGGTCCGAACAACCACCCCATACGATACCTCTTAGGGGAAAACCACCATGAGTTGTTCGAAAGCCGGAAAAAACTACGACATCCGAGAATATGGAAACAAACAATCCATATCCAAACAATTTAATCATAAAATCACACAAAAGGTACATAAATAAAACATGAAAGGTCTAACCATCAAGGAAACATCATTACATGAAAAGAGTTAAACATTAAACAACTCTGGTTACTGAGCACATATCATTGACTCACATTCCCAGGTACTGTCTTCCATGCCACCGATTCACCACAAGACACGAACTAAGTGGATACAACACCCACACAACACCTTCTCCTTGCGGTCATGGATCTCCACAGGTCGCTCCTCGAAGGTTGCATCATCGTGAATATCGATCTCTCCCCAATCGATAACATGAGATTCATCATGAAGATAACGACAGAGTTGTGATACATGGAAAACATCATGTATCTAACTCATCTGAGGGGGAAGTGCTACTCGATATGCCACAGCTCCAACACAAGCTAACACCTCTAAAGGCCCAACAAACCGGGGAGAAAGCATACTTCCACGACCAAACCTTCGCTGCCCAGGACGGGGAGTCACCTTCAGAAACACATGATCCCCAAAATTAAACTCTAAGTGTCTCCTTCTTTGATCAGCATACGATTTACGATGATCTTGTGCTGTCTTCATCCTCTCATGAATCACCTGAACCATCTCTGTTGTATTCTGCACTTGTTCTGGTCCGAGAATTGCTGACCCTCCGACCCCAGTCCAGCACAACAGAGAACGGCATGGCCGGCCATACAAGGCTTCAAACGGAACCATACCGATGGTAGAGTAGAAACTATTATTGTAAGATAACTCTACCAAGGGTAAGTGCTTTGTCCATGAACCTCCAAAATCAAGAAGACAAGAGCCCAACATGTCTTCAAGAGTCTGGAGGGTTCGCTCTGTCTGACCATCCGTTTGAGGATGAAAAGCAGTGCTAAGGCACAGTTGAGATCCAAAAGCATGCTGGAGACCTCTCCACACCCTAGAGGTAAAATGAGGATCTCTATCAGAAATGATCGTCCTAGGTACTCCATGGAGTCTCACCACCTCCTCTAGATACTGCCTCGACAAAACATCCACTGAGCTCGACTCCTTGATCGCTATGAAGTGGGCCGACTTTGTTAAACGATCCACTACCACCCATATAGTATCATGTCCTCCCTGAGCTCGAGGTATACCTGTAACAAATTCCATCGAGATGTCCTCCCACTTCCACTGAGGAATCTCTTTGTGCTGGAGAAGACCACCAGGAACACGATGTTCGGCCTTCACCTTCTCGCAGACTAAACATCGAGACACACACTCAGCAACCGTACGTTTCAGCCCAGTCCACCAAAACTGACTCCTCAAGGATCAGTACATCTTTGTCACACCAGGATGCACTGCCAAGGGTGAACTATGGAACTCTCGGAGAACCGTCTCGCGCATCGCCATGGGGACAAAAAGCCTGCCATGATACAACACTCGGTGTTGTTCATCCTCCGACCAACCATCAGGGGCCTCACCACAAACAACTCTGTCTCTCCAGACTTCCACCTCTAGATCACCCAACTGAGACTCTTCCACCTTCTGCAACAGGGATGACTGCACCATCATCTGGAAAAGACAACCTCTACCCCCAACTTCTCCCATATCAAGATGCAAAGCTGATAGCTCTTCCATCACTCTCCAGGAATCACCATATTCACGCACAACATCATTACATGTCTTTCAGCTTAGTGTGTTAGCTACAAGATTCTATTTTCTAGGTGTATATGATATTTCAATGTCGAATTCCTGCATGAATTTCATCCACTGATGCTGCCTCATGTTCAAGTCAAGTTGGGAGAAAACATACCTCAAACTCTTATGATCGGTGAAAACAACAAAGTGCTCACCAATGAGGTAATGTCTCCACAACTTTATAGTAAACACCACGGCTGCCAACTCACGATCATGGGTGGTATAGTTGCATTCATGGGGATGCAACTACCGATACCCATAAGAATCAACTGACCTCTGCTGCATGAGAACACAACCTAGCCCCAGATGTGAAGCATCACAAAAAACATCAAACTGGACTCCCTCCGCTGGAAGACAAAGGACCGGAGAACTTACCAACTTCTCCTTCAGATACTCAAAAGATATCTGACACTGATCAGTACATATGAACGCTTGATCCTTCCTGGTCAAAGTTGTTTGAGGAGTCGCAACTCGGGATAAATTGGCTACAAACCTCCTATAATAGCCTGTGAGACCAAGGAAACTTCACACCTATGACACGGTCTTGGGGGCTTCCCAAGACACTACTGCTTCTCTCTTTGATGGATCCACATCTACTCCCTGTTAGGACACAACATGACCAAAGAAACTAATTTTTCGATCCCAGAACTCACACTTGGGCAACATCCCAAACTACTGATGTTGGCGAAGAACTCCCAAAACGGCTCGTAGAAGCTCTGCATGCTCTTCTTCAGATGTGGAGTACACATGGATGTCATTGATGAAAACCACAACAAAGTTGTCTAGGAATTCACGGAACACATCATTCATCAACCCCATGAAAATAGCTAGATCATTCATCACGCCGAATGGCATTACAACAAACTCATAATGCCCATGACGACAACGGAAAGCAGTCTTTGGGATATCCTCATCCTTTACACGCATTTGGTGATATCATGACTGCATGTCTATCTTTGAGAACCAACTTTCACCCTTCAGTTGATCGAATAAGTCATCAATCCATGGGAGAGGATAGCGGTTCTTTATTGTCACTTTGTTTAATCGACGATAATCGACGCACAACCGCAAACTGCCATCATCCTTTTTCACAAACAAAACTGGTGCACCCCAAGGTGACACACTTGGCCAAACAAAACCGCACTGCAACAGACCATCAAGCTGAATATGTAGCTCTCGTCACTCAGAAGGGGCCATCATATATGGAGACATAGAGATAGGGGAAGGTCCTGGCTGTAGCTCGATCCCAAACTCGGTCTCTCATCAAGGGGGTAAGGATACAACCTCTCTTGGAAAGACGTTAGGGTACTCCTCTACGTTCCTAAGAAACGCAAACTATTGAACCTATGAAGAACTCATCATCATCCCAGCCATCATGGATGATAAGGATGGAACTCGTCTATGACTCATTCGAGGATCTCTCTCACCAAAAAACACCACTTCCTCTCCATATTCATCAAAGAAAACAACCTTCTTCCTGTAGTAATCCACAATAGCCTGCACTGAATAAAACCAATCCATGTCGAGTATGACATCATATGGTTGTATTCGTAAACATAGGAAATCTCCCCAAGAGCGGTGTTTCCCCAACACTAGCTCACAATCTCTACATACTTCAAACAAGTCGGCTCGACCTCCAACTGGCATAGTCAACGCCAAGGGCACTGGAAGCCTCTATACCTCAAGTCCCAAAGCATGGACAATGGTAGGTGATATGAAGGAGTGTGTTGCTCCTGAATCAAACAAGGCATACCCCAAGGTAGAAAAAAAGAAAAGGGTACCTCGAACAACATCTGGTTCACCTGGGGCTGGCAACGCTAGAGCATGAAGCTAACCACGACCTCCTCCACGACCTCTCTGACCCTAATGATGACCACCACCATGGCCGCGCTCTACTCTCTGAGGACGGGGAGCATCATGGGGCTGTCCTCTACCTGATCCATCTACCCTCTGGTGATCTGAAGCCGGTGCACCTACTACTGCTGCCTTGGCTGGAACTGCCTCAATGGAGGAACCTGGTGCGGAGCGCCCGGTGCAGGATAACTGCTCTGAAAAGTCGGGCACTCCCGCTGCTGATGACCACGACCACCACAAGAAAAACAAGTGCCTGATCCCTTGGCATAGGCCTGAGAGTTGCTGCCTCCGAAGAAACGAGATGGGAAGGGATGTGACCTACCCCCAGGTGAACGGAAACTCTTCTGTCCTGAAAACTGGGAACCCCAGACCACAGCTCTACTTCGTGAGGAATCATGACGATTCACCTCTCGTGACGATCCTATCCTGGCCAAAGTCCTCTCAACAACCTCTTCCCTCGCCAGCACCTCATGATTTGTCATTAGCATAAATGGGGTGACCTGGCGCTGGATCTCTGGACGCAATTCCTCCTCGAAATGCCTCTCCCTGGCCTCCTCATCTGGTGACAGGTCTGAAGCATATCGTAGAAGGTTCCTGAAACGGATTCCAAACTCCCGAACACTGGAGCTCCCCTGTCGAAGGGTAAGAACCTCCTGGCGATAGGACGCCTTCGCAGTCGATCAAAGAAACTCGACTCTAAACCTGTCTCGAAACTCCTCCCATGAGATCGCTGACTCCTCATGATCCCCAAGGAACAAGAACCACCACTGCCTATCTGCTCCACGCAGCATCATCACAACCAAGGACACCCAATGTTCCTTCCGAGCACGAATCGAACTGAAGCCTATCTCGAACTCCTCCAACCAGTCTTCTATGACTGCATCTGAAACGGATCCCTCGTACTTCTATATACTCTAGTACTGAAACTCTCGAAGTGTCTTCCTCCAAGTTTCATCTTCATCAACCTTTACTCGGTGGTGATCTGCTAGAACAGCCTGCTGGGCATGTTCTGCGAAAACATGACGAGGACGTCGACCTGGAGCCATACCTGTAAAATAACAATGATGCATGATCCTTTCCTAGGTCCCTACCCTGCAACCAGTATCACTTTGTTTAGTATCCATCGTAAACATAAAGGTCCGTGCAACAGATCACAGGGGGCCCTGAACGCCTATGTCTCTGCCGGTCTCCTGTGTTTACCCCACTTTCTAAACATGAATGACATCGTTACCCTACCACCCCATGCATCCTCACCTGTGCTTAACTCCAAACTTCATCCTATCCCTAAACCAGACCTCTGATACCACTCTGTCAAGACCCCCTCCCCACAAAGTGTACCCCTCTTGGGCCGGAAATGTGAGAAGGGAGATAATGACCCCCGAGTCCTACCTCCAGTAGTCCCCGGGTTGGCGACTAGCACCGAGGGTATAATAACCATACAAAATGGGAGGCATTACCCTCTAAGAGAACACATGCAGAAGAGAGAGATAGAATAGACTCCAAACAACTCAACTCATAACTGAAATATAATAGAAACCCAAGTACATATATGAAATGTCATGCAAAAGTACTACAACTGAAAGGGAAAACTAAAAGTACCCAAAAGAAAGTAAAACGGCAGCGACCACAAGCCCGAACAGCTCCTCCTCCAACCTGCTCCAAGTGACCTGAAAAATAGTTTATATGTACATAGGGTGAGTATAACAATATACTCAGTAGGATCCTCCCCAAGCCTCTCGTGCAAAAGTAAAGAAAGCATGCTAAAGCCCAGCGAACAACAAGTGCAACTAACTCGTTACCTAAACATGTATACTAAGTTCCCAACCTCACCATGGCCACTCTCACAAAGTAACGGATACATGAATATAGAACATAGTGGAGAATATCAAGGGTACCCCGCTACTACTTCCCCACTGGTTTTCCGCTTTTCCCCAACGACATACGTCCTGTGCATCTCTCTCCAAAGGCTTGTCGGCAGACACCTAGGCTAAGCTCCACAATCTGCACCTCTTGCACCACATAGGCATGCCCGCAGACACCTGGGCGAAGCACCACACCGTCCTCACAACCAAAAGTAACCAGGTAGTTTCTGGGAGCCACCACAGCCCGCATAATGTGTATCATACGTCGGGTATAATACCTCAAGCCATTACAGCCCATACTCTGAGTAAGGATACTCAATCCATCATATCCTATAAACATTACACCTATAGTAGTCCATAGGATACTATATCTAGAATACATGTGTGTGAATAACCACAAGCCATTACAGCCCTCTACACACATATATGGGGTAAATAACCGCTGTGCCTCATGGTACAAGTATATACCAAGAGAAGAGAGCGGGGCCAAAGGGGGTAGTCAGCCATTCAACCTCCCATCAGAATATTGGGGGAAACACCCCCACAGGGCTCAGAATCCCCGGGGTGTCAGTTGCCCTTACCGACAGGGTGGTGTAGCATATAGAAACACAAAAAGTACATGAATATATATGTAACTCACATCCACCCTATGGGCATTACCTAGTTTTAGATACAACTGCAGCTAATGTCTCTCAGACTCCAGGCTTCTACTTCAAATACTAGGTATCCTATAAGCACACAAACATTTGATGAGCTTTATTAGATTACTCCATTCTCATTTTATCAGTTCCACTGTACGTTAATTTAATTCGTTAAACATTAATTAAGAATGAACAACTCCACATTAAACTGAATGGCATCACATTCAAAATAAACTGCTCCTTTTTATATTCACATCACCTTTAAATTCCAGCACCTCCATCCCCGTGGATTATCACCATTTAATCAAACATTCATTATAGAGTTACTTTCCCACATTCCCAGGCATTCTAGAAAAGCATCCTATGCTGCTAAACACAAAGGAGGCTCAACACAGTGAGTAGATATACTACCCGTCGAGTCTTTTCCACCTATTGAAAGAGCACATACCCATTTTCCCTCAAGAGGCCAAACACGGAAAGCACGTGGCATACCCCGCGCGTCTTCTCCTCCTTTGGAAGAAGGGTAGCGAGACCAGATGCCTTGAGCAGTGGGGAAAAGCAAAGTCGATTAACATTCAAAGAAAACCACAAGCATCCAGCAACCGCATCCATCCCATTCCATCACCCCTGGTGTCCTCCCCGACACCCACATGCATAACTGATGCATATCTCTACTCTAGGCGTCATCCATAGCCATAACCGCAAGGCCTCCACGCCTCCACATATCACAACAGCCATCCAGGCTCACATCACAGCACAAGCAGCAGAAAAAAAAAACAATCACAACCATGGGATCTTGACCTTTTAGCAAACAAGAGGGAAACTTAGATCCCCTTTAGAAATTCCCACATAATCTGTTCATTAATCCATATTGAATTGGTAGTTTTTGTTATTCATAGGATCCAATCACAGATACCTAATCAGCATGCTAACACAATTAAATAACCATTCTTCCTTCCCTAATTTTATTATCCTTAAATTATAATAACTACAACAACGGCAATGACCAGATTAATTTACATGCAACTTTATCTTTATCCAGTTAATTAACAATTAATTCCAGATTTACATTCATTATCAATTTCTATCATGAACTAACAACAAATCAAGGAAAACATGGATATCACTATATCTAGGAAAACATGAGGAAAATCGTTATCACGGTATAAAGCAACAACATGCGATTAACCAATTCCTTTAATCCGGTTCAAGTATTTAATTAGGTCAATTTCTTTGTGATCCAAAGGGATAAATCATGCTAATTATACAATTTCACATATACAATTAGAGAAGCCATGAATCCCCTACCTCGAAGAGTTCTTGACGTCCTTTATCCGCACAACGGGCCACAATCCTTCTCTTGCGTCAACTTATATGGAAGAATGATTGACACGTCTTGGTTGCATCAAACAGAGCGTAACTGATCCGAGTAACGTTTGATTGTGAAACTCCTACAGGAATGACTGCAAGGTTATAACGTCTCGTAGATGAGAACCAGGACGAAGAACAACGAATAATGATATCTTGTTCCTTTTAAAAAAAATTAGAGAGGCGACAGTTTAAGATCCGATTTATTCCCCATTAAAAACGAATCGCATTAACCCACGTGGTTTGACCATGTAAAAACATCCCGGCCTTAGGAATAATTAATATAGGATTTATGGCATTTTAAATGACCTTAAGAGCCCTTAAATTAAGGCTTTAAATGTATTTTATGTCAAAGGAAACGTCAAAAGGGGTAAAAATGTAGGATGTTGGAAACACTATTCACATACTCAAAATTTGGCAAAGGAAAAAATTGGTAGCTCGTAGGATTCTGGAAACACTGATCAAACGTGAAATTTGGAAAAGGAAGGAATCGGTAGCTCTTAGGATTCTGGAAACACTGTTCAAATGTGAAATTTGGAAAAGGAAGGAATCGGTAGCTCTTAGGATTCTGGAAACACTATTCAAACGTGAAATTTGGCAAAGGAAGGAATCAGTAGCTCTTAGGATTCTGGAAACACTGTTCAAACATGAAATTTGGCAAAGGATTCGGTAGCTCTTAGGATTCTGGAAACACTGTTCAAATGTGAAATTTGGAAAAGGAATCAGTAGCTCTTAGGATTCTGGAAACACTGTTCACAGAACTAGAAATTTGGAAAAGTGTTAGTCGAGCTACTGCAAGACTGCGGCTACCGATAGACTGAGCTACCGGTAGGCAGCGGCTACCGGTAGACCGAGCTACCGGTAGGCATCGGCTAGGGGATAAGTCACCTTGACCTCCCAGAACACCTCCTACACCACATTTTCACAAAGTAGTGGACCGGAGAGGTCTGGGCCATTACATGAACCATATAATATAGTCCACATTTTACAAAATTATCATTGATATAAACTATTAAAAAATGAAGGGAGTGTGATAGGGATAAGTCAGCTATATATTCTATCATCACTAATAATGTTTGGGAAAATTGACACATAATTTCCGGGGGTCAGTAGGACTTATGATGCATGTGGTGAATAATATAAGATCAAAAAATATAATTAATATCTTGCGAGAAAACATAATAGGATAGTAACTATAATTATACTCATTATGCACTATCATCACATAAACCTCCCATCTACCAAAATTATGGAAAATAACAGGAAAATAATAAATGTATTGTAATTACATAAAAAAAATTAGAAGTCCATTATTTAATAAAATAGTGTATTTATATACAATATTAAAACATTATTATTCAAATCCATTTTTATTCGGAATCATAAAATCATCATATTATATTCACATGTATTTAATAATTTCATACAAAGGTTATGAAACACCACAGTTATTTAGTTTAATTATTTATCATTTATTTCATATTTGGTACATTAGGACTTGTTCTATAGTACCACATAAAGTGTCACAAGTTAGGAAATGGTTCATTCTAAGTCATGTATTTGGCAATTCGTTTTATTTCATAAATCTAATAATCTATTTGAGTGAGTCAATAATGACGATGTTTTGATGAGAAATACCTATTTTGAAATTGTTTGGATCACCCCAAAACTATCCTAGCCTGATTCATGTCATCCCATATCATGATACTGGTTTCCATTTATGGAATTTCCCATAGATAATTCATGATCCCCACTTCCAAGAAATACATAACTTTGGGACATGATCAACCATTAGGAATAGTTTATCTGACAATAAAAAATAATTGGAAAATTGGAATACATGTTAGATAATAGAAATAATCTAAAATGGAGTTACTACCTAATGAATAAATTATAAGGAAGAAAGAAGTCCCTATAACAAAAATAGAAAAAAATGTAATAAAAGAGATGAACAATGTGCCACCATGCCAAAAATTTCACAGATGAATGTGATGAACCTACCCAAATGCCCTGTAAATATTGTACCTTAATCGATAGTAAATTTCATAAATTATGTAACTAATATCAATGGGTTATAGACCAGAACTCATGAATAACGAAAAACTATAGGTATTTATTTCTCTAATATAGATGTAACAAAATGCCACTAATTTAAAAAATATCCAATAGAGTAAAAGATTAATATATTCCATAACTAAACCCAAAATGTGGAAACCAAACAACATTATAGATGAAACAAGTATACATTTACTTGTCAAAACAAAAATGAATACCAAAATAGGAAATCCATCTACTCCAAGTGATAGTGTGGGAACACTCTTATCAACTCACCACTACCTACTCAAATCAACTAACAAGAAACTATACAACCTCACCACAATTCTTATCCATTCAACGTATCAAAAAATAACAATTTCATTGTATCAATAATGATTTAAGTGGAGTCTGAACTAACTGGATCAGTAAGGTCTCACGCAGGTGGTCCATTCCCTAAATCTAAATGATAATTCATGAAAGCTCAATATTAATGAATAATAAGCATTATAACAGATTTAAAATTATTATATAAATATTATGGAAAATTAGTATAATTTTCACTTCATCAACATTTCCATACAAATAATGTAAATTATTTTTAAATAATTTTATATCAATATATCACCCAATTTATATCAAGTCAAAATAAAGAAAATTGGTAATCAAATCTCATATTGAATATATGGTTATATAATAAAACATTACAAGAATAATGAAGATACATAAGTAAAATCATGCAACAGATCAAACTAGGTTATGATATCATGGGAGCATAAGCTAAACATAGAAAATCACATACAAAGAAAGACACTATAATTGTCCATTAGGACTATAGGGAAGCAGAACACCCCAGCAATTGAACCTCTCAATTGAACTAAAGAGGCCCAAGAACAATGGGCATAAGGATTAGGGGATATCCACTTCCTCACACCCCCAAACAGTTGATGAGGAATAATACTATTCCATCCCACAATGTTCAAATGATTCCAATGTGGTCTATATTTTAAACTTTTTAAGAAAACAATTTCCACCAAACGATGATTTAAAACTATTCCAAAAACCATTTCATAATGATTTAAAACCCCTATTCCATTTACAAGAACATGGTGAAATTCATCATTCATAGAAAGATATTCCACCCAAACACAGAAATTAATCTATCATGAAAATTAATTTAATTTAAAATCTATCAATACCATGAATAATGTAGTTAAAAACACATGCTAGTGAGAAAACTTCCTACCTAAAAACATCATTAACATATTCCCAAAAATAGATCCTTCAATAAAAAGATCATAAAAATTAATACAGGTTCCCTAAAATCAACCTACACATTTTATAATTGATTAAATTCATCAAAAAGTTTAGAAGAGAAGAGGAAAAACACATACCTTAAGATCGAACACCCACTACACCACATCCAACAAATGAAATTCTCTATATAACAACACAACCTAATTGATCTAGAAGGAAACAAGAGGAAATATCCCCATAGATTCATGGATCTAATAACACAACATAAATTGTATTCCATAATCAATGAAATAACCAAAATATTTAGAATAAGAATCATAATGTATATTGTATAGAATAAGACAGACAAAATATTAGAAATATGTATTGAAAATGTCCACCAAGATAATATTATGAAAAACTCTTTTATAATAAATATTACATTACTATTATTATATTTCAAAACTATATTATTTTATATTTACCATATATTATTTTATTTTTAGTTTTTACACATTTTTTAACAATTCCGTTTTAATGTCATGCTTCATGTAATATATAGTGGTTTTTCAAACATGTTTTTATTTGTTATATTTTTTCCCCTTACTTATATAATGATATCATTGTCATCATAATGATAACAATGATATATATATCATATATATTAACTATATATGTTTTTATAATAGTTTATAAAAGATATAATTAGAAAAAATAAATACTTCGTTCATGGAGATGATATGTATTACATACGCATGAAAGAAATTTCCATTGTATTGTCATGATGATATAATGATGGAAAAAAGATATATATGTAATATAATTATATTATAATTTTTATGTAACATATATCATATAAATTTACTAAACCAGTCATTAATATATTTCATGCTTAATGTGAATGAATCACATTGCTTAGAGGAGGTGGTAGTCCACACGTCCAAAACGAATTTATCTTATTTACATGAAATGGAATACATTTATTTATTTGTTATAAAAGAAATAAAGAAACATAAATATATCATAAATATATTATATTTTATAGAAAATCCTAAATTATATTATTATTCAAAACCGTTAATGTTGGAAATGGATGGAAAAAAATATCGGTTAACAAGGTGGTAGTCAGTTGTCCACACGAACCATTATTAAGCATCACATTCAATAGATGTCTGTCTGACTATAGGTCTTAACAGTAATATAAAATCATTTTAGTATATTTTTGGTTATCAAGGTTCTTATAAAAATATAAAATTAAAGAAATTAAATGGTTTTAACAAATAAATATATCAAAATGTTCCATTGGTAGACATTATCTATCCTTTGTGTATATCCTTTTGATTTTTGGAATAGAACATTTCTGGAAGATTAACGCCCAGAGTAAAAATTCCAAGATAATCTGAATACAAATTTAGAGTATATTTTCTATATTTTTTCTTAAAAAATTACATTATTATGTGTGATGTAATGATAAGTGTATGCACCTGTTAATATGAGTGGGGATGGGCACTTTTGGAATTTAGAAATATATTTATTTATAATAGATTCAATATGATCCCGAATAACTCTAAATGGAAATTTAATCATGTATAATATGAGATAATACTTTGAAATCATAAACCATTAAAATTTTGAGAAGTTTCTGTATTATTTTAATCCACATAATTTTGATTAACCCTTAGTTAAGCCATTTTAATATTAACTATGGTAATAAATGTTTCAATACTCAGAGGTTGTTATTATTACATATAAAATTTCAGTTTGAACAGAAATAATCTATTTAACATATTTTATACCACATATCATTCCCTTTTCATTATTTTATGTTTTTAATATTTTTATATAATTTATTAGAGTATCATTTTCCTAAAATATCTTAAATTTACATTTTAGCACTATTAAAAAATTTGAAATTAAGAAAATCAATTTAGTAAGATAACTTATATCAAAATTTAATTAACCACTAAATTTTTAATTTTATAATTATATTATTAGTGTATAATACAATTTATTTAATACCATGATAATAATATTATACTTTCAGGATGTAATAATATGGAATTTTGGCACTCCCATTGATTTTAAAAATATGTAACACACATTAATAGATAGGTGTCCATTAAATTATTCAATATCAAACCAAACAGGTTAATGGTATCATTAAATTCATCCAATAAAATATATCTAAGTGTTAGAGTTGTTTCCTTAAATTTATAATATTATTTATATAGATAACTTCCCTTTTCCATAAAACTATTATAAGACAAACTAATAAAGTTATTGTTCATATTATACAAATCAAAAGGCTGACCAATTAATAAATTTTAAATTTAGGATAAAAAATATTTATTCCATTTCTCAAAACTATGTACATATAATAGGATATATTAATATAAAATTAATCAAGATGATGGAATGAGAAAATTGAGTTTTGAAATTACAAAATTCCAAATGTATGATATGTATTTGTATCTAATTTCAATGTCAATATGGTTCTAATAACCTATATTGAATTTGGATTTCTAAAATGAAACTAATTATAATTTAAAACTAGTCAAGAAATAATTTTTCTATATAAAGAATATATGATAAATTTTTTGAAATAAAATTCTTTATTTTTCACTATTCATTAATATATGAAACTAGTTAGTAAAAATTTAAAGAAAAATTCAAAGATAATTTTTATATGACTAATTCCAATATAAATTTTATTTTTCAAATATAATTTATAATAAAAAGAAAATATTTAAAAAATTTGCACCATCAAAAGGAAGAAAAATTATATATTTAAAAAAAATATGTCTTATATACATTAAATTTTATTTTTAATTATATCCTTTCTAGAAGACACATAAAATTTATTTTAGACATTGTATTAAAAATATTATATATGTATTTATTTAATTAATAAATCAAAATTATGTGACTTGTTTATTTATTAGTATAAACCACACCTTTGCATTATTTTTCACATAAAAATTCATATCATTTTTAAAAAAATGGGTTATTATTTATTTATTATTATTATTTCAATGAATCTTAAATACATGTTTAAAATAGAATTCCATTATATAGTTAAATTTATTTATACCTGCTATACCATTTTCTTGGTTGTAATTTTTTTTAAATAATTACAACAATAAAATGATGTTTCATTGAAACTCAATGTTGTGTGTAACACATGCCATGACAAAGCTTCATGTAGAGAAAATATATAAAGATATTAAATATTTAGTTTTAAAATAATCTATCTCATAAAAATATTGGGGTATTATAAATAAAAATTATTATAATTTTATTCACATAATGTAGGCAATAATATTTTATAAACTCCCGAACAGAAGTCCTTTCATCCAAGGATGTCACGTTGAAAAATGATTTATAGAAAATATGTGAGGCTATAGCTCTCACATCAATGATTGACAATACCAAGAATCGTGTAAATAAGATCTATTCCATCAAAACACCGAGTCTAATGGAATAATCATACCATGTATGAATTTCAATTGATAGTCTATGATTGAAACTCTAATATCAATTATATAGACATCTTCTTCTTACTGAATCTCTACCCAAAAAAAAAAGAAAAAGGTTGACAAAAATGATGTTTCTTGAGCTACAATAAAAATAAATCATCTTGAACTCATGTGAACTGGGCTTTAAATTCCAACCAAGAAAACCTGAACATGATGATCAGTGACCTCAAACTATCTAACAGATCATGGGGCCAAAATTCATATTCTCCAAGATGATGGTGACCCATCAAATGAGAAATATTAAAGTAAACCATTTCAGTTATGGAAAACTCTGATGTACTGAATTGTTGATCCAGATAATATTTAAATCTAATATTCCTTGTAACTTTACATTGATGTATATCTTCAATCCTCATGAATGGCCCCTAAAACAAACTCATCCCTCCAATAAAGCTATGACTAGCACATCCTGATAATGATATGACTACAATGATGACCAAAATAATCCTCAAAATGATGCATTATGATATATGACTCATAACTATTGTTACATGAATACAAACCATATCTCATAAAGACTTGCAATATCCACTAGAATTCCAAACACAATCACAAATAACATCCTCTCAAATATGATTAGCATGTTTTGGCAGACTGTATTATTATGGATTTTATGTTGTAATCAACTCGACCTAAGACCCCATAATATATTAAAGACCACCGTATACCCTCTATATAACTATAAGATTTAATTTAAAATAATGAATTCAATTATACAATGTAACCTATAAATTTTCTACACAAATAGTTACTCGTATCATTAACTTTTGTAGTGTCTATGATTAGAAAAAAATGACATGACATTGTGAAACAATAAATAACCCCCACATTTAATTTTTCACTTTTTGAGTCCACGGTAATATAAAAAATCCATTTATATCTCTTCACAATTAAAAACTATAACCAAAAGTGTATGGAGTAAACCGGAATGTTTTAAATGTTCTACCTCAATTGGTATGTTGGTGTAGCAACATGTCACATAATCAGAAATTCCTGATTTATACCCATCCCCCCAAAAAGAAATATCATTCAAAAATATGTCTTCATAGTCCATAAATTAATGGACTATGAATTACTATTATAATAGAAAAATGTATCTTTCCAAAATTGGTGGGATGATAGACTGATACACAAAAATGAAAATACAATTCGAAGAGAGTGACCATCATGAAATGGTATCCCTTCCATCTAGAGTCTCTTGATTTAATTTAAAGGAAACATACCACTTAAAACTATATATAATAGGATAATGGATATATCATGATATTTAATCCATATATAATATTATTCAAAAAACAACCTCTTATGAGTCCATATGAAACTGAGAAAAAATATTCATAACAGTTCACACCTCCTTTGACTCCAAAACATATTGTGATGGGACATAATTTATAAGAGATATCATATTAAATTATCCTTCCCAATTTTTTATTCGATGTTGAATTCAATCTCATTAAGGTATTCCTCCCACTACATCATTTTTTGATCAATTCCTTCAGTGTGATGGTATAGTAGAAACACTTAGGGGAAGAAAAGTGTGTGAACATTTCAACCAAAAGACAATCCCACAAACACTTAAACAAATTCATAATGGAATAATTTTAAAAATCATGAGTGGATTAATATTATCAATTAGAAAAAGCAAAAGATAACAATAAAACAACACAGGATCGTTCTGAATGAGAACACATCCCCAACAAGAGTAAAAAGAAACACAGAATACCACAAACAAATTACCAGACTCATTTGAGATCAAAATAATTGATATTTTTTTAAATTTTATTGTATCATAGAAATAAGACTAACTCTTTCATCAAATATTAATATCATCCCATATTGGTATGAGCAGTCAAATATGACATCAATGTTGAGAAATCACTGATGAACCACCGATTTTATCCATCAAGATCATGGAACCACCGAATAACAAATAAATTATGTATCTATTCCCATGATATGAAAAAATTTATTATCATAGGATAAGCTTACAATACATGATCCAAAATCAAAATCCACAAAAATTATCACATAGTGTATCCATAAATATCAATTACAAATATTTCCATAAAAATTATAAATCCTCATGATTTCCAACACTAAACTCAAATTGTTCTCATACTCACTATTGGATATTGTATAAAAAAAATTCATCTACAAACACTACCATAAATATTTCAAGATTCTCATGAAATATATTATTCAATGATGCAATAAAAATTTTTGGTGAATTTCTTAGTGCTATTGATTTTATATTATATTTTAATTGTACAAACGTACTAAAAAAATTCTTTCAAACATCACAATATCAAACTCTATGATAATGATAAAAAAACACTATATCAATATTCAAAACCCACCTTTCCCCACAATTAAATGGCCAAACTAATCATCGTTATGAGATAAAGGATTCTTGTTCCTTGTATTATGTGGTTCAACAATATATAGTCCCAAAAAAATAGAGTGCTTCGTTTTCCTTCAACACAATGTTAACTAGAACTTCCCAATGTAAAACACTATGGAGGACAAACCAACTTTTTCACCATATTTATAAAATTAATATTGACCCCATTCAATGTTTCTGGTGCTCTATCATCTGATGGTATGGATATATGAGGGGTCCCAAGAACGATGTAATCTGTAAACTATACCTCTTTCTACGGAAGAATCATGGACGAATCATCTAGGAAAACACTATGAAAAAATGTGAAATAGTTGGAAGATCAACAACAGAATAAATGTATGCAGGATCAACTATAATAAAATGATAAAAACTGGTCAACTCTTGGGGGTATGGTCAATCATGATCTTACCTCAGATCCAAATTTACCTGAATCACCAACGACATTTCGTAGGGCAAACAAATATTGCGACAGACTAATTATTAAAATTAACCACGACACAATGAGAATGATTCCAATCAACCCTTATGTTTACATTATACATACCCATATTGTGAGTAAGAAAATATTAGAGTACATACTCATTAGCAATAGATATAACACACGAAAGAACCCCCCCACTCTTTCATCATTCTATGATCTGTCACTAACTCCTTTCAAAAGGGAATCTATTATATTGGAAGGTTAATCATATCAACAATAACTATAGATATAAATGTATATGAAGCCCCAATATAAAATACTTAAAATGATACTAAGGATGCAATAAATATTATTCTTCTAACCTATGGTGGACCTACATCCACCTCCAATGAAACTCATCTACCGCGTGATGGTACTTCACTTATGATGAATGTAGATATATATTAATATTCTTTGAAGTATCTGACTACACCATAGTATCAACTGATGAAAATGATCTCTATCTATATTGATGTGTTGAAATGTCCTAATAAAAGTGTCACATAAGAACGTAATTTTGAAAATTATTTCTCATATTTGAATATGAATAAAATGAAATCAATGTATGTCCAATTCTATCATAATGATATAATGTCATTAGAACACCACAAAATACAAATCGAGAAGAGGAAAAGTAATGATGAAAAGAACCACGTCCACTACTCAGATAATGATATTTTTAGTTATTATATTTTTCATAGGATACCACTAAACTATTCAATTGGGATAAGATGAGGGGAGAAATATCAAAATTTTAATTCCATATTAAATATTTTTATCATATCATCATTCAATGATTCCACACATGTCAAATGTTTCTGCATAAATACTTGATATCAAACATCTTATCACAAACCATAAATGTAATTAAGAGATTTCATCGTTTCATTTTTCATAACCTATAGTGAAAAAACGAAACAACTTAGAAAAATAATTTCTGTATTCCAACAATAATGTCAATCTCTATTAAAAAAAGAGTAACACCTATGAATTTTCCATAATTAGTGAATCTAGAAAAAACTACTTGAGTAAAAGTGTCTTAAAAACCATCAAGTCTAAGACCATGTGATAATACACCACCACCATATAATCCCACATACACATTAATGGTCCCATATGCATGAATGATGTGCACATCACTTTTATATTCTCAATTTTATGTTAGAAATCGATGATCTAATTTATCTTTTTGAGATAGTCATCCACCTATTGATTTAAATAAATCCTTTATAGTAAATTTTTTTCTCATGGAAGAACACCCTTGACTGATATCCTTCTCACATTTATCCTAGTACTATCTCAATGATGGCATTCAATTCATCTTTTATGTTCTCATCCACAATGTGAACAACCTACACAATACCCACAAAAATTTTATTATTAATATGAGTATTCCATATATGAATATCGGCTCCACGCTCCCAAGAAACACACAAAAACCTCTTAATGGCATACTAATTAACATTGAAACAGAACAATTTGAAAATATTTTAATCTCAATTCAAACTATAAAATCCTAGAGAAAAAAATTATATTAACATCATGAACTCAAAACAAGAGACACAAATCTGAAATTCTGTTATTATCATTGGTATCATCACATTAATACCTAGATAGAAACTAACTAAAATATACATCTCATGTATCGAATGTATGATCCCCAACCTACAAAACGAACCATTGAAAAGACACATGAGTAATGTCCATCCTCTAATTCTAAACTATGAAAAAATTACTAGAATACACTCTAAAACATGAACCTTAATGGAATGTAACATAGCTAATATGAATTCCCAATCCCCACAGGATATGTACTAGTGCATGAATATCATTAATGGAAATTAAGGAATGATTTATCCCTACATGATGAATAAACTTGGAACATATTTATTTGATAGACAAAATCAGAAAATATAAATATAATCCATAACATTAAAAAAGCTGTAGAAATGGAAAGAACAATATAGATGAAATAATTATCTAATTAAAAGTACAAAAACAAAACACCACCCATACAATAATACCAGTAACTCTATATTATTACAATGGAATACCCCCAACATCACAATAGCAGATACTCATGTCATTAGAAAGAAAACATACCTGCCTCAATGGAGTGCCTTTTTGTCCCCTACATTAAAAAGAAATTTCCTTAGTCTATGCACTTCTGAATGTTTTGGTAGGGTGTGAGCTAACATGATCTATATAGTAACATATATGTGTTCAATATAATGTAACAAAATAATAATCAATGAATTAAAAATATTAAAGAAAAGAATAATGATAAAAACGGTATATATTATTTTTCGTGAATAATGAAAAATTCATTAATTTCCCACATTCCTCAATTACAAATAAACATGTTATATTAGTTTCAAATATTTTAATTTACATATATTACATAATGTATTGAAAGTAAAAATGAATAAAATAATGTTTCATATCTCATATGAAATCAATAAAATAAAATAACAACAAATTCCAAAAGATGAATAATAGGAATCATCATTCCGGGGATCAGACTAGGTATTCATTAATAGGAAAATCAAATGTAAAATAGAATCTTTTGTATGTAATAAGAAATTATACATATTATTTGATTCTATAGAGAACATAAAAACCACAACCATTAAACCACTAATAATTCCTATCAAATACCTATAATAGATGGCCTATGTAGAAGAGTAAATACAATGATATATTCCCGTAAAATTGGTTAAAACATATTCTTAAACCCTCATCCAAAGATCATAAGTAATAAATTTTAATCTATTATTATAAATGTTCATAAAAATTCCATTAAACTATTCATTGGTGATAAGTTCACAGAACCATTTAACAATAGTTTGAAAACCTTTTTACAATATACCAATACTAGATGAAGATATTATTTATAAAAACCACATTCCACAAGAAAAAATTAATTATATTACAAAATTTATAAAAATCATTTGAAAAACAATTCACAAACATAGGATAAATACATAAAGACCTTTCCCAAAACTCAAGTCACACATTCTATCGAAGTGTTCCACTAATAATATGATCGAAATAATGAAAAAAAATGCCCTAGAATAATATTACATATATTATAATTAAATGAATTCAAAAAGGGGTCAATAAAGAATATATACAAACACATACCTCGAGAACACACAACCACCAGAGCAGAATGAATCAAAAAAATATAATATAGAAGATGATTACCCAATATATATATATATAAATAAACAATATAATACATATCCAATGTTTAATGGATTTGATTACACAATATAATTGTCCTACCTTGATCAATGTAATGAAATATAAAAAGTATTTCTCACTTGGAGAGATGAAACCCAACTAAATTGATGATCAATAAATAAAAAAATCAATTTGTGCAGTATATAGACACCCAAAACCATTTAAGAAGAGATCTATGTTAAGATCTCTAAGATATTTTATTGAAGGAATAAAATATTATAAAAATTATAACCCTAAATGGAAACACTCTATCATTTTTAGGGTGTATAATACATTAACATGAGAATAAATTCTTGGAAAATAGATAAAACAATAAACCAATAACATATTTATTAAAAATATACCTTTTAACATTACATGGAATGATACCAGTGAATGTTGTGTAATCCATTCAGGATTTGTACTAGGTCCACAACAACTACCCTCTAGAAATTAGATGTTTTATACTCCCACTACATAGAATTTATTACACTTTTAAAATGTATAATCTATAGATTGTTGCAAAAAAATACTAACAAATATTTTCATCCTCCGAACATTGGGAGAACCCCTCATTGCCTTTAAGACATTTTTTTCATGAACTACAATAATTCAAACTAACATACATTCTATGACATTAGGTTATTTCCACCAAAAAATTATAACCAACATAGGGAGTACCAAGAAGCACCCAATTAATGTGGAAAACATGTAAAGGGAAGGTAATTTCATAAAATAGGTTAATGAGATATTTCACTAGACCCCACACTTTAAAAATACAGACCCATATTACCACTAGAAATATCCTTTCCATTACTAGCATAAAAATCAAAATGGTGTTTGCATATTTTTAGAAACTGGTCTAAGTGGGTCCTTACCATGATTTCCATAATCACCGCTTGTAAGATAAACTATTAAATAAAAATTTATACAAAATACAGCAAGAAATATATTTTCCAAATTTATATTAGAACAATAATACTATCATTTTTTCACATATTACATCATCATTAAAAGTTAACAACTTTTCAATACATGCATTATGGAACATTTTTCAATTAAATTCTATCAAATCATCATAAATAATTTCATGCTTTCCACATATTTTCATGAATATATAAATTTTTTTTCGATAAGTGTAAATCATTGAAATGAGTCATATGGTTGTATGGGTACAACTCAGCAATTGTCCTCACACCTTTGTGAGTAGTCCAAAAAATACCACACAATAATTATAATGGACATATATTCCAAAGAGGTAATATAAAATCCTGATAAGTGAACCAACTAAATAATGTCATAAAATGTCATTTTTTATTAATATATGTATGATAATATCCATGTAAAGGAAAAAATATCATACATTGTGTGATTTTAATATTTCCTTCCCTATCCAAAATACCCCAGTTCCCCATGTGATCAGATTATTCTAATGACAATAATTAATATAAATAATAATCAATTCAATTTCATAGAATATTCACTAATACGAATTTTATAAAATATTTCATTCAGAAAAGAACATTAAAATATAAGGGGTATTCAAATCATTTAACTTATACAGTCATAGGATGCATGGAAACAAATAATCAATTAGTTCATTCACAATATCCATTTAAAATACCAAATCCAAAAATAATTATAAATATCCATTCATTCCATTAATAATGTTTTAAAACCATTTTCATTTATAGAGAAAAAATCATGTTTCTAACCATTTTATAAACCATTGGAATACAAAAAACATAGAATTTCAAAAATAAAATGTTTATTAATGAAAATAAACCCTTTATACTCATTTATAATTATCTAATAAAATAAAATTTGATTTATATTTACCATGTATTAAGACTATTATATTAGTAATTGAATATCAGAATTCAAGGTACTCATATCATGATTCTTGAATTGAACATCCAAAATCATCTAATAGAAAAAGTGAATGATATATCATAGTGATTACTACAAAATTGCCAAAAAGGAACCAGTATATATCCCCATATATTGGTCTACAAACAAAGAAAAAAATATAAATGAAACCATTTAATTAGATCAAAAATGCTAAACATTATAATTGTCTTTCTAATTCTCTTTTCTAGAATAGGACTAACCCATAATCCTCATTTGGGATGATAGAAATGATGTTTCCATGTTCTAAAACACATATGAGATGCATTAAAAAAATATAATACAAATAGAAACCATATAAATAGAGGGACATATCTTACATAATGATCCTGGAAATTAATTTGAAGTTTCTTTTTCCGAAACTGCCATCACAACTACGTACATGCACTAGGTGTGGTTATAGTGATTTCTTGTATCCCATAATATACAAACCGGACACACCCACCAAATATGATATATCATTTAATAATTATAAATTTTGGTAATGTCCACAACCTACATAATATCTGGTGTAATCCATATTTTATATGTTGTATAGGGATACAACTAACATGTTGCATATACGATTAGGAATTTCCCTGCCATAGGGAAAAATTTTCTCCACTATGGGTTGGTTTGAATATTATTCTCTAATATATTACAATAAACATTTATTTATCCACCATCAACAAACATAAATTGAATAACACCTAAAGAACTATACATAATTTAAAAAAATATAACATAAATCAATCTATGATGTGAAAAAATTCCCTCTATAGGAATTTCTCTCCCCTAAATATATAGTATACTAAAGAAGTCTTATAAAGAAATGAGTAAATATCTCCCAAATCATTGATTACCACTCCCAATTCCCATGATAACATCATTACCATGTTTAAAAATTTAATTGAATTTCCATGTATAATTTTCATAGGGGATTTAGTGGCATACATTGGATCCTCAAATAATTTTTCATCTATCTCTCATTACAAATCCTTGTTATTAATTTAAAGGGAAAAACATGTGTGATATTTTATAGTTTGAGATATAATAAATACATAATGAATTTATTTCCTATGAAATTGTAATTCTTATTAGTAAGGAACCTTTCTAATCTGACTAATGATCTCAAATAGTATAATATATCTTAGAGTCGTATTAACCTTATTCTCAAGATATGATTGGCCAATATTAGGTGATGAATTATAGACACTCAGTTCACAAAAAACATTGAATTCATATAGGGAGATATATATACATTATATAAACACTAAATTTGAACTAATATTCAAAATATTTCACGATTATTTGTCGAAATCTAATGGATAATGATGAATACTATAACAGAATCCATTTTCTCAACAACCCATCGAACAGTATGTTAATATTTTTTACCATACATTTATTATAAATGATCTATTTTGAAAAAATAAAAATTACTATTGTTATAATATAAATCAAGCTTTCATAGGTGGATAATAAAAGGTTAAATGAAATCAAGAACATATGTACATTCCATATCTATTAATTGGTAAAATAATTCACTATATTCTAATTTTTAAGGATTGAATTATTTAATATGTCTGACACTATTCCCATCACTTCTTGGATACCATTATTAAAATGTGATGATTATTTGGGATACATTTATTTATGAATATCAAACATAACTCCATAAATATTCTAATTCTTATGGTTGTATAATATTCAAAAATCATCAACCTTTGTTCTATCCCAATCAAAATGGTGTGGGATGAATTATTTCACCTTTCAATCAAAACCAATATTTTGTCGTATCCTTGGGATAACAGTGGTAATACAATAGTGAAATCAAAAGACTCATCATTCCATTTATAGAGTATGAATAATTTTGGATGAAGAAGAAAATTCATTTTGTTGTTCATTCCAAATATTCTTAATGGTATAACAATGTAACATAAAATATGATATGTAAAATTACACATATGGTCCCATGGAATGGTGTCTCATGTAGTAATACCTCTTCGTAGTTCCACTATTAATAACCCATTAGAATAAATGAAATCTTCTACCACTAAATTTCAAGTGATTTAATTTTTGACTGACTAATTATATAACCAAATTATACCATTATAAAAAAGAGATTGACCAACAACTTTCTCCCCACTGTATATATAATATATGATTCCACTAAACTTGTTATCATGTTTCTATTTTTTTTAAAATAAATTAATATATAGATGAAGATATACTAGTACTAGAAAAAAAATCTTAATAATCCTCACTCACATACATGTGAAAATAATTAATGATTCCGTTGAGATTTCAGTCCACCAACAGTTCCAAGACTATCTACTTGTGTGTCATCATATAAACATAATCAAAAAAATATTCCACTTTCCATGGTTTCAGGTGATATCAACATAAAAAATTTGATTTTCCACCACCCATCCCCTTTATATGAGGATAATATATTTCTCATAAAATATATAACAAAATATTATTCTATTTTAATATATAGGGAACAAAAACCTGAGACAAAAGTATATCAAACATATTAGAGCATTTAAGATAAAAACAAGTCTAAGAAAACATTACAAATATAAACAATGTAATATCAAAATTTAACTAAATAATGATATCTCAATCATAGAATATTTTTCACCGAACTCATCCATATTTTGAATAATCATAAATGATAAATAATTTATTCATACTAAAATATTGAAAGTAATTCTAAATGTGTTATTTTTATCCTTTATAAAAGGACTCCAATTATATATTTTCAGTGAACCTCATTGAGATATCTAAATAAACCAAAACATGATAAATTATATTTTTAAAATATATATTCATTAATCCTAGGTTCCAATCGTCTTGAAATTCTGTTCCAAGGGTTCGTTATAAGGGATATTAAGAAGACCTTGTGAAGAAGATATATTTTTTAACCTTATAACTATGTAATTAATCATAAAATAATTAATTCATTATGAGAATGATGATAAAATGTTATTATATTAATGGAATATATATTATTTACCAAATATCCCTTCAAATATATAGTTAATTTGTTATGCTTGTATACATGGTGACAACTGTATCCATTTAGAAATACGAATAAATTTACATCACCATAATTAATGTATAGTTATTAAGTTTGGGTTAATTTCAATATATAATATTTATAATAAAAATTTTCATCTAGAATTATAATATCATATAAACCTTCATACAATCCAATTATATGTTGTTTGATATATATATATATTAGAATGATTTTGAAATATATTTATTAATATATATATATATATATATTATAATTTTTGACCATGTATGATGAAATATTATACTTGAGGTAAAGGGTTAATGTGTCAATCCCATTTTAATTATGGTTTATTGTGCTTGAATTTCAATTGAATAAATTATATTATAATTTAATAACATAATCTATTTTTTTCTCATATTATTATATCATCAATTATAAAATCTTAGAACTGTTTTTCTATTATTTAATAATAAAATGTTTTAATTTTTTAAAAAAAATTACATTATTATTTCCACTATTTAAGTAAAATAAAAAAATTATTTTATGTCCATATTTAGTAAAAAAATTAATTTTTTTGGTAATTTGGCCAATTATTATTTTTTAAATTTATTTTTCACCACGTTTTATATTTTATTAAAATATTTTAATATAATTTATTATCATTTGTTTAGAATTAAATTTTCACTAAAAGTGAGAATGGAATCAAATTTTTAATGTACATTATATGAAAATAATGTACCACCATCTCTAAAAATATATATTACAAAACGTACATTAAAATATTTTATGAAAAATTTAAATGGAATTTTTTAAATATATATTTTAAATATTTTTATTTCATATATGTGATTTAAAAATAAAATGGATATTTTCATTATTAAATAATTATAATAAATATTAATTTAGTTTCATCTACGAGAACATAATTTAATTGTAACCACTAATTATTCAATATATAATCCAAGTATACCATCCTTTCTTATTTTCTATATGTTTTATGATTGTGGTGTTGTTATTTTTTAAATCCCATATATTTTATTTACGTATAACTATAATGAAATGATGGGATGTTTATGAAATTCATCTTGAAAATATGGGTTATGATGATGTGATGCATGTATTATGATCTTAGGGAACTCATTGGTTTGGAATTCAATATGTTATTATTGTATCTATAACACCCATATATTCTTGTATTTTATTTATTAAATTTAGACATTTTCTAATTTTTCATTTCATAGAACACTAAATATTACATTTTATATCTTAATGAATTAAGTATTGATTTCATTTTCCCAGGCTAAATGTTTTTTTTACACTAAATAAAAACATAGTTGAAATTTTGAAACACTAAAAAGTATGTTTAGCTTGTGATACACATCATGTCATGTTACATTGATATCTTGCGTTACACACATGGTTGAGTATTAAAAAACAAAAATATACTATAAATATTTTTATTAAAATATTTGTATAGTGAAAACATATCCATTGGAATGAATGTTATGAATAAGATTAAATAAATTTTAAAATTAAATTCTATAAATGAATGGAAAATGAGTCGATTTGTCATCACATAGCTAAAACTGAATGAATGAACTATTTTAAAATTAGTTATTGGATTTACACTATGTAAGTGATACCTACCAAAACTGTTTATAATTTCATGTTTATTTGATTTCCACTCCCCCTCCCCTATAATAGGGGACTCACCACCCCTAGTCTATACTCACACCTCTGAAGACATTTATTTCAACATTGAAATATCAAAATATCCTCCAAAACACCACAGTAATACTATAGGCCACAAAATGGGAATAAATGTAATTAAGTATTTTCTTTGCCTCAAACCAAAAGTTTTTACCCAAAAAAGAGGTAATATCATTCATTATGATAATTTAATATTATTTAGGCCCCTCGATTTACATTATAAAATTATTATATACTAATATTAGTATAATAAATATAATATGATAATTTTATCTTAACGTTTCTACCAAGACACACAAACAACTCCATCAAATGGGATACCCAATCATCATTCATCTGTACGGAGTATTTGGGACTTAAAAACCGAGGTCTTACAATCTTATATAGAATCTTTAATGTTTGTAATAATGAAACAAATTTTTTTATTATATATATATGTGCTAATTATGATGAATTTTGGATTATTTAATAATTATATAGAACATGACTTCATGATTTCCTTTTTTTTGGAGATATGAGAACATTGTTTGTGGACGTGTGGATTATTGTCTCCTTAAAGAGATGTTATTCATTCCCATATTACATCTAACGTATTAAGGATGATTTTAAAGAACATATATAAAATATATGAAATAATAATGCTAATAAAAATTTAATATAAACATATATATATATATATATCATTTAAATTTCATTAATTAAAATTATGATAAAAATTTAAAAACCTTTAAATGCATATGTATGGCCTACTGTCTCCCTGAATAGTGTATTTCATTTATAATTTATACATTTTATAGATTATTATACATTTGTATATACTGAATATATAGGATATTTATATCATTTATTACATTCTATAGATATGCAAATTATTATCTTATTAATGTATCCAAGATTAAAAAGTCAATCATTTGCGAAAAAACAATGGATTTATAACCTAAAACAGAACCAAAAGAAGAGATAGTAAATAGATACATCATATAATGTCATAATAACAAAATATACGGTATTGTATATAATAATATGGTTTTATTTTCTATTTATATTAAATATATATCTGTTAAACAATTAGATTTAACATGTACAGACAAAGTAAATACTTAATATAAAGGTTTTTAGTTCATTTTTATTTGTATGAGATTTATGACTTATTCACCACTCGTTTATTTTGTGTGGTGTATATAATTACCATGAATATATTATATGATAATTATCCAAAAGTTTATTCCCATTTACATAACCAGTAACGATATCTCTTTCATGGGGTTTATTATATAATTCTTTCCAAATCAGTAATGTTATTTTTTTTCAATTTTCCTTCATTGAGAAACATGCCTTGTTGGGCACCTATATTCTTCTACAATGTGTATTCACGCAAATTAAAAAATTAATATTACTGGTCATGTAATTTTCAATGTATTTTATGTTAAATTTCAATTATTATTTCCTGGGAATTTTGATTCAATGTTGATAATCTAGTAATAGTATATTTCTTCAATGTAATCATTTATCTGGATTGTTTATGATTATGCTTACATTGATAATGTATTTTCATAAATATCTCAATATGTATCTTGAAATTTAATATGCTTTATTTCTTCATTTTATGGTTAAATAATGGTATCTTTTTTACACTCATTAATAAATGAAATAATTAAGAAAGTATTTTTCAAAAATACAATAATATCACTCTCTTGGTTGGAAATCTATGTTCTATCAAAAACATTATTTCTTAAAATGATTTAAACAAATCATAAAATATTATCCCATTCTCATTAAACAAAATATTACCCATTTTCAATAATATATGCATAATTTCTTTAAAAAATTAATATTATTTTATTTTTATATCAATAAACATAACTGAAATTGTTATAGTGAAAAATAAATGTACAACATGTACAGATTTATCTACCATCATGACCATAATTTCATCTAAGAATCCATTTTATGATTAAATAATTTATTTTTTTAGATTTTCTTCCCAATATTTTTGATATTCAACCTTTTTAAATTAATATTCAGATAGAAAGTTTTTTATTACAAAAATATATTCATAAAGTGTTTAATTTGTTTAAACCATCCTTTATATTTTTTTATATTAATTTCAACAAAAAATGAAATTCCAAAATTTTTAATTATTACATTTTTTGATTTAAAACAAAAATATTTATACAAATCTTCCATCTTTGGTTAAAATAAGTAATGTATAAATTTGTTTCTAAAATATTTTTAGATTCTTGTATATGTTTTCATGGAAAATATGTTCAATTTTTTTTGTATAATGTTATCTGTTTTCAAGGGAAAAGGATTTAAATATTTTTAGAATATTTTATTATATTTTTTCATAGAATTTTGTTTCCAAATATTTTCAATTTTCATTTATATTTTTTCATGTATATTTTTTTAATATTTATTCAATCTTCCGTTATTAGTTTACAATGTTTTCTTCAAAGAAACTGAATTTCAAAATTTTTTATGATTAGAAAGTATTTTTTTAATATATGAATGAGTTTTTTCAATAGAAAATGATTTTAAAATATTTATAAAAAATTATTTTCAGTATAATATGCCTTTTATTGTTTTAATAATTCCTTATTGGGGATATGACCCATGGATTACATTAATATTTTATCTATTAATTTTTTATGTTTTACTGTATTTATATTTACAAAACTGATTTTATTTCATAGGTTATATGTCTATGAAACTAGTTTCTCTTTCAAATTACAATTTTTTATGAAAATTGGATCTAATTTAACTGTTTATATTATTATGAAACAGACTTATTTTTCAAAGTTTTTCTTTGATGAACCTATTATAAATCCAATCCCTTTTCTATAGGTTATGTAATGATTTCTGGTTTATGATGCCCATTTCAATTAGTGGGTTATGATATGATTTCTTGTGATTATTTTGAACCTGAATTTATTATATCATTATAGGAATAGTGAGACCTATAACTCCCTCCAATACATTTGGCAATGATTTATATCACATGAGAAATATACAGCATGAACATGATGTGAATACATTTTTGTAAATGACATTGTCAATTATTATAGTCTTGGAAGAGAACCTAGAATACATAGATGTCCATGGGAGTGAACCTTGACTACAAAGAATGATTGTAGAGTGAACCCATTCCAAATTGACGGAACTGGAATTATTCCATTACAAAAATTGAAATATATTTTCTATACTTAGTGTCTGCCACAAATTCTGTGACATATACCAATGTTATAGTCAGATGGATTATTATCTTAATTCCATCACTATTCATGTAATATTAACTTACAATATTTATTACATGACAAATATATATGATCTTTAATATGTAGGGTCTGATCATAAAATGTTATTCACATATTCTTTTATTCTCATAATCTTATACCCTTATTCTAACATCCTAGCTAAATAAAGAATATGAATATTTTATATCTATTAAAATGTGTGAATTAAATATTATTTTTAATTCAAAGGGGATGCTATGTTTAATGGAGTACCCAATATGTAACAACGATTTTCTTTGAAATCTTATGTTGCACAAAATGCTGAGTCATATTAAAAAATAATAATATAATATTATTCTAAATGGTAGTTAACGCTTAGTCACTGTATTAAAAGGAATGGACAAAACGAACTAATATATATATAAATATATATACATGTTTTTTAAATGTTTTTAAAATTATCCAATAAATTGTAGTGGATTAAAATAATAAATAATTCATTTTTAAGCATAAATACTCAAATATTAATTAAAAGGTCTATTTACCACCTTTTGATGGAGAACATTATTTAATTCCAGTTTGGATCACTTTTATATGTTATATTTGAGAAAATAATATTCTTATTTATAATAGGGACATCAAAATTTACATTCAATAATATTTTGGAATTTTTATGAGAATGTTCATTTTTATTGAATAATGAAAAATACTGTATTTTAATTCAAAACTGCCTTTTAATATAATTTAATTATATATATATATATTATCCTTATAAATTGTTTTAAAGTATAATTTGATAAAAATTTTACCATTTAATCCAATTTTGGACATTTTAAGTAATATCCCATTGAAATTCGACATAAACATGTGTCAATCTTTTGATAGTTATTAATTTTAAAAACACACTTTCTATTTCGAAAGTGGGAATTAATATTAAATTATTTTATACCCCTTATCTGTTCTGAATTTGGAAAAATGGATTCTATATTTTTAATTATTAGGTACAAATTTTTTAAATAGGTAACTTTTATTATTAGACATTATGAATATTTACTTCAGTGAAAATTTTGTTTACCATGGTAAAAGGGTAAATCTGATAGAAAAGAGTAACAAAATATTTTTATAATGATATTATATTACCCTAACATGTGTCTTAATCCTATTTGGTGATACATTTATGAGCATGGGCATCCTTGGGTCGGTTTCAGGACCCCATGGAGCCACTTAAGAGTGATAAGGACACATTATATTAATTAATTTTATGTAATGACAAAAATGACATAAACATATATCTTTTAGTAAATCAATTATTACATGGAATTATATAAGTAATCTCTTGCACAATAAAAATTAATTGGAAATATAAATAGATATAACACATCATAGAATTTATTTATTTTTTTATATATAAAAAAAATTAAATTATTTATGACACAATAACGATGGAGTATTTATCTTGTTAATGAATAATTTAAATAAATAAGATTATAATGATTCAAAAAATATCCAAAACCAGTCCAATTTTTATTGGATTATTTTATTTAGAACATGCGTCATATTATATTCTACTTTAATATGATTTAGACCATTAGAAACTGAAAATCATTATATAATAAAATAGTTATTTTTATCATTCCTAAAGAGCCCCTCCTCCCCCTTATAAAAATCCCTCACTTCTGTCACATTACTCACACATATCAATCCCCTTGGCTCATAAAAACTCTGCACAATTAATCTAACTAAACTCCTATGCACCTATTTAAGCCTTCACCTAGTCAGAAGGTAATTCAATTAAACGTTTTGGTTCAATCCAAAGGGACATACCTGGTTTAAAGGTAACATCTTCTTCTAATTTCTTTTGTTTTATTTAAATTCACCAACCCCATAAACTATTTATATTTCTTTATTTTATAAAAAAATAGTATTGTAATTATACTTGGTTTTTTTTATGAGAATTATTATAATTAAACTTACACACACTTCCATCTAATGGGTAAAGAACATACGGTTTATGTGGACGGTGAACTACGTACTCACAAAACGATGATTGTTCAATTATCTTCTACCACCTCTCACTGTGTTCATTATGATAGAACTGTATTTATATGTTTTATATATTATATTTATATTGATTCTATGTTTCTGAATTTCCCATTTATATAATACATCTATGGTTTCTATAATGGGTTAACATGATAATTTCATTTAAGGAAGTGCAGACTACCACCCTCTCAATGTGATATGACTCGTTCATGCCATATGTTGAATTTATAAAGGATTGAAATATTTAATTTATATATTATATTGTACATGAATTATAATACACCTATTTATCATTTCATTTTTTCATTCCATTAAATATGAAATAGAAATGAAAGTAGTGTTCATGTGTACATACAACTTACCATCTCCATGAACAATGCATTTAATTTCTTATCCCCAAATGTTATGTAATATTATGAATACATATATATACTGGATATATATTATATATATTACATATAAATAATGACTATTATTCTTTAGATAATATAATTTCAGCCACATGGCCAATTTATCATTATAATTAGTTCTTTTTTACTCAAGCTCGAAACATCGACAAAAAGTATGATATGAACTAAAATAATTAACTAATTGTTATAGGAAGATAATATTTGATATAAAAGGAATAATAAACATGAATTTTTTTTTTAAGAATGTAGAAATTAAATTTATTTCATTATATAGAAGATTAATGAAAGATCAAGTCAAGCCAGCCACGAGGTAAGGGGGTTTCTTTTCTCACTGTTAATTTCATGAGATTTCCATTATTCTCCAATTATTTATTTCATGTGGTGTATTTTCTACATACATTTGATATATAATATCATGATTTCCATTATATTTATGGTATTTTGTTCTTCATTTTGTGTTTATTATCTTTTTTCATATGATTCGATTGATTACAACATTGTAAGGGGTTTTCATCTCACATTTTATACATGTGAGAGTCATGCTTTATTTGTCATTGTTTCCTTTTTTGGTGGAGTATGTACAATCCGTGATTTTATTCATTGTATAATATAATATAATTTATTTGTATTTACATCATTAATGTATGATCCTTTTTACAAAGTTTGTATTACCAAATCGGTAAGGGAACCTTTCACCCTCGTCTTTTAAAAAGACATATTTATTATTATGTATTTTAATTTACTTCTTATTATGTTTGGATATGTTCAAGAATATATTTACTGTTATAAATTTTATATCTATGATATGAGATACTATTTTCTCTCTCATGAATTCATTTTATGATCTTAAATGTGAAATCGTTGGGCTGTCAAATTTCTGTAAGAGAACTTCTTAACCCAATTTCAATTATTTGGGTTAAACTTATACTTCTTGATTATGTCGTTATATGAATATGTGTGAATGTCATATGATTTTTTACACATAATAACCAATTATATTGGTTTTATTCTTATTGTTAACATATAATTATGTCATTGATTTGTCCTTAATCTAAGGATATGATATTTTCAAGGGACATTGTCTCAATTTATATTCTATTGAGACTTATTTGTTTTTAAACACCAATTCAATTTTATATGGTGTATATAATACCCTTTGACATATTATATCATGAATATCTTCATTCTCATGTTATTATAAGCTTTTATTAATTTTATTCCTTGTTTTGTTTCTATTCAGGTATCTCTCATTTTGTTAGGAACTCTCTAACTAAAATATCAATTTAAATGTTTTAATGAATTAATATTCTAAATATTTCTCATTAATTTCCATGTTCTAAAAATGATTTTATGGATTTATTTATACATACATTAATGTTTTACAATGTTAATTCATTTAAAGTCTATAATGTGGTATGAGACACTTTGATTCAAAAATCCCTTATTTAAATGTTTTAAATTGTTTTGAAAATTGTTTGATAAAGAATTGATTATGTTAATATCATGAAATGGTATATTCTTATTGAAATGTGGAAATGTTATCTTTCATTTATCCTTGATATATTTGGAATGAATATTTTATTGTTATTGGTCATTGATCACATATACGGGCAGTTCTGTGATAAACCTAGGGAGGGTGTGCCCGAGATAGCTCTCCAATGCATTGGTAATGTGACAGAGGTAAACGATAATTTTTCTCCTAAGAGATTTACAGAATATAGTATGATGTGTATTCCTATGTAACTAAATATGTAGTTGTGATAGCTACCATGTAAGGAAGCCCTATAACTTCAAGGTAGTCGACACCTCTGTCTTCCTATCCCCGGAAGCCCTCGAATGTAATAACCAACATCCGGAGTCGCACGAAGCAATCTAAACGAGAAGTTCTGTACGCACAAGGCATGAAAAGATTCTCTCTCTAGAAATCACCATAACAGTATGTTGTCTCTAGATCGATCAACTTCATTATTGAGCGCTTTCAAATAAGCTCTTATTTATAGGAAAATTTCCAATGGTCGGCTCCCTCCTCCAACGGTCATGTTTTCCATGAAATTTGGAGGGACCTGTACACATGTAACTCAACCAACGGTTAATTATAAATAGAATGAACGACATCGTTTAATAATAAATCAGGTATAACTAAATTCACTCCATCATATTGAAATGGATCATATGTAAGTAAAATCCATACAAAAATTCAGTGTGTAATAAAATTAAATGTTCGGATTCTAACCAAAATGAAATCCAGAGTATATGTTAAGAAATGTTCAGATTCTGTTTTATAGGAATTCATAGTCTGGTTTCACCAGAGATCGGAATCTAAACTTGCAGAGTCTGAAGTCGAACTAGTAAAAGTTTGGAGTCGAACTTCATAAGAGTTCGGAGTCGAACTCATGACAGTTCGGAGTTGAACTTCATAAGAGTTCAGAGTCGAACTCATGACAGTTCGGAGTTGAACTTCATAAGAGTTCAGGGTCTATGTACATAAAAGTTCAGAGTCGAACTCCATAAGAGTTCAGAGTCAAACTACATAAGAGATCGGAGTCGAACTTCATAATAGTTTGGAGTCGAACTAATTAAAAGTTCGGAGTTGAACTTTATATGAGTTCGGAGTTGAACTACTTAAGAGTTCGGAGTTGAACTACTTAAGAGTTCGGAGACGAACTACTTAAGAGTTAGGAGTCTAGAATTCATGAATGTTCAGAGTCTAGAATTCATATTTGAACTTAATAACAGTTCACATCCAGAATTCGGATCCAAATAACAGAATGCTCCAAATCTTTACATTATATGCCTCCTGGGGTTTTGGGTATGAATCCGGTTTTTGTACATAGGAAAAATATTTCTATGTATAAGAAAATATAGGAAAGGGTAAATTGTCTTAAATAAGTGAATTTTCCTTATGGAGGTAAAATTTATATTTGCTTATGTATAAGGTGTTTTTGATTTTCAAAACAAGAAGGAATGGAAAAGTCAAAAGGAAAACCTTATTGACTCCACAATCTCCCCCTTTTGGAAAGCACAAACATCCTTATGAAAAAGAATATAAGGACATTGAAAACTTTCATGAGACTTTCAAATTAAAACTTATCTCCCTTTTTTCATTGATGAAAATGAATACAACTAACTCTCCCTTAGGCATTGAATCACTAAGGATTGTATTCTGAATTTCCGGTGTGGTATGTTCATTATTCTAGGAATAAAAAACATCGCAGTGAAATACTCCCACTTTCATTAAGGATATTTCACTTAGAAACATTTCTTTCTCCTCCATAGGAGTAGTTCTTTTTCCATCTCCCCCTTTGTGATTTTGAAAAAGAATTGATGGGAATGGAAAATATGATACCTGAATGATTAGTAATAATACTACAATATCAAATCATCTAAAGAACATTTCATTAGATCTTGTCAAAATAAGTTTACAAGGAAAGTCAAATACAACAAAATAATTGGAGTGAGTTCATTTTTCTTTATTTTCCTTCGAAATGATATTCTTTAACAAGGTTTTGAGTTTCTTCATGTCTCTTTGGTCTTCCTAAACTTGCCTCTCCAAGGATTTTTCCTTTTCTTCTTGGACATTTAATGCTTCTTCATGAGCCTTCATGGCTTCTTTCTGCAACTTTATTATTTCATATTCCTTTTTCAACTTCACCTTAAACTCAATCCGGAAATCTCTTTCAGTTTTCCATTTCTGAGATACTGAGTTAAGAATTCCATTCAGGTCACTGACCTGTTGATTTCGAGAATTTTTCTCTTGGGTCAGCTTTTCATAAATCTCGTTAACCTTTCTATCCTCCATTTCGAAACCATTTTTAACTTCAGCCTGAAAACTCTCAAACTGAACTAAATATTCATTAACTATATTAAACGGCTTTGTTACCTTTCTGCAGGACTTTCTATGCACATCATAATCGATAAGAAATATTTTTTTTTCAGCTTCGATCTTCAAAAACTTATCCATGACCATGGATAAGGAATCTGATTCTTGATTCATACATCGTTGTAGCATCTGGCATCTGGAATCTATAGTTGGAAAAATCGTAATGGTGTCCACCAACCTCTTCAAAGATTGAACCACATAATCGTGACTATGAGATGATGACTCCAAATCAGATAATTTTCTTGGAGATTGATCTTCTTCATCCTGCACCAACTTCCTTATTGAGGTACCACAAACTTCTTTCTTCCTTATAATATCTTTTATTTGAGTCTCCATGAGAGATTGCTTTCACTTATCACCTCTCGGAATGGGTTTCTCATCAAGAGATACTTCCTCAGATTCAGAAACTCAAATAATCTGGTCTTCATCTGGTTTCTGTTTTTCTTGTCCTTCCTCAAGAAAATTCCTCGGATAGGATTCTTCTCATCATACATGATATTTTCTTCTTGTTGTTGTTGTTGTTACTTATCATCATTCTTAATAGCTTCCTCATCTCCCTTTCCTTGAGTTACTAAATTTTCAGATTCTTCCTTATCTTTATAAACCTATACTTTCTTGATCATGGCATCTAAATCTTCATTTCCTTATTATTCTTCTTCTCCTTCATCCTCTTCCTCTACATGTTCCTATACTTCTTCAGAGACTTCTTCCTAAATATTTTCATCAACATAAACTACTTCATTGCCCTTGGATTTTTCTGGAGTGACATAGTTCTTGGATGGAGTTTCTGGTAATGAAGGTTCAGAATCGATAATTTCCGGAACGGCAAGCATTTCGAAAGCTAACTTTGTTTCTTTCAGAAATGATTGCACTACTTCAGCATCAAAAAACTTATTTTTCATCTTCTTTTCTTTTTCCTGTTTCTCTAGCTCTTCCACATCTCTTTCTTTTAGGGCCTTAGCCACTGTAGGGTCCAATCCGAATTGTGGATCCCCTTCTTTCCTCTTCTCTTTGTCTTCCCTCCACTTGGCTGCCACTTCATCTGTATATTTTTTCTGCTTCTTTGGCTTGGGAGGAGCAGACTGTGTTTCCTTAGCCTGAGGATTTTCTTTATCAGCAACCACTTCTTTAACCTTTCTCTTTTTTCCATTGCTTTTTGGATGGTTCCAGATTCTTTGATTCATTCTGAGCTTCTTCATCCTCTTCCACAGATAGAGGGTAAAAATCTCTAGACTCACTAGAAAAACCAATCTTCATCCTCTTCAAGGTATCATCACTAACCAGTATAAGCTTGCAATTCCGACCATTTTATTTACATGAATACTTTGAGGATTCTAAGCACCGAACTATCATCCTAGATAGTAAAGCCTGGTAGATAATTTTTTGAGCTCTCAAATTCCCTTCTTTGATGTTCTTGATCGTAATCACGACATGCCTCATCAAATTTATCATTCATAGATTTACCAAGAAATCTAAAACATAGATATCACTTTTCTTCAAATTATCTTTTTCCCCTCTTCTTGGTACGAGAAAACCATGTACCTAGTGATTAATAATCTTATTGTTTGGAGTGAGATGAACAATCATAGCGGTCGTAGCATCCTTAAGTCCAAGACATTTTAAAGCCTTCACCTTGTTGAAACTTCTTTGCTCATCTGGAAGCTTATGGGAGTAAAAATCAGCTTCCCCCTCATAGGCCAAACCAACCAAGTTCACAGCCTTGGTGTAGGAAAGCTTATAAGTCTTCTCATTAGACTTGAAAGAAAACCACACTATTATATCTTCCATTAGGAAGGAAACATACTCATAGAACTCGATCAACAAATCTGTATAAACCAGATCTTGTTTTTCTAACTTGAACAAGAAAATATCTTCCCAACCATTCAATTTTATATTCTTGGTTACAATAGAACCATGCTTGTAAAAATCTAGATGAACTAACCTTTCCATGAAGACTGACCACTTAGAGATAGGTTTCGTAGTTGACATATCTTGAGAAGTTGCTTCAATAGACATTTTGAGTGAAGAAATCTGAATGATTCGGAATGACTTTGCAATGTTCGGAACAGGGCATAAGAAGAGTAATAGGGATTCGAGACGTGAAAGCGTTCAAAACCGATGTGGGACGAGTCTTGGGTCCCCTTTATATAGGCGATGGATGTGACCTTTGGTCTTCCAAAAGCCATCTGATGGTTGAAAATGTTTTGATCTGATCTGACGGTTGAAAACACTCCCGCAAGGAAAAAATGACTCTGATCATTTATGTTTTTAAGTAAAACATCTAGATTTGAAGAAAAACTAGAATCCGAACTTTTTAAAAACTCAGGAAAATACCAGTAAGAAAAATATGATTACAAAACTATATGTATTGAAATCATAACTTTCAGATTCGCTAGGATGATTGTTCGTAAATGGTAATATTTTTCATGAAGAAATTAATTTAAAAACAGGCTCATTACGAAAGTTCCAGTATGAAAATATTTCTACGAAACATTCCAGAACAAAAATATTCATTCTGAAAATTCGGGTACGAAAATTTTTATTCAGAAAATTCGAGTACACAAATTTCCATTCTGAAAATTTTCATTCAGAGAATTTCAATCATGAAAATTTATGTTCAGGAAATTTCCATTCTAGTTATTTTAGATTCAGAAATTTCCATTCCAGAAACTTCAGTTCCAAAAATTTTGAAAAACTAACTAAGAAAATTTTAGTTGTAGTATGTTTGAAAAACATATTACGAAAATTTTAGTTACACTAACAATTAAATGTACTCCCCCTATGAAAAGGAGTTCATTACTGTTAGGAGAGTTTTTCAACAAAAATTTAATGAAGAATGATTAACTTACGGTTATCATTCTATCGTTTGTTTAATGTATTCAAATCTATTAGAGGATAAAGATTTTGTGAAAATATCAGCAAGTTGATCTTGCCTTCCGATAAAATGATGAATGATATCTCCATTAAGTGTGTGATCCCTAAGAAAGTGATGCCTAATGTTTATGTGTTTTTATCGAGAGTGATGTGCAGGGTTCATTCTAAGGGAAATGGAACTTGTGATATCACACAAAATTTGAGTCTTTGTAAAACTCAGGCCATAATCTCTGAGTGTGGGTTGCATCCACAACACTTTAGCACAACATCTTCTAGCTGCTACATATTCATCTTCAGCAGTGGAATGTGCCATAGAATGATGCTTCTTGCAGGACCAAGAAACTAATGAATCTCCTAAGAAATGGAATGTTCCAGATGTACTCTTTCAATCCATTATATATCCACCAAAGTCATCATCCGAAAAGATTTTTAGAATAAAATCATTTCTAGAAGTATAAAATAATCCTAGATCCATGGGTCCCTTCAGGTAGCCAAAAATTCTTTTCACCACCTTTATGTGAGATTCCTTAGGATTTGATTGATATCTTTCACATAAGCATACTGAAAACATTAAGTCTGTTTGACTAGGTGTTAAGTAAAGTAGACTTTCTATCATAACTATAAAATTTGTTTGATCTACGGGTTTCCCAGATTCATCAATATATAAGGAGTTTGAGGTACCGATGGGAGTACTTATACATTTAGTATTGTCATAACCATACTTTTTGAGAATATCTTTAATATACTTATGTTGAGATATATAGGTTCCTTTTGGTTTTTGAGATATTTGAAAAACAAGGAAAAAGGATAACTCACCCATCATACTCATTTCAAAGTCAGATTTCATTATACTTGCAAACGAATCAGTTAATGATTGCTGAGTTGAACCAAATATGATGTCATCAAAATAAATTTGAACAATCAAAACATTTTTCTTATCTTTATTTATAAAAAGCGTTGGATATGAATTTCCCTTAACATAGTTATTTTGAAGAAAAAATCATGTGAGTCTATCATACCAGGCTCGTGGGGCCTGTTTAAGACCATACAAAGCTTTGGTAATTCTAAAAACATGATCACGATGTTTTGTATCTTCAATTCTAAGAGGTTTTTCAACAAAAACTTCTTCTTTAACATAACCGTTAAGAAAAGCACATTTCACATCCATTTGAAAAAGATTGAAATTGAAGAATGCTGCAAAGGCAAGTAGAATACGAATAGATTCAAGTCTGGTTACTGGAGCATAGGTTTCTTCATAGTCTATTCCCTCTTGCTGGATATAACCCTAAGAAAGGAATCTAGATTTATTTCATACTATGACTCCATTTTCATCATACTTGTTTCTGAAGAACCATTTTACTCCAATGTAAGAAGTTTCCTTAGGTCGTTCAACAATGGTTCAGTCTTTATTCTTTTCAAATTCATTTAGTTCATCTTACATGGATTTGATCCAATCATCATCACCTAGAGCTTCATCAGAGCTTTTTTATTCTAATTGGGAATGAAATGCTAGATGTTCTACTTCATTTTTTAAGGAACTTCTAGTTCTTGTAGGTTGATTTACATCACCAATGATTCTATCACTGGGATTATTCTTATGAAACACCTAACTTGGGTTTTGTAAAATTTTTTCATCAACATATGGAAGAAAGTCTTCTGGGGTAAATGTTTCAGAAGTATCTTGTTGAACATTTTCCTTATCAGAAGGATTTTTTATCAAAGGTTGACAATTAGTTTTTGAAAACCCATCCAGGGATGTAGGTTGGGATGGTTTAAAAACAAAAGGATCAGTCTCATCAAATTTTACATGCACATTTTCTTCAACAGCACAAGTATTTTTTTCAAAACACTATATGCCTTAGAAGATGTTGTGTAGCCTAAGAAAATTCATTCATCATGTTTTGGTGCGAGTTTATGTAAATTATCTTTAGTATTCAGAATGAAGACTTTTCAACCAAAAACCTTGAAGTAGGAAAGTCTTGGTTTTTTACCGTTCAATAACTCATACCGAGTTTTATTAAGAAAAGGTCTCATCAAAACTCGATTTATTTTATAACAAGCAGTACTTACAGATTCATCCCAGAAATGTCTAGCTATAGAATATTCACTCAACATTGTTCTAGTTATCTCTTCAAGAATTTTATTTCTTCTTTCAACAACACCGTTTTGTTGAGGAGTTCTAGGTGATAAAAAATTGTTACTAATACCTTTTCTACTACAAAAAGTTTCAAAATCAGAATTTTGAAATTCTCCTCCATGATCACTATGAATAGTTTTCACTGGATGATTTTTCTCATTTTTAACTTGTGCTCTAAAACTATTGAAATAATAAAAATATTCAGACTTATTTTCTAGAAAATAGACCCAGGTAAATCTGGTGTAATCATCAACTAGAAAAAACACATAGTATTTTCCTCCAATACTTCCAGTTCGTGTTGGACCAAAAAGATCAATGTGCTCTAACTGTAATGCATCAGTCATTGAGACTTCACCGATTGATTTAAAACTATATTTCTGTTGCTTTCTATATTGACAAGGATCAAAAACTTTAGTAGAATCAAATCTATGATCTGGTAGATCCTTAACAAGTTTCTTCTTAGAAAGGTTACATATGTTTCAATGGTTACAGAGACCTAGTCTTCTATGACATAAATAGGAATGATCTTCCATTTCACTTTGGCAAGGTAGGTCTTGACTCCTGAGGTCTTCTAAGTTCAAAGTGTAAACATTCTCTTGCCTATTGGCTAAGAGAATGAATTCTTCCTTGGAATTGTGTACTAAGCACATATCATTCCCGAAACTCATAAGGTATCCTTCATCACATAATTGATATATGCTAATGAGGTTTTGCTTAAGACCCTTAACAAATAAAACATTTGAAATCAAAGTATTACCAAGATGAAAAATATTACCTATACCAATAATTTCTCCCTGAACATTATGTCCGAAAATTACCTTTCCTCCTTTCATTTTGATAAGCTTTTCAAAATGGATTTTGTTACCAGTCATGTGCTGGAAACATCCACTATCCATGTACCATGTATTGTTTTTGGTACTCCTTCTATCTTCCTGAAAACTAGAAAATAATTAGACTTTGGGAATCCAAACTTGTTTGGATCCGAGATTTCTAGACAACAAAATTTTAGGCACCCGCACTTTTTTAGAAAAATGGGCATTATGAAAACCTATAGATTGGGTTTTATTTAAAAAAAATTATTTTCTCAATGACCACCACATTGACACTTGGTACAAAATGTGGCACTTTGTGGAAGAAATTAGTTGTTACTAAATGTTGGATTTGTATGGGTATAACCAAATCCAGATTAGTTTCTTAATGGTCGTATTTGTGAATATATTTTATCAAAATTTTCTTTACCATGGGTAAAATTTGATAACCACTTCTTTAAGGAAAAAATTTCGGACTTGAGTTTAATAACCAATTTTTTATCTCCAAGATCATTAGATTTAGAACTAAACCTAGGCTCGAAAACACTTTTCTTATAAATTAATTGTTCTAACTCTTTAGAAAGTTTGTTCTTCTCAGAACAAACTTCCTCAAGATTTTTTGAAATACTTATAAAATCATCATTTTTCCTATCAAGATCTTTAGAAAGATCTGATATTTCTTTTTTAATAATAAAATTCCAAGAGTTTTCCTTATCAAGTGATTTTATTGAGTTTAGAATTTTCAATCTCATGAGGTTCAACAAACCTAGAATCTTCTTTATAGGTAGGTTATGTATTTTCTTCATAAGAAGAGGATTCTTCATCTGAAGAGTTATAATAATTACTATCATTAGAATTTAAAGACACATTGGCCAATGATTTAGCATTTTGTACCTTATCCATAAATAAATGATTGTTATTGGGTAATCTGGATATAAGACTAGGATTATTCTATCCTGATGATTCATAACCAGAACATTCATCTGAAGAATCATCACCACTGGCACTCCTGGAGTCATTTGCATTCAAAAAATTCTTAGCATTGGTTTTGTAAAACTTCTTCATGTTACTTTCAGAATGCCTTTCTTTTATTTATTTCTTTTTGAGCAGAGGGAAATCTTGGCTAATATGTCCAGCTCTCTTGCCTTCATAACAAGTAACTTCTCCATCTTTCCTGTCTTTCCTTTCCTTTTTCTTATACTTGGATATGAAATTTATCTGTCCAGCTATCATGTTCATTCTTCGAGCAATATTTTCTACCTCATTTTTTGAGACTTCACTTTCACTAGATTCTTATTGAAGAACGACCTTCATAGACTTGGATCTGGTTAATCTATCCGGAGTCTTAGCATTCTAAATATTTGATGTTGTTGTAAAAGCAACAGTACCATTCCCATTATTCCTTTTGATGTTTTCAGCATCTCCTTTCATTCTTGTTTCATGTTGAAGAAGTGTTCCAGATAGTTCATCAAGAGAAATTTTAGTGACCTTCCTGTTCTCATCAATAGCTGTTCTTTTTGATTCCCACTCATTGGGCATAATATCAATTATCTTATCCACAAGGGCTTCATCATCTAACCCCTCTTCTCCCATAGACTGTAAGCTGTTGACTATAGTCATGAATCTCTGTCGAACATTACATATTGGTTCTTCATACAGAAAATTGAATCCATGGTATTCAGCTCTATGCATAGCTCTCCTAGTTTCAATCACATTATTAGTGCCAAAGTTTGTAACTTCTAACTTCTTCCAGATACAATTAGCTGCTTCACGAGAATAAATTTGTCTATATATTTTTCTAGTCATTGAACAAAGTAAATTATTGCGTACCTTATAATTGAGTTGTTACTCTTTCTTTGCCTGGTTAGTGAGAGTTATAACTACCTTATCAGGAATTTTATAATCACCAGTAAGAATAACGAAATTATCTACTCCAGTATTGATAAAAAACGTCTTCATTCGATCTCTCCAAAACTCATAGTCATTACCATCATAGATTTGTGGTCTTGTAGGATTTAGACTGTCAATAGATCCACCATTGATTCCTTCCATTCTTAAAAAAACATTGGCAACCAAAATAGTTAGTATAAAAATTTCGTAACCATAATGTCCGGAATGACAATTCGGAATGATAAATCGGAATGACTAAGTTTGGAATGAAAAAGTTCGGAATGATAAAGTTCATAATGAAAAAGAAACATTCTAAGCAAGGATGATGAAAAATGGAAAAATTAGCAAGAAAAATGTATATGTGAATATAAGTATTTCAGATACCTTCTCTGATACCAATTGTAGGATAGAAATAATGTTCTAGATGCTAAATATACAAGATGGGGGTGAATTGTACACTTTAAAAATTCTTTTGGAACCTTTAAAGATTATTACGCATGACTTTGTTTTCCTTAGACAAAGAAATATCTAAGCTTAACAAAGTTAATCTAAGAAAATTCACAACACCTCTAACCACCAACTGTAGAATTGGAACCAAGGATTACAATATAAGATTCTACCTTAAAGCGTATAGAATCTAAACTAATCAGAGTACAAGTGTATGGAAATATAAGAAGGTTATACTTTCCTTACAATAAAAACAGTGCAGCGGAAAAGACGAGTAGTAAAACTACATGTAAGAAGATATAAGTCTTTTAACCCAAAGAGAAGGGTATCAAACTACCTTGGATAAAGGTACCTTGATTTATACTTTCAAGAAAGTCTGTCATACCCACACCAAGGTATTCCCTCGATATGAAGATCAAAATATCTGTCTTGTTATCCTAGCAAGCCCTCAACTTTAAGGTAGTTGGTACCTCTGTCTTCATCAGCAAGGAAGCCCTCAAACTTCAAGGTAGTCGGAACCTCTTTCTTCCTATCCCTGAAAGTCCTAGAATGTAATCACCAACATTCGGAGTTCACGAAGAAATATGAATGAGTAGTTCAGTATGCATAAGGAATGAAAATCTTCTCTCTCTAGATATCACCTTAACAGCGTGTGGTCTCTAGATCGATCAACTTCATTATTGAGATCTTTCAAATGAGCTCTTATTTATAGGCAAATTTCCAATGGTCGACTCCCTCCTCCAACGGTCATATTTTCCATGAAATTCGTAGGGACCTGTACACGTGTAACTCAACCAACGGTTAATTATAAATGTAATGAACGACATCATTTAATAATAAACCATGTATAACTGAATGCACGACATCATTTTGAGATGGAGCATATGTATGTAAAATCCATACAAAAATTCGGAGTGTAAAACATTTAAATGTTCGGAGTCTAACCAAAATGAAATCCGCAGTCTATGTTAAGAAATGTTCAGATTATGTTTTATAGGAATTCAGAGTCTGTTTTCACTAGAGATCGGAATCTGAACTTTCAGAGTTCGAAGTCGAACTAGTAAAATTTCAGAGTCGTACTTCATAAGAGTTCGGATTCTAACTCATGATAGTTCGGAGTCGAACATCATAAGAGTTCGAACTCGAATTACTTAAGAGTTCATAGTAAAACATCATAAGAGTTCGGAGTCGAACAAATTAAGAGTTTGGAGTCGAACTTTATAAGATTTCGGAGTCGAACTACTTTAGATTTCTGATTCGACCTTCATAAGAGTTCAGAGTTGAACTACTTAAGTGTTCAGAGTCGAAATACTTAAGAGTTCAGAGTCGAACTACTTAAGAATTCGGAATCCAGAAATCATGAAAGTTCAGAGTCCAGAATTCGGATTGGAAATTCATAACAGTTGACATCCAGTTTTCGGATCCTAAAAACAAAATTCTCTAAATCGTTACATTATATGACTTCTGGGATTTTGGGTATGAATCTGGTTTTTGTACTTAAAAAAAATATTGCTATGTATAAGAAAATCTAGGTTAGGGTAAATTATCTTTAAGAAGTGAATTTTCCTTATGGAGGTAAAATTTATATTTGCTTATGTATAAGGTGTATGTGATTTTCAAAATAAGAAAGAATGGAAAAGTCATAAGGCAAAACTTATTGACTCAATAGTTATGTGATTAAGTTCTCTATCACTCTCCATTATTACATGAGGGTTTGTTTCTCTTCCAATCCATGCTTTCATGGAATCGTAGTATCTGTTGTCTCGGGATACCATTGTACTTATCTTCCTTTATTTTTAACGTGTTATTTTTTATTGACAGTTTTTCCAATGTGGTACTTTTAATGAATATTCCAAGACCAATTTTAAAATTGTGAGAACACAATTCCAAAAAGGGGGGAATGTTGTAAAATCCTAGGTAAAAAAAGAATATAAAATTTTGAAATTTATTAATTTTATTTAATGAAATATTAAATTGACATTAAAGGGGATGATATGATCAATTCCATACCTAATACGCAAGAACTGGTTTCTTTTAAATCTTATGTTGCCCACAATGTTGAGTCATTTTGAAAAATAATATTATTATTTTATTTTAATCGGTAGTTAACTCTTAGTCATTGAATTGGAGGGAATGGACAGAACTAACTATATTATTAATTTACATACATATTAATTTTTTTATATTTATCTAATAAATCTTAAAGTCTTAATATAAGAATGAATTTGATTTTAAACATAAATACTCTAAAATTTAGTAAAAGGTCGATTTACCGCCTTTTGATGGAGAACCCTCATTAAATCAAGTATTTGTCACTTTTATATAATATATTCATAAAATAATATTATTATTTACAATTAGAACATCGAAATTTTCCTTGAATAAAATTTTGGTATTTTTCTGATAAAGTCGATTTTTTTATGAATATTGAAAAATACTATATTTTAATTCAAAATTTCTATTTAATCTAATTTATTTATATATTCCAATTATATTTATAAATGGTTTTAAAGTTTAATTATATTATATTTTATCCATTTATTTCGATGTTGGTCATTAGAAGTAATTTCACATTGAAATTGTACATAAACAAGTGTCAATCTTTTAATAGTTATTATTTCATAAAAACACGCTTTTGGTTATTACAGCGGGAATTAATTTTAAATTAATTTCTACCACTAATGTGTTTTGAATTTTAAAAAAATCAATTCCATATTTTTAATCATTATATCCAAATTGAGTAAATAGGTATGTTTTATTTGTAGACATTATGAATATTTACTAGTGTAACACTTTTATTTACAATGGTTAATGGGTAATCCTGGTAAATAAGGGTAACAAAATATTAATATAGTAATAGTAAATTACTATAACATGTGTCTTAATCCTATATGTTGATACATTTCCGACCATGGTCATCCTTGAGTCAATTTAGGGACCCCATAAACCAACTTAAGAGTGATAATGACATTTTATATCAATTAATTTAGAGTAAAGACAAAATTGACATAAATATATATATTTTAGTAAATAAATTATTACATGGGGTTATATAAGTTATATATTAGACAATAAATATTAATTAAAAATATAATAAAATTTCTTATATAATGTTTTTTTATAACTTTTAGACATCAAAAAAATAAAATAATTTCTGACACAATTTTGATACAGTATTTACCTCATTAATGAATGATATAAATAAATAAGATTATAATTATTAAAAAAGCATCCAAAACCTATCCAATTTTTATTGGATGATTTTATTTTAAAACATGAGTCATGTTATATCCTACTTTAATTTGTTTAGGACCATTATAAAATAAAAATAATTATATAATAAAATATTATTTTTAAACATTCTGAAAGTGTTGATCCTCCCCCTTATAAATAGATCTCACTTCAATACCATTCCTCACACTTCTCAAACCCATTGGCTCGTCAAACCTCTATCAAATTAATCTCCATAAATCCAACTCCTCATTCTTTAAGCCTTTCATTATGAATATAGAAATTCAAGTAAACCTTTTGGTTCAAAACAAAAGGAGATACCTTATTCAAAAGTAACGTCTTATCTTAAGTTCTTTTGGATTATTTTACTTATCCAACCAAATGAACTATAGTTATACCCTTATTTTATTAAAAAAATAGTATCCTCAAAATACTAGGATGTTTTTATGAGATGTATTCTATCTACACTTACACATGCCTTCATCTAATGGGTAAAGAACATACTATTTTGGTGGACAACGAACTACTTCCTCACGAAATGATGATTATTAGATTATCTCGTACCACCTCTCTTGGTGGAACTTATGATGGAAATATATTTACATGTGATAGATATTATATTTATATTTTTTCAATGTTTATATATTTTCCATTTATATCATTACATTATGGTTTCCATAATGGCTAAAAATGATAAATTCATTTGAGGAAGTGCGGACTACCACCCCCTCAATGTGATATGACTTGTTCATGCCATACAAGGACCGTATAAATTATGTAGATAATTAAATTATATATGGTATTATACTGCAATTTTAATATACCAAGTTATCATTACATATTTCATTCCATTAAAAATGTAATATAAATTAAAGTAGCATTCATGCATACATACGACTTACTGTCTTTATGAACGGTGCATTCCATTTATTATCTCCAAATTTAATGTACTATTATAAATAAATATATATAATTTATATATGTATGATATATATAAAATCTAAATAATTAATATCATTATAGAGATAATATAATTTCTACCACCTGAACAATTTACAATTATAACAAGTTTATTTTTAACTGAAGTTCCGAACATCGGCAAAATGTCTGATATGAACACAAATAATTAAGTAATTTTTATAGAAAGGTAATATTTGATATAAAAGGAATAAAAAAATTAAATAATGTTTTTATGTACGTATAAATTAACTTTAGTTTATTATTCTGTATATTTATGAACGATCGAGTCAAGTCAGATATGAGGTAAGGGGGTTTCTAATCTCACATTCCATTCCATGAGATTTCAATTATTCACCACTTATTTATATCATGTGGTGTATTGTGTACTTACATTTGAAATATAAAATCATGATTCCATTTATATTGATGGAATTAGATGATTAATTAGGTTCTTATTAACTTCTTTTCATACGAATCGATTGATTACAACGTGGTAAGGGGTTTTCGTTTCACTTTTTATTCCTATGAGATTCATACTATATTTGCCACTATTTCCTTTTGTATTGTTTATATACTTCCATGATTTTATTAATTGTGTAATATAAATTAATTTATGGGTATTTAAATCTTCATTTTATGATCCTTATTTCATGGGTTGTGTGTTTCTTAAGTTACCAAATTGTTAAAGGAACCTTTCACCCTCATCTTTATAAAAGAATATTTTTATGTATTTTAATTTACATATTATTGTGTTGGGATATGTTCTTATATATAATTATTGATATAAATTTTTTGTCCATGTTTTTAGATACTGTTTTCTCTCTCTTAAACTCATTTTTTGAATTTTAAGGTGAAACAGTTAGGCTATTGAATTTCTGTAAGAGAACATCATAACCCAATTTAAATTCTTTGGGTTAAACTTATACTTCTTGATTTTGTCGTGCTATGAATATGTGTGATTGTCCTGTTATTGTTTTACACTTAGTATATAATTATATAGGGTGTATTCTTATTTTCCACACATCATTATGTCATTGATATTTCATTAATCTGACGATACAATATTTTCAAGGGACATTATCTCATTTTATATTACATTGTGACTTTTTTGTTGTTATACACCAATTATCTTTTATATGGTGTTTATACATTGAATTGAAACATAATACCATGAATCTATTTATTCTAATGATATTATATCAATTATTAATTTTATTCATCAATTATATGTATTCAATTGTCTATCATTTGGTTAAAAAGAATCTAAAAAATATCAATTTAAATGTTTTAATGATTTAATCATATATATATTTCTCATTAATGTACATGTTTTGAAATTGGATTTACAGATTTATTTACATGGAAAATAATTAATTAAAATTATAATTCATTCAAAATTTTCAATGTTTTATTGGACACATTGATTCAAAAATCACTTTATTAAATTTTTTTAAATGGTTTTGAAAATGGTTTGATAAATCATTGAATATGCCAATATCTTGAAATGATATATTGTGATTGCAATGTGGAAATGTTATCTTTATTTTATTCTTGTTTTATGAGTTAAGAATATGTTATGGTTATTGTTAATTGGTTATGTATGAGGGAGGTTCTGTGATAAACCTTGGGAGGGTGAGCCCGAGATAGTTGTCCAATGCATTTGGTAACGTGATAGAGGTAAACGTTATTGTTTCTCCTAAGAGATTTGTGAAATATAATATGATGGGTATTTTAATGTAACTTCCTATGTGTTTATGATAGGTACAATGTATGTATGTTTTGTATTCCCCAATTTAACTTTATGATTATAGATATTCATGTGTTATTCAAAAATATTATGATTTTATAAGGTATGTTGTGATTGAAATGTATAGTTTCATTGAATTTTATTTATTGATGGGATAACATTTTATTTCTTTATATTATTACCCTTATTCATATTTTTATGATCATCCCGTGTTTTTGAAATGTTTTACACAAGACATAAATATGAATAGTGTCAAGGATGAGATCATGGAAAATTCATGTGGTCCAAAAATATTTAACTAAACATGTTTCTTTTTAAGAGTTTTTATTTTATGTAAAAATGTATAATGAGTATTAATGTCTACATTTAATTTTTAAGTTGATATGTAATAGTTATAGCATAATTCTTGAAATCTCTAAATGTGAAAAGATCCTCAATGTGAATTAATCATTGAATTAAATATCATGTAATTTTTTAAGGCCCAGACCAAATACATATATTCATGTTATAATAATGTATATTCATTATTTACCCTTATGTATTATTTGATCCCATAATTTCTTATGTTTCCATTCCTTTGGTTATAAATTTTTTTATGCAGAACTACTAAAGGGGAAGATATTTGATGGTATATTTTAAATAATTTCACCAAGTTAGAATATTTTGTACAATGTTTCCAAATACACCAAATTATAATGTTCTGCAGGCATGAACATTTGTAATGTGACAAATATTTAATTATATTAAGTAAAATCCATGTCTAATAATCTGTGTTTGATATAGCTAGTATGAAATAAATATTTAAACAAATCTATGAAAATAACGACATGAAAAAATTTATGAGATTACTAGAAATATTTATTTCTATTTTTTTATGAATGTATCCAAATATAATCACAGGGTGTCATAGATTTAAAAGAAGTTGTCATAATTTTGATTTCCTAAATGTTATTTTTCATGGTTCTATGGTATTCAACTACAATATCTAGGGATGTCAATTTTATTTTTCATTTTAGAATTTTTGGGAACCAAAATAAACTAAGGTAACATTGAATGTGATAGATAATTTCTTGATGAGATGTTAAATGAGATGATCACATGAGTTATGGATGTTGTGATGTTTCTTAATTAATTTTCATGGAAAATGACTAATAATACTAATCTTAATTTTATCATGGCTCAAAAAAAATTAGAATGAATGTGTTTGATGATATTTCATGTAATGGAGACCATTGAGGAATGAATATTCTGTGTCCTTGGTGTCATGAATGTCTAAATAAGTACCCAAGTGAATCAATTAGTGTAAATTGAAGATGTTTTGATTATGGAAAAGAAGGAAACAAAGTGAGTAAATGTAATGGTGAGATGATTAACATAGTAAATAAAATTATTGATAATAATGGAATCTTTAAGGATTCATCAACGGTTTAATACTTTAAATATTTAATGAATTGGAGTTACAAAAATTAATTTCCTATATGGAATTCTCCAAAACAGAATTAGTAATGTGGTATGAGTAACATTTATATTTTTGATGATGATGGGACAAAAAATTAAATTTTACAGAAAATTGCTTTTATATAATATTATGTGGTATCCTTTTATGGATTAAAGATAAAGAATAATTGTCAACGTGTTTTTTTATTTTAAATAAATAATTATGAATTTTAATATATTTTAATGTTGTTCATAGTATGATTTGCATTAATGATTTATAAGAAAATATAAAATGGTTGCATGGACATGAAATGTGATTTAATGGAATAGTGATGATCTTGAGAAAAACATGACTAATTTTAGTATTACCATTAATATATTATTATATTTAGATAAATATTTTTTGAGAAATTTATATTTGATAAAAATATATACATTAGACGGTAACGTTTACCATTGGACTGACTAAAATTATCTTGAAAAGTGGTTTCAGTTATCAAGAATGAATGTTAAAAAATTTTGTATTTAAGTAATATACCCAATAATATATGGAATAAAGAATCATTCATGTTTTCAAAATGGATTAATGTTAATTTAGGTTGTTACGATAATCTATGTGAATAAATTATTACATTTTTCATAACATTTGAATGTGACAACCATGAGCAACCTTATGTTATATGGGGGATAAATGTTAAGATGGTTTAATTACCTTCTTACTAATATTTTAAATTTTCATCATTTATAAGTGTTATATGGTTAACAATTTGAGAAATGGTTGATGATAATCATCACAAGAGGTTCTAGATAATAAATTATAATATCTTTGTATAAGGAATTATGAAAATTGGATAAAACATTGTAAACCTTTTTTGGGATTATTAATGGCATATGGAATCACATATAATTTTATTTATTGATATGATGGTATAATGATGCTTAACTAATGAAAAACTAACTGGTATTTCTTGTAAAAAAATATTATGTTTAAATTTTTCATGGTGAAACCAATTGGTGTGATTTTTATTATGAAATGAAATGAAATCATGTATGTACATATTTGCATGAAAATTATTCCAAATTAAGATTTAATTATTCAAATATAATATTTTATTATAGTCATAATTGTTTATGATATAAATGATATTTTTCAAGACACATTATAGGATGGATTTATGATTTTTTATAATCTCTAAACCATGTTATATATCACTCACCATCAGAATTATATAGTCAGATTTCTCTTCTAATTTCTTATTTTAAATTGAAAACTATGTTCTATTAAATGGAAACCAATTTTAAGTTACAGTATACGATCGTTATTTTTCTGAACATCCATTTGTAAATAATGTTTTTGGATTCATTTAAATAATATGGGATTCTATTAAAGGAACATTAATTTATTAAACCACTTATAACATAAATATGCATCAAGGGTGAAATTCATTTTAATGGGGGTATAATGTGACACCCACTTTTTTTGGTTATTTTTTTTGAGTTAATTTAATATTTTTTATATTATTCATTTACACAACATTTAATATCGATTTATTATATGAAATCACTAATTGTATGTTTCATTATTAACAACAACATGTTACATATATGCCACTTGAAAATAATAGATTAATATTTAGTACACATAATAATGTGTTTGGAAGATGTTACCCATAATGTAAAGTTCCTTGAATATATTTCATCACAAAAATGGAATATTTTACAAAACTATAATGTAATATTAATATAGTAGTTAGAATATAATTTCAATTACAACATATCCATTAGATGGGATGTTACTAAAAAAATTAAAATATGGTTGAAAATATTATTTACACATGTAAATAAAATTACTGTTATTGTAACTAATTATTTAGAAATAAAATTAATAACTATTTTAAAATAATTAAATCCTATTTCTAAGAAAACTATTCCTCTATGTACAAATACCATTTTACCTAAAAATATTAAAAAAATAAATTTTGAGTATTTTATTGATAAAAGTTTTATATTACATATTTAATTAATGTGTTTTGATACAAATCTTATCAACATGATAAGAATAAAATAATATTTAATTTAATTTGAAGAATATAAAGATGTTATTTTCAAAATGGTAATTTTAACACACTTTAATGCATATCCCTTTTAAATTCTAATTTCAAACAGCTTTATAATTGTTTTTGTCAAAAAAACATGATTTGAACAAGAATTTCATTATTATATTTGATAATCTTCTTCATTTTTCTATGATGTTCTTTTTCATGAATATAAAAAAGACAAAATATTAATTGAAAAATTAGTTTTCATATAATGTAATTACACTTTTAAATTATATTTGGAATATATTTTAATGGTAATTTTTTTTTAAATTATACAGAAACAAATAGAATTTAGCTTATTGGAATCAATTTCACATTTATATTTATATAAAAACAGTACACTATTTTAGACATTTTCACATTAAATAAACCGTCTGTTTCATCCCATTTGGGGGATTAATTTTAAATTAATCATTTAAAATTATATTATTATATATTGGAAAATTGATTAAATATTTTACATTATATGAATATATAATGTCCAATATGGTCAATATAGTTTTTCACCACAAATATTAGTTAAGGTGATTTATATTAATTAGAATTTTTAAGGTAAAAAGAATATTACATTATGTATAATATTTATTTTTAGGGACCAAATAACCTAGACAAATGACCAATAAATATTTTATGTACATATATACACCAAGTACCATAAGGGATAAAGTAGATAAAATTATTGGAGGAACATGATGTAAGAGATACCTCTCAACTATTTTATCAATTTTATATTTACATGAAGGTCACTCCACAATAAATGTGCACCAGCCCCCAAGCTAATTGAAACTTATAAAACCCTTTAATCACCAAATCATGTAAAATATCTCCCCAACATACATATATTCATATTAAATATATAAAATTGGGCATAAATTCAACAAATAATGTTCTTTGGTTAAAATTAAAATGAGTTTACAAAATGATATATAAAATCCCCGGAAAAGTTGTTTTATTTTTTAACCAGAAGCGCATAAATTCATCTTACTCAATTAATATTTAATAAATTAGTGTAATAAATATAATAATCTATTTTTATGTTATAGTTTACACCTATACTCAAATGTACATCCATCAAATGGGATATTCAATCATTGTTCATGTGTACGACGCACAACTACCTCATGGAAAAATGTTGTTCATTCATCCATTTATATATTTCATGGTTGGAAATAATGATTATATTTATATTTTAATATTATATATATAAATATATGGTTTTTATCATTTATTTATTCTTATGTAATATTTATATGTCATTATTATAATTTATCCTTGCTCTCTATTTAATTGAAATACAATAACTTCATTTGTGGACATCAGGACTACCACCAACTCAATGCAATGTGATTACTTCACATTTTAGAATGAATTTATTAAGAATGTGATTATTTAAAATATATTATTTATATGACATTAAATTTTACATAAAAAATAATATAGATATACATATAGATATCTTTATATATGTAATGTTTTAATAATATGATAAAAATTGGACAAAGTGTTCATGCCTACAAACGACATACCGTCTGCTTGAACATTTTATTTAAATTATTAATTATATATTTTATAAACTATTATAAATAAATATATAATGAAATTTTGTGATATTTATTAAATTTATTAATCCCTATAAACATGGTCATCATGATCGTAGTATGAAAACCATGAATTGCATGCCAAATCATGTACAAAAAACAAATCTCTCATTACTAGAATGATAATATATACATGTCATTGTTTATAAATGGTTAATATAAGGTCATGATAAGATAATTTATTTTTTGATATATATAAAGATTTTTATGTGGTAGATGTGATTTAATTATTGTATTAATACATTTGTTTTTGATGAGAAAAATGAAAAATAAAGACTTAATTTTTTGTGGGGGTATATAACGAACCTGATTATATAATATTATCATTATATTAAAAGTTATTTTTAATTAAATAAATATATATATATATATATATATATTTGAACTTTCATTCATGGGTTTTTTTTGTTTTAATATTACCAAATCAGTAATGTATATACTTATTTTTCATAATTTGAGACACATTCCATGTGAGGAACCAATATTCTTATAAAATGTTAATAAATTAACCATTTACATTTTATCTTATAAATTTATTTATATTAAAGATATTTTATACATTATGTAATATTATTTATTCATGGTTATTACGAAACAATGTAATCAAATTGGTAATAGTTTATTTCTACAATAACATTATTTATCATAATTATTTATGATGAAGAATCCATTGATGAAATATTATGAGCTATATATCAAAACAAATGATCATTTTTATCTATTATGAATTCATTATATCTTTTAATGATGGTAAATTTTTACCACGATTTTGTACTTATGATAACTATGAATGTATTTTTATGAAAATTTTAATTTATCTCACTCATCGGTTAGAAATTTTTTTTTACTATACCATGATTTTTAAATTTTTTTGTATATTTATTAATATTAAATTATTTTATTTCTAATAATTTTTTCCCATATTATACCATAATAAATGGTTGTTTTAAAAATGATTAGTCAGTTCATTTATTGGATCGAGGAACATTGATAAACTTTTTAGGGTGAAAAGAATACTCGACATGATTGTATTTATCCACAAACATGAATATCATTTACAAAAATATTACTTTTCATGTTTAATAGTTTAAATTTCTAATGGAAAACACTTTTCCCGCTATTCTATATATTCATTATCATTATTATTTTTCATTGAAAAAGAATTCCAAAATTTATTATGTTCTTGAAGTGTTTTTAATCATTTTATATGTCTACTTTATAGGTTTTCAAATCTATTTTAAAATATATTTTTTAAAAAAATGATTTTATAATGATTTTATATTGGTTTAATGAAAGGGGAATAAAAAATTATTTTATATAGCATCAACACATTTCTTTTCAAAATGTTTTCAAGATTCTATTACATATTTTTATAGAAAATGGATTTCAAAGTGTTTTCAAGATTCTTTTATATGAATTCAATGTATAAGGTTTTCAATGTATTCCCATGATTCCCTTAAATGTTTTCAAATCCAATGGTTTTTAAAATGTCCTTATTCTCCATTTATATTTTTTGAATATAAACAATTTCAAATTGTTCTCTGGATACCATTATATGTTTTCATGGTTATTTTCAATAAAATGATTTTCCTAATGTTTTATATCATTAAATGTTTTTTTTCAAAGAACATAGAATATTTTTTTTGATGAATGATTTTAAATTAATTATCAAAAAAAATTCCCATCTAAGATGCAATCTATTGGTTTTACTCATGACTTGATAGAGATATGAACCAAGGGTTACATTCATATTATAAACTTGAATGGTTTGGATTTTTAAGGAATGATGTTTATGAAACCTATTTCTCTTTAAAAGGATATATGTTTATGAAACATATTTATCATTAATGGTTTATATGTATAGAAAATAAATTTCTCATTCATTGGATATATGCATATGAAACCCTCTTCCTTATATGGATCATGCTCTGTTGAAATTGTTATGATACTTACCAAATTTTTATAGGTTATGATATTTAGAGTTGTTTTGTATCCTATTTAGTTTCTTGTGTTATGATATTATTTCCTATGATATTGTGGAACATGTATGTATAATTTCATTATGATATGGTTGGGACGTATATATCCCTCAAATTTATTGGGTATTGATTTATATCTCATGTTATAGAGATTACTATAATTGGTAGTGAAATCAGATTAGTTATGGTCATTGTCTGATAATATCATCTTGGGAGTGAACCCCGATACCTATGATTATCATGGGATTGAACAATGTCAACCAATATGGGATGAATGTGAGCCCATTCTATTAAAATGGTCTAGTAATTAATTTTTTACTACTATGTAAATATTTTGAAATTATTATTTATATACCAAATATTTTACGACTTATTACTAAGTAATGATCTAATGGATTATGCTCATGGTTCTCTTATGATCTATGTATTATTAATTGAAAATATTTATTAAATCCATAATAAATATAATATTTGATATATAGGGTCTGATATTCCAATGTCATTCTCAAGATTTCAAACCCTTATTATCTTATCTTGGTTATGTTTCTACTTTATAAACCATTACTGGGTATATGAGATCAGAATTTATTATGTTTATTTTCACCATGTTATTATTAATGGTTTTTTTGGTGAAGTAATAAAGGGGAAAATCTTTTCAGAAAAAACAGTGATCATTCTCCATGATATATAATTTTCTGTCATTCTGTAAAAGACGTAAAAGTGTTATGGTCCTCAATAATGTACTTTTTTAATGATCTAAATTTTAATATAAATTGTTGTAATATCCATTTATGTTATGTCTAGGTCTTTATTGGAACTATAATTATATTTACCTATAATGCATTGGCTAAATACAAATATATCATCATTAATTTTTTTTTGTGAGTTTATCTGTTTTATTCACTAAAAGAAGTAGATAAGGATGTGAAATCCTATAAGGATAATATGTAGTGATGACTAATCTATTAATGTATGGGATATAGGTTTTTACTCATCATCCACTGTGATTTTATGGTCTCATTAGATAAACACAACTTATTATATGGTTTTGATTCATATGATCATGACACAATCAAATGAAATATTTTGATACTTAATATATCAACAATAGATCGTGATTTATTTATAAGGATTTATCACACTTATGATTCATGTATTTTTAAATTATATTTTTAAATAAAATGGAATGTCTTTAAGATATATGTCAGATTGAGTACAAATATTGTTAGGGATATTCAATATATCAAGCCCTTATGCATATATTAGGATATTATATGATCATCGATTTATATCCACCCATGTTTATTCTTATTATACATTTAATATAATCTATTATTATGATTCCTTTTTAAATTTTATGAATAAAGTTTCTATATAGGGTATTTTTAAAAATTCATAATGTGGGAAATATAATATGGCATGGGATAATGAAACTAACTATTTAAGATGAATAATTTTCCAGTCTCCTAATACAATAATCCACTACAATTATGGCACTAATGATAATGTTATGTATTTAAAATTCATCTAAAATTTTGTAATATATATTTCATAAAGGACTGAGAGGATATATTTATTTATCCATGAGGTGTTTAATTGAACATTTCATATTATGAGTAGAAAAAATTATTAAAACCATGTTAATTAGTATATGTATAATATATCATACAATTTTTTTATTAACCATATTAAATAGTTGTTAAACAAATTATCCAATTGATTGATATGAAGGTATCATGATTTAGACACCATTAATGTTATTTTTCATGGGAACCCACTCTCATTGACAACACATTATGGTAATAATATCCATTTAGGTTTTGTAAATGATTGATGCTAGAAAATTAAATATTTTGTTTCGATAGGTATGATCAAATATCGAATAATTTATATTGATGGTAGTTATATGATATAAATTATAAAATGAAATGTATCATCAAATAATAATTTCAATCCTAAATAACTAGATAATGAGTTAGTGGTAAATAATTCCAATAGTATAATGGTTTCATCTAATTTTTCTCACTCCTTTATGACTGATGTTTGTTAGAATATTTTTCTGAAAAAGATTTTTATACCCAATTTAGTTTAATTTTATATGAATATAATCATGGGTTGTATTTATTTATATAACACAAATAAAAATTTTCATGGATATAAAGTCAGCTTTTATATTCCAAATGAACATATGATAATTTATTAGTTTAAGGATGAATACAAACAAGTAATAGAAATTAATTATATATTATGGGTTTTAATTCCAATATATGAATGGTACATATCAAATTTTATTTGGGATAGAATAAGTATTGAGGAAATTCATTATTAATGGTTATTTTCTTATGTCTATCTATATGATTTTAGTAGTATTTCTGTCAATTTTGATTTTTATATTTCAATATAAATCATACATCGTGCCACACTAATATCTATGAATCATTAAAGAATATTCCAAATGTTTTTTTATAAATTGAGGAATAAAATCCAATAATAAAATTATATAGAATTTAAACATTTAATGATATTGGGTTATTATATAGGTACAAATGCTTTTTTCTAAGCCAAACTACTTTTAAATAATATCTTTTTACTAAGGTTCATTCCATGGGACAATTAGATTAATTTTGGAATGGAATAGGTAATATGGTATAATAATATTTATAGTCTAGATACAAACTATGTAATTGGAATATAATATCTTTCTTCCTTACGTGATTATTAATGGAATAGGTAAGACTATTCATGGTATGAAAGTTTTTTGCCATTGTAGGAAGATCCTTAGCATCAATCGACCACTAAATAATTTAAAAAATGTGTAAATTACATATAATAGTTTTAAAAAAATAGGTAGGATCAATATTTTTCAACAAATCCTCACCTATCCATTTTCTTAGGAACATAAATCCCCTTTGAATACTTAATCATGTCCTGGAACCTTTTGAGTGACACATACTCTATTTCATCTGTCGTCAGTCTCGTTGGATAAATATCACTAGGTTATATATTCCACCTATTTATTTCTTTATTTATCATGGTATCAGTAATCCTAACATGGTGTGGTCTAATGTGCCTTATTTATAGGGTTTTCGTACGTTCTTCATTTTTCTCTTGATATGGACTGAATCATAGTTTTATATTGTACGGTTTATCTACTATGGACCTACGATATTTGGATTAATATCATTACATTAGAATTTAGTGTTTTATTTTGTTATATTATATTTCTACAGATATAAGAATTCTTAAAGTTATCATTTTGTTAATTTTTTAATTTATAATTATTATTTGGGAACAGTTTTGGTTTCTCACTAAAATCATTATTTTTTGAGGATTTTACCTAACCTCGACCACCCAAGGGGTGTGACTCTTTTTTTTATTCTAAATGTGGGCTGTATGTTTTATTTACTAGACTGAAGAAAATAATTATTCATTTATATATACATTTAAATAATATATTATTAGACAGTTTTACTCATTTTACATGTGATAAAATGATGTCATTCAATTTAATTTCTGAAATGGATATTATATAAATTTTATTATTTAGTGGGAAGAGGCATCATATTTAATTGATTATGAATTAATAAATGAAATGATATAATGATTTGAATTGTTATTGGTTTCCTTGTATTTAATTCCTTGGTCACTAATACTATTAGATGTCACAGTCCTTTCCCCAATTGATCTTGATTGTGGTAGTGGAACCCTTTGATAATATTTTTCCTTGGGTGTTTATTTCGCAAGAGTCCTTGGGACTTTATACCTCTTTGATATGGATTCCAAGGAATCATATTGGGAATTTTTGGTTAAAATGGTCCTTTGAATACACTTGGGTATTTACCAAGTTTCCATCAATATTCTCCTGGGACTCAACATGTATGCATTGTTCTTCTATTCCATTGATTTGACCCTTAATTGTCTAACAATTATTATTACATGATGCAACCATAGTGGATGTATTAATTGTATTTCAAGTTCATAATCATTGATATATATATATATATATTTAATTATATGTCATTGTAATGGTATTTGTTGAAAAATCGTTATATGTTTTGGAAATGTTCTAATATTTCAAAAATTTTATCGATACAGTTGGTATGGATATTTGACTCTACTGGGATGAATGTGAAGATTAATATTTTGGTATTCATTATGCATATGCCCTTGTTTTGGGATATTGACAAATATTGTAGGTATACATGTTTGGATGAACATTTTTACATTACATTATATCATATTAATTTTCTACATTACATTTATTACTTTGAAACGTTGATAGATTTCACACTACTTTTATTTATACAGCATAAACTGAATTTAATATTGACACTATAGGTGGTGGACAACTTAGTGGAAACCTACACCCTATTCAGGGCACATGTAGGTTCATAGAAATTATGCATGTATTTTGGTAGGTACCCGTTCAAGTGACTATAGTACAATTCCTGATTAGTGTTATGAATTTGAGAAGGGGAGAACATCAATGTACTAGGGGTTGTGATAATATCTCATATAGAATAATATATTGTTCTAATGGGTATTTTGAATCATCTAGTTCAATAATTTAAGTATACTAGTTTTTTTATGTGTAGATATATTAAATTATTATCATTAGCCTATGAGTTTAAATTGGGAATTGTTTAATTTTTTCATGTCATGGAACATTGTATTGTATTTGGATGATTTACATCATCTAATATTGAATGTTTAATTATGATGTGATACTCTTTGAGAAGTGAAAATATTCACCCAATATACACATAATAGTCCCTCTCATATAGATGGTAGCCTCTGGCATTTGGGTAGATGCTCTTGAGGCCATGTGACCCACCGGATCGGGGGACTATATAGTGGCTTCTTTGTCCTGGATTTATAAAGTTGAATCATATAAATTAATTTCTTATTGTCATACTATATTGAGAAAATAAACATTTTTTAAGATGTTAATATAATTTAGTAATATTTTCGTCCAGGGAGTAGCTAAAACCTTGTTGAGGAGAAATCCAAATTTCATGGAATGCAATTTTCATATTTTTGGATTTTTCCTATTAAAGATGATTTTATTTAACTATTGGGAGAAAAACTAGTGGATTGATGTTTATTGGGACTTTTTTCTTTCTACCTAATGAGATTATAGTATTTTTATCATGTATCATTTTTGTAACATTGTATAATTATTATTCCATTCAGTATGAAATTCAATATCTGAAGCATTGTTTAACAACCTGACATATTGGTATATTCCTTGTGTAATATAAATACTTTTTAATAAATTATTTTTTCAAAGGATTGTGAAACATCGTTGGTACAAAGTGTTATTTCCCTAACATAAACTATTTTTTTCATAATTAGTCTACCAATGACACCCTAATTAGATAATTATGGCATGTTGAGTCATGGACCATTGGTTGCATGTAATGGAATGCATTATGGATTGGATTATACGGACACCATATTTAGGATTACAAGTTGTATGACACCTCATGGATATGAACTCTTGAACATATAGGTTCAATAATTAAATATTAATTATGCTACATATTAAAATTAAAATTGAAATTTACATGTTGAAATGGAGAACTTGACCTCAACCCGAAAATATAGTAGGATGTGTCACTCTAACATTTTTTGACCATTTATTATACCAACAAATGGATTTAAGATATGTATATGGTTAATGGATTGATTTTATGTATTTTTTACCTATACTAGTATTTAGACGATTATTATTTTATTATTTATCTTTTCAAAAATGTGTGTTTGGAGTTGTAGGGACATGCCCCCATCGAGTCCTCTAATCATATACTATTAGGGTGTTAACAACCTTGATCCATGTTTAGTGTCCCATATGCTACCAGTGTATCCTAATACAGTTACTAAATTTTATTCAAAAATTATATTTGATATGGGTGTTGAGTTATAGTTCCCTAATCAGTTTTTAAGCTATATGAGGAATTTCTTAGGAGCAGTGCACACTAACTTTTTATGAATGAGTTGAAACATTTGTTCGAGGAGTATCATACTCCCACATTTTTAGATCACGATTTTTCACAAGATATAGAGATGTGTCATGATATTATATGTTTTCTTTGTGATTATATAAAAACATCCTAATAGGATAATTAAAATTGTGACTTATATTCTTCAAAGATAAACAATGTTCTAGTGGGATGTTATGAACTATGATGGATTGATGTCAGTAATGGTCTGGGATGATTTTGAAAATAGGTTCAATGAAAAAATTTCCATGAGACTATGAGAGAATTTAGGGAAGAATATTATATGTGTTTAGAGTAGTTTGCTAATATAAGGACCCAACCTTATTAAATTACATAATATTGAATTTCATCAAAAAATCAAATCCTTTCATATTTAAGATCATATCAAGTTTAGAGATTCAGAGAATTGGGATATAATACATACTTCATATTACACAATAATACAGTCCATATACCAAAAAAATATCCATTTCTTCCATAATTTAATACTTTTCAAATAAATCAAGTTTTCTTTGACAAATATTCATAACATTTAAAATGGATTCCTTCTTTGTCTTAAACATCCTTATAACCAGTGAAAATTATTTAAAAAAATGGGATGTATATGAGAATTCCACAAAACATAAAAGAAATAAATTGAACCATATATGTATCTTTAGGAATTATATACATAATATTTTAACCCCCTCAACAACCATATAATTTGTAACCCTCATGGATACCATACAATTTATCCCTTGTGGCTAACTATTTGTGTAACCATTGTAGTTACACATGTTGTTACCATACAACCGACCTCCATAATATAGATACCCATTGCATTGGAGGGTGATATAGGTCCCACCATTAATCATAAAAAATTCCTATTAAGGAAAAAAATAATCATCCAACATGAATAATTTCATAATAACGATGATTTAGAATTTTGTAAAATTGATTCTTAAAGGTGAATTTAACAAAAAAAAGTCCCCTTCCAAATATCCTTTAATTGAAGTGATACATAATATAGTTGATGGAAGAATTATATAAACTATAAATTAACATAAATTAACATACTATAAAAAAAATATTCATCACAAAAAACACATTATTATCACATAAATAAGGAAGTATATGGTTAATAACAACATTGGAAATTAGGTTAAAAATTCCCTTACCTCAGGTTTTTTATACATTAATATTGTTTAAAATTCATATATAATAGTTAAAAATAAAAAAAAATTATAAAAACATTTTCATGTTTATAACATCTTATATGATCACTTTATAACCTCATTTCACCCTTTTGTTAATAGTAGTTTGTTCCTTCCATTTTTTCGGGAGAGTTAATTAAATGATTTACATATAATTTAGTGATAACATAAATAATTTTTTTATATATGATGATGAGTCATTAGTTAAAACATTAATGATATTTTTTAGAAAAATTTTGGGGGTTACTCTATAATAATGAACTTGATTCATTATATACCTTAATTGCATTCATAATTGTTCACTTCAAATCATAAAATAAGTTAAATAATACACTAAAAATTTTATTTCATCCCTTAAATTGTTTTTATGATCATATTTAAAGAATGTAATAGAAATTTAAAGCACATTTTCCACAACTTTATTAAATAACACGTCAAGAATGGTGTTTTTATTTTTTAGAATAAGTGAATCTGTAGAGGAATAATGATAATGAATTATTTACACAAAATAAAATTATAGAAAAATATGATTATCTAGATTTCATACCTTCTAGATAAAATAATGGTAAGATATTATTAGAAAACAAAGGAACTAAAAAGTAAACACATGAAAAAAATGTTGTGGATTCATAGCTCTAGATCTCTTTTCTATGAGATCCTCCTTAAGGCCCTTGGGTTTGGAATTTTATTTAGACAAGAAGGTATTTTTTGTGGTAAAGATCCATGGGGAGAGGATTTGATAAAACATGTACAATGATTAATTCTTGAGAAGTGTTATATGAAGTAGGGAATGATGGTGGAATTTAAGGTGGAGGATAGGGGTATTATGCACTATTCTAATCATTATTTTGATGTTTTTCCATAACAATGAAATCTTCATTATTTAGTAAAAATACTAAATAGATCATGTGAGTTAAAAAAAAGAAGACATACATTAGCCATTTTGCCAAAATAGTGTATTTATCTAATAATTTGAATATACAGTATTTTACTGTCTTTTATTATTCAAAACGAATTTAAGAGTTTCAATAAAAAAATCCAAATAATTACCATAACCATACTTTTATGTGTAGAATTAAAACATAAACTCAGTGTTTTATAATATTTTTCTAAATATGATAATTTTTATTTTTATATAAATTCATACATTATTAAAAAATTGACATTTTTTTAACTATAAATCATTTTATATCACCTCGAAAAAATTATCATGATTTCCTTATAATAATACCATAAGACAAAAAATTTATAATAAAAATTAATATTCATTAGGGACATATTACTATTCATATTACTAATTATAAGGGTATGTTACTATTCACCAAAATTCATGTTGGTTCCGTCAGACTCCAAGTAAATTTTTGATCACAATAGTATATGAATATTTTTCAAAATTTGGAACATAAAAGTGGAGAAAATTAAGATTAATAGATAGGTATAACTATCTACTGAAAGTAAGAATTCATGCAGAGTAATTTATTTTCTAAACATAAAGGTGTGACATTATCCCCATATTTAGGAAATTTCATCCCCATAATTTTATTAACTTTTCAAACAAGTGTCGGTGGATTTCGGTCCTTATATTTTCAGATTCCAATGTTGTTTCATAAAAAATTTGATTTATCTAAAAAACCATTTCATGGTATATTTATTTAGTCTGAAATATATATTACCATCAATAAAGAATCCAAAATTGATTCTCTTTATAAGAATGTTTTTATTCCAGCTAAACTGATTCTGGGTTTAAGAAATGAGATGAATCTAGAACATATATTCTCCACAACTAAACATGAAAAACATTTTGTACCTGAGAAAAACTCGGAAGAAAATATACTTGTTAGGTTATTTTTCCAACATTATCCTTGATATTAAGGCCCAATGAACTATTGACTTTTCTTTCCTTTATTACCAAAATGCACAACAATTTTCAATATTGATATTCTATGAAAAACATTACAACATTCCTGAAAAAAAATGCTCTTCCTCTTGTTGTCGGTATAACATTTATGCCTTCTCTGAGCTATCCTCATGGGTTTCCAGAACATCTTCACTATAATATCCACTTACTCTTCTAATTATAGTCCCATTAACTTCCTTTCAATGATTTCATCACAAAAAATAAGAGTTCAACACAACTTTACATTAAATTTATAAAAAGGATTCATTTGTATACTAGAATAAAACTGTTATGATAAGAAAAAACAACTAAAGAAATATGTTGATCACATATTCCCTGGTAGTATATTTAAAAAGGTCAAATAATATCTTCTAATGTATGATTTTTTTGTCAAGACAACTCATCTTGTTAAGGATGAATATATATACTGAAATTTTATTTGGTTCTCATTGAATTTTGAAGGCCCTTTAAAAAAATAAATGTGAGAATAAGATCTTGATCAAATACAATAGAAAGTGGAACTTCATGTAACCTAACAATATCTTTGAGGTATAGTTGAGAATGATAATCCAAAAAAAAATTTATCTTGAATAAAGAAGAAATGTGAATATTTAGTATGTCAACCAATAATAATCCAAATCAAATCGTTTCCTATAAACTATTTCCTAGACCCACCATGAAGTCCATTGATAAATTTTCTCATCTCCACATTTTCACTGGAAAATCCTAATGCATCAAATTTAGTAATTTCCCCAATACTATAACATGTTGACATGTCAAGCATTTCACAGAAAAATATAAAATATCCCCTTTCATTCCATCCCCCAGTAGTACAACCCAAGGTCTCTATACATATTAGTGCTACCAACATTAACTGAAAATGAGAATTATGAACTTGAAAAAATAAATCATTCATAAAATGGGATTGAAAAGGAATACAAAATCATTTTCCAAATATCTAAACATAATCATTATCATTTTTAAATTATAGAAACAAAATCATTTTAACCAATTCTACATTTTTCTATAGCTCACAGTCATCCATCTGTGCATGCATAATTTTGTATAATAATGATGACAATAATGAATCCAAAAACAAAACTTGTGTATTTCTTTCACCAATAGCTTTTAAGCCAAAATAATTCAAATTATTAATCAAGGAATCATGTTCCAAATGAAACATGGTTAATGATGCATGATGTTATCGACTCAAGCCATATGACACCTTTTTTCAATGATGGTAATTGATCGTGGAATCATAATCCTTTATTAGATCAACCCATCTTCATTTCCTCATGTTTAATTCCTTCTATGTTAATATATACAACATACATTTATGGTCATTATATATTTGACATTTGGATATGTATTAATGGTGACTTCAAATTTTAAATTAGTAACCCATATCTATTAACTCAAATCATGTGTGGGATATTTTAACTCATATATATTTTAGTTTTCATGAAGAATAAGTAATTACGTGATTATTCTGCATCAAAATACAACCAGGTCCCTTTCAATGAAGCATCACTATAGATAAAAAACTCAATATTTCAAGTAGGTAAGGATACAATGGGAGTTTTCTCCAATATAAAATTATTCTCTTGAAAACAAACAACAAGTTATTATATGTAATGAAATTAGCCCCATTTCGTGTAATTGTATTTATCAGTCTAGAAAACGGTACAATTTTTTTTAAAAAGTTATTAAGAACCTGCTAATCCCAAAAAATAATGAATTTTTGTAACATTTTATGTTCACTATAATTCATTAACATCTTTTATTTCGGCAGAATCAAATTTTATTCCATCCTTATTTACAATTTCACCATGATATTTAATCGATTTCAACCAAAAATCAAACTTTCTAAATTTTCCATAATTTATCTTTGTTTACATTATGGTTTTCAAAACAACCCATAAATGATTTTCATGATCCACATTACTCTTAGAAAATACCATAATTTCATATATGAATAAATCCTTATACATATCCAAGAACTCATGAAATATTCTATTCATAAGATCCCTAAAACAAAGAGGTACATTAGTTAACCCAAACAACATAACAACAAATTCTTAATTCCCATATCAAGTATGAAAATCTATTTTTGATATTTCATCCTCCTTATCCATTATCGGAGGGTATATAGATGTCATTTAATTCTAAGAAATGTACTAATCTCCACAGGGAAGATAAAAAAACTCATCGACATGAGGAAAATGATAATTTTTTAATAGTTCTGTTTTTTAATTCATTGTAATCAATGAAAAGTCTCATTGAACCATCTATATTTTTACCGAAAAAGTGAGGAGAAACCCATGGTGAACTGCTAGGATGAATGAAGCCTTTATAAAGTAACAACTGCAACTAATTTTTCAATTCAATAAGTTCTAATTGAGCCATTCTATATGGTGGTTTTTCAATTGGTATAACATTAGGGACGAATTCAATTGTGAATTCGTCTTCTAGATTGGGTATGAAACTGGGTAACTAATCAAAAAAACATCAAGTTATTCACATAAAACTAGAACATGACAAATCTGAATTATTTTATTATTTTCGACAATATTATCAAAATTACATTCACTTCCATCTTTCAATAGTTTCTTAGATTCCTAAAACGTTTTATATTATATGGGTTAATTATTTTATACAAAATGAAACTCATTATAAAAAACAACATCCATAGCTCTATTACCAATCATTGATTTATAAATATAAATCCAATCCATTACCTGAATGAAATAAAACTCAATAATGGGAAAAATAACAATGTCTACTGGTAAAGTATTTCCATAGACCATAATAGAAAGATTATTATAATTCATATATCTATAATATATTCCCCTAGTGTTTTAATGGTATGTTTTAGTCTCATTTGTTGAGGTGATATTTCTAATTAACACAAAATTTTATCCGAAATAAAAGAACATGTAGAACCTATATCAAACAAAACATTATAAAAATCATTTCAAACAATCCATGTACTTGATTCAACTTCATTGGATGGACGGACGTCTACTGACATAGTCACAAAGGGTCTCACTACATCATTTTTGCATATAGTCTAGCTTTTTTCATTATTCGAATCTCACTTTTTGAAGGCATTTTTAAAATGACCAATCTCACCACATCTGAAGCACATTAATTATTTTTATCACAATCAGTTCAAGGATCATTTTCATTAAAATCATAGGACATATTTCCAAACATACCACATTGAAAAAAATACCTAGTTTTGGTAAGGCATTCCCTAGGGTGCTTTTTCCACAATTTTAAATAATTTGAAACTGGACTTTCATATCATCCAATTACTTTGATTGATGCTTACCCATCACATTTCATCTTTACATCTTATACTTGTTGTCAAGGTGAACATGATCAATAAAAAGATCCATTTATACTCTCTCATCACATTAGAAAGGTAATGTCTCATAATTTCAATGTAATTTTATATGTGGAATTATTTCGAGATTGTGAAATCCGATGGTACCTGATTCTAATGCCTATAGTGCATGGAATGATCTGTCCAAAAAAATTATGATTTAAATAGAGCATGAGAGAAGTTTTCTGAAAATGTATAATAACACATTAACAGGTTCCCAGATCCGAAATATGAGGGCACCATTGCATTCAAGATGGCATGTTTAGCCTAGGCGTGAGTAAAATTTTGTCGACATAAGCCCTCAGTGAGAAAACCAAATAATGGAATAACCGTAAATAAAATAATTATATTATATTATATTAATTTTCAATGGCTTATAACTCTCAAAAGGTGACTCGGATTGGAAATACGAGACCTCACAGATCTCATCAGTGTATTATTTTTTTAGGTAGATAGTAACATTGGCAGATGCAGGCTTCTAGTGGATGTTAGTTTTTGGCCGTAAATAAAATCAGTAAGAAACAATTATTTTATTGTAAAATCCTTAACATATAAATGAAATGATGGATTGAAAAAACAAGAGTACCATTGAGATCGGGAGATGTTTTTTCCCATAGCTGGAGAACAACCACGACCAACGTGGGTCGAGGGTGACTGTTAATAATTTCCTAACTTTTTTTATGATACATTTAGTAATCGTACAGGCGGCGAATTATATCTTTTGATATGGAAATCAAAATAAAACTCAGAGGGAACCGTTGAATCTGCAGTATCAATATTTTCTAATGGGAAGCCTAACTTTGACTGGAAAGGGTCGGAAAAAATGTTAATTGTATGGACATTACAAAAAAATAATAAAATAACATTAGGTTATTTTATTTTTTCATTGTGAACTAGTTGGACAAACGGTGCTGGGAACACATTGAAAAATCAAAACAATTTAATGGATTGACACATATATTTTATATAAACACATAATTGGGATATTTAAATTAACATATAACCACACCGTTTAGATAATTATATAGGTACATTAATTATACTCATTAATGAACCTCATTAATTGTGTGGTGTGTTGATCTTGTCCTCCCCTCTATTTAAACAAACCACACCCATGGATTTTAGGAATCTAGATAAGAACGTTTGATGAAGTACCTTGATGAATTCCACTAACCTAGAATTATGCTTTATGTGAAGGACATTGGAAGATTCAATGGGCGATGATAAGCACCAATATGAACCTTTGTACATGGACTATATTTCCTCATCCGCAGTGACTTCTAACAAACTCGAGGTAGCAGTTATATGTTTTATTCCTCCCCTTTTTACCACATTATTGAATATTATGAGTAAATAATCCAACCATCCAATGGGTTGACCTGTGTTTCTCTCCTTAACGTGGGATAATGATGTAGGGTTTCATTATAGGAGTTTTAATAATCTAATAATCCTTCCCATGTTACAATGCTAACATAGAGGGTGCGATCTGAACAAACAAGGCCCAAACCCTCTATCGAACCCATAATAGTTGTGTTCTACATGTGAAACTGGAATAAGGAATGGTATGACTACGACACACGGTGGGACTGACGACCGAGGGAGGCAGCGACCATCACATGTCGACCGCATTGAAGCGGTGCAGCGTGTTGCGGTGGAAGGCCAGGACATCGAGTCGCGAAGGATGGAAGACCTATGCCCACGGGTCTGTAGATACTGGTTCATGAAGACCAGCCTTGAGTTGTAGCACCATATGAAACCCTTGCTGCGCAGGGAAGTACATTACAGTCGAAGACCACGGAAAGAGGTTGCGGTATCGAGCCGCAGTGTAGAACGGTCCCCAGCCAGCAGGCCCGTAGTGGGCCGGTCCACCCGGATCGACCAAGAGATGTGGTGCTACCTGGTTCCATTACATTGGTGACCCAAATTTCTTCAGTTGTTCAGGAGGGGAGCATTCCCATGTTCTCAGCTTGTGTGTTGAGTGATTCGGAAGCTCGACAGGCCACGCCCAGCCGAGTTGGTCGGGCCAAACCAATGGCCCAGCTGGTAGAGACCACGGACCCTCATGCTGGACATGGCCTAGCTGAACAGGGACGATCCCAGCCGAATCCGGCCGAGTTGAGCCCATTCTGGCTGGGTCGGGTTGGTTTTTCCTTGTCGGACCAGACCCAGACCCACTTACGACCCATTTCGCTTAAATGAGCATATATCTTAAACTAGATATCCATTTGAAAAACCGTATGAGGTGCTAGAACCCTGATTACAAAGAAGTCATTTTGAGATAATCCATGTGTATCTATGATATATTTGGAGTTTCGATGTGTGGGATAGTACCTGAATCCAACCAGACCCTTGGAAATAAATGTCCTATATCTTCTAGACATAGTGTTTGGTTGACACCCCGTCTATTGGGTTGGAACCCTTATGATATGATGGATCATCGGGTTACATCCATGGGAAATTTCCTTGTGGTTGAGTTATGAAAGATTACCTAAATAGAAGAACCATGGTGTTTCTTGTAGTGAGAGTTATCATGTATACTCCTTTGACGACTCTAATCCTATTCTCTAGTAGATACGAGACTCATCACATTATGAGTGTGGGTTCGTTTTCCTCTCATATGGTTTTTTTATCATTGGATTCGGTACACCAATATAGTACTAGGGCGTGGATCCTCCATACTTAACTCACATAGATTCAGTTACTCCCCTACCAGGTAGGGTGTGGGTCCTTTATTTTAGGTGTATGATCAATCCTATCAACCTAGTTTGCGGGTCCTCCTTATGAAGAGCAACAGTAGAGTCGGTACTCCCCTACCATGCCAGGATACGGGTCCTCAAGCCTGTGGTCATTACACCCCAGACGTACTAGAGAGCAGGTCCCCCACAATGAAAAAAATACCAGAGTTATACTCCCCTACCAGGTAGGGTGAAGGTCCTCACATATGAAGTAGTACTCCCTCGTCATCGAGCAGTGATGGGGAGTGGTTCCTTCAGTGGAGTTGGAGCAGCCTCAGCTTTAGGACACAGTTACGAGGATAGGGCCCCTATACTTGATTTGATCGAGACCCATGGTAGAATTTTGTACTCCCTATATGAACTATGGTGCATGCCACATCTTAACGGGGATACTTAGATATCATGGGTTAGGAAGGAGAAGTTCACCCCCAACTTAATGCAATTTTGAGGAGAGGGCCTCTTCACTTGGATTCCCTTATTCTTGCTTTGGGTGCAAGATTTTTACTGTGAGACCTCTAGTATCAGGCACAAGAGGAAGTTCTAGCAGAATTTTCTTGATGAAGAATGCCCTTTTGGACATTATGTTATGAATGGTTGAGTTGTAGTTGATTAAGTACATCTCTCATATGGGTTCCATCAGGGACGACTAGTACATGGTGTTTTTACACCTAATACTTAGGTTACACGTTGAGCATTCATCGGAAATACTATAAATGGATTTCGGTTCCGGATTTATGTTTCTATGTGGATGAGATGAGTATATCTGGATGACCTAGGTATATGAAATGGCATATTCTTGAGTAGAAGTGATTGTGCATAATATTTGTGGTTTAATTTGTTATTGTATTGTGGTATTTTTCCTTTGTTGATTTTTGAGAGACCATCAAGAGTCTCGGGGTCCCCAACTAAGTACTGAGTTACCCACCGCATCACGGGCTTTTCCCACACGTGTTGTGTCTGGTGCAGATGTTCGAAGTTTCGATATGGGTGCCAAGGAAGAAGGGACTGATAGTTGTTACGATGATATACTTGGTGGCCTAGGTCCCAAAGGCATCTAGTAGGACAAGAAATATAGTGTATATTACATCGGCTTCTAGTATCTTCACCACTCTAACGATCTTATGGGATCTTCCACAGACGGTGTTCGGTGCCCTCTGTGTACCTTATAGTTTTCAGTTCTTTTGGTGGGATTTTATACTAGCCCGGTTACACCACTCACTTCTTTACTAGATATTTGATGCTGGTTTCCAATTACTTAGTGTTCACCTTTATGAATTGTGTTTTTTTGTGAGTGCATGTGTGTACAGGTATTCAGGGAAATTCCTCCCACTTGCATGATTACGCCTTCGACGCAAGTCACCGTCCCCAGGACATTGGGAGGCAAGCATGGGGTATGTCATGGCATGGGCCCCAGGGTATGGGCTATGAAAGGAAATTTTTATCATAACTTTTGAAATTCATGAGAGGCAAATGCCCTTTGACACCTTGGATTCTATACTGATTAAAAAAAATTCAATCAATATCCAGAATATGATTTGGAGAATCCCTCACTAGTTGGGTGAATTTTTACTTCATACACAACCACTAAATATTCCTCATCTTTCATAAATTCAATGAATTAATTCTCTATCTTATGTCACACATCCTTTAGAAAATACTTTTCAAGGAAAATATTTTTAAATTCATCCCACTATAGACCATAAATCTCCTCTCTATCCCTGCTATCTTTGACCATTGTCTACCACTAATCAGCTTCACCTAAAAAATGGAAGATGAAATGACTTGAATTTTATTTATCGAAACATCCCATAACATTACATAATTTTTCAAGATTTTTAATATGTCTTTTAGGTGATACTAGGTCATAAGAGACATTGAATGTAAGAGGGTTTAGTCTCTTAAAATGCTTTAATATCTCTATGTTCCATTGGGGTAGCTCTGGTTGTTCTCTTGCTAGATGTGATTGCCATTGATTTCTGGCCTCAGTTGACCTATTTATATCTTAATCTTATTGGTTCCAATCCCTACTATATTGGGATGAAAATTCAGAAGGATATCATTCTATCAACACCAATCCACATCAGCTTCCTTCTTTTTTCTATAGAAAATAATTTCAAAAAACATATCTCAGTCGAAGAAACATGGTACTCTTCAAATTATATATCATTTCATAGTAACCATATATTAGATAATCATTTATTGTATTAAATTAACATATTACTAACCCATGTTTAATATAAACCATCCTAGGATTCCAACTATAAGGAGTTGTCCTTATTACATTACATTATCATGAATTTTAGTAAAAAAATCACTTCCTTTCATATTCTCGATCCTTTAATGTTTAGTGTTTCATAAAATTAGGATATAATAAACAAATAACATTAAAAATCATATATATATTGTATGGAAACCAATATCTATTTCATCCAAAATGTAAATTATTTAAAATAAAAATTATTTCATGGTAAAATATTCACAACATTTAACATGGCTTCCTTCTTTTCCCTACACATCCTTATAACCTATGAAAATAATTTAAAACATTGGATTTACATAATATTTCTAAAAAAAAATATATCCATAATGTTATATTGGGTAATTACTTACATAATCATATAACCCTTTCGACCACCTAATAATATGTAACCCTCATAGTAACATTACTATTTAAACCTCATGTCTATCTTTTTGTGTAACCATCATAGTTACACATGGATAAACTATACAGACAACCTATAATATATAAATTCACATTTAATTAGAGGGAGATATAGTTCCATCCTTAATCATAAATAATTCGGATGACCTATAACATAATCATACAAAATGAATAATTTTAAAAATCATTTCTTTTGAATTTTGTAAAATAGAATTTTAATGGTGTATTTTAATGGAGGATCTCTTTCTAAATATCATATAATTGATTTTATACTTCATAGAGTGGATGAAAATTGTATATACACTATAAATAAAAATAATTTAACATAATATAAATAAAATTAATCACATAAAAATTTTTAATTCCACATAAATAATGAATTATAATATTAGCCCAACGAGTGTAAATTATGATGAAAATTATCATTCGTTGGGTTTGTCTCACATAAAAATTGTATCAACCTACTGTATAATGGTTAGAAGTGTGTTATTTGTATTTTAAATTAACATAGTCTTGTTTATAACATCTTATATGAAATTGTATGACCTCATTTCACCCATTAATTATTAGTATTTTGTTCCTTACATTATTTCAGGTGTGTTCTTTCATGATTTCCATGGATGGTTTGTATTTGATATTCTTTTCAATGGAAATGAAATACATGATGTGGAATTAAAAGATATTGATATAATTCTATAATATTGAATGATTCCATAAATAATTTGGTTATCATATATGATCATGTTTCATTGTATAAATCATTAATGATATTTTATTAGATTCTTTTTTGTGGTTCCCTGATAATCATGATCTTTGTTATTTATATAATTTAGTGTCACACATAAGAGTGAATTACAGAATATAAAATAGGATTAATAATAAATATTAAATTCTATTTCAACCATTCAAATGGATTTATGATTATCTTAGAAGGATGTAATGGAAATTGAAATCACATTGTCCTCAATTTTCATAAACGATGTATCACGAATGATGTTTTTATTTTTTAGAATCAGAGAAAGTGGGGTGGAAAAAAGATGATGAATATTTTATTAGATCATGATATAAGAAATAATATATATGAATTTATATATTTAATACATCCAAGATAAGGTAACCGGAAAATAGAACAGATTATAAAGGAATTCAAAAGACACACAAGTAAAAGGATTCTTACATCTTGATCTCTTCTCTGTGAGATCCTCTTTAAGGCCCTTGATTTTGGACATTTGGTGAGACCAGTAAGTCATAGAAATTGGGAACAGGCAAGGGTAAATGATTTTATAGAACATATAATATTTACAAGGCTTGAGAGGTGTTAATGGATATGGGGAATGAGGATGATATTTATAGTGGGGGAGAGAGGGAATTTTACATTACTATAATAATTAATTTAATATTTTCTTCGAAGATTGTGAATAGTCGGCCTTATTTTCATAAAAATTGTTAATAATTCACGTGAGTTCAAAAAAAGTGGTTATACATCATCCATGATGTAAAAAAAGTGTATTTAACTGTTAATTTGTATATAAGGTATGTTGTCGTATTTCACTATTCATCAAAAATTCAAGAATTTTAGAAAAATACCAAAAAATCAACTAAGCCATTTTTTGACAAGTAGAAATCAATAATGAGATCAATTTTTTGAAAATTATTTTCTAATTATGAATATTTTTATTTTTAAATAAAATCATACTTTATTCAAAGACTAACAATTTTAAAACTATAACTCATTGTTTATCACCTTGAAAAATTAATCATGATGTCGTTATCATAAATCCATAATACAATAAAATAATAATATAATTAACTATTCAGATGGGTCATATTATTAATAATATTACTATCCATAAAGGTATGTTACTATTCTCAAAAAATTAATTTGGTTACATCATACTAAAAATATCATTCTGATGACAATGGTAGATTACCACTCGTCAAAATTCAAAACATAGAAGTAGAAAAAATTATGTTTAATATACATATATTACTATATAATTAAAATAATGTTTCATGAATTTAAATTTAATTTAATAACCATGTTGTGCATTAATTAATGGATTTTATTGGGTATTCAGTATTCATTACATAGAAACATTATTTGGAGTCAATATACATTGTTTCTAAAATATCGAGAATGGGATGATTAATGGATGGTATCAGACTTGTTTTCCGATATTAGGTCAATGATTTTTGGTAAGATAAAATTAATAAAATTGTGAATCAATCACTAGTTACTTATTATGAACTAAGAGAATCGTTAGTGAAGAGTAGGGGAGTGCATCTTCATTACCTAGTATGAAAACTTCTAGGGGAATGAAGATACATTTTGAGAAATGGTTAACTATTCCTTTTTTATGTCTTCTATTATTTTGAACATAATCATGGGAAAATTGTAACATTCATGTTAATAATCTGTTAAAAAGTTAACATGAGAGGCCATCAATGGATAGCGTCTTTTCTATCCAAATATTGAATATTTTTTTATAGTTGTAATATTAGTGATGATATTCTATGAATCATTCAATTCATAGAAACATGACACATTGTATAGGTTGATCATTCATTAATTGTAAAATCTTCTTTTCTGATATGATTTAAATGAATGAAATGAAATTTTAATTGATTATAAAATAAATCATGACATTCTTATAACATCAAATTGTTTTTATGTTATTTAACTTATGGTATTATACATCATAAGATATCTTCCTGATATCCTTCGTAATATTAAACAATTCATTATCATCTTCAAGTCATATGAAAAAAATTCAGCATTGCACATGATAATTATTCATTGTAAGATAAATATGATCATGAGGTGAGATAATAAGATTTCACAATATCTTATTGGATTCACAATATAATATTTTATGAGTTTCATTTATGTATGATTGATTATTCTAATAATTCTATTATGTAAGAAATAGTTTACCCTAATTAACTTATGAAATAATCACACTCTTCATAATATGATATTTATGTAGTAAAAAAATAATCAACATTGAGCATTCGAATTCTATTTAAATAGAATAAAATTAATTATTCTCACAATAGAAAATAATTTTCCATGAAAATGAAAACTTCACACATTTAAGGATAAACATTTCTGGAATTAAATAAAAATAAATTGTTTTTATAAATGTAATAATGAAAATCATAAAAAAAACTTGTTGGAAAAAAATAGTGATCTTTTGACTGAAAAAAAACATAAACATGTATAAATGTTGAATAAAAACCCCAATACAATCATGTGTCAATAACTTCATCATATTTTCAATTCCTTAAGTACTACTTAATTTTCAATTCCAGGACACTACCAAGTGAAAATTATGTATTTGAATCATGTGACAATAAATATGTTGATTCGTGTTTTTATAAGAGTTATGGGAAATAAATTGTGAATGATGATATTTTTTAACTTACCAACCTGAATTTTATTAGAATAAAGAAAACTATCATATTAAACGAGATTATGGGTGAAAATATATGTCCCACAAACCCAATTGGAATTATGAGTTCTTGATTGTGTAGGAACATATCAACCCTCGTGATATTAGTCATGTCAGATGAACACTAAAATACTAAAAATTTCATTTATCCTCCCCTCACCGATGAAGGTTAATGTGAATATTGTCTCTCATTATCACTTTATTTCCAATATACCCCAACGAAATCAAATGATTCAAAAAAAATACATTGTATCACCGATGGATATCATTGACTCCTCTACTTCATCCTCATGAAATTGGAATATTGTAAATTACTCAAACTACAAGGACTCATATATATCATCCAACTATACTCTAACATTCACAAATGAATTGGAATATGAGTTGGCATAGTACGATGAAGTTGATGATGATTAATTCATCTAGTAATCCCCTATAAAATATAAATAATGCATCTCTACCACGATAGATGATATTCTAATGAATAAATAGTAACTATAGTGAATCTATGATCAAACATAATTAGTGAGGCCATGTCCCTTGATGAATTATAATTATATTACGATTTCATTTAAAACACTAATATATATCCATCAGGGATTACAAAAAATGTAATTACTTAATCCTAATATAACCACCCACCATCGAGTCTCTATGAAAATATGCATGGTAAAAAGTAGAGGGCTATATGAACACATCCAACAATTTCTCTCAAAGTAAAAGATAGGGCTGATGGAATCATCATGTCTGCCTTCATTGAAGAAGTATTATACAAAAGGATTATCTCTAATATTTTCATTGTGACTAACATGATTTTATATATCCTTTTATTCTTCCATTTTAGGGATCTTAACTAGTACTATATAAAAGATGACATCCATAATCAAATTAAGAAACCATTGATCAATGTAATAATTGGTTACTAAAACCCCTCCTTCATGGAGTGTTATTCAAGATACGAATATTTTTGAATGGACCCAAATAATGAATAACACATTTCATTTGGGGAAACCCAGTGATTATACTAATATCAGTTTATTACCTATTTTCTACAGAATGCTGGTACTACATCAAAACATTTCATGCATCACATCATAAAATAAATATTATTAATCTTAATCTACATCTATGTTGATGATATGGTAGTGAAATTTAAACCATGTTCTGACCATTATGATGACATAGAGATATTTTCCAACAAGGTATGAAAACATATCCTCAAACCATCCCCATAAAGGGTAGTTTTGATGTTACCTCAGAGATGTATCTTAGATTTTTGGTAAGCTATAAATGCCCAAAATTTTATCCATTGATTTAAAATTCTATCATTGACATGTCACATCATAAAAAAAACCATGTGTATTTGAGATGACTCCATTGACACCACAACTATATTTGAAACATTATAGTGAATCTAGATGTAATGTGTTTACCCCTAAACATGTTGATAGAAAAGGCGGTCACTTTTCATTGGACTAATTACTGAAATGAAGAATTTTAAATTCATAATAAATATCTTTTTTTCTCTACAATTATTGATTCAATAAGTCAAATAGTATCTACACATTTAATATATGTTAAATTTAGAATGATGAATTGGTGCCTTAGTCACATAAAACATGACATTGAAATGAATTAACCTATTTCATCAAAATCATAGCATGATATTTAAAAAAATACTAAGATATCAACCTGTAATTTGTGACATTAATATTTATGGTTCGAAAACAAAGGAACTACCTAAATCCCCATAAGGTTTATTTTTCCTCTAAAAATGTTATTCCCTAATACATTCTCAACCATCATAACTTTTTTGGTTGTTTGGAATGATATAATTTCCTATTTTAGATCCTTTAAATTTGATTAAAAGAAAGTATGAATACATGTGGAAGTTTTAGGGGGTTTTCTCCTATAGAAAAACTCATTAGAAGATGTTTGGGAGAATAAAAAATTACACGGAAAGGAAGTATTATAAGTTTAGGAATCCCCACAAACATGATATATATTTTTAATGATACAACATGAATTATTAATGTAAAGTGGATTGAAGAACCCAATATAAAAAAAATTGATTAGGATTTATTATTTTCATTGTAGTAAAGGATGTCCTAAATTATTCCTTATTATTATTAAAAATTCTCCCAATCCACAAGCTATAATATCGTGCACTTTTTTTGCTAGAGAACTGGTGCTACTAATAGTACTGACCAACAAAAAAGTTAAAGTGGATTCATATTAGGGGATTTGAAATATCAAATCTTATTATACCATTTTAATATGATAGTTTATCCATATAGGTGGTTATATATAATTTCTGATGAAATAATTTCCCATTGAATCTACATTAACTCATATATATCCCATATGAAACACCAAAGCTATTTAATTTGAGAATGATTACATACCCTTGGTAGACCCTGACAAGGAATAAATAGTAGTCAACATTTCACAGAACAGAATTATTTCTATATTAATTATTTACATCATTCGAGAGATCAATGAGTTCAAATCCTACAATGAACTAAGAAAACTCATGAGTGGTTGGATAATACCTATATTAACATTATGTAGATGATAGAATTTTTTATCAGAAAGAGATAGATAAGAGGCAATAAGATGGTGGGAATCCAACATCATTAGCTATGATAAGCACTTATATCCAAATGTCATCTATAAGTGTGAATTTCATCCCCCCTCCAAATATTTATTGATATACAAGAAAACGTTTTCATCGTGAAATATGTCCCTCATAGCACAATTAGAACCCATTATTTGATAAAAAAATTCTTCTCACTAATTTAGGTGTTTATGGTATTTATTTTCTTTAATGATGTAGGATAAAAAATTAAAAATATTATTCCTATCATGTTCTTTCTAACTCCATTTATCAACCCCAATAGTATTTTTCACAATACTAAATAGCCATTTCCATTCTTTAATGAGAAATATTTTTCATGGCTCCATACCCTTTCCATATAGCAACATATTTTATGTATATCATCCCTCATACTAACTTATATATCCAATGGTTCATGTTGACACCTCTCAAAAAATTTAGGATAAAATACATATTCAAATTGTTTTAGTCTAACATGATTAAAATATTTTTTGTTCCTAACACAATATTGATGGGAAATGACATGCAATACTACTATTTCAAGTAAAAATTATTATACTAGGAGAATAAAATTGAATCTCATAATTCTTCCCACATTCATATGGATAAAAATTAATGGATACATTATTTAAAATGAAACTATATAATCAATTTCTTATATAATGGTGAAAAATGAAAAGACATCATGGACATATAAACATGTCTATTACTTTTTCCCATACAATACTAAAACACGTACATGAACATAATAATCCAAAAATAACGTATATGTAAGACAATAACATTACTTCCAATTAAATTATGTGATAAAAAATACTTATATAAGTAATAAAAAATGTTAATCAATGAATTATAATGGATATATGAGAAAATAATGCATAAAATGCATTATTTAGAAACCTATCAAAGTTGAACCTCATTATATTTTTAGTATAGTTATTGACTCCACTCAGTCCTCTTAGATAAAATTGACCTAGTCCTCAAAACACCCATGATACCCTAGAATAAAATAGTAATACTTGAACAAAAATTTTATGGCCTTATTTCATTAAGAAGTTATATTCTAATTAGGAATATTTATTTATATATATAATTATTATAATATAATGTCATATCTAATATAATGATTATTAAGAATAATTTAATATGATCTATGAAAAAATCATCCATACTGCACAAAGATAACTCAATAGATGGTTCATTATCACTAGACCCTAAAAAACCCATATCAACATATTAACTCAATGATAAAATACAAAACAATTTCATAAATTCATAATGAGAAAATATACCCCTTCACTACGTGCCATGATATTTTTCCATAGTATGTTATTCAATAATGCCTCAGGTACTGACCATGATATTTCTCGCATGATATGTTTCTCAGAACCTAACCAGGTAGCATCAATGATTAATCCCCATATAGTATCATTCTTTCACCCCTTCCATGAAAAAAATCCTTACTACATGATTTAAAAATAAAAGTAATTTTCATAGTTATATGACATTGAATTGAAAAAGGGTTCTAGTTGAATGGTCGTAAAAGGATGACTAGTGGTGATGGTTGAACGTTCTTAAAAGGTAATGATGATTTCTTCTCCACCTAAAATTAATCTTTATAGTCAATGTCCCTTTCCTAGATTAGTATACCAATCATTTTTATAGAACTCCCTTGATAGTTCCACCAATACTAATGTATTTCTCACATTTCACCATTTTGTTAAGACTACTTGTGGGTGGAATCTCACTCTTATTATATACGTAGTGACACATGGATCCTAAATCAAGACATAGTTTAAAAAGAATAAAAGTGTTTCCCAAAATAACTTGTATGATGAAGATATACATGGGAGATGTTAATACATGTATTACATTAATTCATAAACCCATGTTATAAAAATAATTACCCAACTTGATATGTGCCAAAATTGTACGGAGAAACCATTATAATATTTATGTGTTTGATGATTCATATTACTATCGAATGTATTAAATTCACTGAGTTTTAAAATATTGGTCCAAATTAAACCATTAAATGAAAAAATATATTTTCTTTCACATGATATTGATCCATGATAAATGTTCTAACATGGATTCCCTAATTTATAAAATCATAACTATTAAATATTTTATCGTCCATAGACAATATTAAAAAATATATAAGGATCCTTCTACCAATTATTGTTTAATCATAGTATAAACAATTCATTAATACTGAATAACATTACCTTATCATATAATACATTGGGTCTTGGAAAATTTTAAACTCTTAAGTTTTCCCCCACTGTTAATAAAAAAGGTATTGAACTCCAAAGGGAACCTCTGTTTTGAATATTCATAATAATCCCAATAGGAATTTAAATAATTTTCTCCCAGCTTATCCTCTCTACTAAAGGAAACCCCACCCTCATGGTAGTATTCATTTATCTCATTGTTACAAATATATATATATATATATATATATATATATAATTTTCAAAATTTGTTAGTGGTCATTAGTTACATACATTTAAATTTCCCTTTTCTAGGATGAAATCCCAAATATCATGGTTTCAGTATTTTACCAAACATTCCTAGAGATTAAAATACCATTCATGGATAGATTACCATATTATGGAAATTCAAGTGGCACTCTCTAGAATAAACACTTGATTGGATTATTTGGTGCACATTATATAACTGTCTGAATTTTCATTTTTTTCACATCTTGTGTGATTCACATAGGCTTAAAAAATTTGCTTGAATTTTATAAATTGAATTTTTATTTAATTACACATCTAGAATAGACCATGAGATCTTGTCATATGGATATAAATATAAATTACAGTACTATGAATATGACCATAAAAGGGACACTATTATTTAGAGTTGTGAGACCTCAAAATCTAGCCTCAAAAGTGTTTAATTACTATATCATTAATCTAGGAATATATATCTATTGGTTATTTTATATTATAATATTATATATTTATTCTTTTATATTATTCCCTATCCATTTCTATAATGATTATTTTTCAATGATGTTCTTGTAAAAAAATACAACAGTAATTTTATTAATCTTATTTTACAATCAAAAAATTTAAAACTATGTTCCAAACATCCTCAAAATGAATAAGTTGAACTAAATTATCCACATCAATGTGAAATGACATAAAACTACAGGATCCTTAGTCCCTCACCTGATAGGCCCATTATATTTGGTATTGGTTTTTTAACATGTCTATATCATATAACTATGTGTGGATTGAATCTAATCCCAGTGAGAAGCATTGTGATGATTGAATTAAATACCTTGGACCTAGTAACAATTTAAAAATAAATTTCTAATCACTTATGAGCTTATATTATATTGGATATTTCTTACTCAATTATATCCATAATTATTCCAAATGTATCCATCATATTCAAATATATTTATCCCGCATATTATACATTGTGTCTTGGGACACAAAGATCCAAAAAAAATTCCATATTAGTATTTGACCACATCACACTAAATTATTTCATCATTATGAAGAAATATTTATTTCTAAAATTGTTGATGTGTATTAAAGGCTTCAAAAAACATTATGTCAATAAGAGTCATTATTCTCCCTAAGTTAAATCCATCATTCCTTTGTATTCTAAGAAGACATCCTAATGAAAGAATACTTAAACACATTGTCTATAATAATTGCATAACTGTATATCCCATATCATTAATTCATATCTAATAACTATATGTATTTATTTTTAAAATCCCTATACATACCTTGTGTTTTGAAAATGATGGAATATCAGTTTCTCATTGTCCCAAAAATCCATGCTTTCTGAGAGGCCTTATCCACTCCGATGGAATGATTCCATTGGTAATAATAAATTAAGATAAATAAACAAGACAATTTTTCCAAAACATATATATTATTCTAATATACATTTATTTCTCGCATTGGGAATGAATTGAATAATCTTCATGTTTTCATACCTTAGTTTTTGTATATAATATCCTATCATGCCACAAAAAAATCCATTGAGTTATTGGTCTACACTGCATGACCCTAAACTGTAAAGGGTGATTTTGATTTTTTAGTATTTCCATATATATGAGTCAAAATTATAGAAGTAATCTCATTTACAAAAATAAATTTTGAATGGTTAACATTTAAATATGATATTAAATGATGCATGGATCATCCATTACATGACAAACTGTTGAAAAAATATCTATTTTTTCTTTTCTAACACAAAAAAGGATATGTGTGGAGGATCTAAATTTTTATGGTTTCCCACCTTTTCAATCTCATGATTGAAACACATTGTAATATTCTATACAAAAAAATATTATAGGATAAAAGGGATTCCTATCTAAGTCCATTTAAAATTTAATTTTTTTCTTTCATTCTGAGACACATCATTATCACAAACCACTCCTCATTATCTTGATAAAATTTGATACTCACGAATATCTCTTATAAGACATTAATAATATAAACTGACCTTATTATAATCCGTTGATTTACTATAATTAATATTACCTTATATGGATTTGTAAAATAAACCCCAATATTTCCTTTCATTAAGTGACACAATCATCCATAGTAAAAAGGAATAAATTTATATCTTTACGCTATTAAAATATAATAATGCCTCTTCTGTCAAAAATTTGGTCTATGGTCATCATTTACATAATTGTATAATTCTATTTTATCAAATATTATAATAAAAATATCAATAATGAAAAAATAACCACCTCTTACACAAATTTTGTTAGAGCATTAATGTCTTCAAGATATTATGTTTTCATTGTTCAAATACACCATTGTCAATGTTGCTTGACATTGAACATCTGTGGACATAGCTTTCATGAAATTCACAAACATCCAATTGAAAGATACATAGTATTCAGAGGGTTAAATCCCTCAAAAGGGAACCACGGTAAAATGACAACACATATCCCTTTAAATGATGGAATCATATGAAATATAAGAAATTTAGAAATTGAAACTAAAAAATAAAAAATTCATAAGACCAAAAAACCACAATGGGTGGCCTAAGAAAAAGTCAGGTTCTCCCTGCTATGATTGATTCAAATTAGGTTTAAGTAAAAGATAGAGACCCTTACACAAATTATGTAAAATTTATTTTTTCTATCTTATCTCTCCAAAAAATCCAAATTATTCTCTATAGTGCCAATGAACATAAAAAAATAGAGTCTTCTAGTTTGTATCATGGAAATTAGAAAACACTAAATAAATAGTTTTCATTTTAATAATGATGTTTCAAAGTTAATAATTTAATAATATTGGGATCCATGGAACAAATTACAAATATAAAATTATTATTTCATTTATGGATAAAATATCATAGGATCAGACACAAATAGCATTCCCTATTCATTATTGTTCTATACTACAGTATTCTATCAGCAAAGATCTTAATATGTGGGAGGCTTTCTGAATCCCTGACCAAATTTTGGAGAATCTCATTATTTTATCCATAGCATATGTAGAAGGTTATATATCATTATATGTGTTTGAAAATGAATTTTTACCCGATCATGTTCCTCATCCATCAATTTATGAAGATATATAAGAATCCACTTAGATGTATCAAACTTTTATTGAAGAAGTTTTATTTGAGGTTCATTTGTGTCAACCCCATTTTAGAACCCCTCAAGATACTTAGAGATATTTAATTTTACTAGGGATATTGAATCTCAGATATGATTATTTTTTATAGTAATTCATTCTTTAATGGGGATCTTTAATGACATATTATTTTACTCCCTTAAACTAATTATTTACATCAATGTATAATGGATGAAGTGGTATTAAAATTCATCATACCCTATTGTTTTTAATATGGTTTGGATGTGTTTATATTGATAGAGTGTATATAAAATAATATTATCTATGAACATATCCCATAAGTATTTCTAATTAAATATGAAATATAATTAAAAAAATTTATGCCTTTGGGTTTTTCAATAATGTCAGCATCAGGATGAGAGGCATACATCAGAATTGATCCACCAATAAAAGTAAATTTTTTTAATCCTTTATAGTGTGGAATTTCCCCTACTTTTCAAAATTAAATTATTTGAGGGAGAGTATTTCATTTTGTTTTTAGATGCGATGATAATATACATAAAATAGAAAATAATGATTATCATTACAAATAGAAATAAAATAAATAGAATGGAATAAAACACATTTGATGTTTCTAATGATGCTGATAAAATGATATATCATCCTCCAAGATTTAGTATCCTCCATTTCTATAATGTTTCCGTGTTGAGCATGGATTTATTGGGGAGTTGAACATTCCTATATTTTCTAGGATCCCAAGAAATGAGAATAATTGGAATCGCGCACTCTAAAATGTGGAGTTGGTGTTCCCTCAAAATCAGAAGAATGAGATCCCTTGACTCACAGATTATATATCTCTATTGAAATTATTTCTACACATAATGTATCAAAATGTTATTTTAATAATTAATATATTAGACATAGTAATGTTTACTATGTGTGAATAATAATGAATCTCATGTCCATACAACCCCTATTTAAATCCCTAACTCCTCTACGGATATAAAATTATCAATATGTTTGGAAATGTTATCCATTTACCTTATTTCATTTTAGGTTGCTTCTTGTCTCACAACCACATCACAAGTAGGTATATCTGAGCTACTTGACTGAAGGAACTAACTGGATCTATCATTAACTCTATTAGTCATTGTTTTGGAATTTATATCCTTTTCTTAAACTAATAAATTATAAACATCACCAAACCCCTTCATTTGAAATTACAATGTCGTTATCATCAACCTATATGAATGTAATGGGGAAACCAGGGATTTTTGAATGGTCCTCCAATGTATGAAGTAGATATCAGAAATCAAAGAAAGGAGAGTCATTATTAATTAAATGAAATAATATTAGATGTAGATGAAATTTTCATTATTTTATTCACCCTATTATATAATTGGATAATTTGGGTGTTGTCCCACCATATATCTACCGCTGAATGCATAGAAACTTCCGCAATATTCTTCCCCTCACACTAAGGGTCAACACTATAGCCCTTGATATATGATAGGGGTCTATATTTGGAAATCCAAAATAATTATTATATAAATATTCATGAAAATATATAGTTAATGTAAAAGTGATTATATTCATTATAAAATGATGTGTATTTTATTTTTTTACATCTAATGGTATTTCACATCTTATGGTCGAAGAGTTTATCATACCTATTCTTACACAAACACTAGGGAGGAAAACATAGATGGTCTATCATCATCTCCCCCAATATGACTCCCAAGATGATGTAAATTCCCCCCAACACAGATGTATCCCAATTATACCTGATGGAGAATTTTGTTAACAAATTCCTCGGTGATTTTAGTTCTTATGGTTAGCTCTATACTAGAAATAAATTTACCTATTCAATTTTCTCAATAAAACATTATAAATGAAAAAATATGAAATGTTTGGAGGATAACATCATCAGGATTGAAAACGATCACCCATTAATTATATGGTTGATCTTCCACAACATCATCCTTTCCTTAATCCATCATAATAGTTACATTCCTTTAAATTAATGTCAAATAATCGGTTGATTATATGAACACCTTATTTTTATGTAGATACTTTTAAACAATTCTAGAGTGGTTATCATTATAAATATTTATGGGTCCTCAAATATTCTCATGTTACTTGATATGAATAAAAACATCTTTAAAATTTACAAGAATCATTGATGTTGTATGTCTTGAATTATGAAACCTGAACTGCTCAAGCCTCACATTATCTGATTGTACCATAGTAGCCTGTAATGTAGACCTAAAATCACCAAACATTGTAGAATGTATAGGATTACAAACCGTAATTGGATGCGACATAAATGTACCCATCAATATTTCTCATCAATGAAAACTAGTTCATGTCATATATAAATTAGTTGGTATAACATTTTTCACCATGGCTTGTATAGTATCAAGTGATCATGGTCTTGGGAGAGATTATGGAGAAATGTCACTATCATTCTCATGATGTTTCAACTTTCCCCATTTTTTATCATTTTTAAATAGTTTTAAAAGATTCAATATGATAGATTCATGTCACCAACAACCCTTATGGATATGTGGTCAACTAGGTATTAGAACACTTTAGAGTCAAAACAATTGTTTTATCTAGTTAATTTACCTCAATTATTCTTATGATTCATTTTGATGAATGCACTCCTATAGATCCTTGGATCCCATTATTTTTTTCTCGTATTGAACATTTATGTAGGGAATATAGTTTTATATTAAAACTCTAAAAATGGAATAATTTTATTTCAATATCAGTTTAAAAAATAATTTTTCTATTGTCCTTTTACAAAAATACATAATCCTATAAAGACATCATGGATGTCCTCACTTCATAATCACCATAGTAATAATCTATGATTTTTGGTATGATTATTCCCTATTCATGATGAAATTTAATTCTTTATATAAGTTCATGTTATTTATAGTTTAACCATATTTTATGATCCTTGGTCTAACATAACATACAACATTAAAAGGGGCTATATCGAACACCAAATAATACTAACTATGCCTATCAACTGATATGTGATAAAATGAACTCTTATCCACACCATTAGCACAAGGAATATCCTGGATATTCATAATGGGGACATATCTAATAAATAATATATAATTATTAAGTGGACCTTCTATTTTGTAATGGGTTCCTAACCAAAATGTTCTCCTTTTACTAACTTGGCTACCATGATGAATATCCACATCCTCAAACCTCCATTGGATTCATGAATTGGGAACATGTAGGCACTAATTCATATAGACAGAATCCTCTAAGGTGAATCTTGATAAAAATTCAAGATTATTGGTATTCCCTTATGGATTTTTCTATACATGCTATGAAATAGGAAATTACATTCCCAGGATGCCTCTCATCTCAATATTAATTCATCTCATTAGACATTGAAATTTATGTCCCTACCAGATAGGCACTATGAAAGAATTCATCCACACATCATGATGGACATAACAAAATCGGTGTGGGTCATCATGTCTTCTCATAAGTGAAAATTTCAATAATTCACGTTCTATTATGGGTGTCAAATCATTGTTATACCACATTTACTTCGGTGGGATGAATTTATCGAAAAAAATTCAAGGATATTTTATACATCCCATAAACTCATTATAACCACTTCTAAAATCAAATGTAATTTGTTTATATTTTCTTCCAATATCTATGAACCCCTTAGATAAATTAATCCCTCACCCATTCTGGTTTGAACCATCCTCTAGCATATAATCCTTTCATCCATTGATCGATTTATTTAGGATACAATTGGTTGATGAAAATTGGATGAGATGAAATGTTGATTTTGGAACAAACCGAGATTTTATGAGATGCATTATTTTAAATTTATTTAAATCCTTGTGTTGTATGCTATACAAATATTATCTTGTGCTATACACAACACTGTATTAGCTTGCAGTATACACAACACAATCGTGTTATACACAATTTGAAGTTCATTTGATAGAAGTTATTGTACACAACATTGAGTTCATATGTATATTAAATGTATAAATGAAATATGGTTGGATTATGTTATACAAAACAAATGAATAGTCTTGCACAACACGCAACCCTAACATGGCTTTCATTACACGCAATCACGACCTTCCTCGATAGCATGTGTTGTACGCAATACCAGGTTTCACTAAACAACGATATATGGTTATAATATTATTATGAACTTGCCGTTATGAATAGTATAAACTACATTTTGAATTTTATAACATTATTATTCATCTTACTCATTTTCTAGAACATGGTATGAGAACAAAATCAATTTTTCGAGTAAATTAAGTATTTTTAAAAAAATGTAGTTTTGCCGCCTTTTGTTGGGGAACCCACTTTAAATATTGTTTTTAACATGTCTATAAGTTCAATTTGACAAAATAAAATTATTATTTGGAAACAGGATATAAAAATTTACTTTGGATAAAATTTTCCTATTATTATGATAACTTTCATATTTTAATGAATAGTAAAAACACGCTATATTTTAATTAAAAACAACTTTTTTCATCGCAATAATTTATTTGGATAGATTATCTTTTTAAATGGTTTTAAAGTGTAATTCGAATATATTTTTACCATTTAATCCAATTTTGGTCATTGGAATTAATTTCACTTTGAAATTGGATATAAAAAATTATCAATCATTTGATAGTTATTATTTCTTAAAAAACACGCTATTTGTTTTGATAACGGGTATTTATTTTAAAATCAATTAATTCCACTTCTATGTTTTGAATTTGAAAAAATAGACATTAATTTTGAATTCAGAATATCAAATAATGCTTAGGCTGAATTATTGTTATTTTTCTGAAAAACTGCAATTTTTGATGAATAGTGAAACCACATAGTTGTAGTAAAAAAACTGACTTTTTTAATTTAAATTATATTTTAACACTTCATTGAATTGAATTTAAAAAATTAGAGATACACTGTTAATATCAAGGACTAAAATGTTGTTCAATTAGATTAAATATAATTTTTGGTGAATAGTATCTTTTTACTTTTATTTACCACGGTTAAAAGTAAATAGGGTAGTTAAGGGTACAAATGATATTAATATTACACTAAAACATATCCTAATTCTATTGGATAAGTATAATTCGACCAAAAACAACCTTAGGAATAAAATATGACCATTTAGGACCACTTGGATTTGATTAGGACATTTAATATTAATTTATTTAATGAAGGGTTAAAATAGTTAAAATCAATGTTTAAAAAGTAAATAATATTTAATATAGAATTAAACATTAGATAAATTCTACTATAAGAATTAATTAGAAAGATAAAACGATTTCCTACATAATGTTATTTTATTTATAATTTTTAGACATTAAATAATTTAATTATTTTTGACTCAAAGATGATGCAGTAATTATCTTATTGATGAAATATTGACATAATTGATGTTATAAATTCCCAAATAAATTTTATTTTAGACTTTTTATGAATTTCACTAGTTTTATAGGTTAATATGACATGTTATTTTTTATTTAATTAACTCTTTTCGAACTAATCATTTTGTTATTATTTTAACAAAAATCAATTACCAAATATTGTCAAAATTGACATAAAATAGTTTCTAAAACAAATATTATATTATTAATTGTTATTTTATTCCTAAAAATCTAATATTCGGAAAAATGACCTATATAAGGTTATATATATTAATAATAAACAACTTGGGGGTCGTTCGTCTTGTTATAGTATGTTTGATTACCTTATAGTGTAAGAAAACAAGAAGACACGGTAAAAGTAAAATTATTTAACTTAAAGTTAAATCAAAATGATAATGTTAAAATAGAAACTTAAACTTGTCTAAATTCTATATGATGAGATTATTTCGACCCATGCCTACATTATCTTCGAAATAAATCAATTTGGAGCTATTAAAAATCCAATATGACTTTATAATAAAATAATATTTTTAGTTTTTCCAAAGGTCCCCCTCTCCTCCCTTATAAAAGGGTACCTCCTACCTCTCTTACTCACACAACTTTGAGCATTCAAGCTCGGCCAAACCCTAAGAAATTTTATTCTCCACTTACCTAGAAACATACTAGAGGTCTTGGTCTTCTTCAAAGACCAATTTTAGTGCCATAAGAGGAGGTCTCAAAGAGGCGCTTCAAAGAAGAAGTAATGTCTGTTACCGATTCTTTCAACTTTATTTCTTCTTCCACTTCGTCTTTTTTAGTTGTATCATTATTAAATAATAACATCAGTATCACTAATATACTGATATGTTATTATAAGTATGAAACAACCAAGTTTCACCATCTATCCATCCTACGGAAAATGAAATCATCGCGCGTGCGTACGTACGGAATACTGTCTCCACGCCGTGGTATAATCTATTTTCCACCACCACCATACTTGGATGGGTATAATGGTGAAAGTAATGAATATATATGACTATTGTAAAGTGATATTGATTATGTAATATTATACATACACTTTAATACAATTCCATGATCATGGGAATGATATCATCGCTCGTGCGTACGTACGGAATACCGTCTCCACGACATGATGATATTCACTTTCCATGATTAACCATTCGAGAATGATTATAAAGTATATTTAATGAATAATAATGAAATATATGACATAATAATGCAACTGGATTTATCTATATATATTTATGTCATCAATTTAATTCTATTCAATTCAATAATGAAACGAAAATAACGTTCATGCGTACGTACGGCCTACCGTCCCCAAGAACGGTGTATTTCCTTTGTTTTCATAGATCTATAATATACATGTATATGATGAATATATATTATATATAAATCATTTTTTAAATTCTGGAATTATTTAAATCAGGATATAAGTAATAATATCAATAACTACAAGTCGAAACACATACAACAAATGAAACGATTTTACCCAAAAAGTTGCTTTAACATGGAATTTACAAAAGAACAGGTAATATAAAGTCATAAGTGAAACATATATGATATCATAACAATGAATATGATTCTGTAATAAGTCAATGGAATTATTTAAATCATTATATAGGAGGTTCGGATATGTACGAATCATATTGGACCTAAGGTAAGGGATAAATATTTCAATATCATTCTTATCTGAGATTGCTTATTTGTAAGTATTTACTGGGGTTATTGTTATCATCCATGTACATGTTTCCTGAAAATGCTTTCATGTATGTTTAAAGTCCTTTTACCCATTTTTACTTTTATTCAATGGTATGAAATGAATCTTTCTTTTATTTACCCTATAATGTACTTTTTGACTTTTCCGACAAAATTACAAGAAGAAGTTTTTTAACGTATACTGCATGAAAGGATTTTTACGGTTTTATAATGACTTATTTTCATGAAGCTTCCTCCAAAATATTTCAGGACTCTTTTCAACAAAATCCTTTTCTTTTAAAATTTCATGAAATTTTTTAAAAGAAATTGATTTTTCAGAAAAAAGGTTATTTTCTTCAAGAATTCATTCCATGTGTTTTATCAAAACCATTTTCATCTAATATGAAATTATTTCACATGTGTATGTTTCACGTATCATTTCTCTATTATTTACATGGTTTCAATTTTCTAATGATGAAATGATATCCAATTTTTTTGTATGGATTATGTTATGATGGAATGATGTTTGTGAAACCTATTTTATTCTTGGGTTATGATGAATGATTTATGTTTATATTGAGGCACACAAAAGAATGATTTCAATATGAGATGGGTGGGACCTATATTTACCTCCAATGAATTAGGTAAAGATTATATATCTCATGAGATAGACATGGCTGAAACGGTAAGTTAATCCGGTTCAGTGATACAGGACTGGATCGAGGAGCGAACTTGATTTAGAAAGAGACATTGTCCACTAAGATGGTCATGGCAGCAATGCCTTGGCTACTATGGAAATCATAAAAAGTGCTGAATGGTTGCCACAATTACAGTTTTTATTCCCATGTTATTTTATCATGATTGCTGTTCTTTTATGATAAATTCCTTACATACGTCCAAGATTTATGTCTTTGCTCGAGGTTTTAAGGTTTAGATTTCATGTTCAAGTTTTTGCTTTCAAATGTTTATGGATTGTTTTATGTTCTCTATGTTTTCCCTTACTGAGCATTTGTGCCCACCCATTTTATGTTTTATTTTCCCCAAGAAATAAAGAATGGTTTTATGTAAGGAAATGAAAAGGGGAAGATCATTATGGGTGATGTTGAACATCTTTCACCACGATTAGATGTTTATATTCTGATATTTCAAATACACTAAACTATTACGGTCCTTGTTTGTCTGTTTTTTTTATATATTTAGTATTCTGCAAAAGTAATGTAACTTCCATATAAGTCAAGCTTCGGGTCTCTACAGTTGGAATCATAGGGAGGATTAGTTAACCTTTGTAAACTAGGATGTGAAAACTTTAGTGAGATCCCTATAGATATTTCTAAGTTATGTCTAGGTATGTCCCTAAGGATAAGTATACGTATAGGTTATAGTCCTAGAATTGCGCAAAAGATCTTAGAATTACACCTAAGATGTTAGATATTGAAGGTACTCCCCTTTATTATGTTGTTTTCCCTAGAATGGTATTTACCTCTCACACTATTATTTTTGGGTTTTAGGCAATGGCTCGAACTCGAAGAAACCGTGTTGATCAAGGTAATGGACAATGCAATGATTATCATCCTGACCAAACCAATGTCATGGGAGATGGAGTGCACAACCATATTTTTATACTTACAAAATCTATGAATCATTATGGATTTCATTATGTGTAGAGAAAGGAGAAACATTCTGTTGGATCCTTCATGAGGCAGCGTACACCTTCATTCAGTGGGTCTTCTGATCCATTAGTGGCTGGACAATGGATTTGTACTACTGAAAATATATTTTCAACTCTACAATGTTCTGAGCATGATAATGTCATCTTAGCAGCATATCGTTTGGAAGGTGATGCTGATCAATTGTGGAATCTTATCAAGAATACGAGGCAAAGAGATGAAATTGAGTCCATAGAATGGGACGAGTTCAAGAACTTGTTTTTCAGTAAGTACTTCCCTTGTATTCTTCGAAAAAAGATGGAAAAGGAGTTTCTTGAGCTTATACAGGAGGATGATGAATCTGTTGGAATATATGAAGTGAATTTTACAAGACTTTCAAGGTATGCATCTGGATTTATCATCCAACCTGAAAGTAAAGTTGATCGATTTTTCAGTGGCTGAAAACCAAGTCTTTGAAGAGAAATATCTATAAGAGACATCATTAGCTATGAAGAAATTGTGTGTTATGCTATCAAGGTAGAAATGGATGTTGGTGTAACATATCCATCTCATGGTTTTGACAAGAAACCAAATATGGAGTTCAAGGAGAAATATAAGAACAATGGTGAAAAGAAGATGAGTGTTTCTTTATGCTCAATGTGTTGAAAGAATCATGTTGGAGATTGCCTAAAAGGTACTAGAAAATGTTTTATGTGTGGAAAAGAAGATCATCGAGCATTTGATTGTTGAAGTAATTGGAAAAATGTTTCTAATGATGTGAATAGAGAAAAGACTATAGATAACTCTCCACCAACACTTCAATTCTTCAAGTTCAAGGAAATGGGGGAATAATGCTAATAAATGCCCTAATCCAATGGTTAATGATGATCAATGTGAGAAACCTCTTAAGGCAAATGATAAAGGGAAGTCTCATGCAATCACTATTTGTGATGTTGAGTATGAAGATGATATTGTGTAATGATTAAGTGTTTATGTAATGGGAGTTAAAAATAGTATCATGGAATCTCATCTATAGTATTGTGGAATTTAGGAATATCCATGTATTGGTTTTCAATAATTATATGGTACTTGAAACCATGAAAAGTTGATTGAAATATTTTTAGAAAGAAGATGAAATGCGCATAATGAAGGGATAATGAGAAAATAATATGATAGTAATCATGAGCTCATGACTGATACAAGGAAAAAGTGATATTACGGTTTGATTATATAGAATTTTTGGGTTTTGGTGTGTGGAAAGTGTTAAAATTTAACAACATTCATGTTTTCACTAAGTTTCAATGGGTATTCATTATTCAAGAGAATACATGATTCATGTATTCACATGTTTGTAATTTGACCGACATGATATATCTTATGATATATGTGTGATAAATGATGGCATTCACATGATTGTTATGTGACATTTCAAATAATCATTTTCTTTATACTATGATCATGGACAGAAGTATTTTGATAAAGATTGGAATGGATTATGATGGACATAAGTTAGTATTGTTTAAGGATAGAACTTTTTTCAATATTATTGATTGGATGTTATAGTAATGTAGTTTTAGAAAAAGGACAACCTGCAGGATGGGAGACAGCCCATCGCGTCGGACAAGGCTGTGGGAATCAAACACACAACCAAAGTGTGACTGGCCTTTATCGCCTACCACTGGCCTACAGGAAGTCCCTGTTTAGTAGAAACTAGTTTTATTATATTATGTAGTATGATAGATGAATTATAAGTACATTTTAGGAACCATATATGATTAATATCACTATAGATTCACTTATGTATATTTAATAACTTTTGGTAACCTTTTATTTGAGATAGATGGAATGACCCGTCATTCTATCACATGATCTGCTAAAACTTCACTAATAATAAGTTCAACTTTATTTCTTTAAGAGATGAAGTGGAAATTGTTCAAGCCACGAACATTAGTGAGATTGTACCAAAATATAGTAAGTATTTATTCTAATAAAAATTATTCAACTTTAGGGAAATGATCTTGAAAACCAAAAATGTTGTCCTAGTGACCTTATATCTGATGAATCAGATGGTATGCTAGATCATCACAAATTTATGGCTTTGTGATTGTTGGCTTTTTCATAGCCATGTCCTCTACCACTCTCCATCAGAACTTGATGGTTAGATTTTTCTTCCATAACCATATTTTCACCTATGTTCTCCTTCGTAGAAACCTAGTGATGAGTTAATTTGGGTAACCGTTACATTTCATACTTTAGTTTTTAAATCCATTTTTTGGTATTCTTTTTTAGGATGTGGTTTTCTATTAAAGAATATTTTGAGTAATAAACCATTTATAACCCCCGACGAATTTCGAGGGAGAAATTCATTTCAAGGGGGTAGAATGTAACAACCCGATATTTTATGAGAAGTATTATTTTTAATTTATTTAATGTATTGTGTTTTATGCTACACCAAGATTATCTTCCGCTATAAGCAACACCGTATTAACTTGCAGTATACGCAACACAATCGTGTTATACACAATTTCAAGTTCATTTGATAGAAGTTATTATATGCAACATTGAGTGTATATGTATATTCAATGTATAAATGAAATATGGTTGGATTCTGTCATATGAAACAACGGAAGAGTCATTCACAACACGCAACCCTAACAGGGCTTGCATTACACGCAATCACGACCTTCCTCGATAGCGTGTGTTGTACGCAATACCATGTTTCACTAAAGAACGATATATGGTTATAATATTGTTATGAACATGCCGTTATGAATTGTATCAATCAAATTTTGACTTTTATAACATTATTATTCATCTTACACATTTTCTAGAACATGCTATGAGAACAAAATCAATTTTTCGAGTAAAATAATTATTTTTCAAAAAATGTAGTTTTGCCACCTTTTGATGGCGCACCCACATTAAATCTTGTTTTTTAAATTTCTATAAGTTCAATTTGACAAAATAAAATTATTATTTGCAATCAGGATATAAAAATTTACTTTTCATAAAATTTTCATATTATTCTGATAACATTCATATTTTAATGAATAGTAAAAACACGCTATATTTTAATTAAAAACAACTTTTTTCATCGCAATAAATTATTTGGATAGATTATCATTTTAAATGGTTTTAAAGTTTAATTAGAATATATTTTTACAATTTAATCCAACGTTGGTCATTGGAATTGATTTCACTTTGAAATTGGATATAAACGAGTATCAATCTTTTGATAGTTATTATTTCCTAAAAAACACGCTATTTGTTTTGATAACGGGAATTAATTTTAAAATTAATTAATGCCACTTCCATGTTTTTAATGTGGAAAAATAGACATCAATTTTGAATTCTGAATATCAAATAATTCTTAGGCTGAATATTTGGTATTTTTCTAAAAAACGGCAATTTTCGATGAATAGTGAAACCACTTAGTGGTAGTTAAAAAACTGACTTTTTTTAATTTAAATTAAATTTTACAACATCTGTGAATTTAATTTCAAAAATATGAGAGACAAAATTTATATCATAGACTAAAATGTGGTTCAATAAGATGAAAATAATTTTTGGTGAATAGTAACTTTTTACTTTTATTCACCACGGTTAAATTTAAATAGGGTAATTAAGGGTACAAATGATATTAATATTACCCTAAAATAGGTCCAAATTCTATTGGATAAGTATAATTCGACCAAAAAAATCCTTTGTAATAAAATATGACCATTTAGGCCCACTTGGATTAGATTTGGACATTTAATATTAATTTATTTAAAGAAGGGTTACAATAGTTAAAATCAATGTTTAATAAGTAAATCATTTTTAATATAGTGTTATACATAAGATAAATTCAACTATAAATATTCATTAGATATCTAAAAAGATTTCCTACATAATTTTATTTTATTTATAATTTTTAGACATTAAATAATTTAATTTATATATGACACAAAGATGATGCAGTAATTATCTTATTAATGAAATATTGACATAATTGTTGTTATAAATACCCATATAAATGTAATTTGAGTATTTTTATTAATTTCACTAATTTTTTAGGTTAATATGACAAGTTATTTTTGATTTAATTAGCTTTTTTAGAACTAATCATTCTGTTATGATTTTTACAAAAATCAATTACCAAATAGTGTCAAAATTGACATAAAAAAGTTTTCAAAATATATATTATATTATTAATTGTTATTTTATTCCTAAAAATCTAAGGTTCGGCCAAATGACTTATATAAGGTTATATATATTAATAATAATCAACTTGGGGTTCGTTCGTCTTGTTATAGTATGTTTTTTAACCTTATAGTGTAAGAAAAAAAGAAGACATGGTAAAAGTAAAATTATATAACTTAAAGTTAAATCAAAATGATAAGGTTAAAATAGAAACCTAAACTCGTCTAAATTCTATTGGATGAGATAATTTCGACCCATCCCCGCATTATCTTCTAAATAAATCAATTTTGAGCTATTAAAAACTGAATACGACTTTATAATAAAATAATATTTTCAGTTTTTACAAAGGTACCCCTCTCCTCCATTATAAAATGGCACCTCCTCCCTCTCTTCCTCACACCACATTGAGCCTTCAGGCTTGGAAAAACCCTGCCAAATTCTCTTCTACACTTCCCTAGAAACATCCTAGTGGTCCTTGTCTTCTTCAATGTCTAATTTTAGTGCCCTAAGAGGAGGTCTCAAAGAGGAGCGTCAAAGAAGAGGTAATGTCTGTTACCGATTCTTTCAACTTTATTTCTTCTTCCACTTATTCTTCTTTAGTTGCTACATTATGAAGTAATAACATCAGTATAAATCATATAATGATATGTTATTATAAGTATAAAACAACCATATTTCACCATCTATCCATCCTACGGAAAATGAAATCACCGTGTGTGCATACATACAGAATACCATCTCCATACCGTGGGGTAATCTATTTTCCATAACCACCTTACTTGGATGGGTATATTGTTGTATTTAATGAATATATATGATAATTGAAAAATGATATTTATTCTTTAATAATATACATCCACTTTAATACAATTCCACGATCATGGGAATGATATCATCGCTCGTGCGTGCGTACGGAATACCATCTCCACGACGCGATGAGATTCACATTCCATGATTAACCATTCAAGAATGGTTATAAAGTATATATAATGAATAATAATGAAAAATATGACATAATAATGCTACTATATTTATCTATATATATATTTATTTCATCTATTTAATTTCATTCAATTCAATAAGGAAATGAAAACAGCGTTAATGTGTACCTACGGCCTACCGTCCCCATGAACGGTGTATTTCCATTCTTTTTATAAATCTAAAATATATATGTATATGATGAATATATATTATATATAAATCATTTTTTAAATTCATAAATTATGTAAATCTTGATATAAGTAATAATATCAAGAACGACAAGTCAAAACACATACGATAAATGAAATGATTTTACCCAAAACGTTGCTTTAACATGGAATTTACAAAAGAATGGGTAATATAAAGTCATAAGTGAAACATATATGATATCAAAACAATGAATATGATTCTGTATAAAGTCATTGACATTTTTCAAATCATTATATAGGAGGTTCAGATATGTATGAAGCATATCAGACCTAAGGAAAGGGATAACTATTCCAATCTCGTTCTTATCTGAGATTGTTTATTCGTAAGTATTTACTGGGGTTGTTGTTATCATCCATGTCCATGTTTCCTAAAAATGTTTTCATGTATGTTTAAAGTCCTTTTAGCCATTTGGACTTTTTACCCAATGGTATGGAAGGAATCTTTCTTTAATTTACCCTACAAGGTACTTTTTGACTTTTCCAACAAATGAATGAGAAGAATGTTTTTTTAACATATACGACATGAAAGGATTTTTACAGTTTTATAAATCCTTATTTTCATGAAGGTTTCTCCAAACGATTTCATGACTATTTTCAAAAAATTCATTTTCTTTTAAAACTTCATGAAATTTTGTGAAAATAAAATGATTTTGAAGAAAAAAAGGATATTTTCCTCAAGAATTCATTCCAAGTATTTTATCAAAACCATTTTCATCTAAGATGACATTATTTCACATGTGTATGTTTCAAGTATCATGCCTCTATTATTTACATGGTTTTACTTTTCTAATGATGAAATGAAATCCAATTTTTTTGTATGGATTACGTTATGATGGAATGATGTTTATGAAACCCATTTTATTTTTGGGTTATGATGAATGATTTATGTTTATATTGAGTCACACGAAAGAATGAATTAAATATGAGATTGGTGGGACCTATATCTCCCCCAAATGCATTGGGTAAATATTATATATCTCATGAGATAGACATGGATGAAATGGTAAGTTAATCTGGTTCAGTGATACAGGACTGGATCGAGGAGTGAACTCGATTTAGAAAGGGAATTTTTCCACTAAGATGGCCTTGGCAGCAGTTCCTTGGCTACTATGGAAACCATAAAAAGAGCTGAATGGTTCCCACAATTACATGTTTTATTCCCATGCTATTTTATCGTGATTGATGTTCATTTATGATAAATTCCTTACATACGTCCATGATTTATGTCTTTTCTCGAGGTTTTAAGGATTAAATTTCATGTTAATGTTTTTTCCTTCAAATGATTATGGATTGTTTTATGTTCTCTATGTTTTCCCTTACTGAGAATTTGAGCCTACCCTTTTTATGTTTTATTTTTCCCAGGAAATAAATAAAGGTTTTAGGAAAGGAATCGAAAAGGGGAAGATCCTTATGGGTGATGTTGAAGATCTTTCACCACGATTAGATGTTTAATTTCCGAGTAGTCAAAGACACTAAACTATTATGGTCCTTGTGTGTCTGTTTTTGTTATGTATTAAGTATTCGGCAAAAGTAATGTAATTTCCATGTACGTCATGCTTCGGGTCTCTGAAGTTGGTATCAGAGGGAGGTTTTGTTAACCTTTAGAAACTAGGATACGATAAATATAGTGAGATCCCTAGAACTATTTCTATGGTATGTCTAGGGATGTCCCTAAGGATAAGTATACGTATAGGTTATAGTCATAGAATTGCGCTAACGATCTTAGAATTAAACCTAAGATTTTATATATTGAAGGTACTCCCCCTTTATTATGTTGTTTTCCCTAGCATGGTATTTGCATCTCACACTATTATTATTGGGTTTTAGATGATGGATGGAACCCTAAAGAACCGTGTTGATCAATGTAATGGACAATGCAATGATTTTCTTCCTGACCAAACCAATTTCATGAGAGATGAAGTGCACAATCTTATTTCTATAATTACACAATCTATGAATCATTCTGGATTTCAAAATGAGCAGAGAAAGGAGAAACATTCTGTTGAATCCTTCATGAGGCAGCGTCCACCTTCATTCAGAAGGTCTTATGATCCCCTAGTGGCTGAACAATGGATCAGTAATACTGACAAGATATTTGCAGTTCAACAAAGTTCTGAGCATGATAAAGTCATCTTATCAGTATATCATTTGGAAGGTGATGCTGATCAATGGTATAATCTTACCAAGAAGATGAGGAAAAGAGATGAAATTGAGTCCATGGAATGGGATGAGTTCAAGAACTAGGTTTTCGGTAAGTACTTCCCTTGTATTCTTCGAACAAAGATGGAAAAGGAGTTTCTTGAGCTTAAGCAGAAGGATGAATAATCTGTTGGTATATATGAAGCGAATTTTACCAGACATGAAAGGTATGCATCTCGCTTTATCATCCAACCTGAAAGTAAAGTTGATCAATTTTTCAGTGGCATAAAACAAAGTCTTCGATGGGAATTAGCTATAAGAGACTTCAGTAGCTATGAAGAAATTGTGCGTTGTGCTATCAAGGTAGAACTGGTAGTTGGTCTAACATATCCATCTCATGGTTTTGAAAAGAAACGAAAGATGGAGTTCAAGGAGAAATCTCAGAACAATGGTCAAAAGAAGATGAATGTTTCTTTATGCTCAATGTGTGGAGAGAAGCATGGTGGAGATTGCCTAAAAGGTACTAAAAATGTTTTAAGGGTGGAAAAGAAGGTCATCGAGTAGTTGATTGTTGAAGTAATGGGTAAAAGGTTTCTAATGATGTGAATAGATAAAAGACTACAGAGAACTCTCCACCAACACCTCAATGCTTCAAGTGTAAGGAAATGGGGAATTATGCTAATAAATTCCCTAATCCACTTGTTAATGATGATCAACATGAGAAACCTCTTAAGGAAAAGGATAAGGGGAAGTCTCATACGATCACTGTTTTTGATGTTGAGTATGAAAATGATGTTGTGTAATGATTAAGTGTTTATGTAATGGGATTTCAAAATAGTATCATGGAATATCATTTATGGTATTGTGGAATTTTGGAATATCTGTGTATTGGTTTTCAATAATTATATTGTACTGGTAACCATGAAAAGGTGACTGAAATATTTTTAGAAAGCAGATGAAATGCGCATAATGAAGGGATAATGAGAAAATAATATGATAGTAATCATGAGCTCATGACTGATACAAGGACTAATTGATATTATGGTTTGAGTATATTTAATTTTTGGGATTTTGGTGTGTGGAAATTGTTAAAATTTAACAACATTCATGTTTTCACTAAGGTTCAATGGCTATTAATTCTTCAAGAGAATACATGATTAAGGTATTCACATGATTGTAATTTGACCAACAAGATATATCTTATGATATATTTGGGATAAATGATGGCATTGACGTGATTGTTTTGTGACATTTCACGTAATCATTTTCATTATACTATGAGTTTGGACCAATGTATTTTAGATGAAGATTGGAATGGATTATGTTGGAAATAAGTTAGTATTGTTTAAGGATAGAACTATTTTCGATATTATTGATGGGATGTTATAGTAATGTAGTTTTAGAAAAAGGACAACCTGCAGGATGGGCGACAGCCCATCGCGTCAGACAAGGCTGTGGGAATCGAACCCACAATCGAAGTGCGACTGGCCTTTATCGCATACCACTGGCCTACATGAAGTCCCTATTTAGTACAAACTAGTTTTATTATATTAATAAGTATGATATATGAATTATAAGTCCATTTTAGGAACCATAAATGATTAATATCACTATAGATCCACTTATGTATATTTAATAACTTTTTTTAACCTTTTGTCTGAGACAGATGGAATGACCTGTCATTCTATCACATGACCAGCTAACACTTCACGAATAACAAATTGAACTTCATTTCTTTAAGAGATGAAGTGGAAATTGTTGAAGGCACGAACAACAGTGAGCTTCTACCAAAATAAAGTAATTATTTATTCTAATTAAAATTCTTCATCATTAGGGAAATGATCTTGAAAACCAAAAATGTTGTCCTAGTGACCAAATATCCGATTAATCAGATGGTACCCTAGATCATCACAAATTTATGGCTTTGTGATTGTTGGATTTTTCATAGCCATGTTCTCTACCATTCTCCATCAGAACTTGATGGTTATATTTTTCGTCTATATCCATATTTTAACCTATGTTCACTTACTTGGAAACACAATGATGAGTTAATTTGGGTAACCATTATATTTCATACTTTAGTTTTTAAATCACTATTTTGGTATTCTTTTTTATGATGTGGGTTTCAATTAATGATACTTTCGAGTAGTAAACCATTTATAACCCCGACGAATTTCGAGGGAGAAATTCATTTTAAGGGTTGTAGAATGTAATAACCCGTTATTTTATGAGAATTATTATTTTTAATTTATTTTATGTCTTGTGTTGTGTGCTACACCAAGATTATCTTTCACTATATGCAACATCGTATTAGCTTGCAGTATACGCAACACAATCATGTTATACACAATTTCAAGTTCATTTGATAGAAGTTATTCTATGAAACATTGAGTGTATATATATATATTCAATGTATAAATGAAATATGCTTGGATTTTGTTATACGAAACAAAAGAAGAGTCTCGCACAACACGCAACCTCGACTTGACTTGCATTACACGCAATCATAACCTTCCTCGATAGCGTCTGTTGTACGCAATACCAGGTTTCACTAAACAACGATATATGGTTATAATATTTTTATTAACATGACTTTATGAATAATATAACATACATTTTGAATTTTATAACTTTATTATTCATCTTACGCATTTTATAGAACATGGTATGAGAACAAAACCAATTTTTCGAGTAAATTAAGTATTTTTAAAAAAATGTAGTTTTGCCGCCTTTTGATGGCGCACCCACTTTAAATCTTATTGTTGACAAGTATATAAGTTAAATTGGACAAAATAAAATTATTATTTGGAATCAGGATATAATAATTTAATTTGGATAAAATTTTCATATTATTATGATAACTTTCATATTTAAATGAATAGTAAAAACACGTTATATTTTAATTAAAAACAACTTTTTTCATCGCAATAATTTATTTGGATAGATTAACTTTTTTATTGGTTTTAATGTGTAATTAGAATATATTTTTACCATTTAATCCAATTTTTATCATTGAAATTAATTTCACTTTGAAATTGGATATAAACAATTATCAATCTTTTGATAGTTATTATTTCTTAAAAAACACGCTATTTGTTTTGATAATGGGAATTAATTTTAAAATTAATTAAATCCTCTTCTATGTTTTTAATTTACAAAAATAGACATCAATTTTGAATTCAGAATATCAAATAATTCTGAGGCTGAATTTTTGGTAATTTTCTAAAAAACTGCAATTTTCAATGAATAGTGAAACCACTTAGTGGTAGTTAAAAAACTGACTTTTTTAATTTAAATTTAATTTTACCACTTCTGTGAATTGACATTCAAAAATACAAGGGACATGGTTAATATCAAAGACTAAAATTTTGTTCAATGAGATGAAAATAATTTTTGGTGAATAGTAACTTTTTTACTTTTATTTACCACGGTTAAAAGTAAATAGGGTAGTTAAGGGTACAAATGATATTAATATTACGCTAACACATGTCCTAATTATATTGGATAAGTATAATTCGACCCAAAACTAGCTTAGGAATAAAATATGACAATTTAGGCCCACTTAGATTAGATTAGGTCATTTAATATTAATTTATTTACAAAAGGGTTAAAATAGTTAAAATCAAAGTTTATTAAGTAAATCCTTTTTAATATAAGGTTATACATAAGATACATTCGACGGTAAATATTAATTATATTTAAAAAAATATTTTCTACATAATGGTATTTTATTTATAATTTTTAAAAATTAAATAATTTAATTTATTTATGACACAAAGATGATGTCGTAATTATATTATTGATGAAATATTGACATAATTGTTGTTATAAATACACAAAAAATGTAATTTGAGACATTTTATTAATTTCACTAATTTTGTAGGTTAATATGACATGTTATTTTTGATTTAATTAACATTTTTCTAACTAATAATTCTGTTATGATATTTGAAAAATGAATTACCAAATAGTGTCAAAATTGACATAAAATGGTTTTTAAAACAAATATTATATTATTAATTGTTATTTTTTTCCTAAAAATCTACGGTTTGGAAAAATTACTTAGATAGGTTTATATATATTAATAATAAACATCATGGGGTTCTTTTGGCTTGTTATTGTATGTTTGTTATCCTTATAGTGTAAGAAAACAAGAAGACACGGTAAAAGTAAAATTATTTAACTTAAAGTTAAATCAAAATGATAAGGTTAAAATAGAAACCTAAACTTGTGTAAATTATATTGGAGAAGAAGATTTCGACCCATCCCCGCATTATTATTCAAATAAATCAATTTGGATCTATTAAAAACCGAATATGACTTTATAATAAAATAATATTTTTAGTTTTTCCAATGGTGCCCCTCTCATCCCTTATAAAAGGCCGCCTCCTCCCTCTCTTCCTCACACCACATTGAGCCTTCAATATCGGCCAAACCCTGAAAAATTATCTTATACACTTCCCCAGAAACATTGTAGTGGTCCTTGTATTCTTCAAAGACCAATTTTAGTGCCCTAAAAGGAGGTCTCAAAGAGGCGCTTCTAAGAAGAGGTAATGTCTGTTACCGATTCTTTCATCTTTATTTCTTCTTCCACTTCTTCTTATTTAGTTGATTCATTATAAAGTAATAACATCAGTATCACTCATATACTGATATGTTATTATATTTATGAAACAACCATATTTCACCATCTATCCATCCTACGGAAAATGAAATCAGTGTGTGTGCGTATGTATGGAATACCGTCTACATGCCGTGGTGTAATCTATTTTCCACCACCACCATACATCGATGGGTATAGTGGTGAAAGTAATGAATATATATGATTATTTTAAAGTGATATTTATTCTGTAATATTATACATAAAAATTAATACAATTCCACGATCATGGGAATGATATCATCGCTCGTGCGTACGTACGAAATACCGTCTCCACGACGTGATGAGATTCAAATTCCATGATTAACCATTACAGAATGATTATAAAGTATATATAATGAATAATAATGTAATATATTACATAATATTACTACTGGATTTATGTATATATATATATGTATGTCATCTATCTAATTTCATTCAATTCAATAAGGAAATGAAAACAATGTTCATGCGTACGTACAGCCTACCGTCTCCATGAACGGTGTGTTTCCATTATTTTTATAGATCTATAATATATATGTATATGATGAATATATATTATATATAAATCATTTTTTTCATTCTGGAGTTATTTAAATTAGGATATAAGTAATAATATGAAGAACGACAAGTCGAAATGCATAAGATAAATGAAATGATTTTACCCAAAACGCTGCTTTCAAATTGAATTTACAAAATAACGGGTAATATAAAGTCATAATTGAAACTAATATGATATCATAACAATGAATATGATTCTATAATAAGTGAATGAAATTATTTAAATCATTATACAGGAGGATCAGATACGTACGAAGCATATCAGACCTAAGGTAAGGGATAACTATTCCAATATCGTTCTTATGGGAGATTGTTTATTCGTAAGTATTTATTGGGGTTATTGTTATCATCCATGTCCATGTTTCCTAGAAATGGTTTCATGCATGTTTAAAGTCCTTTTTACCCTTTTTGACTTTTACCCAATGGTATGGAAGGAATCTTTCTTTTATTTACACTATAAGGTACTTTTTTACTTTTCCGACAAAAGTATGAGAAGAATGTTTTTTAACGTATACGGTATGAAAGGATTTTTAAGGTTTTATAAAGCCTCATTTTCATGAAGAATCTTCCAAAATATTTCATGACAATTTTCAAAAAAATCGTTTTCTTTTAAAATTGCATGACATTTTGTGAAAAGAAAATGAATTTGAAGAAAAAAGGATATTTTCCTCAAGAATTCATTCCAAGTGTTTTATCAAAACCATTTTCATCTAAGATGACATTATTTAACATGTGTATGTTTCAAGTATCATGTATCTATGATTTACGTGGTTTTTCTTTTCTAATGCCGAAATGATATCAAATTTTTTTTATGGATTACGTTATGATGGAATGATGTTTATGAAACCCATTTTATTCTTGGGTTATGATGAATGATTTCTGTTTATATTGAGGCACACGTAAGAATGATTTCAATATGAGATGGGTGGGACCTATAACTCCCTCCAATACATTGGGTAAATATTATATATCTCACGAGATAAACATGGATGAAACGGTATGTTAATCCATTTCAGTGATACAGGACTGGATCGAGGAGTGAACTCGATTCAGAAAGGGACTTTGTCCACTAAGATGGTCTTTGCAGCAATGCCTTGGCTACTATGGAAATCATAACAATTGCTGAATGGTTCCTACAATTACATGTTTTATTCCCATGCTATTTTACCGTGATTGATTTTCTTTTATGATAAATGCCTTACTTACGTCCAAGATTTATGACTTTTCTCGAGGGTTTATGGTTTAGATTTCATGTTCATGTTTTTTCTTTCAAATGCTTATGGATTATTTTATGTTCTCTATGTTTTCCCTTACTGAGCATCTGAGCTCACCCTTTTTATGTTTTATTTTCCCCAGGAAATAAAGAAATGTTTTAGGTAAGGAAATTAAATGGGGAAGATCGTTATGGGAGATTTTGATGATCTTTCACCATGATTAGATGTTTATATGCCGAGTTTCCAAAGACACTAAATTATTATGGTCCTTGTGTGTCTGTTTTTGTTATGTATTAAGTATTCCGCAAAAGTAATGTAATTTCCATGTACATCAAGCTTCGGGTCTCTACAGATTTTCTTTTGTAATATAATGTTTAAAATATGGAGTGTTCACAATAATGAACAAAAACATTTGGGGATTATTCCTTCATTTATGTGTGAGTAGTTAGATTAAATATTTTTCTGGTTATGTTATGTGTACTCCTGGAACCATAGATGTGGTATTAAATCATTTATCATCATGATATACCAATAAATAAAATGTATAAAACATTATAAAGGTATTCATCCACCATCAATATATTCAATATGATTGTTCTCAAAATTTATTACAAGATTTAGAATGGTGGGTTCTTGTAATATTTGGTACCTTCTCTTCAATATCCATCATCTCCATGATCTGAGTAAAAATTCATTATTAAATGATAAAACCTATTTTAACATACATTAACTGTGAATAGATAAACCATTTTTTGTAGTTATAAATTTTTTTACTATTTTTAATACTATATTGGTTATTTTATCCAAGTGAATACCTCATGAATGTCACATTCCCATGTGACCTCTCATACGGTACATACCCCGGTGACTGTGAGGAATTCCTTAACTGATATTACTCTATTAATAATAATCACAGAAGTGAATACATACCATATGTGTGTCAGGAAAATTTTTCAGAAATACATGAACCAATTACTAAAAATAAAACATCACATATGGTAGTGGAACAATTAAATGTGGATATATACCACTAGGTAGGTGACATAATAAATAGATGCGTAGTCACTCTCATAGTCGACTAACATGACCGACTTGTGTGGTCAACCTGCATGACATCACATGAAATACTAATATATATGTAATGAATGTGTGGAACCTTATTTCACATATCCACTATATGAGACACAATTATGAATGTCCACAAAACATAGAAAAAAATGATTAACCTACAAGAAGAATCCCAATAAATTATATGACTTTATTAAATCATTATTATCCTAATAAAATCCAATCTTGAATGGGGGATTTGAAACTCTATATTCATTAATATTAAATAAATTCAATTATCATCAACGGATTTCCCCAAATAAACTAATTTCTAAAAATCATCCACATATAGTTACCTTGAGAAAGTACAATAAGCATGATCCCCTTGTCCAGCTATCCATATCATTTATTTTTATAATACATGGTACAAAATTCATGAACTACCTCTGTGAAGGACTTTTATAAAATACCTTATTTTTCATGTTCTATATTTTTCTTATAAATATGACCTAGGTATCAAAATTTTATGTTACTATAAGATGAAAAGATAGCTTGAAACTCTACAATTATAAGACTTCCACCCATGACTTTTAATCCATAAGGTAACTTTTCAAGATTAGAAAAATAATTTATAATTATAAAGATTAATTGGATTATTTTTCATCAATGATCTAAAAAATGTGTAATTATTGGAGAAAAATATCCCCATTCCAAAATCTCCAGGGTGAAGGGCCTATCAATGGAATAAAACATTATAACTTGTCTCATAGAATAACCAGAGGAGTCCATTAGAGATCAGGGTAAGGTGTCACAAATGAGTTTTCCCATAGTTTTGTATTTCTATTAATTCACCCACATCTCACAAATTATGTACCAAGTTGAGGAACAACCTCACACACCCATCCATCGTCGTGGGATGTAATTACCTATATCACATATTTTTAACTTGGAAAATATCCTATTTTGGTCTCTTATGTGTCTACATGGATAGATCCTACTTAGATCACAAATGTAATAACTGGATGAAAACCCCAATAGGACCCATGTTATATATCTTTCCACTGATGAGGTTGCACTCTTTCATCCAATAATCCATCCTAAAGAAGGCCAAATAAAAACCTCCATCGTGGACATAAAAATTTTTTGTTTATTGTATATGATAAAACTTCAAATCCCCTAATAATTTTTAAATTCTCTCAATAATATAGTCCCACACTTATCCTACAAAAGAGATAATTTCCTTATGATTTTTAAAATAGTACTTATACTCATTAATAGTGACCTCAACAGTGGATGAAATTCCAACGAAAAGACAATTTTGGATAGTGAGTGGAACCAATTGTTCTTACCTATAAGGGGAGAATGTATATTATCCTTCTCTCCACCTATTTGAGTCTAATTATTGGAAATTCGAAATAGATAGACCCTTATACATTCAAAATGGACATATCCCTTCATACATTGCCTAACCCTCATCCATAAGTCAATATAAGAGATTATAAAAATATCATGTTATTTGACATCCTTTTATTTATCAAATTAATTTGGAATAACATGTGTATAGAGTATAATAGTGATCCTATCAGTATAATAATAAAACACTTTCAAATAGGCCATACTCATTGGGGATATTAGTAATCATTTCTAACAATTTCATATTTGATTCACGTGTTCACAAGATATGTATGAATCCTCCTCAAGGTTAAAACATAACACCTATACTCCATCATTATTCTTAGTGGTCTATATTCTCAATATTTTCATGCCCACACATGGGAGGATATATTACTTATATGTCCATTTCATCTATTCCACATTGGACTGAATTCTCTATGCTATTCATCTCATCATAGATCAACATTTTTTATCAAATCAACAATCCTGGGATTCTCATGACTTTAGACCATATTATATTTTTCTATGAAAATTACCCAAATATATCTTTACCACATAACAATAATAATCATTTTTTGGTCCTTTATAAATGAACCTTAAATATTTTAAATTTACAATTAATTTCTATCGTACTATATGGGTACGGATTCCTTTCACAAATATATGTAGGAATATCCTCTAATGGTATTGATCCCATTATAAAAAATCTAACAGAATCCCTGGAAGGAAATAAATATTTGGGAACACAATAATGATTCCTTTATAAATTATACTTTAAAATAAATCATGAACATATAAATAAATAGATGATATGTATAAAATCCAATACATACAGATGGATATATCAATTGAAAAACTATAATACCTTAACATTGTTCAACATATGTATAACCCTTGATACATACATATGGAAAATAAATCATATATTATTTATTTATTTCATTAGTAATGAGAGATAATTACATCACTATGTTTTTGAAGGATTCATGAATATTAAAATTTGATGGATGGTCTAGTAATACAGAACAATTACCACCAAAAAATTAATGATAAGTTCAACCTTTCATCCTCCCAATTACTGTGAGACCATATGTTTATGTGGTAATATATCTCTTCATCATAAAAATAAGTAAATCACATTCACATCATATATATAGTATCCTATGAGTGTTTCTAGTTCCATGAAAAAAATCCCCTTTGAAATCCACCCATAATGGGACACGAAACAAAATTGTCGCCCGACATGAATATTTTCCCCCCATATTCATCCCCGCAAATCAAGCATCATGCCACATTAAATCTATCACAAACCATGTTGTTACCTATAAATATATATATAATAAATCAATTAACATTCCAATATTACTTAATGGAGTAAAATAATTTTTATAATGTTGAGAGGATCTATACTCAAACATACTCATATATAAAGTGTAAACTAATGATCCATGAGGAGTGGAGTTGTTGATAGTAATCATAGGGGTACATGGGCATTATGGTGTACACTAACATAGAATTAACCCCAATGTTATCAATCATATTTAATTTTTAATTTATTTAAATACACCATACAAAGGAATCTATTTGGGTTTCCTTTTCTCGCTGGGTTTATTCTCATTTATGATTTTAGTCGTAGTCTGACAATGTAGATCAATTTGGTGTGGGTGGTATATCTACCAATCATTAAAATCATTAATTGATACCTAAATGAATAAATCAAAAATAACAGAATCAGAATTATGTTATACTAATTTTATAAAATTATTTTTTTTGGAAAACCACATGATGTCCTTCACCAGCAAAGATACATGGATGGATTGTGACATGGTGGTGGATGAAAACATCATGGTAGAAGATCTAGATTGCAGAAACATTACGATATAGATGTTCTAATCATATAGGGTCTATATATCATTTTATATATCATTTTATTTTATTATATTTTTGGATAATTTCTTTATTTATTAATGATAATCAATCCCTTTTATTTTACCCCACTCATTCCATAGATTTGGATTTGTGGTGAAGATTCATTCAGTGATCCTATTGTTGAGTATTCTTGTTGGATTTTAGATGATTATAATTTATGTATTGTAGGATTCTGAGATGATTATAGTGAATAATAAGTCATTAATTTGTTTCTTTTTTATTCACATGAAACTATATGATGACATCTACATAACCTACTAATTTATTTATTTTATGAACATACTGATATCTTCTAATGGATAATAATGTAATGTGATGAGAAGGTACCAAATTCAAGGATTTGAGGATAGTGATGAATTTATATGGACCAAAAAAATTCATAATTAAGTTCATATTAGTATGATAAAAAAATTAAAATATTTATTGGTGGTGTGTGTAGTGGAGTTTCATAGTGTTGATGACGTGTATATTGATGAATTTTCTGAGGTGCTTTTAGAAATACCCCCTTAATATGGTATCTTGTTTGTGATACTATTTCATCAGTCTAAATTATATTTTTATATATATTTATTGGATGTCAGACTCATATATATTGGTCATAAGGATTGTGGGTGATGGGATGATAGAGGATGGATTTATACTACCATGGGTTTAATAATATGGTCCTTTTGTTTTATTCCATTATAATGAATATGGCAGTATTTATAAATATATTGCCACTATATGGTCTAATTAGTTTATGATCAATTTTCATTACACCCTACTAATGTGTAATGATATATTTTACATTTTTATGGAAGAAATTGTTTTTAAGGTTTATATATTGTATGGATATCATAAGATGATTGTACGTGTGGTGGAAATCCAGAAGAACACTTTTAGGGGCTTATTTGGGATCATAAAGTTAATATATTTATTTTTTGTATCATGAAATCATTTTATCTATTTTAAGTATTAATGAACACTATTTTATTATAATTATAAGATATGTTTGTGTTTATTTCCATTTAAATAATCATTATATTCTTTTGTAATAATGAGAACATGATGAAAACCCTCATGTAATTTTCAATGTCCTTTTACACCATCAAATTTATTTATATATTTCAAAATATATCCTTTTTTTTGGAACTCATCATTTTGAATATGTTTTCCTACTAGGTGGTGGTATTTGGTTCTATAGACGAGTGATTCAAGTTTTTCTTGAGAATAAAGAAAGAGTTCCATATATGTATAAATTATTTTTAGCCACATGGACAATAATAGAAGGCATATATCTGACATGTATTGTGTAGAAACCACATTGATTTCCTTGACCATGATGTAGCATGATTTATTATGAGGGGATCCATTTTTTATATTATTCAACAATGTGGAGGAGTTATTGATTATTGATCCAATACTTGAGTTTTTAGTGGACGTATTGTTTATGGTAATTTATTATTCTTAAGATCACATCTTTTGTCGTATATGGATACTTATTGAATTTCGATATCATGGGTATCTATGAAATTAAATATACATGAGTGTAATAATAACACACATGATATCATGATTTTATGTGTATTATTTTAGCTGATGTTATTGAAATATTATCTAATCAGTGATAATTTTTGATTCATTATAGTCTATAAGAGATTGAAATTAATTTTTTCTTAGTGGTAATTAAATATCAGAAATATTGGTTATTGTGATCATATTTATAAAAAAATGAAATTGAAATCTCCATCAGTCTGAGGAATTGAAATATTGGTACCAATATATAGAGTATTAAACCATAAAGATAATTTTTCAAGTAATATGTGGTTTCATGAAGAGTTAAAGAGTTATATGAGATATATTGTCTCTATTATAATGAGTATAGTGGAAACAATCTTATTTTAGATATTCATTCAATTTTTCAATAGTTGTTTTCCTTTTTGTGGTGATTTTTAAATTAGAATTAAATGTTATAACGTAATACATTATAATGTTTATTACACTATTTATATATCTCTGAGTGTAAATTATAGTTCATCATGTTTTATTTATCCACATACTTACCACTAGTCATGGGAGGAAGAAAATTTATTTTGGTGATCATGAATGTTATGATGATATAGGAACCATTCCGTGTTTTTTTATTTGCATGCTACATATGATTTTTCAAGGATATATTTGAATCAGGTTTTACATTTACATGAGTCATCGAGGACCATCAATTTTTTGAGGTTTCAAATTTTAACGCATTAGTCGTTAAAAATGTATATTATATATTAGGTTCATCATTGAAACAATGTTATGATTCAAAACACTATAATGGATGGTTTATGAACCATACCATCAAAAAACTAAAGAATATAATAAATCATTACATTATCAAATATTTTTAATCTTTAGTGAGACAAATTACCTTGGTTGGCATTCCATATTAATAAAACATCCAATAATTCAATAGGATATCCATATTCCATAAATTATTCTTAAGGAATAATAGTTATATTTTATAATATATTATAGTTTAAATGTGTAAATTTATTGTTAATGATTTGTTACAGAGTGTGGAAAATAAAATTTGGGTTGTTTATGAGTGGATAAAGGAATTTTTGAATCATAAGAAGTGTTATATGTATCAATGGGGGAAATTTTTTGAGATTAATGATGTTGATTATGTGTTCTTGATGGATTCCCCTCATCTTAGATGGATGAGTTTCTTTGTTTTGATTAATCACTTTATTTTTTTTAACTAAATGTTCATTATGTCACAAAATTTTATCGATAATGAACCTCAGTTGGTGTTTATGCCACCATTTGACAAATCATGTATAAATTACATGTTTCATAGGTTGCATGAAATCATCATAATGACTATCTTATCATAAATATGTTATAATATGAAGTTAATTATGTTGAAATAATCATAGTTTATTATATATATTTTAAATAATTAAGATATCTAATTTTGATGGAAATTAATTCCCTTTAATTGGGTATCATGGATGCATTGATATAAAGTGAGGAATATGTACCAACATGATTCATATATATACAATCAGTATCTTATAAAATTTTAACATATTTTTATCCTTAATGTTATTATATTTGACAATAAATAATATTAAATGGAAGTTTATTCATATGTAATTTTTCATAGTTTATCCCCTTGATTGATTTAATGTTTGGATGATGGTTTCAATTAGTTTCAGAGACATCTACTAAGGAGAGATTCATCAGTTTTTTGTTGGGATTTCAATATTCATTTGGTTTTTATTATCATATATTGGAATCAATTTTACATAAAATCATCGAAAATTCCATTTTATTCCATACTACCACATTTCTTTCTTTTGGTATTAGATTTTCTTGGAGGATGTGTCAGGGAAGATTGGTAGAGTATGTGTTGAAATTTTATATATGAAAAATGAGTCACAAAATTCTTTTTTGGACATGTTTCAAAGAATAAAAATTATTATTTAAAATCTGATATATTTTTTCTTTCATGGGAGATTAAAATTTCCATCATATGATATTAGATATGATTCGGGTGTTTCTAATTGGTGAGATTCCACATGAATAAATGATTTCAATGATGTGAATCATAGAGGTTTCTCTAATGTTTCTCCTATTTTAGGTGATATTAATCTTTAATGGCATATTTATCTTCATAAACCTCCAAAATATTGATTAAATAACATTTTACAATCGACAGAGCTATGATGTATTTTTTTTGAATTTGGAATAATCAGTTTTGATTGACCTTTCTTGGGGTTACCATAAATTCTCATGACCAATAAACTTTATTCAATGATATTAGTATATATGATATATCTTTTTGTTTTATGAGTATAATATTTTTAGTTCAATTATTTATTTGTTAGACCCTTCAATTCATCTATATTTCATACATTATTTCATGAATAATCAATGACCTAATGTTTATTTTATAATTTTCATGATCCCACGTTGAAAACATCCATATATTGTTTCATATGATCATAAATTTATTGTCCAATTGGGAATTATTTTGGTTTACATTTGATTAACAACTATATTTTCATGAGTGGTAAGATTTCCCTAAAAAAATTAATTTCGATGATTATTTTTTGATTAGATTATTATTGTGTTTTTCTTTCAAGGATACTAGATTTATTATAGATTTTATCATGGTCATGGGAATGAAATTTCATAATATGTCGTTATTTTCTTATTTGAAATGATTTTATCATTGAATAGGATTCCATATTGTTCTTCCCATATGTCTAAATTGTGTGTATGGAATAATATTTCATTATTTTGGTTAATAGTATAAATTTTCATGATAATGAAATTGAATTGGATCAAATGATATCGATGGGAATTGAAAAATAACATAAGATTACATTTTTCATGATTATTTCCTCTGTTTTTTTTTAATATTGTTACCACTTTTATTCAAAATAAAGTACCTTATAAAGTAATATTTGATAAATCATATATTGTTTTGTGATTTAACAACAAAAAAAATTATTATTCTAAATTTAAATACTTTATTCCTTAAATTATATATTCATTTTAAAAAATAATATATATTTGATATCATGTAATACAAGAAATACCAAACTAAATTAATAGCGAGGAAAAATTGATATTAAAATTATAACATTAATTTTGAGTTTGAAGGTAGAAATATAAGTAAAGATATAATAAATAAATAAATTAGTTGGAAAAGACTCATTTTGTTGAATTTTTATATATCAAATTAATTTTTTCAATATTGATAAAATTTGGGGAAACAAGGTTTTTTCCAATAACAGTTATAATCGAAAAATAAAATATTATACTACAAATTATTTAAAATTCAATACGAATTTAATAAGAATGAAACTAACATGAGAACAATTATAACACCAAGATATATTAGTATATGAATTCTTTTAGATAATTTAGTGTTATCAATATATTTCTTTAGATGAAACAATGAACTTATACAAAAATATAAAATATTAAGATTAAAATATAACTTTTATTAGGATATTAAAATATAGTTAATAATTTAGTGAAAATATATTAGGGAATATGATTGATAAAATATTTATATAAACTAATATAATGATAAATTTTAATATTTTTGAAATGAAATTGTTATATCTAAATTAACTATTATGATCACTTTGTAATATGGATGTAATTTTTATATATATTTTATTTTTGTGAGTTAATAATTATAAATTAATGAATTGATTTATTAGTTAGTAATAAATAAATATGATATGGAATTTTTTAATAATAAAAATATAATTAAATTATATGAATTGTGAATGAGAATTGTTAAAATTATAATAATTTCATTTTTAAATAAATAATTATTTTCTTTATATGTCTCCTTGTTATCTAGAAGTAAAACTTCATAACTTTATATTTTTAATTTTAATGAATAAATATTATTTTCAGATTCTCTAACGAAATATTTTATTTTTTATTTTTTAATTCTTTCTGAAAAGAATGATTTATAGGTGAACAATGAAAATTTGTATTCTATCAAATAACATGAATTTTTTTGACATTTTTATTATATTCATAATAATTGAAATATAATGGTTCTTTTTATTTGACTGAATAATATATTATATTTTAAATTTTAATTTGAAAAAAAAATTTAAATATATATATTTTATTTTATAAGTTTAGTTACATGTTTCACAAATCTATTTTTAATAGACTATAGATTTTAAAATTTTAAAATATTATTATTATATTTATTAAATTAATATAAAACATAATTATAAAATATGTAATAATTGGGTTCAACATTTGTTAATAAATAAAACTAATTCACACATATATATGATAAATTAATTTGGTATAAAATATTTAACTCGATAAGAAGAAAAAGCTTAAAAGGGTGTAACATATAGGGAATGGCCGTAAAAATGTTTCAGATATTAATGGTAATGGGTTTTTGAGGACATGATCGTCCTTATAGCTTCCAATATACATTATTTCAATAAATTTTTAATTAAATTCATTGATGTTAAATTCAAATTATAATTTTTTTATTTACAAACATATCATCACTTTTAATTTTAAAATGTGTAACAAATCTCTTTAACTATCATTAATACTTTAAAAATTTTCTACCCATAATATAATAATAAATTCAATCAGAAATTCATAAACATCATAAATATATTCATTCATTCTGAAAATATCATGGAATAAATTCTCTTACCCACTTCACAAAGCAAATAATCCTAAAAAATGAGGTAAACAATTATAATAATTACATTTTAATTTATATTTATATATGTTCACTTAGTATTCATATAATTTAATTAAATGAAAATTAATATTTCACAATAGTATAATGTGTATAATGATATGTTAGTATTATGTTTTTTTTAAACATAACTGAGTTTCAAATTTTATTTTAAAAAAAAACTAACAGACATGCATTTGGATAGTATTGCCTCCAAAATATATCATGTTTCTTTTTTATAACCTCCTAAAAATGATGGTTATACCCTATTACTTAACTAATAAATATGGTTTTTATTACATATTTTATATTATTTTGGGATAAAATATATAACTCATTTTCAGATTATATAGAAAATTAAATCATTATCCATTCATATGTGTGGTCTTTCTCCATTACAGAACACTTCATATTTATTTTTCTTTTGGTTTTATCACATACATACATGTATGGCCATAATAGTGCATTTAGAGGATAAATATTATATTAGAGTAATTTTAATGGTACTATAAAGAAAATTGTAACATCCCATTAAATGTATGATAAATAAAGATCAATTAAAAAAATACTATTTAAAATTTAATTTTAACAACATAAAATGTTTTATAAATACACTGAAATGACTGTTTATAATTTATCTTATTCTTATAATTCTTATCAATATTAATTTATTAAAATAATAAACATTATGTATGTTTATTATTATTTTTTATAAGGATATTAAAGATAAATCATTTCATATTAATCCATTAGTACATATTCTTCTTTGGATTAGTTTATCCAACTACATGAACAATGGTATAAATTTATATCATAGAATATAATGGAAAACTTATAATTAGTAATATGTAATAAAATTAATTAAATAATTAATACTTTTTCATTGATGTGATAAAATAACCATTTAGTACACTTTTTTTTAAAAAAAATAATCATCTTCTCCTCAGAATCAATAGAATATTCTCAACACAAAATTCATCATTATGGATCGTAACCAAAACATCCATATAATAAAATTTTACAATTTTAAAAATTATGAAACATAAATTAAAATAAGTATATTATCTTTCAGTGACTAAAGATTTTATGATAATGAAGAACAACACCACTATTACGAATCAAGTCAAATATCATGATTAATCACAGATAATTGTTATAATAATTAATAACTAATAAATAAAAATGTGGAATAAAATTTTAATTATAGTTAATAAAAGGTTATAAACATGAATAATATTTTGAAATATGTTATTATGATTGAAGTTTTCTTTATATTTGTTTGTAGGGTGCAATTAACTAAGAAATTATTTTGGGTAGGCGTTTCATGTCAACCGAAATCACCCCATGAGACGCATTTCTTCGTATACACCATCATTTAGTAATAAAGTCACATATACAACCCCATTGATAATTTATATCTTTGTACATTTTTTTATGATATTTAATGATCTATATTTTTAATAAACATAAACAAGGGTTTTATTGGTAAATATTAAAATACATAAGGGTTTTATTGGGATCAATTCAGATTCCTGGAGACAAGTTGTAGAGACCCGTATCTTGACGTACATTGACATTACATTACTTTTGCGGAATACTTAGTACATAACAAAAACACACACACAAGGATCGTAATAGTTTAGTGTCTTTGGAAACTCGGAACGTAATCTTCTAATCGTGGTGAAAGTTCTTCAATATCTCCCATAAAGGTCATCCCTTTTTTTCTACCTAAAACCTTTCTTTATATCCTGGGGAAAAGAAAACATAAAAGGGTGAGCTCAAATGCTCAGTAAGGGTAAACAAAAGAAATATCAATCACATAATTTTCATAAGAACATAACTTTTTTGGAAATCTTAACCTGCAAAAGAGAGCATAATTTCATAACATGGGATAAATCATAGTAGTGAAATGAAATCATAACTTAAAACATTACTCATTGTGGCATACACACATAATCATAGAGAATCATTTCTTGTTAGTCAAGACTCATTGCCAAGACTATCTTAGTGGACAAAGTCCATTTCTGAATCGAGTAATCCTCGTTTCAGTCCTGTTTCACTGAACCGGTATAACCTACCATTCCAGCCATGTCTATCTCATGAGATATAAAATCTTTACCCAATGCATTGGAGGGAGATATAGGTCCCACCCATCTCTTAATGAATCCTTTCTTATGTGTGCCACAAAATCATAAATCATACATCATTGCATAACCCATGTAATAAAAATGGGATTCTTAAACAACATGACATCATAAAACCATTCATATAAGATAAAGGAATTCATAAACATAATTCCATCATAAAATGGCCAAATCAATGTAAAAATATGGATAGTAACAGAACCCTTTATTATCTTATATGGAAAATAATTTTGATAAAACACTTGAATTGAATTCTTGAGGAAAATATCCTTTCTTCTTCAAAATCAATTTCTTTTCAAAAAACATCATGCAATTTTAAAAGAAAGAGATTTTATTGAAAATAGTCATGAAATCTTTTAGAGGAAGCTTCATGAAAATAAGGCTTTGTAAAACAGTATAAATCCATTCGTGCCGTATAAGTTAAAAAAAAACATTCTTCGTACTTTTGTCGGAAAAATCAAAAAATACCTCGTACGGAAAACGACAAAAGACTCCTTTCATTTCCTTTACTAAAAACTCACCGAAGGGTAAAATTGGATTTAAACAATTGTAGTTGGATGGAAATAATATTACATATTTATGAAACATGGATGTGGATGATAAAATACACCCCAGTAAATGCCAAAGTAAAAACAATCTCGGATAAAAATGAGATTGTGATATTTCCCTTACCTTAGGTCCGACTTGCTTTGTAAGTGTCCGAACCTCCTGTATAATGATTTAAATCATGTTATTGACTTATTACAGAATCATATTCATTGTTATGATATCATATATGGTTCACTTATGACATTATATTACCCGTTCTTTTGTAAATTCCATGTTAAAGAAGCGTTTTGGGTAAAATCGTTTCATTTATCGTAGGTGTTTTGACTTGTTGTTCTTGACATCATTATTACTTATATCATGATTTAATTACTTCCAGAATATAAAATATGATTTATATATCATATATATTCAGTATATATATATATATAATAGGTAGATAAATAAAATGAAAAACACCGTTCATGGAGACGGTAGTCCGTACGTACGCATGAACGCTGTTTTCCTTTCCTTATTGTCTTGAAATGGAAGTAAGTAGATGACATACATATGTATATATATACATAAATCCAGTAGCTTTATAATGTCATATATTTCATTATTATTTCTTATATATACATTATAATCATTCTTAAATGGTTAACATGGAGAATGAATCTCATCGCGTCGTGGAGACGGTAGTCCGTACGTACGCACGAGCGATGATATCATTTCAATAAATATTGAATTGAATTGGAGTGGATTATACAATATATCAGAATCAATATGATGTTGTAATAACTATGTATAGTTATTCTTTACACCATTATACCCATCCATGTAAGGTGGTGGTGGAAAATAGATTACACCACGGCGTGGAGACGGTATTCCGTACGTACGCACGCGCGGTGATTTCTTTTTCCGTAGGATGGATAGATGGTGAAATAGGGTTGTTTCATACTTATAATAACATATCAGTATATGATTGATACTGATGTTATTACTTCATAATGAAACAACCTAAGAAGAAGAAGTGGAAGAAGAAATAAAGATGAAAGAATTGGTAACGGTAATTACCTCTTCTTTGAAGTGCCTCTTTGAGACCTCCTCTTAGGGAACTAAAATTGGTCTTTGAGGAAGACCAGAACCTCTAGGATGTTGCTAGGGAAGTGGAGAAGAGATTTTGGCAGGGTTTGGCCGAACTTGAGTGCTAAAATTGGTGTGAGGAGGAGGGGGAGGAGGTGTCCTTTTATAAGGGAGGAGAGGGGCACCTTAGGAATATCTCAAAATATTATTTTATATTAAAGTCAAAATCGGTTTATAATGGTTCCAAAGGGTCTTATTTCGAAGCTAAAGTGGGGATGGGTCGAAATCCTATCAACCAATAGGATTTAGACAAGTTTAGGGTATTATTTTAACCTTATCAATTAGATTTAACTCTAAGTTAAATAATTTAACTTTTACCGTGTCTTTTTGTTTTCTTTCACTATATGGTTAATAAACTTACTATAACATGCCAAACGAACCCCAAATTGTATATTATTAATACATATATCCTTATCTAAGTCATTTGGCCGAACCTTAGATTTTTAGGAATAAAATAACAATTAATAATATAATATTTGATTTAAAAACTATTTTGTGTCAATTTTGACACTATTTGATATATGATTTTTTGTGAAAGTCATAACAGAATTATATGTTCGAACCAAGTTGATTAAATCAACACTAATATATCATAGTAACCTAGAAAATTAGTGGAATTCATAAAAAGTCTTAAATTACATTTATTTTGGTATTTATATTATCAATTATGTCAATATTTCATTAATAAGATAATTACTACATCATCTTTGTGTCATAAATAAATTATATTATTTGATGTCTAAAAATTACAAATAAAATACCATCCTATAGGAAATCTTTTTAGCTTTCTAATTAATATTTATAGTCGAATTTATCTTATGTATAACCCCATATTAAAAATGATTTACTTATTAAACTTTGATTTTAACTATTTTAACCCTTCTTTAAATAAATTAATAATAAAAGTCCTAATCTAATCCAAGTGGGCCTAAATGGTCATATTTTATTCCTAAGTTTGTTTTTGGTCGAATTACACTTGTCCAATAGAATTAGGACATGTTTTAGGGTAATATTAATATCATACTTACCCTTAGTTACCCTATTTACTATTAACCGCGGTAAAAAAAAGTAAAAAGTTACTATTCACCAAAAATTATTTTCATCTCATTGAACCACATTTTAGTCCTTGATATTAACCGTGTCTCTCGGATTTTCGAAATTCCATTCACAGAAGCGGTAAAATTAAGTTTTATGCAAAATTTAGTTTTTTAACCTACCACTTAGTAGTTTCACTATTCATCAAAAATTGATGTTTTTCAGAACAATGCCAAAATTTCATCCCAAGCTATATTTCATATTCCGAATTCAAAAATGAAGTATATTTTACCAAATTCATAACATAAAAGTTGCATTAATTAATTTTATAATTAAATCCCGCTGTTAAAACAAATAGCGTGTTTTTAAGAAACAATATCTATCAAAAGATTGACACTTGTTTATGTCTAGTTTAAATGTGAAATTACATCCAATGACCAACATTGTATTAAATTGTAAAAATATATTCTAAATATACTTTAAAACCACTCAAATTAATAATTTATCACTATTAATTATTTCGATTAAAAAAGTTGTTTTTAATTATAATTTAGTAATTTTTCACTATTCATCAAAATATGAAAGTTATCCGAAAAGTACCAAAATTTCACCTTAGGCTAAATTCGATACTCCGAATCCAAAAATAAAGTTCATTTTGAAAAATAAGATTTACTGGATTTCAAAAAGTGGTTATTACTATTCATAACGGCTAGTTTTAATAATATTTTTATAGCATATCGTTGTTTAGTGAAACTCGGTATTGCGTATTACACACGCTATCGAGGAAGGTCGCGATTGCGTGTAATGCAAGGCAAGTCAAGGATGTGTATTGTGCAAGCTCCTTTTGGTGTAGCGTACAACACAAGACATTAATAAAATTAAAAAGAATATTTTTTTATAAAATCTTGGGCTGTTACATTCTACCCCCCTTAAAATGAATTTCGCCCTCGAAATTCGTCGGGGTTATAAATGGTTTACTATTTGAAAGATTCTTTAATAGAAACCCACATCGTAAAAGGGAATACCAAAACTTGGATTTAAAAACTAAAGTATGAAATGTAACGATTACCCAAATAAACTAATCACCGGGTTTCCACATAGGTGAAAATATGGATATGGAAGAGAAATCTAACCATCATGTTCTGATGGAGAGTGGTAGAGAACATGGCTATGGAAAAGACAGTAATCACAAATCCATAAATTTGTGATGATCTAAGGTACCATATGATTCATCAGGTATAAGATCACTAGGACAACATTTTTGGTTTTCAAGATCATTTCCCTAAAGTTGAAAATTTGAATTAGAATAAATACTTACTTTATTTTGATACAATATCACTGTTGTTCGTGCCTTGAACAATTTCCACTTCATCTCTTAAATAAATGAAGTTTGATTTGTTATTCGTGAAGTGTTAGCAGATCATGTGATAGAATGACGGGTCATTCCATCTGTCTCAAACAAAAGGTAAGCAAAAGTTATTAAATATACATAAGTCATTCTATAGTGAGATTAATCATATATAGTTCCTAAAATGGACTTATACTTCATATATCATACTGCTTAATATAATAAAACTAGTTTCTACTAAACAGGGACTTCCTGTAGGTCAGTGGTAGGCGATAAAGGCCAGTCGCACTTCGGTTGTGGGTTCGATTCCTACAGCCTTGTCCGAAGCGATGGGTTGTCGCCCGTCCTGCAGGTTGTCCCTTTTTCTAAAACTACGTTACTATAACATCCCATCAATAATATCGAAAATCTTCTATCCTTAAACAATACTAACTTATGTCCAACATAATCCAGTCTAATCTTTAGGCTTATACATAATACTGCAGTCCACTCTCATAATATAGTGAAAACGATTACCAGAGATTTAATACCATCGTTGATCCCCATATATCATAAGATATATCTTGTTGGTCACATTCCAAACATTTAAAGGCCTTAATCTTGTACTCTCTTGAATACCCATTGAACCTTAGTGAAAACTTGAATGCAGTTAAAAGTTAACACTTTTCACATACCGAAATCCTCAAAATTCTATATACTCAAACCATGATATCACTTAGTCCTTATATCAATCATGAGCTCATGAATACTGTCAAACATTTCATTTTCCCCTTATCCCTTCATTATGCGCATATCATCTTCATTCCAAAAATATCTGAATAACCTTTCATGGATACTGGTAACATTAATCAGACAACAATGTTACAATCCTTACATGTCTCTTTATTCCATAGTACCATGAGATTACTTATACAACATTACACATGATAAACATGTAATCATTCCACTACATTCTTAAACCATTGACCGAGCTTCAACAATTCTTTCATCTCACATACCATTGGTAGTCTCTTCATCATCATCCACATAAATACTTCCCATATGACCATACTGATTCTCTTCATGAGTCTTTCCCTTAGGGAATTTGTTTGCATAATGCCCATACATTCCACATTTAAAACATTTAACCATTGTTGATGTCATAGCCATACCATTATCCTCATCCATGTTGTTAACTGAACCTTTTCCTTTGCATTTAATTGCTTTGTGTCCTTCTTTTCCACACCCAAAGCATCTTCCAGTTCCTTTGAAACATTCTCCTTGATGCCTCTTCCCACATGATTTACATAGGGTAAATTGAACTTTCTTTCCTCTATGATCATCATGAAACTCCATCTTTCTCTTATTAGCCGAGTCAGGAAACTTACCAAATTTTACTTTATTGATCATATTATGAGATTGCTGATTCGGCATAATAATGATGTTTGGACTTCCAAATCCCATTTCATTTGGTTTCTCATAAAGAATATCATTCCATTGTCCATCATTTCCTCCATTATCGTGAATCACCTTGTTTCCAGCCATTTTCTAAAACCCAAAAAGAATAGCGTGAGAGGAAAAAATCATGCTAGGGAAAACAACATAATAAAAGGGGGAGTACCTTGAACATCTAACATCTTAGGTTTAATTCAATGATCGTTAGCGTAGTTCTAGTACTATAACCTATACGTATACTTAACCTTAGGGACATCCCTAGACATACCTTAGAAATACCTCTAGGGATCTCACTAACGTTTTCGCATCCTAGTTTCCAAAGGTTGACTAAACCTCCCTCTGATACCAACTGTAGAGACCCGTATCTTGACGTACATTGACATTACATTACTTTTGCGGAATACTTAGTACATAACAAAAACACACACACAAGGATCGTAATAGTTTAGTGTCTTTGGAAACTCGGAACGTAATCTTCTAATCGTGGTGAAAGTTCTTCAATATCTCCCATAAAGGTCATCCCTTTTTTTCTACCTAAAACCATTCTTTATATCCTGGGGAAAAGAAAACATAAAAGGGTGAGCTCAAATGCTCAGTAAGGGTAAACAAAAGAAATATCAATCACATAATTTTCATAAGAACATAACTTTTTTGGAAATCTTAACCTGCAAAAGAGAGCATAATTTCATAACATGGGATAAATCATAGTAGTGAAATGAAATCATAACTTAAAACATTACTCATTGTGGCATACACACATAATCATAGAGAATCATTTCTTGTTAGTCAAGACTCATTGCCAAGACTATCTTAGTGGACAAAGTCCATTTCTGAATCGAGTAATCCTCGTTTCAGTCCTGTTTCACTGAACCGGTATAACCTACCATTCCAGCCATGTCTATCTCATGAGATATAAAATCTTTACCCAATTCATTGGAGGGAGATATAGGTCCCACCCATCTCTTAATGAATCCTTTCTTATGTGTGCCACAAAATCATAAATCATACATCATTGCATAACCCATGTAATAAAAATGGGATTCTTAAACAACATGACATCATAAAACCATTCATATAAGATAAAGGAATTCATAAACATAATTCCATCATAAAATGGCCAAATCAATGTAAAAATATGTATAGTAACAGAACCCTTTATTATCTTATATGGAAAATAATTTTGATAAAACACTTGAATTGAATTCTTGAGGAAAATATCCTTTCTTCTTCAAAATCAATTTCTTTTCAAAAAACATCATGCAATTTTAAAAGAAAGAGATTTTATTGAAAATAGTCATGAAATCTTTTAGAGGAAGCTTCATGAAAATAAGGCTTTGTAAAACAGTATAAATCCGTTCATGCCGTATAAGTTAAAAAAAACATTCTTCGTACTTTTGTCGGAAAAATCAAAAAATACCTCGTACGGAAAACGACAAAAGACTCCTTTCATTTCCTTTACTAAAAACTCACCGAAGGGTAAAATTGGATTTAAACAATTGTAGTTGGATGGAAATAATATTACATATTTATGAAACATGGATGTGGATGATAAAATACACCCCAGTAAATGCCAAAGTAAAAACAATCTCGGATAAAAATGAGATTGTGATATTTCCCTTACCTTAGGTCCGACTTGCTTTGTAAGTGTCCGAACCTCCTGTATAATGATTTAAATCATGTTATTGACTTATTACAGAATCATATTCATTGTTATGATATCATATATGGTTCACTTATGACATTATATTACCCGTTCTTTTGTAAATTCCATGTTAAAGAAGCGTTTTGGGTAAAATCGTTTCATTTATCGTAGGTGTTTTGACTTGTTGTTCTTGACATCATTATTACTTATATCATGATTTAATTACTTCCAGAATATAAAATATGATTTATATATCATATATATTCAGTATATATATATATATAATAGGTAGATAAATAAAATGAAAAACACCGTTCATGGAGACGGTAGTCCGTACGTACGCATGAACGCTGTTTTCCTTTCCTTATTGTCTTGAAATGGAAGTAAGTAGATGACATACATATGTATATATATACATAAATCCAGTAGCTTTATAATGTCATATATTTCATTATTATTTCTTATATATACATTATAATCATTCTTAAATGGTTAACATGGAGAATGAATCTCATCGCGTCGTGGAGACGGTAGTCCGTACGTACGCACGAGCGATGATATCATTTCTATAAATATTGAATTGAATTGGAGTGGATTATACAATATATCAGAATCAATATGATTTTGTAATAACTATGTATAGTTATTCTTTACACCATTATACCCATCCATGTAAGGTGGTGGTGGAAAATAGATTACACCACGGCGTGGAGACGGTATTCCGTACGTACGCACGCGCGGTGATTTCTTTTTCCGTAGGATGGATAGATGGTGAAATAGGGTTGTTTCATACTTATAATAACATATCAGTATATGATTGATACTGATGTTATTACTTCATAATGAAACAACCTAAGAAGAAGAAGTGGAAGAAGAAATAAAGATGAAAGAATTGGTAACGGTAATTACCTCTTCTTTGAAGTGCCTCTTTGAGACCTCCTCTTAGGGAACTAAAATTGGTCTTTGAGGAAGACCAGAACCTCTAGGATGTTGCTAGGGAAGTGGAGAAGAGATTTTGGCAGGGGTTGGCCGAGCTTGAGTGCTAAAATTGGTGTGAGGAGGAGGGGGAGGAGGTGTCCTTTTATAAGGGAGGAGAGGGGCACCTTAGGAATATCTCAAAATATTATTTTATATTAAAGTCAAAATCGGTTTATAATGGTTCCAAAGGGTCTTATTTCGAAGCTAAAGTGGGGATGGGTCGAAATCCTATCAACCAATAGGATTTAGACAGGTTTAGGGTATTATTTTAACCTTATCAATTAGATTTAACTCTAAGTTAAATAATTTAACTTTTACCGTGTCTTTTTGTTTTCTTTCACTATATGGTTAATAAACTTACTATAACATGCCAAACGAACCCCAAATTGTATATTATTAATACATATATCCTTATCTAAGTCATTTGGCCGAACCTTAGATTTTTAGGAATAAAATAACAATTAATAATATAATATTTGATTTAAAAACTATTTTGTGTCAATTTTGACACTATTTGATATATGATTTTTTGTGAAAGTCATAACAGAATTATATGTTCGAACCAAGTTGATTAAATAAACACGAATATATCATAGTAACCTAGAAAATTAGTGGAATTCATAAAAAGTCTTAAATTACATTTATTTTGGTATTTATATTATCAATTATGTCAATATTTCATTAATAAGATAATTACTACATCATCTTTGTGTCATAAATAAATTATATTATTTGATGTCTAAAAATTACAAATAAAATACCATCCTGTAGGAAATCTTTTTAGCTTTCTAATTAATATTTATAGTCGAATTTATCTTATGTATAACCCCATATTAAAAATGATTTACTTATTAAACTTTGATTTTAACTATTTTAACCCTTCTTTAAATAAATTAATAATAAAAGTCCTAATCTAATCCAAGTGGGCCTAAATGGTCATATTTTATTCCTAAGTTTGTTTTTGGTCGAATTACACTTGTCCAATAGAATTAGGACATGTGTTAGGGTAATATTAATATCATATTTACCCTTAGTAACCCTATTTACTATTAACCGCGGTAAAAAAAAGTAAAAAGTTACTATTCACCAAAAATTATTTTCATCTCATTGAACCACATTTTAGTCCTTGATATTAACCGTGTCTCTCGGATTTTCGAAATTCCATTCACAGAAGCGGTAAAATTAAGTTTTATGCAAAATTTAGTTTTTTAACCTACCACTTAGTAGTTTCACTATTCATCAAAAATTGATGTTTTTCAGAACAATGCCAAAATTTCATCCCAAGCTATATTTCATATTCCGAATTCAAAAATGAAGTATATTTTACCAAATTCATAACATAAAAGTTGCATTAATTAATTTTATAATTAAATCCCGCTGTTAAAACAAATAGCGTGTTTTTAAGAAACAATATCTATCAAAAGATTGACACTTGTTTATGTCTAGTTTAAATGTGAAATTACATCCAATGACCAACATTGTATTAAATTGTAAAAATATATTCTAAATATACTTTAAAACCACTCAAATTAATAATTTATCACTATTAATTATTTCGATTAAAAAAGTTGTTTTTAATTATAATTTAGTAATTTTTCACTATTCATCAAAATATGAAAGTTATCCGAAAAGTACCAAAATATCACCTTAGGCTAAATTCGATACTCCGAATCCAAAAATAAAGTTCATTTTGAAAAATAAGATTTACTGGATTTCAAAAAGTGGTTATTACTATTCATAACGGCTAGTTTTAATAATATTTTTATAGCATATCGTTGTTTAGTGAAACTCGGTATTGCGTATTACACACGCTATCGAGGAAGGTCGCGATTGCGTGTAATGCAAGGCAAGTCAAGGATGTGTATTGTGCAAGCTCCTTTTGGTGTAGCGTACAACACAAGACATTAATAAAATTAAAAAGAATATTTTTTTATAAAATCTTGGGCTGTTACACAATTACATTTTATGCACATTCATTCCTTTTTTGGTCTTATATTGGTTTAATAACCCATGAATGTTAAATATATTAATTTTTATTAATTAATGTGATGTAAAAATAAATATTATTTTATTATCATGAAATGGTTTTACTCAAGTTATACCCTAGTCGTAAGTGTTGTTAATAACTAAAGTTTCATTCATTGAGTTAGGATTGTTCTTAATAACATATTTTATCTGAGTTTAAACATTTTACAGATATATTTCATTATATAATATAATCGCAGTGCTTAAATTATTTCCACATAAAAAACTCTGAAAATGTTTAATTCAACAGTTAGATTGTTCCCTAGAAGTGATGTTGATATCTCAAATATCCATTAGTAGTGTAATAATGTTTTATCAACAAATTCTTTCTATAATACCTTGTTTCACTTACATTAAAATATTATTTTTTATTTCAAAATCCCCTTTCTTAAAATTATATATTAACAAAAACAATGTTTAATTACTCTTTTTATAATTATTTTATACACATGAAATTTGAAATTATTTTTAAGTATCATTTATTAATAAAATGTTTTATCATTAGATTGAAATTTTAGACAAGAAACATTATTTTATATTCAAGTAAAAATTATGGGATATTATATAAAAATAATATTTTTTAACATCCTTAACTTAAAATTTTTAATACATAGCAATAAAATTGATATGTAGGTTTTCATTTTATGTAAATTATATTTAATGTTTTCAAAAATATCTTCTATATTTTATGCACAATTTTCCATTTTAAATTATAACGTATTGATACTCAAGAGACATATGATAAATTTTTTATTTCATAATGAATATATATTTAATATGGGAGATTGATCACATTGTATCAATCTATTGAATTACTTACCCATTCATACAAGACATTATTCAAAGCATTATTTTTCATATATATATATTTCATTTTTTTAAAATCCATTAGAGATTCCACTACCTCATAGGGGATATATTCTGTTAATACCATTCACCTTTATTCAACTGAGGGATTATGTAGTACTAATTTTTATAAAATATTTTATTTATAACTATAAATTTCATTCACAAAAAATCCCTTATAAATATGAATATCTTTTATTCCAATATTTTTTCATTGTCAATACCCCATTTTACATTCAATTGAATGAAGGGTGGTCACCAATATTTCATATGATATTTTATTTGTGAAATTATTGAAATTATATTATATTATTGGCTCATACAATTTTATCATGATCGATACTTAAATAGAATTTTATTCAATAATTTTATTTTTTAAATATAGAAAATAATTATTTTGAATAATTTTATATAAAATATTATTTACTACTCATGATAGAAGAGTAAGTATTGTTTAACGATAAAATTTTATTTCTCTTGAGAGACATTCAACTTAAATAACATGGTAAAAATATAATGGAATTACATATAATATTACTTAAATATATATTATTAATAGAAATTTGATTATGTATTGTATAATCTTTATATCAAATGTGGAATTAATTTGACTTTGAAATATTATTGATGGGTCCCAACATAGAATTAAAACCATGCCCATAAATATTCCACAAGAGATCTAATATTTTTATATTAGATAACTCATTCCAAATACAATTTTGTTCTAAAAATATGTTCGATGTTTTTCAGATCATGATTTCTAAGATCATGATTTTCTAACATGTTCGTTAGATTTAGATATCTAAAGAGATGAATTTCACTAATTATGATCCATTAATTGTTTTCTATTTTATTAATTTTAGTTATATCAATATACATATATATCATTGCCACAATTTTATATTATTTGTTCATTCAGATGATTAGTTATAATTATACAACTCTTTAAGAGACTTTTATGTCATTATATCTTTATTTAAATGTTTCCCTTACTGAGTATCTGTACCAACCTCTTAACATTGTTTTATTTCCCATTAATATAATAAAATTTATGACACATGATATGACTATATGTGTTCCATGTGTGATTAATTTATAGAGGATAAGGTGTATATATATATTATATTAACATGTTTCATATATTTTTGAATTTTATCCCTTTGGACAAGAAATACATGATCTATAAAAATTTTTATATTTTCCATAATTCTCTTATTGACTAATTCATTAAGGTATTCCAAAATTATATATGAAATTTAATATTTATTTGATATATGTATAGGATATTTTTGTCTAGGAATCTATATTTGTTTTTAAATACAATATGGAAATGATGATTTATAGAACTCGATCTATGATCGTGTTATAAAGGCATCATAGTATATATCTTAACTTGAAATAGAAGAAAATATTGAGTTAGATATTTGTTGAGTATGATTTTAGTTTTTAGAGGCAATGTTTGATAAAAAAAAGGTGTTGAAACCCCTTTGTAGTATTATATGATTATAGGAATTGGAAACATTAAAAATTTTATTTTCAAAATAGGATATGATAAATATTATGAAACCACTTGGGATATGTTTATGATAATATTATAAGTATATGATAAAAACCCAATGTTTTATTGACATAGATATTTTATGGATTTCTTATTAGTTACATCCCATTCCATAGACTAAATGGTGATCTCTGATCCATATATGTTGTACCTATGTATAATTACCCAAAAATTGGTATAATGGGTTTTAAATCAATTTTTAATGGATGATATATAAAGAGGCATAACTACATCTATTATTTGACACACTTTTTGGTTCTTCTATGGTTTAATCAAATTATACCTAATTCACTATAAAGATGTATTTGTTTCCTAATTACATTAATGTGTTATGTTATTAAGAATAAGGGAACTATACATATAGAAAATAGATCGACTATATGTTCTAAATGATGTAATTCATGTGTACATAATGTAATCAAATATGGAAATATTTTTATTTTTTTATCATAATATACACTAATATTATTGGTATCTGTTTCTCTATATTATATTACAACTAGATCATAGAAATGATTTTAAGAATGATATATTCTTAGAAACCAATATGCCTTATAACTAAGTTAAATAATATAAAAAATGGTTAACAATCATATTATATCCTTATAATTATTTTAAATGTGAGTTTTCAAGTATTACAAATTTAATTGAGGTTAGTATCATGATAGATATTTAATACTAACAATCATGGATATTTTTAATAGGGGGTGATATTAATTGATGATATTATGGTATATTATAAATATTTAAATGGATTATATATACATATATGATTTTTTTTATTACATCAACATATTTTATTTGGGAATATATATTAATTTTTATCACTAACCCGGAAAATCTATTTTTTGATTTTTTTTAAATAACAATATTAAGACATGTAATTAGTGGATAGATAACACATTTATTTATAATATTTGAGATATTTAGGTATGAAATGTTTATTTGATATTCAAAAAAATGATTAATATTCTTTTTGTAGCTAGGAAATTGTTTATTGATTTTTTGAAAAAGTTATCATTTATGTTTTTGGTATTGTCATATCATTTCATTTATTATTTATATATTGATATGTTTTTTCATTATGATCCATTGGTTAATATAAATTTATGAATAAATATAGTGTTAATTTCAATAAGAATATATAGTTTCACATTGGTTTAATGTCTGATATATTTAGATGGTTTTTTGAGTGTTATATTTTTTGTAATGTTTGATTTTAGTAAATAAAATTTTGATTATTTGATTTTAAATATGAATTATTTTATTTGATGAAGGAATTTTGAATTCAATATGTCTAAGATAGTTGTGAAAATATAAAAATATTGGCTATATAAATAATGATAAAAATGTTATTAAAAACAATGTGAAATTTATTCATTGTATATTAATAAGAATTGTGAGGGAAACACATTTTAATTCGGAAAATATAAAAATAGGAGAATATAATATATGATTACATAAGTATGTAAATGTATCAAATTTATTTTTACACATCAAATGATTAAAACAAAAAAATAGGGAATATTAATATAATAATATAAGTTTCAAGTATATAGATTAAAAACTAGGTGTTTAATTATTGGTAATAAATAGGGGTAACATCCTGTTACCATATTGCATGAGTTTCCCTTCTCTATTATTATATTACTCTTAATTAGGGTTCAATTTTCAAACTCCTTACTAAAAGACTATTTATTGGGGGAAATGTCATACGGTTATAGGATTTATGTGTGTTGAGTTTAACAATGTCTTTGTATCAGGATGAAAAATAATTAAGAGGATACCCATTTTAATCTACATTGTTTCAATTCTACTATATATATTGAAATCAGGAAATGTTTCCATGATTTGAAATATTTTGTATAAGATTTTATGAATTGATTAACATTTTGATATCTTTACAGTATTGGAAACTATTTCATATCCTGTAATGGTTTAAGATTTTTTTTCTAATATAATGAAACACATCATTAATCATATTTTGTTAACTAATAAAATACTCTCATGAAACAGTTTCACATCAAGAATTCATATCCATTATATTTTTAAAGAGTTCTTCTTATGATTAATTTTTCTTTCAAATGTTGGATTTTTTATTTATAAATAAGATATCTACTAGGTGATTTATGAGATCTTGTATCCTTATATATAATGTGATCAATGATTTATATTTGTTATGGTTATTGTGTTCCCCACTAGGAATGATATTTTTCTACCTATTCATTTACATTGGTTGTAGTATCACTATTGCACTAGCTTTATAGATATATTGATATGTGATGACAATATTATAGATCTTTTATATATATTTTTCATCATATTATATTGATTTTGTACATTTTTTGGGTTTTTGTGAGGTAAGTGAGTTTCCTGATGTATGTGTTAAATTATATTCTACACTGACCATTTTTATTATTGAGTACATTTTGGGGTGTAACAATTTATTACAAATACTCCATTGTTTTACTTATATTATTTAGTGTTCGAGATTCATCTTGTGGGAATGTTGAACCCCTATTAGAGGTAGTTTGTCCTATCTCTATTATTTTCTGTTTAAATTGAATACCTATATATGATAAATTATTTTATACATAAAATGAAATTATTGATTTATTAGATTGTGTGTGTGCAAATGGGGTCATGAGAAAATATTGATTTTGATTTAGTTTGTTAAAATAAAATGTATTTTAAATTAATTTTGATATTTATTTAGGTAATTGTATTTAATTTTTTTTTCAAAGAAATAGTTTGAAAAAATAGAATATGGGAGCCTTGGGTGCATTAGTTGAATGTGTAGTAAAAGGTATCATCTGTTGATACCATCACAGGACACAAATTGGTTGTTCCACTACTCACTATCCATTTTGATATAGGGTCATAAAAACTCTATTGTGTGGTCAATTTTTCAAGTTGTTCCTCTCCTCTATATTTTTTTTTCATTTTTATAGAGTCGTGTCGTTTGAAACTATCTATGTTTGGATACTAGTTTCGTAGCTATTTGGATGTGTTGTGATGCATTGTTTGATTTTACCTATGAAATTTTTATTTTATTTCATATATTATTTAAAACATGTTTGAATTTAAATTTATTGAAGTATAGTAAATTAATTGACACTACTTGACATGGGTTATTGGAAGTACAAAATGGGAAAGATGGATTACCATTATATTTATACAAAAACAATTCAACTATTTTTATCCATCAATTTCATTAAATTTTATCGTGTTTTTTATGTATATAGACCTGGTATTGAACACCTGGGTGGGATTATAATGAGACCGTATTCCTGGTACCAAATATTCCCATTTTTTCATGCATAGGCCATGTTATGTCTTTTGATCCAGGTAATGGAATGGAACTTGATTGAGATTGTGAGGATTTATTCATATATGGGTAGTTAGATACTTAGGATTTTTTGGGAGATATTCCATGATATCACATGCATTCTTTTTTTGGTTTTATTTTCCATTTACTATTAATATTGTTCCTTGGTTATTTTTAGTCACTTTTCAGTTGTATCGCTTCAACAATTCTTCTATAATAAGAATTATTATTTTACTCCACTTCAATTTATTTCTATCATGTATATATATTTCAAGTTATCTATTTTATTTTGTTTGAAAGAATTAAATTTAGTGGTTTTTATGCTCATGTTCTAGTATCTAGACTATCAAGATTGAAAAATACCCTCAACTATGTAATGTTTTGGGTTAGTTATCATTTTGAGAGGGTATCAAGGTATAGTTCATCATTGTTTGGTATCATGGGTTTTTGTTTTGAGCATTTTGGTATGTAAATGTAGTGCATATTGGATTTTTGATAATTACGAGGTAATTTTTGGTGGATTCTTTTCCATAATTTTGAATTATGTGACTCAAGTACCATGGTATGTTTTGATGGATGTCTCTTATTATGTGTATTTGATCATAATCTCAATTTACGGTTATGTTATTTTGGTAAAAAAATTTGATTGTTATCTTTTTTGATCATTTCATTTATTTATATGTGTATTGGTAGGCCTTTAAGACTTATAAAAGGGTTCCTCAGTAGGGTGAAGTGGATTCTCTTTAAGGTAACCAACCTATATATTATAATCTTATTGAGGATATCATGCATTTTGTTACTATTTTTGAGAAAAATGTTCCAGAGTTCTATAATGAATTTATTGAGGTACATCCAGAAGATAGATTGGAGAGGGACCAAACACATGATTTACTACATGTGAACCCATTATCCATTATGTTTACAAATGAAACATCATATGTAGAGGATTGTTTTTAGATTATCGATTAGTTTATCAAATTCCAATATACACAAAATTATATCAATGTGTTTTGAAAGGATTTTAGACTTAAGGGTCCCAGTATAAAATGGTGGGAATATATGGTATATGTGGATAGATATGAGAGCTTCTACTGGAAGGGTTTCAAGAACCACTTCTTAATTTTTTTTAAGATTCATTATTTTTTGATATGTATCTATAGTTTATGTCTTTGTATCTGAGGGAGGGTTTGGATTTGGTATACAAAAATTGGTCCATGTACCTAGATCACATTTATATAGTTGTAGTAATCAATATCCAGCTAAAGGATCAGAAGTAGCTATTGATATTGCTACAAGAAAACATATTTCTGGAATTTAAGATGAATATATTAACCTGTGTAGATATGGTATACTAGGTAATGATGAATGAAAAATATATAGAATTCATGGTTATTTTGTATACACCATATCTTCCTCCCATTCAAAAAAATAGAGGAACACAATGAATGATGTGTATGTTGATTGATCAATGTAGACATGGTGGGTGGTTCTCCTTAATAGTCCTCCTCTAAACCAACCATTATTTCCCATATTTTTCTTTTAACAAGCAATCATTGTAGAAAGGATGATCACACCCAATGTTTTTGTTCTCCAAAAGTGAATATTTTTAATATTTTTTTTGAAATATCGTCATATGTAGTGTTTTTATGGGGATATTTAAATGACTTGATAAGGTCAAGGATGATCATATCCAAAGAAATATATCATATGATCATATTCTTAAAAGATGAAAATTATATATCTACATACCTTAAGAGTGAAGAACATTCACATGGGGAATGAGTTTCTGATAGTGGAATATACTTGTTTATTCATATATAGAGGAACTACATTTACTTAATCCTTAATAGAGGCTTCATATATTGATCCATGATTGTTGCTAAAATTTATTTATAGTAATTTTTTTCAAATTATTATACATATAATGAATATAATGTCCTTTATTTTGTATTTGGGAATGTTCTTAAAAGGAGAGAGTAAAATGGATTTCAATGATAATATTGTCCAATATAGATCAATAATGTAGAGTAGGTAATAGATTTCTAGATTCTCTATTTGGATATATTTGACATATTTATTTGAAATTATTGAATTATATTTCATCATTCTCAAGTTGATTCATTCCATTTTCATATATGTTTCCTAAATGATGATGAGATCACAAGAGTTTTTTCAGGACGGTGGGATCCTAGGTTAGGTCATGGAGGGACCTAAAATCCCATAGTTCAGAAATTTATTTTATATTGTAGAAGTTGGTCTCAAATACTTATCTTCCATTTTTTATCATCATACTATTGTTAATGAATTCAATAATGTTTTTCCTGATGATTTTTGGATCTTCCTTTAAAGAGGGAGGTAGATTTTAGGATTGATAGTGTTCTAGGTATAGATCCAATTTGGATACCTTCTTATTTTATTTTAGTTGAAGAGATGTAACAGATCATGTTTCCATTGGATTATTTGATAAAGAATTATATTGATTTCTATGTTGCTTTCTTTGGGAATCCCTTGACCACAATCCAGGAATTCTTTTGGTTCACTCTAATTTTTTTCGAATATCAAAAGATGAACTGAGCGATTGTTAAGAACTAATATTCTTTAGACATGTGTTTTATTAATTTGAAATTTTAATGTGGAAAATAGGTTTTTAGAATTTGTTCATCGGTCAATTAAAAATCAGAATAAATTTTAGGATTCCAATATAATGAAGACAGATTTAAATATAAGGTATTTCCATTACATATATCTTTTAATGTCCTTTATCCTGAATAATTCTCAGGAAATTTTCACAAATTTGAATAATTGAATATTCTGTTAATATGTCTAAAATTTTCAGATAGTTCTCCTAGGTAATATTTTTGTTTGATTGAGATATAATAAATATCACATGAATCATTAAAGAATGCTTCATGAAATTCTGTGGAGTCACCAATATTTTAAAATGAATTTTAAATAGTATTTATCGATGAATGAAATGATGTTGTTGGGAATTGTTTTTCTAAGCATGGAATATTATTTAATCATGAGAAGTAAAATGTAATCAAATCAGGGAAGATCCATGAATCAAATTTCACATTCACTGATTCCATGGACATTATGTGTAATAGTGATGTTTCCTCAAGTATTTATCAATGCTGGAATCATATTTGATTTGTCTTAAAAGGAAAGAAGTGAAATTTATATGGTACGTGTTATAGTGTGAATTCGATGTGCTAAAACAACTATATAAATATTGTCTTATTTTCATCTAACAAGTCCGGGTAAGGTGCATTTTTATGTGATTCTTTTGGTGCTATTATTGGTCGTATTATTTTTTACGATCAGCCTGTGATGCTTTATGAATCTCAAAAATTCAAACTCAAGAGAAGAATTACCCTGCTACATATTTAGAAGTGTCTATAGTTATACAATTTTATTGGGTGATGGTATATGTCTTTTAAAAAAATAATAGTTAGATCTATATATTTTCATAGAATAACATAAATCTTAGTCAAAGGTTTATTAAAAAATACGTTCATACATTTTATTTTTAATTAACCTTCCCCGTGGGAAATGGGAACGTCATTTCAAATTCTATCAGGGGGAAATAACCATTGCAAGATATTATTAAATTAAAGGATGAGTGGAACCAAATGGGTCTCATCTCTCGGATTCTTATGGATATTCAATACGATATTTTAGGTATGATTATGACCATTTTTTATTCATATGAATCTATACAATATTATATTCTTTATGATAAATAGAAGTAAGATGTTTTAGTGAAAATTTATGAAAACCAATATGGTGGGGTGAACGGTTATGTTTGACATCTCACTTCTGATGGTAGTATATTTTTTTACATCATTATATGCACCTAACATCTATTAGTATTTTTTGGTTTCAATATCATATTTCATAAATGGTTTTTCTATCTAGGAAGTACACATATTTATTATTTCATGAGAAATTGATTCTTTATTATGGTAATGAATCATGACAATGAAAAGAACATGACCCACTACTACACCTAAATATAGATAAATAATGAGAATATAAAACCATAGTAGTTTAACTATACTCTACTAGGTAAATTTTTGAATTGGGATATGGTTTCCATATAATTTTATTAATATTATAATAGAATCACCATGGGAGGAATTATATTTGGGTGGTTCTTGGCTGGATGAAAATGATGGACCACTTCAATCAAATTAGGGAAACCATAAATGTTGAATATATATGAAATATGAGTTTTTAGGTGGTTATGAGGTTACAAAATGACACATATGCAATATATTTTATCATGGATCAGAGGTTTACCACAAGGTTATGGATGAGTCTCTAATATATTTAGGGGATAAGGATTGTTCGAGTGAAATTGATCATCTATTGATTGATATACGAATAAATCATCATATTAAATTCAAAGTGAAATTTTTTTAGAAATTTTTATTGGATTATATAGGATTATGGGACTTCTATATGGTATTGGATGAGATTACTTATAAAAATAGTTATTTATCATCAATTTGTATGGATAACGATGATGAATTGTATAGTCTCTCATGTAGGCCCCCTCCGTGTTGGGCAGAGGTGGGAAAAACACTCTGGTAGGACTGAGACTTTTTCAATACATGATAGTGAGCATTCTAGATTTAATTCATCATTTGGTTATAGTTCATAGCCTAAAGAAATAGTACATGGAAATTCATTTTCGACCATTTTATATTTCAGTTGATGGTTTTGTTTTCTTGAATTTCTATCCTCAATTACGTCACTGACCGCATGAAAAATAAAGAAAGTTGGATCTCAGATATGTTTGACATAATAGGTCACCTTTTTCTTATGAATTTTTCATATCAATTAGAATTTATAGTTTTGTTTAATATTTTTTACGTTTTCTTCCACATTTATCAACATATAAAATACCATCATGATTTCTCTTCTATTTTGAGTTGGGATTTTATTGAGTTCAAGAAAGATATATTCCATGTAGAAGGACTACTGGAGATAGTTGAATCATATGTAAAGGTCATATTTTGGAAGAATACTCAATTGCTCATAGTGTTTTGAATAAATAGATCATATTCTCACATGACATGGAAGCACTAATAATTGATTTGGTTGAAGCTGATTCATATTTTTTGAGACATCATCCTTCTATATGGGTACCAAGGGATATAACGTCTTATAGAGATTTTGGTGTGTTTGTGACATCCTGTTATCATCATTCAGGTATTTCCCACCTCTATTTCAATATTCCACTTTATATGGGTTTTTAGACTCCAAAAAAACAAAATATTTAGAAGGGTAAATGACCTACAGTTTGGGGGTGTTTTTTTTTGAAATTAATAGAGTATGCATATGAATGTGTAAAAGGATTAAGAATATATCCTTCATAATATAAGACATTTTTCATTCTATTGGGAATTTTCACATAATGAAAGGTTTATATTATGTGAAAAAGATTTTGAAAAAATTTCATATATCAGATAATGTTATGGAAGTTTCAAATTTCATAACGCAGACTCACATAATAAATTATTGATTTTGGTATTTTAAATATGAGGAAACATATTTTTTTCAACCTTTTTTAATGGATAAATTCAGGAAATTAAATTATTACATGTTGTTAATGTATCACAATTAATTATTTTTATGTCATTTTTTGAGGATAGGTTTTCTATTTACCATTGTATTATCCCTCAAAATCCAGTATAACTCTTAAATTATTTTTGGAGAACTCTTCTCCTTATAGATCATTCCATTGGTATTTATTATTTTTGTGGTTGCTCTGTGTCTCTCTAGGTAAAATATCCTTCATATTCTTAATTATAGTTGAACATTGTATGACTATTTTACTATGAATATGGATTACTTGTCCAATGATTATTGTCTCCAAGATACATTAAGATTGGTTGTTTGATCTTACTTTGGAGGCAGACCATTATGTTGGATATGGTGGGACATGTCAGTTTCTTGAGGTATGTGTTGTGTTATCTTCTCCAACAATATTTTTTTGATGAATTTATTCTGATATGTATGGATATATTCATGTTCCACATTTATTTACCTTGAGTTATTTCATATCGTTGGATCTAGTTAGAGCCTTGTTTCAGACAATTTTTTGGTAGATGATTTCATCTCTTTCCTATATTGAGTGAACATTATTTCTCTTTTTTTATATATTTTTATACACAATATAGATTTATTGGTTTATTGGTTTGTGTCTGTGAAAATAGGATTTTTAGAACCTGATTTTATTACCTTATTTTTGTAAATTAATAGTTATTTCAAATCATTATGAGATGGATTTACGAATGATTCTAAAATAATGGTTTTGATGAAAATATTTCGGAAATTTTTCACATTGGATGCATTGGGTACTTAGGTGGAAGGTGAGGTAATATGCATCATATGTTGATAGTCTTCTTGTGTTTACTTATTGGGTGTTCGTCATCTCTATAGGATAGCAATTCAATGGAAATGATAAACATGTTAGGATGTTCACTAAGTAGGGAGTTCATATTCCCTCTATCTAATTCATATGTCTAGAGACTTGAGGAAGGACATTTTTTAGGTTGAAATGTGAGTTTCATATATATCCTAACTAATAGTGATCCTTAGCATGATTTCCTTTATGCTTTTGTTGGTACTAGATTTTATATGATATGTGATACATTACTTTATTTGACTTTTTTTAAGTATATGATTTATTGGATTCTGTTTTACCAGGAATATTATAACTATGGATAAAAGGGATGATTGATTTAACATACATTTGATATAAAACTTATTTAACTAATAATCATTCCTCAAATTATTTAGATTTTCTAATAACTGGATTTTGGCACTGGTAAATTATATAGAACACCTGAGTGTGATCCTGCCGATACTCTTTATATCACACCATATGTGTCCAATCAGTGGTGTATAGACCCTGTTATAAATTTTAATGCATGGAAGGTAATGGATCCATAGTGAAGCCATGCTGTTTTTCTTTCAAATTTTTCTCTGTAGATGGTCGGGAGATGGTGGAATAATTCTTAATATTTCACAATTATAAAATATTTCGATGTTATTTTTTTCATTATTTTTGGTCATTTACCATAGATATGGATTATCTTCTTTCACTTTTTTCTTATTTTGTTTCCTTTTTATATTACATATATTTTTTATTTTACTATTTATATGTTTTTTCTCGGTGTATATATATATATATATATATGAAATGATTTTTAATGATGTTGGTAAAAATAATTCATTCTATTTGTTGTTTGTTCTTGGGTTATAGTTAATATCCCACAAATATCAGTAATGTCCTTTGGGTATGTTATGGTTTGTTTTATATGATGGTTTTTATGTTATTTGAGTTGGGATCATCACAATAATAGAATATGATATAATATATTTTATATTATGTAATTTAATTTTTTATAATACTTGTGAAATAAAATTGATAGAGATAAATAACTACTATTATAATTTGGTACTTAAACTTTATTTTAAAAATGTATTGATATTTCTGTGATACACATTTCTATTCCAATAATATTATAATTAATTATGATGAAATATATATTCTATGAATAATTTTTTGATAACAATTAAATTTGAGAATTATAGGAAATATGATTGAGAATGGTTAATAATATAAAAATTAACTTTCCATTAAAAATAGATTGAAATTATTTTTCATCATTTTATTTAAATATTACATTTCTATATTTGAGAATTATAAATCTAAAATTTAAATAGTAATTTTGTTTTCATCGTATTATTATTTTACTAATATTAATTTTTTTGTTTTTTTACAGAAATTTAATTTTCAGTTGAATATATAAAAATACACTTTTTATGTAAAATATAACATTTAAGAAATATTTATATATTTTTAAGAATTTAATGTTCATGTAATTTTTTAATAATACCAAATATTTATTTAATATGTGAATTTATAAAAATCAAATTGGTTGGTTAAATTTACCAAACCATATATATCATTTTAAAATTTATGGAATATTTATTATAAAAATAATTTTAAACACATTATATAATTAAATTATTCATTTTGATTAATTTTATAAAATTTTAAAAAAAAATTGTTTTTTATTAATTTGTTCCAAATTGTTTAATAATTATTAATAAAATTTCATGTAGATATGTTAAATTTTTTTAAGAACACTTTACCTCGCTAAAAATAAGAAATTGTAAGAAGGGAATAACCAAGAGTGGTGTGTTAAGTATTGTTTCAATCATTTTTTGTAAATGTTTTTTGAGGACGTTCACATACATTTCACTAATCTTTTTATTTATAGAACCTATTATGGGAGTAATTTTCATGATAGTGAATTCAAATTATTGATTTTAATTTTGAATTTACAAAAATTCAATACCACTTAAATATAAATGAATAACTCCAATCATCAATTCCACATAGACCACAACCCATATAGTTCAACATAAAATTAGATAAAGTTTCTCCAAAAAAATTTAATTTACATTAAAAATGGTGTCATATTATCGAAAGAAAATCCCCAAATGGGTTGAATGGATTTGAGAAATGAATAATCTAAGTATTAATGATTAATTTTTTGAACAACTACGTATTTAGATATATTTCATTATGTTAATATCATATTAATACAATTACATTAAACCAATATATTATGACCAATAAATTTCATTAGTTTATTTTAATGTTTTTATAATGATCATACAAAAATTAACATGCATTATATTTTCTATTAAAAAATGAAATTATCATTTGTTGATTGTCTAGATTTACACTTATAGGATGAACCATGTTTCATTTTCCATGGAAACATTTTAACGATTCCAATTTGAAAATTTAATATATCAATGTTATATTTACGGTATTTTTCATAATTTTAAATGATGAACCTTATTACTCATTTTTTCTACTATATAGAAAAAATCATCAATCATATATACTAATATAATTTAAACTCAAATAAATAATTATTTTTTAATTCTCTTTTATTCATAGACATGAAAATCTAGTAATTATTATTCAAATGGGTAAATAATATATTTATGGAACTGAAATGTTTTCTGGAATTATAAATTGGATAATCTATTAAAATAATTTACAATATAACCACAATGAATAATAAATAATCCAAAATACAATTCTAAGGGAATGAAATGATTTTATCGTACTTTGAAATGAAATCAAATAGTATATTTCATTATTATAATTTATTAAAATTCTGATATATCAAAACAATTAAATATAATTTCGATCATTATCAAATAGGTATAATGATATATTAAATAAATTTGATTAAAACCATACATGAATTATGGTATATCATTTTTTAGGTTAGTATACCCACATAATAGAACAATGATATAAATTTATATGATGAATGCATTATGGATTTTAATTAGTGGGGTTAAAATATCAAAACACATATAAAATTATTTTTTTCATAATGGTAAGGTAATAAATTTATATAATATTTAAAAAGACACCAAAACTATAAAACAAGTTCAAAACATTCATGAATCCTCAAAAATAAATGCAAAATAATGTTAATATATATTCGATATAATTGTATAAAATAATTCAAGATTATGTTAATAAAAGGATATAAACATGAATATGAATTTAAAGTATATGATTAATATGGTTATTTTTATCATAATGATGTTAGAGAGTAATCAACTAGGAATTAATTTAATTAATGGGTTCTTTCTATAAAATTTTCACGGTATAAAACAAAATATTTTTAATGGAATTTTATTAATTGGAATGTTATATATACCTCCATATTAAAATATTAATGTTTGATAATTTATTTTTTATATTTAATTATTCATTTTCATTCATATCCTTCAATAGGTTTTTTAATCAAAAGATTATAATATTGGAACTATATTATTTGTCTTATTAATGATTCTTTGACACATGTTACATGTTATTTACCAGGCTTCTATTGCATGGTGTTCTATATAATTACAATTATATGGATAAGAAATACATTATTTACATTAATTTATTATAATATATTAATCAAAATTTTGTCCTATTATTTTAATGTAGTTTGACCCAAGAGTCACCCAACATATAAGAGTTTTTGGTAAGTCAATTGTCATTATCTTAATTGTGATCTCTCTCTTGAAATTATTTCATATAAGTTTGTGGAATTAATCCTATTGATTGTAATTTATTATTTAATTTGGGAAAATAATATTCTCATCTCTATTATTTGAGATTATGTAACTATAAATTTCATAAGGAAAATATTTTTTTCATTTTTAGGTCCCTAGTATTAGAAATTCTATTTGAAATTAAATGTTGTCAACATCATTCACATCACATTTCAAAAAACTACACTATTATTACCTTGTATATTTGTTTTAGGTTTTTGTGTTAAAAATGCCTTGAAAACATATTTTAAAGGTTATTATTTAATTTCCATTCCATATAAAAAATTATTTACACTCATGAGATTTGTTTAACATGATTTATTCCCTAATAAATATTATAATTTAACATCTTTGATAGAAGTCATAGTATCAAAAAATCAATTCATTATCCCATTATATGAAAGACTATTAAAATTATTATTTTCCTAAGGATTCTGTTTGTTCTATGCGAATTAACTTTATAGGATCCTTTCATATTCTATGCATATTAAATAATCCAACCACTATTATCAGTTGAAATGGTATCCGAGTAGATTAAAAACAAACTGAAAGATCAATAAATCTTCCTATTGGTTGATGATAATAACTCTTCATTACATAAATAACCACTTTTTATTATTATACTAACAATAGTCTATAATAAAAAACATACATTATGAAAAAAACATAAAACCAAATAAATAAAAATATAATATTGTACATGGAGGTGATACTAAAAAGTAATGGAAACACCACACATAAAAAACCCATCTCATGGTGGTCCCAGATGACATAGTATTTTTCATGTCACCTTCTGTTAGAAAATAAAATATAAATCCATAATGTTAGGTGACCAATACATGATTTATATCTAAAAGAATATAAAATCTAAAAACACTATATTATAAAATAATGGTGAAAACATCAAATTTCATTTGGATGTCTCTGATGATTCTGTATTTTTTTAACATAATGTAGTCAAAATATTTTATAATAGGAGTTCAACACACTAAAAATAATGAGCTTCATAAAAAATTGGAAACAAAAGCCTTAAATTTTGTTAACAATAATGTTACTTTTAACACAAATTCATAAAAACTATAAATTGATTTTATCATTCCATTATTGTAATAAATTTATTCCATAATTTTAAAAACCAAACCATTTTATAAAAATATAAAAATGAAAATATATTAAGATTAAGAAGAATATGTCAATAAAGGGTAAGAATATTCAGTAGATATAAACTAGATATAATGAATCAATAAGAGATTGATGGTGAATATTTCTCAAAAGAAAATTGATCAATATTTTTAATAAATAAAGGAAACTATTGTTCAAAATTATGAAAATAAATGATATCATGAAGTGAGTATAAAGTATATTTTATTCATGGCTAAAACCTAGATATGATAATGGGTTTCCCAGACAGAAGCAAAAAAAATTAACCAGCTTACATATAATCTTATGGTATCAGTAAAACTAGTTACACAAAAAATAACATTTTTGATGGCACATACATAGCTCATAATTAATATGTTCTCTAGGGATCCACTAGTGTTGGTGTGAGATTTATTTTCCATTAAATATCCAAGTAATCTCATCTAATTAAATAGGTTTCCATGTCTATTCAATATATGATAGTGAGGAAATATTATCATAGGGATCAAACATTAATTCCTCCTCAGTATAAGAAATATTACAATACCTAAACATTTTAATCAATATCAGTTCACATCACAGTTACGTATGTACTACCATGATGGAAGAATCCAATTATTAATACCCAATAGTGGAATTGAAAATCATTAAGTATATTATATCTAGACATTATAGAAAGATAGGATCATCTTATTTTTGTAACATCTCAGATCTAGGTTCCACCGAAAGGATCCCCAAACCCAGTTGGCCACATGACCTCATGCAGGTTTCCTCAAAAGTTATAGATTGCGGACTAGTAGCAAGGGTCAATGTGTGATTTTGGGAAATCTATGCCCTCATTAGAAGAGAATACACAATCTAAAACTAATATTTAGAAAAATAAGATGTATTAAGACAATACAATAGATGTAAATAGTGGAAGTCTTATAATAATAAAAATATGGAGCATATATATGTAAATGATGCATCTCATATGTGTCTGGGAAAGCATCCCAAATAAGTCGCCATGATTTAAATTCAATATAATCCAATTCAAGTAAATAGTAGGTAAACTCCAATAGCATCGCAAGCCTGTTCTTGGACCCATGCTCTCCATATCCTACAACAATCATGTACCTAATGAATATTGGTGCTTTACCTAATCCATATCTGCAATCAGATAATATACATTATTCCAAAATCATGGCCAAAATAGGGTGTGTTATCAATCCCAGTAGGAAACCACCAAAATATATATTCCAAAAATTAGTGAATATATATATTATTTAATATAAAATAATGAAGAAATAAGCTTGGATTTTCTCAAATTTAAACAATCCAATAGTTTTCAGTTACATTCATGTAATAGTTATTATTCATCCATTTAATCATGTCACCCTATGATCATTCCTAAAATCTGTAGCCCCTGTGTAATGTAACAGAATTGATGTCTCAAAATACCACCTAAACAAACATGTAATATTGAATCCATGCATGAGATTTTTCTTAGTAGACACTTCTCATTCATTCCACTATTCACAAGCTACCCTTTGGGGATGCTCACATGGTGTAACCTCATTTTTCCCACATAGCATCAATTCATTAAATAAGGACCCTCATGGAATGATCTCGTGGTATAACAGCTTTTTTCTAGCATAGCATCAATTCAATAAAATAACAACCCTTTGGGGATGCTCTCGCTGTCTAACCTCTTTCGTCCAACATAACACTGATTCCTTAATTCAAATATCAATGAACACCAAGGAAAAATCCCATGGTCTATTCCCCATGGGTCAATCATCTACTGTAAGGCTATAACGATTATGTGTAAATAATGTGGATGTCCCCTCAGTCTTCATGGTCTATGGCCCTCATGGGACATTGTAGAATTATAGTGTGTATTTATTATTAAATAAAATAATCCAGAAGTCCCCTCAGACTTCCTAGTCCATGGTTCTCATAGTGCATTGGAAAATAGTTCGCATATTATATCAAATAATCTCGGGGAATCTAGAACTACAAAATAGTGAATCATTTACAATGCATATCATAGGCATTTAATATAATCGATCAGAAAACATTTTAATCAAACAATTTATGGAAAACAATGTATGCCTCATATGAAACCTAGACCAAAAATACATAAACAATCAAGAAAGATGAAACGAACCCATATGGTGTCCCTTAAACAAGGTATCTATCATTAGATATATGTAGAAACCCTTTATTAATCAATCAACCCATTTCAAATATTAACAGGGTAAAATTAAAAATTATGAAATACCCAAAATGTGTGCATGCGACACTTTTGGCATATATAATCTATGGAAAAACAAAAAATGGAACAAACCACCTACCTCAATGTTGTATGAGTGATATACTTGAACATCGGTCCTTGAATAATCCTAGATAGGAATAAATATTCAAAAAGGTGAAAATATTTTCACCTTGAAAGACCCATAAGAGAGGAGGAATCATGATGAATGATTCTTGAGGGTTTGAGAAATCACTAGTTGGATTACAATTCACTGAAAGATGTCTCGATCAGATATTGGATGGTAAAACAAGAGATCATACTTCATCAATAATTTTGGATCTCTCATTTACAAAACATGAGAAGAAGAAGTTTTTTCCAGGGATCAGACGTGACCCTAATTCGATTTATCAACTAAAAAAGTAACATACGTTGTTTGTACAAATACATTACATGCCATGTTTTAACCTTGAATATACCCCGAAGTAAAAGGCGTGGCTATAAGCATCAATATATGTAGATGGCGTGTACTACAAAGAACAACACATGTACTTTTAAAATTTATTTTCATCTTATTTCTTAAAAACAACCAAAAAACCATATCCATACATGAATAGAATATCTGAGTTCTCTCAAAATTTGCCTCTTAAAGAAATTCATCCATGAATTTATCTTCCATGGGTTTTGGAGAAGATTCATTGAACAACTCTGTACTTTGCGATCACACTTCGGCTTCCATCTCCCAAATCTTGTTCTACACTCAGTCATGCCCCCATAGCACCCATACCATAGAAATAGACCAGACATGGAGATCCTCCGTGCTGCAATTATCAATCCAGAGAGGGTTCTCTTAAAAGGGTGAATCTAAATCCAACTCAACCTCCTCAGGTAGAAAATCATGAGAATGTTCTAATAAGTCATATCGTAGTTGAGAAATATGTAAGATTTCATGCATATCCTGATACCTATGATGTAACTGCAACTGATAGGCAACCAGCAAGAATCTCTTCAAAACCTCAAACAGTCTGACGTATCTTAGTGAATGCTTCCACTATCACCTAATCATCATATGCCCCAGCCATGGGCTGACACAGAGGGAAACTATATATCTAATGTTGAACTCTAGAGGTCGTCTCCATCGATAAATGTAATATTTCATTCGATACTCGGTATTATCCACCATCTTCCAATTCAACACCACATGCTCAGTGGTCTCTTAGACAAGATGGGGTCCGAACCTACCTGCCTCTCCTACCACATTCCAACATAAGGGTGATCGACATGGCCTACCATAAAAATCCAAATAAGGTTTCATCTGAATCATTGCATAAAAACATATATTTTAGTCAAATTCAACCATTTGTGTGTTCCTCTCCCAAGAGACCCCCACATCCAAGACTGTGACACCCTGATATTTTATGACATAGATTATTTATAATTTATTTAATGTCATGTGTTGTACGCCAAACCAATATTATATTTCATTATACACAACACCATATTATCTTAAAATATATGTATTATTTTTCTTGTATTCTGTTACATGCAAGAGTGACCTTTCTCAATAGCTTGCATTGTACGCAATACCGAGTTTCTCTAAACAATGATATATTATTAAAACATAATTTTTTAATGGTATATAAACTATCCCTTATCAATCGTATGAAAGAAATTTTGTATTTTAAATTAATTTAAAATTAAACTTATGTATTTTATAGACATTATATAAGAGAAAATATAAATTTTCGAATAAAATAAGTATTCTTTAAAAAATATAGTTTTGTCCCCTTTTTGAGTATGCAACCATTTTAAATTGATTTCTAACACTAATATATATTTTATTTGACAAAATAATGTTATTATTTGGAAGTGTAACATAAAAATTTACTATGCTGATTTTTTAGTAATTTTCTAAAAAAATTCATATTTTAATGGATAGTGAAAATGCTGCATTTTAATTCAAATCTACATTTTCATCTACATTATTTATATAGTTATATGATCTCATTATTGGTTTTAATGTGTAATTGTATTATGTTTTTATAATTTTATAAAATTATGTCCATTGGATGTAATTTAACATTTAAATTGGGCATTAACAATTTCCAATCATTTGACATGTTTCAACTTCTTAAAAACCATATTTTTTGTTTTACGAATGAGAATTATTTTTAAATTATTTTTTACCATGAAATGTTACAGAAATTCAATGTAATTTTTTTATTATATTGAATTATTTCAAGAGAAATAACTTAGATGAAGTGCGAATTCTAGGCCCACAGTACTCGAAATGATCTATAAAAAATTGTTAAGATTTATATAGCACAAGAGAATGGTCTTCTTAAAAAAGCGGAATAACTATTAAACAGGTGCTAGTATCAGAAATACAAGGGCTCAATTAAGTTCGAGATATTGTTTTTATCATAGGCACGACTTATGTTTAGTCAGTGTAGGCCTCTAGTGAGAAACCCCAAAAAATGGTATAACCATAAGTAAAATAATTGTACAGAAGTATTTTTATTTTCAAATGCTTGTAACTCACGAACGGTTACTAAAATGGAATATTTGAGACCACTGTTTGTCTCATGAGGGTATTCTTTATTTTGGAAGAACATAACATTGGTAGCTGCGGTACAACAATGGAAGTTAGTTTTTGGCCGTAAATAAAAAATTTAAATGACAATTATTTTATAGTCTAATCATTATAAATCATAAACGATAACTCGTATTGTAATTCTTAGTGTACCGTTGAGCTAGTGAGGGCATGTTTCACTTAGAAAATGCCTATCCTCTATCGGGGTGGGTTGAGGGTGAATGTTACTTTTTGAAATATTTTTAAGGTTCATTTAAATAAATGTTTGTGTGGTTTTATTTTCCTTTTAAATCGGAGCTTGGATAAAAATTATGTGGGCATCAGTTAATTGAGAATGTCAGTATTCGCCTATGAAGGGCCTAAACTCAATCGGTGTGGGTCAACCTAAAATTATGAATTTGATATATTTTTTGTGAAATAAAATAAATTAAACATAAAATTAATTCAATGATTAATTTATTCAATCTATTTCCACGATGATGTAATGACCAGTCAGTGATGCAGTGAAACAATGAGGAGACATAGAAATTGTAATGAACATCATTGATTATATGTTTTTGGGACACCCAATGCATCTCCTTCTTTTAATTAAACAAAGATGCATAGTTATAAAAAACATTGGTAAATCCTTTTTTGAATGATAAATATATATATCTCTCTATGATGTTGGATTCCATCGACGTACACCATCGAATCAAGGTTTGAAGAAAGTCAATCGGAAGATTCAAATGAAGATGACTGATAATGAATAGTAGTGGATTAATGATTGAAGAATTCAAATAGCATCATCCCATGTATCTGAAGATTCCTTAAACCATGTATGTGTTTAATTGTTTTATCTTGTCCCCGTTTTTATTCAAAAAACAATGAATGCGGATCAATCCAAAAAAATGATGATCTGTGGAACATGTTTTATTCAGAGAGGGTGGTTTCCTCTTGGATTTTTTATTGGTATTGATGATTATCAGATATAACTATGATCCTGAGCCTCCCATATGCTTTTACACTTCTAACGCGGAGGGCGCAGACAAACACGAACAAAACATGTGCCCCTTCTCTTTGAATTCTTCATGACCACACCCCTGAAATGTTGGAAAGGGGTTTATGAGGTCGTGGCAGTGATGGAGGATTCCCAAGAGTTGATAAAATGCATACATTTCTATGATCAGGCCACCGTAGGGGACCTGGTGGCCCATGGATGGTGTCCCAGAACTAGAACCACCGGCGTGGAGGTGCCACCCCAGGCACCACTTTCGGGATGAAGTGTTAGGAACTCTCTTCCCACAAAGGTTGAGGCAGCGAGCTCAATGCATGCTGTAGAGAATGAAGATGTCACTTTTTGGATAAAACGGCTAGCCGGACGCGGTGCTATCCTTGAGTCGTGTAAGAGGAGTGGTCGCCCTATATGGGCTACATGCTGACAAGGGGGCGGCTAGCTGACCAGCCACCCATGCACAAGTAACAGATGAACATGGCCAATAATCATTCAAAATTTTCAATATGGTCCACAATAGAGGACCAGTCCAGGGGATAAAGCCCGGATGCATGACAGCTCGTGCTATGAAAATTGACATGCCAAATAGTGTGCGCCCGTGCAGATATGTTTGGTCACTAGGTGACCATGCATATTGGATCCATGGAAAACATTGGATGGTTCTCTTGATTCAAAATGGTCCAAAAGGATAGCATCGGGTCATGAGGGACCCCAGGTCGGGTTGGTTGGGTTAGTTGGGTTGGTCTGAACCAGTCGAACCGGGTCGGGAAGCTACATGTACTTGTTTACAAGAAAGGACATATCTCCCTGAACGTTTGTTCGATTGACACACCTTATACAAAATTAGGACCCACATGAAGGGTAAATCCTTGTGATATAATTTATATAATATTTCATGGATTTTTACCTAGGGATACATCGTGACTTAGATACCTAGTGAGATTTCATGACTCAGATATCGGTGAGACTTCATGAACCGGCTACTGAGTGGGACTCCATGTGTTAGGTACCCACTGAGAAATATCGATTCAACTAACTAGAGAGACATTATGACTCATCTATCAGTGAGACTCGGTGACTCATATACCCAATGAGACCCCATGACTCATGTATCTAGGATATAACGTGACTCAGCAACCCAACGAGACTCTATGACTCAGCAATCAGTGAGACTCCATGACTCAGCCCCCAGTGAAGCTTCATGACTCTGCTACCAATCATGATTTATGACTCAGCTACTGAATTGGGATAAGAATCATATCTATCCTAATGTACTCATTTGTGGTGATTTCATTTGTAGTTATTGAGGTTTATTTTTTTTACCCACTGGTTCTGCTATCAACATATTATTTTTTAACTATGTCGAGATGACTCTTGTGGTTATAATCATTGTGCATTCTTTTTTGACTTCCATTTTGGATTTCTCTGAGCTCGGAGTTACATTAATGAATAAAATATATTTTCCTTGTGAATTAATTTCAAGTGTTTTCTCTAAAATATTTTCAATCCAAGAAAGAACTCTTTATATAGGGTTACACTTCTATCATTGTTAATAATTTTAATTGTGTTTATTAGGAAATATTATTTGTAAATCCATTTGATTTATATCAATTACAATGGAAGGATTCTTAGGAAACCCATTTTATTTTATGGGTTATGCTATGGTAATTTTTTTATGTTTTTGTGAAAAAACCCAATAATTGTTTCATTCTGAGATGGGAGGGACCCATATCTCCCTCCAATGAATTTTTAAATATTTATATATCAGGATAAAGTCATATCTATAATGGAAAGTAAATCTAGTTTATTAATTTATTGATGGTACTACAAAAAAATTCAGTTCAATATTACATGGATGGAGTGACTTATAAAACTGGATTAGAAGTGGACTTTTTCCACTATGATTGTCTTGGAAAAAAATGCCTTCACTAATATGTAAATAATATTATGTGAATAATTATTTTGTACAATTCAATTTTTTCTTACAATTCTATTTTATAATGGTTAATGTTCCCTTATGATATATGCCTTACGAACTGCCATGATTTTTTTAATGACTCGTTATTTGGATATTTAAGCATTAGATTCAGGTTTTTACATTCTTATGTTTTATGGGTGATGTTGAAGATAATTCACCACATTAGAAGATTGTGTTTCACGTTTTCGAATACACTAATCTAAAACTGTCTTGGGCTTTGGTTTGTGTGATGTGTTATGTATTCAAAAAAAGGAATGTAATATCCATTTATGTCAATCTTGGGTCATTATAATTGATATCAGAGAAAAGGAAGAATTTATAAATGTTATCATTGAGAGATATCAGGTGTGAACTTTGGACGAAGCATGGATCTTTTCCCAAGGTCTTAAGGAGAAAATTGATGCCACTAGGTATGGTGGTGTGTCCCACACAAGGGGTGTAGCCACCATGGGATTTCTGTGATTGGTTTCAATTATAGTCCACTAAATATAAACTAGACCATTATAGTTTATATCAGGTAGATGTTTTAGTTAACCAATGGAAACTATGATGTGACAACATTAGGGACATCCCTAGAGATATTTCTACAGTATGTCTAGCGCTTTCCCTAAGGATATATATAACTATAGGTTACAGTCGTATAACTATGTTAATGATAATTAATATCCTATTATTAAACCTAATATGTAAGAGATTGAATGTACTACCATGTGATTATATTGTTTTCATAATATTATTTTTTTCCTCTCACACTATTCATTTGGTGTTTCAGATGATTTCTAGAACCTGAGAGAACCATATTAATGATCAATACATTGGGAAATACAATGATTTCCCCATAAACAACAACATTTTTTGGGAGATGGATTGAAAAATATTATTTCTATATATACATAATATGTGAATCATTCTGAACATACGAATGAGTAGTGATGGGAAAAATTTCGATTGAGTCCTTCATGATGAAATGTCAAAATTCATTCAGTGGGTCTTCTGATACTATTTTTTCTGAAAAATGGATCAGTACCATTGAAAATATATTTTCCATATTTCATTGTTTGGGACATGAAAAATTCACATTGGCTATTTATAATTTAGAATGTGATGCAGACTAGTGGGGGACTCTAATTAAGAATACAAGGCAATATAGTGAAATTGAAACTATGGAGTGGTGTAAGTTAAAGAACATATTTTTTAATATGTACTTACATCAATTTCGTCAAACAATGATGAAAAAATTGTTCCATTTTCTAAATAAAAATCATGATGAATCTGTAGGTACTATCAATGAATATTTTAAAAGACATACATGGTATGATTCTGGATTTATCAACCTATCTGAATGTAATGTTGATCGATACCGTAGTGGATTGAATACAAGTATTCAAAGGGAATTAAATATAATATACATTAGTATCTATGATGAAATTGTTCATTGTGCTATCATGGTAGAAATGGAATTTATTTTTACATATCAATCTCATGGTTTTGACATGAAATGAAAAAATGGAGTTCAATGTAGAATCATAATACAACGGTGAAATGAATATGAATGTTTCCTTATGATCAATCCGTGGAAGAACGCATGGAGGGGATTGTCTTAAAGGGACTAGGTAGTGTTTTATGTGTGGAAACAAAGTTCATCGAGTAGCTGAGTGACGTAGAAATGGGAAATATTTTTCTAATGATATGAGTACAGAAAACACTATAGAGAATGATCCTCCCACAGTTCAATGCTACAAGTGCAAGGAAATGGGGAATTACGCAAACCAATGACCTAATATGATGGTTAATTATTATTGATGTGAGAAACATATTAAGGCCAAAGACAAAGGAAAATCACATGCCATCACTATTGGGGATTTTGAGTATGACAATGATGTGGTGGAATTATTATGTTTTTATGTAATGGAATTTGAAAATAGTGTTGTTGGATCTCTTTTATAGTATTATTGAATATTGTAATATTTGTGCATTGGTCCATTTTGGTTTCCCATAATTATATGGTACCAGTAACCATAAAAAGTGATTCTAATATTTTTTAAGGCACATGATATACACATAACATTTGGAATAAGGAGATAGTGAGGGGTTTCATTGTGATATTCTAATTTTTTTATATAATAGTTTTTGGTATATTTTCTGTGTAGAAATAGTTAATTTTTTTATAATGCATGTTTTCATTAAGGCTTTATGGTAATTAATTTCATATATATGTTTCAATATAATAAATGAATAAGGTATTAACATGTTTGGAATGTGAAAACCATGAACTGCCAAATGAGATATGGGATACAAATACTCAGTCGATTTAGTTCATCTCTTTCTAATGTTTTATATTATCAGTTTTGGAAGGATTGTAATCTTATACATTGATGGAAATTATAAGTTATATTCCGGTTGATGTTTTTTATATTGGTGAATTATCTCACTATAGGTGGACTTATGAATATTTAATTACCTTTTATAACCTTTTTTAAGTGGATGGAATAAATTATCATTCTATTTCATGATCTGCTAACACTTCAAGAATGAAAAATTCAACATCATTTCCTTAAATAAGAGGTGAAGTGGAAATTTTTCAGGGAATGATCAATGTTTAGATTTAACTAATATCAAGTATGGATCTCATCTCATGAAATAATTCATCAACATTAGGAAATGGATCTTGAAACCAAAAATGTTATCTTAGTACCTTCTTATCCTATGAATTAGATAGTCCCTAAAATCATCAAAAATAAATGGATTTATAGTAGTTAAAATTTTTAAAACCATATTCTTTATCACCATCCATCAGAACCTTGTGGTTATATGTCAATTCTATATCAATATTTTCACTTCTCACCGATTTTAACCTATGTGGAATCTGAGTGATTTGCGATTTCTGGTAACTGTTATGTTTATAACATTACATTTTAACATGTTGTTTTAGTATTTATTTTTACAATGTGACTTTTCATAAATAAAACATTCATGTAGTAAACCATTTATATCCGTGATGAATTTTGATTAAGAAATTTATTTTGAAGGGGTAAAATGTGACACCCAGTGATTTTATGAGACAGATTTTTAAATTGCATGGTTGTCTTATATTGTATGCTACACCAATATTAGCTTGAGATATACGATAATCTGTATCATCTTGTACTATATGTAACACTATTCATGGATTTTGGTACGCGCAAGAGATACTTTCCTTGATAACTTTCACTGTATGCAATAACGAGTTTCACAATAGCATGCACATTTTCCATTACATCTATTACAACAGCATGAAAATATTATTGTATGCTACATGGCATGACAAGAATACAAGACATGTGATCTAGAGCAAGTTCCAATATGATAAATGATATGGAATACCATCATATCCTTTGGATGAAACAATATAGCGACATAATAATATCAATACAAAGATCACAAGACATGTGTGTCACCAAACAGTGATATCGAATCAAATGCAGAAGTTAAAAATCAAAAAAATCAATTCAATTAGAGGTTATTTTGAATTTTCCCTGTAAACGGGGCAACTACTCCTAGGAAAGACAACAACCAAACTCAATTTTCTTCCTATACCTTTATAATGCCATTAAATTATAAGATAAAAAAGAAAAGAAAAATTCTTTGATGCCACATTGTATCTTCACTACAAGGTGCCTGAACCCAGTTGGCGACATGACATCAAGCGTGTTTCCAAAAATGCTAGAGGCTACTTACTGGTAATGAGAGAAAATGTGTGATATTGGTGAAACTATTACCACATTTTTATATTATACACCGTGGAAAAAAATATTAAACCACAAGGGAAGTAGTAATAACATACAATAGAAGTAAACATCAAAATACTGATAGTAAAAAAACAACAAGATCATGTATATATATATAAGTGATGCATGTCATATTTTTCGTGGAATGTAGAAAAATAGGTCTAAAAGATGAAAATGTAATATAATCCAATTTAAGAAAATAGTATATAAACTCCAACAACAATGCATGACTATATTTTGTCACATGCTCTCCATCCCCAATATCAATCAAGAACCTGATGAATAAGGGCGCTTTCCCTTCTCTATACCGATAATCATATAATCTTCATGGATGTAATATCTTGACCAAAACATGGTGTGAGATGAATCCTAGTTGTAAACCCAAAATATATCTATTCATAATAATCATTTAATATATATAGTAGGTAATATTAATGAATGTATCAATAATCTCTGATGTACTCAAATTAAACAACTGTACAATTTTCATTTTCATTCATTGAACAATAATTATTATTCCATTGAATAATGTATCACCAAAATATAGACTAAGCACTATATCCCCCCCATGAAATGTAACAGAACTGATATCTCTAAAGACCACCAAAACATATAAGTAAGACTAAATCCAAACTTGTGCTTTGGCTTGAAAGACACTTCTCAATCATTTGACTATTCACAAATGACCCTCTATGAAAGCAGTAATGTTCTAACCCCTTTTTCACCACATAGAATTAGTTAATTAAATAAAATCCCTATGAGAAATCACTGATTTTCTACCCACTTTTTTATAGCATACCAACAATTAAATATAATAACAACCCTCTGGCAAGGCTCTCACAGTCTCTCCCCTTTGGTCCACCATAACAATAATTCATTAAATCAAATATCATCAACAACCAGAGATGGATATCGCAGTCTAATCCCCTCATGTATATCATCTACAATATGGATCTCAAAGTCCTATGTAAAAATTCAAGATGTCCCCACATTTGGATGGGTCCAAGGGTCTCACAATCCATTGGGAAAATATAGAATGCATATAATATCAGAGAAAACAATCTACAAGTCCCCTCAAACATCATGGTATATGGATATAACGGTCCATTAAAAAATTGAGCTTGTTTCATATCAATGTATATCATATAATCTAAAACCACTACGTGACTAAACATTCACAATGCATATAAGATGCATTCCATATAATGAAAAAAAATCCATCCTCAACAAATAAGGCTTGAAAATGATATTCCTTAAAAGATACCTAGACTAAATAACCATAAAAAATCAATCAAGGCAAACAAGCACATATTGGGTCCCTTAAACAAGGTATCTACCATTACGCGAAAGAAAAAATTATGTATCAATCAATTAATCCATATAAGTAATTAACAGGTTTCAATTCAAAATCAAGAAATACCCAAAACACAATAATATGGTACTTTTGGAATATATAATCGAAGTCCAGTCAAAAAATGGCATAGAACACCTATCTAGATGTCATAATATATATATATATAATTGAGCATATTCTCTTGAATTGGAATAGATCAGTATAAATATATAAAAATGTGAAACACAACTCATCTTGAATAACATACAAGACAAGATATATCCTGAAAAATGGATCTAAATGGATTGAGAACTCACCAGGGGTTTTCCAAAACAACTGAAAGTGTCTCAATTAGAGCGTGAATGGAAAATCGAATGATCAAACATCCTCATTCGTTATAGAGTCATCCATTACAAAACATGAGAAGAAGAAGTCGTTTTAAGATAGAAGTTGTGACCCCACTCCAGGTTATCAAATAAAAAGAAAAAAACACTATATGTTTATTAAAATTACACTTCATGTATTAGCCTAAACCCATCATCAAATTATGTTGGTTAGATGCGTCACCACATGACCATGTACTCAGCCATTACACTGTTAAAACATGGATGTATGCATCAATCTATGTACACATTGTGTAATATAATTTACATGGAGTGTACGTAGAAAAGACTCTTATGTTATTTTTTCATGAAGCAAACACAAAAAAAAGAACCATACCTAAAAATAATATATGGGTTTTTCCAAATGTACAAACCATTCATCAATGAATTTGTAATTTTAATCCAAAACATTTCAACAAATTATTAATAAGTAGGAATAATCATCCCAACATTGTTTCACAATAATGTATATAAAATTAAAAAATTGATTTAAAATAAAACAAATCATTCAAAATAAGTCCTATGTAATTCAATGTGTTTTTAACTATATAAAATGGATTGATGAATTTTAAAACCTAGTTTTACATCATCATTTCATTGTGAAAAAACCAATCATTTCCTGTCACCCATGATTGACCATTTAAAAAATAGAATTTTATACAATTTGGGATGTTTAAAATTATATAAATTGATGAATTTATTATGTTTATTAAATAATTAATTTTACTAAATCAATACATTTATATTAAATAATTTCACATTATTACAAAATAATTATCCATGATATATTCTATAAAATACATTTTCCATAATATCATTAATGTTATTAATCATAATAAATGAGGATTATTTCCTTCATGTTCAATAATTGGCCCTGATATATTCTATGAATTTGGATTTTAAAGATCACTATAAGACCATATGGGGTATTCAAATGCAGATATTTTATTAGTTAATTTCGATTTATAGTTTCATTGAATACCCAATGGGGTATACTAATAAAGAGGGAATGAGTATTATTTCCACCATGTTCATGACACTAAAAAGTAATGAATCTTTTTATGTCCAAAATAAAAGATATGTGTTGGAATATATTGGACTATATAGATGATATGATTTTAATATAATACATGGTTTTGATATGTGATATAAAAGTACATAATTTTTTAGGTTGGGGTACTGAACTAATTACTAGTAAGGAATTTCTTTTCATTTCCATATTTTTATATTTTTATATAAATGTTTACGATAAATGTATATAATATTTATATATTGATCCTTATTGATTCTAATATGTATATGACATAATTTGTTAAGAATATTTCAATTGTTTATTCACTAACTAATTAGTATTAAATTTTCAAATTTTTATAATATATCTATAGTAAGATAATTTTAAGTACACATGATATGGTAACATGTATATATAATAGATTTTCCATGTTTCCAATGAGTGGTTGGTGTGTAATATTAACAATACACAATTTGATATTAGGTTTCGTAATGAAGGATGTGAAAATTATTTTAATGGATTTTTTAATGGGATTGTATTCATTCCACACCATTCAAGAAATCTTGTATTTTATTTAATGGTTTGTTATATTATGATATTTATTGCTAGTTTATTTCTATATTACGAGGTTATATGCATGTAATTTTACCCATGAGTATTCTTTATACCATTAGTATAGAATCCAATCCCTGTATGATTAATTGGAAATGTTTGGGGTAACCAATATCATCACTATGAGACTAAAAATGGTTTCAATGGTAATGGTCCATCCAAATAAAAACCCATCAAATGTATCTATCTCATGAAACCACCAATCATACAAATATATTCTAATAGTGCATTACTAGAATAAAGGTGATCAAATAATTAAAAACCTTAATTTTAAATGACTCAAAAAACTCAACATATTAAACTGTTAAATATAATACCAACTTTATAAATACACATAATCTATGATGAAAATAAAATGAAATATATGGATAAAAAAGTAAAAGGGAAAATATTATGTGTTTTATAAAACCTATATTATTTTTAAAATTAAATATATAATACCCTAATTTATCTATCTATAAATAAATTGGTATATATCATTTATAATTCCTTATAAATTATTATATGAACAATGAATAAATTCATTCAATATGATCAACTAATAAAATTTATAGAGTCACTTATTTTGATTAAACAAATTTAATTAGAATTTATAATTTATAAAACCATTTCACCATTTAATATAAACAACACCATTAATAATATAATGTGGAAATATTATAACATTTTTATCAATTATATAAATACAATGTAAATCATTGTTTTTCTAACAAAAAATATCATATATTGCTAATTGTAAATGAAAGAAATATTTATTGGATCTTTATCAAATAATTATTTATTGATTTCAATATTTTAAATTCTTATTGGTATTCCTTAGAGATTGAATTCTGAAAAAATAAAAAAAAATTAGATTAATTATTTTCTTCATGTAGACCATATAAAAGAAGATAATGATTCATTTTTTTTAATTTTTTCAAACAAATAACTATTCCAATTTTTTTTTATATTTTAGTTTTTTTTATTTTTATTCTAGATTTTAATTTTTTTATTTTTATTTGAATATATGTAAAAATTTTATCTTCACATTATTTCATGTTTTATAAACCTTATAAGAAATATTTATAAACATATAAAAATGTTTCTTCACATTATGATTGGTTTTCTGAATTATATATTTAATTTTATATACATAAAGTTCACTAGATAAACATTAATTTTCATTATCTAAACTGTATATATTTTATTTAAGAATTATGGAAAACATGTCCAATCTATATATGTAGTCTGTCTAAATCATATAAAGAGAAGGTATCTCTTATACACATCACAAATTATTTTTTTAAAGGAAAGATACATTTGAGAGAAACCATACTGACTAAACATGGCATTATGAAATTGAACATTACGAAGATTTTTAACCTTACAACATAATCATTATTTTTAATTATCATACCAAAATTTATATTTAATTAATTTTTTATCAAAAATGAATTTATTATAATTCGAATGTTTTTCCAATATTATCAAACACAAATTAACATAAACAACATGATATGATATTCTAAGAGTCTTAATTATTTATATCTTACTCAATTTCTTTAATAAAAATACCTAAAATATTATCATTTTATATTTTTAAATATATTTAAATTTCATGATATTATTTTTTAATTATATTAATTGATTATTTTTTCACAAATAAATATGAATTATTTTAAATCGTTGAAAATTAATTTTAGCATGTTTTCTGCACAATTAAATAATTATTATATTGGATTTAACATGCTTTGGTTTTAATATTATAAAATTTAAATGGGATCATGATTAATTCAAATTTGAAGTACTTTTAATATTATAATTTTGTATTAGATGATTTATAGGAGTTCATAAATGTTTATAATATTAGGTATTCTAATAATTATTATTTATATAAATAATTTTTTCATATTTTTTATTCTAACAATAGTTTCTATAAATAATTATCAGGAAATTAAAATCATATATGTATTTTTAATTTAGATCCATAAAACTATTTTTTTTATATTTTATAAAATATTATCTTGTACTTTGATGGTTTAAATATTCATGTATATTTTTTCAATTTGAATTGCAATAAAAACATAAATAGAATGAACATGAACAAGAACATGAAAATTTATTATTCTATTGTGTTGTACTATATTACTAAGATAAATGTAGATTATAGGGATATTTTTTCAATATCACATAGTTACTAGGCCTAAAATTATTATTCAAATTATATTAATTGGGTGATAATAAAATTCCTAGTTTATAATTTCATATCGTAATTGTTTATATAATTTATTTAATTTTAATTTTTCAGGGGGTCTCTTACTATGAATCATAATCTATTCAATTATAATACCATCAAAATATATCAAATAAATCTTTCTACAACTCCAAAATGAAGGGGAATGGTTTGTGATTTATATGTTTAAAAATCCTTTTGTTTTAGAAACCCTACGCACAAATGAAATGTTTTTATCGTCATGGAAATGTTTTTTTTTTGAGGTATAGAGTTTTCTTTTAGAATTATGGTGTTACTTAAAATCTTAATTTAAAATTATAGACTTTAATTTAACCTATAATGAATATTTTCAATATTAGATATATTTCATATTGTAATTGTGTTCAAAAAATATACATATGGTCATTTTAATACTATCTATATTGTAATCAAAGAGAAAATAATTAGTTTTTACTCTATAAATTTTTAATGTATAATCAAATTTTAATTTAAAAAGAAAATTTATAAAAAAATAAAAATTCAAAAGGTAATTCAAAATGAACAAAATTTTATATAATTTAAAAAAAACCTTTGAATTATTGAAAAACATTAGGTGGAACACAGAAATTGGTATTATAGGAATCTCTAACCAGAATGTGTGTTCATTATTTTTAATATTTTATTATAACTATAATTGGAATGAAAATAAATTACTTTCACAACATTGTTACTAATGGTTCTATTATTTAGTCTTGAAATAACTTGTACACATTAAAATATAAATACTAAGGGAATGATTCATTTTTACTTATTTCATGATAATAGGATAAAATTCAATATATAACGGGACACCATTATTTCAATGAATGTGATTATTTTCATTTGTTTGATATTATGAATTTTATTTTAAAAATAATAGGAGTTTATTATTTTAAAATAATAGCTAGGATATAAAAATTAATATAGGAGAATACTAAGATATTTAATTATTATGAACCTACAAAATATGTTATCAATTATAATATTATTAATTTTATTAATTGATAATTATGTAGAAATGTTTACTGGAACGTTTTACGTCATAAGAGAACATCTATTATTTAGGGGATTTTAAATGTCAATTTTCAAGGAACAATCTATTAGAAATGAAATAAACTATTTTTAAACATGTATGAATTTTAAAAATCCAATATGTGTTACCATTGACGACTATTTGAGATATATAGTATGTTTTAAAAAATTTCAAACAACATGTATTCTACATGTGAACCATAAATAATGATTAAATGATTTATTCTTCCATTACTAAATAAGTGGATTATAATGAACTATTATATGGATGAAATAATTGAATTTTCTAAATATACTATTTCCCAATACAATAGATGTAAAGACCCGTAAATTTAAAGGAAATTTTTTTCTTAATTTTCTTTGGAATTTTACAAGAGCGCAGTTTTTGACGGCACCTGATTCCGAGGCCCGATGTGCCCGGAATCATTTTCCGAAGTTTGGCTCGGGTACGTTCAGTGAACGGACGAGCGGGTTTTTCTAACTTTTGAACCATTTCCCAGAATCGAATTCTGAGGGCACCTATGAAATCGTAGCACCGGTATTCATTTAGATACGCCTCTTCCGGAGTTGCGTTTGCTCGGGTTTGGTTCTTAATTTTCGGGCTTAAAGTTAAGAAATAAAATAATTTTGCGACAACTTTATTTTATTTCTCTTAAGCCACTTGGAAGCCACATGAAGCCACTTGTTGACAGCTTGAACTGAGTTGAACCAGATAGGATGCTATCCAAAAATATCCTACCCCCTTGGTAGGATATTTGTGGGGTGGGGCCCGCACGATCCCCGCCATTTATTTCCCCTAAGAAACGCACCCGCGAAAACCCGTCTTTATGAGAGTCATCTGACGCGTTTCTTAATATCTTAACAGACCATTTAATTGGGCGGTTTATTTCATGAGTTAAATGGGATATTTCTTTCATTGAATTAATTCAACGAATTAATTAAGTCGTTTCTTAACCAGTTTTCAAATTCGTTGGCGTAATAATAATATAAGGCCAACGCACGACCTCTGGTTATTTGCGCTTTGAGAAGATTTGAGAGGACCCTGGTATCTTCTTCTCCCTTGAGAAGAATGCGAAGAACGCGAAGATCGTGAAGAACACGAAGAACTCCGAACCCGGAAATCGACGACGCTTCCGTCCGAGACGTTCTTCCACCCTCCGATCTCCGATCACCGACCGTTTGAGGTGAGTGATTTCGGATTTCATCTCAAGGTTCTTTTCTTTTGGTTTTAAACACAGATTTAATTATTTATAATTTAAATATGTTGTTCTTGGTCCGTTGAGCTCGCCGACTCAACGCCGGATTCCGCGACGACGCGACGCCTCCCCACGACGACGGGGCGATCCCTCTCTTCCGCGATGAGCTTTCCCGCGAAGAACGCCCGCGCGCGACGATCAGCGAGGTAGGGATTTATTTTGGGATTTACCCCTTTTTTTAATTATTCCTGTATGTTTTTCTTTAAAAAGTTAAAGAACCGGTTTCAAACGAACAATTTTATATAATTAAAATTTTCGGTTCATGTGTTGAACAAAATTCTCCCATTGTTTATCTCTAACGCGGGGGGTGCAGGCCAAACGAACACGGCCCGACGACCCTCTGTCGTTCTTCGTTTTTTGCGGATTTGACGGGCGACGACGGAATGTGCCGCAACGGATGTTTGATGATACCGCAGTGAAGAACGAGTCCCGGGAGGAGCAATGGCGCATACGGGAAGAGAATCGGACCACCGGAACGATCATGGTGGCCCGCAGAACTCGCTGGCAGCGCGGGTCGGCGGCGCGGCGGTGCCGGCAGCCGGACAGGCCACCACGACTCAGCGCGGCGGCGGCGGCACCCGCGGACCCGCGGCTGCGTGGGTCCGGTGCCCTCGGACGCGGCTGAAGCCGCGTCCACGATACAGCGCGGCCCCACGCGGGAGGCCGCGGCACCACCAGGCCGCGGGGGCACCGCCCCGTCTTCGAACGGACTTCGTTCAAATGGCCGTATCATGAGCTACGGACCTCCAAACGACTCGCCGTCAGCGGAAACTCAAGGTTTCTGAGTACTTTGAGTTCGGCCGGGTGGTTCGTGCACGAAACCAACTGGGCCCCTGGAGCGGAAACTCTCATATCTCGAGCCACAGACGTTCGATTGACGTGCCGCCAGCTGTGTTGAGTTCCTCATTGTGAGACGGATCTTTTGGCATTCTCCGCCCGAGGTTTTGGACGTATGTGGAGTGCGGTCGGGTTGGTTTTTCCTTAAAAACCAACCGGGCCCCTGGGACGAAAATGTCAATAACTCTCAGACCGGGCGTCCGATTGACGCGGCGTCTGCGACGTTGAGTTCCTGTTGACGATACGGAACTTTTGGATACATCAACTTCAGACTTTGTGTCAGTTGATGTATCAGCCTCTCGGCTCGTGGAGCGGACCCTCCCGAACGAGCTTGCTGTGTGTGGAAACCCTAGTGCTGGCTGCGACTGCTACTTCGACAGCGACGACTGTGCAGAGATCCTCCGTGGACTCCGACGACGACCGTGAAGAGATCCTCAGTGGACTGCGGCGACGACTGTGCAGAGATCCTCAGTGGACTGCGATGACTACTACACTCAGCGATCCTCCGTGGATCAGTGCTATAGGTCCTGTGTGGGCCCGGTCCTGTGTGGGCCCGATCCTGTGTGGGTCCGATCCTGTGTGGGTCAGCGCTCAGCGGTTCTGTGTGAGCCAGCGCCTACAGGTCCTGCGTGGGCCCGGTCCTGTGTGGGCCCGATCCTGTGTGGGTCTGATCCTGTGTGGGTCATTTGCGGGGGTTAGTTACCTATCGATCCTTCATGGGTCCGACGACTTAGATGGATCAGTGATCATCTTTATCGACATCCAAAGAAGTATACCTGTATGAGCTGAATCTTGCGTTACTCTCCTTTGTGGATTGTGTTGAGCTATCCTGTGTGGATTTACTGTTTACTCTCCTTTGTGGATTGTGTTGAGCTATCCTGTGTGTATTTATTGTTTACTCTCCTTTGTGGATTGTGTTGAGATATCCTGTGTGGATTTACTGTTTACTCTCCTTTGTGGATTATGTTGAGCTATCCTGTGTGGGTATACATTTTTCATTCCTGTGTGGACTGGGTTGTGCTTGGGCTCAGACGTTGGAGCCAAACGGGAATTGATGACTTAGGTATATGTATGGGCATATTCCTAAGCCGTGTCAGATGTTACTTCGTGATTGTATCCTTCCTTTTTGGATTATCCTTTGTGGATTTCGGGAGACCTTCAGGGGTCTCAGGGTCCCTACTGAGTAGCTTATACTCACCCCTGCACGGGCTTTTCCCGCACTACGTTGTGTTGGTTACAGATAACGGACAACGCTGATCGTGGTGGAGGCGTGTGGAGCAGGACGGTACCTGGAGGTGGACCACTGAGCGGGACGTACTCGGAGCGGTCAGGTGGACCCGAGAAGCAGTGGAGGCTATCTGTACCCACCCTTCAGGTGGGATTTCCAGAGGACGGATCGACGCTGCAGTTTTCCCTTTTTAGTTGTTGTTTTTCCTTTCAGTTGTACTTTACAGTTGGGCTTGTATTTCCGGCCCCTTTTACTTTCAGCACAGCTTGTACAGTTTTTACATAGTGTTTACTTTTCTGCTTTCTTATTCTGTGGTGCTTGTTTACTTTTCAAAGGCAATGCCTTCCCATTTTGTTGGGATTTACGCCTTGGTGCTAGTCGCCAGCCCCTGGCCTATGGAAGGTGGGCTTGGGGTAGTCACGGCACGGGTCCCGAGGGCGGGTTGTGAAAAATTGGTATCTGAGGTGGTCGGTTCTACCGCAGACTCTGATCTTTCTTCTATGTGAAGCATTAGTGTTTAGCGTATTGAGTGTGGTTATCAGTCCAGGGATTCCAGTGTTGGTGCGGCAGCCGACGTATCCATACACCAGGACCCTGACTTTTGATTTCCGACTTAATGCACGAAAACATTGATTGCATGTGTGTTTCAAGTTTTCTTCGTGATTACTTGTGTCAGCTCACCAGGTATACTGTTCTGACCGTGGCACACTTGTTTCCTTTTCAGGATGGCAGGACGACAGCAGCCAGCTAGGGTTCCTAGAGTAGAGCACGACGACAGCCCGCCGAGCGACGAGGACTCGGTACAGGGCCCGTTGATAGCAGAGGCACCGGCGGTACCTTTACCCGCCGAGCCCCGGATGCTTCCAGCACCGGCAGCTGACGGCGCACGACGCCTCGGAGCTCTGCATGAGTTCCAGCCCCAGCGACCACCCAGGTTCCGTGGGGAGTCGGACCCCCAGGCGGCCGAGGACTGGCTGGAGGCGGTCGTCCGAGTTTTCAGGCTAGTGAGGACACCAGCAGACCTCATGGTGATCCTCGCGGCGAGCCTACTGCACACAGCAGCAAGGCGATGGTAGAGCCTGATGCTCCAAGTACATGATGAGGCCTCCCTCATCTGGATGGACTTCGAGAGCCTCTTCCGCTCAGAGATCGTCTCGACCACCCTCTGTGCGGTGCGCATCCAGGAGCTTCTTAAGCTGCGGCAGGGCAGCTTGACGGTCGCTCAGTACGCGGCGAGGTTCACCGATCTTTCTCGCTACTCGACAGACATGGTACGGGACCCCTTCTTCCGGGCCCGAACCTTCGAGCAGGGATTGATAAATGAGATCAGGGCATTTCTGATCTACCTCAGCATCCCGACCCAGGCAGGAGTGCTAGAGCGAGCCCTTCTGATCGAGAGCTTCCTAGCTGAGTCCACAGCGAGACCTGTCGCAGGGCGGCAGATAGCGGAGTTTTCGGCAGCAGGTAGCCGACGGATGACTCAGGGTTCCAGGTAGACCAGGCTTTCCAGAAGACGACCCCGGGACACTGGCTCAGCGGTGCAGGGCACACAGCGCAGTGCCAACCTTCTGAGAGGCAGACAGTGCTACGAGTGCGGCGGGCAGGGCGACATGGCTCGTGACTGCCCGACCCGTCATACCGGGGGCAACAGACAGTGGAGGGACCACCTAGGCAGAGGCAGAGTGTCGACCATGGTGGTCCGTAGGGAGGAGGCGGACGAGGAAGAGGATCTGGCCGAGCAGCAGGTGGTGGGAGACGCTTTGAGGCTCTGCCACTACCACCACCAGGAGGCCCGCCCCGACCACAGGGAGCTGGCGGGTAGAGACAGGCGTAGCTCCAGGCAGCTGAGGCCTACGACCACGGCGTGCCAGAGATGATTCGAGGTACAATCTGTGTCTATTCCACCATTTCTATAGTTCTGATAGACACAGGAGCGAGTCACTCTTTCATATCCACTTCCCTTGTTCGGAGCTCGGAGATTCCTACGGAGCCGTTGGCTCGATCCTTACGGCTAGAGACTCCTATGGGAGCAGACTCGACGATTACGCACTGGTGCCGGAAGTGTGAGATTACTCTAGGAGGCGAGAGCTTCGGCTGGGATCTTCTTGTAGCGGTGTCGAGGCCTTACGACGTCATCTTGGGCATGGATTGGTTATCTACGGTCCATGCTCAGATTGACTGCATTAGGCGCAAGGTGCGATGTGTGCGCACCGACGAGAGCAGGTTCACCTTCACCGGCGAGAAGGGAGCCTTAGCAGCACATGATGAACTCACGCAGAAGAGAGGTCAGCCAATCACTCATCAGTTGGCTAGCCTCATCCTGGGAGCAGTCGAAGTGCGGAGTCCCAGTTTTCCTGCAGTGGTGGATCAGTACGCGGACGTCTTTCCCGACGACGTTCCAGGACTACCTCCTCACAGAGAGGTAGACTTTTATATTGACCTGTACCCCGGGACAGCCCCGATATCCACTCCAGCATATCGGATGGCCCCCGCTGAGCTTCGAGAGCTTCGGGTACAGTTGGAGGACTTGCAGGGCAAGGGGTTAATCTGACCCAGTGTTTCACCCTGGGCTTCCCCGGTATTGTTCGCCAAGAAGGCGGACGGGAGCTTGCAACTGTGTGTCGATTATCGTCGCCTGAACCAGGTGATAGTGAAGAACAAGTATCCGCTACCCAGGATTGATGACCTCTTCGATCAGCTCAAGGGAGCACGGTGGTTCTCGAAGATAGATCTCAGGTCAGGCTATCATCAGCTCAGAGTTCGAGACGAGGATGTGCAGAAGACGGCCTTCAGATGTCGGTATGGCCACTATGAGTTCTTGGTTATTCCTTTCGGCATGACCAACGCTCCAGCAGTGTTCATGAGCCTCATGAACAGGATCATCCTGCCATACCTCGATCGATTTGTCGTAGTCTTCATCGATGACATCTTGGTGTACTCGACCACGGAGGAGGAGCACGCCTACCACTTGTGTGTTGTACTAGACACACTCCGAGAGCACCAGCTTTATGGAAAGCTCTCGAAGTGTCAGTTCTGGTTACGTGAGGTCCACTTCTTGGGGCACGTCATTTCTGAGGCGGGAGTTTCAGTGGATCCCGCAATGATCGAGGCAGTGCTAGCTTGGGAGCCACCCAAGAGCGTGATAGAGCTGCGGAGTTTCTTGGACCTAGCCGGATACTATCGGAGATTTGTGCCGGACTTCTCCAGAGTTTCGGCCCCACTCTCAGTGTTGACGAAGAAGGGGAAACCCTTCGTGTGGTCAGACAGATGTCAGCAGAGCTTCGAGGAGCTGAGGCAGAGGTTGACCAGCGCACCTATCTTGAGGTTTCCTGAGGAGGGAGTTGGATACGTAGTAAACTGCGATGCATCAGGGACCGGACTCGGGTGTGTCCTGATGCAGGAGCGGGCCGTGATTGCCTACAGATCACGTCAGTTGAGGCCGCATGAGAAGAACTACGCTACCCATGACTTGGAGTTGGAAACAGTGGTCTTTGCCCTGAAGACATGGCGGCACTATCTGATGGGCGAGCACTTCATAGTCTTTTCTAACCACTAGAATCTCAGGTACATCTTCTCTCAGAAGTACCTGAACCTGAGACAGCGGCGATGGCTCGAGTTCCTCCAGGACTATGACTTTGAGATAGTCTATACTCCTGGGAAGGGGAACATGGTAGCCGATGTCCTCAGTAGGAGGACGGGCATCCAGCTGCTTGAGGAGGCGACAGAGCAGCTAGCCGCCTTGCAGATATCCTTCGTGGATAGAGACGGAGCAGCCTTCATTTAGTCTCTCACAGTCTCTCTTCAACTTCTACAGCGGGTCATAGAGGCACAACGTGGGGACGCTGACTGTGAGACACGGCGTGCACAGATATCCTCGGGACAGGCACCTGATGGTTTCTCCCTTGGAGCAGAGCACGATGTCCTTTTCAGAGGACATACCTTGGTACCAGTTGCTTTATGAGAGGAGGTGCTGAGATAGTTTAACACATCTCCTTTGGCGGTACATCCTAGAGTGGCGAAGATGTACCAGGATCTCAGACGTCAGCACTGGTGGCCGGACATGAAGAAGGCTGTGGCAGAGTTCATTTCGTGGTGCCTCACCTACCAGCAGGTGAAGGCAGAGCACCAGGTACCAGCAGGCTTGGTGCAGCCCTTGGAGGTCCCGGAGTGGAAGTGGGATGGCATATCTATGGACTTCGTGACTAGACTTCCACACACTTCCAGAGGTCACGACTCCATTTGGGTGATTGTTGACCGACTCACCAAGTCGGCACACTTATTACCCATCCGAGAGCAGGGCTCAGTAGAGATCTTGGGACGTCTCTACATTCAGGAGATTGTACGGCTTCACGGTGTGCCATCGTCTATCGTCTCCGATCGGGACGCTCGCTTTAATTCCCGGCTTTGGAAGGGGTTGCAGGAGGCGTTCGGGACTCTGCTACGTTTGAGCACCGCCTTTCACCCATAGACGGATGGTCAGACGGAGAGGACCATTCATACCCTCGAGGACATGCATCGCGCATGTTTCCTCGACTTTGGTCGCAGCTGGGAGGACCACCTACCCTTGGTGGAGTTCACATACAACAACAGCTACCACTCCACCATCGGGATGGCACCCTACGAGGCGTTGTACGGCAGGCCTTGCAGATCTCTTTTGTGCTGGACAGACCCTGGGGAGTTAGCACTTGTGGGACCAGAGATGGTCCGGGCCATGACAGAGAAGGTCCAGGTCATCCAGGAGCGGATGAGGATAGCACAGAACCGGCAGAAGTCATATGCTGACAGGAGGCGGAGGCCACTAGAGTTCGAGGATGGAGACCATGTCTTCTTGCGTGTCTCACCTCGACGTGGGTTGCGGAGATTTGGTCGGGGCGGCAAGTTGTCTCCACGCTTCATCGGGCCTTTTCAGGTCCTCAGCAGGATGGGTGAGGTGGCTTATCGCCTGGCTCTGCCACCTCAGTTGCACCGGGTTCACGACGTCTTCCACGTATCCTAGCTGAGGAGATACGTGCATGACCCGACGCACATCATTGACTATGGGGAGCTAGACGTAGATGATGGGGAGACTTTTGCGGAGGTCCCAGTGGAGATAGAGGATCGACAGGAGCGGATCCTACGTGGGCTATCGGTTCCTCTTGAGCGCATCAGATTGCAGCACGGGAACCTCCAGGAGAGCACTTGGGAGCGGGAGGCTCAGATGCGTGCTCAGTACCCACATTTGTTTCCCTAGTTTATGATGTATCTTTATGGGGACGTAAATTCCTGAGGTGGGAGTAATGTAAAGACCCGTAAATTTCAAGGAAATTTTTTTCTTAATTTTCTTTGGAATTTTACAAGAGCGCAGTTTCTGACGGCACCTGATTCCGAGGCCCGGTGTGCCCGGAATCATTTTCCGAAGTTTGGCTCGGGTACGTTCAGTGAACGGATGAGAGGGTTTTTCTCACATTTGAACTGGTGCCCAGAATCGAATTCTGAGGGTAGCGATGAAATCGCAGTGCCGGTATTCGCTTAGAAACGACTCTTCCGGAGTTGCGTTTTCTCGGGTGTGGTTTTTAATTTTCGGGCTTAAAGTTAAGAAATAAAATAATTTTGCGACAACTTTATTTTATTTCACTTAAGACACTTGGAAGCTACTTGAAGACACTTGTTGACGGCTTGAACTGAGTTGAACCGGATAGGATGCTATCCAGAAATATCCTACCCCCTTGGTAGGATATTTGTGGGGTGGGGCCCGCACGAGCCCCGTCGTTTCTTTCGGCTAAGAGACGCACCCGCGAAAACCCGTCTTTATGAGAGTCATCTGACACGTTTCTTAAAATCTTAACAGACCATTTAATTGGGCGGTTTATTTCGTGAATTAAATGGTCTGTTTCTTTCGTTGAATTAATTCAACGAATTAATTAAGTCGTTTTTCTTAACCAGTTTTCAAATTCGTTGGCGTAATAATAAAATAAGGCCAACGCACGACCTCTGGTTATTTGCGCTTTGAGAAGATTTGAGAGGACCCTCGTATCTTCTTCTCCCTTGCGAAGAATGCGAAGAACGCGAAGAACGCGAAGAACGCGAAGAACACCGAACCCGGAAATCGACGACGCTTCCGTCCGAGACGTTCTTCCACGCTCCGATCTCTGATCATCGACCGTTTGAGGTGAGTGATTTCGGATTTCCTCTCAAGGATCTTTTCTTTTGGTTTTAAACACAGATTTAATTATTTATAATTTAAATCTGTTATTCTTTTTCCGTTGAGCTCACCGACTCAACGCCGGATTCCGCGACGACGCGACGCCTCCCCGCGACGACGCGACGATCCCTCTCTTCTACGACGAGCTTTCCCGCGAAGAACGCACGCGCGCGACGATCAGCGAGGTAGGGATTTATTTTGGGATTTACCCCTTTTTTTAATTATTCCCGTATTTGTTTCTTTAAAAACTTAAAGAACCGGTTTCAAACGAACAATTTTATTTAATTAAAATTGTCGGTTCATGTGTTGAACAAAATTCTCCCGTTGTTTATCTCTTACGCGGAGGGTGCGGGCCAAACGAACACGGACCGACGACCCTCCCCCGTTCATCGTTTTGTGCGGATTTGACAGGAGACGACGGAACGTGCCGCAACGGATGTTTGACGATCCCGTAGTGAATAACGAGTCCCGGGAGGAGCAATGGCGCAGACGGGAAGAGAATCGGACCACCGGAACGATCCCGGTGGCCCGCGGAACTCGCCGGCGGCGCGGGTCGCCGGCGCGGCGGCGCCGGCAGCCGGGAGCGGCGGCGCCCCGGCGCGCCGCCGGACAGGCCGTCGCGACTCGGCGCGGCTGCGGCGGCACCCGCGGCCACGGGGGTCCGGTTCCCTCGGACGTGGCTGAAGCCGCGTCCACGATACAGCGCGACCCCACTCGGGGGGCCGCGGCACCACCAGGCCGCGGGGGCGGCGCCCCGCGTGCCTCGGCCATTCGGCCGAACCGGACCAGGCCGGTCCGACCGGCCGGGCCGCGCCCCGGCCGGTCCGGACCGGGTCCGTTCGACCCGGTTTGGCCGCCTCCCGGGGGGGTCGGGCCGGGTCGGCCCGGGCCCTAACCACCCTTCTTCGGACGGACTTCGTTCAAATGGCCGTATCATGAGCTATGGTCCTCCGAACGACTCGCCGTCAGCGGCAACACGATCCTTGGATCGAGACGGTCGTTTCGGTATATTGCACTCAAGGTTTCAAAGTACTTTGAGTTCAGCCGGATTGGTTCGTACATGAAACCAACCGGGCCCTCGGAGCGGAAACACTCATATCTCGAGCCACGGACGTCCGATTGACGTGCTGTCAGCTTTGTCGAGTTCCTCTTTGTGAGACAGATCTTTTGGCATATTCCGCCTGAGGTTTTGGACGCAGGTGGAGTGCGGTCGGGTTGGTTTTTCCTTAAAAACCAACCGGGCCCCTGGGACGAAAATGTCAATAACTCTCAGAACGGGCGTCCGATTGACGCGCCGTCTGCGACGTTGAGTTCCTGTTGATGATACGGAACTTTTGGATACATCAACTTCGGACTTTGTGTCAGTTGATGTATCAGCCTCTCGGCTCGTGGAGCGGACCCTCCCGAACGAGCTTGCTGTGTGAGGGAACCCTAGTGCTGGCTGCGACTGCTACTTCGACAGCGACGACTGTGCAGAGATCCTCTGTGGACTCTGACGACGACCGTGCAGAGATCCTCAGTGGACTGTGGCGACGACTGGGCAGAGATCCTCAGTGGACTGCGATGACTACTCACTCAGCGATCCTCCGTGGATCAGTGCTACAGGTCCTGTGTGGGCCCGGTCCTGTGTGGGCCCAATCCTGTGTGGGTCCGATCCTGTGTGGGTCAGTGCTCAGCGGTTCTGTGTGAGCCAGCGCCTACAGGTCCTGCGTGGGCCCGGTCCTGTGTGGGCCCGATCCTGTGTGGGTCCGATCCTATGTGGGTCATTTGCGAGGGTTAGTTACCTATCGATCCTTCGTGGGTCCGACGACTTAGATGGATCAGTGATCATCTTTATCGTCATCCGAAGAAGTATATCTGTGTGAGATGAATCTTGCGTTACTCTCCTTTGTGGATTGTGTTGAGCTATCCTGTGTGGATTTACTGTTTACTCTCCTTTGTGGATTGTGTTCAGCTATCCTGTGTGGATTTACTGTTTACTCTCCTATGTGGATTGTGTTGAGCTATCCTGTGTGGATTTACTGTTTACTCTCCTTTGTGGATTGTGTTGAGCTATACTGTGTGGGTATACGTTTTTCTTTCCTGTGTGGACTGGGTTGTGCTTGGGCCGGACGTTGGGGCCGAACGGGAATTGATGACTTAGGTATATGTATGGGCATATACCTAAGCTGTGTCAGATGTTACTTCGTAATTGTATCCTTCCTTTGTGGATTATCCTTTGTGGATTTCGGGAGACCTTCGGGGGTCTCGGGGTCCCTACTGAGTAGCTTATACTCACCCCTGCACGGGCTTTGCCCGCACTACGTTGTGTTTGTTGCAGACGACGGACAGCGCTGATCATGGTGGAGGCGTGTGGAGCAGGACGGTACCTGGAGGTGGACCACTGAGCGGGACGTACTCGAAGCGGTCAGGTGGACCCGAGGAGCAGTGGAGGTTATCTGTACCCACCCTTCAGGTGGGATTTCCAGAGGACAGATCGACGCAGTAGTTTTCCCTTTTTAGTTGTTGTTTTTCCTTTCAGTTGTACTTTACAGTTGGGCTTGTATTTCCGGCCCCTTTTACTTTCAGCACAGCCTGTACAGTTTTTACTTAGTGTTTACTTTTCCGCTTGCTTACTCTATGGTGATTGTTTACTTTTCAAAGGCAATGCCTTCCCATTTTTTTGGGATTTACGCCTTGGTGCTAGTCGCCAGCCCCTGGCCTATGGAAGGCGGGCTTGGGGTAGTCACGGCACGGGCCCCGAGGGCGGGCCGTGACAATAGATAATTACATGAATATGATTTTTATGTTGTGAATATTTACAATGATAACCATGATAAAAATATTCTATATGATTGTATAACTAAAGTGGTATCATCTAACATTTCTCTCGACTGTTCAAGTGAGTCTTGTTTGACGAAGAATGACAATTGAAACAAACTAGAATAGTTTATAAGATGATTAATGGTGGAAATATAATGTGATTAGAATAAATATATTAATTTGTATATGAATTTTTCTAAAAGGATGTATTATTAAGTGACATTATTTATTAGATCTTAGTGTAATAAATAAATTAAATTAATAATTATGAATGTACATGGTTGAAAAATATAATTGATATGAAGAAGGAAAAAATAATATTTTGATTTTTATATTATGTGGTTGGAGTTGAAAAAAATAATAAAACATCAAAGATTTATATGTTAGTGAAAATGAAATAACAAATCATTATTTTAAGGTTATTTATAGAAATATCATTTTCCCAATCTCAATAATATATTATATATGTTTTATGTGATTCATGTGAAAAATCTAGATATAATGGATAATGACTATTTTTGATGACTAAAATGAGTATGATTTATATTATTATTCCTCAAATATTTTTATAAATTTAAAAACATTTATTGGATATATGTATGAAATGAGTAATAATTAACATGATAAAAATTTCATGACTTTCGCATATTGATAAAGAAATTTTTTTATGGATTTAAAAAAGTAATAAAAAATGAATAATTTTTATCTTTCTGTATAAATTGTAAATATATTTAATTATCAAATTTATATTCATGAAGAATAAATTAAATATTTAATGTATTTTTTATTCCATATATAATGTGATATACTAAAATAATTTTGTTTTTCTGTTCCCACGTTTTTTGAAAACAATAGATGAAAAAAATATTATAAATTATTCTTCATGTATACAACATAAAATATGTTATTTTATATAATAAATTTAAAAAATACAATAATGAGGATGGATATATATATTTTAATGAATTTGTATTTAAATTTTTTTAAAAATCAATAATTTTAAAAAATTATTAGAATATTGAAAATTTTGAGAATATTTATTAATTGAAATTACCTTGGATATGATGGGGAATTTACACTAAAGTAAATGAATCATTTTGATAATTGAAAAACTAAGAATATTTCATATATTTCTTGTTTTAATTTATTTTATTTTGAAATAATTCTATTAAAATATATTAAATGTTTTCTGATTCATTTGGGAAAAGAATTTATTTTAATTATAAATCATATTTTAAGGTAAATATTAAAATAATAGTGTTATATGAGTTCTTAAATATATTGTTCAAAATATAATTAGTTTAATGTATGTTTTGATTCCAAAAAACTGTTATTATTTATATGTAATATTAAAATAAATCCAATTTTTGGATGATTTTGCTTTATTTTATATGCCAAAGTATATTGATTTTTCTAATTCTAAAAAATCCTATGAAATGTATCTATAAATCTTTTTTCCAAAATGTATCATAAAATGATATTACATATAAATCCATATGAATGATTATATTATTTCATGTAGTAGGATATGAAATGTTTTTAAAGATTTTAATTCATCGTAATTTTACATTGTGGATATTTCAGATGTCCCCATATATAATACATTGCTTCTGAAAATTTATTCAATAGAAAATAAGTACTAATTATTGGGTACTATAAATATTTTTTAAAAAATTATAATTTTTAGTTTGGATATATTATTTGGATTCATGCATGTAGTTGGATTTATATAAGATACAATGATGGTCTGTGTCAATTAATTTATCACATATAAAATTATTATTTTTTATTTTTTTCGAAAATTAATAAATTTCAAAAAATATAATATAAAACCAGATAATATTATATAAAATTTTCAATAAAAATTTTATTTGAATGTATTAATTTAATTCTTATTTCTGAAAGAATACTAATACATATAGTTACAGTTCATATGTTTACACAACATGAATGTTTTTTTGTCCCTTATTATATGAATGTAATAGGGGTAAGGATTTTCCAGTCTGCAGCATGATTGGAAAATATTCTACTAATTGTGTATGGTTGAAAGGAAAGGATAAAAGAAAACCTCCAAATACAAGTAACAACAACATTTATGGCACCACCAATGTAGATAATAAGGGAAATGGAACTCTCTGGATAAACTCAATGAATAGAAACTATGAGAAATCTTGTAAGCATTATTCATTACTAGATAAAACCCACAATGGGATTCATAAGGATATGTATAAAGTGAAATTTAATCATTCTATGCATAAGAAGGGGAAATATATATTGGGGGAAACTCCTCACCAAGAAGGAACTCTTCACATCAACATTGATGAAAATCCCACCTCTAACAGTGAAACATGGGAGTTAGTGAACATTAAGACGACACATCATAATGGGAAAGCAGAAAAAAATACCATATATTAAGTCATTATCATTGAAGTAGAAACATTTATTATAAAACCTAATCACATGGTATAAATATCTATTAACAAGGAATGAACTCCAATAGGTTCTAGTCAAGGAGTTGGTACTCATAAGAATCGTAATGTGGGTGAATATCTTCATGGAATTTTGAGGTCCCTATTAGAAGTGCAACAATAGCAGAAGAATGTGTAATATCCATGAACACCAACATAGCTAGGGACATTCAAAAATTCAGATCACCATATGCACTGATGGACTCATGTACCTACTATGTCAAAAAAATGGGTGCCTATGAAGGGGTAAAAATGAAAATAGTAATAAAGAATTGAATATTGACAAAAAATTGTATTATGTTTTAAAAATTGGATCCCTTTCAATTCCCATATTGTTCAAAACTCCATGGTCTTTTCTGCTCAAAGCATCTTCCACATTGTTTTCCTTCCTCGGGTGGTAGTGTAACGCACAATCATAATTCATGAGTAATTCAAGCTATCTCCTTTGCCTCATGTTGAGTTCTTTTTGTGAGAAAATATACTTCAAACTCTAGTGATCAGTATAAATCTCACATTTTTCACCATAGAGGTAGTGCCTCCATATCTTCAAATAAAAGATCACAACTGATAACACGAGATCATCAGTAGGATAGTTTTGTTCATGAAATTTCAACTGTCGTGATGCATAGGGAATAACCCTATCATTCTGCATAAGGACACAACCAAGTCCTTTCGTCGATTCATCACTATAAATAACGAACCCATCATTCCCTGATGGTAGAGTCAATATAGGAGCATTGAATAATATTCTCTTCATTTCTTCGAAACATTCATCACACTATTTTGTCCAAACAAATTTAACCCCTTTATGTGTGATGTTTGTTAATAGGTTAGCCAACCGGGCAAAATTATGGACAAAACATCTATAATAACCTTCCAAACCAATAAAACTACATACCTCAGTTATACTAGTAGGTGCTGGACATTCTTGGATTGCCTTGGTCTTAGAAGGATCAATGGAGATTCCATCTTTAGAGACAATATGGTCAAGAAAAGAAATCTCCTAATGCTATAATTCACACTTTCTAAACTTCCCATATAATTCATGTCTTCTTAGAGTCTTCAGGATAATGCGCAGGTGATTTTCCTGATATTCATATATTTTGGAGTACACCAAGATATCATAAATAAATACCACCACAAATTCATCAAGATATTCCTTGAAAACTCTATTCATCAGATCCATGAATACAGACGGTGCATTAGTCAATCCAAAAGGCATTCTGTAAACTCGTAATGCCCGTACCTTGTTTGAAATGCTGTCTTCGAAATGTCTTCCTTTATCCCACACAACTGATGGTATCCAGATCGAAGGACAATCTTTGAAATGTATTGAGCTTCATGCAGTTGGTCAAATAAATCATCCATGCGAGGTAAGGGATACTTGTCCTTTATTGTTATAGCATTGATCTCTCTGTAGTCAATACATAACCTCATAGATCCATCTATCTTTTTAACAAAAAGAACATGGGCTCCACATAGGGAAACACTAGGGTGAATAAATCCCGTATAACTCAATTACTCTATTTGTTTCTTTAGTTCAACTAATTCTACATTGGCCATACTATAAGGGGTTTTCGATATAGCCCTTGATCCTGGAATTAAATCAATGGAAAACTCAACTTCTCGTTCTAGAGTATGTCTAGGTAAATCTTCCGGAAACACATCTACATATTCTTTCGTAACTAGTATATCCTCTATTTGAACATTCGTTTTGTCACCCACAGTCATTTCATTCACATCCTCCCAAATAATTGAATTTAGTTGAGCTACTGGGGGTGGATCTAGATAAGAATTATGTGGTGACAATTCTGCTCTAAAGATAAGGTGTTCCATATCATCATCATCAAAAAACATAACCTCCTTCTTCTTCTAATAAATCTTCGCATCATGGTCCAAAAGCCAGTTTATATCGAGGATTATATCAAACTCAATCATAGGTATGGCGATGAGATCAGCACATAGAGAACATTTAGGTGCTCTAATGGGGACAGATTCACAAAACATTATTCTAATGATACTTCCCTTATGAGTTTTAACTGACAACTCTCTTGATAAGTCAAATAAGAAATATCTAATTTTCATAGCAAACTTGGATGATATGAATCAATGTGATGATCCAGAATCAAATAATGGATTTTCTAAAATTGAGGAAACCATTAAATTACATGCAACTACGCCTTTCAGAGCTTCTACCTCGGCATTAGTGATAGCATATGCTTTTCCTTGATCCCTTGGCCTTTTGTGAGGTATGTTCCCCTGACTCATAGGACATTCATTTGCATACTGTCCCCTCTCTCTGCAATTGTAGCATTGGATATTAGTATCTTCCTTCTACCCCTTGCAATCAGGAGCATGGTGGTCTTTTTCTCCACATATGTAACATACTCCCAATACTTTTAACAAAGTACCGGGGTGTTTCTTCCCACATTTACTACAGGATGGATATTCAAATTTTCCCTTATTCCCTTTATTTCCATTCCTAGATTTATCAACAGATATCTTCTTCTCTTGCATTTCTTTAAAGTCATATGACTTAGAGAATTCTTTCTCTGTCTTGATACCACATGAGACAATGTCTTCGTACGATGAGAAGGATTTTGATACTGATGATCGACAGAGAAATGGTTATAACCCATCAAATAAATGAATCAATGACCTCCATTGATCAGCATCTCCAGTGAGGCAGCAAACTGACATGATAACTTTTCCCCTTTCACTACTCCCCAAAGCCGGAAATATTTTCTCTAGTGAATTTATCCATTACTCAGCCACTAAGGGATTTGTACTCTCATTGAATGTTGGTGGTTGTTTCCTCATAAATCAATATAACATTGATCTTCCACGATGCGGATCAGGGTACTCCAAACAGGTAAGGTTATTATTAATAACATGAGTGAGTTGTCCAAGTATGGTGATTAGTTGTTCGGCACCAGTTGCATCACCAGCTCCACTATAATTATCTTGATCAGGAGGTAAATCCTTACATGGAGTGCGTGCATTGATATGGTTTCCATTTCTTCCACTAGGTGCCATTTCTAAATAATGGAATAAACTAGATCAGTTTATGAATAAAAATACATAATCTTATACTTATAAAATAGTTACCAAAAATTGAACTATTTATGGATATAATCCATAATCATAAAAATGTTTTCATTGAGTAAGTATATACTCATAAACCCTTGATAATGATTTTTAACTAAAATGAGAGTTATCCTAATCATATCCCCCAGGAGTGTCGTAACCAAGAGTGCCGCAAGGCCCGTTGTCGTGCACCCGTTCCCGTTCGAGTCTAGCTCTAAGCAGTGTTCTCGGGTTTCACCCCTAGGTAAATTTGTGCCATAGCTGGCTCTACCTGCTCGTATCCAGACAGGGATATATTTCTCGGAAAACACACAAAATCTCTACAATACCAAAAATCTAGGATGTTCTTCTATTCTTATCCTCAAAGTCCATCATAAATCTATGTGCTCTAATCAGAGTTAATCTAAATATATCTTTCAAGGTCTGTACCAAACTTTCTCTGATACATACTGTAATGCCCCAACCCCAGTTACCTAGAGTCTGTGCATTATTAAATAACATTGGCATGATCAAATGAATGATCAAATCTTTAAAGACAGATTAGTTTAGTATCCTTGGAAACACTAGATATATTCATCAAATTTTACTTTACATCATAAAAATGAAATCTACAACAACATAGTCTCCATAGTCTACACTCTTGTCCCCTCTTATTACCCCTACAGGTCATTCATAATTTACTTCTTCACATCCTGGGAAAAATAAAACATAGAAAAGGGGTGAGCTCAAATGCACAGTAAGGATAACAATATAGCCTAACCTTTCATAAATAAGAATAAACATTTAAGGCAATGTATAACTAAAACAAAAGCCTTTTAAACATGCACTTTATCATAGTATGGAAAAAATAAAATGAAATAATTCCATTTACTTTTTCCCATGGATATTCTACTAATCGAATAATCACATGCAATATCAATAACCACATTCATAATGATGGAATGCATAATTCCATACTATCATAACCACATAGCCAAGGCCTCGTGCCAAGACTACAAATAATATTTTTCCAAGGCCTTGTTCCAAGACACTATTTTTTCTCATGAGACCTACTGATTCATCGAGAGCTATAGCGTGCTCCACCCATCACATATTAAGTCCAATGCATTCCCATATGAAAAGTTTTAAACAAAACATAAACATTAGTATAAAAAATAGCATATGAAATGTAAATACTTCATCCATAAACCATGAATGTTATAAAAATAACACATCCACATTCAAAAAAATCACAAAAACATCAATATAATATACATGTTTTGTGTCATAATATATCAATGTCAAATAAGCGTAAAATCCATCAAGGAATGTTGACATATATGAAATCAAAACTATTTTTAGAGAAATATCTCTTTCTATTTTGAAATCATTTAAGAGTCATATATTTATAAAATAAAACATTTTCTTTGAAAATATTCTTATAAGCTTGTAAGAGAAGCATCAACAATTTTATAACGGTGGAAAATAGCCGCACCCGCCGTATATGTTAAAAAAACATTCTTACCTTAATTCTGTCGAAAAGGTTAAAAAGCACCTTGTTTGGAAAACGAAGAAAATATTCCTTTATAAACAACTTATAAAATGTCAAACAAGGATATAAAAGACTTTAACCCATATTATTGTAAATATTAAAAATGTTTTTAAATTCATTTTTAAGAAACATGGATGTGGATGATAAAGAGATCCGAGTAGATTATTACGTATAAACAATCTCGGATAATGAAGAGATTGTGAAATAAACCCCTACCTTGTACTTTTCCATGGTTGAGGGTAGGTCAAACTCTTTTATAATGTTGAAATAATTTTTATTAAATTATACAAGAATCATATTCATTAATATGATATCATATATGATCTTTTAATATTGATTTGTTAATAATATCTTAGTATTATCGTTGTTTCGGGTGTTACCTTACTCATTTTCTTTTATATGTTTTGTTATTTAAGCTGTGTTTGTCATGGATAGGTTGTATCATAATCATATTCACAATGATATCATGTCTTTAGATACTATTATTAATCATCAAATGATATTTAGAGTTTAATGGATATGATGGAAAATGAATCTCATCGCGTTCGTGGAGACGATAGTCCGTACGTACGCCCGAGCGACAATATCATTCTTTTGATATTAAAATAATATATAATTGGATGGTATATCATATATAAAAAATCGTTATCTTGTAATATTTATTATTTAAAAGAATTAAACATCATTATTCTACCCATCCAAATAATAATTTATTGAATAACAATTATGCCACAACGTGGAGATGGTAAGCCGTACGTACACACGTATGGTGACATGTTATTCAAAGGATGGATAGAATACTGAATATGGTTGTACCATATTTATAATAAAATAAAAGTATATATCATATACTGGAGTTATTATTTTATAATGGTAATTACAAAGAAAGAACAAGTGGAAGTAGAAAGGAACTTGAAAAAGGGTGGTGAAATCATTACCTCTTCTTCGGGTTCTTCCTTTTGATTTGATCAAAAGGGATATTTAGGTTGGATTTATGACTAATGGAAGGCCTCTAGGATGAAGTGAGGGAAGTTGTGAGAGTATTTGGGAAGAGTTTGGACGAGCCAAACGGCTTTGAAGGTGTGAATTAATGAGAAGGGAGAGTGGCCTTTTAAAAGAGGGGTGATGGGCACCTTTGGAAAAGCTAGAAATATTATTTTATAATAAATTCATATTCGGGTTTTAATGGTTGAGAATTGGATTATTTTTAGGTTATAGTGGGTATGGGTAGAAACCCACTCAACCAATATAATTTAGATAGGTTTAGGTCATTATATTAACCTTATCAGTTAGTTTTAACTCTTAGTTAATTAGTTTGACACTTACCATGTCACTTTGTATTTTTATATTATATAGTTAATAAATATACAATATACCTCAAAGAGACCCCCAAGTAATCCATTAATGATACACCTATAATGATATAAGTCTCTTGGCCAATCCATTGATTTTTAGGAATTGAATATCAATTAATAATATATAATTTGTTTTAAAAACACTTTTATGTAAATTTTGACATTATTTGGAAAATTGATTTTTTTGAAAATTATAACAGAATGATTACTTCGAAAAAGATAATTAAATAATGTTTAAAATGTCATATTAACCTATAAAATAAGTTTAATTCATAAAAATTCTCAATTTATATTTATTTCGGTATTTATAATATCAACTATTTTAATTTTTCACTATTATTGTAATTATTGCGTCATCATTGTGTCATAAATAAATTAAATTATTTAATGTCTAAAAATTATAAATAAAATATAATTATGTAAGAAATATTTTTATATTTATAATTAATATTTAAAATCGAATTTATCTTATGTTTAACCTTATATTTAAAAATGTTTTAGTAATTAAACATTGATTTTAACTCTTTTAACTCTTCTTTCAATTAAATAAAAATAAATTTCCTTATATAATCCAAGTGGACCTAAATGATAATATTTTTTTCCTAAGGTAGTTTTTGGTCGAGATACACTTTTCCAATTGAATTATCACATGTTTTAGGGTAATATTAATATCATTTTTACCCTTAATTACCGTATTTACTTTTAACTGTGGTAAATAAAACTAAAACGTTACTATTCACCAAAAATTATTTTCATCTCATTGAATAACATCTTAATCCTTGATATTAACCATGTATCTCTGATTTTCGAAATTCAACTCACAGAAGCAGTAAAATTATGTTTTATGAAAAATTCAGTTTTTTTAACTACCACTTAGTGGTTTCACTATTCATCAAAAAATGATGTTTTTTCGAAAAATACCAAAAATTCACCCAAGGCTAATTTCGATATTCCGAATCCAAAAATGAAGTCCATTTTCAAAAATAAAATTTATAAATTTCAAGTAGTGGATATTACTATTAATAATGGCTAGTTTGATAGGTTGTGGTGTGCTAGAACTCAATGTTGCGTACAACACACACTATTTCATTATTCAAAGAGAAGCGTACCGTAGAAGCTTGGGGTGTTACATTTAATGTGTGAATTAGTGAGAAGGAGAAGTTCCCTTTTATCAGAGGGGTGAGGGGAGCCTTTGGAAAATCTAGAAATATTATTTTATAATAAATTCATATTCGGTTTCTAATGGATCCAATGTAGATTATTTAAATGTTAAGGTAGTGATGGGTCGAAAACCTCTCAAAAAATTAAATTTAGACAGGTGTGGGTCATTATATTAACCTTATCTTTTATTTTTAACTCTTAGTTAATTAGTTTGACAATTACCATGTCACTTTGTATTTTTATATTATATAGTTAGTAAACGTACAATATACCTCCAAGAGACCTCCAATTGGTCCATTATTGATACACCTATCATGATACAAGTCCTTTGTCTGAAACATATATTTTTAGGAATTTAATATCAATTAATAATATAATATTTGTTTTAAAAACTCTTTTATGTTAATTTTGACACTATTTTGTAGTTTATTTTTGTGAAAATCATAACAGTAAGATTACACTGAAAAAAGTTTATTAAATAAATCCTAACATGTCATATTACCCTATAAAATTCTTGGAATTCATTAAAAGTCTAAAATTATATTTATTTGGGTATTTATAATATCAATTATTTTAATATTTCACTAATAATGTAATTACTGGATCATCATTGTGTCGTAAATAAATTAACATATGTAATGTCTAAAATTTAAAATTAAAATATCATTATGTAGGAAATAATTTTATCTTTCTAATCAATATTTATAATCGAATTTATCTTATTTATAGGCCTATATTTAAAATGTTTTAGTTATTAAACATTGATTTTAACTCTTTGAACTCTTCTTTGAATTAAATAATAATAAATTTCCTAATCTAATCCAAGTGGACGTAAATGCTAATAGTTTATTCCTAAGGTTGTTTTTGGTCGAGATACACTTGTCTAATAGAATTATGACATGTTTTTGGGTAAAATTAATATCTATTTTACCCCTAATTACCCTATTTACATTTAACCGTGGTAAATAAAAGTAAAACGTTACTATTCATCGAAAATTATTTTCATCTCATTGAACCACATTTTACTACTTGATATTAACCGTGTCTCTCGGATTTTCAAAATTCCAATCACAGTGTAACGCCCCGACCCCTGTTACCTAGAGTCGGTGCATTATTACATAACATTGGCATGATCACAAGAAAGATCAAATCTCGAAAGACCGATTAGTTTCATAGCCTTGGAAACACTAGATATATTCATAATGTTTTACATTACATCATAAAAACGAAAACTACTACAACATAGTCTCCATATACCACACTCTTATCCCCTCATAATATCCCTGCAGGTCATTCATAATTTACTTCTTCACATCCTAGGAAATATAAAACATCGAAAAGGGGTGAGCTCAAATTCCCAGTAAGGATAACAATATAGTGGAAACTATCATAAATAAAAATAAATATTTAAGATAATGTATATCTATGACAAATTATTTTTAAACTTGAACTTCAACATAGTATGGTAGAAATAAAATGAAATAATTCCATTTACTTATTCACATGGATATTCTACTAATCGAATAATCACTTGCAATATCAATAACCACTTTCATAATGATTGAATTCATAATGCCAGACTATCATAACCACATATCCAAGGCCTCGTGCCAAGATTAAAAATAATATTTTTCCAAGGGCTTGTGCCAAGACAATAATTGGTCTCATGAGACCTACCGATGCATTGAGGACCTATAGCGGGCTCCACCTGTCACATATTAAGTCCAATGCATTCCCATATGAAATGGTTTAAACATAAACATTTGTATTAAAACTATCATAAGAAATGTAAATAATTCATCCATAAAACATGAATGGAATAAAAATAAAACATCCAAAGTCTAACATATCACCAAAACTTCAATACAATATAGAATTTTTGTATCATAATAAATCAACTTCAAATACGCGTAAAATCCATCAAAGGATGTTGACATAGATGAAATCAAAACTATTTTTAGAGAAATATATCATTCTATTTTTAAATCATTTAAGAGTCATATTTTTATAAAATAAAACATTTTCTTTGAAAATATTCTTTATAATCTTTTAAGGGACGCTTCGACGATTTTATAATGGCTGAAAATAGCCTCCCCCACAGTATAAGTTAAAAAAACATTCTTACCTTAATTCTGTCAAAAAGGTTAAAAAGAACCTTGTTTGGAAAATGATGGAAGGATTCCTTTATAAAGCACTTATAAAAGTCAACAATGGTATAAATGACATAAACCCATATTCTAGTAAATAGTAAAAATGTTTTGAAATACATTTTTAAGAAACATGGATGTGGATGATAAAGAAATCCCAGTAGATTATTACGTATAAACAACCTTGGAAAATGAAGAGATTGCGAAATAAACCCTTACCTTATACATTTCCTTGTTTGAGGGTAGGTTAACCTATTATATAATGGTGAAATATTTGTTATTAAATTATTGAAGAATCATATACATTAATATGATATCATATATGGACTTTTAACATTGATTCGTTAATAATATCTTAGTATTATCGTTGATTCGGGTGTTAAATTACTTGTTTTGTTTTATATGTTTTGTTACGTAAGCCATGTTTGTAATGAATAGCTTGTATCTTAATCATATCAAGAATGATATAAAGTCCTTATATACTATTATTAATCATCAAATGAGAATTATACTTGAATGGATACGATGGAGAATGAATCTCATCACATTCGTGGTGACGGTAGTCCGTACGTACGCACGAGCGACAATATCATACTTTTGAAATTAAAATAATATATAATTGGATGGTATATCATATATACAGAATCATTATCATGTTATATTTATTATTTACATGAATTACACATCATTATTATACCCATCCAAATAATAATTTATTGAATAACAATTACACCATGACGTGGAGATGGTAAGCTGTACGTACGCACGTATGGTGACATGTTATTCAAAAGATGGATAGATTAATGAATATGGTTGTTCCATATTTATAATAACATCACAGTATATATAAGATACAATAGTTATTATTTTATAATGGGAAGGAAAGAATATGTTGAAGAAGAAAGGAACTTGAAAGAGAGTGGTGAAAACATTACCTCTTCTTCGGGTTATTCCTTTTGATTTGATCAAAAGGGATCCTTAAGATGGATTTATGACTAAAGGAATGCCTCTAGGATGAAGTCAGGGAAGTTGGTAGAGTATTTGTGGAGTGTTTGGCCGATCCAAATGGATTTGAAGGTGTTAAATAATGAGAAGGGTGAGTGCCCTTTTATAAGAGGGGTGAGGGGTACCTTTGGAAAAGCTAGAAATATTATTTTATAATAAATTCATATTAGGTTTATAATGGCTCCAAAGTGGATTATTTAATGGTTGAGGTGGGGATGGGGCGAAAACCACTCAACCAATAGAATTTAGATAGGTTTGGGTCATTACATTACCCTTATCGATTAGTTTTAACTCTTAGTTAATTAGTTTGACACTTACCATGTCACTTTGTATTTTTATATTATATAGTTAATAAACTTACTATATACCTCCATGCGATCCCCATGTGGTCCATTAATGATACACATATCATGATATAAGTCTCTTGGCCAAACCATAGATTTTTAGGAATTGAATATCAATTAATAATATAATATTTGTTTTAAAAGCTCGTTTATGTCAATTTTGACACTATTTAGAAAATTAATTTTTTGTGAAAACCATAACAGAATGATTAATTCGGAAAAAGTTAATTAAATAATTTATAACATGTCATGTTAACCTAGAAAATTAGTTCAACTCATAAAAAGTCTCAAATTATATTTATTTGGGTATTTATAATATCGATTATTTTAATGTCTAAGATTTATAAATATAACATCATTATGTAGGAAATCTTTTTATCCTTATAAAGGATATTTACAATCAAATTTATCTTATGAATAACCCTATATTAAAAATGATTCAGTAACTAAACTATGATTTTAACTCTTTTAACTCTTCTTTGAATTAAATAATAATATATGTCCTAATCTAACCAGGTGGACCTAAATGACAATATTTTATTCTTAAGGTTTTTTTTTGAATTAAGATTATCCAATAGAATTTTGGAAATGTGTTAGGGTAATATTAATATCATTTTTACCCTTAATTACCTTATTTACTTTTAACCGTGCTAAATAAAAGTAAAAGAGTTACTATTCACCAAAAAAATATTTTCATCTCAATGAACAACATTTTAGTCCTTGATATTAACTGTGTGTCTCGGATTTTCAAAATTCCACTCACAGAAGTGGTAAAATTATGTTTTCTGAAAAATTCAGTTCTTTTAACTACCACTTAGTGGTTTCACTATTCATCCAAAAATGAATTTTTTCAGAAAAATACAAAAAATTCACCTTAGGTTAATTTCAATATTCCGAATCCAAAAATGAAGTCCATTTTGAAAAATAAAATTTATAAATTTCAAAAAGTGGGTATTACTATTAATAATGGCTAGTTTGATTGGTTGTGGTGTGTTAGAACTCGATGTTGTGTACAATAAACTCTATTTCATTATTCAAAGAGAAGCGTGGCATAGAAGCTAGGGGTGTTACATTCTACCCTCCTTCAAATAATTTTGTCATTGAAATTTCAAGAATACTACCCCATGAAAAGACTCGGGTGGTTCTTCATCATAAGTTCCTCGGGTTCCCACATTGCCTCTTCCATCTTATGGTTTATCCACAAGACTTTTACCAGATGAGTTGTCCAGTTTCTTAGTACTTGTCCTATCGTATGAAGAATCTCAATGGGAACTTCACAATAAGACAGATCGGGTTCCAGTTCTAATTCCTCATAGTTGAGTACATGCGTTGGGTCAGGCATGTATTTCCTCAATAGTGATACGTGGAACACATCGTGAACTTTGGAGAGACTTGGTGGCATTTCCAAATGGTATGCTACATGCCCAATTAGTATTAGAATTTCGAAAGGTTCGATGTACCTGAGACTCAATTTACCTTTCTTACCAAAACTTATGACACCCTTCAATGGAGATACTTTCAGGAAAACATGATCACAGACTTGAAATTACAAATCCTTCCTTCGATTATTGGCATAGATCTTCTGCCTACTTTGAGTTGCTTTGATATGGTTTTGGATTTCCTTCTCATCTTCCATCGTTTCCTCCACCAGTTCTGGGCCTACAAGTTTTCTTTCACCAACGTCATCCCAACATGTTGGTGTGCTACATCTCTTTACGTATAATGCTTCATATGGTACCATATGAATACTCGAATGGAAGCTCTTGTTATAGGAAAATTCTACCAGAGGTAAATATTGATCTCACATACCCTGAAAATCAAGTGAGCTGGATCTCAACATGTCTTCTACGGTTTGAATAGTTCGTTCTGATTGTCTATCTGTTTGAGGGTGGTAGGCAGTTCTCAAATGAAGTTCAGTATCCAAGGATTTCTGAAGAAATTTCCAGAATCATGAAGTAAAACTGGGATCATGATCAGAAACAATCGATAGGGGTACTCCACGAAGTCTCACCACTTCATTAATATATAGTCTTGCTAGACGTTCCAGTGGTAGATCTTCTTTTATAGTAAGAAAATGTGTTGACTTGGTAAGATGATCAACAATAACTCATATTGCATCGTTCCTTCTAGGAGTCTTTGGTAGCCCCATGACAATGTTCATCGTAATGTTGTTCCATTTCCACTCCGGTATGGGTAGAGGTTGCATGACTCCTCCAGGCTGCTGCCTTCCAGCTTTCACTTGTTGACAACCCATACATCTTGACACAAAATCAGAAATCTCCCTCTTCATGTTGTCCCACCAAAAATGTTCCTTCAAGTCTCTATACATTTTGGTGCTCCGAGGGTGTATTGAAAAATTGGAACTATGAGCATTATCCATCAATTCTATTTTTAGATCAGGTATATCGAGAACACAAAGTCTCTTCCCGAATTTCAAAATTCCTTCTTCATACACAAAGTCTCGCCATATCCCATCATTCACAACTTTAATCATCAATTGAAATTCTTCATCATCGGTCTAAGAACTGTTAATCCTTTCTAGTAAAGATGGTTTGGAAACCATTTGAAAAAGCATTGTTGTTTCACATTCCCTGGTTATTCCCTTGTCCATGTTCACTAGATCCATGAAAATTGGATCCATTTCAATTTTCATATTGTTCAAATCTCCATGGTCTTTTCTTCTCAGATCATTTTCCACCTTGTTTTCTTTCCCCAGGTGGTAGTGTATCGTGCAATCATAATCATTGAGAAATTCAATCCATGTCCTTTGCCTCATGTTGAGTTCTTTTTGTGAGAAAAAATACTTCAAACTCTTGTGATCAGTATAAATCTCAGATTTTTAACCATAGAGGTAGTGCCTCCATATCATCAAAGCAAAGATCACAATTGCTAACTCGAGATCATGAGTAGGATATTTTTCTTCATGAATTTTCAACTGTCGTGATGCATAGGTAATAACCCTATCATTCTACATAAAGAAACAACCATGTCCTTTCTTCGATGCATAACTATAAATAATTAACCCATCATTCCCCGATGGTAGAGTCAATATAAGAGAATTTACTAATCTTCTATTTAGTTATTAGAAAAATTATTCACACTCTGTTGTCCAGAAAAATTTAGCCCCTTTACGTGTGAGCTTTGTTAATGGGTTAACCAACCCAGAAACATTCTAGACGAAACATCGATAATAACCTACCAAACCAATAAAACTACGTACCTATGTTATACTCGTAGGTTCTGTCCATTCTTGGATTACCTTGTTCTTAGAAGGATCAAAAAATATTCCATCATTAGAGAAAATATGTCCAATAAAAGTAATCTCTTGAATCTAGAAATCACACTTTCTAAAATTCCCATATAATTCATGTCTTCTCAGAGTCTTCAGGATAATGTGCAAGTGATTTTTATGATCTTCGTAGATTTTGGAGTATACAATGATATCATCAATAAATACCACCACAAATTCATCATGATATTCCTTGAAAACTCTATTCATCATATCAATGAATATAGAGGGTGCATTAATCACTACAAAAGGCATTATTGTAAACTCGTAATGCTCGTACCTTGTTCGAAATTCCGTCTTCAGAATGTCTTCCTTATTCACATTAAACTGATAGTATCCAGATTGAAGTTCAATATTTGAATATTATTGAGCTCCATGTAGTTGGTCAAATAAATCCTCAATGTGAGGTAGGGGATACTTTTTCTTTATTTTTATTGCATTAATCTCCCTGTAGTTGATACATAACCTCATAGATCCATCTTTCTTTTTAACAGAATGAACAGGGGCTCCCCATGGAGAAACACTAGGGTGAATAAATCCTTTATTACTCAATTACTTTAGTTGTTTCTTTAGTTCAACTCATTCTACAGTGGCCATTCTATAAGGGGTCTTCGATATAGGCCTTGATCCAGGAATTAAATCAATGGGAAACTCAACTTCTCGTTCTAGAGAATGTCCAGGTAAATCATCCGGAAACACATCTACATATTATTTCACAGTTGGTACATCCTCTATTTGAACATTCATTTCCTCACCCACAGTCATATCGTCCTCTTCCTCCCCAATAATTGAAGATAGTTGAGCTACTGGGTGTGGATCTAGATAAGAATTAGGTGGTGATGATTCTTCTCTAAAGATAAGGTGTTTCTTATCATCATCATCAAAAATCATAACCTTCTTCTTCATACAATAAATCTTCGCATCATGGTCCAAAATCCAATCCATACCGAGGATTATATCAAACTCAATCATAAGTATGACGACGAGATCAGTGGATAAAGAACATTTATGTGCTCTAATGCAGACTGATTCACAAAACTCTGTTGCAATGATAATTCCCTTAGGAGTTTTAACTGGTAACTCCCTTGTTAAATCAAATTGAAAATATCTAATTTTATTATAAAACTGGGAATATATGAAACAGTGCGATGATCCAGAATCAAATAATTCATTTGATAAACTTGAGTAAACCATTAAATTACATGCCACCATGTCTTTCGCAGCTTCTACCTCAGTAGTAGTGATAGCATAAGCTTGGCCTTGATCCCTTGTCCATTTTTGAGATAATTTTTCCTGACGCTTAGGACATTCATCTTCATAATGTCACATCTCTCTGCAATTGTAGCACTGAACATCGGTAGCTTCCTTCTTCCCCTTGCAATCACGATCTTGGTGGCCTTTTTCACCACACTTGTAACAGACTCCCATTCCTTTTAAGCAATTACCAGGGTGTTTCTTACCACATTTACTCTAGGATGGATATTCAATGTTTCCCTTCATCCCTTTATATACATTAAAAGATTGATCAGAAGATCTCTTCTTCTCTTTCTTTGATTTAAATTCATAAGACGTTGATAATTCTTTCTCTGTCTTGATGACACATGAGACAATGTCTTCGTACGATGAGAAGTATTGTGAGACTAATGCTCGATGGAGAAATGGTTTTAACCCATCCAAGAAAAGATCAATCTTACTTCTTGGTTTACATATAAAATCTCTAGTATACCTTGCTATCCTTGTAAAGTTAGCCTCGTTATTTGCGAAATTCCCATCCACCTTTTGTCTCAGACTCAGAAATTGTCATTCCATATCTGCTCGATGGTCATGTGGAAAGTATTTTTCTAAAAACAAATATTTGAACTCCCTCTATTCCATATTTGATACTTCATTATCTTCCTTCATGTTTTGAATCAATGAACACCATTGATCAACATCTCCAGTGAGGTGGTAAACTTCCATGATAGCTTTTTCCCTTTCACTACTCCCCAATGCCTAAAATATTTTCTCTAGGGAATTTATCCATTTCTCAGCTACTAATGGATTTTTACTCCGATTGAACGTTAGTCGTTGTTTCCTCAAGAAGCGATCTAACATTGATAATCCATGCTTCGGATTAGGGTGCTCCATACGGGTAATGTTATTATTCATAACCTGAGTGAGTTGTCCCATTATAGTGATTAGCTGATCAGCAGCAGTTACATCACCAGCTCCACTATAATTATCTTGAGTAGGAGGGAAATCCCTACACGGAGTTCGTGCATTGATACGATTTCCATTTCTTCCATTAGGCACCATTTCTATACAATGGCAAAAACTAGAGCAGTTTATGAATAAAAATACATAATTCCATACTTATAAAACACATAACATCAATTGAAATATTTATGCTTATAATCCATAATCATGAAAATGTTTTCTTTGAGGAAGTATATACTCATAAACCCATCATAGTGATTTGTAATGAAAATGATAATTATCCTATGCATATCCCCTGAGAGTGTTGTAACCAAGAGTGCAGCAAGACCCGTTGTCGTGCACCAGTTCCCATTCGAGTCTATCTCAAAGTGGTGTTTTTGGGTTTTACCCCAGGTACATCTGGGCCAGAGCTGCCTCTACCTGCTCATATCTAGAAAGGGATGTATTTCTTGTAAAACTAAAAAAATCTCTACAATACCAAAATTAAAGGAAGTTCTTCTATACTAATCCTCAAAGTCCATCTTAAATCTCTGTGCTCTAATCAAAGTTTATCTAAATCTAGCTTCCAAGGTTTGTACTAAACTTCCTATGATACCAACTGTAATGCCCGGACCCCAGTTACCTAGAGTTGGTTCATTATTACATAACATTGTCATGATCACAAGAAAGATCAAATCTCAAAAGACCGATTAGTTTAGTAGCCATTGAAATAGTAGATATATTCATAATGTTTTACAGTATATCATAAAAAATGAAAACTACAACAATATAGTCTTCATAGACCACACTCTTATCCCCTCATACTATCCCTACAGGTCATTTATAATTTACTTCTTCACATCATGGGAAAAATAAAACATAGAAAAGGGGTGAGCTCAAATTCCCAGTAAGGATAACAATATAGCGGAAACATTCATTAATTAGAATAAACATTTAAGGGAATGTAAAACTAAAACATAAGCCTTTTAAACTTGAACATCAACATAGTATGGAAAAAATAAAACTAAATAATTCCATTTATTTATTCACATGGATATTCTACTAATCGAATAATCACATGAAATATCAATAACAACTTTCATTATGATGGAATGCATAATGCCAGACTATCATAACCTCATATCTAACGCCTCGTGCCAAGACTACAAATAAGATTTTTCCAAGGCCTTGTGCCAAGACACTAGTTTGTCTCATGAGACCTACCGATGCATCGAGGAGCTATAGAGGGCTCCACCCATCACATATTAAGTACAATTCATGTAACACCCGAGACTTTTATGTTATATAAATCATCAAAGGAATCTTTTTCTACACAACACTTTCTTGGCTTGCTTTACACGCAATCGCGACCTTCCTCGATAGCTTGCGTCGTACGCAATACCGAGTTTCACTAAACAACAATATGCTATTAAAACTAGCCGTTATGAATAGTAATAACCACTTTTTGAAATTTTATAAATTTTATTTTTCAAAATGGACTTCATTTTTGGACTCAGAATATCAAAATTAGCCTAGGGTGAAATTTTGGTATTTTTCTGAAAACTTTCAATTTTTGATGAATAGTGAAACCACTAAGTGGTAGGTTAAAAACTGAATTTTGCATAAAACTTAATTTTACCGCTTCTGTGAATGGAATTTCAAAAATCCGAGAGACACGGTTAATATCAAGGACTAAAATGTGGTTCAATGAGATGAAAATAATTTTTTGGTGAATAGTAACTTTTTACTATTTTTACCGCGGTTAATAGTAAATAGGGTAACTAAGGGTAAATATGATATTAATATTACCCTAAAACATGTCCTAATTCTATTGGAAAAGTGTAATACGACCAAAAACAAACTTAGGAATAAAATATGACCATTTAGGCCCACTTGGATTAGATTAGGACATTTATTATTAATTTATTTAAAGAAGGGTTAAAATAGTTAAAATCAAAGTTTAATAAGTAAATCATTTTTAATATAGGGTTATACATAAGATAAATTAGATTGTAAATATTAATTAGAAAGCTAAAAATATTTCCTACATGATGGTATTTTATTTGTAATTTTTAGACATCAAATAATTTAATTTATTTATGACACAAAGATGATGCAGTAATTATCTTATTAATGAAATATTGACAAAATTGATAATATAAATACCAAAATAAATGTAATTTGAGACTTTTTATGAATTCCACTAATTTTATAGGTTACTATGATATATTAGTATTGATTTAATCAACTTGGTTCGAACATATAATTCTGTTATGACTTTGACAAAAATCATATATCAAATAGTGTCAAAATTGACACAAAATAGTTTTTAAATCAAATATTATATTATTAATTGTTATTTTATTCCTAAAAATCTAAGGTTCGGCCAAATGACTTAGATAAGGATATATATATTAATAATAAACAATTTGGGGTTCGTTTGGCATGTTATAGTAAGTGTATTAACCATATAGTGAAAGAAAACAAAAAGACATGGTAAAAGTTAAATTATTTAACTTAGAGTTAAATTTAATTGATAAGGTTAAAATAATATCCTAAACTTGTCTAAATTCTATTGGTTGATATGATTTCGACCCATCCCCACTTTAGCTTCTAAATAAGACCCTTTGGAACCATTATAAACCGATTTTGACTTTAATATAAAATAATATTTTGAGATATTCCTAAGGTGCCCCTCTCCTCCCTTATAAAAGGGCACCTCCTCCCCCTCCTCCTCACACCAATTTGAGCACTCAAGCTCGGCCAACCCCTGACATTTTCACTTCTCCACTTCCCTAGAATAATCCTAGAGGTCTTGGTCTTCTCCAAAGACCAATCTTAGTTCCTTAAGCGGAGGATTCAAAAAGGCGTTCCAAAGAAGAGGTAATATCCATTACCGATCTTTTCAATTTCTTTCTTCTTCAACTTCTTCTTCTTTAGTTGTTTCATGATAAAGTAATAACATCAGTATTACTTACATACTGATATGTTATTATAAATATGAAACAACCCTAATTCACCTTCTATCCATCCTACGGAAAAATGAAATCACCGCGCGTGCGTACGTACGGAATACCGTCTCCACGCCGTGGTGTAATCTATTTTCCACCATCACCTTACAAGGATGGGTATAATGGTGTAATGAGTAACTATATATGATTATTATTAAGTAATATTGATACTGAAATAATATATATATATACTCCAATACAATTCCACGATCATAGGAACGATATCATCACTCGTGCGTACGTACGGAATACCGTCTCCACGATGTGATGCGACTCGTTCTACATGATCTTCATTTCATAATGATTGTATAAATGAATTGAATGAATGAATATGGTATATACTACACTAATACCATTCTGGAAATGAATTATCTATAACCTAAAGATAAGAATAAGAATTTATTCGACAAAACACGAATAAGAACAAAAAGTTATAAAGACCCGAGTAACAAGTAACAATGAAATATTACTAACAAGAAGCTAATAATATGACCATATATGATCTCATATCAATATGTATGATTCTGGAATAAGTCAATAACATTATTTAAACCATTATACAGGAGATTCGGACACGAACAAAGCAAATCAGACCTAAGGTAAGGGAAATATCACAATATCATCTTTATCCAAGATTGTTTATTTGTAAGTATTTACTGGGGTGTATTTTATCATCCACATCCATGTTCCCTCAATATGTAATATTGTTTCCATCCACTTGAAATAGTTTAAATCCAATTTTACCCTTAGGTGAGTTTTTAGTAAAGAATATGAATGGAATCTTTTGTCGTTTTTCCGTACGAGGTACTTTTTGACTTTTCCGACAAAAGTACGAAGAATGTTTTTTTAACTTATACGGCATGAATGGATTTTTAAAACATTACTTCAAAGAAGCTTCCTTTACAAGTTTTCAAGTTTATTTTTAATCAACTTCTTTTATTTTAAAGTTGTATGACATGTTATGAAAGGAAAAATGTTTTTGAAGAAGAAAGGATATTTTCCTCAAGAATTCAATTCAAGTGTTTTATCAAAATTATTTTCCATATAAGATAATAAAGGGTTCTGTTTCTATCCATATTTTTACATTGGTTTGACTATGTTGTGATGGAATTATGTTTATGAATTCCTTTATCATATATGAATTGATTTATGATGTCATGATGTTTCAAGAATCCCATTTTTGTTACATGTGTTATGCGATGATGCATGTTTTATGATTATGTGGCACACATAAGAAAGGATTCATTATAAGATGGGTGGGACCTATATCTCCCTCCAATGCATTGGGTAATGATTTTATATCTCATGAGATAGACATGGCTGGAACGGAAGGTTATTTCAGTTCAGTGATACAGGACTGAAACGAGGAGTGAACTCGGTTCAGAAAGGGACTTTGTCCACTAAGATAGTCTTGGCAATGAGTCATGACTAACAAGAAATGATTTTCCATGATTATGTGTGCATGCGACAAAGATTCAAGTTTTATGTTATGATTATGGGGATCTCATTTTCACTTCTATGATTTATTCCATGTTAAGATATTATGATCTCTTTTGCAGGTTTTGATTTTCATAAAGATATGATATGATTTGTATTTCCTTTATTTGCCCTTGCTGAGCATTTGAGCTCACCCTTTTATGTTTTCTTTTCCCCAGGTCAGGAAGATGGATATTAAGTAGAATATGCTAAAAGGGACCCTAGATATGATGAAATAAATGGGAGACACTGTAGAAGATTTATGAACCAGTTGTTTATGTTTCCCCAGTTTCTAAAGACACTATACCTATACGGTCCTTTGTGGTTTTGTCATATGTTGTAATAAGAGTGCTTCAATTTTGAAGTATTAACAATGTATGTAAAGTTTGGGTCGTTATAGTTGGTATCAGAGGGAGGTTATAGTCAACCTTTGGAAACTAGGATGTGAAAGCCTTAGTAAGAACCCTAAGGATAAGTCTAAGCATAGAACACAATCTTAGTGTTTTAGAAATGGCCTTGAATAACCTAGGATAAGACCATAAGCATGAAAATTTTATTCTTGAATTATGTGGTTTCCTATTATAATTAGTGTTGCTCACACTATTCTTCTTGGTTTTAGTCAATGGCTGGAACCCGAAGGAACCGTGTTAATGCGGAATGCGATGGGCAATGCAATGATTGTCCCCCTGAGCAACCAAACGATATGGGAGCTGGAATGCAAAATCTTGTAGCCATGCTCACACAACTTTCTCAAGCTATGAATCATGCAGGATTTCCAAACGAACAAAGAAGGGAGCAACATTCTGTTGAATCCTTCATGAGGCAGCGTCCACCATCTTTCAGCGGGTCTACTGATCCATTAGTTGCTGAACAATGGATTAGTACTACTGAAAAGATATTTTCAGTTCTTCAATGTTCTGAGCATGATAAAGTCATCCTAGCAGTGTATCGTTTGGAAGGAGATGCGGATCAATGGTGGAATCTTGTTAAGAATACGAGGCAAAAGGATGAAATTGAGTCTATGGAATGGGACGAGTTCAAGAACTTATTTTTCAATAAGTACTTCCCTCGTATTCTCCGAACAAAGATGGAGAAAGAGTTCCTTGAACTGAAGCAAAGGGATGAGGAATCTGTTAGTACCTATGAAGCAAATTTTACAAGACTTGCAAGGTACGCTTCTGGTATTATTATCCAACCTGAGAGTAAGATCGATCGACTCTTTAGTGGCTTAAAACCAAGTCTTCGAAGGGCGTTAGCCATAAGGGACTTCAATAGCTACGAGGAAATCGTTCTATGTGCTCTCAAAGTCGAGATGGAGATTGGAGTAACCCATCAGTCACATGGGTTTGATAAGAAGAGGAAGATGGAATTCAAAGAAAAATCTAAAGAGCACACGGAAAAGAAGATGAACTTTACCTTATGCTCAAAGTGTGGAAAGAAACATGGAGGGAGTTGTCTTAAAGGGACAAGTAAATGTTTTAAATGTGGAAAGGAAGGTCATCGGGCATTTGAATGCCGTGATAATGGGAAGAAGATGTCTAATGATGCAAACAAAGGAAGGGATACACAGAATGAACCTGCTACACTTCAATGTTTCAAGTGCAAGGAGATGGGGCATTATGCCAATCAATGCCCAAATCCAAGGGTTGATGATGATGGTCGACGTCAACAAACTCTTAAGGCTAAAGACAAAGGAAAGTCACATGCAATTTCTATCAGCGATGTGGAGTACGATAACGATGTGGTGAAAGGTACACTTACTATCCACTCTAAAGTAGCAAATGTTTTATTTGATTCTGGATCCACCCACTCTTTTATTTCTGAAAAATTTTCTAAGGGTATCACCGTATTACCTCAACAATTAGATGTTGAGTTATCTGTGACAACACCTAATGGCACATCAATCGCATCAGAAGTTTATAATTCTTCTCCGATCGAAGTTTGTGGGAAAGTGCTTCCTGCAAATCTTGTGATCCTTCCTTTAGTGGAATTTGATGTGATTCTTGGCATGGATTGGATTTCTCTACATGGAGCTCATATCAATTGCCAAAGAAGGGAAGTCACATTTCATATTCCAGATCAACCTACGATCGTCTATCAATGCAAGGATGAACATAACCTTCCAGTGGAAATTTCTTCCATCTTATGGGTATTGATTCCACTAAATGAAGGTTATTTATCTCAAATGGTTGGTGAGAAACTCACGATTAAGAATATTCCCATTGTACGGGAGTTTGATGATGTCTTTCCGGAGGAATTGCCGGGTCTTCCACCAAATCGTGAAGTTGAGTTTTCAATAGAACTCGTACCGGGTGCTTTGCCTATTTCAAAGACACCTTATAGAATGGCCCCAATTGAGTTGAAGGAATTGAAGAAGCAACTCCAAGAGAATCTTGATAAGGGATTCATACGCCCTAGTGCGTCACCTTGGGGAGCACCTGTTCTATTTGTTAAGAAGAAAGATGGATCAATGAGACTCTGCATTGATTATCGAGAACTTAACAAGATCACTATCAAGAACAAATATCCTCTCCCACGCATTGATGACTTATTTGACCAACTACGCGGAGCTCAATACTTTTCCAAGACTGATCTTCGTTCAGGGTATCATCAATTAAGGGTCAAAAGGGAGGATATACCAAAGACGGCTTTCCGTACAAGGTATGGACACTATGAATTTATAGTGATGCCATTTGGTCTTACTAATGCCCCTGCTATCTTCATGGATCCAATCAATAGAGTCTTTAGAGACTATCTTGATCAATTTGTGGTAGTCTTTATAGACGATATTCTTGTCTATTCAAAGAGCAAGGAAGAGCATGAAGATCACTTGAGAATTATATTGAAGACCCTGAGAAAAGAGAAGCTTTATGCCAAATTTACCAAGTGTGAATTTTGGCTTCAAAAAGTTGCATTTTTTGGTCATATAATCTCAAAAGAGGGGATATCTGTGGATCCAGCAAAAAAAGAGGTTATCGAAAGATGGTCAAGACCAACAACAGTAACTGAGATCCGAAGTTTTCTTGGTTTGGCTGGATATTATCGACGTTTTGTAAAAGATTTTTCACGGTTATCTAATCCAATCACCAAGTTGACTCGGAAAGGAGTTAAGTTTGTCTGGACAGAGGAATGTGAAGAGAATTTCAAGGAGTTGAAAAGAAGGTTATCCAGTGCACCTGTGCTCACACTGCCTTGTAGTGGAGAAAGGTTTGTGATCTACAGTGATGCATCCAAGAAGGGATTGGGGTGTGTTCTTATGCAAAATGATATGGTGATAGCTTATGCCTCACGACAGTTGAAAATCCATGAGCAAAATTACCCAACACATGATTTGGAGTTGGCTGCGGTAATCTTTGCATTAAAGATTTGGAGGCATTACCTTTATGGTGAAAGGTGTGATATTTATACTGATCATAAAAGTTTAAAGTATATTTTCACACAAAAGGAGTTGAATATGCGCCAAAGAAGATGGTTGGAGCTGATTAAGGATTATGACTGCTCAATCCATTACCACCCTGTGAAAGAAAACAAGGTGGCAGATGCATTAAGTCGACAAGACCATGCTAGTTTATCCATGATGAGGATCACAAAAGATCCAATATTTATGGATTTACAAAGGATGGATCTTGGAATTATAATGGAAGGGGAAAAATCTTATCTTTCTCAAATGAATGTTCAACCATCAATACATGTGAAGATTAAAGAGGCACATAAAGAAGATGTCGAGTTACAAAAGAAGGTGAGAAATGTTCCTGAATTCAACCTTGATTGTGATGGGATAATAAAGTTCAGGAATCGGGTTTGTGTTCCTCCCATCCCCGAATTAAAGAAAGAGCTGCTGGATGAGGCTCATAGTTCTTCATTCTCTATTCATCCTGGAAGCACGAAGATGTATAGGGACCTGAAAGAGTACTTCTGGTGGGATGGCATGAAAAGAGATGTTGCTGAATATGTCTCTCGATGCTTGGTTTGTCAACAAGTTAAAGCTGAGAGACAGAAGTCTAAGGGGATGTTACAACCATTACCCATACCCGAATGGAAATGGGAAAACATCACTATGGACTTTGTCACAGGACTTCCTAAAACATCCAAAGGCAATAATGCTATCTGGGTCATAGTTGATCGTCTTACAAAGTCTGCACACTTCATTGCTATTAGAGAGGATTTCTCTCTAGATCAGCTTGCCAGGATATATGTAAAGGAAGTGGTAAGATTGCATGGAGTACCACTTTCTATTATATCTGATCGGGATCCGAGATTTACCTCGAAGTTCTGGCGAAGTCTTCAGCATACTCTGGATACAGAGTTGAGTTTCAGCACTGCTTATCATCCCCAGACAGACGGTCAGTCTGAGAGAACAATTCAAACCCTAGAAGAAATGTTGAGAGCTTGATCTATGGATTTCAAAGGAGGTTGGGATCAACACCTACCTTTGGTGGAATTTTCTTATAATAATAGCTTTCACTCCAGTATTTAGATGGCTCCTTATGAAGCTCTCTATGGAAATAAATGCAGGACTCCAACTTGCTGGGATGAAGTTGGGGAAAGAAAGCTATTAGGACCTGATCTCATTGATGAAATGGCATAAAAGGTCATATCTATTCAACAACACATAAGAGCAGCTCAGAGTCGACAGAAAAGTTATGCCGACAACAGAAGAAAAGACCTAGAGTTTGAAGTGGGTGATAAATTGTTCTTACGAATATCTCCCTGGAAGAGGGTTATGAGATTTGGAAAGAAGGGGAAGTTGAGCCCTAGATATATCGGTCCTTTTGAAATACTGGATCGTGTTGGGAAGGTAGCTTACCGATTGGCGCTTCCACCGAATCTCTCTCAAGTTCACGATGTGTTCCATGTATCTCTCCTGAGAAAGTACATACCAGATCCTTCACATGTACTCAGCTCAGAAGTTGTACCGCTGGAGCAAGATCTTTCTTATGAAGAACAGCCGATAGAGATTCTGGATCGTAGCGAAAAAGTCCTACGAAACAAGACCACTCGCTTGGTGAAAGTTTTATGGAGAAACCACCAACTTGAAGAAGCTACATGGGAGCTTGAGGATATGATGAGGGAGAAGTATCCTCCTTTGTTTGTTGCAAAGTGACGAATTTCGAGGGCGAAATTCTTTTTAAGGGGGGTAGAATGTAACACCCGAGACTTTTCTGTTATATAAATCATCAAAGGAATCTTTTTCTACACAACACTTTCTTGGCTTGCTTTACACGCAATCGCGACCTTCCTCGATAGCTTGCGTCGTACGCAATACCGAGTTTCACTAAACAACATTATGCTATTAAAACTAGCCGTTATGAATAGTAATAACCACTTTTTGAAATTTTATAAATTTTTTTTTTCAAAATGGACTTCATTTTTGGACTCAGAATATCAAAATTAGCCTAGGGTGAAATTTTGGTATTTTTCTGAAAACTTTCAATTTTTGATGAATAGTGAAACCACTAAGTGGTAGGTTAAAAACTGAATTTTGCATAAAACATAATTTTACCGCTTCTGTAAATGGAATTTCAAAAATCCGAGAGACACGGTTAATATCAAGGACTAAAATGTGGTTCAATGAGATGAAAATAATTTTTTGGTGAATAGTAACTTTTTACTATTTTTACCGCGGTTAATAGTAAATAGGGTAACTAAGGGTAAATATGATATTAATATTACCCCAACACATGTCCTAATTCTATTGGACAAGTGTAATTCGACCAAAAACAAACTTAGGAATAAAATATGACCATTTAGGCCCACTTGGATTAGATTAGGACATTTATTATTAATTTATTTAAAGAAGGGTTAAAATAGTTAAAATCAAAGTTTAATAAGTAAATCATTTTTAATATAGGTTTATACATAAGATAAATTCGATTGTAAATATTCATTAGAAAGATAAAAAGATTTCCTACATGATGGTATTTTATTTGTAATTTTTAGACATCAAATAATTTAATTTATATATGACACAAAGATGATGCAGTAATTATCTTATTAATGAAATATTGACAAAATTGATAATATAAATACCAAAATAAATGTAATTTGAGACTTTTTATGAATTCCACTAATTTTATAGGTTACTATGATATATTAGTATTGATTTAATCAACTTGTTTCGAACATATAATTCTGTTATGACTTTGACAAAAATCATATATCAAATAGTGTCAAAATTGACACAAAATAGTTTTTAAATGAAATATTATATTATTAATTGTTATTTTATTCCTAAAAATCTAAGGTTCGGCCAAATGACTTAGATAAGGATATATATATTAATAATAAACAATTTGGGGTTCGTTTGGCATGTTATAGTAAGTGTAATAACCATATAGTGAAAGAAAACAAAAAGACATGGTAAAAGTTAAATTATTTAACTTAGAGTTAAATTTAATTGATAAGGTTAAAATAATATCCTAAAATTGTCTAAATTCTATTGGTTGATAGGATTTCGACCCATCCCCACTTTAGCTTCGAAATAAGACCCTTTGGAACCATTATAAACTGATTTTGACTTTAATATAAAATAATATTTTGAGATATTCCTAAGGTGCCCCTCTCCTCCCTTATAAAAGGGCACCTCCTCCCCCTCCTCCTCACACCAATTTGAGCACTCAAGCTCGGCCAACCCCTGACATTTTCCCTTCTCCACTTCCCTAGAATAATCCTAGAGGTCCTGGTCTTCTCCAAAGACCAATCTTAGTTCCTTAAGTGGAGGATTCAAAAAGGCGTTCCAAAGAAGTGGTAATATCCATTACCGATCTTTTCAATTTCTTTCTTCTTCAACTTCTTCTTCTTTAGTTGTTTAATGATAAAGTAATAACATCAGTATTACTTACATACTGATATGTTATTATAAATATGAAACAACCCTAATTCACCTTCTATCCATCCTACGGAAAAATGAAATCACCGCGCGTGCGTATGTACGGAATACCGTCTCCACGCCGTGGTGTAATCTATTTTCCACCATCACCTTACAAGGATGGGTATAATGGTGTAATGAGTAACTATATATGATTATTATTAAGTAATATTGATACTGAAATAATATATATATATACTCCAATACAATTCCATGATCATAGGAACGATATCATCACTCGTGCGTACGTACGGAATACCGTCTCCACGATGTGATGCGACTCGTTCTACATGATCTTCATTTCATAATGATTGTATAAATGAATTGAATGAATGAATATGGTATATAATACACTAATACCATTCTGGAAATGAATTATCTATAACCTAAAGATAAGAATAAGAATTTATTCGACAAAACACGCATAAGAACAAAAAGTTATAAAGACCCGAGTAACAAGTAACAATGAAATATTACTAACAAGAAGCTAATAATATGACCATATATGATCTCATATAAATATGTATGATTCTGGAATAAGTCAATAACATTATTTAAACCATTATACAGGATCTTCGGACACGAACAAAGCAAATCGGACCTAAGGTAAGGGAAATATCACAATCTCATTTTTATCCGAGATTGTTTATTCGTAAGTATTTACTGGGGTGTATTTTATCATCCACATCCATGTTCCCTCAATATGTAATATGGTTTCCATCCACTTGAAATAGTTTAAATCCAATTTTACCCTTAGGTGAGTTTTTAGTAAAGAATATGAAAGGAATCTTTTGTCGTTTTTCCGTACGAGGTACTTTTTGACTTTTCCGACAAAAGTACGAAGAATGTTTTTTTTAACTTATACGGCATGAATGGATTTTAAAAAAATTACTTCAAAGAAGCTTCCTTTACAAGTTTTCAAGTTTATTTTTAATCAACTTCTTTTATTTTAAAGTTGTATGACATGTTATGAAAGGAAAAATGTTTTTGAAGAAGAAAGGATATTTTCCTCAAGAATTCAATTCAAGTGTTTTATCAAAATTATTTTCCATCTAAGATAATAAAGGGTTCTGTTTCTATCCATATTTTTACATTGGTTTGACTATGTTGTGATGGAATTATGTTTATGAATTCCTTTATCATATATGAATTGATTTATGATGTCATGATGTTTCAAGAATCCCATTTTTGTTACATGTGTTATGCGATGATCCATGTTTTATGATTATGTGGCACACATAAGAAAGGATTCATTATAAGATGGGTGGGACCTATATCTCCCTCCAATGCATTGGGTAATGATTTTATATCTCATGAGATAGACATGGCTGTAACGGAAGGTTATTTCGGTTCAGTGATACAGGACTGAAACGAGGAGTGAACTCGGTTCAGAAAGGGACTTTGTCCACTAAGATAGTCTTGGCAATGAGTCATGACTAACAAGAAATGATTTTCCATGATTATGTGTGCATGCCACAAAGATTCATGTTTTATGTTATGATTATGGGGATCTCATTTTCACTTCTATGATTTATTCCATGTTAAGATATTATGATCTCTTTTGCAGGTTTTGATTTTCATAAAGATATGATATGATTTTTATTTCCTTTATTTGCCCTTGCTGAGAATTTGAGCTCACCCTTTTATGTTTTCTTTTCCCCAGGTCAGGAAGATGGATATTAAGTAGAATATGCTAAAAGGGACCCTAGATATTATGAAATAAATGGGAGACACTGTAGAAGATTTATGAACCAGTTGTTTATGTTTCCCCAGTTTCTAAAGACACTATACCTATACGGTCCTTTGTGGTTTTGTCATATGTTGTAATAAGAGTGCTTCAATTTTGAAGTATTAACAATGTATGTAAAGTGTGGGTCGTTATAATTCATTCCCATATGAAAAGGTTTAAATATAACCATTCGTATTAAAACTAGCATACGAAATTTAAATACTTCGTCCATAAACCATGTATTGTATAAAAATAACACATACATAGTCAAACATATCAAAAGACCTTTAATACAATAAATAAGTTTTGTATCATAATAAATCAACTTCAAATAAGAGTAAAATCCATCAAAGGATGTTGACCTAGATGAAATCAAAACTCTTTTTAGAGAAATATCTATTTCTATTTTGAAATGATTTAAGAGTCATTTATTTTTAAAATAAAACATTTTCTTTGAAAATATTCTTATAAGATTGTAAGGGAAGCTTCAACGATTTTATAACTGCGAAAAACAGCCGCACCCGCCGTATAAGTTAAAAAAACATTCTTACCGTAATTTTGTTGAAAAGGATAAAAAGGACCTTGTTTGGAAAATGACGGAAAGATTCCTTTATAAACCACTTATAAAATTCAACAAGGGTATAAATGCCTTATACCCATATTCTAGTAAATAGTACAAATGTTTTGAAATACATTTTTAAGAAACACGGATGTGGATGATAATGAAATCATAGTAGATTATTACGTATAAACAACCTCGGATAATGAAGAGATTGTGAAATAAACCCTTACCTTGTAATTTTCCTTGGTTGAGGGTAGGTTAACCGGTTGTGTAATGGTGATATAATTGTTATTAAATTATAAAAGAATCATATACATTAATATGATATCATATATTATCTTTTAACATTGATTTGTTAATAATGTCTTAGTATTATCGTTTTTTCGAGTGTTAACTTAATCATTTTATTTTATATGTTTTGTTACGTAAGTTGTGTTTTTCATGTATTGGTTGTATCTTAATCGTATCAAGAATGATATCAAGTCCTTAGATACTATTATTAATCATCAAATTAGAATTATACATGAGTGGATACGATGGAAAATGAATCTCATCGCATTCATGGAGATGGTAGTCCGTACGTACGCACGAGAGATAATACCATTATTTAGATATTAAAATAATATATAAATGGATGGTATATCATATATACATTATATTTATAATTTTATATTTTTTATTTACACGAATTACACTTCATTATTATACCCATCCAAATAATAATTTATTGAATAACAATTACACCACGACGTGGAGACGGTAAGCCGTACGTACGCACGTATGCTGACATGTTATTCAAAGGATGGATAGAATACTGAATATAGTTGTAAAATATTTATAATAACATCACTGTATATATAGGATACTGTAGTTATTATTTTAGGATTGGAATGAAAGAAGAAGCTGAAGAAGAAAGTAACTTGAAAGAGAGTTGTGAAAATATTACATCTTCTTCGGGTTCTTCTATTTGATTGGATCAAAAGGGCTCCTTAAGATGGCATTCTGACTGAAGGAAGGCCTCTATGATGAAGTTAGTAAAGATTAGAGAGTATTTGGGTAGAGTTTTTTCGATCAAAATGGCTTTGAAGGTGTGAATTAATGAGAAGGGGGAGTGCCCTTTTATTAGAGGGGTGAGGGAACCTTTGGAAAATCTAGAAATATTATTTTAAAATAAATTCATATTCAATTTCTAATGGCTAAAAAGTGGATTATTTAAAGTCTAAGGTGGGGATGGGTCTAAAACCACTCAACCAATATAATTTAGACAAATTTGGGTCATTATTGTAACCTTATCTTTTAGTTTTAACTCTTAGATAATTAGTTTGACCCTTACCATGTCACTATATATTTTTATATTATATAGTTAATAAACATACTATATACCTACAAGATACCCCAAAGTGGTCCATTAATGATACATCTATCATGATATAAGTCTCTTGTTCGAACCTTAGATGTTTAGGAATTGAATATAAATTAATAATATAATATTTGTTTTAAAAACTCTTTTATGTCAATTTTGACACTATTTGGAAAATTGAATTTTGTGAAAATCATAAGAGAATTATTACTTCAAAAAACGTTAAGTAAATAATTCCTAACATGTCATATTAACCTTTAAAATTAGTTTAATTCATAAAATGTCTCAAATTATATTTATATGGGTTTTTATAATATCAGTTATTTTAATTTTTCACTATTATGGTAATTACTGCATCATCATTGTGTCATAACTAAATTAAATTATTTAATGTTTAGAAATTATAAATAAAATATCATTATATAGGAAATCTTTTTAGCTTTCTAATTTATATTTACAATAGAATTTATCTTATGTATAACCTTATATTAAAAATGATTTAGTAAATAAACTTTGATTTTAACTCTTATAACTCTTCTTTGAATTAATTAATAATAAATGTCCTAATCTAATCCAAGTGGACCAAAATGATAATATTTTATTCCTAAGGTTTTTTATGGTCGAATTAAGCATATCCAATAGAATTAGGATATGTTTTAGTGTAATATTAATATCATTTTAACCCTTAATTACCCTATTTACTTTTAACCGTGGTAAATAAAAGTAAAAATTTACTATTCACCAAAAAAATTCATCTCAATGAACCACATTTTAGTCCTTTATATTAACTGTGTCTCTCGTATTTTCGAAATTCCACTCACAAAAGCGGTAAAATTATGTTTTATGAAAAATTCTGTTTTTTTAACTACCACTTAGGGGTTTCACTATTCATCAAAAAGGATGTTTTTCTGAAAAATACCAAAAATTCACCCTAGGCTAATTTCGTTATTTCAAATCCAAAAATGAAGTCTATTTTGAAAAATAAAATTTATAAATTTCAAAAAGTGGGTATTACTATTCATAACGACTAGTTTGATTGGTTGTGGTGTGTTAGAACTCGATATTGCGTACAACACACGCTATTTCATTATTCAAAGAGTAGTGTACCGTAGAATCTTGGGGTGTTACACACAGAAGTTGTAAAATTATATTTTATGTGAATTTCAAAATTCTCCTAGGAGGTGGGTAAAAGACGGTGAAAAGTTCAATAAAATTTTTATATATCAAAAACTATTCTAAACTAACTCCAATGAAATACATTGAACATATATAGGTATTATGTATCTATTTTGACCTTAATTAAATATAAATAAAATAAATAATTATTTAAAAAAAATCGGTTTTAAACTATAACGCAGTGTTTTTTCACTATTCATCAAATATTAGAAGGTTTTAGAAAAATACCAAAATTTCACCCTAGGCTAATTTCGATATTCCAAATCCATAAATGAAGTCCATTTTGAATGATAGAATTTATAAAATTTAAAATATTGGGTATTACGATTCATAACGGCTAGTATGATTGGTTGTGGTGTGTGTGTTAGAACTCGAAGTTGCGTACAACACAAGCTACTCTATTAATCAATGTATAGCGTACTGTGGAAGCTTGGGGTATTATAAACTACTACTTATTAATGTTTAAAATTCATCCCCTACCCTCATCTATATTCAAAACTATATGTGAGGGATAAATAAAAATTAATATATATTCTGGAATTTCAATATGAAGATATGTTCATAATTCAATAGAATGTGATTGGAATATCAAAAAGTTTAATTAATATTTTAATTCATAAAAAATGGAACCAATCACCCCATACTTATGAGAATGAAATATATATGATGAATCTGTATAATAGAGATTTAGGATGATTTTATCGAAAAATAATTGTTATTATCCATCCCATATTTACCAAACACTTGACTGGAGACACTAAAAATCCTCATATACAACTCCATATATGAAAAAGTTTGTAAAATATTCCATATAATCAAATATAACATTGGGATAAAAAACCCTAGGTAATTGTATGAATAATTAGTATCAAAAAATAATATTCTAATCCAAACAAATAACATCCCAAAAGGTAAATGAACAATGAAAAAACATATAGAATGAAAATTTATGGAAATATAATGAAATATACAAATAATGTGGTGGGTTAGACCATGTATCATGATCCAAAAAATAAATAAATGCAGTGGAAATAGCCTTGGAATTTCCTGAAATTTCCACTCACACCAATCATCCAACCCCATAGTTCTCTATCCCAAATACCATGACTATAATTAGATAACTACTAATGAAATTATTATATCCATAGAGATTAACATATATGGTGGTATTAGAACCCAAATAAAAAATACAAATAAATCCTCATAATCAGTGAAAATATATTTACTGGAGTATTCCATGAAAATAATTCAATACATAGAGAATAAGATAATATCATAAATTGAATATATTCATTGAGAATTGGACCATAACGATTGGTCATATAATCATTAGTTACATTTGAATAGAATATTATAATGATCATGGGAATTTGAAAAGTGGAGGAGTCACCCACAAGGATTCTTAGTGGCATTACAAATCCAAGGCTATTAAGTCATACAATATAAGGCCATCATAGCATGGTATTAGTTTTAGGTATGATCACATACGGATAACATTTCTCTTTATTACATTCTCGAGTTAGAATTCATAACACACTGAATCACATTGTATGCACATAAATATTCACAATTCCCTATGATATAACTCATTTATGTAATAATGTCAAATGATTTATTTGAGCATGTTCCAAAACTTGGAATGGTAAGCCATAGTTTTTCAACCAATCACATTAGTACCATACATTAACAATAAAAAATATATAATATATCAAATACATAATATGCATATAGTTTCATCACATCATTAACATATATTTTATAGAGTATCACTACAATAGAAATATTCTCAGCAACCCATGCACATAGAGACATTCCATTTCATAGAATGGTTATCTATTTTATGTGAACACGTGGGAAAAAATGTCAGGTAACACATGGAAACAAAATAAATTCCTCACATAAATCATAACATGGTTGTGATTTCATGAAAATTATATTATATATTATAAACATGTTAAATATATATGACTAAGGAGAATCTATGATACCAGTCGAGAGACAACACTCATTCCACACTCATTCACAAACAAAATTTAGCTCACATTCAGAAAACCCCATGAACAAATCTACAAAAAAATCAAATCATTTATTCTTGAATGTAATTTAGGTAGATTCTGTTAAAAATTGATTGAATCTATAACTACATACCTCAAAAAATAATCCACCATATCTATGTCTGAATTATATAAAATGAGACTAAAAACCCTATATCCATTACTAATATAGTATTAATCAATGAAATTATTGTTAGATGATACAAGAATGAATATTTATTGACAAAATATACATGTTCATTATTTATTTTTAGTATATGACGTGTAGATAATAATGAAACATGAAATTTAATGCATCATGGATCACATACAATTATTTTTAAATCACCTATGTTATTTTATCCACTAGAATCATGATTGATTATGAATAGATTACTGAGGGGATGTAGTGTATTCTATATATTTGAGAGGAAAATAATTATAATTAATATTTTGAAAAAAATGGTTGGTAATGGCCATTATATTTGAGTTTAAAACATCCATTTCATGCATAGTTGTTTGGGTCATAACGAATTCCTTTTTTTTCCTAACCAGTGTAGTTTTTTATATCCTTAATACCCCCAAAGTTTGGTTTCATAGTTTTGTAAACAATTCCCCAATAAGTTTTTTCTTATGTCCCTTGATTTAATATTTCCAGAATGTGTTTAACTTTTTTCTTTAAAAATTCCCCAACCACAATATTTTTCATATATTGACTAATGATTTCTTATGGAGAACAAAAGTTTTCTCATAACAACACCCAAATCATTTAACCCCTAAATGGACTCTAAAATAATTTAAAACATACAATAAAACCCTATAAATAATCGCAAAATGTTAATAGTTCAAAAATACATCAATATGGATTAAATTATCAAATAGTGCACCCACAAATTATCCGTTTGTAAAAATTTCCAATATAATGATTCTAATCATCATGAAGAATATTTAGGATTGCTACAAGATCATATCCATCCACATATCCTAGATACATAAATCTATATCCCAAAATTATTCCCTTATTCATCGATGCTATCACATTAATCAAGCATGTGGAATTATTATCCCTCACATAATATTATGATGTTAGTAAATGATTTATTGGGGGAGTTACATGTACAATGTATCCGGATCATGAACAATATCCTCATATTTAATTACCATAATAAGATCACGCATATACATACAAGGATTAGATGCATTAACAATATCATCTACACATAGGTTGTGAGTAGAATTATGAAAAAATTAGGGTACATTATTGAGTCATTTGGATATCTTTAATAGTTTAACAATTTATTATGATATCTTTTTATTCATCTATATACATACATACTCAATTAAGTTATTGACATGCATGAAATCATTGTCACCCATAGGGGGATCAAAGGCCCTCATCGACCAATCAAAATATGATCACTTCCTACTTTTATTGGTAAAAATTGATTCTAGATAAACAACATTTGTTATGTGTCCTCCCATTCAATGCCCACCCCCAATAAATATTCCACACCTAAATCATTTCAATATATATTTGAGTTACACGTGTTACCTAAAATATCAGGAAATATGTCATCTAAATATAATAATAGTAATTACAATTGTACGAAAAGTCATAAAACACTTTTGGATTATTCCATAATATCGAGAAGTAGTTCCTATAACCTACCCACTAAAACATTGATCATTCATTTTGATTGACCATTTCTCTACGAAAAAATATTTGTAATAAATTTCAGATAAGTACCTATATCATATTATAAATCCTATAAAAAATGAAGTGTAACTTGATTTTTTTTCAGGGTATGGTAATTCTATGATGTCTATTTTTTATTCAAGTACCTCTTTTTTGGAATGTTTTATAAGTGGGGAATTTATCCATTTTAATATTAATTTTATTATACCGTTACTACAAAAATAGTGTTTCATTGATGGGATTCCTTATATCAATGTTATATTCCATCTAATTAGAACTTGTTATATATTATCATGCTGCCAAAATTCATTTTTCAAATTTGAATATTTTACATAAAATATTCTTTTATAGTGAATCCAAAAAAACATTACATATCCATGGGTATTCAACTAGATTTAAAAATAATTTATTTTTTGGATGATTTATATATATGAACACCATATTAAATTTTCATGGGTTTAAAATGATATAAGTATAATTACATTAACCACTTATATAATCATTTCATTTATAAGAAACCCATTATTTATTTCACATTGGTAATAGATGAAAAATTTTATAATGATATTTTCAGAACACATGAATTTAAATATATGATGTGTGTTCTATTATAGAACATCAACAGGTTTGGTATATAATTTACCACCTGATTAATCTTGAAATATGATACCTTGTTTAATAACCATAGTAAATATAAGATATGAATCTATATCGACAAACCGTGGTAATAAGATTTTAAATTTCTCAATTTAATGTTGTATCCACATTTACGTGTTATATATCATGTACTTAGGATTATTATTTGATTTCATGGGTATATTATTCTCTTTGATGGTCATACATGTTAATTTTATTATGTTTATTCGATTACTATGAATTATTCACAACGCCTTTATTTTAATCATTCCCCCAAAATATGAGATATTGTAAAAGTAAATTAGGGAGAACCCATAAAGATGTATTTCAAGTGGATGTGTAGTTTTTTATTCATATATTAAATTTATAATTTCAAATAAACCATCCCTTATAATATCATGTGTGATTATATATTGATTATAGTTTAAAGAATGTTTTTTCATAGAAAACATAGGATATCATAGTTAGTAACAATGTATGGGTTAGTTTTTTGACAATATTATCTTTATGAAATGATAGTAATAACAATATTGATATGTATAAATATAAGAAACCAGTTAATATTTTTCATAGGTTTTTTGTTAGTGTTTTCTGGGGAATTAAAATATTATCTAGATTCAACATTTGGATTTCACCTAGGAATTGTTTTCCCTATGGTTATTAACATCAAATAGTAGATTTGGATTTGAGTATATTTCCCATGGTGCACGACAATGATCTTTGAGGAATAGATGGTTAGACACTAAAGTGATATATATTAACATATTCACATTATTTTTATGATCATTTATGAAATATTTATAGAAAATATAGTTTTCATTCGAGGTGGATAGAGAATAAATACATTATGCATGATGTTTTAGGAAATTAAATCCATTTAGAATTAAAGTATTTATAAAAGTAACACATTTATCACTATAGATTTCTTATTTCATGAAAATGTTTTAGGAAAAAATGGATCCATGTAAATAATGAGTGGAATGGGAGATACAATCATGAACTTCTAAACATGGTAAATAATTAATGGGAAAATATCATAAGGATGAAATTTGAACTATATCATGTTATGAATATGAACCAAAAACCTATTAAGCATCCAAATTCACATAATAGATAGTAATATGAATTTTTTTCCTTTATTTGATAATGAAAACATTTATTTCATAGATCTTTTAGTCCCCTAATTAGTGAAAAATGGATGTCATTAATAAACATTTTATTTTTCTCACTCCATTATTCTGATCTAGGGAACTCCCAATAGGTAGTATACCACTACAAATGATTAGTTAATTATTCATGTATACTAATTATGAATGCCAAGAAAATATTTGATATTTATTCTATGGTGGGGATGATATTAAGATAATATTTTTCAGTAAATAGTTTCTCTAATCAATGATAACAAAAGGAGAGATGGAATTTTTACAACTACTACTGAAGGAAAATGAATATATGGGAAACCAATAAAATAACTTTATAATATATACTTAATAAACCTATATAATATTAATGGATAAAAAAGGAATGTTTTATGGTCTTTTTGGTGATTTGAAACCCCATTTGGGGAGGATTATAAAACATCAATACAATAAAACCTATAAGGAGACACTATGGAGTGAATTTGAAGGATCAAATTTATATTGGAGTTGTAAAGTGGTCGCCTAGAATAGATGAAAAATAGAGAGTTTTGGATCCCAATGAGGGGAGGTGTTTTTAGAATAGAAGAGGAGTAAAGAAATTGGAACTACTCAATTTCTAGAAATATGGGAAGAAACATTCATGTAAATGCTTTATTATCATACTGATGTTCTATAATTGCAAAAAATATGGCTATATAGCTATAAATATTTATAGTGATGGGAATAAAAAATATCTTAATAAAAAAAGGCATGATGGTGAATGAATAAGTGTATGTTTAGTGATTCATGTCTGTCTAGGCTATGAACGTTTCAAATAAATTTTCAAATCAAAAGATTATTGATGGTTAAAACCATCAACCTTAGAGTAGGATAAGGGAGATAAGTCATGCCTTCAATATCTCACTAGCTAATGATGAGGATCTGAATGATTTTGTGGAAGTTATGAAATTTTTTCTATCTATGATTGGAAGTGAATAGTTTGACTCTACTTATATTTATTCCATTATTTCATCCATATTCTCAATGAAATTAAAATCAATCCTAGAATTTCTAGAAGTATATTTATCATATGAAAATCCTAGAGGAATTATTTACGTTTAATGGTTTATAGAAAAAATATTATAAACATTTGAGAGTTCAATAAACTAATAAATATATAATTCTCTCACATAATGGAATTAATTACTATACTAGTGATGGATTGGATCTGTATTTATAATTATATGATCAACTATAGAATTAATGGAAATACACTGGTCTTTAATGAAAATACTAAAAATATTTTTATATGATATATATCACGTCCATAATTATATCTATAATAAGATTCTATAAGAAACATTATTTAATGATTGGTTGATAAAAAGTATGATAAATTCCTAAATATGGAAAATGTCACCAAAATTCATGAATAAGTAGAAGTATTTTCTAATGAGTTTCATGGAACTTCCCCCGAAATAGATATATATTTTTCCATTGAACTCCTATATGGATACAAGAAAAAATCTAACACCATATATATAATTTTATATATTAAATTATAGGTATTAAAGAAGAAACATCAATATCATTTGTGGAAAATTTCCATTTTTACAAGTCTCTCCCTAAGGGGAAACATTTCCACATTGTTAATTATAAGGATGTATAAATATTTTAATTCATTAAATGTAGAAAAAAATATCATAATTTGGATAATATATCATCTTTCCATTACTAATGTGCAGTTTAACCAGATTTATAATGATCACTTCTTCCTCATGATTAATCTATATTCATTGAATCGTATGTTATGGGTGAGGAAATTAGATAACACAAAGGCTTCATTCTATACCTGATATGAGAATTATGAGTTCATTGTTATGATATTCATCTGGAATAATCTTCCTACCAAACATAAGGATTTAATGAAGAGAGTTTTAAAGGATTCCATAATATATTTTTGTATGTATTTATTGGTCAAATTATACCAAATTCTAAAATTCTCAAGACCATCAATATCAGATAAGGTAAATATTATAAACATTAAATAATAAGACAACTACTATTATATAATGAAAATTTGAAATTTGGTTACAACAAGTTTCATTCATGGGAACATCATTATCAGTGAAAGTGTATTAGTTGATCCTTCCATGAAAAAGGTTATAGAGGAGGGGCCATGTCACACTTTTGTAACTGATATTTATATTTTCTAACTTCTAGAAGTCTTCCATGAATGTTTTATGGAAAATTATTTGTTTGTTTTAAATACATAACAATGTTAACTCAAAATGGAGTTTTGTTTATCAGACCAATAGAGTCAAAATAATATATTGAGGAACAAAAGATTTGTTTTTTCAGTGAATCTATAATAACATTACAATCTTGTGGGGAAGGTTTTTCACTATGTAATCATGAATGAAAAAAGTAATTTTATGTGTACTCGTTAAAAATGAATATGATATTAATTATGCATCATAATATTTAACATTTCAGGAAGAGATCTATTATAATAATGAACTAGAGTTAGCTATGATCAAATTTTCAATGATGATATGGGGTAACTATTTTTAGGGGTAAAAATTTGAAATATAAAATTCCACAAATGTTTGATGTTATATTCACTCATAAAACACTCAGATTGCATCCATGAATATGGTTATAACTAGTAATTTTTTTTATTTATTTATACACAACCATACTTCAAATGAGAACAACGTATATGGTAATCCTAGGAGAAAAAAACTTGTTACAATATCCATGTTTCAGATTAAAGAATCCCCCATATTCTATGATATGTAAAATATTTAACTATGAAATAAAAAAATATGGAATACATATAACCATTCTTAAATTATTTCCAAACATAGTATCACATAGAAAATAATTGTGGAATAAGGTGTTGATTTTGAGCATCAATAGATTTTTAAATATGTAATATAGGGGACGCTTCATGAATAATCAATACTGATTATGTCATTCTACATGGAATAATAAAATTTGTTCTTTAATCAGATGATATAGAAAAATATCCATTTTATAATGATTATATATCATATATTCCATACATCCAAGAAGTTAAAGAATGTAAAATTATCTTCAAAAACAATCCATGTGGGATAATAGGGAGAGGGAAATCACTATGTATACCTCAACATTCTTGGTTTTCCATAAATTTATCCCAGTGTGACAAAAGTATATGGGAATGATGAAGCAATAAACAATACCCATGTGAATACGGGATAACATCACCATATAAATTTTCACTATACACTAAAATTCATACAAATAAAATATTTACATACATGTATTAGTGTATAGAGTCACCAAGACTGACCACTTCATCGTTATTGAGAGAGATTTCTCTCTCGACCAACCTTACTATATATGTAAAAAAAAGTTGGTGATATTTCATCATATACCAAATTTAATTGTTTCTAATCATTGTTTTAGATTCTCTTATAAATTCTACATATGCCTTTAATATGATATGAATAATAAAATTAATTTAATTTTAGCATACTACTCCAGAAAATATTGCCAATATAAAGGGACCATTCTGCCACTCAAAGACATGATAATACCCTGATTAATAGAATTTAAAAATGGTCAATATAAATGGACTATTCTGTCATATTAATGCCTTAAAAAATTTAAAAATATATATTCCAAAACCATTAAATGGGTTATTGAGTTTCAATTTTGAGCAAATATTTGCTGTCTAATATTACTATAGAATTCATTCATGTAGTTTGTAATGAAATTGAACTATATTCCTAGGAACATTGTTTCTTTTTAGATCATCAGTCACATAAGAGTACTGGCATATTATCTAACACTTTCAATTAACGTGGATCAAGATCGTATTTTTCATATTTCTCTCTTGGGTAAGTATATATAGGATCCATAACATATACTATTTCCAAAGGGGTCTCTACAATAAAGTGGCCATCCTTGTTTGAAGTAATCTATGATGATTGTGGATGAGGTAGACAACATTATACATAAAAATAAAATTCACCATATAAAACTGTTTTCAAAGAACGAAAATTATGATGAGGTGAAATGTGAAGAAGAGAAAACGGTGAGGCATAAGTACCCTAGTCTATACATAAATGATTTTATGAGTTGAAATTTCAGGGATGAAATTTTGTAATGGATGAAGAATTTAATAACCCAATAATTGCCATTAATAATTATTTCATGAATGATGTGTCTTATATTATATGTAATTTTATGCCTTAGAAACAAAATAAATAAACAACCCATTATTTCATTTATAAATAATTCTATAATAGTAATAATATAAACTTATGAAAAATGTAATAAATTACAATGGGATAATAATATAAAATTAAATTAGTGGAGTTGAAAAATTTAGATCATTCAAATCAGCTTGAATCGTCATCCCTAAGAACAACACTATGAAAAATAAATAATTTATTCATAAAACAATCACCATACTATAAAATAAAAACATGAATAATTCAAAGGAATTTTATCAAATGTTTAATGAAATATTCAAAAAGGTATTTATGGTAGGTAATGTTTCCATTGTAATAGAAATGTTATAATTGTAATAGTAAACTAATCATTCGTAATATTAATGCGATAGTTAGGAATGGTCATTTGACAGTAAAAAAGGTAATTTGACCTAAAATAAAAAAATATTGAAAAATAATATTTAAAATAACTAATTTTTGATCATATGAATATAATAATGCAAAAAATATATACCAATATTAGAATCTCAATTAAAATATAATAAATTTGTTAATAAAACTTTTTATGTTATTTTTTAAAATAATAATGTTTATATTAAATATTAATTTAATTTATTCTATAAAATGATTCTTATATAATTAAAATCATTCCAAAATGTGTATGTTGAAATTGATCATGGGTTTTTTTAATTTTCTTAAATACATGAATTATTAACTGAATAGTAAAAATACATTTTTCTCCTCACTACTGTATCCTAAATTAAATCATTTATGAGGTAATATGGACCTAATTAATAATATAAATCATGGTACAACCATAAACATATATAATTTTCAAATTGGTCATTTAAATGAAATTAAAAATTATTTTAAAAAATTATTTTTATGAATAAAAGATGTCTAATATATTCCATTAAAATATTAATTTCTCAATTTTAAACATTACATTTTGATTAAATTAATAAATTTTGATTATGATTAATTTTTTTGACTTGAAATGATCCAATATAATTAATGTTTTTTTCAATAATCATTAATTGATATTATTTAATGGTTTTCCCAGTATATTGTATTTTATTTAATATTTTAACCTTAAAATACACCCTCCTCGTGTATAAATTACATATCTTCATCCCATTGAAAAACTAATCCTCTAACACATACCAATTCCAATGATAATATAAAATTTTATACATTAACCCCATTATAAAAATTAAGGATGTTTTAGAGATTTCCATATCCATCCATTAAGAGATTTTAGTTCTATACAAGAGAAGAAACATCGAGATATGAGTCTGTTTTTATCAACACTACTGTCATCATCTTGGATTATAAATTTGTAACATTAAATTTATATTAAAATAATCTATTATTAATTATGAAATATGTTAATATTATTTTAATGATGAAAAAACATACTAAAAATTATATTTATTACATAATTTAATTCCATTATTATTTTTCTTATTCGTTCGACAACGTTCCATTAATAGTTTGCTAACCACCGACAAGGGCATTGCAATTAATATTATTATCACTCACATAATGAATGATTATAATATATTATATATAATATATAAAAATATAGATATAATGGCCAATATGATTCTCCAATTTGTCATTATAATATATAAATTCAAATTAATCCAAATCAGTAAATTGAAGAATGATTATAAATTTTATGAAAATTAACATATCAAAAAATTTCAACTTTATTATATAAATTGATAAATATGATAAAAAATTTATAATTCAGACAAATTGAAATAATGAACATATTTCATGTCTGGTTCCATGTTTTATAAAACACATGTATTCTATTTTGATGGAAAAAGAAGAAGATATAAATAGGTATTTATGTTTAGTGGAATCCAATGCTTCATATTTTTCATCGAAATAACCCTTTTGTGGTATGAATTATATGTGTTTAATTTATATATTTTCTAACCACTTTTTAGTATCACATAATTTTAAATATTGTGATTCTTCAATAATAGACAAATATTATCTCCCATTATGACCCTTCTTTAATCATTATTGTATTTTCTCATGCTTCCAACATTCATTATCTGAATATACCATTCCTATAGGAAATAATATAATATATTGAATATCCAGACCCATTTTATGCCCATTTTTTCTCCAATATTTAAAATTTATTTATTCATTTAGGTTTTTACATCTATAATACTGACATTCTAATTTAATGGGTTTATATTTAGGTAATTATCAGCCGTTTAGAAACTTGTATACTCAATAACATTATATTAAACACATTCTTTATATTCCATGGTATATTAAGGAAAAAAATTTATATGATTTATTTGGAAGACATTAATTAGGAAATAATAATGTTTCACTTTTATTATGCTCTAATACATTTTCTATTGAATTTATCTCAAGAGATGACATATTTCATGATGTCTTGTTAATTAAATTTGGAAATTATCATTTATGAAACATTTTTCATAAACCTTGATGATAGGATTATGAATGTCTAAATTTTTTGTTTTATCCCCTTTTCCATGTCATGTATCATGTTCTAATGGTTATTATATCATTTTAGACATCATTTTTTAATAGTACATGTTCCATTTCATATGTTTATTCCCTTACTGGGTTTTGTGGTCACACCATTTTTTATGTGTTTCCCTAGGATATGCGATATATTGAAATTATATTTGGTTGAATAATTGTTGAATACATTAAAGGGGATTATAATTCATTATTTTTTGTTCATCAATTACATTTCTTATTTATAATAAAATAACCCTCAAATTATTATACGTATTTTCATGTTATAGGCAATGTATTTTGTTTTTATATTTTCAAAATGGCGTATTCCATCACCATACACTCAGGATATGATTATAAGATCAATATAAAATTTTAAAATAAATAATATATTGTTAAAAATTGTTCTCATTTCATTACACAATAATCCCATTAATCATTCACTAGATACATCATAATAAAATTCATCATACACAGTTCCTCTTTTGATTTCCATTGTCCATTATACTGCATCTCATGCATTTTTTTTAAATAAAATCTATAACGACAATAACATTTCATGGATAATATGATATATATTAATGGAATTTAATTATATATTCTACCCAACAAAATTACCTCAAATTTAATCCTCGCTGAGGAAATATATATGTAATGTTTTTGTTATTTGAGTAGATAAAAAACATACCACCATAGAGATAAAACATCCAAAACCTCAACAATTTCACCAAGTCATAAAACTCTGTGATTCTAAAATTTAATGTTATTCAAATACAGATTTCACCATCTGATATAGAAGTTATGGATTTGGTCATCACATTGGGGGAATAGGTGTGATATTTATCTGCAGGGGGTGCATTATGGGCAGGTTCTACAATGTTCTATCATTAATGGTTTGGATATAAGTTTAGATTATGTAGTGGTTTCTAAAAATTATTAAATGGTGGTAATATAGTGATTTAATTACATTAATGGATGACTTATTTAATATAATGCTTCTGTTAGATCATTGAAATTTAGAAAAGATTGGGTTTTTTGAAAGATGGGTTGTTTGGTTTATTTTGATTGTTTTTGTATTTTATTTGTGGGGAACTATAATTAAAATAAATCAAAAAATATGAATACATGATATTTGATAAAATCTGGTATTAAATTTAATAAACTCATTCCTTATGTGAATTTTTAATTGTTACAAAAAAATATAGGGTTTAGATTGAGTGGTTAGTCAATAAATATGGTTTAACATATTTAAACGAATATAATTTTTTAGGTAATCCATAAATCAAGATATGGAATAATTATGTACATTAAAATAATTTTGAATGCATCTGCTGACTATATAATAAATAGTTTTGGGTTTGGGTGGTGTCGTTATTGGTCACTAGGGTATCATACAGTAATGGTTATGTGTGGAGATTTACGTGTTGTGATAATGTTTTTAGTTGGACCATTTAAGATTTTATTTTTTGCCAATATATATGATTTATTTTCATAGGTATTTCTATTTTCATCCCACTGGTATTTGATACCATTATTGAAGATCAGTCATATTTTCATTTTGATTCCATAGAAAATTATCAACGATAGTGTGGGAAGGGGTGGAATATTACACCCTTTACATACAATCCTAGCATGAAATGGAATCTGCATTGATATATCAAGGTAGGTACAATCAGTAAAATAATTTTTTTTGTATAGTACCAGACTCAATAGGGTATTAGAGTCATGATCGGTGCATGAAGCGTGGGAAACCCCTACATGTTATGAATGTGGAGATACATGTGCATTGGAAAACCATACATGGATATAAGAAGAGGTTATTAGACATGTTCATAGGAATACCATATATGGTGTTGATGAGATTTAATGCGGTGAACTTGACGTAAGGATATATGAAGGGGTATATTTTTTTTGGAGGAATGAACAAGGGTGGTTTATTTCAATTTCACGACACACTAATTTACTAAATAAAAAATGTGTTAAATGGATAAGATATTTAGAAGTGGTTATACGATGGTTATGATAAAATATATTGGGTATAAGGAATGAAGATGATATCATTAGTATGATCAATTAAAATTCTATTGAGAGATCGTGAGTTTTATCCAACTAAGTATAAATTATATGGTCACATTTATATAGAAATTTTTTTCATGATTTCAGTTATTGTTTTTTGAATGATCATGACACTAGTAGATGAGATTTTTGTTGTAGTGGTGAAGTTAATAGCTATATATATGCTTTTATTTTTTAATAGTAATATATTTTTTTGACATTATTCATGAAATATTTTATTATTATTGATCATTTTTTATGTTATAATTTTTTATTGGTTATTCAATTAGGATTTAATGGGTTATGTGGGTGTACTTCCACTAATATGTCTACTTTTCACCATCATTGTTTTTCTCTAAACATGGGTGTATTATAATACGGTTTAAGGGTTTACCAAAAACATCACTATAGACCATTTTGATTTTTTATTTTTGGTGCGCCATCTCAATGAAAATCTAAAAAATATAAATATCACATGAATCCACCAATACAACTAGTCAATTCAATATATGTATTAATATAAATAAATATTTTAAATATTACTGCTAATTATATATATAAAAAATAAAAAACTCACATTGAGTAAAAATTCAAAAAAATAAACACTATATAACCACCTGTCATTTATGATAAAAATAATTTCACAAATATTCACCTCAAAATTAATCATAATTAATATATTTTTTATATAACATATATTATTTTGCACATTAGAAATGGAAAAAAAATCATATACTTTAAAAAATATATATATACTTGGTATTTATACTTTTAATATAATTATAAATCAATATGTAAAATAAATTCTATGTATTCAATATAAAAAATTTATAATTTTTTTAAAATCATTATTTATTGATAATTATGTTAATGAATAACATATATCTTTCATAAATAAAATACACAACTTTAATGAATATACAATATAAAATTGTAGTATAATATCAAAATAGTGTCATTAATATCATTCGTAGATTTTATATAATTTTATATGTATATAAAATATTAGATGAATCATGGTATTTTAAACAAAAAGACCACATATTGAAACATAATAGAAATGAATTTAATGTTGAGAGGTACCATGTAACATAATATATTTTTTTAATTCATATTTCCTCACATTTGTCCTAAAAATGAAATACCAAAAATTATATTGGGATTCATTATTTGATGGTTTCATTATGAGTAATAGAATTGACTTTTGTAAAGTTACATTCAATATAATTGAAGTTACGTATTCATAATTTTTTATTTTTTATTCATTCTCATAAAATTAATTCAAGATTATTATTTTTATATTCCATTAATTCATCTTATAAAGTAAATATTTGTTACATGTACTATTATATTTCAAAGATATGAAACATTTTCATTACATTATGTTTTATTTTATAGATAATATTTTATATTATTATACCAATATTGTTAATTTTATAAATATGAAAGTTCATACAATGAACTATATAGTTTCTTTTAAAAAGATATCAATGAATTTTTCTATTATTATAAAGAGTTTTTCTGAACCCTAAGAAGAGATAGTCTCAACAATACACATTTCCAATTATTCGATGTCTGAAAATGGATGGAACCATATCATCAAACCATACATGAACAACTAGGCATTATGATTTTTAATCGTATAAATATAGTTTAACCATACAATATTATAATAATATTATTTATATTAACAAAATTTCTTTAATTTGAATTTATTATTATAGAATAATTTAGTTTATTATAAATTTTAATTATATAAAAAAACATTTCATTAAAGATGATATGTTTCCTTATTTTCAAAGAGACATAATATATTTTATTTTCCTTTAATTTTTTTTTAAAAACCACAAAAATTTATTATTTATTCTATTATATATAAATATATATCAAATTTCTTTATTTTTGTGTTAGTAATTTTTTGTATTTTAATATTTCATAAATAGATGTTACTTATTTGATTCATTGAAAATTAATTTGGAAACATTTTGTAGTGAATTAAATAATATTCACATGGGATGCATAATGATTGAATTTTCACAATGTATATTTAATTTAGTAAGTTATGAGATTAAAAAATAAAATACATATAAAAAAAAGTGACTGAATGAAATGATATATCGGAGTTTATAAGAAATCATATAGATATATAAATTCCAAATTATTATTTCTATTTTAAATTTTTATTTTGTTACCATTATAAAAAAAATTCTATACCGTGGTTTTAATATACCTATTACTAGTCTATTTGGTCATAGTATACATGTGATTAATTTTATTACTTTTATTATTATAGATGATTGTGGTCTTTTCATTGTATCATATTATGAATAATTTCTCTATTTCATGGATAGCACTACAAAATAATAATGAAACAGATCTTGAACATAACTCTTTGTTATTAATATATTTTATTGTATTTGAAAAGTAGTTAACCATCTTATTCTATTCATACTTTCATAAATCACTTTTGGAATTCTTGAACATCATATTTCAAATTCAACTGATGATATAATAATAAAATTCAAACACAATCATTGTAGTTTATAAATATTTATAGATTCTATAAATTTTTATTATTTATGGATCATTTTTATAATGAACTAATATTATTTTGAGTAATACTACACTTAGAAGGAACAAACTAATTCCTCCAAATATTTCAAAATTCGTTGAATTAAATATCTATTAATACTATTTAAAATAACTATGTTGGGGATAACAATTTCAAGATGTACTTAATACATTATACTCCAAATTTAATGTTGGTTAGGTAGGTGTACACTCTGTAATATTCTCCTACATTAGTTCTAATCATATTTTGTTATTTTTGTGATTTATTTAATATGTATAAAAAAAATTTCTTTTGCATATCCATATTACAATGTTAGAGTGTAATATATAGATTTTTGATCATTTGAATCCTAAACACTATGAAATAATATTGATATATTTTTTATTTTCACTATGTTTGTCACATCTATATTGATTATAATTTTAAAATGGTAACACAAAAAAATAACATTTACAACTAAATTTAATTGATAATTTAAATTAAAACTAATTAAATATCATTGAAAATTCAAAAAAACATCAGTTATTACATAATATTTTAGGGGAAAATAGTTTTTACCAGAGGCGGACCTTATTTTTATTTTGGGCCTCTACTTTCCATATTTCTATAGCAATAGAATTTAAAAAAAATTTAATTTTTTGATTTTATAAGTATTGGTTATATTTTTTTATTTTAGTGAAACTTGTAACAAATTCCATAATGGAATGATTCATTTTAGGTCATGTCATGTTAGGTTGAAGTGGCTTTCAATTCATTGTTGGAACATATTTAGAATGGAAGTTATTATATATTTTCATAGGATATTACTAATGTATTTTATAAAAATATATGTAATGATTATTGGACACTAATTTATAAACCATATAAATTAATCATGGTGGATATAAACATGTCATATTACAATGATCCTAATAAAAATGTTTTATATAAAATTATCCAAAATAATTGTTGATTTTTACTTTAATATAAATGATGGTATCTACAATTAATCTTTTAGATCAGCATACTTTTTAGGATATTGAATTTAAATCTTCAAGGAATTAAAAATTTATAGAGAATTAAATTAACATTTTACAAGTATAAATTTCAATAATTTAACATCATGGATAATTAATGTGTATGTGTTGCACATAAATTGTTTATTAATAATGTGAAAAAAATGTTTTATATTTTTGAAACAATGAATCATTGGGTTCTAATTAATAGACACCTTCTAGAATTATTGAAGAAGTGGCCTAAGAAGAAAGAATCCACTAATGAAATCGTGATTTTTTATGAATATACCACGGATGAACTAAATGTGTCATTATATAAATATGATCATCCATTGAATCCTATAAAAAAATGTGTTCATGAAAATAATATGGAAATTACTTTTAATCAAAAAAAAATTAATAATAAAATTCAATTAATTCCATAGATTCATATTTTGTTGAGAATAATATTGACCTGAAACAACAACCAATGACATTAAAATTATTGATGGTTGAAATATTAGGTGACAAGAATCAATTAAAGAAGAAATAAATTTATATTTTTAGTATGAAATATATTATAAATTAATAATATATATGATTGAACATTTATAAAACGAGTAAAAACCAATATATGAATTTCCAGGAATGAAAAATCTAGAAGATGTAAAGAATAAGATAAATTATTGTAAATGATTAAACCTGGTAGTTAGTGTTGTATAAAATATTAAAAATGAAGGGAATAATTTATAAGTGATACTTGGATAGGATATATAAAATTTTAATTTCATTTCTGTATATATTCATTATCCCCATCTCAAAATTTTATGCCATGTTATATAGGTGAATCTTGTAATATCTCATGTCTGGATGGATAGAAATTTATGAGGGGATTTGAAATATCATTACAAAAAAAGGAAAATAATTAATTATATCAGATAATTATATTCCATGATTTATTATTCATCATAGAATTATTTTGATAATAGTACGGATTTGGAATAGGATTCCAAGGTGTTCAGATGAGATTCAGATGATTTTGGTTGAGTTTCATCAATTTTATGGGTTTTATGGATGGTGTGAATTGATTAGTGTACATAATTTATGAGAAACCTTGAGACACCATGATGATCATGATTTTTTTTATTTCAATTTAAATCGGTAAAAGATAATTTGTATAGTTACATATTGGGTTGGCGTAGACTGCGTGAGGAAAAAAGAGGAATCCTGCACAACTATTGAGGATCTATGGCGTGGTACACGGGCTATGTACAGATTCAAAAAAAACTATGTGAATTGCTGCAGAGTGTCGGTAGGGATTAAAAAATAATTTCTAGAGGATTTTTAAACTATTTGGTAGAACAATGTGAATGTGGTGGTGTTAGAGAGTTGGTGCACTATTTGGCATACCGTGCATCCAAACCATGTGAGTTATAACCTTCAATAGAGCCAACTACAATTCATGGAAAACATTGTGGCCAAACCCTATGATATAATAGATTTCATTGAGAGGTGTAATTTATAGAAATACAACTTCTATTTTTGATCACATCCTACCCTTTCTATCCCAATTCGTTATGGGGTGTATTTTTAGTGGATTCTTGTAATTCAGTTATTTACCATTTTAGTATATTTGATATATAGGAATGTTTCATAGCCTTGTATTGACATAGTGATAATTAATTATAATAATCTATTGTGATCGTAATTCCATGTTACTTAGTGTTGTAATTGATGTTTTATATTTATGGTGTTGTGAATTATTCTATTTTTTATTTTCAGTGATGCACATGGTGTTGGTATTTGATGGTTTATGATGGATTTATAGATCATGGCTTGTTGGAATGAAACATATGTTTTTTTATCTCGTAGCCTATAAAGGGGAGATATGTTTCATGATACATGATAGGTATATGAGGTTGGTGTTTTATAGTCATTCTAGTGTCTGAATTTATGGATTTTCTAGTGATGGTAGTTTATGTGTATTTTTGGTGAGCCTTTAGGGGGGAGTATTTTGGTTTGGCCTTCATGAATGGTTGGTAAAATGAACATGCATGGTACTTTTCATTGAGTATCAGATCGTTTGTCCCTTTTGGGTGGTTACTATTATAGGAGGGTTGTAGGAAAAGGTACCCCAGGGAACAGTTTGTTGCATATATTCATAGAGAGGAATGGTTTTTAGTTGTTTTTAGTTTGTCTGTATATGAAAATTTAATAGCGTGAGAGCCTTTAGGATGGTGTTTTTACCTATTGATGTTGTGTGAGGATGATTTGTTTCAATGTTTTTCCAATAGAGTTTTCTCTTATTTTTTGTTGTAAACATTTGGTAGATAGACCTAGTGACATTTTATTTGAAACTGGTTTTGGGATTTTATATTATGTGTTATTATAGGGTGACCCATGAGAGGGGTCAACCGAGATATGCATGGTTATGATTTGAGGGTATGATATGGTTTTTTCCACTTTAGACAATAGGTCATGGATGGTGAATCCTAGTTGGGTTGTTTTTAATTTAAGATGTCTTCTGTTTTATGAATGAACACATGGGAAATAGTGGTTTAGCATTGTTGTTAGTTTCATGAGGGGCATGCACATTTTGGTTCATATCCCACTTAATGGATATAAATATGAGTGTTCCTAGTGGTTATTGTTTGGATAAAAATGTAATAGGTTCATGATATATATTTTTCAAGTTCACACATCTGACTAATTTAGTTATCGTTCGTTCATGTGTTTTTGAAATAGTGTCTTGTAGGTTCATGGTTTTAATGAAATAAGAAGAACATAGAGTGTTGATGTCTTCAGAGAATATGTTCTTATAAAGGAAGGACCATCTCGTTGTCTATCCCTCCTGACCTATGATGTGTCTCCAAGAATGTGCTGAGATCGTACATAAACATAGATGAAATTTTTAACAATTCCCAAGTTGCAATTTTTCATGATGGTGGTTTTGTCTCAATTTTTCATTTTTTTGGAAGGCATTGAGGCGTATTTTCACTAGGTGATTTGGGAACACAATTTTAAAACCAAATGTTTTTAGGGAATATTTTTTCAAATTTAAATTATTCAATAGAATACACTGAATTCAATCGTGAGTTTATGTAAAACATGAGTTGCCCAAAGTATAAAATGAAGATGTTAAGCTAGATTTTATGTAAAAATAAATTAATATAACTAACTTATTAAAATATATGGTGATGAAATTCACTACCATTTAATTTTAAAAAATATAAATCATTTAATTTTTATATTTTTCTATAAATAAATTGTGAGAATTACTAATATTAAATGAATTTAAAAAAATATATAGGTTATATACTTGATAAATTATTTTTGAAATTCATCATATATATATTTTTTATAGGGTATTTATAAACCACATGTGATGTTTAAAAACCTATATTTTTCAAGAAGGAAATTTCCTACCTTTTAATGGTGAACCCATTTTAAATTAGTATTTTGACACAATGATAATTTTTTATTGAAACATTAATATGTTCATTAGAACCGAGATATAAAAAATTTCTTTGGATAAAATTTTAACAGTTTTTTAATAATATAATTTTGATGAATAGTAAAACAAAACAAATTTAAATTGAAAACAGATTTTTTCATAGTAATTATGTATATGGTAAAATTATAATATTGAATGTTTTTATAGTATAAAAAGATTACATTTGAATCATTCATTATAATGTATGTCATTAGAGATAATTATACATTGAATTCATATGAAAAAACCTATTCATTAATTTGAAAGTTTTTATGCTTTAAAACTCATTATCTCAATACAAAATTTGGGAAAATTATAAATTTATTATTCAATATTTTTTATTTTGTATTTTTTAAAATGGATTCCTTTTCATGAATCAGTAGGTTCCAATTATTTACATAGACTTAATTTTTTGGTCATACTGAATATTAACATTTGTAATTTTTCTTAATATAGTAAATGGTTATACCAGGATATTAATGGTAAGAATGTTATTATAAAATTTACCCTAACTATTGTGTTAATATTATTTCATGAGGCCGTTTATACATAAATCGTCCTTCGGTTGAAATAAAGTCCTTTTCAATCCACTATTATTAGATTTGGACATTTAATATATTTTAATTTATTGAAAAGTCAATGTAACAGCCCGAGATTTTATGAAAAATATTCTTTTTATTTCACTAATGTCTTGTGTTGTACGCTACACCAAAAGGATCTTGCACAACACGCATCATTGACTTTCCTTGCATTACACGCAATCGCGACCTTCCTCGATAGCGTGTGTAGTACGCAATAACGAGTTTCACTAAACAGCGATATGCTATTAAAATGTTATTAAAACTAGCCGTTATGAATAGTAGTAACCACTTTTTGAAATTTTCTAAATTTTATTTTTTCAAAATGGATTTCATTTTTGGATTCGGAGTATCGAATTTATCCTAAGGTGAAATTTTGGTACTTTTCGGATAACTTTCATATTCTGATGAATAGTGAAAAATTACTAAATTATAATTAAAAACAACTTTTTTAATCGAAATAATTAATAGTGATAAATTATTAATTTGAGTGGTTTTAAAGTATATTTAGAATATATTTTTACAATTTAATACAATGTTGGTTATTGGTTGTAATTTCACATTTAAACCAGACATAATCAAGTGTCAATCTTTTGATATATATTGTTTCCTAAAAACACGCTATTTATTTTAACAGCGGGATTTAATTATAAAATTAATTAATGCAACTTCTATGTTATGAATTTGGTAAAATAGACTTCATTTTTGAAATCGCAATATAAAATATAGCTTAGGATGAAATTTTGGCATTGTTCTGAAAAACATCAATTTTTGATGAATAGTGAAACTACTAAGTGGTAGGTTAAAAACTGAATTTTGCATAAAAATTAATTTTACCGCTTCTGTGAATGGAATTTCGAAAATCCGAGAGACACGGTTAATAGCAAGGACTAAAATGTGGTTCAATGAGATGAAAATAATTTTTTGGTGAATAGTAACTTTTTACTTTTTTTTACCGTGGTTAATAGTAAATAGGGTAACTAAGGGTAAATATGATATTACTATTACCCTAACACATGTCCTAATTCTATTGGATAAGTGTAATTCCACCAAAAACAAAATTAGGAATAAAAAATGACCATTTAGGCCCACTTGGATTAGATTAGGACATTTATTATTAATTTATTTAAAGAAAGGTTAAAATAGTTAAAATCAATGTTTAATAAGTATATAATTTTTAATATGGGGTTATACATAAGATAAATTCGATTGTAAATATTCATTAGAAAGCTAAAAAGATTTCCTACATGATGGTATTTTATTTGTAATTTTTAGACATCAAATAAGTTAATTTATTTATGACACAAAGATGATGCAGTAATTATCTTATTAATGAAATATTGACATAATTGATGTTATAAACACCAAAATAAATGTAATTTGAGACTTTTTATGAATTCCACTAATTTTCTAGGTTACTATGATATATTAGTGTTGATTTAATCTACTTGGTTCGAACATATAATTCTGTTATGACAGTCACAAAAATCATATATCAAATAGTGTCAAAATTGACACAAAATAGTTTTTAAATCAAATATTATATTATTAATTGTTATTTTATTACTAAAAATATAAGGTTCGGCCAAATGACTTAGATAAGGATATATTTATCAATAATATACAATTTGGGGTTCGTTTGGCATGTTATAGTAAGTGTATTAACCATATAGTGAAAGAAAACAAAAAGACACGGTAAAAGTTAAATTATTTAACTTAGAGTTAAATCTAATTGATAAGGTTAAAATAATAACCTAAACTTGTCTAAATCCTATTGTTTGATAGGATTTCGACCCATCCCCACTTTATCTTCGAAATAAGACCCTTTGGAACCATTATAAACCGATTTTGACTTTAATATAAAATAATATTTTGAGATATTCCTAAGGTGCCCCTCTCCTCCCTTATAAAAGGACACCTCCTCCCCCTCCTCCTCACACCAATTTGAGCACTCAAGCTCGGCCAAAACCTGCCAAAATCTCTTCTCCACTTCCCTAGAAACATCCTATATGTTCTGGTCTTCCTCAAAGACCAATTTTAGTGCCCTAAGAGGAGGTCTCAAAGAGGCACTTCAAAGAAGAGGTAATTACCGTTACCAATTCTTTCATCTTTATTTCTTCTTCCACTTCTTCTTCTTAGGTTGTTTCATTATGAAGTAATAACATCAGTATCACTCATATACTGATATGTTATTATAAGTATGAAACAACCCTATTTCACCATCTATCCATCCTACGGAAAAAGAAATCACCGCGCGTGCGTACGTACGGAATACCGTCTCCACGCCGTGGTGTAATCTATTTTCCACCACCACCTTACATGGATGGGTATAATGGTGTAAAGAATAACTATACATAGTTATTACAACATCATATTGATTTTGATATATTGTATAATCCACTCCAATTCAATTCAATATTTATAGAAATGATATCATCGCTCGTGCGTACGTACGGACTACCGTCTCCACGACGCGATGAGATTCATTCTCCATGTTAACCATTTAAGAATGATTATAATGTATATATAAGAAATAATAATGAAATATATGACATTATAAAGCTACTGGATTTATGTATATATATACATATGTATGTCATCTACTTACTTCCATTTCAAGACAATAAGGAAAGAAAAACAGCGTTCATGCGTACGTACGGACTACCGTCTCCATGAACGGTGTTTTTTTCATTTTATTTATCTATCTATTATATATATATACTGAATATATATGATATATAAATCATATTTTATATTCTGGAAGTAAGTAAATCATGATATAAGTAATAATGATGTCAATAACAACAAGTCAAAACACCTACGATAAATGAAACGATTTTACCCAAAACGCTTCTTTAATATGGAATTTACAAAAGAACCTGTAATATAATGTCATAAGTGAACCATATATGTTATCATAACAATGAATATGATTCTGTAATAAGTCAATGACATTATTTAAATCATTATACAGGAGGTTCGGACACATACGAAGCAAATTGGACCTAAGGTAAGGGAAATATCACAATCTCATTTTTATCCGAGATTGTTTATTCGTAAGTATTTACTGGGGTGCATTTTATCATCCACATCCATGTTTTATCAATATGTAATATTATTTCCATCCACCTAAAATTGTTTAAATCCATTTTTTACCCTTCGGTGAGTTTTTAGTAATACGTATGAAAGGAATCTTTTGTCGTTTTTCGTACGAGGTACTTTTTGACTTTTCTGACAAAAGTACGAAGAATGTTTTTTTAACTTATACGGCACGAACGGATTTCTACTGTTTTATAAAGCCTTATTTTCATGAAGCTTCCTCTAAAAGATTTCATGACTATTTTCAATAAAATCTCTTTCTTTTAAAATTTCATGATGTTTTGTGAAAAGAAATTGATTTTGAAGAAGAAAGGATATTTTCCTCAAGAATTCAATTCAAGTGTTTTATCAAAATTATTTTCCATCTAAGATAATAAAAGGGTTCTGTTTCTATCCCTATTATTACATGGATTTGATTATGTTGTGATGGAAATATTTTTATGAATTCCTTTATCTTATATGAATTGTTTTATGATGTCATGTTGTTTAAGATTCCCATTTTTATTACATGGGTTACGTTATGATGTATGGTTTATGATTATGTGGCACACATAAGAAAGGATTCATTATAAGATGGGTGGGACCTATATCTCCCTCCAATGCATTGGGTAATGATTTTATATCTCATGAGATAGACATGGCTGGAATGGTAGGTTATACCGGTTCAGTGAAACAGGACTGAAACGAGGGTTACTCGATTCAGAAAGGGACTTTGTCCACTAAGATAGTCTTGGCAATGAGTCTTGACTAACAAGAAATGATTCTATATGATTATGTGTGAATGCCACAAAGTTTCATGTTTTAAGTTATGATTATTGTGATTACATTTCCCTTCCATGATTTACCCCATGTTATGAAATTATGATCTCTTTTGCAGGTTAAGATTTCCAAAAGCTATGTTCTTATGTATATGATGTGATTGATATTTCTTTTGTTTACCCTTACTGTGCATTTGAGCTCACCCTTTTATGTTTTCTTTTCCCCAGGATATAAAGAAAGGTTTTTAGGTAAAAAAAGGGTAAGATCTTTATGGGAGATATTGAAGATCTTTCACCACGATTAGAAGATTACGTTCCGAGTTTCCAAAGACACTAAACTATTACGATCCTTGTGTGTGTGTTTTTGTTATGTACTAAGTATTCCGCAAAAGTAATGTAATTTCCATGTACGATAAGCTTCGGGTCTCTATAGTTGGTATCAGAGGGAGGTTTAGTCAACCTTTGGAAACTAGGATGCGAAAACGTTAGTGAGATCCCTAGAGATATTTCTAAGGTATGTCTAGGGATGTCCTTAGGGATAAGTATACGTATAGGTTATAGTAATAGAATTACGCTAACGATCATAGAATTAAACCTAAGATGTTGGATATTGAAGGTACTCCCCCTTTATTATGTTGTTTTCCCTAGCATGATTTTTGCCTCTCACACTATTCTTTTTGGGTTTTAGACGATGGCTGGAACCCGAAGGAACCGTGTTGATCAATGCAATGGACAATGCAATGATTGCCCTCCTGAACAAACAAATGTTATGGGAGATGGAGTGCAAAATCTTATTGCTATACTTACACAAGCTATGAATCATTCTGGACTTCCAAATGAGCAGAGAAGGGAACAATATTCTATTGAGTCCTTCATGAGGCAATGTCCACCTTCTTTCAGTGGGTCTTCTGATCCACTTGTGGCTGAACAATGGATCTGTACTACTGAAAATATATTTTCAGTTCTTCAATGTTCTGAACATGATAAAGTCATCTTAGCAGTATATCGTTTGGAAGGTGAAGCTGATCAATGGTGGAATCTTATCAAGAATACGAGGCCAAGAGATGAAATTGAGTCCATGGAATGGGACGAGTTCAAGAACTTGTTTTTCAGTAAGTACTTCCCTCGTATTCTTCAAACAAAGATGGAGAAAGAGTTTCTTGAACTGAAGCAAAGGGACGATGAATCTGTTGGTACCTATGAAGCAAATTTTACAAGACTTTCAAGGTATGCTTCTGGAATTATCATCCAACCTGAAAGTAAAGTTGATCGATTTTTCAGTGGCTTAAAACCAAGTCTTCGAAGGGCATTAGCTATAAGAGACTTCAGTAGCTATGAAGAAATTGTGCGTTGTGCTATCAAGGTAGAAATGGAAGTTGGTGTTACATATCCATCTCATGGTTTTGACAAGAAACGAAAGATGGAGTTCAAGGAGAAATCTCAGAATTATGGTGAAAAGAAGATGAATGTTTCCTTATGCACAAAGTGTGGAAAGAAGCATGGTGGAGATTGTCTTAAAGGGACTAGAAAATGTTTTAAGTGTGGAAAATAAGGTCATCGAGCAGCTGAGTGTCGAAGTAATGGAAAAAGGGTTTCTAATGATGTGAATAAAGCAAACACTGCAGAGAACGCACCGCCAACACTTCAATGCTTCAAGTGCAAGGAAATGGGGCATTATGCTAATAATTGCCCTAATCCAAGGGTTAGTGATGATCAACATGAGCAACCACTGAAGGCAAAGGACAAAGGGAAATCACATGCGATCACTATTGGCAATGTTGAATATGACAACGATGTGGTGGAATGATTAAGTGTTTATGTAATGGGATTTCAAAATAATGTTATATCATTGAGTAATGCAATATTTATTGATGTGGTATTCAAAGTGATTGAGATATTTTTTGGAAATAAGATGATATGCACATAATGAAGACGAGAAAATGAAATGTTTAATAGTATTCATGAGCTCATGATTGATATAAGGACTAAGTGATATCATGGTTTGAGTATATAGAATTTTGAGGATTTTGGTATGTGGAAAGTGTTAACTTTTAACTGCACTCATGTTTTCACTAAGGTATTCATGAGAATACACGATTAAGGACTTTGAATGTTTGGAATGTGACCAACAAGACATATCTTTTGATATGTGGGGATCAACGACAGTATTAAATCTCTGGTAATCGTTGTCACTATATTATGAGAGTGGACTGTAGTATTATGTATAAGCCTAAAGATTAGACTGGATTATGTTGGACATAAGTTAGTATTGTTTAAGGATAGAAGTTTTTTCGATATTATTGATGGGATGTTATAGTAATATAGTTTTATAAAAAGGACAACCTGCAGGACGGGCGACAGCCCATCGCTTCGGACAAGGCTGTAGGGAATAGAACCCACAACCAAAGTGCGACTGGCCTTTATCGCCTACCACTGGTCTATAGGAAGTCCCTGTTTAGTAGAAACTAGTTTTATTATATTAAGCAGTATGATATATGATGTATAAGTCCATTTTAGGAACCATATGTGATTAATCTCACTATAGATCGACTTATGTATATAATTTTTGCTAACCTTTTGAGACAGATGGAATGACCCGTCATTCTATCACATGATCTGGTAACACTTCACGAATAACAAATTCAACTTCATTTATTTAAGAGATGAAGTGGAAATTGTTAAAGGCACGAACAACAGTGAGATTGTACCAAAATAAAGTAAGTATTTATTCTAATTTAAATTCTTTAACTTTAAGGAAATGATCTTGAAAACCAAAAATGTTGTCCTAGTGATCTTATACCTGATGAATCAGATGGTACCTTATATCATCACAAATCTATGGATTTGTGATTACTGGCTTTTCTATAGCCATGTTCTCTACCACTCTCCATCAGAACATGATGGTTAGATTTCTCTTCTATATCCATATTTTCACCTATGTGGAAACCCAGTGATTAGTTTATTTGGGTAATCGTTACATTTCATACTTTAGTTTTTAAAGCCAAGTTTTGGTATTCCTTTTTACGATGTGGGTTTCTATTAAAGAAACTTTCGAATAGTAAACCATTTATAACCCCGACGAATTTCGAGGGCGAAATTCATTTTAAGGGGGGTAGAATGTAACAGCCCGAGATTTTATGAAAAATATTCTTTTTATTTCACTAATGTCTTGTGTTGTATGCTACACCAAAAGGATCTTGCACAAAACGCATCCTTGACTTTCTTTGCATTACACGCAATCGCGACCTTCCTCGATAGCGTCTGTAGTACGCAATAACGAGTTTCACTAAACAGCGATATGCTATTAAAATGTTATTAAAACTAGCCGTTATGAATAGTAGTAACTACTTTTTGAAATTTTGTAAATTTTATTTTTTCAAAATGGATTTCATTTTTGGATTCGGAGTATCGAATTTATCCTAAGGTGAAATTTTGGTACTTTTCGGATAACTTTCATATTCTGATGAATAGTGAAAAATTACTAAATTATAATTAAAAACAACTTTTTTAATCGAAATAATTAATAGTGATAAATTATTAATTTCAGTGGTTTTAAAGTATATTTAGAATATATTTTTACAATTTAATACAATGTTGGTCATTGGTTGTAATTTCACATTTAAACCAGACATAATCAAGTGTCAATCTTTTGATATATATTGTTTCCTAAAAACACGCTATTTATTTTAACAGCGGGATTTAATTATAAAATTAATTAATGCAACTTCTATGTTATTATTTTGGTAAAATAGAATTCATTTTTGAAATTGCAATATAAAATATAGCTTAGGATGAAATTTTGGCATTGTTCTGAAAAACATCAATTTTTGATGAATAGTGAAACTATTAAGTGGTAGGTTAAAAACTGAATTTTGCATAAAACTTAATTTTACCTCTTCTGTGAATGGAATTTCGAAAATCTGAGAGACACGGTTAATATCAAGGACTAAAATGTGGTTCAATGAGATGAAAATAATTTTTTGGTGAATAGTAACTTTTTACTTTTTTTTCCGTGGTTAATAGTAAATAGGGTAACTAAGGGTAAATATGATATTACTATTACCCTAACACATGTCCTAATTCTATTGGATAAGTGTAATTCCACCAAAAACAAACTTAGGAATAAAAAATGACCATTTAGGCCCACTTGGATTAGATTAGGACATTTATTATTAATTTAATTAAAGAAAGGTTAAAATAGTTAAAATCAAAGTTTAATAAGTAAATAATTTTTAATATGGGGTTATACATAAGATAAATTCGATTGTAAATATTCATTAGAAAGCTAAAAAGATTTCCTACATTATGGTATTTTATTTGTAATTTTTAGACATCAAATAATTTAATTTATTTATGACACAAAGATGATGCAGTAATTATCTTATTAATGAAATATTGACATAATTGATGTTATAAACACCAAAATAAATGTAATTTGAGACTTTTTATGAATTCCACTAATTTTCTAGGTTACTATGATATATTAGTGTTGATTTAATCAACTTGGTTCGAACATATAATTCTGTTTTGACATTCACAAAAATCATATATCAAATAGTGTCAAAATTGACACAAAATAGTTTTTAAATCAAATATTATATTATTAATTGTTATTTTATTACTAAAAATCTAAGGTTCGGCCAAATGACTTAGATAAGGATATATGTATTAATAATATACAATTTTGGGTTAGTTTGGCATTTTATAGTAAGTGTATTAACCATACAGTGAAAGAAAATAAAAAGACACGGTAAAAGTTAAATTATTTAACTTAGAGTTAAATATAATTGATAAGTTTAAAATAAGAACCTAAACTTGTCTAAATCCTATTGGTTGATAGGATTTAGACCCATCCCCACTTTATCTTCGAAATAAGACCCTTTGGAACCATTATAAACCGATTTTGACTTTAATATAAAATAATATTTTGAGATATTCCTAAGGTGCCCCTCTCCTCCTTTATAAAAGGACACCTACTCCCCCTCCTCATCACACCAATTTGAGCACTCATGCTCGGCCAACCCCTGCCAAAATCTCTTCTCCACTTCCCTAGCAACATCCTAGATGTTCTGGTCTTCCTCAAAGACCAATTTTATTGCCCTAAGAGGAGGTCTCAAAGAGGCACTTCAAAGAAGAGGTAATTACCGTTATCAATTCTTTCATCTTTATTTCTTCTTCCACTTCTTCTTCTTAGGTTGTTTCATTATGAAGTAATAACATCAGTATCACTCATATACTGATATGTTATTATAAGTATGAAACAACCCTATTTCACCATCTATCCATCCTACGGAAAAAGAAATCACCGCGCGTGCGTACGTACGGAATACCGTCTCCACGCCGTGGTGTAATCTATTTTCCACCACCACCTTACATGGATGGGTATAATGGTGTAAAGAATAACTATACATAGTTATTACAACATCATATTGATTCTGATATATTGTATAATCCACTCCAATTCAATTCAATATTTATAGAAATGATATCATCGCTCGTGCGTACGTACGGACTACCGTCTCCACGATGCGATGAGATTCATTCTCCATGTTAACCATTTAAGAATGATTATAATGTATATATAAGAAATAATAATGAAATATATGACATTATAAAGCTACTGGATTTATGTATATATATACATATGTATGTCATCTACTTACATCCATTTCAAGACAATAAGGAAAGAAAAACAGCGTTCATGCGTACGTACGGACTACCGTCTCCATGAACGGTGTTTTTTTCATTTTATTTATCTATCTATTATATATATATATATACTGAATATATATGATATATAAATCATATTTTATATTCTGGAAGTAAGTAAATCATGATATAAGTAATAATGATGTCAATAACAACAAGTCAAAACACCTACGATAAATGAAACGATTTTACCCAAAACACTTCTTTAATATGGAATTTACAAAAGAACGGGTAATATAATGTCATAAGTGTACCATATATGATATCATAACAATTAATATGATTCTGTAATAAGTCAATGACATTATTTAAATCATTATACAGGAGGTTCGGACACATACGAAGCAAATTGGACCTAAGGTAAGGGAAATATCACAATCTCATTTTTATCCGAGATTGTTTATTCGTAAGTATTTACTGGGGTGCATTTTATCATCCACATCCATGTTTTATCAATATGTAATATTATTTCCATCCACCTAAAATTGTTTAAATCCATTTTTTACCCTTCGGTGAGTTTTTACTAATACGTATGAAAGGAATCTTTTGTCGTTTTTCGTACGAGTTACTTTTTGACTTTTCCGACAAAAGTACGAAGAATGTCTTTTTTAACTTATACGGCACGAACGGATTTCTACTGTTTTATAAAGCCTTATTTTAATGAAACTTCCTCTAAAATATTTCATGACTATTTTCAATAAAATCTCTTTCTTTTAAAATTGCATGATGTTTTGTGAAAAGAAATTGATTTTGAAGAAGAAAGGATATTTTCCTCAAGAATTCAATTCAAGTGTTTTATCAAAATTATTTTCCATCTAAGATAATAAAAGGCTTCTGTTTCTATCCCTATTATTACATGGATTTGATTATGTTGTGATGAAAACATTTTTATGAATTCCTTTATCTTATATGAATTGTTTTATGATGTCATGTTGTTTAAGAATCCCATTTTTATTACATGGGTTACGTTATGATGTATGGTTTATGATTATGTGGCACACATAAGAAAGGATTCATTATAAGATGGGTGGGACCTATATCTCCCTCCAATGCATTGGGTAATGATTTTATATCTCATGAGATAGACATGGCTGGAATGGTAGGTTATACCGGTTCAGTGAAACAGGACTGAAACGAGGGTTACTCGATTCAGAAAGGGACTTTGTCCACTAAGATAGTCTTGGCAATGAGTCTTGACTAACAAGAAATGATTCTCTATGATTATGTGTGAATGCCACAAAGTTTCATGTTTTAAGTTATGATTATTGTGATTACGTTTCCCTGCCATGATTTACCCCATGTTATGAAAGTATGATCTCTTTTGCAGGTTAAGATTTCCAAAAGCTATGTTCTTATGTATATGATGTGATTGATATTTCTTTTGTTTACCCTTACTGAGCATTTGAGCTCACCCTTTTATGTTTTCTTTTCCCTAGGATATAAAGAAAGGTTTTTAGGTAAAAAAAAGGGGAAGATCTTTATGGGAGATATTGAAGATCTTTCACCACGATTAGAAGATTACGTTCCGAGTTTCCAAAGACACTAAACTATTACGATCCTTGTGTGTGTGTTTTCGTTATGTACTAAGTATTCCGCAAAAGTAATGTAATGTCCATGTACGATAAGCTTCAGGTCTCTACAGTCAATTAGGTCTCAAATTTTTAAAAATATATCATTTTTAATATGGATATATATATAGATGATAAATTATATATATAATAGTCATTTGAAATAAAAAATGATTTTTTTTTGTGTCATGGTAATTTATTTTCAATTTATAAGAAGTAAATAATCACTATAAGGTCTTATAAATTAATGATGTATAAATTTAGTAATTGATGAGAAATAAATAAAATATAATTTTTTTTAAAATAATAATATTCACAAAAAAAAACAATCACATGACCAAATATTATTTTTCAAGTATATATCAGCGATAACCATCCATGTGTCTAGTTGGTGACACATTTGAGCCTTATAAAAGAGATTGTGACAGTAATAATATTTTATTTAACGTTATATGAATGTTTTCAAATTCATAATTTAGAAAGCGTATTATTTTAAATTCCAGATTTTATAGAAGATAAAATAGACTAAAAATATAATCATAAGATATAAAAGATTTAGATTAATCATTTTATTTTATTTATTATTTTTTTTCAAAATATCATTATATTAAATAATTACAAACAAATTGATGTTGTAATTATTTTATTAACTGAGACAACAAATACATGTTATTACAAATAGTTAAAAAAATATAATTTTGGTTAATTAATATTTATAATGAATTTTCCAGATTACCTTAACCAACTAAAAATATAATATTTGTATAAGTAAACTTTTTATGTTAATATATATATTAATCAATTAATTGAATAGTGTGAAAATTGACCGAAATGATTGTTTTTCAAAATGTTGTGTTATTAAATTTTTTAAAAAAAGTAATTTTTCCTAAAAAATATATATTCATTATTATATGGTATAATATTTTCAATATTATTTATTTCTGGTATAATTAACATCATATAAATAAATATTTCACCCATTTAATATTGAAATATTTCTTAACATAGTATAAAATTAAATAGAATAAATAAGTGATAATTAAAATTATAAGGTTTAAATAGATAGGAAAACATGTATAAAATCTATTGGTTTTTGATATTACAAGAATATATCAAATAATATTAGAAATTAAAAATTTTGTAGGTTTTTTTATGGGTTTCGATTTTATTATAAATTAATTTTGTTGGAGATCCAAAAAATACAACTCACCAAAATTTTATAAGGGCTCCTCCTCTATCACTTATCTACATGATTTTGAGCCTTAAATAATAGCCAAACCCTTCTATTTTAATTTTTTAATTTCTCTAGTAAAATTCTAGATGTCTTCATCTTCTTCAATGACGAAATACAGTTTAATAAGAGGGGATGTAGGGGAAGCACATCGAAGAAGAGGTAATCTCCTCTAGCAATTCTTTCAAACATTATTATTTATCAAGATACTAATAATGAGTATGTAAATTATATTGTAATTACTCTATTATCACTTATATACTTATATTTTATTATTATTATGGAATAAAAATATTTAGTTTTCCATATATCTTATGAAGAATGAAATCAGTAAACGTGTGTACGTTCGTTTTACCGACTTCATGCCAGTGAGTAACATGTTTTCCCCACCATGATTTATGGATGGGTATAATGATGAAAATAATAAATATATACAGTTTTTATAACATTATTTTCATTTTTAAATTTTATAAACCATTCATATCATTACCATTCAATAATTCTGTGAATGATTTCGTCCCTCATTCGTACGTACGACCTACCGTCCCTACAATGTGATGTGATTTTTTCTACATTATATTCATGAAGGAATAATTATATAAATATATATAATGAGTAAATATGATATATATAATTTTAATATTAGTTTTTAATGATTTAACTATGACCTATTAACGATAACATTAACTTATTTGACAAAACGTAAATATGGAAAGGAAGCAGTTAATACCCAAAGAACAATAAATAAGAAAATTTAATTAAAAATAAATGATAATAGGATCATATATCATATCATAAAAATGGATATGATTCCAAAAAAAATAGTGAAATTATACAAATCATGATTTAGGGGGTCTAAATATCTACAATTGAAATCATACCTAAAAGGTAAGGGATAATTTTACAATTTTATTATTATCTAAGATAGTTTATACGTAATTATTTATTATGGTACATTTATCATCCATGTCACTGCTTATCAAATATGTATTAATATTTCTATTCTAATACAAATTTTAAAATTCAATTTTCACATTAATGATTTTTTTAAAATGGTCTGAAATGAAACTTTTGGCATTATTCGATATGAGGTACTTTTTGACTTTTCGGTCAAAAGAATGAGTAGAATGTTTTTCTACTTCTACAGCATCAATATATTTATTCGTTTTCATGACACCATATTTCAATTAATCTTTCTCTATAATATTTCAATTTTATTTTAATATAAATTTATTTCAGTTTAGGTTTTGTTGCATTTTGAGAAATGAAAATGTTATTGAAGAAAAAAAGGACTATTTTCTAATGATTTAATTTCTAGTATTCAATCAATATTATTTCCCATAAAGATGACATTATTTAATTGGTTTATGTTATGAGTATATTATCCATATTTTTCTTGTGATTGTATTATGTCTTTTTTGAAATGATATTTATCAAATCTGTTTGTTTTACATATAGTATATTATTTTGAAAGGATGTTTATGAAACAGATTTTTTAATTGGGTTTGGATATGAATAATGATTTATGTTTTTTTAAATATAATAAGGAATTATTTATATGAAGTGTGGTACCAATATCTCCCTCCAATTCCTTGGGTAAATATTTATATTTCATGAGATAGACAAATCTATAACGTAAAATGATCCTGGTTCATTAATATAGGGAAGAAACGTGGAGTGAACCTAATTTAGTAGTTGACCCTATCTTCTGTGATTGTATTGGAAATGAGCCTTGACTAATATGAAATGATTTTCTATTCTTATGTGTATGAAAAAACATCAGGTCTTATGTTATGACTTTTGGGATTACATTCATTGATTCTTATTAACATTGAAGATTTATCCAATGGCATGATATCATGATCTTTCATCTATAGGATAAAAATTTCTAATGTTATGTTATTATATCTTATGATTATTTTATGATTGATATCTCCCTTGTTAACCCTTATTGAGGATCTATGTTCCCCATTTTATATGTTTCTTCTCTATATTGAATGAAAATTTGTATTAATTATGATTTTTCCTAAAGGGCCCCATATAAGATGAAATAAGTGGGAGATAATAAAGAAGTCTTAATAAATAGTTCTTTCTATTTCATAGCTTCTATAAAATAATATAACTATACAGTCATATTGTAGATTTAATATAAATTTTAATGAATTTTCTTCAACATTGAAGTTGTATTAATGTATGTAAATTATTCATCATAATTGTTGGTATCAACGAAATGGAATATTTTACTTTTTAAAAATAGGATGAGAAATCATTAGTACGAACCAAAATGATAGGTCAAAGTATAGGGTAAAATCCTAGTATTTTAGAAATTATCATGAATAACCTAGGATAAAACCTAATATGTCCCGAATTTAAGTTGTATTCTTTATTATGTGGTATTCCCATTGTGATTAGTGTTTCTAACACTATGATTATTAGATTTATTAAATTGTATTACATTAATGGTATCTCATTAATGCTAAATACGACGCGGAATGTAATGATTATCCACATGATTAACCAAATGTTATGGTATATGGAATATAAAATAGTGTAGTTATGAACAAAATACTACCTTAAGCTATAAATCATTAATAACATCCAAACATGGATAAGATGGAACAATAATCTTTTGATTCATTCATGAGGCATCATCCATCTTCTATAAGTGAGTCTTTTTATCCTTTAGTGTCTAAACAATCGATCATTAGAACTAGAATTTTTTTTTTCAGTTATTGAATGTATTAGAACATCATAACTTCATCTTAACGATCTATCATTTTCATTGTGAAGCAGATCAATGGTGGAAACATATCAAGGATTCCAGCCAAAGAGATTAAATTGAATCATTATAATGGGATGAGTTCAAGGAATTATTTTTCAAGAGGTACTTTCCTCATATTTTTCAAAAAAATATATAGAAAGAGTTTCTTGGACATATGAAAAATGACATTAAATACATTGGTACCAAAGAAAAATAATTACAAGACCTCAAAGTTATGCTTATGGAGTTATTACCCAACCTGAGAGTAAAATTTATTGATACATTAGTATTGTAAAATCGTGGCTTATAAGGGAATTAATCATTAGTAACATCATAAGAAATAAAAAGTCATTTGATGTTCTCTCAAGGTTGAGATGGTTATTGGAGTAACCCTTCAATCCTATGGGTTTTATAATAAGATAAAAATGGAATTCAAGGGAACATTTAAAAACCACACTGAAAAAGATATTTGTTTTCACTTATGATCAATGTGTGGTAGGAAACGTGGATGAAATTTTCATAAAGGGACTGTCAAATGATTTATTTTTTGAAAATAAGTCCACCATGTAGTTGAATGATGATGTCATGGGAAAAAGATATCAACTGGTATGAATAGAGAAAAGGATACAAATAATTCACCTCATACACATCAATGATTCGTGTTAAAGGAAATTATCCCTTATGCTAATCATTTTCTTAATTCAATTTTTATTTATGATGATCAATGTTAGAAAACTCTTAACACTTGAGTAAAATGAAACTCACATGAGATCACTATATAAGATGTGGAGAATGATAATGATGTAGTGAAACATACACATGAAATCCACTCTAATGTATAAAATGTTTTATTAGATTATCTATCCACCAACTCTTTTATTTTCAAAGAATATTATAAAGGAATCACTATATTACCTCATCAATTATATGTTGAGTTGGCTGTGACAAATCCTAACAACTCAACAGTCACATAAAAAGATTATAATTCTATTACGTTTCATGTCTGTAGAAAAATTGATTCTTAAAAATATTTTGATCCTTCCTAAAGTGGGATTTGTTATTATTCTTTTCATGGATCTTATTTCTCTATAGGGTTCTCATATCAATTTTCAAGGAATGGAAGTCACATTTTATATTCCATATCAATCTATTATCATCTCTCGACACAGGGATGAATATAACCACATGGTAGGGATTTCATCCATCTTGTGGGTTGTGATCCTTATAAATGATGGATATATATCTCAAATGGTTAGGTAGAAACATAGAATTAATAATACACCCATTGTATGTGAGTTTGATTATGTTTTCGCAAAATAATTACCAGGTCGTCCCCCAAATTGTGATGTTGAGTTTTCAATAGAACTAATAACATGTGATATTTCTATTTCGATTAATCCATATATAATAGACCAAATTGAATTTAAATAATTGTGTAATCATATCCCTGAAAGTCTTATTAATAGATTCATATGCCATATAGCATTACCCTGGGTGCACCTATTCTGTTTGTTATAAATATAGATGGATCAATGACACTATGTATTGATTATCGAGAACATTACAAGATAACTATCAATAAATGATATCATCTTCCCCACATTGATGTCCTATTAGACCAACTATGGGGAGATCAATACTTCCTTGTGATTTATTTTGGTCAAGATATCCTCAATTAATGCTAAAGAAGGAGGATATAGTAATGAAAAATTTCTGTATATGATATGGAAACTATGAATTTAAATTTATTCCTTAGGTCTTAGTGACTGTGCAGCTAGATTCATGGATATAATGAATATAGTCTTTAGATACTATCTTGATCTGTTTTTGGGAGTGTTTATAGACAATATTCTTCTATATTCAATGAAAATTGAAGAGGATAACGATCCCTAGATAATTGTAATAAAGGCCCTAAGAAAGGAGAAGCATTATGAAAAATTTACCAAGTGTGAATTTTGGAATCAAAGAGTTCCATTTTTGGTTACCTAATCTCAATATATGGGATATCTATATATCCATCAAAAATATATGTTATAGAATGTTAGCTATGACCAACAATTGGAACTGAGATCCAATGTTTTCGTGGTTTTTCATGATAATATCTATGATTTGGGAATCATTTTTCAGGATTATTATGTCTACTCAATAATTTTACTCAGAATGGATTTATGAACATGTGGACCAAGGAATGTGAATGGAATTTAAATGTGATAAAAACAAGGCTACCCAGTGCAACTATTCTTACAATACATTATAGGGTAGAATGCATTGTGAACTATAGTGATTCCTCCAAAAAGTGGATGAGATGTGCTCTCATGAAATATTTTATGGTGATAGCTTATGCCCCATAAAAATTGGATATACATCAGGAAAATTAACCAATTCAAGATTTGGAGTTATCTATGGTAATATTTTCACAATAGATATAGATGCATTATCTTTATTGTGAATGGTGTGATATTTATAATCATAATAAAAGATTAGTGTATATTTTTACACAAGAGGATGTGAATATACATCAATGAAGACGGTTTGATTTGATTAAAGATTATGAATTCTTAGTACATTACCAAATTGTGAAAGAAAACAAGGATTCATATGGTTTTATTTGAAAATACCATGTTATCCTATCGATGATAAGGATACAAAAAGATCCAATATTTATAGATTTGAAAATGATAAATCATTAAATTTTAATGTAATGGTAGAATGATTTCCATTCTAAATTGAATGTTCATCCATATATACAAGTGAGGATTATGAATCCATAGTATAAAGATGTAGATCTATAGAAGAATATGAGAAATTTTAATAAATTCAATCATTATTATAATGGAATAATAAGGATTAAGAATCGGGTTTGTATTCCTAAAATACAAGAATTAAATAAAGTGATGTTTAATGAGGCTCATAGTCCAACATTCTATTTTAATCCTAGAATAAAAAAGATGTTCATAGTCCTGAAATAGTATCTGACATGGGATGGCATGAAATGAGTTGTTTCCGAATATGTCTCTTGGTGATTGGTTTATCTTAATGTTATGTCAGATAGGAAAAAATCTATATGAATGTTACCACCATTAACCATACCGAAATAGAAATGTGAAGACATCACTATATACATTGTCATTAGACATCAAAAAACATCTAAGGAACATAATTATATATGGGTTATAGTTGATCTAATTTCAATTTTGGTACACTTAATTTCTATTAGAGAGTATTTGTCTCATGATCATCTTTACATAATATATGTAAAATAAGTGGTAAGATAACATGGAATAAAAAATTCCATTATATATGATTGTGATATAAGGATTAATTCAATGTTCTAGAATTGTGTTCATCATGATCTTGAAAAAGAGTTGTTTTTTATCTTTTTTTACCATCCTCAGACATGCAGTTAGTCTTAGAGGGTAATTCAAACACTAGAAGGCATAATGAGATCATTATATATGGATTTCAAATGTTATTGGGATCAATGCCAACCTTTGGAAGAATTTTTATAAGATAATATCATTCACTAATGGATTCATAATCCTCCTACTAAATCCCTCTATGGATATAAGTGTAGAACTACAAAATTCTTAGGATTTAGTTAGGGTAAAAAAGTGATTATCTCACGAACTTGTTAATTAAATGATAGAAAAAGTCAGATCTATTCGACTACACCTAAAAGCATCTCAGAGGAGAAAGAAAATTATGATAATAATCAAGGAAAAGATCTATTGTATGAAGTGGGTTAAATGATGTTTCTACAAATATATCCCAAGAAGAGATTAATGAAATTTGGAAAGAAGGGAAATTATAGCCCTATGTATGTTAGTCAATTTGAAATTATATATCTCGTTGAGAAGGTATCTTATAGACTTGAGCTTCCACCAAATATATCCCATTATCATGATGTGTTACATGTATCTATCATGAGAAATTTCATACCTGATCATTCACATGAACTAAAATCAGAAGTCATTCCATTGGAGACAGGTCTTATTTTATAAAGAACAACAGATCGAGATTGTAGATTGTAGAAAAAATGTTCTGTGAAACAAGAACACTCACATGGTTAATGTTTTGTGGCAGAACCACCAATTTAAGGAAGCTACATGCGAACTAGAGGATATGATGAGGTAGTGATATCATCATATTTTTGTATCCTATAGAATGATTTTTATGGATAAGTACAATTAATTGGGGGTATAATGTAACACGATGATGTTTTTACCAAATATTTTCCTCCAAATAATCTAAATTCTTTAGTGGATTTAATTATATAAAAAAAATTATTTTAAGAAGACAAAATTATTCCATTAGTATAAAATCACTATATTAATATATCCATTAAGTTATCGATAATAAATTTAACTAACTTATGAAAATGTATGGGGAAGTCATTTTATATGTATTGCTTATGAATGATAAAAAACAACAATATATTTTTATTTTTTGAATTAATAAATTTGTTAAATTACTATTAGTAAAAAAAATTAATTGAATATTTCTTTTATATACTTAATAATATAATTATTATTTTCATCCAACAGATATTTTTAACTTAGTGTATGAATAAACCTTATTTGATGTATAATCACCTATATTTATCAAAATGGAAATTTTCCACCTTTTAAGAGAAAACAAATTATAAATTAATATATTTATACATTAATAAAACTTATATGAGAAAATAATTATGTTTTTTAATATAGGGATATAAAAATTTACTTTGGGTGAAACCTTAAAATATTTTGGAAAAATTTCAAATTTTAATGAATAGTAAAAATACAATAAATTTTATTAGAAAACCAATTTTTCCATAGAATTAATTTGTGGGGTTAAATTATAATATTAAATCTTATTAATGTACAGTTACAATATATTATTATCATTAAATATAATGTATGTAACTAGAATTATTTTTACTATGAATTTATATAGATAAACGATTGAATATTTTCCAATGTTTTAACATTTAATACATCTTCTCTCTTCCCAACAATATGATTAATTTTTAATTATTGAATAAAAAAAATTTCTTAATTTCTAAAAATGGATGTCATATTTATCATATGTAGGTCCAAATTATTTAAATGTATTAATATTATTTTTTCGAATTATGACCAGAATCTTCAGTAATTTTTATATATATAGTATATAAGTAAATAGGGTATTTAATGATACGAATATGATATTAACATTTACTGTAACACATGTTATTAAATTATAGTATGAGTCTGTTTTAACCTAAATCATCATTCGGTAGAAATGGTGTCCTCGGGAATCCTCTTGGATGTGGTTGGGATATATAATTTATATTTATTTAATTAAAAGTTATATATATCTAATGTTTTGTTAACTAAATAAATTTTTAAATACGGTTATATTAATGTTTAATTAAATTATAAATAATCATTTGAAATAAAATTCCTTTTTATGTGACATTATATTTTATAGTTAATTTTTTTGATATAAATAATTACCCTAAAGACTTAATCATTGATCATGTAAAAATAAATTAATTGATGATAAATTAATAAAAAAAATTATTTAAATACTAATAACCATAAAGAGACTCAAAAACATGATATAATTTTATTGGATAAGTATATACCCACCATAAACATCTATTATTCTAGTTATTGACCATATTGATTTTTATAGAAGAGATTTTGAGACTTATATTATTTTATTTAATATGATGTTAAAGTAGTCACTTTAATTATGTAATAAGTATAACATTTTCAATAGTTGGAATTTCTACATGATAAATTCATTTAAAAATATCCTTCTGATATCTAGTAGATTTACCTTTGTCATATAAATTTTTTAATTTTTTATTAAAAAAGTAAATATATTGAATAATTACACAGAATTGATGTAGTAATTGTTTTATTAATCGATATAACAAATAAATGTTTTTAAAATTATTAAAAAAATTATTGGTTGTAATTAATATTTCTAATTAATTTTCGAGATAAATATTACCAATTATAAATATTATTAAATTTCTATTTCATAGGCAACTTGCAATATTAATACATTTAAAAATAAATGAATTAAAAAGTTTCAAAATCGACAACATTGATTTTTTATCTAAATAATGATTTATTTAATATTTTAAAAATCATAAAACAATTTTAAAAGGTATATAATTTTTATTTCTTTGGTCTATAATGCTCTAAGGATTTTATTTATTATCTATTTGATATCAAATAAGTATATATTTCACCCTTTAAATATTTAAATATATGTCATCCTAGTTAAAAATAAAATATAATAACTTACTGTTAATTTAAATTATAAGGTTTAAATTGATATAAAAAATGTCTATAATATATGTATTGATGATATTAAAACCTCATATAATCTCATAATAATTTTTTTTTAATTTTGGAGGTTTTTGGATGTAGTTTGATGTTATTATAAATTAATATTTTGATGGTTCAAAAAAACCCCTACATCAATTATAAAAGGTATCCTCCTCCCTCACCACATCCCAAAAATTTGAGACTTCAATATCATCCATCCCAATATAGTGTCTCTTATCAACTCAACTAGTTAAATTTTATAGGTTTTGGTATTCTTTGAATACAAACTCCACTTCTCTAATAAGATATTTAGAGAAATCACATTGAAGATGAGGTAATCTTTTCTAATGATTCTGTCAAAAATATTTCTTCATCATCATTATATTCATTATTTGTTTCATTATATTTTATTAACTCTAGTATAACTTATAAAATGGATAATCTATTATGATTATGGAACAACAATAACCCACTTTCCATCTAACTTATAAAAATCAAAATCATCACGCCTGCGTACATATGGCATATCGTCTCCACAACGTGGTGTAATATATTTTTCAAGATCACCATTATTGGTTAGCTATGATGATAAAAATAATAAATATATACAATTTTTATAACACTATATTCATTCTGAAATATTATAAAATATTCACTTTAATACAATTTTATAATTATGGAATTGATATCGTCACTCATGAAAATATACAACCTATCATCTCCATTGTAATATGTGATTCATTAAACATGATATTCATTAAATTATGATTATATAATTGTATATAATGAATAAATATGATATATATAATGATTATATCATTCTAGGATGATATAAATATGACCTGTGAAGGATAACTAGAACTCATTCGATAAAATATGTATAAGACATTTAAGTAGTTAATAGTCAAATGACAAGTAATAATGAATTTTTTTTAAAAAAAATGGATGATTATATGATCATATAAGATATCATAAAAAATTAATATGATTCTAAATTAATTCAATGAAATTATTTAATTCATCAAACATGAGGTTTAAAAACATACAGAGAAAATATCACCCTAACTGGAAATGATTAATTTCACAATAAATAATTATTTACTTGAGTATAGTAATCATCCATGTACAAGTTTCATATATATGATATATTATTTTATTCTTCTAAAAATATTTACAGTTAATTTTACCCATTTGTGAATCTTTATTAAACATTATGAAAGGAATATATTTTCATTATTCGATATGAGGTACTTTTTGTTTTTTATAGAAATGGTACGAGGATAGTGTTTATAAATTATATGTAATGAATAGACTTTTATGTATTCAGAACACCATATTTCATGGAAGATTCATCTACAATATTTTATGTATTTTTTAAAATAAATTTTTTTATTAACATTCATGGCATTTTAAGAAAATAAAATGTTTTTGAAGAAGAATGGTTATTTTCTTCATGAATTAATTTCATGTGTTCAATCAATTTATTATCCTTTGATGATTGAATGATTTGAATAGTTTGTGTTTCAAGTATACTATCACTAATATTCTAATGGTTTTCTGTTGTTTTTTATTGAAATGTACTTATCAAATCCATTTGTTTTACATGGATTATGTCATTGTGGATTGATGTTTAAAAAACCCACTTTATTCCTTAGGTTATATTATGATCGATGATTTATGTTTTTCTGGAACAAAAAATAACGATTTCCTTATAAGATGTGTGGGACATGTATATATATCCAATGCACTGGGTAAATATTTATATTTTATGATATACACATGTATGTAATGGTAAATTATCTCTTATTTGTAATATAAGGCGGGAACGAGGGGTGAAATTAGTTCAATAATGTTATTTTTCCATTATAATTGTCTTGGAAAATAGATAAGACTAATATGAAATTCTTTTCTTTTCTTATGTGTATTCCACAAAAAGACATGTATAATGTTATGAATTTTATGATTAAATTCATTAGTTTTTATAAACATTCATGATTTATCCAATGGCATGATATAATGATCTTTCATATACATGATAAAATTTCAAATTCTATGTTGTTATATATTATGGTTATGATATGATTAATATCTCCCTTGTTTACCCTTACTGAGAATCTTATACCACGATTTCATATGTTTCTTTTCCCCATGTCATGATGATGGTTTTTATTTAAGATATGTAAAAAATAGGTCTAGTGATGATGATATATGTGTGGGATAATAATGTTGTCTTATGAACTAGTTGTTTATGTTACCATGTTTCTAAAAAAATGTACCTATATGGTGATGTCTTGGGAATATTATATTTTATAATAAATATTAATCATATTTGATGTAAAATAAAAGTATATAAATTATGGGTAATTATACAATGGGTATTAAAGACTGTTGGATGGGGCTAGTGAGGTAAGCTTTCATAAAGATTGATTAATTGTATTCAAAAATCTAAGAATGTGTTTGAGTCACTCAATAGTGAGTGTTATTATAATATTTTTGTCGAATATTGGGTTCATTAGTGAATCATAACACATTGTTTCATTTTGTATTTGGATCATACATTATATGAGTGTTTTTTTGAAGTCCTTGAGTAATGTATGCAGTTATGAGTATGTTGTGGCCTAATGGGGATTTAATCAGATGCGGAATTATAGGGAGGTCCTAGACCACTTGATGACATGTGATGATCATATGATTAGTCGTGACATTGGAATTAGATGAGTGGTGGTGTTATTCATCAGAAATATCTCACCATAATCCATGTTTAGAGATAATCATTCGAAATATATTTACACCATCATTGAAATGATGATAAAGAAATAGGTATATTATTAGTTTCCATAATGTATTTTGGTTGGAGTAGGAACCACATGGATGTAAATCTATTAGAGTGGTGTATTTGGAGTTATGTTATAGAAAATAAACCTTTATCCATATAATGGAGAGTTCTTTGGGAAGGACAAGAAGTTAGAGAATAATGTGCTTATCATCCGCAAAAACTAGGGATTTGTAATATTTGATTTTTTTGTTTAATGATTGAGAGTGATACGAACATGTCCATTTCCTATGATGGAAGTTAATTTGATGTGGGATGGGTGATTGTGTTTTTTGAATAAGGAAACAATGAAACACCAATGGTAGAGAGTTATGTATCGATTTCAAAGATATGAACCTTGTGTTGGATGTGTCTTACATGTTTGGATATAAACATGGAATGGCCATGGTGTCATTTTGATTATTGTATAATACCGTTGTTACATGTGTTTAACTTCCATTAGTAATTTTAATGGGAAATCAATGTGGCAGATGATAAATCCAAGTGTTGTATTTTTTTCTTAGGGTGGTACTAGAAGGTAGTTCGAGTATGGAAAACAATGTGTTTATTTTGGTGATTGTGGAATGACTATAGATTTGAGGGCCAAATTGTTATGTTGGATGGATATAGATTGAATTATGGAGATATGAGATTTGTAAATGACTTGTGTATATAGTGGTAACAATATTTTAGGTATGGTTGGATTTTCCCAATGTTTGAGGTTTTAGGTATCAAAATATGGAGGATATAGGTTTGACCTTGTAGTGGGGGACACCATAACTCAATGAAAGGTCATAGAAACACGTTTTTCATTTATTAGTTTAATGATATTGGGAAGTTGAAATCGTGGTGTTCTGGTTTTCTTACGGGTGTTATCTCAGGATTTAGTCAGGTTAAGCGCCTTGTGTTGGTTGTTTCAACCAATAGTGTTCTAGACAATCAAATGTTGAAAAATTATATTGGTTAAAATATTTTGACTAACGTTTTATGTGAGGTGTAGTTGGAGAAAAACTATGAATTGTAGAGGATGAAATGTTATATGGTATGGAGTTTCTAATATCCTACTTCATGATGGATAAATAATTTTAAGTGAATATAAGTCTTCATTTATATACAAGTAAAATATTAAATTTAGGTTGGGAATGAGATTCATGGCTTTAAAATGACTCATGGTCCTATTTTTAGATGAATAATGATACTAGATTGGTAGCGTAGTTGTTCAGATTATCTATGGAGGCATCAGGTTGAGTTTAATAAGTTATGGGGTTTTTTTAAAATGTTGCATTGTTTAGTGTGTATTTTTTTTTTGAAAAATCGGGTATCAACTTTATTATAGTGATTTTTATATTTAAATTTAAACTATGAATGGTTTGGTTTTATGGTCATTGATTTGATTATGGTAACATGTGTGAGGAAAATGAGGAACCATGTGGGGGTGATGAAGGTCTGATACATGATGCACTGGATGTGCATTATTTCATACAAACCATTCTCCTTGTTTTACATGGGAGGTAGTTCTAGTAGCATGGGTGGTAAATGGTTACTTATACTATATTGAAATAATATAATAATCTAGGGGTAATGTAATGAATGGGTATTCATGGTTGTTTTATGTTTCGTTCAACCGTGTTTCCAAACAATTCCAGTGGTGTCCTTGGATAGATCCAACTACATGGCTAGGGAACTTTTTGGAAAATCTTGTGTCCAAATTGTGAGAATGCCCAAATTTCATTATAATCATGGATCTTATAGAATAATTATCTTTTTTATACCTTTACTCCACTAATCCATTTTTATGAACCATTGATTTCCCAAACCCCTTCCCACCTTCTATTATTGTGTTGTGGGATAGGGTGAAATCATGGTGCTCCTTGGTTATTATGTGAGTTGGACCCTCTCGTAGTTTCCATTAATACTATTAATCTTCCACTATAATTTATGGATTTTCCATCTTAGGTGTCTCTAAAAATTCCACTAAACCATCATGGAATTTTCCTTTTCACCGGGGAATTTTGGTTGTCCTAGGTAGTTGTTATCTTAATATGGATTCCACATGTAGTTGTATGGTGTTTTATCAAGGTATGTGTCCATTGAATATTTTCAACGGTCCATAAAAGTGTTCTAACATTATTATTATTTTATTTCGTATCAAATATTATGTATTTTCATGCTAATAGTTTAGAATGTATGTTTTATTCCCTTCAAGGTGATTTCTTGGCACTTTTATAGTATTTTACTAACACGATTAGTTTTACGACATTATTCAAAATTGTGTTTTGTTTAAATAATTAATTAAAAATATAATAAATATTTAATTTCGATTTCATGGTATGGGAAATGATCCATGGTGATGGATATGAGAATGTTTTCATGAAAATAGGTTTTGAATGTGATTTTATAGGCCTTGGTAGGGTAATCGTACTTTAAAAATGTGATGGAAATCATCTGTAATATGATAGAAGACCTAAGAGATATACTTATATTCATAATAAATGATCTATATGTGATTTTCATTCTATTTTATAGAGGGCATGTTTGTTATGTTTTCTCTCATGCATTAATAAGTTATTTTCAGCCTTAGATTGGTACCATGGACCATATACGGATCCTATTAGATCTATGGAGATGTGAGTAAAAAACTATAGAATTCCATGGGTGTCTGGAAAATTATAAATACATTTTTTAGGTGTTATGTGTTTAAAAATATATCATTGAATCTATGAAATTTATTCAAATATGTACATTACGTTTTGAAATGTGTTTGATGAAAATAGGGAAAAGTGTGTTTTGAGATGATCTATATTTATAAATTAGTTGTCACCGCAAGAAAATTTTAAATCGGTTTGGAATAAATTTGAATTGTTCTGTTAAAATGAGTGTTTGTGGACTCTTGAAAAGGTTTTCATGGAATATGGGTTCCTTGTTCGATGTTATATTTTTCAATGGTATTTCCCCATGTGAAAGGGTTGTTTCCAAATATTTGATGGAAATATTTTATTGTGTAGTTTATTGACAAGTGAGAAAATGTTCTATTTTATGATATATTTCTATTGAAATTTTTAATAGAAATTGTTAATAGGGTGTTTTTTATTATTAAATGGTCTGAAGATAATATAACAAGTACCTGCAAGTGTAAAATTTGAAATGGTTAACTTGTGATTTCGGTAATATATGATGATAATAAAGGTACTAGTTTATAATGGAATTGTTTTTTATGGTAAAAATGATGTGTTTAATCCAATATGAATTAATGGAAAGAATCTCTATGTTTATAGTCCTCTGAATAATTGTTTTTCAATTCTCGGATAAAGCTTAACTACTTGGTTTAGTGTATATTTCTTAGAAAAAGTATTAAAACTCCAAAACTCGTGGTTATAGAAATTGAATTTCATGGCATGGATGGGAAGATCGTACAAGATGTTCCATGTCCTGATACGATTCATGGAATGATGCTATGTATTTTCCAACATGGGAAATAAACTATGTGATGATATGAAATGTCATATGATTCCCATTTCGATTCCAAAAATGATTCTTTGTGTTTGGTGACTTGTGACATGTAGGTTGGTAATATAAATCTTAACGTTTGAGTCCCAGTTGGATTCACGAACTAATGGTCAATTATTCTAGAATTGTTCCTAAGTAGTTAATATGTCCAAACATGATATACCACACGCAGATTGGATTCATTGAAAGAGGATCATATATTTCCATCCAGTGACCTATGTGTTGTGAGGATCATATGATAGCCTTTGGATGATATGTTTTTCTTAAAATGAATTACATTTAAAATTATGAATAAAGTTGAATAATTGATCATTTTCAAATAATTGATCATATATTATTTAACATATTTTCTATAATAATACTTTTTTAACACATACACTATCATATAGACTAGAGTTATATTTAGACATAATCGGTGTTGGACTAACATGATTTACTCAAACCTTGCTCATGCTATTATTTCACTTCGACACTAAATAAATGATTAAATTTTTTTCAGCTAGACATTTTGGCTGGGGCCCGGTTGATTATTGTTGTTCGACTAGGATTTTTTTTCTGGTATATGATGAATAGATGGGATTGGCTGAGTGATTTATTATAGCCTATTGGTATTCTCCATTATTTTGCTATGTTTCGTAACTATCTCATAGGGTGGGGTTTTAATCTATGAGTTGTCCATTCATGCCTTTATTGAATTTCATTTTATTACATCATACATTATTTTTAGTTTATTTATTCTTTGTCTCTATTTTATATGGATGATTTTTGATAATTAAATTTTTAATTTACACTTTTATATGTGGGTATAGTATAATCACTGATCCACATTGACCATGACACTAGTTACCACCATCTATAATATGAATAAAAATTCTTGGTATCATGTGGTGGTCTAGATCAGGTCACTAGTTTTGCCATTCATGGAAAGGGGTGTTACAAATCATTTATATAAGATGAATATATTTCATAAAAAATTTACTGCAATAATACTTTGAATCTAATTTATATTGTGATTCTACGAATAATACTTGGAATGACAATGATTAGGTATAAGAGTTAACATAAATGAAAAATAATTTACCAGTTGTGGATTGAAATTCATTATTCTATGTATGACATATTTATTAATGAAAAAATAACATAATAAAATATATTAAGTATTTTTTATTGTTTTCCAAAATTTAATGATCTTCAATTCTAAAATTATAATTATAGTACAATAATTTAAAAAAAGTAATTTCTATTTAAATATAATTATCAACAAGAAATGAAATTTAATATTTTATTGTGGGATTTTACAAAATTCATATAATTAATTAAAATTATAGAAACACATTATTCATATTAAAAATATATAATATCTGAATAATCATGACAAATTAAAAAAGTTATAAGGCATCAGAATATTGATATTTTTTTGAAATAAAATTATATATAAATTTCTTGTCATAAATCATTCATCTGATCATTTTTTCTCGCCACCAATAAGCAAGTAAAAAATATATTTGAATATTTCTTTCCTAATATTTCTCAAATATTTTCAATTGGTAATTAATTTTATATATTTGAATTATTCTTTGGATCCTTGATGTTAAAAATTAATTGTATTGAAACTTTGATCAATTTTTTATAATGAACCAAAAGTATACCATACTTTATCTACTATATTTAGATTGGTTTTCATTTTAATTCACTACCAAATCCTATTTAGATATTTACTTTTTGATATTTTATTCCTAACCCTTATATAATAATCCCATATGTTATAATGGGGACACTTTTACATAGTATCAATTTTTTATCAATATAAAAAACTAAAGGTAAAACATGATTTCTTTTATTAAATATCATTATGACATTAAAATTGAATTATTAATTTTTTAACCAATACTAAATATTTATAAATAATAATTTGAAACATGGGAATAGGATAGTAATCTACGTAGGGGATATAAAAATATAAAAACTAGATTAGTTCATGAATTTTTTTAAAAAATACATTTATGAATAAACTTCACTAATTAAAATGTCCATTTTGTTACCCAGAAAGCCACCATCTCTAGGAAAACATTTTCATAAATGATTTTATATAAAATATTTAATGAAAAATTAAAGTCATAAATGCTATTTCGAATCGTGAAAACTCATAAATCACCTTTTCCAAAAGATATAGTTTTCAACCATTTCAAGTATAATATAATTCCCCTATCCTTATGACATCATTATATTTCCATGAAACCCCAATTTATTAAGAACTAAATTTTGTATATATCTTGTGAAATAATTTTCATATCATTTTTTATTACACATAGAAAACACTCTTGGTAATTATTGGATAATCATTGTAGTAATATTCGAACGAATCAACATGGTTATACGTGTAATATATGCATAAAATATTACAATAATTAGTAAGAACAAATATAATCAGGTAAATCCATCCAACGACCAAATTAATTAGAAATAGATAACATGTTAACCCAACGATATTATATAATGTACCTATACATAATAATAAATAATTCCCAATAATAATAGTATAATAACAACGCATAATAATAAATAATTCCCTATAAATTATTTAGAGAATCCAAAAATAAAATCATGACTATGGAACTTGGAAAACAATTTGTCATCATTTATTAAAAAATATAATATTTCATTTTCATTTTTGAAAAATAACTATAATATTACAAAAAACAAATAATTATTTTTGAATGAAATCTAAATACAGACAGAATTTTATTTTATGTAAATTAATATAAATATAAATAATCTATAAATTTATTTAAAAATTACTAACATAGAAGAAAGTAATTTCAAGGGAAACTACAATTGAATACTTTTAAAAGGTAGTATTTTCATTGAGCCTTGCATATCTTATAAATTTATTTATTATTGTATAAAAATCATAATATATTTATTTAATTACATGGGAACCATTTGAATATTTTTTTATTTAGTTTATTTTACCTCTTATTATTATTTATTTCATAAATCAATTAACCAAATTGTCATTGGATGTTTAGATGTTATTTGTCTCATATGTACAAAATCGGTTTTGTTAGTCAATAATGGTCAAATTGCCCATTATACCATCATCACAAAATAATAGACCTAAAATAAATCACTTTTTTTATTCATTAATTACTATTTCACAACATTTCACAATATTTTCTTATCAAAATGGAACAATGTTTTAATAATGTATGTGTTACATCATACGTTCACATGAGTTACTATTCCTCTATCAATGGCCATACTAGAAAAAAGGAAATTAGTATTTAAAAACTATAAAATTATAATAATATTATAATTATGATATTTTTTCCCCATTCATATTTATTTATATCATCCTTTTTATGTAGTGATTCAAATGGATTACATCGCTGCATGGAGATGGGAGTCCATACGTACACGCAGATGACATTATCAGTTTTAATTGAATGGAAATATTAGAAAGTTAATTATATATTATATTCAAACATTGTTAAATATTTATTTAATATACTATTTTTACATTAAAACCATCATTTTATCAAGTCATGAGAGAGGTTGATGGAAAATTAATTACTTTGGTTTGTGAAGTGGCAGTCTGCCGTACACAAAAATAATGGTTCTGTTTACCATTTGATGGAAAATAATTTTAATAACTATTTTAAAAGATAATTAAAAACAAATAATTATATTTAATATACAAATTTTTATATACAATCATGGTTAAAAAAACATTTGAATTAGGATTAAGAAAAAATAAGACTAAAACAAGCAGTTAAAAACAATGCCTTCTTTTTGGAAAGTATATTATTACTAACACCGTAACACATAATTGGATAGAATTTTCTCAAAAAATCTATAGAAGCAGGGGTAGATTATAGGTATATAATTGTTCAGTTATATTTTTAAAAATTTGTTTCTAATTGGTGATCTTTTATAATAAAGGGGAAGGTAACACATTGAATTTTTCAAAATATTATATTAATATTAATTACTTTTCAAATCCATGTTGATAAAAAATAAATTATTTAAAACATATAATTATGGTGAATAAAAATAATATCATTAAAAAAATATATTGTTTTTTACTATGTTTTTATCATTGTATTTTGGTTTTCATACTTTTTTTTATCAATTTGACAATTGCCACAATATTAAAATTGTTTATATTTTAAGGGTTAATAATGTTACAATAAATTTGAAAATAGAATATATATTCACCATGGATAATTTTATAAACCATAGCCCATGAATTTCTATGAATATAGAATATTTATAAACATTATATTATTTAATAAAATACAATTTTCATATAATATTAATAATTTTATTTTTTGAACTAACCATTTACATTTAGTTTTTTTATCATTGAGACAACTGATGAATAGAATTATAATAAATTAAAATATATATAATATTTTATAGTTGTATAATTAATTTTTTATCACATTAAGACATTATAATTATATTATATGTAATAGTTATAATATCATTTTTCCATTTATTATGTAATAACTTAGTTTGTGTTTTGAATGATTTTAAGGTAATTTTACCTTTAAAGAAAATTTAAAAAAAATATGATAATGATAAATTATATTTTTTCAAATTTTAATTTTACAACAAAATATCACCTTCATTTATTCTAGTGATAAATTTATTATATTGAATAATAATCCTTGTGATAATTTTTTTAATTCTCTTAAAATAAAAAAAATTAAATATTTTATTCACATCCAAATAGAATGAAAATGACATATAATAGAATAATTGATGATTATAAGATATATTTAATCGTCTAATAAAATTAATGGAATTCATTGGGACATTTAATAGTCTATATCATTTTTTTATAATTAATTAATCTCATTACCATTTACTGTGAAAAAAATAACAAATGTTGTTATTCATATTAACAGAAAATAAACGATAAATATTATGAAAATTTGGACATAGTGATTCCATATATAGAATAAATATTTTAAAATTGAAATAAAATAAGAGGTATGATTTAACATAACAATAAACTAGATAGTTACAAGGAATACATGTTTCTCAATAGTACGATATTTTTTAAATATAAAATGTATTTATACTAAATTTTGTTACATTCTTAGTCTTAAAACCCATTAGTGGACAATTTGTTTAAAAAATTTAAAAAAATTATATAAGAAAATTAAAAATAAATTTTACAATATAAATACATTAATGTATAATATATATTTCATTAAATATGAGTATTTATCACTATTTAGTGAACAATTAAAATATTTATAAAATTATAAAAAATTTATCTTAAAATATTATTAACATAATTATTTCAAGAAAATAAATCTAAAAAATTTATATTAATTAATTTTAAAATTATTATTTTAAATAAAACTATATAATAAAACAGTTTAATAAAAATAATTTCTTTTTCATTTTGGATAAATAAAATGAATTCAATTATATATTATATGAATAATAATAAATTTGAAAATAGATTATTCTATCCTGACCAGAGATGTTTCAATATTCAAAAAATTTAAAAAAAAGCTCATAATTTTATACACCAATTATATAACCAGGGATGTATTTCCACCATAGTATTTTCATGTTACCATGTTTCTTATTTAAACTATTTTAGTTTTTTCAATATATCCTTAACCTGATGAATAATTATTTTGAGAAATAATTTATATTTTTTGTGAAAAATATCAATATGGTATTACAAATATGAAAATTTAACTTCTAACTGTGATAATTAAAGTCTCAAAAAATATATTAATCTATCAATTACATACTTAACCTAGAAAAATTAATAACATTGTATACTTCATATGCACATGGTGTAAGGGCTACTTGATAAAAAATCATACAATTTTTTCTATAATTTTAAATCGTCTTATGATTCATGGACATATATTCCCAATTTTATAAAAATGCACATCAAATTTATATACATATAAATAATGAAAAACATGATCACCTATAATGAATAAGAGATCATTCCCCTGGCTATTTGTGTTACATTCCTACCTGTACTGAGGAATCCTCACCTATTAATGAATTACCTTCAATGTCGCAACGAAATTCAATACCAATTTAATTTCATAAACATCCATTCCCCAAATTCATTCAAAGAAATCTATTTTCAAATGTAACATTCGGAATTGTGATTCAAAATATTTGATTTATATATTTTAATGAAATATATAATTATAATAAAACTGAATTAATGAAATGTGTTGATCCCAAACTCTAGGTTCATCCATTGAACATGAAAGAATTATGTACTCCAAGGTATGGGCTTTTTACTAAGATTTCCTTCAACAATTGGACGTAAATATAAACTAAAATTGGAAATCCAAGTCACCTTACTCTATCATTTATATAAATTTTATAATTTTGTTCTAAGTATAGTGTATCATTATTGGGAAATAAATTCATTGATTTAGATATCAAATCACCTGTAACAAAAACTACATAATTAACTCATGATGTTTTAGGTAATCCCTCAATGAAAACGATACATATATTTTCATATTTCCACTTTTGAAATGGTAAATGATGACATGATCCCTTTTATATTTTACAAATATATTTATCATTTTGAAATGTAAAATATTTTATGTTATAATATGTAGTATATTTTTTAATACCCCATCACCAGAAATACTCCCCTACAACTTCATAAATCTTTGTAATCATAGAATAAACATAATATTATGGATTTTGACCTTTACATGACAATACTATATTCATTTTAGAATTAAAATGCACACATAATCTCTTTCCAAATATAAAAAAATGTTATGTAATAACAAATTCAAGAAAATAACTCTTAAAAACAGTAATAAATTTTCATATAACTAATAGTCTTTTTTCAAGGCATGTTTTATTCTTTTTGAAATATATTATGTTAATAAAAACTGAATGAAAATAGATGTACCAACTACACACAAAAACTATACAAAAAAAATCAGATCATTAGCCCAATGGTCATGTTATAAAAATTTAATTTGTCATGAAGATTCATTTTTATGATTAAAAATTTTGTATTATCTTTTTTCTCTTCCAAGATGTTAGTGAATTGTGTATTCCTAATCCTTAATCAATTAAATATACCTCCTACATATCTTATTCATGTTCTTCATTGTAATAATATACATTATTCATTTATGTTCATTATATATATCACACATATATTCATGAAAATTATATTAAAAAATTTATTAAATAAACCCAATAAATTATTCTAATATAATTTATAGAATTAATTAAATCATGATGATTCATATTCCATAGGGTAAAAGAAATTAAGTAATCATTCTACAACTAGAATAAACCATTTATATTAAACTAAATATCACTATATATAAAATATTCATTGCTTCTTGTGGTTAGGGCCAAAATTGGTATGTTTAGAAATATTGATTTTATTTCGTGAAAATAGTCATTATATTATTTTTTCCAAATGTATTTAACAATTTTTTATTTACAAAGGTCATTATTATAATTAAATGAGATGTTTTTTCAATGATATTTTTATAATATCCAGCTACACAAATAAAACTACAAATCTCAATAACATGTTTAGGGCTTTTCCATTCACCAAAATTTATTGTTTTCAAAGGATCAAATATTATGCCTTATTTATTTATGATATTATTAATAACTAAAATCTATTTTATCCAATAATTAATGCAACTAAATTTCCATAAAAATAGTATTCATTAATGGTTTATTGAACTACCATTATATATTTTTCTAGATCCCGATTTATTTATTAATTAATTAATATATCATTAATTTAAACAACCATAAAAATATCTTACAAATAATGGATGAATCAATTCATAACATCCATAAATATATTTGTGGAATTTATTAACTCCCTAGGATTACCCACAAACAAATAATTCCAATATCTTTAATGAAATGTTGTTATTTTCATGTCAACATCCTTCACCTTCTTTTGATTGTTCCCATACCTTATGTGAAACTTCAAAAAATATTAATCTCCCTAGAGTTGATTAAAAATATCATTGATAAGATAAAACATATACTTACTAATAATATAAATGTTATACAAATCACAATTATAAATTCAAATATTTATAATAATTTCATATATTGTTTGAATCCTTTTTAATTTAAAAAAATACATGGAACCCAATATTTGAATTCAAGGATGAATGAAACTGAAATTAATAAACTCCTATAAATACATTTTCAATTCAAGAAGATGTACCAGATCATATTCACACCGTTAATAACATCAAACTCTACTAGAAAAAAAACAATGTTTGTAGGTATCAAATTTTCACATAAAATGACAATATAATCCTTATAATTTCTTATGTTTTTAATACTCCCCCATGTTTTCCTAAAATGTTCTAGATTCAATTCATGAAGTTGAATTTCTAATTTTCCAGATTACTTATAATAAATGAATGGATGTATATACCTATAAACAAACAGGGTATTAGAGTAATAAAAATAAATATAATATATACCTGAAACAAAATCATTTGATGTCCCATTATCAACTAATAAAGATTCAAGGACTCCACCACAATTTTCATCTTCTATCCTAGTTGTTTCTATTCATTAAGTATCTTCTTAAAAAACTCATCTATATAAGGACCTGTCTCATTAAATTTAAAATTGTTTACTCTATATATATAATAATTTATTTTAAAACTAAAATGATTTTTTTTCAATTCCATTGTTATACAGATTCCCCATATTTACACATAAGAAGAACTTACTAAACAGAAGAAGGCATTCCCAAAGTTCTTTTTACCCTAACATTCACAAACTATAAACATAATTTTCTTACCATTATATATATTTGATCTATTATAAAAAAAATTATACAAGGAAAACTTTTTCTATAATTTTCTAATGTCCACATTATTATAATATAACTCAATGTCAACCTTTTTGGATAATCATAATAGTTTCACATATCATTTCAATTCACAAAAATCCTATTTCCATTAATATCATGGATTCAATACTGAGTAAAACAGAGTAATATTACTGTCAAGATGATAGATATAATTTTGTTAATTCCATTAAAACCGATAGAATTTTATTTTGTTGATTTTAAACTATATTCATCATATTTATTCAATTCAAGTTATTAATTTTTTTCCTATATAAAATATAATTAGGAAAATATTTTCGAAAATTGAAATTCAAAAAATAATCTCATTGAAATATATAAATATGTTCACTTTATTTGTATTTTTAACCATTTTAAATCATTGATTGGATTCTCCATCAAAAATAAAAAATACATATATTTTGATGATTTGAAAACCCTTAACATCAAATAATTTTTCTATTCTATTAATCTATCTATCAAGTACCACTGAGTAAGATGTTACACTTAATTTAGGTGGGTGTTACCTCATAATAATCTGAGCAATATATATATTTCAATGTGTTAGATCTGGAGGATCATTATCATAGGTATCAAAACCATAAATTTCTAAAATAAATACATCCATCATAGAGAAATATAATTTGTTCCTTAACGTAACATTTTTATTTATAGATAGTGAGAGATATAATCCCCTTTTTTCTTTCCTATATATACATCCATGTATCCTTTATGGAAAATCATTTTTAATAAACATGTATTAGATGAAGATTCACGATAATCCTGAAATTAAAAATCATATTAGCTTATAAATATTATCAAATACATCATGTAAAATTTATTAACAGCATCCTAACTTCTAGTGTTATATAAACCTTTCTCAAATTACCATTATAAGAACACAAATTTATACAATACTTAATATAGAATCTTTATAATTGATTTATTTTTCATTCAACTAAAATGAAATTTGATTTTTGGTGTTTATGATACATAGGCCAGAACTGTTACATAAAAATATCACATAATACAATGATTACACTTCAATCTAGTATCCATTATTTTTGAGATTTAAAACTTTTATGTTACAACATGATTTTATTCAAAGAAAAAACATCATTAAATTCAAATTTAGTTATTATTTTCTATTATCCATCATTATTCTATATGATAATCATTTTAAGAAATTGTATTTGAAAACATATCATAGAAAAGAACATAAAATAGAATAAATAATTCATTACAACATGAATACTTCTAAAAAAAATTCATAAAAAAATTGGGGTCTAAATAAACATTTCCATACCCATGAAAAAATTGTATCGTCCAAATTTTTTTCATAAGTCATTTCACAAGAAATGTTTATTGAAAATTTAAGCTCAACAGGTTTTTTGAGATATTGATAAACTAAAAAAATTCATTTTTCACAACATAAAACTTTTAAACCTTATAGAATGTCATATAAATTTAACTAATTTTTGAATTAAAATGAATTATGTAACATCCATTAAAAATAAAATCATGTAGGTAGTGTTAGGAATATTTTTGACATAATTATTACATAAAAATTGAATAAACATTAATTCTATGCATATTATAACAATCAAAGTTGAACATGAAATAACATACATATTTATACCTTTACCAACCATCATTATATATTCCAATAATCATTTAGGATAAACCAAATAGGATAACTCCATACCATTAGAAAATTAATTGTAGATCTATAAGGCACCCTTCAACCCATGATTTAGAATATTATTACCCATCTTCATTAAAAATTACAATGAACTATAACACTATCATATCAAATTAAATAATTAATCATAAAAACATTATTTTCAAACATAAGAAATAATTTTTAGATAATGGAATACAATTTTTATTTGAATATAAATTTTCAAAAATAACATTCCCGTAATAAATAGAAATAATTTTAAAATTTCAATTAAATGTTAATTTTTCTTTGAATAAACCCAAAAATAAAATAAATTATATGGAAGAGTGAGAAGTTGATGTCATTGTTAATGAAAAAATATAAAATTACATAAAAATATTTTTTTTGAAACCATAGAAATATTTTTTGGAGACATAAAGTTTCTTTTTTAATTTTTCTTTTTCTATATAAATTCAATTACCATGTGTACTAACCAAAATGGTTGTTCTTTATATTCCTCAATAATACACTGACATTAATTATATTCTTTTTTTTATAATCATTTATAATCATAAATATTGTAGATCATATGAATGAGTAACATTTCCATTTTTCAAAAAAAAAATTATAAAGTGGTTAACTATTATTTCAACTCTCCCAAATGATCATCATATCAGAAATGTAACATGTTTGATATTTTTATAAATTTATATACAATTAAATTGATGCAGTTACAGAAATTGAATCATGTTTCATCAAGAATTAGGTAGTCCACAAGTACGAATAAACAACTGTATAATTTTTAATTGCCTGAAAAGGTAATAAATTAATTGAGATAAAATATTTTTAGATTCATATAAATATATATATATATCCTAAATATAATATATATACAAAGAAATTAAATTAATCAATATAACATGTCTTGACAGATGGTTATGGAAAATGAATTACAGCGGTTCACGATACTATAGAACACCATACACATAAATTATGGTTTTGTTTTCCTATTATGAATGTTGATATGGAAATATGTTTTCCATTAATATAAAAAAACATAAATATATATAATATATATTTTTTATAATATATTCATATTTAATGATGATTTTAAGTAGGTTAAAGAAGAAATAAAAAACATTTACAATTAATAACTACTCCTTATTTCTGGACAATCTCTATTGGATAACAGATTAATCCATCTTGGGTTGGTATTATGCCTAAAAAATTAATTCAACAATGATTTGAGGGACTCTATGATGGTTTTTTAAATGTGTTGTAAAATATTAATGTGTTTATATGATTAAATAAATTTCATGAAATGTTTCCCTTTTTGATATAGGTGAGGTGACCTCCTCATATTTACAAAAAAAAATATAAAATAATTTTCAATTAAAAATGTATAAATATTAATTTATTTTAAATAAATAATTATTATTTATCCATATAATACCATAAAATAAAAATATATTGGTTTTTTCTATTTTTTTACATTTTCATTTGGTTTTAACCCTTCGTTGACCATTTGGACAATTTCCATAATATTAATATTTTATATACATTAAGGGTTTATAATGATACAATATTATTACAAACAACCAATAAAATAAACATGTGTGATTTACTTAAAAATATCCCACAAATATTAATTAATATAAAAATTTTAGGAATATTAAATTGTTTAATAATCTATTATTATCATAAAATATAGTCATATTTCGTCTTGAAACTATTAATTTACATTATTTTATATAATATAATGTAAAGAAATTATTTTTAATATAATCATTTAACATATCCCTAAAATTTAATTGTTTTTGAAATATATTTTGGATAAAATTAAATATTTTAAATATTATTACTTTTAAAAATTTCTTATCATTATTTTTATTGTCCGATTAATTAAATAATTACTAAATAATATTTATTTATGAATTTATGGTAAATATTTATTCACAAAAAAATCAAAATAAATTATAATTAGGAATATAATTTTTTTTTATATAATATTATTATTTACAACAAGTTTAATCCTATGTTTATTTCATTGTTAATAAAAATATACAAAATAAAAATTAGAGAGTGAAATATTTTAAATTTCAGAAAATAAAATATTATAATGGATAAAATAACATTCTAATGGAATAAAATGCCATATAGATTAATCATAGATGATTATTCATGAAATATAATCATTAAATTCATTTAATACATGGTTTATGGTGATTTTATAATCCTTATCATTTTATATTCATCACTAATTACCCAAAGATAACATTACCTATAGAAAAATGTACTAAGTATAAATTAAATATTGACCATAAATGAATGTAAAATATTTAGCTAATTTAGACACACTGATTCTAAATAAGAAATACACTATTCAAAAGGCAAAACATAGATGTTTTAGTTTTTAAATTAAAATTAAAATGAAAAACATCAATAAAAATAGATTTTAGAAAAAGAGTGTTTTTATAATATATAACTTTTATATAAAAATTTCAATAATAATATTAAATTTAAGTCGTATTTCTTGATAAAAAAATCCAATAATCAAATTTAAAATATAATATAAACTAAAATTTTCATTTGTAAATACATTAAAAACAAATAAAGTGATCACTAAAAATCAGTATTTTCATCTATTCATAAATAAATATATAAATTTATAAATTTATCAAAAAAATAAATAAGATAATTTTTACATAATGAATATAAAAATTAAATTCATTTTTCAAAATAAATATTAAATAATTTTAAAATTAAAATTTTAAATAAAACAATATGATGAAATAGTAAAATTAAAGTATTTTTATTTTCATTAAAAAATTGCATAATATAAATATTTATGTCATGTATATTAATAAATATGAATATAATTTATTCCATAATTAACTAGTGTTTCATAGATTTATTTAGTATTTTTTCTTAATCATTTTTCACACCATACATTGATAATGAAATATTTATGTAAGAAAATTGAGGAAAATTATGGTTTAATTTTAAAATGTATTAATAAAAATTAATAATGTTAGTTCATATATTTTAAAAAAAATACATGGATTAAGGGAGAGATATCAACTCAAAAAAATTAATCCGCATATATTAGTTTTATAAAAAATCATGTCTTTTTTTAATTCATTTTGAAAATGAAAAAAATATTATTATATATATGATAAAACATTATAGTCATATATTATATATTATATAAATATGTCAATTGAATACAAATATCTATTAATGTATGCAAAAACATAATCAAATAATTTTTAAATATATATTAGTATACTTTATATTTTAATATTTATAATTAATACAACCAATTTTATATCATATAATTCATGATCATGTCTTGCATATCATTTTATTGACGTTACTATATGCTAAAAAATAATTTTTTATTATGTAATGTCTAATCTGTTTAATATTTTATTATTTTTTCTAAATGTTATTATCTTATTCTTTAATGTCATATGAATTTTTTAAGAATACAATTTAACACAAGATACAAGATATTAGTATGGGGAAATTTTTTCTGATATTAAAATATATATTATAATTAAATCACAATGAGTGGGATATCTAATTTAACTTTTAATATTTATTATATTTTTGATTTGGGGAAAAAATATTGAAAAAATATTTTATTTTATAAATATCATAAGTAATGAGTTTTTGATGGGGTTCATTTTCAATTTACTTTTTTATTTTTATTAGACATGAATTCTTCAATTAATTGACTCTGACATGAGTAACAAAAACATGTTTAAAGGATTCATCCTAAGAAATATCACACTGTTATAGAAGAATATAACGATATTGAATTTTATTTAATATAGTATAAATTAATTATCAATGTTATGGAATATATATTTATTCTTATACTTTTATTTAACGACTATTTTGGTTATATTATTATTAATCTATTTAAAAGGTCTATATCCAGTGTTACTGTATATTATCTCAGACATGAGAGACACTGAATATAACTTAAATAATAACTTATACACCACAATGTTGATATTATGAACTTCATGAATTTTTACAAATAATATTTTTATTATAACAGATTCATGATTGATTTTGAAAATATTATCCCCGATTTTCAAAACATTATGGTAGTTTTCTAGTCATTATTGACATATTTTCCTAACTAGTCAAAGTGAAACTCATGATAGTCTAATGTGTTATCTCAACCTTATAGATTAATCATTAGGGAATCATTCGAATTTCATTGAAATTTTTGCGATGAACCATCAGAGTTGATCTAAACCATATATAATTAAACATCATGAAATTATTGAAATTAATATAGCCCTTATTATTTTTAATGAATGAATGGCATTAAATATCCCATTAAATTACTATCATAGGTAATTTTGTTTTATTATGAATCCTATCCTATTCCTTAAAAAAGATATCATCAAACACAACTATAAAACTGGCCTTTAATTGTGCATTATATGGCCTTCATCAGTGATAGATAAGTGATAACTACATGAGCGTGGTTAAAACCCCTTGTCTTTTAGCTGCTCTAAAAATTCACCACTAAAAGTGCACTATATCAGTGCTAACATATGTCCTAATATATGAGACCATTATTAGAACATTAATTTTTCACCACTATATGAACAATTTATTATCGCTTATAAATGCTCCAATATAGGTTCTTTTATCAGCACTGATAAATTATTAATTTATCATTGATTTTAAAAGTACTGATAAATATATCTGTTATCAGTCTTGATAAATGGTCATATGCAGTGTGCTATAATAGGACAACACGACCCCAAAAGAACACAAATTATCAACAAAATCATGCCCCGGTATAGGATTTAAATTAAATAAAAATTTAAACCACAATCACAATAACATAAAACTATATTATAAACATTTCAAAAATTTGTTCATATATTTAGAGAAATAATAATTGTTACATACATTAAAAATCATTAATGTTCCTATTAATCATGACCTGTCTCATGGTATTTCTGAAAAAACCACACATTCTTGAGAAAAATAATGTACTGATATAAGATAATAATTTTATTATAGTAATAATATAAATAAGTAATTTAACAGAAACTGTAAATATTATTCATCAAAAATGTATTTTGGATCATTTTCCTAAAAAATTAACAAAATTTGAATGTGTTTTCTCAATTTTAAGTCGGTTGGTTTTCCATTTTACTAAAATAGATGTCAGTTTAAAAAACACAAACAGTTGGAGTCATATCGGTCACAACATGAGTTATATTAAAATGAGGATAATTGATGTATGTCTAAAATCATGTTTTATTTTTTTACTAATGTATCCAAAAAATATGAATGTTTCAGTTTAGTTTTGAGTATTTCAGGAATTTTTTAACTACAATTGATGCATATTATAAAAAATGACACACATAGTGTCATACTAGTCACACTGGGCATCGAATTATGGTGTGGCTGATTCCATCATATTATGAATCACATATGGATTTTATTCCAATAGAATGAAAAACTATATATGTGTCCTATCTGTTTTGATAATGTCACATTATTTTTTACATAAAATGACATTTTTAAATTGAAACATATACATTAACTCATACATGTCACTTAGTTTGTCGGTCTGACATGCAACCGATTCCTACACATAATTTTTTTTTTATTAATTGATTTCCTAAATTACCTAGAAATATGAGATGATTTTCTTGGATTTAATTATTTGAAACTTTTTAAATTCAAATGTAAGTTTTAAAATAATAACAGACACATTGAGATAGTTTTTTACTAAAATTAATGGCATTTAAACATATAAAGAAGTACTTGTAGACGTACCTATCACATCGTTTGTCAGATTGAGGTGTAGGTGATTCTTACACGTCCAAAAGTCCCAAAATAATCCTAACTGGAAATGTTACCATGATTTTTATTTATTATTTTTTTAAAATACCAAAACTGTATGAGAATCACAGAACAAACAACATCAACAACAAAAATTGAAATCGTATAAATGTGAAAATAAATTATGATTAAAACAATAAATAAATTATTTAAACATTGATGTGAAAGGATAAATTATTTCTATTACCAATTATTTTTACTAGGAATACAACATTAATACATCTGTAATTATGAAAATGAAGTGTCTTCTCTCTTCATGCAATAGAAATTTAGGACAGTTGAAAGAAAGAGATAAATGAACCACTTAAGTGGTGAAAACGTTTTATGTGATAAGTGTCATGAAAGTGGGACAGAGCACCCCAAATAGAAAAAATGAATATACCTATACAGGAAAATAATTACTATATGAGTAATACTAAAAATAAATAAATTATAAATAAATTTGAAACAAGACATTATTACTATAGAAAATGGTTTTACATTAAAAACATCATGATAACCTCTATAATTGTGTAGATTAACTGTAATTTCTCTCCTTATAATGGTAGTGGAGGTAATATTAAATAAATTCATAAATATACCACTACATGAGTGAACATGTTTTAATGGAGTAGTGGAATGAATGTTGGAAAGAGCACCCCAACTCAAACATAAGAACACACCATTATACAAAAGAATTATTATGAGTGTAATTATAAAAAGAAATAAATTAATCATAAATATTAAATAATGATGTTATTCAATGGAAATTGATTTTACAATGAAAACACAATTAATAATTATATAATCATGTCTTGGCAGCTTTATTTCTCCTCTAGTAATTTAAGTGGATGAATCTTGAAAGAATGTGGTAAATACACAAATGTAATGGTGAAAGGGTTTTAAGCTAGAAAAAGAAAAAAAGTTAAAAAAATAACCCCAACTTGAAAAAAAGAATCCTATATAAGAAAAAAATTATTATATGAGTAATATAAAAAATAAGTAAACTAAACATAAGTATATAACAATACATGATTCTTTATATAGTGATTTAATTTTAAAAACAACAATATTACCTCTGTAATTGAGTGGAGGCCTAAATGATTCTCATATTAAAAGTATAGAGGAGGTAACATTAAATAATATTATAAATTCACCACTTTAGGGATGAAATTTTTTTTTGGCAAAGGATAATGAATATAGGACAAAACACCCCCAAATCAAAAAAATGAATCCTCCTATATATCAAAACATTCATTATGTGTATAATACTAAAAATAAATATAAATCAATAAATTAATTTTTTGGACAATGATATTACTATGAAATCATCAAGATTATCTTAGTAACTGAGCAGAGGTATCATCATTCCTCTTCATAATAAGGCAGTGGTGGAAATGTGAAACAATTTGACAAATTCACCACTTTATGGGTTAAATGGTTTTAAGGGAAAGTATTCATGAATGTTGGATAAATCTCCCAAACTTCATCAAATTAATCAAATTGTATAAAAAAACATTTATTATATGAATAATATACAAAATAAAATATACATAATTATGAAATTATAGATTATATTTTTAGAAAATGATTTTCCTTTGAAAACATAAAGATTTCCTCTATGATTGAGTAGAGTCAATTTCATTCTTGTTCATGAAATGTCTTAGCACATGGAATGAAATATTATAAAATAAATAAAATATTCAAGGTATAATAATAATTAAATCAATATTTCATTATACAAATTTTTATTAAAATATATAATGTATATTGTAGAATTACCATAACCTCTTTCTAATGGATTTCCATCATTATAGATTGTTCTTAAATCATTTTTAAAACACATTTAGTGCATGATTAGTCTATAATGTTTTGTATATTATTTAATTTTAGTATAGAATATGTAATATTGTGACGACAAATAATAAAATTCAAAGCAGTTTTACATTATCATTAAGACAACATTCTTTTTTAATGGTATCAATGATTTGGTTCCAATATCGACAGTCCAAATCCCCTCTTCATGGTCATGTATAATGTACAAGACACTATATAAATTGGGACTTACAATAACTTATTATGATGTCCCAATAAAAAGGTCATCCACGATTGAATTTTCATCTGAACGAAGAAAAATTGACACACTGGTAGGACAAACGACCAATTATAGATAGTTCGATCAGAGACAGAAAATTCATGCACTCTATGTGAAGCTATTAAAGAATGCCTTGCCTTTTTCCACTTCCACATAGAAATTAACCTGCACAAATCCAATTTCATGAACTTTCAATCCATTTATATTTTCATCAAATTAGAAAAGGAAAAGTGGATATTGAATTGTTGTATAATTCAACTTTTATATCTATTCAATAATGCCAAAATATGAAAAAAAAAATCATATATCAAATTTCTATATTGGTAAAGAAATACATCCATCACTACCTCCAATATCATAAAACAACTTTTTTGAATCATACTTAATTCATCATTTTATTCTTAAAGAATTTATAACCATTAATAAAAAACTAGTGAAAGATATATCATTTCCAATTGTTCCCCAGAAAAGATAGTGATGTCATTCGACAATTGAATTCATACATTCATATAACACCTTATAATATTTTATTATGTAAAATACTATAAACATTTGATATTTTATATTTTATATCCATTATTCATCCATTAATAGATTCAAATCTTTAATAATTTCATTATGGTTTTCAATGTATTGATCAAAATATTCACTATTATGTAATAGGTAAATATTTTTTTTATCCTTGTCTATTAAGGTAACTATAACAACAACTCATTCTGAAATCCCTATGACTATAATGCATTCGTTTTCATGAGACCATGGGAGATAGATGATTTCATCATCTGATAAATAATCAGAACAATATTCAACAAATTATTAAATAATATATCATTCTAGAATACAACCATCTATCTAACACTGATTCTTGACATACCTATTGAAAATATCAATATATCGTTCAATGGGGTACATCAAAATCATCCATTATATGCATCTCAATCAATTCTGACCAGTCCTTGAGGCCATATTTCGGTTTTCCATGAACATTTAGTAACATGCCAATAACAATATCAAATAATTTTTTTTACTAGCATGACATCCAATAAATGTCAAACAAACAAACAATTCCAATATGATAAATTCAAAAAAATTCATATCTTCTTCCAAAATGATTTTATATGGTTTTTAAAAATTATTTTCTGGAAACAATGTTAATCATTTTTAATTTTATGTAATGTTTATCACCCCATTGAGGATATAGTGGTGTACCTTGTTGGATATTCACATGAAATGCTATCATCCTGAATCAGTATTTGTTTCATTGAGGTATGAATTTCTAATGTCATAAATCAACATTTTTAAGGAATGCTTTAACCTAACTATGTGTGATCGTTTTTATAAAATGTGACAGCCCAAGATTCCTTTCATTACATACCATTAGAAATTTCCAAAAGTGTGGAATCCATTTATCAATAATTAACAAAAGTTCCTTAATCTGAATTCATCAAATTGATTACAATTAGACATTGTAATACATGTACCCCACATCAGTTTTATATCGTCAATCAATGTATCCATATTTACATTAATATCATTACTGAGCTTCCATGGTCCAAATATAAGAAGAGACAACATAATATATTTGTGATTCTTGCATAACCAAGGAGGAAAGCTATAATTTTCAAATATTACAGGACATATACTATGAGTACAATTTTTTAAACAAATATGATATATTATATCCATAGATAAGGAAAGACAAATGTTTCATGGCTCATATTCAAATTTAGAAAACTTGTAATCAATATTCTTCTAGTGATGTGAATCTACTGGATGATGTAGCTTCCCATCATTAATTGTAGTGTCTACATTCCATGTTCATTATATCAATGTTTCATGACTTCCATATAGTCTTCTAAACCCTAAAATTATTGAAAAGTACAACACCTATTTCAAATGACATGATTAATTTTTATTATTTAAATCTGTGCCACGAATATGGATTTTTATGAGCAATTCATGGTTCTTGTGAAAAAATATGGAATCATTTGAACAAGAATGTATTTTTTAGAGATCATTCCCATTGAATGTAATATTTGTTAAGCATCATATTTTTGGAATGGTAATTAATTTTCATACAGTATCATATCATTTAGAATATGTAATTGTTTTGTAATGATAGTATAAATACATCCACTACCAGTTCACAAATCATAAAAATTCAATACAGTTGACAAAGTGGTGTATTTAATATATTCTACATACAATGGTTTCATGGGAATAATATTAAAGTCCTCAAATATCATTGTGCAATAGAAAATGATATCTCCGATTATCATTTTCATTTATTCATTACAATCTCCACCATATTTTACAAATGTATTCATATCAAATGATTCATTAATTGTATTATTATCCTAATCGATGTCCACATTCTATTATTGCTAGTTTTATTCCAATGTTTATACATTTGATATATTATTTGACAACTCAAATGTTCTTCTAACTCTTCCAAAAAAACTTCTCTTGAATAAATAATACTTAACAATGCACATAAGATTTATCATGGGTCATCTTATTTCTCTCTTGTAGTCTTATTGAACTTATTAAATCGGTCATCATATTCCTTGGTCAAAATATTAGTATGCATCCATTTTTGGTTCATATCCATACTTTTGGGTTCATAAAAGATAAATTTTATACAATATATAAATAAATACACATAAGTTAGTCAATATAAAAAAGCTAATGTTATAGAAAATTCTAATAATTGAAACTCAACCATTGATTATTTCAAATAATTTCTTTATGTTGACGAAAATGGTTAATTGAATTTTTAAAAAAAATTACTTCACATCAAATCATTCATAAATCCACTAAACAATGAATATATAATATAGAAATTTTAAGAGTAATAAGAAAATAAAATATGATTAACAAGAATAATACACTCTTATTCAATCAACTAGAAGATATAAAATTATATTGGAACAAGTGATATAACAACCTCAGTGAATATTACATTTAAAATTAATTGTATATAAAACTTTTAAAACTTCTAATGTCACTTGGTATGTCATATCTTTGCATTGACCCATCCCAAGGAAATTCAATATACTCCATCTAGATGTAATATTACAATTTACTAGTGGATTCACATATAATTTATTTACATCAAACAAATAGAATGTTTTATCATTCTTTAATATGATAATAAATATTGTAGATTGAAAAAGGTGTTGTATGAATTAAATCAAAAACAAATGTATTGTAATTAATGGATATATGAATTATTAATGAAAGAATAAATTAAAAATAAGAAATTATTAATAATCATTACATTTAAAATAATTTTATGTATTGATTTAAAATTTTTACCAACTTGATTTACATAATAATTAGAGGTCCAAGATATGAAATATTATAATGATTTTATTCATTAAAAATGAAAAACACTTAAATGTTGATGATTTGAGAGTTTATATTTTCATTATTTTATAGTAGAAATATAGAATTAATGGGTTATTTTATTTCCAATTCATGTGTGTGAGGGAAGTTATTTATAGATTTAGAAAGGAACATTTTCATCCCATTTGGACAACAAATAAAAAGTGAATAAAATTTTTAAATGTTGGGGAAGGAATGTTAATCTGTATCTTGGACTGTAGGATATTTGTTATATTTCACATTTCTTAATAGTAAAATGGATTGACATACTATCTCTCTGCATGTCATATAGCTCGGAAATGAATTTATTCAATGGAAATAATCTTTCAGTTGGATAAATAAATAATCAAATGTGTTGAAATTCATGAAAATCAAAATTTACAAGAAATAATATATTATGTCTTATAGTGGTATATAAGTCTCAAAAATCGGTATAAACAGTAAGGGTAATCCCAAAAAAAACTTTTTTGTAAATTATTGAGAGAGTGGGAGTAGGATGGTGATGAAAAATTATAATTTTTTTAGAAAATAGTATATATCAACTTGGTATAATATTTCATTTATTATTATTTAAAAGAATTTATAAATAATGTTTGATTAATCTAAAGAGGGAGAAAAATAATAGAGATATTTTAATGTGTAGAATCATAGGATGGAGGATTATTGATAAAAGGTACAACAAATTTAAAAATAGATATTCTTTACAAATAAAACATAAGACAACCATATATCAGAAAACTGATTTGGTCCAAGATAGTGTCCAAGGGACACTCCCAATCCTCCTCATGATGCAAACTAGCACATGTACCGGAAAAAATTAGTATAGTGGGAATAATTAGTCAAAAATAAAAATAAAATCGATATATAGAAAATATAAATAAAATCATATGTGATGCATTAATACATTCGATTCCCACACTAACCTAGATGCATAAAAATTATAAATGAACCATAATAATAAAAACAAAATCCCTAAACCCTACTTTAACTCCCTCACACACAAAATCCCCACTTTTAATTTCTAAAATTTCACATTAATGGAAATTCATTGATCAATTAAGAACAAAATATATGAATGATTGATTTGGACAATCAATTTTAGAAATTTAGACAAAAAAATTCAACCTAGTTATTTCTATATGACTTCATGTGTATCCATCGTGTCCCGAAACTATAAAAACTCCATGAGAAATTATGATTTGAATCATTGTTGGGATCTAAGAAAATATGAATTCCATCCTCACTTATATATAATAACAAGATCATAAAATACATCATCTATGATGATATTTATAACTAATAAAAAATACAGAAATAAATGTGGTAGTCCTCTCTCAATTGCTTGAAAAAAACATGAAACCCTGTACAAAAACAGTAAGTTTTATCGAACATTGTATATTAGATGAGATGTTCTAGAGGCAGTCATGTAGTGTGATTAGATGATCATTTCACTGATGAGGAGTGTCAGCAGCTAGTGGCTTCCACGGAAACCTTATGATATCATGATGGGTTCATAGAAGGATAGGGTTTTTTAATATGATTAGGAAACTTTTATTAATGGTTGAAAATAGGTTATGATAAAAGTAGGTATTTATCAGTAAAAAACAATAGTTGAAAAATTTCAATCTATATCTACGCTAAAATTATGGCGCCGATAATTGTTTTTTATCAGCACTCTTCTTAGCACAAAGAAAGATTCTTTCATTAGTGCTTATTACTGATGTGATGATAAAAGATTTAAAATTATAATTTTAAAAAATGAAAAATATTTATATATACTTCATAAATATTTATAAATATAAATATAGTAAATTTTTCTTTTTAAAATATAATTATTATCATTTTATTATTATTTACCTATAATTATAGATTTTTTTAAAATACAGTATCAATTTAATTATATATATATATTTAAATAATTTTACATATATATATATCATAAATGCATATTAATATAGTAAATATATTATTTATTTATGTAAATTTATACTAAATTTAATATATTTTCAATATATATAATTATTTATTTATAATTAAATAATTTATTTAGAAAAATTATTTATTTATTTATAATTATAAATATATAATTCTTTAAATATTTTAAATTTAGATTTATAAATATATTTATTTTAATTATTTTTTTACAAATACAGTTTTAGCATTATTTTTTAATATCAAATTTTAAGTGAGAGTATATATGTTTAAAATGAGTGAAATTGAATAAATTATGAATAATTACACATTAAAAATATTGAAAAAAGGATAATTTTTATTCGTTTTCAATGAATACAAAAATTCATTAATTACTTATATGAGAAATAAATATAACATATATTTGATCTATATTTTCTATATCGAAATATCAAATGACATTCATTTATATGTCGAGTACTATGTGCCCCTATGCGTAAAGCCTAGTGGTTACATCATTGAGGGGTCTCAATGGAGTTATCAATATCGGGTCTCCCAGAGTACTTGTAGGTGCATTAGTTATATTGTTTCTTTTTAATACCTCTTCCCAAACTATTGTAATTTGAAAAGTACCAATATATAACTCAATATTTTTTATTTAAATTTATTTTTAATTATAAACAGTTATTCAAAAATATATGATTATCTAATCTAATGGGTATAAATATTTTTCATCATATTAATCATTGTTATATAAATTAATATTTATTTATTAATTTCTTAAATATATAAATTTAAAAAACATTAATTATCAAAATAATATAATTAAAAAAAATTTAATTTTTTATAATGAATTATTATTTTTCTAATTTTTATTAATAATTTTTTATTTAATTAATTTCTTAATATTTTATTAATAAATCATTTTTTATTTTAAATTTATTTCATTATTGCATTTTATTTATTTGGAAATTTATTAACGCTAGAAGAGTTAATTAAATAAATATTTTTCCATGTAAATAATAAAATACTAATAATGGGTACCCATTATCAGCGTTAAAAATAATACCCTAATAAAGGATATCATTTATCAGTGCCAAAAATAAAATACTGATAAGGGTAACCAGTATTAGTTCTATAAAGTTTTCTAATATATTGTTACATTTATCAACTCTTTTCTTCATGTTGATAGATATTCAGTTTATTAACGTTTTTTCTAGCATTGATAAATATTCCATTTATTGGTGGTCTTTACTCGCACTGATAAATACGAGCGTTGTTAAACATTGTTTTTGTAGTAGTAAAAACTATTTCTTTATAATATTCTTGTTCTAAGAATGATTTTGTCTAACATAATAATTTTAACTTATCAATATTAAAATAATTTGTTGTTTTTTATTTTTTTAATCGATTTAAATTTTATTTTTATTAATTTATTTTATTTATATATTTGTTATGTATATACATTTTATTTATTTTGATTAAATTTATTCATTTGGAAGTGTATTTGGTTTAATAAAATGAATTACATAGGGGATAAGTTTATTAATAATATTCACAAAGTTTATTAAAAAAAATTAAAATTTATACTTTGTAGTACTTGTAATATGATGAATATATATAAACAAATTAGTCAAAAAAATATAGGAAAATCATACCAATAATACTAAAAAAATGTATTATAATTTTATTTTTTTCAATCATTAATTATTCTCAAAATTGTTTTTATATTTTTTGTTCATTTCATAATGAATTTTAAATTATTTAAAAGTGGATTCTCTATGATGAATTGTTTATTATTTATTTAACAATTTCAAACATGGTCATAAATGTAGAACATTTTATTTTTGTAGTTCTATATTTAAATATAAAATACAATAATTGTTAGATGAAATAGAATAGAATGGTGAATCAGTTTTAGATTAATTTGATGAATAGTTCATCCATTATTTCTAGAGCATCCTTGTTTCACTCATTCGTAAGGGTTGGATAATTTAAAAAAAAATATATCATTAGAATTCTTTTGTCTATTGAGAATAATATTAACATGTTATAGTGTTTTTACGATATTATCATTCAGTTCTGGATAACCAATCTATACTAATAGATGAATACCCATAATTTAGAGAAATTGTGTGCATAGTGATTCGTCTCAAACCGAGACCCACTATTTTAAAAAAATCCATTGGCGATATAAGTTGAGAAATACCAATTTTTTTTTAATAAATGTGGGATTTGATCCTTATTATGGGTTCCTCGCTCAGGTTCTGCCTCCCCATTATCATTTTTATACCTCCTTCACCTCATCCATTTATCCTTCAGTATTCACCCTCCCCTTCCCTAAAGACCTCATGTGTTCCCCCTATAATCCATTAGTGACTTGTAATAAATATTCTTCAAGTGATTTTAATCTACTAGATGATGTATCTTACCATCATTAATTATAGTGTCTACATTCCATGTTCATTATATAAATGTTTCATGACATCTATATAGTCTTCTAAACCCTATAATTATTGAAAAGTACAACACATATTTCAAATGACATGATTTATTTTTCTTATTTAAATCTATGCCACGAATATGGAATTTTATGAGCAATTCATGGTCCTTGTGAAAAAATATGGAATCATTTGAACAATAATGTATTTTCTAGTGATCATTCCCAATGAATGTAATATTTTTTTAGCGTCATATTTTTGGAATGGTAATTAATTTACTTATAGTATCATATCATTTAGAATATGTAATTATTTTGTAATGATAGTATAAATACATCCACTGCCAGTTCACAAATTATATAAATTCAAAACAGTTGACAAAGTGGTGTATTTAATATATTCGACATACAATGGTTTCATGGAAATAATATTAAACTCCTCAAATATCATTGTGCAATAGAAAATGATATCTCTGATTATCATTTTCATTTATTCATTACAATCTTTACCATATTTTACAAATGTATTCATATCAAATGATTCATTAATTTTATTACTATCCCAATCGATTTCCACATTCAGTTATTCCTAGTTTTATTCCAATGTTTATACATGTGATCTATACTTGACAACTCAAATGTTCTTCTAACTCTTCCAAAAAAATTTCTCTTGAATAAATAATACATAATAATGCACATAAGATTTATCATGGGTTATCTTATTTCTCTCTTGTAGTCTTATTGGACTCTTTAAATCGGTCATCATATTCCTTGGTCAAAATATTAGTATGCATCCATTTTTTGTGCATATTCATCCTTTTGGGTTTATAAAACATAAATTTTATAGAATATATAAATAAATACACAAAAGATACTCAATATAAAGAGCTAATGTTTTAGAAAATTATAATAATTGAAACTCAACCTTTGATTGTTTCAAATAATTTCTTTATGTTAAATAAAATGGTTAATTGAATTTATGAAAATAATTACTTCATATCAAATCATTCATAAATACATTAAACAAAGAATATATCATATAGAAAATTTAAGAGTAATAAGAAAACAAAATACGATTAACAAGAATAATACACTCTTATTCAATCAACTAGAAGATATAAAATTATATTGCAAAAAGTGATATAATAACCTATGTGAATATTACATTTAAAATTAATTGTATATAAAACTTTTACAACATCTAATGGATCTCGGTATGTCATATCATTGCATCTACCCATCCCAAAGAAATTCAATATACTCCATCTAGATGTAATATTACAATTTACTAGTGGATTCACATATAATATGTTTACATCAAACAAATAGAATGTTTTATCATTCATTAATATGATAATAAATATTGTAGATTAGAAAATTTGTTGTATGAATTAAAACAACAGAAAATGTATTGGAATTAAAGGTTATATGAATTATTAAAGAAAAAATAATTTAAAAATAAGAAATTATTAATAATCATTACATTTAAAATTATTTTATGTATTGATTTAAAATTTTTATCAACATGATTTACATAATATTAAGAGGTCCAAGATATGAAATATTATAAAGATTTTATTCATTAAAAATGAAAAATACATAAATGTTGATGATTTGTGAGTTTATATTTTCATTATTTTATAGTAGAAATATAGAGTTAATGGGATATTTTATTCCCAATTCATGTATGTGAGGGAAGTGTTTTATAGATTTAGAAAGGAAAATTTTCATCCCATGTTGACAACAATTAAAAATTGAATGAAATTATTAAATGTTGGGGATGGAATGTTAATCTGTATCTTGGAGTGTAGGATATTTGTTATATTTCACATTTCGTAATAGTAAAATGGATTGACATACTATCTCTCTGCATGTCATATAGCTTGGAACTAAATTTATTCAATGGAAATCAACTTTCTATTGGATAAATAAATACTCAAATGGGTTGAAATTCATGAAAATCAAAATTTACAAGAAATAATTTATAATGTCTTATAGTGGTATATAATTCTCAAAAATCAGTATAAACTGAAAGGGTAATCTCAAAAAGAAATTTTTTTTGTAAATTTTTGAGATAGTGGGAGTAGGATGGTGATGAAAAATAATAATTTTTTTAGAAAATATTATATATCAAATTTGTATAATATTTCATATATTGTTATTTAAAACAAATTATAATTAATTTTTGATTAATCTAAAGAGGGAGAAAAATAATAGAGATATTTTAATGTGTAGAAACATAGGATGGAGGATTATTGATAAAAGGTCCAAAAAATTTAAAAATAGATATTTTTTACAAATAAAACATAAGACAACCATATATCAGACATCTGAGTTGGTCCAAGATAGTGTCCAAGGGACACTCCCAATCCTCCTCATGATGCAAACTACCACCTGTGCTGGATAAAACAGTATAGTGGGAATAATTTGTCAAAAATACAAATAAAATGGGTAGATATAAAATATAAATAAAATCATATATGATGCATCCATACATTAGATTCCCACACAAACCTAGATGCATAAAAATTATAAATGAACCTTAATAATAAAAACAAAATCCCGAAACCCAACTTTAACTCCCTCAAACACAAAATCCCCACTTTTAATTTTTAAAATTTCACATTAATGGAAATTCATTGATCAAATAAAGAACGAAATATATGAATGATTGATTTGGACAATCAATTGGGGAAATTTATACAAAAAAAATTCAACCTAGTAATTTCTATATGACTCCATGTGTATCTATCGAGTCCTGAAACTATAAAAACTCCATGAGAAATTATGATTTGAATCATTTTTGGGATCAAAGAAAATATGAATGCCAACCTAACTTATATATAATAACCAGATCATAAAAGGCATCATCTATGATGATATTTATAACTAATAAAAAAATACAGAAATAAATTTGGTAGTCCTCTCTCAATTGATTGAAAAAAAAACATGAAACCCTGTACAAAAACAATAAGTTTTGTCCAACACTGTATATATTAGATGAGATGTTCTAAAGGAAGTCATGTGGTGTGATTCGACGATCAATTCACTGATGAGGACTGTCAGCAGCTGGTGGCTTCCACGGAAACCTTATGATATCGTGATGGGTTCACATAAGGATAGGGTTTTTAATATGATTAGGAAACATTTATTAATGGTTGCAAATAAGTTATGATAAAATTAGGTATTTTTCAGTAAAAAAACAATAGATGAAAAATTTCAATCTATATCTACGCTAAAATTATGGTTCCGATAAATGTTTTTTTTATCAGCACTCTTTTTAGCACAAAGAAAGATTCATTCATTAGTGTTTATTACTGATGTGATGATAAAATATTTAAAATTATAATTTTAAAAATGATAAATATTTATATACACATCATAAATATTTATAAATATAAATATAGTACATTTTTCTTTTTTCAATATAATTATTATCATTTTATTATTATTTACCAATAATTATAGATTTTTTTAAATTAGAGTATCAATTTCATTATATATATATATAAATAATTATACATATATATATATATCATAAATGTATATTCATGTAGTAAATATATTATTTATTTATGTAAATTAATAGTAAATTTAATATATTTTCAATATATATAATTATATATTTATAATTAAATAATTTATTTAGGAAAATTATTTATTTATTTATAATTATAAATATATAATTCTTTAAATATTTTAAATTTAGATTTATAAATATATTTATTTTAATTATTATTTTAAAAATACAGTTTTAGCATTATTTTTGAATATCAAAATTTAAGTGAGAGTATATATGTTAAAAATGAGTGAAATTGAATAAATTATGAATAATTACACATTGAAAATATTGAAAAAAGGATATTTTTTATGTGTTTTTGATGAATACAAAAATTCATTAATTTCAAATATGAGAAATAAATATAACATATATTTGATCTATATTTTCTATATCGAAATATCAAATGACATTCATTTATATGTCGAGTATTATGTGCCCCTAGGGGTGAAGCCTAGTGGTTACATCTTTGAGGTGTCGCAATGGAGTTATCAATATCGGGTCTCCCAGAGTACTTGTAGGTGCATTAGTTTTATTGTTTCTTTTTAATACCTCTTCCCAAACTATTGTAATTTGAATAGTACTAAGATATAAATCAATATTTTTTATTTAAATTTATTTTTAATTATAAACAGTTATTCAAAAATATATGATTATCTAATCTAATGGGTATAAATATTTTTCAATATATTAATCATTGTTATATGAATTTATATTTATTTATTACTTTATTAAATATGTAAAATTAAAAAACATTTATTATCAAAATAATTTAATTAATAAAAATTTTAATTTTTTATAATGCATTATTATTTTTCTAATTTTTATTAATAATTATTAAATTAATAAATTTCTTAATATTTTATTAATAAATCATTTTTTATTTTTTATTTATTTCATTATTGCATTTTATTTATTTAGAAATTTATTAACACTAGAAGAGCTAATTAAATAAATATTTTTCCATGTAAATAATAAAATACTAATAATGGGTACCCATTATCAGCATTAAAAATAATACCCTGATAAAGGATATCGATTTTCAGTTCCAAAAATAAAATACTAATAAGGGTAACCAATATTAGTGTTAGAAAGTCTTCTAATATATTGTTACATTTATCAACTCTTTTCTTCATGTTGATAGATATTCTATTTATTAACGTTTTTTCTAGCATTGATAAATATTCCATTTATTGGTGGTCTTTACTCTCACTGATAAATACGAGCACTTTTAAACATTGTTTTTGTAGTAGTAAAAACTATTTCTTTATAAAATTCTTGTTCTATGAATGATTTTGTCTCACGTAATAATTTTAACTTATAAACATTAAAATAATTTGTTGGTTTTTATTTTTTTTAATCTATTTAAATTTTATTTTTATTAATTTTTTTTATTTATATATTTTTTATGTATATAGATTTTACTTATTTTTATTAAATATATTAATTTGGAAGTGTATTTGGTTGAATAAAATTAATTACATAGGGGATAAATTTATTAATAATATTCACAAAGTTTATTAACAAAAAAATTAAAAATTATACATTGTAGTACTTGTAATATGATGAATATACATAAACAAATTAGTCAGAAAAATATAGGAAAATAATTCCTATAATACTAAAAAAATGTATTACAATTTTTTTTTCATTCATTAATTATTCTTAGAATTGTTTCTATATTTGTTGTTCATTTCATAATGAATTTTAAATTATTAAAAGTGGATTCTCTAGGAGGAATTGTTTATTATTTATTTAAAAATTTAAAACATGTTCATGAATGTAGAACATTTTATTTTTTTAGTTCTATATTTAAATAGAAAATACAATGTATTTTAGATGAAACAGAATAGGAAGGTGAATCAGTTTTATATTAATTTGATGAATAGTTCATCAAGTATTTCTAGAGCATCCTTGTTTTACTCATTCCTAAGGGTTGGATAATTTTAAAATAAATAACATTAGGATTCTTGTGTCTATTGAGAAGAATATTAACGTGTTATAGTGTTTTTATGATATTATCATTCAGTTCTGGATAACCAATCTATACTAATGGATGAATACCCATAATTTAGAGAAATTGTGTGCATAGTGATTCATCTCAAACCGAGACCCACAGAGTTTATGATAAATATCATTTTTTTAATGAATATTGTTTAATTTTTTTAATGTATAAAAAATAAATTAAATCAATCATTTGTAGGATAAGAGGTGTTTTAATCAGGTTTTGGGTTAACTATATAATCCTCTTCTATAACATCCCATGTAAATAAAGAATAATTCATTTTCATAATTATTAATATTTGTTAAATTAATATTTATTTTACTTTAAATGGGTTTCTATGTTTAATGGCGTACCCAATACGCAACAACGGGTTTCTTTGAAATCTTCCATTTCACACAAGGCTGAGTCATACTAAAAATATATTAATATAATATTATTATTTTAAATGGAAGTTAACGCCTAGCCGTTGTAATGGTAGGAATAAATAGAAATAACTAAAATATTATTATACATGTTTGTTAAATGTTTTTACATTTATCCCATAAATGTTAGAGGGTTAAAATGTGAATTAATCTAATTTCACGCATAAATACTCTAATATTTTTTAAATGGTTGATTTCCACCTTTTAATGGAGAACCCTCTTTAAATATTGTTTTGGACTGTATTATATGTTATATTTGACAAAATAAAATTCATTGTTAGAATCAGGACATCAGAATTTACTTTGGGTAAATTTTTGGTATTTTCCTTGATAAAATTCATTTTTTAATGAATAGTGAAAAATACTATATTTCCATTCATAATTGCCTTTTACGTTAATTTACTTATATGGTTAGATTATATTTTTATTATGGTTAAATGTGTAATTATATTATATTTTTTCTATTTAATTCAATGTTATTTGTTGAAATTAATTTCACATTGAAATTCGATATAAATAAGTGTCAATATTTTGAAAGTTATTGTTACATAAAAACACATTTTTTGTATTGACAATGAGAATTAATTTTAAATTTTTTAATGAATCATTTATGAATTGAATTTCGTAAAATAGACTTTAGTTTTTAATTCGGAATATCAAATATTCCATGAGTTGATTTTTTGGTATTTATCTGAAAAATAACAATTTTTGATGAATAGTGAAAACACTGAATAGTAGTTAAATAGATGACGTTTTAATTTATATGAAATTTTACTACTTATGTGAATTTAATTTTCAAAATCAAACACACATGGTTTTCATTAGTAAGTAAAATTATGTTCAATTAGATGATTATTTGGTGAATAGTACCTTTTGACTTTTATTTACCGCGTTGAAGATAAATAATGTAATTCAAGATAAAATTATAATTATAATATTACTAAATTACCTTTTCACTTTCCGTATATTTATTTGATAAGTAATGGACGAGCAATAATGTCCTTGGGTGAGACTTTTGGCCTTTGAAATCAACTTGGGTAAGATAATGATATTAATAAGTTTTTTCTTAATGTAAAAATAATAAAATAATAAACATGTAATATTTTGATAAAACAATTTTAAGGTGTGGTTAAATAATTCACATATTAAACTATAAATATTCATTATAAAACTAAAAATATTTCTTACATTATGGTTTTTTTTATTATATTACATCAAATAAATTAAATTATTTTTGATAAAATAATGATGTAGTGTTCACCTAATTAATAAATTATTAAAATAAATAAGATTATAAAGATTAAAATTATATCCAAAACGAGTCCAATTCTTATTGGATTATTTAATTTTGACCATGAGTCATCTTAACATCTACATTAATATGTTTTTCATATTCAGAAACCGAAAATCATTATATAATAAAATAATATTTTCACACTTTCCAAAAGACCCCTTAATCTCTCTTATAAAAAGCCCTCAACTCTAACCCATTACTCACACCTCTCAAGAACATTATATTGTCAATACTCTACACTTATAAGCTCTTAAGATTACTCTATTTCTCCAAGAATCTTTACCTTAGGGAGACGACTCTTCAAGAAACCATTTTGGTTCAAACCAAAGAATGTAACCCGATTTAAAGGTAATGTCTTCTCTTATGTTATTTGGTTTTATATTACTTATCCAGCCCTCTAAACTATTTTTATTCCATTATTTTATAACAAAAACTGTAAAATAAATATAAAAGTTTTTTTATAATAATAATTATAACCAAACATACACACACCTCCATCTAATGGGTAAAGAATATATGGCTTATGTGGACAGAAAACTATTGCCTCACGAAATTATGATTGTTCAATCACCTCCCACCAGCTCTTATAGTGTCCATTATCTTATCAATACATTTATATACTATATAAATTATATTTCCATTGTTTATATTCTTATTTATTTTTTATTTATAGAATATCCATATGGAGTCCATAGTAGGTAAATATGATAATCTCATTTGAGGATGTGGGGATTACAGCCCCCTCAAAGTGATATGACTTGTTAATGCCATATGTGGAACATGTAAGGGATGGAGTTACTATGATTGTATATATGATATTATTTTGGAATTATAAAATACCTACGTATCATTATGTTTTCATTCCATTAAATATGAAATATATATGAAAGTAGCGTTCATGTGTAGGTACGACATAACTTCTCCATGAACGATGAATCTCATTTATTACCTCCATATGATATGTAAAATTATAAATACATGTATATTCTGAATATATATCATATATATGGTATCTAAATACTTAATATCATTCTATATATAATGTAAATTTTACCACATGAACCACTAGTAATTATATGAACTACATTTATGACTCAACTACCAAATATCGACAAAACAACCATTATTAAATAACATGATTTATTAATGATTATTACATGGTAATAAGAGGTTTAAAAAGAAATATAAACTTGAAAAATATTCTTAAGAATGTATAAATTAACATTAGTTTTTTATTCAGGTGATTAAAGAACGAACGGGTCAAGTCAGACACGGGGAAAGGGATTTCGTATCAATCTACTTTTATGGAGGCATATATTGTTATATACAAGACTTTATTTTATATGATGTATTAACATACATGAATTTTCATTTCATTAAAAATGAATCTTTTTCTACTAGGTGTTTTATTAAATCACAAAATTGAATATTTCTTTTTAAGATAAGCAGTAACAACAACCTTTCGGCCGCCATAATATTATTTGATCTTTGTCATCCTTAACAAGAAGAAATATTTTTTAAAAAGGAAATAAATTCTCTATACTCTATTACATATTTTGGTGTTGAAAATTGTTTTAATAAGTGATTTTTATGTAAATATATTTAAATGATATATTGTGATTTAAATGTGGAAATTTTATTTTCCCTTTATATTTTTTTATGTGTTATGAATATTTAATGGTTATAGGGAATTTTTCACATATATGGTTTGTTCCATGATAAACCTAGGGAGGGGGAGCCGTAGATAGCTCTCTAATGATTTGGGTAACATGATTTAGGTAAATGTGAATGTTTCTCCTAAGATATTTAACGAATATACTATGATTGGCATTCCAAATGTAACTCCATGTGTATTTGTGAATGCTACATTATAAGAATGTTATGGATGCCAAAAGTTACCACTATGATTTGTGTTTACTATGTAAATCTTTTGATTTCATGAGTTATGTTATAGAGCTTTTTATAGGTATGTATTGATGAACTAGTGTTTTCTTTCTTTTTTTATAACCCTTACTAGAATTTTAAGTCTCATACCATTTTTTGAAATGTTTTTCCGTGGACTTAAAGATGAATTTGGTCAAGGATGGGATCCTTTAAAAGCCATGCTGTCTATAACATGGGACTAGACAAGAATATTTTTTTCAAAATTATTTATTTTATGAAAAAATGGAAACTGATTAGAAGTATCTATATAGTAATTTTTTAGATGTAATGTAGTAGTTATTACTTAATTATCTAAAACTCTAAACTAGATAAGATCATCAATGTGAATTATTAATTTAATTCCAGTTTATGTAATGTTTAAGGACGAGTCCTTATAGTTGGTATCAAAGGTCGATTTAGTTAACATTAAATTTTTGGATTCGGTTAAATTAATGTCTATAAATAAATTTATGGTATGACTGAAGTAATATTGCATTTACATATTTCCAGGTTGCTTCGGCTAAGATATTTCTGTGTTCAGATTTGTTTTCCACAGAGGAAACATGGCAGCTATAATGGGACGACATCACGAGGTAGAAAAAATTTCAAATTTGAAAAATTAGATGGTTGGTATTGGAACTGAACAGTTTGTTTCAGTGATGTAACAGTTGAATCAGGCTATAAATGGTGGTGGTATCCATGCATGAGATTAGCTAGACCAACTACATAGGAACATGTCAGTAGTGGACCATTACATGTGGAAACATCCCCAACCATTTAGAGGATCATTTGAACTTGTTCTATATAAAGGGTGGATTAAAAACTGGGGATGCTTTTTTGTTGTCATGGGGTGTTTAGAACATAAAAATTTTAGTCTCGTTGTTTACCGTTTTGATGGCGAAGCTGATCAGTCGTGGTCGATGGTGAAAAATATCACGAATATTGAAGAGATTGATGCTATTGATTGGGATGAATTCAATGGTATGTTTCTTGAGAAATATTTTCTACCGGTTGTTCATCATATGATGAAAACAAATTCCTAGAATTGAGGTAAGAAGATGACTCAGTGGCTACTTATGAAGAAAAATTCACTTAACCGACAAGGTATTCTCCAAATTTCATATGAGATCTTGATAGTAAAATCAACTATTTTTACAGAGGTTTAAAGAAAAATTATCAAATGGATTTATCTTCTTGTGAGTTCCATGGTAATGAAAAACATGTTCGATGTGCAAAAAAGGTGGAAATGGATTTTTCCAATGTTTATGTATTCTTTGAACAACAACAGAATAACAGGTCAAGATGGAAGATGAATGGGAAGAACCCTTCAAAATAGTTTTATGGTAAGAAACATAAGTTTGTATTTTTTTGAAAATTGTTGTAAAAACCATGGTTGGGACTGTCTTTTGAATTCTGGTCTGTGATACCGATGTGGTAAAATGGGACAAAAATATCCTAATTACATTGAAAAAGATCAGGGTAATGGGAAGACAAAATCTGATTTACAATAAGTAAAATGTTTTAAGTGCATTGAAATAGGTCATTTGGAAAATGAGTATCCAATAAAGAAATAAACTAAGAGAAATCAACCCTGATACAAGCTTAATGGGGTGTTGAATTACTTTGAAACATCTTCCGTAGATGTTGGGCCATCAAATGATGTTTTATTAGGTACACTGTTGGTTGCTCAGATTATGCCAATGTGTTTTTTTATTCGGGTTCTATAAAGTCGTTCACTTTTGAGATTTTTTCTAGTAAATCAGGAATTCCATCCCAAGATATGAATCCTGAACATATGGTAAAAAAACATGGGAAAATATTGAGAAAAAAATTTAAGAACCTTCATGTATTTGTGTGTGGAAAGAATCTACCTACAAACCTTATTTTTTTCCTCTAGTAGAGTTTGATGTTATTCTGGGTATGGATTGGATTTGTGTTTATCATTATAAGAATTAATACAGAGCTAAAGAAGTTTTTATCAGAAATATTTTTAGTTTTTGTACAATAATGAACCCTTACATTTGATAACATATCAAGAATATGAGAAACTAGTAAAAGATGGAAATGAATGTTACATTGAACAAATTGTTGAAAACAAAAGAACCATTTATATAAATGATTTGCTAGTGGTAAATGAGTATCTTGATGTTTTTTCTGATGAGTTTTCTAGTATTATTCATTATTGAGAGATTGAATTTACTATTTACATAGTTTCGGATGCTAAGGGAATTTTAAAATCCCCAAATCGAATGGCTCAAATTGATCTTTTATATTTAAAGTAGAAATTGAAGGAATTATTAGACAAATGTTTTATTTGAACTAGCACATCACCATGGGGTGATCATATCTTATTTGTTAAAAAGAATCATGGTTCAATTAGACATTACCTTGATTATAGAGAATTTAATAACATCACTGTTAAGTAAAACAATCCTTTGCCTCATATTGATGTTTGTTTATCTTATCCAGGATGCTCTGTATTTTTAAAAATTAATTTTAGGTCGGGGTACCATCAATTGAAAGTAATGGTTGTAGACTTTCTGAAGACCATGTTTCATACTATATATAACCTTTTGGGTTGACCAAATCACATGTTGTATTCATCAATCTTATAAATAGAACTTTTTGTGAGTTCTTAGATAAGTTTGTTGTTATGATCATTGATGACATTTTTGTTTATTCTAAAAGTAAAAAAGAAGCAAGGATTCCATTAAAGGGTTGTCTTGTAAACCATATAAGAATATAAAATGTATGGGAAATTCATCAAGTGTGATTTCTTTGTTACAAAAAATTTAATTCCACGGTTACATTGTTTCAAAAAATGGCATAACTGTTGATCCTACAAAACAAAGTTGTTGAAAAATACCTAAGACCAAAAACAAACTGAGATCCATAGTTTTCATGGTTTGTTAGGTTATTACTAGAGGTTTGTTGAAAAATTTTCACGGTTATCAAGTCCAATGATTAATATAACTAGAAAAGGTGTTAAATTCATCTTGAAAAAATGAATGTGATGATAGTTTTAAAGAATTGAAAGTAATATTGGTGAATGATTTATTTTTGGCACTACCTTCCAGAAATAGTGAGTTTTTTATCTACAGTTATGGTTCATTGAAAGGACTTGGTTGTGTCATTATCCAGAATGATCATGTAATTTCTTATGTTTCATGTTAGTTGAAACCTAATGTGTTAAATTACCCTACAATATATTTATAATTATCTATTTTTGATTTTAATTTTAAAATTTGTAGGAATCATTTGTACTTAGTAATATCGAAATATATACTGACCAAAATCTTGTGAATTATATATTCACTATGAAAAAGTTGAACATGAGACAGAGGAGATGGTTGGACTTAATCAAGGATCATGATTTCACAATCCATTACTATCTGGGAAAATAAAATAAATTTGCTGATTCATTGAGTTGAAAATGTGATGCTTCATTAACAATGAAACATTTGGAATGGGATCCTTTAGATTTTAATTAGACTAATTTTGGCATAGTGGTTGTTGGTGCATGAAATTTCCCTCTTTTGTTTCAGGTTTTAGTGAAATCATCTCTATCAGACAAAATTAATCAAGCACAAAAGGAAGATAGTGAGTTATATAAATAGGTAGAGTTGGTTAAAAAGTGTATATTGCTTAATTCTTACATTGATAATGATTATATTTTGATATTTGGGAAGAGATTATGCATGGTTTGTGATTCCCAATTGAAGAAGGAGTTGTTATGTGAAGCTCATAATTATCCGTATTTAGTCCATCCTAGGAGTTTTAAGATGTACTGAGATCTTTGAGTGTTTTACTAGTAGATGGAACAAAAAGTGATATTGTTGACTTTACTATGAGGTGTTTGACTTTTTAGCAGGTAAATGCAGAGCGATATTTACTAAAAAGGATTCTTCATCCTTTACTGGAACCAGAGTGGAAATTGAAAAATATATCCAGGGACTTTTTTGTGGGATTACCAAAGACATTTCATGGAAATAATGAAATATGGGTTATTGTAGATTTACTCACTAAATATTCTCATTTTCTTCCTATTCGAGATACTTTTTCTCTAGATGAACTTTCTCGATTTCATGTTAAATATATAGTCATGATGAATGGAGTTACTCTCTTTATTATATCTTATCATGATCCTAGGTTTACTTCTTACATTTGGAAAGGCCTTAAGAATTCATTGGAAACTGAATTAAATTTTATAATAGCTTTTCATCCTAAATTAGATGGTAAGTCAGAATGAACAATTCAGAACTTAGAGGGTATTCTATGTCCTTGTTCACTAGATTACCAGAGAAGGTGGGACCAACATCATTCATTGGATGAATTTTCATATAATAACGGTTTTCATTCTAGTATACAGATGGCTCCATTTGAGGAATTTAATGGGAATCAGTGTTGAACATCCACATATTGTAATGAAGTAGGTGAAAGTGAGTTGGTGGGACTAGAATTGGTAGAAGGGGTAGCATAAAAGTTCATTTGATGCAGAAGAAAATGAGAACAGCTTAGTGTAGGTTTAAAGGTTATGCGGATAGCCATAGAAAGGATCATTATTTTGAGGTAGGTGATCATGTCATTCTCAAAGTTTCCCCCTATAAGAGTGTGATATGTTTTGGTAAGAAGGTAATGTTGAGTCTGAGGTTCATTGGACCTTATGAAATATTGAAAACGTTGGATTAGTTGCATAAAATTTGGCTTTACATCTACATTTATACCATGTACACAAGGTCTTTGATGTTTCAATGTTGAGAATGTATATACCAGATCATTCTCATGTTTTGAGCCCAGAGATAGCTTTGTTTGAAGTGAATCTCTATTATGGGGAACAACCAGTCCAGATTCATGACCGAAGAGAAATAGTGTTTCAGAATAAGGTAATTCCACAAGTAATGGTTTTATAGAAAAAACCATATGGTTAAAGAGGCAATGTGGGAATCTAAAAGCGCTATGATGGATAAATAATCTCACTTATTTGATATGTGAATAAAAATTTCGAGGATGAAAATTTTAAAAGGGAGTAAAGATGTATGATCCCATGTAAGTAAAGAATAATAAATTTTCATAATTGTTAATATTTGTGAAATAAATATTAATTTCACTTTAAAGTGGTTTTTAAGTTCGATGATGTACCTGATAGGAAAAAAAGGGTTTTTTGAAATACTACGTCGCACTCCTGGCTGAGTCATACTAAAAAAATTATAGTATCATATTATTATTAGAAATTATAGATACCGCCTATACATTTTAATGGCAGTAATAAATAGATCTAAATAAAATATGATTATACATTTTTTATATGTTTTTACATTTAACTAATTAATTTCAGTGGCCTCAAATTTGAATTAATCCAATTTTAAGCATAAATACTCTAATATTATTTAAAAGGTTGATTAACTACCTTTTAATGGAAACCCCTCTTTAAATATAAATTTTCTCAATTTAATATGTTCTATTTGAGAAAATAAAATTCTTTTTAGGATCGAGAAATCAAAATATACTTTGGGTAATTTTTTGGTATTTTTCAAAAAAAAATCATTATTTAATGAATAGTAAAAAATATTATATTTTAATTCAAATCTGTCTTTTAATATATTTTATTTATATGGGTACATTATTTTTTTATTTTTTTTAATGCGTAATTAGAATATAATTTTACTATTTAATCCAATTTTGGTCACTGGAAGTAATTTCACATTGAAATTGGACATAAACAAATGTCGATGTTTTGATAGTTATTATTTTTTAAAAACAAGTTTTTTGTTTGGACAAAAATAATTAATATTAAATTAATTAATGAAACTTATAAGTGTTTTATTTTCTATAATATACAATATTTTTTAATTTATAATATCAAATATATCATAGGTTTAATTTTCGGTATTTTTTATGAAAAGCATCAATTTTTGATGAATAGTGAAAACACTGAGTAGTAGTTAAAAAGATGACTTTTTCATTTAAATGAAATTTTACCACTTATGTTAATTTAATATTTAAAATCCAAAATATTTTTTTGTTATTATTATGTAAAAGTTGGTTCAATAAGGTAAAAATATTTTTTTGGGGGAATAATAACTTTTGTCATCTATTTACCACGGTTAAAGGTAAATAAGTTAATTCAAGGTAAAAAAAATATAATAATAAAATAAAATTACATTAACAATAGTACTATCCTTATTGTATGAGTAATGGTAGACCAAGACAATCCTTGGGTGATAATTTTTTCCTTTGAAAGCAACTTGGGTAAGATAATGATATTAATAACTTTTTACATATTGTAAAAATAAAAATATCATAAAGAAGTATTGTTTTTCTAAAACAAGTTAAATGTTGTGTTATATAATTTATATATTAGACTATAAATATTTATTATAAATATAAATTGGTTAATTATATTACAATATTTTTTAAATATTTTTTAGACATCAAATAAATTAAATTATTTATGAGACAATAATGATGCAGTGTTTACCTTATTAATAAATAATTTAAATAAATAAGATTATAATGATTAATATAATACTTATACCATTACAATTCTTGTTAGAGTATTTCCATTCTACCATGAGTCATCATATCATTGACTTTAATATGTTTTGGACCTTTAGAAACTGAAAATCATTATATAATAAATAATATTTTCACACTTTCCTAAAGAGCCCCCCCCCCTATAAAAATCCCTCGACTCTAACCCATTAGTCACCCATCTATTTCCCCATGTATCATCCATCCTCTACCCATATATGCTCTCAATATCCCTCTATTGATTCTATAATCCTTTCCTGAGGCAGAAGGATCTTCAAAAAACCCATTTGGTTCAATCCAAAGAAAGTTACCTGATTTAAAGGCAATATCTTCTCTTCAGTTATTTTGTTTTATTTTACATCTCCAACCTTGTAAAATCTTTTTATTACATTATTTTATAACAACACTTGAATTCTCAATTTACTATTTTTTATGTGAAGGAATCTAACAACATTTACACACACCTCCATCAAATGGGTAAAGAACATATTGTTTATGTGGACGCCAAACTAACGCCTCAAAAATGATGAATGTTAAATATTCTCCAACCACCTATTATGGTAGCCATTATTATGGAACTATATTAATATATCATATATAATATTTGAATATTTTTTCTATGCTTATATATTTTTCATTTATAGAATACCATTTTGGATTCCTTATTTGGTAAATACGATAATCTCATTTGAGGAAGTACATACTACCACCCCCCTCAAAGTTATATGGCTCGTTCATGCCATACGTTGAAAATATAATGTATAGAGTTACTAATATTATATCTATTATATTATACTGGAATTATAATATACCTATATATCATTTTGATTTCATTACATTAAATATGAAATATAAATGAAAGTATCATTCATGCATGCGTACGGCTTACCGTCTCCATGAACGGTGCATTTCATTTCTTACCTAAAAATGTTATGTAATATTATAAATACTTATATATCCAAGATATATATTATATATATTATATCTAAATCATGAATATAATTCTGGATATAATAAAACTATTACCACATGAACAACTTGTATTATAAGAAGTTAATTTTTGACTCATGTACCAGATATCGACAAAACAACCATTATTAACGTAAATTATTACATAACATATATAACATTGTAACAAGTTATTTAAAAAGAATTTTAAACATTAAAAAGGATCTTAAGAATTTATAAATTATCTTTAGATTATTATTCTAGATATGAAAGAAAAAACGTGTCATGTCGGAAAAGACATAACCTACATCGTCTCAATCTCCTTTCATTGAGGAATATTTTTTATACATGAAATTATTTTATACGATGTATAAACATCATTTAATTATAATTTCATTCAAATGGAATCTTTTTCTACAAGGCGTTTTACTAAACAAAAAAAGGGATGATTATTTTTAACGTATGTGGTGACAGAAACATTTCCGCCACCACTAGTATTATTTGATCTTCAACTTCCATAACAAGCCGATATGTTTTTTAAAAAGGAAATATATACCATATACAGTTTTACGTATTTTGGTATTTAAGATGGTATTGATAATGGATTTTTATATAAATATATTTAAATTATATATTGTGATTAATATTTGGAAATTTTATATTTCATATATATTTGTTTTATAATTTATGAATATGTTGTGGTTCATGGGAATTATATACGTATACGTGTGGTCTTGTGATAAACCTAGGGAGGGTGAACCTAAGATATATCTCTAATTTATTGGTTATCTTGATCAAGGTAAACATGAATGTTTCCCCTAAGAGATTTAGGGAATATATTATGATAGTTATTCCAAATGTAACTACCAACGTAGATGTGAATGTTACAATGTATGTATGTTATGGATTCCACAAGTTACCTTTATGATTTGTGTTTAATGTGTAAATATTTTGATTTCATGAGGTATGGTAAAGAGCATATGTTATGTATGTATTATTGACCTAATGTTTTCATTATTTGTTTTATAACCCATTCTGAGCTTTTTTTCTAATTCCATGTTTTGAAATTTTTTTCACAGGACTTAAAGATGAATAGGTTCAATGATGGGATCATGGAAAAGTCATGCAGTCTAAAACGTGGGACTAAACATGTCTCTTTTTTTCAATAGTTGTTATATTATAAAAAAAATGGAAACTGATTAGAAGTGTCTACCTTGTCATTTTTGATATGTAATGTAATAGTTATGACCTAATTCCATAAAACTCTAAATCTGAATGACTCCAAATGTTAATTAATCATTTAATTCAATATTATTTAATGTTTAATGTCGGCTTCTTGTACCTTCTCATATACACTAATAAAAAATATGAGTATGATGTTTTTTATTGTAAAATTAATTTAACTATGTATCTTCAAACCTATGAAAAAAATATTAAGTATTATATTTAACACATCCATAGTAATTTAATATTTTATTTTAATAAATTAAATTCAAATGGTCTTAAATATCACACAATTTCTATGTATTGTATGTTTATTGAAAATAAGTAATTGTGAATGATGATATTTACATTATGAGATTCTGAATAATGATAAAAAAATTAATTAAAATAGAAAAAGTTGAATTTTTTAATATATTATATTTGGATATATCATAAGATGAACTATATCTATGCATGATATTTTATAAACATGGTATATAAAAAATCTATTCTTCTCAATAATTCCATTGAAAGAATATTATAATATAAAAAATACTCGTTATAAGTAAAAATTTCTCCAACAATGAATTATATAACTCTACATGCACTTGAAAAAACCCGACTAAAATTCATATCGGTCTCTTAATCCATTTTAAAAAAATTTCTGAATTTATCTTAAAAATAACAATTAATCTCAATGAAAAATTTATTAATTATCCAAAAAATATTTTTTAATATTGATTCATTAATTGGAAGTAAGAAATATAGCCTCATGTAATTTAGTATATTTATTTGATAAATATGATTACCCAGTCTTACAATTTTTAACATAGTTCTACAAATTCATATTTTTCATCACTTGTTTGTTATTTTTCATGACCATTTTTTTCCTAGAAACAAGTACGATTTATTGAATTTGATACTAAAATATTGTTTAATAAATTTTTTTATTATGGTATTCACTTTTTATTGGAACATAAATGTTTTTCCCTATATAATAATGGATAGATGATGAATTTATCATACTGGTCAGACTTCAACCGAGTTTCAGAAAAAAATGAATATTTTTATATTTTTAATTTAATAATACATAGATAGAAGTTGTATACATTGTCAATGCTGTAAATGTGTTGTCACAACATTATTACATAAAAATATGCTATCTACTTTATAATAAAAATGGAATCAAATAAACTATTATGTTTGGTATCACTAAAGAGAGATGAGGTAGTATTCAACTATTCATGAAAAAAATAAAGAAGTGTAATTGTGATTTGGATATTTGATCGGTTTCCATTTTTGAATCATCATGATAGTTCTTATATGAGAGTGAAATAAAGAAATAATATCAATACAAATAAGAAAATTACTACTGGTGATGATGTTGTGAGTGTGAAAATTTTAACAGATGATGTTAGAACTCTAGTATATCTACAAAATACTAAAAAGCCATGTTTTATTTTTTAATGTTGTTATTTTATGGATAAATTACATATGGAATTTATAATTCCATAATTTATTATATTGTAACATTTATAATGGAATTATTATTAATTGTGAATATATTACCTTAATTCAGTATAAGGCATGAATGTTAATTAAAAGCTTTCATTTTCCAGTATTAAATATCAATCTTCTCTAAAATATAATAGTTTATTTTGGGAAACAACTGCCATGATTATGGACAATAATGAATATGGTACATCTCTATGGATTTAATATGCATAGGTAAAATAATCTTATGTTATATATAAATTTTATGTGTCACAATCCATTTGTTTTAGGGCTTCAAAATCAATTCATAGCTATATAAATATATGAAAATATGTTAAGGAATGATGTAGATAAAATTAACAATAATGATGATTTGGTTTATCCCGCCGATTGATTATAATTATAGGTATTTTATTTATAACCTTTTGTTTATTCTGCTAAGGTTTATAATGTCAGGTTGGGTCTATCAAGTGATGCTTTTATTCTGTTTGATCATTTTCATACTGCTCACAGCATGTGGCCAGTTTTGATAAATTTTTAAAATATCCCCTCATGTATGATTATGAAGAAACAACTCACCTTATTGAGTATACTAATATCTAGATATTTTGATCTCAAAATGGATAAAGATCTCTTCTTGTAACTATTTATGATATAGTTGAATCAAATTTGGGATTTGGGGGTGCACATATCTGATGTATCTTCAAAAAATAAATTTCTGATTCATGCTACCATTCTATGATATATAAATTATTTCCACGCTAATGAAATTATATATGGTTAGATATACAATGGAAAGTTACCAAGTCCTATTATTATGAATTAAACATTAATGTGAACACATTAATATATTTGTAGTTTTAATTCCTGGGGAATTGACGATTCTTGCTAATTGATCATCAGTACATAGAGATTCGTCAGGGAATTGATAATATTTATAACATAGAACAACCACCTCAATGTATGTAAGGAATTGGTGTGCACAATGAATTGAAATATTTATGTTTTCCATTAAGGAAATGCCAGCTAATATAAAAAAAGTGGATGAATTTTGAAAATGAAGACACATACAATTTGAAAAAGGGATTAATTTTTTTGTGAGTTTCAATATTTCTATCCCAATTTATTACATCATTTATTAGATGTAATGTATATTGAAAAAACATTATGTGAAATTTTTCTTTAAATTCATCTATATATCATGGGGATTACCAAATATAACTTTCGGTCTCATTGGGACTTATTGGGATACAGTATTCAATAAGAACTCTATCATTTGTGTGTTGGTGAAAACAAAATCTATGTTCTATATTCTTTATATGTGATGACACCATTAGGATAAAATCAATTTATAGAATTATTATAGAATATAATGGTTTTATGTGGCTATTCCATCAACACAACTAAATATTCAACTGAATGGATTTTGAACTAAAACAACTTAAATCTAGTGAGTATCACATCTTTCTTCATGAATGTATTCTAATAATAATTGGTCATTTTCAATCTGATAATATAAAAAATAAAGTGATTATACTTTTCAATTTTCTATGAAAATTTGTTCTAAAAAGATATCCATGTAATTATTGACTCTAATTCCAAATGAGGCACTACTTATATTGTGGGTGTTGGTTAAGAAAACTCTCCCATCCCTTTTCCAAAACATGTTTATTTTAAGAGTTTATCATCTAAGTAATTCTCTTGTTGGGGGTCCTATTGCATTTCATGGTTTCTTTATGCTAATAATCAAATACATTCGAAATGAAATATTATTTATGAAATATTATTTTTTATGGATTTCATATTTTTAAAGGTTTTTTGGATCAAGAATGAATTGATTTTTTTAAATTTATTTTTTTGATGTGAGCACATGACATAATCGTAAATTTGAAAATGAAGAAGAGTAACATGGGGAAATTGATCCCATGTTTCATTATCATCCACTAGTATGAGTAATTTCATATTCATATACATTGGTTACATTTGGCTTTGAAAAGTGGGATATGGAACATTACATAGTCAAATATAACTATTATTTGTTCGATGACTATATTAATTATGTAATTTGGTTATTTTTTCACATTATTTGTCATTTCACATATACCAAATACTATTATTATCATATTATGTTGGGAACATAAAAAAATTTATGATTTCATAAATCATTTCCATGGAGAAGGATAATGTCTTTTAATATCCAAGAGTTTCATTCATTTTTTAAATCAATGGTATGATTGTTATAATAAATAATATAAAAGATATATGTATCAATTTAATTATATTATTCATATATATTTTTGTTATTAAGATCACATGTTGAATCTATTTTTCATGAATTAAGGTCCTTGGATTTCAATGCCAATTTCCTATTTTGGGAATAAAAATAATTAATAATTAATGTGAATAAATTTGTTACAAATGATTGGTCAATGAAAATGAGAAAACAGCATGGTAGAGTTATGTTTACTACATCAATAGACTTTTATTCCAAGGAATCAGATTGTCATCTCTAACATAATGTTTTTATTATTATTGAGATGTGGAGAAAATATTGTTATTGGATTACTACACTCAAGGAAGTTTCACTATGAAGAAATTTAAATGGTTTGATTCAATGAAATTAAATGGTATATTTATTAATGATTGTGGATTAAAATTTATTGAAAAGAGATGATTCTTTCATACCTATGAAATATATTGGCCGACATCAATGGAATAATAATTGTTTTATGTGAAAAAATAATTTCAGACCTGACTACTGTATAATTAATGAAGTAATTCCTAAACATATTTTTTATAATTATGGGGGTAAAATTTCCACCACAGATTCCCCAATGGTATTGAACAATATATTTCATTTGAATTATCAAATTGTCTAATTATCAAATTGGATGTTTGGACCTAATTTACTAGTGGGTAATATATAGGAGCAACCATATACGGTCATAGTTCATTAAGCATACCCAACCACGAGTTTTATAGGATGGTATTACTCAAATTACATTAATTTATATTCATTTTGGAATTATTTTTTTATTATTATTATTTGGTTTCATATTAATTTATTAGATATATTTCAATTCCAAAAACTAGTGTTAAATTGGATTTTTATAAATGAATTAATTGCCATTAAATTATTATTTCTAAAAGATTTTTTGATATTTTATATGAATTCATTGACTTATGAGTAGTTTGAACTATTTATATATCTATTTCTATAAATTTACTATTCATTATTTGGTATCCTATGTAATATAATTCATAAATGTGAAGGAAGTGATTATTTGATCCCAATTGATAGATGCACGAGCATGGTTTACTTTATAACATTCCTGAATGAGTATAATAATTGTAATTTTTCCATATACATTACCTATAAATTGATTTTCATATACATTATCAAAATTTTATTATGAACCTTCTATCCCACCGGAGATGACCTTTCATCGTACTATCTAGGTTTTGGGAATGGATGCTCCTATACCTAGATGGATCACAAATCATACTTGTTCCCACTCTAAAACACTAGAGGACACCCCATCTCCAACACCTTTCCAGATATATATTTAGGCTCAATGAATGTTATATTCAATGCCTCCATCATTATCTAATTTACCCTCTTATTCCCATACAATTTATATAATGCCTTCAGGGACGTTACTACACATTCCTCCATCATCATCTCAATTATCCTATTTTTCCCACAGCATGTAAACGTCACCTTTGTAGATGTTCCCACCTTTATCATTTCCATATCCTTCTATATATCACTAATACTTCTACTCATATTATTCAATGTCTATGACGCCTTTGTTTCATACCATCCATATAATATCTAATGTCAATATTCCTTCAGCTTTAACCCCATTGCATTGAAAATCACCCAGATAGGTCATTAGAACATACACTTCCATCAAAGCCTATTGTTCCATGGAAAATGAAGAGATAAATCACTAAAAATTGAGTTTCCTAAATCATGGTATTTAATTATAACTATGTAAAATTATATCATGTTACTTTTTTCATGTTTTACCATGACTTAGTTCTTGTCATTTTCCCTATTATCTTATTCGTTTTGATATCTTAATATCTAATGTTTGAGAAATTCTATGAAAGAAGCCACGAATTGAAATATATATATAATATTTGATTACAATGAATAAAATAAAATGAAAGATTAAAATTATAGGCATTGTAGAAGATTCCTTGACACTATATCTTCGTACAAAGATAACATTACTGTGAAACCGATCTCATGGAGAAATATAAGTAATGACATCAAGGAAAAATAAATGGGCACAAATATGGTTAATGAAAATTTATAAAAAAAATATCTATATTAATTTTATTTTATATGAATTAAAATTTTAATTGTAGAGTCAGCATTAATTTGGAAATGGTTATGGTTTTAAGGATTCATGTCTGATAGACCATTGGTAGATATGGAGATTATATATGCATGAATTTTATGATTTTTGTAGGAGAAAATTTGGTTATGATTTATAGGGTGTACATATATTCCCAGGCAGTTAAAAAAATTAATATCAAACATTAATCACATATTGGATGAATAATGATTTTTAGGTATTCTTAATCTATATTGTTTTCTATATAAAATGTAATTATTATTTCATGTTTTGAATTTTTTTGGATGCATCGGGATAAAACAAAAATGTTGGTTGATTATGACTACTATAAGAATGTCCTCTATGCCTAATGGCATATTATTCATATAGATAAATTGGACATTTGTACTATTAGATATGTATTATTGTGAATCAAAAGTTATATACCATATGAAAAATTATTTTTCCCAAATTGGAAGAAAAAAGAATAAATAGTAGTAAATATAAAAACTCAAAAAAATATAATTGTAGTTTTTTATATTTTAAATATTTATATGAAATTCATAATTAAATATCTTTTTATATTATCAACAATCTTCCATGGAGGGTCGTGACTATAATGAAGATGAAAAATTTCGTTTAGATGATCATCAATGTCATGAATTTGCTGAGGTGAAATATGAGAGAAATTGTTGTATACTAGTGAATAATTTTGTCCCCTTTAGGTATTGGTCAATATCAGCCTCTACTCAATACTCTTAAACACCTGAGATAAAAAGAAATTTTGAATATGTAGCTGAGAAAAGAATATATCTAAAGGAGTGGAAAATAAGTAAATAGGATCATGGAAGATCTATGGTGATAACTGAAAAATTATTGAGATCTATGTTACATACATGTCAATCACTTCTATTAAAGAATACTGCTACTATTTATTATAATATGGAATTAGTGGTTTCATTAAATGATTCCCTAAGTAAAGAGAATGATGATCCTTCTACTAATCAAGATTAATGAGGTGGGGATACAGTTAATGTTGATGTTTCTGGTCCTGATGAAGTAGTTGGAACTCCATATGTTGTTGGTGGTGTGGAGGATTTTAGTGACGGTTGTTATGTTAATGATATTAATGACAGAGAAAATGATGTTGTCAATGGAGTGGAATTAATCCCTCCATTTTTTTTGACTTTTCAAGATAGAGATTTAGGTATTTTATTATAAAACATGATTTATTTTTTTTTTTTGGATTTGTATGTTTGTTTTAGTATCATATATCATTTGAAAATTATTATAAGTAGTTGGTTGAATGTATGATACAAAATAATATTTCTAAATTGAACGAATATAGTGTGTTTTATATGACTTATTTTTTTAAGAGATGGAAGAAGAGGTCTTGTAACTACTATTGGAAAATGTAGGTAGCCACCAATATATACAGTTATCCAAACTGTGGGAATAGTTTCTCTGATTGATAATATATTCCCACTATTTTTTATATTGTGGGTATATATATACACAAGGTTATTTCTAAACCATGGGTATTAATGGATATTAGTGGAATATACCCATGGTTTATATAAAAAAATGGTATGGATATATATTCATGGATTCATCATCCACAATTCCATAAAACCATGGTTATATCGTATACCCATGGATCATAAAACTGCGGATATAGAATATACCCATGGTTTAATATAATGGTTATATGGATGTTTTACAATGGTTCTAAGAAATTATTTTATTATTTATATTTATATTTATTACTTCCCGTTAAGATAATAAATTTATATAACCCTTAATGTGTTACAAATGGTCATTCCACCAAACTTAAACTCATTTATTCAGGTTGGGATTGATCATTTTAAAAGTAACTATGTTCAGGAAGACTATGAAAACGACACATATATCAATAGTTTTCATGTAATTTTTTTCATATTTTGGTGGATGGTTCCATAAAATAATCTTGGTTAGTTACAATTCTATTTTCAAATTATAGGTTCTTTATTTCCTTAGAAAACGCCACACTCTTTAAAGGATAACCATATTCTTAAATTTATGACTAATTAATTGACATAGTGTATTTGTGAACTAGACTACTATAAAATAATGTATTTCATCATAATTTTATTCTTAAATAATTCTTTACAAATCCTAGATATTTATATGTGAATCATTAAATTTTTCAATATTCACACACACGAAATAAAAATTATTTTTTATTTATCCCTTTTTAGTATGGTTCAAAATTCACCACCTCCTCTATTTTTAGTCTAAATTAGAGGTGTGGACATACTATGAATTGAATCTGATATTGTTCTACAATAATATATGTTTTAGAATTTAATATAATATTATTACATTATCAATAATTTTGAAACCCTGATTATAAATAATGAAAAATTAAACCAAAAAAATAGTAACTTTGAGGGGGAATTATAATAGTTGAATATGGATAATTTAGATGGAATATGATAATTTTAAAAATTTATTATAATCATACTTCATGTATATTCAGAAAAAACTCTAGTAGATATTTTACATAACCTCATTGACATCTCCCTTCATTGATGTGGATTCCTACTAGAGACATGGATCCGAATTTAGATAATAATATTATACCATCTGTAATCAGAATCCTAATTGGTTACTCACACAAATTAATATAAACTAAATAAATATTACAATTGAATCTAATAAAATATTATAAAAATACATTTCAATCCATGAAAAATTATTTTAATGAGACAAATGGATAATGTGGTCGTTCAATCATAGTATCCAGAAATAGAAAAAACAAAAAAAATATGATTAAAATGTTAGTATTATATCATTATATCACCACAAAATCCATTCTGTTGTCTCTTTAAATCCAAATTACAATGACCATTACCTTTAATGGATACATATTCATAAAATATTAAAATTCATCATGATGAACATATTGGATATGAGTATATCCTTGTAGGGTAGCATTACTAAATCCAAAACATAAGCTCATGGGTATTTAGTGGTGTATACCATGATAATAAATAACTTACACCCAAGATAAAAAAATTTCATAAATCGCATCCATACTCTAACCAAATCATAATGAGCACAAACTATACACACATTATATCCATGTCAACAAAACATTTTCATTTTTATTGTAATGGTCCATGTGGTGGAGCAACCCAAAATGGTGCTAAGTATAGTATCATTTTCTTGTCATCTAGGATGGAAAAAATTTGGCCACATCCTCAATTCCTATCTCATGGGAATGGTCACATAAGACTATCATTCCACACATTCCCCAATTAGGATCGACAAAATAAAATCTTCATGCCTCAAGACCATGCCAACCACAACCATCATACCCCCTCATCCAACATGGTCACATCATCATGTCCCATGACACTACTAAAAATGATCCCCCTCTAGGGAATCTGAATCAGGACCTTTCAACATGTCATCATGGAACTATTCAAAGAAAAATATTATAATATAATAAATACATAAAATGAATGTAGTTTCATTACATTACTCCCATATATCTTGTAACATTACAAAATAATCATGTTCCCACGAGCAACACACACAGAGTCATGATTACAATATCACATAATTGTTATGTATGTTTTGTCTATACATGGTTGAAAATTGCATGATGTAAATGTAACCTTTGGATTTGAAGACACACACAACCAAAAATATAATACATCTGAAGATAATTTCATCTATGGTAAAAACATCTTACTATTATCTAGTTAACAAAAAAGAATTAGTCCCTATATAAGATGAAAACCAAGCCACTCCTAGGCTCCAACTTAATTTATATCACATTCCAATTATCTATAAACAAAATTCCATATACAATCATATCTATTGTTCTAAAAATGAATTCAATAAGATATTTTGACAATGAGATAGATCTTATATCAAAATACATCATGAAATATAGAAAATATCATGATACGAAATAAATAAAAGGATAGTGAATTACATACTATATCCATCACTTATTTAGTAATTATAAATGAAATCCATGTTAGGTGATATTCAAAACTATATATCTATATATTATTCATATGATATATGATATTTTTCTTGGTTATAATGGTGGAACCAGAATAATATTGTTAAAGTAATGTTCTTTAATAATGTTCCACAATCACTCTATATATAACATGATTGGAACAATTATAATCTTTTCCTAATGAAATCAAAAATATTGAGCATATATTGAAGAAAATATTGATTTAGGGGGCCTATAATTAAGATGAACAATGAGTAAAATTTGTGGATTAATTGTTCTTAACTAGGTGTTTTGAATCATTAATTTCACATGCATATGGTATAGTATAAGGGTTTTCATAATGGTTAACTAACCTTGCAAGGAGTGCCCCTATACTAAGAACCCACATGTTTGAGTCACTTTATTGGGTAAATCATTCCAAAACCTTGAATTTTTAATTTTCCCTAAGGCATATTTTTTTGGTTGTTTTCGTGATTTGCATTAATTTTATTCCAACAACTAGCCATCTTCAAATATGTCGTAAGGTTACTTGGGGAAATCCACATAGTTTACCTTAAACATAGAGAATTATACATTCCCTCAATAGCATCTATATCACTCCATAATGAACCATTAACTCTCAGAACATATCCCTTGGAATTCATATTTCAAATACAAATGAATAAAATACAACGATACCTCATAAATTACATAAAAAATACGAGCCTATTAAATCTTTCCTTTCAAGGGATTCTTCATCCCTAAGAAGTTACTATACGAATAATACTCAAAAAACTCTAGAAAATACATCTGAATATCAATATCCATCATGAATTATATCCCATGTATCAATCCATGTTTTCAAAATATTAATGCAAAAAAGAATTTTTCTCCCACAAAATGACTTCTCTATTTCGATTATATTCAAGTAGTGTTCAATTTTTGATTCATTAGGATCCACATAAACATCGTTGTAGTCGATCAAATGCTCATTATCAGACTTATATGTCTATAGAACATAAATATAAAATACATCATAAATTCCATAGTACAATATAGAATGATCAAGATATATTCCAACCTTCTAAATAATCTTTTTATCAAAAAAGTTATAAATAATGATATTTACAACATTCCAGGATTCCACATCCATCAATATGAGAGTCATGTAGTCACCTGTTAAAAATGAGATCTCTCATTGTGAACTCCAAGGGTTTCCTACTCCATTTAGTAAATTATAGAATCCTAATAATATTGGTAATTAATATATTATGTATCAATAAAAAACTTTCGAATTTTTCATTCACCCTGAATAGCACCATAATAACATTCTCAACCACATCTTTGAATCTTAGTGCTGGGTAGCACAGCTTACTATAATGATCATCAATATGTTCCATTTTAATTGAAGCATAGAATTTTCTATTAAAAAAGTTAAATATTCTTATGTTACCATAAAAACCCATATTGAATTATATAAATCCTAACCCCAAAAAGTCCTCTAAAATATGGTTCATTTTTATAATTGATCATTATAACGTGAATGATACATTGTGTTATGTTATTTCTGAGTATCCCAATATTTCTGCATTCCCAGCCTAAATTATTATTCAATGTTTATGTATCTTCTTGATAAAATTATCAAGATGAATCCATAAAGATTTTTAACTTGACATACTAAAAAAATAACCAATAGATCCATGGAATATGTATAATATATCAACAATAAATTAAAAATGTTCTTCATTCAATCTATTATTACCCAAAATTAATCAAGATACATCGTTGGCCTATGTAACCCAACCATGATTTCCATAACCATGGATCCCTAGATCCATATTATAACATTTATTATATAAGTCATTTAAAAATAATTTCTACAATGATCCTCTTTCATCTGAAAAGTATGTCATCATGAGAGAAAATTAGCGATGTCTATATTTATAAATGCCCACCATAATTTGTATAATATATTGGGGTTTTTATTCATCATCAATGTGTGAACATTAATTTCTAAATAATAAGTCTATATCATTATCTCCTCCCATAGTGATCATGAAAAAAAACTATCCTATAAGTATAGACCATGTTCTCATTATTTAAGGGAATCCATAGTAATTAATAATGTTCATCCATGTATTTTTTCACCACAACACACATGAGATCTAACTGATGTCTTTATTTCACGAGGTCCACCAATGAATGTGGGAAAAATGGTTCATGTTACATAACACCTTAATAATCTAATGATTCTATTAATGAAACTATAATAAAAGTCATAAAAACTATTCCTCTTGTGAGGTTGGCTCTCTATGCACCTTTATATATAGTGTTTTCCTTCTCTGATCATTTTCGTCAACATTACCATTTTATATGGAGAATTATATATCATTTTTGAGTTTATATAGACTCTTTAACCATTAAATCCTCTTCCAATTAATATCCTAATGAGATGATATATATCAAAATATCTTTTTGAATGTGTAGATTATAACCCTACTACTAAAATAATAGTACCAAATAAATGTATTGTGTGGACTACATCCACCCACTCTATGTAGTGATTCATATAGTTACAGTAATGATTTTTTACCTTACATGACACATAAGAAACCACGTTATTTCTAGTAATCAATACATCTCCTAAAAAATATGAGGAATTGAATTACAATATGTATATGATACTAGGTTAAGCATAATAAAAAAATGAGCTATTATAATTCTTTTCAAGATATTAACAAGAACCTATCCAAACTACAAAATTCCTTCAAAATCAACCCCTTTTATGAATACCTATAATTTTTTATACTAATATCGATATGTGATCAATGAATTATATACATTATCCAAAAAACCTATAGAATCTCCTAATCTCAAAAAAATTCCATGGGTGAGACCAAATTATCATTACATTTACCTTCTCTAGATTATAATATATTCTTACCTCATAGACCATGAAGCCATGATAATTCATTACACAAATCTTGAAATTACACATTTAATATTTATACGAATATTTATGTACTCTTAGTGAACTCAACATGGTCTCATGTTGTCATTAATATAACTAAAATACTTGTTAACATATTAAGATATCCTTAATAAAGGCCATAAAGAAAGGTTCAGGATATTAATAGAAGATCATATTTGTCATATACATGAACATGATAGTTGAATTCTCGATAATGAACGGAATGAATGGGTACTCATAAATGAAACATCTAATCATAAACATTGCTATTGGAATATCGATACCTTTAATCATAAACTAAGGGAATATGAATAATAGATCAATCTTGACATACCACTGTGTTATCTATAACTGATCAATGAGATTTTAAATCCTATGTAATGGATTAATTTTGATTACATAAAAATGATTAAGCCTGCATTATCCCACGTACAGTCGTAAAATACCTTCTAAGTCTCTTTGGTTACATCATTAGAGGATCCCAATGAGATTTGATCAGTATGATAATTTCATCCAACGGAAAAAACCAATATTTTCACCATCAGATTATTCGACCTAGTGATAATCATAAAACATATGGGAATAAATATAATTTTCCACCTTACATGAGTATGATCTAAAAAAGAACCTTCTAAAATAAAAATTTCATGAATAATTTAGGGATGATATATGATTGACGTCCACTACAATATTAAAGGATTTTCCTACTACCAACAAATCTACTGGAATTATTCGATAGAAAATGATTTAATTACACCAAATTATTTTAAATATGGTGAAACTTTAATATATTCCACATCACACTCTCTAGTAAAAATAAACATCCCTTTCCTAATTGAAAATAAGGACACCCATCTATAAAAAAATTATGTGGTTATAAAATATATTTAGGGAGTCCATCTAAAATCTCATATTAAACATGTTATTTCAAGGAATGGGAAATAAAATTAATTTATAGAGTTGAAAACAAATATTCAAACTCACATATTAAATTGAGAATTTCAATATTCTACCATAACTGAATTTCATGAAAAACAGTAAAATATGATAAAATAATTGGTGACTTAAGGAGTGATTTTAAATGAGTTGATATAATATAACGTGAAACACCATATTAATACATAGGGGTAGAAATAGTAATTGTGAGTGAGATAGTAAATCTGATAGATGACGATCCCTATCTACTATCATATTAAATTTGGTCTACTATATACACTCATCTATCATTATTTCATTGCCCTCATCCTTGAAATAAAAAATTTTCCTGAGAAATCATCGCCATAGGGGTCAAAACCTATTGGTGAGAACCTTATCTGCTGCCATGTATTAATAGTCCTGTAATACATTAACCTTCATGAGGCATCATCGAACATTCCTTTCAGATGAAATATTACATATTACATATCTTACTGTATCATATGACCATTATGTAGGGATCTCACTAATCAATATATAAATTTCCACTCTACCCGTAGTTTTATCATTGGTAAACACTACATCTGAATGTGGGAATTGAATAAGATCTACCACGTTTCATAAACCTATCAATACACTATTGTATCATTACAATACAAATTTTAAATTAATAATAATAATTAACTATATAATAAATAGTTTTTCCACCCATTGATCCATTAGGAATTGATCTGATACATATTGTAATAACCATATCCAAAACCATAATAATGGTTATTGACTCGTACACGGGATCATGGTATGTTATTTGGTCAATTTTCCAAACTAGGAATATAATTACTAGGTGATGATATATCACAAAATTAATTATCTCCAGTGCAATATTTCAATATAAGAAATGAGTTCAGTGGAGAAACATTATGAAAAGTTATAAATAGTCATAAATCAACATCATCCCTAAATGGATATTGATGGAATTTTTTAAATAGTTCATGTTTCAATGAGTATGAAAAAGTAATCTAAGTATTATTAATTAAATGTAGGTAATGCTAGATATTGATGTATTTCACCTTATTATTTAAAACACCACATACTCTTGGTAGTTTTGAATAAATTAATGGTTTCCAACATAACCTATTATTCTTCTAGATTTACAGCCAAGCCATTGATTACCTCAATGATTTGACACATTCCTCACCATATTGGGGAACATCAGTGCTATAAAATTCTAGGGGATGTATGAGATGGAAATATAGATCATAATATACAAAGTTCTTGTCTCTTCAATTTCTTATAATATAAACAGTCCCAAAAACTCACTGTTGTATTGTCTCTACCACATAATTCTTTATATTATGTGTAGGATCATGATTAGGTTCACCTTTTTATTCATTTAGTTGTAGAACATGGGAATTTTCCCTTATAATAGAATTATAATACACTACTACATATGGTCTCATTAGATGTATCAAGAGGAGAGTTTTATGAATTTCCAAACAAACACTTATAATGACTATAATATAATTTTTAAGTGAATATTAATGAATCTATTGAGGAACACATAAAGGATTCCTATCATAATACCTACCATTGGAGAACCACATATATAATTTATAACCCCACTACATGTATCATATGATGATATTCCTTCTATTCCAACACATTACTCATAATCACAAACACACAAACACACACATATAACATAAAATCCTAATGAAATTAAACGTAAAAATGAAAAAAATTATATAACAAGATGTTCATTTGAATTTCACTATTGGATAAAGCCACATGGACTTTATATTGAGGTATATGCCCTAGGCCACTAGGTTTCAATACATAAGGTCTTTGAATCCTATAGTTATATATATGGTATGATCACATATGTTAATCATTACTTAGTATTAAATAATTTCTTATATCTCATAATACAATTATTCAACGATTTCTAGAAATACAATTCATTCTTTCCTAGTAATATATATTTGTTCTTGTTTTAGGTCATATAACATGTGAACATACTCCTCAACCTCTAAAATTGGTATTATTATTTTAATAATAAAAATATAGAATATTTGAATGAAATTTCATGGAAATAATGTCATCCCATTACTCGCATGTATTCATAGGCAAAATATAATTATAATTGTCTCACATTAAACAAATTCCCACACAAGAATATAATATCAATGATATTGGTGTACATGGTCCCACATTCCATACCATAAAAGGACCTTAATTATATATATTAAAATGATATAAATCGTTGATAGAAACTCACTTCCAATGGCCTATATGATATTTAATTTCTACCTTTAGTTTATTGATCAAAAAAATCCAAATACCACATTTAATCCTTGAACGTGAACCAACAAGATTTTTCTCACACAACAAAGACCATTATAAAAAATACAAATAAAATCGTAAGAACATTTTAATATTGAGAATAATGATGATTTTATTTGACATGGATTGATAACATAACAACATTCATCTCAGAATCATCAAATGTCTCAGGATGTTAATTGGACTAATGTATATGATTTAATACACTAGATTTGTTACCAATCGAGTAACGATCCCTCAATTAAACATTATATTACAGTAATATACATATTTATATATATGAAAATGACATTTTAAATATATTATTTATTTCAATATATGAAGGGTAGATCCACAATATAGATTATTAATACAACAATATGAATCATAATCCACAACCATTAGATCACCATCACACTGGGATCCACAGAAATTGAGCTCAGAAGGGAAGTGAATTGATGTGGGAGTTATTGGATATAAGAACCCATGTTTTCATAAGAGGAAAAACTCCATTATTTTTAATTTTTAGTTCTTAAATGTGGAACAATATTAGTACCCTTTTAGGTCACAGATGTTTGGAGAGTTTTAAAGGTATGTTTGAATCCCAAAACCCATATTTGGGGAGTTTTTAGCCTGCTTCACGATGAGTACAAACCGTGTTGTACATGTCACATTTCTCAACTAAACCATGAGTGGAAGCACATAGGGGGATTATAGGCCATATATTTTGAGAAAACCAAGTGGGTGGAGGTTCAAAACCTTGTGACTTGTTCTTTCAATTTTATAGTGTTTGATATATGGTTTTAGCCCTGTTTGAAAATGGTTTAGAAACAATGTGGGTAAACCAAGTGGTACCCCATTTGACCTACATTAATATTTTATGGTTGAAACATAGTTTTCTTAACTATGTACATAAATTCTTTCATCAGTGATATTTTAGTTTTTTATAAAATTTTGTTTAAATTAATTTTATTCTTAAACCTAAAATCTTATTTCCATTAAATAGACATCAGAGGAGGGGTTGAGATGTTCTAAAAATAATATAATGTATTATTGAGGTATCATCACCTTCTGACCCATGGTTCACGTGTGGTTTGTCACATCAAATCTGCATCGGTAAGATAAAATTTCCATTTTTTACATTCTAGATTGTTTTTTCTATAGATTTCGCTATTTTGATTTTGGATAATATTTCCTAATTTCTCATTCTTCATCAGTTATTCCTATTTATCCTAAACTATGTATAATCAACTCTTGATACTAGATGGTCACTCAACATTCAATCTATTGTAGGTGGGTTATCCATTTAAAAACGAAATTTTTCATTTTCAGAGATATTGACAATTAAACAACTCGTTTTACATTCTATTATGATGATAATTTTTAATAGATTACAAGAAATACATCTAATTAGACTTATTAGGTATTCACATATGACCTGTTATGGGAAAATTGGTACTTGTTCTCTGAATCATCTTCACCAATGGGGTGAACCTTATGATTTTCCCCGATTATATCATTTTAAACAACCAAGGGGGAATTATTTTGGCTTCCGTAGTGATAGGAATCCAGTAAAAATTTTAAATAGTTTAATGTGTTGATTATAAAATGGGTTTCCAACCATTCCATGATATATGATGTTTTAATTGACTTGGATAATTGTTTAATGAATATAATTTGTTAAATTTCATAAATGGATTTAAGAGAAAGAGTGTGTATACCCATGAGATATGTAGAAATATGAATAGTGATATATGGTTGGGTATACACATGTGACATGAAAAAATTGAAATAGAATATGAGAGAGGGTATTATTTTGATATTTCTCTGTATGAAGTATAATAAATGATTAGTTACAATAATTATATGTAAATCAACGAATATGATTATATGAGTGCATAGACTCATACAGAAATGGATTGTCAAATGGTATAAAATGAATGAATGTATGTATGGATTCCATGGATGTATCTCCATGGACAATAAATTCATTACCGGATTCCTTGAGTTGAATATTTCCCTTTGGTGTTGACTTCAAATGAATCATTGGGCCATGATACCCCATGGATTCTGATAACATCAACTCTCAAAAGTCTTTTTTTGTATAATGTTCTTTTAGGAATCGAACTATTTCCTATACCATGATTCTATCGAGAAGAACCTATGACTTGATGATCATATGTCGGTTTAGGAAACCTTAGATCTGTCCCTTATGTGGGTTTAATTGACATATGGAATGACCATGGAATTTATGATATACATGGTTGTATAATAAGGCTATGAATTATTTTATGGAGCTTCGTTACGTGAAATGTATGTGTGCATAGGATATGGATAAATATATGCTATTGTCCTGTTGTTTATATATTTTTCACTTATCTATCTTTTTAGAATTTGAATGTTTATTTTTCTGGGATCCTTGAGAATCTATTTGGAATTACTTTTTTTGACGATATGTTACATGGAAACAATACTTCTATTTACGACTTTTACTTACTCTATATGTGTTTAAATGAAAGGACTGAAAATTATTAATGTTTCAGTGGAAACCAATTTGTTTGTTTATCTGAAACAATGTTTGGACAATCTTGAGGACCCAAAAATATTATATGGTGAATTTGATAATATGGATATGCCCCCTAAAATAGTTTTTTCATCATTTCACTAGAGTAGGGGATCTTGGGACAATGCTGAAACATGTGACAATACATACAATTTTTTTATTTCTATCAATTTGGATATTTTTATTGTACCACAATATAATGTAACTATTTATTTTTTATTTAAATACACATATCATCTACATCATTTAATATAAGATAAAATTTGAGATTGTTATCTATTCATAATATGTGTTTTTTTGGCATGGTTTACATCATCCACTATTTGTATACTATCGACTTCCATAATGATATACTCTAGTAATGGAGGCATTGTTTACCCAATTACACAAATATTCCCTCGCTACTAGTTGAACGAATAAGGAGTTTTGGGAGATGCATTTGAGGATATGTGGCCAATCGGTATCGATGCACAATTGAAAGGAATATTGGTATGGGATGTTACAAAGTGGTATTAGAGGAGGAATTTCTATTTTAAATTACTATTTGGTTATAATAGATAAGGATATACAGAAAATGGAATTTGGTAATATGTTTTTTTTGGGAGTAGCTAACCCATGTATAGGGTAATTCAAAATGGCCTCAAATAGAATTTTTATATTCTGATTGTGACAATCCAAGATGAATTGATTTCATCATAGAGTGATGAATTTGATTTACGATGTTACTATTGAAGAAAGCATGGTTTTTATTTTAGTTTAAACCTATTGAGATGAGTGCATTCCTTCTCATAAATAATATATGATATTTATTAAAATTACATGACATGTATTGTCGCACTCCAATTAGGATATATTGAGTATTGCATGTTGTTATGATTTGTGATCAAATATATATATCTTAAATTATGATATATTTTATGTAGTGGTTAGAGGAGTGACACTATATTTCATTTCATAAGGTTTATGGGGCCTTATATACTTGGAAATGTCTCACAAGAAGAAATTTAACTGTTAAATCGAATTTGAAATGTATAAATTGAAAGGAAAAAAATAAGTATTATGTTTAGGAGGTGTCTTTGGACCTCATGAATTTGGAATAGGTAAATCATTGGTCAAATATAATGAATAATTTAATTTTTGAAATGAAATAAAAAAATGAAATTTATTTCTATTGAAAATGAAATGGAAAGATAAAATGATGAAAAAAAGTGACTATGGCCCATATTTTTTTATGTAAGTAGGTTGTGTTTGTAGTTATGTTTTGAATATTACTTTTTTATATTATTATCTTTTGGATAAGGTTGTAGGGTATGACTTGTTTAAGTAGGGTTTTTACATTTCCTACACTTTTGTTTTGTGGCTTCGATGTTTTCCTTTTTTTGATATATGTGTTTTGAAATGTATATAAATTCCACCAACACAAACTCATGTTGTGTTATGTGAGGGAGGTGACAACCACACTCTTGAGGTGGTGGGAGTAGGTCTTCTAGTTGATCCTCAATTAGTACAAGATAAGGCACCAGAGGGTGTTCTAGACACCTATGTTGACTCAATGTTTTGTGAGGGTTTCATTTGCAATATGCATACTTTTCATTGAGAACTTCAGTCTTCCTTGACTATGGATGATTAAACATGGGTGTTCAAGTTGTATCATCATCCTAGGTTATCTTTGGATGGTGGTAAATAGGATAATGAGATGTGGCTAGGTAAATCATAGTTCATATTCAAGAATCATTATATTATTCTTGAATGTATTGTAGATCTCAAGACAAATATTCTTTGCCGGGAAGAAAATAACTTTTGGGATTTACTACACTAGATTGTTAAGATGTGATATTTGGGTTAAGAAGATTTCCAAACACTCTTTTATGATTACTTTTACCCATATAATATTGAGGAAGAATGGGATAGTGAGTTTATCCATCTGGAGTAGGGTGTGATGACAGATATGGAATTCTCAATACAATTTTTAATGTTGTAGAACTTTTCATTGATGTATCTTAAGGTTGTAAAATCCACAATGACATGCTTCATGAAATTTCTCCAATATATTTCATATATCAAGTAAAATTTTCCAAATTGACTTCTATCATGAATATTTTGAATAATGTGCAAATTATATATAAGAACTTTAGAAAATATGGGGCGTTGAATAGGATAGTGTTGTCTCTCAACCCAGTTGTTAAATGACATCAGGAAGGAAGCATCATTTTGAGGATTCACATGAGATGATTACTTTTTTCCTATGAGTACTTGTAGATCAGTGTTCTAATACTTGTATGGTAGCTGAGGAAATGTAACAAATTAGTTTGACTCGGACCCTGTCAAGTGTGGATCTTGTTGAAATATGGGGCACATGAAACATCTTCGCAGAACCTTCCCTATGGATACGAGGGGGTCAGGTCATCTCAGACACTGGGTTCATGATAATTTACCTTAGAACCATCAGGTATGGAGATGAAGTAGTGTTCTATGGTAAAGATAAGGTAGTATTTGTTATGGAAGAGGTATCCAGATTCCATTTACACTAAGACATCATATCAAGCGTACTCTAGGAATTGAGGCTATATAATAGGGCCATTATGCATGACAATTCTTTTTTGTGTGGCCTACCCCTAAGGAGATGGGTTCTAGACCACCTGTGATGATATTTACGATCATATTAACCAATCCAATTTCTTAATCATTTTTTGATATAGGTGAATCACATAGTTTTATATATCTGCTACTGTTTAAAATATATGTCATTGTTTTTTTGGTTTTGGGGGTGTTACGATGCTAGAAACACAATTGGAAAACCGAAAAGAATATGTGAACCAATTCATAGAGTACCCCCTTGAGGTTGGTGTGCTCCAAATAATCTATAAACTTTAAGTCCTCAATATTATAGGGTTCAGTTTCATACTCGGGATGTACTAGCTAGTTTCATAATGAGATTACGGTGACTTGTCATGACCCGACCCTACTGGTTTCGAGCCCCAACTATCACAGGCCCTCCTCCATAGGCCAGGGGCTAGCAACAAGCGCCGAAGGTGTATCGATCTCGGGGAGGCCTTCACCTAAGTACCTATACACACACACACACACACAGGCCACTCGATGTAGAAGTGCATAGTAAAAAAGAAAACCAAAGTACAAACAATTATAACTCAACCAAAGTCATGCATCAACTTCGAAATAGAACAAGTAAAGTTTTAACAAGATAACTGAACAAAAAAAGGGAAAAAACTTGTGCCCAACCCGAAAGGTGCCACAAACCGGCAATAGGTAAACAAAATTAAACAGCTAGTGAGTCTCACACATGGAACTCCTACTATGACCACTAAACACAGCCCAAGATCATGTGTCCTCTATGCTCCTCGATAATCTCGATCGACCTGTCCTTCGTCTGTAAGGGCACTCCATGTATGGGAAAACCCCAAGCCGGGGTGACGATAAAGATACTCAGTAGGATTCCAAGAAATCTCGAGCGACAAACCAAGGAGGTACTAAAACGGTGAGCAGTAGACATAACAAAGAATAATGAAAGAGTATAGTAAATAGATAGCAGCTCAACCCAACAAATTAAAGGATGTATAATCGTCCAACCAAGAGGATCAAAACACAGAAAGCATGTGGCATACCCGACACATCATTTACCCTCCTAGGAGGAGAGTAAATTAAACAAAGGAGTGGGAACAAAATTTTTATGTGTATATACATATGCTCAAAAAGAAACCCAAATGAGAGTGTATGGGGATATTTATCTCCACACTCAGACCTTGAAAAGTCACCAAATGTTCTAAGGGTAGCCATCACAGATGCCCAACAATCCCGCACGTCAGGTGTCCTCATCGCTAAACTGTACAACCAAGGGTCCCGATCTAGTAATCATGGAGAAAAGTCAATGACTAGCCTCATAGAAGGGTTGAGTCTGAAATAAGTCATCGGGAAAACCACTTCCCATCCCAGCTAGAGGGTAAACCCAAAGAGTTCATTAGTGAACCCATTGCTCAGCGCCGCTAGAGGGTAAACCCTAAAGTCAAAGGGTAGCCCACTACCCAGCCCCGCTGGTGGGGAAACCCTAAGGTCAATGGTTAACCCACTACCCAGCCTCGCTGAAGGGTAAACCATGAGGTCAATGGGTAACCCAATACTCAGGCCCATTGGAGGAAAAAAACCATAGGTAAATGGGTAAACTACTACCTATCCCCGCCGTAGGGAAAACCCTAAGGTAAATGGGTAACCCACTACCCAGCCCCACTGGAGGGTAAACCCAGAACTAGTCCGATAACTCCGCACTTCCTGTGCCATCATTGGGAGTCACTAACACCGCTATCGTGCGTAGGTTCAGAGTGCGTCAAATAAACCTACGACCAATGCCCTTTCATGTTTCCACATTTAATGAAATCTCGAAAGAGGCTTCTCTCACCCAAACAGATTTCACCATTGTAATCCTCGCAGAAAAACACACGAGATAGACTACTTAATTGCTGGAAACACACTTCCGACAAAAAAGTAATTCAACACGACTTTATTCTCATACGGAGTCACATGGGGCCTGCACCTGATCCCACAAATGGTCAGGAAAACTGCGCCATCACGAAGCTCTCGGAAAAGCACACCAAATCAATTATTCATACACCCCAAACGGATGTCTGATGAAAATGTTGCAGTACACTACACACAGCTAAAAAGACGGCCCGTGGGGACCACACCACAACTCCTACAACAACTCCTTAAACCACCCTGGTCAACATCACCTCGATGCCAGGGTCACAACGCCGCTGACGATGCCTAAAATGGACTCCGATGCAGAAGATACAACTCCCCGCATTATGCAAACAGGGCCCTATGGGGCCAACACCTCGACCCCGAAACATGTCACGCAGATCATAAAATTGTGTTCCTTGTAGATAACCCCAAAGCGTAGGCTATTCAATTACCTAGAACAGACATATGAAGCATAAGTCGTAAAAATGCATCATACGTCTAAAAGTCGCCACATGGGGCACATTCCTCAGGCCCGAAATTAGATGGGTGGATTGCGCTGTCACAATCCCCTCCATAGAACACTCAGAAATGAGTACTCAAACACCCCCAAACGGTTGTCGAGTGAAAAAAGTGTTGTTTCATCCTAAAATGTGTGAACTAGGCCCTATGGTGTCCACACCTTGTCTCCATCCCGAACGCTTCAGAAAACATCTCAAAAAGTCTGCAGGAGGAATGGGGTCACGCATCAACCGACGACATGTCAATTGGACATTCCAAACAAATGTTAGGTATGACCCAAGAATAATTAATTAATTAGTTAATTAATTATTTATTTTCATTAAGTTTCATTCCACCCAGCAACGAAACCAAATCTCAAGGGTTTCGAACCAACTTTGGAAGGACAGTCTCAACTCTAGGGCCGCATTGCCTCTGACGGCTCGTCAAATGGACCTTCGGCTCGCAAATAAATTCATTGTAAACATTAAAAATAGTTTAATATTAATGATCTCAAGCGTTTTGGGTCACCCTTCTTTGGGAGAAAAACTCAAAAACCCAAAAACCCAAATTAAAAAGTCCGCCTCGAAGAGACGAACCCACATCCATAGACGGCGCGTCAAACGGACATGCCGTTTAGAATCTACGGTCCCTTGAACACAAAGAGCCTAGTCGGGCCTGTTCACATAGGCCGGCTCAGTCCAGACCACCGACCCGAGGCCCAGCTGTAGGTCTGGCCGAACTCACCTCAGACCGCTGGTTCCAGCCTTCCCTAGAAAATACGAACCTGCATTGGGTCAGGTTCTTCAAAGAAGACCGGCCAAACGGATGGTCTTCGTCGGCGTCATACCGGCGGGACCTGCTGAATGCGGGTCCATGTCCACGCTTTACCCCCGAGGTCAGCACCTTAGGTCATCCTCCCCCACCGCAACCAGCCTAGGTCGCGGCCTCTCGACCATCCAAGCACACCGCCGCACGTCAGCCTACTAAACACCGTGGCCGCACGTGCCTCCCCACTCCGCTGCCTGGGTTTGCAACACCGTGTTGGTCGCCACCCCTCTCTGTGTCTCCGCCGGACGCTGCCTGTAACATCCCAGGTAAATAATGAATAAAACATTTTCATATTTATTAATATTTACGAATTAAATTTTAATTTTACTTTAAAGAGGTTTCTATGTTTGATAGCGTACTCGATACGCAACGATGAGTTCCTTTGAAAACATAAGTTGCACACTAGTAATATAATAATATTATTTTAAATGGTAGTTAACATGTAGCCGTTGTATTAGCAGGAATGGATAAAAGTAACTAAAATATGATTATATATGTTTTTTAAATGTTTTTACATTTATCCAATAAATGATAAAGGCTTAAAATACGGAAAGAATTCAATTTTAGGCATTTACACCCTAGTTTTCACTAAGGGTTCACTTATCACATTTTGACGGTGAACCGTCATTAAATATAGTTTTGATCAATCTTATACATTCTATTAGACCAAAAATAACTCTTCTTTAGAATCGGGATATCAAAATTTACTTTGTGTAAATTTTTGGTATCTTTCCGATAAAGTTCATTTTTTTATGAATAGTGTAAAATGTTGTATTTTAATTCAAAACCACTTTTTTAATATAATTTATTTATATGTTTATATTATCATATCAATTGGTTTTAAAGTGAAATTAGAATATATTTTTACCATTGAATCCAATAGTGGTCGTTGGAATTTATTTCACTTTGAAATCGGACTTAAACTAGTGTCAATCTTTTGATACTTATTGTTTCATAAAAACACGCTATTTGCTCTGACAGCGAGAATTAATTATTAAATTAATTAATGAAACTTATAAGTTGTGAATTTTGTAAAATGGAATTCATTTTTGAATTCGGAATATCAAATATAGCTTAGGGTGAATTTTTGGTATTTTTCTGAAAAACATCAATTTTTGATGAATAGTGAAACCACTAAGTGGTATTTATAAGAACTGATTTTCCATTTAAATGAAATTTTACCACTTCTGTGTTTTGAATTTCAAAAATCCGACATACATGGTTGTCATTAAGAAGTATAATGTGGTTCAATGATATAAAAATAATTTTTTGGTGAATAGTAACTTATTAAGTTTTTAATCGCGATTAGAGGTAATTAGTGCACTTTAAGGAAAAAATGATATTATAATAAAATGAAAATACCTTGACACATGTCCTACCCTAATTGGATGTGTCATGGCCGACCAAGAAAAGACATGGGTCAACTTGGGGACCCCATATAGCCACATTGGTTGGGAAATGACATAAAGAACTTTTTATTTAATGTTAAAGTAAAAAATGACACACACATGAGATGTTTTACTAAACCAATTTTTATATGGGGTTATACAAGTCATATTTTTTACTATAAATATTCATTGGAAATCTAAAACGATTTCATACATCATAGTATTTTTTTGTAATTTTTAGACATTAAATAAATTAAATTATTTATGACATCATGATGATGCAGCGATAACCTCATTATTTAATGATTTAAATAAAATGGAATGATAATGTAATATCTAAGACCTACACATGTCCAAAACCTATTGGATGAGTGGATTTCGAACCCTTATCACCTTACCCTCGAAATAAATCAATGTGGGACCTCTTAAATCCGAATACCATTTTAAAATAAAGTGACTTTTCTTTACTTTCCAAGAGTGCCCCTCCTCTCCTCTTATAAAAGGCCCCCACCTCTACCTCCTTACCCACACTCCCAAAGACTTTGGCTCGGCCAAACCCTGCCCATTTTGGCTCTCCACATCCCTCTATTACTCCTTGAAGCATCAATTTGTGCAGAAGTCTTCCCAAGGAAGCCTTTGAGCTCAAAACTAAGAGAGTTACCCGATTTTAAGGTAATGTCTTCTTTTGAGTCCTTTTGTTTTATTTTGCTTCTCCAACCCCCTAAACTCTTTTTATTATTTTATTTTGTAACAACTCCAGTATCATCAATATACTAGGATATTGTTATAAAAATTATTCGAGCTACACTTACACACACCTTCATCTAATGGTTAATGAACATACTGTTTCCGTGAGTGGCGAATTTCTGCCTCCCGAAACGATGATTGTTCAACATTAATTTAACACCTTAAAAGGTGGCCATTAAGATGAAACTATATTTATATATGATATATAATATCTTTGTTTTTTCCTTAAGCTTCTGTATTTTTCATTTTGGTCATACCTTTATGTTTTCCATTATGGGTAAACACGATATCTTCATTTAATGAATTGCGGACTACCGCCCCCTCCAAGTGATGTGATTCGTTAATGCCATATGTGGGACATATAAAGGATGGGTTCAAAGTTATTATATATGATTTTATACTGGAATTATAATATAAATCTATAACATTATTATTTATTTCCACTAAATTGTGAGATAGAAATGAAAGTAGCGTTCATGCATACTTACGACTTACCGTATCCATGAATGGTGTATTTCATTTCTTATCCCCAAATGTAATGTAATATTAAAAGTACATGTATATAATGGATATATATAATGAATGATATATATAAATGATTAATATAGTTCTTGAATTAAAATATACATACCTCTCATTTAGTTTTAATTCCATTAATATGACAAAGAAATGAAAGTAGCGTTCATGCGTACGTACGGCTTACCGTCTCCATGAACGGTGCATTTCATTTATTACCTCTAAATGATTATATAATATTATAAATACATGTATATTCTGGATATATATGATATATATGATATCCAAATCATTAATTTCATTCTGGATATAAAGAACCTTTGACCACACGAACAACATGTAATTGTAAGAAGTCCACTTTCGACTTAAGAACCAAATATCGACAAAACAAACATTATTAACTTAAATGGTTATATAATGTTTATAACATGGAACTAAGTGATATAAAAGGAGTAATTAACATTAAAAAGTTTCTTAATCAACTAGAAATTAACTCATGTTTATTATTCAGGACGTTAAAAAATGATCGAGTCAAGTCGGACCCGAGGTAAGGGACTTCGTCTCAATCTCCTTTCATTGAGGCATATTTCATTTTATACACAAAGTTCTTTTATACGGTGTATAATCCCCTTTAACTTTTACTTTTATACAAAAGGAATCTTTTTCTATGAATCATTTTACTAAATGACAAAAAAGAATTTTTTTAACGTACGCGGTGACAAAGACCTTTTCCGCCGCCGCGAGTATTATTTGGTCTTTGGCTTCCTAAACAAGCCGTAATGTTTTTAAAATAAAATAAATAACATATAATCTTTTATGTATTTTTGTATTGAAAATGGTTTTGATAAAAGATTCTATTATGATATATTGTGATTGAAATGTAGAAATGTTATCATTCCTTTATATTGGTTTTATGTTTTCTGATTTTATATTGGTACTTGGACATTTGACGGGTGGTTACGTGATAAACCATATGACAGGTGGTGCCGTGAATACCAGGACGGTTGCTTACGTTATAACCTCCAATGCATTGGGTATGTAAGTCGGCCTTATGGCTATTCCATTAAGTATGTATGGAAATTGGCCGTATGGCTATTCCATTAAGTGATATGTGTGGATGTCGACCGTATGGTTATTCCACATAAGTATGTTTATGTCCAAAGATACCTATATATATGTTATGTGTTCTTTATATGGTTTTTATGGTAATCCTTTGGTTACAAAAAGGTAAGTAATGATACTTTATTCAGTGAAGAGTTTTTACTACTTCATGAAGGTGAAGGTATTACTTTGATAGAGTATACATGGTTTACTTGATGTTTGAAAAACTAACAGTTTTCATTATTTTTGTATTCCTTACTAAGATTTTTATGCTCACCCCATGTTTTTTTGAAATGTTTTTCACAGGACTTAATGTGGAATAAGGTCAAGGATGGGATCAAGCGAATGTCACGCTATATAAAACATGGAACTAGACATGTTTCTTTTTAAGAGTTTTTTTTATTTTGGAAACTTAGTAGAAGTGTCTACTTTGTAATCTTTTGAGATGTAATAGTTATGTTATAATTCTCTAAAACTCTGAACCTGAAAAGATCCTCAATGTGAATTATTCATTTAATTCAATATTATGTAAGGTTTAAGGCTGGGGCCTTATAGTTGGTATCAAAGGTCGATTTAGACAACTTTAGGAGTTAGAAAATTGTTAAATTATAATTTAATTTATGGTACGACTGAAATGATATAGCATTTACGGATTACCATGTTGCTTCACCAACGGTATTTAAGTTTTAAGAATGGTTTTTCGTAGAGGATACAAAGAAGAATTTCTGGGAAGGCATACATAAGGAAATTTCCTTTCAAATCAGTATCCTGAGATGGTCAGAATCAGAACTAAACAGTTTGTTGCAGTGATGGAACATTTGACTCAGGTGAAAGTTTTTTTTGGTTTTTTTCATTGATGATATTTTGGTGTTTTCTAAAAGTAAAGAGGAGCATGAAAGTCATTTATGGGATATCTTGCAAACCTTAAAAGAAAAGAAAATATATGGAAAATTCAGCAAGTGTGAGTTTTGGTTGCAACAAATTTCTTTCCTGGGTCACATTGTTTCAAAAGATGGCATAACTGTTGATCCTACTAAAACAAAAGATGTTGAATAATGTCCAAGACCCAAAAATGTAACAGAGATCCGTAGTTTTCTTGGTTTGGCAGGTTACTACCGAAGGTTTGTTGAATATTTTTCACGGTTATCTATTCCAATGACTAAGCTAACTCAGAAGGGTGTTAAGTTCATCTGGACAAAAGAATGTGATGATTGTTTTCAGGAGTTGAAAAGAAGATTTGTGAATGCTCTAGTTTTGGCAGTTCCTTCTAGGAATGGTGATTTTGTTATATACAGTGATGCTCCGTTGAAGGGAATTGGCATTTATACCCTAGTTTTCACTAAGGGTTCACTTATAACCTTTTGACGGCGAACCGTCATTAAATATAGTTTTGATCAATCTTATAAATTCTATTGGACCAAAAATAACTCTTCTTTAGAATCGGGACATCAAAATTTACTTTGTGTAAATTTTTGGTATCTTTCTGATAAAGTTCATTTTTTTATGAATAGTGTAAAATGTTGTATTTTAATTCAAAACCTCTTTTTAATATAATTTATTTATATGATTATATTATAATTTTAATTGGTTTTAAATTGAAATTAGAAAATATTTTTACCATTAAATCCAATAGTGGTCGTTGGAATTAATTTCACTTTGAAATCGGACTTAAACTAGTGTCAATCTTTTGATACTTATTGTTGCATAAAAACACGCTATTTTCTCTGACAGCGGAAATTAATTATTAAATTAATTAATGCAACTTATATCTTGTAAATATTGTAAAATGGAATTTATTTTTGAATTCAGAATATCAAATATAGCTTAGGGTGAATTTGTGGTATTTTTCGGAAAAACTTCAATTTTTGGTTAATAGTGAAACCACTAAGTGGTACTTATAAGAACTGGTTTTTTGTTAAAATGAAATTTTACCACATCTGTGTTTTGAATTTCAAAAATCCGACATACATGGTAGTCATTAAGAAGTAAAATGTGGTTCAATGAGATAAAGATAATTTTTTGGTGAATAGTAACTTATTAAGTTTTTAATCGCGATTAGAGGTAATTAGTGCACTTTAAGGAAAAAATGATATTATAATAAAATGAAAATACCATGATACATGTCTTACCCTTATTGGATGTGTCATGGAAGACCAAGAAAATAAATGGGTCAACTTGGGGACCCCATGGAGCCACTTTGGTTGGGAAATGACATAAATAACTTTTTATTTAATGTTAAAGTAAAAATGACACACACATGAGATGTTTTACTAAAAAATTTTACATGGGCTTATACAAGTCAGATTTTGGACTATAAATATTAATTGGAAATATAATAAGATTTCCTACATCATAGTATTTTTTATATAATTTTTAGACATTAAATAAATTAAATTATTTATGACATCATGATGATGCAGCGATAACCTCATTATTTAACAATTTAAATAAAATGGAACGATAATGTAATATCTAAGACCTACACATGTCCAAAACCTATTGGATGAGTGGATTTATAACCCTTATCACCTTATCCTAGAAATAAATCAATGTGGGACCTCTTAAATCCGAATACCATTTTAAAATAAAGTGACTTTTCTTTACTTTCCAAGAGTGCCCCTCCTCTCCTCTTATAAAAGGCCCCAACCTCTACCTCCTTACCCACACTCCCAAAGCCTTTGTCTCGGCCAAACCCTTCCCATTTTGTCTTTCCACATCCCTCTCTTACTCTTTTCAGCCTCACTTTGGGCAGAAGTCTTTCCAAGGAATCCTTTGAGCTCAAATCTAAGAGAGTTACCCGATTTTAAGGTAATGTCTTCTTTTGAGTCCTTTTGTTTTATTTTGCTTCTCCAACCCCTTAAAATCTTTTTATTATTTTCTTTTGTAACAAAGACAGTATCCTCAATATAATAGGATGTTGTTATATTATGTATTCGAGTTACACTTACACACACCTACATATAATGGTTAAAGAATATACTGTTTCCGTGGGTGGCGAATTTCTGCCTCCCGAAACGATGATTGTTCAACATTCTTTTAACACCTTCAATGGTGGCCATTAAGATGAAACTATATTTATATATGATATATAATATGTTTATTTTTTCCTTAAGATTCTGTATTTTTTATTTTGGGCATACCTTTATGGTTTCCATTATTGGTAAACATGATATCTTCATTTAAGGAAGTGTGGACTACCACCCCCTCAAAGTGATGTGATTCGTTAATGCAATATGTGGGATGTATAAAGGATTGGTTTAAAGTTATTATATATGATTTTATACTGTAATTATAATATACCTCTATATCATTATTATTTTTTTCCATGAAAGTATGAGATAGAAATGAAAGTAACGTTCATGCGTACGTACGGCTTACCGTCTCCATGAACGGTGAATTTCATTTCTTATCCCCAAATGTAATGTACTATTAAAAGTACATGTATATAATGGATATATATAATGAAAGATATATCTAAATGATGAATATAATTATGGAATTAAAATATACATACCTCTCATTTAGTTTTAATTCCATTAATATGACAAAGAAATGAAAGTAGCCTTCATGCGTACGTACGGCTTACCATCTCCATGAACGGTGCATTTCATTTATTACCTATAAATGATTATATAATATTATAAATACATGTATATTCTGGATATATATGATATATATGATATCCAAATCAGGAATGTCATTCTGGATATAAAGAACCTTTGACCACACGAACAACATGTAATTGTAAGAAGTCCACTTTCGACTTAAGAACCAAATATCGGCAAAACAAACATTATTAACTTAAATGGTTACATAATGTTTATAACATGTCAATAAGTGATATAAAAGGAGTAATGAACATTAAAAAGGTTCTTAATCAAGTAGAAATTAACTCAAGTTTATTATTTAGGATGTTAAAGAATGATCGAGTCAAGTCGGACCCGAGGTAAGGGACTTCATCTCAATCTCATTTTATTGAGGCATATTTAGTTATATACACAACTCTCTTTTATACGGTGTATAAACCCCTTTGAATTTTACTTTTATACAAAAGGAATCTTTTTCTACGAATCATTTTACTAAACGACAAAAAAGATTGTTTTTTTAACGTACGCGGTGACAACGACCTTTTCCGCCGCCGCGAGTATTATTTGGTCTTTGGCTTCCTCAACAAGCCGTAATGTTTTTAAAATAAAATAAATACCATATACTCTTTTATGTATTTTGGTATTGAAAATGGTTTTGATAAAGGGTTCTATTATGATATATTGTGATTGAAATGTGGAAATATATCATTCCTTTATATTGGTTTTATGTTTTATGAATTTATATTGGTACTTGGACATTTGACGGGTGGTTACGTGATAAACCATATGACAGGTGGTGTCGTGAATACCAGGACGGGTGGTTGCGTTATAACCTCCAATGCATTTGGTATGGAAGTCAGCCGTATGGCTATTCCATTAAGTATGTATGGAAATTGGCCATATGGCTATTCCATTAAGTGATATGTGTGGAAGTCGACCGTATGGTTATTCCACTTAAGTATGTTTGTGTCCCAAGGTACCTTTATATATTTTATGTGTTCTTTATATGGGTTTTATGGTAATCCTTTAATACAAAAAGGTAAGTAATGATACTTTATTCAATAAAGAGTTTTTACTAATTGATGAAGGTGAAGGTATTACTTTGATAGAGTATACATGGTTTAATTGATGTTTGAAAAACTAACAGTTTTCATTCTTTGTGTATCCCTTACTGAGCTTTTTGTGCTCACCCCAAGTTTTTTTGAAATGTTTTTCAAGGGACTTAATGTGGAATAAGGTCATGGATGGGATCCAGGGAATGTCATGCTATATAAAACATGGAAGTAGACATGTTTCTTTTTAAGAGTTTTTTTTATTATGGAAACTTAGTATAAGTGTCTACTTTGTAATCTTTTGAGATGTAATAGTTATGTTCTATTTCTCTAAAACTCTATACCTGAAAATAGCCTCAATGTGAATTATTCATTTAATTCAATATTAAGTAAGGTTTAAGGCCAGGGCCTTATACTGCCACACCTCACCACTACACCCGGGTGCGCTGCTCCGCCCAACTCTGCTATGCCAAAGCCACAGCCACAACATCCTACCGTTTCGACCGAACCCAAGGCAGCACTCGCAGCCTGATGCCCAAACCCCACTCGTGGACTCAGCTCATCCGTTGGCCACCGCACACCGTCAGAGTACCGGTTCTATCACTTCGCCACCTCGACCTCCAGCCAGCACCCATTCCAGATCACGGGCTTCCGACAGCCTCTGACACCACTCTGGTGGCCCGATTTTAAATCCGAATGAAGATTCTGGATCCTCGGGGTGAGCCCTTCATAGCGCCTACCCCTGATCAACTATCCAACAAAGATTGGTGCGTCTGAAAATTTCGGCGAAGAATACCCATGAACCACATTTAAAATGGGGCTTGGACGATTGTCTTATTGATTCATCCATCGTCTCAATTCTAAAATTATATAATTAAAACGAAAAAATTGACAAAAAAATACAGAAATTGACGAAGGAGTTTACAATCAATAGAAATCCTACCTCGAATCGGTCGTGTGTCATTGGTGGCATGTCCATGACACTTCTTCTTTGATCCGCCAAGGTTCCAATGGAGGTCGCTCCTCGATTCGGTGAAGAACGATGAAGAATTCTATAGAACGTGAGAGGTAGAGAGAGAGGTAATAAGAAGAAGAAGAAGAAGAATATGCATAGGTTCTCCCCTTATTTCAAGCGAATTTATAAAAACACACTGAAATTCCACACACGGTCGCGGATTCCAAATCCTCTACACCTAGTTATTTTATATCTCTCCTAGGAAAACCACCCCATTTCGAATTCAACGGATGTCTCAGATTTATATTTTGAGACCTCTTGATATAGTTATTTTAAAAGAACGTCAGTGATAAAACTCACTATGTCATTATCTCAAAATGAAGATTTTTCCCCTGGGTGACATCTCTCACAGCAGGCCCGCACCCATAACTTTTACACCCCACCTATAGTAAACGACTTGCTTTGGAATGTATTGTTCCCTCTTATTTCCGATTTAAACTTTTGTTTAGGAGAAAACACAACCCTTCCACGTTCATAATATAAAAACACTTAATACTTTAATAAAATTTATTTCGGGCACATCAGGCCTCATAATCGCATATCATCTCAGCTCCTAGCTTTGGAAATATATATAGAAATATTCCAAAGTCTTACAGGTAAAAAATCGTGTCTCTACATCATTCCCTCGTTCAAGATTTTCATCCCTAAAAAGAAAACTAAGAAAAAAAACTCGGGATACGGAGCTCAAACCTAGCTCTCCCATCCCATGAAATCTATCACAACACCATGCTGGCACAACACTGGATCCAAAGGGATGGTTTGTACTCATATGGTCTGCTACTTTCAATGACATGTGTTAGAACACACATGCACCTCATTAGATGTGACATGTGGAAGTCGTTGTGCGCCCACTCCTACTATTGGGAGGTTAGAGAAAGATGGTTGGCAACCTCTCAATACCTTACACGATTCCTGAACGGCCTAACGAAACTCAGGGGACTTCCCTAGCCGATCCTCTACATTCCAGGTCGTGACTGAAATCTCATTTTGTTCCTGGATCATGGTCTCGTGATTCCCTCTTTCAGAATACCCATCTGGTGAAACACCCAAGGATATCGGGTCACACATGTTTTCACAGTCGGTGCATCACAACTGAGACTCTCTTACCAGCTCAAAAAGTGTATGAGTCAACACCATCGACCAAAGAAAATTTTCACCCTCTTGGTTCAACACGGTAAACTGCAGGGAATCTAACTACTACGAAACATTCTCCACTTGACGAGTCTAGGACATTCTGCTAATGGAACCCGATACAACACATCCATTTTTTCAGAACATAGACTACCTCGAAATCATTTTCCTGAAAAATATTCAACCAGCACCATCATCTCAGAATCATGTCTCTTTGGTTGATAATGCACCTAAGACACTGGTGGTTTGAGCAAACCACAAAGCGCTCTCCAAGAAGATAGAATCTCTTCATTCTTAGGGAAAATTCTAACACTACCCGCACCACCTAGTGAATCACGTAGTTCTGTTTATGTGGAATTTATCACCTATACCTATACTTGATAACGATATCTTTATTGATGTTGATCACACATGGTATAAACGAATAGGGTATGTGACCAAACACATCCAACCGCTAGAGGATAGACAGGTAAATCATGTGAAATATCCCACATGTCTTTTCCCTTCATAGAAGAATAGTAATCTCCAAAATAGTAACTCTTCCAAACCCACTAGTGGCACCTTATGAAAAGGGAGGTCAAGCAGAAAATCACCACTGAAAATTCTAGCACCTTCTCTGACACTCCACCGCACAACCCCGCAATGAATGCACATGTCAGAGGGTGTCATCCACCACACCTCAATACTGTTCACTTTGAGTGGTACTGAATCTCTCTCATAGTCATGATCACATCACAAAATCATGTATTTGTGGGGAAAGAACCCCTCTTTGTCGTGCATTCAATGTTATGTCAGACAACACAAACACATGGTTACACCGTGGCCCATCGTCACCCTCGGTAACCCCTCGAACCAGGAGTTAGACAAAAAGAGTACCTCACATAGCATCTAACATGTTCTTCTAAGAAAAGTAGAAAAAGACACATAGAGTACCTCTTATAATCCCAATAAATGAATTATTGTAGACATCCATAGAACATAGTTTCTCATGGCCCTGTCCGTCAGCTCCCTGAGCCTGAAGTGGGCCACCTAGAGGTGGTGGACAGACCTCAAAACATCGTCTTCCAACAACAATTCTTCCTGCTCTTCTGCCAACACCTCCTCCTTGGAGACCACACTATCCTCACCTGTGATTTCTCTGATCATGACACATCTTCTGTCATGGAGGTGGATCTACCGATTATCTGGAAAACTCAGCACATTTGGTCGGGTAGTCACACGCCACGTGACTTCGCACAGCACAACCATAACACTTGTCCTCCATGTGTTGTCATAGTGCTCTACCATGTTTTCGACCATGTTATTCAGTCCCATCAAGGGGTGACCTCCAGCGTCAAGGCCATACCAATCAATGCCCATCTGATATAAATTTTTCTATCACCAGTGCCTGCTCAAGCACTCGGAGATGGGTGAGGATGCACAAGAGCACTACGCTGGCACTAGTGTCCACTAAAAAGACCTCACTCGATCTTCTGTGCATGGAAGTTTCTATCATGGACCACATCCAAAGAGTACCGAGTAAGGTATGTGAACCTAGTCACGTACTCAACCACTACCATCACTCGTCGATCAAGCTCAAGAATCTCTTGAAATCATAGAATGAGTAAGTCTAAGGAGTAATACTTCTCAAGAAACAGCTGCTAGACGTCATCCCATGAGAGAACCAACTCATCATGCATCTGAGTATCCCTGTCTCTACTAACTCCAAACTGTTTGGTAGAAAAATTATCTGTCAAAGCCACTATCTAACATGTCAGTGTCCGAATAAGCATGAAGAGGCGAACCATCGACTCTATCCAACCCATCACTGTCTGAGGGTGTGGATCACCGTGGAACCTCAACGGTCTCTGACGTAGGAACTCATTTAGCACTCTCAACCTAAGCTCACCATCAGCCTTTACAGCCAGTGCTATCTACAACTCCACAGGTAAAGGTGATACCACCATTCCTCCTATAGAAAGGGTAATTGTAGGATGGATCATGAACTGAGGCCTCATTGCTCACAAAGTCGTCATCACGAACCAGAGCTAGTGTCCTGGCTGACTATCGTCACGAAGACATCCCGAATCCGATCAAGGAGTACCATAGTGAAATGAGCATATATATATCAACAATGATGGGGAGCTGAATCAAGAAGGGATGTCAAAGACTCAATCCTATATGATGCACAAACCAAATTCCCTACAACAATTGTCTCAGTGTGCCGAGTCGATAAGAGGATTATCATGGTCCTGGTGAATGGATATGTTGCCCGTGGCACCATCACTAGATTCCTTGGTCTGAGAGATAATCTCGAGACATGTCGACACTATTGACCTAAATCCCAACCAATTCCTTTTTAGGGATGTCCGAACAATGCCCCAAGGCACGAACCACCTTTGATACCACCTTATCATGACCTGACTCTACATGTTTCGAGCCGCTACTAACCTAGGTCGGCCTCCATAGGCCAAGGGCTGACAACAAGCGCCAAAGGCGTAATGATCTCATTGAGGCCATCGCCTAAGTACTCGTACACACACACATCCCACTCGATGCAGAAGTGCAGAGTAAAAAAAAACAAAAGGAAAAACAACTATAACCCAACCACAGTCATGCATAAACTTCTAAATAGAAGTTTTAATGTGCTGACAAGATAACTGAACTGAAAATGGACAAAACATGCACCCAACCTGAAAGGTACGATAACCCAAAAATAGATAAACGAATGTAAATAGCTAGTGTGTATCACACCTGAATGTCTGAATAAGACCATGCAATGCAGCCCATTCTCTGGTGTCCTCTATGCTCCTTCATAGTCTCGATCGACCTATCTACCATTTTCATGGGCCGCCAAAGTGTGGGAAAATCCCAATAAGGGATGAGTATAAAGATACTCACTAGGATTCCCAGAAATCTCGATGGAGAAACAAAAGAGTAACAAAAATGGTGAGTATTAGACACAATAAAGAACAGTGAAAGAGTACAGTAAATAGAGTGCATCTCAACCCAACAAAATAAAGGATGTAGACTCATCCAACCAATAGAATCTAGACATAGAAAGCACCTGGCATACCCCGTATGTCTTTTCCTCTCATAGAAGAATAGTAATTAATCCCAAGGAGTGGGAAAAAAAGTAGGTTGTGTATATATATATTCTAAACAATAATCTTGAATGAGTGTGAAAGGGGATCTCTATCTTCAAGCTCAGCCCAAGAAAATTTGCCAACAGTTCTAAGGGTAGCCATCACGGATGCCCAACAAGCTTGCATGCCAAGTGGCCTCATTTCTAAATGGTACAACCTAGGGTCCCGCTCTGGTAATCATGGAGAAAAGTAACTAACTAGCCTCATATAAAGGGATGAGTCTGAAAGAAGTCATCGGGTAACCCACTACCCAGCCCAACCGGAGGGTAAACCCCAAAAGGTCGTCTGGTAACCCACAGCCCAACCCCGCTAGAGGGTAAACCCTAATGTCAATGGGTAACCCACTACCCATCCTCACTAGAGGGTAGACCCTAAGGTAAACCGGTAACCCCCTGTCCAGCCACGCTGGAGGGTAAACCCTGAGGTCAACTGGTAACACACTACCCAGCCCCGCAGGAAGGTAAACCCTAAGGTCAATGGGTAACCCACTACCCTGCCACACTGGAGGGTAAACCCTAAGGTGAAAAGGTAACCCACTACCCAACCCTAATAGAGGGTAAACCCAGAACTAGTCCGATAACTCCGCACTGCTCGTGCCATCACTGGGTGTCACAGACACCGCTACCATGCGTAGGTTCGGAGTGAATCAAAGGAACCTTTGACCAACACCATATCATGTTTCCACATTTAATGAGATCTCTAAAGAGGATTCACTATCCCAAATAGATTTCACCATTGTAATCCTCTCGAAAAAACACGCGAGATAAACTACTTAATCGCTGGAAATAGACTCCCAATGAAAATTTTATTCAACACCAATTTATTTTTATACGGCATCTCGTGGGGCCCGTACATCGGTCCTGAAAAAGGGTGGGAGAACTACTCCATCGCTATGCACTAGAAAAAACACGCGAAATAGACTATCAATACGCCCCAAATGGATGTCTGATGAAAAAGTCGTAGTACACTGCACACAATATAAAAGACAGCTCGTGGGGCCCACACCTCAACTCCGGCTTCAACGCATGAAACCAACCTGGTAAACTTCGCCTCGATGCCAAGGTCACAACGCTGCTGATGATGCATAATGTGGCCTCTATATTTAAAAGTTGCAACTCCCCGTGTTATGAAAACGAGGCCCTGTGGAGCCCACACCTCGACCCCAAAACACATCACGCGGAACGTACCATTTTGTTCCTTGCAGATAACCACGAGGAAAAGGCTATTCATTTGCTCATAAGGGACTTATGAAGCATATGTTCTAAAAACGTAGAATTCTTCTGAAATCTGCCTCGTGGGGCCCACGCCTCGGGCCTGAATTTAGGTGGGTGTAATGGGTCGTCAAAATACCCTTAGAAGATTATTCAAAAATGACTACTGAAACCTCACAAATGGATGTTGGGTGAAAATGTGGTGTTTCACCGTACAAAGTGTGAACTTTGAAATGTGGGTCCCACAACTTTCCTCTATCTCTAACGCTTCGAAAATCGTCTCATAATGTCCGCAGAAGGACTGGGGTCACACTGCCGTTGACGGTGCGTCAATCGGACATCCCAAACAGAAGTTAGGTCCGACGCAAGAATAATTAATTATTTCTTTCTTTCTTTGCATTAATCATTTCATTACACCGAGCAACGAAACCACACCACATGGGTTACAAACCAACATTCGAAGAACCTTCTGACCTCTAGGGCCACAACGCCTCTAACGGCGCATCAAACGGACCTCCAGCTCACAAATACGTCTGTTGTAAATTTTAATAATATTTTAATATTATTGAATTAAAACATTTTAGGCCACCTGTATTCGGGAAAACAACCCAAAATCCCAGAAACCCAACATAAAAAGTATATATTGAAAAGACGGACACACATACACAGACGACACATCAAATGGACATGTCGTTTAAGAGCTACTGTCCCTTGAATAGAAGGGGCCCAACAGGGCCGGTTCACACCGGTCGGGCTGGCCTTGACCACCAGCCCACAGCCCAGTTGTGGGTTCGGCACGACTCATCGCGGCCCGCTGGCCGTGTCCTGCTCCAGCATCACTGGACCCGCCTCTCGTATGGTTCTTAAAAGCAGACCCGCCAAAGAGCTGATCTTTGTCCACGTCATTCCAGCTAGACCCGTCAAACACAGGTCCTTGTCCGCACTGAACCCCTGAGGTTAGCACCTCGGTTCTTCCGCCCCCAAGGAGAATGGACGATGTCGCCGCCTCCCGACCAGCCGAGCACACCACCGCATTCTGGCACATCAAAATATGCACTAGCCCGGGCCTCCCCGCTCCCACGCCGGGATTCGCCACCATGCGACGAACACCGCTCCGCTCGGCGTCTCCGCCAGATGCCGCCACACCTCACTGGAGAACCCGGGTGCGCCGATCCACCTAGCCCTACTCCACCATAGCCATAATAGTAGCCACCTTCGGCTTCTAGCAAATCCACGACCGCACCAGTGGCCTGACGCCCGAGCCCACCTATCGGACTCTGCTCGTCCGCTGGCTGCCACACACCGACCCTGTACCGGTTCCACCGCTACGCCACCCCAACCTTCGGCCACACCATTGCTGGAGTCGGGGCTTCCGACGACCGCTGCCACTGCTCCAATGTCCTGATTTCATATCCGAAAGAAGATTCGGGATCCTAGGGGAGAGGCCTTCATAACTCCTTCCCCCAATCAACGATCCAACAACCATTGGTGCATCCTAATATTTGGACAAATAATGCCTAAGAATGACATTTTAAATAGGTATCTGACGATTGTCGTGATCATTCGGCCATCATCCCAATTCTCATGTTATAGAATTAAAATTATGAAATTGACAAAAAATCTCGAAATTGACGAAGGAGCTTAAAATAAACTGAAATCCTACCTCAAATTGGTCGTGCGTCATTGGCAGTATGTCCACGACCCTCTTTCTATGATCCGCCAAGGTTCCGGCGGAGGTTACTCCTCGATTCAGTGAAGAACAAAGATGAACTCCGACGAAAAGGATAGAGATAGATATAGAGAGGTAGAAGAAGAATAAGATGCCTGGTTTCTCCCCTTATTTGAAGATAATTTATAATAACACACTGAAACGCCACCCATGGTCGTGGATTCCAAAACCTATGCGCCCGCATATTTTATATCTCACCTAGGAAAAACACCCCATTTTGAATTCAAAGATAGTCTCAGATTTCCATTCCTTGACTTCCTCTAAATGTTATTTGTAGAGCACTCTAGTGGTAAAAATAAATAATTCATTGTTCCCAAATGAAGATTTTCCCCGGGGTGACATCTCTCACAGCCGGCTCGCACCCGTATCTTTTACACCCCGCCAAGGGTATACGAAACGCTCCGGATGCAACTGTGCCCTTAGATTTCCGATTCAAGGTACTGTTTCAGAGAAAACAGAACCCTGCCATGTGCATAGTATAAAAACACATGATATTTTTATAAAATTCATTCTGGACACACCATGCCTCGGAACGTCTTAGATCTTTTCTCTAGAAATATATGTAGAAATATTCCACTGTCTTACTTGGAAAAAACCTGGTCTTTACATGAATACTATCAATGGAAGGTGAATTTTACAACACCATAAGGTGTACTGTATAATTACATGGTTGAATGGGATTTCTTGGACATACAAGATGCACCTAGCCATTATAATATGGGTAGAGGGAAAACCTAAATTATTATTTTGTATCTTGATGATTAAGGAATGAGTCATGTAGACTTTTCTCCTGTGGTTGATCATTTTAGTGGTGTGTTTCATGTCTACTTTTCTAGATATCCTCTTGAGAGATAGGTGAAGTTCTCTTTAAAACTATTTTCAAAAGATGCATTGGTACTGATTCCTCCCTACAGGATGGCTACAATGGAGTTTCAAGAGCTCAAGAGGTAGCCAGAGGATTTATAAGAGAATTTTTTTTATCCGAACTAGAACTTTTTTATGGGGTCCGATAGACCATTTTTAAAAAATGGTGGATGGTAACATTTTTCTATGTTTGGATTATCATATTTTTTACCATTTGGAAAATAGGAACAGATCTCCCATGATGAAGATAGATTATCAAATTGATCGGATTCAATGACATCAAGTGATTTAGATAATTAAATTGTGGTCTAGATATCCCCAGGTACATTTGGGATATGAATACATGCCTCATACTACTTTTTGTAGCATTCATAGTCTATATGAGTGTCTGGTTATGTCATTTGGTCTCATAAATGTTCTAGTAGTTTAAATATACATAATTAACCATGTTTTTCATCCTTAACTGGACTCTTTTGTGGGGATTTTCATGGATGATATCTTTTTTTACTGTAATAATTGAAATGACCATTTCCCACAATAATAAGATCATTTTGAATATGCTTCAAGAGAATATGTTATATGAAAATCTCTCAAATTTCTTCTTTTGCATGGATCATATTCATATCATATGTCACAACATCTCAAAGATAAGAGTATCACTGGACCTAGGGAATATGAGAGAAATAGTTTACTATGATCATCCTAATAATGTTTTTGATAAATATAGTGTCTTGGGACTATCTGGTTACTAAGATAGATTTATATAGGACTTATCAAGATTGTTAGTGCTTTTGATGAGATATAATACGATGGCTATGAAGTTTGTATTGTCATATTATTAAGTGAAATAATTATATGTGCTGAAAGGAAGGTTGAAATCAATACCAGTCCCGATACTCCTATCATAGGGAAAGAGTTATATTGTGTATTTTGTACCATAAGGTTTTGGGTTGGAAGGAGTACTGATGCTGGTGGATAGATTTGTAGGGTATGGGTCTCTACAAATGAGGACACACAAGATAAATTACCATACACATGATCTTCGGTTTTTTTAGTTGTTCCCGAGTTGTACTGATGGAGACATTATTTACTCGGAGTGCATTTCGTGGTGTACATGGACCACAAAAGCCTCAAGTAATTTTCAAGTATTGTAATATGAATATGTAGATGTAGACATGGGTGGAGTACCTATTGTATTTTGGTTTTGAGCATGACTAGACACCTAGTAATGGAAATATAGTGACCAATGATATTAGTAGAAGGAAATTGATTATGAGAGTCGAGCAAGACAGTAGGGAGTGGCAGCTTATGGATTTATACTCAGAGATGCATTTGGAGGTTAACAATAGTCATGTATAGACATAACTATCATCTTTTGTTATGGCCTCTACCCATTTATTCAATTTTATTGTAACGACGTGAATTTTTAAATAAATCTTGTTTCCTAATTTTGTGTGTTATTTTATTATTGATACTCAACAAAACTGTTTCATTTGATAAAATGAGTATAATTAAAATGAGACCGTTGGGTTTTGACTTATTATATGACCATTGGTCAATATGACTACTGGAGACTAAACGTTTTGATTATTATCTCTAAATACAAGTAATCATGGTTAATTAATATAGAAAGACGATTAGATGACCTCACCTAGTAGTCTTGGACCGATCGAAGCCCATCTAACAGAACTTGGGAAGGAGGTAGCACCACTGAGATTTTCTCTCGACCAAACCCAAGACGAACTTCATCGTGCGAAGCTAGAACCGAATTGCCTTTTCGAGAAGTTCAAACTGATAGAAATTACTACTCGTGCGATGTTGGCCGAGCCTCCCTCGGATTCTCTCACCTTAGCACACCTTACACTTAGGTCCTATGCTGGTGTGATAAGGGGCTATGTAAGGAGACCATAAATTCCTTGTGTAATCCTTTGTTTTAAATAAAAATTTCAATTTCTTCTTATGATGAAGTTTCTGAATTTTCAAATGACCCGATAAATATAGTATGCATATTTTTGATGAATTTTAGAAAAAGGATATTTTAAAAATGTTTATGTAAACCATAAATAATTAAAAATGTGTAATGATTTTCAAAAAATGGTCTTCTACAATTATGTTCAGTACGAAATTTGGAGTCTAATAACATCAAAATAAATTTTAATGAATAGTAGATTATGAATAGTGATTTTTTTCTTAGGATTAGTAATGTGACCAAATGGATTAGTAATTTTTTTCAAAGAAAGTTATAATATAATTTCGACACCTGGATTAAGTAATGTGATTCAATAAAATGGTTAAATAACGGTTTCATAAATTACTATTCAAGTATTAGTTTTTTCATGTGAATAGTGTTTTTTGATTAAAAATGAAATTAAACATATTTAGAAAATTATTTTTATAAAATGGATTTCATTTTTGAACTCAGAGCATCGATATTATGTTAAGGTAATTTTTGGTGTTTTTTTCTGAAAAAATAAATTTTCGGTGAATAGTGACTTATTTAAAAATTAAATTAAAAATATTTAGAAAATTATTTCTATAAAATGGTGTTAATTTTTGATATCAGAGCATTGATATATGGTTAATGTAAAATTTTGGAATTTTTCTGAGAAAGTTAAATTTTCATGGAATAGTAAAAATATAGTTTTAGGGTTTCAATATGTTTAATGTCATCATAACTGTGTGATGATGATGTCATGAAATATTTTGTGGTTTGGCCGACCAAAGGTGATGAATTATTGTATTGGGGGCCTCATGTGGCCTAACTTCATGGTAAATATCTTGGGAGAGCACATGGTTTTGAGAAACCCACTTATGAGGTGTCCTTTGGCCATTAATGCATTGTCCCCTCACATTCCCTATAAATACCAAGCCATGTTCTCATCTTTTGGACTCCAAAATCATTATCAACGATGTTCTGGTCTCCTTACTTCCCAAGAATTCCTCCCAAGGTTCCCCCAAGCCCTCAAGGTCCGGACCTGTGAGTTTTAAGAGTTACGTTTTAAGGTAATGGATCTGACCCCCTCTCTTTCTTTTCAAGTGATCTTTTTAATGTCATTTCTTTTATGCTCCATGATATTATGATTGAGGATGTTATTTTATATTCATTGTACTTTCATTTTTATTTTCAAATGATGAGTGACCCCCTCATACTCTCATCATTTCATTTTATGAATGTTTAAGTGGCGCCGTTAGGCTGCCAAAAGTTTAGTAACAGATTCTTTCACCCTTCTCATTTTCAAGTTCTATTTTCATTTAAAGTCTTTAAAGTTCATTTTTATTATATTTTTGTATGATATCTATACCTATCATACTGATATTTTATGATCATATGATGAGAGGCCCCATTTGATCTCTTCAATTCAGTATTTTGATGTTTTAAGTGGCGTCGTTAGGCTGCCGAATTTTTAAGTGGTTCTTTCACCCTTCTCATTTTGAAGTTCTACTTTCATGTCAAGTCTTTCAAGTTACTTTTTATTATGTTGGGGTATGATCTATATATATATATATATATATAATATTGATATTTTATGATCATATTATTAGAGACCCCATTTTATTTCTTCAATTCAGTATTTTGATGTTTTAAGTAGCGATGTTAGGCTCCCGAATTTTTAGGTGGTTCTTTCACCCTTCTCGTTTTGAAGTTCTACATTCATGTCAAGTATTTCAAGTTCATTTTTATTATGTTGGGGTATGATCTATATATATATAATACTGATATTTTACGATCATATGATGAGATACCCCATTTGATCTCTTCAATTCAGTATTTTGAAGTTTTAAGTGGCGACATTAGGCTGTCGAATTTTAAAGTGGTTCTTTCACCCTTCTCGTTTTTAAGTTCTACTTTCATGTAAAGTCTTTCAAGTTCCTTTTTATTATGTTGAGGTATGATATATATATCTATCATACTGATATTTTATGATCATATGATGAGATACCCCATTTGATCTCTTCAATTCAGTATTTTGAAGTTTTAAGTGGCGACGTTAGGCTGCTGAATTTTAAAGTGGTTCTTTTACCCTTCTCATTTTGAAGTCCTACATTCATGTGAAGTATTTCGAGTTCCTTTTTATTATGTTGGGGTATGATCTCTATATCTATCATACTGATCTTTTATGTTCATATGATGAGAGACCCTATTTGATCTCATCAATTTATTTTTTTGAAGTTTAAGTGACGCTGTTAGGCTGCCGAATTTTCATAAGAGAAATCTTATTTTTGTCTTCCTTTCATGTTCATCATTTCATATGGTACATCGTTCAAATTTCATCAACATGTTCATATATCCTTCATATTCTGTCCCTATACTATTTTATGGATCATTTATGAGTGGATGAACCATTTCCCCTCTCTTTTCAATGTTCTTTAAAACCCTGAAACATAGCTGTTATGCTGCAGAATTTTCATCTCAAAATGCCTCTCTCTTTTCTCAAAATTATTTTATGTTATAAAGTGAATACTCAAATATCTTATTTATACAGGGGTATTCACATATATATATCAAAATGTTGTATTTTAAATTCTGGGATTTACATACATGAGACCCGCTCTCCCCTTCCCTAGGTTTTAAAATGACATAAAGATCATGTCTTTAAAGCAGTTTTTAAAACGTTATGATTATGAAATGAAACCCACTTATTTTATGCTATATGGGTTTTTTATGAAATGATTGATGATGATATATGTGGATCACATGATAATAAATACATGGCATGGGTGTGCCCAGATAGCACACCAATGCATTGGATAAATACTTAATCTCTTGAGATGACTTTTTAGAGTGATACCTTGATGAATAACCTTCATAATATTTAATGACACCTTGGGGATGGACCTTGGTGAAACGAAATGATTGTCAATATTAAATGTTGCAGAAACATCTTAAAATTATGAAAAATGTTATTTTTATTATGATATGCCACATGCTTTTTTCTCATGCCTTAAATTTCTTTTTCATGACATAGTTGATGTATCTTAAGTTCACTTGTTAAATGTTTATCTTGTTTCCCTTCCGGGGCCTTCTTCTCACCCTTTCTTTTGATGTATGTCCTCATGTAATGAGATGTAGTAATGAACCTTGGATGAACATGAGTAGAAGCCTTTCAAGTGTTGAAGAATAATTATTTATGTTTTCATGTTTTAAGTTCCTGGTTTCCAAGACACTAAACCTTAAAGATCCTCGGTTTTGTAAAATGCAATGAAAGTTTATGTGATAAAAAGTCAGGATGATATAGTTGGTATGAAAAGATGGTTTAATTATTTGTGGAAATTAGGATATTAAAACTTTAGGAAGAAGCCTATAGAAATGTTTATATATATGGAATATTCCTAGTATTTTGGTGAGTATTGAGTAATGGGTTGCCAAGAAAATACATCCATGTCTGGATACGAGTAGGTATAGGTGGCTCTGGCACAGATGTACATAGGGGAAAAACCCGAAAACACCACTTTGAGCTAGACTCAAACGAGATCTGGTACAGGAAAACAGGCCTTGCTGCACTCTTGGTTACGACACTCCCGGGGGATATGCTTTGGTAAATTCATAAGCTTAGTATTAACCACTATTAAAGGAACAAAGATAAAATAAAATAAAGATTCACATAAGAATATATGACCATGGATAACCTAAATGGGAACCTATGGGATGAAAATTTAGGGTATAATTTTCTTCTACATGTTATCCTTATATTCTTTAAGTTCCTTTTCATGATTAATGGATAAGTATTTAAGCCCCTAATTATACTTTATTTTCTTAGTTAATGGCGGGAAATAGAAGAGCATGTCCCAACAACTAATGAGATAGGAAATGTGACGATTTCCATTTTTTATATGACATAGATGATTGGGGGATTAAAAGAGGATAATTATTTTGGAAGACGTTCACTATTTTGGGGACCCTATATGATCGAGTTAAGTAGATTACTATGTTATTTTCATTGAGGAGTAAGGTTGACTTATATTTTGAAGAATCGATGAATTTAAGGTGGACTTATAGTAATTTAGGTTACTTATGGGAATCATTAACCTATCTTGGGTAAAATATGTTTAGGTTAGCTACTTTTGTTATAAGATGTTAGGATTGGTTGATGTTGTTTGGAGATGAATAATGGAGTTTATTTTAGAAGACTATGTTTTCATGTCCTTCTTGTATTTGGGTTTCAATCTTAGTTTGGTTTATTTTAAGGAATTTTAAGGACCGTTATTTATGGAATGGTCTATGATGAACATTGGGTAGTACAATAGAACTTTTAAGATTTAAATGTAGTATCCATTCCTATGGGATTATATCCTTTTGAAGAGTTGTTTTACCTTAACCTTTATGATTTTTGGGATAATGTTTAAAGATAGAAGAAATAGATAGTTAATCATTTGTGGATTATGTGATTCTATGGAAGATGATTCTTGTGATTTTGATGTGACCAAGTGTTTTTGAATTCTCATCATTTGGAGAAATGATTAGTTTTGGTAGAGTCTTAATAAAGGATGAAACTCTACATGAAGGTAGGTATATTTTCTTATGTTTTTGTTCTATGTAGTAAATTAAGTCCTCAAAATTATGAAAAGGAACGTAAAACAAAAGCGTTGTTGGTTTACGTTTCCTACTAGGTAATCAACGACCGTTTACACACATCGTTTGTTTGGGATTTTCTTATGGTTAACTTTCTCCTAATTAGGTTTTCTATCACTCTCCCCCAGAACTTGACCCTTTGTTTTTTCTTCCATATCCATGTTTTCCTCCATGGAATCCTAGTATGGGTTAACTCAGGTGACCTTTGTACTTCCCTTTCTTTCTATTAAAGTAATAGTTTTTCTGACTCCTTTTCCGATGTGGGTTTTTCAATGAAATTTCAAAACCCAATTTTAAAAAATTGCGAGGACGCAATTTCTTAAGGGGGGAAGATTGTAATGACCCGAATTTTTGAATAAATATTGTTTCCAAATTTTCTGTGTTATTTTATTTTTGATACTCAACAAAACAGTTTCATTTGATAACATGAGTATAATTAAAATGAGACCGTTGGGTTTTGACTGATTATATGACCATTGGGAAATATAACCACTGGACTCTAAATGTTTTGATTACTGTCCCTAAATACAAGTAATCTTGGTTAATTAATATAGAAAGAAGATTCGATGACCTCACCCAGTAGTCTTGGACCGATCGAAGCCCATCTAATTGAACATGGGAAGGAGGTAGCACCACTGGGATTTTCTCTGGACCAAACCCAGTCTGAACTTCATCGTGTGAAGCTAGAATGGAGTTTCCTTTTCGAGAAGTTCAAACTGATAGAAATCACTACTCGTGCGATGTTTGCCGAGCCTCCCTCGGATTCTCTCACCTTAGCACACCTTACACTTAGGTCCTATGCTGGTGTGATAAGGGGCTATGTAAGGAGACCATAACTTCATTGTGTAATCCTTTGTTTTAATTTTTTTTTTGATTTCTTCTTATGATTATGTTTCTAAATTTTCAAATGACCGAATAAATATAGTATGCAAATTTTTGATTAATTATAGAAAAAGGATATTTTAAAAATGTTTATGTAAAACTTAAATAATTAAAAATGTGTAATGATTTTCAAAAAATGGTCTTCTACAATTATGTTCAGAACGAAATTTGGATTCTAATAAGATCATTTTAAATTTTGATGAATAGTAAATCATGAATAGTGATTTTTTTCTTAGGATTAGTAATGTGACCAAATGTATTAGTAATTTCTCTCAAAGAAAGTTTTAATATAATTTAGACACCTAGATTAAGTAATGTGATTCAATAAAACGAGTAAATAACGGTTTCATAATTTACTATTCAAGTATTAGTTTTTTCAAGTGAATAGTGTTTTTTGATTAAAAATTAAATTAAAAATATTTACAAAAATATTTTTATAAAATGGATTTCATTTTTGAACTCAGAGCATCGATATTATGTTAAGATAATTTTTGGGGTTTTTTCTGGAAAAAATGAATTTTTGGTGAATAGTGTATTTATTTAAAAATTAAAATAAAAATATTTAGAAAATTATTTTTATAAAATGGAGTTCATTTTTGAAATCAGAGCATTGATATTTGGTTAATGTAAAATTTTGGGATTTTTCTGAGAAAGTTAAATTTTCAGTGAATAGTAAAAATACAGTTTTAGGGTTTCAGTATGTTTAATGTCATCATAACTATGTCATGATGATATCATGAGATATTTTATGGGTTGGCCAACCAAAGGTGATGAATTACTGTATTGGGGGCCCCATGTGTCCTTACTTCATGGGAAATATCTTGGGATAGCACATGGTTTTGAGAAACCCACTTATGAGGTGTCCCTTGGCCATTAATGCCTTGTCCCCTCACTTCCCCTATAAAGACCAAGCCATTATCTCATCCTTTTGACTCCAAAATCATTCTCAACGATGTTCTGGTATCCTTACCTCCCAAAGTGTCCTCCCAAGGTGCCCACATTCCCTAAAGGTCCAAACCATTGAGTTTTAAGAGTTGTGTTTTAAGGTAAGGGATCCGACCCCCTCTCTTTCTTTTCAAGTGATATCTTTTATGTCATTTCTTTTATGCTCCATGATCTTATGTTTAAGGATGTTATTTTATATTCATTATAATGTCCTTTTTTTCAAATCATGAGAGACCCCCTCTTACTCTCATCATTTCATTTTATGAAAGTTTAGGTGGCGCCGTTAGGCTGCCGAAATTTTTGTAATGGATTCTTTCACCCTTCTCATTTTGAATTTCTATTTTCTTGTCAAGTCTTTCAAGATCCATTTTATTATGTTGGGGTATGATATCTACACCTATCATACTGATCATTTATCATCATATATTGAGATACCCCATTTGATCTCTTCAATTCAGAATTTTGAAGTTTTAAGTGGCGACGTTAGGCTCCCGAATTTTTAAGTGGTTCTTTAACCCTTCTCATTTTGAAGTTCTACTTTCATGTCAAGTATTTAAAGTTCCTTTTTATTATGTCGGGGTATGATCTATATATCTATCATACTGATATTTTATGATCATATGATGAGAGACCCCATTTGATCTCGTCAATTCAGTATTTTGATGTTTTAAGTGGCGACGTTAGACTGTCGAATTTTTAAGTGGTTCTTTCATCCTTCTCGTTTTGATGTTCTACTTTCATGTAAATTATTTCAAATTCCTTTTTATTATGTTGGAGTATGATATATATATCTATAATACTGATATTTTATGATCATATTAATAGATACCCCATTTTATCTCTTCAATTTAGTATTTTGATGTTTTAGGTGGCAACGTTAGGTTGCCGAATTTTTAAGTGGTTCTTTCACCCTTCTTGTTTTGAGGTCATACTTTCATGTCAAGTCTTTCAAGTTCCATTTTATTATGTTGGGATATGATATCTATATCTATCATACTTATCTTTTATGTTCACATGATGAGAGACCCTATTTTATCTCATCAATTTATTTTTTTGAAGTTTATGTGACGTCGTTTGGCTGCCGTATTTTGATAAGAGAAAATCTTATTTTTGTCTTCCATTCATGTTCTTAATTTCATATGGTATATCATTAAAATTTTCATTACCATGTTAAAATATCCTTCATATTCTGTCTCTCTACTGTTTTATGGATCATTTATGAGTGTATGACCCTTGTACCCTCTCTTTTCAATGTTCTCTAAAACCCCAAAACATAGCTGTTATGCTGCAGACTTTTTATCTCAAAATGCCTCTCTTTTTTTCAAAATTATTTTATGTTATAAAGTGAATACTCAAAGATCTTATTTCTATAGGTATATTCAAATATATATCAAAATTTTCTATTTTATATTTTGGTATTTACATACACGAGACCCGCTCTCCCCTTCCCGGGGTTCTAAAGTGACCTAAAGATCATGTCTTTAAAGCAATTTTTTAAACGTTATGATTATGAAATGAAACCCATTTTTTATGCTATATGGTTTTTTTATTAAATGATTTATGATGATATATGTGGATCACATGATAAAAAATACATTTCAATGGTGCGCCCAAATAGCGCTCTAATGCATTGGGTAAAGACTTAATCTCTAGAGATGACTTTTTAGACTGATACCTGGGTGAAAAACCATGGTAATTTTTAAAGACGCCTTGGGGATGGACCTTGGTGAAACGAAATGATTGTCAATATTAAATGTTTCAGCCACATATTAATGTTATGAAAAATGTTATTTTTATTATGATATGCCATGTGATTCTTTCTCATGCCTTAAAGTTCTTTTTCATGACATAGTTGATGTATCTCAAGTTCACATGTTAAATGTTTCTCTTGTTTCCCTTACTGGGCCTTCTTCTCACCCTTTCTTTTGATGTATGTCCCCGGGTTATGAGATGCAGTAATGAACCTAGGATGAACATGAGGAGAATCCTTTCAAGTGTTTAATAATAATGTTTTATGTTTTCTTGTTTTAAGTTCCTGGTATCCAAGACACTAAACCTTAAAGACCCTCAGTTTTGAAAAATGTAATGAAAGTTTATGTGATAAAAAGGCAGGATGCTATAGTTATGATGAAACATATATCAAATTTGGTTGGAATTGTCGTATGGAATAGTCTGGATGATGAGGAACCACCTCCTCGAAAGATTGTAAGTGAATATGACATCCTTCACATCAATGGTATTATTTGGGTTCTAGTGGATATAAGTGAGGAGCTAATCTATAAATCTCCTACTTCATCTTGGGAAGTGCATAACGGAGTCACCAAGAAGTATCATTAAATGCTCTATAAGTATTTGTGTTCTGGTATGAATTTTATGGATGATAGTATTGATTCAACATGTTCCACCTATCAATACGTGAAGGTGTTACATCAGCGACTGAATATTCTATTATAGTGTTAACTCTTTTGGATTAGAAATGAGATAATTTCATGATATATTTCATGACTAGTTTAAAGATGTCTCGTAAAGGTAACGACTTTGTACGTGTTATTGTTGACAGGATCAAAATGTTTTACCACATCAGACTAATCCAAGGGACTGTGGGTGTTAATTTATTAAAAGGATGTTCATACATCCAACGATACAACCTCAAAGATTCCCTTACAATATCAATTTATAGAGGTATAAAAACAATATGTCTCATTTATGGAAAAAAATTTAGATGGAAGTGGCATAACATGTGATTTTTAGCATATCATTCAACCCACATTTGGATGGTCAGTCAGAGCATACAATACAGATGCTAGAGGTAATGGTGTGAGCATGAATCGTAAAATTTGGGTGATCTTACGAGAATCACATACCAATAATTGAGTTAACCAACAATAATAATTTCCATGTGACTATACAAAAAATAAAATTATGAGGTTTTATATGGTAGGCCATTCTGATCACCCATGTGATTGATATAAGTAGGAGAGTATACGTTATTTGGAGCACATCTCATACATAAGACTTCTAAAAGGAACTAGATGATTAATAATTGGTGGTCTATGGAAAATTATTATCAAAAATTATACATAGATCATTAAAAATTTATATATAGTTCAAATTCATAGATTGGGTGTTTATGAATGATTCATTGAAATTATAACATAATAGAATCATCATATATGGTATAATTTCCCCATGATTTTTCATTACATTTGGTATTTTTGAGAGAGTGGGGTTGGATGCCTATAATTTGTAGATACTTAAGAGGTATTGATACATGCATGATGTCTTCCACATATCTATGTGGTGTAACTAACATTCGGATCCATCTCACAATTTTTAACCTAAGGAGGTTGAGATGTAGGTTGATATGACCATCTACCTGTATCTAATTCATATTTTTTACAGGTGAATGAAGGATATCTATGGTTGTTCAGTTCTTCTAGTATGGATTTTATGGAACCAAGACTATTTACAAGATGATATTTTTGTGTGTGAGGAAGATGTACATTCTTAGTGGTCAATGTCTTTCTCATACAAGTATTGAACATCCTTTGGGGATAAATTCCATGATGAATTACGAAGAAGGATTATATTTTAAAAGACATGTTTTTATTATGTGGTAAGGATCCCTAATTTTTCATTTTATGTTCTTACATATAGACTAATATGAGTAACCTTTGAGGATATAGAGATTTTTGGAGTGTATAATGAATTTTTGGGTCCAGGAAACATGATTTTGGGTGTTTTTATCAGGAGAAACAGTTACTTCTGCCTATTACGTGTAGGTGACATGTTTAGAAAGAACTGTGAATGGGTTGGCATTTTGGTCTTACATCCCACACAATTTGAGGAAACTGTGTGGGAGGAGGATAACTCCCATGTTACCTTGTATGAAGTTTTTACCGACTTAGAATAAAATTTTTAGCATTTCTTATAAACAATGAGGGTAATATATGTATTTTTCCCTTTTTCCTATAGGAACCAAGAATTATTGTTGGACGGTTTTCTAAAGCACGTGTCTAAACAATTCAACCACTGATAATTTGTTTTTTTATTAATTTTTAAATAAACAATTTTTTTTTTAATTCTAAAATACTATTTCACATAAGTGGTGAGTGTAGGTGGGTTTGATAAGCTATCAAAAGAGACCAAATTAGAATTTGAGGTATCTTCACATTGCATCCACTGATTCGAGTGTGATTTGTCTCATCAGTTTCAAATCGGTAAGATATAAATTAATTTTTTCCCATTCTCATGTTGTCAAGCTATCGATGTAACTTTTTGGATTTAGTATAATATTCCCTAATTTCTTTTTCTACATATATTCTTCATATTTCCCCTAAAATGATTCAAATGAATACTTGATACTATAAAAGAACACTGCTACCAAGCAATGATATTTTTTGAATAAATTTATTTTAGAATTTGTTTTTTAGTGATATCGGTCATTACAGATGTCACTTGACATTCCAGTATGACCATGATGATTAATGGGTTACCTGTAATTGATGTAATTGGACTTATTATGGATTACCATATGATATATTGTTAGGCTATTAGTAATTGTTTCTTGAATAATGGTCAGACATGGGTTGCATCATATGAAATTCCTAGACTATGCCATGTTAAACAACCCAAGTAGTGATTTATGTTCCATCCATGTTCTAAGAATCCAAGTAAAATTGGAATGAGTTGAATGGGTTGATTAGGTGATGGTTTTTCTTTATTTAATTTATATGTTATGTTGAAATTAAATTAGTTAATTATTGAACTACTCAATTGTGCTAAATAGAATAAATTGAAATAATGGAATCGATGGGTATTCCCAAGGGATATGTTGAATTGAGAATGGTGATATATGGTGGGTATACCAATGTGACAGTACTAAATGGAAATGGAATACATTAGTGGGTATATTCATGATATGTTTCTGTATGAATTGTAGTAATAGTGTAGTTATAATCATTATATGTAATTTAATGAATTTTATTATATGAGTGTATAGAAGCATATAAAAATGGATTATTAAATATTATAAAATTGTTGATTATCTGTAAGGATTTCCTGAATGGATCTCCATGGATGATGAATGATGTGATTCACATCTTGGGTTGACTCTTACCCTAGGGTATTGATTCCTTAATATTAAATTGGCCTTACTACCCCTTGGATTTGGATTTCATTGGCTCACAAAGGGCATGTCATGTATTACATGATCATAGGACTCTAAATAGTTCTTATAGTGAGTTTCCATCAAGATTCTATCATGACACAATGAGAATGATTTGGTTTTTAACACCCTAGATCTGGCCCTTCTGTGGTCTAATACATGACATATGCATTGACTGTGGAATTTTAGATATGAATTGTTGTATGGTAAGGTTGTGAGACAATTGATATTACATCATTATAGAGAATGTCTATGAATATGTTATATGAATGGATGTATGGAATGCGAATATTGGTTAATTATTCTTCATATATATTCCTTGTTATGGTATCACACATTTTGGGATGGTATCTGTGAGAAGTAGTTTGGTATCACTTGTTGTAGTGGATATGTTCTAGGGGAACATTAATTATGTTTACCTTCATTACTTACACTAAATATCTTATAATGTACCAACTTAAAATTATAGATTGTTGGGTGGAAACCTACAAGGATGTCAATATAATACCCTTTTTATGACCCCTTAGGGACCCAAAAAGATTATATCTTTGGAACTGATAATAGGGGAATGCACCCTAGAAATGGTTTTTGATTATTTCATCGGAGTAGGGGAGAATGAGACGAATCTAAGGCTTGAGATAATACAATGACATTTTGTAATTTTACATCATTTTTTGTTATTTTTATTGTACTTCAATACCGAGTAAATTTTTTTTCTATTTTCTAAATACATGTATCATGTTCATCACTATATATAATCCATTTTTTATTTTATATTACATTTTTTCTATGTGTCTATTGTCTTCATGTTACACTACTTCTGCTATCTATACATTATTGACATACGTTGTGATATACTCTATTTTACGAGGTCAAAGTCTCCACAGAAACACACATATAACCTCACTTGTTTTTATCACCCTCTTATATTTGGGGATATGAACTTGAGACAACATGCCCAACATGAACCAGGTAACTATTGGGTTGTATTTAGGTGAAGGACATTACATTGGAGTCATTCCAAGTGAGAGAGATATAATTATAAATAATAAATTGAAAAATATGATGGTTAATGTATATGAAATATGATTTCATGATAATTAATTCGATGTAAAAATGTTTTGTTTATACTACTTTAAAAACTATGGGTCCCTTATATCTGGCATCATTCATTCATGGAACACATATGGTTTGTAAAACTATGATCTAAATTTTTTTTATCCCTTATAACATGTTATAAATGATTTTATGTATGTTTTAATTATTTTATCAAAATATGTGTTAGCTAGTGACATTATCTTAACAATCCACCAAATTTCCTTCCTAAAACAATATGGTTTTTCATAACCATTTTGAAATAATGTGTACTATTATAGGTCACCGTAACAACCAATAACTACACGAAAATATATCTCATCCCAAAAAACATTACTATAAAAAACATGAATAAAAGTTGAAGTTAACTAATAATTACCCTAAAAATATGATTCATCTTCAATAAACATTAATTAATTCAATATTTTTTTATTAAAACACAATGGGTGAATCCATGTAATGAGTGAAATAATTTTATTTTTAAATGGGCATAGATTTTAGAATATTAACCATAAAATTATTTGTAAAATTATACAAAAATAAAAAAAATAATATTTTAATAAATATATATATTTATTATCTTAAATATATTTACATTATAAACTGATAACTAGGAATTCCACGAAAAGAACATGTAAAACCCCAATAATAAAAAATAAAGAATCATAGTTGACATGAAAAACTAGGGATTCCATCATATTAGTTGTGAATGTGATAATTTATTAAAAATTTGGTAAATTTAACCAACTTATGAAAATAAAAATATAAATCAAATATAAAAAATATTTTCAAAACACTTTAATTATATGAGTCATTAATTTTCTTAGAAAATTGTGATTATGTTAATAACATTCATGAAGTATGATGGACTAGTTGGGAAACATGTATATCAATACCTCCCTCCCTTAGTATATTAGTTAACTTCTGATTTTAGAATCCAATCATTTCTTAAAACTCAATTTCATTACACTAAATTAGTTACAAAGAAAAAATATAAATTTTTCCTGAAACTTTTCTTCAATAATTTGATATATATCAATGTTATCCTTCATAAGAGATTGTCCAAATCCATACCATTTTTATAATAAACATTTTGTTTTTTCAATATTGATTATAAATATCCACATCTTAACTTTATATCTATATCATATTGTATATTTCTACATATATACATTAATGAATGTTGTTTTTACATTTTCCAGTTTTTTAATTAAACATCATTGTCTTGATATTATATGTCATGTTGATAGAAATAGGATACATAAATATTTATTCGATAAAAATTTATAAAAAATGTTTTATAAAATAAAAAATGAGGAAAAATAATCATTATATTGAATTAATAAATTAGTTTCCTATTATGTAAAAACATGAAAATTGTTTCCATTGAAGTAGGAAATTATATTTTAAAAAATGAACACAACATTACTTTTCAATTACCAAAATTATGTAAGTTAATATAACAATATATTATATTCTATTAGTGTTTGATAAATAATAGTAATATCTTCTACTAGTGAATCCTACACCAGAATTTTGAATGAGATTGGTTAATGCGAAATGTATGATTTCACCAAAATTATGAAAATGAATGAAATAACTAGTTTAATTCAAACTGGAGGGAGAACTATGTTGAGGTAATGAATAAAAATAATAACATTTTATGTTTAATATATAAAAAATGTGGTTTAATAATTTTAATTAGAATTAAATTCCAACAACATAATACCATGTTTATCTCATATTACACAAATCCATGCATTGATTATTAAACATGGTGAGCCATCATTGTATAATTTATTTCACTGAAATGGATGAATTAAATAAAGAAAAAAGACTTCGAACAAAACCAACTACCTCAACCTCATGTGAATGATATTCTAACACAATTACTGAATGAGGGAGTTTAGGTCATGTCCTATAATATCAACACCAATCTCATTATTGGTTTAGAATCACTAATGACAAATGTAATTAAATATAGTGAATCAGATATATGTTTGTCTAACACCCTAATATTTAGTAATATATTATTACATTAAATAAGTATTTTGTTTCATATCTTATACCACACAGATAACCATTTGTTACCGAATGTTGTATCCTATGTTGGTATTACTCTTTATAAATTACTTCCATATCCAAGTTTTTAGTTTATTAGGTATGAATACATGTATATGAATTGATAAATTTGTGTTTAATATTAATTTTTTACATAAAATGTTATGTTACTACCTGCGATAAAATTACTCAATATTGAAGGATATGAATTAAATCACATAAGCTTTGGAACATTTATAATTTAACATGGATAATTTTTTATAAAAATCACTATTTTTTAAATTATAAAATAATATTTATGAATGATTTCTTTTAAATATTTTTAATAAAATTTATTTTAAAATTAGCCATATCATTATTATAAATGAATGAATTTTTATTGAGAATTCATAATTTGTATGTTTTTGTGTGACTAATGTAAAATAAAAATTTTTATAAAAAAATTAACATTTACAGTCCAATCATTTTATATGAATGACATAAAATATTATGGAAGAATTTTTTTGAATAAAATAAAATTTAAGATATAATATAATACATTTATTAATATAATATAAAATTTATAAAATAATTATTGATATTTTGGAAATTTATGTGATGTTATTATTCAAATAAAAATTGTTTTTGATAAATCAATATTAACCACAATTCCATACGGTTTACTTCATTATTTCTATATTCCTATTCAATAACATCTATTTTAAATTTATTTATTTAATTTTAAATTAATATTTTACTTTTTTATGAAAATCATTTATTTTTTTAAAAAATAAAATTATTTCAAAAAATGATTTTTTTCATTCTTTTTGGTGAACAAATAATAAAATAAATTTTTATTAATTATCAAAATTTAATAATATAAATTTAATTAAAATATTTTAGATTATAATGTTTCATTTTTTCAATGACTGATAATTAATTTTTTTATAATTAATAGTAACCAATGCAATTGATTAACATCTTGGAGAATTCTAAAAAGTGTTTATCATGAATAAAACTATGTTATAAGGTCTCAATATCTCTCAAATTATTTCTTAATTTCATTTAATGAGTTTATTTCAACCAAAATAATTATTAAATGAATATTATTTCAATCTGTTTCCATTTTTCATTAATAATGGCTATTATATTATTTTATATAAATAATAAGTACCCAGTGTCACCATATTTCATTTAATATCTATAATGTAGTTTGATAAAAATAAAAAAACAATATGAAATATTTTAAATGGGTTTTTATAATTTTTTGATTTCATTTATATTATATGAAATTACATTTTAATATGTTAATGTTGTATATTTTCATAAATTCCTATGCATCGCATATGCAACACATCTTCAAATTTTTAAAAAATAAATGTATATTTTTTATAATATTTAATGTGATATAATATTGATATTTTATATTCTAATATAATTTTTATAAAAAATTGAATATTATTTACCATATAAAAGCTTCATAATCTTACTCCCTATTAATATTGATGTTTATAATGTCAGATTATAAGAATAATCTCGAGCATGACATTATGTATTATATATGTTCAAAATTATTTAATTTAAGAAATTATTATCATTGATTAATTGTTTTCGAAGTTTAAAAAATTACCAACCATTTTTCATTTATGATGTAGTTCTCCTGTTAAGATGAAACTATTGATTGTTAACTACTATTAATGTTGTTACCATAGTAAGGGATATATGATTAAAAGTTGTTTCAAACTAAAATGATTGGTTAAAATAACCAGTGATCTTGTATAAATTCTATTTTAGGAATAAATTTATAAAATATATCATTCAAACTTACAAATTTCTATGATTTGGAGCATTTGATCCATAAAAGGGGCCATATATTGTTTTAATAGTTATAATAACTACATATGTGTCACTACCGTCACATATAAAATGATACCACCGGTAATATTTTATTCACACATTATTGGATGAAATTAATCTATAAACATACTAAAACAGCTTATCAATATTTGATGTCCTATTTAATAGTTCATTGTTTCCAAAAAAATCAAACATAAGGTTCCTTAATAAGAAATTCATCATATGATTCCAAAAAAATAAGTAATAATTTTCCCAAAATCCTTTAATCTATATTATTTATTCTACCTCCTCTATTTAATCACTAATAATATGATCATTGAAAACCAAAAATGGAATACTGAATTTTTTTTATATTTACATAATCATTTTTTTGAATTTATCATCCGTCCCAATGGAAAATGAAATTTTTTTTTTGTATATACATTCTTTCCTCTCCCTGAATGAAGTATTTTAGTTTTCATCATAATATCACATGGATGGTCATATAGATATATAAAAGGAATATATTTATGATATTTTTATTATAATTCTTATTTTATAATAATATATCATTGTTTACCATTATTTTATCCATTTTTTTAGAAAATAAAACATCTCTTATTTTTACATACAAACTACCAACTCTACATGATATTGTAATTATTTTTTAGACACCACTATATAAGAATGTTTTAAAAAATTTATATACTATAAATATTTGACATGTTACATTTATATGAATTTTGATATGTTGAAACTTTTACCAAGGGACCTAGACTAGAACCCCCGAACTGAAACATGTATCAAAAAATTGATCGGTGAACAAACTAAATTATAGTTCTATTGAGTAAATATGAAAAATTTACTAATTATAACATATATTTGAATCATAAATTTATATAAAATAATAAATATAGTAGTTATATAAAATTATAAAGAATCTAAATTTATTATATCGGTGTCTAATAGTGTCTATAAATAATATTAGGACTTCAAGTAGAGGTTCCATGTCTCACAGTTATCATCATGTGACCTACTATAAATACACTAATTATTTATTTTGCATAGTGTTTATAAAAAACCTCAGTAATGTTTAAGAATATTTTTATGAAAATTATTTTGATTTATAAAAGAAGCAATTATTTTTTACTTCATGTGGTTTTTAATATGACATTATATAAAAATTAAGGGTTCTTAATCATAAAACTGTTTTGATTAAAAAAGTTTTAGCTGATGATATTATTTATTTATATATGTTATATATATTTCACATTTGATATGGTATATTATTATTCAAAATTTACTCATTTTAGTTTCTATTTTTTTCTATTACACAGTTCAAGGACATTATGATTCATAAATTAGTGATGAGGTAATGGATTATAATGTAATATCATTTATTTTTTGGATCTTTAATGTTAAATTTACATTAAGGGAGATTATATGATACTTTAATTTTAAATCCCTTTTATTTTATTCTCCTCTAATTTTTTTAGTTTGGGATAATAATTTATATTATTCATCAATTTGGTACTAAAAATGATGGAAAAAATGTTTTCAAAAAAATACCATTTTTTCGGTAGTATTTCTTCTACATTGACATGTTCTTAAAAATAAGTTCAAAAGTATTATTTTTTATGATAATATGATTAAATAAATTCATCTTTTTCCATATTAAATATTAATTTTTATTATTTTGAATCGAATTTTTGAAATATTTTTGAACGTCGATCTATATGACATTAACAAAATGTGTTATAGAAATATTTGTCTTTTTCATTGTTCAATATTATCATTTTATATCCATTGGGTATATTTATTCCACAAAATCATCTATTATAGTTTTTAATAGATGCATTGGATGAAAATAATTATCTATATATTTTATATGTTTATAGTTTTATTGATATATAATAAGAATGACTTTTTTAATTTATTGTCAGAAAAAATTTGGAAACATTTATTTAATGTTATTTTTAATCTATTTTAAAAAAATTTATTTTGTATGCTTATAAATAGTTGTGATATAATGATACCATCCATATTATTTATATACAAGGAATCTAATTTTATAAAAAATGTATCATTTCTATATTATATTCTACAATGGAATGATGAATATTTCTATGAAATTTTTCAACATATATGAATGATTTTAATTATGTGTATTATTGTATAATAACTATATAAAACATAATTGAAATTTTTGATGATAAATATAATATGAACTATAATGTCGAGTGATCACATGTATATAGGGAACATTATACACTATAATAGTATTGGTAGTAAGTCATGACTAATGAAATGATGGGTATGAGGAGTGAAATCATTATTTATAGTAATATTTCCAATATGATATTCTTTTCTAGTGTCTATAAATAAATAAATGATTTTTCTATGATTATATATCATCCAAAGAATTATTTATAATTATAATGATGTGTTTTCATATCCCTTGAATAATTGATGTTGTTTTCTCACTCTATAGAATTATAATTCTTATTATGATAAATATGTAATCCATGAATATTGATTAATGATATTTAATTATGGTTTTATGATTGTCCAATATCATTTCATATATTCATGCTATTTTACTTATTTTTTTCATATATTTTTTTCATTTGATATATCTAATGATTATAATTATTAGGGTTATATAATCCCCCTACAAAATGTATTATTATTACTCGGTATGGGGAATGATATTATATTTTAAATGACCAGAATAGATTAAATTTTTAGATACCATTATGGGTTGATAAGTTTAATAATGATCACAAATATATTTTTAAAATAATATTTTTAGGTTTTTTGTTTTTTGTTTTTATGGTTAAAATGATTTTTCTGAATTAATTTGTTTTAATATATAATTGAGGTTATGAAATCCCAATGTTCTATTAATGAAATAAAATTTCAAAATGAATAAATTAATTACCATATAATTATGATATAAAAAATAAAAGATGAATGTTTTATATATACAATTATATGTTATATCACAATATATTTAAATGAACATAAATCATAATAACCATTGATAATGTAGTCATTATACAATTTCCATTATGATAAGAATATATTCAGTATTATGATAAAAAATATTCGATAAAAATGATATAAGTTATGGGCTCAACTAGTAGGATAATAGCCTATGAATCTCATGTATTAGATATTTTGAGGGAGACAACATCTTTATGATTTTCCCATGATCAGTCCAAAGTTAAGATCCAATAAAAACATGACTGAAGCTATTTATTATAGAAGTTCAAGATTATCGAGACCACAATCCATTCTATGACATCCATACCCCCCTTGATAACACAATTATTACATACCTTACTTTTATGGAATATACTGCTATAATGATGGGTTTTGTATTTCTAAGGAGAAATCCCAAAACGTTACATATTATAGTTATTTCAATCAAGAATGTTATTTACTTTATTCCAAAATATCATTTATGTCTATAGATTAAGAGAGTTATGAAAAACCCCATACATAGTATTCCAATGAATTAAAAGTGGAAACTTATAATAACTATCTATTTTTTCCACTGAAGGCAATCCTTTTAAAATAAAACATGTTTTTTTCATGACATATCATTATAATTTTCATTTTTTCCTCATCATTATCCCTACTCATCCATTACCAGATTAAGAAAATTTAAAAAAACGTATGGGTATAAAAATATCATTAAGGGATATAGAATAATGGAAACCATTATTCTATTAGAAATCCAAAAAAATCATAAAAACATATCATGGTATTCAAAAAATGGAAAATATTTTAAAAAAGATTAATTTAAAACCATTTTAAATTAAATTTATCTTTCTAATAACTGTATTCAATGAAAATAAAATATAATGAGATAACATGGTATATAAATCACCATATCACTATTAAAAATGTTGTTTAACTCTTGACAATATGGGGAGTAACCACTGGAGTTTCATTTCGAATGAACAACACAATATTATTCCTTTAATATCTTATGAGAGACCATATCGACTATCTTTGGCCCATTACCAAATGAATTTAAGTGATATAACATGATTACACTCTCTATTATTATCACAGAATCAACCATACTCAAAAAAATCATAGAAACCATTAACTAAGAATAACACATAAATTATTTTTTAAGGATTCGTTCCTATTGAAAATATCTTTTCCATTTTGAAATCACTATTCATTTTTTCAAAACCAATAACTCAAAAATTGTATATATTTATTTGAAAAAAAATTCTAATCATATAATTTAATATTAATAAAAAAATAAGAAACAAAAAGTTAGAAATTTCCATTCATTTATTATTTGTTAAAAATATTTACTTTAGACATGAAGAATTTGTTGAAGGAGTGTCTTTAAAAGTTTATTTAAAAAGAAAGCCCCTTATAAATATCATTTTAATTATGTGAGTATTTATAATATTATTTGACTATGTTTATTAGTAATAAATCCTTATAATTTTACATAAATACAATATAATTTATTTAAAATCATTTAAAACATAATATTATCATATTTTAATCATAAAGTAGATGTTTAATCAAAAAATTGAAAAATGTGTTTATAATTCCCTTACATCACTCTTACCATTAGTTTCCTGATCATTATACTCCTTTATAATGGTATAAAAAATTATTAGTTCATTATAGAACTATAATAATATTTATAATATCTTATGTAATGATTTTATAATATCATATTATCCATTAATTTAAAATAATTAATTATTTAATGGATTTTGGGTGCATTTGTTTCGTTGTTTCACGAAAGGTTAACTTGAGAATAGTTATGGATGTCATTTTCAAATTGGTATAATACTCTAGAAGTGGAATAAAATATTATTAATGAGCATCCAGATCTATAAATTTTCTCACATAAATGTTTTTCTATCATGTGGATTAATAAGTTGTTAAAATTTAAATGATAAAAGATTAGTTTGTTATGGTGGTTTTTTTCAGAATGTTATGAAATAATATCATGTTATTTTATATTATTTCTAAATAATAGTTACAGGGATGTAATATGTAATTATATACCTTTTAAAATATTATTTATCAAGAATATCTCTTTTATAACGAACCATTATGGATGTAGTTGAAAAAAAAAAATCACAGTTTACGAAGATGGTTAACTGGTATAAATAGGAAAATTATTATGATTCATAGAATTAGAGGAGGCGATAAATGTAATGGATAAGAGATATTTTATTTGAAACATAATAATTCAATATATAAATTATTGTAGAGTTATCATTCCAAATAGATTAAGGAGGTGATAAAAAGTAGAAGAAGAAAAGAAAACAATATAGGTGTTATGAGAAAATTACCTCATGATTTTCATGTACATGGTGGGCCCCATGAGGACATTGTATTTATTAGTTGAAAGAGATAAGTTGCAAAATTATTTTTGGATAGTGAGAATAAGATATTTTTGGGAAATATTATAGGAGGTTCGATGATTTTAAGGAGAAATATGTTGGTTCGGAGTGGAATTTATACTTGTGGAATGGTGGGATTAAGTGATTAAATATTGATTGTTTTAAATTTAATGTCAAAAACATTGAATTGAATTTTGTTTTCATTAATTTTTTTAATAATAATTTTTTTGAATTATTTTTGATATTGACAAAAACTTCAAACACAGATTAAATTTTATAATTTTATGCTTCTTTGTTTTAACATTAACCCTTTTAATAATTTTACCTATGACGAAGTAAATATTTTTTAACCATGAATATTGTTTATGAAAAACAATTAAAATACAAAAAAAAATATGGTTCTTCTAATAATAAATATAGATTCCATTTTTATATGGCCCTGACTATAATCATTACATAATATCTAGTAAAATATAGAGTTCATATTGAGGGCCCTTTAATGATTATAGTAATAGAGATTTAGGACATACCTATTACCAAAATAATCATATATTACAAAGTAGAAACTTATACTCAATATTAGTTTTTCAACAATATAAAACTTTTAAAAATGAAACATAATTTCTTTTTCTTATTAAAAACCATCATAATATTAATCTTTACATCTTCTTTTTTCTTACACATCCTTAGATCGAAGTGAATTCTTTTAAAAACATGGGATGAGAAAAAAAATACCAATACAGTATATAAAATAATTAAATAAATTTTTATTACATGAATACATATAAAACCAAGGAATGATTTTAAAAAAAAATCATAATTTTCAACCATAAAACATAAACTCTTTAACATACATTGTGAAATCAAATGATTCATGAAATAATTCTTAGAAATTATAATCCATAATGGCAATATATGTCATCCATATAATATATACATTATATTGTTCATTAATACATAAGGAATAACCTTTATGGTCACATTTGAAATACCCATCAAAATATATTTTCTCAATATCTTAGGGGAAACCATATCTTTTAACTCTATCTCAATACCCAATGAATTTGAGAGACATCACATGATAAACTGCCTTTTTTTCAAAATACCACCTGTATACATAAGTAATGACCCAGAACCAGAACATAATCATAACACCTAAAACAAGCATAAATGATACATAACATTTACACATTTCAATCACAATATACCAATTGAATATATTGATATAATCAAACAATTCATAAAACTATTTTCATAACCAAAATACCTGAAATGAGAATATGGAATATATTATTCATTTAAAAAAAATTCTTGGTGAGTATCCAAATATAAAATAGTCCTCACGATAGTGAATAATTCATCGATGTCATATATGTTAAAAATCTTTCCATTATCGATTAGTAAAACAATTCGTAGAAAAATATTCCATTATAAATACATTGAATAACATTTAAAATCCTAATGGGTTAATTATACACCATTTAAAATAAGGTTGTGTATATTATTGAAATATTATTCAATGAAATGATATTGAGATGGAGACCCTTTCCATGAGTCCAAATCTTATCGTACAATCATTATATTTTTTTCTATTTTAGGATCACTTTTCTTTGCACATAAACACATTTAAGAATACTGTTCTGCCTAAAATAATGCATCAAGAATGTTGTGATATATTAAATGAGGGGGTTTGTAAAGATATTCTCTAAACCAAATTGATTTAAATGTGTGATTAATATAGGAATGGGTTCCCAGTAATATGAGTGGAGGGGATCCTTGGAATTTTTAAAAGTAATAAATTAATTTTAATTCAGATTAAATTCAAGATGGTTCCAAAATAATTTACTTCTAATATATGATTGTATGGGTGTAAATCTAATAATCCAATGAAAATTATATATGTTTCATATATTTTTTTATCATTATCATTTTGTTTTAACACTTCTTAACTCTTACGATTTTATAATGTAATTTACAGATTAAGAGTTAAAATAATTACCAAATCATTCCAAATGACCAATTAATGGGTATTTATTGACGTTGGTAGAGTTATATAATCATTTTAATGAGTCTTTTTTTTAGAAATATTATATCATTAAATTAAAATTTTCACATTATAAAATTTTAATTATTTCAAGTTTGACACTATTCACCACATGACGTTTTTAAAATGTCGAAAAAATTATATTAAATCAAAAAAAATACATTAAATCAACCCGAAAATGATTTATTAATCCAAAAAATTTGTTAATCGCATCAAAAAAATTTATATTATAATATTATTAATATCATTTATTTGATTCTTTCTTTAAAAAATATATCACTTCATCGTCGTTGTGTTATAATTAAATATAATTATTTAATTCCTAAAATTATAAAAAAAAAACATTATGATGTAGAAAATAATTTTATATTAATATGGAAAATTCATAGTCAAATAGAGCACTAACATAACTGTATATGAAATTTTTTTAGTATAAGTGAAATATTTTTGACATATTTTCATTTACATGAGATAAATTTTTTAAAACGTTATTATCAGATCCAAGTGGCTTCCAATGGTATGAATATTGGCCCAATGATTGTCTTTGTCAAAATTAAGTCACCAAATAAGATTCATAAAAGTGTTAGGATAATTATATAATACTATAATATTAATTTTTCACATATTTACTTCATTTAAAATTTCTCAAAGGTAAATAAAATACTAATGATACTTTTCAAAAATATATTTTTGATCCGACGGAATAAAATATTACATATTTAATACATAAATTTTATTTTATTTTTTAAAATTAATATCAAATAACTGGTAAAATTTGGATTATTGTTAATCTCATTGATGGATTGAGAATACCGGGTTTTAATTAAATAAATTAAAAGCTCATATATTAATTTTATTCAATTTTAATTTCAAATTAAATCAAGTGAACAAAATTTTATTAAATGTTAAAAACATCATATAATCAAAAAATTAAAACCATGTAAAAGGCTAATCTAATTATATACAAATATTAAATGAATAAGAAGTCCTGAACTAAAATGCATTATTTTTTACTATTGAATAAAATATTAATTATATCTTAAGAATAAAAAAATTTATTCCAAATTTAATTTTAATTTCTTAATTCTGGTGAATAATTTTTTTTCTCAAATAAAATATATAAAATTGTAAAAAATACATTTAAAAATGGGTCACTATTAAAAGGTGGTAAAATGTATTTTTTTAAAAAATAAGTCCTGTATGGAATTTTTTATTTGTACTTATACAGGTCTAAAAAACATATAAGATGAATTTTAAACATTACATTGAATAAAATACATATATATTTCATAAATAAAATCCACCAAGTGTGATTTTATTATTTTAAAAAGTCAATTATTTTCTATAAAATAGTTTTTTCAGAAAAAACACATCCATTATTTTTGATTGGATTTTATTTAATTTCCTTATTAATTTGATAACCAATTATTCATTATATATAAATTTACAAACAATATTTTCATAAATTTGTTATTAGGTTTCATTCCCTCTGTTCCAATTTTTATTTTATAACTAAAACACAAAATAGTAATATTAATAATATATTATTTTTTCGAATAACATAATCTTGTGTAAAACATAAAAATCTATTGAAATTCATTATTGTGTTTCATGTACACTATTTGACATAGAGTACTTCTTAAAGAAAAATTACTATCTAATTAACATCAATTAATAAATATGATAAAGAATTATTATATAATTAAATTTGAGGTTACTTCCTTCCCCCGATTTTGGAATTACATCCTCGAAATTTCAAATTTGGTCTTAGTTACTATGGTTTCACTTTTTTTAGTTAATTTGTTGAATGACTACATCAGAAAAAGTTTCAGTAATAAAATAAAATTTAAAATAAAAATGTAATGTAAAAAAGGCCAATCGAGAGAAAAAAAACTAGGATTCCATGTTGGAAAACAAGGATATGAATTAAAAACTAACCATAATGGTATGATAGAGAGTAATTGAAAACATGATCTAGGTTAAGTTAATAATTTGAAAACCGTAATCATGTGATTGGTTAAACTACCTTTGATTTCATCGTTGGAACTGTAAACTGAAAAATATTTTGTTTTAAAATCAATTTTATAGAGTTGTGTAATTATTTTAATACATTGAATAATAACATATGTAAATACACATGCTTGATAAGTAGAGTTTCATGTTTTAAAAAAATTGACCACAAACTCTTCTTTTTCTCCGAATAATGAGTATTTAAGAGGAACTTTCATTCATGCATGAAACACAAGAATCAACATCTAGGGAATCACATAATCTATAAAAGTGTGAAAATATATTCATAATGTCATGAAACATTATCCAAAAAAAATTGGATAAAAGAATATAATTCCCTATATGTAATATTAATTAACTAAAGAAAGATAAATCTTAATATCGAAAATTCAAATTTAATTCCCAATGTCTAGTTAAATACATTAAAAAAATTAATTTACAAAGAATTAGTAAAATAATACAAACTAAGATTGATATAAAGAATTTATAAGGTTTTGACCTCATAGTCTTTTAGGATAAAAATTAAATGTTTTCTTCGAATAACATCAACCAGTCTTAATGTTTCATTCAAAAAAAGTAACTAAACTAATCACATAATCTCAATGATAGGTTAATCATTTCTAAAAATAACCTATTTCTCTATAAGTCTATAATTAAAGTCATATATTTTGATCCAATATAATTCAACCATTTCTCCTTAAATATAATCTCTTACTATTCTATTTACTATAATCATATAATGATAAATAATAATGAATGTATTCTAATATCTCATTTATCACTTAACCCCCAAACATTATCCCATACCAATGATATCTATTAGACGAAAACTAAGTCATCAATTTTTTTTTTTATTTTATCAATAGTTTAACTAAAATAAAAATGTCTTACTAATCAGGGACTTCATGTAGTCCATTGGTTGGTAATAAATCTTTGTCACCCTTTTTTTGTGGGTTCAATTCATGTAACACTGTCCGACATGATGGGTTTTCATGCCTCATGTGGGTTGTCCTTTTTCAAGAATTATATTAGTTTTATAACATTCCCAAAATTATATTTAACCATAAAAAATTACCATAACATATTTTAATCTTAAATGCTATATCTTAGATTTCATTTTTCATCTCAAAATGTAATATAACATAATTACCATAAAATCAAGATATGAAAAACCCTATATGTTATAAATAAGTTCATAATTATGTCCACATAATACGAGATAATTCTTACTCAAATAATATTTTCACACAATAAACATTATGGTTACACATGACCAATTATTCAAAAGTAATTCCATCATCAAAAGATCATTAATAATTTTACGATTTTCATCGTCCATAAATCTAATATAACACTCTAACCCCTTGTATTAATAATTCTAAATTATTCACCATTATTCATGTTCCGTTAACCACTATTTTTTATCATACTCCACAGAAATTATTTCCTACAAAAGAAAACATGATTCAGGTCCTAAAATTCAATAATGTCAAAACAGGATTGATGAAATAATCCATAGCCTTCATATGAAATTTTAAATTTATTAATATTAAATTGGAATTGAATTAGGTATTTATAAACATTTATAGGTATGTTCTTCCTAATACCATTCACAAACCATCATTGTAGAACATTTATTATCATAATGACTATACTCCGTACATTTATAATGATCAACTCTTAACATATAACGAGATTATTACCCTTTTATTGATTCAAATGAATTCTTCCTTTTTCCTTATAATGTTTTTGCTCTATGACCATTATTACCAGATATATAACATCTTAATATCCCCTTAAACCATTTTATTCAGGGGTTAATAATGTCTCTATATAATTGGTTTAGAATAATTGTGAATTTTCTAATTGGATATCCTATTTCAATGGGTTTTTTATTCAGAGAAGCACCACATTTTTCTTCACATCCATTTTTCAATTAGTTCCTATTAGATCTAGACACTTACGAAAAGAAAAAATTTTTGTTTGATTATATAAATAAAATCATCATATATTATCTTATGATGATAAAAATAACTATTTTATACTTATTCATGTTATCAAAAAATAATTTAATTTATCTTAAATAATTATGACTATTTATATTCTTCTAACCATTATGGTTTTATAGAATTTATATCTTATGCTTAAATAATATTATAACTTATAGAGTTGTCTGTATTATCTATTAATACAAACCATTAGGAACCAACCATAATCATTATGTAATATTGAGTTTTATAATGAATTCACATTAAAATTATTTTTAGGTTTGGAGTATTAGTGAATTAGGACATAACAATTACATAACAACTCAAATATTTAATGTTAGACCCTTCTAATCACTATATAATTTTTAACAAGGAAAATATCTTTAAAATAAATCTTGGTTTCGTTTTCATGATAAAAATCTCTATAATATCCATCATGACTTATTATTTTCTCTTACCCATCTATATACCATATGTTAAACATTTCCAAAATATGGGAAGAGAATAATAATATTAGTAATGGATATCAAATAAGTAAATTATAACTTATCGTATGAATATATATAAACCCATGATTGAATTTTCACAAAATCATATTTCTACCCCATAGAACATACACTATTTTACACAATTCATGAAATAATAAGATTCTTGAAAAAACATTTATAGTTATAAATCATAAAGTTAACTTTTGGCATCCATATCATACTTACAATATATCATTTAGAGCTACATAGTGTGTAACATTCATTGGAATTTTAGGAAAACCCATCACGATATTTTCCCAAAATCTCTTAAGATATCCGTTTTCATTTAACTCCATATCATTACCGAATACATTGAAGAGATATAATGGTATCAAACAAAAATTTTATTAGGGAACCACCCATATAAATAATCAATTCATAAGAACCAAAACATAATCATAACACATAAACCGTGCAAATAAAAAATTGACATTTATACTTCGTAATCACAAGATATCATTTTAAGATATTAATATAATCGTATCATTCTTGAACAAATATTCAAAATTAAAATACATGAAAATAAAATAAGATATTTATTTTTAAAAAGGTTACGTCTTGTATAGGAATCCAAATATCAAATTGTTGTCGTGATGGTGGAAAATTTGTTGTCTCCATATACATTGAAAAACAATCCATTTGTCATTTAGTAAAAGACATCATATAAAAATATTCATTTAGAAACAGTTTTAATAAATGTAAATGTGAAAGTATATAATTATAATCTGTTTAAAGGAAGTTGGTGTATATTATCAAAATATCCCTCATTGAATAGAGATTGAGACGATGTCCCTTACCATAAGTCTGACTCGTTACGTACAATTATTATATTTAATTCCATTTTATTAACAGAATTAATAACAATATAATACCTCAAATAATGTGTGGAGGAGTTCACAGAATAATTTTTGGGAAATTATACAAGATCTCAATGCTTTTGGATGTATAAGTAATAGAGAGGAAATAGTGACTCTTTATAGGGGAGTGGAGGGACAACGTTGTTATTATAGAATTTATTAAATTTAAATAAAATCAATTTTAATTAGAAATGGATCTATACACATTTAGTTTTAATATATGATAAATTTGGGTTCAAAAAAATCATCTAATAAAAATAAGACAAGTTCGGCATATTTTTTAGTCTATATATTGATGTTTTAACGCATTTTAACTCTCACCGTTTTATCATGAAACTTACACATTCAGAGTTAGAATAATTATGAAATATTGACAAATGACATTTTAATGAGCCATTAATGACATTTGTTGAGTAATATCATCTTTTTGGAATAATCATAATTTTGTATAAGTTTTATATCTTTTAATTAAAAATTTTATATTTTAAAATGTGATTTGTGTCAATATTTACACATTTCATAACATGAGATTTTAAAAATATCATAACATCATGATTCCTTTTAAAATAATACATTAACTAAACACTATTATGACATAGTCATCTATAAAATGTGATGATGAAATCGAATATTTTAATATTTAATTTTAATAATATCATTTCTTTGATCTTTCTTCAATAAATCATTAGGAGGATCAACATTGTGTCATAATTAAATTTAATTATTTAATTCCTAAAAATAATAAATAAATTACCATAACTTAGGTAATCTATATAGAATTATAAGTACGATTTATTGTAAAATATATCACTAACATATACCCCTATTAAGCATTTTTTATTAAGAAGTGGCATATTTATAACATATTTGTCTTTACTTGAAATTAAATTTTAAAAAAGCATAAACACACCCAGATGGATTCAAAAGGAAACAATTTGAGACAAAGTATTTTATTGGTGTAAATTGTCTCATCAAAAATGATTATGATGGTTTTTAGTGTAGTTTTATAATATTAAAATGTTATTTTTACCCTTATTTACCTCCTCTATACTTTTTCTGTGGAAAAATAAAATACAAGTGGAATTATTCACAGAAAATTATCTTGTTCCTAATATATGAAATTATTCATATTTATTCTGATAATGTATGTCCATTTTTTAAATTTCAATTCTTTGAAGTTATGAAATTATTTTTAATAATTATCACATTGTTGTTTTGAGAAAACTGGGGTGTTTTGTAGAACGTTAAAAAGTTCTTATAATTTTCTCTTTAATTAACATTTGAAACTGACCACAATGAACTAAATTAAATCAACTGATAAAAATATTATCTAATCATAAAATAATAACATGTAAAATTATAATATATCACTATAAAGAAAATATATAAAAATAAAGTATTGATTTAAAAGGCAGTATTTTTCACTATTCAATATAATATAAAATTTGAGAATAATACCAGAAAAAAACCAAAGTATATTTTGATTTCCATAATCATAAAAAGAAGTTTTATTTGTAACATATAACATATATAATATTCAAAAACAATATTTAAAAAGGTTTCTTTATCAAAATGTGGCTAAGCTGTATTTTATTAAAATACTTCTTTTATTCGAAAGAAATGCATTTCTTCTTATTTGAAGCCTATAAATCATATTAGATGAATTTTAATAACTATGTTTCCTATATTACATATATATTTAATTAATAAAATTCATCAAGAGTCAATATATTATTTTATAAACTCAATTATTATTATATAAATTGTTTTGGGAACTAATACATCCTTTATATTAAATAAGTTTATATATAATTTCATAATTAATTTTGTAAATAATGAGTCAATATATTAACATTTGTAACTGATATTTTCATTATTTAGTTACTCGTTTTCATGCCAAGCATTATAATCACTATGTGATATATATAACATAAAATTATGATTTTAATATGATTTTATTTTTTGTTATAACTTAGTCTTGTGAGAACATGTACGATTTCGGTGAAACACATTGTTCTGTGATGGGTAGGCTATCAGACCTAGCTTTATTCTTAACCATAAGTTATTATCCTATTTACAGTTATTAATATATATAAAAAATTATTATTCTATAATTATAAAGAATATTATAATTTTTTGCTAATTAATATCTTAGAATTTTTATATTTATGTTTAAAATTAATCCAAAAAAAACTGAAAAAGTGGTGTTTTAATGAAAAAGATCTAATGAATGATATATTTTTATACAAAATATAAAATTTACATTTATTATAGTGACATATATTGGTTTTATTGTTGTATAATGGAAGAAAATATATTTTAAAACCAGTTTCAAATAAAATTTAAATATATAAAGAATTATATGAAAAGGTAGTTTTCGAATAAAATGCAACATATTTCACCATTCAATAAAAAATTAAAATATTAGAAAAATACCAAAAAATAACCATATGATAATTATTATACATCGATGTAAAAAATTAAATTTATTCTGTAAAAATAAATTACTATATGTTTCATAATTTAGTTTTAAAACTAGTTCCACATAAAAGTGTGGTAAAATTTCCTTTTAGAGAAATATAGGTTTTTGTGTTTAACTTAAGATTTATTTATTTATTATTCCTAAAAAAATATTGGATGAATTTTAAAAAATATATTGAATAAACAAAATATAAATTTCAATTAAATTTTTAACTAATAGTGATTACTTTAATTTATTGTGATTAAATTCCATTATGGGTGTAATTTGTTTTATAGAAAGATATTATTTATATTAAATATGATTTTTTTTTCATTAAAAATAACTTATTATACATTTAATTTATTTTTATAATCATTCTTAAAATATATTATTATTATTTGTTTAATATCATTAATTAACACCATTCCAATGTCTTTTTTATAACAGAAAAATTTAAAAAATGGTTTTTAATCATTTGTTTAGGCACGATGCAACAGATCATATATGATATTTTTCAAAGTGTTTAATTTTAAATTATTATAATGTTACATTATACCCTATTTCATAATTTGTTTCCTTTAAATTGGATATTGGGATAAGAAAACTAGGGGTTTTAATTTTCAAAATACATTTTTTTAAATCCCCCATCATTAAGAGGATCTTTGATGCATCATTTTGAATATAGAAGAATGAAATTAAAAAGGTCACCTAAGATAACACATTCCAGGATCCCATATAATAACAAATTGGATTAGGAATGAAAAAATAATTCTTAAGGAATAATATATAGTTATAAAGAACATGAAAATGTGATATTTATCCTTAGTAAAAGCACAAATATATAATTGATTAAAAGGCCATTGATTTCATAGTATGAAAATTAATAGGATAATACTGTTCTAAAAATTTTGGAAAATATTAACTACATAGAAATAAATATGGAAACATAATTACTTCTTCATTATAATTTATTGTGTTAATCAATTTCTAGTAATATTTCTAATTTTCTATTGAAAAATATTGTTCATTATGAATTTTAATACCCTAAAAATTTTATGGACTCTAAAGGATCCAATAATACATAAAAGTATAATTTTATATTCATCATATCATTAGTAATTAACGATAAATAAAATGGATGCTACCAGATAATGAAATTTTAAAAAAATACTAAACATTTATATGATGAAAAAATACTTCAATCTAAAAATTTATACACTAATACCCAAATTTATACAAAGATAATTCAACAGATAACTATATATATATATTCCTTAAAATACCCTATACTGAAATTTGTAACCCAGAAATCAAATTCAATTGGACTGTTGATCTTCCAAGATAAATTAAATATTTTTAAAAAATAAATCTCCCTAAAACTATCTCAATTATATTAACAACTATAACAATGTATTAATCAAGATATGAACACTATTTTTAATAAATGACATCAATAATAATAAGTCATATAATGTTACTATTAAAATTAAACCTTTATTTATAATATAAATTCCCCTATCATTTTATTTTCCTTAATCATTTAAGACACCAAAAATAATGAATTCCTTGATGAATAATAGTAATATCTTAATCACCAAATCCATTTTCCTACTCCATTTTTATCTTTTGAAAAAATAAAATGTACCCAAAATAGACATTTTCATCGATTAAGTAGTTTAAATAAAAAAAATATCATACTAACTTGGACAAAACATAGGCTATTGGTTGGCAATGCACCCATGTCACCATCTAGTTGTGGGTCTTATTCCTGCCGCCATTCTAGATTTGATCTGTTATCAAAAATCATTCTAGTTGTCCATTTTCTAAAAATATTATAATATATTCATTATAAGTTTTTATAAATGACAATAACACAATCAAAATAATACATATAATTTTTAACCTCAGTAGTTATCTCTTGCATTTTATTTTTCATCCCAAATGTATTACTTTATACTTCCATTATATTTAAGGATCATATAAACAAAAAACAATGTCAATACCATTAATCTATTAAAAATCAAAATTAATTGATTTTTTAATCAATTATACATTTTAATATCATAATCATAGTGGTTATTTGTACCTAATACTTTTACCAAAACTAAATAAATGTCTCAAAAAAATCATAACCTTTTCAGAACATTATAATTGATTCGATTATATATAACATAGGTTAATAAATTATTGAAAAAAACATATTACATAAAAACCTTTGTTTTTCATTGATGCCTATAATATATTTAAAATACAATTATATCATAAATTTGATAAATAAATACATAAACACATACCTCATTTATCTTTATTCTTAAACCATTAACTATAATTCATTGACATATCATTTAATGATTCATTGCTATAATAGAATATACACACTATTTCCATATCATTCATCAATATTAATGATAAGATGTTTCATGTTATGAATGTATGGGAATTATTTATACCCTAAATTGTATGATCATAACTTTTTTTATATCCCCGTTACATAATAACAAACAAAATAAATGATATCTTAGATGGAAAATATCTTGAAGGATTAGTTGATATAATTTTTGAATAATATATAATTTATCTTTTGAGAAAAGATCAAAATTATAACTGAAAATATTTTTATTGAAAATTAACTTCTTATGAAGCTTTAATGCATTATGGTCTCATGACGGTGTAAATTTTTCACATGTCATATAAGTTAAAAAATCATTTCTCTCATAATTTTATTGTAAAATTCAACATGAACAAGCTTTAGAAAACCAAAACCATTATTCCATTGATTATTTTTTAATAATTTTTTTATTGAGTAAATATGAAATTAAAAATTTATAATATAATACTAAAATTATTTTTGGTGTCAATTTCATAAAAAAAGAACTAAAAATAAAATTATATTTTGACGGGAAAATTTATAAAAATATTTTTTATTACAAAAAAGTTATTATATAAAATCTTATTATTTAAGTGATAATTAATTAGAAAAAAATTATGTCAAAAAAAGTTTTAGTTAAAAAATGGAGTTATATAAGTAAAAAAAATTATGGTGACTTGAATACTTATAAATCTATCTAAATCGTTTTGATAATATTTTACATTAATAATGATAATCAAATATTATGGAAGGTATAAGAAGGTTGTGATAAATTTTTTATATCTATCATCATAATGGATCCTCAATATTTAAATAAAATATAATTATAATTTAAAATTATTTATTACTTTTTAAAATTAAAATGGCCATTTTAATGATGACACCCCCTAGAAATACTATGACATTTTTACCCTCAAGCCTTTTTACAGAAATTGCATTCCATTCAAAATCTGATTTCCAATATAATATGTATTGTCGAAGAAATATATTATAGTAAACCAATAAATGTGTGTAAAATACATTGAAAATATCATTAACCATAACCTTATAATCCCATGATGATATCTATATACATTATGAAATTCATACAAGGAAACCTCATATTTGGTAATGTTTTCTATGCCCTACATTAAAAAACATAAATATCTGTCTATAATGTAATCATGTTGAATATTGTTAAAATATATCATTGAACTATATGGGTGGAAACACCTCTGAGGATAGACACACCACCACCACATTTGGATCCCATTCTGGATTAATCCATTGGGTGGAGATCTATTCTTTGTCCAACACTCACTCGTGAGATTAACTAAGGATCAAGTTCCTTTATTTTCTCTGATACAAAATACAAGGAAGTGACTATAAACATATCATTTTACAGTTATTTTAAACTATAAATCTATTTAATTATTTCCAAATGATCATTTATGTTTATAGATTTAGATAGTTTGGAAAATCCCTTACACAGTAAACAAAAACGTTTCATGTGGAAACCAATATTTAGAATCAATTTTCACAGCCAATGGGAACGCTTTTAAAATAAAATATGTTTTATTTTCTTGAAATATCATTATAATTTTAGTATTAGCATCATATTATTCAATATTCATCCCTTACCACGTGAAAAACATTAAAAATACTAAGTATTGGCATGAAAATCATAGTAAGGGACATAAAAGAACGTAAAATATTTGTGGAGTGAAAGTATATAATTTTTTTAATAAAAATATATCTTCTTATTTAAGTAAATGAACTGTTTTTTCAATGAGATATATATCAAACCATTTTAAAACCAATCTATATTCTTGAAAATTAAATATCATGAATAAAAAAACATATTTAGGTAACTCACAAAATCATTTTCAATATCACTGTTAAAAATATTGTAGCTATATTGAACACATAGGGATTCAACATCATATATACATTTAGAGTAATCATTATAGCTATATTCTTATAATATCCTTGGAGAAACCTAATCAGTTAACATTATCTCATTACCCTGTGAAATGGGGATATATAACAAGATAAACTAGAATCAATTTATTATCAAAGCAGACATCCTTATAAAAAATTTCCATGAACCATTACATAATAATTACACATAAATCATTCATAAAAGAAACATTCTTGATGAAAATAAATTTTCTATATTTAAATTTCATTTCATTTTTAACAATCATCAAACATAAAAATGTAAATATTTGTTTTATAATTCAATTGTAAAAATGTATATGAATCATTAATAAAATTATGTGATGTGAAAATGATAAATTTCATTCATTCTGTATATGTAAAAAAAATATTTTAGTATTATGAAAAAGTACATGAAATAGAATCATTAAAAGAGGATTTTAGAAATAAAGTCACTTATAAATATCAAATCAAGGTATTAAGCACTAGTAAAATGAATTAATTATATTTATTGAAATATAATTCACATAATAATATTATAAATAAAACATTTGATAATCTAAATTCATTTCACACATAATATTATAATGACATAGTCATGAAGTTTAAGTTTAATCTAATAAATGTACATTGGGTTATGAATTCCCATATTCCACACTTCCCTTGAGATTCACAGTCGTTAATCTCTTATAAAATTGTCTAAAAATGCTATTAAATCCTTAAAGGAATATATTAGTATTTATATTACCTTATGTGATGATTTTATGACATCTTATGACCAATTCATTAATAATATTTCATGGTTTCATGGTTTTAGGTGCAATCATTTCATTGTTTGATGATCGGTTCCCATGACCAAAATTATATATGTTTTTATAAAATTGGAGTGAAACTCCAAGAATTATAATTAAATAATGTAAATTAACTTCTAGATGTGTAGATAGTCTGATATATATATTTTGTTTCTAATATGAGTATGATTTAATTAAAAAGTGTAATTTAATATTTTTTCCATGTATTAGTTACAGAACATGAACAACGTTACTATATAACTATTATAATATTATTTTTCCATAATTATACCTTTTTGACCATCCATTAAGGTAGTAATGTAAAATGAAAAATCATTATTCGTGTGTACGGTTTACAGAAACAAATTGGATAATAGTTTTGTTTCACTGGACAAGAAGATATTACAAATTAAATGGTCAATATATAGTCCATTAGAAATAAAAAACTCTTGAATATACATGATTTTTGATTTATCATTACTTTATGTGAGAGGAATGTGACAAGAAAGTAAATATTGTATGAAAATAGGAGAGTTGTTTTGTGATAATTTTCTCTTGAATGAAACTTTAGTGGAGGACCCGTTGAAGACTATGGATTTGGTTTCCAGGTATATTAAAAGCACATGAAAAAATGTAGAGTGATTAAGAGATATGGTTTTAGATATTTAAGGATCACCAATGATTGTTTAGAATAATGGGGCCATAATGACTTGTATTATATGCGAGGTGGGATGGGACTATGGGATACAATAATTATTATTTTATAATTAAATCCATTTATATTGATGTGGAATTAATTTTAGATTATTTTTGTATAATTATGGTTCAAATGGATGTTTTGACTATAAGTATCTCAAATCCCCATTAAATAATATATTTTTTAGTAATTTAATTCTTCTATCTTTTAATATTAACCATTTTCATTATTTAACCTATATGTCAATATTTTTTTAGATGTAGAGTTTATATTCATAAAAATTAAATTGATCATAAAACATAATTTTTTAAATTATCATTCCAAATTTACAATCCATTTAACCTAATTAAAATAACATATTTATAAATAATATATTTAAAATTAATCCCATACACAAAATGAAAAGGCATATTTCTAATGTAAAATGTTATAGTGTTTGAAATGTTTTTTTATTCAATTTCAGTGGGGGATTTATTCAAATAACATTAATTTAATTTATTTATGTCAAATTTATTAATTATTATTGGAAATTAATTTCACATATAATTAATCTATTAAAAATAAATTATAAAAATTAATAGTTTTCTTGTAAAATACAAAATATCAAACTATTCATTAAAAGAAGTAAGTCCATCAGAAAAATTCCAAAAAATAATTTAATGTAATTCTAATATTTCAAATAAAAAATGACTATAATTTTTAAAGTAAAATTTAGATAATTTAGATAACTTATTTTCAAATTATGGGGTCCATCAATAGTTTTAAAAAATTACAATTTTCAAAAATATAGATTTTATTCTTAAAATAAGATTTCTAAATGTCATAATACAATCAAACATATTTTATGAATTTAAATACATTTTATTGAATATATGACATATATATTTCATTAATATATTTCAATAATAGTTATTAATTATATTAACTAATATAAATTTTCACTATGATAATGAGGATTCATTTTATATTACCACATAAATTATATTAAATTGGTTTTTATTTAAATTTTCACTTATTTTGTAACAAATTAATTTATTTTATAAACAATTTTAAATTATAATTTTATAATCTTTTTAATCTCATTAATTCCCATCATTCTAATGTCTAGTTGATAACTATCACATTTAAATAATAAAATTTTGTCATTTTTAAGCCAGATGTGGTGTATCTTGTATGATATGGTGTAGATGTTTTCTTTATTAAAATATCAACATTCTACAGTATCATGACCCCACCTATATGAATTATTATATTTCCATTATAATTAAATAATTCTTATATTTACACCCATTTATTATTTCATTATCAATAATTATATAAGTTGTTTCATAAACAATAGACTACAAAAAGATATACTATTTCATTTTATGAAAATAACTATTTTTAATTTAAAATTTTATTTATAATATCGATGATTTTAGAAATAAGTAATATTTTGATAAATTTTTATTTTTAGATATTAATGATATTATAATTTAATTATTCTAATGTAATTTCAATATGGGTTAGATTGTTGTTAATATCAACATCATTTCAATTTTCCAATAAATATGGATTTTGATTTGAAATTTAAATTTCTAATATTTTAAAAACTATTTTGAAAAAATAAAATTTATTGGTAAATTAGTTTTTAGAATATTGGAAACATTAATTTTTCCATAATTTTATGAGACAGCCTAATTTTTAGTTAAATTAATAATCTTTAAATATATACTCTATATTACAGCATCATAATGAGGAAAAATGATGTAATAAATGAAATAAAATACACCAAATACCAGAATATTATTTATCCTTTTAAATAATATATTTTTTGAGTTGTTTTATTATATTTATACTCCCTTAGTGAATACTATAAAACATATTATATTATAGTGATTGAATGTTAATTCATTATATGAACGAATCCCTACTATGCTAATATGGGTATCGTAAGATTTATATTAAAAAATATAGAAAGCAGTCATCCATTTCAAGAAAGCGATGTATGTTTATTGTTTTCGATTATTTATTCATAGAGATTAAAAAACAATTTTATAGACATTAGTAATGAATTAACCTTATATTTTTTTTAATACCCACTTATTCTCCCATATATCTTCACTCTACCAAGAAATTATAATGAATTTGGTTACATGATACCTCTATATATTCCTCACATTGTAATACCAGGCTCTGAAGAACCTCCTCTCAAGCATTTCGAAGCACCCTTCCAATGTAAGGGGATCTCTACTCCTCTGTATTAAAGAAAATTATTATCATCATATAGTTTTCCATCCAACTTTTTATGTTAGATTATTATTTTACAAACCCCTTTTACTATCCTTAATATGTTTTTGTAATTCATTCCCTCTTTTATATCTCTTTATTATCCTCCATAAACCTTTATTTTTACAGGTGATGATACCAAAATTATCTTTTATTTTTCTATGATAATACTTTTTTTAGTGAAGAGAAATCCATATTTTAAATTAAGGGTATTCACCTAATTTCACATATGGTTTATTTATTGGGGGATTAAAAGTATGTAACTCAAACTTCATAATCATGGTCTTAAAAATGATGAAATGTGTTCATATATTATTTGATCTAACATTCTCTCAAATTAAAGTAGGTTACAAATATGTGATAGGTTGTCCAAATATTAAATATATCCTTAATTCATTGGGAAACGTTTCTTTAAATAATGATATCATATATATTGGACACATCTGGTTATCTTAAGAATCATATTTTTTGAAATCTTGGAATTTAGTTGTCAGTTATGCTTATGATGTCATCAATTTTATTGTTTCTGCATTCTATATGTTTCCATGATGTTTTTATCATTGGTCAAGATTTTATGTTCATGTTTATGATTATCACGCAATTTTATAAACATAATAATCCTCTTTACTCACATGAAATATATTCAACATGTTATTCATTTTTTATTGCTATATATGTCTTCATAGCTGACTAATTTATGATGTGCATCCCCAGTTTATGTAGTCCACTTCTAGTTGTCCAATGGAATATGATGAAATGTTTGGAGGCTTTTAAGTAATTATATCTTACCGATATTCAATGATATTATTTGATACATCATCATATTAAAATGAATTAAAAGTATTTATGTTTTGTGTTTTTTATAATACGATACTATATGAAAAAATTCACGAATTAAGTTATATATTTTTGTTGGATTTTTATATTATGTATCATTAAAATGTATATTTTTTAATATTTGTATTATAAAACTGTAGTAAATAAATTATAATAAGACTAAAATTTTTAAAAATTACGGAAATTGAGGTAATTATCATATTATGTGTTTTCTAAGAAAAAAAATCTCAGTCTAGATGATATAAGTTGATGTGAATCAAACACATTTTTACCTAGGTATTATAATCTTGAAATAGAAGTACTAGGATTTTACTTGATCACCAGGTGGGAAACCACATATATGTCATTAATCACACATTTTTTGACAAACTTCTAGGATATAATAAGGTTAATTCACATGATATTAAAAAACCATTATGGAGGAGGTGAAATTACCAGAAACATTTATGTTTGGATGTAGATTATGGATAAGATAAATTGAAACTAAAGATCAATAGGTTAATGAATGTATTCTATTTTTGATTTATGTCTTCAATATACATAGCTTCCTTTTATTTGTTTAGTGGTTTTGAAATTCTCATCTCGAATTCATCAATTAATGTAGTCTGTGACTGTTAATGGGGTGAATAGAGTTTATAATGATATTGAAAAAACATTAATGGATACACAAATAAGATAACCATATCATCAGTAGAAAGAGTAGAGAACATCATTAAAATAATATTCTAAAATATATCATGTTTTGAATAGATATATTAATTAGGGGGACATCACACATCATCATAAGACAATTAAAGTTGCAATAGAGACAAAAATTCTAGAAATGAATAAAATTTTTGTCGATCTTCGAATTCCCTAATATATTAATAATTGATCAACTACATTTAATTTATCTTCACCATAAATATATTCTCTATGAAAAAATTATTTCATTGGTTTGTTTATCATATAGAGAGAGATGATGGACAATAGTGTATGATGATTATAAATATGTACATTAATTAGAGATACAAATGATAATCATGAAAGTGCTCCATAAAATATTTTTTCATATATATTTTCCATGGAATATCAAAAATAAAATAATTATGGATTTCCTTATCCTCATGAAGAATTATTTTGAATCTATCAGGGAACTGAGATGAACTTCACAAAAATTACCCTAATGATTTCCAGATTTTTTCCCACACAATTAAGGTCTACTACTAAATTTTTGGGATATAGTTGATACTAAAATTGAATGGGTGATTCAAAATAGTGAAAACCATGTTAAAAGTTTCATATGAGCCCACAAAATATAAATGAGGACTCTAACATCTCAAAGGTTTCAGGTCATTGGAGATAGTATGTGGATAATGGAATTTACCTATGGGAGTTAGTTGGGGAAATATCATTGGGGAAAGATTTTAAAAAACCCCAAATTTCAAAAGTGATAAAATAATCATGAATAAAGTAACTTATTAATTAATAGTAATTTCTATAGGTTCTACTAGGTAGGACTCCTAGAAAGTAAATTATAATGGGAGAAACCAATAAATAATATTGAATAGAATATTTTTCCATTAAACTCACAACCTTCTATCCAATGTGTCAACGTCAAGGAACAACAAAAAAATACAAATCAATTTTCTATGCTACGGTTTGGTGATGATATCTGAAAAAAAAATTCCTATGGAGTAAGAGTGATCTTATGCTACAAAAATGGTTCATACACCACCTCAAAACATTGAGGTGGAGTTGTTTATGAAAATAGATAAAGGGGGAATAATTGCAACCAAATTATATTAGATCACCAAGTCCATATGTCAAGCCTAAACCTCCCAATGAACATTTTGATACACCCATTATAAAAACATGATAAAATTCTAGATATTTTTGGATTTGTTTAATATAATGTTCTGAAAATTCCAACACAATGAATTTTCACTCAATATTCCAAATAGTTCTCTAATTCTATATATTTTTATGGATATGGTTGATAATTTATTAATATAATAACTTCAAGAATGGATATTGTTTCCTAATTGGTAATTATATATAAATAAAATTATTACAACTAAGGAATGTATAATCATGTATTACGTGCCCATTTTAATGAAATACACTTAGGTGTTTCCGAATGAATTTCTAGGTCCTCCTCCATGTGATTATGTTGATCTCATAAATAATATTATACTCTTATATTTTACAGTGTCCAATAATCAATATAATATAAACATATTTTAACATTATTATATGAAGAATCAATCACTGGATAATATAAATTAATCATTTATAAACCCATGTGATTCCATAATGGGTGCACCGGTACACTTTATCAAGAAGATGGATGGGTCAATGTGCCAATTAATTGATTATCGTCACGTCAACAATATCATGATAAAGGAAAATAATCCTTTTACAAAAATAATTATGACTTGTTCAATCAGTAATATCCATCCTAATGCTTATATATTTTTTATCATCATTAATTTATTCTCATGTAATGGTTAAGTAGGATATATTTTATAATTTACACTACATGTATGAGAAATTTGACTTCATAGTAATTGAATTATCACTCACTAAATATACAGAAGTATTTTTGGATGTAATTAATATAGTCTCAAGGGATTACCTTAAAAATATATTATAGACTTTATATATTAAATTATTATATACTACAAAATGAATGAGGGACATGTGAAGGATTTGAATTTTTTTGTAGGACTCTTTGTTTTAGGTGCATGACCCAATGTTCATGTATTTTGAGTCTATATAATTATTTTATTATGTTTTGGGTAATTTTGAGTGAATGTTAAAGTTTTGGGGGATTTTATTGAGAATCATAGTATTTCATGGATAGTAGAAAATATTTTCTAAGAATCCATGAATGAGAAAATAGTGGGAATTAGGCCGGTTCATTGTCGGAACCTATTTGGGGAAGACAGTGCGACTACCCAAGTGAATCTATGGAACATTATGTAGAGTGAAAATCATGGTTGGTGAATGGATTTATTAAATATTCTATAATGTTATGCATGATCTGGCCTTAATATAATAAAACATAATGGTTGGTGCATGGTTTTCCGAACCATGTGGCCTAACTCTGTGGCCAATATTTTTCAGCCCTTAAAATTTGAATCTAATCTGAATTAATCCTCCAAACACCCTCTATTCCTAAAATCTAAATATATGTTTTATTTTATTTTCACATAAACCTTGAAATACCTTTTTATTTGATCCTAAAGTTGTTTTTTTGCGAATGAAATTGCGTTGGTGGGAAGGATTCATCAATAAGTCACTATTATTCATCATTATTATTATATACATACTTATTATCTCCCATTGAATATTATTTATAATATATAGTGGATATATTAAAGTTCCTTGATTTGAATATTGATGTTTTATAATAGTTTTTGTTAATGGGAATAATATCCAAATACAGGTCTAGTTTTTTTTGCTCCAATATTCATTTTATCCAACTATTATGAGAATTTTTGGTTCTATATTATCTAAAAATGATGTACACATAATGGATTGTTTAAATGAAATTATTTTATTGAAATTCATATGAAATATGTTTTTTATTCTTGATGGAAAAATTTTATTAGTATTTTGTAATTAATTGTGTATTGTTAATTAGTTTTTCAAAACTATTTTGGATATAAATTTAAAATTATTACTATAAAATTAGTGTTTTTTAAAGAATAATGTAATCTTTTTAGTGAAATTTTTGGAAGGACTTTTTTAAATTTATTGGCATTATTTTGGAATAACCGGTTGGGTGTGTATTGAGTTTTATTGATGACTATCATAATGTAACTCAATTATAATGGATCATAGTGTGGATTTGATGCTCCTTGACAATGGTAACACCTAGATTGAGTGAGAGTGTGCACAGTTGTGTTTGTGTACATGGAAAATTATATGACTTACAAATTATCAACATCTTTAAATTATTTTATTCTCTTTCCAGAGAAAATATTTTAGGGATTTGATAATATCATTTTTTAATATGTAAAATGGTTTTAAATAAATTTTTGTAAAAAATATTTTCCTTGTGGTATTAGGTAAAAATCCATTAATGAAATCCAAATGAGTTTATACTCCCCACCCACAAGGGAACTATCAAATGTTTTCATATTTTTTCTATTGATATATATGTAAAGTCAATGTATCTGAGTTATTCAATTAATTTTAATGATTACATGGGAAAAATATGTGCAGTTTAATATTAGGGAAGAGTAGTTGTTTTTTTGTCACATGGATGTTCTGATATTCATGGACTTTTATTTCTCTATGAGTATAAATTTAGGTTCATATTTTTTTATGGATATGGTGTATTGGATTGATTATGTTTTTAGTTATATTTTATTCTCATAAATATTATATAGGTTTGGTTTGTTTTTTTTAATGTTATTTATATTTTTATCTATCAAAAGGGATAATAATCCTCCAAATGTTCTTTAGACCCTTGGAACTTATTATTAGAAATTTTTTCCTTTCGGATTTCAGTGAATAAATTGTATAACACATGTAACTTCCCAATCCAATTATGTTTGGAGAGATGTCCCAAATATTATAATATCTATTCGGCCAATAATTTTTGGGGAAAATGTTGTCAATGTTTATTGGTCCATGAGTTTTATATGTCATCAAACTATCATTTAAGATGGTATAAAATATTTATTATTTTAATAACATTAAATTTAGATCCTAAAAAGATGTAAATACCCTATTTAACTTCAAATTCAAGTTACAAATATTTTTTTGGTACATTGATGTTTTGATAAACATATAGGTTAGTTATCACCGCATTTACATGGATATAGATTATGTTAATTCATTAATATACATAGATAACATATCTACACAACAGGGATGCATTTTTTGTTTTTTTAATGGTCTATAAATGTACAATAATATATTGTTTTCCAAAGTAGTAAAAATGGTTGATATTTTTAAATCATGGTTGTAGTGTATTCAAAATTGGTTAAATTTTTATGATGGTTGAATTGTTGATGTTGTTTATGTGATATGTATTGATGTGTTATATTAGAATATTTGATCCATAGTTTTCAAATAATTGAGACTAAATGGTTTTTTGTTTTGTTTATAGTTAATGTCACCGTGTAAGATTCATTGAAATCAGCCATAGCAGGCTACTAAAAATGTGGTTTCACATAACAATAAATGAAATAACTACTAGTATAATTAGTTCTCATATATTTTTATTTCATTGATAGGGATAATAGTAATGATGAGCCTCATATATTGGTTGATAATTTGTAGTGCATATATTAGAATCAACCTATATTTCATTGTTTTCCATGCTATTGTAATTAAATGTTTGGTTGAATCAAATTAATTGAGTCTTCTATTTCCTTCATAAAATTTCATTGTAAAATTTGTTTTTTGTAATGTGCATTCTCATGTATTTGGAATGAAATGGTTGGAATTATATGTTCATGATAATTTCATAAAATGAATGAAATTGAAGTTTGTATAATTATTTTTTAACAATAAATTATATCCTCACACTTTTCATATTCCTATAAGAATAAACTTCCTGAGTTTGAATAAATATATTATGTAGATGATAGTGTATGTGGAATTTTTTTGAATTTAGTCATTTTTTCCATTTAATTTCATATTTTTCCATCCTTGATTGAATTAATTTTTTTATTTGGGTTTGAGGATGAATATTATAACATAAATTTTCATTCTGTTTATAATGGATTATTTATTAATGGACATTACAGAGATGTTGGATGAAAGGGTTATCATAGAAAATTTGTATTTGGGAATAATATTTATTTCTATTTGTAATGGTGTGGTGTCTAATTCTGGGAACAATATGTGGGGGAATCATATTTCTAGTGTGGATGGACACCTCAAAATAAGGGAAATCATTAAATCATTATCTACTACCAAATATTATGAATGGATATTTACAATTTTTTTCACTTGATCACATTAATCAATATTTTCATAATGACCTATGACATTTTGTAATTTTAATAATATATGAAATCTTCAATGTTATTTTCATTGTTCTCCAAGGCTGGGTTCGTGAGACACTTCTCAGGTTTATTAGGTTTATTTTTCTTCGACCGGATTAGTGTTGTAGAATAATTCCAGTCATCAAAATCATGTGATCTAAGGTTATTCTCAAAACCACATGACTTCTCACCCTATGTAGTCATAATAGGTTAAAAAGATAAAATTTTATTGACTAATCATTTTAATGGATCTTAGTAAGTGTTCATGAATGACCAATATGTCCATTCAACTACGACGTGTAAAATTCTATTCAATTTTACCCTTATGTGAAAAAAATTTATATGCTTCAACCCACTAATTTACTAATTATTATATTGTTGATCGTGTTAGTATCAATGTTCATATGATGTATTCTATGTTGAAACATCAAACTACTCACTTCCAAGAGACAATGTTGATCCTTTCATTGTAATGAATGTTCTATAAATATTGATGTGCTGAGTGGATTTGGAATTTATATATGATTGAGATAATTTTTATCACTTTATTTTTCGTATGGATTTGTTGACTTTGTTTAGGCACAAAATTGAAATTTTTTCTTAGATGGTTAGTTTCACATCTATAAATGATTTTAGTTATCTATTTTTCAGAGTGTGAGATGTAAATGAAAGTACATTATAAATCTTTGTATTAATGGTAAAAATATATGCAATCAGTTTGAAGTTATTACCTTAACATCAATTAATTATAATGGGAATTTAAATTTTCCAAATGTTTTTGAAATGATTCCTTATCATTTCAAAAAAAAATCTGAGTGTTTCCATTAAAATAGAGAAGGATAATTTATGACTCACTTAATTTTATGGACTTTTCCCATATCGCACACATCTTATTAGATACCACCAAACGAATTGAGGAAATTTAAAGTTAATTTGGATTATTTATAAATAAAAGGTTTCCTTCCAATAATCACATATCCATGGTAATCACATATTTATTTTGTGAAATATACATACACAAAATAAAAAATTTATTGAATTATAACAAGAATATACAATTTATCATAACGAATAAAAATATTATTTAAAAAATTATAGATATTTTTGACAAATTAGTGGATCCCAGTTGTTCTCTTACATTGATTTATATTAATGTTATCACCAATTTATTGGGCATATTCTAAATACATATTTCCATTGAATAGATGACCATTATTATTATGTGGGTAATTCTTTTGGAAATATGAATACACTTACCATAATTAAGAAATGGATGAATCAAATCATTTATAGGTCTCTATATTCCTTTTGGGTGGGCTTTATATATGATAAAATAGTGTATTTTATGAAAAAAATAGTTTATGAACAACACATGGCTATAGAGTTTGGTATCTTGTGAGATAGTTGTTTTTGTGTTATGTTATGAATGTGTGATGTTTGGATACATGATGCATGTTTCATTGAATATGCAATTCATAATTTTTTTGATAATCCTAAAATGATATAGACTTATTTATCATGTCATCCCTCCAATAATATATTTGGGATATATAGTTACCTTAGGTTAGTATAGTAGTATAAACATTTGTTATATGATATCTCATATTTTTAAGCAACAATAATAGATTTAATGGGAAATTAATTCCATTAAAATGGAATGAGAAATTTCATAAATAAGTGCCAGATCACATGGTTAGAATTAAATCAGTACATATCTATACATTCCCATAATATAGATAGGGTATTAGATTCTATTGTGATGAATCCAGAAATGGGATTGGATGTTTTCTCTTGTAGGGAGACCGTGTTGTTTCTTATAGATCATGGTAGTTCATGATTCAGGATAAGAACGGTCAAATATGTGATTTTTAAATGATTTAAATGGTTAATTATTTTATGACAAAGAATCATTATCTATGTAGTGATAAATATATTTTGTTAAAGTATTATAAGAGTTTGAAATTAAGTTCATCATAAAGAGATAAGAATCTATTTCCACCTAAATGGATAGAGTATTTAAAAAATTTTAACAACCTCTTGATCTATAAATTATGAAATGAGAACTCTATTGTGGATTCATTGAGATGGATTTCTTATACTATTTTGGCTAAAGAGGGATCAAAAAAGTGAAACATAATGTAAGATAGAGAAGATATGCATATTGTTTATAATGAACATGGTATTGTTAGAGATCCCAATCAAGTTCACGTATTTCACGATTTGGTTTATAATTTTGGATATTTTCAAAAAACCATTCATGATTTTGTTAAGATGATATCAAAACTCAATCATTTAGAGACTATTGTGGGATGAAATATGGTTTCAAATATGTTATTATCATTAAGAGATCAGATGGCCATGAATCTAGATTATTATGATTAAATACTTATTCAAACCATGTTTGATCTTTTCTATTCACCTTGGGATTATGAAAATGTATTAATAATTTAAAAAAAAATTCTAGTGGGTTGGTGTTGAGAGTGTTATATAAATTATATCTCGAGATGGCCAATATATCAAAGGCTGAGTAATTCAATAAAGGAATAGTCATTATATTTCATATTTAATGATTATTTATTGAAAATTAGAGATGGAATACATGGATTTTTCAACAGTTTTACAAAGAATGTTTAAGAATCACAATTCCAGGAGGGTGATAGTGAATAGGCTTAAAATATAGGCTCACTTCATCGTGATTCATAGAAAATATTACAATTAATATTTTTCCAAAATAAATATTTAGTAAATATTAAAGATACATGACATTATCGGAATTATTTTATATCACCAAGACATCAGGTTCACATTGTACACTTTCATTTCCATACACAATTAACATGAAACACATTTGTTTCGTTGAATTGATTATCAATCTCAAATGGATGTCCAAACTATTTAAAAATCCACTTTTTAGGACATTCTTTTAAATTTTGTAATTTATTATGGTGGCTTGTTGCAGGGGTATATACCATTGATGGATTTAATATATAACAATAGTTATGAGGCCTCCATACAGATGGAATATTTTTGAAGAATTATATGGGTTTCCATATCGTTGTCCACTTTTCTATGTTAAAACATGTGAGAATGAACAAATTAGGATGAGGATTACCTAATAGAAAACAAAAAAGATTCATTTGATTATAAATATAATTTATATATCTTTTTTCATCATCAGATTTATATGGATAATCATTAGTTGCCATTTTCATTTGAGATGAGTGTCTTGTACTATTTATAATCTATATATGGTTATGGCATCGTCATTTTGGTAGGCATATAATGTTTACCCATAATTCAAAGGATCTTTTGAGATACATTAATGATATTTTCAATTAAAAATATTAATAGTATTTTCCAACAATATTATATTTAATACACAGTGTGATTCATGTATATTTGATGAAGATGTTTCAAGAGGCTAATTTCAATGTCATTTAATTTTATCATGTTGACCTACAGCTAGATGATATATTAATTAATGTTCTGAATATGATTTTTCATATAAAATTAATGATATTTCATGGGAAAATCTTCAAATTAGTGCTTTTTAAGAAACATTAAAAATTAAATATAAAACATTGGAGTATGAGATGTAATTCATTAAATATTTTCTGGATATCACTACTCACAATAATGGTTTTCTTCATTCTAGATATAGAAATTACAAAGGTGGGGAAAATGATTGACCCATAATATCAGATACATGATCATTTATTTGTGAATATTGAAAATATATAATGCTCATGTTTAGACTACATAAATTATGGGGGGTTTTGGAATGTTTTCGGATGTTTTTATATAGGTACATGGTTCAGGCACGGTTAGTAGAAACATTATAAAGTCTCCATGAAACAATTCTAGGGAAGACAATTGGAACTGTGTAACCACATAGTTGACATATGGTTTGGTCTACCCATCATACTACCTAGAAATCAATATTGTTAAAATTTTGGAAAAATAATTGTGATTTCACATTTTTTTAAACTTTACAAACTAACCATATGAGGTTGGCCTGAATATAGTAGCACTTCACAGTAGGCAAACAATATTCTATACTATATGGCTTAAATGTGTTGTTTATTGAGGAAACCCCTTAAAATTTTGATCCAATAAAAATTAGTAAAATCATCTCCCTCTAATAAACTATGATCACCATACCATTAATTTCATTACTCCCAAATAATGGGACACTTTACCATTCAATATGTAAGATGATATTAGGGGAATCATAGTGTGTGGGAAACCTAGATTCATTATTATGTCATCGTTCTTCATTGAGAATCATATATAAAACCCTATAATCTCTCCCAGAATGATAGATCGAATAAATTAAGGATATATTTGTAATGAATTATTGTCAACTTGATGTATAATTATTTGAATTATTGAAATAAAGGACATTAAATTCCAGATCAAGAGTTTTAGTTTTCTATTCCCTATTTTCACCAATCATTTTATGGTTGGTGTATTATCTTCTAAATCGACATGAATTTAATCATGATGGATTATTTTTTTAATGATGTTTATAAAATTGTTTTTAAATAATTAATTGTTATTTATTGAATTTTAATTTTTGTATTGGCATCAAAATTGTGGAATTTTATTATGTATTTGGTAAACCCTTTTGATTAAAATATTAATAATATTTTTTATAATTATAAATATTGTGATGATTGATGTAGAGTATTTAAGGAGAATATTTAATGAATAGAATTTTAGTTTTTTCAATAGATTGGAATGATTTTGGCCCAACTAAATTGGTGTGTGTTGAGTATGATGTATAATGGTCATGAAATAACACCATAAATGTTTGATAGAGTATAGACATGAAGTTCTATCACTAATGGTAACACCGAGATTATGTCTCTATGTGTTTAGTTGTGTGTGTTGGAATTAAAGATAATATTCAATATAAAAATGATAAATAGTTGCAATACGTTATTTATGATTTTATTTGATAATATTATGGATATGATTAAACATTTTTAATGATAAAAATTGTTTTATATAAATTGTGCTATCATGTTTTTTACTCGTGGAGTGAGGTAAGAAGTCATTGGGGAAGTTATACAAAATTTAAATAGATACCCTACTTGGGAATAATTTTTCATTTGAAGATGTCATATAACGATCTACATGTAATGTCATGGTATCTCAGTTCATTTTTTATTCTTCATTATAACATTTGTATGGAATGAGAAGTTTGATATAAGAAGGGGATAAGTTTTTATATATAATTTCACATGGGAGTATTGATCATTAGGATCAGTAGGTTCTCTTAAACTATTTATTCTTGTATCCATGTGTACATTAATATTGTTTCTTTATTTTTTATATGATTTGAGTTTTATTTCTTACTGATGCATCATATAGAGTGTTGGATGGTTATTTTTTATTTAGTTCTGTTGCTAATCATTAAAATGGAAAATTTTCTTCTAAATATTATTAAATCCCTTGGAATTTACTAATAGTATCTGGTGTATTAATGATGTAACCATTGTTCTACCACATCACCTTTCACTCTCCGGAAAATGAGAATGGGAAGGATGTTACATACACTGATGTTCTTGTAAATGAATATTTCATATGGGATTTATAGAAAATGAATTTTTTTGGATGGATAAATTAGAATTATTATTAAATTTTATCACCAGAAAATATTTCTCTATAGATCCTTCCAAAACTAATGATATAAAATTATTTCATAGAAAAATCAATGTTTTATATACATAGTTTTCGTGGACTGGTTGGATACTATCATTGAATTCAGGTAAATTTATCATTATTATAATTCATTCTAAATATGTTCACTCATAAGGGGGTATGTTTTGTTTTTAATGACAAATTTGAATAGATATATAAAAAGTAAAATGTTAATCTAATATCTTATCCTCTTACAAAATTTACAACTACTGAAGAAGGTGGTTTGATCAATAGAGATCAATCAAAAAAATTATTTGGGTGTGTAGTAATGATATTAAAAAAAAGTGATTGTCTATGACCCCTACTAATTAATGATCTATGAGATAAACATCCCAAAACATGATCTTGATTTAGAATTAATGATATTCATGTTGAATATTTAGGTACCATATATATATGATACGTAGTTTGACTTATATATAGATCCTAAAATATAAAATCATATATTCACAAAAATTAAAGTCAATATGCACATATGAATATTGTTTGACCAGATCATAGATTATTATTGTTCAATCCATTTCCATTTTAGGAAGGTGAATAATGATTATGATACTCGGATTAGAAATATTCCTACAACATATACCATGATGAGAATTAAATGGAATCCAATATTTATGGATATGTGAAGGATTGAAATTTGAATAAAGAAAGGATATTAATTCAAAAATGCTCAAATAGTTTCTCAACCATCCATCCTTTAAGGGATAATGGAGGCCCAAAAATACAATGTGGAGTTACAAAAAAAGGTAGAAAATATTTCAATGATACACTTTTATAAATACATAGTAATAAGTTTTAGAAAAAATATAAATCATATATAAAGAATAATTGAAAAGGTAATATCTAAATGATGTTAATATCTCATCCTCAAATATAAATCTAGTATGCACTACTGTGAACGTAGGGTTAAAGGAATCATCTCATTGGACAACATGAAGAAAGATGTTGTAAAATTTATATCATTGTGCTTCATATAATAAAAAGTCTATGATAAACAAATAAAGTATATTTGTATGATTATATAGTTCCCCATAAAATATATATTTGATAAAATAAAAATAATGTTTATTTTATAGGACTCACCAATATATATAATGAAAATAAGATCATCAGTGTGGTAATTGATCACCTTACAATGTTAGTGAATTTCATTTATATAAAGGATGAATTCCCTTCTAGGAAAATCACTATGATAAAAATAAGTGATGTGGTATGACTGTATGAAGTTCCAATATCCATTTTATCATATTGAGATCGAAGGATAACCATTATGTTCTTGATAATCATTCACCGAATTTTTGGTAGAGGGATGAAATCCTATATTTCTTATCTCTATAAAATGGATGATTAATCTGAAAGAAGTATTCAAAACAAATAGGATATAGTGAGATTACATTTGATCAATTTCCAAGGATTATGGATCAGGACTATCCATTAGTAATTTTTTTATATAACAACCATTTCAATTATAGTATTCAAATGAAATCTAATGATGAACTGTATGGGAATAGTTGTAAAACACCAATTAGTTTTTTGGAACTTAAAGAACATAAAATTATGTGACCATGTCATATCCAAGACATGATATACAATATTAAAACCATTCAACATCATATGAAATCTTCACCGTGTTGAAATAAAATTCAGGAGATTTTTTTTAACTACTCCTAGAGTATCTAGTCATATATAAGTTTTTCTTAAGTCTATATATTATTATTAATGTCCTGGTAATTGGGATAAAGATAAATCACATTCATACAATCATTTTCCCCTTTGAGATCCTTTATGGAATAAATTTAGTGTCCTATAAACTAGAACAATGACATAACTAGTCCCAAAAAACCGATGCATTACATGCATCCCTGTGGATGTAGTACCTTTGGATAATGATTATTAATATAATAAAAATCCATTGAATATATTAGATTGCAGAGACAAAGTAATTTAAATTATTCTAACATACTGGAATAATGTGTTGTGGAAGAATCTTATGATTGAGGAAGCATCATCAAAACCAAAAGGAATGATGGTGTATAAGTACTTGTATCTGTTTAAGTATATTAAATTAAATATTGAGGGTTAAATTTTTTTATCTAGGTGAATTTATCAGAGCTCAACATTTTGAATGAAATTAAATTTTCAAATAAGGATTTTCCTTATAATTTTAAATTGTTATATAGAACAAGTGGAATAGTTTTGTTATTTTTGGAATTTTGAACGAAATATCTCAAACGATTTAGTAGTGTTTTAAGAATCATGACTATTAAAATTATAGAAACATTAAAATTCACATTATGATTATTAGATATTAAGATTCATGATAAAATCAAATAAACATTGATTACATAAGTGATTCCATAAAGAAGTATTATTGTACCCTATGAAAGCCATTTGATGCAGAATTGATGAAAGGTGGAATATCTTGGATTTTTCATTTATAAAACCCATGATGGATATCAAAAAACTGAAACACAAGTGAAATTTTATACAAGTTTATTTCATGTTTATTATGATCAAGTCCGAAACCATATTTTTTAACACGCAAAAATTATAACACTACTACAAATATTAACCTTAGAAAATATTCTGGGGTAATAAGGGGTTTGGCATCTAGACGTTAGGTGTATGGATTTCTATACAGAATGGATAATAAAATAATATTTATATCTATACATTTTTGTTATTAATTTTTAATTACGAATACTATATATTTTTTAAAAATAGATTTTTATTAGACAAAATCAAATTTTATTTTTTAGGAATAAATATTTTTAATTATGAAACTCCTTTAATAATTATTTACATTCTAAATAATTATTAGTTTAATAGTATATTAATATTTGAATATAATTTTATTGAATAAGAATGAAAATATAATCTAATTAATTAGAATTCTATTTTTATAAGGGTCATAAAGTGGCTAATATCATCAAAATTAATATTTCCCAATTAATAATAATTTCTATATAAATGTGAAAAATATCAAATATAAATAGTTATTTTGATATAATAAGTATTATTTTTGATATTATTCTATCAAAAAATTCTAATCATTTCATTTCCAGGATAATATATATTTTATATTATAAAATCATAATAGCCCAAATGAAATATGAAAAATTCCCAAAAAAGAATCTGTGACTAAATATATTATTCTCATTTAAATTAATATTTGTATTATGTTATTTGATTAATTTTACAGAGCCTTAATGAATCATCCAAAACATATATTGTATTTTATTTCTCTAAAAAAATCCATCATAAAAATTACTCTATTCAATATAAAAAACTGTATTATTTAAAAGAGTTTTGTTCTCATCCTTATGACATATTTAAAACCATACCTCTTCTATAGAAACCACATGAAAAACCGTGGGATTAATATTAATTTTGATAACTTCATAATATTCATCCCACAACATATGATTAGATATTAATAATTATTATTATAAAGTATTAAAAATACCATTGAGATGGGTGTGAATTAGGAGTTTTTTATTTTATAAGAATATCTCTTACATCCTAAAAACAGTATTAACCTCTAAATCTTGTTAGAGTAACGATCCATTCAAATATAAATCAGAAACACACACATTGTATGTGAAAATCATAATGTAAATATGACACATGATATTCACAAGGTTTGGTAGAAATATCAACTCTTTTTCATGTAGTATAGTCCAAACAACGCAGATTTTTTTGATATATTATTTCAATAATAATAAGGTATAAAAAATGAAAAATTCTACAACCCCATTATAATACATATATTTATAGTTTTTTAAACCCCCAAAATATCCATTCTAGTATCATATTCACCTAAAAATAATTTCAAGAAACTGGAAGGTATCCCCTATAACATGCTTAAAATTTGTTATTCTTTTATTATCCACTTCCAAAAGTCTTCACATCTTCTTTATTTAAGTTTTATCATAAATTACCTATGTAAAACCCTCAATAAAATGAAAAATAATCCGAGGAATATATTGGTCTGGAATAATCATCTAGAACCAATTTCTGGAAATCATCCTCAGTAAACGCTATATAATCATTCCAGTTCAGTTACTTAATACAATGGCCTCCAAATAATGTATAGTTCAGTTTTATTCTCTTTATTATCATCATTATTCAATGTAATAGAAACACAATCAAGGGAAAAATAAATTTAAACTGATGGAACTCAGTTTGATGAAGAAGAATACAATAGATGTTGTTATGATGGCCTTATTATGATAGACTAGTTATAATGGAGAATCTTAAGATGGATCTTTCTCAGATAAGTGTATTGGATGTCAATCTAATGATCTTCATAATATTGAACCTGAACCAAAAATTTTGGTTGGATACTTATTCTATAATCCATAAAGTAGGATCTCAGTCCCTTTAATATTATTTATTTATATTTATAAATAGACTTAACTATCCTTTTATAGGGACAACAAAAAATTGTTTATGAGGGATTCTAAAAACCATTTTTTAATAACAGAATTTTAAAAATATTCACTTATATTTAAATCTCATATCTATATTATACTCATTATATTACATTTTGGATCTTCAAATATTTTTTTTGGATCTCCCTTTTACTAATTCAATTACTTTGTGAATATTTAATTCAACTTCTGTTTTAGTTATCACATTTACTTATTAATCTCTTTAAATTCTACAAAAATATCAGATCATTATTTGACATCTTCAAGGATATCAATTATACTTTCATATTTTTCTATTACAGTTATCTATTATGATGTTCATCTATACTTCAAATAATTCTGAATACAATGATCCTATACCGATGAACTTGAGACAGTAAAATTTTGAATTTAGCTAACTTTCTTCTTCAAAAATTCTTGATTCTATTATGACTTCCACATGACTTTGAAAAAAAAATTGTTCATCATTACACTTGTCTAACAGATAATGGAACGAATTATAGCATACCATTACTAATGAAATATCCATATTTTTTACACATCTTGAATATATTTTTTTGAATATAACTAGCCTGAATAAGATTGGTAGAACCTTTTGTTATAATATGATGCTAACTATGATTGTTATCACTTTTTCACCCCCTTTATTTCATCAGGATTGCATCAAGAGTTTTTCATACAAATTATAAATATTTTTAATTTCAAAATAGAAATGTATCATTAGATTCAACATCAGGGTTAAGAATATTCTAATTAAGTTTTCATTATGATCAACACATTCATTGAAGACTCAATACGATTTACAACTACATTCAGTAGAAATTTAAATATGATAAATCATATTTAATTATTCACACCAATCAGATGGGTTTGATTTCTCAATATGATTTCATGGTTCTGGAAACCAAAAACATATCTTTTTTGTACATTTATACATATATCCACTGTTTATAATAAAAAAACCCAAATACACCTTGGGTCCAATAATGTCTCGTTTTTAGTTTTTTTCAAAATCCACTTCAATAACAATATTTAACCACCTAAATATTGTAGGTGTTATTGATTCCTTTTATCAATTTTTCTACTCAATGTGTTATTATCATGATCACCCTATTCCTTGTTTGTCACTAGTTCATTTTCCCTCCCCCTTAATATATTCTCTCACCCATATATAAAATAAAATTTGATTGGGTTATCATGACATCTTTCATCCCTTATTGATATATTGTCACATTTTGATATCTTGAAACATTTCATCTAAAAAACATAAAACACGTATTTTTGGGACCATAAGTATTTCATGGGTTTCTCTACAAAGGGACTTTATCTAAAAAACTATAAGTACATATGGGAGAACATAGTGTAGAAAACAAGAGTGTATAATCATTATTTTAAATGTTTTACATAAAATATATTCGTATAATACATTTTCTAATTTCCTTCATAATCCTCATATATTTCACAATAATGAAGGTATTTTTTATTATAATAGTATTATGCACCTATATAAACATAAACACAAAATATTTCTGGTGTATGAACAAAAATATCTTAGACAAATTTTCATAACCTCAATAAATTATTTTGAATGTATAGTAAGAGACTAAATATTACCTTCCTTGAATACTCTCCATTAATTTATTCAAGATAGTACAAATTCTCTATTTTTTTATAAATAATGAGTAACCTCATAGTTCTTGAAAAACAATGTTCAGACATAGAGTCTTCTCACAGTCTTGGGGTTTTCCTCTTATTCATGGATTATTGAATTTGACAAATGTTATTCCTAAATATATCTTATTATATGGAATTTGAATTTTTTTGAGTTATTTGTTTAGATAATTCTTAAAGAAAACTATTTATTGAATCAATTGTAATGATATTTCATTGTCAATGATGGGTATTTGTATATAAATTTATAACATTGGGTAACTTATGCTGACAATTAATTTTTGGTAAATTTTCTCGAAAAAAATTATTATGGATGGTATGATCCTTTAAATATTAATTCTAATTATTCAACAATGAAAAACTGAAATTGAATTTTAATTTCATGGAGTATGATAAAATGTTTAAATTATTCAATGATAAATGAATGGATTAAATTGTATATGTAAAATATAAATAAATGTGTAAGAAAACTTTCTCAAGAACAATATCAAGACAATAAAAAAGTCGTTAATCATTTGGAAGGGATATTGAAATAAAAAAATATCCTTTTACAATCATTTTTAATGTATTGATTTAATGAAATCCCAATATATTATGCTTTTATAATCATTAAAATTCTAATTAAAATGTTATATATAACTCTATATTAGATCTTAAAAACTATTTGATTCCTCAGTATATCAATTTTAATTTTATACCAATGATTCATTTAATTGGGAACCCAAATTTGTTATATTTTATGAAAGCATTATATTCCTCAAATTACTTTTCATGTCACATTATATTATCACTATAATTGATATAGTTTTATGAAAATTTATTTTCAAATACAAATATTCGATGAAACATATAAAATTTTTAGGTAAAAATTTATTTATGGGAGTAAAAATTGACATACAAAAAATTTAGTATAATTCGTTTCAAAACATGAGAAACATGAACCCCAAAAACTATATGAACCATATTACAGTATCTCATTATAATATATATGTTTAATAATAGGAATTAATTATAAATAAAATATATTAAAAAAAAATTATCGGTTTTTATGACATAAGTATAATTTCTATAGTAATTAAATGGTAAAAAAATCAAATAACCACAAATATGGTTTTATTCCAATTTATCAATAAATATTATAATTAATTTTTAAATATTCTAGAAAATTTATTTGAAAAAATAAATTCAATATAAAAATTATCCATACACAAATACATTATAGTGGTTTTTTGAATATATTTTAAATTATTAATTTCTAGATAAACATTGGAAAATAATAATTCTTATTGAAACTACCTTTTCCATTAATGAATTTACAAAGTTAATTTTTTTTAAATGGTTTTAGAATAAAAACATAATTTGTAGCATAAATAATCTAATTATATTCATTAGAAATTGTTTTATAGTGTATTTTCTTATAAAAACATTTATACTTGAAAAAAACATTTTTTCATGGAAAATATCTTTTTATAGAGTTTTGTAATTTAAATATTAAATTAATTCATCGAATCATATGAATTTAATCATAAAATAAATTAAATATTTTTATTCTATATAATAAAATTATTTAAATATCCACCCTTTTTTATACATTATTTATAATTATAATGTGAAATATGTGTCACATTCGTATGGGAAGAACATATAATATATTGTAATATCATATGGTTAAGGTAGTAAAATTTCTTTGACACATTCCATTATCCTATTGGATACAATTATTTTTTTCTATTCCATCTATTTTTAGAATATATAAGCATGGGGTTCCATTTTATTATAATGAGATTCATATTTTTATATGATAAAAAAAATAAAAAATGTCACTATCATGGCTTTAATATAGCAAATATTTTTTATAATGAAAATATGGTGATATATTATTTTTTAATTTTTTAAATTAAAATATGATATAATTTTTTAAAATAATAATATGTGTTTGTATTTTAGTGATCGAATAGTGGACTAATATTCTTACGCAATATAGACACATTATGAGTCAAATTAAATGAATCCTAAGATATATTATTTTGAATTTAATTAATGTAATAAAATTTGTTTTAATTACAATGTTATAATAATTTTGAAAAAAATATGTTATACTATATATTTTGAATGGTTTTTTTAATTCAATTCCTTTTATTATTTTTTAAATGTTAAGTTATTTTAATTCTTTATGACAAAACATTAATGAGATTTTTTGACCAACATATTTTATTATACTATTTATATTCATAGAAACGGTAAAAAAAGACACATATATTAGAAATAGTCTAAATTTGCATCCTTTGTAAAATTATCATCTAATTTTAATGTCGTAAGTAAAATTATAACTCTTTAATATTATGAAAAAAATTAAAAATGTTTAGATTAAAAATATTTAAACATGGGGTTATATAGAAATATGATGTTCTAAAAAATATATAAACCTATCAAATTTTGATTAGCATATTTTTATAAGACCATATTTAACATTTAATATAATAAATATTATTCATTGAAGCATTTTACCAAAATTATACACATATTTTGTTACAATATTTCATGTTTTTACAAATAAAACATTAAAGATATTTTATATTAACCATAATATTATACAATTATTTTAAATTTATAAAATACAATTTTTGGTGAGGTTAATGGAATATCATTTATAATATAAAATATGTTCCATTTTATCACTTTAATTTTATGCTATGTTTATTTACCCCTAGAAATATAAAAACATGTCTATCAATGAATGTTTCAATAAGCATAAAGGAGTGTGAAAACATAAAAAACCATTTGGGGAAAATAAATACCTAAAAAATATTTTTATATGAGTTTATTTAGACCATAGTAATTATATAATAGAATTATATCATTTTTATACATTTTATATGAAATAAAAATAAATATATTTAATACATTTATTAATTACAAGAATGAACCTACTATAACATAAAAAAGGAAACATCTTAATTAATTTATTTACTCCACATTGATAAATATAGATTAACAAAACTATAAAAATTCTATTATAAACATATCAATCCATTTTTCATAGTTATGTTGTTCTTAAAATACAATTATATGGTTCCTTAATAAGGGATCTAAAGGGAGTATACAAAATAAGAGGTAATATTATTTTATTATTGTTTCGAATTTATTTTTTCATTTACTTACTCTAAATCACATTTAGACATATCCAAATAACAAATCTTGTATTATAAATATAATTAAATATTATTATTATTATGGCCAAATCCCATTATATATCTTTTATATCATTTAAAAATCTATAACATCGCTCAAGCATACTTATATCTTAATATCACTATGTATTTGTGTAATTTATTTCCTAACCATGATATATATATTGTTATTTTTAAATAAACAACTAATATATATTATTTTTATTAAATTCCCCATAGGGTGTAGTTCAGTGTTTCCATCCCTGCTGTACCTGTGGTGGTGAGTTGAGGAGGTCCTGGTTTCGAGCCTCCACATCTGCAGATTTTCTTTCCTTTGTTCCCCTCCCCTCAGACCTACAATATATATTATTTTTATTAAATACATTTTACCATGGAAATATACTATCATATCTACATTTTATCATTCCTATATTTCATAAAATAGTATCATAATGCATTAATTTGGGAAACCATCTAGGTAACACCCCAATATTTCATAGTTTCATTATTTCTTCAAAATTATTCAATAACATTTGTTACACGCATAACCATGTTTGAGCGCACCACGACATACCAAAATAGTTGTTCAAACGATTTTATGAATAATTATTTTAGTGTTTTGAATTTTATATATTCCATTTAAAATATTTACATCCATATTATGTGTTTTATAGACATAATATTAGAACAAATTCATTATTTTCAGATAATTGAAGTATTTTTCAAAAATTGCAACATAACCACCTTTTAACGGTGAACCCTTTTTTAAATCCAATATTTGACACTTTTATATATAAAATATTACAAAATTAACTTCTTATTTATAATTTATAAATAAAAATTTAATTTTGGATAATTTTTGGTGTTTTCTGATAACATTCTTATTTGGGTGAATAGTGAAAAATACTAAATTTTAATTTAAAACAACTTTTTTAATCAAAATAATTTATAGTGTTTAGTTATACATTTGAATTGTTTTGATGTATCATAACATTATATTTTTATTATTCAAAAATCTCTAGGTATTTTCTGAATTCAGAATATCAAAATTAGCTTAGGCCAAATTTTTGTTATTTCCTGAAAACTTTAAATTTTTTATGAATAGAAAAAACATTGTGTTATTTTTTAAAACCAAATTTTTATAAATATATATTTTATATAAATTTGTTTTAATTAAAAATAGATATATAATACCTATATATGTTAAATTTAATTCATTCAAGTCATTTTATAATGAAATTAGATGTATAAAATTTTATTGAAATTTTTTACGTTTTTTACCCACCTTCAATGAGCATTTTCAAATTTGAATAAAATTTAATTTTTACCACTTATATGTGTTGAATTTATAAAAATATGATAGAAATGGTTGAAATCAGTATGTAAAATGTGGATCAATAATATGAATGTAATATTTGGTGAATAGTCACTTTTGACTATTTTTTACCACGATTAATAGTATATAGGTTTATTAATGGTCAAAAGGATATTATAATTACCCAAACACATGTATTAATTCTATTTTATAAGATTAATTACACCCAAAGAAACCTTAGGAATAATATATGATCCTTTAGGCCCACTTGGATTAAATTAAGACATTTATTAGTATTTTATTTAAAGAAAAGTTAAAAGAGTTATATTCAATAGTTATTAACTAAACCATTTTAAATATACGGATATACGTAAAACAAATTAGACTATATATATTAATTAGAAATAAAAAAATATTTCATATATAATTCTATTTTATTTATCATTTTTATTGATTAAATAATTAAATTTATTTATGACACAATGATGATACAATAATTTTCGTCCTAATAAAATATTAAAATAGTTTATATTATATATATTAATATAAATGAAATTTACAATTTTTGATAACATAAATAAATTTTATAGATTAATATGACATGTTATGGTTTATATGATATTTTTTTTGAATTCATAATTTTTTTGTTACTTTCACAAAAACAAATTACCAAATATTGTAAAAATTGACATTAATTATTTTTTAAACAAATATTGTATTATTGGTTGATATAATATTCTAAAAAATACAAGGAATATCTAAGGGGATTAAATAATATAATATATGTAATTAATGTACCACTTTATATTCTCTTGGATGTTTATAGTATGTTTACTAAACATATACTATTAAAATTCAAGAAGACAAGGTAAAAGTCAAAATATATTTCAAAGAGTTAAATCTAAAATATAAGGTAAAATGGTAACCTAAACTCATCCAAAACCTATTTGTTGAGTGTATTTAGACCCATAACCACCTAATTCTAAAAATAAATTAATTTTGATCCATTATAATGCGAATATTATTGTATAATAAATTAATATTTTAATTGTTTCCTAAAGTGACCCTCACCCCTCTTATAAAAGGGAGCATCCCCTTCTCTAAAAATAACACCTTTAAAGAAATTTGTTTCGTCCGAAACCTGACCAAATATCCTCCCAACAACCCTAACATCAACCTAGAGTCCATAAATTGATTATAAGTCCAACCTATGTAGCATGTTTGATCAACTCAAAAGAAACCACCCGAAGAAGAGGTAATAATTTCACCACCATCTTTAATGTTCTTTTCTTCTTCCAAATCCTCTTTCTTTGTTGTTTCCAGACCAAAATAAGAACTCCATTAACTCCTACATAAATTTATGTCATTATAATTATGGTAATACCATATTAATTATTCTATCATTCTCATAAATGACATAGTCACCATACGTGCGTACGTACGGCTTACAGTCTCCACATCGTGGTGTAGTTTGTTATTCAAACACTTTATTATTTGGATGGGTATAACGATGAAAATAATTGATATAGATAATAAATATATCATGTTAATGATTCTTTATGTATGATATACCATTCAATTACAGATTATTTCACCACTAATAAAATGATATCATCGCTCATGCGTATGAACAGATTACCGTCTCCCGGAATGCAATGAGATTCATTCTCTATCATAATCATTAGAGAATAATATTCATTTAATGACTAAAAATAATTTTTACGAACATAATATCATTCTGTATATGAATCAAATAAAATCAATCCACAAAAAACATGGCTTACTCAACCGATCATATAATGGAAAACGAATCAGTTAACCCCCGAAATGAAGATACTACTAAAATAATATTAACAAAGAAATATTAGAAGATCATATATGATATCATATTTATTTATGAAGTTATTTTATAATTTAATAAAAATGATTTAACTATTATAAATGAGTTTAACAAACCCTAGACCTAGGAAAATTACATGATAAGGGTTAATTCCTCAAATCTAATTATTATATGATATTTTTTAGGAGTAAGTATTTACTAGGACATATTTATCATTAATGTTCATATTTCATAAAATTGTTTTCAAAATGAATTTTTAAGGTTTTATGGAAGGGTATATTGAACAATATCATCATTTTAAATGTTTTAAATATTTATTTTTCTAAATATTTTTAATTAATCTCCAAGTTTTTATAATGATATTAAGGATATATTTATATGGACATCAGTGTTTCAAAATGTCAATTCATTTCTATGCTTCAATGTTGTATGGGAAAAAATGATTCAAAAATTTATTTAAATATCATCATTTCTAAATTAGTTGAATTTTATACGATTTAAAAAAAATATTTTTCTCTCAAATAGTTTTGATTTCATCTATGTCAACTTCCATTTGTGGATTTTACACTTGTTTGAAGTTGATTAATTATGATAAAAATATTCCATATTTTATTGAAGGATTTGTAATATGTTTGACTATGGATGAGTTATTTTTATACCATTCATGTTTTATTGTTAATGTATTAAAATTTAGTATGTTAGTTTTAAAACAAATTTTTATGCTATATTTCACCCTTTCATATGAGTAGTGCATTGGACTTAGTAAGTGACAAGTGGAGCCTACAATAGCTCCTAGATGTGTCGGTAGGTCCCATGAGACTAACTAGTGTCTGGTCACAATTCCATGACAAAAGATTATTTGTATTCTTTGTACAAGGCCTTGACTATGTGGTTATGATGTCTGGTATTATGCATTCCATCATTATGAAATTGTAAATTGATATTATATGTGATTATTCAACTAGTATAATATCCATGTGAATATGTAAATGGGATTATTTTATTTATCTTTTCCATATTATGATGATCTTTATGTTTAAAAGCTTGTTTTTTCTTATACATTTACTTAAAGTTTTATGCTTATTTATGAATGTTTCCACTATATTATTATCCTCACTGAGCATCTGAGCTCACCCCTTTCTCATGTTTTATTATCCCATGATTCCAAGACATTTATTATTATTGATAAGATGGGTTAAGATAGAGGATTAATGGAATTCTCAAAGGATCATTTATATTTTTTTATTTTCTAATATGTATTGTAACATTCATGTATGTAATATATTTTCAAAGACTGCTAAACCGATTGGTATTTAGAGACATTATTACTTGTAATCATTCCTATGAATTAAAAAAATGCACTGACTTTGGGCTTTTAGGGTCGAGGATTACAATTGGTATCAGAGGGAGGTTTATCAACAACCATGGAAATAGATTTAGAAAAACTCTAATTAGAGAACAATACCCTAAGATTGACTTTGGGTATTAGTATAGATGAACTTATTATAATTTTGGTAATGTACAGATTTTGTGTATTTGTCAATAATTAAATCCTTGTCTGGATATGAGTATGTAGAGGCGTCTCTAGAAAAAATGTACCTAGGTGTGAAAAAACCCCTAACAAAGAGTTTTTGGCTTGCCACATAGTATCTTGGTATATGACAACGGGTATTGTTGCACTCCTGGTTACAACACTCCCAGGGTATATGATTAGATTAAATCCCATTTTCATTACAGGACATTATGATTTATTTATGAGTAAATACTTCCTCAAAGAAAACATTTTATGATTATAGATTAGACGCATAAACTTTTCAATTTACAATATCTATTTTACAAGTTTGTAATTATTCATTGCCATTCATAAACTAGACTAGTGTATTCAATTATTTATAAATGCTTCCCAGTATGAGGAATGAGAATTCTAACAATACACATGATCGAATGTTTAAGAACAATACTATATTTCATGGTATTAATCCAACATTTAAAAGGGAAATAATCACCCACATATTATTTTCATATAAAAAAATTGTATCATGAGTTAATAAGATAATTAAATAATTCTATGAGTCCTATGACATTGAAGGGAAGAAAGATAAGAAAGGTATGGGAGGAGAAACATTGATAAACTGAATATAGAAAAGAAATATTTACTCATATGTGATAATTTTAGAAAGAATCACCTTCATAAATTCTTGAAGGGAATGGGAGTTTGTTATATGTGTGGAGAAAAAAGGACTCCATGTACATGATTTAAATGGTTAGAAAAATGTTTTAAATGTATAATGCTTAATCTACAAGGAGTTGGTACACTATGTGAATCAATGTTCAAATCATCAGAGTGTACCCCAAATACTGTTATTAGGTACTAATGAAGTTATGATAGTACCTAAGATGAAGTGTAATTATTACATTTCTAATGATGATATAAATTTATTTTGTCATTCGAGTATTGTATCAATGATATACATGTTATAAAAAATATAGAGTATATAAGGATTGTACTGAAGTACTATTTCATTAAGGACATGAGATTGAAAGGAACCAAGAAAAGTGACTCAATATTAGGTTAATTTTTATGGAAAATGTATGGTTGAGAGAAAGATAAACCATAATATGGTTTTGATACTGAGATATTGATTTTGGAATAATATTTATTTGGATAAATTATATTGTATGTTCTTGACTACCATGAAACAGACTAGTGATTTGAATATTCCATCATTATTGGAGTTTACAACATTTTTTGATAGAAATAGTATAGCCAATATTCTATAAGGATTAAAGGATCATGAATTTAATCAATAAAGATTTATGGTAATTTAGGGTGTTACATTGGTTTAAAAGAATACATGATGAAGGTATTCACATGTTATAATGTGGAAAAAAGGTTCTTCATTGTGTTTACCTTCTTTATATATTTTGGACTATGAGTTTGGACAAATGTATTTTGGATGAGTCTAACGGTTAGAATGGATTATGTTTGACATTGGATACTATTGTTAAGGTTAAATAATTTCTTGAGAATATTTTTGGATAGTCATAAAAAGGACAACCCTAAGGTTCGGTGACAACCTGTCATGTCTGATAATGCCGCAAGACTTGAACCTGCAACCGAAGGGAGACAAGGCTGGATCCCCTACCACTAGAATACATGATTTCCTAGTTTATATAATGTATTTTTTTAAATAGTCTCACAAATGTATTATAAATTCATTATTATTGGAACCCTATACGAATAGGATAAATAGAATATTTTTTAATTCAATTATCTTTCGGAGTTAAAGATGAGTTTGTGGTAAGAATTAGTTAAATGATGAAACTCTACTTGTCAATATTTTGTTTCCTCTAATCCTATGAATAAATTTTTTCTTAAACATTTTTCTTGGGATCATAAAATCAATAATGTGTTATCATAATACAATATGTTTTTTTGAATTGACTATATTTAAATAATTATAGGTTCATGGATTTGAAGCCCTCAACTTTACACTTTTTTTTTATAGATGGCCTCAATCACTCCCTATAAATATTTTCGTTTCTCCTCCAATTACGTGTCTCTACTTTCCACCAATGTTCTATTAATCGATATCATAATTTGGTTGTGACTTTTTCATTTCCATTTCCTTCTCATTAAGACTAAATTTTATTAACCTAATTTCCTTCAAATTCTAGTTTGTCATCAATAGTCTTACATTTTTTTGAAACCCAACATATTACATAGGTGGAATAAAACATATTATTAAAAAATAAAGTTATAATTATAATGGTTCCCCAAAATATCATGTATATTGTTTCCCGAATAAAAAAATTGATATGAACATAATTATAGAAATTAATGAGATAACTAATGTTTATGGAATAATATAAAGTGATAGAGAATATCTTTTCTCTGAATGTTAATACCCACAAAAAATAAATCAATGGTCAATAAAAATGTGTTCAATTTCTCAAAAAAAAACTTATTGAGATAAAAAAATCCCAAGATCATTTTCCTATAGTTAGGGAATTCATTTTCCATCTAGACTATGAAAATTCAGAATAATACTCAATTGAAAATTATTATTTCATAACATAGTAAATTTACACCAAAATATTGTATTTTTCTATACTCAATGTGTATCCAAGATGATTTTTTTTATCATTTATGCACATAGAATATCTTCTAACTGATCAGATAATCAAAAAATGATAAAAAGAAATTCATCATGTCTTAAATAAAACAAATATACAACAATTTAGATAATCATAAAATATATTAATCATTAAAATGAAGAAATAATAAATTAATCTCCAAAATTACAAAATACATCAATGGACTAACATATATTACTTATTAATTAAATAACATGGAAAACCAAATTTGATAAATACACTGATAATGAATGATTATTTTAACCCAAAAATATATCTCATATAATTCAATATATATATCAAAAAAATAATACAATTTCTATCAAGTAATAATTCATTTTAAATCAAATATTTCATACAAGGGTTTAATATACATCAATCCTAAAAAACAACCCCTGAACTTTAATTAATCAATTCATAATACAAAATAATTAAAAATGATTACACCATATAATATGTCTCCTAAAATAGTAAAAATATATATCCTTAATATATTTTTAGCAAGAAAATGTAATAAAAACCAAGACAACATGTAGTTATTTTTTAGGGGCTAAAACAAATTCATATTCAATTGTGGGATAAAGCCCCTCGACCTATCCAAATGGGACGAGTAGGAACCTGGAATATGGGTTTACCTTTTTATGATATTATATTATTATAATTTATATAAATATCACAAATATATTATTACCATCCGAAAAATATTATCAATCACAAAATCTGTTTTTAACAGCTAAAATCATATATATATATATATTATTTTTTGTTCAAAATCAAATAATACTTATGGAAAATTACTAAATTAACTTTAATGATGAAATTTTCTCTAAATATTATCAATAAAATCAAACTTATTTCCAAAAACTATAAAATAAATAAACTCCAAATATCATTTTCACTAAATCGTATACTAAAAAATGTATTTTATTCCCTTAAATGTCCACCAAAATATCTTGAATCACGTTAAAATTCAATAACATAAGAATTCAGAAGGGGTACCTATGATCTTTAACATATCAACATACATAGAATTGTCATTATTTATGATTATCTCATCTCACTATGGAATATCACATATTTCTACGAGTTTTATTCTCTAATTTTTCCAATTTGTTCAAAAATAAAATATTAGTTATCCAAAGAATATTCTTATGTATTTATAGAACAAGTGTGTAGTAAGGTCATACAAACAAGGTACTAGGATGATGGTTATGATGTACTGGAATAAATATTTTCTATTTTGTTTCTCCCAAATTAATCTGTTAATAAACCAAATAAACATGTATTATTGTCAAAGGGATTTATTTCTAGGAAAACCACATAATTCCTTCCTTATAAAAACATTACTATGTTATCCTATGCATATTATTACTCTAGAATATATATTTGGGGTTATTTTTACTAATGTTTATATTCTTATAACTAATTCTCAAAGATCCTACTATATATCCTATAACCCAATTTTAATTACCCTGAGCCTAATATCAGAGAGTTAGTGGATAAATTATTAGAGTTGAAAAAATATACAAAGAATAAAATCATGAAGAACTAAATAGCTTGGTATTCTTGATAATTTGAAAAAATAATTGAATCTTACAATACACATGAATATATAATATACAATACATAATTAAAGTAAATATATTTAATCAATAAACTCATTTATGTAATCATTATTTTTATCCTAGGGAAATAAAAAATGTATGCTCATATTATATGTAAGGGATATGTATAGTGGAAGATATCATGACAAATAACAAATAATCAATATAGAAACATAAAAAAATTTGAACACAGTCAATTTAATTAATTACTTCACCAAAAAATCATCAATGGATAATATTTTTGTACAAAAATAGAGGACAAGAATAAATAAACTTTAAAGGAATAAATTTTATGAAATTGGAAAATTTGATCTGTTGAAATATGATATCAATATCATCCTGAAATGTTTTATAGAGAGTTAAATAAATTCATATATATACACTAAAACCCATTTAATTTGACTAACATATTTTTCTATTGAGGCCCATCAATTATACAGGGTGATATCAATGACTATTCCACACACATCATTGCACATATAATCCATTCCCCATATATTGAATGATAAATTCCATCAATAAAAATTATTCCATGCCCATAAATTTCTATATATAATTTTTATAATGAAATATCAATATTTCATTAGTCAATAAAATAACATTCAAAGGAAAAAACTATATATATACGATGTATGGTTTTAGATATAATAATATCCCTAATAAAGTGATTATTTATATTTAAAATATATTTAATAAACAATGGTCAGAATAATATAAATATTGTATCAGAATTATGATGGCCAAAAATTAATTATATAAATTATATGATTATCAATTTTTTAGAACTATCAGTTTTGTAACAATGTATTGTTTACAAGACTGTAAAATAAAATTAGATTATAAAATTGAAATTATTATTTAATAAAGTGTTGTACTATCATTACCATATAACTATTTTATAGGATAATAAATGTAACATCCTAAGTAAGTAATTAATAATAGATATTTTTTTATGTCTATTAATGAATTAGATAGTGTTTTAGAGGCTTAAACTGAAAATAAATCCAATCTTAAGAATGGAATACACTAATATTTTTAAAAGATTGATTTACTTCCTTTTGATGGAAAACCATTATTAAATCTATATTTTGACAATTTTATAAGCTATGATTGTCAAAATTAACTTATTATTTATGATAGGGACATCAAAATTTACTTTGTGTGAATTTTTGGTATTTTTCCGATAAAGTTCATTTTCTAATGAATAGTGAAAATGTTGTATTTTAATTCAAAACCTCTTTTTAATCTAATTTATTTATAAGATTATATTATATTTTTAATTTGTTTTGAAGTGAAATTAGAATATATTTTTATTATTTAATCCAATGGTGGTCATTGGAATCAATTTCACTTTGAAATTGGACTTAAACTAGTGTCAATCTTTTGATACTTATTGTTTCATAAAAACACGTTATTTTTCATGACAACGGGAATTAATTATTAAATTAATTAATGTAACTTATATGATTTTAATATTGTAAAATAGACATCGTTTTTGAATTCGGAATATCAAATATAGCTTAGGGTGATGTTTTGGTATTTTTCTGAAAAACTTCAATTTTTGATGAATAGTGAAACCACTAAGTGGTACTTATAAAAACTGATTTCCCGTTTAAATGTAATTTTCCATCTATATGTTTTGAATTTCAAAAATCCAACATACATGGTTTTCATTAATAAGTAAAATGTGGTTCAATGAGATTAAAATAATTTTTAGGTGAATAGTAACTATTAAGTTATTAATCGCGATTAGAGGTAATTAGTGTAGTTTAAGGTAAAAATAATGTTTTAATAAAATGAGATGAGATTGACACATGTCCTACCATAATTGGATGTGTCATGGCCGATCAAGACAATCCATGGGTCATCTTTGGGACCCCATGGAGCCACATTGGTTGGAAAATGACATAAATAACGTTTTATTTAATGTTAAAGTAAAAATGACACAAACATGAGATGTTTTACAAAACCAATTTTTACATGGGGTTATACAAGTCATATTTTCTCTTATAAATATTAATTGGGAATATAAAAAGATTTCATACATCATGAATTTTTTTTTATAATTTTTATACATTAAATAAATTAAATTATTTATGACATCATGATGATGCAGCGATTATCTCAGTAATAAAAGATTTAAATAAAATGAAAAGATAATTTAAATTCTATGACCTACACTTGTACAAAACCTATTATATGGTTATATTTCGATCCCTTATCACCTTATCCTAGAATTATATCAATGTGGGACCTCTTAAATCCTAATATCATTTTAATATAATGTGACTTTTCTTTACATTCCAAGAGTGCCCCTCCTCTCCTCTTATAAAAGGCCCCCACCTCTACCTATTTACCAACACTTCCAAAGCCTTTTGCTCGGCCAACCCCTGCCAATTTTGTCTCTCCACTTTCCTCTCTTAATCCTTGAAGACTCACTTTGGGCAAAAGTCTTCCCAAGGAAGCCTTTGAGCTCAAACCAAATGGAGTTACCCGATTTTAAGGTAATGTCTTCACTTGAGTCCTTTTGTTTTATTTTGCTTCTCCAACCCCCTAAACTCTTTTTATTCATTTCTTTTGTAAAAACTCCAGTATATTAAATATACTAGTATGTTTTTATAATAATATTTTGAGATAGACTCACAGACATCTACATCTAATGGTCAAAGAACATACTGTTTCTTTGGTTGGCGAATTTCTGCCTCACGAAACGATGATTGTTCAATCTGCTTTTAAACACCTTTAATGGTGGCCATTAAGATGTCACTATATTTATATATGATATATATTATGTTTATGTTTTTCTTTATTCTTCTTTGTTTTTCATTTTAGGTATACCATTATGGTTTCCATTGTGGGTAAACACGATAATTTCATTTTAGGAAGTGCGGACTACCGCCCCCTCAAAGTGATTTGATTCGTTAATACCATATGTGGGACGTATAAAGGATGGAGTTATGATATTATATATGATTTTACACTGTAATTATAATATTCATTTATTTCATTATTATTCCATTCTATAAAAAATACGAAATAGAAATAAAAGTAGCATTTATGCGTACGTACGGCTTACCGTTTCCATGAATGGTGCATTTCATTTCTTACCTCTAAATGATTATGTGATATTATAAATACATGTATATGCTAGATATATATGATATATATGATATCCAAATCAGTAATGACATTATGGATATAAAGAACCTTCGACCACACGAACAACATGTAATTGTAAGAAGTCCACTTTCGACTTAAGAACCAAATATAGACAAAACAAACATTATTAACTTAAATGGTTACATAATGTTTATAACTTGGCAATAAGTGATATAAAAGGAATAATGATCTTGAAAAAGGTTCTTAAGAAAATAGAAATGAACTAAAGTTTATTATTCAGGACTTTAAAGAACAATCGAGTCAAGTCGGACCCGAGGTAAGGGACTTCGTCTCAATCTCCTTTCATTGAGGTATATTTTGTTTTATACACAAATATCTTTTATATAGTTTATAAACCCCTTTGAATTTTACTTTTATACAAAAGGAATCTTTTTCTACAAAGCTTTTTACTAAATGACAAAAAGGAATGTTTTTTTAATGTACGTGGTGACAACGAACTTTTCCGCCGTCGTGGGTATTATTTGATCTTTGGCTTCCTCAACAAGCCGTAATGTTTTTAAAATAAAATAAATACCATATACTCTTTTATGTATTTTGGTACTGAAAATGGTTATGATAAAGGCTTCTATTATGTCAATATATTTAAATGATATATTGTGATTGAAATGTGGAAATGTTATCATTCCTTTATATTGGTTTTATGTTTTATAATTTTTTATTGGTACTTGGACATTTGACAGGTGGTTACATGATAAACCATATGACGGGTGGTGCTGTGAATACTAGGATGGGTGGTTATGTTATAACCTCCAATTCATTGGGTATAGAAGTCGGCCGTATGGATATTCCATTAAGTATGTATGGAAGTTGGTCATATGACTATTCTATTAAGTGATATGTCTGGAAGTCGACCGTATGGTTATTCCACTTAAGTATGTTTATGTCCCAAGTTACCTTTATATGTTATGTGTTCTTTATATGGGTTTTATTGTAATCCTTTGGTTACAAAAGGTTAAGTAATGATATTTTATTCATTGAACAGTTTTTACTAATTCATTAAGGTGAAGGTATTACTTTGATAAAGTATACATGGTTTACTTGATGTTTGAAAAACTAATAGTTTTCATTCTTTGTGTATACCTTACTGAGCTTTTTATGCTCACCCCAAGTTTTTTTGAGATGATTTTCATAGGACATAATGTGGAATAGTGTCAAGGATGGGATCAAGGGAAAGTAATGCTATATAAAACATACAAGTTTCTTTTTTAAGAGAATTTTATTCTATAGAAACGTAGAAGAAGTGTCTACTCTGTAATATTTTGAGATGTAACAGTTATGTCCTAATTCTCTAAACCTCTAAACCTGAAAATATCCCCAATGTGAATTATTCATTTAATTCAATATTAAGTAATTTTTAAGGCTGGGGCCTTATAGTTGGTATCAGAGGTCGGTTTAGACAACTTTAGGAGTTAGAAAAGTGTTAAATTATAAGTTAATTATGGTATGACTGAAATGATATAGCATTTAAAGATTACCATGTTGCTTCGCCTAAGATATTTTTGTGTTAAGAATGGTTTTTCAAAGAGAAAAAAAATAGATTTTCCGGGAAGGAATATAGAGGGAAATGACCATTCAAATTATTATCCTGAGATGGTCAGAATCAGAACTAAACAGTTTGTTGCAGCGATGGCTCAGTTGACTTAGGAGTTTAAAAGAAGATTTGTTAATGCTCCAGTTTTGGCACTTCCTTCAAGGAATGGTGAGTTTGTTATATACAGTGATGCTTGGTTGAAGGGACTCGGATGTGTCCTTGTGCAGAATGATCAGGTAATTGCTTATTCTTCAGGTCAGTTGAAACTCATCAGTTAATTACCCTACACATGATTTAGAATTAGATGTTGTAGTTTTTGCTTTAAAAATTTGGAGGCATAATTTGTATATAGTAAAGTGTGAAATATATACTGATCACAAAAGTTTAAAGTATATATTCACTCAGAAATAATTAAACATGATACCGGGGAGATGGATAGAATTAATCAAGGATTATGATTGTACAATTCATTACCATCCGGGAAAAGAAAATAAAGTGGCTGATGCTTTGAGTCGAAAAAGTAATGCTTCATTAACAATGTTGTGTTTGGAACATGATACTTTGGTTAAAGATTTGATGAAATTTGGCATAGAAGTTGTTGGTGCAGGATGTTCTTCTATTTTGTTTCAGGTATCAGTGAGATAATCCCTATCAGACAAAATTAAGCAAGCACAGGGGGAAGACAGTGAGTTGCAAAAAAAGGTAGACCTAGTTCAGAAGGGTATGTTTCCGGAATTCAACATTGATAATGATTGTGTTTTGAGGATTGGGAAGAGATTATGTGTCCCTGGTGATTCACAGTTGAAGAATGAGTTATTATGTGAGGCTCATAGTTCCCCGTTTTCAGTTCATTATGGAAGTACTAAAATGTACAGAGATCTACAAGTGTATTAATGGTGGGATGGAATGAAAGGGGATATTGCTGATTTGAGTATGAAGTGTTTGACTTGTTAGTAGTTTAAGGTAGAGCGGCAGTTACCGAAAGGGATTCTTCAGCCTTTACCAGTGCCAGAGTGGAAATGGAAAAATATATCCATGGATTTTGTTGTGGGATTACTAAAGACATCTCGAGGTAATAATGCAATCTGGGTTATTGTTGATCGATTGACTAAATCTGCTCATTTTCGTGCGATACGAGATACTTTTCACTGGATCAACTTTCCCGTTTGTATCTTAAAGAGATAGTCGGGTTACATGGAGTTCCTCCCTCCATTGTGTCTGATCGTGATTCTAGGTTTACTTCTAACTTTTGGAAAGGACTTCAGAAGTCGTTGGGTACTGAATTAAATTTTAGTACAGCTTTTCATCCGCAATCAGATGGGCAGTCAGAACGAACAATTCAGACCTTGGAGGATATGCTACGAGCTTGTTCGATGGATTATCAGGGAAGTTAGGACCAACATATTTCATTGGTTGAGTTTTCTTATAATAACAGTTTTCATTATACTATACAGATGGCACCATTTGAGGCATTATATGGGAAGCAGTGTCGAACTACAACATTTTGGGATGAAGTGGGTGAAAGGAAGCTGATGGGAACAGAATTGGTAGAAGAGATGGCAGAAAAAGTTCATTTGATTCAGAAACACATGAGAACAGCTCAGAGCAGGCAGAAGAGTTATGCAGATAACCGGAGGAAAGATCTATCTTTCGAGGTAGGTGATCATGTTTTTCTCAAGGTTTCTCCATGGAAAAGTGTGATGAGATTTGGTAAGAAAGGAAGATGAGTCCAAGATTCATTGGACCATATGAAATTCTGGAGAGAGTTGGATCAGTTTCTTACCGAGTGGCTTTACCTCCGAGTTTATCTCAGGTACATGATGTTTTTCATCTTTCGATGCTGAGAAAGTATATGCCAGATCCATCTCATGTTTTGAGTCAAGAGGTAGTTAAAATGGAAGAGAACCTATCTTATGAGGAACAACCGTTCCAGATTCTTGACCACAGGGTGAAGGTGTTACGGAATAAGGTGATTAATCAGGTAAAGGTTTTGTGGAAAAACCACATGATTGAAGAGGCAACATGGGAATCTGAAAATACAATGAGGGATAAATACCCCCACTTATTCGATAAGTAAATAAATTGCGAGGACAAAATATTCTAAAGGGGGGAAGGATGTAACATCCCAAGTAAGTAATGAATAATAGATATTTTTATCTACGTCTATTAATGAATTAGATAGTGTTTTAGAGGCTTAAAATGAAAATAAATCCAATCTTAAGAATGGAATACACTAATATTTTTTAAAGATTGTTTTACTGCCTTTTGATGGAAAACCATTTTTAATTCTATCTTTTGACAATTTTATAATCTATTTTTGTCAAAATAAACTTATTATTTATTATTGGGAAATCAAAATTTACTTTGTGTTAATTTTTGGTATTTTTCCGATAAAGTTCAATTTTTAATGAATAGTGAAAATGTTGTATTTTAATTCAAAACCACTTTTTAATCTAATTTATTTATAAGATTAAATTATCTTTTGAATTGGTTTTTAAGTGAAATTAGAATATATTTTTACCATTTAATACAATAGTGTTCATTGGAATAAATTTCACTTTGAAATTGGACTTAGACTAGTGTCAATCTTTTGATACTTATTGTTTCATAAAAACACGCTATTTGTCATGACATCGGGAAATAATTATTAAATTAATTAATGTGAATTATATGATTTGAATTTTCTAAAATAGACATCATTTTTGAATTTTGAATATAAAATATTGCTTAGGGTGAGGTTTTGGTATTTTTCTAAAAAACTTCAATTTTTGATGAATAGTGAACCCACTAAGTGGTACTTATTAAAACTAATTTTCCGTTTAAATGTAATTTTACCATCTTTGTGTTTTTAATTTCAAAAATACGACAAACATGGTTTTCATTAAGAAGTAAAATGTGGTTCAATGAGATTAAAATAACTTTTTCGTTAATAGTAACTTTTATGTTCTTAATCGCGATTAGAGGTAATTATTGTGGTTTAAGGTAAAAATAATGTTTTAATAAAATGAGATGAGCTTGACACATGTCCTACCCTCATTGGATGTGTCATGGCTGACCAAGACAATCTATGGGTCAACTTGGGGACCCCATGGAGCCTCTTTGGTTTGGAAATTACATAAATATCTTTTTATTTAATATTAAAGTTAAAATGACACAAACATGAGCTGTTTTACTAAAACAATTTTTACATGGGGTTATAAAAGTCAGATTTTTGACTATAAATATTCACTGGAAAGATAAAAAGATTTCCTAATCATGATTTTTTACTTTATAATTTTTATACATTAAATAGATTAAATTATTTATGACATCATATTGATTTAGCGATTACCTCATTAATAAAGGATTTAAATAAAATGAAAAGATAATGTAAAATCTATGACCTACACATGTCCAAAACCTATTGGATGGTATATTTAGAACCCTTATCACCATATCCTCGAATTATATCAATGTGGGACCTCTTAAATCCTAATATCATTTTAAAATAAAGTATCTTTTCTTTACATTCCAAGTGTTCCCCTCCTCTCCCCTTATAAAAGGCCCCCACCTCTACCTCTTTACAAAGACTTCCAAAGCCGTTGGCTCGGCCAAACCCTGCCCATTTTGTCTCTCCACTTCCCTCTCTTTCTCTTTGAAGCCTCACTTTGGGCAGACATCTTCCCAAGGAAGCCTTTGAGATCAAACCAAAGGGAGTTACCCGATTTTAAGGTAATGTCTTCACTTGAGTCCTTTTGTTTTTTTATTTTGCGTCTCCAACCCCCTAAACACTTTTTATTAATTTCTTTTGTAACAACTCTAGTATCTTCAATATACCTGGATGTTTTTATAAGAATCTTTCGAGATACAGTCACACACATCTAAATATAATGGTTAAAGAACATACTGTTTCTGTGGTTGGCGAATTTCTGCCTCACGAAATGATGATTGTTCAATATTCTTTTAAACACCTTTAATGGTGTCCATTAAGATGTCACTATATTTATATATGATATATATTATGTATTTGTTTTCCTTATGCTTATTTATTTTTCATTTTGGTATAACTTTATGTTTTCCATTGTGGGTAAACACGATAATTTCATTTTAGGAAGTGCGGACTACCGCCCCCTCAAAGTGATTTGATTCGTTAATACCATATATGAGACGTATAAAGGATGGAGTTATGATATTATATATAATATTACACTGTAATTATAATATACCTTTATATCCTTATGATTCCATTCTATGAAAAATACGAAATTGAAATGAAAGTAGCATTTATTCGTACGTACGACTTACCGTCTCCATGAATGGTGCATTTCATTTCTTACCTCTAAATGATTATGTGATATTATAAATACATGTATATGATAGATATATATAATATATATCATATCCAAATCAGGAATGTCATTGTAGATATAAAGAACCATTGACCACACGAACAACATGTAATTGTAAGAAGTCCACTTTCGACTTAAGAACCAAATATCGACAAAACAAACATTATTAACTAAAATGGTTACATAATGTTTATAACATGGAAATAACTGATAGAAAAGGAATAATTAAATTGAAAAATGTTCTTAAGAAAATAGAAATTAACTCAAGTTTATTATTCAGGATGTTAAAGAACGATCGAGTCAAGTCAGACCCGAGGTAAGGGACTTCGTCTCAATCTCCTTTCATTGAGGCATATTTCGTTTTATACACAACTATGTTTTATACGGTATATAAACCCCTTTCACTTTTACATTTATACAAAAGGAATCTTTTTTCTACAAAGCGTTTTACTAAATGAAAAAATGGAATGTTTCTTTTAACGTACGTGGTGACAATGACCTTTTCTTCCACCGCGGGTATTATTTGATCTATGTCTTCCTCAACAAGCCGTAATGTTTTTAAAATAAAATAAATACCATATACTCTTTTATGTATTTTGGTATTGAAAATGGTTTTGATAAAGGCTTTTATTATATCAATATATTTAAATGATATATTTTGATTGAAATGTGGAAATGTTATCATTCCTTTATATTTGTTTTATGTTTTATGATTTTATATTGGTACTTGGACATTTAACGGGTGGTTACGTGATAAACCATATGATGGGTGGTGCCGTGAATACCAGGACTGGTGGTTACGTTATAACCTCCAATGCATTCGATATGGAAGTCGGCCGTATGGCTATTCCATTATGTATGTTTGGAAGTTGGTCGTATGGCTATTCTATTAAGTGATATGTGTGGAAGTCGACTGTATGGTTATTCCACTTAAGTATGTTTATATCCCAAGTTACCTTTATATGTTATGTGTTCTTTATATGGGGTTTATAGTAATACTTTGGTTACAAAAGGGTAAGTAATAATATTTTATTCATTGAATAGTTTTTACTACTTCATGAAGGTGAAGGTATTAGTTTGATAAAGTATACATGGTTTACTTGATGTTTGAAAATCTAACAGTTTTCATTCTTTGTGTATCCCTTACTGAGCTTTTTATGCTCACCCCATGTTTTTTTGAAATTCTTTTCATAGGACATAATGTGGAATAGGGTCAAGGATGGGATCATGGGAAAGTCAGGCTATATAAAACATGGAACTAGACATTTTTCTTTTTTAAGAGTTTTTTATTCTATGGAAACTCAGTAGAAGTGTCTACTAGGTAATCTTTTGAGATGTAACAGTTTTGTCCTAATTCTCTAAAACTCTATACCTGAAAAGATCCTCAATGTGAAATATTCATTTAATTCAATATTAAGTAATGTTTAAGGCCAGGGCCTTATATAAATATCATGTAATGGATATAGTAGTGGGGATGACTATTAGCATCATATACATAAAAAAGTTCTCGTAATTTTTTTTTTGTAAATATTATAAAAAATAACCCTTTAAAAAAAATTATAATGATTAATTAGAGCCATTTAAGAAGAATAATTTAAAATAAAATTTATTTAATTGAATAATTGTGTAATGAAATGGTATTTAGAAAAAATATTTAGAAAATGTAATGACATGGATGAATAATATATACTACTAAATGGGGACGTACATATTTTTATATTTGATCATTCATTACAAGATTCATGATCTAATGTGAGGAATAGTTAATAAAATGTAATACTAAATCCTCAAATATCATGAGAATTATATAATATAATTTTTTTTTGAAATATGGGTTTTATAATTACTTATTTGAAAATTAATATAATCCCAACAAAATATATTATATAATAAATAATTACCTCTTTGGACAATTTTAAATAATAAAACCTTGAAGGAATAAAGTAAAATTGAAACAATTCAGATCATGAATAAACAATTATTCATTTTAAATATATAAAATGGGTTTAAAAAACATTATATAGGACTAAATAGTAATATAATATGAAATACGACTTAATAGAATGAAAATGAGATGAAATCCCTTACCTCAAGTATAAGTCGTCAAATACATCCTCAATTTGAATAATTAACAAAATTACATCAATAATTAACATTTTTAAGAATATTTTTTAATTAATTAATCTTTTTATTATATATATTATCATGTTGTATTTATTTATATATTTTATTCACTTTTTTTTTGGATGTTTTAATGATATTTTGTTCACACGTCCAAAATCGTATTAATATGTTTACTATGATCAATTTATTATTGATTCATTGTCAAACTAATAAAAATAAGGAAATATTTTCCATATCTATACATCAAAAATACATTTAAAACAATCCTTGAAATATGGTTCTAAAAATAAACTGCATTGGGATCATAGAGATGGTATGTCATATGTATGCATGAGTAATTTTTCCATTTTTAAAAGACAATGATGAAATAATTTTAGTGTTATAATTTATTTAATGAATTATATATTTATAACATATATAAAATTATTTTCATAAATACACTTATATATATCTTTCATGTGATGGGGTGATGAAAAATGAATCACAACTCCTCACGGAGATGGTAATCCACAAGTTTGTATGGAGAACATTATCATGTTTCAATGAATGAAAATCATAGAAAATTTATTACATGTTTTTTACATAATGGTAAATAATTCATTAATATCATATATATATATATTAAATCCATCTTCACAAACATTTTTATGTTTCAATGATTGAAAATGATTTACATCAGTCTGCTTGATGGGAGTCCAATGCACACATGAATGATTTTCTTGTTTTTCATATGATATTAGAGATGATATATATACGTTATGATTTGAAGATAATAATATTTGAATATATATTAGATAATGATTATATTATATAATATTTTTTAATGATATTTTATGGAGGTTTAAGAATATATGAAAAATTCTCATTTAAGAATGATAAATCGTCTTCAATCAATCACCTTACGTTTATAGAAAAAGCATATCCATGAGGTTTTTTATAATTCCAAGGAATATATTATATTTAAATGGAGCTATTTAATTTATTTTGGTATGGATTTAATGAACCAAAATAGCCTCCTATTTTTAGAGATTAATGGAGAAGAGGTTCCCTTTTATAAGTTATGGTAGAGACACTTCTGTAATTTCATAAAATATTATGCTAATTAAAAATAATTTTCATGGGAAAAGTATAAAACTAATATTATTTGAATATTATATAATTTATGGTATTAATAATATTAGAAATTCAAAAAATGACATTTTTATGTGATTTTATAACACTTATCTTCTGTTTTCAACATATGTTAACCCTTTTTTACAATTATTCTAACAACGAAGGACTTTACTATGTAGGGGTAAATGAAGTAACAGTAAATTGAAAATTTTTCTATGAATATAACATTTATTATATTTTAAAAAATTAAGAAATATCTTGATGTATGATTATATTTTAATTAATTTTATTTTATTAAATAAAATATTATTTATAATAAAATATTATTCATGTCATTTATAGAACTATTCCTATGACTTTACATTGAATAAAATTAAAATCAAAGTAATTAAATCATATGAAATTTACATATCCTTAACATGTTTTATATTTCATTAAAAATTCTGTAACATAATAATTATTTCTAATTATATTACTTTTAATATTTTAAACATAATTAATTTTATTTTTTATTTAACGGAATAAATACTATTTCATTGTTTGATATAATTTAAGGTAATTATTTATTGAAAAAAAATTATAAATAAATTTCCATGATAAAAATATTATTTAAAATTAATTCTTATAACCAAGCATAAGATGTTTTTATCCCTTACACAAAATAGTATAGATATTATAAACTAGAAAGAGACATTTTTTCTTCATCATGTAGTAAAATATTTTTAATGTCACATTCATGGGCATATATACTGTAAAAAATAAATATCGACTAAAATATGATATGGTTATAAATACCTTCATTAAATAATATTTTTAAAGAACATATTTGTTCGTATAAATTATTTTTTACATAGATTGACATAATTCACCCTTTTATTATGTTGAATTTTCTTTCATAGTTTACTATTCATTATAAAAATGAAATTTTTAAACATATTAAATAATATATATTTTGATGATTCCAAATTTTGAATTATTTTTAAGAAACTAAATTTGAACATGTGGATGAAATCAATTTTTTTTAATCTTGTAAGAAATGATGAAAAATTCATTACCCATATTGTTTATAAATTTAATCACTCAAAATTATAGATTCTACTAATATATATATATATAATTAAAAATAAATTTTTGTTTTTAAATTTATGGATTTATCCCTGGATTTATTATATATAAAATATCAGAACCCCTACTAGTTCAATTTTGGTTTTATATTAAGTCCCGGAAGACTAGTGTCTGAATTGTACAAGATTATTGAATCCATCATTGATAAATCTGAACACATTATCCAGTTCCAAATTAAAAAATTATAATTCCCTCTCATAGTCTGGGTATTCTGAATTTGAATGATAAATCAAGGGTATATTTTCCATAATTCATTATAAAGCTTGTTTCCAAATTTTCTATTTTGGTACATTGTGAAGAAAAATGAAAATGTACTCATAATACGTTAACAAACAAGAACTATGATAAATAATATTAAAATAAGTTAATCTGTATCATGTACTATCTTAGAGAATGGTAGTATCATCATATTTGGAGTTTTTATTATTTATATATAATTAATATATCAACTCATGTTATAGAATAAGACAATAATTTAGAAATTTTCTAAGATAGATAAAATATTCTACCATGTGATGTATTATTTATTTTAAAAATAAAATAGTCTAATTTTGTTCAAAGAGACCATTGAGATAATTTCAATCTAACATGTGTGTTAATGTCACATAGATTATGTTTCCTTGAAAAAACCTAAATTTCCTCACATAAAATATTGATATCGGTATTTTCAAAAATATTTTGATGTTTTCATTTCCCATAACTGTAGGATATAAAACTAATGATTGAATACATGAAATATTTTCTTTATTATGATTTCATGTATTTTTGTGAATATTCCTTAATAACATTATCTGATACATCTTTCGATGGGTATATTAATATATTGTTTATTTCTGTTTAACATTTATCACATGTTTTATATTGGAATAATGTTTCCCATTACAATAATTTTTTAATACTTTTGTGATATACACTGTTATGTCTTCCTTTGGAGTTATTTTTCTTGGTTCCCAATGTTGGTTGAAAATCATGACATGATTATTTTTAAGAGGGAGGAAACTTGAAATGAAATAATGTAGATGATGTACTGATGAACAATGTGGGGATTCAGAGAAGCCTCACTCATTGCATGTGATGCACATGACTCTTATAAGATTTCATCGAGGATGGTAGACAATGCATAGTGTATAATGAGTAGCACAATCACTCAATACCTTGTCGATACTAACAAGATAAATCACTTAATTCCTAGATTATTTCTAGTATTAAATAAATATAATAATCATGATTATTAGCCTAATGTATTTTTCTATAATACTCATGATATAATGAAATTCCATTTAGGATCGAGTCAATGTAGGTCTGGGTAGAGCTCATTATTTTATAGTTAGCACACCAGATCTTAGTTTGGAATCATTTTTTTGTTTTCCATTTAGTATTTTCTTATATAATTAAATTGTTTACCTAACCACATATGATAAGGATACATAGGTGATTTCATAATAGTATTCAATTGTTTAAATTTCATTACCAAATTTTTTATATTGATATATATATATATATATCGGAGTTTATATATATGTGTGTTATTTATTGTATAAATATAATTATACATTGATATATTTTTAATTACATTTTTTTTGTTTTAATTCTCTAAAAAATAATAATTAACTCTTTTTTACATATATACTAAAACCCCCAAAAATTAATGTAATTCATTTTTCATGAAAAAAATATATGAATAGTCATAAAAGTTAACATATTTATGGAAAATGATTCTTATTAAAATAATAATGATATGTATATAATATATACATGACCAAATATAAAACATTGAATAGTTAACACCCACACAACAGATTTTAAGGATGTATTATTAATAAATGGTTAAATGAAAATTATAAGACTGTATTATATTGTCAGATAATTATAAATATGGTTATTTAATAAATTATTTCCTAATATTAATTTATTATCTGTTAATTTATTAGAATGTATTATGGATGTGGTCAAATGAAAATAGGATTTATGGACTCACTTTTATTTCTATTGGTCGTGTTCTATATTCACCAAGTGGTCTTATTTTTTATTTCATATACCAACCATGAATTTATTAAATGATTATTTTCAGGAAAATTAATTTTTCTCATATATCCATCTATGTTTATATCCTTTATTGTGTTTTGATGCATATATTTCCTGAACAAAAATTTTTCTTCACCTCAATATTGTTTCTTTGTGACTTGTTTCATATTATGTACATTTTTTTATATTTCATATATACAACCCATTTCCTAAATTTTACCAGGAATAAGTTTATATAAATTTTATTTAGTCTTCCATTTCATGTTATTTATTTCAAGAATGTAATGATTCAATTTTTACTAAAGAACAAACTATTTTCATTACAATCTTATTTCATTTTTGGATTTTCAATGATAAAATTTAAATGAGGGAAATTATAAATTCATTATATATTAAATGCAATAAATCATCTTATAATATAGTTAGACATTTTTTTAGTGATACAATGTAGAATTTTTCTATTTTTAGACAATAATAATTATATTTTATAAAAAAAATAATTTGAACTTATTTCTTCTTTCAATTTCATTGTTTTCCATCACTGTACATGTCATTAAAAATTTCATCAATTTTTTTATTTTCTATAAGAAAATTATTTTTTGAGGTCAAAATCAAACATATTTTAATATTCAATTTAATTCATTAATAAATATGTTTGTTAATGCTTTCCAAATAGTATAAATATCACTATTTACAAAATTTATGAATGAAATAATTATTTTCTATGTATTAGATGATTAATTTTTAATATTAGCATGACCAGCCATTTCATTGAATTCTATTTTAAAATTATATATATATATTATCAAAGAAGTTGTCTTTATATATAATCTACAAAATTTTTATAATTATTAATTATCATAAAAATTTATATATTAAACTTTTAAAATTGAAATGGTAAAATATTATTTTAATTGTTATATTCAAAATTGTCAACATTGATTGATGTTTTTTATTCTTTTTGAGGGATATGAAAACATTATACCATCAATGTTATCTCTTTTGAAATATTATGTTTTTATAGTGATTATGTTTTTATTAGTTTTTTTTAATTATATTATGATGGAAGAACAATGTCTTTTTATCTTGAGGAGTATATATATATATATAGTATATTTATCTGGAAGGTGTGAATAAAATTATTTATCCATCCAATTTTTTTTAATGTGTTGATATAAGTTGAGAAAAAATCATTTTATATTTATAGATTATTATTTTTAGTAATAGAGTATGTCCACTGTAATAGTAATTTATATTGGCCACAACTAATGAAACAATTGGAAAGAGAAGATAATAGAAGACACAATGGGGGAAAGTTAACTGTGATAGTATTCCCTGTGATCATTAAAAAAGGAAATTAAATTCTATGTTTATCTGTATTCCTATAACTTATATATTTTCCTTCTGATTTTATATCATACGTCATATATATTACTGATTAATAGACACTCTTATGACATATGATATTTTTATTAAAAATTTATATTCATTGCCCCCATATTAATGACCACTAAAATTTTGGTAATGAAATTATGATGTTGTGGTCATGTTATATTACCAATGTGATGGTGGAGCATAGGGAGACCAGGGAAGTTCTAATCCTAGGAACATAGGTTCCTGTGTTGAGATTGATTCTCCCTGAAATATAGATATCATATATATTTTATATCACATTAGGTACAATTATCTATATAAACCTATATCAAATAAGGCGATATTTGAAAATCATACTCTTGAAAATGTAACTAGATTGAAGAAAAATATCACACATGGGTTCAAATCTACCACTAAAAATTCCTTCATGGACTTCGACGCCCTTGAAGGGTCACAAAAAATGGAGGATAGTTCATGTATCTTTAAACTAGGAGGTTATGAAAGTGATTATAATCTTCTTTCGATAAATCGTAACTACAAGAGTATTATTAAATATATTTGGGACACTGTCGACGATTAGCTATCTATTGATATTGATGTCTATCATTTGCAGCATGGTTGATTAGTTCATGAAGACAACGGTCCATATATATTATCATTTGGTTTCTCACTCAAATTATCATAAACCAAGAGCCATGATCTTCATATTGATGTCATTGAGGCATTTTTTTATGAATTCAAGAGTATTGTAGGAATTTTGACCAATATATTTCATGAAAATCTCACACTAAAGTCTAGATCATAATTTTCAAGTTTAATTAGTCATAATAACATCTCGGGATCCTATTAGGCATAACCTTTCTTGTGGGGAAACCATTTGGGATGGATCAAAAAACAATAAACCCATGTTATGGGAACAATTCATGGATATTTTTTGAAGTGGACATTTTTAATTCAATTTTTTATGATGTAGTTCTAACTGTAATGGATGATATTATTAACATACTAATTCAATATGAAAAGAGGCCTAAATTTTAAACAATGGTCATTTTCTTTTGTCTCATTCAGTTTAAATTTATGATAGGTAAATAATGTGGTTTCTATCACATTAAGGGAATAATGATTCTATGTGTAAAAGGATTAATGTAAAATAAAATGCTCCACTACCTAACCTAGATAATAATATCTCTTATTTTCTCACTGTTTTGGATATGATTGAAAATTTTAATGTGTAAATCCCAATGTGTGGGATCAATGATGTCTCTAATAATCCTTCTAGAAAAAATTTTGGGATAAAACGGTAACAGAAGATCTTTCAATGAAACTTGTAGAAATACAAAGACATCCCATGTTGAAAATAATAATAACCAATCTAGGACTCCTCACATCAACCTTGATGAAATTCCCACTGTTCCTAAGGATAGAGTGGTGACTAGGAATGAAATACAACATGACCAAGGGAATAATTTCCCTATTAAGGAAAAAAATCACATTATAATGGTTAAAAAGTAATCTTATATCCTAATATTAATGAAACAAATTCCAGAAAGGATGTGATTTCCCAATAAGCATTATTTTAACATCATTGACACTATATGAATAACATCCTTGGTCAAGGTATTCATGGTTCATTTTTTGTGCTAGAAACCATTGATCATGACGTGAGGGTTTAGTGTAAACTGTAACATGTATTTTTCACATATGATTGTGAAAATTAATGTGAAAATGGGTCCACTGATAACTATACCCTCAATTAGGGAGTGGGAAGTTAGCAAGTAAGAAGAAAGGAAAATCTGATATTCCTAGAAGCAATTGGTCAATAGAGGATGATGAGCCTTGATGGGTTGGATACATTAGTAAATGGTGGAATCATTCTATTTTTATGGAAAACTATAGGAATTGAGTAGTCCACTCTTTAATATGATTACACTCACAAGTAATGGTAACTTTTCTTAACGGTCGCTTTATTTATTACTACCACAAAAATTGTATCAACAAAAAGGACCCTTGAGATCATGATATCTAAAAATAATTTCACTCAATATAGTGGAATATTATTTAGTGAAGATGTTTATGAGGAAAAATATCCAAGGAAAACTAATAGATATGAGAAATAAATGGTTGGTGATACTTGACAAAGGAAAACTTCATTTGTGGAGGTCAGAAAAATGTAAATGAAACGAAAGAAATAAAATACAGTAAGAGAAATGTGAAATTTCAAACTATGAGGGAACAGGATGAAAGTTCTGTACTTATAGGGAATGGACCTCAAATAATTAATCTTTTTTATAAGAATTTATAATGATTAGGTAATTCCCTAAAATCCAAAAAGTAGAAGAATTTCATCATGACCAATAGACAAATTCTTATTTGAATTTATTAACAAAAAATTGTGTTTTAGAATTTGATAGAATTAAAATTTTATTCTATGAGGATGAAAATTGTATCCTAAAACGATCATAACATCAATATAGACAAACTATGGATTATTAGGAATGAAATCATTAGTACATCCATATGAAACAAAATAGAAAAGTGTAAAAATATATCCATTAATAGCTCAAGTCCCAATTTTGTGTTCACCTTTTTATACGATTTCACATAATATATTATGATAAGTGATATACATAAGGATCTTCAAGATATTTCTATGATTGAGGTTCTTAGATTAATTAATTTTGAGATAAATCAGAACTACCATGAACAATAAAAAATTTTAATTAAGCATTAATCGAGAATCATCTTTTTTTTCTTCTATAATTGATCAATTTATCTTTTTAGCGGTCACAATTGTTGGGGATGACTATAATTGTAATTGTAATACTTTGAATGGAATGAAGTAAAAAAAATATGGTAGACAATTTTTTCTTTGGATAATAAGAGAAATCATGATAGATTTTCGTGTTATATGCTTCTGAAACACCATTATAATCATGACCCCATTATTTCGAATGATTTTATTAGAAAAAGTATTATCTCTCTCCCATTTTTTTTATAAAATTTGTTGAACTGCCTCTCTAAAATGAAGTGAAACTATTTTGGAGGCCTAGAGTCTTGTTCCATTAGGATTACCAATTTAAAGGATTGTGGATAAACTAATGAATTCTATAAGGGTACTAATGGAATGGTTAAAGAACTTATTTTTATTTCTTGATGGTTAAATAACGGATGTTGAATAACATCTTGTTGAAACTTTTTATAGATACCAGATACAAGATATTCACAATAGGCAGGATTTGTAAGAAAATTCAAAGCTAGATGATATTTCAACCATTAAAGAGACACTTTAATCGAACAAACTGAATGTGAAATGCATGAATAAATTGGAATAGAATTTAGGTTTTATCCACATAATGAACTGGTAGAAGAGATCTATAATTGGTAACAAAGTCATCAGCATTAATATGTGGTTACACACATTTGAAGATTAGATCTCCGATGTAGTGTATAATTATTTAGTTGAATATATATATATTTATATGATGATGATAAAACAATGATAGTGGCTAAAAACATCACCCCCTGCATTGATGAGATGTAGAATTGATGCCTCATTCTTCCACTAGTCAAAGAGGTAGTAGAGAGGTCTCTCTTTTATTTTAACATTGAATGTGATGTTGGACATAATGGACTCTGAAATAAATTTTTCATGACTTACTATGATATTCTATAGGTTTTCCTGGTCTATGTAGTAATGGAAATCTTCAGTCAAACCTACCTTCCACAAATAAAAAATTCAAATTTCATGTCCTCAATTCCTATGAAATATTGTGTTATGGATAGAAAAGAAATTACTTCGAATTCCCTTTATATCATTGAATCCAGATCCATCAGTAACATCCTCATGAACAGTTAGGGGGGATCATCCAATAATAAATCACCCCAAACTGGTTTGGATTTTTCCCAGTAGGTGCAATCATAATTTTTTGTTCCCATCCTCAGAAAATGTGATCATAATTAATAGTAAGAGGAAGGAATGTGGATTTTTCATAAATATTGATATAATAAATTCCCTTTCACCATAAAATGTAATTATTTGGTCTTTTTTCAAACAATATTTAGATTCTATAATCTTCATAAAAAGAGGAATTCTTAAAAACATTTATTAGATTTTTATGTGTCATATTCTTATTTTGAAAGGATATACAATATTATAAATGGGTTCCCCGAAGGTTTCATTCAAAGTATAAGGGTTGGTCTCTTGGGACATCCCCTATCAATTATTATATTTTCCATTATTGATGAATACCTAGGTTTATGAGTTAATAACCTTGCCCAGGTTTTTCTAAAAAACTGAATTGGGAGGGGTGATCCAATTTAATCACACATTATATATGAATAAGAAATTACTCTCATTGGAAAATAGTACAATAGGACCATAAATTCTATTCAAATAATTTTCATGAATTACGAGGAAGTGCTTAGGTATGCTATCTCTTGGTGTAAATCAATCTTTGTGAATGGGGATGGGCTCATTGTGGGATGATAGAAAATAATTTCATAAAGACAAGGAGTGAAGAAAGGATCCCATATTTCTATTGTTAGTGGTGTCCTATAATTTTTTAAGATTGTTTAAAATACAATTTCATAGTGTAAAAAGACTTTTCATTGTCAACAATCTTTCCAGATTGAAGGAAAAAAATGTCTCATGTGGGAAGGTTATTCCTTGTGAATCCATTGATATTCCCAATATTTTTGTACACATTATCCACATACATATGACTATTAGGCCTTCTTAAATTGTTGAATGGAATGATCAAGAATTTTATCTAGACTGGATCAGTGTATGAATAAAATATGGCTACTATCTCATGAAAGGATTTAATTAATCTTATAGTGAAAGGGGGACATGGCATTAGAAACCTCAAATTCTTCAATGATGGTTTTATTAAAAAATATACATTGAATATCTTGACCCCTAATGAACCTTAATGTGAATTTATTTCAAAAAGGATAAAGATAAGGATAATAGATGAATATATCTTCAATTTTGGGGCCACGTTATAGCCTTCAGTTAATCATTCATTCAATAATATACTGAAGAATTCCAAAATTATTGTTCTCTAGGAAAGATGAATTGAAATACTGAAATAGTTCATGTATTGATAGACCAATAAAATATAACATTATCATCCCTTCTGATATTCTACAGATTAAATAATATATATTTTAGGGTAACTTACTCCAACATTGACCTTTACCCCATGATGATCATTTTGTAAATTCACCATTATACCTTCATAGAAAATAACACTCTTATCTAGAAGACAATAACCAATGGATGATTTAATAAAAAGGAGTATTTTAATATTTATATTGAGATAAATATCATGATACCGTCATGGATTTAAAAGTTCAAGGAGAACTTTATTTATACATTGAGGTTCATACATCATTGTAATGTCTAGAAAATAGGCTGACAATTAATGAGCAATTAAAAAATTCTAGAAAATCCATCATCTCTACATTCCATTGTTACCTCAAAGTGGATGATATTTTACATCACATGTTCATTAAATTTTATATTTCATTTGAAATATTGAAGTATGACTGTTGTATTTCTAGATTGTATTTCGGTGAAGGTAGGTAGTAAGTGGACCACCTAGACATCATTACTCATGATGAACATGGTTAGCAGATTTATAATCTCTTACTTATAGCATCTGCATCAACTTTTCTCAATCTATATGGTATGTAATGGATGTTTTTTTGGGTCATGTTTTATAAAAAATTTATGGCTTCCTTTCTATGCATAAGGTGGTTCATCCCACAATAAAAGTGATATTGGTAGAAATCCACAACACTATGATCAACCTGAAACTCTATGGATTTTTGGAGTTGTAGGTAGAACCAAATAGCCCATTATCCATAAATCTATCAGATAGACTAAACCAATTGAATATTTGATTAAATTAAACATATATTGTTCAACCTACTGAAATCTAGGAACATCATGTTGAGGAGGAATTTTTAGAACCCACCATGAATTTTTCAAAGTTCATTTACACCATTATATTGGAATTTCATATGCATATAAATCTGACTAATGGGAGTTGATTCATTCCATTAAGAAAGATACAATTTTAAATTTATTAGCAAATGGATTTAATCTATCTATGAAATTGAATTCAGGGCCTGGAAGAGGTGATCCCGGAAGGTACTAGGGAAAATCATCCTTCTTTGGATAGATTGTATAAATCATTCCACTCAGTTGAATCCAAATGTTTCACATATTTATAGAGAATCTGTAACGACCCTAAGTTTTTCAATGGAAAATTCCCTTCTTATATCTATGTCATAAAAACACAAAGTAATGAAGTATTAAGTGATAAGTGACCTTTAAACATAATTTTTTCACCCCTATGTTTCGAATTTTAAAAATCCAACATTCACGGTTGTGTTCAAGATAGTTTTTGGAGTCCAATGAAACACAAATAATTTTTGGTGAATAGTAACCTAGCCTTATGAATAGTAACCTACCCTTATGAATAGTAATATGACCCTTATGAGTAGTAAATAAGAGTAACATTACCTATGAATAATAAAATAAAATTTAGACATCATAGAAAGTGACAATTTGACCTTAGTAAACATTTTTGGTATTTTATAAGTCATAAATAATTAATTATAATTAATTAATTAATTTAAAAGAATACTTATTTTCCTGAAATATATTCATAAATTATTGAATAAATAGTTTTTAGATAATTTCATAAAACCCTATGTAATTTTTGAAAGAATTGCAAAATCAGTTTTAATTTTTAAAAGCTGTTTTTTAAGTAAATTATAAATTTAATTAAATATTAAATTAATAATATTTAGAAAATTATTTTTGAAAAATGGACTTCATTTTTGGATTCTACACGTCAAAAAATTGTTGGGGTAAAATTTTGGGATTTTTCTGAGATACTTGAATTTTTGATGAATAGTAGAATACATTAATTTATCTTATAAATACATTTTAATTAAAACCCACTATTCCTGACATCACAAGTGATGTAAGCACCCAAATCCAGAATTCACAAGTCAAATTTACTATTCTTAGAAATCCAAGACTCACTATTCCTTGTCATGGGTGGAATTAATAAACTAATCAATTTTATATTAAGGAAACCCCTCTCCCCTCCACTATAAAAGCAACCCTTCACTCCCTCTTTTCCTCACACCTCTCAAGCTCTATTCCTTCTCCAAATTCTGCCCAAACACCTTCCCTAGCTCATCCCCCACGTCCAAAAGCTTCTGGTCTCATCAAAAGACCAAGCCTAGCTTCCTTAAAGAGGATCTCAAGAGGAGGATTCTAAAGTTAATTTATCTCTCTCTTCTCCTTTAATTTCCTTTCAAGCTCAAGTTCCTTTCTTGATCTCTCTCTATCTATCTTCATCCAAATTGTTATGTAAATACATTATTATATATATACTGTAATATTATGATTGTAATTTTATATTATATCACCCCACACCCTTTCCCCCTTCCTTTTATTTTATTAATGAGAACGTTGTTCATGTGGTGATAATTTATCACCTTCAAAAACAACATGCTCTCTTCTTCCATATATACCTTCAATCTGGTCATGAAACCATTTTTACGGTTGAACCAGAATGTTTTATATGTATTATTTTCTATTTTAAGTTCTGGAAATAACCTATGGCCTTATTACTAAGTTAAATTTTAAAACAAGATCGTTGTGATCCAAAAAACCGCTCAAATTAACCCAAATAACCATCCTTAAATTCTTATCTAACGATTCGGCCACATGGATCTAATATAACTCATTATAAAATAATTCAATCTTCTGTAATATCATTAATTACTTGTAATATCAGTTCTGGATGTTTACCCATGATCTACCCAAACATAAAATTAAGAATACAAGTGGACGGCTCAAGAAAACCATGAAAAAGAACATCCCTGATCAATGTTTTTAAACTCTATAAGTCATCCAAAGGAACATAATATGAAATAATGAAACCAGAATGAACCCTATTAATGTATAAAAGGTTCTGAAATTTATAATTAATGAATATAATGTCATTATACATGACATTAAAGAGAAGGAGGCATTCGAGTACAAGGTAAGGGGAAATCTCGAACCCAATTTTCTTCCTTCGGGTTCTCCCTCTTTCACTCCATTTTTGATATGGTTACTCCTCAAAGATCATTTGTTCATCATTTACTTTACTTTTATGGGTTATACATGTTTGTCACTGGTTTTTATGTCAATCAAAATGTTTTCCAAAAGAACTCTTCTTTCAAGATCTCATCTTTTGCCTCTCATTCAAGGTTGATGGTTCTTAGATCAAGTATGTTGTTCCCTCTTTCTTTTGGAACCCAAAGCTTATGAATGTGTTATTATGAGATGAAACCCATTACTTTCCATGGGTTACATATGTACATGTTTGATATGTGTTCTATGTGTCAAGCATGATAATGATAATGTTATGATGTGACAGGTGCGCCCGGAATTATATAGCGCTCCAATGCATTGGGTAAAGTGATGAATCTCATGGGTAAATGTGAAATGATGTGTGAACATGATGCTATATTTGTTCACAAGTATGTATGGTAGTTAACCACTAAGACATTATGTTTCATTTTTATGCTTTTCCACATTTCATGTTTATTGTTTATGCTCCTCTCATGTTCAAGATCTTCTTCCAATGTCATGATTATGCTCACCCCATGCTATATTGTTCTTATCTATCCTCTTACTAGGCTTTTATCTCACCCCTTTTGATGTATATACTCAGGTGGCTACATGTACTAAGGAGAGGACAAGTGCTACTAAGAAGCTATAGAAGAAGAGATTAAAAGAATTTTTATGCTTGATGTTGTACTTGTTATGTGTAGTCCTATTTTTTCCAAGACACTAAACCTCTGGATTCTCCATGTGTAATACTATTATGTTGTTTATCTTTGAAATGATTTAATAGTAATGTACGAAAAGGACGGGTCTCTATTGTTGGTATCAGAGGAAAGTTTTAGTTAATATGGGACTTAGGATTAGTGAACCCTAAAGAAAACCTCTAGCATGAGACTAAGTACAAATATGCACACAATGATATTTACCTAGGGATCCCATATGTTATGTTTTTGGTATAATTGTTTAAAAGGATAAGTTATTCATGACTTGTTTACTTATGTTTTGTTCTAACCTTTTCTATTTTAGAAAATGGTGGGAACCAGGAGAAATCAGGCCAACAACTCTTGCGAAGGACAATGCAACGATTGCCTGAACGACGTCCCCAATGATTTTGGAGGTGGAGTTCAAAACTTCATGGCGATGATTACCCAATTATCATGGGTTATGAATAATACCCATAATAATGGGGAACTTCCTCCTTCACCAAAGAGGGAGCAGCTAGCTATCGAATGTTTTATGCGGCAACGACCACCGACATTTTGTGGATCTTCTGATCCACTAGTTGCGGAACAGTGGGTCAACTCCATGGAGAAGATATTTTCTGTTCTTAACTGTTCCAAGACGGAGAAGGTGACTCTAGTCGTTTATTGTCTAGATGGACAAGCTGATCAATGGTGGGCTTTGATTAAGAACACCAAGCCAAGGGAGGAAATTGAAGAGATGGAATGGGAAGACTTTAAGATAATGTTTCTTAATAAGTACTTCCCAAGAACTCTTCGCACGAAGATGGAGAGGGAATTCATAGAGCTCAAGAAAAAAGAAGGAGAATCTGTCACAACCTATGAAGAAAATTTAACAAGGCTCGCAAGGTATGCTTCGGGTTTTGTTATCAATAATGATAGCAGAATTGATAGATTCTTTAGTGGATTAAAACCACATCTTCGAAAAGCTCTTGCAATTCGAGACTTTGGGAGTTATGGAGAAGTTTTTCGGTGTGCTCTCAAAGTGGAGATGGAGTTTGGAGAATGGTCCCATGGCTATGGTGATAAGAAAAGAAATATGGAGTTTCAAGCTGGTGGATCTAGTGATAAATATGGGAAGAAAACACAACGACCCACTTGCCAAAAATGTGGGAAGTTGCACAATGGGAACTGCCTCAAAGGGACGGGGAAATGCTTCAAGTGTGGGAAAGAAGGACACCTAGCTCACGAGTGTCGAAGACACATGAAAAGGAAGGATAATGTAGTCGATGAAAGGAGAGAACCACTTGTGGTTCAATCATACAACTGTAAGGAGCTAGGGCACTATTCAAACCAGTGCACTAATCCTCGAGCTTTCGAGGGTAATCAGCACCAACAACCACCAAAGCCAAAGGAACAAGGGAAGGCTTATTCCATCACTATTGCGGAGGAGGAACATGATAATGAAGTCGTACAAGGTACACTTCCTATTCACTCAAGAATGGAAAAAGCCTTATTTGATTCTGGTTCTACGCATTCCTTTATGTCTTGCAAGTTTTCTAGAACTATAGAATCGATGCCCCGAAACCTTGAAGTATAGATATTTGTAAAAACACCAAGTGGTGCAATCATTGCAACCCAAGTGTTTGATTCTCCTCCTATTGACGTATGTGGGAAGATTCTTCCGGAAAATCTCATAATACTTCCCTTGGTGTAATTCAACGCTATAATAGGAATGGATTAGCTCTCGTTATATAGAGCACATATCAACTGTCGGGAAAAGGAAATATATTTTCATATTCCGAACCATCCCATGCTCCTCTACAAATGCAAGTAAGATCATGAATATCCTTTGAGAAATCCTTCAATGGTGTGGGTGATGATTCCCTATGAAGAAGCATACCTCTCCCAAATGATTGAGTCAAAGGAAAGATCCAATCTTGAGGAAATGCACATCGTAAGGGAATACGGCGATGTATTTCCTGAAGAGTTACCCGTAATTCCCCCAGATCGTGAGGTAGAGTTCTCAATTGAACTCATACCCGGATCTACTCCTATCTCGAAGTGCCCCTATAGGATGGCTCCTATCGAACTGGAGGAGTTAAAGAAGCAGCTACAAGAGCATCTAGACAAAGGGTTCATATTCCCGAGTGCATCACCTTGGGGTGCGCCAGTGCTCTTTGTGAAGAAGAAGGATGGTACCATGCGGCTGTGTATCGATTATCGGGAACTCAACAAGATCACCATAAAGAACAAGTATCCTCTCCCAACGATTGATGACTTGTTCGACCAGTTAAGAGGATCTCAATACTTCTCAAAGATGGATCTTCGTTCTGGATATCATCAATTAAAGGTGAAGAAGGAAGATATTTAGAAGACTGCCTTCCATACAAGGAATGGGCACTATGAGTTTTTGGTGATGCCCTTTGGGCTTACTAATTCCCCTGCAATCTTCATGGATTTGATGAATAGAGTCTTTAGACATTTCCTAGACAAATTTGTGGTAGTGTTTATCGATGATATTCTCATCTACTCCAACAGCAAGGAGGAACATGAAGAACATCTAAGACATGTGTTGGAGACATTTAGAAAGGAGAAGTTATACGCCAAGTTCAGAAAGTGTGACTTTTGGATGAATCAAGTCACGTTCTTTGGACATGTGATCACAAGCGTGGGAATTTCTGTGGACCCTTCAAAGACAAAGGTGATTGAGGAATGGCCCAGGCCCTCTAGTGTCACAGAAATCCGTAGTTTTCTTGCATTAGCTGGACGTTTTGTGAGAAACTTCTCAAGATTGTCATGCCCGCTAACTAAGTTAACAAGGAAAAGGGTAAAGTATGTCTAGACGGATGAATATGAGGGAAGCTTCGAGGAGCTAAAGATAAGGCTAATCATTGCTCCTGTACTCACACTACCGAAAAGTGGAGAAAGTTTTGTGATATACAGTGATGCTTCAAAGAAAGGCTTGGGTTGTGTACTCATGCAAAATGATAATGTGATAGCCTACGCCTCATGACAGTTGAAGATCCATTAGCAGAACTACCCGACGCATGATCTAGAGCTGGAAGCCGTGATTTTTGCCATGAAAATCTGGCGGCATTACCTTTATGGTGAGAAGTGTGACATATACACCGACCACAAGAGCCTAAAGTATATATTCACACAAAAGGAGCTCAACATGCGTCAAAGGAGGTGGTTAGAGCTAATCAAGGATTACGATTACTCTATTCACTATCATCCTGGAAAGGTGAACAAGGTAGCTGATGCTCTAAGTAGGAAAGAACCTGCTACTCTATCCATGTTGAGGATTAAAAAATACCCTATCTTCTTGGATATGAAAAGGATGGATTTGGAAATCGTAAGGGCAGGGGATACATCCTACCTTTCCCAAATGATTGCGCAACCATCCATCCAACATAAGATTAAGGAAGCACAAAGGGATGATGTAGAGATACAAAAGAGGGTGAATGCAGTAAAGGAAGGGAAGCTGCAAGAGTTCCATATCGATGATGATGGTGTGATTCGGTTTGGAACGCAGCTTTGTGTGCCTTCATCACCCGGAATAAAGAAGGAGTTATTGGATAATGCACATAGCTCAACTTTCTCTATTCATCCTGGAAGTACCAAGATGTATCATGATCTCCGAGAACACTTCTGGTGGGATAACATGAATAAGGAGATTGCGGAATATATATCAAGGTGCTTGGTATGTCAGCAAGTTAAAGCTAAGTGGCAAAAGTCCAAAGGTATGATGCAACCATTGCCTATACCCATGTGGAAATGGGAAAATGTTACTATGGACTTTTTCATGGATCTTCCGAAAACATCAAGAGGAAATAATGCGATATGGGTTGTGGTTGACCGACTCACCAAGACTGCCCATTTTATGGCCATTCGGGAAGACCTCTCACTTGAACAACATGCAAGTATATATGTGAAGGAAGTAGTGAGATTTCACGGTGTTCCACTCTCGATTGTCTCTGACCGTGATCCAAGGATCACTTCTAAATTCTGGAGGACCCTTCAACATGCTTTGAGTACTGAATTAAATTTTAGCACGGCCTATCACCCCCAAACTGATGGCCAGTCTGAAAGGACTATTCAGACACTTGAAGATATGTTAAGATCCTACTCTCTTGAATTCAAAGGTGGTTGGGATCAACATATCCCATTGGTTGAGTTCTCATACAACAATAGCTTCCACTTGAGTATTCAGATGGCTCCGTATGATGCTCTTTATGGGAAGCGATTTAGAACTTCAACCTGTTGGGATGAAGTTGGAGAACGAAAGCTACTTGGTCCCGATCTTGTTCAAGAGATGACAGAGAAGGTTCAAGTCATCCAGAAACACATCAAAGCTGCTCAAAGTCGGCAAAAGAGCTATGCTGACAATCGTCGAAGGGAATTTGAGTTCGACGTTGGAGATAAAGTCTTCCTTCAAATATCTCCATGGAAGAGAGTCATGTGATTCGGGAAGAAAGGGAAGCTAAGCCCAAGGTACATTGGCCCCTTTGAGATCCTTGATCGTATAGAAGTCGTGGCCTATCGTCTGGAACTTCCACTAAATATGGCTCAAGTTCATGATGTGTTTCACGTATCACTACTGAGGAAGTACATTCCAGACCCCTCACATGTACTAAACTCAGAGGTGGTACAGTAGGAAGATGATCTCTTATATGAGGAGCAGCCGGTAAGAATTTTGGACCGAAGTGATAAGGTTCTACGCAACAAGACAACCCGCCTTGTCAAAGTGCTGTGGAGGAACCAAAAGTTTGAGGAAGCAACATGGGAACTGGAAGAGGCAATGAAGGATACGTACCCTTACCTGTTTGTGTAAAGTGAAATTTTGGGGGTGAAATTTCTTAAGGGGGGAAGAATGTAACGACCCAAAGATTTTCAATGGAAAATTCCCTTCGTATATCTATGTCATAAAAACACAAAGTAATGAACTACTAAGTGATAAGTGACCTTTAAACATAATTTTTTCACCCCTATGTTTCGAATTTTAAAAATCCAACATTCACGGTTGTGTTCAAGATAGTTTTTGGAGTCCAATGAAACACAAATAATTTTTGGTGAATAGTAACCTACCCTTATGAATAGTAACCTACCATTATGAATAGTAATATGACCCTTATGAATAGTAAATAAGAGTAAAATTACCTATGAATAATAAAATAAAATTTAGACATCATAGAAAATGACAATTTGACCTTAGTAAACATTTTTTGTATTTTATAAGTCATAAATAAATAATTATAATTAATTAATTAATTTAAAAGAATACTTATTTTCCTGATATATATTCATAAATTATTGAATCAATAGTTTTTAGAGAATTTCATAAGACCCTAAGTAATTTTTGAAATAATTGCAAAATCAGTTTTAATTTTTAAAAGCTGTTTTTTAAGTAAATTATAATTTTAATTAAATATTAAATTAATAATATTTAGAAAATTATTTTTGAAAAACGGACTTCATTTTTGGATTCTACACGTCAAAAAATGGTTGGGGTAAAATTTTGGGATTTTTCTGAGATACTTGAATTTTTGATGAATAGTAGAATACATTAATTTATCTTATAAATACATTTTAATTAAAACCCACTATTTTTGACATCACAAGTGATGTAAGCACCCAAATCCAGAATTCACAAGTCAAATTTACTATTCTTAGACATCCAAGACTCACTATTACTTGTCATGGGTGGAATTAATAAACTAATCAATTTTATATTAAGGAAACCCCTCTCCCCTCCACTATAAAAGCCACCCTTCACTCCCTCTTTTCCTCACACCTCTCAAGCTCCATGCCATCTCCAAATTCTGCCCAAACACCTTCCCTAGCTCATCCCCCACGTCCAAAATCTTCTGGTCTCATCAAAAGACCAAGCCTAGCTTCCTTAAAGAGGATCTCAAGAGGAGGATTCTAAAGGTAATTTCTCTCTCTCTTCTCCTTTAATTTCCTTTCAAGCTCAAGTTCATTACTTGATCTCTCTCTATCTATCTTCATCCAAATTCTTCTGTAAATCCAGTATTATATATATAATTTAATATTATGATTCTAATTTTATATTATATCTCCCCACACCCTTTCCCCTTCCTTTTATTTTATTAAAGAGAACGTTGTTCATGTGGTGATAATTTATCACCTTCAAAAACAACATGCTCTCTTCTTCCATTTATACCTTCAATCTGGTCATGAAACCATTTTTACGGTTGAACCAGAATGTTTTATATGTATTATGTTCTATTTTAAGTTCTGGAAATAACCTATGGCCTTATTACTAAGTTAAATTTTAAAACAAGATCGTTGTGATCCAAAAACCGCTCAAATTAACCCAAATAACCATCATTAAATTCTTATCTAATGATTCGGCCACATGGATCTAATATAACTCATTATAAAATCATTCAAGATTCTGAAATATCATTAATTACTTGTAATATCAGTTCTGGATGTTTACCGATGATCTACCCAAACATAAAATTATGAATACAAGTGGACCGCTCAAGAAAACCATGAAAAAGAACATCACTGATCAATGTTTTTAAACTCTATAAGTCATCCAAAGGAACATAATATGAAATAATGAAACCAGAATGAATCCTATTAATGTATAAAAGGTTCTGGAATTTCTAATTAATGAATATAATGTCATTATACAGGACATTAAAGAGAAGGAGGAATTCGAGTACAAGGTAAGGGGAAATCTCGAACCCAATTTTCTTCCTTCGGGTTCTCCCTCTTTCACTCCATTTTTTATATGGTTACTACTAAAAGATAATTTGTTCATCATTTACTTTACTTTTCTGGGGTATACATGTTTGTCACTGGTTTTTATGTCCATCAAAATGTTTTCCAAAATAAATCTTCTTTCAAGATCTCATCTTTTGCCTCTCTTTCAAGGTTGATGGTTCTTATATCAAGTATGTTGTTCCCTCTTTCTTTTGGGAACCCAAAGCTTATGAATGTGTTATTATGAGATGAAACACATTCCTTTCCATGGGTTAAGTATGTACATGTTTGATATTTGTTCTATGTGTCAAGCATGATAATGATAATGTTATGATGTGATGGGTGCGCCCGGAATTATATAGCGCAATATGAATGTTTAAATGTGACGGGTGCGCCTGGAATTATATAGCGCTCCAATGCATTGGGTAAAGTGATGAATCTCATGAGTAAATGTGAAATGATGCGTGAACATGATTCTAGCTTTGTTCACAAGTATGTGTGGTAGTTAACCACTAAGACATGATGTTTCATTTTTATGCTTTTCCACATTTCAAGTCTATTGTTTATGCTCCTCTCATGTTCAAGATCTTCTTCCAATGTCATGATTATGCTCACCCCATGATATATTGTTCTTATCTATCCTCTTACTGGGCTTTTAGATCACCCATTTTGATGTATATCCTCAGGTGGCTACATGTACTAAGGAGAGGACAAGTGCTACTAAGAAGCTATAGAAGAAGAGATTAAATGAATTTTTATGCATGATGTTGTACTTGTTATGTGTAGTCCTATTTTTTTCAAGACACTAATCCTATGGATTCTCCATGTGTAATACTATTATGTTTTTTATCTTTGAAATGATGTAATAGTAATGTACGAAAAGGCCGGGTCGCTATAGAATCGGATCAGGTGGTGGATTCCCTATTCAAATAAAAAAATTTGGAAACAAGAATTATGTGGTCCTTTAGATATCCTTAATATTTGCAATCACGTGTGGATGATGACAAGCATGGGGTAGTTCCTTCCCCGCTCTATAAATTATTGTGTTATGCTTAACTCTATTATTTTATTTATCATTAATAAATTTTTTGGGACTATCTTTTCCTGGATCCTAGATAATCATGGTATCATTCCATTTTTCACTTCATAGTCTTACATATTATCATTAATCAATATCTCCCATTTTAACCCTAACAGAACATCGAATTCTAAATATTATTTGGTTTCACTTTCATCATGTAATGAGATGGTATTTCTAGAATATTTTAATGTGTAGTTAATTTTTTGTGGTAGATATTTAAATAAAATATAGAACATCTTTATCCTGGTATTATGTTATATATACCCATTTTATGAGGAATTAAATTGTTTTGTTGAATAATATTTTTCTATACTTCACTAAAAAACTAAGCCAAAAATTTATTTGGCATATATGTGACTAATTTTTGAATATTAATATTGTATTTACTTATGGTCAAAATTGGTATTGTTTAGTTTTTATTAAATATACTATAAAAGGAATATGTTTTTTTCAAAAAAATTGGGTGTATAAGTCTCATGATTTTTTATCATGATATCATTTGGGTCATATCATAACATCCATAATAGGACCACAATAAGGAAAAGTTTTTATAGAAATTAAATAACATTTTATGTATCCATAAATAAAAAATAGTAAAATGAATTAATATTTTCCACCCAAAATGTCATGTCAAATTTGATAACAAAATAAATATATATCCAAAATAATTATATAATTGTATTTTGAGTTGATTATTTTTTTCAATAGTAAAAATTGTGCAGTAATTTCATTCAAATTTCACGGAGATGGATATATTCTAGATTTTATCATCTATATAAAATTAATTTTTTATAATAAAAAAAATAATGAATCTTGTTTGAAATTGTATTCCCATATTCTAGATAATTTATCCGAACTAATATTTTTTAATCTAAATCACTATATGTGACTGAAAACAATGAAAGAGAAATGTAATTTTGAACTATATATATAAATAGAATATTACTTGTTATTTTTTAAATAATTTTCATTGTAGATAGGCCTTTATTCACTACCAAAAACATTAATATGTAATGTTATAACACATATTTTTTCACTCACTCTAAAACATTGTTTTTTTAATTTGTGAATATAAAATATTAAAAATTATCCTAAATGAAAAAAAAAGTTCCTATCATACAATAAAAAATATAAAGGATATAAGTATCTATAAGAACTCTATAATTTTAGATTTTATAATTCATCCATCCATTATCCTTGTAACAACATCCCTACTATACATATGGTAATCCATATTGAACCACACCCAAAATAATTAGCTAAAAATATACAATGATATTTTATCATGAATATAATTCAGTATTATATATCTTTATTGTTAAATAATATCAAAATTATCAATTTTAACTAAAAAATATTCCCATCCAAACTAATAAAAACATTTCATCTTTCAGTTCCCTATAAATAATAAATGAACATCATCCCCAATTTATAGTATGATGATTTTCGAATGACGACCAGGGAATGTAAATAGATAAGTATAATAAAATGACCATATTTATTAATGAGATCCTACAACAAATAAATACAATATTATATATTTCAATTATAGTTATTTCAATCATGTAATGAAATATTAAAATTAAAATATTGAATTCTGCCAAAGGAGTCATTCAAAGGATCTCAAAAATGCTAATAAAATTTTATTTCATAATTAATGATTTATGACACAAGAACCTATTCCATGGATATCCTTAGAAACTAACTTATATGGATATTATTATAAATCTATTAAATTGTGCTTCAATATAATTAAAACCATCAGCCAAAAGATATAATTTTAATATACATTTAGTGACTATTATAATCATATTTTTTAACAATGTAAGGACATGTATTCTGAAATTCGTAATTATAACATGGTAGGAATAACTAACATACCCATACCACTAGAGGGAATCACACTAAAAATGAAAAATTAGAAATTAACATGACCGAAAATATAAAAAAAATTCTGAAATAAGTATGTACCTTTGTTTTTCTATATCATTCATTAAATGTTCAATATTATTTCTATTCTTATCATTCATATTAACTAATATAAACATTCTATAAAGGGGAAAAATTACTAATATGTGAATATACATACCATATTAATAAATTCATAAATGCTAAATTGAATATTCGGGCCCCAAATAACATTATATTGTCTAGGAATCCATATAGATCAATAACTAAACACTATTAATTATATAAAACCTTTATGAAACACTATCAAAATGAATATTCTGAGAATTTAATTATACGAAATTACTAAATTACATGAAATAAAATTATCCAATTATATAAAAAATGGTTTCATCAATTAAAAATGAGATAGAATTAAATATTAAAAAGAGTCCAAAATAATAATTCTTATAATTTACAATACAATAATCTATCTTCTCATGATTTTATGATATAATTGTATATTATTAAGCTATTTCATAAATGGAATTTACCAATTATTCTAATTTATATGTCATTATACTGTCACTAAAATAGAAAAAAGAATCACCTATTTTTTATATTACAGTATTGAATAAAACCTAATTAGCTCATGGCTCTCTATAAATCACAAACTAATATAGTGAGAAATTTAAAATATTAATCTATCCAAATAACATAAAAAAAATATTTTTTAAAATTTTATAATAACTTCTAAAAAAATCTCATACTGATGATTCATCAAAATATATTTACTCCCAAACTATTATGAATAAAATAGGGAGTCACATTTATTGAAAATATCTGATGAATTCCAAGATCATATCAAATGTTTTATAATTAAAATACATTATTCTCTATTAGTTTTATGTGGATATAATCATACTCATGTGATGTAATTGTAAATGAAATGTTTATATGCTCACCATATTTTCGAATATGACCATTTTACAACACCATTTTTCTAATATTAACTCCATTGTATTCAATAAACAAATACAATCTCACCTATCTCATCAGAATCACAAATAGGGCATATATCCCCACATTACCTACCACTATTATAATCAAAAATATCAATGGGAATCATTATTATATAAGGAATTCAAAAGATGTAAAATCAATTTAGGAAATAACGTGAAATAAAAAACAAATAAAAAATATACTAAATGGAATAGAGAAAGGTCAATTGTTGAGTTCCCATATTTTAGTTAAAATAACATGAGGTTAATCATATCTCTTCATTGACTCCCAAAACCCATCTCAAAAAATATTAGTAAAATCATTTGTATATATATATATATATTAATTAAGCCTCATAAATATAACTATATACTAAAAACTTGTCAAATCAAGAGTTGAAGCTAATTTATATTCTCCACAATTGATGATTCTAATATAGAAATAGTGGGGAAAATATTAAGAATTAAAATAATGGTACATCATTCAAAAAATGTTTACAAAATGATTTAATTATCATCATGATCAACCATAAATGAAATTATAATAACTATATAATAATAAATTACATCTTTTATACCAAATTTATTTTTCATTTATTTTATAGTTTATATTCAATAAGAATTAGTAATTTATATTAATCTCCACATATGATGAAATTAGATTGTCTCAGATGAAATCAATAAGGTTGCTCATTATTTTTCTTCTAAATAGTTTCCCAACAAAAAACCATTATCTATATAAATCACAACATGATAACATATATACCATATAAAATCATAAAAATATTATAAAAATAATCATCTATGAATTTTATCTATCATTGACTATAAATTCATAATTTTCTACACCTTATGTCTATGTTCCCTAACATGATATCTGGATATATTCTTCCTCCTATAATAATATACATGATTTATTAATAAAAAACATTACATGTTTATGAATTTGATTTAAAATTAAATGATCAGATGAAAATCAATAAAATATTAACCACATTGAATCCCCTCCTTGGTGATGTAACAATGTATATACATGATCTCAACATGAAATTATAAAAATATTTTTATGATAAAAGACTATAATTGATGTATCCACACACATTCCATGTGTGAAGAATTATGATTTTGGTCTAAATTTCTCCCACCAATAGAAAAACATAATTGAAAATATAAATATTAAAATATATAATATTAATTTTATATAAAAATAGATTAAAATTCATAAATCTATATAGTAAAATTCAATAAGATATATCTATTTTCATAAAAATGTAATTGCTTCAGCATATAAAGAATAAAGGAAGTCTGAAGTCATAATTATTGACAAAAAATGAAATCTTACTTGGAGTAGAGCCTAAACAAACTAGAAATAAATTACTCTCATAAATAAAACATTTTAAATGACATCTTAGTTATAAAAGCTATTATATTTTAACACATAAGAAAAACATATATATTTGAAAGAAATTTAATATGAAATAATTATTAATATCATCATCCATGATAATGAGAATATAACCATATGAAAGATGTTACTATATACATGCCAGGAACAAGGATAGTAAACCACTCCAACACCTAAATCCCACAAAACTCATTTTATTATTATATTATAGTCAAAACATAAAAATTCCAATATCCTAATTTTTTGTAATTTCATAAAAATATTTATATAAATATATTAAAAATACCTAAATAAGATCATATTTTTATTATCCCCCAAATAATAAATGATATTAAAATATAATGCCTAACCTTTCACATAAAATATTTAATTGAAAATTTTTTATAATTGGATGAGAAATATTGTTAAACACTTATTATTTTTTATATATATAGCATATAATAAATACCTCACTGAAAATTTTGAAATAATGAATCTGCATATTTATTATGTTGTCATGTCATCCAAAAAAAATTATATTGGTACCAAGAAACTATCTAGAACTATAATGGAATCATTATAATCTTTCAAATATTATGAAATATTAGAATATAAAACTATTGATCCAGCACTAAATAATATTTTAGATTATCGATGATGAGTATAGTTATCTACTAATTAAAAGTTCTATTTATAAGTATAATTATAAGAATCCTATGATCAAGTTGGTATTGTATATATGATGAAAAAATTAAACTATAAATTGATTCATCCTATAATGAACATTTACAAGTAAATTTATTACAGGTATTTTTATGATGTAAAACAAGGATCATGTTCATAGAGATTTTTGTAGGAAACATAAAAAAGAAAAAATTATATTCATAATGATGTATCCAGTTCATCAACAAAATTAAATCCATATTATAAAAAAGTATAAGGCTTTTAATCTCTTAAAGAGTTTTAAAACATATCAATATAAGTATGACATCATCAATGTGATAGTGTAAATTCATCACCATGATAATTCCTTGTTGTTACAATTAATATGCCTTAAATCAAGAAAATATTGTGATTAACATGAGTAAAATATTTTCTATAAAACATAAATTAATAAACATCCTTTAATATATTTCCCAACAATCAATTTATATTAAATCATTAAATAATTTTCATGTGAGATAGTATTCCATGGATATGTAGTCTATATACATTACTGATATTGTATTATCTTGTTTGGTGTTTAGTTAAGAAGTTATGTAACCAATCATACATTCTTAATATGAAAATGATGTAATTATAATTCATTGATGAGAGTGATTTAATTTGGTGACTTTATGTGTTTAATAACATATTTTTTTCATAGTGAACATGAATTCATAATAATATTATACATAGATGATATGATAACTAATAATCTACTATGTGTACATTATAGTAAGAAATTTAGAAACTTTTTCTTGTATTATTGTATTAATAATAGATGAAATTTTAAGGTATCATAGGTTAACTGATAATAACATACATAAATATTTAATATTATTATATTAATATTCAATTAATATCACAATAATAAATTTTAGAGGATTACAATGGTTTAGTGTATATAAATACTATGTATATAATAATTTTTTCATAAAATATCTTCAACATATCAAGAGAAGAATATATAGACAACCATTGATATTATAAATTTCATAAAAAAAATGTTCTTCCTAACATGGTCAAAATGAAATGAAATAAAAGTGTTATTTCATATGATATATAACACCCCTATATTTTAAAAGAATAAAATTTTGTTTTATAGATTAATGACACAACACACTGAGAATAAGTTGAAATATAATAACCCAAGAAATATTCCTATTTTTATTTTTATAAATATATAATCTCATCAATGCTTGTGGTACAAAAAACCCCAAGATATTTATGTTTAGTAATATATTCAACATGAAGCACTAAGCACAAATGAATCACTACATAAAAAATTGTTATATCCATGTTGTTTATTAGTAAATTATTAATAGTATTAACTAAATTATGGAATATTTTTGAATATATGTATAGTAAATAATTAGTCAATATTTTACTAAAGTAAATTTTTATTAAAAAAAAATTCTTTAAAAATTATTTTTTTATGAAAAACTTATAATAATTAATTTTTGGATAATATTTATATTTTTTATTATAAAATAAATAAAATTATTATAATAAAAATTTGAAAATTTATTTTTTTAGAAATATTATAATTAATATAAAATTATTGTTTATTCAGTGAGGAGTGAAATGTATTTATTTCTTAAAATATGTCATTTTATTTTTATAAATTATTTAATTAAAATTAAAAATATTATTGTGAATAAAAATCTATGTAACATAATAATTTTTTATTTATTTTTTAACCAATTAATTAAATTTGAATTTACATTATGATTTTATTTTATTATACCAAAATGTAGGGGTTCAAAAATAAATTTTTCTAAAAACTATATTAAATATCATAATATTTATCTAATTCAGTTAATTAAAATATTTTTTTGCGGAATTTTATATATGAAGATTATATATTATATATCAAAACATTTTAATTTAATATTATACAAGGATTATTATAACGTATATAGTAAATATAAGAACAAGTTGACAATTATAATGTACTTATCAAAATACATTTTTTAATCATGTCTATTAATTTTTTTTGAATTTTATTTTTTCCACAATAATAAAATTTATATGATAAAATAAAGTACATTTCTTGAATTATCATCTAAAATGTAAATTTGGGATATAAATGAATTATCATTGGTAAAATTATAATGAAATTTGTATAATTGACAAAAAAAATCCTAAATACTATTGGTTTGACATATTTCAACCATGCCACCTCTAACATTGAAAAATAAGCCATTTCCAAATGTTTTGACATATCGAAAATGTGATAGTAGTCATTTATTTTTAAAAAATCTAATTATGTTCTCTTTACCATATATAAATGGCCATTTTAGCACCCCAGATTTAATGTAACCCTTCATTTAGGTATATTTTGTTAAAAGTGAGTTTACGGTACATATGGGAAGGTTTGGGAACATTTTGTAATGTTTCCGTGGGGTTTTATAAAAGTTCATGGATTGATCAACATTTGGTCAAACCATGAAACTCTTATAGTTAATCATCTTTATTGAGATGAAGGCTATGGGGAAAGCACATTGGTTGTGCATATATTTTCTAAACTGTGTCGAAGCCAAGGGGAAACTATGAAACTTGATACACTGGGATTTGTCATGGCTGGAACATAGTTTGGAAACTGTGCAATCCAACCATTTGGGGGTCAATGCTCGAGGAAATAGTTGTCACACTGTTTGTGCACATTTTTAATAACATTTTGACTAACTTAGTACGGTTTAAGAACTATATCCAAAGAACATGGAACGATGTTTGTTTAATGTTTTATTGCCTAATTTTTTCCCAAAATAGCCCAAACTGAGGATTTTTTCCTCTCAAAGGCTAAAGAACCTATCACTATCATTGTTCAAGATACCTTGAGGAGTTTGTTGGGGGATTGAAGCCAATAAATCATGGGGAAAATATTTATGGATGGATTTTGATGATTCAAAATATTTTTTTGATTTTAAGTTCTATTCTTTTCCATCATCATAAATCCAAATATTTATGGATTCAATATTGAATCCTATATTTATAACATCAAGACATAGTTTTAATTTTTTTTCATTGTATATGACTATGAAATTATTGTGCACTTCATGTTATAACCCTCTTTTGTTATGGATTGTGAGATGTTGGTTGAATTGTGGAATTTTGTAAAATTAGTCATTAAATGTGCCTTACATTCTTGATTTTATAATACGGAATTTTTAATGTAGATTTTTTATATTTTGGTAATATGGCTCGATAGAGTAGTTTTCAATTAAAATATTTTTTTATTAAAATTTAGAGAATTGGTCATAGAAAAGTGGTTCAATAGATGGTGGTTTTACTGAAATTGGTTTTTGGAATTGGTTTTTGGCATAATGGTTTTGTGTTTTCATGGTAATTCTATCTGATAAGGGAAATGAATATTCCCCATCATTAGTGGGATTTATATGTTTCAGGGATACTCCCCATCAAATGGATTATTATGTGATGACTTAGTGAAATAATTAATAACCAATCATGGGTATTGGGATTATTAGGCTGAATGCATGGTTGGTTGTGTGGATTTGTATAGTGGAATTGATTATTCTAAATTGAACATCTAAAATGGATTTAAATAATTGCTTTTTTTGTTTTCCTTAATTAAACATCTTTTATTCAAAATCTGTTGGATTCGAAAATTTTTTATACTCTAATATAATCTAATTTAGATTTTTTTATAAAAAAATTTATATGAATGTGATAAGATGTTATATACTAATGGTAGGTGTGGGGAAGTCATTAGGGGAAAATCTATTATGTTTCTTTACTCACCCTTTCTTCGGAACATTTTTTATTTCAAAATGTTTTTTATCAAGACATGAGAAAATGTAATGTATCAATCATCTCATTTGGAAGCTCATGATACATTGATTGGATTTGGAGTTAGATCATGGATTTTTTTTCTTTAGAGTCTTGATATAGGATAGTTATATATTCTTCTATGTATAATGATATTTAGTCATTCACTATTGTAAATGGTTTTAGTTTTATTTTGATAAATGAAATGTAGAGTTTTAATTCATTGTTATCAATCATCATACAATTGTATTTTTGTTATATCTTGTTTGGTTAGTTGTTTTTTATTAATGGTAAAAAAAATCCCCCACATCTATTGAAGCCCTTCGATATTTATTTTCCGCATTTAGAATCTACAAGATGTCACTTATGGCCAGATAAAATTCCAAAACCTTCTTAGGAGAATGAAAATAATATGGACATTACATGTGTTATTAATTATTTTTGTCCAAAAAAAGTCTACTTGAGGTAGAAGGTATAAACATGGTCTTTTATTTTTCAAACAAGATATGTACTTTTTTATTGTTCATTGACTTTGTATTGGTTTTATGTCATGTAGTTATATTAATTATGGTCTATTCCTTGTGATTGGATCATAGAAAAGATTAGTATTTTCAGGACTTGAAATTTATAACCTAAAATGAATTATTTAGACATTATAGGTTTAACTTCATGTTTCCAAGTAGATGGTCACATTGTTGTTTTGAAGACTCTTTGAAGATTTGGAATCTCATTTTCATGGGATCAACCTATAAGATGAGTATGACACACATTAGAGGAATGATTTTTCACTAATATTTCTTAATTTTTATTTAGTAATTATTTATAAATTTGGTGAGGAATTGTTTATATTTCGAAATAGTTTATTTTTTATTCAAATTTCATACTTTGAAAAATATCATGGTTATTGTGTTTTGGAAATGGATTGTTTCATAAATACAATAGATATTTTCCAAAAATAGTTTAACCTATAAACTTTTTATTTTTGAATGAAATATTTTGATGATATAATTCTTTAGAATTTGAAATTTGTTACACCATTGGTAAATATATTTTCTTTCTTTTGGTGTTTGAATTTTTAGAAAATGAAAATTGATAGACATCGTATAATCTAACAATAATAATATACTAAGAATGTGGATTTACCCGAGCCATAGGTGAACCAGAATATAGTTTAGAGTATAGTCTAATAATTTCAACATGTGGATAGAGGGAATATAAGGGATAATCCAAGGGAAGTAAACAATTCCATCCAACCCCATAAATAGAATCCAACCATCTGTATAGTTTATTTTGATCGAAGAAGGTGGATGTGTTTCTAAACATGATTAATGGAATCTTCAAATTCCTTATCACACCAAAAAATATAATTATCAAAAAGGTGACTTACATGCTGGATGATCATTCAAGCTATTTCTTGGATTAAGTAGTTTTGGTTAAATCAGACCAATGAATTTCATGGGAGGATATTGAAGAATTTTTTAACAAAAAAATCTATCTTCATATCATTATATTTCAAAAAAAATCTTATTCAACAAGAAGCGAGAAAATTATTATGTCACAGTGTATGAAGAGAAATTCATTAATTTTTTATTCTTGGCACTCGAGGTTGCCACTAGTTAATCCTTGGATGCGTGCATATTTGAATTGGGGAAGAGGTATGATATTCTCTAAAAGAATGATGTTATCGGTATTATCGATTATACAAAAACAAAGAATTCGGAGAAAGTGGAAAAATGTATATATTAAGGGTTGTTTTAGGAGGTTGTTTTTTCATACCCATAGGAAATGGTGGAAACTCTAATTCTGGGAGAAAGTGGAAGAAATACTGTAATTTAGAAGGTGGAGTGAAGTATAGAATCAAATGACCAGATTAGTGAATCCTTCTCCCAAACCAAAGAGAAATACTAGACGTTTCAATGTTGTTCATTCGACCACATCATGTGCCAGTGTATGGTACCACCAAGATCATGGTAAACATATAATCATATAGATAATATTCAATGGAATCATCATAGCACTACATGTTCATTTGTTCATTACACTAATTAGATGTTTTAGATGTCTTATGATTCGATGGGATGAGGGAAGCAGAATAACTATAGTCAACAGAATAGTGCTACCATCAGAGATTTTAGGAATACCAGGACTCTTCATCATGGGAAATTTGAACAAGGAATGTAGTGATGTATCAATTTTTTAGAGTTTAGCAGGTTATTGTAGATTACCAGTCTTGACTATTGACCATGAGAGGTATGATTCTTTATGATTATACCATCATGAAATTGTTTTCTGATTCTAGTGCTTACCATTTAATTATTTCTTCATTATTTTTTGATGCACTGAGTTTAAATGTTTAGATGATTCATTTAGTGATAAAACATCAAACTTCACTTGATCAAAGAGTGTGTTAATCCGTGGGGTGTAAATCATGTTCTAGAACTATTGATTAAACTTATATGAAATTATATTTACTTATACATGAGATGGATGTTTTTAAAATTATCTATGGTATGCATTGGATGAAAATGACAAAGGATTACATAGAATATTATACTCAAATGGCCAGTTTCACAATTGATGATGAAATTAGGCATCTCTTTCGAGCAGACCAAAATATAAAGGAGAGTGCAACAGTATTGTTTGCTCCATTTTTTGGAAACATATCATAAAATTTGGTAGTGTTGTATTTGGAATAGATGAAATATATTACGGATAGAGATCTTCTATTAGCGGATGTTCAATTTATCGTTGTTTTACCTGAGAATTACTGAGGTTTAACACATATAAGGTAACTATATATTATGATTGATATCGTTTAAAAGAACATATGTCGCTCCCTTTCATCATATAGGTTACAACTTAAATAATTTATATAATTTAATGTTCAGTTTTATGAACTTGAAATAAATGGATTCATTTAGCCTCACGTGTCTATGTGGGAATCATATGTCTTATTTTTGAAAAATTAGAATGATACTCTTTAGCACTATGTGGATTATTATAAGCTTTTGAACGTTATGATATATAATTATAATCTAATTATAGGCATTGATTTTATTTTTTATCAATTAAAATGAGATCAGTAGTTCTTTAACATTTACCCATGATCATGAAATCACAAATTATGGGTTCAGATTGAGGATATTATGAAGACAAATTTCAATGGAATATATGAGCATTATGAATATATTGTGATGACTTTTGGCCTTAGGAATGCACCATAAGACATTATGTAATTGATGAATCATTTTTTTTAAAAATATCTATATTCAACTATGGTGGTGTTTATGGATTACATACAAGTATAATCAAGGAAAAGTGTTGAGCGTTACCAACACATGGAGACAATGTTGGGAATCTTGAGGGATCATTATTTTTATGCAAAATAATCAAAGTAAATTTTTGATACAATAGTTATGATTTATTTTCCATTTAATATATAAAAAATTAATTTCTATGGATATATAAGATATATAGGTTGTCATCTCTTGATACATCTAAATAATGTCTTTTAGATATAGATATTGCATCATCTAGATATTTATTAATGATGTTTTGTTCCTGATTTTTTATGACTAGATTTTCTTATGAAATTTTTGACAAAGGATATTGTTATATTCTAATTGAATGAGGAATTTATTATATATTTTTATGATTATATTGTTTTCTTTACATCAACAGTTATATATTGATTTTTCAGAATCAGGATAATTTTACGTGATTTATTAGGATGAATTTAGATTAGAGCTGGGATGTGTTGTAATTACAGGAGATCATGTTATTGCTTATTGCTCGTGGTAGTTATTATTTAATGAGAAGAACTACCCAATCAAAGATTACGATTAATATGATTTATTCCATTCCTTGAATACAGTACATTATTAAATTGTCGGTGAAAAAATTATTTATTTCACGGATCGTCATAGATTATATAATATATTCAGACAATGGGATATAATATTGAGAAAAAGTTGATGGGTCTAGTATATCAAATTATTTGACATCTAATTGATGTATAAACTCATTAGAAAAATTTTTGTGGAAGATTCATTGATTATAATATTTTGTACTCAGTTGTTATGTGAATAATTAGATTAGTGGTGGTTGATGTTGGTCCAATCCAACATGCACATGGAATGTGTAATCATATGTGATTTTGTAGTTTTCGATCCATTTTCACTGATTCATGATATCAAAAAAAGTTAAAAAAGTTCATAGGTGTGTTTTATAATGTTTGGAAATGATGTAAAAACACACTAATGTGGAGACCATTGAGTGGTGGATGCTGGATGGGAGTTCTGTGTTGTGGTAACAAAATCAGATGGTCATACCTATGGAATGTCATTAACAACAACTTATTTCAGACCACCATTCAAGATGGGTGGAACATACTATAATAAAAAATATAAATAATGATTTGGAAGCATAGATTTGTTTTATCGATATGAAAAGGAAAATGTCTATGTTTTTTTTCTAGATTCTAAACCTGTTAGCAGGTTATGGAAATGTATTAGCGACCAACATGTATGTTGTAGTATGTACATATACATGTTTTTTAATAATAACAGATTGTGATGTATTTTTAAATAGGTCTCCCATGAATGGTTTGAAGAAATGATTCTAATTGGGAAATAGTGGATCATCTAACCAAGTGGGATTATTTCATTACAGTCCATGAATCTCATACAGTGGAGGAATTTTTAAATAAAAAAATATCAGAGAAGTGGTAAAGAGGCATGATGTACCAGCTTTGATAGTGTTTGAAATAGACCTTAGTTTTATGACTCATTTTTTTTAAATAATTATTAAAAACCCATGGGGCTCAGTTGACTGTGATAATAGAATATCACCCTCAGACGAATCGGTAATATGAAATGAAAATAAAAAAATATTAATGCATGTTGAGGGATTTCATAATGGATTTTTTTCTCATTATAATATATAGTGTTGTTAGTAGAGTTATCATATAACAATAGTTACCAGGCCTTGATACACATAGTACATTTTAATCATTGTATCAATGTCCTTGTTGGGATCTACATTGTTGGGTGGAAATAAGTGATAATTAACAAGTTAGGTCGAACCATTTATGTTAAACAACATATAATATTCAATTCATCATGAAACGGATGTAGACAATTCATATTCATTCTAAATCTTATGTAGAGCATCATTGAAAAATATTATCTTTTGAATAGATTGATAATTTTTTCATTGGGGACTCTGCAAGGTATGGACATTGATGATTTGGGAATAATGGAACGTTATTCTATATTTACATAGGTCCTTCTATGATACTATATTGGGTTAGTGAGGTGGAATATGGTTTGGAATTTATACCATGGTTCAGTGTATTACATGATGTTTTCAAATGTCATAGTTGAAAATATATCAACATGATCCAAACCATGTATTTCAATAAGACCATCATGAACTAGAGTTATATGATTCTTTGGTGATCATTCTGTTGTGGGTTGTGGATAGGAAAGGGATGGAATTTCATTGAAAAATACATCATCCTTAAACATGTTTTGTGGAAACATGGTCGAATTTATGAAGAGAAATTTTAATGAGGGATGGAAATAAGATGGTAATGCTAGAAATATTTTACAAAAATGATGGATTTATTCATTTTGAGGACGTAAATTCTAATGGTGGGGATATTGTTGAACTACTTGTTTTAATTAAGAAGCCCTTCATTTAATTATTATATGTATAGAAAGTGTTTGGGTGACATTTTGGGATGTTTTGGAACCTTCTGGAATGTTTATGTTATTTTTCTATAGTGGAATAGATTGAGAAGAGTTTTTAAAAACCATGATACTCTTACAAGAAACACTGCATACTGAGATAGAGGCTAAGGGGAATCTTCACTGGTTGTGAACAATTTTTCCAAATCACGAATCAGACTATGAGAAATAGTGCAACATGAGTCAGTGTGATTTTTAAGGGCTATCACTTTTTTTGAATGTGTGTAAACCACTTCATGCCATTCAACCTTTGAAGTAGTATGTGACTCATGGTTAGTGTGTAGTTTTCTTAACTGTGAGACTAACCATTCACTGTTTAAAAACTAGATACATAAAAATTGGATCGAGGTTAGTTTATTGTTTCAATTCCTTATTTTTCATCAAGTCAACATAAATTGGATTTCTTTCAACTGAAATGTTGGAGAACCTCTCCCCATTATATTTGAAATAGTCTGGTGTTTTCCCTTGGGGTTTCAAATAATTATTTTCATAGGGATGATATCTAAGGTGGGTTTTTGAATATTCAACTTTTGTTCATTGGTGTTTATGTTCTATTATTCATCGTCATCATAATGCTAAGGTTAGATGGATTCACTTTTTACAAATATATTTAGAACATGATTTATTATATTCATATTTATTAATTTTGTCGGATTTAGAAATGATTTTATTTTTCAAATAATGGTATAACCCTCTTAAGGGATGGTCTATGAGTTCTAGGTGGAAATGTGTAAAATTCATTGTGTAATGATCATTTATTTATATATTTTAATATATAGATTTTAATATTTTGAATTTATTGATTTTATTAATATGTATTAATTCATAATTGTCAATAAAAATATGGTTTAATTTAAATATATTGAATTGGTTGTTGAAAATTTGGTTTCAATAAAAAGTAGTTTTATTGAAATTGTAGTTTTTGAACTTGGATGTTGCATGATGGTTGTGTGTATTCTTGTGTATTCAGAAAAGATTAGGTTATGCAGTCACCCCCACCTGTAGTGCGATGGATAATGGTTAGGTCTCCCCCATCAAAGGGTTTATTATTTGATGTCTTTGTGAAAGGATGACTCATCAATCATGAGTATAGGGAGGTAAAGCTTTGAGAAATAGTTGGTTATGATGATATATAGAATGGAATGGGTAATACCAAATGGAACAAATAAAATTATTTTATTCAATGATTTATTTTTTTACATGTATCATGACATTTGTTTCATAACTGTTTGACATGTCAATTTTCAACATTTTGATATAAATTTTATTAGAAAAAATTTAATATATTTTTTTTTTGTTAATTAGATAACATGTTTTACACTGGTTGATGTTGTAGTGAATTCAATGGGGGCAGATCTATTGAGTTACATTAATCACCCATCTATTAAGTCATCGATGTTTTTTTAGATGTTGTTTATGGGGACATTGGAAAATGTAATTTATCACACATCTCGAGTGGTACTTTAGGACACTTGGAAATGATTTAGAGCTGGAGCATGGAGATGGTGTTTGTGGAGTCTTGATTTTTGAAAGCGTTATTATCATTTTTGTATATTGATATTTTAGTCTTCCCCTATGGTACTTGGATTTAGTTTGACTTTGATAAATGAAATGTTTATTTGTACTTCATTTTTCTCATGTACCATACTGTGGTTTTCATGGTTATGGATTGTTTGGTTAGTTGTATTATTCTTAAAGGAAAAATTATCTACCATATTTATTGAATAAATTGTCATTTATCTTATGCTTTTTTAATCATGGGGTTGTCAATTAAAGCCATGTACTGTTCCATCTCCTTGTCAAGACAATGAGAAGAAGGGGGATGATAATGTACCCTCTCTCCTCTCTACATCAGACAATGAGACATCTTGGGTTTGAAAAATAAAAACCAAATTTCATCCCTTCATCCATTTGATCATCCCTAAATACTTGGTTTTTTATGAATGTAGATTGAGGAAGGTTTTAGTGATAATTTATGGAGTATGCTGAAAGAACATGTAAGGTTTTTTCAATGTGTGTCTTGATTTAATTTTATTCTCCACATTATTCAATTATTATTAAACCATGATCATAAAATAAACATAGTATGCTACATATACTATGATATTGTTGTAATAATGGAATAACCTGAAAGAATCTCCACTTCCATAAAATGGGTTACACAATAATATTTCATGTGTTTGGTGGACTACAACTTCACACAGTGTTGTTATTCATTCTTTTAATAACACATTTCATGATTAGGTCTGATGAGATATATATATATATAGTATATATATTCTATTTATAAAATTTATATACATTTAAATTCATTATATTATTTAAATATTTTTATTTTCTATTATATATGGGATATGATAACATAATTCATGTGTTTGGAGAACTGTTGCATTGTAAAGTGATGTGATTCATTTTCTCATTAAAATATTACATTGGAGGTAACAAATGTATTTTTAATTATTATTATTGATATTAATAAATATATTTATGATATGAAACATCCTAGATTTTTTCAAAGGTATGTACCATTAGTTTATAATTTTATCTTCCTTTGGTTGGCCATAAATTGTTTCTTATGTGAGTCATGGTGGTTTGTGGGTTTCTAGGGATCATTCAGGGCCGGATCCCCAATGTTTGAAAATGAAGAATCATCCACATGGTTAGGGGAAAATATTTTCTGTTGCCCTCATGGGTTTCCTCTCCGGCATGGTTGGAGATATTGGGGTGCTAGGGGCTGTGTGGTTCATCTAAAACCATGTGAACCAAGATGAATAGTTCATATAAGGTTTCATTCCTCATGGTTAGTTTTTATTAAAATGGAATACATGATGTTTATCCATCCATAGAGACAAAAAGTGTATCCTTTTATGTGTGTGTAAAATACCCATTTTTTTCTTAATAATATATTTACCTAACATTTCTCTTCTTCCACTCTTTTTTAACAAGTATCCCCTCCTCCTTCACAGACAACCCCTCCATTATTCCTCCATATGATTCCTGATATCATTTTTATCTGATTTCCAAATCACTAGAGGATAGATCCATTGGATGAATCATGATAAGCTATACTTTGTTTTACCTTATATTTATAATTTTATTCTCTTCTTATTTCACTGTTTGGGTGTGACATCATTTTTCATTTTTTTAGTGAGTTGTATTATTTTGTCAATATGTCTCTTTATAAGTCGATCTACACATTGACAATGGAGGAGTGAATTGATAATACTAAAGAATTGATGTTTTATGTCTTTACCAATTATATTATTGATTTTCATATTGGTAACTATTGTACCACATTCCATATATATTTTTCAATTCCCTTAGAATATTATTTAAATAAAATTTAATGCATTTCTATGTCTGGTGGGGCTTTAGTTTGAGGAGAATCAACCATAGGTTTCTCACCTTGACCAAATACATGTGAATTGTTGTACTCCCCAAATATTGACTGGATTTTCATACCATAATAGGTTAAACACCTCTTGATGTGTGGATCACATTTTATAAAATATTGCATTTGAAAATATTAAATTACATGAATTTTGACCATCGATTATGCTACAAATCATTATATATGATGATTCATATTAATTTTTAAGATTTTCCCCTTCGTATATGAATTATTAAATATTCTAATGATATATTTCCTATTTCCTATTCCCTATACCATGTTCTATATTATATAAGAGTATTCTAAATAAATATTCACATTCTGTGTGAAATTCATATACTTGATTATTATGTTCTTATTCTATTATTATAGCATTTTATTAAAATGATTGGATTGATTATTGGAAAACGATATTGTAATTACTTGTCAATGTTATGTGATTGTTGTTTTTATAACTTATCTACTTGACATGCTCTGAGTGACACATTTCATTCCATAGGTGGGCCCTCTGGGATTATTTTCTCCTTTTTTGGAGTAAAACTAGTTCCCTAGGGGTGGAATAGTGGATGAGAACATTGGAAAGATAGTTATACCATGTATTGGGTGAAACATGTTCCCTACAGTTTGATACCATGTATGGAATAAAATTTAACCACAAAAAGAGTGATATGTTGGACACCATTACAGTGTGTCTTGGATGGAATATGTGGTATTGGTTATATTGATGGATCATGTAGTGACCCCTATGATTCCAATATGGATCACCATGGATGGAATCCAGATTTCAATACTCAATTTTATGGATTATAGTTTTTTTGATTAAATGTGATTACTTCTTATTATTATCAATGTTGGATCATAATAAATGATACAAGAGGAGCATGGCCTCTAATACAAATCACATGCTTCGGGATACCACATTTTTTTGTTTACACATATATAATGACCCATGTAAATTCCATATTCCTTATAAAATATCATTCTTTATAACATCCATCTTAGTCCGAAGTATGTAGAAATGATCGGTTATTAATTTAGGAACCCAAGATGATGTGTTGTTTTATTACATATTAAATGCCTTATGTTTACTATTAATTATGGGATTATACTCAATTATATTGCATGAAATGGATTGGTGTAGACACATTTGGTGGTGGACTAGTGGTATTATATCTAACACCCATCTTAAGCCTCTTTTGATACATAGTAATACATCTTGATAGTATGTTTATATAATGCGAATTGTTCATCTTTCGGGGCTTTATTCACATTCTAGGATAGAGTATAGGGGAAAGGACTAAGCCTATCCTTAAGATGATTGTTGTAGAATCAATTTAAATTTTTATATATTTTTTAGAATGATGTATATTCCAATGTTTCATGTTCCTCATGAAAACTTTTGTATAGGTACAAGATATACCATCATAATCATTTTTTATCTATTATTTTATATTCATCAAGAGCAAGTTCTTTATTTATTTTGGATAATTTATTATATTCTTCTTATGTTATGGAAGGATATAGGTATGTTTATATTCATTTATTATTCCATTTATTCACATATTTATTATATATTTTACTGTTTATATACCAAACCATGGTCAATGAAGGACCATTTTGTTCACATACACACCTACGCCATTATTTGTAGTCATCAACCTCTGGCATTTAGGGAGGTGTGTATGAGGTCTTATGGACAACACATTCAGGAAATAATTAAGTGGAAAATAAATTGGGATGATATATTATATTATTATCATATTTATAATTCTGAAAATTAATTTATCAGATTCATTTTTTACATTAAAACGAAGCTAACATTGGTCATGTACATGTAAACTATTGCCGTCACAAAGTGATTGGACTCTATTTTCATTGCCACACACTATAGATTATATATATATTAATATTTAAAGGAATAATATTTAACATATGATTTTATGAATACTCTAGAATGAAATAAACATACATACCTCCTTTCAATAATGATCATTGAAAAATGGTAGTGTATCATATGCATTTGTATGACTTGTCGTCTCTATGATCGTAATGAAAATCGTATCTCATAAACATATTTTTTGATTTGTTTTAAAAGTATAATAAATTTTTAAAAATGATTATTATGTAAAAATAATTATTATATAAGTGATATAACATTATTATATGAATAAGAAAGTTGACATTCATAAAAATTCATGACAGATAAAATAGTGAGATTAACTCCTAAAACAATGACAATAATTAAATATTATTAATGAATTATAGAAATTTTGTTATAAATATATCATATATGATTTTATAAATATTAATATGGTTCTTAATTAATTTAATAACATATATAAAACCATTATACTATAATATAATGAATATTCAACCAAAAAGTAACATGAGGTAATGGAATTTGATCTGATCCTTTTACTTTCATAAGAGACATTCCATACTGAACACCTATTGTTTATATGATTTGTATAATTAACATGAATGTATGTTATTATTATTATTATTATGAAAAATATTGGGTATTAAGTTTCCATTTTTAGATCTCAATTTCATGGTGTTTATGGTTAAAATATTACAAAACCGTTAAGTTATATTTTTCCAATTTTCCTTCATTGAGACATATGTTATGATAATCACAAATATCATTCTATGAGGTGTATATACAGAAAATTTGAAATTTGAAATAATTATTTCATTTGTCATGATTTTTTTAATATTTCATTTCATATTATTCTTTCATGGGGATTATGATCAATGTTTACTAAAGTGGTCATCAGTTTACATTAAAATCCCACTATTTATCATAATTGTTAATAATTATGTTTTTCATGACAACGATTTGTGATCCAGTTATAAAGAAAATAATGCATATTATTTAAAATAATTTACATGATAATTTCAGTTAATATTACAATGCCACAAATATTTTTTATTATATAAAATTATGAAAATTTTATTAAGGAAATCAGACATCATTTATCTATTTGTTCGGAAATATATTTTCCTCTAAAACAATGTTTTCCCATAATTTTTTTAAAAAAAACCCAATGTTTTCCAAATGATTTTTAATATTCATTATTACCCATGTATGAAACATTATAGAAAATTATAAAAATAATGTTTATGTCGAATAAAAAAACAATTCCCATTTGGATTTTACCTTATATTTAAAGGAATATTTTTTTAATATGAAGAGAAAGATTGCAGTTTTTATCCATCAGAAACACTATATTCATTAATGGTTACATTATATGTTTTACTTTTTTTTTCTATGAAAGGGATTTTCAAAAGGTTATAAAAATTATAATTCATGTTGGAATACTATTATTCCATATGAAATGTTTTCAATAATTTTTACGCATCATTTTTAGGATTCCATATTTTTTTCAATGAAAATAATTTCACATATTTTTTGGGAATAGTTATTTATAGAAATTATTTATTTTCCAACAGTAAATAATTTTTCAAAGAAATTTATTGAAACCCATTTATTTTCCATAAATCGATAAAATTACGAAGTCATTTAAATGAAAACCATTTGTTTTATTTGGTTAAATAATGTTACATAATATAAAGTTTTTTTCTATATGTTTTATGATGACTGATGTATATACACTAGTTTTGTTGTGGTTATTGGAAATCAAATATGATGGGTGTGCTTTGATAGTATAGGTTGAGGCCATTATAGAAAAAATGACTGGTTCACATAGATAGTGATCAAATTAACTAATAAAATATTATGATCTACATATAACTATATAAGAATTAATTCATACGTTTATTCAAATTATAAGGGTTATATATTTGTTCTGTAAGTGTCTTTTGAATATGATGTTCCAAGATATAAATATGTTTTATCTTCCCATAATGATGGTTTATAATTCTTTCTATGATCATAATTGAAATCAGAATCTCCAAGATAATTAATTCTTATGAATAAATATATTAATAATGACTTCATCCATAATTTTTTGATTCGTGATTTAAGTGTTGATTTTAATGAGTAATTTCCAGATCCATTCATGCAGAATGAGTAAATAATCATAACAATATACCATTTTTATACTCACTGATGAAATTTAATGGTTAGTGATCATTTTTAACCATGGTTATTATTTGAGCTCACCCATCTTATATTTTATTTTACATTATATTTCATCAATAATGTCGAATTATTTTATTCTGTAATGTTTTTATATTACTGATGATGATAACAAAATATTTTCTAGGAAACCTGGGTTTCTGGGAAAGATTTTCTGTTAAATTCATGGGTAAATATTTTCTTATGAGTTTATTTAAAATATTAAAACTAAATGAACCATGAGAATATAAGTGAATCAATGTGTACTTTTGATATTGTTTATTTTGAATAGTGAAATTCGGGTAACATCTATCAGTATCAAAGAAAAATAATCAATGTTTAAAATTTTCTCACAAAATATGAGAGTAAGGGTTCTGAGATGTTGTATTTGGCATTATTGTTTTGTTTATATAATGTTGCATATTTTTCTTTTTTCATGTGAGGTAATATTCACAATTTCTGTAACTATCAAATGTACATAAAATTATGTATAATCATATGTTCAATATCTTAGAAACCCCTTTTTTAGTATTAATGTGATGAGATTTTGATGTCATTCATGATACATTATGGGAAATTTCATTAGGTTGATGTATATTTAAGGCTTTAGATTAACAAGTAATATCAATATAAATTTTTTTGGAATAAATATGTAATGTATTGAAAAACTTCAGGATTTATATTATCTTGGATATTATGGTAATTATTTTAAAATATGTTTTATTATATAGACTACCATGAAATTGAAAATTGATTTTGTTAAAAAGTGAATAATGATATTCAAAAATTCATATAATGTTGTATCATTTTGATAGGAAGATGAAATGTATTAGAAAAAAATTTATGTTAAAACACCAAATTATTCATAAGTTATATTTTGAATCATTTAGTTTGAAAATTTATTTTTAGTATTAAATTTAGAATATTAGTGTTACATATGTTTATTAACTCATATATGTAATTATCTTATGATGTTATAAAAATTTTGGTTTTTATTAAAGTGTAAATATAGGAGAAATAAAATATTATCCATTTTATCATTAGGTGGTCATTAAAAGATAATTTTAATACTTCATACATGAATAATTTATCTTGAATACTCATCGTTTGGACAAATATATGATATTTTCATAAATGTTTATTGAAAATATGTATTTTTACTAATCCATTAGGTATATTTCCATATTCTCATAGTATTTTTGGAATGTATTTCTTAATATCTTAGAAAAGTATTTTGAAAAAATGTTATTATATAAAATTCATATGTGATTAATCATATTTTATATTAGGTAACAAAATATTGTTGGTTTTGAGTCCCTTATAATTAAATTGATCATTCATTTTCTTTTCATCAATGACCAAAATCACTCTCCATAATTATTTACTCTTTTCTCCAATTCCCACCTATGATTTTCTATATGGAAACATATTTCTATGTTATTAATTATCCTTTTTAATTAACATTAATATTACAATGATTTTTTCTTATTAACCTTTTTAATTATCTGTTTTTCCAAAAAATGTAATTTCATATGTTCATCCATTGGTTATCGAGATAATTCTTAAATATTTTGTACACAATTAATTTAATTGACATGATATAACACATTTTAATTTAATAAGAAAAAAATAGTGTTTGATAGAATAAATGAAAAGGAACATGAATCATTAATGAGAATATAACACTACAATACTTTATAATGAATTTATATTATATATAAATATAATCTCTTCAATAGTATACGATATACACAACCATGAGATTTTTATGATCAATTGTTTATTCAACATGAAACATTGAGTTTGAATGTCCCCTGATATATATAAATTTGATATACAATTAATTAAATCCTAAGTACTTAATAGATATAAAAATTGTATGAAATATATATGTATAGTTATTTAGTAAATAATCAATCAATTCTTAGTATAATTATTTAATTGTTCAAAATTACGGTTTCTTGAAAAATTATTTTTATTGTGTTCTTAGAATAAATTTATAATTAATTTTTAGACCATTTTGAAGTTTTATTTGATAAAATTAATTTAATATTTGAAATAATAATATCAAAATTCATTTATAGTTTGAAATATTGTGACTTTTTTGCGAATATTTATTTTTAAATAAATATAAAAAAATGATTTTTTTTGTAACCAGGTATTTTATTCTCAATAAAATATTTAATTTAAAAGTAACATTAGTTTTACAATATTATTTAATGTAAAATTAGTATTCTTTAATTATATTAATTCCTATGATAATATTTAAATCATCATTAAAATTTCATTTTAGTGTAAGTTTGTTTTGGGGTTCAGAAACCGTTTTATTTATCTGTATACTATTTTAATATATTTAATGTGTCTACATTTTATTTAATTACAATAATATATAATGAGGATTATATTTAATTAAATGTATATGTTATATTTAAATAAATTTTAATTACATTTTATATAATTATAGTTTAATGATGTAAGCTTAATAAAAAAATTCTTGAAAAACACTTATCTCAAAAAACTTCTATTTATAATTTTTTAGGGTTTCTTTTATATTTAAATTAATCATATTTAATAAATTCTAATTAAACTACTGAAATTCATTTTTGAAATAATTATTTAACAAAATTATTGAAAAATGCCTTTTTCAGGTGTTAAACATAAAAATATAAAGGTAAAAATTTTCAATATAATTGTAGAAAAAGTTTTATTTGTCCATATTTCAACCATAAACATATAATGATGGATAATGGACAATTTTTGACAATTTTGGCATATAAAAAACAATGGTGTACTAAATTTTTTTATGAAAAATAACATGTGAACCCTCTCCGTCACTTATAAAATTCTACAAATCTCATTATTTCTTCACAACTTCAAAACAAATATTATGGGAGAACCATAATGAAATCACTTCCAACATCCTTCACCTCAACCTCGATGACTTTTATTGGTCATAAATATATCATTTTAAGTCTTTGGTGAAAATTAATGAGTATACAAAAAGATATAGAAATTTGTTTCACCGAAAATATTTTTTTATTTCTTTTTCAACATCATTAGATTATTATTTAACCATTCTAATATAAAAAATTTAGTATCATAAATATTAGAGGTTATTTTAATAATAAGGGAATGAACTACAACTATATCCACATCAATAAAATGGAATATGAAATTAATGTTTCAGTGAATGGAAGACTACCTTCTCATGAACTGATGTCATTCATTCTTCCATTACCGCCTTTCACAATATCGAATTGTTATGTCTTGACCCAACTTACGAAAAAACCCATTATTTGGACCCATCACCCCCTGAACTCAAGCACATATCCCCATACTCTATTGGCTTCTGACAACCATTGAGTGTCTTAAGAGGAGATATAAAAGAGATTATATCCCTATATCATTGTTTGAACAATATTATAACAATATATAAATATATGAAAATATTGGATATACTAAAAAGATATTAGAGTACTAGAAGAACTGTATGTTCTATTTAATAAAAATGGACAATGACAGTTTATACAAATATAAATACATGAAATAATGATGATACATATCTGAATGAATTAAAAAACATCATTCTTTACAATATACTACAAAAAATAAAATAAAGAAAAGCCACATGGGCGTTCTCTATGAGTATCCCCAGCTCCAGCTCAGTCCCCTACTACTAAATTACTAGTAAATGATAATACAATAGTCAATATAGAATGTGAAAATATATGATCTACTCAGGTACAAAGGGTACCTGAGAGTGGTGTGGGATAAAATATCAGTAGTTAGGTCACATTGGTGTTTAGTCCAAATAAGGTAGTGAGTAAAAATTAAAAAATGTCCATGTATAGAAAAGTAATAACAGAATTGAGTAAATAAAAAAATTCATACAGTTTTATAAGGGACACCCTTCAGTGATACCAACATTATATTGTATAAGAAATAAGAGTCTCAAAATGAAAACAATATATAATTCATAATTAAATGGTTATTAGATTTTCATTTATACTTTATTTAATCTTTTTTAACATCAGGGTTCATGTGGAAACCCGCACCTCAGTACTAACATCACATCATACTAGAGACTGAAGCATTCCCAAGGTATTCTCAAATTATAATACATTATTCGACTCATTAAAGAGCTAATTTTTTTAAAAGTGATATATTATCTCAAAACCTGATTCGACTCATGCCGGATATTGAATTATTCTCATGTCTCGCCATATATCTTCGTAATCTATGTTGTAGAACATTAGAAAACTCACAGTGTAACTCATAATTTAATCTTAAATACATATCACAGGTATAGAACATCATTTCTATAACCCTAAAAATATATTTCATCACACGAAGTCACCATTGTTTACATACATTTTGTGTAGAACACCATATATAACACCCAAAAATTATATGTGCACACCCAGTCAAAAATAGTGGACAATCAATAACTAATGTATAATATCATGTCAAACATCCAAAAATAATTTGTCCACATGCAGTCACCAATATATAACATCATGTCTACAACCAAAATACCATTCTTAAACATGAAATCACATTTGTGCACACACAATCACCAGAGGAGAACATTATTCCATACCCTAAAAACATGATAGATCTATCACTGGCATATAACTTCTTGTGCAGCCTTAATTTATAAATTAATTTATAACATAACCTTCCCCGTATCTCATTTCACAAAACCAATCCATCAAAAAAATTAATTAATTTAAAAATTAATTAATCAAATCCAAATAATTAATACAAAAATTAATTAAATAATCAGATCACTTTTGACCTATTCATAAACTGATTATCCATTATAATAATTCACATTTTGTACATAATCTATCAGTTAATTATTAACTATTTTCAATTCATGTTTTGATTATTAACATGTCAAGTAATTGTTTTGTATTCACAATTATCATTATTCTATCACAGCCACATTTCCCCAATTCAAGGCTTCATAATCAATTCATCAATTAATTATCAAATAATAAATTCCAAAAATCCCATAATTAATTCATAAAGTAATTATATTCTTCATTGGTTCCAAAAACCAATAATTCTATAATGACACATCAATAATTAATTATAAAAATTAATTTATTCTAGTTGGAAATCCAATTTCCAACATAAAATATAATTCTAAATTGCATATATATTATCCAATCATCACTATGGGAATTAAATTTTAGACAACCTAAATTTGAATATCATCCCTTCAGTTTACAATCACATAAACTTCCATTAAATTTTATTTATTTCAAATTTGTTTACCCACCCATAATCCCATTTAATTTCAATAGAAACATTTAAAAAAAAAAAATAAACATTCAAGGGAGGAAAACATCTCATAATGATGCATAAAACATTCAATTAATTTGAAATCACTTCTTATGACTTGTAAATCATTGAAGAACCACATATCAACAAGCCAAGAAACACTACTAGAAAAACAGGTATTTGCGACGGGTCATTTGCGACGGGATCCCGTCGCAAATGGCTTTTTGCGACGGGGGCCCGTCGCAAATGGCCCGTTGCTGAAAACGGCATCGCAATAACACTTATATGCGACAGGCCCGTCGCTAAATCCTTTTTTTGCGACGGTTATTTTCCCCGTCGCAAATAGTTCTCCGTATATTTTTAAAAAACTTTTAAAATAGTATTTGCGACGGGACCCGTCACAAAAGCTATTTTTTAAAAAAAATAAAAAACTATTAATAAATTATTTTAATGCATATAATAATACTAGTATTTGCGACGGGCATAGTATCCCGTCGCAAATACTAAAATAAAAAATAAAAAAATAAATTATTAATAAATTAATTTAATTAATATAATAATAGAATTATAATTCACAAATAAAAATAATAAATTATTTTAATTAATATAATAATAATAGAATTATAATTCAAAAATAAAAATAATAGAATATTAATAAATGATTTATTTAATATAATAATATTATAATTATAATTCATAAATAAAAAAAATATTAATAAGTTATTTTAATTAATATAAAAATAATAGAATTATTTTACATTCAAATATTAAAATAATTCAAGTATTACAAAAAATATAATTAAATTATAATATTATAAAATTTTAATATATATATATATATATATTTTAATATTACAAAATATAAATAATATTATTATTCATATTAATATTGTTATTTAAAAATATAATATTATTAATATTTTATAATGAGACAAAAACTAAGAATAGAAAAAAAAAAATTGATTTCCCATATTTTATAACATAAATACAAACTCTAATCTGAAGGAGGGGGGGAGGTGGGGGATCTGCAGATGGTGGTGGAGAAAACTCCATCCCTAAAGCATGAGTGAGTCGGCGCATGTACTCCATCTGCTCCTGATGCTGCTGCTGCCACTGACTCGTCTGATCCTCGTACAACTGTTGCTGGTGTCGACGCTCCTCCTCATGCTGCTGACGCATCTGCTCCTGCTCCTGTCGGAGACTCTCTATCTGTGCAGTCTGAGATCGCAACTGATCCTCATACTGTGTAGTAGAAGAAGATGCACGAGCTCCTCTCGAGCTGGACGCCGTCATCGCAGCACTGCCATAATAATCTCTGGGAGTCAGTCGAGAGCCGATACCAACTACCCGGCCCTTCTCGAAGGCATACTGGGTGGCCTGCATCCATGCCGCCTAATCAAACTGACGGGCAGTGGTCTGATCTAATGACTCGGCCTGACTCTCAGGTCGGGCCTGTGACGCTGCGGCCTCATATGACTCCTATAGTTGCAATTTAAAATTAAAATTGTGAATATTTTATATGAAGTTAATTTTTAAACTTGAAAACAAATAATACTGACCACGATGTGATGCTGACAATCACCTCTGAGCTCCCCAGTAGCAGGATCACTATACATCCTCCGATATACGCCGTACTCTGTAATATCGGGGTGCTCGACAGCCTATAAGAATAAAAAATAAACTGTTAATATTTATAGTTATATAAAATATTTATAAATAATGTACGTACCAGATGCTGTCTATGAGTACTGAAAGAACGACTCCCAGCTCGATGAGTCACCTCCTGTCTCCCCCGATTCTGCCTCCCCACCAATGATCTCCTCTGAAAGGCACCACTCAACCAGTGCGCACATAATCCATCCCATATATGGGATGAAATATACTCTGGTCATTGTGCTCTACATGACTCCTCAAAATCTGACACTCCTGCTTTCTTCATCGCAGCTTTTCTTAAATTGTGCAAAAACTGACGAAGGTGATCATGCATGGCCACCTCCCATGCCTTGTGGATGGCGTCACGCATGGTATCCTCGATCGGATACCATAAACCCTACAAATAAATCAAAATATCAAGTTAAGAATGAAATAATTTTCAAAATAAAAATTATTTATTTACGTACGTACCAACCAATGGCCGAACATGGCCTGCTGCACATCAATGGGAATCTGCTCCCATGTGGTCCACGGCTGAGAGAAATAGTTGCGCAAAATAGCGCTGCCCTGCCCGACTGCTATATGTGGAAAACTGAAAAAATAATAAACATTTATTATGTGAATAGATTAATGAAATCTTAGTCAAATCCACAGGTTATCACACAGGTTATCATACCTCAGTGTGCATGGATCAAACCCAAGACGTGGACGTCGCTCAGGGATGGGGTCAGAAATCATCAATCGTGCAAGACCGCGCCCCCTCCGCGTACTCCCTGGAGCGCCTGCAGGCTGAGGGTCATTTGTCAGCAACGCATCCGAATCGAAAGTCGGGTCAGCATCCGCCAACTCACGAAAAGTGGCGTCGTCCATCTGAAACAGAAAATGGTAATGTTAGAAAATAATTGATAATTACTATTATATATACATATATACATATTATGATTGTATATAAATACCATGGAATGCTATCAGTGTTCATCATCATCATCATCTTCATATATGTCAATGTCATCTTCATATTCCTCCTCAACATCATCGATATCCATTCGAGTTACTGTTGCTTCATCTCTTACCATTTCAAATTCATATGTGACATCATTAACATCATCGTCATCACCTACTCTTAAATGTGGGGTGTCGTCATCGATACTCATGTCTCTTTGTAAAAAAGATTGATTTTGAGTACTCTCTTGAAAAACTTCAATTCTTTGCACATCAGTGAAAGCACATTCACTTTGACTAAACTGATTGTCTCGAATTTTGATTTTTACTATACTCCACCAATCAGTCAAGTCTCTTGATGTTGCACAGTAATTTGCATAATAAACTTGATATGACTGTTGAGCCAATAAGAATGGTTCATTTACTGCGAGAACACTTTTACATTTAATATCGATGATTCCATGAGTCGGATGAACACGCACGCCTCTCTCTGTATCCAACCACCAACATTTGAACATGGTTATGTAATGTTGTCCAAGATAACAGAGTTCAATGATTTCATCAAGTATGCCATAAAAGTCAACTTCATTTTCTCGATGATGAGATCCTCTCAAGCTAACTCCATTGTTCATTGTTTTTTTCGATTCCCCATATGCATGTGTGTGGAATCGAAATCCATTCACCACATATGCATTATAAGTTTTAACAAGTTTTGAAGGTGGGTTACTCAATACACACAGCCGTTTGTCAATTTTATCAGCATGTCGAGACACCTGAAAATTTGTGAAATAATTATCAATATAGTAATCTATACATTGAATGAGTTGCTAAAAGATAAATAATTTATGTTACCAGTTTTTGAAACCACTGAGAGAAATTTTTCAGTCGACGTTCTTCGAGTGCAGCTGCTGTAATTTGTGGAATTTGTTTCTTGATATGATTATCATACAACCTATAAAAACCAAAGTTATTTACTGTATCCTAAATGATAGAATAAGTGATATAAACACTTACAGTACAACTGATGTCATCTCTTCACAGTTGAGCAGAACATACGTATGAGCTCTCTGATGTTCATCATCTGAAAGCCATCGTTCATAAACTCCACCAAAACCAAGCTCTGACTGGTTGAAAATAGATAATTGATTGTCGATTTCATAAATATTCCTCTCGTTCTGTCCCATTCGGTTTTGTATTGAAGGATACTCAGATTCAAAATAATGGGAGCAGAAAAAAGATATTTCCTCTTCCAAATAAGCTTCTGCAATAGATCCTTCAACAGATGCTTTGTTACGTACTTTTATTTTCAATTTGTGCATGCATCATTCAAATGGGTACATCAATCAAAAGTGTACCGGACCTCCACATTTGGCTTCATATGGCAAATGTAACATCAAATGTTCCATTGAGTCGAAGAAAGACGGCGAAAATATTTTTTCCAGTTTACATATAATTACAACAACATATTTTTCAAGTTTTCCTAGAGCATCATAATCTGTCGTAGCTGCAAAAATTTCCCAAAAAAAATGAGACATGTCTATTATGGAATCCCAAATCACAGAATTCAACAGACCTCTTAATCCAATGGGTAGAAGTCTCTCCATTATAACATGACAATCATGACTTTTTAATCCAGTAATATGACCATTCTTTACACATCTACCCAAATTAGAAGCACAGCCATCTGGAAGTCTCAAATCTGCAATCCACTGACAAAATAATAAACGGTTTTCTTTAGACAGTGTATAATCTTCTTTTGGTTTCAGTAACCTTTCTGTTCTGACATTCTCAAATAGTTCCAATTCTGGACGCCTGCAAATTTGGGCAAGATCTAAACATGCATTTACATTGTCTTTGCTCTTTCCTGGCGTATCCAAAACTGTATGAAATAAATTATCAAAACAGTTCTTCTCAATATTCATGACATCTAACATGTGTCGGACAAACAGATCAGACCAATATGGAAAATCCCAAAATATGCTACGTTTAATCCAAGTGTGTTCTTTCCCAAAACCAGAAATTTTCTGTTGGTTTATTGTGGGACCAAATGTGATGGGAGGTAATGAAAATACAACTGATTTTAACTCAGAACCTGATAGCATTTTTGGAGGTCCATCCCTTTCAACTATTCCTTTTCTGAAATGAGATCTGTTTCTGCGAAAAGGATGATCAGCTGAAAGAAATATGCGATGACAGTCAAAATAACAAGGTTTCTTTCCATGAATGAGCATAAATGCTTTGTTCTCTCCCATACAGTAAGGACATGATTTCTGACCATGTGTACTCCAGCCATATAACATCCCATAAGCCGGGAAGTCACTTATTGTCCACATCAATGCTGCTCTCAGTATGAAATTCTGTTTCGTTGCAACATCATATGTACTGACACCAGTACTCCACAATAAATTTAATTCATCAATCAATGGCTTCAAATAAACATCAATATTTTTCTTCGGATGTCCTGGAATTAGTAAAGTCAAAAAGATATATGGCTTCTTCATCAACATCCATGGAGGTAAATTTTACGGAGTTAAAAAAACAGGCCAACATGAATATTGACTACCATAAGATCCAAACGGACAGAAACCATCAGTGGAAAGGCCTAGTTGAACATTTCTAGCTTCTAAAGAAAAGGATGGATGCACTCTATCAAAATGTTTCCATGAATCACCATCGGCTGGATGATTCAAGCTTTTATCAGTTGAAATATTCTCTTTATGCCATGACATCATTGTCGCTGTATTCTTAGACATGAATAAACGCTGAAGTCTGGATGTAAGCGGAAAATATCTCAACTGTTTTATTGGAATCAAACCAGACTTCCCGTGTTGTCCTTCTTTATATCTCAGTTGCCCACATGTAGGACAACTATCCAACGACTCATTTTCCCCAGAATATAAAATGCATTCATTTGAACATGCATGAATCTTCTGACAAGTAAGTCCCAAATTTCGAACCAGCCTCTTACTCTCATAGTAATTTGCAGTTAAAACATTTCCTTCGGGTAACAGTGTTTTCAGCAAAGAAAATATCTGGTCAAAACAGGTGTTTGACATTCCGTTATCTGATTTTATAGCAATGAATTTTGTAACTGCTTCTAATTTGCTCATCTTGCAGCCAGGATATAATGCATCCTCAGCAGATTTCAACAACTCATAAAATTCAGACGGTGCCAACTCAGGATTTGAAGCTATATCAGCCGGAGTTTCTGTATGTTGAACAATGAACCTGCAACATCATGTACTAAATCTTGAAACCGGGATGGATCCGGAATCAAGTTGGTATCACCTGCTCTGGAACTGCGTTCACCGTGTTGATACCAAAAAACATAATCTGGTCGAAAACCAAAACGCAAGAGATGTTCTCCCACTTTGTCAAACGTGTCAAATGTTCTCAATGCACATTTTCTGCAAGGGAATTTTATTTTTCCTTCTGAAACAAATTCTGAATTTGATGCCGCAAATGATAAAAAAGTCTCCACACCCTCAACATATACTGGATTTAAACAAAAACCGTTTGGATTCCTACATTGATTTATCCATATGCGGTCACCTAATAATGATTGTTGATGACCTCGTTGTTCCATATTTCTCTATAAAATATAAAAGCATTTCTGGTTTTGAATAATTTGTTAGAAAAAACACTCAAGTAAAGATTGAATTTATTGAGAATAAAGCAAAACATGTTACAAATATTGATAATTTTAATATTATATTGATTTTTTATTATTTTAATAATACTAATATAATTTTTTCATAAAAATTAATTATATAATAATAACATTATTACATTATTAGTATATTTTATTATTAATATTAAAATAACATAATTTTTTATATTATATACAATTCTCCTTTCATCTGTGTGTTTAAAATTATGTCTCCACATGTAATATTTTCATTCACTTTAACCTCTCCATTGGCGAGTAGGTTGATAATTTTGAAAAAGAATGCGAATATTACATGTGGAGACAGAAAACACACAAATGAAAAGAGAATTGTATATAATATAGAAAATTATATTATATTAATATTAATAATAAAATATACAAATAATGTACAAATGTTATTATTCGTAAATATTGGTAATTATTCAAAATTATTGGTAATTATTTCTAATTATTGGTAATTATTTCTAATTATTGGTAATTATTTATAATTATTCGTAAATATTGGTAAATATTGGTAAATATTGGAAAATATTGACCAATATTTGGTAAATATTGGTAATTATTGGTAATTATTGGTAATTATTGGTAATTATTACTAATTATTGCTAATTATTACTAATTATTGGTAATTATTACTAATTATTGGTAATTATTACTAATTATTGGTAATTATTACTAATTATTGGTAATTATTACGAATTTTTGGTAATTATTACTAATTATTGGTAATTATTACTAATTATTGGTAATTATTACTAATTATTGGTAATTATTGGTAATTATTGGTAAGTATTGTTAATTATTACTAATTATTGGTAATTATTACTAATTATTATTAATTATTGGTAATTATTACTATTTATTACTAATTATTGGTAATTATTACTAATTATTACTAATTATTGGTAATTATTACTAATTATTGGTAATTATTACTAATTATTGGTAATTAATACTAATTATTGGTAATTAATACTAATTATTGGTAATTATTACTAATTATTGTTAATTATTACTAATTATTGGCAATTATTACTAATTATTGGTAATTATTACTAATTATTGGTAATTATTACTAATTATTGGTAATTAGTACTAATTATTGGTAATTATTACTAATTATTGGTAATTATTACTAATTATTGGTAATTAATACTAATTATTGGTAATAAATACTAATTATTGGTAATAAATACTAATTATTGGTAATTAATACTAATTATTGGTAATTATTGGTAATTATTGTTAATTATTGGTAATTATTACTAATTATTGGTAATTATTGCTAATTATTACTAATTATTACTAATTACTAGTAATTATTACTAATTATTGGTAATTATTACTAATTATTGGTAATTAATACTAATTATTGGTAATTAATACTAATTAATACTAATTATTGTTAATTATTACTAATTATTACTAATTATTGGTAATTATTGTTAATTATTACTAATTATTGGTAATTATTACTAATTATTGGTAATTATTACGAATTATTGGTAATTATTACTAATTATTACTAATTATTACTAATTATTACTAATTATTGGTAATTATTACTATTTATTGGTAATTATTTCTAATTATTGGTAATTATTCCTAATTATTGGTAATTATTACTAATTATTGGAAATTATTACTAATTATTACTAATTATTGGTAATTATTACTAATTATTGGTAATTAATACTAATTATTGGTAATTAATACTAATTATTGGTAATTAATACTAATTATTACTAATTATTGGTAATTATTGATAATTATTACTACTTATTGGTAATTATTGATAATTATTACTACTTATTGGTAATTATTGATAATTATTAATACTTATTGGTGATTATTACTAATTATTGGTAATTATTACTAATTATTGGTAATTATTCCTAATTATTGGTAATTATTACTAATTATTGGTAATTATTACTAATTATTGGTAATTATTACTAATTATTGTTAATTATTACTAATTATTCCTAATTATTGATAATTATTGGTAATTGTTCCTAATTATTGGTAATTGTTTCTAATTATTGGTAATTAATACTAATTATTGGTAATAAATACTAATTATTGGTAATAAATACTAATTATTGGTAATTAATACTAATTATTGGTAATTATTGGTAATTATTGTTAATTATTGGTAATTATTACTAATTATTGGTAATTATTGCTAATTATTACTAATTATTACTAATTATTGGTAATTATTGTTAATTATTACTAATTATTGGTAATTATTACTAATTATTGGTAATTATTACGAATTATTGGTAATTATTACTAATTATTACTAATTATTACTAATTATTACTAATTATTACTAATTATTGGTAATTATTGTTAATTAATACTAATTATTGGTAATTATTACTAATTATTGGTAATTATTACTAATTATTGGTAATTATTATTAATTATTACTAATTATTAATAATTATTACTAATTATTGGTAATTATTATTAATTATTACCAATTATTACCAATTATTGGTAATTATTATTAATTATTACCAATTATTGGTAATTATTGATAATTATTACTAATCATTGGTAATTATTGGTAATTATTGGTAAGTATTGTTAATTATTACTAATTATTGGTAATTATTACTAATTATTGGTAATTATTACTAATTATTACTAATTATAGTTAATTATTACTAATTATTGGTAATTATTACTAATTATTGGTAATTAATACTAATTATTACTAATTATTACTAATTATTGGTAATTATTCCTAATTTTTACTAATTATTAATAATTATTACTAATTATTACTAATTATTGGTAATTATTACTAATTATTACTAATTATTACTAATTATTGGTAATTATTGGTAAATATTGGTAAATATTGGTAATTATTGGTAAATATTGGTAATTATTGGTAATTATAGGTAATTATTACTAATTATTGGTAATTATTACTAATTATTACTAATTATTACTAATTATTGGTAATTATTATTAATTATTGGTAATTATTACTAATTATTGGTAATTATTACTAATTATTGGTAATTATTACTAATTATTACTAATTATTGGTAATTATTACTAATTTTTGGTAATTAATACTAATTATTGTTAATTAATACTAATTATTGGTATTTAATACTAATTATTACTAATTATTAGTAATTATTGATAATTATTACTACTTATTGGTAATTATTACTAATTATTGGTAAATATTACTAATTATTGGTAATTATTACTAATTATTGGTAATTATTACTAATTATTGGTAATTATTACTAATTATTGGTAATTATTACTAATTATTCCTAATTATTGATAATTATTGGTAATTGTTCCCCATTTTTAGTAATTAAATGAATAATTACTAATAATTAGGAATAATTACCAATAATTACAAATAATAACATTATTAGTATATTTTATTATTAATATTAAAATAATATAATTTTCTAATTTATATACAATTCTCCTTTCATCTGTGCGTTTTCTATCTCCACATACAAATAATACATGTGAAGACAGCAAACACACAGATGAAAAGAGAATTGTATATATATAAAAAATTATATTATTTTAATATTAATAATAAAATATACTAATAATGTAATAATGTTATTATTCTTAATTATTGGTATTTTTTATTAATTATTAATATTTATTCTTAATTATTAAAAATTATTACTAATTATTCCAAATTACCATTAACTATGAACAATACTAATAATTTAAATTTATTAAGTAACAAAACAATGTAAACATAATTAAATTACAACTAATTAAGAATAATTGAAACTAATAAAAAAATAAAAATAAATATTAAATTAAAATAAACATAAATACCTTGAAAATTGATCTGCTCTGATCGTTCTTCAAATCTTTAATATCAACTCCGGAAAAAAAATTAAACTAGAGAAAAAATGATCTTTAGAAATAAAACTTTGAGAGAAGAAGAAGATGGAGTTTGATAATGATTTGAAAAAAACGGATGGGGGTATTTATAGGTTAGATTATTTGCGATGGGTCCATTTGCGACGGGAATCCCATCGCAAATAGTGTTATTTGCAACGGTACCCGTCGCAAATACCTTAGCCAACATTTATTACAGTCAACGGTTAAACAGTTATTTGCGACGGGACCCGTCGCAAATAACCACCTGCCGACATACTATTTGCGACGGGGGAATATTCCCGTCGCAAATACCTTTTACCGCCGCCGGTTATTTGCGACGGGAATATTCCCCCGTCGCAAATAGTTTTCCCGCGATTTGGCGCGCAATGCGCGCCAGTTCTTTTGCGACGGGGAAAGCAATCCCGTCGCAAAAGCCTACTTATTTGCGACGGGTAAATACCCTCGTCGCAAATAAGTTTTTCACGAGGCTATTTGCGACGGGAATAAATCCCGTCGCAAATAACCATTTTTCCCGTAGTGAAAACATAATAGTCTAATATCTAAATTTTTAAATTGAAGGAATTTCACAACTGGTGGAGGGGTTTTATTATAATAACATGATTTAATACTCTAAAATTTAATTTTTCAAAAATAGGAAGTTCATTCAATCATTTCAGTTCAATTTATCAAATTTCTCAAACAAAAAACTATCGAATTTTTTAATTAAATGTAAGGTCAAGGACCAAACATCAAATAATGGACAAGAAAACGCATTATTACTCAGGATTATTCCAGTTCGCATGCATGAACTTCAATATATATACATTTATATATATATATATATATATATCATTATACCACAACATGTGTTCCCTAAACTATAAGGGAACACACACATTGATGATTTATATATTTATATATATTCAGACATGGTAAAAATTGTTTTCACCATCATACAAGATTACAACAACCTATAAATAAATCCTAACACCCATAAATAGTATAACATTCTTAATTTAGCGGTGTAATATAATTCACATGATGATAAAGTTATACATAATTGAACAATGTGGAGAGAATCGGCCTAAACCACCTCATCATGGGTGGTGGTTGCTGGAACACAGACCAATGGGTCCGGATGGTCACCTTGGTTAACCTAGTATAAGAAGATTCATGAAAACAAAAATAAAACCCTAATCTAGCGTTTCAAAAGGAGAGGTAGGGGACCAGTGTGACTGAAATCAGCTAGTGAAAAAGAGGAGAAGGGTCCAAAGATCCATACCTCAACGAATTGATTGGAACTCTTGAAGAAACCGGGAGAAATCGATAAGAATAAAGGAGTTAGTGAGGTGGGTTTTCATGCACTACATGGCAGGATATGGGAGTTATTGTGTGACGTTGCAACGAGATGGGGGAAGGTAATGTGACTTGGAGGGGGGAAAGGTAAAATCTCAGAATTATTTTTTCTTTAACCTAAATTATGACTTATAATAATAACAAAAATAATAATATTATTATTATAATTATTATTAACAAAATTATTTATTATTATTATTATCTTCCATTTACCCATCATTTAATTTATTTCCATTATAATTTTATTCTAATTAATTTAAATGAATGTATTTAAAATACACAACACAATGTATTGTGTTAGAAAAAAAATTCATCACATTGTTTTAAATTTCCTTTGTTTTGTAATTTTCTATAGTTCAACAACCCTTATAAAAAATCAACTAGCTACAAAAACATATTTTTACCATCTACCCAATATAAAACATCAAGTCCCTTAGATGAATTTTAGAACAATGAAATCATTACCCAAACTAAAAATTATGCGAGGTTTAGTTTGAACGATCACATTGCATTTCAATATTCCAATAACACCCATGGCCATTTCAAAAAGGCCAATGTCTTTGGCATTTAAAACCCGATCTAGTCCTCAAAATACAACCCAAACATTGATAATGTGATTAACTGATCCTCCAAAACTAGATACAAGATCCCATAAATCTATCTTTATCCATCTACCCATTAATGATTTACACTAAGGGTATTATATTTTGACATTCAATTCTAGAACATAGTTCTTCCATAAATAGAATTTCCAAGGAAGGATTTATATTATAGTCTTAATAATTATTCTCACATGTATTCTTTAATTGGGGAACCTGATTACATCTGAACCCATTATAGGGACATCATCAAAAGAAAATTTTTATTCGCAATTGACCAAAAACAACAAACTGGACATGCTATCCTCAAGAGACATCGCAGAATGAAAAACTACACTTAAAATTAAATTAGAGACTTTCCCTTATAATGTTTCCATCACCTACCATTTTCCATAATAAAAAAGAAAAAACACCAAGCCACCTCAGGTTAACCGTCAATGAAGATTCCCAGCACTAACAAATAATGAATCAAGAATAGATCTGCGAAGCCTTTACCCCCATATAATTCCTTTACTAACAACAGACCATCTCCCCAAACCATTATCTATGAAAAAGATGCACTGACGCATCCATCTATGATGAAAAAAGAGATTCACGCATCCTCTTAAATACATTACCATTCTTAATGCATGTCTATCCTTCTGTACCATGAATTCATCAATATTTTTCCCATATAGAGTCAAAGTGAAATGAAAAACCCTCCAACAAGGGTGTATTTTATAACCCAAAAGTCCTACTAGGGACAATAAAACACAAATGATACTAACATCTAAATCTTTTAGTGGAAGTAATGAATCTCATTCTATGAGTGTTCAACCAACAATTTTCTAGCCCCTTACGAAGTATATGCATCGACCGTAACTCATGTTCATGAAAAACATGTTCTCTAGCATCAACATATTATATTATTTTATATATTTATAATAATAAAACTATTAATAAAAATTAACAAATTTGTTCAAAGTAATAGAATAAGAATCATTTATAACCATCCATCCATGAGGGATTAATCTCTGTACACCAATTCATGTCCCAATTTTAATACATTCATTAATTCAACTCAACATTTAAACATTTGAATGAATTTTAAAAAACCTCACAAGTACAATTTCTAAATCAAGGTACTTGGTTTGTAAACAACCTCTCATGGTAAAAAACAAGAAATTTATATCAAACTTCATATTTATTCATTTAAAATTTAGTTAAATTCCATTGTAAAAAGGTAAATTTTCGTCAAAATTCATTTTAACATAAATGGAAACCTTTGAGTGTCCCATTTATTCAATCCGAGTTCTTAAAAAAGAAACCCAAGAAGAGTTAATTTTCATAAAAACATGCCACCATTATCCCGCTTTGGCCAATTTGGGCATTTTAAAAATAAAATAATCCATTTCAAATAAAAATTGATTATCCCTTTTCACTCATGTCCATTTCACAGTGGAAAAGGTTCACATTCCTTACAATCATGTGATATGAGTGGCCATCTACCAATCCCTCAAGAGATCGTACACATTATAGGTGGAATTCAGATCCTATATATTCAAATCAATTTATTTAATTTAAAAAAATAATATCCTTCAAATTACACCATTTAGAATTCATCATTCCTTCAAATTTAATATGGTATTAAATTTCTCAATTCATGAAGCAGCCATACAATCCAAAAACTGAAAATTGGATCTGATTAATCACATCCAATTACATGTAATAATTTCACTTTAGCATCTATTTTTCAATTGTATGAATACAGAGGTTACCCATTTTTCAGTTATAAGGAACCTATTCACATTATATCTGAAATTGGATCCCCTTTTAAACACAAAAAATAAATTTACACCCATGTATCCATTTAAACATTAAACCATATCTAGAATTTTATCATAACTAGTAACAAAAAAATATGATATAATAAAAAAGAATGTAATAATAGAAAACATGAAAAAAGAAGAGAAATCAGGGCATATATTTTTCAAAACATGTTTTAAAAGAAGGAATGCTAAAGAAAATAAAAGAAAAGGCAATACACCCAAGTCACACAACCAAAACTAGAAGTGATCTTACTAATGAAACTACAAGGCATGTCATATGCATGAAATGTGAATTTTTATGTCCCCAATATGATGAATTTAATTCTCCATTCATGTAATACCTGGCCATTATAAAAATTATGAAATTTTTATATCAATAAGCTGTAGAAATTATAGCAGAAACTCAAAGTGAAATCATTTCAACTATAATGTTGAAAATCATGAATATAAATTCCCAACCCTTACCACATTGGAATTTCCTATATATGGGGTGATGAGTCCCAGGAGTTTCTTATCCAAGCTACAACACATTATCTGTCTCTTATCTACCAAACCAAAAAAAAAATACAAGAAATTTTATCGCTCTGATACCAATTTGTAACATCCCGACCTTACTTAACACTAAACGGGTAGCCGGACTAGTCACCACATGACCTCAAGTTCCTCCCCCTAGATGTCAGAGGCAACCGATGAGCAGCGATGGAATCATGAGGTGATAGAGGGGAGACTATAACCTAATGTTAGTGTTTCTATAGTAGTATAATAGTATATAAATAGATGAAAATAATATAAGTAGTAAACAAATCAATGAGTAGGAGAAGAATAATATGTTTATTTTAATAAAAAATGGTCAACAACATTTTATACAAATGGTGAATGCTTAATATGGTGATGATACATATATGAAAGCAATAAAAAATAACATTATTTACAACCTACTACTAAAATAATAAAAGGCAACAAAGCCCCATGGGTGATTTCCATTAGCATCCCAAGATCCAGCTTAGTCCCCGACTTCTAACTCCTAAGTACATGCTACAACAACAATCATCCAATATCCAAAATAAAACATACTAACACCTCACAAAGTGAATGGATTCATTTTCTCAATAATGATTTATATGAAAGGTAATAATGTTAATGTAAATTATTATATGTGAAATAAATGAAATAATTAGTCATTTAATTATATATTTTTTATTATAAAAGTTTAATATATATTTTTATTTCATTACATTAAAATAATGATAACATCATTTTTGTACATGTTGACTACAGACATCAGGAAGAGATGTGACTTTATTCATAACCACACAACATGGATGATATATATAAATATCTTTAAGGAAAAAATATGGTATATATGATATTATAATATTTATATAATGATAAAATATTACATAATTTCATTCTATAATGATCATTGAATAATGGAAATTTTTCTTAAGTGTACGTACGACCATAATTTCAATCATGATAACATACATTATTTTTCCTAAGCATCATTAATGACTAATTTTAAAAGTATAATTGATGGGTAAATATTATATTTATTTTATTACTATTATTTTAGAGATGACATAACAATATTATATGTGTAACAACTTGAAACAACATAATAAAACATGAATAAAAAACAAGGTGATTAATAGCCAAAACAATGAAGATAATGAAATATTATTAGAGAATCAGGGAAATATGTTATAAAAATATTATATAACATATTATAAATTTTAATAAGGTTCATTAGTATACATATTTAATGTTTAAGACAATTATAAATAAGGATTAATCTTGTTCAACCAAAATGAAGCTTGAGGTAATGGATTTCCATCTCACATTTCACATTTATTAGACACATTCCATATTCACCACCTACATATTTTATGTGATGTGTATGCTGACCATGGATGTATGTTTTCATTATTTTAAAGATAACTATTGAGGTTTATAATTCATTTTATGGAATCTATTTTGTGGGTTTTGTGGATAAAAAAATACAATATGTGAATGAGATTTTAGTATCAATTTTCTTTTGTAGAGACATATGTTATGTTATGAACCTATCTTATTTTACGGGGTTCATATAAATCCCATTTGACATGTAATATAATAATTTTTTAATATTTATGATATTATTATTTTTTAAACAATTTAATTTATTTCATGGTAATTATGATTCAATTTTTTCATTGTGGTAATGGTTATAAAATATATCCTATAATTTAGTTGTATTATTGATGATTATATTCTTGACGATAATGTATTATTATACATATCTATATAAGCTCACCATGTTTATGTTAAACTATTTATTCATGTAATTTTCATGTATTATTATTTTTTTGTAGTAATTATTATATATATATTTGATAATTTTTATAACATCCCACCCCTTATCTATTGGCTTTGGAAAGGGAATAGGTTTTACTGGCCATAGGTTGAATCCCTTAGACACCAAGGGAAGAAAATAAATGTTGGAGGATGTGCAAAAAATTGTATGATGATATTAACTATGAAAATAAAACATCAATTTCACCAATATATGGTTCATGTGAAAAAATACACAATTTAAACGAAATTAAATCCAACCAAAACAACTATATCATAGAACAATGTAGAAACCAAAACCAAAGAAACATAAAGACGCAATAGAAATAAAATAATAAATTCCCAACCTCATCAATGATCTAAGTCCTCATGCCACTCACATGGTATAATGACGCTTCACTAAATAAATGAGGTACCTGCACATTACATTTTTTCTTATAGATAACATATAAAAATTTAAAAAAGTTATGAAGAGGTATTTTTCAATGAAGATATAGTGGTTTTCCCCAATTTATTTCTATAACATTCCACTTAGATAGAGCATGATACCAAAATTTATATAATTTTATTTATTTTAATAAAATTGAAATTATTTATATCAAATCTGATGAGCTTTTTAAACTGACTATTTTTATATGGAAAGCAACGAAACAAGACCATAAAACACCTTATCAAATATCATTTTTTCATACCCATTCATTTCCACGCTTCCAAACAACCACACACACAAAAACAAGTAAATTTAAACAAAGGATGTAATGTATGTGAAATTCGGTGAAATTTTTATAATATATAGAATTATTTGGAGACCACATGCTCTTACAACATGTGATTCTGATGCCCTGAGTGCTTGAAAAAGAAATTGAACATTTTTTATGGTACGTTAAGTAAACGTGCAGGTTGGTTTTTTTAATTTTTGAACAGATGTGTGGATCAAAAAACTTGAGGGCACAGTTAAACTCAGAATGCTAAGATTCACCTAGAAATGAATTATCTTTGGCCTAAAAGGTCTGAGAGGAAGAATTTTTTTGGGAAGTTTTCATAATAATAATAAAAGAATTTAAAAGAATTTTTTTTCATTTTCACACCGTTTTGAAATAGATTACCACACAAAGGTGCAATGTCGAGGATCATTAATGGAGGGTAATTAATTACCCATTTCTAACTGTGTTCCTCTTATCTAAATGGTTTGTTATTTTCTGATTATATATGTCTCATTAATGAGTGACATTAATGAGTGCAACATTACTATAGATACATTATTTTAATATGAAAACATTTATGATTTTGGGTATTAACAAAATTGTGGAAATCTCTGATAAACTATCAATAGAAACCAACTCCAATGAAGAATGAAGAATAAAGAGATGAATGTTGGAGGATCAGATCTAGAGGACGGAATGTGGTGACAAACGCTAATGACTGTGGATCAAGGAAAATGAAAATTGTATCCTTCTCCATCAAAAAATCCAACAAATCTAGGTAGGGGTTTATGTGTTATTTGTATTTGATTAATCTTTCCTAATTCATGAAATAAACAAAAAACCCAGATAAATTGACTAATGGGTTGTTCCACAATATGTTTGTTTTTGCGGGACATTCTAATGCTGGGATTGGAATTGGGGTTTTACTTTTGTTGTTCAGCGAATACCATCTCTCATGGTTAAACCCGAACACGGAGGGCATGAGCCGACAGAGACAAGGCCTGGACCCTCTACATAGTTTTTTATTTTGCATTATTCATGGATGATTTATCGAGATGGAGGAAAAGTGGGTTTGATTTCATCATAATAAAGGTGATGACATAAAGTTTCTATTGACGCAAGTGGATCGAGAAACAGACCATCGATGCGACTCTGTTGGCCTGTCGAAGGTATCCCCAGCGGCGGTGGTGCGTGGAGGCCTCGGCCTGATGAATGTGAGGGTGAAGAGGAATGTCACCTATCCGCGCCACATGGAGTAATGGTGATCTAGAGCCACTAAGGTGATCCAGTGCACACGGTTCATCAACTTCATGCAGGATGCCGATCACATTGCATCACCGCTATAACTTGATTGTGGCGAGGAGACCGCCCCGCATCGACCACTGGGTGAGAAAGAGGTCATACGTAGCTGTTTTCTATATACTGGCTAGGAAAACTGGTTCTCCTATGGAATATCGGGTCATCCATCGGGCCGAACCTGCATCTCATTGGGTTGGACCCGCTCCGCTGGGACAGAACAAGCTGCCTGGCCAGATCTTCGCCTTCGGCCCAGACACACACCACCGGGATGGACCCGCATCATCAGGCCGGACCCACATCATCAGGCCTGACCCGTCCTATTGAACTGGACCTATGGGCCAAATGATATGGATGGACCAGACCATGTTATATCCACACTGAACCCCGGGATAGGATCGGGTCGGTTTGACCGGTTCGGACCAGACATGGACCCGATTGGCCCCATTTCACTAGAATGATCATTACTACCTGACCAGGTATACGATTAATGTACCATCTACTACACGAGAACCCTTCAATTGAGGATTTACATTTGGTATAATTCTATTGAGTTTTGAATGAATTTGGAGTATAGATTGGTCGGATCAGACTAGAATCCAATGGGGAACTTTTAACTAAGAAGCTAATAATATAAAGACTGAGCATCTGATCGAAGCGCTGTGTATTGCATTGGAACCCTTACAGCATTAAGGTTATTTGTGTTACCTTTAAGTGATAATTCATGTAAGTTGAAATTAAGCCAATGGATTATGGATAATAATTTTCAGAACTCATACATTCAAGGAATATGAATCCAGTGGATGGATGTGAAGTGAAGGGTGACCTTCTGTGGATTGGTAAGAGAGTGAACCTCTCTAGATCAAAAATTGGGAATCCCTCCTTTGATTGGAAAGATAGCCACCCTCCATGGATCTACAATGGTGCAACCCTCCTTGGATCCGCATGAGAGATACCTTCCATGGATCGGCGTTTGGGTGACCTTATGTGAATCAGTAGTAGTGTGACACATTATGGATCAGCTATAGAGAGACCCATCATGGATCTTCCCTAGAGAAACCCTCAATGGATCAGTTGAGGATAAAACCTTATCGGATTTTCAATCGAGCCTCTCAATAAATTAAGAAGATCCTGGTTTTGACAAATCATCATTATTCATATTTTTTAAGTTGTAAACATGGTGTGAGTTCTCTTTGACATGGTGATTTGTGATTAAGATCATGATTTTTGGTTTACCATTATGGATTTCTGAGAGACCTTTGGGCATCTTAGGGACCCTATTGTGTATTATTATCCTCACCACTACATGGGATTCTCCCACACCAGTTGTGTCTTGTGCTGATGACATAGATCATGACTGAGACTTGGAAAGATAGGGATATACAGGGATTGGAGGTGATTGAAAGACGCGGTGAGCTGCAGTGACACCAGACAATAAGATTTACCAACTCTTTAGGTAGGATCCTTGGCAGACGATCTCCGTATATTTTTTCCATTACTTTTTAGGTATGCTTCTTTCAGTTGGGATTGTATAATATTCCCTTAACTTTTTGTACATACATTTACTCTCAGAAGTCTTTCCTTGTGTTCTGATTTGTGTCTGTACTCTGTCTGTGTGTATACAGTTTTAAAGGTAATTATATCCATTATTGGGTTACCCATTTCTATTGCTAGTCACCAAACCCAGCCCTACGGAAGGAGGGAATGGGGTAGACAGATCATGGGAACTGGGAGATGGGTTGTGATAATGTGGTATTATAGGGATTTCGATTCTACCAGAAGAACAAGGTGTATTATATTTTTTTAAAAACAGAATAATTTTTTTATGTTTTGAAAATGGATATATGTTCAGGGGATTCATTATCGATGCAATGGCCGATGTATCCAAACACTGGGACCCTGAGTTCTGTTTTCCTAATCGATACATGCAAACATGGTTTTCATGTGTTTTAGAAATTATTTTCTCTGGAAATATTTTGAATTAGATCACTAGGTATATCTAATAGAAGGTTGAACATATTTTCTTTACAGGGTTCTTCCATAAAGAGAGCCAAATAGGATTTCAATGAGAGATATTGAAGAAGGCCCAATATTCAATGAACCGTCGATACAGGGACCACTTATGGTGGCAACACATATGAGTGGTGTACCATCACCACCGCCACCTATAGCACAACAGATGCTATCATCCCCACCAGTGGATAGTACACACCGAATGAGCGTGTTTAACGGGATACATTTATAGTGGCTTATTAGGTTTCGAGGTGAATAATATGATCATGTAGATTAGGATTGTTGGTTTTAGTTTTTTCCACATGATTTTTTCATTGTATAAAAATTAGTAGATAATATTTTGATCCTTTCCACTTGAACTTTTCAGGGAATAATAGGTAGATTGTGGAGATTGACTATTTTGATACATGATCCTGTGATCCATTCTTGTTTGGACTTCAAGAGCCTCTTCAGGGCTGAGTTTTTACCAATGGAACTATGCTATGAGAGTATTCAGGGGCTACTACACCTCCTGTTGGGTAGTTCGAATGTGGACCAGTACTATACAAGGAATACTAACCACTCCCACTACTCCAATGACATGGAACGAGGCCCTTTCATTAGGTTTGGGCTTTTGAGTAGGGACTGCGAAGAGGGATTAGTGAGTCGATGGTTTCACTCAACATCATGACGTAGGTTTGAGTGAAAGAGAGAGAACTACTGGTGGAGTGTCTCATTGACGTAGAGGCACCACTGGTGAGAGCCACCACTAGATGAAACGTAGCCAAATCATCTAAAATGGGAAGTTGGCATATGACCCAAAGGCCCAAATGGGCCAGCCCATTACGAGGATGACCCCCATTATATAGGGTTAGAGGTATGAGACATGGGGGAAGAGAAGGTCAGAAGAGGAGAGGACAATTCTATTTGTGTGCAGATAAGGGTTACATGGATCATGAATGCATGACCCGCCATACTAAGGATTTGTAAACAGTCTAGCGACCAACGATCTAGAGGTAGTGGTTTGAGCGAGGTGGTCTGTATGGTAGTAGAAATGGCAGGGGAGTAGGCCGAGAAATAGGTTGTGGGAAATGATTTGAGGTGTTACCGCCACCACAACCATGTAGTCCACCATGTTCTCATGGAATATGAATACATGGGCAATCATAGAATCAGACAGTATAGTCATATGACCATGATGCTCCAAAGATGATGTTAGTTACAATATTTTTCTTCTCCACCCGTGTTGTGGTTCTTATAGACATAGGTTCTATTCACTATTTCTTTACCATGAATCTCAATCAGATCGTAGAGATTCTGGTGTAGCATTTCACTGGATCCTTAAAGCTAGAGACACTTTCCAGAATGTATTATATGATTACACACTGGTACTAGCAGTGTGAGCATAATCTATGAGGTGAGATCTTTAGCTGATATCTTCTAGTAGAAGTATCAAGACCTTATGACCTAAATATTGGAAAGCACTAGTTATCAACTATCCATTATCATATCTACTGTTTTAGTTGTATAGTGCGTTTTGTTTTCGGAGATGGGATTACATTTTTCGTTCACCATTAAGAAAAAAATCCTTACAGAAAAAGACATATTTTATTGGAGGAGGGTGCAGCCGATCACTTTCCAGTTGGGTAGCCTTACCCTTGGTGTGTTTGATGAGATGAGTCCATGATTTTCAATAGTGATGGATGAGTATGATGATGTTTTTCCTTAGGATGTTCTAAGAGTACCACCTCATAGAGATTTAGACTTCTGTATCGGCTTATACTACAGGACGACACCGATATCCACACCGGAATATTAGATGGATCATGTGGAGCTTCACGAGATAAGAGTACAACTAGATAACTCACATGAGAAGGGGTTTGTAAGGGAAAGTGTTTCACAATGGGATTCCATGGTGCTTTTTTCCAAGAAAGAAGATGGGAATTTGAGGTATTTCATAGAATTCTTGTGCCTAAACAAAGAAACTATGAAAAATAGGTATCCACTATTGAGGATCGATGATCTCTTTGACTGGATTAATAGATCGATGTGGTTCTCTATGACAGACCTCGGATCGGGCTATCACCAGATTTAGGTACGAGCTGAGGATGTGAAAAAAAACAACCATTTGGTGCTGATACGGACACTACAAGTACCTTTTGAGGCCTTTTATCGTGACCAACTCCCCATCATTATTCATGGGATCCTGAAGATTATCTTCCAGCCTTACATTGACTTGTTTGTGGTGGTCTATGTTGATGAAATCTTGGTGTACTCAGTGTTAGAGGAGGATCCTGAAACACACCTATGGATAGTCTTAGATACACTTAGAGAGCACCACCTTTATTAAAATCTATTGAAGTTTCAGATTTGGATTCTAGAAGTCCTCTTTCTAGGACACATCTTTTCAGAGGACAGAGTTACAATGGACTTGGAAAAGATAGATGTGGTGCTTGCCTGGGAGCCTGCCAAGATTGTGAATGAGTTGCATAACTTCATGGGATTGACTGGTTACTATCAGGAGTTCGTCCCTAAGTTCTATATAATAGAATCACCTTTATCATCTTTTACATAGAAGTTAAATCACATCGTGTGGATGGAGAAATCTTAGTATATTTTCCAAGAGCTGAGGGGATACTGAATAGTGCCAACATCTTTAGACTATCAGAGGAGGGTGTTGGGCATCTAGTTTATTATGAAGCATCAAGGATCTGGATGGGTTGTGTCCTGATACAGAAGTAAATAGTGATCCCCTACATCTCAAGATATATAAGATTGCATAAGCATAACTACATGACCTACTACCCGAAATTAGAAGTAGTGGTATTATCCTTGATAATGTGGTACCACTACATGATGGCTGAGCAGTTTAAGATTTACTCTGACCACAAGAGTCTCTAGTATGTATTCTCCAAAAAGGACATGTACTTAAGATCGTGATGAGGGATAGAGTTTATTTATGAATTTGACATATAGATAGTATATACTCTACGAAAGTGGAGCATCGTGGCAAACTCTCTCAGTAGGAGTACCAGTTTGCAGTTGCTAAGTGAGGCGACCGAGTACTTGGTAGTGATGTAGCTATCATTTGTGGGTGATGTTGATGCTTATTACCTTCTATTAATTATTGTTACTCCCCCAATTTTACAATGATCCTATGAGGCACATTTGGTGGATGTTTATTGCAAGGACCAACATGCTCAATTATCCTCAGAATGACATCTTGAAGGATTTTTGATATGTGGGGAGAACGTCATCATTTTTTGAGTGAGAACCTTGGTGCTAGTGGCGTTGGGGGAGAGGTGTTGTGGGAGTCCCATACGTCCCCGTTGGTGGTACATCCTAGAGTGGTGTAGATGTACCAAGACCTACACTGTCATTTCTGGGGCCAGGGATGAAGAATGTGGTGGGTGAGTTAATTTCATGATGCCTCATTGTCATGATGTGAAGGGCAAGCATCAAGTTTCAGCATGATTGACCTAACCACTCAAGGCATCAGAGTGTAAATGGGATGATATCACATTGGAATTTTTTAATATGTAATGAAGTTCAAGGGGTAAAGACTCTTCATGGGTGACCGTTGAAGAACTCACAAATTCGACTCACTTTCTACCCTTCCAAGATCAGGGACTGGTAAGGGCTTTGGATACCACTATGACCAAGAGATAGTGTGGCATACCAGGGTTCCTTTGATGATCATCTCAGATAATTACACTCACTTTACATTCTGGATGTGGAAGGCATTACAAGTGGCATTCAGGACGCAGTTTCACTTGGGCACAACTTTTCTTCCCCATTCGGGTGGTCTAATGTAGCGGACCATGCAGACCTTGGAGGACATGCTACATGCCTACACACTAGATTTTGGTTGGAATTGGGAGGAATACCTTTTGTTGGTGGAGTATGAATATAACAACATCTATGAGTCATCCATTATCATGTCACCATCTATGGCCTTTTATGGGAAGCCTTGGAAATCACCCCTCAGATGGACAGACCCAGGGGTGTCATCACTCATGGGATCAGAGATGGTATAGGCTACCACTGAGAAGGTGTAGATCATCTAGGAGTGAATGGGGACCACAAAGAGAAAAAAAAGTATCATGATGATAGGATATGGATACCCTTGGAGTTTGAGGAGGGTTATCATGTGTTTCTTTGAGTCTCACCACGATGGGGATTGGAGAGATTAGATAGGGTGGAAAGATATCTCTGAGGTTCATCAGACCATTTTGGATCCTGAGCAGAGTTGGTGTGGTGGAATACTACCTAGATCTTCCACCATAGATGCACTAGGTTCATGATTTTTTCCTTGTGTATCAGCTGAGGATGTACGTGCATCATCAATGACACATCATCGATTTTGGAGAAACAGAAATTGATGATGGGGTAAAATTTTATTAATTCTTGTTGAATATTGAGGTTCGATAGGTGCGAGACTATTTTGGGATATTGTTTCCTCTCGTTCAAATTCAGTGGAAGCACATGAATCACCCGAAGAGCACATGGGAGAGGGAGGCTTAGGTTTTATTTATTAGTTCCACTATCTATTTGATTTTTTTTTGTTTTAGCTTTTGGTTGCATAAATCCTTATGGTGAGGAAAATTTAATATCTAGGAAAATTCATGTAATTTATTTCTTATACAAAATTATTCTAAGACCACACGCTCTAACAGCACTTGATTCGGAAACCCGGAAATCTCATAACAAAATTTTTAACATTTCTAAGGTACGATCATTAAACTTGTGGACAGGTTTTTCTAAATTTTGAACTAGTTCTCGGATCGAAAATCTTAGAGCCTAATTGAACTCGAAATGTTTATATTTTCCTAGAAATTACATAACATCGGTCGGCAAGGGCCGAGTGGAAATTTTATTTTTTATACTTTTTTTTGAAAAACAATATAATAATTTTTAAAATTTCTTCCTTGTTACCCCATTTGGTAGAAGATGACGATGTAGCATTGAAAAGATGATGATCATTAATGGAGGGTATTTAATGGAACATTTGTAACAGTGACAATGTTATATTATTGGATTGTTAATGGATCATTAAATGTGTCTTGTTAATGAGTGAAAAATCAGTACATATATTTTTATTTAATATGAAAACATGTTGGAGTTTTTGGAGTAAAAAACATAAGGAAATATTTGATTAACTTCCTGCGGAATCAATATCCAACTGAGAAGGAAGAATTAAGCAGTGAATGTTGGAGAATCGGGTCCAGATGTTGGAAACCAGGGACGAACTCCAATGAATTTGGATTGGTGATGATGTGAATCCCATCCTTTCACATCAACATATCCAATAAATCCAGGTAACTTTTTTTCAGTAACTAAATTAGATAATTCTTTTCTCATTATTGAAATAAGAAATGAATGTGGATCAACCGAAAAATGGGTTGATCTGTGATCCGTTTTTTTTGTAGGAGGTTCAAATGTGGGGATTTGAATTGGGGTTTTATTTTTGTTTTGTGTTTAAAACCTTCCCCCATGCTTAGACCCTAACACGAAGGGTATGAGCCGATACAAACAAGCATCAAACCCTCCTCAATTATGGTTTAGTGTGTGTTCTTCATGGATTATGTATCAAGACGATGGAAAAGATACTTTGAGGCCTTCAAATAGAATGTGACATCCTATCGTTTCGGTAGATGCAAGAGGTTCGAGAAATGGACCACCAGATCGGCATTGGTGTCCAGTCAAAGGTACCTCTAGTAGTGGCGGTGCACCTATTAGCATGCAATGATAGTAGGACGCTACGACCATTTGTCCATGAGGTGAGAAGGTGCAGTGCCTGACAGTAGTGAGAAGGTGTCGTTCCCATCAACACTGCATGGTGGAGAGTCCCACTTGGGATACTTAGGCGAGATGGCAGAGGTGGTCTGTCGACCGCGTGTTGGAGTTCGACCGTCCATCCTGGCCAGTCATGTAACGCCACCACGATCGCTTGACCACGGCGATGAGACCATCTTGCTTTGACTGTGGGGTGAGAGGGAGGTCGAATGAGACTATCATCCATGTCCCAGCCAGGTAGAAGGGTTTGCCTTTGGTGGGTTGGGTCAGCCAGCAGGCCGAATACACTACTCAGTAGACTGGACCAGCACCACTAGGCCAGACCCCCACCGTCATGCTGTACCGGCCCCACCAGGCCAGACCAGTGCTGTTTGGACGATCCCATGATACCAGTTTAGATTCGCCAATGGGTCGGACCCGTCATACAAAGCCAGACCTATGGGCCCCATGGACCATCTTGTCCAGACCAACATTGGGCACACGATGGACCCCAAGATATATTCGGGTCAGGTTGTTCTAACCAGGTCAGACCAGACAGGGACCATACCAGCCTCATTTCACTGGAATGCTATTAACATGCAGATCGAGCATCTGATTATTCACTTTATATGACACAAGGACCCTTACAATGAGATAGTATTTTGTAAATACTTCTATTGAGTTTCCAAAGAAGATGGAGTATGGCCGGATTGGATCAAAATCGAATCCAACCATTCCCTTTTCACTAAAAATAATATAACATATAGGCCTAGTGTCTAATCAACGTGCTATATGTAGTGTTGGAACCCTTACGATAATATGGCTCTTCGGGTTTCCACTAAGTGATAATTCATGGTGATTGAAATATGACTGATGGATTGAGTAGTAGAACCTTTATAACCCATATGTTCAATGTGTGGGAATCCAGTGGAAATATGAATATTGAAGAGTGACCCTCCGTGGATCGGCAAGAGGGAGACCCTCCATGGATCAGAAATGGTGTGAACCTCCTTAGATCAGCAAAAGAGAAACCCACTATGGATCTGCAATGGCGTGACCCTCCATGGATTGGAAAAAGTGTGACCCTCCATGGATCGGCAATATAGAGACTCTCTGTGGATCAGTAGTAGCGTGACTCTTCGTGGATCAGTTATAGAGCAACCCAGCGCGGATCCATGGAAGAGAGACCATTTGTGGATCAGCAGTGGCGCAACCCATCTCAGATTAACAGCCTTGCCTCTCAGTGAAATATGATGATCTATATTTTGACTAATCATATTTATTCTTATTCTTTAGTTTTGGTACCAGCAGTGAGATGCATTTTAATTTGTGATTTTTTATGGAGATCATTTTTTGTGGTTTACCTTAGTGGATTTATGAGTGACCATCAGGGGTCTTGGGATCCCTAAAAATTATTTTTATCGACACCCTTACACAGGATTTTCCCGAACCTGTTATGTCTTGTGCAGACAATGAACAACATGACTGATACTTGAGGAGCCAGGGCTAGTCGGTGCTTGAAGGTGATCGATAGACATGGTATGCTTTAGTGACTTCATACATTTTGTTGTACCAACTCTTCGAATATGATCCCTGACATACAATCTCTTGATCTTGTTTTTATTTCCTTTTGATGTATGTTTCTTTCATTTTGTCTTGTATACAGGCCCCTTAATTTAGGTTTTTATTTTTACTCTTAGTAGTGGTGTCTTGGGTTCTACTTTGTGTGTGTACTCAATATGTGTGCGTACAGGTTTAAATGAAATTTCTTTCCAGTGCTAGTCACCATCCCATATCCTATGGAAGGTGGGCATGGGGTATTTGGGGAACGAGCCATAGGGGGACATGTTGTGATAATAGAACTCCATATTCTTAAGAAAGCTGAGTCATATATTCAACAATCCATCACATTGTGTACCATCTTTACACATTAAACTACACACCCTAATCTATCCCACACTTATATTGGTTCGAAATTCACACACTTATTTATCCAAAATTCACATGTGCACATTCCATCAATTTTAATTAAAATTCCATTCCAAACCATTTCTAGAAAAACATTAATTTTTTTAATTTTTTTTCAAAAAATACTTAAGGAAAAAAGAATATCCATTATAAAAAATATACAATTTTTAAATAATGAATCAAAAAAATATCCCACCATATCTTTCATTTTTCAGAATTCTACAAAATCAACACGTGGTTCAAAATAAAGGATTCCACGTTAGTTTAAAAATTTATTTCAATAAATTCAATAATTTATGAAATATATCCTTCATTTTATAATCAAGAGGAGCATGGAGTTAATCCACCTACCATTAAACAGTTGGTGAATCCAAAGAATGACAAAAAATACAAAAACACAGCATGAAACGCCTAAATTTGTCATTAGATTTTGGTCCGTTAAATTAAAATAAACATATCTCATCGTTATTTACATAACACAAAATATATAAATCCGAAATGGATTATATGTATTTTTAAAATAGAGAGAAGTGGAAAAAATATAAGGAATAAAATGAATAATATCATCTTTATAAAAAAATTTACCTCCAACACACAAAGATTCACCATGACACCACTCCCAAATTAAGTGGAATTGTATTCATAGCCTTGGTAGGTATGGGATTTAGTGCAATCTCATGTTTGGGCGATACAACATGGTTTAAGGGTTGAATTGAGTTATATCCACTGATTTGGGATCTAATTTTAAAATGTTCTTGACTATGATTCATAGTTAAGATAACCATGTACTATATAGCCATAGCCACTACCTCTAATCACCCCTCAAATGGTTGGCTACATGGTTATACAAACTATGTTCAAATGTGATAAATCCCTCTTTCCATCATTTTTCGGCTTCTCCTATGTGGCTACATGGTTTGGCCAAATATTACGCCAAACCACGCACATACGCAGTGACCCCTATTTTAGCTTCATGTTTTCGTGGGAGGAGTATCATTGTCTCTACTAACCATGACCTCACCATGAACCTCCATATGATACCAAAAAAATAATAAAAAACACCACTGATCCTCTTGAATCATAAATCTGTTACTTTATATACTTAATATACATAAATAAAAGTCATGTACTAATTAACGATAGTGATACATAATATTTTTTAGAAAATTAAACTTCATTTCACTATTTTATCCAGAATAGTTTTTCTACCAAACCCATGATTTACAATAAAAATTTAAAACATTATTAATCATTTCCCAATTATTTATAGAATTAATATCTCCTAGTATTTTGTCGTTAAGAATAATTTAAAATTATGGTTTAGGTCCTTTTGAAAAATAATGCACATTTAGATTTAACTAAAATTGATAAATTATTCTTTTTTCAACATGTACTTTTATATTGAATTATCAACCATCATGACCATTATATTATTTAATTATTACCTATATAATATTTTTAGGTTATAGTAAAATAAAATGATCATTAATAAGTTTTAAGAATAAATTTTCCAAATGGAAAGAAACATTTATTTAAGAAATATTCTAAATCATTTTATCAATATTAATTTATACATTTAAATGGTTCTTTAAAAATAATTAATTATTCTATACTTTGGGATTTTTTTTTAAAAAAAACTTAATGAAATTATTTTACATAAAATTTATTAAAGGGTATTTTAATGTTACTTCTATTCATAAAACTCAATAACCATTTTGTTGTTAATTAGGATCTAATAAGGGTTTCTTGTAATGACACCATCCCAATTAACTTGATGTATGGATTAAAAAAAATTTAATAGAATTTTATAGAACCTATTTTACATCCATAGTCTAATCATGGTTCAGATATGTTGTCAATTAACCCATTTATTTTCTACATGGTAATTATTTTAGCATGATATTGATATGAAACACATTTTTCCATGGGTTAATAAATGTATGAGGAAAAATTATTATTTCATTGATTTTTATGATGAAATCACTATTTTCATTAATCTATATGTGTACCATAAATATATAATATTTTTTTGTAACCATATAGTGCTCTATTGAATTCGGTAATTATTATTCTATTTGTTGAATTATTTATTAATTCATATGTATGGTTATTTCATTTTTGTTGGATCTATGAGGGGTTTTTTGTGTTCTATGATGGTGATGTTCTATGAAACCATCACATTTTATAAATTATTATAAATTGTTTATAATTTTTCTATTGAACATGATTGATATCACATGGATTATGATTATTTATTCTTATAGTTATTTCCTTTATTTTAAATTTATGACATTATTCTTGATTTACGATCTAGGTGTTGATGGGTATGAGTTCTTTATGACACTATCAATTACTTTTATAAAGTTTTCATACCATAATTATCTTCGTATACATGATAATGGCATGAAATTATTAAAAAACATGTTTCTCCTTTCTATGAATACTATCTCACTCTTCATATGTTTTATTTTCCCCATGTTTTCAAAAATAATGTTGATTTATTTATGTATACAAGAGTTTAATATGCTGAATATTGATAACCTAATATCTAATGTGAAAATCATAGTAAATTGGTAAATGTATTTTACTTAATTAAATTTTATTTTTTACATACGAGTTTGTTTGAATTCTTTAAAACTATTAAACAAAATGTTCAGTGATAAAGTAAGTGATCCAATATTTTATATTTTTATATTGTAGGTTTTTGATTGGGAAAATTTTGTCACCTTCAACGGTATCAAATATAGAAATTTAATGTTTATGATTTCATCATAGGATCTTTGAGTACCATTTCTGGGATGTCATAGTTTGTATCAAAGGCCCATTTAGATAACCTTGATGAGTATTATTTTTTCATGTGAGTTTATCTTACATTTTATGGATACCTTTATAGGTCTATAATCTTTATCATAAACATATGGTCAAAGTCGTATACAACCCTTTTTAGGTTTAATGTTATCATATCCTAATGTTATTAATGAAAATTTAAGAGAAATTTTATTAGGATGATGTATATGTGATTTATTGGTTAAAAATGAATTATGCATTTAAACATTGTGAAAATAATATTTAATGTATATAAAACATTTATAGTTTATATTATCGTTGACATTGAGGAAACTAATGGAATAAAAGTTTTTACATATAGATAACCATGATATTGAAATGTGATTTTATAACTATCTGATTAATGATATTTCAAAAAAGGACATCTTGAAATTATTGGGATTACAAGATAGATGGTTTGTGATAGTATTTAATGAAAAAAATTAATAAATTTTAGGTTATATATAAATGGTTTTGTTTTATCATTTTCTATTACTATTTAATTTTGATGATTAATGTATTATAAGAGGAATTGCTCATTTTTGTACATTTTATAACCTGTGATAACCTTTAGGTTTTTAACATATAATGAAATTAAGAATTGTTTGTTATCAGTTTTATGTTTTTTAGAAGATGTTTTTAGTTTTTAATGCAATATTAATTCATATTTAATATACATAGTTTGGAGAAAAAGATAATATTGTGGTTGTAATTGAAAAAGGGATTGAATTATTCTCATCAATAAAGTATAATTCCCTATCCTCAGTGTTAATTTTGTATAAAATTCATCAAATCTAAGAAAAGTATCTTGAAATAAATTTTTTTATTATTATATAAATATGTAATGAATTGGATGTTATTTTAAATGATAATATATTAATGTTTTTGAGCCCCCTAACATTCCAATAGTAATTAATTTTTATCTGATCAATGAATTTAGTCACTATCTGTAATTATATACCCTTTTCATCCTTTCCCAACTATGTTATCCTATTTTAAAACCATGTTATGTGTTATTCCTTTTGATCATTTTCATTACCTTTTTACTTTTAAGAGGATTTCTTATTCATCAATTAAACTTTTTAGGTCTACAAAATAATTATTTTTAAATGTCTATCCTTTGAATTATGACATAATATTTAAATTTTGTGAATTTAATATATTAAATGGGGAGTATTTTTCATACTATTATTTTAAAAGAAAAATTATGATCAATAATTTAAATGAAAAGAAATGATGAGATTATATGGGAACATAACACCATGATACATTAAAATATATAATTTTTTTGTAAATATAATCACTTCAATATCTTGTAGTACACGTGACACTGATATTTTTATCTTCCATGGTGTATTCAAAATGAAACACATATATTAAAAGAACAATAATGTATATAACCATTATAAACATGCAAGTAAAATGATATGTATTAATTTTATTAATTACATTATAAAATATGTGTATATATGTCTTGTAAATAATCAATCCCATTTTTATTAATGTAACATTATTATTCATAAATATTTTTTCATATTTCTCTTAATTTTAGTGGAAAAAATATTATAATTTATTTTGGAACATTTAAGAAATGAATCCGAAAATTTTAATTTCATTTTTAAAAATATTATATCAAAAAAAAATTTAGTGAAATTTTTGGGTTTATACAAATATATTTATCATTAAATGAATAGTATAAATTATTTATTTTTTTAAAATATCATTTCTTTTCAAACAATTTAATAATTTGAAATTCAATTTATTTTTTTTAATATTATTTAGAAAAACATAATTTTTATTTAGGTATATCCAATCAAATTAATAACATATGGAATATAATTATAATCATTGTTTAGTATAAGATTATTTTATGGTTCAAATGGTAATGAAAAATATTTTCTACAACATAATATTTCCCCATTTTAACAATTATAAAAAATAACTAATGAGGAATGTTTTTAATTAAATTTAGAGGCTATCAAAATTTATATTTTTATCGATTTTCATACAATTATTATTGTAATACAAATACTTAATATAAAATCATTTTGTTATCAAAAAATAATATCCTTAAAAAAGAAATTTCAACTTTTCTATATGTTTTTAAAATTTAAATCTTACACATTTACAAAATTTATTTGATTAAATAAACATCATTTTTTAAACAATGTGTAAAAATTATGTTAGGGTCAAAATCAAATTTTCTATGGGGTTAAATTTAAAGTATATGTATAAAATTGGCTGATATACAAATATAAAAACAATTTGATGAAAATATACTTACCGTGACACCTGTATGGTATAATAATGTACAATTTTGGATAGTTTCTACATATTATGAATTTTGGACAACACATTTATTTTATAAATACGAATTGTGTCCTCTTCTGAACTTATAAAACTCCACCACTCTCTTATCTTCTTCACCCCAATAAACAACATGGGAAGGGGAAATACCTACCAAAATCACATCCCAACATCCATATCATCATTATATTATATGTTTTTTTGAATCAAATCATCCCTATAAGGATTTATTGAAAACTTATAGAGGATACCCGATGATGATGAAATGTTCTTCATTAAGAGTCATTATTTTATTTTTTTCCCACATACATTAATTCTTCTTAAAAAAGATAATATAAGAAAAACAATATCTTATATGTATTTTTATGTTTTTATAATATATTAATTACCTACTACTATCTCTAATTCTATCAAATGTGTTAATAAATCATAGATTGTGTGTACAGCAAACTACTACCTCACAGACCCATGGCATTTGTTCTTCCATAACCAACTTTAGTGGTATGTTATGGGGAAAAATATAATTTATATATATTTATATATATGATATTTATAATGATGTTATACTTTTGGAGTAATTATATCATATACATATTTTTTTACATTCCATTGCATAGGGGATACGATAATGTAGTTCGTGTGTATGAGAAACTACCACCTTATATTATTATGTGATTCATTTTATCGATAAAAAATTATATGGAAGTGAAAAGAATAAAATTAATGATAATATGAGAGAATATTTAAGTAATTATCATATCCATGGTAAAAGGACCATTAAAAATTATATTATATCATTTTTTATTTTTACACTAAAAAAATGACAACATTGTTAATGTACATGGGAACAACCTCCGTTATGAAGCAATGCGAATCTTTTTTATCACTATAACATATGTATTATATATATAAATATTTTTAAATATATAATATTTTTTAAATTATATTATTATCAATATATTGTGATAAAATGTTACATCACAAATATGAAATATTATCATTGAAAAATGGAACGTTAGTCATGCATACGTACGACATCCTGTCTCAATGATCGTAACATACTTAATTTTTCATAACAATCATTTAGGATATGTTTTAAAATAATATTAATATACATTTATTATAATTAAATCACGTTTTTTAGTCTAGATATGATATGAATATAATTAATTACACCATAAAATAGGGAATTAATTACATAACATTAATGATAAATAATCCGATTAGCACCCAAAATAATTAAAAAATGTAAAATTATTAATGACAAGGTGACATGAATTTATAAAATAATCATATAAAACATTATAAATATTAATATATTTAATTATTAAGTTTTTAAAATTTCTAAAACCACTATACAAGGGTATAAATAATGTTCGACTAAAAGGATGCAAGAGGTAAGGGGTGTCCATCATAAATTTTTACTTTTGTGACTCTCATTACCGATTCACCACCTTATTCATTATATGATATGTGTAATGTAGATTATTTTTTGTTACTAAGATTCTAGTAAAAGCAATAGGGATTTTTATATCCATTTTGGGATCCATATTTCATTGGGTTTACGGTTAAAACATTACCAAATAGGTAATGTATTTTTCCCTCAACATTCCATCATTAAGATATATGTTATTTTATGCACCTATCTCTTTTTTCATGTGAATATAGAGACTCTTTGACATGTAAAATATGTAATTTTTTATAATAATGATAATTTATATCTCATTTCATTTTATTCATTCTTGTCGATTATGATTCAATGTTATGAAATTAGTTAAGATTTTTCATTACAATCTCACTAATTATCATGATTCTTTATAATTATGTTTCTGATGATTAATAAATGTGATCGATATCTAATTAAAACCATGAAAAATATTTTCAATTTCTTATTCATGATATTTTAATGTTATTACTATAATTTTCCATTCATTTTTAAAAAAAATAATTAAAAATATTTTATTAAGGAAATATAACTTCAATACTTTCTCAGTCTAAAATATATTTTCTTCCAAAACCATGTTTTATAAAAAAATATTTCAAATTATTTTTTTATATTTTCCAAAATATTTATTTAATATATTTTTGTAATGTTTAACTCCATAAAAATATTTAAATAAAATTTCATGTATTTTTCAAAACAATAATTCCAATTTGAATATAACCTAAAACGAGAAAGGAATTATTATTCTGAAGTTACAATATGAATTTAAAATTTCCCCATCATATAAAGTATATAATTTTAAAATAACATTATAAAGTATTAATGTTATTTTAAAAGAATTAGTTTTTCAAAAAAATTTAAGTATTTCTGAAAATGGAAATGATTTTATCCAAAAAAAAAATTTAACTTATTTTTAAAATAATATTTTTTCAACTTTTTCATAGATAATGAGTATTTTAATTTTTTTTTAATTATTATTTTATAATAAAATATAATTAAAATTTGAATGGTGGTTTTACACAAAATTTATATAATGTTAATTTAATTTTAATTTCATTGATTAATGTCAAAAAACGTTGTTGTCACATAACCTCTAATGAAAATATGTTTATTAATATACCATCCTAATTCTATCGCTAGATGGATTATAAATATTTCAAATAATTTTATATAGAAGCCATTTCTTTTTCACGGGCTAATTATGATTAAAATATATTTTTATGGAATAGTTTTCTTTTCTGTTTTTGTCTTGTTACCAAGAGATTGACATGAAACCAATTTTTTTCATACATGTTAGAGAAGAATAATGATTGTTTATATGAGATTTATGATGAAAACTCTAGAAACATTATTCAATTTTTGGTTATTGGATTTTATATACAACAGTGTTTTTATATATCATTGATTGAGAGTTTTATATCTTATATGATGGGTGGTCCAATATAATGCTCTAATACATTTACTAATTATTATATTCCCCAGAAAATTGTATTGGATGTAATCTATATGGTTATTTCAATTATAAGGGTTCCTTTAATGGTTCCATATGTTTTCAAGGCGGATATTGTTCCAAGATACCAACATGATATATTTATGATTAATAAGGGTTTATAATGATTACTTTTCCCATGATTGATATTAAATAGATCATGATTATTAATTATTATGAATCATTAATTTTTTAAATCCTTATGTCATGATTCATGATTGATGATGCCGTGTTGATGTATATGATATATTTTTTTATTACATTCATGCACTCAGATTATGTCATCATACCTATATTCTCTAAAAAAACATAACGATCAAATTCATTTGTAAGTGATCATGTTTACCCTTACAACGAATTTGAGATAACCGTCCTTATATTTCATTTTCATAATGTATTGAATAAAAATATTGAATGATTAATATTTATCAGGATTTCAAATGGAGGATGTTGATAACATAGTATTAATAATGAAAAAATTACTATTATATGAATATTAATCCCTTCAATTCTTATGTATTTGTAATGAAACGTTTTTTAATATATATCTAATACTCAATGCCTAAAAGTACTTTTAGAATGTGTATGAACCAACTTTAACTTGTGATATTATATGTCTTTAATGGAGAAAATTTGGTCTCTTAAAAAGCTATCAAAATTGAAAATGCAAATTTTATTATTTCGACACCAAATCTAGTAATATGGGTTTTGGCCTATTAAATATGTTATCTGAGGATATTTTAGATAACATTTGAGACTATGATGTTTTCAGTTGAGGTTATATTAAGATTTATGGATCCAATCATAGTTTTATAAGAGGGATTATTAAATTAAATTTTTTCAAAAGTAATGATTAATATATTAATAACCATTATTATTTAAATATTAATGGATATTTAGTTAATTATGGGTACATAAGTTAAATCATATTGGGAATTATGTGATTGAAAAGTTATTTGTAAAAATTTTATTATAATATTATAAATAAGAGACATTGAAACATTTTTTGGGCATGGAATATGAGTAATACGAGGAAACATTTGAGGTTAAACCACCATGTGATTTCTTAGGTTATTTTGAAATGAATTATTTTTAACAAATGGTATGAATACTTAATTTTGATGATTAATATTTCATGTGAATTTTTACTTATTTTGGGAATTGTCATACCATGTGCAATTCATTTTGGTGTCTGGTTAACATCTAAATTTGGGAGGAATAATTTTGTTTACATTTTATGGTTATGTAGTTTTATAATTTTTATTTTATTGCCTCATACATTATGAATTCATCTTGAATACATATACATTAGAGAAATTTATTATATTCAGGTTGAAATTGAAAAAATTTTGAATTTATACTCATTGAGTATTATATTTTCATTTTCTCGTAGTAATTATGGAATAATAATTTCTCCACACTAGGAAAATTATATGGAAACAAAAATTGTATCCTATTGGGATCATATATAATGAATCAGATGGTATTTTATGTCCATATAAGTTCATTTTTTTGAACAAATTATCTTTCCATTGATCTTAAAATCTCTTGTGATAAATGACCTTAATCACTATATGAAATAATTAACACATGTCATCCATTACCACTATAGTGATCCAAATTGTTTATCTATTTAGGTTTAACCCATATAAAAATTTCACTCCCGTTTCTATCGTAATATGGGGATGTTTTTTAACCCTTCTATGATGTGGGTTTATATGAAATTTATATTCAACATTATGTCCTTGGATAACTGTTATAAATTTCAAATTTTGTGGAAATAGTTTTATAATTAGGGGTGGATGTAAACCCCCCTGATTTTAACAGTTGAAAATTATGTTTGATAGCATACAAAACACACAACACTAAGTCCAAATAGAATGTGACACCCCAAAACATTATGATATTTGTTTTAAGTAAATTCCATCTCTCAAATACCATAAGGTAAACAAAACCCTAATATTTTTTTTGTTTGATTTTTTATTCAACACATAACACCACGATTAAATGACCCACGATATATAGAAACATTTTAAACAATCCAATAAATTTTTAGGTGTAAATAGTATTAAATAATTTACAAAATATATCTTCATTAACGTTTAATAAATATACAATCATTTTTATAGTGATGTAAATTGATTCAATAAATACATGTTTTATTCAATAATGGTTTTAATGATTTTTATAGAAAAATATTATAATATCATTCTGAAACATTGAGAAAATTAATTTCCAATTTTTTAAAATCATTATTCTAAAAATCATTTTTGTGATGTTTTGGTACTAATCATAAAATAAAGACTATACAATAAATAATGAAAAATATTGATTTTTAAGAAATATACTTTAGTTTCAATAAATTAAGTAATTTTAAAATTATTTTATGTAGTAAATGTAATTTAATTTAAGATAATATATATATTTAGTTTTATTTAATTTACTTACTTACATTTGAATTTTATTTTTGATGTGGTTTTCTTTTGTGTTTTAAACAGTATTTTTCCAAAATTTGTTTTTATTTAAATAACATGTCTCCATTTTAATTAATTATAACATACCTACAGAGTTGTTTATTTAAAGAAATATATAGAAAATGTTTAATAAATTTTAATTGAGTTTATTATAATGATTATTATAAGATATTTTTTCAATATAAACTCTTTGTTCTTAAAAATGCACTTTTCAAACAACCACTTTTTAATCACCTATAAAGGGTTCTTTTAAATTCTATTTTTTATACATATTGAAAAAAAAAATATTTTTTCTTTTTTATGTCGACATTTAATAATTATAATACGGTAAAATTTGGTTTTTCATGGGTTAAACTAAATATATAAGTGTAAAAATGACATCTACACATGTCTAAATAATGATGTATAGCCATATTTTGACCATTCCTCCTTTAAACATATATACAAGACCATTTTGGACCATTTTTTTAAAATAACATGATAAAACCCATCTATTTTAAAATATAATGTGTTTCCTCATCCAAACATATAAATATCCATACCTCTCCTCTCTTCATCAAACGTTCAATCATCTTAATCTCAGACAATACCTACACAAATCTCTTCCTAAAATATGTCCCCTTATCATAAAATATTTATTTGTAAAATAATAAACCCAATTTAAGATTTATTGAAAACATAATTTGGATACCCAAATAAGTGGCAATGATCTTCAATTAATGACTTTATATTATTTTTTTTGTAAACTAAATTCAATTATTATTAAAGCATATTAATATAAAAACACTAGTATATTACATATAATGGGAAGTTTTTATAACACGTAAATTACCTAAACCCATCTCTACATCTATCAAATGGGTGAAAACATCACAAGTCATGTATATGAAGGTTCACCACCACACGAACATATGTGATTCATACATCCATTATCAACATTCATGGTTGGGTATTATGACGTATATAATGTGAATATATGATATTAATAAAAAAAGTGATACCTCTAGAGTCATAATATCATCTATGTAATTTTACTTTTCGTTCCATAGGGATACGAGGACTTCAAATTTGTGTATAGTGGACTACCGCCTCAAGAAGTGATGTTATTCATTTTCTATCTAACACTATATAAGGAAGGTCAACAGTATTATGATATTGTTTATATGTGATACATTAGACATATATATGATATTCAGGATATATTAATCTAAAATAAATAAAATTATTATTATTTTTATGATGATATAATATTTGAAATTTCGAATAGATAATACATTATTTTATTTTTTTATACAAAAGGAATGATAACATCGCTGATGTACGTGGGGACTACCACATTCACGAAGCGATGTGAGTCTCATTTCATCACCAAACTAATTGATGAAATATATAATTATATTTAAATAAATTAACTTTTATATATGATAATATTATGATTATCTAAGGATAAAATATTACTTATAACCATTTTATAATGTTCTTTGAAAATTGAAATGTTACTCTTGTGTACGTACGACCCAATGTCTCCATTATCATCATGTTCGGCATTTTCATAATAATATTTAATTATTCGTTAGATATATATATATGATTTATTACCATTGTAATTTTATTATAATTATTAAATTATAGATATATATTACATTCATAGGAATCAATACATTCATAACAAAGAATGAGTGAGAAAATAATATGATTAACACCTAAAGCAATGAATACAATTACAAATTATTAATGAATTAGAAAAAATATGTTTTTCAATGATCATATATAATTTCATAAAGAGTTATAGTGTTCTTTAATATGTTAATAACAATTTTAAAACCACTAAAAATGATGATATTGAATGTTCATATCAAAGGAAGTGTAAGATGAAGGATTTTTGTTTCACATTTTTTCTTCAATGAAACACATTCCATATTTTATGTTGATTTCCTCCCTATGTTATACTAAACTTTGCTTATGTATGGTGGTCCACATGAACTCTAGAGCATCTCCCTAAATCCGAGAGTATTCCAACTAGCATTGAGGGCCATAGGTGTGTTTGTGAGGAGAATAGTCCCTCAAATATCATTGTATACATATAAATAAATGATGAAATAAATTGATGAAGAATAAATTGATACAATGATTAGTGAATAATAAATTACATAAAACCAAAATATCAGACAAATAAATGTCATAAAAAGAATATCAATAACTAATACAAAAATGATGTTAATGATTTAAAATTTCTATATAATATATGATTACGGGGAGATTAGAATGAACTTGTATATTACATGGGAGAAAATACAAAAAAAAAGAAAAAAACAAAAATAATAATCCTTATCCTAGTATTAGTCAACTATATCATTATCAATCATATTTTTTTAAATAAATCAAACATTAGAAGGCGGTCACTTCTCTTTATCTGTAACTGCAATCATGAAATCTCTTTACATACCAAAGATATCCAAGAAGGGTGTGATAAAAAATATAAGTAGTCAAACATCCCAAGAGTCTAGACCCATCCATTTATTAAAATAAATACTTTTTGGTCATCTATAATAAGTAAAATCATTAAAATAAAAAAATAAAGTAAAAACACCTCAGTTAGGGTTCCTAATTGGACCTCAAAACAACAACACATGATTCCGCCTAAGTCAGATGATTTATTGGATGTACCTTCAAATTTTATAATTATATACAAGGGCCTATTCAAACAAAGATTCCACAATATTCCTACCCCAAGAATGTTCTTTTGCATTTCCTCACAATTATATGTAATCATAAAAATGCTCCAATATATTTATGAAACATCACATATAACACATGAAAATGATAATTCAATATAACAAATCCAATGGTGGAGTCACAACCTCATCAAAGGTGATTTATAAAGCATCCCAAGCAGTGCTAATTTTAACTATGATAGAAAAAATAGCTGCACATATGTTCAATACGACCCAAAAAACATTGACTCCATCACTCAATGAATAATGAACTCAGAGTCCCTGAAAAGTATATCACATGTGGGACTGGTTATCACCCAGGTCATTGAATAAAAATCATACCCACAAGTCCATCAATGTATTATCCCCTAGGGAACTACTATCACTCATGTGTATAAGTAATATTTCTGGATAGACAGTAACTGGAAATATAATGTATATCTTTGATAATAACAAGTATATCAAACCAAGAATATTGAGTCCATCCATGGAACCCTTAAATTTGGGACACACTATTCTCTCTTTTCCCATAGAAATTGAGCCATATAAATGATGAAATAAAATAAATAAAGTCAAAATATTTATATAATCTCATATGATCAATGAAACTTGTCCTAAAACCTCATGCTCACTAATAATATGAGGTAAACTATTTTATAAAAATGTGCATGGACAAAATTTTATGAAGAAGGCTCATGGAACTAAATGAATGAATTACAATGAATGGGGCATAAGACACACGATCCAGAATATTTTATATCACATATGAGCAATTATATTTCAATATCAGAAGATAAAAAGAATCACCAAGCATATAAAATGTAATGTAATGGAATATTAATTGAATCATGGGTATTCAAAAACATTATTAGACAGTTAAATAGTGGTAATATGAAATTTAAAGTGATTAATCAAGCATTGGTATTTAAATATAATGTGTGAGGCAAGAATCATCACAGAAAAATCTCTTGGAAAACCATTAATCTAAATTCTAATTGTAATTTTAAGGCATTTAATCATTACACAACTTACACATACATGGTGTTTAACAACTCAATGCATTGATAAGTTTTCCATTTAAGGTGGAACACCTAAATGGATGTGGAAAACATAATGAGCTCCAATTTATGTGTTTCTCCACATAGGAAGTTCATAAATGACACGAGAAACACAGTAAATTAATTTATTATGAATAAATTTATTGTCACCGAAAGTATACAGCATGTGGTATGATGGTAATTTTTTTTAGAAATGGAAGACAGAACATGAATTATCCAAGACTACCTACATTGTTCTAGTGAAAATGCACTCTTCTATTTTAAATGCACAATATGACTTATAATAGAATAAAATGATGTATTTTTAAAATTACCTTAAAATAGAGAATCATTTGTCACCGCAAAATAGCCTAACGGGTGGGGGAAGAACCATGAAGTATAATATTGTTTAAGGATTATCATACAATGGTATTTTGAGTGATTTTAATGGTGAAGGATTTGGAATCCAGAATGGGATCATAGTTCAAACACCTGTTGATAATGGAGGAGGATGCCACCACTATCATAAAAAGGAAAATCACACTAGATAGGATAGGGGAGTAATAATGAGTTGGATAAAAAATTAATGGAAAAAAATTAGTATTTCACCCACAAAATAAGGGTCCCACACTTTGTCAGCACTGTCGGAAAAACCATGTGCACGATGTGTGGAAGTTTCTCCTTCAAGGGGGAACATCATATGGTTAGGAAAACGGTCTAAATAAAACTACTAAAACTATACAGAACTTATCTATCCAGTACCTTCAAGTGGACATATTTTCATTCACATACGGATTCATGATTTCCAACAATATATGTGGCCCTCCATACCCTAATGTTTCTTACCACATGCTACAATGAAACTATGTGGAATATCCTCTACAGTTTTCTCTAACCCTGCGAACCATTACTCCCATTAACATTTCAGATTTTTGGGATTTGATTGAGTGTTAGATGCACCCACGACCTCTTTTATCAATGTATACATCATTTATATAGTTTTTAAGCGAATTTCAACAAAATATTAAATGATATATACCTTTCGGAAAATTAGGGACATTAAAACAACTTTTATTAAAGAAAACTCATATCCATGTTTCCCTTCTATGGGTGGTATGGAATCACCTAAAAATAGTTACAGATACTATTCATATATGCCTTCCACCCACCCCCAATTATAATCATGTTCATGCCTATGATTTTATAACACCTAGACCAAAGTAACTGACCTGCCTCAGAGAAAATTTGTTCTATGATCTATATTTCATATAAAATTCTCCTTGAAGGTTACATCCACTTATAAATCAATATCTTAAGGGTCAAAAAAAGAGATGGGTTTGTATTATTCTGTCAATAATTATATACATGGATGATATCGTGCATTTAATGTTACCTCTAGGTTAACAGCAGCCAATAAGAAATCAACCTAAATCTCACCACAATCCCAAAAGTCCATACATAATGATGCGGCCAATTACCCGGTCTTCTAATTCATCTATGTGACAAAACTATAATACACCATGAAAGAAACGATTTCCTACCTTGAAATATAGAAGTCTACAGGGATGATAGATACATGACTACTTCTTGTAAAAAGTTGTAGTAATAAACTTCTGAATCACTTGGAATTAATCTATAATGAACTAAAAGAGATGAGGACCTAGTAGAGTTATCTCACCTTCTTTTAGCCAGTACAAAGGTTAATGGTACGGTCTTCCATGAAGAAAATCTTACATTGCCATCACAATTTCTTTTTAGTAACTACATTTTAGGAAAACGAAACGAGAGGAATATGTTTCTCACACATTTCAACAAAATCATGAATATAGATCCATTGCATATCCTATAACACTTATATGGACCATTAGGACTGTCCGTGGGTATAACAATGATATTAGGTACTCAATACCACCTTTGAACACATTGATTTTTCCACACTTGAATGACTAGTTATGTAAATTGGGAATCTAGATATGAAATTATAGATAAATACACAATGAATTCTCACTATACCCTAGATTAATAGCCTTTCAAACCATTCAAAATATAAGTTATACCTGATCAATAATAACCTTGTGACCTTGTCTATCCAGTCAACAATCGCCCATATTGCCTCACTACCTCAAGTAGATATCGGAATTCCTATCATTAAATTCATTGTGATGTCATTTCATTTCCTATCATGAATGGGGATAGGTTGTGAAAGTCTTGCGGGTCCCTCGTGTACTGTCTTCACTTGCTGATAGGTGGAATAACGAGTAATAATACATGATATCTACCACTTCACACCATTCCACCAATACTATCCATGTATATCCATGTACATCATGGTAATCCTAGGATAAAAATATTTTATTAAGGAATGTGATTACATCATCAAAATTTTCTGATATATCAGAAGTCATCCATCTACACTAATGGAAGAGTATAGTTTAACATCCATAAACAATCCCACCAAGAGATGTGTTCTCTCCTTTGATAGTCTCCAACAAAACAAGTCCCTAATAATTAGATAGATGCCTTATCAAGACCCATTTTAGATGTGTGTATTTCACTGATAGAGTTTGTAGAAATCATTTGCAATGTTGTTTCTAAATATCTATCTGTAAATCAGAAATAATGACCCATCATATGCAACTCATTACTGGCCACTTGACAACATTCCTCTGAGGCTTCTATATCAATATATCAGCTATGACATTAACCGTACCCTTTGTATAATAATGGTTAAAATCTAATTGAATACTGTATTCATCCAATGTTCACTACCTCATATTCATGTTACATTTTGTGGATGGTATTTGAGAATATGTTGAAATTTTTATACAATAAATCTATCACCCCAATTTTATTTCTATATCTAGTTTAGAGAATGAAACATAGATGCTAGCTCATGGTTATGGGTTAGCTAATTCCACTAATGTTTTTATTTCTATAGGCATCCAAATTTCAGGAATCGATAAAATTATATTATAACTACACAAACATAGATCCATGAAGTATCATAGTAGACTGTATAACTCTTTCCTAGATTTTTAATAATCAATATTAGTGATGAGGTGAGTCTGCCCTCTAAATCCTTAATAGTTTTCTCACAAGATGTAGACAATATGAACTGCATAGCCTTCTTAATGATTCACATATAATACACATCCAACATTTATGTGGGTATATCAAACAAATTAAAGGGATGCTCCATTGAAATAATAATGATCACATTCATATGTGAAATATATATACCTTCCTCAGATATGATATGACTCAAGAAACGATTCTTACTAATCCAAATGTTTTTTTATTGGCCATCACTCATTTATGGTTTTATCACATGTACTCAGCACAATATCAAGATGATTTTCATGGTCATTTTGTGTTAATGAGTGAAAATATAAATAATATACGAGAAACCCACAAAGGAATAAAGATACAGGTGGAAATCCTTATTCATTAGAAACAAAAAAGGACTTGCATCTCGTTCATCAAAATGAATGACATTTAAAGATAATCATACATGTTACACCTCTTATAGATAAGTATACATAATATATCTGATGGCCTAACATAAACCTGATGGTATCTGAAACTCAAATCAAACTTTATGAAAACAACTTATCCTCGAAAATGGTAAAAGGGTCATCTATACTTGGAAGTGGATACCAATTCTTCACAGTGAGATATATCGGGTTTTAGAAATCCACAAATAATATGATGCTACCATCTTACATTTATATAAATGGACTCATTATCCTCATTTCGACGTTCTTATTCTAGTAAAACCCTTATCCTCTAGTTTTTTTAACCTAGTTCATGAGGGCTTGGAGCTCAATAGGTGATATGTTATATAAAAAATTGGACAGTATTGCTGAACCATACACTAGAAATAGTGGGAACTAAACCTCTATCCCAAAAGTTAATCTAGATAAATCATTGGGGAATACATACTTAAAATGATGAAACATAGGGCAGATGTCTACTAACTATATAAGGATCCGACCTTAAACATTACATAATCTTAATTAAATGAATAATTCACATTGGGGATCTTTTTAGTTTTAGAGTTTTAGAGAATAAGGTCATAACTATTACATTACATCTCAAAAATTTAAAGGTAGACACTTCTACTCAGTTTCCATTTTTTCATAAAATAAAAACTCTTGAAAGAAAGAGTCATTTCTAGTCCCATATTTTAGAAAGCATGTCTTTTTCCATGATCCCATCCTTGACCCTTTTCAGCTTTAAGTCCTGTGAAAAAATGTATAAATATATTATGAGCATAAAAAGCTCAATAAGGGGTATAATACAAAGAAAGAAAACATTAGTTCATCAATACATACATAACTTAAGGTATTTAACATACCACATGAAATCATAAGATTTACATTGTAAACACAAATCATAAAGGTAATGTGTGGCATTTATAACATACTAGCATTGTTGCTTTCACAGCTACGAAGGGAGTTACATATCAAATACTCACCATAGTATATTCATTAAATCTCTTAGGGGAAACATTCACGTTTACCTCCATCACGTTACCCAATGCATTGGAAAGCTATATCAGGCTCACCGACCATAGGATTATCATAGAACCACCTGTATACATAAACAATGCCTAGGAACCATAACATAATCCTAACACATAAAACAAATATAAAGGAAAGATAAAATTGCAACCTCATTTAAATATATTGACAAAAAAATATATTATCAAAACCATTTTCATTACCAAATTATGTAAAATAGTATATTGTAATTAATTTCCATTTAGAACCATTACTTCTTGTTAATGAATCAAACGACCGAATAATTCTCACGGAGGCGGAAATGTCTTTGTCACTGCTTAGGTTAAAAAAAATTTGTTTTTTGTTTAGTAAAATGACACGCAGAAAAAAATTCATTTTGAATGAAATGAAAGATCAATGGTGTTTATAAACTATATAAAAGAAAGTTGTGTATAAAACTAAATATGCCTCAATGAAAGGAGATTGAGACGAAGTCCTTTACCTCGTGTACGACTTGACTCGATCATTATTTAAACTCTTAAATAATAAACTAAATTTAATTTGTAAATTCATAAGAACCTTTTTCAAGTTTATTATTTATTTTATACCAATTATTACAATGCTATTACAATTAATTAATTATTTGTGTTTATATCAGACATTTTTTCAATATTTGGTACTAGAGTATAAATGGATATCTTATAATTACAAGTTGTTCTTGTCGTCAAAATTTTATTATATCCTGAATGATATTCATGATTTATATTGTCACGACCCGTCGTTGGGGCCCTTTCTGTGACTACCCCATGCCCGCATTCCATAGGCTAGGGGCAGGAGACTAGCACCAAAGGTGTAAATCCTGATAAAAAGGGAAGACATTTCCTTTATAATGTAAACAAACACCACAAAGTACGCATGTTGAGTAAACACTATGTAAACTGAGTAAAATAGTAAGTGCTGGAATGTAAATGGGACAGAATACAAACCCAACTGAAGTGCAGTACAACTGAAAAGTAAAGTACAACAACTGTAAGACAAGCAGCAACCACCAGGACATCCTTTAGGAAATCCCACCTGATGGGTGGGTACAGATAGTCTCCTCGGCTCCTCAGCTCCAGTCGTCTGCTCTGTGTATGTCCTGTCCAGTGATCCACTTCCTGGTACCGTCCAACTCCAAGACCTCCCACCTCGATCAGCGCTGTCTGTCGTCTGCATCCAACACAACATAGTGCGGGCATATCCCATATAGGGGTGAGTATTTTCTACTCAGTAGGGATCCCGAGACCCCCGAAGGTCTCCCAGAATCCATGAAGGATAAAACACAAAGGAAAGATACAATCACGAAGTAACATCCAACTATTCTTAGGTATATGCCCATACATATACCTATGTCATCAAATACAGTTCAGCTCCAACTCATGAGCTCTAGTATAATCCAATCCACTTAGGAAAGTAAATATTAATCCACATAAGAAAGTACGATCCAATCCACACAGGAAAGAATAATCCAATCCACATAGGATATCAAGTAAATCACATCGAAGATAATGATTGAAAGTCACGACTCATATCACACAGATATACATCATTGGTAAAGCAAAATAGATGATCATATATAGTTACTAATTCATCTAGATGGGACCCATGTAGGATACTAGACCAGCTAAGCCATCGGACCCACGTAGGATATAAGTCCAGCTACTCCGTCAGACCCACGTTGGATACTAAAATAGAGGTCAATACTGTCTGACCCACGTAGGATACAAGTACAATAGTCATCGCCAACAATCCAACGGAGGATTCCCATACAGTTGTCATCGTCATCCAACCCACAGTGGATTCTAGTATGGTTGTCATCATCGTCGAACCCATGGAGGATTCCAGTATGGTTGTCATCATCGCCGAACCCATGAAGTATTCTAGTACGAAAGTATTCACTGTCGAACCCACAGAGGATTCCAGTACGAAAGTCGTTGTAGTCGCAGGCATCTCTAGGGTTCCCGCACACAGCGCGCTCATTCCGGGAGTGTCCGCTCCATGAGCCAAGGGGGTTCGATACGTCAACTGACACGAAGTTTGGAGTTGATGTATGCCAATGTTCCGTCTACCCAATAAGAACTCAACGTGACTGACGGCGCATCAATCAGACGCCCAGTCTGAGAATTATTATCTTTTACGTTCCAGGGTCCCTATTGTTTTTAAGTCAAAACCTACCCAACCATACTCCAACTACGCCCAAATATAAAGAAGAGTAATCCAAATGAACAGTCTCACTAAGAGGAATCCAACAAAGTCAACGGCACGTCAATTGGACATCCAGAGCTCAAGTTATAAGTGTTTCCGCTCCGAAGGCCCGGTTGGATTCGTGTTCGAACCAACTCGGTCATACCCAATGTTCTCCCAATCCTTGGTTGTAATATACCGAAATGACCGTCTCGATCCAAGTATTTCATCGCAACTGATGGTGCGTCGATCGGAGTTCCTTAGCCCACGTTACAGACGTTTGAATGAATATGTCCGTTTTAGGGGGGTTTGGGCCCGTACCGACCCGGCTCAAAACCCCCTGGGTCGGCCCGACCCAGCTCAAAACCCCCTAGGACCGGGTCCGGCCACTTAGGGCGCTGCCCGACCCGGCGTGGGGGTCCTGCCCGGCGTGGGCGGCCCATCCCGGCATAGGCGGTCCAGCCCGGTGCGGCCGGTCTGGCCCGACACGAATGATTGCGGCTCGGCACACTGCCGAGCGGGCGCATGTGGGAAGCGCCGCCCCCTTTTGCTGAATGGAGGACCCAGTGGGGTCCGCCCTAATTGAACCCGGGGGTTACGCCCCCTGTTTTTCTCAGAAAACGGGTGGCCGTTTGGCCGGCCCTATGAATTGTCACGGGACCCGTGAGGGGTCCCGCCTCCTACAACTCTGGTGGTCGGTCGTGCCCGACCGCAGCCTGCTGGTGACCGATGCCGCGGGACCCCGCGGTCCCACCCTTTCGATGCACCGGCGGACGGTTTATCCAGCCTCCTACCGGTTTTCCGCCATGGCCAAAGGGGCACGGCTCTTGATGCTTTTGAAGTCGGGGAGTCCGGCCGCCCTCTGTTGGTGACCGCCACAGCCTTAGGCCGCAACCCTTCTTCGACCGGCGCCACCTGTCGGCACTGCACCCCTCCGTCGCAGCCCGCTTCGGTCAGGGAATTCCCTCGAGTTCTTTGGCGCGGCAGAAGACGGCGACGCGCACCGCCTCCGCAGCTCTTTTCTTTCCCGCGCGGTGCATCGGCACCGCGCCACCTCATTCGAGCCACAACGAATACAACAAAAAAAAGGGGGAGGAGGTTTATCCATGTTCATACTGTCCGTCCCCCTCCCGTTTAATTGATAACAGGTGGCTAAAGGATTATCGATTAACGCCAAAATTATTCACAACATAAAATAAAACCCCGGCCTCGAGTAGTTGTCGAACGATGATCGTCGCGGAAAAATGGTGTCGTGGAAGATGGCGTCGCAGAATGAGGCTCTGTATTCATCGTCAGGGAATGCCCGATGAAGGATGCAGCATCCCCCTTTCTTTGACGCGGAATGAAGACCGAAAGGTGTGTCAGTGTTCTTCGAGTTCTTCTACGAGGAAGAATATGTTCTTCGAGACATTGGTTATTCTCTCCCCAGATATCACACAACGAATCAACCAAAAATAAAATAAGACCTTGTCTTATTTTATTCACACAGACATGCCAAAATTATTTTTAAATTCAAATTATCTCATTCAATTAATTAACTTCATTGAATATCATTTAACACAAAAAATTAATTGCTAGAGTTTACATGTCATAAAGAGGGGAAGTGGGTGTGTTAAAAAATTAATTTCTAGAGGTGCGTTAATGGGGTGTTAGGGAAATTGTATGAGGTGGGGGCTCATGTGGGCCCCACCCCAACTTCCTCACAACTTCCTTTCCCTTAACACTTAAACCACTAATGGTATAATAAAAATATAATTGTAATGAAACTATATTTTTATTCTTCATATTTATTTAATAATCCCTCCCGAGCAAACGATCCTTCGAAAAAGGTGTTCTTATGCAATTATCGGTACTGAGGTTTCATCAGTGCCCTCGGATATCGATTCCGAGCACCGGTTCAAAAGTTAGGAAAACCCGCTCGTTCATTCACTGAACCTACCCGAGCTAAACTTCGGAAATTGATTCCGGGCACACCGGGCCTCGGAATCAGGCGCCGTCAGAAACTACGTACTCGTATAATTACAAAGAAAATTAAGAAATAAATATCTCTTAAAATTTACAGGTCTTTACATAGATATCATATATATCATATATATCTAGTATATACATTTATTTATAATAGTAAATAACATTTTGAGGTATGAAATTAACTGTACTGTTAATGGAGACAGTAATCGGTACATACACATGAACGCTAATTTCATTTCTATTTCATATTTAATGGAATGAAAACATAATTATACAGACGTATATTATAAATCCAATATAATATCATATATATAATCTCAGTAACTCCATAAATTATACATTTCATATATGGAATAAATGAGTGATGCCACTTTGAGGGGGAGGTAGTCCGCACTTCCTCAAATGAGATTATCATATTTAACTACTATGGAATTCATAACAGTTATCTATAAATGAAAAATAAGGAAGAATAGAAAAAATATAAATATAATATATATTATATATAAAAATATTTCCATCATAATGGACACCATAAGAGGTGGTAGGAGAAGATTTAACTATCATCGTTTCGTGAGGCGTTAGTTTTTTCGTCCATAGAAACAGTACATTCTTTACCCATTAGATGGAGGTGTGTGTGTGTGTAGTTTGAATAATTATCTTTAAAACAACCTAGTATATTTAGGATACTCGTTTTGTTATAAAATAATTTAATAAAAAGAGTTTAAGGGGTTTTAGAAGTAAAATAAAACAAAATAACTTAACAGAAGATGTTACCTTTAAATTAGGTAATTCCCTTTGGTTTGAACCAAAAGGGTTTTTCGAAGTGCCTTATGGCCATGGTAAGGCTTCAAGGAGGAATAGAGGGATCTTTAGAGATTATTTGATCAGATTTTGGATGAGCCAAAAGGCTTGAGAGGTGTGAGTAATGGGTTAGAGGTGAAGGATTTTTATAAGGGGGAGGATAGTCTCTTTAAAAAAGTGTGAACATATTATTTTATTATATAACGAATTTCGGTTGCTAAATTTATAAAACATATTAATATCAAAGATGAGGATACTCATGGTCGAAATAAAATCATCAAATAAAAAATGGACAGGTTTTGGATATTGTTCTAATCTTTATAATCTAATTTATTTAAATAATTTACTAATGTGGTAAACACTACATCATTATTGTGTCATAAATAATTTAATTTATTTTATGTCTAAAAATTATAAACATATTACCATGATGTAGGAAATACTTTTATATTTTTAATTAATATTTGTATTCAAATATATCAATTATATAACCCCACATTAAAAATGATTTAGAACAACAATATATGATTATGATATTTATATTTTTACTTTAAATAAAATGTTATTAATTTCATTATCATACCCATGGGGCTTTCAAAGGCCAAAAGTCCCACCCAAGGATTATCGTGGTCAGAAATTACTCATTCAATAAGGATAGGACAAGTGTTAAGGTAATTTTATATTATTATAATATTATTTTTACCTTCAATTACCCTATTTAACTTTAACTGCGGTAAATAAAAGTAAAATGTTACTATACACCAAAAAATTATTTTTTATCTTATTAAACCACATTTTACTTATAATAACAACCATGTATATCATATTTTTAAAATTCTACTCACAAAAATGGTAAAATTTCATTTAAAAGAAAAATTATTCTTTTTAACTACTAATTAGCGTTTTCACTATTCATCAAAAATGATGTTTTTCAAAAAAATATCAAAATTTTTCCTAGGATATATTTGATATTCCAAATTCATAAATGAAGTATACTTTACCAAATGAAATATAGAAGTTCAATTAATTTATTTATAATTAATTTCCATTGTCAAAATAAAAAGCCTGTTTTTAAGAAATAATAACTATCAAAAGATTGACACATGTTTATGTCCAATTTCAAAGTGGAATTACATCTAATGAACAACATTTGATTAAATTGTAAAAATATAATCTAATTAAAATTTAAAACCAATTAAAAAAATATAATCTAACCATATAAATAAATTATATTGAAAGGCGGTTTTGAATTCAAATATATTATTTTTCAATATTCATCAAAAATGATTTTTATCAGAAAAACACCAAATATTTACCAAAAGTGAATTTTGATGTCTCAATTCTAAATAATAATTTTATTTTCCTATATAGAACATATAAAAGTGAAGAAAAATATATTTAAAGTGGGTTCACCATTAAATGGTTGTAAATCAATCTTTTAAAGAATATTCGATTATTTATTCTTAAAATTAGAGTAATTAACATTTTAAGCCTATAAATTTTATTGGATAAATCTAAAAAAATTTAAAAAACATGTGTAATCATATTTTAGTTAGTTCTGTTCTTTCCCTTTATTACAAAAGATAGGATTTAAATACCATATAATATAATAATTTTATATTATTATTTTTTTAGTATCACTCAGCCTTGGGTGCAATGTATGATTTCAAAAAAACCAGTTGGTGTGTATCAGGTACACTATCAATCATAGAAACCCCTTTAAAGTAAAATTAATATTTATTTATCAAATATTAATAATTATAAAATTGTATTATTCTTTATTTACGTGGGATGTTACATCCTTCCCCCTTATGGAAATTGTGTCCCCATAATTTTTATTCACGTATCAAATAAGTGGGGAAATTTACACATCATAAAATATTCAGATTACCACATTGCCTCTTCAACCATATGGTTTCTCAAAAAATTCCTTTACCTGGTGAAATACATTATTTCTCAATAATTTATCTCTTCCATTATAAATAAGGGTTAGATGGTCCTCCTATGAGAGATTCTCTTCCAACTGAACTATCTATGGGCTAAAAAACATGAGATGGATCTGGAATATACATTTTCATCATTGATACATGAAAAACATTGGGTACCTGGAATATACATTGAGGTAGATCCAATCTGTACGCAACTAATCCAACTTTCTCTAGGATATCATAAGGTTTAATGAACCTCGGAATCAACATTCCCTTCTTACAAAAACACAACACACTCTTCTAGGGGGAAACATTGATAAAGACAAGATCACATACCTCAAAAGAAAAATATTTCCTTCAGTTATCTGCATATCATTTTGCCTACTCCGAGATGTTTTCTTATGCTTCAAAATCAATTGACATTTGTTTGCCATCACATCTAGATATTCTGGTCTGATTAACTTCCTTTCACCTACTTCATCCCTAAAAGTTGGAGTTCGACACTACTTCTCATATAATGTCTCAAATGGAGCCATCTGTATACTGGAATAAAAACTATTATTATATGAATATTCAACCAAAGAATGATGTTGGTCCCAACTTCACTGGTAATCCAGTGAACAAGAATGTATAATATCCCCCATGTTATGAATTATTCGTTCTAATTTCCCATCAGATTGATGATGAAAAGCAATATAAAAATTTAATTCATTACCTGATGACTTCTGAAGGCCCTTCCAATAGTTAGAAGTACACATGGGATCATGATCATATTCAATGGATAGGGGAACTCTATGAAACCTGACTATATCTATAACATACAATAGATAATGTCGATCTAGAGACAAAGTATCTCGAATAGAATGGAAATGAAAAGATTTAGTTAACCGAACAACAGTAACACAAATTTCATTATTACCCTGATATTTCTTTAGTAATCCCACCACCAATTCCAAGGATATATATTCCCATTTCCTCTCTGGCACTGGTAAATAATGAATCATCCCATTCTGTAACTACCGCTGTGCATTAACCTATGGAAAAGACAAACACCTCACAGTAAAGTCACCAATATCTCTTTTCATTCCATCCCACCAGTAATACTCCTAAAAATCTATGTACATCTTCATACAACAAAGATGAACTGAAAATGGAGAACTATAAGCATCACATAACAACTCATTCTTCAAATTTGAATCAAAAGTCATGCATAATCTCTTCCCAAATCTCAAAATACAATCATTATCAATGTTAAAATCAGCAACATACCCTTCCGAACCCACTATACCTTTTTATGCAACTCACTTTCTTCATTTTTGGCTTGAATTATTCCTTCTGATAGGGATGATCTCACTGACACCTAAAACAAAACAAAGGAATTTACTACACCATCCACTTCTATGCCAAAGTTCATCAAACCAAAAACCAAAGGATCTCGTTCCAAATTTATCATGGTTATTGAAGCATTACTTTTTTGACTCAATGAATCAGTCACTTCATTTTCTTTTCCTGGTTGGTAATGGATCATGCAATAATATTCCTTGATTAATTCTAACTATCTCATCTGTATCATTTTCAATTATTTCTGAGTGAATATATACTTCAATATTTTTTGGACAGTATATATTGCATGTTTTACTCTAATTAAATGATTCCTCCAATTTATTAAAAAAAACAACAGCAGCTAATTCAAAATCATGTGTAGGGAAATTTTACTCATGATGTGTCAAATGATGTGAAGCATATGCAATTACCAAATCATTTTGTATAAAGACACAGCCAAGTCCATTCAATGATGAATTACTATCAACAACAAACTCACCATTTCTAGATGGTTGTGATAAAGTTGGAGCATTCACCAATCTTTTTTTAAATTCCAGAAATCAATCATCGCATTCTTTTGTACAGATAAACTTATCACATTTTTTAGTTAACTTAGTCATCAGATCAGATAACGGTGTTCAATTTTCTAAAATGCTTTGTTAATAACCTACAAAACCAAGAGAACTATGGATCTCAGTTATATGTGTGGGTCTTGGCAATTCTTAAAAAAAATTGTTTTAGTAGGATTCAAAGTTATGACATTTTTTGTAATAATGTGACCAAGGAATGAAATTTTTTGTAACCAAAACACACTCTTGCTGAATTTCCCATATAGTTTCTTTTCTTTTAAGGTTTGCAGGACAACCCATAAATGAAATTCATTATCCTGTTTACTTTTAGAATAAACCAAATATCATCAATTACCAAAACCATAAACATATCCAATAACTCATCAAAAAGTATATTGATAAGATCTATAAATACTGCAGGTGCATTGGTTCACCCAAAAGGCATAACTACAAATTCATAATGGACATATCTTGTACGAAATGCAGTCATCAGAATTCTTGCTTCCTTTTCTTTCAAATGATGGTACCCCGAACTCAAATAAATCTTAAAAAAATACAATGCTCCCTAGAGCTGATCAAAAAAATCATCGATATGAGAAATATAATACTTGTTCATAAAAATGATGTAATTCAATGCACTATAATCAATGCAAAGTCTCATTGAATCATATTTATTTTTAACAAATAATACAGGGACACCCCCTGGTGATGTTCTAGGTCGAATGAAACCATTATATAATAACTCCTTCAATTTCTTCATTAACTCTAAATGATCAATTTGAACCATTCGATAAAGGGGTTTTGAAATTAGTTTTTCATTAGGAACTATGTCAACAGTAAATTCCACTTTTTGGTTAGGTATAATACAAGGAAACTCATCAAGAAATACATCAATATACTCATTTACCATTGTCTCATCATTAATCTGAATAGTTTCATTGTTTTCAACAATATGTGCAAGATAACATTCATTTCTATCTTTTACTAACTTCTAAGATTCCTGAAATGTTATCAAAATTAAGGGTTAATTACTGTACACAAACGAGAAATATTTCAAAAAAAACCACTTTAGCCTTGTATTCAATATTAGAATGATAAATAGAAATCCAATCCAAACCCATAATAACATCATATGCTACTAGAGTCAAAAAAATATGGTTTTCAGGTGTATTTTTACCACACACAAGGATAGGATGGTTCTTGTAATTTTTTTTGTCTCAACATTTCCCCCTATCTTTTTACAATATGATCTCAATTCATATATTGAGATGAAATTCCCAATTTAATAGATAACGTATCATAAATGAAATAATGTGTATACCATGAATCAAACAACACATTGGCATAATCTGAACAAACAAACAGTGTACCTAGTATTCTTTATTTGATGGCCCAACATCTGCTAAAGTAGTTGCAAAGGGATTCACCACAACTTTTTTCTTGTAGTTTGTTTTCTTTTTCTCAATGGAGGTCTTTATTGGAAACTCGTTTTCATAATGAACCATTTATTTACGCTTAAAACTTCATACTGATTGTATATCAGATTTTGTCTTTCCATTACCCTTATCTTTTTTGGGGTAATTAAGAGCTTTGTGTCCCATTTTACCACATCGGTAGAACTTACCATAATTCAAAATACATTCCCCATCATGATTTTTACCATAATTTTCACAAACTGTAAACATAAGTTTCATATCATTATAATTTTTTTAAGAGTTCTTCCCTTTTGTATGTCACCTAGACTTCTTATTCAGTAGTTTGTAAAAGAAAACCTGATCATCGACGAACTCCATTTCCACCTTCTCCACACATCGAACATGTTATTCATAAATTTTTAACTCACGAGAAGCTAACTCCCTAAGATACATTGTTTTTAATCCTGAGAAAAAATGGTTGATTATAATATCATGATCTCGTAAGAAATTTGGAGGATACCATGCTAGTCGAGTTAATTTTTCTTCATAAACAGCTACTGAGTCATCCTCCTTCCTCAATTCCTTAAATTTTTTATATCCTAAGATAAAAAATCTTAGGAAAATATTTCTCAAGAAATATACCTTTTAATTCATCCAAATCAAGAGCATCAATACCCTCACTATCACTAATATTTTCCACCATCGACCACTACTGATTAGCTTCACATTCAAAACAGTAAACAACGAGACTAACCTTTTGATGTTTTGAACACCCCATGACATCAAAAAATTTCTACAGTTCGTTAATCTACCATTCAGCTAGAATAGGTTTAGACTACCCTCTGAAATATTGGAGATGTTTCCTCATGAAGTGCTCCACTACTGATATGTTTTTCTATGGTTGATCTGGATGACCTCGTGCATGGATACCAGAAGCATTTATAGTCTGATTCAATTATTCCATCCCTGCAACAAACTATTCAATTCCGATTATGACCATCTCAAATTGCTGATTTAGAAGGTTGTCTTCCTCTTGATGGTGTCCCATCATAGCCGCCATGTTTCTTCTATGGAAAACCATTCTAAACATAGAAAAATCATAGGTGAAGTGACATGGTAATCCATAAATGCTATATCAATTCAATCATACCCTAAATTAAAATATGGACATTAATTTTATAATATCCTAACATCTAAAGTTATCTAAACCGACCTCTGATACTAACTATAAGTACCCATCAATAAACATTACATAATCATGAATTAAACGAATAATTCACTTTGAGGAACTTTTTGGTTTATATTTTTAGAGAATTATTTCATATATATTACATTACATATCAAAAAATTCTAAGGTATACTGTCAATACCCGTCCCCTGGGGCCCGTGTCGTGACTACCCCAAGCTCGCCTTCTGTAGGCTAAGGGCTAGCTATTAGCACCAAAATGTTTAATCCCTAAAACTAGGAAGGAATTGACTTTATAACCTGTAATAACATGAAACCATCTACCCATCAAGATACAAAAACAAGTAAATTGAATAATAAATAGAGTGAGTAGAGTAAGTAAAAGGGGTCAGAATACAAGCCCAACTGAAAATTACAAGAAACTGAAGTACAAGTAAATTGGAGAATAAGGGAAGATAGTTGTTGGGCTATCCTCCGAGGCTCCTACCTGAAGTGTAGGTATAGATCACCTCCTCATCACGGGGCGTCTGTCGGCCCCCTCCATGAACAGACTCGTCATAAGGTCCTCCTCTATGCACCGTCTAGTCCTTGTACCCTCAGTCTTGATTAACTATGTTTGTCATCTGCACCAAACACAACAAGGTGCGGGCATACCTCGTGCAGGGGTGAGTATAAAGATACTCAGTAAGAATCCAAAGACCCTCAAGGTCATTCAAAATACACAAAAGATAAACTTCAAAGCATGAAGTCAACTGGAAATCCTACTTAGGTATATTATGATACATGTACTGAAGTTATCTAGTATACCCATCTCAAACCAAAGAAATACACAGATTCTAACTCCAAATCCACAAACCCAAATGTTCCACAAAGGAAGGAAAACCACAAAGGCATGTACCAGATAGGTATGCCACACATAAGAATACCACCAAGGTATTACCAAGAAAGAAAGTACCACATAGGTACAAACTTAACTTACACTAGGTATAACATAGGTATAGTAGTACATGGGATTAGATGTAACTACTGAATTATCTAACTCTGTTAAGAGGAAAACCCACACAGGATCACTCTGTGATGACTCACACAAGATCTCTAGGTGCTGACCCACACAAGATCGTTCGGTGATGACCCACATAACATCACTAGGTGTTGACCCAAATAGGATCGCTTGGTGCTTACCCAAACCGGATCGCTAAGTGCTGACCCAGAGAGGATTGCTCAATGCTAACCCACACAAGATCCCTAGGTGATGACCCACACATGATTTATTGGTGATGACCCACATAGTATTTCTAGGTGCTGACCCACAAAGGATCACTCAGTGCTGACCCACACAGGATCTCTCATCATTATTCATGTCACAAAAAGCTACAGGGTTCCCGCACTATGCTCTCTTTTCTCTGGGGGCCTGATCCACAAGCCACTGGTCGATACTCCAATGTCCACGAAGTCTCATGATGTATTATCTCAAAAGACCTCCATGTCATAGGGGTCTCAATGCAACAGATGGTGCGTCACTCGGAAGCCCGGTATGTGTGTTATTAGCCTTTTTTTCTTGAGGGCCTGGATGGATTCTTTCTCGATCCAATCCGACATAACTCTATCTTTATCCAAAACTCCAGTGAGGTATACTCAAAGATAATATCTACCTCCAAGGTTTCCAGTGCAGCTAATGGTTCTTCAAAAAGATGTATGGTGCCAAAGTTATGGTCAAAGATGTGTATGTGGGTAGAAGTTGGTCTGGGTCTGGTCTGACCCAGTCGGAACAACCCGCCATTACACGGCCTGGGCCGACCTGGTTCGGGTGGACCCGAATCGACCCGCTGGCTCCACCAGGTGGCCCGAAGGTTCGCGGTGGCTCATAGGGTCACGGGGCAGCGCAATAGGACGCGAGTCAACGTGGCTAGGCTGCAGGGGTGTTGCGAGGGAGCGAGACGGCTCGGTCGTGGATGACGTGAGGCCGTTAGGGTGTCACGAGGGTGCAGGTTGGATCGACCATAGGTACGCTTGACCATGGGGAAGCTTGGAGGTCACGTTGCGGCTCATCTAGGGTGGTACCGTGAGGGCACGGGGCAGCTCGTTCGTGGGGCGGCTCTGCCGTGGGGGTGCCACGAGGGCAGGGTGCGGCTCGGCCTCTGGGTGGCAGTGGACGCAGGGCAGCATTGTTGCACCGTTGCCATCGTCGCGGTCGACAGTGGTGTCAACCGCCGTTTCGGTGACCCATCATGGTTGATACCCATCCTCCTCCATTGTTAAGACCACAATAATTATCTCAAGAAATTTGAATAGGACAGGCCATGTTTGTTTGCACCACACTCTCCGCATTAGAGTGGTAGAAAGAGATTTTAATTCTTAAATCACAGAAATATCATGAACATGTAATGAAAATAATTCAAACACCCTCCCTACCTCATTTGATTCGTCGAAGGAGGTCGCGACAAATGAGACAATGTTGTTGGGGATAGACGGACGTCAGTGATGTCGGCATTCCGTCAATCAGCTATTCATTGACGTTGAAGATTTTCCTCTTCAACGAATTCCCATAGGATGAAGTCGATGTCGAATTCGGCGTTCTTCAATGTAGATATTTCTCCAAATTCTCCAAGTTTCTCCCTTTTTCCAAGAGCATCCACCAATTCCACCCAAAAATGAATTATCCAACATTATAGAATATGTTGGCACAATTTAAAATTGGAATAATTAATTAGATGAGTTGGTTTATTAATTAAAGATGGTGTCATAATTAATTAAGGGTTAGTTCAAGAGACTTTCCATCATTTAAGAGAGAGGTTAAAATGGGTTAAATCTCGGGTCGTCCCCACCACCATAACACAAATGGTATGTTAGTCTCGGGTCATCCCCACCACCATAACCGTTGTTGTGAGGTTTTAGTACAGGTGGTCCCCACCCTTAAACATCCACATATGAGATCCAAATGAAAAATAATATAAAATGTTACACAACATTTATTCTATTTTATTCTTTCATGAAAAACCTAAAAAAATTTCTTTGACTCTCGAACAACTGTCATCAAGGTGAATGTCTACTTAAGTGAATATCGGCACTGGGTGTTCAATGTTGCCCTCTTATTTCAACTCTGAGAACAGGTTCAAAAGTTACCAAAACCAGCTCACATGTTAACTAAACATACCTAAAAAAGTTTAGAAATTCATTTCAGGCACATCAGGCCTCCGAATCACGTGCTGTCAATTTCTGCAGACTCGTAAAATTCTGATTTTAAAATAAAATTACATGGAAATTCACGGTCATTACATTCTCACCACCTTAGGGATTTATGTCCTAGTAAGACACAACTCAAACTAAGTGAAGAAGATGGGGTACTAAACACACATCTGAGCCTTCCCCTCCCATGTGCTCTCTTGGAGGTTCCCATGCTGCCAGTGAATGCACATTAGAGGTATTGACCATCCATGAAGGACCGGCTCTTGTCGATCCTAAATCGCTACTAGAACCTCCACAAAAGTCTCCTATTCATCGATTTTCAGCTCACCATGGTCGATGATGTGAGAAGGGTCGTGCATGTATCTCTTCAGCTGGGATACATGGATGATGTAATGCACCCACTGCAACTGAGGTGGAAGAGCTAAGAGGTATTCCACCTCGAAACTCTGCTGAGGACCTGAAATGGTCCAATGAACCATGGAGATAACTTTCCACCTCAACCAAATATCCACAAACCTCATCGATGTGAGACCCATAGAAATACGTGGTCACCATACTCGAACTCTAGATGTCCCTATATCCTAATGTCATAAGACTTTTTCCAGATCTGTGTAGTCTTCTTCTGCTATTAGATGATCTGTACTTTCTCTGTGGTATCCCATACCATCTTTGGTCTCACTAGGGATGACTCCCCTGGGAAAGCCCAACTCTAATGTGATCTACATGGTAGCTCATACGACACCTCAAAATATGTCATCCCAGTGCTGTAGTGACAGCTATTGTTGTATTAAAACTTAAACAAAGGCAATTGATCCTCCCAACTGTGACCGAAGTCGAGGAGATAAGCATGCATCATGTTCTTGAGAGTCTAATTGGTCCACTCAATCTGACCATCCATCTAAGAATACAAGGAATTTCTCAAACGAAGCAATGTCCTAAAAGACTCATGAAACCCCTTCCATATTTGGGAAGTGAATCGTGTATCACGATCGGAGACAATCGTCTACAGTACTCCATGGAGCCGCACAATCTCTTGAAAATAGTGGTTCCCCAAGATCTCTACTGAACACTGCACTCTGATCGATAGGAAGTGGGCCGACTTGCTGTGTCGGCCAACGATCACCCAAATCGAGTCATGACCCCTTGATGTATGTCTAAGTCCTATCACGATGTCCATGGATATATCATCCCACTTCAACTTGGGTACCTCTAATGACTGAACCAAGCCTACTGGTACCTAATGCTCTGCCATCACTTGCTGATAAGTGAGGCACCGTGGGACATTATCTGATAATTATTTCTTCATTCTCGGCCCCCAATGCTGTCATCAAGGATCCTGGTAAATCCTCATAACTCTTGGATGTACAGATATATGGGTTTTTTGGAACTCCCTCCTCACTACCTCCCAAAGTGAAATTGGTACCAGGGTATGACCTTTGAAGAGGATTATGTGCTCCCCACCTTTAGAAAATCCATCAGGTGCCTTTTCTATGGATATCTAAGCATTCCTTGTCTCACAGTCATCTTCCCCAAACTGCGCATCCCTGACTAGCTAACGAAGTCGAGGAGTGACTGTAAGAGGCTGAAGAAAATATGTTCCATCCAGATCCACAAAGGATATCTATAAAGAGGACAACTACATTATCGCCTCACCTAGCAGTTGTATACCAAATCTCTTACTGAGTTCATCTTCTCCAATGTTCCACTTCCTATGAGTATAGACTATATCGAAGTCATGGTGCTGGAAAAATTCAATCCAACATCATTATCTCAGGTTCAGGTCCTTCTGAGAGAAGATATACATGAGACTCTTCTGATCAACTTACACTACAAAACGCTTGCCCATCAAATAATGTCACCACATCTTCTAGGCGAAGACCACTATTCCTAACTCCACGTCATGGGTAGTGTAGTTCTTCTCATGATGTCTCAGCTATCGAGAACCATATGTGATCACTTCTCACTCCTGCATCAGGACACATCTGGGCCCAGTCCTTGATGCATCATATTAGACTATATACCCAATTCCCTCCACTAGAATCCTCATGATGGGGGAACTAGTTATCCTCTTCCTCAACTCTTGAGAACTTTTTTGGCATCTCTCAGACCACACTAAGGGTTGCTCCTTCGTCAATGATGATAAACGTGCTGCAACACTGTAGAAATATGGCACCAATCTTCGGTAGTATCTAGAAAAATAAAGGAAACATTGTACCTCCTTCACAATCCTATGTGGCTCCAAAGCATGTATCGCCTCAATTGTCGTTGGACCCATTGCAACTCCAGCCTATGAGATGATGTGTCCTAGAATGTGAACCTATTGGATCAAGAACTAGAACATTGAGAGATTACCATAATGTCGGTGCACTCAGAGTGTCTTAAGTACTACATGAAAATGATAGGCATGCTCTTGCTCAGTAGTCGAGTAGATTATAATGTTGTCGATGAAGTCTAATATAAAGAAATCAAGGTATGGATGAAAGATCATGTTCATGAGTCCCATGAGCACTTCTGGAGCGTTGGTCATGTCGAATGGCATAACCACGAAATAAAAGTGGCCATAATGACATATAAAATCCATCTACTTCACATCATCACCTTGTACTCATAGCTGGTAATAGCCAGATATGAGGTCTATCTTCAAGAACCACCATTCTGGCTTTAGCTGATCAAAGTGGTCATCAATCCTCATAAGTGGGTACATGTTTATCACGGTCACCTGGTTCAGCCACTGATAGTCAATAGAAAGCCTCAAGCTCCCATCCGCCTTCTTAGGGAACAAAATTGGGGCCTCCCAAGGTGAAACACTGGGCTAAATGAATCCCTTCCTTGCAAGTCCTCTAGCTGTAACCGTAGCTGACAAGGTTCCGCGGGAGCCATCTAATATATTGGTGTAGATATTGGTGCCATCCCGGGGTACAAGTCGATGTATATGTCCACCTCTATGTGAGGAGGTAGACCCGAAACATCATCAGGGAAGACATCCTCATACTGATCCACCACTATAGGATAAATCAGACTCTCCCCATCAACTGCTCCAAGGGTATGGCAAGCCAACTGATGAGTGGTGGGGTGCACTCTCATCCGGGTAAGTCCATCATATGCTGCAAAGGCACCCTTCTCAGTGGTGAAGGTAAACCTGGTCCCATCCATGTGGACACACCACGCATTGCACTAAATACAGTCAATCTAAGCATGGATTGTAGATAACCATTCCATACCTAAGATGACATTGTAAGGCCACGACGCCGCTACTAGGAGATCTCTATGAAGGTCTCGCTTCCTAGAGTAAGCTCACACTGCCAGAACCTGTGCATAATTGGTGAATCATCTCCCATAGTAGTATCTAGCCGTAAGGATCGAGCCAGTGGCTCCGTCAGAATCTCTGAGCTTCAAAATTGGGAAGTGGGAATAAATGAATGTTTATCACTTGTGTCTATATGTACTTCATCTAAGGCGGAGTAGGCATATATCATACCTCGTATAATATGTAGAGCACATTGATAATAGGCCATATCTTCCTAGATCTGAGCTCTCCCCATCCCACATGCTCCCTGCGGTCGGGGTGGACCTCTTGGCGGGGGTGGTGGTAAAATATCATATCGCCATCCACCCCCAGATGCATGGTTAGATCCTCACCCACATCCTCCTACTCCATGTGGATGTAACACCCCAAGATTTTATGAAAATATTCTTTTTAATTTCATTAATGTCTTGTGTTGTACACTACACCAAAATAAGCTCACACAACACGCATCCTTGACTTTCCTTGCATTAAACTCAATCATGACCTTCCTCGATAGCGTGTGTAGTACGCAATACCGAGTTTCACTAAACAACGATATGCTATTAAAATATTATTAAAACTAGAAGTACGAATAGTAATAACCACCTTTTAAAATTTTAAAAAATTTATCTCTCAAAATGGACTTCGTTTTTGGGTTCGGAATATCGAAATTAGATTAGGGTGAAATTTTGGTACTTTTCGGCTAACTTTCATTTTCTGATGAATAATTAAAAGTACTAAATTTTAATTAAAAAAAACCTTTTTAATAGAAATAATTAATAGTGATAAATTATTAATTTGAGTGGTTTTAAATTATATTTAGAATATATTTTTACAATTTAATACAATGTTGGTCATTGGATGTAATTTCACATTCAAACAAGACATAAACAAGTGTCAATCTTTTGATAGTTATTATCTCTTAAGAACACGCTATTTGTTTTGACGATGGGAATTAATTTTTAAATTAATTAATGCAACTGATATGTTTTGAATTTGGTAAATTAGACATCATTTTTGAGTTCATAATATCAAATATATCTTAGGCCTAATTTTTTTTATTTTTCTGCAAACTTTCATTTTTTGATGAATTGTGAAACCACTAAGTGGTAGTTAAAAAAAGTAAATTTTTCATAAAACTTCATTTTACCGCTTCTGTGAATGGAATTTCAAAAATCTGAGAGGCACGGTTGATTTCATTAATTAAAATGTGGTTCAATGAGATGAAAATAAATTTTTGGTGAATAGTAACTTTTTACTTTTATTTACCACAGTTAAAAGTAAATAGGGTAATTAATGGTAAAAATGATATTATTATTACCCTAAAACGTGTCCTAATTCTATTTGACAAGTTTAATTCGACCAAAAACAATCCTAGTAATAAAATATGACCATTTAGGCCCACATGGATTTGATTAGGACACTTATTATTAATTTATTTAAAGAAGGGTTAAAATAGTTAAAATCAATGTTTAATAAGTAAATAATTTTTAATATAGGGTTATACAAAAGATAAATTAGACTATAAATACTCATTATAAAGTTAAAAATATTTCCTATATAATGGTATTTTATTTTTAATTTTTAGACATTAAATAATTTAATTTAATTATGACACAAAGATGATGCAGTAATTATCTTATAAATGAAATAGTGACATAAATGATGTTATAAATACCCAAATAAATGTAATTTGAGACTTTTTATGAATTACACTAATTTTATATGTTAATATGACATGTTAGAATTGATTTAATGAACTTTTTTCGAACTAATAATTTTGTTATTATTTTCACAAAAATCAATTACCAAATAGTGTCCAAATTGACATAAAATAGTTTTTTAAAAAAATAGTATTTTATTAATTGTTATTTTATTCTGAAAAATCTAAGGTTTGGCCAAATGACTTATATAAGGTTATATATATTAATAGTAAACAACTTTGGGTTCTTTTGGCTTGTTATAGTAAGTTTATTAACCTTATTGTGTAAGATCACAAGAAGACATGGTAAAAGAAAAATTATTTAACTTAATGTTAAATATAAATGATAAGGTTAAAATAGGAACCTAAACTTGTATAAATTCTATTGGATGAGATTATTTCGACCCATACCAACATTATATTCGAAAAAAATCAATTTTGAGCTATTTAAATCCTAATTTGGCTTCATAATAAAATAATATTTTTAGTTATTCCAAAGGTACCCCTCTCCTCCCTTATAAAAGGGCACCCCCTCCCTCTCTTCCTCACACCACTTTGAGCCTTCAAGCTCGGCAAAAAACTGACAAATTCTCTTCTCCACTTCCCTAGCAACATCCTAGAGGTTCTGGTCTTCCTCAAAGACCAATTTTTGTGCCCTAAAAGGTGATCTCAAAGAGGCGCTTCAAAGAAGTGGAAATGTCCGTTATCGATTCTTTCAACTTTATTTCTTCTTCCACTTCTTATTCATAGGTTGTTTCATTATAAAGTAATAACATAAGTATCACTCATATACTGATATGTTATTATTAGTATGAAACAACCCTATTTCACCATCTATCCATCCTACGTAAAATGAAATAACCGCGCGTTCGTACGTACGGAATACCGTCTCCACGCCGTGGTGTAATCTATTTTCCACCACCACCTTACTTGGATGGGTATAATGGTGTACACAATAACTATATATGTTTATTGTAAAGTGATATTGATTCTGAAATAGTATACATACACTCCAATACAATTCCATGATCATGAGAACAATATCATCGCTCGTGCGTACGTACGGACTACCGTCTCCACAACGCGATGAGATTCATTCTCCACGTTAACCATTCATGAATGATTATAAAGTCTATATAATAAGTAATCATGAAATATATGAAAAAATAATGATACTAGATTTATGTGTATATATATGTATTTCATCTACTTATTTCCATTCAACTCAATAAGTAAACGAAAACAGCGTTCATGCGTACGTACGACCTACCGCCTCCATGAACGCTGTATTTCTTTCCATTTATTGATCTATTATATATATGTATATTCTGAATATATATTATATATAAATTATGTTTTATATTCTGGAATGATTTAATTATGATCTAAGTAATCATATGAATAATTACAAGTCAAAACACGGACGACAAATGAAAGGATTTTACCCAAAACGCTCTTTAACATGGAATTTACAAAAAAAACGGGTAAAATAAAGTCATAAGTGAACCATATATGATATCATAACAATGATTATGATTCTGGAATAAGTCAATGACATTATTTAAATCATTATACAGGAGGTTTGGACACTTACGATGCAAATCAGACCTAAGGTAAGGGAAAATATCACAATCTCATTTTTATCTGAGATTGTTTATACTTGGGTATTTACTGGGGTGTATTTTATCATCCACATTCATGTCTCCTCAATATGTAATATTGTTTCCATCCACCTAAAATTGTTTAAATCTTATTTTACCCTTCGGTGAGTATTTAGTAAAAGATATGAAAGGAATATTTTGTCATTTTTCGTACGAGATACTTTTTGACTTTTCTGACAAAAGTACGAGAAGAATGTTTTTTTAACTTATATGAAATCAATGAATTTTTAAAACATTATTTCCAAGAATCATCCTTTACAAGTTTTCAATTTATTTTTAATCAACTTGTTTTAGTTTAAAATTGTATGACATGTTAATAAAGGAATTTTTTTTTGAATTTGAAAGTATATTTTCCTCAAGATTGGAGTTCAAGTGTTTTATCAAAATTATTTTCCATATAAGATAATATAGCGTTCTGTTTATATCCATATTATTACATTGATTTGATTATGTTGTGATGGAATTATTTTTATGAATTCCTTTATCTTATATGAACTGTTTAAAATTCCCATTTTTATTACATGGGTTATGCAATGATGTAAGATTTACAATTTTCTGTCACACATAAGAATGGTTTCATTATGAGATGGGTGGGACCTATATCTCCCTCCAATGCATTGGGGAAAGATTTTATATCTCATGAGATAGACATGGCTGGAACAGTAGGTTATACTGGTTCAGTGAAACAGGACTGAAACGAGGAGTGAACTCGGTTCAGAAAGGGACTTTGTCCACTAAGATAGTCTTGGTAGTGAGTCTTGACTAATAAGAAATGATTCTCTATGATTATGTGTGTATGCCACAAAGTTTCATGATTTAAGTTATGATTATTGGTATTACATTTTACTACTATGATTTATCTCATGTTATGAAATTATGATCTCTTTTGCAGGTTACGATTTCCAAAAGATATGTTCTTATGAATATGATGTGATTGATATTTCTTGTGTTTACCCTTACTGAGAATTTGAGCTCACCCTTTTATGTTTTCTTTTCCCTAGGATATAAAGAAAGGATTTAGGTTTAAAAAAAAATAATATCTTTATGGGAGATGATGAAGATCTTTCACCCGGATTAGAAGATTATATTCCGGGTTTCCAAAGACACTAAACTGTTACGTAACTTGTGTGTGTGTTTTTTTTATGTATTAAGTATTCCGCAAATGTAATGTAATGTTCATGTATGTCAGGCTTCGGGTCTCTACAGTTGGTATCAGAGGAAAGGTTTAGTCAACCTTTGGAAAATAGGATGCAAAAACATTAGTGAGATCCCTAGAGATATTTCTAAGGTATTTCTAGGGATGTCCCTATGGATAAGTATACGTATAGGATATAGTCCTAGAACTATGGTAACGATCTTAGAATTTAACCTAAGATGTTAGATATTGAAGTTACTCCCCCTTTATTATGATTTTTTCCTCTCACACTATTCTTTTTGGGTTTTAGACGATGGCTGGAACCTGAAGGAACCATGTTGATCAATGTAATGGACAATGCAATGATTTTCCTCCTGAACAAACAAATGTTATGGGAGATGGAGTTCAAAATCTTATTTCTATACTTAAACAAGCTATGAATCATTCTGGACTTCCAAATGAGCAGCGAAGGGAACAATATTCTATTGAGTCCTTTATGAGGCAACGTCCACCTTCTTTCAGTGGGTCTTCTGATCCACTTGTTGCTGAACAATGGATCAGTACCACTGAAAACATATTTTCAGTTCTTCAATGTTCTGAACATGATAAATTCATCTTAGTAGTATATCGTTTGGAAGGTGATGGTGATCAATGGTTGAATCTTATCAAGAATACGAGGCAAAGAGATGAAATTGAGTCCATGGAATGGGACGAGTTCAAGAACTTATTTTTCAATAAGTACTTCCCTTGTATTCTTCGAACAAAGATGGAGAAGGAGTTTCTTGAACAAAAGAAAAAGGATGATGAATCTGTTGGTATATACGAAGTGAATTTTACAAGGCTTGCAAGGTATGCTTCTAGATTTATCATCCAACCTGAAAGTAAAGTTGATCGATTCTTCAGTGGCTTAAAAGCAATTCTTCGAAGGGAATTAGCTATAAGAGACTTCAGTAGCTATGAAGAAATTGTGCATTGTGCTATCAAGGTAGAAATGGAAGTTGGTTTTACTTATCCATCTCATAGTTTTGAAAGAAAAGAAATATGGAGTTCAAGGAGAAATCTTAGAATAATGGTGAAAAGAAGATGAATGTTTCCTTATGCTCAAAGTGTGGAAAGAAGCATGGTGGAGATTGTCTTAAAGGGACAAGTAAATGTTTCAAATGTGGAAAGGAAGGTCATCGAGCATTTGAATGCCGCAATGATGGGAAGAAGATGCCTAATGATGCAAACAAAGGAAGCGATACACAGAATTAACATACTACACTTCAATGCTTCAAGTGCAAGGAAATGGGGAATTATTCTAATAAATGCCCTAGTCCAAGGGTTAGTGATGTTCGACATGAGCAACCACTTAAGGAAAAGGAAAAAGAAAAGTCACATGCGATCACTATTGGTGATGTTGAATATGAAAACGATGTGGTGGAATGATTAAGTGTTTATGTAATGGGATTCCAAAATAATTTTGTATATAATCGTGGAATATTGGAATATTTATGTATTGATCTATTGTGGTTTTCAATAATTTTATGGTACCAGTAACCATAGAAAGTGATTGAGATATTTTTGGTAAGCAGATAATATGCGCATAATGAAGGGATAAGAAGATAATGAGGTGTTTTATTGTATTCATGATCTCATGATTTATATAAGGACTAAGTGATATCATGGTTTGAGTATAAAGAATTTTGAGGATTTTGGTTTGTGGAAAGTGTTAACTTTTAACTGCATTCATATTTTCACTAAGGTTCAATGGGTATTCATTCTTCAAGAGAATACATGATTAAGGTATTCACATGTTTGTAATTTGACCAACAAGATATATCTTATGATATATGGGGGATAAATGATGGCATTCACGTGATCATTTTCTTTATACTATGAGCTTGGACCGGAGTATTTTAGATAAGCCTAAAGATTGGAATGGATTATGTTGGAAATAAGTTAGTATTATTTAAGGATAATTTTTTTTTGATATTATGGATGGGATGTTATAGTAATGTAGTTTTAGAAAAAAAAACCTGCAGGACGGGCAACAGCCCATCGCGTTGGACAAGGCTGTGGGAATCAAACCCACAACCGAAGTGCGACTGACCTTTATCACCTACAACTGGCCTACAGGAATTCCCTATTTAGTAGAAACTAGTATTATTATATTAAGTAGTATGATATATGAAGTATAAGTTTATTTTAGGAACCATATATGATTAATCTCACTATATATGGGCTTATGTATTTTTTGATAACTTTTCTAACCTTTTGTTTGAGACAGATGGAATGACCCATCATTCTATCACATGATCTGCTAACACATCACGAATGACAAATTTAACTTCATTTAATTAAGAGATGAAGTGGAAATTGTCCAAAGAACTACAAACGGTGAGACTATACCAAAATCACGAAAGTATTTCTTCTAATTCCAATTTCATCATCTTTAGGGAAATGATCTTGAAAACCAAAAATGTTGTCCTAGTGCTCTTATATCTGATGAATCAGATGGCACCTTAGATCGTCACAAATTTATGGCTTTGTGATTGCTGGCTTTTCCAGAGCCATGTTCTCTACCACTCTCCATCAGAACATGATGGCTAGATTTCTCTTCCATATCCATATTTTCACCTATGTGGAAACCCAGTGATTAGTTTATTTGGGTAACTGCTACGTTTCATACTTTTGTTTTTAAATATTGGTTTTGGTATTCCTTTTTATGATTTGGATTTCTATCAAAGAAACTTTTGAATAGTAAACCATTTATGACCCCGACGAATTTCGAGGGCGAAATTCATTTTAAGGGGGGTAGAATGTAACACCCCGAGATTTTATGAAAAATATTCTTTTTAATTTCATTAATGTCTTATGTTGTACGCTACACCAAAAAAAGCTTGCACAACACACACCCTTGACTTGTCTTGCATTACACGCAATCACGACCTTCCTTGATAGCGTTAGTAGTACGCAATACCGAGTTTCACTAAACAACGATATGCTATTAAAATATTATTAAAACTAGCCATATGAATAGTAATAACCACCTTTTAAAATTATAGAAATTTTATCTCCCAAAATGGACTTCATTTTTGGATTCGGAATATCGAAATTAGCTTAGGGTGAAATTTTGGTACTCTTAGGCTAACTTTCATTTTCTGATGAATAATGAAAATTACTAAATTTTAATTAAAAACAACCTTTTTAATCGAAATAATTAATAGTGATAATTTATTAATTTGAGTGGTTTTAAAGTATATTTATAATATATTTTTAAAATTTAATACAATGTTGGTCATGGGATGTAATTTCACATTCAAACCAGACATAAACAAGTGTCAATCTTTTGATAGTTATTATCTCTTACGAACACGCTATTTGTTTTGACGACGGGAATTAATTTTTAAATTAATTAATTCAAATGATATGATTTTAATTTGGTAAAATAGACATCATTTTGTAGTTCATAATATAAAATATATCTTAGGCCTAATTTTTGGTATTTTTCTGGAAACTTTCATTTTTTGATGAATAGTGAAACCACTAAGTTGTAGTTAAAAAAATGAATATTTCATAAAACATAATTTTACCGCTTCTGTGAATGGAATTTCAAAAATATTAGAGACACGGTTGATTTGAGTAAGTAAAATGTGGTTCAATGAGATGATAATAATTTTCGGTGAATAGTAACTTTTTACTTTTATTTAACACGGTTAAAAGTAAATAGGGTAATTAAGGGTAAAAATGATATTATTATTACCCTAACACGTGTCCTAATTCTACTGTACAAGTTTAATTCGACCACAAACAACCCTAAGAATAATATATGACCATTTAGGCCCACTTGGATTAGATTAGGACATTTATTATTAATTTATTTAAAGAAGGGTTAAAATAGTTAAAGTCAAAGTTTAATAAGTAGATCATTTTTAATATAGGGTTATACATAAGATAAATTAGACTATAAATACTCATTAGAAATATAAAATGATTTCCTACATAATGGTATTTTATATGTAATTTTTAGAAATTATATAATTTAATTTATTTATGACACAAAGATGATACAGTAATTATCTTATTAATGAAATATTGACATAATTGATGTTATAAATACCCAAATAAATGTAATTTGAGACTTTTTATGAATTCCAATAATTTTCTATGTTAATATGACATGTTATTATTGATTTAATTAACTTTTTTCGAACTAATCATTCTTTTATGATTTTCACAGAAATCAATTACCAAATAGTGTCAAAATTGACATAAAATAGTTTTTAAACAAAATATTATATTATTAATTGTTATTTTATTCCTAAAAATCTAAGGTTCGGCCAAATGAATTAGATAAGGTTATATATATTAATAATTAACAACTTGGGGTTCATTTGTCTTGTTATAGTACGTTTATTAACCTTATAGTGTAAGAACACAAAAAGACACGGTAAAAGTAAAATTATTTAACTTAATGTTAAATCTAAATGATAAGGTTAAAATAGGAACCTAAACTCGTCTAAATTCTATAGGATGAGAGGATTTAGACCCATCCCCACCTTATCTTCGAACTAAATCAATTTGGATCTATTTAATACCGAATTTGGCTTTATAATAAAATAATATTTTTTGTTATTCCAAAGGTGCCCTTCTCCTCCCTTATAAAAGGGCACCCCCTCCCTCTCTTCCTCACACCACTTTCAGCCTTCAAGCTCGGCCAACCCCTGAATAATTCTCTTCTACACTTCCCTAGAAACATCCTAGAGGTTCTGGTCTTCCTCAAAGACCAATTTTAGTGCCCTAAATGGTGATCTCAAAGAGGCGCTTCAATGAAGAGGTAATGTCCGTTACCGATTCTTTCAAATTTATTTCTTATTCCACTTATTCTTCTTAGGTTGTTTCATTATAAAGTAATAAAATAAGTATCACTAATATACTTATATGTTATTATAAGTATTAAACAACCCTATTTCACCATCTATCCATCCTACGGAAAATGAAATCACCGCGCATGTGTATGTACGGAATACCATCTCCACGGCGTGGTGTAATCTATTTTCCACCACCACCTTACTTGGATGGGTATAATGGTGTACATAATAACTATATATGATTATTGTAAAATAATATTGATTCTGAAATAGTATATATACACTCCAATATTATTCCACGATCATGAGAATGATATCATCGCTCGTGCGTACGTACGGACTACCGTCTCCACGACGTGATGAGATTCATTCTCCACGTTAACCATTCAAGAATGATTATAAAGTATATATAATAATTAATCATGAAATATATGAAATAATAATGATACTTTATTTATGTGTATATTTATGTATTTCATCTACTTGTTTCCATTCAACTCAATAAGGAAACGAAAACAGCGTTCATGCGTACGTACGACCTACCGTCTCTATGAACGGTGTATTTCTTTCCATTTATTGATCTATTATATATATTTATATTCTGAATATATATTATATATAAATCATGTTTTTTATTCTAGAATGATGTAATCATGATCTAAGTAATCATATGAATAATTACAAGTCAAAACAAGGACGACAAATGAAACGATTTTACCCAAAACGCTATTTAACATGGAATTTACAAAAAAACGGGAAAAATAAAGTCATAAGTGAACCATATATGGTATCATAACAATACGTATGATTCTGTAATAAGTCAATGACATTATTTAAATCATTATACAGGAGGTTCGAACACTTACGAAGCAAATCGGACATAAGGTAAGGGAAAATATCACAATCTCATTTTTATCCGAGATTGTTTATACATTGGTATTTACTGGGGTGTATTTTATCATCCACATCCATGTTTCCTCAATATGTAATATTGTTTACATCCACCTAAAATTGTTTAAATTTTATTTTACCCTTCAGTGAGTTTTTAGTAAAATATATTAAAGGAATCTTTTGTCATTTTTCGTACGAGGTACTTTTTGACTTTTCCGAAAAAAGTATGAGAAGAATGTTTTTTTAACTTATACGCCATGAATGGATTTATAAAACAATATTTACAAGAATATTCCTTTACAATTTTTCATGTTTATTTTTAATCAACTTCTTTTAATTTAAAATTGTATGACTTGGTAAGAAAGGAATATGTTTTTGAATTTGATATGATATTTTCTTCAAGAATGGAGTTCAAGTGTTTTATCAAAATTATTTTCCATCTACTATAATATAGGGTTCTGTTTATATCCCAATTATTAAATTGATTTGATTATGTTGTGATGGAATTATTTTTATGAATTCCTTTATATTATATGAATTATTTAATATTCCCATTTTTATTAAATGGGTTATGCAATGATGTATGATTTACGATTTTGTGGCACACATAAGAATGGTTTCATTATGAGATGGGTGGGACCTATATCTCCCTCCAATGCATTGGGTAAAGATTTTATATCTCATGAGATAGACATGGATGGAATGGTAGGTTATCCCGGTTCAGTGAAACAGGACTGAAACGAGGAGTGAACTCAGTTCAGAAAGGGACTTTGTCCACTAAGATAGTCATTGCAATGAGTCTTGACTAATAAGAAATGATTCTCTATGATTATGTGTGTATGACACAAAGTTTCATGATTTAAGTTATGATTATTGGGATTACATTTCACTACTATGATTTATCCCATGTTATGAAATTATGATCTCTTTTTCTGGTTATGATTTCAAAAAGATATGTTCTTTAGAATATGATGTGATTGATATTTCTTTTGTTTACCCTTACTGAGCATTTGAGCTCACCCTTTTATGTTTTCTTTTCCCCAGGATATAAAGAATGGATTTAGGTTTAAAAAAAAGAAGATATTTATGGGAGATGTTGAAGATCATTCACCATGATTAGAAGATTATATTCCGAGTTTCCAACGACACTAAACTATTATGGTCCTTGTGTGTTTGTTTTTGTTATGTATTATGTATTCTGAAAATGTAATGTAATGGTCATGTACGTCGGGCTTGGGGTCTCTACAGTGGATCTCCTCGATCGAACCTAAGTCTCTACCTAGGCAGTCCATTGACCATATTCTGATCATTCATATGGCAGTTCAGACAGTCACGAGCCTTGTGGCCTCGCCCGCCGCATGCATGACATTGCCCGCTACTGGCATGACGAGTTATGTCTTGGTTGCCCCACACAACCGACCGTGAATCTTGTGATCGTCCACCTGTAGGTATGGTCCCCTTGGACCTCTGTAGCATCTGCCAACTGCCAGCTACAGAAGACTTCTCTACGTGATGTCCGATGGTGGGTCTCACTGCTGGTGACTTCTCCGCAAGGAATATCTCCACTAAAAGGGCTCGCTCTAACATCCCCACCTGAGTTGGGATGCTGAGTGAGATCATTGAAGCCCTGATCTCTCGCTTGAGTCCCTGATCGAAGGTTCGGGCCCTAAAAAATGGGTCCTGCACCATATCAATTGAGTAACATGAGAGGTCGGTGAATCATTACAAGTACTGAGACACAGTCATGCTTCCCTACTGCAGATGAATTTTCCCTTAAATGTGCACAGCATGGAGAGTCTCTGGGATAAAATCTGCCCAAACAGGCTCTCGAAGTCTGGCCAGAGAAGCATCACCTTATCGTGAACCTAGAGCATCAGGCTCCACCATCTACTCACAGCTTCTTGGAAAAGGGTGGTGGTAAGGATCACCATTAGATCAGTTGGTGTCCCTACCAGTCAGAAAACTATCACCACATCCTCCTGCCAATCCGTAGCTATCGGTGGGTCCATCTCTCCCCTGAACCTGGGTGGCCTCTAGCACTAGAACTCATGAAATGATCTCAAGCAGCATGTACTCTCTGCTGCTAGGGCTGGTCGTATCGGTGGCCCAATGGGTAATGGTACCACTGGTGCCTCCATTGGTTCCTTTACTGGAAGGGGGCCCTGCACCGAGGCCTCATCACTCTGTGGGATATTAGTTCATACAACTCTCGGAACCCTAGATGGTTGTCATTGTGGAGGCTTCCTAAAAACAAACAGGCTTTCCAGAGTCAATAAGTTATACCTGGTGAGCAGACTCAAAGTGTTCAAATATAATAATCTTGAAAACAAACACGCAATCAATGTTTTTGTGCACTAGGTCAAAAATATGAATTTAGGGTCCTAGAGTATGGAGACATCGGTCTATACACCAACACGTGCCGTGACTACCTCAAGCCCGCCTTTAATAGGATAGGGGCTAGCGAGTAGCACTAAAAGGTGTAATCTATAAAACTAGGACGAAATTGCCTTTATAACCAATAATAACATGCAACCAGGCACACAAAAAGATACGAACACAATTAAACTGAATAGTAAACAGAGTGAGTATAGTATGTAAATTGGGTCCTAATACAAGCCCAAATGAAAAGTACATGAAACTGAATTACAAGTAAACTAGTTGTAAAAGGAAGATAGCTACTAGGTAATTCTATGAGGTTCCTACCGAAAGGGTAGGTATATATTGCCTCCTCAGCACTCCACATCTGCCTGTCTACTCTTTGTACCGAATCATCGTAAGGTCCTCCTCCAGGCACCGTCCAGTCCTAAAACCCTCTGCCTTGATCAAAGCTATCTGTCGTCTCCAACAAACACAACAATGTGGGGGCATATCCCGTGCAGTGGTGAATATAATGATACTCAGTACAGATCCCAAGACTCTCAATGTCTCTCAAAATCCACAAAGGATTTACCTCAAATCATGAAGCCACCTATCAAACCTACTTAGAAATATTCTCATTCATATACCTATGTTATCAAGTATACCCATCTCAAACATGAGTAAAACATGGAGTCAGACACCAATGCCTCAAAATCAACTGTTTCAAAAAGGATGGAAAACCACAAAGGCAAGTACAATATAGGTACACCACACAGAATAATACCACCTAGGTATGAGCACGAAGGAATGTACCACACAGGTACAAACTCATCTCACACCGGTATAACTTAGGTACAGTAGTAGAGATGATTAGTTGAAACTACTAAATCATCTTAATCTATTAAGAAGAAGACCCACATAGGATAAATTAGTGATGACCCACACATGATCACTAGGTGCTCATCCACACAAGATCTCTAGGTGGTGAACCACAAAGGATCGCACGGTGCGGACCCACAAAGGATCTCTTGGTGTTGACCCACACATCATCCCTCAATGTTGACCCACACAGGATCTCTAGGTGCTGACCCACACCAAATTGCTCGATGCTCACCCACACAAGATCACTAGGTGCTGACCCACACCATTTCTCTCGATACTAACACACATAAGATCGATAGGTGGTGACCCACACATGATCACTTAGAGCCGACCCACACAGAATCACACATCATTTTTCACATAACAGCCAGCTACAAGGTTCCCGCAGAATGCTTGCGTGTCTCGAAGAGGGTCCTCTCCAGAAGCCACTATTAGATACTCCAACTACCATGAATTGTCACAAAAAACAATCTTAATGTACTACCACGTCATAGGGGTATCAACGCAATAGACAGTGCGTCAATCAGATGCCCGGTCTGTGATTTATTATCCTTTAAGTCCTGACGTCCCAGTCAGATTCATCATCGATCCATCCCAACCATTCTCCAATTTTATTCAATACTCCAGTGGGGTATAATCAAAGGAACCATCTCTCACCATGGTTTCCAGCACCATGGATTTCTCGTCAAACGACCGTTTGGTGCCAATGTTATGGGTTAAGATGCGTAAATGGGTCCCAGTGGGTCTTGCTCTGGTCGGACCTTGTCGGACAGACCTGGGCCGACCCGTTGGGTTTGGCCCGGCCCACGCTATGTGGTTCGGAGGACCGTGTCGTCATGGAGGGCCGCGAGCGGCGCGACCGTAGGGAGGCGCAGACAGGCCGTAGGGGCTTTGTGAGGACATGGGACGGCTCGACCATGGAGTACGTGAGGCCAAGGGGGTGCTGAGAGGGCGTGGGGCAGCTCAGCCACGGGGCATCCCAGTCGTGGGGATTCTGGGAGGGCACGGGGCGGCTCGGCCCCAGGAGTGTTGTGAGGGCGCAGGGCGGCTCGACCGTAGGGCGGATCTGCCGCTGGGTGGCTCGGTCGCGGGGGTGCTGCAAGGGCACATGACAGCTTGCTATGGGGTAGCTCAGCCACCGGGGTGCCCTGAGGGTGTGGGGCGGCTCGACTTCAGGGCGCAGAGGTTGTGGGTGGAAGAGGTTGTGTAGTGGCTCCATAGCATCGTTGCCTTCATCGCTGGCAGTAGTGGTGTCGTCCGCCTTTCTCGTTCCCCCCCATGGTTGATAGTTGTCCTCCTCCGTCACGATGAACACAAGAATTATCAGAAGAAATGTGAAGAGAATGGTCCATGTTTGTTTGGCCCACACTCTATATATTAGAGTGGTATCAAGCAGCTATAATACTTGAATAAGAATAATATAATGACGGTTAATGTAAATAATTCAAACACCCTCCCTACCACATTTGATTCGTCGAAGGAGGTAGTGAGGAAGGAGACGATGTTGTTGGGGATAGACGGACATCAGTGATGTCAACATTCCCTCGATCACCAGTTTTGTGATGTCGAAGACGTTCCTCGTCCACGAATGTTCCAAGAAAGATGTTGAAGTCATATTCGGGGTTCTTCATTGGAGAGCATTCTCCCAATTCTCCAAGTTTCTCCCTTTTTCCAAGAGTTTCCTCCAATTCCACCCAAAAATGAATTATCCAACATTATAGAATATGATTGAATAATTTCAAATCAGAATAATTAATTAGTATATTTGGTGTATCAATTAAAGGGGGGTGGAATAATTAATCAAGGGTAAGTTCAAGAGTCTTCCCCTCATTTAAGTGGGAGGTTCAAAGGGGTTTAATCTCGGGTGGTCCCCACCACGAAAACCCACATGGGAGGTTAGGCTCAGGTGGTCCCCAGCACCATAACCTATGTTGGGAGGTTTTAGTTCATGTGGTCCCCACCTCTCAACATCCACATGGGAGATTCTAAATAAAAATAAAATAAAATGTTACACGACTTTTATTTTATATTATTATTTCATGAAAAAACCAAAAAATTATCTTTCACTCTTGACCAACTGTCGTCAAGGTGAAAGTCTCCATAAGAGAATACCAGTTCTACGAGTTCAACGGTTCCCTCAGATTTCAATTCTAAGTGCCAGTACAAATGTTACAAAAACCCGCTCACACGTTTACGGAACGTACAAGATTTTTTTTTTCAGAAATTCATTCCAGGAACAAGGGGCCTTGGAATCATGCGCCGTCAATTTCATGGACTCATAATGTTACCATTTAAAAACATTTACATGGAAATTTCAGGTCACCACATAGACACTTTTACTCAGTTTTAATTTTTTTCATAAAAAAACTCCTGAAAAAAAGTGTCATGTCTAGTATCATGTTATAGACAACATGACATAACAATGATCACATCCTTGAAACTATTCATCTTATGTCCTCTGAAAAACATTTCAATACATGGGATGAGCATAAAAAGCTCCGTAAGGGTTATAAAAAAAATAAATTAAACACCTGTTTTTCAGTTCATACATAACATTAACTCTTTAATATACCTCATGAAATCATAATATTTACATAGTAAACAAAAATCATAAAGGTAACTTATGGCATCTATAAAATACTTATGATGTAGCATTAAATGCTACGTATGGAGTTACATTTGGAATAACCATCATAGTATATTTCCTAAATCTCTTAGGAGAATAATTCACATTTGCATCCATAACTTTACCCAATGCATTGTAGAGCTATCTTGGGCTAACCCGCCCTAGGATTTTCAAAGAACCACTCGTATACGTATATTGTGCCCAAGAACCATAACATAATCACAACACATACAAAAATATAAATGAAAGATAATATTTCCACATCATTTAAATATATTTAAAAATCAAATCCATTATCAAAACCATTTTCAATACCAAAATACAAAAATGTGAGTATTTTATTTATTTTCCAATTAAAAACATTACGTCTAGTTAAGGAATACAAAGATCAAATAATACTCACAACGGTGGAAAGGTCATTATCACATCATACATTAAAAAGAAACATTCCTTTTTTTCCATTTAGTAAAATGACTCGTAGAATGATATTCCATTTGAATGAAATAAAAAAATAAAAGGTTCTTATACTCTGTATAATAAAATTTCATATATAAAACTAAATATGCCTCAATGAAAAGAGATTTAGATGATGTCCCTTACTTTATGTCCGAATTGACTCAATTGTTTTTTAATATCATTAATAAGAAACTAAAATTATTATCTAATTACATAAGATCCTTTTTCATGTTTATTAATCTTTTATATCAATTATTACTTTCATATAACAATTAGTTAATTAATTGAGTTCATATCAGACATTTTGTCGATATTTAGTTCTTCAGTCAAAAATGAACTTCTTACAATTAAAAGTTGTTCATGTGGTAAAAAGATATTTATATACAGAATAATATTCATAATTTAGATATCATATATATCATATATATCCAGTATATACATGTGTTTATAATAGTACATAACATTTATAGGTAAGAAATGAAATTTATCGTTCATGGAGACGGTATTTCGTACGTACGCATGAACGCAACTTTCATTTCTATTTCCTATTTAATGAAATGAAAATATAATGATACATAGGTATATTATAATTTCAGTTTAATATAAATTATTTTATCTGAGTAACCTTTTATACATTCCACGTATGGCATGAACGACTCATATAACTTTGAGGGGGTAGTAGTCCGCAATTTCTCAAATGAGATTTTTATATTTACCTACTTTTGAATCCATAAAGGTATTATATAAATAAAATATAAATATGAATAGAGACAATATAATATATAATATATAATATATATCATATATTAATACAGTTTCATCACAATGGCCACCATAAGAGGTTGCAAGATAATATTGAACAATCATCGTTTCTTGAGGCGTTAGTTTGCTGTCTACAGAAACAGTATGTTCTTTACACATTAGTTGGAGTTTAGTGTAAGTGTAGTTATAATCTGTATAATAAAAAAACTAGTATATAGGGGATACTAGTGTTTTTATAAAATAAATGAATAAAAATATTTTATGGGGTTGGATAAGTAAAATAAAACAAAAGAATATAGGAGAAGATGTTAGCTTTAAATCGCTTAACTCCCTTTGGTTAGAACAAAAGGGTTTCATAAAGTGAATTATGGCTAGGTTGAGGCTTATAAGAGGAACGGAGATATCTTGAGAGCTTATTTTAGTAGAGGTTGGATGAGCCATGGGGCTTGAGAGCTATGATTAATGGGTTAGAGGTGAGGGATTTTTGTAAGGTGGAGGAGGGTCTCTTTAAGAATGAGTGAAAATGTTATTTTATTATATAATGATTATCAGTTTCATAATGTCCAAAACTTGTTAAAGTATAAGATAATATGACTCATGGTCTAAATAAAGTCTCCCAATACGAATTGGACATGTTTTTTATACTTTTTAAATCATTATAATGTCATTTATTTAAATCATTTATTAATGAGGTAAACAATGCATCATTATTGTGTCATAACTAATTTTATTTATTTGATGTATAAAATTTATAAAAAATTACCATGATTTAGGAAATATTTTTATCGTTCTAATGAATACTTATAGTCAATATATCAATTATATAACCACAAATTAATTTTTTTTTTGAAAAACATACATGTTTATGATATTTTTATTTTTACTTTATATAAAATGTTATTAATACCATTATCTTCCCCAAGTGGCTTTCAAAGGCCAAAAGTCTCACCCAAGGATTTTCTTGGTCAGCCATTACTCATCCAATAAGGTTAGGACAAGTTTTAATGTAATTATTTATTATTATAATATTACTTTTACCTCAAATTACCCTATTTACCATTAATCGCGGTAAATAAAAGTTTAAAGTTACTATTCACCAAAAAAATATTTTCATCCTATTGAACCACATTTTACATACTAATAACAACAATAAATGTAGGATTTCTGAAAATCAATTCATATAAGTTGTAAAATTTCATTAAAATGAAAAGTCACATTTATAACTACTACTTAGTGTTTTCACTATTCATTAAAAATTGATGTTTTTAAGAAAATTACAAAAAATTCAGCCTAAGCTATATTTGATATTAATAATTCAAAAACAAAGTCTATTTTAACAAATTAAATACATAGAATTTTCAATAATTAATTTATAATTAATTCCTGTTGTCAAAACAAAAAAGCATGTTTTTGAAAAATAATAACTATCAAAAGATTGACACTTGTTTATGTCCAGTTTCAAAATGAAATTACTTCATATAACCAACATTTGATTAAATGGTAAAAATATACTCACTTTAAAACCAATTAAAATTATAATCTAAAAATAAAAATAAATTATATTAAAAGGCTTTTTTTAATTAAAATTCAGTAATTTTCAATTGTCATCAAAAAATAAATATTATCTGTAAAATACCAAGAATTTTCCCAGTGTGAATTTTGATGTCTTGAATCTAAAGAAGAATTTTATTTTGTCAAATATAACATATAAAAGTGACCAAAACTATATTAAAAGTGATTTCTCCATTAAAAGGCTGTAAATCAACCTTTTAAAGAATATTAGAGTATTTATGCTTAAAATTAGATTAACTCAAATTTTAATACTCTATCATTTATTGAATAAATGTAAAAACATTTACCAAAAATGTATTATAATAATATAGTTAGTTCTATTCATTCACTCTATTATTATGGTTAGGCATTAACTACAATTTAAAATAATAATATTATATTATTATTTTTTAGTATGACACCACCTTGTGGGAAACATATATTTTCCAAGAAACTTGTTATTGAACATCAGGTATGCCATCGAACATAGCAACCCCTTTAATGTAAAATTAATATTTATTTCAAAAATATTAATTATTATGAAAATATATTACTTTTTATTTACTTGGGATGTTACAAACTATATTCCCTGATCACTCATTAAGAAACTCACTAATCGAGAAGCAACACTACGAAGCCCTGTTTTCTTGAGTATAAATCAATACTCTAGGAAATCCCATTACCCTTATGGATATAATTAGTCAAAGATAATCATATCCTAGATTCCAAATATCAATGGGAAATAGAACCCACCTATTTCAAGGGAAACTCCTAAAATTTGTGTATTCACTCATTTCTGACCACCTAACTGTGTATCGAGATACATGGAACCACAGATGTAATCAATTAAAATACCATTAATTTACACAACCACAACAGATCTGAAAGAGTGTGATACACTAATATTTAAAATAGAAGAAACTAATGAAAATGTTTCTAAAATAGTATCTCTACATATTGATGGGTCCTAACCTATGATCCTTGGTTGTAGGAAACATTGTATAGATATAAACTATGTCTTTTCCATTATATGCTACCTTACTATTCTAAGAAGGTCCACTCTGCCGACGTTAACGCACTATGACCAAACTACCACGACCGTGTACACTTCCACATCAGCCTGATTGGATGGTTTAAAACAAACTCCCAATATGATGTGGAGTCCGAGATCTCTTACCTGATAGAGGTTTTCGTACATATTCCCCCTCAAAAGACACTTCTGGAAAAGAATGTTGGAAGTGTTTAAGGTGCATATCCTACCAAAATTTCATCATATAATTCAGTTTCTATTGCATTGGGGGTTTTTAAGGCATTTCCTACCATTATAGTTACACAGTACTGAATTTGTACATTATATTGGGTTGAAACGTTCCCCATGTGGCCCCTCAAAATTGCACTTTATGTTTCTGTAAGAACAATCATTCTTCCTCAAAAATAAACCATCCTGGATCACATTGATAACTTGTATATTATTTTGTTCCATAATAATGGCATGATTAACCATATATATAATAATAAATAAACGAAAAAAATTCACCAGTTAGGGGATATCATAACCAATCTAATCATAAAAATTCATCATAGTCATCAATGTGACACCAGAGAAAGATGGATAGAAATGTTATACATTGGTGAAATGATTATAATATTCATGAACGTCCGTAGAGACCTACAAAATATGAATGAAGTCCCTATAATAATTATCACTCAGAGTGTACAAATATAAGTGATTATATAAATCCATCTAGTTGTCGGTATAGACCATTAAATGATGAATCTCGTAAAGAATGATGACATCCCACAAATTCTTGTAATATTCAGGCAACAATTAGGGAAAAATATTAACCCCCTCCCTAGCGACATCTAAAGAGCATCGATGATAAAAATCGTGTACACTATCATGTATTCTACTGGATCAGGTCATACATCTCCTGAGAATGTGGGAGGATGATACTTTTGGATATCCCAACTTAGGTCTTCCATAATCAAGGTAGGTTGTGGAGCATGCTGAATTGAAAGCATAAACCAATGATGAAATTCTAGAAACTATGCCTCGGTGCCTAATGGAATATCAGTAGAAGGTGCCTCTCGTGGAACTACATGAGGTTTCTTGGGTGGATCAGGTCCAACAACATGTAGAGTATGCTAATTTCCACACTCATGGAAAACATTATGGGGATGATTTGGTGTCACTTCCCTACAATTTTCATGTGGACTCAGTATACTATATTTAAACAGATAGGAAAGACCCTATGGAAAATGATAAAGAAGGGAGGTACAAGGCCTCCCTAAAATATAATAGAACCAAAAGCCTACTCTTATATACTAGTTTAGGTGGTAAGAGTAATAGATTGGATACTAAGAAAATGAGAAGAACAACCTAATAACCATTTTTATGGTTAATACATTCTATGTTCCCACATTTCATATATAAGGTGGAGGTATTTTTAATTATTTTATAAATTTTATCCCATTTTAATGTTGGATGATGTAGGTTGATCAATATTCAAATTTAAAATATTCCATAAACCTCATGTGTCTATATCAGCCTCATATTAATCCAATCCATAACATATACAGAAATGAAAAGTTTGAAGATATCTAAAAGATGAATAAAATAGGAACTCGAAGGATCAATAACGAATTAACAACAATAATAGCATGCCACAAGGAAATACAAAATTAATGTAAATATGACATGACCTAATTCATGAAATAAAATTCTAGGGTTCCTACTATGATGCATGATTTACATATTTCCTTATCTGAAGTGGGATTTTTTAATATAAATCTAATTATTAATAATACCATAATGATAACATCATCAAACAAGTGTTTAACCCAATGATTAATTCATATAAACAAAAAAACACATAATCAATTACTGCAATTCCCATCCATGGTAATTAGGGATTCGCATGTACATCGGTTAGAAATATATAAGAACAAGGTAAGGTCTAAATTCCAGTGTCCAAGTCACATGTCAAAATAAAAATATAAAGGTAAATGAAAAATATTATAATACCACTTTGTATATTCCCACACCGAGTTTCACTAAATTGTGAATCGATACGATGGGTCACAAGACCTCATGTTCATCCCCTAAAAACCAAGACACTACTGACTATTTGAGAATTAATTAGGTGTGTTTGTTGGGATATTATAACATCATGCCTCATAGTATGAATGGAAATAAATGGTAGGAAAGAATCTAAGAAGCATAAACTAAAAATTATAGTAGTATTAGTTAATGTACATAATCAATGAAAATGAAATAATTAACACATGGAATCAAACTATAAATAACAGATACAAAAAAATGTTCATGTTTTCAAATGTGTATATAATATATGGGAAAATGGTTCTAGGGATACATGCATATTCTACATGATGAAAAAATTTATAAAAACGAAAAAATTTACTACAATAATCATCTTGAGTATAAGATTAGCCCTCTAACAGATGCTCTATCCTAATGTTGAAAATCAATTATGCATCATAAGATTCTCACATTCATTTTTCAATACCAAAAATCATGATATTAAATCTATTACCAATGTTTCCTGAGTAGGGTGTGAGATATATGTCTTAGTAGGGACACATCCTCATCATATATTCCATTTTATTTCTTAGAATAAATGGAAAAAATAGTTCTATAATAATTACAAGTAGGGAAATAAAAAATACATCCTAAATACCTTGGTATGGGGTCTTAATTGGGAACCCAACCTAATACAACCTACTTCGCCCTAAGGAGGATGTCTGAAATAATATACTTACACATGTCATTATTTTATACTTGGACCTTCACAAATTAGTTAAACCACAGAATGCATACCCCTAATATATTTTTTGACATGGGGTATAATTTTAATGTCATCACAAACAATATACAATCTAAATATGAAACATAATATATTGAATAATAAAACATTTAATAAAGCTTCAAATTCAATTGCTGGAGTCCTCAGCCCATCCAACTGATCTATTCATTATCCCAAGTGTCTTTATGGGTGTATTTGATAGAGAAAATACTTATGAGTCCATCCAATGTAACCCATGGGATTTCAATAACATAAATAGTCTATTTAATAAAGGTAATGTGATATTAAAATTGATAAATCACAAATTAGTATGTAAATATATGCTGTGATTCATGATTCTTAAAAGGCCAATGTTGTGGCCAACCCATTATATATGTTGTGATTGTAAATTTAACGCAATTAATTAAGATGAAACTCACACATACTATTTGGTATAAAACACTAAGAATTTTGAAATTTTCCATTTGATGTATATCACCCAAAGGGTTGACCCATAAAGAGACTAACTACCCATGGAAGGGTTTCACTACACTTGAATGTCATATACAACATGAGGAACCAACTAAATAAATTTATTTGGCATGAACGGACTATCACTAGAATGATCTGTAACGTGGATTGATGACATGTCATTTTAATAATCAATAAAACAAGGGGAAATCACCTAGACCACCTACCTAAATGTAGTTACTCTATAATCATCCATTGTAGTTGTTTTATTCGACTTAGAAAAGAATAAATAGAATGATTTTTAAACACCCCAAATATAAGTAAAAATCCATCACACCAAAATATTGCAATGTAGGGGAGAGGAATCACGAAATAAAAGATTGTGGAAGTAATATCTTGATGAGGAATTTATATTTCATATGATGGTTAAAAAATTGGACACAAGAGGAGGACGATATGTCAAAACCCAATTGATGTTGAATGATGAATCCATGGACCAAATTTAGGATAAAAATCCCACTAGGATGTTGATGAATGGATGAAATAATTGACTAAAACATTCATAATAAGAAAAATGTGTATTTTATCCATAAAAGAGGGGTCGCGTGGTTTGGCCACATGGTAGGCCAAACCATGCACCAATCATGAGGCTTGTTTTTCTTCCAGGGATCACACCGCCTGGTTTGGGAGACCATTTTACTAACCACGAAAAAATGGTGTAAAACGTATTTATAAAAAACATGCATGTTCCCACACATGTGTGTTATTAAGGATTCATGGTTTTAGAAAATATGTGAGTTTATCCGCATCCCATTTTCTGAAAAATCACATTTTAGGGAATCTATGTAGGCATGGCCACACGAATTTTTATAACCATGTGGCCTAGTCGTCCTCTTCCTATATCGGATCTATGTACATTTAATGAGTACCATATACGCCTGATAATTCTTTTAACCATGTTTTAATATTTAATAGGGTATTTAATAGAATTTAAACCAAATATTTAATGGTCTATACCTTTGAGAAATGTCAGTATGTTATATTCCCCACCTACATGTTTTATATAGTATATACTACCAATGAATTTATACTATGATTATTATATTTCAAACTATAGTGGATTACATATAGATATATAGATCAGTCAATCATGGGTTTATGGATAAAACCTTAACAAATATGTGAGGTATTTTTCCTTCAATTTTCGTTATTTACTATCTATGTAATGTTATACGCCTATCACTTTTTATGAGTATCATACATAGAAACAATGACATGTAATATCTTGATTTTATATATCTTCATGATATCTTTGGATTCATTTAATATTATTATTTCAAGGGTCCTATGATTCAATTTTTCCAATGTTTTAACAAATTTACAATATAATCTCATCATTTATAATTATTTTTTTATGATTTTGTTTCCGATTATAATGTATTATGACCTATCACTAAATATATTCATAATTTTTAATTTCATGTGTTTATTGATGATATTGTATTGTAATTATACCTTTTATCACTGTTTGGAACTCAAAAAATGTTAGAATATGTTTGTAAGAAAATATTATTTCATTTTTATCTTCGGTGGGATATATGTTAACTTATAAAACTATTTTTTCAAAAAATTGTACTAGTTTTTGAAAATCATCCAAATAATTTTTCAAAAACATTTTTACACATGCCTTAATGTTTATATAATTTTTTTATATGAATATGTATATCATTTTCATAAAAAATTACTGTACCGATTTCACTAAAATTGTGAAACGAATCTTGGTTTTATAATTTGTCAAATTTATATAATTCTCCATCATCATGAGCATTATACTTTTTTAATAATTCTTTTTATTATTACATTTTTATTTTATAGAAAATTTATAAGTCCCCAGCCTTAAACCTTACTTAATCTTGAGTTATTACAATATTACACATTGAGGATATTTTCGGGTTTAGATTTTTAGAGAATTAGATCATAAAACTTGCGTTACATTCCACATATAAACAAAGTGGTTACATAAAGATAGTATTCTCCTTTCCCATCAATGGAAAAATATTTAAAATAAAACATGGATTCTTTCTTGACACTTCCATGACACTATCATCATTTCACGTACCTTTCCCTTGACATGTGAAAAACATTTCAAAAAAAACATGGGATGAGCATAAAAAGCTCAGTAAGGGATATGAAAATATGGAAAGGAAATATGGGTACATATATACATAAGAATGAAATCATACTTTACCCATAAAACATAATCACATTAACATACCTCATCAAAAAATGAATAAATCATAGAAATCTTAAGACATAAAGGTAACTTGAGGCATTCATAACATTCTTACGTAGGGAGTAACCCTCTTGGTTACGTTTGGAATACCCATCACAATATATTCCCTAAATCTCTTCAGAGAAACCTTAACGTTTCACTAATTCGCGTTACCCAATGAATTGGAGAGCTATATCGGGATCACCCGCCCTTAGTTTATCATAGAACCACCCATCTTCATAATAATGCCCAAGAACCTCAACATAATCGTATCACATAAAACATGCATAAAGGAAACAAAACATTTCCACCTTTCAATCACATGATATCAATACAAAACATTTATATAAAAACATTATGAAAACCATTTTCAATACCAAAATAAAATAAAAGTAAAGCATGGTATTTATTATTCCGTAAAAAAAGGTATGGCTTGTAGAGGAAGCCGAAACTCAAATAATGGTCACAGTGGTGGAGAAGTCGTTGTCGCCGCATACGTACAACAAAAACATTCCCTTTTGTCGTTTAGTAAAACGCTTCGTATAAAAAATATTCCTATTTGGATAAATGTAAAAGTCATAGGTGTTTATACACCGTATAAAATAAGGTTGTGTATAAAACAAAATATGCCTCAATGAAAGGAGAGTGAGACGAAGTCACATACCTTGGGTCCAACTTGACTCGATCATTCTTTAATCTCCTGAATAATAAACTTGAGTTAAATTATACTTGTTTATGAACCTTTTTCAAGTTCATTATTCTTTTTATATCACTTATTTCCATGTCATGAACACTATGTAATTATTTAAGTTAATAACGGTTGTTTTAACGATCATTGGTACTTGAGTCAAAAATAAACCCTTTATAATTACAAGTTGATCATATATCCATTATATACAGAATTATAATCATGATTTATATATCATATATATCCAGTATATACATGCATTTATAATATTACATAATCATTTAGAGGTATGAAATGAAATGCACCGTTCATGGAGACGGTAAGCCGTACGTACGCATGAACGCTACTTTCATTTCTATTTCATATTTTATAGAATAGAATCATAATGATATAAAGGTATATTATAATTCCAGTATAATATCATATATAATATCATAGTTCTATCCTTTATACGACCCACATATGCTATTTAACGAATCAAATCACTTTGAGGGGGCGGTAGTCCGCACTTCCTTAAATGAAGATATCACGTTCACCCATAATGGAAACCATAAAGGTATGCCCAAAATGAAAAATACAGAATCTTAAGGAAAACGTAAACATATAATATATCATATATAAATATAGTGAAATTTAATGTCCACCTTTTAAGGTGTTAAAATAATGTTGAACAATCATCGTTTCGGGAGGCATAAATTCACCATCCACGGAAATAGTATGTCCTTTAACCATTAGATGTTGGTGTGTGTAAGTGTAGCTTGAATACTTCATATAAAAAATTCCTAGTATATTGAAGATACTGTAGTTGTTACAAAAGAAATGAATAAAAAGAGTTTAGGGGGTTGGAGAAGCAAAATAAAACAAAAGGACTCAAGTGAAGACATTATCTTAAAATCAGGTAACTCCCTTTGGTTTGAGCTCAAAGGCTTCCTTGGGAAGACTTATGCCCAATGTGAGGCTTCAAGGAGTAAGAGAGGGAAGTGGAGAGAGAAAATGGGAAGGGGTTGGCCGAGCCAAAGGCTTTGGGAGTGTGTGTAAGGAGGTAAAGGTGGGGGCCTTTTATAAGAGGAGAGGAGGGGCACTCTTGTAAAGTAAAGAAATGTTACTTTATTTGAAAATGATTTTCGGATTCAAAATGTCCCAATTTGATATAATTCTAGGGTAAGGTGATAAGGGTTCGAAATACACCCATAAAATAGGTTTTGGACATGTGTCGGTCATAGATTTTACATTATCATTTTATTTTATTTAAATCCTTTTTTAATGAGGTAATCGCTGCATCATCATGATGTCATAAATAATTTAATTTATTTAAAGTATAAAAAATATGAAAAAATACGATGATGTAAAAAATAATTTTAGCTTTCCAATTAATATTTATAGTATAAAATATCATCTATGTAGACAAAATTAAATATGTTTTAATCAGGTGATACATTCTTGTTATATTTACTTTCTTTAAAAAAAATAAAAAGATAACAAGTCACGTTCAACAAAAGTGATTCCATGGGGCCCCCAAGTTTGGCACAAAGAATCCCATGGTCGGCCATGAGACAGACAGTATCCTTAGGACACATTTTTTTTCATTTTTTATTATTATGATATTATTTTATTATCTTTAACTACCTGATTACTCATTAATCAAGATAATTAAAGATAATTACCGTCGTTACTATTCATAATGTCCAAAAACAAGAGTCTTGATTACATAATTTGGACCTTCAGATTCCAAATATGTAATCCATTTTACCAAATTACAAACACAGAAATTGCAATAATTGATTTAAAAATTAATTCCCGTTGTCAAAACAAATAGCGGGGTTTTTTTTGAAACATTATCTATGAAAAGATTGTCATTAGTTTATGCTCAATTCCAAAGTGAAATTAATCTTAATGACCACAATTGGATTAAATGGTAAAAATATATTCTAATTTAACTTTAAAAAAAATTTAAAAGATAATATAATCATATAAATAAAGTATATTAAAAATCAGTTTTGATGTAAAATGCAGTATTTTTCACTATTCATTAAAAAATGAACATTGTCAGAAAAATACCAAAATTTCACACAAAGTAAATTTTGATATCCCAATAATAAATAATAGGTTTATTTTGACAATAATAGCTTATAAAATTTTCAAAAGATAGATTTAAAAATGGTTTTCCATCAAAAGGCAGTAAAACAATCTTTTAAAAAAATATTAGTGTATTCCATGCTTAAGATTTGATTTATTTTCATTTTAATCCTCTAAAACACTATATAATTCATTAATAGACACAGATGAAAATATCTATTATTCATTACTTACTTGGGATGTTACAAAATGTATGTCAAAAATGTTTTAAAAAGTATTTTTTGAAATGAAATGTTTATTTTCCTAAATAAACATTTTTAATGAATTAAAAAATCTTTTTTAAAATGTGTGAAATGTTTTTATAAAATGAAATCATTTTAATAATATTATAGGAATTTTTTAAATGAAAATTCTATTAATATTTTACATGAATATTTTGCTATTAATTTATTTAATGAACTTTTAATCTTTTTTTCATTTTTCAACATTAAATCACCTTTTGGTACTTATACTCCAAAGGGGATATATTGTAATGATAGTATCATCCTTATTAAAATAGAAGGATTAATATTTTATTATAGATATTGTTATGAAACATGATTCATTAGAATAGTTTTATAATTTATCATAAACATTGTTATGGGAACAGTTTATATTTGATGAGTTAATCATGTTAAAAATAGTTTGAAAATTAGATTCCATGGGTTCATCAGGAAATAAATGAATAATGATTGTTTCAATTAGATTAATGAATAAAAATATATGAACTTTATTATTTTTTAGTGTCATTTACTTTGTATATTATGGGTGTTCCTAGATTGTACATGGTGATCCAGTTATATCATATACAATGGGTGCTTGTAGATAAACCAATAATTTTTTGCGTACAACTATGTTCTATTTAGAATTATATCTGAAGTCACTCATATGATCATTACAATTGTAAGTGTTATATAAGGGTTTTTCAAGTATTCTATTAATATTATGGTCCCTGATACCAACACTTTATATATATTCTTTCTATGTGTATATAATGTCTCATTTGATCATGATTAAAATCACATGTATATTGATTATTGTATCATCAAAATATTTTATTTTTTTTTGAAAGCCTTATTCCCTGATTCATAAAAGATGGTTTTGGTGATTACGGGTGTGGTTTCGTTTATTATTATCTCTTACACTCTGATTATGTCATAATAATATTTTCTATTTTTATACTCACTAATGAAATTCAATTATTATTGATCAATTTTACCCTTTCTATTCATTTTAACTAGAACTTCTTCAGTTTCTATTTCCCCAGGTTATTAACAACAATGTTGAGAAATTTATGTATAGATTTTTTTCAAATAGATGATTTTGGATACCTAAAAAGAAATACAAAATTCTAGTTATAGTGGGGAAAGATACTATCCTAAATTTATGTGTATTTATTATGTAATAGTCTTTATTAATTCTATAAAAATATAAAATATAAAAGTGATTTAGAATTTACATGATCCAATTTTTCTTTATAATCTTATTGTATTATGGTAAAAATTAGTTCAACTACCTTCGTATAAATATATTAATGTAATTGTTCCAATTTGAGCTCTTAATCGGGGAGTGCATTGCATGGAAAGTTATATGATCAGTATAGATAAACACATTATATATAAATCAACATAATTATGTTATAATAAGAAAATTGTAATGGTAATATAATATTATCATAGCATAGGATTGTTATACCAAATAAATTAATGATATATAATCATGAATCCTAGAAAATTCGTTCTCTACAAAAAAATATACATATGTTGAATGAGTGTATAATAATAATGAACATTTCATGAGTCATGTAATTATATCAATAGAAGATACATTTTTCTCTAGAATACACATAATCTTAGACAATGATTTATTTATTAAATGATCATTACCAAAACTATCATATATGACTTGGTTCACTACTCATTTCATATTTCCTAATATCAATGTTCACTCAAAAGATTATCTTATTAGATAGTTTCCATAAATGAAATTCTTAAACACCCAAGTCAATTCTATATTATCTCATGAGATATTAATCATTACCCATTCCCTTAGAGGGTAAATTATTGTCTATAAAACAACTCACATATTGAAAAATATACATATATGTTCCACAATATCAAAAAACATTGATAAGATGAACATATCAATTCTATGGTATAGAAATAGGTCTTCTAAACAATTTATCTTTTCATAATAGAATAACCACTGTAAAAGAACATAGATACATTTAGTCATCCATTAAACATGAAATTTCATTCATTGAATTAATAAGGATGGTATGAAATTATATCATTCTTATTAAAGTATACTAATATTTATTGTATGTTTAAATATTTTTAAAATATATTTAGAAGATCATCATAACTATTCATTAATAATTGTATAAATAACCATTTCATTTATCGTATTCAAACACTCAATATTCCATGAATATAGAATAGATGTAATTTTCTGAAAATAAATATTAATTATTGTAAAGAAAATTCCAAAAAAATTAATATAAAAATGGACTGAAAACCATATTCCTATGGTGAATTTCAAAAATATTAATATTCAAACCATTTCTAAAAAGGCCTGAATAAATATTTTTGAATCTATTTTTTAATATAAATTATAAAAAATATTTAAAAATAATAATAAATATCATTTTATGTTATGACAAAACAATAAATATATAATATAATATATCATTCCATAAGTCATGTTAACAAAAATGGAAGTGGAATAAAATGCCTATCAAAAAATTAATAAATATCCTCAGTTTTTTTATTAAAATATTTTATCATTCATTTTACAAACCAAATAATAGAAAATTGTAGTCTAACATCATAATATCATATATTAATTTTTGATAAGAAAACGTATTTCATTGGGTGTATGAGATCAATTTAATTCCCATTAATGGAAATTTATTTTAAATGTTTACCTCAGCTATTTTGATAATCTAAATTACGTTTTAATATGCTTTTATAATCCTATATATATGTTAAATTATGTTGACAAAAATATCAATGTAATCATTGGAATATTTTAATAAATGTTCATCTATGTTTATACATTTTTTGAAATAATAATAACTCAATATGGATATTATTTGCATATAACAGATAAGAATTAAAGGGTTGAGTCACTGATACAGACGTAGCAATACATAGTCACCATTACAGACATAGTCTGCCGATAAGCAAAGATCATAGATAGACAGAGTCTACTGATATATCAAGAGCTACCTATACAGACAGACAGACATACAAATATCAGAGTCCACCGATACTGATAGAAAGACCTACCAATATCATAGTCCACCGATACTGATAGAAAACTACTGAAATGAAGTCCACTGATATATAGAGAGATCCACTGATACAAGAAGCTATCGATATAGGCGAGTTACCAATAGAGAGAGCCACCAATAAAAGAATGAATCTATATAAGAAGAGCTACCGATAAGAACAGATACGGATACATAGTCACTATCACTGAGACATAGTATACCGTTATACAGCTACAGTTACATATCTACTGACTCAAGTCCACTGATACAAGCTCATTAATACTACGAGATATCGATGGAAACCAACCACTATATCTCAAAACCCTACATATGTTAACATTCATATTTGGTTCTTTTAATACAATTTCCATTAATTAATTAATGTCTGTTGAATTTCAGGAAACTGTACCTTTTACCGGTAGAATTAATCATAATTTTTGTCGGACCACATGAGATATAAAAGGGATCCTCAGACTACTAAAGAGATATTGATCAGTCTTTTCATTCACATACAAAACAAACTTCTAAAGATACATAAGGACTTACATTCATTGAAGAATAAATAAGAATACATTCTGAATCTGTAAAACCTGATCATTCAAGGAGTATAGAGATTCAAAGATTTCACTTATACTCAAGATGATTAAACTGATCAACCTTGACCTGGAAGTCAAATAAAAAAACAACACTCTGTTTTTCTGGACTAAAAACTATAGAAGGACTCAAAACATCATCTTCATCAATCCAAGTAGTACATAGCTTAACTCAATCCACATAGAGCATTCTAAACTCTTCACTATCTGTTATCTCCATTTTGTTTTCATTTATTTACATTTTGAGCAGTGTGTGTTCTGTTCTGTATTATAAACATACCTGTCTCATGTGCTGAACTGGAGGATTTATAAATCCTCACTCAATATTTCCCTTACACTCTTGTATCCCACTGTGGATAGTGGTAGAGGTCAAGTGTGACCTGGACAGCCTGTGAGCTGCTGTTGTTTTTGATTTCCCAAGTAGAACTATGGTAGAGGTCTGAGGACTTGGATAGTCTGAGTACTATTGTAAACCTCGTTCCAGGGTGTGGATCTATGTTTTATATAACATTTTGAGAGTACTAGGTCTCAAATTGATACTAAACCTCTTGGTTAAACCTGGTGTGCATCTGATTTCCTTTTAAACTATATCTTATATTCTACTGCAAATTACTTTGAAATTTAAATCTGTTTTAAAGTAACATTGATATTTAAACTAGAATGTGTCTTTAATTTTGGTTATCCAGTAAGTTAGATTCAAAATCTAACTTAATCTTCAGATTATGTTAACTGAGAAATAATCAATCTTTGAGAAACCAATTGAAATCTTTGAAGCATTATAAATTCACTACAGTTTAATTTTTATTTAATTTTGGGAGATTTTATTGAACACCTTTTTAACAGAAATTTTAATTTGAATCAATTCACCCCCTCTTGGGTATCCACTCCGACCAACATTTGGTATCAAACAATGTTTATTAATAAAGGATTTCCAAATAAACTTCTTGTGAATGTGTTTTAATTTTGATTTTAGTTGTTTCTCAAAGATCTCAAAATTTCTGTTTGTTCTAAATTTTTATCTCTTTCAATATATTTTCTAAAATCATATTTTGGATAATAGAATAGAATTTGTAGCTACCAATAGGCCACCTTTCTTTAATGGTGTTAATTATTCCCAATGGAAATTAAAAATGAAAATTCATTTAGAAATTATGCGAATTGATATCTGGACTACTATAGAGACGTAGTATAAGATTCCAGAAACTGAAATAAATATTTGGGATGAACCTACTAAAGTTTCTTACAATAATAATTATAAAGCAATTAACACTCTGTATTGTGATTTAGGGGATGAAGAATTTAATTGAATATCTTTCTATAAGACTGCTTATGAAATCTGGGATACGTTGGCTATTTCCCGTGAGGGAAAAACCAATGATAACGAAATGAGATTGAATTCATACACTATTAAGTATGATAATTTTAAAATTGAGCGTGATAAACCTATTTCATTCATGTATCTCAGGTTCAATGAAATTGTAAATATAATGAGCTCACATGGAAAAGTTGTTCCTGCAAAAGAGCAAGTCATGAGGATACTAAGATGTATGCCAGACAGATGGAGAGGCACATCCATTTTAATTAGAGAATCTTTTTAAATTAATGATTTTCAAGTTAAGGAACTCAGTATTTAATTAATAATGTTTGAAGAAGAACTGAAAGTAAATAATGAAGAAGATGATGAACCAAGAAATAAGTATATTGCTTTCATGAGTTCTTTTTCAAAAAATAAGCACAAAGGGAAAATTCAATGTGAATGTGATAGTTCACGATGTGTAGAGAGTACCTTTGACAATGATGCTGAAATGGCTCAGATAGCCAGACGATTCAAGAAGTTTTTTAGAAAGAAGAAGTTTTTCAGAAAATCCAATTATAATGGAAAGTATGAAAATAAAGGTCATTGGAAGAAGGATTGGAAAAGAACTGACAAAAGTGATGACATAGTCTGCTATGAATGCAAGAGGAAAGGACATGTGAAAGCTGACTATCCAAAATTAATGTTCAAGAAAAAATATGTGGATAAGGAGAAAAAATATAGGAATGCTATGAATGAAACCCATAGTGCTTCAGAAGACATTTCAAGTGATTATGATTCCACTCAGGATTAAAAATCTCAAAAAACTAATATGTGTTTCATGAAAAACACATCTAAGGTAACATTGGATACTCCTGTTTTAAATTCTTATTATTCTGGAGATGATTCTGATTCTGAAAAAATGTTTAGTGAAGAGTTATTTGGATATTGTAACATTCTAGAAGATACTTGAAATTATCTGAAAGAAAAGTATAAATCCTTAAATAAATAGCATTCTATTACTAGCACTTTCAAATCTGCATGAGAAGTAGAAAAGGAAAAGAATGCTCAACTGTTAAAAGAATAATGAACTAAAGATGTCTAATGAGAAACTCAGGAATGATTTGGAAAAATTTAGTGATGGAAAGAAAACACTAACACAAATTCTAGGTAAACAAGTAGTACCAAAGTATACTACTGGGTTATTCTATCAACCTGGACAGAGATAGATCACAAAAAATAGATTTATTCAAAAAACTGGACAGTTTGCTCCTAGTTCCAGTTCTGGGAATTCTTATGTCTCAACTATTTATTCACATAGTTATAGTTCAAACAATGTTTATCATTAAAAATACTATGAATATATTTATTATATGAAACCCATTAGAAAAATCTGGGTACGCAAATTTTGTCTTGGTAACCTGTCTCGACCCTAATAAAATATGGGTACCAAAATCATCTTCTGTCTAAACCTGTTTTTTAGGAAACCTGCTTAAAATGATCATGTAGAAAGTCATGGTACATGGACAGTGGATGTTCAAGACTTATTATAGGAGACTTATCTATTTTTTAAAATCATAGTCAAGGTTGATGGAGGACATGTCACCTTTGGTGATAACTCAAAAGGAAAAATCATCGGCTTAGGCCAAATTGGTTACACTGATTCAATTTTGATTTCTAAAGTTTTACATGTTGATGGACTAATATATAATCCATTAAAAATTTCTCAGTTGTGTGATGATGGATTTATTAATAAGTATGAGAATGATTCTTGTAATGTTTTTAATTTTAAAAATGTTTTAATGTATTCTTCCTTAATAAATAAAAGTGTTTATGTTGTGGATTTAAACCCTTTAGCTAAGAAAAATATTACATGATTAAATGCTTTTCATAAAGAATCCTGGCTTTGGCATAGAAAATTAGGAAATTTTAATATACCCTCACTTAAGAAACTTACTATGAAAAATTTAGTTAGAGACCTACCTCAACTCAAATTCCCATCAAACAATGTTTGTACTCCCTGTCAAAATGGAAAGAAACCTAAAAATTATTTTAAATCGATGAAATAAGATTCAACTTCTCAACCTCTCGATTTGGTTCACAAGGATTTATTTAGACCATCCATAGTTTCCAGTTTAAATGGGACACACTATGTCTATGTCCTTGTAGATGAATTTTCTAGATATACTTGGGTATATATTCTAGCTCACAAAAGCAAATATTGTTCTTAATTTATGAAATACTCCATGTCTGTAGAAAATCTTAGTGGTCTTAAGATTAAAACATTGAGAAGTGATCATGGTCGTGAGTTTGAAAATCATGAATTTGAATCAGACTTCTCACAAAATAGCTGTAATCACAATTTCTCTTCCCCTAGGACACCTCAACGTAATGGTGTACTTGAATGAAGAAATAAAACAGTAAATGAAATTTCAAGGACTATGCTAAATGAATATGAGTAACCTATTTATTTTCGGGTTGAAGCTAGAAATACAACTTGTTATATTATAAATAGAGTTTTTGATTATACATGCTTTTAAAAAGACCCCTTATGAACTGTTGAATAACAGGAAGCCTAAAGTTAGTTACTTCAGAGTTTTTAATTGAAAAGTCTTTATTCTCAATACTAAAGATTATATTGATACGTTTTCATCCAAAAGTAATGAATGAATATTTATAGGATATTATTTAACTAAAAAAGACTATAGAGTTTTTAATAAAAGAACCAAATGTGTGGAAGAATTAGTTCACATCAAATTTGATGAAACTGATCTTCATGAACCCAAACCTTCTCTTGAAAATCTTAAATAAGAATTTTCTATTTTGAACCGTAGTGATAATCTTAGTGAAAATGTTGTAAAGACAAATAGTTCTGGGAATATTCCAGAATCTACTTCTCATGAACCCGAACCTAGAAAAGAACCAAAAATTTCTAGTCATACCATTACCAGATGAACTAGGATTCTAAAGAATCATCCTTTAGATTATGTTGTAGGTAATCCTGATATAGGGACACAGACTAGAGTTTCCATAAGAAACTAGGTTGAACATCATGATTTTCATTCACAGTTAGAACCTAAAAATATCAATGATGCAATCAATGATGAATTTTGGTTAATTGCTATTCATGAAGAATTAAATCAATTTGATGAAACAAAGTCTGTGAATTATTGGACAGACCTAAGGACACATTGAACATAGGCACTAAATGGGTTTTTAGAAATAATGTTGATGAGTCTGCAAATATAGTTAGGAACAATGCAAGATTAGTTGCACAAGGATATAGTCAAGAGGAAGGAATATACTATGAAGAAACTTTTTCACCTATAGTTAGATTAGAAGTTATTAGGTTTCTACTTGCCTGTGTTGCTCATCTGAATTTCATGTTATATCAAATGGATGTTAAAAGTGCTTTTCTGAATGGTTTAATAATTGAAGATTTTTTTTAACAACCACCAGAATTTACTAATCTTCATTCTCTAAATCATGTTTTTAAGCATTCTAATGCTTTATATGGTTTAAATCAAGCCCCACGAGCATGGTATGATAAACTCAGTAGTTTTCTTATTTCAAAAGGTTATTCTAAATGGATTGTTGATCCAACTCTCTTTATTAAAATAATTTCCAAAGATGTTTTGATACAACAAATCTATGTTGATGATATTATTTTTGGATATTCTAAAAATTCTTTGAATATTGATTTTTTAAATAGTATTCAAAGTGAATTTGAAATGAATTTAATGGGAGAAATCAAATATTTTCTTGGATTTCATGTTTTTCAAAATGAAAATGGTATTATCTTAAATGAAAGTAAATATAAAAAGGATATTTTAAAAAGTTTTGGTTTGGATGGTAGTAAGTGTAATGACACACTCATGAGTATCACTTGTATGTTTGATGCTGATGAAACTAGAAAACTAGTGGATCAAACCAACTACAGAGGTATGATAGGTAGTCTACTCTATCATACTACTAGTCGACCAGATATTATGTTTAGTGTGTGTATGTGTACATGATTTCAAGCTAATCCAACAGAGTCACACTTTCTTTTTGTTAAAATAATTTTCAAATATCAAAAACATACTACTAACTTAGGATTATTTTATAAAAAACGACAATCATTTGATTTAATAAGTTATTTAGATGCTGAATTATCTGTTTTCAAGTTAGATAGAAAGAGAACTTCTATAACATGTCATATTTTAGGTAAGTCCCTGATATCTTGGTGTAGTAAAAAGTAGAACTATGTTGCATTGTCTACTACTGAAGCAGAATATATTGCTGCTGGTAGTTGCTATGTACAAATTATGTGGATGAAACTTACATTATTGGACTTCGGATATTAGTTTGGACATATATCAATAAACTATTATAACACTCGTGCGATCAATATCTCTAAGAATCCCATATATCACTCTAGAACCAAACACATTGATGTATGGAACCACTTTTTGAGAGATCATTACCAAAAGGGTGATATTACTCTTGAATTTATAGGTACTGAACATCAATTAGATGAAATATTCACCAAACCTTTATGTTCATATTGGTTATGTTACATTAGACACAAGTTAGGAATGATATACTTTATAGAACCAAATCCTCTCCGTTATCCAAAACCTCACCGCTAGAAAACCTCAATGTTAAGAAAACCACACTGCTAGAAAACCTAACTATTAGGAAATCCTCACCATTAGAAAACCTCACTATTAAGGAAACCTCACTAATAGAAAACCACACTGTTAGGAAAACTGCACCTCTAGAAAACCTCACTGTTAGGGAAACCTCATCACTAGGAAACCTCACCTCTAGAGACCTCACTGATAGATAAACCATCACCATCAGGGTTCTCACTGGTAATTATCACTGATATGTCATGAACTATCTGTTTTTCATTTTCCATAACCGAAACTCTTATTGTTTTCAATATAATTATTTTTATTACATTTCAATTCCTAAATGATAAAAACTAATCCTTAATGATATTTCAATCCACCGCAAACTCTTCTCTCTTCAATCCTCACTTCTCGAACCCCCAAATTACACGTTAACCTATTCTCTTCGATTAGAGATGGCGAGAACAAAACTCATGATAGTATGGGATGATAGTGATGCTTCCTGTGTGAAGTAGCAGAAAACAGGACCTGAAGGTAGTGGCAGTGAATGTAAAACTAGGTTGGGGAAGCGTGCAGTGAACCCGCATTTACAGAATAGAGAAATTGAAATTGAAATGGAACTCAGTGAGGAATGGTTCTTGCCTATAATTTCATTGATTCTAAGAGTATTGGAGGAATAGGGATGGATCGATTGTTTTGCAAAAAATAATGGACCTCATTATCCGAATTTGGTTAAGGAGTTTTATACTTTTGTTCATTTTGAGAAGTATGAAGAAGAAAACAAAATGGTTTTATTAGTGAATGGAAAAGAGATTTTCTTTTTCTTCTGTTTAATTGGATGAAAGTCTGAAAGTCCCACATGAGGGTGTATTTTTATATACCTCAAAGACATTTCCTCCAACCAGTGAATTTTTTGACTATGAGGTTTATTTGGAGGAGCTCACCGATAGTGGAAAACAAAGAAAGGTAGTGGCTGCTGAGATGGTTGGAGAAATCGGCTGATATTCAAATTCATCCAACATGTGCTAAGTCCAAGAAGAGGGGACTTTTCAAATATGAGATACCAAGATATTTATTTGTTCCATTTTCTGAGGATTGGTGTCATAGTAAATATGTGTATGCCGTTGATTATTCCAATGGAGGATATGATCAGGCCTAAGTCAAAATCCATTGCTTTATTCTTTGAAAAGTTGATTTTAGTAATGATCATTGTGAAAGGAGTAGCTGAGTCTCAGGATGAGACAGTAGTTGTGAGAAACAAATTTTGCACCCCAATCACAATCTCTATGTATATGAAGATTGGATGAAACCCATAGAGAAGGAAATGGGTAACTGATGATGAGAAGGTGTATGATATATTGAATTATGTTGAGCATCCAAATAGTCCAAGAGATAGAAGAGATCTAGGTCTAGGACCTGATGAAGGGAAACCTTAGTATAATGAAGATACTGATGAAGGGGGTACCTCTATAGCTGATTGAGGGGATCTAGACTTGCCTCAAAGTCCAGTTGATGAAGTTCTATCATCTGAAAAGGAAAATGTGTTGAGAGTAAGCAATGAAAAATCCTCTATTTTTGAGGAAGATCAGCCAGATCCAGAGAATGAGGAAGAACAATAATCTGAAAATAATGTATCTATTTCGTTCCTTCTTGAGTCTTAGTCCACTAATTAGGTTCTCCTCAATACCTAATAAGGAAACTGTTGAAGTGGACAGACCTACATCTAGTCCTCACTAGGTTGGGACACCTGATGTGGAAAGAGTTGAGGAAAATTCTTCTAAGGAAGGCATGGTTGATCAAACTGCTTTTGAGGTACATATAATGAAGAATGCACATATTGAGGGGGAGAAACCACCAGAAATGGTTCTGTTTCAATAGCTCATGAGATTAATGATTGGGCCAAAGACCCGGGTTTTTTAGTTTTCTGGGATGAAATATCCTGATTCCGAAGTTGAGACACCCATAAGTAGACCTCCTGTCTCTTATAATCTTCTCTCTGAAACTTTACCTGAGGATATAGTAAGAAAATATGACCTAGAAAAGTTGAAATTTGATCTTAAGACCTATTTTGTAGAAAAAATGAGAAGAATGGAAACCTCGTTAATATCATCTATTCAATCTGTGATGACTGAATCGGTATCGGGTGTTTTTTATGAAGTCAATTCCTTCTAGAATCACGTTTCACACTTGGAAGAGGATGTTGAATCTCTAAAGAAATCAGTTTTCTCTCTGGAATTTTATATGAGATCTAAATCTCAAAGAGACAAGGATTGGGAATTTGTAAAATGTGTAGTTAGCCAAATGGTATTTGATTTTGAGGGATTTATGATTTCTATGGAGAATCATGTCAGCACCCAGGACTCTGTTGTGAAAAATCTCATTAGTGGTCTGAAAAAATCTTTTAAGGAAAAAGTAGCCTTTACTGTTTCACCTCTGAGTACTACCAGGCCTTCTGTGGATATTGATCAAAATAGAGCTGTGATAAGATAACAGATTGGAAATTCTTCCACCAGTGGCTCTGTACACTCTATTTCCTTGACCCCAGTGGTGACTACCACTTGGGATATAGGGAAAATTGTTCAGAATTTTATGAGAGTGGCCACTACTTCTCAGAAAGTGGTAAAAGAAAAAGTGGATTACAATTTCAAATGGGTCTACTCTAAACATCAGTTGAACAATCATTTCAAGATTCTATTAGAGAACATGAAACTATTGCCTATGACTCATGCTTTCAGAGAACAAGTAAGCAAGCTCAGAGATTTGACTCCTACTCTAGACAAGTTTGTGGGGAGCAAGTATGACTTTATCTCTACTATAGTGAGAGGAGGGGGAATCATTATTGACATTAAGAATCTGTTCCTGCCATTTTTTCATGTAGACAATACTCTAATCATTGTACCTACTGCTCTGATTACCTCTGCTCAGTCTGCCTCCATTCCTCAAATGACACCAGCTCAGGCAATTAAAAGTCTCTCTCCTATGATCACCTAAAGGGCACCACATTATATGACAGGAATTGTATCAGTATCTCAACCACCACTTATTATCACTGGTGTTCCCATGCTGCCACCCGCATCTAACCAGACTTAATCCTCTTCTGATTCCAATGAAAAATCCCAATCACATGGTGAGAAGGTGGATTTAATAGGGGATAGAACAGTTGATAGGAATCACTTGTACTGTTTTTGCCCCAATTTCGTATTTCTCTATAATTTTTGTCCCATGATATATATATGATCTTATTATCTTCTACCTTCTGTTACTTCTCTCATTCATTCATACTGTTTTTTTCTAATCACAATAGGGGATAAATATGTGAAAAAATAGCAATATATAATTCTTATAGTATAATACTACCTATGGTGCATTTGTTGTATAATTATACCTCTGATACTGTTGTTTCATTCCTCTGATACATTTTCATGTAATATTCATTTCTCTGATACATTTAAAAATTTCATTTCTCACACATAGAAGTGAAACCCCAAGTATTTTATACTGAAATATTAATTATTATTTTTGGATTAAAATACAATAATTTTTTATTATCATAAAGGGGGAGATTTTTGACCTCACCTATTTTGATAATCTAAATTATGTTTCAATATGCTTTGATAATCCTATAAATATGTTAAATTGTGTTGAAAAAAATATAAAAATAATCATTGGAATATGTTATTCAATGTTTATATATGATTATAAATGTTTTGAAATAATACTAACTCAATCTGGATATGATTTGCAAAGAACAGATAAATATGAAGTGGTTGAGTCACTGATACAGAACTAACAATACATAGTAACTGATACAGACATATTCTACTGATAAGATATGATAACTGATAGACAAAGTCTACTGATATATCAAGAGCTACCGATATAGACAAACAGACCTACCAATATCAGAGTCTACAGATACAGACAGACAACTACTTATATGAAGTCCACCGATACAAGAATGTTACCTATATAAGAAGAGCTACTAATAAGAAGAGCTATCGATACAGAGTCAGTTTCACTGATACATAGTCTACATTTATAAAGAATTACAGCTACTGTTATAGACTTACTGACTCAAGTCCACCGATACAAGATCACTAATACTAAGAGCTACCCATAGAAACCAGCCACTATATCTCTAAACCCTACATATGTTAGCGGTAATATTTGATGCTTTTAATGAAATTTCCATAAAATAATTAATTTCTATTAAATTTCAGGAATTCGTACCTTGTACCTGCAGAAGTAATCAAACATTTTGTTGGACCACATGAGCAATAAAAGGGAACCTCAAACTACTAAAGATATATCGATCAGTATTTGCATGCACATACAGAACAACTTTCATGAATATACACAAGGACATACATGCATAGAATAATAAGAAAGAATACATTCTGAATCTGTAATACCTAATCATCCAAGGAGTAATGAGATTCAACAATTTCACATATACTCAAGCTGATCGAACTGATCAACCTGGTCCTGGAAGTCAAATAAAAAAATGACCCTTTTTTCTTTACTAAAAACCAGAGGACTCAAATATTCATCTTCATCATTCCAAGGAGTCAAGAGCTTTACTCAATCCACATAAAGAATTCTAAACTCATCACTATTTTTTTAGCTCTATTGTGTTTTAATTTATTTACATTTTTAGCAGTGCGTGTTCTATTCTGTATTCTAAACATACCATGAGTCATGTGCTGAACTAGAGGATTTATAAATCCTAACTCAATCTTTCCCTTAAACTCTTTTATCCCACTGTGTATAGTGGTAGAGGTCAAGTGTGACCCGGATAGCCTGTGAGCTGCTATTGTTTTTGATTTCCCACGTATAACTGTGGTAGAGTTATGAGGAGCTGGGCAGTCTGAGTACTGTTGTATACCCCAATCCAGGATGTGGATCAATGTTTTATATATCTGTTTGAGAGGACTAGATCTCATCATGAGACTGAACCTATTGGTAAAAGCTATTGTGAATCCTATTTTATTCTAAACTATATCTTATATTCTACTGCTAATTACTTTTAAATTAAAATTTGTTTTAAAGTAATCATGATAGTTAAACGAGCAAGTGTTTGTAATTATTGTTTTCCTGTAACATAGTTTCAAAATCTAACATAACCTTTAGATTATGTTAACTGATAAATAATCATTCTTTGAGAAACTAATTGAAACCTTTCTAGCTTTATAGATTTTTTATCGTTTAATTTTTATTTAATTTGGGGAGATTTTATTAAAAAAAATTAACAAAAAATTTAATTTGAACTCAATTCACCCACCTCATGAGTATCCACTCCTACCAATAGTAAATTGTCTTCAGAAGAAATAATATTTAATAAAAAGCTTAAAATAAACTCATAAATTCATCACACATTCTCTAACATAATGTATAATAAATTTGAATTTAATATAATTATATTTAAATCCATATTCGAATATATAATTTCATTTATCATTTACTAAAATCATGTTATCCCCATTAAAAAAATATTTTAAAAAATAACTATTTTAGTTGATAAATATTTCATTTTACATGTCTGTTTCAATTTATAAGATTCAGTACATTAATCATGATCATGGTAACAAAAAAAATATAATTTAAATCATTTAATTAATGTCATATTAGAACATAATAACTACAATAATTATTATTCCTTAATCATTCATCTTGAAATATTTATATCATCAGTCATATCAGTAGAAGAACTAATATAAATAGGACTGTGTTATAAGGTCCAAGTGAGTAAGAATGTTATATGGTGTAATCAAAATATAAAATTTTAAGATGATTATATACATAATTTTTAAATATATATTAATGTTATTAGTTTTTTATCTATTCAATAAATTAAAATACTAAAAATGAAATATATTGCTCATGTAGTTGAGAATTCATATGTATATAAGAATGAAAATTACAACCGATAATGAGAAAGAATAATGGAGTTTTTTATAATATTTTATAATTGAAAAAAATAGCATAATAAAAAGTAATATATTAAATAACTTCATCATTATATCCCTCCATGAGAGGCAGTGATTTTCAATGAATCATATAGGTTTGTGAAGATGTTAGTTTCCACTTATGCGCATCCAATAATTTTTATTTACCAATTTATCGAAAGTGGGGTATAATAATTATCCATTAATAATAATAACAACCCACTATATTTGTGAAATTATATTCATTATGTTAGTACATAAAAAAATATTGTTGATGAATTAGAATAATAATAATAATAAATACAGAGTCAGGTAAGAAAATTTTCTCTTCATTTAAATACCATCATTATATTACAAATTAATATTTAATATAAAATTATTGTGTTTGAATAGACCCTCCCAAATAAACATAATTAATCAAAAGAGTATTTGGGTAGGTATTGGGTGATCTAGTATGGCTAATTTTTGTTAATATCGAAGGATAATATTATCCAATTTATAAATGAGGTGGGGGACACAGATGAAATTACTTGAAATATTTAAATAACACAAAGAAACATTCATACTATTTTGATTGGCATTGTAAATGAGATCATAGTTATGATGATATAAGATATAAATATCTTTATAAAATAATATTTAAGGATTTTTATGCGGATTTTTACTCTTATAACATAATTTACCCCCTGAAAAAGCACTTCAAACCTAAACATGTAAAGAAATTTGTTCTGTTTTTACTAATAATGATGTCTAGAAGTAAATGTTGTCTAATTTAAAAAATCATATATCATATTTATAAATATATTATAAATATATAAATTTCAATATCTATTATTTGAAATAAAAATATTTTTAATAAATGTACATGACTCAATGAATGTCATGTTTTATGCAACTGCATTTTTAGTAATAAAACTACGTTTATATTAATCTATAACTGGTAAAAATTAATACATTTTTGTTTAAATACTTATTTCAATATATAATTTAAAATAATTTTTATATTATTATTCTAGGAATATTTATTTAATTTATCATATAATGAACACATTTCTCATATAAATTTTTTAAAAAAGAAACTAAAACTATTTACATTCATATAATATTTTATTCTTTCATAACCATTTGATGTGAAATAATTTATTAATTATAAAAAAATTATAAAAAACATTATAATTATAAATAATTTTTAATAATAATATAATTTTTTTATATAAAAGTACATAACACATTAAAAATTACATCTATTCTAAAAAATTAGGTAAATTAATCATTTATGATTTTATTAAAATTGATTGAATCACTGATATAATTTTTTTAATGATTTTGGAGATATTTAAAAATTTAAATTTATATTTATTTACTTAGTAATTTATATCTACAAATATTAATCCTTGATTATATTCAAAAACTATTTATTTATATAAAAAATGTCAATAGTATGTCTTGGTTCATTTAAAGTTGGTGTTTCCTATAGAGAATGATATCAATGACATCAATTTTATATAAATATAAATATATCGTAAATCATAATGTGTAACATTATCCTCCCATATAAAATTTTAAATCATCAAATTATAAAACTATACTAAAATAATTTAGGATACATCTACCTCATCCCATGCTTGGGTTCCCATATAACTTCTTCGATGTTTTGGTTTAAATATAAATAATTAAATGTTGAGTGGTCTTTTTTTCAATTATATTCAATCATCAATCTGAAATCATTAATTGTTTTTATATATAATCGATATTTATATATACTTTCAGAGTAACTATGTTAATTTAATGTGAATGATTTAGTATGTATATACATAAGAGAGATACATGGGACACCTCGTTATCCATACTAATATTTAGGGGAACAACTAAATGATAAAAAAACACCCCAACATGATTATGAATTCCAAAGAGACTAAATTATTTAGGGTTATTGTTTATGTACATTTTAAATACCATAACATTAAACTGTGGAGTTAATTTTTGTGATTCATTAAATCCATCGTTCAACCCCATATACTAGTGAAAATTTTCAGGTCATCTTTTTTATTGAACCTGGGTTTCCATGATACATTGTTGAATTGTTCAAACCATATCACCCATTTTATTAGATAGCTCAAATATTAATATATTAATTTTTTTAAATTCTCAACCTAATGGTTTTCTATTGTTACTTTTATTAAAGGATTTATACCTAGAAAACAAAATTATTAAATAAAATAATTTTTTATTTATAAATTGGATCATGGAGATGTTTTGATCCCAAGAACCTTTAAAATAAATTGAAACATATCCTATCATATATTTGAACATTTTAATGGTGTTGTAAAATTTTCCACCAATCCATGGAAGATATGAATTATCAATTTTATATTATATATTCAATGATTTATGACTAATTATCTTGGACTTCTATGTAATCCCCAGAACATGATGAGATATAATATAATGCCTTACAATATACAACCTATTCAAAACCTCAATAAATATCCGAAAAGCTACCCAATACTGAAATATTCTGATATTTCTATGAAATGATAACACAATATATAGCGGTAAAATACGTCCAAAATAAAAATATTACCATTTATAATTTTTTGGAGTCTAATGATGAAGACCACTGTAATATTGTCATATTTCCATTATTCTGTTTTAATCGTTGTAGCATCACCTTAGTATTTTTTATCACTATTAACATAATCACATTCTAGGTATTATAATTTATACTTTGTGATATAACATTTTCCATTTTCCCACCAGAAATAATCATTAAAAATTCAATACATCATCACATTTCCCTAATAAATTGAGTGTGATACAATATGAGCTTAATCCTAAATATTTTTAATTATATTTTTCATTATTAGGAAACATTTCTGTTTCTTGTATTATAACATTCCATAATAATAATGGTTTAAATTGGAACATTCATCACCTTATCCAATACTTAAAAAAATAATTTTAAACATATTTAAATCTCAAATGAATGGATGGTTTTACATTCATTTTAGAATGATAATATTTATCCACATTATATAAGATTTAATGATACATATTCATTAAATATATAAATATTGTATCCCTTTAATAATGATCATACATCATATTGATGGATATAATGTCTATATCATACTTTATTGAACTTCAATTATAGATATATTGACCAAAGTCCAATCATGGAAATGTATTGAGCTCTATGAATTTGATTGAAAATGTCATCATTACGGGTTAGATGATGCTTGTTCATTAAAAAAATATATTTCTGTTCATAAAAATATAACAAAAGAAACATTAATAGTTATATTTTCTTGTAAAAATAGTAGATGAACCCCATAGTGAAGTACTATAGAATATCATCCAATGTTAATATTTTCTAGGTGTTTCTTCTTTAATTCCTAAAACAAAATCCAGGACATTATATATATAGTATTTGAAATAGGACTAGGAAAATATATGATTTCTACTAAAAACAAAATTCATGATTTGGGGAAGGCTATAGAATTATTTAGGAAATACAAATACATATTCCACTAAAATAGTTATATCATTAATATTCAGTATCCCACCTACAATTTTAGTTAAATACCCATCATTAATAATTTATAATACCCTCATAAGAGATGTAAATTCAATTCAGGTTTTATATTATTCATAACAATAAAATTTGACCATATAATGATTTGATATATAAAATTTCATATCCCTTTCATGTAATTGTTTATCTGATCCATATAAATAATTCTAATACATTCACATTATATTATCAAATTCTACTTGATGGAGGATAATATGATTTTTTAAAACAAATTTATAGAAACAATAATCATATAATAGAAATAATAATGATAAGTGATAATCACACTATGAAGATTTTATATTTATATATAAAAATATAATTATTTACGATATGAAATAACTTTATTAGATATTTTTCATGATATAAAGGAATTGATATCTCTATTATTGAATATGGACCACCACTATTTTAACATACCAATCTCCACCTAAAAATTATTCTTATATCCTCAATCAATTAATAAATAAATAAAACATTGAGTATGTGTTATACTATAATAAATAGATTGAGCAATCACATAGTCTTAAAAATAATTCAAAGGATGTCTGAATCATTATACTTTTTTCAATCTTTTAATCATTTTTTAACATAGGTTATACATAGAAAATATCAACAATAATCCCCCATATTTTTTCATAATGAAACATGTGAAGAAAACTATTTGTATCATTTAATAAATTATATCATCGTGTGTTGTCTAGTGAAACCCAATCATATATTGGTGTGATCAATTTAATACACAAACAAACACATCAAGTGTTTTTATCCAAAGGTGAATCTATGTTATATCCACATCAACATTATAGTTTTCTAAAATAAATCAATATTATTGTAAAAAATGAATCTCTACTTTACCAATGATTCATGATGTTTCACGGTACATATATTAATCATGATTATTTTTAATGGTGTTTTCATATCCCATTATATTTATATAACTACATCATTATTGGATACAAACAAAAGTTTCCTGAAAAAAAATCATATATAAATTTTCATATTTTTTGGTGAATATTAAATATATATTATATTAATATATGCTCGATTACAATAATAGTTTAATGTTATAGAAAAATTGATATAGACAACATTTTTTATAAATTGTATTCAAAATCTCCCACAATGTTCATCCCTCTCTTATAACTCTTCCAATAAATTTCTCCTATAAAAAAATTATTTATAACTATTGAAAAATGTAATCATTAAAAAATTTATGGTATATTGTCATAATGTTTATGCATAATAAATATCAACCAATGAAAAAAAATTGAGAAAAATATATGTATACACGTTTTAAAACATGTTTATAATATTCAAATTTCATACCTAATCAATAAAATATCTTATCATGAATCATGAAATATTTTATCTTCATAAAAATAATTAAATATTTATACTGAAAATTAATTAATAATTAAAAAAATTTATCAGAATATTTCAAATGTATAAAATAATGGTATTTGGTATACAAACAAGAATATAAAATCATTTCATATGTCATGGATAATGACTAATATGATCATATTGGATACGGTTTACAACCAATTCCTTGATTTCCTTAGAAAATGTTCACACCCATCATTATAATATTAGAATATTTCTCTAATTGAGTATGGTACACACTAACATTCAATTCTATATTTTCTTAGGATACATCAATCCATACCAATTGATTTTTAGGGATATATCATTTGTGCCACCCGTAAAATATATACAAATATACATATGTGTTCAAATATATATAAAAAATAATAAAATTTACATATCATGATAAGTGGAATGTAAATTTTTTTATAAACATCCATTCATTTCATTATAGTATAACTAATGGAATAGAAAAAAGTTTCCAAGAATCATTCTTAAATAATCATATTTCATACAAATAATGAATTTGGATCGTATATCAATATTTTCTCACCATTGAAACATAAAAATCCAAAAAATGTATGTCACTAATGTTGAATAATTCCATTAAAATAGAAATTGAACAATACATTAAAAATAGGGAAAATTCCCTTTTGTTTCAATATCATTAAAAAATTTATATAAATATAGTCAAAATCATTTTATGTTAAAACAATCCTATAAAATTGTAATAAAAACGTCAAATTTAAAAATTATCCTGATAATGGGAAATTTTTATTGGGTAGAAAATTATAAAAACCGATTCCTTTAGCATTAGTATTATAGGAAGTTAAAAATGAAATATTCATGAAAATTTGTCAAAATTTATTCTAAAATATTTTAAAATATACTAAAATAATTTTTAAATATATTTAAAATATTATGATCATATAATTGAACATTCTTGAAAAAAATTTAATGTTCATGGTCATGGAAGAATGTTTTTGTCAACCTAGGAAAAAATAATGTCAATTTTTCTTGAACACATTATCCCATTCATTTTTTGAATGAATGAATGGAATATGGAAATATTAAATGAATTATTCAAAAATAAAATAGTATAAAACAATATATATATATATATATATATATAATTTAATGGATTTTATCCATATAAAATCTCTCAATGAAATTTTAGTGTAAACAATCAAAAAATGAAATCAAATTGTAACATAATATCCTCCCTCAAAAATAAAATTCGTCATATGATATCAAACATCATCTATAATATATATTAAAAAATTGTAAATATAAATTATAATAATATTTATAATTATAATACAATTTTTCATATACTTATGACATTATATCACATGATTGTAAAAAATTTCTTATTAAAATCATTATACCTAGATAAAATTGATTCTTTTTTCATGTATGATTCATACTGCCGGTTCCAAGCCATGATAATTTATAATTTTTAAATAATGTATATAATTTATTTTATATAATATTATATATGAATTCCATGATTATTTGAAATTTCATATTTATTCATTTTATAAACATTATAATAATAGTTATATCTGAAGTAAAAATGATCTAACTGATTTCATGTTATAAAGATAGAATGAGTAGAAATGTAATAATGTAAAATATTAATATAACATATATATATATATGATTATTAATATCAGAAGGTTTATATATAATCAATATATATACATTTATATATGGTTGTTAAAGGATTATTTTTCACATGAAATATATCGCACATGGAGATGGTGGTCCGTGTGAATGCAAGAACAACACGTATGTCTTCTAGTGTCTAAATGGAAAAAAATAATATACTAATTTTGACTCATATAATAAATTTTATATCATAAAAATCATATATATTTTCTAATTACCTTATTATAAGTATCGTTGAGATGTGACGATGTAGAATAAATCACAATAATATGTGAGGTGATAGTCTACACATATGCACATGGAATGTTTTTAATTCCCGCATAATGAAATAAGGGTGTAAAATGTTTGCATGACCTATAAATATTTTTATTAAACTAAATTAATTTTCATATAATGGATGAAACAATGTTATTTCAAGTCTAAGAACAAAAAATAATTATAAAAATAGGCGAAGATTATTACAACGTCATTGATTAAACACCATTGGAATACATCTTAATTCATATTTGAATGGTCTTAATGTTTGACCTGGATAACAATAAATAATTTATGAAATAATTTTTGGTATTATAGTGATTCTTGGTTGATATATAATTATAAATTTTTTTGGGTAATTGAGGATAATAGTTTACATTTTATAGGTGGGGGAATACGTGAAATTATTTATTTTATATACATAATATAAAGTCACACTCCATTATTGGTTAAAAAAATTTAATACAAAGAATAAAATATTTTCTGTGGTTTAAATATATTAATCTAAATATATATAGAAATTTAAATTATGCATTAAATTCCATATCATTTAATTTAACCCCCAAGTGATCTCTTATGTAACAACGTTAAATTTTTTTACTGTATTTCATATTAATGATTAAAAAAATGAAGAGACTTCTTTAAAAAAAATACCCAATCATTAAAAATGTTTTTTCCATTTTATAAATATCATAATATGTAATGCGAAGAAATTAATTTAAATATATTTTATCAAAATTCATTTTAATCCGTTTTTTATAAAACCATATTTTTTATCATAAAATATTGTTTGCATTCACTCCATATATACTAAAAACTATGGGATTATTTATTAAATTTTTTATTTAAGATACGAAGATAATATTTCATTATCAACATTTTTTGAAAATTAATTTTTAAATTTTAAATTTAATAAAAATTTGAACATAACTAAATTTCAAAAAATAACTCTTTTACCATAAAATTAATTTATCTTCCTTTGTACCCATTAATTTTATAATGATTGGATGATTAGTAACACATAAAATTAAATTAAATTTAAATATATCTTAACTACTGATAAATGTTTTTTACATAGAAATAAATATCACATAAAAATTACATTTTTTAGGGAAAAAATGAGCTTGTAAATAATAAACAATTTCATTAACATTTATTTATTATTTATTATGTATTAGTAAATTATTTTTACATAATAAAAATTATATCACTATAAATATTTGACAATTTGGATTATCCTATTCATAAAATTAAAAAAATGTTTTGGACATAATTTTCACATTTAATACTGATGTTTCTAAAATGTATCATTGTTCATTTAGAATCATTATTGCATTTAATACAATCTGTTAGTGAAATTAAATTATTTCACAAATAAATATTTCAAAAAATTACTTTTATGTTATCTATTAATATATATATTTATATATTAATTATTTTTAGTCTATATGTGTCTTCTATTAACTTTTGGTGTAAATTTATGAAAATTTATAAAGCGATTCTTCATTAGAAAAATAATATGGACAATATTTCATGAAAATATCATAAAAACCAAATATAATCAAATGTATTATACAATAAAATATATTAAATTTGACCCCTTTTGATGATTAATTAAAATTTTATTCCATTAATGAATTCATTTTCACCAAAATAATTAGATCTCCCACATACACAATAAACATTTCTCATGTTATGTGATGAATCATTTAAAGAATATTCCTATATATTGTACCCAAATTATTATGTTTACATGATACAATAATATATCCCACATATATATTTTTATTAGTGTTGTCTTTTTTGTACTCCTGAGATGATTCCCTAGTGAATATAACTAAGATTTATATGTCTCAATTCCTATCAGTTTTAATGATTAATAAATCTATTTTTTGATTCTTGTAGTAATAATATAGTTTAGAAATGGTTTAATGGAATTAATAGAGGGATAATATAGAAAATATAAATATCACAATAAGGTAGATTATATGTGGTGGATTATAATTATATAGTAATTTTAGTAAGGGAACATCACAAAGCATGGAATATAACATCACCTTGATAGGTTGAACCAAAGTAATTTTGTTATATTAAATATTTTCTTAATGAAACCTTTTTATTGAACAAATTGTTAATAATTTAACGTTGTTATGATGAAATATTATGTATGAATATATAGTGGTTTAAATTATTCTTATCACACTTAAATATGGATGAGTTAATCGCTTATGTGATGTGTGTGTATATTACAATAGAAGAAAACACAATATAGCTATTTCACTTGATTTTTAAAAAACAATTGAATGGATTAGTTAATACGGTATTTGAATAATTAATCGTAGAATTAGTATATTAGTGGAAGGGAATTATTATGATTTGAGAAGGATGATATAGATTTTTAAATGGTTGTGTCAGAACTGTGATTCAGAATAAATTTATATATTCGATATTACATTGAATATCAACCGCATGAAAAATTATGTTTCTCTATTCCAAGATACAATTGTGATGCAAAATTAATTTCATATACTCATTACACTATATATATAAATTAATGAAAAAAATTCAAAAATATAAAATTCTACACACCATCAATTTATAAGTTGTATATTGTTGATATGGTGGATAATGAAATTATAGAGTCACTATGCCTTCAAGTTTTGGTCGGAATATTACATAATATATCAATATTTGGAGAATCAAAATCCATTTCATTGACACATTTGAATATCTAATGATAATGGTTGATTCAGTGGGTTTGATAATAATTTTAGATAAACATTTTATATGAATTTCCTTTTATGATAATCAATAGACACATTGCCATGATGAAATATATCTTGTTATATGAACATGAATTATGTCACAACACAGTGAAATATTCAGCAATATATGTTATTATGTAATGTCCAATTATCATTCAATATATATTTTATGTATGAAACACGTACTCGGAATATTTAATATCCTATTTCAACTAAAAAACATTAACATATTATATTATAATGATATCACATAGTGTATTACGAGGATATCAAGGACATAGAGATTCATTAGGGTTATCAGTGATGATATTTTTTAATAAAATATATTATTATAAATAAAAATAAAAATTGTTGATAAGAGATCAAAAATACATACAATGTTTACTTCATTAATTAATGCAAGAAAAACAACATTTATTAATTTGTTAATGTAACAAAATTTGTGTATATCTAGAATAATTTATAATAAAAGTTATGAAAAATAATGAAATATTTTTAATAAAAAATATATTTCAAATTAATAATTTATATTTCTATAATTGAATATTACATTATTATACTATTTTAGGGTTATCCCCAATCTTCATTCATCATGTCAACCACTCTTACAAAAAATGAAAAAGGTCTCCATTGAGTACTATGTTGTAGGGTGGAAATTTTCATTTTATGGAAAAATGGAGAATTGTTCATATAAAAAATTCCCATTTAATAACCCTTTATAAATAATAAAGAATCAAACTTCTATTAATAAACTATTTATATTAATGATATTTATATAATGTGGATTACAATGTCTAAATAGTTCAGGTTATAGAAATGGTATATGTCACTCTATGATAATGATTATTCTAATATATTTTGAGAATCAAGGTTAATTTCAATTTTCCACCACCATAGGACATGATTGTATGAATTAATATTTATTATTTCAGTAGGCATTAGATCAATAAATTAAATACTTTCTTCTATATATTATTTCAACTGACACATTAAAATGAAATATATGAGTTTTTTCTATATTTTCTCCATTGTATTTATTTTAAATTATCTATTTGTAAAAATATATTTTTGAAAATGATCATTATTGATCAATATAGGTTCTTTTGTTCAGTGCTATTGAAATTCCATATGCATGTAGTCCTTGATCTAGTACTAAAGTAATATATATTTCATTCTATATTAGATACTAATTCAAGATAACAAAAAACTAAAATCCATAATTAGAATTTCAATAACAAATTTTTCAGGGAATAAATACTCATGATATTTTAAATATAGTTTTTATATGTTATTCTCTAAAACTGGTAATGCCACAACCCATCCTCGGGGCCCGTGCCGTGACTACCCCAAGCCCGCCATCCATAGGCTAGGGGATGGCGACTAGCACCAAGGCGTAAATCCCGGTAAAGAGAAGGCATTGCCTTTTTAAAGTAAACAACAAACACCACAGAGTAAGCAGGAAGAAGTAAACACTAAGTAAAAACTGGTACAACAGTAATTGCGGAAAGTAAGTGGGCCAGAATACAAACCCAAACTGAATGTAAAGTACAACTCGAAATGGAAAACATCAACTGAAAAGTAAAGCCGCAACGTCGAGCCGTCCACTGGAAGTCCCACCTGATGGGTGGGTACAGATAGCCTCCACTGCTCCTCGGGTCCATCCGACCACTCTGAGTACGTCCCACCTAGTGGTCTACCGCCAGGTACCGTCCGGCTCTGCAAGCCTCCACCATGATCAGCGCTGTCCGTCGTCTGCAACCAACACAACGTAGTGCGGGCATAGCCCGTGCATGGGTGAGTATAAGCTACTCAGTAGGGACCCCGAGGCCCCCGAAGGTCTCCCAGAATCCACAAAAGATAAACCAAAAATTAAAGATACAATCACAAAGTAACATCCGACACGGCTTAGGTATATGCCCATACATATACCTAAGTCATCAATTCTTGCTCGACTCCAACATTTGAGCTCATGTACAACCTAGTCCACATAGGAACGCTAAACATAAATCCACACAGGATAGCACAACACAATCCACAAAGGAATGTAAAACAGGATTTAGCTCACACAGGTATATTTCTTCATATGATGATAAATATGACAAGATATTTCCACTGATTCATCTAAGCTGTCGGACCCACAAAGGATCGATAGGTACTAACCCCCGCAATGACCCACAAAGGATCTGACCCACAAAGGATTGATAGGTAACTGACCCCCACAATGACCCAAAAGTATCTGACCCACAAAGGATCGATAGGTACTAACCCCCGCAATGACCCACACAGGATCGGACCCACACAAGATCGATAGGTAACTAACCCCCGTGAAGACCCACACAGGATCGGACACACACCGGATCTGTAGGCACTGGCCCACACAGGACCGCTGAGCGCTGACCCACACAGGATCGGACCCACATAGGATCAGTAGCACTGACCCACAAAGGATCTCTTAGTGCTGTAGTCATCGCCGTCGAATCCACTGAGGATCTCTGCACAGTCGTCGTCGTCACAGTAGCAGTCACAGCCAGCTCTAGGGTTCCGGCACACAGCAAGCTCGTTCAGGAGGGTCCGCTCCACGAGCCGAGAGGCTCATTCATCAACTGACACATATTCCACATTTGATGTATCCAAAAGCTCTGTATCGTCAACATGAACACAACGTCGCAGACGGCACGTCAATCGGACGCCCGATCTGAGAGTTATTTTCCTTTTCATCCTAGGGGCCCAATTGGTTTTTAAGACAAAACCAACCCGACCGTACTCCACCTACGTCCAAACCTCGGTCAGAGTATGTCAAAAGATCTATCTCACCTAGAGGAATTCAACAAAGTCGACGACACGTCAATCGAACATCCGAAGCTCAAGATATGAGCATTTCTGCTCCGAGGGCCCGGTTGGTTTCGTGTACGAACCAACCCGGCCGAACCCAAAGTATTCTGAAACCTTGAGTGTGATATATCGAAATGACCGTCTTGATCCTAGGATCACATCACCGCTGAAGGAACGTCGTTCGGAGGCCTGTAGCTCATGTTATGAGAAAATGACCGAAAAGGTCGGGAAACTGGGGTCTGGGCCCGGACCGACATGGCCCGGCTGGCGCGGGCGCGGCCCGACCGCCGGGGTCGGCTCAGCCGGTTACAACCGAGTGGTGCAGGGGGCGTGATGCCCCGGCGTGAGAACACCTTGGCCCCACGTGGGGCCGCCCTTGGTCGGTGGACGTGGCATGGCCGTGTCCCGCGTCTCGCCGGACCCGCGCGGTCGCGGCGGCTCCGTCCGGCGGCACGCCGGGGCGCCGCCGCCTCCAGCCGCCGGCGCCGCCGATGGAGTCCGCGGGCCACCAGAGTTGCTTCGGTGGTCCGATTTCATTTCCTTCTATGTTGTAGCTCATCCCAGGTCCCGTTCTTCACTGCGGAATCAAAAAATATTCTCTGCGGCCCGTTTTGTCGTCGTCCGCCGTTCCGCACACCAAGAAAAAAAGGGCGGTGGGTTCGGACTTGTTCGTTGGTCCGCACCCACCGCGTTATCGGTTTGAAACAAGACCATAAATCCCATCAATTGATAAACCACGTCCCGCAATAAAATCTATAGACCGACTTGTTAATTGGTTGGTCCGCGTTCTTGCCTTGGAGGAAAACAAGCATAGGTAAAAATAATTTTCAAAACGACCCCTACCTTCGTCATCGTCGGACGCGAGTTCGTCGCGGAACTGACCATCGCGGTAGGAGATGATTTTCGCGTCGCTGAAGGGCATCGCATCTTCGCAGTATATGGCGTCGTGTCGACGAACTTTGAGGATCAAGGACATACAGATTTAATTATAACAATTAAATCCATGTGATGTTAAAATCCACAAAGAATTAAAAGGACCACAATCCCCTACCTCAAGATGCCAATCGAAAATTGTCGCGGGGATGGATCATCATGGAAGAAGCGTCGTGGAGGTAGAATTTTCAGCGTCACGTCGTCGATCTCTGGGGGTCGGGTGTTCTTCATTGCCTTTCGTCATAGTCCGGTGTTCTTCAAGTTCATCGCGTTCTTCTCTTTCTTCGCGTTCTTCTCGATGGAGGATGAAGTAATTAAGGTTTCTTTCAAAACCTCTCAATGAAAAATCCTCAAGAAGCCATGTGTTGGTCTTATTTCATTACATGCCAACAAACGAAAAAAAGATAAGTAACGAACAAATAATTCATAGAATTAATTTCAATGAAACTAACCACCCAATTAAAAGGGGCGTTAAGAATTTAGAAAACGCGTCAGTTGACTTTTATTTAATAGGGGTTTTCATGGGTGTGTTACTTAGCGGAAAAGAAACGGTGGGGCTCGTGCCGGCCCCACCTCACAAATATCCTACCAAGAGTGTAGGATATTTTGGGTTCCACCCTATCCGCTTCAACTTAGCTTAAGCAGCTTTAAGTGGCTTTAAGTGAAATAAAATATAGTTTGTCGTACCACATTATTTTATTTCTTAACTTAATTCCCAAAAATTAAAAACCACACCCGAGAAAACGCAACTCCGTAAGTGGTGTTTCTAAGAAATTACCGGCGCTGCGATTCCATCGGTGCCCTCAGAATTTGATTCCGAGCACCGGTTCAAAAGTTAGAAAAACCCGCACGTTTGTTCACTGAACGTAACCGAGCCAAACATCGGAATATGATTCTGGGCTCACCGGGCCTCAGAATCAGGTGCCGTCAGAATCTGCGTTCTTGTAAAATTCAAAAGAAAATTAAGAAAAAAAATTACCTTGAAATTTACGGGTCTTTACATCACTCCCACCTCAGGGCTTTACGTCCCTGTAAAGATACATCATATGTTAGGGAAACAAATGTGGGTACTGAGCATTCATCTGAGCCTCCCGCTCTGATGTGCACTCCTGGAGGTTCCCGTGCTGCCATCTGATGCGCACTAGAGGAATCGACCGTCCACATAGGACCCGCTCCTGTCGATCCTTGATCTCCACCGGGACCTCCGCAAAAGTCGCCCCATCATCAATGTTAAGCTCCCCATGGTCAATGATGTGTGTCAGGTCGTGCACATATCTCCTCAGCTGAGATACGTGGAAGACGTCATCCACTCGGTGCAACTGAGGTTGTAGAGCCAGGAGATAAGCCACCTCGCCAAACCTGTTGAGGACCTGCAATGGTCCGATGAAGCGTGAAGACAACTTGCCGCCTCGGCCAAATCTCCGTAATCCACGTCGAGGTGAGACATGCAAGAAGACGCGGTCTCCATCCTCGAACTCTAGTGGCCTCCGCATCCTGTCAGCATAAGACTTCTATCGGCTCTGAGCTGTCTTCATCCTTTCCTGGATGACCTGGACCTTCTCTGTCGTGGCCCGGACCATCTCTGGTCAAACAAGTGTTGACTACCCAGGGTCTGTCCAGCACAAAGGAGATTTGCAAGTTCTGTCGTGCAACGCCTCGTATGGTTCCATCCCGATGGTGGAGTGGTAGTTGTTCTTGTACGCGAACTCCACCAAGGGTAGGTGGTGATCCCCACTGCGACCAAAGTCAAGGACACATGCATGGAGCATTTCCTCGAGAGTCTGAATGGTCCTCTCCATGTGACCATCCGTCTGAGGGTGAAAGGCGGTGCTCAGACGTAGCTGCGTCCCGAACGCCTCCTGCAACCCCTTCCAAATCCGGGAAGTAAATCGAGCATCTCGATCGGAGACGATAGATGATGGCACACCGTGAAGCCGTACAGTCTCCTGAATGTAGAGACGCCCCAAGCTCTCCACTGAGCCCTGCTCTCTGATGGGTAAGAAGTGATCCGACTTGGTGAGTCGGTCGATAATAACCCAAATGGAGTCATGACCTCTGGAAGTGTGTGGATTTCCAGTCATGAAGTCCATAGATATATCATCCCACTTCCACTCCGGGACCTCCAAGGTTTGTACCAAGCCTACTGGTACCCGGTGCTCTGCCTTCACCTGCTGGTAGGTGAGGCATCGTGAAACGAACTCTGCCACAACCTTCTTCATGCCCGGCCACCAGTGCGGTCGTCTGAGGTCCTGGTACATCTTTTCCACTCCAGGATGTACCGCCAAAGGAGAAGTGTGAAACTCTCTCAGCACCTCCAATCATAAAGCAACAGGTACTAAGGTACGTCCTCTGAAAAGGGCGTCGTGCTCTGCTCCAAAGGAGAAAACATCAGGTGCCTATCCTGAGGATATCTGTGCACGCCGCGTCTCACAGTCAGCGTCCCCACGCTGTGCCTCTCTGACATGCTGTAGTAGTGGAGGGGTGACTGTGAGAGACCTAAGGAAGGTTGCTCCATCTCTATCCACGAAGTATATCTGAAAAGCGGCTAGCTGCTCTGTCGCCTCCTCATGTAGTTGAATTCTCGTCCTCCTGCTGAGAGCATCGGCTACTACATTCCCCTTCCTAGGAGTATATACTATCTCAAAGTCATAATCCTGGAGGAACTCGAGCCACCACCACTATCTCAGGTTCAGTTCCTTCTTAGAGAAGATGTACCTGAGACTCTGATGGTCAGAAAAGACTGTAAACTGCTCGCCCATCAGATAGTGTCGCCATGTCTTCAGAGCGAAGACCACTGCTGCTAACTCCAGGTCATGGGTAGCGTAGTTCTGCTCGTGCGGCCTCAACTGACGTGATCCATAGGCGATCACTTCCCGCTCCTGAATCAGGACATATCCGTGTCCGGTCCCTGAGGCATCGCAGTACACTACGTACCCTACTCCCTCCTCAGGCAACCTCATGATTAGTGCGCTAGTCAATCTCTATCTCAGCTCCTGGAAGCTCTGCTGACATCTGTCTGGCCACACAAAGGGTTTCCCCTTCTTCGTCAAAGATGAGAGTGGTGCCGCAACTCTGAAGAATTCTGGCACAAATCTCCGATAGTATCTTGCTAGTCCCAAGAAACTCCGCACCTCTGTCACACTCCTGGGTGGATCCCAAGCTAGCACTTCCTCGATCTCTGTGGGATCCACTGCAACTCCCGCCTCATAGATGACGTGCCCCAAGAAGTGGACCTCGCATATCCAGAACTGACACTTCGAGAGCTTTCCATAAAGCTGGTGCTCTCGGAGTGTGTCTAGTACAACCCGTAAGTGGTAGGCGTGCTCCTCCTCAGTGTTCGAGTATATCAAAATGTCGTCGATGAAGACTAAGACAAATCGATCGAGGTATGGCTGAAATATCCTCTTCATGAAGCCCATTAACACTGATGGAGAATTTTTTACGCCGAATGGCATAACCAAAAACTCATAGTGGCCATACTGACATCTGAAGGTCGTCTTCTGCATGTCCTCGTCCCGAACTCTGAGCTGATGATAGCCTGACCTATGGTCTGTATTCGAGAACCACCATGCTCCCTTGAGATGATCGAAGAGTTCATCAATCCTCGGTAGAGTATACTTGTTCCTCACTATCACCTGGTTTAGGTGATGATAGTCGACACAATGTCGCAAGCTCCTGTCCACCTTCTTGGCGAATAAAATCGGGGAATCCCAGGGTGAAACACTGGGTCAGAGGAATCCCTTTCCCTGAAAGTCCTCCAACTGTACCCTTAGCTCTCGAAGCTCAGCGGGGGCCATCTGATATGCTGGAGTGGATATCAGGGATGTCCCGGGGTATAGATCAATATAAAATTCTACCTCTCTGTGAGGAGGTATCCCTGGGACGTCATCGGGAAAGAAGTCTGCATACTGATCCACCACTGCAGGAAAACTAGGACTCTGCACGTCAATTGCTCCCAGGATGAGGCTAGCCAACTGATGAGTGATGGTCTGTCCTCTCCTCTGCGGATGTCCATCCTGTGCTGCGAAAGCTCCCTTCTCGCTGGTGAAGGTGAACCTGCTCTCGTCGGTGCGTACACATCACATCTTTCGCCTAATACAGTCAATCTGTGCATGGACTGTAGATAACCAATCCATGCCAAAGATGTCGTCGTAAGTCCTCAACGCCGCTACAAGAAGATCCCAGCCGAAGATCTCGCCTACTAGAGTAAGCTCACACTACCGTCACCAGTGCGTAATCGTCGAGCCTTCTCCCGTAGGAGTCTCTAGCCGTAAGGTTCGAGCCAACGGCTCTGTCGGAATCTCCGAGCTCCGAACAAGGGCAGCGGCTATGAAAGAGTGACTCGCTCCTATGTCTTTAAGAACTGCACCAAGGGTGGAATAGACACAGATCGTACCTCGAATCACCTCGAGTTCACCGTGGTCGTAGGCCTCCGCTGCCTGGAGTTGTGCCTATCTCTACCAGCCAGCTCCATGTGGTCGGGGTGGACCTCCTGGTGGTGGTGGTGGTAGATCCTCAAAGCGTCTTCCACCACCTGCTGCTCGGCCAGCTCCTCTGCCTCATCCGCCTCCTCCCTGCGGACCGCCACGGTCGACCCTCTGCCTCTGCATGGGTGGCCCCTCAACTGTCTGCTGCTCCTCGGCACGGTGGGTCAGGCAGTCATGAGCCATATGGCCATGCCCACCGCATGTGTAGCACTGTCTGCCTCTCGAAAGACTGGCTCCACGCTGTGTGCCCCGCACTGCTGAGCTAGTGTCCTGAGTTCATCTACGTGAGGGTCTGGTCTGCCTGGACCCCTGAGTCATCCGTCGACTACCTGCTGCGGAAGACTCTGCTACGTGCCGCCCCGCAGTAGGTCTCACCATTGGAGAAGACTCAACAATTAAGCTCTCGATCAAAAGGGCTCACTCCAGTACTCCTGCCTGAGTCGGAATGCTGAGGTAGATCAGTGATGCCCTGATCTCATGCCTCAATCCCTGCTCAAAGGTCCGGGCCTGGAAGAATGGGTCTTGTACCATGTCTGTCGAGTAATGCGAGAGATCAGTAAATCTCGCCGAGTACTGGGCGACCATCAAGCTGCCCTGCAGCAACTGAAGAAGCTCCTAGATGCGCACCGCACGGAGGGTGGCTGGAACGAACTCTGAGCGGAAGAGGCTCTCAAATTCCATCCAGAGAAGAGATGCCTCAACGTGCACCTGGAGCATAAAGCTCCACCATAGGCCCTCTACCGCGTGCAGTAGGCTCGCTGCGAGGATCACCATGAGGTCTGCTGGTGCCCTCACTAACTGAAAAACTCGTACCAATGCCTCCAGCTAGTCCTCGACATCCTGGGGGTCTGTCTCCCCACGAAACCAGGGCGGTCGCTGGCGCTGGAACTCATGCAGTGCACTAAGGCGGCGTGCATCGTCAGTGGCTGGGGTGGGAAGCATCGGTGGCTCGACGGGTAAAGCTACCGACGATGCCACTGCTGACAAAGGGCTATGCACCGAGGCCTCATCGCTCGGTGGGCTGTCGTAACGCTCAACTATCGAAACCCTAGATGGCTGCCATCGTGGGGCCATCCTGAAAAGTAAATAGATGCGCCATGGTCAGAACAGTATACCTGGTGATCTGACATAATGTAATCACAAAGAAAACATGAAACACACACGCAATCAATGTTTTCATGCATTAAGTCAGAAATCAGAAGTCAGGGTCCTGGTGTACGGATACGTCGGCCGCCGCACCAAAACTAGACTCCCTGGACTGATAACCACACCCAATACGCTAAACACTATTGTTTCACATAGACAAAAGATCAGAGTCCCGAGTTCTGTGGTAGAACTGAACTCCTCTAATACCAATTTGTCACGACCCGTCCTCGGGGCCCGTGTCGTGACTACCCCAAACCCGCCTTCCATAGGCCAGGGGCTGGCGACTAGCACCAATGCGTTAATCCCGGTAAAGGGAAGGCATTTCCTTCGTAAAGTAAACAAAAAACACCACAGAGTAAGCAGGAAGAAGTAAACACTAAGTAAAAACTGGTACAACAGTAAGTGTCTAAAGTAAGTGGGCCAGAATACAAACCCAAACTGAAAGTAAAGTACAACTCAAAAGGGAAAAAAGCAACTGAAAAGTAAAGCCGCAACGTCGAGCCGTCCACGGGAAGTCCCACCTGAATGGTGGGTACAGATAGCCTCCACTACTCCTCGGGTCCAGCCGACCGCTCTGAGTACGTCCCACCTAGTGGTCTACCTCCAGGTACCGTCTTGCTCTGCAAGCCTCCACCATGATCAGCGCTGTCTGTCGTCTGCAACCAACAAAACGTAGTGCGGGCATAGCCCGTGCATGGGTGAGTATAAGCTACTCATTAGGGACCCTGAGACCCCCGAAGGTCTCCCAGAATCCACAAAAGATAAACCACAAAGGAAAGATACAATCACGAAGTAACATCCGACACGACTTAGGTATATGCCCATATATATACCTATGTCATCAATTCTTGCTCGACTCCAACATTCGAGCTCATGTACAACCTATTCCACATTTTAAGGCTAAACATAAATCCATACAGGATAGCACAACACAATCCACAAAGGAAAGTAAAACAGGATTTATCTCACACAGGTATACTTCTTCATATAACGATAAAGATGACCAGATATTGCCACTGATTCATCTAAGCCGTCGGACCCACAAAGGATCGATAGGTACTAACCCCCGCAATGACCCACAATGGATCTGACCCATAAAGGATCGATAGGTAACTAACCCCCGCAATGACCCACAATGTATCTGACCCAAAAAGGATCGATAGGTACTAACCCCCGGAATGACCCACACAGGATCAGACCCACACAGGGTCGATAGGTAACTAACCCCCGCAAAGACCCACACAGTATCGGTGGTCTGATTTCATTTCCTTCTACGCCGTAGCTCATCCCGCATCCCGTTCATCACTGCAGAATAAACAAATCATCTCTGCAGCCCGTTTTTTCATCGTCCGCTATTCCGCAGACCAAGAACAAAAGAGCGGTGGGTTCGGACTTGTTCGTTGGTCCGCACCCACCGCGTTAGAAGTTTGAAACAAGACCATAAATCTCATCAATTGATAAACCACGTCCCGCAATAAATATCCACAGACCAACATGTTAATTGTTTGGTCCGCATTCTTGCCTTGGAGGCAAACAAGCATAGGTAAAAATCATTTTCAAAACGACCCCTACCATTGTCGTCATCGGACGCGAGTTCGTCATGGAACTGACCGTCGCGGTAGGAGATGATCGTCGCGTAGCGGAAGGGCATCGCGTCGTCGCGGTATACGGCGTCGCGTCGACGAACTCTGAGGATCAAGGACATACAGATTTAATTATAAAAATTAAAACCATGTGATATTATAATCCACAAATAATTAAAAGGACCGCAATCCCCTACCTCAAGATGCCAATCGAAGATTGTCGCGGGGATGGATCGTCCTGGAAGAAGCGTCGCGAAGGGAGAATCATCGGCGTCACGTCTTCGATCTCTAGGGGTCGGGCGTTCTTCGTCTCCTTTCGTCGAAGGCCGGCGTTCTTCGCGTTCTTCTCATTCTTCGCGTTCTTCGCGTTCTTCACGAAGGAGGATAAAGGACTTATGGTTTCTGTCAAATCCACTCAATGAACAATCCTCAAGAAGTCATGTGTTGGTCATATTTCATTACATGCCAACAAACGAAAAAAAGATAAGTAACGAAAAATTATTTCATGGAATTAATTGCAATGAAACTAACCGCCCAATTAATAGGGGCGTTAAGAATTTAGAAAATGTGTCAGTTGACTATTATTTAATAGGGGTTTTCGCGGGTGCGTTACTTAGAAGAAAAGAAACGGTGGGGCTCATGCGGGCCCCACCTCACAAATATCCTACCAAGAGGGTAGGATATTTTGGGTTCTACCCTATCCACTTCAACTCAGCTTAAGCAACTTTAAGTGGCTTTAAGTGAAATAAAATAATGTTTGTCGTACCACATTATTTTATTTCTTAACATAAATCCCAAAAATTAAAAACCACACCCGAGAAAACGCAACTCCGAAAGAGGCGTTTCTAAGCAATTATCGGCGTTGCGATTCCATCGGTGCCCTTGGAATTTGATTCCGAGCACAGGTTCAAAAGTTAGAAAAACACGCTCGTTCGTTCACTGAATGTACCCGAGCCAAACTTCGGAAAATGATTTCGGGCTCACCGGGCCTCGGAATCAGGTGCCGTCAGAAACTGCGTTCTTGTAAAATTCCAAAGAAAATTAAGAAAAAAAAATTCCCTCTAAGTTTACTGGTCTTTACAGGTAACTATAATAACCAATATATTTCTAATATAGAGGAAATTTCTCCCATTAAATCTATAAATCCATAATTTCAAATAATATTTTATAATATAAATGAAAATTATAAACAATTGACATTCTTCAATAAAAATAATTCCAAATATCTTTTTATATCCTATAGAAAAGGAAACATGCATATGGTGATATAAATTACTCAGTATGGGATAAACATAAGATATATCCACCAAATATCAAATGATAACATGTTTTATAGGGAATAATATTCATGTATTTGTACATATCATATGGAATATGGTACATAATAAATTATGGATCATATATGTATTTTAATTTTATAAATCATCAAGAATCAATTATTCTAGTGAAAATGGACTATAAAAATATTTATCAAAAAAATTATCCATGAATATAAACTAAAGGCATGTGTTCTAACGTAGAAATTTGGCCATTCAATAAGAATATAATTTCATATAATAGGTCAAGGATCACATCTAACCCCATAATCATTTTATGGAAAAAGTTCTTTATTGTATTAGATAAACATTCCATTTGTTTCAAAAAAAATTATATTATGAAGATCTGTCATCTTCCACTGATAGGGGGTGAATCTGTGGTTTTATTTTTTTTAAAAAAATTTACCCTCTTCATTTGAACATCTTGAACATGTTATGTTTATTGATCGACTCAATAATTTCTCTAAAATAAAACATATGTCAATGGAAAAATAATTTTGGGAATCACAAAAAATTTTATATTGTTTGACATTGAATGATATACTCCATTCCATGTTGGATAGACACACCAACATGGTTTTTCTTCACTATACCACTAAGGGAATAAAACTCCTCAGAAACCATCGTTCTATAATATGTTAGAAACCCTAATAACAATCTAAAATGTGGTTATAATCCAAAAAATATCTTCTTATCTAATTTAATAGACACCCCAGTCATAAGACTTTAGTAGATTATTAGACACCACATCTACAAGATGTACTGATCCATGAATGGAAATTTATTATTCACATGTAGTCTTACTGCACAAAAAACATGAGTGTTGGCTCATAATTTAAAAGTCACCGAGGTCATAAAAATATATCTCAGTCAATATTATTAGCCTAGAATGTCTAATTATATCTTGAATGATCTAAATTATCCTTCATTAGATGATTTTCAACAAGAACTCACCTTCAACAATAATTACCTTGATTTAGTCCACACTTAAAATGATTCTTAGACAATGGATTCTAGGACACTCAAAAAATAATTATAATTAATTACTTTTATCATCCCCTATATGTGAATATTTATACTGGGAAATTCTTTTTCTTTGGGTCTCAATTATTAAATGATTTAAATTTCATCTTTTAAATACTAAATTAATATTGTTGTGAATTTAAAAACAATTAATTTTATTATTCAAATAATATTACCCAAATTACTATGGGTATTGTATTTATTATTGAATATTTTAATCACAATTATTTTTTTGTTCTAGGTCTATTCCTTTATCATTTGAAAATCCAAATTTTTTGTGTATTAATTACTCATTTCAAATTATCGACTGAATTTTTTTTGGGTATTTCCATTTTTATACAACCTTATTGAAATTACCATGAAGGGTATTAAATATTACTACAAGGATAAGTGAAACAGTCATACCTCAAACTTGTTTTCATGCATTTCTTGTATGCAACACATTGTTTCTTCATGAAAAAACTAATCATAAATACATAAAGGCCTGATTGTCATCTTATTCACATGGGTATGAAATTGCCAAAGTCCGTATACATTAATCTTCATGGGGTGACAACTATCTGGGATCATCCAGATTTATTCTATGTTTACTTATAAAATTTATAAATACATCTCATCATATATAAAAACATAGAAATCTTGGATTCCTCCATTTTCAATGGATATAGTTTTATATAGCTCACTATGTAAATTTATAAAACACAAACATAACAGTACCAGAGGAAATTTGGTATAAGATTCTTCACATACATAATCATCTAATGAATTAAAATATTTATACCAAACAATGTGGTCCATGGGGTCTCAATGATTCCATAATAAAAATTCCATCATTTAAGTTCCCAATTAATTGAGTTTAATTATTAAATTCATATAATTTTTTTCCTCAAATAATAATACCATAATTAACATGGTTATTGTATTTATTTCCTCACCTTTGAATAGATAATTAATTTTGCATGATAAATTTAGTCCTCTCTCATTTTTTATACCCCATTTTATGTAGATTATAATTTATCATTAGAAATACCCAAATGACACTATTATATGTTATTACTATTTTCAAGAACCAACATTTAAAAACCCATGATGGGTATTCCATATTAATATATGTGTAAGAGTAATGGTCCTGGAACACCCTAGTTTCCCTGAGTCTCACCCTAGTATTTTTTATGGAATATAATTACCCACAACTCACCACCTTCATTTATAAAACAAAATAATCTTAATACTTGAGGTATTTGGGAATTATTTTCTTCACGCATCTCATAATTATGAAAGATATGCATGTCCCATGGATCACCTATATTTTATCATTGGATCCTTTAATCTCTGATTCTTGAATAGGATAGTGCATATTCGTTTTCATTTTCCCAAAATCAATTCCCCGCATTATTTAAATGCATGCAGGATTGAGATTTTATGCATGGATATTGATCGATCTAAAGGTATAATTCTATAATAATTTTTTGGAAGATGTTCAGAATCATGATAATAGATGGGTCATTTATGGAGTAAGAACTACTAAAAATGGCGTCGAATGTAGTCAGATGAAGAAAATGTTTCATGGTGACCAGAAAAATTAGATTGAGAATCTTGTACAGTTGTTTAAATGGTCACATTTTAAATATATTATAATAGAAATATATTTTCCCATAATCCACATCGAAAAATCCTTATTCTACGGTCACTATTTTATAATATTCCACAAAAAAATGTGAAAACAATCCTGAACCTGATACTGTTATTTTAACCCATTCAGTTCCACCACCACCCTTTCCATTTACTCTACATAGTGCTCTCTCCTATCATGGCCATATAGGTGAGAATGCTCTCCTACTGCCCAAAAATTTTCTCATGATTGTACCCTCATTAATGGTCGATCTATTGGTTCCACAAATAGAAATTATTGAACTATCCTTGGAATACTCAATTGGATGGATACTATTTTTATATAATTCCAAATTGAAAACATAAAATATGAATGGAATTATAAGACATAACAATTATAAATTCCATGAAAAAGATCTTCCTAAACTTCACTTCAACTTTTTTGATTCTCTCATTCATCATGTAAAATGTATATTTTTTTATCAGGGTCATCTATTCGCATCCTCATTCAATGACACAAATCAAGAACATCTTCAATTATTATTCATTAAATTTATTTTTCAATAGAATTTACTTATGAAAAATAGTGTAAAAACATAATAGAACAATTAATAAATATTTCATCTTAATTAAAAAATTTATAGATAAAAAAATTTACAATCTTCTTGGAATGACATACAATGAAATAGAATGAATCCATACAAATTATCCAATAATTAACACTTAATATTCAATAACATGATGAATATTTGAAAAAAATTAAATAGTTAGACACAAATAATTTAATGGAATAAGTCATATAATAGATAAAATTTAATCATCATTCCCATACAACTAAATTTATACAAATCATTACCTAATGTGATATTGGTTGATCATGTATTCGTAGATTATATAAAAATAAATTATACAATTTTCTTCAATATAAATATCAAAACAATAATGTATAAATCACATCATAATTATTCCATCCATGTGAAATATGTTTCACAGAAAATTCCACATAAATATGATAATTCATCCACATAGATAATGGAGATAGATTCATTATACAATATCCCTATTTAAGAATGAATCCATAAAATGTGCTGATATCATTAAGTTATTTATAATAACATTTTATATTTTTTAGATAAGATGTGATGAAATATCACATATTATTTATAAAAATTATTTTAAAAAGGAATTTTCTCAAAATAATGGCCACTCAATTTAAATTAAAATCCCATGAAATCAAGGAACCAAATCCCATTAATGAAAAATGAGGATGAGTGTGTAAATTTGTGTTCTTGAGGTTAAAATTAGAAAAATATTTCCTTAAAATTATTTTATTGAATATAACATATTATAGCATATTCCCATATGATTTTATAGAATTATAGATTGAATTTAGTAAATAAATTTTATAATATATACATAGAAGTGAATGTTTCTAAAAGAATAAATAATTTCTTTGTTCGACACCACATACATTCATACATTTTTTCATACTATGAACAAAAATAAATTTCAAAGATAAGAATATATGTAAAAAAAATATACAAGAATAAAAGATGAAAATGTATGGGGTTTTAGAGATAATGAACATAAATTTTACCCAAATAGGAGTTCATGAAAATATTGTCAATGATGTAATGTTAGATTATAAATTACTACCTTAATGATTTTTTTCTTTTTAATTAAGAGTTATTAAAAGAGATATCATGTCATGGAATTGTAAATAACTCAATTATAATGAAAAATATTGTAAAAATAAAACCATTAGTAGTATATTTCCCCCAACAAATAATTTTTGCGGTGAATATATATCATGTTTGAAGAAAAGAAAATTGAAACCAGAAAAACCGTACCTTACACTCTTACAAAATCAAACAATATTTCTCCCTAATTTTAATAAATTAAATAATACTAATAATCTACATTTTATAATTATTCAAATAAAAAATTGGAAATTTTACTTGTCTTTTATAATAATCAAAAACTATTTAATTACATGTTTTTTTAAATACCAATCATTGGTTGTTACTAGTTTTTATCATTGTTTAATGTTTTGATACTATAGTTTTTACTAATAATTTCATGTTCCTGACCCTATCAAGATAATTATAGTATATTTACAGTAATATAATTTCAATAATGATTCATGATGGTCTATTTTTATTCAACTATTTTGTGTGTAATTTTATCCTAGATTAAATATGTTACATTCTCCTTTTAAAATTTTATAATGAATATAAAAATAAATGTTAATAATTGATAACTATATATTTTACCATTAATAAGAGATACACAACATATTATTTATTTTTTAAAATCATATATTGATCATAATTGTTTTCAAAAGTTAGTAATTTTAATAATATTTAGAATAATTCATTTTGGTGGTTAGAGATATATAAACAAGGACAAGTAATATTCAAAAAATATGTTTGATTATGAATTGATTTTGGGATAATATAATAATTAAATATATATAATGACATTATTAAAATATAAATTAATTGATATTTATTAATTTGAATGTTTTTATGATAATGATAAATGAATCGATTAGAAATAATCTATTAAATACATAGAATAAATTATATCACATCTTTGAAGACAACATTTTTTTGAATGAATTAGATAATTCACATGATAGTAATGGTGAAAGAACATGTTAATAGACAAATAAATATTGACATATAGAATATTATTGATATTAGTTTTAGAATTAGTCATTTATTAGATAGGGTGTAGTATGGGACATTTATATGTTAGTCGGGCACATTATTTTAAAATGGTAATAAATTAATATTCATATAATTTCATATTTATGATAAACGAATCCAAATTTGAACATTATTAAACAAAATATATATGGCGGTTAATAATAGAATCAAACAATAATATAATGATAATTATTTTGTAATTATATTCATTAATTGAAACTTTTACATTATTTTACTCTTTTTCATGGTGGATGACTATTAAATTGTTAAATTAATAATTAATTACAATAATAATTTTCCATATTAAATAATTTCAAAATTAATATAAAAAATTCACAAATTTTGTTAAATTATACTTTTAAATTTAGTAATAATAATCATTAATGTGATAACCAATAACACATAGAACAAGAATTATATAATAATTTTTTCAATAGAAAAATGCATTTATTAATGATTAGAGATATTTAATAAATATCATCTTAATTTAAATTTTTATAATTATATAAATAATCATATAAATAAAATAAGAACATACATTTTTTGTTACTATTATAATATATTAAATAAAAGCATTCAATACATAGAAATAATTGTTTTAAAAATACATTTCTTAATATTATATGAATCATTCAACATTTATTGTAACCTGATAATCAATTTATTAATGAATTATAATAATATATATATATCAGATAAATATAACTAAATTTTATAATTTCAATTATATAAATTTTTATATTGAATTAAAATAATAGATATATATATATATAAATATTTTTTTCCATATTAAATATATTTTTTATGTATCATAATGTTTTTTATCGTTTCATTATTATTTCTTCAATGATATCTTTTTGTTATGTTACAATTATATTTATCATGGATCAATTAGTTTGAAATAATTCTTTAAATTTAATAAATTGAAGAAATGATCATAATATATAAAAATATTATAAAAAATGTAATTTTTAAAAAATTAGTGTCATTTAATTTATATCAAATAAATTATTCTTAATTAATATATTAAAATATATTAAAATGTTCAAAAAATTTAATTTACATGCACAAAAAATTAGATGATCTCAATTAATAATAGTACACTCAAGGGAGTTATAATATTTTTGTTTGATTTTTTTCTCATTTGATTTATTTCCCAAGGAAGATAAAATATTTTAATTGAATATATTTTTAATATATATATATATATATATATATATATATATATATATCTGTTATGGATTTATGATATTTCATTGAACTATATGTGTTATAATAAACAACCCAAAATATAATGTCCCACACAAAACTAAATTACTTGGAAAAAGATTAATGTTTCTATATGATATAAATACTAAATTTATAATATCTACTTTGATTATATCATCACAATCAAATGTATGATATAGAAAACAACATTTAACTAATAAAACACATGTGTCTTTTAACACCACAAGATTTTATGGAAAATATTCTTTTTAATTAATGTATTTTGTTGTATACTACACCAAAAGGAGCTTGCACAACACACATCCTGGATTTTCCTTGCATTACACACAATCACGACCTTCCTCGATAGCGTGTGTAGTACGCAATACCGAGTTTCACTAAATGAGATATTGTTATAATATTATTAAGAACTAGCCGTTATGAATAGTAATACCCACTTTTTTAAATTTTATAGATTTTATCTTTCAAAATGGACTATATTTTTGGATTTGGAATATCGAAATTAGCTTAGGGTGAAATTTTGGTACTTTTCAGGTAACTTTCATATTTTGATGAATAGTGAAAATTACTAAATTTTAATTAAAAACAACATTCTTTAATAGAAATAATTAATAGTGATAAATTATTAATATGAGTGTTTTTAAAGTATATTTAGAATATATTTGTACAATTTAATACAATGTTGGTCATTGGATGTAATTTCACATTTAAACCAGCATAAACAAGTGTCAATCTTTTGATATTTATTATCTCTTAAAAATATCTATTTGTTTTGACGACGAGAATTAATTTTTAAATTAGTTAATTTAACTGATATGTTTTGAATTTGGTAAAATATACATTATTTTAGAATTCATAATATCAAATATAGCTTAGGCCTAATTTTTGGTATTTTTCTGGAAACATTCATTTTTTCTGAATAGTGAAACCACTAAGTGGTAGTTAAAAAACCAAAATTTTCATAAATCATAATTTTTCCGCTTCTGTGAGTGGAATTTCAAAAATCTGAGAGACAGGGTTAATATCAAGGACTAAAATGTGGTTCAATTAGATGAAAATCATTTTTGGTGAATAGTAACTTTTTACTTTTTTTTACCACGGTTAAAAATAAATAGGGTAATTGAGGGTAAAAGTGTAATTATTATTACCCTAAAACATGTCCTAATTCTATTGGATAAGTGTAATTCGACCCAAAACAACCTTGGGAATAAAATATGACCATTTAGGACCACTAGGATTAGATTAAGACATTTCTTATTAATTTATTTAAAGAAGGGTTAAAATAGTTAAAATCAAAGGTTAATAAATAAATAATTTTTAATATAGGGTTATACAGAAGATAAATTAGACTATAAATATTAATTATAAAGCTAAAAAGATTTCCTACATAATGGTATTTTATTTTTAATTTTTAGACTTAATATAATTTAATTTATATATGACACAGTGATGATAAAGTAATTATCTTATTACTGAGATATTGACATAATTGATGTTATAAATACTCAAATAAATGTAATTTCAGACTTTTAATGAATTACAATAATTTTCAATGTTAATATGACATGTTAGTGTTGATTTAATTAACTTTTTTCGAACTAATCATTCTGTTATGATTTTCACAAAAATGAATTACCAAATAGTGTAAAAATTGACATAGAATAGTTTTTAAAACAAATATTATATGATTAATTGTTATTATATTCCTAAAAATATAATGGATCAGCCAAGATACATATATCATGATAGTTTTATCATTAATTGACCGCTTGGGGGTCTCTTGTATGTATATTGTATGTTTATTAACTATGTAATATAAAAATACAAAGTGACATGGTAAATGTCAATCTAATTAACTAAGAGTTAAAACTAAATGATAAGGTTAATATAATGACCTAAACTTGTATAAATTCTATTTGATGAGAGGATTTCGAACCATCCCCATCTTATCTTATAAATAACTCAATTTGGAGCTATTAAAAACCAAATATGACTTTATAATAAAATAATATTTTTAGTTATTCCAAAGGTGCCCCTCTCCCCCCTTATAAAAGGTCACCTCCTCCCTCTCTTCCTCACACCACATTGAGCCATCAATCTTGGTCAAACCCTACAAAATTCTCTTCTATACTTCCCTAGAAACATTCTATAGGTCTTTTTCTTCTTCAACGACCAATTTATTTCCCTAAGAGGAGGTCTCAAAGAGGCGCATCAAAGAAGAGGTAATGTCTGTTACCGATTCTTTCAACTTTATTTCTTCTTCCACTTCTTCTTATTAGGTTGTTTCATAATGAAGTAATAAAATAAGTATCAATAATATACTGATATGTTATTATAAATATGTAACAACCCTATTTCACCATCTATCCATCCTACGGAAAACGAAATCACCGCGCGTGCGTACGTACGGAATACCGTCTCCACGCCTTGGTGTAATCTATTTTCCAGCACCACCTTACTTGGATGGGTATAATGGTTTAATAATAACTATATATGATTATTGTAAATTTATATTGATTCTGTAATAGTATACATACACTCCAATAAAATTCCACGATCATGGGAACGACATCATCACTCGTGCGTATGTTTGGAATACCGTCTCCATGACGTGATGAGATTCATTATCAATGATTAACCATTCATAAATGATTATAAAGTATATATAATAAGTAATCATGAAATATATGACATAATAATGATACTGTATTTATGTATATATATATATGTATTTCATCCCATTAATTTCATTCAATTCAATGATGAAACGAAAACAACATGCATGTGTACGTACGGCCAACCGTCTCCATGAACGGTGTATTTCTTTCCATTTATAGATCTATTATATATATGTATATTCTGAATATATATTATATATAAATCATGTTTTATATTCTGGTATTAAGTAATCATGATCTAAGTAATCATATGAATAATCACAAGTCAAAACACAGATGACAAATGAAACGATTTTACCCAAAACGCTCTTTAACATTTAATTTACAAAAGAACGAGTAATATAAAGTCATAAGTGTACCATATATGATATCATAACAATGAATATGATTCTGTAATAAGTCAATAAAATTATTTAAATCATTATAAATGAGGTTCAGATACGTACGAAGCATATCGGACCTAAGGTAAGGGATAACTTTTCCAATATCATTTTTATCTGAGATTGTTTATTCGTAAGTATTTACTGGGCTTATTTATATAATCTATATATATGTTTTATAAAATTGTTTTCATGTATGTTTAAATTCATTTTTGCCCATTTTTTACTTTTACTACATGGTATGTAAGTAGTCTTTCTTTTGTTTCGTTACGAGGTACTTTTATGAATTTTCCGAAAAAAGTAAGAGGAGAATGTTATTTTTAACTTATAAGGTGTGAAAGGATTTTTATGGTTTTATAAAGGCTTATTTTCTTGAATATTCCTCCAAAATATTTCATGACTATTTTCAACAAAATACTTTTCTTTTACAATTGCATGACATTTTGTGAAAAGAAAATGATTTTGAAGAAAAACATATATTTTCCTCAAGAATTCATTTCAAGTGTTTTATCAAAAACATTTCTCATCTAAGATGTCATTATTTCATATGTGTATGTTTCAAGTATAATTTCTCTATGATTTAAATGGTTTCACTTCTCTTATTATGAAATTATATCCATTTCTTTTATATCGATTATGTGATGATGGGATGATGTTTATGAAACCCATTTTATTTATTTGGTTTTTATGAATGATATATGTTTATTTTGTGGCACAGGTAAGAATGATTTCATTATAAGATGGGTGGGACCAATATCTCCCTCCAATGAATTGGGTAAAGATTTATATCTCATTAGATATACATGGTTGGAATGGTAGTTTAATCCGGTTCAGTATTACAGGACTGAAACGAGGAGTGAACATGATTCAGAAAGGGACTTCGTCCACTAAGATGGTCATGGCAGCAATGCCTTGGCTACTATGGAAATCATTACATGTGCTTAATGGATACCACGATTACATGTTTTATTCCCATGCTATTTTATCATGATTTATGTACCATTATGATCTATGCCTTATTTACTTCCATGTTTTATGTCGTTGCTCAAGATTTTGATGTTTAAACATTATGTTCACGTTTTTATATTCAAATGTATATGGTATGATTTATTTTATCCATGCTTACACTTACTGAGAATTTGAGCTCACCCTTTTTATGTTTTATTTTTCCCTAGGATTAAAAGAAAGGTATTCGGTAAGGAAACAAAAAGTGGAATATCTTTATGGAAGATGTTGAAGATCTTTCACCACGATTAGAAGATTACTTTGCAAGTTTCCAAAGACACTAAACTATTACGGTCCTTGTGTGTCTGTTTTTGATATGTATTATGTATTCTAATAAAGTAATGTAATATCTATGTACGTAAAGCTTTGGGTCTCAACATGTCTTTTTTTTATCATAAACGTTTTTTTTAATATGATGACATTTTTTATAAAAAAATATTCTTGAGAAATCCCCTCATGGATTCATTTTTATGATCTTATATCAACCAAATTCTAAAATCAGAATTATTATAATATTATTATATAAAATTAGAGTAAGTAAATATATTAATATATTTATAAAATCTAAATATTTATTCTACTATGATTCCATGATTTTTAATGATTATTTTTTTCACATATAGACCCATTTGTTCAATCTACAACTCGTTAAGTTATACTAAGTTTTCCATCAGAAAAATACTCTTATTACTAATATAATAATCCTAATAAATTTCTAAACAAAAATTTAACAAGAAATATAACAATATATTTTAATCCAATAAATCATCAAAACCTATTTTTCAAGAAATCAATATATTCAATTATCTAAAATAATTAAAAATTCATTATCAATGAAGACAACCTTCATAAAAAATGCATCCAATTTTTTTTTATTTTCTAAATTACCATGAATCATTATGGCACAAATTCACTTTTAAATCTCTGAATTTATGTAAAATTAACTATATTTACTACTAAAATAAATTCTATCATTTAAATCATTATCTATATAATCCTCTACATGAAATCACATTCCTTCTAATAGGGTTTTAAATATATTAATCATGTGATCTTCCCAAATGGAAATAAAAATTATCTAAATTTTCCGTAGAAAATTTAAAATAATATGAAAAAAACCATAAAATAATAAGCAATTCCATTGAAATTATAGTCAAAATTTAAAATAATATCTACTTATGGAATCCAAAACTAACATAATAAATTATATTAAATAAAAATTATATATGTGATTTTTTATTTTATATAAAAAACATATTGTTTAAACATTTCAACAAACATTCAAAACATTTGTGAAAAAATTTAATACAATCATGTACAATGAAAATATTATTAATGATTATATTATAAAATGTAAGATTTGATTCAGAAAATATACATACTATTTTTTTAATTCATTTATAATTCGGAAGTCATACTTCTTGTTTACGTTGTTATAAATTTTAGTTTTCACAATTCAATTATTAATTTCATCATGTCTTCTATATAATATTATTTAACATTATATTGTAGATACTCAATGTTAATGTGGAAAATGTGGGTTACCATGTTGTGAAGAATTAATTCATTTAAATTTATTATCCCCTATTAATTTATGATATTTAGTGGATGAAATCATTAAGGGTGATTAATAAATCATTCCATATAATATTTACTTTCATGTGTTATTTATTTATTTTTTCATCATAAAAAAATTATATTAGATTTTATATTTCTATTTTTATTTAATAACTAGCTTACATACATTAATGTTCTATGAGGTATGGGGTGTTTCAAGTATTTTTTTAGAAGAATCATAAATCGATAATTATATATCGATGGTCCTGATATTTTTTTATACTCATCAATAGAGATAAAATCAATATGAAGAGATATATTATTTTATCTCCATGAATTTGGTAAATTCGCACACATTAAATGGTTTAGATAAATATCAAACATATCAATGGTTGTATATAATAAACATATAAAAACTAATTGTAAAGTCTCGTAAATTTGACGGAATTTTTTTTATTAAATTATTTGGAATTTTACGAGTCTGCAGTTTCTGACGGTGCCTGATTCCAAGGCTCGGTGTGCTCGGAATCAATTTATGATGTTTTGTTTGGGTACGTTCAGTAAACATACTTGTGGGGTTTTCTATCATTTTAACCCGCACTCGGAATTGAAATTTGAGAACACCAATGAACTCATAGCGCTAATATTCTTTTAAGGGGACCTTTACCGTAGTTGCATTTGGACGAGAGTGGATGTTATACATTGGGGTTTCTAAATAAAAATTAACGTTTGAATAAAAATGTGTTTGTAAAACTTTTTTTTTTGTGGTTGTTATTTTCTCCAAAGAGGAGTTGGAGGTGAGGTCCACAGCCCGCATAACCTCCCATGAGAGGATAATGTTTGGTGGGGCCCACACGATCCCAATCTCTTCAATTACCCAAAAAAACCCATGTTAACTCTTAAGCGTCCAACTCCCCTCATTTAATGTTGACCTCTTCCCCTCCCAAACAACCGTACCATGAATCGAGGTAGGAGGTTTTTGTTTTTAAAAATGTTATCCATACCCTCGTACTTGGGTGAATATATGTTGGATAATTGTTTGAGCATCTAACGCTGAGGGCACAGGCTAACGAACAAGATCAGACCCTCCGCCAATTCGTTCATGATGGGTGGTTTGTTGGGCGATGGTTGAATGGAAGGGAAACAATGATTTGAGGTTGTCGTTGTGAAGGGTAGGACCCGAGGGGGCTATCGGCACAGGCGGAAGGCAAAACGGACAACCGGAATGACTCTGGTGGACCGTAGAGAAGCAAGGTGGCAAGGCGGTGTAGACGACCAGATGTGGCGGCCTGAACTGGCTGGCCGCCTGGGGGTAGCGGTGCCCCTCGTGTGCTGTCGGTGGAAGACCGCCGCGACAACAGCCTGAAACAGTGTGGCGGAACCCACGTCTGCGGGTTCCGAGTGGCACGAGTGGCAACAGTTGCGTCGCCATTACAAAAACAGGGGGGCCACACCCACCCGCACCGTACTTGGCCAGCTGGTTGAGCCACTCCCAACCACCGGGCCTGGACTCCTACTCGTGGGTCGGGTCGAGTTGAACCGGTTTGGGCCGACCGAGGGTGGGTTGGGCTGAGTCGGACCAGACCCAGACCCCCCTCTTCGTATTACTTTTGGGTTTTCACCCATAACATGAGCTACAGACCTTGGATAGACGCACCGTCTATTGAATTTGATTCCATGGATTGAGACGATCGTTTTGGAATATCACAATCAAGGTTTTGTCTACATTTAGTTACTGTTGGGTTGGATCGATTCTACAACCAACCGGGAAATCGGAGCGGAAACACTTATAACACTCATATGGAGCGTCTGATTAATGCGCCATCTGTCGCGTTGGGTTCCTTATGAGGATATGGAACTACGGGAAACATAAAATCAGGAATTCTTGATAGTTGATTTATCAACCCTTGGGTCGAGGAGTAGACCCTTCTGGAATCAAGCATGTTGTTTGCAAGAACCCTAGTGCTGGCTGCGACTAGGATGACTACTGTACTGGGATCCTACTTGGGTTCTGCAGCGACAACTACTATATGGATATCCTATGTGAGTTCGGCAGTGACGACTACTGTACTGGGATGCTACGTGGCTTCAGCAGCGATGACTATTTTACTGGGATCCTACGTGGGTTCAGTAGCGATGACTACTATACTGGGATCCTACGTGGGTTCAGTAGCGACGACTACTGTATTGGGATCCTACGTGGGTTCGGTAATGACTACTACTATAATGGGATCCTACGTGGGTTTGGTAGTGACGACTACTGTACTGCGATCCTACATGGGTTCGGTAGCGACGACTACTGTACTGGGATCCTATGTGGGTTCGGCAGCGATGACTTCTGTACTGGGATCCGATGAGTGTTCGGCAGCGACGACTACTGTACTGGGATCCTACATGGTTTCGGCAGCGACGACTTCTGTATGGGGACCCAAGGGGTTTGGCAGCGACGACTACAATACCAGGATCTTACATGGGTTTGGTAGCGACGACTACTGTACCGGGATCCTCCATGGGTTCGGCGGCAACGACTACTGTTCTGGAATCCTGTGTGGGTCTGACAGCTTAGATGAATCAGTGACTACAAGTGATCATCTCTATCGCTATATGAAATATGTATACCTATGTGAGTTGATTCATGTATTTCAGCCATTATCATCATCTTATTGACTTTACGTTCTATGTGAATAGGGTTGCGATTGGGCTCGAGAGTTGGAGCCAGGATGAGATTGATAACTTTTGTATGTATGGGAATATACCTAAGTAGGGTTGGTTGATACTTCGTGTTTGTATCTTTATACTCTGTTATACGATTGTGGATTTTGTGAGACCTTGTGGGTATCGGGGTCCCTACTGAGTATCGTTATACCCACCCATGCACGGGCTATGCCCGCACCTCATTGTGTTGGATGCAGACGATGGACAAAACTGAAGGTGGCTGAAACCACCACGACTAGATGGTACCCAGAGGTGGACCTGGCGACGAGTCAGAACATGGAGGAGACAGACAGATGTGAGTACTGAGTTTGTCCATTTGTACCTACCCTTCAGGTAGGAACCCCGAAGGATGATCCAGGAGCTTCTCTTTACTTTCAGTTGTTTATCACTTTTCTACTTGTTGTTGTCGTTTAGTTGGGTTTGTATACTAGACCATTTACATTCTAGCACACTCCTTTATATTCAATTTTAATTAGTGTTTGCTTTATGTTGCGTACTCTATTGTGTGTGTTTAATTTTATAAAGGCGATGCCTTCCCAGCTTAGGGTTTTACGCCTTTGGTGCTAGTCGCTATCCTCTGGCCTATGGACGGTGGGCTTGGGGTAGTCACGGCATGGGCCCCGAGGACGGGTCATGACAAATTGGTATCAGAGTAGTTGGTTCTACGGCAGAACATATGACTTTGATCTTTCTTTTCAATGAATCAATAGTGTTAAGTGTATTGATTATGGTTTTTAGTCCAGGGAGTCCATTGTTGGTGTGGCGGCTGACGTATCCATACACCGGGACCCTGACCTCTGATTTCTGACTTAGTGTACAAAAAAACTGATTGCGTGTGTGTTTGAAGAGTTTCCTTTGTGGTCTCTTTGATTCAGCTCACCAAGTATATCTTTTTGACCGTGGTGCACCAGTTCATTATCAGGATGCCACTACGAAGACATCCAGCTAGGGTTTCCGATAGAGATTACATGATGAAGGCCCACCGAGTGACGAGGATCCCATGTAGTTCCCTCTTACTATGCTGGCACATTTGGGTGGTGTACCACCAGCAGCACCACCCATTGGGCAGCAGATACCACCAGCCTCACTGACAGACGATGCACGCCGACTGAGCACGTTGCACGAGTTCTAGCAGCAGAGGCCTTCGAGGATTCGAGCTGAGAATGATTATCATGTAGTAGAGGGCTGGATTGAGGCAATTACTAGAGTTTTCGTCATAGTTGAGACACTAGTAGAGAAGATGTTGATCTGAGCTACTAATTTTTTTCAGCGAGTGAACATGAGGATGGTCCGCAAAATGACGATGTTTTAGTACATGGACCATTTTCCGAGATGGTACCTTCGGGCAGTGTGCCTACTATATCACTTCCCGTTCGACAACAGACACTACCGATAGTACTAGTAGAGGACACTTGTAGGATTAGTGCCTTACATGTGTTTCAGCGCCAGATATCCCTCTAGTTCCGAGATGAGCCCGACCCACAGGCAGCTAAGGACTGGCTTGAGAAGGTGTCTGGGAGTTTTCTAGAGCTTATACAGCTTCGGTAGGACGACGTGTCGATAGCTAAGTATTCATACAGGTATACCGATCATTCCTAGTACTCGATGAATATGATTCGATCAGTGCATTAGAGATCGGACCTCTGAGGTAGGTGTGTTTAAGGAGATCCGAGCCAGCATTTGTTTCTCTATGAATTCCTACTTATGTTAGGGTGCTAGAGAAAACCATAGTGGTTGAATGTTCATTGGATGAGCGGATACAGACAGTGAATGTTAACAGTTCGAAAGCCCGAAACTGGCGTCAGTCTTAGAGACTTGAGCATGTAAAATGTTTCGAGAAGAGTAAGTGTTAAGGATAGATGAATCAGCAGGGCAGAAGACGTGGAAGTAGAGCTAGGAGAGAAGCATGATGTGGTGAACATTTTGACATGTTACAACCACATGCCTTTGTAGTCCATTGTATTCTCATGGAGCTAGAGGGAATGGGAAGAGATTAGCTGCATATGGTCAAGGAGTGTGACCCAAGGGCTCTAAGAAAGATTAGAGGTACGGTCTATGTCTACTACTAGATTCTGTATCAACAGACAATGGTATCAATCATTCCTTCCTTCCACGCATCTTTTCCCAGACCTAGAGTTTTTGGTTAAGCTGTTGACTTGGCCCACACGTCTGGACATAAATTTGGGAGGATACTTGTTAATCACACTTACGCCGATGGTGTGATCTGACCTTTGAGGGGAGAGTTTCGGTTGGAACCTCATGGTGGTAGCATCGAGGCCTTACGACATTAATTTGTTTATGGACTGGGCAACCAGAGTTCATACACAGATTAACTGTATTAGGGAAAAGGTTTTGGATTATCTATAATGTTGGGATGGGGATTTCATTGGTTGGTGAAACGGAAAACCTAGGCAGCACATGATGGAATCATGCATAAGAGGGTGCAGTTGATCACTGAGGAGTCGTCCAGACAAACCTTTTTTCCAGACTTCTCCAGAGTTTCCGCACGACGATCATCATTGACGAAGAAAGGGAAACCCTTCGTATAGTTAGAGAGATACCAGAAAAGCTTTCAAAAGATGAGGTAGAGGTTGACTAGTGTGCCCATACTGAGGCTACTGGAGGAGGGAGTTGGGTACGTGGTTTTCTGTGACGCATCACGGACAAGACTCGGGCGTTTCATGATGCGTGACCGAGTAGTGATCGTGTATGGTTCTTGACAGCTGAGATAACAATGATGGATTGAGTTCCTCCAGGAATATTACTTTGAGATGGTCTATACTCTTGGGAAGGGGAACATTGCACCTGATGCTCACAACAAGAGATCAGGCATTCATCTCCTAGGAGAGGCGACCGAGCAGCTGGTAGCGTTGCAGATATCCTTTCTGGATAGAGATAGAACAACCTTTCTACAGTATCTCATAGTCACTCCTCCACTTATTTAGCGAGTTGGGGAGGCACAATGTGGGGATGATGACTTTGAGACGTGACATGCTCAGATATCCATAGGGTAGGCACCTGATTGATTTTTCTGAAGGTGGGGAGCATGTCATTTTTTTCAGTGGATGTACCATGGTACCAGTTTCACTTTTGGAGGAAGTGTTGAGGGGGTTACACACATTCCCTCTACTGGTACATCCAGGAGTGGCGAAGATGTATCAGGACCTCAGACGACAACACTGGTGGACGGGTATGAAAAGGGTTGTAGCAGAGTTTGTATCACGGTGCCTCACTTGTCAGAAGGTGAAGGCGGAGCACCAGGTACCAACAGAAATGGTACAACCCTTAGAGGTCCTAGACTAGAAGGGGGATGTAATATTCATGTATTTTGGGATGGGTCTTCCATGTACATCCAGAGGACACGACTCTATCAGGGTGATTGTTGACTGACTCACCATGTCGGCCCACTTCTTAATAATTAGAGATCAGGGCTTAGTAGAGAGCTTGGGATGCCTCTACCTTCATGACATCATACAGCATCATGGTGTTCCATCGACTATCATCTCCGATCGAGATTCTTGTTTCACTTCCCGTCTTTAGAAGGTGTTATTGGAGGCTTTTAGAATGTATCTTCACTTAAGCACCGCCTTCCATCCTCAAACAGATGGTAAGACTTAGAGGACCATTTAGAATCTTTAGGAAATGCTATGTACATGTGTCCTTGACCTTGGTCACTACTGGGAGGATCACTTACCCTTTTTTTAGTTTGCGTACAACAAAAAATACAACTCCACCATCAGGATGGCGCCTTACAAGGAATTGTACGTCCGACCTTGCAGATCACCTCAGTGATGGACTGACCCAGGGGATTTAGCACTCAAGGGACCAGAGATGGTGCAAGATATGACAGAGAAGGTATAGATCATCCAGGAGAAGATAAAGACTGCACAGAGCAGGCAAAAGTCCTATGCCGATAGGAGACGGAGACCACTGGAGTTCGAGGATGATGACAATGTCTTCCTACGGGTCTCACCTCGACGAGGTCTAAAGATATTTGGCCGAGGCAGCAAGTTATCTCCATGATTAATTGGACCATTCCAGGTCCTCAGCAGGGTAGGCGAGGTGTCATACAGCCTGGCCCTTCCACCTCAGTTGCACAGAGTGCACGATGTTTCCCATGAATCTTAGATGAGGAGATACATGCACGACCCATCCCAAATCATCGACTACATGGTGATAGACATCGATGACATGGATACTTTAATGGAGGCCCCAGTGGAGATCGAGGATCGATATAAGCGGGTCCTATGTGGAAGGTCGATTCCTCTGGTGCGCGTTCACTGGTAGCACGGGAACGTCCAGTAGAGAACATGAGAGCTGGATCCTCAGATGCATTCTCAGTCCACTAATTTCTTTTCCTAGAGTGTTTTGTAGCTTTACTGGGATGTAAAGCCCTGAGGCGGCGGTAATGTAATGAACTAGAAATTTCAAGATTTTTTTTTAAATTCTTTGGAATTTTACGAGTCAACAATTTCTTGATGGCTCCTGATTTCGAGGCTCGGTGTGCCCAGAATAAATTTCTGATGTTTTGTTCTGGTACGTTCAGTAAACATACGTGCGCGTTTTTCTATATTTTGAACCGGTGCTCAGAATTGAAATTTGAGGACCCCGATAACTCGCAGCGCCATTGTTTGCTTAAGGGGACCTTTACCATAGTTGCATTTGGATAAGAGTGGATGTTATAAATTGGGGTTTCTAATTAAAAATTAAAGATTAAATACAAATGTGTGTGTAACACATTTTTATTTGGTGGTGGTTATTTTCTCCTAAGAGGAGTTAGAGGTGGGGCCACACCCCACATAACCTCCCATGAGAGGATAATGTGTGGTGGGGCCCACACGAACCCAAACTCTTCAACTCCCCAAGAAACCCCCCTTTAACTCTTATGATTCCAACTCCCCTCTTTTAATGTTGAATTCTTCACCTCCCAGACAAACATACCTTGAATCGAGGTAGGGGCTTATTGTTTTTAAACATGTGATTTATACCCTCGTACATGGGTGAATACATGTTGGATAATTGTTTGAGCCTCTAACACGGAGGGAACGGGCTAACGAACAATCTTGAACCCTCCTCCAATTCGTTCTTGATGTGTAGTTCGTTGGGCAACAGGTTAACGTAAGGGAAACAATGATTTGTGGTCGTCGTAGTGAAGGGTAGGACCTGAGGGGGCTGTAAGTGTAGGAAGAAGGAAAAATGGACCACCAGAATCACTCTGGTGGTCTGGAAAGAAGCGCGGCAGCGTCGGTGACTAGAGGCGGCGGCCGAAACATGCCGGATTCCAGGGGGCAGCGGCTCCCCTCGCGCGCCGCCGGTGAAAGAACGATGTTGCACCGGCCGCAGCAGCGGAGCAGAACCCACGTCCGTAGGTTCCAAGAGGCACGGGTGATGCCAACTAGCACCACCATTTTAAAAACCTAGGGGCCATGCCCCCCGAACCGCACTCGGCCAACTCTCCGAGCTGCTGTCGGCCACCGGGCCGGGTCACATGCGCGCGGTCTAGGCTGCCTGCAGTGCGGGCCGGGCCGCCTTCCGTGTGCGTCGGGCCGCCAGCCGCGCGGGTTGGGCCGCCCTCTCCGGGGCCGGGCCACAGTTTCCAGGCCGGGTTGCACCCTACCGGGCTGGACCCGGACCCGTGTCAGGTCAAACTGGTTTGGGCTGACCCCGGATGGGATGGGCTGGGTTGGACTGCACCCATACCCCCCTCTTCGGAATACTTTTGGTTTTTCCCCCATAACATGAGCTACGTACCTCTGATCGACGCACCATAAATTTCATTGGATTCCTTGTATCAGGATAGTCGTTTTGGCATATCACACTCATGGTTTTGGATATATTTGTGTATGGATGGGTTGGTTCGATTATGAAACCAACCGGGCCCTCGGAGCGGAAACGCTTATAACTCTCAGACCGGGCATCTGATTGATGCACCATCTGTCGCGTTGGGTTTCTTATGATGATACAGAACTACAGGAAACATCAAAATAGGACTTCGTGATATTTGATGTATCGAAACTTGGCTCGAGTAGCGGATACTCCCGGAATAGAGCGTGTTCTGTGCGAGAACCCTCGAGCTGGCTGCGACTGCGATGAATACTGTACTGGGATCCTACGTGGGTACAATAGCGACAACTACACTACTGAGATCCTATATGGGATCGGCAGTGAAAACTACCGTACTGGGATCCTACGTGGTTTTGGCAGTGACGATTACTATACTAGGATTCTAAGTGGGTTCATCATCGATGACTACTATACTGAGATCTTACGTGGGTTCGACAGTGAAGACTAATGTACTGAGATCCTACATGAGTATGGCATCGACGACTACTATACTAGGATCCTACGTGGGTTTGGCAGTGATGACTATTGTACTTGGGTTCAATGTGGGTTCGACAGTGACAACTACTGTACTGGGATCCAACGTGGGTTCGGCAGCGATGACTGCTGTACTGGGATCCTACGTGGGTCCGGCAGCGACGGCTGCTATACTGGGATCCTAAGTGGGTTCGGCAACAACGACTACAGTACTGGGATCTTACGTGGGTTCGGTAGTGACGACTACTGTACTGGGATCGTACATGGGTTCGGCAGCGAAGACTCATTTACTGGGATCCTATGTGGGTTCAACAACTTAGATTAATCAGTGACTACAACTGATCATCTCTATCACTATATGAAAGATGTATACCTTTGTGAGACGAGTCATGTATTTCAACCATTATCATCTTGTGATTGAACATACTTCCTATATGGAAAGGGCTGCGACTGGTCTCCAGAGTTAGACCCCAACTGAGATTGATAACTTAGGTATATGTATGTCCATATATATAAGTAGGGTTGGTTGATACTACGTGTTTGTTTCAGTCTACTTTGGTTTATCCATTGTGGATTTTGTGAGACCTTGCTTGTCTCAGGGTCCCTACTAAGTATCATTATACTCACCCCTACACGGGCTATGCACCTACCTCGTTGTGTTGGATGCATTTGATGGACAACTCTGACGGAGGCAGAGAGTGCCACGATTGGATAGTCCCCAGAGGTGGACCTTGCGACGAGTCAGCACACGGAGGAGACAGACGGATGTGAGTGCTGAGGTGGCCATCTGTACCTACCCTTTAGGTAGGAACCCTGGAGGATGATCCAAGAGCTACTCTTTACATTCAGCTGTTTGTCCCTTTTCTACTTGTACTTGTTGTTCAATTGGGTTTTTATACTGGCCCATTTACTTTCCAACACAGTCCTTTGTATTTAGTTTTACTTAGTGTTTACTTCATGTTGCATACTTTGTTGTGTTTGTTTAGTTTTATAAAGGCAATGCCTTCCCATCTTAGGGATTTACTCCATTGTTGGTAGTCTCCAGCCCCTGGACTATGGAAGGCGGGCTTGGGGTAGTCACGGCACGGGCCCCGAGGACGGGTCATGACACTAATTCTCAAATTTTTTTATTTATTATTTTGTTATTATAGAAAAAGATGGACAAAATAAATAGCAACACTATTGAGTATAAAACTATTTATTTTGCATATATATTATTATCAATTCAATGGATTTCATAAAAATTTTCAATATAATATCATATTTAATTTATTGAATATTTATTAGGATTGAAATTCAAATAAAGCCCAATTGGGAGATTAATCTTCCAAATCTAATCGTAAATATAAAGTTCATACATAAAAAACATTTAAAAATGTTATATAGGATTTCATAACCATAATATATGAAACCATTCCCATATTATTAATTATAATATAGTATGTCTTTAATAAATCAAGGATAATGATATGTTATGTGATATTTATATGTGAATGACTTGGAAACAATTTTATAGTTTATGAAGTGATAATAAAATCATCATATGTATTGTTGAAGGTCGAGGGTGTGAAGATTCTACAATATAAAAATTGTGAAAATATCATTAGGATATGTTTATAAATAATATTAGGTTAAATTAGGTGTTATATTGTATTAATAAATTAAAATTTTTATTTCGACATATTGCCCTCTTGAAATTTTATCTTCTATTGTCAGGTAAGAGCATGTGGTAATTTTATATTTGATGTGACACAAATCACCAAATTGAATACAAATAAATCATTATACAGATACATGATTTTTTTATAATGTTTATATCCAAGGGATAATCCCAAAGTTTGTGGGTTATTCGCATATATATAGTATTATACACAATAACATGTCCATAAATATAGATTTTTATTCTTATAAAAAATGTAAAATTTCTCACAACTCCAAAATTCATTAATTTTTATCAGATTCCAAATAATACAACTTTACACTAAAATAAAAGAATAATTCTATGTTTTAATTTAATACAATGAGTTTTTGAATATTCATATCATATCTCCATTTACACAGAGATGTTTCCATTCTGTTATAGTTGGAACTAAATCATTATTGTGAATACTGATGTGTCAATATTAACTTTATTAATCTTCATTCGGTCATCACAATATCATTTAATTCTAGGTGATATTTTCTCACCAAACGTGAATACATGCACCTATTTCAATAAAAATTTATAACTCATAAATAGATGTTGTTAGATATATTTTTTAATGGAAAATATTTTATGATCATCATGAATTCACATCCACCTCGATCTTTAAAAGGATCCACCATAATGGTCAAAGCATTTTTAGAATTCCATTATCAACCCAATGACTTCTTTTCAAATTTATACAACATTTAATTTAAAATAACCCACTTATTATATCATTATTGATACCCATATAAACAAAAATATGGTTTTATATCAAATACACCATCATCACTTTTGATATAAATGATGTTCATCTCACTAAACTACATCACGTGGTCCCCATGTTTTTTATTATATATTCTCTCTCTTTATGTTTTCATTTATTTATAGAACCACCATATTATTGTATATAGTTTAAATATTTAATTTCTTATCTTGAATTAATTTCCTACACTCTTAATTAATTTAAATTTTTTTTGTATGTGGAATGGTTCCAACGATCTCATATAGATTTTACCACTAAAATTATTACCTCTTTTATATTTAATTGTGTTCAAATTATATTATCTCCCATTTCATTTTTTTATCAATAAATTGATAAGAGATAATTGAAATGCTTTTAAATTTCATTTATTACATTAAATATTCATCTCATAATATCTTATTGAAATCTATTACCAATCATTCTATTTAGATTTAGGATAATTTATAAAAAATTCAGAATTGAAGTTTCAGTCATATGCTTGATAGCGAATATATTTTGAAAATTCCACTTATTCTAACATAAAATAATATCAAAAAATACCCCCATTAAAATTATTGAAAAATAATATCATTATTTATTATTTTAAGGGAATATAATTAATAGGAAAAATTTCTTGTGTTTTCTATGATGGTTTATTCAGAACTGACCATGGTATGACGAATTTAAGTCATCTATGAAAATATTCACATCTAACCCAACTAAGACTCATCATGAGTAAAAATATTATCCGTCATTATTAGAAAAAAAATATTATCTCATTATTATTTTTATTTCATTCATCATTTCTTGATTTTACTATAATGAACTTCATCTTTCCAAATTTTGATTTTTAAATAATTTTCCTCAGCATTATTATTAATTAAATATGCTATAATTTGAATTTTTTTCAAAAATTATATAATTTATAAGAAGTATTACAAATATAAATTTGGATTTTATATAAATGTATTCTATTTTGAAACCTGATATTTTATAGACATAAAAAAATCAAAAAAAGTATATATTCCATTATTGTCCACTCATCATGATACCAAGATCACCTAATATGGAATATAGTTATTGTATAAAAATTATTTTTTCTACAATAGTAAATTAATTTTAAATAGAATCATAGTGTATTATTTATTAGAAATTTAATTATATACTTCATTTTTCATCTAGCTGAAATCTAAATTATTCACTAAGAACAAATGTCTAGGGAAGGAAATTCTTTGGAAGATGATGTTTTTAAAACGTAAAAAATATCATTTAAACAATAATAGTTCATTTATTATAGATGAAATTCATATTTATGTCACTCCTCAACCATTGTAACATCGGTATCTCTAGATTACATATTTTAATTCATTGGTACTCAAAGAATCATGATTATTACACATTGAATTATGATGTGTACACAAATAATTAATGAGGAATACATTTAGGTAAAAGGAATGTTATATGTTATGTGAATCATCTCAGATAATGGTTATATAATAGTAGATAATATATTCAAATCAATTTAATCTTTAGGAAGATGCTTATATAGAATTCTATATTAGGTTAATTGTTATCTCTAGACCTTACAATATAGATTTGTAATTTATTATCACAATATGTATTCTAAACAAATAATATAATTCTCAAATAATCTAAAACCAACATAATACAATTTTTTAAATTTATCAAAAAACCTTTATATTATTGTTTCAAATCCCATAAACAATTATAATATATTTATAAACTCAATTTAGAGTATCTTTAGGAAAGATCGCTTCTATTTTAACTCATTCATCAAATTGTTACTCAAAATAATCGTCCATAAAAATAATCAAGGATGTAATTTAAAACATTAAAACTGACATTTCATTCTAAATATATGGTCTAAAATCTTCTTATGAATCTAGAAGGACCCCAAATACTTATTACTTGATATATATTAATGGAAAAATAACAACATTACTAGCCATTTATTTTAAGATTATAGTTTCAATATGTAATTTGATAAATTCTTATCTATTTTACATAAAAAAAACATAATCCAAATATTATGTATTGGATAATTCACATAAAATCAATTGAATGTTTAATTATCCCGATGATGATATGTAAATCCAAAATTTCCCTTACATTTCCATGAATAGAAAATTGTTCCCATATCAAATTTTCTTAACCCCATATAATGGAATATTATTTATCCTTCATTGTTTGGATATATACTTTCTAAACCATTAATTAATGATCATTTATGGCCTACATATTGTTATTAATTATTTTATAAAAAAACACACTTCAAAATACATCATTGGACTATCTACTCAATAAATTATTAATAAAAAGAAATTATATGTATAAAAATATCCCAATAGAAGTTTACTTCAAATATCCCCCTTAATGATAATAAATAAATATACGGAAAATATTCTCTATTCAATCCATATATTCAAGGGAAGGCCAACACATTCATTTAAAATACATATGATGAAAAAAATTCTTCAATAGAAATTATATTCATTTATTATTAGAATAATTGAATAACAAAACTAAATTATATATATAATTTGGAGAGTCAACAATTATTATAAATAGGTTTTCTTGGTTTAAAAAATATTATATTACCATATAAATATTTTTATTCATTTTATATTAAATATTTTTAGTATATAACATTACACTTGTTTTAGGTTTTATAAATATAATTTCTATCTATTTCAATAATTAGATCTCAAAATCTAAAACTATAGAAATATTCCTATTGAAATTATAAATGTCTTATGAATTTTTATATAAAAACACTGATTTTAAATATTTGAAAAATATATAGAATAACATGATATGAAATGAAGTATCATTACCAAACATTAGTGTTTAATTGCGATATCTAGATCATGGGGATTAATTGAAATTAGTAAACCACAAATAGCTTCATATTTTATAAATACAACTCAAGGGATAAATTTTAAAACCTCTTCAACATGTAAATAAAATAAAATTATTCATTTACACCTAATATGAGATGATATATATTGAAAATTGGAAATAAATTCAAGGTAAAATTTAAATTCGCTATTATGGGAAACTGACTTTGGGTTTTACCTTCTATTCCATCTCTGTTTCATATCCATAAAAAAAGTAATGATTATGAAAATAATCAATTTTTCCATAATCATATAACTAAGGTTGATACTAAAATCAAAACTCAGTAATTAAATTCACTAAGGGACTAAAATTACTTTATTGTTCCTTGGTTCTATTTTTTTAGATTTCAGATACTTTTCTCATTTTGGTTTTATAGATTACTCCTTTCGGTATAACATAACAACTATAATAATATTTTTCATTTTTCAATTATATATTGAAATATTTTTTAAAATCTATATATCTTATTTTTTAGCTCTAAGTTATCATTTAACTTTTTTAATAACCAATAAGTCAGACGATCTTCCTTCCATTTCTAGGTGGAATTTTTCTTAACTTTAAATATTTTGAACATGAGGCCACTACTAATTTTACTTTGTTAAATTTATATTAATAATTTCATATAATATTTTCAATAATTTAAATGAGTGTGTCCAACTATATTGACCCTTCCACACATTATTTTATGAGCACTCATGTTACCATTTTTTGGGTATCATCTCAACTATTTTATTATAAATTCTTCCCTCCAATACATTATTTTTCTTCAACTCCTTAACTAAAAACCATTTATCTAAATGATTACTTCCATCATCATTGATGTTCATACCCATTAATTATTATCCAAGATGTTTCCACTACTACCATAGTAAAAGTATGTTTTATTCACCATTATGAAATAATTATTACAATATCCCACTAATGAATAACTAAAATGACATTTCCTAGTATATATCATCTCATTTTTACTAATTATGTTAGTATATGGTACATTTTTTATTTCTTATATAGTTTTGAAATTCTCTTAAAAATAGTATTACAACATTTTCAAGTTGGAATATACTCACACAAAACATATGTGTGGCCATATATGTTAATGTGCTGACAGAACATCACATGGATCTAAAATCAGTTACTCATATTAATGTTCATTATGTTCTATTACTTTTTTTAAAGAGGATTCATTTTCTATTATATATATACTATAATATATAGAGGTGATTGAATATAAACTATGTATGTAATATTCATGATAATATCCATATTATCAACTTATTTAGTTTATATCACTATGTCCCATTAATTCAAAGATGGAAAATTCATCACTACAAATAGCATATCGTTCATATTATTTTATGTGTTACATTCCATTAATATATCGTTGGTAACAAAATTGGACTGTATTCAGGGATTAAAATAATTCCATATAGTTTATTCTAGGTATGCACATCTGTGGGGATTCATGATTCTAGAGATTATGAGATACAATGACATTCCTTCCATGGACTGCTCAACTATATTTTAATATTGAATTTATTTCTAGAAGTGACATATGTTATTCACATCAATGGAAGGACATATTTCCATGATGAATAAAAAGATGGAATTTTTAGTATGTATAAATAGTGTATGACTAATTAGGATTGAGATGACTATTAAATAAATTTGGGAATTGATCTTTAAAAATAATTGGCCGCATCCCCAAGACATTTCGTCTAATCATGCATCTCTATTACAATATTTTACCACAAAACATCACAATACATCCCCCTAATGAATGAGTTTACGTGACGATAGACATTATGTTTGGTGTAGAACTCATACTAATACCGTTTTTATGTGGTTCTTGTCGAACTAAATCATATCAAAGAGAAATTTGAGGACATTACGAAGAATGTTTTTATAAAGAAATGTATATCATCATGGGGTTATTCTATTTTGTTCTCCAGGAAGGTGGATGGTATCCTTTAACTATATCTTTATTTCTGAACGCTAAAACATATAATAGTGAAAATTAAATATCCCATTCTGAGGATCAATGAAAATTTAGTTCTGTTATATGGAGCTTGTTGGCTCTACATATATATCTTTGAACATGTTGTCATCGACAATTAGTTAGAGTGGAGGAAATCAAACTAATGGAGTTTCATAGAATCTATTTATTGTACGGGTATTAGGTGATGTGAATTGTTTTTTCAAAAGAACCATTACTGTTCATGTCCATCAATAAAAATATTTTCACCAATATCAAGTCAATTTCATCATTATTCTTGTTAATGATATGATCATATACACATTAACACTTGATAAAAATGAAATATTCCTTTAGATAATCCTAATTACATGTAGATCAAATAATGTTTATGGAATGTTATGTAATATTATCCTCTAGATTCATGAGGTAAAGTTCAGGGGTTATGTGATGTCTTACATGGGTATATCTACGGAACCATATAAATTATTGTTCATGTAATGGCCCGGACTTCTCTGGTCCATTCCTTAGTGAAAATGTGGTGACGGAGGTGTTCCGGGAGGCCAAGGTGCTTTGGTATACGTTTGGGTGGACTTTGAAGGAATGATAAAGGGTTATGGTCTTCGCACAGTTGGTGCACGGTTTTCCTAAACCGTGTGGCCAAACCGTGCAAGGTTGGTGTTGGAGGCAGTTGCTAATGCAGGGTTAGCACACGGTTTGTATAACCGTGCGGACTAACCGTGCGAGGAGTGTTGGGTGAGGCTTAAGCTGATGCACGATTAGTGCATGGTTTGTTAAACTGTGTGGACTAACCGTGTAGGAACTTAATGTGAGATTCTAAAATTGTGGATCTGAACTCATTTGCCTATAAATGGTTCATTTAAGCCCCTAGGTGACCATAACTCGGTATTACCCATCATTGGAGGTATAAGAACCTCCCCCAAGCATTTTTAGGCGATTCGGAGGCTTATCTTTCCAAATCGAAGCTGGTTTCTCGAGGTATAAGATCCATCTGTTCGGTTTCATAGATCTACCTAGATCTTCTCCCCCTATTCTCTTGGGATCATAGATCTACGCCAGTTATGGGTAGATCTAAGTGTGTGGATGTCGATTATGATGAGCTTTGGCCTTGGATGTATTAAGAGAAGAGGTCTAGGGAGGATCAATGGTAAATCGGCCTTGTCATCATGGGTTTTCATCGACCGTTGTGGTTTCCATCAAAACTGTGGAGGTAGGGGATTTGTGGCTTCTCTAATTGTTTATGTGAAATCGTAGAGTTATCATGATTTAGCCCTTTGGATCACGATGGAATTGACCTAATTAAATACATGAACCAGATTAAAAGAATTGGTTTGATCACATTTTATTTATTTGTACAATGATAACGGTTCACCTCTTGATTCTCTAGATAGTGTGATATATATTCCTTTCTTGTTAGAATGTTTCTCTTGATGAAATTGATAATGAACATAAAGCAAGTTGTAATTGATAATTAAATGGCTAAAGATAAAGAGACATGCAAATGAATCTGGTTGTTGTTATTGTGTATGTTGTTCCAAATTGATGTTCATCAAATTGATGCTGATGTATGTGATAAATTCAGTTGGTTGGTAAACCTGAAATATTTTGGTGCTTGTTGTTTGAAGTCTAGATGCCTTGCTAAAGGTCCAAGAGCCCAAATTGATGTGATTTTTATTTTTTCCAACTGCTTGTGAGGTGATGTGATTATGGATGGGTGTTGTGATATGTAGGGGCATGAAGGCCTTGTGGTTGTGGCAGCATATGACGCCTAGAGTGGCGAGATGCATCGGTTTATGCAGGTGGGTGTTAGGGAGGACACCAGGGATGATGGAATGGGATGGATGTGGTTGTCAAATGCTTCTAGATTCTTTGGTGGTATATCTTATTTTCATTTCCCCACTGCTCCAGGCAGCAGGTCTTGCTTACCCTTCTTCTAAAAGGGGCGAAGACACACGGGGTATTCCACGTGCTTTCTGTGTTTTGCCTATCTAGGGATAATGGGTCTACGCTCTTGCTATAGGCATCACAGACTCGACGTGTAGTACATCTACGCACTGTGTTGATCCCCTTGTGTTTAGAAGCATAAGATGCTTTTCTAGAGTTCCTGTGAATATGGGAATGTAATTCTGTAATGAATGTTTGAATAATTGAAGTTAACCCATGGAGATGAAGATGCTGGGAAATAATGATGAAGTTGTAACTTTGAAGGAATATTTGACATTGCATGTGATGTTGATGAGTTTAATGTGGTTTTGTTCATGGTTAATTAATGTGTAATGAATTAATAAACGTAAAGATGAATTGATGAAAATGGGGATGAAGTAATCTAATGAATTTTTTTAATTGGTTGTGTGATTATATGTACCTAGTCTTATAAATAGCTTCCCAGAGTCCTAGAGATGTAAGATGTAGTTGAAACTAAGACTAGGTTATTCCCATAGTGTGGTTGTGAGTTATAATATATTTGGTACTTTTTGTGTTTCTATACACAACTCCACCCTGTCAGTAAGTGCAACTGACACCCTAGGGATTCTAAGCTTTGGGGGGTGTTTTCCCAAACATTCTGGTGTGATGATGAATAGATGACTACACCCTTTGACCCATGTCTCATCTCTTGGTAGATACTAGATCCATTAGGCACAATGGATAGTTTTCCCCATATATGTGTATAGAGGTCTATAATGGCTTTTGGTTATTCACACACATATATTCTGGATATAGTATCCTATGGGCTACTATAGGTGTAACATGTATAGGTTGTGATGGCTAGAGAATCCTTACTCGGTGTATGGGCTGTAATGGCTTGAGGTAAAATACCTGATGTATGATACATGTTATGTGAGCTGTGGTGGATCCCAGAAACTACCTGGTTACTTTTGGTTGTGAGGATGGCGTGGTGCTTCACCCAGGTGTCTGCGGGCAAGCCATTGTGGTAAACATGGTGCAGATTGTAGAGCTTATCACAGGTGTGTGCAGGAAATACTTTGCATAGATATGCACAAGACGTATGTCATTGGGGAAAAGTGGAAAACCTGTGGGGAAGTAGTAGTGGGGTACCATTGAAATTCATTATTATGTGATATATTCTTTTATGCGTTACTTGGTGAGAGTAACCATGGTGAGGTTGGGAACATAGTATACATGTTTAGGTGCCGAGTTAGTTTCACTTTTTGTTCACTATTCTTTAGCATGCTTTCTTTACCTTTGCATGAGAGGATTCGGGGAGGATCTTACCGAGTATACTGTTATACTCACCCTATGTTTATATAAAATGTTTTTCAGGTCACCTGGAGAAGGTTGGAGATCAAGCTTGCTAGTACTAGCTTGTGGTTGGAGGAGCTGTTTGGGCTTGTGGTCACTATCGTTTTACTTTATTTTGGGTACCTATTGTTTTCCTTCTCATTTGTGGTACTTTTTCATGGCATTTCCTATATGTTCTTGGCTTTCTTTTAGATTTCAGTTCTGAGTTGGAGTTGGTTGATTTCTATCTTATCTCTCTCTTCCACATGTGTTCTATTAGAGGGTAATGCCTCCCGTTTTAGTGTTTATTATACCCTCGGTTCTAGTCACCAACTCAGGGCCTTCTGGAGGCGGGACTCGGGGGGTCATTATCTCCCTTTTCACATTTCCGGCCCATGAGGGGTACACATTGTGGGGAGGGAGTCGTGACAGAGTGGTATCCAAGGAAGGTTGAGATATAGGATGGAGTTTGGAGTTAGGCATAGGTTTGGGTGCATGGGTTGGTAGGGAAACATTTTCATTCACGTTTAGAAAGTGAGGTAAACACTAGAGACTTGCTGAGACATAGGCATTTAGGTCCCCCTATGATCTTATGTATGGACCTTTAAGTTTACAATTTCTACTAAAAAGGGTGATAGGGGTTCCCGAGTAGAGACCTAGGGAAGGATCATGCATCATTATTCTTTGTGCCTGTGTTTGAATGGGTAGACCTTTGGATAGGTTAACCTAAAAAATTAAAAGAAAACTATTAATTAATAAATATTGAGTCTTCCATATTCCAGGATTAGGAGCTCTAAGTGTTTGTTATTTTGCAGGTATGTCTCCAGGTCGATGTCCTTGTCAAGTTTGCATAGAAGATTTCCAACAGGCTGTTCCAACAGGACACCATAGGGTATAGGTTTACAACGACAACACATGGAGGAAAAAATATGAGAGTTTCAGTGCAAGAGTCTATAGAAGTATGAGGGATCTGTTTTAGTTGCAGTCAAAGAAAACTAGTTGGAGGAGTTCAAGATAGGATTCAGTTTGATCCGGGCTCAGAAGGAGCACTGGGTGTCCTTAGCTGTGATGATGCTACGTGGAGCAGCAAGGCAGTGGTGGTTCTTGTTCCCCAGGGATCATGAGGAGTCAGTGATCTAATGGAAGGTGTTCCGAGATATGTTCAGAGTCGAGTTCCTTTCATCGACTACAAAGGCGTCTAGTGGCCAGGATATTCTTACCCTTCGACAGGGGAGCTCCACTATTCGAGAGTTTGGAATCATTTTTTGGAACATTTTACGGTATGCATTGGACTTGTTACTAGATGAGGAGGCCAGGGCGAGGCATGTTGAGGAGGCTTTGCATCCAGAGATCCAACACCAGGTCACCCCATTTACACTGAAGAAATATCTCGAGGTGCTATCAAGAGCATAGGTTGTCAAGAGGACATTTTCTAGGACTGTATCATCACGAGAGGGGAATCTTCATGATTCCTCATGAAGTAAGGCTGTGGTTTGGGGTTCTCAGTTTTCAGGGCAGAAGAGTTTCTATTAAGCTTGGCTTATGTCCCATCCCTTCACACATCATTTCTTCGAAGGTAGAAACACTCAGGACAATTACAAGGGATCATGTGCTTGTTTTTCTTGTGGTGGTCATGGTCATCAGCAGCAGGAGTGCCAGACCATTTAGAGCAGTCATCGTGCACCAGGTGTTACACTCCAAGTTCCTCCATTGAGGCATTTTCTTCCAAGGAATCAGCAGCCAGTTGCACCGGCTTTAGATCTACAGAGGGTAGATGGGGTAGGAAATGAATAGACCCATGACGCTCCCCATCCACAGAGAGCAGAGCGCACCTGAGGTGGTGGTCGTCATGAGGGTCAGAGATGCTGTGGAGTAGTTCGTGGTCAGCATCATGCTCTAGCGTTGCCAGCACCAGACGTGCCAGATTCCGTTAGAGGTACCCTTTACATGTTTTATACCATGGTGTATGCCTTGTTTGATTCAGGAGAGACACACTCCTTTATATCACTTACCCTTGTCCATGATTTGGGACTTTCTGTGGAGTGGCTTCTAGTTCCCTAGGAGTTGACTATGCTAGTTGGAGGTCGAGCTAGCTTATTTGAAGTATATAGAGACTGTGAGCTAGTGTTGGGGCAACACTACTCTTGGGAATATTTCCTATTCTTATGGATAGAACAATATGATGTCATCCATGGCATTGATTGGTTTTATTCAGTGTAGGATATTGTATATTTCTTCAGGAAGAAGCTCGTTTTATTTGGTGTGAAAGGAGAGATGGTTGTGTTTTTTGGTGAGTGAGACCCTAGGATGGGTCATAGGAACATTTCATCCTTATCAACCATGGCGGCTGAGATGATGCAGAGTTCTTCAGAGGGTTAGTGGTTGGAATTTCCTAGGGTTGAGGAGGAGTACCCTGATGTCTTTTCAGAATAGGTTGTAGCCTTACCCCCTTGACGAGAGATCGAGTTCGGGATCGAGCTACAGCCAGGAGCGTCTCCTATCTCTATGTATTCATATAGGATGGCCCATTCTGAGTTACGAGAGATGTGTATAAAACATGATGGTTTGTTGCAGTGTGGTTTCGTTCGGCCAAGTGTGTCACCATGGGGTGCACCGGCTTTTTTCGTGAAGAAGGGCGATGATAGTTTGTAGTTGTGTGTCGATTATTGTCGCTTAAACAAAGTTACAGTAAAGAATTGCTATCCTCTTCTGTGGATTGATGACTTATTTGATCAACTGAAGGGTTAAAGTTGGTTCTCATAGATTGACATGTGGTCAGGATATCATCAGATGCTTGTGTAGGATGAGGAAATCTCGAATACCACTTCATGTTGTCGTCATGGGCCTTATGGGTTTGTTGTAATGTCGTTTGGTGTGACAAATGAAACAGCTGTGTTCATGGGTTTGATGAATGCTATGTTCCGTGAGTTCCTGGACAAGTTTGTGGTAGATTTCATCTAAAACATCCTTATGTATTCCACATCTGAAGATGATCATGCAGAGCATCTACGATCCGTTTTGGGAGTTCTTCGCCGACATCAACTGTTCGGGAAGTTGTCGAAGTGTGAGTTTTGGGCTCAAGAAGTCCTTTTCTTGGGGAATGTTGTGTCCCAACAGGGAGTATTTTTGGGTCCATTTAATATTGAATCATTCGTGTCTTGGGCCTCCCCCAAGACAGTGTCAGAGGTGTGATGTTTCCTTGGTCTCGCAGACTGCTACAGGAGGATCATAGCCGATTTCTCACAGTTTGTGACTCCTCTAGCAGCTTTGACTAGGAAATATCATTCATTCATATGGACTGATCAGTGTCAGGAAGCATTTGAGTATCTAAAGGAGAATTTAGTAATTGCTCCATTCCTTTGTCTTCCAGGTGAAGGAGTTCAGTTTGATGTCTTCTGCGATGCTTCACATTTGGGGTTAGGCTGTTTTCTTATGCAACAGAGGTCAGTAATTTCTTAAGGGTCTTAGAAGTTTTGTCCCCTTGAACGCACCTATGCCACCCATGATATTGATTTGGCAATCGTGGTGTTTTCTCTAAAGTGGTGGATACATTACCTCATTGGTGAACACTTTGTGGTTTTCAGTGATCATAAGAGTTTGAGGTATGTTTTCTACCATCATGAATTGAACTTACGACAATGTAGATGGATGGGCTTCTTAAAAGAATACGACTTAAAAATATCGTAAACACCTGGAAAAGGGAATTTTGTAGCTCATGCACTAAGCCGAAAGTCACGCAGTGATACTGTGCATGAATCTGGTGATTCATGGAGAGTAATGGAAGAACTGTCAGCATTGCGTCTTGTTATGGGAGAATTTGAGGGTAGAGGATGTATTTTTCAGATGACAGTACTGTCAACCCTGTTGCAGAAGGAGGAAGAGTCCTAGTTGGGGGATCTTGAGATGGAGGTCAAGAGAGACCGAGTTGTTTGTGGTGAGGCCCTGATGGTTGGTCTGAGGATAAACAACACAGAGTGTTGTATCATGGGAGGCTTTTTGTTCCCTTGGAGATAAGCGAGAAGGTCCTCAGAGAGTTCCATGGTTCTCCATTAGCGGTGCATCCTGGTGTGACAATGATTTAACAATCCTTGAGGAGTCAGTTTTTGCGGCCTAGGCTGAAGGGTGTGGTTGCAGAGTTTGTGTCTCAAAGTTTAGTCTTCCAGAAGGTGAAAGCCGAACACCATGTTCCTGGTGGTCTTCTCCAACCATTATAGATTCCTCAGTGGAAGCGGGAGGACATCTAAATGAACATTGATATAGGTTTACCTCATGATCCTGGAGGAAATGATGCTATTTGGGTGGTAGTGGATATCATAACAAAATTAGACCACTTCATAGCAATCAAGGAGTCTAGATCAGGGAAGGTTTTGTCGAGTTAGTATCTAGAAGAGGTGGTGAGACTTCATGGAGTCCCAAGTAGGATAATTTATGATCGAGATCCTCATTTTACCTCCATGGTGTGGAGAGGTATCCAACATGATTTTGGATCTCAACTATTCCTTATCACTTCTTTTCATCCTCAAACAGATGGTCAGACAGAGCGAACTATCCAGACTCTTAAAGACATGTTGCGCTCTTGTGTTCTTGATTTTGGAGGTTCATGGATGAGGCACTTACCCATGGTGGAGTTCGCTTATAATAATATTTTTTCACTCCACCATCGGTATGGCGTCGTTTGAAGCCTTGTATGGTCGGCCTTGTTATTCTCCATTGTGCTGGACTGGGGTCGGAGAATCAGCAATTCTCAGACCGAAACTAGTGAAGAATAAAGTAGAGATGATTTAGGAGATTCGTGAGAGGATGAAGACAACACAAGATCGTCAGAAATCATATTTCGATCAAAGAAGGAGGACCCCAGAGTTTAATGTTGGAGATCATGTGTTTCTGAAGGTGACTCCCTGTCATGGGAAGTGAAGGATTTGTCGTGGGAGTTAGCTTTCTCCCTGTTTTGTTGGACCTTTCTAGGTGTTAGCTCATGTTGGAGTTGTGGCATATCGAGTAGCGCATCCCCCTCAGATGAGTCAGATACATGATGTTTTCTTTGTATCACAGCTACATTGTTATCTTCATGACGACTCCCACATCATCAAATGGGGAGAGATCGATGTCAATGATGATGCCACCTTTGATGAGAAACCGGTAGATATCCAAGACCACAAGTAGAAGGCGTTGCGCGGGCATTCCATCCCCTTAGTTCATGTATTGTGGCGACACAGTGGCATGGATGAGAGTACCTAGGAATGTGAATCATAGATACGTGCCTAGTACCCAGAGTTTATTGATGTTTAACTCTTTCCATGTATCATTGTAGTTGATGTGGTTTTGGAACATTCATGTTTATGAGATGGAACCCATTGTTGCTTTGGTGGCTTTCTCTCTTTTGAGAGGTATATCAGTGGGTGGTTGTTCAGACCCTGTTTTGTTTTCTCGTTAGGTGGGATATGGATTCTCGCGGATGACAATGTTTTGAGAGGTATCTGATGTAATGGACTGGACCTCTCCGGTCCATTCCATTGTGAAAATGTTGTGATGAAGGTGTTCCTGGAGGACAAGGCGACTTTTTTTACTTTTTCGTGGAATTTTATATAATGCTAAAGGATTATGGTCTTCTCACGGTTGGCGCATGGCTTGCATAAACCATGCGGACAAACCGTGAAAGGTTGGTTTTGGAGGCTGTGGATAAGGCACGGTTAGCGCATGGTTTGTCTAACCATGCGGACTAACCGTGAGAGGAGTGTTGGGTGAGGCAGAAGTTGATGCATTCTTAGCATACAGTTTGTTAAACCGTGCTAACTAACTGTGTGGGCACTTAATGTTTGATCCTAAAATTGTGGATCTGAACTCATTTTCCACTATGGTTTGTTAAATCTCCTAAGCGGCCATAACTCGGGATTACCCTTCCTTGGAGGTAGAAGAACCTCTCCCAATCATTTTGGAGGTGATCCGGAGGCTTCTCTTTATGAATCGAAGCTAGTTTCTCGAGGTATATGATCCTTTTGTTTGGTTTCTTAGATCTACCTAGATCTGCTCCCCCTCTTCTTTCGGGATCTTAGATCTACTCCTGTTATGGGTAGATCTATGTGTGTGGATGTCGATTCTGAGGATTTTTTATAAAGAACCGACCATAAACCTTACTTAATACTGAATTAAATGAATAATTCACATAGAGTATCTTTTCAGGTTTTATAGTTTTAGGGAGTTAGGCCATAAATGTTACATATCAAAAGATTACAATGTAGAAACTTCAACCTAGTATCCATTTTTTTTACAAAGCATGAACTCTTGAAAAAAAGAGCCATGTCTAGTTCCATTTTTTAGACGGCATGACTTTTCCTTGATCCCATCCTTGACCATATTCCACATTATGTCCTGTGAAAAACATTTCAAAAACTTGGGATGAGCATAAAAAGCTCAGTAAAAGATACACAAAGAATTAAAACGATTAGTTTTTTCAAAACAACATGTAAACCATGAATACTTTAACAAAAGTAATACTTTTCACCTTTATGAAGTAGTAAATACTCTTCACTGAATAAAAGATAATTACTTACCTTCTTGTAACCAAAAGATTACCATAAACCCATATAAAGAATACATAATATATAAATGTAACTTGGGACGTAAACATACTTAATGTAATAACCATACAGTCGACTTCCACGCATATCACTAAATGGAATAGCAATACGGCCGACTTACATACCCAATGCATTGGATTTTATAACGTAACCACCTGTCCTGGTATTCACGACACCACCTGTCATTTGGTTAATCACATATCCACCTGTCCTGGTATTCACGGAACCACACGTTATTCCATTAATCACGTAACCACCCGTCAAATTTCCAAGTACCATTATAAAATCATAGCACATAAAATATTTCAAATATAAAGGAAAGAAAACATTTCCACATTTCAATGACAATATATCACTTAAATATATTGACATAACAAATCCATTTTCAAAACCATTTTCAATACCAAAAATACGTAAAAGTGTATAAGGTATTTATTTTCTTTTAAAAACATTATGGCTTGTTGAGGAATCCAATGATCAAATAATACTCACGACAGTGGAAAATGACATTGTCACCGCGTACATTAAAAAAACATTCCTATTTGTTGTTTAGTAAAACTTTTTGTAGAAAAATATTCCCTTTGAAAATTCAAGTGTATTTATACAACGTATAAAATAAAGTCATGTATTAAAACAAAATATGCCTCAATTAAAAGAGATTGAGACGAAGTTGCTTACCTCGTGTCCGACTTGACCCGTTCGTTCTTTAATATCATGAATAATAAACTAATGTTAATTTCTACTTTCTTAAGAACATTTTTCAAGTTTATTATTCCTTTTATATCACTTATTACCATGTTATATATATATTATGTAGTCATTTAAGTTAATAATGTTCATTTTGTTGATATTTGGTACTTGAGTAAAAAATGAACACCTTATATTTACAGGTTGTCCATGTGGTCAATAATTCATTATATCCAGAATAAATTCATCATTTTGATATCATATATATCATATATATCCAGTATATACATTTATATAAAATAGTACATAACATTCGGTGGTAACAAATGAAATGCACCGTTCATGGAGTTGGTATGCCGAACGTACGCATGAACACTACTTTCATTTCTATTTATTATTTAAATTGAAATAAAACATAATGATAAATATGTATATTATAATTCCATTATAATATCATATATAATATCATTAACTCCAGCCTTTATACATCCCACATAAGGCATTAACGAATCACATCACTTTGAGGGGGCGGTAGTCCGTGCTTCCTCAAATGAGATTATCGTATTTACCCACTATGGAAACAATAATGGTGTGAAATAAATCGGAAGTAAAGAAGCATATATAAATCATAAACATAATATATATCATATATAAATACATTTACATCATAATCTCCACCATGAGAGGCGGTAATATGTAATTGAACGATCATTGTTTTGTGAGGCGTTAGTTTTCCATCCACGAAAACATTATGTTCTTCACCAATTAGATGGAGGTGTGTGTAAGTGTAGTTCGAATCCATCTCATAAAAACATCCTAGTATATTGAGGATACTGTTTTTGTTACAAAATAAAGGAAATAAAAAGATTTTAGAGGTTGGAGATGTAAAGTAAAAGAAAACTATTTTAGGGAAACTGTTACCTTTAATTGGGTAACTTCCTTTGGTTTGAACCAAAAGGACTCCTTGAAGTTCCTTCTGCCTAATGTAAGTCTTTTAAGAGGAGGATATGAATGTAGGGAGACTAATTGGCAGAGGTTGGATGAGCCAAATTACTTGAGAGGCATGAGGAATTGCATTGAAGTGGTATCCTTTTATAAGGGAGAGGAAGTGCTCTTTAGGAAAGTGTGAAACTATTATTTTATTATATAATGATATTCGATTTATAATGGGCCAAAACTCATTATAGTCGAAGATAAGATGATTCATGGTCGATATAAAATAATCCAATAAGAATTAGACATGTTTCAGATAATATTTAATCATTACGATTTTATTTATTTTAATCATTTATTAATGAGGTAAAGACTGCATCATTATTGTTTCGTAAATAATTTAATTTATTCGATGTCTAAAAATTATAAAAAAATTAATATCATGTAGGAAATATTTTTATATTTCCAATTAATATTTATAGTCTAAAATAGAACTAATATATCACCATATAAAAATTATTTACTAAATGATTTTTGTTAATGTCAATTTTTCCTTTACATTAAATTAGTTAATCTAAATTGACATTTTCACTCTGAAGTGGATCAATGGGGTACCAAAAATCGACCCAAAGATGTCCATGGTCGTTAATTACTCAACCAATAAGGTTTTTAAAACTTTTAAGGTAATTTTTAATTATTATAATATTCTTTTAACCTTGAATTACCCTATTTACATTTCACCGCGGTAAATAAAAGCCAAAAGTTTCTATTCACCAAAAATTATTTTCATCTTAATGAACCACATTTTACTCCTTGATAACAACCATGAACGTCAAATTTTAAAAATTAAATTCATAGAAGTGGTAAATATTCATTTAAATGAAAAATTTAGTTTTTTTAACTACCACTAAGTGGTTTCACTATTCATCAAAAATTGAAATTTTTCAGAAAATTACCAAAAATTCGGCCTAAGCATTATTTGATATTAGGAATTCAAAATTGATGTCCATTTTTCCAAATTCAAAACATATAATTGGAATTAATTAATTTAAAAATTAATTCGTGTTGTTAAAACAAATAACGTGTTTTTAAGAAATAATAACTATCAAAAGATTGATACTTTTTTATGTCTAATTTCAACGTGAAATTAATTACAATGACAAAAATTGGATTAAATGGTAAAAATATTTTGTAATTTAACTTTAAAACCAATTAAAAAGATAATCTAACCATATAAATAAATTAGATTAAAATGAACTTTTGAATTAAAATACAACATTTTTCACTATTCATTAAAAATGAACTTTATCAGAAAAATACCAAAAATTATCCCAAGTTAACTTTGATGTCCCCATTATAAATAAGGGTTTTATTTGGTCAATTAGAATGTATTAAAGTGACCAAAACTATATTTAAAAAGGGTTATCCATTAAAAGGCCTTAAATCAGCCTTTTAATATAAATTATGCTTAAAATTAGATTCATTCACATTTTAAGCCTCTAAATTATATTGGATAAAAGTAAATACATCTAACAAACATATATAATCATATTGTAGTTAGTTTCGTTCATTCCAACCACTACAATGGCTAGGAGTTAACAACCTTTTAAAATAATAATATTATATTACTAGTGTGCAACGTAAGATTACAAAGAAACCCGTTGTTGTGTATCGGGTACGCTATAGAACATAGAAACCCTTTTAAAGTAAGATTAATATTTAATTCACAAATATTAATAAATATGAAATATGTCTTATTCTTCATTTACCTGTGATGTTACATCCTTCCCCCCTTTTTGGAATTGCATCCTCGCAATTTTTATTTACTTATCAAAATAAGTGGTCGTATTTATCCCTCATAGCATTTTCAGATTCCCACATTGCCTCTTCAACCATATGGGTTTTCCACAAAACCTTTACCTAGTGAATTACCTTATTCCTCAGTACTTGATCTCTACGGTCAAGAATCTGGTCTGGTTGTTCTTTATAAGAGATATTCTCTTCCAACTGAACTACCTCTGGGCTCAAAACATGAGATGGATCTGGCATATAATTCCTCAATATTGAAACCTGAAAAACATTTTGTACCTGGGATAAACATGGAGGTAAAGTCACTCTATACGCAACTGATCCAAAATTCTCTAGAATTTCATAAGGTCCAATGAACCTCAGAATCAACATTCCCTTCTTACCAAAACGCATCACACTTTTCCATGGAGAAACATTGAGAAAGGCATGGTCACCTACCTCAAAAGAATGATCCTTCCTCCAGTTATCTGCATAACTTTTCTGTCTGCTCTGAGCTGTTCTCATGTGCTTTCGAATCAATTGAACATTCTTTGCCATATCTTCTACCAATTTTGGTCCCATCAGTTTCCTTTCACCTACTATATCCAAAAAAGCTGGAGTTCGACAACGCTTTCCATATAATGCCTCAAATGGAGCCATCTGTATACTGGAATGATAACTGTAATTATAAGAAAAATCAACCAAAGAAAGGTGTTGGTCCCAAATTCCCTGATAATCCATCGAGCAAGCACGTAGCATATCCTACAAGGTCTTAATTCTTCATTCTGATTTCCCATCTGATTTTGGATGAAAAGCTATACTAAAGTTTAATTCTATACCCAATGACTTCTGAAGGCCTTTCCAAAAGTTAGAAGCGAACATGGGATCACGATCAGATACAATGGAGATGGGAACTCCATGCAACCAGAGTATCTCTTTAACATACAATCAAGAAAGTTGATCTACATACAAAGTATCTCTAATAGGAAGGAAATGATATGATTTAGTCAATCGATCAACTATAACCCAGATTTCATTATTACCTCAAGATTTCTTTGGTAATCCAACAAAAAAGTCCATGGATATATTCTCCCATTTCCACTCTACCACCGATAGTTGCTGAAGAATTCCTTTCTTTAACTATCGCTCTTCTTTAACCTATTGACAAATCAAACACATCACAGTAAAATCAGAAATATCTCTTTTCATCCCATCCCACCAGTAATACTCCTGAAGATCTCTGTACATCATAGTACTACTAGGATGAACTGAAAACAGGGAACTATGAGCTTCACATACCAACTCATTATTAAACTATAAATCACAAGGAACACATAATCACTTTCCAAACCTCAAAAAAAATCATTATCAATGATAAAATTAGGCAACTTACCCTTCTAAACCAACTATACCTTTTTCTTCATCTCATTGTCTTCCTTCCGCGATTGCTTGATTCTGTCTGATAGAGATGATCTCACTGACACCTAGAACAAAATAGAATAATTTCCTACACCAAAAACTTCTATGCCATTATTCATCAAATCAAAAACCATAGGATCTTGTTCCAAATGTATCATGGTTAATGAAGTGTTACATTTTCGACTCAAAGAATAAGCCACTTTATTTTCTTTTCTCATATGGTAAAGGATCATGGAATCACAATCATTGATTAATTCCAAAAATCTCCCCTATCTCATGTTCAATTCTTTCTGAGTGAATATATACACCAAACATTTGTGATCAGTATATATTTCACACTTCACTCCATACAAAGGATGCCTCCAAATTTTTAGAGAAAACATGACATCAGCTAATTCCAAATCATGTGTAGGGTAATTTACCTCATTTGGTTTCAACTGACGTGAAGCATAAGCAATTACCTGATCATTCTGCATTAGGACACAACCCATTCCCTTCAATGAATCATCACAATAGATAAAAAACTCACCATTTCTTGAAGGTAGTGCTTAAACTAGAGCATTCTACAATCTTCTTTTCAATTCATGAAAACAGTCATCACATTCTTTTGTACAGATGAACTTAACACCTTTTCGAGTTAACTAAGTCATTGGACTAGATAACCATGAAACATTTTCAACAAACCTTCTTTAATAACCTGCCAAACCATGAAAACTATTAATATCGGTTATATATGTGGGTCTTGGCCATTCTTCAACAACTTTCATTTTAGCAGGATCAACAGTTATTCCATTTTTTGTAACAATGTGACCAAGGAATGAAATTTTTTGTAACCAAAACTCACACTTTCTGAATTTCCCAAAAAGTTTCATTTCATTTAAGGTTTTCAAGACAACCCTTAAATGAATTTCATGTTCCTCCTTTCTTTTTGAATAAACCAAAATATAATCAATGAACACAACCACAATCTTATCCAAGAACTCACGGAAAATCATATTCATAAGATCTATGAATATAGTAGGTGCATTGGATAAACCAAAAGGCATAACTACAAATTCATAATGGCCATATCTAGTATGAAACGTGGTCTTTGGAACATCTACATTCTTTACTTTCAACTGATGGTACCCTGATCTCAAGTCAATCTTCGAAAAATACTGAGCTCCCTGGATCTGATCAACCAAATAATCGATATGAGGCAAAGGATACTTGTTTTTAACAGTAATGTCATTCAATTCTCTATAATCAATGCAAAGTCTCATTGAGCCATTATTCTTTTTAGCAAACAAGACAGGAGCACCCCATGGTGATGTGCTAGGTCGAATAAAACCTTTATCTAAAAACTCCTGCAATTACTTCTTTAACTCTAAAAGTTCAGTTTGAGCCATTCGATAAGGGGGTTTTGAAATTGGCTTAGAATTAGGAACTAAGTCAATAGTAAATTCAACATTCGGATCAGGTATAATACCATGAAACTAATCAAGAAAAACATCAAGGTACTCATTTACCACTGGCACATCATTAATCTGAATGGTTCCATTGTTTTTAACAATATGTTCAAGGTAACATTCATTTCCATATTTTACTAGTTTCTCAGCTTATTGATATGTTATAAAAAATAAGGGTTCATTCATGTACACAAACTCAAAATCGTTCTGAAAAGAAACATCTTTAGCTCTACAGTCAACCTTAGCTTGATAAACAGAAAGCCAATCCATGCCCAAAATAACATCAAACTCTACTAGAGGCAAAACAATAAGGTCTGCAGGTATATTCTTTCCACACACAAGGACATGAATGTTCTTATGTTTTCTTTTTGTTTATACATTTCCTCCATGTGTTTTTACCATAATTTCAGTATTCATATCTTGAGATGGAATTTTCAATTTTCTAGAAAACTTCTCTGAAATGAAAGAGTGTGTAGACCCTGATTCAAACAACACATTGGCATAATATGAATAAAAAAACAGTGTATCTGATAATACTTCATTCGATGGCCCAACATCTTTTGAAGTAGTTTCAAAGGATTTCACGACCCCTTTCTGTTTGTATTCTGGCGACTTTCCCCACTTGAGTTCTTCTCTAGACACTCATTTTCATAGTGACCCATTTATTTCACTTAAAATATCTTACCAATGGCTTTTCATTGCCTGCTTGTTCATCTTCCTTAAAGTTACGGGCAATATGACTAGACTTACCACACCGAAAGCACTTTCCAGTCTTTGATAAACATTCTCTGGGTTACTTTTTACCACACTTCTCACAAGTCGGATATTTAGTTATCTTACCTCTAGAATTATTTGATGAATTATTCCCCATTTTCTGCCAACTGGACCTATTATTTTATTGTTTGTCAAAGAACACTTGTTCATCGACAAACTCCATTTCCACCTTCTCCACACATCGAACACGTTTTTCATAACTTTTGAACTCACAATAGGCTAATTATCTTCGATATCGTGACTTTAGTCCTGATTAAAATCGATTTATCTTACTATCAAGATCTCGGATGAAATTTGGTGCATACCTTGCCAGTCGAGTGAACTTTTCCTCATAAGCGGCCACTGAGTCATACTCTTGCCTCAATTCCAGGATCTGTTTTTCCATTCTAAGAAGAACCACCTTAGGAATATATTTCTCAAGAAACATACCATTGAATTAATCCCAATCAAGAGCATCAATCTCCTCACTATCCCTGAAATATTTCACCATCGACCACAACAGATCATCTTCACCTTGAAAATGGTAAACAATAAGACTAACATTTTGATGTTCTAAACAACCCATGAAATCGAAAATCAATTCAAGTGCTTTGATCCATCCATCAGCTATAACAGGGTTAGATGATCCTCTGAATGATGGGGGATGTTTCCTCATTAAATGATTAACTACTGAAATGTTCCTCTATGGTTGATCTGGCTGATCTAGTGCATGAATACGTCCACCATTTATATACTATGTCAATTGTGCCATCACTACAACAAACAGTTCAGTTCCGATTCTGACCATATTAGGTTGCTGATTTGGAAGGTTTTCTTCTTCCTGATGTCGTCCCAACATAGATTCCATGTTTCCTTTGAGAAAAACCTTTCCGAACAAAGAAATATCTTAGGCGGAGCAACATGGTAATCTTTAAATGCTAAATTATTTCAATATTAAAAAAATTACTTTATGGACATTTATTTAACAACACCATAACTCTTACAGATTTCTAAACTGATCTCTGATTCCAAATATGCAGACCCAACCTTAAACCTTACTTAATACTGAATTAAATGAATAATTCACATTGAGGATATTCTCAGGTTTTATATTTTTAGGGAGTTAGGCCATAACTATTATATATCAAAAGATTACAAAGTAGACACTTCTACCCAGTATCCATTTTTTACAAAACATGAACTCTTGAAAAAAGGTTCATGTATAGTTCCATGTTTTAGACAACATGAATTCTCCATGATCCCATCCTTGACCCTATTCCACTTTATGTCCTGTGAAAAACATTTCAAAATATTGGGATGAGCATAAAAAGCTCAATAAGGGTTACACAAAGAAGTAAAACTATTAGTTTTTCAAAACAACATGTAAACCATGAATACATTAAGATAAGTAATACTTTTCACCTTTAGGATGTAGTAAATACTCTTCATTGAATAAAAGATCATTAATTACGTTTTTGGAACCAAAAGATTACCATAAAACCCATATAAAGAAAACATAACATATAAATGTAACTTGGGACATAAACATACTTAATGGAATAACCATACGGTTGACTTCCACAGATATCACTAAAAGGAATAGCCGTAAGGCCGACATCCATACCCAATGAATTGGAGGTTATAACGTAACCACCTGTCCTGGTATTCACGGCAACACCCGTCATTTGCTTAATCACGTAACCGTCCGTCAAATGTCCAAGTACCATTATAAAATCATAGCACATAAAATAGTGAAAATATAAAGGAAAGAAAACATTTCCACATTTCAATAAAAATATATCAATTAAATATATTCACATAACAAATCCATTTTCAAAACCATTTTCAATACCAAAAATACATAAAAGATTATAAGGTATTTTTTTTAAAACATTACGGCTTGTTGAGGAAGCCAAAGATCATATAATACTCACGGCGACGGAAAGGGTCGTTGTCACCGCATACGTTAAAAGAAACATTCCTTTTTGTTTCTTATTAAACCTTTTTGTAGAAAAAGATTCCCTTTGAAAATTCAAGGGTATTTATACAGCGTATAAAAGAAAGTCGTGTATTAAAACAAAATATTCCTCAATGGAAGGAAATTGAGACGAAGTCCCTTACCTCATGTCCGACTTGAACCGTTCGTTCTTTAATATACTGAATAATAAACTAAAGTTAATTTCTAGTTTCTTAAGAACCTTTTTCAAGATTATTATTCCTTTTATATATCTTATTTCCATGTTATATATATATTATGTAACCATTTAAGTGAATAACGTTCATTTTTTTGATATTTGGTACTTGAGTCAAAAATGAACACCTTATATTTACAAGTTGTCCATGTGGTCAATAGTTCTTTATATCTAGAATAAATTCATCATTTATATATCATATATATCATATATATCATATATATATATATATATATTATACATTTATATATAACAGTACATAACATTCGGATGTAAGAAATGAAATGCACCGTTCATGGAGACGGTAATCTGTACGTACGCATGAACACAACTTTCATTTCTATTTCTTATTTTAATTGAAATAAAATATAATTATACAAAGGTATATTATAATTCCAGTATAATATCATATACAATATCATTAACTCCATCCTTTATAAATCCCACAAAAGGCATTAACGAATCACAACACTTTGAGGGGGCGGTAGTCCGCACTTCCTCAAATGATATTTTCGTATTTACCCACTATGGAAACCATAATGGTGTGAAATAAATGGGAAGTACAAGATCATAAAGAAATAATAAACATAATATATATCATATATAAATACAGTTCCATCATAATGGCCTCCATGAGAGGCGGTAAGATATAATTGAACAATCATCCTTTCGTGAGGCGTTAGTTTTCCATCCATGGAAACATTATGTTCTTCACCCATTAGATGGAGGTGTGTGTATGTGTAGTTCTAATCCTTATCATAAAAAAATCCTAGTATATTTAGGATACTAGTGTTATTACAAAAGAAAGGAAATAAAAGTAGTTTAGAGGTTGGAGAAGTAAAATAAAAGAAAATAATTTAAGAGAAACTGTTACCATTAATTTGGTAACTTTTTCAGTTTGAACCAAAAGGACCCCTTGAAGTTCCTTCTGCCTAATGTAAGGATTTTAGAAGGAGAAGTGGGATTCAAGGAGCCTAATTGGTCAGAGTTTGGATGAGACAAATGGCTTGAGAGAAGTGTAAAATTCCATAGAAGTGGTCTCCTTTTATAAGGGAGAGGAGGGAATCGTTAGGAAAGTGTGAAACAATTATTTTATTGTATAATGATATTCGGTTTCTAATGGTCCAAACATCATTATAGTCGAAGATATGACGAGTCATGGTCAAAATAAAATCATCCAATCAAAATTGGACATGTTATGGATAATATTTTTATCATTATATTCTTATTTATTTTAATCATTTATTAATGAGGTAAATATTTCATCTATATTGTGTCATAAATAATTTAATTTATTTGATGTCTAAAAATTATAAAAAAATACTATTAAGTAGGAAATATTGTTATCTTTCCAATGAGTATTTATAGTCGAAAATAGGACTTATATATTACCATATAAAAATTAGTTACTAAATGATTTTTGTTAATGTCAATTTTTCCTTTACATTAAATTAATTAATCTAAATGGTCATTTTCACTCCCAAGTGGATCCATGGGGTCCCAAAATCGACCCAAAGATTCCCATAGTCGTTAATGAATCAACCAATAATGTTTGGACAGGTGTTAAGGTAATTTTGAATTATTATAATATTCTTTTAACCTTGAATTACCCTATTTACCTTTAACCGCGGTAAATAAAAGTCAATAGTTACTATTCACCAAAAAATATTTTCATCTTAATGAACCAAATTTTACTCCTTGGTAACACCTATGTATGTCTGATTTTTTAAATTCAATTCACAGAAGTGGAAAATTTTCATTTAAATGAAAACGTCATTTTTTTAACTACCACTAAATGGTTTCACTATTCATCAAAAATTGAAGTTTTTCAGAAAAATACCAAAAATTCAGCCTATGAATTTTTTGATATTCTGAATTCCAAATTGATTTCCATTTTTAAAAATTCAAAATTTATAAGTGGGGTTAATTATTTTAAAAATTAATTCCCTTTGTTAAAACAAATAGTGTGTTTTTAAGAAACAATAAATATCCAAAGATTGATACTTGTTTATGTTTAATTTCAAAGTGAAATTATTTCCAATGAAAAGCATTGGATTAAATGGTAAATATATATTTTAGTTTCACTTTAAAAACAACTAAAAAGATAATCTATCCATATAAATAATTTATATTAAAAGGAACTTTTGAATTAAAATACAATATTTTTCACTATTCATTAAAAAATGAACATTATAAGAAAAATACCTAAAAATTATTCAAAGTAAAATTTGATGTCCCCATTCAATATAAGGATTTTATTTGGTCAATTAGAATGTATTAAAGTGATCAAAACTAGATTTAAAAAGTGTTCTCCATTAAAAGGCGGTAAATCGTCCTTTTAATGTAAATTATGCTTAAAATTAGATTCATTCACATTTTAAGCCTCTAACTTTAATCCGATAAAAGTAAATACATATAAAAAAACATGTATAATCATATTTTAGTTAGTTTCGTTCATTCTTTCCTCTACAACTGCTATGTGTTAACTACCTTTTGAAATAAATATATTATATTAGTAGTGTGCAACCTAAGATTCCAAAGAAACCTGTTGTTGCATATCAGGTACGCTATAAAACATAGCAACCCTTTAAAAGTAATATTAATATTTAATTCACAAATACTAATAAATATGAAATATGTCTTATTCTTCATTTACCTGGGATTTTACAGTTTTGGTCTTGGTTGTGTTAGGAGAAGAGTCTTGAGGAGGTTCCTTGGTGAATCGGCCCGGTCTTCTTGGGAGTTCTTCGACCGTTGTGGTTTCCGTCAAAACCGTTGAGGTAGGGGATTCGTGGAATCTCTAATTGTTTATGTGAAATCGTAGAGTTGGAATGATTTAGCCCTTTGGATCACGTTGGAATCAACCTAAATAAATACTTGAATCGGTTTAAATGAATTGGTTTGATTGCATGTTGTTTCATTGTACTGTGATAACTGTTAGCCTCTTGATTTCCTAGATAGTGTGATATATATTTTTACTTGTTAACTTGTTTCTCATGATGATATTGATAAAGAACGCAAAGGTGGAAGTAATTGATATTTAATTGGATAAAGATAAAGAGGCATGTAAATGAATCCAATTTTTATTGATGTGGATGTTGTTCCAAATTGTTGTTAATAAAATTGATGTCGATGTATGTGATCAATTCAGTTGGTTGGTAAACCTGAAATATATTCGTTCATGTTGTTTGAAGGCTAGATGCCTTGTTAAAGGGCCAAGATCCCAAATTGATGTGATGTTTATTTTTTTCCTGCTTCTTGTGTTGTGATATAATCTCAGATGGGTGTTGTGATATGTGGGGGCCTGGAGGCCTTGTGGTTGTGGCAACGGATGATGCCTAGAGTGGTGATATGCATTAGTTTATACAGGTGGGTGTCGGGGAGGACACCAGGGATGATGAAATATGATGGATGTGGTTGTTGGATGCTTGTGGATATTTTTGTTGTTTATCTTCATTGATTTTTTCCACTACTCCCGAAAGATGGTCTGGCTTACCCTTCTTCCGAAAGGGGTGAAGACACGCGGGGTATGACACATGCTTTCCGGGTTTAGCCTCTCTAGGGAGAATGGGTCTACGCACTTTCTATAGGTGGCACAGACTCGACGGGTAGTACATCTACTCACTGTGTTGAGCCCCTTGTGTTTAGTAGCATAGGATGCTTTTCTAGAATGACTGGTAACATGGGAAAGTAATTTTGTACTGACTGTTTGAATAATTTATGTTAACCCATGGGTGTGGAGATGCTAGAATATAAATATGAGGTTGTAACTTTTAAGGAACATATGACATTGGATGTGATGTTGATGAGTTAAATGTGGTTTCGTTCATGGTTAATTAATGTGTAAAGAATTAATTAACATAAAGTGGAATTGATGAAAAGGGGGATGAATTAATCTAATGAAGTTCTTTAATTGGCTGTGTGCTTATAGGATACCTAGCCTTAGAAATAGTAGCTTAGAGTCTGAGAGATGTTAGCTGCAGTTGAAACTAAGACTAGGATACGCCCATAGTGTGGTTGTGAGTTAGAATATATTCGGTACTTTTTGTGTTCCTATACTCTACTCCACCCTATCAATAAGGGAAACTGACACCCTATGGATTCTGAGCCCTGGGGGGTGTTTTCCCCAACATTTCGGTGGAAGGATAAATGGTTAACTACACCCTTTGACCCTACTCTCTTCTCTTGGTACATACTAGTGCCATTAGGCACAACAGTTAGTTTTCCCCATATATGTGTGGAGAGAGTTGTAATGTCTTGTGGTTATTCAAACACATATATTCTTGATATAGTATCATATGAGCTACTATAGGTTTAATGTGTATAGGTTGTGATGTCTTGATGATCCTTACTCCGTGTATGAGCTGTAATGGCTTGAGGTATAATACCCGACGTATGATACACATTATGCGAGCTGTGGTGGATCCCAGAAACTACTCGGTTACTTTTGGTTGTGATGATGGTGTGGTGATTCACCCTGGTGTATGTGGGCAAGAATTTTTAGTGCACTTAGTGAAGATTGTGGAGCATAGCCTAGGTGTCTATAGGCAAGACTTCGGAGAGAGATTCACATGACGTATGTCATTGGGGAAAAGCGAAAAACCAGTGGGGAAGTAGTAGTGGGGTACCCTTGAAATTCTTTACTATATGATATATTATTGTATGCGTTACTTGGTGAGAGAAACCATGGAGAGGATGGGAACTTAGTACACCTATTTATGTGCTGAGTTAGTTTCACTTGTTGTTCACTGTGCTTTAGCATTCTTTCCATAGCTATCCATGAGAGGCTTTGGGGAGGATCCTACTGAGTATACTGTTATACTCACCCCATGTTTATATAAACTAGTTTCCAGGTCACTTGGAGTTAGTTGGAGATCAAGATGGTTACTACTAGCTTGTGGTTGGAGGAGCTGTTGTGACTTGTGGTCGCTATCGTTTTACTTTCTTTTGGGTACCTATATTTTTCCCTTTCAATTGTTGTACTTTTGAATGGAATTTCCTATATGTTCTTGGGTTTCTTTCAGATTTCAGTTCTGAGTTGGAGTTGGTTGGTGTCTATGTTATCTCTCTTTACTGCATGTGTTCTCTTAGAGGGTAATGCCTCCCATTTGAGTGTTTATCATACCCTCGGTGCTAGTCGCCAACTCAGGGCATACTATAAGTTGGACTCGGGGGTCATTATCTCCTTTTTCACATTGCCGTCATAAGTGGGGTACAATTTGTGGGTAGGGGGTTGTGAAAATTCATGTTGTCCTTGATATATCTTCTGAATAATTATTAGATTATTAATTTTTTGGGATTAACAGTATATTACAAGCATTTTATCTAGGAATTACCTATATTATCTGCATCTATGGATACACTGATGAAGAAGGTATTAATGTTTATTTGATATGAATATTATTGGGAGGTATTTCAGGAATTGAATACAATATTGAATAAACCTCTATTATTGATAATCCCAACATATATAATAGATATGTCATGATTTTAAATACACCGGCTATTTTCATTTAATGTTATGAAGATGAGTAATAATTTAGTAGCTTACAAGTAATTATATATATAACCATTAGTAAAATTACCCTTCACACAACCTTGATCTAGGAATTGTGGTCCCATCTCTAATGTTTTGTTATCACTATATATCTAGGGATCAATTTTTTATCTATAATATCCCAATGATAATCCATTATATATTCACATAGAATGAATTGAATCTGATGTCAATACACATTGTTGAGTATGTAGAGATGGTTGAATTTGATATGAATTATGAACAAAGTAAATCTACTATATTAAAATATTCTTTCTCAAAATATTACTAGGATAAATGATGAATGAATTTTGGTATCATGGTTTTCATGTCTTTCATTGTAGATTACATAAGTGAAGGACAAGAAACAGACAAAATGTTTTCTATGATGAGGTAAGAAGTATCTTAATGTGAATCAATAAATAGGAGTAAATTGGATGATGATGATGATGTGGTCCTTGTTCATTAGATCATATTACTCCCATTTATAATTAGAGATTATTATAAGTTGTAAATCGATACAACTTTTTTGGGTGAGGCATCATATTTTAATCAATATGTACCATAACATAATGCAATAACAATGGCTGATTGGGATGAAGAGGGACATTGTAAGGTTTGCATCAGGATTCCATACATGTTATAGAGTATATGTCAATAATCAATGTTGATGTGGTTTACTCCAAACACATCCAGTTACCATATTGAAGTGGTGAGGAATAATGATCCAATTTGTGATGGGGTTGCCCATGACCTTCATGATTTATGACACTGTATTGGAAGTTTTCAATCATTTAGTGAATATTCCTCACATGATAATGATCTGATAGACTCACTCAATAGATTATTAAGTAATATGTATGTATATAAGATCATATGATTAAAAGGAGTTCCCATGAGAATTTTATATAACATATACCCACATTCAACAACAATAATTTTTAAGGGCTTATAAAATGATATAGGGTCAAAATTGAAATCAAGAAAAACAGAACACCCTTATAATGTTAGAAAGTTAAAAAAATGATTCTCATTCAACATAATATTCTTGTATATCATTATCTAGACATTGGAAAATCATAGGATTACTGTAACACCCCAAGCTTCTACGGTACGTTTCCCTTCGAATAATGCGATAGCGTGTGTTGTACGCAACCTCGAGTTCTAACACACACCACAACTAATTAAACTAGCCGTTGTGAATAGTAATACCTACTTTGTGAAATCATATATATTCTATATTTCAAAATGGACTTCATTTTTGGATTCGGAATATCAAAATTAGCCTAGGGTGAAATTTTGGTACATTTCGGATAACTTTCATATTTTGATGAATAGTGAAAATTTCTAAATTTTAATTAAAAACAACTTTTTTAATCAAAATACTTAATAGTGATAAATTATGAATTTGAGTGGTTTTAAAGTATATTTAGAATATATTTGTACCATTCAATTTAATGTTTATCATTGGACATAATTTTACAATTAAACCGAACATAAACAAGTGTCAATCTTTTGATAGTTATTATCTCTTAAAAACACGCTTTTTGTTTTGACAGCGGGAATTAATTTTAAATTAATTTCTGCCACTTCTGTGTTTTGAATTTAGGAAAATGGATTCCATATTTGGAATCAGGATGTTCAAATTGTGTAAATAGGTAAATTTTATTTTTACACATTTTGAATAATTACTGCGGTAAATATTTTATTTACCATGGTTAAAGGGTAAATCCGGTAAATAAGGGTTAAGAAAATAATATTATAATAATACTAAATTACCCTAAAACGTGTCTTAACCCTATTGGTTGATACATGGTCGACCATGGGAATCTTTGTGTCAATTTTGGGACCCCATGGATCCACTTGTAAGTGATAATGACACTTTATTTTAATTAAGTTAAAATGAATACAAAAATGACACAAGCATATATCTTTTAGAACAACAATTGTTACATAGGGTTATATATGTTGGATTTTAGATTATAAATATTAATTAGAAAGATAAAAAGATTTCCTACATAATTATATTTTATTTATAATTTTTAGACATTAAATAATTTATTTTATATATGACACAATGATGATGCAGTAATTACTATAATAGTGAAAAATTAAAATAATTGATATTATAAATACCCAAATAAATATAATATGAAACTTTTAATGAATTAAACTAATTTTCTAGGATAATATGATATATTAGGATTGATATAATTGACTTTGTTCGAAGTAATCAATCTGTTATGAGTTTCAAAAAAATCAACTATTGAATATTGTCAAAATTGACATAAAAGAGTTCTTAAAACAAATATTATATTATTAATTGATATTAAATTCCTAAAAATCTAAGGTTCGGCCAAGAGACTTATATCATGATAGGTTCATCATTAATGTACCACTTGGGGGTATCTTGGATGTATATAGTAAGTTTATTAACCATATTATATAAAAATACAAAGAGACATTGTAAAAGTGAAACTAATTAACTTAGAGTTAATACTTAAAGATAAGGTTAATATAAGTACCCAAACCTGTCTAAATTCTATTGGTTGAGTGGTTTTCGACTTATACCCACCTTAAACTTTGAATAATAAGCTTTGGAGCCATTAGAAACCGAATATGAATTTATTATAAATTAATATTTCTAACTTTTCCAAAGGTGCCCCTCACCCCTCTTATAAAAGGGCACTCCTCCTTCTCATTTCTTCACACCTTCAAAGCCTTTTGGTTCGGCCAAACTATGCCCCAATACTCTCCCAACAACCCTCACTACAACCTAGAGGCCTTAGTTTGATCAGAAATCCAACCTAAGGAGCCCTTTTGATCAAATCAAAAGGAAGAACCCGAAGAAGAGGTAATGATTTCACCACCCTTTTCTAAGTTCATTTCTTCTTCCACTTCTTCTTCCTTTGTTCTTACCATTATGAAATAATAACTCCAGTATCTCACATATACTGTGATGTTATTATAAATATGGTACAATCATATTCATTATTCTATCCACCCTTTGAATAACATGTCACCATACGTGCGTACGTACGGCTTACCGTCTCCACGTCGTGGTGTAATTGTTATTCAATATAATATTATTTGGATGGGTATAATAATGATGTGTAACTCATGTAAATAATAAATATAACATGTTAATGATTCTGTATATATGATATACCATCCATTTATATATTATTTTAATATCAAAAGAATGATATTGTCGCTCGTGCGTACGTACGGACTACCGTCTCCACGAACGCGATGAGATTCATTCTCCATCGTATCCATTCAAGTATAATTATCATTTTATGATTTAAAAATGATGTTTAAGGACTGTATATCATTCTGGATATGAATAAGATACAACAACCATGGCTTATGTAACAAAACATATAAAAGAAAATGAGTAAGTTAACTCCCGAAACGACGATAATTCTAAGATATTATTAACAAATCAATGTTAAAAGATCATATATGATATCATATTAATATATATGATTCTTGTATAATTTAATAACAACTATTTCACCATTATACAGGAGTTTAACCTACCCCAACCAAGGAAAAGTACAAGGTAAGGGTTATTTCACAATCTCTTCATTATCCGAGGTTGTTTATACGTAATAATCTACTGGGATATCTTTATCATCCACATCCATGTTTCTTAAAAATGTATTTCAAAACATTTTTTATGGGTTAAAGTCATTTATACCCTTGTTTGAATTTTTATAAGAGGTTTATAAAGGAATCTTTCCGTCGTTTTCAAAACAAGGTCCTTTTTTAACCTTTTCGATAGAATTGAGGTAAGAATGTTTTTTTTAACTTATACGGCGGGTGCGGTTATTTTACGCCGTTATAAAATCTTCAAAGATTTCCTTACAAGCTTATAAGAATATTTTCAAAGAAAATGTTTTATTTTATATGGATCTTAAATGGTTTCAAAATGAAAGGAGATATTTCTTTAAAAAGAATTTTGATTTCATCTATGTCAACATCCTTTGATGGATTTTAAGATTATTTGAAGTTGATTTATTATGATACAAAACTTCTATATTGTATTGAAGGTTTTGTGATATGTTTGACTATGGATGTTCTATTTTTATACCATTCATAGTTTATGGTGAAATTATTGACATTTCGTATGCTAGTTTTAATACGAATGTTTATGTTATGTTTAAACCTTTTCATATGGGAATGCATTGGACTTAATAAGTGACGGGTGGAGCCCGCTATAGCTCCTCGATGCATCGGTAGGTCTCATGAGACAAACTAGTGTCTTGGCACAAGGCCTTGAAAAAATCTTATTTGTAGTCTTGGCACGAGGCCTTGGCTATGTGGTTATGATAGTCTGGCATTATGCATTCCAACATTATGAAAGTGGTTATTGATATTGCATGTGATTATTCGATTAGTAGAATATCCATGTGAATAAGTAAATGGCATTATTTCATTTTTATTTTTGCCATACTATGTTGAAGTTCAATTTTAAAAGGATTTTGTTTTAGTAATTCATTGCCTTAAATGTTTATGCTTATTATGAATGTTCCGCTATATTGTTATCCTTACTGGGCATTTGAGCTCACCCCTTTTCTATGTTTTATTTTTCCCAGGTAGTGAAGAAGTAAATTATGAATGACTTGCAGGGATATTATGAGGGGTTAATAGTGTGGATATGAAGACTTTGTTGTTGTAGTAGTTTTTCACTTTGAAATGTAATGTAAAACTTTATGATTATATCTAGTGTTTCTAAGGCTACTAAACCAATCGGTCTTTCGAGATTTGATCTTTCTTGTGATCATGCCAATGTTATGTAATTAATGCACCGACTCTGGGCAACTGGGGTCGGGGCGTTACAGTTGGTATCAGAGGAAGTTTAGTACAAACCTTGGAAACTAGATTTAGATAAACTCTGATTAGAGCACGTAGACCTAAGATGAACTTTGAGGATTAGTATAGAAGAACTTCCTAGAATTTTGGTATTGTAGAGATTTTGTGAGTTTTCCGAGCAATACATCCCTGTCTGGATACGAGCAGGTAGAGGCGGATCTGGCACAGATGTACCTAGGGGTAAAACCCGAAAACACCGCTTTGAGCTAGACTCGAACGGGAACTGGTGCACGACAACGGGCCTTGCTGCACTCTTGGTTACGACACTCCCGGGGGATATGCTTAGGATAACTCTCATTATCGTTACAAATCATTATGAAGGGTTTATGAGTATATACTTCCCCAAAGAAAACATTTTTATGATTATGGATTATATCCATAAATAGTTCAATTTATGTTAAGTGTTTTATAAGTATGGGATTATGTATTTTGATTCATAAACTGATCTAGTTTATGCCATTGTTTAGAAATGGCGCCTAGTGGAAGAAATGGAAACCGTATCAATGCACGCACTCCATGTAGGGATTGCCCTCCTGCTCAAGATAATTATAGTGGGGCTGGTGATGCAACTGGTGCTGATCAGCTAATCACCATACTGGGACAACTTACTCAGGTTATGAATAATAACCTTACCCGTATGGAGCACCCTGATCCGCAGCGTGGAGGATCAATGTTAGATCGATTAATGAGGCAACAACCACCAACGTTCAATGGGAATACAAATCCCTTAGTAGCTGAGCAATGGATATTTTCCCTAGAGAAAATATTTCAGGCTTTGGGGAGCAGTGAAAGGGAAAAAGTTATCATGGCAGTTTACCGCCTCACTGGAGATGCTGATCAATGGTGGTCATTGATTCAAAATACGAAGGAAGATGATGAAGTATCAAATATGGAATGGAGGGAATTCAAAGATCTGTTTTTAGAAAAATACTTCCCTCGCGACCATCGAGCGGATATGGAAAGACAATTTCTGAGTCTGAGACAAAAGGAGGATGAGAATGTCACAAAGTATGAGGCTAACTTTACAAGGTTAGCGAGGTATGCTGGAGATTATATTCGCAACCCAAGAAGTAAGATTGATCGTTTCTTTGATGGGTTAAAACCATTTCTCCGTCGAGCATTAGTCTCACAATCCTTTTCATCGTACGAAGACATTGTCTCATGTGCTATAAAGACCGAAAAGGAATTCTCTAAGTCTTATTACTTTAAAGCAAAGCAAGAGAAGAAGAGACCTGCTGATCAATCTGGGAATGGAAATAAGGGGAAGAAGGGAAAGGTTGAATATCCATCTTGTGGTAAATGCGGGAAGAAACATCCTGGTACTTGCTTGAAGGGAATGGGAGTCTGTTACAAGTGTGGTGAAAAAGGCCACCAAGCTCATGATTGCATGGGGAAGAAGGAAGCTACCAACGTTCGGTGCTACAATTGCAGGGAGATGGGGCATTATGCAAATGCATGTCCTAAGCGTCAGGAGAACTTACCTCAGAAAAGGCCAAGGGATCAAGGCCAGGCTTATGCTATCACTACTGCTGAGGTAGAAGCTCCGAAAGACGTGGTGGCAGGTAATTTAATGGTTTCCTCAAGTTTAGCAAATGAATTATTTGATTCTGGATCATCGCATTGTTTCATATCTTCCCAGTTTGCTAAGAAAATTAGATATTTCCAATTTGATTTAATAAGGGAGTTGTCAGTTAAAACTCCTAAGGGAAGTATCGTTGCAACAAAGTTTTGTGAATCAGTCCCCATTAGAGCACATAAAGTTTCTTTATCTACTGATCTCATCGTCATACCTATGATCGAGTTTGATATAATCCTCGGTATGGACTGGCTTTCGGACCATGATGCGAAGATTTATTGTAAGAAGAAATAGGTTACGATTCTTGATGATAATGATAAGGAACACCTTATTTTTAGAGCAGAATCGTCACCACCTAATTCTTATTTAGATCCACCCTCAATAGCTCAACTAAATTCAATTATTGGGGAGGAAGAGAATGAAATAACTGCGGGTGAGGAAAGGAATGTTCAAATAGAGGATGTACCTGTTGTGAAAGAATTTGTAGATGTATTTCCAGAAGATTTACCTGGACATCCTCCAGAACGAGAAGTTGAGTTTTCTATTGATTTGATTCCTGGATCAAGGCCTATATCGAAGACCCCTTATAGAATGGCCACTGTAGAGTTAGTCGAACTAAAGAAACAACTAGAGGAATTGAGTAATAAGGGATTTATTCGCCCTAGTGTTTCTCCATGGGGAGCCCCTGTTCTTTTTGTTAAAAAGAAAGATGGATCTATGAGGTTATGTATCGACTACAGGGAGATCAATGCTATAACGATAAAGAACAAGTATCCCCTACCTCGTATTGATGATTTATTTGACCAACTGCATGGAGCTCAATACTTTTCAAAGATTGACCTTCGATCTGGATACCATCAGTTGTGTGTGAAGAAGGAAGACATTCCGAAAACAGCATTTCGAACCAGGTACGGGCATTACGAGTTTACTGTAATGCCGTTTGGATTGACTAATGCACCCTCTGTATTCATGGATCTAATGAATAGAGTTTTCAAGGAGTATCTCGATGAATTTGTGGTGGTATTTATTGATGATATCTTGGTATACTCCAAAACCTACGAAGATCATGAAAATCACTTGCGCATTATCTTGAAGACTCTGAGGAGGCATGAATTATATGGGAAGTTTAGCAAGTGTGAATTCTGGCTTCAGGAGATTTCTTTTCTTGGCCATATTGTCTCTAAAGATGGAATCTCTGTTGATCCTTCTAAGACCAAGGCAATCCAAGAATGGCCAGCACCTACGAGTATAACTGAGGTACGTAGTTTTATTGGTTTGGCAGGTTATTATCGACGTTTCGTCCAGAATTTTGCCCGATTGGCTAACCCATTAACGAAGCTCACACGTAAAGGGGTTAAATTTGTTTGGACAAAAGAGTGTGAAGAATGTTTCGAAGAACTGAAGAGAAGATTAGTCAATGCTCCTATATTGACTCTACCATCGGGGAATGATGGGTTCGTTATTTATAGTGATGCATTGAAGAAAGGACTTGGCTGTGTCCTTATGCAGAATGATAGAGTTATTGCCTATGCATCACGACAGTTGAAAATTCATGAACAAAACTATCCTACTCATGATCTTGAGTTAGCAGCTGTGATCTTTGCTTTGAAGATATGGAGGCACTACCTCTATGGTGAAAAATGTGAGATTTATACTGATCACAAGAGTTTGAAGTATATTTTATCACAAAAAGAACTCAACATGAGGCAAAGGAGATGGCTTGAATTAGTCAAGGATTATGATTGTACAATACACTACCACCCGGGGAAGGCAAACAAGGTGGCAGATGCTTTGAGTAGAAAAGACCATGGAGTTTTGAACAATATGAGAATTGAAAGGGATCCAATTTTCATGGATCTAGTGAAAATGGACATGGGAATAACCAGGGAAGGTGAAACATCAATTCTTTTTCAAATGGTTGCCAAACCATCTTTACTAGAAAGGATTAAGAGTTCTCAGACCGATGATGATGAATTCCAAAAGAAGATTAAAGCTGTGAATGATGGGAGATTGAGAGACTTTGTGTATGAAGATGGAATTTTGAAATTCGGGAAGAGACTTTGTGTTCCCAATATACCTGATCTAAAAAGGGAATTGCTGGATGATGCTCATAGTTCCAATTTCTCTATACACCCTGGGAGCACCAAAATGTATAGAGATTTGAAGGAACATTTTTGGTGGGACAACATGAAGAGGGAGATTGCTGATTTTGTGTCAAGATGTATGGTTTGTCAACAAGTGAAAGCTGGAAGGCAACAACCTGGAGGAGTCATGCAACCTCTTCCCATACCGGAGTGGAAATGGGACAATGTTACGATGGACTTTGTCATGGGGCTACCGAAGACTCCTAGAAGGAACGATGCAATATGGGTTATTGTTGATCGTCTTACCAAGTCAGCACATTTTCTTGCTATAAGAGAAGATCTACCCCTGGAACGTCTAGCAAGACTATACATTAACGAAGTTGTGAGACTTCATGGAGTACCCCTATCAATTGTTTCTGATCGTGATCCCCATTTTACTTCAAGATTCTGGAAAAGTATTCAGAAATCCCTGGATACAGAACTTCATTTGAGCACTGCTTACCACCCTCAGACAGACGGACAATCAGAACGGACTATTCAAACCTTAGAAGACATGTTGAGATCTTGCTCACTTGACTTTCAGGGTATGTGGGATCAATATTTACCACTGGTAGAATTTTCCTATAACAATAGCTTCCATTCGAGTATACAGATGGCAGCATATGAAGCGTTATACGGAAAGAGATGTCGTACACCAACCTGTTGGGATGACGTTGGTGAAAGAAAACTTGTAGGCCCAGAGCTGGTGGAGGAAACGGTGGAAAAGGTGAAAGTAATCCAAAATCACATCAAAGCAGCTCAAAGTAGGCAGAAGAGCTATGCCGATAATCGAAGGAAGGATTTGGAATTTCAAGTCGGTGATCATGTTTTTCTGAAGGTATCTCCGTGGAAGGGAGTCATACGTTTTGGTAAGAAAGGTAAATTGAGTCCCAGGTACATCGGACCTTTCGATATTCTAGAACGAATTGGGGTTGTATCTTACCGATTGGCAATGCCGCCAAGTCTCTCCAAAGTTCACGATGTGTTCCACGTATCTCTATTGAGGAAATACATGCCTGATCCGACGCATGTACTCACATATGAGGAATTAGAACTGGAACCCGATCTGTCTTATTGCGAAGAGCCCGTCAGGATTCTTGATACAAGAGAACAAGTACTGAGAAACCGGACGACGCGTCTGGTAAAAGTTTTGTGGAGAAATCATAAGATGGAAGAGGCAACGTGGGAACCCGAGGAACTTATGATGAAGAACCACCCGAGTCTTTTTATGCAGTAATACCCTAGAAATTGCGAGGACGCAATTATTTGAAGGAGGGGAGAATGTAACACCCCAAGCTTCTACGGTACGTTTCCCTTCGAATAATGCGATAGCGTGTGTTGTACGCAACCTCGAGTTCTAACACACACCACAACTAATTAAACTAGCCGTTGTGAATAGTAATACCTACTTTTTGAAATCATATATATTCTATATTTCAAAATGGACTTCATTTTTGGATTCGGAATATCAAAATTAGCCTAGGGTGAAATTTTGGTACATTTCGGATAACTTTCATATTTTGATGAATAGTGAAAATTTCTAAATATTAATTAAAAACAACTTTTTTAATCAAAATAATTAATAGTGATAAATTATGAATTTGAGTGGTTTTAAAGTATATTTAGAATATATTTTTACCATTCAATTTAATGTTTATCATTGGACATAATTTTACAATTAAACCGAACATAAACAAGTGTCAATCTTTTGATAGTTATTATCTCTTAAAAACACGCTTTTTGTTTTGACAGCGGGAATTAATTTTAAATTAATTTCTGCCACTTCTGTGTTTTGAATTTAGGAAAATGGATTCCATATTTGGAATCAGGATGTTCAAATTGTGTAAATAGGTAACTTTTATTTTTACACATTTTGAATAATTACTGCGGTAAATATTTTATTTACCATGGTTAAAGGGTAAATCCGGTAAATAAGGGTTAAGAAAATAATATTATAATAATACTTAATTACCCTAAAACGTCTCTTAACCCTATTGGTTGATACATGGTCGACCATGGGAATCTTTGTGTCAATTTTGGGACCCCATGGATCCACTTGTAAGTGATAATGACACTTTATTTTAATTAAGTTAAAATGAATACAAAAATGACACAAGCATATATCTTTTAGAACAACAATTGTTACATAGGGTTATATATGTTGGATTTTAGATTATAAATATTCATTAGAAAGATAAAAAGATTTACTACATAATGATATTTTATTTATAATTTTTAGACATTAAATAATTTATTTTATGTATGACACAATGATGATGCAGTAAATACTATAATAGTGAAAAATTAAAATAATTGATATTATAAATACCCAAATAAATATAATATGAAACTTTTAATGAATTAAACTAATTTTCTAGGATAATATGATATATTATGATTGATATAATTGACTTTTTTCGAAGTAATCAATCTGTTATGAGTTTCAAAAAAATCAACTATTGAATAGTGTCAAAATTGACATAAAAGAGTTCTTAAAACAAATATTATATTATTAATTGATATTAAATTCCTAAAAATCTAAGGTTCGGCCAAGAGACTTATATCATGATAGGTTAATCATTAATGTACCACTTGGGGGTCGCTTGGATGTATATAGTAAGTTTATTAACCATATTATATAAAAATACAAAGAGACATTGTAAAAGTGAAACTAATTAACTTAGAGTTAATACTTAAAGATAAGGTTAATATAAGTACCCAAACCTGTCTAAATTCTATTGGTTGAGTGGTTTTCGACTTATCCCCACCTTAACCTTTGAATAATAAGATTTGGAGCCATTAGAAACCGAATATGAATTTATTATAAATTAATATTTCTAACTTTTCCAAAGGTGCCCCTCACCCCTCTTATAAAAGGGCACTCCTCCTTCTCATTTCTTCACACCTTCAACGCCTTTTGGTTCGGCCAAACTCTGCCCAAATACTCTCCCAAAAACCCTCACTACAACCTAGAGGCCTTAGTTTGATCATAAAGCCAACCTATGGAGCCCTTTTGATCAAATCAAAAGGAAGAACCCGAAGAAGAGGTAATGATTTCACCACCCTTTTCTAAGTTCATTTCTTCTTCCACTTCTTCTTCCTTTGTTCTTACCATTCTGAAATAATAACTCCAGTATCTCACATATACTGTGATGTTATTATAAATATGGTACAATCATATTCAGTATTCTATCCACCCTTTGAATAACATGTCACCATACGTGCGTACGTACGGCTTACCGTCTCCACGTCGTGGTGTAATTGTTATTCAATATAATATTATTTGGTTGGGTATAATAATGATGTGTAACTCATGTAAATAATAAATATAACATGTTAATGATTCTGTATATATGATATACCATCCATTTATATATTATTTTAAAATCAAAAGAATGATATTGTCGCTCGTGCGTACGTACGGACTACCGTCTCCACGAACGCGATGAGATTCATTCTCCATCGTATCCATTCAAGTATAATTATCATTTGATGATTTAAAAATGATGTTTAAGGACTGTATATCATTCTGGATGTGAATAAGATACAACAACCATGGCTTATGTAACAAAACATATAAAAGAAAATGAGTAAGTTAACTCCCGAAACGACGATAATTCTAAGATATTATTAACAAATTAATGTTAAAAGATCATATATGATATCATATTAATATATATGATTCTTGTATAATTTAATAACAACTATTTCACCATTATACAGGAGGTTAACCTACCCCAACCAAGGAAAAGTACAAGGTAAGGGTTATTTCACAATCTCTTCATTATCCGTGGTTGTTTATACGTAATAATCTACTGGGATATCTTTATCATCCACATCCATGTTTCTTAAAAATGTATTTCAAAACATTTTTTATGGGTTAAAGTCATTTATACCCTTGTTTGAATTTTTATAAGAGGTTTATAAAGGAATCTTTCCGTCGTTTTCAAAACAAGGTCCTTTTTTAACCTTTTCGATAGAATTGAGGTAAGAATGTTTTTTTTTAACTTATACGGCGGGTGCGGTTATTTTACGCCGTTATAAAATCTTCAAAGATTTCCTTACAAGCTTATAAGAATATTTTCAAAGAAAATGTTTTATTTTATATGGATCTTAAATGGTTTCAAAATGAAAGGAGATATTTCTTTAAAAAGAATTTTGATTTCATCTATGTCAACATCCTTTGATGGATTTTAAGATTATTTGAAGTTGATTTATTATGATACAAAACTTCTATATTGTATTGAAGGTTTTGTGATATGTTTGACTATGGATGTGCTATTTTTATACCATTCATAGTTTATGGTGAAATTATTGACATTTCGTATGCTAGTTTTAATACGAATGTTTATGTTATGTTTAAACCTTTTCAAATGGGAATGCATTGGACTTAATAAGTGACGGGTGGAGCCCGCTATAGCTCCTCGATGCATCGGTAGGTCTCATGAGACAAACTAGTGTCTTGGCACAAGGCCTTGACAAAATCTTATTTGTAGTCTTGGCACGAGGCCTTGGATATGTGGTTATGATAGTCTGGCATTATGCATTCCAACATTATGAAAGTGGTTATTGATATTGCATGTGATTATTCGATTAGTAGAATATCCATGTGAATAAGTAAATGGCATTATTTCATTTTTATTTTTGCCATACTATGTTGAAGTTCAATTTTAAAAGGCTTTTGTTTTAGTAATTCATTGCCTTAAATGTTTATGCTTATTATGAATGTTCCGCTATATTGTTATCCTTACTGGGCATTTGAGCTCACCCCTTTTCTATGTTTTATTTTTCCCAGGTAGTGAAGAAGTAAATTATGAATGACTTGCAGGGATATTATGAGGGGTTAATAGTGTGGATATGAAGACTTTGTTGTTGTATTAGTTTTTCACTTTGAAATGTAATGTAAAACTTTATGATTATATCTAGTGTTTCCAAGGCTACTAAACCAATCGGTCTTTCGAGATTTGATATTTCTTGTGATCATGCCAATGTTATGTAATTAATGCACCGACTCTGGGCAACTGGGGTCGGGGCGTTACAATTACTACAAATAATTTATTGAGATTGTATTAAATAAAAGATACAAGGATTTGATTAAGATGGAACATTATGGAGTTATATATGAGAGGCCATGTCTCTTACAACTGTTTTGCGATGAGGCGTGTGAGGTAGTTTTTATAGGGCCTTTATTTTTCAGTATACCTCTAAGAGAGTGAAAGATATTTTAAATAGGTTGATCAAAACTCATAATATGAAGATATAAAATTCATCGTTAATAAGATAGTTTTAGAGTTTTTTTTGAGTTTTTTTAGGTTTTCATGAGAGTGTCTACCTAGGTATTCCATCTACATATAATGAAAAAAAAGTAAATCGAGAAATGTGTTATGTTATACACTTAGAGATCAACAATTTTCATTGAATAGTGGTGTAACAACTAAACAATCATTCATAAAAATTATATTTATTTATATATATGTGTTTTATTTTATGTTTTTACGTTACCGAGAAACATACATGCTCCTATTCATATCATTTTCAATAAGTATAATGAGCTATATTTTGATGGATCATGCATGGATCACCTAGTTTACATTGCATGAAAATATAAAGAACCAAATTGTTGTATCCTAATTTTGGTGGTTAAAATATATCATTATCAATGTCTAAAATAAATCATATCATCACATATTGAATATCATTCTAGTATTGGTAAACTAAAACCTGCCTGAAGATCACATTACATTTGAAAAAGAATAAAAAATTAGCGAAATGAAAAGATCTGAATCCTTGAATACATTAAAATATTACTTCTTCAAAAGTTAGAGAAAATAATAAGTGTGAACTTATATGACTAGTAATGTTTACATATAATTGATTTCATCGTGATTAGATAATTTATAATAATTATGACATGATAAAAAACTATGAAAATATTACTTTTAATAAGTAACATGATATAAAATGCATCAAGGGATAATATATTCTAATAATTATAATGGATAATAATAATTTAATTATTGATGAATGAAATGAATAATATTGGATGTCAGGATCTCACATAACATGATTCTAATATCTTAATACCATTCACTAATATTGTTTAATCTATGTATATGTATAAACAATAATTTTATTTACAGGGCCAACTAATTTCTCTCGTGAAACACAACAATGAATTAATCTCATATCTATAAACAAGTACCATATGTCCCAACATTTCTAATGAACTCCCCAAATATTTAATTCTTAATTCCATTCATAGTATATTTTTTACCAGTAAACTTTTATATTTAATAAGGAATATGGAATGTAAATATCTCTCTACTCTGTCATATAAAATACATTATAAAACACCATAAGTAGATATGGTAAATATTTTAAGAGATAATAAATCCTGAGATAAAAATAATATCAAAATTTAGTAAAAATTTATTTTATAATGATAATAACAAAGTTATTCTTTAGAAATAAACATAATTATAATAAACTAATAAGATATAAAATATAACCATCAATTAATCCCAAATAAATGGTTTGTAATAAATTCATGTCTTTTGTTGAATAAAAAAATTGTGGTAAATCATTAAAAAAATAATTTATGGGTGTTATTTTAAAATCATAATAAAACATATATATGAAGATAAATATTATAAAATATATATCACACCAAGAAATTATGCTAAAATCATATGGAATTAGAATCATTCCATTGTCCATTTTTAGGACTATAAAATAAAATCATTTCATAAAACAATATAGATATTCATTTAATACTATGTAAACTTTGTAGGATAATATTAAATAACATGGATAAAACTATTTAGTAATAAAAATAACTTTTGTAATTCAGTTTTGAAATAAAATTCGCATGGATGAAAACTATATCCAACAAAAATAGAAATAAAATTAGTTATTATTTTAAAAATTCCACTAGAATATTCAATATTGAAATAACGTAAAATTTATAAGAAAATATGGAAAATTATTATATATCTATATGATAATTAAATCTATTTATTTTATGAAGTATCGATTATAAGATCCCATTATGAAAAAATTAATCCAATCCTACAAAATTACACTAAAAATATATCCTCGCGTCATTAATAAATATTATACTCTTAATAATTAAATAAATTAAAGTGAATTGAAACATTGATAATAAAGAATGAAAAATTATTCTGGATAAATATATCAATATTGTAGTATCTACACCAAATATAATTAAATAGATGGATAATATCAAATATGTATTAATGGAATTTAAATCAATAAAATATCTCATACCTCATGTCCAACTTGTTATCTAAGTTTATTATCATCATGAATAATAAACTTATGATAATTAATTACTTGATTAATAATATATTCCATTTTATTATTTTTTTATTCATTTGTATCAATATAATTTTTAGTTATTTATCATTTCATGTCATGTAAGATGTTACGATTATATTCCATTCATATGTCCAAAATCACATAGGTATGATGAATATTGTCAAACAGAATATTATGTCATCATATCAATAATAAAATAATATACACAATTAAATTTTTTCGATAAATTATACTTTCAAAACTAAATATTATATATGGTAGTAAAAAGTTAATTATGTCACAATAATTGAGACTGTATATTGTCCACATGCATTATTAATATTTATATTATTTAGAAAATAATATTGAAAAAACTTTAAGTGTTATTTTTTCATCACATAAAGATACTTATATCATAAAAATAATATAATTTCTCTTTATAAACATATTTTTACAATGTATGTGATTTATTAATTAAAATTGAATGATATCATTTTTTGGAGGTGGTGATCCCCATGTGATCAATAACGGTGTGATAATATTATAATGAATGGAAATTAAAAAATATGCTATTTTAAATTACCATAATGATAAATATGTAATTAATTTAACATTTTTTCAACACATAGATAACTAAAAATATTCAAAATATGAAATTAAGTAATATAAAATACATTTATTTGTTATGTGGTAGTTTTACATACACATGAACGATGTATTTGTTTCAAAATTTATGGAAGATGAGATCGATGATGGTTTTGATATTACCGTAATTAAATTTATGGATATGGAAGATAATTATTTTATATTTATCAACATGATTGAATAATATTTTTTAGTCATTGAAAGCGATATAATACAAAATGATCAATTATGAATCATATATATTCTTTCGACATCCTCTCTAGGATTACACAAATGTCATTCTAATAAGGGGTTTATAATCTAACCAATGGCACAAGGAAGTGGTAATGGTATTATGAATTGGTTTTGGGTATTAATTGAAAAAACCAAATTGATTTGTATTTTTGATGAAATGTGGTGAGTACGTTTCCTTTTATTTGTTTGGTGAGGGTAATTTTTGAAATTTCATTAAGAATTAAATAAATATAAATTAATTTTTTACGGAAAAATGTTCCAATTGATATTATAAAAATATATTATATTTATTAATCAACATGATATCATATAATAACGTTTCAAAATGAATTAGTGATTTCATTATCATTATATTTTGGTTTTAACTTTTCTTCACAGTTTTTGAAAATTACCGAGATAACAATGCAATTTTACATTGTAGGGGGTATTATATTTACTATAAATGGAAAATTTTTTCCTAAATGAACCATGTTTTTAATTTTTATACTTATTTAAATAATATTGTCAAATATTTGTTTATTATTAATTTAAATCATTTATTAAATATTGTTTTTGTAAAATAACATTAATGTAATTTTAAGAAATATTTATTTAATTTGACATTGAAAAAAACATGATAGAAAATTAATCCAACTATATTTCATTCACACCTCTTTGAAAATAATATTTCTCTAAAATGATCATGTAACACAATATTTTATTAAAAAAATACTACTATTAAAATATCTATAATCATTAATTTTTTTTCTGAAAAATTTTAATAAACATCTTCTAAAAAATGATTAAGAATTTAATATATTTATATAAAAAAATTAATAGTTATTTTCTATGATAAAGTAAATATTTTATAATTAGAATAAATAATTATAACTCAATATAAGTTTATTTATCCATGTCTCAAAATATTTTTTCTATTAATAAAGTTATACTTTTTCATTATCTTTTACTAAAATAATATATGTGTCACTTATAATGTAAATTGACCCGTAAAAATATAAATATCATGGTCTAGAAAATGAATGTCCAAATACATTTATATAATAATATATAAGATGTGTTTTTTCTCTTTATCACTTATTTTTTTACCCATGTTTACTCGATTTATCCATTTCATATGGTAATATATTTATAATATTTTTACTATTCATTATGAGTGAAGATTATTTTGAAAAAATTAAATAATATTAATTTTCTGATTCAAAATATGGAATTCATTTTACCAAATTCAATACATATAAGTGGATAATAATAATTTTATAATTATTCTATAATGTGGGATGAATTTTTTTTTCTCATGAAAAAATATCATTGTTATGTTACAAAATATTTTTATTCCAAGATCACAAAATATATTGATTCATATTTAATTAAATATATTAGATAGATTTAAAAAATATAAACATTTAAGATCAATAAAAATATATTATAGGTAATTTTCAATGAAAATAAATAACATATTTATAAAAATAAAATTTTCTCTCTATTCATTAAAAAATCAATATTTTTCTAAAAATATAAATATATAAAAATACATTAATTTTTACACAATGATTTGGAAAATTTTATTAATTTATTACAATATAATTTTAAAAATATTATTAATCTAATTATATTTTTTTATATCTAAAATAATAAAAACATTTTAATGAGAAATAAAGTTTTGATGAAAATAATGTCTTTTATGATATTTTTTTATTTACAAAAAAATTTATATTAATTAAAAAATATTTATACATAATTTTAAAAAATTCATAATAAATATTTATATTGCAAAATTTAATTTCAAGGTTATAATGGTGACATTAAAATATTTTTTTTGTAGATTAATGATTCATTTAAACATTATTTTTTTGATGTAAAGGATATATAGTAACTAAAATATATTTAATGAATAATAATTATTCAAAATACTAACAAATTAATAAAATAAAAAATAAAAAATTATGAATTATATGATATAATAATATGTTTACAAAAATAAACATGACATTAATCCTTTTAATTTTTTAGTAAAAACAATTTAATACTAAATAAGACATTGCATAGGTCTGTAATATGGAATACACCCATTTTGCATTCTGTTGTGGGTTCCAGACTTGTGGAATTTCCATTAGGGCTAGTTTTTTCCTATGATATATGTTTCGATTCTTTGAATACTATATTATTACAATTCTTATAACATTTAAAATCATATTATGAGCTTCATAGAAATATCATTAATAAAATAAATTTTATTTTAATAACTAATGTAATGTATATAAATTAACTTTTCAATTAAGTAAGATAATTATTATCCACTATTATTAATCCAATCTCTACGATCAAATTACATCTAATGGTTTTTAATAACATTAAAAATATATCCAAAAAATATAATAGAATTAATAATCCAATATGTTTTTCATAGAAACATGTGCTAATGACATGTATCATATTCCCTTAAATGTTTCCCAGAATATCCTAAAATATTTTATTCTACAAAATCCAAATACATCATAATGGGTAACTACACCTTTAAACATATTATCAGCCTTAGAAATATAATTCTTTAGGTTTATCTCATATTATTAAGAATATCATTGGCTTATATAGGTTCTAATATATAATCTATATAATGGTTCCTAAAAAAATATATGTTATCCATATTATTTAACCCAAGGTTTCCAGAACAAGTGAATAGTAAGGGAACAATATCTATTTACGGGGATTATAGTTAATATATAATCAACTAAGTATTTTCAATGTCGTTTCCCCAAGATTTCTCTATATAGAAATGAAATCCACTTATATTATACAAAATGGGATTTATTTATAGGAATATCACATAGTCATTATCTCAGAAAAAACATTAGGATTTTATCTTATACATAAAAATATTCTTAACATGATTCATAGGGTTATGTTTCCTAATATATGTTATCATAAATCTGGTTGTCAAAGATTCTCCTAAACATCCTATGAAACCAAATATAAATACACAAACCCTAATAGACTAGAGTAGGTGGTTACTTCATTTCATTTGAAATAGATCAAAAGAATCATATCATAAAGAATCAAATTTATTGGTATTCATTATAAACTACATAAATAATTTATTGTCACATTTCTTTTATAAAATAATATACAAAACATAATGGAAGTAAATATTCTCTATACTTGAACTCATATCAATATTCCTTCTTGATATCCAAGGGAAAAAATAATTTGAGCTCGTATTATTAGTTATGGTTGCATATAATGGAATATATTATAAGAAAATAGGCCATATTTAATATTTTTTTCTTAATAACATTGAACACATTCCATTTAATCAATTACCTGATAAAAAAATCCATCAATAGATAATATCAATGTAAAAGTATAACGTGAAATTATAAATTAATTCTCAATGATGTAAAATTATAATATTGGAAATCATTATCCTAAACAACATGTTATATATCTATCTTTATCATTTATTCAAGATCGTTTAATCTATTCAAGTGTATACACTAAAACCCCATTTAATTTGATGATTTAATTTTTATATTGAGACCCATTTATACTTCAAAGGGGATATCTATAACTTCGAACCACCCATCGCATAATGTATAATGAATTACATATATATTTAATGATCAATAAAAAAATAAATAATTTTAATGGTCATGAAATTTTTATTTTTAATAAATAATTCAATATACCAACATTTCTATAGTCAATAAAATAACATTGACAGAAAAATATGGTTTGTAGAAGGAGTATATAGTTTTGGATGTAATAATATCCCTGGTATAAGGAATACTTATATTTAAGTGACATTTAATTTCTAGTGATCTCAAAAAATTATTATTTCAAGAGAATAATGGTGACCAAAAATAACATGGAAATAGATGAAGACTATCAATTTATTAGAAATATCGGTTTTGTAATAAATACGTGTATTTGGGAGAATAAAATAGAATTAGTGTACGACATTGAAAAAAATATTAAATATAGGGGTTTACTCTCAAAATAAAATAAATCTTATGTCATATAGTAAATATCTAAAAAAAATGTTGTGGTGGGGAAGTCCATTAAGGTTATATATGTTTTGAAAATAATAGTTGACTTTTTTTATAGAAATTAAAAAAATGAAACTTTTTTAAATAAATATAAATATTTTTTTAAATATATATATATATATATATAACATAAAATTTCTATACTAATATATTTTTATATCACAATGTATTTAAAAAAAATTAATAAAAATTAAGTACATGGATGGAAAAAATAATAATATAGGTGGAAAAATAAATTTTTATTGTAAAATTTTCATTACATTATTCATCTTCTATATTAATGAAAATTTATTTGATAATAAAAAAACAATACATATCAAGAGGATTATAAAATTTATAGATTTTAAAACATATTTATTATGTAATTCCTTCAATAAAAATATGTAAATCTCCAAAAAAATTATATTATAAAATAAAATCATACATATTTTGAATCATTTAAATTTTCAAGTCATGAAAGAATAGAACTAAATTGAAACAAAAATAATCATGAATAAAAATGAATTCATTTAAAATATATCAAATGGGTTGTAAATACATGGCAAACAAAAAAATAGAGGTTTGATATCAAATATTTCTCATTAGAATATAAATTCATATGAAATCCAATACCTTAGGTCTCACTCATAATGTATGTCCTTTATCATCTAGAGTAATAAAAATATTTTAATAATATAACATATTAAAAATAATTGATTTTTATTATTCTTGTTATTTTATATATACCTTTTTTATTTTAATTTTCATAATCAATTTTGTTCATGTCAAACATTTTTATTTTATATTATTCTTATTTCCAAAATCACTTTGGTTGGTTTACTATGTAATGAATTATTAAGACTTTATCATAAAATCAATAGAAATATATATATAATTAAAAAATTTAGACAGAAATTATAATTTAAAAATAAACAATGAAATTAGGTTATAAAATCAACCATGCTATAATCATAGAGACGTTATGTCTTAGTTATACATTAATATTTCTTCTATTTTTCATCAATCATGATAAATATAAGGTAATTGATATTTTACTTTTCAATATTGAAAAATATATGATAAATATCACATTATTTCCTTAAATACGCATATATATGTCTTTCTAGTAAGACAGTAATAGAAAATGAGTCAAATGTCTTCGTATAGATGGTAATCCACATGTGTGTTTAAAGAATATTATATTCATTCAATTAATGAAAATATATAAAACATTTTGACATATTTATCTAAAACAATGATAAATATTTCATTGATATCATTTGTATACATTAAATCCCTAAATGTACAAATATTTGTGATTCAATTATTTAAAATGATTTACATCTGTTCATGTGGTGGTAGTCCACCATACACACAAATAATGGTTTAATTTCCCATATAATAGTATATTATATTGGTGTAGGTTATGTTATTGAAATAATAACGTTTTAGTATATATGAAACATTAATTTTATTATATCATAGTGGTAAAATAATATTTTATAGAGGTGGAATATGTTACAAAACAAAATGCTCTGTCAGGATTCATGACTCTTCTTCTGAAAAAAAAAATTTATGTTTTCAGAAAGTCTGTAACACCCAAATAATTAAGGCCACGTTTTTTTAAATAAATTTTATATTTTTTATATCATATTTTTAAAAAATAATCAACTTCATAAAAATTAAAAAAATTATTATTCAATTTGTATAGTTATCACAAAGTCGTTGGAAAGACATTAATTAATTAGGTTAACTGAATTCTGAAAATTTAGTTACTAATTAATTAAAACTGAGAATAGAAATAAAATTGATCTGAAAAGAATTTTTTTTACAAATAAGTATTTTTATTCCCATAATAAATTTTTTTATTATTAAAATAAATTAATTATTGGAATATGTTAATGAAATTAATTTGTTATGTATTCAATAAAATGGTTTCCCAAAAAAACTTGATAGGAAAACAATAAATATAAATCCAATTTTATACAAGAAATCAAAATTTTTCTAGAATGTAATTTCCCCCATTTTATTGAGGAATTTATTTTAAAAATAAATTTGGATTTTTTTACTATTTTTAAATTAAGTAACCATAATTATAAAAAACATATTATGAAAATCATATAAGGTTGTGTTTATTAATAGAATGATTCATTTTTTTTATAGTGAAAAATATTAAATTTTAGTTGATGATTTATTTTTCATACAATTTATTTGTGTAGAAAAATTATGAATTATATTTTTTTTAGAGAATTATTAGTCTAATAATAAAAAATTAAATCCAATTTAGTACATTGGAATCAATTACACCTTGAAATTGAATATTAAAACATTTACGACTTTTTGTGTTTTTTGAATTTTAAAATACACTTTCATGTTGTGTCCCCGATATTAATTTTGAATCTAATTTTGAAAATTAATAAAATTTATTATATTAAAATGGAATCATTATTTTTATTCTTATGTACCAAATTATATTGTATGGTTGTTTTAATTTTTGGACATATCAAAATAACCCTCTTAAAAAAATATTTACCACAATATAGGTTAAATAGTGAAACATATTAATGTTAACATGTAAAGGGTTATATTCATAAAATAATAGAATTTAATGTCTTTTTAGGTATTTATTGATAGTAAAAATTCTTTAAAAAATTAAATATCCTCAAAATTCATTTCAATTAATACCACCTCAATGTGGTTGGCTGTAATTATAAAATAATCATTATTTAATCACTTAAAACCACCCCTCCTCATTAATAAATACCACCCCACATAATTCATTTACCAATACATGACATGAATCTGCTAAATATTCTCTAAACACTATCCTCTTATATCCACCCACGTCCATTTTCTTCTGTTAACAATAAATTACCATTTCTAATGTCATCAAATGGCCCTTCAACAGGTGATATTCAAAAAGAAATTCTCTCAATGCAATTTTGTTAGATCATGAACTTTCTCCTCAATAACATAATATATCATGGAAAAATGGATCATAATTAATGTTTATACTTTATATTTATCATTATAATTTAATATATTATAATAAATTCATTTTATATTACCTCTTATTCAAAGAAACAAAATTATTGTTCAAATTGTGTCGGGTTATTGTTTTCATGAATATTTGTTTTAATTGTTTTCCATTACCCCTATAGGGCATGTCATAAAAGTATCATTATAGTTAAAAAATATTTATATAAATATATTAAATCATTATAATTGTTATGGAACTAATATATTCTCCTAATATTAATTATAATGTAACTACTTCATTATGCTCTGAAAATATTCCAAAATAAACTAACAAATTATCAATAGTGTTCAATAAAATGAATCATACTCATTAAAGAAAAAAATATATATTGGTCTATTAATAATTATTTAATTTCATTATTAATTTTAACATCTAATTATATACTTCTAATCCCATTTTACTTGAACATATATAATTATATGAAAATAATAAAACATGATACCATTAAATAAATGCTCCTAAAACCGTGAAAATAATGAAATATTACTAACAAAAGGGTTATAATATGTAATAAAATCATAAAATAATATATTATAAATATAAATACAGTTAATTATTGATTTAATAATAATATATTTACAATTATATAGGATTATAATGTATCCAAAACTAAATCAATGGAATCTTTTGGGGTTATTGACTTACATTTTATTCTGCTATATATATACCATATTCATCACATATTTTTGTGTATGTTTTATGTACTATAATTTGATATAAAATATCAATAATCTCATCATAATTAATTTTATAAATGTATCATATGAATGTATTTACTTTTATATAGCATATAAATCAACTAATTACAAATGGGTAAGATAATTCATTATCAAATTTCCATTCTTCGGGTCAACATTATACGTCATTGATTATTTTATTCCATTATTATTTTGGGATATATTTTTATAATAATATTTTTTATATACACTATTTAATGTTCATTTATAGAAAATATGAATAGTCTACTCTTTCTATTAATTCACACTTAAATGATAATATATTTAAAAATAATTTTGTTCTTAAAAATTATAGTTTTAAAATTTCCCATAATGACCTCCTTTTCATTCTTATCCATCTTTTTTGAAAGTGGTTATGAAATGATTTTACTATTCTATTTTGATTTTCTAAATTCATTTTTACTCATGTTTTCTTTTTTAGAGAATATTTTGATCGTACTCTTCTATAATTTTTTAAATAAGTTTCTTTGTGATTTTTCTGAAAAAATAAAAAAGAATTGATTTTTAGCATATATGGCCTGAGTAGAAATTTCGTACATCAATCTGATCTAGTTCATTGAATATAATATCAAAACCATACACATTTAGTTTAAAAGAAGATTTTTTCTATTATAATTTTTCGACTTAATAAAAAAAATACCGAAAGAATTTCATCCTCGATTTTTTTTTCAATAGATCATTCTAAATTGTTTTCCATATATGATAAGTTTATTTGATGTTATATAAGCTTTACATGGTATTCTATTCAATAATACTACCCTATTGTTTTGTAGTTTTATTTTATGATGGGATGATATTTTTGAAAAATATTTCTTTTCCGTAGGATATGTTATGTCGAAATGTTTAAGATACAAATTTCATTACATTAGTTTTGATATGATGTGTGATTTATGTTCTTTTGGATCCTCAATGTATTATTTAAATTATTTTATAAGTAAGAACTATATCTAAATATAATTAATTAAGAAAAGTTAAATTTTCAATTATCTGAAAGGGTACAAGGGTGGTCATCCAAATCCCACAACAAGAGGTTACACAAGAGACCATTCTTAGCCTGTAATAAGATAGTGCATGGGAGGTTATCCTAATACTATTATAGAATGTTCCATGGGAGGTAATCCTAAGACCAAAAAAATATGATACATGGGATTTCATCCAAATCAATCAAGAAGAAACGTCATTGGATTTCATCCTAGTCCAGCAACAAGCGGTTATGTAAGAGGCCATCAGAATCCCCCAAAAAATGGTTTCACATGAGGTCAATACAATCTCGCGATAAGAGGGTAAAAGGTTGGTCATCCTCATCCCAAACAAGAGGGTACAAAGGATGTAATACTAAGATCAAATGTTTAGGTTACATGGTTTTTCATCCAAATAATGATGTAGGTACACTAGTGAATAGCCCAAGAAAAAGCAATTTATGAATATCTTGGCAGGTAGCCTTGAAATAAGATTTTATAATACTATATTTTCCACAAATTCAATTTCATGTTATATTATTATAATATAATATCTCATATTCTTTTATATTTTTTTGATTCATGTTTTATGAATTTATGATTTATTACATGACTAATGCTTATTATTTTTGATATGCATTGTATAATTTTAAAATGTTATATTCAAGATCTTATGAACATGTAAATGTATTATTATTGATGTATACAAAGTTTACCATTATTTATCATATGATTTATGACATTATTATGTTTTATATTCCAATTTTTTGAATAAAGGGTTTATGTAGGATTACTAACATGAAACATATTTACGAGATATGATAATGATATTTCACAAAATTAAACATAAGGTTTTCAAAAATTCAAATGGCACTAAATCAATATAGTACGAGGGCATGATTTTTTGTAATAAAATAAATATTTATATTTTAAATGAAATATCCATGTTTGTTAATCTTTGTTCATTATAGTTGTTATTTGAAAAAATGTTTAATTATCCTTGGTAAGAAATGATTAGATAATCATTGAAAGAACTCTACAGAAAATTTTAGGATACAAGTAAAGAAAATTTAAAATATATATAGATTAAAATTAATAAGTCATAGATTGAAATTATTTATGGAATTTCCCTATGTTATGGGTTTTTTCACGATGATTAGTGTTTCACACATTAATATTTTGGTTTTATTCAATGGATAGTACAAGAAGTAATCATGTTAACATTGAATCTAATGGATAATTCAGTGACAATAAGCATAACAATTGAATGATGATTATAGTTAATGTATTATGATTATTCTTAATATGATTTTGTGATATATTACAAAAAATTTGAACCTTAATGTGATTCCTAATACAAATAATAAGAGGAAGTTTGACTTTTATGAATGGTCTTGTGGTTATGAACATAGAGAAAAAAATGAGCTTATTTAATTCTGTGAATGTGGGAAGAAAAACCTATATGAGTATCTAAATTATAGGGGAGAGATGTTATATATGTGGAAACTAAGGTCATATAGTTAAAAAATTGGGGAGTTCAATGTCCTTTGTGTGGTGTACATTATAATTATCCAACAGGATGTCATGACCCATGAATTAACATCTAAAAAAATGAGTGAATAATTCTGTTTCAATCATTTAAGATGATGGATTAAGTAATTTTATGCTTTTTTATTCAATAATAATCTTCTAAAAGTATTTTTATTGAATTAAGGAATAATTAAACATCTAATGATTTGTCTGCCGATGTTTTTTTTTATGGATATGGAAGGAATTGTTGAATGGAACGAGTAACAATGAAAAGTTATAGAGGTTTTATTCTTAGAGAAAAAATGATTAATGTATAGATAACCAATAATATGTTCATGATGTGATATGTATATTGTTTATTTTTATAAAATAACAGGGATATTATTATGACCATATAAATGATTAGTAATATGACGGAAATGTGGTTTGTGATATCACAGATTGAGTTCAAGGAATTTTTTGATATATGGAATGAAGATGAGGTTAATTTATGAATGATTCACTATTTTTTAAAAAAATTTGTGATGATTTATGTTATTACCATGTTTTAATGATATTACATGATAATGATCTTTAAATGTTAGGCGTGTGAAAACAAATATCCAAATCAAGTCATCTATGGGATTAACTATTTGTTTATTCGAAAAATTTATTGACCATCATTCGAATGCTTTAAATTTTAATCTTTTAGATGATTCATGAGGGTGAAAATTTATAAAAAAATTATATTAAAATTTGGTAGTATTTTTTTTATATTAGTATATCACATTAAAATTTGATGATTTATTCATGTTTTAAAACCTATGATAAACATTTCATTATGATGATAAATATAAACTAAAGGTTTTAATTTTAATCATATTGTTGATCATATTACACATTATCTCCGCAATTATTCCAATATAAACTTCATTTCATGGATTCAGATATTAAAGGGAAACTAATTAAGAAACATCCAAACCATGATATTTGTACTTATGATATTAAATAAATTAAGTATATCACCTGAAATTATTTTGAAATAAAATATTATCAAACTATCAACAGTTATTATAATATCAATTATCTTTTAAAAAACTATTTGGTCACTGTTTTGTGGTCATTAACAATATAAGGACCATCTTATCTTTAATTCTCTATCAGAATATTATTGTATCTTCCATGTCATTGTTTTCACTTTTCTATCTATTTTCTCTTAATTGGAATCCTAAAAATATGGTTATATTCTCATTTTAGATTCCTACATTATAAGATGAGGATTTATTTAACCCTTTTATGATGTTGGATTCCCACAAAGGACTTTTTCAAACATCTATCTTTTATTTTCATGCTCAATTTCAAATTTGTGATGATACAACTTTCTGACATTCTTGATCGTATCAGAATGATTCTTATTTATTGTCTCTTCAAAAAAAATTAATCTATTGTTCATTTTTTGTTCCATCTATATCTCTTATGTATGAGGAAAAATTATTGTTGAAATATAATAAACATATAGGACATTCATCTTTATCAATATCTTTCTAATAAGAAATAATCGATTGAGACTATAGATCGTCAAGAAAAAGATCTATAAAATAATATTCCTCACCTGGTTAATGTTTTTTGAAAAAAATCTAAATTTGACTATACTATATGGGAATAAAAAGATGTGATGAGGTAGAGAAATATTTCTATATTTGTATCCGAGTGAATAAGTTTTAGTGTGAAATTCATTTTATGGGTGTAGAATATAACACACCATTATTTTACATTAATTTTTTAATAAATTTAATCTTTTGGATAACTTAATTTTCATAAAACACCATGATACGATGGCCATAATAATAATATTATTCAATAAAAAAGGTTATCACTAAGCCATAATAATTTTTACGATTTATTACTTTTACTAAATTGTGAAAATATTATTACGAATTACCAAGAAATTAAAATAATTAAACTATTGAACATAAAGGAAGTGTTTTTATTAGGATATATTTTTATTCCATATATTGAATTTTATAATAGTAAATAATATAAAATAGTGAAATATATTAATGAAATTTATTAATTTTATAATGAATAAAAAAATTAAAATAATATTCATATACTTAAGATAAGAATAAATAGAATTTTAAACATTAAAAACTATATTTATCTAAAAGAAAAACATTTCTCCTTTTAATGGTACACATGTTTCGAAAATAAATATTGAAAGATATATAAATTTTATATTCAAAAATAAATCAAACATTATAATTCATAAAATGAAAATTATCTTTGGGTGAATTTGGGTATTTTTTTGAGAAATAAAATTTTGTATGAATAATTAAAATAATAAATTTCAATTGAAATCTGCGTTTTAATTTTTATTTAAATATATTGAAAAATTATATTTTAAATTGGTTTTAAATTATAATTCTTAATTTTAAACATCCTTAAATCCAATTAAGAACATTTTAATCAATTTCACATAGAAAATTGATCTACAAAATTTAATTTTTTTTAAAATTTTCACATTATAAACTTGTTTTCTTATTCCATCTATCAGATTCATATTAAAAATAAATTTACCAGTTAGTTTAATTTAATTTGTTATAATTATTTTCAAATATGGAATTATAGTTCAAAAACTGTTTTTTATATTAATTATAATTTATTTGCATAAAAAAGATTACTATAGTAAAAAATATTAACCGAGTTAGAGATAAAATAAAAAAAATAAGTTCATATAAAAAGGTAATGGATTAAAACACAAAAAACTAATTTTCTTTAGAGTCTGTGGTATTTTTCAACCATTGAAAAATGTAATCCATTAAATATAATCATAATTAATGAAAATTAATTCCAAATAAATATGAATGGATTTAGTTATAGAGCATTTATTAATTAACCACATTAAACCACCCCTCCTCAAGTATAAATAAAAATTCTTACCAACACATCTCTCCTAAAACACTTTAAATATCCTAAAAAATAGTCAAAACCCTATCCGCCTAACTCTACCCATGTCTATGTTCTCTAAGTCTCAAATGGGGTCTATTTCCAATGTCATTAGTGGATCCTTCAAGTAGGTGATATTGTATATATAATTTTATCAAAGCACCTTACATACTTTTTTTCTTCTAATTCCCCTAAAATACTTTATCCAATAAGGAATTATAAATCAATAATCAATTATATAACATTTTTTTAGTTATATATATTATTATCTCATACATATTTCGTTTCAATTATCCTATTATTCAATGTTACAAAACTATTGTCCAATTTGTTGTGGGTTAGTGTCATTGTGAACAATTAATATAATAGTTTTCAATTTCAACATTCATAAGTAGTAATAAAAGTTTCATTATATTTAAATACTTTTATATTATATATATTATAACCAATTTTATTTTATTTCACTGGTATATATTCATCGTATTAAGAAAAATGAAACTTGTTCATGGTGTTTGGGAAAACCACTAAAATAAAGAAAACATTTATCATTAGCATTATATAAACTGAATAATCATCATAAAAAGAATAGAAAATTATATACGGGACCATTAATAATTATGGATTATAACAAATACTATTTAATTCCACTACATAATTTTTAATCCATTTTTATTTGAACATTCATAATTTTGTACATAGGAACTGAACATGAAACCGTGAAAAAACACAACTAAAACCACTAAAATAATGAAATATTATTAATAAATGGAGCATAATATGTTATAAAATCATCACATAAGGTATTGTAAATAATAATATTTTTCTAAGTGATTTAATTAAAACATTTTAACCATTATACAAGTTGATAAAGTGTGAATAACTAATGAAATGATAGAGGTAAGGGGTTTCTCATCTCACATTTTCTTCTATGAGATATATGACTTATTCACCACTTATTTATTATGTGTTGTGTATCTAGTAAAATTTTATATAGAATATCATTTATCATGTTATATTAATACTATTAAATGCATAAATTGATGAATATTAATTTTATGAGGAACACGATTCGAATGACTATAATGTCATTAGAGAATTATTTACCATGTTTCCTTTATTTTAGTTAACGTTAGACATCATTAATTATGTCATAATATGATTATTTGTGTGATGAATTTTGACAATATTGTGTTTTATTTGAAAACCTTTTATGTGTATTCAGAATGAATACACATTATAAATTAATTTCATTAATTATAACTTTAATGGAATGATATTTGTAAGTTATTTTATTTTAAAAAAAGTACCTTGTCAATGATTCCATTAAAATAAATATATTTTATTCATTGTAGTGCCTTCATAAATATTGTCTAAAAATATTTTATTTATTATTTTATTATTTCCTCAGTCATTTTCACTAATTTAAGTCTTTTTAAAAAACATTTCAAAATGTGTCTTTGTATTATTTTCTAAATGATTTTATTTGTGACAGTTTGATAAAAATATGGAATGAATGTTTCTTAACATATAATGACTAAAAATATTCATCCATTTCCATGATAACTTAGGGACTTGATTCTTATATTAAATTATTACAAGTTTATTTTCAAAGATTTTATTTATTTATCATTTTATGGAATGGTATAAAAATATAAAACAGAAATGATATTTTAATTCATAATTATTTCAATAAATCATTCAAAAAAATTTGTATTACAAGATGTAATGTATTTTTTAGTGGTGTTATTATTAAAGAATATCATTCGTATTAATTTTATGGTTTATTTAGGTTTATTATGGAATGATATTTATTAATCTTATTTATATTACATGATAGGTATTATGGTGATATTTTTTTGAAATTTATTTATTTTAATTATTTTTGATATAATGACTGAATTTTATCACATAGAACACGTATGTATGATTTACCGTATGTGATTTGTTCGAAATATATTTCAATGAAATTATTAGGTTAATGATAAATTTTCTATGATATTAATGGGTAAATAGGTGGTCATTCCAGGCCTAGGACAATAGGCTCGATAGAAGTTCATCCAAATCTTGCAACAAGAGGGTACAAAAGAGGTCACCCTTAGCACAAAAAAATAGGTCACACAAGAGGTCATCATATGCCTGTAACAAGAGGGTAATGATGAGGTCATCATAATACACTAATAAAAGGGTACACTAGAGTTCATATTAAACTTGTAATAAAAGGTTCGAAAGGCGGTAATCATAATCCCATAATAAGAGTGTATAGGTGATGTCATCTTAAGCTCTCATCAAGAGGGTACACCGGAGGTTATTTTTAGCACAAAAATATAGGTTATATTGATGGTAATCCTAATCTTTAACATATAGGGAACATGAGAAGTCATACCAAGAAATAATTAGGATCATTGGAGAAAATATCAAGACTAAAATGTTGTTGATTTCATGGTAGGTTTCCTAGGCATAATACTTTTATGCTTATATATTCCACAAATTTCTTTTTTATTTTCATTTTTTATAATATTGGAAATCATGTTTTTATTATTATTTGATTAATTTATTTTGAACTGATATGATTTATTCAATGAATAAATGTTGTGATTTTTAATATGTGGGGTATAATTTACAAATTTTTTGTTTATGATCCTTTTACCTTATGTTATGTTATGATGATTATATCACTAGTGTACCCTAATAGAGTGTAACATCCTAGACGCGAATGCCATGGAATGGGGCCATAAAACTTGGGTGTCACATTGTCTCAAGTGTATATTTCTAAAAAAACCCAACAACTATTGACTAGTAGCAATGGTGCAGGTGTCTCTAGGGGGAGACTAAAACCTCATTATCAACGTGTAGCACAACAGATACAAGTAGCAGAAATATTAAACCATGTCAATGATTGTAACAATATAAAATGATTGTAAAAACAATCCAAAAGTCATATTATATGAAGGATGATGATAAATGTCACATGAAACTAATAAATTATCCAAAAAAGGAACACAAGGATGATTTGAAATCCATATAGTAAAAAAATGTCTAAAAGAATCCGAGAAACATCACGAGCCTTAGATAGGTCCCATTCTCTCCTGATCCTAAGTATAATATCAAGTACCCAGGGTAGGTGGTTTTCCATTATCATTACCCTCAATCATATAATCTAATTTGGCCAAAAAATATAACCCAAACAAAGTGTGAGATAAAATCCTTGTAGGTAACCATTGAAGTACAATTTCAAAAAGTATGTAATTATATATGAGAGGAAATGTGCAATAATAAATATAGTAAGAATGCATGTATTAAAAAGTAATTATCCTCCATTCACAAATTTACATTTAAGATCTATTCATATCGACAAAACAATTGAATTAAATTGAATTTATAAGCCACAAGATATATCTCAATAATTCCATATCCCATATACCCAGTATAAGAAAAGATTCATTAAAAGATTATTTAAAAAATAAATGTCAAGACTGAATCTAAAATGTTCTTTAACTTGCAAGGCACATCATAAATAATTTCATTTATAATTTAATCATAAACCCGATCCTGTCCTTGAAATTACTAAGTTTGAATTCATGTAACACCCTAGGTGAAATATTGACCAACACCCTACTAGCCTATCCATGGAGAACTTCTCAAGAACTCAATTTCAATCTATATGAGTTTTAAAATCCCTTTCTTTTTTGTCCATCCCTAGGGTTATCTATGGAAGACCCCGATATAACTCATTATATATATTCAATTCCCATTTCTAGTTTATGATTAGTAATCCATTAAGATTCCATGTATTAGTCAATAAAGAAGTAAATTCTCATTGATTCTCTCCACAGAATCCCTCATTTAGATCCATGTATCACTCATAAGATTAACATATTAACCATATAGTAATTAAATTAAATTATAAGGTGAATATTTGTTTCAATCAAGTTATAAGTACCAACATTGACATGAGTCTATACATGGGATTATAAATTTGAATCCATGCGTCACCCAATTATATTTATCATATAACCAATTTCAATTCATTTTAACAATTCCTTTATCATGCCAATGTCAAAACCTAAGCCTTCAATATAACTCACCTCAAAATGGGGTCACAATCGAGGACAAACCTCAAGGCTAGTAATTTCATTCACTCTTGTGGGCATATTATGGTAACGAGCTTCCCATTCATAATCAGTCCATTATATAGCATGGTTTCAATACAACTCGAATGGGGTAGTAATCAATGGATATTATAATACTCACATGTCCATTTTCAATATAACTATTCTAAAAATCATATCAATCTTTCACATGGCTTAATTGTAACATTAATTACATGGTAAAATAATTAATTAGATAAATTTAAATAATTTAACTTATTCGAGTCACAACATATGCTTAACTCACATGGGAAGTGCAATGAAGAAAATAATTCTTAAACAATCAATGACATACATGGGTCAAGTGTAATCTCGAAAATCCCATACCCTTTTACCTATTCAATTACATTATAACAGAATTTTAATTACTTCTAAGAAAAATTCCATTTCTAAAAACCCGTGAAAATGAAAAATACAGAACTCAAAGAGTTTTCCATGTCAATAATCTATAATGGATGATTCAAGAAAAATGACCCATGGGGTACTCTCTATTCAATATATAAATCCAATAGAATACACAAACAAGTCTATCCAATTACCTAAATCACATAAATATGTAATAGGGTTCAATTTCAATTAAGGAGAAAAGTTAAAAATAGGAATGTGGCACTAAGACATATATACACAACTAAAATGTTTATGAATATTACATGTCATCCCACCTTAGGCTCATCCTTTATAGCTCATCCAGTATCAAGAAATAATTTTTCCTAGTTTTGGAAAAATAAGAAGAATGTATGAAGATGGATAAATTAGGGCATATGATCCTAAATGAATATAGCACATCTGATTCCCAAAAGAATGACATATGATCCAAAATGCATAATTCCCATTCCATTAATGATACAAAGAGATGAAATTACATTGAATCAATGACTGAATGAAGAGTATATAAGAAAAACCACTTTTGTATCTATAGAGAATATTTCTTGGTTGAGTTGATATGTGTGAGGGTGAAACCCCAACTTATGTTTATAAAATGATTTTTTTATTTTAGATAATTTTTTTAAGGCTCTTATATATAAGTTCTCTCACAGTTTACCCGCATTGTTTTTCGAACCATGTGGAAACCGTGCCCGAATCCTAGTATCCTTGGAGAACATTGCATGGTTTCAATATATTTTTTATCAATATTTCATGAATAATGATTAACCATCTTTAAAAATGATGAAAACTTAGAATAGTTGCACAACCGTTTGGATCCTCTCACACGGTTTCCTTAAACTGTGTGGCTTATGCACCCATTCTATCCAGCCTCAAACGTTTTTTCAAACCACATATCCTACCCCCGCATTGTTTAAACTAACCATTCTCCAGACTATAGAAACCATGTCATTGGATTCAAGGATACAATCAAGAACCAAACACCCTAGAGACCATCATGACCCCAACAATCATTTATATGATGAGATATATTAGAAATTAAATATATAATTGGTTTAGTAGAGGATATTTTTACCTCATAGAAGAACTTAGTTCCTAAAAACATCACCCATTAAATTAACATTTCACTAAATTTCCCTTCAATGGGAGGTGAATCATGATATGGGAATGAATCCAAACACTATTATCACACATCAGACTCCCTCTCCCATGTCTTGTGATGTACATATCGGTCATTCCATAACACCCATACTTATAGAATGGGACAACCTCATATAACCATCATGCTACGATCCAAAACACTTATAGGATGATATGAAAATGATGCATCTACATATAGCTCAATCTCAAAAGGCTAGACATCATGAGACATGTCTAAATAGTATATCTATATCTTAGAAACATGGAAGATATCATACATTTCATGATACCTTTGAGGTAACTTCCACTGATAGGATATTGTTCCGACTCTCTCAAGAATATAGAATGGACAAATGTATATATGTGGAGGCTTACCCTATATACTACTCCTCTTATTTCCCACCCTCTGTGAAAATCATAGGATTATATGTTCTTTATCCTCGAACTCTATTAGTTTTTTATGGAAATCGGCAGAAGATATCAAACGAGACGGAACAATATGCATCTTCTTCGGAATTTACATCACCTACTCTGTCGTATAGTGGATATGACAAGGTCCCAATATAGCTACCTATCTTACCTCTAGTAGAAGTAGTGGCGATCGGCATGTACTACCCCAAAATTCTTCATATGGTGCCATATAAATAGTATCCTAAAGAATATTTTTTAGGTACACTCAACTAGGGGTATATTCCACTACCATGAGCCCCTAAAATCTAGGATGCATGCCAACATCGTGTTCTCAATCAAATGAATCATGTTCTCTGACAATCCACTTATCTGGAGGAGGTAGTTTGTTCTTAGAAGTACCTATTTACCCGGCACCTGATATAGACATTTCTAGAATTGTTATGTAAATAGTAAATCCCTATCTAAAATAATATAAAGTGTGACCTCATGTAATCGTAAAATTTCATGGATGTACCACCTGCCAAGATCATCAACACTGACATTTCCTTGATTTGTAGGAAATGTGAAACCTTTGTGAGCCAATCAACAACATCATATATTGAATATGTACCTCGATGAAACCTATGCAAACCTACCACAAAATTCATCATGATATCATTCCATTTCCACTTTGAGATGGGTGGCTAAGGTAAAATTATAGATTATTGTTGAATTTCCAACCTCACTTACAGATAGGTAAAAGATCTTATCAAAAAAATAAATACTTCACTTTTTGTACCTATACACCAATACTAATGATGTAAATCATGATACTTATTGGTGAAACAATGATGAACATCCCATACAGTTGAATGAATGTCCCACACTAGCTCCTCATGCATGTCTTCTGAAACCCATATGCGAATATGAACCCCATGATTTCATCCGCGCCTATAGTCTAATTAGGAAGAGGGTACTCACCTACCAAACTCTACCATTGTACTAGGCCATCAGAATATGATAGCTTCCTCATCCTCATTATTTTCAGTGGGGTATTGGTAATACATATGGATAGTATGAACCTATTCCCTATAATTTCATGCCCCTCCAATTGAATATAAGGAAACAATACGATAATATTCCACTCCCTACTGAAATTATACACTTCTTGTATCTATATACTCTTGATTAGTGCATCAGCTATGATATTTACCTTACATGGCATATAGGAAAGATCAATGTTATAAGAATGTAGGTTCTAAACCCACCTTAATTGACTCAAGCTATGATCACACTATGTAAAAATATACTTTTGGATTTTGTGATCTGTGTAAACCACAAAACGCTCTCCAAATATGCGATTTCACCAACAACATAATTTGTGTACAACTGCAGATAAACCAAGATAATGTTTTAGGTAGTTCCTATCACAATGACTCAAAAGACCAAATCTATACACAAAAACTTGATCCAAATTTATAAGAAAATCACCCATCATAATACCTGATGAATCATTATATACAGTGTATCTCTTTCAGGCATCATGAAAAATCAGTATTGGTGTTGAATTAAATTTCCCTTTAGACTTCTGAAAGAGAAAATCCCAGGAATATAACCACACATACATCACTCCCTCCTTAGGCCATCCATTAAATGGAAAGGCTATATGTGATTAGTCCTATATGAAATACATGTAGTAACCCACCTTCCCTAAGAAACAATGCACCTCAAATACATTTTTTGATTCTCAAAGGTAACTACCAATCTCTCATTCTACGGGACCAAAAATAATCATATCTTTCAGATGATGTGATCCATGATGTATGACTAATCCATATAGAAATTTCACTTTGTGAGCTTAGAATATAACTGATTTTCTCTCAGTGTATTCAAATTGATCTCAAGATGTTTTACATGGTTGTGTAGATTGTGATAATACAAAAAGATATCATACATGAAAACCAAAAAAATAAGGATATGGATATATATCTTGATTCATCAGATCTATGAAGATTGTTGGTGTGTTAGTGAGACTGAACGACATAACCAAATAATAATGTATTTTTTAGATGCTTCTAAATGTTGTGATAAGAATGCTTGATGGTATAACACACATATGATAATAAATAGATCTCAAATAAATCATTTAGATGACCTAAACTCCTTGGACATAGAAAAATATATCATCTATCTTCATTAGATGATACTTGTTCATAACTATAAACAAGTTCATCTTATGGTAATCCATATATATCCTAATGGTGACATTCTCCTCTTAAAAAAACAAATATGGTGAACCCCATGTATAAGTAATTTGTTGGATGAATTAAATTGTCTCTAAATCCTTTAAATTCTTCTTGAGACCTGGAAAATCTATCATAGACATCCTACAATGAGGAATGGATACTGGTGGACCTCCCAGAACAATATCAATAAAAAACTCTACCTATCTTTTAAAAGTAATCTAGAGAATCCATTTGTGAAGATGTTCCTGAATAAAACAACCACTTGAAGGAAATCATTCTGATGAGTCCATTGATCATCCAGATATAAAATCACAAAATATTCTTTCATCCTCCCTATCCCATAATGATCAGGTACATATCATCCGTCCTTGACATCCCATTCACCATTGTTAATGAACTCCACACACTATGGAGATGTAAATCTCAACCTATAGTGATTGAAATTAACAAAAACATAAACAGGGTGCAACCACGCCCTATAGGAAATCCCTTTGAATCTGGCCGTATTGATCATGTAAAGGATACTTATGAAGTGACACCCACCAACCTAAATTGGGCACTCTATGTACTAGAAAACACCTTCAATCATGACCCCTGGTAGATTTTTTATCATCATAATTCCATAAAATGTATGAACACATATCCTAAATCCCTCCATTATAGGAAAGGATATATATGTAGCAGATGAATCAAATTGTGCTAAAGATTAAACAGAGGCTTCAAAAATAGTACCTCGAAAATTTTAAGTTTAAGTATCCTACTTATGATGGTTCTGTTGCACTATATATTCCTGGCATGTACAATTTCTATCTGAAAATTACTTGATACCGTAATCTAATCGACCATGATATCGACATGGACCTATGGTCTAGCTACCATTACCACAAGCACCACCACTACCTGATCATATTGTTGTACTTTAGCTCCTAGCCTAATGAGATTCCACTGACCCATCTCCTAAATTTAATGTTACCATAGGCTTAATCTCATTGGGTGTTGGTTGAAACATTATGTAGAGGTGTTTTAGGTGACCCATTATACTGCACGATCATCATTTGACTAGGTCCCTCATAAACTATGGCCACATACATTCTAGCCTACCGCAATAGTAACACCACACCTGTATACCTGATGGGATGTTATGATTCGTATTATCACTATGTCAAAGCTCTAGATTATGCTTCCTTCTACATGATCATGCAGTCAAACATCCCTTTGTAGAACCATCATGGGTCACAACTCTAGCTTCCCCTCAGTAAAAATTTTGATCAATTCCTGATTAACTATCATAGATATTAAATCCAATCGGATGACATTTACCAATGATAATATGTCGTATCTAAGACCATCCTCAAATATCTTTGCTTTCAATAACTCTTCACCCTTCAGAGTAGGTCTGAAGCACTAGAGATCAGTTAAGAGGGGATAATAGTTCATAAGTAATAGCACAACCAACATCTGATGTGTTAACTATAGGGATCTTTTGGCCATCATAATATTAGAATAGAAATATTCAAAGAAGGACTTCTGATAAGATTATTGTTTATAATCTTGATGAATTTTTTTTGACTTTTTGGTGTCCTGATTTTGATCGATATCTCCCTCCAATGAATTGGGTAACGATGGATGAATCATGAGTACAATTGTTATGCATGAACCAAAATTCATGTTCACAATGTTATTTGTGATCCTGATAAAATATAAAGAATGTTCTTTATTGATCCGATTTCATACCTATATGTTTATGTGTGAACTTGCATACATGTTCACAATGTAAAGAGTAAACCATATTTTAGGTTCACAGTGTTCGGCATTGAAAACAATTCATGCCCTAATGTTTATGTGTGAACCTGATTACATGTTCACAATTATATGATTGAAAATTATTATGTGTTCAAAATGATTTTCGAGGAACTAATTTCATGTCCATAATTTTATTAATGAACCTGTTTACATGTTCATAATGGTATGTTTGGGACTTTTTAAGTCTTCACGTGGTTATTCATGGATGTAGTTTCATGTCAATATGGTTATCCATGAACCATATTTTACATTCAATATGTTATGCATCGAACTGGTTTCATGTACATCAGTTGATGTGGGGTCCTGATTTAATGTCTTTACCATAATGAATAAATGTGTTTATAGACATAAAATTTCACAATATCATAAACTAATGTCGATGCAAAAAATACATATCTTATTAAAATATTATTATTTCATGATTTATGCTCATAATTCTCTTATGATCCATATCTTGTGAACTGAAAACATTTATTAGGATCCGTAGTCTGTAGAGCATGGTCTTTAAATGTTATTCTCAAGTTCAAAACACTTTTTTTCATCTTATGCTTACGCATTACCTTTATTTACCATTACTAGGAATCAAAGATCACTAATTTTTATGCATCCTTTCACCGGGATAGGAAGAAAGGATTAGTGTATTAGTACTAAAGGTAGAGATATTCATGGGAGATATTGAAAATATTTCACTATGACTTGATATTATGTTTCCAGTTTTCCAAAGACACTAAACTATAATTTTCCTTGGGCATGTAATTTTTTAATATAAGGATTATTCTTATAAAATGATATTTTATCCATGTATGCAAAGACTATGCATGTATTGTTTGTATCGGTGGAATGGTTTAGTCAACCATTAGTAACTAGGGTGAGAAAAATTTTGTGGTATAACTATGTATATTTCTAAGGATATATCTAGGGGCGTCCTTAAGTATATTTACAATAATGATTTAATGTTTAGGAAAAATGTCCTAGAATTTTGGAAAAAGCTATTATGAGTGGTTTTCTATTAATACACCAATGGTTGCATACAAATTGTAGATGTGGATCTAAAATAGGAGTACCAACTCTGAAAAGATGTTTTAGGCCTGACTCAGGGTAATCGGGTACATGAGAACGGGCCATGATGCACACCTAGTTTGAAACCCCCATGGGATATTCTTTAGAAATTAAAAAACACATCATGAACCATTATGGATAATTTAAACATAATATGACTATCAATAACCTAGGATAACACTATTGTTTCATCTATTAAAAGGTAGGTTTCATGATTTAGACATCCTATATGTAATTTTTTACGATTATGATTCCATATTATAGGATTTGTTTTTCTGACACCATGTTTTCTGGTTCTAGTAAATATAGATAAATCTATGGAACATAGATAACATTGAATTTTTAAGATGTTGGAAGTATGGGAATTACAAAAATCAATTTCCCAAGTAGAAATATCATAATGAGAATCAATAACATGGTATGAGTATTGGATATACTTCTAATGATAATGTAACCACAAATGACATTTGAATGGTTTGTGATGTTCTTCTATTAATGCTTAAATTTATAATAAGAAACATGATTAGATTATGGTTGAGGAAGCTTAATATATCATTCGTATTTAATATTATAAGAAAGACACCATATAGAATAATTTGATGATTGTCAAGTAGTGGTTTAAGAAAAAATTCAGTTTAATTATGTATTTCTATTTTTTAATTGAAATATTATGTTATATGAATCATGAAATGTATTAATATATTCAATATAAATATTTATTTTGGATTGAAATGGTCATGTTGAATGGTGATTAAGACATGGAAAATTGAACTCGTGGAAAAATTAATATTTTGATTAGGGGAAGGTATCCCTTAATTAATTCCTAAAATTGAGATATTGTTCATTGGAGAGTGATGTGTTGGATACAAATAAGTAAATTTGATAGTACAGATAACCAGGGAATTGATTATTGAAAAAATTGTCTATGTCTTCAAATATGATTTTTAAAAATTCATAGAGTAATGAAGTATATCTAGTAATTATTACAATTAGGAAGAATGAAATTTTTCGAAATGTATTTATGGTAATAATGGTTATTAATTTGTTTCAAGGGAATAGATGATGATTTTATTCACATGTTTTTTATATGGAAACCACTTGTCACATTTTGTTATATGGTAGGATCAATGTTATGATGAATTCAGGACTTTATTTTTAAATATTTTAATTTTAATCATTGAGAAGGGTTATAAGGTTGATAATTGATTAAATGTTTATGTAAAACATTGGATTAATTATTTAACCACTGATTCTGTGTTAAAAACATGGTTAAAGGGTATTTAGTTATTAAAATGATATCAAGGATGTTCATCATATTAATTTTATAATTTATAATAGTGTAGTTTTGTATAAGGACATCATGTTTATCAGGTGAAAACAAAAAATGTCTCGAAATGTCGTAGGTATTGAACCCATGAATAATGGACGGTAAGGGTTTCACGCTTACCACTAGATTTTCCAAAATATTTTTTATCACATAAGGCCTCAATGATAATTTATAGAATTTATTTTCATGATGTAATGAATGAGTTTGAAATTAATAATTTCACAAATACAAAAAAAATTAGAAATATATCATGTAAGTGAATTTAATTATATTATTGTTCAATTAATGAATTACTCGACATTAGAATAACTATAAAAAGAAAATTATTTCTCTTAATGACTTTTTTTAATCTATGTCCTTTTAAATCATCAAAATTCTATGACATTGAGGCCCTCAATTATATTTTATCTAAAAATTGTTTTTTATTGATGACATTTATCTCTTCCTATAATAATTTACTCAATTCCCAATGTAATCTCTTCAATCATAACTCATGATCTTCTTTGTCGAAACCGAGTTATATGTTACATTGAGTAAACATTATGTCCCCAAAAATAACTTATTAAAGGGTGTTTTAATATTTATTTTTACGATGTGGGTTTCTATGAATGAAACTCTCAACAAATAAACAATTGTTAAAATAGATGAATTTTGGGGGAGAAATTCATTTTAATGGGGTATAAAGTTACACCCTATGATTTTTTTTGAATTCTCATTATTTATTTAATTTAATAATTTTTTATTTTTATTTTTATACAACATTGGAGATAAGTTGTTTTATAATAAATCACTATGTTTTTCTTTCATTATATGAATGACCAATTTAATCATGAATACCATGCAACCTAAACATTATCTATAATATTATAGAACACTAAGGATTTCATGAATTACATGCTATAGGGACTTCCGTAGATGTCTTGTGAAATATGAAAGATAGAAGATTACCGAATAATAATATATTATTAAAATATAATTATTTAATATAATAATATATAACCAAGGCGTTTAAATAGTGGTTATTACTAGTATTAACTAATATATGAAAATATATGGTTTCCACAATATAAAATTAATTCATGGGTTTCAATTTAATAATAAATGAATATGAAAGCCAATTGAATACAAAATGTAATATTATTGTTTTTATGGTCAATAAACATTTTCACACTAATAAATTTAATTGAACAAAATTAATGAGTTAAACTAATGTCATGTATATTTTATAAATTCATGAAAATATTTCAGATATTCATTTAATGTATTTTATATACAAAAGATAAATAGAAAACCCAATTTTACTCTGAAAAAAATATATTTTAATAAATGTTTTTTACCTCATTTTAACGGAGAAAAAAAAATATGAATTCCCATTTTTTGATCTTTTTTAGAATTATGAAATGTCCGAGTTCCGGGTGCAGCCTAGAGGGGCCTCGTACATGGTTAGTCACATGTCGTCAAGCGCATTTCCCCAAATGCTAGAGGCTGCCGACAAGCAGTGAGGGCTTTAGGTGTGATAGTAGGGAAACTATTCCCTCAATGGTAGAGTAATGCAGTGGAAAAAAACATATAACTATAGTAAAGAAAGTGCTAATACCATACTATAGTAAACTATGGAATACTGAAGAAAAAAACAACTAATGAACATATATAAATTATTCATGATACATGTGTCTAGAAAAGTATCCAAAAAAAGTCACAATGATGGAATATAATACTAAACTAATGTACCTAGGAAACAAATAAAGTCCAATAGCATTGCAAGTCTCAGCTTGGTCCCATGCTCTCTAGCTCCACAACAATCAATTACCTGAAGTAGGAGGGTACTTTCCTTAATCTAACCTACTACAATATAATCTGTTTGGGCCCAAAAGCATGACCCAAATAGGGAGTGATATGAATCCTAGTAGGAAACCACCCAAAGATCTATGCCTAACAGTCAGTGAATATATATGGCAGAAAATATGAAAAATAAATCAATAAATATGGAATTACTCAAAAGTAAACAGTCCTATAGTTTTAATTACATCCATTTTCAATTATTAGTAAAAATACCAAAAATCATAAGTAACCCTTTGGGAAGTACTCAAAACATAATACATTTTGTTTAACCAATCAAACATAAGAAAACCCCTGGGATGTACTCACAGTCTATCCAAAACGGTTGATCTTCAGTACAGACTCTCTGAGGATGTAATCACTATTAATTAACCATATGGTTAGGTATCGTTAATTATAGACTCTCTGAGTAAGAAATCAATGTCCAATTCCACATGTGGTTTCGAAACGAGGAACAACATACACTCTGAGGGAGCACACACTCCACCCCGCTACAGTCTCCCAACATAAATTTAAACGGACACTCTGGGGAATCCCTCAATGTCTATTCCCCCTATTGTCTACTACACCAGGTTCCCACAGCCCTGTATAAGTCAATCATGCACAAACATTATATGGAAGCCAAGTTAAAACATAATAACTACTTGGATGAACATTCTACACTATCTCACCACATGATAAATAAATTCACTCCATTTTAACAATACTAGGCATAGAAAACAAAGAAGCCTAAGAGGTAAAGCTACACCAAATGGTCAATATCAATAAAACATGGGAAAAACATACAAATCAATGTAGATAACCCTATATACAATCATAAATACTCTTATCAAGAAAAAATTAATATGATTAAATAACAAGGATAAAACCCTGAAACTAGTGATACCCTTAACAAGTTTAGTGGTCACTTTAGCACATATAACTCAAAGAAAAACTACAGAAACGCACAAACCACATACAATGGCATTGTAAAATTAATATACGTCAAAATTAGGTGTTTAATCTCCCTAGAATTCTGTAGATCTACAAAAACATAAAAAACATTAATCCAAGGATAACTCAAAAAAATGGAGGAATCAGGAAACATGCCTCTAGAAGAAAGAAGAGCTTACTGTGGTGATCACATAATAATTGATGGTGGTCAATTTGGAGAATGGATAACAGTTTGGGGATCAGAGAGGAATCATGTTGTATGATCTCTCCTGGATGAGACGAATAGAGAAGAGGTATTTCTGCGAATGAGATGCGACCCCTATGTGTTTAATGATATAAAAATAAATTACACAACGTGTTCTTAAGGGGTACATGTTGTTTACCTTCCTGAACAGGATGCCACTTTAGTTGGTTCCAGGTCACCACCCAAGACCATGTTCTTGTTCATTACACGACCATCACATGAATACCCAAGGCAACTAGGTACACAATGTGTACTTATAAGTACACAACATGTACTCCTGAAATTTCCAAAAAACTGCTCTTTTTCTAAAAAAAAACTAGAACATAAATACATGACTAAAAAAGAATATCAAGGTTCTTACCAACTACCACCTTAAAGACAATTTTCACCAAATTTCCCTAGCAAGGTGGTGTAGAAGAAGAATCCTTAAACAGCTCTGGCCAATAAAAATCGTACATCGGTCTCCCCCTCCCATGTCTTGGCCTATACTTGTTTATGCTTCCATAGCACCCATACCAAAGGAATAGTCTAACCATAAAGAACTATCACACTTAAATCAAAAATCATGATAGGATGATCTTGGAACGATGCGTCCACCTCCCATTGAACATCCATGGGTTGAAAAACATGGGACAAGTCTCAGATGTAACATCGTAGTAGAGAAACGTAGAAGAAATCATGCATAGTGTGGTACCTATGAGGTAAGTACTACCGATAGGAAACAGTACCGACTCTCTTCAAAACATCAAACAGTCGAACATATATTGGTGAATTCATTCCCTGTCTCCTAACCCTCATGTGCCCCAACCTCGGTGTGATGTGCAGGAACACCTGATCTCTAACCTCAAATTCCAGAGGCTACCTCTATCAATCAACATAAGACTCATGTCCTGACTATGTAGTATCCATCCTCTTCTGAATCAACACTATCTACTATTTGGTTTCATGGACAAGATGTGGTCTCATCCCCTCTCTCTCACCTGACTCCATCCAACATAAGGGTGATCGACATGGCCTGCTGTACAAATCTTCATATGATTCCATCTTAATAGTTTCATTTAAATGATTATTATAGGAAAACTCTACAAGTGGTTTGTGATTCACCTAGTAACCACCAAAATTGGATGCATTCCCTCAACATGTCCTCCACCACCTGAATCGTACACTCATACTAGCCACTTATCTAGAGATGGTATGCTATACTCAGAAGTACCTATGTAACCAAAGCCTTCTATAGACCCTGCCATAGCTGATATGTAAAATATGAATCCTTGTCTAAATCAATGGAGTTCGAAACCCCATGTAGATGTAAAATCTATCGAATGTACAAACTTCCCAGCTCGTCCACACCGAAGGTCTCCACGAAAGTCGAGAAGTGAGCATCATTCTTCAGCCTATCAATGACAACCCAAACTGCGCCATTCCTTCAAGGTGACCTTGTTAAACCTCTCACGATGTCCATAGTGACATCATTCCACTTCCACTCAATACAGGGTAACTACTGCAAAATCGTTATTGGTCTCTAATGTTCTGCCTTCACCTGCTGACAAGTGAAACATCTCATAACAAAACTAGCCACATAACTCTTCAATACTAGCCACCAATACTGACAGTGTATATCTCAATACATCTTGGTGACACTAGGATTAAATTCCAAAACTGAGCAATGAAAATCATGCATCAGCTCCTGGCATATGCATGCTGACACCTATACACACCATTGAAAAGGAAACATCTCATCTTCACCTATGGTCCATACAAGAATAGGGTTCTCTTCTGAAACAAATTACCATAGGACTAGGACCTCAACATCTGATAGCTTCCTCATTCACACTCGATCAAGTAGAGTACAAGTAACAACCATAGAATAAATATACATCTACATATGTCTGTTGTGTACCTCCAATTTCATCTCAAAGAACATATCTATAAGTACCATTCACTATTGGCCTCTTAAACTACCTGTATCAGTATCTTCTTTATCAACACATCTGCCACTACGTTGCATTTTCTAGGTATGTACGAAATTTCAATGTCAGAGGAATGATGGTACTCAACCCTCATTTACTGTCTGAAATTCTGATCACGTTGAGTTAAGACATACATGAGGCTTTTGGGTCAGTGAAAACCAAAAAATTATCCCCCCAAAATATAAGGCCTCCATCATCGTAAATCATGAACAAATATATCCAACTCATGATCATGTGTCGGGTAGTTCCTCTCATGTGTCCTCAATTACTGAGACTTGTAAGCAATGACTCCTTCACCCTTTATAAGCACTGCTCCCATCCTGATACCTGATTCATCACAATAAACTGTATAACACATTTCTATATAAAGAAAAACTAGTATCTGTGCTAAATTCAACCTCCATTTTAGCTCTTGAAATACTGACTCAAAATAATCTGACCACAATTACTATTCACCCTTCTTATTCAGGCCCATCAGTGGAATTTCTAGGCGTGAAATGTCCAATATAAAATGCCTATTGTTACCAACCAATCAGAGAAAACTTCATACCTCAAATTAATCCATTGGCTTATTCTAGTAAACTACTTCCCTCACATTCTTTGTGTCTAATGATACTCCAATCTCTGAGGTATCATGATACAAAAAGTGAATTTGGTCCATCCAAAAGTGGAATTTTGAGGGAATAACATATAACTGATGCTCTCTCAGTGTACTCAAAATGATATCAATATTTTTGGTATGGTTGGGTCGAGTGTGAGAGTGCACCAAGATATCATCCACGAATACTACCATGATTGAATCCAAGAATGGATTGAACACACGGTTCATCGGTGCTATAAAATCTATAGGTTTGTGTGTGAGACCGAATGATATAACTACATGCTAATATAGACCATATCTAATCCAAAAGGATGTAAGAGGTATATCAGAAGGTCTACCGTGCAACTTATTGTAACCCGATCTCAGGTAAATCTTCATGAACACCCGGGACCCTCGATGCTAATCATAGTGGTCATCAATCCTCGGTAAGGGATATCGCTTCATGACCATCAACAGGTTCAGCTTTCGATAATCCACATTTTTTCAAAGGGTACCATCTACCTTCTTCTCAAATAGGATAGGTTAACCCCAAGAAGAAGAACTAGTTTGGATGAAACCCTTTTCATGCAACTCCTCTGACTACTTATTGAGCTCTTGTAACTCTGGTGTAGCCATTCTAAAATAAGGAATGGACATCGGTACCACTCCTGAACAAGCTCAATAGAAAAGTCTAACTCTATCTCTAGAGGCAAAGCTATAGAGTCTTCTAGAAAGACATCCCTAAAACGATCAACAATTGGAGGAAAGTCCAATGGTGAAGTTCTCTGGTCATCTAGATATATACTAGCATCCGGGGTTGTAACTCCTACCAACCCATGATGCTCAGGTACCGCTGTGCTCACCTGGACATCCCATTCTCCCATTTTAATAAAGGACCAACCATCTAGTGATGTGAATCTCACCCTACAACGATAGTAGTAAACAACATAATAGAAGGGAACTAACCAGTCTTTTATGATAATTAAATCATAGCCCGTCATCTCTATGACATAGAGGACCCATAATAAGTGACACCCACCAACCTCTATAGGTAACTCCTTGCACTGTCGTACACTAGCAGTTCTTGTCCCCAATGGAGTGTCCAACATCAAGACATCAGAAGAAGAAAAGTTACAAAGCCTCAGGATCTCCATCAAAGAAACAAATATGAATCTATGGGAATCCCATGTATCGAAATGTGAAAAATCTAGAACTTGGGAAACAAGGATTGTACCTCGAACTATAGAGAGTCCAAGATCCTTCTCTTACTTGGTTAACTCCACTGAAAATTTATGGCTGGTACTACATCCTTGTGACCCTTCTTGACCACCATGAGCTGATCCACCCAGTTGACGCTGAAATCCCGGTCACTGGATACCACGGTCGGGACCTCCATCTAGGACGAAACGGCCAGAAGAACTCCAGTTCACAGACTGGGTAAAAACTGGTGGTGCTGCTCCAGAATGAGGAGTCATAGAGGAACCCCAGTTACAAGCTGCATGTGAGAAAAAACTAATAGAACTGCTAAAGATGGCCTATCTTTCCAAAAGACCGGAACTCAACTGGGTCTCTCGGGAAATGTGGCATTGTATGCCCGTTCTTCCTACAATAGTATCATAAGACCTAGCTATGAGATGAAGTATCCAACCCACTACGATCTCTCCATTTAAACTCCCTGTAGTGCTTCCTACTGTCTGTCTGAGGCGTACCAACTCTGGATGACGAACCAACCTAGTTCTCAGCACCAGAATCCCTTATATTGTTTTTCATGATCTGTTCCTAGTTTACTATATACGTGATGTAAGCCAACCTAAATATGTTCACCTGAGATCGGATGTCATGCCTAGGACCATCCTAAAATTTCTCTCCATAAATAACTCATCACCTCCTAGAATAGTAATGAAGTGCTGCAACTATGTGAAGTGATAAGAGTACACCATGACTGAGAGTGTACCCTACGCCAGAATCATGATATCTTGGGCACGATCGTCCCTCAATGTATCCGGGTAGAAAGAATCATAGAAAGAATAACGTAACTCATTCCAATCAATGACTTGCTGGAGTCCCACCTGTGAGATCACATACTATTATCTCTAGATAGAGTCCCAAAGCTTATACATGGCGAGTTTCACCCTACCCATTGAGGGCATCTCTAGATGATCGAAGATAGTCAGCATGGATTCTAACCATGGCTCTGTAGCATGAGGTCCTCCATCCTTTATGATTTTGTGAGGATGATGCTTCTAGAAAACCTATGTCATCTCTGCCATTGTAGGGGACGAATATAGTACTTCTCAGAAGGTCTTCATAAACTACATGAAACCTTCTCGGATGTGTGTATCAGTACCTGCATCATGAAAAATGGTTGGTACCAAGCCCGACACTAAATGAGAATCTTCTAGTAGTCCATTTTCATCCATGTCTTATGTCTAATCACAACCCTATAACAAGCATACAAATAGAGGAAATATCGGTGAAATGACTATGTAATGGAATGAACATACATAGTATGAGACTATCATAGAAGAAATATTAGAAATGTAATTGGTGAAGATGAGAAAGAATGTTTTCATGATTTTCAAAACAGGAATATACAACTTGTAGAACCCAAACCAGACATGCTCTTTAAAGCCTTCTCGTGGCGGTATACTCCCTCCATCTCTAGTCGTGTAACTCCACATATAAATGGTGTCTTTCTAAAAGGAATGTCATGTACATAAATCATGATCCCATGTCAATGTTATTCTACGTGACTAACCCACACAGTTCCCTTATAACAAGAATACATGATGTGTTTTTACCAGACACGATGTGTACTAGAAAAACATCACAGACCCGTATAGTTAGTCCCATGGCTGGTTACATGGATGATTCCACACGGCCTGTTTGTGCCAGAAACAGCATGTACTGACTATTAATTATCCACCCATGTCATTTGTCACACGACTGGACACACGTCTATACCCACAACATGTACGTCTGGTACACGGCGTGTTCCACCAAAGATTGCCCAACCTTGTGTCCTTACCCACACATCCCTAAAACGATTAGTGATTACACGGCGTGTACATACATTACACAACGTGTTCTTAATAGAAACAGTTCCTTCCCAAATAGAAATATACATGGCGTGTATTTATCCTTACATGCCATGTATTTTTGGTTTTTCCAGAAAGTACGCCCCAAAAACTACTCTAGAAATCAAGAAACAGTGAAACAAATTTTAAAGTGCCAAATTCTGATACGTGAGCACTACTATATATAAGGCCATTAGCGACCGCCATTGGCGGTCGCTAAAGGGCTTTAGCGGCCGCGCAGCGACCGCCAATGGCGGTTGCTGTTGCCTCGTCGCTAAAGGCCTTTAGCGACCGCCAATGGCGGTCGCTATAGGGACCGCTTGGCGGTCGCTGAAGGCCCTCAGCCCGGTACCCTATAGCGACCGCCATTGGCGGTCGCTATTCTAAAAAAAAATTTTCTTAAAAATTTTTATTGAATTGAATATAAATATAAATATATATATATATATAATATATTTTAAATGTTTTAATATATATTTAATATATATATATAATATCAAATCATTGTGCTATAATATATATATACTATTAAATACAATATTTTAAATACAAATCATTGTGCTATAAATATATATATATATATACTATTAAATACAATATTTTAAATATATATATATATACTATTAAATACAATATTTTAAATATATATATATATATAATATATTTTAAATGTTTGAATATATATTTAATATATATTTAATATATATATATAATATAAAATCATTGTGCTATAATAATTTAAAAACTTCGATTCAAGAAATAATCTCATTTCAGGTCGTTCGGAGCACGTTTGCTCCGAATCGGACCGCCGCACGCCGTTTTGGTGTTTAACGGCGCCGGAAACGCGTTTCCGGCCGCCGCGGTCACACGGCACCTCCGAATGAGGTGCCTTCTAGCCGACCATTTCACAATTGACGCCCCGGATGTTGTCGTACGGTTTCGTGGCATTGGGAGGTCGTTCGGGTGGTTTTGACCCCCCAACGCGCCATTTCAGCGCGCGTCGCGCTGCTGAAAACGACACAATCGGGCGTGCCACACGCACCGCATGTCCGATGGTCATGAGGCCTCCTCCTGCATCTCAGGAATAATATTCCTATCGTTCCCGTGCGGTTTCAGGTCGTTCGGAGCACGTTTGCTCCGAATCGGACCGCCGCACGCCGTTTTGGTGTTTAACGGCGCTGGAAACGCGTTTCCGGCCGCCGCGGTCACACGGCACCTCCGAATGAGGTGCCGTCTGGCCGACCATTTCAAAATTGACGCCCCGGATGTTGTCGTACGGTTTCGTGGCATTCGGAGGTCATTCGAGTGGTTTTGACCCCCCAACGCGCCATTTCAGCGCGCGCCGCGCTGCTGAAAACGACACAATCGGACGTGCCGCGCGCACCGCAAGTCCGATGGTCGTGAGGCCTCCTCCTGCATCTCAGGAATAATATTCCTATCGTTCCCGTGCGGTTTCAGGTCGTTCGGAGCACGTTTGCTCCGAATCGGACCGCCGCACGCCGTTTTGGTGTTTAACGGCGCCGGAAACTCGTTTCCGGCCGCCGCGGTCACACGGCACCTCCGAATGAGGTGCCGTCTGGCCGAGCATTTCACAATTGACGCCCCGGATGTTGTTGTACGGTTTCGTGGCATTCGAAGGTCGTTAGGGTGGTTTTGACCCCCCAACGCGCAATTTCAGCGCGCGCCGCGCTGCTGAAAACGTCACAATCGGGCATGCCGCGCGCACCGCACGTCCGATGGTCGTGCGGCCTCCTCCTGCATCTCAGGAATAATATTCCTATCGTTCCCGTGCGGTTTCAGGTCGTTCGGAGCACGTTTGCTCCGAATCAGACCGCCGCACGCCGTTTTGGTGTTTAACGGCGCCGGAAACGCGTTTCCGGCCGCCGCGGTCACACGGCACCTCCGAATGAGGTGACGTCTGGCCGACCATTTCACAATTGACGCCCCGGATGTTGTAGTACAGTTTCGTGGCATTCGGAGGTCGTTCGGGTGGTTTTGACCCCCCAACGCGCCATTTCAGCGCGCGCCGCGCTGCTGAAAATGACACAATCGGGCGTGCCGCGCGCACCGCACGTCCGATGGACGTGCGGCATCCTCCTGCATCTCAGGAATAATATTCCTATCGTTCCCGTGCGGTTTCAGGTCGTTCGGAGCACGTTTGCTCCGAATCGGACCGCCGCACGCCGTTTTGGTGTTTAACGGCGCCGGAAACGCGTTTCCGGCCGCCGCGGTCACACGGCACCTCCGAATGAGGTGCCGTCTGGCTGACCATTTCACAATTGACGCCCCGGATGTTGTCGTACGGTTTCGTGGCATTCGGAGGTCGTTCGGGTGGTTTTGACCCCCCAACGCGCCATTTCAGCGCGCGCCGCGCTGCTGAAAACGACACAATCGGGCGTGCCGCGCACACCGCACGTCCGATGGTCGTGCGGCCTCCTCCTGCATCTCAGGAATAATATTTCTATCGTTCCCGTGCGGTTTCAGGTCGTTCGGAGCACGTTTGCTCCGAATCGGACCGCCGCACGCCGTTTTGGTGTTTAAGGGCGCCAGAAACTTGTTTCCGGCCTCCGCGGTCACACGGCACCTCCGAATGAGCTGCCGTCTGGCCGAACATTTCACAATTGACGCCCCGGATGTTGTCGTACGGTTTCGTGGCATTCGGAGGTCGTTCGGGTGGTTTTGACCCCCCAACGCGCCATTTCAGCGCGCCGCGCTGCTGAAAACGACACAATCGGACGTGCCGCGCGCACCACACGTCCGATGGTCGTGCGGCCTCCTCCTGCATCTCAGGAATAATATTTCTATCGTTCCCGTGCGGTTTCAGGTCGTTCGGAGCACGTTTGCTCCGAATCGGACCGCCGCACGCCGTTTTGGTTTTTAACGGCGCCGGAAACGCGTTTCTGGCCGCCGCGGTCACACGGCACCTCCGAATGAGGTGCCGTCTGGCCGACCATTTCACAATTGACGCCCCGAATGTTGTTGTACGGTTTCGTGGCATTCGGAGGTCGTTCGGGTGGTTTTGACCCCCCAACGCGCCATTTCAGCGCGCGCCGCGCTGCTGAAAACGACACAATCGGGCGTGCCGCGCGCACCGCACGTCCGATGGTCGTGCGGCCTCCTCCTGCATCTCAGGAATAATATTTCTATCGTTCCCGTGCGGTTTCAGGTCGTTCGGAGCATGTTTGCTCCGAATCGGACCGCCGCACGCCGTTTTGGTGTTTAACGGCGCCGGAAACGCGTTTCCGGCCGTCGCGGTCACACGACACCTCCGAATAAAGTGCCGTCTGGCCGACCATTTCACAATTGACGCCCCGGATGTTGTCGTACGGTTTCGTGGCATTCAGAGGTCGTTCGGGTGGTTTTGACCCCCCAACGCGCCATTTCAGCGCGCGCCGCGCTGCTGAAAACGACACAATCGGACCTGCCGCGCGCACCGCACGTCCGATGGTCGTGCGGCCTCCTCCTGCATCTCAGGAATAATATTCCTATCGTTCCCGTGCGGTTTCAGGTCGTTCGGAGCACGTTTGCTCCGAATCGGACCGTCGCACGCCGTTTTGGTGTTTAACGGCGCCGGAAACTCGTTTCCGGCCGCCGCGGTCACACGGCACCTCCGAATGAGGTGCCGTCTGGCCGAGCATTTCACAATCGACGCCCCGGATGTTGTTGTACGGTTTCGTGGCATTCGGAGGTCGTTCGGGTGGTTTTGACCCCCCAACGCGCCATTTCAGCACGCGCCGCGCTGCTGAAAACGACACAATCGGGCGTGCCGCGCGCACCGCACGTCCGATGGACGTGCGGCCTCCTCCTGCATCTCAGGAATAATATTCCTATCGTTCCTGTGCGGTTTCAGGTCGTTCGGAGCACGTTTGCTCCGAATCGGACCGCCGCACGCCGTTTTGGTGTTTAACGGCGCCGGAAACGCGTGTCCGGCCGCCGCGGTCACACGGCACCTCCGAATGAGGTTCCTTCTGGCCGACCATTTCACAATTGATGCCCCGGATGTTGTCGTACGGTTTCGTGGCATTCGGAGGTCGTTCGGGTGGTTTTGACCCCCCAACGCGCCATTTCAGCGCGCGCCGCGCTGCTGAAAACGAAACAATCGGGCGTTCCGCGCTCACCGCACGTCCGATGGTCGTGCGGCCTCCTCCTTCATCTCAGGAATAATATTCCTATCGTTCCCGTGCGGTTTCAGGTCGTTCGGAGCACGTTTGCTCCGAATCGGACCGCCGCACGCCGTTTTGGTGTTTAACGGCGCCAGAAACTCGTTTCCGGCCGCCGCGGTCACACGGCACCTCCGAATGAGGTGCCGTCTGGCCGAGCATTTCACAATTGACGCCCCGGATGTTGTCGTACGGTTTCGTGGCATTCGGAGGTCGTTCGGGTGGTTTTGACCCCCCAACGCGTCATTTCAGCGCGCGCCGCGCTGCTGAAAACGACACAATCGGACGTGCCGCGCGCACCGCACGTCCGATGGTCGTGCGGCCTCCTCCTGCATCTCAGGAATAATATTTCTATCGTTCCTGTGCGGTTTCAGGTCGTTCGGAGCACGTTTGCTCCGAATCGGACCGCCGCACGCCGTTTTGGTGTTTAACGGCGCCGGAAACGCGTTTCCGGCCGCCGCGGTCACACGGCACCTCCGAATGAGGTGCCGTCTGGCCGACCATTTCACAATTGACGCCCCGAATGTTGTCGTACGGTTTCGTGGCATTCAGAGGTCGTTCGGGTGGTTTTGACCCCCCAATGCGCCATTTCAGCGCGCGCCGCGCTGCTGAAAACGACACAATCGGGCGTGCCGCGCGCACCGCACGTCCGATGGTTGTGCGGCCTCCTCCTGCATCTCAGGAATAATATTCCTATCGTTCCCGTGCGGTTTCAGGTCGTTCGGAGCACGGTTGCTCCGAATCGGTCCGCCGCACGCCGTTTTGGTGTTTAACGGCGCCGGAAACGCGTTTCCGGCCGCCGCGGTCACACGGCACCTCCGAATAAGGTGTCGTCTGGCCGACCATTTCACAATTGACGCCCCGGATGTTGTCGTACGGTTTCGTGGCATTCAGAGGTCGTTCGGGTGGTTTTGACCCCCCAACGCGCCATTTAAGCGCGCGCCGCGCTGCTGAAAACGACACAATCGGACGTGCCGCGCGCACCGCACGTCCGATGGTCGTGCGGCCTCCTCTTGCATCTCAGGAATAATATTCCTATCGTTCCCGTGCGGTTTCAGGTCGTTCGGAGCACGTTTGCTCCGAATCGGACCGTCGCACGCCGTTTTGGTGTTTAACGGCACCGGAAACTCGTTTCCGGCCGCCGCGGTCACACGGCACCTCCGAATGAGGTGCCGTCTGGCCGAGCATTTCAAAATTGATGCCCCGGATGTCTTTGTACGGTTTCGTGGCATTCGGAGGTCGTTCGGGTGGTTTTGACCCCCCAACGCGCCATTTCAGCGCGCGCCGCGCTGCTGAAAACGACACAATCGGGCGTGCCGCGCGCACCGCACGTCCGATGGTCGTGCGGCCTCCTCCTGCATCTCAGGAATAATATTTCTATCGTTCCCGTGCGGTTTCAGGTCGTTCGGAGCACGTTTGCTCCAAATCGGACCGCCGCACGCCGTTTTGGTGTTTAACGGCGCCGGAAACGCGTTTCCGGCCGCCGCGGTCACACGGCACCTCCGAATGAGGTTCCGTCTGGACGACCATTTCACAATTGACGCCCCGGATGTTGTCGTACGGTTTCGTGGCATTCGGAGGTCGTTCGGGTGGTTTTGACCCCCCAACGCGCCATTTCAGCGCGCGCCGCGCTGCTGAAAACGACACAATCGGGCGTGCCACGCGCATCGCACGTCCGATGGTCGTGCGGCCTCCTCCTGCATCTCAGGAATAATATTCCTATCGTTCCCGTGCGGTTTCAGGTCGTTTGGAGCACGTTTGATCCGAATCGGACCGCCGCACGCCGTTTTGGTGTTTAACGGCGCCTGAAACGCCTTTCCGGCCGCCGCGGTCACACGGCACCTCCGAATGAGGTGCCGTCTGGCCGAGCATTTCACAATTGACGCCCCGGATGTTGTCGTACGGTTTCGTGGCATTCGGAGGTCGTTCGGGTGGTTTTGACCCCCCAACGCGCCATTTCAGCGCGCGCCGCGCTGCTGAAAACGACACAATCGGGCGTGCCGCGCGCACCGCACGTCCGATGGTCGTGCGGCCTCCTCCTGCATCTCAGGAATAATATTCCTATCGTTCCCGTGCGGTTTCAGGTCGTTCGGAGCACGTTTGCTCCGAATCGGACCGCCGCACGCCGTTTTGGTGTTTAACGGCGCCGGAAAATCGTTTCCGGCCGCCGCGGTCACACGACACCTCCGAATGAGGTGCTGTCTGGCCGAGCATTTCACAATTGACGCCCCGGATGTTGTCGTACGGTTTCGTGGCATTCGGAGGTCGTTCGGGTGGTTTTGACCCCCCAACGCGCCATTTCAGCGCGCGCCGCGCTGCTGAAAACGACACAATCGGGCGTGCCGCGCGCACCGCACGTCCGATGGTCGTTCGGCCTCCTCCTGCATCTCAGGAATAAATTCCTATCGTTCCCATGCGGTTTCAGGTCGTTCGGAGCACGTTTGCTCCGAATCGGACCGCCGCACGCCGTTTTGGTGTTTAACGGCGCCGGAAACGCTGTTTCCGGCCGCCGCGGTCACACGGAACCTCCGAATGAGGTGCCGTCTGGCCGACCATTTCACAATTGACGTCCCGGATGTTGTCGTACGGTTTCGTGGCATTCGGAGGTCGTTCGGGTGGTTTTGACCCCCCCAACGCGCCATTTCAGCGCGCGCCGCGCTGCTGAAAACGACACAATCGGGCGTGCCGCGCGCACCGCACGTCCGATGGTCGTGCGGCCTCCTCCTGCATCTCAGGAATAATATTTCTATCGTTCCCGTGCGGTTTCAGGTCGTTCGGAGCACGTTTGCTCCGAATCGGACCGCCGCACGCCGTTTTGGTGTTTAACGGCGCCGGAAACGCGTTTCCGGCTGCCGCGGTCACACGGCACCTCCGAATGAGGTTCCGTCTGGCTGACCATTTCACAATTGACGCCCCAGATGTTGTCGTACGGTTTCGTGGAATTCGGAGGTCGTTCGGGTGGTTTTGACCCCCCAACGCGCCATTTCAGCGCGCGTCGCGCTGCTGAAAACGACACAATCGGACGTGCCGCGCGCACCGCACGTCCGATGGTCGTGCGGCCTCCTCCTGCATCTCAGGAATAATATTCCTATCGTTCCCGTGCGGTTTCAGGTCGTTCGGAGCACGTTTGCTCCGAATCGGACCGTCGCACGCCGTTTTGGTGTTTAACGGCGCCGGAAACTCGTTTCTGGCCGCCGCGGTCACACGGCACCTCCGAATGAGGTGCCGTCTGGCCGAGCATTTCACAATTGACGCCCCGGATGTTGTTGTATGGTTTCGTGGCATTCGGAGGTTGTTTGGGTGGTTTTGACCCCCCAACGCGCCATTTCAGCGCGCGCCGCGCTGCTGAAAACGACACAATCGGGCGTGCCGCGCGCACCGCACGTCCGATGGTCGTGCGGCCTCCTCCTGCATCTCAGGAATAATATTTCTATCGTTCCCGTGCGGTTTCAGGTCGTTCGGAGCACGTTTGCTCCGAATCGGACCGCCGCACGCCGTTTTGGTGTTTAACGGCGCCGGAAACGCGTTTCCGGCCGCCGCGGTCACACGGTACCTCCGAATGAGGTTCCGTCTGGCCGAACATTTCACAATTGACGCCCCGGATGTTGTCGTACGGTTTCGTGGCATTCGGAGGTCGTTCAGGTGGTTTGACCCCCCAACGCGCCATTTCAGCGCGCGCCGCGCTGCTGAAAACGACACAATCGGGCGTGCCGCGCGCACCGCACGTCCGATGGACGTGCGGCCTCCTCCTGCATCTCAGGAATAATATTTCTATCGTTCCCGTGCGGTTTCAGGTCGTTCGGAGCACGTTTGCTCCGAATCGGACCGCCGCACGCCGTTTTGGTGTTTAACGGCGCCAGAAACGCGTTTCCGGCCGGCGCGGTCACACGGCACCACCGAATGAGATGCCGTCTGGCCGCCCATTTCACAATTGATGCCCCGGATGTTGTCGTACGGTTTCGTGGCATTCGGAGGTCGTTCGGGTGGTTTTGACCCCCCAACGCGCCATTTCAGCGCGCGCCACGCTGCTGAAAACGACACAATCGGGCGTGCCGCGCGCACTGCACATCCGATGGTCGTGAGGCCTCCTCCTGCATCTCAGGAATAATATTCCTATCGTTCCCGTGCAGTTTCAGGTCGTTCGGAGCACGTTTGCTCCGAATCGGACCGCCGCACGCCGTTTTGGTGTTTAACGGCGCCGGAAAATCGTTTCCGACCGCCGCGGTCACACGGCACCTCCGAATGAGGTGCCGTCTGGCCGAGAATTTCACAATTGACGCCCCGGATGTTTTCGTACGGTTTTGTGGCATTCGGAGGTCGTTCGGGTGGTTTTGACCCCCCAACGCGCCATTTCAGCGCGCGCCGCGCTGCTGAAAACGACACAATCGGGCGTGCCGCGCGCACCGCACGTCCGATGGTCGTGCGGCCTCCTCCTGCATCTCAGGAATAATATTCCTATCGTTCCCGTGCGGTTTCAGGTCGTTCGGAGCACGTTTGCTCCGAATCGGACCGCCGCACGCCGTTTTGGTGTTTAACGGCGCCTGAAACGCGTTTCCGGCCGCCGCGGTCACACGGCACCTCCGAATGAGGTGCCGTATGGCCAACCATTTCACAATTGACGCCCCAGATGTTGTCGTACGGTTTCGTGGCATTCGGAGGTCGTTCGGGTGGTTTTGACCCCCCAACGCGCCATTTCAGCGCGCGCCGCGCTGCTGAAAACGACACAATCGGGCGTGTCGCGCGCACCGCACGTCCGATGGTCGTGCGGCCTCCTCCTGCATCTCAGGAATAATATTCCTATCGTTCCCGTGCGGTTTCAGGTCGTTCGGAGCACGTTTGCTCCGAATCGGACCGCCGCACGCCGTTTTGGTGTTTAACGGCGCCGGAAACTCGTTTCCGGCCGCCGCGGTCACACGACACCTCTGAATGAGGTGCCGTCTGGCCGACCATTTCTCAATTGACGCCCCGGATGTTTTCGTACGGTTTCGTGGCATTCGGAGGTCGTTTGGGTGGTTTTGACCCCCCAACGCGCCATTTCAGCGCGCGCCGCGCTGCTGAAAACGACACAATCGGGCGTGCCGCGCGCACCGCACGTCCGATGGTCGTGCGGCCTCCTCCTGCATCTCAGGAATAATATTCCTATCGTTCCCGTGTGGTTTCAGGTCGTTCGGAGCACGTTTGCTCGGAATCGGACCGTCGCACGCCGTTTTGGTGTTTAACGGCGCCGAAAACTCGTTTCCGGCTACCGCGGTCACACGGCACCTCCGAATGAGGTGCCGTCTAGCCGAGCATTTCACAATTGACGCCCCGGATGTTGTCGTACGGTTTTGTGGCATTCGGAGGTCGTTCGGGTGGTTTTGACCCCCCAACGGGCCATTTCAGCGCGCGCCGCGCTGCTGAAAACGACACAATTGGGCGTGCCGCGCGCACCGCACGTCCAATGGTCGTGCGGCCTCCTCCTGCATCTCAGGAATAATATTCCTATCGTTCCCGTGCGGTTTCAGGTCGTTCGGAGCACGTTTGCTCCGAATCGGACCGCCGCACGCCGTTTTGGTGTTTAACGGCGCCGAAAACGCGTTTCCGGCCGCCGCGGTCACACGGCACCTCTGAATGAGGTGCCGTCTGGCCGACCATTTCACAATTGACGCCCCGGATGTTTTCGTACGGTTTCGTGGCATTCGGAGGTCGTTCGGGTGGTTTTGACCCCCCAACGCGCCATTTCAGCGCGCGCCGCGCTGCTGAAAACGACACAATCGGGCGTGCCGCGCGCACTGCACGTCCGATGGTCGTGCGGCCTCCTCCGGCATCTCAGGAATAATATTCCTATCGTTCCCGTGCGGTTTCAGGTCGTTCGGAGCACGTTTGCTCCGAATCGGACCGCCGCACGCCGTTTTGGTGTTTAACGGCGCCGGAAACGCGTTTCCGGCCGCCGCGGTCACACGGCACCTCCGAATGAGTTGCCGTCTGGCCGACCATTTTCACAATTGACGCCACGGATTTTGTCGTACGGTTTCGTGGCATTCGGAGGTCGTTCGGGTGGTTTTGACCCCCCAACGCGCCATTTCAGCGCGCGCCGCGCTGCTGAAAACGACACAATCGGGCGTGCCGCGCGCACCGCACGTCCGATGGTCGTGCGGCCTCCTCCTGCATCTCAGGAATAATATTCCTATCGTTCCCGTGCGGTTTCAGGTCGTTCGGAGCAAGTTTGCTCCGAATCGGACCGCCGCACGCCGTTTTGGTGTTTAACGGCGCCGGAAACGCGTTTCCGGCCGCCGCGGTCACACGGCACTTCCGAATGAGGTGCCGTCTAGCCGACCATTTCACAATTGACGCCCCGGATGTTGTCGTACGGTTTCGTGGCATTCGGAGGTCGTTCGGGTGGTTTTGGCCCCCCCCAACGCGCCATTTCAGCGCGCGCCGCGCTGCTGAAAACGACACAATCGGGGGTGCGGGGGGTGCGGGGGGCTGAACGGGGGTGCGGGGGGCTGAACGGGGGTGCGGGGGGTGCGGGTGGCTGTACGGGGTGGCGGGGGGCTGTACTGGGGTGGCGGGGGGCTGTACGGGGGTTCGAGGGGCTGTACGGGGGTGCGGGGGGGGGGGGGGGGCTGTACAGGGGTGCGGGGGGCTGTACGGGGGTGGCGGGGGGCTGTACGGGGGTTCTGGGGGCTGTACGGGGGTGCGGGGGGCAGTACGGGGGTGCAGGGTGGTTGTACGGGGGTGGCGGGGGGCTGTACGGTGGTGGCGGGGGGCTGTACGGGGGTTCGGGGGGCTGTACGGGGGTGCAGGGGGGGGGGGCTGTACAGGGGTGCGGGGGGCTGTACGGGGGTGGCGGGGGGCTGTACGGGGGTTCGGGGGGCTGTACGGGGGTGCGGGGGCAGTACGGGGGTGCAGGGGGGTTGTACGGGGGTGGCGGGGGGCTGTACGGTGGTGGCGGGGGGCTGTACGGGGGTTCGGGGGGCTGTACGGGGGTGCGGGGGGGGGGGGGGGGGGGCTGTACAGGGGTACGGGGGGCTGTACGGGGGTGGCGGGGGGCTGTACGGGGGTTCGGGGGGCTGTACGGGGGTGCGGGGGGCAGTACGGGGGTGCAGGGGGGTTGTACGGGGGTGCGGGGGGTTGTACGGGGGTGCGGGTGGATGTACGGGGGTGCGGGGGGCTCTCCGGGGGTGCGGGGGGCTGTACGGGGGTGCGGGGGGGGGGGGGGGGGCTGTACGGGGGTGCGAGGGGGGGGGGGGGCTGTACGGGGGTTCGGGGGGCTGTACGGGGGTGCGGGGGGGGGGGGGGCTGTACGGGGGGTGGCGGGGGGCTGTACGGGGGTGCGGGGGGCTGTACGGGGGTGGCGGGGGGCTGTACGGGGGTTCGGGGGGCTGTAGGGGGTTCGGGGGGCTGTACGGGGGTGCGGGGGGGGGGGGGGGGGGGGCTGTACGGGGGTGCGGGGGGCTGTACGGGGGTGGCGGGGGGCTGTACGGGGGTTCGGGGGGCTGTACGGGGGTGCGGGGGGGGGGGGGGGGGGGGCTGTACGGGGGTGCGGGGGGCTGTATGGGGGTGGTGGGGGCCTGTACGGGGGTGGCGGGGGGCAGTACGGGGGTGCGAGGGGTTGTACGGGGTGCGGGGGGGGGGGGGGGGGGGGGGGCTGTACGGGGGTGCGGGGGGCTGTACGGGGGTGAGGGGGGGGGGGCTGTACGGGGGTGCCGGGGGCTGTACGGGGGTGCGGGGGGGGGGGGGGGGGGGTGCTGGACGGGGGTGGCAGGGGTTGTACGGGGGTGCGGGGGGCTCTCCGGGGGTGCGGGGGGCTGTACGGGGGTGCAGGGGGGCTGTACGGGGGTGCGGGGGGCTGTACGGGGGTGCGGGGGGCTGTACGGGGGTGCGGGGGTGGCTGTACGGGGGTGCGGGGGGCTGTACGGCGGTGCGGGGGGCTCTCCGGGGGTGCAAAGGTCATCCCATTGATTACAAAAGTGAAAAATAAAAGTGATAACATCTAATTAATACATATTTCTTTTATCGATACCATACAAAAATTTATAAAAAATATATTGGATAATACATAATCTATAATATCAGATTTATTGATCTGTTGGAATTAGTTCGACTTTTTCAAATGTAGAATCATTCAATATTATCTGATCAAAAACTCAATATATGTATAAAATATTTAAAAGACCACCATGGATGGTAATAATGCATTACTTAAATGAATAAATACAGTACATCAATGTCAACCCTACCAGTAAAAACAAAAAACATATCTCGTGAATATATGGTGCGTCACGCGTTGCCATCACTGTTACCTCCTTCTGGTGGGCCAGGTGCCTACAACAAATAAACATTATAAATATTTTAATAACAAAAATAATTTAAATTAAATAAATAAATACAGTATATACCTGCGTCGTATGATCCCCTGTACCATCAGCTCGACGCACATATTCCCGCAGTGCTCTAACCTCAGCTGTCAATTGCGCATTTGTCTCCTCGGAAGCGCGCAGCCGTGCCTCAAAATCTGACATCTGCTGTGTCATATGAGCAACAGCAGGACCGACAACCGCAGCGCGTGACACTACAGAACGAGGAATCCCTGCTCCATAGGTCAAACTATAGCCATGCCCGTCCCGACCAATAATGCGATGAAAGATCTCATCCCGTCGCATGGGAAGCTGTCGCTGGTCCTCTGGCAGATGTTCTAACTCAACTTCAAATTGATCCTGTGAAATATTTAAATATATATAAATATATATATGTTAATATAAAGATTTATGTAATTATTGGTAAGTACAGACACTTACTATCAATGCTGCAACCTCTGGATCATTGCGATCACGAGTCCTTATCCACACCGACATTTTATCAGTTGTTGCACCTTGCCCTCGCAACTGTATATTAAAAGAATATAAACACAAAACCATATTAATTAATAAATTAAAAAGTGAATAATATATACCTCATGTCGGATCTGAGACACGTGACGAGTCCCGAGCCTGTGAGCTGGTCCCTGCAACGCTCGATTCTCCGAATGGCGTGTTGACACCTCCTGCATTCAATTCATTCAAATTTCAAACAAATCACATATTCTTGAAAATATATATACAGCAAAATAATTAATATACAAACCGCAAAACCCTCAGTAGACCAATATGCAACCAAGTCACGCCACTGAGCCGGGAGGACACCTCTCGGGACTTTTTCCAAAATGTCAGGGGCACCCACATTTGGTACCCAGTGGTCCCTCTTCACTTTGCCTTTATAATCTTTCCACAGCTTACGGCATTTGCTCATACACATGGGCCGAAACTCTTCAAGGCATACTTTCAAATTTTGCTATAATGAAAATAATCAAACATATTAGTATTATTTATAAATAGAAAATAAAGTAAAATTATTTTCTTACCTGAACCTCCCTCCATAGACGATCTAATGTGTCCTGAGGGATAGAAGCCCAATCACGCGTGGTCAATGGAAATCGATGTGGGTCACGTATGATATGACCCAGCTGACGAATAAATGCCGGGGCATTCGGTCCCACGGGATGAAATACCTCATCAAATGAAACATCTATCGTCGTGTCGGAATTCCATGCTAATATGCCACGACCAGGGCCTCTCCTGCGAGAGGAAGAAGCAGCCGAGTCTGATCCTGTTGAAAACAATTTTATATATAAATTGACAAATGTTATATATATATATATATATATGTTAATTACATAAATAATATAGATAATGACTGTCAAACATACCTCGACCCTGAGACGTAGATGCCTCAAATGGATGATGTGGATTTTCTGCCTCTTCCCCTGACATGTCTGCAATCATACAAAATATCAGTAATGAGTCCAAAGTGTTTAAAAGATAAATTGGATTGTTCTTAATAAATCAAACTTGTACAACTGTTAATCAAACAAAAAATGGATTGAATAATTAGTTGTGAATGAATTTTAAAAAATCAGAAAGTTAATCAACCTAAATATTTATGACTGAATTAACTTACAAAAGTGAGGATTAAAACTTATAAGGATTTATAAAATGATTAGATAATTTATGATATCCTAGGACATTCTACTGAATAGCGGGAAAACAATTATACCTTTCATTAATCATGCAAATCGACCGTTTCTCCTTCAACAGCCGCTCTGACCCAATAAATATCTTCTTCACGTTGAACTACGGTATGTTGATCAAGTTGTTGGTAAACAAACGGAATAGTCTCGGGTTCATCTTCTTCAAATAAAAACACTCCTCGCCGAGACATTTTGACAACAACATGCCAACTTGGATCTGAAGGCAAAGTAACGAAGAATACTTGTTCCGCTTGTGATGTCAAGATGAAAGGTTCATTCTCAACTCGTTCATTATTTCTGTATAACATGTAGTTAAAATTCACCAATGAAAACTGATATTGATCGACTTTACATCCACGCACTGGATCAACCCAATTACACTTTAACAATATGTACTTCAAACCGTGTGTGTATACAACTTCAATGATGTCTATCAATTGACCATAGTAATAACCAGAATCGACAAAGGGACAACCGATTCCACTGTTTTGTGTTGCTCGTTTGTCGTCAACATCTTTAATGCGAAATCGAAAACCATTAGCATCAATAGCTTTATAACGACGAGTGGTTATAGATGGACCCTCAGCCAGTTGGATAATACTTCAGTAACGTGGGGTCCCCTAACTCCCTCAGCTTACGAACCTACATAATTATAAAAATCAATACTGATATATGCAGAAAGAATTAGTTTAATACTTCACTCATAATGAAAATCAATTTATACATACATAATCCTTGAACCAATCATGAAATGCCGCATAATGAGATTGTTGAATTTGCAACTCAGTCGCACGATGCATCTCTTCTTTTATCTCATTAATGTGTTTCCTGCAAATGATTACGCGATGTTTAAAAGATCAACTTATGCAAAGAAAACATGTAAAAGTTATACAAGCACGTTGATAAGATACTTACTGCATTAATGGTGCAACTGATTGAGTATTGAACAAGATATATCGATGTGCTTGTATCCACTCGATGTTGTCCATATAAAATGTGGTTCCTTCTCCAACTGGACCATCATGAATCCGAGAGGGCTTATCTAATTTTGTTTCAACATCCGTAAGATATTCTGCACAAAAGGTAGTACACTCGTCCATCAAATAACCATTGGCTATTGATGCCTCTGGACGAGCTCTGTTGCGTACAAATCTTTTCAATGTACTCAAATACCGTTCAATAGGATACATCCACCTGAATTGCACTGGACCAGCAGCCATTACTTCATCAGTTAGGTGCACTGTTAAGTGGACCATAACATCAAAAAATGAGGGGGGGAAAAGTTTCTCAAAGTGACAAAGCGTAAGTACAATTCGGTCCTGCAAACTTTTTAAATCACTTATTCGTTGATTTCTTAAACAAAGCTGTCTAAAAAAATTACTCATCTCAATCAAGGTCTGAACAACATTGGGGGATAAACAATCACAAATTGCGATTGGAATCAACTGCTGAAGTAATATGTGATTGTCATGACTTTTCAACCCTTGCAATGTCTTTCTCGTCAGATTCACACACTTTGAAATATTAGAAGAGTAACCATCAGGCACCTTGACCATCTTCAAAATGGAAAGAAATGTCTCTTTCTCCTCTGTAGTCATCGAATACTGTGCAGCAGGCATATATGCCTTGTTTCCCTCAGCTAACTGTAAATGCAACTGTTTCCTTAAACCCATTTCTTCCAAATCACGGCGTGCATTAACATGGTCCTTTGACTTTCCACTGACACCTAAAATGGTCCACAATATGTTATCACAAACATTTTTTTCAATGTGCATGACATCCAAATTATGCCTCAACATGTTAGTTTTCCAATACAGAAGACTATAAAAATACTTTTCTTTTTCCAATTGTGACTGCGCTGCCTACCCGCAGCACGAATATTACGTACTGGAGGAGCCACCAAATCCTGAATTTCATATACCGTGCGGATGTTTTCTTCCTCAATCTGCGATAACATTTCGACTCCTGTCATGATCTTTGGTGCTGGACTGAACTCTCTAGAACCATCAAATGCCACTCTGTCCTTTCTGAACCTGTGCTGGGGAGGGAGAAAACGCATGTGACCCATGTATGCCCATTTTTTGGAATGTTATGCCATACAGATTTTTTACTTTTATTGCAACAAGGGCAAGCAAATTCCCCTTTCGTACTCCAGCCTGATAAATTTGCATAAGCTGGGAAGTCATTGATTGTCCACAATAAAGCTGCATGCAGTTTGAACATTTCATTCGTTTCGCAGTCATAAGTCATCACACCATCGCCCCAAAATTCATTCAACTCTTCAATCAATGGCTGAAGGTAAACATCAATCTTATCCCCCAGACTTTTAGGTCCATCAATAAGAGTGGAAAGTAATATAAATTGTTGCTTCATACAAAGCCACGGAGGAAGATTATATGGAACCAACACCACGGGCCATGTGCTATGAGTTGCACCAACCATAGACTTGAATGGATTGAAACCATCTGCTGCCAATCCCAATCGGACATTACGAACATCTTTAGCAAAGTCGGGATGTCTTTTATCAAAATCCTTCCATGCATGAGAGTCTGCCGGGTGGGTAACATGTCACTTTCATGAACTCTTTCTGCATGCCATCTCATTAAATTAGAAACTTTAGATGACATAAAAAATCTTTCAACTCGGTTTAAGGGGAAAGTAACGCATTTGCTTTACGGCAATCGGTTTCCCTGTATCGCAATCTGACTTTGATGAGTCTTATTTCCCCTGTTCTCTTTCCACCTGGAAGCGCCACAAACCGTACAGATATCCAAATGAACAGTTTCATTTCTAAACAACATACAGTTGTTTGCACATGCATCTATAGTCTCATATGTAAAACCTAAGTTCTCTGTCAACTTACGAGCATAGTTATACGACTCAGGAATCTTAGCGTCAACAGGAAGAACTTTTTTCAATAAAACCAAAAGCATGTCGAATGATGTGTCTGACCAATTGTTCAAAGTCTTCAAATGCAACAACTCCACGATGAACGACAGTTTATTGTAAGAAGTACATCCAGGATATAATTCTGTTTTCGCATCATCAAGTACTTCATAAAACCTCCTCGAATCACGATCTGCACCAGAGTGAAGATTTATCTCACCGGTCTCAAGATTCTGGATGTCAATGCCTTCAGGATCAAACCCACGTACCATTTCAGTAAGCATTTCATGCATTGGATCAGTCATCCTTGCATCAACATCCATCTGAGCTGCATCTGTATTTTGACAATGAACATATTCTTCTCCATGACGAGTCCAACTCTTATAATTTTTCAGAAATCCATTAAAGAAAAGGTGCTCCCTCACAATATCTCGTGTGAATTGATATCTGTTAGCACATTTTCTACATGGACAACTAATATAGTCACTTTCAAATCCTCTCGTGAAGTCAATAAACTGCATAATTCCATTGAAATATTCTCTAGACGTTCGATTTGGAAGATCAATCCAACTCTTATCCATAATAATATCTGTATAACAAACATTTACACAATACTTATTACATTTACATTTTTCAAATCAACTATATTCAAAATAAATATTAACCATTTGTTTATGAACCATTGATAAAATAATAATGTAACTGAAAGCTCATGTTACCTGATTGAGCTACAAACCTGAAAGGGAGGGGAGCCGAAGGCGGTATTGCGAGGGAGAGGAGGCAGCGAAGGGGAGCCGGAGCCAAAGGCGGTGCGGCAAGGGAGGGGACGGGCGGCGGCGGCGACGGGGAGCTGGAGGAGAGGAGGCGGTGAGGGGACGGGGGACGGGCAGCGAGGGGGGGGGGGGTGTCCAGGGTCGGGGGGGGGGGGGGGGGGGCTGTCCGAGGTGCAGGGAGGGGTGTCCGGGGTGTCGGGGGCCTGTCAGGGGTGCGGGCAGGGGTGTTCGGGGTGCGGGGGTGTCCGGGGTGTGGGGGAGGGGGGCTGTCTGGGGTGCAGGGGGGCTGTCGGGGGTGCGGGGTGGGGTGTCCGGGGTGCGGGGGGCCTGTCCGGGGTGCGGGGGGGCTGTCCGGGTTCGGAGGGGGGGTGTCCGAGTGCGGGGGGGGGGGGGGGGCTGTCCGGGGTGCGGGGGGGCTGTCCGGGTTCGGAGGGGGGTGTCTGAGTGCAGGGGGGGCTGTCCGGGGTACGGGGAGGCGTCCGGGGTGCGGGGGGCGGTCTGGAGTGCGCGGGGGGGTGCTGTCCGAGGTGCGGGGAGGCGTCCGGGGTGCGGGGGGCGGTCCGGAGTGCGCGCCGGGGGCTGTCCGGGGTGCGGGTGCCGTTCGAGGTGGGGGGGGAGGGCCGAGAGGCCGGAGGGCGGCGGCCGGAGGCCCGAGGGCGGAGGGCGGCGGCCGGAGGGCGGATGGCAGGCGGCGGGGGAGGCCGGGCGGCAGGGGAGGGCGGGCGGCGGGGGAGGCCGGGCGGCGGGGGAGGGCGGGCGGCGGGGGAGGGCGGGCGGCGGGGGAGGCCGGGCGGCGGGGGAGGCCGGGTGGCGGGGGAGGCCGGGTGGCGGGGGAGGGGAGGGCGGCGCGAGGGAGGGCGGCGAGGGAGGGTTAGGGCGAGGGAGATCGAGGGAGAGGGCGCGGGGGGGGGGGGGGGGGGGGGGCGCAGAAACCCCCCGAAATTTTTTAGGCAGCTTAGCGACCGCCATTGGCGGTCGCTAATGGTGAGCAATAGCGACCGCCAATGGCGGTCGCCCGAGTCTGGGGGGCTCCAATGCCCCCTTTTCTAGTAGTGGAGGGACCAAATCCCCATGAATCATATCATAATGTATTGTACATGTCATGTATAAGGAATAATAAAGCAAAGATCCACCAAATATCAATACATGAGGGCCCACAACACCTCAAGAACCAAAGTTTTGTGTTCATTCAAACAAAAACCTAAAAATCTAATTATCTACCAATAGCATCTATTCTATCAAGGAACCTATCACAGCAGCAAGCATATCAACACGACGCCGATCACAACTACAAGAAATCAGTAATGAATCCTTATTGTCATGGACAGAATGCATGGTATGTGATTTCTATCATGTGCCTATATGGTGAATGAGATGCCATACCCTCATCTAATTAGGTTGAATCAAAAATAGATCCTTAATAATATAAACATTAATCGAAAAAAACATGTGAATCACCCAACAGAAAAATTGAATCAATTTTAATAATTGAAAAACCAGAAAACAGAAATAATGAGGTAAATTGAATTTTCCATGTACACGGGTTAGGAACTCTTGGGCACATCTTATTACCAAGAACCTATTCCATCCTATCCCTATTATATGCTCCAAAAAGTTAGTCAGGAATAAAATAATTCCTCTGATACCACTTTATAATTTCTTGATTCTGGGGGCCACATTTATTTGCCACAATGGGAGAGTAATGCAGCCAAAGGAAACAAATTAAAAAAGCAGAATTAGTAATAATATTATACAATAGTAAATAGCGAAAGACTGTATAAATAAACAACTCGAGCACATATATAAATGATGCATGCTACTTGTATCTAGGAAATAAGACAAAAGAGTCAGAATGCTGGAATATAGTACTAAAAAAATGTACAAAAAATAAAAATAAACTCCAACAGCATCACGAGACTCAGCTTGGTCACATGCCCTCCAGGTCCATAGAAATCATGTACCCGAAGTAGTAGGGCATTTGAAATTATCTAGACCTACAATATTATAATCTTTTTGTGCCCAAAATCATGACCCAAATAGGGTTTTAGACGTATCCCAGTAGGAAACCACCCAAAGATCATTACCTAAGAGTTAGTGAATATATATGGTAGGCAATATTCATAATGAAGCAATAAAAAATCAATTAATCAAAAGTAAACAATCTTAGATTTTCAATTACATTCATTTTAATTTAATAGCTAAGAAATATACAATCATAAGTAAACCTCTTGGAAGTAATCATAGAATAACCCATATGGTTCATCGAATAAACCATAAGAAAAAATTTGGGAAGAACTCACAGTCTAACCCATCTTGTTCATCTTTAGCACAGACTTTTTGAGGAATCACTCACCGTCAATACCCTATGTGGTCTCGTGCCGGTAACTATAGACACTATGAGGATGTACTCAACATCTAATTCCCAATGTAGTCTCACAACGAGAAACTATAGACACTCTAATGGGTAAAAAGTCCATCCCCCCTTATGGTCTCAGAGTATAAAAGTAAACATAAAATTTGGGGAAGCCCTCAGTGTCCATTCCCCCTAAGATCTACTACACATGGATCTCACAGCCCTGTGTAATACAATAATGAACAAATGGTATATGTAACCTAATGTAACACCGTGAACTACTTGGCTAAATAGTATAAATTATCTCATATCATATCATATAAATTCACTCCATCCTTACAATACTAGGCATGAAAAAACCCACCTAATATGAAAAGTTAGACCAAACGGTCCATATCAACTAAACATGGGAAACACATCAATACCAAGGTAAATAACACTATTTAAATTCATAAATATTATACTCACGAACATAAATCATACTTAGAAATAACAAGGTTAAAAACCATAAAGACACAATACCCCAAACCGAGGTACTTGGCACTATAAGCCATATAACTGAAAGACTAACTACATAATGGAACAAAACACCTACATCGATGTTGCATGATCGATATACATGATCATTGTGCCTTGAACCTCCCTATAATGTCATAGGTCTAAAAAATTACTAAAATTTTCAACCGATGATATATCAAGAATGAGAAGGAATCAGCATACAAGGCTTCAGAAAAAGAAAGATCTTACAGTGGTGATTCCAATGCAATCAATGGAGATCGATTTGAAGAATGGATGAAGGGTATGGGCTCAGAGAAGAATCACACCATACAGTCACTCACAGATTCAGAAAATATAGAAGAATATATTTTTGTGAACGAGACATGACCTCGATCCGTTTATGAAATTAAAATAAATTTCATGACGTGTTCATCAAGGGTGCACGACGTGTACTTTCATTAACTAGCCTCGGATTTAAGTGGTCTTTTGGTCACCCCATACGACCATGTCAATGGATGTTACATGGCCAGCACATGGCTACCCACAGCTACTGGGTACATGGTGTTTAATTATAACTACATGGTGTGTAATTATAAGTACACAGGGTGTACTCCTGAAATTTCAAAAAACATCTCTTTTTCTCAAAAACAACCAGAAAAAAAAGGCATACCTAAAAAAGAAGATTTGGGTTCATAAAACATATCATATCAAAATTAATAAAATATTATAAATGAAAACATTAATATTAGTTTAGTTTAACTTTTTGGTACTTTTTGTATGGTTTCATTTGTTAATGAATAGTATTAAATATAGGATTTTAGTTTAAAACTGCCTTTTCATCTAATTTATTTATAAGGGTAAATTCAATTTTAATTTTTTTTAATGTTTCATTTGATAATTTCTCTATAAATTTATAAAATGGAGGTCATTTAGATCAATTTAAAATTGAAAGTGGATATAAAAACATAGAAAATCTTTTGAATGTTTTTACTTTAAAAATGTGCATTGTCATCCCAACAATATGAATACTATCAAATTAATATCTGAATCTTCATTAATTATAATTTTTCAAAATGGTTTAAATATTTATATTTATAATAAAATTTAATTTCTATGAAATTATAATATTTATTTTACCCGAAATATTAGGGAATATAATTAAAAATAATTGCATTGTTTAAAGACAAAATTAATATTATTAAGGGACTAAACCTTAAATTTATGAACCAAAAAAAAACAAAAACTACATTACAAAAAAACTTTTATATAGATGATTCATACATTAATCTTCCATTATTTAGTATTATTGGATTTGTATTCTTTTATTTAGATAAAAACGTTTGTACACCTAACGTGTTTGCAAAAATAAAAAGTTAGAACTTTCCCTCCCATATAAAAGGTCACCGCCTCTCGCTCATTATCACACCTCTCAAACCTCATAGTTTTGGTTAATATATACCCAGTAAAATCACAAACATCCATATGTTATTCTTATTACCCTTCCCTTTGGTATAATACAATCCAAGGAATCATTTTGACACATGCCAAAATGGGTTACTCGATTTACAGGTAACACCCTCTCTCAAGATCCTTTATATTATTTTCTTTTTTCCAACCACTACACTCTATTTATTCCATTTTTTATACCATAAAAATTATTATCAATATACTTGATTTATTTTTTCTAAGGGTTCAACCTACATTTACAAAAACCTCTCAAACCTCATTGGTTTGGCCAATATTTTCCAAATCCCATTCCAAGCATCCCTCTCTTCATTTAAGAATCCATTCCTTCAGAACAAGGAAATACAATGATTCCTTATAGAAAAAGAAAAAATGAGTAACCCAATTTAGACATTGATTGGATGAGTAAAATGATATTTATGACACATGGTAAAGGGATCTCATTTCGCATTCTCTTTACATGAGATACACCCTTTATTAACCTCCCTTCCCTTTTGAGTAGTGTGTATACTACCCATGGTTGTATTATATAACTTGTATATAGAAATTATTCAGTATTTAAATATCAATTTGAGGACTTTTTGTTCATGTGATCTATGTTTCAAAAGTAATTAAATATGTAAAAACTATTTGAATCATTTTTTTATTTGAGACGCATAACGAGTATTGCACCTGTACTTTTTCATTTGGGGTGTATTATTTATTTAAATGGATATATCATGAATAAAATTATTTTCACTATATTCTATGATTCATGTAATTTTATTTTCGTAAATGGGGTGTGTGGTTCAATTTCACCATGTTGTAGGAGATTATTGAAACAATATCATCACTTTTCGAGATTGTTTATGTTTAAGCTTCCATTGATGAAATTTTATTATCCATATCGCAATATCATTCATGAAATTTACACTAATATGGTTATTCATTATTTAGTCATGTTTTGGTACCATTTAATCTACATTTATATACATAATATAGTTAAGAATCTGTTTTAAGAAAGCACAACTACACACATTATTCTATTGGGAATTTGTAATACATTAAACAATGTTTTTTAACATCATTTAGAATAATATTCTATAAATATCCTATGATTCTTAAAATAAATTTATACCATTTATGTATTTTACCATTTTTAGTGAATTATTCCTATCTCTTTCCAAAAAAAGGCATTTATCTATGTTTTTTTCAATGAAAAGGAATGATGTTTTTACATTGTACGACATGTATGGATTTTTCCACAATTAATCCTATAATGATTAATTATCATCCATAATGGATAATATTTTTCAATTTTTCTTCAAAAAAATATTTTATAATAAAATCATGTTTGAATGTTTAAAATGATTAAAGAGAGTTTTCAAAATAAGAAAGAATCTCTTCCTCAGTAAATGATTTTAAAATATTCATGTTAGTTATTTTAATTATAAGAGTTCATCTGTTGGTGTTTGTCATTCCATTATAAGAAATAATCCAAAGGCCTAATTCATATTATTTTTGGAATGGTTTATGTTTTGAAGGAAGGATGCTTATGACACACATTTCTATTTCATAGTTTGTATGATTTTGAAACCCATTTCTTTTCATGAGTGGTGATTATGAGACCTACCTATTTTCCATAGGTAATGATATGATTAAATGTTTATGATGAATATATCATTTCATGGGTTATGATGTGATTATTGTTTATAAAATTTTTTAACTTTTCTGTATGATATTGTTATACCTTAGGTTGGATATATAACACCTTCTAATTTATTTGTTAACAATGGAAGACTTGTGAGTATAAATGTTTTGTGTGGACCAAAATTCATGTTGACAATTTTGTGTGTGAACCTTATTATATGATCTCTATGATATGATTGGACATGGTTTCATGTCCATAATATTATACATGAACTTGATTACATGTTCAAAATGTTAAGAGTGAACCTCATTACATGATCACAATGTTATGCATGGACTTGGTTTCATATCCATATGTTTATGTATCACCCTAGTTACATGTTAACAATGTTATGAATGAACCATATTACATGTTCTAAATGTTATGCAAGGAACTAGTTCCATTTCCATTAATTTAGGTGTGAACTTTATTACATGCACACAATGTTATTCAAGAACCTGTTTACATGTTAACAATGTTATTCATGGGCCTAGTTTTATGTCAATATGGTTTTCTGTCAACCTGTTTACACATTCAAAATTTTATGTATATACCTAGTTTCATATCCATATATTGATGTATATAAATTATTATGTTTACTTAATTTAATGAGATCACTTGTTTCTATTTATACACGTTCAGAATTTTATAATCCAATGTGCATGCCACAAATTCTATATCTTATTCTAATGTTATGAATTCATGAATTATGCTCATAAATCTCTTATAATCCATTTATTATGAAATAAAAATATATTTTCTGACATATAATATGAATTATTTGATCAAAATACGTTATTATAAAGTTACATTCACTTATTTTTATGTTATGCTTATTCATTTTTATTAGGTATACTTAATGAGAATCTGAACACACCACTTTCTTATGATTCCATTCCCCATGTTATGATGAAAGGAATTAGGTTGAATTCATAAAGGTGGATATCTTCATGGGAGATGTTTATGATTATTCAATAGGAGAAAATATTTTGATTCCATGTATCAAAAGACACTAAACTATTGTTGTATGCGGGCCTTTATTTTTTTAATATACCAAATATTCATCTATAATGATTTACTATCCATGTATTCTAAGAAAAAGTCACTATATCAAGCCATATAATTTTATACAAGATCCATCTAAATAAATGACAATTTTTTTTGATTTTCATAGAGGATTCATATATTTATCTATAACTTAAATCATATAGTATTCATCAGTTATATATGCTTCCTTGATATGGTGTGAGATAAGCTCTGTCGGCGACCACAAATGATGTCCATATATCTCTAGTATATTTATACAATATGGATGTATGAAGATATCGTAAGTAAATAAGTAATAAAATTTTTAATTTGGTTGATTCATGTTCATGAATGGAGTATGGGATGAGTCTATCTTCTTTGGACCATGAAAGAATAAATCTGAACAAGTATCAATAAAATCAATGCCTATTATCATATTTATTATGGATACAATTCCCAATATCACTATAGTAAATTAAACCATGCCCAGTATCATAGTAATGGACTTCATTCCCATTGAGTATCATAGGGCAATTTTTTATTTTATAGTGTCATAATGGATTCAATTATTAGATAACATTGCAAGGGATTCCTTGAATGTATATCATCACAATGGACACATGCCCATAACATATCAAAAGTGTTGTTATTATTATATAGTATCATAGAAGAAATCATTAATGGATAGTATAATTTTTAAAAAATGATCATCATATCTGGTTAGTTATTATAAGTGACACCATCCCAATTCAGTTTATTTATAAAGGGACTTTATGGAAATTTTGTGTAATATATAAAAAGTTGTTTTTTTTCAAATTTAATATATTTAATTAGGGTTTTCATGAACTTATGTATATCATTTAAATATATTAATTGGCTTTAATATGATCCATTGTATAATCCATATCGCATTTACATTTAATAATGACATGGGTGAATCCATTATCCACTTAATTATGAGAAGTGGGATTACCAATATCCTCAAATAAACTCATTATAATTTTCAAGGGTAGATCAAAATGATATAAAAATTTATAATTAAAATCAAAAACATCAATAGGTATTTTGATATATAAACATCAAAACCAAAAAGGCATGTAAGAGGGAACTACAAAAAGGATGGATCACACTATGTTCTAAAAATCAATATGATTTTGGTTTCTAATAATTTATTAGGCTCCATGAAATGAAATTAATTCTGGAAAAATACAATTTAGGGGAAAATCAAGGTCAAACTAACAAACTTCGCAACACGACAAATTATAAAAAACCAAAACATAAGATGTAAATTATAGATCACCTAACATGTACTCATACAACTATCCTCTTGTAGTGTGAGTATTTAGTTTTTCATGGATTTGAATAAATATGATGAAAATATGAATTTATTGAAAATAGTGGATATGACCATACACACTGATAACTCCATCAGAAGAAAGATGAACTAGGAACAATGGAAACATAAAATATATCTTACCTATAGGAATCTAAATAGAATAATAGAGCTTTGATAAGACATTAAATTGAAAATATATTTAGAAACTAAGGATTATACTTCATAGTAACTCAACATGAAGAAGGTTGGACTTTTATATTGAAAGTGGATAAATAATGGGATGGTGAAATTTAATTATATATTTGTGTAATTTAGCAATTTTATACAAAATATCTGGCTTTAATGGTTTCCCGGCATGGTTTCCCAAACCATGCACCGATCGTGTAACCTCTACCTCTTAAGGAGGGAACATGAATAGTTTGGTTGAATGGTAAGGGAAAAGGTGAACCCACTATAAAAATATCAACTATTAAAAAATATAGAAATTCCACATGGGAATGTTTTCCCTGGTGCACGTTTTTTGAAATTTTTGTTCCCTAATTCACCCAACTATCAATTTTCAAAAATTTAGTTGAGGATTCAAAGGCTAGGTCAAACAGTTTCTATTAACCATTTCACCTTGTTTTTTCTCTAATATGAAGGGTTTAGAGCTTCAAACAAGCTCTAGAAACCCCCAGATACGATTATTACCTCACATGTCATCCTTATTTTTTCCATAATAGATAATTAGAACAAATTTAAAACTATTATTACCCCAAATAAAAAAAGGTTTCTTACATATTATATGTATTTTTAATTGATAAGAAATTTTTTTTTTAAAAAATAATTATTTTCTCAATTCACTAAAAAATAAGTATTTTCATAAAAAAAATTTACCCACATTTAATTTAAAAATGATAATTTCAAAAAAAGATTTCATATGGATTAATAAAATTTATTGAATTGTTAGGAATTAATTATACTAGTTTACACCAAATATCAGTAAAAACATTTGGGACGAAAACAATATTATTGAATAAGATAAAATATTAACTAAAAATGAAGTACTTATTCAAAAGAATATTTTTATTATACAAAATTTTTATATGTCTTTTGAAAATTTTGTTATGATAAATAATATCACCAATTTTAACATGAAGGTTTTAATATTCATGATTAATTATTATTACAATATATTGTTGTTTTTTGAAACATGGTGGTGTGTGTAACATTGGAATTATAATAACTCATATTTATTTAAAATAAAAAAATATTTTTAATCCATCGAGTGTTATAACAATTGTTAGAATGTAATCAATTTGAATAATGTACCACTTTTCTGGATCTAAAGGAAACATGGAAAAATCATACATGACATGTGGTAGCAGAAGTATGATTTTAGATTTTAGTGGCCTGAGTTGTACAATAATGACCACTATAGATAATTATTGTGCAATGTAAGTCGTTTTAGGGGGATAACAATATGATTTTAATTTTTAAAATTATATTAATGACACTTTTGATTATAATTTTTTTCTAATGCTTAAAAAATCAACTTTGATTATACCCTTATGTATGGGTTATGGACACTATAAAGGTAATGGCCTTATGTATATATGAATATGGGTTCAATGAGATATTAAATAATAGATATACTCTTTTTAAGATTCATATAATGAAAAATTCTTTTTTATTCGTTACATAAGGAGAATTTTGTAATTACATAATAGGACAAGGGTTGCTGAATAAGGATATGTAAAATTTCATACAATTTGTAATGGTAAAACATTAGGTATAATGGTTTTGTAAGGGTAACGTTGGGGTTAGGTTGGGGTGCCTTGTTATGTATTGGTATGTAGGCTCTACATATAGGTATCCCCAAGATTATAAATATTATGTATGTGTAACATACCTGCATAATGATTACCCTTACATTCTTAAGGTTATGTATGGGTAGGATGATATCTGTAAGGATAATAAATACCACTCGTGTCATTCATAAGTGTAAAATACCAGGAATGTATGAATTATAAGGGATCCATATGGGTAAAAACATTCTACCTTTATCAGAATCACTTTTTGGTAGAGAATGTTTTCAACCCCTATTTTTTCTCCCTATCATCTAAAATGATACTGTAATACATTTTGAAAAATTAAAAAACCTAAAATCATGGAAATTAATTTCTTGGACTGATTTAAAATTGGTGACACTCATTACTAAATAATTTAAACACTGAAAATACATGAGTATCATAAAATATTGATACATTGTGGAAATTAATTTATTGTTTTATGTTTTTGAATTGTATGTTTATTTCATTCAAAAGAGATATTTAAACCCATAATGACTCAATTTTCTCTTTAAACACGAGTCAAGGAAGTCTAGGAATTATATTTTAAATGATTGTTGAAGCCCTATTTAATCAATCTGAACCTTTTATTCAGTTTGTAGTGTAAATGAACATTATTTCCCCCATCTGGTCAAGGTGTTGTGAATTAATTATGCAACACATTTTTTTAATTTCTTAAATAATCCGATATTCTTTTGGGAAATTATTATTTTGATTCATTCTTAATAAAAACTATAAGGTATTCATAATATGCTAACAACCAAAATTTTTGGAAAATAATTATTATTATTATTTTTTTTATCTTGGATTATCGTACCGATAGGGGTTTTCATTATATTGATTGTTTTAATTGTCCAATAAAAATATTCCATCAACTCATGCTATAAAACATTGGTAGTTTTGAAATTTTGTTTTGATATAAATTATTTTCTTATGTTATATATTATTTATTTTCAAAATAATATATATTGATTTAGTTCTAGGAATCATAGGAGATAATTTCAAGAAAATATGTATGTAGATGTGATTCATGTGGTGTTCCCTTCAAAATCCTAAAATTTCTTCACAAAAATCATTATTGTCGGAATTTGGAAATATTTTTTTACTTTTTACACTTATTTTTCGAATATAAAACATATGTTGTAGTACATTAAATTTATTCTTGATTATGATTTAATTATGTTTTTTGAATAATTGTTAAATGCATTATATGGTACTTTATTCAATGAAGAAGTTCCTAGATGGTTTTTTTTATGTTCGATGTCTATTACATTTATTATATCAGAAAATTTTTTATCATCATTGTATATTCTAAATATAGGTTTGATATACCTTATTTTCTATCCCATTAAAGGTGTTATTCATGGTTACCTATAGACGAATAAAAACATTTCTTGCTTAACTACTAAAGTAGAAGTTCACATAACATGTAATTATTGAGATTATGGACCAATGACAAGTATAGGGATATAAAAATGATTCATGGATACATTGTAAAACAAAATATTCCTAGAAGATTCAATGGAAGATGATAATCAACACATAGTGTTTTTCAAGTTGCACAATCACTCGATACTGAGTTGATACTGAAAACATTACTTAGTTGATTCCTTGTGGATTTTATGCTGTACATGAACAAACATATGAATGACAAGATTATTATCCTCATGCACTGTTGTTGAATAATTCAAATACCATTAGATTTCATTTGGAATCAATTCAAAGAAAGAATATATGGTGCTCATTATGTCTTTGTTGGCATATTAGTTCACATTTTTCAATTTTTTTGTTGATTTTGAATTTATTTTTTGTTAATAGAATACCCGGGATTACATTATCACATCTTTTAATGTTAAATTTTTTATTTCCCACTATGTTTCCTTTTGGCACTATGTGCTATCATTTTTATATAGGTAAAAAATATAATTTTAGTGATGTATGTTAGTGAAATTTTCCCATGGAATATAAATGATTTATTCAGTGTAGAGATAATGGTTGGAGAAGATGGATTTTAGTGTCCTCAATTGGTTTTATTTATTTATTTATCTATTAATAATATTATGGTTTCCATTCAGGCCTTGGGAGATCATTTATCTTTTATTTTATAAAATTTATTCTTTTATTAAGTTTACGTATGATACTATGATAATTTTTTTAATCGTTTATTAAATTATAATTACTAACTTTTCATTAAACTTGGGTTCTATTCTCTCCATGGGTGAGCTTTTACCCTAACATCTTTTCGATATCCTCTTATGTATGGTGAGGTGCACAATGGGTCCCATAACCCTCAATAATGGACTCCGTGGATTGGGTTGATGTTTTAAATTTATTACATTTTTCACCCATCTAAATGTTCATTAAAAAATATAACATAGCGACATAAAATTTATTAGAATAATTAAATATTTTTATATTACTATAAAACCCATTTACTTTTGTTTATCCATCTCAATTGAAAATGAAAAAGTCATTGTGTGCAAATATGGACTACATTTTATGGGATAATAATATATTATTTTTCATCACCACATATCATAGATTGATATATTAAAATTTATAAGGGTTATATATATTATATTTAGGATATTATTATAATTATATAGTTATATATTTTCATTAACCATTTTTTATTTCTGGTCATTGAAAAATAATACATAACTAATTTTTATGTATAGGGAATCATCTTTTTGAAGCGATGTAAAACATTTTTTTAGAAATAAATATATAAATGGTTATAAAATGAAATATATTTAATTAATATGATACTTATTTCATAAATATTAATCCTTAAATTATGGACTATGACCAAAATTCATGGATCAGAAATGTTCAATTGAACTAAATATGGATCAAAGATTAATTAACACCCATAATTTATATAATAATATTTAGTAATTAATAAAAGAGTAATTTAATATAATATGTGAACCCTATATTTCTTGAAAACAATGAATATAATTCATGTATAATTCTTTACTTAATATAATATTGTTATATGTTCAATAATGAGAATGTATGATGAAATTCATGAAATGTGGTTGGGGTTTCTAGTATCACTTTTTTTTCAATGATTAGTATTCCATAAACAATAAATGATTATATGGATTGTTTAATATACTAAATTAGAATTTATTAAATAATTATTTTTATGAAATTTTTTAATTAATATATCCATTAATGTTTCTCTCATTAATAAGGTTTTGATTTAGAGATTTCTGAGAAAAGGAACTTTGTATAAATATTGATTCTTTATGAAATGTTATTTATTATGCCCATATTTGACTTTATATTGTGTATATATTACCAATTTATTACATTTTAAAAATAATTTATTTATATTAATAGTATTTAATGTTCAATTTTTTTATTTATTTTATGACGGTTATGATTCAAATGATACCATATAATTACATTTTACATTAGAATATTGATTCATTTTTAGATTATTTATGTTAAATTAAAAATGCGGGAAATTATATGATACATATATTTTAAACCCAATATATTTTATTATACATTAGTTAAATTTATGTTTTTCAGTTATAAAATTCATTTTTAATTTCATTGGTACACAATATTATTGTTATGTTTTTTTTCATAAAAATATAATAATATTTTTTCTTTAAGTTAGGTTCTATATCATCAATATCCATGTTTTTAAAAACACCTCCAATAATATTATCATATATAAATATTAATTATTGAACATCACCCTAAATCATTTTTTGCATTATTTTGATTGGATTGAGAAGTAATGTTTTTTTAAAATTGAGAAAGACTAATTAAGACTTTTTACAAAAACTTAAAATGAAATATTTATTTTTATGTTTACAAAGAAAAGGACTTTTAATTCAATCATGGTATTACTTTTCATTAAATATTACGTTAAAATTGTTCATGGATATCATCAATGAATAATCATTTCTTGTTAATATAATAAATAGTCTTAAGGATTATAAAATAAAATTATATATTTCCATTTATTTAAATAAAATGTTTAAATTCCCATTAAATGTTGTTTTAAAACATTTTCAACAACAATGGTTGTTTTATTATTTATTTTTCATATAAAAATAATATACCATTAATTCTATTACTCTTTATCGATTACTATAATATAATATTGATGTGTAAAATAGAATTGTTTTTTCAACATTATGCTATTCTGGGTGAGAATGTTTTTATGATCACGTAGAACATATATGTATATTTTATATAATATGGAAGTTAGGAATGAAATTATATATCCTCTAAATTATTTTTTTAGTTATTGATATATTATAAGATAATATGAGTAGAAATTAATAGTACAATGTTCATTGATGTACTTTGTTCTCTAAAATAGACATTGAAGTGAGACTCAACTAAAGAAATAATTGGAATATGGAGTTAAATCAAGACACAATGGGATAATATATATTTGTTATTGTATTTTATGTGATAAGTAACATAAGAAACTATATTCTATGATAATATTTATTCATCACACTAAAATATAATTCATATATTTTAATCTAATTCTTTATGATGATTATTGATTCTTCTTAACTATTATAGAATATTCCTCTTAAATCGATATTCCATGACCCCTTATTAATGATCATTGACATATTGGGTATGAAATTTTTATATTATGATAATGTTATCATACAATTATACACATAAAATTCCTACATATGATCATGGATTGATATCTCCCATGTATACCTTTACGACTCATCTAATTCTATCATTTATTATGTTTCCATTTCCAAATGTAAAAATGAAAGATCATATATATTACCTATATTGAATAATTTATTGTGTAGGAAAATTTTCTGTATAATTTAAAACATTAACATGGACAAATAAAATCTTGTTATTATAGGATAAATACACATTTGATGATAAAAAATAGAATTATATTGACAAATGTGTTTTCCATAATTCAATAAAATTGATATCCTAAAATATATTTTTATATTCATGACACAATTTTGGATATTTAAATTATTATTATTGAAGGTTTTAATTGAGTCATTTTGGATTTTATAGAATCTAGTATGTAAGGAATATGTTTTCCACACCATGTCATGGTGTACAAGTCTTATGTTATTTTAGTTAGACATCATTAAGTACACATCATATCACCTATAATAGATCAATAATAAGAATAATAGTTTTTACAAAGAAAAAATATTAGATGTATGAATAAATTAAAAATTGAGAATTTACTTAAATGAATCCACCCTAGGTGTAAAATCCATGATAATCACAAAATAGATATAGAGCCCCATAGTATAAGAGAAATATGTTTTCTAGTGGTTTGTTTATTCAAGAGATATAATAGTTGTACTCATTATTTTAAATTCCATCGAGATACCTCTATTCTATATTGAAAAATATATAGTAAGGGGGTTATTATTAAAAATAAAAATGTGTAATCTCATTTGAAGAGGTATTTTCTTATTCTAAATAGTTAACCCCAACTAATCATTAAATTATTATTAATTTTAGAATAATTAAATAATCCAAGGGCAAGTGTATTTAAGAACTAAATATGTAAATAGACTTATCCTTATCTACTTATAAATTATTTTATTTGGGGTTGTATCTCTATTAATTATCAAAAACATTAAATAAAAATTTTAGAAAAGAGAATTAATCCCACACTCTAATTTCTAATTTTTTGTAGTTCTGGAATATAATACATACACTGGATCCAAAATAACACATTCATAGTTCCCATGACCCTATAAAATATATCAAGGATAACACTATCTATAAATCCTCTTTCATTCAATATTTTATAATTAAATACATCCTTATCCGTGGAAACACTTACCCAATATTCCCATGTTTATCAATGTTGAACCAATCTGGAAATTATTACCTAAAAATAAATTATTCTCTGTTTTCATGAATATGATTCATCGTTTCCTCAAATCATAATTATTTAATAACATAATTATTTATAGAATTGGGAAAATATTTCCATTCATGTTAATGGACCCATTTTTTCACTACACTATTAAAAACCAATGAACATCGTCTATAATATATAGATACATGATTCTGGCATGAAGAATGTGTAATCTAAATGGATAATAATATATATAAGGCCTCATTTTTAAACATTAAATATTACTGAGTTAAGTAAATAATTAGACATTGAGGATATATTCAGGGGAAGAGTTTTAGATAATTAGGCTATAACTATTACATTACATATCAAAAATTACAATGTATACACTTCTTCTCTATCCAATTTTTTCACAACAATAAAACTCCATAAATAAAATAATAATTATCTTTTTGATAAAATTCATACAAAATTCTTCCATTCTGTTACACATCCTTATACATTGTGATTTTTTTTAAATATGGTTTGATGATAAAAATATTGGTAATAAATATAAAATATGGGAAGATAACATTATTTCATGAAAACATACAAATCAAGAAATCATACTTTTCAATCATAAAGCATAGCTCTTTAACATACTTCATGAAATCAAAATATTTATGAATTACACATAGAAATCATAAATCATAAATGTAACATGTGTCTTACATAACATAATTACATTGTAAAATTCATAACTATATATGGAGTTATATTCAGAATAGCCATCATAGTATTTACCCTAAAACTCTTAGAAGAAACATAAAAGTTTACATCTGTCCTGCTACCTAATTCATTGGAAAGCTATCTCGGGCTCACCCACCCTAGTTTTATCATGGACCCTCCTATTATTGGTATATCACGTAAACACCTATAAAATGTCCAAGTACAATTACATAATTATTAAAAAAATTATGTTAAAATATATTTTACTCATCAATCACAAAAAATCAATCCAATAGATTGAAATATTCAATCTATTGCAATAACCATTTTAATAATTTAGAAAAGATATTTTCAAATCTTAGTGTCCCATAACACTTGGATACTTTTAAATGAATTTTGTGTGTTACAATTTTAAAACATATATGTCAATATAAATATATCGTTAAAATAATTTCGAACTTGTTGATCATAATTAGAATGATTTAGAATAAATATTAATTAAAACATTTAAAATTATGTTTCAGTTAAAGTGTCAGGTAATATTTGAAAAGCACATGAATAAAAATAAATAAATAATACATTCAAGTGAAACATTAAATATCATGATAATATAAGATTTCGTGATATAAAGTGTCAAAAGGGTTATATATAAACCATATATGATATTAATTGTTTACAATATCAAGATATGCCTCAATGAAAGGATATTGAGACGTAGTCCCTTATAATTAGATTAAGGATAAATCAATGACATAATTATGTTTGAAAAATATAAATACACAAAATATAATTAAACATTATGTGTAAAAAATAATTGTTCATTCACATATATTATAGAAAAAGAACCAATGACATGGATATTTAATTCAATAAAATTTCATTGAGTTATGATTTTCCTTACAATGTTCATATAAATGACGTAAGAAATTGTGAATGGTGTAATTATGTGATAATAATATATATCCACAATAATTCATGTGGAAATTGAAAAATTAATAAATAAACTGTGATGCCACAAATAATTGTGGCATAATATAATCAATGAAGTATTTGTAAAATATAATGAGTTGAAATTGAGTTTCGAAATTCCCTTAAAAAAATCGGTAGCCTAATGACGCCACATAAAAATTTAGAAATTGAGCTGATGAAAGATAAAAGAGACTCTCATAACATGGAAATATAATTTAAAACAATAATGATTTATAAGAACAAGTCCCAAAATAAAAAATTTGAAATTGAAAAACATAACATTAAAGAAGTCATTGACTAAAAGAGGATGGTTAAAGGTTCCCTTACTATCAGTCTAACATTTCTTGTTCGTTGTTTATATTCCTGAATAATACACATATATTTATTTCTTCATGCATTATCTCCTTTTTCAATATTACTGATAATTTTATATTTCTAATCATTATTTTATAAAAATTACATAATTATTTACGTTTATATCATTTGTTTTATCGATATTTGGTACATGAGTTGAAAATGAAGTGGAAATAATTTTTTAATTATCCATGTGGTCAAAATTCCATTATCTCCATTATAGTATTCCTGACTTAAATATCATATATATGAAGTATGTTTGTATTTATGTCCATTATATTTGTATTTATAATAGTCTACAACATTTTGAGATATGAAATGAAATAAAATGTTGATGGTGATTGTATGTCTTACGAACGTATGAATGCTACATTCATTTAATTTCCATATTTAATAAGGTAAAAACTAAGTGATATATATATATATATTATAATTATAGTATAATATCATATTTTATATACATTAAATGACTTAATTAACATTCCCTTTATATGTTCCATGTTTTCTATGAACAATTCATATTAGTTTGACGGGGCGGTAGTCCGCACTTCCTTAAATGATATTATCACATTTACACATTATGGAATACTAAAAGTTACTCTATAATAGATAAATACATAAGAATAATGAAAATTTAAAAATAATTTATATCATATATTAATATAGTTACATCATTATGGCCACCATGATAGGTGGTAGGGAAAATTTGAATAATCATCATTTTGTGAGGAAGTAGATCGATGTCCACAAATACCCTATCATCACATCCATTAGATGGAGGTGAGTTATGTGTAGTTTTAATACATATATTGAAAAAATCCTACGATATTTAGTATATTTGTGTTGTTACATAATTAATAAATGTGAATAGTGTAGAGAGTGAATAATTAAAACAATAGAAAGGAACATTAGTTAAGTCACTACCTCATATAATGTGTAACTCCCATTGATTTCAGACAAACAGCTTTATTGAGTTGCCTTATTCCCAAGGTATGGATTATATAATAAAGGGAGGGATATTGGGAGTTTATTTTGGAAGAACTTGGATGTGAAAATGGGCTTTATAGGTGTGATTAAATGGGTATAGTTGGTGGCCTTTATAAGAGGGAGTAGAGGAACTTTAGAAATGTTTGAAAATATTATTTTATTATAAATTAGATTTCAAATAAAAATTATTCAAAATTTAATTGTGTTATATAATAATATGAATATAATAAGAAATAAAATCATCCAATAAGAGTTATATAGTTTTTTGATATTTTTTAATAGTTATTGTTTTAATTTAACCCTTTTTTACTCTTATCGTTTTATTATGAATTAAACACTTTAATAATCAAAATAGTTAACAAAAATTGAAATTGAAAAATGAAAGAGTAAATAATGAAATTTTATTCTTATCATAACCAATTGACCAAATCGTATATTTTTACGAATTTACTATCATTTAATAAACCATTTTATATTTTTTAAGTTATGAAACATGTCAATTTTGGAAACTGTTCATACATGGATTTTTAACAAATTCATAACAATCCTATTACATCAAACATAAATATAAAATCAATCCTAATATGTCTATATCATCCAGAAAATTCATATATGACATAAAAACAAAGAAATTAAATTTATTTTAACATTTATACTATGTTTTATTTGAATCAATTATTAATGGAGTCATCACTGCATCATCATTGTATCTTAAATAAATTTATTTATTTAATGTATAAAAATTATAAATAAAATATCTTGATTTTGGAAAAAATGACCTTTATAATGAATATTTATTGATAAATAGATCACTTATATGAACCCATATAAAAATTGATTCAACAAAAATACATGTTTATGTTATATATTTTCTTTACATTAAATTAATTTTTATAAAATATAACATTCACATACAAGTGGATCCATGCGGTACCAAAATCAACCCATGGATGAACATGGTTATAAATATCTCATAAAATAAGATTACGACACATTTTCGGGTTGTTTAATATTATTATAATATTATTTTTTATGATTATTTATGAGATTTACCCTTTTACCATGATAAATAAAATAATTACTAACTTTACTATTCATAATGTCTAAAAATAAAAGCTACATATTTACACAATTTAGACCTCATAATTATAAATAAGGAATACATTTTTCCCAATTCGAAACACATAAGTTGCATTAATTAATTTAAATTTTATTCCTGTTGTCAAAACCAAAAAGTGCGAATTTAAAAATTAATATCTATCAAAAGAGTCACATGTGTTTATGTCCAATTTAAAAGTGAAAATACTTAAAATGACTAAAATTGTATTAAATGATAAAAATATAATTCAATTAAACTTTAAAACAAATTAATAGTAAAATATTACAATATAAATAAAATATATGAAATGAACATTTGGACTTAATGTATAGTATTTTCACTTTTCATTAAAATAATAATTTAATCTGAAAAAATACGAAAATTCAAACCAAAGTAAATTTTGTATTCTTATTCTAAATAATAAGAACATGTCATCAAATCGAAAATATAAAAGTGAAAAAAACATGTTTTTAAAAGGATTATTCATCAAAAAGAGGTAAAAAGTTCATTTTTAGAAAAATGATTCTTTTATTTGAAAAATTGAATTTGGCCTTATATCGTATCTAGAAAACATATACTATGAATATAAAACATTACATTGAATAAATAAAATATATTTTTACTTTAATAAAAATCTATAAATATGGATATGATTTTATAAACAGAATTATTCTATTTTAAATAGTTTTTCTTAAAAACATATCCTTTATATTCAATTGGTTTTTTTTTCTATTTCTAATAAATTTGGAAACAAATGAATTTTTATTTTAACATGTGTAAAACATACTTCAAGATTAATTTGATATAATTCATTCGTGCCATTATAACATCTAATCATTAACTATGATTTTAAACAATAATAATATTATATTATTTTCTGGTATAACTCAATGTTGTGTGAAATATTAGATTTCAAAGAAACCTATTGTTGTGTGTTGAGTACCCTATAAGAAAAAGATTAATATTTAACATAGAATTACATTCTAATTCATAAATATTAATACAAATTAAAATTCATTATTCTATAAATACATGGGACATCACATCCTTCCCCCCATTTAGAAATTACAACCTCCCAATTTGAAATTTGGGCTTATACAAATCCTTTGAAAACCCACATCAGAAACAGAGTCAATAAAAAGATCACATTAAAAGAAATAAAGAGAATTAAAAAAGGACACCCTAGATTAAAAATACTAGGAATACATGTAGGAAAACATGTATAAGTATGTGAAACTAACCATCAAGTTATAATGGAGAGTGATAGAAAACTTTATCAGGGGAATGTTAACCTCAAAAAAACCACAAACATGTGATGTGTTAAATAGTCTTGGTTTCCCATGTAGGAAAATTGAATGGGAAAAGTTGTTGTTTTAAGTTCCTATTTATAAAGATGAAAATTTTATTTATGAAATTAACTAAGAACATAATTAAATAAAATTAATTTTTATGAATAGTTTCATACTATAATATATTTCTACCACAAAGTCATACATTTTCTATATGATGAGATCTTTGGAAGACCTGGTCACACATGTAGATCTAGAATGAACATCTAGATAATCAAATAATCTAAAAAAGTTGAACTATATATTTCCACGTTCATTAGACATTAACCAAATCCAAAATGGTTACGACAATATAAGACAATCCAAAGAAAATAATAATCCCTTAATCTCCAAAATTCGACATACAATACACAATGTTCAACAAAGACCACTCAATAAACATTTTCCCTTAAATTTCTTTAAAATAATTCAAACTAATATTGAAACCCGTAACTTAGAATAATTTGATCACATATTCTTCTATGATAAATATAAACATTTATCTCCAAACAACATCGACTACTTTTAATGTATCATACTGAGAATTTATTAAACTACTGATATATTCCCCCTGATAGCTTTATCATTTCCATAAATACCCCAAATCAAAATAATTACATTATGAATAAATTGAATCCTCCAAGATTAAATTACACCATAACACCTCAAATTAAATTCTATATTATTCTATTTTCCTTAGACATAGAGTGTTCCTAATAGAGCAAACATCTCCCAAAATAAAATTTATCACTTAATCCCCAACTCAATATCTTATAATAAGGATCCTTATTTGATAAAACATAAGCTCCCAAAATCAACATATTTTCGATTTATAGAGTTATTTAATGAAAAATAAAAAGTTATATTATCTATGGACTTCATGTAGTCATGTGGTATGTGATAAATCCTAGTAGCACATTGGTTGTGGGTTTGATTCCCGCATGTTTGTCCGATGCGACATGTTTTCACTTAGTCTATGTGTTGTATTTTTTTAAAACTTTATAATTCTAATAACATTAAAAAATGAGATAAAAACCTCAAAAATAACCATAAAATATTTTAACCTCAAAGGTTATCTCTTACCACACATTTTGGATCCCAAAATTAATCTCCATTAATTTTTTCAAATATGAGGATCATATAAACAATAATGGGTTTTTAAAACTATATCTATAAAAATGATAAGTATTCCTCAATTAAAATTTTTATAAAAAGAAAATAATGTTTAAAAATACTTGATGTCCTCCAAAATAATCCAATCATTAATACATTAAAAAATATCTTCATCTATAGAACATCCATAACTCTTAAATGCCAAAAAATGTAGATATCATAATCATCCATCATTCATCATGATCCTTTATCCCTATTTCTTCAAAATTATTCTGTAATTCTTCTTTCCTACAAAATGAAATCATAAATCATGTCTTATGATTCAATAATGTGAAAAAATCAGCCTAGAAATAATCCATACCATTCGTACATCATTGTTTTTTCCTCATCAACAATTGGAATGGAAATAGGTATTAGTAATAATATATTTGTACGGTCCTACTAATCCCATTCCTAAAAAAATTTGGGACATCTATTTGTGTGATGACCATGAACACAAAATTTAAAACATTCAATTGATCCCTTAGAAAGAACATTGTTACCTTTCTCAAAGCCAGTTGAATGCTTCCTTTTTCCCTAGTAGGTTATTGCATTATGACCCTAATTACCACATATATATCATCTCAACATCCCTTTGAATCATTTTTATAGTTGTTTATTTCAACATCCCTAAAAAATGGGTTTCTTAATATCTATAACTTTATTATTATTACGAAAAGATCCATAGGGATTAGTTTCTCCCATATATGATTCCTTAGAAAAGTCACTGAGATTCAAGTGGCCAATCATGACTTTAGATATTTGGTTAACAATAACCACAAGTTTTCTTATTTCATCTCACATTTCATTTGGGTTATTATTCATTAATACACTACCGCTTCCTTCACATCCATTATTATTTTGGTGCATGATTGATACATCCATTTGCTAAAATTAAAATGGTCAGTGTGAGTATATCAGTTAAATGATAATATACTATCTTATGAGATTTGGGGGGGGGGGAACACTAACATATAATTTTTCATGTTATCTTAAAATCATTCAATTTCTCTAAAATAAATATGAATCTTTCTAAAATAATAATCATTATGTTTATGTCACTTATGATTAAATAAAACCCTATCCCCTCAATGTTTATAAACTAACATGTGATACCAACTATAAGAACCCAGCCTTAAACATTACAAAATCATGAGTTAAGTCAGGAATTTGACATTTAGGATCTTTTTAGGCTTAGTGTTTTAGAGAGTTAATCCATCACTATTACATTAAATCTCAAAAATTACAATTTAGAAATTTCTTCTCTATCCAATTTATTCATTACAATAATAATACATAAATAAAAAAAGAATTATTTTCCCAATAAAAATATTCTTCATTTCTTCATTTCTCTTCTCTATGCTTATACCATATGTTTTTTTAAAAACATGGGATGATCATAAATTACAAAGAGTGGGATATAATAGAAGGGAAGAAAACTGTTGTCCATGAATACATAAAAATCATGAAATCATGATTTTTAATCATAAAACATATCATTTTAACATATGTCATGAAATAATAATATTTATGAATAACACATAGAAATTATAAATCATAAAAGTAACTTTTGGAATCCATAACGTACAAACACAATAGATATCATATCTATATAGGGAGTTATGCTCAGAATACCCATCCTAGTATATTCCATAAATCTCTTAGGGGAAAAATTAAATTTTACCTCTATAACATTACCCAATGCATTGGAGAGAAATCTGGGGCTCACATAACGTAGGTTTATCATAGAAACACCTGTATTTGATTTATCATGTAACCACCCATAAACTTTACAAGTATCGTTACATAATCATAAAACTTAAATTTTTTGTTTTCAACATTTCACTAATCAATCCCATTAAATTCAATCAAGATATTAAAATATTAAATCCATTTACAAAACCATTTATAATATTTAATAAATATATTTTTTAATCAAAGTGTCCCATAACACTAGAAACTGTTAAATGAATTTTTTGAGTTATAATTTTAAAACATATATGTCCATTTAAATAAATCCTTCAACCTATTTAGAAAACATGGACATTAATGGAATTTATTTATAAGAATAATCTTTAAAAATTTTATTATTATGCTTCAATTAAAGAGTCTATTAACTATTGAGAAAAACATAAATAAAATTAATTAATGAATAAGATAAATAAAAACTTTAAATACCATTATAAAATATATAAATATTATTTAAAATGTCAAAATGGTTTTATATAAACCTTATAGTAAATTAAAGTGGCACAATATCGAGATATTCCTCAATGAATGAAAATTGAGATATAGTACCTTAAAAATATCGTATCATTAGATTATGGATAAATCAATAAAATAAATATGTTTGAAATATATAAATACACTTGATATAATTTTATATTAATTATAAAACAATCAGAGTTCATTAAAACATATTAATGAAAAAAACCAATGACATTGATATTTAACTCAATGAATGGATATTGAGCTTTTATTTCCCTTACAATGCTCGTATAAATAACATAATATTTTTTCAATGGGTTGATTATGAGTTTAAAAAGAATATAAAAACAAAGTTAAGTGTAAATTACAACAGAAAAAAATAAACAATGATTCCAAACATAATCATGGAATTATATAATCAATGTATTATGCATAAAATGCAATGAGAGGAAATTGAGTTTAGAAATTCCCTTATGAAAATTTATCCACCTGATGATGTCACATAAAAATTCATAGAATGAGATGATGAGAGACAAAAAAATCCTATCAACCCTTAGACATAAAACATAAAACAATAAGGATATATAATAATATTTCCCAACATAAAAAAATAGACTTTAAAATATATAATAAAAAAGAAAACTTTGACTAAAAGTGCAGGGCGAAAGGTTCTGTTACATTGAGTTTGACTTTCCTCGTTCGTTATTTATATTCCAAAATAATAAATGTAGGTTAATTTATACTAGATTCCAAACCTTTATCATGTTTAATTTTAATTTCATATTACTTATCATCATGTTATAAAAATTACATAATTATTTATGTTCATATCAATCATTTTGACGAAATTCCGAACTTGAGTCCAAAATAAACATGATATAATAAAAACAATTTATGTGGTAAAAAGTGAATTATATATAGAAAATTATTAATTATTTAAATATTTTTTATATCCATTATATATGTATTTATATAAATTATATATTTATTTATAATAGTCTACAACATTTCGAGATATTAGTGAAATGCACTGTTCATGGAATGGTAAGTCGAACATACACATGAAAGTATAAAGGTATTATATAAATGAAAAAATTAAAATAATATAGAATATATAAATAAAATTTATATCATATTTAAATATAGTTCCATCATAATGGCCACCATGAGAGGTGGTATTGGAAATTCAAACAATCATCGTTTCGTGAGGCAGTGGTTTCCATTCATAGAAAAATTATTTTCATATCCATTAGATAGAGGTTTGTGTAAGTGAAGTTCGAGTACTTATCATAAAAAATAATATTATATTGAATATACTTGTGTTTTTATGTGAAAAAATAATAAAAATATAATAGATGGTGATGAATTAAAAGAATGAAAAGGAACTTTAGAGAAGACGCTACCTCCTAAAACATGTAACTACCTTTGATTTGAGTCAAAAGGATATCAATAATTTCCTTATGAAAAAGATAAGGATTATATGAGTAAGGTAGGGTTTTGGGAGATTATTTGAGAAGAATTTTTACAAGTAAATATTTTTTATAGGTGTGATTAAATGGATAGAGGTGTTGAGATTTTATAAGAGGGAGGAGGATCACTTTATGAATGTTTAGAAATATTAATTTATTACAAATACAATTTTTATTAAAAATGGGTCTAAATTAAATTATTTCTAAGATAATAAGAATATAAGTCTAAATAAAATCATCCAATAATAATTAGATTGGATTAGTGTATTTTAAATCCGTATCTTTTTTATTTAACAATTTTTTTACTCTTACTATTTTTTCAAGCATTCAATACCTAGAGAATCAAAATAGTTACCAAAACATGAAAAAATTTCAATGAAAGAGTCATAAATATAATTTTATACTTATAATAACAATTAGGACTAATATTAGATTTCTTTGAATTTGATATCATTTATGAAACTATTTTATATTTTTGGTTATGAATAATGCCAGTTTGTAGACACTATTCATACTTGACATTTTTACAAATTCATAACAACCATATTACATAAAACCAAATGAATTAAATCAATAAAAATATGTCAATATCATCCATAAAAGACTTTTCTGACAAAAAAATATAAAAATTAAATTTATTTTAACTTTTATAGTATCATTTATTTGAATCCTTTATTAATGAAACAATAAGTGCATCATTATTGTATCGTAATTAAATTTATATATTTATTGTATAAAAATTATAAATTAAATAAAATTATATATGAAATATTTTTATATTTGGAATATATTTTTGTAGTCGAAGGAATCACTTATATAACCCCATATAATTTTTTTTAACAAAATATGACTGTTTATTTTTGTATTTTTCTTCACATTAAATTAATTTTTATAAAATTTCATTTTCACATCCATGTGGCTCCATGGGGTGCCAAAAACGACCCAAGGATTACTGCGGTTAGAAATATGTTATCCAATAGGATTAGAACAATTGTTATGGTAGTTTAATGTTATTATAATCTCATTTTTTATCCTTATTTACCAGATTTACCCTTTTAACATGGTAAATAAAATAATTACTGAAGTTGTTATTCATACTGTTTAAAAATAAAATATGCCTATTTACACAATTTATACCTCATAATTTGAAATATGGAATCCATTTTTCCGAATTTAAAACCAACAATTTTAAAGAATTAATTTAAAATTAATTCCCGCTGTCAACAATAAAAAACATTTTTTAATAATTAATAACTATCAAAAGATTGACATGTGTTTATGTCCTATTTAAAAGTTATATTAATTAAAATTAAAAAAAAATTTATTAAATGATAATAATATAATCCAATTAAAATTTAAATCCAATTGAAATTACATTTTAACTATATAACCAGTTTAGATGAAAATGCAGTTTTGACATAAAATGCATTATTTTTCAATACTAATTAAAATATAAATTTAATTATAAAAATACAAAAAATTTACAACAATGTAAATTTTGATGTTCCAATTAAAAACAATAAGTTTACTTTGTAAAATTTAACATATAAGAGTGGAAAAAACAATATTCAAATAGGGTTATCCATTAAAAAGGGGGTAAACTACATTTTTAGAAAAGTACTTCTTTTATCGAAAAAACTAAATTTGTGCTTATATAATATCTACATAACATATATGATTAATTTAAATCATTAAATTCTATAGAAAACATATCTTTAGTATTGAATAAAAATACATAAATATTGATAAGATTTTATAACCATAGTTATTCTCTTTTAAATAGGTTTTCATAAAAACACATCATTTATATTCAATTGGTTTTTATTTCTACTTAGAATAAATTTGGAGTCCAATGAATCATTATTTAAACATGTGTAAACCATATTTCAATATTAATTTGATACTATTCATTCCCACCATTTAAATGGAGAAAAAATAAGTACCATTTGGAATAATATTATTATTATATTATTTTTTGGTAAAACTTAAAGTTGTGGGAAATATTATATTTCAAAAAAACACGTTGTTGTGTGTCGTGTACGCTATCTGAATAAGTTTCATGTATAAACTGAAATTAATATCATATTCCTAAATATTAATAAAATTGAAAATGTTTTTTCCAATAAATACATGGGTTATTACGTTATAGGCCATGACCATATTATTCAATGGGATCCTACCACAAATTTTTTTAATATTATTATTCAAATTATAATGATTTATATTTAAATTTGAAATAATGAATTTAAAATATTTAATTCGCACATTATAGATTATCAAAGGTACTCAAATTTACTAATAAAAGAATGTATATTTAAATAGATTATTCATAATACATGAACGTGTTCTAGGGATATCCTTAGACAAAACTGGTAAAGACATTATTCTAAAACTACTCAATTGTGATTCATTATAATTGAATCCTTTGGAAAAATGTTATAATTATAATAAACATTTGAGTAATATTATACTCAGATTATATATCTAGTTGTGGGGATGCATTCATTTATACCAACATATATCATAAGGTGAATAACAAACCAAATCCTACCATTAGAGAATATATCACAAAAAATAAAAAATTTTGTTATCAATAAGTAAAAAATTATTAAAATTTTATAAATTAAGATAGCTACTCTATTTTTTATATTCCATTCATTTAATGTTCAATAAATTTACTTATCTTATCATTGTTATTAATAAAGAAAAAAATATGATGAGGGGAAAATGTAACTAATATAAATATATATATTCAATATTAATAAATTATTACATGGAAACTGAATATTTGGGTCCTATATCATAGAATATTATGTTTCAATCTCTTTAAATTAATTGATATACATAATTATCAATATAAAAAAATTTAGAAACTCTTTAAAAATAATTATACAAGGAATACATTTATAAAAATTTACCAAATTACCATGCAATATTATCATCCAGTTATATAGAAAAACGATTCACCAATTAAATAACGATATAGAATGAAATTATAAAAAATAATCTATCATAATAATTTTAATAATATTAATTACAACAACATATCCTTTCATGATAGTATGATATAATTATATATTGTTAACCTCTTTCATAACACAATTCATCATTCCTCAAAATTTATTTGTTATCATATAGTCACTATTCTATATACTATTAAAGTAATTTATATGTTACCTAATTTAATAAATCCTAATTAGCTCATGTTTTTCTGTAATCACTCAATGATACAATGATAAAATAAACATATTAATATATCATAACAGAACCAAAAATATACTGATATTTTATATAATTTTATAATATTTTGTAAGAATATTTATCAAAATAATTATACATCAAAATCACATTACTCCCAATATAGTAGTAATATAGAATATAATCATATTACTTGAAACATATAAATAATGTAAAATAACATATAAAATTAATTATAGTTGAAATACTCCATCCACTATAAAAACCATGGATATCACCATAATCAATTGATCTTGTTGTCAATAAAATATTAGTATACTTATTATTTTTTCATATATGATAATTCTATAACACCTTCTAGATGATATTAATTCCATTATTTCACTAAAAAATACAACCTCACTTAGAACATTTGAATCAAATTGGTTTCATCTATCATCTCCCTACTTTCTTATATTCTAACCCTGAATATCATTAGGTTTCAGGATAATATCATGAATCTCAAAGATGAAAAATATATTTAGGACCCAATATAAGAAAAATAATAATATAAAATTAACTAAAATAAATATGGAATGTTCAATTGATGAGTTATAATATTTAATTGAAATAACACGAGGTTAATTATCTCTCTTCATTCATCCACAAAACTCAATTCAAAAAATTTCACTAAGAAAATATATATATATTAATTATCCTTGAGAAATGTTACTATATATAAGAAACTACTAATATCATGAGGTGAATCTATGAATTTTCTCCTCAGTAGAATATTATTAGTTCCCCATAGTGGGAACATTATTTAGGATCAAAACAATGGTATTTCGATCATATAATGTTTTTCAAATGATGTCGTAATTATCAATGTGGTAAAAAATACAAGAAACATTGACTGGTATATAATAGAACATTTTATATTTTCATTTAAAATGAAAATTTTAGAATATAGATTTTCAAAATCAATAAGAATTCCTAATTTATATTAATTTACACATATGATCAATTTATATTGTTTTAGATGATATTAATAAATTTTCTCATTTATCTATCATTGAATAATTCTCAATCACTAAAATAACACCCACATAGATCATGTAATGAGATCTTATTTATAACTCACAATAATAACTATTCCATAAAAAAATCATCCATATATTTTAGTAATTCATTAATATAACATAATAACTTACTAGGAATTCATAATTTTCAACACCATTAGTCTATGTTCACTAACATTGTTGATGGATATCTACTACCTCTTAAAATGGTATACATGATTTTTTATGAACAAACCATTCCTGTGTAGGTATTTTATCTCTAATAAAATGATCAGATATAAATAATTAAATATTACCCACACAGTATCAGCACCTAGATGAACTAACATGTTTTCTACATGATGCCTCCATGAAATCCCCATATCATTTTGGAGGTAATAGATTCGAATTAATTTAACCAAAAAAATTCACATGGACAAGAATTATTAATAATGACAAAATTTATAAGAATATTTTAGTGACATTTTCTGAACATCTCATCTATAGGAAAACTTATTAATTTAATTTCTTCAACCTAAAATGTTGTATGAAATAACTTATCATCTATCAAAAAAATCATCCATGAATCAATCTTTTTAAATAACATATCAACTCTAGATACTATTATATTTTAACACATAAGATAGAACTCAAATATGAAAATATTGAGGTATTAATTAATAATTATTATGTTCATCCATTATAATGAGATTACAACAATAGGAAACATGTAACAAAATAAATGTTATAAATTAGTATAATAAATCAACGTAAAACTTATGCCCTATAAGATCACATTTTCTTTTAATAATATATTTATTTTTATAAATTCCAATATCCTAATATTTTCTCATTTCATTAAAATGATAATATATAAATATATTAAAAAAATTCATATGATAATAGTATTTTTACACCCATATAATAATTCATAGACTAATCAAATACCCAAATACTCATATAGGGACTCTAATAAACACTTTCGTATGTTAGGAGGGGATGTATGATAAGACATTATTTCATTCTCATAGGCGCACCACAGAAAAAATTCCTCAATGAAATATTGGAAATTGTGAATCCAAATATTTGGTTTCTATTAACGTAATGCAACAAATAAATATTGATTTTATGAGACTATAACAAATTATAATAGAAACAATATTTTTTAAAAAAAATTATTAAATATTTTTACAGTGGATGATATATTCAGTAAATGAAAATTTATTTAAATCATACAAGAATAAGTTAATTATATACTGGTACAATAATTCAATTTATGAATAATATTCTAATAAACTAGATTTTTGGTTCCGATGAAAGGTATGATGAAAATTTTCACACTATAAATTAGGGCATATAATAAAGACCACGTCTTATAAATTCATCCTGAAATGTATTTGAACTAAAGGACGAAACATGTGATAAGTGTCTCTTATAGAAAAAAAATATTAATTTCAAATCATAATTATATATCCTCCTCATCAACTAAAATATTCCATGTTATCAAAATTATTATTCCATGTCTTATCTTAAATAGTTTTATATGTACTTAATATAAGTATAACATCATAAATATGAAAGTGAAAACTCATCACCGTGATAATTTCATGTTATTACAATGAAAATGCCTTAAATCATGAAAATTATGTTATTATTATGAGTAAACAATTATATACATAAATTAAATTATAAAATATCCAATAAATTTGAAAAAATCATTATTAAATCATTACATAATTTTGATGTTAATGTGCATATCATGATCATATTTTCCATATAGGTGACTCATCATTATTTATCATGATGGGATTTTGGAAAAGAGATTATGAAACCAATCACCCTTGATTATTTTGAAAATGATGAATTTAAAATTCATTTTTGAGAGTTATATTCATTTGAAAATTTACAAGTGTCACGACCCGTCCTTGAGGCCCGTTCCGTGACTATCCCAAGCCCGCCTTCAATAGGCCAGGGGCTGGCGACTAGCACCAAAGGCATAAATCCCTATTACGAGGAATGAACTGCCTTTATAAAACATAAACACATTCAACCAAATTACAAGTGGAAACAAACACTATGTAAAATTGAAAAAAAAATTAGAGATGAAAGTAAAGGGGCTAGAAATACAAGCCCAACTGTAAAGTACAAGGTAAAAGAAAAAACTTCTGGATGGTGACAAGTAGCTCCTGGATCATCCACCACGGATCCTACCTGAAGGGTAGGTACAGATAGCACAGCTCCTAGCTCATCCACCACGGATCCTACCTGAAGGGTAGGTATAGATAGCCTCCTTAGTGCCATCATCCATCAACCTCCTCTGGGTACCGACTTGTTGTGAGGTCCACATCCGGGTGCCGACTTGTCGTAAGGTCCACCTCCAGATGTCGTCCTGTCCTCGTACACTCGACCTCCGTCAGTGTTGTCTGTCGTCTGCATGAAACACAATGAGGTGCGGGCATAGCCCATGCATGGGTGAGTATAACGATACTCAGTAGGGACCCCGGGACCCTCAAGGTCTCACTAAAACCATCAAGGGTAACCTCAAAGAAGGATCTCAACAGATAACCCTTACATATGTATATGACCATAAATATACCTATGTTATCAAGTCACCTATATCAATCATGAGGAAAACACAAAGGATATTGACTCAGTTCAAACTAGGATTTTTTTTCATGATGTTGAAACCACGTCTTCTAAAGAACTCCTCCTCTGTCGAGCACAGTAGTCCTGTCACAACTCCGAGCCACTACTCACAAACCGCAGACTGCTGAGGTACTCCTCCTGTCGAGCACCGCGGTTCAGCAACCTCACAAAGTAGTGCTCCCCGGCCATGGGTATGCCACCTCACACAGTAGTTTTCATGACCCGACTTCACCAATATGAGGGAAGGGGCAGAAGATTACCAGTCCATTCCTTCTTTCTATTGAAGGATAGATAATGACCCCCAAAACCCACCTTCAATAGGTCCCAGAGTGGTGACCAGCACCATGGTTATAAAATCACACATTAAATGGAAGGCATTACCCTTTTCATTTAATAGGATTGGGAGATAAGATAGTAAATACCATAACACCAAAACAAAAAGTGCAAGTACGGCTGAAAGTAAACCATTCCCATATGCATGTTCAATGGTAAACAATACAAGTCACAAAACTCCAAAGGTAAAAAGATACTAAGAAAAGGTAAAAAACAACAACTACTACCCCAATGGTCCATGCTAGTATGGTCCCACATGATCCTTCATGTCCTCCTGGATACCTGAAAGTAGTTTTATATACGTAGGTTGAGCATACAAGTATACTCAGTAGGGAAAACCAAAGACTCTTGTGCCAAGTGAGGAGACATTCTAATGCCCCGTGGAAAAAGAGATAACCAAACACCAAACAAGGAAAAGCTATCCACCCCAAACCTCACCAAGGCACACTCCCCAAATAACGCAAGCCATGTAACATATAGTAATATAACATCGATATTTGGGTACCTTTCGCCACATTCAGACTTGTTATTGAAGACATCCTACACATCGAACCAATCCCACCATTCTGTCATCGCAGTCCCACTGCCACACCTGCCCGTACACACCTGGGCCACAACCTCACTACAGTCCCACTGCCAAACCCGCCCACACACACCTGGGCCACAACTGATATCCTTCTCGTAGACTCCTGGGCCACAACTACCATGTGTTACCACACCCGCAAACACCTGCGTCAAAACAACCACTGCCACGCCCGAAGACACCTAGTCCTCATCCCGAATACACATGGGAAACAAACTAGCCGTAAACACCTAGGAAAACCACCACAACTACCCTGACCGAAGATTCTTGGGCTAATAATGGACTTCATACCATCACATCCTTCCTGAAGAGTCTTGGGCTATTCGGGAAAGGGAGTAGAAAAGGGGCTAATGACCAGCCACTCATAGAAGTGTTGGAAAAAACACCCTCCACGTAGAATGGTGTGTTCGGAACAAACTGCTCATCTTTGGTGGGGCGTGAATAAGAAACATAGAAACTACAAGTATATGCATATTTAAACAATCACTCAACCCATCCTAGGGTTCTAGAAACAGCCCATGCGGAAACACCACATAACTATTCATTCATAAAAGAAGTCGCAACACACGGGGCCAAGTCACAACTCATCCCTAGAAAAAATTCACATTTAATCTATTCTTGCATCCATATTCAAGTAATCTCATTTAAATAAATTTCTGCACTACTGGGAAACAAACAGCATAAGCACAAACCAAGGAAAAAGTTACAGCCAACATCAATTTAAGCATTCACACCCAGTTATCTTACATAGTAACGACAAGAAAGAAATAAGTGAGATCCATTGAAGTACTTGAACCAAAGAAAAATCCCAATATTTATCCCCATGTCCCCAAAATCTAGGTGCCAACTGTCTCTCAACAACAGAGGATTCCAACCCAATTCGTGATATAAGCAGAGTAACCACACAGCCTCAAATTCACAACCACTAAAAGTATAAAAACAGGGGATCCCATCCCCACCCATATCACCCCAGCAATATAAGACCCCATCCAAGAAAACCATAAGTCCCCCCACAATCGGACCGTGATGGAAAGAAAACCAAACCACTACCACCAACACAAGGTAGGCCCATGCAGGTATTTTTAGATTTTAAATATTTAACACACTCCATGGTTTCAATTCCACTATACTTAACTGGGGTTATCAGAGAAAAGTGTTCATCCTGGTGCTTTCAATTTATTTAACAGATTATACGTAATAATCCAACCCCATGTTATGGTGATTTGAACATCTAGGAACACCGAGGTTTAGTAGTGCACAGAGAAAGACCACCAATGCCCATGATTTCTAGTGAGAATAGGCCCGTATAATTCACAACACATATCAACAATAGAATAACACAACAAGAGGTCCATCACACCCCCTATCATTATTTAAAGGTTTGTTCATTATCTTTGTTAATTTAGGTTTCATCAATTTCCACATAGGTAAAAGCATTTCCACCCTGCATGATACACAGAAATGAGAGATGAAGGAGAAAATCACTACTTTATTGATCAACGATCAATTTTTTTCTCCACGCGCTAGGAACATGGGATGCGCAACTTGCAGGGCTCCGGAACTGGTTCACCACTTGCCTTGGGAACTAAGGACTTCAAACACACAATGAAGAGGAGAATAACGAAGAGGAAGGACAAGAAAAATCCAGGGTGATAAATAGATGAGATCCCAATGCTCGGGGATAAGAAATATGAACGCCTTGGAATTCAGATCGTGGTTCTTCTATGTAGTTGGGTGGTTACACATGACTGATTTAATTGTTATTTAATAGGGAGAACTCTTGGGATTTTTAGATATTAATTATTATTTAAAAACGACCTTGAAACACCTTAAAAGGTAAAATGGCCTAAAAGGAGGCGTTACGGGAAAACCTGTAGAAGGAAAAAACCTAACAAGGCCGGATGACACTGATCGGTCAGACCGATTAGTGGGTCGCACCGATAGGTCACGTCGATCGATCACACTGATCGGTCTTACAGATCGGTTGCGCTGATCGGTTGCACTGAATGAGGTGCAACCCCTAAGGATCTTAGAATTTGGAAAAGGGATGGATCATGAGGGTCTGGTCCATTACATCAGATACCTCTCAAAATATTCTCACCCTCGAGAATCTAGAACCAGACCCAAAGGAAAGAGGGGGTCCAAACAACCACCTTAGAAGATACCTCTCAGGAGTGAACCTCTCTGACATTGGAACACCTTATCCCCTGAACAAGAAGAAATTACCTACCGCTCCTTTCCCGTGTAACCACTCAAAACAAGGGCCAAAAAATCCGGCCTAGTGGGAGAGGGGTCTCTTTTCCTGCATGTTAAGATACTATCCGCTTTGGGCGGCACTGATTCACACACACAGGGTTAGGAACATCCACTTTAATGCATCTTAACTAGGGATCAGGTCCTCCCATCCCCGTTCTTTAGGACACTTCAACCACACACATCCACGGGAAAGGAATTGCACATCCATTGTCAACAAGGTAAATCATTACATAGCAAACATGTACTGACCAAACATGATAAATCTCAATACAACTCAGGGTACTGGCCATGCATATACGCTTCCCTCTCCTAGGTAATCTCCTCAATCCCACCATGTCTCCACAACACACGAACCAAGGGAATGATTTTCCCACGAAGCGCCTTCTCCTCACGACCCTTGATCATCACTGGTCACTCCGTGAAGGTTGAATCATCTTCGATATCTAGATCTCCTTAGTCGAGGACGTGTGAATCATCGTGCAGATATCCTTGGAGCTATGACACATGGAATACATCGTGTATCCTCAGTAGGGGCTGCGGTAGCGCTTTCTGATATGCCACTTCACCAACCCACCGCAGCACTTCGAATGGTCTGATGAACCTAGGATAAATCTTACATCCCATGTTGAACCCCAATTTTCCACACCGAGGGGAGACACTCAACAACATGTGGTCCCCGACCTCGAATTCCAAGGTTCTCCTCTTATCATTGGAATATGACTTCTTTCGGTCCTGAGCCGACTTCATCCTTTCTCGTATAAGCTGAACCTTCTCTGTCATGCTCTGCACCACCTCCGGGATAAGAGCACCTAATTCCCCAACCTCAGTACAACACACGGGTGAGAGACACGGCCTCCCATATATGGCTTCTAATAGTGCCATGCCAATGGTAGAGTGGTAGCTGTTGTTGTAGGTGAACTCTACCAAAGTCAAGTGTAGCACCCATGATCATATGAAGTCCAGGATGCATGCTCGCAGCATATCCTCCAAGGACTAGATGGTGCGCTCTATCTGACAATCTCTCTGGGGGTGGAAAGCAGGGCTAAGGCGCAACTGGGTTCCAAAAGCAGCTTCAAACCCCTCCAGACTCATGAGTTAAATTGTGCATACCTATCCGAGACTACAGACCCTTGAACTCCATGAAACCGCACTACCTCTTCCACATACCTTCGTGCTAAAGCATCCACTGCACTCAACTCCTTAATTTCCAAAAAGTGAACCGACTTCGTCATGCGGTCCACTACTACCAGATGGCGTCACAACCTCCTTCCACCTTGGGTAGTCTCGTTATGAAATCCATTGAGATGTCTCCCCACATCCACTTGGTGACGTTTAAAGGTTGCAACAACACTCCTTGAACATGGTGTTCATCCTTTACCTACTGGTACACTAGGCACATGGCTACAAACTCTTCCACCGACTGCTTTACCCTGGGCCACCTAACCTTCCCCCTCAGGCCCGGGTACATCTTGGAAAGTCCTGGGTGTACCACTAAGGGTGAGTTGTGGAACTCACTAAGAACCTTTCCACACACTGTATAACGACCCATACTTTACATACATGGTTATTAATTCAAAATTGAAGCACACTTATTACAACATATAACAAAACCATGAAAGGTCCGTATAGGTATAGTGTCTTTAGAAACAGGGAAACATAAACAACTAGTTCATAAATCATCAACGTTTTCTCCTATTAATTTCATCATATCTAGAGTCCCTTTTTGGCATATCCTACTTAATATCCTTCTTCCTGACCTGGGGAAAAGAAAACATATAAAAGGGTGAGCTCAAATGCTCAGTAATGGTAAACAAAATAAATATCAAACATATCATATTCATATGAACATAACATTTTGAAAATATTATCCTGCAAAAGAGATCATAACATGGGATAAAAAATAGAATTGAATTGTAATCCCAATAATCATAACATAAACCTTGAATCTTTGTGGCATACACAGATAATCATAGAAAATAATTTCTTAGTAGTCAATACTCATTTCCAAGACTATCTTAGTGGACAAAGTCCATTTCTGAACCGAGTTCACTCCTCGTTTCAGTCCTGTTTCACTGAACCTTTTTAACCTTCCGTTCTATCCATGTCTATCTCATGAGATATAAATATTTACCCAATTCATTGGAGGGAGATATAGGTCCCACCCATCTCATAATGATACCATTATTATGTGTTCCACAAAATCATAAATCATACATCATTTCATAACCCATGTAATAAAAATTTGGATTCATAAACATCATGACATCATAAAACAATTCATATAAGAAAAAGGAATTCATAAAAATAATTCCATCACAACATAATCAAATCAATGTAATAATAGGGATAGAAACAGAACCCTATATTATCTTAGCTGTTAAATAATTTTTATTAAACACTTGAACTCCATTCTTGAGGAAAATATATTTCCTACTTCAAATTTTTTTTTCTTTTCTTAACATGTCCTACAATTTTAAACTAAAAAAAGTTGATTAAAAATAAAATTGAAAACATGTAAAGTAAGATTCTTGGAAATAATGTTTTAAAAATCTATTCAAGCCGTATAAGTTAAAAAAACATTCTTCCTGTACTTTGGCCGGAAAAGTCAAAAGTACCTCGTACGAAAAACGACAAAAGATTCATTTAATATATTTTACTAAAAACACACCAAAGGGAAAAATTGGATTTAAACAATTTTATGTGGATGAAAATAATATTAAATATTTAGGAAACATGGATGTGGATGATAAAACACAACACAGTAAATACCAATGTATAAACAATCTCAGATAAAAATGTGATTGTGAGATTTTCCCTTACCTTAGGTCCGATTTTCATTGTAAGTGTCTGAACCTCCTATATAATGATTTAAATAATGTCATTTACTTATTAGAGAATCATAATTATTTTTTTGATATCATATATGGTCATATTTTTAGATTTTTATTAGTAATATTTCATTGCTACTTGTTATTCGGGTGTTTATTGCTTTATGTTCGTATGTGTGTTTTGTCGAATAAATTCTTATTCATATTTTTAGGTTCTATACACCTCATTTCCATAATGGTATTTGTGTAATATATATCATATTTATTCATTCAATTCATTTATATAATCATTATTCAATGAAAATCATGTAGGACGAGTCACATCACATCGTGGAGACGGTATTCCGTACGTACGCACGAGCGATGATATCGTTCCCATGATTATGGAATTGTATTGGGGTGTATGTATACTATTTCAGAATCAATATCAATTTAAAATAATCATATATAGTCATTATTTAAACCATTATGACCATCCAAGTAAGGTGGTGGTGGAAAATAGATTACACCACGGCGTGGAGACGGTATTCCGTACGTACACACGCGCGGTGATTTCATTTTCCGTAGGATGGATAGATGGTGAAATAGGGTTGTTTAATACTTATAATAAAATATCTGTATATGATTGAATCTTATGTTAATACATAATAAGGAAACAACTAAATAAGAATAATTAGAAGAAGAAATAAAGTTGAAAGAATCGGTAACGGGCATTACCTCTTCTTTGAAGCGCCTCTTTGAGACCTCCTTTTAGGGCACTAAAATTGGACTTTGAAGAAAACCAGAACCTCAAGGATGTTTCTAGGGAAGTGTAAAAGTGAATTTTCCAGGGGTTGGCCGATATTTAATGTTCAAAGTTGTGTGAGGAATAGAGGGACGAGGTTCCCTTTTATAAGGGAGGAGAGGGGCACCTTTGGAAATATAAGAAATATTAGTTTATATTAAATCCCAACCCCACATAAAAACATCCAAAATGACTCATATCTGAAGATTAGATGAGATAGGTTTGTAATATAATCATACAATAAAATTTAGACATGTTAAGAATTTATTTTAAACATTATAAACTTGATTTATCCTTATTTATCAATTTAATTGTATTTTTGGTGATAATATACTATATTTAAAATTATTATAAATAATTACATATTTGTTGTGAATATTCCATAATTTGAAACATTATAAAAATGTAGACCATAAAAATTTTAATTTATAATTTTTAAATATTATTGTGGTTTTTAATCAATTTTATAATATGTTATTTTTGTAAAATAACAATACTGTAAATTTTGACACTATTCATTTATTTGAATTTAAATAAAATATATACAGAAGATATGTTCAAACTAAAAGTTTTAATAGATTCATAAAATGTCATATGTATCTAGAAAATTATTGTATCACATTAAAGAGTTAATATAATATTTATTTTAATATTTGTAAGACCATTTATATGATATTTTAATTAATAAAATTAATTTAACATCACTACTGTGTCATAGTTAATGATAATTATTTAATCCCTAAAAATTATAAATAAATACATATGATGTATATAATTGTATTAGCTTTCGGGAGACTATTAATTTTATAAGTTTCATTGAGTTTATCAGTAAATTTAAATTATTATACTTATAAGATTTAAGAAAGTGACATGTTGTCACTTTCTTTGGGTTTAATAAGAATTAAATTATTTTTATGGAAAAAAGTACATTAAATGAATCTAATCCGACCCTTAGGTGATAAGGACCGACTTTGAATCATCCAATAGGATTTTTACAGGTGTTAGGGTAATTTTATAATCTTATATTTAACCTTAATTACCCGATTTACCTTTAACTATGGTAAATAAAATTTACCGTAGTTACTATTCATAATGCCCAAAAAAAATAGCCTATTAAAAGAATTTGGACCCACTGATTCCAAATAAGGAATCCATTTTTTCAAAATTCAAATCACATAAGTTGTATTAATTAATTTAAAATAAATCATGTTGTTAAGAAAACGTGTTTTAGAAGTTAAAACATTGCCAATGATTGACATGTTTTTACCAATGAATTCAATGTGAAATTATTGCTAATGACATAAATTATATTAAATGGTAAAAATATATTCTATTTATAATTTAAAACCATTCAATATTATAATAAAACCATATAAATTATCTCTATGAAAAAAAGTTGTTTTTAATTAAAAAATAGCGTATTTTTACTATTCATCAAAATATAAAAGTTATCAGAAAAATATCAAAAATTTATCCAAAGTAAATTTTTATATCGTGATTCCAATGAAGAATTTTATTTTGTAAAATTGAACTTATAAATATGTTAACAACTAGATTTAATGTGGGTGTGCCATCAAAAGGCGGCACAACTGCATTTTTTTTTGAAAAATACTTATTTTACCCGAAAAATTTATTTTGTTCTCTTACCATGTTCTAGAAAATGTGTAAGATGGATAATAATGTTATAAAATAAAAAATGTAGTTATTACTATTCATAACTGCTAGTCCATAATAATATATCGATGTTTAATGAATCTCGGTATTGCATACTACACACGCTATCAAGGAAGGTCGCGATTGCGTGTAATACAAGCTATGTTATTATTGTGTGTTGTGAAAGATTCATTTGGTGTTGCGTATAACATAAGACATAAAAAAATATTTCTCATAAAATCTCAGGGTGTTACATTCTACCCCCTTAAAAGTAATTTCGCCCTCGAAATTCATCACTTCATTACAAACAGATGAGGATACCTCTACCACATCATATCCTCAAGTTCCCATATAGCTTCTTCTAATTGGCGGTTCCTCCATAAAACATTCACCAAGTGAGTGGTCTTGTTCCGTAGGACATTTTCGCTACTATCTAGAATCTCTATCGGTTGTTCTTCATAAGAAAGATCTTGCTCCAGAGGTACTACTTCTGAGCTGAGTACATTTGAAGGATCGAGTATGTACATTCTCAGGAGTGATACATGGAAGACATCGTGAAATTGAGAGATATTTGGTTGAAGCACCAATCTGTAAGCTACCTTCCCAACACGATCCTGTATTTCGAAAGGACTAATATACCTAGGGCTCAACTTTCCCTTCTTTCCAAATCTCATTACTCTCTTCCAAGGAGATATTCGCAAGAACACTTTATCACCCACTTCAAACACTAGGTCTTTTCTTCGGTTGTAGACATATCTTTTCTGTTGACTCTGAGCTGCTCTTATGTGCTGTTGAATAGATCTGACCTTTTCTGCCATCTCATCAACAAAATCTGGTCCTAATAGCTTTCTTTCCCCAACTTCATCCCAGCAAGTTGGAGTTCTGCAGTTCTTTCCATAGAGAGCTTCATAAGGAGCCATCTGAATACTGGAGTGAAAGTTATTATTATAAGAAAATTCCACCAAAGTTAGGTGTTGATCCCAACCACCGTTGAAATCCATAGAGCAAGCTCTCAACATATCTTCTAGAGTTTGAATTGTCCTCTCAGACTGACCATCTGTCTGAGGATGATAAGCAGTGATGAAACTCAACTCTGTATCCAGAGTATGCTGAAGACTTTGCCAGAACATTGAGGTAAACCTCGGATCCCGATCAGATATAATATAAAGTGGTACTCCATGCAATCTTACCACTTCTTTTACATATATCCTGGCAATCTGATCAAGATAAAAATCTTCTCTAATAGCAATGAAGTGTGCCGACTTCGTAAGACGATCAACTATAACCCAGATAGCATTATTGCCTTTGGATGTTTTAGAAAGCCCAGTGACAAAGTCCATAGTGATTGTTTCCCATTTCCATTCTGGTATGGGTAATGGTTGTAACATCCCCTTAGGCTTTTGTCTCTTAGTTTTAACTTGCTGACAAACCAACCATCGAGAGACATATTCAGCAACATCTCTTTTCATGCCATCCCACCAGAAGTACTCTTTCAGGGCCATATACATCTTTGTACTTCCAGGATGAATAGAAAAAGAAGAACTATGAGCCTCGTCCAGTAGCTCCTTTTTTAATTCTGGTATGGCAGGAACACAAACCCGATTCCTGAATATTATTATCCCATCACAATCAAGGTTGAATTCAGGAACATTTCTCACCTTCTTTTGTAACTCTATATCTTCTTTCTGTGCCACTTTATTCTTCACGTGTATAGATGGTTGAAAATTCATTTGAGAAAGATAAGATTTTTCCCTTTCCATTATAAGTCCAAGATCCATCCTTTGTAAATCCATAAATATTGGATATTTTGTAATCGTCATCATGGATAAGCTAGAATGGTCTTGTCAACATAATGCGTCTGATACCTTGTTTTCTTTCCCAGGGTGGTAATGAATTGAGAAGTCGTAATCCTTAATCATCTCCAACCATCTTCTTTGATGCATATTCAGCTCCTTTTGTATGAAAATATACTTTAAATGTTTATGATCAGTATAAATGTCACACCTTTCTCCATAAAGATAATTCCTCCAAATCATTAATGAAAATATTACCAAAGAAAACTCCAAATAATGTGTTTGGTAATTTTTCTCATGGATTTTCAACTGTCGTGAGGCATAAGCTATCACCATATCGTTTTTCATGAGAACACATCCCAATCCCTTCTTGGTTGCATCACAGTAGATCAGAAAACTTTTTCCACTACAAGGTATTTTGAGCATAGGTGCACTGGATAACCTTCTTTTTAACTCCTTGAAATTCTCTTCACATTCCTCTGTCAAAAAAAAAACGTAACTCCTTTCCGAGTCAACTTGGTGAGTGGGTTAGATAACCTTGAAAAATAATTCACAAAACTTCGGTAATATCCAACCAAACCAAGAAGTCTTTGGATATCAGTTACTGTTGTTGGTTTTGACCGCCTTTCGATAACCTCTATTTTTGATGGATCCAAAAATATCCCCTATTTTGAGATTATGTTACCCAAAAATGAAACTTTTTGAAGCCAAAATTCACACTTGGTAAATTTGGGATAAAGCTTCTCCTTTCTCAGGGTCTTTAATATAATTCTCAAGTGATCTTCATGTACTTACATGCTCTTTAAATAGATAATAATATCATCTATAAAGACTACCACAAACTGATCAAGATAGTCTTTAAAGACTCTATTCATCAGATCCATGATGATAGAAGGGGCCTTAGTAAGACCAAATGGCATCACTATAAATTCAGTGTCCATACCTTGTACGGAAATCCGTCTTTGGTATATCCACCCTTTTGACCCTTAATTGATGATACCCTGAACGAAGATCAATCTTTGAAAAGTACTGAGTTCCGCGTAGTTGGTCAAATAGGTCATCAATGCGTGGGAGAGGATATTTGTTCTTGACAGTGATCTTGTTAAGTTCTCGATAATCAATGCAGAGTCTCATTGATCCATCTTTCTTCTTAACAAACAGAACTGGTGCTCCCCAAGGTGACGCACTGGGGCGTATGAATCCTTTATCAAGATTCTCTTGGAGTTTCTTCTTCAATTCCTGCAACTCAATTGGGGCCATCCTATAAGGTGTCTTTGATATAGGCAAAGCACCTGGTACGAGTTCTATTGAAAACTCGACTTCACGATTTGGTGGAAGACCTAGAAATTCTTCTGGAAAGACATCATAAAACTCCATTACAATGGGAATATTCTTAATCGTGAGTTTCTCTACAACCATTTGAGATAAAAAACCTTCATTTAGTGGAATCCAGACCCATAAGATGGATGAAATTTCCACTGGAAGGTTATGTTCATCGTTGAATCGATAGACGATCATAGATTTATCTGGAATATGAAATTTGACTTCCCTTATTTGGAAATTGATATGAGATCCATATAAAGAAATACAATCCATGCCAAGAATCACATCAAATTCCACTATTAGAAGGATCACAAGATTTGCAGGAATCACTTTCCCACAATCTTCAATCGGAGAATAATTGTAAACTTCTGATGCGACTATTGTGCCATTAGGAGTTTTCACAGCCAACTCAACATCTAATTGTTGAGGTAATATGGCGATACCCTTTGAAAATTCATCATAAATAAAATAGTGGCTGGATCCAGAATCAAATAAAACATTTGATACTTTAGAGTGGATGGTAAGTGTACCTCTCACCACATGGTTGTTAAACTCCACATCGCCGATAGTAATTGCATGTGAATTTCCTTTGTCTTTGGCCTTAAGAGTTTATTGACGTCAATCATCATCATCAAACCTTGGATTTGGGAATTGATTGGAATAATTCCCCATCTCCATACACTTGAAACATTGAAGTGTAGTAGGTTCATTCTATGTATCCCTTCCTTTTTTTGCATCATTAGACATATTCTTCCCATTATTTCGACATTCAATTGCTCGATGACCTTCTTTCCACACTTATAACATTTTCTTGTCCCCTTAAGACAATTTCATCCATGTTTCTTTCCACACTTTGATCATAAGGAAAAACTAATTCTTTTCTATGTGGTCTTTAGATTTTCCTTTGAATTGCATTTTCCTCTTCTTGTCAAACCCATGTGACTGATGGGTTACACCAATTTCCATATCATCCTTGAGAGAACATCGAAAAATTTCCTCATAGATATTGAATTCCCTTATGGATAATTCCCTTCAATGACTTGGTTTTAAGCCACTAAAGAATCGATCGATCTTACTCTTAGGTTGGATAATAATTCCAGAAGCATACCTTGAAAGTCTTGTAAAATTTGCTTCGTAGGTACCAACGGATTCATCATCATTTTTCTTCAGTTCAAGAAACTCCTTATCCATATTTTTTCAAAGAATACGATGGAAATACTTATTGAAAAATAAGTTCTTGAACTCGTCCCATTCCATGGGCTCAATTTCATCCCTTTGCCTCGTATTCTTAATAAGATTACACCATTGATCAGCATCACCTTCCAAACGATATACTACTAAGATGACTTTATCATGTTCAGAACATTGAAGAACTGAAAATATATTTTCAGTGGTACTGATCCATTGTTCAGCCACTAATGGATCATAAGACCCACTGAATAAAGGTGGACGCTGCCTCATGAAGGATTCAAAAGAATTTTGATCCTTTTTTTGCTCGTTTGGTAGTCCTGCATGATTCATATCTTGATAATGTTGTGTGAGAATGGCTACAAGATTCTGCATTCCAACTCCCATAACTTTTGGTTACGCAGGAGGACAATCATTGCATTTCCCATCACATTCCGCATTAACTCGGTTCCTTCGGGTTCCAGCCATTGACTAAAACCAAGAAGAATAGTGCGAGGAACACAAATTATAATAGGAAAACCACATAATCAATAATAAAATTTCACACTTAAGTTTATATCATAGGTTGTTCATTTCCATTTCTAAAACACTAAGATTGTGTTCTATGCTTAGACATATCCTTAGGTTTTTTACTAAGGCTTTCACATCATAGATTCCAATGGTTGACTATACCTTTCCTCTGATTCCAAATATAACGACCCATACGTTACGTACATGGTTATGAATTCAAAATTAAATCATAATTATTACAACATATAAAAAAACCATGAAAGGACCGTATAGGTATAGTGTCTTTAGAAACAGGGAAACATAAACAACTAGTTCATAAAACATCTACGTTGTCTCCCATTTATTTCACCATATATAGAGTCCATTTTTGGCCTATACTACTTAATATCTTTTTTCCTGACCTGGGGAAAAGAAAACATACAAAAGGGTGAGCTCAAATGCTCAGTAAGGGTAAACAAAAGAAATATCAAACATATCATATTCATAAGAACATAACATTTTGAAAATCGTATCCTTCTAAAGAGATCATAACATAGGATAAATCATAGAAGTGAAATGTAATTCCAATAATCCTAACATAAAACATGGATCTTTGTGGAATACACACATAATAATAGAAAATCATTTCTTAGTATCCAAGACTCATTTCCAAGACCGTCTTAGGGGACAACGTCCATTTATGAACCGAGTTCACTCCTCGTTTCAGTCCTATTTCACTAAACCGGTTTAACCTGTAGTTCCAGCCATGTCTATCTCATGATATTTAAATCTTTACCCAATTAATTGGAGGGAGATATAGTTCCCACCAATCTCATAATTATACCATTCTTATGTGTGCCACAAAATCATAAATCACACTTCATTGCATAACCCATGTAATACAAAATGGGATTCTTAAACATCGTGACATCATAAAACAATTCATATAAGACAAATGAATTCATAAAAATAATTCCATCACAACATAATCAAATCAATTTAATAATAGGGATAGAAACATAACCCTATATTATCTTATATGGAAAATAATTTTGATAAAACACTTGAACTACATTTTTGAGGAAAATATCATTTCTACTTCAAAAACATTTTTCCCTTCTTAACGTGTCCTACAGTTTTAAACTAAAAGAAGTTGATTAAAAATAAACTTTAAAAATTGTAAATGAAGATTCTTGGAAATAATGTTTTAAAAATCCATTCATGCCGTATAAGTTAAAAAAACATCCTTCTCTTACTTTGGCCGGAAAAGTCAAAATTACCTCGAACAAAACATTTCAAAAGATTCCTTTCATATATTTTACTAAAAACTCACCGAAGTGTAAAATTGGATTTAAACAAATGTAGGTGGATGGAAATAATATTACATATTGAGGAAACATAGATGTGGATGATAAAACACACCCCAGTAAATACCAAAGTATAAACAATCTCGGAAAAAAATGAGAGTGTGAGATTTTCTCTTGCCTTAGGTCGGATATGCTTCGTAAGTGTCCGAACCTCATGTATAATGATTTAAATAATTTCATTGACTTATTACAGAATCATTATTATTTTTATGATATCATATATGGTCATATTCTTAGCTTCTTATTAGTAATATTTCATTGCTACTTGTTATTCAGGTGTTCATTGCTTTATGTTCGTATGTGAGTTTTGTCAAATAAATTCTTATTCCTATTTTTAGGTTATATACACCTAATTTTCAGAATCGTATTAGTGTAATGTATATCATATTTATTCATTCAATTCATTTATATAATCATTATGCAATGAAGATCATGTAGAAGGAGTCGCATCACATCGTGGAGACAGTATTCTGTACGTACGCACGAGCGATGATATCGTTCCCATGATTGTGGAATTGTATTGGAGTGTACGTATAGTATTTCAAAATCAATATAACTTTTAAATAATCATATATAGTCATTATTTACACCATTATACCCATCCATGTAAGGTGGTGGTGGAAAATAGATTACACCACGACGTGGAGACGGTATTCCGTACGTACGCACACGCGGTGATTTAATTTTCCGTAGGATGGATATATGGTGAAATAGGGTTGTTTCATACTTATAACAACATATAATTATATGAGTGATACATATTGTATTACTTTATAATGAAACAACTAAATAATAATAAGTATAATAAGAAATAAAGTTGAACGAATCGGTAATGGACATTACCTCTTCTTTGAAGCGCCTCTTTGAGACCTCCGTTTAGGGAACTAAAATTATTCTTTTAAGAAGACCAGAACCTTTAGGATGTTTCTAGGGAAGTGTAGAAGAGAATTTGGCATGGGTTGTCCGATCTTGAATGCTCAAAGTGGTGTGAGGAAGAGAGGGAGGAGGTTCCCTTTTATAAGGGAGGAGAGGCGCATCTTTGGAAATATATAAAATATTAGTTTATATTAAATCCAACCCCCCGTAAAAACTTCCAGAATGACTCATATACGAAGATTAGATGATATAGGGTTGTAATATAATAAAAAAATAAAATTTAGACATTTTAGGAATTTATTTTAAACATAATCAACATGATTTATCCTTATTTATCAATTTAAATTTATTGCTGGTAATAATATTCTAAATTTAAAATTATTATAAATAATTAAATATGTGTTGTGAATTTTCCATAATTTGACACTGTATGACATGTGAGACCATATAAATTTTAATTTATAATTTTTAAATATTTTTTGTGATTTTTAAACAATTTTATGATAAGTTATTTTTTTAAAATAACAATAGTGGAAATTTTTACACTATTCATTTATTTGAATTTAAATAAAATATATACACAAGATATGTTCAAAACAAAAGTTTTAATAGATTCATAAAATTTCATATGTATCTAGAAAATTAGTGGGGAACATTAAATAGTTATTTTAATATTTATTTTAAGATTTTTAAAACCATTTATTTGATATTTTAATTAATAAAATAATTTCAACATCACTATTGTGTCATAATTAATAATAATTATTTAATCCTTAAACATTATAAATAAATTCATATGACGTAGATAATTGTATTAGATTTCTGGAGACTAATAATTTTAGAAGATTCATTATGTTTATCACTAATTTAAAATTATTATACTTATAAGATTTAAGAAAGTGACATGTTGTCCCTTTCATTGGTTTTAATAATAATTAAATTATTTTCAGGGACAAAATTCCATTAAATGAATATAATCTGACCCTTAGGTGATATGGATCAACTTTTATTCATCCAATAAAATTTTGGTAGGTGTCATGGAAATTTTATAATGTTATATTTACCCTTAATTACCCGATTTACCTTTAACTATGGTAAATAAAATTTAACGTAGTTACTATTCATAATGCCCAAAAATAAAAAAGTAGCCAATTAAAATAATTTGGACCCACTAATTCAAATATGGAATCCATTTTTCCAAAATTCAAAACACATATGTTGCAGTAATTAATTTAAAATTAGTCTCGTTGTTAAGAAAATAGGTTTTAGATGTTAAAACATTGCTAAAGATTGAAATGTTTTTATCTATGAATTCAATGTGAAATTAATTATAATGACATAAATTATATTAAATTGTAAAAATATATTCTATTTATACTTTAAAACCATTAAATATTATAATTTAACCATATAAATTATCTCTATAAAAAGTTGTTTTTAATTAAAAATTAGCGTATTTTTACTATTCATCAAAATATGAAAGTTATCAGAAAAATATCAAAAATTTATCCAATGTAAATTTTTATATCCTAATTCCAATGAAGAATTATATTTTTTCAAATTGAACTTATAAACATGTCAAAAACTAGATTTTGTGGGTGCGCCATCAAAAGGCGGCAAAACTGCATTTTTTTAATAATACTTATTTTACCCAAAAAATTTATTTTGTTCTCTTACCATGTTCTAGAAAATGTCTAAGATGAATAAAAATGTTATAAAATTAATAATTTAGTTAATACTATTCATAACGGCTAGTCCATAATAATATATCATTGTTTAGTGAAACCCGGTACTGCTTACTTCACATCCTATCGAGGAAGGTTGTGATTGCATGTAATGCAAGCCAAGTCAGTATTGTGTGTTGTGAAAGATTCCTCTGGTGTTACATATAACATTAGACAAAAAAAATATTTCTCGTAAAATATCAGGGTGTTACACATTGCCTCTGGAACAATCATCTTCCCCCGGAAGAGCATCTGATTCTGTCCATCGTCTGTCCACCCTTATAGAGCATCACCTTGGATGACTCGGTCGCGATTCACTTCACTCCTTGTTTATCCCCACAGAGACTCCTCCACTGACGTAATAGAGAAGACTGTACTGACATTTGATATAGGAAAACCCTTTCTGTATCCATCCTCGCATCCAGGTTTAGGGAACCCAACTCCTCCATCGCCTTCCAAGCATCTGCCGACTCTCGAACTGCATCCTTCCGCGAACTCATGCTCAACGCATCAGCCACTACATTCCCTTTTCCTAAAGTGTAGGAAATCTCGATGTCATAATCCTAGAGGAACTCCATACACCTTCGCAGGTGTATTTTAATGTCCCGTTGGGAGAAGATGTACCTCAATCTTTTGTGATCCGTGAAGACCACAAAGCGCTCCCCGATGCTGTAATGGAACCACAACTTTAGTGCGAAAATGATCGATGCAAGCTCCAGATCATGGGTGGAATAATTACTCTCATGAGGGCATAGCTGCCTAGACCCATAAGAGATCACCCCTTGTTGCTGTATCAACACACATCTGAGGCCCTTCCCTAAAGCATCAGAGAATTCCTCATACGCCGCCCCTTCTTCTGGTAGTCATAGCACTGGGGCACTAACCAACATCTCCTTTAGATTACTGAAGGCTGCCTCACACTGCTCACCCCACACGAAAACTTGGTCCTTCATGGTCATGGCTGTCAAAGGGGATGCAACTCGGGAAAAGTAGGGTACGAACCTCCGATAGTAACCTTCCAGCTCGAGGAAACTGTGAACCTATGCCACGTTCATGGGTGATTCCCAAGAAACAACTGCCTCAACCTTTTATGGGTCCACCTCCACCCCTTTCTCGAAAATTACGTGCCCAAGGAAGTGCACTTCTCGCATCCTGAACATGCACTACAACAACTTCCCATAGAGTTGGAGGTGTCGGAGGACCTGCAAAGCTCTCCTCAGGTGCTCAGCGTGGTCCTCCGCTCGTCTTTTGTAGATCAGGATGACTTCAATGAACACGACTTTGAACCGATCTAGATATTCCTAGATGACAGAGTTCATAAGCCCCATGAACATGTGCGTAGCTTTCGTAACACCGAAAGGCATGACTACAAACTTGAAGTGACTCTATCTGCACCTGAAGGCTGCCTTCGAGATGTCTCCCTCCATTACCCTCAACCGGTGATAACTAGACCGTTGTTCGATCTTCAAGAACCATCCTTCCCCATTCATCTAGTCAAAAAGATCGTCTATCCTTGGATGAGGGTAGTGATGCTTGATAGTTACCTGATTCATCCTCCTGTAGTCTATGCACAACATGAGACCACCATCTTCCTTCTTTGCGAACAAGACTGGAGCACCCCACGGTGACATTCTTGGACGAAGATAACCCCTCTTCATCATATCATCAATCTAAATCTGCAACTATCGTAGCTCCAAAAGTGCCATCCGGTAGGGAGCCATCGAAATAGAACAAGTACCAGGCTGCAAGTCTATCCCAAACTCGATATCACGTCGAGGGGGTAGAGTCATCACCTCCTCAGGGAAGACGTCCATAAATTCACTGAAGATCCATGGTACATCCACCATATCATCATCCACTGACTCTACTGACAGCTCGGCTTACAAGGAGAAGAGGGGTTCCTCTCACCTACTACCCTTTTGGCCACTCCGATCGATGGTGAAAGTAACACGCTGGCCGCCCATGTATGAAAACACAACCCTTCCTGGGAGGCAGTCAATGATGGAACACACATAGAACAACCATTCTATGCCTAGGATGACATCGTGTGGCTGTATCTGTAGCAGTAGTAGATCCCTGACCGAATGATGTGTCCATATCATCTGTCCTCATCCTCTACAAACATATAACAAGTCGGTCTGACCTCCGACTGGTGTGCTCAGCACTAGAGGCACTGGAAGTCTCTTGGAATCTAGACCCAGAGTATGGGACAGACCGGGTTCAACAAAGGAGTGTGAAGCTCCGGTATCGAACAAGGCGTAATAATGGGTACTGAACAAACCGATCATACCTTGAACAACCTCTGGTCACGCTGGAACTACTGCCTCCAAGACATGCAACTGTCCACGCCCAGCTCCTCTACCCCTCAGCTGTCGGCCACCTCCCTGTCCACGCCCTGGTCGAGGTACCTGAGGAGTGCCCTATGGTCGACCTCCCCCTACAACATATGCCCTCGGAGGACCGGGAGCACACTGCCCCTACTGCTGTTGCTGAAAGGGCCTAGCTGGAACTTGCAGCTGAGCCCGGTGTTGGGACTATCTGCCACCGCTGTACTATACTCAGTACGGGCGCTGATTCTGGAGATGTACATGGCTTCCACAGATTAAGCACCTCGGTCCTAGGGTCGAAGGGAATGGGAGAGGATCGGGGGACCGGAACTAGAACTTCTGTGACCTACTCCCTGCTTGTCGGAAGCTAGAGGGTCCTGATGCTGGAGGTCTGGTGCTGACAGCCTTTCCCTTTGATGGGTCAGGATGAATCCCCTCTTGTGACAGACATCCTAGCTGGTGCATCTTCTCCACCACTTCAGCCATCTTCTGGACTTCCATGTATGTCGGCTAGGTGAAGGGGGTAACAATGTACTGGAGGGAGGGTCGGAGCGCCTCCTCTAAACGTCTCGCCCGAGGGTCCTCATCTGGAAAGAGGTCTGGAACAAAGTGGAGGAGGTCCTTGAACTTGATCCTCACCTCCCTCACTGACATACTCCCCTACTAGAGGGAGTTTAGTTCCTGCCTCCTCTCTGCCTTCATCGTAGAAGAGAGGAATTACGCTCGGAACACCTTCTCAAAATCAGCCCATGCCACCTCAGCCTCTCTCCTCTCCCCCAGGTAGAGCATCCATCACTAACGCACTGATCCCCGCATATGCCTGACGACTAGAGAAACCCAGTACTGGGTCGAAGCCTGGATCAAGCAAGAGGCTATTACCATCTCCTATAGCCATCCCTCCGTCTTCATGTCAGAGGTTCAGCCCTCATACTTCTCGAGGGACTATCACCGGAAGGCTCGAAGTTTCTTCTACCACTGGTCATCCTCCTCCTCTCGATCGACCCTCTACTGATCGAGCAAGTCAACCTCCTAGGCCTCGATCGCCCATACAACTCGTGGTTATCTCCCGGGTGCCATATCTGCAAGGAAAACAAAGAATGCCTAATCCCAAGTAGTGCAAAATATTGTTCTTAAAATTTATTAAACTTCATATTTATTTCAATTTCCCAAAACATCCCAGAAAAATGAGAACACTAGTGATTATGATTCATGTACCTTTCCTAGGGTCTCTACCCTGCAATCAGCATGGCCTCACATGGTCTTTCGGTAGGTCCTGAGTCCTTTCATCAGATCACGGGGGGCCCTAAAATCCCATTTCCTAGCCGGTCTTCCCTGGCCTAATTCAGGTACAGAGGTCACCCAACACTGTTGCCCAACCATCCCATAAAATCCTCGATGTGCCTAACTCCAGACACCATCCTATCTCTCAACCTGCTCTAATAACATTCTGTCACGCCCCGCCTTCACCAAAAGGAGGGAAGGGTCAGCAGATTGCAATGACCTTCTTTCTTTAAGTCTAAGGAGAGATAATGACCCCCGAAACCCGACTTCAATAGGTCCCGGAGTGGCGACCAACACCAAGGTTGTAAAATCACACATTAAATTGAAGGAATTACCCTTTTTCTTTTAATAGGATCGAGAGATAATATAGTAAATCCCACAACACCTAAACTGAAAGTGCAAGTACGGCTAAATGTAAACCATTCCCATTAGAATGTTCAAAGGTAAAAGATACATGTCCCAAAACTCCAAAGGTAAAAAGATAACAAGAAAAGGGGAAAAAACAGCAACTGTCCCAAAGGTCCAAGCTAGTACGGTCCTGCATGATCTCTGAAGTCCTTCTAGAAACCTGAATTCAGTTTTATATGTGTAGGGTGAGCATACAAGTATACTAAGTATGGAAAACCAAAGACTCTTGTGAAAAAGTGAGAAGACATTCTAATGCCCCGTGGAAAAAGAGATAACCAAACACCAAACAAGGAAAAACTATCCACCCCAAACCTCACCAACGAACGCTCCCCAAATAATGAAAGTCAAGTAACATATAGTAATAGCACATTGATATTTGGGTACACCACGCCACCTTCCCACTGGTTATTGAAGACATCCTATGCATCGAAAGAATCACGCCATTCTGTCACCGCAGTCCCACTACCACCCGCCCGTACACACCTGGGCCACAACCTCACCGCAGTCCCACTGGTAAACCCGCCTGCACAAACCTGGGCCACAACTGCTATCCCACCCGCAGACTCCAGGGGCACAACTACAATGCGTAACCACACCCGAAAACCCCTAGGTCAGAACAACCACTGCCACGCCCAAAGACTCCTCAACCTCATCCCAAAGCCACATGGGAAACAACCTGCCCGTAAACACCTGGGCCAACAACCACAACTACCCTGACCGAAGATTCATGGGCTAATAATGGTCTTCAGGCCATCACAGACTGCCCGAAGAGTCTTGGGCTATTCGGGAAATGGAGCATAAAAGGAGCTAATAACCAGCCACTCATAGAAGTGTTGGGAAAATCATCATCCCCATAGTATGGATTATTCGGTACTAAGTTCTCAACTTGGGTGGGGCGTGAATAAGAAACATAATAACTAAATGTATATGTACACTTAAACAAAGCACTCAAACCAACCTAGGGTTCCGGAAACATCCCAAGCGCAAACACCGCATCTATATTCATTCATAAAAGAAGTCACGACACTCGCGTCCAAGTCACAAATCATCCCCAGAACCCATTCCCATTTAAGCTATTCTTGCTTCCATGTTCAAGTAATCTCATTTAAATAAATTTTTTCACTACTAGTCAACTAACTGCATAAGCACAAACCAAAGAAAAAGTAACAACCAACAACAATTTAAGCATTCACACCCAGTTCTCTTGAAAAGTCACAACAACATAGGGATAAGTGAGATCCCTCGAAGTACTGGAACCAAAGAAAAAACCCGAGACACAGCCCCATGTCCCCAAAATCCAGGAGCCAACGGTCTCTCAACAAAATAGTATTCCACCCCAATTCGTGATATAAGAAGAGTAACCACACAACCTCAAAATCACAACCAGTGAATGTATAACAATAGGGTATCCCATCCCCACCCACATCACCCCAGCAATATAATCCACCATCCACGAAAACCATAAGGTCACCCATACTCAGCCCGTGAAGGAAATACCACCAATCCACTACCACCAACACAATGTAGGCCCATGCAGGTATTTTCAGATTTAAAATATTTAACACACTTCATGGTTTCAACTCCACTATACTTAACCAAGGTTATCATAGAAAAGGGTTGATCCTGGTGCTTTCAATTTACATAACCGAGTATACATAATTATCCATCCCCATGTTATAGTTATTTAAACATCTAGGAACACCGAGGTTTATTAGTGCACAAAGAAAGACCACCAATGACCACAATTTTCAGCGAGCATATGCCTGTATAATTCACAACACATATCAATAAGAAAAGAGCACAACAAGATATTGATCACACACCCTTTAATTCTTTAAAGGATCATTCATTTCCTTCATTAAGTTTGGTTTCATCTATTTCCACTGAGGAAAAATCATTCCCACCCTGCATGATAGACAGAAAGGAGAGACGAAGGAGAAAATACCAACTTGATTGATCAATGATCGATTTTTTTCTCCACGTTCTAGGAATAGGTGATGCACGACTTGCAGGGCTCCGAAACAGGTGCACCACGTTCCTCGGGAACTAAGGACTTAAAACTCACAAGGAAGAGGATACTAGCCAAGAGGAAAGAGAAGAAAAATACAGCATGATAAATAGATGAGATCCCAATGCTACGAGATAATAAATTTGAACTCCTTGGAAGTAGGATCGGGGTTCTTCCACACGGTTGGGTGGTTACATTTGAATGATTTAATTGTTATTTAATAGGGAGGCCTCTCGGGATTTTTAGATATTAATAATGGGTTACAAACAGCCTTGAAACGCCTTAAAAGGTCAAAAGGCCTAAAAGGAGGAGTTATGGGAAAAACCGTAGAAGGAAAAACCCAACAAGGTAGGATAACACTGATCGGTCGGTCGAGCCGATTAGTCGCCCTGATCAGTCGCGCCAATCGGTCGCACCGACCGGTCACACAGATAGGTTGTTCCGATCAGTCGTGACGATCGGTGGAGCCGCTAGGTCTCGCCGATAGGTCGCACCGAATGAGGGGTGCCAATCGGTTGTACCGATCGGTCACATAGATCGGTCACACAAAATGAGGTGCAAACCCTTAGGATCCTATAATTTGGAAAAGGGATGGATCATGAGGGTCTGGAACATTACACTAGTTCTCCCCATCATAGCCTACATAGGTTCTACTCCTGTCGAGTACCGTGGGTCTGCCACCTCACAAATTAGTGATCCTCTGCCATGGGTATTCCACCCCAACACAGTAGTGCTCCCCATTGGGCTATACAAGTCATTCTGAAATGAATTGGACAAGCAGTAATCAGGTTTTAGTCAGCTACTAGGTCTCTGTACTCAATATGCTCGTCTCCGGGAGGATCTGCTCCACGAGAGACTGGTCGATACTCTAAGTATCACAAAGTCCCATGAAGATGTATCTCAAAGGATCGCCTAGTCATACGTGTCTCAACGCAATAGAGGGTTTGTCAAATGGACGTCCAGTCTGAGAATTATCATCTTTTCCATTCCAGGGGCTTGTTTGGTTTTTAAGCTAAAACCAACCCGACTGTACACCAACTAAGTCCAAACCACAAGTGGATTATTCCAAAAGAATTATCTTATCATAAGGAATCCAACGTAATTGACGGAACGTCAATCAGACGTCTGGTCCTTATGTAATAAGTGTTTCCACTCTGAGGGACCGGTTGGTTTCAGGTTTGAACCTACCTGGCTATACCCAAACATCGCCGAATCCTTGAGTGTAATAAACCTAAAAGACCGTCTAGATCCATGAAATCCTACACAACTGACTGTGCGTTGATCGGAGGTATGTAGCTCATGTTATGGGAGTTTTAACGAATCTGGTCTGAAAAAGGGGGGTTTGGGCCCGGTCTGAGCCGGCCCAACCCACACTGGGTCGGCCAAAACCGAGGCGACCCGACTGGGGTCCGGGTCTGGCCCGGTAGGACGTGGCCCGACCTAGTCGGCGTGGCCCGGTCCTCATGGACCGCCCCGGCCCGGCCGGGGGAGGCTAGCTCAGCTAGCTGTCCGAGCAGAGGCACAACCTCCCATAATTGGCGTGGAATAATGCCGCGCCCCTCCATCTCTGGAATGAAAATTCCATTCCGGTCATCAACTGATGCCGCAGATCAGCCATGACAGACTACTTCGGCGGCGCGCCACTGCCACCGGACGCCGGTGCTACCCTGCCGACATGGCACGCCGGCATCGTCTTCCGCGGACCACCGGACGAGCTCTGGTGGTCCGATTCGCCCACCGTCTGCGCCCACGACTCTCCCGGGACCTGCTCTTCACTGCGATGTCTTCAAATTGCCATTGCAGCCCCATTTCATCATCACCTGTCATCCCACGCACAATCAAACAACCAGCGTAGGGTCGTCGGGCCGTGTTTGTTCAGTCCACACCCTACACATTAGGCGTTATCAATTGGAAATAATAAAAGACTTCCTTCCAACAATGAAAAGGGTATAATTTAATCAAAAATAAATTATACTAACATCCTATAAAAAACACTCATGCTTGAGAGTATAAACAACTTCAATGAGAAACATACAATATTTCCCTACCTCGCAAAGATGTCACACATCGTCAAACCATGGAATACGAACTTCGCGGTGGTCGGACGTTGCAGAAGGATAGATTTGATTCCGTTGACGTCGGAGGAAGAGTCGTCATCATTGGAAATGTTCCCTGCAGCGGTGACTCCTCCCTTGATGTGGAGGAAGAAGAAGAGAAGACTTGTCATCCGTGACTTCGTGTTCATCGTCGTAGGAAGAACACCTCTCTTTCTAATCCTCCAGATGTTCCCCAAGGTAATATTTTCTATCGAAAATACTACAAAAGAATTCTCCCATTTAAAGAACTACCATGCAACACAAAATAATTCAAATGAATTCATGATACACATGTAATTAATTAATTGTGGGCGATTAATTGACTTGTTGTGTTGGCATATTACACGAGAGAAAGGATGGTGAAAGGGTTCACATAATTAATGGTAGAGTTGGAATAGATATAAATGTAACGGGATTTTAAGGGGGGTCTCAAGGGAGATAAAGGATTGGGGCTCGTGTGGGCCACACCTGTCATATATCTAGACATGGGTAGTTTAGTGGTTGTGGGTTCCACCCTTAACTCCACTTTGTAGGATAAAACTACCATAGATATAAATATAATTGTACACTACCAATTTTATTTATTTTATTATAGATTCCAAAATAATAAATTTTCAACCAGCTAAATATGAAACTACAAAAAAGGTCCCCTTAAGCAATTATCGGCATTGCGAGTTCATCGGTGCCCTCGAATTTCAATTCGGAGTACCAGTTCTAAAGATAGAAAAACCCGCTCGTTCGTTTTCTGAATGTACCCGAGATAAACATCAGAAATTGATTATAGGCACACTGGGCCTCGAAATCAAGTACCGTTAGAGGCTACAGACTCATAAAATTCCAACAAAATTAAGAAAAATAATTCCTTGACATTTCAGGGTCTTTAAATAACTCTATCCTCAGAGATTTACGTCCCCTTAAAGCTACAACACACACTATGAAAACTAATGGGGTACTGAGCACGCATCTGAGTGTTTTTATCCCATGTGCTTCCCTGGAGGATCATGTGCTTCCAGCGAATGCACACTATAGGAATCAATCATCTATGTGCAGTCTTCATCCGCTCTTTGATGATCTGCACCTTCTCCGGTAGCCTCAAGATGAGCGCATTGGTCAACCTCTGCCTCATCTCCTGAAAAGCTCTGCTGGCTTCTCTCTGACCACACGAAGGGTTATCCCCTTCTTCATCAATGATAAAAGTGGTGCATCAACTCTGGAGAAGTCTCACAGTAATCTATGTCTAGCCGACTCATGAGTGATTGAATGCACCCACTTATGCATGATTCCATCCAGTTTTTCATGGGGTTTCCTTTTCACCGACCAAGGAGAACCCATCACAACATTGTAGGTAAACCACAACCTTTTTCCTAATACAATGAATCTGTGTATGAACTGTGATTGCCGAGTCCATACCCAAACTAGAGTCATAAGGCCTCGACGATTCCACTAAGAGGTTACTAACGAAACTCTCATGTCAAGGGTCAGATCACACCGTCAGCGTAAGCGTGATTATCGAGTCTCCTCCCAAAGGTATCTCCAGACGTGAGGGTCAAGTCAATGGATTAACCAGAAACTCTAGGTCTTGGACATGATTCATGGAAGGAATGTTTTGTATCAATATATGTTGCTAAGGTAGCTAATAGTAGACACTTACCGTACCTTGAATCATTCCTAGATCCCTTGGGTCACACTCCATGACCGCGTGCATCTACCCTCTTCCTAGACCCTCCTTCTCCCAGATCCTGGTGGGGAATACAAAGGTGGGTGGTTGTAACATGTCGATATGTACACCACCTCATACTGATCTCCTAGATCTGATTCCACATCTGCTGCTCTGCAGATTCATCGGTCCTCAACACTTCCTCTTCATGAAACATTTTACATGCCCATGTATCCGAGACTAGTTCCAGTTCCCTAGTCTCCCACTGACAACATTCTATAGCTGTATCCATTCAGCTAAAGAACATTCAACCACAAAGGTTCTCTCTAGCACCCTATCATAAGTAGGAATGCATAGAAGGAAAAGTCCTAGCCCCGATTTCCTTTAAACACACCTCGCTCAAAGGTCCGAGCTCTAAAGCACGGATCGTATCATAGTCATGAAGTACCAAGAAAGATTGATATGCCTCGATGAATACTCAGCTACCGACATGTCGTCCTGCCGGAGCTATATAAGCTCTAGAAAACTCTCATCCACCTCCTCAAGCCAGTCCTTAGCTGACTGTGAGTTGGTCTTGCCTCGGAACCTGAGTGGTATCTGATGCTTTAATATGTGTAAGGAACCATGACTACATGTTTCATCTACTAGTACTGCCGGTTTTAACTGATGACCAATAGGTAGTGATATAGCTGGAACACTACCTGAAGGTACTATCTCAGGCATCGGTCCACGTACCGAAGCCGAATCACTATGTGGACCAACGTCATGGTCACTCACTGGGAAACACTAGTAGATAAGATAAACATCTCCTCTACTAGTTTCTAAACTAGGCGTAGAACTCTAGAAACTGCCTCCAGCCCGTACAGTGCTCCCTAGGAATATGTCTCGCCTCATAATCTCGGAGGCCTCTACTACTGGAACTCATGCAATGCGCTCTGTCAGTGTGCACCATCAACTAGTACGACTGGTGGTATCTGCTGCCCAATGGGTGGTGGTGCTGCTGGTACACCACCCGAATGTGCCAAAATAGAAATAGGGCCCTACACCAGAGCCTCGTCACTCGTTGGCCGTCATCTTATACTCTATCGTAACTCCAACTGACTGTCTACGTGAAGGCATCCTGAACAGACGCGGCACTGTCAAATGATTTAAACTTGGTGAGTTGACCTTATTGAGCTAACTTAAAGAAACTTTTGAAAACACAATCACAAACTGTGTATTCGTGCACTAAGATGGAAATCAGATGTCAGGGTCCTGGTGTGTGGATACATCATCCGTCGCACCAACACTGGACTCCCTAAACTGAAAACCACACTCGGTACCCTTAACACTATTTCTTCATAGAATGAAAAAATATCAGAGTTCTATGTTCTGTAGTAGAATCGACTCGTCTGATACCAATTTTTCATGACCCGTCCTCAGGGCATGTGTCGTGACTACCCCATTCCCACCTTCCATAGGCTAGGGGATGGCGACTAGAACCAAAGGCATAAATCCCTATAGCTGGGAAGGAATTGCCTTTATAAAACGTAAACAAAATCAACTAGAGTACAAGTGGATGAAAACACACAAGTAAAACTGAAAACAAAAGTTGAGATGAATGTAATGGGGATGGAAATACAAGCCCAACTGTAAAGTGCAAGGTAAAAGACAAAACAAAAAGATAGTGACAATCAGCTCCAGGATCATCCACCATGGATCCTACCTGAAGGGTAGGTACATATAGCGCAACTCCTAGATCATCCACCACAGATCCTACCTGATGGGTAGATATAGATAGCCTCCTCAGTGCCCTCGTCTATCAACCTCCTCTGGGTACCGACTCGTCGTGAGGTCCACCTCCGAGTAACGAATCTTCGTGAGGTCTACCTTCAGGTGTCGTCCAGTTCTCGTACACTCGGCCTCCATCACCGTTGTCCTTCGTCTGCATCCAACACAACGAGGTGTGGGCATAGCCTGTGTAGGGGTGAGTATAACGATACTCAGTAGGGACCTTTAGACCCTTATGGTCTCAATAAAAAATCAAGGATAACCACAATCAAGGATCTCAATCGATAACCCTTACCTATGTATATGCCCATACATACACCTAAGTTGTCTAGTAACCCATCTCAATCATAAAAAAAACACAAAGGTCATTGACTCATCTCAAAGCAGGATTTTATTCATGGTGTCGAAAGCACGACTACTGGAGAACACCTCCTCTATCGAGCACAATAGTCATGTCACGACTCCGAGGCAGTACTCACTAACCTTAGACTGCTAAGTTACTCATCATGTCGAGCACAGTGGGTCAGCCACCTCACAAAGTAGTGCTCCCCCTCCATGGGCATGCCACCTCTCACAGTATTGCTTCCCCTCATAGCCTACACAGGTACTCCTCCTATCGAGCACAGCGTGTCAGCCAACTCACAAACTATTGCTCCTCTGCCATGGGTCTGCCACCCCAACACATTAGTGCTCCCCAATTTTCTATAAATGTCACTCTGAAACAATTCAGACAATTTGTCATCACGTTTAGGTCAGCTATTAGGTCTCCGTACTCAATATGCGCATCTCTGGGAGGATCCACTCGATGAGCTACTGGTCGATACTCCATGTATCAAAAAGTCCCATGCAGATGTATCTCAAAGGACCGCCTCATCACAGGGGTTCAACACAACAGATGACACGTCAATCAGACGCACGGTCTGTGAGTTATTATACTTTTTTTCCCAGGGGCCCGGTTGGTTTCGTGTACGATCCAACCCGACTATATCTCAAATGTAACCCAAACTCCCATGGGGAATACTCAAAGGAGATGTTTCTTAACGAAATTACCAATGCAGCTGTTGTTTCGTCAAACAGACGTCTGGTCTGAGAATTATTGGCTTTTCCGTTCGAGGGACCCGATTGGTTTTTAAGCTAAACCCAAACCAACCATACTCCAACAACGTCCAAACCCCAATTGGACTATTCCAATAAAATCTTCTCATCATAAGGAATCCATCTTAATAGACGAGACTTCAATCATACATCTGGTCCTTAAGTTATAAGCATTTCCGCTCCGAGGGCCCGGTTGGTTTCATGTTCAAACCAACCCGTTCGTACACAATCATTGACGAAACCTTATGTTTAATATACTGAAACGACCGTCTCGATCCAAGAAATCCTACACAACTAACGGAGCGTCGATCAGAGGTCCGTAGCTCATGTTATAGGATTTTTAACGAATCTGGACCGAAAATGGGGCATCTGGGCCCAGTCCGACCCGGCCCAACCCACCCTGGGTCAGCCCAAACCAGGTAGACTTGACTCAAGTCTGGGTCTGGCACGGTTTGGCGCGGCCCGGCTCGGCTGGCTCGGCCAGCTGGCTGAGCGGAGGCGCAGCCTCCCTTAGCTGGCACAGCTTAATGTCGCTCCTCTCCATCTCCGAAACGGAAAATCCGTTCCATTTTTCTACCACCGCCGCGGCTCAGGCGCGGCGGACTGCTTCGGCAGTGCACCGCCACCGCTGGACTCCGGTGCCGCTGTGCCGATGTGGCGCACCAGCTACATCTTTCGCGGAACACCGGACGCACTCTGGTGGTCCGATTCGCCCATTGTCTGCGCCTGCGGCTCTCTCGGGACCTGCTCTTCACTGTGATGGATTCAAATTTCCATTGCGTCCCCATTTCATCATCGCCCGTCATCTCGCGCACAAGCAAACAACCAGTTGAGGGTTGTCATGCCATGTTTCTTTGGCCCGCGCCTTCCGCGTTAGGCATTATCAATTGGAAATAATCAAACACTTTCTTTCAACTACGATAAGGGTATAATTTATTCAGGAATAAATTATACAAACATCCTAGAAATAAATGCTCCTGATCGAGAGTATAAACCACTTAAATGAGAAATATACAATATTTACTTACCTCACAATGCATCACACATCGTCAAACTGCAGAAGATGAACGTCGCGGTGGTCAGACATCAGAGAAGAAAGGTGTTGATTCCGTTGACGTCAGAGGAAGAGTCGTCATCATTGGCGATGTTCCCCATAGCGCTGTCTCCTCCCTTGACGCGGAGGAAGAAGAAGAGAAGACACGTCATCGGTGACTTCGTGTTCTTCATCGGAGGAAGAAAACCTCTCTTTCTAATCCTCCAAAGGTTCCCCAACGAAATATTTGCTATCCGAAATATTACAAAAGATGTCTCCCTTTTAAAGATGTGTCATGCAGCACAAAATAATTCAAATGAATTCATTACACACAAGTAATTATTTAATTTTGTGTGATTAATTAACCTATAGTGTTGGCATATTAAATTAGAAAAATTAAGGTGAATGGGTTCACATAATTAATGGAATAGTTGAAAAAAAAATAAATGTAATTGGATTTTAAGTGGGGTTTTATGGGAGATGAAGTGTTGGGGATCATGTGAGCCCCACCTCTTATATATCCACACATGGGTAGTTATGTGGTTGTGGGTTCCAACCTTAACTACCCTTTGTGGGAAAAAAATACCATAGATATAAATAAAATTTTACACTACCAATTTTATTTATTTTATTCTAGATTCCAAAATAAAAAATTCTAAACCTGCATAAAACGCAACTGTGATAAACATCCCCTTAAGAAATTATCGGCGATGCGAGTTCATCGGTGCCCGTAGATTTCAATTCTGAGCACCGCTTCTAATGATAAAAAACCCCACTTGTTTGTTTACTGAATTTACCCAAGCTAAACTTTGAAAATTGATTTCGGGCACATCGGTCCTCGGAATCAAGTTCCATTAGAAGCTACAGATTTGTAAAATTCCAAATAAATTAAGAAAAAAATTTCCTTAAAATTTTCGAGTCTTAAAAACAAGTTCCAGAACATATGGATTTTTAAAGAATGTAAATTAATAATAAGATGATAATAAGTTGAGATAGTGATTAGTGAAGTGAGATTAATAAATATTAGAATGATAATTGGAAACTATATCTCGAATTACGAGATCAAAAAGAGTTGCAATTATTGAGTATTTTAGTTAAAAAAATCGAAACATAAATAAATATTCTATCTTATTATATGAATATTAACAAATTATCTTCATAATACATAGTTGAGGATCACAAATGATTATTGTCGTTTAAGACTAGGTATAATGTAAATTATACAATTAAACATCTTCATAATCTCTATAAATTATTATCACTCCATGTACCCATATTATAATTTTCATAAATAAAATCATTCTTTATATCCCATGGAAAAAGAAATCGGAATAAAGAGTCATCTCAAATGATATGTAACACAGTATTATTTTAAAGATGAAATTTATATCTTATAGAGTAAATGTCATTCAACACTAATCATGGATGATAATATAATAACATGATACTCTATGATATATATCATTTTAAATATTTATAATCTCTTTAATATCATACAGTACATGCAACATTGAAATCATTATGTTCTATAGTGTATTCAATATGAAATACTAGGCCTAAACAACTTAGAAGAAAAATAACAGTAATAAACTAGCCATAAATTTTATATCACTTAATATTATTAACTACATTATGACATAAATATTTATATATGTTTAGTAAATAAGAAATTAATTTTTTATTAATGAATTGTTTCCCTTTAGAAATATGGTTTCAAAAAAAATATTTATATTTCATTATGTGAAAAATATTACTATTAATTTTTAGAGAATCCAAAAATTTTATTCAATAAATTTATTTAAATTCTTTTAAATAGAATATCACAATTTATTTTGGATGAAATTTTCGGATTTATAATTTTTTTTAGGAAAGAGTAAAAAATAACGAATTTTGTAAAAATATTATTTTTCTCTATAAAGTAACAAATATAAGAGTAATTTTTTTATACAATTTCATATAACTTTTATTTAGGTAATTTGGTCTACTTAATTAAATTTTATTCATCATTATAATTATAAATTTTTTAAAAGTTTTTTTTGTTTCAAAAAGGTATTTTTTAATGCTATTTTAAATCACATAATCTGTATTTTTTTAATTAAATAAAATAATTATTACAACTAATGTTTTAAATGATATGTATAGATTATATATAAATAAATTTCAATTTATTTTTATACCATGATAATTATAATACATGAAGTTATTATATAAACATCTTGTACTTAATAGTTAAATATCTCAAAATCCCATTTTCTCAACGCATCTACAGTTTTTCTTTTAAATTACATTTCTTATAGTTTAATATAATTTATTTGAAAAAATAAACATCATTTTTTGAATCATCATGTCAAAACTATATTAGTGGAAAAATGGATTTATTGGGGATAAAACTAGAAAAGAAATATAAAATATGACCAAAAAACATTTCTAATAACTATTGGAAAAATATATTTCAAACATTCCTCTACTAAGGTTCTAAAATGGAACATTTTAACCCTTTTGAAATATGAAAAATGCGGGATCAATCATTTCCTTTCAAAAATACCATGTGTGTCATATCCCTATCTTATAAAAGGCCACCCTTATCCTCTCTTATTCAAAACAAAAATCTTTTTGGATTGAGTCAATCCCTACTAAAATTACTTCCCAACTACCCATTCCTAATCTGAAGAATATTGTTTTTCTAATTTATCAATAAAAATAAGGATTTAATTAAAATATGAAGAGGATACCCGAAGAAGATGTAATGTTTCTAAAAATTATTATGTTTTTTTGTTTCTCCCAATATTAAATTCTTATTAACCTATGATCTTATTATAACATAAATATAATAAATAAAATAGAATGTTTTTATTATAATTTAACAACATACAACCATCTCTAAACCAATCAAATGGGTTGTGGAATCATTTTTCATTTTTAAGTGTTACTACTGCACCATGAATGGATGTCATTCCTTCATCCATCAACAACACTGATTTTTGGGTTTGATGGTGGATATAAAGTATATATTTTATATTTATAAGATATATATACCTAACGAGTTATTTATTTATATATATTATTTTTATTTAATTTTCTGTAGAGTATTTGATAACATCGTCCGTGTGTATGATAGACTACCGCCTTACGAAGCGATGTCTTTCATTTTCTATATAACACTTTACATGGAAATTATAAAGGATAATATTGATGATTATTTTTCAAAATATTGACATTATTTTTATATTAATGGGATTTGTATCATTATTTAAATTTAATATGTCATTTTAATTTTGTACACTAAACAGATGAAGACATTGGTTTTGTATGTGTGGACTACCGCCTTCATGAAGCCATGTGACTCTATTTTATTCATCACATCCCCATTTATGATATATATAAGAATATTTAAATTAATAATATATTATATTTGTTTTTATGATCATTCCTTAATGATAAAACATGTATTCCTCCTCTTCACAATGCACACTAAAAATTTGAAAAGTTACTCAGGTGTATGTATGACATGTCATCTCCAAGATCATAACATACATTGTATTTCATAAAAATATATAAATATTGGTTAAATTAGTATTATATATTAATAAATATGATTATTATTTTTATATGATATATCTATATTGTATTCATAAATATTGGGTCTTTTATTAAAAAGAATGAATGAGAAAACAACGGGATTAACACCATAAACATTAAAAATAATGAAATATTATTAACGAATGGGTGACAAGATGTTATAAAAAGATAATATATGGTATTATAAAAATTTAAATTGTTATTTAATAAGTTCATAATAAATCTAAAAAATAAATACCATATGATAAATCATTTTCTATAAAAATGATGTTTCATTTAAAGGATTGACATTTGAATTTGTACTTACATGACACACCTTCTAAATTCACCACCATCTTCATGTATATAATTTATATTATACCCATTAATTTAGTTTGTGATTATTATTATAAATACTATTGGGGAATAAATATTCATTTCATGATCCTTATTTGATGGGGTATAGGGTTAAACAAACAAAAGTTGTAATTGATTTATTTCTCATTATTCATTCTGTGAGACATATGTTATGTTATTCACATATATAATTCTATAATGGTTATATGAATAATTTTATGATATGAAATATCATGATTTTTTTAATTTCATGATATTCAATGTTTAATTTCATTTATTCTATTCATGGGTCTTATGATCCAATGTCACTGAAGTGGTAAATATTTTATATTATAATATCAACATTTATCATTATTGTTTATGATTATGATTTCGATGATAATATCTTATGATCCATATAAAAAGAAAATAATTAATTTTATTTTACTATTTCTAATCATGAATTTATAAGTAATATTATCATTTTTCTACTCTCTGGTACTATGGATAATTGATAATTTTTTTAAGAAAATCCAAACTATTTTTTATATTCAGTAAGAAATCTCTTTTCTTCCAAATCCATATTTTCTAAAAATCTGAACAATTTTTTTTTTATAATTTTATAAATAATTGTTTAAATACATTAGTACTCATATTTATATAGTTAAAAATTGTTTTAAAATTTATATTTATGTCATTTTAACAATAAATACATATTGATCTTTGAAAAAATATTAGAACTGAATCCTTGTTATAATGAGTATTGTACGAACAGAATTTGATATAATCAATAAAATTCATTATTTGATTCTATATTTATACATTTTAATTGTTATTTTAAAATAGACTTATTTTAATAATGTTTTGAATTTATATTCAATATGAAAATGATATTTTCGTCAAGTTATTTTTTAAATGATTTTAAATCATCCATTATATGCTTCCAATGTTGTTTTCAATGAAAATTATTGTCAAAATATTATTCTAAATTAAATGTTTTTTAAAATTGATTTTAATAATTAAATTTTCATTTTTTAGACAATGTAATTGATGTGATTTTAATGTTATTTTTATCCAGCTATGTCAAAGACTCTTGTTATTGATTATGCTTAAATGGGGATAACTTGTAACGATACATTGCTCATTATTTTTGTTTATAGAATATTATTTTTTTCGTTAACATTTTTATAATTATATTTTCCTTTCCATAAATTAAACATCATTCAAATATATTGTGATGGAACCTATTTCTTTTCAATAGCTTAATCATGTAACTAAAATATTAACATCAAACCCATTTAATTTCATTGGGTGAATCATGTTAAAGAAAAATAACATATTTTTAAATGATTTTTTGGTGATATATATATATATATATGTGTGTGTGTGTGTAAATTATTAATTATATTTTCATAGATAATATATTTGATTCGTGTACCCATGTATGGTTGTATGATCTCATTATATCCTACATAATGGGTGAGTCCATATTATGCTCCAATGAAATGGGTAATGATTATTTTTTCTGAGAATTATATTCGAATTCATCGTTATTGTTATTATAATTTTAAAGTTTTTTTATTGTTCTTTTACTATTCTATGATGAATATATTCCAATACACCAACATATTTTATCTATAAATACTAAGGGATTATAATGATTTATTTGATCATGATTGATATCGCTTTGCTCAAGATTATTGATTATTTTGAATCATTACTTCTTCAAAGACTATTATTTTGATGAATGATTTATTATTAATGTTTTTATGCTTATGAGTTCATTAATGGTCCTCTCATGCACTCTGACTATATATTCATACCATTTTTACTTCATGTAATCCATGGTGAAATTTAATTATTAGTGATCATGTTTAACCTTTCTAACAATATGATCTCACCCTTCCTATGTTTCACTTTCCTAGATTATGATCCATAATATTGAATTATTCATGTTTTAAATATTTTCAAATTGATGATTTTTGTTACCAAATATGGAATATGGAAATATTTATATAGCGGTAGATATACACACTTCAATTCAAGGGTATTCTTTATGTTAGTGTTTACCTAAAACAATAAAACAAAAAGTTCTATGAGAATATAAGAAATCTAATATTTTGTTTTGATATTGTATGTCTTGGATGGGAAAAAATTTGGTCTCCTTATTAAGAATTAAAACCAAAAAAAATAATTTTTTTTGGATTTCATCACCAAATATACGATTAGGGGTTCTGATAAATCTTTTTGGAGAGGTATATTTACATTACATTTTTATTTGGATGTTTTCATGTGATATTATTTTAAGATTTATGCATAACATCATAGGTCTATAATCATATGGATGAAAATATGTTCAAAGTCTTATACACTCCATTTTATCATTAAATTGATGATATATTAATGTGATAAATGACACATTTAAATTTTTTTATTTTTTTTGAAGCATATGTAAATCATTGGTTTAATATGAAGTATGAATTTAATTGTTCTATATTTAATATTTAAGTGAATAATCCCCTTTATGGTTTGTGAAATTGTTCATATTGAGGTAATTATTGGAACATGGGGTTTCTCTTATAGATAACCATGAATTTGAAAAGTAGTTTATTAAAAAAATAATTTTCGAAATTTTAAAAAAATTGATATCATGATATTTTTTATCTTGTATGATAATATGTGTGTGATATAATTTATATCAAAAACACTCCTAGTTATGTTATTTTAGAATGATTTAGTTTAAAATTTGGGAATTAGTTTTAAATTTTTAAAATAAATTAACTATTTATTTTTGTACATGTTTCAAATTTTATATTACATTGGACTAACCTTTTATGTTTTAGATAAGGTGTAATGATAGAAAGAGATTTTTTTCTCCCTTTTTATTGTAATGTGGTATTAAATGGATTATTTTAGCACATCTAGCATGAATTATTCCTCTTTAAAACTCTTTCATTTGATATAATTAGGATATTTTGTTGTAAATTTACAAAACAATGAAATTATACTCATAATGTATATATTTTTTTATCTCATTCTTAATGAATAATTATTCCTTAACAATATGAAAAGTATCTTAAAAAAACATATTTTATTAAATTAATACATAATGAATCACATGGTCATTCTGATAGTTATAGATAATTTTTTTTGGTGCATTAAAACATCATTCACATTATTTTTACCAATAACCTCAATCACTCTCTATAATTATTTTCTTTTTTCTTTAATTCACACCTATATTCTAATCTTTGGAATATTAATAATTTGATTTTAAAAATAACCAATTTTACTTCCCATTTATATTATAAATGATATATTTTATTAACCCATTTTTCAATGTGGGATTACAAATAAACAATCACCAAATTTTCATCCATTAATTTGTGAGATAATGTTCAAATTGCCGAGATAAAATTTAGTAAAACAGTGTAATGTAACACCCAGAGATTATAAAAGAATAAAATAATATTTTACATCTTAGATGAAATGAAAATTAGAGAAAAAATTATAATGTAACACCCTTATAATTTTTGACATATTATATTAAATAAATATAATATTTTCATTAGCTTGTTGTATATGGAACCACAATATTTTTATGTTATATATCATACTAAACATGAAACACTGAGAAAAATTAAACCGAGATATATATAACTTTTATACAATATATATTAAATTGGAAGGTAAAAATTATATTAACTACATACTGAAATATTTATGTATATTATTATCTAAATAATCAGTTATATTTTTAGCATAGTAATTTTATTAAAAAAATGATTTCTTAAAAAAAATTCTTTCCTTGAAAAAAATCATAATAAATTTTGGGAAAATCTATTTAATTTATTTTGATTGAAATTTAAGGATAAATGGGGAAAATATTTTTATTATTTAATGGTGAAAAATAACCGTTTTGTAAAAAAATTATTTATTTGTAACAAATTAATTAATTTAAAAGTCCCTTTTTTGGAAAAAAGTCATCAAGTAACATAACTATTATTTGATCACGTTTATTCAACTAAATTTCATTTGAATCACCATTATAATTTTATTTAAGTATAATTATGTTTCATAGTATAAAAATGATATTTTTAACCTTTTTAACATTACATAATGCTTACACATTTTAATTAATTTAAATAGCATCTAATAATGAATGTTTAAATGAAAATTGTACATTATATTTCAATAAATATTTTATCAATTTCATAAAATTATTATTAAAATAAATTATGTTTTTATAATAATTATTCTTCAAATATAGAATTCTAGAAAACCCACTTGTTTTTCATCTCTACATGTGTTGTTTTATATTTTATTTTTTGTGCTTTTAAAAATATTATTTTAAAAGAAAATATTCATTATTTAAATCACAATTTCGGATGTATTTTTTGGGAAAAATGTGTTATACCGATGTTAAAATTCAATGATAAGGGTAGAAATTACTTATACCCATGTCTAAAAACTAATGGTTTCCATATTTCAAGCATTGTACACCAATGGTTCGATAATGGTTCATGTTTTTTTCATGGTATAGAAAAAACATGTTATCACTCATTTATTTTCAATAATACCATGTGTGAACTCTCCCACACTTTTATAATACCCGGAACTATCCTCTCTTATTCACAGTGTTAATATTCTTGGGTTTATCCAGTCCTTAAGAAATAACATCCAAAAAACCATAACCTTATAATTGAAACCATGTTTTTGTTTAGAATGACATCTTAATAAGGAATTTGGGAATAAATAAGGAATATAATTTACTGATATATAATGTTCATCAACAAGCACCTTTATATTATTTTCATTATCCACCAACATAAATTCATATTAAAAAATGTTGATATACTAAATTCTGTATCTTCTATATATTAGGTCGTTTTTATAACAGAGGGTTGAACTAAATCCACATCCACTTAAATAAAATGGTTTATGAAATCCTCATTTTTGTGTATAATATACCACCACCTCATGAACTAATTTCATTCATTCTTCCATTACCTCATTTCAAGATTGGGTATTATGATTGATGTGAATAATATATATGATATTCTTACGATATTTTTACATCATTAGAAATTATGTTATATATATATATATATCTATATATATATATTTTCCCATTAATTTTTTTATGGGATACAATAACATCATTCCTATGTGAAACAAACTACTACATCGAGAATTGATCAGATCGATTTTCTCATGTATGATGTATACGGTGGGAAATAATGAAAAATTTAATGAAAATATAAGATATTCAATACATAATAATTATATTGGTGAAATATATTATTCCAAAAAAATATATCATTTTATTTTTTATAATAAATTGGAAATGACATCATTCGTGCATGTGTGGATTGTTACTTTAATGAATTTATGTATCTCTTTTATCATATCCACACTAATTAGATCATATATAATAATATATAAAAAATTAATATCAAATATATTATATTGTTATCATTGTGGGAAGATTAAATATTACATGCTAAAAATCAATTATGATCATTTAAATAATGTTACTCATGCGTATATATAACATACCGTCTCCCTGAACGTAATTTACTAACTTTTTAAAATCCATATTTATTGATTGAATTTTAAATTATAAATGAATTATAAATATAATAATTATTTACTTCTTATTATAATGGATATGATATAATTTTTTTATATGTGCAAGAACCAAGACATTCATAATAGATAATAATTTTTAAAACAAGGCGATTAACACTTAAAAAATGAAAATAATGAAATATTAATATTGAAAGGAAAAAAACATATCATAGAATTATAATATATGATATTATAAGTATTAATATGTTTATTTTATATGTTTATATTATTTTTAGTAATTATATTTTATGTTTTATTCAAAGTTATTAATTGATAAGTATTATGATTTAACATTACAAAAGTGTTAGAGATTTTCCAACACAATTTCGACATTTACGAGAATTTATTACGGTTGTGTTTCTGATGAAAATTTATTATAATCCATCTAAAAATAAAATCATGATTTTTCCCTATTTTTATTCATGACATTTTCATGAAATAGTAATATTTTTACAACTATTTGTTACTTAAAATAGTTCAGAGGATTTCTGACAACCCACACACATCGATTTCGTTGGCAAGATGTAGAGGAGTTACATGCCCTATGTGGCATCCCAACGACATGAAAATATTGAATTAAATGTTTTCGGATTCATAAAAAATTGGATTGTGATTTTTAATTTGATAATAATAAAAATATAATACCATTATACAATGCATAAGAGAAAAAAATATCTCAGTTAAAACCAATATAGCCTAAACCTAACCAATTATACCAGAGTATAATTCATTACCCCAGAAAAAGATAAAACAAGGACATGGAAGACATTAACTAAACATCTACCAACTTATACCAAACTATAACTCTATATTGTATACCCATGGTATCATGGCACATCACTTAAGAAGTTATAATTCTTCTATTGACCTATGGCATGATAGATAATATATGAAAACATAACAAAGTTCCAAATTAGGGGATTCTATTACAAAATAATTTCATTTTCCCAATGAATTACCAATCCATTCCACAATTATTTATCATGTTAGCATAAATTAAATAATAAAATTTGACATATTTTATATAAAATCCAATTTCTTTTCCATAATAACTAATTTTTTAATGAAAGTAAAAAAATAATACCTTATAATCTATTTCTAAAATTCAATTTTTGAATACCCATTTATTTCCACAAATCCACACAACCACAAATATATCAAAAAATTAATCTCAATAATTGAACTCTTTATACATGCGGGTGGTGAGTCATCCATTCACTAATACATCACATGGTTTAAAATTTTTGAAGGTGTTATCTTCAATCCATTATTTTCTCCACATTTTGATGGAGGAATTTCACGCCCTTATCTTTCACAAATTCCCATGAACACATACCCACATTTGTATTCCAAAAACCAAGAAAAGAAAATTAAATAAAAATTAATTTTTTAAAAAAAATTCGAAATCATTTTCAAATCAACAGTTTTAAAATCACAATTTTAAAATAATAATATAAGAAACACTAAATAAAACCACCTATTTTTAACAAATTTACAACACCACCACTAAAGTGTTTTCCCATAATAGATTGAAAATCAACATTACAATTGAATTTAACCAATTCCATAAATAGTGAAATAAACCATTTAAGTTATAATAAAGAGTTGAGAGTGAAGACCCCTACCTAAAAAATGTTTATCAAACAAAAGAATGACACAAAACTCTAAAAACCAATATTGAAACTCTTTATACATTCTATATATCATTTTCTATTCAATCAAACAAACTATATATCATCATTATTGACACAAAAAACATAGATATGTTATCAATGGATTATTTATATGTGTCCAAGAGAGTGATGATGATGAAATCGATGTATGAAAACCATGAACGACCACTTACCAAGAATTATGAGCCAATAACACACCTGTATTCACCTAAGAATGACTCCCTACTTAAGATAAAATGTCCCCTCAACCATTGGAGGGAGAAGATTTAGTGAAATGATTTGATAAGGCCACAAATCATAGGTTTTCTGGATAAATCCAGTGATATAGATTAATTTCAGATCAAAATCATAATGGTGCGTGGTTAGGGAATTCTATTGGAGAAACAAGCAACTGACCATACACTATCCAGTTCCTCTTAATACCCCGCACATGGATGGATCCCATTATTATTAAAACCATGTTAAAATATTATAAACCCATTTTTCAACAATGAACAATTTCTATATGGTGTGCACACAGTTTTTCTAAATAATACCCATAATTGTCCACCTACCCAGTTCCCATTTGTTTATGATTCATGGTTTCATGGGAGGTATTTAATGGTCTCTACTAAACATTATCTAATCACGAAACCCCATAAAATCCCCAAATACATACTAAAACTCTTATGAACATCATGAACCATAACCATATCCTATTATATATTTAAAATGTATATTTAAGGGTTAATCATCTTTAAACCAAGTGTGATATAAGATGTTTTTAATGAAATTAAATTTTGTATCTCTCTTCAATCATAAATTATTTTTTCCTTCCAAAGTTGTGTTCTCTAAAATTTTTATTCAAAAAAAATTGAAATATTATCCAAATTATTTATTAAACTGTATTTTATCCATTATTTTTCCTTTATATATTATTTTCAATGTAATATTTATAACATTTTAAAAAAAATCTCATTTATCATCTACTAAAATTGTGATTGTAACCATTGTTTTAATGTTTTCCAAATTAAAATTATTTTTTCTCTCATGACCACTATATTCATTGATGATTTCTTTATAATTTTCTAATGTTACTTAAATATAAAAATATTTTCACATAAATTTTAAAACAATTTTTCAAAATGTGAATAATGTTTTCCTTAAGAAATGTTTTAAATGTTTTTTTAATCATAATTTATATGTTTCCAAATCTATTTTTGAAATAAAAATGTTTCCAAAATATTTTGTGAATATTTAGTTATTAGTTTTTTTTCAAAATGAAAATGAAATTTTCTTAAAAATTTATTTAATGTTATTTAATTTTTATTTCCATTAATTAAAATAAAAAGAAACCTTGTTGTTAATTACACTATAATATGACTTTATAATAATGATTCCATTTTATTTTTTTCTATGGATAGATTTAAATTTTTCATATAAATTTCTATTGAAATTGTTTATTTCCATTGGATGATCTTGTTCCATGAGATTATTATAGAACCCATTTATGTTACATATGTTGTTAATATACAAATATATAGGCATGAAACCAATTATTCATATGGATTAATCAATTTATATAATAATTTTTATTTTTTATGTTATTTTTATAATGAAATATCTATATAATTTTGTAAATATGTATTTCTTTAAAATTATATACAGTGGGTTTTACGAAATAGCACTCCAATGCATTGTGAAATGATTTTTTTATTCAATAAATTATATTTAAGTTCACATATGTGGTTATTCCAATTATATGGGGTATTTATGATTTAAGAAAATATAATTTTATAAGATTCAAAAGCATTTTATCTATGCTACACATGGTATGTAACGTTCCCATTGAACCGGGTTGATAACACAGGGATCATGTTTTTTAATTCTTATGAATCATTAAATTGAAAAATTATTATGACATGATTAATTATTGATGATTTAGGTGTTTATAGGTATGATTTCATTATGATTCACTCAAGAACTCTGATTATGTTTCCATACCCTTATTCTCTTCTTATACTCAATAATGACATTCAGTTGTTAATGATCATGTTTAACCTTAATAATCATTTGATCTCTCCCTTAATATGTTTCTTTTTCGCTAGGGTATCAAGCATAATTTTTAATCCTTCATGTCTATAATTGGTTCATATGGATTATTTTGATGAAAAAATATATAATATGAAATAATTTTTATAGTGGGAATGATAATCTCTTAAGTTAATCAGTATATATTATCTATGTGTCTGTCCTAATACTCTAAAACTCTAAATCCAAAATAGTTTTGAGAAAGATAGTGATTAAATATTTTTATTTTTTATGTTAAAATTTATTAATGGGAAAATTTAATCGCATCAATTGGTACTAAATACTAAAATGTAAATTTTATGATTTCCGAATTGAATATAGGATTACAGGTAGTGGGATGTTATTGAATGTATAATAGGTCAATTTCGATATCTTTTGGGATTTAGATTTTTTTATGTGGGGTTATTTTAAGATTTATCGATACCTCCATATTTCTATAAGAATAATGATGATCTATGTTTTAACGTCTTAAAAACCTATATTTTGGTATAATGTAATGAGATCATTATGTGATTCATGACACATTATGCTACATTTTATTAGGTTGATGTATAGGTAACACATTGGTTAGATGTGAATAATGCATTGAAATTTTGGGGAATTAATATTTATGTCAATTAAAACCTTTTGGGTTTAAATGATCATTTATATTTATGTAATAGTGGGAAAATAATGTTCATCTCATTTATAACCACAATATTGAATAGTAATTTTTTTGCTATCTTTTTTATGATATTTTAAAAAATGATATCTAAATATTTTTTGTCTTCAAATATGAAATTTATGTGACAATTTTTTTTAAACTCTTTTTTATATTTATTATATTTTGTAATTATTTAGTTGGAACATTGGGAATTACTATTGAATTTTGATGGGTGTCGTATGCCATCAATGTTAACACATTTTGAGAATTATCTTACCTAGTGATAACCATTTTGGTTTTTGTTAATGTATAGAAAAATAGAAATACATTGTCATAGATTTTATGTTAATGTGGTCTTTAATGGTAATTTTTTTGCTTCATGAATAAATAATTCATCATAAATGGAGATCAATTTGAGAAAAAAGGTGATATTGTGGTGGAAATGGACAAAATGTAAAAATTAAAATTATATAGTATGAATATTATCTTTATGTACATAGTCTTAATGGAAAATAATTCCTAATCTCATAGAAAACAATCGTGGAACAAAAATATTATCATAATAAAATAATATCTGATAGATAATATTGTCTAATAAGTCAACTCCAATTTATAGTTTTGAAACCCTAAAAAATTCTTTGATCATTCATTTTTTATGAGAAATATGCTCAATCACTATTTATATTTATTTATAATTTTCTTCAATTAACACCTATGTTATCCAATTTATAATCATATTTAGGTTTTATTTAATATGTCAATTTTATATCTTTTATAATTTTACGATTTTGCCTTATTATCCATTTTTATGATGTCTGTTTCCAAATAAAATTATTTTTAAATGTTCATGCTATTATTAATTATATAACTATGATATTGTGAGGATTCAATTTATTAAATGGAGAGTATGTAGCACCCTCATATTATAAAATAATAAAAATATGTTTGTTAGAAAAACTGACTTCGAACACTGAGTATAGGAGAGAATTTAACAACTTGAAACATAATGATATATTTCATTTTAAGCTAATATATTCAATTCAATATCGTGAAGTACACTCATCCCTGAGATATTTGTATTCATTATTGTATACAACATGAAACATCATGATTAAATGACTCATTATATATTAAACCATAATAACATTCAAATTAAACTGGTAGGTATGAATGGTATTAACTATATTATGAAATATATATAAATATATGTTTAGTAAATAATCTATAATATTTTTATCAAAGTAATTTTATTCTTCAAAAATATGTTTCCATAATAAATATTCTTTCTTCAATGATATTGTTTCCTGAAAAATATGTTTTTGATGGTGAATATTGGTTCAAATTCATTCATATGAATGATATAATTATATAGTTTCCAATTTTAGTAAAAAAATTAGGATTTTTTGATTTGGACGGTTAAATGATTAATATGGGAAAACACATTACATATAAATCAGATATCATAATTGAGGATATTGTAATTAAAAGGGTATGATAACTTGATTGTAACATTTTATTTTTATACCAAATCAATTAATAATATTTAATTATGAATATAAAAAATCATAATAAAAATACCAAAGATTCTAGAGTAAATAATAATAAAAAACAAATCATTTTCCATGAGAACATATCATTATAAAAATATATTAGCCTCAGGCATACACATAATCATGGATAATCATTTCCCTAGACAATGATTGGTTCCAAAACCATCATATATGACATGTTACACTCATAATTCAATCTCTTGTATTATCAAGATTCCCACCAAAGCCTGTCAAATTTGATGGATTCTATAAATGAACTAGGTTCACTCCCCAATCATGTAAATAATAACTCACGATATATCAATTCTTACTTAATTAAATAGAGGGAAATATATTTTTTATAAAAACCATCACATAACAAGAAATATACATATATGTTCAATAATATAAAATACATTCATAAATATATCATATCAATTACCATGGAATGAAAGTTGGTCTAATAAAACATAAATCATCTTATCATAGAATAACACATATAAAAGAAAATCATTACATTGAATCAACCATAAATCACCAAAATCCATAAGTAGTATATATTAGGATTGTATCATAAGAGAAAATTATTATTATAATAATACTTAAATATAGTGCACGTTTATGGAAAATCTCTTTTAATAGAATTTTAATGTTTCATTAAAAACATAGAAAATAACCCTTTCATTTAGAGTATTTGAAAAGTAATAATTGCAATAATATTATGAAGAAATATATATTAAAAAATTTGAATTATTATAATTATGTTTTAAATGTAATTAATAATAATGATGGATGTAAAATAATTTCATGGAGAAATCCTTAAAAATTGTTCTACTCAAACCACTTCTAAAGAGAACTAAAAAAATAAAAATAAATTTAATTAAAATTATTTATTATTTATTAAAAAAATAATTAGATAATATAATTTAAAAATCATGAAATTATTATAATGAACCTGAAATTGAATGATAAATTTTCTACCAAATAAAAAACCTGTACATTTTTTTTGAATAAAAATCTCTCATTTACATTGAATATCAAACAGAAAAAATATAATCTTAAATCATAATCTCATGTATAATTGTTTGATAAAATTATTTGCTTTTTAAGATTACATGATCCATTCAATTTTACATTTTGTAAATTCATTATACACATTCTAGAAATGAAATGGAATTATGACATAAACCTTTAACTATTATATGAAATTATTTATATTTTCACTAACATGATGCATAATTAATTTGAAATTACTATAAATATATAAAAAACCATATTTATATATAAAATAAAATTTATCATTTACTTACAGAATCTTATGACCTTTTAATTAAACATATATTTTAAATCACTATTTCATGTGATAAATGTTTCAATTTTCATAAGAATTTGACTTTTCTAAATCTAGTACTTTATCCATGATCATGGTAGCAACATGAAACTGTTTTTTATCACGTAATAATTATAATATTATTACATAATAGCACCAATAATAAAAAATATTTAATCTCTCAGGTTTTAGTCTTTATATCATCACTCATGTTGGTTGTAAAACCAAAATAAAAAAGAGTGTTTCATAAGTAAGAAGTGATGAAGAAAATTCTATATTTTAATATAAATAATAATTTTTTTATTAATATGTAATAAATTATTATATATATTTTTATATTAATAAAAAATAACATTAGAACCATTCATAAAATTGGGATATTTAAAATGATATATATCTCTCATGGAGAAAGTAGTTCATTCGTAAAGAACAATGCCACAGACATCTTCTAATGACAAATAATAAATGAAATTTTCAAATATTTTATCTTTTGAAAATAATTATATATCATATAATATATATATATATATATATTCGATAAATTGATAAGTATATCTTTCCATGATAGGTAATGATTTAATATATATCGAATAGCTTTATTAATGTGGTAGTTTATACTTATACACATGAAATAATTTTCATTTTCCATTTTCTTGAAATGTACTATAAAATAGTTACACCAAAATTACAATAACATATCAGTATATTGGTGAAAATAGATTCATTAGGTTGTAATGTATAATTTTTTTGAGGATTTATAATAAGAAGAAACATTAAAATCATTAGGTATGACAATTAGGTCTTCATTGAGAGACAATCATTATGTCACAATTTTTTGAAGGTGATGCCTTGGCCCAAAACGAACAAAGAACAAATGTTATAAAAATAAATATTACAATAGTCTAAAAGTAGGATCATATTATATTATTTTTCATGAATGAAAATAAGTGTAGTGGGAAGGTCCTCAAACAAATTAATGTCGTGATTTAGTCCCATGTTGTCAAGACTATGTGAAACTATGTCTGCTTATTCGTAAACATGTGTGATGATGTAGTTAGTATCATTAGGTGAACGGGAGCATTCCATTCAATGGGTTGTAATAGGAAAAGAAAGGTGAATTATTCCATTCCAAGTATCTTATGAGATAGTCATCAAGTCACATGGAATCCAAATGTTATTCCAACCAATGATCTAGGAAAATACAATAGCATGTATCAAACCTAGTATCACATCTTCAAGGGAGGAGGCAGTGCCACATTTACCCATGAATCATCCAAGTATCTAACCGAGGTGATTCTTGAAAATATAACCACACCCTGAAGGTCCCAGATTTTTTAGAGGTTCCACTAATATTGTTATTTATCCACCAGGGTAGGGGTCTCTACAGAACACATCATGTGTGCGATGAGGCTAATAGAAATTTCCCTTAATCCGTAGATGCCTCAGGATACCAAATTCATTCATAGTGTGGGAGAAATTTCCCTTTTGAATCGATGCATCTTCATGTTTGGCAATGAGGATCTTCATCTAACCTGCATTTTGATTAAATGAGTAATTTTTATGAATAATAGCATTACGATAATACCAAATTACATGGTGGATCTCAAAAACCATAGCATGGAAGAGGTTCTTAATTTGGTGAGAGTCTTCCATTTTTTCACAGTTTTTATGTTAGTCTTTAACAAAGTCAATAATCCACTATATTCCATTAAAATGTGTCAATAATATTGTTTCAAATAGCAGATGTTGTAGCAAAAGATAGAGTGAAGTTGTTAGATTCTTATATGTGTTGATTACATATGTTTCAAATAGAACAGAGCCAAATGCCAAAATATTATAAGAAAATGTTATTGGGAACTCTATTATGAGAATGATTCCATAATAGGTTGAATCTCAAAAGTTTTATACAGGTTTTGTTGAATTTGTTTGACCAACTTTAGTCCCTTTCAATGTTATAGAATTAATTATTGTAGAAATGTTTTGAGTTAATCATACCATTGTGACCAGGTGACCATGATAAGAAATAAGTAGTATGAATGAAAGAGTATTTATCCATGATGTAAAAAAGTGTATCAAGAAGGTGTTCATGTTGAGAGTTTAAAATGTATCTTATAGAGTTTTTTGTATTATCATGGGTTTGATCAAGAGGTATCATTGAAATTAAAGGCATTCAATTCTGGTTATCCAAACAATATTTCATAAAGGTGTCTCTGGAGACCATCCATCTAGAGTTATTTATAATATTCATTAAGGATTATTTGATGGAAGGCCAGCTATATGAGTTAATTAAGTTAGAATTTTAAATTTTAAGTAACTCATTAAACCTACTTTTGAGAAATGTAATTGCTTAAGAAGTGTTTATAAAAAGGATCCATGTGATTTTTTCATGAAAGTATTCATTTAAGTATTTTTATATTTTTTATACCAATACCAACATTTTCAATGGTCTTGCAGCAAGTTGACCATGGAACTGTCACAAGTTTCTTTCTAAAATGATATTAGTCTAGATAATGATCGTTATGGCAGTGTTAATTTCATTAATGAGGCCAACAAGAAATTTATAGAAAATCATGTAATAAACCATATTTGAGGCAATAGTTGTTTAAAAAAGGTGTGTCCTACCGGTCATAGAGAGAGATATTCCTTTCCATGAAGATAACTAATTTAGAACATAGTAAACAATAGTCTCAAAGTGACAATATTTGGGTCTACCTCAAAATATGTGAACACCAAGATAAGTAAAATGGAGCATACCGTCTGTCAGACCTAGGTCACCGATAATTTTACATTTTTTACTGGGAGGGGAATTCTCCCCAAATAACATGCAAGATTTTTTCCCACTAATTGTTTAACCAGAAACCTATTTATATTGTGAGAGCTCATTTATGAGGTTAATAATTTTTATATTATCTTCATAAAGAAAAATAATGATTTCGTCAGCAAAATAAAAGATGAGTAGGATCATTCATGTTCCTCGAGACATATATGGGATTTAGTTTGTTCTGGTCCCCCATACGGTTGATCAGATGACTGAGGTAGTCTTATAATATAAATAAGAGAATGGATGATGGGGGGTCACCTTTCCTGACACCTTCGGTACATTTAAAAAATCCCTTATGTGATCTGTTAATCAGGATGGAGATAGACACCAACATGAATACGGTTCTGATTACAGGGATAAAGAGGTGTCAAACTAATAACCTTGAAGGATTTTGAAGATAAAACTCATATCCATGGTGTTAAAATCTTTTCTAATGTCATGTTTAATATCTATGTTTCCTATCATGTTGGTTTTATTCAAATTATTGATACACTCATGGGAAATCCAAATACAGTCTTGAATGGATCTTCCCATTATAAAAACAAATTGGTTCCCGGAGACAATATTATTTTTGAGAGTGGAATGTCTATTGTTAAATATTTTTTTGATAATTTTAAAAAGTGTGTTGACAAGAGAAATGGGTCTAAGAAGATGAATCTCATAGGCATTATCCATATTCGAAATCAAGATGAGAAATTGTGCATTCAAAGCATGACGAATCTATATATATTTCATTATTTGGTATATTTAATATATAAATATCAATCCAACTTCTATTATATACACATCACATTATATAAAAATAATTCACAGTATATTTAATGTTGGTGTTTCCTAAAAATATATATATATATATATATATATATGAAATAAACTTTTTAGAAATATAAATATATCATAAAATACCAAGGTGAAACATTATCAAAACATATAGTAATTTCACTATCAAAATTTTTCAATAAACTAAAAATTACTAAGGAAACATCAAAATTATTCAATCCACCTATTATCATTTAGATTCATCAAATTTATGGTTTAACTATAAATAATAGAATGGTTATTTATATCGTTCATCATGATATTCAATGAAAAATAATGAATCTATACAGGTTCTCATCCATACGAAGGATCATTCTATATTTGAATTATATCTCACATATGTCGATGTGAGAGATCAAATATATATATTGGTAAGATATATACAAGGGACAGCTTATTAACTAGATAGATATTTATGGGATGCACCAAATGATAAGGAAACACCCAAATAAAAAGATTAATTTTAAAGGCATGATAAATATAAAAGGTTTTGTATTAACATATTTTTAAATCCCATAAAAATTATCATTAGATATTTTTTTAGAATACCATATAACCTATTTAAATCTTTATATGCCGATGAATGTTGGAAACTGAACTTTTTTTATCAAATATGATTTTTACTAATGTGTTTCTGAATAGTGATAATCATTTATTCTATTTCACTATCTATGATAATTAATAATATATAGGACATTCTCCCAATATATATTTCAGTGTTTAAATGGTACTCTAAAATTGTCCACCTATGGGGGGATGATATGAGGTGTTACATTTCAACTCAACGTTCAAATCCGGATGAAGTCATATATATGAATTCTAGGTAATCCTTGGATGAAGATCAGATATAATTAAATATTTTACTGTATAAAACATCCCCACATCCATATAAAATTTCATATAAATATGCATAGGAGAAAAAATATTATGATATTTAAATGAGATGATATGACTATATATAGGGATAAACAACAACCAAAATAACATTATTCCTTTTAGTTCTTTTGAGGACTTTGATAATGATGTACACAGAAACAATTTCCAATTTTTATTCTTTTGTGGATAATTTTTTTAGAATCATCATTAGACTTCTTGTATCACCCTTAACATGGTGACTTTTTAGAAATCATTATTTATACTATGTGGAATCCCTTTTCATGTATTCCCACCACTAATACGATTTCATATCTCAAAAAATCTTTGCACTTCAATGGTAAATAAATATTGATAAACTAAGAGCTTTATCCAAATAGTTTATCTTTATATTTTTTATTAATAGGACGCATTATCATATTCTTAATATGACCATTACATCTCAATCATTTTTGAACAAAGGAACATTCATAGCCTTCTTTTATAGTTCAACATCTTCCTTTTAACCCTCTTTTACTCTCTCATTGATGGATGGTTTGATAGTCACCATATAATGATAAAATTTATCCACTTTTCACATCATTTAATGATCATTATAATAAAATTATATAAACATTTGATCTCATTATTAAGGTTAATATTACATATAGAAGGATATAATGTGTGTATCCTCCTTTTTTACCATCAATTAATGATATCTAGACCAGTGGAAAATTAGGGAAAATTAATGGCCTACTTGATATTAATTGATCCTGTAATCAAAATGGGATAGACGATACTAGTTCAATATAGGGAACCAATTATATTAATAATATTCTATGAAAAGAATCATTAACCATTATTTCTACAATTGAAGAATGTTCAAAAAAACCCCATGGTAATGTAATATGGAATATAAATACATTGTCAATATTTTATATGATTTTCTAATTTAATTTCTTCATCTAAATTCTGGGTATTCTATATACAATATTTAAAATAGGAGTATCATGATATATTATTTCTACTGAAAATTTTAAATCATGATTTGTGGGATAGATATTAAAATATTGAGGAAATAAAACCACATTTTCCACTAAAATAGGTATATCATTAATGTTCAGTATCCCAACTACCATTTGAGTTAACTATCTAAAATTAAAAATTATAATACACATATAATAGAAGTAAAATCCATTTATTTTCCATATACATCCTCAAAATTAAAAATGACTAAAGATATATTTTATTTATAATATTTCATTTCCCTTCATTAGAAATTGATATGTGCTGTATGTAAATAATAATTATCCATTCTTTATTTATTATCGTGTTTTACTAGTGTGAGAAAAATATTATTTTTAAGGAATATTCCATAAAAAGTTTATTTTAGAAGGGAAACAATAATGAGATTTAATAATTATATTACTAATAATTTTTTTGGAAACTAAGATTACAATCATTGAAGATATATAATCATATTTTTAAAGATTATTCTAGATATAAATAATTGATATCTCTATGTTAGAATATGTCCCTTAAGTCTATTGGTATACATATCGACACCTCAATGTTATTTTACTATATTTAATCTAACACGAAATCATTAAATCATACAGTACGTATTATAATACAATAATTTAATTGATAAATCACATAATATTGAAACTCATTCAATATTTTATACCTTTCATTTAAAATATATTATACATGGAAATTATGAACTAAAATCATCTGTAATTGTTTATAATAGAAAATTTTAATTAGCATGTACAAATACTCTATGTGTTTCCATAAGGGAGTGTATTCTTACATGGAAAAATTGTATATTTGTGTGATAAATTTAATAAAAACCCGAAAAATTAAGTTTTTTAATCTATACGTGAATCCATATTATTGTCATATCCACTATCCAGTACCCAAAAATTATTCTTTGTTATTATAAAACAAAAAATTATCTACATTACCAAAGCATGAGTATGTTACACTAAACCTAGATTAATCCAATCTTTTTCAATAATATTCTCTAATCATATTATCCAAATATAACTAGACCATTTTTTGATACAATATTGGATACCCCATATAAACATACTTAAATATTACATAATTTTAGAAAAATGGTTAATGGATCAACTAATAATAAATTATCAAGGATAATAATAGATTAATGTCATTTAAAACTATATATAAAATAAAAATGTTTCTTATATTCACTACAACATATCCCATATTGTTTTACCTCTTATTTTAAATCTAATACATTTTTCATAAATCCATTATTTACAATCTAGGGAAAATATAATCATAAAAAATGATGAGATAGATTCTCATAATGTGTATGTATATAAAATAGAAATCAATGAACATAATTGAGTAGAAGATGTGTATATGAGTTTTATAACATGATTATAAATTTTAAAGATAACAAAAAATCAATAAAATGTTATAAAACATGAATAATTAAATAGTTCATTATCACAAAAAATGTAATAGTTGGGAATTATAAATAATCAATTAATATCAATTAGAATATACTATAAGAATATGATATGGGTTTCTGGTATACACACAATTATAGAAAATCATTTACTTGGTCATGGATCCCTACCAAAAATATAATATTGTGTTAGGATTAATCTACAATCCATCATTTCCTTAGTTAAGGCTCAAACCCATCAATATCATACTAGAAGGAGTTCCATACTGAACTACATTTTGTCCCCATTCCTTTTTATACTGTCTCAAGAGATATCCATCCATACATAATGAATTGGAGGGATATATTATTTTAGTCCCACCCATATGATAATTAAAACAGTAAATATGTGTTCCAATATATCATTAGTCAATCGCCATGTCAATATATCAGTACCTGTGGAAGGAAAATTGGTTTTATAGACATTAATTAATTTCAATATACTATCACTCATTAAAAAAATATGTTTTCTTGAATGATCCATAAATTATCATAATCCATATATAGAATTAATGTGGATGGTATATCAATATCATTAACCATTGAATCATAAAAAAGTCATATTGTAAGTCAACATTAATGAATAATACCTATAAAAGATTAATTGAATAATTCATTGAAAATAGTGAAAATACCCAAGTGTTTTTGTATCATTAAAAGATTATAGTGAGTAATATTTTCTTTGAAAATAAACATTTAAATTATTAAAACAAACATCAATGTAAGAAATAATCATGATAATGGTAACTTTTGATTGAGAGGTATATATTAGAAATGATTCCTTTAACAGTTTTTGTGAAAATAATAAAATAAAAAATTATTAAATAATTTTAAAACAATATTTATAATCATTTCAATATAAATTTAAATATTCTTGCGAATATATTAAAAAATAATTTGGGTCATAAAATTTAATATTCAAGAAAGAAATTAAATGAGAACATACATCAAAGAAAATTGTTCTCAACCAAAGACGAAATAATGTATAATTTTTCTAAACACATGTTCCCATTAATTATATGAATCCTTGAATGGTAAATGGTATCATACAAATATATTTTTGATAATAAAATAAGATAAAAGATATATGGGGTATAATTGTTAACATCCACATAATATTTATTAAGGAAAATTTTGGATGACAGTATAAAAAAATCAGAATGTAATATAATCTCATACCTCAAAATTGACTTTGCTCTTATTACCAAATACATAATATATAATAAATTACAACATTTTTTATATCTATTAATGAATGGTATTTATATTTATAATACTAATTTATTATTTACTAACGACATTATTTCACTATTTTATAGAAAAAATATATATTAAAATCATTGTACTAGGTTATAATAGTTTCTTTTTTCATGCATGTTTCATTTTAGAGGATCCAAGACATACGAATTTATCATTGTTATGTAATATAAATAATATACATAATTTAATATATATAATTTTATGTCCCAACATGAGAATTATTTAATATTTCATAATAATTAAAGTCAAAAAGATTATAAAAGTTGTCATATTAGTATTAAAGAAAATCAATGTGGGTTTTATAAGGTAAAATGAGTAATAATGTACTGTTTTATAATAATAATTTTACATTAAAGAAATTTTATTAAAGTAATAATATTAATAAATATTTAATATATAAAATTATCGATATTTTGTTAGAGGTTGATTTTGAAAATTAAATATATCGCTTATGGAGACGGTAGCATGTGCGTACACATGAACAACACAAATGTCTTATAATGACAAAAATAAAAATAAATAACATAATATTTTATAATTATAGAGTCATTTTAATATCATAAAAAAATCAATAAATTCGTCATTATATGCAGCTATGAGAGGTAATGATGGAATATAAATCATATTAATAGGTGTGGTGATAGTCCGAACATATGAATAAGTGATATTTTTTAATTATCATCTTATATAAAATATGTTAAAATGGTTTTATAACTTATATTTAATATTTATTATTATTAATAAATTGTTATAGAATGGATAAAAATCTTTTATTTTTTTAAAAGAACTATATATCATCGTTAGAGTATGTTAAACTGGTTACATCATCATTAAATGGCCTCCATTCTTATATATCGTAATCCATTATTGGATGGTCTTATAGTTTCACTAAGATAATAGAAAATCACTGATGTATTATTTGGGGTTTTTACGGTGACTCTCGGTTGAGTTGGACATCTCAATGTTTTTGAATAACGGTGGAGAGTAGTTTTCCATTTATATGTTAGGGTAGAAATACAAGGAATTACTTAATTTATTTCTCAATATAAAGTCACATTAAATTATTGGTTGCCCAAAATGTACAATTAATTTTTTAAATATAATATATTGTTTAAATATGTTAATCCTATAATATTTATAAAAGTTAATGCTCCATTTTTTTATATATTTTCTACTATAAACCCATGGTATTCCCCTCTATAACCACATATTTTTTTCTACATTTTCTATAAGTGATTTAATAAAATAATGTGTACTTATTAATAATATTTTTCACCTTGATTCCTAATATGGTATGCATTTATTTAGTATAAATTATTGTAATCAGAATAAATTAATTTCAAAATATAAGCCCAAAATTCATTGAAAACCATTTTTTATAAAAAAAGAAATTTTAGAAGAATACTGAGTTAAATTTCATTATTTTTATTTTAAAAATTTTGGAATATTTTTTAATCATCAGATTTAAGATATTATTATAATATTTCATTTACATCATTAATCATGTATTTTAAAATTTATTTTCTTTAAATATGGAAAAAAAGAAATTAAAAAAAATAACTCTTTCTCATTAGATTGAATTTACCTTTTTTTGAAACAATTATATATATAAATAATAAATTATTATCATACATGAAGAATAATTATTTTTATTTTTTTTAATAGGGATGAATATATATATTTATTATTTATAAATAAAAATCAAAATGAAAAAAAATTAGAACAAATTACATTTTAGAAAATATATAATTTCATTTATGTTTAATGAAAATTGAATAGGAATTATTAAATATATTTGATTAATGTAATGATTATATAGATATATATATATATATTATAATTTGGTTGATTATATTCAAACACCTTTTCAAAATGTATAGGCGATGATTTTAACAATAAATTTTTATGTTTCAATAATGTATCATGTTTCATTTAAACTTATGGGTGCATTTTATATATAAAATAAAATAAAATAATATTTATTTAAAAATTAATATATAATAAAATATCTGGTGTCACAGTAACCACAAATATCTAAGACTTATTTTGAGTCTATCAATTTTCCTTGGTTGTGTTTAAAAAAAGTGCAATGAAAATGTATATGGAGATTTTTTGGTGGTAAAATAATGTGGAACAAATGATTTGTAATATCATAGCATAAAATAGGTGAATGTTGAATCAAATATATTAGATAGTAAAAAATATTTACTTTGAATACTTAAAATGACTAAGAAAATGTTCATTCGATTTATGAGTTTATTTCAACCAAGATATCGATATCTCACAAATATAATATAAAAAATATGGTCGGTTGTGATGAATCATTAAAAAAAATTACTATATATTCTACCTGATTTATGATGAATTAAATAAATACTTAAATAACAATTTTACTAATTTTTAGTATTTTATTATTTTATAGAATTCTGAGAAGATTACCTATTCAATGGGATAAATAATCATATATCAAGATTCTTATCATATGTTAATTGAAAATGAAATCTATTTTTTGAGGCTGAAGGTAATGAAATAATTTATAAATTGTTCTATAGAATTATGATTGGAATTGGATAGAAATAAAAATTTCAGAAAGAACCAATGTAGATGTGGTGTCTCATAAATAAATAGTCATTTTAGGAATAGAATATCACATCAGATGAAATATCAATATACAATGATTAGTTGATCTAGGGGAGTAGTTAAATGTTATGTTGTTTCATTATAAAACCTTTTGATTGGAGAAATTATGATTAATTTGAGGATTATATAATGATGTATTGTATATGAATATACAGTGGTGAACATGATAGTGATCATGATTGAATATATTTTTGTTAATATCTTTTGATATGTGTGTATTTATAACATGGGATGAAAACCCAATAGAACTATTTGAGATGACTTATTATTGTACAAATAATGTATTTGTTAACACCATGTGACAATAATGAAACACATACTCAATTAAATAGAGGGAAAGAATTATTTTTACAATATATTTTTAAATACACTGAAATTTCAAGGAAATTTTTTTCTTAAGTTCTTTAGAATTTTTCGAGTCCATAGTTTCTGACGGCACCTGTTTCCGAGCCCCGGTGTGCCCGGAATCAATTTCTGATTTTTTGATTAGGTACGTTCAGAAAACGTAAGTGTGAGTTTTTCAATATTTTGAACCTGTGCTCGGAATTGAAATCTGAGGACACTAATGAACTCGCATTGCCGATATTCACTTACGGGGACTTTCTACCGCAGTTGCATTTTGTACAGATTGAAAGTTAATTTTGGGGATTCGTATCCAATTAAAGATAATGTTTGCACAATTTATTTTAGTGGTGGTTATTTTCTTCCAAATAGGAGTTGAAGGTGGGGCCCACACCCCACATAACCTCCCCTGGGAGGATAAGAGTGGTGGGGCCCACACAATCCCTAACCTTTCAGCTCCCCATTAACTCCCCTTTATCTCCCCTTAATTAATTTTCCAGCTTTTCCTTCAATTATGGTGGGGCCTCTCCACCTCCCACTTGTTGTCATTAATATGAAAACACCTTGAATTAATTATTTGAACTCCACAAATTAATTAATTAATTTAAGTGTTTGAATTTTGAAAAACACGCGGGAATAAAATAATAGCCTATGTTATTAATTTTATTGGCACTTGTTGTGTCGGGGAGGCTCTGGAAAATTAGAAGAATAGAGTTCTTCTCTCGATGAAGAACATCGTTATTACAGGAAGAAGATCTCTGAAGAAGAACACGAAGAACTTCTCCAATGATGCACCAACTTCGGACGCACCCCGATGTCAACAGAATCAATGTCCGTATTCCGCGACGCCCGACCTCCACAATTCTCGTCTTCTGCGGCTCGTTGACGTGCACCGTTCTTGAAATCGGGGTATTGGTTTTTTATAATTTTAAGTAAATAATTTGTACCCAGTTATTCGTTTAATTTCATGGATTATCATCAGCCATCAACTATCTCTTAAGGCGGAGGACGCGGGATGAACGAGCACGGACCGCCGACCCTCCATTGATCCTTGTGTTTATTCACGATGGAGGCGGTGATAGAAAAGGTGGGGACAACAGAGGGCGGAGGTGGAAACGGTGGCCACGAACCGGCCTGTTAGAGGACCACGACACCGAGTGCTGTGTGGTTGGAGGTGACCGTGGCCCGCATATGCAGGCCGCTCGGCCGAGGAAGAACTGGTCGGTCCCACGACCCCTCGGGCTGTAAGAACCGGCCGGCTAGAGAACGGCGGTGCCTAATGGTTCCGTGCTGCGGAGAAACGCGACCCGCGCTTCCTTGGGCCGCTTCGGCAGGTGGACAGGCTGACTGACGGCTGGTCGAGTAGAAGAAGGCTGAAGCACCCAAAGGTGCAGTGTGTGAGAATAGTAGCTCGCATGTGCGGGCCGCTCACGTCGGAGAAGACCGGCCGACTTCGTCCGGTCGGACAGGAGGGGCGGCCCCGCTCGGCTCTGCTGTTTCGGAACACCGAGGGGCCCCGCCCCCAATCTGCTTGGTCGGCCCCGGCCGGGCCACGCCAGTCGGGCCGACCCATTTGCCGGGTCGGACCCACGGAGCAAGGACGGGCCGACCCGCCAGCCCACCGGGCTTGACAGGCCGGGCCCCTTTCGCTTAACTGCAACTAGCTACATGACCTTGCGTCCGATCGAGGCATCATCTATGGCACTGGGACCCTTACGACGAGGCGGTCCTTTTGCGATAATCTAAGTGATTTTTGGACAACTTTGGAAAATGGCTGGGTTTGGAACGAGTGTAATTCCATCCGTGCCCTAGGAATTGAAAATCCAATAACTCTCAGACCGGGCGTCTGATTGATGCGCCATCTATTGTGTTGGGTTCCTTTTGATGAGATGGAACGTTGGGATACGTAAAATCTGGACTTCGTGATAGTTGATGTATCAACCCCCTTGGATCGAGAAGCAGACCCTCCTGGAATCGAGCGTGCTGTGTGCGGGAACCCTAGAGCTAGCTGCATCTGCGACAATTACTATACTGGAATCCTTCGTGGGTTCGAAAGCGATGACTAATCTTATTTTATATTATATGGTGTAGGAAGTTTACAGTGATGACTACTGTTCTTGTATCCTATGTGGTTCTAGCAGTTTATAGTGATGACTATTGTTCATGTATCTTTTGTGGGTCCTCCAGTTTGACCTATGTACTTGTATCTTGTGTGGGTCCGACATAGTAGCTAGTCTTGTATCCTGTGTGGGTCCTACACCTGAGCTGGTCTTGTATCCTATGTGGGTCCGACAGCTTAGTTGAATCAGTGACTACATATGATCATCTCAATCGCTATATTAAAGATGTATACATGTGTGAGCTTAGTCTTGACTTTCAATAATTATCATCGATGTGACTGACATTACTTTCCTATGTGGACTGGGATGTTCTTGGGCTTGATATTTGGAGCTGAAATATGGTTGATAACTTAGGTGTATGTATGGGAATATAGCAAATCATGGTTGGTTGATACATTGTGTTGTATATTTCTTTGTTTTCTTATCCTTAGTGGATATTTGAGACCTCTCAAGTCTCGGGGTCCCTACTGAATATCATTATACTCAATCCTGCACAGGCTATGCCTGCACCTCCTTGTGGTGGATGGAGACGATGGATAGCGCTGACGGAGGCCGAGAGTGATCCAGGTCCGGACGGTACCCGGAGGTGGACCACACACCAAGACGGTGCACATAGCGGACTGATAGATTTAGAGGGAAGAGGTGGACGTATGTACCTACGCTTCAGGTAGGATACTCGGCGGATGTTCTAGGAGCTGTATGTTTTAGCTATTGTCCCTTATTCAGTTGTACTTGCTTTCCGTTGTACATGTACTTTACTGTTGGGCTTGTATTTCCGCCCCCTTTACTTTTGGAACTACTTTCTATATATAGTATTCACTTAGTTTTTACTTCCTGTTGCGTACTCTGTTGTGTTTATTTACTTTTATAATGGAAATGTCTTCACATCTTAGGGATTTATGCCTTTGATGCTAGTCGCCAGCCCCTGGCCTATGGAAGGCGGGCTTGGGGTAGTCACGGCACGTGCCCTGAGGACGGGTCATAAAAAATTAGTATCAGAGTTGTCGGTTGTACCGCATAACATAGGACTCTGATCTATATTACTGTGAAGCAATAGTTTTAAGAGTATTAATTGTGGTTTTTAATCCAGGGAGTCTAGTGTTGGTGCGATGACCGACATATCCATACAACAGGACCCAGACTTCTGATATTTGACTCAGTGCATGGAAACACTAATTGCATGTGTGTTTCAAGAGTTTTCTTTGTGGTCACTTTGAGTCATCTCAATAGGTATTAAATTTTGACAGTGGTGCACCTATTCCTTATCAAGATGGAACTGTGAAGATAGCCAGCTAGGGTTCCTAAGAGAGAGTACACGATGACAACCCACTGAGCGACGAGGCTTCGGTGCAGGTCCATCTTACTATGTTGGTACCTTCAGGTGGTGTACCAGCAACACGACCACCCATTAGGAAGCAGATGCCACCATCTATACTAGCATATGGCGCATGCCGATAAAGCGTGATGCATGAGTTCTAGTAGTAGAGGACTTGATAGAGGCGATTACTAGAGTTTTCCGCCTAGTTCAGACACTAGGGAGCAGATGTTGCACTTAGCTACTAATCTCTTTCAGCGAGTGACCATGAGGATGGTCTACCTAATGATGATGTTTCGGTACTTGGATCGTTTTCCCAGATGGTATATTTGGGCAGTGTGACAACTATATCACTACCCTTCGGTCAACAGACAGTACCGGCAGTATCGGTAGAGGACACTTGTAGGCTTAGTTCCTTACATGTGTTTCAGCATCGGTTATCCCTCATGTTCTGAGGCGAGCCTGACCCACAGGCGGGTGAGGACAATCATGAGGAGGTGGCTAAGTGTTTTCTAAATCTTATACAGATTTGGCAGGATGACGTGTCTGTAGTTGGGTATTCATCGTGGAATATCGAACTTTCCTGGTAATCGATGAATACAATGAAAACAGTTTTTTAGATATCAAAACTCCGAGAGAGGTGTGTTTGAGGACATATGAGATAGTACTTTTTCCTCAATGCATTATTACTTATGTTAGGGTGATAGAGAAAACCTTTGTGGTCGAATGTTCATTGGCTGAGCGGATACAGTCAGTGAATGTTAACAGTTGGAAAGAATGAAACTGGCATCAGTCAATGAGAGTTTAGTGCGTAAAATGTTTCAAGAAGATAAAGTGTTAAGGACAGATGAATCTGCACGGCAATAGACGTGGAATCAGAGCTAGGAGAGCAGCACGATGTGGTGAACATTTCGACATGTTACAACCACCCGCCTTTGTAGTTCCCACTAGGCTCATAGAGATGGAGTGCAAGGGAAGAGAGTAGCTACATGCGGTCAAAGAGTGTGACATGAGGGCTCTATGAATTTTTTGAGATACAGTCTGTGACTACAACTAGCTTCCGTATCAATAGACATAGGTACCAATCATTACTTTCTTCCATGAATATTGTACAAGACCTAGAGTTTGTGGTTAAACTGTTGACTTGACCCTCACGCCTGCATATAACTTTGGGAGGATACTCGATAATCACACTTACACCGATGGAGTGATTTGACCCTTGAGGAGAGAGTTTTGGTTGGAACCTCTTGGTGGCAGCGTCAAGGCCTTCTGACGTTATTTTGGGTATAGACTAGTCAACGAAAATTCATACACAGATTCAATGTATAAGGAAAAAAAGGTTGTGGTTTAACTACAATGCTAGGATGGGGTTTCCCTTGGCTGGAGAAATGGAAAACCCAGGAAAAACAGGATGAAATCATGCATAAGAGGGCGTAGTCAATCAATTTGGAGTCAGCCAGACATACCTTTGTGCCAAATTTCTCCAGAGTTGCAGCACCACTATCAGCTTTGAAAAATAAGGGGCAAACCTTCCTATAGTCAGAGAGATTCCAATAGATCTTTGAGGAACTGAGGAAGAGGTTGACTAGTGCACCTATCTTGAGGCTACCAGAGGAGGTCCTTGGGTACGTGGTTTACTGCGATGCATTAGGTACCGGAATCAGGTGTGTCCTGATGCATGAGTGAGCAGTGATCACATATGGTTCTCGGCAGATGAGACGATGATGATGGATTGAGTTCCTCCAGAACTCTGACTTCGAGATAGATTGTACTCCTAGGAAGGGGAATGTTGTAGCAGATGCTCTCAGCTGTAGATCAGACATTCATCTGCTAGGAGATGTGACAGAGTAGCTAGCCATGTTACAGATATCATTTGTGAATAGAGATGGAGGATACTTTTTTTAGTCTCTCACATTCACTCCTCTAATTCTTCAGCGAGTCAGAGAGGAAAAACATGGGGATGCTGACTGTGAGACGCAACGTTCTCAGATATCCATAGAGCAGGTGCCAGATGGATTTTCTGAAGGAGGGGAGCACGTCAATCTCTTTAGGGGACGTACCATGGTACCTGTTTCACTACAGGAGTATGTGCTGAGGGAGTTTCACACTTTCCCTCTAGCGGTATATCCAGGAGTGGCGAAGATGTATCAGGACCTCAGACATCAGCACTGGTGGCTGGGTATGAAGAAGGTTGTAGCATAGTTCATTTCATGATGCCCCACTTGTCATCAAGTGAAGGCGAAGCACCAGGTACTAGCAGGCTTGGTACAGCCCTTAGAGGTCCAAGAGTGAAAGTGGGATGTGATATACATAGATTTTTGATGGGGATTCCAAGTACATCCAGATGACCCGAATCTATCTGGGTGATCGTCGACTGACTCACCATGTCATCCCACTTCTTACCGATCAGAGAGATGGGCTTAGAAGAGATCTTGGGATGCCTCTATATTCATGAGATCATATGATTTCATGCTGTGCCATTGACTATTGTCTCCGATCAAGTTGCTAATTTCACTTTCCGGCTATGGAAGGGGTTACATAAGGGTTTTGGGACGCAACGTCATTTGAGCACTGCCTTCCATCCTCAGACGGATGGTCCGACTGAGAGGACAATTCATACTCTCAAGGACTTTCTATATTCATGTGTCCATGATTTTGGTCACAGTTGGGAGGATCACTTACCCTTGGTGGAGTATGCGTTGAACAACAGCTACAACTCCAACATCGGGACGACACCATACGAGGCAATATATGGGAGAACCTGAATATCACCTTTGTGCTGGACTGACCCTGGGGAGTCAGAACATATAGTACTAGAGATAGTTTAGTCTACGAAAGAGAATGTGCAGATCATCCAGGAGCAGATGAAGACTTCAAAGAGCAGACATAAGTCTTATGCTGATAAGAGACGAAGATCACTGGAGTATGATGATGGTGACCACGTCATCCTACATGTATCACTTTGAAGAGGTCTATGTAGATTTAGCCGTGGTGGAAAGTTATCTCCACATTTCATCGGACCATTTCATGTCTTCAGCAGGGTAGGCGAGATGGCTTACCGCCTGGAACTTCCACCTCAGTTTCACCGAGTGCATGACATATTCCACGTGTCTCAACTAAGGAGATACGTGCATGACCCGTCTGACATCGTCGACCACGGGGAGTTGGACATCGATGACATGGATAAATTCGTGGAGGTTCCAGTAGAGATAGAGGATCGACAAGACTGGGTCCTTCGTAGATGGTCAATTCCTCTGGTTCACGTTCGCTGGCAGCACAAGAACCTCGAGGGGACCACATGGGAGCGGGAGTCTCAGATGTGTGCTCAGTACCCCCAATTGTTTTCCTAGTGTATTTTGTATCATTATGGGGACATAAAGACCTGAGGTGGGGGTAATGTAAAGTCCTGTAATTTTAAAGCACGATTTTCTCTTAAATTATTTGGAATTTTTTGAGTCCGCAGTTTCTGACGGTGCCTGATTCTGAGGCCCGATGTGTCTGGAATCCATTTATAAATTTTTGTTCGGGTACGTTCCGTAAACCTACATTTGGGTTTTTCAATCTTTTGAACAGGTGCTTGGAATTGAAATCCAATAACACCGATGAACTCGCAGTGCCAGTATTTTCTTAAGGAGACTTTTACCGTAGTTTCATTTCATACAAATTGAATGTTAATATTAGGGATTCATAGAAAATTAAATAAAATTTCTGCTTGGACAATTTTATTATTAGTGGTTTTATTTGCCTCCCAAGATCAGTTGAAGGTGGGGCCCACACCCACATAACCTCCTACTGGAGGATAAGAGTGGTGGGGTCCACACGAGCCCTAACCATTCAACTCCCCATTAACTCCCATTTATCTCCCCTTAATTATTTTTCCACCTTTTCCTTTAATTATGGTGGAGCCACTCCACCTCCCACTTGTTGTCATTAATACGAAAACACCATGAATTAATTATTCGAACTCCACAAATTAATTAAATAATTTAACTCTTTGAATTTTGAAAAACATATGGGAATAAAATAATATCCTATGATTTTATTTTGATTAGAATTTGTTGTGTTGGGGAGGCTCTAGAGAATTAGAAGAATAGAGTTCTTCTCTTGACGAAGAACACCATTCTTCGAAGAAGAACATCTCCAACGAAGAACATGAATAACTTCTCCAATGACACACCCTATTAGGATGCACCCCGACGACAATGGAATTGTCGTCCATATTCCAAGACGTCCGACCTCCGTGACACTCGTCTTCCACAACACGTTGACGTGCACCGTTCTTGAAATCATAGTAGTGGATTTCTATAATTTTATTTGAATAATTTGTACCCCTTTCATCGTTAAATTTATTCGATTATTTTTAGCCATCTGCTATCGCTTAACATGGAGGGTGCGGGCCGAACAAACACAGCCCGATGACCCTCCATTTATCTTTTTTTTATTCACGATGGAGGAGATGATGGAAAAGGTGGCGATGACCAAGGGCAGTGGAGAAAATGGTGACCGCATATCGGCCCGTTAGAGGACCGCAGAACCAAGTGTCGTGCAGGCGGAGGAGACCGCACCCCACATTAGAGGGCCGCTCGGCCGCAGAAGAACTGGCTGGTCCCTCGACCGGTCGGGCTAGAAGAACCGGCCGGCTAAACCCTTCCGGCTGGAGAATTGCAACACCTCCTGGCACCGCACTACGGATAACCACGTCCCTTGCTTCCATCGGCCTCTTTGGCTGGTGAACTGGCCGACAGACGACCGGCTGAGTTGAAGAAGTATGTGTCACCCGAAGGTGCTGCGTGGGAGAACAGCGGCCCTCCTGTGATGGGCGCTAGCGCCAGAGAAGACTGGACAGACAGAAGGGTTGGCGCCGCTCGACACCTCCATTTCGAAAAACTGGGGGTTGCGCCCCCGATCAGCTCAGCCAGCTGGCCGAGCCACGGCAAGCCGCGGGCCGGGCCGCACCCCACTCGGTCGGGCCGCGCCCCATCGGGCTAGGCCGCACTGAACTGGGTCGGGCCACGCCCCATCTGGTTGGGCCGACCCCTTAGCCGGGTTGGGCCAGCCCACGCCCAACTGGTCCAGGCCGAACCCTTAGCCGGGTCGGACCCACCGAGCCAGGACGGGCCGACCCACCGTGCCAGGACGTGCCGACCCGCCAGCCCACCGGGCTTGACGGGCCATGCCCATTTTACTTAAATGTGAATAGCTTCTTGACCGTGCGTCTGATCGACGCGCCATCTGTGGAACTGGGACCCTTATGACAAGGCAGGACTTTTTCAAGACTCTAAGTGAGTTTTGGACAACTTTTGAAAACTCCTAGGTTTGGAATCTGCGTAATTTCAACCGGGCCCCTAGAATGGAAAAGCCAATAACTCTCAAACTGGGCGTCTGATTGACGTGCTGTATGTTGCGTTGGGTTTCTTTTGATGGGACGGAACTTCGGGATACATCAACTCTGGACTTTGTGATAGTTGATGTATCGAACCCCTTGGCTCAAAGAGTGGATCCTCCCAGAATCGAGCGTGTTGTGTGTGACAACCCTAGAGCTGGCTGAGTCTGCGATGACTACTGTACTAGAATCCTCCAGGGATTCGACCGCAATGACTACTGTGCTTTTATCCTGTGTGGTTCTGGCAGTTTACAGCGAGGACTACTATTCTTGTATCTTGTGTAGGTCCGGTAGTTTACAAAGACAACTACTGTTATTGTATCCCGTGTCAGTCCGTCAGTTTACAGCGATGTCTATTGTTCTTGTATCTTATGTGGGTCTGACAGTTTGACCTTTGTACATGTATCTTGTGTGGGTCCGACAGAGTAGCTGTTCTTGTATCCTACGTGGGTCCAACAGCTTAGCTAGTCTTGTACCCTGTGTGGGTCTGATAACTTAGACGAATTAGTGACAAAATCTGATAATCTCTATAACTATATCAAAGATGTATACCTGTGTGAGCGGAGTCTTGACTTTCAATCATAATCATCGATGCGATTTACATTACATTCCTGTGTGGACTAGGATGTGCTTGGGCTCGAGAGTTGGAGCTGAATAGTGGTTGATTACTTATGAATATGTATGGGAATATACCTAAGTAGGGGTGGTTGATACTTTTTGTTGTATCTTTTTTCTTTTCCATATCATTAGTGGATATTGTCAGTCCCCGTGGGTCTCGAGGTCCTTACTGAGTATCGTTATACTCACCTCTGCACGGGCTATGGCTGCACCTCGTTGTGTTGGATGCAGATGACGAACAACATTGACGGAGGCCGAGAGTGGGCCAGGACCGGACGGTACCTGGAGGTGGACCACACGAAGAGACGATGCATGGAGCGGACCGATAGACGTGGAGTGCTGAGGTGGACATCTGTACCTACCCTTCAGGTGGGAGACTCGGCGAACGTTTTAGGAGCTACCCTTTTTATCCCTTGTCCCATTTTCAGTTGTACATGATTTCCATTGTACTTGTACTCTATTGTTGGGATTGTATTTCCTGCCCCTTTACATTTAGCTCTACTTTCTGTATACAGTATTCACTTAGTGTTTACTTCCTATTTCGTACTCTGTTGTGTTTTTTTACTTTTATAAAGGCAATGCCTTACCAGCATAGAGATTTATGCTTTTGGTGTTAGTTTCCATCCCCTGGCCTATGGAAGGCAGGCTTGGGGTAGTCACGACACGAGCCCCGAGGACGGGTCCTCACAAGAAGAATCATATTGTAGTTTTAATTTTTGTTACAGAATATTTATTTCGATGAATCTTAAGTAGTTGATATTGTTTTAAAACATTTCCAGAGAAGAAAAAATGTTTCACTATTCCAAGAATAAAATAGGCTCCCTCCACAATGGAATAGGCAAAATCATCATTTTCTATGAAATAATAATTCTAAAAAAATATAACACACCAGACCAAGTAAATTTTTCATTTCAAATTTGGGGATACGGTGGATAAAGAAATTATGGAGTCCTTGCACCATGGATTTTTGTACTCACCGTTTCCTTATCTGTCCATATATGGAGGAATAATATCCATTTCAAAGCAACATTTGTATATCAAATTAGAAGAGAGGATATATTAATGACATCACATTGTGAATTATGAGTATGTCAATGACTTGGATAATCATTTGGATTATTAATGATGATATAAATAAATTAATTATCTCTTTAAAAAAATATTCAATGTGATTGATAAGACATATCAAAATTGAGCCAAAATGTTTATTCGATGAATTCAGAAGATAATAAACCTATGGCGGTGTTGGTTAAGGAAATAAAATGGGCATATAGCTAGTATAATGCTCAGTGATGATTATGAAATATTGATAAAATATTTGACATACTAGATATATTTCATTTTAATAATTTATTTATATTATAATTGTTTGTTAAATTCGTTTTATATGTCATGGTTATCACTAATATTCATTATTTGAGTCATTCACTAATAAAAATAAATTATTAAGGCTTCTATTGAGGTGGTATCAGGTGATTCATCAACAATGTTAAAAATATTATTTACCAACTTTTATAAACCATCACAAAATTTAGTCTTTTTTCAAACCGTCAACTATATTCATCATGAACATTGTTTTTTTATGATCAACTATAGATCCAAGTAATAACTCGTAGTGTGAGAAATATTAATTTAATAGAAATAATATAGAATGTTAATATATGTAAATTTAAATTAATTAACCTCTAATCAATATTCATGAAACTCACTTCTACTAATAGAAAAGTTCAATATGGACTAGTTATTCACTGTGGATAATAATCTACAAATTTTGTTTCTTATAGAAGTGATATTGGCCATAATGTAATAATGAGTATTCAAAAACTATTTAATGTCATGGTAAATTTTAATTTTCCACCACCATATGATCATGATTTTTAAATGTAGTATTTATTTTATCATTAGGCACTAGATCAATAAATTAAATAATTTCCATCATATATTATTCAACCGGAGTCATTGAAATTAAATATATGAGTTTGATTCAATATTTTCAATTTAGTGTTACTTTTAATTTTTATATTATTATAATATTTTACTAAAATGATCATTATTATTAAATATATGATGTTTTTATTAGTCCTGATAGAAATCCATATGCATTAATTACTTTATTCTGTCAAAACATATTTCTTCCATGAATATTACAATCTAATTGAAGATAGAAGATCATTAAAATCCATAAAAAGAATATCATTAAAAAATATTTTAGGAAATAAGTACCTGTGAACATTTAATGTTATTTTTATATATAATTAGGGAAACATATAACTAAAAAAACAATATTTTTCTAAAAAATATATGGTTCACCCACTAATTCAATAAATACATATTCTTAATTAATCATTTATTATATACAATAAATTTCTCAACACATGGTTTACATCATGATATTTATTTCATAATATGAGTATGTTATATCTTGGGGAATATTAAACCTATAAAGGATGAGATCAATTTCCTTGTATGGTCTAGAAATAAGTGATTTAAATATAATATCATACGTTAAGATGTTTTAGTGTGAAATTAATCCATGTAAATTTACATATCTTATTGGATAACATACCTAATAAATCAAGGATCAAAAAAAATTTCCATTTGAAAATGCATTATTAGAAAAAATGTGTCGAGAAAATTGAGTTTGAAAACATTTTAAAAAAATGATCGAAAAAATAGAGGTATGTGTGGTAATATATGATTGTGGCCTTTTAGTGAGCATAAAATTTAATTTAACATTTCAATCCACACTTCCAAAACCATAATCATATTATTGAGAAATTCACATGGTTAATTGGATTGACTTTTCATTTGATTCGTGACTTTTTTGATTTGAATGAATTGTTTGGTTACAATAACAGGTGGTGAATTAGTAGTACCAATTTAATGAATATTGTTCCTTTTTAATTTAAACTCTTATGATCCTTAAGGTTCATGATCCACTAAATAGATTCTCTCAAATTAATCTTGTGCGAAGTAGTAAATCAAGATAGGGTAGATGAAAAAATTTAAAAGTTGTTTCAATTAATGGCCTACTCCTTTACATGTTTTCTAGAAACCCCAACAAGGATTCTATGAACAATCCTCAGAAGTGAATGAAACTGGTAAGACACTCTTGTTCCAAAATTGGTTAGAAACCCCAATGTCTCTCTCAATAGTTGGTTAGACACCCTAATTACTATTTTCCTCTAATTAAATTGCACCCAAATCAAAAGCGTCCAGCACTAGGTTAGGCTAACCATCTACAAACATCCTCTTCAATCATGATTCATGAGTAGAAAGATCTTCTTCACATGTAGTTTTTCTCTAGAAAATATTATTATTTTCCATACTTTTTTGAAATTATTTATTGTTATGAGAACCTAAAATTATCAATAATGGTGTCCTCAAACAACATTTTATTTCTTGAATGACTTAAATTCTCCTCATTCAAATGATTGGGTACTTGAATTTACCTTCTTTAGGAATTACCCAACATTTCTCACTCCCCAAATTCATCTTGAACAACTAATGCAATGATTTTAAAAATAATATTTTAATTTATTATTTATCTCATCACCTTCATGAACTTTTTTATATAAAAAATGTGTTACATGTGTTCTCCATGATTAATTGATCTTAATTCCATCATTTAATTCCACAATTAAATATGAACAAAACTATAACATATCTAATTTTATTCATAAAATAATATTACTTGAATGAACACGAGTATTATATTTATTTCCACTTCTTTTATTAACCAATGATTTTTTATTAAATTTAATCATTCTTCATTATAAATAAACTAATAAAATGTTGATATGAATTTCTTTTTTAAATAATTGAATGAAACATCTATGAGTATTTATTTTTTCAAGAATCGTCATTTTAATACCCATGATGGGTATTCTGTCATATCATTAAACTAAGTCCAATAGTCATGGATCACCAACTTTCAATGATCCTTGTTCATGAACATTGTGTTGTCTTCATGAATAAAATCACCAAAGATACCCAATGGCTCAAGTATCTTCTTGTTCATGTGGGGAGTAAATACCTGGAGGATGGGCCAAAATATTCACATGGTGTAAGCCTTAAGATATTATCCCATGAGGTTCTGTAATTTTTTATACTATAAATAAATACAAATCATTATATTTAATCACCAGATAATCTTGGGTTCCTCAATTCATCACATGAGATAATTCTCCATCATTGAATTCTCATGTATATAAAACAAAAATATCATAATACTTGAGGGGTTTGGTATTATATTTTTCATATAGCTCATCATACTGAAAGATGTGTATGACCTAGGGATAACTTAATTTGGTATTGAGATCCATTAATATAAATACATTAATAGATGAATTCACATTCATTTTCATTCATCCAAGCATCTTTTCTCTCTTTATTTACATGAATTAATGATGGATATTGCCATCATAGTGTCAAAATGATCAAAATATTTCATCATTTTAGTACCATCATGTAAGATTTTAGGTATCATGATCATTGAAATATCATTAATGGTGGAAGAACTAATGTAAGGGCTTCAAATCAAAGTAATATATAGAATATATCACTTATATATTGTATGATCTAGTTAGATGTGATCATTTAGTCAAGAAAAAAGTCAATATTTTTAAGGAATTTGAATATTTTTTTATTATCATTCATCGTATATATGATTGTATATATATAATTGTCATTGTATATTACCAAACCAAAAAATAAATTTGCAAAGAATCTTAAAGACCCTTATCGTCGTTCCACCAGACACATTTTCTCATCACCCATTCTATATGATACGTATCATGTTCTCTCTTCAACGTGACTTATATACGGTCCCAATCTCATTCTACCCTCTGATTTACAAAATATATTTCCCACATTCATCATTGGACTTTGGGTACCACCTATTGATTCAGACGATCTATTGCCAACATGCAGCGACTCTTCAAATACTCATTCACTGAGAAAAAATGTAGAGACTTGTTTAATTCTGCTTCATGAATTTTTTTTCATGGAACTCACTTTTGGTACAAAGTGTGAAAACTCTTTATTATATCTCATTTAAATTTTATATTTCTACAATAATCATCATATTTAATCATGGATAATATTTTATTAATTAAATTTGATGTCATAAATTGAATCCATATCAATTCTATAGGAATTATCACTTAATCTTCTCTCATATATTGACTACATGAAAATAAATGTATCACATTTAAACAATAATATCTTCCATTTTTTATTAATATCTCATCACATTATAAAATAAAATATGTGGAACCTTCAGATCTTGTCCCCCTTATTAATAATAAAATCCAATGGATAATTCAATAGTTTTCTTATCTCATCTTCCATCATCCAAAATATATTCTTCTTTAAAAGAAAGGTATGATATCACATGATACATATAAAATATCTTAAATCTAATAAAATCAATGTATATATAGTATATGAAGGTATATACAACAAGAGTTAAATAATCAGTGTTGTAGAAAATGTCCATAACAAACACTTGCAAGTGATATCCATTGTAGATTTTACTCAATTCTCAATTAAGGAGATGAAATTTTATAAAAAATAAATTAAATGAAAAATAATGTAATATTCAATAAACATATCAGAATTTATATCTATCTAATAAAACTCCCTCTTTGCCTTATCAATTAATAAATAGGGTTGAGAGTGTGATTTTGATACCTCAAAAATAATTTAAACTACCCCTTATGGGATAATCCCATCTTATTCATCATGGATTGTTTTCAATCATGAACCTAGACAAGATAACTCATCATGTTGTCCAGAAAAACAACTTTCAAAAAATTCCAATTAAAGTTATGTATATTATCTCAGAATAAATAAATAATAGGGAATAAGGGGGAACCTCTTATTTTTTTGAATAAAAATTCATTGTGGTTCTTTTCAATCATCCTTAAATTATTCTTTTTTTATGCACATTATGGGATGTGTTTTATATTTTTGATCTTAATTCATCTATTTCATAGATACTATTTAATGAATATAATCATTTCTCAACACTATAAAATAAATCTAATTCATTGTCTGGTTGACATAATGAATATTCATTCATCCTTTTACTCACTAAAAATATCCTATTTGAAGTGTACTGCATCTTATTTTAATCACCTTTCTTCTTTTTGGGTCTCTCCAAATCCATAGAAAATACATATATAGATTATTTTTCATTTTATGGATAGTCATATGAAAAATTATCATCGATATTACTATTCATGTAATTTTTTTAGTTTTTAATTATCCCCTTCTATTTCTGAATCCTTTTTGAAAGAAGATAATAAATATTATTAAAATAATATTCACCTTTTCCATCATTAGAATTACAGGATTATAAAATTTATTCTTCTCCAAAATTTCATATTATCATGTCTTCAAGGTCCATTATAATTTTTTTTATAATTATATTTTTTACTCACCTCCTAGATTATGAGGATATTTTGGAGTGCATGAAGAGGAAAATAAACTTTTCCTTCCAGGGTTGAGATCTATAAATCAAAATGACCAAGATAATTCTTTATCAATTTTTTAACATAAATGTAATCATCAAGATTCTCACAAAACACTTTATTTTTACTCACATGCTCATTATATATTGTGAAATATTCATCAATGTTTTCAAAATAATACATTTTTGTAGTAAAAATAAAATCATTTATAGTAAATTCACCATAAAAAGTAATCATTGTGGTGAATATAGAATATATCCCAATAAAAAAAGGAAAAGAAAAAACACTTACCTTATATTCATGGTAATTCGATCCTTATTTTTTATCATGTATAACAAAACACAATCAATAATAATATATTTTTAATACTTATTAATAAAATTAATATTTTTATTAGTATATTGTAATATTCAACAACAATGTTATTACTAATATTCTATAAATACCAACCATTGGTTATTATTACATTCAATCAAACATTTTTATTTTGATATAATAGTTTCATTAATCTTTCCATGAACATTATTTCAACAAAAAAATAATAATACATGTACTACAATATATATTTAATAATGATTCATGATATTTAATGTTCATTCCAATGTATTTTTGTTAAATATTCTATAATATTAAATATGTAACTTCATTTGTATTTTTTTCAAAAGAATATTAATTGAAATATTAAAATTGTATAAATTAAAAAATTTACCATAAAACCCCCAAAAATAAATTATTTAATTTTTAATATCACATATTTATTAAAATCTTGTTTGTATATCCAATTTTCATAAGAATATTTTCATCCATAATTTTTTGGTTAGAAAAACATAAGAAGTAATATGTTACATTCAACAAATAATTATGATTATGAGTCTATATGTAGTAGTTGTTTTAAGAGATTTGTAATGGATACATTTTATGGTATTTTGTGTCAACATTGAATAATTATACATGTTTATGAACAATGATTTTTTAGGTAAACTGAAATATCAATAAAATTTTTTAATGTTATTGCGCACTGTTTAGCATAAGTGAGACCCATGAAAAAGTATAAATATAAATTTTTCATGATTAATGGGAGAAGAAGACAAGTGGGATATAACTTATTGAAGAGTATTGGAAGGGAATTTTTAATATAAATTATTTACAACTATATTTATATTATATGTGTTCTAATGTGAATTATATTAAATCTATGGTCATCCAACAATGTATTCCAAGAACAAATCAACCTTTGCCACATATTACACTCGGATGTTGATCACTTCTTTCGGTATTAGACTGATAGAATCAATCGGTGGAAGGAGATTGGGCTCATGTATATAGACAATAAAGGTGATTGTACGATATATTGACAATGTCATGAGTGGTAGAGAGACTATGTATAGTTGAAAAACATTACCTGGTATGAGATATCTGGTGGCTTTTAGTTATGGTTGGGAATTAGATCAAGTCCCATACAAACATCATTATCTATGTGAGACACATTAAATGTGAATATTATTCATCTATCCTGAAAAGTCAAATATTTTCTCAGCAACACAATCCACTCGATCTCGGCCATCTTATCATCTATATCTATATTATTCCTCCTTCTATAGTTTGAATCCATTTTCATCAATTCTTATACAATGAACACGACATCTATGATCATTAATTTTTACATCATACATAATGATTTTGATGAAATAGTATCCTAAGATCAAATCAATTCCATACATGAAATCTTCTCCTTTCATGCATGTAGTTGAAGAGGAGAATCATTTTCGACTAAATAAATTTAAGTTGCATTCAACTATTTGGGAATCTTACATTAAAGAATCTCAAGATAAAATTTTGGTGGGACACTAGTTAGGAATATCTGTAATAATTATAAACTCTGTGAAGAATATAATACACAAATACCTCATGTAATAAAATTATAGTGAATTAAATATGTGGATGGTGAGTTGAGAATAATTGTCTCCCATTAAGAATGGAGGAATACATACTTTTTGGGTGTTTAAATAGCATGAGATATATTTAAATGCAGTATGAGGAAACATGTAAAAACCTTGGATGATCCATAACATTTGGGATGACATGAAGCTTTAATGGTGAGTCCTTTAGATATTTACAATTCAAGTGAAGAATTTGATACTGATGTGTTTGAATATTTTGTTTTTGGGGTTTTGGATGAAGACATTGTGACGTTCATGTATGAGATGATAAAATCAGGTGTGAGTCACATATCATTAACATAACCATGTGAAAAGATAAAATACTAATCAGGTGTATTTAAAAGAGGTTTAATGAAAAAGGGTTTTCCCAAAAAAACATTCATTCAAAAATCTAAAAAATATGAATTAATATCCACATAACAATTGGGGAATTAAAAAGATAGAAGAAAAAATTTAATACACATAATTAATGATTTATTAAAAGGTGTGGAAATAAATATAATACCCATATTCATTAACGTATTATTATTTGATTACTAAAATTATATTTGTTGAAATTCATAAAAAACATAATAGAGGATTTAAATAATGGAATTAATATCATAGAATCCTTAATACTCAATTACCCAAATTTTATTTGTATAAATATGATCATTTAGGGGGTGAGAAAAATATTGAATTTCTAGATTTATTTTGAGATTACTTCAATCCATTATGGAAGAAATTTTTTGAGATTGATCCATTCCTAGTAAATTCATGAAGAATTTGATTCCATGTTCCAAGTAATTTGAAGATGGATATTTCAAATAAATCAATATCTGAAAGGAATTTCGAGGACACCAAGATTGATCAAGATATTTATTGATGATGATGAAAAGGTGTACACAAGGAAGAGACTTCCAACTCACTTATGAAAGAATACAATGGATGAAAAAATTATTTATATACCTCAATAAACATTAAATATGAATATTTTGTCTAGGGTGTCTAAAAAACCAATGGAGGCTTGTGATTGTAGTTTATAAACAAGCATAGAAGAAGAGAAATGATTGTTTCTAAATAACTGTTGTGGGGAGAAATTGGTGTGTAGAAATAATTCTTCAAAAACATTCTATGTTACCATTAAATGATATTATCTACATTTATTGTCACATGATAACAAATTTAAATGAATTATAATTTATATATATATCAGATAACATTCATTAAATTTCATATTTTAAAAATTAAAATTTTATATATTTAATGAAAAAATAATATATATATATATATATACATGGATTATTTCAAATTAAACAAATTTATTTTTTCTGGAATCATTGGGTCTTTTTTAAGTTTTTAAGTTTTCTATTTATTAATTGAAAATGTATTTTCACCCATTAAATTATTTTTTAAATACATAAATTGAGGAAATGTTCATAATTAATAACAAATTATAATACGAGTTATTTATTCAAAAAAAATCATTTATTTTATTTCCAATAAATTATTTAATATATATATATATCACCTAAAAATTAAATTATACCCAGTCTATATTGGAAGGCCATAACTAGTAATATAATTCTTAAGGGTTTATACCGTTTCATTTAGTTAGAAACTTTTTTTTACTTCTCTAAGATGATCCAATATTTTAATGGAATATATTTATAATTAATATATATATATAGTTTAGGGAATTAAAATTTATTATAGAACCTTCCCTCATATAATATATTCCCATAAAAATAAAGTCACACTAACAAATAAAATACATACCAGAAAATTGTGGTATTTGTAATATATTCAATAATCAATATATAATTTTATCTTCTTTAATATCAACACTATAAATGTTAATACTTGGAAAATCATAATTTACATAATTACACATACCTGTCTATATTTCTGTTTATCATAGTATTTTTTTCTATATATGATTTGGTTTTTCATTGTATGAATTTATATAGTATATTTAATTTCATGATCTTATATTAATCAACAAAAAAACCTGATTTTTATATAAATATCCAAAAAATTATAATATATAAATATTTAAATTTATTAATGAAATCTAAGGAATTATTATATAGTGATTGCCTCATTTTGAAACATGATAATTTTTTCCATCTATGGATCCACTGTTTTATTCTACAACTCATTATGTTTAATTCTGGGTTTGAAAAGTATCATGCTTTTAGTAATAGTATCGTAATCCTATGAAATTTATAAACTTAAATTTATTATGATATTTATCATATATTTTTATCACATAAATCATTGAATCTTATGTTCCTATAAAGACAAACCAACATTTATATAAAAACAAAATGAAGACACATATTATTAATGACAAGCTTAATAAAAAATAATCCCAAATATTTTTTATGATTTTAAAGTTAGAAAGAATCAGCAAACCCCCAAATAAAATTATAGTCCCTCAATTTTTTGTAATTCACAGTCCATATAAAAATTATTTAAAAAAAATCATTTGGTCTTCCAAAATTATAGAAAATTGTTAAATTTTCATTAAACACTTAATGAAAAATCACAAGAAACCTAAAATAATTATCAAGGCCATTGAAATTATATATCACATTAATCATAAAATAATATGACGGTATCCCCATCCATTATAACAAATAATAATTATTAACCATTTTATATTGGATTTATATTTTTAATATATATTTTTAACCATGTTAATAATCATAGATAACATAGATAAATATATTTGAATCATGTATATCCAATGAAAATATTTTCAATTACCATATGTTACAACCTAGGTAAATGAAGAATATGAAATTTTTATATTTATTAATATTTTTCAGTTAGATATTAATTTTACATTAAATTGATTTATATGTTTTATGGCGTACTCGAATCACAACAATTGGTTACTCCGCAATCTTATTTTTCACACATGGTAGAGTTATACTCAGAAATATAATAATAATATAATATTATTAATTTAAATTGTATTTACTGCCTATACATTGTATTAGAGGAATGAACAACACTTTTTATATTATTGTTATAGATGTTATTTAAATGTCTTTACATTTATCCAAAAAAAATTAGTGGCTTAAAATGACAATGAATCCATTTTAACCATAAAAACATTAAATTTTTTAAAAGATTGTATTACCGCCTTTTGATGGAGAATGATTTCTAAATATAGTTTCTGTCACATTTATTTGATCTATCTGAAAAAATAAACATCTTATTTATGGGTGGGGCATCAAAATTTACTTTACGTAAATTTTTGCTAATTTTCTTTTAAAGTGCAATTTATTAAATAGTGAAAAATACTACATTTTATGTCAAAACTGTCTTTTCATATAATTTATTTATATGATTATATTATTTTTTCAATTGGTATTAAAGTGTAATTAGATTAATTTTTTATTATTTAATCTATGTTTCGTCATTGTACGTAATATCACTTTGAAATTGGACATAAACACATGTCATTCTTTTTGTAGTTTTTACTTCTTAAATAAACTTTTTTTTTGTTTTAAAAACTGAAATTATTTTTATATTAATTTATGTAAGGTCATTTTTTTGAATTTGAAAAATGGATTATATATTTCTAATTTGGATTTCCCTATTTTTTTAAAAGGTTACTTTTATTTTTATACATTATGAATAGAAACTTTTAGAAATAATTGATTTATCATGCTTAAAAGGTAAATCTTGTAAATAAGGGTAAAAATAATATTATAATAATATTAAACAACCAGAACACATTAACGATCCATATTTGATTAGATATCTATGACCATTAGTATCACTAGGACAATTTTTGGATCCCATGGAGCCACTTGTGTGTGAAAATGAATTTTAATTATATATAATTTAATGATATGGAAAATATAACCTAAACATGTATCTTTTACTAAAATAATTTTTATTAGTGGTTATATATTTTATCTCTTTGACTATAAATAGTCATTAGAAATCCAAAAAAATAATTCCTTCGTCATGGTATTATATTAATATTTTTATATATTCAATAAATAAAGTTTTTTTATGACATAATGATGATGTATTTATTACCTTATTAATGAATGTTATAATAATTGAAATTAACAAAATTAAAATAATTGTTTTTTGAAACTTTTTATTCTTTACAATAATTTTATGGATGAATCTTAATTTTTATATTTTAATTAATGATTTTTTTCTAATAAATATAGTTATTGAGTTTTAAAAAGACACTGTATGAATAGTATAAAAATTGACATAATTTAGTATTTAACTCATTTCGTATTTTTATAAATTATATAATAGTCCTAAAAATATATAATTCAGTAAAATGAAATATATTATGTTACAAATGTCATTAATGATACATTTTTGGGTAGCATGATATTTTATAGTTACTACGGTAACCATATAATATGCATATACATGAAGACATGGTAAAAGATGAATATGTTTACTAAGGATTAAAGCTGAAATAAAAGGATATTTTTGTGTCAAAAAATTGTATAAATTCATTAGCTGATAATATTTCATCCATCCTCAAATGAAATTAAAGATATATTTCTTTTGTGTTATTATAATTCTAAAATCAATTAATAATAAAATAATACATCCTAATATTAGAAATGTGCCCCTCCTCCATCTTATAATTAGACACCACCTCTAACACTTACTCAAACTTCTCAAGCCCCATTAAATCATCTATCCTGTGCCCAATTAAGCTATCAAAATCCCTCACATCCTCTTAGAAGCCTTCCCCTAGGATGAAATAAATTCAAGAGAGCCCTTTGGATCAAATCAAAAGAAGTTAACTGATTTGAGTTAACTTCATCTCTCATGTTCTGTTCCATTTTTTTCATTTTCCACTCCCTATTATCTTCTTATTATTTGTTTATATAAAAAAACAACAATATTTAATTTAATAGGTTGTTTTTATGATTATTATTCTAACAACACATATGCTCACCTCCGTCTAATGGGTATAGATTATACTGTTTCTGTGGACTGTAAACTACTGCCTCATGAAACGACGATTGTTCAATATTCTCCTACTACCACTTATAGTGACCATTATGAGGGAAATACAATTATATATGATATATAATGTGTTTATTTTATCACTATGCTACATTAATTATCATTTAGAACATACCATTATGCTTTTTAGATTGTTTAAATATGGTAATTTCATTTGAGGAAGTGTGAACTACCGCCCCCTCAAAGTGATATGACTCGTTCATTATATACATAGAACCTAAAAAGTATTTAGTTAATGAACTTGTGTAACATATAAAACATATATATTATACTTTAATTATAATATACCTTTTTATCATTCTGTTTTCATTCCATTAAATATGAATAGGAAATGAATGTAGCATTCATGCGTACGTACGACTTACCATCTCCATGAACAATGCATCTCATTTCATATATCCAAACATTTTAGATTTTTAAAAATACATATATGTTGGAAATATAATATATATATTATATCTAAATCATTAATATAATTCTGTAGATAATGGACTTTTAACCACATAGAGATTTTTTAGTTATAACATGTTCAATTTTGACTCATATTCTGAACAATGAAACAATTTCTGATATAAAATCAAATAATTAACTAATTGTTATAGAAAGATAATAAGTGATATAAAAAGAAAAATAAAATTTAAAAAGGTTCTGAAGAAAGAAAAAATTATCTTATGATTATTTTTAATGATATTAATGAACGAATGAGTCAAGTCAGACACAAGGTAATGATCTTCGTCTCAATATCCTTTCATTGAGGCCAGTTTTGATAATATAAACCTCCTTCATTTAAATGGTGTATAATAAACCCCTTTGATTATTAATGTTATTCAAAAGTAATACTTTTCTATGAAGAATACTATTAAATGATAAATGGATTGTTTTTTAGTATTGTGGCGACATTAACTTTTATATAGCCGTAACATTTATTTGATATTTTGATTCATCAATAATAATTATTATTTATTAAATGGAAAAACAACTTATTAATTTTTGGTGTATTTTGGTATTTAAATTTGTTTTTAAAGTGGATTTACTATTTTCTGAAACTATTTATTATGATTGAAAATTAATTTTTTTTATTGAAATATAGATATTTTCAATTTTTATGTGTGATGATTATGTAAAGGTACATAGAAATTTGATGGGTGGTTACATGATAAACAAAATGACGGGTGGTTCCTAGATAAAACATGGATGGGTGGTTATATTATGAAAACCAATTCATTGGTTATAGAAATTGGTTTTATGCCTATTCCATTTGTAATAATGATTTGTGGAAGTCGAATGTGTTGTTATTATATTTAAGTATTATTATGTCCCAATTTTACCTTATATATGTTATTTGTGATTTATATGGGTTTTATGGTAATATTTGTGTCACCAAAGGGTATGAAACGAGATTTTATTCAGTGAAGAGTATTTAATACATCATAAAAGTGAAAAGTATTAATTATGACAATGTATTCATGGTATAAATTTTGTTTTGAAAAACTAATAGTTTCCGTCGTTGTGTATCCCTTACTAGGCTTTAAATTCTCATCACATGTTTTTGAAATGTTTTCATAGGGCTTAATGTGGAATAGTTTCAAAGATTAGATCAAGGAAAAATAATTCTATTTAAAAAATTGAACTAAACATGTTTCCATTCTTTTAATATTTTTTCTTTTAGGAAAAAAATAGATACTTAGTAGAAGTGTCTACATGAATTATTCATCTTGTTATGTATAAGGAATTACATGATTCTAAAAATCTCTAGAACTAAGAAATACTCAATGTCAATTATAAACTTAATTCGAGATTATGTATTGTTTAAGGTTGGGGCCTCATAGTTTCTATTAGAGGTTAGTTTAGATAAATTTAAGAGTTCATATTATTTTAATAAAATATCAATAAATTATTTTTCAATTACGGTAAAATGTAAATAGTATTTGAAGACTACCATGTTCCTTAATCTATGATATGTTTGATCAGAATGGTTTTCTATAGAGGAAAAATGGCGGCAGTGCTCGAAAGAAATAAAAAATAGAAGAACCTTCCAAATCAGCATCCTGAGATGGTTTGAATCTGAACTAAATAGTTTTTTCAATAATGGTGAAGTTTGCTCTTGTGAAAAATGGTGGTAGTATCCATGCACGAAAACAACCAGATCAAACCAATAGAAAGAAGTCTAAATTGGATAATTTCATGAGAAAACATCCCCCATTATTCAGAGGATCATCTGACCCTGTTCAAGCTGAAGGGTGGATCAATGCACTGGAAAATATTTTTCATTTCATGGTTTTTATAGAAAATCAAAAGGTTTGTCTTCCTATTTATCATTTTCAAGGAGATGATGATCAGTTGTGGTAGAAGGTTAAAAATATTAAGGATATTTATGATATTTAATCTCTTGATTGGGTTAAATTTAAAGGTATGTTTCTTGAGAAATAATTTCCTTATGCGGGTCGACTAAGGATGTAAAAAATTCTTGGAATTGAGGCAGGAGGATATCTCAGTGGATTTTTATGAAGTAAAGTTCCCTTGATTTGAAAGTTTTGCTTCAAATTTCATATGATATCTTTATATTAAGATAAATAGATATTACTGAGGACTGAAACCCCTATATCTAATAAAAGTATCCGCTTCTGAATTCAAAAGCTATGAAAAGCTTTTCAGATTTTTCCAGAAATTTAAAATGTATTTTTCTGATGATCTTGTGTTCCATGAGATCAAGAAAAGGAATATGTATAGTTGGAAGGAAAAGGGAATTTATTCATCAATGAATCATATTAGTAAGAAAATTAAATATCCATCTAGTGAGATGTGTGGTAAAAACATTGTGGAGAATGTCTGTCAAAATTTGGAATGTTTTTCTAATGTTGTAAGACCGGTCATATTTCTCGTAACTATAATGAATATGGTCATTCAGGAAATGGAAGGACAATGATAATATATTTTAGTTGAAATGAGTTTGGGAATTATGCCAATGTGTGTACAATTTTGATTACCCATGGTGGAAAATAGAATGATCAAGAGAATAAGGGTGGGGAAAAATATTTTTCTACAACTACAGTTGATATGGGACCATCAAATGATGTCGTATCACGTATTTTTTTTTGTTTTTTCAGATTATTCTAATGTTTTGTTTGATTCAGGGGCTATTCATTATTTCATTTATTGTAAATTTTCGAATAAATTTGTAATTAAACCTCAAGAAATGAATCAAGAACATATGGTAAAAACAACAAGTGGAAATGTTGCGGAAAAATTAAATTATAAGAATTTTTCTATCCTTATATGTGGAAAGAATTTACCTGAAAACCTTGTGATTTTATCTATATTAGAGTTTGATGTTATTCTTGAAATGGATTGGATTCCTGTTTACCATGATAAGATTTAATGTAGATCTAAAGTGATTTATTTTCAAAAAGACATTCATATTTTGTAAAATAATGATCCCTTATCTCTGATAACATATTAGGATGCTAAGAAGCTAGTAAAATATATAAATGAATGTTACCTTGAACATTTTGCTAAAAATAACAGAACTATTCAGATTAATGATGTGCTAGTAGTAAATGAGTATCATTATTTTTTTCCCGATTTGATTCCTAATATTATACGTGATTGTTAATTTGAATTTACTTTTTACATAGTTCATGATGATACACCAATTTCTAAAACCCCTTATCAAATGGCTCAAATTGAACATGTAGAGTTAAAGTAACCATTATAGGATTGGTAGATAAAGGTGTCATTCGACCTAACACATCACTGTAGGTTACTCTAGTATTGTTGGTTAAAAAGAACGATGGTTCAATGAGACTCTTCATTGATAATATATCTAATAATAATATCACTATTATGAATAATTATCCTTTTCCTCATATCAATGATTTTTATCAACTCTAGGGTGCTCAGTATTTTTCAACAATTTACATGAGGTCAGGGTACCATCAGTTAAAACCAAAGAATGAAGAAATTCTAAATACAGTGGTTCATACAAATAAGACCATTATGAATGTTTAGTAATACCAGTTTATAAACAAATGCACCTATAATATTCATGGATCTTATGAATAGAAATTTCCCTATGTTCTTGGATAAGTTTTTGGTTGTGTTTATTGATGAAATTTTGGAATATTATTATAGTAAATAGGAACATTTATTTTATTTAGGGGTTGTCCTGAAAATAATACATGCAAATAAACTGTATGGGAAATTCAGATATTGTGAGTTTTGGTTACAAAAAAACCATTCCTTGGTCACATTGATTCAAAAAAGGGCATAACTGTTGATCCTGCAAAATCAAAAGTTATTGAATGATGGGAAAGAACCACAAATATAAATGAGATTCATAGTTTTTTTGAAGGATATCACAGAAGGATTATTGATGAATTTTCACAATTATCTAGCCTACGGACTTAGTTAAATCGAAAAGGTATTAAGTTCATCTGGAAAAAATAATTTAATGATTCTTTTTAGGAATCAAAATTAATATTGGTGAATACTATAGTTTGAGCATTATCTTCTATCTATGGTGAATTTGTCATCCAAAATGATGATTTTTTTAAAGGACTTGGTTGTTTTATAATGAATAATGATCAGGTAATTACAACTGCTTCACGTTAGTTGAAACCTCAAGAATTAAATTACCATATACATGACTTGGCATTATCTTCTATTTTTTGCATTAAAAATTTAGAGGCATAATCTGTATGGAGTAAAATAAGAAATATATACTGACTACAAAAGTATAATATATATATTCACTTAGAAATAATTCAATATGAGTTAGAGTAGATGGATATAATTAATCAAGTATTATGATTCCACAATTCATTACCATCTAGGAAGAGAAAATAAAGTGTCTGATGCTTTGGGAAGAAAAAATAATGCTACATTAACCATGATACATTTGGAATAAGATAATTTGATTAACTATTTGATGAACTTTGTCTTAGATGTTTTTGGTGTATAAAATTCCTCTGTTTTGGTTTAGGTGTTAGTGAAATCATATCTCTTAGACAGAATTAAGAAAGTGAAAAAGGAAGATAGTGAGTTGCAAAAAAAGGTTGAGTTAGTTTAGAAGGGTTTGTTTCTTAAATTTAACATTCATAATGATTGTATTTTGATATTTCAGAATAGATTAGGTGTGACATGTGATTCACAGTTGAAGAATGATTTGTTATGTGATATTCATAGTTCTCCTTTATCATTTAATCCCAATAGTACAATGATGTACATAGATCATCAAGAGTATAACTGGTGGGATAGAATGAAATGAGATATTGCAAACATTACTAGGAAGTGAATGATTTTTTAATAGGTTAATGATGAGTGGAAGTTATCAAAATGGATGATTTAGCTATTTTCAGTGGAAAAGTCGTAATGGGAAAATATATCAATGGACTTTGTTGTGGGATTACCAAAATATCCCGAGGTAATAAATAAATCTATGTTATTGTTGATTGATTGACTAAATCCCCTCATTTCTCTCTTATTCAAGATACTATATCTCTAGATCAACTATCTTAGTTTTATTTTAAATTGATAGTCAGGTTTTATGGAGTTCCCCTGTCTATTTTATCTGATGGTGATGCTTGTTTTTCTTCTATCTTTTTGAAAGGCCTTCAGAAGGCATTGGGTACTAAATTAAATTTTAGTACTGCTTTTTATCCTCAATAATATGGGTAGTTAAAATGAAAAATTTAGACATTGGAATATATGCTACATTCGTGATCAATTCATTACCACTGAAGGTTTGACCAACATCATTCATTGTTTGCGTTTTATTATAATAATAATTTTTATTCCAGTATACAGATTGCTGCATTTGATTCATTATATAAGAAGCAGTGTAGAACTATTTCATTTTTGGATGATGTAGGTTAAAATAATCCAATGGGACAAGAATTAGTTGATGAGATGGTTTAGAATGTTCAGTTGATATAGAAAAACATGGGGAAATGTCAGAGCATGCAGAAAAGTTATCTGAATAACTGAAGGAATGATCATTCTTTCAAGATAGGCGATCATTCTTTTCTCAATGTTTCTCCACGATAAAGTGTGATGCATTCTGTATATGAGGTAATAAAAGTGATCTCTTTGATTTTAAATATGAATTTGAAATATAAATATATTTCATACATCGTGGTGTTTTACTTATAATTTTTAGACATCAAATAAATAAACTTATTTATGTCACAAAGATGATGTAGTGATTACCTTATTAATGAATGTATTAAATAAATTAGATTATAAAAATTAAAATAAATTTATTTTGAATATTTTTATGACAACAAAAATTTTATGGATGATTATGACTTGTTATATTCGAATTAATGATCTTTTTGAGTGAATCAACTTGTTAAATATTTTTAAAAACTCATGATATGAATTGTATTATGATTTATATAAATGTGTTTTTAAATCAATTAATATTTTATTAAATGATATAATAGTCTTAAAAACTACTATTCAGCCAAATAATATATATGACGTTGAAATTTTCATTAATGATCAATAGTTTGGGTCTCTCTTCATTTTATATTAAATATGGTAACCATATATTATGAATATATAACAAGAAATGATTAAAGATAAATATTTTTAAAAAAGGTTAAAGATAAAATATAATGTTCTTTTTGAGAATTATACTTGTATAAAACAAATTGGATGAGATTATTTAGACACATACTCATCTAATATTCTAAATATATAAATTTTTTTAATTATAAATAAAAACCAATTCACAATAAAATAATACTTTCAAACATTCTTAAACTGTCCCTCCTCCCTCTTCTAAAAGGACACCACATCTAACCCTTAATCACACCTATAAACACCCTTGGATCATCCAAAATCATCCCTAATAATATCCCAACATCCCTCTCTTATTTTGAGAATCCTTACCGTAGGCATAGGGGAATTCAAGGGAGCTCCTTAGTTCAGATAAAAAAAAGGTACCCGATTTGAGGTATCGCCTTCTCTCATGTTCCTTTCAATTATTATTCATTATCCACTCTCTATGATCATATAATTCAATGTTTATATAAAAATAAGTATAGTAAATATACTAGGTTTTATTTATGAGATGTATTCAATCTACACTTATAAACAACTCCATCCAATGGCTATATAATATATTGTTTTTCAAGATGGTGAACTAATGTCTCACGAAACGTTGATTGTTCAATATTCTCCTTCCACCTCTTATGGTGGTCAATATGATGGAACCTTAATTATATATGATATATATGATATTTAGTTTATCTGTCTATGACTTTTATTCTCATTTAGAACATACTTTTATGCTTTTGTGTTGAATAAATATGATTATTTCATTTGAGGATGTGTGGACTGCCACCCCCTCCAAATGATATGACTCGTTCATGCTATACATGGAACATATAAAGGGTATAATTAATGAAATTATGTAACATATATAAAATATATTTTATAATGGATTAATAAAATACCTATTTATCATTTATTTTTCATTCGTTTAAATGTAAAAAAGAAATGAATATAACGTTCATGCGTACGTATGGCTTACAGTCTCCAGGAACAGTGAATTTGATTTATTAAATCCAAAGGATATGATCTATTATAAATAAAATATACTCGATATATATGAAATATATGACATATAAATCATGAATATAATTCTAGATATAATTTACTTTTTACCACTTCGGTAATTTATAATTATAACATGTTCATCTTTTACTCAAGTTTCGAACATCAGAAAAATGTCCGATATGAACTCAAATAATTAACTAATTTTTATATCAAGGTAACAAGTGATATAAATGGAATAATAAAATTTAAATAGGTTCTAAATCAAGTATAAATTAACTTATGTTTTTTATTCTAGAAATTAAAGAATGACCGAGTCAAATCAGACATGAGGTAAGGGACATTGTCCCAATCTCCATTAATTGAGTCATGTTTTGATAATATACATCTCTTTACTTTACACAGTGTATAATAAACCCCTTTTAAATTTACAATCATTCAAAAGGATTATTTTTATACAAAGAATTTTAATAAATGGAAAATGTAATGTTTTTAACTTATTGTGGGGACAACAAATTTTCAATTGCTAGAACCATTATATGTTATTTGGATTCTTCTATAAGACATAATGTTTTTAAAGGAAAAAAGAAACCCTTTTTTTAATTTTTTATGTATTTTGGAATTGAAAATGGGTTATAATGTGGATTTATTATTTCTTGAAATTATTTATATTGATTTAAAAAAAATTATGATTGAAATTTTAATATATTCAATTTTTATGTGTGATAATTATATAATGGTACATATACATATGAAGGGTGGTTATGTGATAAAAAATATGGGTGGTTCTATGATAAACAATGTATGGGTGGTCATGATATAACCTTTAATTAATTGTGTTTGGTAGTTGGTCATATGGCTATTCCATTTGTTGGAATGATTTGTGGTTGTTGACAATGTGGTTATTCCATTTAAGTATGAAAATGTCCCATGTCGACCATTTTAATGTTATGTGTCATTTTTGTGGGTTTTAGGGTAATATTTTGGTTGAAAAAGGGTAAGCAATGAGCTTTTATTCAGTGAAGAGTATTTACTAATTCATAAGGGTGAAATTTATTACTTATGATAAAGTATTCATAGTTCACATTGTGTTTTGAAAAAATAAAAGTTTTATTTCTTTGTGTAACCCTTATTCAGACTTTAATGATCATCTCATGTCTTGAAATATTTTTCATAGGACGTAATATGGAATATTGTCAATGATCGTGTAAGAACCTGGATCTTCTATTTTGGTATGTTTTTCATTTTCTGGTGTTTTTTTTTGGAATAAGAGGAGTTTCGGGAAAATTTTTAAGTACATGTAGTCTACTTATATGTACATATCGTGTACTCTTTTGTTGCACGTAGTAGTGTGTTGTACATGTATCGGCCGATCACATAGCCATGTGTGGTGACCTAGAGACATCCTAATGCGAGGGCCGATATGAACAATTACACACTGTGTACTTCTAATAAACACACAATGCACTTTTTTTTATTAAATGTATCGGGGATTCATCTAATCAATAAAACCATCTTCTTCTTGTTCTGTCTCATTCGAGAGAGACCGTACAACTATGGATCTTATTTGAGCCCCTAATTGAGCATCTGTTCTCTGAATCAACTATCGTCGATCGTGTTGGGTTCACCTCATTAAGCCATTCCTTCTTCTAGAGCATCGGTCCATGATTCCTCCTCTTTCTCGGGTTATCCTAAGTTGAATGTTTTAGGGGTTTTTGTAGATCTACTATGTTCTTATGTTATTAAAATCTTGAGGTTAAATTATAAAAATCCTGGAAAACTGAGATAGGTGGTTTGTGCCTTTCCGTAGATATTTATTGAATTTTATTTGAAAAAGTTCCAAATATCCATGATCAGGGAATTCTGTGTTTACATTTTTATCCATATTAATTGCTTATTATTCATTTATGTTTGATTAGTGGATAATTTAATGTTAATATGGATAATTTCGTTGATTTGGAAGTGTTTTACCATGCATGTTTTGTTTAAGACAATTTTGTCTTGCTTATCCTGTTAGGATGCCTTGTTTGTTTCCCATGCCTAGTATTTTTAGGATATAGTGATTGTTTATCTGACATGATATTAAGAAGTAGAATGGTTATCGATGTAGTTCATTAGGTTTACATTGGTTTCTTTTCATTTCTATTCTCATTTTACTTACACAGGGCCATGAGAACCTGGTGTAGTAGACCATATGGAGAATGGACATAAGGGCTTCGCCATAGAGTATTTTCGTTGTTGTTACAATGAGAGACAACATGAGGAATTGACATAAGTGATTCCCATGAGTGTCTGTAGTTCCTTGATGTAGGCCATAGGGGGAATGAAAAGTAAGTGTTTTCCAAGAGTGCCTTTTGGTTACCTATAAAAGACTATAGGGGGAAATGACGGCGAGTGCTTCATTAGAGAGTCTATACTAAAGCTAATCTCGAGGGGTTAGGTAGGGAGTACTGCCTAGAGGGTCGCCTGTGTTGTTTTTATAGAACCAAAGGGGTTAGGTAGTGTGCACATCCCAGAGGGATGCTTTTGTTTTCTAGGTAGGAGCATAGTGGATAGGTGAGAGTACTTCCCAGAGAGTTACCTGTTAGTGATTATCTTCTTACTTGATATGTGGTATTTGAATGATTTGAAACTGTAGGAATGTGTACTATTGAGAAATTCTTTATTTACTACTACTTTTGTTTATTGCCTTCCATATATATTCAGGGAATGTTAGGCCCATATTTATTAGTGGTTACATATTTGGATTTAGTCTCACACCATGTTTGGTCCATGCTTTTGGGTCCAAATAAATTAAATTGTTACAAGTATAGATAAGGTCAGGCACCCTTCTACTTCAGGTACTTAACTGCTCTGGAGTTGGAGAGCACGGGGCCAAGATGAGGCTTGTGATGCTGAAGATTTGTTGAATATTTTGGTTTGTACTTTGGTTTAGTATTGTATTTCATAAATGTGATGTGTTTGGTTGTTTCCCTAGACATATTCATGATGCATCATTAAATATGTTCCCCATATACTTATTACTTTAAATCTTCTACTGTTTACTATTTTATTGCATTATTAATGCATCCACTGTTGTTATCAGTTTCTCTTCCACTGTGTTACACTGCCAATGAGGGCATAGTTTCCCCACTATCACACCCAATGCCCTCACTGCTAGTTAGTAGCCTCTAGAAATAAGGGAAATGCGCTTTAGGCCATGTGACCAATGACGTACAGGGTGCCTCTAGGATTATTCCAGAACTGGGACGTTACAAAGTTTTATCATAGGGTTTTTTTCTTTTGATGTAATGTTCAGAGCCTATAGATAGGGATAGGAAGAAAATAGGTACTTCGTAATAAGTTGTTCCTGGGATTAGATGACCCATATATAGGGAAAATCCAATTTCCCTCAGTTATTGCAATTTATTTGGTTTTCAATTTTACAGTTGATTTGATTTCACTGTTGAGTGATTCCCATGATTTGTGCTGTTATTGTTGATATTATTAAGGATCTATTTCTTCTTCAACCTGGTGATATGTGCGTATTCCATATCAGGCATCATATAGGCACTTTCTTAGAATCACATGTGAGGCATTCTTTCCAGGCCATTTCTGGTGAATTAGAGATTTGATTTTGTTGTGATACATTTTGTTCTAGATATGAATGCTACTGTGATATATGCATTCATAAAAAAACATTTTGTTTGATAGGGTATTGGTTTGTGTAAGGTTTTTTTGAATGAACACAAAAAATTGGGTTTTGAGGTGTTATGGGCCCTCATGGATTGGAATTTGAATATCATTAGTCTATTATTCTTGTATATGACATGTATAAGATGCCAAGATTCGATTCGAGGGAAGTATGGGCCCTCACAGATCGGAATTTGGCACTAAAATTATTGTTTCAGTGTTTTTCTAGGATCCTAAGTAGTTTTTGAGGCTTACTATCTACTAAAACATTGAATACATTCCGTGTAGTGATAAATAAATTCCATGTGTTATTTTGTTCAGGAAGAATTTTTTTTCATAAGTACATGTCGTGTACTATATATACACGTGATCCAGTCTCTAATTGTGTCCCTGGCTATGTGGGTAGGGACATGGGGTTGGGAAATCTTTAGGGGAACACGCCGTGTACCGGATGTACACAACGTGTTTTGTAGAACATGTGTCACCCATTTGACTAATGACAGTGATGGATAAAAGTCTAATTTATACATGTTGTTTCAGTCTTGAACATGCAGTGTAGTGAAACCCTTGAATCTAGTCGTGTTACTAACAACACGGGTTGGTGATGTTCGTATAGTACACACCATGTCTGGCACTGACATGTCGTGCAATCCTGTTATAGGTGAACCGTGTGGCTTAGCCGTGTAAGTGTACTTGGGTAAGGGAAGAGGATTCAAGTACATCCCCTATTTTTGGAAAACACGCCATGTATGGTGTGTTATACAACCAGTTTTGGCATAAGAACATGCCCATGTGAATGGCATAGGGGAACATGTCATGTAGTTAAATATACATGTTGTGTATCAATGTTTTGAAAAACATCATTGATTTATTTCTACTGTACCATCCTTACACTTCAAGTTTTCAGTCCTTGTTAATATTTATCTAATTTGTGTGCTTGACCTTACAGATTCATGCCACGGAATCGTCTTCCAGTTGTACGCCAGTTATAGGGAAAAAATTAGCCACTGGACATGGATGATCAATGACTTCCAATAGATCCTCCAGTTGTACAAGTCTTGGAACCAGTCATCATTCTGGACACAGGTGTCGATGCATAGTTCTGAGAGGGATTTATTTGGTTCTTTCAGACGTTATGAGGTGTACCACATCTTTCCCCTTATATGGAATAGTTGATGTGGGACTTTCAGTAGTAACAACATCTCACATTCACCAGGGAAAGAGGACCTCATGCTACATATTCATGGTTGGAATCCATTCTTTCCATCATCGAGCATCTAAAGATGCCTCCATAGAGGAGGGTCAATATCGCTACGTACATTCTTTAGGATTCCGCCAAGAGATGGTGGGATGTGATCTCACAGGTGGGACAACACTAGGTTATGGCCATGGTGGAGGTCCATCGTTCCTTCTATGACAAAATGTATCCAGGAACATTGATGGTCGATCAAGCCCGAGAGTTCATGAGTCTGGAGCAGGGTGCTCTTTCTATTATGGAGTATAATTCTCGCTTTACCGTGATGTAGTGCTTCACGCCTATTCCTGGAGGTGATGAGTTATTCCGAGCAAGGATGTTTGAGGATGGTCTGAGTCTCGTCATCCTATCGTTGGTGAACATCTTCAGGATTACTTCCATCACTTCTATTCTCAATCAGGCACTGATCACAGAGTGCAGTTTGAGGGATTCTAGAGTTTTTATCTTGGGATGTTTGAAATCCATAGTTAGTATCCCTCTTAATGATAGTAGGAATCACTGGAGGGGGTCTTTGTGCAGTTATCCAAGGAGGAGAGACACATCTTCTGGTAGTCAGGTGGTTTGCTACCAGTGCGATAATAGTGGGAATATGAGGCCACATTGCATGAGAGACCCAGTAGAGTGCCGATATTGTAGTTATATGGTCCATCTCCAGGATTTCTGTCAGATCTAAGCAACAGAAGATGGGGACTGGGGTTATTCTATGACTCCTAGAATAAGAGAAGAGCCACTCGTTTATCATCTGTTTGGGAACAAGAGTTCTTTCAACCGTTCAGGACAAGGTGGAGGACATGGCTGTGTTGGTCAGTTACTAGGCTATTAGCGACAACTGTGAGGATCAGCTCAGAGTGGTCAGACAGTGTAACAAGGCCGCATTGTAGGTCAGAACCTAGCAGTGGAGCAGACCCAGCAAGATCAGGATCTTGGATCCTCAACAGTTCAAGGTACGATACTAGTTGCCTCATTTTAGCTTTTACTCTTTGATATGGGGGCTTCCCATAGCTTTATATTTGTTGATCTTGTAAAGAGGCTTGGGCTCTTTATCTTCTCTTCATCCAATATATTGATGCTAGAAACACCATTGGGGACTAGAACGGCTACTTTATGTTAGTTCAAGGAGTTCCCTCTAGAGGTTGGTTGGTGTCACATCATATGGGACCTCTATATTCTAAATATGACAGGCTATGATGTAATTCCTAGAATGGACTGGCTAGTTCCCTTCCATGTAGTTGTTGATTTTTATCATCATAGGGTGAGTTTCACATCACTAGAAGGAAGATCGTTTCTTTATATGGTTGAATGGGATGTCCATGAATGAGAAGTGGGACCTGAGCATCATGGGTTGGGAGAAGTTATAGAACATATTTCTAGTCTATATATGGATGGCCAGGGGACTTCATAGTTTGAATTTTTTCCAGTGGTGGATAATTTTCGGGATTTCTTTATTGAGGACGTTACATGTTTGCCTCCATAAATAGAGGTAGAATTTTCAATTGATATTGTGCTATTAGCAGCACCATTGTCCATTCCTCCTTATATGATGGCTACACCAGAGTTTCAGGAGCACAAGAAGTAGTTGGAGGAGTTTTAGGCATATGTTTTCATCTAACCCAATACTACTTCTTGGGGTTCGCATGTCCTGTTGGAAATGAAGGAAGACGATACCCTATAGATTTTTGTGGATTATCGGATGTTGATCCGGCTGACTATCAAGAATCTATATCCCTTGTCGAAGATTGATGATCTCTTTGATCAACTTCGAGGAGACTGGGTGTTCTTGAAGATTGACATGAGATCCAGTTAACATCATTTGTGAGTTATACCATCTGATATACCTCTTACAGCCTTCCAAAGAATGTATGTTCTATAAGAGTATGTGCTTATTCTGTTTGGTCAAATGAATGGACCTACAGTTATCATGGAACTAATGAACCGAGTGTTCAATCCATACTTGGATTCTTTCATGGCAGTCTTCGTGGACGATATCTTGGGGTACCTTTACACTTGACGTGACCATACCACACATCTTGAGATCGTCTTGACTACACTGAGGGACCATCGGTTATATTCTATTCTCCCAAAATAACACTTTTGGATGGACAAAATTCACATCTTGGGTCATTCTATCTCATAGGTAGGAGTACTGGTTGACCTATAGAATGTGAGAGAAGTAGTTTCCTGTGAAAATCCGAAAAATGTCTATGAGGTATGATGATTTCTAAGGGTGGATGGATACTAGATATGTTTTATACATGACTTTTCACACATAGAAGTGCCACTGATAGTCCAGACTAAGATGGGAGTGAAGTACTTGTGGTCATATTCTAGAGAGTTAGCCTTTCATAAATATAATGTGAGGTTAACATCAGCACCGATACTAGTATTTCCAGATCCAAAAAAAGACCTACAGTTTTTACAGAGATACATCAGGTATCCGGCTGGGAGCAGTGCTTATGCAGGGAGAAGGGTTTTTTTTTGCATATGAGCCTCGGAAGTTGAGGCCACATGGAGGAACATTCGGATGCACGATCTGAAGATGGTTGTATGAGTTCATGCATTACGCTATTAGAGACACTAATTGTTTTCTTTGAGCTTACATACATGACTAGGAAGTGAAACACAATGTCTGATGCATTGAGCATGAGGACTTAGGTACAAACAGTTCAAGAGGCCAGGAGTGAGTGTCAGCTTATGGATATATTCTTTGAGATGCATTTAGAGGTGGAAGACAATCTGGTGCATACATTTATATCTCCTTTAGTTGTTACCTCTACACTTCTCTTCGAGTGAAAATAGAGCATATATCAGTTTAAGATGGCTAGGTCCTACGGGAATGTGTGTCAGAAGAGGTCCATATTCCTAGATGGACAGTAGGTGAGGATAAGATCATGCGTTTTCATGGGCTCATATGGGTGCCAATAGAAATATAGAAGGAGCTGATGTGGGACATTCATTACTCAGTTAAGGTAGCTCATCCTTATGTCACAATGATGTATCTTGATATACACCGTCAATTTTGGTGGCCAGGTATAAGGAGAGTTATTTCTGGGTTTTTCATGAGATGTTCCCCCTGTCAGTAGGTGAAGGTGGAGCATCAACGAACATCACATCTTTTGCAGTAGTTACCCATTCCTGAGTGGAAATTTAACTATGTCTCAATGGAATTCATGATGGTCTTACCATGGTCTCCTTGGGAAATCTATATAGTGTGGGTTTTCATTTAGAGACTCATGATGGTTCCTCACTTCTTGACGATAAAGAAGACCTTCAGTGTTGATGAGGTTTGAAGATTGTACATCTAAGAGATTCTATGTTTATATGGGGTTTTACACTCCGTTGTATTAGACATGGATGCCCTTTTTACATCTTAGTTCTAGAAGGGATTAAAGTAGTCCTAGGGTACACATTTACTTTTGAGTATATTTTACCATCCCCAGATGGATGGCTAGTCTGACCGTACGATTTAGGTTCGTGAGGACATGTCTCGAGCATGAATTCTAGATTTTAGAGGTTCTTGGATGAATAAAAAACCTCTTGTGGAGTTTTACTACAATAATAGTTTTCAAGAAAATATCCAGATGGCAACTTATGAGGCATTGTACAGTAGGTCATGTCTATCACATTGGTACTGGATGAAGGAAGGAGTGGCACCTATGTTGGGACATCGACTTATCCAGGAGACCACATAGAAAATAGAGTTGATTCAGATGAGGATGTATACTAAACAGTCACGACAGAAGTCTTATGCTAATCATCAGAGACAACATCTAGAGTTCGAGGTTGGAGATCAGGATTTCATGCGTGTCACACTGAGGTTTGGGAACATGAGGATTATGAGGCAGGGTAAGCATTCACTTAGGTATGTCGGGCCATTTGAGTTGTTGGAGAGAGTTTGTGTAATGACCCAAACATTCATAAATGAAATACATCTTGATCTAATTAAATGCATCTTTATGTAAATTGTTTATATAAAATGTCAACGTATTTGATTTTTTATTTTTAAATTTTAAAATACTGTTACGAATTGTGACCATTGATAATATAGTTATTGAAAAGTAATAACATGATTAGTATAAATATAGGGCCTTAACCACATTTGGAAATGTAGGATACCTGTGCAACATCTTCTGCAGTGAACGAGAATGCACATAGCTTGTTGCTGCTCTTTGTGCACCCAGGCTGAAGAAACAATTCATCAACTTTTCTTTGCCTGCAATTTCTCTTGCAGATTTTGAGAACATTTTCAAGAGGTCTTTGGGACTCCATTATCATTGAATAGTCTTGATGATTTCATGCACTCGGTCACTACATCTGCTCAAAGTGAGGAGTTTTTTTCACTTCTCCTCACTTCCATTGCAGTAGCTTTTGCTCAGATTTGGAGGGCTCGAAATCAGGTCATATTTGAAAACTCTAGGCCTTCTTTGAAGGATGGTCTGACTGTTGTTTACAGGGAAGTGCAAGATGCTTCCAAGATACAAACAGGTACAATGAAGAATAATATTTCAGATCTCATAATGATGAAAACACTTTGGGGTGTCTGGTAGGATCAAGAAACCTTTGATGTTGAAATCGATTAGATGGATTCCTCCCATTTCATCATGGTTGAAAGTGAATTTTGATGGTGCAGCATCTGGTACACCAAGACCTTCTGGGTGTGGTGGGGTGTTCTCTAACCATCGGGGCATCGTTAAGGGCCTCATCTATCTTTATATCAGAATTGGTTCTACACGTGAAGCTGAATTATGGGCTATGATTAAAGTTGTCATCTATGTTGTCCGCCATGGTTGGAGGCACATATGGGTAGAGTCTGACTCAAGTACAGCGGTGCACATTTTGCGGGCATTGTCCAGGGATGTTCCTTGGAGGATTCTCCCATCATGTACTTCATTCCTACGTCTCCTTGAGGGTCTTCAACTGGAATCCAGTCATGTTTATAGAGAAGCAAACCAGGTTGTTGATGCTCTATCCATGAGGGTGGTCATGGAGGTCTCCTCACGATGGTCATTTGGCATCATAGAATTTTTCTCGCATCTTATTGATTTGGACGTGCATGCTATGATCTATTCTCGCCTTTGTAAACCCTATTGCGCCACCACTTTTACATTTTTTTTAATTTTTTTGTAAGGGGTGGGCTTTGTCCGGATCCTGGACCTGTTTTTATATAGGGCTTTAACAAATCCAATACACTCAGACAAAAGAAGAGACGACCTCATATTGTAGATGTGACCCATATAAACCCCATTTGTCAAAGCTCGGAAAGGATGTTACATATGTGGGCTTCAGTCTTGATAAAGCACAATACAATCTTGAATATGTTAAGATCAAGCGGGACCACCTATGAGAGATCTGGTAGTTGAAAGAGATTACCACTCATGCAATGTTAGCCGAGCCACCCCATGAGTATGTCACCATCACACACCTTACTCATTAGTCTTATGCGGGTGTTATATGGGATCATGTAAAAAGTCTCTAGTACTATGGTTATGTACATTATTTTTGTATCTAATAATGAATATACTTTCATTTTATTATTGTTACCTTGTAAATAGTTTTTAAAGCACAAATAGTATATTTACTTAATGTTCAACTATAAAATCTATTTTGATGAATTAATGGACTTTTTAGTTAATTAATATTTCAATAAAATATTATTATTATCATCAAATAAATTTTTATTAAACATAAATGATCTTATAATTTTATGAATTCAATTGTAATTATTATTAAGGTTTGAAATCCATTTTTGTCAAAACCCGTGAATTTTCGATAAATGTTAATTTTTTATTAAAGTTAACCATAACTTATCTAGATTGTTATTTAGATAATATTAATATTATTTATGGAATCAGGATGTCAAAATTATCCAATGTTTAATTTTTCATAATTTTTTGAGACAGTCAAATTTATGGGTAAAAATTAAATATCTTTTAAATATATAATGTGTTTTTTGAAATCATAATTACCCAGTAGCGATGTAATAAAATACTATAAACGTTTTTTCATCGAATAGATGTTTTAATATTAAAATAATGTGATTTTGGGTTATTTTGATTTATTTTTCAAAGCTTCAGTGGACCCTTCAATACTTTTTAAACATTTTGTCTTTTTAAATTGTTTTCCTTGGAAGTGTGACTCACCTCCACATAAGAAAACCCATTATTTTAATAAGTTCAGACATTGGGCTTATAAAATAATGTTTTTCAATTCCCTTTTCCAAAAACCATGTGCAAAAACCATGGTCTGGTTTTTGTTTTGGATTAGTTTAATGTGATGTGTCCCAAACCTAAATAATAATGAATTCCCTCAAATTTCTTATATAAACCGGACCAAGATCCCAATTCTTCTTTACTCAGTGCCTTTGTAGTTCGTCTAAACTCTTCCCTCCTCTCTCTAGAATCCTCGCAAGGTGCCCTAAGCTCCCATGATTCCTCTCTCAATCCTAACTCAAGCATTTTAATGCTTTGGAAGCACACTTCCAAGTAAGGGTTTTTTTTACTTTCTCATTTTTGTCCAATATTCTTTAAATTTTTATGCCATTTTTATCAATTATAAATGTTGGGATATGGTTTCAAACCACCCCATACTTCCCTATATATGTTTGAATGATGGGAGACCCCTTTCTCTCTCATTAAATGCCTCCCATGTACACCCGTTACTATGCCAAAAGTCCGAAAGGAATTTCTATCTCCTCATTTACATTCAAGATATTCTTTTGTATCATGAATATGAATTCCATTAAATTTGTTTTTAATTGTATATATATGACCCCCTTAATGTCCATTTCATGTAAATATTATTAGAACCCCATTTCTCTCTCTTCAACTATTTTTATGTGTTCTTATGTCACATCGTTATGCTGTTGAAATTGTACTGCGATTTTCCAAGCCAAAGTCATTGTGTAGTGAAATACCATTCCAATTTCTCTATCATGGTTATTCAATATTATGCCCATTTAATTATTGTTTAAATAGTTTCATGTATGTATTCCATGTTCGTTTATCGTGGAATAAAAGATTATGTTGAAGGATTCAATGTTTTATGATCCATTTGGAACACTTATGAATGAAAGGAAATGTTTATGAAGGGTGTGCACTGATATCACTCCAATGCATTGGGTAAAGTATAGTATAGTGATACATCATATGGAATGGGTGTCTACTCATGACAATTAAAGTGCAACAAGTGTTTACTAGTGCTTCATGTGCAATGAGGTTTTACTCAGGCTCCATGTGCAATGATCCTTGGCCCATGCTAATTCCATGTCAAGTGTTGTTTCCACATTTCCATGTTATGATTATTATGGTTTATCATTACATTAAGTTTATGATTTTAGTTTTCTATATTGATATTCCTATTTTCTATCATGTATTGTATTCCTCGTGTTATTCCATGATTATTCAATTACTGGTCTTTATAACTCACCCATTTCTTAAGCATGTCCTCAGGTTATCCAATGCAATGCTAACTACAAGGGAATATAGTTTTCATGTAAAGGAAGTTTTCAATAAATATGTTGTATTGTATTGTGTATGTTGTTATATAATGATCCTAATACCCAAAGACACTATACCTCTCGATCTTCTATGTTGTATCAAGTAAATTTTATGTAATAAATTATGTTTAGTTGGGTTATAAAAAGTAGGGTTTTCCTAGATGGTATCACAGGATAGGTTTAGTTATATTTGGGATTAGGATTACAAAAACCTCGTAAAACCTTAGAGACAAGATTACATATAATAAAAACATTCCTATGTTTTTGTGAGTATTGAGTCAGTGGTTTATCATGGAAATACATCCCTGGCACATATGTATCCAAGGAGTAAAACCCGAAAACACCACGTTGAGCTAGACTCGAACAGTATCTGGTACAAAAAAACATGCCTTTATGCACTCTTGGTTATGAAACTCCCTAGGTATATGATTTGGTAAATTTACAATCTTAGTATGAACCATTATTAATGGAAAAAATACCGTAAGAATATATGTTAAAAAGTAGATCATGGTTAACAAAGACTAAAGCCAATAGATTGATATGTTAAAGAAATAAAAGTTACTTATAAGTCATCAGTTTTGTCCCATGATTATCCTTTATGTATTACCCATATCATTCATTTTATTCCATCCAATGGCCGGTAATAAGCGAAATAGGGCTAACAACTGATGTGAAGATCAATGTGATGATGGTACTAATGAGATGCCCAATCCAATGGGAGAGGGAATCGAGAAATTTTTCATCCTTCTCTCTCCGCTATCTCAAGCATTGAATAGATACATGGGTCAAGAGGAACGTTTAGCACCCCCTAAGAAAGAACAAGTCTCTATCGAGAGCTTCATTAGACAAAGGTCTCCTACATTTAATGGATTATCTGATCCCTCAATCACTGAACAATGGATCAACTCCATTGAAATTTCTTATCTATCATTAAATTTTTTGAATAGTAGAAGGTTATCCTAGCAGCTTATCATATGCAGGGTGAAGTTGATCAATGGTGGATTTTGATCAAAAATACAATGCCTATGGAGGAGATCAAGGCTTTGGAATGTACGGATTTCCGGAATATGTTTTTCGATAAATATTTTCCATACACCCTCCGACTTTAGATAGAAAGGAACTTCCTTTCCCTCAAGAAAAAAGATGACAAATTTTTCGGAGCGTAAGTGGAAAACATCACAATAATTTCACGATACACATCTGACTTTGTCATTACCCCTGAATTCAAGCTTGGCTACTTCTTTGGTGGGATGAAACCTAGAATGTGGAAAGCACTGGACAACCATGACTTCGACAGCTATGAGGAAATTATCTGATGTACCCTGAAGGTCTAAACATAGATCGAATAATCTCAGGGGTAGCATGGGAATAATAAGTGTAAGGTGTCATTCAATTTGTGTGGTCTGGTGGATAAATCCTACGTTGATAAGAAGATCTAAAACCACACATGCCAATGGTGTGGAAAGAAACACCCTGGAAACTACCCGAAGGGGACGAGGAAATGCTTTTGGTGAGGAATAAAAGGGAACCTGACTATTAATTGTTGGCAAGAAATACCCTTGGTTGTGATAGAGGAGAGGAATTAACCATTAAAACCTCAACGTGTGGTTCATTTGTACAACTACAAAGTACCAGGGCATCTTGTATATCAGTGACCTAAGCCAAGGGATTTTAGAGGCAACCAATAGCCTCCAAGGCAGCAAGGATGAGATTTTTCCATCACTACTGCTGATGTGAACCCTGAAAATGAAGTGGTGAAAGGTACGCTAGTTATTAATTCAATAATACATAACATACATTTTGATTCAGGTTCTACGCATTGTTTTATATCTCAAAAGATTAGTAGAACAATCCCAGCACCACTACAAATCATGGAATTGAAGATGTCGGTGAATATGAAAAATGGGGAAATCATTGCATCCCATGAATATAACTCCTCCCCTATCATAATTTATTGATTAAACATCCTGAATAACCTCATCATACTCACTATGGTGGAATTTTATGCAATTCTTGGCATGTATTATCATTCCTTGTATAGAGCCAACATAAATTTTTGTGTGAGGGAAATCGCACTCTATGTTGAAAATCGACCTCTGATTCTCTACTAGTGAAAGGATGATGATGAACCTTATTTGGCTCCATCATCTCAATTGTGGATATTAATGAACTATAAGAATTCATATCTGGCTCGGATGTTTGAGCCTAAGGAGGGAACCATCCTAGAAGACATGCCTATTTTTAGGGAATTCACTGAAGTGTTTCTTGAGGATAGAAGAGATATTGAATTCTCAATTGATCTTATAACTGGGGAATTTCTAATATCCAAGACACCATATATAAAGGCTGTTGTGGAGATCAAGGATCTGAAGAAATAACTACATGACAAATCTGGATAAAGGGTTTATACGCCCATGTTCTTCACCATGGGCTGCACCAGTCCTCTTCTTCAAGAAGAAGTATGGGTTAATGCACCATTTCATGAATTATAGTGAGATTAAAAATCAAAATACTGTACAAGTATCCTCTCCCACAAATTGATGACTTTTTCAATAAACTATGTGGAGAAAAAAATTTCTCCAAGGTGGATTTGCAGTTGGGATATTTTCAAGTAAGGGTGAACAAGGATGATATCCCCAAGATTGTTTTTCATACAAGATACGGGAACAATGAATTCAAAATAATGACTTTTGGACTCACTAATGCTCCATAAATATTCATGGACTTTATGTATAGTGTTTTTAGAGATTATGTCAACAAATGTTTGGTAGTCTTTATAGATTATATTCTGATATACTCAAAAAACAAGTAGGATCATGATGAGCATCTCAGAACTATACTAGAGACCATGCAGAAGGATAATCTCTATGAAAAGTACAACAAGTGTGAAATCTTGTTGAAGGATGTCTCATTCTCGGGCCATATCCTCACATGTAATGGCATATCTATGGATCTCTTCAAAATAGATACAATTGAGTGATGGCCGAGGCCAACATCGGTAGCAGATATCCGTAGCTTCCTGGGGTTGGTTGAATATTATCGATGATTTGTGAGAAATTTCTCACGATTTTCCAACCCCCTTACAAAGCTAACTCAGATGGGAGTAAATTATTATTGGAGTGATGAATGTGAAGAAATATTTGAGGTGTTGAAAAGGAGGCTTATCACTGCGCCTATGGTAAATTTTCCAACAATTGGAGACGTTTTTGTGGTATTTAGTGATGCTTCAAAGAAGGGACTAAGATGTGTGCTGATGAAAAATGACAAGGTCATTTCCTATGCTTCAAGTCAATTAAACATTCATGAATAGAACTACCCAAAAAAGGACTTCGAGTTGGCTGAAGTGATCTTCGATTTGAAAATTCAGCGTCATTATCTATTTGAGGAGAAGTGTGAAATACATACGGACCACAAAAGCCTCAAGTGTATATTCACTCAGAAAGAGTTGAACATGCACCAACAAAGATGAATAGGGTTAATCAATGACTATGACTACTCAATATATTATAACCCTGGGAAAGTGATCAAGGTGGGAGATTCCCTATGTAGAAAAGAACTAGTTATTCTATCATTTATGAGAATTGAAAAGGATCAAATTTTAATTGATTTGATAAAGGTGTACATGGGAATCATAAAGAATGGAAATTAATAAATACTTTCACAAATCATTTCTCAACATTAATTTTTGGAAAGATTAAATGATTATCAAAAGAATGGTCTGAGAATTCAGGAAAAAGTTGAAGCTATCAGAAAAGTGAAATCCTAAGAGTTCAATGTTAATGAAGAAGGAATTGTGGGATTTGTGAAAAGACGATGTGTTCCATCATGTCTATAGGTGAAGAGGTAACTTTTCGATGATGGACATAGTTCAAATATCCCTATTCACCTAGTATACATAATGATGTATCTAGATCTCCATGATCCTTATTGGTGGTATTATATGAAGAAGGAGATCGCTGAATACACATCAAAATGCCTGGCGTGTCAACAAGTGAAGGCTGAGAGGAAGATGTCTAATGAGATGATGCAACCATTGCCCCTAACAGAATGGAACTGGGAGAACATCAACCTAGACTTTGTCACTGGAATTACAAAGATATCCAAGGGAAACAATGCAATGTGGGTTGTTGTGGATTGTCTTACAAAGGTTGCACACTTCTTTTCTATTTGGGAAGATTTATTATTGGATCAACTGGCACATATATATATCAGGAATGTGATAAGGCTTCATGAACTACCAATATCTATTTTCTATTATCGAGATCCAATATTCACCACTATTTTTTGAAGAGTCTCCAACATTCTCTGAATAATAAACTAAACCTTAGTATGGCATATCATCCTCAAACTGATGGCCAATCCGAGCGGACTATCCAAACACTTGAGGACATGTTGAGAGCGTGCTCAATGGATTATAAAGGAGGATGGGATCAAAAAATTCTTCTGGTTGAGTTCTCTTATAATAACAGTTTCCACTCGAGCATCCAAATAGAAACATATGATGCACTTTATGGGAGAAAATTCAAAACACCGAAGTGTTGGGATCAGGTCAGTGAGCATAAGAAGATTGGACAAGAAATGGATAATGAAATGGTATAGTAGGTGAATAATATTCCATAGAATATTATGGCTACCCAGAGTCAACAAAAGAGTTATAAAGATTGCCGTCAATGATACCTTGAGTTTAAAGATGGAGACCTAGTATTTCTATGCATCTCTCCTTGAAGAAGGTTTTAGGGTTTGGAAATAAATGGAATTCAAGTCCAAGATACATCGGCCCTTTCATGATTCTTGATCATGTCAGGGTTGTGGCCTATCGCTTAGAACTTCCTCCTACCATGGCCAAAGTACATGATGTCTTTAATGCATCCCTCTTAAGGATGTAAATACCGGACACTTCACATGTACTATTTTCTGATTTGGAACAGTTAGAGGATGATATTTCTTATGAGGATCAATTAGTGAAGATATTAGATCATAGAGAAAAAGTTCTACAAAATAATACAATGCCCCTCATCTAGGTGTTGTGGTGAAATGACAAGTTGGATGAAGCGACGTGGGAATTATTAAAAATGATGAAGCAGTGTTACACAAATATGTATTATCATGGGAAGAGGATATATTTAAGGAGAAATTTCATAAGGGGGGAATATTGTAACGACCCAAACATTAATTAATTGAAATACTACTTTCTCTAATTAGATGTTTTTTATGTAAAATGTTTATATAAAATTTCATCTTTTTTGTGCATTTTTATTTTTAAATATTGTTATGAATTTTGACTGTTTCTATTATAGCCATTGAACAATGATCAAAGGATTAGTATAAATATAAGGCTTTAACAAATTAATTTACTCAGACAAAGGAAGCGATGGCCTCATCCAGTTGACACGCCCCATACGAATCCCATTATTCAGAGCTCGGAAAGAAGGTTACATATTTGGGATTCTCTCTTGACCAAGCCCAAACCGAGATTGAATATGTTAAGCCCAAGCGGGACCACCTATGAGAGATGTGGAAGTTGTTAGAGATTACCTCTTGAGAAATTTCATCTTAGCCACCCCAAAAGATTGTCACCATCGCACACCTTACTAATAGGTCTTATGCATGTGTTATAAGGGGGTATGTAACAACACCCTAGTATAATGGTTATGTAAATTATTTTTTATCTAATAAGTAATATACTTTCAATTTATTATTGTTACCATGTAAATAGTTTTTAAAGCACTAATAATGTTTTTAGTTAATGTTCAACTATGAAATACATTATGATGAATTGATGGATTTTTGAATTAAATAATATTTTAATAAAATAATAATATTATTATTAAATTAACTTTATTAAATATAAATGATCAAATATTTTTATGAATGTAATTGTAATATTTATTAATGTTTTAAAGCCATTTTTTGCAAAAACCCTTGAATTTTCGATAACTTTTATTTTTTATTTTAAAATTGAAAATTAAAATTTATAGAAGATTATTTAGATAAAATTAATATTATTTCATGAATTAGGATGTCTAAATTATCCAATGGTGAATTTTTCATAATTTTCTGAGAGAGTCAAATTTTTGGAGAAAAATCAAATACAGTTTAAATATATAATGTGTTTTATGACATCATAATGACCAATAGTGATGTAATAAAATAATATAAACTATATGTTCAGCCAATATATGTTTTAACATTAAAATAATTTAATTTTGGGTTTCTTTGATTAATTTTACAAAGATTTAGTGGACCCTTCAATACTTATTAAACATTTTGTCTGTTTTAATTGATTTCCTTGGGGGTGTGACTCTCCTCCACATAAGCAACCCCATTATTTTAACGTGTTCAGACTCTGGCCTTATAAAATATATATTTCCATTTACATTTTCTAAAACCCATGGGAAAAACTATGGTATGGTTTTTGGTTTGGATTAGTTTAATGTGAAGTGTCCCAAACCTAAATAATAACGAATTCACTCACCTTTTCTATATAAACCCACCCAAGCTCCCACTTCCTCCCCACTCAAAGACAGGGGAGTTTTTCCAAACTCTGACCTCCTCTCTCTAGAATTCCACGACAGTGCCCCAAGATCCCATTAATCCTCTCTAAAGCCTCTCTCAAGCTTCTCTCAAGCCTTTGGAGGCACACATTCAAGTAAGGGTTTTTCTTCCTTTTTCATTTTTGTCCAATATTATTTAAATTGGTATGCCATTTTGTCTAATATTAATGTTGAGGTATGGTTTACCACTACCACATAATGAAAAATATATAATTTAATGATGGGATACCCCATTATCTCTCATTAAATGCCTCCCATGTACACCTGTTACTATGCCGAAATTCTGAAAGGAATTTCTCTCTCCTCATTTACATTCAAGGAATTATTTTTTATCATGAATCGAAATTTCAATAATTTTGTTGGGACATGTATATATATGAACCCCTTACATTCCATGTCATTTAAATATGATGATACACCACTTTATCTCCCATAAAACATTTTTAGGAGTTCCTATGTGACGTCATTATACTGTGGAAATTGCACCGTGCTTTTCCAAGCCAAAGTCACTGTGTAGTGAAATACCATGTACATTTATCTATCAAGGGTATTCACCTGTATAAAAATTTATATATTGTTTAAATATTTTCATGTAATTATTACACATTTGTTCATCATGGAATATAATATAATGTTGAATGATTTAATGTTTTATGATCCATGTGGCACACTTATGCATGAAATGAAAAGATTAAGAAGGGTGCGCCCTGATAGTGTTCGAATGCATTGGGTAATGTATAGTATCATGATAAGTCATGTAAAATGGGTGTCTACTCATGCTAATTCATGTATAATGATGGTTTACTAATGGATTATGTTCAATTAAGGTTTACTCGTGCTTCTTGGGCAATGAGCCTAGGCTCATGCTAATTCTATGTTAAGGGTTGTTACAACATTTCCATGTTATGATTATCATGCTTTATCATGACTTTATGTTTATTCTTCTCCTATGATCTATTGATATGCCTATGGGGTAACATGTATTGTATTCCTCATGTTATTCCATTATTATTCCCTTACTAGGATTTATAGATCACCCTTTTCATATGCATGTACTCATGTTATACCATGAAATGCTAAGTATGAGAGAATGTAGTCATCATGTAAAGGATGTTTTCAATGAAGATGTTGTATTTCACTTTTTAAGTTGTTATTTAATGATACTAATCCCCAATGACACTAGAACTATCTGTCTTCTATGTTCAATGATGTGATATTTATGAAATAAATTATGTTTAATTTTAAATTAAAAACCAGGGCTTTCATAGTTGGGATGGCTTCCTATCGGTTGTAGTTACCTCAGAGGTTCTTGGCTATGCATGATGTCTTCCATGTTTCTTATCTTTGACGTTACCTATCAGACCCATCTCAGGTATTTCAATCCATGGATGTTGAGTTAAAGGTGGAATCCTCGTTCATGGACCATCCTACTTAGATTGTTGATCGATGTGTGAAGGTTATATGTGGTTAGTTTGTTCCTATGGTACAAGTGATATGGCAGCACGAGCAGGTACATGATGAGACTTGGGAGAGGGAGGATGATGTGCGATCACAGTGGCTGGAGCTGTTCAAAGTTTCTTCATCTACACCGCCTTTCTAGGGAAATTCGTGGATGAATTTATCTAAGGCGGGATATTTGTTACATCCCAGATCATATTTTTAGGTATGTTAAACTTTTTATAGTTTTTTTGAGAAAAAGAGATGTTTCTGGAAATTTAGGAACTACATGCCATGTACTTATATGAACACGCAGTCTACTCTTTTGCCACATGTAGCCATGTGGTGGCCGTGTAATGGCCAAGCACTCAGTTGTGTGTGGTGATATGGATATCGCCTAATGTGGGAACTAGTAAGAGAAATTACATGCCGTGTACATCTAATGTACACTTAGTGTACTTTATTTTTTTCATTAAACATACCAGGGTATCATCTAATCAACCAAACTATCTTCATCTAGGCATGTATTGTTAGAGAGAGATTGTATGACCACAGATCTTTTCTGAGACCCCGATCGATCGTCTATTCTTTGAATCGACCATCGTCGATCACATTGGGATCACCTAGGTAAGCTCTTCCTTCTTCTAGAGATTCTTTTACTCATTCCTCCTCTTTATTAGGTTATCCTCAGTTGAACGTTTTAGATGTTTTTGAAGATATATGGTCTTCATGGGTGATTCACGTCTTGAGGTTCATGTATAATGATCCGACAACACCGAGGTAGGTGGTTTGTGCCTTTTCAAAGATATTATTTGAATTATATGTACAAAAGTTCCCAATACCCTTAATCGGGGTATTGCGTGTTTACGGTTTTAAACCTGTTAAGTTCCTTCTATACAAGTATACATGAATATAGGTTAATTGATTGTGTATATAATTAATTAATATTCTTTGGAAGTGTTTTACCATGCTTGTTTTTTTATGACCATTTTGTTTTTCTTATCCTGTTAGGCTTCCATGTTTATTTCTCATGCAAAATATTGTTAGGATGGAGTGACTTTTTATCTATAATGTTATTATTCTATAGACTGGTGGGAAAAGTAGTTCTTTAGGTTTACATTGACTAATTTTCATTTCTATGCTCTTTTGGATTACACAGGGTCATGAGAACAACTTGCAGTAGACCATAGGGAGAATGGATGTAAGGGCTTCTTTAGAGTGTTTGTTTGTTATTGTTACGATTTGAGACCATAAAGAAAATTGACGTAAGTGCTTCCTCAAAGTGTCTGTAGTTCCTCGATGCGGGCTACAGGGAGAATGAGACATATGTTCCTAACCATAGAACCTTTTAGTTATCGATATGAGACTATATGGATAATTGATGGTGAGTGCTTCCCCAGAGAGTCTATACTAAAGCTGAACTAGAGGAGTTGGACTGTGAGTACTACCCAGCGGGTTGCCTGTGTTGTTTTGCTAGAACTAGAGGGGTTTGGCAGTGTGCACTTCCTAGAGGGTTTCCATTGTTTTCTAGGTATGATAAAAGGGGATATTCTATAATTACTTCTTAGAGGGATACATGCTTGTGATTATTTGCTTACGTGATATGTGGTATTTTAATTCTTTGAAATTGTAGGATTATTTACTGTTGAGTACTTCCTTGTTTACTACATATTTTGTTTATTTCCGGCTATATATATTAACTAACTATTACGAACATATCTCTTGGTGTTTTCCTACAGGGATTTAGTCTCACACCCTATTTGGGACATGCTTTTGGGCCTAAACAGATTATATTGTTGCCGGTATAGTTAATGGCAAGTGCCCTTATACATTAGGTATTGGCTGCTTTGGGAATGGAGAGCATGGGACCAAGCTGTGGCTTGTGATGCGGAGGAGTTATTTACTATTATCATTCGTACGTTGGATTAGTACTGAATTTTATAATTGTGATGTGCTTGGCTTTTTCCCTAGACATATGTATCATGAATATTATATATGTGCTCCAACTGCTTATTTCTTTCAGTCTTTCGATGTATATTGTTATATGCCATTATTACTACTTCCCCTATTGTTATCTATTTCTCTTACATTGTTTGAATCTTCCAATGAGGTCATAGTGTCCCCATTATCACACAAAAGGACTTTGCTACTAGTCAGTAGCCTCTATCATTAGGGGAAATGCGCTTGAAACCATGTTACAAACCGTGTACGGGGCGCCTTTGGGAGGATTCCTGAACTGAGACATTACAGATGGGATCAGGGAAAATTCATGATGTTTAAAACATGGAATTAAATATGTTTCCTTTCCTGAAAGAGTTTTTAATGAATGAAAAAATGGCTCCTGAGTAGATGTGCCTACATGTAATATTCAAGTTGTTATGTATATGATATGACTTAATTTTCAAAAGCACTAGACCTAAAAATATCCAAAATATGAATTATTAACTTAATTAAATATTATGTAATGTTTAGGTCCAGAGCCTCATACCATATCAGAAATGACCATATTTTGTTCCAACATATATCAATAATAAACTAATTCACATTATTCAGACATCAAAAGTCAAATATCCAATTTAAATTGTTTTAAATTTTGTATTTCATTATATAATTTTTTTCATTCAAGATTTTTTTCCATATTACAGTTTTTAATAGGCTATTAGAGAAACTCAATGATTAATATGAAATAGTTTATTAGCTGGATTTGAATAATTTATTCATTTTTATTTATTATAACTTATTAATTTGTTTAATTTTAGTCGATGGAATAATTAATGGAAGTAAATAATTCATGACTTATAATATCGAGTATCATTTGTTTTTCAGTTAATTTGTAATCAAAATAAATAATATTTTAGTTATTTGAAGTTAAAATTTAATATTATAACTACATTCCAAAGAATTAAATTATTATGATGTATGTAGTGTTGAAATTTTTTTGTTTTCTAAAATAATAAAAAAAGATAATTATTGATTATTATTCTCTGTATACATTACTACTCTTCAATAGTGATTAAATCTATTTGATGATGCAAATTCATAGATCCACATAAATATTATGAATTGACACATATTAAATTAATGAAAGAAATCAAAATATTATCAAGGGGCATCCATGTTATACTTATTCCCAAAATTCGCAATTTTTATTCTTATTTTTATTGATTATGTGGTAAAAGTAGTTAAAAAATTAAATTGTCACATTGTTGAATTTAAATAGGTTACTTATATTTTTATATTATTTTTAATTCATGTATTTTCATGATATTTTTCAATATAGTAAAGAATTTCATTGAATGATAATTTATTGTTATTAAATTTCAAACAAATCAAAATTGGGTAATTAATTTTTCCAACCATTTCATAATGTTGAAGTCCATTTTAAAAAAATATCATCGTAATGTCATATTGTCATTGTTAAAAGTAGTGGATGAAAAATACTCCCATATTATGAATGAGAACAAACTAGATTTGTATTACCTCTATGTTAATGATTTTTTGTTTGATATTGTTATATGCTTGAATTGATTCAATTTTTAAAGTAGTTGGAGAGTGAATATTATCATCTTATGGCATGTTAGTGACAAAGGTAGTAATGATGCTATAATATAAAAAGATTGAAATTACCTATAATATTTGTATATACACATGATGTGGTTGAATTATGTGTCACCGACTTCTAAAAAAATTTAAATTTTATTAAAATATATTAACAAGTTTGAATTTTATAATCTATTTTAACTTGAGAGTATTGTGTAATTTTATATTAAAAGAGACACTCCTCAACACATTAAATAAAAGTAAATCATGTCTTATGTAAGTGAAATATTTTTCAATTGTTTATATCCAATGCATACAAAATTCATTTAGTGAATATTTGAATAAATTAAGGATTCTAAAAAATAATAGATCATTAATAACACATTAATATTCATCTCACAGATGTAAAATATCTCACAATGCATATAATTTCATGATTCTAATTAGATTATCAAAGACAAAGAATCACAATGAAATGAATTCATCATTCTCTTTTATCCATGAATTTAATGAGTTCTAAATATTCTATATAATCTCATCATGTATGAATAGGTGTATCCTTTGTAGTATACCTTGATATAAATCACTGATGTTCAATAATTTGCCTCATTAATCATGGTTTTAATCTTCATTCTCTAATAAAAATAACATTGAATTCTAGAAGATATTTTCTCACATAACATGAGTGTAATTAACTTTTTCAACTAACATAAATAAATAATACCAAAATATTATTATGTAGATTGTATGCCACACTAAGATCTTATCATCGTCATGAACTTACCTCCTCCTCAATCATTCAATGTCTCATCCACAAGAAACATAACTTTACTAGAAGTTTGGTCTCACGGTATTGACTTTATTTCACTTTTTTAAAATATTTATTTTCACATAACTAGGTTTTTATATCCTTATTAATACCCATATGAACGTAAATTTATATTTATATTGAATAAATCACCTTCTCTTTTGAGAGTTATAATTTTATTCTCCCATAACTTCAACACTCAGTCACCTTGTTTTATTCTCTATATTCTATCTCTTTTAATTTTTATTAATTTATATTACCACCATAATATTATATATTTTTTAAATATAAAACATCCCATCATGAATTGATAACCAATACCCATAATTATTTTAATCTATTATTTTTTATTACAGTGTTCCAGGGATCTAGTATAATTTTTACTACATCAACTATTACCTCCTCTTCATTTACACGAGTTACAATACATTTTTTTTCCATTTTATTATTTCTTCTAAAAACTGATAAGAGAATATTAATTTGATTTTGACAGTCATAAATTTCTTCACATAATATTCTATAAATGTTTCATTTAAATATTCTACTCATCATTATTTGTTTCAGGATGATAATTCCATTGAAATTCACAATTTATGTTCTTGTCATATTCATTTTATGGAGCCTATTTTTAAATTACCTATTAATAAAAATAAATTTCCACAAAATAAAATGATTGAAGTCAACAATGAAAAACATAATAATTTATAATTACTCTATAATAGACTCAACATTTGTATTTTCACATCTATTACATGATACATTTTTTTCTAATTACCTTTATTGGAATAATTATAGTCAAAAGAGAAGATAGATGCATCTAAACCAACTATATCCCATCATGAGTAAATTTATTCATATTGATATTCAGAAGATCAAATTTAAAATAGGAATTTTACTATTTCTTTCATCTTTTCCCAATTTTAAAATATTGAACTTTATAAAACCCCATTTTTTAAAATGAATTTACCTCAATATTTATAATAATTAAAAAAGGTGGAATCAAAATTGTTGTAAAAAATATATCATTGAAAATCAGAATAAACAAATTAAAATATAATTTTATTAATAATTAATCATTTCTAAAACCTCAAGTTTTTTAGACATGAAATATGTAAAGAAAACAAAATTTTATTATTTTCTAATTGTCATGATATTTGGATCATATACTAAATAATTTTTTTAGTGAATCAAAATTATTTGTTTTATATGGTTCTATGATAAGTATGGGAAAAAATTTCAAATCTATTTCTACAGTTGTAATATAATTTAGATATATTATTTTACATATGATTGAGATATAAAATATTCACTATGTATCTATATATAAGTACACCTATGATTTAGAACATGATGTCTTGAAAACATATAAAATGATTTTTAAAAATACCTGATTAATACTTTTATTAAATATTATCATGTTTTTCTCATGACCCAGACTTGGGATCATCAATAACTCATGAACACATAATTGAATTCACTATTCCAAAATGTTGCATGACTATTACACATGACATGAATATGTGTATATAGAGTCATAATAATGAATAAAATTATGTAAAATGAATATAAAAGCCTATTTTAATCATTTTATATAATGGTTATATAAAAATTGATCATATATTCAATGGAAATTACTATTTGAGATAATATTTATAAATAATTAGATATTTAGTGAATTTTCTTTATAAACATTAAAATATTGATTTTAATATTAACATCATAGGATATCTTATTAATTGATCAAATACTAATGGAATCATCTCAAACCAATATAATTTTTTTTATAAATTTATCAACCATCCACTATCTTAGAATCTTACATCATATAAACACTTATAATAAATTAATATAATCAATTTAGTGTATCTTCATTAAAAATCACATAACATTTAATTCATTCCTCAAAATATTTATCAAAATAGTCATCCATCATAACATTCATGAATTTAATTTACAACATTAGATCTTTCATTCCTTTTTAATTATAATGTTTACAATATCACCATGTAGCTATAATCAACCTCAATATTTATAATAAGATATATATAGTAGTGAATCACTATTATGATCACAAACAATTATTTTTAAAAAAATCATCTTAATATATCTTCAGATACATTTAAATTCCATTATACATAATTGATGATTCACAATCCACATATCATTCAGTAGAAAATACATCTATCATCAATTGAATGTTCCACTAATATCATTAATGATCAATAAATCAAACTCTTCTAGTACATTTAAAAGTATCCGACTAATTTTTTTATTCTAATATATGGGCATCATATTTATCCTTAATTTGTAAAATATATATTTCATATCCCATTACTCCATGCTCATTGACAACATAAAAATTTTTATTCAGCATTATAAAAAATTTTATTAAAAAAATGCCACATTAATACCAAATATTGGACATTCTATTGAATATATAAAACATAAAAATAATTTTTATGTATTTAAATAGTCAAATATTATTATTTTTTCCCTCTCACCATTATTGATAACAAATACAAATGATGAAAAATCATACTCTTCAATCAGTAAATTTATGGGAAGGCCATCAAATATTATTAGAATCGAATAAATGGAAAAATATTATACCATTGAATTTCTCTTTATTACAATGGAGAAGGATGACCCCACCAAATTACATTATATATAGAATAAGTTATGTCAACAATAATTCCATTTTATTTTCCTCGTGTAAAAAATGTTTTAAAGTGAAAAATTAGAAATGATTTCAAAATATATTTCAATATTTCATATTAACTATGAATAAAATTATTGGAGGTTTTATAAATTTATTTTTTATAAGATTCAAATACAAGAAATCAACATCACAAAAAATATCAAAAAAATCAAGTGAATGTATACACTACTTTTCTTTTTTTGGAAAAATACTACTCTTTATGATTTGAAAAAATATGATGAATAACATGATAGGATGAGCTGTATCATTCCTCAAATATTATTATTTACTTGTTCTATTTGGATTTTCTGTTTTAATGTAAATTAATAAATCATTCGAAGCTTATTCATTGGCATCTCTCCCATAGGGGATAAATTTCATACAACTTAAATATATAAATAAAAAAATTATTCATGCACTATAGATAAAAGCTGGTGTATGATGAATATTAGAAAAAAAAATCATGATAAAAAATTAATGCACTATTATGGATGATATTTCATATTGACTTAAATTCTATTCCTTATTTATTTTACAATCAATCAAATTTGAGGATATTGAAAATCAGCCACTTATCCTAAGATATAGTACTTATATTGAGGCTTAATTATATACTATGTATTTCAATTCATTAAGGTTATAAAAACATTATTTTTTTCATGCCTCCCATTTCAATAGATTTCAAAAGAATTTCTCATTTCGGTTTCATATATTCCTCTCTCTTTCTGGATAGAATAATTGATGGAATGGTATTCTTTTATTTATAAATTATGGTTTTTATGCTCTTTTATTCTTTGTATTACTTTCCTTCATAATCTATATGATCGTGTCTTGTGGTGAATCAACCATAAGTAACACAATCTACCTTCCATTTAAATGTTGACTATTTCATACATAGAAAATATATATAAATTGAATTATCCACAGACCAATATATCAGCTCTCATTTTCCAATTTTTTTGTATCAACTGATCTATTTATTTAGAAATGCCTTCATTAAGGACATTATATTTTATCGACTTCATTACTAACCCATTATTAACTTAATGACTACACCCATCAACATTTATCACCTTACCCATTATAAATTATCAGTTATCTGTCCTTTAATTCCACAATGGAAGTATTTTCCTTTCTCCATTATTACATAATTCTAATAATGTCAATCCAATGAATATATATAACATTCATTCATCAAATCTATTTTCACATGTTTACTTCTTATGGTATACTATCATACATCATTTTTTTATAATCTTCTATATTCCACTTAAAAATATATTAAGAGTGGTGTCTAGTCAGAAAATATTATCACCCAACATAAGGGTGTCCATATTAGATAATATACAGATAGATATTCACAAGGATCTAAAACATGTATTTCATATAAATGTTCATTATTTTTTCTGAAATTATTATATGGAATTTTTTTTCTAAATTATCTGTAATTCACCTATGGTATGGATTATTAAAATTTTAAAATTTTAAATATATTTTCAAAAATAATTGTTTGTATTCCAAAACCTGTGAAAACTATATTAGTAGAAAACAAGTCTTATTCTGTTCAAATTAAAACATGATCTATATAGTTTTTTACATGATCATCATATTTTATTTTGGAGGATACATTAATTATTAATATTATATTATGGATTTTATCTTCTCAATAAATATTAAAGACATGATTCATTTATTAATCTATTTATCTCAACTTTTTTTTAATTTTTAGTTTTCTTTATATTTAATTTATCAAGCACTATTTTCCAATGAAGAACTATTACACCCATCTTAATCTGGTCATTATCATACAATTCTATAAGAGCACGAGTTTAAGGGTTTCAAAATATTCTCAAAGAATTATTTATAAAATCATAGTTATTTTATGATTCATGACACTTTCTATATATTCTACTTTAATCAGATCTTATTTCAGTATATTTCCAACATTTTTCATATATATCTTTATATTAATAATTTTTACCTATAGAAGTAGACATATCATGTTGGGTGAATATTTATCTACCTTAGTTGATTTAATAGTACCCTATAAATAATTTCTTATCATATATATTTTTTCATCATGCAGTACTATATTCTATTTTAGTGAAATATCAAGAACTTTTACCTTTTCATGTTTCACATTTATCAAGTCAATATAAATATTAATTGTAAATTATTGATTAATCTATAATGTAAATAAATAATCTAAAACATTTCAGTTAAAACATAATTTCTGAATAATTTTTATTTTTAATTTATTATCAACCATTTTAATTTTATAATTACAAAGTGACATATTTTATCCCATGGATTTAATAATTTTTCATAGACTAATATATCTACAAAATTTAATAGCTAATGTGGTCTATATAACTAGAATTATCCCTGAGTATTGATTTTTAACTATTTAATCATGTGATATATACTAATTATTTTCAATTACTTCATTGAGATAAATAATAAGATAAGTCATAATATTGGAATAAAACAAACATTGTAATTCATCATTAAAATCATATTCTTCATTTAACATTAATTATTTATTATAAAAATAATAATTAGTATAATGTAGAGACCTGAAGCTTGACGTACATGGAAATTACATTACTTTTGTGGAATACTTAGTACATAACAAAAACACACACACAAGGATCGTAATAGTTTAGTGTCTTTGGAAACTCGGAATATAATCTTCTAATCATGGTGAAATATCTTCAACATCTCCCATAATGATCTTCCCTTTTTTTCTTACCTAAAACCTTTATTTATATCCTAGTGAAAAGAAAACATAAAAGGGTGAGCTCAAATACTCAGTATGGGTAAACCAAAGAAAAATCAATCACATCATATTCATAAGAACATAACATTTTGGAAATCTTAACCTGCAAAAGAGATCATAATATCATAACATGGGATAAATCATAGTAGTGAAATGAAATCCCAATAATAATAACTTAAACCATGAAACTTTTTGGCATACACACATAATCATAGAGAATCATTTCTTATTAGTCAAAACTCATTGCCAAGACTATCTTAGTAGACAAAGTCTCTTTCTGAACCGAGTTCACTCCTCGTTTCAGTCATGTTTCACTGAACCGGTATATCCTACCGTTCCAGCCGTGTATATCTAATGAGATATAAAATCTTTACCCAATGCATTGGAGGGAGATATAGGTCCCACCCATCTCATAATTATAACATTCTTATGTGTGCCAAAAAATCATAAATCATAAATCATTGCATAACCCGTGTAGTAAAAATGGGATTCTTAAACAACATGACAACATAAAAAAATTCATATAAGATAAAGGAATTCATAAAAATAATTCCATCACAAAATCATCAAATCAATGTAATAATAGGGATATAAACAAAGCCCTATATTATCTTAGATGGAAAATAATTTTGATAAAGCACTTGAACTCCATTCTTGAGGAAAATATCCTTTCAACTTCAAAAACACTTTTCCTTTCTTAAAATGTCATAAAATTATAACTAAAAGAAGTTGATTAAAAATAAACTTGAAAACTTGTAAGGGAATATTCATGGAAATAATGTTTTAAAAATACATTCTTACCGTATAAGTTAAAAGAAAACATTCTTCTCGTACTTTTGTCTGAAAAGTAAAAAAGTACCTTGTACGAAAAATGACAAAGGATTCCTTTCATATATTTTACTAAAAAATCACCAAAGGGTAAAATTGTATTTAAAAAATTGTATGTGTATGTAAATAATATTACATATTGAGGGAACATGGATGTGGATTATAAAATACACCCCAGTAAATACTAAAGAATAAACAATCTCGGATAAAAATGAGATTGTGATATTTCCCTTACCTTAGGTCCAATTTACTTCGTAAGTGTCTGAACCTCCTGTATAATGTTTTAAATAATGTCATTTACTTATTCCAGAATCATATTCATTTTTATGATATCCTATATGGTTCACTTATGACCTTATATTACCCGTTCTTTTGTAAATTCAATGTTAAAGAGCGTTTTGGGTAAAGTTGTTTCATTTGTCGTCCGTGTTTTGACTTGTAATTATTCATATTATTAGTTAGATCATAATTAATTAATTACAGAATATAAAACATGATTTATATATAATATATATTCAGAATATACATATATATAATAAATCAGTAAATGGAAAGAAATACACCGTTCATGGAGACGGTAGGCCGTACGTACGCATGAACACTGTTTTCATTTCCTTATTGAGTTGAATGGAATTAAGTAGAAGACATACATATATATACACATAAATACAGTATCATTATTATGTCATATATTTCATGATTACTTATTATATATAATTTATAATCATTCATGAATGGTTAACGTGGAGAATAAATCTCATCGCGTCGTGGAGACGGTAGTCCGTACGTACGCACGAGCGATGATATTGTTCTCATGATCATGTAATTGTATTGAAGTGTATGTATACTATTTCAGAATCAATATCACTTTACAATAATCATATATAGTTATTATGTACACCATTATACCCATCCAAGTAAGGTGTTGGTGGAAAATAGATTACACCACGGCATGGAGGCGGTATTCCGTACGTACGCACGCGCGGTGATTTCGTTTTCCATAGGATGGATAGATGGTGAAATAGGGTTGTTTCATACTTATATTAACATATCAGTATATGATTGATACTGATGTTATTACTTCATAATGAAACAACCTAAGAAGAAGAAGTGGAAGAAGAAATAAAGTTGAAAGAATCGGTAACAGACATTACCTCTTCTTTGAAGCACCTCTTTGAGATCTCCATTTAGGGCACTAAAATTGGTCTTTGAGGAAGACCAGAACCACTATAATGTTTCTAGGGAAGTGGAGAGATAATTTTTCAGGGGTTGGACGAGCTTGAAATCTCAAAGACTTGTGAGGAAGAGAGGGAGGAGGTGCCCTTTTATAAGGAAGGAGAGGGGCTCCTTTGGAAAACTAAAAATATTAGTTTATTATAAAGTCATATTCGGTTTTAAATAGATCCAAATTGATTTATTTCGATTCTAAGGTGGGGATGGATCTAAATCCTATCATCCAATAGAATTTAGACAAGTTTAGGTTCCTATTTTAATCTTATCATTTAGATTTAACATTAAGTTAAATATTTTTACTTTTACCGTGTCTTCTTGTGTTCTTACACTATAAGGATAATAAACTTAATATAACAAGCCAAACGAACCCCAAGTTGTTTATTATTAATATATATAACCTTATCTAAGTCATTTGGCCTAACCTTAGATTTTTAGGAATAAAATAACAATTAATAATATAATGTTTGTTTTAAAAACTATTTTATGTCAATTTTGACACTATTTGGTAATTGATATTTGTGAGAATCATAACAGAATGATTAGTTCGAAAAAAGATAATTAAATCAATACTAACATGTCATATTAACCTAGAAAATTAGGGGAATTCATAAAAAGTCTCAAAGTATATTTATTTGGGTATTTATAACATCAATTATTCTAATTTTTCACTATTATGGTAATTACTGCATCATCATTGTGTCATAAATAAATTAAATTATTTAATGTCTAAAAATTATAAATAAACTATCATTATGTAGTAAATCTTATTAGATTTTTAATTAATATTTACAATCGAATTTATCTTATGTATAACCCTATATTAAATATGTTTTAGTAAATAAACATTGATTTTAACTCTTTTAACTCTTCTTTGAATTAAATAATAATAAATGTCCTAATCTAATCCAAGTGGGCCTAAATGGTCATATTTTATTCTTAAGGTTTTTTTATCGAATTACACATATCCAATAGAATTAGGACATGTGTTAGGGTAATAATAATATCATTTTTACCCTTAATTACCCTTTTTACTTTTAACCGTGGTAAAAAAAAGAAAAATGTTACTATTCACCAAAAAATATTTTCATCTCATTGAACCACATTTTACTTACTGAAATCAACAGTGTGTCTCAGATTTTTGAAATTTCACTCACAGAAGCGGTAAGATTATGTTTTATGAAAAATTCATTTTTTTACTACCACTTAGTGGTTTTACTATTCATCAAAAAATGAAAGTTTCTAGAAAAATACCAAAAATTAGGCCTAAGATATATTTGATATTATGAACTCAAAAATTATGTCTATTTTACCAAATTAAAAACTTATCAGTTACTTTAACTAATCTAAAAATTAATTCCCTTCGTTAAAACAAATGGCGTGTTTTGAAGAGATAATAACTATCAAAAGATTGACACTTGTTTATAACTAGTTAAAATGTGAAATTACATCCAATGACCAACATTGTATTAAATTGTAAAAATATATTCTAAATATACTTTAAAACCACTCAAATTATTAATTTATCACTATTAATTATTTTGATTAAAAAAGTTGTTTTTAATTAAAATTTAGTTATTTTCACTATTCATCATAATATGAAAGTTATCCAAAAAGTACCAAACTTTTACCTTATGCTAAATTTGATACTCCGAATCAAAAAATAAAGTCCATTTTGAGAGATAAAATTTCTAAAATTTTAAAAGGTGGTTATTACTATTCATAACGGCAAGTTTTAATAATATTTTAATAGCATATCGTTGTTTAGTGAAACTCGGTATTGCGTACTACACACGCTATCGAGGAAGGTCGCGATTGCGTGTAATGAAAGGCATGTTAAGGATGCGTGTTGAGCAAGATCCTTTTGGTGTAGTGTACAACACAAGACATTAATGAAATTAAAAAGAATATTTTTCATAAAATATCAGGGTGTTACATTCTACCCCCCTTAAAATGAATTTCTCCCTCGAAATTCTTTGGGGTTATAAATTGTTTACTATTCAAAAGTTTCTTTTATAGAAACCCACATTGTAAAAAGGAATTCCAAAACCAATCTTTAAAAAAAATTATGAAACGTAACAGTTACCGAAATAAACTAATCACTGGGTTTGCACATAGGTGAAAATATGGATTTGGAAGAGAAATATAACCATCATGTTCTGATGGAGAGTGGTAGATAACATGGCTATGGAAAATCCAGCAATCACATTGCCATAAATTTGTGACGATCTAAGGTACCATCTGATTCATCAGATATAAGTGCACTAGGACAAAAGTTTTGGTTTTCAAGATCGTTTCCCTAAAGTTGATGAAATTGGAAATAGAAGAAGTACTTTCGTGATTTCGGTATAGTCTCACAGTTGGTCATTATTTGGAAAATTTCCACTTCATCCCATAAATAAATGAAGTTTAATTTGTCATTCATGACGGGTTAGCAGATCATGTGATAGAATGATGGGTCATTCCATCTGTCTGAAACAAAGGGTTAGAAAACTTACCAAAAAATACATAAGTCAATCTATAGTGAGATTAATGATATATGGTTCCTAAAATGGACTTATACATCATATATAATACTTCTTAATATAATAAAACTAGTTTATACTAAACAGGGACTTCCTGTAGGCCAGTGGTAGGCGATAAAGGCCAGTCGCACTTCGGTTGTGGGTTCGATTCCCACAGCCTTGTCCGACGCGATGGGCTGTCACCCATCCTGCATGTTGTCCTTTTTCTAAAACTATATTACTATAACATCTCATCAATAATATCGAAAAAACTTCTATCCTTAAACAATACTAACTTATGTCCAACATAATCCATTCCAATCTTTAGGCTTAACCATAATACTGCAGTCCACTCTCATAATATAGTGAAAATGATTACCAGAGAATTAATACCATCGTTGATCCCCATATATCATAAGATATGTCATATTGGTCACATTCCAAACATTCAAAGGCCTTAATCATGTATTCTCTTGAATACCCATTGAACCTTAGTGAAAAAATGAATGCAGTTAAAAGTTAACACTTTCCACATACCAAAATCCTCAAATTTCTATATACTCAAACCATGATATCACCTAGTCCTTATATCAATCATGAGCTCATGAATACTATCAAATATTTCATTTTCTCGTTTTCCCTTCATTATGCGCATATCATCTTTTTTTACAAAAATATCTCAATCACTTTCCATGGTTACCAGTACCATAAAATTATTGAAAACCACAATAGACCAATACATAAATATTCCAATAATCCACGATAGTATATACAACATTATTTTGGAATCCCATTACAAAAACACTTAATCATTCCACCACATCGTTATCATATTCAGCATCGCCAATAGTGATCGCATGTGACTTCCCTTTTTCCTTTTCCTTAAGTGGTTTCTCATGTCGATCATCACTAACCCTTGGATTAGGGAATTTATTATCATAATGCCCCATTTACTTACACTTGAATAATTGAAGTGTAGTAGGTTCATTCTGTGTATCCCTTCCTTTGTTTGCATCATTATACATCTTCTTCCAATCATTGCGGCATTAAAATTCCCGATGACCATCCTTTCCACATTTGAAACATTTACTTGTCCCTTTAAGAAAATATCCACCATGCTTCTTTCCACACTTTGAGAATAAGGAAACATTCATCTTCTTTTCACCATTATTCTGAGATTTCTCTTTGAACTCCATCTTTCGTTTCTTGTCAAAACTATGAGATGGATAAGTAACACCAACTTCTATTTCTACCTTGATAGAAAAACGCACAATTTCTTCATAGCTACTGATGTATCTTATAGCTAATTCCCTTCGAAGATTTGGTTTTAAGCCACTGAAGATTCGATCAACTTTACTTTCAGGTTGGATAATAAATCTAGATGCATACCTTGAAAGCCTTGTAAAAGTTTCTTCGTATATACCAACAGATTCATTATCCTTTTTCTTTAGTTCAAGAAACTCCTTCTCCATCTTTGTTTGAAGAATACAAGGTAAGTACTTATTGTAAAATAAGTTCTTGAACTCGTCCCATTCCATGGAATCAATTTCATCTCTTTGACTCGTATTCTTGATAAGATTCCACCATTGATCGGCTTCACCTTCCAAATGATATACTGCAAAGATGACTTTATCATGTTCAGAACATTGAATAACTAAAAATATCTTTTCAGTGGTACTAATCCATTGTTAAGAAACAAGTGGATCTGAAGACCCACTGAAAGAAGGTGGATGTTGCCTCATGAAGGACTCAATAGAATATTGTTCCCTTCTCTGCTCATTTGGAAGTCCAGAATGATTCATAGATTGTGTAAGTATAGCAATAAGATTTTTCACTCTATCTCCAATAACATTTGTTTGTTCAGGGGGAGAATCATTGCATTTTCCATTGCACTGATCAACACGGTTCCTTCGGGTTCCATCCATCGTCTAAAACCCAAAAAGAATAGTGTGAGAGGAAAAAATCATGCTAGGGAAAACAATATAATAAAGGGGGAGTACCTTCAATATCTAACATCTTAGGTTTAATTAGAAGATCGTTAGTGCAATTATAGGACTATAAGCTATACTTATACTTAACATTAGGGACATCCCTAGACATACCTTAGAAATATCTCTAGGGATCTCACTAAAGTTTTCGCATCCTAGTTTCCAAAGGTTGACTAAACCGTTCCTCTAATACCAACTGTAGAGACCTGAAGCTTGACGTACATGGACATTACATTACTTTTTTGGAATACTTAGTACATAACAAAAACACACACACAAGGATCGTAATAGTTTAGTGTCTTTGGAAACTCGGAATATAATCTTCTAATCATGGTGAAAGATCTTCAACATCTCCAATAATGATCTTCCCTTTTTTTTCTTACTTAATACCTTTATTTATATCCTGGGGAAATGAAAACATAAAATGGTGAGCTCAAATGCTCAGTAAGGGTAAACAAAAGAAAAATCAACCACATAATATTCATAAGAACATAACACTTTGGAAATCTTAACCTGCAAAAGAGATCATAATATCATAACATGGGATAAATCATAGTAGTGAATTGAAATCCCAATAATCATAACATAAAAAATGAAACTTTGTGGCATATAGACATAATCATATATAATAATTTCTTATTAGTCAAGACTCATTTTCAAGACTATCTTAGTGGACAAAGTCCCTTTCTGAACCGAGTTCACTCCTCGTTTCAGTCCTGTTTCACTGAACCGGTATAACCTACCATTCCATCCATGTCTATCTCATGAGATATAAAATCTTTACCCAATGAATTGGAGGGAGATATAGGTCCCACCCATCTCATAATGATACCATTTTTATGTGTGCCACAAAATCATAAATCATACATCATTGCATAACCCATGTAGTAAAAATGGGATTCTTAAACAACATGATATCATAAAACAATTCATATCAGATAAAGGAATTCATAAAAATAATTCCATCACAACATAATCAAATCAATGTAATAATAGGGATATAAAAATAACCCTATATTATCTTAGATGGAAAATAATTTTGATAAAGCACATGAACTCCATTCTTGAGGAAAATATATTTTCAAATTCAAAAACACTTTTCCTTTCTTAACATGTTATAAAATTATAACTAATAGATGTTGATTAAAAATAAACTTGAAAACTTGTAAGGGAATATTCTTGAAAATAATGTTTTAAAAATCCATTCATGTCGTATAAGTTAAAACAAAACATTCTTCTCGTACTTTTGTCGGAAAAGTCAAAAAATACCTTGTACGAAAACCGACAAAAGATTCCTTTCATATATTTTACTAAAACCCCACTGAAGGGTAAAATTATATTTAAAAAAATGTATGTGTATGGAAATAATATTAAATATTGAGGAAACATGGATATGGATGATAAAATACACCACAGTAAATACTAAAGAATAATCAATCTCGGATAAAAATGAGATTGTGATATTTCCTTTACCGTAGGTCCGATTTGCTTCGTAAGTGTCCAAACCTCCTGTATAATGATTTAAATAATGTCATTGAATTATTCCAGAATCATACCCATTGTTATGATATCATATATGGTTCACTTATGACATTATATTACCCGTTCTTTTTTAAATTCCATGTTAAAGAGCGTTTTGGGTAAAATTGTTTCATTTGTTGTCCTTGTTTTGACTTGTAATTATTCATATGATTACATAGATCATAATTACTTAATTCGAAAATACAAAAACTGATTTATATATAATATACATTCAGAATATACATATATATAATAATTCAGTTAATGTAATGAAATACACCGTTCATGGAGACGGTAGGCCATACGTACGCATGAACGCTGTTTTCATTTCCTTATTGAGTTGAATGGAATTAAGTATATGACATATATAAATATACACATAAATCCAGTATCATTATTATTTCATATATTTCATGATTACTTATTATATATACTTTATAATCATTCATGAATGGTTAACGTGGAGAATGAATCTCATCACGTCGTGGAGACGGTAGTCCGTACGTACGCACGAGCGATGATATCATTCTCATGATCATGGAATTTTATTGAAGTGTATGTATACTATTTCAGAATCAATATCGCTTTACAATAATAATATATAGTTATTATGTACACCATTATACCCATCCATGTAAGGTTGTGGTGGAAAATAGATTACACCATGGCGTGGAGATGGTATTCCGTACGTACGCACGCGCGGTGATTTTGTTTTCTGTAGGATGGATAGATGGTGAAATAGGGTTGTTTCATACTTATAATAACATATCAGTATATGAGTGATACTGATGTTATTACTTCATAATGAAACAACCTAAGAAGAAGAAGTGGAAGAAGAAATAAAGATGAAAGAATCAGTAACGGACATTACCTCTTCTTTGAAGAACCTCTTTGAGATCTCTTTTTAGGGCACTAAAATTGGTCTTTGAGGAAGACCATAACCTCTAGGATGTTTCTAGGGAAGTGGAGAAGAGAATTTTTCAGGGTTTGGACGAGCATGAAGGCTCAATGTTGTGTGAGGAAGAGAGGGAGGAGGTGCCCTTTTATAAGGGAGGAGAGGGGCTCCTTTGGAAAACTAAAAATATTATTTTATTATAAAATCATATTCGGTTTTAAATAAATCTAAATTGATTTATTTCGAAGCTAAGGTGGGGATGGATCAAAATAATCTCATCCACTAGAATTTATACAATTTTATGTTCCTATTTTAACCTTATCATTTAGATTTAACATTAAGTTAAATAATTTTACTTTTACAGTGTCTTCTTGTGTTCTTACACTATAAGGTTAATAAACATCCTATAACAAGCCAAACGAACCCCATGATGTCTATTATTAATATATATAACCTTATCTAAGTCATTTTGCCGAACCTTAGATTTTTTGTAATAAAATAACAATTAATAATATAATATTTGTTTTAAAAACTATTTTATGTCAATTTTGACACTATTTGGTAATTGATTTTTTTGAAAATCATAACAGAATGATTAGTTAGAAAAAATTTAATTAAATAAATACTATCATGTCATATGAACCTATAAAATTAGTGGAATTCATAAAAAGTCTCAAATTATATTTATTTGGGTATTTATAATATCAATTATTCTAATTTTTCACTATTATGGTAATTACTGCATCATCATTGTGTCATAAATAAATTAACTTTTTTAATGTCTAAAAATTATAAATAAACTATAATTATGTAGGAAATCTTATTATATTTCTAATTAATATTTACAATCGAATTTATCTTATGTATGTCCCTATATTTAAAATGTTTTAGTAAATAAACTTTGATTTTAACTCTTTTAACTCTTCTTTGAATTAAATAATAATAAATGTCCAAATCTAATACATGTGGGCATAAATGGTCATATTTTATTTATAAGGATGTTTTTGGTCGAATTACACTTATCCAATAGAATTAGGACTTGTGTTAGGGTAATAATAATATCATTTTTACCCTTAATTACCCTATTTACTTTTAACCATGGTAAAAAAGGTAAAAAGTTACTATTCACCAAAAATTATTTTCATCTCATTGAACCACATTTTACTTACTGACATCAACCGTGTGTTTAATATTTTTGAAATTCCACTCACAGAAGTGGTAAAATTAAGTTTTATGAAAAATTCATTTTTTTACTACCACTTAGTGGTTTCACTATTCATCAAAAAATGAAAGTTTCCAGAAAAATACCAAAAATTAGGCCTAAGATATATTTGATATTATGAACTCAAAAATTATGTCTATTTTACCAAATTCAAAAAATATCAGTTACATTAATTAATTTAAAAATTAATTCCGGTCGTCAAAACAAATGGTGTGTTTTTAAGAGATAATAACTATCAAAAGATTGATATTTGTTTATAACTGGTTTAAATGTGAAATTACATCCAATGACCAACATTGTATTATATTGTAAAAATATATTCTAAATATACTTTAAAACCACTCAAATTAATAATTTATCACTATTAATTATTTTGATTAACAAAGTTATTTTTAATTAAAATTTAGTAATTTTCACTATTCATCAGAATATGAAAGTTATCTGAAAAGTACCAAAATTTTACCTTATGCTAAATTCGATACTCCGAATCCAAAAATGAAGTCCATTTTAAGAGATAAAATTTCTAAAATTTTAAAATGTGGTTATTAATATTAATAACGGCTAGTTTTAATAATATTTTAATAGCATATCATTTTTTAGTGAAACTCAGTATTGCGTACTACACACGCTATTGAGGAAGGTCGCAATTGCGTGTAATTCCAGGCAAGTCAAGGATGCGTGTTGAGCAATCTCCTTTTGGTGTAGCGTACAACATAAGACATTAATGAAATTAAAAATAATATTTTTCATAAAATATCGGGGTGTTACATATAATTAGTTAAATAATTACCTCTCTGAATATTATATAGTTTTAGTAGTTCCTCTTTGTTTAGAAATATTTATATCAATGTATTTTCCTTATTATTATTCTAATTTTCTGTTTTCGTGGTAGGGATTTTCATATATATATCTAAATGAATAGAAATTGGCTCCTATATCAAAGGTTCATCATCAAAAAAAATATTTCAATATGATCCTTATCAATTGAGATAAAAATTAAACTTCACTTATCCAAACATATGTACATTTTATCTAATACCTCATTAAATTTATATTATGATTGGTTGAAAAACAAGACAGTTAAAGGTGAATCATTTTTTTATTTTTTTTTAAAAAATTATATAATATTATTATATAATTTCCCCTTTTAATTAAATGTTATATTTCTAATTATGACAATTCAATAATTTTACACCCATCATGAAAATCAACACCATATAATATACAATCATTACAACTAAATAATCAAAACATTTTTATTAAATTATTATAAATTAATTCACACTCCATATATGTTTTTTTTGTTCAATCTTATCAAGTATTATTTATTATAATCAATTAGCTGATAAAATGCTTGTTGATTTTCAAAACTGCATAGTGTCTCACTATGCATACAATGATTATGTTTTATTAGAATTATAAAAATATATATTCACAATATATTCGCTACATGATTATATGTTATCCTTGTATAATCGGATTGACATAGGTTTTTTTGATTTTGACAATATATAAAAAAATATTGTATTTTTAGATCCCCTTCATTCATGTTAATGATATGAATAATAATTTTGTGTATTGATACGATTTATCACTTTCCTCACATAACATGGTATTCAAATTTGAGCATATCACTATACATGTTACATGCAACTCAGTCTTTATTTTATCACTACGTCAACAAAAATAATTTGATATTTTAACATATAATACACACCTCATTGAATTATTATGATAATATTAAATAAATTGTCTATTAAATATCTAAATCTTTGAAACTAATGATCATAAAACACACAAATGGTCAAATACCCTTCTATGAATTTTTATCTTTATCTCATGAAAATGATCATCATATTATCATCTCAATTCATTATCTTTGATACCCAAACAATCATTACTTATTTTCGTAATAAATACTGATTATTTTTCTTTGACTAGCCTGAATTTCCATTTAGTTTACTTCAAATCATGGTTCATTAGTCTCAGTCAATATATTCTAAATCATTATTTTTTCATTTATTTTTATGTCACGCTAAGTATTATACATATTATATATATATAGTAAATCTTTAATGGGCTTTATGATTACACTACTCAATCACTATTATAAAAAATATTACATGGGACATCCCCCATAATCTCATATTATTTTTTCCATTAATGATTATGAAAAATACATTTATATGGATTCTCATTCATTTCGAGTAATTTAATTTTCTCTTACCATGGTTGAAAAATGCTCTCAGTGATTAATAAAGGTATCTCTCTATTCTTTTCATTTCATTCTCCAAATATCTCACTAAAATAAATATCTTACCATTCTCAATTGATCTATGAAAAATCATACAATAGTTTTATTTTCACATTGAATCGTCATTATTTTTTAGGGGAACTGTATACAATTCTATATAATAAATTTATGTTATTTATTTATTCCTAACATTTTTTTCACCCTTTAAATATATTTTATGAAAAGTACATAACTAGTGTCAAATATTAATGTTTTATTATTAAAAATTAATTTTCAAAATTATTTGATATAATCTAGATTAAATTCAGTTTAATGTATTAACAATAAATCTCACCCTTTTAATCAAACTATTTTCATTACTATTATTTATGGGTTCTTATTAAATTTAAAACATATAATTAGAAGTAATATTTGGCAATTTTACCATTTGAGCAGTCATATAAACAACAAAAAATTCCCTAATTAATTTTTGAAGAAAATAGACCATCCAAGATGATTGAATTTTGGGGAACAATGAAGATGTAAAAATTATTTTAATCTCCACCAAATCACTTGGGGATGAAAATTTCATGTTGTATAAAAATTACATGTCCCAAATCCATTATAAAGGGGCCCATTGTTTTTTGAAATCCATCACATCGTTCTGTCTGAGAGATAAACGCAATACACATACATTGATTATTCTCCTTATATAGTGTTCCAATTGGACTACGATTTTTCATTGTGATAAATAATATATAGTATTCCATATTTTTTTAATGTAATGGTCCAGATTTTAGAGAATATTTTTATTAATATATATATTCATAATTTGGCCTTTTAAAAAGTGTTCCTAAAAAGGGTGGTTGTTCATTTTCCCAAAAATAGCCATAACATTTTATAAAAAAGTCCAATGGACAAAAAATTATCTTTGTATACAAAAAACATCCACATCTACAGCTTGTAATAAGAATATATAACATGATTCTAATTTATGAATAGTCAAATCAAAGTGGAAATTCATGTGAAGTTCTAGAATGAAAATAAATGGTGTGAAATTTGATTTTTGTATATTAAAAAAATAGAATTATTTGAATTAATCAAGATTCAATTCAGTTTAATTGTTAAATCATAACCCTCATACTAATTAATCTATGATGAAACTAGACCAGCAATGTCGATTAATTTTAGGATCCAAATATATAATTCCAAATTCCTGGAATATTCCTTATAAGTATGGGGAAAATATAGTTCCTAATGGATAATAATGTCATGGGACAGCTCTATAGAAATGGGTCTCAACTGATGTTGTAAATTCTATCCCACCATTTTATTCGATAATTAAAATCGGCACAAATCCTTGAGTTTTATCCTGATATAGACATAAAATAGTTCTGAGATTTTCTAGTGTGGAAGATATTATATATTTGGAAGAATTTTTAGATTAAATGGTTCAAATTTTTGGCATCTTACTACTAAGAAACTCATTCAAAATTTGTCATGTGAAGAAGTGTTCCTTGAAATGGACATATGCACTTTGTTTAGTAAAATAGCCATAAAATTGGATACAAAAGTCTAATGGCCACCAATTTTCAGTGTACATAGAATAAATCCAAATATGAAACTTTTAAGAATAATATACATCGAGATTATGCTATATGAATGGTCAAATAGTCATGCCATGTAGAGGGTGAGTTCTGTAATGAAGATAGTCCACCTCTATAGGCTATTAATACATTACCCTATTCTTTTTGAGTGGACTTGGAATTTAAATACATTAGGAGGAGGTTATTAATGATTAGAGACTTTCCAATGGATGGGGATAATATCCATGATCTAGTTTCAATTAGAGTGATCTCTCCTATAATTTCATTTTCTTGTTTTTTTGTGGTTTTCAATTATAATCATGTATTTTCCTTTTAATTTCAATTAAATATTAATTCATGGTTCTTCATCTTCATATCTAATTATTAACTATGTTTTTTGTAAAATATTATTGTTGTTAACACTGTTTAAATATAGTTCAAATATCTTTCTTCTTTTACTTTTTATTCAATCAAATTTTTGTATTTAATTCTCGTCATTGTTCGTTCGTCTCATTGGAACACAAAAATTTTCTTATCCAATTAATTTTCATTATATTTATAATTAACCACCATAAAAACATATTATGAGATTTCTAACTGTCTCAAATGATTAGTAATATATACCATTAGGGTGATTCAAAATATGGGGATATTAAATGATTGAGATATTTTTCTCGATGAAAATTATTTAGCTTAACATTGTGTTTTTTGAACATGAAATGTCATGGAGTAATGAAATATTTTTTTTAACATTTGTCTTCTAGGGATTATTGACACCATAAATAAACTACCATAAACATGTTATGATTTTGATTTGATCCTTATGTTATGTTAAGGCTAGGACTATGTTCTCAAAACTTTGTAATTATCATCAAAATCATATTGTTTAGTAGGTGTTAATTTAATGAAATATAAAGAAAAGATCAAGGATATCATAAGAATATAATTCCCCATAATAAAATCACCCTAATATTTATCATATTCTTAAATTAAACATCAGTCACTAATCTATTTAAATAATCTCTAAAAACGAATCCCCCATTAAAAAGTCAAATAAATAAAAAATAACCGACTATTGAAAAATTTTATCATTGAGGATTCAACCTAAGAGCCACTATACAAATTAGTAGACCACCAAACCCTTTCATGGTCTATATGTTATAATAATCCACACATCAGTCATCTTGATGAAATATTCTCAAAATAAACCACAAATATAATCTAGAAAATATATAATCATTTATAATTTCTCATTAAAATATTCTGATCTCATCATTTTCTACTATTATAATTGATATTTATTTTATTCAAATGAAATATCAATAGAAAAAGAATTAGTCACCTATGAAAATAACATAATCACATATAATTATATATTAAAAATAATCAAAATACTCATTGTTATATTTATAATATTTTATCACGTATCATTAATCATTAGATTTCTTCCATTATATATGTTTTTTTTCATAAAATCCTCTCCTTTTATATTGTTTATTTTATTATGAATTAATGTAATAATTAATTTCCTTAACCAATCTAGGAGATCTATGATTTTTAATATTGAGATCACAGACCACTAACAACAATAAAAAAGTTCATATTAAAATGAATTAAAAAATTCATGAATATCATATTTTCTAGAAATGAATTGTCTCTAAAAGTATTTATTTCATTGATATTCTAGTTTTTTAATTTTTTAATCAGAAACAGCACAAAATAGTTTTTTTATTGCTTTTATTTTGTGATATTTTGAAAAATAATGAATTACCAATGATTCATGAAATTGATGTATTAATTTTACATTATATTTGACCACATGATTTTTAATACCTTCGATTCTTGAATTTTTAATAATTATTTATGTCAAATTAAACATGTTATTCTATGAAATATTATTATTCGAATTCTAAAATAATATATCTAAAAAAATATTCACGTTCACTTACAATAAATATTTTATATGTAGTACCGCGTTATAATGACCTTGTCTTAGACATATCACAGGTTGTACAAAGCATCATTTCATGGGGAAAAGAAAAAACATGGTTGAAATCAGTTGCTTAGTAAACATAAATAGTTGAATTATGTAAACATAAATAAATCATATGTGTGTGATAACATTATCATAACATATTAAAACCATACCATGAATAAAATTTATCAAAATATTGAGTCAATGACAAATATTGGATGTCCATAAAAATTAATCATAAAGAATAAAAAAATAGCTTATGTGATCATAACATACGAATAACACATAGAGTCATGGAATACACCTATGAATAGAAAATCATTTCCTTAGTAATATTGGATCACTTTAAAACTATTATAGAGGAATGGGTTCACCTCCAAACCACTGTAGAATTCAATGTTCACTCACAAGAATATAATAGTGGAAAATGTATCATAGAAAGGAGGGTCCACACCCTATTCTAAAACTATTTTCCTCATGAGATTTCATTCCTCACCCAATTAACTGGAGGCTATTTTAGGTCATAGATATTACAAAAAAGATATCATTTATATATGTGCTACAAGATCATAAAACATTAATAATATTATAATACTTGAAGATAAATGTGTTCCATAAACATTTTATCATTTTATCATTGAATAACAATTGTAAAAAGAGGAGGGTTACATAATAATTTTATTATGGTATAACCTATAGAAAAATAGGTGTGTTTTGTAATCATTCTTCCATAGTTTAACACTTGGAAACGAAATTGGTTTCAAACACATATGATCATAATAAATACAACCCATTCATAAAAATAATATGAATGAAATACAAGGATCATATACTGAATAAGGCATAAGATACAGAAATTTATTTCATCATACAAGGAAAATGATATTGAAAGAAACGTCAATTAAATCATTTTTGTAAGAGAGTAATTAATTTTAAAAATATCCTTCTTAAAACTAAAAATTCATAAAATATTTCTGAAGTTTTTTAATAAAAATATCAATGAATTGTTATAAAAGAAACAATAAAAATAATTTAAAACGTTTTTTCAAAATAATTAACATTCTACTTTTTAAATCACTTTTTAAAATATTCTACATTTTCAAAATATTTTTCTTTTAAAGCCCAGTAATAATAATATAAAGGAATCCATAAATAATATTTAAAAATTTTGTAGTGGAAATTAACTTTTTCAATCTTAAGAATATTTTTTATAACCTAAAATAAAATAAAATTAATTTTATTGAAAGATAATATTTTTAACTTCTAAATGTGGTGTTAGAAAATTGAGTTTTTAGGATAATTGGATATGTCGTACGTGGTTAAATAATGATTCCATTCACATTTTAGTTAAAATCCTAACATAGATTTTTAAAATAATTACTTGGAAATTACATTTAAAAAATAAAAAAAGGATAAAAATGACATTAAATATAACATTCGATGATTAACACAGTTTTTATTGAATTTCGAGAAAACATAGATATAAATAATAAAATGGTTTTTGACCAAAAAGAAAAAAATTCAAATTACATTAAAAACATCTATTTGGAATCATGAGTAAATAAAGAGTGAAAATTTAAGGTAACAAATATTCCTAATAAATAACCATAAAAGACGAAAATTCATGAGTCACATGAAACATATATCAATATATTTCATCATCTGAAGCACAAAAATGAACAATACTGACAAACGATGAGATAATATCTATAACCCATAACGATTTGGTAACATTGAATAGTAATACCGATGAAAAAATGAAATTATATAAAACAGAAGGTATCATTATAATAAAGTAATTCCTCATATTACCTGTTAAATGGGTTTTATTTGAACTTCATAGAGGAATATAGAATCCTAACATAACATATGACCCAAAGTAGAAAAACTGCCACAAAAATCCCTTACTTCTTTGGTATCATTTTAAATAAAAATAGCATGAAACTGAGATCCTAAAATAGATATGTCAATGTAACCAATATTTTTGAAAAAATTAAAAAAATATATTCAGGTTTATTATATAAAAACATAAAATAAATCTATTGTGAATATGGCATGGGTCTCACATATGTACAAATTATGACGGAAATCCATTACTATAAGTATCAACTAATATACTACACAATTGAACCACATATATGATAAATATAAGATTATTAAACATATATTGTTGAACCATACTTATGTATATATATACCAATCCATATGTTATTTTCTTATGACATTAAATTACATATTAATTGACAACTTCATTATAAAGTTGTGTTTTGGGAAATAACTGCATTGTTTTTCAAGTATGTTATGAAATTTTATTGTTTCCCCGATTACATTAAACATGATACCATATTATCTAAAATTTTAAACATGATATAAATATCATATATATTAAGTTTATATTTATCTAAAATAATCTCTTAATATTTTAGAGAGAAAATTAAATACATCGTTCATCGAGATGGTAGGTCATACGTATGCATGATCATTGTTTCCATTATCTCTATGGATTGAATGAAATATGGGTAATTATTATATTAAAACTGAATTTAAATTTTTATTTTATATATATCAAAAATTAATATATAATGTTTTCATTATTAATATTCATCTAATGTGTATGTGAATAATGAATAACATCACTTTTTCTGTGGTAGTCCACTATACGCACGAGCAGTGTTATTTTATTCCAACGGAATAGAAAGTAAGAGGTCATATATGAAATTATCATAAAGTAAGTATATAATATCAAAAAACTCATATTTAAATACTATATCCTTAATTATATCTATCCCTTAGAGGTGGTGATGGAAAAAAGATTGACAACAATTCAGGATGTGGTGGTCTATTATGCACACAAATTGTAGTTCAATTTCAAATTTAATTAAAAAGGATGTTTATTTAGGTTATTACATTAAAATAAAAACCTATCAGTACATGAGAAATACTTTTTTTATCAACATAATTGAAGAATATTTTATAGTGTTGGATGAGTAAATAAAATAATGGCACTCTATTTGGCATGATATATCTTTGTCAGTCAACCACTATTAGTAAGTACCAAAATGATTCATAAGACTGACTTTTGAAAAAAATAAGGAATGTAGTTAATCATAGGGAAGTATGAAAGAGATTTTTTAAGGTAATTGAAATGTTAAATTTAATTTTTGTTTGAATATAAATGGGGAGTGGTGTCCATTTATACGTTAGGTGATATGTACACATGTATCATTTGCAAAGAAAATTATGTAGAATTTTTTACAATACACAAGGATAAAAAATGGAACAATATCTATATTTTCATGAGATAAGGTAAAAATATTTCCATTAAAGTGATTTTATAACTGTTTTTATCTCATTTTAAACCATATATTTTTATTTTAACCGCAGGTAAAATCGTTGTAACCTTAAATGATGTAATAAATTTTTCATATAGTTATTATTAATTTTTACCAAATATTAATGTAAAATTGTTATATATTATAAATTAATATTATTAAAATTATGGAATCAATTTCTCTAATTTCAATAAACAGAATTAGATAATTTTAATTTCACATTAAACCCACTAACGTGATGAGAAAGAGATTTTTCCAAGAGAAAATGTTCAAAAGTTATATCTAATATTATATCAAAATTCAATATGAAATTGATTTATATTTCATAATTTAAATATATATATATTATTATTTTTATTCAAAAAACATTTTAAAACAAAATTAACCTCTTTATTTATTGAAATTAAAATAATTTTTATAAATAAAAATATTATTTTTCACTATTTATTGAGATATCAATCCTTTCAAAAAATTCTATAAAATTAACAGTATGTTTATTTTTACATGTATAATTAAAAAAAATTATTTATATTGAAAATTAATTTTATAATGACTCAAAAAATTATTTTTATTATTTCTTCATAAAACATAATAAATTCATTTTTGAGAAATCAATATTATGGAAACAAATAAAGACTTTTCTAAAAATTATGTAGTCTTTTAGAAATAATTTTTCTTTATATATAACCATTATATATAATATTTGACTTTCAATAATTTATTTTCATTGCAAAAAAATAATGAATAGGTAATAATAGTCCTTTATAAAAAATAATTTAATAATCTTTTCGTGGTTCTTTATGACTCGGTGTTGCAAGTAATGAAAACTATACAATAATAAAATTCATTTAAAAAAAATCATAAAAAATTTTGATGTAGAATTATAAACCCACTAAATAAATTTTTTCCTAAAAAGATTAGTTTTTTCTCTATAATTATGTTTTTATTATTTTAATATCCCAATGTTGGAAATACATATTTGAAAAAATGGATAATATAACTTCATATTGAAAAGTGATAAAGGTATGACTATAGTTCACTTCAGAAAATAGATAACTAGGTTCCCTTGTATGAGAAAAATTTTGGTATGCTAAAATATAGAAATAGAAGAGAACACTCATACCCCATGACTAATATAGAGCTATTGAGAACATGTTCGTGAGAAATATAATAACCAAACTCCATTAATCTATCCCATGTGAAATGACCATTCATTCCAAAAAATAAAGGTAAATTGTACGAAATTGACACAAGTAACTTAGATTCAATTTATACACTACAACATTGGTATAAGATAAAAGTAATGCCATCCCAAATGTTAAAATGGTTTAATATTCTCGGTTAGGTAGATACATTCTTGAGTCTTGCATTAACTTTGAAGATCCAAATTACAGCATAATTTTATTTCCTTAGAAAATCATCATTCCTTCTAGAATATCCATGAATATAATATATATTACACTTCTGAGATACATAAGAAATAAGAAAAATAAGTGTTTGTAAAATTGGTAGTAAGGGTTATGTATAGATGAAGAAATCATGAATCAATAAGGATCATTATATGAAAAATTAAATTACTGAACTCACATTCCATGTAATCAATAAACTAAAAAGGAAGTGAATCAAAATATAATATCAATGTAAAATTACCATTGACAATAATCAATATGGTAAGGTAAATAAGTGAAAAAATCCATTTTATTTAATAAATAACTGGAAAATCATAAATAGATATTCCCTAATAAATATGAAACAATACAATACTAAAAACAAATTTCAGTTAATCAATAACAGCCACTGAAATTTATCCAGAGATAATATCATTAAAAAATTATCATGGATAATAATAACTAAATTCTAAATAATGGAAACAATTAATTACTGCATTTATTATCTTAGGATGATGATACCTCTACCTTCAATATCTATCCCTAGGACAGTCTAAAACTGATGCGTAGAGACCCATTTAGCTAATACTAGAATATTGTTTTGTCTAACATGAATATAATTTCATTGAGTAGATATTAATAACTGGGCCCAAAATATTTCATTCATTTGAATCTCATTCCTTATATATCTTATAACTTATTTAATTCATTATAAATGGGTCACATCATCAAATATATATATTGAGTAAGTAATGAAAATTGATAAACCTTTCTCTAGATACAAATAACTATCAATTTATAATTTTTTAAGTGGAAGTGGTTTATTCTTTAACAAATAAAAATATCTATGGTATATAATATTTATATTTAGGTGAAATTTACATTATATTAGAAAGTGAAGAATTCAAGGTAATGATAAATATAGAAAAAAACAATATAGGAAGTGAAATTCAATACATTACTTGATCAAATTGATCATATACCATATAGTGGAAGTATTAGGATGTTATCAATACAATATATACCCATTTGAGTAATAATAATGGTTTAATACTAATTATTAATATAAATTCCCATAAAATATCTTTGAAACATTCTTGAGGAATACATTGTTTTATTTTTGAAAGTCACTTTTTTAAACATAGAAAAATTAAATACCTTTCATTCATATTCAAATATAAAAACTGTTAATATCCCTAATATGCCGATTTATTTTTTGAAAATACCATTTTAAAATTGAAATGTATGATTCAATTAAATTTTGGTCATGACCGGGGAAATTCTATACATTCCATCCAATTTTAAAAGAGTAGTTTTTTGTCACTTTTAAAAAGTTAAAAAATACATTATTCGAAATATAACAAGATTATTTATATTAAGAAAATTTAATTTAAAAAGGGGAAATTTTTCTCTAATAAATCATTTTAATTTGTTAAAAATATTTTTGATCATGATATTTTCTAGGAATATATATTTTTTCCCTAAAGATAAATGAAGTCATATTTTCATAAACACATTTTCAATGTTATTTTATGTACTAAAGAGTGGTTATATGGTTTTTTGCATAAATTTTTTTTGAATAAATATTGTGGCATAAAATTAAATGGTATTACTGTAAAATATCCAAATAATGTCCTTCAACTGAATATTAGGAATAAAAAATTTGGATTATAATTATATTGTGAAATAAACCAATAAAATGATTATAATGTGGAAGTGAGAATTAGTAAATGAATCAATTATGTGTATCAACTATAAATATAAATGATATCTTCTAATTAGTATACCCTTTTATGATAAAATAAAAATTTAAAAATACAATAATATTAATAATTTATAATTCATGATACTACATGTCGAACTTCCATTATATATACCAAATAAATTAAATAAGGCACATAAAATTATTATATCCCTAAGATAAATGGAATTTAGATGAAATATTTCACCTTACAATTCAGGTTGGATGAACATGATTTAATATCTTGTATCGTGTTTAAAAACATGTAATTAATTATTAGAATGAACTTATTAATAATTATAATATCTTATATCTTCCATTTATTACATCTTATCTCTTGTTCATTAATAATATATTCTTTTTTTATTGTTTTGGGTGGTAATATCATCTTTTATCATGAGTTTCTTGTCATAGAAAATCTAGTTTTATATATTTTATATAGCTCCATCATATCAATAATAATAATCATGAAAAAAATGTTATATTTTAAATAAATTTATATTATAAAACCATTAAAGATATATGGTTATGAGAAATGAATTATGGTGGGATCATGAATATGGTAGGTTAAACCTACACATGAGTAATATTTACATTTCCCCATAATCTTAATGGAAATTAAGTGAGTAATGTTTTATCATATTATAATAATAATAATAAATTATTTATCATATTATTTACTTAAATATAATAATATATATTATTCTGGTGTTTTGGTGTTGAAAATAAACTCACATCACATCGTGAAAGTGTTGCTTCACATGTATACGAATGATGTTATGATTTTTAATGTAAAAGAAATCATACATTATATTTTAAGAATGATAAATATGTAATTAATATAATATATACTTCATTTATTTCAAAAATATACATTAAATATATTATTATCCCATTTCATGTAAAGCATTAGTGAGATTAGAATCACAAAGCTTCGCAAGACAGTAGTCCTCCACACACAAAAGTGGAATTATCTAATCTCTATCAATTGTAAATTAAAAATATTATATATGATATTAACAATAAATAGGTATAATTTTGTTATAAATATGATATATATAATTTATATCCACAATCATACCAATCCTTGAGAGGTTGTGATAAAAAAATGATTGGCATTGGTTTATGAGACAGTAGTCCACCGTACACACAGATGATGATTTTGTAACCCAATTGATGTAAGTACGAATAGTTTTTGGTCAATAAAATAACAAAAAAGTATTTAAATTTTTTAAATATTATGATTTTATATTTTTATATGGGTTTAGTAAAAATATATTGTGTTGATGGTAGAAACTAAATAAAAGAACTCGTTGAAGAACATTAACACTTTTTCTGTATCCTACATTGGTTTCCACCAAAGCCTTCCAAAGATGGATCTCTAAAAAATTAGTCTTCTAGTATTGGATTATGGAATTTTGTAATTGATATGATTATTTCGTGGATGATTCAAATAGGTTTTAAATTATAACAAAGAGTTGAGAGGAGTTCCCATTTATAAGTTAGTTGTGCGGCACAATTAAACTTTTTGAAAGAAAATGGCTAACACATGTTTGTTTCTCATTGAAAAAGGGGTAAAAGAGATTATTATAAATAATTAAACCTTATAGTGATTAAACATATCCATAAAATATTTTATAGAAATTTTATTGTTCAATATAACTGGGATGTTTTTAGTTTCTCTCAATGTAAATTCTTTTTTACCTTCACTGTAATAATTAATTTTCTCCACTATTCATTTTATGCCACAAATTATGTCAAAATTATTAGGTAATATAAATTATTGTGATTCCAAATATGGAATCTATTTTTATAGATTATATATATATAATAGGAAAATATTACTTTAAAATTTTTCCTACTGACTCGATGTGAATGTTGGTCTTTAAAGAGAAAATGTTCAAAAGTTTAAAATCTTTTTATATTAAAATTAAATAATAAAATTTTTAAAATAACAAAATATTAAATAAAAGTAATAAAATATAATAATATTAAAATCAATAAAATTAAAAATATAATTTAAATTTATAAATAATTTAATAAAAAACGCAGGTCTCATTTAAAATTGAGCATTTTCACTATTCATCAAAAAATCATAAAATTTCTAATAATCTCAAAAATAACCCTCTTATAATATTGATATTTTTATTTCTAAATTTTATTTCATTTTATCAAATAAATCAAATAAAATTTTTAAAAATTCATTTTATATCATGTGTGCAAAGTTGGAGTTAAATTTTTTTTGAATAAAAACTTCTTTTTAAAAACATTTCGTTCTATTATAAAAGATTATTATTTTATTTATAAAAAATAGATAACCAATATTTTCATAACATAGTTAGTAATATTAATACTTTATAATTTAATGGAAAATTTTATGGGTATACTATACTAATGACCATTTTGCGTTAGGTTTGATTGTTACAAATGAATTCAAAGTGATGAAAAATAAAAAATATTTTTTCTGGGATATTTTAGCTCAGTGTTGTTTGTCACATTAGCTATCGAATACAGTGTTATTATTTCACAAATATGGTTTGCTACTATATCCCTACCTTAAATGAACTACATCCTCATAATAAAAACACGATCATGGTAATCAAGGTTTTGGTATTTAAAAATCCATTTGTTTACATACCACATCCAAAAAAGAGGTAATAACACATATTTTTAAAAATTTACATAGAATATTATTATTTTTATTTTAATTAAACATTAATAGATTTACATGAAAGATTAAATTAGGGTAAATTGAAGATATTTACATGGTTTAAAAGTGTAAATAATTATAAAGAGTGATTGAGATCATTTAGCACAAAAAAGTGAAGGATCAATGGAAGGACAAGGACATCGAAACTATAATTATGTGATGATTTAAAAGTATATTGACTGAGTTTTTGGCCCACCAGACATTATACTATTCCTACACATAATTCTAGAGTTAGGCATGAAGAGATCTTGCGATTTCGAGGCATGGTGTTCGCAGAATTTATATTATAAAACTATTAAGTATACTTATATTATGCACGTAGCAGGGATGTGTTTTCTCTTAAACAATAGCTCGATTCGAAAATCATACGGCATGGTTGTGTCCAGAACATGTCTTCTACCCTAGGAGTGGTGTAAACATTACGAGCGTGGGCATTCTGTGGAAAATGCCTCCTGGGGAATTTTCATAAATAAATGGAAAAGTTTATTTATGGATGACGCCTTGAGTAACATCGAAATGGAGTCTCAGATCGAAATTACGAGCTCTCCATTGCATTTAGAATGCCGTGATTACACTAGGGGTGAACTAAATTTCTCCACACCGTGAGAATTGGTCAGGGGCGTGGACTGTGGTTTCTTTAATTAGGTAGTTATTGAAAAAAATAGAAATAAATCTATTGCACCACCTCTTTCCTCAGTGCGTAGTGGAATAACCACCTCTCTCCTCCTCATTTATAGATTAGGGCACTACAAACATCCATTTTTGTCACTGATCATTTGTGGATTGAGCTTCATAGTGTTGTGTGCGTCAATCTGCACCAAAAGCTTTGACATTTTTCCCGCGTGGTAGGCAATTTGAGATTTAATACCCGGATCCCGTTTATGTTTCGTTTTTCATTAATTTAAATCCATAGCTGGGTATATTAGGTCTTTTGGATCAGGCAAGAGGTCACAGATTTATTATTGGACAACCGGGGTGCCCTATCAGTGCACGGAATGTCTATTGGCATGGCACCGGTGGCAAGCTAGGGCACTGGCGACACCGCAGAATGTCCATGTGAAATTTATGTCTAGTTGTTATCACTCAGTTGACTATTTGTTCATGATTAATGTTCACATTTTAGATTTATTACCCCAATGTACATTTGATCATATGACACATCCACATAAATTATTTATAAAATGGTGTATTTAAAAGAAAACCCACAGAATATCTCCTTAAAAAACATTATGATTTTCTTATATACATTTCCACAAAGACTATAGCAGGGTTATGTTCCCTATTATACGTTTTCTTAATTCTTGATTCAATTGTATCTACTAATCATATACTGATACTAACTATAGATACCAAACTCCAGTAACCCAGATTCAGTGTATGTATTATTACATTGGCAAAATGTTAAGTGAATCACATCCTAAAATAATGAATATATTTTTTCTGTGGGTAAACTATACACAAACATTATTCTGGATTTATATTTGAAAACCAAAATTTCAATATCTTTTTTTTCGCAAGAATATAATTATTCACTTAATATCATAATTACATATCATTCATGGTACACATACTAAATTCATAAGAAACAGAACAAAAAAGGTGAGCTCTTATTCGTAGTAAGGGTAGAGTAAAATGGTTGAAATCATGAATATATAATAATAGTCTATATGAAAAGGTTGATAATTTAATACACAAATTATATAATCAATAAATTCAAAGGATGGTCATTCATAGATAATGTCCATGAAAATTTATCATTGATAATCATCAATATGAAAATTTTAATATCCTAAAACACATTATATTTAATCATTAAAATTATTATCATAATTGGATAAGGCATAATCAATATAAAAAGGTAAATTACATAAAATAGACTCTTTTTTATCATTAAAATATATTAAAATGAATCTATAGATAATATAATTGAAAAAATATCATAGATAATAATAAAATAATATTAAATTAATTAAATTATAAAATAGTTGTCATAATATATCATGAAAATTAAAGATCTAATATAAATTTCGTTCCTCAATGTATTCTAAAAAGGATCGGTATAAAAAAATTTATCATGCCATAAAACTATTTTATCTCATGAGACTAAAAATAAATTAATAGGGTATTTATAACTTTTTTCCTTTCTGTTTTAGGAATGTACAAAGCATTCCCCATATATTGATTAATTGAATTAATTCCTAAAAAATGTTTCGTACCATAAAATATATGTGTTGAGTAAGGAATATATATTAATCACAATTTTTCCATATAAACATATAATCTTCAACATAGAAAATTGTATGTAAAAATTATATATTGTTTTTTAAATAAATATATACATGATAAATAATATGGATAATTAGGGAAAATTAAAGGTAAAATTGAAACTAAATAATTCAAGGGAATGTAAATAAATAAAAATTGAATCAGGTAAGAGAATTCCAACAGATTTCTTATTCATAATGATCATAAACCTTCTAGATGAAGAATAATGGTTGTATAAACACAATATAAACATATTAAAGTAATAATAATGGGTTTTTATAAATTAATATAAATTATATAAAAATATCATTTAAAAACTCTTGGGGAAAATCACATTTTCATTTAGAAAATATATTTTTTATGAAATTTGACATATTAAAAATACATTACAAGGATTATCAAATTTAGAATCTTACAATTTAAAAAAATTGATGAAAAAAATTACATCTATAATATCCTCGAAAATGTATCAAGGATAAATCATTGAAATTATGGGCATGATAGTGGTTAATTCTATACCTGCGATAATATATAATAAAAAATTTATTTTCACTGTATAATGGTTAGAGAAGTTACCATTTTTAAACAAATCCAAAAAGATTCAATTAACAATAATTTAAAAAATATAATTTTTTCAATATTCCTTTTTAAAATATAAATTAATTGGTTTGAAGAAGTTTTCAAAAAAATATATAACACAGTATTGGAAGAAAACATATTTTCGACTTAAGATAGAAATCATGTCTGATTCTCGTAATATCATTCTTTAATTATTTTATGTAAAAAAGACAGTATAAATGGTATTATTACATGAACATGGTGAATAATAAGAATATTATAAAATTAAATCTATTTATTTTAGACTGATCAAATAATTTCCATTATTTAAATGAAAAAATTAATAAATCCTGATTAAATAGATTATATTAAATAAACCCTTATCATTGTTATAAAGGTGATGTTATAATTAATCCAGGAATTAATTATTGGTTTCATGTGTAAATCCAACTAAATATATTTTATGAAAAAATAAATATATTCTATAGTTATCACCCCAAAATATTACAATATAAATGACAATGATGTATAAATATAACCCAATGAAAATTATTTGTGTTATGGTCATTTTTACCACTCAGTAAATTTATATTCAAATCCACTATGAGTAAATAATTTGAACTAAAGCTTAAAACCCCATGAGTAATGAATTATTCATGATATTACAAGTAAAAAAGTATTATATAAACAATAAAAAATAAATAATGTGCACAAAAATATAATATGCCTCAAAAATGAAAATGATTTGAAATTCATTACCATACATTTACATTTGGTTGAACGTGTTTTAAGCTTCTATGTGTGGTTATAGAACATGTTATTAACTTATCAAAGGACCATATCATTACATATAATTTCACATATGATTCTGTTAAAACATATTATCAATTGTTTTTTTTATAATATTTCATTTTATTCATTGTTGTAGGTGTTAATATCATTGTTTTCTCATGAATGTTTTATCATGATTGTTCTAGTGATTTCACATATTATATAGTTCAATCATATAAATAATAATTATTATTATTAAATAACTATATTATTTTTAAATAAATTATAATTTTATAAACAATAATGAACTATGGTTATGATAAATTAATTATGTTACGCTCATGAATATTATTAGTGATACGTATGCTAGATTAATGTTTCTATATTCCAATGATCATCATTTGAAGATAAAAAGTAACATTTAATCTTAAAAAAATGAACCTAATATCTTATATATCATATTACATATAAAAAATTTCACACACACACACCCATATATATATATTATCTATATGGTTTTTTGATTATACAATAGTTAGAAGGCTCTCGTGAAGGTGGTAGTCAACATGTACATAAATGATGTTATCAATTTTTATTGTAAAAAATAATATTATATATTTTTTTATAAAAAAGATAAATATATAATTAATATAATAATTATAAAATTTATATATCATATATCCATTAATTTTTTCATAATCACCTACCACATAAAGTATCAGTGAACGATGAATAACATCACTTAATGAGGAGGTAGTCATTTGTACACATGAGAGATGTTATCATATCTCCTACAGAATAGAAAAATGATGAATATGATATAATGAATCCATTGGTATACTAATGTTCTCCATATAATATATATATATATATATATATAATTCATATACATCATCATACCCAATATTTAGTGGTGTTATTGGTAAAATGAATGACATAAGTGTGTGGTGTTGTATTCTACCTTACAAACAAATTATGGTTTCCTATAATATTTCATAGAATGGTTGATAGTTCTAGGAAATTAAATTTACATAAAAATTTATTATATTTAATACACAGAGTAAATAATTTCTTTATTATTTAATAATAATTTATTTGGTTGGAGGATGAAATTAAATAAAATCATCATTGTATAATGTTAACCTGTATTCGGGTATCATCTTTAGGATAGCACAAAATTCTTAATAGGTTAGCTTTATGAAAAATAAAAGGAGTATAGGGTGTGATGGGAAAATATTAGTTTTTAATTTTGAATACATTTTTATAATAAAATAGGTTTTCATTTTTGAAGAAGATAGTAGAGTTGGTGGCCATTTATAAGCGAGGTGAGCGGCACACTATATGTTTTTGAAACGCAAAATATGAATTCATTTTTTTCAAAAGAAAAATTGATCTAAAATATAGTATTACAGATACATGGACATTATAGGGTCTAAATATTTACATAAAAATAATTTATTACTTATTTTTTGGTCAATTTAACCATTTTAATTTTATATTATCCATGATAAATGCATTTTTACCTTAACCTTACTAAAAACCATAAAATGTTTTCATGATTCATTTTGGGTTAAAAAAACATAAGTTGACCTTCTTATATAATATATATTTATTATACAAAAAATTAAATGAATTATTCTAAATTCCATTGAAACAAGTAGAAATTTTTTTATTTAAAATTAATCCTACATACGTGATGATAATTTATGTTTTTAATGTGAAAATGTTCAGAAGATAAAAATTATTATCTTAAAAAAATATGAAAATTTTTAAAATGACAAATATTATATGTATTTATATCTAATTAAAATCATTTTACTTTATATATAATTAAAAATATTTTTTATCTTCTAAATAAATTTAAAATAAAAGGTTGTTACCAATTAAAATTCAGTATTTTTCACAATTCATAAATAAATAAAATTTCATAAAAATATTTTAAAATTCATCCTAGGAGAACATTGATATTATGATTTCAAAAATTTTTTTTTATAAAATATGTTTCGTAAAATTTTGTAAAATGAATTTAAAATTATCTGCTAAAATATTGATTATACCATCTTTTAGAATAATGCAATTTTTTGGAAAACATTTATTTATCTAATTAATTACTCTCATTTTTGTTATAATGAATGGATGGAAATAATTTTCATAAAATTGATAGTAATATTTATAACCTCAAAATTACTTTCAGCATTATAATGGTATACTATAATATAGTTTATTTATATTTTTGTTTGTGTTCTCTGCATGCAATCAATGTCGTTAATTTTAAGTAATTGTTTTAATTATTAGAGCATAGTGTTGTGTGTTGCAGAAACTATAAAACATTCATTTGGTGTATTATTATATTTGAATAATTTAAATGTTATTTTCAATGTCATATTAGTTATTCCTATATCAATTTCAACTTTATCACCTACTCTAAGAGATGTGTATTTCTATATGTGAATAACTGATATAAAATAAAATCCATAAATGAATATAATCAATTTATTCTATCAGTATTCATTGTTCAGAACAAAATTTTACAATTGGATATCTAATATCCATAAATATTCATTTGGTGAAATAATATAATAATCTCTAGAACCTCACCCAATGTTCAAAATATTCCATTTCATAAATGGTTACACATATAACCCTTGTAGAAATAAAGAATTATAAATAAGGCACTAAATTTCCCAAATTTAATTTTTAATTATTCCCAAAGATATCATCAAATATATTTTGAGGATCATATTGAAAATGTGGGAATACAATTGTCTTATATTAACCTGATGTTTGGTAATAAACATAATTACCATAAAAATGAAATGAAAACATGCAATATTATTTATTACATAAATAAATATATAAAATATTGAATATGTTCCATATATATGATAATAGTTTAAACTATATAAATGATAACATGATCAATTTTTTCATCAAATCAGTAATCAGTTCAGAAGTTATCAATACAATACAATTTACTTTGTCCATATATATCGGTTCTTTATACCAACTAACAAACATTTTTGCAACATCATGAACATATTAATGTTTAAACATACCTTATATTTTATTTTCTATAAAATATCAGTTATATATTAAATCACTTTTCTTGGTAATTAGTGCTAGTTATAATTTTCATGAAAATCCTTATTATAAAACTTCCTCTAAAGATGTAAATATATTTCTTAATTCCTGAATTGTAATATATAGGAACATCAAAAACTTCCACTTCATTAATAAACCATTTACTAGTATTCATCTTCAAATTCCTTAATATATTCTCTTTAAATATGTAATTTGTAGAATCTTTATAATAAATGGAAAAACATTTACCCATATACACTTGTTTTCCATGTCTTGAGCATTCCCAATAAGAAATCAATTTTCAAAACCCACATAATATTCAAAATTAAAACATTATTAGATTTATAATACCATAAGGACAAAAATATTCTAATCCATTTCATTAACTGGATTTTTAATTTTTAGTCATGAATTAATGTCATTGTTCCCTTATCCAAATATAAAAAATATTATTATTCAATTGTGGCATTCCATTGATGTTTTTTTCCACATTCAAGATATATTGGAAACTATATCTTATTTATTAAATTATCCCAATAACCAAATATCTTAGAGTAATCTTTCCTTGAAACATATGGTGACTTTTAGAGATAGTTAAGAAGAATGTTTTTAATCATATTTCATGATATCTGAATGGGTGTAATCAAAACAACCATTAAATTATTCTTTATCCAATTTAATTGATGATCAAAAAATTGTTAATAACATTCAAATTTGACATTGTTTTATCTTATTACATCTATTGACAAAAAAACATAGTTTGAGTAACAATACTCATAGTGGAAACCATAAAATTATGGAAAAAAATTATAGGATTTCAAAATTAGAAAACATACTTTTCAATATATGAATCTTTATAAATACCCAAGGTCTTTCATGGCCTATATTTATTAAAATCCATCATAATGGATCCAATTTTTTTTGAATTTGAAAATAATATCCATCAAGAATTTGAATCAATGTGTAAAGTAAGACCCATTAACATTCACTAGGTGATGAAAAACTCCAACTCAATGTTCTATTTTTAATATTATTACCCTAAGGTACCTTTTTACCAGATCTTCATCATCATTTATTATCTATTTTCATTGAATCAAATCACTATATCTTTAACCAAAACTACAGTAGATTATCAAATAATTTTATTATCCTTTGGATTATCCACATACATATCCCAAGTCATATCAATATAAATATAACTCAGGATCTCAATGAAGTTATCTAATAATAGTTTTAAAATGGTTTACTAAACCATTCATTAGATACCAACTCCAATGAGCCATGATTTTCATACAAAGATAATTAATAATTTAGATGAATATTCAATATATTATATGAAACAAAGAAAATATTCGTTAAATTATTTTGACTTTGGTAACATGGAAACATAAAAAATTGGTTCATAAGTGTTCTACGTGTTATCCCACTTATTTATCAGAACTATCACCCTCTTAGTACATATTAGATGTAATATTTGTCATCATCACCTCAGGAAAAAAATTATAAGAAAGAGTGAACTTAGATGAGAAATAAGGGTAAATAATGGAAATATATAAACACATCATTAGAGTAAGGGTATGAGAACATGAATATAACAAATGAAAATAATATCCTTCATATCAATGATAAACATATTAACTCGTGGATTAAATTTTGGAATCTCATAAGACATCGGTTACAATGGAATCAAATAATTGAATCCAATATTATATAACTTTGGAATATGTCATATAGTTTTTTATACACATAAACATATAAAATAATTTCCCTCATATTAGATGATTATTTAAAAAACAATAACAGTGTAATGGGTTCACAAACAAAACCTTCATTTAATAAAGGGTTCACTACTAATACTATCAAAGGATAAAATTTACCTTAATTAATTGGGTTCACATTCTATTGAAGTCTTATATATATCATGAGATATAAATATTTATAAAATTAATTGATGTGAGATATAGTTCCCTCCCCTAAAATAATGAAATTTGAAAATTTTTATCAACAATATCAAAAGATAATAAATCATCAAATGAGAACCCATAAAATGAAATGGGATATATATGCATTAAATAATATCATATCCTGGTGAAATGAAATGGGTTAAATATACATTTTTCATTTAAACATAAAATTTTACTAGGAAAAATATTTGGGTTTCATATGCATTACATCATGGTATATCCAATAGTAAAATAAGGGGGTTTCATTAGCTTTTTATCATAATATAACCGGTAAAATATAGGATTCATAAAAAAATTACCATTATAAACATAAACATTTAAGGAAATAAAATTAATAGAATCATTTGATAATATATCTAGTAAAGTATATTTGACATAAAATGAATATATATTAGACGTAAATTTATTTTGAAGGTAAAATCAAATTTTACATTTCTTGTTGAAAATAAAATATATTTAAAAAACAAAATTTAAAACAAAAAATTCAAAAAAAATATTGGGGTTATTTTTTTCATTGAAACTATCCATGAAAATATATAATATAATCTTAAATTAATAATTCAAAAATATTGTTATTGAATATATAATTTATATTAGGAAAAAAACATTTATAACATAAAATAGTTTTTAAATAATTTTCTTTAAAAAAACAGACCTTGCTTTGTCAATGAAAATATGATTACTTTTAAAAAGTAAATATAGAAAGGGAAAAATGTATTAAAGCTAAATTAAATAATAGAAAAGTAAAATTAAAACAGTTTTTATTTTTTTATAAAAATTAATATGTAAGAAAAAATTGTGTTCTATTGAAGGGATAAATTTAGTCAATTTACTTTAAAAATATTTTTTTTGGAATTATGATTACATAAAAATATTAAAATTTAGGTAAATAATTTATTTCCAATTAAAAGATATAGGATAAAAAATTCATGGGTTTCTTGAGATGTGGGTCATAATATTTCATCATAAGAGTAAAAAAAAATCACAATCACGATAAATGATGAGATTTTATCATAAAAAACATAAACAATTTTAACATTGTATCATTATCCCCATGAAGGAGAAAATTAATGGAATTAAAAATTATACTATTAATGAAGAAATTAATGAAATTATTTGTTAAAGATTCTTTTTATACACTATATGAACGATTTTTTTTCATAACATAACCTTGCCCCAAAGAAGACAAATTGAAGCCAAAATTTGTTTCCGCTTTGGTGACTTTTGAACTAAAATCCCTGTTAAATATTGATTATAAAATTTATATATAATTCAAAATAATTTGGGTATAATCATCATAAAATATATTAAAGGTAATTACATACCCCATATAAAATTAATAGCTGTTGAATTTTTCAAGCGTGTCATCAAACTAAAAAGGGAGACATAATTCCCTTACCGTGAATATTTACTTCCGTTATATATGTTTTCACCTACTATATAATAATTATAAGTTTATTATTTATATTTTTAATACCCATATATTTGTATATCTTACCAAATCTTATTTATATATGACCTTTTATTACATTTTTATTAACGATTTCTTCTACAGTTCACGTTTTGGACAATAACTACTTTGCTTTTATAGTATGTTATGATATGATATTTTGGGACCTATTGAATTTATAATGGTTAAATTATATCAAAAATGTTAAACGTAATATAAATAATATATATATCTATATATTATATTATATTTTGTTACAATATCAATTAAATTTATATATATAATTAAATACATCATTCATGGAAAGGGTAGGACATAGTACCCATGAATGATATTTCCATTTTCTCAATGGATAGAACCAAATAGTTTTAAATAATATATTACCATTGAAAAATAATTATTATATATGATATATCAAAAATATTTTTTAAGTATGTCATTATTCTATTCAATTTTAAGCATACATGAATAACAAATCACATAGCTTAGTGATCCAATTGTCCACCGTACACATGAGTTACACTATCATATTCCCAAGGAATGGAAAATAAAATTTTATATGTGATATTATAATTCCAAAAACAATAATAATATCATATATATAATATATAATAATTAAATCATTCATTTTATCTTTCCTAGAGAGGGGTGGTGAAATGAATAACATTTTTCCACGAGGTTGTAGTCCATCGTACACTTGAATAATGTTTTATTATGCCATTACATTGAAGAGGAGAAGGATTTTGATTATTAAATTAACATATTAAAATTTCATTATACACGAGATATTTTTTTATTATATCGATATAACTGATTAAAAATTTATATAGGTGGAACGAGATATAATTTTATGATTTGTAGTTAAGCGCGATACCACTACTTCACACAACCTACTTATATAAGAAAAAATAGGATTCATAAAATCTATCTTTGATAAAAATAAGGGATATAGGTTGGGAGAATAAAATAAATGATTTTTTTCCATTATTTTCTAATTCAAATTTATTTTATGTTCATATGTGGAGAGGAGTGTAGGTGGCCATTTATATGTGTGTTCAGTGGAAGTCTTGTAATTTTTGAAATGAAAAAGATATACCCATGTTATTTACATCCTAGAAGTCACCAAAATAAAAAAATTATCAATAAATATACAAGATAAGTTTGATATATAAATATAATATATTTAACAAAATATATTATTTTAACCCTTATCTTATTGGTTTATCATTTAGTAAACTTTATTTAATATTAACCATAGTAATTAATCATTATTATTTATGATATCCATTTAACCAAAAATTAAAATAAAATAATTATATATAAAAATAAGGCTACTTGAAAATATTTAAAGGATTTTTTTCTAAATACATTTATATAAGTGGAAAATTTAAATTTAATTTTAAACAAACATACTTGATGAGAAAGTGATTTTCTAAATAGTAATATTTCAATATTTTAAGAAGGTTAGATATAAAAATTTAATATGAACATTTATAAAATATCATACATTATAATGCTAAATATACAATTTAACATTATTTAAAATTATATTAACTTTTTTAAGAACAATTAAAAAATCCATTCCTTAAATAAAAAGTCATTTTCTAATAATAAAAAATATTTTTTAACTATTCAATGAAAAATTAATATTTTTTGAGAAAATACCATCAAAACCTAATGAAGATTGTGAAATATATTTCTATAATAAAATTTATTTTTTAAAAAAGAAAATTTAAATGTTTAAGATGATATTTTTATTAATTTTCTTGAAAAATAAATAAAATCATTTTTTTAAAGTATTATTTTGGAAATATATAAAGACTTTAACAAAAAAGTAAGTGTTTTTATCAATATGTTTTATTTATATAAAACCATTACATTCAATAATTTGGAATTGGGATTTATTGTTAATTCCACCTTATTTAATAACTAAGTAATAACAATTATTTCTAAATATTAATATTATTCATTTGACCTGATTCATTAAAACTCAGTGTTGCATACAACAATAGATATCAAAAAAATTAAATTTATTTGAAAATATTATATCATAAAATATAAAGTTGTAACAATAATCCTATTATTCATCACTTTTACATGATTATTTATTAAAATAATTTTTTAAACTAATTATTTTGACGTTTATTTCGGGAATGAAGAAGTATAAAAAAGGTCTTAATTATGAATAAACACATGTCGAATGATTTTCAAAGAATGTTTGAATCAAGAAAAATTGTCCACCCAAATAAAAATATCAACCATTTAAATTTCCTTGATACTATATCTGATTTTTTAGTGAATATTATACCTATAAGACTATGTCTCCAAACAAAACAAATCCAGTTTTGATGTTTTATATCATAGTTCCTCCTTATAAAATTATGGAGTATTATCCGATCATCTTAAAAAAGGGATTTTAATGAATTTATAATCCATTATTTTAAACACCACAAAAATTCACATGAATTCATTTAATATATTATAATAATTATGTCATATTATATTCAATAACATTCATGATATGTATTAATTTGGACATAAAAAATTCCATCCACATTATATGCTTCATCATTTTTTTTATAACCTAAAGTAATATCACTTTAATTTTTCTTATTATTCTTTTAAAAATGTACATTATAATTCATAATATGGTCTACATTAACCACTTTTATATTGACTCACTCCATATTTTTTCATACATTATTAGATATTGTATCACTTCTATCCACACATGGAATTATTTATCTGAATGATCAACCAAATAAAATTCTTATTGTGATCATATTTATGTCTCAAAAGTTATTGTAAGTAATTTTATAAATAATGTAGTGGACAATTTATCTATATTCAATAATATATATTTTCTATCTATTTGAGGATTAGTGATATGATCATTTGATATTTTATAGGGGATGTACACATAATAACATTCTATTCTTTTTCATTTACATGTATTCAAAAAACTAATAATCTAAAATTTATATTTCCCATGAAATGTGTTACTTATTTATCCTTAATTGTTGATATATTCCACTTATCTCCTAATAATACATTATAAATTTCAATATACTTATTAACATGAACAATTATTAAAAAAATAATCATTCACTAACTGTATCCTCAATATCCCCTAATGGATTTGTTTAAATAATATTGTATTTAAAAGTATTATAGAATGAGGTTAATAGTCCATTACAATGTATCCTTAACTCCCCCCATGTTGATAAGAAATAAATTATAGACACAGGTTTATGTCCCCCGCCCCAATTCATTCCATAAGTATAGGGGAATATTTTAACAACCTTTTACCATTATAAATGAAAAAAATCGTATACCCTTGACATTTTCTTCCATTATTGGTAGAGATATGTAATCAACTACATTCATAGTAAAATGTATTAGGTGGGTCAATGGAATGTCCATGTTTGATAAACTAGAATAGAAAACATGAGTTACTTTTACAAAGCACCAAATTTTTCAATTTATATTTCATAATATAATATGAACTCTAAATATATTTATATGGCTTATTTATATAATATTTAATATTGATTAAATAACATTCACTCAACATCACAAAAAGTTGAAAATTTTGAATTTATAGTGAACTAAACTTCCATGTATTTTTCTAATATTTTCCCCATAATTATTAGAGAAAAAATAAATCATAATAATGATAAGATACTTATTAACATATCATTATCATTAGAATATCCTGTGAATATAATGAATTCTAGTCTCAAAATAATTTTCTAAATTTTTGAATGATTCCACATTAGTTACTCCAACTTCTGAGATGATTTTCACTATTATTTAACACATTAATGAAAAAATTTATCTACATAATCATAGTATAAGATCATTTCTGATACCAATTAAAAATAATTTACAGTTCAAAATTTACTTTCCCATTATCAGTTACATTCTCAAAGATCCACCTTAAATTTCCATTTCATAAGAGAATCACTAGAATATAAGAATAATGTGGATCTTTCACTACTCTTAAATTATAATAAAACATCAGAGGATATTTCTTCATCCACAAAATCCATTGTTTTTGGGGAAAAAATTTCCAAGTTATTTCATGCTTCACATTTCATTAGTATTCAAGATATATTCTCCTCAAGATTCATATACGTATTTTATTTCAGTTTTAAGTCAATGGTGGAATGGTATTTTTTACATTATGTATAATTCTTATATTTCTATCATATATTGAATTATCTAAAAACTATGACTTATTCTAAGGGATTCTTTAATCCCATGTGCTTCCCTACACATCAATGTGGAAATTTATGTAATTAAAATAGATCCCAGTCAATAAATGTAAGTATCATTTAACATTTATAAGTTCAAATCATATTTTAATTGTATCAATATCATCAATTTTATTGGAGTGTTTGTTGGAAGATTACACCATCAGTGTCAAGAACCATAACCTGGGGCATGTGTCGTGACAACCCCAATCCCGACTCCCATAGTCCAGGGGCTGGCGACAAGCACCAAAGGCGTAAATCCCTAATCTGGGAAGGCATTTCTTTTAAAACATGAAAACACACAAAACAGAGTACGAGTAGGAATAAAACACAAAATAAAACTGTACACATAGAGTGCTAAAAATGTAAAGGGGCTGGAATAAAATCCCAACAGGAAAGTAAAAGTATAACTAAAAAACAAGTACAACTAAAGAGAGGTAAACAACAATTGGATCGTCGACCGATAAGGCCAACATGAAAGGAAGGTTGAAATATATTCTGCAGCACTCCACGTTCGTCCGTCTCCTACGTGTACCGTCACGTCGTGTTGTACACCTCCAGGTACCATCCAGTCCTGGTACAATCAGCCTCGGTCGACACAGTTTATCATCTGCATCCAACACAACGAGGTGCAGGAATAGCCCGTACAAGGGTGAGTATAATGATACTCAGTATAGATCCTGAGACACTCAAGGTCTCACAAAATCTAACAAGGACAACCCACAAAGTATGAAATCAGTAGATAACCCCAGTTAGGTATATGCCCATACATATACCAAAGTTATCAAGTAATCCATATCAATCATTAGGTAAACAAAAAAGTAAGTAACTCAGATCAAATAAGGATTTTATTCTATGGGTAGTATCAAGTAACATTTCCAAGAATGATGTTGAACACCTTTGCTGCAAGAGAACTCCTTCTCTATCAAGTACAGTGTAATTTCTGTGTCACACAGAGGTGCTTCCTACTATCCTTGGACTGTTGAGGTACTCCCCCTGTTAAGTACCGTGGGTCTGCCGCGTCACACAGAGGTGCTCCCCACAATGGGCCTACCACGTCACAGAGAGGCGCTCCCCCTCATAGCCTGCTGAGGTACTCCTCCTGTCAAGTACAATGGGTCTGCCACGTCACAAAGAGGCTCTCCCCACCATGGTTCTGCCACGAAACCAAGGCACTCCCAACTAGGCTAGTCGAACCACACCGAGTCGAATCGGTGAGTAGTCGTCAGGTCTCAGCCAACTACTAGGTCTCCACACCATGCTCACTCATCTCTTGGAGGATCTTCTCCACGAGCTACTGGCCGATACTCCAACGTTAACGAAGTCCCACTTAGAACTACCTAAAATGTCTGCCATGTCACACGGGTCTCAACGCAACAGACGTCACATCAATCGGACTCTCGGTATGTCAGTTATTAGGCTTTTAGTCCTAGGGGCCCGGTTGGATTCGTGCACGATCCAAATTGACTGTATCTCAACATTACCCCGAAATCCACTGGGGTATACTCAAAGGGACTATCACGCTTGATGAAAACCAGTGTCGGTGACTGTACGTCAAACAGTCTCCTGGTGCCAATGATATGGCCAAATGAATATAAAGGGTCAGTAGCAGACCTGTGTCCGGTCCGACCCAGTCGGACCGACCTGGTCCAACTCCATCTAGGCCAACCCGGTCTAGGTCAACCCGGCCACACCTGTTGGGCATGACCCAACCTAATGGGAAGGCCATCCTGTTATGTTAGGACCACCCCACTGGCCCTAGCCCAACCAGCTGTGTGGGCAGTCCGACCCGATCTTGGGGTGGTTCCGGCCAGGGCGACGCTTTGGGGGTCGTGGGAGGCATAAGGCGTGCAGGGCACATGGTCCGTCCGGTAGACGGGAGGCAGCCGAGCAGGCCGGAAAGGGGCGGATCAGGCCTACACGGGCCTGTGGGGTTCAGTCGGGGCGCACAGGAGGCCAGCAGCGGCCGGGAGCCGGGTGGTGCGGGCCGGTGGCGATGTGGCCGGGGGTTCGACTAGGTTACACGGGAGGTTGGCGGAAACCGGGAGTCGGGTTGCGTGGGCCGGCGGTAGTATGCTGGGGTGGTTTGGCCGGAGAGCCACGGTTCGTCCTGGAGCACCGGAGCGCCGTGGGGGCTGTGCGGATTGCGGAGACCGTGGGTAGCGTGGCCTTTGCTGGCTTCGCCTTCTTCGTTCCGTCGAATCATCGCCATGCTGAAGATCATCCTAAACAAGAACGACAGAGGGGCCATTCCTTGATGTTTTGTCCCACACCCCTCGCGTTTCGGGTAGTAACATTTGGTTCATCACGATAGAAGTATGCTGAACAACAACTCACACGCAACCATTCTTCTCCAACAGAAGGGGAAGATTCAAGGAAAGCATTAACATGTAATAAACCCCCTACCATTGATCATTGTTTGACGATGAAGTCACGAAATGTAGATGAAGATTATCATTGTTCGTCACGTCCACCGCACACTTCCAATCCTAGGATGTGTTGGCTGTGGAAGGTGCTTCATGTCGGTAGGTGTCCGGTGAAGAAGTTTGAATAGGATCGTTGCCGTCCTTCTTCGTTGGAAGAAAGTGTTCTTCATTATTCATTATTTGTTCTTCCTTCTTTATTGGAGATGGTGTTCTTCATTGGATAATTCTAATCATTCCAAGATATCTCCCCAATATTCCACCAAATGAGAAATTACAAATAAAAATAATAATAGATCGAGTTATCTATTATTTTGTTTCCATAAAATTCAAAATGCTGAATTAATTATCTTTACTCCCTCATTAATTAATTCATGAGTGTTGGCATTAATTAATTTAATAAAAAGGATTGGAACAATTTTATTAGGTTAGTTGGAACCAATAAATGAGGGTGAGTGTAGAGAGACTCTCCCTCATTAATGAGGTGAGTTGAGAGGTTTTCCTCTCCCGCCATTAATAGGGGAGTTTTGTTATGTGTGGTCCCCACGTCATAACCTCTTGCGGGAGGGTAGGTTCTTGTGGGCCCCACCACCATAACCTCTCGTGCGAGGATAAGGTGTGGTGGTCCCACCTCCAAATTCCAACATGCACATGAAGGTTATAGATCTGGTGGGACCCACCTCCAAACACCCACATGGTGGATCAAATAAAAATAAACTAAAGCTCACATTATTTTATTATTCTCCACAAAAACCCAAAAACTAACTTGTCATCTCGACTCACTGCTGTTGAAGTGAATGTCTTCTTATGCGAATATCGGCACTGCAAGTTCAACGGTTCCCTAGAATTTCGATTCAGTGCACTGGTTCAAAAGTTATAAAAACCCGCTCATATGTTTACTGAATGTACCCAAACAAAACATTAGAAATTGATTACGGGCATACCGGGCCTCAGAATCATGCGCCACCAATTTTCGTGAACTCATAAATTACCACTGTATATATGAAAAAAAATTCCATGGAATTTTGGGGTCTTTACATTATCCCCACATTAGGGATTTACGTCCCCAAAAGCTGCAACTCAAACTAAGTGAATAATTGGGGGGTACTGAGCACACATTTAATCCACCCGCTCTTATGTGCTCTCCTAGAGGTTCATGTGCTATCAGCGAACCCTCACAAGAGATATCGACTGTCCATGTAAGACCCACTCCTGTCGATCCTCAATCTCTACTGGAACCTCCGTGAAAGTATCCTCATCGTTGATGTCCAACTCTCTATGGTCGATGATGTGTGAAGGGTCATGCATGTATCTACTCAGCTGGGATATGTGGATAACATCATACACCCAGTGCAACTGAAGCGGAAGAGATAAGTGGTAAGCCACCTCGACAACTCTACTAAGGACCTGGAAAGGTCCAATGAACCTCGGAGATAACAGGCCGCCATGGCCAAATCTCCATAGACCTCATCGAGGTGAGACCTGTAAAAAGACGTGGTCGCCATAATCAAACTCTAGTGGTCTCTACCTCCTATCATCATATAACTTATGCCTTCTCTGTGCAGTCTTTATCCACTTCTGGTTGACCTAAACCTTCTCTTTGGTAGCTCTCACCATCTCTGGTCTAACTAGTCCTAACTCCCCAGGGTCAGTCTAGCCCAAAGGTGATCTGAAAGGTCACCAGTAAAACACCTCAAAATGTGCCATCCCTATGGTGGAGTGAACTTTGTTGCTGTATGAAAACTCCACCAAAGGTAAGTGATCCTCCAAACTATGACTGAAGTAGAGGATACAAGCACTGAGAAAGTCCTCGAGCGTTTGAATGGATCACTCAGTCTGGCCATCCCCTTGAGGATGGAAGGTGGTTCTTAGATGAAGCTGTGTCCCAAAAGCCTCCTGCAACCCTTCCATAGTCGGGATGTAATGTGTGTGTCATGATCTGAGACAATAGATGAAGTCACTCAATTTATCCACAAAATATTCTGCACATAAAGGCGTTCCATGGACTCTACTAAACCTTGCTCTCTGATCAGTAGGAAGTGGGCTGACTTGGTGAGTCGGTCAATGATCACCCAAATTGTGTCATCTCATAGGAATGTACCTAGAAGACCTATCATGAAGTCCATGTATATTGCATCCTACATCCACTCTAGGACCTCTAAAGGCAAAACCAAGCCTGCTGGTACCCAGTTCTCTGCCTTGACATGCTAACAATTGAGGCATCGAGAGATAAACTCTGCTATTTCCTTCTTCATACCTAGCCACCAGTGCTTCCATAAAAGTTCTTGGTACATCGTCGCAACTACTGGATGTACTGCTAGAGAGGAAGTGTGGAGCTCCCTCAACACTCCCTCCTGAAGTGACACTGGTACCATAGTGCATCCCTTAAAAAGGATTACATGCTTACCACCTTCAGTAATTCCATCAGGTGTCTGCCCTGTGGATATCTGAGCAAGTCGTGTCTCACAGTCAAAGTCCCCATGTTGTTCCTCCCTTACTCGTTGAAGAAGTGGGTGAGTGATATTAAGGGATTGAAGGAAAGTTTCTCCTTCTCTATCCACAAATAATATCTATACGGAACCCACTGATCTATCGCCTCACCTAGAATCTATATACAAAATCTGTTGCTGAGTGCATCTGCTACAATGTTCCCATTTACATGAGTATAGACTATCTCGAGGTCATAGTCCTAGAAAAACTCAAGCCTTCCCCGCTATCTCAAATTTAGGTATTTCTAAGAGAATATATACCTGAGACTCTTGTGATCAGAGTACACGGTAAAATAATCTCCCATCAGATTGTTTCTACGCATATTCAAGGAGAAGACCACTGCTACTAACACTAGTTAATGTGTAGCATAGTTATTTTAGTGTTGTAATAGCTTTTGAGAACCATATGTGATCACTGCTCGCTCCTGCATCAGGACACACTCGAGTCTGGTCTCTGATGCGTACCAGTAAACTATGTACCCTACGCCTTCCTCTGGGAGCCTCAAGATGGGGGCATTTGTCAACCTCTACCTTAGCTCCTAAAATAATTGTTGGTATCTCTCCATCCACACGAAGGGTTTCCCCTTCTTAGAAAAGGCTAATAGTGGTGATGGAAATCAAGAGAAGTCTGGAACAGACATCTGGTAGTAACCAGCAAAAACCCAGGAAACTAAATACCCTCGTCACACTCCTGGGAGGCTCCCAAAAAGTACCACCTCAATCTTCACTAGATACACTACATCTCCATCCTCTGAGATGGCATGTCCCAAAAAGTGTACCTCTCGAATCCAAAACTGTCACTTCATGATCGTACCATATAGCTGGTTCTCTCGATGAGTGTCCATTACTACCTAAAAATGTAGGCATGCTCTTCCTCAATAGATGAGTAGATCATAATGTTGTTGATGAAGACTATGCCATTGCGATCATGGTATGGCTGGATGATCCGTTTCATGAGTCCCAAAAATATTTTCGGAGCATTGGTTACGTCAAATCGCATAACCAAGACTTCTTAGTGGCCGTACCGAAATGTGACGACCATCTTCTATATATCCTTTTCTCGAACTCTGAGATGATGATAGCCTGATCTGAAGTCTCTCTTCGAGATCCATCGTGCTCCCTTCATCTAATCAAATAGGTCATGAATCCTCAGTAGTGGGCACTTGTTCTTCACTGTCGCCATGTTTAGGTGATGGTATTCGATACAAAGCCTCAATATCCCATCTATCTTCTTGTCTTATAGAATCGGGGTTGCTTAGGGAGAATCAATGGGCCAGATGAATCCATTCTCATGCAAGTCTTCTAGCTGTACCTGCAACTCATGAAGCACAATGATATCCAACTGATATGCCGGAGAAGATATCAATGTCGTCCCGAGGTACAGGTCAATATTGATGTCCACCTCTCGGCGAGGAGGTAGTCCTAGAACATCTTCAGGGAAAACATATGTATACTAGTCCACCACTACAGGATAGCTCGGACTCTCCACATCTACTTCTCCGAGGGAAAGGCATGCCAAATGATGAATGATCAGATACACCCTCCTCCGAGTAAGTTCATCCTATGCTGTAGAGGCTCCCTTATCGCCAGTGATGGTAAACATGGTCCCATCCTTGCGGACACACCGTACTTTGTGCCAAAAGCAGTCAATCTAAGCATGGACTGTAGATAACCAGTCCATATGAAAGATGATGTTGTAAGGCCACGATGCCACTACGAGGAGATCCCAGCCGAATCTCTCACCTACTAGAGTAAGGTCACACTGTCGGCACCAATACGTAATCGTCGAGTCTGCTCCCGTAGGAGTCTATAGCCATAAGGATCGAGCCAATAGCTCTGTCGGAATCTCCGAGCTCCGAAAAAGGGCATTGGCAATGAAAGAGTGACTAGAAACTGTGTCTATAAGAACTACATGTAAGGTGGAGAAGGCACAGATCATACCTCGTATCATCTCCAGAGCGCCATGGTCATATGCTCCAGCTGTCTGATGTTGAGCTCTCCCATGTCCACCTGCTCCCTGCGGTCGGGGTGGACCACATGGTGGTGGTGGCTGTAAAACCTTGAAATGTCGTCCACCACCAGCTACATGACCAGCACCTCTACAACATATACCTTATCCAAGAGGACCGCCTCGATCTAATCTCTGTGTCTGCCTGGGCAGTCCTTCGATCGTCTAATGATCATCCGAACCGCAGGTTGGACACTCATGAGCCATGTGACCCTGCCTGCCGAAAGAGTAACACGGAATGTTCCTCAAATGACTGGATCCATCTCGTCTTCCTTGCACAACTGAACTTGAGTCTTGAGATCGTCCACTGGATGGTCTGGTCCGCTTGGACCTCTGCGACATTTGTCTACTGCGATCTGTAGAAGGCTCCGCTGCATTTCGACTAGTGGTGGGTCTCACAGGTGGAGACTTCCCAGCAAAAAATCTCTTCAGTAGGACGAATCTCATTAGAACCCCCACCTTCTTTGGGGTGCTGAGTGAGATCATTGAAGCACTAATCTCTCACCTGTGCCCCTACTCGAAGGTTCGGGCCGTGAAGAATGGGCCCCGTACCATATCTTTTCCACCAAGAGACCATTTGACAAACTTTCAGTGGCATTGGTTTTATTCGATCATGATGGTCCCTTTGAGTATACCCCGCTAGAGTTCGGGGTGAATTTGGGATATGGACAGGTTGGATCGTGCATGAATCCAACTGGGCCCTCGGGATTAAAAGGCTAATAAATCACAGATCAGGCATCTGACTGACGCGTCGTCTGTTGTGTTGATAACCATGTGACGTGGAAGACCATTGAGATACTTCTACATGGGACTTCATTATAGTTTGATTATCGACCGTTAGCTCGTTCAGCAGATCCTCCCGAAGGCGAGAGGGAATAGTGCAGATACCTAGTAGATGGCTAAGACCTGACGACTACTAACCTATTCGACTCAAGTGATTCGTCTAGCCTAGTGGGGAGCGCCTTGGTGTCGCGGAAGACCCACGCTGAGGAGCGCCTCTGTGTGACATGGTAGAATCCCGATATTCGACAGGATGAGTACCTTAGTAGGATATGAGGGGGATCGCCTCTATGTGATGCGGCAGACCCATGGTGGGGAGTTCCTCTATATGATGCGGAAGACCCACAGTACTAGATAGGAGGAGTACATCAGTAGTCCAAAGTTTGTGGGAAGTGCCTCTGTGTGACACAGCAGGTCCACTACACTCGATAGTGGATGAGTTCTCCAACAGCCTAGGTGTTTGTTGTTGTGCTTGGAAATGTTACTTGACACTACCACTAGTATAAAATCTCAGTTTCAACTGAGTCATTATCTTTTGTGTTTACCTCATGATTGATATGGATTACATGATAACATAGGTATATGTATGGGAATATACCTATGTGGGGTTATATGTTGATTTCATACTTTGTGGTTTATCCTTGTTGGATTTTGTGACACCCTGAGGGTCTCAAGGTCCCTACTGAGTATCGTTATACTCACCCCTGCACGGGCAATGCCCGCACCTCATTGTGTTGGATGCAGATGACACACATCGTTGAATCAGGCTAAGTATACCAGGACTGGATCGTACATAGAGGTGGACCACATGGCGTGATGGTACAAAGAATAGACAGAAGGATGTGGAGTGATTTGGAGGATATAGGTACCTACCCTTTAGTTAGGACATCTGGGTGTATGATCCAGCAGTTGTTTACCTCTTTTCAGTTGTACTTGTATTTTAGTTATACTTGTACTTTCATGTTGGGATTGTATTTTGGCCACTTTACTTTTCAGCACTATATTTATACAATTTTATTTAGTGTTTTTTTCCAAATCATACTCTGTTGTGTGAGTTTTCATGTTTTAAATGAAATTCCATTCTAGTTTAAGTATTTACGCCTTTGGTGCTAGCTGCAATCATCTGGCCTATGGAAGTCGAGCATGGGGTAGTCACGACATGGGCCACGAGGGACGGGCAAGACCCTGACTTCTGATTTCTGACATAGTGCACAAAAACACTGATTGAATGTGTGTTTTCAAATGTTTTCTTTATGTATATCAAAGGTCCGCCACATCACAAGGGTCTCAACGCATCATACAGTGCATCAATCGGACGCCCGATCTATGAGTTATTAGCCTTCTAATCCTGAGGGACCAGTTGTATTCGTACACAATCCATCTTAAACATATCTCAACATTACCCTGAACCCTAGTGGGCTATACTCAAAGGGACCATCACACTCGATGAAAACCAGCAATACTGACGGTTTTTCAAACGGTCGCCTGGTGCCAATGATATCGCCATAGAATGTAAAGGGTCGGTAGCAAGCCCGGGTCCGGTCCGACCTGATCAGACATGTTGGGTCTAGCCCAACCCATATGGTGGGACAACCTGTTAGGATTTCCCCGACCCACTGCACCCAACCCAGCAAGCCAAGCGGGCGGTTTGGCCTGAGCTCAGGGCTGGTTCAGCCAGGGTGCCGCGAGGGGGGCCGTGGGCAGCATGGGGCGCGCGAGCCGGCGTGGTTCGGCCTGGCAGGGCACCAAGCGGGCCGGCGGGCGAACGGGAGGTGGGCAGGCAGGCCATCAAAGCGTGGATTGGGCTAGAGCAGGATGAAGGTGTTTGGCCTGGGGTTTAGTCAGGGCGCCAGGGAGGCTGACAGCGGTCGGTAGCCGGGGGGGTGTAGGTCGACGGCGGTGTGGCCGGGGTGGTTTGGCGAGAGGGCCGCCGTTCGGCTCGGAGCACTGGAGTGCCGCGAGGGCGGTGCATTTTGCAGAGGCCGCGGGTAGTGTGGCCTTTCTCATTTCCACCTTCGTCATTCGGTCGCCTCATAGTGATGCCGAAAATTATCACAAACAAGAACGACGGAGGGGTCGGGCCATGTTGGTTTGGACCACAACCTCTACATTTAGGGTAGTAACAGTCGGTTCATCAAGATAGAAGTATGATGAACAAAAATTCACCTGCAAAAATTATTTTCCAACAGAAGAATAAGTTTCAATGAAAGCATCAACAAGTAAAAACACCCCTACCATTGATCATTGTTTGACGATGAAGTCGCAGAAAGTATATTAATATTATCGTCATACGTCGCATCCGCCGCACACTCCCATTCCCAAGTTATGTCGGTTTTGGAAGTTGCTCCACGTCGGTAGGTGTTCGGGGAATAAGTTCGAAGAGGATCATTGTCGGCGTGCTTCATTGGAAGAACACATTATTCGTTCATCATTATTCATTCTTCGTTCACCGTTGGGAGATGGGGTTCTAAATTGAAGAATTTTAATCCTCCCAATCTCTCTCCCCAATATTCCACAAAATGAGAAATTCCAACTAAAAATAATAATATATAGAGATATCGATTATTTTATTGGCATAGAATTCAAAATGGTGAATTAATTAACATGGCTCCCCCTTAAATAATTCATGAGTGCTGGAACAAATTAATATAATGAGGAGGATTGACACAATTTAATTACGGGAGTTTTCACCAATAAAGGAGGGTGAGTGTGGAGAGACTCTACCTCATTAATGAGGGGAGTTGAGAAGTTTTCCTCTCTTGTCATTAATAGGGGAGTTTAGTCCTGTGTGGTCCGCATGTCATAACCTCTCTCGGGAGGTTAGGTTCAGCTAGGGCCCACCACCATAACCTTTCATGTGAGTTTAAGGCATGTTGGTCCCACCTCCAACTTCCAACCTCCACAAGAAGGTTATAGATCCAGTGGGACCCAAATTTAAACACCCACATGGCGGCTCAAATAAAAATAAAGTGAAGCTCACTTTATTTTATTATTCTCCACTAAAACCCAAAAACTAACATAACTTCTCGACTCACTTACGTCGATGAGAATGTCTACATAAGCGAATACTGCCACTGCGAGTTCAATGGTGCCCTCAAATTTCAATTTTCGAGCACTGTTTCAAAAATTATAAAACCTCACTCGTACACTGTAGAGACCCGAATCTTGACGTACATGGACATTAAATTACTTTTGCGGAATACTTAATACATAACAAAAATAGACACACAAGGACCGTAATGGTTTAGTGTCTTTGGAAACATTGAACATAATCTTCTAATCTTGGTGAATGATCTTCAACATCTCCAATAAAGATCTTCCACTTTTTGTTTTCTTAACTAAAACCTTTCTTTATATCCTGGTGAAACGAAAACATATAAAGGGTGAGATAAAATGCTCAGTAAGGGTAAACATGGATAAAATAAAACAAATCATATACATTTGATCTTAAAAACATGAACATAATGTTTAAACATCAAAATCTTGAGCAATGACATAAAACATGGAAGTACGTAAGGAATAGATCACAAAGAAACATTAAGCATGATAAAATAGCATGGGAGTAAAACATGTAATTGTAGAAACCATTCATCACATGTCATGATTTCTATAGTAGCCAAGGCATTGCTACCAAGACCATCTTAGTGGACAAAGGCCCTTTCTGAATCGAGTTCACTCCTCGTTTCAGTCCTGTAACACTGAACCAGATTAACTTACCGTTCTAGCCATGTCTATCTCATGAGATATAAATCTTTACCCAATTCATTGGAGGGAGATATAGGTCCCACCCATCTCATAATGAAATCATTCTTACTGGTACCACAAAATAAACATACATAATTCATAATAACCCAATAAATAAAATGGGTTTCATAAACATCATCCCATCATCACATAATCCATATAAAATAAATGGATATAATTTCATAATAAGAAAAGTGAAACCATGTAAATCATAGATACATGATACTTGAAACATAAACATATGAAATAATGTCATCTTATATGAAAAATGGTTTTGATAAAACACTTGAAATGAATTCTTTAGGAAAATATCCTTTCTTCTTCAAAATCATTTTCCTTTCACAAAATGCCGTGGAATTTTAAATGAAATGTATTTTGTTGAAAATAGTAAAAAAATCTTGTTGAGTAATCTTCATTAAAATGAGGTGTTATGAAACTGTAAAATTCAGTTCACATCGTATAAGTTAAAAACAAAATTTTTCTCATACTTTTGTCAGAAAAGTCAAAAAGTACCTCGTATGGTAAACAAAAGAAAGATTCATTCCATATGACGTGGTAAAAGTCAAAAATGGGTAAAAATGACTTTAAACATACATGAAAACATTGTTAGAAAACATGGTGATGGATGATAACAATAACCCCAGTAAATACTTATGAATAACAATCTTGGATAAGAATGAGATTGAAAAATTATCCCTTACCTTAGGTCCGATATGCTTCGTATGGATCCGAGCCTCCTGTATAATGATTTAAATAATGTCATTGACTTATTAAATAATCATATTCATTTTTATGATATCATATATGTTTCAAATATGACTTTATATTACCCATTCTTTTGTAAATTTCATGTTAAAGTAGCGTTTTGGGTAAAATCATTTCATTTATCGTATGTGTTTCGACTTGTCGTTCTTGATATTATTACTTATATCCGGATTTAAATAATTCCAAAATTTAAAAAATTATTTATATATAATATATATTCATCATATACATATATATATATATATTATAGATCGATAAAAGGAATGAAATACACCATTCATGGAGACGGTGGGTCGTACGTACGCATGAAAGTTGTTTTCGTTTCCTTATTGAATTGAATGAAACTAAATAGATGACATGTATATATATACATAAATACAGTAGAATTATAATTTCATATATTTCATTATTATTCATTATATAAACTTTATGATCATTCATGTATGGTTATCATGGAGAATGAATCTAATCGCGTCGTGGAGACGGTAGTCCGTACGTACACATGAGCGATGATATCGTTCCCATAATTATAGAATTGGAGTGGATGGTATAATATATCATAATGAGTATGATGTTAACCATATATAGTTATTCTTTAAACCATTATACCCATCCATGGATGGTTTTGGTGGGAAAACAGATTACACCACGGCGTGGAGATGGTATTCCGTACCTACGAACGCGCGGTGATTTTGTTTTCCGTAGGATGGATAGAAGGTGAAATAGGTTGGTTTCATATTTATAATAACATTCCAGTATATGAGTGATTCTTATGTTATTACTTCATAATTAAACAAATAAATAAGAGGAAGTAGAAAAAGAAATATAATTGAAAGAATCGGTAACAAATATTACCTCTTCTTTGACACGCCTCTTTAAAACCTCCTCTTAGGGTACTAAAATAGGTCTTTGAAGAAGATCAGAACCTTCAAGATGTTTCTAGGGAAGTTGAGAAGGTAAATGGGCATGTTTTGACCAAGATTAAAGGCTCAAATTTTTGTGAGGAATAGAGGGAGGATATTCCCTTTTATAAGGGAGGAGAGGGGCACCATTGGAAATCTTAAAAATATTAATTTATAATATATCTAATCCCACTTAAAAACCTCCAAAAATGACTCATATTCAAAAATTAGATGATATAGGGTTGTAATATTATCAAAAAAATAATATTTAGACATGTTAGGAATTTATTTTAAACATTATCAACTTGATTTATCCTTGTTTAGTCAATTTAATATTATTTGTGGTAATAACATTCTAAATTTAAAAATATAACAAATAATTACTTATTTGTTGTGAATTGTCCATAATTGGATAATTGATAACATTTTAGACCATATAAATTTAAATTTATAATTTTTAAATATTTTTTTGATTTTTAAACAATTATATAATATGTTATTTTTATAAAATAACAATAGTGTCAATTTTGACACTATTCATTTATTTCAATTTAAATAAAACATATACAGAAGATATGTTCGAAATAAAATCTTTAATAGATTCATATAAGGTCATATGTGTCTATAAAATTAGTGTAGGACATTAAATAGTTAATATAATATTTATTTTATTATTTTTAAACCCATTTATATGGTTTATCTCATAATAAAATAATTACTACATCATTTTTGTATAATTATTTAATATACGTATTTGTTGCATAAAAATTAAAAATAAAATACTATGATGAAGATAAATCTTTTACCTTTAACAGTAATACTTTTACTCGAATTTATCATCTTAAAATTACAATATGTAAATTGTTATATTTATTAAATTATGAAGTTGACAACTTTTGAAACATTTAAAATAATAAAATATAAGTGTCGTGATCAATTTTATAAGGCTCCAAATGGTCAAATATTCGACAAATGGATGGTTATAGTTTAAATTTACATGGCCAATAAGTTTTGGTCAGGGTTTTGTGTCTTTTATGGTCACTATTAGTTTAATAAAAATTATATTCTTGATTTTTCACTAGATAAACAATTTCTCCATCACTATTGTGTCACAATTAATGTTAATAATTTAATACCTTAAAATTATAAATAAATTCATATGATGTAGATAATATCATTAGATTTCTGGAGACTATTCATGTTTGATTTTTCATGAAGTTTATCACTAAATTAAAATTAATATACTTTTAAGATTTAAGAGAGTGACATGTTGTCACTTTCTTTGGTTTTAATAATAATTAAATTACTTTCATGGAAAAAAGACCATTAAATGATTCTAATCTAACCCTTAGGTGATATGGGTCGACTTTTAGTCATCCAATAGGATTTTTCCAAGTGTTAGGGTAAATTTTATTTTTATTTTTACCCTTAATTACCCGATTTACCTTTAACGGTAGTAAATAAAAAATTACCGTAGTTACTATTCACAATATCAAAAAATATAAATGATACCTATTAACGTAATTTGGACCCTATGAATACAAATATGGAAACCATTTTTTCAAATTCAATACAGAGATGTTGCAGAAATTAAATTAAAATTAATCCTGTTGTCGAATGAAAACGGGTTTCTGTTTCAAACATTGCAAAAGATTGAATTGATTTAACCTACGAATTCAATGTAAAATCAATGATAATTACATACATTATATTAAATGGTAAAAATATATTCTATTTATACTTTAAAACCATTAAATATTATAATTTAACCATATAAATTATTAAGATGAAAAAAGTTGTTTGTAATTAAAATATAGCGTGTTTTTACTATTCATCAAAATATGAAAGTTATCAGAATAATATGAAACATTTATCCAAAGTATATTTTTATATCCTTATTCCAAAGAACAATTTTATTTTTTCAAATTTATCTTATAAACATGTCAAAAACTAGAATCAATGTGGGTGCGCCATCAAAAGGCGGCAAAACTGCATTTATTTAAAAATACTTATTTTACCCGAAAAATTTATTTTGTTCTCATACCATGTTCTAGAAAATGTATAAGATGAAAAGTAATGTTATAAAATTCAAAATTTAGTTAATACTATTCATAACGTCTAGTTAATAATAATATTATAATAATATATCGTTGTTTAGTAAAACCCGGTATTGCGTACAACACACGCTATCGAGAAAGGTTGTGATTGCGTGTAATGCAATCCAAGTTAGGGTTCCATGTAGTGCATGACTCCTTTGTTGTTGCGTATAACGAAATATATTGAATATATATATATTCAATTTTTCGTAGAATAACTACTATCAAACAAACATGAATTTGTGTGAAACACGATCCAAGATTAGTGTTGTGTACAATGAAAGCTAATATGGTGGTGTGTATAGCGCAAGATAATCTTGGTGTAGCGTACAACAGAAGATATGAAATAAATTAAAACAAAGATATATTATAAAATCTCGGGTTGTTACATTCTACCCCCCTTAAAATGAATTTCGCCCTCGAAATTCGTCGTGGTTATAAATCGTTTACTATTCTTAGAAACCCAAATCGTAAAAAGGAATACTAAAACTTAATTTTAAAAACTAAAGTATAAAACGAAACAATTACCCAAAGTAACTCATCATTGGGTTTTCATATAGGAGAAAATCAGTGAAAATATGGATATGGAAGAGAAATCTTAACATCATGTTCTGACAGAGAGTGGTAGAGAACATGGCTATGATAAAGCCAACAATCAAAAAGCCATAAATTTGTGATGATATAAGATACCATCTGATTCATCGGATATAATGACACTATGACAACATTTTTTTTGTATTCAAGATCATTTCCCTAATGTTGAAGAAATTGGAATTAGAAGAAATACGTTTTTGACTTTGTTACAATATCACCATTGGTTGTTCCCTGGACAATTTCCACCTCATCTCTTAAAGAAATGATGTTGAATTTTTCATTCTCAAAGTGTTAGCAGGTCATATGATTGAATGATAGGTCATTCCATCTGTCTCAAATAAAATGTTTGCAAAATTAATCAAATATATGTCAAATTATAGTGAGATTAATCGTATATGGTTCCAAAAATGGACTTATACTTCATCTATCATACCTCTTAATAAAATAAAACTAGTTTCTACTGACTAGGGACTTCCTGCAGGCCATTTGTATTCGATAAAGGCCAGTTACACTTCAATTGTGGGTTTGATTCCCATAGCCTTGTCCGACTCGATGGGCTATAGCCCATCCTGCAGGTTTTCCTTTTTATATAACATCCCATCAATAATATCGAAAAAAGTTCTATCCATAAACAATAATAACTTATGTACAACATAATCCATTCCAATATTTAGTCTTATCTAAAATACATCGGTCCAAGCTCATAGTATAAAGAAAACAATTACTAGAAAGGTTATCCACCAAGAATGTGAATACAAGCATTTATCCCACATATACCATAAGATATATCTTGTTGGTTGCATTCCAAACACATGAATTCCTTAGTCATATATTATCTTGAAACATAAATTACCATAGAACCTTAGTGAAAAATTGAATAATGTCAAAAGGTAACTCTTTCAACATACCAAAATACCAAAAAATCTATATAATCAAACCATAATATCACTTAGTCCTTATATCAGTCATGAGCTCATGAATACAATCAAACATCTCTTTATCTTATTATCCCTTCATTATGCACATATCATCTACTTTCCAAAAATATCTGAATAATCTTCCATGGTTACCGGTACCATTCAACATATACTTTCAAATACATTAGGATAAACAATAGTGTAACAATCCTTATATGATTCATTATTCCATAGTACCATAAATTATTCTTTATAAACATACAATCATTCCACTAACTTCTTAAACCACTAACTGAGATTCATTATTTCTTTCATCTCATATTTCATTTGTAGTCTCTTCATCATCATCCACATAAATACTACTCATATGACCAAGCTGATTCTCATCATGAGATTTTCCCTTAGGGAATTGGTTTGCATAATACCCATACATTCCACATTTAAAACATCTAATCCTTATTGATGTCGTAGCAATACCATTATCCTTGTACATGGTGTTTCCTGAACCATTTCCTTTGCACTTACTAGATTTGTGTCCTTCTTTTCCACACCCGAAGCATCTTCCAGCCCCTTTGAAACAATCTCCCCGATGCCTCTTCGCACATGATTTACCTGAGGGAAATTGAACTTTCTTTCCACTATGACCATCACGAAACTCCATCTTTCTCTTATTATCTGAGTCGGGAAACATACCAATGATGATATTATTGATCATATTATGAGATTTCTTGTTAGGGATAATAACGATGTTTGGACTTCCAAATCCCGTTTCATTTGGTTTCTCATGAAGAATAACATTCCATTGTCCATTAGATCCTCCATTATCGCGAATCTTCCTATTTCCAACAATTTTCTAAAACCCAAAAAGAATTGTGTGGGAGAAAAAATCATGCTAGGGAAAACAACATAGTAAATGTGGAGTATCTTCAATATCAAACATCTTAGGTTAAATTCTAAGATCGTTACCGTAGTTCTAGGACTATATCTTTTACATATACTTATCCTTAGGGACATCTCTAGACATACCTTAGAAATATCTCTAGGGATCTCACTAACGTTTTTGCATCCTAGTTTCCAAAGGTTGAATAAACCTTTCCTCTGATACCAACTATAGACACCCAAAGCTTGACGTTCATGGACATTACATATCTTTTTCGGAATTTTTAATACATAACAAAAACAGAGACACAAGGACCGTAATAGTTTAGTGTCTTTGGAAACATGGAACGTAATCTTCTAATCATGGTGAAAGATCTTCAACATATCCCATAAAGAACTTACACTTTTTTTTCATTACCTCAAACCTTTTTTTATATCCTGGGGAAAAGAAAACATATAAAGGGTGAGCTCAAATGCTCAGTAAGGGTAAGCATGGATAAAATAAAACAAATCATATACATTTGAGATTAAAATCATGAACAAAATGTTTAAACATCAAAAGCATGATAAATGACATAAAACATGGAAGTACGTAAGGTATAGATAATAAAGAGACATTAATCATGATAAAATAGCATGGGAGTAAAACATGTAATTGTGGAAACCTGTCAGCACATGTCATGATTTCCATAGTAGCCAAGGAATTGCTGTCAAGATCATCTTAGTGGACTAAGTCCCTTTCTGAATCGAGTTCACTCCTCATTTCAGTCCTATAACACTGAACCGGATTAACATACCATTCCATCCATGTCTATCTCATGATATATGAATCTTTACCCAATGCATTGTAGGGAGATATAGGTCCCACACATCTCATAATGAAATCATTTTTACATGTGCTACAAAGTAAACATACATCCTTCATAATAACCCAATAAATAAAATGGGTTTCATAAACATCATCCCATCATCACATAATCCATATAAAAGAAATGGATATCATTTCATAATAAGAAAATTGAAACCATGTAAATCATAGAGGCATGATACTTGAAACATACACATATGAAATAATGTCATCTTAGATGAAAAATGGTTTTGATAAAACACTTGAAATGAATTCTTGAGGAAAATATCCTTTCTTCTTAAAAACCAATTTCTTTTCAAAAAATGCCGTGGAATTTTAATTGAAGTGTATTTTGTTGAAAATAGTCATAAAATCTTGTCAATTAAGCTTCATTAAAATTAGGTGTTATGAAACCGTAAAAATCAGTTCACGCCGTATACGTTAAAAATAAAAATTTTCACGTACTTTTGTCAGAAAAGTCATAAAGTACTTTGTATGGTAAACAAAATAAAGATTCCTTCCATACGATGTGGTAAAATTAAAAAATTGGTAAAAAGGACTTTAAAAATACATGAAAACATTGTTAGAAAACATGGGCATGGATGGTAGAAATAACCCCAGTAAATACTTACGAATAACAATCTCAGATAAGAATGAGATTGCAAAATTATCTCTTAACTTAGGTCTGATATGCTTCGTATGGATCCAAACCTCCTGTATAATGATTTAAATAATTTCATTCACTTATTAAATAATCATATTCATTGTTATGATATCATATATGTTTCACTTATGACTTTATATTACCCGTTCTTTTGTAAATTCCATGTTAAATAGCGTTTTGGGTAAAATAATTTCATTTATCGTATGTGTTTCGACTTGTCATTCTTGATATTATTAATTATATCCTGATTTACATAATTCCATAGTGTAAAAAATTATTTATTTATAATATATATTCATTATATACATATATATATTATAGGTCGATAAAAGAAATGAAATACACCGTTCAAGGAGACGATAGGTCGTACGTACACATGAACGATGTTTTCGTTTCCTTATTGAATTGAATGAAACTAAATATATGAAGTAAATATATATATATATACACATAAATAAAGTATCATTATTATTTCATATACTTCATTATTATTCATTATATATACTTTATGATCATTCATGTATGGTTAACATAGAGAATGAATCTCATCGCGTCGTGGAGACGATAGTCCGTACGTACGCATGACCGATGATATCATTCCCGTAATTATATAATTTGGGTGAATGATTTAATATATCAGAATCAGTATGATTTTAAATATATATAGTTATTATTTACACCATTATACCCATCCAGGTATGGTGTTGGTGAAAAAACAGATTACACCACGGCGTGGAGACGGTATTCCGTACCTACACAGGCGCGATGATTTTGTTTTCCGTAGGATGGATAGAAGGTGAAATAGGGTTGTTTCATATTTATAATAACATACCAGTATATGAGTGATACTGATGATATTACTTCATAATTAAACAACTAAATAAGAGGAAGTAGAAGAAGAAATAAATTTGAAAGAATCGGTAACGGATATTACCTCTTCTTTGACACGCCTCTTTGAAACCTCCTCTTAGGGTACTAAAATTGGACTTTTAATAAGATCAGGACCTCTACTATGTTTCTAGGGAAGTTGAGAAGGAAAATTTTCAGGGTTTGGCGGAGCTTAAAGGCTCAAATTGGTGTGAGGAAGAGAGGGAGGAGATTCCCATTTAAAGGGAGGAGAGGGGGACCATTGGAAATCTTAAAAATATTAATTTATAATAACTCTATCCCCACTTAAAAACCTCAAAAAAAGATTCATATTAGAATATTAGATGATATAGGGTTTTAATGTCATCAACCAATAAAATTTAGCGATGTTAGAAATTTATTTTAAACATTATAACTTGATTTATCCTAATTTAATCAATTTAATTTTATTTGTGGTAATAAAATTCTAAATTTTAAATTATAACAAATAATTACTTATTTGTTGTAAATTTTCTATAATTGGATACTTTATAACATATTAGACCATAAAAATTGAAATTTATAATTTTTAAATATTTTTGTGATTTTTAATCAATTTTATAATATGTTATTTATATAAAATAACAATATAGTCAATTTGGACACTTTTAATTTATTTGAATTTAAATAAAATATATACAGAAGATATGTTTGAACTAAAATCTTTAATAGATTTATAAAAGGTCATATGTGTCTATAAAATTAGTGGATCACATTAAATAGTTCATATAACGTTTAATTTATTATTTTTAAAACCATTTATTTGGTTTATCTCTTAATCAAATAATTACTACATAATTTTTTTATAATTATTTAATATACTTATTTGTTGCATAAAAATTAAAAATAAAATTCAATGATGAAGATAAATCTATTAAATTTAACAATAATACTTTTACTTGAATTTATCATCTTAAAATAACAATATTTAAATTGTTATATTTATTAAATAATGAAGGTGAAAACTTTGACATCATTTAAAATAAAATAATATAAGTGTCATAATTGATTATATAAAGCTACAAATGGTAAAATATTAGACTTTTGGATGATTAAGGTTTAACTTTACATGAAAAATAAGTTTTGGTCAGGGTTTTGTGCCTTTAATGGTCACTATTAGTTTAATAAAAACTATTTTCTTGATTTTTCACTAGATAAACAATTTCTGCATCACTATTGTGTCACAATTAATGCTAATCATTTAATCCCTAAAAATTATAAATAAATTCATATGATATAGATAATTTCATTATACTTCTGGAAACTATTAATGTTCTAAGTTTCATGAAGTTTATCACTATATTAAAATTAATATACTTATAAGATTTAAGAGAGTGACATGTTGTCACATTCTTCGATTTTAATAATAATTAAATTATTTTCATGGAAAAAAGTCCATTAAATGATTCTAATCCAACAATTAGGTGATATGGGTCTACTTTTAGTCATCCAATTGTTTTTTTTTCAAGTGTTAGGAAATTTTATAATCTTATTTTTACCCTTAATTACCCGATTTACCTTTAACTGTAGTAAATAAACAATTATCGTAGTTACTATTCACAATATCAAAAAAATAAAAGTAACCTATTAAAATAATTTGGGCCCACTGAATCCATATATGGAATCCCTTTTTTCAAATTCAATACACAGAAGTTTCAGAAATTAAATTAATATTAATCCCGTTGTCGAATTAAAATGGGTTTTGGTTTAAAACATTGCAAAAGATTGAATTGATTTAACCTACGAATTCAATCTAAATTCCATGATAATGACATACATTATATTAAATGGTAAAAATATATTCTATTTATACTTTATAACCATTCAATATTATAATTTAACCATATAAATTATTACGATGAAAAAAGTTGTTTTTAATTAAAATATAGCATGTTTTTACTATTCATTAAAATATGAAACTTATCAGAATAATATGAAAAATTTACCCAAAGTATATTTTTATATCCTGATTCCAAAGAAAAATTTTATTTATTTAAAATTGAACTTATAAACATGTCAAAAACGATATTTAAAGTGGGTGTGCCATCAAAAGGCGGCAAAACTGCATTTTTTAAAAATTACTTATTTTACCCGAATTTTTTTTTGTTCTCATACCATGTTCTAGAAAATATGTAAGATGAATAATAATTTTATAAAATTCAAAATTCAGTTAATACTATTCATAACGGCTAGTCCATAATAATATTATAATAATATATCATTGTTTAGTAAAAACTGGTATTGCGTACAACACACGCTATCTAGGAAGGTCGCGATTGCGTGTAATGCAAGCCAAGTCAGGGTTCCGTGTAGTGCACGACTCCTTTGTTGTTGTGTATAACAAAATATATTGAATATATATATATATATATATACTCAATGTCTCTCAGAATAAATACTATAAAAAACATGAAATTGTGTGTAACATGATCCAAGATTAGTGTTGCGTATACTGCAAGCTAATACGGTGTTGCGTATAGTGAAAGATAATCTTGGTGTAGCGCCCAACAGAAGATATGAATGAAATTAAAGTGAATATATCTTATATAATCTCAGGTTGTTACATACATTTACAGAATGTACCCAAACAAAACCTCAGAAATTGATTTTGGGCACACCAGGCCTTAGAATCAAGCGCCATCAATTTTCACGGACTCGTAAAATTCCCATATAGTTAAGGAAGTCAATCTTACACAGAATTATTTGGACTTTACAATGAGCAAAACAATTTATCATCCCTCTGGAAAACATTATTATGAATCTTCACAAATTATTCATCAATGATGACCACACCATTCCAATAATTCTATTCAACACGTAAACCGACTCTAAAATTATTTACAATTTTATAAAATGTGTATTGATATCAATATACATTTTATAATTTTATCTTATGTGGAACAAACTAACACAAAAGAATAATTTTGTGGCATATGTTTTGAATTTTTTTCATCTCTCATTAATAAATTATTTTGACTATATTTTTTAGTATCAATCATTTGTTTCATACTTGATATAGAATTCTAAATATCATTAATTTTTTCCTTCTATGATATTTTATTCATATTCTCATTGGTATAAAATTTTTTATTTTCTTATAACAAAATTTTTCATAATATTTATGTAAATAAATATTACATTACTCTAATATGTTTATAGTGCTATCAAATTAGTTTTGCATGGGATGTTACTTTCCATAATGTGAATAATATTTGTTGGTATTATTTTATAATTTACCCCTTATATCCTTTAATTATAATATACTAAAACATGTATTACAAGATATATGATTCCATTCATCAATGGAAAAATTCCCTAAAATTCATAAACTCATATAATATCCTATGAACCAACTTAAAATCACCTTATATATAGTAAATATTGTTTTACTTGATAACCATGTAATTTTTATGTTGAAACCTTAATATTATGTTCCAATTTTGGAGACCTTGTCATTATAGAGACTCAATTCATAAATTAATCGATAATATATCATTTTAATTGAAAATTCCATATATTACAAAAATCATTCTTGAGTACTGAAATATTTAAGTTCCTTGGGAAACATGGGATACGATGTTCTAAATTCTTGAATGATTGTGAATGTATATGATAAATATATTCAAATTAAATAATATTCAAAGACATACCCTACTTAGAAAAAATATTTATAACCAGGGTTACAAAAATATAATACATGTTGATCTAAGATGCTCAGTAAGGTTAATCATAATATTTTTTGACATAAGAACATATGAAATCATAAGATAACCACAAACATATGTGATCATGAATATAAATAAAAAAGATCACACCCAACCATTCCTAGATTATAAACAAGATTCATGGAATCAAACATAATTATTTAATAAAACATGGGGAATAAATGTGATATACGGTCATAAATTGTTCCGGAACAATAATATCATGTCATAAAAATGATGCACCATTATAAATATATAAATCCATTTATTTTTTCAAGGTAAACTATGAATACCATCAACATAGTGGATCAAGACATATCACATGTTTTCAATTTGTAGATAAGTACAAAACTATTTAATATTATAGATTAGAAAAAACATGTTTCCAATTGTGTATTAGTATAGTTCTATTTCCTATTTGGATCAGGTTTCACCTTTTCCCCATATTGTAGCATGTCTATTGAATTTCTTCTCATCATTATCTGAAGAGATATAAATTTTTACCACATTACTTTGAGGGAGATATATGTCTCACTTATCTAATAATGAATAAAGGAATTATTCCTACCACAATATATTATAACAAATAACATATAAACACATCATTAATGGTGTAAATATAATGGATTTTATAAACATTTCATAAATTCACTATTGTAAAACCCAATAATATAAATGGGTTTCATAAAAATTTCATAAACAAAAATATTAACCATACAAGGAAAAACTAAATATTTCTTCATTCAATATTGTCCCATGATATGAATAATTAACATCCTCAGATGTTATCATTGATGGTAAATAATATTTAATGGACACAAGGACTATTTAAGGAGTAAAAAATTTTATCATTGAAAATCATTTATTTAAAATTGAAATAATTTTTTAAAAAAAATTTCTTTGAAAATAACCTTGAAATTGTATAAAGTAGGTTTCAAAAACAATTTTACTCTTTTATTAAGGAAATTATCATTTCTTATTTGAGAAAATAAATTTAAATTTTTTTAAATCATTTTTTGAAAACATTAGTTTAGAAGAAAATGGTTTTTGGTCTGAAAACATGTTTTTCATCGATATATTATTTTAAAATCATGCATACACAATTAGAGGAAAAAATTTGAAAACATATATTCTCATGAAATAACCCTGTAATTCGAAAATTCCAAATCATTTATATATTTACTTAATATTATTTAATCATATGAAACATAATCATAAATAATGCCAATAAGTGATGTCATTTAAATATAAAATCATTCACACTTTGGTAGATTTGAACCCTGTTTACCATAAAATAAAATCATTAAAAAACCCAAAATATCATAAAAATAAGGGTATTCATGACATAAGAGGTAAAATTGTCATTATAAATTACTTATAGAGAATGACACGATCATAACACAACTTATGTCCCAAAATGAGGAAAATAGTGACAAAAATATGTAATCTATTTGGTAACATTCAATTCTTAAGCCCCCTAAAAGAGGGATTATAATTTAAATATTTAAATACACATAATTTTATGTATAAAAATAAAAAAATAAATTTATTGTATGTAAACACACTAATTATATGAGTTTATTATAAATATATTATTGGACCATATTCATATAAATAATTCCATATATGGATTTATTATGATCATTTATTTCCTATTTATTTACAATTATTTTTAATGTTATTTATGTAATAATTACTTTATTTTTCGTGAATGTTTCAATTTTTTATTTATTTTCATCTCAATTTGATCATGGTTACATAATATAATTAATTTTAACCATGATATGAGTTTCATATATAATCTTAAAATATGTAATTATTGTAGTCCATATTATTTAGAGATAGGAAATTGAATGCACATTTCATGGAGATGGTAGGTCCTATGTACGCAAGAGTGGTGTTTCAATGTTATTTTTAGATTAAAAAACATTAAATAATATTTCATAAATTTATAATCATTTTTTGTCTTATAAATATCATATTTTAATTAATTAAATCCTTAAAAATTCCCTAAAATAAATTAATAAATATAAGTACTTCATGAGGTGATAGTCCACCGTACACATAAGGGACATTATCGTATTCACTCGAAATAAAGTGTAAAATTGAATGTGTTATATAATATTTCTTTAATGATAATAATATAACTATTTTTATATATAAATAATAAATACATAATTATAACTAGCCTTGATATGTAGTGGTGTATAAAATGTCATCTGTTTGCGAGGCGATATTCTATCGTACATATGAAAGATAGTTTCATAACCCATTTTATAGAATTAGAGATGGATAATTCTTCTGCCATCATCATAACAACATTACTAGTATATGAGTGTTATTAATGTTATTATATTTTAACTATTAAAATGTAATTAATTATATAAAAATAAGTAGGTGGAAGGAGTTCCCCATTTTAAGATGGGAAAGGAGACCTCCTTGGAAATTATATGGTAATTTCCCAGAAGTATACAAAATTATAATGTAATTGAGAAGAAAATAAATTAAATATGACTATTGATTGGGAAACATTAAGAATATGATTTAAATATTTTCATTCAATAATATATTTACAATATTCTAAGTCATTTTAACTCTTATCTTCTATGATTAGCCCCACTAAAACCCTATTTTTACTATAACCGCTATAATTAATTTTTTCAGCATTAACTTTTAATTTTGGTAAATCTATGATGATTTTTTTATCTAATATAAAATTTAATTTATCAAAATATATTAATATGTTTTTAAAAATACATTTAAATAAATTTCAAATATTAATTTCAAATTAATCTGATATACGTGACGAGTATCAAGTTTTCAACGAGAAAATGGTCAATATTTTATAAAATTTGTATGTTAACACTCAACATTAATTTTATTATAATGACGTAAGGTGAAGTAATTGATGTTTAGTTAATCTAATTATTGCATTTAACCAAATTTATGATATAAATTATATTTATGAAATTAAAATTGAAATTCATTTTTTGATTAGAATTTAGTATTTTCACTATTTATCAAAAAATACACCTATCAGAAAAATCCCAAAAATTATCTCTCATGAAATATTTTTATTAATATGTAAAAAATGTTGTTGATTTTTTTAATAAAATTATATTATTCAAACGTTATTTTAAAAATAATGCACCAAAAATGTAAATAGAATCACTTTTTCTAAAAATAAGATTCTCAACTGTAAAATTTTATTTATTATTATCACTTTTCTATAGAACTCCTAATATTCTTGTTAAAAACATTATTGAATATATAATATATAAATTTAATTTAAAAAATTCTCCCAATGTTTTTTTATTTATTGAGGTAAATTCACTTTTTTCTCGTTAGTTTACCCCTAAATAATTCAATATATATATATATGTGTGTAAACCAAATTTTTTTAATTCAGTTAATCATATTTCTTTCTACCATTCCAATAGATACATAATAAATATTATATTAAATAATAAAACTTTAATAGAATTTCATGTTTCATTTGAACTCAATGTACCGTGGAATTCAAAGTAAAGTCGATATTGTGAGAAAAACAAGACAAAATTTTTATTTAATATAATGAATAATTGTGTATAACACATTCCATACTCAATGTTTTATGAAATAAAAAAAATTAAATGATTAAATTCATTATGAAAAATCACAAAATCTCTGAGTGTTATATTCTACCCCCTTAAAAGGAATAACAACCATGAAATTCATTTTAGTCATAAATGGTTAAAAATTTATATATTCTTTCATAAAAAACCACATTGTATAAATTATTAATAAAACTCCCATTAAAAATTTAATGTTAGAAACATAACGAAAACCTTATGTAATATTTTAAATGGTTTCCACAAAAAAAAATGGGAATTGAAGATTTGGACATATAAGAAAATAGTGAATAGTTATTGAGAGTGATATAGATCATTGATAACATGAAATTGACTTATGCCTTGAAGGTTAACAACCATAAATCATAAATATTTTATTGTTAAAGTGTCCATTTGAATCATCGAATATGAAAGTACTAGGTTATAATTTTTTTTAATATCATTTTCCATATTTTGTTGATTATTTTTCTATCTACAGTAATAACATATGAAAATTCACTCAATTGATATATATTTATTTTTTAGGAACAATTCCATTCTCGGGATGTGCATTGATCAATTCTCACATGATCTATTACACTAATAGATTAATATATCACATCAAAAGAAATAAACAGTATCCATCATGGAATTATATGTCATTTATTCTATCTAAAAAATTTATTCATTGGTTATTCTATGTAGATTAATATTCATATGGTGTATTGATTTGCTAATCTATAAAGACAAATGCAATGTTAAAATAAAAATATTTTATAAATTTATAACCTTATGTCCCTGAAAAAATATTCATATGAAAGAAATTTGAAATAATGTTACTAAATTTTCAATGTGACATTATCATGACTCCCCCAAATAACAAGAGGTATCTATTATTTTTTATATAACAAACATGTTTGTATCTTTATCATGTACTCTCTTGAAACGTTTTAAAAACCTAAATTACCATAAAACATTATTATATATATACATGATTCTTTATACATTAAAAAAACATATTTTAATATATTATATAATAGTAATAAAAAATTATGAATTACATCAATAATAACATAAACCACTTTGTCAAAAAAGTACATTATCACTTCTGAGGCCATCAATACTCTCCAATTTACATAATTGATATCAATCATATCTTTATTAAAAATAAACGCCATTTTATCAACATCCAGAACATACTAATGGTTTCATTCTGGTAAATACAACATTACATTTCAATTAAATAACATTTTTAGACCATCAGTCCAATTGAAAATATTATTGAATATTCTTAAAGAAAAAATATTGTAGAAAAATAATTTTATTATTAATTACTCTAATGACTAAAATAAAATTGATAAAATAATAATTATTTGAATCGTAATGAATAAATACATAAATCATTCCACATTCATCAGACACCTTTAACCATGCTTCATATTCTAATTCCTTAACACTTCTTCCATTCATATATTATTTTTAGTCTATTCTTCATCATCAATATACCAATTACATGTAAAACCTTTCTGATTAACATCACAATATTTCCATTTAGGACATCAATTTTTATAATTTCCCTAATTTCCACATATTAAACAGTAAATAATAAATTCTTCCTTAGGGGGGATATTATTCTCCCTCAATATGTTAAACAAAATTTTAATTTTTCTATTGCACTTACTTACTTTGTGTATTATTCATAACAGAAACATATTATAATCCTTATAGGACATTCCTCTGAATGATTCTTCCCACATTAACGACTTTTAAAAATTTATATCTTCATACCATTATATAATATACTATCAATACTATTAGTGAAATGTATGACATTATTCTTTGGTGAGTTTAAGTGTTGGTTAATGATCATGTTGTTATTAGTTTTTTGTGACAAATAAGTAAGATTAATCAAAATATCCTTCACACTATTTATCATCCCATTTGACTGATCATCGTAAAATTATACATATCTTCAAGGTTAACATGATTTGTTTTGATTCCATCAATTGATTAAGACCAAAATGAATTATGTTAGCAATAATATTCATGTTGGCAAACCAAATATTCATGAATATCACTTGTAGGTTGTCAAAATAATGAAATAAATTTTTTCATTATATGAATCCTTATATTTATCCTCTTTCATTAATTGTCATCATCCAGTTAAATAATTCATGATGGTTTGTAATATGCATTTGAATTACCAATGTATATCATCATGGAGTTTCAAATAATGATTTTAGTGAGGCCGATTATCATGCACCAAATGATAATCATGTCCAGCGCAATGAAACCCTCTTTCATCCATTACCCCTACACAGCAAGGTTCTTGAGAAAAATCCACTTTTATCGTCATGATAGGTTTTTTAATTTCTTATAAACAACATTCTATATCATTTTAAAAAACCCCATGATTTTTTCTTATACATTGACTCATCCTTAGACTTATCCATAGTTAAATAACAAGACATACCTTATAAATATCCATATAGATATAACTTATGGTTTTTCATCCTAGTTTCATAATGTTAATTAAATATTTAATTTGATACCCAATATAACATCCTGTTATTTTCATAAATTAACATTATATATTACTTGATGAATATTTAATACATTACAAACATATTCCTGAAACTAAAATATTTTATTTTATTGGATCCTTGGAATATAATAATCTTAATTCTGGAATGATCCTCAATGTTTCAAATAAAGAACATTAAATTATTTAATAATTATATACATAAACTACACAATAGTTTTTAATAAATTGGGGAAATGAAACATTATAAATGGGGAGCACAGATGCTTAATATGTGTTAAAAAGCGATATCAGTCTTAGATAATAATAAATAATATGATAATCATAATTCTTTGTGATCATGAATATTACATAGATTAAAATTCAAAATTTGTTATGGTTCATAAATAATATTCATGGAATACAAAAAAATAATATAAAAATAATAGTCTATAAGTGTGAAAAAATACAAATAAATTAATAATTAACCATATTCACTTGTTATTAATGTGTCGCACTATCATAAATATTGACAAATAAAATATATTCTATAGAAAACAACAAATACCATCAATATAATTGATAAGAAATTATAATATATTTCTCATTTCATATAAAAATGAGCATAACTCACTTTGTGTATTAGGACCCAAATGCTTCACATTGTTTACCAAAATATACCTATATATCTTATTGGTTCATGAAATTTATTTTTCTCATTATGGATCAATTCCATTGACCTTTGTCACATCATCAACATAGGAAATATAATGATTTTCCCAATGAACATCCTAGATATATAAGTACCACCAAAATTATAATGAAAACATACTTATATGTGCCAAAATATCTTAAAGAAACAATAATATCATCACATAAGTACCTATTTAAATAAAATATGTTTCACACTCATTAATTCAATTCATCATTCCATAACCCATGAAAAATAAATGGTTTCATTAACATTAACCATGAATTGAAATAAAAATGATTTTATCGCTCAATTTTATACTGATTAAATCATATGTAACATCATAGTATCTAATCATTGATATAAAATAATTGTGAAATGACACTTGTACCATTTCATGGGTAATGTAACTTTTCTTTTAAATATATTTATATATATCATAAAACCATTATGAAAATTAGATACTTTAAAAAATATCATGATAAATTAAAATGTAATAACTTAAAATTAATATAATCAATTTATATAGGCATTTACCATTTAATAATTGAATAAATTATTATGGAAAATTTTTAATAACATCTTGATAAAAAATGTTTTTGGAAATAAAATAGTTTTCAACCAAATAGATGAATTTTCATAAAAATGTTATTTTAAACTATTGAGTTCATAAAGAGTAGAAAACAAAATGAAAATTTTATTATATTGACATTACCATATGATAAGAAAATTTTTAATTTTTTTGAGAGAGATATCCTAATATGTCATCATTGAAAGCATAATCATAAACAATCTCGATAAATAATAAGATCGTAATATAAAATTATTACCATTATTGTAACTTTTTATCGTAAGTACCATGAAAAATAATATTAAATGAAAGAAAAAATATCATGAAAATAAATATATTCATGATATAACATATCAAACGGTAATTATATAGACCTTATATAGGATTATAGGTGGATAGAATAACATTTTTCACAAATAAGGAAAAATAAATAAAAAATCCATTATTGATTTTTTTACATTTGAACTATAAAACCCATAAAAGAGATACATGAAAATGGAACATTAAATAAAAATATTTATACGGATAAAAAATATTAAATACTTTCATGGGAACTATACACACCATATAAATTATATAAGTTGTAAATATAACATGTTTTTTAAGAAGTAAAAAATTTAAACAGTAATCCATTACATAAAATATTTACATATTTATACTCATTAAAACATATTTTATAATAAATATATGTTTATTATAATTTAATTGAAGATAAATATTAATATATATACATATATTCTTCTATATATTATTTCCAATTCATTTTTTATGAACTATTAATTAAAAATTTTGTGGTAAAGCTACATTTCGGGTAAAACCCAATTTGTTTTTCTAATTTATTTTTTCACATTCCATACAATATTATTGATCAATGTTTATTCATATAAATTATGTTGAAAATAACATAAATATAAAATATATTCCTTTTAAATTTATTTATTTATTTCATAATTTTTACAGAATGAAAATTGAAGGCAATAATTATGGAGACAGTATGACATAAGTATGATTGAACCATGCATCTAATTTCTTGTTGGATTAAAATAAATAAAGGAAAATAGTTTATTATATATATATATATATAATTATTTTTTATTTCATTTATACCACATATTTTTATCAAACCCATCATTAATACAATACATGTAAAGCATGACTGAATCACCTTGCTTTCTAAAAAAGTTGTTCGCAATACACACAAGCGGTGTCAATGTATTCCCACAAATTAATGTGAATGCGGTTTTGTGTGGTATAATAAAAAATAATCATAATAACATCAATAATAAAATATATAAATAAAAAAATCCATTATTACAACCATACTTGAATGATGGTAATGGAAAATGAATGACATCAGTTCACGAGGCTGTAATCCGTCAAACACGTAAAAATGATTTTAAAACCCATTTTATAGTAGTGGAGATTTATATATATTATGAAAAAATATATAATTATATTGTTGGTATTTATGATATTATATTATAGTTGTTAATAAATAAAATACAGTGAAAAAATATGAAATCCAATTAAATTTCATGTAAAGATAATTATATTCTCTAAGATAATCATCCTTTAAATACCCCTTTAAGGGACCTAGGGATATAATTTTGTTTGATAAAACCCTATAATGTTTCTAATAATTTTTGGGGAGATAATGTTTTCTGTTTTTCTTAGTACAAAGGGTATTTGGAGGTGTGAATTAGTAAGGGGGGTCATTAACTTTTAAAAGTGCAGAAAAGGGGCCCACCAAAAAAAATAAATTAAAATTCCCTGAAAGGATCCAAAATTATAAAGTAATTCATATGATAACGAGATTTAAAATGAGTCTACATTAAATATTTGGATGTAAAAGGTTGAAATATTTCCATCCAGTATGATTTTTACAATATGGTATTTCATTTTAAACATTATCTTCCTAGTGTAACCCAATAGTAACCAATGTTTACCTTACCCGTAATAATGAAATTTCATAGTATTCCTTTTTAATTTTGGCCAAAAAAATATTATTATCATTTCAAATAATATAAACTATTATATTTAAAAATTTGGAATAAATTTTTCAAAATTAAATTCATTAATCTAAAAATAATAAATGTAAAACTAATCCCACAAATGTGATGAGAATGCAGCTTTTTAAACATAAGTTGATCAAAACAGTAAGAGGGTTTTAAAACAAAACTAAACACAAAATATATTCCTCTGATGAAAATTGAATTAATTTATTTATAACTGATAGAAAAAACAATACAATAAAAATAATATATAATTTAACATTAACAATCATTTAAAACAAAAGATAGTTTTCAATTAAATTTAATTATTTTTTATTATTCCTAAAGAAATGAAACTTTTCAGAATAATACTACCACATAAATAATGGATAATTTTTACTTGATGATTTCAAAAATAACAATTTTATTCATTCAAGAATAATTAAAATGTTTTAAAATATAATATAGAAAAATGATCCAAAAAATGCCAACGACATCTTTTTCAAAAAAATTAATTTTAACAAATACAATTGGATTTATTCTTATCTCTTTTATAAATAAAACTTGAGATTAATTTCAAAATTTTGATTGAATATATAATATATAAATTTCAGTAAAATTTATTCCAAAAATTTTATTTTACTATTTTATTAATGTAAAATGAATTTATGTTCATAAAATTATATTTCCATAAAAGGATTTCTTTATATATAAAAGGTTTTTATTTTCGTTTTTAATAAATCGATCAAAAAATATTTCATTATATATACTTGTGTAAAAAATAATTTCAAAATTTAATTTATATTATTCATATAATTCATTCCAGTTTAAAAATGATAATAAATATGTTAAACAATAAAATTTCAATAATATTTCATGTTGTGTTTAATATCGGTGTTGTGTGTTATGCAAGATAAACTTATAATTGTGTGCAATAAAATCAATATTCTTTTTGTTCCTAATACAGTACAAAGACAATGTTAATTTTATAGAATTTCAATCATTGTTTTATTTTTAATTAAAAATATAGGAAATATTTTATACATTATAAAAAATTAATAAAATATCATAGTCTTACCATCCTTACACCTTTATTCACATCAATGCATAATTTTGTAAGAATTATGAAAAAATAATTTCTCCTACATTTTTTAAATATTATGTTTTTGCAAATCTGTTTTCAATTTTTTATTTATTATACAAAATATATTTGAACACTATGATGCAATTTTTCAAAGAAAATTTAGTATAGTTTTCTATAAATGTTATCACCCAATTCTTACTATCAAGATACATTTTTTTAGTTTCTTCACTCTTTTCTGAAATACTATTGGTAAAAACACTTATTTTAGTATATTTTCATGATTTTATATATATCTATTTTTAAAATTTGAATATATACCTAGATCATTAAAACCATTAGGTTTATATAATTTTTATCTATCTAATGAAATTTAATCATTCCTTTTTAATAATTTATCAACTTATGATTTTTACCATCAATAGTGTTTTAATCCTTACGTAAAAAACTATCGTTCTTCAATATATATATAGATTTTCTATCTATGATATTATTAATTAAATTCATAGTGACATTCAGATCATATCTAACGTATGAAAACATATGAAATATAATCATCAATAACATCCACCTCATAACCTCTTTTTGAAAAAAATTTATCAATAAATTATGCAACACTTACTGTTTTATGGAATATGGTTTCTAATTAATTTAATTTCTTCCAAGTATTTCATTACATGGATCAACTAGTTTTAGCGAACCACAATGAATTATTAAAATTATTAATTAAAACTAACTATTTTATCGAGGTACAACTACATTTAAACACACACACACCTCACACACTAGTTAAAAATGCATTCCATAACCCTCAATGAATATCCAAAGCATCTAGATTTATTTATTCAGTATTAAAACAATATTATAAGTGGAAATAATCCTAATTACATAGAAAATAGTTCCAGTGGTCACGAAATCCCATTACATGGTCCAAATCGCATAATGTTTGTACACAAAGGCCCTCCGATTAATAATACTGTTATAGTACAAGGGATGGCTTTATTTTGAAATTGAAATATCTTTTAAATTATTTTAAAAGATAAGTATTATTTAAAAAATATTTAAAATAAATATTAATCCAATTATATTAATTTTAACTCAATTAAGTTAATTAAAATAAATTAATTATTTAAATTTAATATAAAAACACTACTTTATTTGAGAGTGTCTTCATTGTAAACTATTTTTTCATCACTTTCATAGGATTAATGTTAAATAAAATTACACCCCAAATATGAATTTAATTTTGGTATAATGGATTACATATACCGATTAAATATAATTATTATTCTCTAATGTGGTAAAATAAATGTATATTTATATTGAATCAGAAATTAGTAAAAATTAAATACTGTTGGTAAAGTTAGAAGAGGATATGTGTGTCTCATTATCTTATCAAATAATTAATTATATAAAAATATACTATTTAAATTTATTAAACATGATTTAAAATTTATAATTATTGTGTACTAATTATATAATATGATATATTTTATATTTAATCTTAATGGATAAATCAAAAAGGAAAAAAGAAAATTAAAAAGTAGTTACCATGCTAGAAACTAAAATGGAAAAATTATGTTACTCTAAGGATAGTAAACCACAAGTAAGAAACATAATTTTTTTAAAAGGTGTTAATTGGACATATTTTCATCAAACTTTTTTAATGATCATTTTTGGAGTCACTTGGTGTGAGAATTACATCCCATTATTTAATTTTTCTGTGTATTTACAAAAAAATTTCTTTGGATAAATTATAAAAGGGATATTCCTCCAGTCACGTCTTCACATGACTAAAGACTATTGGATCAACAAAAAACTGGTAATATATTTCCCAAAAAACCATATCCATGTTTTATCTCTTCTTTTCTTCCCCAATACAACACATGTGGTTATTAAAAAGAGAACCAATTGAGGGTTCTTAATGCGAAGGTAATTAGTTTCTCTTAAATCATTCTTTTTGACATTATCTGTAACTAAAAATATTTAAGAAATAAAAATTAATATTTAACAACAAATATATATAAAATATACTAATATATTCTTATGTTGAATGGATAAAATATATCCATATATTATTTCTTAAAACGGGAAATAAAATTTCCATTCTGGTGTATGTGGAACAACCACCTCGAAGACTAATTTAATTTTTTTCAATCACTACATCTCAAAATGGTATATAATGAAGTATTTTGAATATCATATTCTTTGAAAATTATAATGATAAATTAAAATGTAAAATTTTAAAATTATTTTAATGAATTTATATCAAAATTTATCACCTAATAATTGAATAAATCATTATGGAAATTTTTTAAAAACATATTGATAAAACATGGTTTTGGAATAAAAATAGTATTCAACCAAATAGATGTGTTTTCATAAAAACTTTATTATGAACTATTGAGTTCATAAAGAGTGGAAAATGAAGGAAAATTTTATTATTTTGACATTACCATATGATAAGAAAATTTCAAATTTGTTTTGAGAGGTATCACAATATCTCAACATTGAAAGCATAATCATAAACAATATCGATAAATAATATGATCGTTTTATAAAATTATTACCTCTATTGTAACTTTTTATCATAAGTACCATGAAAAATAATATTAAATAAAACATAAAATATCATGAAAATAAATATATTCATGATATAACATGTCAAAAGGTATGTATATGGACTTCAAAGAGGTGTATAGTTTCAAAGAATAACATTTTTCACAAAGAATGAAAAATAAAGAAAAAAATATGTTGTTGATTTCTAAACTTTTGAACCGTAAAACCCCTAAAAAATATATCTGAAAATGGAATTATAAATTATAATAATCATAAGGATAGTAATTATTAAATAATTTCATGGGATCTATACACACTACATAAATTAAATAGGTTGTAAATATGACATGTTTTTTAAAGAAGTAAAAAAGCTAAAAAGAAATCCATTACATAATGTATTTACTTCTCCTATACTCATTAAAACATATATTATAATAAATATTTGTTTATAATACGTATATTAAATATAAATATTAATATATATATATATATATTTAAATCTATATATTATTTTCAATTCCCTTTTTATAACCTATTAGATAAAAATTCTATGGTAAAGCTACATTTCATGTAAAACCCACATTTTTTTCTAATATTTTTTTCATATTACATACAAATTAATTGTTTATTTTATATTTATATAAATAATGTTAAAAATTAAATTAATATCAAATATATTCATTATAAATTTATTTATATTTCTTCATATTCATTATAGAATGAAAAATGAAGGCACTATTTATGAAGACAACATGCCATACGTATGATTGAACGTTGCATCTATTTTCTTATTGGATTAAAATAAATAAAGAAAAATATTTTATTATACATATTAAATTATATTTAATTTCATTTATACCACATATTTTTATCAAATCCATCATTAATACAATACCTGTAAAGCATGACTGAATCACCTCGGTTCATAAGGCAGTTGTTCGCAAAACACACAAGCAGTGTTAATATATTCCCACAAAATAAAGTGAATGAAGTTATTTGTGGTATAATAAAATATAATCATAATAACATCAATAATATAACATATAAAAAATAAAACCCATTGTTACAACCACGCTTGAGTTATGGTAATGGAAAATAAATGACATTAGTTCGCGAGGTCGTAATCCGTCAAACAGATAAACAATAATTTAATAAAATATTTTATAGAAGTGGAGATTTTTACTTATTATGAAACAAATATAATTATTTGGTTGGTATTTATGATTTTATATTATATTTGTTAATAAATATATTGAGGTGAAAAATTAACAAATTAAATTAAATATCTTGTAAAGATAATTAATTTTTTAAGAGAATCATCCATTAGATATCCTCTTAAGGGACCTTGGGATTTAATTTTGGGTAAAACAACCTATAATGTTACTAAGGATTTTGGAGAGATAATTTTTTAGGTTTTTTTAGTATATAGACCTCATAGAGGGGTATAGGTGCATAGAATAACATTTTTCACAAAGATGAAAAAATAATTGAAAACTCCATTATTGATTTGTTAACTTTTGAACCATGAAACCCTCTAAAAGTGATACATGAAAATGGATTTTTAAATAAAAATAATTATAAGGATATAAAATATCAAATAATATCATGGGAACTATACACACCAAATAAATTAAATAGGTTGTAAATATGACATGTTTTTTAAGAAGTTAAAAAGATTAATAGAAATCCATTACATAATGTATTTACATCTTTTATACTCATTAAAAAAATCATATATAACAAGTATATTTTTTTATAGGTCAATTAAAGATAAATATTAATATATATACATATATTATTCAATATATTATTTCTAATGTCCTTTTCAAAACATATTAATTAAAACATGAAATCTATTCCATTGAAGAAAATTGAATGAATTTATATATAATGGATGAAAAAACAATTAAATAAACATAATATATAATACAACATAAACAATAATTCAAACCAAAAGACTGTTTTTAATTAAATTTCAGTATTTTTCAATATTCATACAAGAATGAAACTTTTCAGAATAATCCAACAACATAAATAATGTATAATTTTTAGTTGATAATCTAAAAAATAAAATTTTTATTTCATCATGTAATATTTAAATATTTTGAAAAATGATTTAAAAAAATGAAGCAAAAAGGCCAAAGACATCTTTTCTGAAAATTACAGTTTTGACACATTCAATTGGATTTATTCTTATCTCATTTAAATATAACACAAGAGATTTAGTTCAAAAAATAGATTGAATATATAATATATAAATTTAGTAAAAATTATTCTGAATATTTAATTTTATTATTTTGTTAACGTAAAATGAATTTATTTGCATAAAATTTGTTTTTCATGAAATTATTTCATTTATATATAAAAGGTTTTTATTTTCTTATCTAGTAAATTGGTCAAAAAATATTTCATTCTATATAAACATGTGTAAAATTATTTCGTAATTTAATTTATATTATTCATATCCATCATTCCAATTGAAAAATGATAATAATTATGTTAAACAATAAAATTTTCATTGTATATCACATTGTGTTTCAATTATGTGTTGTGTGTTATGTAAGATAAACATAGTATTTTGTGCAATACAATCGAAATTATTCTTTTTCAAAATACTCTATAAACACAATGTTATTTGTATAGAATATCAATAATAGTTTTTTTCTAATTACAAATATAAATAATTTTATATACATTAAAAAAATCACAAAATATCATTGTCTTATAGTCATCACTCATTTATTCACATCAATGCTTAATTTTCGTTGACTTATGAAAAAAATAATTTTTCCAAAATTTTCAAAATTTTATGTTTTCACAAAACTGTATTAAATTTTTTATTTATTATAAAAAATATATTTTAACACTATAATGAAATTTCTCATAGAAAATTTAATATAGTTTTCTATTAATGTTATCACCATATTCTTACTGCCAACATACATATTTTCAGTTTCATCCCTCATTCCTAAAATACTAATGGTTTGAAACACTTATTTTAGTATATTTTCATGATTGTATATATATCACTTCTTAAAATCAGATTATTTACCCTTATCTTCAAAAACATTATGATTATATAATATTTATCAATCTAGTAATACTTAATCATAACTTTTTAATAATTTATCACCTTATGATTTTTACCATCAAGGGTGTTGTTATCCTTATATAAAAAACGATCATCATCCAATATATATATATATTACATATATCTTATTATTATTTAAATAAATAATGACCTTCAGGTCATATCTAATGCATTAAAAAAATATGAAATAGAATCATTAATAACACCCACATCAATAACTCCTTGTTAAAAACATTTATCAATCAATTATGTAAAACCTACTGTTTTTATGAAATATAGTTTTTATTTAAATATGTTTCTTCTATGTATCTAATTACATGGATAACTATGTTTTAAAGAACCATAATGTAAAATTAATATTATTTTTTAATCATCACTATTTCATGGGGGTACAATTACATTTAAACACACACACCCTCAAACCTCACACACATGTTGAAAATGCAAGCCATGTCCCTCCAATGGATATCTCACTAATCAAGCTTTATTTATTTAGTACATAGACTATATTCCAAGTGGTAATAATATCTATTACAATGAAAATAGGCCCAGTAAGAATGAAATATCATTAAATGGTCCTAATGGATTAACGTTTGGACACGAAGGCCCTGAGATCAACAATGTTTCTATAGTACCCGGATTGACTTTATTTTGAAATTGAAATATCATTTGAATAATTTAAAAAGATAAGTATTATTTAAAAAATATGTAAAATAAATATTAATCTAGATATATTACTATTATTCCAATTTAGTTAATCAAAGTCAATTTCATATTTAATTTTTATAAAAGAACATTTCTTTTAGGTCCAGAAGGCTGAATACCCTGAGAGGGGGGTGAATCAGGGTATGACTAATTTAAAATTAACGCCCGTTCTGATCTTGTTTCGCTATTAAGAAAAACACTCTTCTCTCTATTTCCTATTGCACAATGTAAACAGAATGCAAAGCATGCACATGACATGACAATTTTACTTGGTTCTCCGCAAAGGGCTACTTCCAAGGAGCATACGCCGACAAGTTTCCGGTCATACCAATTCCACTAAACTTCACTAGCTGTGGATTGTAATGTTCGAGCTAGATCACTTCTATGCCCAGGATCACTGCCTTTACAATGTTTAGGGTCAACTCGCTGCTTCCCCAACGGTCACTCCCTGTTTCTCTCTCTCTGGATCACTGCCGGTGGAGAGGATCACCTTCTTTCTCTTCCTTTGCTCACTGCTCTTAGAAGGAATCCACTCACAATTTATAGACATGTAGGTCTCTTCATCTGCATGAAATAATGCATCTTCCTCTGTATGTAGATGCTCTTTTGAAGTACAACTTTCACCCGTAGATTAATATCTCTTTTCACCGAAGGTATCGTGCAAACTCCCAACTTCCACGCAGACCGAAAATCACCGCTAGAACCAAACCTTACTTGGCGCACAAGTCTATCTCGGCGCGCAAGTATCGGCGCGCAAGTCACAACTGGAACGCAAGTCCGCCTCAGACACTTGCGCGACTCAAGCTTCCTCAACTCCAAACCTGCGTGACACACTTCCTTTTATGCCCAATCCAATATTGGCATGCAACTCTACACTGGCGCGCAGCTTCAAACACTGGTGCACAACTATCACCCTGGCGCGCAAGTCACACCTGCGCGACCACACACACCACTTGCGCGGGCACCACACCTGCGCATTGGGAGCTCTAATTTCTCAAAGTGTTGAACTCCGGTGAAGAATGAAGAGGGGTGGTCCAGTATTTATTGGCATATTGACCACCCTGTGCAATGGCGCGCAAGTCACCTGCGCGGCGCAGTCTTGGCGCGCAAGTCTTCTATCCTCTTAGACACTTGCGCGACCAACTCCCAAACATGCGCGAACCTATTTCATTATCCATATTTTGAGCTTATAATCTTGAAAAACATATGGCGCGCAAGTTTCCTATACTCCAAGTCCTCGACGCCACCTTGTATCTGTTCTTTTGAACCGCCTCCAGATCATCCATTCCTTTTTTCGACGTTCTTGAATCAATCATGGATCATTGACCAAAACTCTTGAACTTAACATTCTATCATGATATCCTCTTTGTCAACAAATTTTTATGTCATTGCTTTTCTTTTTCAATAATCACCTCTCAGATGTCCACTTTGTCAACAAACACAATCACCTCAAAAATGCTTCAATGATGCCTTGAGGGATTTTTTCCCAACAATTTCTTAATTTGAGGGCTTCTTTATTGAAAACTAAAATTTCATCACTTTAACATGATTAATGATAAATTCAATTACACCCATAATATGAATTTAATATTTAATAATAGATTACATATAATGGATAAATATAATAATTATTCTATAATATTGTAAAATAAAATTATATTTATAATGAATAGGAAAATCATAAAAATTACTTAATGTTGGTAAGGTTGGATGAGTGTATGTGTGTCTCATGCTCCTGTCAAATAATTCATTCGAGAAAAATATACTATTTAAATTTTTTAAACATGATTTAATATTTATAATCAATGTGTACTATTTATGTAATATGGTAAATTTCAATTTTAATCTTAATGGATAAATCAAAAGGTTAAAATAAAATTTAAAAGTATTTACTATGTTGAAAACTAAAATTGGAGAATTATGTAAATCTAAGGATAATAAAAAACAAGTATAAAACATATATTTTATTATTTAAATTTGTTTACAAACCATATATTAAAAAAATTTAATTATCAATTTTGGAGTATCCTCATATGAGGATTACATCCCATTTTTGAATGGTATTGTGTTTTTACAAAAAAATTAATGTCGTTTAAATTATAAAAGTGATATTCCTCACCTCACCTCACCACACAACAGATGACTATTTAATTGACCAAATACTAGAAATATATTTCCCAAAAAACTATATCCATTATATATAAATAATTTTATTCTCCAATACAAACCCTGGGGTTATTAAAAACAGATACAAATGAGGGTTCTAAACGTGAAGGTAATTAGTTTCTCATAACTCATTCTTTTAAAAAACACCTTTTACTACCAATATTTTGGAAATAATAATTTAAATATAAAAAAATAGTATTTAAAATATAATCAAATGTTATTATGTTGAAAGGATAAAACATATCTATATCTTGTTCCATAAAATAAGAAATGAATCTGGCATTCTGGGGTGTGTGGAAAAACCTCCTCGAGGACTGGTTTATTTTTTTTCAAACACCACATCTCACAATGGGATATAATGACATTTTTAAAAAAAATTATATTGTATTTATGAAATATTTATGCGTCTATAAATGTTTCACCACAAGAATCTTCTTATATTATATTTCACGTAAATATGATAATGTCACTCTTTTGTAAATTTAATTACCTCCACGTGAAATGATGTGATTCATTTATCACATACGATTTACATAGAAGTAAATCAGGATATGTTTAATTAGAAATAGTGAAATATATTATTTAAAATGATTCCGTGTGGGGAATATGTTGTTTGTATTTTTTGTCTTCATTTTATAAAATGCAGACCTCATTCATTTGTACATAAGTACTATTATCTCAATAAAGGATTTATTTAATTGTAATTTTCAGACTATATTATAGTACTATAAATATATATTCATTTATAATGAAAATATATTATAATTATGTAATATTTATCTTTATAAAGAGTATGTAACAATGAACATATAAAAAGGGAAAAAAATGTGAAACCAAAACATACATGAAAAACTATGATGTTATTACAATAAATGTTATTTGAACAAGAAATCATTAATACAAACAAGAAAATGTAATATGTAAATAAAATATCGAATGATACATATGTGTATGGTTCTATAATATGTTTATAATAAAAATGTATTACCTTTATATGATAATCAATTTTTTATGAATGAATTCAAGACTTAATGTAAGGAATTATCGTCGTAGTATTTTTGTAAGGGACACATTCCATACACATCACATGATTATTTTTTTTATATAATAAATGTTATTTTATTTTATATAATTAATAATGATAATTATTGGACATAAATATCAACATAATGTGGATTATTTCATGGGGAATATGATCCCAATGATACCAATGTGGAAGGGGATTAATGTTACTATATAATTCTTTAATGTGAGTGTTTATGATATACTTACAATGATTATTTCTCATGATATAAGTGAAAAAAATCTCATGTATATTATAAAAAAAATTTAATTCTAGAAAAATAATTTTTTGTTACATTTTCCACTATTAAATGATTAAATATACCAAAATAATGGTTTAATACAAATCTGGTTTATTTCTCTTTTCAGTTGAAATCCTTTTTTCTTCTATGTCCTTGAATTATAAAAGTGATTCATGAATTTTTTTGTATTATAGAAAGAATTTTTAATGAAATTTTTACCCATGTTTTAATTTTTAAAAAATAATTAAAATTATTCCGCATTTTATTTTTCCAAAAAAAGTATCTTTTTTATTTTACTATGACATAAAACAATTATTTTTTTAGTATGTAGCTTCTGGACAGATTTGTTTCAAACTAAAATATCAATGATTTATATATTCTCTTATAAGCATCCAAGGTTATCTTTTTGGAATTTTTTTAATTTTTTTGTCCCAATTATTTATAAAATGTGATTTTCAAATTAGAAAGAATATTTACCTCATGAAATGTTCTTATCTATCTTTAAAAATCATTTTTCATCTATGATGAAATCAATTGATATTATATAATTAGTACTAGGGTTATAATCCAATGGAAACATACTTATTTCTCTATGAATGGTTTATTTTTACAGTTAATATGTGTTTTAAAATTCATTTCTTTTCTAGGGTTTGTGCTTTGAAGAATTAATGATATGATTATGGGACCCATTTTTCTTCGGTGGGTTGTCCTATGATGAAATTATTAGGAGACACTTTTTCATTTCATTTTTATGATATGATCAGTGTTTTATGATCTTGTGGTATTATTATATATGTATTTTTTATATTATAGTGGTTACGTTATAATCATGGTTGGTGGTTACATTATAACCAAGTATGGTGGTTATGTTATAAACTTGTATGGGGTTTACTTAGTTACCAATTATGGGTGAGATCAATATATACCACTAATACATTAGATAATTTTTTATATATCATTGTATAATTATAGAAAACATGGTGATTTTATAGATATTCTATGTTAAATAGGACCATGTTCTTTTTCCACTATAAGAAATAGGTCATGTCTCGTAATCCGTTATGAAAGGATAAATATGTATATTTTCCTAATACATTATGATTTTATGGTCTCTTTTAATAAACATGACATATGGAATGTTTTATTTACTTATAATGGTGCCACACATATATGACATGAACTTATGATAAAAAAATTGATTTATAATGATTCCACACTCTTATAGTTAATGTATTTTGGAATGATAAATATTTATGACCTGACACATGTCTATGATCTATGATATGATGGGCCTGTAATTTTTATTATATGTTCATGATCTCATCCACATATTATTATCACATGCTTCAGTATGATCATTTAATTATATCATCCATTCATACCAATAATGATCATCTCCACACATATGTTTTTATGTTTCCTTTCCCAGGGTAATGAAGAATAATTTTATGAAGGATAAGGTTATGAATATTATAATAGGGTATGATCATTATTGTAGATATTTAATATCAATAATTAAAAGGTATTATCATGTAAATAGTCTCCAAATACACAAAACCATTATGCTCCATAGGTTTTTATTTGTGAAATATATTGATTATTCATCTGATATATATGATATTTATATATTAAAATCAAAGTTAATTATATTTTGTGATTGAGAAAAGTTTTAGTTAACAATTGGAAACTAGGATGAGAAATATTTTTTGATAACCCTTAGAATAATCCATGGTATAAGATAAAATCATTATGTTTTAATGAAGAATTTATTATGGGTTTTACCTTGAAGTGCATCCATGTGTGGATAATATATATTTATGTGGGTTTAGCACACGTATACCTATGATTATTATATCCAAAAACGTTTTGTCAGTAATCACTTGAATGTTACCTAGTATAGTACAATGAGATTTAGTATTCCGCAGGTGTGACACTTTTGGGAGATATTGAATGGTTATTTCATAATCCCATCAAAAATAATCATTAAGGATTATAATGGATAATGGCCACAAACATTAGTGGATAAAATAAAGGTTTATTTTGTTTTTAAAATAGGGGATTTATTTAGATAACCTATAAATAATTCATCATGGCTATGTCTTTTCCCACTATGAGTAGTACTTCTCGGACCCATACATGTTTTCTGATTATAGTTACACTTTTTTTGAGATTAATGTCCATAAATTTATTTGATAAAGAATAAGATCATGAAATTAAATTTAACATATAATTAAGGTAGTGCATTAATTAAACTCACTATGGGAACTAGAGCAGGAAACCTAAGATCACACATTGATTGACCGTTATCAAATAATCACTTCCCCAAAACATCTACTATATGATTCACAATATTCAAAAGAAGTAGATGAATAATATTTAGAAATAGATTTTAATAGTTATGAATACCACATATAATTCTAACAAGTCACAAACAATGTCATATTGTTTTTATAAACTATAATTTATAACCATTTTGTTTATCTTTAAAAAATATTTAAACCCAATTTTTTGAATTAAAAAAACATTATAAAATGAAATGAAAACAATAATTACTAAAATCATATCTTCTTTAACAAAAACTAAATTTAATTAATTGACTTTATTCCAATATTATATACCATTTTAATTGTAATCATCCAATCCTAAAATCATAGAAACTATGATAATCAAAAAATAATAATATATCCAAAATGTAATAAAGGAGTTAGAAGCCGAAATTTGTATGATATATTAAAAGAGAATGAGTATATTGGTTTTAGACACCTTTAATCCCATCAAATTGGTAATGGGTGAACTGGGAAGATTCAAAACACCATTATAATACCCTAGATAGATTTAGCATATCGAAATACCTATCAATTTATTCAAAACCTATTTATCACTAGTTGGGATTTCATATTAGGGGATCTATCAAATAAATATTTCCCCAATTTTATTCTTAACAATAATGAAATGAATATGAAAATGTATACTTCATTGACTATGATTCTATAATGATATCCAAATTCAATCACAAATTGATAGTATAGTGAAGAAAAAAATAATGAAAACTAATAGTAAACCAAATGGAATAAAATAGATGATGAAATCGAACATTATAGAATAATAATATCAATAGAAAAAATCTTAAAAAATTCCATTACAAAAAACCAAGGAATACTCCTATAAATAGAAACATGTTTTATGTATTGGATTAAATAACCACTATAAACTATAAATAGGAAAATGTGAATTTATTTTCTAGAAAAGTATTCTATATTAAAAATATAATTGAGAATAACAATTACACATCAAAAAAATTATATATGAAGAATTTAAGTTGGGGAAGATCCATTAAGAATAAATAATGAATCAATTCAATCCACCTATATGAATCCCATAAATAACTTCACCATTGATAAAACCTCTTAATTAAAGTAAACTTTGGTCATATTGTTTTTATTTAAATTAATTTTTAGGGAATGTAAATGGAACACTACTCAATATATGATAATTGAACTAAACAACCTTATTAAAAAAGATCTTTTTTATACTCTTAATTTAATAAAAATGGTTGTAACTATGGTTTATACAATTATTTTTTTATTATATAAATATATTATTATGTAAAACATTATCAATGGAAACCATTATTTATAAAAAGAATATGATCAAACAGGAATCCCATTCAAGCATATATAATTATATCATGATATTTACCAATACATTATATAAATATTATCACATTATATATTTTTTACATTCATAGATATTTTAAATCTAAATATTTAATTATTTGAAGGAATATTTATCATTAATTCATGTATTAAAAATAACAATGAAATATAATAAAAATTCAAAAAAATCACAATAAAAACAATTTTAAATTCCAGAAGAACCACATTTTATAGACCAATAAATATGTCATATTTAATTATAAATTTATTGTCATGTACATTAATATATAATTATTATTTTTCAATTTAAATAATAAAATAAATATTTCAACCATGGTTCAAGATATAAAAATTCTAATTTTAAAAAATAAATCCCATAACTCAAGGATATTAGAAACTAACATTAACCCATTTTTAAACTTAAATATGATTCAAAATAGTAAAAATATCTATTTCCCAAAAATATTTCACCAAAATAATATCAAATATAGTATATAGTTATAAAAAACACGAAGTTCCCTTACAAAAAAACCTAAGATAAATTTTAAATTAAAGAATTTATAATTAAAATAATACATACATGAATTTTATAGACTATGTTGGATCTCCAATAGAGTATAAATTAAAAAACATAAAGTTATAAGTAATAAATATATGATCTTGTAGAGTGACAAGAATATATATAAATGAAAATAATAACCATTACAAGAGAAGAAGGATTCATAACTCACTAATAAAAGGTCAAAAAGTTCTAGAATAAAAAAATCATTGATTTTGGGGAGAACATGGGGAATAAAACTAGAAAAGTCTCAGGTGATGTGGTAATAAAGACGATGAGGGAAATAAATCATACCTCTCAAAGGACACATAAATACATCCATAAATAGATGAAATGCTATAATAAAAAAACTAGAATAACAACCAGTGTGGGAAACCAAAACCAAGACCCATCACATATCATATTATAATAAAACAATTGTTCCCAAATATACAAAAACAGAATACTATAGGGTTTCATAATGTATAATCATTAAAAAATACCAAATATAAAATTACCCTGATAAACAGCCTTATTTCAAATAATGTTGAAGAATCAAACCTAACTATATATTGGTTATATTTTCGTACATAGATAAAAATAAAAAACAATATTTTGGATAATTTTACAAGGATTAGACACTCAAAAATATGATCTAAATGCATATTAGAATAAAAAATCAATAAATTATGAGAGATCACCATGGGATAATATTTGTATGTTGTTTCTCAGGTGGGGTGATAATAGGGCTTCACATAAGGGGTAGATACGGATCATGTGAAGGATGGTGTGTAGAGACCCAAATCTTGTCGTACATGGATATTACATTACTTTTGCGGAATAATTGATACATAATGAAAACAGACACACAAGGACCATAATAGTTTAGTGTCTTTGGAATCTCGGAAAATAATCTTCTAATCGTGGTGAAAGATCTTCAACATCTCCCATAAAGATCTTCCCCTATTGTTTTCTTACCAAAAACCTTTCTTTTAATCCTAGGGAAAATAAAACATATAAAGGGTGAGCTCAAATTCTCAGTAAGGGTAATCATAGAGAGCATAAAACAATACATAAATAGTTGAATTCAAAAACTTGAACACAAAATATAAACATCAAAATCATGAGCAACGACATAAATCTTGGAAGTATACAAGGCACAGATCATAAAGGAACATCAATCATGATAAAATATAATGTGAATAAAACAATTAAATGTGGAGATCCATTAATCCCTTGATATGATTTCCGTAGTTGCCAAGGCATTGCTGCCAAGACCATCTTAGTGGACAAAGTCCCTTTCGGAATCGAGGACACTCCTCGTTGCAGTCCTATATCACTAAACCGGATTAACATACCATTCTAGACATGTCTATCTCATGATATATAAATATTTACCCAATTCATTGGAAGGAGATATAGGTCCCACCCATCTCATAATGAAATAATTCTTTTGTGTTCCACAAAATCATAAATCATACATCATAGCATAACCCATGTAATATAATGGGATTCTTAAACATCATGCCATCATAACATAATCCATATAAAAAATAGACATAATTTATCATAAGAAGAATCAAACCATGTAAATAATTGAGAAATTATACTTGAAACATAAAAATATTAAATAATTTCATTTTAGATGGAAAACATTTTTGATAAAACGCATGAAATGAAATATTGAGGAAAATATCCTTTCTTCTTCAAAATCATTATCTTTTCAAAAAATGCAATGAAATTTTAAAAAAAAGGGTTTTTTTGAAAATAATCTTGCAATATTTTATAGTATGTTTCATGAAAATTAGGCGTTATGAAACCGTAAAAATCCATTAACGCCGTATAATTTTAAAAAAACATTCATCTCGTACATTTGCGGAAAAAGTCAGAAAGAACCTTGTACTGAAAACGACAGAAGATTCCTTTCACATCATTACCAAAAACTACCCAATAGGTAAAATTAGACATAAAAACTGTATTAGGATAGAAATAATATTACACATTTAAGAAACATGGATGTGTATGATAAATATTCCCAAGTTAATATCGAAGTATAAACAATCTCGGATAAAAAATTGAGATTGTGAAATTTTCCGTTACCTTATGTCTGATATGCCTCGTATGTATCCAAACCTCCTGTATAATGATTTAAATAATTTTATTGACTTATTAAAGAATCATATTCGTTGTTATGATATCATATATAGATTACTTATGACTTTATATTACACATTCTTTTGTAAATTTGATGTAAAAGCATCGACTTGGGTAAAATCGTTTCATTTATTGACATGTTTCAACATGTTGTCCTTGATATTATTACTTATATCCTGATTTAAATAATTCCAAAATTTAAAACTTGATTTATATATAATATCTATTCATCATATATATATATATATATATATGATAGATCGATAAATGGAATGAAATACACCATTCATGGAGACGGTAGGCCGTACGTACGCATGAACGCTATTTTCGTTTCCTTATCGAATTGAATGCAATTAAGTAGATGAAATACATATATATATACATAAATCAAGTATCATTATTATGTCATATATTTCTTTATAATTAATTATATATACTTTATAATCATTCATAAATGGTTAACATGGAGAATGAATCTCATCGTGTCGTGGAGACGGTAGTCCGTACGTACGCACGAGCGATGATACCACACCCGTGATTGTAGAATTGTATTGGAGTGTATGTATATTATTTATGAATCAATATATATTTAAAATAATAATAAATAGTTGTTATTTACACCATTATACCCATCCATGTAAGGTGGTGGTGGAAAATAGATTACACCACAGCGTGGAGACGATATTCCATACGTACGCACGCGCGGTCATTTTGTTTTCCGTAGGATGGATAGATGGTGAAATAGGGTTGTTTCATACATAAAATAAAGTATTATTATACTAGTGATACTTATTTTATTACCTCATAAGGAAACAACTAAATAACAAGAAGTAGATGAATAAATAAAGTTGAATGAATCGGTAATGGACATTACCTCTTCTTTAAAGTGCCTCTTCTTAACCTACTCTTTGGGCACTAAAAATGGTCATTGAAGAAGACCACAACCTCTAGGATGTTTCTAGGGAAGTTGAGAGGATAAATGGGAAGGGTTTAGCCTATCTTCAAGTCTCAAAGTGGTGTGAGGAAGAGAGGGAGAAGGTGCCCTTTTATAAGGGAGGAGAGGGGCACAGTTGGAAAAAATGAGAATATTATTTTATTATAAATCCCTATTTGGTTTTAATAGCTCCAAATTGTTTTATTTCAAAAATAAGGTGGATATGGGTCGAAATACTCTCATCCAATAGAATTTAGACCAGTTTAGGTTACTATTTTAACCTTATCATTTAGATTTAAAGTTAAATAATTTTACTTTTACTGTGTCTTCTTGTTTTCTTACACTATAATGTTAATAAACATACTATAACAAGACAAAAGATCCCAAAGTTGATTATTATTAATAAATATGACCTTATCTAATTCATTTGTCCGATCCTTATATTTTTAGGATAAAATAACAATTCAAAATTTAATATATTTTTTTAAAACTATTTTATGTCAATTTTGACACAATTTGGTAATTGATTTTTGTAAAAATCATAACAGAATTATTAGTTCGAAAATGGTTAATTAAATACATACTAACATGTCATAATAACCTAAATAATTTTTTGAATTCATAAAAAGTATCAAATTACATTTATTTCGGTATTTATAACATCAATTATGTCAATATTTCATTAATATGATAATTACTACATCATCATTGTGTCATAAATAAATTAAATGATTTAATGTATAAAAATTATAAATAAATATACATTATGTAGGAAATATTTTTATATTTCTAATGAATATTTATAATCGAATTTATCTTATGTATAACCCTATATTAAAAATGTTTTAGTTATTAAAAATTGATTTTAACTATTTTAACACTTCTTTAAATAAATTAATAATGAATGTCCTAATCTAATACATGTGGACCTAAATGGTCATATTTTATTCCTAATGTTGTTTTTGTTCGAATTAAAATTATCCAATATAATTAAGAGATGTGTTAGGGTAATAATAATATCATTTTTACCCTTATTTATCCTATTTACTTTTAACCGTGGAAAAAAATGTAAAAAAGTTACTATTGAGAAAAAATTATTTTCATCTCATTGAACCACATTTTTGTAGATACCCAAAGATTGATGTAAATTGATATTACATTAATTTTGTGTAATACATAATAAATAACAAAAACAGAACCACAAGGACTGTAATAGTTTAGTGTCTTGGGAAACTTGGAACGTAATCTTCTAATCGTGGTGAATGATCTTCAACATCTCCCATAAAGATCTTCCACTTTTTGTTTCCTTACCTAAAGCCTTTCATTTAATCCTGGGGGAAAATAGAACATAAAAATGGTGAGATCAAATGCTCAGTAAGGATAAGCATGGATAAAAGAAAATATACCATATACATTTGTACTTAAAAACATGAACATAATGTTTAAATATGAAAATCTTGAGCAACAACATAAAACATGGAAGTACATAAGGAATAGATCATAATGGTACATAAATCATGATAAAATAGCATGGGAATAAAAATTGTAATTTTGGAATCCATTAAGAACATGTAATGATTTCCATAGTAGCCAAGGCATTGCTGCGAAGACCATCTTAGTGGACAAAGTCCCTTTTGGAATCGAGTTCACTCCTCGTTCTAGTCCGGTAATACTGAACCAGATTAACTAACCGTTCCATCCATGTATATCTCATGAGATATTAATCTTTACCTATTGCATTGGATGGAGATATAGGTCCCACACATCTCATAATGAAATCATTCTTACATGTGCCACAAAATAAACATACATCATTCAGAAAAAACACAATAAATAAAATGGGTTTCATAAACATTATCCCATCATCACATAATACAAATAAAAGAAATGGATATCATTTAATAATAATAGAATTGAAACCATGTAAATAATAGAGACATTATACTTGAAACATACACATATGAAATAATGTCATCTTAGATGAAAAATGGTTTTGATAAAATACTTGGAATGAATTCTTGAGGAAATTATCCTTTTTTCTTCAAAATCATTTTCTTTTCACAAAGTTTCATGTAATTTTAAAAGAAACGGATTTTGTTGAAAAGATTCATGAAATCTTTTGGAGGAAGCTTCATGAAAATAAGGCTTTATAAAACCATAAAAATCCTTTCACGCCGTATAAGTTAAAAATAACATTCTCCACGTACTTTTGTGGGAAAAGTCAAAAAAGTACCTCGTAACGTAAACAAAATAATGATTACTTACATACCATGTAATAAAAGTCAAAAATGGGTAAAAATGAATTTAAAAATACAAGAAAACAATTTTATAAAATATGGACATGGATGATAGAAATAGCCCCAGTAAATACCTACGAATAAACAATCTCGGATAAAAACGAGATTGGAAAAGTTATCCCTTACTTTTGGTCCGATCTGATTCGTATGTGACTGAACCTCCTGTATAATGATTTAAATAATGTTATTGACTTATTACAGAATCATATTCATTGTTATGATATCATATATGTTTCACTTATGACTTTATATTACCCGTTCTTTTGTAAATTCCATGTTAAATATCGTTTTGGGTAAAATCATTTCATTTGTCGTCTGTGTTTTTACATGTAATTATCCATATGATTAATTAGATCATTATTACTTGATTATAGAATATAAAACATTATTTATATATAATATATATTCAGAATATACATATATATAATAGATCAATAAATGGAAAGAAATACACCGTTAATGGAGATGGTAGGCCGTACGTACGCATGAACGTTGTTTTCGTTTCCTCATTGAATTGAATGGAATTAATTGGATGACATAAATATATATATACATAAATCCAGTATAATTATTATGTAATATATTTCATGATTACTTATTAAATATAATTTATAATCATTTATGAATGGTTAATCATTGAGAATGAATTTCATCACGTCGTGGAGACGGTATTCCGTACGTACGCACGAGCGATGATATCATTCCCATGATCGTGGAATTTTATTGGAGTGTATGTATACTATTACAGAATCAATATAAATTTATAATAATCAAATATAGTTATTAGTTACACCATTATACCCATCCAAGTAAGGTGGTGGTGGAAAATAGATTACACCACGGCGTGGAGATGGTATTCTGTACGTACACACGTTCGGTGATTTCGTTTTCCGTAGGATGGGTAGATAGTGAAATAGGGTTGTTTCATTCTTATAATAACATATTAGTATATTATTGATACTGATGTTATTACTCCATAATAAAACAACCTACGAAGAAGAAGTGGGAGAAGAAATAAAGTTGAAAGAATCGGTAACGGACATTACCTCTTCTTTGAAGCGCCTATTTGAGACCTCCTCTTAGGGAAATAAATTGGTCTTTTAAGAATACCAGGACCTCTAGGATGTTTTTAGGGAAGTATAGAAGAGAATTTTGTGGGGGTTGGCCAAGATTGAAGGCTCAAAGTGGTGTGAGGAAGATATGGAGGAGGTTCCCTTTTATAAGGGAGGAGAGGGGCACCTTTGGAATAACTAAAAATATTATTTTATTATAAATTCATATTCAGATTTTAATAGCTCCAAATTGAGTTATTTAGAATCTAAAGTGGGCATGGTTATAAATCCTCTCATCAAATATAATTTAGACAAGTTTCGGTCATTATATTAACCTTATCTTAAAATTTTAACTCTTAGTTAATTAGATTGACATTTACCATGTCACTTTGTATTTTTATATTATATAGTTAATAAACATACCATATACATCCAAGAGACCCCCATGTGGTCCCTTAATGAAACACCTATGATGATATAAGTATCTTGGCCGATCCTTAGATTTTTAGGAATATAATAACAACTAATAATATAATATTTGTTTTAAAAACTATTTATGTCAATTTTGAAACTATTTGGTAGTTGATTTTTGTGAAACTCATAACAGAATGATTAGTTCTATAAATGGCAATTAAATCAATCCTAACATGTCATATTAACAAATAAAATTATTCGAATTCATAAAAAGTCTCAAATTACATTTATTTGGGTATTTATAAAATCAATTATGTCAATAGTTCAATAATAAGATAATTACTACATCATCATTATGTCATAAATAAATTAAATTATTTTAAGTCCAAAAAGTACAAAAAAATACCATTATGTAGGAAATCTTTTTATCATTATAATGAATAATTATAGTCTAATTTATCTTATGTATAACCCTATATTAAAAATTATTTAGTTATTAAACATTGATTTTAACTATTTTAACCCTTCTTTAAATAATCTAATAATAAATGTCCTAATCTAATCCAAGTGGGCCTAAATGGTCATATATTATTCCAAAGGTTGTTTTTGGTCGAATTAAACTTATCCAATAGAATTAGGACATGTGTTAGGGTAATAATAATCACACTTTTACCCTTAATTACCCTATTTACTTTTAACCGTGGTAAAAAAAAGTAAATAGTTACTATTTACCAAAAACTATTTTCATCTCATTGAACAACATTTTAGTCCTTAATATTAACCGTGTCTCTGAGATTTTCAATATTCCACTCACAGAAGCGGTAAAATTATGTTTTATGAAAAATTCATTTTTTTAACTACCACTTAGTGGTTTCACTATTCAGCAAAAAATGAACGTTTCCAGAAAAATACCAAAAATTAGGCCTAATCTATATTTGATATTATGAATTCAAAAATTATTTCTATTTTACCAAATTCAAAACATATCATTTAAGTTAACTGATTTAAAAATTAATTCTTGTCGTCAAAACAAATAGCGTGTTTTTAAGAGATAATAACTATCAAAAGATTGACACTTGTTTATGTCTGGTTTAAATGTGAAATTAAATCCAATGACCAAAATTGTATTAAATTGTAAAAATATATTATAAATATACTTTAAAACCACTCAAATTATTAATTTATCACTATTAATTATTTCGATTAAAAAAAGTTGTTTTTAATTAAAATTTAGTAATTTTCACTATTCATTAGAATATGAAAGTTATCCGAAAAGTAAAAAAATGCACGCTAAGATAATTTCGATATTCCGAATCCAAAAATGAAGTCCATTTTGAAAGATAAAATTTATTAAATTTCAAAAAGTGGGTATTACTATTCATAACGGCTAGTTCAAAATAATATTATAATAATATCTCGTTTAGTGAAACTCGGTATTGCGTACTACACATGATATCGAGGAAGGTCGCGATTGTGTGTAATGCATGGAAACTTAGGGATGCGTGTTCGGCAAGCTCCTTTTGGTGTAGCATACAACAAAAGACATTAATTAAAAAGAATATTTTCCATAAAATCTCGGGGTGTTACATTCTACCCCCCTTAAAATGAACTTCGCCATCGAAATTCGTCGGGGTTATAAATGGTTTACTACTCGAAAGTTTCTTTAATCTAAACCCACATCGTAAAAAAGAATACCAAAACTTGGCTTTAAAAAATTAATGTATGAAACGTAATGGTTACCCAAATTAACTCATCATTGGGTTTCCAAGTAGGAGAACATAGGTGAAAATATGGATATGGAAGAAAAATCTAACCATCAAGTTCTGATGGAGAGTGGTAGAGAACATGGCTATGAAAAAGCCAACAATCACAAAGCCATAAATTTGTGATGATCTAGGGTACCATCTGATTCATCGGATATAAGGGCACTAGGACAACATTTTTGGTTTTCACGATCATTTCCCTAAAGTTGATGAATTTGAATTAGAATAAATACTTACTTTATTTTGGTACAATCTCACTGTTGTTCGTGGATTGAATAATTTCCGCATCATCTCTTAAATAAATGAAGTTGAATTTGTTATTCATGAAGTGTTAGAAGATCATGTGATATAATGACAGGTCATTCCATCTATCTAAAACAAAAGGTTAGAAAAAGTTATTAAATATACATAAGTCTATCTATAGTGAGATTAATCATATATGGTTCCTAAAATGGACTTATACTTCATATATCATACTGCTTAATATAATAAAACTAGTTTCTACTAAACAGGGACTACCTGTTGGCCAGTGGTAGGCGATAAAGGCCAGTCACACTTCAGTTGTGGGTTCGATTCCCACAGCCTTGTCCGACGCAATGGGTTGTCGCTCGTGCTGCAGGTTGTCCTTTTTTCTAAAACTACATTATAACAAAATTATAGCCTTAAAAAAATACTAACTTATGTCCAACATAATTCATTACAATCATTAGGCTTATCCAAAATTCTGATATCCAATATCATATTATAGTGAAAATGATTATCAATGAGTTCATATAACAAGCATGTTAATACCATCGTTGATCCCCATATACCATGAGATATGTCTTCTTGGTCACATTCCAAACATTCGAAGGTCGTAATCATGTATTCTATTGAAAAATGAAATCCCATTGAATCTTAGTGAAAACATGAGTTCTGTCAAAAGTTAACTCTTTTCACATTCCAAAACCTCAAACCATGATATAACTATTTTCTTATATCAGTCATGAGATCATGAATACTGTAAAACATTTCATTTTCTCCTTATCCCTTCATTATGTGCATATCATCAAATTTCCGAAAATATCTGAACAACCTTTCATGGTTACTAGTACCATTTATCATATACATTCAAAACATATGGAAAGACAACAGTGTAACAATCCTTAGATGTCTATTTATTCCATAGTTCCATGAGATTACTTATAAAACATTAAACTTGATAAACATGTAATCATTCCACTACCTTCTTAAACCATTGACCGAGCTTCAACAATGCTTTCATCTCACATATCATTTGTAGTCTCTTCATCATCATCAACATAAATACTACCCATACGACCATACTGATTCTCTTCATGTTACTTTACCTTAGGGAATTGGTTTTCATAATGCCCGTACATTCCACATTTAAAACATTTAACCATTGTTGATGTCGTAGAAATACCATTATCCTCATCCATGGTGTTAACCGAACCTTTTCCTTTGCACTTACTGGATTTGTGTCCTTGTTTTCCACACCTAAAGCATCTTCCAGTTCCTTTGAAACATTCTCCTTGATGCCTCTTCCCACATGATTTACATAGGGGAAATTGAACTTTCTTTTCTCTATGATCATCATGAAACTCCATCTTTCTCTTATTAGACGAGTCAGGAAACTTACCAAATTTGAGTTTATTAATCATATAATGAGATTGCTGATTCGGAATAATAATAATTTTTGGACTTCCAAATCCCATTTCATTTGGTTTTTCATGAAGAATATCATTCCATTGTCTATCATATCTTCCATTATCGTTAATCATCTTGTTTCCAGCCATTTTCTAAAACCCAAAAATAATAGTGTGAGAGGAAAAAATCATAATAAAGGGGGAGTAACTTCACTATTTAACATCCTAGGTTAAATTATAACATCTTTACCGTAGTTCTAAGACTATATTCTATGCGTATACTTATCCTTAGGCACATCCCTATACATACCTTAGAAATATCCCTAGGGATCTCACTATCGTTTTCACATCCTAGTTTTCAAAGGTTGACTTAATCATTCCTCTGATACCAACAATAGAGACCCAAAGCATGACTTACATAGATATTACATTACATTTTCGGAATACATAATACATTACAAAAACAGACACACACGGACCGTAATAGTCTAGTGTCTTTGGAAACTTGGAAGGTAATCTTCAAATCGTGGTGAAAGATCTTCATCATCTCCCAAAAAGATCTTCCACTTTTTGTTTCCATACCTAAACCTTTCATTTAACCCTGGGGGAAAATAAAAAATAAAAATGGTGAGCTCAAATTCTCAGTAAGGGTTTGCATGGATAAAATAAAACATACCATGTGCATTTGAACTTAAAAACATGAAAATAATGTTTAAACATCCAAATCATGAGCAACGACATAAAACAAGGAAGTACATAAGGCATAGATCATAATGGCACATAAACCATGATAAAATAGAATGGGAATAAAACATGTAATTGTGGAATCCATTAATCACATGTAATGATTTCCATAGTAGCCAAGGCATTACTACCAAGACCATCTTAGTGGACAAAGTCCCTTTCTGAATCGAGATCACTCCTCGTTCCAGTCCTGTAATACTGAACCAGATTAACTTACAGTTCCATCCATCTCTATCTCATGAGATATAAATAATTACCCAATTAATTGGATGTATATATAGGTCCCACTAATCTCATAATGAAATCATTCCTACTTGTGCCAAAAAATAAACATACATCATTCATAAAAGAACCAATAAATAAAATGGGTTTCATAAACATCATCCCATCATCACATAATCCATATAAAAGAAATCGATATCATTACATAATAAGATAAGTGAATCCATGTAAATCATAGAGACATTATACTTGAAACATACACATATGAAATAATGTCATCTTAGATGAAAAATGGTTTTGATAAAACACTTGAAATGAATTCTTGAGGAAAATATCCTTTTTTTCAAAATCATTTTCTTTTCAAAAAATTTCATGATATTATAAAAGAAAAGGATTTTTTTGAAAATAGTCATGAAATATTTTGTAGGAAGCTTCATGAAAATAAGGCTTTATAAAACCATAAAAATCCTTTCACGCCGTATAAGTTAAAAATAACATTCTCCTCGTACTTTTGTCGGAAAAGTCAATAAAGTACCTCGTAAAGTAAAAAAAAGAAAGATTACATACATACCATGTAGTAAAAGTATAATATGGATAAAAATGACTTTAAACATACATGAAAACAATTTTATAAAACATGGACATGGATGATAGAAATAACCCCAGTAAATACTTACAAATAAACAATCTCGGATAAAAACGATATTGGAAAAGTTATCCCTTACCTTAGGTCTGATATGCTTCGTACGTATCTGAACCTCCTATATAATTATTTAAATAATGTTATTTACTTATTACAGAATCATATTAATTGTTATTATATCATATATGGTTCACTTATGACTTTATATTACCCGCTCTTTTGTAAATTCCATGTTAAAAAAGAATATTGGGTAAAATCGTTTCATTTTTCATCCATGTTTTGACTTGTAATTATTCATATGATTACTTAGATCATGATTACTTAATTCAAGAATATATAACATGATTTATATATAATATATATTCAGAATATACATATATATAATAGATCGATAAATGGAACGAAATACACTGTTCATGGAGACGGTAGGCCGTATGTACGAATGAACGTTGTTTTCGTTTCCTCATTGAATTGAATGGAATTAATTGGCTGACATACATATATATACATAAATAAAGTATCATTATAATGTCATATATTTCAGTATTACTTATTACATATACTTTATAATCATTTATGAATGTTTAATTAATGAGAATGAATCTCATCGCGTCGTGGAGACGGTATTCTGTACGTACACAAGAGCGATGATATCATTCCCATGATCGTGGAATTTTATTGGAGTGTATGTATAATATTACAGAATCAATATAAATTTACAATAATAAAATATAGTGATTATTTACACCAGTATACCCATCCAAGTAAGGTGGTGGTGGAAAATAGATTACACCACGGCGTGGAGATGGTATTCTGTACGTACGCACGTGTGGTGATTTCATTTTCCGTCGGATGGATAGATAGTGAAGTAGGGTTATTTCATACTTATAATAAAATATCATTATATGAGTGATACTGATGTTATTACTTCATAATGAAACAACCTAAGAAAAAGAAGTGGAAGAAGAAATAAAGTTGAAAGAATCGGTAACATACATTACCTCTTCTTTGAAGCGCCTCTTTGAGACCTCCTCTTAGGGAAATAAATTGGTCTTTAAAGAATACCAGGACCTCTAGGATGTTTCTAGGGAAGTAGAGAAGAGAATTCGGCAGGGGTTGGCCGAGCATGAAGGCTCAATGTGGTGTGAGGAAGAGAGGGAGGAGGTGCCCTTTTGTAAGGGAGGAGAGGGGCACCTTTGGAATAACAAAAAATATTATTTTATTAGAAAGCCATATTCGGTTTTTAATAGCTCCAAATTGAGTTATTTCGAATCTATGGTGGGGAAGGGTCTAAATCCTATAATCCAATAGAATTTAGACATGTTTGGCTCATTATATTAACCTTATCTTTTAGTTTTAACTCTTAGTTAATTAAATTTACATTTACCATGTCACTTAGTATTTTTATATTATATAGTAAATAAACTTACCATATACATCCAAGGGACCCCCAAGTGGTCCCTTAATGATACATCTATCATGGTATAAGTATCTTGGCCGAACCATAGATTTTTAAGAATATAATAACAATTATTAATATAACATTTGTTTTCAAAACTATTTTATGTCAATTTTGACACTATTTGGTAATTGATTTTTGTGAAAATCATAACCGAATGATTAGTTCGAAAAAAGTTAATTAAATCAATACTAACATGTCATATTAACATAAGAAATTTATTATAATTCATAAAATGTCTCATATTTCATTTATTTGTGTATTTATAACATCAATTATGTCAATATTTCATTAATAAGATAATTATTGAATCATCATTATTTCATAAATAAATTAAATTATTTTAAGTCTAAAAATTACAAATAAAATACCATTCTGTAGGAAATATTTTTTTATTTATAATGAATATTTATAGTAGAATTTATCTTATGTATAACCCTATATTAAAAATGATTTATTTATTAAACTTTGATTCTAACTATTATTACCCTTCTTTAAATAAATTAATAATAAATGTCCTAATCTAATCCAAGTGGGCCTAAATGGTCATAATTTATTGCTAAGGTTGTTTTTGGTCGAATTACATTTATCTGATAGAATTAGGACATGTTTTAGGGTAATAATAATAACACTTTTACCCTTAATTACCCTATTTACTTTTAACCGTGGTAAAAACGAAAAAAGTTACTATTCACCATAAAATATTTTCTACTCATTGAACCACATTTTAGTCCTTTATATTAATCGTGTCTCTTGGATTTTTGAAATTCCACCCACAGAAGTGGTAAAATTATGTTTTATGAAAAATTCAGTTTTTTAACTACCACTTAGTGGTTTCACTATTCAGCAAAAAATGAAAGTTTCTAGAAACATACCAAAAATTTGGCCTAAGCTATATTTTATATTATGAATTCAAAAATTATGTCTATTTTTCAAAATTAAAAACATATCAGTTACATTACCTAATTTAAAAATTAATTTCTGTCGTCAAAACAAATAGTGTGTTTTTAAGAGATAATAACTATCAAAAAGAATATTTTCCATAAAATCTCGGAGTGTTACAATTTTAGTCCATGATATTAACTATGTCTCTCGGATTTTTGAAATTCCACTCACAGAAGTGGTAAAGTTATGTTTTATGTGAATTTCCAAATTCTCTTAAGAGGTGGGTAAAAGACGGTGAAAAGTTCAATAAAATTTTTATATATCTAAAATTATTATGAAATGAAAACAATGAATTACATTGAACTTATATAGTTATTATGTATCAATTTTGACCTAAAATAAATTTAAATAAATAGTCGATTTTTAAATGGTAACCTAGTGTATTCACTATTCATCAAAAATTGAATGTTTTCAGAAAAATACCAAAAATTCACCCTATCCTAATCCTGATATTCCGAATCCAAAAATGAAGTCCATTTTGAAAGATAAAATTTATAAAATTTCAAAAAATGGTTATTACTATTCATAACAGCTAATTCATAGTAATATTATAATAATATCTCGTTTAGTGAAACTCGGTATTGCGTACTACACATGCTATCGAGGAGGGTATTTGTTGCATGTAATGCAAGCCAAGTCAAGGCTGTGATTAGTGAAAGCTTTGTTTGTTGTTTCGTAAAACATAATCAAAACTTATTTCATTTATACATTAAACAAAATCTATAAATTATTTTGTGTAGAATAGTTTCTACAAAACGAACATGAAATTGTGTGTAACACGAGCCAAGAATTGTGTTTCCTATACTGTAAAAAAATACGGTGTTGCGTATAGCGCACGATAATCTTGGTGTAGTGTACAACAAAAGACATCAATGAAATTAAAAAGAATAATTCTCATAAAATCTCGGGTTGTTACATTCTACCCCCCTTAAAATGAATTTCGCCCTCGATATTCGTCGGGGTTATAAATGGTTTACTACTTGAATGTTTCATTCATATAAACCCACATTTTAAAAAGGAATACTAAAACTTTGTTTTAAAAAGGAAAGTTAGAAATGTAATGGTTACCTAGATTAACTCATCACTGGGTTTCCACATAGGAGAACATAGGTGGAAATATGGATATGGAAGAAAAATCTAACCATCAAATTCTGATGGAGAGTGGTAGAGAACATGGCTATGAAAAATCCATCAATAACAAAGCCATAAACTTGTGATGATCTAAGGTACTATTTGATTCATCGGATATAAGGGCACTAGGACAACATTTTTTGTTTTCAATATCATTTCCTTAAATTTGAGAAATTTGAATTAGAAGAAATACTTACTTGATTTTGGTTCAATATCACCGTTTTTCATTCCGTCGAAAATTTCCACTTCATCACATAAAGAAATGAAGATGAATTTGTCATTCGTGATGTGTTAGTAGATCATGTGATAGAATGATGGGTCATTCCTTCAGTCTCAAACAAAAGGTTACCAAAAGTTATCAATATACATAAGTCCATTTATAGTGAGATTATCATATTTGGTTCCTAAAATGGACGTATACTTAATATATAAAACCACATAATAAATTAAAACACATTTATACTAACTGGGGACTTCTTGTAGGTCAGTGGTAGGTGATAAAGGCATGCCGCACTTTAGTTGTGGGTTCCATTCCCGCAACCTTGTCCGACGCGACAGGTTTTCACCCGTCCTGCAGGTTGTCCTTTTATTAAAACTACATTATTATAAATTTCCATCAATAATATTGAAACAGTTTAAGCATTAAACAATACTAACTTATGTCCAACATAATCCATTCCAATCATTAGGATTATCAAAAATACTGTTGTCCAATCTCATATTATGGTGAAAAAGATTACCAGAGAGTTTATATAACAAGCATGTTAATACCATCGTTGATCCCCTTATATCATAAGATATGTCTTGTTGGTCACATTCCAAACATTTGAAGGCCTTAATCATGTATTCTCTTGAAAAATGAATACCCATTTATCCTTAGTGAAAACATGTGTGCTCTCAAAAGTTATCTCTTTCCACATACCGAAATCCCAAAATTTTTGTATACTCAAACCAGGATATCACTTAGTCCTTATAACAATCATGAGCTCATGAATACTATCAAACAATTTATTTTCTCCTTATCCATTCATTATTCGCATATTATATGCTTTCCAAAATATTTGAATCACTTTTCATGGTTACCGGTACCATATTCTTATAGAAAACCACAATGGACAAATACAAAGATATTTCAAAATTCCACGATACTATAAATGAGATTCCATGATACTATTTTGAAATCTTATTAAATAAACACTTAATCATTACACAATATCATTTTCATACTCAACATCACAAATAGTGATCGCATGTGACATCCCTTTATCCTTTTACATAAGAGGTTTCTCATGTTGATCATCATTAACCCTTGGATTAGGGAATTTATTAGCATAATGCCCCATTTCCTTGCACTTGAAGCATTTAAGTGTTGGTGGTGTATTCTCTGTAGTCTTTTCTTTATTCACATCATTAACAACACTTTGTCTATTACATCGACACTCAGCTGCTCGATGACCTTATTTTCCACACTTAAAACATTTTATAGTCCCTTTAAGACAATCTCCACCATGCTTTTTTCCACACTTTGAGCATAAAGAAACATTCATCTTCTTTTCACCATTACTCTGAGATTTCTCCTTGAACTCCATCTTTCGTTTCTTGTCAAAAACATGAGATGGATATGTTAAACCAACTTATTGTTCTACCTTGATAGCACAACGGACAATTTATTCATAGACACTGAAGTCTCTAATAGCTAATGCCCTTCGAAGACTTGGTTTTAAACCACTGAAAAATCGATCAACATTTTTTTCAGGTTGGATGATAAAGTCAGATGCATACCTTTCAAGTCTTGTAAAATTTGATTCATATATACCAACAGATTCATCATCCTTCTTCTTAATCTCAAGAAACTCCTTTTGCATCTTTGTTTGAAGAATACGAGGGAAGTACGTACTGAAAAATATGTTCTTGAACTCGTCGCATTCCATGGAATCAATTTCTTCTATTTGCCTCGTATTATTGATAAGATTCCACCATTGATCATCATCTCCTTCCAAATAATATTCTTCTAAGATGACTTTATCATGCTCAGAACATTGTAGAACTGAAAATATCTTTTCAGTTGTACTGATCCATTTTTTAGCCACTAATGGATTAAAAGACTCGCTGAATGAAGGTGGACGCTGCCTCATGAAGGATTCAATAGAATGTTGCTCCTTTTTCTACTTATTTGGAAGTCCAGAATGATTCCTAGCTTGTGTAAGTATAGAAATAATATTGTGCACTCCATCTCCCATAACATTTGTCTGTTCATGAGGAATATCATTTCATCATTCATTATAATGATCAACACAGTTCTTTTGGGTTCCATCCATCGTCTAAAACCCAGAAAGAATAGCGTGAGGCAAACATCATGATAGGGAAAACAACATAATAATGGTGGAGTACCATCTATATCTAACATCCTAGGTTTAATTCTAATATCGTTACCATAATTATAGGGACTATAACCTATACTTATACTTAACCTTATATACATCCATAGAAATATCTTAGAAATATCTCTAGGGATCTCACTAATGTATTCACGTCCTAGTTTCCAAATGTTAACTAAACCATTCCTATGATACCAATTATTGAGACCCAATGCTTGATGTACATGTACATTACATTTCTTTTTCGGAATACTTGATACATAATGAAAACAGTCACAGAAATACCGTAATAGTTTAGGGTCTTTGGAAACTAGGAAAATAATCTTCTAATCATGGTGAAAGATCTTCAACATCTCCCATAATGATCTTCCCCTTTTGTTTTCATACCTAAAACCTTTCATTAAATCATGTGGAAAAGAAAACATATAAAAGGTGAGCTCAAATTCCTATTAAGGGTAAACATAGAGAACATAAAACAATCCATAAACATTTGAATGCCTAAACTTGAACATAAAATCTAAACATCAAAATCATGAGAAACAACATAAATCTTGGAAGTACACACGGCATAGATCATAAAGGAACATCAATCATGATAAAATAGCATGGGAATAGAACATGGAATTGTGGAAAACCATTAATCACTCGATATGAATTCCATAGTAGCCAAGGCAATGCTGCCGAGACCATCTTAGTGGAAAAGGTCCCTTTTTGAATCGAGTTCACTCCTCGTTCTAGTCATGTATCACTGAACTGGATTAACTTACCATTCTGGCCATGTCTATCTAATGAGATATAAATATTTACCCAATTCATTGGAGGGAGATATAGGTCCCACCTTTCTCAAAATGAAATCATTCTTTCGTGTGACACAAAATCATCAATCATAAATCATAGCATAACCCATGTAATAGAATAGGATTCTTGAACATCATGCCATCATAACATAATCCATATAAATAAATGGATATCATTTCATCATAAGAAGAATCAAACCATGTAAATAATGGATACATTATACATGAAACATAAACATATTAAATAATGTCATTTTAGATGGAAAATATTTTTGATAAAACACTAGAAATGAAATATTGAGGAAAATATCCTTTCTTCTTCAAAATCATTTTCTTTTCACAAAATGCCATGAAATTTAATAAGAAAAGGGTTTGTTTAAAATAATCATGATATATTTTATAGGATGTATCATGAAAATGAGGCGTTATGAAACTGTAAAAATCCATTCATGTCGTATAAGTTAAAAAAATATTTTTCTCGTACTTTTTCCGAAAAACTCAAAAAGAACCTCGTACAAAAAATGACAAGAAGTTTCCTTTCATATATTTAAAAAAAACTACCCAATAGGTAAAATTGGACTTAAAAAATTGTATTAGTATAGAAATAATATTACACATTGATGAAACGTGGATGTGGATGATAAATATTCCCCAGTGAATATCAAAGTATAAACAATATCGGATAAAAATTGTGATTGTGAAATTTTCCATTACCTTATGTCTGATATGACACGTATGTATCCGAACCTCCTGTATAATGATTTAAATATTGTTATTGACTTATTACAGAATAATATTAATTGTTATGATATTATATATATTTTACTTATGACTTTATATTACACGTTCTTTTGTAAATTCGATATAAAAGCAGCGACTTGGGTAAAATTGTTTCATTTATTGTACATGTTTCGACTTGTTGTGCTTGATATTATTACTTATATCCTAATTTAAATAATTAAAGAATGTAAAACATGATTTATATATAATATATATTAAGAATATAAATATATATATATGATAGATCGGTAAATGGAATGAAATACACTATTCATGGAGACGGTAGGCCGTACGTACGCATGAACGCTGTTTTCGTTTCTTAATAGAATTAAATGAAATTAAGTTGGTGAAATACATATATATATATATACATAAATACAATATAATTATTATGTCATATATTTCATTATTATTCATTATATATACTTTATAATCATTCATTAATGGTTAACATGGAGAATTAATCTCATCACATCGTGGAGACGGTAGACCGTACGTACGCACAAGCGATGATACCATTCCCATGATCATGGAATTGTATTGGAGTGTATGTATACTATTTCAGAATCAGTATCACTTTACAATAATCATATATAGTTATTATTTACACCATTATACCCATCCTAGTAAGGTGGTTGTGGAAAATAGATTACACCATGGCGTGGAGACGGTATTCCGTACGTACGCGCACGCAGAGATTTCGTTTTCCGTAGGATCGATAAATGGTGAAATATGGTTGTTTCATACTGATAATAACATATCATCATATTATTGATACTGATTTTATTACCTCATAATGAAACAACTAATTAAGAAGAAGTATAAGAAGAAATAAAGTTGAAAGAATCGGTAACATACATTACCTCTTCTTTAAAGCGCCTCTTCTTAACATCCTCTTTGGGCACTAAAGATGATATTTTAAGAAGACAAGAACCTCTAGGATGTTTCTAGGGAAGTGGATATGATAAATGTTCAGGTTTTGGCCAAGATTGAATGCTCAATGTGTTGTGAGGAAGAGATGGAGGATGCGCCCTTTTATAAGGGAGGAGAGGGGCACCTTTGGAAAAACAAAGAATATTATTTTATTATAAAGTCATATTCGGTTTTTAATAGAACCAAATTGATTTATTTAGAATATAAGGTTGGTATGGGTCAAACTCCTCTCATTAAAATGAATTTAGAGAAGTTTAGGTTTCTATTTTAACATTATCATTTAGATTTAACTTTAAGTTAAATAATTTTACTTTTACCATGTCTTCTTGTTTTCTTACACTATAAGGTTAATAAACATACTATAATAAGAAAAAAGATCCCAAATTTGTTTATTATTATTATATATAACCTTATCTAAGTTATTTGGCCGAACCATAGATTTTTAGGAATAAAATGACAATTAATAATATAATATTTGTTTTAAAAACTAGTTTATGTCAATGTTGAAATGATTTGGTAATTTATTTTTGTTAAAATCATAACAGAACGATTAGTTCTAAAGAAGTTAATTAAATCAATACCAACATTTGATAATAACCTATAAAATTAATTTAATTTATAAAAAGTTCAAATTACATTTATTTTGGTATTTATAACATATATTATGTCAATATTTCATTAATATGATAATTACTGCATCATCATTGTGTCATAAATAAATTAAATAATTTAATGTATAAAAATTATAAATAAAATACAATTATGTATGAAATTTATTTAGAATTCTAATTAATATTTATAATCAAATTTATCTTTTGTATAACCATATATTAAAAATGATTTAGTTATTATACATTGATTTTAACTGTTTTAACCCTTCTTTAAATAAATTAATAATAAATGTCCTAATCTAATCCAAGTGGAACTAAATGGTCATATTTTATTCCTAAGGTTGTTTTTGGTCGAATTAAAATTATCCAATACAATTAGAACATGTGTTTGGGTAATAATAATACCATTTTTACCCTTAATTATCCTATTTACTTTTAATCGTGGTAAAAAAAGTAAAAAGTTACTATTCACCAAAAATTATTTTCATCTCATTGAACCACATTTTAGTACTTGATATTAACCGTGTCTCTCGAATTTTCTAAATTCTACTCACAGAAGCGGTAAAATTAAGTTTTATGTGAATTTCAAAATTCTCCTAGGAGGTGGGTAAAAGACGGTGAAAAGTTCAATAAAATTTTTATATATCTAAAATTATTATAAAATGACTCCAATGAATTACATTGATCTTATATAGGTATTATGTATAAATTTTGACCTAAAATAAATTTAAATAAATTATATAATTATTTAAATAAAAAGTCGGTTTTTAAATAGTAACACAGTGTTTTCAATATTCATAAAAAATTGAATGTTTTCAGAAAAATACCAAAAATTCACCCTAGGATAATTTCGATATTCTGAATCCCAAAAAGAAGTAAATTTTAAAAGATAAAATTTATAAAATTTCAAAAAGTGGGTAATGCTATTCATAACGGCTAGTTCATAATATTATTATAATAATATCACATTTACTGAAAATCGGTATTGCGTACTACACACGCTATCGAGGAAGGTTTTTATTGCGTGTAATGCAAGCCAAGTCAGGGATTCCTATAGTGAAAGCTCTGTTTGGTTTGCGTATAACATAATCAAATCTTATTTCATTTATACATCAAAAAACATCTTTACATAATGTTGCGTAGAACAGTTTCTACAAAATGAACTTGAAATTGTGTGTAACACGAGCCAAGAATAGTGTTGCGTATACTGCAAACTAATACGGTGTTGCGTATAGCACAAGATAATCATGGTGTACTGTACAACAGAAGACATCAATTAAATTAAATATAATAATTCTTATAAAATATCGGGTTGTTACATGGTGGAAGGCCTATAAAAATACTGAGGATCATATACCAATATTTTTATAAAAAAAAATTGAGTAACCTTTCAATACATGAAATGTAGATAAATTATTGGTATAAAAAAATTCCATACAATATATACCCATGGGTTTTTAAATCTGTGTGTATAGATCTATGAGGATAACTCTAATTTTCAGTATTGCTGTTCTTGATCAACATAGAGAAACGAGTGATGCTTCTTAATCAATTATGAAATTAAAAAGATATGTTTATGCACATTCTCATGCTATTTGTTGGTCGTAGTTTTTAACCATGATATAAATGAGTTTACATTCTTATAAATATTCCACGAAAATATTGCATGAACATATAGTCATGATTTATTTTTTTGGATCTATAACTCTTATGGTTCTTGTCATTTGGAATGATAATTATTTATTCAATGTCTCATGATTATGATCTAAGACATGTTGTTTATGAACATTCTGTGTTATTTTCATGATCTCAAAACCTTATAACTATCTTATTAATTTATATGAAAATAGAATAATATATTAAATTCCTACCCAAACATAAAATCTAAGCTAACATTTTTTTAAAGTTCAATTCCCATGATTATGATGAAAGGTTTTAATTATAGTGTGGTAATGATGATTATAAAATGGGACAATATTAATAGGATATGTCGACTATCAATTATTAAATAATAATATTGTGTACCTAGTCTCCAATTAAATAAAAGCATTATGGTCTTAAAGAGTGTATCATTAAATAGATTGAATATTCAGTTAAAATAAAACTAATATATATATATGAAAATCCTAGGTCATTATTGAAAATTGTTAATATTTCCATGTGGAAATATTTCATCATTGACTTTCACTATTTTTAGAGTTTTTCAATGAGAAATTTTTTCTACATATTTTCACTTCCATGAAATTATGTTCCTTCTCAATCTAAATTTGTCTATTAACCCTTGATATAATATAATGTATATAAATTAACACATAAAACCTATCATGAGTTTTATTTTGATTAAATATAACCTCATATTAAAAAAATTAATTGATTTTTCATTGAAATTATCATCTTTAGAGCTATACGATTCATCATTAATGAAACAATAAAAATATGATTATTCAAAATACATACCAAATATAAGTTGTTAATCAAATAATTGATTGAAATTAATTTATTATATTTTTTACAACATAATAGATCATTTTTTTCAATTATACAATGTCCTAGTAGATAATTTTAAATATTTAACCAAATAAATAGTAACAATTAATTTAATTTGAGACTAATCAAAAAAAATCATTAAGACCCCACTTTATCAACATAATTGAAAATGTCAGAGTGGGTAAACATATTTTAAACTAGTATTGAACTATCACCAATATAAATCGATATTTTAATTATCATCAGTTTAGACACCTGATTGGGAGGGGTCAATATAATATTACATATTTTTACCAAATTTAATTTTTCATTAAAATATTTAACCTTTAGAAATTATAACATGATTTATGTTTATGATTGATGGATTATTTTATATTTATGATAGAATTCAGTAACACATTCAATATAATTAATTAATATGAACTATGAAAAAAAATTAAAAATATTCGGTTATATTACCAATTTCTTACCACAATTTCTTATTCACCCCAATCAACGATTCAATATTATAATTCATTTGTACATATAATTAAATTTTTTTATCTTACATATATAATGTTTCAATATTTTTACAATTTTATACTTCCGACATGAAAACAAAAAACATAGAACCAAATAAAAATCATAGATTCTAAAGTTTTTTTCCTAACATACTCATAGTTCTAGTGGTTTAATGGATTCTCACCAACTTTACACATGTGTTTTATAATATCTCTTTATATATATCACTAGGATGTAAAAGGATTTCATTGCACCAAAACTATTTATCATATTCCACTTAAATCATATTCTTAAAATTCATGTATATAATAATATTTATAATAAGATTCATGGTCCCTATTTTATCAGAGATTCATTTCAAATCAATTGTTCTCGTCAATATGTTTTCTCAACTCACTTACCTCCTCTTATCGTCTCAAATATAGTATCACCTCAATATATTAAAGGATAATTTTTAAATAAATGTATAGTATTTTAATCTCGCCTTTAGAATCTTCTTCTAATATTCCTTCAAAATGGATACATTAGAATCATATTCATTCCTTATAATTGATACCCCATATGTTCTTTCATTAGTTTTTACTAGATCCTTCTTATTTACAATCAATAAGCCCGAAGCTCCTCTCATTCATCTTCCTCTATCAATTTCATATAATGAAACTCAATATTTATTCTATTTCTTATATTATATAATGGTATCCTGAAATATTTTTCAGATTCTAATTATTAAAAATTCTATATATAATTTTTCCCATACTCATCATTCACTTTTTTATCACTTTTATAAATGTGATATGTGATAAGATAAAATAACATTTTTTTATCATTGATGATTCTATTTATTAAATTTATTGGAGTTCTCTTTATAATTTTTATTTCCTAATTTTTTATCATATAGAATTGGAATAATTCTCATCTTATTTACAGAACATCTCACTGTAATCAAGAAAAATATTATTCTTCTATTATGTATAAGAAATAATACAACCATATAATTTTTATTTTGACTCATCATCATTTTAGATCAGAAACATAATAAAATCCTGAATATTATAAATTGAATATATTTTAGAAAAATATCCCCATGAAATAGATATAATCAGAAAATCATAATTTCTCACCCCATTATTACATGATCAGGTATCATAAATTTTACTTATTATAGTTTCACTAAAACTTATTCAATTCATAACTCACTTATAATAACATTATTCATAAGAGGAAAAAAATTCATCTCATCTTGCTTAGTCTCAACATGAATCAATAAATTATTTTTTATATTTAATATATTTTTGTTATATTCTTACACCCACAAATATCTTTTATAATTTTATGATTGTAAAATATGGAGCAATCTTCATTCATCTTATTACTTTTCATATTTAATAACTTCGGTATATATTAAATTCAATAAAATGATCGTAATGTTTTGTGATACTTATGTTACTTAAAATTTCCACCAACAAAATTAAATATGATTGTTTTTAGAACAATATAAAAAATAACATTAACTTTTTGAGATGTGAATATTCTCAAAAAATATAAACTAATTGGATATGTTATTTTATTAATATTATGATTACATACTACACAATTCATAGATATATCATATTTATTTGCTACTCATTTCCAATAATATCATTATAAAAATCACCATAATGTTTTATTATTATAGAATTTACCAAGAATATTCATTTTACATCATGTAAAGCTGTAGAAGTTACACAATGTATTGAATTATAGTAAGATTGATGAATAGAAAGATGGAATATAGGTTTCTTCATGGATTTTTTTACATAGAAATGATATATATATGAATGTAGAGATAGCTCATGGATCCATAACATCTCATCATTCGAAAAATAAATTTCTTATGCATACAAAAAGTAGTCCTTTTTCTAACGTTTTAGACAATGGTTAAAAAATATATATATAATGTGTAAATAGTGGTTATCTAATGTATTTAAAAATATCAAATTATTTTCGATAAAATTATTAAATAGCCTAAAATTATGGTTACATAAAACCAAATAATCTATGGAAAGGTCAATGAAAATAATAATAATATTGAAACTGGAGTTTAGACTTTTCTAAAACATTTAATGTTTTTTTCATCTATGTATGAATGAATGTTTGTGACATAAAAGAATAAACCATAATAATTCCCCTCTATTTTGTGTGAAATTGTTTATAGGGTTTCATGAAATTATAATGTCATCATGAAATGGAGTATAGATAGTACCATATCCTATTTGAGACACATCATGGGACACAATATCCATAGAATAAGACACATTGGAACACAACAAATATATGGAATTTTTAGTAGAAATGATGAAAGATTATAGAGATATTTTAGTAAGAATGTACTGATATATTATATGAATGAAATATTCAACAATAGTATGTTTATAAAAACACTAAATAATTTATTTAGTATTTAATATTTATATGATTCCACAATCTAAATTATCATAAAATTTGAAATAATCAAATTACATATATTTTAGTTGTAAAATGGGTTATGTTGATTATAATAATATTTAACCATCTAGATGAATTAGAAAATGAGTTTAATTAAAAAAGTATTATGTATAATGATTAGTAGATATTAAACACTTAAATTAATATAAATTAGAAATCCCTATGTTAACATAAGCAATATATCAATAAAAGAATGACTCATTTTGATGTAAACGAGATGATGAAATTGAATAAAATTATTGATTGGAATAATTGATTTCAAAATAAATCCAATAAGGTTAATATTCATGGAATCAAAAGGGTGAAAAAATAGATATATTATATGTTACTCATTTTATACTAATTAAGTTTCACAAATACATAGGAGAGTTATTGTTTTTTCACACTTTACATTTTATTTTTTTATACTATTTAATGAGTTCTAGGTTACCAAATTCCTCCATCCAACATGGAATTCATTATTTATAAAAAAGTAATTATGAGGAAATTGGGATGATTACAAGTGATTCAAAATGGATATAAATACTTCATATGTATCTATTTTTTGTGAACCTTGTTTTTATACGGTCTAAGAGTAATTTGTCTCTCTCCTCTCATATTCAAAATCAAATTTTTAGTTTTATTTTCTGATAGATGAACAATATAGAATCATGAGAAGTTATTCTAGAAGATATGAAAATTTGGATTATTTATATATTATAACTACAGTGGAATCATCCCCACCCCTTAGTCCTCAGTCATCTCCCTTCTTAGGGATAAAAATAGTTACTTATCAAAATACTATGAAAAATTCATTTATAATTTTGACCACATCTGTGCACCTACAACCTTATAAAAAATATGTGAACACATAAAGAAACCTATACACTTATAAAGAATACATTATTATTATAGAAATTGAGGTTATACATGGATATTAAATCCCATTGACCACATAATAATATAATCATCCAGTATATGGGTTAACCTTGATGAGAAAATATCTAAAAATCATCAGAATTCCATGACCAAGTAATATAAAAAACATAGATTTTTTGTAGTTCCATTGATATAGATGACATTATTTTCCACAATTATCCAAACTAATCATTGATGATACATTTCAAATGAATCCAAGATAAACAGAAAAGGTCATCTACATGAGATACTATAACCATTACCTTTGATTATTTATATACTAATCCTTGAAATGTTTTTTCTCATTTTTTGGATTCATCATATTTGGGTTTTTTAATACAATTTATTCATCATAAATAGTCTATTATGTCCCATGATATAATGATATAATATGAAATTTACATGTATTTCATATAAAATATCCATTAATCTATATTTTGGATTTAATAAAATATTATTTTATATAGATTTCTCTCATTGATGTCAAGAATCTAATATTAAAATTATTTTTAAAAACAAACTATTATAATGATTATCTCAAAAGGAAAATATAATTTTTTTCTAAAATACTATTTAAACTATATCAATGATAATCAAATAGTCAATATACTTGAATTTATCTAATTTTGATATTTTATAATAAAATATATTATTCCATTTTGTTGGAACTATAGATTATTTCTTATATGATTATAAGAATTGATGATAAATGCACATAATAAATAGTTTTTCAGTATTGGTATAAAAAACCGACTTCATGAGAAGTTATTTTGGTGTTTTCTCAATCCTAATTTTCTCTAATTCATAATATTAGATAAATAGTTGGGTAAATAATATTGATTTATGGTATTTTTGAAACCTACTCATTTAATTAGTAATATATTGATTTTTTTAAAAATAATCATCATCAACATCAAAATTTCAAATTTTTAGAATATATGAGTAAATTGGAACAAAATTAATCATTTCCACTTTTATATTAATGGAAATTCTACTTCAATGAAATGACTATCCATTGAAACTATTTTTAAATTTTTTACATTTAACTATTACATGAATAAAAAACTGGTAAACTTTTATAAAAATATCACATTAGTGGTAATGGGTCTATAAATATTTTTAATTTTTATATTAATCATTACCAAATTAGTGGATCTACATTATATCCATTAAAAATTAAACTTCTCTTAATATATTAATTTTAATCTTCTCAATTTTTATATAATATTAATTATGTTTAAACTATGATGTATATGTATATGTAAAATAATATTTCATGAAAATTTTATTGATTAATGTATAGGCCTGCAAATGGATTCTATATCTCTTATATGAATACTTAATACTTAATATCCATATTTACCACCATAAATTGCATTACTAGTTATTTTACCTTTGTGATAACCTGTTCTAATTTTATTATATCATGAAATAAATTTCATAAATTCCATTTCTCTTCTTCCATCATTAACTTTAACATTTCCGTGATGATTACGGTCAAGGGAAATTATCTTATTGAGACATAATTGTTTTCAATTAAATTAAATACATTAATAACCATTTAAAATTAATCTATCATTAATTTATTATGTATAGGTTTTTAATTATCATTAATCATACACAATTTTTTACCTTTTTCATTTTTTTTCTAAGTGGACTTACCATAATCTTCACATACAATGATAATTTCACTTGTATCATGAAATTTATTTTAAACTATTAAAAACTCTTGATTATATAATAAAATATGAAATGTTTCTACAAACCTTTAATACTATTTAGATTATATTAGAATATTTATTTAAATATATACCTTGTAATGTGTGTTGTATTGGTCTATATGGATTCATATTAAAATGTACCAATCCTTGTAATGATTTTTTAATTATATACCATAAATTATGGGCCATCTCCCATTGATTAGATACACATAATCCATGTCATTTTCGATGCATCACTAAATTTTCACCTCTAAACCAAAAAAGAAATGATGTAATCAAAATAGGTAAACATGTACAATTCAATGGTATTGTAAAAAAAATTAAAAAAATATATTATATAGATATTATATCAATTTATACATCATTTATGATAGATATATTCTCATATCACATTCTACAATTTCATAGAAATATTTTATAGCACCCTTGAATCTGAAATCACCTCTCAAAGTCTCAATTTAAACTTAAAATATATGGTATGATATTTATTGTCCATTATCATATAATAATGTAGAAATTTATTTATTTAAGAGGTTATAAATATATATACATATTTTATTTATTGGAATCAATATTTCATATTCATTTTTATTTGATTACTCTAAGAGAATTGAGTGAGTGTCTACCATTACTTATATAAATGTATAATAATTTTTTTCAAATTTTTATTGAACATGTTTATAACCAATTTGTTTTGGTATATGTATCTAAAATGATAATAAAGGAAACACAACAAAACATGATAAAAACAAGATGACTCAAGTTGCAATAAAGAATATAAGACCTAATTTTTATTCGCTTAACAATGATATTAAATACATAACTTAAAAAGATTTTCTAAATCCCCAATTTTCCTATTTAGATGACTAACATGAGAATAACATGGAGTACAACAATTTATTAACAGAAATAGTTATTGGAAATCTGGTTATTTTTTTTATACATTCCCTGACATGATTATTGTAAAACTATTTAATAAATATTGAACAAATATAAAATAAATATACTCTTTTTTACATAAACTATTTACAAAAGATATACGAAACTCTCTATATCGAATCAGAACACCCTAATAAAATATAGATATCATCAAATTTAATAAATAAAAAAATTTGGAACCATTAGAACCCAAAATGAAGAGGAATAATAGTCAGTATCGATATGTATAAAATTATTGGTCATCAAAATCTATGAAACATTAGGGAAATTATATAAGGAGAATCATCAAAGGTCACTGAACTCATAATCCACTCCACTCATATAGAAAAAAAATTACTATTTTCATTGATATAATGTTGTATCAATTAATTCTCCACTCAAAAATCCATTTTGAAAGCTTCAGTAGACACATACACAATTCATCAGAAGCACATTAACACATATATTCCACTATAAATTTTTATTAGAAGACAAATATTTAATAAGTATTATTTTATGATTTATTATATAAAGGTACACATAATATAATCCCAATATTCAATTATACATAGTCTCATTGGAATATTGGTAATAATATAAAAACAAGAAAACATCATATAACAACATTATTTACAGACATTATAACATGTTCTTATATTCCATGGATCATCTAAAACTACACGTGATAACCTAGGGATATAAAAAAGAAAGGTGTATGATATAGACCCCGGTAAGTGGTTAATCCTTGAGTAAACTATGGTAAATATTTACATGTGAGCCAATAGTTAAATCAAGGAAACATAAATGGGGTGATGATAAGAATCATGAATAATGTGGTGTGATAAACCCTGATAACACAAAGGCAACATTGGAATATGGAAATACCATAAAACAAGACATTAGAATAAGTCAAGGCAAACTAACATGATGACATCATGTAGTACCCTCAGTTTGAGGTATTTAGCCTTTTAATGCCTTTTTATGTGTTTAATGTGCATGGGATGAGTTGGGACGATTTTGGGAGAGTTTGGAATGGTTTTGGATGAGTTTGGAGGCATTTCAATGGGTGCACGGTTTGAGAATGGTTAGGGGAAACCATGAAGGTTCACTAGGAAACCGTGCAGGGGGAAGAAGTCAGCTTCGCACGGCCTGTGCGCGGTTTTCCAAACCGTGCAAGGAAACTATGTGGACCCATTCTCTGTAGGAATTAGCGTGTGCATTGTTAGCGCACAGTTTTCCAAACTGCGCAGACAAACCATTCGACCACTTAAAAATAGGGTTTTAAAACCCTGGTTCTTTCAGTCTTGCCTCATTCCTCTCTAAAATTTCTCACACTCGAGCCTCACTTGGGTTTTTTGTTTCTCAGGGGCTGGACAGGTTCTCCCACTCCGTTTGGAAGCTTTTCGAATGGGTTTCAAGGTGGATTGAAGGTGGTTTCTCCCAGGTAAGTCTCTCATCATGGTTTCCAGGTGCTTTCCTCTGGATCTACATCTCCCTCTCTCTCGGTTTTCTAGATCTACATCTGTTGCATGTAGATCTGGGTTTTTGGTTTCCTTGGCTGTTAATTTTATGTCTTTTAGATGTTAGGGAAGGGGATGTAGAGAATTTTTGGTGGTGCTTCGCCTATTTTGAGGTGCAGTTTCTTGTGGGTCGATTTCTCGGGAACCCTACAGGGAGGTGGATTGTTTATTGAATCCACTTGGTAGAACTAGTGGTTTTGGTGGCAATAAATTTGTGTTTCTCAAAATTTATTGTGTTGTTGATGTGTGAAATTGGATGGAAATCCCATAGAGGATCGTTTAGGAATTTTTTGTAAAAAGGGATTGTGGTGAAATGATCTTGATGTGATTTTTAAATGGGATTTTGAAATAAGTTGTTTTGTTGGTTTGATTATGATGATTTGAGAAAATGGTTTCCAATAAAACCAGTTGTTTTATTGAAATGTGTTTTGGTTTGAAAAATGATTTAAGGGTGTTTTCAATAAATTTTTGATTTATTTAAGTGGATTTACAGGTAATGAAAATGGTGAATTGTGTATTGTTGTGGCCTTGGAGGGTTACATGATTGGTTATGGATTTTGTTGGTTGTTTGAAAGTGGGTGGGAATTCTCACAATAAAAGGGTGAACGAGTTGGGCGGGAATTCCCACCGTTTTGGGTTGTCAAGTAGTGGGTGGGAAGTCCTGATAGCTGAGGATGGGGTGAATGATTTGAGCAGGAGGTCCCACCGTTTTGGGTTGTCAGGTTGTGGGCGAGAAGTCCTGCTAGCTGAAGATGGGGTGTATGAGTTGGGCTGGATGTCCAACCATAATGGATGCTTTGCATAGATGCATTTTTTTTGTGGAAATGTGAAATAGTTTAATTGTCTTTCTTGCATGGCATGGTTGATTGGGCATCCTTATGTGGCATGTTTGGAACATGGCATGATTGTTTGGATTTCCCTGGGATTACTTGGTTTGGGTAAAATGGCTTGGTAAGGGTGTGTTTGGCTTATGGTAATGGATTAACTTGTAATTATTTTAGATAAACTGTTTTATATAAATTTTCAATGGTTTTATCCTAGTGGAGAATGTAGGGAAGTAATTTGGGGAAAATCTATAGATTTTTAGCACTCACCCCATGCTTTGGAACGTTGGTGTCTTTGTAGATGCTATGTTCCATGATGTGGGAAAAGATAACGAATCACCCTCCTTTAGTGGTGTATTGTAACGTCTTGGTGAAGCTTGGAGCTTGGAGCATGGTATAGAGCGATGGTGGTATCATGGCATGTGGTGCTTTGTTGTTTGGTCTTCCTCCTAGTACATTGATATTGTGTTGTTTGTTTTGGATTTGGGTTGTATGGTGGAACAATTTGGTTATATCTTGGTAATTCATGTTGGAATGTTTTATTGACATGCATCATATAGTGGTGGGTAATGAGTGGTTTGGTTGGTTTTTTCATAATGGAAAATCGTTCCCCAATTTGATCTTGAAGCCCTCGACAGTTATTTCTAGCCTTTGGCATCTTGGGAACTTCGCTTATAGTTGAGTATCCCTCACCGCCTCCTCACGTCAATGAGTTATGGGAGGGGTGTTACAAATTGTATTAGCTTTTTTGGTCCTTTGGAGTTGATTCTTGGATTTGGAGTAGACATTAGTGGTGGTATATTCCTTGAGTTGGGATAGTAGCAAGGTGTAGGCTTGTCGTAACTTGGAATGTATAGCATAAAAGGATGTAGATGACCCTTTTATGCTAAAATTCAAGTTAATAGGGAGTTAGGTACATAAGTGTTTTGGAGACACTTATAGGCATTTGCAATATCATTGTAATGGGTGTAGCCAACGAGATGTTCATGGCATATATGGTAGAAATGACTTCACTCTAGGATGCATATTTTATTGGGGTATAATAAATTATGGGCTGAATTGAGAAACGGTTTTTCAGATGTGTGAAATTCAAATGTGAATAAATTTGGTATTTTGAAAATGGTTTGGTTTTCAAAATGGTGAAACATGGGAAATGTGGAAAGTTGGAAAGCCTCGTTGTGATAGTACTGGGTATTGTGATTTGAAAAGGGATTTCGTGATATCTACGAAAGTGAGACTCATGGTTGTTTGATTTCTGTTTATAGAAAAGGCATCGGGTAGGCGTCGTAGGGACCAAACGGAAGTGGAAAATGAGAACATGGTTGCACCTAAGCCTCAGGTGAACCACCAGTTAGTGCAGAGTATGGTGAAAGCTTTTCAAGTTGTGGAAAGTGAAAATAAAATGGATGAACCAAGGATTGTGGATCATGCAGATTAGTTTCAAAAGCAGAATCCACCCATCTTCAGGGGTGATTTAGAGCCAGAGAGGGCAAAATCATGGTTGAATAGAATGAACAAGATTTTCACATTCTTCGGAACACCGGTAGAGTTTAAAGTGAAGTTGGCCATGTATATAGTGGCAGATCTTATCCTTCAGTGGTTAGAGATGGTAGTACAAGCGGGGATGGACCAAGGTGTGACATGGGAAGGCTTTGAGGAATTATTTAATAAAATTTTTTTCCCACATATGTTCAGAATTCAGCGCATGACTAATTTCTTATGTTTGAATCAAGAGCATATATCGGTGACAGAGTATGCAGCTATGTTTATGAACATTGTAATATTTACACCCAAGGTGGCGGGTAGCACTTAGTTTAAGGAAAGGATATTTTAAGTGGTGTTAAGGTAAGAAATCTGTTCAAATATAGAAGTACTTGTTATAGAGGATTACACAAAGATGGTGAATAGAGACTCAGTGGCTGAGCGAGATTAGTTGGGAGCTCTGGGCGTTGGAAGCATGGTGGTACCCATGGGGAATAGTGGGAACTCTAACACTGGGTTCAATCGAATGAGGGACACTTATTCCTAGGGTGTGAGTATGGCACATAATCTGATAAAAGGATCGGTGAATCTTCCTTCAAATCCCTAAAGAAAACCAGAATGTTTTCAATGTGGTTCGAGGAGCCACATCAAGCGAGATTGTACGACACAACCTCGAGCATGTCATATTTTTATGAAGATGTTGCATCTCCAGCGTTATTGTCGGAATGCTCCGAGTTGGGGTGCGTGTGATACTTCTCCTGGATCACAGATGTCATATGTTTTGACGGGACGAGGACAACAACATACCCCTCTACAGTAGAGTAAAGTGGGTCATAGTGATTCTCAGAATACCACGACGCCTCAGTAGGGGAATAAAGAGCAGATATTGGCAAGTAAACATGTGTTTGGAGCTGATCAGGTTGTGGTGGGTGATTAGTCGGGACCATCCACGGTGCGAAGTACTATTAATTTAAATTCTACCTTGATGCAAGTGTTGTTTCATACTGGTGCTTCAAACTCGTTTATTGCTACACATATGGTTGAGTTGTTGGGTTTAACGATAGAAAAGATGCCTTTGGTTTTGAAACATCAGACTCCTCTTGGTCGAAGAGAGTGTCCAGCCTTCCTGTGTAGAGCATGTCGTATCGTTGTGGGCGAGGTTGAGCTAATGTGGAATTTCTCAGTGCTTGATATAGATGGGTATGATGTAATCCTGGGAATGGATTGGCTAGTGGCCTTTAAGGCCCACATTGTCTGTAATGAGAGATCATTGGCTTTTACGACACATGATGGTGTTATACATCTCCTTATAGGAGAGATGCACGAAAGGAAGGGTGAAACAGGTTTTTCTGCACCAGCAGTAGGAACGTTATCGTATCAGTTGGCGGTGTTGTTGTTGAAATCGGTAATCGGTAATGGGTGTTATGCCCTATGGCCTAACGAATGCGCCAGTGGTGTTTATGGCATTGATGAATCAGATATTTTAGAGATATATGGATTCATTTGTGGTGGGGTTTTTAGATGATATTATGGTTTATTCAAATTCAAGGGTGGAGAATGCACAACACTTGGATACATTGCTAGTGATCTTGGGGGATCATCAGTTTTATTCCAAATTGTCAAAATGTGACTTTTGGATACAAGAAGTTTGTTTTATTGGCCATGTAATTTCAGAAAGAGGTGTTTCAGTGGATCCAAAAAATATAGAGGTTTTTATCTCGTGGAAACTGCCAAAGAATGTGTTTGAGATACAGATTTTCCTTGGTCTAGCTGGGTATTATGGACATTTTATTTGTGATTTTTCACATTTGGCTTCGCCGATGACATCTTTGACAAGAAATAATGTTCCATTCCAGTGGAATGAGCAGTTTCAGCAGTGTTTCGAAGATATAATGAGATTCCTTACATCAGAACAAATATTTGTTTTTCATGAACTAGGAAAAGGGTACATGGTGTACTTTGATGCATCGAGATTAGGGTCGGGGTGTGTTCTCATGCAAGGGAATCATGTGGTTTCATGTGGCTCATGGAAGTTCAGGGTGCATGATAAGTACTATCCAACTCATGATTTGGAATTAGGAGTAGTGGTCCATGCTTTGAAAGTGTGGCATCATTATATCTTGGGTGAGAAATTTAGGGTATATACGAGTCATAATTCTTGAAGCACATTTTCACACAAAGGGATTTGAACATGAGGCAAAGGAGGTGGATGTAATATCTCTAGATGTTTGATTTTGACTTTATATACACATTGGGTAAGGGAAATTTGATGACAGATGCATTAAGTAGAAAATCATATTCTTAGGTGGTGAAACATGCATCAGACCAGTGCCAATTGATACCGGTTATAGCTGACATGCCGTTGGAATGTGAGGACCTGGGTGATAGAGCAGTCTTCTTTCTGGTCTTGTTGACTCTTGACTTGATTGCACTGTCTAAAGAGGCACAGATATCTGATTCGGAGTTTGTGACCATGCGGTCGAAACTCAATGGTGGGGAGACCATTGAGGGTTGGAAACTGAATAGAGATTCAGTTTTGTGTTTTCGGAATCAGATGGTTGTAACAGTTGCTTTTCAGGAGGATCTTCTTAGGGCGTATCACCATTCCAGGTGGTCTATTCATCCTGGAATTTAGAATATTTATAAAGCATTGAAAGTGCAGTTCTGTTGGGGTAGTATGAAAATAAGTGTGAATGAGTTTGTTTCGACATGCTTGACTTACCTGCAGGTCATGGCAGAGCATCAGAGGCCAGCGGGAAGATTTCATTCTTTACCAATCCCTGTTTGGAAGTGGGTTAAAATAGTGATGGATTTTTTCACAGGACTCCCAAGAATGGTCAGGAAGCACGATGCCATTTGGGTTATAGTGGATCAGCTAACGAAGTCTACCCATTTCATCCCAATTCGTGAATCTCATACGGTAGAGGATCTGTCCAAAATCTATATATGGGAGGTGGTAAAGAGGCATGGTGTTCTAGTTTAGAACATATGCAATAGGGATCTGAGGTTTACATCTCGGTTCTATTTATTCTTACAGCAAGCCCTTGGAACTATGTTGACCATGAGTATGGCGTATCACCCTCAGACGGATGGTCAATCTGAGAGGATGATACAAACTCTGGTGGATATGTTGTGGTCTTGAGTTATAGATTTTGGTGTCTTGTGGGTGGAGCACCTTTCATTGGTTGATTTCTCGTACAATCAGAGTTATTAGGAATCCACACATATGGATCCGTTTGAAGCATTGTATGGGCGATTGTGTCATTCATCACTATGTTGAGTGGAAACAGGTGAGTCCTCAATGTTTGGACTGAGCCTTGACAAGGAGACTATGGAGAAGATCAAGTTGACCAAGAAGTGAATGGAGATAGCTCAGAGTTGTCATAAATTGTATGCGGATCATCATCGACAATTGTTATTGTTTGAGGTGAGTGATCATGTTTTCTTAAGGATCTCTCCTTGGTTGGGACATCATCAGTTTGGGAAGTAAGAAATGTTATCTACAAGTAATATTGGACCTTTTGGGATTCTTGAGAAGGTTGGTGAGGTGTATTATCGTTTGGATTTTCCACCTATGTTCAGTGCGGTGCACAATGTGTTTCATGTGTCGTAGTTGAAAAAGTATCAGCCGAATCGTGACCACGTGATTTGATGAGATCATGTTGAACTAGAATCGGATTCCTCATTGGTGCACATGCCAGTGCAGGTTTTGGATAGGCAAGAGAAACTCTTGTGTGGTAAAATCATCGGTATAGTTCGTGTTTTGTGGAAACATGGTCATATTCAAGATAAAACTTAGTATTAGAGAAATTGATGGTCGAGTAGTGGCCCGAGCTCTTTCAGCAATGGGTGGGTTCACTACTTTCCATGGATGAAATATATAATGGTGGGGAGAATGTAGTACCCCCAGTTTGAGGTATGTAGCCTTTTTTATGCCTTTTTACATCTTTAAAGTGCATGGGATGAGTTGGGAAGTGGTTGGGAGACTGTGGAATCATTTTGGATGAGTTTGGAGGCCTTTTTATGGGTGAACGGTTTGAGCACGATTAAGGGAAACCATGCGGGATCTCTAGGAAACCGTGTATGGGGAGGCAGTAGGATTTGCACAGACTGTGCACAGTTTTCCAAACCGTGAGAGGCAACCATGCATACCCTTTCTCTCGAGGTAGTAGTGTGTGCACGGTTAGCGCAGGGTTTTCCAAACCGTGTGGACTAACCCTACGACCACTAAAAATAGGGTTTTAAAACTCGGGATCACTTGAGATAGCATTATTCCTCTCCAAACCTTCTCCCACTCGGGCCTCACTCGGGTTTTTTGGTTCTCAAGGGTTGGAAGGGTCTCCCACTCAGTTTGGAAGCTTTTCTAAGGGGTTTCAAGGTGGATTGAAGCTGGTTTCTCCCGGGTAAGTCTCTCCTCTTAGTTTCCTTGTGTTTACCTCTATATATACATCTCCCTCTCTCTCGGTTTTCTATATCTACATCTGTTCCATGTATATCTAGTGTTTTGGTTGCCTTGGATGTTAATTTTAAGGATTTTGGATGTTAAGGAAGGGGATCTAGAGACGTTTCGGTGGTGCGTCACCGATTTTGAGGTGTGGTTTCTTGTGTGGAGATTTCTCGGGAACCCTAAAGGTATTTGGCTTCTTTTTCGACTCCACTTGGTTAGAACTAGTGGTTTTGGTTGCAATTAATTTTTTTTGCTTAAAATTAATAATCATGTTAATGTGAAAAATTGAATGTAAATCCCATTGATGATAGTTTGGGTATATTTGGGAAACCGGGCCTGTGGTGAAATGCTCTTGATGTGATTTTAAAATGGGAATTCGAAATAAGTTGTTTTGTTGGTTTGATTATGACGATTTGAGAAAATGGATTCCAAGAGAAATGGTTTCTTTATTGAAATGTGGTTTGGTATGTAAAATTATTGATGAGTGTTTTTGATAAATGTTAGATTTATTGAAGTGGATTTACATGTAATAGAAATGGTGAATTGTGTATTGTTGTGGCCTTGGAGGGTTACATGCTTGGTTATGGTTTGTTTTTTTAGTGTGGAAGTGGGCGGGAAGTCTCACTATAAACGGGTGAACGAGTTGGGCGGGAAGTCCCACCATTTTGGGTTTTCTGGTAGTGGGCGGGAAGTCCTGCTTGCTGAAGATGGGGTGAACGAGTTGGGTGGGATGTCCCACCGTTTTGCGTCGTTAGGTAGTGGGCGCGTATTTCTGCTAGCTGATGATGGGGTGAATGAGTTGGGTGGGATGTCCCACCGTTACAGTTTCTTTGTTGTGTGTTGCTTTGCATAGATGGAATTTGTTATGGGAATGTGAAATAATTGAATTGGCTTCCTTGTGTGGCATGGTTGATTGGGCTTCCTTGTGTGGCATGTTTGGATCATGGAAGATTTTTTGTCTTTACCTAGGTTTACATGGTTTGGGTGAAGTGTCTTAGTAAGGGTGTGTTTGGATAATGGTAATGGATGAACTTGTGTGATCATTTTATATAAACATTTTTATATAAATGTGCTAACGGTTTTATCCTAGTGGTGTGTGTTGGGAAGTCATTTGGAGAAAATCTACTGGGTTTTAGTACTCACCTCCTACATTGGCACATTGGTGTATTTGTGGATGTTGTCTACCGTGATGTGGGAAAAGGTAAGGCATCACCCTCCATTAGTGGTGCATTGTGAAGTCTTGGTGGAGCATCGAGCTTGGAGTTTGGTGTAGAACTGTTGTGGTATCATGACACATGGTGCTGTGTTGTTTGGTCTTTCGCGTAGTACTCTGATATTGTGTTGTTTTTTTGGACTTCGGTTGTATGGTGGAACAATTTGGTTGTCTCTTGGAAATTATTGTTGGAATGTTTTATTGACATACATCATATAGTGGTATGTATTGAATGGTTTGGTTGGTTTTGTCTTATGGGAAAATCGTTCACCGATTTGATCTTGAATCCCTCGACATTTATTCCTAGCCTTTGGCGTCTTGGGAAGGTCCCTTAAGGATGAGTATCCCTCATCGCCTCCTAATGCCAATGAGGTAGGGGCGGGGTTTTACACATCACATTGTGAAAAAAAATCACATAATGGATTAGGTTTAATAAATTATCCCATACATGATGTCTCATGTAACAAATAAATTACCCAATGCATTGGAGCACTAGATGGGTGCACCCATCATTTTCAAATTATGTACATGCAGAAGTGTGACACAATATTTATATACTATAATGATTATAATGAACAATATGAATCAAAATATAAATAATTATTGGGTATACACATGGATTCACCTATCCTTGTAAGGAGAGGTACAAAAAAGGCTATTACTCTTGATTGTATATAAGTATTGAAATTCACAATAAAAATATGCGGCATAGAAAAAATGCAGGGTAATTCTAATAACTTAACGGGTGTTTGTACAGTTTCATAGGTATGATTTATGATATTGAAATGGATCTATCATCACATAGAAATAATAAGGGAATTAAGAGGGATGTGTCAAATCATACCCCAAAAATCCCAATTAGAATAAATTTTCATTTTCTAAATGTGGTTATTGAATAAATAAGAAAATGAGAAGAACCCTTATCTTGACATGTGGTTTCTAAAAAACTCTTAATGTGATTCATAAGATCGTGGTGAACTATAGCAGGACAATATAAAATTAAAAGAAAAGTAATATAGTTGTAAAATTCTTTTTGTGAAGTTTAATTATATTTAGGGTAGGAATATATGAAATAGAAAGGATAATTTTTCACTAATTTCCAACAAAAAATGTTTTTGACTCTATATGACGTAGTACAAAAAACCATACCATGGTTATTTACAATGTTTTAAACAGAATATAGGTGGATTTAATTAATTTAAAGCTTTAGGAAACGTGATGTTTAAAATTATACACAAGGAGATGTGGAAGTGAATCATGTGTACAATTAATTGATTTTAAAACATAAAAATAATATAATGGTTATTAATAATTAATCAAGGCTTTATAGAAGTGATCAGTTAACCTAAAAAATCACTATTGAATGGGAGAATATATTTATTTCATCAATACCAATAATGGAATATATTTCGTCACTTTTTAGTCACTTTAATTTCATAATACACATTTTATATTTATGTCACATTTAGTTTTAAACAAAATTTTTGATTGTCATAATTTTTTTGACAAATATAACAATTAGATATTTATGATTATATTATTTGAAATAAAAGACATATTTTAATTAAATTGAATCTCTAAGTAATAATTTATATTTTTTAATAACAAATCAATATTTATTGAAAATTATTGGGCTTTTATAATAGAGTTTTGTACCGAATGTAAAAATTAATTTTTCCCTCACGAAATTGTATAATAATTATAATAATAATATTTTTCATGAATTTTTTTTAAAAAAATCCCTGAATTCATAAAAATAGAGTGTTTTTATTGAACCTAAACTTTTCACAAATGTAAAATTTTTATTCCATCATATCAAAACATATTTTTTATCAAACTCATTTTCTACTAATATTAGAAATATTAATAAAAATAATAATTGATAATAATAATAATTTTTCAATTAAAGGAAATTATAAAAATATCATACTATAATGGTCATAATATTTAATTTTTTATTTTACTAGATAATTCACAAAGGGTAAGGTGTGATTGGTGATATTTTCAAAGGGTGGTTCAACATACAATGTTAGGGATGTGATCTCAATGATCTTGGAAATATCCTATAATTGGTATTTTTAATTCTTTAGTTACTCAATCATGTCTTGGGATTGATTATTGTAAATTTCCAATGGTACTATCTCTCTCAAAAGATCTTATAACATATCTTCCTAAGTTAAAATCATAATAGTTGATTCCATTTTTTGTTTCACCTAAATAAATTTTATTTTTTCATACTGTTTATTAAAATAATCTTATTAGTCATTGTACAATTGTAAAATTATTAGAGATTTCGATAAATAATCACAATTTAAATTTTATAGACCAAATTATTCATCAAAATAACCAAATTATTAGATGAGTTTTATAAAACATAATTACTTAATATTGAATTTATTTATTCAAAATGATGGAATTTTATTTTTAAAAGTTCAGGTCATTACCTTACTCCATCATTGGAAAAAATTTCCCAAGAAATATTCATTTCAAACACTAAACTTAAATAGGGTACATTAGTTTAATCACCAGTTCTTATTCCCATGTCACTTCCACAGACTGTTCCTTCTACAACAACACTTTCTTCCATTTTAGTGGTTCTGTTTTGTAGATCTTGGAATATACTATATGAGGTTTTAATCGGTTATTTTTTACTGAAAGATCATTCTCCAATGGAACCATCTCTATATTGTATTCATGTGTGGGGTATGTATGTACATCCTCTTTGGGGACACATGTAACACATCATATACTCGAGATAGGTTAGGTGGGAGTGGTAGTCAATAGGACATTGCCCTGACTCAATAAATAATTTCAAAGGGGTCAAGGTATCTTCGGATAAGCTTTCCCTTTTAGCAAAATATCTTGAATTTCTACCATAGTTATATTTTAAAGAAGAAATTATCTCCATCCTATAACTCATAGTCTCTTCGTTGATTTTCTATAAATATTTTCTACAATCTTTATATGACTTCTATATAAGGTTAAATGGTTTAAAAAATCCCCATCATCTCCTAGAAAAGGTCAGGCCCCATCAATTATGACTCTCCAACTTCATCCATTCATTTTGGGTTCTAACACTTATACCCAAACATTGTTACATAATTTGTAATTTGAATTATATAACACCAACAATTGTCAAATGAAAACTAAACTAAGGGAAGGTAGAAATCCCAATATCCTTTGATAACCATTTTCTTTTATCTCATTGTATACTCTATAGTTTCAATGGTCCTTTTATATTAACAATCCTTATATAGGTTACAAATAGCTTTGAAGCTGGGTTATGCTGTGAATTGTTTTTAAATGATTCTACAAATCCATCAAGGAAACCTTATATCTCTTTTAGATATAATATATAGTTTACAAACCTTTTATATTGCAACATCCAATATATATATTTCAGTGAGTTTTTATACTTTAAAATATAACATGATAGAAATTAAATTGTTCAACATTGTAATGTGATCTAATACTATCTAAAATAGTTTATTTACATTCGGTTTCTTCGTGGTTACTACAAAACAACCTTGTTAATGTTTTTCCATTTCTATAATCCTATGAAAAACTGATGAATCAGGCCCTTAGGACTTTCTATTCAACCTTGAATTTTTGAAAAACTGTGTATCTTGATACATAAAATTCAATATCACTCTTTATGTTATAACACAAAAAATTGTTCTTGTGATATGTTTACATCACTGTTATTCCTAAAAGAAAAGAGTATAATAATTTATATTCATTATCCATTAGTTTTGACATCAATTCTGATTTTTATTGAACACGGATATGGATCCATAAATTATAACACCATGTCTATCAAATTTATACTATAGAATGTATTATAAATCCTTTTATTAGACCTCATTATCATTCTGGACCCCCTTCACTCTACAAATAATGGTTTATTGATAAGTTATTTGGGAAATATAGGATAAATATCCTCTAACTATTCCTAGATTCTTCATTATTATTCCTAATATGATTGGTTCCCTTCAATCCTTATCATTGATATAAATGTAGGATCATTTTTTCTCAAATAATTTGACACTTTGTTTTCTTTCTTGAGATGTAAATGGATTTAACAATCATAAACCATGATCATCTCTAACCACCTACATTGGATCATATTAACATCCATTTTTGTGAATATTTGCATGAGTATTTTATGGTACATGTATATATCTCTCTTCTCTCCAGTTAGATAATTCATCCATATCTTCAATTTTAATATTACATTTGAAAATTATAGATCATGATTTTGGTAGTTCATCTCATTGAACATTAATCAGTTTAAGGAATAGTTTATCACTTGTTAATCCCGATGAATACACAACCTAATTCATTTTTGGATACATTATTATAGATCAAGAATCCATCCCCAGTGTTGGGTAATGTGTTCATATGTTTAGTTCATGTATTATAATTTAGTTTTTTAAACCATTCCTCACATTTATCACGCATGATAATCATGACTCTTTTCTGATTTATCTTGGTTCCGGAGCATGAAAATCATAAAAATATTCTAAAAAATCGATTATAATACCAACATAATACATTGAAACTTATTATTCCCATCCCAATGGTAATTTTGAGATATCCATCAATTTATACATGTTTGAATGTATCAAGAAATATTCCTTTACAAGTGATAAAATGCGAAAATAAATTTACTTGTTTTATATATTATTCACATTTACTATTCTGCGAAACATATTTTCTTTCCATAAGGTCTTAAATAGAGTATATAAATACTACTCATGTTACTTCATTCTCTTAGAGTATAAAAGGATATATTCTATAAATATTGAAAATATTTTGTCAAAGAAATCCCAATGATCCAGTTCATCGTGTCCTTGAACATAGAAAGAGTATTAGTGAGTCCAAATGGTTTCACTATGAAATCATAGCACCAATAAACTGTATGAAGTGTTTTCTAGGGTGTAACCTCATTTTTTACCATTACATGATAATATCACGACCAAATATCCTTTTTAGAGAACTATTGGTGTCCATGTATCTGATAGAACATGTCATAAATCCGTAGTAGATGATAAACTTTATTTATATTGATATTTTATATCTCACTATAATCAATGAAGAGATACATTTACACATCTTTCTTCAAGATGAAAAGAACCATTGAACCACATTGTGAATCCCTTGAATGTAAAATCCCATTATCGAGATTCTTCTATATTAGTTTACCCAGCTCCTAAATAAAAAAATCCATTATTTATGGGTTCTTGTATATTTAAAATGGCCTTGGTATTATCATGATTGAGAACTTGACTTCCCAACAATGAAACAGACAAGAAAATTCATCAAGAAACACATTATAAAATAACCGTATAAAAGTAATTTCATAAAGAATGATCTTTTCATTAGTCTCAACCATTTATGCTGGACTATATTTTTCAGAAGCTTTTAATATTTATTTATTAGATGTTTTGAATAAATTATATGCATCCGCCCCATTGAACATGTAAAGAATCATAAGGCGATTCATGATATGGATTTTTATTTACATCTCTTGTTAATTTATGTTGGCTAAATATAAAGAAAAAATATGCATATCTATAATTACATAAACATACAATAAATAAATTATCCAATTTTTTTCTGGGAGGTTAGAAAAAAAATTGATTTTCAAGTTGTTATATACATGAGTTGAAATAACCCCCCCATTTTTAATTTCAACAAATTTCTTTATATACATTATTTCTGATGGTATTTGAATATTTCATGTAAATTAATTAGATTATAAAGGATTTGTAGAACCACGAATGATAATACTTCATTATACTATTTTATTATGGTTTTAATCATTTTTATCATCTGAAATATACTTAAGGGTGAGAATTTTTAAACTATTAATTAAATAAAAGGAAAACTATGAACATTTAATTGATAACATATAAAGAATATCTATTCTTTATTTTATGAAGTTATATGGTTCAATATAAGTTATCCATTTTCTATTTCTCATAATAAAATCTATTGGTAATTTCTTCCCTAAATAATTGATTATAATTAACATGAAAACTCATCAAATCAGATCCCACTTGAGTATTATACCGTGTGTGTATCAAGGCTCATTGTTGTGAACTAGATAATGATCAATTCATTCTCATTGAACCATTTTTAGGGTTATAAACTTTATGAATATCATTTCTAGTGGAACAAAACATTTAATATATAAATGGAGGTTTAGTTTTATGGAATAATTTTACACATTTATTTTAAACAATTTAGGTATTTCTTCCTATTTTTAATCTTTTTAAGGATTTTAATAGAGTTTCTAAATAATAATTCCAAAAAAAAAATACGTTTATCAGATACAAACTATTGAAGCCCATATAATTAATACACAATTTTCCATGATTTATTCATGAATGTAAACATAATACAATTAGAAAATATCATGATTCCTAGTTTATATGGTAAATTGGTTACATAACATAACAAATTTCAAAATATGCACGTCAACATTATTTAAAAACGTCATGACATGTGGTTATATTATGTAGATCTTATAAAATATCATAGGGATATCATAGGGATGTACCTGAGAAAGGGGAGAGTTATAAAAATTATTATGGGAAAAATCATTAAAAAAAAGAAACTAATTATGTTTGATACTAGAGGCATACCATGGTAAAAAAAAACAGATATGAATCGTAATAATAATCAATAAAGAATTATATATAATGAAAACATAAATGAAGGATGGGAATGAGTAAATAACATAAATAATGATGTAGGCACATGTCAAGGATTACTAACAAGACAACATCACATGGTTGAAAAGTACTATAATTTATTAGGATTACTCCGTAATCCTATAAATGATGTCTCATGGGATAGAAACATTATCCAATTCATTGGAGTTATTTCTTAGAGAACTCATTATTTTTTTATTGGGTATATACATAATTATGCCAAATGAGTCATACAATAAAAATATTCCTTAGATAAATTTTAATCCTATGAAAAATGAGATTGGGTTATATAAATGGGATTTAGAAATTTATAATTTATTGGTACAAATATGTTAATACTCCTGAATGAAAATTGGGATGGGTTTTCAGAACAAGATTTTTTTTCATGGAAGTGTAGTAGGATAATTCCTATAACATATTAAGGTATTTTTAAGGTTCATGGGTGGGATTAATGTGTGCGAATGTCGTATCTCATCAGTTTTATATAATAATGGACGTGTGGTGGATTTTTTAAATCATATCCCAACATGTAAAATTGTAAAATTGCACAATATAGTTTAGGTGCTTGAATAATGTGGATACATAGATGATCTTTTACATTGAGGGGTGAATTTGAATCTATTAACGAGTATCATAAGTGATTAGGGTTCCATGGGAGGTATATACATAGGTAAGGTATGAGTATTATAGTTCTCTAAGGGTTTTATTGAAGATATGTGTGCTTATTTATGGGATTATGTAGAAAATAAAAATATAATTCTTATTTAATTTCCATACAATATTTTTTAACTCTACATAATAACTTGTCCAAACAACAACCTTGTAACGGTTTTTCCCATTTATTCTATTAATGAAATTTCGTTTAATTAGTTTACATTTTTATGAACCTATATTTTTAAAATAATACCATTGGTGATGTGTAAGTGAACAATCATTACAAGTTGTGGTGAATTCATTATAGGTTTATATAATTAATTTAATTTCATAAACCAATATTTTTAAGGGAAAATTTATATTTGGTCATGGATAAATTTTTTCCTAATATTACATCACATTTTAGGGATTTTTTATGTGATAATGAACACTTAATATTTATAGCATATGTAGTTTTGACTCAAAAATTTGAATACCTCTATAAATTAGGAAAAACCTATTTTGGATAATTTGGACTTTCTAATTTAAAAAATATATAATCATATTTTATCCATATATATTTTCATTTATGATAATATACTATTTTAAATAAAAATATAGATTTATTGAAAATATGATTTTTTATAGTAATAGTTTACTAACCATTTTGAATATAATGTTTACTTAGAAAAATAATATTATCATTACAATAATAATATTTTATTAAAATATAATTTATTTTCAAAATTATTGATTTTAATAAAATATTTTTTCCTTATTTAAACTATACATTTCAAAAAAAATACAATTTTTTTCATCATATCAAAATCTACTTCTTACCAAACTCATTTTTTAATCATTTAAACTGTATTGCAATTAATAAAGGATTAATTTAATTACTATTGAAAATATAAAGATATATAATTTAATATCATTAGGTTCTATTTTAATATTATTTTACTACACCATCAAATTCATTATGATTATGGTGTGTGATGGTGATATTTTATAAGGGTGGTTTGGCATACATGGTTTTCATTGTGATATCGAGGGGCCTGAATGTCTGTCATAAAATTATTGATTCATGATTTAGATTAATTGAATTCATAGTTCATGATTCTATAAGTCATGGCTATCTCATATTTTATCTTTATGAATTGTATTTTATCATAGCCCTTGAGAATGTATTATTAATTATTACTGTTAAATTGATTTATTCTCAATGGTTATAATTCATATGAATATTTAAAATTTTATAGACCCTATAATTTTTTTTAACTATCCATAGAATTGTATCTATATCTTATAACCAACTTACATAATAATGAATTTATTTATTCACTAATGGATTTTCATTTATAAATCATTGGGTTGATAAAATGTTAATCATCAAGAGTTTGATTAAAATTCCACATCATTCCATTAAAAATATATTTGAAATTTAATATATTCACTTCATGATTATTGAATGATTTATTTATATATGAAGTAATATTAAATAAAAAACAGTTGTTTAGAACATTGTATTTTCGTAACACATGTGGAAGGAATTAATTTTTTTCTCAATAAATAATAATTTGAAGAACCATTTGAAAAATAACATAGTAAAATATATTCTCTTAAAAAATCCATAACATTTTATTCTCTATTTTAGAAAAAACATGCCATGTCACTAATTTATCAGTCACATTCCATAGCCAAGGATCCATAAAATTTTCCCCTTGTATCCATTAAAAAATTTATAGTCCAAAGCATGCAACCAAGAAATTTATTGTCACCCCATTTTCAAATCTATAGAAATTCCAAGGGTGTCCAATATGAGATTTTAGAATATTTATTCAAGGAAAATACAATTTCTCTAGGATCATTACACAAAAAGGATTAATAATTTTATGATATATGTCAAACCAATTATACAAATAGATATTAATTAAAATTTCAAAATGGAAAAACCCTATTCCACAAAGTTGATTTTTGAGGAAAGAGAGACTATTATGACAAAAAATTTCTTTTCTATAACCCTTATTCACTCCACCGCTGAAATATTACATATGTAAAATGAATATGGTAAAAATAATTCATATTATTTAAGAAATGAATAATATAAATATAAATTGATCTCCAAATAAATCTCATTATAATGTCCTTTCTAGTGTTTGGTAACTACTTTATATACTATACATATATATTATAAGAAAATATTCCAATCTAAAGTGGAAACATATTTTATAGATCAAAAAAATATATTTGGCATCCCAATGATATTATAATATGATTTATAATGATTCAACCTATATAAAACAAAAAACTCATATCTATATATTCTGTATATAAATTTATTGGGTCAAATTTTAGATAATTGAATATAAATATTCTGTATATAAAAACATTCATATGAACTGATATTATTATTATGTTTCGAAAAAAACATGATCAACTACACCAATAACCACCATGATGTCATTTTCATAAATTATTTGGAAATCATAGTGACATTAAATAAAAAATTTACTATATATATTTAACTTTATCCACAGAAATAATGAATAGATTTGAAAACATATCTTTTGAAAAATAAATTAATTACATGTATAATGGGTATCAATATCAAATCCATCATCAAGTGTAACAAACAAGTAAAACCATATCATAAATCACTGATTTGAATTAAACCAATTTAATATTTTCCAGGATATTAATAATCTATAGCATATAAGAAACATCTCCCACTACTACATACCATAAAACTATACCCAAAACACTCATATTTCATCATCATTATTGGAAGAAAAAAAATTCAATGAAATTTTATTCTAATGTAATTACTTGATACTCACATATAAAAAATTGATGATATTATGTTGAAAAGTAACCCCATGCATGAATAAATGGTAATTGAGAGTGCCATGTCATTAAAAAACTCACACAATTAAGGATGTTGATTCCTAAAAAACATTTCATATAACGTAACATGTGGTAGAGTACATAATTCATTGTGTAGGTCATGTATTTCACACATGATTTATGGAAATTGTTTTTGAATCCAAAAAAATTATGGATATTCTATGATCATTTTGATTGGTTGGGGATCCATAAATAACATACCAATCACATTTTTGGTACTTTTGAATTTGAAAAGACATTATATAAAATTTTAAAATATTATTTTCCCTCGTTCATTGTCCCATATCAAGATCCCAAATCAACAATTCACACCAAATAACTCTCAATATTTTAATTCTATAAAATTCATATATTCATCTATAAATAGACCACATGGCTCTTATTTTTCCAAAACTATACTTACTAATGACATATAGTGAGGAAAAATATTTATCACAAATCATATTTTAGGAATCCAATTTGGCCAACTAGTTATAGTGGTCATATTATGAGAGAACATACATTAGAGACGTAGTTGGGAGAGCCACTATCACGAAACAGATCTGTTCACCGCAAAAACTGGCACCAAACCCAACCCGTGAAAAGGATTGAAGGGTGTTCCCTATCCCCATGAGCTAGAACAAGTGCCCAGGTATCATTTATCATGGTTTGGGAATGATTTATCCAAATATGTATACATAAAACACCAAAAATATTTGGTAAAATGAATCTGAAAAATTCATACCAACAAGGTTTATATAAAAATCCAGAAATGAATACATAAGTACAAATGAAAAAAAACATCCAACTACAGAATGGAACAACAAAAAAATCCCCATGGACTCCACCTTACAAGGGGTCATCACCCTCATTCCATCTCCACAACTCTTTCCCAAGGATGGGGACTTACACCCTGAATTGCCATCACCCATAGCCCTTCCTTTACCTGAGTCAATCATAACCATGTATACTTAAACCCAAGTGTTTATGGTAGGGTGTGAGCCTAATCCCAATAGGATTCCACCCAATGATTCTATATATCATTCAATAAAATGTGAAAAATCAAGCAGTTTTAATACGCAATGAAAAGCAGTGATAAAATCGATGAAATGCAACATTCAATTGAATTTTTTTTTCAAGATAAAGTTTTCAAAATGTTAAAAAATTTAAATATACATGTCAGATAATATAAATAACTTCCAAAAACACCCAAATAAAATGTAAAATACTACAAACAAAATGAGAAACAAAATCGGGAGCACCCCTAGGAACAAGATAGTCTCGGGCCCCATGTACCTCATACCTCAGTGTAAAGTAACCATAGTATAATCCATTCTCATTCATGAGCCACCAGTAGGGAACATACCCATAAACTAGTAGTCCCCAATCATTATCCACATAGTTTTGTTAGAGTTTTTTATCCAAATTCGTGGTAAAACAGGGAAAAAACCCATCTTGTCTACTTGTTGTACTAGTACACATCCGCCCCAACTAGGTACCCGGGCTTCCCCCTTTGTGCTCAAAAAAATTCAGCATGCCAAATTCATCCATTTTCATAAAAAAAACACCAATACTGGTCACTTACAAACAATACAGTAGCTATACAAACTTTATACCATTTCAAACACACAACTAAACAGTTTGATTTTCCGTAAAACAATTTCTCAAAAACCCGTATTGTTTTGCAGCCAGCACTCCCTGAAAATCCCACATTGCGCAGTATTTTCACACCTATAAGTAACTAAAATAGAAAATGCTTCCCTATACGTTTCAATGAAACCTAAAAATAAATTTTAGGGCAGCGGCATGTGAACCATGAAAAGTAATATTTGTAAAACTTCCATTTTTAAACAAAAATGACACTTAATGTTTACAAGTTCCACAACACCATTAAAACCAACATTCGCAGCAATAAACAAAAGGAATAAACATTCAAACAGTATTTTCAGCCCTAATACATCGCAATAAAATAATTTAAGTAGAGATAGGGTATCCCGAAAAGAACTAACAAGAGACTACCATGAAAACCCCCCAATTTCACCTAAAATTGGCATTAAGAATTCATTTACATTACAAGAACCACTAAAACTATTTTTTTGCAGCATCCATAAAATTAAATTTACATGAAAATATCATAAAAACAGAAAGTCAATTCACAAGGATTCCATATATATGGAATCACCTTCCAAATTAGTTAAAACGTTGAATCCTTTGTCCGAAAATCAAATCGCACCACCACTGCAATGGGAGGGACCTCGATCAAACCTAAAACCACAATAAAAGACCACGAAATACCATGGTTAATCCCTAGGATCAAAACCATACCCCTTGGTAATTTTTCAATTCAAGGAAAAGGGATCAAAACCCTAAACAAATATAATAAATCCCTATGCACTTTTAAAGGGGTATGAAATGGACTAACTTACTTGAGAAGTCATGAAAGAATCTCCCCGAAACACCAGTATATAAAATTGAAAACAGCCAAAATTAAGGTTTTTTTCGAAGAATAATGATGATGTAATTATGGAACTATAATATAGGTAAAATAGTAATAATTGAGAGAGTTCTAATGGAATGAACATACCTCTTCAAATCTTCCTGATTTTCAAATCCTTAGGATTTTCAGAACTCAATCGTGATGAAGATGATATCCAAATAGGGGAGAGAGATGATGGGAACGCGGATGGGTTCCATGGGTGTGTTTTAGGATTCTAATCACCTACAATTCATAAAATATTGAATAAGTTATAAATAAATCAAATTTTATTTTTAAAACCAGAATTGGGCTTTCGGGCATTCCTAATCACTTAATTAAAAACCCATATACACCTTGAATATGGATTTCTAAAGACTCCAAACTACAATGGTGGTGTTAATATGTCAAGTTAGACAATTTGAGAGTTGGAATGGGTGAAAAATATTAAAAAATGAAAAGTTATAAGAAAATTTTTTTAAATCTAGAATTTGGCTCACAGTTTGGCCCAATTCACGAAAACTCACCCATTCCACTATAAAAGCATGAGAAACTACAAAAACAAATCATAAATAGAAATTAAATGAAATTTAACTTTAAAATATGTCATTTATGTGACTATTATCTACACCATGAAATATTTCTATCCCTAGAAAGCTACAGCAAGGCCTGATATGATAACCAAACCCAACCGATAATCCAATATGTACTTCTTTGCCAAGCTTCACCCCCAAGGGAAAAAACACCTCCCGTGGTCAATTAAGCAATGATTTATCTGACAAACCAAACTTAACCCACTTTCCTGAAATGATCAATCACCTTCATACTTTATCCCAAAATAAAACACCTCAAACACTATCCGAACAATACTCAATAAAGTCACCCAAACGAACAACAACTTCGAATAGGGTTACACTTACCTTACATTATCTATACCATTGGGAGATCTCAAATCACAACATTTACTCAAGGAAGATGTTGGTGTATAGAAATATCCAAATGAGACTACCTACCACCAAGCCAAGACCATGGATAAATCTGAGATATTGGTATGGGGGGACACAAATAGGCACCTAACCATAAGAGGCAACCTATATTATTTTCCGAGACAGAAGAAAGACACTAATAAAGGGAGGCCTAAACGAACTCACTAGTACAAAGGGTAGAATTCCATTCAAAGTTTACGAAGGAATGTACATGGGAATCATATTGGGTCTCCCCACCATAAGAACCAACCTTCTTAATTGACTAGCATTGGTCGACACAGAAAGACCAATTTTTTTAATGATTTGGGAATGGTGCAGTGTCAGTCCACGCGGTTTGGGAAGTTCTACACTAAATTTGTAGATCATTATTTTCACATGGATTCCTATAAAATGTTCACTACAAATTATACACAAATCGTGTCCTCATCACATAAATCCAAATTTCCCTCTATTCTCTAATGACTCTATGGAAACCAAAGGGGAAGGGAATGACATTAGGTGATGACATGGGTATGACGCCCTCAACCTATTTCAGCCGAATGGGAACAACGAAAGAAAGATAATGAAACTAGTGGTTTAAAATCTTACTATCTTTCATACTGAGGATAAGACATAGTACATGGGTTTAAACAACCCTGGGATTTCCCCTGACTATGATTCAGCTTCTCTCCAAGACCTATGGCTGGAGCTCAAATGACTGATGCATCTTCCACCTCACTGTTATGCTTTGGAAACCCCCCTGAATGAGAATTGTTCTTTTGTAACAACCAAACACTATACTGAAATCCCTGATAAGATTCCCATGACATAAATAATTCCAAACTCACTTTACCTTAACTCGATATTTCACTGAAACAAGGGCTTAGAAAATGAACACACATCACACATTGTTTCTTCGAGTGAGAAACTATAAATGTAAATAACAACTATAATCACCTTCCTCTAAAATGGAAGATTTTGATGTTTTCCAAGGGAGACATTCCCCCAACAAAAATAGAATCTCATAGGATTGCATGCCTTTCAACTTTAAAGTCATTCGAGTGCACGAAATCACAAGGCTTCACTAAACATGACTATTGTGACTGATATAAACAATTCATTGAGTGTGACCTTATACAACTTCCCCAAACAACACACAATTCTAGAAAGTGGCCACAATATCCTCTCATGTCCTGATTTCCAACACTGGTAGTTAATTGTGAACTCCTTGTTCGAAGAGACTACGATGGACCGAGAGGACCTCTTAGACAATATCCAGATACTCATCGATGCTAACAACCCCAGACCACTTCCACCTTTGGCAAACCAAAAAACATAAGATGCTAAGGTCTCTTTCAACCTTCCATGATCTCACTCCCACTATAAGAGGATACAAAAAACCAATAATGGAAATGGTTTAGACTCATTCTACAAATCTAAAGAAAAAGATTATTTATATTGATCAACTGGAGGGTCTTCAAAAGGTGAAACAATCCAGGTTGCACTTCAGTTGTGCAATAGCCCTTAATGGGGAATACCTTATCCAATGGTTGAACCCAAGGACCCATCCAAGATTTTTCATTGGTCATGATATACCACAAAATAGATCAAAACACATGAAGGGAACCACCATAAAGGCATCCCAAATCATTTTTCATAAGAGACCACTAACCGTCCCTACAACACAACTTACCAACTAAACACAAATCCAAAACACAGTTCAAACATGAGTGGTTCTTGTACTCAAAACATCCCACAACATCAAAATTTTTAGAAACCCATAATACAAACCATCCCAAAAAATTCATTAAGACATCATTTTTATTCATTAAAACCATTTATTTGTAAACAAATGGTTCATCCGTAAGGGTATCCACCAATGGAACCCCATGATCCTCACACATGCATGTTTTTGTGCCATATCAGGAACCCTCCTCATATCAGTCCCGGAACTCATCCAGTCATGCCATCAACCACCCATGATTCCATATAACCCCATGCATATGGTCTCTCACCGAAATACCAAATGTTAAAACAAATATTATTTCCACTTCTCAAAACCAAAATGGTCAAACAACACATCATATATATCAAAACTGCTAACCAAGATATCGAACCCAAATTTCCACATTAAATTTTTTATATAAAGGAAAAATCATTCTAATGAAAAATAACATTAATGTAATTTACATCAATTTCAAAACATCTCATCCCATAAAAACACCTTTTAATAGTTTAGAAAACTCTATTGGAAACACTTTTTCAAAACAACTTTAGTATTTTTTCTGCTTTCAAAAGTGGTGTAAGAACACGATTTTCCATTTTAAAATAATTAAAAATATTTAGTTCCATCATTTCATAAATCAAACCATTCCATATTTATTTGAAAATAATTTCACAAAAACATTTCATTTCTTAAATCCAGGTCACTTTAAAACCAATGTTCAAATATTTAAAACTAAAGAAGACAAGACAATGCGAGAGGAAACTAGTTTTAGTGGGTGACTTGAAAATATGGTTGCCAGCCATATTTCAATAACTTCACTTTCAAAGATAGTGTTATAGGTAATATCCCTAGCTCAACATGGCTTTCCAGGCCCTGCACGCTCACTGAGACCATTAACCAAAGTCTCTTTTCATTTCCCCTAATCATCATTATACCATGAAAACCAAAGGACTCTAAAAGGTCTCGACTTCCCCAAGAGACCTGAATCCCATTTTGAGGTGTGGTGATCTTCCACACAACTCATAACCGAAATTTCTTGTCCTGAAAATCCTAACTCTAGACAATCCTGACTGTTCCCCAAATAACATGACCCAAAGAGTGTGAACCTCCTCTGATACCATTTTGTCACCAACCGTGTCAGGTCTCCATCCGACCGGGTCTGTGGCAAGGCCCGTAGGGCTTTCCCCATCCCCACGGGCTAGCAAAAGTTCCCAGGTATCAATTATCTTGGTTTGGGAATGATTTACCTGAATATGTATACATAAAACACCAAAAATATTTGATAAGATGAATCTGAAAAATTCATACCAACAAGGTTTATACAAAAATCCAGAACTGAATACATAAGTTAAAATAAAATACAAAAGGTACAAAGACAAAATAAAAAATCAAAAAAATATCCCAATGGACTCCACATGACAAGGGGTCATCACCCCCATGTCGTGCCCACAACTCCGCCCCAATGAATGGGACTAACACCCTGAACCGCGATCACCCATAGCCTTTCCTTTACCTGAGTCAAACATAACCAAGTCTACTTAACCCCTAGGGGTGTAAGTAGGGAGTGAAAATGAGCCCAATAAGATACCACTCAATGATTCCAAATATCATTCAATACAATTTGAGAAAGTAAGCAGTTTTAATACGCAATGAAAAGTAGTGATAAAATCTATGAAATGCAACTTTCAATTAAAAACTTTTTTCAAGATAACATTTTAAAAAATGTTCACACATTTAAATAGACATGTTATCTACTGTAAATTACTTTCAAAAACACCCAAATACAATAGAAAATACCACAAACACAATGAGAAAAAAAATCGAGAACACCTCTAGGCACTAGATAGTCTCGGGCCCCATGTACCTCATACCTCGGTGTAAAGTAACCATAATAAAATCCCTTCTTGTGCACAATCCACTAGTATAGAACATACCCATAACCTAGTGGTCCCAAATAATAATCCACATAGTTTATTTAGATTTGTCATTATCCAAATTCTAGGTGAAACATGGAAAAAACCCATACACCCCCTAGTCGTACTAGTACACATCAGCCCCACCTAGGTACTCGGGCTTCCCCCTTTGTGCTCAAACAACTTCAGCATTCCACATGCATCCATTTTCATATAAAAACACTAATAATAGTCACTTACAAACAATACAGTAGATATAAACACTTTATAACATTTAAAAACCAAAACAAAACACTTTTAATTTCCATAAATCAATTTCTTAAAAACACGCATTGTTTTGCACCCAAAACTCCATAAAAACCCCATGTTTCACAATATATGTACACCTATAAGTTACTAAAACATAAAATTCTTCCCTATACATTTCAATGAAACCAAAAAATAATTTTAGGGCAGCCCCATGTGAACTAAGAAATGTAATCTTTGTAAAACTTCAATTTTTAAACAAACATGACACTTAAAGTTCACAAGTTCCAGAACACCATTAAATCCAAATTTTTCAGCAACAAAAAAAGGGATAAAAATTCAAAACAGTATTTTAATCCCTAATACAGCCTAATAAAAAAATATATGTAGTGATAGGGTATCCCCAAAAGAACTAATAAAAGACTTCAATGAAAACCCCCCAATTTCACCTAAAATTGGCATTAAAAATTTAGTTGCATTACAAAAACCACTATACCTTTTTTTAAGAAACCATAAAATTGAATTTACATGAAAATATCATAAAAATAGCTAGTCAATTCACAAGGATTGCATGCATACATAATCACCTACCAAATTAGTTAAAACCTTGAATCCATTGTGAGAAAATCAAATCACACCACCGCCGCACAAAGAGGGACCTAGATAAAACCTAAAACCAACATAAAAGACCAAGAAACCCCAGGGATAAACCCTATGTTCAAAAACCTACTATCTGTTCATTTAACACTTCAAAGAAAAGGGAACAAAACCCCCCAACAAATAGAATAAAACCCTGAGTGATTTTAAAGGGGAATGAAATGGACTAACATACTTGGGAAATCTTGATGAATCTCCCCAAAACCCTAGTATTTAAATTGAAAACTGCTACAATTCAGGGGTTGTTCTAAAAAGAATGACGAGGTCATTTTGGAACTGGAATGGTGGGAAAAGGGTAAGAATTGAGAGTGTTATGATGGAATGAACATACCTCCTTAAATCATCCTGATTTTCAAAACCTTAAGATTTTCAGCACTCAATCGCGATGAAGAAGAGATCCAAAGAGGAGTGAGAGAGGCTGGGAGCACGGTGGGGTTTGATGGGCGTGTTTTAGGCTTGGAATCACTGAAAAATCCTTACTATTGACAATGTTATTAATTAATCAGTTTTTATTTTTAAAACTAGAATTGGGCATTCGGGCAAGCCCAATCTCTTAAATAAAAACCAATATACACATTGGTTGTGGATTTATAAGGGCTCCAAACTACAATGGCGGTGTTAGTATGTCAGGGGAGACCATTTTGGAGTAATAATGGGTGAATAATATTAAAAAATGAAAATTTTATAAGTGAAACGAAATTTAATTTTAAATCTGGAATTGGGCTCACGGTTTGGCCCAATTCACAAAAACTCACCCCTTCCATCATAAAAGCTTGTGAAACCCCAAAAACAAATCATAAATGGAAATTAAAAGAAATTTAACTTTAAAATAGGTCATGTATGTGGCAACCACTACTGAAAACCTTAAAATTTTCATCCCTCTATAAGGGTGACCCTCCACCTCAGATATAACCACTAGGGAACCCTCTAGAATGAAGAGCCTCCATTTTGGTTTACCACTTGGAAAATAACACAAATTTTTGATCCACTATGGATACCCTGCAATTGAGAAACCCTCTTTGTGGGAGACCCTCCACTGGTACGACACTCCACTAGGGATACTCTCCACTATTCCAACCATCCACAGAGAAGATCACACTCATAGGGCCACCAATTTAGGTGAGTCTTCACCCAGTTTTCTTATGGGGTGAAAAATTTGGGTACATAGAATCATATTGGGTAGATCCTTTCCCAATCCCTTTATGAGGAAGAACTAGGATGAAGCATCACCCTTTATCATAATCTTCTGTTAATGTTAAGAAATATCATTCTCTATCTCTCACTATAGCTATGAAATGTATCTATGTTCTCAATAGAGAGAATCACCATAACTTATCCACCACTAGGATTACCCTCATGTTATACCTCATTGGGGATAAAAACCTTATATAGGTCTCACTCTATATAGGAAACCATGTTATCCCTCTATTAGAATAATAAAAATTTCACATAAGACTCAAACAATTTCACCAATAAAAACCAAATAAACTTATATGAAATGTACACCACTAGGTTCCCATGTTTGTTTTGTTATGATACTCTTATTGGAACCCAAAACACAGATCCACCCAACCATCATTCATGGGTGTACAAAATATTGTCCACCATTATTTTTCATAATCCCCATATGCATTCATATTTGTTAACTCTATAGGTGAAATTACATTTTTTATTAATAATGCGCTCTAAGTACTTACAAATAAAACGTATTACCATATTTACAAAAGTAATTTTTTATGCTACCTATATAAAGGTGGAATGCATTTGTAATCCCATCATTATCACCATAAGTGGATACATTCTTCTAGACTTTCATATGTGGGCCTCCATTATTTGTTAAGCCTCAACATATGAGTAATCCATAGTCATTCACCAATTTAATCTCTTTTTACAAAAATAAGAGTCCCACTAGGTCCACTCATTTTTATACCCCATGTAATCAGTTATTGTGAGATCCTCTGAAATACGACTTATCTTATACATTTTATTCCTCATATATATAATGGTGCATGCATGGATTGTGTTTTAGTTACTATATTCATTAATAATAACTGTGTTTTATCATATTTATTTCCATTAAGTAAATGATTAATAAATCTACACTATATATCACACATCTTCACCACATGAATGTAAACTATATAAACCAGTCCTCACATATGGCCTTAAAATATGTCCCTCGAACTATGTTTTATTCAATTCGTTGTCTTTATTATATAAAGGATACCTCATTGAGTTTTATACCCATGAAACCTAATATATATCAATAGCCTCTTCTTATATGTATTCCCTGATCCATATATCCTTCACCTACATCACTTACCTTGTCAGTTACATCATGGATTCTCATGTGTAGGCCCCTATCAGACTCCTTTTGTTGAATCATTCATGAAACTATAGTCCCATAAAGAAATCGCATTCATCATTACTACACAGTATCTAGTCACTACACCATTCATCTCATAGGAAACTCTAAAGGGTACACAATATGTAATACTCTATTGGCATCCAATTGACATACACTTCACCACATTGGTATCCCATATATATATATTATATTTGGTGTATTCCCCATTATTATATATATTCATTTATGTTATGATACAATGAATACAATATGATGTGTATAGGGTCAACCAATCATTACATTAGGGTGATCCAGCGTTTTTCAATACCAACATTACCTAAGTGATGATCCATGGACCCCTATGTAACAGGTATAAGATAACATGTTTTGAATTAGCAAAAGGTGAATAACATTTCTCTTATAATAAGACTGCGATTTATCTAGTGATGATCTATGTATAGATTTGATGAACATATAAGGATTCCTTTAGAGAGGATTTAGGCTTTCCTCTAGTGATGAGCTGTGGTGGACCCATAATTCCTCATGTGGCATAACTGATATTCAATAATGACTTGATATAAATGCCATAAAATAATCCTACTTCTAAATATATTCCCCAAACATAAACTATTCTGTCATGTTACTACCACTCATGAATACCTATAAACGATTGTTCATGTGTAAGTCCCACATCACCCACAATGAGGCATGTATCACGTAGTCTTTGTTTTATCATGATGTTAAACTACATAGTTTGTCTCCAAATATTGAATCCTAAAAGGTATGGTATGTCCCATTTAGCTACAATAAACAACTTCGTTTATAATTCCATATAGGGATATATGTTGGAATCCCACTCATGGTCCCAATCTCATCTCTATAATACAAACCACCTCACATAAAGATGATAAACACTATATTTCTCATAGATTTGGATTAATGAAAATGGATCATAACCTAATATGAAAATAATGTAGAATAATAAATTCTAGGAAATTTCACATAATAAAAATGGGTTTCCTTATTTCATTAGAACATGGGTAACTTATCAATAAATGGGATTTAGGGTGGATTCATTTACATATCTAAAATCTATTAGAGGGTCTCGAATGAAGAATATATATGTCTCGTAGTGTAAAAGTGAGTGTGAACTCACATACTATAAACCATCATGAAATCTAAATCACCCCTTGTAAAGAAGACATAGTAACGACATAACAAATGAAAGTATTTTGACAACCCCATTAACGTAGATTCATCATGGATGATAGATCCATCAGAGTCTCCAATTTAAATTTTATAAAAAACAATAAAATTGATATTTTAAATGAAATAATCCATCACAAATGTTTGATGGTTTTCATGTAATTGATAACACATGCTTAATAATAGTATTGTTAATAAAGATATTCTTTTGGATAAAATTAATTTTTATCGTTTAAAAAATAAAATTATAAATCTTTAATGAATTGTTATAAAAAATAATTGTTATTATGATATCATAACATGAAAAAATGTTTTTGAATTTGAAAATTGACCTTGAAAATTTTAAATTAATGGTATTTGAAAAATAACTACTTCATTTAAAGATGAAATGGAATAATAAAACACCATAAATAATTTACAAAGTTAAATATTTTCATAGAAAAAACATCCAAATAATCCATTTAAATAATTGTGTGTACCTAAACTGGTGACACATCCATCAAATATTATTTCACCAACATGAACTCCCCCAATTAATAATAGTGGATAATCCTGAATGCTAATGAATTTAAATAATTAGAAATATAAAAATAGAAATATATTAAAATAAAAAAAACAGACAATGTATTTATCATTATAATGAAAAATCAGAAGAAAGTGGCAATGCATTGTTTTCTAACCTTGAGTGAGTGAAACCACACTATATAATTAATTTTCCTTCATGATATAGTATTTTAACTCTCTTTTTTACCCTATATTAGGTGATTTTGTTTGTTTTGATTACTTTCAATAATGTAAGCATTTTGTGACCTCATATTGAAAAACAATTTTTTCTCCAAAATGATTCTTAAGAAACACATCAATCATGGACATGCTAACAATTAAACATTCATTTAGTCCCATGTATATAGAAACATTTGTTTTGAAAAAATTTCATTATTATAATATTAAAAAATCTATAACTTCTCATTATCTCATCAATGAAGGTCCACAAAATTCCATAATGATTCTTATACACTCTCATTCAATTAATGTTCTAGAATCTCTCAGTATAAAATTTAAAATCATATTATATATGTTAAATTTATTCAATATTTAATTATTTTTTCAATTTAACATTATGACATACTTGGTCAATAAAAATTAATTGGGGATTAATCTAAAGAATGTGAAGTGTAATGAGATATATTATATAATGAAAATTATAATTTGTAGTCTTAGTCATACTAAAACCTCTCGACCATCTCCCAAATTAATCAACAATGAAATAATAAATCAAACCATGTGAACGGGAATGAAAAATACCCAAATCAAACACACCTATAACAATAATATTATAAAAATATTGTCTTAAATTAACAAAAATATAGAAACCAATACCCTTTTGATAACTTCAAAGGATTACATTAAGGTCCACATCAATCAGTAAAGGACGAATACTCTCTATCCAACCATGTTATATCAATTTCATAGATGTGGAATATTATCATTTGGTAATCCATATATTAATACAATACAGTGCCTATGTAAAACACAGGTTGTTTGTTACCCTAATGTTAATTGGATTTTAAGAGTATTTTTTCACTACCACATCTATATATGACACATGAAAAATAAATGGTATCTAGTATATCCATTCTAAAAAATATAAAAAATTTCAGAAAAAACATTATGTATTAAAATATGTAAATCTATTTTAATATTAAGAATCAGTTCTAAAAAACATTCAATGGTGGTGCATTAGTCTCTACAATTAGTGAAAAAACTACTCTTGATTTTTTGTTGTGTTTTTTATGATATACATCCACAATATATTTTCAACTATTAACCTCCAAAAAATAATTTTTAAATTTACTTACCACTTAGTATAGCTCTTTAATACAATATCATGCTAGTATTTCATATTCATATGGATTATTGCATCTATTTTTATATCATTTTTATATAATTTACTTTGTCAGTAAATTTATTTATTTAATTTATAGTACACTTTCCTTGGAAGAAATTTTTTTCAAAAGTCATATTTATTACACAATCATCTGTAATTATAATAAATAATATCAATAATTATCATATTTCCTCATTCAATAAAAAATTTCATTTTCTTATCAAAAGTTTTCCATTTATTTAATTTTTTATACTTTACACATAATATATTCATTTTATATAATATATTATTCTACCTCATAGATCATATACTACTCATATCAATGACTGAAGAAATACTAGTGAAATACATATAACCCTATGAAATATAAACAAATATTATATACCCCCATATCATCAAAATTAATTTCTCTAGACATGTAAAATAAGTCCAAACATTACAATATCAATTTTTTAAAATTAAATTTATCTTAAATTAACATATGAATCATCATATACTATATCTTCTTATTTGATTCAACATTAAATTTTTATTCCTAAATACCTAAAAATAATAAAAAAATTAAAGTAAATATTCTAATTGTTCTATAATATGGGTTTCAATCCATTAATTCATCCAACCAATATCACTAAGTATAGATCAATATATATAGGATTTTTTCATAGTTTATGTCCTAATTTCTACATTATATATGGTAAACAAAATTTCTAATCAACATATTAATTTTTAACTATGTTGTTAGTTGTGAAACCAAATATATAATAAAATAATACAACAAATGATTAATGTGGTCAAAACCCACATACCTATTAGATTTAAATTTAATAATAAATTTATTACCTATTGTCTTATAGAAATTAAAAACATATAATATAAAAGGTAATTCATTAAGAATAATAATTTTTATTAAAACATTTTATTTTCTAGTTAGTAAAGTTGATAATTACATAATAAGACAAATCCTAGTAGTGTAATATCATAATTTATGATATATAATGTATTTTTGAAAAGGTAAATATTTTAAACATGTTAAATCCAATATTCTCAATTCATTAATTAAATATATTATCAATTAAATTATTTATATTGTTTTTATTTTTTTCATATATTTTTATAAAATATTATAAATTTTCTAAAAGATAAATAGAATCATTAATGAATTTGGTAAAAGAAGAAAATTTCTTATACCATAAATTTAAAATATTTTAATCTATTTCTGGATTCTCCCATAGAGTCAGATACATCCATGAAACTTATTTTCCAACATAAAATATATTATCTATTTAAGGGATATTTCAGGTCATTACCACAAATATCCTTACTATAAGAATATAATTTTTTTTATTCTCAATCCACCTAAAATTTTATTTCATATTTATCTAAAAATTTCATCATGTAACATATTATTTATATTTTATAATTATATATTCCACCAATAATGAGTTTTTATGTTTCATTTAACATTAAAATATAATTAAGCTCTATAAATAAAACCGATTCTTTTTTTAAATCAAACTTCATTAAAAATTAATTCCTTCAACAAAAATATTTCATATTTTTAACCTATTGAATTTTATTAAAATATTTATTTTTGAATAAATAAATGTTTTCAATATTTTGTGTGACAAAAAGCAACAAAATTAGGTTTAATTACATTCCACACTGAGTTTAGACTACGTTTCATTGAACATTGAGATTAAACAAAATGTTTCATACTATTAAAACATATTATATAAATGATTGTATGCACCTTTTTAATAGATGTTCGGTATGAAGAAGAAAAACTAAATTATCGGAATATTTTTTCTATACATTTTCATAAAAACAAATATTTGGTATAGAATAATTATAATATAAAATTAAAACATTTAGAATATAAGGGGAATTTTTATCTAAAAAACTATTTTTAAGCACAAAAACATATTTTCTCCAAATGAATATAAAATTTAAATTTTGGTGAATTATATTAATTAAATTTATATATTATATATTCAATAAAAGTATGAAAAATCATATTTTTTGTTTTCTATACAATATATAAGAATACATCCAATTTTTCCCTTTAAAATTTTAATTTTTATAAAAATAAATTTTCTCTCCTATTGCGTACATGTTTTAAAAATATAATATGAAAACAATAGAAAATGTATTTTAAAAAATATATTTAATTTATAAAATAATCCATTAAAATTTATCAAAGGGTGATTTTTTTAAATTTCATGAGAAGATGATTTTTAAGGAATATAAATATTATTTCTTTTAATAAGAATTTTCAATTCTTTTAAAGAGTATAAAAACATAGATTTTTTATTTTTTTAAAGTAATATTATTCAAATTATATATATTTATTCATTCTATGGAATTTGATTTTTTATATTAAATATTTACATAAATACTTTTAAAAAAATTCAAATTATTTTCTTTGAATCCCCACTTCCTCACCGCATCTGCAGGGTTAATTTAATGTTAAATTTCGGAACCTATATCAATTAAATTTATAAAAATTAATTCCTTATTTGGAATAATTGGAAATTTTTAATATAAATGTTTCAACTTTTTATAGCATAATTAATAGTTGTAATGGTATAAAATATTTGTTATCATTAAGGTAAATATAGGTTTATCAATGATTAAACTTATCTTATAGGTATTAATAATGATCCAAATCATTATCAATACCCATTTTTTTGAAATATTAAACCATATATATTATAGGTCTTACGACCCATTTTTTATCCCTATGGAATGTGATGGAATTGTATACATCTTTTTCTTTTCAAAAATTGGCACTCATATCACTTATATATGTTTGGACCCACTCATATCCTTTAAACACTTTAAAACCCCATTATTTTGGGACTCTCTTGAACAAATAACTTCATTAATTTCCTCCTATCATATTAAAATCCATTTTTTTGGCATGAATCCATCATAATAAGGATATTGGTGGAAAACTAGGAAGGTTACTCAAAGAAGATGGAATGTTATTCAATTATAATTTTTATTTTATTTTTTCCATAATATAAATAAATTATCATCAAACAATTATAATATAATAAAATTAGCATACCTATATATTTATATTTTTAAATTTTTATCTAATTTCTGAAAACCATCTATGTGTTGATCAAATGGGTTATAAAATCATCATTCTTCTGTATGATGGATTACATCCCTGCGAACAAATGTCATTCAATTTTCCATGAATACCTCAAACAAATAAATAAATTGATTGATCAAATTTTATATATTATAATTATGATATTATTATTATAAATATAATTATAATATCATATATGATATGATTATTTCTATTCTTTGTGAATTAAATGATGTTATTCATGTGTATGACAGATTACCACCTTGTGAAGCGATGTGCTTCATTCATGATTAATATAAAATAAAATAAAGATGTATTTAATGAAAATAAGATACATTCATATATATATGACATAAAAATGATTCCATAATGTTATTATATTATTTACCATTCATTCATTTAATCCATTGAGAAAAATCAATATAGCATTAATGCGTATGTACAGTCTACCAGCTCTACGAATGTTGTATTTTATTTTCTATTTCAAACACATATATATTAATATAAAAAATTATAATGAATTTATAAAATATTTATTTTATGGTAGATATTATATGTATATTTTTCAATGATCAATGTTATATTTCCATAAATAAGAAATCAAAACATACACACACAAAAAGTCGTTTTTGCTTAAAATATGACTTCAAAATGGAATTGTTAATAAATGAATAGAAAAAGGTCATAATTAAATCATATATTATATGATGTATAATAATTTTTTTCTAAAATATAATTATAATAAATATATATTTATCACATGGGGTTATAACATGTACTTTTCATGTCGATACTGATGGTGAAAGATTTTTTGTCTCATTATTTTCTTATGTGACAGAAATGCCATATAAAACATATATTTAATATTTTCATAGTGTGTACACATCCTATGAAGATATAATATAATTTTTATAATTAAAATTATATGTATTTATATGTTCATTTTTTATATATCATTTATGGGGCTTTCTATTCATTATTAACAAATTGGTAAAAGTTTTATGTTATTATTTAACAATTTATTTGAATTTTTTATGCCTATAATTACAATCATTATATATTATGATCTATCTGTACATAAAAAAATTAATTTTACTATTAAATGGTTATTTCAGAAAAATAAAATTTTCCATTTCATTTTCCTATATTTATGTACTCAATATATCAGAATAATGTTCTTTGGAAAAATTGAATTTTCAGTAGAAAACAATTTTACTTAAAAATCCATATTTTCTAAAAAACCTCAAAAATGATTTAAATATTATATAAATTATTTCTTGATGAAAATTTTAATCATTGATTAATTATAAAAAATTATTTTAAAGGAATCTATGTTTTTTATTTCAAGAAATCCATGTTTTTATTTTACCACAAATGTGAAGGAAATATTTTCTTCAACATGAATAGATGGAATGGAATTTCCCTGTGTAAAGACAATTATTTCATTTGAAGCATAATTTATATGTTTTTATTTTTATTTTAAAATAAATGTTCTTTAAAAACTATTTAATTTTTAAAAACATTACAAATGGAAAGGATAATTTCCCTCTGAAAATGTTTTATATGATTTTTAAATATCCCTTTATAATTTGTGAATTTTATTTTCAGTGAAGTTGATTTATAAAATGTTTTATGAATTTTAGGTTTGAAAATATTATTTTTAATGAAATGGTATCCTCATAAAAAATGTTCCATGTGATATTTAAAAATAATTTTTATTATATATGAAAACCTTCAATGTTACTTATGCTTTACTAAGGGATACTATCCAAGGATTCCCTTCATATAAATTCTCTAGCTGGTTTATGTTTATGTTAATAATATATTTATGAGAACCATTTCTCTTCCATAGGTAACACCTTAATAAAATATTTATTAAAAAATTTATTTTCAAGGGTTATGATATTATGAAATGATTAAAATATTATGAAACTGATCTCCTTTCCAGAGGTTATGATATGGTGAAATGTTTATAAATCCCATTTCATTTCATAGGTTATGTTATGATGAATATTTTATAATCTTTTGGCCCACATAGATATAATATATATTATGAGACTAGTGGTACCTATATATACATAAAATTTATTCTTGAAGTCTTTATATCTCATGAGTTAATAATTGGAAACAAGTCGATGGGCCAGATCTAATATGGGAAACATGTGAGTCATAATCCACTATGTGAAATATGTGCATCCAGGTCTAAAATGGAAAACAAGTGTTGAACCCTCATCCACTGTGTTGATGGTATTAGTTTTTATACATTACATATGAAATGGTTTATGAATATTCATTATATATAACCACTTTTATTACATGATATTATGTTTTATGATTTATTTATGATGATTTATCACCTATGTGGACCATGTTTTCTAAAATTAAAAAATTTAGGCCATTACTCATGATTATAAAATCTTATTAGATAGTTGTGAACATAATTAGATATATTCATGACCACATTAACTTATTCTTATCTTATCCTTTTACATGATCATAGATTGATATCTATTATGTTTACCCATACTAAGCATTTGAGCTCAACTTTTCTTTTGTTTCCTTCCCTGAGTTGGGAAGAAAGGTTCACATCGGGTATTCGTAAAAGGAGTAATATATAAGAATGTATTATTGGGAGATTTTGATTTTATTAAACTATATAATAATATTTTGTTTCTATACACCAAATGAACTAAAGAATTACATTGCTCATGTGTCTGTTTAGGAATTGTATTGACTATTCATCTAAATAAATTTGAATCTTTTGAATTAAAAACATGGTTCATTGTAGTTTGTATTAGAATAATTTTTTCTTACTATTTGAGTTTTTTATTAAAAAAACTATTGATATAGCTATGTATATTTAAAGGTATTTTTCTATAGATATATATAAATATATGTCTAATGAAAATTAAAAGTATAATAGAACATACTTGATTTTTTTTGGAGATATAGAAATGGGTTTCAATGAAATTACATCCTTGTGTAGATTATAAAAGTGGATGTGGCTCTATCACATAGGTACCTCAGGGTATTATCAATGAAAATGGAACTTCGATCTTTTATTGATCTTCACCTGGTGCACTACAATGGGACTTTCAACACATATTATTTGAAAATCCATGGGGATATGAATTGGAAATTCAAAAACTCGTTATAAACAATAATAAATGATTAAATTAATGACAATTAATAACCAAGGTTGATTTTAAAGAAACATATATTAAAAATATTTTTCTAGGATTTAGACTTCCTATGATTGATATTTCATTAATATCTTGTTTTCTTATATTAATATTTTAACTCACAATATGATTTTTTGATTTAGTAAATTGGTGTAACCTAAATTAATCATGTTAAAACATAATATTATTAAAAAATAGTGATTATGAGAAAAAAATTGGATGATGGTTTGAAAGAATTGTATGTTTATTTTGTCTAATCAATTATTGTGATATATGATCAACAACTTTAAAATCAGTGTTAATCATAACAAATAAAATAATATGGATGTGGAATTTTATGAATTTTAATGAGGTAATGAACATAATGGAAATATGATTCATCTTCCTACATGTTAAAAATAATATATATTTCTTCTTAGGTTGAGGGGGATGAAGAATAGCAACTGGAATTCGATGTTGTGGCCTTCTTTAGATGGAGCTTCCGTCTACAAAACATGATTTGGACAACTAAACAGGACTTTGGTTTTCCCTTAATCCAACATATGAATAAGGTTGGAGTGGAACTTGGTAGAATATCTCAAATGGAGGGTAAAAATTAATCTATCTAGCAAATATTGCTATAAAGTGAAATTTATCAAGGATTTCAAGGTCTTATGTGTGTGGAACATGGGAATTATCTAATTCAATTCCCTAACTTATAAATTAACATGATTAACATAGAATTAAATATTATATGAATGTTTTTAATGTGTAAGGATTAAATTATTTATATATTTGGATTAATTAATTATATTGTAGAAGTATATTACTATTGGAATTTATGTTATAAGAAACATGAAATATCTAATGATTTCATTATTTTTTTGAAGCTTGTGTGTAATCATGTATGATTAACTCAATATTTATGGTTTCCATCACAAGATTATTAATTTCACAATGGTCATATGTTCAATGTATTTAAAACAAAATTTTATTTTTTATATGATGTGATTTTATCATGATATAGGATATTTTGATAGAAAAAATGGTAAAATCACATTTTTTTCTGAGGAGGAATTACATTTTATGGACATATGATAAATGGTATTGGTATCCATTATTATTTAACTAACTGAATATTTTAAATTAGTTATGGATTATTGCAATTTTATATTATTTTTTAATAATGTTTTTGAAAGAGGATAAACCACCTTTCGTATGAAAGCATGTTTCCTCCTGTATGTCCATGGGGATTGAACCCACAACCATAGGACGAAAATCGTATAACACCTACCACTGAACCATATGAATGATTATTTATTGTGGGAAAATATAACGTGGGATATTTTTCTGTATTTTTCATGATGCATTTTATTTCAGTAATCAAGGTTAAGTGGAAAAAAATAATTTTTATATATATATATTATTCATATAAGAAAACAAATGGAATAACATCACTGTCGGTTTTGTCATCAGACTCCAAAAAACATCTAAAGACAATATTGGTAAATGGGTTATATTTGATCTCTATATAAACGAATTTCAATGTATCCCTATCGAAGAAAATTTATATTTTGATAATATCTTCTGTATAAACATTATGTAAGTGTTAAGGGCTTCATGAAGTACAATATATTATAATATATAATTAGGATACAGTGTTTACCAAAATTGTTTGGTTAAGTATTCTACATGATCTTGATATGAGGAAGAGTTGTATCATTATACATTATCCCTGTTTATATAGTAAGTCTAGGAGAATAATTCATTCCCTATAAGAAATACTATGACTAGGTTTTATAGATTATAATGGAAGTATTTAGTGACATAATCCATTTGTTTAGTTTTCATAAACAATATCATCAAATCAAAAATTAATATGGGTTTTTTGGAATCTAGATAATGAAATATGTTTAAAACACAAATGTACTAGAATAAAGATACAAAAATAAATAAATTTGTAGTAATGAAATAGGATGAAATAAAAGTGAAAATTAAAGACATTTAGTAACATGTATTTATAGAATAATGTTTATAGAAATTTTATGTTGATAATCATAAACATTATATAGAAATTGAGGTTGGTGATAAGGTCTTTCTCTCAATTACTTCTTTGATAAAATAAGGGAAAATTAAGTAATATTACTATTGGTTGCTTTGAAATATTTTATCATTTCATCAATGTAGTTCACTACATTTTACATTAACTGAATCTCTCCTACGATCATGATGTGTTCCATATGTTTCTCTTCAGTATGTACATACCTTATCCATAATACACAATGAACTCATTATTCACATAGGTGTAGCATGATAATTCTTATGAGAAATAATTAGTAGATACTTTGGATAATAATTCAAAATTTTAGAGAATCATAACTAGTCATAGTTTCAATGTTTTATAGTGAAATCAAAAGCTTGAGGAAGTCGTATGGGATCTTTAGCATTTGATAAGGTAGATGTGTCCTTATTTCTTATGACGAGAGTGATAAATTTTGATAAATAAATTCAATTTATGGTCGGTAGAATGTAACAACCTATGATATTTTGAATTATATTTTTTTCAAAGGAATTTATCATTTCTGAATTTTTTTTATTACACGAGACACCAATTTTACCTTTTGTTTCATAAAACACTATGTTTATCCTACAGAACAGGAAACATAAGGTTTAAACGAAACATGGAATGCTATTAAAATATTGTTATTTAATATGATAGTCATGACATAGCAGTTATAATAAAGAGTACGAATAAGATTAACTAAATAAAAAAAATATTTTTTCTACACATACATATGAAATTAATTCTTCAATTTACAATTAATTATAAAATAAAATGAAAAATATTTGATAATAAAGGAAATATTCTTCTGAAAAACTATTTTTATGAACATAAATGGATTTTACTTAAATGAATAAACTAAATATAATGGTGAATTATTTTATTGAAATATATAAATATATATTATTTTTTCACATGATTAACAATCTTCTTATGTTTTTTTAGAAAATATATAATAATATGTCCAATATTATGCATAAATAATTATATTTAGAAAAACATAATTTTTTGTTTTTTCTAACTTATTTTGAAATAAATTTTTTAATATTTTATAACCAATATTTGAATAGATATTTATAATATTTTTAATTATAATTTAAAAATTGTCTTAAAGAAAAATTGTACTTAATTTTTTAGATGATAAAAATATAGATGATAAGTGAAAATACAAGTTTTTTAACAATAATCTATTATCATAAATATTTTAGAAAAATAAAATTATTTTACGATTGTTTAAAGATAAAAAATATTTCAATTATATTTATATATTATTCCAATTTTGATGATTTTATTTATTTTGAAATTTAGTATTTATGTAAAAAAAATTAATTGTTTTATCATTTTCTCTCTAAAAACTCACTTTCTCCTCTTTCATGTATGGTTAATTTTGAAATGAAAAAAAAATTGATTGGAATTTGTAAAAATGAATTACTTATATGTAATAAGGGTAAAATATATTATCCAATATATCCAACATAATTTTTCAGGATATTGAATAGTAACAATACAAAAAATTAATTATTGCGGTTAAGGGAAACTTGGTTTTATTGGGGTTAAAATAAAAAGATAAGGGTTTAATGTGAAAATAGAAATTTCCAAAACCCAATTGGGTTAAAATTTATATGCCACAAGCATTTTGGTTTCCATAATTTATTTTTTTCTTATTTCATATGAGAAATGTATCATCACATTTTTCATTTCAATATTTACACATTTTTCAATCACCACACATATAAAATGCCGCCCCATATCATCTCCACTTCATTCATTAAAACCCCATTTTTTCATCCAATACCTACCAAAATAACTTAATTAATAGCCAAAAATTATCCTATAATCCTATTTTGGGCTGAAATTTATCTTATGAAGGATTTATGAGTAAACATAATGATGTTGCACAAATAATATGTAATGTTATTCAAAAATCATTTTTATATTATTTTTTCTTACACTTCCCTAAAATTTTATTAAAGCATAATGATTTAATTAAACATATATATTACATATAATTATATGTTTTTATGTTAATTTCATGTTCCATAAAAATCTCCACTTTCATCAAATAGGATACACAATCATCATTCATGTGTGTGGAGGACTACGGCCTCAAGAAAGTATACCATTGGTTTTTAAATTACCACCTATCACATATGAATATATTATGTATTATTTGATTAATAATTATATTTTTGTTTTTTATAATTCTATGATTATTATATTTTTACACACCTTCTAATTTCCTATTAAATTGGAATATAATAATATCACTCGTGTGTTTAGAAGACGATATCCTGGTGAAGTGGTTTGATTCCTTCATGATTTACATGGATGATAATAAAGTTGTATTTAATGAAAATAGGTTATATATATGGCCTAAAATTACATTTTAATTCTAATACATAATTTACTATTATTTTTTTCAGTCCATTTAGAAAACAAAATTAATATTCATGCGTACGTATGACCAATCGTCTTCTAAAATAGTGTAATTTATATACTATATATAACTATTATGGATTATAAAAAAATAGAAAATGGATATATTTTATATTTATAACAAGGTTAATTTTTTTAATAATATTTTACCATGATCAATATAATGTTACCAATAATAAAAAATAAAAAAATACATGATAAAATGAATACGATTATGGCCTCAAACATGATTTTAACAAAGAATTATTAATAAATGGGTAATAAAAGGTCATAAGTAAATAATATATGATATAATAAATATAATTATGAATCTACAATATATTTATTAAAAATATATATTTATTATACATGATTTTTGAATTTTTAGGATGGAATTCCATACTTTTGGTAAGGGTTATTCCTCACTTTTTACATCTACGAGACACATAGAATAATCTATAAGAATTTATTTTATATTGTTTATATATTTCATATAGTTATATTTTTTCGTATTCTACAAACATTTTATGGGATTATAATAATAAATTAATTATCCCTCTTTTCTTGTGACTTATGGTTAAAATTTTCTAATGTTTTAAAATATTTATTATATAATCTCATAATTTATCATCATTCTTGTTGATTATGATTATAATGATTAAATATTATTATTATTCCCTTAGAAGATAATTATACAATCCATTTTTTTCACTTTATGTACTCAATATTTCAATATAAAGTTTTAAATAAAAATCAAATTTTTAGAAGAAAATCATTTATCATTGAAAACCATGTTTTCTAAAAATCATTCATAAACTATTTTCAAAAATATTAAAATGATATTAAAAAAATTACTTATTTTATACTTTTTAATAAAAATAAAATCAATCTCAATTTCATTTTATAAATAATTATTTATGTAATTTTACTATAAATATTAATTGAATCATTATTATATCATTTGTGTTAAGAAGCAATTCTCTCATCTTCATGGCCATTATTTTCTTTTAAGATTCCATTACATGTTTTCATATCTATGTTCAAGGGAAAATAATTTTGAAAATGAATTATGTATAAAAAAATATGTTGAAGAAATGATATTTTCATTAATAAATGTTTTAATTGTTTTTTTATTCATACATTATATGATTCAAGATTAATTTTCATATAAAAGGATTTCCAAAGTGTTCCATGGAGTATAGATTTTAAAAAGATATTTTCAAATAGATATAATTTTTCTCAGGAGGCATTACAAGTGATATTTAAATATCATTTTCTATATAATATTACCTCCTTTCATGCTACTTTTGTTTTACTATGGATATGATTCATTGATACCATTAATGTTTTTTTATAGATGGTTTCTGATTATAAAGATAATATGTTTAAAAAAATGTTTCCCTTCCCTATTTTAAAACATGATAAAATGATTATGAATCCCTCTTGTTTTCATAGGATATGGTATAATGAAATTAGAAAATTATTATGAAACCTATCTTTTCTCCATTGGTTATGAAATGATGAAATGTATATGAAACCCATATTATTTCATGGGTTATGATATTATTAATGTTTTAAAATCATATGGAAATCATATTTACGATTTAAATTATCTCACTTTTTAAAACTATATCTCACCACAATATACTTTAAAATTATTTATGTCTCATGATATGACAGTGGGAAAGAAGTCGATGGAATTGATCTACTATAGGAAAAAGGTGGATCATGACCAGCTTTGAGATACATGTTCGTCATGATCCAGAATGGGAAATAGGTGCTGAGTCTTAATCCATTATGTTGATATTCTTGGTAGATAACCATTAAATATGAAAAATTCATTATTTAATATGGTCCAACACTTTAATAAATAATATAACGGTTCACGGTCAATTTATGATGATTTATCACACTTATAACCTATTATTTTGAAATGTTAATGTTTTATTCCATGACTGATGTTTGTAATATATAATTGGATGAGTATAAAATTCATAATAAATATTCATGATAACACACCTTTAAACTTATCATATGATTTCCTATGATCATATATTGATATATCTTATGTTTACACTTATTTAGCATCTCATACCATCCTTTCTTATGTTTCCTTCCCTAAGATATGTATAATGATTTAGGTAGGGTATGCCTAAGAATCTTACAATGTGGGAATATCTTTATTGGTTAATTTGAAGTTATTTCATGAAATAATTTTATTATGTTTATATTCCACAACAACACTAAACTATTATTGCCCTTGGTAATGTCTTTTTGAAATTTATTGAATTTACATCTAAAAATATGTGATATTTAACTAATAGTAGCCTACATGATTGAAATATTACACAAAAAAGTGCATTTTTTCTTCCATATAAATATTTAATTGTTAATAATAAAGTTTTTTTTAATCTATTAATACTTTTTTGGGTCCCATATATAACTACCAGAACCAAAATACCCTATTTAGACTTATGTGCCATGTATCCTCATACACACCACCCCATACTCAACAATCTCATGAATAGAGTTAAGGGCCTAGAGTGATATCGTAATACTAGACCATAAAAAATAATATCCATTACTGGTAACTAATATATTAAAAATATGTAAAATAAACAACACAAAAAATGGTATTAACAAATTCTACAATGGATTTCATATAACATCACAAAAAAATAATTCATGATCACCTAATGTAGAATGTGACCATTTAAATGATTCACAAGTTAGAAAATAAATAAATTTGAAATGTAATATTTTCATAGAATTTATCTGTTACACATCGATTCCCCAACTACAATCTCCATAGAATCCAGATATATGGCCCTTTTCCTACAATAAATCCTTAATCATGATGTACAAAAAGGCTCCAAGACTCCCTTATATAGTGTCACTATAAACCCATTGGGACAACATCTATTACTCTATAACCTATTTTAAGAAGTATTTGGGACTATATGACATGATATAAAAGAAAATATGTATAGAATAATATTACATATCATATACCAAATGGTTGTGCACTTAGAACGGTATTATGAACCTCGTTTATACAATATCTGATGTCAAGCTGGAAGAATATCATTAGTACTATCAATTGAATTATATCATGATATATATATATATGTCCCTCATTAAGGAAAATACATTAAAACTTTAAATAAAAATTTTCACATTATTTTAAGATAACACCTTCTTGTAACTAATGGTTACATGCTACTTTATAATAATATTCATGTTTTGTAGACCATTATAATATAATTATTCTCATATGAATGGAAACTCCCCATATGTAGGTCACACTGATATATATTGGATAAAAATTTAATAATGAATAAATATATGGTTTGAATTATGACATAATAATAGGCCAAATGTGATGTAATAGATTCTATAAAATTATTCCTTGACTAAATCATTATATCCCTTTGAAAATAATGATGTTGTTAATTTGTTTTATTAATTTAGAAAACTTTTAATCGCCTATCCAAAACATATATTATAGTTAAAGGTTTCTCATTCAATTCATTATAATCAAAATACAATTCGACATCAAAAACATATTATTTTAAGGAATATGGTTTTTTACCTTAATAAATATTTCAATGTAATCCAATTTTGAATAAAAGTGGGAAAAAGTATTGAATGATATGTTTATTAAGATCCACAACATTAGATAATGTATGTGCCTATATAAATCCTAATTAGTTGGGCGTTTCTTGAAATTAAGATAGGTCTATGGGGTTTCTTGAAGGTTTGGGACATAAAATAGAGGAAAAATATCCCAAAAATTACAATTATAATGGTAATTTTATGATTAGATTAATTTAATTATCTAACCGTTTGGGTTGGGGGTGCCTCAGACAGAGCTGACGAATTATCCTTTTCCTGATTGGATGATCGTGAGGGCCTTCCCAGACACTCATGCAATCATGCCTCCCTTGAAATGAGGTTTTCACAAATGATATGATCGGTTATTCCAAATTATGTTGGAGTATATCAAGACATTTAATCTTGATACCATTTTGGAAAATGGGATATGCATGTTTCTCTCTCGATTTTGCTAATTGTGTAACCAATTCTTGCACCTCTTAAATTGTGGGGAAAAAATCGTTATTCCTTACAAATCCTGAAGGTTATTCCTCAAATTTTCACCACCATTTGACCCATACAAGAAGGGTGATGAACTTGGAGCTCTAAACACTTCAATACATGTTTCTCCTTCAATATTACAGCTATTGGATTGTTTCTTACTAAGAATTAATGCTACGGTTAATTCTACAAATATATTTTCTACTATTTTCTTGAATAGGGTTTATTAGTTATTTTATATCCTTTATAATCTCCATACCCTTGTTTTATATTTTTTCTTCATATTTTTATTTTAGACCATTTTAATTAGAATCATGGGTACTGATTTTTGGAGTGGTTATCTAAAAGCATGATGTAAGAGGTGTTAAATCATTTATTGTTTCCTTGATGTTTATATGTGTATGTGGTTTAAACAATTGGTGGTGTCCTTTTGGTTTATACTCACAACCAACTTAGGGAAACATGAAAATTGGGAAACCTAGTAGATTCTTTCTTTTTTATAGTATAGGTTCTGAATATAGACATTGTATTTGGCCTATGCATGGGTGATGGGTTGGATCATGGGATGTTACAACCATGTTTGGTATAAAAACCAGGTTTTTGAATATACATAGTTTTAGTTTTTTGGTTTTTGTATTATTTCTTGACATGTAGAGTTTATATTTCTTCAGTATATAATTGTACGTAAGGGTTTTTTATTGATCATTTATCATATAGTTTCATTTAAAAATTATTAGTATTTGGGTATTTTTTTATATTGTTTATGATATTGTTTTAATTTGATAAGTGGGTATAATATCCCCATTATACTTCTCTATAACTGCATTATTAGTCCGTAGCCCAAGGAATATGGGGAGAAATACCATATTTCATTTATAATATCATCTTGGATAACCACATATAGTGTCTATGTTGTTTGGATATTATAGGAGTTTTTTGATTATTTCATAATATATAGTCTAAAAACATTTTTTATACATTAATAATGAACACCCTTTCCCATAAATTCCAACCCATCCTCTCATCCCATTAAACTAAAAAACCATTTAACATATAGATACTTCCCATTTTCATGTCTAAATTCCTCACATGATATTATTAATATATTAAGGATAAACTACTATGCTTTAGAATCACGCAATCTAGGAAATTTTCTCTCTACTTCTCTTAAATGAAACTGTTTAATTTTATTATTTTCTTTTATTCAAAATTGATCATATTGGAATATTATTTATATACCATGTTTTTAATAAATATGATTTGTAATGAATGTGGCTACTCATTTAATTATTAATAAACCATTCAAAAAAACCCTTATTTATATTTGTTAATATAGATAAATTATATTATGATTTTTACATTAAATTAATTTTTATCGGGAATAACCATCCCCATTTTCACTCAACTTTATTCATCTAGTTATGCCAAACCTCCTTATATATTTGGGAATTCCACGTTTATAACCCAAACTCATTATTCATTTTGATAATATTGATAGAATATATTTATGTTTATAATTGTAAATGGGAATCATAAATTCGTGTACATGATGTGAATGTTAATAGTGGGATGTAAATTATATATCCTTCTAGTGCATTGGTTAAACTACTAATCTCCTAAAATTCCATATATGTTGTATGTAAAATTATCCAAAAAACATTATATTATGATGTTTGGAATTTATACACATCATATAATTATGGTTTCTTGTTTTATATTATTTCCACATTACATATGTTTCCTTGATGTTAAAATATTATATCATGATTTAATTTCTATGTTTATAATTCTCACTATTTTTATGTCACCATGATATGCCACTTGAATAACATGAATTATATTCATCGTGTAATAATTTGATAACTATATACAGGTCTTTATAAATCACCCAATTCTTATTTATATCCCCATGTTGTACCATGTAATATTACAATATTATTGATATATAAGAGAACATTTTGGTGTTTGTGAATAATTTCATTGTACCCCTTTTTCATGGTATTGTGATATGTATTAAATAATCGAAAGATAGATTTCATATTGACTGTTTCATTTTGTATCTTGTGTGACTATATTTAATAAAGCATGAAATAAAGATGACAAAAAATACGGTTTTTAGAATATGTGAATAAAAATGCCTCCATTGTATTTCTAAAATTCCTTCACCTTTTCTACCATTGATTTTGGTATCCTTTCAAGGGATATTTGGGGATCCATCTACAATAGAAGGAGGTTTATTTCCTCTATCCCATTATTCATTTATTTTATATAATAAACTAGTTAAATGAAATTATTTTTCCTTTTTTCTTTATTGCTAAATAGGAATACATATAATATGTATTCCATTCACCCTTCTTTATATTTAGGGATGTGTTTTCTGGTTTTTTGGAGTGGAAAATTGTGTTTATGACCTAAATTTATAATTTTAGGTTTCATATTCATCATCAAATATGGTTCCCATATTAGTTTTTTGAATTCTTTGTTCTTGAGATAGGTAGTTCCATAAAGATTTTACCTGCACATGAAACTTTATTACGTTTAATGAATAGAATTAAATTTTCAAATGATTTCAGAACCATCAATTGATAATATTGGGCATATTCTTTTAATGGGAATATAATTTTGAAAAAATAATGATTGAAATTAAAAATTAAATATATGAAATGATTTTATGTAAAAATAATGTTTTTAATCATGATATTGAAGTGAGAAACTGCATGAGATATGTTATGATATGATGTTGTATTATTTAAACCAAAAATGGATTTATTATCTGATTAGAATAATTTGATGTTAGTTTTGGATATTTTACGGATTGTTTTGAGACATTAATTTTTGAATTTAATATCGGAATGAGAAATTTAAATGATAAAATAATTACACTATATTGATAGAATGAAATAATGTGTGATTATACATATTTTTTTGGTGACCTGGATAATAACAATAAGACTCCACCCCAATTAACGGTATAATGATGAGAATAATATGTAAACAATTATTGGAACAAAATTCCATGATGGGGTGTTAATTTATTCTATTTATATGGATTCATCCATTGGTATTTTTAAAAAAAATTCAAATATATTAATTAACTGGGTATTGTGGGGATCATAATTCAAGGATCATTTAAGGGCCCATGATTTTCATACACAAATATAATTTCATTCTTTATGAATATTAATTATATTTCATTTAAAAAATCCCCACGACCATAATATTTTAATATCTATCGATAGAAGAGAAACTATATACTTTCTTCATGAATGATCTTAAGCATCTCCCAAAAATATCTCCTCCCATGATACTCCTTTTTGAAATACCATACCTAAACCTTTATTAATAAACTTTTGATGCAAACATAATTAATTTTGAGATTAGATGATTTGTAATGGTAATCATTGGATATATCGATCTATTATCATATAAAATTATAATATAATTATAAGGATATGTGGGCATGATCTTAATTCATTGGGTTTATACCCAAACTATCATTGATTATAAAAATATGTCGAGGCATAAAACATTATCATTTCAGAAAACATATGTTAAAAGAGTGAGAAATCATCACAATAAACTATGAACCATAAAATCATTTTATAAAAATTTTGATCCATAATTAATATAGAAAAGTAATTCCCATATCATGGTTAATTAGGAATACCAAAAATGTAGTTGACTAGAACTCATCACATGTTTCCAATTGTAGATTAGGATACACCTATTTCACATAGTGGATCAGGCCTATAATCATACTTCTCATTGTTATATCATGAGTCACAAAACATTACCCAATGAATTGGAGGGAGGTATTGGTATCACCAATCTCATAACTAAAATAATATATATGTGTCCCACCATATCATAAAAATTTATTATATCATACCATCAAAACATTTGTAATGAAAACTTGGGTAAAAAACACTTCATAAATTCACCATAACATAACCAATGACAAATAAATATTCTTCATAAATATTCCATCAACATAAAAACTAACAATCCACAGAAATAATCATCATGTTATCAATCAATCATATCCCTATTAAATAAAAAGTAACATCTAACGGTGTCATATTATCTAGAAAATCATTTCAAAATATAACATTGATCATTTATTTAGGAAAATAAACTTTCAAATGTGATAAAACTAAAACCCAAAAAATAAAATAACAGAATTGAAATCTATTTATTTTAAAATAAATAAATAAATATTTAAAGTATCATTTAAAAAATAAAGTGTTATTTATGGTGAAAATTTATATTGTTGTTGTAAATTTTTTTAAAAAAATGGAATATATTTAGTAATATAATAATGTGCATTATTTTTAAAATGAGATGATGAATCATTTAAAAAATTCCAAAAAGTTAAAAAATGATAAAAAAATTTAATAAATAAATAAAATTAATAGAAAAAACACTCATTAAATCATTTTCAAAAAATAATTTATGTTGATGAAAAAATATTTTCAATAGAAGAGTAAAATAATGTACATTATCCATTAAAAAATTATTTTGAACTACTAAGAACCTAAAAAGTGGAAAAATAAAGAAAATTTTATATAAACTTGACATACCTACATGAAAATAAATGTAATGGGTTTATTTAGAGATATATAATTGTATTTCATCATCATAATCATAAACCTAAACAATCTTGATAAACAATGTGATACTATCATACAACCCTTAACACGTTAGATATATTGAATCATAAGCCCCATGAAATAAGAACACTGATAGAAAAATGAAATTTCATGATAATAAACAATATTCATGATATTACTTTTTAAATGGTCTATATATAAACATAATAATTGTATATAGGTGTATAATACAATATATGTATCAAAGAAAAATAATTAAGGAAAATAATACATTAATGGTTTGATAACTTTTGAACCATAAACTCAATGATAGAGAGATCAAAAAATGGTTATTTATATACCCATAAATTTAATGTTAATAATCATAAAGTAAATTCATAAGTAGTATATACACCTCAAAAAATAAACACATGGTGAATATGGCTTGGGTATCTATTTCAAGCGCTTTCCACCATAGCCTGCATCATCATGTAATAATGCACTGATTTTTGTCCCACATTCCAACATTCCAAATGTGGAGAGAATCTATCACATGTTGGGGACGTTTTCTCCTCTACCAAAATGGGATGATGGTATTTTGGTCTCTCCTTCTGTGGATTCATCCTCAAAATTCATCTCCTAGTCTGGGTCTCTATAAAAGAATAAGATGATGTTCTTGAAACACTTCTTAGTAGAATATCATTGTGGTTGTTGATTAATTACATAGTTTATGCTATAACATTCCAAGGGGTCTTGGAAGGTTGAAACCATCGGTTGGAGTAGATGATAACATCATGTATGTTTGGGTATCTATGTATGTGTGGAAATTGGAAAACTATATTTTTCTCATATAATAGGAATTCTCAAGGGCATATATATCTTAGGAATCCCACATTGAGTGTGGGGAATTTTATGCCATAGACAAGTCGCCATGCTTTTCCTCGTCTTTCCATGTTTACCATGAGGTACTCCACGAGTTTAATGTCTTACAGAGACAGATGCCTAAAGCATTGTTTCCAATGTTTTCCTCAGACTTCATGTGTTCATCATGGGGTAGGTAATTAGTTTAACATCATAGAGAGACAAGATAAGAGCTATCAGAACATCCAACTGAGATGGATTAGAGTGGACGATCCCATAGAGGGAGAACTAGGATTGGACGGGTGGGAGTGCCTCTAATGATGAACCCAGGTGATGTAACACATAAAAGGAAATTATACAAATTGTGAAGGATGGTATGAACAACACTAAGGGATGATCAGGTATAGTGCATCCGAGAAATGGGGACACTAGATAAATGGATCAAAATACATAACGATAACAGACCACGGGTGGTGTGTCCCATTATGATAAGATGTCACAACATGAAGGCTGTTTTGGACCCCACTGAGGGCGAATCAGGGAGTGTTAACCCAAGAAAGGGGAACACCATGGTTTACAATTAGCTGGGATTGAACATCTGGGAGGATTCTTACATGCCATGTGTAGAAGATATGGATCAAAACTCATATAGATTGAATGGTGTGATTAATTAGGGTGTACATGGAGGACAAAAACATGGAGTCATGTTGGGGCATATGGATGGTTAACATTCGACCGTAATAGGGAAATTCTTTGTTGGATAGTTTAGGGTTATTTAGGGATTATGCATGGTTAGTTGGATAGGTTCCACCAAGGGAATCAATTGTATATATGGAATTTTCTTAAGGAGATGTGGTGGCTCAGGTAAGAATCAAGATGGATGGTGAAGAGTTTATGTAAGTTGGGGAAATGAAAGGTATGGACTGACATGAATTTAACGATGTTCGAATTGAACCTCATAGAGGTTTCCAATATCCCTGCGGTGGGGAATAAATATTTATGTAGTAATGGGATGGGTTGATGATTCACTTGAGGAGACATCATGAGATAATGGATGAATGTGTGGGACCTGAAGGTAGTAGAACCTTCGAGTTAAGGCATTATATTCCCAAAACATGGAGGATAAAGGGAGAGACTATAATGGGTCATGGGATATTTTCATGAACCTCAAGGAGAATTTATATATTCAGTGATCAGAGGAGGGAAAAGATCAATGTCCACATTGTTCTAGATGGGCTATTGAAACGGCGTGTACACAAAGGAATGAAACCCAAAGACATGATGGGGCTTACACATGGTTATAATCCCATCACAAGAGGGAAACTATTGGTTGAAGGTGTATGGATTTAATATAGGTATTGTGCAATGGGATGGATCAGTAACTGGTCTGAAACCACTAAGGGGTGGACCATGAATGTGGGTCCCATCAAAGAGAACACTGATGTTTACCAGTGTTTGGGGTTGACCCTCGAGGAGACTTCCTATGTACCTTGTCTTGGAGATAATGATCAAATACCTTTTAGATCAAACTCATATAGTTTAACATCTTGTGAGGTGATATGGAAGAATATTTTAACATCATTCAAGACGAGGGTGAACCGACATGAAGATTCTCAGGGCCGATGGGTTGTGGGCTTGAATCTCGAGGTGGATTCTTATGTACCTTTCTTGAAATTGGAAAGGATCGAAGTCCACATTGTATGGGGGATTGGGGAATGGAGCCTAGGCATGTTTAGTAGTCCAATAATGATGTTAGGGTAATTTATTACTCTAATCCCACGTTAGTCATTCTCAGTTTAAAAAAAAGGCGCTAGTAGACCTAAAAACGGTGTTGCGAAAAGTGCATCTACAAGATTTTGTGTTGGGTTTATATATTTATAGTGGACATAGGAGAGGAAAATTGGATCATACTATATGAGGGAATCCATGGTGTGATTCTAAGGATTGGTAATGATGGATGGGTCTTAAAATTGAATCTTCCTGGGTGCTACTAAGGAGCGGTAATGGTGATATGGTCATACATGTTGATATTGCATGGGTGCTTCTATGGAGTAGAAATGGGGGATAAGGATTATGCATGGATGATGCTTAGGTGCCTCCATGGAGAAGAAATGGTGAAAGGGGATTATGCATGGACACTGAAGGGGTGCCGCTATGGAGTGTAAATGGTGGATGGAGATTGCGCATGGAATATTCCCCGTAATGTATTCCTCTTGTCTGGCCATGATGGAATCCCAACGCAATGGTTGGTTGATTCATATAACTAGTACCTACACCATATCACTGGTGCACAAGCGAGATTATTTTATGCACGTTGGTATCTGTTCGAACAAAAGGATATGAAACGTTTTAATCTTATGAAAAATATTCAAAACATAATGGGGGGGGGGATGAAGAAGGAAGATAACTGATTATCATATTTGGAATATTGGATCTATATTATGTTATCCTAAGATGGAATAAAACAAACTAAGGCCAACAACTAACCGTATTCAAAATGCATAGCCAAACACTAAGTGTCTTAAAATTCCTTTCATGGAGTTGGCCCAAAATAGTATGTGAGATAATGTGGAATGAGATAATACAATTAGTGGGTTAAAATTTGATATGAAATAGGATTAAGATCCTAATTAAGGACACAAAAATCATGAGGTGGATTGATGTATTGCTGGAAGGGATTCGAGTGCTCTTGAAATTATGCTACTGTGAAATGGGAATAAGGCATTGTATTATTGTATCATAAAAAATATCATATATGAAACAAGAGGCATCCTATTATTTAATGATAGGGAATCATACAGTTAATATTCATGTAGAGAGGTCTATTAAAATTTTAAGATTTGTGAATAAAGAATCACTTATTCGGAACAAGAGGCATCTTATGTTTGTTGTATTGGGTGTACAATAGTTTATATTAATGTAGAGAGGACAGTCGGCTTCTTATTCATGGTGCATAAGGCATCTATTATTTGGAACCAGATGGATTATTTGTTTTTTCATATAGTATGTACTAATATTTAATGTTATATACATAGGAAAACTATGAATAAGTCAACAAGATATGGATAATGTAAGATACTATACATGATCGTCCCTTTCTGGGGGATCCTGCAATAAGAGTCAGGTGATGGAGTTTGGATGAGTTATGTGAAGAATTTTTTGACTAAATCTACATGGGGAATTGATTTTGAAAATAAAAAATCACTATGTGGAAAATGGACCAAGAGGAATACGTCGACTCAAGGGGTTTCATGGTGTAATTAGAAGTATAAAAAAAACATGGTGTTCCATAGGTGGACGATGGATGTGCATATGGGTGAAATGTAAAATAACCTTGAGTAGGCCCAAAATGATCATGCTGAAACTATCCATTTTCCTAGGGTGAGAAATTTTAGTGAAGGGACTGGTCTGGTGGGTCTATACTAAATTCCAACACTGATCTGGAGTGGGGATTTGGGGGAATAACCCCCACAGTAAGGATCATTGGGCGCAAAGGTAAGATCTCCAGGACGGGTAGGAATTTAGGATGGAGCTTCATGAATAATATGGTCTCGCAATGGATGGGGATTCATGTAGCTCAGGGACTCGCATTAGGAAAAGGGATTCATGGAGCTTAACATCTTCTATAGAAATGGGATTTGCAGATATCAGGGTCTCGTAGAGAATAGGGGATTCATGTATGTCGAGGGTATCGTGATGGAAGGATCATCATAGAGATCAGTGTATCACAGAGAAAAGGGTTTTCATGGAGCTCTGGGTCTTGTGAAGGATTCCACGATACACAGGGGGAGTGATTTTAAGAGGTTGAATGCTTCATGAAGCCCCAAGTTCCTTAAAGGTCCTTATTCATTAGTGAAGGATGTGGGCCATCATGAAGATAATATCCACTTGTGGTGGAGGTTCTTGAGAAAAAAAAATGTTATTTCATGGGGAAAGAGGGATCCATGAATCGAGAGAATTAGGATCTGACCTGGTGGCATCTCTTCCACAAATTAAGGTATGGGGGAGTATTTATAGGCATGGGGCTTTTCATGATGCATCGAAGTATGCCACGAAGCAAATGTCACTTCACAATCTTATGAAGATCTTTCATGTTCGTCAAGTTTCTTAGACTCTTAGAGGCCACTTTCACAACCTTTACTGCACTCATGGAGGCTCTAGTCAAGTTCCTATACTTCAAGATCGTGGATGGAGCTCTGTGAATTGGCTCCACAAACCACTTTTACAATCCAACATTTAATTTCCATAACTCCAAATCCATAACTCTATTCGAGCTCTACGACTAGACAAATTGAAGCTTCCCAAACAAGATAGACTCTTATATCATGTATTTAAGAATTTGGAAAATCTTTGGGATTCTTTTTCTAGTTCCAACAGATTCCCCCCCTAATAATGGGGTCATTAAAAACCGGGAGGGTGAGGTGGACCATGTTATGATGAAACTACTACAAAGAAATCCCTCTTTAGGGTCTATTTTACCTCAATCATATTTAGAATAAAACCAACTAAATATATAATCCCACATGATCAATACACAGTGTGGGAAACATGCGATAATAGAAGACCATCCACCTATACTAAACTACAAAACAACATAATATGTGAGGGGATCAGAATGGGAAATCAATCCCAACTGGGAGCATCCTAAATGAGATGGGTGTCATAACTGGAATATTGGGATCTTTAGACAACCAACATTCTTTTACAAATGTGTTATCTAGTACATTAGAGAGATAATTCTCGATGTTTTGGAGTAAATCAGAACAAATGGGAATGAATAATGTGAATTATGATACCCAAAATTCTGAACATAGTGACGATGATCTACTGAAAGAGGATAGATGTTAACCAAATTTGAAGCATTTAATCTGCATTGCGTTAAACTAAAATTTTAACAGACTAATGAAGTCCAAACACTGACCGCATGAGAAAACATAGGACCAAACTCAAAGTGTTGTCTGATGTTCATTAGAATGTGGTCCTTGGATGGAAACTGAGCCTTAAGGATGAGCATTCTAACTATTATGGGGTTCCTTCGGATGATAAAGGAAATATGGATATGATATATAGGGAATGAAAATAATGGTGGTGGAAGGATGGGATGTTTGGATAAATTCATGAATTTTTTAAATTACTCCACTATGATGAGAGTACACTGAGTGAGTGTATCTGTCTGAATCAAAATCAGGACTACATCCATGAGGGACCTCTAAAGAAAGTATAAAAGATGGTCTACAATTTTACATCATGTAAAAGGAAACGATTAGCACAAAATTTACAATTATGAATCTAGGATGACAGTGATTAGTTTAATGTTGTATGATCGGGATTTTGTACATAGTTTAGGGTCTAACATCTTGGACCTTGCACAACAGTTGAAAGTCATGTTGCATGAACTAAGAATCCCTATTATAATTTCATTGGTTTCAGTCAATATTAAGTTGAAAAGAAAAATAAAATATAAGAATCTTGGGGATAGGCCTGAGGAGAAATGCATGGGAATTTCTACATATCCAATACGAATGGGAATAATGACACCCATAGTTCATGGAGGTGGTACGGTAGGTGGTCAATACCAAAAGGGAGACAGATCCTATTTTAATGAGGAATATCATAATTTTTACATAGTTAGATGTTGACCAAACATATATAGTTTGAATCATAGTTTATGGTCATTGATTTTGGACCATGTGATACCTAGGTACAGTCATGGGTGTGTGACATGCCCATAATGATTAACATCTTGCAGTAAGGATGACAAATCATGAGGTCTCAAGATATGCATGTGAAGTAGTTATTGAAAAATTAGTGTGAATGAGGACATAAATCCACACCATACCACATAATTTTGGGAGAACATAGGGAAAGAGGAGGTGAAAGGGTTTATAGAGATATAGCTGGACCCAGAGGCAAAGTACCTGGGCATCACTACGTATCTCACAGGGGTGGGAATCAAGCCACATATAGTTCAAAATGTGGAATGTAAAGGGGTCGAAGCAATAGGGGAAACATATTCTACAACGAAGAAATCATTTTATAATGAAGCAGGAGATCCTAGTTTTTGTTTGTGGATCTTGGACCAAAAGGGAACGATTTCCAAAGAAAAAATATGTGACATTCCACCATTAGTCAACCTAATATGAATTAAGAAAAGAGAGTCTACACTACATCACATGTTTCCATGGTATCCCACCTGGTTTAAAGTCATGATTCATTGAATTTAGAATTTGAGATCCTAGTTTAAGGTCATAGAGTTTGGACCATAGTGTGTGCATCTATTCTATGCAGGGATGATTCTTACAAAAAATCCATAAGAACCCGTGAGACATTCTCAATGGGGGAAACGAGGGGTGGAGATGTTTTTTACAACACATGGAGTCAAGTGACATAAGAATGGAGGTGTGGGGACATTGAAAACCTAAAAACGTTTGTCCGTCATCTCAATGTGAAATAGTGCATGGATGGATAAAACCGAGGGTGATGAAATTATATCTGGACATAAGGAGGTGGAATGAAATGTGGACCACGAGACAAACATTTCACCATGATGAGGTTGGTGATTATGATGGAGGAAAACTATTAGCATAATCAAGACATATTATTACCAACTTGTGACCTGGTATGGGAATAAACAATTGAGGATCGATGGTCGGCCATATTCATAATGTGGGGTGTGTATCAAATTGTTGTTGATGATCCTTAGGAACATTGGCCCACGACTGTAGGTGAGCCGATGTGGTATGGAACAAAGCCGTTATGGGTCCTTTTAGATGTGACATCTATTAGAGGCCAAAGGAAAGAGACACATAAATCATGGAGGTGGGAATAAACAACAACATCTCTGATACACATTGGCACGATGTCATAGAGGTCGAGGGGATAGATGTTGGGAGAAAATAAACCAAGAGGGCAAGAACATGGTACAGATGATATAGGTCAATTATCAGTGGGCTAGACCCAATGGCTAAACATCTGGGCATTCCTACGTATCCAAAAAAGTTAGGAATCATGACATACATAGTTCTAGAAATTCAATGCAGTTTAACTTCAAGTGATACATATAGATATGGGAGGGACTAGCCCATAATGGGAAGTATATGGTATATATATTATAAACCTGACATGAATGAGTACAATAGAAGTCTAGATGCCACATCAAACAATAACAAAAGAATTAGGTTCGAAAGGATGAAAGGAAGAAATAATTAATAGAGCCTGGACTGGACCCAATGACAAAATGTCTTGGCATTCTTTCATACCCCATAATTATGGAAATCAATCCATAAATTGTTCTGGTGTGCCATATAGGATAACATCATGCGGTAATGATGGTTATATTTTATTTACAGTATAAAAGCTCATACAATAGTGTTGTGAGATTCTTCTATGTGGGTACAAACCTTGACCAAATCCCTAGGCCCACATGAGCTTTGTAGAGTGTGTGAATAATGGGAAGAGAATATCCTCACACACATGGAATACACAGTAAGGGGAAATGGTGTGGTTTCATGGATAAACCCATGACATTTATTTGTCCTCATAATTTTAAAATGTGTATAGTGGGATAAAACCAAGGGTGTCCAAGTTCTACATCGACATGACTTTGTAAAATGGGATGAGAAACTCAAGACCAATATATGGGGAATAATTGGAATGGTGAAACGATGGGGGATAATTGTTGACTGTATTCAAAGAACAACACCCATATCATGTGTCTTAAAATGGGAACAAACATATGGGGTTCAACCACTAGCAGAATTCAAAATGCAGGAATTGTAACAGATTGTTGTTCGAGATCCTTCGAGACATTGGCCCAAAACAGAAAGTGAGTCTTAATGTCGACAACCCATATATTCTGGGAGGGTCCTTTCTTATATGAGTGATAATAGAACCCCAAATAAAGGGACATGTGAATCATGATTATGGAACAAAACCACATCCATGAATAATCCTACAAACTATGTCTAAACTGCATCACATTTCATCATGTTGATAAAGAACAAAAAGGGACAAGGGGATAGGTTAAGAGAAGACAACTCGAGGAGATGAGTTGAAGAAAGGGAAAAAATGGGTTGATGAACCTGGGGCTAGACCATATAAAGACATTTCTATGTCTTCATATGTATATCATGAGGATGGTAATCAAGCCACACATATTACATAAAAATTCCATGTAGTTTAACATAATGCTGTAAGAATGCAGTGGTATAGGTTTCTTATGAAACAAACATCCATGGCATGAAAGAATAGCCCGATGTGAATGAGGAAAAACGTCTACATACCACACCATTCAGGATCCAAGAAGAGAACCATGGCCATGTTCCTGAGAAAAGGAATAGAAGAATCAGAGGATGGACCTGAGGACAACATGTTTGCAGCATTCCTATATATCCCATAAAGATAGGGAATCATGCCATACATAGTTCTTGAAATCCGTGTAGTTTAACATCATGTGGTAAGGATAAAGTAGAATGGACAGAAAATACATGAAGGATTGTACATTGAATGGATATTATAATCTGGACATGAATGGGGTCCAAAGAGGTCCCCACAACACCACGTGGTCTTGAAAGAGTTCAGGCCAATGGGTGAGAAAGAAGAAAGGATTTGAGGTACTTAAGGAAGGACCCAAAGCTAAAATGCCTTGGGATTTTTATTTTTCCCACGAGGATTTGAATCAATACATGCATAGTTATTGAATATTGATTAGTAGAATACCAAAACTATGGGATATACTATAATGGAGATATGTCCCAAGCACAGAAAGAAGTGATATTTGATGAATCTTGTTTGTTATTTAGTGTGGGTGGGTATTTTTCAAGCAACAAACCCAGGGCGGAGAATCCGAGCATCCCATTAGTAATCAAGACCTAGGTATAACATTAAAAATAGAATGGTGGATGATCGATTCCAAACAATGTGTCTCCTCATGTGAGGACATCACAATGAGGTTCCGTATTTCGTCATGCGGCTCAGATGATAGTGTCACAGTATAAGGTTGTTGGACATGATCAGCTCTATCACTTTAACATCACATGGAAAAGACACAATAGTTTAATATCATGTTGTACAAAGCATCATAGTTTATCCTTATATTTTTTGGACGCATATGATAGAATGATGTTATAAAGGTAATGTTCATAGTGTGATAAAACATACCTGATGTGAATGTGAAAAATTTCCACATCACATTGTGCACAATCAGAGGGTAGAAACTCAGGCATAGGGTCTAGATAATATTGGGGGACATAGGGATTGATATGAAGATGAAATTCATGGTCATTCATATATATTCCATATGTATGTGAATCAATAAATAGGTTTTTATTGAAATGTGTTCAGTTTTGCATAATGTGGTAATGAAAAAGGGAAAATGGGATGAATATTTGTCATGAAATGTACATGTCATGGTTATTGAAAACAAAACGTGAATGAGGAAATAATTACACACCACACCACATGTCCTTAGGAGAAATAGGGAAAGTGTTTATAAGGATGAGAGGGTCTCTAAAAACTAGGGCTGGACCTGAGTACAAAATGTCTGGGTGTTTCTATATATCCCATAAAGATGGGAATCAATCCATATGTAGTTCTTGAAATTTCGTGTAGTTTAACATCATCCGGTAAGGATGTGTGGAAAGGATGATATGGAAGGAGGAGAACATTATTGAGCATTTGTAAACCCGGCATGAATGGGGACTAATGAAGTCCACACCACACCATATGCAACCCACGAAGAGAACAATAGCAGGGGATAATGGATTTGATGGGATATACCTGAAGAAAAAATGATTTTGTGTTCCTACATACCCCATGAGGTTGGGAATCAATCCATACATAGTTTTGAAAATTCCATGAAGTTAACATCATGTGAAATGGTTGTGGATGATCATATTTTATGGTCACAAAGCTCAATCGATAGATGCTAATTTTAATGTTTTGTGCATGTGATATAAGAGAAGTGATATGAGAATCACTACTCCCATCATTTGGGAGAACATGTGGATGGAAATAATGGTTGAGGATTACATCTATTCATTTTTGCAACAAATTATCCATCTCATGTGACCCTAAATGGGAAGAAAATATAGAGCATCGACTGATGACCATATTCTCAATGCAAGACTTCTATCAAATTATATATCAAGATCCTATAAGACGTTGGCCCAAAACTGTAGCTAAGCCATGGTGCCATGAGGCAAGGCTGTTAAGGGGGTCCTTTTCGAAGTGAATGGTAAATGAGATCCAAATGATGGGACATGAAAATTGTGGTGGTACCCATGCAGTTTAACATCAAACAGTAAGGTTGAGGGAGATCTTAGTTTAAGTTCATAGAGCTCAAACCATGAGGTGTTTTCAATGTTCAAAGTTAATATTCATGTGTGATGAAATATATATTAGTTTAGGGTCTTAGAGCTCAGAAAATTTATATTTTAAAATATTATAGTTTGAGGATAAGTATATTGACATCCTCTAATATGGTAATGCAGTTTAACATCATGTTTGATGAAGATGAACAGTTTCATGTCATGGAGTATAATAATGTTGTCTAACATCATGTGGGAAGAAGATGAGAAATTTTATTTCATGGATGAAGATAATGTAGTTTAACATCATGTAGGATAAAGATGACGATTTTAATGTAATTCATGAAGACAATTCAATTTAACGTCATGTCGGATGAAGATAAGAAATTTAATGTCATGTTGGGTGATTATACAATTTAATGTTTAATGTGTTAAAGATGAGTAGTTTAATTTATTGCATGAAGAAAATGAATTTTAACATCATACGTGATGAAGATGAGTACATTAATGTCATGCAGGATGATAATGCAGTTTAGTATCAAAAGGGATAAGGATGATTAGTTTAATGTCGTGTAGGATGATAATGTAGTTTAATTTCATGTGGGACGATTATGAGAAGTTTAATGTCATGGAGGATGAAAATGATGTTTAATATCATGTGATAAAAGGATGAGCGGTTTAATTTCATTCTTGACGATAATGTATTTTAACATCATACGATATAAAGATGAGTTGATTAATGTTATTCAAAATGATAATTCAGTTTTATGTTAATCAAAATGAAGATGTGTTGTTTAATGTCATTCAAGATCATAATTTAGATTAACGTACCATGGGAAGATGATAAATGTTTAATTTAATTCATGAAGATAATTAATTTTAATGTAATAAGGGCTGAAGATGATCGGTTTAATTTTATGCAGGATAATAATGTAGTTTATCATCATACGGGATGAAGATGAGTTGTTTAATGTCTTGTATAATGATAATAATGTTTAAAATCATTTCGAATGAAGTCGATAATTTTAATGTCATACAGGATGATATGCAGTTTGACGTCAAACAATATGATGAAAAGATGATTAATTTTATACAGGTTGATAATGATGATTGTGTTTATGTGGGGTGAAGATGAGTAGTTTAATGCCATGAAAAATGATATTGCAGTTTAACGTCAACCGGGATGAAGATGAGAAGTTTAATTTCAGGAAAGACAGTAATGATGATTAACATCATATGGGATAAAAATGAGTAGTTTAATGTCATAAAGGATGATAATGTAGTTAAACATCAGGTTAGATAAAGATGAGCAGGTCAATGTCATGCATGACGATAATGCATTTTAACATCATACGGGATGAAGATAGAAATTTTAATGTCATTCAGGATGATAATGCAGTTTAACATCATTTAGGATGAAGATTATTAGTTTAATATCACGAAGGATGATAAATCATTTTAACGTCATGTGGGACAAAGATGAGTAGTTTAATGTCATGCTGGATGATAATGCAGTTTAACATCATATGAGACGAATATGAGTAGTCATATTTCATGCAGAATGATAATGTAGTTTAACATCATGTAGGGTGATAATTCTAATGTTACTCAACTATATCAGTACACACCCTACCAAAACTACTAAGCACACATGATTCTTGCTCAGAATGGGAAAAAAGTAGTGATGATGGGATTTTCCTGACCCATGGATGAACACATAAAGGGAATTGGAATATTGGGTGAAAACAACCCAATGACTTGGACCTGCCTACACAATGCACATAGTGGCACAGAGGGGTACCAACATGCGTGATGGAGTTACACTAAAACCTAATGAGGTGGAATGATGTGAATCACGGCATATGATATCTGGATCACAATGATGGTGGTGTAACAATAGAGGATAGATGATGTACATATTCGAACAATAGCATCCATATTGTGTTACCAAGGATGGGAAAACACGAGGTTCCTCCACTGACCATATTGGAAATGCGGTACCGAACACCAAGGGTCGTCCAAATTCATCTGGGGAATTGGATTGAAACGATAGTCTTTCCAAAGTGGAATTAGAATATTTTGTCAGGGGGACCCATTAGACATGAAGTTTATGGGGATCCAAATAGAGGGATCACACAATTCATATAAATGGATTGATGGAATGTCCATTTGGATTCCTACACATGATGTTCTAGGTCGTATTTCATTTGAGCACATCAATATGGCATATCTGAACGATGGGGTTGAACCCCTTCTCATGGACGAGGTTCCTGATGTAGTTCTTAAAAGTGGCACAGTTGTGGACTGATTCTAAATGTAGAGTTATTTCCCATATAGGATATCATGACGCTACAAATTTTTTACATCATGTGATGTAGATCTGGAACCATCTCATGCATTTCATATGAGGCTCCTTTGGATTGACATGCGGTAAAGCTACAGTTTAATGTCATGTGCTAAAGATGATAGACACGTAGTTTGAAATCATACAGTAAGAATGTTTTATTATACAGTTTAATTTCATTGGATTAGGAAAACTAGTGTTTTTCATTTATTGTTATATAGGTTTGACCATGGTGTTGTACAATATAACCTCATGTGACCAATATTTTCTCTATCTAATTATTGTAATGTGACAAAGATCATGTTTTTTGTGTAGTTAAATGTCATGAAACAAGGATTTGAAACAACAAGGATTCATTCAGAATAGGGATGGTCATCATTACCCAATTTCAATGGTCCAAGATCCTTGAGGAAGATGGGGGAATATATATTATTGAATTACCCAAAAAATTCCCCCAAGCATATGGATGGATTTTTCTATGCATGAGTTGGTATAACTCATAGTGAACATCCCACAGGATGGTTTTGATGTCATATAGAGGACTTCTGCAGTTGATGCATTGAAAATGTTTGGATGACATAGATTTTCTCATGGCTGGTAGGGTTGATAGCATTTCCACAGTCCAGTGGGGTGACAAAACAAAACTGGAATTGGCACCTAAATTGATCGTACAAAGGGGTGATGGAGCCCCCAAGGTGTGGAGTCCGTGATCGTTAATATTCCAGGTCGATGGATCACAAAATGTGTGGAATCCAAGATCATCGGTATGACATAACAAAGGATCCCATATGGAATGGAATCTTGGAACATAGGTATGATGGGAGAAAGGAGCATGAAAGGCGTGGAATACTAGAATTTTGTTAGGATGGGGAGATGAATCCCAGAAGGCATGGATGCATGTATTGTTGGAATAAAGGGGTGTTGGAGCCTAAAAGACATGGAAGACTGGAATGTTGATACGATAGAGAGATGGAGCCCCAATGTCATGGAATTTAAAAATGTCTATACAATTGGGTGATGAATCATAGAAGAGGTGGAATCTTGTATCGTCTGTATGATGAGGTGGTGGAGCCTGAAAGGTATTGAAGTGTGGATAGTCATAATGATGGGGTGTCATATCCTTGAAGGCGTAGAATCCTGTAACTTCAGTACTATGGGGTGAAGGATATCATAAGGTGTAGAAACCTAGAATATTAGTACAATAGGGTGATTGGGACTAGAAGGCATGGAGGCCTATAATATTGGTATGATAAGGTGATGGAACTCGGAAATCATAGATGTATGGAATGTCTGTATGCTAGGGTAAAGGATCCAGAAAGACGTGGAAGCCTAGAACATTGCTTTAATGGCTGGAAGAGGCCATGAAAAGTGTGATACGTGATATGTTTCCTTATAAGGAAAATCCAATATTTCAAGGATAGTATTGAATTTCTCTTAGTGATTGTTCTTCAAATAAAGGAATTTAATTGACACATGAAGGGCCTCCGTGGCCTATTTTTAGAGGCTTGGGTATGACCTCCATGTTGGTTGATGTAGGGGATGTGAAGGACCTATATACTGAATTGTAGCGATGTAGGGAGGACCTCTGTAGTGGCTGATAATGCGATGAGGAGTACTCCAGGGCCTAATGATTGTGGTGTAGGAAGGAACTCTATAGGGGCTTTTGGTGTTGTTGTAGATGCGTAATTGGTTTGTGGGTGGTGTCCCCCCTTTTCACCCAGTTTGGGCAGAGTCGGTGAGGAAACAATTAATCAATGAGGGGATTCCCTATAAGGGGCCTATGAAGGTGACAAATTCAGTGAGGAGATAATGAAGTCATGGGGAAGATTCCATTAGTGTGTCTTGATGAAGGAGACAGAGTGAGAGAGGAATCATTGGAGTCAGGGGCAGAAACCACATGTGCGGCCTGTGAAGGTGGTAGAGTCTGTGAGGAGCTGATGGAGTTAGGGGGAAGATGCACCATGTATGTCATGTGAAGGTAGAAGAGTCGGTGAGTAGTCGATGAAGTTGAGGGGGGGATTCCTCTTACATGGGCTTTGAAGGTGGAAGAGTCTGGAAGGAGACAATGCAGTCGATGGGGATTCCATCTACATGGCCTGTGAAGGAGACAGATTCGGCGAGGAACTAAGGGACTCTTGAAAAAGATGCTCCTCTGCGCGGACTATGAAGTCGATGGAGTCGGCATAGAGATAATGGAGTCGGGGGGGATGCACTCTATTCATACTATGACGACAACATACTTGATAAGGAACATATAGTGTCATGGGGAGGATGCCCCTCTGCACAGTCTCTAAATGTAGTAGAGTTGACAAGGAGTCGATGTAGTGGGTCGAGGATGCCTCCCTGTACGGCCACTGAACGCTGTAATTTTGATGAGGGCCTATGGAATCATTGGGAGGATGCCCCATGTGCAGGCTTTGAAATTATAGGAGTTGGTGAGAAGAAGATGTATTTAAGGGGAGGATGCCCCATGTGTGGCCTCTCAAGGGGGAGGAGTCGGTAAGGAGCCAATGGAGTCGAGGGAGGATTCCACCCTCCATTGCCTATAAAGGGAGTGGAGTCGGAAAAGATTTGGGAATGGATTCCCCCTGTGTGGCCTATATAGGCAGCAAAGTTGACAAGGAGATGATAGAGTCGAGTGGAGGATTCCCTCTACATAGCATCTGAAGGCAGTGTAGTTGGCAAAGAGTATATGTAGTTGGGGGGAAGACTCCCCCAAGCACAGCCTCTGAAAGAAGAGGAGTCAGAAGTGTGATTATAGTGCCCGGGGAGGATGCCTCCTAGGCAGCATACGAAGGTGACAGAGTTGGTGAGGAGCCAATGGAGTCATGGGGGAGGATGCCCCCTACATAGCTTGTTAAGAAGACAGAGTCGACAAGGAGATGTTAAAGCCTAGCAAGGATACCCCTTGTCTAGCCTATGAAGGAAGCAGAGTCGGCATGGAGAATATTTAGATGGGGGAGGAGGCCCCATGAGTGGACCATGAAGGAAAATGAATCAGTGAGGAGATGATGGAGTCGAGGGTGGATTCTCCTTGTGAATCCTGTGAAGGTGGCAGTGTCTGAGATTAGCCAATGTTGTTGAGGGGGGATTCCCCCTGCGTGGCCTCTAAATGTTGCAGTGTCGCATATAGCTGATGGGGTCGGTGGAGGATGCCCCCTGTGTTGCCAATGAAGGTGGCCGAATCGGTGAGGAGATGATGGAGTTGGGGGGGGGGAGGATTGTAACACCCCGAGATTTTATGGAAAATATTCTTTTTAATTAATGTCTTCTGGTGTACACTACACCAAAAACAGCTTGCACAACACGCATCCCTGACTTGCCTTGCATTACACACAATCTCAACCTTCCTCGATAGCGTGTGTGGTACGCAATACCGAGTTTCCCTAAACGGGATATTATTATAATATTATTATGAACTAGCCGTTATGAATAGTAATACCCACATTTTGAAATTTTATAAATTTTATCTTTCAAAATGGACGTCATTTTTGGATTCGGAATATCGAAATTAGCTTAGGGTAAAATTTTGGTACTTTTCGGATAACTTTCATATTCTGATGAAAAGTGAAAATTACTAAATTTTAATTAAAAACAACATTCTTTAATCAAAATAATTAATAGTGATAAATTATTATTTTGAGTGGTTTTAAAGTTTATTTATAATATATTTTTACAATTTAATACAATGTTGGTCATTGGATGTAATTTCCCATTTAAACCAGACATAAACAATTGTCAATCTTTTGATAGATAATATCTCTTAAAAACACACTATTTGTTTTAATGATGGGAATTAATTTTTAAATTAGTTAATGTAACTGATATGTTTTGAATTTGGTAAAATAGACATCATTTTTTAATTCATAATTTCAAATATAGCTTAGGCCTAATGTTTGGTATTTTTCTAGAAACATTCATTTTTTGCTGAATAGTGAAACCACTAAGTGATAGTTAAAAAACTAAATTATTCATAAAAATTATTTTTACCACTTCTGTGAGTGGAATTTCGAAAATCCGAGAGACACTGATAATATCAAGGACTAAAATGTGGTTCAATAATTTTTGGTGAATAATAACTTTTTACTTTTTTTTACCACGACTAAAAGTAAATAGGGTAATTAAGGGTAAAAGTGTTATTATTATTACCCTAACACTTGTCCTAATTCTATTGGATAAGTGTAATTAGACCAAAAACAACCTTAGGAATAATATATGACCATTTAGGCCCACTTGGATTAGATTAGGACATTTATTATTAATTTATTTAAAGAAGGGTTAAAATAGTTAAGATCAAAGTTTAATAACTAAATAATTTTTAATATAGGGTTATACATAAGATAAATTCGACTATAAAAATTCATTATAAATCTAAAAACATTTCCTACATAATTTTATTTTATTTGAATTTTTTAGACTTAAAATAATTTATTATATTTATGACACAATGATGATGGAGTAATTATCTTATTAATTAAATATTGACATAATTGATGTTATAAATACACATATAAATGTAATTTGAGTCTTTTTATGAATGACAATAATTTTCAATGTTAATATGACATGTTAGTATTTATTTAATTAACTTTTTTAGAACTAATAATTCTGTTATGATTTTCACAAAAATCAATTACCAAATAGCGTCAAAATTGACATAAAATAGTTTTTAAAACAAATATTATATTATTAATTGTTATTATATTCCTAAAAATCTAAGGTTCGGCCTAGATACTTATATAATGATATGTGTATCATTAATGGACCACTTGGGGGTCGCTTGATGTATATGGTATGTTTATTAACTATATAATATAAAAATACAAAGTGACATGGTAAATGTCAATCTAATTAACTAAGAGTTAAAACTAAAAGATAAGGTTAATATAATGACATAAAATTGTCTAAATTCTATTGGATGAGAGGATTTAGACCCATCCCCACCTTATCTTCCAAATAACTCAATTTGAAGCTATTAAAAACCGAATATTTCTTTACAATAAAATAATATTTTTAGTTATTCCAAATGTGCCCCTCTCCTCCCTTATAAAAGGGCACCTCCTCCCTCTCTTAATCACACCACATTGAGCCTTCAATCTCGGCCATCCACTGCCAAATTCTCTTCTCTACTTCCCTAGAAACATATTATAGGTTCTGGTCTTCTTCAAAGACCAATTTATTTCCCTAAGAGGAGGTCTCAAAGAGGCGCTTCAAAGAAGAGGTAATGTTCGTTACCAATTCTTTCAAATTTATTTCTTCTTCAACATCTTCTTATTAGGTTGTTTCATTATGAAGGTATAACATAAGTATCACTCATATACATATATGTTATTATAAGTATGAAAAAACCCCATTTCACCATCTATCCATCCTACGGAAAATGAAATCACTACGCATGTGTACGTACGAAATACCGTCTCCACGCCGTGGTGTAATCTATTTTCCACCACCACCTTACTTGGATGAGTATAATGGTGTAGATAATAACTATATTTGATTACTGTAAATTTATATTGATTCTGTAATATTATACATACACTCAAATAAAATTCCACGATCATGGGAACGATATCATCGCTCGTGCATACGTACGGAATACCGTCTCCACGACGTGATGAGATACATTTTCAATGATTAACCATTCATAAATGATTATAAAGTATATATAATAAGAAATCATGAAATATATGACATAATAATGATACTGTATTTATGTATATATATATGTATGTCGTCCAATTAATTCCATTCAATTCAATGAGCAAACGAAAACAACGTTCATGCGTACGTACGACCTACCATCTCCATGAATGGTGTATTTATTTCCATTTATCGATCTATTATATATACGTATTTTCTGAATATATATTATATATAAATAATGTTTTATATTCTAGAATTAAGTACTCATGATCTAAGTAATCATATGAAAAATTACAAGTCAAAACACTGACGACAAATGAAACGATTTTACCCAAAACGCTCTTTAACATGGAATTTACAAAATAATGGGTAACATAAAGTCATAAGTGAACCTTATATGATATCATAACAATGAATATGATTCTGTAATAAGTCAATAACATTATTTAAATCATTATGCAGGATGTTCAGATATGTACGAAGCATATCGGACATAAGGTAAGGGATAACTTTTCCAATCTCGTTTTTTTCCAAGATTGTTTATTCGTAAGTATTTACTGGGGTTATTTCTATCATCCATGTCCATGTTTTTTAAAATTGTTTTCATGTATGTTTAAAGTAATTTTTACACATTTTTTGACTTTTACTACATGGTATGTAATAATATTTCTCTAGTTTATGTTACGCGGTACTTTTTTGACTTTTTTGACAAAAGTACGAGGAGAATGTTAGTTTAAACTTATATGGAGTGAAAGGATTTTTATGGTTTTATAAAGCCTTATTTTCATAAATCGTCCTTCAAAATATTTCATGACTATTTTCAACAAAATCCTTTTCTTTTAAAATTGCATGACATTTTGTGAAAAGAAAATGATTTTGAAGAAAAAATGATAGTTTCCTCAAGAATTAATTTCAAGTGTTTTATCAAAACCATTTTTCATCTAAGATGACATTATTTCATATGTATATGTTTCAAGTATAATGCCTCTATGATTTACATGGTTTCACTACTCTTATTATGAAATGATATCCATTTCTTTTATATGGATTATTTAATGATGTGATGATGTTTATTAAACCCAATTTATTTATTGGGTTTTTATGAATGATGTATGTTTATTTTGTGGCACAAGTGAGAATGATTTCATTACGAGATGGGTGGGACCTATATCTCCCTCCAATGCATTGGGTAAAGATTTATATCTCATGAGATAGACATGGCTGGAACAGTAAGTTAATCTGGTTCAGTATTATAGGACTGGAACGAGGAGTGAACTCGATTCAGAAAGGGACTTTGTCCACTAAGATGGTCTTGGCAGAAATGCCTTGGCTACTATGGAAATAATTACATTTTCTTAATGGATGCCACAATTACATGTTTTATTCCTATGCTATTTTATCATGATTTATATCCCATTATGATCTATTCCTTATGTACTTCCATGTTTTATGTCGTTGCTCATGATTTTGATGTTTAAACATGATGTTAATGTTTTTAAGTTCAAATGTATATGGTATGTTTTATTTTATCCATGATTACCCTTACTGAGCATTTGAGCTCTCCCTTTTTATGATCTATTTTCCCCTAGGATTAAAAGAAAGGTTTTAGGTAAGGAAACAAAAAGTGTAAGATCTTTATGAGATATGTTGAAGATCTTTCACCATGATTAGAAGATTACGTTAAAAGTTTCTAAATACACTAAACTGTTACGGTCCTTGTGTGTCTGTTTTTGTTATGTGTTATGTATTCCAAAAAAATAATGTAATATCTATGTACGTCAAGCTTTGGGTCTCTACAGTTGGTATCCGAGGTAGGTTTAGTCAACCTTTGGAAACTAGGATGCGAAAAAGTTAGTGAGATCCCTAGGGATATTTCTAAGGTATGTCTAGAGATGTCCCTAAGGATAAGTATATGTATAAGATATTGTGCTAGAACTACGGTAACGATCGTATAATTTAGCCTAGGATGTTAGATATTGAAGTTACTCCCCCTTTATTATGATTATTTCCTCTCACACTATTATTTTTTGGTTTTAGAAAATGGCTGGAAATATGATGATTCATGATAATAGAAGATATGATGGACAATGTAATGATATTATTCATTAGAAACCAAATGAAATGGGATTTGGAAGTCCAAAATCATTATTATTCTGAATCAGAAATCTCATTATATGATCAATAAAGTCAAATTTGGTATGTTTCCTGACTTGGCTAATAAGATAAAGATGGAGTTTCGTGATGATCATAGAGGAAAGAAAGTTCAATTTCACCTATGTAAATCATGTGGGAAGAGGCATCAAGGAGAATGTTTCAAAGGAACTGGAAGATGCTTTGGGTGTGGAAAAGAAAGACACAAAGCTAGTAAGTGCAAAGGAAAAGGATCAGTTAACACCATGGATGAGGATAATGGAATTCCTACGACATCAACAATGGCTAAATGTTTTAAATGTGGAATGTATGGGCATTATGAAAACAAATTCCCTAAGGGAATGTCTCATGAAGAGAATTAGTATGGTTGTATGGGTAGTATTTATATTAATGATGATGAAGAGACTACAAATTATATATGAGATGAAAGAATTGTTGAATCTCGGTCAATGGTTTAAGAAAGTAGTGTAATGATTACATGTTTATCAAGTGTAATGTTTTATAAGTAATCTCATGTATCTATAGAATAAAGAGACATATAAGGATCGTTACACCGTTTTATTTCCTTATGTTTTGAAAGTATATGATGAATGGTACCGGTAACCATGAATGTTTATTCTGATATTTTCGGAAAGTTGATGATATGGACATAATAAAGGGATAAGGAGAAAATGAAATATTTGACAGTATTCATGAGCTCATGACTGATATAAGGAAATAGCTATATCATGGTTTTAGGTTTTGGTATGTGAAAAGATTTAACTTTTGACAGAACTCATGTTTTCACTAATATTCAATGGTTATTCATTTTTCAATAGAATACATGATTAAGGCCTTCGAATGTTTGGAATGTGACCAATAAGACATATCTCATGATATATGGGGATCAATTATGGTATTAACATTCTTGTTATATGAACTCATTGGTAATCATTTTCACTATAATATGAGATTGGACATCAGTATTTTGGATAAGCCTAAAGATTAGAATGAATTATATTGGACATAAGTTAGTATTGTTTAAGGCTAGAATTTTTTTTATAATGTAGTTTTAGAAAAAAGGACAACCTGCAGCACGAGCGACAGCCCATCACGTCAGAAAAGGTTGTGGGAATCGAACCCACAACCGAAGTGCGACTGGCCTTTATCACCTACCGCTGGCCTACATGAAGTCCCTGTTTAGTAGAAACTAGTTTTATTATATTAAGAAGTATGATATATGAAGTATAAGTCCATTTTAGGAACCATATATGATTAATCACACTATAGATCGACTTATGTATATTTAATAACTATTGCTAACCTTTTGTTTGAGAAAGATGGAATGACCCATCATTATATCACATGATCTGCTAACACTTCATGAATAACAAATTCAACTTCATTTATTTAAGAGATGAAGTGGAAATTGTTCAAGGCATGAACAACAGTGAGATTGTACCAAAATAAAGTATGTATTTATTCTAATTCAAATTCTTCAACTTTAGGGAAATGATCTTGAAAACCAAAAATGTTGTCCTAGTTCCCTTATATCCGATGAATCATATGGTAACCTAGATCATCACAAATTTATGGATTTGTGATTGTTGGATTTTTTATAGCCATGTTCTGTACCACTCTCCATCAGAACATGATGGTTAAATTTTTCTTTCATATCCATGTTTTCACCTATGTTCTCCTACGTGGAAACCCAGTGATGAGTTAATTTGGGTAACTGTTACGTTTCATACATTAATTTTTTATAGCCATGTTTTGGTATTCCTTTTTACGATGTGGGTTTCTATTAATGAAACTTTCGAGTAGTAAACCATTTATAACCCTGACGAATTTCGAGGGTGAAATTCATTTTAATGGGGTATAATGTAACACCCCGAGATTTTATGGAAAATATTCTTTTTAATTAATGTCTTATTTTGTACGCTACACAAAAGGAGATCTCACAACACACATCTCTGACTTGCCTTTCATTATACACAATCGCGACCTTCCTTGATAGCGTGTGTAGTACGCAATACCGAGTTTCACTAAATGAGATATTATTATAATATTATTATGAACCAGCCGTTATGAATAGTAATACCCACTTTTTGAAATTTTATAAATTTAATCATTCAAAATGGACTTTATTTTTGGATTCGGAATATCGAAGTTAGCTTAGGGTGAAATTTTGGTACTTTTCGGATAACTTTCATATTCTGAAAAATAGTGAAAATTACTAAATATTAATTAAAAACAACTTTATTTAATCGAAATAATTAATAGAGATAAATTATTAATTTGAGTGGTTTTAAAGTATATTTAGAATATATTTTTACAATTTAATACAATGCTGTTCATTGGATATAATTTCACATTTAAACCAGACATAAACAAGTGTAAATCTTTTGATAGTTATTATCTCTTAAAAACAAGCTATTTGTTTTGACGACGGGAATTAATTATTAAATTAGTTAATGTAACTGATTTGTTTTGAATTTGGTAAAATAGACATCATTTTTGAATTCATAATATCAAATATATCTTAGGCCTAATGTTTGGTATTTTTCTGGAAACATTAATTTTTTGCTGAATAATGAAACCACTAAGTGGTAGTTAAAAAATTGAATTTTTCATAAAACTTAATTTTACCACTTCTGTGAGTGGAATTTTGAAAATCTGAGAGACTCGGTTAATATCAAGGACTAAAATTTGGTTCAATACTTTTTGGTGAATTGTAACTTTTTACTTTTTTTACCACGGTTAAAATTAAATATGGTAATTAAGGGTAAAAGTGTTATTATTATTACCCTAACACATGTCCGAATTCTATTGGTTAAGTGTAATTCGACCAAAAAAACTTTTGGAATAAAATATGACCATTTAGGCCCACTTGGATTAGATTAGGACATTTATTATTAATTTATTTAAAGAAGGGTTAAAATAGTTAAAATCAAAGTTTAATAACTAAATCATTTTTAATATAGGGTTATACATAAGATAAATTCGACTATAAATATTAATTATAAAGCTAGAAATATTTCCTACATAATGGTAATTTATTTGTAATTTTTAGACTTAAAATAATTTAATTTATTTATGACACAATGATGATGCAGTAATTATCTTATTAATGAAATATTGACATAAGTGATGTTATAAATACTCAAATAAATTTAATTTGAGACCTTTTATTAATGAAAATAATTTTTTATGTTAATATGACATGTTATTATTGATTTAATTAACTTTTTTTGAACTAATAATTCTGTTATTATTTTCATAAAAATCAATTACCAAATAGTGTCAAAATTGACATAAAATAGTTTTTAAAACAAATATTATATTATTAATTGTTATTATATTCATAAAAATATAAGGTTCGGCCATGATACTTATATCAGGATACTTGTATCGTTAATGGACCACTTGGGGGTCTCTTGGATGTATATGGTCTGTTTATTAATAATATAATATAAAAATACAAAGTGACATGGTAAATGTCAATCTAATTAACTAAGAGTTAAAACTAAAAGATAAGGTTAATATAATGACCAAAAATGTATAAATTCTTTTGGATGAGATGATTTCGACCCATACCCAACGTAGCTTCGAAATAACTCAATTTGGAGCTATTAAAAAACTAATATGACTTTATAATAAAATAATATTTTTAGTTATTCCAAAGGTGCCCCTCTCATCCCTTATAAAAGGGAACCTCCTCCCTCTCTTCCTCGCACCACATTGAGCCTTCAAGCTCAACCAAACCCTTCCAAATTATCTTCTATACTTCCCTATAAACATCCTAGAGGTCCTGGACTTCTTCAAAGACCAATTTATTTCCCTAAGAGGAGGTCTCAAAGAGGCGCTTCAAAGAAGAGGTAACGTCAGTTATCGATTCTTTAAACTTTATTTCTTCTTCCACTTCCTCTTCGTAGGTTGTTTCATTATGAATTAATAACATAAGTATCACTCCTATACTGATATGTTATTATAAGTTTGAACAAACCTATTTCACCATCTATCCATCCTACAGAAAACGAAATCACCGCGCATGCGTACGTATGGAATACCGTCTCCACGCCGTGGTGTAATCTATTTTCCACCACCACCATACATGGATGGGTATAATGGTGTAAATAATAACTATATTTGATTATTGTAAATTTATATTGATTCTGTAATATTATACATACAATTCAATAAAACTCCACGATCATGGGATCGATATCATCGCTCGTGCGTACGTACGGAATACTGTCTCCACGACGCGATGAGATTCATTCTCAATGATTAACCATTCATATATGATTATAAAGAATATATAATAAGTAATCATGAAATATATGACATAATAATGATACTGGATTTATGTATATATATATATATATATGTATTTCATCCAATTAATTTCATTCTATTCAATGAGGAAACGAAAACAACGTTCATGCGTACGTACGGCCAACCGTCCCCATGAACAGTGTATTTCTTTCCATTTATCGATCAATTATGTATATTTATTTTCTAAATATATATTATATATAAATCATGTTTTATATTCTTGAGTTAAGTAATCATGATCTATGTAATCATATGTATAATTACAAGTCAAAACACGGACGACAAATGAAACGATTTTACCCAAAACGCTCTTTAACATGGAATTTACAAAATAACCGGTAATATAAAGTCATAAGTGAACCATATATGATATCATAACAATTAATATGATTCATTGAAAAGTCAATAACATTATTTAAATCATTATACAGGAGGTTCAGATACGTACGAAGAATATTGGACCTAAGATATGGGATTACTTTTCCAATCTCATTTTTATTCGAGATTGTTTATTCGTCAGTATTTACTGGGGTTATTTCTATCATCCATGTCCATGTTTTATAAAATTGTTTTCATGTATGTTTAAAATCATTTTTATCCATTTTTGACTTTTCCTACATTGTATGTATGTAATCATTCTTTTGTTTACGTTACAAGGTACTTTTTGACTTTTCCGACAAAAGTACGAGGAGAATGTTATTTTTAACTTATACGGCATGAAAGGATTTTTATGGTTTTATAAATACTTATTTTCATGAAGCTTCCTCCAAAAGATTTCATTAATATTTTCAACAAAATCATTTTCTTTTAAAATTTCTTGACATTTTGTGAAAAGAAAATGATTTTGAAGAAAAAAGGATATTTTCCTCAAGAATTCATTTAAAGTGTTCTATCAAAACCATTTTTCATCTAAGATGACATTATTTAATACGTGTATGTTTCAAGTATAATGTCTCTATGATTTACATGGTTTCACTTGTCTTATTATGAAATGATATCCATTTCTTTTATATGGATTATGTGATGATGGGATGATGTTTATGAATCCCATTTTATTTATTGGGTTTTTATGAAAGATGTATGTTTATTTCGTGGCAGAAGTAAGAATGATTTCATTATGAGATGGGTGGGACCTATATCACCCTATAATGCATTGGGTAAAGACTTATATCTCATGAGATAGACATGGATGGAATGGTAAGTTAATTTGGTTCAGTATTACAGGACTGGAATGAGAAGTGAACTCGATTCAGAAAGGGACTTTGTCCACTAAGATAGTCTTGGAAGCAATGCCTTGGCTAATATGGAAATAATTACATGTGCTTAATGGATTCCACAATTACATGTTTTATTCCCATGCTATTTTATCATGATTTATGCACCATTATGATCTTTGCCTTATATACTTCCATGTTTTATGTCGTTTCTCATGATTTTGATGTTTAAACTTTATGTTCATGTTTTTGAGTTCAAATGTATATGGTATGTTTTATTTTATCCATGATTACCCTTACTGAGCATTTGAGCTCACCCTTTTTATGTTTTATTTTCCCCCAGGATTAAAAGAAAGGTTTTAGGTGAGGAAACAAAAAGTGTAAGCTCTTTATGGGAGATATTGAAGATCTTTCAACACGATTAGAATATTACGTTCCAAGTTTCCAAAGAAACAAAACTATTATGGTCCTTGTGTGTCTGTTTTTGTTATGTAGTATGTATTCCAAAAAAGTAATGTAATATCTATGTACGTCAAGCTTTGGGTCTCTACAAGGATTCCCCATATGTGGCCTATGAAGGAGTAAGAGTTGGCGAGGAGCTGATGGAATTGAGGAGAGGATGCCCCTTGCACAACCTTCGATGAATGACGTGTTGGCATCTAGTTGATGGAGTTGGTGTGAGGATTCCACACTTCATGGATTATGAAGGTAGCAGAGTCGATGAGGAGATGATGGAGTTGAGGGCAAGATTACCCATGTGCATTCTATTAGGTAGAGAATTCAGCAATGGGACGATGGAATCGTGGGGAGAATTCCCCTACGCATCTTCTGAAGGAGGCAGAGTTGGTGAGTAGTTGATGGAGGTAGTGGGGGATGATGGCCCTATATGTCCTATGATGGAGGTGGATTTGGAAACGAGTCGATGGAGTCAAAGGGAGGATTCCCCATGTGCGACCTTTTAGGGTGTTGGATTTGGTGAGGAGAAGATGGATTCAGGGGAGGATTCCATCATGCGTGGCCACTGAAGGCGGAAAATATGGAAATGAGTTGATTGAGTTGGGAGGAGGTTGCCCCCTTTTTTAGCCTCTGATGTTTTTTTAGTCAGTGAGGATCTGATAGAGTTAGGGGAGGGGAAGATTGACTCATGGGGGGGGGGGGGATGCCCCCCTACATGACCTCTGATGAAGGAAGAGTCGGTGAAGAGACGATAGAGTTGATTGGGAATAGATCAATATCTGGTTCACCATTTTTTTCAATTCATTTCATCAGGTAACATGTCATCACATTATGATATACTGATATTTTACCTACATTATTATTTTCCAAAGGTGAGAGGCATCTGTTACATCTCATTGACATTTTCACCTTGATTGAAATTGAATTATGGGATTTCGTTCTCTCCATCCATGTTCTCCTCATCAAAATTAATCACATAGTCTGGGTCACCCATATAGACTGAGAGGTTTTTTGTGAAACTCTTCCTAGTGCAATAACATTTTGGATTCTGATTTATTACACTGCTTCTATCAGGATATTCGAAGGGCCTTAATAGGATAGAAACTGTCATTTGGAGTAGATGATAACGTCAGACATGTTAGGGAATCTCTAGATTTTTGGAAATTGGTCGACTATATTTTACCATTATGATAAGGATTATCGAGGGTGTGGAAGCCCATGGCATACCACATCATGTGTGGTGAATTTTATTCCATTGGCATATGCCCATGGTTTTTATCATCTTCCTATAATTATCATAGGGTTTTCACGGAGATTAATGTATTGTAGAGATAAGTACCTAATGTCTAGTATCCATGGTTTTCCTTAGACATAACATGTTCCACACGAGGTATTCCATGAGTTTAATGTCATATGGAGATGGGATTTGAGAGATCATAACATCCAATGGAGATGGATAGATGGTGGATCCCATAGACTGTGAACCCTGAAGGTTTAACATGGTATGGGTGGGGCACCTTTAATGACGAGCTCATGTTATTTTTCCCATAAAAGGAAAGGTTGCACACTGTGGAGGCTCATATTAACACCACTTAGAGTAGATCAGGGAGATTTAAACCTAGAAAGTGGTGCACCGAATGGATGGGTCAAAATGCACAATGATTGTGGACCCACGGTGGTGTGTCCAATAAAGGGAAGACGTCACACCATGAAGGCTGATATGGACACCACTGTGGGAGGATCATGCAGAGTCCACCGATGAAAAAAGAACACCATCTCTTACCATTATTCAGGATTGAAAATTAGGACGGCTACCTATATACCATTTGTAGAAGACTTGGATCAAAACCCACATAGTTTAAAGTGGGTGATTAATCTATGTTTATACATAGTACAAAAACACAGAGACAAGTTGGGTCTTACACGTCGTTAGAGGCCCATTGCAAAATGAAAACTATTTGTGGGATGGTTATGGATTTTTTCGGGCTTGTACATGCTTAGCATCATGGGTTCTGTAATGGGAATCAATTTGATAGAAGGCATTATCATACCGAGATGTAGCCTCCCGGGTAATAATCACATAGGATGTTAGAGGGTTGAATGGTGATAGTGAAATGAACGAGATAGAACCAACCTGAAGATAAAAATATTGGTTTTGAACCTCAAAGATGTTTTATACAAATCTCAATGGTAGGAGATCAAAATCAATGTAGTTATATGATGTGGGGATGATTCACATGGGGAGGCATCTCGAGAGAATGGACACATGGATGGTACCCAAAGGAAGTAGAATCTCAGGGTTAAGTCATGATCATCCTGTAACACAATGGAACACGGGATATACCAATATGGTACTTGTGAGATGGAATTGATCCTCATGAAGGTTCATATATAAAATTATTAAAAGGGGGAAAAGATCAATATAAACGTAGTTCAGGATGCAGAATAAAATTAGGGTTTAAACAAAGGATACCAATCCAAAGACTTGATGGAAAATACAATTGGTCATCATCCCATAGCAACTTGGGACAGTCATGTTTGGAGAAGTATATATTGAATTTGATGTTTACGAACTAAGAACACCTAGAAAATGGTCTGACACAACTAAGGTGCTGACAAAGGATGTGGGTCCCTTCAAAGGGGACACTGATGCTTACAAGTATTTAGGGTTGAACATCAGGGAGGCTTCCTACTTACCTTCTCTAGAATACGGGGATCGAATCCCACATTGTTCGAAAGAACACTATTTAACTTCTTATGGGACAATTGTGGAATACATTTTAATTTTATGTAGAACGAGGGAGAACTTCCAAGAAAATGGTCGGGACATATGATTTACGTCATTGAACCATGTCCTAGATTCCATTCTTCCATTATCAAAAATGAAAAATGATTTATTTCCACTTAGTATAGTGGATAGGGTCATGTGTCTTATGCATGGTAATAAGGCCATAAATTAATTAAAGGTTTGTGCGTTCTTCAACCACACTTCAGTCATGCTATGTGTGAGAATCAAGAGGCTGCAGTAGACCTGATATTTGTGTCACGAAATGTTCATCACTGAGAGATTGTGTCTAGATTTCTCATGGATAGAGGCCCATGGAGTTCCAGTTTGGGAATTACTATAAGATTTAATCCCATCAATAAATTTTATATGAACAATGGTGTATGGGGATTATGTATAGAAGATGTTTGGGTGCCAATAAAGAGCACTAATTGTGGAATTGTCTTACTCATGGATGATTCTCATGTACCTCTGTGGAGTTGTAATGGTTTATGGGGATTACACATGGATGATTCCTAAGTACTAAAATGCAATTGAAATGGTGAAAGGGGATTATTCATGGACACTCCATGAGTGCCACTATAGAAAAAAATGGTGGATGGTGAAAACGCATGGACGCTACACCGTATTGTCTTCATCTTATCTGGCCATGAGTGAACCACAACTCATTTGTGGGTTGAGGCATATAATTGAGACCAACACCAATTCACTAGTGAATAAGCAACATTATTCCATGGGAAATGGAATATTATCGAAGGGAGATGAAAAGTGTGAATCATATGACAAAAATTTGGAACATAATGGTGGAGGCATGAAGAAGGAAGATAATGGCTAACCATTTTGGAAATGAAGCTTCCACATCATGTTAGCCTGAGATGGAAAAAAAATGGAAAACCACTGACAGTATTTGAAATGTGGGGCCAAACTCGATATTTTGTCGAATGTATTTTAGGGTGTTGGAACATAATGATTTGTGAGACCATTTGGAATGAGACCAATTCATTAGGGGGACTCGTCATACATGAAATAGGATGATTAAAGGAATGAAGGATACATGAATAATGATGTGGAGTTATTAAAAACTTGAACAAATTCCAACACTCTTTAAATTATTCTACTATAATCATGGAATGAGGAATTTAATGCTTGTCTCTTAAGGAATCTCTTATTTGGAACAAGAGGAATCCTATTATTTAATTATATGGCATGATATAGTTTAAAGTCATGTAGTTGGGACTATTCTAATATTATTCTTGGGGCAAAAGGAATACCTTATTTAGAACAAGAGACATCCCAGATTTGTTGTATAATGTGTACAATAGTGTGTATTCATGTATATAGGTATTTTGTTTTGATATCCATAGCGCATAAGGTATTTATTATTCCAAACTAGATGCATCAAATTTTTTCACATACGGTGTACCACATTTTAATGTCATATAGATAATACTATTAGGCATGAAGTGCATGGAAATGGATAGTGATTGGACTTATACCAATGTGTCCCTTTCTATAGTATCCTGGCATAGGCATCAGGTGATTGGGTTTGGATGAGTTATTTGAGGAATGGTTCGGCACATGTTACTTGTGGAATTGATTAGGATAATCTCAACTCACAATAAGGGAAATGGAATAAGAGGAATATAAAGTCATAATGTGCTTCATGGAGTGCATAGGAGTATCTAAAATCATGGTATTACATATGTGGAAGACTGATTAACAGAAGGGTGAAATGTAAAATATTTGTGACTCATCCAGAAATAAATGTGGAGCGACTATCAAATTTTTATGAGGGTGAGTGAAAGTAATGAAGGGACTGGCCAAGAGGAATAGGACAAATGTTTTCTCGTGATACTATGTGGGGGTTTGGGGGTGTAGGCCCAACAGTATGGACTGGTGTGTGTCAAGGTAGGATCTTCCTGGTGGATAGGGCTCCAGGAATGATCTTCATAGAGATTATGGTCTCGCAAATGATAGGGATTTGAAGAGATCAGGGCCTCACCGAAGAAGGGGATTCACAAAGCTAAATTTATTTTAGAACAAGGGGATTCATTGGAATTAGGGTCTCATGGATCAAGCGGCTTTAAGGAGCATAGGGTCTCATGGAGCACAGAGGCAACATGGACAACAGGTTTATGCAGAGAAAGGGGCTTCGCAGAGCTCAGGGTCCCACGGAGCAAATGGGCTTCGTAGAGCTCCGAGTATAGTGAGGGAAGGGGAATCACAAAGCTCAGGGTCTTGTATAGTAAAGGGGATTCACAGAGCTTGATGTCTCAAGAAGGATGGCCGGATTCATAGGGGGGGGTTCTTTGTGATGGCTGAATGTTTTGTGAATCCTCAAGTACCTTAGCGGGCCATCATCCATGGAAAAGGACATAAGACTTCATGAAGGGAATCTCCACCTATGCTGGAGGTTATTGGGAACATAATAAAGGAAATTTCATAGAGAAATAGGGCTCTAAAAATCGAGAAAGATAAGAATTGACAATGCGGCATCTCTTCCTCAAATGACTGTTGCGAGGTGTATTTATTGGCATGTGGTCTCGAGATACTCTGAAGTGCACCGTGAAGAAAATGTTGTTTCACAATTGAAGGATGGTCTTTCATCATTTTAATGTTTCTAAGACTTGAAAATTATACTATAATGGCCTTTTTGTTTTCATGGATGCTTCATTCAAGTTCATCTACTCTGCACTCATGGAGGGGCTCCGTAAATGGGCTTCGCGAACATGTTTTCCATCCCAACATCGACTGTCCATAAATCTTTATCCTTAACTCTATTCATGCTCTATGCCCAGTAAAATACTATCCTGAAAAAACTGATTTCCTTTTAGATCATATTTGGAATCATTTGGATGAAACTTTGGATGCATTATTTGGTTCAAACAATCTCATATAAAAAAATTGAATAAGAAACCCCTTAGCTTAAATTACTCTTGAAAATGATTTTATCTATCCTCATATATAATTAATATACACTTTTTATAATTATAACATTGTACCATATTAATATATATAATATCATATATTATGTACTTATACCCTTTTATTAGCTTTTTATTAACAATTCCTTGTTAAAATTACTTCTCCGGTAATAGTTACTTTATTTCTCATGTATGTTTTAGTTTGGTGTTTTCTGAATATTAACATTAATCATGGTTATATAATTTACATAATATTTACCATGATTTAAATATAATATATATTTTTTATATAAGTATTTATATTAATAAATTAAATTTAGAGGAATTAATTATTTACATTATTCATGAGGATGGTAGGTCGTACGTATGCACAAATGTTATTTCTGTACTCCCAATTGATCAATAAAAATGCAGGAAAATAGTACTTTTTCCCATGAATAGTTATAATATATATATATATCCCATATATTAAATAAATTATCCATTGATAATATACATGTAAAAGGTCTGTGAAAAATGAGTCAGATCACTTCGCGAGGTAGTAGACCACCATAAACAAGATCAACATTATCTAATCTTCCATATAACAAAATCAAAATGTTATATGTGATAATATATTTCAAAAATTATATTTATGTTAAAATATCATATATAGATATACATTATATCCATAATAATACACAACCATGAGAGGTTTTGATGGAAAACATGTCCCATTGGTTGTTGAAAATACTAATTTCTCAAACAAATTTTTTTTTATTTCAATTTTGTATAAAATAATAATATTTTTTTTGAACAAATTATAATATTATAATTATAAAATTAACATAATTTTGAAAATCAACATTTCAAAATTATCGTTGGATGATTTTTTTTTTGGATTTTTCATGAATAAATAATTTTTTCATAACTAGTACAAAATACAAGTTTTTGTTGAAATTTACAATTTTCATTTAAATAATTTATATGGGTTTATAATAGGTTTTAATGTAGAAATATTTAAATTATATAAAAATTACCTATTTTTTTAATTCTTTCTTTGTTATGTCGGATTTTTATTTGAAAACATTATAAAATTTTGAATATTTTCTATTTGGAAAATTACATTTTAAACGTATCTAAATATATAATTTTAAATTTGAATTTTCCACTTATACGATTAAAATTTTGGTAAAATGTATATCATATATAGAGTAAGAGAAAGTTTATATTATATAATATGTAAAAATTTAATATTCACTATCTTGAATAGTAAAAATAATAAAAATTATAAACAACATTTAAGGGAAAAATTGATTTACTTGCAGTTTAACCAATAAATGATATGAGTTAAAAATGCCCAAAAAATTTTAAAAAATAAATTTTATGGATATATTTAGATAATATATTATATAATTATCTTCAATGGTAAATTTTTTACATTTTTCATCTTAATAATGTTTTTACATCTTTTTCATTCCAAAAATTACAAGTGTTCCACTCACCTCACATATAAAAGGACACCCCTTCTTCTGTCCAATTCATACGTCCAAACCATTATTTTTGGAAAATAATTACACAAATAACATCATTATATTAATAATATAATTCTATAAGGATTATATTGGTCAAAAATCAAACCTATAATGGATTTTGGTTTTTGTAGAAAGAGGTTACCTGAAGAAGTGGTAACATACATCGATGTGATTTTTTTTATTTTTCCACAACCTTTTAAAATTATTGTAAGAAAATGATTATATAATAAAAAATTGTCCAATAAATACTTATATTCTGTTATTTTAATGTAATAAGCTACAAAAAACATCACTTCTATCAAATAGGATACAAAATCATCATTGATGTGTACGGTGGACTACCACTTTAAGAACTGTTGTTATTCGTTTTCCACGACTAGATCTTAAGGTTGGATATAATGATGGATTATGTATTTATATATTATATCATTGATATTATTAATGTTATAGAATTATTATATCACCTATACCTTCTAACATTCCATTCTATGGGAATATGACGACGTCCCTATTGTGTACAGTGCAAGATCTTGTCGAGAAGTGATGTGATTAGTTCATGATTTAAATGGAAGGAAATTACAGTTGTTTTAATGAAAATATGTGATATATATAACAGAAATAAATTATTTTGGGTGGGTAATATATTATTTAACTTTAACCCTTTATCCGGTAGATAAAATTAATTCAACATTCATCAATAAGTGCAGCGAATTTTCTCCATAAATCATATATTTATTTATCTATATCTAACATTGTTAGATTACTATATACTCATATATAGTAAGTATATTATATATATATCATGATTTAAATTATTGATATTATGGAACCATGATTTATGATAGAGGACCTCAATAATAAAAATAATAATAACATACATGAAAAACAATGTAGTTATTTTCTTAAATGTGAATTTAATAAGATGTTGTTAATAAATTGGTAAAAATTGGTTGAGGTTAATAATAAATGGTATGATATATAAAATTATATTTATATAATATATGTAAACTTATATTAATTATAATGGAGTTGTGAAAACGATTTAATTATTTTGATTCATATGGTAAGATATTTTTATCTCAATTTCATTTATTTGAGACAAATGTTATGTTTGGAATATATATTATTTTGTATGGGATAAATATTTAACAATTTACATTTAATTAAATGAATTTATTTATTCTCATTATGTTATAATTTCCATTTACATTTCTACATTAAATGGTCTTATTATTCAAATTTACAAAATTGGTATGATTTTAATGTTACAGTCTCATTCTCTATTTAGATCACACGGGTATATGTTTCCAATAATAAAATATTATGATATATATCTGAAAAAACTAATGTAATTCATTATAATCTATTTTCTTCAATAAGAAACTTGTTTTACCTACATTTTCCTCTCATTATGTACTAAATAGTTCAAACAATTGTCTTTAATAGACAATTTTAATGTATGATAGAAATAATGATGTGGAAACACAATTACAAGATGGTGTGAATTATATGTTTAAAAACATTTATTTTTATCCATATGAAAAAACAATGTTAAAAAAAATTAAACAAGGTAGATTAACAAGACCTATTTTAATTCTACTTAAACAAATATTCTAGGTTTCAGACATATGGTTCTGGGAATAAAACATATGGTAATTTAAAAAAAAAATTCTACATTAATGAAAATAGAATATTACATATTAGACTACACAAAAGTACAAGAATTTATAAAAAAGTTATAAATTCATCCTTTATCAAAATCAAGTAGAAATAAAATGAAACAAAACAATTAAAAAGTATGAAATATTTTAACCCAAATAGTAGGGTATCCAACAAACATGGATAAGGTTCACTTTATTTTTACATTCAATAATGTATGTCATACCCACACCAGGGTAATCCCTCGATATGAATATCAAAATTTGTCTTGTTATCCCTACCCTTGAACATTAAGGTTGTTGAAAACTCTATGTTTTTATCCCCAGAAGTCCTCGAAATTTATGGTAGTTGGGACCTCTATCTTTCTATTCCTGGAAGTCCTGGATTGTACTCAGAAACAATCAGAGTCGCACGAAGCAATATGAACAAGATCTTCATAACCACACAAATCATGAGAATTTCTCTCTAGAAATAATGTTGGTAGAATTTAATATCAAGAGTGATGGAATAGTTATGATCTATTTCAAATGATCTATTTTTTATAAGAACATCTCTAACAGTCGTCTCCTTCCTCTAATGGTGTTATTTTTCCTTGAATCTTGGAGGGACCTGTATACTGTCCACTCAACCAATGGTTAGTTAGAAATAGATTGTACGACATCATTTCATAAATATAACAAGTGTAAGAAAAATATGGATGCTTAACCAAATATATTTCATCGAGTATATGGAAAAAATAATGATACTAATATATCTAAAGAAACATTCAGAATCTATAAGACATGGATATTCAGATTCAATTTTCCAAAGAAATTGGAATCTGAATTATATAGCTTCAAGAGTCTCAATTTAGATGAATTGGTATATGAATTCTACAGAATTCAGAGTCTAAATTCTGATAAATTAAGAGGCATAAATCTAATGAATTTGGATTATAAATTCAAATGAATTTGGTGCCGGAATTCTAATGAATTAAGTAAATTAATTTTGAAGAATTAAGACTCCAAATTCTGAGGAATTCAGAGTCTGAATTATATGGAATTCAGAATCGGAATTATGAGGACTGAGGTATTAGAATTTTGAGGAAATTTGAATCAGAATTTTGAGGAATTTAGTGTCAAATTTTTTTGGAATTCAGAACTCGAATTCATAGAATTAACAGTCTAAATTTTAGAGAATTCAGAACATGAATTCAATGAATTTTGAACCTGAATTCAGAATACTTATGGTCTGAATTTTAAGGAAATCAAAACCTGAATTCATAGAATTTGGAATCTGAATTAAGATAATCCAAAAACTGAATTTCGGAAATTTGGAACCTGAATTAAAGGAATGCGGAACCAAAATTCAATGAATTTGGAAACTGAATTCAGAAAATATGGAACCCAAATTTAATGAATTCAGAACCTGAATTCAGTGAATTAAGAGTCTGATTTTCAAATATTTCAGAGCCTGAATTCATAGAATTTGGAACCTGAATTAAAAATAATATATTTTGAACGAATTATAGGATTTCTAGGTGTTATATGTGAAACCATGTTTTAGACATTGTAATAAAAAGAGTTATATTGAGAGGGATTATAAAGAGAACAATGAAAATAAAAGTAAGGATAAAATTTCTATAGAGAATGGAAATATTCCATATGAAAATAATCCTTAGAAAAAAAATATATATCCATAAGATAAATAGTTTGTGATTTTAAAAACACACAGAAATGGAAAATTCATTAAGAAACTTTATTTACTCAACAATCTCCCCCATTTTGGAAAGCACAAACATCCATACAGAAAAGAATATATGGACTTTGATTTTTGCTTCCTGATCATAATGGAAAAAACTTATCATCCATTACTTATGAATCACGAGGAATATGACTAACTCCCCCTTAGGTTATAAAATCCCTAAATATCATATTATTTACTTCCTTAAAGAGATTTTTCTTTTTCTGGGATTTGGAAATTTATATAGATAACCCCCCCAGATAGACTCCCTCTTAAGTAGATAATTTTATTCTTTACATGGTATTGTTTTTATAATTCCTTTCTCCCCCTTTGTGATTATTATAAAGGAATAAAGGGAATGTAAAAAATGGTACCTGAAATATTAGAACTATAGAAAAAACACATAAAGGACAACCAATAATTTCATTACGATTGGATGAATTTGTAAATGAAATAAAATCAACCAAATATCATTGATAAATAAAATATAATCCTTATTTTTCCTTCAAAATAAGATTATTGAAAATGGTCTTCAGATTTTTATGCTCCTTATGATCCACTTCAAAAAAATTATGCAACTAATCTTGATCCTCATTTTTCTTCACCAGAACAATGATTTTATCTTCTTGAGTTTTAAGAATTTTTATCCGAGTCTTCAAATTCCATTCTTACATACTATTTTTTTCATTGAACTCAGCTCTAATATTTCATTCTCTTTTCAGATTCAATGACACATAATTAAGCTTCCCATTCAGGTCATTGTATTCCTGCTTCTGAGCTATTTGTTCATGATTTGGCTTTTCGGCGAAACTTTTAGCAAGATCATTGAACTTGTTATCTTGGTATCAAATTAATCATTGATATTTTCATGAAAGACATCATGTATTATTATCTCATAAATTGTCTTCTTTTACCACTTTATAATTTCCATTCATGACCTCTTGATAGCATCCTACCTGATGATGAAAAATTTGAAATCATCCTCAATCCTGAAAAACATAACCATAAGCATGAAAAAATAATATGATTTTTTATTAAATAAATGTCGAATCGTCTGACATATCGAGTCAATACATGAAGGAAAAGGAATTTTTTCAACTAGATTCTTCTAGGATTGAACCAAAAAATCATGACCCAAAGAAGATGATTTTGAATCAAATTACTCCATTGTTGAGGATTCTTTATCTGTCTTGGAAGCCATTCTCTTTGAAGATCCACCAAAATCATTCTTGGACACCAAGGATTATATAGGTGTGTGATCTAACACCTCTTTTAATTTATCATCTCTAGGAATGATCTCTGCTACTTTTGGTGATTCATGATCACTATCTAAAACACAAAATATCTTATCTTCTTAAAAAAATTTAGCATCTTCCAATAGATCCCCTGGTTGAATAAATTCATGATTGGTGGTCTCTTGTTTAGTTGGTTTGATTTCTTCTTCCAGTTCCTGACCATTTCTCATGGGGTGTCGTGTTTTGACTATTCGTCCAGGGATGTCCAGATTGACAAATTTTCATAACAAATCTCATTTTAATGATATTAATCAAACTGCCTTGTAACATCATTTGTGAAATCCCCTTCTTCCAATTTTTCTTCTCCTTCATCTTCCAATTCCTTTCTTAATCTTCTTCTGGTTCTTGAATAACCATTTTCTTTCCTTGAGTCACATGATGTGATTATTGAAAAAACAATTCTGGTACTTGGTTTTTTTAAAAGACATTCTCAGTGTCTTTGAAATGATCTTGAAAAATTTGGGCCGGTGACATCTTCTTTCTCCACTTCTTTATCTTTATCTTCTTCTCATCCTCCTCGATAGTTTTAATCTTTAAATCTTTTTATTCAGTAGGTTCCAACACAAAACTATCCCCCCTTCCATCATATTTTTCATATATTCTCTCCACTTAGAAACTAAATCATCTTTATAGGTCCTTTGCTTCTTAGATTTTGGGGTTTTTGATTGGGTTTCCTGAACTACAAGGGTTTTTCATTCACTTATGCTTCCTTCACATTTCACTTCATCACACCTTTCTTTGAAGTCTCTGCCACTTCTAGCTTCTTGGATAGTATTTAAATCTCACATTGTGATAAATCATATAATTCTCTACATTTTATATTAAATACAACCTTCATAGTTCTCATGGTATCATCACAAAAAAACATAACCATGAAATTTCTTGGGTTAGAGATATAAATAATTTTGAAGGAATAAAGACAGAGAACTATGAGCGAGGAAAGAATAGTCGGACACAAAATATTCTGAGATTTGATAGTTCCATTCTTTATATTTGAAGTTGTATGTAAGATATACTCTACATTATTAATCTTCCGGAGGTTCACCAGAAAATAAAAAATATAAATGTCACATTTCTTCAGGGTTTCCTTATCTTCTATTCTCAGGATGATAAACACTAGAACCTGTAACCCAAGAATACAAAAATTTGTTGAATGATGGTTGATTTTTGGTGTCTTTTCCCCTGAAAAACTAAGGCATTCTATGGCTCTGTCTTTATCAAAACATCATGAAACATCCGATAGTTTGTGAGTGAAGATGTCAACTTCCCCTTCTTAAAGAATCACAATGATACTAGCTACCATACTGAACGAAAGAGAATGATTTTTTTCCATAAATCACAAAAATAAAACTTATCTTTTCCATCTTGAATAAAAAACGGTCTCATAAAATTATACCAAAAACTACGGACATGACAGATCATGTCCATTTGGTTTTGATACACATATATTCTCCCAACTATTCAACTTTATTTTCATTAAAAAAAGAATCCATGTTTGTAATGAATTTCAGATGTGCTAACATTTCCCTATATATCCACCATTCATAAAATTCATTTACTGATGACGTTTTCTTCTGAGTAGATGCTTCCAAAGACATTCAGATTTGAGAAAACCAAAAATATGGAATGACCCTAAAGAACAGAAACATGGCTTTAGTACAGGGGAGATTGAATACCCATGTGGGCAATGATTAATGGGAAATTTATATAAGCATTGAAGAGATGGTTCATATTCTTGAAATGATGTAATAGTTGAAATATTCATCATCTGATCAGACCGTTAAGATGAAAAACTAAAAAGAAATTTTGTAGGTTCTGATATTTTTAGGTATTTAATATAAAAAAATTCAGATTTTAAGAAATGTGAATCTGAATATATTTTTTAAAATATGATAAAAAACCAACAAAAATAAATTGAAAAAAAATTCCATTAAAGAAACATTCCTTATAGATTGCTAGTAAAGTTATCATTAATGAGGAGAAATCTTCTAGAAGAACATTATATTCTAGAAAATTTTATTTATGTATGAAAATGAGGAAAAAAATTTCATTACAGGATAAATGTTTATTTCGAAAAAATTTGATTACAGTAAAATAAAATTCGGTATAAAAATTTTTGATACGAAATATTTTGGTTGATATTTTTTTTACAATAAAATTTGGTTACGAAAAAATTGTGTTATTAAAATTTTTGTTAAAGAAAAATTTTGGTTACAAAAAAATATATGTTACAAAAAAATATGGATATTAAAAAAATTTATTTAACATTAAATTGTACTCCCCCTATAAAAATGAGTTTCTTACTATAAAGAGATAGGTTTAAAAAATGTTAACATGGAAGATAAATTTATGTTTATCATTCTGAACTACTATTTGTTGTATTCAAATCTATCGGATGGTAATGATTTTGTGAAAGTATCCTCAAATTGTTCTTGTGATCCGATAAACTGAAGAATGATATCTTTTTCTTGTGTATGTTCCCTAAAAATGTGATGCCTAATAACTATATGTTCTACACAAGAGTGATGTGCATGGTTTTTAATTAGGTAAATGGAACTAGTTTTATTTCACCATATCTGTGTATTGGTTAAAATCATACTATATTCTATGAGTGTGTGTTGCATCCACAACACTAGACCACAACAACATCCTACTACTACATATTCAGCTTTAGTAGTGGAAAGTGCTACTGAATTTTGCTTTTTGAATGACTATAAAACTAGTGAATCGCTTAATAAATGACACGTTCTCGATGTACAATTCTAATTTATTCTACATCAACCAAAATCATCAACCAAAGAACCTTTTAAAATAAAATAATTTCTATAAGTATTAAAGAGTCCTAAATCCATGGTTCCCTTTAAATAGATGAAAATTATTTTCACCGCTTTTAAATGAGATTCCTTAGGATTAGAATGATATCCTTCACATAAGCATACTGAAAACATTAAATATGGATGACTAGATGTCAAGTATTATAAACTACCTATCATAACTCTAAATGATGTTTGATATATAGGTTTCTCAACTTCATAAAGATAAAGAGAATTTGAGGTCCCAATGGGTGTACTTTTTCTTTTAGTGTTTTTATACCCATAATTTTTAAGAATATCATTAGTATACTTATGTTGGGATATATAAGTTCCTTATGGTTTTTAAGAAATTCGAAAATCATGAAAAACTGGTAATTCACCCATCATACTCATTTCAATCTCAGATTTTATAATATTCAAAAATGACACGGTTAAAGAATGTTAATAGAGCCAAATATAATGTCATTGACATAAATTTGAATAACAAATAATTTTTTCTTATCTTTCATTATAAAAAAGGTTGGATCAACAGTTCCCTTAACATAATTATTTTGTAACAAAAAACCTCTAAGTCTATCATACCATGCTCTAGGGGCTTCTTTAAGTCCATATAAAGCTTTGGTATGTTAGAAAACTTGTTCAGAATGTTTTGTATGTTCAATACCAAGAGGTTGTTCAATATAAACATCCTCATAAACATATCTGTTAAGAAAATCGTAGTTTACATCCATTTTATAATGTTTTAAATTAAATAATGTTACAATGTAAAGTAAAATATTAATAGATTCAAGTATAAATACAAGAACATAGGTTTCTCCACAGTCTATTTCTTCTTGTTGATTATAGACTTTAGCAACTAATCAAACAATACTTCTTATAATGATTCTATTTTCATGAAACTTATTTCTAAATACCCATTTTACTCCAATTACAAATGTTTCCTTATGTAGTTCAACCATGGTCCGGACATTATTCCTTTCTAATTAATTTCGCTCATCTAGCGTGGCCTTATTCCAATAATCATCTACTCATGCTTCATCATTTATTTTTTTGTTTTAATTTTAAAGTGAATTCTAGATGTTCTAATAAATTTATTAAAGAACTTATAGTCCTTATAGGTTTATTTACATCACCAATGATACTATCACTCAAGTGATTCTTAAGAAAAAACTTATTTTGGTTATGTAGAACCTGTTCATCAACACATGGTAAAAACATTTCTTGGTAAAATGCTTCAGAAATGATTTCTTGAATATTTTGCTTATCAAAAAGTTCTTCTATCAACGGATGAAAATCAGTTTTTGAAAACACAATGGAGGATATAGGTTGGAATTTTTGAAAAATAAAAGGATCAATTTCCTCAAATTTATCATTAATTGTTCCTTCTACTGTACACGTTTTTTTATCAAAAACATTATAAGCATTAGATGTTTTGGAGTATCCTAGAAAAAATCCTTCTCCATATTTGGGTGAAAATTTATGTAAATTAACATTATTATTAAATATTATTACATAGTAACCAAATACTTTGAAGTAGGAAATTCAAGGTTTTTTACCTTTCCACATGTCATAAAGAGGTTTATTAACAAAATTTCTAATAAAAACTAGATTTATTGTAAAAAAAGATAAACTTAGAGCTTCATCCAAATAATATTAGTTATTGAATATTCACTAAAAATGGTTCTAGTTATATCTTAAAGAATTTGATTTCTTCATTATGTAACACCTTTCTATTGAGGGGTTCTTATTGGTGAGACGTTTTGAGTGATGCATATTTTTTTCAAAAAGTTTTAAAATCAGAATTTTGAAATTCTCTTCCATGATCACAATGAATAGTTACCAATGGAAGGTTTTTATCATTTTTAACATGTTCTCTAAAGATTATGAAATATGAAAAATATTCATACTTATTTCTTAGAAAATAAACCCATTGAAATCTAGTGTAATGATCAACTAATACAAATACATAATATTTTTATCCAACGCATACATTTTGTGTTAGACCCAAAATTTCCATATACACAAATTGTAATGCATTAGAAGTTGAAACATAACCAATTGATTTAAAACATTATTTATGTTTCTTTAAATATTAAACTTTTGAACAAACTTTTGATAAATAAAATTTATGCTACAGTACATCCATAACAAGTCTTTTCTTTTAGAGTTTTCATAGGTTCCTAAGGATACATTTTCTTAACCTTCTATTCTATAACCACGATTGAACTTACATTTCACTAAGTCATGATAGATATTGGTTTATATAGTCTTCTATGTTTAGTTTGTATACATTATATTCTCTATGGACAGAAATAATAAAATCTTCCTTAGAATTGCGTACTAATCACTTATCATTCCTAAAATTCACAAGGTAACCTTAATCAAATAACTGACATAGGCTAACAAGGTAGTTATTAAGACCTTTAACAAATAATAAATTTGAAATCAATGTTATTCCAAGAAGAACAATTGTACCAATACCGATAACTTCTCCCAGAGCATTATCTCAGATTCCTTTAGTCTTGATAAATTTTTCAATGAAATTTTTGTTACCAGTCATATCTCAAGAATATCTAATAACCATTTACAATGTGTTGTTGTTGGTTCTTTAATAATTTTATTTAAAATAATAGGGTTAGACTTTCATAATACAAAAATTCTTGGATCTAAATATTTCATAAATAAAGTTTTTAGGTATCCTCATTTTTTTAGAAAAACATTATTTATGAAAACCAAAATACTAAGTTTTATTTAAAGATATATTTTTTCCCAATTTCTACTGCAATGGAATTTATGGAAAAATATAGCACTTTTTGAGATAAAATAGTTATTACTAATAATTGGTTTTGAATGCGTATAATCAAAACCAGAGCGATTCCTTAAATGACGATTTTGGGAAAACATCTTGTCAATGTTTTCCATATCAGAGGTAAAGTCTGATAGAAATTTTCTTAAGGAAAATATTTTTGAATTATTTTTAATAAAAAATTTTGTATCCTCAAGGTTATTAGTTTTATAACTAGAGTTATCCTCTAAAATATTTTCCTTTAAATTACATTTTCAAAATCCTTAGAAAGTTTATTCTTCTCAGAATTTACAACCTCATGTTTTTTGGAAATTCTTATAAAATAAAAATATTTCTTATCAATATGTTTATAATGATCTAATACTACTTTAGTTACAATGGATAATCTATAATTTTTCATAATTAGGATTTTTCTGGAGTTTCGAATTATCATTCCCAATAAGTTTAGCAAACAAAGACACTTCTTCATAAGAAGGTTGTGTATTATCTTATAACCAGGAATATCAATCATAATGAAATTCAAAATATTTATCATAAACATATTTTTCATACAATTATATATTGGTAATAGCTTCATAATTTTGTACCTTGGCCAGTAGAAAATTATTTTGAAAGGGTAGTCTTGCTAGGAGACTAAAATTCTTCTGAAAATAACCTTCAGACTCTAAGGATTCATTTGAAGAGTCACCTCTAATGAAAATCCATGTGTCATTTTCATTCAAGACATTTTTGACGTTATCCTTGAAATACTACTTTCTATTCCTCTCAGAATGGTTTTTTTCATCCTTAATCTTAAGCATATGAAAATATGTTCTGGTATTCCATGCTGTTTTGCATTAATAAAAAGTGACTTCTAAGTCTATGTTATCTTTTTATTCCTTTTTCATATATCGATACTGAACATTTTTCATCCGAACTATCTTTTTCATCCATTGATCATGATTAGCAAACTCATTCTCAGAATACTCACATTCACTAGAGATAAAACAGTGAATTTCTTAGACATAGATCTCATAACCCATTCAAGAGTCTTGACATTAGTAGTAGAAAAGTTTACACTTCCATTTTCATTATTCTTTTTATTTATATTAGCATCTCTTTTCCTTAATTTCTCATGTTGAATAAGAGTTCCAAAAGGATCATATAGAGTAATTTGAGACACCTCTCTATTCTAATCAACATCTGTTCTCTTTGATTCTCACTAATTAGGCATGATATCTATAGTATTTTCCACAAGAGCTTCATCATCAAGACCTTTCTCACCCATATATTGCAGACTATTAAAAATTGTCATAATCCATTGTTGTACCTTTCATACTGGTTCTCCATAAAAAAATATAAATCAATGGTATTCTTCTCTAAGCATAGCTCTTCTAGTCTTCATAAATTTGGATATACCAAAATGTGTAACTTACAAATTCATCCAAATACAACAATTAACTTCACAAAGAGAAATTTGACTATATATATTCATAGTCAGAGAACACAAAAAAGTTTTACGTACATTGGAATTTAGTTGATATTTTGACATTTCATCATTGGTAAAGGTTCTGACATCCTTATCCGAAATCTTGTAATCTCCATTATCATGAAAGAGTTTCCCACTCTAGTATTAATATCAAAAGTCTACATTCTATCTCTCTAGTACTCATAATCATTCCTATAAAAAATAGGTGGTCGAGTAGGATTTATATTGTCAATTGAACCAACATTCATTCCTACCATTGAAAAAATATCATTCCACAAAAAACTATTAATAGAAAATGTTTGTAAACAAAGATCAAAATCCCTAAGAAAGAAAAAATTTAGACCAATGAAAACATGAGCAAGAAAACATATATGTGAATATTAGTATTTCAGAGTCTTCTTTTGATACTAATTGAATGATCAATGTTATGATGTAAATTCTCAATTACAATAGGGGGTGTATTGTATGATTAAAAATATTAATTTTTAACATTAGAAAAAACTATTTTTAAAAAGTTAAATAAGGTAAATTCAAAAGACCTATTTTATTTATACATAGTCAAACATTTTATGTTCCGAACATATGGTTCCATAAATGAAACATAATGACTATTTACAAGAAAATGATTCGACTTTAAAGTGTATATAATATTACTTATACGTGTAAAAAAAATACAAGAATGTATAATAAATATATACTTTCCTCCTTTATCAAAATGTAGAGGAAAGAAATTAAAAACAAAACAAGTAACAAGGATGAAATGTTTTAACCCAAAGAGTATGGTATAAAACAACCTTGGATAAAGGACCCATGATTTATACTTTCAAGAAATTCTGTCTTACCGGCACCAGGGTAATCACTCCATAAGAATATCAGAATCTATCTTGCCATCCCCGCAAGTCCTAAAACATTAAGGTATTCAATACCTCTGTCTTCTTATCTATGAATTTCCTCAAAAAATAATGTATTCGACACCAGTTTCATCCAATTCATGGACGTACTCGATTGTAATCATCAACAACTAGATTCACATGAAGCAATCTGAACAAGATGTCCAGAACTACCCAAAACATGAGATTCTCTCCCTCTAGAAGTCACTTTAGCTCCATGTAATTTCTAGAGTGATATAAAAGTGGTGAGCTCATTCAAATTACCTCTTATTTATAAGAAATTCTAAAATGGTTGGATCCCTCATCGAACATTCATATTTTTCCTTGAATCTCATATGGACCTATACATGTGTCACTTAAACAATGGATAGTTAGATTCAAATTGGATGACATCATTTCATAACTAATACAATTGTAAAAAAAATATGGTTTCTTAACAAAATATATTTTTTAGAGTCTATGGAAAAAAATATCATTCGAAATATAACCAAATACACATTTAAAATCTATATGACATGGATATTCATATTCTATTTTCCAAAGAATTCAGAATCAGAATTATTTAGTTTTTTAGGTATGAATTTCAATGAATTTTGTTTCTGAATTATATGAAATTTGTAGTCTGAATTTTTATGAATTCATGGACTGAATTCTGATGTATATGATGTCTGAATTATGATGAATTTGGAGTCTGAATTTGGATTAATTTGGAGTCTGAATTATGAGGAATTAAGAGTCTATGTTCTGAAGAATTCAGACTCCAAATTATGTGGAATTAAGAGTCCAAATATCATATATTTAGTAACCTAAATTTAGATACTTCGGGGTCTCAGTTTCAGAAAATCCAAATCCTGAATTTAGGGAATTTTAAACCTAAATTCATAAAATTAAGAGTCTAAATTTTAGAGACATAATAACTTGAATTCAAAGAATTCAGAACCTGGATTCAGTAATTTTGAAACATGAATTTAGAGAATTGGGAACCTAAAATCAGATACTTTGGAACATGAATTTAGAAAATTCGGAACTAGAATTCTGAGAATCAAGAGTCTGAAATACATATAATTAAAAACCTGAATTCAAATAATTCAGATCCTGAATTCAGAATACTCTATATCCAAGGAATTATGGGATTCCAAGGTATTAAATGTGAATACAAATTTTACACTTTGTAATAAAAAAATTTTGATTTAGAGGGAATATAAAGATAACAATAAAAACAACTGTATAGATAATATTTCTTTAGACAATGAAAATTTTTCTTATGAAAATAATCCTTTGATAAAATATATTTTTCTTTAAGATAAAGTGTTTTTTAATTTCAAAACATTTTTAAATGGAAACCCATAAAGACACCTTATTGACTAATAGTTTAATAGATTTTTTTTCTTCTATAACCATGTTTTCTAAAATTGTTTTTCATGAAGTTTGTGTGTTTTATATTTTTATTAAACAGCCATGTTTAATAAAAATTATTTCAAAAAATGTATTTAAAACTATCTAAATTATTTATTATATATATTTTTACCCAGGTTTAACATTTTAGAAAATGTTTTTATATGAATATTATTATCATCCAAAAAGGCATGATTTACATTTACAAAAAATGTGAAAGGACCTTTGTTTAAACATGTGAGGCATGTATGAAAATTTCATTGCATCATTACTATAATTTAATTTGATACTTCAATTATATTTTACAATGTTATTTTCAATTAAAATTATTTCCATAATATTTTATGGAATATTTCTTTTAAAAACATTTATTTTCAAAAATAGGATATTTTCTTTAATAAATGTTCAAAGTGATTTTTCTAAAAAATAATTTTTAATCTAAGACCAAATACATTTATGTAACATATTATTTACTGGGGATATTATCCAAGGATACAATTAAAACTCATTCTCAAAATTTTTAATGTTAATGATGATAATATGCTTTTAAACACCATTTATCTTCAATGGGTTATAACATGATAAAATACATATGAACCCCTCTTATTTTTTCACATTTATAGATTTCAAAAAATTATGACAATATTATGAAACCTCTTTTTCTATAGATTATTTTATGATGATATATTTATGAAACCAATTTATTTTCATGTGTTCTTATTTGATATATTTTTATGATCTTGAACTACATATACGTATGATTATCATTATGTGATGGGTCAGACCTACATCTCTAGCCAACACAGTGGGTAAATATTGATATATCATGAGACAAATGGGATTGGAATTGGGAGTGAACTCAATATAGTAAAGTATATTCCCAAATTTGACTGTCTTGGGAGTGAACCTTGACTACAATGATGTTTTGGGAATTGAACCTAATCAACGATGGTTTTATTTGGAAAGTGAATTGAACTAATAAAGAAGTGATTTTATATGCCTCTATGTATGCCAAAAATATATGACTTATGACAGTTTTTTGATATTATGGTTCATCTTCATTGATTCTATTAATTATAATGTCTTATGAACTACACAAAATTGAATAATGAGTCATTGTTATTATGTAGATATGTAAAGAATGCTTTTAAAATGGCATTCTCATGTATTCATTCCCTTAAACACCAGATAATTTGATATATCCATTTCTAACAATCACTGAGAATATGAAAATGGAACATTTATGTAGAATTGATTGTTACATGGTGTATGAAAATGATATTTTCTACAATGTCAGCTTGAAACTCTAGGGGTATAATCTTTTTAACAACCCAAATTCTATATAAACCACCGTAATTGATTTAAATAGATGATGAAAATGAATGACCTCTGATAAACATAAGGTTAAATAGACCAAAAATAAGGATCCATGATTTATAAATCCAATAAGTGACATTTTATGATTATGTGGTCACCCAAATTAATTATCATTTCTTCCAGTAATATTTATGGTTTAATTCAATGGATGGATCCCATATAAACTATTATAAAAATTAATGTCACGAAGAAAGCAATGATTTTCCTTCTATGTAGATTAATTTAAATATAAATGCAGTGATAAATATTATTGTTATTATCACTCATCTTTTCTCATGTGATGAATCCTAATGAAATTAAAAATAGTATAATTGTGGTACAACATTCTATTGAGTTATTTATAATGAAATATCCACCTTATGTTAGTAGTTCTGTTGATATACTAGTGGTTTTAAAATGAATTAAATCCACTACAATTATATTTTCTATTATCCAGTGTTTAAAACATAAAAAATTTATTCTGTTTGGATATTTAATAGAAGTAGAAGAATATAAATTTTTCTCTCTCATCAAAAATATATCGGGAAATAATGAAATTTAATGCAAGAAGTGGGAAGAGTTTAAGAGATTATTTTACAAAAACTAATTACTTAATATCCCTAATAAAAAAATATAAAAATGATTCCTTATGCTAAATAAGAACAGATATGAATCTATTGGTTCCCATGACGAATATTATTCAATACATGTGAGGTATGATTATGGAATTTTGTCCAACCAAAAAATAATGTTGATTGACTCGTCAGTGAGTTAACACCAATTACATGAATCATGTTAGATATAAGCACATTGATTTTCTATGAAGAAATCATTTCATAATATCTCATGTGGTAAATGGAGATCATGTTTACCCATAAATATAATGTCTTTGACTATAAAATAAATATGTAGATCAAAGGAGACAATTAAAATCATTGAGAGAAGTGGGTGACATTTCCTTCATTCATGAACTGTCGGAGGAAAAAATGGATGAAATTATCTAAAAGGGTCCACTAAATCTTTCAAGTGTAAATATTTCAAGTGTCAAAAAAATTTCATAAATCAATCTATTTACAATGTTATGTGTATAAGTTTAAAAAATATGAATTGGGATAAGGTGAACTGAATGAACCACCCACACTATAATGTTTCATTAGTGAGTATTATGGGAACTATGTTAACAAGTGAACAAATAAAAAGGTTAATAATGATGATTGATGTTAGCAACATCTTACACTATGTTACAAGAGGAAATCTAATGAGATCACTATTATAATTTTGGGGTGTACTAAATATATGATTAATGAAACATTTACAATCCACTCTAAAATTAAAAATGTATTATTTTACTATGGATATTGTCATTCTATTTTATCTGAATAATTTTCTAATGTTATCAAGATCAAAACTAATTGATTAGATGATGAATTAATAGTGAACCCCCTAATGGTGAAATGATATCATCTCAATATATGATTCCTAAATTTTGATTTTAATCGGAATCTACATCCTATAAATCTATCAATTCTCCATCTAGTTGAATTTTATGTTATATTTGGCATGTATTGGATTTCATTACCCAAACCCCGCATAAATAGTCGACTAATGGAAGTCATGTTTGTTATCAAATAAAAACTTTTTATTTTATATTAATGTGATGATAATTATGAACATATAAAGGATATCACATCCATTTTATTTATTTGGATTCACATTTTCAAGGGGGTTTTATCTCATTTGGTTGGGGATAAACATAAAAAACTTTGTATGAAGGTATACTATAATTTTTTTATGTTTTTAAAAAAAATCTCTTCTTCCCAGTTTTTTTGTTATGTTCTTGATAGAAATCATAGTTAGTTCCATGCATATTTCAAATAATACTTATATAAATCCCTTGATAGAGTTAATCTAATTGAATAAGAATATCTATTATATCCTTGACAAGGGATTCGTTCATCCAAGTGTGGGAACATGGGGTGAACATTTTTATGTTAAAAATAAATATGTATCTATGTGAATCTTTATTGATAATCATGAGATAAACAAGATCACAATCTAGAAAATGCATCCTCTACCTGATATTGATGTCCAATTTGATAAATTGTGTAAACCATAATGTTTTTACACGATTGGCAATCCTTCTGGATATTATCAATTGTGGTTCAAGAAGGAGTATATACACAAGATATCATTTTCTTCAAGGTATGGAAAATATTAATACATAGTGAATCTATTTGGTCTTACTAATTTTATCATTATAATTATATGTTTAATGAATATAGTATTTAATGATTACCATGATCAGTTTTTGGTGGTCTTCCTAGACTATATTCTTAGCTATTAAAATAGAAATACATAGCATTAATATCACTTAATTAGTGTACCAAATAGAATTGCTAAGGATAAAATATATGAATAAATAACAGAACGTGATTTTTTCACCTAAGGTATTCATTATTGGGACATATAATCCCATGATATAGTATATTTGTTTATCCACCAATGATATGGTATATTCAATGTTCACCCAAACCAATCAAAATGACCGATATCCAATTTTTTCATGGTTTTGCTGGATATTATCAATTTTTTTATGAAAATTTCTCATGAATATTTATTTCACTAACAATGTTAACAAGGAAGGGATCCAAGTTTTTATGGACATTTGAATGATAGAAATACTTCACAGAACTAATGTGTAGATTATTCTTTGCACCAATGCTTGTAGTACCGTATAGTAGAGAAGGTTTTCTAATCTATAGTGATGCATCCTAGAATGGATTGGGGTGTAATATTATGAAGAATTTCCTCGCCATATAATATTCATTATCAAAATTTACATTTCATGAGAAAAAATCCCTAACTAATGAATTTGAGTTAGCTACGATAATTATAGAATTAAATATATAGACTAATTATATTTTTAGAAGAAATTCATATTTAGATACTGATCGTATAGGTTTAATGTTTATATTCACATAATATATATATATAAGAGAATATGGTTATATTTGAATAATTATCATCACTTCTCAATATATTAGTACCACGGGATATTAAACAATGTAATATATGATTTGAATAATTATATTTGGAACTATGGAAAAATAATACCTAACTATATCATTCCCATTTACATTCACGAAAATATCAAGACGGTATAATTTAAGTTGGTGATCTATCCTAACCTCTCTCAAATTCTTGATGTGATCCATAAACACTTCTATAATATGTACATATTAAAGAACCCTAAAACACCGTAAGAGGGGAGGGGTGAATCAAGGTGTAAATTTTTTTTTCAAATGTTATGGATCTTGTTCCCATGTTAGAAAGAAAATGTTAAACCTTTCTGATGAGAATGACTATAAAATTAACAACCATATGCATAGAGTCTGCATAACGATTTTACATAGTTCACAACAAAGGGATAGTATAATGAGAATATGGTGACAATGTGTCATTCATACCTAAATCCACTATGCGTGAATAGTTGTGGAAATCCCATTCAACGTACTCCCTTTGTGGTTCACAAACTATACTTCTCGGTCTACTTATTTTTCACTTATATGTGTAAATACTTCCTTTTCCAAAAACAAAATCCCAATTTGAAAGCCTAAATATTTTAAAAACACTAGGAAATAATGCCACCTAAAATATTTTTTTCAACATGAACTATAATATCACTCATCGTTCAATCTACATAGTTTTAGATGTGAGTATTGTAAAAAAACAGAAGCCAGACTCAATTTTTCGAAATGAACATCATTGGTTACAATACATACTTGTTCTTTCAAATTCAATGAATTCATAGTTCATTCCACTTGAGCATTATCTTTATTATGGGGAAAAACTGGAAGATATTTGAAAACGTATATATCATTTCCATGAAAATATTCTACATGTATGGTTAATGTTTTTGGAGAATCAAAAAGTTTTAGGAAGCTACATAGGAACATTATGATATGAAAAGATAAAATTATCCTAAAATATTTTTATCAATGTTATTTAATTTTAAGGGAAATTTTAATTTTGAGGGTATATAATGTATAAAAATGAGTTTTTATGAACTATCCTTTTCAAATAAATTAAATTTTATTGTAGCTTGTGTAACACCAACATTGTGTTCTAAAAAAACATGAAAAAAATTAACATTAATATTTAAAAAAGACTAATCTTACGAAAAAATAAAATATGGAGGAATGAATATGAATAACCACATTTAAAAAATTATTTATATTCTTTATATATAATGGAAACATATTGATAAAAAATATTTTTAATTTATGGTAAACTATGAATATGTATCAAAAACCCTAGTTCAAAATAAAATGATTTCTTTATAATTTTTTTGAAAAATAATAAAATTTATAATCATGCTTGAAATCACTATGTAAACATTATTTTAGTTTAATGGTTTTTTATTTTCCATAAAGAATAATTTTTCCATCGACCCAGAGAAATACTCATTTTTATTCAATATTTTCATTACAATTAAACAATTTATAAAGTTCATTTGTTGTTTTAAAATGTTTTTAAAGTGAAAATATAACATATATATATATCAATTATTTAAATTAATGTTATTAGAATCATTTTCATATCAAATTGTTTTAAAAAACATTTTAATCATTTGACTATTTTATCTTTGGAAGGCCGCTTTCTCGTCACCTCAATGAGTTTCATTTTAAATTAAAACTTGACACATAAAAACAATTCAGATTCGTTTAATGAAATATATATATTTAATAAATAAAATTTATACTAACTAATAGGTTCAAAATCATTTTTTACCACAAAGGATATTAAAAATTGTAAAAATTATTTACCACAGTTACGTTAAAAATGTGTTTATTAAGAGTTAAACGAAAAATATATGCGCTAAAATGATTTTTTTTCCAAAACCCTTTTTCTAGTCATATTTTGACATTAAACAGTATAATAATCTATTATTTTATAATTTGATGCCTTTTTTCATATTAAAATCAAGGGTACACGTTTTTCCCAAAATTTACCAGTGTGCGACTCACCATACTTATAAAAGGCCTTCGCTACTCTTATTTTCTACAAACTCAAAAAAATTTGTGACATAAAATACATTAAAAAATATATTAATTTAATCAATAATATCATTTAAAAGTCCTTATTTTTGATATACATTCACCATATAAAGGCTTTGGGTGGAAACTTGTAGATGTCACCTGAAGAACATGTGACTTTCTTCAATGAGATTTTTTATTTATTTTATCCTCCACCTACAGTAATAATTTTTAAACCATGAAGATATAGAAAATTAATTACATAAATATAATTATAATTTATTATATTAACATATTTAACTAAAAAAATCCAAATCCTTAAAAAGGGATAAGAAATTGTCATTCAATTGTAAATGGAATACCTCTACGCTATCAAATTTTATTCGATTTCCATCACCACCTCTCCTGGATTGATATAATGATGTATTAAATTTTAATATATTATATTTATGATATTATTATATGTCTATAATTTTTAAATCACTTATAAAATCTTACATTCTATTCATTGGAAATATATTATTGTCTCTCATGTGTACAATGATCTAACTCCTCGACAAGTGATGTGCTTCGTTCACACATTAAAAGGAAGGTAATAAAGATTATTATAGTAAAAATATGTGACATATATGCAATAAAAATATTTCTATTATGGTAAAATATTATTTACCTATATTTTATTCAACCATCAATTCAAGTAGAAATAATATTTTTTCATACCTATGGCATACCGTCTCGATGATCCGTGTATTTCATTTTTTATCTCTATCATTTATAGACATCTATAAGTCAATATTTAAGGAATATATTTTATAATTATATAATTTTTAACTATATGGATTCAATTAAACCAAGATAAAAATAATACAACCAAAATAACAGCTCAAAACATATATTAAACACAATGTAGTTATTTCCCATAACATGACTTTAACATGGTATTGTCAATAAATGGGTAATAAAAGGTTACAATTAAATCATATATGTTATGATATATATATATATATAAGGTTATGTAATTTATTTTTAATATATTTTATTTATTATACATGAGTTTTTAATTCGTACAACGTAATCCAAGACTTATAGTAATTAATTTTGATCTCAAATTGAATTATTTGATACATATGTCATGTTATACACCTATTTATTTTATGAGGTTTATATAAATACCCTTTGACACATAATATCATGGATATATTTATTCTAAATATATTACATATTTTTTTATTACAAAACATACTAGGGATTGTGATTCAACGTTATCAAAGTGGCAGTGGTTTAAGTAACAATCACATAATTTGTCATTATTTCCTATGATTGTGATTACAGTGATAAAATATTATAATATATCTCTCAATAAACTCATTTTTTAAACATATTTTATAATTTCAATAGACTATAGTTTTCAATACATTTTCCTCTCTTTATGTACTCAATAGTTCAAAAAAATTGAATAAAAATCAACTCTATTTATCCCTTCAATAGAAAACTGGTTTTCTTAATAAATCATGTTTTCTAAATATGATTTAAAACATAGGTTCAAAAATAATCCAAATGGTTTATTTAAGACATATTTACCAATGTTGTACTTTTTCAATAAAAATTAATATGAATCAATATATATTTTACCAATAAAGGCTTGTTTGGATTTTACCAAAAAAATTAAATAGAATCATTTTTTAGGTGTACGATATAAACAAGAATTTTCCCAATGTCAGGGACATTAATCTCTTTGAATATAAATATTTCTATAAATATATTTATTTCCAAAATATTTTATGGACATTTCATTATTTTTAAAATACATTCAAATAATGGGAATTATCATCTGGAAATGATCCATGTGATATCTCATTAAAAAAAATTCTTTGATGATGACCAAATTTGATGTTTGTTATCCTTTTTTGGGGATATGATCAAATTATAACATTATTATTCCTTATCAATGTATTTTGTGATTATAATTACATGATATTTATTAAATATATTTCTCTTACATGGGTTATACCATGATTACATTGTTACAAAACCCACTTATTTAGTCATGGTTTAGTCTTTTATGAAATGATAAAATAATGAAATGATTATGAAACCAGTTTCTTTTTCATTGGTTATGTTGTGGAGAAATTTTTATGAAACATTTTTATTTCATGGGTTCTGATATGTTGAATATTTTATGATCTTTTTTAGATATTTTATTGTATTTAATATGTGATATGTGTGACATATATCCACCTCCAATGAATTGGGTATATATTGTCACTCATGAGATAAATATAATTGTAATAGTGAGTGACTGAAATTAAAAAAGGGAATTTTTCTATTATGATATTCTTGGGAGTGAACAATAATTATGACATTGGTTTGGGGAGTGAACCTAGACTTCTATGATAGTCTAGGAATTGTTTTCCAAACTACTATGTAAATTATACTCTGTGTTTATGTGTGTGAAAAAAATCTATTTTGTATTCTAATGTTATGCTCCTATTGTTCATGTTCATTATTATATAATTATTCATGTATTATTAACTACCTAGATTTATGTCATTACTAAATTTTATGGTCCATGATATGAAGGGTATTGTTTTCGAAAGTAATTCTAATTTTGTCACAAACATATACTCATGATATGTTGATATCACCATTATTATTCCTTAATAAATATCTTATCTCAACTTTTATTACAATTATATGTAAATCCCATTCAACTTACTCCCTTTTTGGTTCCCAAAATATTCTTCTCTGTCTACTTATTTTTCACTCATATGTGCAAATACTTCCTTTTCCAAAAACAAAATCCCATTTTGAAAGCCTAAATATTTGAAAAACACCAGGAAATAATTCCACCTAAAATATTTTTGTCAACATGAACTATAATATCACTCATCGTTCAATCTACATAGTTTTCCATGTGAGTATTGTCAAAAAATAGAAACCAGGCTCAATTTTTCGAAATGAACATCATTGGTTACAATACATACTTGTTCTTTCAAATTCAATGAATTCATAGTTCATGCCACTTTAGCATTATGTTTATTATGGGGAAGAACTGGAAGATATTTGGAATCGTATATATAATTTCCATGAAAATATTCTACTTGTATGGTTAATGTTTTTGCAGAATCCAAAAGTTTTAGGAATCTACATAGGAACATTATGATACGGAAAGATAAAATTATCCTAAAATACTTTTATCAATGTTATTTAATTTTGAGGGAAATTTTAATTTTGAGGGTATATAATGTATAAAAATGAGTTATTATGAACTATTCTTTTCAAATAAATTAAATTTTATTCTAGCTTGTGTAACACCAACACTGTGTTCTAAAAAACATGAAAAAAATTAACATTATTCTTTAAAAAAGACTAATCGTACGAAGAAATTAAATAGTGAGGAATAAATAGGAATAACCAGATTTAAAAAATTATTTATATTCTTTATATATAATGGAAACATATTTATAAAAAATTATTTTTAATTTATGGTAAACTATGAATATGATTCAAAAACACTAGTTCATTAAAAAATGATTTCTTTATAATTTTTTTGAAAAATAATAAAATTTATAATCATTTTTGAAATATCTATGCCCAAATTATTTTAGTTTAATGGTTTTTTATTTTCCATAAAGAATAATTTTTCCATCGACCCAGAGAAATACTCATTTTTATTCAATATTTTCTTTACAATTAAAGAATTTATAAAGTTCATTTTTTTTAAAATCTTTTTTGAAGAGAAAATATAACATATATATATATCAATTATTCAAATTTAGGTCATTAGAATCATTTTCATATTGAATTGTTTTAAAAAAACATTTTAATCATTTGACTATTTTATCTTTGGAAAGCCGCTTTCTTGTCACCTCAATGAGTTTCATTTTAAATTAAACCTTGACACATAAAAAAAATCAGATTTTTTAATGAAATATATATTTTAAATAAGTAAAATTTATACTAACTAATAGGTTCAAAATAATTTTTTACCACAAAGGATATTAAAAATTGTAATAATTATTTACCACAGTTACGTTAAAAATGGGTTTATAAAGAGTTAAACGAAAATTATATGCGCTAAAATTATTTTTTTCCAAAACCCTTTTTCTAGTCATATTTTGACATTAAACAGTATAATAATCTATAATTTTATAGTTTGATGCCTTTTTTCCTATGAAAATCAAGGGTACACGTTTTTCCCAAAATTTACCAGTGTGCGACTCACCAGACTTATAAAAGGCGTTCCCTACTCTTATTTTCTACAAACTCAAAAAAATCTGTGACATAAAATGCATTAAAAAATATATTAATTTACTCAATAATATCATTTAATAGTCCTTATTTTTTATATACATTAACTATATAAAGGATTTTCGTGGAATCTTGTAGATGTTACCTGAAGAACATGTGACATTCTTCAATAAGATTAATTATTTATTTTATCCTCCACCTCCTATAATAATTTTTAAACCATGAAGATATAGAAAATTAATTATGTAAATATAATTATAATTTTTTATATTAACATATTTAACTAAAAAAATCCAAATCCTTAAAAAGGTATAAGAAATCACCATTCAATTCTAAATGGAATACCTCTATGCTAACAAATCTTATTCAATTTCCATCACCACCACTCATGGATTGATATAATGATGTATTAAATTTTAATATATTATATTTATGAGATTATTATATTTCTATAATTTTTAAATCACTTATAACATCTTACATTCTATTCTTTGGAAATATAATATTATCTCTCATGTGTACAATGATCTAACTCCTCAACAAGGGATGTGCTTCGTTCATAAATTAAAAGGAAGGTAATAAAGATTAATATAGTAACAATATGTGACATATACGATATACAAATATTTATATTATGGTAATATATTAGTTACCTTTCTTTTATTCAACCATCAATTCAAGTAGAAAAAATATTCTTTCGTACCTATGGCATACCGTCTCCATGATCCGTGTATTTCATTTTTTATCTCTATCATTTATAGAAATCTATAAATAAATATTTAAGGAATATATTTTATATTTATATAATTTTTAACAATATGGATTCAATTAAACCAAGATAAAAATAATACAACCAAAATAAAAGCTCAAAACATATATTAAACACAATGTAGTTATTTCCCATAACATGACATTAACATGGTATTGTCAATAAATGGGTAATAAAAGGTTATAATTAAATCATATATGTTATGATATATATATATATATATAAGGTTATGTAATATATTTATAATATATTTTATTTATTATACATGAGTTTTTAATTCATACAATATAATCCAAGACTTATAGTAAGTGATTTTGATCTCAAATTGAATTATTTGATACATATGTCATGTTATACACCTATTTATTTAATGATGTGTATATAAATACCCTTAGACACATAATATCAGGGATATATTTATTTTCAATATATTAAATATTTTATTTATTGTAAAACATATTGGGGATTGTGATTCAACGTTATCAATGTGGCAGTGGTTTAAGTAACAATCACATAATTTATCATTATTTCCTATGATTATGATTACAATGATAAAATATTATAATATATCTCTCAATAAACTCATTTTTTAATCTTCTTTTATAATTTCAATAGACTATATATTTCAATACATTTTCCTCTCTTTATGTACTCTATAGTTCAAAAAAAAATTGAATAAAAATCAACTCTATTTATCCCTTCAATAGAAAACTGTTTTTCTTAATAAATCATGTTTCATAAATATGATTTAATAAATAGGTTCAAAATTAATCCAAATGATTTATTTAAGACATATTTACCAATGTTTTACTTTTTTAATAAAAATTAATATCAATCAGTATATATTTTACCAATAAAGGCTTGTTTGGATTTTACAAAAAAAAAATAAATAGAATCATTTTTAGGTGTACGATATAAACAAGAATTTTCCCAATGTCTGGGATATTTATCTCTTTGAATATTAATATTTCTATAAATTTATTTATTTCCAAAATATTTTATGTACATTTCATTATTTTTAAAATTCCTTCAAATAATGGAAATTTTCATCTGGAAATGATCCAAGTGATATTTCATTAAAAAAAATTTCCTTTGATGATGACCAAATTTGATGTTTATTATGATTTTTTGGGGATATGATCAAATTATAACATTATTATTCCTTCTCAATGTATTTTGTGATTATAATTACATGATATTTATTAAATATATTTCTCTAACATGGGTTATACCATGATTAAATTGTTACAAAACCCACTTATTTAGTCATGGTTTATTCTTTTATGAAATGATAAAATAATGAAATGATTATGAAACCAATTTCTTTTTCATTTGTTATGTTGTGGAGAAATGTTTATGAAACATTTTTATTTCATGGGTTCTGATATGTTAAATGTTTTATGATCTTTTTTTAGATATTTTATAGTATTCAATATGTGATATGTGTGACCTATATCCACCTCCAATGAATTGGGTATATATTGTCATCTCCTGAGATAAATATAATTGTAATAGTGAGTGACCGAAATTAAAAAAGGGAATTTTTCCATTATGATATTCTTGGGAGTGAACCCTAATTATGACATTGGTTTGGGGAGTGAACCTAGTCTTCTATGATAGTCTAGGAAATGTTTTCCTAACTACTATGTAAATTATACTCTGTCATTATGTGTGTGAAAAAAATATATTTTGTATTCTAATGTTATGCTCTTATTCTTCATGTTCATTGTTATATAATTATTCATGTATTATTAACTACCTAGATTTATGTCATTACTAAATTTTATGGTCCATGATATGCAGTGTATAGTTTTCAAAAGTATTTCTCATTTTATTACAAACATATACTCATGATATGTTGATATCACTATTATTATTCCTTACTAACTATCTTATCACATCTTTTATTACAATTATATTCCCCAATTTATGACCAAAGGTATTAAGTATAATATATATATAATGGTTCTATTTATTAAGAACATTCTGGGAGATATCGTATCTCACACTGTGGATAGTTTTTTCGGTCTCTGAGGGTCCAAAAGAAAATATTCCTTCATGATCCTCAAGCTTGTGTTTCTGTATTATATATAATATTAATATTAAAATTTTCATATCAATGTATTCTTTATATTCATGGTTTATCTGTATAAATTTTATTATGAAATATTTTTTGATGTCTTACTGTGATATATATATCGAAACCAAAATTTTTATTCATGAGTTTTAGATTTTTTTAATTCCATGTTTAGGGGAACGGAAAGTGACACATAGAAGTGGTAGGCATACTTGACTATTGGGACCATGGTCAATGGTGTTGAATGGAAGAGATGTGGTCCATTCATTAAAAAAAAAATTATTGGAATTTTTCATGATTGTTATTTTTTTATGAAATATCATTTGGAAATATATACATTTATTCTTGTGGGTTTTTATCAATGAAAAGTGTTTTAAATAAATATTTTTCACTAATGTATTAACTAATATCCAATGGTAATTGACCTTTCTTGTGCCTAAATCATTTCATATGAATATTTTTAATAAACAAGTGCTAGTCAACAGGTTGTGTAGATCAATTACACCCTTCCGGTCTTCTTTGTGTAGGCTTCTATTCGAGTTTATCTATTTAATAGTGTTAGTTTGTAGAAATTTAAAAGTTTAATCAATTTATTTACATTTTTTAATATACTTGATTTTATCGTTTTAATTCTCTTTACTATAAAAATATTTTATATCCTTAAAAGAACCTGAAGTGATGTGTATTAAACATTTGAATCCTTTTAACAAATTCCACTATTTTAGACTACTCTCATTTCATACCACATCAACCATGATGAAAGGTGTTCTATTCCTATTATATAATGAGGTACCTTGTATTTCTATTGTGTCAAATAAAATAGAAAAGGCATGTTGTAATATATTATCATATGTTTCCCAATATTTTAATTTATTATTTATTCCTAAAAAAAATTATTCTCTGTTTTTGAATTCCCATGAACACTTCATATGGATCATAGAAAAAATATCAATCATTTCAATGACACTATATCTTATGATGATCAATGGAATGGTTTTAATGCCTTATAAAATTTTTAACACTTTTTTGTCTTCTATAAAGAAGTACATATATAGTCTTTTATTATAAGTGGGATTATTTATAATCCAATTTGGTAAAAAAATATCATTGAATGTGTTTACCTACTAATTTTATCAATTTTCCCCATTTCCTTTTTTGATCAAATAATTCTACATCTATGATATTTATTATATCCATCGGCTCTAAGGACTTTAATTTTTTAATTTATTATAAAAGAACCACATTTTATGGGAAAAATTGGGGAACCCAAACAGACTCCATAGAAATCATACATAACACAAAAAGAAGGTCTTAAATATTAGATTCAGACTAAAAACATGAAGCTAACCTTCCCTAGCATATTATGGTTAAAAAATTACCCACCATTTCATAGAGCTTCAGAAAGTAAGTGTCCTTTGTCAATTTATAGGCACAATCTAATGGATTACGCCATACCCTCTTAAACATCCGAATCTAAAAATCTATGCAATGATGAATGGAAAACTCTCGAACCTCCTATGGGGCATGTTCTAGGTGGCCGAGTCTAGATGAAAACCAACAGACCATACCAAAACCATTCCAAAACACAAAACACATCAACCACTTCATAAATTCACCATCACAACAGACGATCGACGAAACCAGCACCAACCCATAACTCGAACATCAGGATTGATGTCCTAGAATCCATAACTCATCCCAAATCAATAAACCATACACCATTGAACCTTTAACAGTTTCCATAATTGAGGCCATAACCCCACCTCCATCCAATACCTAACCAGCTAAGGACACCCGAGGAACAGAAGTATCACTCGTGTCTGAACCACACATGGGAACATTGAATATATTCATTTCATTAATGATTCCTATAACCAAATGAAAATAAAACTAAGCTTTAATCATTCAATGATTCTAATATAATTTTTTGTAATATAATTTCTATTACCATACAAATAACCCTTGGTGATATATCATTTCCTCATCAGAAATTATTATCACCTAAAATATTAATTGATGTATTATCTTTGAAACTAAAATCAATAAAAATTATTTAAAATTATTTCTATTTTTTGGGTTCACGTTTTAAATATTATACAGAAATATTATATTGACTTATTAATATAGCAATGGGACCTATTTCCAAAAAAATACTAAAATCCCCTTTCATAAAAAATTATCCTTCTATGCATCCACGACACATATGGTATTGCATAGTCTTCCTCCATTGAAATAAAATAATATTAACATATATTAAATTTCATCTCAACCATATTTCAATACTCTATACATCCATCCATAATACTACCATATCGTCTATGATATTCACTATAATATTCATTAATTTGAAATTTATTAAATTTCACACAAAATAAATAAACCAACCCCATTTAAATTATTAATCTTAAATTATAAACACATGAATCAATTTTAGAAAATATATATTTTTGAATCCCTATTTATTCATGAAATTAGAAATTTTTTTATTATTGAATAATTATTAGAAGATATTTCATGCTATATTATTCAAAATATTTTATTTAATTTTGTCACATCCTATGGAATATATCATGTATAAGAATTTATTATAAACCATAACATTAAAGGTTCTAATATTACTCATGAATTATTTTTAATATACATCGATGATAATTCACCATATCATACACAACAGTACATATTTGGAAAAATATCACACAATAGATCCTTTTTCATTAATAGTGTCATTCTATCATAGTTTTTGTGCACTTTGTTGCTTTTACATACATTTATATCCAAAATTGTTATATATTATTATTTATATAATTTTAGTATTCACAATATAAAAAATTAAATACTATTCTTACACTCATGGAATATAAATCCCATATACCTCACATCCTATTAAGATAATATACACCAGAAATTAATATATCTACTATTTAAATATTACCTATCATATAAACATAAATAATAATATCAATTTTCCATAGAAAATACCTCTAGTATATAATATATCAATGATAAAAATATATATTCTACTACTAGGTATAACATATTATTCTATATGTTGGGAAGAAAATTTATAGAACATTGAGGAAAAGTTTAGGAATTTAAAAAATATATTAAGTCATAACATATAATCTGAAGAAATATAGTTTATTATGTCATAAAATTGAGAATTTCCATCCCCAAGAATATGAAACTTATTATAATATTTCTATATTATAATTTTTGATATGTCATATGTTCAATCATTTAGTAATCATAGGTTTCTCCAACACATACTGGATCATATTTTTTGATTCCATGTGACACCTCATCAACATAAAAGTTCTCTCAATGTTATTAATATGAATTTATAGCCCATATATCCAAAAAAAATCGTATAATTTAGAATATAATTCTCATATAGATAACATGTTATCACTTTGTATCAATTTATCACATATATTATAAATATTTGTTGAACATAATGAAATTATGTGCTTATGATGTATTTTTCATGTTGTTTTAACTATATTAAAATGATATAAAATCCCACTAATTCTAGTTTTATTAGTTAATTTGTAATTATTATTCATTATAAATATCATTTATTATTATATTATAAAATATTAACAAATTAAATAGGATTCATTAAATAACCAAATTCAATACATGATGAGTCATCATTTATAAATAAAATTTTGTATAAGAATGAGACATAGACAATTGAAAACTCTTTTGTTCATATCTTCATTGTGATTTGATTAAATTATAGAAACAAATTTTTATAGGTTATGATTTTTTTAAATATGAAAATTTAAATAAATAAATATATTCTATCATAATTATATGTTTTCATATATTTGATGACAAAACAATAATTTTACAATGTATAATCCACTCACATATGTGGTTAGATTAATAATTAACAATATCTCATTATAAACATCAATGAGATATATTTAAATCCATACAAGGTTCTCAATGTTGGAAGTAAAATAATTTCTCTCTAACAAGCTTTCATGGAGTGAGTTTTATTTATACCAGTCCTTGTTCTTATTATAAAACATATATATTTGTTTTTTATGAGGATAAATTTTGTTACTAATAAATTAATTGAAATAAAAAATTCTATAATTATTATTAAATATTCTTAAATTTAACAAGTGTTAGTATTGTTTGATAATAATAAAAATTGATAATAAATAATTATTTTATTACTGGAAGAAAGAAATAGAGTTTTTTAACTCATCATCTAAATAGTTATCTAATGAAAAAAAATTAATACGAGTCATTGATCTATGAAAACAAATAATATAATAGTTGCTGGATGAAATAATGATAATTGATTCTCATCATATGTTATGGTTTTATAAATTTTAATTGTGGACTATATTCATATATATAATAATTTTATACTATGTAATAATTTATTATTAATTCATATAGTTATGTTTTATGGTTTATGTATATATATATATCCTTGATATTCTACATTAACTCTTATTATGTTATGCTCTATAAGAAATTATGGCCTTTCATAGAATTTTTATTGAGATTTCATTATGTACATTTACTTTTGATATGTTCCTAAAAGTGTATTATATATTATGTTTATAAATAAAAATTGAATTTTAATATCATTATTCAATGATTATTATGATAAATTATAATCTAAAAACAAAATATTTTAAAATTTCATTTTTTAAAATATAATATTTTTAGAAATATTTAATAAAAATTTAAGGAAAACCATTATATTGTTATATGAATTTTTTATAGATAAAAATTATAATTATGTTTCTCATTTTTTAGTTTAATTGGAATTTATTATATATTACATTAAATTTAATTTGATGTAAAACACCAACTGAAATAATTTAATTTATTTGTTATGAATAATATTTAATAGTAATTTTTTATAATAGTTATATCAGAAAATTTTAAATTAAAGAATTATTTTTTATTACATGTCAAACATGACGTTCAAAATATTATTTTGTGTTGATATATTATCACTAATTTAATAAAAAACATGAAAATGTTTTTTAATAATGCATGAGTAATAGATCATAAACAATCAAAAATATTATTTACTAGTTTAAATGTATTATCATTAAAAACTACATTAAAGTGTAATGAAACTTATAAAATACCTAAAAATTTGGGAATTAGTAAAATCTACAAGAAATAATAATTTTTTATTGAAAGATATATGAATCCTTAATAATATATGGTATTGAAGTATCATCAATCCATAGGAAATATAACACATGTGATGAAACATTGGATTGTTTATAATGTTTCATTTATTATTATAATAACTTGAAATTATTATCCTTATATCTATATTATTAAATGGCCCTGATCGAAAATCAGTATATTTATAATTAAAAAAGTTCTTCTACTATCTCAATTACTGACATAATTTATGAAATCATACAAAATAAATGTTAATTACATATGTTTCATAATATCCATGAAATAAGAAACATCATCTATAAAAAATATAAATATCCAGAAAATATAAAATCCAATAAATAAAATATTCATATATACTCAAAGGTTATGAAATTAATGATTACCCATTAGCCACAACTCTAATAATATAATAAAATTAATCACTAAATTTCATCTATATTGAGATTATAATTTATATTCACAGTTTTATAAACCTATGATTTATATGATAACAGATTTCAAATATGAACTTCCTTGAAGAAATAATCCAAAATAATTTAATACATCAATGAGCTACCAAAACCAGATATTATAAATGATTTTTTTATTTACTTCTAATGAAGCCATATATCAAAATAAATAATGTAAATAAAATATAATATGATAATAAATTTTTTTAATGGTTAGTATAATCATAGAAATGACACCTCATTTTAAATCACCCATAATGTTATTTATGTAATCTAGTCATCTATATATAAGAACCTGCTGATTTCACGGTTGAAAATTTTGAGGGATGTTTGGGTTGTTTATATAGATTAGCGTTTTTATATATATTACTATTCATGTTCTGAAAATTTTTATGAAACATCTTTATGTGATGGTTTTAGGCATGAAATGAGTCCCATTTGGTCGTTCAGGTGCTCCCTTGATCATCAAAGAAGTTTTGAGACTGTCATTTGGATGAAATTCTAGTTGTAGGTAGGCACAGCGATACAATGTAGGGTATTGTGACATCGAAACCCATGGATTGATAATATAATATGTAGTGATGATTTTTAAAAGGTGGTGGTGCTATCGGGTAGTGTACGATGACACATCCCATAGACTCTGTTATAAGGAAGTGATCTCATAGTTGTGTCCATCTCTTGGTGTCTCTTAGGGTTTTCTGGATTGTCCCATGATGTTGTCTAGTAAAACCACCTATGAGCCACTCTATAGTGATTCATTCATTAATGGACACTGTAGAATATCAATGAGGATTTATTCTCTAGAGTAGGTTGTTGGATTAATCCCCTACCATCCAAAGGTCATCCAGACCACAGCCTTCAATGAAACAATATACTATGGACTATTCCTGGGGTTCCATAATCTTGTCCCCAAGTATAGTATATAAAAAATGACCTCAATGAAATTATGAACTAGGTAATGACCAATGTATAGTTACAGATCCGTCTAGTCTGGGACATTTCATGTTTCAAAATGTTTTGCTGATCAGAGGAGGCATGGAGTGGGTTAGGAGGCGTTTGACTACTGAAAGGCTAGGAGAAGGTAGTATTCATGGATTTTAAGGGATTTACATCTTGAATGTGTGGTACAAGTCATGGGTGAAATCCAAATTCATGATTAGTATAATTGATTATGTTGATATATTAGCTATAATAGATCATTTATGCATCTAGTCAGCTGCATAAATTAGCTATATAGATAGATCGAATATGTGAGAAATCATTGTTCTAAACAATCATCTATGTGAATCATCTTCATGGAAAATTGAATACATGGATATATCAATTGTGTTTGTCATTTCCTATGTGAGCAGTTAGTTGTATAGATCGGCTACGTGAGTGATTGGCTATGGGATCGATCAGATTCATAGATCGTCTATTTGGGAGATTAATTACATGAGGAATCAACTTTGGGATTCATTTAAATGAAAAAATTGGTTAAGTGGATAGATAATATACATGGTTTTTTGACTACATGAGTGATTTTTTAACACCTCGAGATTTTGTGAGATATATTTTTGAATTAATTTAATCTTTTGGATATAATTTATTTCACAGAATATTAAATATATATTTTATAATATGAAAATAACTATGTTTGTATTTCATTATACGCAGCACCAGGTCATGATTGTGCTCCATGAAACAACAAGATTAGCATTTGGTATACACAAAAGTATTATCGGCTTCTGTTACACACAACACTGAGTTCATTTGATAGAAAACATTACATATAATTCCACGTTTTACCTAACAATATTATATTATTTAAAATTTATATTAACATCTAACATAGCTGTTAAATTAGCAGTTATAAATAGTATTGAATAAATAATAAAAATATAAGGTTTATAATACGAATTCATTGGTTACTAATAAATTATAAATGAATATACATATATGCTGATTATAAAGATTTTTTTTTATTTTTATGCTCTCAAAGACATTTTGAATTAATAAATTAAATTATTTAAAAATAGTGAATGATATTAATAATATATATATGATATATATTATATCAAATATTTTTATATTCAACCAAAAAAATAGTCATACGATATGAGCAAATAAAATATTACGCAAAATTATTTATTTTTTCCAAAAAAATATTTTTACTGCCATTTAATGGGAATCTAATTTTATATACACATTAAGAACAGTTTATGTATTCTATTTTTCAAAATAAACTTCATTATTTAATTTTTAATATCATAATTATATTAGCATAAATTTTATATATTATTTTGGAACGTTTTATTTTATGATGAATAGTAAAAAATACCGCAATGTAGTTAAAACATCATTTTCTTTTAATAATATTATTAATTTTAATTGAAATTTAATGTCATAAAATATCAATAAAAAATCTATTATTCCAATTATGGTCAATATAATCATTTTTTATATTAAAATTGGACATAAAAACATATTTATCTTTTGATAGTTTAATTTTTTTCTTAACTTCTTGCCATGATAGCGTGACAAGCGTTAAAATTTATTTAGACACTTCTATGAATTGTATTTTTTAGTGATAAAAATAGTATTATAATATTATATAGAAACACTAAATATTTTCTTATTATCATTGGAAGTGTTTTTTCATCCAAAATAATCTATAGACCTAAATTATATCTTTTTTTAAGATACTTTGGTAATAATATGATATTTATTATATTTTATTGAATGATAACTAAAAATGGCACACTCTTCTTTTTAAAAAATAAATCATTTTTATTAATGATTAATATAAAATAAAAATTCCACTAAAAAATTCACTATAAATATAATAAACATATATAAATCATGATAATTTATAAATAATTTTCAGATATGAAATAATAAAGTTAAAGTTCTGTATAATTATGATTTAGTAATTGTTTAATTAATAGAAATATTAAAAAAATTATATTAAAAATATTAAAATTAATTAATTTTGACATAATTTATGAAATCTAATAATTTTATATGTTATATTGACTTGTTAGTCATGTATTATATATTTTTTTCTATTTTATCATGTTTTAGGAAATTTTTAAAAAGTCAAATATTAAGTGGTATCAAAATTAAAAAATTATAATATAAATAAATAGAATTAAGATACCTGATATAACAATAATAAACAAAAATTATGATTAGTGACTCTTAAAATGAATGATATATTATACATGATTTATTTGACATTTTTTTTGTAATATTAATGAAATTATATTAACTTGAAGAATAAAAAATCATAGTTATCTCGGTAAGAGTTAAGGCATTTAATTAAGAATAAAATCCAAAAGAGAAGGTTAATATTTTGACCTAGTATGTATAAAAATATGTTTTTGTGTGTATTTAGACCCATAATCATCATATATTTTAAATAACTCAATTTTGAGCCATTTTAAATTTAAAATTCATTTATAATAATTTAAATTTTTTTAATTCCCTAAAATGACCCTACCATAAATTATAAAAGAGAACAGCCTCCCTCAATTACTCACAAAACATGGAACCATCTAGAACGACCAAAACCTAGCCATTTATCATTAAAAAAATTATAGGTTCTGTTCTGGAGGTCATGGTCTTTAAAAAGGACCATCCCTAGTGTCCCTAATAGGAGATCCAAAAGATGTTTAGCGAAGAAGATGTACTTGTTTTACAAATTTATTTAAGTTATTTTATTATTGTATTTCCTATTCCTATGTTGATTCCACAAGAAAGTTAAAAAAATACTATTTTATATATTGTTATTTTTTATCATCATTTTTGGATTACCGTATTCTTTGATTTTATAGTCCTATGAAAAACAATATCAATATGCGTGCATATGTACATCCTTCCTTCTCCATAGTGTGGTGTAATTTATTTCATCATCACTACATTCTTTATATGGGTATAATTGTGGGTTTAATAGATATAAAAAATATATATAACCTGATATTTATTCTTTATAATTAATATATCATCTAATTCATTACAACTTCACCATTCAAGGAATGATATCATCGCACGTATGTACATGTGGTCTACCTTCTTCACGACGCAAAATGAAAATTATCCACATTAAAAAATAATGAAAGAATATAAAAATTTATATTATGAGTTTAAATAATATTTATGAACTTAATATAATTTAGGATACGATTAAAATAAGTCATATATATAAGAAACAAGACCTACATGACAATATATACATATTAAAATGTAACAGTAAACACTATAGACAAGGTAATAATAAAATATTATCAACTAAAGGGGGATAAAATAATATGATAAAATCATATATGAAATAATAAATATGAATAAGGATCTTATATAATTTTAAAAAATTAAAACCATTTTTCATATGTTTAGATCTTGTTCGACTAAAGGAAGCATATGGTAAGTGAATTTCATCTAATAATTTATTCCTTTGAGATACATGATCTATTCATCACTCCATTCTTTTATGGGTTTTATATACAAACATATGACATGTTATATAACTAAATTATTTTAATTAATGATATTAAAAACGTTAATTGGTGTTTTTATTTCATGGGGTTTTTGATTCTATAGTTACTAAAGTAATAAGGGGATTTCCATTCTCACTTTTATTTTTGTGAGACTTACAACATATTCACCAATTTTTTCTTCTATATGGTTTATATATTGAACCTGAATGTATTTTTGTGAGTCTTATACTGGATATTATGATCTTTTCATATCCATACAATTATATTTATTTCATGAGTCATACAATTCTAATGATTATAAAGTGTTGACATCATATTTTCCAATATCATCTATATTAGGGATTGGTTATATTTTAGTCATTTTTACGAACATTTATCATCCATTTCCCTGTGTTATAAACAAAATACTAATTTCATTAGTATTATCCAATGGATGGTTAATTCCATTTTATCTAATTTTATACCTTTTACTAAATGAGTTTAAAGGGATCATTTGTTTCTATTCTCTAAACAAGGTAGTGGGTACCTTTTCCAGAAAAACAAAACGAAAGAATGTTTTTTTACATAAATAACCTTAATGTATTATTATGAATTCATAGAGACTTATTTATTTTAATTTTTCTTTTAAAATATTAAAATGTTATTTTCAAATAAAATGATTTATTTTAAAATAAAGTGGCATTTTAAAGAGTGAATGTGTTTTTGAAGAAGAAATTAAATTTTTCTTAGGAATTGTTTTTAGGTGATCACTAAAAATTATCTTCTATCTAAGATAACATTATTTTATGTTAATTTTGTTTTATTCTTGATATGATTCCATTTTTATATTCTATTTATTTTTTAAATATGTTTTTGTTTATAATGGAATTATATTTATGAAACTCATTTTTTTCATAGGCTATTTATTAATTTTATGATGATTAAAAACCCCATTTAATTACATGGGTTCTAATATGATAAATGATTTTTTTTCTTGTGCAACAAATATGTATGATTTCATAATAAGATGGGTGGGACTTATATTTATATCGAATTTGTTGTCATATGATTTATATCTCATGAGATAGATTAATATGGTCTTGTGAGTGAACCTTTACTACTAAAATTTCTAGTGGAGTGAAGCATGACTACCAATATTGTGTGGGGAATAAACCCATAATAAAAATATGTACTAAAATTTGATGACATGAATACTATGGAAAAAAATTTATATTACTATGTTTCTACCAAAAAATCTTTTCTTATTCATATGTTATGATTTCATGGATTATATTCCCTATTTTATTATTATTTATGTATTATGAACTATCAATCATTACTGTATGATTCCAAAATATGGTCACTAATATGATTGGTATGATCTTATAATTTCATGATCATGTTCTCATAACCTTTTCCTCATGATTATTTTTACATCTATCCCCTTTTAACCCATACTAAGAATCCGATCTCACGCCTTTTATTATGTATTCTTTTACCAAGGTTGTAAAGAAAGGTTTTCATTTGGGTAATAAATAGGATGATCTTTCTGAGATATGTCGAAGAGCATTAACTAAATAATAATAATGTGTTCAAATTTTCAAAATTTAGTAAACTTTTATGGTATTTGGGTGTGTTTTTTAAAATATATTTAATGTTCTTCAAAAGTGATGTAATGTCAATATACGTCACGCATGGGTTGTTATAGTTGGTTACACTGAAAATGATTATCCATCCTTTAGAAAATAGGATGAGAAAATATTTTTTAGATCCCTAAGGATGATTCTTAGGATATTTCAAGGGATATATCTTTCTATATGTATAAGGATGAGGAAAATATAGGAAAATTTCTTTGAATTTCGCTAAAGGATAAAGCGAGTTGATTTATAGAATTATATCCTTGAATGGATACTACATGTGGATATGGATCTAGCATACATAACCCTAATGGTGAGAACTACAAAAACATCTTCCTAGCCCAACTCAGGTGTAACATGGTACACAACAACAGGCCTTACATCAAACCTATTCTAAATCTCCCAGGGAGTATGCTTTAGAAATTTAAAACCTATTCATGAACAATAAATAAATATTTATATATTTTTTTGTTATCAAAAACCTATAAAAAACATAAGGCTTCATAGATTAAAGAAGGTGTGCTTATTTATACATCCTGTAAGTATTTTTTCATTATAATGTGGTTTGTCACTTTAATAATTGTTTCATACTCAATGTTTTTGGTATTAGTAATTGGACACAACCCAAAGGAACGGTTTAAAATGAAGAATGAAAAGGAAAATTAATTAATGGACCTTGTGAGTAACCAAATTATTCAGAAGATAGAATGAAGAAACACATTTCTAAGACCACACAACCTTATCAATCGATGAATCATGATAAACATCTAAATGAAAAAATGAGGGAACAAAATTTTCATGAATACTTCTTATGGATATTTACACTATAGTTTATATGAAAAATTAGACCATGGGTTTCTTGGAAATGAATCTATATCATTGAAATGAAATTTTTCATTCTCAATTTTACATAATGTGACAATGTTATGTTTTGAACGTATCACTTGGAATGTGATGAAAATCAGCGGTGAAACATTATCACGAATAAAAAGAAAGAAGCTAAAATTTACTCCAAGGAATTGGATGAGTTGAAAAACATATTTTTAGTATGACACTCTACTATATTATTATTATAAAAGTATATATTGATGTTTCCCATATATTTAATGGATATGATAAGAAAAAAAAAATATAATTCATGGAAACATTAAAAAAATTGATAGAAATTGATTAGATCAACTTTAGTCATAATGTGTCATAGAGGATATGAATGAATTTTTATTTAGGGGACTGGTAAATGTTTTAAGTGATGTAAATAAGGTCATCGATCATTTCACAGCTGATTTAGTGGGAATAAAAATAAATCCCAAAAGAGTGAACGTTTCATGATTCACTATATCAACTATAAAGAGTTTGGTCATTATTCTAACAAGTTCCACAATCCAATGAATAATGTGGGAGATAATCCTCAAAAACTACTAATGAAAATAAATAGAGGGAAATATTATAAAATAATAATAGGTTAAGTGAATCACGATAATTAAGGAATACTTATCAACTTACCCTCTGTTGGGGATTTCATTATTGGTTTTGAACGAATAAGCCCTATGTAAATCTTATTGTTCATACTTTGGTAATATATCTTGTTATTATCTTTCAGTAAATGGATTATTCAATAATATAATCACATTTTATATTCTATTATTATAATGATGGAATTAATTTTCAAATTGAAATGTTTTTGTTAAAAGATAGTCATTTATTTAAGGAATATAGAGTGAATTATATTTTGGTAAGATTACAAAGTAAAACATTTGTGGAAGTTTTCGATTAAATAACAGATTAATTTCATGGTATTAATGTATTATCACACTATATGTGGATTTAGGATCATTTTATTACTTGGGATATCATTTTTTATGATAATGCTAGATGGAATTACTTATCGCTCTATTTATGGATATCATGATCTATTAATTCATTAGGAATGAAAAATTCACCCTCATTTATTGGAATAAGAGAATAATTGGATGTTTATAAAGGCACAAAATTGTACAAGTATATTATGATATAAAGTAATTATATCTCATTTTTAATTTAATTAATATTAGAAAAGGATCAGGAAATAAAAAGTTCTCTTGTTAACATAATTTCTGATGATATCAATGACCATTTTCAAGCCTGACTGTTTTTTGGATCTAATTTTTAACAATATCCTAACCATGTGAATGAAGATTCATATCTAATGTTTTGGTAGGATAAATGGATGGCTTCTCCTATCCTGAAAAAAGAAGTTTCGTCACAGACACTCGCGATCCAAACATAACTATCAAGGAACAAATGAGAAACATGGATCAACTTCTTGAGCATATAAAAGAGGAATTACACAATATCATATTCATGAAATAGGAAAATATCTTAGTACAAAAACATCTCCACGTGGTATCTTGGATTCTATGTCATTCTACAATTAGGAGATACAAGGGAACCACAATTGGATTGGGTATTTTAGTAGCAGATGCATGCAACCATCACGATTTTCTTTGCTCCCTAGGATTTCACACCATTGTATTCTTGTAGATGACTGTCTACAACAAAGAGGCATCCATCTATATTCCTAATTCTCTCTATGTCACCAGTACATGGAGGAAATTGACCACATGTTCTTATCATGCGATAAAAATTTAAAACTATGGAAATCACATATGGACTTGTTTGGACTGTAGCCTCCTTGAACCGATAGAATTCATAGGAAGCTTCATGAAATTCTGTACTTTCAGTTATTCTAGAAACAAAAAAATTTTCTCTATATAGATTGTTCAGAACTACTCAAGGTAGTGTGTTGGGGGATAATCAAGGCACTTTATGACCCCACCTTCATTCATTTACAATTCTCTATCTCTAAAATTATTACAACAATCCGGAATATCAATCTCTTCCATATAGATCATTTCAATAACTCCATTCGGGCCTTCATTATTCGATGGAAAATCAACAACATAGGTAAATCCCCCCCCCCCCACTTTTTCCATGCTTGATATTTTCTAGATTTTACTATTTTTTGATGGAATAAATTCAACACAGATGGTGGCTCCAATGGAATCCCTAGTTTTGTTGGATTTTTGTCGTCACTCAGGACCATAATGGAGCAGTTATTGACAACATCCATGAACCATGTGGACTTTGAACATCCCTTGCAGATGATATAATATATTTCATTATCGTCTTCCACATAGGTATTTAAGAAAACATGAATGTAGATTGGTTTGAATTTTACTGGACCACGTTGGTCCAAGTAGTAAGATTTGGTATAATACGCAAGTCATGGAAGCTTACAGAAAGATGGTTTGAATGCCTGAATAAGTTTAATATTCTGAAATATATCATCTCCCCCACCTACCGTGAGTCCAAATATCTAGTAGAGGCACATTCCCACAAAGGAGTAGACCAAGACGCTTGTATTCATTCCACTACTCTCCCTCTTGGTCTTTTAACTACTCAACAAAAAGACAACTGTAAAATCCCTTCGTTCTTCCTGATGTAACATACTATTTTTAACTGTTTATAATAAGGTCTAACGAGATTACATTTCATTAAAAGACTAATGTTATCATATGTTTTAAAATATTTCTCAGTTACATTAGGTAATTGTTAGGATAATAACATTCTTTTTAAAAGGGACTTTTAGTATTCCTTTTTTTGAAGTATTTTTCTATGAGTGGATAATTCAAGTATTAACCCTTCATTATCTTGGATAATTTTAGATGATAAAATTCATTCTATGTGGGGCATATTGTGTCGCCCAAAGATATTTAAAAAATTGAATTATTTTAAAAATTTTGAAATTTTCATTCCACATAATACCGAGTAAAGTTTTTGTTTTTTGAAAAACACTCTCATTATATTGAGTTATATGGAAAACTAAGTTAATATTGTGCTTCATGAATCTCTTATATTAGCATTCATTATATTGAACACATTTCTTGGCTTGAGTTACGCAAAACAGCAAGTTCCTTTTATACCATGCATTACATACAAGACCTGGTTTTAACAAAAATAATATATTATTGAAATATTCTTTTAAGATATATCATACCTTTTAAATTATAAATTATGGATATTATTTACTAACTATTGAAAATATATGGTTTATAATATTAATTCATTATTTAACAATTAATTATAAATTAAAATATAAACCAATTGATTGTAAATTAAATGGTTTTATTATTATGCTCCAAAAGTCTTCATGCCTTAATAAATTTTATTTATTAAAATTAGGGAGTGATATTAATGAAATATATATATTTTATATTCTCCCAGATATTTTATATTTATCCCATATATTTTATATGCATAAGATTTGAATAAATCCACTTTTACGCATTAAACCCTATATTTTTTAAAAGGGTAATTTTACAGCCTATTAATTGAAAACCCTTTTTAGTCCAATTTTTAAACCCATTATATATTATATTTTATGAATAATCTTTATATTTGTAATTTCATATTCGAAAATTATCTTAGTGTATATTGTTTGGTATTTTTTGTGAATTTTCATTTTTTATGAATAGTGAAAAATAATGCATTGTAGTTCAAAACGAAATTTTCATTTAAATAATTATTATAATTTATTGTTATTTTTAATGTAAAAATAGAAAAAAAAAATACATTCATTATTTTTATTTAGTTCATTGGAATCATTTATATATTATAATTGGTTATACTGACTTATTGAACATCTCAACGTTTCCTTTCAACCGCATTCTCTCCACGACTGTGAGTTTAGCATCAAACCTAATTTAGCAACAACTATAAACTAATATTAGAAAAATATACACACATGAAGTTAATATTTATTAAATTTTTTGTCTATTTTTAGAATGTTAATTTATATTCATTGCGAATAATAATTTTATTAAATTATTATTTACCATGGTTATGGGTAGATTGGGTAGATAATGGTAAATAAATATTATAATACTATAAAATTAACCAAAACTGTGTTCTAATTTCATTTTATGAGTGGGTTTAGATTAAAATAAACCATATTCATAAATTATAACTTGTGCATCCATTTTTCAAAGCATATGATATTTATTATTTTTAATTTAACGATATGTTAAAAAGGTCATACTAATATTTTGGAAAAGTAAAATTTTATATATATTGGGTTATATAGAATATAAATTAAAATATAAATATTAATTTTAAAATTAAAAAATTTCATTTCATCATGTTAACTTATTATAAATTTCTGTATATGAAATATTCTAAATAAAATAATATATAATGATGATGTTATAATTGTTTAATGAATGCAATATCAAATAAATTATATTCTAAATATTAAAATTCATATATTTTAAGATAAATAATGACATCAAAAAAATTTATAGAATATTGTGATATGTTAGTAATATATTAGATATGTTGGTTCGATGTTTCCATCTCAAGATTTTTTGAAAAATAAAAATATGAAATAGTATCTAAATTGACATATATGATGATTTAACATAAATAATATTTAATTAAATTATATTAAATTAATTATAATCATAAATGTATCTAAATTTGAATAATTCTTTAAAATATGTCACAAATTATCCAAATCGAGATTGTTTGGAATTTTATCATTAAAATATTACCCCAAAACTGAAAAACACATGTAGTCAGTGTACGAGTAAAAGAATTTAACATTAGGTAAAATCCAAAAGATTAGGTTAATATTTTTACCAATAAATGTCTTAAAATAATTTTTTAGTATATTTTTAATTATAATATTTTTAATTTCTGAATAAATCACCTTTGTGTCATTAATAATTTAATAATAATTTATATTGTTTTAATATTTTGATATTTTCATAATGTGCCCCAAACCTCAATTATAAAATAGATCCTCCTCCCTCAATTCCTCACACAACATTGAGCCTTATAGATCTAAAATTCAGACCCATTTCTCCTCCCAACATTCTTAGTTATGTGGTAGAAGTTATAGTCATTACAAAATACCAACCTAATTGCCCATAAGAGGAGATCTAAATGAAGTTCATTGAATAAGGTGTAATTGTTTTACCCATTCATTTATGATTATTCCTTATTATATTTTTTATTCCTATTTTTTCCATACAAAATAAATAAATATAGAATCAAATATATTATGTATTTTTACTATGATTATAAGACAACCATATTCCTCATTTTATTCATCCTACAAAAAAAACAATATCACTTGGTCTCAGTATGTATGACATAATGTCTCCACGTTGTGGTGTGCTTGGTTTTTTCATAAATAAATTATTTTTATAAGTAAATCATGTGTATAATGGGTATAAATAATATATATAAAATATGTTTGTTCTTTATAATTAATATACCACCACATTACCTACCAAATTACCATTAAGGGAATGTTATTGTCTCTCATGCATACGTATGACATACTGTCTCCACAATGCGATGATATTCAGTCACCATATTAACCATTAAGTACTGATTATAAAAATCTATATGATGATTTTATATAATATTTATGAACTTAATATCATTATGGATATGAAAAAAATATAAAATATTCATAGGAAAAAAGGACACATATAATAATACATGCATAGGAAAATAATGTAGTTAACACCCAAACAAGTAAAATAATGAAATATTATTAACAAATGGGTGATAAATTAATAATATAAGATGATAATATATAATATAATAAACATGAATAATGTAATTATATAATTTAAAAACATTCATAAATCCTTCATACATTACTTTATATAATCTTTCACTAAAGGATGTGTAAGGTAATGTAAATTCATTTAACTTTTAATTTCTATAAGATACAATCCATATTCACTACGTACATGTTTTTTGTGGTGTAAACTATATGACCACGTGTTTTTTCGGGCAGTCATTTTGAGCAGAAATTTTGAATTTTTGGTGTTAAATAATCGTGAGGGGTAAAACGATCATTTTCCCATAACATCTGATCTCTGATAATTTTTTGACTTCACTGTTGGTCTTGGAAGAAGCAGTTTACCCAAAGACATTAGTTTAGAAAAAATATGAGCTGTTCGAATTTTAGCAGTATATTTAATACTTAATATTATTAAATTAAATATTAAATTATTCACGTAGGTTCATTTGGAAATAAAATTAAAATGGAGCCTCAAATTGTGATTTTCTTTGGTGCTGATGAGTCCGAAATGGGGAGTTTTGCCTAGGGGAGGTATAAACTCATGTCGGGCGTCGAGGCCGGGCCATGCCCCTTTTTCTTCCTTTTCTTTTCTTCTATTCTTTTCTTTTCTTCTCTCTTCTTTCTTCCTTATCCTTGCACACATCTCCAACACCACTCCTCCTTGTCCATTACCTAAGGGAGATATGGAGTTTGAGGAATAGAAATAGTTTGAAGCCAAAAAGGGTACAGATTCGAAGCTCTCGACGCACGGAGTCGGCGTGCGTCAACCAGGAGCCGTGAAATCATCTGAAGCATCAGTGGTTTCCGGCCAAAGGAAGGGTCGTTTATGTTTTCACCATTGATCCTTGTAAAACATTTTGATTTATGTTTTTAGAGCCTTATATTTCTTGCTTGTATGCCCATGGGGCTCCATCTGTTGTTTCGGGGGCGAAAACGGGCGAATGGGGCATTTTTAGGGATTTCCCATCAGAAAACCCAGTATACATTGCATGTATTCCAGGAGTATATTCTGTGTGTTCTTCCCATTCGGGGAAGAAAATGTATTCTCAAGTACATGATGTGTACTTTGAGTACACGCCGTGTAGTCAACGGCCGTGTGGCTGGTCGTGTGAAATAGAGCACAAAATGTTGGTTTTTAGCGAGTACACGTCGTGTAGTGGTAAATGGGAAAGTGTTTGGGTGAAAATGGACACGGCATTACTTTTTTTGAACAGTACATTCTGTGTACAATAAATTACACGCCGTGTACTATTACATAGGCAGGCCCATTGTGGTCTGTCCATGTACTCTGGCCAAATACTGCTTCAGTTTAGTAATTATGAGATATCTTGGGCTCTAGAAGTCAAAATTGGGCGTGTGAGTAGTATATATAGAGCGTTTTTTCACGTTTATCGCAATTGTGGAATCCTTTTTACATTTAGGGGTAGTATAAAGTGTGTTTTTTGGGGTTCTATATAAATGGAGGGGTTCTTCTTCCACTTATTGAGTTCAGTTGTCACCAGAGAGTGAGACTTAGGGTGAATGATAGGTTGGGTATTCATAAAAACTTATTTGAGACCTTTAATTGAAGAATAGCTATGAGATCTCTCCCATGATACATGCTTTAGAGGACGTTTCCCTTGTGAGATGTTCCCTTCTGGCCTTTGAGGCTTTGAGACCAGGTACTTCTATGGATCTCTTGAGGGATGGCTTTGCTTGTGTACTGACCTAGGGAGTCTATTATAGGATCTCTCTCTTGTTCTTCCTTTGATAGGAACCATGTGATGGAATGCCTATTTTGTCCTTCTTTTGAGGATACCATGTAGGATTCTGTCACGACCCGTCCTCGGGGACCGTCTCATGACTACCCCAAGCCCGCCTTCTATAGGCCAAGGGCTCGCGACTAGCACCAAGGCATAAATCCCAGTAAAAGGGAAGGCATTGCCTTTGTAAAGTAAACCACAAACACCACAGAGAAAGAAAGCGGAAGTAACAACTGAGTAAAAACTGGTACAACAGTAAGTGCGGAAAAGAATGTGGGCTAGAATATAAACCCAAACTGAATGTAGACTACAATTCGAAAGGGAAACAACAACTGAAAAGTAAAGTCACAACATCGAGCCATCCACTGGAAGTCCCACCTAAAGGATGAGTACAGATAGACTCCACAACTCCTCAGGTCCAACCGTCCACTCCGAGTACGTCCCGCCCAGTGGTCCACCTCCAGGTACCATCCTGCTCCGCAAGCCTCAACCACGATCAGCGATGTCCATCTTCTGCAACCAACACAACATAGTGTGGGTATAGCCTATGCAGGGTTGAGTATAAGATACTCAGTAGGGACCCCGAGACCCCCAAAGGTCTCCCAGAATCCACAAAGGATAATCCAAAAAGGAAAGATACAATCACAAAGTAACATCCGACACTGCTTAGGTATATGCCCATACATATACCTAAGTCACCAATTCTCATTTGGCTCCAACATCTGAGCCCATGTACAACCCAGTCCACACAGGAAAGAAAAACGTAAATCCACACAGGATATCACAACACAATCCACATAGGAAAGCAAAACAGGATTCAGCTCACACAGGTACACATCATTTGTAAAGTAAGAGAGATGATCAGATGTAGTTACTGATTTATCGTACTGGGACCCATGTAGGATACAAGCACTGTAGTCATCGTCGTTGAACCCACAGAGGATTCTGGTACAATTTTATTCATCGTCGAACCCACATAGGATTCCAGTATGATAGTCTTTATCGTCGAACCCACATAGGATTACAGTACGATAGTCTTCATCGTCGAACCCACATAGGATTCCAATATGATAGTCTTCATCGTCGAACCCACATAGGATTCCCGTACGATAGTCTTCATCATCAAACCCACATAGGATTCAAGTACGATAGTCTTCATCGTCGAACCCACATAGGATTCCAGTACGATAGGATTCGTCGTCGAACCCACAAATGATTCCAGTACGATAGTCTTCATCGTCGAACCCACATAGGACTCTAGTACGATAGTATTCATTGTCGAACCCACATAGGATTCCAGTACGATAGTCTTCATCGTCGAGCCCACATAGGATTCCAGTACGATAATATTCATCATCGAACCCACATAGGATTCCAGTACGATAGTCTTCATCGTCAGTCACAGTCGCATCCAGCACTAGGGATCCCGCACACAACAAGCTCATTCGGGAGGGTCCGCTCCACGAGCCGAGAGGCGGATACATCAACTGACACATAGTCCAGAGTTGATGTATCCAAAAGTTCTGTATCTTCAACAGGAACTCAACGTTGCAGACGGCGCGTCAATCGGATTCCCGATCTGAGAGTTATTGGATTTTTCATCCCAGGGGCCCGATTGGTTTTTAAGTCAAAACCAACCCGACCGTACTCCACCTGCGGCCAAACCTCGGGTGGAGTAAGAGAAAAGATCCATCTCAATTAGAGGAATTCATAAAATTCAAACGTACATCAATCGGACGTCCGAAGCTCACGATATGAGTGTTCCCGCTCCGAGGGCCTGGTTGGTTTCGTGTACGAACCAACCCGGACGAACCCAAAGTATTCCGAAACCACGAGTGTGATATACCTAAACGAACGTCTCGATCCAATGATTGCATCGCTGCTTACGGTACGTCGATCGGAGGCCCGTAGCTCAAGGTACGGGTAAAAGACCGAAAAGGTCTGAAAATGGGGGGTCTGGGCCCGGACCCACCCGGCCCAACCCCCCTAGGTGGGCCCGAACCGGGTCGACCCGACCTGGGTCCGACCCGGCCGGGGCGCAACCCGACCCGGTCTGGGCGTGACCCGGCCCGGCCGGCGGGTCGGCTCGGCTGTTACGGCTGAGCCGCGGGCGGGGTACGCTGCCCCCCCGCGTGAAGGAGAGCTGCGGCCCCGCGTGGGGGCCGCTCCGTGTCACCGGACGCGGCACAAGGCCGCGTCCCTTCCCTGTGGTCCCGCGCAGCCGCGGGACCGGCCCTCGCCGCCGCGGCTTCAGCCGCGGCATTTCTTCCCGGCGGCGCGCCGGGCGCCGACGCTTCCTGGCGGCCGACCGCCGCCTCCGGATGCCGGCGCCGCCATACCGGTGGGGCGCACCAGCGGAAACTTTTGCGGACCACCGGACGCGCTCCAGTGGTCAGTTTTGCCTGCAGTTTGCGCCTATAGCTTTTCCGGGATCAGAACTTTGCTGCGAAGGCCACCAATCGCCATTCTGATCCCATTTCGTAAACATCGTTAATCCACGCATCAACGAAAAATTGCGGAGGGTTGTCGGGCCGTGTTTGTTTGGCCCGCACCCTCTGCATTAGGTGATAACAATTGGGAATAATTATCAACACATGAAAAGATAACAAGGCACAATTTTAAGAAATTAAAATTGAACATACTTCCCAAAAAAATCCCGTAAATAAAAGTTCTCGTCCTACATATAAAAACAAACGCGGATCAACTTGATGATGAGTTGATCCGGGTTATTTGATTTAGAAGGAAACAGTCATGGGAATAAATATTATTCTCAAATAAAACCCCTAAATCAAGCGTTGTCGTCGAACGCGAGCTCGTCGCGGAATTAACCGTCATGGAAGAAGAGGATCGTCGTGGAAGAAACGTCACGGAAGGAGCGTCGCGAAAGAAGCGTCCTTGACGTCGCGGTACACGGCGTCGCGTCGTCGATCTCCGAGGGTTTGGCATTCTTCGTCGAAGGTCAGAGCATTCTTTGCGTTCTTCGCGTTCTTCGTCGAAGAAGAACGCTTTCCTCCAAATCCTCTCCACGCCACCAGTTCCAACAGAAATAAAATAAGTGTTATCTTATTTTATTAACGCACACGTCATGTTTGAAAATCCAAAGAAAAGAAATGAACAATTAATTCAATTAATTAATTGTAACGATTTAACCGCCCAATAAATGATGTGTTTCTTAACCAGAAAAACGGACGATTGACTTTCATTAAAGAGGGTTTTCACGGGAGTGTTACTTAGATGAAAAGAAACGGCGGTGCTCGTGCGGGCCCCACCTCACAAATATCCTACCAAGAGGGTAGGATATTTTGGGTTCCACCCTATCCGCTTCAACTCAGCTTAAGCAGCTTTAAGTGGCTTTAAGTGGCTTTAAGTGAAATAAAATAAAGTTGTCACACCATTTTGTTTTATTTTCTTCACTTAACCCCAAAAATTAAAAACCACACCCGAGCAAACACAACTCTGGAAGAGGCATTTCTATGAAAAAACTGGCGCTGTGATTCCATCGGTGCCCTAGAAATTCGATTCTGAGCACCGGTTCAAAAGTTAGAAAAACCCACTCGTTCATTCACTGAACGTACCCAAGCCAAACTTCATAAAATGAATCCGGGCACACTGGGCCTCGGAATCACATGCCGTCAGAAACTGCGTTCTTCTAAAATTCCAAAAAAAATTAAGAAAAATATTTCCTTTAAATTTGCGGGTCTTTACATCACTCCCACCACAGGTCTTTATGTCCCCGTAAATATACATCATAAACTAGGGAAAAAAAACTGGTACTGAGCACGAATCTGAACCTCCCGCTCCCAAGTGCTCTCCTGGGGGTTCCCGTGCTGCCATCTGATGCGCACAAGAGGAATCGACCGTACACGTAGGACCCGCTCTTGTCGATCCTTGATCTCTACCGGGACCTCCGCAAAAGTCACCCCATCATCAATGTCTATCTCCCCATGGTAAATGATATGCGTCGGGTCGTGCACGTATCTCCTCAGCTGGGATACGTCGAAGACATCATGACCCTGGTGCAACTGAGGTGGATGTGTCAAGCGGTAAACCACCTCACCTACCCCGTTGAGGACCTAGAAGGGTCCAAAGAAGTGCGGAGACAACTTGACACCTCGACCAAAATTCCGTAACTCGCATAGAGGAGAGACCCACAAGAAGACGTGGTCGCCATCCACGAACACTAGTGGCCTTCGCCTCTTGTCAGCAAAAGACTTCTGACGGTTCGGAGCTGTCCTCTTCCACTCCTAGATGACATGGACCTTTCTGGTCCTACAAGAGCTGCTATGATTTCTTATTTTTCGATAAGTGAAATGCAGTGTCATCCCCTGGATGAACCACGTTCTTCGCCTAATACAGTCAATCCCGACATGGATGATACTATTCAATACCAAGGATGACGTCGTAAGGCCTCGACGCTACTACCAGGAGATCCAATTATTACTCTCACCTCCAAGGGTTGAGTCACACTATCGGCATCGGTGTGTGGTCACTGGGTCTCCTCCAGTAGGTATCTCAAAGTGAGGGTCAAGTCAACAGTTTTTAAACTGGAACCTCTTAGTAACAACACAAAGAGAGGACAGGAAGGTAAACACCAAAAGAAAGGTGTATTTTTATTACTACAGCTCAAAGTACAAAGACACAAAGCAACATCAAACAAACATCAACAGAGCTAGAAGAATCATGATCAAAAGTCTCCAAGTCTGGAGGTAGCCCCGCTCCTCTCCATCTGCTCCCTGAGCTCCATGATCGTAGGCCTCAGCTTCCTGAAGCTATGCTCTTCCCTATCCACCTGTTCCCTGCAGTCGGGGTGGTCTCCCAGGTGGTGGTGGTGGTAAGGCCTCAAAGCGTCGTCCACCACCCGCTGCTCGGCCAGCTCCTCTGCCTCGCAGGCCTGCTCCCTCTGGACCATCATGGTCGAACCTCTGCCTGAGAGGTCCCTCTACCGCCTGATGTTCATCAGCAGGACGAGTCGGGCAGTCTCGAGCCATGTGGCCTTGCCCCCGCATGCGTAGCATTTCCTGCTCCTCGAGTAGCTGGCTCTCCTTCCTGTGCCTCGCACAACCGAATCATCACCCCGAGATTGCCCATCTGAATGTATGGCCCACTTGTACCTCTACGTCACCGGTCTACTGCCAGTTGTATAAGACTCCACTACGGGTCGTCCTGCGGAGGGTCATGTCACTGGTGCCTGCTCGTCGAGGAAACTCTCCACTAAAAGGGCTCTCTCCAACTCCTCTGCCTGCGTCAGAATGTTGAGGGAGATCATCGAGTCCCTGATCTCATGCCTCAGTCCCTGCTCGAAGGTCAGGGCCCGGAAGAACGGATCCCGTACCATATCAGTGTAGTAGCGCGAGAGATTAGTAAATATCACCGAGTATTGGGAAACCGTCATGCTGCCCTACCGCAGCTATAGTAGCTCCTGGATGCGCACCGCACGGAGGGTGGCTGGGATGAACTCCGAGCAGAAAATGCTCTCAAAGTCCGTCTAGAGGAGAGATGCCTCATCCTGCACCTGGAGCCTCAAGCTCCACCATCTTTCTGCTGCCGCGTGCAGGAGGCTCGCTCCGAGAATCAACATGTGGTCTGATGGTGTCCTCACTAACCTGAAAACTCATACAACTGCCTCTAGCCAGTCCTCGGTGGCCTGAGGGTCCGTCTCCCCGTGGAACCTGGGCGGTCGCTGGCGCTGAAACTCTTGCAGTGTACTAAGGCAACGTGCATCGTCAGCGCCTGTGGCGGGTATCATCGGTGGCTCGGCAGGTAAAGGTACTGCCGGTGCCTCAGCTGTCAAAGGGCCTTGTACCGAAGCCTCGTCGCTCAGTGGGCTCTTGCCACGCACAGCGCTCGGAACCCTAGTTGGCTGCCGTCGTGGGGCCATCCTGAAAAGAGACAGGCGCTCCATGGTCAGAACGTTATACCTAGTGAGCTAACACAAAGTAATCACAAAGAAAACTTGAAACACACATGCAATCAATGTTTTCGTGCATTAAGTCAGAAATCAGAATTCAGGGTCCTGGTGTACGGATATGTCGGACGCCGCACCAACACTGGATTCCCTGGATTGATAACCACACTCAATACTCTTAACACTATTGCTTTACATAGAAAAAAGATCAGAGTCCCATGTTCTACAGTAGAAACGAACTCCTCTGATACCAATTTGTCACGACCCATCCTCGGGGCCCGTGTCGTGACTACCCCAAGCCCGCCTTCCATAGGCCAGGGGTTGGCGACTAGCACCAAAGTGTAAATCCTGGTAAAAGGGAAGTCATTACCTTTGTAAAGTAAACCACAAACACCATAGAGAAAGCAAGCAGAAGTAATCACTGAGTAAAAACTGGTACAACAGTAAGTGCAGAAAAAAAGGTAGGCCAGAATACAAACCCAAACTGAATGTAAAGTACAATTCGAAAGGGAAAACAACAACTGAAAAGTAAAGCCTCAATGTTGAGCCATCCAGTGGAAGTCCCACCTAAAGGATGAGTTGTAACGCCCCGACCCTAGTTACCCAGAGTCGGTGCATTATTACATAACATTGGCATGATCATGAGAAAGATCAAGTCTCGAAAGACCGATTAGTTTAGTAGCCTTGGAATAACTAGATACATCCATAAATTTTTACATTACATCATAAAAAAAACATCTTGTCTTCATATCCCCTCATACTATCCCTGCAGGTCATTCATAAATTACTTCTTCATAATCCTGGGAAAAAAAAATAAAACATTGAAAGGGGTGAGCTCGGATGCTCAGTAAGGATAACATTATAGCAGAAGCTTTCATAAATAAGCATAAACACTTAAGGCAATTTATAACTAAAACAAAAGCCTTTTAAACTTGAACTTCAGCATAAAATGGCAAAGGTAAAATGAAATAATGCCATTTACTTACTCACATGGATATTCTACTAGTCGAATGATCACATGCAATATCAATAACCACTTTCATAATGATGTAATGCATAATGCCAGACTATCATAACCACATAGCCAAGGCCTCGTGCCAAGACTACAAATAAGATTTTGCCAAGGCCTTGTGCCAAGACACTAGTTTGTCTCATGAGACCTACCGATGCATCGAGGAGCTATAGCGGGCTCCACCCGTCACTTATTAAGTCCAATGCATTCCTCATATGAATAGGTTTAAGCATAAAATAAACATTCGTATTAAAACTAGCATACGAAATGTCAATACTTTAACCACAAACCATGAATGGTATAAAAATAGAACATCCACAGTCAAACATAACTCATTTGATACAATATGAAAGATTGTATTGTATCACATTAACCTCAATCGTGAATAATGAAGGATGTTGACATAGATGAAAATAATCATCATAACTATTTGAGAGAAATATCCCCCTTTTCTTGAAAACTTTTAAAAGTCACACTATTTGTCAAGAAGCCATTTAAAAGTAGATTTTTGAATCAAAGTGTCCCATACCACTTTGAAACTTTTTAAAAGGAGTTTTAATTTGTAAACTTTAATGTCCATATAAATAAATCCTTAAAACCATTTTTTAAAACATGGACATTAATGAGCATGATTTATAAGAATAAGTCTTTAAAACATTTTAAAAGGGTATTTTGGTTAGAGATTCTAACCAAAAGAGAGACAATTGAGTACAAATAATTGAGGTAATCAAAACTTTGTAATATCATGAGAATAAAGGGATTCATGATATACTATGTCAAAGTACATTATATACACCACATAAAAGTGATTTGGTGTATATCAACAAAGAAGTCCCAATTGAATGTAAATTGAGATGAAATCTCTCATAAAGGTCGTATCCTTAGGTTAAGGATAAATCAATGACATAATTATGTGTGACAAATATAAATACACTAAATATGATTGGATATTCAGTGTAAAACAATCAAAGAACATTCACACATATTCTTGTAAAAACAATACCAACGAATTGGATGTTTAACTCAACAAATGGAGAATGAGTTAAAATTACTCTTATCAAATTCATATCAATGACTTGAGAATTACCAATGGAGTGATTATGTGCATAAAACTTATATCCACAGGAAGGGGAGTGGAAATTATGACATAATCAAATGAATAGTGATTCCACACATAATCTTGGGGTAATATAATCAATGAAATATGTGTAAAGCCAAATGAGTGGAAATTGAAATCTCAAATTCCCTTATCGATTAGGTAACTTTCGAAACATACACCCATGAAAGAAGTATCATACCATGATGATGTAAATACCCATAAATTAAAGTATATTACACAATGAATACAATCATGGGTAGTACACATACACCACATGCAATAATTAAGTGGTGAACAATAGAATTCTCACGAAATTAAAAGTGAGATTAGAAAATCCCTTACATTGTACTTTTTCCTTGGTCGATGGTAGGTTTACCTCCTGTATAATGGTGAAATAATTGTTATTGAATAATAAAAGAATCATTTACTTTAATATGATATCATATATGATCTTTTATCATTGATTTGTTAATAATATCTTAGAATTATCGTCATTTCGGGTGTTAACGGGTTCGTTTTACTTTATATTCTTTGTTATGTGAGCCATATTCGTTATTAATGGGATGTATATTATTCATATCCAGAATGGTATCAAGTTCTTAAACAACATTTTTAAATCATCAAATGATAATTATACTTGAATGGATACGATGGAGAATGAATCTCATCGCGTTCGTGGAGACGGTAGTCCGTACGTACGCACGAACGCTACTTCCATTTAATTTTTATTTTAAAAGAATCGAATCCAAATGATACATAGGTATATTACTATTCCAGTATAATATAATATTTTATATATGTTACTTAAGTTCATTAACACCGTCTTTTATACGTTCCATGTGTGGTATGAACGAGTCATATCATTTTAAGGGGGCGGTAGTCCGCACTTCCTCAAATGAAATTATCGTATGTATATACAACATGAAACGAATAATGGTATGAAATAAAATGGAATTACAGAAGCTTATATATAAAATATATATCATTAACATCATATTTAATTACAGTGCCATCATAATGGCCACCATGAGAGGCGGTAAGATGTATTTGAACAATCATCGTTTCGTGAGGCGTTAGTTTGCCATCCACAGAAACATTATGTTCATCATCCATTAGATGGAGTTGTGTGTATGTGTAGTTTGAATAATTCTTATAACAACATCCTAGTATATTGAGGATACTGGTGTTGTTACAAAAGAAAGGAAATAAAAAGAGTTTGGGGGTTGGAGAAGGAAAATAAATGAAAATAATTTAAGAGAAAACGTTACCTTTAATTTAGGTAACTCACTTTGGTTGGAACCAAAGGACTTGTTGAAATGCTTTCTGCCTAAGGGGAAGCTTCAAGGAGGAGTATAGGGATGTGGGGAGCTTAGTTGGGCAGAGTTTGGACGAGCCAAGTGGCTTGAGAGGTGTGAAGAAATGAGAAGGAGGAGTGCCCTTTTATAAGAGGGGTGAGGGGCACCATTGGAAAAGATAGAAATATTAATTTATAATAAATTCATATTCGGTTTCCAATGGCTCCAAAGTTGATTATTAAAAGGCTAAGGTGGGGATAGGTCGAAAACCACTCAACCAATAGAATTTAGACAGGTTTGGGTTCTTATATTAACCTTATCTTTAAGTATTAACTCTAAGTTAATTAGTTTCACTTTTACAATGTCTCTTTGTATTTTTATATAATATGGTTAATAAACTTACTATATACATCCAAGCGACCCACAAGTGGTCCATTAATGATGAACCTATCCTGATATAAGTCTTTTGGCCGAACCTTAGATTTTTAGGAATTTAATATCAATTAATAATATAATATTTGTTTTAAGAACTCTTTTATGTCAATTTTGACACTATTCAATAGTTGATTTTTGTGAAACTCATAACAGATTGATTACTTCGAACAAAGTCAATTAAATAAATCCTAATATATCATATTATCCTAGAAAATTAGTTTAATTCATTAAAAGTTTCATATTATATTTTTTTTGGGTATTTATAATATCAATTATTTTAATTTTTCACTATTATAGTAATTACTGCATCATCATTGTGTCATAAATAAAATAAATTATTTAATGTCTAAAAATTATAAATAAAATATCATCATGTAGGAAATATTTTTAGATTTCTAATGAATATTTATAATCGAAAATCCAACATGTATAACCCTATGTAAAAATTGTTCTTCTAAAAGATGTAAGCTTATTCCATTTTTATTTTTATTTTAACTTTATTAATATAATGTGACCCTACCACATACAAGTGGCTCCAAGGGGTCCCCAAATTGACCCAAGGATTCCCATGGTCGGGTATGTGTCCACCAATAAGGTTATGACACGTTTTAGGGTAATTTTGTATTATTATAATATTATTTTTTTAACCCTTATTTACCGGATTTACCCTTTAACCATGGTAAATAAAATATTTACCACAATAACTATTCAAAATGTCTAAAAATAAAAGTTACCTATTTACACAATTTGAACATCCTGATTCCAAATATGGAATCCATTTTCCTAAATTCAAAACACAGAAGTGGCAGAAATTAATTTAAAATTAATTCCCGCTGTCAAAACAAAAAGCGTGTTTTTAAGAGATAATAACTATCAAAAGATTGACACTTGTTTATGTTCGGTTTAATTGTAAAATTATGTCCAATGACCAACATTATATTAAATGGTAAAAATATATTCTAAATATACTTTAAAACCACTCAAATTCATAATTTATCACTATTAATTATTTTGATTAAAAAAGTTGTTTTTAATTAAAATTTAGTAATTTTCACTATTCATCAAAATATGAAAGTTATCCGAAAAGTACCAAAATTTCACCTTAGGCTAAATTCGATATTCCGACTCCAAAAATGAAGTCCATTTTAAAATATAAAATATACATAATTTCAAAATTTAGATATTACTATCCATAACGGTTAGTTTGATCGGTTGTGGTGTGTGTTAAAACTCGAAGTTGCGTACAACACACGCTACTGTTTTATTCAAAGGAAAGCGTACCGTGTAAGCTTGGGATGTTTCATTTTAAAATTTTTGATGTCCCCATTTAGTCAAAAGTTTGAAATAATTTATTTAAAAAGGGTTCACTATTAAAAGTTGGTAAAACTACAATACTGAAGATGAATTTGTTCTTACATTATGTCTAAGAAACTCATAATACGGATTCTAAAATTATAAGGATTATATAAAGTTTAAAATTTAGTTAATACTATTCATAACCTTTTTTGAACGGTTTGTTTGGTGAGTCATGGTGCGCTTGAACTCGGTGTTGCGTGTAGTGCATGTTATTGAATTATTTTGAAAAAATAACACACTATGAAATCTTGGGGTGTTACATTCTCCCCTCCTTCAATAAATTGCGTCCTCGCAATTTGAAATTGTTCTTAGAAAATAAAAGGTTGATGATAGAAAATATATTTGTGGGAAAACCCACATCGGAAATTGGTTTACTAAAATTTAGTCTTAATATGAGGAAAAGAGAAATGAAAGGGTCACCACCAAATTATGATCTCGATTAGGAGAACATTGGTGGCAATTAGAGACATATAATTGGAGGAAAAACGTAAATATTTATAGGTAGTGGTTGAGGTCATCAATCACAAACAAGTACAAAATTGAGGTCCTTAAACTCATCAATCTATGATGATTTGAAGTACCATCGGTTCAACAAAATATAGGGTATTGGGATCACACATTTTTGACATTTCAAAATATCTTAGTTGAAATCCCACATCGAAAAATGAATTAATGAGGCCTCTATTTAAAATAAAGAGTGGAAAGTATGAAGTTTACCGAAAATAACACATACTAGGGTTCCATGTAGGAAAATATGGATATGGAGGAGAAATCTAACCATCAATTATCTGATGGAGAGTGGTAGAGAACATGGCTATGAAAAGGCCAACAATCCCAAAGCCATAAATTAGTGATGATTTAAGGTACCATCTAGGACAACATTTTTTTTCAAAGTTACATTACATAAGGAAGAGGAATTCATTTATTATATTGACTAAGAAAATTATGAGATATACTTAAATTTTAAGTAGATTTTCATTCTTTAATAAATTTCCACCACTAACTCAATTTTTTTTTAAACGATGAGTATTCAAGAAGACTTGGTCACACTGGAAGAGCTAGAATAAACTTCTATAGAATCACATGATCCATGCAGGATAAACCATATATTTACATTGTCTTTGAAGATTAATCAAAACCAAAATGGTTAGTGAATGATCTAATGATCCCCCAAAAGGATATTCATTGAGATAAATATGCACTAATCTTAATTTCTAAAATTAAACCAACAATACCCCAAAGTTAAATAGATACCATTCAATAACCAATTGTCCTTAAAATCCTTTAATATAACCCAAACTAATATTGAAACCCAAAACATAGAAGAATTTGATTATGTAGTCTCCCATGTTACATTGTATCTCCAAATTACATCAAATACTCTTAAAGTCACATACTTAAAAGTAATCAACATCATCACATATTCTCTGTTATAGGTTAATCATTTCCATAAATAACCCAAATCACTATAAATCAACAATAAAAATGTAGATAAAAATCCACCATTACTCTAAAAATGAAACCTCATTGTATTCTATTTTCCTTGGGCATATAGTGTTCCTAACAAAATGAACATCTTCCAAAATAACATTTATCACTTAATCACCAAATCATTTTCCTATACCAAGGGTATTCATTTGATAAGACATAAGAACCCAAATCATCTTATTATTGATCAATAAAATCATTTAACAAAAAAAATAGTCACACTAACCAGGGACTTCACGTAGTCCAGTGGTAGGCGATAAATCCCAATCACACTTTGGTTGTGGGTTCGATTCCCACAGCTTTGTCCGACGCGACGGGTTGTCACACGGTCTACGTGTTGTCCTTTTTCAAAAACTATATTCTATAATATTACCAAAATGAGATAAATTCCTCAAAATAACAAAATTTAACCACAAATGTTATATCATACATTGCATTTTCATCCCAAATTATAATAACTTATCATTTTCTCAAACCCCAATGATCATATAAAACCAAATGGTTATTTATATCTATATCCACAAGGGAAGAGACAATTCTTCCTCAAATATCATTCTCACATGGCAAACTGTGGGGTTACAAATACAAGAGAAAATTATTCCAAAGTAAACCCATCAACAAGGAGTGCTAATACTTTTTAAATTTTTATCCAACCATTTATTTCCACATATCTTCTTCTCTGACCAAGAAAATATCCTATAGAATAGGACATTCACTCGGGTAATGGCCAGGTCCCCTACATTTACGACAAATGACTGTAAATGGACTCTTGGGACCATTTTTATCTTCTTCCATAGTACTCTTAATTTTTCTTCGGCAATTCTTCACTTTATGTCCTTCCTTCCCGCACATAAAACATTTCGTTGTCCCATTGAGACACTTTCCTGGGTGTCTCTTTCCACAATTCCTGCATGATGAAAATTGAGGTTTCTTTTCTCCATGGTCTCCATTGCTGGAGATCTTATCATTTATCACCTTTCTCTTCCTTGTTGAGTCTGGGAGTTGGTTAATATATATGTTGTTGATCATATTTTTGGAAAACTGATTTGGCATAAAGACGATATCTTTTACGCCTATCAACATTCCATTTTGTTGCTCATTGCCACCACTGTTCCCAATTTGTACATCATTTTCAAAGTCACTATGACTTCCTCGGAATCCAGCCATTGACTAAAACCAGAAAGCATTGTGTGAGTAATAGTAGTCGTAAAATCATTTAGAGATTAAAATGTCACCATATTCTCAATTTGAAACATATTAGGATTAACCAAGGTCATTTACTCTCATCTTATGTATATATTACTTAAATCGGTTTGTAAAGAAAATGTAAATTATCCTAAGCATATCCCCCGGGAGTGTCGTAACCAAGAGTGCAGCAAGGCCCGTTGTCGTGCACCAGTTCCCGTTCGAGTCTAGCTCAAAGCGGTGTTTTCGGGTTTTACCCCTAGGTACATCTGTGCCAGAGCCGCCTCTACCTGCTCGTATCCAGACAGGGATGTATTGCTCAGAAAACTCACAAAATCTCTACAATACCAAAATTCTAGTATGTTCTTTTATACTAATCCTCAAAGTTCATCTTAGGTATACGTGCTCTAATCAGAGTTTATCTAAATCTAGCTACCAAGGTTTGTACTAAACTTCCACTGATACCAACTGTAACGCCCCGACCCTAGTTACCCAGAGTCGGTGCATTATTACATAACATTGGCATGATCATGAGAAAGATCATGTCTCGAAAGACCGATTAGTTTAATAGCCTTGGAATAACTAGATACATCCATAAATTTTTACATTACATCATAAAAAAACATCTTGTCTTCATATCCCCTCATACTATCCCTGCAGGTCATTCATAAATTACTTCTTCATAATCCTGGGTAAAAAAAATAAAACATTGAAAGGGGTGAGCTCGGATGCTCAGTAAGGATAACATTATAGCAGAAGCTTTCATAAATAAGCATAAACACTTAAGGCAATTTATAACTAAAACAAAAGCCTTTTAAACTTGAACTTCAGCATAAAATGGAAAAGGTAAAATGAAATAATGCCATTTACTTACTCACATGGATATTCTACTTGTCGAATGATCACATGCAATATCAATAACCACTTTCATAATGATGGAATGCATAATGCCAGACTATCATAACCACATAGCCAAGGCCTCGTGCCAAGACTACAAATAAGATTTTGCCAAGGCCTTGTGCCAAGACACTAGTTTGTCTCATGAGACCTACCGATGCATCGAGGAGCTATAGCGGGCTCCACCCGTCACTTATTAAGTCCAATGCATTCCTCATATGAATAGGTTTAAGCATAAAATAAACATTCGTATTAAAACTAGCATACGAAATGTCAATACTTTAACCACAAACCATGAATGGTATAAAAATAGAACATCCACAGTCAAACATAACTCATTTGATACAATATGAAAGATTGTATTGTATCACATTAACCTCAATCGTGAATAATGAAGGATGTTGACATAGATGAAAATAATCATCATAACTATTTGAGAGAAATATCCCCCTTTTCTTGAAAACTTTTAAAAGTCACACTATTTGTCAAGAAGCCATTTAAAAGTATATTTTTGAATCAAAGTGTCCCATACCACTTTGAAACTTTTTAAAAGGAGTTTTAATTTGTAAACTTTAATGTCCATATAAATAAATCCTTAAAACCATTTTTTAAAACATGGACATTAATGAGCATGATTTATAAGAATAAGTTTTAAAACATTTTAAAAATGTATTTTGGTTAGAGATTCTAACCAAAAGAGAGACAATTGAGTACAAATAATTGAGGTAATCAAAACATTGTAATATCATGAGAATAAATGGATTCATGATATACTATGTCAAAGTACATTATATACACCACATAAAAGTGATTTGGTGTATATCAACAAAGAAGTCCCAATTGAATGTAAATTGAGATGAAATCTCTCATAAAGGTCGTATCCTTAGGTTAAGGATAAATCAATGACATAATTATGTGTGACAAATATAAATACACTAAATATGATTGGATATTCAGTGTAAAAAAATCAAAGGACATTCACACATATTCTTGTAAAAACAATACCAACGAATTGGATGTTTAACTCAACAAATGGAGAATGAGTTAAAATTACTCTTATCAAATTTATATCAATGACTTGAGAATTACCAATGGAGTGATTATGTGCATAAAACTTATATCCACAGGAAGGGGAGTGGAAATTATGACATAATCAAATGAATAGTGATTCCACACATAATCTTGGGGTAATATAATCAATGAAATATGTGTAAAGCCAAATGAGTGGAAATTGAAATCTCAAATTCCCTTATCGATTAGGTAACTTTCGAAACATACACCCATGAAAGAAGTATCATACCATGATGATGTAAATACCCATAAATTAAAGTATATTACACAATGAATACAATCATGGGCAGTACACATACACCACATGCAATAATTAAGTGGTGAACAATAGAATTCTCACGAAATTAAAAGTGAGATTAGAAAATCCCTTACATTGTACTTTTTCCTTGGTCGATGGTAGGTTTACCTCCTGTATAATGGTGAAATAATTGTTATTGAATAATAAAAGAATCATTTACTTTAATATGATATCATATATGATCTTTTATCATTGATTTGTTAATAATATCTTAGAATTATCGTCATTTCGGGTGTTAACGGGTTCATTTTACTTTATATTCTTTGTTATGTGAGCCATATTCGTTATTAATTGGATGTATATTATTCATATCCAGAATGGTATCAAGTTCTTAAACATCATTTTTAAATCATCAAATGTTAATTATACTTGAATGGATACGATGGAGAATGAATCTCATCGCGTTCGTGGAGACGGTAGTCCGTACGTACGCACGAACGCTACTTCCATTTAATTTTTATTTTAAAAGAATCGAATCCAAATGATACATAGGTATATTACTATTCCAGTATAATATAATATTTTATATATGTTACTTAAGTTCATTAACACCATCTTTTATACGTTCCATGTGTGGTATGAACGAGTCATATCATTTTAAGGGGGCGGTAGTCCGCACTTCCTCAAATGAAATTATCGTATGTATATACAACATGAAACGAATAATGGTATGAAATAAAATGGAATTACAGAAGCTTATATATAAAATATATATCATTAACATCATATTTAATTACAGTTCCATCATAATGGCCACCATGAGAGGCGGTAAGATGTATTTGAACAATCATCGTTTCGTGAGGCGTTAGTTTTCCATCCACAGAAACATTATGTTCATCATCAATTAGATGGAGTTGTGTGTATGTGTAGTTTGAATAATTATTATAACAACATCCTAGTATATTGAGGATACTGGTGTTGTTACAAAAGAAAGGAAATAAAAAGAGTTTGGGGGTTGGAGAAGGAAAATAAATGAAAATAATTTAAGATAAAACGTTACCTTTAATTTAGGTAACTCACTTTGGTTGGAACCAAAAGACTTGTTGAAATGCTTTCTGCCTAAGGGGAAGCTTCAAGGAGGAGGAGAGGGATGTGGGGAGCTTATTTGGGCAGAGTTTGGACGAGCCAAGTGGCTTGAGAGGTGTGAAGAAATGAGAAGGAGGAGTTCCCTTTTATAAGAGGGGTGAGGGGCACCTTTGGAAAAGCTAGAAATATTAATTTATAATAAATTAATATTCGATTTCCAATGGCTCCAATGTTGATTATTAAAAGGCTAAGGTGGGGATAGGTCGCAAACCACTCAACCAATAGAATTTAGACAGGTTTGGGTACTTATATTAACCTTATCTTTAAGTATTAACTCTAAGTTAATTAGTTTCACTTTTACAATGCCTCTTTGTATTTTTATATAATATGGTTAATAAACTTACTATATACATCCAAGCGACCCACAAGTGGTCCATTAATGATGAACATATCCTGATATAAGTCTTTTGGCCGAACCTTAGATTTTTAGGAATTTAATATCAATTAATAATATAATATTTGTTTTAAGAACTCTTTTATGTCAATTTTGACACTATTCAATAGTTGATTTTTGTGAAACTCATAACAGATTGATTACTTCGAAAAAAGTCAATTAAATCAATCCTAATATATCATATTATCGTAGAAAATTAGTTTAATTCATTAAAAGTTTCATATTATATTTTTTTGGGTATTTATAATATCAATTATTTTAATTTTTCACTATTATAGTAATTACTGCATCATCATTGTGTCATAAATAAAATAAATTATTTAATGTCTAAAAATTATAAATAAAATATCATCATGTAGGAAATAGTTTTAGCTTTCTAATGAATATTTATAATCGAAAATCCAACATGTATAACCCTATGTAAAAATTGTTCTTCTAAAAGATGTAAGCTTATTCCATTTTTATTTTTATTTTAACTTTATTAATATAATGTGTCCCCACCACATACAAGTGGCTCCAAGGGGTCCCCAAATTGACCCAAGGATGCCCATGGTCGGGTATGTGTCCACCAATAAGGTTATGACACGTTTTAGGGTAATTTTGTATTATTATAATATTATTTTTTTAACCCTTATTTACCGGATTTACCCTTTAACCATGGTAAATAAAATATTTACCACAGTAACTATTCAAAATGTCTAAAAATAAAAGTTACCTATTTACACAATTTGAACATCCTGATTCCAAATATGGAATCCATTTTCCTAAATTCAAAACACAGAAGTGGCAGAAATTAATTTAAAATTAATTCCCGCTGTCAAAACAAAAAGCGTGTTTTTAAGAGATAATAACTATCAAAAGATTGACACTTGTTTATGTTCGGTTTAATTGTAAAATTATGTCCAATGACCAACATTATATTAAATGGTAAAAATATATTCTAAATATACTTTAAAACCACTCAAATTAATAATTTATCACTATTAATTATTTTGATTAAAAAAGTTGTTTTTAATTAAAATTTAGTAATTTTCACTATTCATCAAAATATGAAAGTTATCCGAAAAGTACCAAAATTTCACCTTAGGCTAAATTTGATATTCCGAATCCAAAAATAAAGTCCATTTTAAAATATAAAATATACATAATTTCAAAATTTAGGTATTACTATCCATAACGGTTAGTTTGATCGGTTGTGGTGTGTGTTAAAACTCGAAGTTGCGTACAACACACGCTACTGTTTTATTCAAAGGAAAGCGTACCGTGTAAGCTTGGGATGTTTCATTTTAAATTTTTTGATGTCCCCATTTAGTCAAAAGTTTGAAATAATTTATTTAAAAAGGGTTCACTATTAAATGTTGGTAAAACTACAATACTGAAGATGAATTTGTTCTTACATTATGTCTAAGAAACTCATAATATGGATTCTAAAATTATAAGGATTATATAAAGTTTAAAATTTAGTTAATACTATTCATAACCTTTTTTGAACGGTTTGTTTGGTGAGTCATGGTGCGCTTGAACTCGGTGTTGCGTGTAGTGCATGTTATTGAATTATTTTGAAGAAATAACACACTATGAAATCTTGGGGTGTTACATGAGTACAGAGAGCCTCCACAACTCCTCGGGTCCAACCGTCCACTCCGAGTACGTCCCGCCCAGTGGTCCACCTCCAGGAACCATCCTACTCCGAAATCTTCAACCACGATCAGCGATGTCCGTCATCTCCAACCAACACAATGTAGTGCGGGCATAGCCCATGTAGGAGTGAGTATAAAAAACTCAGTATGGACTCTGAGACCCCCGAAGGTCTCCCAGAATCCAAAAAGGATAATCCACAAAGGAAAGATAAAATCGCGAAGTAACATTCGACACTGCTTAGGTATATGCCCATACATATACATAAGTCACCAATTCTAGTTTGGCTCCAACATCCGATCCCAAGTACAACCCAGTCCATACAGGAAAGAAAAACATAAATCCACACAGGATAGCACAACACAATCCACATAGTAAAGAAAAACATGATTCATCTCACACTGGTACACATCATTTGTAAAGTAAGAGAGATGATCAGATGTAGTCACTGATTCATCTTACTGGGACCCACGTAGGATACAATCACTGTAGTCATCGCCATCAAACCCACATAGGATTTCAGTACAATTGTCTTCATCATCGAACCCACATAGGATTCCAGTACGATAGTATTCATCGTCAAACCCACATAGGATTCCAGTACGATAGTTTTCATCGTTGAACCCACATAGGATTCCAGTACGTTAGTCTTCATCGTTGAACCCACATAGGATTCCACTACGATAGTCTTCATCCTCAAACCCACATAGGATTCCAGTACGATAGTCTTCACTGACGAACCCACATAGGATTCCAGTATGATAGTCTTCATCGTCGAATCCACAGAGGATTCCAGTACGATATTCTTCATCGTCGAACCCACAATGTATTCCAGTACAATAGTCTTCATCGTCGAACCCACACAGGATTCCAGTACGATATTCCTTATTATCGAACCCATATAGCATTCCTGTATGATAGTCTTCATCATCGAACCCACATACGATTCCAGTACGATAGTCTTCATCGTCGAACCCACATAGGATTCCAGTACGATAGTCTTCATCGTCGAACCCACATACGATTCCAATATGATAGTCTTCATCGTCAATCACAGTCGCAGCCAGCACTAGGGTTCCCGCACACAGCAAGCTCGTTCGGTAGGGTCCGCTCCACAAGCCGAGAGGCTGATACATCAACTAACACATAGTCCAGAGTTGATGTATCCAATATTTCCGTATCGTCAACAGGAACTCAATGTCGTAGACGGCGCATCAATCAGACGCCCGATCTGAGAGTTATTGTCTTTTTCTTCCCAGGGGCCCGGTTGGTTTTTAAGTCAAAACCAACCCGACCGTACTCCACCTGCATCCAAACCTCGGGCGGAGTAAGCCAAAAGATCTTTCTCACTTAGAGGAATCAATCAAAGTCGACGGTACGTCAATCGGACGTCCGAAGCTCAAGATATGAGTGTTCCCGCTCCGAGGGCCTGGTTGGTTTCGTGTACGATCCAACCCGGCCGAACCCAAAGTATTCCAAAACCTCTAGTGTGATATACCAAAACGACCATCTCGATCCAAGGATTTCATCGCTGCTGACGGCGCGTCGATCAGAGGTCTGTAGATCAAGATACGGGTAAAAGGCTGAAAAGGTCCAAAAACGGGGGGTCTAGGCCCGGACTGACCGGGCCCAACCCCCTGGGTTGGCCCAACCCGGGTCTGGGTCCGACCCGACTGGCCCGGCCTGGGCGCGACCCGGCCCGGCCGGCAGGTCGGCTCGGCTGTTACGGCTGAGTCGTGGGCGGGGTGCGCTGCCGCCCGTGTGAAGGAGAGTCGCGACCCCGCGTGGGGGCCGCTCCGTGTCACCGGATGCAGCGCCAGGCCGCATCCCTTCCCTGTGGTCCTGCGCGGCCGCAAGACCGTACCTCGCTGCTGCAGCTTCAGCCATGGCGGGTCTCCCCGGCGGCGTGCCGGGCGCCGTCGCTTCCTAACGGTCGGTCGTCGCCTCCCGCTGCCGGCGCCGCTGGGCCGGCGGGGTGCGCCGGTGGAAACTTCCGCGGACCACCAGACGCGCTCCGGTGGTCCGTTTTTCCTGAAGTTTGTGCCTATGTCTCTCCCGGGATCCGAACTTTGCTGAGAAAGCCACCAATCTCCATTCTGATCCCATTTCATAAACTCCATTAATCCACCCATCAACGAAAAACTGCCGAGGGTTGTCGGGCCGTGTTTCTTTGGCTTGCACCCTCCGTGTTAGGTCATAACAATTGGGAATAATAATCAACACATGAAAACATAACAAGGCACAATTTTAATAAATTAAAATTGAACCTAGTTCCCAAAAAAAACTCCCGTAAATAAAAATTCTTGTCCCGCATATAAAAAACGCGGATCAACTTGATGATGAGTTGATCCGGGTTATTTGTTTTAGAAGGAAAAAATCATGGGAATAAATATTATTCTAATATAAAACTCCTACCTCAAGCGTTGTCATCGAACGCGAGCTCGTCGCGGAATTAACCGTCGTGGATGAAGAGGATCGTCATGGAAGAAACGTCGCGGAAGGAGCGTCGTAGAAGAAGCGTCATTGACATCGCGGTACACGGCGTCGCATCTTCGATCTCCGAGGGTTTGGCATTCTTCGTCGAAGGTCGGAGTGTTCTTTGCGTTCTTCATGTTTTTCGTCAAAGAAGAACACTTTTATCCAAATCCTCTCCACGCCACCAGTTCCAACAGAAATAAAATAAGAGTTATCTTATTTTATTAACGCACACGACATGTTTGAAAATAAAAAGAAAACAAACAAAAAATTAATTCAATGAATTAATTATAATGATTTAACCGCCCAATTAATGAGGCATTTCTTAACAAGAAAAACACACAGTTGACTTTCATTAAAGAGGTTTTTCGCGGGTGCATTACTTAGAAGAAAAGAAACGGTGGTGCTCATGCGGGCCCCACCTCACAAATTCCTTACCAAGAGGGTAGGATATTTTGGGTTCCACCCTATCCGCTTCAACTCAGCATAAGCAACATTAAGTGGCTTTAACTGGATTTAAGTGAAATAAAATAAAGTTGTCGCATCACTTTATTTTATTTTCTTCACTTAACCCCAAAAATTAAAAACCACACCCGAGCAAATTCAACTCCGGAAGAGGCGTTTCTAAGAAAAAACCGGTGCTTCGATTCCATCGGTGCCCTCAGAATTCGATTCTAAGCACCGGTTCAAAAGTTAGGAAAATCTGCTCATTCGTTCACTGAACGTACCCGAGCCAAACTTCGGAAAATGATTCCAGGCACACTGGGCCTCGGAATCAGGTGCCGTTAGAAACTGAGTTCTTGTAAAATTCCAAAGAAAAGTAAGAAAAAAATTTCCTTGAAATTTGCGGGTCTTTATAGATTCCTCCCTTACTCTTTTCTAAGGATACCGTGTAGGATGCCTTCTCTTGTGTTTACCTGGAAGATCTCGAGTATGATGCCTCCTTAGTATTTGACCTAAGGGATCCAGTGGGTGCCCCTTGTATGACTGACCCTGAGTTGTTATGTCGAGTTTGGGTTGAGATGGTGATCAGGTGTCACCCATAACCCGTTCCAAACTGGTAATCCCTTTGGGCTTTGGATTTTTGTTGGGTTGGGCATTCGGGCCACCATCACTATTACTTTATATCTGACTTGGTTATCTGATGTTGTAGTGTTTACTAGAGGTTCTTACTGGTTGGTGGCTATTGAGCCTGTTGCGATGTGTCTTTCTTGTTTCTTCGGGTGCCAACTATTCTTTGTGTTCCTAAGTTGAGGTGGCTTTATTGTAAATTGTGTATTTTACCTTTCTTGGATGATTTTCCCATGCTTATCTGTTTACAACCTTTTGGTCTTGTTTAGAATTTGTCAATAATGCTTGTTTCCATGACTTGTGACCACATGATGGAGTGCTATTCTTGACATGCTTGTTATGTTGTATACTGGTTATCCAAGTAGCTATATAGGTGTACTTTTTCCTTATAGCATTATTATGCACTAACTGGCACGGGACCGTGAGAACCTAGTGATATAGAATATAAGGGATAGACCAAGTGAGATTCCCAGAGAGTATTGGACATTACAGACAAGAGGGGATAGACCGAGTGAGCTTCCCAGAGAGTCTTTGTCATTTTAGACTAGAGGGGATAGACCATGTGTGCTTCTGAGAGAGTCTTGGAAGTTATAGACTATAGGAGGGTAGACCGAGTGAGCTTCCTCAGAGAGTCTTTACTTTGTTTAAATTTCATTAAAACCTTTCCAGGATAGATAAGGAAATTACTAAGTGATCTTCCTTAGAGATTCTGCGATAGACCTGAGGCTATAGGTGGAATTGAACGAGTGAGTTTCCTCAGAGAGTCTCTAGACCTGGGGCTATAAGGGGATTAGACCACGCGATCTTACTCAGAGAGTCCTTGACTACTTTATACTATATGGGGAATTGACTGAGCGTTCTTCCTTAAAGTGTCTTATAATTTTTTTATGACCAAACCAGAGGGGTTAGGCTGACTGTACTGCCCAGAGGGTTGTTGGTACTTGTTAGGTAGGACCATAGGGGATTGCTGTGAGTACTTCCTAGAGGGTTACCTATTGTGTTATCTTCTTGCTTGTGTTTGTTTGGTTTACCCAGAGGGGACATGCTGTGAGTTCTTCCCATAGGGTTACTTTTTTTGTTTATCTTGTCTAGAGACATATTTTTCGGCATTGGCCGAAGTAGGTACATGTCGATGAAATTACAGACCCATAGATCGACTTAATGATAAACGGCTTGACTGGCATGACGTCCAACTCAATTCCCTTGCACTTGATGTCCAGAAGATCGGGCATATGGTCCCATGGATTAACTACTGATTTTGTTTCTTGTTATTTGAATAACGTATTCATTAATATTCATATTTATGTATATTTGTATTGGTATGGTACTATACATGTGTGCGTATATAGATATGAACATCCATGGTGGCACTTGACCAGTTGATAGGGATTACACACCCTGAGTTCAACTATGGTTGCACGTTTGGTTTACTTCCTTTTGTTGTGTTCCAGCTAAGTTTAGCACATTGCGGTTGCTTACACTTTTTATAGCATGGTTATAGGATGCTTGTCGGGGTGCCCTACTAAGATTATTTCTAACCCCTGCACATGCACCTCAGTGTACGTGTAGACCTTATGTCTTCTTTTCAGGCTGAGCACGAGTTGCATGTTGGATAGGGAAGAGGCCCATTGTTACATGATCGAGCTGAGCTGCTCGAGTGGTTTTATAGATCGGGCTGCTGCAGTTCGACATTGTCTAGAGATCGGGTCCGTGGATTGGCTCGAATTAGTATCAGAGACCTGTAAATTTACATTTAGTTACTTTTGTACTTATATATATGTTCAGCCCAGTGCGTGACCAGTGTTGTTTTGTATTTCATAGCAATCCAGTATTTTACAACAATTTATAATTACAGCTTGTTCTATTTCAGTTGTTTATTACTTTTGTACTCTCTTTATATTCTACTATGTATGACACTTACTTATTTCCACTATTTTCATGCTATTGTATGAGGGCATAGTCTCCCCACTGTCACACCCATGGCCCTCACTGCTAGTCGGCAGTATCTTGCGTACGGGGAGGCGCGCTTGAGGCCTTGTGGTGAACTGGCTCGGAGCACCAGTTTAGTGGCTTCCAGTTTGGTACGTTACAAAGTTGTATTAGAGGCAGGTTTTCTTTCCAGGTTATTACTATTTGGTATTTGGTAGAAAAGATTTTTAGGAATGATTCAGAACTTGTGATGGATATTGGGCTAGTGCGTCGCGAACACTTATTCCCATAAGAAGTCGTGGTTTCCAGGGTTTGGGATTGTTGTTCGGATTTTTTGATGTTAAGGTTGTATATGATTTTCACCTTGACTGATGAAAATGTTGTGTGGTGTTTTTATTTAATATGGATCTCTGGCTCTTGGCCATTAGAAATATGCCAAGGATGAGTTTTGACCCTTGACCGGAAGGAAATAGGTGTCTCCTTCATTACACTAGGCACACAGGATTCACAACATATAGGCGTGATAGTGTGTGCTTTTACTGACGACTGGGACCTTTGGGACTGCTTACACATATTTTTTAATCCAATAGCAGGTTATGTGGATCTACGTTGAGGCGTTTGTGTGAGGATGATGACTCCATCCTCGTGAACAGGTGGTGCAGTGGCCCTAGTTGGTCGATGTGGCACGTGATGCCTTTCTATTTAACCCCTTTATTGGGTATTGTTTCTTAGGTATGTGGCTATATAGTTGGATTGTTAAGAACAATTTCGATAGATACCAAGGCTTTTCTTGTGAGCTGGACCTCCTTGTGGTATTGTTGTATACAGATACCCAATGGGTTTTAGCTCAGCTTGTCTCCTCTGTTTAGTTGGGACCTTTATAGAGTAGTTCCTTCTAAGGATTCTCGGAGAGGATTAGGGCCCTTTTAGGCTATGTTTTAGTTTTTACCTCCTTTGGTTGTTGTGATCTCTACTGTCTTCTAAATGGTTTTAGATATTTTGGGCTAGGTGGTTAGACCTTCTGACCCAGTTGTGATACTTTTTCTATAGGGCTAGGTAGAAGACCTTGATACCCTTGGTTTTGACTTAAACCCTTGTATGTCGATGTCTTTTCTGTTCTAGGGCAGCCTGTGTGTGAATGGTTGGTTAGTGTTTTCCAATGCCTTTTTGGTGGTTCTTTTTTTTCACGACTGGTTTCGATAAGAAGGCCTATTTGGGTTCCTATCCTGGTTAACCTGTGTTTCTGATGTTGCTTTTTTCGGGCATCATCATTTTGAATCTAAATCGGTGAGTGGCCGGGTGTGCATTGAGGACCTATGTTTCGAGATTTTTTGTGGACTTCGATCCTGGAAGTTGTTTTCGAATGTCCTTGTGTTGTATAGGTGACATTGTGAAATTTTGGGTTACCGTGAAATGGTTGACCCATGCTTGAATCATGGTCGGGTTTTGGTAGGATGTTAGTGTGGCTCGAAGGGAGCTAAACATGGCTTTGGTGAAATCATAGTGTACTCCTGTAAGAGATGATCATGTGCTATCTTGATTCATCTTGAGTATACTAAGAGAGATTCGACCCTACATCGATCTCTTTTTACTTTCTTAATGTTCATCCCTGTTGAGGGTGAAACCTGTTCTGGTTGTTCTCTTGAAGTGGTGTAAGGAAATCCATATAGTGGGCACTGCACCATTTTCCATTGAGGGTGGTTTTCCTTGTTTTGGTTAAACTTTGGTGTTTTCCAAGGGGATTTTGAGCTTGGAGTTTCCTTTTAAGATGACGACACGGGTGTTCTTATGGTGGGGAGTACCAGTTGGTCGTAGTTGAATATCATCTCTGTAGAAAGTTGTGGTTAATGTTATAAGTTGGGTCATTGGATAGTCAAGATAGCTTCGTTGTGAAGATGCTCGGGTTATGAGCATGGTTTCTAGTTCTTCCACTCGGCTTCTCTGGGGCTAGAAGTTTTATGGTGAGGAGTTTGTAAGAACCCGTGTTTTTCCGGACAGTCGTTTTGAGTAGAAATTTAGAATTTTTGCTGTTAAATACTGTTGAGGGGTAAAATGGTCATTTTCCCTTACCATTTGACCTCAAATAATTTTTCTGGAAGCTTCATTGGTCCCATAATAGGGAGTTAACCCTAGGATAAGAGTTTGGAAAAAATCTGAGCTGTTCGAATTTTGGAAGAATATTTAATATTTAATGTTATTTTATTAAATATTAAATTATTCACGCTGGTTAGTTTGGATATAACTTTAAAACGGAGCTTCAGATTGTTATTTTGTCTGCGCTGTTGAGTCCGAAATGGGGAGTTTAGCCTTGAAAAGTTATAAACTCATGTCAGGCACCGGGGCCGGGCTGGGCCCCTTTTTCTTCCTTTTCTTTTCTTCTCTCTTCTTTCCTCCTCCTCCTTGCGCACTTATCCAACGCTGCTCCTCCCTGGCCGTGAACTATGGGAGATATGTAGTTTGACAAATAGGGTGTTTATGAAGCCATGAAGCATACCTATTTGATGCTCTTGACACGCTGAGTCGGCGTGCGGCAACCGGGAGCCGTGAAATCAACCGAAGCTTCGGCAATTTCCACCAAAATGTAGGGATTTTTATGTTTTCACCATAGATCCTTGTAAAAAACAATGTTTTTTTTATGCTTTTAAATCCTTATATTTCATTCTTTTATGCCCATGGGACTCGATCAGTTGTTTCGGGGGCAAAAACGGGCAAATCGGTCGTTTTCAGGGATTTCCCGTCAGAAAACCCATTTTACACGGCGTGTATTCCAAGGGTATATGCCGTGTGTTCTTCCCATTCGAGGAAGACGATGTTTTCTTAGGTAAACACTGTGTACTTTGAGTATAATCCATGTAGTCGGTGGCCATGTGGCTGGCCGTGTGAAATAGAGCACAGAATAGTGGTTTATAGCGAGTACACGCCGTGAACTTTAAGTACACACCATGTAGTGGTAGATGGGCTTGTGATCGGGTGAAAACGGACACGACATAATATTTTTTGAACATTACACTATGTGTACATTAAGGTACATGCCGTATACTATTACACAGGCAGGCCCATTGTGCTCTGGTCATGTACTATGGCCATGTACAGCTTCAGTTTAGTAATTTTGAGATATCTTGGGCTCTAGAAGTCAGAATTGGGCATGTGAGTAGTTGATTCTAAGCGTTTTTCTTCGTAGATCACAATTGTGGAATAATTTTTACATTTGGGGTAGTATAAAGTGAGTTTTTAGGTTTTCCATCTAAATAGATGGGTTCTTCTTCCACTTATTGAGTTCAGTTTTCTTCGGAGAGTGAAACTTGGGATGAATGATATGTTGGGTATTCGTACCAACTTATTTGAGACCTTTAATAGGATAAGAGCCCTGATCTATCTCCCGTAACCCATGATTTAGAATATTTTTCCCTTGTGAGAAGTTCCCTTCTAACCTTTGAGACTTTGAGACCAGGTACTTCTAAGGATCCCCTGAGGGATGCATTTGCTTGTGTGCTGACCTAGGGAGTCCCTTATAGGATCTCTCTCTGGTCATTCCATTGAAAGGAACCATATTATGGAATTCCTATGTTGTCCTTCCTTTGAGGATCCCGTATAGGATTCCTCCATTACTCTTTTCTAAGGATCCTATGTAGGATTCCTTCGCTCGTGTTTACCTGGAGGATCCCGAGTATGATGCCTCTTTATTGTTTAACCTAAGGGATCCAGTGGGTGCCCATTTTTTTACCGACCCTGAGTTGTTATGTCGTGTTTGGGTGGAGATGGTGATCGGGTGTCACCTAGAACCCATTCCAAAATAGTAATCCCTTTGGTCTTCGGATGTTTGTTGGGTTGGGTGTTCGGTCCACCCTCACTATTTGTTTATATCTGACTTGGTTTGCTGATGCTGTAGTGTTTACCAGAGGTTCTTCCTGGTTGGTGGCTATTGAGCTGGACGCGATGTGTCTTTCTTGTTTGTTTTTGTGACTACTATTCTTTTTGTGCCTATGTAGAGGTGACTTGATTGTAAATAGTTAATTTTACCTTTCTTGGATTTTTTTCCGATGCTTATCTGTTTACAACCTTTTGGTCTTGTTTAGACTTTGGAAGTTATGCTTGTTTCCATGCCTTGTGACCACATGATGGAGTGATATTCTTGACATGTTTGTTATGTTGTAGAGTGGTTAGCCAAGTATCTCTATAGGTGTTTTTTTCCTTATAGAATTATTATGCACAGACTAGCATGGGACCGTGGGAACATGGTGATATAGACTATAAGGGATAGACCGAGTGAGCTTCCCAGACAGTCTTGGACATTATAGACTAGAGGGGATAGACTATGTGAGCTTCCCAGAGAGTCTTGGACATTATATATAACAACACGAGATTTTATGAGAAGTATTATTTTTAATTTATTTAATGTCTTGTGTTATATGGTACACCAAGATTATCTTGCGCTATACGCAACACCGTATTAGCTTGCATTATACGCAACACAATTCTTGCATCGTGTTATACACAATTTCAAGTTCATTTGTTAGATGTTATTCTATGAAAAATTGAGTGTATATATATATATATTTAATGTATAAATGAAATATGGTTGGATTCTATTATACGCAACAACAAATGAGTCTTTCACTACACGCAACCCTGACTTGGCTTTCATTACACGCAATCACGACCTTCCTCGATAGAGTGTGTTGTACGCAACATCGGGTTTCACTAAACAACGATATATGGTAATAATATTATCATGAACTAGCCATTATTAATAGTATTAACTAAAATTTGAATTTTATAGCATTATAATTCATCTTATAAATTTTCTAAAACATTTTCTGTGAACAAAATAAATTTTTCGGGTAAAATAAGTATTTTTAAAAAAATGCTGTTTTTCCACCTATTGATGGCGCACCCATATTAAATCTAGTTTTTGAAATGTTTATAAGTTCAATTTTAAAAAATAAACTTCTTCCTTTGAATCAGGATATAAAAATTTACATTGGATAAAGTTTTGATATTTTTCTGATAACTTTCATATTTTAATGAATAGTAAAACACGCTATATTTTAATTAAAAACAACTTTTTTCATCATAATAATTTATATGAATAAATTATAATATTGAATGGTTTAAAAGTATAAATAGAATATATTTTTACCATTTAATATAATTTATGTCATTAGCATTGATTTTACCTTGAATTCGTAGGTTAAATCAATTCAATCTTTTGCAATGTTTTAAACAAAAACATGATTTGTTTCGACAATGGGATTAATTTTAATTTAATTTATGCAACTTTTTGCGTTGAATTTGGAAAAATGTATTCCATATTTAGAATCAGTGGGTCCAAATTATGTTAATAATCTATTTTTTATTTTTTTGGGCATTATGAATAGTAACTACGGTAAATTTTATTTACCATAATTAAAGGTAAATCGGGTAATTAAGGGTAAATATAAGATTATAAAATTATCCTAAAACCTGCAAAAATCCCATTGGATTACTAAAAGTAGACCCATATCACCTAAGGGTCAGATTAGATTCATTTAACAGACTTTTTCCCATGAAAATAATTTAATTATTATTAAAACCAAAGAAAGTGACAACATGTCACATTCTTAAATCTTATAAGTATAATAATTTTAATTTATTGATAAACATAATGAAACTTCTAACATGAATAGTATCCAAAAATACAATACAATTATTTACATCCTATGAATTTATTTATTATTTTTAGGGATTCAATAATTATCATTACTTTTGACACAATAGTGATGTTGAAATTATTTTATTGAATGAAATATCAAATAAATGATCTTAAAAATATTCAAATAAATATTATATGAACTATTTAATGTGCTCCACTAATTTTATAGATACATATTCCATTTTATAAATGTATTAAATCTTTTAGTTCGAACATATCTTCGGTATATTATTTATTTAAATTCAAATGAATGAATACAGTCAAAATTGACAATACTGTTATTTTATAAAAATAACATATTATAAAATTGTTTAAAAATCACAGAAATATTTAAAAAATTATAAATATAAATTTATATGGTCGAAAATGTCATAAAGTGTCAAATTATGGAAAATTCAAAACACATATGTAATTATTTATAATAATTTAAAATTTAGAATATTATTACCATAAATAAAATTAAATTGATAAAAAAGGATAAATCAAGTTGATAATGTTTAATATAAATTCATAACATGTCTAAATTTTATTGGATGAGGAGATTACAACCCTATCTCATCTAATCATTGGATATGAGTCATTTTGAATGTTTTTAAGTGGGGCTGGGATTTAATATAAACTAATATTTCTTATATTTCTAAAGGTGCCCCTATCCTCCCTTATAAAAGGGCATCTCCTCCCTCTCTTCCTCACACCATTTTGAGCCTTGAAGCATGACCAACCTCTGCACATTTCAATTCCCCACTTATATAGAAATATACTAGAAGTACTGGTCTTTTCAAAAGACCAACTCTAGTGCCCTAAGAGAAAGTTTAAAGGAGGCACCTCGAGAAAGAGGAGATTTGGATCCATACGAAGCATATCAGACCTAAGGTAAGGGATAACCTTTCCAATCTCATTTTTATCCAAGATTGTTTATTCATAACTATTTACTGGGGTTATATTTATCATACTTGTCCCTATTTTCTAAAGATTATTTCATGTATGTTCAATGTCTTTTTTACCCATTTTGTCTTTTACTACATGGTATGTATAGAATCATTCTTTTACGAGGTACTTTTTGACCTTTCTGACCAAAGTACTTGAAGAATGATATTTTTATCTTATACCGAGTGAACAGATTTTTATGGTTTCATAACGCCTCATTTTCATGAAGCTTACTATACAAGATTTTATGAATATTTTCAAAAAAATACATTTATTTTAAAAGTGCCTGGCATTTTGTGAAAATAAAATGATTTTGAAGAAGAAAGGATATTTTCCTCGAGAATTCATTTCAAATGTTTTATCAAAACCATTTTCCATCTAAGATGAAATTATTTCATATGTGTATGTTTCAAGTTTAATTTCTCTATGATTTACATGGTTTAACTTTTATTATGATGAAATGTCCATTTGTTTTATATGGATTATGAGATGATGTGATGATGTTTATGAAACCCATTTTTTTTTGGGTTATGATGAATGTTTTAAGTTTATTTTGTGGCACAAGTAAGAATGATTTCATTATGAGATTGGTGGGACCTATATCTCCCTCCAATACATTGGGTAATGATTTATATCTCATTAGATAGACATGGATGGAACGGTATGTTAATCCAATTCAGTGTTATAGGACTAAAACGAGGAGTGAACTTGATTCAGAAAGGGACATTGTCCACTAAGATGGTCTTGGTTGTAATGCCTTGGCTACCATGGAAATCATATCATGTGCTTAAAGGTTTTCCAAAATTACATGTTTTATTCCCATTATATTTTATCATGGTTTATGTTCCATTATGATATATGCCTTACGTAATTCCATGATTTATTTCTTTGCTCATGATTTTGATGTTTAAATTTCATGTTCAAATTTTTGCTTTCAAATGTTTATGGATTTTTTTATGTTATCTATGTTTTCCCTTACTGAGCTTTTGAGCTCACCCATTTTATTTTTTATTTTCCCCAGAAATAAAGAAAGGTTTTATGTAACGAAACAAAAATGGGAAGATCGTTATGGGAGATGTTGAAGATCTTTCACCACGATTAGAATTTTAAGCTCCGAGTTTCCAAAGACACTAAACTATTACGGTCCTTGAGTGTTGGTTCTTATTATGTATTAAGTATTCCGCAAAAGTAATTCAATGTCCATGTATGTCAAGATTTGGGTCTCTACAGTTGGTATCAGAGGAAAGGTTTAGTTAACCTTTGGAAACTAGGGTGGGAAAACTTTAGTGAAATCCCTAGAGATATTTCTATGGTATGTCTAGGGATATTCCTAAGGTTAAGTATAAGTATATGTTATAATCCTAGAATTACGGTTACAATCTTAGAATTAAACCTAAGATGTTAGATATTGAAGGTACCCCCCCCTTTATTATGCTATTTTTCTAGCATGATTTTTTCCTCTAACAATATTTATTTTGGGTTTTTGAAAATGGCTAGAAATAGGAAGATTCATGATAATGGAGGATATGATGGACAATGGAATGATATTCTTCATGAGCAACCAAATGAAACGGGATTTGGAAGTCCAAACATCGTTATTATGCCTAATCAGAAATCTCATAATACGATCAATAATCTCAACTTTGGTAAGTTTCCTGACTCAGCTAATAAGAGAAAGATGGAGTTTCATGATGATCATAGAGGAAATAAAGTTCAATTTCCCTCATGTAAGTCATGTGGGAAGAGGCATCAAGTGGAATGATTCAATGGAACTGGAAGAAGCTTTGCATATGGGAAATAAGTACACAAAGATTGTAATTACAATGGAAAAAGTTTAGTTCACACCATGGACAAGGATAATGGTATTTCTAAGACAACAAAAATGGTTAAATTTTTAAAATGTTGAATGTACGGGCATTATGAAAACCAATGCCCAAAGGGAAAGTCTCATGAAAAGAATCATCATGGCCATATTGGTAGTATTTATATTGATGATGATGAAGAGACTACAAATAATATGTGGGATAAAAGAATCGTTGAATCTCGGTCAATGGTTTAAGAAGGTAGTGTAATGATTGTATATTTATCAATAATAATGTATGGTACTATGGAATAAAGAAAAATCTAAGGATTGTTACACTGTTTCCTTTTCTTGAGTTTTGAATGTTTATGATGAATGGTACGGGTAACCATGAAAGGTTATTCAGATATTTTTGGAAAATATTTTCTATGCGCATAATGAAGGGATAAGGATAAAATAAAATTTTTGATAGTATTCATGAGCTCATGACTGATATAAGGAAAAATTTATATCATGGTTTGAGTATATAGAAATTTTGGGATTTTGTTATGTGGAAACAGTTACCTTTTGACAGCATTCATGTTTTCACTAAGGTTCTATGGTAATTTCTATGTCAAGATAACACACGAATAGGTAATTCACATGTTTGGAATGTGACCAACTTGATATATCGTATGATAAATGATTTTATTCTCGATCTTGTTATGTGACCTTTCCTGTAATAATTTTCTTTATACTATGAGATTGGACATTTGTATTTTGGATAAGCCTAAAGATTTTAATGGATTTTGTTGGACACTATTTAGTATTGTTTAAGGATAGAACATTTTTCGATATTATTGACGGAATGTCATAATGATGTAATTTTTGAAAAAGGACAACCTGTAGGACGGGCGAAAACCCGTCGCATCAGACAATGCTGTGGGAATCGAACCCACAACCAAAGTGAAACATGCCTTTATCTCCTACCACTAGCCTACAGGAAGTCCCTGGTTAGTAGAAATAGTTTTATTTTATTAAGAGGCATGATAGATGAAGTATAATTCCATTTTTGGAATCATATCTGATTAACCTCACCACACACGGACTTATGTATTCGATAACTTTTTTTAACATTTTCTTTGAGATAGATGGAATGACCCATCATTCTATCAGATGATCTGTTAACACTTTCAGAATGAAAAATTTAACTACATTTTTTAAGAGATGAAGTGGAAATTTTTCAAGGCACAAACAATAGTGAGAATGTACAGAAATAAAGTAAGTATTTCTTATAATTCAAATTCATTAACTTTAGGAAATGATATTGAAAAAAAAAAATTTGTCCTAGTGCTCTTATATCTGATGAATCATATGGTACCTTAGATCATCACAAATTTATGACTTTGTGATTGTTTGTTTTTTCATATCCATGTTCTCTACCACTCTCCATCAGAACATGATGGTTAGATTTTTCTCCCATAACCATATTTTCACCTATGTTCTCCTATGTGGAAACCGAGTGATTAGTTAATTTGGGTAACCATTACATTTCATAATTTAGTTTTTAAAGATAGTTTTTGGTATTTACCTTTTTTCGATGTGGGTTTCTATTAAAGAATCTTTCAAGTATTAAACCATTTAAAACCCCGATGAATTTTGAGGGTGATATTCATTTTAAGGGTGGTAGAATGTAACAACCCGAAATTTTATGAGAAGTATTATTTTTAATTTATTTAATGTCTATTGTTTTATGCTACACCAAGATTATCTTGTGCTATACGCAACACCATATTAGCTTGCAGTATATGCAACACAATTCTTGGATCGTGTTATACATAATTTCAAGTTCATTTGATAGAAGTTATTCTACGAAAAATTGAGTGTATATATATATATATTCAACGTATAAATGAAATATGGTTGGATTCGGTTATACGCAACAACAAAGGGGTCTTTCACTACACGCGACCCTGACTTGGCATTCATTACACACAATCATGACCTTTCTCGAGAGCGTGTGTTGTACGCAATACCGGGTTTCACTAAACAACGATATATGGTTATAATATTATCATGAACTAGCCGTTATGAATATTATTAACTATATTTTTAATATTATATCATTATTATTCATCTTATAAATTTTCTAAAACATTTTATGTGAACAAAATAAATTTTTCGGGTAAAATAAGTATTTTCCAAAAAATGCAGTTTTTCCACCTTTTGATGGAGCACCCATATTAAATCTTGTTTTAGACATGTTTATAAGTTCAATTTTATAAAATAAACATCTTACTTTGAATCCGGATAAAAAAATTTACATTGGATAATGTTATGATATTTTTCTGATAACTTTCATATTTTAATGAATAGTAAAAACACTCTATATTTTAATTAAAAACAACTTTTTTCATCGTAATAATTTATATGGATAAATTATAATATTGAATGGTTTTAAAGTATAAATAAAATATATTTTTATCATTTAATATAATTTATGTCATTCGCATTTATTTTAACTTGAATTCGTAGGTTAAATCAATTCAAAATTTTGAAATGTTTTAAACAAAAACCCATTTTCATTCGTCAACGAGATTAATTTTAATTTAATTTATGCAACATTTTTGTCCTAAATTTTGAAAACTGGATTCCATATTTGCAATCAGTGGGTCCAAATTATGTTAATATGCTACTTTTTATTTTTTTGGGCATTATGAATAGTAACTACGATATATTTTATTTACCATACTTAAAGGTAAATCGGGTAATTAAGGGTAAATATAATATTATAAAATTACTCTAACACCTACCAAAATCCTATTGGATGACTAAAAATCGACCCATATCACCTAGGGGTCAGATTATATTCTTTCAATGGACTTTTTTCCATGAAAATAATTTAATTATTATTAAAACCAAAGAAGGTGAAAACATGTCACTTTCTTAAATCTTATAAGTATAATAATTTTAATTTAGTGATAAACATAATGAAACTTTAGACATGAATAGTATCCAAACAGCAAATACAATTATCTACATCATATGAATTTATTTATAATTTTAAGGGATTCAATAATTATCATTAATTATGACACAATAGTGATGTTGAAATTATTTTATTGATTGAAATATCAAATAAATGATCTTAAAAAGATTAAAATAAATATTATATGAACTATTTAATGTGATCCACTAATTTTTTAGATACATATGACATTTTATGAATCTATTAAATCTTTTAGTTCGAACATATCTTCTGTATATTATATATTTAAATTCAAATAAATGAATAGTGTTAAAACTGACACTATTGTTATTTTATAAAAATAACATATTATAAAATTGTTTAAAAATCCCAAAAATATTTAAAAATTATAAATTTAAAATTATATGGTCGAGAATGTCATAAAGTGTCAAATTATGGAAAATTCACCACACATATGTAATTATTTATAATAATTTATAATTTAGAATATTATTACCATAAGTAAAATTAAATTGATAAATAAGGATAAATCAAGTTGATAATGTTTAAAATAAATTCCTAACATGTATAAATTTTATTGGTTGATGAGATTACAACCCTATCTCATCTAATATTCAGATATGAGTCATTTTGGAAGTTTTTATGTGGGGTTGGGATTTTATATAAACTAATATTTCTTATATTTCCAAAGGTACCCATACCCTCCCTTATAAAAGGGCACCTCCTCCCCCTCTTCCTCAAACCATTTTGAGCCATGAAGCTCAGACAACCTCTACCCATTTCACTTCCCCACTTCCTTAGAAACCTACTAGAAGTACTGTTCTTTTCAAAAGACCAACTCTAGTACCCTAAGAAAAAGTTTAAAGGAGGCACTTCGAGAAAGAGGAGGTTCAGATCCATACGAAGCATATCGGACCTAAGGTAAGGGATAAACTTTCCAATCTTATTTTTATCCAAGATTGTTTATTCATAAGTATTTACTGGGGTTATATTTATCATCCTGGACCCTGTTTTCTAAAAAATATTTCATGTATGTTTAATTTCCTTTTTACCCATTTCGACTTTTACTACATGGTATGTAAAGAATCATTCTTTTAAGAGGTACTTTTTGACTTTTTCGACAAAAGTACGGGAAGAATGTTATTTTTAACTTATATGGAATTAACAGATTTTTACAGTTTCATAATGCATCATTTTCATGAAGCTTTCTATACATGATTTCTTGACAATTTTCAACAAAATACTTTTATTTTAAAAGTGCCTGGAATTTTGTGAAAATAAAATGATTTTGAAGAAGAGAGGATATTTTCCTCAAGAATTCATTTAAAATGTTTTATCAAAACCATTTTCCATCTAAGATGAAATTATTTCATATGTGTATGTTTCAAGTTTAATGTCTCTATGACTTACATGGATTCACTTTTCATATGACGAAATGTCCATTTGTTTTATATGGATTATTAGAATATGGGATGATGTTTATGAAACCCATTTCTTTCTTTGGGTTATGATGAATGTTTTATGTTTATATTGTGGCACAAGTAAGAATGATTTCATTATGAGATGGGTGGGACCTATATCTCCCTCCAATCCATTGGGTAAAGATTTATATCTAATGAGATAGACATGGCTGGATTGGTAAGTTAATCTGGTTCAGTGTTACAGGACTGAAATGAGGAGTGAACACGATTCGGAAAGGGACATTGTCCACTAAGATGGCCTTGACAGCAATGCCTTGGCTACCATGGAAATCAGATCACGTGTTTAATGTTTTTCCACAACTACAAGTTTTATTCCCATTATATTTTATCATGGTTGATGTTCTATTATGATACATTCCCTACGTACTTCCACGATTTATGTCTTTGCTCAAAATTTTGATATTTAAATTTCATGTTCAAGTTTTTGCTTTCAAATGTTTATGGATTGTTTTATGTTCTCTATGTTTTCCCTTACTGAGCATTTGAGCTCACCCTTTTTTGTTTTATTTTCCCTAGGAAATAAAGAATGGCTTTATGTAAGGAATCAAAAAGGGGAAGATCATTATGGGAGATGTAGAAGATCTTTCACCACGATTAGAAGTTTATGCTCCGAGTTTCCAAAGACACTAAACTATTACAGTCCTTGAGTGTTGGTTCTTATTATGTATTAAGTATTCCGAAAAAGTAATGTAATATCCATGTACGTCAAGATTTGGGTCTCTACATTATAGACTAGAGGGGATAGACTGAGTGAGCTTCCCAGAGAATTTTGGATATTATAGACTACATGAGGGTAGACCGAGTGAGCTTCCTTAGAGAGTCTTTACTTAGTTTGAATTTATATAAAACCATTCTGGGATACATAAGTAATTAACTGAGTGAGCATCCTTATAGTCTTTGAGATAGACCTGAGGCTATAGGAGGAATCGACCGAGCGAGCTCCCTTAGAAAGTCTCTAGACCTTGGGGCTATAAGGGGATTAGGCCACGTGATCATCCTCAGAGAGTCCTTGAATATATTAGACTATAAGGGGAATTGACTGAGTGTGCTTCCTTATAGAGTCTTAAAAATTTTGTATGACCATACCAGAGGGGTTAGGCTGAGTGTACTTCCCAGAGGGTTGTTGGTACTTGTTAGGTAGGACCACATGGGATGGCTATGAGTACTTATCATAGGGTCACCTATTGTGTTATATTCTTGCTTGTATTTTTTTGTTTTAACCAGAGGGGACAGGATGTGAGTACATCCCATAAGTTTACTTGTTTTTGTTTATCTTGTTCAGAGACATATTTTCCGGCATTGGCCAAAGTAGGTAAATATCGATGGGATTACAGACCCATAGATTGACTTAATCATACACGTCTTGAGTAGCATGATGTCCAACTCAATTACCTTATACAAGATGTCCATTAGATCAGGTTTATGGTCCCAATGATTGATTGCTGATGTTGTTTCTTGTTATTTGAATCACTAAATCATGAATATTCATATTTTTTTATTTGTGTATAGGTATGGGACTATACATGTGTACACATATAGATATTAACATTCATGGTGGCACTTGACCAGTTGACAAGGATTACACACCCTGAGTTCAATTATGGTTGCACGTTTGGTTTTCTACCTTTTATTGTGTTCCAGCTAGGCTGAGCACATTGCTGTTGCATACACTTTTAGAAGCACAGTTATAGGTTGCTTTTTGGGGTGCCCAACTGAGATTATTTCTCACCCATGCACGTTCACCATTGTGTACGTGTAGACGTTATGTATGATTTTCAGGTTTAGCACAAGTTGCATGGTGGATAGGGTTGAGGCCCAGTGTTTCATGATCTAGAAAAGCTGCTCATGTGGTTTTACAGATCGGGCTGCTATAGTTCGACATTGTCTGGATATCAGGTATGTGGATTGGCTCAGAGTTAGTAGTAGAGCCCTGTACTTTTACATTCAGTTTCTTTTGTACTTGTATCTGTATGGTCATCCCAGTGGGTGACCAGTGTTGTTTTGTCTTACATAGATGTTCGGGCTTTTACAGCATTTTACTATTAAAGCTTGTTCTATTTCAGTTGTTTATTACTTCTATACTCTGTTTACTTTCCACTGTGTATGATACTTAGTTATTTCCACTGTTTTCTTACTCCGGTATGATGGAATATTCTCCCCACTATCACACCCTACGCCCTCGCTGCTAGTCGGCAGCCTCTGGCATACGGGGAGGCACGCTTGTGGCCAAGTGACAAACCAGCTCGGAGCACCAGTTTAGTGGCTTCCGGTTTGGGAATTTACATATAAAATGACAAATAAAATGTTATATAATTTATTTAAATAATTTAAATATATTAAAATCCTTAATATGTGTTTATATTTCATGGGGTTCACATTTCAAAATTTAAATTATTATTAAAGAGATTTCTAGTCTCGCACTTATTTCTGCGAGACATAGAAAATATTCACTTATCATTTCTTCTATGTGGTGTATATACAAAAATGAATGTATTTTTAAGGGTCGTATCCAAATTATTATGATATTTTATATCCTTATTGTTTTTTTTTCTTTTATTAGGAATAAGATTCTACTGATTATAATTTGATTGGTATGTATTTCCTAATCTTTTCTATATGTGGGATTGTTTAATTTTAAGTCTTAATTGGGGAATATTTATCATCAATATCAATGTTTTCTACAAATGTCTTCAATTTTTATTACTATGATCCTATTAATTTTTGAATTCATTTTAACCTATGTTTTACTTTTTACTAAATGGATTGGAAGGGATCCTTCAGATATCGTCTATGTAAGCGATCAACTTTGTGAAAACAACTATGTGGATATTTTGACAACATAGAGACTTTGTCTATATTGTGATTATGGATACATGGGGATTTTAGATATGTAGAAATTGGCCACATGTACATTTCTATCAAATTCATTGAAACTATCATAACGAATGTGCAATAGAGAAAATCAAGGGACTTTAACGATAGATTTGTCAATGATACTTATATCCTTGATTTTAGGCTATAAATGCATCCTTTTTCATGGATTTTATTGATATCATTAATATTTGGAATTAAATATTTAGTGATATGAATTTTTTTTCTCCTATATATTTCAAATTAAAAAAAATATCATTAAATTCAATCCATCATGTTTTATTTCTCTAATGACAAGATGTTTTGAAGCCCTCCCTTGGGGTCATAGAATCTTTTTGTTGGTATATTGAGTTATTTAGTAGTTATCCCATCTTACATGCACCCCCTATTTTTGGTTCAGCTAGTCGTGTTGAGCTACATTCCTCTATATTGTGTACATGTGGTGTCTCTTATATATTTATGTGTAATCATAAAGTTAACATGGTTTATAAATTTGGATTTTAATTTAACTAAACTAATAATTATTGAATCACATTAATAAATAATTGTTTACGGTGGTCACATGTTGTCACATTCAACCTTGATAACGGGTTTCTACATGTTTTTTAGATAGTGTGATATCTTTGTTATGCTTGTTATAATTTTTTAATGTTATTAATTAAGATTATTATCTTTATAGAAAATGGTAATGGGAATAAATATATAATTAATTGATTAATTGGATTAATAATTAAAGAATTGGCATATTTTAATGAATCTAGTGTTTCTAAGAATATCATGTTAATATAATTAGTTAAATGCTTATTCTTAATTAAATGTGTTATTCCATAATAATTTAATTTAATAATAATTTGAAGAACGATAATTCTTATAGAGAATTTTGGATAGAAATGTCTTGTTTAATGAGAATGGTACATATTTAAGTTTCTTGAAACTTGTTTTAATGACTATGGTATGTTCATTTTTTGATGGATTGTTATTATTGATTCCAAAGGGTTACCATATGTTGAACCATTGAACTATGAATTGATTAATTCGAGATCAAATACAAACATGATTTTGAAAAATTCAATTTTAAGGGCCTAAGTTCCCCTTATTCTTGAGATGGATGAGTGGCTTGGGTTTGGAGTCATGAGATATCATTTATATATGAAGTCTATATGCCTTATTTTTGTCATGATTTCCATGATGGAGGTACTTTTTTGTTTCCAACTAATTTTCAAATGTTATATGGATGTCACAATTACTTCATGATATGTTATGGGGTAGTGTGGCCCAGATGATGTTATGATATTTTGATTTATAAGTGTGGCATGTTAGATGTGATTTGGTATGGGATATATAAGGCCCCAGCCTTAAACCTTACTTAATCTTGAGTTATTACAAGATTACACGTTGATGATCTTTTCCGGTTTAGAGTTTTAGAGAATTAGATCATGAAACTTGCATTACATTCCACATTTAAAAAAAGTGGTTACAAAAAAGACAATATTCATTCTTCCCATCAACGGAAACCTATTTAAAATAAAACACGGATTCTTTCTTGACACATCCTTGACACTATCATCACATCATGTACCTTTTCCTTGACCTGTGAAAAACATTTCAAAAACTTGGGATGAGCATAAAAAGATCAGTAAGGGTTATAAAAATATGGAAAGGAACATGAGTTCATATATACATAAGAATGAAATCATACTTTACCCATAAAACTTAGGCACTTTAACATACCTCATCAAATCGTGAATAAATCATAGAAATCATAAGACATAAAGGTAACTTGAGGCATTCGTAACATTCTTACGTAGGAAGTAACCCTATTGGTTACGTTTGGAATACCCATCACAGTATATTCCATAAATCTCTTCGGAGAAACCTTATCGTTTCACTCCTTCGCGTTACCCAATGCATTGGAGAGCTATATCGGGCTCACCCGCCCTTAGTTTATCACGGAACCACCCGTTTTCATAACAATGCCCAAGAACCATAACATAAACATATCACATAAAACATGCACAAAGGAAATATAACATTTCCACATGTCAATCACAATATAACATTTTAATATATTGAAATAATGAATCCGTTCAAAAGAAACCATTTCCAAAACCATTTAAAACATTTTATAAGGAGATTTTTGAATCAAAGTGTCCCATACCACATTGAAGCTTAAAATTTTAAACCATTAATATCCATATAAATAAATTTTTAAAACCATTTTGAAAACATGGATATTAATGAGAACAAATAATTAAAACATTTAAAACGATATATTGGTTAAAGGGGTTTTACCAAAATTAGAGACACTTGAATACAATAATTGAGGAATAATATTTAGTCAGAACAATATAATATCATGAGAATAAATGGATTCGTGATATAATACTCTAAAGGACAGTATAAACACCATATAAGAGTGAATTGGTGCATAACAACAATGAACCCTCAATAGAAATGTCAAATGTGATGAAATCCCTTATAAAGAAGGTATCCTTAAATTAAGGACAAATAAATCTCAAAAATATGTGTGACAAATATAAATACACCCAATATAAGTGGATATTAAGAGTAAAACAATAAAATGTCATTCACACATATTCAATGGATGGCATATTCAATGACTACATGTTGAACCCAAAGAAATCGAAATTGGGTTAAAAAGTTCCCTTGACAGCCTAACGACATCACATCAAAAAGAGTTGACGAGAGATAAAAAGTGTATCTCATCACATGGACATAAAATTTACATCAATAAGGATATATGAGAACATATCCCAACATAACAATATGTAAATTAAAAGACCCAACAAAAGAAGTCTTTTAAAAAAGAGGAGGGTGAAAGGTTCCCTTACCGACTTGGGTATCTTTCAAAACATACACCCCATGAAAGAAGGAAAATAAATTATTGATGTAAATACTCATAAAGGAAATTATATTACACAAAGTGTAGAATAATGGCAGTACATACACCACTCAAAGAAATTGTGGAAAATGTAGCATAAATCTCATGGGAATAAATGTGAGATGAAAAAACCCTTACGAAAACTCGGCAGCCTAACGGCGCCACATAAAACTTCCGAATATGGATTGATGAGATCAAATAGGGTATCTCATCACATTACAATAAAATGTACTGAAATATGAATATAAAATAACATCCCCCAACATTACAAAGAGGAGCTTAAAAGAAGTGACATAAAGGAGAGTACTTAAAAAGAAAGAGAGAAGTTAGATCTCTTACGAAAGTTCGGCAGCCTAACGGCGCCACTCAAAACTTCCAAAATGGATTGATGAGAGAGAATAGGGTCCCTCATCACATGAAAATAAAAATTACAGTAAGTGTAATATAAAATATCATACCAATAACAAGAAATATGAGCTTTAAAAGGAACGACATAAAAGTGTGTACTTAAAAAGAAAGAGAGGAGTAGGATCCCTTACCTCGGGTCCGACTTGACTCGATCATTCTTTAATGTCCTGAATAATAAACTTGAGATAATTTCCACTTTATTAAGAACCTTTTTCTAGTTCATTATTCCTATTAGATCACTTATTTCCAAGTTATAAACATTATGTAAACATTTAAGTTAATAATGTTTGTTTTGTCGATATTTGGTTCTTAAGTCGAAAGTGGACTTCTTACAATTACATGTTGTTTGTGTGGTAAAATGTTTATTATATCCAGAATTATATTCATGAATTGGATATCATATATTTCATATATATCCAGTACATTCATGAATTTATAACATTACATAATCATTTAGAGGTAAGAAATGAAATGCACCGTTCATGGAGACGGTAAGCCGTACGTACGCATGAACGCTACTTTCGTTTCTATTTCATATTTTATAGAATGGAATAATAATGATATAAATGTATATTATAATTAAAGTATAATATAATATATAATATCATAGTTCCATCCTTTATACGTCCCACATATGGTATTTAACGAATCAAATCACTCTGAGGGGGCGGTAGTCCGCACTTCCTTAAATGAAGATATCACGTTTAACCATAATGGAAACCATAAAGGTATGACCAAAATGAAAAAAAACAGAAGCTTAAGGAAAACATAAACATATTATATATCATATATAGAAATAGTGACATCATAATGGCTACCATTGAATGTGTTAAATGAGTATTTGAACAATCATCGTTTCAGGAGGCAGAATTTCGCCATCCACGGAAACCGTATGTTCTTTAACCATTTTATATAGTTGTGTGAGAGTGTAGCTCAAATAAATATTATAAAAACATCCTAGTATATTGAAGATACTTTTTTTGTTACAAAAGAAGTAAATAAAAAGAGTTTAGGGGGTTGGAGAAGCAAAATAAAACAAATGAACATGAGATAATGAATTACCTTTAAAAGTGTATCTCCTTTTGATTTGAGCCTAAAGGCTTCCTTTGAAAGGATTCTGCCCAAAGGGAATCCTCTAGGATTAGGAGAGGGATGTGGAGAGAGTAAATGGGCAGGGTTTGGCAGAGCCAAAGGCTTGAGGAGTGTGTGAAATGAGGTAGAGGTGGGGGCCTTTTATAAGAGGAGAGGAGGGGCACTTTTGGAAAGTAAAGAAATATTACTTTATTTGAAAATGTGTTTCGGTTTTAAAAGATCCCATATTGTTATAATTCGTGGATAAGGTGATAATGGGTCTAAATCCACCCATCCAATAAGTTTTGGACATGTGTAGTTTATATATTTTACATTATCTTTCCATTTTATTTAAATCTTCAAATAATGATGTCATCGCTGCATCATTATTATGTCATATATATTTTAATTTATTTAATGTCTAAAAATTATAACAAAATGACTATGATGTAGGAAATCTTTTTAGCTTTCCAATGATTGTTTATAATCAAAAATCGGATCATTATAACCCCATGTAAAAATTGTTTTTGTAAAACATATGATGTTTGTGTCATTTTGACTTTTACATTAAATAAAAAGTTATTTATGTCATTTCCCAACCAAAGTGTCTCCATGGGGTCCCCAAGTTGACCCATGGCTTGTCTTGGTCGGCCATGACACAACAAATGAGGGTTGGACATGTGTAAATCTCATCTTATTTTATTAAAGCATTATTTTTACCTTAAACTACACTAATTACCACTAATCGCGATTAAAAACTTAATAAGTTACTATTCACCAAAAAAATTATTTTTATCCCATTGAACCACATTTTATTTCTTAATGACAACCATGTATGTCAGATTTTTGAAATTCAAAACACAAAGATGGAAAAATTTCATTTAAACGGAAAAATCAGTTTTTGTAAGTACCACTTAGTGGTTTCACTATTCATCAAAAATTGAAGTTTTTCAGAAAAATCCCAAAAATTCACCCTGAGCTATATCTGATATTCCGAATTCGAAAATGAAGTCTATCTTACAAAATTCAAAACATATAAGTCACATTAATTAATTTAATAATTAATTCCCGCTGTCAGAGCAAATAGCGTGTTTTTATGAAACAATAAGTATCAAAAGATTGACACTAGTTTAAGTCCGATTTCAAAGTGAAATAAATTCCAACAACCACTATTGGATTTATTGGTAAAAATATTTTCTAATTTCACTTTAAAAACAATTCAAATGATAATATAATCATATAAATAATTTAGATTAAAAGCGGTTTTGAATTAAAATACAACATTTTACACTATTCATTAAAAAATGAACTTTATCGGAAAAATACCAAAAATTTACAGAAAGTAAAATTTGATGTCCCGATTCTAAAGAAGAGTTTTATTTGGTCGCAAAGAATGTATAAGAGTGATCAAAACTATATTTAATGACAGTACGCCATCAGAAGGCGATAAGTGAGCCTTTAGTGAAAATTAGGTTATAAAAGCCTAAAATTGAATTCTTTCCATATTTTAAGCCTTTGGGTAGATGTAAAAACATTTAAAAAAACATAAATATTCATATTTTAGTTATTTCTATCCATTCCTGCCAATACAACGGCTACATGATAACTTCCATTTAAAATAATATTATTTTATTATTAGAGTGCAACGTAAGATTCCAAAGAAACTCGTTGTTGCGAGTTGGGTACGCCATCGAGCATAGCATCCCCTTTAAAGTCATATTAATATTTTATTCACAAATATGGATAAATATGAAAATGTCATATTCCTTATTTACCTGGGGTGTTACATCCTTCCCCCCTTTTGGGAATTGCGTCCTCGCAATTTTTAAAAGTGTGCTTGGAAACATCCTTGAAAGTCCCACATCGGAGAAGAGTCGGTAAAACAATCACTTTAAAATAAAGAAAAATAAGTACAAAGGTCACCCGAGTTAACCCATACTAAGATTCCATGTATGAAAATATGGACATGGAGGAAAAAACAAATGGTCATCTTCTGATGGAGAGTGATAGAAAACATGTTTAGGAGAAAGTTAACCACGAGAAAATCACAAACTTGTGATGGGTTAAACGGTATTCGATTCCCCAGTAGGAAAAGTTAATAGAAAACATTTTTGTTTTAAGTTAATTTTTATTGAGGAATTTATTCATAAGGAAGCATAATCACTTATCATGTTGACTTTCAACTTTTATTAGATTCCTTACACAAAATCATATTTTCTCCAAAAGACGAGTATTTTGGAAGACTTGTTCCCATTAAGAGTACTATAATCAACATCTAGAGAATCACATAATCCACAAAAGAGAACTATATACTTACCATGTCTCTAGACTTTAACCAAAACCAAAACCAAAAAGGCTAGTACAAGATCAGATAATCCAGAAAAGGATATCTATTTATAAAAAGAAAATCTATGATTAATCTCCAAAATATTTCCAACAAAACCCAAAGATCAACGAGGACCATTAGATAAAAAATTTGTCCATAAAATTATTCAATGTAAAACAATATAATATTGAAACCCAAATATTTGAAGGATTTAGTCACATAGTCTTCCAAGTTAAATGGTAACATTTATCTCCAAAGAAAATCAGTTGCTCGTAAAGTCTCGCATTAAAAAGTAATTAACCTAATCACATATCCTCCATGATAGGTTAATCATTTTCATTGATAACCCAAAATCAACTTACTCTTAATTCATAAAATCATATAACTAAAAAGAATCAGTCAAACTAACCAGGGACTTCACGTAGTCCAGTGGTAGGCGATAAATAGCAGTCGCACTTTGGTTGTGGGTTCGATTCCCGCAGCATTGTCCGACGCGACGGGTTGTCACACGGTCTGCGTGTTGTCCTTTTTACAAAACTATATAATTCTAAAATCATTACCCCAAAAGTGATAAAATCATAAAAAATAACCATAACATAATTTAACCTCAATTTTATCTCATGCCTTTCACTTGAATCATAACATATAGTAACCCATAATTACCTCAAAATTAAGGATCATACAAACCCAAATTGTTCTTTATAACTATGTCCACAACAGAAAAGATATCTATTACTTGAATAAAATTTGCCTATATTAAACATCAGGGTTACACATAATATATAATGTCTTCTAATGTAACCCCATCATCAAAAGAGACTTAATACTCTTAAGAATTTTACCCTAACTCTTGAAGCCCTTATATGTTGACATCTTACTCATTCAACATTCTTCATGATCCATTATCCATTACTTTCCAACTTATTCTGAAATACCTCTTTCCTACAAAGAAAAGCATGAATCATATCCTAAGATTCCAAAATAAGAAAACAATAGCTGTGAAATAGTACATACCTTTGATTGGTCATTGTCAGTTTCTTCATCCTCAATCGGAATGGCATTAGGTATTGGTAAACGAATATTGTTACGCTCTTGGTGACCCCATTCACGAAACTTCTTCATAGGACATGTGTTTTCATAATGACCATGCACACCACATTTAAAACATTCAATTGATCCCTCAGAAAAAATTATTTCCCTTTCCTCAAGTCAACTGGATGCTTCCTTTTTCCATGGAAGGTTCTTGCTTTATGACCTTCATTTCCACATCTATAGCATATTTCTGTCCCTTTGAAACATTTTACTAGGTGTTTCTTTCCACATCTTTGATACATAGGTTTTTGAACACACTTACCTTTAGGATTATTACTTGTACTTCCGTAGGGATTTGTTTCTTGCATATATGATGCCTTAGAGAAATCTCTAAGGTTTAGGTGGTCAATCATGACTCCAGATAGTTGGTTGAGGATAATCAAAAGAGTTCTCATTGTAGCTCCCATATCATTCAGTTGCTTGCTAAAAAAACTGTCACAGTTTCCTTCACATCCACTGTTACTTTGGTGCCTGCTATATCCATCCATTTACTAAAACCAAAAAGGTCAGTGTGAGTATATCAACAAAACCATCATGTACTAATGAGTAAGATAAACACTAAGATATACTTACTCATTCAATTTATCTAAAACTGGGACTCTTTCTGAAATCCTAACCATTATGGTAATGTCACTTATGCTTAAAGAATACCATAACCTCTAAAGTTATCTAAACCTCCCTCTGATACCAACTATAAGGCCCCAGCCTTAAACCTTACTTAATCTTGAGTTATTACAAGATTACACATTGAGGATACTTTCCGGTTTAGAGTTTTAGAGAATTAGATCATGAAACTTGCATTACATTCCACATTTAAACAAAGTGGTTACATAAAAGACAATATTCATTCTTCCCATCAACGGAATCCTATTTAAAATAAAACACGGATTCTTTCTTGACACATCCTTGACACTATCATCACATCATGTACCTTTCCCTTGACCTGTGAAAAACATTTCAAAAACATGGGATGAGCATAAAAAGCTCAGAAAAGGTTATAAAAATATGGAAAGGAAACATGAGTTCATATATACATAAGAATGAAATCATACTTTACCCATAAAACTTAGGCACTTTAACATACCTCATCAAATCATGAATAAATCATAGAAATCATAAGACATAAAGGTAACATGAGGAATTCATAATATTCTTACGTAGGGAGTAAGCCTCTTGGTTACATTTGGAATACCCATCACAGTATATTCCGTAAATCTCTTCGGAGAAACCTTATCGTTTCACTCCTTCGCGTTACCCAATGCATTGGAGAGCTATATTGGGCTCACCCGCCCTTAGTTTATCACGGAACCACCCGTTTTCATAACAATGCCCAAGAACCATAACATAAACGTATCACATAAAACATGCACAAAGGAAACATAACATTTCCACATGTCAATCACAATATAACATTTTAGTATATTGAAATAATGAATCTGTTCAAAAGAAACAATTTCCAAAACCATTTAAAACATTTAATAAGGAGATTTTTGAATCAAAGTGTCCCATACCACCTTGAAGCTTAAAATTTTAAATCATTAATATCCATATAAATAAATCCATAAAACCATTTTGAAAACATGGATATTAATAAGAACAAATAATTAAAACATTTAAAACGATATTTTGGTTAAAGGGGTTTTACCAAAATTAGAGACATTTGAATACAATAATTGAGGAATAACATTTAGTCAGAACATTATAATATCATGAGAATAAATGGATTCGTGATATAATACTCTAAAGGATAGTATATACACCATATAAGAGTGAATTAGTGCATAACAACAATGAACCCTTAATAGAAATGTCAAATGTGATGAAATCCCTTATAAAGAAGGTATCCTTAAATTAAGGACAAATCAATCTCAAAAATATATGTGACAAATATAAATACACCCAATATAAGTGGATATTATGTGTTAAACAATAAAAGGTCATTCACACATATTCAATGGATGACATATTCAATGACTACATGTTGAACCCAAATAAATCGAAATTGGGTTAAAAAGTTCCCTTGACAGCCTAACGGCATCACATCAAAAAGAGTTGATGAGAGATAAAAAGTGTATCTCATCACTTGGAAATAAAATTTACATAAATAAGGATATATGAGAACATATCCCAATATAACAATATGTAAATTAAAAGACCCAACAAAAGAAGCCTTTTAAAAAAGAGGAGGGTGAAAGGTTCCCTTACCGACTTGGGTATCTTTCAAAACATACACCCCATGAAAGAAGGACAATAAATCATTGACGTAAATACTCATAAAGGAAAGTATATTACAAAAAGTTTAGAATAATGGCAGTACATACACCACTCAACGAAATTGTGGCAAATGTAGCATAAATCTCATGGGAATAAATGTGAGATGAAAAAACCCTTACGAAAACTCGGCAGCCTAACGGCGCCATATAAAACTTCCGAATATGGATTGATGAGATCAAATAGGGTATCTCATCACATTACAATAAAATTTAAATAAATAGAAATATAAAAGAACATCCACCAACATTACAAAGAGGAGCCTAAAAGAAGTGACTTAAAGGAGAGTACTTAAAAAGAAGGAGAGAAGTTAGATCTCTTACGAAAGTTCGGCAGCCTAACGACGCCACTCAAAACTTCCAAAATGGATTGATGAGAGAGAATAGGGTCTCTCATCCCATGAACATAAAAATTACAGTAAGTGTAATATAAAATATCATACCAATAACAAGAAAGATGAACTTTAAAAGGAACGACATAAAAGTGTGTACTTAAAAAGAAAGAGAGGAGTAGGATCCCTTAGCTCGGGTCCGACTTGACTCGATCATTCTTTAACGTCCTGAATAATAAACTTGAGTTAATTTACACTTTATTAAGAACCTTTTTCTAGATCATTATTCATATTGGATCACTTATTTCCATGTTATAAACATTATGTAAACATTTAAGTTAATAATGTTTGTTTTGTCGATATTTGTTTCTTAAGTCAAAAGTGGACTTCTTACAATTACATGTTGTTCTTGTGGTCAAATGTTTATTATATCCAGAATTATATTCATGAATTGGATATCATATATGTCATATATAACCAGTAAATTCATGCATTTAAAACATTACATAATCATTTAGAGGTATGAAATGAAATGCACCGTTCATGGAGACGGTAAGCCGTACGTACGCATGAACGCTACTTTCATTTATATTTCATATTTTATAGAATGGAATAATAATTATATAAAGGTATATTATAATTACAGTATAATATCATATATAATATCATAGTTCCATCCTTTATACGTCCCACATATGGTATTTAACGAATCAAATCACTTTGAGGGGGCGGTAGTCCACACTTCCTTAAATGAAGATATCACGTTTACCCATAATGGAAACCATAAAGGTATGCCCAAAATGAAAAAAAAACAGAAGCTTAAGGAAAACATAAACATATTATATATCATATATAAAAATAGTGACATCATAATGGCCACCTTTGAAGGTGTTAAATGAGTATTTGAACAATCATCGTTTCGGGAGGCAGAATTTCTCCATCCACGGAAACCGTATGTTCTTTAACCTTTTTATGTAGTTGTGTCAGAGTGTAGCTCGAATAAATCTTATAACAACATCCTAGTATATTGAAGATACTGTTGTTGTTACAAAAGAAGTAAATAAAAAGAGTTTAGGGGGTTGGAGAAGCAAAATAAAACAAATGAACATTAGAGAATGAATTACCTTTAAAAGTGTATCTCCTTTTGATTTGAGCCTAAAGGCTTCCTTTGAAAGGATTATGACCAAAGGGAATCCTCTAGGATGAGGAGAGGGATGTGGAGAGAGTAAAGGGGCAGGTTTTGGCAGAGCCAAAGGCTTGAGGAGTGTGTGAAATGAGGTAGAGGTGGGGGCCTTTTATAAGAGGAGAGGAGGGGCACTTTTGGAAAGTAAAGAAATATTACTTTATTTGAAAATGTGTTTCGGTTTTTAAAGGTCCCATATTGTTATAATTCGTGGATAAGGTGATAAGGGTTCTAAATCCACCCATCCAATAAGTTTTGGACATGTGTAGATTATAGATTTTACATTATCTTTCCATTTTATTTAAATCTTCAAATAATGATGTCATCGCTGCATCATTATTATGTCATATATATTTTAATTTATTTAATGTCTAAAAATTATAACAAAATTACTATGATGTAGGAAATATTTTTAGCTTCCCAATTACTGTTTATAATCAAAAATCTGATCATTATAACTCCATTTAAAAATTGTTTTCGTAAAACATATGATGTTTGTGTCATTTTGACTATTACATTAAATAAAAAGTTATTCATGTCATTTCCCAACCAATGTGTCTCCATGGGGTCCCCAAGTTGACCCATGGCTTGTGATGGTCGGCCATGACACAACCAATGAGGGTAGGACATGTTTCATGCTCATCTTATTTTATTAAAGAATTATTTTTACCTTAAACAACACTAATTACCACTAATCGCGATTAAAAACATAATAAGTTACTATTCACCAAAAAAATTATTTTCATCCCATTGAACCAAATTTTATTTCTTAATGACAACCATGTATGTCGGATTTTTGAAATTCAAAACGCAAAGATGGAAAAATTTCATTTAAACAGAAAAATCAGTTTTTATAAGTACCACTTAGCGGTTTCACTATTCATCAAAAATTGAAGTTTTTCAGAAAAATCCCAAAAATTCACCCTGAGCTATATTTGATATTCCGAATTCAAAAAATGAAGTCTATTTTACAAAATTAAAAACATATAAGTCACATTAATTAATTTAATAATTAATTTCCACTGTCAGAGCAAATAGCGTGTTTTTATGAAACAATAATTATCAAAAGATTGACACTAGTTTAAGTTCGATTTCAAAGTGAAATAAATTCCAACAACCACTATTGGATTTATTGGTAAAAATATTTTATAATTTCACTTTAAAAACAATTCAAATGATAATATAATCATATAAATAAATTAGATTAAAAAGAGGTTTTGAATTAAAATACAAAATTTTACACTATTCATTAAAAAATGAACTTTATCGGAAAAATACCAAAAATTTACACAAAGTAAAATTTGATGTCCCGATTCTAAAGAAGAGTTTTATTTGGTCCCAAAGAATGTATAAGAGTGATCAAAACTATATTTAATGACAGTTCGCCATCAGAAGGCGATAAGTGAGCCTTTAGTGAAAATTAGGTTATAAAAGCCTAAAATTGAATTCATTCCATATTTTAAGCCTTTGGATAGATGTAAAAACATTTAAAAAAACAAATATATTCATATTTTAGTTATTTCTATCCATTCCCGCCAATACAACGGCTACATGTTAACTGTCATTTAAAATAATATTATTTTATTATTAGAGTGCAACGTAAGATTCCCAAGAAACTTGTTGTTGCATGTTGGGTACGCCATCGAGCATAGCATCCCCTTTAAAGTCATATTAATATTTTATTTTCAAATATGGATAAATATGAAAATGTCATATTCTTTATTTACCTGGGGTGTTACAGGATACCCGTATGATGATGTAGTAGTTGATGCATTTAAGGATTAAATGAGTCTAGATATGCATGTGGGTTATTGAGATGGTACTGGAAATGAAAAAATTGTTCGAAGTCAACATTAAACATTGATGTGATAGCGATATATTCTAATAGAAATGAATATTCTTAATTGATGGTAGACATGTTTTTTATATGTATTCTTTACCCACAAATTGAACCATCTGGATGTGATTGGTTTGATGTTTCCTCTTAGTAGTATATTTTTTGATGGTTTTCCTTTAGTAAATTGATTTTAGAATTTTTATATTAATGAATAAATAATATATAAACCATGGGGATGGGATTTATGGAATGAAAATGAAAAAATGTGTATGTCTTTGATAGACCATGGAATTGGTTTCAATTATTCATTGATCGAATGGAAATCATGCTGGAGTTCACTGACTGTAACTTGAAATAATTCTTATGGTTAATTAATTCGAAAATTAATTATTTAATTAACGTAAATAATATAAATAGTAAAATTAATTATTAAAACCCTATAAATACTTATGTTCTTATTAGATACCTAGTCCCTAACACTGGAACACGGGTTTCTGAGTGACTATAGCTATAGTTAACACTGTAATAAGTTATTCCCATGGTGTGGATCTAAGATATATTATATCTAGAGTAATATTTTATTTCATATTATTTCCCAACTATGTTTTTGTGGAATATTGAAACCTAGTGGACTCTAGGAGGAGTTTTTCCTTAAAATCTCAATGGGAGGTTAGATGGGTGACTACCCCCTATATGCAAACTAGTTTACCTTTTTTTTACATTTTATTGTTATGAATCGTAGTTAGTTATAAAATATATGTTTGTAGAGGTATTTTTTATTGTGGTAATTCACACACATGTTTCCCATGATATATTATCTTGTAGATTATTACAGGTTTCTTGTGTATATGCTATGACAGATTGAGGTACTTACTCAGTGTGTGGGTTATTATGGCTTGAAGAATAATACATGATACATGATACACGTTATATGGGATGTGGATGATATTGAAACTACAAGGTTAATATATAAGAATATATGGATTTAATGATTTGATGATGTAATGTAAGAGGTTCATGTTGTGATGCCTTTCCAAGGTGGCTTCCTGATGGCATTCTTTGGAGATAGATGAATCGAGAAATAAGATGTTTTTATAGGATGGAAAAAATGGGGAATGAATAGTTAGTAAATCTTGTTTCTTCATTATTATATTATATTCTCTCTTTATTGGGATATGTGGTGAGAGTAATTCAGGGGGAGGTTTGGAAGATAGTAAACCGGCATAGGTGTAATGTTAGTATCGTTGTTGTTCACTATGATTTATCATTCATTCATTATATTTTTTATGAGATGAAATGGTGAGGTTACTATTAAATATACTATTATACTCAGATGAAATATATATATATAATATTTATATTTTAGTGAGATAAAGTCAATGATTGAAATGAATATTATTATCTCAGGGTTTCTAGGATATTTATTAGGTTCATGGCCACTGTTTTATTTACGATTTTAGTGATAATATTATTCCTTTCACATTTTACAGTATTATATAACATTGACTATTTGAAAAAGGGATTTGTTTCATATATATGTGTTTTTAAATTTTGATTGGTTTTACCTTATTATCTCTCGATTTTGTATATTCTCATAAAAGTTAATTCCTTCCATATGTATACTTATTACAACATTGGTGTTAGTCCCCATCCGAGGGCCTACTAGAGGGGGGAATCCAGAAGTCACCACATCTATTGTCAAAATGCCATAAAAAATGGGTACTATTTTTGAGGAGGGGTCATCATAGTGTTGTATCATAGGTTAAATTTGAGTGATTGAATCGATTTTAGAGTTATGCACATGTGATTTTTCTTGGTTTATTTGTTAAATAGTGTAATATAAATTTATTATGTTATGTAAACTTGGTAGATAGGATGAGACATGGATATTTAGGTCACCATCTGATCTGATTAATATACCATTATGTTTTATAAACCGTCCAAAATAAGTGATGGTATTTACAAGGAATAGACAAAGGAAAGGGTCATGAATCATTCATCTTTTGGACAGTGATTGAAATTGGCAGACCTTGGGTTATGATAAAACCTTTAAAAGATAAAAAATATACATTTAATTGATTAAAAGTATTTTATATTATTGGATTAGGACACTGCTAATTTTATCTTCTACCCTCATGGATTTGGGTTGACTTCTTTATTATCCACACATTGAATATGTTCAGTGGGATATTGTAGAAAGTTTCCATTGAGTGGAGGACAACGATGGAAACACATGGAGGAGGAAACTCTATGAGTTTTAGTTCCTGAGTCTTTACAATTATAAGGCCTTCATTATAGATTCTGTCATGGATGAATAGTTGGAGGTGGTACAGATAGCTTTCAATTGGATCATATCTTAGAAAGATAATTAGGTTTCATTGGATGTGATGAAGTTTTGTAGAGAAGATGGGTAGTGGTGGTTCTTATTCTTCAAGGATTGAAAACAAATAAATTTCACGGGGGATAAGTTTTTAGTAACATTTTAATCATAGTTTCTATTATATAATGTGAGGTGGTCCAATAACTTAGAGCTTATCACACTCTAAAAGAGGATTACCTATGTGTGATAGCTTAGGATCCATTTAAGGACCATTTTTTATATTCTTTAGAAATTTTTCTATACGAGGAGGATAAAGAGTGGCATTTAGAGTGTTATTTTAATACATGGATTCTATTCTGAGAAAGATAGTTTAAAATAATAATGTGTCTCATGGTTATTATGAGAGAACAATTTATTGAGAGGATACATGTCAGAATAGGATCATCATGAATGGGGGGTATTTAGGATTTATGATTATGTAATGTTGTGTTTGGAGGATTCTAGTTTCCAGGATGTAAGTGCTTCTAGGAATCTAAGGTTATGTCTCATCCATATTCATATAATTTATCAAGAGAATGAGGTTATTAAGCATATTATAAAGGATTATATGAATGTTTCTATTTTGGAAGATGAGTTCATCAAGTGTGATTGTGCACAGACATTTTATGGAGTCAGTGTGTTCTAATTGTTCCAAATCATGTTCCTCTATTGAGGTAATTTCTTACAAGATTGCATCAGTAGTGTGTTATTTTTTAAGATCATCAATGAGGATATATGGGAGCTGGAGTATATCCCTAAGAGGTATCACATAATGAGATATAATAGTGTAGTGAATGAGGTGGTCTTTATCAGATTCAAATAGACTGTTTATAAGTTTATAGACAGTTTTATTCTTTAGTATTTTGATTGCAAGATGATCATGACATCGTTAGAGGTACCCTTTGATTGTTTTATACATGGGGGAATCCTTTGTTTTATTTAATAGATATGAACAACATTATATTTTCTACCATTTCCCATGATTTCTAACACGAGGTCGACATGATTACATATACCATAGTGTTTACTATTCCAATTGGAGGTTGAGTTAAAACTATTTATGTATGAAAAAACTATGTTTTTTTGTTGGGGTTGCACCACTATATGAGATACATTCTATATTTATAGATATATCCATATAAAACCTTCTTTTCAATAGATTGGTTATATTCAGTGCATGAAATAATGGATTTTTTCTGTAAGAATATATTCTTTAATGTTTTTTATGGAGAGATAGAGTTGTTCGTTGGAATGTAAGACCCTTGGATGGGTCGAAGACATGATATGTAATTATCAAATGTGATGGTTGGGTTGATAATGATTTCATTAGAGCATCCCCATTCATGGATTTTGAGGAGTTTTGAAGAATACATTGACTAATTTCTAGATTAGGTTTCATAGTTAACCCCTCAATAGGTGACCGAGTTTGTAATTGAGCAACAACGAGGTGTGTCTCTAATCCTGATATCCCTATATAGGATGTCACCTTCAAATTTCTAATTAATGAATGTATATATAAATTATTTATTTCAGAAGGGTTTTATTTGTATTAGTGTGTCATCTTGTTGTGAACCATTTTTTTCATAAGGAATGCAGATGAAAGTATGAGTCTTGGTATTGGAAAATGCGACGGGGGAATAATAGATATCATAATCTATGGATTGATGAAATATTCAATCTACATAATTGATATATTTTGTTATAAAAACTGATATTTAGTTATGGTATCATCATATTCATGTGAAGGAGGAGGATATAAAAAACACTACTTTTTTTGTCTTTATGGGTATTATGAGTTCATTGTGTTTTTGTTTGATTGGATGAAATATCCACAAATTTTCATTATTTTATTTGTAATTATTTACTCCTTAGGATGGATTGTGTTCTAATACAACAATTATTTTTAGTTTATTGTGGGCCTTGAATATAATTCTCTAATGAGAATAACAATTCGACCCATGATTTTGAGTTGGGCAAAATTTTCGTTCTTTTGATGTTTTAATGAAATTACCTCATCAATGGTTGTTCTATTGTTTTTTCTTACCATAAAAGCCTATGGTATGTTTTCTCTCATAATGAGATAATATTTCATCACTATTAGGAGATGGAATTATTATATGACTGTGAATTCTAGATTTCATATATGTTGGACAAGGGAAATGTTGTGGATGATAATCTGATCAGTAAGTCACATAGTGATGTTGTTTATGGATATCAAGATTCCAAGGGAGTGATTAATGAACTATTATCAATGCCACAAGATATGTCGGATATTGGAGGAAGTGGTTCTCATTTACAAATTAAATTTTAGTCAACATTATTATAGTCATTTGTGATGTCCCATCCATGGAACTCGTTTTCGGAGATATTTGAAGAAACAACTGTTTTTTAGATTATAATGGTGGTTAGTATTAGGAAGGACATCACTCTCTGTAATTTTTTTGGGATATTTTTTCCCCATTAGTTATGTGTGAGATGGTTCTCCATGTGTTATCTAGATCACATTTTGAATTACATCTAGGTGGGATGAATATTTATTAATCTCTAATAGGTTGGTTTATGTGGATGGGGATCAAGCATGAATTTTTAGATATTATTGCATGTTGTTTTATCATTTAGAATTTGAAAGATCACTACAATTATTTAAGTTGTTTTCTCAAACCATTATATGTTCCCTAATTGATTTGGGAGGACATCGTGACTTAAATTACTACTATTTTAACAAGAGTTCATGGATTCGATTATTTAAAATGGGATATAGTGGATTATTCTACAAAATCAAACCACTTCATTGTGATCAGAGAGAGGAAATCAATGGTAGTTTTTTCGAGCCATTATAAGGGGGAGGTGCTGTGACTACATAGAGTCCTAAAGAAGATAAAAAATAATTGGGATAGTACTTTTAATTGTTTGCTGTGAAGTGGTCTCTAAACATTTTTTCGATCAATGTTATACCTCAACATTGCTTTTCATCCGTAGAATGGTGGTCATCAAAAGCAGATGAACCTGACTCTTGAAGACTTTTTGTGCAATAATTTAATATATTTTGGAAATTCATGGATAATAAACCTACCCTTGGATAATTTTTCTTACAATAATAGTTTATATTAAACCATTAGTATGGCACCATTTGAATCTTTGCGCAGACGACCCATCTATTATCTATTATGTGGGACTATATTAAGAGATGGATGAATTTTTAGGCTGATGCATGTACATAATATGACATAGATTGACCAGATACAATGTGAAATGATGAAGGAACCACTTGATAAAATAAACCCAATGAATATCCTAGGAGAAGTCTTATGGACTTTTTCATTGAAGGTCAAATGTTCTTGTACATTACTCCTCGTCGTGGGAAATTATACTTTAGTCATTGGAGTAAGATTTCTTCATGGTTTTTTGGAGATTTATGGAATTATCTTGTGTCAAAGTTAGGTAATATTTTATTGTACTTCCCTATCAGATATTATTGATACACTATGTTTTTCTTGTGATGTAGCTCTGTCATTATCACCATGATGGCTCTCATGTAATATATTAGAGATACATTGATATTGATGATGATGGGACCCTCGATGAGTGGACTATAGAGATTTAATTCCACCATGTGAAGGTGTTTAACAGGGATGATTTTATATTGGATCATATCTTGTGGTGGTATTATTTAATGGGGAAGAGTAACTAGAAAAACGAGTCAAGTATTCACACATAGTAATCCCAGTTGATTAATTTTTAGAAATTCTGTTATAACTATATACATTTACGGATTTTTTCCATTAAGGTTTATGATATTATGCCCAATTTATTATTATTTGTATTATTCTTCTAGTTTTATAGGAATTTACCCAAGATATATTGTTTAAGGGATATTCGATTATATTTTTTGGTTTCAAACTTGATTCCTCTAATGATGTGTTTGAGATCTTATGATAGAGATATCACTAAGAGGTATCTTGTGTAGTGTTTATTCAAACATTCCCTTTTTATTTCATCTATATGATTGATTTAGAGTCATAAGGATGTTAAATTATTATTTCTTATCTGATTTAAGGGATTAGATCTATATAATCCTACACATTTTAAATTTATAGGTACCATGGTTCTTGTAAGAGTTCTGGAACGGGTTTGGGGGTGTTTGAATAAAAAAATATGGTACCTAGAAGTATTTATAACAACCATACTTTTTATTACACCCATAAAAATGATTTATTTAACAATATATTAACTTGATACAACATAGAAAATTGATAGGTCTAGTGTCTTTGGGGATTTGCAACATTACATAAAGACTTAAAACATGAAACACACCATCTTTATTGAAAACATTCATTACATGACCACTACATATTCTCATTCTTAGCGTTGCATGGGACACCTGAGGGAATTCATAAGAAAACGGTGAGCTATAAAGCATAGTAAATGACTAAAAAATGCATAAAATGAATAATACAATACATGTCTGGAAAAATACATATCATTGGAGTATAAGAGAAACATGAACATAAAGGTAGTATATAGCATGATTATTATAACATAGAAATGTGGCAACAACACTTGACATGTTATAGCATGAGACTAGGATCAGTTCTCTAGAAGTGTGTGTAAAAACTCATTTCACTTGAATTATAATTAGTAATCCCTCTTTTCACTTAACTTATCAAGATGAAAATCTTTACCCAATGTATTAGAGATCTATCAGGGTGAACCCTTCTTAAACATTTCATTTCTTTAAAAAGTGTGGGACATGGATCATACAACATGGAATCATTAATGATAATAATCTATTCCATGATAAAGGAATTTGGATATAATATATGAAACTATATAATCAATTAGTAAACTATTATATAGGTGAATACCAATGATTGATAAATGGGAATGGTATTCCCTATACACTGACATTGTCTTGGAAAATCATGGTGCAATTTCGGTAGCATAACAACATCTCATATTAAATAAAAAAATGTTTGATTAGAGATAAATAGGTGTCTTGTAACATTAAAATGAAATGTACAGTAAAGGGGTTATATAGATACATGTCCCAACAGATGTAATTGAATTTAGATTCATAATACAAAGGAATTGCTTGAATGTGAATGATGAGAGATACAGAAATCCCTTACATAATTTTGGCATGGTCACAAGTGTTCATGGGATGAATTAATGATAGATAAAGGAGTCTATAGTCATTAAAACATATGATTGGAAGTATAGGTGAGGTCATAAATCATACCCAAACTTTTTTAATTTAATATAAAATGGCATAACAACATAATAAAATATCACAAAAATGAAAAAGGATGAAAATCCATTACATGGAAATCTGATCCCAATGGCTTGGGAGAGTCTTAAGAGATGCTTTGTGGGATTATGGGAAACATTGGGAGGATTATATATAAATGAGGTTAGATATTGGTCGATCAATAAAGTCTTTGAGTGAAGTGGAAGTAGAATCTTGGGTGGGTTTATATAAAAAAGGAGGGGATTCGTTATTATTTAGGTTTCGGACACTACACATTAAACTAATCAAAACCAAAAACAAACGCACAGGGATTCCCCATATTTTTTTCCAAATAACAGTGGATAAAATTATTTAATAAGTACAATGGCTGATCATCTTAATATATTAGTCTTTCTTATGTGGAGATGAGTCACACTCTCATGGAAATCAATTTAATATGATTAAATGTTTTATAAGTCTTGGAGGGTCCACTAACACCTTGTAAAATAAATAAAACAAAACTAAAATCACATTATATTAATGGTAAAACATATATTGGCCGAACATAATTTTTATAGTATTTTATTATTTCACTATTGGGTCATTATGTTGTCATAAAACAAATTATATATTTAAACAGTATGTAATTTTTAACCAAAAAATCGACTGTCTCATTAAACTATGAAAAATTCACCATTGGATTATTTTGATGTCCTGATTCCAAAAATAACACTAATTTTATCTATATAATTTTCTAAATATTTGAATTTTTACTTTTAAAATAAAAACCTACATTTATCAAAAATTCATGGGTTTTTACAAAATAGCTTTCAAACCATAATAAAATTTACAAGGGTATTCATATAAATTATACGATTATTGATATCTAATAAAAATTAATTTAGTTATAATATTTTATTAAAATATAATTTAATTCAATAAAAATAAATTTATTCATTAAAAATATTTTTCTTCATTGAATATTAATTAAAAATATTAATTTTTTATTAAAAACTATTTACAATGTAACAATAATTAAATGAATCTATATTATAGATACAAAAATATTATACATAATCATAGTGATAGTGTATTATTACATAACCTCTTATAACACCTTCATATGACTATAGGGTAAGGTGTGAGATAGTGACAGACTCTTGGGGTGACTCTAACAACATCGCACGGGTGGTAATCTCTCTCAACTTCCACTTCTCTTATTGGTAGTTCTATTTGATATTAACGTGTTGAATTTCATCTTGGGTTTATTAAAGAAAGAATCAAAGTGACTCCACCTCCTTTATGAGCTCCGAAAAATGGACATCGTATGGAGAAATTATAATATGTGAGTCAATCACCTCCTTTGACTGTGTAAATTGGATTTTTTAAAGCCCTATATTTTTACTGACAATGTGATCACTATTTAATGACTCTATTAGAAATGGTCACAATTCTTAACAGTATTTTAAAATAACAAATAAAAAAGTCAATGAATTTAATCTTTTATATAACCATTTTACATAATAAGACATTTAAGTAGATCAATAGTAATTTTCATTAATGAATGTTTTGGTTGTTATAGTATTCATGTTGTGTAAAGGTTTCACATCGTGAATGTGTGGGTAATAGCTTTAGTGAGTTATTCATAAAAATTCTATCAAATCATCTATTAGGATCCATCATCAACATGATATCAGCTTAGTAGTTGGGTCAACTAGTTGAATTGGGTATATAGAGGTATTGGCTATGTGATAAATTGTCTATGTGAGTGATCGATTAGTTTAATTGGATACTTGGATGGATCATCTATATGGATGGATTGATAATAAGAGTGATTTGATATTTGTTAGATCTGCTAAATAGATCAGATACATGAAGGATTGTCTTCCTGATAGATCTACTATACAAGTCATATATGCATGTGATTTTATATGTGTATTTTCTATATAGAAACCAAGGCTTTTCATACACTGATTTTATAAATATATAAATGAATATTGACTAAATTACACAAAAACATGCATGAGGATCATAATAGATAGTTTCTATAGAGACTAGAAACACAATCATCTAATTTGGTGAATGATATTGATCATCTTCCAAAAATATATTCAACTATAGTACTATCCACAAACATACCGTACATAAAATAATTCTTCATAACCTATAGAATTTAATCATTAGAAAATGATAGATTAGATTCCCATAAAGGGTAAGAATCTAATATCAATGATAAGATTTTCATGGTATGAGAATAATGGAATAATAACATGAGCATAACATTTTAAAGACATACCCATCATATCAAATACAATATTCTTCTTGCATGATATATATATTTTTAGTGAAAAAGTATTGACTCATGATGTAAAAAAATAAAACAATCTATAATATCATAACATAATACATATAATTGTGGAATATTTACAATCACAAAAAATATTCTATCAAAAATACCAACCAAGACATTCATAACATGTTATTCTTGGAAAAAACACCCACGTAACCTCTTTCAAGATTGGTATATATCTTATTTACTCTATTGGGGTCCACGGATAACCTCTCATGTATCCTCTTTTCATATTCAAGAAACCTCATGTGTACCCTTCGTGATCATATAAAATTAAAAATAACCCATTCATTGAAAGAAGATATAGGTATCACCCTTCACATGATGAAAATATTACATACATGTGTCATAAGATCAATTTTCAATCATCATATTTTATCCCATGAAAGGAAATAGGTTTCATAATGAATGTCATAGAAGCATAATCTATTGGAAATTAATATGTTTAATAATCATTTCATCATTTCAACATAACATAACCAAATGAAATAATATGGGTTCCCTAGAAAATATTTTCTAATAAACATAAATCATTCATTGAAATAATATTAATGGTTTACATGGTTCATATCCCATGTAAATAAAAATTAACATCAATGGATATCATCTTAGATAGAAAATGATTTTGATTATAAAAATGACATGGAACATTTCTCAATAAAACTAAATTTTCATTGAAAATAAAATTTTAAGACAAAAAATTCAGAAATAAATTTGAAAATTATTTTTTTTAAAACAAAAAAAAAACATATTATGGAACCTTTTAAAAAATTAAAAAAATCTATTTCAAAATAATCATTTTTTATTTGAAAAACTAATTTTATGACATAGAAATTTTCAAAAATACATATCACTGAAAATAATCATTAAAACATAATAAGATGATATAAAAAAACATTTAAATATTTATATATATAAATAAATTTGAATCATATAAAAAAACATTATAAAAACATATATATTTTCTAAAATCCATTTCATCAAAAATAAACTTGAAAACTTATAAACAATTATCTAAAAATAATTTAAATAATTTTTCGTTTAAAATAAAATTTCTAGTTTTTAAAAAACTTTTTAAAAAAATAAAACAAATTTTAATCCCATTTATTTTAAAAATAAACTATAAAAATTATAATTAAAACATCAAAAAAAATAATAGTCGTGATGGATGTATATTTTTTTCAAGCCATACATGTTAAAACGAAGATTCCATTCATATTTTTTGTAAAATCATAATGGGAATTGTTTGGAAAAAGATATAAAGATCCATTGATAACATTTTTTAAAAAACTAAAACATGGATAAATAATTAATTAATAAATCATTATGATAGAGTAAATTTTTTTTTGAAAACATATATAGAAAACATTATTTTAGAAGAAAAATGGTTTCTGACAAATAGATAAATAAAGTCAAATTTTATTAAAACCATTCCATGGAACTTTTAATTATATAAAATGTGTAAAAGGAACAAAAATAATGTATTATCTTGAAAAAAACATAGGATAAAAAATACGTTAGTTTTAAAAGAAATATATAATAATATTTCATCTTCTAAAGCATTATCATGAACAATCCTAATAAATAAATAAATTGTAATATAAAACTAATACCACATTAGTATCATTAAATATCAATACCCGTTCAATTATAAGCCTCAACCCGGTTGGTGAGGACATTTAAGTGAATCCAGGTGTCCCGAGAACAAATCTAGGTATAGGCATAAAATTCTATTACTATAGCATTAATGTAGAAGGTACTGTAGTTGGAAATGTAGTATGCACTTTTTGGCACTGTAGCAGTCAGGAGTTTTCCCTTGTTTGGGCCTTCGGGCCACTGATTCGGTCCCCGAGTCCTTTGCGGCCTTCAGGCCACCCAACCCTTCAGGCCAGTAAGACCTTTGGGCCACCTCAAGGCCTTCAGAACACCTTAAGTGTAGAGAGAACACCATACAACCAACAATGAACAAGCTCTATAGGAGGATGAGCAATGCGTTTTCACTGTAGTGGAAGCTACAGAGATTGCAAGAATTCGAGGGTCTAACACCTTCTATTGGGATAAGCAGGTTCATGCATAGGATAGCCTAGCCGAACAACCATGCGATGGTAGAGAGATGATTGCACGATGAAGATACTCAGTAGGTGATGTTCCAAGTAGTTAGTTTGGATTGTAAGTAATGTTTGAAGCCTATGGTCAATGAATTCTTCTAAGACCTACAGGGCACGTAATACATAAGCCTACGGGCCTAATAAGGGTTCCACCTCACTCCATGAATGGTGGATTATCAAAATCAATAAAAATGAAGTCCATTAGGCCATTGGATAGAAATAACGAATGTGATATCATTGATTTAAATATAATCATTATATAACTTTTCATGCGGTTGTATATTCACATCAATAATGAAGATAGGTGTAAAACATAACTTATGAACCAATGAAAGAAATATGAGACCTAAATCTCCCTAATGACATTGGAAAATTTTGAAATGTTACCCCCATGAATGAGGGATAAAGAAATGAATATTTAGTCCAAATAAATCACATTATTAGAATAATGAAACACATTCATGGAATTATAGTCACCACATAAAAGAACGACATGGTGAACATGGAACGTGTCTCAAAAAAAGATTAAAGTCTAACAGAAAAAAATTACTATTTTATTAAGTTTTTTAATAATAATAACAAATAAATAATAACCTAAAAATATTTTTATATCATGAAAAGAAGGATATTAATTATATAACTTGTCAAATTGAGCATATGTCTCTCTGAAATAATAGACTGACATGAAATTCCATATGGAAAGTATCAACATATTTCATACATATATGAACATCCATTACTGTAAATATAAATTTATTATTAATATAATAAATTACCATACATATATATACATAATACCATTAATGATTTATTAATGACATTTTATTACATGTTTATTAACAATTCCATGTTAAATTCTTGTTAAGGAAAATAAAATCATTATTTTTCATGAATGTTTTTATTTTTTATTTATACTACTGTAACATGGATCATGGATAAATAATACTCATAATGTTAGAAATTATATAAATAAAAAATATATTCATTATACATGTATTTATAGTGATCTATAAAATTTTTATATTGAAAATTAAATAAAACATTCATAGAGACGGTTGGTTGTATGTACAAATGAACGGTGTTTACATTTTCAAGATGTAAAGAATGAAAGAAAGTTAAATATTATATTACCATTAAAAAGTAATTTTTGAATCATATATGTTGCATATTTTCATGAAACCCAACTTTATTATCTCTGATGTAAAGTGTGAACGAATCATATCATTCCGTCATGCGGTAGACCAACGTACACACGAGTGGTGTTATTATATTCCCATGGAAAGGAAAAGAAGAAGTAATATATGATATCATCATTCATGAATCATAATAATATCATAGTTTTCATATATAAAGAATAAATCCATGATTATATCCCGTTTTGATAGGTTGAAATGGAAAAATGATAAACATCAATTCGTGTGGTGGTAGTCTTTCGTACACATGAATAATAATATTGTAACCCATTCCACGGATGGATGGATGGTTTTATATCATTAAATTAACATAAAACATCCCAATATATGTAATTTTTTTAGTTTATTATATAATAATGCATTAATGATAATTTAATGATATGGATAAACACCTAAATAAATAGTTCTTGAAGAACATTACCTTTTTGAGTAACCACGTTAGGTTTGTAAAAAATTCTTACAATTGTTATATATATATATAAAAATAAGACCTATTTAATGATGTAAGGGAATAAAAAAATTATTTTTATAGGTATTTTTCAACCAAATTGGTTCTTGATGTGTGAATAGAGGAGAACATGGAGTGGCTTATTATAACTGAGGTGAGTGGCCCTCTTATAGTTTTTGAATAATAAAAATTTGTACCCAATTTATTCACAATTAAAAATGTTCTAAAATTTCTTATTATAGAAAAAATATGTTATAATGTTGTAATATTTCAATCCAAGGTGTTTTGGAATATGTTTCAGTCTCATTTATCCACTAGATTTTTTGTTTTACCCACAATAAACCCATTTTTACAGTAACAATGTTAGATAATTTTTACTATTTTTACCATTAAATATAGTAAAATATTTATTTTACATTATTAAATAAGATAAATTATTATTATTTTAAATATATAACACATTTTTAGATATCCCATTCATAGAAGAGGAAAAGTTTAATTTAAAATTTATCCCACAATCATAAGAAGAAAGCGGTTTTCCAAAGACAACATGTTCAAATGGATAAAATGTTTTCACATAAAAGTGAAATTTTAAATTTAATCCAATTAACTAAATGGGATTAATATATAATTAATGTAGCTTTTTTACATATAAATCCATATTAAAGAAAAATTTAAAATTTAAAATTATTTAAATTAATGAAAAATCATAATAATAACCATTATTTTGCAATGTTCATTAAAATAATTCAACTTTTTTAAAATTATGAAAAATTTACTCTATGATAATTATTACATTACGATTTTAAAAAAAAAATTAGTTTTTACATAAATTCTCTAAAAATGGAATAGCCTAATTTTAAAATAGGTGTGCATTAGACAAAAAAAAGAGTTTTTAAAAATATACAATTTCTATGTGTAAAATTACATATATGCTGACATATTTTCTATAAAACTCTTATGATAAATATTAATTATTTTATTTAATATATAATATATAAAATTTCATTTATAACATTTATAGAAAAATTAAATTAAATTTATTGAGATAAAACATGTTTTTCAAATAAATGTTTTTTTTTCTAGAAATTATTCCATTTATTTCACATTGGATTTCATTTTACTTTGTAACTAGTTGGTAACCATAGAATTAAATATATATTCATTTTAAAACCATATAGTTTCATAATTTAGTTAATCTTATTTATACCCTATATTCTAATGGTAAAGGGATAATAATAATATTAAATATTTATATATAACTATTATGTATGTTCTCATTTAAACAGAACATTATATGTAACATATCCTAAATTTTGTGTTGAATCTAAAAAATATATAAACCTACTGATGAGTTTAATGAAATATAATGTTATTATTAAATTTATTAATATATATATATTTTGAAAAATCTTGGTCTATTACATTCCAACCTGCATAAAATTAATTCTCCCACGAAATTCTTTAATTTGGTACTAAGGTATGAGAATAATTCTATATAATTACTTCCTTAGGATCCCATATAGCTTCTTCAAACAAGTGTCTATTTCAAAAAACAGAGACTATGTTAATGGTCTTTTTCAATTTCACATTATCTTTATAATCCATATCTTAGGTGATTGTTCTATACAAAAAATTCCATGCTTCAGTTGTAGGACATCTTAGTTCAGTACATGGTATTGGTCAAGTATTTACTTCCTCATGATAGATACATGTAACACATCATAAACCTAATATAGCTTCAATATAATAACTAAAAAACGTGCTAATTCCACGTTATGATCATGTTTCTCAAAGAGTCTGATATGTCTACGAATCACCATTTCATTTATAAGATATGCATAACTTCATCCTTTTTTTGATTGGATCAACTTGCACATAATCTCATACTCTAATTAATGATGATTAATTTTTAATAAAGCACTAAAATATCACATGAACCATAATAGAATGAAATCCATTCCTCCAATCTCAAATTATAATAAAAAACAAAATGTTTAGCATAAGATATTCAATATGCTAAAAAATTTATATTGTAAAGAAAAACATTAATCTATAAAACATCATCCAATTTTCAATGTAAACCATTCTATAAATAGTTAATGTTGTAGCCATTCTAAAATAAAAAATTATTAAATATGAACAATAATTTCCAAAAAAATAACAAAGCATTATTCTTTAAAATATCATTAGGTATCTATTTATTGAAACATGCCAAATATATGAGTACCATAGTCATAATTTTTTATTAAAACATGTTACTAACCATAATAAATAAATAACCTTAATGAAAACGTATATACAACATCATTACTTAAATAAAACCAAATACTATAAAATATATACCAAAAATCCAATAATGTTTTAAAAATAATCATTGATATCATTAATAATATTGTCTAGAGATAATAAATCAATTATAATATCATTAACTGTAACCAATTTTTGTTATTCATATCAATCATCTAATTATCCAAACTAATGTCCATTTTCCCAAAATCAAGGACATCCTAAGGGTTTTATTTCTATAATAATTGTTTTTTCCAATAATATAACCTTCCTAATAAATCACTTTTATAGTTCATTACTTCCATTAAACATATTATTGAAATTACTTAATGAAAAACATGTACTAAACAATCTGGGTATAATTAATTTTTCATATAATTTAACTCTTGGATTCAAATAAATAAAAAAATCAATCATCCAGCATTATTATTAAAAAAAACTAGGCTTCATCATCCTATTAATTAATACATATTTCCTACAATATGAAATATTAATGATATATTAGAATTCATTAGCCTCAATTTAATCATGTGTCACATGTTTAACATAAATAAATATTATAAACATATCTCATACATATCATATTTCATTCATGGTATCTACATAATCAGTAGTATAACCATTTCTCATACCACCATATTGATTTTATTTAAGAGATGTTCCCATGGGACATTGGTTTTTTTAATTCATATACAATTCACAAGTAAAACATTAAACAATTTATAATACTATAGGTAGACAAACAGTCCCATTAATCATTGTAAGTAATCATTTAATTTTTCATTGTTTCCTTATTTTCCACACTGAAAACATCTTCACCTAACATTTAGGGATACTCTAGAGTGTTTCTTCCCACATTCATGGAAAATAGAAAACTGAATCTTATTTACTCAATGGTCTCCACCACTCGAACTCTCAATAAACACTGTCATTATCTTTTTTGTTAAGGATGACATTTGGTTAATGTGAATGTCGTTAATCATATATCATGATAAAAAATTAGGAATTATCACAATACACTTCACTCCAGTAATCATCCCATTTTTTACATAAAAAACCTTCTTATCACATTAACCATCAATCAAGTTCCTTTTAGTTCCTTCTATTCACTAAAACCAAATAAGCATACTGCGGGTAATAATATAAATAGTCGAAAACCACATAATAATAAAAATTCACTTATAGTGCGTATAAATAATGACACATTATTTTTAATATATGTGTCCATATATTTATCATGGATCATTCATCCATATAATATATTTATTCCTTTCATGATGGTTCGTAAAATATTTCTGAATTTACAAAGCATAACACTCTAGATTTTCAAACTGAGTATACAGAAATTATGATTGTTGTGAACTAGTTGATGATTATTTCCATCTCAATGAACAATTTTTTATTTTTTAGACCTATGTACCTATGTACAATATCCATATAAACTTTTAGTATCCATGGAAGGATGTAATTTCTTGGAAACAAATCGCTCTATCATTAGCTGAAATTTCAAGAAATTTACATGCCCTAGGATTCCTCCTTATACTTATCCTTATATGTATCCATATACATATCCTTAGAAATAATACCAGGTATCTACCTAGTGTTTTGAAATCCATGTTTCATATTTTCAATAATCATTACCTATGATACTTAATATAGAGACATAGGGTTTTAATACATAGATATTACATGTTTTTATATGAATACTCATTACATTACGCAAGTATACATCAGAAGACCATACATGTTTAGTGTATTTAGAGAATACAAACACAACTTTTTAAATTTATGATAGATATTCACCATCTCCCATAATGATCTCCGACTTTAGTACACTTCAAAAACATACACTACATTAAACCATTTTATATAACCTTGGGAATGGAAAGAAAAATAAAGGGTGAATTTTAATCCACATTAAGTATAATAAAGTGATATTTAAGTGATCACTAAATAATGACATGAGTATAATGATATGATAAAATGACCTTAACATTTTAAAACTACACACATAATATAAAATATCATATTCTTGAGATATGAAATAAATCCTGGTAATTTCAAAGACATGAATCAAAATAGAATCAACTAATATGATCCCTGTGAGATTAAAACTATAATACTACAATGAATTGTGTTATAAAAATAATCATAGATAATTTTGTCATAATGATTCCAAAAAATGCATTAAGAACATGTTTGGTTAGGGATAACCACCAATTTACTTGCTTCAGGCAGAGGATAAACTCTTATGTACCCTCTTATAGGCTTGGGATAACTTCCCAGGTACATTATTTTGGGATTGGTATAACGTCAATTGTACCCTTTATTCTTCTATAACATTATACGTTACCTAATGAATTATAGGGAGACTTAATTCCCACACATCTCATGATGAAAATTATATATATGTGTTTTATAAGATAACAGATTTATCATATCAGAACCCATACATTGAAATAGATTTCAGAAAAACATTTCATCATAGCATAACCAATGGAAAATAAACGGGCTTGATAATCATTTCATCTTTTAATCATAAAATATCCAACATAATATATGGGGGATTCCTAAAAATACTTTCATCATAAATATTAAAAAGACATATAAAATTATAGAATTTTATTTTTCATTCAATTCCCAAGTAAATCATAAGTAACAAAAAATATTTCATCTTATAATGAATATAATTTTGAATAAAGAATCATGTGGAAAATTCCTTGAGAATAATAAATTTTCATTCAAATTAAATTTTAAAAATAAAAATTCATACCACATTTTAGAAAACATTATATTTAAAAAAATAATTGTAAAATAAAAATGGAATATTTAAAAATAATTTAAAACATTCCTTAAGTAAAAAAACATTTCCACTTTCAAAATAACATTTTATAATATAATTAATTTTGAAAATAATATTCTTTGAATATATTCAAAAAACCATCTATGAAAATATTTAAAATTAATTTAAATAATTTCTTAATGAATATATCTTTTCTAGCTAAAAAACATTTTTCTAAATTAATCAATTTAAAAATACATCGATTTGGAAATAACTATGAATACTTATAAAGGAATCATTAAAAATCATTTTAAAATTTCTTAGGGAAAATGTTAATATCACTTTTGGAAATATGTTTTGAAACATGAAAAATTTTGAAACCCCTTTTATATGATAATATCCTTGAAATACTTAAATGATAGATTATATGAAAATAATATTAATAAATGATATAGATTTTATTTATTCCACAGATGTTAAAACAAATATTCCCTTCACGTTTTTATAAATGATAAACAATCATTATTTGGAAGAAACAAAAATATTCCATTCTAAACATTTAAAAAATAAAATAGGTAAGAATATTTATAAATAATTTAAATAATTTTAAAAAAAATTGAAACCATTTTTGGAATGCATTGGTTAGAATGAAAAAGGGTTTTAAACCTAAGAAAAAACAAATATTATTTTTTAAAAAGATGTATTTTAGAATATTTCCGTAAAAATATGAAAATGAAATGAAAAATTTCATTAGAATGAACTATATATATAATAAAAAAATATATTGGTTCATGATAGATAGATCGTAATATTTCATTTTTTGGATGCATAATCAAGAACAATCCTGATAAAACATAAGATTGTAATATAAAACTCTATCCACATTGGTAACATTGATTCAAAATACCCATGAAATAACAAAACCATAATGAAATATAGAATATCAATAAATGAATTAAATTCAGTATATATCCTGTAAATTTGTAGTATATAAACTTCAAAAAATATGATAGGTGCATAATTTAACCTATGTACAAATAAAGTCAATTTGATAAAAAAGAAATCTATTACCACTTTGGTAAATTGTAAACTATAAACCCCATATAAACAGATAATTAAATTATCATTTAAATCCATATAAATATAAATATAATCATTATAAAATACATTCATGTTTTTTATATTCACAATATAAATGAAACATGTTGTGTAACATCCCAAGTAAGTAATGAATAATAGATATTTTTATCTATGTCTATTAATGATTAAGATAGTGTTATAGAGGATTAAAATGAAAATAAATACAATCTTATGCATTGAATACACTAATATTCTTAAAAGATTGTTTTAGTGCCTTTTGATGGAAAACCATTTTTGAATCTATATTTTGACAATTTTATAAACTATTTTTGTCAAAATAAACTTATCCTTTATGATTGGGACATCAAAATTTACCTTGTGTGAATTTTTGGAATTTTTCTGACAATTTTCATTTTTTAATGAATAGTGAAAAATACTGCATTTTACATCAAATCTGCTTTTTAATCTAATTTATTTATATGATTATATTATCTTTTGAATTGGTATTAATGTGTAATATGAATATATGTTTACCATTTAATCCAATGGTGGTCATTGGAATCAATTTCACTTTGAAATTGGACTTAAACTAGTATCAATCTTATGATACTTATTGTTTTGTAAAAACACGCTATTTGCTCTGGCAGCGGGAATTAATTATTAAATTAATTAATGTGACTTATATGATTTGAATTTTGTAAAATATACTTCATTTTTGAATTTGGAATATCAAATATAGCTTAGGGTGAATTTTTGGTAATTTTCTGAAAAACTTCAATTTTTGATGAGTAGTGAAACCACTAAGTGGTAAACAAGCAAACCGATTTTTCAGTTAAATGAAAGTTTACCAATAATGTGTATTGAATTTTGAAAATCCGACATACATGGTTGTCATTAAGAAGTAAAATGTGGTTCATTGAGATTATAATAATATTTTGGTGAATAGTATCTTATTTAGTTCTTAATCGCGATTAGTGGTAATTAGGGTAGTTTAAGGTATAAGTAATGCTTTAATAATATGAAATGACCTAGAAACATGTCCCAACCTTATGTTTTGTGTCATGGCCGACCATGAAAAGCCATGGGTCAACTTGGGGACCCCATGGAGACACATTGGTTTGGAAATGACATAAATAACTTTTTATTAAATGTTAAAGTAAAAATGACACAAACAAGAGATTTTTTACGAAAACAATTTTTACATGGGGTTATAAAGATCCGATTTTTGATTATAAATAGTCATTGGAAATATAAAAAGATTTCCTACATCATAGTATTTTTTTTATGATTTTTATACATTAAATAAATTAAATTATTTATGACATAATAATGATGCAGCGATGACATCATTATTTGACGATTTAAATAAAATAGAAAGATAATGTAAAATCTATGAACTAAACATGTCCAAAACTTATTGGATGAGTGGATTTCGATGCCTTATCACCTTATCCAGGAATTATATCAATGTGGGACCTTTTGAAACCGAAACACATTTTCAAATAAAGTAATATTTCTTTACTTTCCAAAAGTGCCCCTCCTCTCCTCTTATAAAAGGCCCCCACCTCTACCTCATTTCACACACTACTCAAGCCTTTGGACCGGACAACCCCTGCCCATTTACTCTCTCCACATCCCTATCCTCATCCTAGAGGATTACCTTTGGGAATAATCCTTTCAAAGGAAGCCTTTATAATCAAATAAAAAGGAGATACACTTTTAAAGGTAATTCATTCTCTCATGTTCATTTGTTTTATTTTGCTTCTCCAACCCCCTAAACTCTTTTTATTTACTTCTTTTGTAACAACAACGGTATCTTCAATATACTAGGATGTTGTTATAAGATTTATTCGAGCTACACTCTCACACAAATACATCAAATGGTTAAATAACATTCGGTTTCCGTGGATGGCGAAATTCTGCCTCCCGAAACGATGATTGTTCAATACTCATTTAACACCTTCAAAGGTGGCCATTATGATGTCACTATTTTTATATATGATATATAATATGTTTATTTTTTCCTTAAGCTTCTGTTTTTTTCATTTTGGGCGTACCTTTATGGTTTCCATTATGGGTAAACACGATATCTTCATTTTAGGAAGTGCGGACTACCGCCCCCTCAAAGTGATTTGATTCGTTAAATACCATATGTGGGACATATAAAGGATGGAACTATGATATTATATATGATATTATACTGGAATTATAATATAACTTTATATCATTATGATTCCATTCTATAAAATACGAAATAGAAATGAAAGTAGTGTTCATGCGTACGTACGGCTTACCGTCTCCATGAACGGTGCATTTCATTTCTTACCTCTAAATGATTATGTAATATTATAAATTCATGTATGTACTGGATATATATGAAATATATGATATCTACAACATGAATACCATTCTGGATATAATGAACCTTTGACCAATTTAACAACATGTAAGTGTAAGAAGTCTATTTTTGACTTAAGAACCAAATACCGACAAAATGAACATTATTAACTTAACTGATTACATGATGTTCATAACATGGTATAAAAGGAATAATGCACTTGAAAAAGATTCATAATCAAGTAGAGATTAACTCAAGTTTATTATTCAGGAGATTAAAGAACGGTCGGGTCATGTCGGATACGAGGTATGGGACTTCGTCTCAATCTCCTTTCATTGAGGCATATTTTGTTTTATACACAACCTTTTTTTTATACGGTGTATAAACCCCTTTGATTTTACGTTTATTCAAAAGGAATATTTTTATACGAAGCGTTTACTAAACGAAAAAAGGGAATGTTTTTGTTGTACGTATGCGGCGACAATGACTTCTCCGCCGTCGTGACCATTATTTGAGTTTCGGCTTCCTCTACAAGCCATACCTTCTTTTTAAAATAAAAATAAATACCATGTTTTACTTTTCTTTTATTTTTGTATTAAAAATGGTTTTCATAATGTATTTATTATATCAATGTGTTGTATTGATATCTCGTGATTGAAATGTGGAAATGTTATGTTTCCTTTATGCATGTTTTACGTGATATGAATATGTTATGGTTCTTGGGAATTATTATGAAGACGGGTGGTTCTGTGATAAACTAAGGGCGGGTGAGCCCGTTATAGCTCTCCAATGCATTGGGTAATACGAATGAGTGAAACGTTAATGTTTCTCCGAAGATATTTTAGGGAATATACTGTGATGGGTATTCCAAACGTAACCAAGAGGGTTACTCCCTGCGTAAGAATGTTATGAATGCCTCAAGTTACCTTTATGTCTTATGATTTCTATGATTTATTCATGATTTTATGAGGTATGTTAAAGTGCCTATGTTTTATGGGTAAAGTATGATTTCATTCTTATGTATATATGAACTCATGTTTCCTTTCCATGATTTTTTTATAACCCATACTGAGTTGTTATGCTCATCCCAAGTTTTTGAAATGTTTTTCACAGGTCAAGGGAAAGGTACATGATAAGATGATAGAGTCAAGGATGTGTCATGAAATAATCCATGTTTTATTTTAAATGTGTTTCCATTGATGGGAATGAAGAATACTATCTTTATGTAACCACGTTGTTTATATGTGGAATGTAATGCAAGTTTTATGATCTAATTCTCTAAAACTCTAAACCCGAAAAGATCCTCAATGTGTAATCTTGTAATAACTCAAGATTAAGTAAGGTTTAAGGCTGGGGCCTTATAGTTGGTATCAGAGGTCGGTTTAGATAACTTTAGGAGTTAGAATTCTATTAAATGATTATCCAAAAATATATATTTTTTTCGAAATGATATAACATTTAAAGATTACCATGTTGCTTCATCTAAGACATGTTTGTTTAGAATGGTTTTCCACAGAGGAAACAGGGAAGCAGTGCTAGGAAGGCATACAGAAGGAAATAACCTTCCGAATCAGCATCCAGAAATGGTCGGAATTGGAACTGAACAGTTTATTGCAGTAATGGCGCAGTTGACTCAAGCGATAAATGGAGGTGGTATCCATGCACGAGATCATCCAGATCAACCGCAGAGGAACATGTCAGTGGTGGAACATTTCATGAGGCAACATCCACCATCATTCAGAGGATCATCTGACCCTGTGCTAGCTGAAGGGTGGATTAAAGCACTGGAGGAGATTTTTGATGTCATGGGGTGTTCAGACAATCAAAAGGTTAGTCTTGCTATTTACCGTTTGGAGGGTGAAGCAGATCAGTGGTGGTCTATGGTTAAAAATATCAGGGACGCCGATGAGATTGATGCTCTTGACTGGGATGAATTCAATGGTATGTTTCTTGAGAAGTATTTTCCTAAGGCTGTTCGACTTAGGATGGAAAAGCAATTCTTGGAATTGGGGCAAGAGGAAGACTCAGTGGCTGCCTATGAAGAAAGGTTCACTCGATTGGAAAGGTATGATCCAAATTTTATCCGGGACCTTGATAGTAAAATCAATCGTTTTTACTCAGGATTAAAGCCAAAGTATCGAAGGGCATTAGCTTCTCGTGAGTTTAAAAGTTATGAAAAGCTTGTTCGATGTGCTGATAAGGAGGAAATGGAGTTTGCCGATGACCAAGTGTTCTATAACAACCAGCAGAAGAAGAGACCGAGGTGGCAGGAGAAAGGTAAGAATTCTTCAAAAAAGTCTGATGGTAAGAGAACTAAGTTTCCAGTTTGTGATAAATGTGGCAAAAGGCATGCTGGGGAATTTCTTCTGAATTCTGGGAAGTGCTACCGATGTGGTAAGATGGTACATAAGGCTTGTGATTGCACTGAAAAGGATCAAGGTGAAGGTAAGAACAAATTTGATTTACAGTTAGTGAAATGTTATAAGTGCAATGAGATGGGTCACTATGCAAACGACTGTCCGACAAGGAGCTTGAGTGATGGGAAGCAGTTAGACTTCAAGTAGAAATGGGTGGTAAAATCCTTTGCAACTACTTCAGCAGATGTCGGGCCATCAAATGAAGTTGTATCAGGTACTTTGTTTGTTTCTTCAGATTATGCCAGAGTGTTGTTTGATTCGAGGTCTACACATTCTTTCATCTCTGAAACCTTTTCTACTAAAATGGGAATACCATCTCAAGAAATGACTCCTGAACTTTTGGTAAAAACACCTGGGGGAAGTGTCGAGGCAAAAAGAATTTATAAGAATCTTCCTATCCTTATCTGTGGAAAGAACCTACTTGCAAACCTTATTGTTCTACCTCTAGTAGAGTTTGATGTTATCCTGGGTATGGATTGGCTCTCTATTTACCATGCTAAGATTGACTGTAGAGATAAAGAAGTTTCTTTTCATAAAGACTTTCAGTTTGTTTACAAGAATGAACCCTTACTTTTGATAACATATCAAGAGGCCGATAAACTTGTAAAAGATGGAAATGAATGTTACCTTGCACACGTCGTTGAAAATAAAGGAACTATTCAGATTAATGATGTGCCAGTGGTAAATGAGTATCCTGATGTTTTTCCTGATGAGTTTCCTGGAATAATACCAGATCGGGAAGTTGAGTTTACTGTTGACTTAGTTCCTGATGCTAAGCCAATTTCAAACCCCCCTTATCGAATGGAAAAAATTGAACTTTTAGAGTTGAAGGAGAAATTGCAAGATTTATTAGAGAAAGGTTTCATTAGACCTAGCACATCACCATGGGGTGCTCCTGTTTTATTTGTTAAAAAGAAAGATGGTTCTATGAGACTTTGCATTGATTATAGAGCCTTGAATAATATCACTGTTAAGAACAAATATCCTTTGCCTCATATCGATGATTTGTTTGATCAGCTCCAGGGAGCTCAGTTTTTTTCAAAGATTGACTTGAGATCGGGGTACCATCAGCTGAAGGTAAAGGAGGTAGATATTCTGAAGACCACGTTCCATACGAGATATGGCCATTATGAATTTTTACTAATGACTTTTGGGCTAACCAATGCACCTGCTGTATTCATGGACTTAATGAATAGAATTTTCCATGAGTTCTTGGATAAGTTTGTGGTGGTTTTCATTGATGATATATTGGTGTTTTCTAAAAGTAAATTGGAGCATGAAAAACATTTAAGGGTTATCTTTCAAACCTTAAAAGAAAAGAAACTATTTGGGAAATTAAGCAAGTGTGAGTTTTGGTTGCAACAAATTTCTTTCCTTGGTCACATTGTTTCTAAAGATGGAATAACTGTTGATCCTGCAAAAACAAAAGTTGTGGAAGAATGGCCAAGACCCACAAATTTAACCGAGATTCGTAGCTTCCTTGGTTTGGCGGGTTATTACCGAAGGTTTGTTAGAAATTTTTCACGGTTATCTAGTCCAATGACTAAGCTAACTCGGAAGGGTGTTAAGTTTATCTAGACAAAAGAATGTGATGAATGTTTTCAGGAATTGAAAAGAAGATTGGTGAATGCTCCAGTTTTGGCACTACCTTCCAGGAATGGTGAGTTTGTTATATACAGTGATGCTTCATTGAATGGACTTGGTTGCGTCCTAATGCAGAATGATCAGGTAATTGCTGATGCTTCACGACAGTTGAAAACTCATGAGGTAAATTACCCTACACATGATTTGGAATTAGCTGCTGTTGTTTTTGCTTTAAAAATTTGGAGGCATCATTTATATGGAGAAAAGTGTGAAATATATACCGATCACAAAAGTTTAAAGTATATATTCACTCAGAAAGAGTTAAACATGAGACAAAGGAGATGGCTGGAATTAATCAAGGATTATGATTGTACAATTCATTACCATCCGGGAAAATCAAATAAAGTGGCTGATGCTTTGAGTAGAAAAAGTAATGCTTCATTAACAATGTTGCGTTTGGAACGTGATCATTTGGTTAAGGATTTGATGAACTTTGGCATAGAAGTTTTTGGTGCAGGAAGTCCTTCTGTTTTGTTTCAGGTATCAGTGAAATCATCTCTATCAGATAGAATCAAGCAAGCACGGAAGCAAGATAGTGAGTTGCAGAAAAAGGTAGAGCTGGTTCAGAAAGGTAAGTTTCTTGAATTAAACATTGATAATTATTGTGTTTTGAGATTTGGGAGGAGATTGTGCGTGCCTTGTGATTCACAGTTGAAGAGAGAGTTGTTATGTGAAGCTCATAGTTCTCCGTTTTCAGTTCATCCGGGCAGTACTAAGATGTATAGAGATCTGCGGGAGTATTACTGGTGGGATGGAATGAAAAGAGATATTGCTAATTTTACTGTGATGTTTTTGACTTGTCAGCAGGTTAAAGCAGAGTGGCAGTTACCGAAAGGGATGCTTCAGCCTTTACCAGTGCCAGAGTGGAAATGGGAGAATATATCCATGGACTTTGTTGTTGGATTACCGAAGACATCTCGAGGTAATAATGCAATCTGGGTTATTGTTGATCGCTTGACCAAATTTGCTCATTTCCTTGCTATACGAGATACTTTCTCTCTTGATCAAATTTCCCGTTTGTATCTTAAAGAGATAGTCAGGTTACATGGAGTTCCTCTCTCCATTGTATCGGACCGTGATCCCAGGTTTACTTCTAACTTTTGGAAGGGCCTTTAGAAGTCGTTGGGTACTGAATTAAATTTTAGTACAGATTTTCATCCTCAATCAGATGGGCAGTCAGATCGAACAATTCAGACATTGGAGGATATGATACGAGCTTGTTCTATGGATTATCAGGGAAGTTGGGACCAACATCTTTCTTTGGTTGAGTTTTCATATAATAACAGTTTTCATTCCAGTATACAGATGGCACCATTTCAGGCATTATATGGGAAGCGGTGTCGAACTCCAGCTTTCTTGGAAGAAGTGAGTGAAAGGAAGTTGATGGGACCAGAATTGGTAGAAGAGACGGCAGAAAAAGTTCATATGATTCAGAAACACATGAGAACTGCTCAGAGCAGGCAGAAGAGTTATGCGGATAACCGGAGGAAGGATCTATCTTTCGAGGTAGGTGATCATGTTTTTCTCAAGGTTTCTTCTTGGAAAAGAGTGATGAGATTTGGTAAGAAAGGAAAGTTGAGTCCAAGGTTTGTTGGACCATACGAAATTCTGGAGAGAGTTGGATCAGTTGCATACCGAGTGGCTTTACCTCCGAGTTTATCTCAGGTACACAATGTTTTTCACGTTTCGATGTTGAGAAAGTATATGCCAGATCCATCTCATGTTTTGAGTCCAGAGGTAGTTCAGTTGGAAGAGAACCTATCTTATGAGGAACAACCAGTCCAGATTCTTGACCACAGGGAGCAAGTGTTACGGAATAAGGTGATTCACCAGGTAAAGGTTTTGTGGAAAAACCACATGATTGAAGAGGCAACATGGGAATCTGAAAATGCAATGAGGGATAAGTACCCCCATTTATTCGATAAGTAAATAAATTGGGGGATGTAATTTTCTAAAGGGGGGAAGGATGTAACATCCAAAGTAAGTAATGAATAATAGATATTTTTATCTATGTTTATTAATGATTAAGATAGTGTTATAGAGGCTTAAAATGAAAATAAATACAATCTTATGCATGGAATACACTAATATTCTTAAAAGATTGTTTTAGTGCCTTTTGATGGCAAACCATTTTTGAATCTATATTTTGACAATTTTATAAACTATGTTTGTCAAAATAAACTTATCCTTTATGATTGGGACATCAAAATTTACCTGGTGTGAATTTTTGGTATTTTTCTGACAATGTTCATTTTTTAATGAATAGTGAAAAATACTGCATTTTACATCAAAACTGCTTTTTAATCTAATTTATTTATATGATTAGAGTATCTTTTGAATTGGTATTAATGTTTAATATTAATATATTTTTACCATTTAATCCAATGGTGGTCATTGGAATCAATTTCACTTTGAAATTGGACTTAAACTAGTATCAATCTTTTGATACTTATTGTATTGTAAAAACACGCTATTTGCTCTGGCAGCGGGAATTAATTATTAAATTAATTAATGTCACTTATATGATTTGAATTTTGTAAAATAGACTTCATTTTTGAATTCGGAATATCAAATATAGCTTAGGGTGAATTTTTGGTAATTTTCTGAAAAACTTCAATTTTTGATGAATAGTGAAACCACTAAGTGGTAGTCAAACAAACTGATTTTTCAGTTAAATGAAAGTTTACCACTAATGTGTATTGAATTTAAAAAATCCGACATAAATGGTTGTAATTAAGAAGTAAAATGTGGTTCAATGAGATTATAATAATTTTTTGGTGAATAGTAACTTATTAAGTTCTTAATCGCGATTAGTGGTAATTTGGGTAGTTTAAGGTATAAATAATGCTTTAATAATATGAAATGACCTAGACACATGTCCCGACCTTATTGGTTGTGTCATGTCCGACCAAGAAAAGCCATGGGTCAACTTGGGGACCCCATGGAGACACTTTGGTTTGGAAATAACATAAATAACTTTTTATTAAATGTTAAAGTAAAAATGACACAAACAAGAGTTGTTTTACAAAAACAATTTTTACATGGGGTTATAAAGATAAGATTTTTGATTATAAATAGTCATTGGAAAGATAAAAAGATTTCCTACATCATAGTATTTTTTTATGATTTTTAAACATTAAATAAATTAAATTATTTATGACATAATATTGATGCAGCGATGACATTATTATTTGACGATTTAAATAAAATTGAAAGATAATGTAAAATATATGAACTACACATGTCCAAAACTTATTGGATGAGTGTATTTCGAAGCCGTATCACCTTATCCACGAATTATATCAATGTGGGACCTTTTGAAACCGAAACACATTTTCAAATAAAGTAATATTTCTTTACTTTCCAAAAGTGCCCCTCCTCTCCTCTTATAAAAGGCCCCCACCTCTACCTCATTTCACACACTACTCAAGCCTTTGGCTCGGCCAAACCCTGACCATTTACTCTCTCCACATCCCTCTCCTAATCCTAGAGGATTCCCTTTGGGAAGAATCTTTTCAGAGGAAGCCTTTAGACTCAAATCAAAAGGAGATACACTTTTAAAGGTAATTCATTCTCTCATGTTCATTTGTTTTATTTTGCTTCTCCAACCCCCTAAACTCTTTTTATTTACTTCTTTTGTAACAATAACAGTGTATTAAATATACTAGGATGTTGTTATAAGATTTATTCGAGCTACACTCTCACAAAACTACATCAAATGGTTAAAGAACATACGGTTTCCGTGGATGGCGAAATTCTGACTCCCGGAACGATGATTGTTCAATACTCATTTAACACCTTCAAAGGTGGCCATTATGATGTCACTATTTTTATATATGATATATAATATGTTTATGTTTTCCTTAAGCTTCTGTTTTTTTCATTTTGGGCATACCTTTATGGTTTCCATTATGGGTAAACACGATATCTTCATTTTAGGAAGTGCGGACTACCGCCCCCTCAAAGTGATTTGATTCGTTAAATACCATATGTGGGACATATAAAGTATGGAACTATGATATTATATATGATATTATACTGGAATTATAATATACCTTTATATCATTATGATTCCATTCTATAAAATACGAAATAGAAATGAAAGTAGTGTTCATGCGTACGTACGGCTTACCGTCTCCATGAACGGTGCATTTCATTTCTTACCTCTAAATGATTATGTAATATTATAAATGTATGTATTTACTGGATATATATGACATATATGATATCTAAATCATGAATACCATTCTGGATATAATGAACCTTTGACCAAATTAACAACATGTAAGTGTAAGAATTCTATTTTTGACTTAAGAACCAAATACCGACAAAATGAACATTATTAACTTAACTGATTACATGATGTTCATAACATGGTATAAAAGGAATAATTCACTTGAAAAAGATTCATAATCATGTAGAGATTAACTCAAGTTTATTATTCAGGAGATTAAAGAACGGTCGGGTCAAGTCGGATACGAGGTATGGGACTTCGTCTCAATCTCCTTTCATTGAGGCATATTTTGTTTTATACACAACCTTTTTTTTATACGGTGTATAAACCCCTTTGATTTTAAGTTTATTCAAAAGGAATATTTTTATACGAAGCATTTACTAAACGACAAAAGGGAATGTTTTTGTCGTACGTATGCGGCGACAATGACATCTCCGCCGTCGTGACCGTTATTTGAGTTTCGGCTTCCTCTACAAGCCATACCTTCTTTTTAAAATAAAAATAAATATCATGTTTTACTTTTCTTTTATTTTGGTATTGAAAATGGTTTTCATAATGTATTTATTATATCAATGTGTTGTATTGATATCTCGTGATTGAAATGTGGAAATTTTATGTTTCCTTTATGCATGTTTTACGTGATATGATAATGTTATGGTTCTTGGGCATTATTATGAAGACGGGTGGTTCCGTGATAAACTAAGGGCAGGTGAGCCCGTTATAGCTCTCCAATGCATTGGGTAACGTGAAGGAGTGAAACGTTATGGTTTCTCCGAAGAGATTTTAGGGAATATACTGTGATGGGTATTCCAAACGTAACCAAGAGGGTTACTCCCTACGTAAGAATGTTATGAATGCCTCAAGTAACCTTTATGTCTTATGATTTCTATGATTTATTAATGATTTTATGAGGTATGTTAAAGTGCCTATGTTTTATGGGTAAAGTATGATTTCATTCTTATGTATATATGAACTCATGTTTCCTTTCCATGATTTTTTTATAACCCATACTGAGTTTTTATGCTCATTCCAAGTTTTTGAAATGTTTTTCACAGGTCAAGGGAAAGGTACATGATAAGATGATAGAGTCAAGGATGTGTCATGAAATAATCAATGTTTTATTTTAAATGTGTTTCCATTGATGGTAATGAAGAATACTATCTTTATGTAACCACTTTTTTTATATGTGGAATGTAATGCAAGTTTTATGATCTAATTCTCTAAAACTCTAAACCCGAAAAGATCCTCAATGTGTAATCATGTAATAACTCAAGATTAAGTAAGGTTTAAGGCTGGGGCCTTATATGTTGTGTATATGGCATGTGTCTCACAGAAAAATAATCGTGAGTTGGAAATCCCTAACTGAATATGTAATATTATTAGTCACTATACCCATTTAATAATAAAAAAAGATGAAATAAATATCATGAAAATAATTATATTCATGATATAAACTGTTAATGATTTAGTATATACACTACAGAAAATAAATGAATTGTGAATCTTCATATGTCTCCCAAAAATAAAAAATAAATAAGAAATATCTTACTATAATTCTTAAATCCATTGATACACATTCAAAACTAATTTTTAATAAATATTAGTTTATAATAAATATATAATATAACCATATATATATCCTTAAATATTTTATTCACTTTTTACTATTTATTCACTATTTAATAACAATTCATTGTTAATTTTACATTCCAGGAAATAACTACTTTTTTATGTTTTTATTTTTAACATTTTGTAATCTTGCATTATTCATGGATAAATTATATAAAAAATGATAAATATTTTATAAATATCATAGATATAGATTATAAATTTACTTATAGTTATCCATAAAAAGTATAGATGGAATGTTAAATACACCATTCTGGGTGACAGAAGGTTATATGTACGCATGAACATTTTTTCAGTTTTTTATAATGAAATGAAATAATTAAAGATAAAAATTAAATTACAAATAAATTGTAGTTTTTATTTCATATTTATCATGTATTTTTATTAAACCCATCCTTATTAAACATTATCTAATGTTTGAAAGAATCAGATCTTTTCAGGGGTGGTAGTTCATCGTACACAAGAGTGATGTTATATTAGTAGCATGTAATTGAATGTAAGAAGGCATATGGGATATCAAATTTTAATAAGAATGAATATAATATATTATATATATATATATATATAACTAATACATAAATCATTATATCTATCCTTGAGATATTTTAATGGAAAAATGAATGACATTCTTTGTCAAGGCGACCATCCACCTTACATAAAAATATTTATTTCGCAATCCATTTAATGGATGAGAAGATTTTTATAGGTAATTACTTTAATATAAAAGCATATAGTTATATGTGTGATAATGAGGTTATGGTATCAATATTTTTGAATAAAAATATAAATATTTTTAAGAATAAATAAAATATAAATATTTTTATGAAGAAATAAAATAAAATTTCATATTGAAAAATGATGTTTCTTCTACCAGCAACTTAATTTGGATTGTACAAAAAGACATCCATGGTTGAATTTAGGTCTAAAATAAATCATATATAATTATATGAGGTAATTAATGAACTTATTTGGGTAGTTATTTGTAGAACCTTTTATTTTTTAATGTTTCAATAGGAAAATATATGGTGTGGCATATTATAATTGAGATTAGTAGCACAATTGTAATGTTTTAATTTAAAAACCGGCACCCAAAATTTTCACATAATTAAATGGTACATAATTAATAAATATAAATGATAAAATATAAAATTTCATGACAATTCCATTAAATTATTACAAGAAATTTTTTGATTCATTTGTACCCTTATTGCTTTTATTTAATCACTTGATAAACCCATTTTACCACAACCACATTAAATAATTTCTATTGATTTTAATATTAAACTTTGTATAAAATAAAGAATAACTTATTAGATAATATAAATATTATTAATTTGAATTCCCTGAAGTGTAAAATAATCATTTAATATAAATCCCACAGTGTTTATGATAAATAATATTTTTGGAGAGTAAATGTTCAAAATATTAACAGTATTTTTAGAAATTTTACTCCATTTTTTCCAATAATTTGTTTAAATGTAGAAAAAATAAAATTATTTTATGATAAGTGCGCAAAAGGATACAAAATTTCATTTTTATAATAATATAATTTTTAAGAATAAAATTTGATTGACTATGATCCATTTTATAAAAAATTATAATGGTTAAATTTTTATTGAATATATAATAAATATATTTCTTTAAAATAATTCTTCAAAATTTATATATTTAGTTTATTGAGATGATATATGTTTTTGTGGGTATATATATTTTTCTAAAAATAATAGTCCCAATCTTTTCAAATGATTTTTATTTTCATTTCAAGTTATTATGCACATAAAGAATTACTAATATATACCTATTGAAACAATATGGATTCATAACTTTTTGAATTATTTTCATACATAACATTCCAATGGTTAGGTGATAACTATCATATTAAATAATATTATTTTAATTATATGTCTTATTTCAGTAAAATGTAGTGTAGCATGTAAATCAAGATAAGCTCTTTTTTGTGTGTGACAGATGATACACATAGTATTTCTTGTGACTCGTTATAAATGTGGTGTTTTGTGTAACAACAAATATCAACATATTTTATATTTATTCAAAAAAATATATATTTGTGAGAAGATATAGGTTTTTTAGGCTATATGGATGGATCATTTGTGTGGATGGATCGTCTATGTCAGTGATCGACCTCATAGATTGTCCATGTGAGCGATATACGATGTGAGAAATTAGTTACGTATATCGGTAACATGAGAGATCAGTTACATGACTGATCATATATATGGAGCATCTATATGAAAATTGATCTGTTGGTCTTTGGATAGATATAGATGTTGGATATATGGGTCTTTGTGCTACATAATTGATTTAACTATTTTGAAATTGGCCATGTGGAGTTTCCTACAAGTTTCATGAAAATAGAAATGTGGACGATTTGTATGTAATAATCAAGGGACTTCAAAGGTCGATTCCTCAATCATAATTATATTCTAAAATTTGTACTATGGTCAAGGATGTAAACAAAACCTTTTATGTGAATTTTAATGAGATCCTCATTAGTTGGAATTAAATATTTTATAATTTGAAATTCCAATCCTCTTATATTTTTTGTTATTAAAAAATGAATATCATTCCCTTTATTTCTACTTATTTTATTTCTCTCGAGATAGATGTTTCCAGATACTTCCCCTAGAGTCACATAATCGTTTTCCAGGTGGCTCGATTTGTCCAGTAGTATTCCCATATTTCACACATTTCTGGTTTTTGGTGCAGCAAGTCTTCTAAATCTTCTTCTTTCTAGGAAGAATATTGACTTATTATCATATTTGTTAATCTGTAATCATAAATTTACAATTTTTATCCCATTGTATGTAATTGTAATGAACCTAATATTTATTTAATGATATTAAAAATAATTATTTATATTGATTGTACGTTGTTTCCTCCTACCATGATAATGGTTTTCGCCTTGATTTACTAGGTAGAGTGATATCTATGTTATTCATGTTAACATGTCATGGTATGAAATGCATTTGGGTGTTTATCATGAAGTAAAATGGAAAATAATGTAAATCCAATAATTAATTAATTTATTTTCATTAGAATTAAAGAAGATCAATATTGTAATTTATATGTATTTTCTTATAATTTATGATAATAAAATTGATTCAATGCTCATTCTTAATTAAATGTGATCTTCTATGTTAATATAATTTATAAATAATTTAAAGCACGATAATTCCAAATGGGGATGATTTAGTGAAATGAAATGTTATTGGCACTTATCAATGATTATTGAAACTTATTTTAATGCTACGAGGATGATTATCTATTGATTTATTGTTATAGTTGATACCTTATGTTTTTCATAGATAAAATCTATGAATAATGATTCATTTTAATAAAGATAATTTCAAAATAGTTTGTTTGAAAATGCTAACTTCTAGGGAATGTGTTTTCCATCATCATGATGTCATTAAGGGCCTTGTGTTTGGATCTATGAGATCTCATATATGTGTGCTGGTTGGATGCCATTTTTTACAGCCTAGATTCTACTCTCACTTCTTCTTGACGATTTACTTTTCCATTTTTTATTCTATATTCATTTTACCTTTACCTAGAAATGTAATATAGGTCATAGATACAAGGATAATGCTATTATCCTTAATGACTGTACTTGGAAAGGATGATGTGATATAGTTAGTGAGGCCCAGATTATATTGTAATAATTGATTCTTGTGAGAGTGAGATTCATCTGGATAGTCATGTAAGTGTAGAAGATATAAATGCATATGATTGATTGGGTTGAATCTTGGATAACCCATTTATTTGATATATATTATTGTTTTCTGAAATTAATCTATTTAATCTCTTATGGTTGGGTTTCTTGTTTAATTTTATTCATTTCCCCACTGCTATAGGAAACTCGATGTTCTTGGTTGTAGGTTTCCCCTTATTGGTTGCTTATGATAGTTTTCCAAGTGTACATTAATTATGGTGAGATGGAAATAATGATTAAATAATTATTAACCCATTTGGTTGGTGTTGATTAAATAAAAATTTAAAAAAATATGTTAATCCTAATATATTATAGACACAATTGGATTATTCATATAGGGAATAGAAATCATGTTGGTGGTTAATGTTTTTTTCATGAAATAATGTTAATGGATGATTTATTGGATAATAAATTATTTAAATATATGAAATTGTAAATTTAAAATAATTAATTAATATTGATATTTAAATGATTATGGAATTATGGATTTCTAATACTAAGCAGTTTCATTTATGTATCTAAGAGACAATAATTATAGTTGACATTTGGATTAGGATTTGAAAATAGTGTGCATGTGATCTATATTATATCTTGTGTATTCTATGATTTCATATGCATTTCCACCCATGTCAATAAGGAATACTAACTCTTATTTCACTATACGAGGGTGTTTTCACCAACATCACATGGGGAGGATGGATGGCAAACCACCCCTATATCCACACTCTCTTCTCTTGGTAGTTACATGTCCTTCCATGTATGAAGTTAATTTTCTTAGTATATGTGTACATATCATTGTGATTTTTTATTTTTATTCACACACATCCATCCATATATATAGTATCCAATAGATTATTATAGCTATGAAGTGAATAGGTTGTGTTGTATTGACTTGATTCAGTGTTTGGGTTGTAATGAATGAATGTATACTACCCGATGTATGATACACAACATATGAGATGTGGTGAAACCTACAAATACTCAGTTATTGTATATAAATATGTAGATGAGATGATGTGATGATGTGATGCTTGAGGTCCATGTTGTGATACCTTGACAGGGTTCCTCGAGTTGTCTTGTTATAAAGAGAGATAGATGAAGACATGTAATGTTTTGGAAGAGTGAAATACCAGTTGGGAAGAAGGGGCATGATACCCAAGATATTTCATAATTATATTATTTTCTATCGATTATGTGATAAATATTGATATTTAAAATTGGTGATTCAAGGAACATAATATACCTATTTAGGTAACAAATTAATTATAGAGTTGTATGATTTACTTCAGAAATATTTTTTTAGGTTTTCTGTGAGCGGATATGTAGAGAAACCTAATGATTATTGTATTATGTTCATCATAAGTATATGTAAACAATTTTTAGCTTAGATAGATTGGGTAGAATATTGGACCTGATACAACTAGCCCATGGTTTTTTAGAAGCTATTTTGAATTCATGGTCTCTATTTTCTAATCCTTTTTGGTACTTGATATATTCTTTTTATTTTTTATAGTATTATATGAAATTGAATGTATGAAAATTGTATTTATTATATATATATATATGTATGAGGATGTAACACCCCGACCCCAGAATTCAGGATCCGGTGCATTATTTTAATACATTATCTTGATTAAAAGGAATCAAGTCATGAAGGAATGATTATTTTATTATTCTTGGAAACAATATACATAAATAAGTTCATCATTACAACTTGAGAAGAAGAAAACAATAATTTATTCCTTTAGAAACATCTAGGATCCAAGATTATTCATGCAAGTCACTCATAACTAACTTATTCAAATCCTGGGAAAATGAATCATAAGAAAGGGGTGAGCTCAAACGCTCAGTAAGAGTAAGAAATACTGTGAAATATGACATAAACATTAGGCATGGTTAATAACTGAAAACTCACACCTTTACAAACAGGAAAAATGAACACTTTCTGGAATGAATATGAGATGAGTAAATAATGTCGTAATAAAACATAGTCATGGGTATTCAACTAGTCAAATAACCACACGAAATATAAATAGATAATCTCATAATGATGTAATGCATAATTCTGGACATCATAACCACATAGTCAAGGCCTCGTAGCAATACTACAAATAATATTTTGTTGATGCCTTGTGCCAGGACACTAGTTTGTCTCATTAGACATACCGATGCCTCGAGGAGCTATAGCGGGATCCAACCATCACTTGTTAAGTCCAATGAATTCCTCATATGAAAAGGATGAAATATAATCTCAGTATTTGTATTAAAACTAGCATAGGAAATTTCAATATGTTAACAACAATCCATGAATGTCATAAAAATAGCACATCCACAGTCCAACATAACTCATTGAATAAAATATGAAAGATTTTATTTTAATAGATAAACCTCAATAGGGAATAATGAAGGATAAAGACATTGATGAAAATAATCCTCAAAACTATTTGAGAGAAATATACCCCTTTTTGTTGAATTTATTTTGAAGTCACATTATTTATCAAGAAGCCTTTTAATATAGATTTTTAAATCAACATGTCCAATACCACTTTGAAACATTTAAAAGGAATTTTAATTTTAAAACTTTATTATCAATATAAATAAATTCTTAAAACCATTTTTGAATCATGGAGATTAATGAGAATGACTTAGAAGAATAAATATTTAAAACATTTAAAATTATATTTTAGTTAGAGTTCATAACAAAATGAGAGACAATTAAATAAAAATAATTGAGGTAATAATAACTTTATTATATCATGATTATAAAGTGATTCATGATAATCTATCTCAAAGAACATTATATGCACTATATAAAATTGAATCGTCGTATAACAACAAAGAAGTCTCAATGGAATGTAAATTGAGATTAAATCAATTATAAAGACTGTATCCTTAGGTTATGGATAAATAAATGACATAATTATGTGTGAAAAATATAAATACACTCTATATTATTGGATATTAATTGTATATCAATCAGAGTAGATTAACACATATTTTTGAAAAATACAACACCAATGACTTGGATGTTTAACTCAATGAATGTAAATTGAGTTAAAATTACTCTTATAAAGTTCATATCAATGACTTGAGAAATTATAAATTGAGTTATTAAATGTATCAAAAGTATATCCACACATATGGGAGTGGAAATTAATACATAAATAATAAATAGTGATTCCACACATAATCTTGGACTAAAATAATCAATGAAGTATGCGTAAAGACCTATGAGTGGAAATTAAAATTTGGTATTTTCTTACCGATTTTCCAACTAATGAAACACACACCCCATGAATGAAGGATCACAAAATAAAGATGTAAATTACCATAGATTAATGTATATTACACAAGGAATACAATCATGGATAGTACATACACCACGCAAAAGGAAGCACTGGTAATAAAATTTTTCAATGTGGTCAAATGTATATTACTTATTACATTGTGATAATATTTAGTTTATTATTCCTTTTATATCACATATTATCTTATGATTAAAATTAGTTAACTATTTGAGTTCATATTGGATATTTTATCGATGTTCCGAACTTGAGTCAAAAATGAACTTTTTATAATTACAATTTTTACATGTGGTCAAAAGTATATTATCTCCAGAATAATATAAATGATTTAGATATCATATATATATTATATTTCTTGAATATATATTTATTTATAATAGTACATAACATTTGGAGATAAGAAATGAAATGCACCGTTCATGGAGACGGTAAGTCGTACGTACGCATGAATGGTACTTTTATTTCTATTTTGTATTTTAATGTAATTAAAACATAATGATACATGGTTATATTATAATTAAAATATAATATCATATATTATATCATTAATTCCATCTTTCATACGACCCACATAAGGCATTAAATAGTCATATCATTTTGAGGGGGCAGTAGTCCGCACTTTCTCAAATGAAATTATCATGTTCTACCCATAATGAAAACCATAAAGGAATGATATAAATGGAAAATATAAAAGCATAAAAAAAGAAAAAATATATATCATATATAAATATAGTTTCATATTAATGACCACCATGAGAGGTTGTCGGAGGTAATTGAACAATCATCATTTCATGAGCCGTTAGTTTTCCATCCACAGATACAACATGTTCCTTACCCATTAGATGGAGGTGTGTGTAAGGGTAATTAGAATCCTTATCATAAAAAAATCATAGTATATTGAAGATACTTGTTTTTTTATAAAATAATGGAATTAAAAGTTTTTAGGGGTTGTATAATTAAAATAAAACAAAAGAAGTTAGGAGAAACCATTACCTTTAATTTTGGTAACTCCCTTTTGATTGAACAAAAAAGATTTCTTTAAGTGACTTATGTATAAGGTAAGGATTCTAAGTGGTATAGACAGATCTTGAGAGCTTCTTCGGTCAGGTTTTGGACAAAGAAAGGGTCCTGAGAGGTGTGAGGAAGGGTTAGAAGTGGTGTCCTTTTATAAGAGAGAGGAGGGTCTCTTTAGGAATGTTTGAAAAAGTTATTATATTATAAACATATCATAGGTTTCAAATGGCCCCAAACTTATTAAAGTCGAAGATAAGATGACTCATGTTTGAAATAAAATCATCCAATAATAATTGGACAGGTTTCACATATTTTTTTAATATTAATAATATTATTTATTTAAATCATTTATTAATGAGGTAAATAAAGCATTATTATTGTGTCCTAAATAATTTAATTATTTGAAGTAAAAAATTATAAAAACATAATATAATATATGAAATTTTTTAGCTTTTAAATGTTTATTTATAGTAAAAAATATGACTTAAATAACCCCATGTAAAAAATTGAAATACTAAAAAATATTGGTTAATGTCATTTTTGTCTTTACTTTAAGGTAATGAAAATAAAGTATCATTATCATTATTAAGTTACTCAATGGAGTCCCAAAATTTACCCAAGGATTCCCATTGTCGTGAATGACTCATCCAATTAGGGTTATGAAAAGTGTTAAGGTAATTTTGTATAATTACCTTATTAAATTTTACCTTGAATTAACCTATTTACATTTAACCGTGGAAAATAAAAATCGACAGTTACTATTCACCAAAAATTATTTTAATCTTATTGAACCAAATTTTACTTACTGATAACAACCATGTATATCTAAGTTTTGAAATTCAATTCACAAAATAAGTAAATTTTCATTTAAATGAAAAATTCAATTTTTTAACTACTACTATGTGGTTTTAATATGGATCAAAAATTGAAGATTTTCAGAAAAATTCCAAAAATTCAGCCGAAGATATATTTTATATTCAAAATAAATAAATGATTTAAAATTCCTCAAATTTAAAACATATAATTTTCATTAATTAATTTAAAATTAATTCCTGTTTTCAAAACAAATAGTTTGTTTTGAAGAAATAATAACTATCAAAAGATTGACACTTGTTTATGTATAATTTCAAAGTGAAATTAATTCCATTGACCAAAATTAGATTAAATGGTAAAAACATAATCCAATTATACTTCCAAACCATTGAAATGTATAATTGAAAAATACAAATTATTATGATTAAAAAAGATGTTTTCAATTAAAATTTAGTATTTTTTACTATTCACCCAAATATGAAAGTTTTCACAAAAACACCAAAAATTTATCAAAACAAAATTGTTATTTCCCGATTCTAAATAAAAAGTTTTTTTTTCATATTTCATATATAAATCTATCAAATATTTAATTTAATAAAAGTTATATATTAAAAGGCAGTAAAATTTTATTTTTTGAAAAACACTTCTTTTATCTAGGAAAAATGAATTTGTTATTATATTATCTCTAAGAAACACATAATATGGATGTTAAAATTATATGTAATACATATAAAAATCAAAATTCAGTTGCTAATATTCATAACTTCTTTTGAACATCTAGTTTTGTAAGTCGTCGTGCACTCGTACTCGGTGTTGTGTGAGGTGAAAGCTACTGAATTACTTTAAAGAGAAAAATTACTACGAACCCATATGATGTTACATTCTCCCCACCTTCAATAAATTTTGTCCTTTAAATTTACGCTCATGATTGAAAATTTGGGTTTTTACATTTCAAAATATCTTAGTTTAAATCCCACATGGAAAATGGATTAATGAGGCCTCTATTTTAGAATAAATACATGTAAGTATGAAGGTTCAAAAAATACCAGATTCTAGGGTTACATGTATGAAAACAAGGATATAGAAGAGAAAAATAATCATTAAATTCTGATGGAGAGTGATCGATAATATTATTAGGAGAATGTTAATGATATGAAAGACATAAATTTGTGATGGGTTAAAAGGTCTTTGATTACCTTGCAGGAAAAGTAAACGAACAATGTTTTTGTTTTATGTTACTTTTCATAATGCTGATGAATTTATTTTTGATATTGACTAAGATTATAGGGAGATATAATTTCATTACATGTAGAGTTTCATCCACTAATAAATTTCTACCCCAATCTCATCTTTTCTCCAAATGATGGGCATTCAAGATGACTAAGTTACACCTATAGTGTTCAAATCAACTTATAGAGAATCACATAATCCACAAAGGATAAACTATATATTTCCCTTATCATTAAACATTAACCAATACCAAAATGGTTAGTATATGATCAGATGATCCACGAAATGATTATCCTTTATAGAATGAAAAACTACTCTTAATCTCTAAAATTTAAACAAACAATACCCAAATTTTAACAAATACACTTCAATGAACAATTGTACATAAAATCCTTCAATATAATCCTAACTCTGATTGAAACCAAAAACTCATAATAATTTTATTATGCAGTCTTCCATGTTAAATTGTATCTCTAAATAACATCGACTACTGTTAATGTCACACCCATAAAAGTAATTAACCTAATCACCTATTCTCTATGATATGTTAATCATTTTCAAAAATAACCCATATCGCTAAAAAACCAATATAAAACATATAATAATATCCACCATTACTCCTCATATAAAATCCATATTATTCTATTTTCCATCAGCATGTTGTGTTCCCAACAGAGCGAACATCATATAATATAACATTTATCACTTAATCACCAAATCGTTTTCATATACTAAGGATATCCATTTGATAATACATAAGGTCACAAATCAACTAAATAAAATAATTTAACTAAAAACAAATTAGTTACACAATCCAAGGACATCATGTTGTCTAGTGGTTGGAAATAAATCCCAACAGCAATCTGGTTGTGGGATTGATTCCCACAGCTTTTTCCGACACGATGGGTTGTCACAAAGTCTTCATGTTGTCCTTTTTCAGAAAATATATTTTATAAAATTACCAAAATGAGATAAAATACTCAAAATAACTATAACATAATTTTACAAAAAAATTTATCTCATACCTCTCATATTCATCCCAAAAGTTAAAAACCTTTAATTGCCTCAAAATTAATGATCATATAAAACCAAATGGTTATTTATAACTATATCCACAAGAGAAAATATATTTCTTCCTGAATTATTATTTTCACATGAAAAACTATAGGGTCACAAATAAAAGAGAATATTCTTCCAATGTAATCCCATCAACAAAGATAACTAATTCTTTTAAACATTTTTTCATCCATTTATTTCCACATAGATTCTTCCTTGACAAAGTAAAAATCCTATAGAATAGGGCATTCTCTCGAGTAATGGCTAGGTCCCCAAAATTTACGGAAATTTACTATAAATGGATTCTTGGGACCATTTTTGTTTTCTTCCATAGTACTCTTCATTTTAACTAGGAAAATATTTATTTTATGACTTTTTCCCCACATGTAAAGAATTTATTTGTTCCATTGAGACACTTTCATGGGTGTCTCCCTCCACATTTCCTGCATAATGTAAATTGAGGTTTCTTTTCTCTATGGTCTCCACTGCTAGAGCTATTATCATTCATTACCTTTATCTTATTTGTTAAGTCAGTGAGTTGGTTAATATATATGTTGTTGATCATATTTTTCGAAAACTGATATGGAATTAACATGATATATTTTACGACTATCAACAATTTTTTGTTTCTCATTTCCACCACTATTCCCACCTTGTACATCAAGCTCTATGTTACTATGACTTTATTGGAATCCTACCATTGACTAAAACCAAAAATCATTTTGTGAGTAACAATAATCATAAATCATTTAGTGAATATAATGTCAACTTATTTTCAATTTTAAACACCTTATGATTGACCAAGGTCATTTATTCTCATCTTATATTAAAATAATTCTAATCGGGTTTTAATGAAAATTTAAATTATCATAAGAATATCCCACAGGAGTGTCGTAACCAAGAATGCAACAAGGCCCATTGTTGTGTACCCGAATACCCCGAGTCAAGCCTGGAACTCCTTTTCGGAGTTTTCAATCCTAGGTACATCGGTGATAGAGCCACCTCATCCTGCTTGTATTCATACATGAATGTGTTGTTAGGAAAATACACAAAATCTCTACATTACCAAAATTCTTGAATGTTATTCTATACTAATCCACAATGTCTATCATAGGATAATGTGTTATAATAAGATTTTAACTAAATATAGTTTCCAAGGTTTGTACTAAACTTCCTATGATATGAACTGTAATTCCCCAACACCAGAATCCAGGAGATGGGGCATTATATTAATACATTGGCATGATTACAGGGACTCATGTCTCAAAGGACCGATTAGTTTAGTTGTCTAGGAAACAAGATAAATTCATATATTCAGCATTAAAACTTGAAAATAAAAACAACACTAATTTATTCCATTAAAAACATCCAAGGGTCTAAATTTTATTCCTGCAAGTCACTCATAAATAACTTTTTCATATCCTAGGAACATGAAACATAAGAAAGGGCTAATCTCAAATGCTCAATAAGACTAAATAATACTGCGGATTATAACATAAACATTATGAATGGTAATAATTTAAAACACATTCCTTTACAAATATTAAACATGAACACTTTATGATAGGAATATGAGCTGAGTAAATAATTCCATAATAAAACATAGCCATGGGTATTCTACTAGTTGAATAACCACTTGAAATATCATTATCTAATCTCATAATTATGGAATGAAAAACTACGGACAGCATAATCACATATTTTAGGCCTCATTCCAAGACTACAAAAAATATTTTTTCAAGGCCTTGTGCAAGGACACTAGTTTGTCTCATGTGACTGACTGATTCATCAAGGATCTATAGCGGGTTCCACCCATCACTAACTAAGTCTAATGCATTCCTCATAAAAATATGATGAAACATAATGTCTACATTCATATTAAAAATAACATACAAAATGTAAATATTTTAATCAGAAACCATCAATGGAACAAAAATAGCACATCTACAGTCAAAGATAATGCATTTAATACAATATGGAAGAATTAATTTTAATAGATTAACCTCGATTGAGAATAAAAAAGGATATTGACTTAGATGAAAATAATCATCTAAACTATTTGAGAGATATATCCCCCTTTTCTTGAAAACATTTAGAAGTCACATTATTTATCAAGAAGCCATTTGAAATAGTTTATTGAATCAATGTGTCCCATAAAACTTTGAAACATTTAAATTAAATTTTATTTTTAAAACATTAATGTCCATATAAATAAATCCTTAAAAACCATTTTTGAAACATGGACATTAATGACAATGATTTAGAAAAATAAATATTAAAAACATTTAAAATGATATTTTAGTTATTGTTCATAACCAAATGAGAGACACTTGAATAAAAATAATTGAGGTAAAAACACATTATAATATCATGATAGTAAAGGGTTTCATGGTATCCTTTGACAAAGTATATTATAGACACCACATAAAAGTGAACTGGTGTATGAAAAAAAAAGTTTCAATGGAATGTAAATTGAGATGAAATTCCTTATAAAGACCGTATCTTTTGGTTAAGGATAAATCAACGACATAATCATGTGTAAAAAATATAAATACACTCTATATGAATTTATATTCCTTGGAAATTAATTAGAGGACATTCACACATATTCTTGAAAAAAACAACACTGTTGACTTGGATGTTTAACTTAATGAATAGAAATAGAGTGTAGATTACTGTTTTCAAGTTCATATCAATGACTTGAGAAATTCCCAATCGAGTGATTATGTTTTTCAAAAGTATTACCACGCAAAGGGGAGTGAAAATGACTAAATAAATAACAAATAGTGAATACACATATAATCTCTGAGTAAAATAATCTATGAAGTATGCATAAAGCCCAATGAGTGGAAATTGAAATTTGAGATTTCGTTACAGATTTAGTAACTCATGAAATATATAGCCCGTAAAAGAAGAATCATACTATGAATTTGTAAATACTCATAGATTAAAGTATATTACACAAGAAATACAATAATGGCTAGTACATACACCACACAAAAGTAAATAGTGGAAATACAACGTGAATCTCACGTGAATACGATGTGAGATAAAATTCCCATACCACGTTGTAATCAATCGAGTCATATGAAAAAAAGTTAATAACCACCAAATAATTCACATATTTCTATGAATATAAATATAATAATTATAATAAATATCAAATTTCAGTACCAAATTTCCCACATTCAATAAATAAGTGGCGAACAATGGAAATCTCACAAAATTAAAAGTTAGATAAGAAACCCCTTACCTCAAGTATGACTTGTCTTGTATGTTCCTTGTTCTTCCTGAATAATAAACATAAGTTAATTTATACTTGATTAAGAAAAAATTTCAATTTTATTATTCCTTTTATATCACTTATTACCTTGTGATAACAATTAGTAAATTATTTGAGTTAATATTGGATATTTTATCGATGTTCAGAATATGGGTCAAAAATGAACTTGTTATCATTACAATTTTTCCATGTGGTAAAAATAACAATATATACAAATTTATATATAGAATTTATTCATCATATATATATATTATATATTATATATCCAGTATATATATGTATTTATAACAGTACATAACATTTGGAGATAAGAAATGAAATGTAACATTCATGGACATGGTTAGTCGTACGTACGCATGAACGCAACTTTTATTTATATTTTGTATTTTAATGGAATTAAAACATAATGAAACATAGAAATATTATGATTCAAGTATTATATCATATATAATATCATTAATACCATCCTTTTTGCGTCCCACATAAGGAATTAATGAGTCATATCACATTGAGGGGTGGTAGTCCGCACTTCCTCAAATAAAATTATCGCGTTTTCCCATAATGGAAACCATAAAGGAATTATATAAATGTAAAATACATAAGCATAAAGAAACACTATAAATAATATTTATCATATATAAATACAGTTCCATCTTAATGACCACCATGACAGGTAGTAGGAGATAATTGAGCAATCATCCTTTCATGAGGCGTTAGTTTTCCATCAAAAAAAACAATATGTTCTTTACCCATTATATAGAGGTGTGTGTAAGTGAAGTTAAAATAAATCTCATAAAAATGTCCTAGTATATTTAGGATATTGGTTTTGTTATAAAATAATGAAATTAAAATATTTTATGGGTTGGATAAGTAATATAAAATAAAAGAAGTTATGAAAAAACCATGACCATTAATTTGGGTAACTCCTTTTGGTTTGAAACAAACGAACTTCTTTAAGTTACTTCATCCTAATGTAAAGATTCTTTGTCAAATATGGGGATCTTGAGAGATTATTTGGGCAGGGGTTGGATCAGTCAAGGGGCTTTAGAGGTGTGAGAAATGGGTCAGAATTGCTGTCCTTTTATAAGGGAGAAGATGGGCTCTTTAGGAATGTTTGAAGATGTTATTTTATTATGAAGTAATTTTCGGATTCAAAAGGTTAAAAAATCATTAAATTTGAAGATAAAATGACTCAAGTTAGAAATAGAATCATACAATAATAATTGTACTATTTTTGGATATTTTTTTAGAATTAATAATCTTATTTATATATATCATTTATTAATGAGGTAAATACTGCATCATTTTTGTGTCATAAAAAATTTAATTTATTTGATGTCAAAAAATTATAAAAAAATACCATAATTTAAGAAATAATATTATATTTCCAATGATTATTTATATTCTAAAAATTGACTTACATATATCCATGTAAAAATTGATATAATAAAAGATAATTGTTAATATCATTTTTGTCTTTACTTTAAGTTAATTATAATAATATGTCATTATCATTGTTAAGTGGCTCGATGGGGACCCAAAATCTTCGGAAAGTTGTCCATGGTCGGTCATTAATCATAGAATAAGGTTAGGACAAGTTTTAAGGTATTTTTATATTACTACAATATTCTTTTTACCTTGAATTACCCTATTTTCCATTAACTATTGTAAATAAAATTAAAAATTCACTCTTCAACAAAAATTATTTTAATATTATTTAACTATGTTATAATTACTAATTACAACCATTTATGAAAAAAAAATTAAATTAAATTCACAAAAGTGGTAAAATTTCATTTAAATGAAAATGTTAGTTTTTTAACTAGTACTATGTGGTTTTACTATTCATCAAAATTTGGTGTTTTTCAGAAAAATACCAAAACAACAACCTAAGCTATATTTTATATTCCAATTTTAAAAATGATGTCTATTTTACAAAATTCTAAACATATAATTTGCATTAATTAATTTAACATAAATTCTTGTTGTCAAAACAAATAGCGTGTTTTGAAGAAACAATAACTATCAAAAGATTGACACTTGTTTATGTATAATTACAATGTAAAAGTAATTCCAATAACAAACATAGTATTCAATTGTAACAACATATTCAAACTATACTTCAAAACCATTCAAATGTATAATTTAACACTTTAAAATATTCTGATTAAAAAAGATGTTTTAAATTAAAATTTACTATTTTCACTATTCACCCAAATATGAAATTTATCAAAAAAACTCCAAAAAGTTGTCGAAACTAATTTTTAATGTCCCGATTCTATAAAATAAGTTTATTTTTTCAAATTGAATATATAAAAGTTTTAAATATTAGATTCAAAAAAAGTTCACCAATAAAATGTGGTAAAATGGCATTTTTTGAACAATACTTCCATTATCTGAAAAAATGAATTTTTTCTTACATTATGTCTAAAAACACATAATATAGATTTCAAAATTATATTAAATATATATAAAATTAAAATTTCAGTTAATACTATTCATAATAGCTTTTGAACAGCTAGTTTGGTAAGTCGTTGTGCACTCGAACTTGGTGTTGTGTGAGGTGTAAGATATTTAATTACATGTATGTGATAACGTACTATGAAACCTCAGGGTGTTATAGAGGACATTTTGATTAGTGAATCCTTCTAATATAACTCTTCTTCATGTACTCTTTGATTGGAATTCATCCCATATATATACATATTAAACACTCAGTGGTAATCCCAATCATATGGACTAATAGAAGATAGAATAGAATAGTCATTATCTCCCTTCTCTAATTTCTAGCACAGGAGGATTACTCTTTCGGGGTAGGGGCCCTAAAACCTGTAATTTTCTTATCATTCCCTCTAATTTTTAGGGACAATGGGTGTATGAATGTATTTTTATTCTAGATATATATCGTCTCTCTCCCATCGGTTTATCCCACTAAAAAAAGGTTGAGTTTGGATGTGATTTTATAGAGATTAGATTTATTATATTACTATTTTTTCATATATTAAACCCCATTGTAATATTTTTATTTCGTGGTATTTGACTAATTTACCTGTTCTGAATCCCCTAATTCATGATGGAATAATTTGAGAGTGATATTAATTCTTGTGTGATGAATATCACATTCCCAAAAGGTTGATCATGGACCCTCAAAGTTAGTTTTAATAATTTTACGTTGCATAAAATTTTAAAACATTACTTTATTTATTAAATTTATATAAATAATTATTAATTAATTAAATTAATTATTTCTATTTTTTCTTATCAGGTCAATTATAATGTCATTATTTTATATTGGATGAGTCATGTATTGGAAAATAGGAGTAGGTATAGAGCTTCTATAGTGTGTTCACTCTAATATGGTGGTAGTTGGAAATTTTAATATAAGGTTATATGATTTATTATTCTTTAATGGGTGTTGTCAAAATGATTCCTTGGATTTGAAACATGAATAGGGGTTTAGAATTTCCATGTGAAAGATATTGTACTATGTTGTACATTTAATTCATGGGATATTCAATATTTTTTCACTTGGTTAATTTGGAAATGTTTGTAAAAATGTAAAAAAGGATGATTTTTCTTGAATAGTTTTTGAGGTAACTCAAAAAGATATTGGATTTAGAGATGAAAAATTGGGTTTCAAATGATGTTTTCTAAGAGCTAGATGGCCATTCCAAAATTTATTTTCAATCGAGAGATGAGAAAGATAGTCATATGTCACATTCTAGATTAAGAGTCATGTCAAGAGTGTGGATCAAAATGTTGTGAGGAGAATTTGTTGGATTAGTCTAATGATGATAGTAAATGTGTTCAGAATGGGATTTTATTATAGCTGGAAGGTTTTGGGATATATCTTAGGTGATTCCATATAGGACCCAGGTGAGTTTTTGAGAATTTTATGGGACTTATTTTAATGCACCAAGGGGTAAGATAATAAAATTAGGACATACATTTGTAGTTCAATCCAGATATGTGAGTGGTTTAATAAGGTTTTATTAGGTTATGTTTTCATAGTTGGAGGGGACTATACCATGTAATATTAATAATGGGTGAAAAGCATGAAACGATGTGAATGACTATAGACATGGATGAGTTTGAATGATCTGAGTGGATCCACATAATGGAAAGAGGAGAATGAAGATATGATTATCATGTAAAAATTTGGATATGAGGTATGTTTGATCCAATTTGTTCTGATTAGGTGTATATATATTGGGTGAAGTGGTAGTGGGCATCAATGTGTAGATTTCAAACCAGTAATTGATGCATGTTGTATTAAAATGATACAAAATCAACTGGAAAATATGGTTCTTATGAAGATTACATTCCATTGATATGATAGTGCTGGGATGATCACCTTGAGAGATATATGATCATAATATACCGAATGTATAGACCTTGGGTAGAATTTATGGGTTTGTGGTGTAATTTTAGGACGCTTGAGATAGTTGAAATGGTTATGATGTGATGTGTTACATAGATTATATAAACCCCAATGACTAATATAGTAGTGGTTCACAGTCATAGATGATGTTTCACAAAGATTTATATGGTACATACTTCATTACGAGTTCCATATCATGATGTAATTACTGAATTTTGGTCTGGGGCTCGTCTATGTACAATTGGGAGTCTAGTATCCTTACTGAAAAATCGTGATTTGATTTTCTAGAAGTCATGGTTTAGATTCTAAAAAAGGAATCAAATTCACTAATATAATGAAATTATTTTCTTCATACATACAAATATTTGATGGATTATACTAAGGGAATATGATGAGATAATAATAGGTTTTATTTATCACTCTATAGATTTAAACCCTACTATGTGTGTAGAAAATATATTTTGTTTCATGTTTTCTATAATACATATACTGTATTCGGTAGTAGAATCCCTCCAATTTCATGGAGACACTATTATTGAGTATATGTTATGAAATTAAGCCAATTTATGTATTTAATTATTACTTATTTATTTTACTATTAAATCATCCTATTTTAGGATAATTTAGTATGTATACACGTATGCTTACAAAATCATTTTCTAATAGAAATTTCTTTTATAGATTAATAAAAACCCAAATTATGGTGTATTTATGTTTTTGTAATTAATTTTTTTATGACTCATATTTATGTTCATAGTCACACTTATGATTGATAGTATCCACCACTGCTAGTCAATAGCCACTTTGGTAAATGGAGGATTTTAGGATTCCATATAAAATCATATTTCATGTGTAATGAGGGATTTATAGTACATTGGGACCCAAATATTATAATTATCGATTTTTAATTGGATGTAATATATGGGGAGATGGTATACAGGTAGTCTAGGAATGATTCATATAATGATATAGACATCGTTTTAATGGGTCGTAGTTACATTTTTGGTGGGGAACCCTTGAGGTTGATGGTATGAGTTTGTATTTTTTCCTTCTCTTTTTTGATATTTTAATAAAATATGTTTTTGTATAAAACAGTTTTTATTAATTTATTTTCCCTCAATCTGTCTTTATTGGGCCTAGGTGCAGGTAATATATTTATCATGTGTTATTCAGATGACATGAGTATGTATGTATATTTTGTTTTCTGGGGATTAGGGATTAGTTGTTCAATGTTTAAATAACAACTTATATAGTTTTCCCTTAATAAATTATTATAGATGTAGACACTATTAAACCACGGTATTTATATTTGATTTTAGGTTATTTGGATCCTATCTCATTACATTCTTCTACGGTAACTATACATTCACTCCATGAAAGTGTGGTTTAGTGAAAAAAAATGGTTGATATAGGTTTTGAATTCCTGTGGAATTATTTCAGTATATTCATGCATTGACTTGATGATAAAATTTGGATACATAATGTTTCAACAATGGTATATATACCATTTTTAAAAATATCTACTTGGAATCATTTTTCAAAAATAAATTATTTAATATAATTTATAACCTATGTTTTTTTGGAATGAAATTTATAATTACTTCTATTTTTTAGCAATACATTTTTTGAGGGTAGGATTTGTTGTATGAATATATTTTTTATTTTGGATAGAATTTTATGTGTCATTTTTTATTAGTTTGAAGAAACTCATGATTTTGGGATAAAACTTATGTGGATAGTTTTTATGTTTCATGCCTCTTTATATTCCCGATCGATTAGTATCATGGGAACTAATTATATGGAATCATCTAGGATGATGAACTAACATGAAACAACGAATGGATAGTGATGCAGGAACATGTTTCTAGATTAAGTGTGATGTGACACATGTTATCCTGATCAATTTGTGTGATCATGTATTTTTTATTTTTATACCCATTGTATTTAGTTTATTTTGTGTTATATTTTGGGAGAGATCCAATGAGATGTTGTTCAATTATTACTCAACCTGAATAAGAGACTGAGTGTTTTTGTGTACTATTAATGAAAATATATCATACATGTATGTATTTATTCATTGGGTTTTGAAATTTGAATGATGTGTTTTGGATTTTTGAATGGGTACTCTAGTGGTCTGTTGAGAATATTACAGGTTGTGGATGAACATGATATGTGATACAATGGTAGTATAGTTATTCAAATGTGATCTATCAAAGTATATTAGAGTATGATCCTTATCAGGGGTTAACTTGATGGGTGAATTATTTTTGGGACCCTTTTGGATTCGTGCTTGATGATAGGTTTAAGGTAAGACATTCATTGGGTACCAAAAACTTCTCTATTAAAGGATTTTATCCTTATTGTATGTATATTTTTTTAACAATGACAGTGTTGTTCCTAGTGGTTCAAGAATGGGAGGTGGTTGATGTTATACCACCAGATTTTAGTATAAATTTATTTTATAATTTAATATATGTTCATTGATTTATTTATTTTCCTGAAAAAATACTTTCAAATGAAATTTAAATAAAAATTGATATAATTTTATTTAATAGTTATATCAATCCTGAATTTTGAATATAAATATTATCTTTGGTTAAAGTTTATTAATTTATATGAAAAAAATGATTTTTATTGACTAATGGGAAATACTAATTTATTATAAAAATGTTATTTCATTTCGATGAAAATTCCCATAATTCATTGAATTTTATATGTCAATTATGAAAGAAATTATTTAAATAAAATAAAATAATTATATATATAAAAATTAAATTTACACCTGATTTTAATATAATTTCATTTTTCAACATAAAAATAGATTTTTTCCTAATATATTTGTTTATTTTGATATAGGAGTTAATATAAAAAATTATTTATGAAATTTATTAGAATTTAATAATATGAAATATAAATAATTTTTTTTATTTTCAATTTCCATTTTATCCAATGATGATTTTTTTATATTTTTATAAAGATGTTAAATTTATTGGAATATTTGAATGTAATGTTTTTATGATATATTGTATCTTTTATGATATCAACAATACATAAATTTGATACAAAATGTATTAAACATATGTATATAATAATATATCATAATATAATGTATTATAATATATATATATTAAAAAAATGATTCAAATACTATAAATTATAATTTATTTCATTTCAAATATAGAAATAATTTTCATTGTCGACAAAGTTCTTCCAAAATACTAAAAATATCAAAATTTGAGTCAAAAAAATAAAATTTGATATGGAAGATGTTTTTCCCAAATATGGTAAATATATATGTATTATTATTGATGATTTTTATGTGTAGATGATAAATATGGATTTATATAATATGTGACTTATCCAAATTGCTGTTTAATTTTTTTACAAGGCTATAAAATTAAAAATGGCTTATTAAATAATATTTTCGAACATATATGCGATTTAATATACCTATTTAATGAATATAAATTTTTATCATGAACTTAATTTATTTATTTTGGTGAATTTAGCATAGTTTTATTTTTTATGATGAAATAATTATATTGGTTTCTTATGCAGAGCTTACAATATACATGTGCAAGTTGTAGATAAATAATGATTAATTATTTTAAAAACAATACAACTAATTTATTTTTTTTAATAATGGTGAAAAAAGACTTGTATATTAAATAAAAATTTATTATTTATGGTTAATATTAATATATTCTTAATTTTCCATTATCCCGATGTCTTTATGTCCAAATTTAGTGAGTAGTGTCAAAATGACAATTATGATATTTTAAAAATAATAATTTATTATAATTTATTTAAAAATAGAAACAAGTGGAATGAGTATATGTAGGATATTTCATGGTCTAAAATATATTCACATCTTCATTTATGAGAACAGTTTTCCCATTAATGTAAATGTAAAACCCATAATGATTGAAAAATTCATTTCTACAGTTAAGGTCAAAATCATTTAACGAAGATATCATAAAAAATGGTATGGTTTAAAATGAAAATAAAAGTATTGATGATTTGACTTGATGATGGAATTTCAACCACATCCAATCCAATATTATAAATTTTTCAAACACTATTCACCATGAACATAGAAATACATTTATTATATTTAGGTTCTTCTTTAATACCATGTGTTCCATTCAATTCAATATAAAAATGAAAAACATATCCTTTCTTATATTCCCCAAATATAGAGAAATATATTGATCAAAAGTGAAAAAACTATTCTAAAAATGTTATAAATGTTCTGGAAGACCCGATCTTCCAAAAATACCATCCACATCTCCATTAATATGAAATCTAAATGATCTCTTTCAATGTAGAGGAAATCATCCTCATAGAAGGAATTTTATTTTTATTATTATTTTGACACCATAATTATAACCTAATAATAATAATAAAATTACAATATTATCTAGAATATATGTTTATTTTAATATATTCCCATCAAAATATTTTACCATTTCATTCTCTATCAAATGTAAATCAAAATCATCACTCATATGTTCGAAAAACATCTACCTCACAAAAAAGATGTGAATTATTTTCTAAAAGTACATCACATGGATGGTTATAATGCTTTATGTAAGAAATATATATGATAAATAGGAATTAATTATAAATGTATATGTATAATATATCATCTAATTAATTATCCACCAACTTATTAAAAAATGACAATGTTAGTTGTGCATACATATAGTTTACCATCTCTATGGCATGATGTGATTCATTTTTCATGTGTATTTTACATGGATTATTTTTAATAACTATTTATTCAAAATGTAAAACTTTTATATCATTATTAAATTTATAGATATTGTCCAACCATGATTATGGTTAAAGGACCACAACATCTGAATTCAAATATACATGAAAAATGATATCATTATCACTCTAAACAACAATAACAATAAATAATTTTTTACAAATGGAAGATAAGATATTATAAATAGAAAATAGATCATTTTATGTATCTTTATAGGGATATATAATTCAAAAATAAAAAAATAAACGCATTATATGGGATTCTACAAGAACATATGAGGAACATCGAACTTTATGTAACCGATTTTGTCTCAATTTCCACTCCATTGAGACGTATTTCGTATTATACACCAATTTAAATTTATGTTGTATATATTTTCAATTTCATGTATTTAACATAAATATATATTTACTCATGATTACATTTTCATGGGATAAAAATTTAAATGTTAACTAAGATTGAAAATTCATTTTATAATCTTGTTTTTTGGGATTGCATGTCTTTTGATTGAAGGAATTTTATAAAAAATACAACATAAAATATATTAATTTTCACATACTATATGTATTTTAGGGTTTCCTTTTTATAAAATATTTCCACTGTTTTCAACATTAATAAATAAATGAAATTTTTAAAAGGAATGTAGCTCTTATTTCACTTTTTGATTTTGATATTTTTCTTCCATGTCCATATTTATTAATTTTTTTACAACCTTATTTTTATTTACTCAAATTATTTATTAAGTAAATTTTATAATATCCTTGACATGTTATTATAATTAAAAGGAATATTTATAATGTTTTTTTAAGGATTACATTTTTACCTTTTTTATGAAAATTAAAAAAAATTAATTTTTAACGTATATAACTTTTTTGAACAGTCCCACATCCATAAATATTTTTTTGTTATTTAGCTTCATATAAATCTAGTCAATTGATATATAAATAATAAAATCCATTTAATATATATTTTAATATTTCTCATACAATTTCATCTTTTCTCCAATAAATTTTTTTTACTATAAAAATATACTTTTGTTGTGAATTTATTGTTGCCTCTCATCTCTTGATTAATCTTGTGGTCATTAACTTTCCCTGCATACAGTAACATTCTTTTGAAAATTCTATTTGGTATTAAATTTCTCTTAAATATCCTTAATCACTCTCTCTCGGAGGTGAATATTTCTTTAACAGTATACCATTTCTATAATTATCTGTATTCTATACTCAATACAAATGTTAATTTACAATTTATCTTCATTATGATTTAAGTGATCATTCAATATATGAGGAAACTATTTAAAAGGCAGTCTTTAGTGTTGTCATGTGATATAAATACACTTTATGAATCGAAATGCCTAATGATATACACTAGTTATTCAACTATATTAAATGGGTTATTGTTTGTACATACCCTTCAATTACAGTATCTTGGAACCAGGAATTGATTTTAAAGACATCATGATGTATGAGAACATGGAATCCTATTTTAGTCATTTCATTAATTGTGATTTTAGTTATTAATATTCATTATATTACAATTTTTTTAATCCATTGAATCATTTCATTAATAATAACTTAATTAAATATAATGTGTTTTTAGTAATTTAATTAACATTATTTTTATTACTTCATTATTCATGATATATTCTAATATATGTAATGCTTTATGGGAATCTGGGAACAAGAATTATTTTTCAATATTTCTCTATAAATTAAGATATATATTAAGAATGATATCAATGATGAGAGAATGATTATTATGTGATTTTTTATTTAAATTTAAAATTTAAGATGGGAATAATGTATGTATTTGTTTCCATAATCATACTAAACTGATCAATCCATTGTGATGTGATCTATTTTATAATATGTCATTGTAATAAAGTATATAATATATTTGGTTTATTGGAGTTTTGTTTGTATGAATTTGTATTAGATAAAAGTTTGAAAGAAATTAGATATTATATATTAAAATAATAAGGATAACATTATAATTGAGATGATCTAAAATATTATTGGATGTAAAGACTCTGTTTTTTCCATTTAATATTTTGAAATATATTAATAAATATTTATAGAGTGAGGTGATGTGATGGTATGGTATTTCAGGACCCAGTGTTTCCAAAATTAATTTTATAAAATTATCAAAAATAATTTATATCAAGTGTTCATAATTTAATGGAAATAATGTAATATGTCCCAAATAGTGTTTAGTATTAATATTCTAAGACTATGGTTAAATAAAAAACATGTGGATTTCTCTAGGTGTGACCTAATGTTGTTAGTATATGGATATTTTAATGAATCATAAATTAATGAGTACATTTAGTGAAATAAATAATTAATAAATTTAAATTATTCATTTAAAATGAAAAATATATTTCCCTCTACAAATACCCTTTTATTGAAAATAGATAGGGCTATATACATAAAAGTAGGGTTGTTGAGATGAAGTTTCATCATGCTTCAATGGTGTATCAAGATCAGGTGACACCCAGTGTTTAGATCAAGGTAAATTGAATGGAAGTGTACAGAATAGATCATACTCATTTCTAGTAAACATATTATTCACCAATACTTTTATCAATATTTAGTTATGGATCATAAATTGCGTTTACACCCTTTATTAAAATATTATATATATTTCTAACAATTATTATATGATCTAATTAAACCTTCAGAGAAGCCAATTTATTGAATTAAATTATTGATTCAAATTTTTGATGATTATATCATGTTTCTCATCCCAAATATCGGTGATAAGTTGTTGTTGGTTAAGCACACATGGCTAATAATTGAGGTTTCTTTGTTTTTTTCCTCACCCTCACATTTTCTTTAGGTTGTTCATCATTTAGATGTAGGGACATAATTCAACATTTCTTACAAGGTCCACGAATGATCAGACCCCATATTCTTATTTTTTGAATTAAAAATTACAAGATCAATGATTTATGAATATCTTGTGATGGAATTCTGGAGATACATTAAGGATATCAGATCTGGAGCAATTATTGGTAAAACTAAGTGCATCAGAATGTACATTGGTTCTTTGTGAGATTAGACAATTTCTCATTTCTAACCACATGAGGGCATGAATCATCCAATAAAGGTTATGTTATTCTATTTTGGGTGGTCAAATAGTAGATTCAACGGTGGGAGTGTTGGATCATGTAGAGACATAGAATATCTATCTTCATATGAAAAATATGAATAAATGTTGACTATTTGGATGAACAAACATTGTGTAGTACCTTGGCTATGGAATCTATGGGTTTGGGTAGAAATAAGTGTCATATGTTGTGTGTGACACCCACACACAATGGGACACAGTATTGGTGGCTCGGCATATACTCCGGTAGTACATGAGCTTGAACAGGGCTAGACACACATATACAACCCAATCAAATGATCTTGTACATTTACAGGTATCCAGGGTGGGACACATCGTGATCGATGGATAAATACCCGTGAAATTATTGAGGTATATGAAAATTTATAGGATCACATAGCATAAGCATGTCCAATTAAAACACTCCATGTAGTACGGATAATTTAAATGTAGCACTACATAAGAAATGAGTTGTATGCTGGCATGTACATAAGAAAAAGGCCAGGGGAGGTCACATACCCTTTTACCCATGAGACATGTTGTATATTGTTCCCATAAACATATATCTCTTATATCTACCCCATTTTCACTCATTTTTGGGCATGCGAGTATCCCATCCTGAATTTTTTTTCTATGTATAATGTGGTGGAAAACATCATATTGAATTTTTAGATACAATATGATATTTTCTAAGCATGGTTATTCATTAGGAGTTTCATTATGAAGAATTTTATTTAAAAAGAACACCAAATAGTGTTCAGGGATTTCAATACCCATATCATAATATATTGTTAATCCCCATTACTCTTAACACTATTTTTAGTAGTACCCCACTAATAGAATAGGTCATGGGTCCTCTACCTATTTATTGTCACCCCTTAGTAGGAAAAAGTTTAATTCATCTACCAATTGAGTGGTACACCAATGAAAACTATAGATTTGGTACTTTAACTATGGAGTGGAACCTCCCAAATAGACTAGGTTTTCATTCCTCTACCTATTGAGAGGGACATTCCTGATGAACTATGGAATGGGTCCTCTGCTAATTGATTGGAACAACCCTAACATAAGAGGGTGTGGTTCCTAAACCTATTGATTTGAACCCCACTAACAGAAATGGGTGTGGGTCCTCTACTTATTGACTAGTTTCTCCTAGTGAACTATGGCATCAATCCTCTAACTACTAAGTGGAATCCCCTGAAAGACTAGGGTGTGGGTCCTCTTCATATTGTATGGAACCCCCTAACTCCCTCATACTTGGGTTATACATCTATATACAATGTTTTTTCCAATATATTAAAAAAAAATTGGTCCACTTATTTTATATTTTACCCATAAACTATGTGGAATATAGTTGAGGTTTTGTTATTCGATATTGTTACTCATTTGTACAAACACATTAGATTTAAATATTCAATGATGGGAATTTTCAATTTTAGGGAGTCTCACTGACCTAGGATAGGTTTTTGGATGGTGATCTTATTTCTCTCTCATCTATGATTCCATTATTAGGACATATATATGTTATTGGTTTTTTTCTTCTTGATTAAGGTTGGCATTAAAACCTATTTCATGTATTATATTTCTCCCTCTTGAGTTTCTAAATCATGATATTGGGTATGTATATACCAACCCCTGCATAGATTTTCCCAAAAATATAATGTCTTATGCAGACGAAGGAATGTTCTGTGGTGGAATTGGAGGATTGTAAATATACATGGGAAAATTTGACCTCATATGGGGATTTGGGATTAGATATCAAGAGTTAGGTTCGTTCAACATTTCATTTCAAATTATTATAATGTTGGGACAGCTTTTCTTTTTTGGAATGTATTTTGACCTTTTATTTTTTGTTTACTCTAGAACTCTATTTTTAATTCCCAAGAGATTATAAAATGCACCGTTTTTAACCTAAATGTTGCTTTCCCTTATAATTGTTCAGCTTCATTTCTACATAGAGATGGTGGGGTAATTTATTAAAGGTACATTAGTTAATGGATTCCATTTTTATTTATCCTTTATTGGTTCTTTTCAACAGGCCTTGGCATATGAAGTATAACATGGGGTTGTGGCATCTTGGTCATCCAATATCTAGGTGGGTCCTGGTGGGTTTGTTCGTTATAGGTCGGTATCAGAGCTAGTTTAACCATAGGATAGCATTTTGGTTTTTTCCCTTTTTGAGGTTTGTTTTGGAATTGAGTTCAATACTGTTAAAGTGTTTTGATGGTGGATCTCAGACCATGTAACCCAGTGCTAGTGTGGTAGGTGACATTTCCATTCACCTGAACACATAATAAATAATTTTTGACCCTGTATATTGATTCATTAGTTTGAGTGAACGTTTCTTCATGCTACATATAAGATAGATCCCTTTTACTATCCTTCATAATTCATCTACTCATATATATATATATATATATATATATACATATCCTCATATTTACAAGTTATTTCATAACTATTTTTGGGATGCCTCTATAGGGATTTGTATCCATGTTACCGATTCAGGATTGTGATTATGATATGATAGGTTATGGAGCCTCAGGTTCAGGTCTATCTGACAAGATCGTTCCCCTATATATGTAGGTAGTAGATCACCAACATATCGAGCATCATATAATACCAACATAGTATTATTAGGATGTGTGTGGGTATAAGAAACACCATGATTTCAAGCTCTATAGGCCACAAATTATCTGTAGTGAGAAAGATCCCCATGTAGTGGATGATTTGTGTGAGTCAGTTATCAGCATTATTAGACATCTGTAGAATGAGAATGATATGATGGTTCCACTAAGAGGTAGTACCTTATCTTGATGAGCTGTAAACTTGTGTAATATAGACATGTAGATGTATGACGAGTTAACACAAATATGGTATGACTTACAACATATATTTTATGAGTATAACTACTTCCTATTCTTGTGATCATTTTTAATTCATTATTTTTTAGTGTCTTAGGGATGGATGATAGTTTCTTAATATTCAATGAGGTCCACTAACTTTACATGGTACTCCCTCGGCATGATTTACGATGGCTACTTCTTGTAGTGGACATTAATGTAGGGTATCATAAGTAAATATTATGCCAATATGAAATGTCTATACATTCCCACATATGATAGAGCATTGGTGCTATAGTTGGTGATATAGAGAGATTCCTATGGGAGGGATTCCATTATATTGGAGTTACTTGTGAATTTATAGGGCCTAAGTCATATGTACTAGCTGTCAGGAAAAAGTTTACATGTTTTTGGAATAAGAGAAATCATCATGGATAGTCTCTAGAATGTGGTCATGAAACACAGTCACTCTGAAAGGGACCTCGTTAGAATGGAGAGGTGTAATTCAATACCTTTTATGGGTGTTGTGACATGACACATTATTTTATTACTCAACAAGTTTAGGAGGGAGGAAAAATTGCAGATGGACCTCAATGATAGAGGAAGCACCGTGATCATTGATCTCTAAGTGAGTCCAATAATTCCCCCAATGAAGAGGAGCTAAAAGAGGAATAATATGATCTCTCATAGGGTAAGATGGTGGTTATGGATGATGTTATCAGTTTATTCCACCACCTCCACTTGGAGACACCCAACATGACCAGGGAGCTGGTGGTTTGGGCCTTATGCAGCTATAGGATATGGAGGCCTATAACCTAAAATCTCATGATATGAATAGAGACTCAATATATGGTTATTATAATCTTTATTCAATAATATTAGAAATAGTAGTTTGTTATTCTATAATCTCATTACTCCTAGTGTGATAGTTTGATTCCCTAGATGAGAAATTACCCAATCAACTTTGGATTTAGGTTACTACAGGTAATGCTTATTTCAAATTTCATATATTCCAAAATTCTAACAAATAACTTTTTGGAGAGTTTTTATCATGGTACTACATTTTCATTATTTTGATACCTTTTGATATCATCTTAGGTGTGGATTTTTCTTCCATTGTCTATTTACTGGTCAACTATGAACACCAATGATTCATATGTATTTGGATAGACATGATGACATTATCATTTTTGGGTGAGAGGGTCTTATTATTGAGCAAGTGGGTCTTGTGAGTAAAAATGTGTAACAAATCACCAATCAGTTGGAGGTTTTATCTTTTAACACATTGGGATATTTATGGATCTATGTTTTTTAGTCATGTTGGATTTTATGGAAACCTTCCCTAGGGAAATTTTGGGACTACGTATGTGGAGGTAGATGTATTTTTGAATCTACATGCACACCAGACTAATATAATATATTATAAAACACATATTTTTTCCCATCGGAGCCTGAGATACGAGGATGAAGTTTGATGATCATTGAGAAAAGGGTTTTATAAGACCTTGTGTGTCCCCTAGGAATATCTTAATCTGTTCATAAAAAAGGAGGACTGGAGATTGCATCTTTGTATTAATTATCATCACCAAACCCACCCCACAATAAAAAAAATTCACCCCTTATTGATTATTGATGGCATATTTGATCAATTTTGGGGATCAAGATGGTTCTTGAAGATCAATATTTTCTATTGATAAATATGATTTCCCAAACCCATATTCCACTTAATATGTTCCTCGAGATCGGTGGGCCACATAGCCCTATGCCCATCTTCCAATATGCCAAAGGCTTCTAACTATAAGTGAGGACCTTATCCATGTATAGGAGGAAACTATTCCCTCATTACAAAAGTATATAAAATAAGATAAATACAGAGGTAAATAAAAGTTGAGAATTAGGTAAACAATGGAGTTATAATAAATTTATAAATAGCCAAGGATAAAAATAACTAAATTAACTAGAATATATGTTGAAGATATTTTATGTCAAAAGAAAACAGGAAAACTTAGACAAAATATATCATGAATAATATGTATCACTAATGTATAAATGAATAAAAGTATTATCCAAATAATCTTGAGCTCAGGCTCAGTCATATGCTATAAAGCACCATCCTAAACAGCAAGAAATCATGTTTTCGAAGCAAAATTAATCCCTTTATAAACACATGAATCCATGTAATCTAGCTCAGTTACCAAACAACACTCATATAGGGTGTGAGATAAATATCAATTGGCCACAACATATGGTTTCTATAACATCCGACCCATGTAGTGGAAATGTAGTAGTGTCAAATGATGCATATATAAATTAAACTAGTTCAATGCAATTATATACCCAAGTACCATCATCTTCTATCCGTTGTTGTCTGATAATGTAACCACCATTATAGGATTTTTACCAATTTATTAATAAGTCTCATGTTAGCAATGGTGAGGGTTCTGAGACATAGTAAATAAACATGTTATGTTATTTCATAATGATTTTCCAAATTAGTAACCAATGAAACATATACCTCAAAGGACACAAACGTAGTAATGACTTTAGCTTTACTTAGGGTATGAGTGTAATCCAAGGAGAATATTAAATGTAATTCCACAATAGGACACCTACCCATTCAAAGGAGTTCATCCATGGTAAAATCGGAAAAATCCCTAACTATGCCTTATGGGTTGTAACTATGGAACCTACTTGTAAATTATGAATCTAAGGATTGTATCCAAGGAATCATCTAATAATATTGAAGGGATCCTGCAGTTTATACTAGGAATCCATTGTTAAACAATGATCAGCATCCTGGTGGGGCTTGACCAATGCAAGCTGCATCCTTTAACCAGAATGGGGTTCCTGAGTGCTCAAGGCATTCCCTATGGAATCCAAGGTGAGTTAGGGTCAGGCCACTCATTTTATTAATGATGTCATATACTATATATTATTGTTCAATCCATTACCATTCATTATTTTGAGAAATATAATTTATGATGAAACCATTTAATTAGGTATTAAATAATTAATAAGTCCATTTGGTTCAATACATACATTTCATTAGCGTGACAATGGAATGTATCATGAAACTATTCATTTAATATTTTTATGTAACATTCAATAATCAAGTTTGACTTTACTACCTTAAATTAACAATTTAAGTGGTTCTACAAACACGAAATCTATTATTCAATTAAATTAAATATGGTCAAGTCATATAATTATTATACAATCAAAATTTTATTTCACATTAAATAATAAATTTGACGAACTTACCTTATGTGGGTCTTGTGGTGATCATACATGGTACATTGTTTTATGAAATTATAAAATTAAATTATTAGGTATAATATTTAAAATATTACCCATAGAGGTTTCAATCTAAAGAACACCTGAAATGCATCTCAAACATTTCAATACAAAAAAGAAAATTATGGAAAAACAAACTACATGGGATGGATAGAGTTGGGGGAGTAACCACTAAAAATTAATTGCATATTTTAAAAGATCATAACCATATGAATCTAATGATTATAAGAGTTAAATAAAAATTCAACAAATGGAACCCGAATAATTTGGAATGCCCCATACCACAGTTCCAAAATCAATAAACATGATGGATGAGTTGTAGACTAACAACCTTAGTCTTGTATGACTCTCCAATTCTAGTTTAGCCTTTCAGATAGCTTGGAATGGATTAGTTTTGAGAAAAAGGTAAAATCTCTCACACCTCAATAACATGGTCGAGATAAATAGAGAATAAAAAATTCACATACAAACATGGGTACTTGTCGGTGTGCATCCAACATGAAGAATGAAAGCTCGAACAGATCCAATATGATAAAAATATCTTGATCTATAGAATAGTCTTCCAAAAGATAAAAAATGAAATAAACTGGAGGTTTTGTTCCCATAAATTTGGATTAGGGAAGATGAAAGGTTTAATTTGATCATTAAAGGTAAAATAGTAAAATTAACCAATATTTAATTTTTTCATTGGTTTCCCCTATGGTTTTCCAAACCATCCACCATCCTTGGATGGGTACATGGAGAGACTGGGAATACTACCCAATTATGTGACATGGTTAGGGAAAATGTTTTCCAAATGTGGGAGTTGCCTCCACCCGAACATTCAACCATCATCACTGTTAGATCTAACAGTGTGGCTTATCATCACAATTTAAACTAACAATGTTAAATGCCCACTTTTTTTAAAAGATGTGTTTGAGGCTCTAAAATATCCCTATAACCCCTTTAGACCTTCACTAACTCACTAGAAATTCATATTATGTCCAAAATAAAAAAATTATACTGAATTAAAATATATCTTCACATGAGTGAAAAACTACTTTCCTGCAGTCTTACCCCTTAAATGATCTAATTTACAATATCACATTACAAGGGTGGTGAAATACTTTCTGATAAAAACATTGTCCATTGGGGAAAACCCATCATCCTACATGGAAGTCTTATCCATGATGTGGTCGTGTCTACCATGTCACCTATACTAGAGGGACAGACCAGCCTCATAGAACCTTCATTCTATGGTCAAAGATTCCTAATAGATACTCCTCAAAGGTATCAGAGATCTTTAAATCAACTTCAATGGGATAAAAAATGTGATACATGTCAAAATTATATTGATGAATCTATGAATAATGGAATATTTTCTGCAAGGAACGACACCTTTGAGGTAACATAAACCAATAAGGTACCATTCAATCTCTCTCCAAAATCTGAAATAGTGATACATAATAAAGAAATAACTTCCCTTACATATGCAACCATCTATTTCCTAGCATTTATGATACCTGAAAGAAAAACTTGTATTCCTACCCTCAAACATTACAGGTCTTCAATATTGATCGACATAGAATTTTTTTTGTAGACTAATGAGTATTCATCCACTTTTTTATCAGATGAACTTTCTTCAAAGTGTCATGTACGAGAAAAGGACCTAGTAGTGTTACCTCACCTGTCTCTAGCCAGTAGAGGTGTCAACAGCAGAACCCACCGTATAAGGCCTCCAAAGGATCCATATAAATTGTCAGTTGAAATTTATTATTATAGGTGAAATCAATAAGAGGGATATGATTCTCCCATGATCCACCAAAATAAAGAAAAACTCATGTATAATTTCCTATTGTAACTTTATTGACTATTATAATTATCCATTGTTATAAGGGTGGAAATTAATTCTTAGAATCAACTGTTTTCCCATTGCCATCTACAATACCTATAATAATTGTGATGTGGAATGAGTATCCCTATAAAGAAAATATAGTATGAGGACCTTGTGTGGTCATATGATTTCATGAACATATACTCTTCCAATATCATAAACTGGAAATGTATCCTGAATTGGTATAAAGTGATCCATTCTCTTCATCCATTCAATGAAAACACATATAGTGCTCTTCCATGTTAATATAATTTTTAAATAATTTTAAATATGATAATTTTAATTGGGAATGATTGAGTGAAATGAAATGTTATTGGAACTTATCAAAAATTATTGAAACTAATTTTAATGCTATGAGAATGATTATCTATTGATTTATTGTTATAGTTGATACCTTTTGTTTCCCATAGATAAAACCTATGAATAATTAATCATTTTTATATAGATAATTTAAAATAGTTGGTTTGAAAATGTTAACTTCTAGGGAATTTGTTTTCCATCATCGTGATATCATCGAGGGCCTTGTGTTTGGATCTGTGAGATCTCATATATGTGTGCTGGTTGGATGTTGTGTTTTATAGCCTAGATTCCACTCTCACTTGTTCTTGATGATTTACTTTTCCATTTTTTATTCTATATTAATTTTACCTTTACATAGAAATGTGATATAGGTCATAGAGGCAAGGATAATGTTATTATCCTTAATGACTGTATTTTGAATGGATGATGTGATATAGTTAGGGAGGCCCAGATTATGTTGTAATAATTGATTCCAATGATAGTGAGATTCATCTGGATATAAATTTGCGTGTTGAAGATATAAATGCATATGATTGAATGGGATGAATCTTGGATAACCCTTTTATTTGATATATATTATTGTTTCTTGAAATAAATCTTTTTATTCTCCAGTGGTTGGGTTTCTTATTTTATTTTTATTCATTTCTTCACTACTACAGGCAACTGGAGGTTCTTGGTTGCAGGTTTCCCCTTATTGGTATCTTATGATAGTTTTCCAAGACTACATGGATTATGGTGAGATAATAATAATGATTAAATAATTATTAACAAATTTGGTTGGTGTTGATTAAATAAAAATTAAAAAAAAAAGATGTTAATCCTATTATACTATAGAAACAATTGGATTATTCATAGAGGGAATAGAAATCATGTTGGTGGTTAATGTTTTTATCATGAAATATTGTTAATTGAAGATTTATTAGATAATAAATTATTTAAATATATGAAAGTGTAAATTGAAAATAATTAATTAATATTTATATTTAAATGATTATAGAATTATGGAAATCTAATCCCAAGGAGTTGCATCTATGTATTTGAGAGACAATAATTATAATTGACCTTTGGAATAGGCTATGAAAATAGTGTTCTTGTGATCTATATTATATCATGTGTATTCTACGATTTCATATGATTTTCCGCCCATGTCAATAAGAAATACTAACTCCTAGTTCACTATATGAGGGTGTTTCAGCAACATCACATGGGGAGGATGGATGGCTTACCACCCCCTCTATCCACACTCTCTTCTCATGGAAGTTACATGTCCTACCATTCATGAAGGTAAGTTACATAGTATATGTGTATATATTTTTGTTATTTGTTATTTCTATTCCCACAAATTCATCCATATATATAGTATCCAATAAGTTATTATAGCTATGACATGTATAGGTTGTGTTGGATTGAGGTGCATTAGTGTTTGGGTTGTGATGACTGAATGTATACTACCCGATGTATGATATAAAACATATTGGATGTGGTGAAACCTAAAAATACCCATTTATTGTATATAAATATGTGGATGAGATTATGTGATGATTTGATGCTTGTGGTCTAAGTTGTGATACCTTGACAGGTGTCCTCGGGTTGTCTTTATATAAAGAGAGATAGATCAAGACATGTGATGTTTGGGAAGAGTGAAATACCAGTTGGGAAGAAGGGGCATGATACCCCTGATATGTCATCATTATATTATTTTCTATCGATTATGTGATAAATATTGATATTTAAAATTGGTGAGTCAAGGAACATAATATACCTATTTAGGTAACAACTTATTTATAGAGTTGTTTGATTCACATTAGAAATAATTATTTAGATTTTTTGTGAGAGGATATGTAGAGAAACCTAATGATTATATTATTATGTTCAACCTAAATATATTTAATGAATTTTTATGTTAGATAGATGGGGTTGAATATTGGTCCTGATACACCAATTCCATGGTTTTTTAGAAGCTATTTTGAATTCAGGGTATCTATTTTCTATACCTTTTTGGTACTTGAAATATTCTTTTTTATTGCTATAGTATTGTATGAAATTCAATGTATGAAAATTGTATTTATTAAAGATATATATATATATATATATATATATATATATATATATATGAGGATGTAAAGCCTTGACCCCAGAATCCAAGAGCCATTGCATTATTTTAATACATTAGAATTATTACAAGGAATCAAGTGAAAAAGGAATGATTAGTTTAGTATTCTGGGAAACAATATACAAACATTAGTTCACTATTACATCTTGAAAAAAGAAAACCATAATTTATTCCATTAGAAACATCCAGGCTCTAAGATTATTCATGAAAGTCGCTCATAACTAACTTCTTCATATCCTTGGAAAATGAAACCTAATAATGGGGTGAGCTCAAACTCTCAGCAAGAGTAAGCAATACGGAGGAATATATCATAAATATTAGGCATGGTTATTAATTGAAAACTCACACCTTTACAAATAGTAAAAATTAACACTTATGGAATGAATATGAGATGAGTAAATAATACCATAATAAAACATAGTCATCGGTATTCAACTAGTTAAATAAACACATGAAATATAAATAGATAATCTCATAATGATGGAATTCATAATGATGGACATCATAACCACATAGTCAAGGACTCGTACGAATACTAAAAATAATATTTTGTCGATGCCTTGTGCCAGGACACTAGTTTGTCTCAGGAGACATACTGATGCCTCAAGGAGCTATAGAGGTCTCCAACCATCACTTTCTAAGTCCAATTAATTCCTCATATGAAAAGGATGAAACATAATCTCAGTATTCTTATTAAAACTAGCATACGAAATGTCAATATTATAACAACAATCCATGAATGTCATAAAAATAGCACATCCAAAGTCAAACATAACTCATTGAATACAATATGGAATATTGTATTTTAATAGAATAACCTCAATAGGGAATAATGAAGGATATAGACATTGATGAAAATAATCCTCAAAATTATTTGAGATAAATATACACCTTCTCCTTGAAAATATTTAGAAGTCAAATTATTTAGGAAGAAGCCTTTTAAAATAGATTTGTAAATCAAAGTGTCCCATACCACCATGAAGCATTTAAAAGGACTTTTAATTTTAAAACATTAATATCCATATAAATAAATTCTTAAAACCATTTTTGAATCATGGAGATTAACGAGAATGATTTAGAAGAATAAATATTTAAAACATTTAAAATGATATTTTAGTTAGAGTTCATAACCAGATGAGAGACACTTGAATACAAATAATTGAGGTCATAATAAATTTATTATATCATGATAATAATGGGATTCATGATAAACTGTGTCATAGCACATTATATGCACTATGTAAAAGTGAATTGTTCTATAACAACATAAGAGTCTCAATGGAATATAAATTGGGATGAAATACCTTATAAATACCGTATCCTTAGGTTATGGATAAATAAATGAAATAATTTTTGGTGACAAATATAAATAAACTCTATATTATTGGATATTAAGTGTAAATAAATCAGAGTACATTCACACATATTCTCGAAAAATAAAACACTAATGACTTGGATGTTTAACTCATTGTTTGTAAATTTAGTTAAGATTAATCTTATAAAGTTTATATCAATGACTTGATAAATTATCAATGGAGTTATTAGGTGTATCAAAATTATATCCACGCAAATGGGAGTGGAAATTACTACATAAATAATAAATACTGATTCCACACATAATCTTGGAGGAAAATAATCAATGATGTATGCGTAAAGACCAATGAGTGGAAATTGAAATTTGAAATTTCCTTACTGATTTGGAAACTCATGAAACATACACCCCATTAATTAAGGATCACACAATGAAGTTGTAAATTCACATATATTTATGTATATTTCAAAAGGAATACAATAATGGATAGTACACACACCACACAAAAGGAAGAAATGGTAATACAATTTTTCAATGTAGTCAAATGTATATTACTTATTACATTGTGATAATAATTAGTTTATTATTCCTTTTATATCACTTATTCTCTTATGAAAAAAATTAGTTAATTATTTGAGTTCATATTAGATGTTTTATTGATGTTTGGAACATGAGTCGAAAATGAAAGTTTTATAATTACAATTTTTCCATGTGGTGAAAAGTATATTATCTAGAGAATGATATACATAATTTAGATATCATATATATATTATATATCCAATATATATAAGGTTTTATAACAGTACATAACATTTGGAGACATGAAATTAAATGCACCGTTCATGGAGACGGTAAGTCGTACGTACCCATGAACGCTACTTTCATTTCTATTTTGTATTTTAATGGAATTAAAACATATTGATACGTGGTTATATTATAATTCAAGTATAATATCATATTTAATATCATTAATTACATCCTTTATATGTCCCACATAAGGCACTAACAAGTCATATCACGTTGAGGGGGCGGTAGTCCGCACTTTCTCAAATGAAATTATCACGTTTTACCCATAATGGAAACCATAATGGAATGATATAAATGTAAAATATAGTAGCATAAAAAAGACAAAATATATATCATATATAAATATAGTATCATATTAATGGCCACCATGAGATTTTGTAGGAGGTAATTGAACAATCATCGTTTCGTGAGCTGTTAGTTTTCCATCCACAGAAACAACATGTTCTTTACCCATTAGATGGAGGTGTGTGTATGTTTAGTTAAAATAATTCTCATAAAAACATCCTAGTATATTGATGATACATGTTTTTTTATAAAATAATGGAATAAAATTTTTTTATGGGTTGGAGAAGTAAAATAAAACAAAATATGTTAAGAGAAACCATTACCTTTAATTTGGGTAACTCCCTTTTGATTGAACGGAAAAGGATTCTTTAAGTGACTTATGCATAAGGTAAGGATTTTAGGGTGTATATAGGGATATTTAGAGCTTATTTGGTCACGTTTTGGACAAGTAATGTGGCCTGAGAGCCGTGAGGAATGGGATAGAAGTGGTGTCTTTTATAAGGGAGAAGAGGGTCTCTTTAGGAATGTTTGAAAATGTTATTTTATTATAAACATATCTTATGTTTCAAAAGGTCCCAAACTAATTAAATTCATAGATAAGATGACTCATGTTAGAAATAAAATCATCCAATAAGAATTGGACTGGTTTTTTATATTTTTTTAATATTAATAATTTTATTTATTAAAATCATTTATTAATGAGGTAAATAAAGCATCATTATTGTGTCATAAATAATTTTTTTCAATTGAAGTAAAAAATAATAATAAAATAATATAATATATGAAATTTTTTATCTTTACAATTTTTATTTATAGTCTAAAATATGACTTATATAACCCCACGGAAAAATTGATATACTAAAAGATATTTGTTAATGTCATTTTTGACATTACTTTAAGGGAATGAAAATAAAGTATCATTATCATTCTTAAGTGGCTCCATGGAGTCCCAAAATCTACCCAAGTATTCCCATTGTCATACATGACTCATCCAATTTGGGTTATTAAAAGTGTTAAGGTAATTTTGTAGAATTACCATATTCATTTTACCATGAATTACCCTATTTACATTTGACTGTGGAAAATAAAAATCAAAAGTTACTATTCACCAAAAATTATTTTCGTCTTATTGAACCAAATTTTTCTTACTAATAACAACCATGTATGTCGGAGTTTCGAAATTAAATTTACAAAATATGTAAATTTCCATTTAAATGAAAAAGTTAGTTTTTTAACTACTACTATGTGGTTTTACTATTTATCAAAAAAAGAAGTTTTTCTAAAAAATTCCAAAAATTCATCCTAAGATATTTTTATTTTCCAAATTTAAAAATTATTTCAACTTTATCAAATTAAAAACATATTATTTTCATTACATAATTTAAAATTATTTCCCGCCATCAAAATAAATAGCGTGTTTTGAAGAAACAATAACAATCAAAAGACTGACACTTGTTTATGTATAATTTCAAAGTTAAATTAATTCTATTGACCAAAATTATATTAAATAGTAAGAACATAATCCAATTATACTTCCAAACCATTGAAATTTATAACTAAAAAATATAAATTATTCTGATTAAAAAAGTTGTTTTTAATTAAAATTTAGTATTTTTTTACTATTCACCAAAATATGAATGTTTTCAGAAAAACACCATAAATTTATCGAAACTAAATTTTTATGTCATGGTACTAAATATAATGTTTTTTTTGAAATTGAATATATAAAAGTGTCAAATATTGAATTTAAAAAAAAGTTCCCCATTAAATGGTGGTAATTGTTTTTTGAAAAATACATCTTTTATCTGGGAAAAATGAATTCTTTCTTATATTATCTATAAGAAACACATAATATGGATATTAAAAATATATGGAATACATATAAAATTCAAGATTCATTTGCTAGTATTCATAACTGCTTTTGAATAACTAGTTTAGTAAGTCGTCGTGTGCTCGAACTCGGTGTTGTGTGAGGTGAAAGATATTGAATTAATTTAAAGAAATAACTTTTTACCAAACCATAGGATGTTACATAATCCCCACATTTAATAAATTTTGTCCTTTAAATATATGCTCGAGATTGAAAATTTGGGTTTTGACATTACAAAATATCTTAGTTGAAATCCCACATCGAAAATGGATTAATGAGGCCTCTATTTTAAAATAAATAAATATAAGTATGAAGGTTACAAAAAATAACACATTGTAGGGTTCCATGTAGGAAAAAATGGATATAGAAGAGATAAATAATCATTAAATTCTGATGGAGAGTGATCGAGAATATTATTAAGAGAATTTTAATGATATGAAATCCATGAACTTGTGATGGGTTGAAAGGTCTTTGATTAACTTTTAGGAAATGTAAACGAACAATGTTTTTGTTTTATGTTCATTTTCATAATGCTGATGAATTTATTTATGAGATTGACTAAGAGTATAAGGATATATACTTTCTTTACATGTAGAGTTTCATCCAATAATAAATTTATACCTCAAACTCATATTTTCTCTAAATGATGAGCATTCAAGATGACTAAGATACACCTGAAGTGTTCAAATCAACTTATAGAGAATAACAAAATCCACAAAGGATGGACTATATATTTCCATTATCATTAAAAATTATATAATACCAAGATGGTTAGTACATGATCAGATGATCCACAAAATTATTATCTTGTATAGAAAGAAAAAATACTCTTAATCTCCAAAATTTAATCACACAATACCCAAACATCAACAAATACACTTCAATGAACAATTGTACATAAAATACATTAATATGTTACTAACTATGATTGAAACCATAAACTCATAATAATTTTTTTATGTAGTCTTCCACATTAAATTGTATCTCTAAATAACGTTGACTAATATTAATGTCACATACATAAAAGTAATTAACCTAATCACATATTCTCTATGATATGTTATACATTTCCAAAAATAACCCAAATCACTAAAAATATACTATAGAAACATATAATAATATCCACCATTACTCCTCATATGAGATCCATAGTATTCTATTTTTCATCTGCATATTGTGTTCCCAACAGAGCTAACGTCTTCTAATATAACATTTATCACTTAATCACCAAAATCGTTTTCCAATACTAGGGATATCCATTTGGTAATACATAAGGTCACAAATCAACTAAATAAAATCATTAAACTGAAAATAATTATTCACACAAACTAGGGACATCATGTAGTCTGGTGGTTGGAAATAAATCCCAATAGCACTCTGGTTGTGGGTTTGATTCCCACAGCTTTGTCAGACACGATGGGTTGTCACACGGTCTTCATGTTGTCCTTTTTAAAATACTATATTTTATAAAATTACCAAAATGAGATAAAATACTCAAAATAACTATAACATATGTTGACCACAAATTTTATCTCATACCTCTCATTTTCATTAGAAAATTTAAAAACGTATAATTTCCTCAAACGTAATGATCATATAAAACCAAATGGTTATTTATAACTATATCCGCAAGAGAAAATATAATTATTACTGAATTATTATTTTCACCTGAAAAACTATAGGGTCAAAAATAAAAGAGAATAGTCTTCCAAAGTAGTCCCATCAACAAAGAGCACTAATTATTTTAAACATTTTTCCATCCATTTATTTCCACATAGCTTCTACCTTGACCAATAAAAAATCCTATAGAATAGGGCATTCAATAAGATAGTAGCTAGGTCCCCTAAATTTATGGCAATTTACTGTAACTGAATTCTTGGGACCATTTTTATTTTCTTCTATAGTACTCTTCATTTTAACTAGGTAATTCATTATTTTATGTTTTTTTTCCACACGTAAAGCATTTATTTGTTCCATTGAGACACTTTCATGGGTGTCTCCCTCCACATTTCCTGCAAAATGGAAATTGAGGTTTCTTTTCTCTATGGTCTCCACAGTTGGAGCTCTTATCATTCATTGCCTTTATCTTATTTGTTACGTCCGGGAGTTGGTTAGTATATTTCTTGTTGATCATATTTTTTGGAAACTGATACATCATGAACACAATATTTTTTACACCTATCAACATTTTTTTTGTTTCTCATTTCCACCACTATTCCCACCTTGTACATCAAGCTCAATGTTACTATGAATTCATTGGAATTCAGCCATTGACTAAAACCAGAAATAATTTTGTGAGTATCAATAGTCATAAATCATTTAGTGAATATCATGACACCTTATTTTCAATTTTAAACACCTTAGTATTAACCATGGACATTTATTCTCAACATATATTAAAATACTTCTAATAGATTAGTAATGAAAATGTAAATTATCCTAAGAATATCCCCCAAGAGTGTCGTAACAAAGAGTGAATCAAGGACCATTGTGGTGTACCCGGATACCCTGAGTAAAGCATGAAACTCCTTTTTGGAGTTTTCAATCCTTGGTACATTGGTGACAAATCCACCTCATCCTGATCATATTCATACATGGATTTATTGTCTGGAAAATACACAATATCTCTCCATTACCAAAATTATCAAAGTTATTCTATACTAATCCATAATGTCTATCATATGGTAATTTGATCTAATTAGAGTTTATCTAAATCTAGTTTCCATGGTTTGTACTATACTTCCTATGATACCAACTGTAATGCCGCGACACCAGAATCCAGGCGCTGGGGCATTATTTTAATACATTGGCATGATTACAAGGAATCATGTCTCAAAGGACCGATGAGTTTAGAAGTCATGGAACGAAGATACATACATAGCTTCAACATTACAACTTGAAAATAAAAATAACACTAATTTATTCCATTAAAAAAATCCAAGCGTTTAAATTTTATTCCTACAAGTCAGTCATAACTAACTTCTTCATATCCTAGAAAAATGAAACATAAGAAAGGGGTGAGCTCAAACGCTCCATAACAGTAAACAATACTGCGGAATATAACATAAACATTATGAATGGTGAATAATTGAAAACACATTCCTTTAAAAATATTAAACATGAACACTTTATGGAAGGAATAAGTGCTAAGTAAATAATTCCATAATAAAACATAGCCATGTGTATTCTAGAAGTTGAATAACCACATGAAATATCATTAGCTAATCTCATAATGATGGAAAGAAAAATTCCGGACAACATAACCACATATTCAAGGCCTCGTTCCAAGACTACAAAATTTTTTTGTCAATGCCTTATACCAAGACACTAGTTTGTCTCATGAGACCGACTGATTCATCGAGGATCTATAGGAGACTCGACCCACCACATACTAAGTCCAATGCATTCCTCATAAGAAAAAGATGAAACATAATCTCTACATTTGTATTAAAACTAGAATACGAAATGTAAATATAATAATCACAAACCATTAATGGAAAAAAAATAGCACATCCACAGTCAAACATAATGCATTTAATACAAGATAGAAGATTTAATTTTAATTGATTAACCTCAATTGAGAATAACGAAGGATATTGACATAGATGAAATTAATCATCGAAAATATTTGAGAGAAATATCCCTCCATTTCTTGAAAACATTTCAAAGTCACATTATTTATCAAGAATACATTTTAAATAGTTTTTTTGAATCAAACTGTTCCATAAAACTTTGATACTTTTAAATTAAATTTTAATTTTAAAACATTATTGTCCATAAAAATAAATCCTAAAAACCATTTTTGAAACATGGACATTAACGAGAATGATTTAGAAGAATAAATATTTAAAACATTTAAAATTATATTTTAGTTATAGCTCATAACCAAATGAGAGACAATTGAATAAAAAAATCGAGGTAATCAAAACATTATAATATCATGATAGTAAAGGGTTTCGTGGTATACTTTTTCAATGTATATTATATTCACCATATAAAAGTGAAGTGTCGTATAACAAAAAATAAGTTTCAATGGAATGTAAATTGAGATGAAATCCCTTATAAAGACTGTATCCTTTGGTTAAGGATAAATCAACGACATAATTATGTGTGAAAAATATAAATACACTCTATATGATTTTATATTAATTGTAAACTAATTAGAGTACATTCAAACATATTCATGAAAAAAACAACACTGATGACTTGGATGTTTAACATAATGAATGGAAATAGAGTGTAGATTACTCTTATCAAGTTCATATCAATGAATAGAGAAATAATCAATGGATTGATTATGTTTTTAAAAAGTATAGCAACACAAAGGGGAGTAAAAATTAATAAATAAATAATAGATAGTGAATCCACACATAATCTTGGAGTAAAATAATCCATGAAGAACGCACAAAGCCCAGTGAGTGGAAATTGAAATTTGAGATTTCATTATAGATTTGGTAACTCATGAAACATACACCCCGTGAAAGGAGAATCATACAAAGAATTTGTAAATACTCATAGATTAAAGTATATTACACAAGAAATACAATAATGGCTATTAAATACAACACACAAAAGGAAATAGTGGAAATACAGTGTGAATCATGCGGGAATAATAAGTGAGATGAAATCCCCATACCACATTGTAATCAATCGAGTCGTATGACCAAAAGTTAATAACCACCAAATAATTCGTAGATTACCATGAATATAAATAGAATCAAGATAATAAATATCAAATGGAAGTATACAATTTCCCACAAGCAACAAATAAGTGGAAAACAATGGAAATCTCCAATAATTTAAAGTTAGATAAGAATCCCCTTACCTCAAGTATGACTTGTCTTGTAGGTTCCTTGTTCTTCTTGAATAATAAACATAAGTTAATTTATAAATTATTAATAAAAATTTTCAAATTAATTATTCCTATTATATCACTTATTACCTTGTGATAAAAATTAGTAAATTATTTGAGTTAATATTTGATATTTTATCGATGTTCAGAACATGAGTAAAAAATGAACTTGTTATAATTACAATTTTTCCATGTGGTTAAAATTAAAATATCTCAAAAATGACATAAATGATTCATTTATCATATATATATTATATATCTGGTATATAAATGTATTTTTAATAGCACATAAATTTTTTAGATATGAAATGAAATGTACCATTCAAGGAGATAGTTAGTCGTACGTACGCATGAACGATACATTCATTTCTGTTTTGTATTTTAATGGAATTAAAACATAATGAAACATATTAATATTTTTATTCCAGTACTATATCATATATAATATAATTAATACAATCATGTATGCATCCCACATAAGGCATTAATGAGTCATATCACATTGAGGGGGCGGTATTCCGCACTTCCTCAAATGAAATTATCACGTTTTACCCATAATGGAAACCATGAAGGAATGATATAAATGGAAAATAAAGAAGCATAAAGAAAACATATACATATTATATATCATATATAAATATAGTTCCATCATAATGACCACCAAGAGAGGCAGTAGTAGATAATTGAACAATCATCCTTTTGTGAGACGTTAGTTTTCCATAAAAAAACAATATGTTCTTTACCCTTTATATAGAGGTTTGTGTAAGTGTAGTTAAAATAAATCTCATAAAAACGTCCCAGTATATTTAGGATACTTGTTTTGTTGTAAAATAATGGAATGATTATATTTTATGGGTTGGAGAAGTAATATAATAGAAAAGATGTTAAGAAAAACCATGACCTTTAATTTTTGGGTAACTCCCTTTGGTTTGAACCAAATGAACTTCTTTAAGAATATTCTGCCTAAATTAAGGCTTCTTGGTGAAATAGGGGGATCTTAAGAAATTATTTGGGCAGGGGTTGGAGAAGAGAGGGGGCTTTTGAGGTGTGAGGAATGGGTCAGAAGTGGTTTCCTTTTATAAGGGAGATGATGAGCTCTTTAGAAATGTTTGAAGATGTTATTTTATTATAAAGTAATTTTCGGATTCAAAAGGTCAAAAAATCATTAAATTCGAAGATAAATTAACTCACATTAGAAATAGAATCATCAAATAAGAATTATACTGGTTTTGGATATTGTTTTAATATTAATAATCTTATTTATATAAATCATTTATTAATGAGGTAAATAATACATCATTTTTGTGTCATAAATAATTAAATTTATTTGATTTTTAAAAATTATAAAAAAATACCATAATGTAGGAAATAATATTATCTGTCTAATTATTATTTATTGTCTAAAATATGACTTATATAACCCCATGTAAAAATTTATATACTAGAAGATAGTTGTTATTATCATTTTTGCATTTACTTTAAGTTAATTAAAATAATGTGTCATTATCATTGTTATGTTGCTTGATGGGGTCCCAAAATCTACCCAAGGATGTACATGGTCGGAAATTACTCATTTAATAAGATTAGGACAAGTGTTATGTTAATTTTGTATTATTTCAATATTCTTTTTACCTTAAATTACCCTATTTTTCTTTAACTATTGTAAATAAAAGTCAAAAGTTATACTTCACCAAATATTATTTTAATTTTATTGAACTACGTTATACATACTAATTACAACCATTTATTCCAAATTTTCTAAATTCAATTCACAAATGTGGTACAATTTCATTTAAATGAAAACGTTAGTTTTTTAACTAATACTAAGTGGTTTTACTATTCATCCAAATTTGATGTTTTTCAGAAAAATACAAAAAAGAATCTAAAGCTATATTTTATATTTCAATTTCAAAAATGATTTATATTTTACTAAATTCTAAACATATATTTTTCCTTAATTAATTTAACATTAATTCTTGTTGTCAAAACAAATAGCATGTTTTGAAGAAACAATAACTATCAAAAGATTGACACTTGTTTATATATAATTACAAAGTAAAAGTAATTAGAATGATAAACATAGGATTAAATTGAAAAATTATATTCAAATTATACTTCCAAACCATTCAAATGTTTAATTGAACACTAAAATATTTTGATTAAAAAATATGTTTTAAATTAAAATTTAATATTTTTTCACTATTCACCCAAATATGAATGTTATCAAAAAACACCAAAAAGTTGTCGAAACTAAAATTTAATTTCTTGATTCTAAATAATAAGTCTATTTTTAAAATTGAATATATAAAAGTGTCAAAAGTTAGATTCCAAAAATGTTCACCAATAAAATGTGGTAAAATGGGATTTTTTGAACAATACATCCATTATCCGAAAAAATGAATTTGTTCTTATATTATGTCTAAAAAAACATAATATAGATTTCAAAATTATAAGAAATATATATAAAATTAAAATTCCAGTTAATACTTTTCATAACATATTTTGAACAGCTAGTTTGGTAAGTCGTCGTGCGCTTGAACACGGTGTTGTGTGAGGTGCCAGATATTTAATTACATGTAAGTGATAACGTACTATGAAACCTCGGGGTGTTAAAGAGGACATTTTGATTAGTGAATCCTTATTATATATCTCTTCTTCATGTGATCTGTGATTGTAATTTATCCCATATATATATATATATTAAACAATCAGTGATAATCCCAATCATATGGCCTAATAGGAGCCAGAATAGAATACTCATTATCTCCCTTATCTAATTTCCATCCCAGGAGGTTTACTCTTTCTGGGTAGGGGCCCTAAAAACCTATAATTTTCTTATCATTCTATTTGAATTTTAGCAAAAATGGGTGTATGAAGGTAGTTTTATTCTTGAGATATATCTTCTCTCTATCATCGTTTGATCCCACTTAAAAATGGTTGAGTTTGGATGTGATTTATAGAGATTAAATTTATTATATTACTATTTCTTCCTATATTAAACCCCTTGTAATATTTTTATTTAGGGGTATTTGACTAATTTCCCTATTTTGAATCCCCTAATTCATGCTGGAATAATCCGATAATGATATTAATTCTTGTGTGATGTATATCACATGCCCAAAAGGTTGATCATGCACCCTCAAAGGTAGTTTTAATACTTTTATGATGCACAAAATATTAAAACATTACTTTCATTATTATATTTATATAACTAATTATTAATTAATGTAATTAATTATTTCTATGTTTTCTTCTCAGATGAATTATAATTTCATTATTTGATATTGGATGAGTCTTGTATTGGAAAATTGGAGGAGGTATGGAGCTTCTATAGTGTGTTCACTCCAATATGGTGGTAGTTGGAAATTTTAATATAAGGTTATATGATTTATTATTCTTTAATGGGTGTTGTGAAAATGATTCCATGGATTTGAACCATGAATAGGGGTTGAGAATTTCCATGTGAAAGATATTCTACTATGTTGTACATTCAATTCATGGGAGGTGCACTATTTTTTCACTAGTTTAATTTGGAAATGTTTGTAAACATGTAAAAAAGGATGATTTTGCTGGCATAGTTTTTGAGGGAACTCAAAACTATATTAGAGTGAGAGGTAAAACATGGGTTTCCAATGATATTTTCTAAGATATTGAAGGCCATTCCAAAATTTATTTTCCATCCTTAGATGAGGGAGATAGTCATATGTCACATTCAAGATTAATGGTCAAATCAAGAGTGTAGATCACGATTTTGTTATGAGTATTTGTTGGATTAGTCCAATGATGCTAGTAAATGTGTTCATAAAGGGATTTTCATATAGTTGGAAGGTTTTGATAAGTATCATAGGTGATTCTATATATGACCCAGGTGAGTTTTTGAGAATTTTATGGGACTTGTTTTAATGCACCTAGGGGTTAGATAATAAAATTAGGACTTACATTTGTAGTACGATCGAGATATGTGAGGGGTTTGATGAGGTTTTATTAGGTTATGTTTTCATAGTTGGAGGGGACTATACCATGTAATATTAATAATGTGTGAAAACCATGAAACGATGTCAATGACTATAGATATGGATGAGTTTTAAAGATCTGAGTGGATCCCCATAATGGAAAGAGGAGAATGAAGATATGATTATCATGTTAAAATTTGGATATGAGGGATGTTTGATATAATTGGTTCTGATTAGGTGTATATATATTGGGTGATGTTCTATTGGGCATCAATGTGTAGATTTAAAACTAGTAATTGATGCATGGTCAATTAAAAGGATACAAAATCATATGTAAAATATGGTTCTTATGAACATTCCATTCCATTCGTATGATAGTGTGGGGATGATCACCTTGAGAGATATGTGATCATAATAAACCAAATGTATATACCATGGTTAGAATTTAAAGGTTTGTGGTGTAATTTTAGGCCACAAGAGATAGTTTAAATGGTTATGATGTGATGTGTTACATAGATTATATAAACCCAAATGAGTAATATGGTAGTGGTTCACAGTCATAGATGTTGTTTCACAAAGATTTATTTGGTACATGCTTGATTACGAGTTCCATATCATGATGTGATTACTAAATTCTGGTGTGGGGTTGGTCTATGTAAAATTGTGAGTCTAGTATCCTTATTGGAAAATCATGATTTTATGTTCCAGGAGTCATGGTTTAGTGTCTAAAAAAAGAATCAAATGCACTAATATAAGGAAATTATTTTCATCGTACATAAAAATATATGATGGATTATACTAAGGCAATATGGTGAGATAATAATAGGTTTTATTTATCACACTATAGATTTTAACCCTGCTATGTGTGTATAAAATATATTTTGTTTCATGTTTTCTATAATACATATAGTGTATTTGGTAGTAGAATCCCTCCAATTTCATGGAGACACTATTATTGAGTCTATTTTATGCAATTAACCCAATTTATGTATTTAATTTTTACTTATTTATTTTCCTATTAAATCAACCTATTTTAGTATAATTTAGTATTTATACAAGTACGCTTAAAAAATAATTTTCTAATAAAAATTTATTTTATAGATTAATGAAAACCCAAAATATGGTGTTTTATGTTTTTGTAATGAAATTTTTTTATGACTCATATTTATGTTCATAGTCACAGTTATGATTTATAATATCCATCATTGCTAGTAAATATCTAATTGGGTAGTGGGAGGATTTTAGGATTCCTTAAAAAACATATTTCTTGTGTAATGATGGTTTTATAGTAGATTAGGGCCTAAAAATTATAATTATCGATTTTTAATTTGACTTACTATATGGGGAGATAGTATAAGGGTTTTCTAAAAAAGATTCATATATCGATATAGACATTGTTTTTATGAGTCGTAGTTATGTTTTTGGTTGGACGTCCTTGACGTTGATGGTATGAAATTTCATTTTTCTTCTTCTCTTTTTGAATATTTTAATCAAATATGTTTTTTTATAAAACAGATTGTATTAATTTATTTTCCCTTAATCTGTCTCTATTGGGCCTATGTGCAGGAAATATATTTATCATGTATTATTTAGATGAGATGGGTAAGTATGTATATTTTTGTTTCTTGGCATTAGGGATTATATGATCAATGTTTCAATAACCACTTATATAGTTTTCCCTTACTAATTGATTATAGAAGTAGACACTATTAAACCAAGGTATTTATATTTGATTTTATGTTATTTGGATCCTATCTCATTATATTAATCAATGGTATCTATACATTCACTCAATGAATGTCTGGTTTAGTGACAAAAAATTGGTTGATATATGTTTTGAATTCCTGTGGAATAATTTCAGTATATTCATGCATTGAATTGAGGATAAAATGGGGATACATAAAGTTTCAACAACGGTATATATAAATTTTTTAAAATTATCTTCTTGGTATCAATTTTCAAAAATAAATTGGTTAATAGAATGTATAACCTATGTTTTTTTGGAATGACATTTATAATTACGTCTATTTTTTATGAATAGATTTTTTTAGGGTAGGCTTTGTTGTATGAATATATTTTTAATCGTGGATAGTATTTTATGTGTAATTTTTTATGAATTTGAATAAACACATGAATTTGGGATAACACATATGTGGATGGGTTTTATGTTTCATGCCTCTATATATTCCAGATGGATTAGGATCATGGGAACCAACTATGTGGAATCATATAGGTCTGTGAACTAACATGAAACAATGAAAGAATAGTGTTGTAGGAACACGTTCCTAACTTAAGTGTGATGTGACGCATGTTATCCTGATCAAGGTGTGTGATAATGTTTTGTGTAAGTTTGTACTCATTTTATTTAGTTGATTTTGTGTTATATTTTGGGAGATATCCACTGAGATGCTTGTTCAATTATTACTCAACCTAAATAAGAGAGTAAGTGTTTTTGTGTAGTATTAAGGAAAATATACCATACATGTCTGTATTTATGCACTGGGTTTTGAGAATTGAATGTTGTGGTTTGGATTATTGAATGGGTCCTTTGGTGGTCTGTTGAGAATATTATAGGTTGTGGATGAACATGATATGTGATACAAATGTAGTATAGTTTTTCAAATGTGATATATCAAAGTATATAAGTGTATAATCCTTATCATGTGTTAACTTGATGGGTGAATGTTTTTTGGGACCCTTTTGGGTTCGTTCTTGATGATAGGTTTAAGGTAAGACAATCATTGGGTACAAAAAACTTCTCTATTAAAGTATTTGATCTTTATTGTATGTGTATTTTTTACAATGACAGTGTTGTTCCTAGTGATTCAAGAATGGGAGGTGGTTGATGTTATACCCCAAGATTTTATTATAAATTTATTTTATAAATTAATATATATTCATTGTTATATTTATTTTCATGAAAAAATAATTTTAAATGAAATTTAAATAACAATTGAAATAGTTTTATTTAAAAATTATATCAATTTTGAATTTAGAAAATAAATATTAGCTCTGCATAAAATTTATAAATTTATATGAAAATAATAATTTTTTAATGAATAATGAGAAATGATTATTTAATATAAAAATGTTATTTCATTTTGATGAAAATTACTATAATTCATTGAATTTTAAATTTCAATTATAAAAGAAATTATTTAAATACAATAAAATAATTATCTATATAAGATTAAAAGTTACACCTGATTTTAATATATTTTCATTTTTCAACATAAAAACAGATTTTTTCCCAATATATTTTTTTATTTTGATTTAGGAGTAAATATAAAAATTAATTTATGAAATTTATTGTAATTTAATAATATGAAATATAAATAAATTTCTTTTTCAATTTCTATTTTATCCAATGATGATTTTATTTATATTTTTCTAATGATGTTAAATTTATTTGAATATTGAAATGTAATGTTATTATGCTATATTGTAACTTTTATGATATCAACAATACATAAATTTGATACAAAATGTATTAAACATATGTATACAACAATATATGATAATATAATATATTAATATATATATATATATATATTATAAAAAATGGTTCAAATCTTATAAATTATAATTTATTTCATTTCAAATATAGAAAAAAAATTTATTGTCGACAAAGTTCTTCCACAGTACTTAAAATATTAAAATTTGATTCCAAAAAATTATATTTCATAAGGAAAAAGTTTTTCCCAAATATGGTAAATATCTATGTATTATTATTGATGATTTTTTTGTGTAGATGACAATTATGTATTTAGATAACATGTTACTTATCTAAATTGTAGTTTAATTCTTTCACAAGGCTATTAAAAAAAATGACATATTAAATAATATTTACAAACATATATGTGATTTAATATACCTATTTAATGAATATATATATTTATCATGAACATAATTTTTTTATATTGGTGAATTTAACATATTATTAATTTTTTATGATGAAATAATTATATTGGTTTCTTAGGTAGTGCTTACAATATACATGTGCAAGCTGTAGATAAATAATGTTAAATTATTTTAAAAACAATACAAATAATTTATTTTTTTGAATAATGGTGAAAAAACACTTGATAGTAAATAAAAATTTATTTTTGACGGTTAATATTAATATATTCTAAATTTTCCATTATCTTGATGTCTTTAAGTCCAAATTTAGTGAATAGTGTCAAAATGACATTGATGATATTTTAAAAATAATAATTTATTATAATTTATTTAAAAATAGAAACAAGTGGAATGAGTATATGTATGATATTACATGGTCTAAAATTTATTCACTTCTCCTTTTATGAGAACATTTTTCCCATTAATGTACAATTAAAACCCATAATGATTGAAAAACTCTTTTCTAAAGTTAAGGTCAAATTATTTTAACAAAGATATCATACTAAATGTTAGGGTTTAAAATGTAAATAAAAGTTATGATTATTTTACTTGATGATGGAATTTCAACCATATCCAATCCAATATTATAAATTTTGGAAACACTATTCACCATAAACATAAAAAAATTATTATGTTTATGTTCTTTTTTAATACCATGTCTGCCCTTCAATTCACCATAAAAAGGAACTATGTATCCTTTCTTATATGCACCACATAGGTAGACATAGATTGAACAAAATTTAAAAAATAAAAATGTTATAAATTTTCTGGAAGACCTGGTCTTGCAAAAATACCATCCACATCTCCATTAATATGAAATCAAAAACGATCTCTTTCAATGTAGAGGTAATCGTCCTCATAGAATGAATTTCATTTTTATTATTATTTTGACACCATAATTATATCCTAAGAATATTAATAAAATTACACTATTATCTATAATATATTTATATTTTAATATATACCCTTCAAAATATTTTACCGTTTCTTTCTCTATCAAATTTAAATCAAAATCATCACACATCTGTTTGAAAAAAATCCACCTCACAAAACAGATGTGAATTATTTTCTTAAACTATATCACATGGATGGTTATAATGCATTATGTAAGAAATATATATGATAAATATGATGTAATTATAAATTTATATGTATAATATATCATCTAATTAATTATCCACCAACTTATTAAAAAATGATAATGTTAGTTGTGCGTACATACATTTTACCATCTCTATGTCATGATGTGATTCATTTTTTAGGTGTATTTCACATGGATGATTTTTAATAACTATGTATTCAAAATGTAAAATTCATATATCATTATTAACTTTATAGATATTTTACAACTATGATCATGGTAAAAGGACCACAACTTCTAATTTCAACCATACATGAAAATGATATCATTATCACTCTAAACAACAATAACAATAAATAATTTTTAACAAATGGGAGATTAGATATTATAAATAGAAAATAGTTAATATTATGTATCATTATAGGGATATATAATTCAATAATAATAAAAATATAAATTCATTAAATGGGATTCTACAAGAACATATGTGGAACATCGAACTTAATGTAAAGGATTGCTTGTAAATTTCCACTCCATTGAGACATATTAGGTATTATACACCAATTTAAATTTATGTTGTATAAATTTTCCATTTCATGTATTTAAAAAAAATATATATTTACTCAGGATTACATTTTCATGGGATAAATATTTAAATGTTAACCATGGTGTGAAAATTAAATTTATAATCACATTTTTTGGGATTGCATGTATTTTGATTGAAGGAATCTTGTGAAAAATACATCATAAAATATATTCATTTTCACATACTGTATGTATTTTATAGTTTCATTTTTGTAAATATTTCCACTCATTTTAACTTTAATAAATAAATTAAATATCTAAAAGGAATATAGCTCTTATTTCACATTATGATTTTGATATTTTTCATCCATGTCCATATTTTTTTAATTTTTTTACAACCTTATTTTTTAACTCAAATTATTTATTAAGGATATTTTATAATATCCATGACATGTTATTATGTTTAAAATGAATATTTATAATGATTTTTAAAGGATTATGTATTTACATTTTTTATAAAAATTAAAAAACAAATTAACGTATATAACTTTATAGAACAGTCCCACTTCCGTAAATATTTTTTTTGTTATTTAGCTTAATAGAAATCTAGTCAATGGATATATAAATAATAAAATCCATTGAATATATATTTTAATATTTCTCATAAAATTTCATCTTTTCTCTAATATATTTTTTTTACTAAAAAAATATACTTTTCTAGTGAATTTATGGTCACCTCTCATCACTTGATTATTTTTGTGTTCATTAACATTCTCTGGATACACTAACATTCTTGTGAAAATTCTATTTGGTATTACATTCCTCTTAAATATCCATAATCATTCTTTCTTGGAGGTGAATATTTCTTTAACAATATACCATATCTATAATTATATCTATTCTATACTCAATACATATATTAATTAATAATGTATCTGCATTAGGATTTAATTGATCATTCAATATATGAGGAAACTATTTAAAAGTCAATCTTCAGTGTTTCCATCTAATATAAATAAACTTTATGAATCAACATGACTCATGAGATACACCAGTTATTCAACCATATTAAATGGGTTTTGGTTCGTACATACCCATGAATTACAGTATCTTGGAACCAGGAATTGATTTTAAAGATATCATGATGTATGAGAACATGGAATCCTATTTTAGTCATTTCATTAATTGTGAATTTAGTTTTTAATATTAATTATATTACTACATTTTTTAAATCCATTGAATCATTTCATTCTCAATATATTTTTTAAATAGAATGTGTTTTTAGTAATTTAATTAACAATATTTTTATTACATAATTATTCATGATATATTCTAATATATGTAATGCATTATTGGAATATGGGAACAAGAATTTTTCTTCAATATTTCTCTAAAAATTAATATATATATTAGGAATGATGTCAATGAGGTGATAATGATTATTATGGTATTTTGTATTTAAATTTATAATTTCAAATGGGAATAATGTATGCATTTGTTTCCATAATCATACTAAACTAATCAATCCATTGTGATGTGATCTCTTTTATAATATGTCATTGTAATAAAGTATATAATATATTTGGATTAATGGAGTTTTGGTTGTATCAATTTATATTAGATAAACGTTTGAAAAAAATTGGAAATTATATATTAAAATAACAAGGATAACATTAGAATTGAGATAATCTAAAATAGTAATGGATGTAAAGACTCTATTTTTCCATTAATATTTTTAAATATATTAATAAATATTTATAGAGTGAGGTGATGTGACGGTATGGTATTTTAAGACCCTGTGATCCCAAAATTAATTTTATAAAATTGTAAAAAATAATTTATATCAATTGTGCTTAGCTTAATAAAAATAATTGAATATGTCCCAAATAGTGTTTGGAATTAATATTCTATTACTATTGTTAAATAAAAAACACGGGGATTGCTCTAGGTGTGACCTAATGTTGTTAGTATATGGATATTTGACTTAATCATACATTGGTGAGCACGTTTAGTGAAATAATTAATTAATTTATTAAAATTATTCATTTAATAAAAAAACAGATTTCCCTCTACAAATACCCTATTATGGAAAATAGATAGGGTTATCTACATAAGAGTAGGATTGTTGAGATGAAGTTTCATCATGCTTCAATGGTGTATTGAGATTGGGTGACACCCAGTGTTTGGATCAAGGTAAATTGAAAGGAAGTGGACAAAATAGATCATACTCATTTCTACTAAACATATTATTCACCAATACTTTTTTCAATTTTTAGTTATGGATCATCAATTGTGTTTTACACCCTTTATTAAAATATTATATATATTTTTAACAATTATTATTTTCTCTAATTAATCCTTTAGAGAAGCTAATTTAAAGAATTAAATTATTGATTCAATTTTTTGATGATTATATCATGTTTCTCATCCTGAATATATGTGATCAGTTGTTGTTGGTTAAGAACACATGGCTAATAATTGAGGTTTCTTTGTTTTTTTCGTCACCCTCAAATTTTCATTAGGTTCTTCATCATTTAGATATAGGGGCATTGTTCAACATTTCCAAGTGGGTCCAAGAATGATCAGACCCCATATTTATATTTTTTGAATTTAAAAATTTCAAGATCAATGGTTTATGAATATATTGGGATGGAATTTGGGAGATACATTACGGATATCAGATCTGGAGTAGTGATTGGTAAAACTAGGTGCATCAGAATGTACATTGGTTCTTTGTGCGATAAAACAATTTCTCATTTCCAACCACTTGAGGGAAGGAATAATCCAATAAAGGATATGTTATTCTTTTTTGGGTGGTCAAATAGCAGATTCAATGGTGGGAGTGGTGGATCATGAAGGGACATAGAATATCAATCGTTATATGAAATTTTTGAATAAATTTTGACTATTAGGATGAAAAAATATTGTGTAGTCCCTTGACTATGGAATCTATGGGTTTGGGTGGAGATAAGTGTCAGATGTTGTGTGTGACACTGACACACAATGTGACACGGTATTGGTGTCTTGGCATATACTTCGGTAGTACATGAGCTTGACCATGGCTAGACACACATACACAACCCAATCATATGTTCTTGGACATTTCCAGGTATCTAGGGTGGTACAGATCATTTTCGATGGATAAATACCTGTGAAATTATTGAGGTATATAAAAATTTATAGGATCACAGAGCTTAGGCATGTCCAATTAAAACACTCTTTGTAGTACGGATAATTTAAATGTAGCACTACATAGAAAATGAGTTGTATGCTAGTATGGACATAGGAAAAAGTCCAGGTGAGGTCACATACCCTCTGACCCATGAAACATGTCGTATATTGTTCCCATAAACATCTATCTCTTATATCTACCTCATTTTCACTCATATTTGGGCATGCGAGTATCCCATCCTGAGATTTTTTTTCTATGTATTATGTGATGGTGAACATCATATTGACTTTTTAGATAAAATATGATATTTTATAAGCATGAGTATTCATTAGTAGATTCATTATGAAGAATAGGTCATGGGTCCCCTGCCTATTTAGTGTCACCCCTTAATTGGAAAAATTTTAACTCCTCTACCAATTGAGTGGTACACCCAAGAAGACTACAGATTATGTACTTTAACTATTTCATGGAACCTCCCAAATAGACTAGGTTTTTGTTCCTATACCTATTGAGAGGTACATTCCTAACAAACTAGGGAATGGGTCCTCTACTAATTGATTGGAACCCCACTAACTTATGAGGGTGTGGCCCCTAAAACTATTGAGTGGATCCCCACTAACAGACTTGGGTGTGGGTCCTATACTTATTTACTAGTTTCTCCTAATGAACTATGGTATCAATCCTCCACCTACTGAGTGGAATCTCCTAAAAGACTAGGGTATGGGTCCTCTTCCAATTTTTTGGAACCCCCTAACTCCCTCATACTTGGGTTCTACATCTATCTACTACGTTTTATTCCATATACTAAAATATTTTTGGTCCAATTATTTTATATTTTACCCCTAAACTATGTGGAATAGAGTTGAGGTTTGGTTCTTCGATATTATTTATCATTTGTACAAACACATTAGATTTACAAAATTGATGGTGGGATTTTTGAATTTTAGGGAGTCTCACAGACATGGGATAGGTTTTTGGATGGTGATCTTATTTCTCTCTCATCTATGATTCCATTATTAGAACATATATATGTTATTTGTTTTTTTTCTCTTGATTTAGGATGACATGAAAACCTATTTCATGTATTATATTTCTCCCTCTTCTGTTTCTAAAGCATGATACTGGGTTTGTATATACCCACCCCTGCATAGTATTTCCCAAAAATATAATTACTTATCCAGATGAAGGAATGTTCTGTGGTGGAATTGGAGGATCATAAAGATACATGGGTAAATTTTACCTAATACGGTGATTTGGGATTAGATGTCTTGAGTTAGGTTTGTTCAGCATTTCATTTAAATTTATTATCATGTTGGGACACATTTTCTTTTTTGGAATTTATTTTGACCTTTTCATTTTGGTTTACTCTATAACTCTATTTTTAATTCCCATGAGATTATTACATGTATAGTTTTTAACCTAAATGTTTCGTTCCCTTATAATTGTTCATATTCATTTCTTCAGGGAGATGGTAGGGTTCATTCAAAAAGGCACATTAGTTAAAGGATTCACCTTTTATATATCAATTCTTGGTTTTTTTCAACAGGCCTTGGAAAATGGAGTAAAACACAGGGTTGTGACAGCTTGGTCATCCAATAGCTAGGTGGGTCCTGGTGGGTTAGGTCGTTATAGTTCGGTATCAGAGCTAGTTTAACAATAGGATAGAATTTTTGAGTATTCATTTTTTGAGGTTTGTTTTGGAATTGAGTTCAATATTGTTAATGTGTTTTGATGGTGGATCTCAGACCAGGTAACCCAGTGCTAGTGTGGTAGGTGACATTTCCAATCACCCGAACACATACTAACTAATTTTTGACTCTTTATATTGATTCATTAGTTTGAGTGAATGTTGGTGCATGCTACATATAAGATAGATCCCTTTTACTATCCTTCAAAATTCATCTACTCAAATATATATATATATATATCCTCATCTTACCATGTTTTTTCATAACTATTTTTCGGATGCCTCTATAGGGATTTGTATCCATGTTACCGATTCAGGATTGTGATTATGATATGATAAGTTATTGAGCCTCAGTTTCAGGGCCATCTGACAAGATCATTCCTCTATATATGTAGGTAGTAGATCCCCAACATATCAAGCATCATATAATTCCAACAGAGTTGGATTAGGATGTGTGTGGGTATAGGAAAACCCAGGATTTCAAGCTCCAGAGGCCACAAAGTATCTGTAGTGAACATGATCCCCAGGTAGTGGATGATTTGTGTGAGTCAGTTATCTGCATTTTTAGACATCTGTGGAAGGAGAATAATATGATGGTGCACTAAGAGGTAGTACCTTATCTTGATGAGCTGTAAACTTGTGTAATCTAGACATGTAGACATATGACGAGTTAACAATAACATGGTATTACTTACATCATATATTTTATGGGGATAACTACCGCTTATTCATGTGATCACTTTTAATTCATTATTTTTTATATTATATTAGTGATGAATGATAGATTCTTAGTATTCAATGAGGTCCACTAACTTTACATGGTACTCCCTCAGCATGATTTAGGATGGTTACTTCTTGTAGTGGATGTTTGTGTTGGGTATCATAAGTAAAAATTATGCTAGTGTGAAATGCCTATATATTCGCACTTATGATAGAGCATTCGATTTGTAGCTGGTGATTGAGATATTCCTATTGGAGGGAATCCATTATGTTGGAGTGGGTCATGGATTTAAAGGGCCTAATTCATATGTAAAAACTGTCAGGAGCTATTTTACATGTTTTTGGAATATGAGACATCATCATGGATAGACTCTAGAAAGTGGTCATGAAACACAGTCACTCTGAAAAGGACCTGGGTCGAATAGAGAGGTGTAATTCTATCCATTTTATGGGTGTTGTGACATGCCACATGATTTTATGACTCGACAAGTTTAGGAGGGAGGAAAAATAGCAGATGAACCACACTGATAGAGGTGGCATCGTGATCATTGATCTCATAAGTGATTCCAAGAATTCCCCCAATGAGGAGGAGCTAAAAGAGAAATATGATGATCTCTCATAGGGTAAGAAGGTAGTTATGGACGATGTTATCAGTTTCTTCCACCACCTCCACTAAGAGACACCCAAAATGATCAGGGAGCTGGTGGTTTGGGCCTTATGTAGCTATAGGATATGGAGGCCTACATCCTAAAATTTCATCATATTAATAGAGACTCAATCTATAGTTATTATGCTCTTTATTCAATACTATTAGAAATATTTGTTTGTTATTTTGTTATCTCCTCACTCCTAGTGTGATAGTTTGATCCCCTAGTTGAGACATTACTTCAGAAGCTTTGGCTTTAGGTTACTGCAGGTAATTTTTTTATTGATATTTCATATATGCCAAAATTCTAACAGAAAACTTTTTGGAGAGTGTTTCTCATAGAACAACATTTTCATTATTTAGATACCTTATTATATAATCCTAGGTGTGGACTTGATTACCATTGTCTATTTCCGGGTCAACTATGACCACCAATGATTCATATGTATTTGGATAGATATGATGATATTATCATTTTTGGGTGAGAGGGTCTTATTATTGAGCAAGTGGGTCTCGTGAGAAAAAATATGTAACAAATCACCAATCAGTTTGTGGTTTTATCTTTGAGCACATTGGGATATTTAGGGATCTAGGTTTTTTAGTCATGTTGGATTTTATGGAATCCTTATGTAGGGAAATTTTGGGACTACCTATGTGGAGGGACATGTAGTTTTGAATCTACATGCACACCTAGAATAATATAACATATTCTAAAACATATATTTTTTCCCATCAGAGTCTGAGTTACGAGGATGAAGTTTGATAATCTTTGAGAAAAGGGTTTTATAAGACCTTGTGTGTCCCCCTAGAAAAATCATATTTTGAAAATAAAAAAGGAGGACTGGAGATTTCATTTTTTTATAAATTATCAACCCCAAAACCACCAGACAAAAAAAGAAAATGCACCCCTTTTAGATTATTGATGACATATATGATCTTTTTTGGGGATCTATATGGTTCTTGATTATCAATATTTTCAATGGATAAATATGATTTCCCAAACCCAGATTCCACTTAATAGGTTCCTTGAAATTGGTGGGCCATATATCCCTACGCCCATCTTCCAAAATGCCAAAGGCTTCTAACTAGCAGCGAGGGCCTTGGCCATGTCTACGAGGACACTATTCCCCCATTACCAAAGTATAGAAAAGAAGATAAATACAGAAGTAAATAAAAGTTTAAAATTAGGTAAACAATGGAGTCATAATAAATATATAAATATCCAAGGATTAAAAAACTAAAATAAGTAGAATATCGTTTGAGGATATTTTATGTCACAAGAAAAATGGAAAACATAGATAAAATATATCATTCATAATATTTTCCAATAAAGTTTAAATGAAAAAAATACTATCCAAAGAATCCCGAGATCATGTTCAGTAATATTTTATAAAGCACCATCCTAAACAACAAGAAATCATGTTTTAGATGCTAAATTCATCCCTTTAAAAACACATGCATCCATGTAATCTAGCTCGGGTACCAAAAAACACTCATAGAGGGTGTGAGATAAAACTCAATTGGCCACCATAAATGGTTTCTATAACATTTGACCCATGTAATGGAAATATAGTAGTGTCAAATCATGCATTTATAAATTAAACCAGTGCAATATAACTATATACCCCAGTACCTACTTCATCCATCTTCTGTTGTCTGATCATGTAACCATCATTGTAGAATTTTTACAAATTTATTAATAAGTCTCATGTTAGAAATATTGAGGGTTCCGAGACATAAGAAAGAAACTTTTTATGATATTTCATAATGATTTTACATGTTATTAACCAATGAAACATATACCTAAATGGACACAAATTTAGTAATGAATATAGCTTCTCTTAGGGCATGAGTATAATCCAAGGAGCATAGTAAATGTAATTCCACAATAGGACACCTAACCATTCCTAGGAGTTCGTCCATGGTAAAATCGGAAAAATCAATAACTAGGCCTAATGGGTTGTCACCATGGAACCTACTTGTAAATTATGGATATAAGGATTGTATCCATTGATTCATGTAATAAAATTGAAGGGATCCTACAGTTTATACCAGAAATCCATTATTAAACAATGATCATCATCCTGGTGGGCCTCGACCAATGCAAGTTGCATCCTTCAACGAGAATGGGGTTCCCGAGTCCTCAAGGCATTCCCTATGGAATCCATGGTGAGTTAGGGTCATGCCACTCATTTAATTAATTAGGTCATAAACTATATATTAATGTTCTATCCATTACCATTCATTAGTTATAGAAATATAATTGATGATGAAACCATTTAATCAAGTCTTATTTAATTAATAAGTCCATTTGGTTCAATCCATACATTTCATTAGTGTGACAATGGAATGTATCATTAAACCATTCATTTAATATTTTTATGTAATATTCAATAAACAAGGTTGACATTAAAACCTTAAATTAACAATTTAAGTGGTTCTGCAAACACGAAATCTTTTATTCAATTACATTTAATATGGTCAAGTTATATAATTATTATACAATCCAAATTTTATTTCACATTTAATAATCAATTTGAAGAACTTAAATTAGGTGGGTCATGTGGTGATCATACATGGTACATTATTTTATGAAATTATAAAATTGAATTATTTGGTATAATATTTAAAATATTACCCATTGAGGGTTCAATTTAAAGAACAACTGAAATGAATCTCAAACTATTAAATATACAAAAAAAAATTATGGAAAAACATACTACATGTGATGGATAGAGTTTTGGGAGTAACCACTAAAGATTAATTTCATATTTTAATGGACCATAACCATATGATTATAATGATTATTAGAGTGAAATAAAATTTCAATAAATGGAACCCGAATAATTTCGTATGCCCCATACCACAGTTCCAAAATCAATAAACATGATGGATGAGTTGTAGACTAACAAACTTAGGCTTTTATGACTCTCATATTCTAGTATTAGCCTTTGAGATATCTTGGAATGGATTAGTTTTTGAGAAAAATGTAAAAACTCCCACACCTCAATAACATGTTCGAGATAAATGAAGAATAAATAATGCACATAGAAACATGGGTCATTGTTGGTGTGCATCCAACATGAACAATGGAAGCTAAAATATATCCACTATGATAGAAATATATTGATCCTTAGAATAGTCTTCCTAAAGCTAAAAAATGTAATACAATGGAGCTTTTGTTCACATGAATTTGTATTAGGGAAGATGAATGGTTTAATTAGATCATTAAAGGTAAAATAGTAAAATTAACCAAAATTATATTTGTTCATGGGTTTCCCCAGTGGTTTTCCAAACCATACACCATCCTTGGATGGGTACCTGGAGAGAATAGGAATACTTCCCAAATATGTGACATGGTTGGGGGAAATGTTTTCCAACCGAGTGAGTCACCTCCACCCGAAAATTCAACCATCAACATAGTTAGATCTAACGGTGTGGCTTATCATCACAATTTACACTAACAATTTATAATGACCACTTTTTCACAAAAGATGGGTTTCAGTCTCTAAAGTATCCATGTAATACCATTGGACCTTCACTAACTCACTATAAATTCACATTAAGTCCCAAATAAAGAGTTATACTGAATTATAATAGATCTTTACATGAGTGAAAAACTACTTGCTTACAGTACTACCCCTTAAAAGATCTAATTTATAATATCACATTACAGGGGTGGTGAAATACATTCTGAGAAAAAATTTGTCCATTGGGGAGAAAAACATCCTCCTACATCCAAGTCATACCCATGATGTGGTCGTGCCATTGCACCTATACTAGAGGGACAGACCGGCCTCATAGAGCCTTCATTCTATGGTCAATGATTCCTACTAGATAGTCCTCAAAGGTATCATATATATTTAAATGAAGTTTATTGGGATCAAAAGTGTGATACACGTCAAAATTATATTGATGAATCTATGAATAATGGATGATTTTGTGCATGGAACGATACCTTTGAGGTAACATAAACCAATAATGTCACAACCCGTCCTCGGGGCCCATGTCGTTACTACCCCAATCCCACCTTCCATAGGCTTGGGGATGGAGACTAGAACCAAATGCATAAATCCCGATAACTGGGAAGGAATTTCCTTTATAAAAGTAAACAAAACACCACAGAGTAAAAGCGGAAGTAAATCACTAAGTACAAAGAGAAGTACTGAAATGTAAATGGGCCAGAATACAAACCCAACTATAAGTACAACTACAACTGAACAAAAGTACAACAGCTGGAATAACGGAAGCGGCTCCAGGGACGTCCTCCTCGGATCCTACTTGAAGGGTAGGTATAGATGGCGCAGCTCCTGGATCGTCCACCATGGATCCTACCTGAAGGGTAGGTACATATAACATCCACAACGCTCTCGCCCGTCAACCTCCTCCGAGTGTCGTCTCACTGTGAAGTACACCTGTGGATACTGACTCGTCGTGTAGTCCACCTCTGGGTACCGTCCAGTCCTCGAACACTCGACCTCCGTCAGCACTGCCCGTCGTCTGCAACCAACACAACGAGGTGCGGGCATAGCCCGTGCAGGTGTGAGTATAACAATACTCAGTAGGGACCCCGAGACCCTCAAGGTCTCACTAAAACCAAGATGGATAACCACAAAAAAGATCTCAACAGATATCCTCTACTTAGGTATAATCCCATATGTATAACTAAGTTATCATGTACCCATCTCAATCATGAGGAAACACAATGATTATGAAATCAACGGATAACCACTACCCAGGTATATGCCCATACATATACCTAAGTTATCAAGTGACCCATCTCAATCATGAAACAAACACAAGGTCATAGACTCAGCTAAAACTAGTATTTTCATTATCGAAACCGTAACTGCTGAAGAGCCCCGTCTCTGGAGTGTATGGTGGTCCAGTCATGACTTTGAGATACTGCTCAGTAATCCAAGTCTCTGAGGTACTCCTCCTGTCGAGTACCGCGGGTCTGCTGCCAAATTCTGGGCGCTCCGTCTGCTGTGGGTCTGCCGACAAATACCGGCGCTCCCCCTAATAGCCTACAGAGGTACTCCTTCAGTCGAGTACCGCGGGTCTGCTACCAACTAACAGGCACTTCGTCCGCTGTGGGTCTGCCGCCAAATACCGGGCGCTCCGTCTAGTAGGCTAATCGACTCACTCCAAGTCGAGTCAGTCAAGCAGTCGTCAGGTTTCAGTCGTCTACTCGTTCTCCGTACTCCGCATGCTCGTCTTTGGGAGGGACTGATCCATGAGCTATAGGTCGATACACCAAGTATCTCAATGTCCCATGAAGAAGTATCTCAAAGGAACGCCTCGTCATAGGGGTCTCAACGCAACAGACGACGCGTCAATCGGACGCCCGGTCTGTGAGTTTTTAGCCTTTTCATCCCAGGGGCCCGGTTGGTTTTTTGAGGGAATAAACCCTGCCATATCTCAACTGTACCCCGAACTATCACAGGGTATACTAATAGGAACCGTTTCTCAACGTGATCACCAACGCTGCTGAAGGTTCGTCAAACAGACGTTCGGTTAGAAAGATATCAGCTTTTCCGTTCCAGGGGCCCGGTTGGACTTCGGGTACGATCCAACCCGGACACTATCCAACAGCAACCAAAACTCAGGTGAATTATGCCAAAAACACCGTCTCATCAAGAGAAATTCAACGAGATAGACAGCGCGTCAATTAGACACCCGGTCTGTGAGTTATTGGCTTTTTCGTTCCAGGGGCCCGGTTGGTTTAATGAGCGAACCAACCCAACCGTACTTCGACGACATCCAAACCTCAAGTGGAGTAATAAAAAATATCCGTCTCACTTAGAGGAATCCAAAAAAGTTGACGGCACGTCAATCGGACGTCCGGAGCTCAAGTTATGAGCGTTTCCGCTCCGAAGGCCCGGTTGGCTTCGTGTACATACCAACTCGGCCGAACCCAAAGTATTTAGAAACCTAGATTGCGATATACCGAAACGACCGTCTCGTTCCCAGGATCGCTACGCAACTGACAGTACGTCGTTCAGAGGTCCGTATCCCATGTTATGGGCAAATGACCAAAGCTGGTCTGAAAACGGGGATTTCGGGATCGGACCGACCCGGCCCGAGACCCCCTCGTCGGCCCGAACCGGGTCGGCCCAGCCCGGCCCGGCCCGGCCGGGTGTGACCCAGCCTGGTGGCCCGGCCCGACCGGTGACCCGGTGCACTAGCGCGCGGCGCCAGCTGGCTCTACCAAACGGCCGCGCCATTCGGCCTCCCGGGGGGGGGGGGGCTACCCCCCCTTTTTCCCTGAAACCGCGACCCCATTAATGGGGCCGCATGCTTGGCCGGCCGGGGGAATTAATTCTTTCTAGTTTTTCCCTTTGTCTGGCTGGCCCGCACCGACCGGCCGGTTCAGCCAACAAGGACTGGCGACGGCCGGTCCTTCCTCCTTCGCCGACACCGGCGGCCCGGAACCGGTCGCCGGTCACCCTGCTCCGCCGCGGCCCGGAACCGGCCGGGGCCGGGTTCGTCCGGCTCAGTGAGACGGCACCGTGCCCCTCCGCCGCGGCCCCGCTCCGGCCTCGGTATTTTCGGGTTTCACCGACGCGGCGCAACAGCGTCGCGTCCTTGTATGATTTCGCGGCGCGACGTGACGACTCCACACATTTCTTGCCGCACGATCCCGCGTGGTGCGACGACACCACACCACTCCCATTTCAAACCACAGAAGAACCCAACATGGAAAAGTGGAGGTGGATCAGCCGTCTTAGTTCCGTCTGGCCCCCTCTCGTTAAACGATAACAGTTGGATATATTCACGAAGAATAAAAATTACGGGAGTAATCTCGAACAAAATAAAATAAATCACCTACCTCAAGTGTAGCTTGAATGGAGGTTTTTTGAATGAGGATTCGTTGCGGAAGAACCGTCGCGGAAAGAGACGTCGCAAAAGAAGATGTCGTGGAAGAAGAAGTCACGGAAAAACCGCCGCGGTATACGGCGTCGCGTAGTCAGTCTCCGAGAACCCGGAATTCTTCATCAGAGATCGATGCGTTCTTCGCGTTCTTCGTCGAAGTCGAAGAAGATCTTGAATTACTTATCCTTTTCTCACAAAAACTCCACCACAATATTGCAACCCCAAATAAAATAAGGCCAAGTCTTATTTTATTAACACAAGATTAGTATTTGAATTTCAATGGTTTGAATTAATTCCACTTAATTAATTCAAGCCAAGTTGTCATCATTAAAGGTAAGTTGAGGGAGTTAGGAATTTGAAGGGGTGGGGTTTGTGTGGGCCCCACCACCCTCATAACCTCCCTTGGGAAGTTGGGTAGTTACCCAACTTCCACCCAAGCCTTAAACCACCTTAAGAAAAAAAATTGTAGTGTATTAATAAATTAAACTTCCACAATTTTTATCATCTACTTTCATGATAACGCAACTCCAGAACAGGTGTTCATAAGCAATTACCAGTGATGCAGTTCCATCGGTTCCCTCGGAATTCAATTCCAAGTACCGGTTCAATAGTTAGAAATTCCCTCTTGTTCGTTCACTGAATGTACCCGAGCTAAACTTCGGATAGAAATTCCTGGCACACCGGGCCTCAGAATCATGTGCGGTCAGAAACTGCGTTCTTGTAAAATCCCAAAGAAAATTAAGAAAAAATTTTCCTCGAAATTTTCGGGCCTTTACATTACTCCCACCTCAGGGCTTTACATCCCCGTAAATCTTCAACACAAACTAGGGATACAAAAGCGGTACTAAGCATGCATCTGAGCCTCCTGCTCTCATGTGCTCACTGGAGGTTCCCATACTGACAGTGAAAGCGCACCCGAGAAATCATCCATCCTCATAGGATCCGCTCCTGTTGATCCTCTATTCCCACTGGAATCTCCATGAAAGTCACCCCATCACCAAATTTCAGCTCCCCATGGTCGATGATATGCGAAGGGTTGAGCATGTATCTCCTTAGTTGAGATACGTGGAAGTCGTCGTGCACCTGGTGCAACTGAGGTGGATGCGTCAAGCGGTAAACCAATTCGACTACCCTGCTGAGGACCTAAGAAGGTCCACTAAAGCTCCATAATAACTTGCCACCTTGGACACATCTCGGTAAACCTCGTCGAGGTGAAACCCATATAAGGACGTGATCATCATCCTTGAACTCTAGAGGCCTCCAAATCCTGTCAGCATAAGTCTTCTGTCGGCCCTGTGCTGTCCTCATCCACTCTTGGATGACCTGGGCCTTCTCTAGTCTCACAGGAGCTGCTATGATTTCTTATTTGTCGATAAGAGAAATAGGGTCTCATCCCCTAGATGAACCACATTAATTGCCTAATATAGTCAATCCTGACATGAATGATGCTTTCATTCCATGGATGATGTCATAATGCCTCGACGTAACTACCAAGAGATCCAACTGTCACTCTCGCCTCCAAGGGTCGAGTCACACTGTCGGCATCAGTGTGCGGTCACTAGGTCTCCTCCAGTAGAAATCTCAAAAATGTGGGTCAAGTCAGAAGTCTTAACTGGGACTAATCATTATCAACCAAACAATAGGACAGGAAATCAAACATCTTAAAGATAAGTGTATTTTTATTATTGCAGCTCATAGTACAAAGACACGAATATAACAACAAAAAAGCTAGAAGCAACATGATCAATAGCCTCCAGGTCTGGAGCTAGACCCGCTCCTGTCCATCTGCTTCCGGAGCTCCATGACCATAGGCCTCATCTCCCTGATGCTGAGCTCTCCCATGTCATCATGTCCCCTTCGGTCGGTGTGGGCCTCCTGGTGGTGGTGGTGGAAACACCCCGAAGCATCGTCCACCTCCATCTGCACGACCAGCTCCTCTTCCATTGCCGCCTGCTACTTGCGGTCTACCCTGATCGAACCACTGCCTCTATCTGGGTGGTTCTTCATTTAACTGCTGGTCATCTGCATGGCGGGTCGGACAGTCACGTGCCATGTGACCAATCCCGCCGCAGGAGAAACACTGTCCACTTTCGGCACGACTGGCTCTGACTCCACCCCGGTTCCCCCGCACAACTGAACCTGAGTCGTGCAATCGGCCACCTGTAGGTCTCGTCCTCTTGGACCTCTGAGTCATTTGTCTACTGTCTGCTGCAGAAGGCTCTGTCGCAAGCCGGCTAGTGGTGGGTCATGCTGCAGGAGACAGTTCAGCAAGGAAACTCTCCAATAAGAGGGCTCTCTCCAACACCCCTATCTGGGTCGGAATGCTGTGAGAAACAACAGAAGCTCTAATCTCCCGCATGAGCCCCTACTCGAATGTTTGGTCCCTGAAGAATGGTTCTCGTACCATATCTGTGGAGTAGCGCGAGGGGTCTGTGAACCTCACTGAATACTGTGCCACTGTCATGCTGCCCTGCCGCAGCTGATGTAGCTCATGTATACACACTGCTCGAAGGGTGGCTGGTACAACTCTGCCCGGAACTAGCTCTTGAAATCTGCCCAAAGAAGTGTCACCTCGTTATGCATCATGAGCATCAGGCTCCACCATCTGCCTGCTGCTTCCTGAAGAAGGCTGGAAGCAAGGATCACCATGAAGTCTGCCGGCATCCCCACTAGCCTGACGACTCTCACCACAGCCTCCAGCCAATCCTCAGCCGCCTATGGGTCCGTCTATCCCTGGAACCTGGGTGGCCTCTGGAGCTAGAACTCGTGCAGTGCGCTCAAGCGATGTGCACCCTCTGCTGCTGGGGCTGGTGGCATCGGTGGCCCAACGGGTAGTAGTACCGCTGGTGCGCCTGCTGGTGCCTCAACTGGGATAGGGCCCTGTACTGAGGCCATGTCGCTCGGCGGGCTGTCAGTACGAACAAATCTCGGGGCTCTAGCTAGTCATCCGCGGGGAGACATCCTTAAAGAAACAAACATGACACTGTCAAAAGACTTATATCTGGTGAGCTGACCTAGTTTGAGATGATATTTAAAAACTTCTGGAATCACACACACAATCAGTGTTTTTGTGAACAAATTTTGAAATATGTTGACAGGGTCCTGGTGTATTGATACGTCGGCCGCCCACACCAACACTGGACTCCCTGAACTGATAACCACACTCGGTACTCTTAACACTATTGCTTCACAGAATAAAAAAATCCGAGTTATAAGTTCTGCGGTAGAACTAACTCCTCTGATAAAAATTTGTCACGACCGTCCTCAGAGCCCGTGCCGTGACTACCCCAAGCCCGGCTTCCATAGGCCAGGGGATGGCGACTATCACCAAAGGCGTAAATCCTGATAACTTGGAAGGCATTTCCTTTATAAAAGTAAACAAAACACCAGAGAGTATAAGTGGAAGTAAATCACTATGTAAAAAGAGAAGTACTGAAAATTAAATGGGCCAGAATAAAAAACCAACTATAAGAACAACTAAAACTGAACAAAAGTCCAACAGAAAAGGACAACAGCTGGAAGAATGGAACCGGCTCCAGGGACGTCCTCCTTGGATCCTACCTAAAGGGTAGATACAGATGGCGTAGCTCCTGGATCGTCCACCATGGATCCTACCCGAAGGGTAGGTACAGAACGCCTCCACAACGCTCTCGCCCGTCAACCTCCTCCGAGTGTCGTCTCACTATGAAGTCCACCTCTGGATACTGACTCGTCGTGTAGTCCACCTCCGGGTACCATCCAGTCCTCGAACACTCAGCCTCCGTCAGCACTGCCCATCGTCTGCAACCAACACAAAGAGGTGTGGGCATAGCCCATGCAGGGGTGAGTATAACGATACTCCGGAGGGACCCTAAGACCCTCAAGGTATCACTAAAACCAACAAGGATAACAACAAAGAAGATCTCAATAGATAACCTCTACTTAGGTATAAGCCTATACATATACCTAAGTTATCAAGTAACCCATCTCAATCATGAGGAAACACAAAGATTATGAAATCAACTGATAACCACTACCCAGGTATATTCCCATACATATACCTTAGTTATCAAGTTAACCATCTCAATCATGAGATAAACACAAGTTCATAGACTCAGCACAAACCAGGATTTTTATTATCGAAACCGTAACTGCTGAAGAGCCCCGTATCTGGAGTGTACAGTGGTACTGTCACAACTCCGAGGTACTACTCACTAATCCAAGTCTCTGAGGTACTCCTCCTATCGAGTACCTTGGGTCTGCTGCCAAATACTGGGCGCTCTGTCAGTTGTGGGCATACCGCCAAATATCGGGCGCTGCCCCTAATAACCTACAGAGGTACTCCTCCAGTCGAGTACTGCGGGTCTGCTGCCAACTACCAGGCACTCCATCCGCCGTGGGTCTACCAGTAAATACCGGGCGCTCCGTCCACTAGGCTAATCGACTCACTCCAAGTCGAGTCAGTGAAGCAGTCGTCAGGTTTCAGTCGTCTAATCGGTCTCCGTACTCCGCACGCTCGTCTCTGGGATGGTCCTCTCCACAAGCTACAGGTCGATACTCCAAGTATCTCAAAGTCCCACGAAGAAGTATTTCAAAGTACCGCCTCGTCATAGGGGTCTGAACGCAACAGACGACACGTCAATCGGACGCCCGGTCTGTGAGTTATTATCCATTTCATCTGAGGGGCATTGTTGGTTTCGTGAGCGAACCAACCCGGCCGTATCTCAACTATACCCCGAACTCTCATAGGGTATACAAATAGGAACCGTTTCTCAACGTGATCACCAACGCCGCTGACGGTTTGTCAAACGGACGTCTGGTCTGAAAGATATCAGATTTTCCGTTCCAGGGGCTCGGTTGGATTTCGAGTATGATCCAACCCGGCCACTATCCAATAGCAACCAAAACTCAGGAGAAGTATGCCAAAAACTCCGTCTTATCAAGAGAAATTCAACGAGACAGACGGCGCGTCAATCGAACGCCCGATCTGTGAGTTATTGACCTTTTTGTTCCATGGGCCTGGTTGGTTTCGTGAGCGAACCAACCCGACCGTACTCCGACGGATTCCAAACCACGATAGGAGTAAGTAAAAAGATCCATCTCACTTAGAGAAATCCAACAAAGTCGACGGCATGTCAATCGGTAGTCCGGGGCTCCAGTTATGAGGGTTTCCGTTCCGAGGGCCCGGTTGGTTTCGTGTACGAACCAACTCGGCCGAACCCAAAGTATTCCGAAAACTAGAGTGCGATATACTGAAACGACCATCTCATTCAAATAATTGCTACGCAACTGACGGTGCGTCGTTCAGAGGTCCGTAGCCCAAGTTATGGGCAAAAGACCGAAGACAGTCCGAATACGGGGGTGTCGGGCCCGGACCGACCCGGCCCGAGACTTCCTCGTCGGCTCAAACCGGGTCGGCCCGGCTCAGCTGGGCGCGACCCGTCCCGGCGACCCAGCGCCTGGCGCCAGCTGGCTCGGGCAAATGGCCGAGATGTTCCGCCTCGCGGGGGGGGGGGGGGGGGGGGGGGCGCTGACCCCCGGTTTCCCTGAAACCGCGGCCCCATTAATAGGGCCGCATGCTTGGCCGACCGGGGGAATTAATTCCCCCGGGTTTTCCATTTGTCTGGCCGACCCACCCCAGCTGGCCGGTTCTGCCAACAAGGACCGGCGACAGCCGGTCCTTCCTCCTTCACCGACACCGGCGGCGCGGAACCGGCAGCCGGTCACCCTGCTCCGTCGCGGACCGGAACTGGCAGCGGCCTGGTTCGACCGGCGCGGTGCGACGGCACCGCGCCCCTCCGCTGCGGCCCCGCTCTGGCCATGGTATTTTCGGGTTTCACCGACACGGCACGACAGCGTCGGTTCCTTGTATGATTTCACGGCGCGGCGCGACGGCGCTGCACGATCCCGTGCGGTGCGACGACACCGCGCCACTCCCATTTCAAACCACAGAAGAACCCAACATAGAAAAGTGGACGTGGATCGGCCATCTTAGTGCGGTCCGGCCCCGTATCGTTAAACAATAACAGTTGGATATATTCAAAAAGAATAAAAATTAAGGGAGTAATTTTGAAAAAAATAAAATAAATCCCCTACCTAGAGCGTAGCTTGAATTGAGGTTCGTCGAACGAGGATTCATCGCGGAAGAACCATCGCGGAAAGAGACGTCACACAAGAAGACGTCGTGGAAGAAGACGTCGCGGAAGAACCGTTGCGGTATACGGCGTCGCGTAGTCGGTCTCCGAGAACTCGGTGTTCGTCGTCGGAGATCGATGCATTCTTCGCTTTCTTCGTCGAAGTCAAAAATGATCTTCATTTCCTTAGCCTTTTCTCCCAAAAACTCCACGACAAGGTAGAAACCCAAAATAATATAAGCCCAAGTCTTATTTTATTAACACAAGATAAGTATTTGAATTTCAAAGGTTGGAATTAATTCCACTTAATTAATTCAATCCAAGTTGTCATCATTAAAGGTAAGTTGAGGGAGTTAGGAATTTGAAGGGGTGGGGTTCGTGTGGGCCCCACCACCCTCATAACCTCCCTTGGGAAGTTGGGTAGTTACCCAACTTCCACCCAAGCCTTAAACCACTTTAAGAAAAAAAATTGTAGAGTATTAATAAATTAAACTTCCACAATTTTTATCATCTACTCTCATGATAACGCAACTCCAGAACAGGTGTTCCTAAGCAATTATCGGTGCTGCGGTTCCATCGGTGCCCTCAGAATTCGATTCCGAGCACCTGTTCAAAAGTTAGAAATTCCCGCTCGTTCGTTCACTGAACATACCCGAGCTAAACTTCGGATAGAAATTCCGGGCACACCGGGCCTCGGAATCATGTGCCGTCAGAAACTGCGTTCTTGTAAAATCCGAAAGAAAATTAAGAAAAAATTTCCCTTGAAATTTCTAGGTCTTTACAAATAAGGTACCATTCAATCTCTCTCTAGAATATAAAATAGCGCTACTTAATAATGAAATAACTTCCCTTAAATATGCAACCATCTATTCCCTAGAATATGTGATACCTGAATGAAAAAATAGGATTCCTACCCTCAAACATTAGAGGTCTTCAATATTGATCGACATAGTATTTTATTCTACACTAAGCAGTATTCATATGCTTTTTGATCAGATGAACTTTATTCAAAGTCTCATGTAAGTGAAAAAAAACCATGTTGAGTTACCTCACCTGCCTCCGGCCAGTAGAGGTGTCAACAACACAACCGACCTTATATATCCTCCAAAGGATCCATCTAAATAGTCACTTGAAATTTATTATTATAGGTGAAATCAATAAGAGGGATATGATTCTCCCATGAATCTCCAAAATAAAGAACAAGTTTATGTATAATTTACTACAGTAACTTTATTGTCTATTCCAACTATCCATTGATCTGAGGGTGGAAATTAATTCTTAGAATCACCTATTTTCCCATTGCCTTCTACAATACCAATAATAATTGTGTTATGGAATCATTATACCTATAAGGAAATATAGTAATAGGACCCTCTGGGTCATATGATTTCATAAACATATACTCTTCCAATATCATAAACTGGAAATGTATCCTGAATTGGACTGAATTGAGCCACTCTCTTCATCCTTTCAATGAAAACACATATAGTGTCACTACCTCTAGGTGGCCTAGTTAACCTAGATACAGTGTCCTTGGAAACATCTTTCCATTTCCATTATGGGACTATAAGTGGTTTTAATAAGCTTTTAGGTGTCCTGTTCACTTTCTTCTCATGATGATTGGTTGAACATATATCTATAAAGCTTGTAATATGATGTTTCATCCAAGGCCACAAATACTGGTGTCACATATCTTAATACATCTTGGTATACATAAATGTACTACACATGGGAAATTGTGGGATTCATGCATCAACTCATAACTCATTTTTGTTCGAACCCAAACATTTCCATCAACATGAAAGATGTATTCTCTATCCACAAACCAATACAATGGTGGGTCATCTCATGATATACTCTAAGATATAACCAAGCCCTCATGATGTAAAAATTTTCTACCCTCTACCTTCTCTAGGATGGTATAGGTGACTATCAATTGCGAGAGGTATAACTACTCATGACTATCATTAATCTACATATGTATAATAGAAAATAAGGCCATTAACATTAATTCATCACTGGATTCTCGTACGTCTTATGCTTGAGATTTATATATCAATGATTATTCTACAACATTAAACTTCCCAGCAACATAAGAAAGATAAAAATCAACAGTTTTTATATATTCGGCCCTTATAAAATTTCTATGGTTCAATTCATGTTGTGTATAGATATATTTCAGGATCATTTGGTCCGTGTACACCACAAGGAACCCACCTTACATATAGTGTCTCCATCAATGTAACACATAGACAACTAATGCATTCTCAAGGTCCTACATTGGGTAGCTTCACTCATGAGGCATCAACTACTGAGATCCTTAGACATCGAATCTATCCTCATCCATTAGCATTACTCCTACTTCAATTCATGATGCATCGTTGAATATGGTATAACATCTACCTAGCTATGGAAGAACCTAAAAAGGTGCTGATAAAAATATCAGTTTCAAATCATAAAAGAGTATATCACATGTTTCTATTCATATGAAGTTAAAAAAATTCCTAGGATATAAATTAAGAGGTGATGTAAGGAGTAAGATTTACTGTATGAAATCCCAACAATATCCCGCAATCCCCTAGAATCTCTGTATATAAAACATGTTCTTAGGATTCTCCTTAGAAACTAAAGAACAAAATATTTTTGGGTCCACATGTACTTCTGATGCCGATATGATGTTTCCTAATACGTTTAATTTCTTGACCCATAAGTTGATCATAAAAATATTATCATAAAGATGATGATCTCTTAGTGTACTCAGAATGATCTCAAGATGATTCCCATGATCTATATGAGTATGATAACACATCAAAATGACATCCACAATGACTACAAGTCAAAAATTAAAAAAGGTTTGATGTACCATATTAATCATATCCATGAAAATGGAGAGCACATTTATAATAGAAAATGACATGACAATGTACTAATATAGACCACGCCTAGAATGAAAAGATATATAAGGAATGACCATTGGAAACTCGCACCTGATGATAACTTGATCTTCCTTCGATGTAAGAGAACATATTAGCTCCTCAAAGATGGTCAATGAGATCATCTATTCAGGGCAGTAGATACTTCTTCTTGACTGTATATTTATTCAACTATCTATAATCCAACCATACACATAAGGTTCAATTCACCTTCCTGAAAAATGATTGGGTGAACCCTCAGAGGATGTACTCGGCCATATAAATCCTTTTTCATTTTAATACTCTAACATCTTCTTGAGATCCTAAAAAACAATAGGTATAATACCAAAAGATTTCATAATAAGTTATGTTTCTTAAAATAATTCAATAGCGTGCGCTACATGCAACACCAAGTTTCAGAGCACCACGACATACCAAACTAGCCATTAAAAAAATGTTATGAATAGTATTAACTACATTTTTAATTTAATATACTCTATAGAATTTTAACATCAATATTATGTTTTTCTTAAAAATAATATAAAAATAGATTCAATTTTTTAGATAAAACATGTATTTTTCAAAAAAATAAAATTTCACCGCATTTTAATGAAGTACCCTTTTTAAATCCAGTATTTGACACATTTATATAATCAATTTTGAAAAATAATATTATTCTTTAGAAGGAAATCAACATTTTTTCTAGAAAAATTTTCGATGCTTTCCTGATAAATTTTATATTGTGATGAATTGTGAAAAATACTAATTTTAATTGAAAATAACTTTTTTAATCAAAATAATTTATAGTGATAATTTATTCATTTGAACGGTTTTGAAGTATAATTAGATTATATTTTTATCATTAAATCAAATTTCGGCCATTAGAAGTAATTTTATATTTTAACTGGACATAAACACATATCAATGATTTGATAGTGTTTACTTCTCAAAAACCCAATTTCGGGGTTTCACTATGGTAATATTTCTTAAATTAAGTAATAAAAATTATATGTTTTAAATTTGAAAAAATAGACATAATTTTTTGAAATATTAATATCAAAATTATCATTGAGTTAATTTTAGGTATTTCTTCTAAAAACATTCAATTTTTCAGGAATTGTGAAAACACTACGTTATTGGTTAAAGACTTTTTTTTATTTAAATAATTATTTTTAGTTTAAATTTATTTTAAATTAAAAACAGATACCTAGAACCAATATTAGTTTAATTTTATTCATTGAAGTCATTTTATAAAAAGATTAGTTATATAAAATTGTATTGAAATTTTGACCGTCTTTTACCCACATTTTAGGTGCATTTACAAATGTGCATAAAACAAAATTAAACCACATAAATGATTTTATTTTCAAAAATCTGAGAGACATGGATGCCATCACTATGTAAAATTTGGATCAATAGGTTGAAAATAATTTTTGGTGAATAGTGAATTTTGAATATTATTTACCAATGTTAAAAGTAAATAGGGTAATTAAAGTTAAAAATGATATTATAATTACCCTAACAGGGGTCCTAATTAAATTGGATAAGTTTATTTCGACCAAAATCATTCTTAGGAATAAAATATGATACTTTTTTATTCTCATGGATAAGGTTAGGTCATTTATTATTATTTTATATAAAAAATATTAGAAGTGTTCAATTCAAATTTTAATAAGTAATATATTTTTAATATTGTGTTATACATAAGATTAGTTAGACTATAAATATTAATTAGAAAGATAAAATTATTTCCAACTTCATGCATTTTTATTTATTATTTTTAATCATTAAATATTTAAAATTTTTAATGAATCAATGATGATGCATTAATTACCATATTAATAGAAGATAAAAATAATTGAAATTATAAATATTAAAATAAATGGAAATTGAAAATTTTGATTCCATCCACGAATTTTATAGGATAATATAAAATGTTTGAGTTGATTCAATGTATTTTTTTTTATGTAATCATATTTTTTTGACTTTCACAAAAACCAAATACAAAATAGTGTCAAAATTGACATTAATGAGTTTTTTTAAAACAAATACTATTTTACTAAATTATATAATAGACCTAAAAATAGAAGGGTCTTCCAGAGAGCTTATATAATTATATATATGTCATTAATGAACCTTTTTATGTTCAATTTTTATTTTATATGAAATTTGTTATACAATTATTAAAATAGTAAAAGAAGACATGGTAAAAGTTAAACTATAAAACTAAAAGTTAAATCCAAAAGATAAGTTTAATATGGTGACCTAAACATGTCTTAAACCTATTTTTTATAGTTTTTAGACTCATACCCACCATATAATTGAAATAAATCCATTTTGAGCCATTAGAAACAGAAGATGATTATATAATAAAATAATATTTCAAGATCATTCTAAAGTTCTCCTCATATATCAGAAAAAAATGTACTTCTCCTTTTCATAATTTCAGACCTCCAAAGCCTTTTGGCTCGTCCAAAACCTACTAAAATATCCTCCCAACTACCCTCAATTTACCGTATAAGCCTTACATTGATGATTAAGCCAACTTATGGAGCCCTTTTGTTCAAATCAAAAGGAAGAACCTGAAGAAGAGGTAATTACTTCATCACCTCTTTCAATTTTCTTCTTTTCTTCCACTTTCTCTTTCTATGTTTTTCCAAAATATAATCTTAAATTTTTTACATTCTACAAAATAATATGTTTTTATAAATATGGTATTACAATATTTTTTATTATATCCATCCTACGAATAATAAAGTCACCATTTGTGCGTATGTTCGGCTTACCGTCTCCACGTCTTGGGGTAGTCTGTTATTCAACACATTATTATTTGGATGGTTATAATAATGATTATAACTGATGTAAATAATAAATATAACATGTTAATTATTCTTTATATATAATATACCATCCAATTACATACGATTTAACCAATAATATAATGATATTGTTGGTCGTGTGTATTTATGGTATAACATCTCCACGACGAGATGAGGTTTCATTTCCCATCGTAACTATTCAATAATAATTTTCATTTGACAACTAATTTTTTTTAATAAGTTAATATCATTTTATATATGAATAAAATACTTCTTTTCAATAATAGTAATTACTTATGTAATAAAACATATAAAAGAGAACGAACCAGTTAACAACCGAAACAATGATACTGCTGAAATATTATCAACAAAGAAATATTAAAATATCTTAAATTATATCATATATATGTATGTGGTTATTTTATAATTTAATAACACTGATTTAACTATTATACATGAGGATAAATTACACTATACTAAGGAAACTTAAAAGTTAAGGGGTTTTCATCCCACTTTTTTTCCCGTGATGTTCATGTTATATTCACCACTATTTTCTTTTGTGTGCTATTTTTTCTGACGTTGATTATTTTATTTGTGTAATATACATTAATTTATGGGTGTTTAAATCCTCATTTTAAAATACTTCTTTCATGGGGTCTATTTTTTCTTAGTTACCAAATCAGTAATAGAATTTCTAATTATCAATTTCCTATCATTCAGTTTTACGCAAACTTCATAAATTATTTTACTCCATATTTATGTGATAAATCACTATTTTTTTATTTATTTGGTAATTTCAAATCCCCTTTGATTGGATATACATTTGATAGAAATAATAAATATATTGATAAATTCTCTCGTCATAAATATGCACTTGATAAGAGTAATCTTAACTCAATTTCCATTCATTGAGTAAAATATCCAGGTCATTGGTATTGATTTTATAAGAATATGAGTAAATTTCCTCTGATTTATTTACACTGAATATCCAATAATATTGAGTGAATTTATATTTTTCACACATGATTATGTCAATTTTTTATACTTAACATAATAATGCAATCATTTTAAGGTATTTTACCTCAATTTACATTCCATTGTGACTTTTTTGTTGTTATGCATCAATTTAATTTTTTATGGTGTATATATTGTACAATGAAATAGTATATATGAATAAATTTACTCTCATGATATTATAATATTTTTATTACCTTAATTATTTTTATTCACGATTATCTCATTTTGTTAGGAACTGTAATAAAAATATCATTTTAAATGTTTTAAATATTTATTCTTCTAAATCATTCTCATTAATGTCCATGTTATAAAAAATGGGGTTTAAGGATTTATATCTAAGGAAATGAATGTTTTAAATTTAAAATTATTTTTAAATTTTTCAATGTAGTACATGACACTTCTAATCAAAAATCTATTTTAAATAGATTCTTGATAAATAATTAGACTTTTAAATGTTTTATAGAAAATTGGATATTTATCTAAAATTGGATTTCTGATTGTTTTCATCTACGTCGTTATCCTTAATTATTCTTGATTGAGGTATATTTATTATAATTAAATCATCCTTATTGTATTTAATGGGTTGTGTTTGATTGGGGATGTTCTATTTTTAGACCATTAAATGTTTGTGATGAAAATATTGACATTTTGTATGCTATTTTTAATATGAATGTTTAGAATAGGTTTACCTTATTTATATAAGGAATTCATTGGGCATAGTAAGTGACTGGTGGGTCCCACTTTTCCCCCTCGATGCATTATTAGGTCTTATGAGACCAACTAGGGTCTTGAAACAATGCCTTGACAAAACAGTTATTTTTAGTCTTGGAACGAGGCCTTGACTATGTGGTTATGATATCCAAAATTATACATTACATCATTATGTAATTAGATATTGATATTACACGTGATTATTTGACTAGTAGAATATCCATGTAAATAAGTAAATGAAATTATATGATTTATATCATTTATATTATGCTGAATCTTATATTTTAAAAAAGTATTATATATTTCCTTAAATTTTTATTATTATTTATGATAGTTTTATCTAAATTTTTATCCTTAAAAAGAATCTGAGATCAAACCATTGTTATGTTTTATTTTTCCCTGGATGTGAAGAACTATATTACGGTTAACCTGTAAGAATAGGCTAATGTATATCAGTGTGTTCAATGGAAACACAACATTGTTGTTTTTCCATTACATAGTGTAATTTAATACTTATGTATGTATCTATTACTTCTATAGATACTAAACAAATCAGTTTTTAGAGACTTGATCTCTTGTGATCATACCAATGTTATGCAATAATACACCGACTCTGGGTAACTAGGGTCGGGGCGTTACAGTTGTTATTAGAGGAATTTTAGTACAAACCATAAAAACTAGATATATAAAAACATTTATTAGAGAGCATTACACTAAGATATAGATTGTGTATTGGTATAGAATAACATCCTAGAATATTGGTAATGTAGTGAACTTCTGAATTTTCCAAGAAATGCATTCCTATCTAGATATGAGAAGGTTGAGGCAGCTCTAGAACAAATGTATCTAGGGGTAAAACCTGAAAACAACTCTTTAATATAGGCTCAAATTGGAACTGGTGCAAGATAACGGCTCTTGATTCACTTTTTTATGACACTCCTGGGGGATATTAATTGAAAAATTCACATTTTCATTACAAACCGATTCGATGAATTTTAATATAATGGGTGAATAAATATCCTTGGGTAATACTACGTATTTTTATATTGTAAATAAAGTTACTTGATATTCTCTAAATGATTTTATGACTACTGTTACTCACACAATGATTTCTAGTTTTAGTCAATGGCTTTATTACAAGGAAGTCATAGTAACATTGGACATGATGTTCAAGGTGGGCCCGATGGTGGAAATGAGAAACTAAATGGTGTGTTGATAGTCATAAAAGATTTTGTGTTCACGCTTAAAAATGTTTTTTCCAAAAATATGATCAACAACATATACATTACCCAACTCCCAAAATCAGCAAAGAACAGAAAGGTAGATAATGATATGAGATCAAAAATATTAGACTATGGAGAGATGGAAGCTCAATTTCCATCATGTGGTAAAAGTGGAAAGAGACACCCAGGAAAGTGTCTCAATTTAACAAATAAATGGTTTATATGTTGGAATTAATGGAATAATGTAATGAATTGATGAAGAAAAATGAAGAGTACTATGGGACAAAAAAATTCATCTAAATAATCCATTTACGGTCATTTACTGTAAATATAGGGGACCTAGAAATTACCCGAGTCAATTCCCTATTCTTTAAGATAACAACTAGGTCATGGGAAAACCTGTATGGAAATACATTTATGGAGAAATGTTTACAAGTACAAATGATCTTGGTTGATCGGATTACATTGGAAGAAATTTATCTTGTATGTGTACCCCTAAAATTTTTTATGTGAATATGATATTTGAGGAAGAATTATCTTTTGTTTTGTGGATATAGTTATAAAGAAACATGTCGGTTTATATGATACTTGATTTTGAGGTAATAACAGGTTATTAATTTTTTGGGATAAAAATGTGAGGTTTGAGATAACATTTTTGGTTAAATTACATTATGGTTTTTTGGAGGAATTTATCTCATTTTTGGAATATTTTAAAATTTAGTTTTTAAAAAAGTACAACATGCATACTTTGTGATAACCCATCATGTCAGAAAAAGGTGCGAGAATTGAATCGACAACCAAAGTGCGACATGGATTTTTCACCTACCACTGGACTACGTAAAGTCCCTGATTACTGTGACTAATTATTTTTAGTTAAATGAATTTATTGATCAAAAATTATTTTATTTTGGATAATATGTTTTTAAAAATGATATACTTATCATAGGAAAATTGTTTTTTTAATTGAGGGATAAATGTTATTTTTGGAATACATTCGCTCTGTTGAGAACACTATACGCCTAAGGAAAATAGAATAATATGGGATTTAATTTGATGAGTAATAGTATATCTTTTTTTAAGAATAATATATGTTTATATTGTGGACTTTTTTCAGCTTATGTTATTTATGGAAATGATTAACCTATCATGGTGAATATGTTATTAGGTTAAATACTTTTATGTATGCGAATTTATGAGTAGTCGATGTTATTTGAAGATAAATGTTAAGATTTTTTGTAGAAGACTATGTCATCAAATACTTATAAATTATGAATTTCAAACATTGTTTAGATTATTTATAATAATTTTAAGGACAATTGTTTATTGAATTGTCTTTGTTGAACTTTGGGCATTGTTTGTTTAATTTTGGAAATTAATATTATTATGTCTTTTTGTAAAAGATTATCCTTTTTGGGGATCATCTAATCTTTTACTAACCACATTGGTTTTTTTCATGTCTAATGACAAGGGAAACATATATTTCATCTTTTTTGGATTATGTGATACTATATAAGTTGAGTCTAGCACTTCAGGTTTGACCAAGTCAAATTGAATAATCACCGTTTAAAGAGTAGATGAGTCTATGGTAGAAATTTAATAATGGATGAAACACTACATGAAAAGTAAGTTTATATCCTTATGAAATTAGTCAATCTCATAACTAATTTCCTCATCTTTTATAAATGAAACATAAAACCAAAAACATTTTCTGTTATCATTTTCTACTGGAAAACTAATTACTGTTTAACCCATAACGTGTTTGTTGTTTTTTTGTTAAATTTATTTTGATCATGTTTTCAATCACTTTCAATATAAACATGAAACATAGTTTATCTTCCAGATCCATGATTTTCTACATGATATCCTAGTATATCTTATCTCAGGTGGCCTTTGTACTTATCCTTATTCCTTTTAAAGTGATAGTTTTATTGACACTTTATCTGATGTGGGACTTTCAATGATGTTTTGAAGCCCAATTTTAAAATTTATAAGATTTGATTTCCAAAATGGGGAAGAATGAAACACCGCTAGATTTTATAGTAAGTTATTTTTGTTAAATTTATTCAATAGCTTGTGATACATGAAACATTGAGTTCGAGCGCACCAAGTCTTACCTAACTAGCCATTCAAAAAGTGGTTATGATTAGTATTATCTTCATTATTAATTTTAGAAACTATATAATTTTAATATCCGTATTATGTGTTTCATAGACATAATATAAGAACAAATTCATTTTTTCTGAAAAAAAGTATTATTTTTCAAAAAAATGTAATTTTATGACCTTTTAATGGAAACCCTTTTTTAAATCCATCATTTGAAACTTTTATATATTAAATTTATAAAAATAAAATAACTATTTTATTTGGGATATAAAAATGTTTTTGGATAAATATCAGGTGCTTTTCAGATAAGTTTCATATTTTGAGGAATAGTGAAAATACTAACTTTTAATTGAAAAAAAGTTTTTTAATCAAAATAATATATAGTGTTAAATTATACATTTTGATGTTGTTTAAGTGTAATTAGATTATATTTTTATCATTTAATACAATTTTGGTCATTGGTTGTAATTTTAAATTTTAATTGGACATAAACACATATCTATCTTTTGATAGTTGTTACTTTTCAAAAACTCACTTTCGGGTTTTGTCAAGAAGAATATATTTTAAATTAATTGATAAATCTTATATTTTATGATTTGTTAAAATAGAAATTCTTTTTGAATTTGAAATTTCAAAATTATATTTGGGGTTATTTTTTGCAATTTTTCTAAAAACATTTAATTTTGATGAATAGTGAAAACGCGACGTTATTGTTTAAAGATAACATTTTATTTAAATAATTACATTTAATGTAAATTTATTTTAATGTCAAAATTGATACGCAATACCTACATTAGTTCAGTGTTATTTATTGGAGTCATTTTATTCAAATATTAGATATATAAAATTTTATTGAACTTTTAACCGTCTTTTACATACCTTCTTGGCACATTTGAAAACTTGCAAGAATAAAAATTTGACAGCATATGTAAATTGAATTTCCATAATATGAGAGTCATAGTTTAAATTAGTATATAAAATTTACTTCAATTGAGTTAAAATAGTTTTTGGTGAATGGTATCTTTGAAATTTTATTTACCATAATTAAACTTAAATATGGTAAGTAAATGTAAAAATGATATAAGAATTACCCTAACACATGTACTAATTCTAATGAATAAAATTATTTTGACTAAAATAAACATTAGGAATAAAATATTATCCTTTTTGATCAACTTGGATTAGATTAGTACATTTATTTTTATTTTATTTAAAGAACAATTGAAAGTGTTAAATTAAAAGTTTAATAACTAAAACATTTTTTATATACTGTTATAAGAAAGATAATTTCGACTATAAATATTCATTACAAATATAAAATGATTTAATAAATCATGGTATTTAAATTAATATTTTTAGGCATTAAATAATTAAATTTATTTATAACTATATGATCATGTAGTAATTACCTTATTAATAAAGGATTAAAATAATTGAAATTATAAATATTAAAAAATATTTAAATTTAAACTTATGAATCCATCCAATAATTTTATATGTTAATATTTCATGTTATCATTGATTAAATTTTTTTTTTAAGAAATCCCATTTTTATGACTTTCAATAAAACTAAATACTAAATAGGGTCAAAATTGACATAAATGTGTTTTTAAAACAAATACTATTTTATTAAATTTTATAACAGTCCTAAAAATATAATATTGTAAAAAGGACTAATATAATGATATATATGTCATTAATGAACCACTCTAGGTTCACATGGAATTATACAATAATTTTATTAACCACGTATTACAATAATACAAGAAGACATAGTAAAAGTTAAACCGCTTATCTAAGAATTTAATCAAAAAGGTACAGTTAATATGGTGCCATAAACGTGACTAAAATCTATTGGTTGTGATGTGTTTGACCCATCCCCACATTTTCTTATAAGTAAATCTATTTGGATCCATCAGAAACCGAATATTATTTTATAATAAAATAATATTTCATGCTCTTGTTAAATGTCCCATCACCTCTCTAGTAAAAGAGTACTTCCCCTTATTTTAATTTATCAATAATAAATTATTTATTCTTGGAAAATCCCTGATCATAAATCCTTCAAAAAATACTCAATTTTACCTAGAGGCCTTACATTGATAAAAAAATCCAACCTAACGTGCCATGTTTATTCAAATCAAAAGGAAGAACCTAAAGATGAGGTAATTACTTCATGACCACATTAAATGTTTTTTTTCTTCCACCTATTCTTTCTGTGATGTTTCCATACTATAATAATAACTCTTGTACCTTCTAATTACTAAGATGTTAATATAAATATGGTACAACCATATTCATTATTCTATCTATCCTATGAATGACAAAGTCTCCAAACGTGCATATGTACAAATAGAATGATATTTTCCATCAGGTATACGTACTGCTTACCATCTGAACGACATGATAAGATTTTGTTTCCCATCATAACTATTTAAGAATAATTTTTTTTGGAAGTTTTAAAATAATGTTTAATAATTTTATATAATTCTGTATATAAATCAAATACATCATATTCGTAATAAATATGACTAATGTAACAAAAAACATATAATGTAAAATGGATTAGTAAACACCTGAAACAATGAAACTACTGAAATATTATTATGAAAGAAATATAATAATAACATATTTGATATCACATTTATTTATGTGATTATATTATAATTTAATAATAGTTAATTAACTATTATACATGAGGATAACGTACTATTGACTATGTAAAAGTACAAGGTAATGGGTTTTAATCTCACTTTTTATTCCCATGTGATTGATGCTATATTTTCCACTATATCCTTTTGTGTGGTGTATGTACTGCACATTATCGTAATCTTTGTGGAATATACTTTAATTTATGGGTATTTACATATTAATTTTATGATCTTTAATTCATGTGGTGTATGTTTCATAAGTTACCAAATCGATAAAGGAATTTCTAATTTCCAATTTCAACTCATTGGGTTTTATGGGAACTTCATTGATTGTTTTAATCCATGATTATGTGTGAAATCACTATTTATTTGTTTATGTAGTAATTTCCACTCTCATTTGTGTGGATATACATTTGATATACATAATCACTCCATTTATAAATTCTCACGTCAATGATATAAACTAGATAAGAGTAATCTTAAGTCAATTTCCATTCATTGAGTTAAACATCCATGTCATTGGTGTTTTTTTACAAGAATATGTGTGAATGGAATCTGATTGATTTACAATGAATATCCAATCATATGTTATGTATTTTTATTTTTCACACATAATTATTTCATAGATTTATCCTTAACCTATGGATTATGTCTTTATAAGGTATTTTATCTCAATTTACTATCAATTGAGGCTTCTTTGTTGTTATGTTCTAGTTCACATTTATATGGTGTATATACTATAAATTGACATAGTATATCAAGAATCCCTCTATTCTTATCATATAATAGAGTTTGTATTACCACAATTATTGGTATTCAAGTATCTCTCATTTGGTTAGGAATTCTAACTAAAATATTATTTTAATTGTTTTAAAAATTTATTCTTCTATATTTATCATTAATGTCCATGTTTTAAAAATGGTTTTTAAGGTTTTATTTATGTGGAAATGAATGTTTTAATATTAAATTATTTTAAAAAGTTTCAAAGTGGTATGGTAATATTTGGTTCAAAAATCTATTTTGAACAGATTCTTGATAAATAGTGAGACCTTTAAATGTTTTCAAGAAATAGGGGATATTTTTCTCAAATACTTTTACTGATTATTTTCATCTATGTCAATATCCTTCATTATTTTTTATTCAAGTTGATTTATTATAATACAATCTACCATATTGTATTGAATGAGTTATGTTTGACTGTGGATGTCCTATTTTTATAATATTCATGGTTTGTGATTAAAATATTGACATTTCACGTGCTAATTTTAATTGGAATGTTTAGATTATGTTTCAACCTTTTCATATAAGGAAGGAATTAGAATTAGTAAGTGATGGTAGGGGCCCACTATGGAATTCTCGATGTATCAGTAAGTCTCATTAGAAAAACTAGTGTCTTGGCATAAGAACTTTGAGAAATTTTTATTTGTTGTCTTGGCACGAGGCCTTGACCATATGGTAATGATGTACATCCATATTCATTACATAATTATGAAATTAGATATTGTTATTACATGTGATTATTCAACTATTATAATATCCATGTGAATAAGTAAATGGAATTTATTGATTTTTCTTTTCCATATTATACTGATGTCTATGTAAAAAATTCTTTTTGTTTTAGTCTTATACATTGCCTTAAATGTTTGTACTTATTTATGATAGCTTTCGTTATATTTTTATCCTTACTGATCATCTGAGCTCACCCATTTCTTATGTTTAATTATTTCTAGGATGGGAAGAAGTATATTACCATTAACCTATTGGAATTGGATAAGGGATATGAATGTATTAAAAGAGGACACACAATTGTTATTTTTCCATTTCATAATATAATATAAACCATATTTATGTACCTAGTAAATAGAAAGATATTAATCTAATCCTTCTTTTGAGACTTTATCTCTTATGATCATGCAAATTTTATATAATAATGCACCGACTATGGGTAACAATGGTCCGGGCGTTATAATAGGTGACAACCTGTATAGAGGAATAGACACTGGATCAACTCCTAGAAGAAGATCAATCGTAAACTCTACCTCTCCTAAAAGTGGAAAGCCATAAAAATCATTGGGAAAGATGTCCGGAAACAATCCACTACTAGAGGGACATCATTTTGTCATAAACATTGATCCTCTATGAAGATATTATTAATCTATCCTGTCACTCCACCTACCCCATGGTACTCTAGTCCAACTCTACTAGTCAAGAAATCCCAATCTTCGTTATATTGATAACTTCAACCCACTAGTAGTGTAAACAATACCATATGATAATAGAAGCCTACAAAATCCGGATACCAAATAATCCATCTAGTCAAATAATAAAATATAATCATGTAATATCATGAACGAAGTGGTTCCATAAAAAATGGTATCTACCAAATTCAAGGGGATAATACCTATATTGGTGTATACCCTCTAACCGTACACCTAATGGTTTGTATATGGTCATTACACCATAGTAATCTTGTATCTATAGTCTAAGACTCTCCATGATAGATACAGATATAATAGAGTTCGATGAAACTATGTCAAATAAATAAGATACTCTGGTAGATGCCACAAGAATAGTACACCATACATTGATTGTCTTGTAGCATAATCCACATTTATTGGTTGTACTGTGTTTAACTGGCCTGATCCATAATCTAATGTAACATTTCGACTACCATGATAAAAAATACCCTACTATTGTTCTTTGTGGTCAGGAGTATGACTATTGTAGCAACAACTTCCTACTCATACAGTCCTTCTACTACTATTCAAACTCCTCTCCTAACACAGCACAAAATAACTTTCTCATAATGATGAAGGTTTCATGAATTATTTTCCCCTTAAAGGTTGTGTAAAGGTCCTGCAGACCCTCTAAAGATTCCCCATATGGAAAACTTCTTGATGATCCATTGGATCTCATTCACAATAAAGCATCAGGTGCCCACATCATTTACACTAATAACAAACCATGGAGATATCAGAACTGGTACTCAAGTATTAATTAACCCAAGGAAAATCCTTAAGGGAACATTTCCTATTAATGAGATTTCTAATACCTTCCACAACACTGATACTCTATACCTATTTCTATTTATGTCACATATGATGTTTTTAGTGATAAGATAATGAATGACTATTTCAAAAAATTTATTCAGGTAGAAGGAATTCACCTATATATGTATGGCACACTGAATCACATCCTCAAAATGACTGGAACGCAAAATCCCATCACCAGTTAAAATCATAGAAAAGCAATGTAACTCAGAAATTACATGATAAATATTCCATAACTTATATAGAACCCTACTCGAGAAGTATGACATTTCTTTCACTGTCAACACTCAGCATGTAATGAAATAACCAATCATTAAAGGCATTCTTGAAATCAACCCATAACATTCCCTGATGATGACCAACATGGGTAATCTCATCCCACCAGTTCCTGGAATAATCTCACAAAATGTAATTAGAAATTTTGATTCTCCACACTGGATTCACCCCCCGATGATCTAATACAGACAGGGTGGACTCTAAGAAATATTCCAAGCATTTATACTGTCATCCCTAGAGAAAGGAGGAAGATGCTACTCCTAGAACACATGAGTCAAATCAGCCATCATAGGTGAAACCCATCGAGCACCATGTATGGTGTATGTTAGAAATAAGAAACTCTCACCAACATTGGAATCAGTTCCCATATCAAGAACAATAGTTAGTTCCTCCATTGACACTCCTATCGATATGACTGGTAGATCAGGGTCCACCACATCTCGATCATGGTCGTTTCCATCTTCTTGATGTACAAAGCAAAGTTTTTGTGGTGTCATTGGTCTACAAATACCATGAAAATTCCAAAAAAATCTTTAAATCATAGAGATAACATCACTAGAGGAAGATTGTCTCAAGAATACTCACTAACCAAGGCATACTACCCCCAACTACCAGCTTAGATGGATCACTACTGGAATGTTCCCAAGTATATGATTCAATTAATTTTAAATTTAATTACAAGGTTAACTCTTTTACCTTTGATAAACAAAAAAAGTTCAAATAAAGATGTTCAACTATTCATTTTTATGTTTTCATTTCTTCATATTATATATAATAGTTCTTTTAAATTTTGTGTATGTTCTAGTGACTCAAGGGTCGTACACCTAATAAATGAGATTAACACCCATTGGAATTTATAATAAAAAACGCATGATTTGTTAAATTACCCATTTCAACCCATGGGGGCACATAACAACTCCTATATTGAAATCGTAAACCACTCAATCACAACCAAGTAATATCACAAAGAATAAGTTAACTATCACAACATCACTCAATGATCATAAGAATATAATGTAATGAAAATTTTCAAATACACTTATATGGATTGGCAATATAGATGACATAAAAATTCTAGATTTTGATAATGATTCAGGTAACAATTATCTATTACCTCTTATCAATGGTCCAAGGATATAATAGAATCGCAATAATAAAAATATTAAAAAACACCACATAACATGTGTGTAACCCAATGACGAAATGATATCAACTATAATAGGAAAAATAATAACAGCAATTATTATTATAAAACCTTACCATTACCCTAAACGTGAGTTCTTGATGCCAAAGAAAAACATATGACCCTCTTTCAATCCTTCTAGCCTCCAATACATTGTCTATTAATATTTTACCAATAAATGAAACCAACCGTTGACACCAAATAGTGATTTCGATGAACAAAATTCCATTTAATAGGAGCCCCGATCTTGGTGGTCCACATGGCCTCAATCACATCTCCCTAAATTCTAGAGGTTGAGGACTAGAAGCAAGTGCCTTGGGTGTGTCCATTGGGAGACTATTACCTCATTACTATAGTGTATCACATCATATAAATATAAACAGTTGAAAATATAGGAATCATATTAAGTGAATAGTGAAATTAGACTAGAAGGATAAATAGAAAAGGATAAAAATAACTAAAATAGTAGGAATATTTGATGATGATATGTTATTTCACTAGAAAACATGAAAATAGGGATTCACGATAGCAGGAATAACATGATCCACAAAAGTAATAAAGAAATAAGAATACTATCCTAAGCATCCTGATCTCGATCTCAATCATCTACTATCAATATCCATTCTAAATAAAAAGTAATAAATTTATATAATTCATATGTTTCCTTTTACCAACACCTTCATTCATGTAATATTCCTCAAGTACGAAGCAGTGCCCATAGAGGGTGCAAGATAAATCTTAGTGGGACACCACCAATGGTCTCTATAATATCCAGTCTATGTAGTGGAAATGTAACTATTTGAAAACATTCATATATAAAGTAAATGAGTACAATGTAACTAAAAACCAAAATACCTTCATTAAACCTCTTGTGGGGTCTATAAAAGAAACAAATATTACATTATTGTTATGATTTTATTAATAATTCACATTTCTTAATAGTGAAGGTTCCATGATGTAACGAGTGAACCTTTAATGGTATTTCATAATGAAATTCCATGATAGTCACCAAGAAACATATTACTCAAGGATAACCAACTATGTAATGAATGTATCTTGGATAAATATAATAGTGTAATCCAAGGATCATGGTATATAGAATTCTATAATAACATGTGTAATGAGTCGAAGGAGTTGATCCATTGTAAAACATGTCTATTCAATGACTGGGTAGGATGGGTTGTAACCAAGGAACATATTTATTAGTAGTGGATCCATGAAGTGTACTGAAATAATCCCGTCTCAATTTTTAAGAGATCATATGTTGTCATAACGAGAATCTAATGTAATAAAAATAATAGGATATATGTGGGTCTCAAAAAAATCATAATTGGGTTCCCAAGAGATCAACGAATTCCCAATGGAATCTAAATAGATCTTGATTCTGAACAGTCTTATTTGATAATGAAATATTATAGTTTTTATAAGCCTCAATGAATTACCTTTCTTCAGTTTAAAAATTATAATTGTACATTCAACCATGTAATAAAGAATTAATTTATCATTATGTCCATTTAGTTTAAGACTTTACTTTTATTAATGCGACAAAACCAAGTATCATGAAACTTTTCATTTAATCCTTTTATGGAATTTTCTATAATAATGGTCCCATATACTACCTTTAGTTATCAAGGTACAGGGTTCTACAGACATGTAACCTATTATTCAATTAGATTTATAAATAACATGTCATATACTTAGTATACATTCCGATATACATTTCACATTTAATTATCAATTTGGATAACATAACATAGGCAGGTCAAGTGGTGAGAATACCAAGTACCATCCATTATGAAATTAACAAATAAGATTATTTATTTTAATATAGAGCAGCTCACCCTTAGAGGGGTCAAGCCAAAGAACACCCGAATGTCAGCTCAAATGTGTTAAAACATCAAAACAACCATTATGGAAAGACATCGTACGTGTGATGGATGGAATTATGGGAATAACCACTAAAAAATAATCTATCATTTGAAACGATCATAACCATAAGGTTCTAATGATTATAATTATGACATATAAATTTAATAAATAGAACCTGAGATATTGGTGGTCCCCACATGACAATTCCAAAATCAAAGAACATGAGGGATGAGTTATAGACCACCCACGTTAGGATTTTATTACTCATACCCTCTAGTATTATCCTCGAATATTGATTAAAACATGGTATATCTATGAACGTGGAAAAATATATCACCCCATGATAACTAGGAGAGAATCAAGAGTGATGTTGGGTGGCTCAAACAGAATCTAGTACTTACTATTGCACATTCAACATGAAGAATGGAAGACCAAACAAATCCTTGATTAAGAAGATCTCTTGATAACTTTTTAGGCCAAAATATCTCCAAAATTGGGTAAAAGGGTGTTTTTTCTACTGGAATTCATATTATTGAATAAGGAATGTTTAATTAGATCATTAAATGTAAAATATTAAAATTACCAAAAAAATCTTGCGAATAGTTTTACTACAAATTTTTCCATACTATGGGCCAACCATAAATCGGTACCCAGACAAAAGTGGTGTACCAAATGGTTAGGTTTCACAGTTAGGAAAACCATTTTCCATCTATAGAAGATGAATCTGCCAAAAAAATCAACCATCTGCACGGTTAACTCTAACCAGTCAATAGGCCCACATTTCCCAAATGGTAGGTTATGGGCTCAAAATGAGACCCAGAAAAACAATGGTTCCTTATATAACTAACTAGGAATCCATACAAGGTCAAAAATAATATCCTAGAATGAAATATAAAGGATCTATACTTGTGTCAAAAATTGGGTTCTTACACTACCACTAGTTAAGCCTTCTTGAGTCCGATATTCCGAAACAAGAATTCTGATGAAACTACATAAACTATGAATTCCTAGTGATTCATCTTAGACTGAAAAATTCCCCAACATTGTTTATGGATTTTATGACCTATATATCCTCATCATACATGGATCAGTTCTTTATTATCTTAACTGAATACCGAATCATATGCTCTATGTCTTAGGATGAACGTGTGGTGAACATGAAAATAGTCATCTATTTTCCTCAATAGTACAATGATTATCATAAAATCATAATGTTTTAGATATTGATTTAGTAGATTCAATTTATTGGGTATTTTATTTTTGATCATATATTCGTTCATGTGTGAAAAAATGATTGAATTAGTAATTTCTTGGGATCCACCCAAGAGTGTGTCATATTTGAGGAGATTTATTGGCTTGGACATGTATTATAAGAAATTTAAGGTAGTGGTATCCATGATTGTATCATTTATTATTAAAATGATGTGGAATCAGTGTCCATTTACCATGGCTGAGAAATGTGAGAGATCATTTTAGGAGTTGAGGAAAAGGATCACTAGTTCTCATGTTTTGAGAGTATCGAAGGATGGTGTGGATTATATAGTATATTTTGGTGCCTCTAAAACAGGGAATAGTTTTTTGTTGATGCAGAGTTAGGAGGTGATTTTATATGGGTCATTTAAGTTGATTCCAATTGAGAAAAACTAAACAACATATAAACTATAGTTATAAATGGTAGTTTTCAGTCATAGTATGTGGATTCACAATCTTCTTGGAGATAATATTGTTGATTACTAAATCCATTACAATAATGAATACATCTATAAACATACATACATAAACATGAGATATAGGATATTTTTGTATATCCTATGTGACTATTACATTGACATTTTATATACTCATAGGAAGGTAATTCTAGTGGAAGATTACCTTTGCTTAATGTATCTTTCTCATCCATTATAAGAGGCTTCAGATAATTTGGCTTCATGTTGCTTACCCTTGTTGAAGAGATAAGTAAATAATATATTAATTCAATGATATGGACTACAACACTACTTGGTGATATGGAATGGGAGGTACTTGGTGGCTAGATACCCTCAGGATATTCACTAAATGTATTTTCTTAATGTGGGAATCATGACATCCTTAATTTGGGATGTATAGTGGTTCTAATCATGCTGTTAGAGGAGATGATAAGATAATTTTATAATTATCCTTATGATGTACATTATTTTTCTGGTAATATATATAAGAAAATTCATGTTATGTTTGGGGGATTGAATGAGTAATAAGGTTTCCGAGTTCATCTTTCGATGTATCACATGTCAGTAGGTGATGGCTAAGGACCATGTTCTGATGGATTTGTTGTATCCTATTGAAATCCCAAAGTGTAAATAGGATGGTTTATCCAATGAATTCATGATTGGGAATCCAAGGATAGTTGGAGTCCATGATTTTATATTAGTGATAGTTTACTAACATATAATGTCTATGAAATCCCATTCTATCTGGGAGATAAATTGTGTTCGAGATTTTTTGGGTAGTTTTAAATAAAAGTAAAACATAAACCTTCATGGGGTTCTCTCAATTATGGTCTCAAACCATGATTTGTATATCAAAAAAATGGTTTTGGAGGGGGATACATGATGAATTTGAGACCAAATTGTGGATGAGTACAGTCATTCAACAACCATTGGATTGGTAGAACGAGCACACAATCTAGGTTTCAGAGGATATCCTAAGGGTTTCATTTTATACTGAGGTCATAGATGGGAGGATCACTTAACTTTGGTAGATTTTTCATATAAAAACAGTTATCACTCTTGTATCAGCATGGTCGATTTTGATCCCCTTTATAAGAAAACCCTATAGTTCACCTTTATGATTGAATGAGATTAGTGAGGAAACATTTGATAGGATGGATATGGTGAAGGTGATTCTAGAGAATGTCCAAGTGATCCGTGATAGTATGAGGACTACCCAGATCAGATATAAATCATATAATGATCAATATCATAGGATCTCAGATGTTGAACACGAAGACAATATTTTATTTAGAGTCTCCCACCAATAATGATTATTGGAATTTGTTAGGTATTCAAGCTATCCTCATGTTTCATCTTGTAATCTTAGATCTTACAAAATATTTGAGAGGTTACATGTATCTTATACTTACACCCTATATAGATTGGGTTCATGACGTATTCCATGTGTCATATATGAGGAGAAACATGAATGATCCTACACATGTTGTTGACTCGTGGGATTTGGATATTGATGATTGAATCACCTTCACAATGTACTTAGTAGTGATCATGGACGGATAAGAGAGTATATTTTCTGGTTGGATCATACCATTCTTTCTTATGTTGTGGTTTTATGGGATCAAGCATGAGAAATCCTAGGAGTGAGAGAGATTGTTTTCTATAAAGTGTCAGAACATTTTTACATATTATGTGTTTTTAATGAAAATAATATTTTAGGGGTGTAATAATGTCGATTAAGATGTTTTTTTATTATAATAATTTTCAATATATTAACAAATATTTTTGGATTTGGGCTCCAAGGAAGAATAAGATTCTAAGACTCACTGCTCCCGAAATAAAATTTAAAAAATTATTAAATATTTTTTTTTGTCTTATGAGAATAGTTTCTAAATTTTTTTTAAATATCATTCAAATATAATATCAAATAATAAATAAAAGGGAAAAAATGAAATTCATATAATTGGTGTAACCTTATGTGAGACTTAAATTTGGTTGTCGCTAGGAATTCAGATCACATGGTTGAGAGGGGGTTCTCAAAGTGTATTATGTAATTAACTCTCTTAATAACCAAAATTGATTTAAATCTTCATGTAGCCTATTATAGAAAATCACTATGGACATCCACTTATCCTTTGGAAAATTGACAGTGTATGTTTTAAAAAAGGTAGAAAATTTTTATTGATAAATAAATAGGTTACACAAGTCTAATGTATGGTCTTTTGCTAACATCCCGAGCTTCAAGAAAAAGATTAATTCAAAAGGGAGATCATCAATCCAATGTAATTCGTGAGTAACTCCTAAATTGGAAAGCTCATCAGCAAACTTTTTGGATTGGCGAAAGGTGTGTCTTGCGATGAAGTTATTCCCAACAAGAGAATTCAAACAGTCCATCCAGCGGGCAGTGAGAGGCCACGAAAGGTGGATGGTACCATTTCAAATGGCCCAAATGATAGTAGAGTCGTCACTCTCTATCCAAATATTGTTCCAGATATATAATCTGGAAAATGATATGGCATGGATGACAACCATCATCTCATATTCCAATGCGGTAGAGAAACCACAAGAGCTATAAAAGCATCCATGAATCTGGTCCAGGTGATTTCTGAAGATGGCACCACAACCCACTAGTCCTGGGTTACCTATAGAGGCTCCATCCACATTGATTTTAATCCATCCCGAAGGGGGAGGGAGCCAAAACACTTCAAGAGTAGAGTTAGGTCACATGTAGATCCCCTCCACCACAACACGTCTAAGGATCCCAAAGTCATGGACCAAATTGTTTCAGTGAGCTTTTTGGATCGAAGATGTTTCTCAAATGCCCATGAGGATTCCTATTTTTCCAGCATTAATTTTAAATGAATTATTTTGGAAAATAAATTCATTTCTACCATAGCAGATTATATAAATATGTTCCACGACAGCCGTAACTAAATGGTTCTTGATTTTTTGTGAAGTAGACAACTCCAATAAACTCTGAATCTACATGTTGATGGTATCAAAAAGTAGCCATCTACACTCAAAAATGTCAAGAATATAATTCCAGAGAGCGGTTGTTGTGTAACAGGATAGAAAAGGATGATTAATATCCTCTCTATGTTGGTTTCATATATAGAATTGAGAACAAAGATTAATCCCGAAAGTTTGTAAGCAATTATCCTTGGGGATTCATTGATGGGAAATACGCCAGGAAAAAGTAATTCTTGAGGGTTTTATCCAGCTTTGTTGAATTTATCTAGCCAAGGATTATTATTGTCAACATTGTTGATAAAGTACTTATAAAAGATTTTGGAGTTAAAAATCCCATTGAGAACAGGTTCCCAAATAAGTAAATCCTTAGTATTAGTAAAATGATAATTATCGACAATTTGAGTAATATTCTCAGGGAGATCGAGGTCATGCATATGGATGATCGGGTCAATTGAATCTTGAAGGAAGGGAGGAGATTGGTTGCTATATATCAAGGAGATCATGTCAACTTCAGTCAAGTTATCAAACCAAAATTTTAAGTTGGAATCATTATTGAACATCCATCTAGAGTTAGACAAGATAGAAGAGAAAGTACTTTTGATGGAGGACCATATAGAGGATTTAAGGGAGTAAGAGTGATTATTTCCACGCTGGTCAAGGAAACGATCCTTGAGAAAATTCATGGTGGAGGATGTATTGTGAATAAAGTTCAACAGAAGTCTAGCTTGAAGATCCTAATTGAACTTCGATAGATTTTTTATACCAATCCCCCCTTTATCAATAGGTTTGCAGCAAGAGGTCCTGGGGATAGTCACTATATTTGTTTCCGAAGTGCTACCCGTCCAAACAAAATTTTTAATAGAACCATTAATGAGTTTTAAAATACTTCTTGGCCATTTATATACCATCAAGGAATAAAAATGTTTAGAAAAAATCAAGGACTTCACCAAAAAAATTATACCAGCCATCGAAGGGTTCTTACCCATCCAGAAGGAAAGATGTCGAACCTTATAGTCAGCAATGTGGGAGAAATAATTCTCATTAGGTCTACCCAAAAATATAGGCACACCATGTTTTGTAAAGGGGAGAGAGACTTATTTGATGCCAAAGATATTAGAGATGGAATTGTTTCTCCCCATAGGAAATTCATTACTGAAAATGATAAAATATTTATTTTAGTTGATGTGTTGACCAGAGACTTCCTGATAGTTGATAAGGATATCCTTAAGCATAAGAATGTTTCTTTTGTCTCCCTGGGTAAAGTGAATAATGTCATCTTCATAAAGAAGATGCAAAGGGACATGTAAATTTCTAGAGTCAGAGATTGGTTTTATAGTCCTTTTAGTAATATCCTGGGAGATCAGCCTACTAAGGTAATCTTTTGTAATAGAGAATAGTATTGTAGAGAAAGGGACACCCTGTCTCACTCCTTTAGTGCATCTGAAATAACCTCTAGGAGAGCCATTAATGAGGATGGAGATGTAAACAGATATGAATAAATATTTGATTCTATTTATGAAAATTTCATTAAATCTAAATTTTGAATAAACTTTATACATAAATCTTCAGTCAATGGTATCAAAGGACTTCACAATATCATGTTTGATAGCAACACTACCACCTCTACTCTTTTTTTAAATATAAGTGGATCCAGTGGCCAAACAAATGCAGTCTTGGATAGATCTTCCTTTTATGAAACCAAATTTGTTCCAATAAACTATTTTTCTACAAATTGAATTCATTCTGTTGGAAATTAATTTTGTGATGATTTTGAATAAATAATTGATAAAGGCGATGAGTCTGATGTTCTGAATCACATCAGCATTCTCCATTTTGGGAATGAGAAAAAGGAATTGGGAGTTAAGGCCATGCAGAAGAATACCTTTAGAGAAGAAATATTTAACCAGACAAAAAAAGTCTTCCTAAAGAATATCCCAATGTTTTTGGTAGAATCCATTTTTAAAACCATCTGGGCTAGGGGCACTGTCAGGATTAAGTCTAAAGACAGTGTCTCTGATTTTGTGATCAAAATGGATACTATTCAGAAGAGAGTTGTCTTCCTGAGAAACAAGAGTGGTAATGATGTCAGGTTTATGTTATTTATCAATATTATCACCATTGAAAATATTTTCCAAATAAGACAATAAGTGATTGTAAATTCCTTCATGAGTGTCAAGAATTTGGTCAACATTTCTATGAAAGGCCAAAGGTTGATAGGCTTTTCTAACCCTATAAAGAGCGTTATAGAATTTAGTATTCCTATCACCATAATTAATACATTTGGATTTATTGAGAGTGTATTTCATTACTCTTTATTAGTTCATCGGGCTCGGATAACGATCGTTGATCAGATTGTGGTGAATCAATAGGCAGTGGACATAGTGGATTATCCTTATCACCGGTGAATGAATTATTCACAAACGACTTATTAAATTCTGATGTATGGACCATGAATTTTTGTGTTTTTACCATAATTAAAATATTGAGGTTGTTTTTATCCAATATCCCTTGATCTATGATTAATTGTTCCTTCATATGACACCATTTATCAAATCAATTTTTTTTAGATTTTTTATTTATTATTCTATGTTTCTCCATAAAAAAATTCTTCATCCATGACTATTCTATAAGAACACATGACCATGAATTGATTCACCTTTTTTCATGTCTCATTCACCAACATGTTCCTCACATTATTCACTATTGTTCTATGGGGATGTGATTTGAAATCACTAGGTGTTTTTTAGCATTATCATTCCCCCAGATTCAAGGTCGATGTATACCAAATTATTTGATTCTTTATTATCATATGGATCAGGATGGAATTTTTTATACTTATTTGATATAATACATGAACTACATAAATATTAGCTTAGGTGGATAGGAACACTTGGAGGATAAATATGAAATTATTATATTTAATATTTCTGGCCACCTGAGGGTCATAATCATCTAATGAGGGTGATTTCTACCGATTTAAGATTTTTAAATATTGGATTTTGTTGTGGGGGTGTTGGATATGGATTCCCCATGAAAGACATAAATTTCATTGAAACTATCAAACAAACGATTTGTACTTGGGATAAACGCACATCATTTAGTCCCATGGCTGCAATGTTTTGATTTTTTGGTTTGAGATAAGTATTAAAAACTATGTGGGACCCCCACACATGGTGTGACTCAGTGATGGAGGATAGAAGTGAGCTCGTGGAGTACATGTGAATTGAAATTTCCAAACATGTGAACATGTACCAACTACATAATATTTCACATCATCATCTACATAATATGGGACTCAACTAGGTAGATAGATTGGTACATAGGCATGACCTAAAGTACACGGTCATGTAAAGGAGCACACAGGTCAGCCTCTAGAGGCTGATACACACTCTGTTGTACCCCTACACACTATTAGGTAATACAAGGCCACTAAGCTATATGTGTATGTGGAAAAAACCATGATTTCCTGTGAGGTCACACACCATATAACCCCGAGTACATTCCATGTACTATTCTTAGGAACATCTACATCTAATATATTATTCAATTTGACTATAATTTTGGCTATAAAATATTATATCCTATGTATTGATCCACATAGAATAGGGTGGACTAATTAATAGTGTATTTTTATATAAGATGTGAGACATTATCATTGTACTTATTCTTTAGTAAATGCTCGACTATGAAAGTGATTTGGTAGTATCATCATAAGGAGTTCGAGGTTCGAAACCCACTATCATAACAGGGTGTGGTTCACCTATAATTCATACACTTTTTTGAGTTCCACAACCCATATTGACTAGGTCATTGGTCCTATACCAGTTGAGTTCCCCCCCCTAATAGGCTAGGTATTTGATCCTCTACCTTTTGAGTGTAATCTCTTGGTGGACTAGTGTGTGGGTCCTCTACCTTTTCAATTGAACCCTACTAAAGGAATATGGAATGGTTCCTCTACCTATTAGGTGGATCTCTATGATGGACTAGGGCATGGATCATCTACCTACTTAGTGGAACCCCTTGATAGTCATGGTTGTGGTTCATATTCATCTTGAGTGAAACCCCTAACAGACTAGGGAGTGGGTACTCAACCTACTAAATGGAAACCCACAATGTAATAAGGAAAGGATCCTCAACCTATTTAGTGGAACCCCCATTAATGCACAATGGATTGGGTAATTTGTCTATATTTTAAGTGGAACACCCTTTTCGTATTATGGTGTGGTTCATACATTAAGAAATTATTACCCCTAGACTATGTAGCATTATAGATTGGATTCAGTCCTCCACATAATTACACCTTTATACAGACATGTGAGATACTGGGAATCAATAATGGACCTTTAGAGATACAGGTAGACACATCATCCTAGGATGGTCTGTGAACTTGATATCACCATTATATCTCATTTGGGTTTCCAATATGGGTACATATATATATATTTGGGTTTTTTTACCTCAATTTTATTGTTGATATGAATTCTTTGGTCAAGTCATTTATTTCTCCATCTACGGTTCTTGGGGAATCCATCTAGGTATATATATATACTCATCTCTGCATGGGATTTTCCTGAATGGGTTGTGTTTTATGCCGATGATGGATGTATTGGTAGTGGATTTCATAGATCTTTGGGATACTTTTTTTCTTTTTTCCTTGTATAGTGTTCAAGTATTGGATATCTAAATCCATCCTCTATACAAATTTCATTTCTAATTTTTGATAGGTTGTAAAATATTTTCTACAAGGGAAGGTATTTTTTTCTTGTCATATTGGTTTACTATATCTCACTGTTTTTATTCCTGATAGATTATTACATGGTTTTTTTAATCTATATATTACATTCGTTTATTAGTATTCATCTATGCTTCTATATGGATATTATTGCGTGCAAGAATAAAGGTAAAATAATAAAATTCCTCCAATTTTAGTTATACCTTCTTAGAACTTGTCGCCCGCCCCTGGACAATGGAGGTGGTCATGGGAAAATAGATGCATAGTCTTCTATTATCCAGGTTTTCCTTGGGGGTTCTAGTTGTTACATTATAGAAATTTTACCATTAGTGGGATTGGTATTTTATGTATATAAATGAATAATTATTTTGTCCAAACATGGTGTATTCCATTATTAATTAATAGAGGCCACTATAAAAAAAGGAAAAACAGTACTCAATGAAAGGACTTCATTATAGTGTAAGAAAATGCATCATATGTTGGACCTAAACATGTCATGGACATATTAGGGTAGCATACTCAGGTTATGGTGTATAAGATTACCCATATAGAGAATCTTTTTTTCACAACATTAATCACATAAGAAGGATAAAAAAATGAAAATAAACCCTCTATTTATAATTAGAACTAAAAATATATTTCTAATTTTAGAATGGATTATGTCCCTCAAAAATATATTCTTAAATTTGGGTTGTTACAATCTATTTCTCAAATTAATATACCATATTATATAGTTCCAAGGATATACAAAAACTGCTGATGGGAATTATTTCCATAATATGGGTTTTATGATTTATTCATGTGGTATATTTATCACATAATTTTTGTTACAAACTAATATTTGAACATATTCTTATTGTAAGTTAATTTTTTATTTCTATCCAAAATAATTTCCAATCCTTCCACAAATTGTGATGCGATATTTTCAAAATAACGTCACCTTAGTGAATCACATATTTCAATGAATCCATATTGAATTTCACAAATTGAGTTATCAGAATTATAGACCTGACTTTTGGACAATATATATTTCCAGTTCACTCATCCTAATACATTACTATGCAGTTCACCTATTATTTTTGTTAATAAGAAATATGGTTCAATGCATCTTTTCATTGATTATCAAGAAAATAACAAATTCAATATTAAGAACATGTATCCATCACACTGTAAAAATGATCTATTTGATAAACTTCGAGGGGTGAATTATTTTTCCAATATTGATCATTGATTTTGATATTATCAAATATGGTTCAAGAAGGAGAATATACCTAATACTACCTTCTATATGTTCCAAATTAATTTTAGATTTATAGTATTTATAGTTGGACATACTAATGATCCTTATATAGTTATGGAATTTATGAATATTATCTCCTTAGAATACCCGAATGTGTTTTTGATAGTTTTTATAGATGAAATTTTTATATATTTATAGGAAATGGAATATAATGAATAACATGTCAGGATTGTGCTGATGACCATGGGGTCAGATAATATGTATTTAATATTTACCAAATGTGAATCTATCATATAATAATATATCATTATTAGGTCATCTAATTTCATGTGAGGATATATTTTATTATAATTCTATAATGTTCATTATAATGAAATGTCCTAGACTAACCACTATAACTGAATTTCATTGTTTTTTTGCGTTGGCTCGATACTACTGACACATTGTGAGAAATTTCTCACAAAAACATAATCCAATCACCATGTTAACTTGGAGGGAGGTTATGTTCTTTTGAATATATTTCCATGAGGATAATTCTAATGAACAAAATTGAATTTAGTCAGTTACACTATTCATATTCTACCGTATATTGGAGAATGGCTTGTGATGCATTGTTATGAATCAATGAGGGTACTAGTATGAATAAATATATAAAATTTTATGATTATATATTTCGCTTCTTTCCAAATAAAATTTCCTAAGAAAAACTTCTCATCTCTTTATTTCCAGAGGGATGTGGTAATTATTTTATTGATGGTTTAGAAACATTATCTATATAGTGAAAGGTGGGACATATATACTAATTTTATGTGAATATATTTATATATCTACATAGAAAGAGTTTAATATGAATTGGAGATAATGGTTGTAGTTAATCAATTATTATGACTCCTCCATAAATTACCACCCTCTATAGGTGAATAAGGTGGTTGATGATCTGAGTTGGAATGACTGTGAATGTTTTTAAATAGTGAGGATTGAAAATCATATACAATTTATATATTTTCAGATATTGGATCATGAAAATTTAAGGAAATGGAACAAATTTTATAATTATAAAATGAATTTCCAACCATCCATCTAAATGAGGATTAATAAGGATCATAATTTAGATATGGGATTAAAGAAGACGTTTCGAAATATTTCTATGTTCAACCATGACCATAATTTACAAGTATGGTTCAGACTCTTAGTATGTATTTTGTTAATACCATACATGAATAGAGATTTATTAGATAAATCACATAATTCATACATCCATATAAATATTATAATCATAGTGATTTATAGTGATATGAATTTGTATTTTGTGTGGGATAATATAAAAATTGATATTTCATATTATATATCTAGTTTTATTTTTTGTTATAATGTTAAGGATTAGAAATAGAAATCTAAGGGGGTGTTATAATAATTACCCACACCCATATGGATATAAGAAAATATTGTTATAGATTTCATCATTAGACTCCTGAAAAAATCTAACGGGAATTTTTCTATTTGTATTACTTTCTATATGCTTTTCAAATCAACACAAATTTTCATAATTAGAGATGCTTTTTCTCTTCAGTGATATACTATGTCATACACTATGGCTATAGTGAGTTCTCATGGAGTAAGAGACATAATCACATTAAATCATGATATATGGTTTACGTCATTTTTTTAGAGAAAAAATTAGTTAGATCAGTATATAGAGTAGAGTTTCATAAAAAATTGGGATAATTGGAATTATGGTCAATCGGAGAAGTCCATTTATACTATGGAATAATTTTTTATAACTTGAAGTTATATTGCATTGATTTTTGGATCAATACATACATTTTTAGAATATTAAATACCATATATCTTCTTTGGAGAATTAATATTTCTTTTTAAGACTCCGTATTTGTATGTAAATGTTGAACTTCAGAATATTGGGATAAATTTGGGGAAATAAATCTATATAAATCAAATCTTGTGGAAAAAATTATATATAAGGTGAGATCCATTTAGTAACACATAAGTCAATATAGATTCTAAAAAAATATTTGTTGACAATAATCTATGAGATATAGAGTTGATAGATGGTGAAAATTTATGTATATGGGTATTTACATTGAAGAGGGTTTGTAAATTTATAAATCAGGTGACGTTAATCCCTATATATATTTCACTATTTGAAATAGATGATTGAATTTTTATGGAGTCTTATCAATTGAAACTTCAACACAATCACTCATATTATGTTGATTAGTTATATGGATTTCACTTAAAAATTATATTCTTAATCATTAACATGAACTGATCTTTGATTTTATTCTACTTGATTATAATCTATAATATTAGGAACAACTGGTTGAGATTTTTGATGATTATGAATACTTATATGAAACAAGACCACTCGCCTAGTTAATAATTTGGGAAGAAATATTAAAATTGAGAAAGCTATCTGAGATATTAAGACTGTTATGAGAAAAACTTATCTTTATTTTTTGATATCAATGTGATATAATTTCAGGTGTGAAATATTAATATGGTGGTAGAATGTAGGACTAGATATTTTATTTATTATATTTATATTTAAATAAATCAATATTTTTTGATAGATGGGTTTACATGAAAAACCACATATTAATATACCAAAAAAATAAAATTATTTTTATGTGATAGGTATATTATTTTCTAATTCAGTATATCAAAATTACCATTGAGAGATATTTTTTTATTTTTCTGAAAGGACTGATTTTGTAGAGAATATTAAATAATAATATTTTCTAAAAAAATGAAATTCATTCGTTAAAAGATTCAATTATTTTTTGAATTGAACCAAATTAAAGATAACACTCATTTAAATAGAAATAATCTTACTAATTACATATGAATAAAATTTATAATTGATTTTTGTATATGTTTATTTTTTCCTAAAAACATCATTTTTCTAAAAAAATATTATCGTTTGAATTTTATTCATTTATATTCAATATAATATATTACACATAAATGAAATTAATTAGTTGTAATATAATTAATCTTTTTATTAATCAGTTCATTTTTATCCTCTGATAAAATATTGATTTTTTTCTATTGTCGTTAATTTGTTAGTGAATAGTTTAAAATACAATTTTTATTAAATAAAATATATTTTAGGATTTCTACAACACATACATATTATATAAAATTAATTTATACATATAAAAAAATCATCTTTGATAATACGCTAATTTTATCATAAACAATTATTTCAAAAAAAAATAAATTATAATTTATTTCATGACAAAAATAGAAATCAATTTCATTGTTGATGTTTTTCTTGTGTATCACTTGTAATGTCAAATTTGGTGTCCTAATGATATTAATTGAGAAGGAAGAATAAATTTATAGACTTAGTTAACATATATGACTTATTATTTATAATATATACAGATATAATAATATTGGAGTTATATTATATGAAACTTATCCACATGTATGTGAAATGCTTACGCTTGTATATAATAGTAAAAATACCATGTTAAATTATATATCCTTGAATATATGTGTGTAGATACACATATTTAATAAACGTAAAATTTTATCATAATAATGTATTATTTGTTTTCATAGTGTAAATTGTTTTTTATTTTTTATATGTGAAATTATTACTTTAAATATTTATGTGGCCCAAATACAGAGCTTGAAAAAGCTTCAAGAAAATAAGTGTAATTAATTTTACTAAAATTAAAACATATGTTTTCATTTTATTTTATGATCATAGAAACATTTTATTTCAATAATAATTTATTATTTATTTTGAAATTTATTTTATTTAATTTTTATGTTTTCTTTATGTTTTTAAGCCTGATGAAATGAATAGTTTAAAAATGATATTAATGATATTTTTTGGAAAAATAATCACTACTAGAATTACTAGTCCTCATGCGTGTCCTCTCGGTATATGTTTGGAAAGGGACACAAGATCTTTCCCCCACCGTCCATGGCGGACACACGACGGCGGTGGATGTTGGGTTATTCGGGTGTTGAGGATGAGGTCGCCGGAAGTCCGAGGCGAGGGTTCGGGTAGTTCGGATGTAGAAAGTGGTCACGAAGGAAGCATGGTATGGCATGAAGTGATATAGAGGCATGCGACGGAATGCGGCGGCGTGTGGCATCGATTGGATATTCAGCAGCTAAAGCAGGCGGGAAGAAGAAGATGCGTGCACGGGAAAATTCCCGCTGGAATTTTACATTCATATTAGCGGCCACCTATGGCGGTCGCCCGCTTTAGGAGGCGAAAAAAAAAATTTCTAGTAGGGAATATTTTATTGAACTATTTAAAAAAATTAAAATAACTTAATATGATAATTATGATATTAATTTATTTAATATTTCACCCCTTTTCTATTTATAAAAAATAATTTTCCATATATGTGTAATTATAACGAATTAGGATTGATTTTTTTTTGCGATTATGGTAAAAATTGTATGAATATAGGGTTAAACCAAAAAATATGTTATGAATTACCACTTAAACCAATCCAATTATACTCGGTTAAAGGATGTCAACCATATCCTATATTATAAAGAATATTATTTTCACGTTTTTTCACATGCACATGAATAATAATTTATTAGATTTATGTTTTCTAATTAATTCAGTGGGTTTCCTTTATTTCAAAAAAAGGCACCACATCTCTTATCTCATATACACCACATAGATCAACTTATATTGGATAAATTCTATAAAAAATACGATAAAAATATTTATTCGTTTTCTAGAGGATTCTTTAATTCCAAAATTCCAACCCATTGTCCTTTGATAAAATATCTAAAGGATATCTTTCACACATTAGGAAATCAAATATTCTAAGGACATTCACTTATATTATTATTTTACCACCATTAATTATCACATAACAATTCCAATATAGTAAAAAAAATGTATTATATATATATATATATTAATTTTATTATAATTTTTTAATTATATATTTCCAGGTCCATTTACATCAAATTGGAAAAAAAATATTACTCATGTGTACAATGAACTACCACCATGCGATCTGATGTAATTTGATTAACATTACCTACCAATAATATTTAAATATTGATAGATTAAATGAATATATTTTAAAACTTCCATATAATAGTTATTATTGAAGTATAATATATCACCTAATTCCTTACCCTTCCACACTTTATAAAATGATATTGTCTCTCATGCTTAAATATGTCCTAATATTTCTATAAAAAATGTGATTCCACAATCATGTTAATTTACGATGGATGATTTTAAATATATAAATAATGAATATTTATGTTTTTTATATCATAATTAATATTATTAAATGATAAATAAATGATCAATAGAAAAGGATAATAACTACTGAGTCACAAGATACTTCAAAAATGAAGAAGCTTATACCCGAAACAATTATAAATATAATTGAATATTAAAAATTGGTTGATTGGATTTTATAAATGGATAATATATGATATTACATACATGTATATAATTTTTATTTATAATAAATATAATCATGTTATAAAAAGTATACAATAACATACAAGGAAATTCAAACTCTAGATAATGGATTTCATCTCAATTTCCACTCCATTTGACATATTTGGTACTATGATCCAATTTTATTTTATGTGATTTATATAATACAATGATGATATATTATAGACTAATATATATTTATTAATATTTATTAATGTATCAATTCATGTTTACTCATTCATAGGAGTTATAACTAAATAGTTTCCAAAGAGGTAATAATTTTCTTTACAATCTCATTTTTTTTAGATTGATCTGATTTACAATGAAGGAATATTATAAAAAATACACCACACACCCCCAAAATTACAATATCCTAAATAAATTTAAATATTTTCCTTGTTTTCATTATATTATTATTCTCTTTCGAACACAAAGTATTTTACTATAATTGTTAATGAAAATTTTATCATATTTATCTTTTAGATTGATTATTGTTTTCTCCTAGTATAAATTTTACAAAATTCTATTATGAGTTTCCTTTTTTTAAATAGAATATTTATTAATCATTGTTAATTTTATCCATTTATTTTTAAAATTCATAAAGGATACCTTTTTTTAAGAAAATTTATTTTTTATTTTTAAGGTATTTCAATAAGAATAATTCATTTTAATGTATATGGTGCTCAAAGACTATTCCACATCTGTTACCATTTTACAATATTTAACATCTCATACATGTTTTCAACTCACTTTTAAAATTCACTTGAATTTTTTTTCTTCCATTTTCATTCACTCTCTAAAAGACTTGATTTTAAAAAAAATCTCGTCTTCTGATAAATTTGTTGGCATATATCATATTTTCAAAATTAGGTTGTCCTTAACATTATCCTTAATCTTTAACTTAATTGATATAATTTTTCATTAAACATTATAAGACCCTTTCATATGCATATTTTTTTTTAACATGAATATGATTATTTCCTAAACTTCATAGCATTTATATATATTTTCTTAGACTACGATGGTTATCTGATTGACTAGGGATATATTCATACAATGTATTCATTACTCAATGAAGATATTAATTGGTAATTAATATATTATTTAGAATAAATTTTTATTTTAATATTTTTGGAATGAATTTTCCAAGTAGTAACGGTTGTGGTCTGGTGATATATTTACCCTTGATGGATCAATAGTCCCCATTAGATAATCGTGTTGGACAAACATTTTAAATGGGGTTTTGGTGAATACCTAAACATATTTAAAATTATATTATCATAGTGTCTTAATGTTAATGTTATAATAATTTATAAGATCATGACAACTGATATTCATTATTTTGTTCAGTGATAATTTAGTTATTATTATTCAACATGTTACTAAATCAATATTATTAAATTATAAAATTCATGATATATTTTTTATTAAATAAAACTTATTTTTACTTATTTAGATTTCTATATTCATTGTGACTTATTTATTCATGGTAAATTTCGTTGTAGATAACCATTACAATTCATATAACCTCAACCTTTATTTTTTTCTCTTCCTCTAATAAAGAGATGTATAATAAGAATAATATGTAGTATATGAGAATAAATATAAGTAAAATGTTTTTAATATTTAGAAAGTAATATGGGAATCATATTTTAATGTAGTTATTTAAGAATACTAAACTAACCAATCCAAGGTGATGTGATCTCTTTTATCTTATTCCAATTTAAAAACATAGTTAGATAATCTGTGTTATTCGTTTTCTATATCTTGACATTTTTGGTTAATGTTATTTATTGAGTACATGCATAATGGTGATGTCTAGACAATTCATACATTAATTAAAAGATCATGGACTAATTATATCATTAATTAAGATTGGTGGAGGTAAAATTATTATACACCTATATAGGGCATAATTTAACAGGTCATAGTTCAATGACCCTTCTATTAGAGTGTGATGAGTGCAGTGACATGGATAGAGAGATAGTTGAGGTAGAAACATGATAATAGTGTTGGGTATATTCTTTTAATATCTAGTTTTATAGAGAAATATAGAATTTATTTATATATTGGTTTGGTGTTTGGATCATTTCCTTTTCATTTGTATCGTGATGGAGTTGGAGTTTTTCGATATCATATATGATTAATGGTTCACTTTTACCAATAGATAGATAACGATAGATGATTTTTTATTTGGTTAGAATCATAAATGTGATTAAATGATCATTCCCATTGTAATTCATCCCGAGAAGGTTTTACCAATGTATTTTTAATTAGTATATGGTGTGATTTGGAAGCCACATCGAGTGTGTCATCCCACCCTATGAAGTGAAAATTAGAAAATTATATTATTGTAGTGGGTAGAACCATGGTTAGGGAATCAATGTGTATGAGAAGACACTTATAGTGTAGTGTACTATGTTATCCTGAATTTAATTTAAAAATAAATCTTGGTGTCAAAAGATAGATTTATTTGTTAAAAATTAGATCAATATTAAGGTTAGTGGCTGATACATGTATCGATATTTTATTAATATTTGTTATAATATTTATAATTATAAAATACAATATTTTAGAATATGAAAATAGAAGCACGTTTGATAAAGGAAGACTGATAACTAGGCTCCACCAAGATAGATTTCTTCAGGACTACTGTATATTCATTAGTATATAATACTTATCGTGTGTAGTTTTTGATGACCAATATATTTTAGGGTCATTATATTTTTGGAAAATATTATGAATCTTATTTTAAATTATTGTACTATAGTAAATTGGTTTCTTGTTTAGGAATCCAAATGTTGACACACCATTGGGAGATTTTTTTAAGAAGGCCCATATTGTGGTTCAGGTGCTCAAGGTTTCATTTTAGAAATTTTAGGATGGATTTGTAGCTGATATTCCAGCTTTAAGTAGGAACTACAGTGTGATTAAAGAATTTGTGGTGTTGAGGAACATAGAGTAGTAGTTTATATCATACCATCATGGGCTTCTCCATAGTGGTTAAATGGGATAGTTTACTCCACCTCAACACTAAGTATACATAATAGGGAGGTACTCTTGATGATGGGTTCCCTAAAACATTATTCATAGGGTCTTTGAGTCATGGGATGACTCCCTCGGGAATGGGAATCATTCCCCTAGAAGGGTTATCACAACATAACCCTTTGGAAAGGAGATATTATAGTCTTAGTTGAAGGATACTAGGGGTAGAACTGATGGTCTACACATTAGAAAAGGATACCAGGGTCAACCCCACTTATATGTGGGTTTTCCAAATCACAATGGAGGATGATATGCCATAGTTACTTTGGAATTATAGTTCCATAGAGAGGACATCATAACCATGTTGTGGATTATGCCATGGGATATTTAAAAAAAGAGTTATAGATGGGTAATTTCCTAGTTGTATACTTTAATATTAATATGAATGTTTTATCATATTTTCATTAATAGTCCATGTTAAATCGTTTCTCTCCCTATCTTCCTTGAATATTATTTATAAGGGATTTTTTTAAATAAATATTATTATTTTTTCCATATGATTCTATATTCATACCCCATTATTTCATTCATTTTTTAAATTTTTATTTTTAATGATTTCTTCTATTATCCTTATACTAGTTAGACCATATAATTGTGGAATTATTAACTTTTTATGGGAAATTCATGCATGAAGGCTATAAGATGTCTTTTAAGGTTAATCACAAGCAATCGGAATTTATTACAAACATTATGATGAATAATGGTGAGTTTAATGAAAAATAAAACCAACTATTTAAATTAATATATTTAATTAAAAAAATATATAAATTAAATTAAATTTTTAATGTCAAATAATAACTTCGGTGGTGGTATGTTCTTGGATGAGGCATGGATAGTCTTGTTCACGGATGTACAGACCTTTCCATTGGTGGTAAATCTTTTATAAAGGTAGCATGTGTAATAAAATTAAATTTAATGGCATGTAATAATTTATCATTATAATGTTTTTGTTTGGGTTTAGATATTTTTTGGATTGTTCTCGTTGGTTTTATTGGGAAATTGGTTGTGTTTAGGTGAACCATATGAAGAACCAAGCCATGGTTGAATCCATGTTTTTCTAACAATTCTCCTTTGTCAAACAGGTAGAAGAAACAACCAATGGATTGGTGTGGTCTCATGTGTGGAAACCTGTGAGTCTCTCTAAGGACTATGACCATAATTTCCTCCCCAAACAGTGGTCAATGTTATGGTATGAATAAAATATAAAAGGAATTACTCACACATCATATTGACCCATCGGGGTAGATCTCCTCTGAATAGTACAATCAATTCCATCATGGCCATGGTGGGAATCACCATTCAATTTTCATATTTTTTTTAATATTATCACATGGATTAATTGGTTACTGAAAATCATGTTATTTTTTCAAAGGGAAAACAAATTTTTATTACTTTCGGGATATATTTCCATGGTTATGACTCAATAATTCTCTTTATAACCTATATTCATCATCTAATGAGGACATATAATGTTATAAATGAATCCATTTTTATGTTTCCCAATTTTTTCATACCAAAAAATGGAAAATAATATATGGAATAATTTTAATTGAATCTTAGGAGATATTAAATCATTGAAATGGGATTTAGAATGTCCATAATCTCTCTTATAGAACTATTTCCATTTAATTTGTTATGTGATCATACTACTGGTAGGAATGTCATACCATTTGATGTCTTTTTTATAAAAATTAATGAATATATTCATATATGGGTGTTAGTGAATCCTTTGTGTCACTTTCTATATATAATTTTTATATGGGTGCATTTGCAGCATGTGATAAACTTATTTGATAATATTTAAATTTTGGTGTCTGTAGCCGCAAGATCCATGAATGATATAATTCAAATACAGTTTTTTACCACCATTCATTTAATAAAATTAAATATTTATTAAATATTTATTTTATCATTTTTTTGGTTGAATTTACGGTGTTGTTTTTACTAGAGAATATATACCATGTTTGCCTCATTTTACTATAAGGAAAATTGTAGGGTGGGTTCCATAATTTTTATTAGGTTGATGTGATTTAACCTTCATATATCTCTTCTGATTGTCTATACATTCCTAAAGAATATATTTGTTCAAAATCTATGAATGTGTCTTACCTAGATTTGTATATTGGGTCGACATAAAATACCATGTCTTTCCCTAGAGCTGTGAATTTGGACAATATATAGAAACAATAACTTCCCATTTATGGATGACATGAATTTAATCATTTAAGGTGGAACATTAATATTATAAAAATATTTATTTATATACAATTTATGTGTGTATTATTTGGAATTATCTAATTCATGTTATAATTAAATCTGATCATCCTTACTATGTTGTGATAAAGCTGTAGAGACAGGGTCCATGGAATCTTGGTTAGAACATGATTACTCAATACCTTATTTTGATTAATTAATTTACATTATTGTTAAAGAAAATAATTCCATATATATTCAATATCTTTTAGGATGAATTATAGGTCTGTTACTACGATTATAATCATAGTCATCATGGGAATCTTGATACGTATACATATGTTATAGTTTGGGATCCAATTAAGGTAAAGGGAACTACATTGAGAAACTAAGTAGGTGGATCATGTAGGAAAATTTTGATATTGGAATAGAATATATAATAATGACACAATTTCCTTATTTACATTCATTTATATTCATACATTGGTTGACCCAAAAAATTTTATATCCTTGGGATTATTTTTATAAACTATATTCCATCTGTTACGGTGTGAAATTATTGTTTGTTTCATATTCTATAGTTCCATGGTAGTTAATTTTAATTTATTGATCTTCTAATATATCACCATTATTACCAATGACATAGTCTGGACATGAAACAATCCATTCCCATTATACTTGTTGGAAACCTCTTGTGTATATGGATGTTCACATGAGTTTCGATGGCACAAAATCCTAGACATGGTGATTTGGTTATAGTGGTGTTAATGTTTGCTATCAAAGAACGATCTAATTTCAATCCATTACTTTTTTTCTTCTTGAATATTTTTTGTGTGTTTTAAATGGGGATTGTATGGTTAGTAATCATATAGGGGGTTACACAAGCCCCTATAAAATATTATGTAGTGGAACTCCATGTTACCAAGGATGTGGGAGGGATTTAATTTGTTATAAAACTATTATTTCATGTTATTCCACGATAATTATTCTACATTTAGTAGTAATCAGATTTGGGTGTGTTCATGTAATATGAGTAGGTATGTGTGAACTCATTTCTTCTGAATATTTTATCTTCAAACATATTAGTTCACTTAATTAAATTTCATTAATATATTATGTCATATTATTTTTTATATATCTTTTCTGACATTAAAATTACATGAAACATATAATGATATGTTCTGTTTTGAAAATATATATATACAAATATGTGATTGAAAATAAAATGAACACATTAAACTCAAGGATTATTACCCGATATGATATTGAGGAATGTTCCTCCTAGAAGTGTATTTCATATAAAAGATAATTTCTATATAGATCCTCTAAGTGTACATTTAAATATTTTAAGAATTTATCTTGTTAAACTATTATATTCATTTTAATGTATTCATTATTGAATATCATATTATACGGCTTAAAAAACAATAATTATAACACTCTATGAAGTATGAGAAAATGGATATTTTTAAGAGGATACTACTATTGTATTATCAAACATGTAGAAGTATGCAGTAAAGGATGCACCTACTGCTCTAATATAGGTTTATGTAGAAGAGCTACTCCAGGTAGTTGACCTCTAGATAATTTCTTTTCATTGAGTTAGGGATCAAATTTTCAAATTTAAATTGGCCGAATAAGATTGATATGTAAACCATCTATAAACCCTAACCATCTCTCCCATTATGGTAATGAATAATATGACACCATCGATTAAACAATTTATTTTGTGGTGACTATGAAAGAAATGAGAGTGAAATTGGTTGTGTATGGTCTTTAACTTTTATCTTGTAAATAGTGAATCATAATAAAACACACAAGGGTGTGAGAGTGTATAACTTATAAGTCCATAATGGAACCCTTATGTGAGTATTTTTTCATTTATGTGTTTATTATAGACTACACCTATGGGATTAAAGATATTCAACATAAGAAAATGTCAATAACTGGGTTCATGGATCATTTGAAGGAGTATATTAATTTTCCCCCTATTAAGGATACTAATGATAAATATAAGTCTTATTAGAACAGGATTCACCTATGAACACAACTGAGGCACCTGGTAAAGACCACTAATCTGATGACATGTTCATATTTTCTTCATGAACCCCTCTCGATTGAAAATGGATTGGAGGGAGACCGTGCATCCGGCCATCTTCTATATTTGAGTTAACCATTTTTTGGCATCGTAAATGTAGTTTTGGATTCCATTTTATGAAATTAAAATGTTTATATGGGGAAACATTCTCTAGGGCATTTAGAGATGTAAATAATATATAATCGGATATTCAAAGCCTTCTATACAAGGATGTGTTGTTGTGTGTTATAACATTGGAAAAAAGAGAATTATATCATTTCTTTTATGAAACCACATAATGAGTTAAATATATTTTTAATTAAGGGTCACCTACAAAAAAAATTATTGTTATATTATATGGGATAATAGATATCCAGCTATGTTATATGTAAGTAATCTCAATAGCGGATGTCACCGCCATAGAACATATTGAACCAAGTGAATTATAGAATATCTATATATATATGATTTCTACATTGTAATAGGTTCTTGTTAATGGTGGAAAGAGACCATTATCATTTCATGTCATGGTGTTAATTATATATATTCTTTCTTCTCCTTTATTTGATAATTTAGAATCTAATTCCTTAATATCTACTCATGTTGTTGTGGGTATAGCTTTCTGTCCCCCCCTAGAGTTACATTCTCCTAACAAACATTTGAGATAAAGATTATTCATCTTCCAATTAACAAAAACTTCATATAGTGGATACTAATTATATACATCAGTGGTATTTCATAATTCTATATATGGATAGTTCTAGTTAAATTTTTGGTATGGATTGATTGTCCAACCACGGATCACACGTCCATTATTACCAATGATGAGTGATTTGTAACACTCAAAAGGGAGAAAATAATTTCTTAACCATATAATTGTGTATATATTCTAAAATATTTAAACCATAAATTGAAAATTTTGGACCCATTATGGAATAGTTTTCTACTATAGATATTCAATAAAATTAGGCGATAGTTTCATCATCTCTTCTTCCTTTAGAGGATTGTTATCCTAATGTGTTTCCAGAAAACATATCATGTATCCCTACTGATCGGGTTATGGATTTTTTAATTGACACAATCCCATGCATATTGAAAATATCAATTCCACTTTTCATTATGTAACTGGATCAGTTGAATGAAATAAAGGTGTATCATGAGGATGAATAAGTGAATTATGTTATTCAATCGAGAACATCTCGATAGGGTTATATATTTCTTCAATTAAAAAGTTATATGGTAGAGACCACAAATGTATTGTAAGAAAACACTTCTTTATTAAGGTATATATCATTTTTTGGAATTAAATGATTACTTATGACCTAATATAATTGTCTGTTGAGTTCAGGGAGCTATTAGGGGTGTATGATGCTAATTCATATCCCAAACCCCATATAAATGGAAATGCAAGGAAGAAAAAAATGTTAGTAGAAATCATGCTTGATTAGCCACATGGTTAATGTCAATAGTTTGAGTATTTGTATAAGGGAGATACATGTCACACAGTTTGAGTAATCCATACGAATAAAGGTGCACACTCATTCGGGAGCACAAACAATTTTTGACATAAAGGTTTTCAACCTATTCGGCATGATTAATCAAACCATGTGTAGTGACCATATGGGTGACACCATAGTAAAAAATAGGGAGAATAGTTGGTCAATGGTTTGTCTAATGATGTTTCTAATCTATGTGGTCCAAGTCATTTTATGTTAATGACCATATTTACCTCAAAAAGATTTAGAAACCTAAAATCTAATCTCTTCTATCACATTTTACAATGGTAGATACTGGGATCCTTCCATAATGAAAAATTGTATAATTTACTACCATTTCTTTAGAATTGATCATAATCAAGATATTTTCATATCATTAGATCCACATCATTGAATACTCCATTACCATTTTTGACGTCATTCATTTAACATTGGATAGTTGGAGTTATATAGGTGCAACCTATTATTCCATATTTTCTGGGTTTTCATCCATTCAATTTTTTTCATCCAATCAGATTCAAATTCATAGTTGATACTTGATGATAACTTCACAATGGACCTATGATAGGTGGTATCATAATTATACCTTAAATATTGTGTGTGTATATATATATATATATCTGTCTGTGTGTGTGGGTGTATTTATTTTGTTCCATGTGCCAAATTTTTGATGTGATTCCCAGGAACTAGAATTTATTCCTTTATTTAAATGGAAAGGTATGGCCTATGAAATTAACCATACGCATTGATAAATTTTTAATTGTTATTCTACTTTAATTTTAATATCCCCTTGGATTCATTTTTTTAATTAATTGGACAGCCATGGGTAGAATATAAATTGATTAATTATAAGTATGTCTTTTAACCCTTTCTTTTGGATGCTTAATGATGAATTGAATTATTATGAAAATAATGTAAATTTTATTTTATTAATGTAGGTGAATGGAAGACCCCATTAAGAAGATAAAAAAAATGTAATTTCTTGTTTATGAATGTGTTCTATCTTATATTGACATTTCCCACGTCAGATAATTAAGAGGATATGGATTCTATGGTAATCCCATTCCTTGAGCCACATTATGATGTGATGTTTAAAGGAAATGTTCATTGTGATGACCTTTACATAGTTTAATAATATTTTAGGAATGTTTAAAAAATAAATTCAGTTGAAAAAAGGGTTTATGTATGAACACCACAAATGGAATCATTTGGCTATAGACTACATATACTAGAGTAAAACATGGACTTCAAAAAAGATTTTAAAGGATATACTAATAGGGATGATTCAATATATTCCTGAGTGTTACATGGAGTTATTATATATAATTCTAGGTATATAACTAGAGGTCATCTGATTATATACGCCATCATCAACACTTGGAATCCCTCGGCATACCACCAAGGATGGTCCAAATTAGGGGTCATGATATACCACACCTAAGGAGATACCGATATTCCAATGATGAATTGTTGGGAAGGACATGTTAGGTTATTTTTTTATGTTATTATTAGAGTGACACCTTGATTCTAAATAAGGAATTATATGGATGAGATTCTTTTTTTAACTGTACAATTAATGAAATGATTTATATGACGTGTTTTCCAAACCAAATCACAGAATTTTATTTGATCTTAGACATATACCTTATTGATGGCCTGATTTGGAATATCAGGATCACATATCATTGTGGGGGATGAAGGGATACAATACATGTCTTTATAATTATTTATAAAATGATAGAGTATTGTCTATTTATTTAAAGACACCTGGCTATGGCTGTAGTGGGTAGCAGACGATTGGTGTCCATGAAAACCCGAACCTTTTTGGTTTGTTCACTTTCATCACATCCATTACATGTTCTATTACTAAATTAACAATATTATTGTAATATATCTGAAGACTATATGGAATTAGATATTATAGGTTGTGTCCTACTAGAAATTTTTCCCACACCCAGCTAAGTCTTCCTTCGATACCTAAGAAGAATATATGATTGCTGCAATGGAATTGGGAATGAATCAAGCTAATGGATTGTGATTTCTACATCAATGTAGTGGTGAAAAGGACTGAGATGAGGCTCGGGAGGATAACTATGATAGTTTTTGGTCTATTTGGTATTTTTCAAATGTAATGTACACCTACCATGTATACCTATATTGGATGATTTATAGATTCATGACATTATAATCAATATATAAGATATTACTAATGAAATTATATATATATATACACATAATTGTAACTTAATGTTTATATATTCTTTAAATTATTTACTGCCAATTATATAGAATTTATGTTTTCTACAATTTTGATACATTAAGAAAAGGTGGAATAGACTCCCCAATGACACACCCTTGGCCTTCACTACTAGTCAGTAGCCTCTGGTGTTTGGGGAGATATTCTTGAGCCCTTGTGGCCAACTAGGATTGGGGCATCATTTTGTGGCATTTGGGTACAAGATGTTATAAAGTGGTATTATGGAATTTCTTATTTTTCATTACTATTTTGTGATAATATAATGGTATAGAAATGAAAATGAATTTGTTAATGATCTGTTCATGGGTATAGCTAACCCACTGAAAGAAAAAATAAAAATTCCCTTTTAGGATTTTTTTTTATTTTGGCTATTATAGTATAATTTATTCCACCATTGGGTGATGCAAATCAATTTTTATGTTATCATTCATATTATTGTGTGTTCTATTTTTTATAAACCTGATGAGAAATGTGAATTCAATATATGGAATCATTTTGGACACATATAGGAATCACATAACATGCATTATTTCTCACTATATAGAGACAATTTATTTTTTTATGACCATGTGATTAGTCATGTGGAAGATATACATGTTGGTTTGATATATATTATGTACTGGGAATTGAGATCCATGGTTTGTACTTACAGTGTCTACTATAACCTAATAAGTTTTTCTCATATTTGGATAGACCAGACACCATATACCGCCAATTGTGGCATTTGATGTCATGGACTGAGAGTTTCATAGACTGGGACCTATATGGTGTGGATTAGGTTGATTTCATACATTTTTTCTTGAGGGGTATGGACACTTATTGATAAATATTTTGTAAACTATTTGGTAAATCCATTTAAATTTAGTTGCATTATAACAAAAAAATTATGGGAAATAAATTGGAATTAATAGGAAAATGAATTGTTTATGGAAGAGAACATAATATAGAACCAATATTTTTTTGGTCAGTATGAAGTATCTCTTACATTATTATGATTATTATATCACCCAAAACTAATTCAAGAATCTAAAATAGGTGTGTGATTATTATATATGAAGCCTTGTACCTATCATATTTCAATATTTACACCTCTAGCAGTGAAATCTTATAATTTTATTTTCTGATGCGCGCGTTTTTCCTTGTAGAGTCATTCCACCATGATGACCTCTAGTAGTAACCTATGAGGGTGGAGATGACCACAAACCATAAGGGGTGGGCCATGATCATCTTGTGGATCCTATTATAGTGAATGTTCGGTCACAAGTAGTTTTATCAAACACAAGTGTTGAGGAAAAGATGTAGGAGGGGATTTTCCCACTTTATGTACAACTTTCACAGAGCACAACAACAAGTCTCATCTACATTTGAGCTGGAAAATTGGTATTATCAGCTGTATCTAGCTATGTTTTCTACGAATATAGAACCATGAGCTATAGATTCATGGCTATATTTCATGCTATCTATCATCAAGAATGTTGGGACTCCTCTCTATGGTAGGGTAAATAATTTTACGAATACGCTTATTGATTCCTCAAAAATATGGTGGGATATCATTACATAGACATATCATCATCAAGATATGGCTCAGTGGAGATTTTATAAGGCCTTATATTATTACATCTATCCATGGATGTAAAGGGGAATTATAGACTTAGAGTTCATTCACATTGAGCATTCCATATTATGAGTTATAGATTATTTGGCATGTTTTATAGAACTATAATGCTTCGCACCTCTTCTGATGGCTTATAAGTTATAAAATTCCAAGAGAATCAATGATTGATATTGTAATGAAATCTTATCATAGGAGAATGTATTTCAACTGACTAGTATTTCTAGAATATTGAATCAGGTGCATATCATAGTGTGTATCCTAAAAGAGGATAGGGGTGCAAGCCTATACAGTTTGGAACCTAAATTGGGTAGTATAATGACCATTAGTAGGAAACCTAAATTAGATATTCTACATGGTGATATTATTATCCATATCACATACATAGGTAGTTAGGTGAGGTTCCACATGTGTAGTAGACTAGGAAATATGATTCCTCAATGCCTAAGAGACCGAGTAATTTGATGATAATATTGCAATATGGGCCATCTACAATGATTTTCATAACATTTACCCAAAAAACTAGTGAGTTAGGGTCTTAACCAACTCCGCATTTCTGATGTGGGGTCAAAAGCTTCTATTTTGGAAAGTATTTAATGTACAAATGGAAGATCAGGCAATGATAGTGGTTGCGGAGATGGTATTCATGCCCCAAATATTTACTAACATTAAACCAGATCAGATTAGGATATCTAGGATATATCACTCGGATGCATATTGGGATATATATACATAGAGAAACGTATCATGGAGGACATGAAAACTGAACCATTTACTATGATAATAAATATAGTAGCCACTAATTTAGTATCTATGCTTTTCTGTAAAATAAATTCATATAGATTTATATCATTTTACATTTATGATGCTCTCCTCATGGAATGGTAAATCTAACTCCATGGCAGATAGAATATGTCTAGTCAAGTCTACGATTGTTTTCAAAATTCTCTATTCCATGATTTTCTATAAACGGCATGAAGGTCTGTTGAATAGAATAAATGTTTCAATTAAATAATTTGTGAGGATTGGGAGCACTCTTGATAGGATGCCGGTAACTATCGGTTGGTCTACCTATTGTAATACTTTGGAAAAAGGTAGTCTTGGAATAAAAAATATCAAATTTTTAGTGATTCCTTGCAATCTAGACTCACAAGGAATCAACATCATAAAAAATAATCTTCCATTGATTTCTTGAAAACCCATTTCCTTGAGTAATTACTAAAAAGAAATATAAATTATATGGGATCATCCATCTAGACATCCATTAGGAATTCTTTTTCAAACATAATGTCTAACTCTAGATGGATGGTGAGAAAAGACGCTACCATGAATTTATAACTTGCCAAATGAATTGGTTATCCCCTAATTTCCATTTTTCTAAAACTCAATCTCCTGAAAATTATAATTATACCATCAAATATATGTTATGATCTCAAAACTCTAACTTTCCTGATAGTGTTAAGAAGGTCATTCGATATTATCCCTTTACCACTCAAAAGAATTTTTTATTTGGTAACCTACTCATAATGGAATTCTTGTATCTAAAAACTTCTATGATCATATTTTTAATAACTCTAAAAATAACTAGATCTGGCTAATTTTTTAAATAAATTTTGGTTTAATCCATCGACATTCACTCTTATTTGGCGTATTGTGCTAAAAAGGTTCCCAACTGACACTTTTTATCATTCAATTGGGATTAAACATTACTATAAATATCATTTTTTGTTACCAGCAGTAGGAATACATTAATCATCCAATTATTTCTTGTGATACTGAAACATTCATTTGGAACTATTTATTTGATCTTTTTGAGTGAAGATAGATTCTTTATGACTCTATAAAACCTCAACCACACCATGTTTTGGATACCACTAACTCCCAAAAAATATAGAATCTATTTCTAACACTTATAGATGAGCTTCTACATGGGATATGGTTTGATAGAAGTGAATTTATTCATAAAAATTACTCATTTAGTCTAACTGTAGGTAAAATTAGAATCCTTATTTCAATTCATGAAGCTGCCTCAAATCAAAAGGGTCTTTCCAACAACACTGTTAGAGACCTTGGGATTCTCGAATGCCTTATGGTGAATAGAATTTAACACCATCCTATATGTAATTATGACGTCTTCTAGAAATATCTTACTCTTGGATGGATCAAATTCAATTTTTATGGTGCTTCTAAAGGAAACCGAGGACCCTCAGGATGTTGTTCTATCTACCTAAACCACAATGCGAATAATCTTGGCTGCTTTTATGGAATATGTTGTGTTGCCTTTTCCTTAGAAGCTGAAATGATGAGTGTGATTCGTGAGATCTCTTTTTCTAAACATCATGGCTAGAAAAATATTTGGATTGAGTGAGATTCGACGACTATTGTACAAGCTATTTGGAATGGATTTGTTCTCCTTTCATGGACTCTTACTTCACGTTGGATGGACTATATACACTCACACATGGACATCATCTGTATTGAAACTCACACCTATTGAGAAGAGATTAAGATTTAATATGTCATTTCAAATATGGGATTCAACAATGACATTACCTAGAGGAATGATCTCCCTTTTTATTTACATTCTCTTTATGATAGAGACAACCAAAAAATCATGTCTTTCAGACTCATGTAATATTATCATGTAACATTTTGTCACTAATGGAATTATTATTATTGTCTTTGACATGAACACCATAATTAAAAACAATTTATCTTCATGTTTTTGTTAGACCATTAGAGATACATCAAAAAAAAATTATAGAAAATATAGTCGATATGTGTGTTTAATAATTCCAATCGGTCACATTAATGCACCAATAGTTTTCATGGAACTAATATATTGAATTTTCTGTCCTTATGTGGATTCATTTTTAGGGAATTCATGAATGATATCTTGGTGCATTCTCACACTATAAATGACCATGCCAACCATTTTTAGATTATATTGTATACAAAAAGGAAAAAAAATTATATGGTAAGATCATAAATTGACACTTATGGAAGGATCAAATTCACTTCATGGGTCATAATATCTCAAAGGGAAGAGTATTAGTTGGACCAGAGAAAGTGAGAGCTATATTTTCATAGAAGAAACCCAAGGATTTCTTTGAGATATGGGGTTTCATAGTGATGGAAGGATATTACATGCATTATATATGGAACATCCCACTCTTAGAAGCACTAGTCATTGGCTTAACTAATAAGGTTGTGATGATTGTATGGAAATATCCATGGGCTTCAACCATTCAGGAGTTAAAAGTTGGATTGGATTCAAAACAGGTACATGTTTTCTTTATAACTATGAATAATTTACACACTCTATAGAGATGCATCAGGTATCAGGCATGGTGAATTGATGATGCACGGACATAAATTTTTGGCATTGAGGTAGGTATGAGTAGAAGAGGCTGCATGATAGAAATTACTATATGCATGATCTAGAATCAGCTGTAGATTACATGTTTTACATTTTTATAACAACTATATACTAGGAGATCATTTTAGGGTGTACATGGAGAAAAAAAGGCTCAAGTACATATTTAACATAGCCTGATATGCGTGTGAGGAAGTAATTGTGGGTTGAGTACCTATTGTCTTTTGACGTTGATTGTAATTTTACACATGGTAAAGGAAATACAATTATTTTCATGACCTGTCATAGAGGGGATAGTTCTGTGACTACCCTAAGCCTACCACCTATACACCAAGGATTGGAAACTAGCATTGAGTAGGGATATCCCATGAATGGGAGGCATTTTCTTTCATACCTATAGACATGCACAAATCTAAAACCCCAAAATATTAAAATGCAAAAAACCTATGTAAACAATTCACACATACACTAATATACCAACCATATAGTACGAAAGAAATGTAATGTGCAGTAAAGTACAATTACTCAAAAATATTATCCCCCCAAAAAATAGACTTTGTTAAAAAGATCATGAATCTATTCCGCATAAGACCCTACCTAAATGGTAGATACATGAGCTGTTGTCTGGTGCCGCATGAGAACACCTCAACTGTATGGTCCCTCCCTCACCACTACCTGGTCCTGGCCCACCTATGACTTTGTCAAAGCATTTATGGTCTTCATAAGATATGACATGTCTGAGAAAACCCTTTGTAAGGGTGATTAAAACCGTACTCATTAGGAAACGTTGAATCATAATGAAAAAGACTACTGAGGAACATCCTAAAGAAGATTCCACATGGAAATACAACAATGGGTAAACACTACTAATAATATATATTTATCTCGACATAGGTATTTGTCTAAAAAACATATAAAAAGAACATCCATGTATACTCATAAAGGATTCTATGATGCAAGGTCCCATCCACTACCATCAACCTAGTAAAGATGTAAGTCACTACCCTATATCAGCTACAAAATTTATCTTGAGGAATTCTCATTTTGGGAGATCTCACACCTCAACCCATAAGGTAATCAGAGACTTTGGAAAAGAGGTCCCCAAAATTATACCCCTCCCAAATTGAACATAATAATAATAGACTGTTATATAAAGATATGGGTTCCTTCCTAGAGAATACAGATATCAATCTCTATATTACCAAACAACATAGGAGATACTCCTCATATAATACTAAAAACCCTAATGATGCGGCTTATAAGATAGGGTATCCTTCATAGTGATTAAAGATAATCCTACTAATATGGCCCACTGGATGAAGGACTAATTCCTTACACTTGGAGTTCCTGTCAATTCCCTACAAAACATCATTAGGGTTAATAGAGGATCACTCTAGTCTTATGAAGGTATACAACAACTCTATCTAGGGAATAACCTCTAAAGCCGACTACTATCTAGCGATGAGGACGTAATGTCAAACTAAATTCTCGAGGAATCAACCGAGGGAAACTTTATTACTATACTAGTGCATTCTAGAATCCCAACATACCATCTCAAAAAGTATTTCATTGTTGTAAGGGTCCCCATACAATAGACATATCTTCAAATGGACCATCCATTTGAATGTTACTGCCATTTTAGAGAAAACATCTTACCTCAGTCTGGTCTGGGTTCGACATGGTGTGACCCATCGACCAGACCCAGTCTATTATTCCTAGCCAGATAGACTGCAAGATGCAGCACACTGAGCTACTAGAGCATCCCAGTCCATCCATCATGGCCTACTACATGTGTTCCAGTACCTTTATGTGTTTCACTGATGTTTTGAAATACTAGGATTAGGAGATAAGGTAAACAATAACCATGACATATCAGGCTGTTTGAGATTCTGCAAAGAGTCATACGAGTATCCTATCAGTTGTAGTTACCTTATAGGTATCAAAAAATTCAAGAAATCGTATGTGTATCTCATCTAATCCATAACAATTTAGTCATTTCTAACACATCTCTTCCCAAGGAGGTTTACTTCCAGGTAGATTCATCCTTTTATGAAAATTCTATTCATATTTTGGATAGAAGCACATAACGTCTCTAGGGAAGGTATATTCTTTTATAATAGGTGTTATGTAAGAAAGAATTTGTAAATTATGATATCCGGAATAATGAGTAAAATATATGAGCATGGTGGCCGAAGTTTTTCATAGATTATGCTTCACTTCACACGGAAGGAAAATTCAGGGATGAATTTCTTTAAAGAGGGATGTTTGTATGAAACCAGTTTTTTCTTGAGTTAAGAAACTTTTTTCAGTTTAAATTCATTATTATTGAATCATTTGATTATCCTTTATGGTTAGGGAGGTATACGGGTGTCTGGGTATTTTTGGCTTCTTTAACCCATATTTTTGGAATGTCAGGGTATGTCACAAAGTTTGTAGAAATCGTGAGAGACATGCTTCATTATTACTGTTGACATTGTAGGACATGATAGAGGGGATATACATATTGTACAGTTTAAGGAAATCCTATGTATGGAGTTTCACACCCTTTCTAAAGAACATATTTTTTCATAAAGAGGTTATTTTCAAGGTTTTTACATGATTAGTCAAATTGTGTGTAGTGCCTATGAGGGTTTCCCCTTAGTACTAAAGAAGGATCATGGGTCAATAATGGTTTGGCCAACCTTGTAGCCGAACCATGCATCCCACACAATTGTTGGGAAATGACCATATTTCTTTAAAATGATTTAAAAGCCTAAAATATATTATAATCTCTAATTTTAGATATTATTTGATGAAACGATAAATACTTCAATCCAAACTGCAAAATTTTCTATCATTTCATCATATCATCATGAAACGAGAGGCATTCATCTTGGTAGATTGGATCTGGTGATTACCCCATTCATTTTTTCCATTCTTCATTTAACATTGGATTAATGGAGTCGTGTAGGTCAAATATATTTTTGTAATTTTTTTTGACTTTCATCCTTATTCATTGTTATACAAATATGAGTCAATTTAAGAGTTTATACTAAACATGTGCTCCACTTTGGATCTATGTTTTGTGGTCCCTAACATTACAATTAATATTGGAATGTATATTTATATGTATTTGTGTTATACTATGTGTTCTCCAAATGAATCCCTTGAAATGGAATTTATTCCTTGATTTATAGGGATTGGTATGAATTATGTAATTAACGAGACTCATTGATAAATAAATAAGGGCCATAAACCATGAATTGGAACCACCCTATGGGTGTGTTGTTTAATTAATTGGACCACCATTGGTGTAATATGAGTTTATAAGTTTTTAGTGCCACATTTACCCAATTATATGAGTTTTTAAATGATTAATTGAATTGTAAATTTTTATTATAATTTAGTTTTATTAAATTTAGGGAATGAGAGACCAAATACCAAGGATATGATCACATAATTTCTTGTTTAGGTGTGTTCTTATTCCTCTATTGATATTTCCCACTTGAGATAATTAAAAGTCCAATAATTTTAAACATATAACATTCCTGCATCCACCTTATAAGGGTTGGTTAAAATGATTTTTTCACAGTGACGACCAATAAATAATTAAATATTATAGTTTGAATTTTTTATAAATTCCTTGGGTAACATAAGGGATTATATATGAACCCTATAGATGAGCTCATTTGAATAATTCCATGCACATGTCAAAGTGACACATGGACTCACTATCTGATTTCCATTGATGGACCCATAAGTATGATTTTATATATGCCCATGTGATACATGTACTCCTTATATAGACTTCCATGGATGGGCTCAGATTGAATTTTATTATATACACCATGGGTGACACTTGGGATTCCATAGAAGACTACCAATGAAAGACTCCGTGAGCAGTGATGTTTTACCACAGTAAGAGAAATACCAAGATCTAAGGGGGAATTTATAGAGAATTAGTGAATGGTTCTTAGTTTATGTTACACCTGAAGAAATACCATGATTCCAAATAAGGTATTCTATGTATGGGATCAGATTATTAATTTTACAATTAAAGAAATAATTTATATAACATATTATTTAATCCAAAGAATAATATTGGAATTGGTCAGAGAATTATACCTTATTGATGTCCCAATTAATAATCTCTTGATCACATATCATTATAGAGGAGGTTATAATAAATTCCAGGTCTGGAGACTTATTTATTAAATGATGCATAAATAACTATTTTAATAGATATTTCCATCAATGTTTGAAGTAGGTAGAACAAGATGGGTGTCCATGTGAACCTATACCATTATATATTTTTTACATTAAGCACTTACTTTACATGTTCTATTAGTTATTTCACAAATTTATTATTCTGTATTTGTGGGCTAGATAAAATTAGACACCATTGATGATGGACTACAAGGATTTTTTCTGACACCCTACTTGGGATGCCTTTGGTACCCGAGATGATTATACGACTGTGAGAAAGGATAAAGTCTAGAACCCTACTATAGGGTTGTGATTTTTTCTTTGGGGAAGGGGAGCATAAGAACAAACTAATTCTTTTAAAGCTAGCTCAGATAGTTTTTTGTCCTTTGGTATTTTGTAACATGCATTGTACACCTTCCATATATATTAATATAAGATGAATTCTAGTTTCATAAAATGATCATCATTGTATATGATATTACTTTATGAATTGTTATATATATACATATCACTATATTTTTGGTGGTTATATACTGTTTGATTGATTTACTACATCCTCTATTTGTTTTATGTTTTATACCATTGTGTTACACTCTGAAAATATGTTGTAGTCTTCCCACAGATAGACCATATACCCTCACTACTTGACAAAAGACTTACAATTTTAGGATATGAACATATGGAAATGAGGCCAACTACGATTGGGGCAACATTTAGTGGAATCCAGGTCCCAATAATTACATGCATGGACTACAAGAAGATAAATCAGATCAAAGAAATGAAAAATTATTATTTTTTAATGATTTTGGATTTTTTTATTAGTCTATGGTATCCAGGTGGTTCCCCAATCATTACTGGTGTTTGGGATACCATTATCATTATGTTATATTAGAATACTTTTCAAAGATAGTGTTTACGAATAAAAAAATGTGTGTGAGTATCACATGAATATTTTTATCAATAAATTCTATAAATGTGTTTGTAGAGCTTATGAAAAATATATCAAACCCACACCTATAATCCTTCAAATTTTTATCTATTGATGATATTCTGATATATTACCATACCATAAAATTAAATGACAGACATTTTAAGAACATATATAGTTCAATAATAGTTTCCCCAAACTATTGAAACAATTAATGATTTTATGGGATATAAGAAGTGAATTCTCTTATGCATGTAATTTCTGATCAAGGTATTATATAGTTGATCTGGATAATGTTGATGTTTTTTTCATCAATATGAACATCATAGGTACATGATTATGATTTTGAATTTTCTTTCCTTCAAAGGATAAAATTAATGGTTCAACTAGGACATTGTTTTTTCTGGAATAATTTAGAACATAATTTACTAAAAAAGTTACTATTCATTTGGATGACTAGTGTGATTATTACTTCATATATTTGAAGAGAATATTGATATATATCATAGTTTTGATTTATCTAGAAAATAGGATTGGTTATGAAGTAAACATTTTTTATGGTGTTTTTTTCAGATATTTCATGATACAACGAGATAAAATAGTTTATTATGGGACTAACTACTGTAACCATCTATGAATATATACCACACTCATTATATAGATTTAAAAAAAATGGTTCATGCCCTATAATTTTGTTTGTACTCTATTTCTAGTGATTTATTTTTTAATTATTTATAACACAAGAGATCATCTTATATGTTCTTTGTAACAGCCCCAAATATAAAAAACGAGATGTTGTGGTTAATTTATTACAGAACCATATATACAAGGGATCTCATCCCGAAGGACTAATTATTTAGTAATATTGAATAACTAGATACATAAATTAATAGAATTTTTTACATTGGATAAAAAATATAGAAGAAAACAAAAGAAAACATTAGACATCATTAAAAATCATTCAAATGTTTCTTCTTATAAAACATGGGAATGAAAAAATGGGTGATTTAAAATTCATTTTATTGGTAATGTATGGTAGAATATATCAAGTTTAAAAAAAATGAATAATCAATAGGTAATGAAAAAAACTGAGAAAACATTCTATTTATTATATAACACGATTATAAAATGATTCGTTATATAATACCAATAAAAAATTAACATATATCATAATAAATAAAATATTAATGCAGGAAATTAATATTATATGATATCATGACCTTAGATATAATGATATATATACCATTAATAACATGAAATTTTTTTTTTAACTAACTATAATGTATACAGAGGAAACCTATTTAATTTTTCCAATATATTTTTCTCATAAGACCTATTGATTCATTGAGCCGGTAAATATATAAAATCTCTACCCATCAATAAATTTCGAAATCATTCCTAAAATATTGAATTATCAATTCAATTCATACGAAATATTCTTTATTAATAAATATATTTTTTGTATAAATAAAGTAAATTTGTTATGTGATTTCCATGTCAATAAAATAAATTTCATGAATAAAACCCTATGTAAAATTGGTATAAATTTTTGTAAATAATATAATCCATTATAAAAAGAATAAGTATATTTAAAATAAATATAATTTTCAATGATTATAAGAATTTTAATGTTTCTAGAAAAATTTAATTTCGAAAAAACTAATAGAGATAGAATATGACTATCAGTTTATCGGAAATATATGTTTTTAATAAAATAATTTCCATTAGATAAGTAACTAACAAGGGAATTGAATATTAATATAATAATTAATTTAAGAGTTTTTGTTGTAAAATAAATAAATATTTGTAGAATAATCTAAATATCATATAATTTTTACTTTGTCAGCTATGTTTTTTAATGTCTTAAAAGATTGAAACTTTCATTTTCTACATTTTATAATAGAATTAAAAAATATATCCTTTTAGAAAACATTATAGATATTTCTTTCAAACCATTTTTAAAGGTATCAAATTTTAGAAAGTTACACAATTTATTATTTTATTAATATAATGAATATTTTAAATTCAATTTTCAAAAATATGTATATAGAGGGAAAATGTATTATATTTAAAAGAGACATAATATTATATTTTATTGTCGAACATTCATTTTCTAATTCAACTGTAAAAGATGTTAAATGTTGGAAAAAATTAAAATAAACATTATGTATTACTTTTATAAAAAAATAGACCATGTTTTTGAAAAATTTATTCTAATATTCCTTCAACAAAAATAAAAGTAATCCCAAAGAAAGGAATAGAAAAGATAATCCATACCTACTTGGTAACATTTACATTATAACTGAATAAAATAATCAACATGAATTTAAATGATAATAATTCTTAAAAATTTGGTATTCATGTTAATTATATCAAATGGTCAGAATATACTCTACATAATATTGAGTGGGTAAACAATAACATATGTATCTCAATGGATTTTAAATTGTAATTAAATCCCTTACCTCGCATTTCTTCATAGTTGAACATGATTCAAAATATTGTATAATGGGTTTAATTGTGTTATTAATTCATTAAATATAAATATTCATATTTATAATATCATTAACGATCATTTTATAACATCTTATCTCCCTTTTTGTGAAATATTTATCATTACCACTATTTCGAGTGTCAACTGCTTCATTTTATAACACATGTTTCATCGTGAATGATCTAGTTACTATTGACAAGATGTAGTTTCATCACATACACAATGATATTAATATTAAAAAATATCATATTTATCTATTTGATATATTTTTATAATCATTCATGGTGTTGGAAATGGAAAAATGAATTTCATAGCATCGTAGAGATGATAAGATAGATGTACCCATGAGAGATTACGTCATTTCCTTAATGGGTGAAAAGATATGTAATTTGATCATATGTGGAATTTACAGAACAAATATTATTTAATATTTTTTATATATATATTAAATATTTATATCATTATGAATATCTTTTTATATAGACAAGTGAATCAAATTATATCATTTCGCGAGGGTGTAATCATTCATAAACATAAAAATTGTTTTGGTTCACATAAGATGGAGAAAAAGATGGAAAAAAATTATAAAATAAAAAACATGAAATCAGTTTATATTTGATACAATGGTTTTATTATATTTAAATTATTAAGACATAATTGCTGGATGTAAAATATGAAGTAAGGAATCAATGTCCTTGTTGAATAATATTAGCTTCACGTTGAATAATCTCATTTAGATCTCATATTAAGGACCCTAGGTGGTTCTTTTTGAGATATAAAATGATATATAACATGGATAATGTTTTTAGAATATATTTTACATTATTATTCAATATAAATCGATTTAATGGTGTGAATAATTGATGGGATGAGGTTCACTTTTATAATTGAGTTGAGTGTCACACATGTAATTTTTCCCATGTTTTTAATAATATAATGTCATATTTATTGATATATATTCCCACAATTTATCATATTTGAATAAGATAAGGTGAAATACGAAATAAAGATAAAAATGAGGTATTGGTATTTTTTTGCCTTTTTAACACTTATCATCATAGATTATCCAATGGTAAACCTGATTTGATCATAAATGAAGTAACTATTTTTTTCGATTTTGAATATTGAAGACCAAAAAATAAGGTAACTATATTACCTAATAATAATTATTCTAATTGAAAATTATTAATACAATATATGAAATTAAATTCATTAAGGTTCTAGAGTTTATTTTTATGCAAGATGCAAAATACTATTGGGAAAATAGTTTTTCAAGAAATGAATTTTTCAAGTATTAAATTATTTGGAATTAAGAATATGAATATAAATCATAATTATATGTATTTAGGATCATATAGTAAGATATATAGTAAATAAAGTTCATTTAAATCATTTATGATTATATATTAGTTAACTGAATTAAAATTTATTGACAATAGGTCAATTAAAACCCATTTTTTTAATAAATATGTCTTTATCCTTTAGATGATCTTATCATTATTTCTAAAAAATTTATATTCACCATATTTTTAATTAAAGAATTATAACACATTAAAAAAATGTGTAATGATAAAATAATATATATTTTATTATTCGTAATATCATATTTCTCTTGGAATAATTGAAAAAATAAATAGAGGATTATTTTCAGATAGTATCTTCAAAATAAATAGTCATTCTATCAAATTAGAAAGTTTGGGTAATAAAATATTACAATTCTCATATGTTTATTTTTTTAATAGGATTTTTTTTACTATAATGTATGCTAGGTTGTAATATTAATCCCAAATGATAAACATATATATTTAAAATTTGGATTTAAATTTATTTAAAAAAAATTACAGTGGTTATAATTTGTAACGTCCTCTTGATCCCAAATTTCTTCTTATATTTTTTTATTTCTCAAATTTACATTTACTAGAAGAGTCATGCGATTCAATATTACGTATTTTATAGTTTTATGAATCTAGATAGGCTCATTACAGATTAATAGATCATGTTCCAGTTCTATTTATATAATGGTTTTAGCGTGTGTTATGTACGGAATATACTTACTTAACAATGGCATATGGAACACATAATGTACATTGGAGATACTTAGTAGAATTGGAAATTAGTATGCAATATGTTCAGTTATTTCCATAAATTAGTAGTGTTATATGTACCTGAAACATGGTTTCCCTCTTGTAAAAACCATATAACAACATTTCATTGAGGTATATTTACGAAACCATGAAAACCCACATTAAATTAAAAATCATTCCCAGGATTATTGACAAAACATGTTTTCCTACTTGATAATATCTAATATGATTCTAAATATTCTTCACATTTTTCATTATCTCCTCATCACAATCTAGACTTACAATAATCCTTTCAATATAGGTATCCCATCAAGTTGGTGTTTGAAATATATTACCATTATATATATCATATGTCACAATTTCAATACAAGAAAGGAAGCAATTACTTTCAGAAAATTAAACCAATGGTAAATACATAACCATATACATTGAAAGTAAAGTGAGTAAAATATCAACATGTCTTATAATTTTTGTAATAGACCTTTGAAAATATTTATAAATTTGATAATGATATGTGATGATCAAATGCATCTTAGTAACAAAAGCCCTTAAAATACTATTAAATATTTTTTTGTAAATTAGGGATCATGATCGCACACAACTAAAAGTGGTGGAAATAAATTCTTATATATTTATTAATATAGAGCCATTTATAGTGATCAAGAGTTTAATCATCTCTTATAATGAAAAATTGTTAAAGAATTTTTATTTGATAGACACTAAAAAATATTTCATCACTCTTTCTAGGAGTATTTAATATTTTTATAGGAAAGTACATAGAAATTTCATCCCATTTTCACATGGTAAGAGGTATAGGTCAAATGAATCCACTAGGATATTTTGCCTCAGACTTCAACTATTGATAAACCAAACATCTTGATACAGATAAAAAAATTAGATTTAGATTAATCCTCCAAAAATGTTCCTTAAAATAACAATACATATTGTTTCAACCAAGGTGTAAAAAATATTTTGAACTACATCATACGATAATTTTTTTTTATGTTTTGAATTGATATATCTCATAGTATCCTGCAAATTGTTTTAATTTCATCTTCATATTTGAAGCCTTTCAAATCAAATCATTCATAGCGTTAATTTTATTTTGAAATTTATCATCAATGGAATACAAATATTTTATATTTTTCAATAATGATCGTATCACAATCACTTTAAATTAGATTGATGACTATCCATTAATAATTTCCACATTCATGTTTATTAGATACATGAACAATGGATCCCTATAAATCATTATTGGGTTATAATTTCATGATATTTCCTTCTAAATGTGTCTAATAAATTATTGTCCGTAACAATGAGGAATTCTATTATAAAATTATAATTTGAGAGTTTTTTAAGCCATGCCATTTTCCACTTGTTAATCCATTTATATGAAATGTTTTATTTAGAATGGTTATTATTATAATATATCTCACATATTTTTCAAATGAGATAATGTCTCCTTGTACTTAAAGTGAAGATTGTGGATGTTGAATCAAGATCATGAGTTGGTTGGTTTGTGTCATGATTCTATATTTTCTTTGATTTATATTAAATAATATTATTATTCATCATAAAGACACAACCAACTCTATTATATGATGAATATATATATAACAAATATATTATTTCATGGTGGTAGAGTAAAAACTAGATCAATTACATATATCATATTCATTTATTTTAATAACTCTTAACACTCCTTTTTCTTATATGAACAGAACCCCTTTATATGTATTTTTGGTTTATGGTACAACCAATTTCCCAAAAAAATTTACAAATCACAAAAGTTAACCTACCAAACCAATGAAACAGTTTATGCTAGTTATGTTCATTGGTTTATGCCTTTATTTGACTTCATTTATCTTCTCAAGATCAACTATGATTCCTTCGATGGAGAAAATATGGATATGAAAGAAATCTTTTTGAATATAGAACTCACCCCTTCAAGAATTTTTATAAAACAATATTCTTTTATGATTATTAAGAATTAATTTAAAGTGATTATAATGGTCCTCATATCATTATATTAAACTACATTATCATCAATAATTCCAATAAATAATTATCAAGATATTCTTGAATAATTTTTTCATTAGATCAAAACAAACAAAGGGTTCATTTGGAAATCCAAATTAATTTATTATATTCATGTAATGTCTATACCTCATTCAAAATTTTATCTTCAGAATATATTCCTTTTTAACACACAATTTATAACAACTATAACGATGCTCAATCATTGAAAAATATTTAACATTGTGATGTTGATTGAATAACTCATCATTGTGATGTAGATGAAAACATTTTATATTATAATGGAATTTATTTCCTTATAATCAATTCATAACCTCATGGATCAATATTTCTTCTTAACATAAAGATTCAACAATTACCAAGGTGAAGCATTAGGGAATATAAGTCCCCAACTAAACAAATCTATTAGATGTTTCTTAAACTCCACTAATTATATGGTTTCTATTCTATTGGAAGTAATTTACAAATTTATTTCATCATGGATTCAACAAATTTAAATATCAACCTCATGCTCTGGTTTATGTTTATCTAATTACATGTGAAATACATCAATATATTCCAGTATAATAGGTGAATCCTGCATCATAAGTTTTCATTTTTAATTAAGAGATTGGTTCTTCTCTTCTTCCCAAATAATATCATTTTTGAATATATACATGGGATAATTATAGAAATGACTCAGATAATGAATCTTACACTCTGATGATAAGTAATTGTTCATCTTCATAATGAATCATTATTTTTCTATATTTTCAATAAATTTTTTCACTTTATTTTAAATTCCATTACAAATAAAGGATAATATCAAATATAAACAATATATATGATATTAAATATTGAAAATAAAGCACAGTTATATTTTTGATAATGGGAAATTTCTAAAAAAAATTAAAGATTATTATACTTTGAGTATTTTCTAATATTCCTCCTCTAAATGTGATGAGGCAATGTATAATTATACTTGAAAATATGCAAGGCATAAAACATTACACAGTTCTAGAATAAATTTTTTTTCTAAAATTGAATATATGAGTAAATTATTTCAATAAAATAATTAGGTACATCAAAATTAACTATATTAATCATATAATCAGGCCTTTCCCCCTAGGATTTATATATGGTAAGTTCCCTTAAGGTCTGGTAATTTTTATTGTATATTATTTAAATTATGTATGGTTAACTAAATATAAAGTCGTTGTATGTTTATTTCCATTATATTAATGAACTAAATAAATCTTATAAACGCACTTGTAACAAACTACCATTCCCTCCAAAAATTTAAAATAGTTATTGTTTCATCAATATTCAGATGATGTAAATTTCATCATTTTAATTCAATTCTTCAATGTGTTATCTTTTTATGATGTTAAGATGACATATTCATCTATTTATTTCATATGAATATATTATATATTGATAATTATTTAAATTTGCTTATGTCACAAAATAATATTTCATCATATGCCGAAAAATTGAGAAAGTAATTATTTTTAGCGACTCGGTTTATGTCCTTTAAATAAAAGTATGTTCTTTATTTCCATGATACAAGTATAATCATTATTATACCTCACTATTATTGTAAGGGTAGAATAATATTTTTAAATAATTTTTTCTTCCAATTTTTTATGATGTGGAACTTTCTCTTCATTTTAGTATTTTTCTCACAAGATAAATATTAATCAGACAATGTTACTTTAAAATAAAACCATTCCATTGGTTCCATTTCTTATACATTCCCATTATATTTGAAAACTTCCACCATTGAAGAGAATCACTCATGATACAATGTACTTATATAATATCATTTTACCTTTCATCACATCCCAATGCTTGAACTATCTTTTTAAGGGACATAATCCATTTCATAGCAACCATTAGACCTGTAGTTCAACTAATTCATGGAGTCTTATAAGAAATGAAATGATACAATATTAGTGAATCATTATATAGAAATTCATGTTTCTATATGATATCATTGTTATTAGTCATAAATTAGTTTACCTAAAATAATATAGTAATTATATGCTCTACTAGAATACAAGTGGTATTGGCCTACGCAATTGGTAAATTTCAAAATTCCCCAAAAGTATTGATTCCATTCATTTTGAAAATATCTGTTTCAAAAAACTATCATAGAATAGATTATCCCACATTATTATAAATTTTAAATAAAATTATTTAATTTTATATTTTATGTATCCCTTAACATTATTTAAAATATATGCATTGTTAATCATGAAATAATAAATGGTGCTTCTATGGGAATATCATTAAACATTAAAATATTTTCAAACCCATCATTTTTTTAAAATGTAAATTTACCAAATCATATCTATTAGGAGTGTCACACCACGTGTGAAGTGTGGAAAAACTAACCATTCAATAGAATGATGTAATGTGTATACTTGACCAACTCATTTCATGGTCACTACCATTACATACATCTTTTTAAAAATTGTATCCTATTTTTCATATAGACAAGGATGTCTTACAAATAAAACCACATAATCTTTACCTTACCAAAACAGTTTTTCATTATCCTATATAAAGAATTATCCTCAAATTCAATCATAGGGTTATTTTTTCTGATATATGTCCTCCAAAATGTATTTCCCAAGGTTTCTTGTAACGCCCCGACCCTTGTTACCTAGAGTCAGTGTATTATTTTAATACATTGGAATGATTACAAGGAATCAAGTCTCGAAGGACCGATCAGTTTAGCAGTCTTGGAAAATAGATTACATACATGAATGTTACATTACACTTCCTAACATACAAAATATCATAAATAATCCTTTATAAATTCCATTATTCCATTTCCTTAACCCTACATATCAATCACAATACACTTCTTGGAATCCTGGAAAAAATAAAACATAGAAAGGGGTGAGATCAGATGCTCAGTAAGGATAACAATACAAGCAGAAAATTTCCTAAATAAGGATAAACATTTAAGGAAATGTATAACTAAAACAAAATCCTTTAAAACATAAACAAAAGCATAATATGGAAAAAATAAAATGAAGTAATGTTATTTCCTTATTCATATGGATATTATACTAGTTGAATAATCACATTCAATATCACTAACCACTTTCATAATGATGAAATGCATAGTGGTAGACTATCATAATCACATAGTCAAGGCCTTGTGACAAGACTACAAAGAAGATTTTTTTCAAGGCCTTCTACCAAGACACTAGTTTGTCTCATGAGACCTACCGATGCATCGAGGAGCTATAGCGGGCTCCACCCATCACTTACTAAGTCCAATGCATTCCTGATATGAAAATGTTTAAACATAACATAAACATTCGTATTAAAACAGGCATACGAAACGTCAATACTATACCCATAAACCTTGAATGATATAAAAATAAAACATCTCAGTCCAACATATCACAAAACCTTCAATACAATACAGAAGACTTGTATCATAATAAATCAACTTCAGACAAGTTTAAAATCCATTAAAGGATTTTTACATAGATGAAAATGATTTGTAAAACTATTTGAGAGAAATATATATTTTTCCTGAAAACATTTAAAAGCCACAAAATTTAGAAAGGAAGACATTTAAATAAATTTTTTAATCAAAGTTTCCCATACCACTTTGAAACATTTGAATGTAATTAACATTTTAAAACATTCATGTCCATTTAAATAAATCCTTAAAACCATTTTGAAAACATGGAAATTAATGAGAATGGTTAAGAAAAATAAAATTTTAAAACATTTAAAATAAGGTTTTAGTAAAAATTCCATTAAAATAATCCCTTTGGAAACTATATTATGATACACGGTCATGGATAATAAATATTTCCTAGTAGATACTAAGGTAAAAATAACATCTGATAATAAAGAGATTGTGAAATAAACCCTTACCAGTTTGGTTACTTGCGAAACATACACCCCATGAAAGAGGTATCATACAATGAATATGTTAATACACATAAATTAGTGTTTATTATACAAATAATACAATTATGGGTAGTACATACACTACACAAAAGGTAATTGTGGCAATATGGTATGAATCTCACAGGAATATGGAGTGAGATGAACACCCCTTACCTTGCAATTTAATTTATTCGAGGGTATGTTTAACCTCATGAATGAAGACCGTAGTATGTTATTAAATTATAAATGAACCATATTAATATTTATGATATCATACATTATTCATTTATGAATTTATTCTACCCACTTAATAACAATTTACTTGTTAAATTATCATTTCGGGTAATAATCGCTTTCTTTATTGTACGTGTTTTAACTGGCTACTCTTGATTGTATCACATAGATCATGGTTTAAATACATCCAGAATATATAACATGATTTATATATCATATATATTTATAATATAATTATTAATTATATACATATATATGAAATGGAAAGCACCGTTAATGGAGACGGTAGTCCGTACGTATGCATAAACGTTGTTTTTGTTTTCATACCGTATTGAACGGAACTAATTGAATAAAATAAATGTAAGAACATATATATATATCCAGTAGAATTATTATTTCATATATTACAAACATATTAGTGATATATATATTTTAATAATCGTCGATGAATGTTTAATGTGAAAATGAATCTCATCGCGTTGTGGAGACGGTAATTTGTACGTATGTAGGAGCTAAAATATCAATCTTTTGATATTAAAATAATATATAATTTGATGGTATATAATATATACTTATTCCTTATCATGATAGATTTATTATTTACATCAAATAAACATCATTATTATAACCTTCCAAATAATAATGTATTGACTAACAATTACACCACGATGTGGAGACGGTAAGTCATACGTACGCACGTATGGTGAAATGTCATTAAAAGGGTGGATACAACAATGAATATGGTTGTACCATAATTATAATAACATAAAAACATATAGAAGTTACTGGAGTTATTATTTTAGAGTGGAAACAAAAAAGAAAAAGGAAGTTGAAGAAGAAAAGAACTTGAAAGAGGGTGGTGAAAACATTACCTCTTCTTCGTGTCCTTTCTTTTGATTTGATCAAAAGGGCTCCTTAGGTTGGATTTCTAATCAAACTAAGGCCTCTAAGGTGAATTTAGGGAAGTTGATAGAATATTTGGGAAGGTTTTGGCCGAGCAAAAAGGCATTGAAGGTATGAACATGAGATAAGGGGGAGTTCCCTTTTATAAGAGGGGTGAGGGGCACCTTAGGAATAACATAAATTATTATTTTATATTAAATTTATATTCGGTTTATAATGGCTCCAAATTGATCTATTTCGAGGCCAAGGTGGGGATGGGATGAAATCCACTCAACCAATATGTTTTAGATAGGTTTGGGACATTTTATTAACCTTATCATTTAGTTTTAACTATTAGTTAATTAGTTTGACATTTACCATGTCTATTTGTATTTTTATATTATATGGTTAATAAACACAAAATAAACATACAATAGACCTCCAAGTGGTCCATTAATGATACAAATATCATGATATAAGTCCTTTGGCCAATGCTTATATTTCTATGAATAGAACATCAATTAATAATATAATATTTGTTTTAAAAACTCTTTAATGTCAATTTTGACACTATTAAGTATTTTGTTTTTGATAAATTCATAAAAGCATTATTAAATAAAAAAAATTCATATAACCAATCCTAATATGTCATATTAACCTATAAAATTATTTTAATTCATATAAAGTCTCAAATTGCATTTATTTGTGTATTTATAATATCAATTATCTTAATCTTTCATTAATACGATAATTACTACATCATCATTGGGTCATAAATAAATTAAATTATTTAATGTCTAAAAATTATAAATAAAATACCAATATTTAGGGAATATTTTTATATTTCTAATGAATATTTATAATCGTATTTATCTTATGTATAACCCTTTATTAAAAATGTTTTAGTTATTAAACATCGATTTTAACTCTTTTAACTCTTCTTTGAATTAATTAATAATATATGTCATAATCTAATCCTAGTGGACCTAAATGATAATATTTTATTCTTAATTTTTTTCTCGGTCTAGATACACTTGTCCAACAGAATTAGGACATGTGTTAGGGTAATATTAATATCATTTATACACTTAATTACCCTATTTACTTTTAACAGTGGTAAATAAAAGAAAAAAGTTACTATGCACCAAAAATTATTTTAATCTTATTGAACCACATTTTACTCCTTCATATTAACCGCATATCTTGGATTTTCAAAATTACACTCACAGAAACGGTAAAATTATGTTTTATGTGAATTTGAAAATTTTTCTAGGAGATGGGTAAAAGATGGTGAAAAGATCAATAAAACTTATATATATCTAAAATTATTAGAAACTGAATCCAATGAATTATATTGAACTCATATAGGTATTATGTATCTAATTTGACCTAAAATAAATTTAAATTTAATAAATAATTATTTAAATAAAAATTCGGGTTTTAAACTATAACTAAGTGTTCTTCACTATTCATCAAAAATTGTAAGTTTTCCGAAAAATAAATTAAAATCATACTATGATAATTTCGATATTCCGATTCCAAAAATGATGTCTGTTTTACCAATTCAAAACATATATGTTTCATTTATTAATTTAAAATTAAATCCCTATTGTCAAATCCAAAAGGAGTATTTTTAAGAAATAATAACTATCCAAAGAATCACACTTGTTTATGTCCAATTTCAAAGTGAAATTACTTACAATGACTAGAATTAGATTAAATGGAAAAAATATTATCTATTTATACTTATAATCCAGTTAATTGTATAATTAACACTATAAATTATTTGGATTAAAAAAGTTTTTTCCAGCTAAAATATAGTATTCTTCACTATTCAACCAAATATGAACATTATCAGAAAAACACCAAAATGTAATTAAAACTAAATTCTTATTTCCTTATTCTAAATATATATTTTATTTTGTCAAATTCAATATATAAATGTTTCAAATATTGGATTTAAAAATGAATCACCATTAAAAGATGATAAAAGTGCATTTTTTGAAAAATACTTCCTTTATCTGATAAATAAATGAATTAGTTCTTACATTATGTCTAAGAAACTCATAATATGGATTCTAAAATTATATGGATTATATAATGTTTAAAATTCAGTAAATAATATTCATAACCGCTTTTGAATGGCTAGTTTGGTAATCTTGTGGTGTGATTGAACTCAGTGTTACGTGTAGTGCAAGTTATTGAATTACTTTGAAGAAATAACGTACTTTGAAATGTTAGGCTGTTACATTCTTCCCTCCTTCAATAAATTGATTCCTTACAATTTGAAATTGTTCTTCGAAAATAAAAGTTTGAAAATAGAAAATACCCTTGTGGGGAAACCCGCATCAGAAATTGGGTTAATAAAACATATTCTTAATAAGAGGAAAAGTGGAATGAAAAATCACCACCAAATTATGATCTCGATTAGGAGAAAATTGGTGGAAATTAGAGACACCTAATTGGTGGAAAAACATAAATATTTATAGGCACTGATTGAGGTCATCAATTACAAACAATTGTACAATTGTGGGCCTCAATTCCACCAATCTAAGATGATTTAAAATACCATCGGTTCAACAAAACGTAAGGTATTAGGATAACACATTTTTTGTTTTAAGATGCCTTACCTAATGTTTAAGAATTTATTTTTTCATAGAAATAGGGAAGAAAAAAATTTATACTTGTCAAGTATATTTCCAAACTTTAACTAATTTCTACCAGAAACTCATATTTCACTCTAAAAGTTAATATAACTTAAAAAATATTCTATTTATCCTATTCGTATAGGGTTCCAAAAATATGAATTTATAATTCATCACCAGACCCTATAAAAAACTAAATTATTCAATCCTGGACATCATGTGGGTTAGTGATAGTTGGTACACTGTTGTCTCCCTTCGGTTGTAGGTTCATGTCTTGCGGCCTTGCCGGATGCAACGGGTTGCCACCCGACCTCCAGGTTTTCCTTTTTATGGAAATAAAAAAATAACCTTAACTATAGAATCCAATTTCAAACTTATTCCATTCCAGCCTTTATAATTATCTGAAATACTTATATCCAAACTCTCAATCCAAAACTTATAAGCAAGTTAAACATAATGAAGATCCTTTTTGCGAGGTAATAACATGTGAACACCATCATCATTTATTCTTTTAGAACACCGCAACGTCCTGATTTACCATAATCAACCATCTCTTATTCTAAAAACACTACCTCATTATCAGGACCATAATAAAGATTACCTATCCTTCAAACATATATTTTCAAAAAAGTTTATCTTACTATTAAGTCACTTTTCATAGAACCATATAATCTAAAATACTCAATAAAATAGTACTATATTACAGTCTTTATTTATCTCCATAATTCATGTAACCAGTATATTGTTGATACAACACTCAAATGAAATAATTCTATAATAAAAACATAAGAACACTAGTCATTCCTCTTCATTTTAGGTAGTATCATAACTTGATTATTATCTAATAACATCATTTTTGATATACTCTTAAGAATGTGACATTTATTCGTGTAGTGTCCCAATGACTTGCAGATGAAGAATTGTACATTTGAATTTTTTTAACCTTGCAATCACGTACATGGTGTCCTTTTTTCTCTATACATATAACAAACTCTCGTTCCCTTCAAGAATTTACCATGGTGATTCTATCCACAGTAATCACATATAGTAAAATCCTTCTTTTCCCACTTCCCGTTATCCATATTTCTCTCTTCCATCCTTTTCTTCTCTTGCTTCTCTTCAAAGACATATGACTCGGACAATTCATTACTTATCTTATTAACCCATGATACTATTTCTTCATATGTTGAGAATACATGGGATAATATCTCCCTTCTAAATGTTGGCTTTATACCGAAAATGATATTATCCTTCTTACTCTTTGGATCATACGTATTTATGGAGTTCACATTCCTTCTACTGGGAACCATTTCTATACAATGGAATACACTAGATTAGTTTATGAATCACAATGCATAAATCAAAACGTGTAAAACACTTAACATAAATTGAACAGTTTATGGATATAATCCATAATAATAAAAATGTTTTCTTTGGGAAATTATATACTCGTAAACCCTTCAAAATAGTTTGTAAGGAAAATGAGAATTATCCAAAGCATGTCCCCGGGGAGTGTGGTAACCAAGAGTGCAACAATGCCCGTTGTCGTGCATCAGTTCTCATTTGAGTCTAGCTCAAATCAGTATTTTTGGGTTTTACCCCTAGGTACAACTGTTCTAGAGTCGCCTCTACCTGCTCTTATCCAGACAGGGATTTATTGCTCGAAAAATTCACAAAATCTTTACAATAAAAATGTTCTAGGATGTTCTTCTATACTAATGCTCAAAGACTATCATAGGGATATCTGCTTTAATAAGAGTTTATCTAAAACTAGCTTCCAAGGTTTGTACTAAAATTCCTTTGATACAAACTGTAACACCCTGACCCCAGTTACCCAGAGTCGGTGAATTATTTTAATACATTGGCATGATTACAAGGAATCAATTCCCGAAGGACCGATCAGTTTAGAAGTCTTGGAAAATAGATTACATATATGAATGTTACATTACACTTCATAACATAAAAAACAATATAAACAAACCTTTATGAATTCCATTATTCCCTTGGATTAACCCTGCTTATCAATCACAATACACTTCTTGGAATCTTGGTAAAAATAAAACATATAAAGGGGTGAGATCAGATGCTTAGTAAGGATAACAATGCATCAGAAACTTTTATAAATAAGAATAAACATATAAGGAAATGTATAACTAAAACAAAATCCATTTAATCTTGAACATAAGCATAATATGGAAAAAACAAAATAAAGTAGTTCCATTTACTTATTCACATGGATATTCTACTAGTCGAATAATCACACGCAAAATCACTAATCAATTTTATAATGATGGAATGCATAATGCCAGATTATCGTAACCACATAGTCAAGGCCATATGCCAAGACTAAAAATAAGATTTTTGTCAAAGACTTTTTCCAAGACTCTAGTTTGTCTCATTAGTCCTACCGATGCATCGTGGGGCGATAGCGGGCTCGACCCGTCACTAACTATGTCCAATTCATTCCTCATATGAAAATGATTAAACATAACATAAACATTCGTATTAAAACTGGCATAAAAAATGTCAATACTATACCCATAAACCATGAATGGTATAAAAATAACACATCCAAATTCCCACATATCACAAAACCTTCAATACAATACAGAAGACTTGTATCATAATAATTCAACTTCAAACAAGTTACAATCCATTAAAGGATTTTGACATAGATAAAAATTATTTGTAAATGTCTATCAGAGAAATATCTATTTTTAATGAAATCATATAAAAGTCACACAATTTTGAAAGGAAGACATTTAAATACATTTTTTAATCAACGTTTCCATACTACTTTGGAACTTTTAAATGTAATTAAAATTTTAAAACATTCTTGTCCATTTAAATAAATCCTTAAAACCTTTTTGAAAACATGGACATTAATGATAATGGTTAAGAAGAATAAATTTTTAAAACATTTAAAATGACGTTTTAGTAAAAGGTCCCTTAAATGAATCCCTTTGAAAACTATTTTATGAAAAATGGACATGGATAATAATTATGTCCTAGAATATACTTATGTAAAAACAACCTCGAATAATAAAGAGATTGTGAAATAAACTCTTACCGGTTTGGTAACATGCGAAACATACACCCCATGAAATATGTATCATACAATGAATATGTAAATACACATAAATTAAATTTTATTACACAATGAATACAATTATGGGCAGTACATACACCACACAAAAGGTAATAGTGGAAATATGGTATGAATCTCACGGGAATAAGGAGTGAGATGAAAACCCCTTACCTTGCACTTTCCTTTAGTCAAGGGTACATTTAAACTTATTTATGAAGACCATATTATGTTATTAAATTATAAAATAACCATATTAATATTTATGATATCATAAATTATTCATTTATGACTTTATACTACCCATTTAATAATAATTCCCATGTTAAATTAACATTTCGGGTAATAATTGATTTCTTTATCGTAAGTGTTTTAACTTGTTACTCATGATTGTATCACTTAGATCATGATATAATAAATAAATAATATAAAAAATGATTTATATATCATATATATTTAGAATATAATTCTTTATAGTAGACATATATATGAAATGGAAAACACCGTTAATCGAGACGGTAGTCCGTACGTACGCATAAACGTTGTTTCTGTTTTCATAACATATTGAACGGAACTAAGTTAATAAAATATATGTAAGTATATATATATATATATATAAATATAGTATCATTATTATTTCATATAATACAAACATATTAGTAATATATATTTTTATAATCGTTGATGAAGGGTGAATGTGTAAATGAATCTCATCGCGTCATGGAAACGGTAATCCGTACGTACGCACGAGTGATAATATAATTATTTTGGTATTAAAATAATATATAAATGGATGTTATATCATATATACATAATCCTAATCATGTTATAATTATTATTTACATAAAATAAACATCATTATTATAACCATACAAAAAATAATGTATTGAATAAGAATTACACCACGACGTGGAGACGGTAAGCCATGCGTACGCACGTATAGTGACATGTCATTCAAAGGGTGGATAGAATAATGAATTTTGTTGTAACATAATTATAATAAAATTACAGTATATATAAGATACTGGATTTATTATTTTAGAATCGAAACAACAATGAAAAAGGAAGTGGAAGAAGAAAGGAACTTGAATAAGGGTGCTGAAAACATTACCTCTTCTTCAGGTCATTCCTTTTGATTTGATCAAAAGGGATCCATAGGATGGCTTTATGATTACACTAATGCCTATAGGTTTAATTTAGGGAAGTTGAGAGAATATTTGGGCAGGGTTTGGTCGACCCAAAAGGCTTTGAATGTATGAACATGAGAGAAGGGGGGGTTCCCTTTTATAAGAGTGGTGAGGGGCACCTTTGGAAAAACGTAAATATTATTTTATAATAAATTCATATTCGGTTTATAATGGCTCCAAATTGATTTATTTAGACTATAAGGTGTGGATGGGTCAAAATACACTCAACTATTTGGTTTTATACAAGTTTGGGTCACTTTATTAACCTTATCTTATAGTTTTAACTCTTAGTTAATTAGTTTGACATTTACCATGTATCTTGGTATTTTTATATTATATGGTTAATTAACATAAAATAAAATTAAACTCGACCCCCCAAGTGGTCATTAATTATACACCTATTATGATATTATTCCATTGGCCAAAAATTATATTTTTACAAATAGAATATCAATTAATAATATAATATTTGTTTAAAAAACTCTTTTATGTCAATTTTGACACTATTGGGTATTTTGTTTTTGATAAATTCATAACAGCATTATTACATTGAAATAAAATTCATATAACCAATATGAATATTTAATATTAACCTAAAAATTATTTTAATTCATAAAAAGTCTCAAATTACATTTATTTGGGTATTTATAATATCAATTATCTTAATCTTTCATGAATAAAATAATTAATGCATCATCATTGTATAATAAATAAATTAAATTATCTAATTTCTAAATATTATGAATAAAATACCATTATTTAGGGAATCCTTTTATCTTTCTAATGAATATTTATACTCAAATTTATCTAATGTATAACACTATATAAAAAATTATTTAGTTATTAAACTTTTATTTTAACTCTTTTAACACTTCTTTGAATTAAATAATAATAGATGTCCTAATCTAATCCATGAGGACCTAAATGAAAATATTTTTATTCAAAAGGTTGTTTTTGGTCTATATACACTTTTCCAATAGAATTAGGACATGTTTTAGGGTAATATTAAAATCATATTTACCCTTAATTGCCCAATTTACTTTTAACCGTGGTAAATAAAAGTAAAAAGTTACAATTCACTAAAAAATATTTTTATCTTACTGAACAGAATTTTAATCCTTGATATTAACCATGTCTCTTGAATTTTTGAAATTCCACTCACCTAAGAAGTAAAATTAAGTTTTATGTAAATTTAGGAATTCTTTTAAGAGATTGTTAAAAGATGGTGAAAAGTTCAATAAAAGTTTTATATATCTAAAATTATTATAAACTAACTTCTGTGAATTATATTGAACTTATAAAATTATTATTTATCTATTTTGACCTAAAATAAATTTCAATTAGATAAATAATTATTTAAATAAAAATTTTGTTTTTAAACTATAACTATGGGTTTTTCACTATTCATCAAAAATTGAAAGTTTTCAGAAAAATACCAAAATTAAACCCTGGGATAATTTCGATATTCCGAATCCGAAACTGATTTATGTTTTACAAAATTAAAAACATATAAGTTTCATTTATTAATTTAAAATTAATTCTCGTTGTCAAATCCAAAAGGTGTATGTTTAAAAAATAATAACTATCAAAATATTGACACTTGTTTATGTCCAATTTCAATGTGATATTACTTACAATGACCAGCATTGGATTAAATGGTAAATATATAATCTATTTATACTTATAAAACATTACAATGTATAATTTATCACTATAAATTATTTTGATTAAAAATGTTGTTTTCAGTTAAAATATAGCATTTTCACTATTCACTCAAATATGAATGTTATCTGAAAAACCCCAAAAATTTATTAAAACTAAACTCTTATGTCTTTATTATAAAGAAGAAGTTTATTTTGTCAAATTGAATATATAAATGTTTCAAAAATTGGATTTAAAAAGTGTTCAAAATTAAAAGAGGTAAAAGTGCATTTTTTGAAAAATACTTCCTTTATCTGAAAAAAATGTATTAGTTCTTACATTATGTCTAAGAAACTCATGGTATGGATTCTAAAATTATAAGGATTATATAATGATTAAAATTCATTTAATACTATTCATAACCACTTTTGAACGGCTAGTTTGGTAATCTTGTGGTGTGATTGAACTCGGGGTTGGGTGTAGTGCTAGTTATTAAATTACTTTAAAGAAATAACGTACTATGAAATCTTTGGGTGTTACATTTTGATTAAACCCAAAACTAATAAAAACTATAACAAAAAAAATATTGTAACATAGAGATGATGGTTACATTAAAACACTAGAAAAATATACCAGGGATATCATCCTATCTTACCGACAAAATTAGTAGTCTTAAAGAATCGTATATATATATATATATATATATATATATTATTCCAATATTCATATTTTGAAAAAAAAATATAACATAAAAAAATAAATTTATACACATTCATGAAACTCATTAAATGATTTATTCTACATAACCATGGAATAATAAAAAATAAGGGTAACAAAATATTCTCATTAAGGGTTATGTAAAAATGAAATATATCCACAGTAAATCTATCATAATTAATGTATAAAGGTAAATAAATAAAAACACAAGTCGTTTAGTCAATAAATTATGCACAAAATAAATATATGTATAATTAAATTTTAAAACTAGCACATACAATAATAAATAAATTATCAATTTAGAAAATGATTAATATTTCATTTCATGATCTCAATAGTCCGGATATAAATATTTTGAATACCTTCCCCCAATATAGTTTAATCAATGTATAGGTATACTCTAGAAACCAATTTAATTTTTCCTACTTATTTATCTCAAAAGATTTGTTGATGCATTAAGGGGAAATATATGATATATCCTTTCCATTCACTTCATGTCCAAAACATTCCAAATCTATATAATGATAAATTAAATTTTAAAATAATATTCATTATCAATAAATATTGGTATCATGTAAATAATTTGTATTTTTTAATATTATTCTCAGTATATGAAATTACATTCATAAAAACACCAAATGTAAAAATGGTATATTGTTTTGAATATTATCATATTCATGATATAAAAAATATTGTTATTTGATATAAATTGAATGTCAAACTGTCACATGGAATTTAAGATTTCAAGAGAATTTTAATGTCTAAAAACCTAATATGATATAAGAGATGAACATTTGTTCTTCATTAATATATGTACTGTAATACAATCATGTCCTTTTTAGAAAGATGTAAAATTGAAGATAAATATTAAAATATTCTTTAATAAATGTGTTATATCTAAAAAATAATTGATTTATTATAGAAATTTCTAAATATTTTAAAATATATTTTGTAGTGGGGAACTTCGATAAATCTGTACATAATAAAAACACTCTTTTTGACTTTTGTTAATGTATTTTTAGAATTACCATTTCATAATAAAAATAAAAATATTCCTTTTAAAACTTTTCAAATGTATTATAGAGCATAAAATATCGTATTAAAATAATTTCATTTAACAGTAGTACCGTTTTGAACAATTTTAATAAATATTGAAATCGAAGAAAAATGAACCCGATCAAAATGAGAAATAATATTGAAATTTTATTTAATGTAATATTTTATTTATTAAATTAATGAAGTGGAAAAAAGTTATATGATGAAATAGAAACATCATCATTATTTCGTGGATAATAAAATTGATGTATTTTATGAGTAATATTTTATATTATTCCTTTATAAAAAATAAAAGAAACCCCAAAATAGGATTGTAGAAAAAATCCATACTTGTTTCGTAACATTTAAATTGTTACCCATTTAAGGAATAAACAAGAATTGAAAAATTATTCATACTGAAAAATACTTTTCCATGATAGTTATATCAATTTAGTTCAATATACATAACTTAAAATTTTGTAGGTTCATAAGAACAAATATTTCTCAATGGAGTGTAAATTGATATGAAATCCATTTTTAGTTACTTATTCCTAATTATTCATACATTATTCTTTATTATAATGGTTTTATACAAGTGAATAATATATTAAAGATCCATATTAATATTTATAAGATCATATATTATCTAATTATAATATTATATCTCTTAATTTTTTACAATCACTTAGTATTACCCTTGTTTAAACTGTTTATTACTTCGTTTTCTCAGTCATTTTTCACTATAGATGTTCTAATTTAATTACATATGATGTAGTTTCATAATATAAATAATTATATTAGTTTTATAAATATAATATTTACTCACTAGATGCATTATAATATTTATTCTTAAAATTTGGATAATTAAAATGAATTACATCACTTCATGTAGGTGATCGCCCATATGTATTGATGGGCGATGATATCTTTACTTAACGGGTGAATGTGTATGGAAGTAGGTGACTTATAAATTACCAAAATCAATATGATATAAATATTATAATATTTATTTACTACTTTTATCATTATTTCAATCAATGTATTTAGGTGATGTAAAATAAATAATAATAGTTCATGGGTTGGTAGTCTACAATACACTCAAGTGATTGTTTTTTTCCATTTTATAGAGAAGGTGAGAGATAAATATTTTTTAATTGTCAAATTAAAATATAAATATATAATAAATATTATTTTTATTTTAGATTAATTCACGATATATTAATTACTGGGGTAAAATAAGAAGTAAAATAGAAAGAGTTGGGTGAAGACAATTAAATTCACATAGAAACCCCCCATTTGGATCTCTTATTATTATAAGTAAATGGATGAATTGTTTAATAATAAATTTTGATTTATATATATATGATTATTTCTATGGGAAATATTATAAAATCAATCTAGGATTATTATGACCTAGTAAGATTAAAATCTATTTAATCCTATAAATATAAAAAAATAGATATTAATTTAATAATAAACTTTTCCTTAATATTTTATAAATATAGGATGATTAATTACTATAATTCTTTTATGGTTGTAATATTCATCCATCGTACATAATTTTTTCATCTATATTTTTAGGGATATTACTTTCTAAACAAGTGAAGGTTGATCTTCATCATAACATCTGATGTCACCCACATTTCCTCCTCCATTTTATGATGTCTTAAATTTAACTTTATTGGCTTAGTTATCGAATTCCTCAATTAATTCTCTCTTATTTCAAGAAATTTTATGGGATCTCTATAGTAATATACACCATATTCGCATTTAATTTAATTAAATGCCATCAAATGTGTTGGTTCTAGCATATACATGTTTAACAATGATATATGGAACACATAAAGTAATATTCATTGAATATAAAGAATTTGTAATTTGTAATCCACAACTCAAATTATTTCCAAAATTTTAAAGGGTGTGATGTACTTAGTTCATATTTTCCCTTTCTTGCTGTAGCATATAAGACCCATCAATGGAAATACATTAAAAAAATCTTGATATCACACTGGAATATATAAATCATTCATTCAGTTAACATCATATCTATATTTATTACCTGTCCAATGGGCGTAGCCTAGTGTTTTCCTCTTATTGTGGCATTTTGGAGGCCTTCGTTTCGAGCCTCCCCAAATGCCAATTTGGTGGATTTTTGTATATCCCCTATCCACTCAACATTGTAAATATATTTAATACATTGAGTTTTTTAATATGATTTTGATTAGTCTTTAACAATATACTTTTCCCCTCTACATGTTCCTATATTATAATTTCTCTTCAGAAAAATTTATCCCAATAAATTCTTATATGATATAGTATTCCATATAATGCTTTATATGACACAATTAGAATGTGTTAATGATTGTTTTTGTTATAGGAAAACTCTAGAAAAGCATAATAATAGAGATACCTACTTTGAAATTAACATCAGAATGATCCCAACATGTATTCTAGTGATTCAGTTGTCCTTATAGATTTACCATTAGTTTGAGGTTGCTATGTTGTTTTAAATTTAACCTCAATATCAAGTGACTCCTGAAGATGCTTCAATAATTTTTATGAAAATCATGGATCATGATCGGAAAAAATTAAAATATGTGTGACACGAAGTCTTACTACTTCATTTGTATAGAGTCCTAAAATAATATCAAGAGGCAAACCATCACATATAGAGATGAAATATGAATATTTATTTTAAATTATCTATAATAACTTCTATTGAATCATTTTCTCTTGTATTATTTTATTTTACAATGAAATAATCCATAATAATGTTTTCCCATTTTCAATATGGAATTGGTTTTAGTTGCATGAATCCTATTCGATATTGTATCTCATCCTTCACCTCTTGAAAAACCATGACTATTTGTACATAATTACCTATTCCCACTTTATGTTATCCCACAAAAAAATTTCCATCAAATCAATATTCATATTAGTGTCATAAAGATGTATTCAGAAACTCAAGAAATTAGAGTCATCTAGTAATTATATATCTACCTTAGTTATATGTGGATCACATTGTTTCCTTCAAAATTTCAAAACCCCTTATTCACTTACAATATATGAAAACTCCCATCATTCAAAGAATTTATTTTCCATTAAAATTTCACATCATTCGATTGATATGCTTTTATATTTTCTTATAAAGATGTGTTTAGAATCATTTGAATGTTGAGTGATGTCTCCCCATCCCTAATAACTTTTATATCCATATTTAATAGATCCATGAACAAATAAAACATGTAAATAATCATTTTAGAATGAAATCAATGATATTTATAGGTTAATGTTTCAACTACACCATTTTTCTTCCCAGGTTGATAGTGTATTGATCGATCATTAACATTGAGTAGTTGAATCTATCTCCTTTTCCAAAATTGAACTCTTTCTATGGTATGATTTATTTCATAATCTTATGATCTATCTATATCACACATATTTCACCATAGAGATAATTTTTTCACATATTCAAAGAAAGGATTATTAATGCCAACTCAATATCAACAGTTGGATTGTTTTATTAGAGAGTCTTTAACTTCCTCTATGAATATGAAATAATAATAGCATTATATATAAGGTCATGACCAAGCCCCATTTTCTATTCATAAATATATATTAGAAACATATTATTTCTTGATGATGGGAGAAAAATAATAGCATTGGCCAATAGTCACACCAATTAATCAAAACATTATTCAAATTCCATTATCTATATAAACACAACACCATTACATATAATCTTGGTTAATAGGTTTTCTAATAAAAGAACAATTTGAATAAATAATTGATAATAACCTTCCAAAATAATGAATCTATATACCTTGGTTATGTTAATTGGTGTATTACATTAATTTCATCTCGTTTCACTATAGTATCAATATATATTCCATAACTGTAGACTATATGGATAAGAAAATAAAAATTTTTAACCCAAAATTTACACGTTAAAATTTTTCCATATAACTATTTTCTTCTAAGATCCATAATTATGATCCCAAACACATTATTTTGGTCCTCCTTGATTTTATATTACACCAATATATTATTAATAAATACCAAAAAATAATAAAAATATTCCTTTAATACCTTATACCTCCTTCAATATATTGCATTCATAATATCTTCTTTATTTTCCCTTAATTGATGATACCTATAAGAAATGTAAATATTTTTAAAAATATTGAGCTCTGTTACGGTTATAGATTACAGAACCTAAATCTAGGATGATTATATCATTATTATCTTGGAACAATATTCAATTAATCATATCCCAAATGACTAAATATGTTTTTAGTCTTATTAAACTATATATATAAATGAATTTCTCATTACATTTTAAAATATAAAACTCAAAAGGAATTTTATTATATAATTCAATTATTAACCTTATTATATCCATGCATATCAATCCCAAAAAACATCTTCATATTTTCGGGAAAATAAAACATTATAAATTGGTGAGATCATATACATCGCAAGTGTAAATATACTACACAATATATGAATAAATAATTCATCATTAATATGAAAATGTAAATAAAAAAATAGATGTCATATAATAAATTCAAGGGGAATAATAATTAAATAATAGATGATGATTGAGACATTCTATAAATAAAATCATATGATATTGAAAAATATCTGTGCATTTTGAAAATGAAAAAAATAATCTGATGTGATACCAATAAAAAATTCTTAATAATTGAATGCCTGATGTTGAAAATATTCGACATATAATCAAGACTTTTCTAAAAGACAACTAATTCCTTTTATTATTTCTTACAATAGATCTATAGAAATGTGTAAGGCCTTATCCAAAACCCAATCAAGTCTATCTCATTATACCTATCGATTCATTGAGGTGGGATAGTGGACCCCTCCCATCATTTACTATGTCCAAGGCATTACTCAAATGAATTGGGTGAAGCATAATGTCTATAAAAATTAGTATTGAAAAATTAGCTTATGAAATGTTAAAAATTACCAAAATCAAAAAAATAAAAATAAAAAAAAATCATCCATAATTGAGTGTATGATATCAATATTGTATATCCATAATAGAACTTATCATAAACCATCCATATAATTAATAAGGATGGTATCATTAAATTAATTCCCCATTAAAGAATATGTAACATGAAATGATATATTATTAGATAGAAATTGATTTTAAAATTTCACGAGGAAAATTCCAGGATGAAAATATTATTCCTTTTTAAATCAACCTTTTTAAAATTAATAAATTCCTAAAACATTATCAATATCCTTTTTTTTCAAAATCACATCAACAAAAAAAGTTCAGAATATTAATAAATCCAATTAATTTAAGAATAATCTTATAAAATTGAAATGGAATCATCAAATAATGATGGCTACAGTGGTAAGAAATTATTTATATGTCCTATAAGGTAAAAATAACAATCCTTATCATTATGTAAGAAAATAACATTTCCTTGTTTTAGAAAATGACATGAAATTTTTTTTTCAAATTATTTTTTAAATCGTTAAAAAATTTAAAATGTGTATTTAATAAATCATTATTCAAATTTTAAATCATTTTTTTAAAAAAAATTAGAAAACCTGATTTTAGAAAAAAAATGATTTTATACTAAAGGGAAAATAATGTTGTTTTTACTAAATACATTTTTCTAATAATTTTATGTTCAAATGAGAAGAAAAATATTATTATAAATGAAATGGATCACGAATATTATGGAGAATTTTTTTTTATTAATTTTAGGATATAAATATCAAAAAATTATACCATGGGAGAATAAAGAGGAAATATTCTTGATTAATGGTATGATTGTTAAATAAAATGTTAACACATTGATAACATTTTTATCATAAGTCCCATCAATGAAATAACATTAAATAAATTAAAATCTATGAATATAACATAACTCGTTATATACTATAATAAATGGTTATTATATTCACAACACAAATGAAAGAAATGGAGAATACAACATATGTATTTAGGAAGTCATAGTGAGATGAGAAACCATTATCTTCAGCCTGAATCATGAAGTATGTTATTTTTCATCATAAATAATAAAATTATGTTTACAATTTACTTTATTAATAAAATATTTCATATTTTTTTTATTCCTTTTATTTGACTTATTATCATGTTCTATGTTGTTTCTTAATCTTTTAATTTTATGTTGGGTGTCTCGATAATATTTATGTTATGTGTCAAAAATAACTTTCCTAGGATGAATATGGTAAAAGTTGTCATTATTAAATTATATAAATAATAATTATCATGAAATAATTACATATTTTTACATGAATTTTACTTTCAAACCAAATAATTATGTATAGTTATGATAAATGGAGTGTGTTATAATTATAGAGACGGTAAGTCGTACGAACTCCTTAGTAAATTTTTCATTTTTTAACATTCATTTTGGAAAATAGGTGAGTATTTTTTTGTCCATAAAAAATGATAAGAATATAATACATACCATATTTTTTCTATAAATATAATTATTCATATCATCCATATTGTTAGGAAAGGATATTCAATGTGATTCATGAATGTGGTATGCTATACATATATGAGGATGTTATCGTTTTTCAGTGAATGAAAAGGTAAAAATGATGTAATGTCTTGTAAGAATTATTAATATTAATTAATATCATGAAAATTTCATTTATATGACATATATTAATTAAATTAATCATCATCTCCTTCCATTAAAATCACTTGTAAAAGACGAATCATATCGCTTCCCAATACGATTGTTCTTCGTACACACAGTTGCCAATATCATGTCCCATGTATAATGATAATAAAAAATTATATATATGATATAATATCTCCATAGGTATAATTATATAATAAATATCATATATATATATATATATATATATCATATCCATGATAATACCCTACCATGAGAGGTGGTAATGGAAAAATGGATGACATCAGTTCTCAAGGTGGCAGTCCACCATATACGTGAATAGTGACTTCGTACCCCATTTGATAGAAGTGGGAATGGTTGTAGGAACTGAAAATCACATATAAAAATATATGTATATAAAATATACTCATGATATTTTGTCATCATGTTTAAAATTTTATTTATATTGGTGGAGTAATAAATAAATAAAACTGTATAGTATTGAATTTTAATGCTTCTAATGAAACCTCTTTAGATATATTACTAAATTATCCCTAGAATAGATTATGAAAAAAATATATCATTCCTAGGTGATGGGATAAAAAATTTTAACCTGTTTTTATTTATATAGGTCAATCCCAATGAATTTTAATGTGTTAATAACAGAGAGCACATGTAACACCCCTGGTAAATAAAGAATATGACATTTTCATATTTATCCATATTTTTGAATAAAATATTAATATTACTTTAAAGGGAATGTTCTGCTCGAGGGTGTACCCAATACACAACAACAAGTTTCTTTGAAATCTTACGTTGCACTATAATAATAAAATAATATTATTTAAAAAGGTATTCAACGCCTAGCCATTGTAATGGTGTGAATGAACGGAACTAACTACAAAATTATTATATATGTTTGTCAAATATTTTTACTTTTATCCAATAAATGTTGGAGGCCTAAAATGCAAATGAATCCAATTTTAAGCATAAATCTTCTAATATTCTTCAAAAGTTCAATTAACCACCTTTTGATGAAGAACCATTTTTAAAAATAATTTTGAAAATATTATATTTTTTATTTGAAAAAATAAAATCCTTCTTTAGAATTTGGACATCAAAATTTAATTTGTGTAAAATTTTGTTATTTTTCCAATAAAGATCATTTTTATTGAAAATGTTGCAATTTAATTCAAAACCTCCTTTTAATCTGATTTATTAATATGGATAGATTATATTTTTAATTTATATTAATGTTTATTTAGAATATATTTTTACCATTTAATCTAATGGTTGTCATTGGAATTAATTTCACTTTGAAATTGGACTTAAACTAGGGTCAATCTTTTAATAAATATTATTTCTTAAAAACACACTATTTGTTTTCATAGCCGGAATTAATTATTAAATTAATTAATGAAACATATATGTTTTGAATTTTCTAAAATATAAATCATTATTTAATTCATAATATCATATATATCATAGGGTGAATTTTTGGTATTTTTCTGAAAAACGTCAATTTTTGATGAATAGTGAAACCACTAAGTGGTAGTTTAAAAACTGATTTTTCATTTAAATGAAAATTTACCACTTCTGTGATTTGAATTTAAAAAATCCGACATACATTTTTGTCATTAGGATGTAAAATGTGGTTCAATGGGATTAAATTTTTTTTTCTGAATAGTAACTTTTAAGTTTTTAATCGCGATTAGAGGTAATTAGTGTAATTTAAGGTAAAAATAATGTTTTAATCATATGAAATGACCTAGACTCATGTCTTACCCTCATTTGATGTGTCATTGACGACCGAAACAATCCATGGGTCAACTTGGGGACTCTATGGAGCCACTTTGGTTGGAAAATTACATAAATAACTTTTTATTTAAAGTTAAAAAAAATGTCTCAAGAATGACTTTTTTTACTAAAATATTTTTTAAATGGGGTTATAAAGTCATATTTTTTACTATAAATATTCATTAGAAAGATAAATAGATTTCATACATCATGATATTTATTTTATAATATTTAGACATTAAATAAATTAAATTGTTTATGACATCATGATGATGCACCGATTACCTCATTAATAAGGGATTTAAATAAAATGAAAAGATAAGGTTAAAAATATAACTTACACTTGTCAGAGACCTATTTGATGAGTATATTTCGTACCCTTAGCACTTTATACTTGAAATAAATTAATGTGGGACCTTTAAAATCCGAAACACATTTGAAAATAAAGTAACATTTTGTAACTTTCCAAGAGTTCCCCTCCTCTCCTCTTATAAAAGGCCCCCACCTCTACCACCTTACCCAAACCTCTCAAGCCTTTTTCTAAGCCAAACCCTGCTCATTGTGTCTCTTCACATCCCTCTATTACTCCTAGAATCCTCACTTTGGGCAGAAGGCTTCCCAAAGAAGACTTTGAGCTCAAATCAAAGAGAGATACCCGATTTTAAGTTAATGTCTTCACTTGCGTTCTTTTGTTTTATTTTGATTCTCCAACCCCATAGATTCTTTTTATTATTTTCTTTTGTAACAAATAAATTATCTTAAATATATTATTATGTTGTTATAAGAAGGATTTGAGCTACACTTACACAAACCTAGACTTAATGGTTAAAGAACATACTGTTTCTGTGCATGGTGAATTTCTGCCTCACGAAATGATGATTGTTCAACATTCTTTTAACACCTTCTAAGGTGGCCATTAATATGTCACTATATTTATATATGATATATAATATTTTTATGTTTTCCTTAAGCTTTTTTATTTTTCATTTGTGTCATACCTTTATGGTTTCCATTATGGGTAAATATGATATCTTCATTTTAGGAAGTGCGGACTACCGCCCCCTCAAAGTGATTTGATTCGTTAATAAAATATGTGGAACATATAAAGTATATATTTAATAATATTATATATGATACCATACTGTAATTATAATAATATTATGTATCATTATGTTTTAATTCCATTAAATATGAAATAGAAATTGAAGTAGCGTTCATGTGTACATACGGCTTACCGTCTCCATGAACGGTGCTTTTAATTTCTTACCTCTAAATGAGATGTAATATTATAAATACAAGTACATGCAGGATATATATGATATATATGATATCCAAATCATAAATATCATTCTAGATATAATGAACCATTGACCACATAAACAACATGTAATTGTAAGAAGTCCATTTTTGACTTAAGTACCAAATATCGACAAAACTAACAATATTAACTTAAATGATTACATATTTTTTATAACATGGAAATAAGTTGTATTAAAGGAATAATAAAATTGAAAAAAAGTTCTTAAGAAATTATAAATTATCTTTAGTTTTTTATTCAGGAGGTTAAAGAACGATTGAGTCAAGTCGGACCCGAGGTAAGGGATCCTACCCCTCTCTTTCTTTTTAAGTACACTCTTTTATGTCATTACTTTTGAGCTCATATATATTATGATTGGGATGTTCTTTTATATTACTCATATTGTAGTTTTTATTTTAATATGATGAGAGACCATATTTTATCTCATCAATCCATCTCGGATGTTTTCATTGGCGTTGTTAGGCTGCCGAAATTTCGTAAATGGATTTTTATCTCACTTTGTGTTTTTGTGAGATTCATTCTACATTTTCCAATATTTCCTTTTGAGTGGTGTATGTACTGTCCATTATTCTAACCTTTGTGTAACATACTTTCGTTTATGAGTATTTACATCAATATTGTATAGTCTTTCTTTCATGGGGTGTACGTTTTGAATGTTACCCAAATCGGTAAAGGAACCTTTCACCCTCCTCTTTTTAAAAGACTTTTTTTTGTTATGTCTTTTAATTTTCATCTTATTATGTGGGGATATGTTCTTATATATCCTTATTGTCGTAAATTTTATTTCCATGTGATGAGTTACCCTTTATCTCTCTCATCAACTCTTTTTCTAAAATTTTATGTGATGTCGTTAGGCTGTCAAGAAAACTTCTTAACCCAATTTCGATTTCTTTGGGTTCAACATGTAGTTATTTAATATGTCATCCTTTGAATATGTGTGAATGAACTTTGATTATTTTCCACTTAATATCCACTTATATTGTGTGTATTTATATTTGTCGCACATAATTATGAGATTGATTTATCCTTAATTTAAGAATACCATCTTTATAATGGATTTCATCTCAATTTACATTTCCATTGAGACTTCATTTTTGTTATGCACCAATTCACTCTTATATGGTGTATATACTATCCTTTGGAATATTATATCAGGAATCCTATTATTCTCATGATATTATTAAATGTTATTCCTCAATTATTATATTCAAGTGTCTCTAATTTTTTTAAAACCCCTTTAACTAAAATATCGTTTTAAATGTTTTAATGATTTAATCTTATAAATATTTCTCATTAATATCCATGTTTTAAAAATGGTTTTAAGGATTTATTTATATGTATATTAATGGTTTAAAATGTTAAAATATTCAATGTGGTATGGGACACTTTGATTTAGAAATCTCTTTAATAAATGTTTTAAATAGTTTTGAAAATGGTTTTTAGAATGGATTCATTATTTCAATATCATAAAATGTTATTTTGTTATTGCAATGTGGGAATGTTCTATTTCCATTATGGTTATGTTGTGTGCTATGATTATGTTATGGTTCTTGGGAATTGTTTTAAAGACGGGTGGTTCTGTGATAAACTAAGGGCGGGTGAGCCCGATATAGCTGTCCAATGTATTGGGTAACGTGAAGGAGTTAAACGTTAAGGTTTATCTAAAGAGATTTAGGGAATATACTATGATGGGTGTTCCAAATGTAACCAAGATGGGTTACTCCCTACGTAATAATGTTATGAATGCCTCATGTTAACTTTATGTATTATTATTTCTATGATTTATTCATGATTTTATGAGGTCTGTTAAAGTGTTTATGTTTTATGGGTAAAGTATGGTTTCATTAGTATGTATATATGTACTCATGTTTCCTTTCCATACTATTTATAACCCTTAATGAGCTTTTTATGCTCATCCCACGTTTTTGAAATGTTTTTCATAGGTCAAGGGAATGGTACATGATATGATGATAGTGTCAAGGAAGTGTCATGAAAGAATCCATGTTTTATTTTAAATATGTTTCTGTTGGTGGGATAAATGAATACAATCTTTTATATAACCACTTTATTTAAATGTAGAATGTAATGCACGTTTTATGATCTAATTCTCTAAAACTCTAAACCAGAAAAGATCCCCAATGTGTAATCTTATAATAACTCAAGATTAAGTAAGGTTTAAGGCTGGGGCCTTATAACACAAGTGACACTTTATAAGTGAAGTGAGTGGCACACATGAAATATTTTAAATGAAAAATTTGTACCCATGTTGTTACATGAAATAAGGGTAAAAATTCAGTATCATCAATAATTTTACATGATAAGGACAAACTATTTCCATGAAATATTTTTTTAAATAATATTTATGTCATTTAAACACTTACCCTTTTCGCTTAACCCCTAGTAAATCCATTTTTACCTTAACCACAGTAAATTATTTTTCATGTTCTTGTTATGAATTATGGTAAAAAATAAATTTTTAAATATTAAATAATATAAATAATTTTGATTAAAAATGTTAAATACATTTTAACAATTACATTCATAGAGGTGGAAATTTAAAATTTAAAATTAATCCCACAGACGTGATGAAAAACGAGGTGTCTAAGAGAATATGATCAACATATTACACAGTTTTCATATCAAAATTCTACATAAAAATGATTCATGCAACCGAAGATGGATTAATTTATATTTAAATAATTTTTTACATTAAACCATGAATAAAAATTTATTTAAAATTGAAAATAATTTATACAAAAATCCAATTATCAGTCCAGATTCAGTTTTTCTTAATATTCATAAAAAAACGCTTTCTGAAAATCCAATACGATAACCTTAAGATTATTTTTATATAATTATTTCAAAAACATTATTTTATTTTAAAAAAATATCTTCTAAAATATGTAATAATTATTTTCTAATTATATTCATAATGAATGACTAATTTCCATTTCAAAAAATACCATTTTTTAAAAAATCATATATTTAAAATTCAAATGGTAATATTTTTTTATTAAATAGATATCCATTTATTTATTTTATAAATTTTAATAATTTTAATAATTTATATTTTAATATTAATACCATCTAATTTAATATCATTATTATAATATTGATATTTAAATAATAGTATTTTAAAATAATGTTTCATTTCATTCAAACTTGTTGTTTTGTGATTTTCAAGCTGTCGAAGGGATTTAATTAATTTAAAAGTATTATGGTGGTAAATACCACACTTAAAATTATTATGGACTTACATTACCCCCACCACTCTTAAATTATTTTCATCCTTGTAATTTATTTGTCGTCTCAACAATCAAGGTTTAATCATAATAAATTACTTTTATTGAAATCCCACATCTTTCTGAGGGATGATAAATAATACTCTTGATATGATAGATATAGAAGTAAAAATTTCATTTGTAATAACACATTATTACATTTATATGTAGGGTATCTTCGGTGGGAAATGAAAACATGTACATGGAATATTTCAATAACTCTCAAGGGATAATAGATAAATTATTATAATTTATCACAAGAAATTCATTTATCAAGATAACGTTAATAATAATATAACCATAATTCATTAATGATTTAATGGACCGTTTATTTCATTATAAATGATGTTACTTGGATATCATTTTTTTTTCAATATCATTTTTTTGGAGTTGATTAATTCTAGTACCATTCAAAAGAGACCATAAGAAAATATATTAATATTATATATTTATAATGGAACAATTCTATCCTTTAGAAGTGGTTCAATCAATTTGTAATTCTTCACTATCTATAAAAAAATAATATCCAATTTTTTTTTGTTCTTGTTGAAACACAACCATTTAATTTTGAAATAATATAAGATCCATAATAAAATGACAATCAACTCCTTCTATCTATAGAAATTTCTATAAAAAATGTTTATTTTACAATTTATCCAATATTCATAAATCTTCATATAGTGATGTAAAACTATAATCTCTAAAACCTCTTCCAATTTTCATCATAAACAATTTCATATATCCTAAAACTTATGTTAATTCTAAATGATTATGACTCAGAATATTTGAAAGAAGGTAAATAAATTTTAAAAAATGACCTTATCATTAACCCCCCCCCCCTCAAACCACAATAATTAACTCTCTATCATCATATACCAGACATCTAAATAAATTCATCGTGTATTATATAAAACATGGTAATAACATGAAATACCACAAAAAATTGTTGAAAAAATTCATTTTTTCTTACTTCTTAAAAAACACATATTATTATATATATTTGGTATATTCAAAAAAGGGGACAACATCATCAATAATATCGTGAACTTATTTGTCTCCAAATGAATAACAAGTATCAATGTATTCAGTAATATTTTATTTATCTTATCCATATCTATAATCTATTTATCTAAACATAATTGTATCTTCATGAGGAACATATTACACAATATTGTTCCTTCAACCATTTGTTTTCAACACAGATCAAATTTCAACAAATTTAGTTTTATTTTTCATCAGTGGCGTTCAACATACACATTCAAATATTGAATGAATTAGTATTGTAGTACAATCATTATAATTTTTATAATTTTATAACTAGAATATCATATATAAAATAATCAAAAGACATAATTCATGAAATTAAAAATGGATGTATTAATCATTCTACTTTATCTATTTTAATAGCATAAGACTGACTATGATCCATTTGAAATATATATGTTATATTCCATTAATTTGGGTGGATTCATTTTTTTAGTGACTAGTATCCTTAACATTGAATAATTGGAAATTTTAATCCATATAATTTTCATTGTAATCATGAGAGTGGTGGAATTTTATAAAGGGACAATTCTATCCTTTAGAAGTGGTTCAATCAATTCGTACTTCTTCCAGGTCTATAAAAAAATAATATTCACAATTTTATTGTACTTATCAAAGCACAAAAATTTACTTTTGAAAGTATATAAGATCTATAATATAATGGATTTCAACGACTACTATCTATAGAAATTTTTTTAAAAAATGTTTTTTACAGTTTATCCAATATTCATTAATCTTCATATGGTGTTGTAAAACTCTAATCTCAAAATCCTCTTCCAAAGTTCATCTTAAACCATTTCATATATCCTTAATCTTATGTTCATTCCAAATGATTATGAATCATAATATAAGAAATAAGGTAAATAATTTTAAAAAAAGGAACTTGTCATTAACCCCCAAACAACAATAAGTATCTCTTTATCATCACATACCAGACATCTAAATACATTTTTCATGTATTCTATTAAAACATTGTAATCACATGAATTACCACCAAACATTTTTGAAATAATTCATGTTTCTTTACTCCTTAAAAAACACATATTATTTTATATATTATGTAAATTCAAAAAAGGGGATAACATAATCAATAATATCATAAATCTATATGTCACGAGATCAATAACATGTACCAATGTAGTCAGTAATATTTTATTTAATTTATCCATATCAATAATCAGTTTTTCTATACATAATTGTATCTTCATGACGAACATATTAGGCATTATTGTTCCTTCAATCATTTGTTTTCAACACAGTTCAAATTTCAACTAAATTAGTTTTATTTTTCATCAGTGTCGTTAAACATACACTTTTAAATCATGAATGAATGAGTATTTTAGTACAATAATTATAATTTTTATAATTCTTATAACTAGAATATAATTTATAATACAATCAAAATACATAATTCAAAAAATTAAAAACATGTGTATTAATCATTCTACATTATCGATGGAAATATCATAAGATTGACCATTATTCATTTGAAATATATATGTTATATTCCATTAATGTGTGTGGATACATTTTCTAGTGAACAGTATCCTTAACATTGAATAATTGAAAATTTTTAAACGTGTATTTTTCCTTGTAATCATGAGTGTGGTGGATTTTTATCTTCACACTTGTAAGCACTCTAATTCCATTTATGCATGTAAAAAGGTGTTTTATAGCAGAATTATCACATTTTGATGAATCCGTGATCCCATTTTTTTCATTATTCATATTATTATCTACCATCCACTTGTTCTTTTTGTTACCATAGGATCCATAATATTTTTTAAATTATTTCTCTGATTTATTATCCCATGATACTATGTGAACCTATGATGATACTATTTTTTGAGACAAATTCCCTCTGAAATGTTGTCTTAAGCCCATAAAAGAAACTATAATTATTACACTTTAGATAACATAAATTATTGAGGTTATAATTCCTTCTCCTATAGACTATTTCAAAAGTATGGAATACACTAGATCATATCATATCTTTATGAAACATAATATAAAATCCCAAAACATGTCAGATACATAACATAAATTGACAAATTTAAGTAGATATATTATCATAATCATAACCATGGTTTATTTAAGGGTTGTTAAATCTATCATAATGTTTGTAAGGAAAATCATAATTAACCAAAGCATATCCCCTGGGAGTGTTAGACCAAGTATACTATATGTATGTTTTCAAACACAATTTTGAGGATCATGCCAACCCTAATACATAAGTTTTGGTGTTATTACCCCTTATAAAGTCTATTGTAGAACCACATACACTTGAAGTATATAGATAAGAATATATTTCATAAGAAAAACCACATAATCTATTCCTAACCAAAACATTAGGACATTATTCGTTGCATATCATAAAATTCTATGACAAGATTATGTTCCCATATCTGTTTTTATTAAATCTTGATCCCAAGGATTCTAATAAACGTCCCTTAGCACCAATTGTAGAGCCCTTAACCCCAGTATCCATGAGCTAGTTTCACCTTATTACATTTTATTAATGTACGAGTAAAAACATTCGAAAAAACAAAATAGTATAGTACTCTTGGTATACTAGTTAAATACATGAAATTCACATTATATTTTCCAAAAATAATTACAAAACAATTTTCATTCAAATAAAATTATTCCCCTTAGTGTATAAATATATATCAATCACAAAACAATTCCTCGTATCCAGGGGAAAATAACGCATAAGAATGTGGTGATCTCAAATTTTCAGTAAGGGTAAGAGTTCAATAGAAGCTTTAAATATATAATGAAAAATTAATATAATATTGTAAATAATCCAAACAAATTCAATTTAATCAATAACCTGATCATTATATAGAAGGAATAAATTATGATGCAAATATTCGATATAAATAATCACATTAGCATAAAATTTAAACTTATTTTCTATCAAATAAAACAATCCTAGGGATTAAGAATAACTAAATTAATAATGATGGAATTCATATTGTTATACAAAAAAATAATCTTCAATATATATTTCTACATTTTTCAATACCATCAATGTCTTGTTCCAAGAAACATATATTAAAATTATGTCCTTATCTAGAACCCTACCTAGTTTGTCTCATGAGACCTACGGATGTATCTAAGGGCTATAACACTCCCTTCTTATCACTTAAAATGTCCAATGAATTCTTTATTTGAAATGGGTGAAACATAATTCACATATATATTTATTCTAAAAATCATTCAATCAAAATTAACAAAATTACTCTATTATATAATCATAATCCTAAATAATATATAGTAAATTGAATGGTATCCACATAGTGAATATAAGGCCCCAGCCTTAAACCTTACTTAATCTTGAGTTATTACAAGATTACACATTGAGGATCTTTTCGGGTTTAGAGTTTTAGAGAATTAGATCATAAAACTTGCATTACATTCCAAATATAAACAAAGTGGTTACATAAAGATAGTATTCTTCATTACCATCAATGGAAACATATTTAAAATAAAACATAGATTATTTCTTGACACATCCTTGACACTATCATCATATCATGTACCTTTCCCTTGACCTGTGGAAAACATTTCAAAAAAACTTGGGATGACCATAAAAAGCTCAGTAAGGGATATAAAAATATGGAAAGGAAACATGGGTACATATATATATAAGAATGAAATCATAATTTACCCATAAAAAATAATCACTTCAACATACCTCATAAAATCATGAATATATCATAGAAATCATAAGACATAAAGGTAACATGAGGCATTCATAATATTCTTACGTATGGAGTAACCCTCTTGGTTACGTTTGGAATACCCATCACATTATATTCCCTAAATCACTTCGGAGAAACCTTAACGTTTCACTCCTTCACGTTACCCAATGCATTGGAGATCTATATCAGGCTCACCCGCCCTTAGTCTATCACAGAACCACCCGTCTTCATAATAATGCCCAAGAACCTCAACATAATCATATCACATAAAACATGCATAAAGGAAACATAACATTTCCAACTTTCAATCAAAAGATATCAATACAACACATTGATATAAAAAAATTATAAAAACCATTTTCGATACCAAAATAAAAGAAAAGTAAAACATGGTATTTATTTTTCTTTTAAAAAGAAGGTATGGCTTGTAGAGGAAGCCGAAACTCAAATAATGGTCACCGCGGCGGAGAAGTCGTTGTCGCCGCATACGTACGACAAAAACATTCCCTTTTGTCGTTTAGTAAAACGCTTCGTATAAAAAATATTCCTTTTGGATAAACATAAAAGTAAAAGGGGCTTATACACCGTATAAAATAAGGTTGTGTATAAAACAAAATATGCCTCAATGAAAGGAGATTGAGACGAAGTCCCATACCTCGGGTCCGACTTGACTCGATCGTTCTTTAATGTCCAGAATAATAAACTTGAGTTAATTTATACCTATTTAAGAACCTTTGTCAAGTTCATTATTCCTTTTATATCACTTATTTCCATGTCATTACACTATGTAATTATTTAAGTTAATAACGATCGTTTTAACGATCATTGGTACTTGAGTCAAAAATAAGCCCTTTATAATTACATGTTGTTCATGTATCAATTATATCCAGAATGGTATTCATGATGTAGATATCATATATGTCATATATATCCAGTACATTCATTAATTTATAATATTAGATAATCATTTAGAGGTATGAAATGAAATGCACCGTTCATGGAGACGGTAAGCCGTACGTACGCATGAACGCTACATTCATTTCTATTTCGTATTTTATAGAATGGAATCATAATGATATAAAGGTATATAATAATTAAAGTATAATATAATATATAATATCATAGTTCCATCCTTTATACGTCCCACATATGGTATTTAATGAATCAAATCACTTTGAGGGGGCGGTAGTCCGCACTTCCTTAAATGAATATATCACGTTCACCCATAATGGAAACCATAAATGTATGACCAAAAAGAAAAAAACAGAAGCTTAAGGAAAACATAAACATATTATATATCATATATAAATATAGTGACATCTTAATGGCCACCTTTTAAGGTGTTAAAAGAATGTTGAACAATCATAGTTTCGGGAGGCATAAATTCACCATCCACGGAAACAGTATGCTCGTTAACCATTAGATGTAGGTGTGTGTAAGTGTAGCTCTAATACATATTATAAAAACATCCTAGTATATTGAGGATACTGGAGTTGTTACAAAATAAAATAATAAAAAGATTTTAGGGGGTTGGAGAAGCAAAATAAAACAAATGGACTCAAAAGAAGACATTACATTAAAATCGGGTAACTCCCTTTGGTTTGAGCTCAAAGGATTCCTTGGGAAGCCTTCTGCCCATAGTGAGGCTTCAAGGAGTAATAGAGGGAAGTGGAGAGACAAAATGGGTAGGTTTTGGCTAAGCCAAGCCTTTGGGAGTGTGGGTAAGGAGGTAGAGGTGGGGGCCTTTTATAAGAGGAGAGGAGGGGCACTCTTGGAATGTAAAGATAAGTTAATTTATTTTAAAAAGAGTTTCGGATTCAAAAGGCCCCACATTGATATAATTCGAGGATAAGGTGATAAGGGTTCTAAATACACTCATCCAATTGGTGTTGGACATGTGTAGGTTTTATATTTTACATTAACTTTCCATTTTATTGAAATCGATAAATAATGAGGTCATCGCTGCATCATCATGATGTCATAAATAATTTAATTTATTTAATGTCTAAAAATTAAAAAAAAATTACTATGATGTAGGAAATATTTTTATTTTTATAATTAATATTTATAATCAAAAATTTGACTTGTATAACCTCATATAAAAATTGTTTTAGTAACCTAACTCATGTTTGTGTCATTTTTACTTTAATATTAAATAAAAAGTTATTTATGTCATTTCCCAACCAAAGTGGCTCCATGCGATCCCCAAGTTGACCCATGGATTTTCATGGTCGGCCATGACACAACAAATGAGGTTAGGACATGTTTCATGCTCATTTCATTTTATTAAAGCATTATTTTTACCTTAAACTACACTAATTACCTCTAATCGCAATTAAGAACTTAATAAGTTACTATTCACCAAAAAATTATTTTAATCCCATTGAACCACATTTCACTTCTTAATGACAACCATGTATGTCTGATTTTTGAAATTCAAAACACAATGATGGAAAAATTTCATTTAAATGGAAAAATCAGTTTTTATAAGTACCACTTAGTGGTTTCACTATTCATCAAAATTGAAGTTTTCCAGAAAATTACCAAAAATTCACCCTATGCTATATTTGATATTCCGAATTCAAAAATGAAGTCTATTTTGAAAACTTCAAAACATATAATTCACATTAATTAATTTAATAATTAATTCCCGCTCTCATGACAAATAGCGTGTTTTTATGAAACAATAAGTATCAAAAGATTGATACCAGTTTAAGTCCAATTTCAAAGTGAAATTCATTCCAATGACCACCATTGGATTAAATGGTAAAAATATATTCTAATTTCAATTAAAAACCAATTCAAAAGATAATATAATCATATAAATAAATTATATTAAGAAGCAATTTTGATGTAAAATGCAGTATTTTTCACTATTCATTAAAAAATGAACATTGTCAGAAAAATACCAAAAATTCACACAAAGTAAATTTTGATGTCACAATAAAAAAGAATAAGTTTATTTTGACAAAAATAGATTATAAAATTGTGAAAAGATATATTTAAAAATGGTTTTCCATCAAAAGGCAGTAAAACAATCATTTAAAAATATTAGTGTATTCCATGCTTAAGATTGGATTTATTTTCATTTTAAGCCTCTAAAACTATATCTAGTTCACTAATAGACGTAGATAAAAATATATATTATTAATTACTTACTTGGGATGTTACATCCTTCACCCCTTTAGAAAATTGCGTCCCCGCAATTTATTTACTTATCAAATAAATGGGGGTACTTATCCCTCATTGCATTTTCAGATTCCCATGTTTCCTCTTCCATCATGTGGTTTTTCCACAAAACCTTTACCTGGTTAATCACCTTATTCCACAACACTTGCTCCCTAAGGTCAAGAATCTGGACCGGTTGTTCCTCATAAGATAGATTCTCTTCCAGCTGAACTACCTCTGGACTCAAAACTTGAGATGGATCTGGCATATACTTTATCAGCATCGCAACATGAAAAACATTGTGTACCTGAGATAAACTCGGAGGTAAAGCCACTCGGTATGAAACTGATCCAACTCTCTCCAGAATTTCATATGGTCCAATGAACCTTGGACTTAACTTTCCTTTCTTACCAAATCGCATCACACTTTTCCATGGTGATACTTTGAGAAAAACATGATCACCTACCTCAAAAGATAGATCCTTCCTCCGGTTATCCGCATAACTCTTCTGCCTGCTCTGAGCTGTTCTCATGTGTTTCTGAATCAGCTGAACTTTTTCTGCCATCTCTTCTACCAATTCCGGTCCCATCAACTTCCTTTCACCCACTTCATCTCAGAAAACTGTAGTTCGACACTGCTTCCCATATAATTCCTGAAATGGTGCCATCTGTATACTGGAATGAAAACTGTTATTATATGAAAATTCAACCAAAGAAAGATGTTGGTCCCAACTTCCTTGATATTCCATAGAGCAAGAACGTAGCATATCCTCCATGGTCTGAATTGTTCATTCCAACTGTCCATCTGATTGAGGATGAAAAGCTGTACTAAAATTTAATTCAGTACCCAACGACTTCTGAAGGCCTTTCCGAAAGTTAGAAGTTAACCTGGGATCACGATCAGATACAATGGAGAGAGGAACTCCATGTAACCTGACTATCACTTTATGATACAAATGGGAAAGTTGATCTAGGGAAAAAGTATCTCGTATAGCAAGGAAATGAGCAGATTTGGTCAAGCAATCAACAATAACACAGATTGCATTATTACCTAGAGATGTCTTCGGTAATCCCACAACAAAGTCCATGGATATATTCTCCAATTTCCACTCTGGCACTGGTAAAGGCTGATGCATCCCTTTCGGTAAGAACCTCTCTACCTTAAACTTTTGACAAGTCAAACACTTCACAGTAAAATCAGTAATATCTCTTTTCATTCCATCCCACCAGTAATACTCCCGCAGATCTCTATACATCTTAGTACTTCCAGGATGAACTGAAAAAGGAGAACTATGAGCTTCACATAACAACTCTCTCTTCAATTGCGAATCACAAGGCACACAAAATCTCTTCCCAAATCTCAAAACGCAATCATTATCAATGTTGAATTCAGGAAACTTACCTTTCTGAACCAGCTCTACCTTTTTCTGCAACTCACTGTCTTGCCTCTGTTCTTGCTTGATTCTATCTGATAGAGATGATCTCACTGATACCTGAAACAAAACAGAATAACTTCCTGCACCAACAACTTCTATTCCAAAGTTCATCAAATCCTTAACCAAAGGATCACGTTCCAAACGCAACATTGCTAATGAAGCATTACTTTTTCAGCTCAACGAATCAGCCACTTTATTTGATTTTCCCGGTTGGTAATTAATTGGACAATCATAATATTTGATTAATTCTAGCCATCTCCTTTGTGTCATTTTCAAATTTTTCTGAGCGAATATATACTTTAAACTTTTTTGATCAGTATATATTTCACACTTTACTCCATACAAATGATGCCTCCAATTTTTTAAATCAAAGAAAACAACAGCTAATTCCAAATCATGTGTAAGGTAATTTACCTCATGAGTTTTCAACTGCCGTGAAGCATAAGCAATTACCTGATCATTCTTCATTAGGACGCAACCAAGTACTTTCAATGAAGCATCACTGTATATAACAAACTCACCATTCCTGGAAGGTAGTGCCAAAACTGGAGCATTCACCAATCTTCTTTTCAATTCCTGAAAACAATCATCTCATTCTTTTGTCCAGATAAACATAACACCCTTTCGAGTTAGCATAGTCATTGGAATAGATAACCGTGAAAAATTTCTAACAAACCTTCGGTAATAGCCTTCCAAACCAAGGAAGCTACGAATCTCAGTTACATTTGTGGTTCTTGGCCAGTCTTCAATAACTTTTGTTTTTGCAGGATCAACAGTTATCCCATCTTTAGAAACAATGTGACCAAGGAAAGAAATTTGTTGCAACCAAAACTCACACTTGCTGAATTTCCCATACAATTTCTTTTCTTTTAAGGTTTGCAAGATAACCCTTAAATGTCTTTCATGCTCTTCTTTACTTTTAGAAAACACCAAAATATCATCAATAACACAACCACCATTTATCACCTGATTTAATTGAGCCATCACTGCCGTAAACTGCTCAATTCTGATTCTGACTGTCTCAGTTTGCTGATTTGAAAGTTCATTTCCCTCAGTATGCCTTCCCAAAAAATCTTCTCTGTTTCCTCTGCGAAAAACCATTCTTAACAATGAAATACCTTAGGTGAAGCAACATGGTAATCTTTAAATGCTATATCATTTCAAAAAATATATTTTTGGATAATCGTTTAATAGAATTATAACTCCTAAAGTTATCTAAACCGACCTCTGATACTAACTATAAGGCCCCAGCCTTAAACCTTACTTAATCTTGAGTTATTACAAGATTACACATTGAGGATCTTTTCAGGTTTAGCGTTTTAGAGAATTAGATCATAAAACTTGCATTACATTCCACATATAATCAAAGTGGTTACATAAAGATAGTATTATACATTCCCATCAATGGAAACATATTTAAAATAAAACATGGATTATTTCTTGACACATCCTTGACACTATCATCATATCATGTACCTTTCCCTTGACCTGTGGAAAAAATTTCAAAAAAACTTGGGATGAGCATAAAAAGCTCATTAAGGGATATAAAAATATGGAAAGGAAACATGGGTACATATATACATAAGAATGAAATCATACTTTACCAATAAAACATAAGAACTTCAACATACCTCATTAAATCATGAAAAAATCATAGAAATAATAAGACATAAAGGTAACTTGAGGCATTCATAACATTCTTACGTAGGGAGTAACCCTCTTGGTTACATTTGGAATACCCATCACAATATATTCCCTAAATCTCTTCGGAGAAACCTTAACGTTTCCCTCCTTCGCGTTACCCAATGAATTGGAGAGCTATATCGGGCTCACCCGCCCTTAGTCTATCACAGAACCACACGTATTCATAATAATTCCCAAGAACCTCAACATAATCGTATCACCTAAAACATGCATAAAGGAAACATAACATTCCCACCTTTCAATCACAATATATCAATACAACACATTGATATAAAAACATTATGAAAACCATTTTCTATACCAAAATAAAAGAAAAATAAAACATGGTATTTATTTTTCTTTTAAAAAGAAGGTATGGATTGTAGAGGAAGCCAAAACTCAAATAATGGTCATAGCGGCGGAGAAGTCATCGTCGCCGCATACGTACGACAAAAACATTCCCTTTTGTCGTTTAGTAAAACGCTTCGTATAAAAAATATTCCTTTTGGATAAACATAAAAGTCAAAGGGGTTTATACACCTTTTAAAAGAAGGTTGTGTATAAAACAAAATATGCCTCAATGAAAGGATAATGAGACGAAGTCCCATACCGCGGGTCCGACTTGACTTGATCGTTCTTTAATGTCCTGAATAATAAACTTGAGTTAATTTCTACGTGTTTGAGAACCTTTTTCAAGTTCATTATTCATTTTATATCACTTATTTCCATGTCATGAACACTATGTAATTATTTAAGTTAATAATAGTCGTTTTAACGATCATTGGTACTTGAGTAAAAAATAAGCCCTTTATAATTACATGTTGTTCATGTATCCATTATATCCAGAATGGTATTCATGATGTAAATATCATATATTTCATATATATCCAGTACATGCTTGCATTTATAATATTACATAATCATTTAGAGATAAGAAATGAAATGTACCGTTAATGGAGACGGTAAGCCGTACGAACGCATGAACGCTACTTTCATTTCTATTTCGTATTTTATAGAATGGAATCATAAAGATATAAAGGTATATTATAATTCCAGTATAATATAATATATAATATCATAGTTCCATCCTTTATACGTCCCACATATGGTATTTAACGAATCAAATCACTTTGAGGGGGCGGTAGTCCGCACTTCCTTAAATGAAGATATCGCATTCACCCATAATGGAAACCATAAAGGTATGACCAAAAAGAAAAAAACAGAAGCTTAAGGAAAACATAAAAATATTATATATCATATATAAATATAGTGACATCTTAATGGCCACCTTTGAAGGTTTTAAAAAAATGTTGAACAATCATCGTTTTGGGAAGCATAAATTCACCATCCACGGAAACAGTATGTTCGTTAACAATTAGATGTAGGTGTGTGTATGTGTATCCCTAATCCATAATATAAAAACATCCGAGTATATTGAGGATACTGGAGTTGTTACAAAAGAAAATAATAAAAAGAGTTTAGGGGGTTGGAGAAGCAAAATAAAACAAATGGACTCAAAAACAGAAATTACCTTAAAATAGGGTAACTCCCTTTGGTTTGAGTTCAAAGGCTTCCTTGGGAAGACATCTGCCCAAATTTATGCTTCAAGTAGTAAGAGAGGGAAGTATAGAGACAAAATGGGCAGGTGTTTGCCGAGCCAAACGCTTTGGGAGTGTGGGTAAGGAGGTAGAGGTGGGGGCCTTTTATAAGAGAAGAGGAGGGGCACTCTTGGAAAGTAAAGATAAGTTACATTATTTTAAAAAGAGTTTCGGATTCAAAAGGACCCACATTGATATAATTCCAGGATAAGGTGATAAGGGTTCTAAATCCACTCATACAATTGGTTTTGGCCATGTGTTGGTTTTATATTTTACATTAACTGTCCATTTTATTTAAATCATTAAATAATGAGGTCATCGCTTCATCATCATGATGTCATAAATAATTTTATTTATTTAATGTCTAAAAATTATAAAAAAAACTACTATGAAGTAGGAAATATTTTTATCTTTCAAATTAATATTTATAGTCAAAATTATGACTTGTATAACCCCATATAAAAAGTTTTTTAGTAACATGACTCATGTTTGTGTCATTTTTACTTTAATATTAAATAAAAAGTTATTTATGTCATTTCCCAACAAAAGTGGCTCCATGGGGTCCCCAAGTTGACCCATGGATTGTCTTGGTAGGACATGACACAACCAATGGTGGTAGGACATGTGTCATGCTCATCTCATATTATTAAAGCATTATTTTTACCTTAAACTACACTAATTAACTCTAATCGCAATTAAGAACTTAATAAGTTACTATTCACCAAAAAATTATTTCAGTCCCATTGAACCACATTTTACTTCTTAATGACAGCCATGTATGTCGGATTTTTGAAATTAAAAACACAATGATGGCAAAATTTCATTTAAACGGAAAAATCAGTTTTTATAAGTACCACTTAGTGGTTTCACTATTCATCAAAAATTGAAGTTTTTCAGAAAATTACCAAAAATTCACCCTAAGCTATATTTGATATTACGAATTCAAAAATGAATCCTATTTTGAAAAATTCAAAACATATAAGTCACATTAATTAATTTAATAAGATTAATTCCCGTTGTCATGACAAATAGCGTGTTTTTATGAAACAATAAGTATCAAAAGATTGATACTAGTTTAAGTCCAATTTCAAAGTGAAATTTATTCCAATGACCAACATAGGATTAAATGGTAAAAATATATTCTAATTTCACATCAAAACCAATTCAAAAGATAATCTAATCATATAAATAAATTAGATTAAGAAGCAGTTTTGATGTAAAATGCAGTATTTTTCACTATTCATTAAAAAATGAACATTGTTAGAAAAATACCAAAAATTCACACAAAGTAAATTTTGATGTCCCAATAGTAAATAATAAGTTTATTTTGACAAACATAGCTTATAAAATTGTCAAAAGATAGATTTAAAAATGGTTTCCCATCAAAAGGCAGTAAAACAATCTTTTAAAAATATTAGTGTATTCCTTGCTTAAGATTGGATTTATTTTCATTTTAAGCCTCTAAAACACTATCTAGTTCATTAATAGACACAGATAAAATTTTCTATTATTCATTACTTACATGGGATGTTTCAGTGAATCCCCGGTCAAACAGAACATAAACCATCCGGATATATATTGAGGATGGTATAATTAGAGTATATCTCTATTAAAGCATTCATTACATAAAGGGATTTCTACTTATATGGGAAATGATTTTGAAAGATCACTTGGATAATTTCTTGAGGAAAATATTCATTCATTGAGAATCCCACTTTTTATTTTAAAACTATAATATGTATAAAATATTCCCAAAAATACTATTCTTTAAAAATAACTTTTAAAAACGAATTATTTCCAAAATAGTAGAAAAACATTCATATAAATAACCCAATAAATATGAAAATAAATCCTCAAATAAATTATATTCCTGACTACAAGTAAATTTTTACTTATTTTATAAGTTAAAAATGACATTCCCTTTTTATTGTTAAAAGGATATAAAAGATTCATGTTCAGAAAAAGAAAAAAAGAATAATTTAAAAATAATTTTTTTAAGATAAAAAATGTTTAATAACATAAAAATTCATTTGCGTAAAGTAAAAAAAATTGAAAATATTTTTAGAAGAAATGGTGTTGAAAAAAAAGAATTTTGACCAATGATAGTAATAAAGTAATAATTTTTTTAAAACATTTTTTAAATATTTCTATATTCCTCATAGAATAAAATTGGAAATATTAAATTAATAAGTTCATGAATTACCATAAAAAATTAAAATATATTAATTATGGGAATTAAATATCAAATAATTACCCAAAAAGTGACTTAAACAAAAATAATCATCCATAATGATGAGATTGTAAATTAACCATTACCACTTTGATAACCATTATATCATAGTCCCCTTAAAATAAATAAATTTAAATCAAACATTATATAACATAAAGATAAATTGATTCTTTATATAACATAAAAATGGAATTATATAAACCGAAAAAAAATAAATAGTTGGTGAATATGGTGTTTTTCTCACAAAGGAAAATGTGAGATGAGAAACCCTTACATTGAGTCTTTCTTGTCACCTACCTTATATATCATCATGAATAATAAAGTTATGTTATTTATTTACATGAAGACTAACTTTTTAAATTTTATTATTCCTACTATTTTACTTATTATAATGCTAAATATTATTACTTAATCAATTATGTTTGCATCAGAGGTTTCAATGATATTTGGCCTTTGTGTTAAAAATGACTTTGGTAGGTTGACTGTAGTAAAAATAGTAATTATTTAAACATATGAATTATAAAAAAAAAATAATTATCATATTTATATGTCAATTATACTTTCAAAACCAATAATTACAGGTTGTTAGGAGAAATTAAGTATTTTATGATCATTGAGATGGAAAGTCATGCATACATGTGATTAACATTTCCATTTTTCAATGACTATAATTGAATATAATAAACTGATATATTATCCTTTAAAATGATAAAAATATCATAATTTCCATATTATTTTTTAAAATTATTATATATATATATATATTTCATGTTCTAATAAACAGGGTTTCCTATCACTTCATAAATGTGGTACTACATATGTACACAAACCACATTATCATCTTTTAGTGGGTGAAAAGATAAAAAATAATGTGATGTAATATTTTTTATGTTTGATATAAATTTCATTAGTATAATAATTATATAAGTTATATCACATATATTAATTAAATATATCATTATTACCTTCCATTTAAATTATTTTTGAGAGATGAATCACATCGCTTGACAGGATAGTAGTCTGTTGTACACATGAGTAATGTTATCATATCCCCATCAGAATGGAATGTAAAATGGTATATATGATATATTGAAACTATAGGTACAATTATTTTACAAATATAATATATGTGTATATATATAAATCACATTCAATTTTATTCCCATTTGTGATGGGTGGTAATAGAAACACGAATGACATCAGTTAATGAGACATTATTTCATCGAATACAGAAAAGATAATTTCATAACTCATTTAATTGAAGTGGGGATAGTTATTTTTAATTACCCTAACATCAAAACAAATTATTATATGAAATACAATTTTTTAGTTATATTATCATGGTTTGATAATAATTATAGGACCTTGTGTATGAAATAAAACAAAAACTCCAAATTAGTTATTTCACCTCTTATAGGATCACCTCTTTAAGATTGTGCATAAATTATTCCAAGAATATATTTCAGACCAAAATAAGGATAATGAGATGATGGTATATATTTTTTTATGTTATTTATATATGTATTTTATGAAACCGAATGGTTTTAATTTAAGAATAATAGAGGATAGGGGCGGCCCTTCCTATGTGATGTGAGTGTCACAATTGTAATTTTTTAAATGGAAAATATGTACCAAAATTATTCACATTCTCCAAGAATCCAAATGAATTATTATTGAAAAATATACATCATAAGGTCGAAATATTTACATAAAATAGTTTTTAGATATTGTTTATTTCATTTTATGAACTAACATTTTAGTTTCCCCTTGTAATTCCATTCTTACCTAAACTATTGTAAATGATATTTTCAATGTTTACTGTTAAATATGGTAAATATTAGGTTGAAATTATAAGATAAAATAAAATATTCCTATTAAATTTTTTTAATATTTTTTTAAAAATCAATTCACATAATTTATAATTTTAATTAAAATTTATTCCTAGAGACACAATGAGAAAGTTGGTGTTCAATGAAAAAACGTTCAGAAAATTAATTCGTTTTTAAATATTTTTTCAATTATAAAATAATTCCAATGATCTAAATGATATTAATTGACATATAATTGAACTAATGTTAATTTAAATCCAATTAAAAATATTATTTAACATTATAAATAAATTAATCAGAAACTAAGTTTTCAATTAAAATTTACTGTTTTCAACTATTCATCAAAAATTGAAATTTTTTAGAAAAAAAAATCCACCCTAACTTCATATTTATATTATAATGTTAATAATTGAGTTTATATAATAAAATATATATTCTAAAAGTGGAAAATTTTAAATTTAATTTATGTTCAAAATCCCTGACAAATTTACCATTATGAAAAATATTTTTATAAAAAAAATTTCATTAAATTTGAAATCATTCTAATTTTATATATAATAAATATATATTAAATAATTTTATATTATACATGTATATAACCTATAATTATACTAATTTATTTATTAATATTCATTTTTTCTAATTTTATAGTAATATTGTAAGGGATATGTTTAAATAATAATTTTTTCATTGAGTATTAGGTTTTCTTCATCCTCGAGGTTGTGTGATTTGAAATCTATCAACATGATGGAATTTATTTCAAAATAAATATATCATGAATTCTTGGGTTGTTATTTTACCTTCTATGATTGGTTTTTTGTGTCATAAACTCAATAAAATATAATGTTTCAATTTTATTAAAAATGGGGGGTGTTACAAGGTTGACTGAATTAGTCATCAATACGAGGAAATTTCATAAACTATATATGTATATACATTTTTTCCTTTCCCATCATACATTTTCCCTGATATTTCTATACAAAAATCCCACATGATGGAAATTCATCATTTTTTCATGTTCCTTAATGTGTTCGATTTTTATTTCTATTTAGAAAATATCTTTATCTTGTAAATTCATTATAATATATAAGATATATAAAATTTCATCAGTATTTTGATTACCAATTATAAAATATTTGTTTTATGATGAATATTTTTTATAATATTATCGTAACACCCTGTGATTTTATGAATAATATTTTATTTAATTTTATTGATGTCTTGTGTTGTACTCTACACCAAAAGGAGCTTGCGCTACACTTATCCCTAGCTTGGCTTTCATTACACGCAATCACGTCCTTCTATGATAGCGTGTGTTGTACGCAATACCGAGTTTCACTAAACAACGATATGCTATTAAAATATTATTAAAACTAGCCGTTATGAATAGTAATAACAACTTTTTGAAATTTTGTAAATATCATCATTAAATATGGACTTCATTTTTGTATTTGGAATATCTAAATTATCCTAGGGTGAAATTTTTGGTATTTTTCTAAAAACATTCAATTTTTGATGTACAGTGAAAACACTAGGTTACTATTTAAAAACTGAATTTTTATTTAAATAATTTTTTATTTTATGTAAATTTATTTTAGGTCAAAATTGATACATAAAACCTATATAAGTTCAATTTAATTCATTGGAGTCATTTTATAATAATTTTACATATATAAAAATTTTATTGAACTTTTCGCCGTCTTTTACCCAGCTCCTAGGAGAATTTGAAAATTTACATAAAACATAATTTTACTGCTTCTGTGAGTGGAATTTCAAAAATCCGAGAGACACGGTTAATATCAAGGACTAAAATGTGGTTCAATGAGATGAAAATAATTTTTTTTGAATAGTAACTTTTTACTTTTTTTTACCACGGTTATAAGTAAATGGGCTAATTAAGGGTAAAAATGATATTATTATTACCCTAACACATGTCCTAATTCTATTGGATAAGTTTAATTCGACCAAAAACAAACTTAGGAATAAAATATGACTATTTACGCCCACTTGGATTAGATTAGGACATTTAATGTTATTTTATTTAAAGAATAGTTTAAATAGTTAAAATCAATGTTTAATAACTAAAACATTTTTAATATATGGTTATACATTAGATAAACTATACTATAAATATTCATTAGAAATATAAAAATATTTCCTTCATAATGGTATTTTATTTATAATTTTTAGACATTAAATAATTTAATTTATTTGTGACACAATGATGATGCAGTAATTATCCTATTAATGAAATATTAAGATAATTGATGTTATAAATACTCAAATAAATTTAATTTGAGACTTTTTTTGAATTACACTAATTTTCTAGCTAAATATTACATGTTATTTATTTAGTTAACTTTTCTAGAAATAATCATTCTTTTAGGATTTTCAAAAAAATCAATTCCCAAATAGTGTCAAAATTGACATAAAATAGTTTTTAAAACAAATATTATATTATTAATTGTGATTTTATTCTTAAAAATATAAGGTTTGTCCAAATGACTTAGATAAGGTAATATATATTAATAATAAACATCTTTGGGTTCGTTCGACTTGTTATAGTAAGTTTATTAACCTTATAGTGTAAGAAAACAATAAAACACGGTAAAAGAAGAATTATTTAACTTAAAGATAAATCTAAATAATAAGGTTAAAATAGATTCCTAAACTTATATAAATTCTATTGGATGAGATTATTTCGACCCATCCACACATTAGCTTCTAAATAACTCAATTTGGAGCTATTAACAACCGAATATGACTTTATAATAAAATAATATTTTTTGTTATTCCAAAGGTGCCCCTCTCATCCATTATAAAAGGCCACCTCCTCCCTATCTTCCTCACACCACTTTGAACCTTCATGCTCGTCCAAAACCTTCCAATTTTTCTTCTCCACTTCCCTAGAAACATCCTAGAGGTTCTGGTCTTCTTCAAAGAAAAATCATTGTGCCCTAAGAGAAGGTTTCAAAAAGGCGTGTCGAAAGAAGAGGTAATATCCGTTACCGATTCATTCAACTTTATTTCTTCTTCTACTTATTCTTCTTTAGTTTTTTCATTATATTGTAATAACATCAGTATAAATAATATACTGATATTTAATTATAAATATGAAATAACCCCATTTCACCTTCAATCCATCCTAAGGAAAAAAGAAATCACAGCGCGTACGTACGTACGGAATACCGTCTCCACGCCATGGTATAATCTGTTTTTCCACCACCACCTTACTTGGATAGGTATAATGGTGTAAAGAATAAATACATATGATTATTATAACATCATACTAATTAGAAGATATTAGATCATTCACTCCAATTCGATTCAATAAATATGGGAATGATATCATCGCTCGTGCGTACGTACGGATTACCGTCTCCAGGACGCGATGAGATTCATTTTCCATGTTAACAATTCAAGAATGATTATGAATTATATATATTAATTAATCATGAAATATATGACATAATAATTATACTGGATATATATATATATATATATATATGTATGAATTTCATATAGTTAACTCCATTAAATTCAGTAAGGAAACGAAAACAGCGTTCATGCGTACGTACGGCCTACCGTCTCCATGAACGGTGTATTTCTTTCCATTTGTCTATCTATTATATATATGTATATTCTGAATATATATTATATATAAATCATGTTTTTTATTCTGTAATTAAGTAAACATGATCTTTGTAATCATATAAATAATTACAAGTCAAAACACGGACGACAAATGAAACGATTTTACCCAAAACGTTCTTTAACATGGAATTTACAAAAGAACGGGTAATATAAAGTCATAAGTGAACCATATATTATAACATCACAATGAATAAGATTCTTTAATAAGTCAATGACATTATTTAAATCATTATACAGGAGGTTCGGATACAAATGAAGCATATCGAACATAAGGTAAGGGGTAACTTTTCCAATCTCGTTCTTATCCGAGATTGTTTATTCGTAAGAATTTACTGGGGTTATTGTTATCATCCATGACCATGTTTTCTAAAAAAGTTTTCATAAAATGTTTACTATTATTCCATGAATTTTTAAAGTCATTTTTACATTTTATTGACTTTTTTCCACATTTTATGGATGGAATATTTCCTTTGGTTACCATATAAGGTACTTTTTGACTTTTCTGACAAAAGTACAAAGAGAATGTTATTTTTAACATATACGGCGTGAAAGGATTTTTACGGTTTCATAAAGCCTCATTTTCATGAAGCTTAATCTACAATATTTCATGATTATTTTCAACAAAACCGTTTTCTTTTAAAATTTCATAGCATTTTGTTAAAAGAAAATGATTTTGACGAAAAAAGGATATTTTCCTCAAGAATTCATTTCAATTGTTTTACCAAATATATTTTCCATCTAAAACGACATTATTTAAAATGTTTATGTTTCAAGTATAATGTCTCCATTTTTTAAATTATTTTCTTCTTATGATGAAATGATATCCATTAATTTTTATATGGATTATGTTATGATGGCATGATGTTTAAGAATCCCATTCTATTACATGGGTTATGTTATGATGTATGATTTATGATTTTGTGGCACATTAAATAATGATTGAATTATGAGATGGTTGGAACCTATATCTCACTTCAATGAATTGGGTAAAGATTTATATATCATGAGATAGACATGGCTGGAATGGTAAGTTAATCTGATTCAGTGTTACAGGACTGAAATGAGGAGTGAACTCGATTCAGAAAGGGACTTTGTCCACCAAGATGGACTTGGCAGCAATGCCTTGGCTATTATGGAAATTATAACATGTGATGAATGGTTTCCAAAATTACATGTTTTATTCCCATTATATTTTATCATGATTTATGTTCCATTATGCTATATTCCTTACTTACTTCCATGATTTATGTATTTTCTCAATATTTTGATGTTTAAATTTCATGTTCATGTTTTTACTTTCAAATGTTTATGGATTGATTTATGTTCACTATGTTTTCCCTCACTGAGAATTTGAGCTCACCCTTTTTATGTTTTCTTCTACCTAGGATATAAAGAAAAGTTTTAGGTATGAAAACAATAGGGGAAAATATGTATGGGAGAATTTGAAGAACCTTCACTACAATTAGTAGATTATGTTCTATGTTTCCAAAGACACTAAACTATTATGGTCCTTTGGTGTCCATTTTTTGTTATGTACTATGTATTTCGCAAAAAAAGTGTAATGTCCATGTATTTCATGCTTCGGGTATCTACAATTGTACCCTTAAGAGACTCTTCATAAGAACTTTAAATGAAATGTATTTTCTCTATTTTTCATATAATGTATATAATCAACTATAAACCTGTATTTTTATGAAACAATAGAATATTTATCAACACAAAATTCATTCCCTTTCTATTTTAGGATGAGGAACTTTCATTTCATTTATATTAATTTCTCATGATGGAAATATTTACTTAGATGTTACATTAAAAGGGTTTAATTCCACGTGATCTAATTTTTTACTCCAAAGTAATCTATATCAATGGAAACCAATGAACCGTATCCCCATTGAGAAATTATATTCCTAGTATCAAATTTTCCCTTTAATCACATACCAATTCTATAAAAATACATTCAATGAAATTAATCTATTTCTCTACTATAGAATGATTAATTGTTTCACTAAATGATGGTATATTGGGTCATATATAATGATCTAATATAGATTTATCATGTCGCAAAACAACATTTTTATCTATTTGTGAATGTTTATTAGTCATAACCATGTTTCATTACCCCAATATATTCTTGATCTGATCATCTCTAATCCCAATTGAATAGGACTACTCATGTGGAAAATTTCTACACTATCCAATAGTACTAATACCATTTCTTATACCATGTTCAATTTCATAAAAATGAAAAAAATATATTTTTAGATCATATAATTTGGAATTATAAATCATAATATATAATTCAAAATATGATGTAACACATCACATAAATATAAAATTTGTGAATTTTTTATCATATAATCATAAACATGGATTGTTTATTATAATTTAATCCTGAAAATATTTTCAAATACTTTATAGTGGTTTGTAAAGAAAATATGAATTATCCAAATCATATAAATGTGGATGAATAAAAAAGTGTTCTTAGTAAGGGAATAGTCACTATGCACCATAATTATGGTTGATATATAATCAACCATTACTTTTTAGGTTAACCAATCCCCTATGAATCAGTACCAAAACTATTAGACTTATATTATCCAAATGAGGATGTATTTCTATGGAAACATCCCAATCAGAATATTACCATAAATTTAGGATATTATTATATATATATACCTTCCTATGGAATCACTGTTACTTCCAAACTAATAGTAACCTAGTGTTTGTGGGAAAATTAATTCATTGGAATAGATACTATGGTTCTCTTACTAAAGGAATTTTCATACTATTAATATTTAAGAACTAGAAACATAAATGATTCCCATTTTTTACATTGGAAAAAAAATTACATTACAAAAAGAAAATAATTTTCAACGTCCCTAAAATAGATAAAAATATTTAATCTATATAACCTTGAGAATGGAAGAAAGATAATGGTTATATCAAATTATAGATAATGGATTGTTATATTTGAAGGAATATTTATTAAATAAATAATAAGAAATATAGAATGGTAAATAAAATATAACAAATTAAATTATATTTAGCATGAGAATAAAAATAATACATGGATAATATTAATGAAAAATTCTCATTTGTTGTAACATCTAGATTAAAACTTATGGAAGTTATTAATATTGTATGTCAGGATCTTGGATATCATCATATTTATATTATTATAACCTCGTGCCATGGTAGTTTAATTTATGGGATTGTATACACCTGAAACCCATTTAATTTTGAAAACTAATTTAATCATGTGGCCTTTAGTTTCATTAAGTATTTCCTTGAACTAGTACCCACCAATCACTACATTTCCAAGAAATTCCTCATATAATGAATGATCAATTAAATTCATAACAGTTTTTCATTATTAATAAATATATATATATAGAAAATAATATATATTTATCAAAATTTTTACTATCCAATCAAATAACATTCATTATAATACAATATATATAAAAATTTAAAATTATTTTCATCATAATCATATATATGATACAAAAAATATTGATATTTAAGAGAAATTTAATGTCCAATAATCTAAAGAAATTTAATTTTTTAGGAGAAATGTAATATCAATAAAATTAATAAGAGATAAGGTATAACTATAAATTCATCAAAAACAATTGTTTTATAATAAAATAATGTTTATTAGAGAAATTATAAATATGGAATTTAAATAATCTAATAATTATTCGTTAAATATATTTATTTGTAAAAAATTTCAAAACATGCAGCGAAGCTAAATATCATAAAATGGTTATGATGGTGAGGAAGTTTGTTATCGACAAGAACAATAAAAATAATTCTTACACATTATAATGAAATTAAAATACCATTTAAAATACAATTAGAACTATTAATTTTTAAATAATAAAAATTTTAATGAAAAATAAAAATTCCCATAAAAAATCATTTGAGATATAGAAAAAATATTATAAATAAATTTTTAAAAAGAAGAGGTGAAAGAAAATATTACCTGATCAAAAATACAAAAATATCATATATTATTCAAAACATTTCATTTCATATTCGAGATCGCGATAGTTGAAAATTTGGAAGAAAATTTTGAAAATCATTAATTGTCTAGATTATAAAAAATACTGTGAGTTTATGAATAAAAAACTGTAAGAATCCTTTAGTGAAAATAAAAGAGATCCCAAAAAGTAATTCTAAAATAAAACCTTACTTATATAGTAACATCTAAATTTTAACCACTTGAAATAGTATACGTGAATTTAAACATTAACGATCATTAAAATATTTTAATTCAATTTAAATATTTCAATTAGTAAATATCTACACCAAAAAAAGTGAATATGTTCATAATAATATATATGTCTCAATAGAGTATAAATAGCGATTAATACCCTTACCGCATACTTATTAATAGTTGAATATGATTTAACATCATTTATAATTGTTCTAAATAAGTTATTAATTAATAATATCCCTATATGTTTATTTATAACACTATATTTAATCATCTTATATTATTTTATCACCTATTTGATTAAAATAATTTATTATGACCGTTTTTTTTCTTTACTACTTCACATTATCATGTATGATTCATCATGGATGTTGTAGTTCTGAAGTATAGGATATATTATCATCCTATCTATAATTATATTCGTTTTATAATTATTATTTTTATTTAATATATATATATATATATTACAATTGTTTAAAGGTGGACATAGAAACTGAATCACATCGCATCATTGAGATGGTAGTTCCTACATACTTACGTGAGATTACATCATTTCCTTAATGTGGGAAAGGTTGAGGAAGTAGGTGATATATTAAATTTACACAATAATTATTATGTCATAATTATCATATATAATCATTATTTTCATCATTAAGACTATTCATTTGAGTTTGTGATAGAAAAAAATACATTGTTTCATGAATTCATACTCCACTGAACATACGAGTGATGGTTTCGATACCCATTTGATTAAAGAGGATACTGATAAATATTATTTCATAAACATAATAATATCTTAGTATGTGGTCAATAATTATTTTATTATATTTTAAATGTAAACACATAATTTATGGAGGTAAAATAAAAAGTAATAAAATAAAATATCTTGGTGAAGATAGTTACCGTCACCTAGAAAAACATACTTTGGATCACTTATTTAGAATCATAGGGTCATTGTTTTTTGATATCCATAATATATATATTATTTGAAATGTTTTTTGGGAGATAATAATTATGGGTATGCTCTATCTAAATTGATTGATAGGTGTCATGAAGTGAAGGGAGGAGGTTTCATTTTATAATTGAATAGTGTGGGGAACTTTAATTTTTCCACTATTATCAATAATTTCAAGTCACAATCATTCAAATATGTATCAAAAAAATTTAAATTTTTAAATGGATAAATTTAAGGCCTAAATTCAACCATAAAATGGAGTTTCAAGATGTTTTTATTTTCATTTTAACATTTATCATTAAAAAATAACCTCATGTAAACTCATTTTGACCTTAACCATGTTAATTAATTTTTACTTTTCTTACTATTTATTATGACCAAAAATTATGTTAAACATATTAACTAATATTAATTATCTTGATTGAAATTAATGAATCTGTCTTATTATATTCAATTATGAAAAGTATAATTATTTAATTTAAATATTACACTCAAAATGTGTTAAAAAAATTTGTTTCTCGTGAAATGAATTTCTAAATTATAAAATTTCCCTAAATTAACTATATTACTGGTAATAATCAATATTTGAATTTAAATTAATATATATAATCAAAAATTTTAATTTATTTCATTCATAATTAATTATAATTTTAATTACATAAAATAATAACACATTATGCCTTTTGATTGATGAATTCAAGAATAAAATATCCCAATTAGCTTTAAATGATCATATCTATATTTATATTTAATTGGTAGTCAATGAATTGTGAACTACATATTTTCTAACACTTTTTTATAAGATAAATTTATAAAATTTAAATACATCACATTCAAGTAAACATCAATGTTATTTCTAAATTAAAATAGATGAAATTCATTAAAATTTGTGTTGTATCATTTTTATTAAAATAACATATTCACATAATATAATTCAGTAATGAATTTGAATGATCTTATATAAACAAGAACTTATAATAGAGGCATCAGGTTGTGTTCTTGTACATATTTAACATTGAGATGTAGTGTGATTATGGTTAAGGGAATGTTATTAATGATTCCCTTAGTATAAATAGTTAGGTTCATGAATAGTTATCATTAGAAAGAGAGTGTAATTTTATGACTATGTTAGTGGAATGAATTTTTTGTTCTCATATAAATAATTTTTTTATCACTTATATACCAATAGTAATCTCTTATTTGTTAGTGGACCTAGTGAATCTAGCTAGGAGTCTGATTCTGAATGTTCAATGACATGAGAATCATTGGTTTCAAATGAATCAGTCTCAAGATTGTTTACTGATTCAAATGATTTGATATAAAATCAATACATGTTTATAGTTATTAAGTCTTTTATGATAAAATGAAGTGAATCTATCTTGCCTTCTAATGTGAAGTCACTAATGATGAAATATGATGTATCAATATATCTAACCAAAATTTTGTGGATCTGTATTAAAAATGATAATATAGGCTCTATCTCTCATTTTATACCTGTTACATAATAAAATACATGTATCAATGAATACTTTTATTACATAAGTATATTCTAATTACAATGTTTAATTGGCAGGATGTTACTATTGATTTTTTATTGTGCTACCTAGGACCTCGAGAGGTCAAGATATCATCCCAATTATAGTCAGTCAGCTTATAAATATGGAATATTAATTATTAATATAAGATACTCACTCAATTCATGAGATATGAAATATTTAAATGTGAGGGATAGTTTAGAAAAAAAGTGTGCCTATGTAAATAGTATCTAAGAAGTAGTCTCGTTTCATGTATATATTTTGTAAGTTCTTTACAAATGATACTGTGAAGTAGTTGATGTTTTGTACAATATATAATTTATATTCTAAGGGTAATTAGAATATAAAATCTATATTTTAGGGGATATTCTATGAAAATGTGTTTTGGATTTTGGTTGAACATAGAATTATTGTATTTATTTATTATATTTCACCAATTGTAATCATTTCCAATATACAATTTAGATGGATCTATTTGATGCTCTTTATGATTGACCTTGTGCTTTACCACAATCTTTCCATAGAAAGGGTGGCCTATTGAATTCCCCATAACAGAGGGTGTAGGATTTTTTCATAAAGGTGGGATATAAAAATTGAATAGCTGACTATCTCTATCAAGATGACATTTGTATAATTTGGCATGTCAGAATTCATGTAATGATTATATGTGAATTTTCTTGCCTCTTCATTTTATTATCTGTAGATCATGAATTTTGGATGAATTGTAAGTATAGATACCTCAAACGTAACCTATCTATATATTACATTATTAATGTTAAATATTCAATAAAAATCACAATGATTCTTACAAAGATAAAAAAGGTTTAATGACATCGGAAACATGGATACATAAACCAATGGTATATAAATTATCTACATTATCTCCCACATACTGATTCATAACATGAACCATTCATATATTTATCATACATACAACATGAAATCTTATCTTTTAAAAAAATGAGATATAATAAATTGTTAGATAATGTTCGATTACTTTTTATATAATCATGATATCAATCAGGGATCATATATAATCATATCATGGAAGAAAGGATATGAGAACATGGGAAACGAATTTAAAATTAATACACATCATATAATATAATCCTGATACATGAAATACATTTTGATTGTTTATAGAAAAATAATTTTAATGTAACCAAATAACATACACCAAGGAAGAATAACATTCGCATGAAAAAATTCTATAAAAAATTGGAATAATATTTTTTGTAATCATAATCAAATAAGTCTTATATCATGGATATTTACTATGACCTTAATCACAATGTAGGAATGGACGAACCACCGATGTGCAACATTCAATAATGGGATAAAATTCCATGTAGCTTCTCCAACACTTGGAATAATCTCACATGTAATATATTGTTGGATTGTGATGGAGTTACTAATATACATTAAGGCCATAAAATGTTATTAATTACCAATTGAATTCATGTTCTATAAATAACTCACCTTATACATAATCCTAATTCATTTATATGGATACCAAAAATAATATTAAAACATTTATCAATACATAAAATCATAGCCCAGGGAAAAGAAATATAGTTTCATTAATATTTTATCATCATACTGATAAATCGTCTAGGGAAATTATAAATATGGTAAAATTGGATTGCATATGAGTAAATAATAAAAAACATTAACGTATTTTTTATAAGTAAATATACCTATAAAACATCATTGAATCGTTATTGAAAGAAAAATAATTATTGTGTAGAAATAAGTTCTTTAAAATCTAAAAAAATCCAAAATACTAAGGCTCAAAGTTCCTCAAAAAAAATCAATGTAATATAATAATTACTTAAAATAGAATTCACCATAGTGGGAAAAAATAATTCCTATGGTGTATTTAAAAAAATCCTTTCACATTTTCAGTAAAAATAAAAATGTACCTTATTCAAAAAATGATATAAAAAATAATTTTATAATAAATATATTATTAGAAAATTTGAAAAAAATATATCTTCATTAAATCCTTATGGAATAGTAAAAATATTCTAGAAAACATATTAAATATACATCGATATGGATGTAAAATAATAGCAATAGAAGAGGAAAATAATGTCACATTTCTTTAATAATATTACTTCAGTTCCATGTGTACATAAATATATAAATATTAAATAAAAAAACATAATAAATTGAAATAAAATATTTAGAATAAAATAAATAATATTTTATAGTGATAGATCTTATAATTTCATTCTTTTAAATTTAGATTCAATCAATCCCTATAAAATGATATTTTAACTAATAACGCTTTCAATATTGGTTTCATTTGAGTCATAAATCCCATGAATGGAATTAAATAATTTGAAAAATTTAATTCCATTAAAATAATGGTACTCAATATAAAACATTTAAATGGGGTTTTGGATACCCCACATAAAATAAGTTAGGTTTATAACATAACATATGTCCCAATGAAGGAACATTCATATGGTAAACTCTTAACACTTAGGTAATTTTTCTGTCAAATAACATTGGACGTAATAATTTAAATTTAAATTCTAAATACCATTGATATAGAAGGATACATGATTAAAAATTGAAATGGTTCAATATTTATACCTCATAATCATAAATATGTGCATAAACTAAAACATGTATCAATAAAACAATAATGAGAGTGAAAACTCTTAACTAGAGTTAATCATCCTCTGTAAGCACTATAATATTCGATTTATGAATTTAATTGTTTTATAATTATATCAAAAATCCATATTCATACCAATAAAACAATAAATTGGATACATATAACATCTTAAAACTTATTCATTAACAATCATTCATTAGTATCAATATTTTTTTTCAACAACATTGTAAGTCATTTATAATTTGGTTAAATAAATTTGGCTCATGCACATTGATCACGGTTCAATCATATCTAGAATATCATTAATGATTTAAAAATTATATATTTTCAATATATATATATTTATAAAAATAAAAAGTTTGTATGAAGGCCAACCAGAAATATCAATAATTCAAAAAAGGATCATATGAAAGGAAAATAATAATTGAATTTTATTTCACAATTATTATATCATAAATATTAAATTTTTATAAATATATATACATTATATATATCATAATAACCAATAATGAAATACGGGTAATTAAAATGAATAATATCGGTATGTGGAGGTGGTATTCCACATGCATACATGATAAATACTACCATTTCATATTTGATAGAGAAGAGGTGTGGAATTGATGTCCCATAACCATTATAATATCACTGAAATTTTTTTATCCTTTATACATCTTGTAATTATGTATACGATGGGTTTGGATGAATTGAAAGAAGAATTAAAATTGAAAGATGATGATTATGATTGATATATATTCTTTGAGAGCCCTCATTTGGGTTTCCACTTTACTGTTGTATGATTTAACATATGAGAATAATTTAGGCTACATGATATTGGTATGTAATTTTTAAAGTACTAGGAATAGGTATTAGGAAATATATAATGAAAAACAATTACAATGAGGGAGGGGTATATATTCCCATTTATAATTGAGGGAAGGGACCCACATGGGGTTACTTAAAATATTTCACTTATATAAAACCACATTAATTTCTAAATGGATTTAAATTACAAATAAATAAATATTAGGATTAGATAAGGTTGAAATATCTTCCCAAATAATAAATTTAATTTTTTTGTGGTATTAAAATTATTATCTCTTATTTCAATGGACCGAGTAATCTCATTTTAACCTTAATAATGATAATAAAATGCTACTGCTTTAACTTATCTCTAAGATTCGAAATTAATTTGACCGTTTTGGTTGGGACTAAAAATAAAACATTACATATTATAGAAAAATTAAATTATAATTCCCACTTTATACATTCATAGTGTGGTTTTTAGAAATGTTATTTAGAGAGTTAGGTTATAACTATTATATAAAAACACCATATATATAAAAAGTATAAACATATAATCAGAATACATTTTTACAATTATATGAAACATTTAAAATAACACAATCTATATTATTATAATAAATCTTCACTAATTTCAACATTACATATTCATTGACCTCCCCATCCTCAAACCCTATGAAAAAAAATTTAAAACCTCTGAGGAGCATGAAAATCATAGTATGTTACAAAAAAATAAATCATTTATTTCATTGAAAAAAGAAAAACCGATGAAAAAAATTCATAAAAATAATCCTTTTATCAATAAATATCATAATTTTTTTAAATTTATAATTATCATACCTTTTTAAATCAAATGATTCTCAGTGAAACTCGTTAACAAAAATTGGAATTTTTTTAAGGAGACTTTGGAAATCATCATTGTAGAATACTTATTGAACCATTACAATTGTGATGACTATATAGTTCAATTCTAATGTCATTGTCTAGAAGGAAACATAATTACCCAAATCATTGGAGTGCATTATGGGTGCACCCATTATATAAACTGTAACAGTTTTATCAGGCGATATCTAGGTGCACCCATTATAGAAGCTATATTGGGTTCACCCATTATCTATAATAGGTATCAATATATTATAAAAAAATTATAAGGACCAAATGATGAATGAAACATTTTCATTTTTTATATTTTCATCAAAAAACCATTGAATATAACTTTTCAATGTGTATGCAAACTCTCTTGGATAAAAAAATACCCTTTTATAATAAAAATATATTTTCAATACCAAAAAACAAATTTAAATTAAAATTAGTGTTTTAAATATATAAATTAGTAAGTATTTTAAATTAATCTAAAGATAAAATAAGGGTTATTGTAGATGGAAAATTTATTGTCGTTGGATACATTAAAATTGAACATTCTCTTTATATTTTGGTTGAAATGTTTCCAATAAAAAAGATATAAAATTCAATTTAAAAAACAATTATTTAAATAAAAAATATTAATAAAATTAACTTTATAAATATTTTATTTCAATTTCAATATAATCCTAAAAATAATTTTAATAATATGTACATGTAGGAAAATGTGATGATAAATAAATATTTAATGGGATATTTTTTCATAAGAATATCTCTTACCTTATTACTAAAGCATCATGTATGTTCATTACCTAAATAAAAATAAAATTATTTTAATTAATAAATTAATTAATACAAAATTTTAATTTATTTAAAATTTTAATTTTCTCTTACTATGCTATAAACAATTAGTTAATTATTTTACTTCACTTTGGATGTTTTGACGATATTCTGGTTAGGTGTTAAAAAATATCATGCCTTCGGTAAATTATTATAATAAAATATTAATATTTTTTATACATAATATATACTTATTAATCCAATAATAGTATAAAATAAAAAAAATTCTATATTAAAATATTGGAGACAATATGTCTTTTAGACGCATGAACAATACTTCCACTTTTCTATGACTATTATGGCAAGAAGGTGTTTATAAATTTATATTAACATAATCACCATAATATCATAATTTGTATATTATGACTTTAAATATACTTATATATATCATCTATGTGGTGTTGTGATGAAAAATGAATCACTTTATGTTTTGGATGTGATAGTCCACATGTAGGCATGTAAATCGTTATGATTTGTTGTGAGTTGCAATGTATCAAATAAAACAAAATATTAACTTTTAATAATGATAAATATGTAATTATTATTATAAATATTTTATATATATCACATATATTCATCTAATTTATCCTTATTACCTTCCCTATAAAACGTTTGTGAAAAACAAATCATATTGTTTCACTAGTCGGTAGTCCACTATACATTCAATTTACAATATCATTTCCACAAAGGAATAGAGTGTAACATGGTATATTCACTATCAAAATTACTGAAATATAATTATGTCAAAAATATTACATACGTATATATATATACTTTAAATACATCATTATAACAATCCATAATAAGAGGAGATGGAAGATTAATTACATCATTCTGTGAAACAGTAGTATGTCGTCCTCACAGATGACAGTTTTTGTTTCCCACTTGATAGAAGAGGGGATTGATCTAGGTTAATCTATTGACATAATAGCATTTAATTATATTGTAGATATTTTTTTCATATTTAATCATGTTTTAGTTATATTTCATTGAGGTTGAAGAAGAAATAAATCAAAAAATGCTCAGTTATTATTGATACAACTTCTTTTGAAACCCACTTGAGGCTAACAATAAATAATATTTAGATTAGTTTTATTATAAACCCACGGAAAATTAAATGTGGTGAAGAAATTAAATAAGGTATTTTCTATGTTCATGGATAAACCAAATGTATTTATAGGTGTGAAGAGAATGTTATATTGGGTGTCATTTTATAATTGGGGTGAGGATACACATGAAATATTTAAAATCAAAAAGTTTTACCCATATATTTCACATGACATGAGGATCTAAAATGGAACATTATAAAAAATTATATGAAAATTGGTCAAAATATCTCAATAAAATATAATTAATACGGGTTTTTAGAAATTTTTAACACATGTTTTTTTACTTTATCCCCTGAGAAATTTGTTTATAACTTGTCTGCTGTAAAATATTTTTACAGTTTTCACAATTCATTATAACCAGAAATTATGTTGAAGATATTATATAATATATATTACTATGCATCAAAATATTTAATCCTTTTTTTCAAATTATATTCAAAAATTTGATTAATTTAACTTAAAATTAAACCTTTAGACACGATTAAAATTTTGTTTCTCAAGAAATCTATTTTAAAAGAATAACATTATTTGATATTAACTCTATGAGTAATAATTTCGATTATATGAATTTAAATTAATATTTATAGATGTATAATATAAAATATTAATTTATGACATTCCTCATGATTGGTTTTTTTAATAATTTTAAATGGATAAACATTATTCACTCTAAAACAGTATCAGGAAAAAGTGTTTTTAATCCAAAAAATAAATATAAATTATTATCTAGTATATAGTTGATTAAAAATTTAATTAATTTAGTTAAATATAAATAAATAATACTAATGTTTTAAAAAAATTAAATTCAATGAAAAATGTTACATTTTATTCACTTAATTTGTTGAAAATAAATTATTATTTAATAAAAACCGGTATTTTTCTGTATTCTTTGAGAAAATCAGTATTTTCATAAATAATTAATAATTATTAAAATATGTTAATTCTAATATGGTGATTAAATGAGTGAAGATATTTTTACAAAATTCTAATTCTATAAATTCAAAATTAAAATATTAAATGTAAAATATATTAGAAAATTGCTTAGTTATAAATATTTCATTTTTAATATAAAAATTACTTAAGATTTTAATATTAATATATCTACCTTATTCATTAACATTAATAATCATGAAAGTGATTTATTTTTTTTAACTTCGTTGTTAAATTTTTACCCATTTTTTAAAATTTTAACATTAAAATTTTATTCACTTATTAAACAAGTGGGGATATCAGTCCCTCATTGTATTTATAGATTCTTATGTTGTTTATTAAAACATATGGAGTTTCCAGAAAACCTTAACCTATAGAATCACCATATTCCAAAAAAAATCTTTTATTAATAATATTAATATTTTCTGCTCATTATAAATATTCTCTTCTAGTTTATCTATTTTAGAACTCAAAAAATGAGATTAATTTGACATAAATATTCATTAAATCGGACTCAAAAAATGTTAGGTACTTGGAAGAAACTCCATGAAAAGGCCACTCTGAATAAAACAAATTATTAATTATCAAGGATTTCATATGATATATTAAACTAGGGGCTTGTATTTACCTTTTTACTAAAATGAAGTGAACATTTCCAAGGCAATAATTAATGAATGCTTATCTCCTACCATGAAAAATATATTTCATGTAGTTGTCCACCAAAAATTTCTATCTGCTATGAATTATTCTCATATATTTTTTAGTCAAATATACATTTTCAACCATTTCTTTTACCATATCTACTCCCATCAACATCCACTCCCCTAATTCATCCCAAAAAAGCATATGTCACTTATTTTTATATAATTATACCAATTGATCCATCTATGTACTATAATAACGTATTTTTATGATAAATTGTGTATTGACCCGGGTCCCTGAGCCTATAGGTAACATGGCCTCATGCACAACTCCATGTACCCTAGAGACTATCAAATAGCAGTTATGGTGTAAAGGGGGATAGTATGGATTCAATACCCTCATATTAGAGTGGAACATTTGATAAATAACTATAAGCATACTACAGACATAATAAATCAGAAGAATAATAAAAAATAACCCAACAACCAAACAATAAAATAAAATACCACATGGAAATGTCATATATATTAATCCAGGGAATGTTGATACAAAAAATGGGAGCATGGGAAATCAAATTAATATCATGATATAAAAAAATAAAAAAAAGATAAAAAGTATTCCCTACTAGAATCACAAGTATAAGCTCAATTGTCAGCTCATATGCTCCATCTATAAGTAAAGCATTTGAAAATCTATAGTATGGGATCATTCTATTTTGCATTCATGTAGAAATGGTGTCATGACCCATACAAGATGGTATCAGGCCATGGCTACCCCAACCCACCTTCAATAGGACATGGATTATTGACTAACAACGAGTACGCATATCCCACAAAATGGAGTCTTTTTATTATGTACCTATACACACGCACCCATCTCCAAGCACAAAATACTGAAATGTAAAAAACACTAGGTAATGAATTAATGCGTACACTAAGACACCAAACACAGAGTATGAAATGAGTGTAAAGTGCAGTAATGAAATCCTAGGCCATAATACAAGCCCACCGTATAAAGACTCTGCAAAAGTGAATGAAAAAATTATTGAGACTCATCTGTAGATTACCCTACCTGAAAGGAAAGGTATTGGCCAAAATGTCTAAAGATCTAGGATAACACAATGACTATCTAGTTTCTTCAAGCATCACATTTTTCTATTCCACCTAGGAATCTGTCAAAGGGTCAATCATCTTCATGAAATGCGATAGGTGTGGGAAAAGCCCTTGCAGGGGTGAGTAAAACAACCCTCAGTATGGCACCATGAAGACACATAGTAAATACAGCAAAAGAAACACCACTAAGAATATATATTCATCTTAACACTAATTTTCTTCAAGAAAACATGTAAGAGAAACATCCAGGTATACTCATAAAGGAAACCAAGCCTTTAAGTCTCATCCACTGCTCGTTACATGGTACTTCTGGTAGCACAATCATCCCATGATATCTCACTCAATGAGTTATCTGATAGTAGAATGTAAAACAAATCTTCTTAAGGAACCCAAAGAGATGCATCATATTGATCAGTCTTGTAGCTTCCATGATAAATTCCATCTCGTTAATACAAACAGTCTCGATACATCATATCCAAACAACTACCATAGAAAACTTCGAGAAGAATGGTAATCAGGTCTAGTCACATATAACAGAAATATTCTAATCTTGAGACATAGATATGGGTTCACCATGCTTAGGGCTCACTAGGGGGACTCTTTCACCAACTAAAAACACCATCCTAGATACGGTAGTGGTGCCCATATAAATTTGGTAACACCAACTCCACAAAACCTATCAAAGGTAACAAATAGAGAAGTATGTACCGAACAAACCTCTTAGTATGATACACGCTCCAACCTACTGAGTTAACTATTGAATCAAGGATAATAAACTCACTTCAAAACAAAAAACCTTCTCTACAATGGGAGTAGGATATAGCATCAAACCCTCACTATAAAATTCTAATGGTATGCTCTCAACCTCCACTGTCACCCTCTATGATGGGAATGAGATCATGTATCGAACCATCATGTGAATACAAAAAAATAATGCTCTCAACTATTGTTGGTCCAATTGAAAACCCACTTAGCCATCTCAAAAGGATTACCCCATTTCATGTGACCCAATGCCATAAAGGGATCATCAAATGGAAACTTATTTTTAATGTTATGGACATTTTAGTGAAAACATCCGACATGGGTCCGGTGCTGGTCCAACCCAAACCTTATCGACATGATCGAACGACCCTAACCACTTGGCAGCTAGAGTTACTCGACTCCTCATCTCAAGCCAGTATGTACAGGTTGGTCTTGTTATGTCACATTCCATCTATTGGACTGCATGCCTCTGGTAAATCCTTTTTTCGACATGTTCATTACACCTATAGTAGGTCGTCCCGACATTGGATCCTTGATTTCGGATCACTGTTCTAAAAAAAGGAACAATTTTCATCAATTCATAAACCATGATGAACCTTAGGAATAAAAATAACATAATGAAAATTGGGGTATTTAGGCACATAAAATACACATGTATCAAACATCAACCATTTTTCATTCCGACCTCGATCTATTTAATAATAATTTTTATGAAATCATAACAAATCATTAATCAACTCAACACAAAAAATAAAACACTGCAATTATTCCCATCCCACAAGAATGAGTGATCCACAAGGCAACATTTTCTTTGGTTGATTAGTGATCGTCATTGATTTTAAATAATGAAAAAAATAATCAACAAAACTAAAAATCACTATATCGATTAGGTTCAATCTCTAATGAAGAAAAGACTTCGTATTATTGTCATGTTCAAGATCCTTCGAATCTGAGGATTGTTTTTATTGATTTTTTAATATATTTGTATTCATTGGAGAGATCTCAGTCACCTTTCATTAGAGTATTTTTTGGGTTATGTCATAACCCAAGATTCCAAAAAATAGAAAATAATAAAATAAAACTAATACATCATCAAGAATCATTTTTTTTAAATAAATTTAATGATGTTTACATCCAAATAAATATCATTCCCATCCAGCCCACACCATATGAGGTTAAGACTTTCCTAAATAAACACCACCTAAAAACTCAACTATGGTCTCAGATTTCCAATCCGATTTATCGTTTAGCAGTTATTATGTTTTTAAATTAAAAAACCATTTAATTTATTATTTATAGTTACACCCTTGGTGAATTTTTCTATAGGTTACCCTCGCCGACCAATATTAGGTCACTCTTAGAGGAATGTTGATATTATAAGATCAATGGTGCCCTAAAATTTCATATCTGGAAAACCATTTAAATTTTATTTCACTTTTTAATAAATTGTATGCACTCATTCTATTAAAAAAATAATGTTTTGAATGAATTGATTAGGACCACCGTGACTCAAAATCACAGGTGGTTTTATCTCCTACAATAAAAATTTTCCAAACTAATATCAAAAAATAAAATTTGGAAAATATGAGTTATTTAATTCTATACATTGTTGGGCACCTCAGTTAACTGAACAGAAGAATTTACTATGCTTTTAAGGGTATGGGACATCTCACGATAGATTATCCCACCATTCAGGATGGAGTCAGAGAAGCAGTTGATGAAATTCCAAGGAAGAGGTAGCGACATGAGAAAATTGATCTGTCAAGGGAGGATGTGGTAGGGGAGATGGGGAAGCAATTATAGGTGGAAATCATTTTAACATGTTTCCACCCCCACCCTGGGGTTTCCATACAATACTCAAGGAGATGGAGTATAGGGGAGGAGACAACTATAGGTTGTGGAGGCTTATGACCCCAGGACTCCTCGAATTGTTCATGGTATGATCTGTGTCTCCCTACACAAGCTATTTCAACTAGTAAGCCCTCTCTTGCAACATTTAATTCTTGATACATATAGAGAGTGGTTAAATCGTTGCCAAGAAATTTACTCTTAGAGTCACTGAAAATTTGAGCACTTGAGGAGTACCATTTTCTAATTGAAGGGACCACCATCCAACTAGCGTTGATCAATAGAACCACCAATGACATATGGTTTTGGAAGCCATGTGAACCAGGGATTACCTATATTGGAGGAACCCAGGTTGATGAGGTCGTAGGGCAGTCAAAGGCACAAGTTGCCCGCATTGAACGCAGTAGTCGTGGGTTGATTGAGGCACATAGCTGAGCAGACCACGTGCGGGCAAGTAAGACCGACCAATGCATGTGGGCTAGAGAATACGATCAGGACCACTCCAACAACCCAGTGGTGTGGGTCCTATAGTCCCAAAGCCCAACGGTCTATACTAGTTTGGTTTGGCCGATTCAGTTTATGTGGGACCAGAACAGGACTCGAGTTAGGTTTTTTCACATAAATTTACATAACATTCAAAAATAAAGTATGCTTGATGATATCCCTATAGAATTGGGATCCATGTGATGGGGTGGTAATTTTAAAATTTAATGGTGGGTTTTTAGTTAGACCTAAAGTGCTTGGGCATATTCTCTATTTCTATTACTATAAGGGTATGATGTAGGATCTCATTCCCATCATATAGGTTGATAATATATTTTGAGAACGTGCTCGTGGAGTTTTACTATGAGGGTTCTATGTATGATCATGTTCCTGTCATAGATAATGAACCATGTATTAATGTGATATGTCTCATCCTGACATAAATATTTGACTCATCAGGTTGGATCATGTATCATTCTTGAGGGTCCTAGTCGGTCATCACTTCTATTAATGTTACCTTAGACAGGGTTACTCGTAATGGTGTGACTAATAATTACACGAGCACCACTCCCCTATCTAGGATGATGTTTTTTAGAAGGTCTAGGAGTCCCTCTAAGAAGCCCTTGTCGAGGTGGACCCCCAATCATTGTATCGAACTCAGATTCTTTCTATTCAACATGACTAGACCTAACGAGTTTTCTTCAGGATGTTTTCAATGGTTGATCATTTGTAGTGATGTATTGAGACTCTGTGTATTTGCGAGACTAAATTTATTATGGAAACTATGTGAAATATTGAGACCATTTATCTTTTTGGATAATTTTTTATGATATGTTCTACATGCTTCTATTAGATAGATTGTGGAGTGAGATCTCATGGGATGAGCATGCTTTGAGAGGAACTGTGTAGTTGTATATTGAAAAGTCTTCAAGGCTTCGAATACTTTATGAGTATACTTGGATGTTCCTCTTATATGTTTTATAGACACATACCTTTATTGAGTTGACTATATTCTATTAGGGGTGTTTCTTTTATGGTATTTAATTTGTATTTTTAGTATGTAATAATGGGTAATATTTTACACACCCCTACACGGGCATTTCTGGAACGTGTCACGTCTTGTGAAGATGATCGATACATTCATTAATACCTAGGTGGAATAGGATCGGGTGGTTTATGGAGTGTCTATATTGTCGAGTTTTGAACTTATGGATTCAAAAAACTGAGCATTGCCTTTCCCTTCAGGTAGGGTTTCCTATGAATGAGTTTTAGAAACATGTTCATTCAATTTTTCATACTATTTCTTTGGTGGAATTTTATTTTGGCCCGATTATGCTATAATGAACATTACATTCCGATCATAATATATGGTTGGAATAATTTTGTATGCATTCATTGTTTACTTACTATTATTTTCATTTCCATATTTTCGGCTTGTATTTGTGTGTGTGTATGGGTACATATGAAAATAAATCTTATTTGTGGGATATGCCTACTCGGTCCTAGTCACTATCCCCTAGACAATTTTTGGAAAGATTTGGGTAGTCAGAGCATGGTACCCTCTTGGATGGGTCATGATAGTGTAGTATCAGAGTGGGGTCGGTTCAACTTTTGGATCGGGAGACTGTAATATTGGTTTAGGACTCCAGTGTTGGTGAAAAGTCTGATGTATCTATATACCAAGACTCTCTATAATGACCTATACTAGAGGGTCTCATTCCATGACAACCCCAAGACCAATTTTAATATGACAGGGGCTAATGACTATTATCGAGTAGGAATATCCCAATAATTTGAGGCATTTTCCAAAATACATGAACACATGCACACACATCTATGCCCAAAATAATCAAATGTAAAAAACACTATGTAAAAATTTATTGCATAAACTAAGATTCCAACCATAGAGTACATTAGTAATGTAATGTGCAGTAAAAATAAATCAGTCCATAATACAATCGCCCCAAAGAAAGTGTCTAAATGATTGAATGAAAAAGTTCTCAATAGTAATCCATAGAAAATCCTACATGAAGGTAAAAGTATTGATCACTTGTCAAGATTCATAGGAACACACCTTAACATTCTAGTCTCATTAATCACCACTTGGTCCCCGTATACCTAGGACTCTTTCAAAGTGTCAATAGTCTTCACAAGAAAAGACACATGATGGAATATCCCATATAGGGGTGAATTAAATAATACACAGTAGGACACCTAGAAAATACAAAGTAAATACCAAAAATGAATCACCACTAAGAAGATATAGTCATCTCATCATAGGTATGTGACAAAAACACATACTGGTGGGAAAACCATGTATTATCATAAAGGATTCAAAACCTAAAAGTCTCATTCCAATCCAACAACACGGTTCCGCTCGTAGCATGCCAATCCGATGAGATCTCACTCCTCAAGCTATCTAATACAAGAATGTAGATAGATCATCCAAAAGTAACTAAATAGACATGTGGTATTCATATTTCATATATATTAAATGAGACATTTAGTCTCACTAATATATATAGTCTCATTACTTTACAATCGTACATCAACCACAATAAACTACCAAAAGAACAATCATCAGGTCTAATCATGTTTAATGGAAAGAATCTGATCTCGATACACAGATAGGCGGTCCACCATGCCCAGTGAATATTGGGGGGACTCTTGGACATATTGAAAACATCATCTTTGTTAGGGGATAAATTCTCGGGTAAATATTGGTCACACAAGATCCAAAAAAACCATATAAGGTAACACGAATAGATGTGATGACGGACCAGGCATCTCGGTATAATACATGATCCAACCCACTGAGTAAACTATCAAAACCGAGAAAGACAAGTCACTTCAGAACATGGGTCATTCTCTATGATGGTAATTTTTTCCTGTATCTATATCTCATATTAAATGACCAAGGGTACGTACATAACATCTAATATCATCCTCTATGATGGGAACCCAATCCTGTATCCAACCCTCATAGGAATAGAAAATTAGAACTCTCACATGCTCTTTTGGTCTAATTAAAAACACACCAATATATTTAAAAAGTATAAATACATCTCGTGGGTCCTAACTCCACAGTAGACTTTTCAAACAGACTCTCTGTTTGAGTTTTATGGAAAAGTAAGTGAAAAAGTCTAACTATGGTCTGACCTTTAATGTATCGACCCAACCGAACCGGCCCAGCCTGGTAGACCGATCCCACTAGGCCGCTAGTATAGCCCAACACCACTTATCTAGCCTCTATGTGTGGGATAGATGTTCTAGGATACACACATTCCACTGGATTGTGTGCCTCTAGAAATCAAAGATGGTCCACACCTCCATCTTCCCTACAACCTCTTCAATGTGGGTTCTACCAATTCAGTCGAGCATTAGCTCACATGGTTTCCACCACTGCGTGCTACAACTGATAGTAGTACCCTTCCCTGGTACTACATTTTTCCCTTCCATGGGCTACCTATTCTCCTCTAGTAATCCTTTATTCAAAATGGAGGCACATATATGATCCTTGAGTCACTTTCTACATCGCCCTATGCTCTAAAAAATATCACAATTCATCCTGATGAAAAACCACTTGAATGGTGAAATCTCCCAATTTTCTTGGATCCACCCATCAACATCATCATGTAATCTATGGAAGGTCATCCTGATATTCGATAATTTATTTTGGATCATTGTTCCATGGAACAAAGGAAAAAATATCATTCGTTCATAAACCACGAAGAGCACGAAGAACGCAAAGGAAGAAAATTACAACAGTGAAGAAAGGAACATGGAACAACCCGTGCTACATTACTCATCCATTGTTCATTCCTACCTCAGTCCATTACATAATAATGATATCAGAAGCAGAAAATTCCTTAATCAAATCAACCTTGAGAATAAAAACAAGAAATTATGCCCATCCCGCAAGAACAAGTGATGTATAAGTCAATCTGTTCATTGTTCATATATGTTCGTCGTTGATTTTGAACAACGAGGAGAAGAAAAATAAAAATCAAGACACCCTACCTCAGTTAGGTTTGATCACTGATGAAGAACAGTTGTCTTGTCATTGTCATGTACAATATCCTTCGAATACGAGGTTCATTGAAGTTGATTCTCCAATTCGTTAGCATTTATTAGAGACAACTCTGTCTCCTTGCCTCATAGGGTTTATAGGGTAATGTTGAAACATTGGATTTTTGAAAATATTATATAATAAAATAAAACCAATTTTTTGACAAAAAAAAATTCTTAAATTAATTGAATGATGTTTACATCGAATCAAATATCTTTCATATTCAGCCTACACTGGCCGATGTTGGGCATCACCAGTGGAAAACATCCCCTTAGAAAATGAACATCTGTATCAGATTCCTAATATGAGTTACTATTTTTTAGTTATTATGATTTTACAATAAAATAATTTTATTTATTAATTTTATTTATGTGTAAGACCTTGGTGACATTTTCTATAGGTGACCCACGCCGACCAAATTTAGGTCACTCCTAGGGTGAAGTCTTTGTTCAGAGCTCAATAGTGCCCTTAAATTTCTAAACTAGATAACCACTTAAAATTTATTTCACTTTTTATGAAAAGACACGTGTGAATGATATAAAAAGATTGAAATTTTTCAAAAAATTATTCAGGGAACACCATGCCTTATAATTGCACGCCGTCGTAGCACCTGGTCTCAGAATTTTCAAAATTAATTTCAAAAACTAAATTCATAAAAAACTGAGTCATTTCACATGGAATTTAATCAAGTACCAAAAGTTGATCAGTTTGGTTTGGAGATTAAATCCTAGTAGTACACCACCAACAAAGTCTACAAGTAATCCAAACACTACTCATTTCTATGTAGAGTGAAAGTATAAATAAATAATTAGTAATGTATAGTAAATTTATACCAACCTAATCAGTTTCTTAAAATACAGATGATGTATCTACCTACATCACCTCATGATCAAAATAATTTTATGATCAATAACTATATATATAATAATATTATATATATATATATATATGTTATTATTATATTTAACCCACCTATATAAACCATGTATGTGAGGATGTAAGTGGGCATTTACCTGGAATACTATGCATTGGCTAGAACATGGCATAACTCATCCATCCAAAACAAGTCTAAATGAGCATATAAGTCCATGGAATAATTACATTACCTACATCCCATTATTATTTAGATAATTCATTCTTGACACTCAGGATAGTGTATGTGTCATTATTTCAACACCCAAAATAGGGGAAGTGGTGTGTCGAGCCCACCATCCAAATAGAGTGTATTTCTCGAGACATCATACTCAACATCTAATATAAGGGCGTGTGGTTCATATTTCCCTACAGAACCCTTAAATACATTCCTCATCCAAAATAAGAGGTATGATCTTTATCTAAAAAGATAATACTTGAAAAATTATCTCTCATGGATTATAATCATTATTCTAAAAGTGACAGGGGAATCAAAAATCAGTAAATCCATTAAAGAAAATAGGAAACTATTGGTGTGTTTTTCTCAACCATTCATATTTCATTCCCTTTAAATCATTCAAATAATTTTATCAAAGGAAACCTACCATAAAAATTCTATTAAGCTTATTATATTCCATTTAATTTACCAAAACATGGAAATTAATTTTACATGGTTCAAGATGCTTTTATAAGTTTCCATCATCTATAAAAAACAACCGAAATAGTTAATTTCATCGATAAGTTATGAGATGAACATACAAGGTTCCATTGTTTCATTGAACATTTACATTGTAGTGGAAAACATCAATTAATACCGAAGTCGAATGATATAGTGGAATTCCAAAAAAAATATAATTATCTTAAATTTGGAAATCCAAGATGGAACATCCAAACAATGTCTTTGATCAAGGTCAGCATCTTCCATTAACTAAAAAATATCAAAAAGGGATTATCTAGGTGCATATACTGATTGATGTTGTAGAAATCAATTTAATGGTGATGTGTGCTAAAGTATTCCATGAGGCACAATGAAAAAGCTATGAAAATACTAATACATTTAGGGAAAGTGATGTTACCAACTTCTTTAGGGCTATAGATGGCTACTCGTTTAATGGTGGCATAATATTTGATGTAGGTAGGAATAATTTGATGAAATGTCCCAACACCCTAAAAATAGTGAAAAAGATATTGCACCTAAATAGTGAAATTAAACGAAATATAAAACTAAATAAGAAGCGAAAGTAATATAGATCATAATAATATGGTTCCAATGATGTGGATAGTAGTTGATTTGGACTTTGAAACAGATAGATAAAAAAGAACATATATTGAGGATGGGGAGAAGCTATATGATATAGAACGGATGGTCATTCAATTGAATGAGTATAATAGAAAAAAGGAAAACTACTTCTTTAATAAAAAATTACATTTCACCATCAAAATATGGGATGCACTATTTTTTTGGAACCATTCCAAAATCATGCTATCTTAACTGCCCATGGGAATACCCTTCATGGTTAAGGCACATGGTTTCCTTAACAATGCGCTAATAATGATTAAATCATCTACCAAAAACTACATGTGGATCAAATATTAATGTCAATTTGATCGCATAGTTTCTATAAAATAGTGTGGTACGTTCTATTTCTTGGTCTCACACCTCGCAATTTGTAGATATTTTGCAGGTTAGGAAGCATGGTTTCTACTAACGGTGTGACCCTATTTAATTTCCTAATATTTTGGGTTTCAGGCTCTAAATAAGCCCCTAAAACCCTCAGGACCTCGTTGATTCTATTAAAAAATATTTTAAGGTAGTTTAAAAGAATTTAAACTAAATAAAATTGGCCATAACTTTGTGAAAAGATGGTCATTTCAACCACTCCTACTTAAATAAACTCATCCTGGAGTTGGCCTTATGAGGGTTAAGAGGTCTCGACTATAGAGAGTTTCGGTCTCTGATCTTGTATATTTGCTTCTCATTCCCATGTCCCATTCTATACTCAGTTATGCTTCCAAAGAACCTGTACAAAAGGAACTGACCTACCTTGGATTGTATTCATTCTCTGATCCACAATACAAAATAGATACACCTAAAACGAAAAATCCATATCAAGATCAACCTCATCACGTTGGAAGATATGTGGTGGTTCTAGATAAAATTGGCGAAGATTTGATATGTGAAAGATTCAATTCATAGACTGGTATCTCTGAGGATGTTCTATCTTGCAATTACTTATTCTAATTTGTTTAACAACTTCAAAGGATTCAACAAAACTTGTCGAGAGACTACCATGCCACCAAATAATTATATAGCAAAAAATTTGAATGACCCATCTGGAAACCTAATACCTAACATCAAAATCAAGATATGTGATGGTTGGAAGATATTTGATGGTTCTAGATAAAATTGGCGAAGATTTGATATGTGAAAGATTCAATCCACAGACTGGTATCTCTGTGGATGTTCTATATTGCAATTCCTTATTCTAATTTGTTTAACAACCTCAAATGTTTCAACAAAACTTTTTGAGAGAATACCATGCCACCAAATAAGTATATATACAAACATTTGAATGACTCGTCTAGAAACCTAATCCCCACCATCAAAATCAAGAGGTTATTGGAATCTATTCTCACTTGATTACTGTCTAGACTAAGCTGTCATCTTGTGATTTCCCATCAAATGAACTAGATTTTTAGTTATCTGAATGAGGTTTATTCCACATATAGGTATATGGTATACATCTTGCTTACATAGATGTGAATGGAAAATGACTACCACATAGGTATTCATAAGGATCTGTCTTGATGGTATCCTGAAATATTTCATTATAAAAATACTCAACAAGATTATTATGTTTCTCCAAGGAACCCACGTAATCAAGAAAATAGGCATGATGAATTTCATATAACATATGAATTGCATGCTTCTTCTACCCACCAGTCTGTGGGTGATCAGCTTTGATCAGAAGAAACCGTGTACCCAAGGCCTTCTGTAACCTTATAAATAATAATGAACAAAAGAAAGAATATATATTATAAATGATAAAAGGAGTAGCTCCATGAAGATGTATGCCATCCCTCATGTATAGCCTTCCAATCTTATTTATCGATAAGGCCACTCGCATAGGTAGAAATTTTAGAACCACATCAAGTGATCACTGAAAACCAACACCATATCATTTACATGAGCTTTTCTATGTATACCATTCAATAAATACATATAAACACCAAACCATTTCCTAATAGAAATGGATAATTTATATAAAATACATGTCAGATACTGATGATTTTCATTCACCTATTGATATGTGTAACATCGATTCATAAATAAAGAAATATTCCATTTTATATTAGGATACCCATACAGATGCTGTAGAACATGATACATCTTAGTGATATCAGGATGTACATCCCAAGTTGAGCATGAAATATCTAAATCAACTCCTCTTAAATGATTCTTCAGACCCCAAAACTCCCATAGAATTGTAAAGTATCATCTTTAACCGAGGACCAACTAGAATATGTAGCAATATCAGAGATGAATTCCCATAGGACAAGAACATCATGATTATATAGATGCATCTCCCTCACCAATTCCAAAAGGGACGAGGTCCCTTATATGGCTAAGATGATTTTCTAAACATGATCTTCTTAAACCACAACATGTATATCTGAAAACAATGTTTAGAGCTTCCGTTCACTATTGGCCTCCTAGAATACCTAAATGTTAGTTATGAAGAACATAGAATCAACCACTGCATTTCATTTACATGTCATGTAAACAAGCTTGATATCCAAAAACTATAGTCACTCAGCACACCTGTGATGGATGAGAATCAGGTATTATTGTGTAATGATTTACAATATTCTTTCTTCATCAATGAATACTAAAAAACACCATCCAAGTAAATAGTTTATCCATCATTGTAAGAAATAAACATCAAAATCTATCATGACGTCGTGTTTTGGGTAATTTAAATCATAATTCATCAACTGATGAGAATCAATTGTGATGGCTTGCACATCCTATAAAAAAAATATCCAAGCATATGATCTGATGCATCACATTAGACTATATAGAATCTTACTCACACTAGAATAATTAGTATTGGTGGCAATGTTAAAAATAACATCAACACTTGAATGTAATCTTTATAATATTCTGAACATATGAATTTTGAACACTTTTTTCATGTCTCTAAAAAGAACTATTGAACCTAATAAATCCTGGATGAACTATCTATACTCTCCTTCTATCCCCAATAATCTCTGTATGTCAAAACAATTATTATGATAGACATAGAAAACTATATCTCTCACTTCCTCTAGTTGTAAGGTAACTCCTAACACTGAGATAATGCAAACCAAGATGTGGAATTGGTCTATCAAAAAGTGAAATTTACTGATCTTATGGTAGTGTTTTTTCCCACTCTGTATATTTAACACTGTATCAATTTGCTTTTCATGGTCATTTCAGGAATTTTAAGACACTAAAATACGATCAAAAAACACATCCAAAAATGAATCCGGATATGGGTAGAAAACCTGATTCATAAGAACTTTAAATATTTTAGCTAAATTCATGAGATCAAGTACTGTGATGAGGTAATCATATAGACCATACCAACACCAATAAGATATGTGAGTTATTTATGATGAACTTCAACACCGCTTATGGTAGTATGACCTCAAATATAACTTTCTAAAAACATATTCTTATCAGATCTTATTAAAGAGGCCATCTATTATATGAAATGGATACCTATTCATTTCAATGATATAGTTCCTATGATGGAAATCCATGAAAATTTAATGGGTACATCAGACTTCTTAAAAAATGGTAATCCATGACATGAAGTAATAATGTGTATGCAACCTTTAGCCTCCAGATCCTCCAACTTCATCATAAGTTCCCAAACCCCCAAACGTGATACCCTATAAAGAAGAATGGTCACTATCACGGTTTCTAAGACATGATCAATGGTAAATTATATATTTCACACTTAGATAAAGACCTATAATTCATCAGGAAACAGTTCAATAAAATGATCATCTATATGAATAAAAACAGTGGGTCATTACCCCTATTTTTCTTGGAAAAGACTACTGATCTGAGTGGTCATATTTCCAAGCTTCTGATACATGGGCCCCACACAGGTCTAAAGAACATCCCATTCTACCTTATATACATACCTACCGACCCTAGTGTTGTAAATTTGACTCTAATATTGTATAATTATCTATGGTATTGATAGGGAACTATCCATTCCATCTCAATTATTACATCATAAACCATCATGTTGATGATGGAAAGATTCCACAAGAAAATATATCCACCTATCTCTAAAGGAAAATTGTTACAATAGATAACACCCATTAATAGAATTCCAACGATGGTATAAATATTCATAATTTCATATAATTGTTTGGTCTCATGACAAATTGTTTTATAATAGTCTCAGATAAAAAAATTGTGATGCTCCCATGTCAAAAAAACATACCCTAAAGTGGATGCTACTAGAATAGTACATCGAATTGTAGAATGTATGGATCGTTGCTTCTCTGGAATAGGTTGGACTAAATACCACTAGCATGTACTGAGACCCTGATTCACTACTTGGGTGAGCTAAACATGCCCACTCTACCAGCTATGAGAATCGTGAGTCTGACTACCTTTGCCTCAACTTCCACCTCAGTCTGATTGGTCGGTTGTATTCATGCATCCTTCCTGGAGTGATCATACTAGAACTTATTACGAATGTGGGTCTAGAGTAGATCCCCATTATATAGATGTTGATGGAAAACTTCTATAGAACCGATAGATATGTCACATCCATACTCAACCACAAAATTCCACTAGACCCAACATGCACTGTTGTTTTTATTGACTTGGTTTCCTGCACTAGTCACATAAAGAAATTGTCTACATGAAGATCCTAACATCTATTACTTCCATGGGAAACTCAAAACATCTATTACTCATATAATTATAAATACATATTGATCTAGTTTTCAAACCAACCTAAAATTCACCATCATCTTACCTAAAATATATCTTTATTATAATGGATTGGTTAATTATGTCTAAAATATTAGTGGGCCTAAAAAATTGAACTATGTTTGGATGGTGTAAACCATACCATCCTCGAATCAACAGGTACTCAAAAGATAATAACCTACTAGAGTAAGTGTGAACCATTTAATCTCAGTATAAGGATCTAATTATTCCAAAATAGACATAGCTCCCATATATTGTTTCATAAATTCTCTATCTCGATCAGACCGTAGAGTCTATAGAAAGAAATAGTCTTATAAGATATTCTATAAATCATCCCAAACCATATGTCTATGTCAATCCTATTAGGTAATAACATTCTCCCATCACATAGAAATATATCTAAACATATAAGATACATGTTTTTCTCTCCGTTATGGTAGCATCTATATGTGGTTGATTATAAAAAGAATAGTCTTATTCCATGACTCATCAGCATGAGGTCCGTTATCACCAAAAAAATTGGATGATTTTCTTACTAGAATTATTGAGTCAACTCTTCCATATATTGGGATTTTCGAACACCACCTTGGATATTATAAAAAATACATAGCAATCTCTCAGAAAACTAACCACCAGTTCCCATATTAGGAACAAGTATATGTTCCACTGGTAGCACTAAAGGAGGAATCACTTATGGATTCAGGCACACCACCTGAAGTGAATGGTCAACACCACATTTAGATATTTATAACTAGATGACATTGTGGCATCAGGATACAAAAAATCTAAATTCATTATTCAGAATAGATATTAAAAAATGAATCAATTTCCAATAAGAATCTAGAATAGGTGCATAGACGTCCAATAGACAGATCATACCCCTCAACCAACTACTAAATCCAGGACTGTGTAGTAGAGAAGGTCCATAGTAGGCCATAAAAACAAAAGATACTCACTAACTACCCACTACTTGGACCAGGTTCAGTTAAAGATCTTTAGTTATACATTTCTAAAATAACAAGTCTTACTTTAGAAGTCTTATTCATTTTAAATTTTTTATAATTAAAATATTTAAAACCCTTTAAATGTTTCAATAATATGGACCCCCATTAAGGATCAGCATGGGATCATACTCTTTATGAACTAAAATATGGAATCCATGTGACTCATACAGTAACACATTCTATCCCACGAGCATAATGGTCTATAGATCAACATGACATAATTAACTGCTTAAGGGGACTTCATAAACATATATCGGAAAACAATATTATATTAATGTAATCACATTAGGTGTCAATTAATTTTTACAATGCCTCTAAATATATTCTTCACAATTTCATAGATAATCAATGCACCAGTAATATTCAATATGAAAAATCACTCTAAAAGTGGACGTGACATGGAAGAATCTTGGAATGTTAGTCTTATAGTGCCAATAATGGTTCATGAAATGTGAAACCCTCTTTTCATCTGTCCTAGAAAAAATAAATCATATTTAAATAATAACAATAATAAAAAAAAAATAAAATCCCAAATATTCATGACTAGAATATCAATAATATTCTTGGTCATATGCTTCTATGACCATCTTTAGATAATTCGTATCAATAATTAGTTGGAGGTTGCTTTCCCATATCCATAACTACATACAATGAATCAACTCTGGTAACAATGGAGGCCCGAGTAGGGTGTGAGATAAAATATCAGTTGGCCACGACCAATTATGTATTGAATTAATCTATTATGATTTCATATATAAACACTATATATGTATAAATAAATAATTAGTATTAGAGAGTATATAAATACCATCTCACTCAGTTTCCCAAGGGACATCTAGCATCCCTTCCTACTTTAGATCAGAACATGATTAATTATTGAGGTTGTAATTATATATATATTTAGTAGTAATTTATATTTTATTGGTATGTATTTCATACACTTATATAGACCATGTATGTACGGTCATATGTTTCCATATACTCGGAATATTATGTGTTTCCTAGACCTTGGAGTAACTCAAAAATCCATAACCAGTCTATATGAGCCTATTTGATCAAGAAAAATGGTAAATTCCCTACATCCTCTGTATAGTAATAGATATCATGCTCTGAACACTATATGGTTTATGATTCATCATGTCAACACAAGAAACATGGGACTTGGTGCATCATGTATACCATACAAATATAGTCAATTTTTTGAGATGTCCTACTCAACCCCTGATGTAAGGGAATGTGAATCATTATGACCAAAAACCCCTTTGCACACTTCCATATCCTATATAAAATGTGTAATAATATTCTTAATAGTAAAAATGAGGCATTACCTCTCATGATTTATAATAACAAATCAAAAATTGACATGTGAATCAAAATTAAATAAATTCTTTAAATAAAATAAGCTACAATCAGTTTTGCATTGCCACTATTTCATAATTCATTAAATTTAAATCAATGAATTCATTTAAATAATGTAAAACCAACATTAATATTCTATTCAATATTTTTACATTCCATTATAAAATCCAAATCATGGAACTTAATTTTACAAGGCTTAATAGGAATTTAGAAGGTTTCGTCATTATTTCACCAATTAACTACATGTTTATTTCAATGAATCAGTCAGTGCAAGAAAATATTATGTGACTTATATTTATAAAATATTTAAATGTGAGTGGTAAAATTGAATTACAACCCAATATTAATGATTACATTCCATTCAAAACATATATATAATTAATGAATATGAGGAAATTCAAGCTACCCACCAAAGGTGTGCCCGTGATCGAGGTAGGAATCCTAAATTAACTAAAAATTAGATAATCAAGGGTATATCTATATGAGAATAACAATTATAGATGAATAAATTAATTTTATGGGGACACAAGGAAATAAATGACATTTGGAAGAACAACAAATCTCTAAAAACAATATAAATTTTTTGAAAAATAATGGGACCACCTACCATTGTGTCATTGATGAATCCTACTCTAAACGTACCCTTAGATTCAATGTTGGATGGATGAAATTAAAAAATGGTACAAATCCATGAAAATTAGAGAAAATATGCTATAACTAAATAGAATATCAATTTCAATGAAAAACTAAAAAAATTGATTGAAATATAGAGCATACTGATATGGTCTTGATTCTCCCAATATCACATGATTTGGACATTGGATTGAAAATATGTAGAAGAAAATAGATTGAGTACTATGATATGTTCTAGGTGAAATTGGGGCTGGTCTTCCATTTAAATGAGGAGAAATAAAATTGAAAACCACTTTATTACTTTAGTATGAAAAAATGTACTTCACTCTAAAAATAAGAAGTTTACATTTTCTTCATATGTTTTTTCCAAACTGTGTGCAAGCCATGGTCCACAAACTACCTAAGGAAATATCATACATGGTTAAGGTTCAGGTTTTCCCTAACTGTACATTGTACATGAATAGATCCTATATCAAAAACATCATATGCCTCAAACAGTCGTAAACCATAGGTCTCATAGGTTCAGACATGCCGTTCGGCCTCGGCATTTTCTATATCACTCCCTGCATGGTTAGTAGAGACTATACGCGATGATTGGAATTTTTTTACCAATATTGTTTCCTAGTTTATGTTCAAAAAAATATTGGTTCTAGGATCCAAATAGTCAATGGACACCTTAATTACCATCGTGACTCCATTGGGTAACATTATAAAGGAATTTAAAAGGAAATTAAACTCAATATAGATGATCTACACTTTCTTGAAAATATGTGTCCTTACAAATGAAAATTGTTTTTTAAGAATATTCAATAAGATAAAACTATTGATCCCAACATTCTTGGTAGTCTATTGATCTACAATGAAGATTATCTCAGGTGGTTGAAATTTTTTATTTTAAATTTCATATAGATTGGGATGAAAAGACTTGAAAAAATTAATTTTTGTACCTGAGTATTTATGTAGTCATTTTTAAAAACTATAAGTCAATATAAAATCTTGATTTAATATAGTAGTGAGGGTAAATCTATGTTCCATGATTATTTTATTAAGATACATTACATATGTTTGATCAAAAGTCATATCATCTCAAACTAAAATGACATTTGAGAGTTTTTTTAATCAATCTACAATAACCCAAATCGCATTTTTAAATCTATATTTCTTTAGAAATTCAACCCTGAAATACATTGATCTATTTTTCTCATTTCCACATATTTATTAGATATTACTGATGAATTACCTTGGTAATTAATGTTTATTATTAACATAATGTCAATTCAAACATTTAATGTTATAGTTACCAATATCTCTTTTCATAGCATCCCACCAACAATACTACCCATTGTATTTGTATGACTTATTAATTTCAGGATAAACAAAAACTGAGATCTATGAGAATCACACTAAAACTCACTCTTCAGAAAGAAAGGCAAGGAACATGTAATCTTTTTCAAAATATGATAACATCTTCTTCATTAATATTAAACTCAAAAAACATGACCTTCTTGATATGAATTGTTGTTTCATGTAAAATGTGATCATCCTTCCGATATTTCATAATTATTTCTAAAAATGTTGATATAACTGACACCAAACACCAAATAGTGCATGTCCATGTATCCATGACTTCTAGGAATAAATTCATCAATTCATTAAACAATGGTTCTTATTACAAAGATAAAATAGTTAATATAGCACTGTTCTTTATAACTCAATACATTGGCTAATATTTTTACCATTATAGGATGATAATTAATCATGATATCATAATCATTGTTTAGTTCGTACTATCTTATAAGCCTCATGAATAGCTCTTTAAATGTAAAAATATACTTCAATATTTTGGGATAATAATATTTCTCACAAATAACTCCATATAAATGATGCTTCCAAAATTTTAATTCCAGAACAACAATATGTAAATTCAGATCACTCTAAGAAAAATTTAACTTATGAGGTTTCATTTATCATGTAGCATAATATATTACCTAATAATTTTTCATCACAACAAAACCGTGTCCCTTCAAATAAGAAATAATTAATATGATAAATTCACCATTTCTAAAAGGCAATGTCCAAACATGATCATTCACAAATATTATTTTCAGTTCATGAAACAAAAATCATCACATTATTTTCTCCATATGAACATTAACTCATTTCTGAGTTAATATAGTTAATTGACTAGATAACCATGTAATCCTTTTAAAAAACCATTCGTAGTGCCCTAATAATCAAAGAACAAAATGATTCTTTATGATATTTGGTAGTATTTCCTTTCTTCAAAATCAATAGTTTTTGTTGACTAAAGGTAATTATATTTATAATCAATGTTCACAATGGATGAAATTTTCTAGAAACAAATTTCAAAAATACGAAATTTTTAATATAGTTTATATTAATTCAGGATATTGAAAAAAAATACATAGGTTTCTAACGTATTACTTCTGACATCTATAATGTAACAAAATTTCATCAATAAAAAAAATCAAAAACATCATTATGTACTCATTGAAAACATTATTCAAAATTTCCCTATATATATTTGTGGTGAATTTTATATCTCAATGGGAATAACTAAAAACTAATTATTCCCACATCTATTCAGAAATATGGTCCTTAGAATATCTAGATCATTCAATTTCAAATGATGGCAATGCTACCTGAGATCAATCTTCAAAAAAAATTATTCTCTTAGTAGAATATCAAAAAACAAATTGATATGAGGCAATGGATAATTGTTCTTAATAGTGATTTTATTAAAGGATGTTTAATCAATGAAAGGTTTTATTAATCAAACTATCTTATAAAAAAATTGGATAACTCCATGGTGATATGTTTTTATATGATATACCTTTATCTAGTTACTCATGTTATTTTTTATTAAAATAAAAAAGTTATACATTATCCATTAAATAAAGTTGTTTTGGAAGAGGCATAAAATTAATAATTAAGTCAATTGTTAATTCAACATCTCAATCAATAATAGTAGTATGAATATCTTCAAAAAAACATCAAAAATTTTGATCACTAAAAGGGAAAAACAAATATGAAATTTTTTCAATTCAACAATATCATTTGGGTAACATTCATTATCATTTATAATCATTTTATTAGCTTATTTATGTTCAATAAATGGTATTAAAACCAATAATAATCATATCTTGGCAATTTAGTATATTTTATCATGTTAAAGTAATGAATAATACATAAACAAAATGATATAAAACTACACCATGGGTGGTTCAACAAGATTTTTAGGAATGAGCACCCAACATAATTCATCAATAATTATGGAATTTGATGATCCAGATACAGAAAGGGTATTTACATATTTAAAATAAACTTGTAACATACATATATACACTTTAGGTGATGAGGTAAAATCGATCATAGTATAAGAAAAAGATAATGGAACAACCTTTTTAATTTTATCTTGAGGACTTCCAACATGAGTTACTATCTTCGGTCATACATAATAATAATGACCTAAATAATTAAAACTGATAAATATCACCATTGTATGGATATTTCGTACCCCATTCATGGATTCTTTGAGTATCTTTTCCTCGAAATCATTGTCCATATGACCAATCTCACCAAAAATATAACACTTTCTAATATTTATTAAAAATTCTCTAGATTTATTTTGACCACAGTATTCAATAGATGAAAACAAAATTTTCTTAACTCCATAATTCTGTGAAACATTTATTTCCATTTACTATAATTTAATCCATTTTCTCCTAGATTTTATGTACTTCAGGTTCATTGATGAACTCTAATTCTACCTTATCGGCACACCATCCATGTTTCTGATAAATTTTTAATTCGATATAATCTAATTCCATTCAATATCTTGTTTTCATCCTTTAATACAACTAATTAATCTATGTATCAAGATATCATATAAAATTAACTATATTAAAATCCAATATTTTAAAATTTTCTACATAAATGTCTATAAGATCTTCATTCTTTTTCCTAATTTCAATCAATATATTATATATCTTTTGATTAACAAACTTAGGGAAAAATTTCGGAAGGAATTGATTCTTAAATGTGTCATAGTCCATGTAATCATGCTCATTACCCTCTTGTGTATTCTTTACCAATGAATATTTATTGAACAACTGCAGCTTCAAAATGATAAACGGAAAGGGTTAGTTTTTCAAGCACTAAACACCCCTTGACATCAAATATCATCTCTAGGGAATTGGACCATCGTTTATAATCTATTACTTCAAAATATCCACTAAATGTTGGAGAATGTTGTCTCAAATAATGTTATACTATCTTCATATTCCTCTGTGGAATATTTGGTTAGTCTCAAGTGTGGATTCCACTACCATTTGTAGTTTGTTTCAATTGGTCCATCACAAAAAAAACGTCTTCATTCAAATTTCAACAATTCGTATTTTATATTATTGAATGATTTCACATACTGGGTTCTTTTCTAATATATCCTCCATGTTTCCACTTTGGAAACCCACTCTAAAAAAACATATTTCAGATGAACCAACAAGGTAATCTAATGTTATATATCATTTCGACCTAAAAATTTTGTACAATATTTTAATGGTATTATATTAACATTATAAAAAAACCTAATGACATCTAATCCTTTTATTTAATACCAAATTTAAGGAATAAAACTTAAACATTACATATTCTAGTGACTTTAAATAATAATACACATTATTAAATTACCCAAGAACCTTTATGTTTAGAGTTTATGAGTTTTAGTTCATTACTCTTTCATAAAAATCCAAGATATACACAATGTGAAAGATTATTATCAATATCCATTTTTTCAAAAATATAAAACATTTTAAATTTAATAGGATTTATTATCATGAAAAACCCATCATTAATTTCATCTAGACATCAATATTTCCCTTACCTATCCTCAAACACAGTGAATAAAATTTAAGACATCGGATGACCACAGAAATATAAGGGATAATGATAAATAAGTAAATATATTATTATAGAAAGACACTTGAAAACCAATGATAAAAATTTTAAAAAAAAATTCCTTTTCTGAAAATATAATCATTTTTTTCTTTCAAAAAGCCTTATCCTATATTAGGAAATAAAATGATTTTCATGATAACTAATTAGCATGAATAGAAAAGTAATGTAGGTTGATTATTAACTAATATTCATCTAACCATTACAGTTTTAATTACTATATGGTTGATATCAAATATAATTCTACATAAAACATAATCATTGAACATTTCTTTGGGGTTCAATCAAGGAATAGTGATTGTTTAATCAATATAAATCTCACACCGAGATATCTAGGAACACCCAATATAAAATATATATTAGGTTAACAAATAATATATAATATTTCTTATTCCATAAAATAAATAATTTATAAGTTTCATATAATGAATAAAATAATTTAATCTTATAACTTTTCATCATAAAAGTATAAAAACAAATTCAATCCTTTAGGAAGAAACATTCATATATCAAAACTCACTTTCTATCTTAAAAAATCATTATCAATACCAAGATACCTAGAAATAAGTAAATATAGTGTTTATTTATATAATACATGAAATATTCTTAATTATTAAAAACCTAAAATAACCATTATTTTGGGGTAAATTACATGCCACAATATATGTTAAAATAGTACATTACTTTTTCCATTTTGTCAAAACATTCCTTATAAAACATGTACAAGGATACGTTTTCAAATCCATTGAAATAAATAAAAATGGGCTTAATATTTACTTAATAAATATTTTATTTAAATATAAAAAACATCCAAAAAGTAATTTTAAAAAAATGGACATGGACGAAAAAATAATTGAAAACTAAATCATTAAAAAATGTTTTTAAAATGAAAATCCCTTTCCTTGAGTATGACTCATTTTGTATGTTCATTATCATCCAGAACAATAACCATAAATTTATTATTTAATTAATTAATAACTTTTTCTTATTTATTACTGCTTTTATTTTATATCTTACCTTTCTATACACTATTAGTTAATCATTTAAGTTCACTTCAGATGTTTTGACAGTGTTCTGATTTTGAGTCAAAAAATTACTTTGTTAGGTTGAATATGGTCAAAGTGATCATTATTCAATCACATAGAGGTTAATAATAATGAAATAATTATTGTATATATTCATAATTTATTCTTTTTTAACCATTCCTCAAAATATAGTTGTAATGATTAATTGTGTTACAATCATAGGGATGGTAGGCCATACATGTTCATAAGTAACGTTTAGTTTTTTCAAAAATCATTATGGAAAGAAGGTGATTGTCATTTATCATTATAGAATGATATAAATACCATTAATATAATATTATTTCATTAAATATAATTAAATATATCATTAATTTCTTATTTAGATGAAAAAGAAACATATAGATTTATAAAGGTGGTGGTCTGCATGTCTCCATGAACGATCTTAGGATTTCTCAGATAATGGTAATGCATGAAAAGAAATTCTATATTATATTTTTATAATGATAATTATTTAATTAGTTTCATAATTATTTCATATATATCACATATATTTGTTGTAACATCCTTTTTAAATGCTAAAAAATCATGCTAATTATGTTTCTAATGGAATGTATTATTTAATTATATAATTTTTTAATATAATGAAATATGATGAAAATTTTGATTATATGTTGAAAAGAGTCCCTACCAATCATTCACAACATTCATTAATTACAAACATCCACACATTACCTTCCACATGGAATGAGACACTGTCCAAGTTGACTCACCGATACAAACCAATCACCACTATATAAGAATCACCACCATGAATGACTTATCTCCAGATGACATGCCATCACATGATTCTCCAATAAATATGAGTCACCATAGAAAATTGCATAAGGTCAAGTGATTCACTATTGAATATCAGTCACCTCTAAAAATGGGTCCCTAATTAACATGATTCACCTCCAAATGAAATACTTCAAGATGACCTACCTCCTGCCAAACTCACTTATAGGGCTGACTACCCACCAAAAAGAGCCACTATCAGCATGTTCCAGCCTCAATGTTTAAATATATCTATATTTAATTCTCCCAATGGATATTCTATTGGTGTTAATATGAAGTATAATTTATTTATTATACTTTAAATATTTTATTGAGAAATTGAATACAAATTTAGAGCCTAGTATGAGGTTTCCGAAAATCATTATGATTATCCTTCTAGGGAAAATTATTTCCTCAATGTATGTATTTATGATCGAATCTATATCTTGGATGTTATGTGATCAATGTATTATACTAACTGAATACAAGAAGGATAATTCCATGAGATCATAAATTTTTCATACACATATACATTTCAAATGTGAAATAGTATAGTACACTAAACACATATATCACTTCCTAAAGTCAGAAAAAATAGAGACTTATGATGCTATAATTTAGTTTGAATTTTAGATAAATGAATATTATACCTCTCAAAGACTCATCTATATATACTCAAAATTAAAGAGCACATAAATCTGATGAAAATAAAATTTTATTTATCTACTATATTCTCTTTCTATTTTTTCTATTAAATTCAATGAGTGTGTTTTTTGTTTTTTAATTAACACACATTGTATCCTACACTCTAAATGGAGAATACTAGTTATTCTTTTCACTCTATTTTCATATGTATACCCATGGTAATTATAACATAGGAAATTATGAGTCTTATAAATCTAGTATATTTTTTGTGTATACCTAATCCATGTTGTGGATCGTATTAAATTCATGTAATCTTTTTCCAAGTGGGTGACTTTTATGTGGATAGGATTATGTGCCAGAATGACAAAGAAACCCCTTTTTTATATTGTTTGATTTGTTTTGATTCATTATTTCTAAATATTTAAACTATATGCAATTAAAACAATTAAAAACCTATACATAGATATTTATTCTTAACAAGTGTTTATTTAAATAATTAATTGTTGAAATTGGTTTCAATAAATAAATTAATTTTTACATTTTTGTTACTATGCACTAATCATACATTGAGCTATCTTTTAAAATATAATTCTTATGTTGAACTATTACTTGATTAGCTTGATGTATTTATTTTAATTTTTTTTATTTTATTTGGAAATTTTTTAATATAATTTTATTTGGAATATCAATTCTTCCACCTCCTCTTGATTTACTCACATCAATCAACATTTTTTATCAATAGTTTTTTTTAAAAATTTCGCAACTACAATTTTTGTTATGTTTTAAGGATCATTATTTATGGTAGTTTTAAATTTATATCATTAGTGGGAAATATACAAGAAGGTTATAATACCAACAAACATCCCTTCATAAAAGCAACAAACTATGCTCAATTGAAAATCAAGATCTAGCTGCACATTAAAAACATGCATTTTAAAAGATTTCTACTATTGAATATAAACATGAATTACATAAGACTTATAGATTTAAATGAATTGATGCTACTAAAACTGAATATAAAAATAAATGTTAATCCATTAATTCCATAAATTTTTTTATTGGTGGTGAAGAGTTTAATATTTTTTTTTGATAAAAAAGAGTTTAATATAATATCATCATTTAAGACTAAATTTTATATTTGGGATAATTTAGTTGTTCCTCATGAATGAAAAAACTACTATTAAGGAAATTTTATTAAATAACTATAAAATTAAATATGATACATTTATGATGAAACCTGATGAGATTGTTTCTAAAATGTGTATGAAGTTTAATGAGATAGTAAATGCAATGCATTCCATGGAGAATTCAGTTTCTAAATAGGATCAAGTCATCTGACTCTGGAGTTGTTTTCCATCAAGATGGAGATGAACCGTTGTATCAATTTTAAAATCATTTAATATTAGTATACTATTTTTTAAGTAGATTATTGGAAATATAATTATGTATAAATAAGAAAAAAATATTAAATAAGTGGAAGATGAACATAAAAAGAAGTTTGTATCATTCAAGTCTACTTATTCATAGTAGAAGGAGAAATATCAGTATAATATTTGAGGTGATGAGGAATCACCAACTGATAGAGATGAAGAAATACCCAATATTAGGGATGGTTTGAAGTTTTTACAAGGAAAATAAACTTTTAGTGAAGTAATATATAATGTAAAATATGAAAATATATTTAGTTGGAAGAAATATTTGAAGACAAGAGATGATTCAAATGTGATAGTGTGTTCTAAACATAAGAAGGAAGATCATGTCGAATTTGATTTCCTTAAGATGAAATATAACAAGAAATATGATGAAAAATATAGGAAAGAGATGATATAAATGAAGGAAACCAAGAGTTATTCTACAAATATATCTAGGTACTCTGACATTAGTCATGAGTAAAACATGACATAGAAAACTTGTGTTTCATATAAAACACATCTGAGGTATCAAATAACATTACTGCTTCTCTTACAAATATTCTTAATCATTCTGAAGAGTAAAATAATGGTGAACTCTATAAATTATGAGATATTTGAATATTGTAACATTATATAATATATTTTCCCTGACCATAAGGATATGTATAAATTTATAAAGAGATATCATGATTTAAATGTTGATATAAAAATTGCACTTATCTTAGAAGAAGATAAGAATGCAAAACTTTTGAAAGAAAAAATAGAATAGAAATTTTATAATGAGAAGCTAAAATGGATTTGAAAAGATATAAAAATGGGAGAATTTATTCAATCAATTACTGTGAAAATATATATCACCAATGTATATCGCTAGTTTATGATATCAACTTGTACATATGGGAATTATCAAGATCATCATCCTTTGTAAATCTAGTTCAAGAAATGATGCTACATGATTTTTAACATTTTGACAAAAAAAATTCTCAAAAAAATTACAATATAATTAATGGAACCCCATTAATAATGTATTACGTCATAAATCCTTAAATACAGACATATCTGGACCCATTAAGATTTCAATAACAAAATAGTTTTCTTTGCAAGACATGTTTTGTAGGGGACCTACATGATAAGATGTAGTAAAATTGTATGGTTCATCGATATCACCTTTTCTACACACATGACTAGGTATTACACAATATTAAATAATTTTATACGGTTGTATATGTGACATGTCACCTTTAGTGATAATGCAAAAGGAAAAATAGTTCTCCTTAGCCATATTGATACCTCTAACTCATTTTTAGTTCCTTATTTATTGTTTTTGTTTCTTTAAATTATAATATGTATTGAATATCATTGTTATGTGATGATTATTTTTATGATAAATTTAAAAACAAAATTATTTTAAAGTTTTTGATTCTAAAAATTCAATATTTTTTACCATTCTATGAAATGAAATTTTTTAGTCTATTAATTTAGAATACTTAGTCTCTCAAAATGATTCTTGTATGATTTCCCTTCATAAACATTCCTATATTTGGAATAGGTGACTGGGATATTGAAACATTTACTCAATCCAAAAGTTAACTAGAAAATGATTAGTCAAATATTTACCAAAACATTAATTTCTTAAAGATAATGTTTTTAACCTATGATAAAAAGGGAAACATTATAACATGTCATTAAAATAAAATAATTATGTTTAAACTCCCCAACCCCTTGAGTTTGATCAAATGGGCTTGTTTGGACCATCTAATGTTTCTTGTTTGAATGTGAATCACTATTTTAAGGCCCTTGTCGTTTAATTTTATATGCACAATTGGGTATTTGTTTTATCTCATAAAAGTGAATACTTATATTTCTTTACCTATTATGCTTGATCTATATAATTTCATTGGGATATAATATTATGACCATAAGAAATGATCATGTTCTTAAGTTTTAAAATCAAGATCATCAATATATTTTCTTAAAATATTGATACAGTAAAACATTCTATTCCTATCAAACAAAAAACAATGGTGTTTTGAATGAAAAAATAAAATACCTCATGTGTTTTCTAGACAATGCCCAATTATTATGAAAACCCTTTTTACTTTTGTGGAATGGCTATGAATTCAACCCTTTATATAATTAATAGTGTTTCAATCACATGTCTCGTAAGGAAAAACCTTTATGTATTTTGAAATAAAATAAATCCCATGTTTATTTACTTTAGAGTGTTTTTTTAAAGACATTATTATTAACACTAAGGAAAATCATTAAAAATTCTCTCCCAAGAGTGATGACACTAGTTTATTTGGTTTCATAACTACAAGTAAATATTATACAATGTTTAATAAATGAACCATGAATGTGGGAAAATATGTTCATGTCATGTTTAATGAGATAGCTCCAAATGATCATAAACGTCCTTTTAATAAACTTGAAAATGATTTATCAAATTTGGAAATCAATATTAAATCATCTAACAATTCATGAAACATGTAAAAAAATCATTTTTAGGAACCTTCCAAACCAAAACATGAACTTGTAGATGACTATGGCATGACCATCCCTTCCATTCAAAGAGCTGTTAAGATTCCTATGAACCGTCTTCTAGATGTTTTGTGGGAGGCCTTTATAGAGGTACTAAAACTATATCTTCTCTTAAAAATAAGGTTTAACATGAAGCAATCATATCACATCATAAATGTAATAACATGAATGATCCAATTAATAATTAATTCATTGTCTTGTAAATTCAAAAATAATTTTATCAGTTTGAAAGAAATATATTGTGTCAATTTCTATATAGAGAAAAAGACACCATTAATATTTGAATAAAATGGGTATTGAGAATCCAGGATAATGAATTTGGAATAATAGTAAAAAATAAGGATAGAATACTTCTTTCATATGTAGTATATTTAGATTTCAAACAATATAAAATATATTTAAAAATTACATTATAAAAGGGTTATATATTTGAGGATGTTTTTTTAATAATACCCCCCCCCCCCAATTTGAAAACCCTCATTTTCTAAATCATATCATCAAATTACAACATATATTTATGTTCAAAATATGCACCTAGATCTTGGAATGATGGGCTCATATAATTTCTAATTTCCAATGGGTTTTCAAAAGGTAAAGATGATACTACCCGTTTTATAAAAATATATTCATATAATGACTTAGTTGTTCTGATATATGTTTATGTTATTGTTATTAGATCATCTAAAAATTCATTGTCTGTTGATTTTCTAATATAATGAAAAATGAATTTGAAATTAGTTTAATGGGTGAACTGAAATATTTTCATGGTTTTCATGTTTTTTAAAATAAAAAATGAATTATATTAAAGCAATGTAAGTAAACCAAAGTCTTCTATAACATAATAGTTTGGATAGAACCTAATGTTGTCAAACGTCATTGAGAACCACCTGTAAGTTGGATATTGATTAATTTTGGAAGACAGTGGATGAAACTAGTTATAAATATATGGATGGAATTATTCTCTATGTAAAATTTTTTCATACTTATATTATTTTTATTGTGTGTATGTGTACTCATATTCAAGAAAACCTCAAAGAGATACATTTAATTGCTTCTATAATAATTTTAAAATATCTCAATTATATAAACAATTTTGGTATTATATGTTCTATAGGATAAGTATTTAACTTGGTGAATTATTAATATGCGGATTTTTTTGGTTATAGGTAATAAAAAACACCTCACAATAATGTCATATTTTTGGAAATCCTCTAGTATCATATGTAGTGACAATAAAAGTTATGTTTCACTGCATATTGCTGAAGATGAATACATTGCTTCACAATTTATTTTTACAAAATTTGTGGTCAAAACACACTCTTCTAGGCCATCAATATCAATCAACACACATCCCTAAAAAATATGAAAACAAAAGTGAAAACATATTTCCTATAATATCTTGTCACTCTCTATAACCAATAATATTGGTGTAAGACATCTATTTTAGAGGGTTACCTTATATAAGGATGATATATCACTTGAATTATTAAAAATTTAATATCAAATTTTTTATATTTACAATAATCCATTTAATAATGATATTTTAAACTACATAATACATTAATTAAAAATGATAAATTTTATGACACACCATTATAAATGACCAAACATAGGAAATAATCCAACATTACTAATTACTGTTTTTAGTTAACTACTTTATTTCTTTTCAATTAAAATATTTTATTTATATCTCTATTTTTAAATAACTAAATGATATAAAATGGTACATAAATCTAATTTTGATTCACTCTACCCCTCAGGGATTTTTTCCCTTCAAACCCATCCTCTATAGTTTCTCTCCAAATCATTAGCATCCTCTTATTCATGACTAAACCATCCATCTATATTAATTATCAGAGTAAATTGAGCTACTGATTCATCCCTAGAGGACTCATGACCTTTTAATAATACTAGATTATAGTCTAGTCATTTAGTAGTCGAGCTACAAAATCCATAACTCACAAGTCGTATATTAATTACTCATAACGAAGTAAATTAAGAATGGTTGTTTTATTGAAAATTGAAGGTTCTCAAAGAGATCCTGGACTAGGGATGTACACACTTGTTCTCAAATAATGATAGACTATTCTATCCTAGGTCGGTTCACGTGTTTTATCAATATGTTTTTTTAGGGAAATGTAAAGATTGTATTTGAAGCATGATCAATAAAAAATAAGATATATTATCTTTGAAATATTTGTCTGAATTAATTAAATAACCACAATAAGTTGTTTTGAATGAAAATAAATTGTCTATTACTAGTGATAGTGATTGTTTTGTGTATGAAAATTACCTAGCTTGATTGGGTATAAGAATCTATGAATATTTTCTATAACCAAATTGGATGCTGAGTATATATTCTTGTTTATGTTTATACATCACATGTTATTCCTTAGGAAAGGAAACAATTTCATAATAAGAAATGATGAAATATATCTCATATACATTTTTAGTAGAGGATATGAAATAAATTTTTTCTTGAATATGATGGTTCATATGAAGGAAATGTTCAAGACATTATCCAACTCAATCTCCCTTCTCTATATTAATTTTTTTCCAACCATGCTTGAGGCCAAAGGATTAGTTAATGATGTTGAGGATTTCTAAGTGAACTATGGTTGACTTTTCATTACAAAATGTATTTTTAAAATAATGAAGGGAAAATTGATTCCATGGAAGAAGATGTGGGTTAATATGATGATATTATCTATGATAATTTTAATCCTACAGATCATCATACAATGTCAAACAATAATATTTATCCTAGATGGGGGCTATACGAGGTAAGAGAGTACTCAAACGAAGAGAAAGAATCTAATATGGAGGATTGAGAAGTTAAAGGGGAGGATACTTTATTGAGAAGGGTAGTGACCCTGATATTCCTTAGATACCATATAACAACCTTGCTCTTTATTACACAGTTAAACATGATTTATTACATAAAATATTCACTTGATACAACATAGATGATCGAGAGGTCTAGTTTCTCTAAGCCTTAGGAACATTATATAAAGACTTCAAACATTAAACAAAATATCTTTATTGAAAACTTCCTTTACATGACCACTATATAAAATAAAGGCAAGAATATAAAGGCATGATATAGCAGGATTATTATAACATAGTAATGTGGAAACAACACTTAATATGTTTTTAGCATGAGCCAAGGCTTATTCCACCTGGAGTATGAGTAAACGCTCATTTCACTTTTATTTTCATGAGTAAACCCTCATTGCACTTAATCTATCAAGATACTAATCTTTACCCAATGCATTAGAGTTTTATCAGGGCACACCCTTCTTAATCATTTAATTTCATTCATATGTGTGCCACATGGATTATAAAACAAGGGTTCATTGAAAATCATAATTTATTCCAAGATACAATAATTTTGAATTCATTAATGAAACACTATAATCAAGAAGTAAATGTGCATAATGGTGAATACCCTTGTTTGGGAAATGGGCATTGTATTCAATACATAATGACTTCGGCTAGGAAAATTTACGGTGGAATTTCAGCAGCACCACCGTGTGAAAAAAGAATTCAAAAAAATGGTTGATGAGAGAGAAAGGGGTGTCTCATCATATTTACAAAAAATGGGCAGTAAGGGTGTACTATAGATAAATTTCCCAACATTAGTAATTGAATTTAGACTCATAATACAAAATAATTTCTTGAATACAAATTTGGAGAGAGAAATCCCTTACAGAATTTCTGCATAGTAATGGGTGTACAAGGGAGGAAGTAATGTGAAATAAAGGAATATATTGTTATTAAATCATAATTATAGAAGTATGGGGAAGGTTCTAAATCACACCCCATAAATTATAATTGAAAATAAAAGTGCGTAACTATATTAAGAAACATGGATAAAATTAGAAAGGAATGAATCCCTTACTTGGAAGTGTGATCCCAATAGCTTGAGAGAGGATTGAGAAAGGCTTATTGGGATAATGGGGAGCCCTAAGAGGATTCTAGAGAGAGGTGGGTAGAGGTTGGATGAACTAAAAAGTATTTTACTGAAGAGGATGTGGGAGATTGGGTGGGTTTATATAGGAAAGGAGCGTGAATTATTTATTATTTAGGATTGTGTCACCATACATTAAACTAATCCAAACCACAAAGCAGCCCATGGTTTTTTCCCTTGGTTTCTTCCCAATGGTAGTGATAAAAAAATATTAATGAGGCAAATGGCCTAAATTCATAAAAATTTAGGCTTTCGTATGGGGCGTTAATTCACACTCTCAAGGAAGTTAATTTAAAAAGATATAAGGTTTTATAACTCTTGTAGAGTCCACTAATGATTGTAAAATAAATAAAACTAAACTAAAATCTAATTATATTAATGGTAAAACATATATTGGACGAAAATAATGTTTATTGTATTTTATTACATCACTATTGGGTCACTATGTATTCATAAAAAAATACTATATATTTAAACAGTATTTAATTTTTACCCAAAAATTCAACTGCCTAATAAAATTATGAAAAATTCCCTGTTGGGTATATTTGAAGTCCTCAATCCAAAAATAATATTCATTTTATCTAATTAATTTATCATAATATGGGAATTTTTACTTTTAAGATAAAAACTGACATTTACAGAGAATTCATGTTTTTTGACAAAGATATCTTTCAAACATTAATAAAAAATTACAATTGTTTTCATTATATAGTCATTTATATTTAATAAAAGTAATTTAGCAATGCTATTTTATTACAATATCATTTAATTAAAAAAATACATTAATTTATCAAAATATATTTTTTAATTGAATATTAATTATAAATGTTATTTGGGATATAAATACTACGAATCTATACTCTTAATTTTATAAAAAAAATAATGCACATAATAATATTTTTAATGTATTGTTACATAACCCCTTATAAAAAATATGTAAAACCAAAGGGTATGGTGTGCGATGGTGAAAGACTCTTGGGGTGGCTGACATAACATCACTCAAGTGGTAATCTCTATCAACATCCACTTCTCCCATATACGGTTCTCCTCGAGCTTAACGTATTAGAGATCATCTTTGGCTTGGTCAAGATCAAATCACATTGTCACAAACTCCTTTCTAAGCTCAGACCTTGGCCATCATACAAGGCATATATATTGGATGAAGACATCACTTCCTTTTTCTGAGTAAATTGGTTTTTTTAAAACTCTATACTTATACTAATCATGTGATCACTGTTCAATGACTATATTAGCAACAATAACAATTTTTAATAGTATTTTGAAATAAAAAAACATAAAACTATGAAAGTACATATTTAATATAACCATTATTCATAAGAAGACATTTAATTAGATTAAGAGTAATTATTATTTACAAAAGATTGGGTCGTTAAAATAATCCCCCCTATGGAAATTTATTCATCAATTTTTTCCATTACTAAAACAGATTTAGGTAACTCAGCTTCCTCACATCATCTAATTCCCACATTTCATTTTCAAACATGTGGTTTCTTCACAATAATTTCAAAATGGGCATTGTCTTATTTCATAGAACTTTTCCCCTATGATCTAAGATCATCATTGGGAACTCCTCGTATGAAATATCATCGAATAACTGTAATAATTTTGATGATAGTACATGTGAAGGGTCTGGTATGTAATTCCTTAAGAGGGATACATGAATTAAGCCATGTACTTTTTCATGGAAGGTGGAAGTTCTAGTCGATTGGTTACATCCCCGACAAGATCAAAAATCTCGAACGGGCTGATATACCTAGGACTTAACTTCCCATTCTTTCCAAACCACATGAAATTCATCCATAGTGATATGATTAGATATACCATGTCTCCAAATTTAAACTCAATGTCTCGTCGACAGTAATCTTCATAACTCTTCTATCGACATTGGGCTTCCTTGATATGTTGTTGAATGGTTCTCACTTTCTCCACCATTTCTTCGACCATTTCTGGTCCTAGATGCTTACACTCACTGACTTCATACCAACACATCAGTGTTCTGAACCTTTTCCCATAAAGGTATTCATAGGGTTCCATTCATATGATCGAGTGGAAACTGTTATAGTTGGATAATTCAGCCAGTGAAAGAAATTGGTCCCATATTCCATTGAATTCCATATAACATGATATTAACATATCTTCTAGTGTCTTAATTGTTCTCTCATATTTTCCATCATCTTGATGATGATGATAGGCCTTAGTGAATTTTAGTCTAGTGCTTAGAGCATGTTGGATACATTTCCCGAACATCGAGGTGAATCTAGGATCACTATCAAATACAATAAATAGTGGTAATCCATGTATCCTTACCACTTATTTATTATAAATCTGTGCTGGTTTATCTAATGATAAATCCTCTCAAATCATGATAAAGTGAGCTATCTTTGTAAGATGATCAACAACAGCCCATATATCATTGTTTCCGGTGGATTTCCTTGGATGTACAATGAAAATGTAAATGGTAATGTTCTCCCACATCCATGTTGGTATGGGTATTGGTTTCAACATCCCCTTATACATTTTCATCTCACCCTTCACTTTCTAAGATACAAGGAACTTTTATGTATATTCAAAAATTTCCCTGTTCATATTTTCCCACCAAAAGTCTTCTTTGACATCCGGATAATTTTTTTTTTCTCCCTGAGTGAATAGAGAAGGTTCGGCTATGTGCATCATTAAAAAGGTCCTTAATTATATCTGGATAGGATGACACATATAATCATGACCCAAATCTCACAATTCAATCCTTTTAAACCAAAAACTCTGGGGATTTCCCATTTTAGATAGCATCCACCCTTTTCAGAATTTTTACATCCTTTCTTTAATCATCCAATATTTTCTCCATGAGGGATGATTGAGAAATCCTTTGAGAAATGATATATGATGTTCCTCAAATTATTATTCACATGTCCATTCTCTACAAATCTACGATGATTGGATCATTTTCTATTCTCATCATTAATAAATATTCATGATCCTTTCTTCTTAGAGAACCTGCAACATTGTTCGCATTCCTAGGGTGGTAATGGATTAAGAAGCCATAGTCTTGGATCATCTCTAACCATCTTCGATGGTTCGTGTTCAAATCATTCTGTGTGAATGTATACTTGAGGCTTTTGTGGTACGTATATATTTCACATATCTCCCCAAAGAGGTAATGGAACCATATTTTTAAAAAGAAGATCTCTATAGAAAACTCTATATTAAGTGTTGGATAGTTTTTTTGAAGAAAATTCAATTGCCTTGAATTGTAGGCAATGACTTTGTCATTCTGTATCAACACACAACCCATGCCCTTCTTCAAAGCATCACTAAATACAAAAACAATCTCCACTTGTGGGTAATGTCAAAAGAGGAATATGAATAAGCCTCATTTTTAACTCTTTAAGGCTTTCATCGCATTCATCACTCCAAAAAAACTTTACTTAATTCCACATTAATTTGGTAAGAGGGCTGGAAAATCATGTGAAATTCTTCCCAAATCAGCATCAATATCCAGCTAACCCCAGGAAGCTACAGATATTTGTTACTTATGTTGTCCTCGACCATCCCACAATTGTGGTAGTCATATATGGATCCAAAGATATCCCATATATTGTGATGATATGGCCAAATAATGAGACCTCATTCAACCACAACTCACACTTTCAATACATTGAATAGACCTTCCCCATTCTCAAGGCCTCCAGTATAGTGCATAGATGCTACTCATTGTCCACTTTGGTTTTGAAGTATATAATAATATCGACTATAAATACTACAACCAAATTTTCAGGGTAATCTCTAAACACTATATTCATTAATTCCATGATGTTTTTTGGAGCATTGGCAAGTTTGAAAGGCATTAGTATGAATTCATTATGCCTGTACCTTTTATGAGAAGTTGTCTCTGGGATATCCTCCTTCTTCACCCTTATATGGTAATATCCCAACTGCATATCCTCCATGGAAAATTATTGTGCTCAATTTTTCTGATCGAATAGTTCATCAATTATAGGTAGAGGATACATATTCTTTTTCGTGATTTTTTATCTCATGATAATTAATGAAAATCTCCATTGAGACATCCTTCTTCTTGACGAAGTGGACTAGAGCACCCCATGGTGAAGAACTTGGGCATATAATCCCTTAATCCTTATTCTCTTGTAGTTCTTTCTTCATCTCCTTAGGCTCTATAGTATCCATTCTATATAGACTCTTGGATATTGGAAATTCCCCATGTGTTAGATCAATTTGAATTCAACATCTCATCTAGTGGTAGACTAGGCAATTCTTCAGGAATCACTTCAACGAATTCCCTCACAATAGGCATGTCTTAAAGGATGGTTTTGTCCTTGGAATCAATCATCTGAGCCATATACGCATGCTCATTGCGTAGTAATATCCCTTCTTGAGATGATGATGCCAAAAAATACTCATCTTCCTCCATGAACTTGTATTGAATCAGAGGTCGATTCGCCACATAGATTGTGATTTCCCTATCATGAAAATTTATGTTGTCTCTATATAAGTAAATCCAATCCATGCAAATATTTGCATCAAATTTCACCATAGGGATTATGAAGTGGTTCATAGATAAGTTCAATCCACAAATTATGACATGGTAGGTGTTATATTTATGGGATGCAATGATTTCCCAATTTTCATTACTCAATGACATATTTACATCAATGATTTGGGGTGGTTTTTGTATTTTTCTACATAACATTCGGCATATAAAAGAATGTGAAGAACCAGAATAAAAAATTATGTTCTCTATTTGTGAATGAATAACTATAGTACATGCCACCACTTCATTGTCAGGGTTCACATGAGTGGTAGTGATGGAAAAATCTCTCACTTTCTACCTTGGAGGTTGTTGGTTTCCTCGAAAAACCCTTGGCTTAGGGCACTGATTTGAAAGGTTCCCTGGTTCGTTGTTGTTGAATAAATGAATGATGCATTAAGAGTCGAATAGAGTGTTCCTCTCCTTTATCATAGAAATATGTTTTTATTTTCAGTAGTTAATCGCTAGGTGCCTTTCACACCGATATCATTTATGTGTCCCATTCAGGTAATTTCTTGGGGGAGCATCTTTCCACACCTTTGGTAGGTGGGGTCTAAGATTTTCTTATCACAATCTGATTTATCCATTAGACCACCACAATTGATGTCCAACTTATATTTCATATCCCTATGATACCCATGAGATTCGTCAACATAAATTTTGTCTTTGAGGGCCCATCAAACAATTTCCTCATAGCTGTCGATGTCACGAATCACTAGGGATATTTGTAGGCTAGGTTTCAGCCCACAAATGAAGATTTCAACCTTTCATTCAGGGGTAATGAAAAATAATAAGGCATATCATGAAATCCTTGTAAATTTTTCCTATTATTTTCCAATGTATTCATCGTATTTTTTCTTGAGGTCAAGGATGTTCTTTTCTATCTTAAGTCAGAGGGTTGGCAGAAAAATTTTATTGAATTTTTTTCCAGAAATACTTCCATTCAAACACCTCAATCTCCTCCTCAGTCAATGTATTTTCGATCAATGTTCACCATTGATTGGTTTCACACTCTATATTATAAGTGGTGAGAAGAACCTTATCTTGTCCAGAACATTGAAGGATGGAGAAGATCATTTCAATGGAGTTGATCTATGGCTCGGTGATTGAGGGTTCTGATCATCCATTAAATGAAGGAGGCCTTTGTCTCATAAAGCTCTATATTGAAAGTTTATCTTTCTTAGCTGGGGTTTAATGTTCCTTTTGACTCATATTTTAATTCAAATCTTGAGTTAACTAAGAGAGTATCATGAAAAAGTTCATGATTTCATCTACAATTAGATTGGGAATCTCAATAGAACAGTCATCACATTGATCTTCGCATCAATTTTTAGACCGACTCCTCCTATTATAGGGTATTGTCTAGAATATAAGGAATGTTTGTTGAAACACATAAAGTGTAGTCCAAGGACAAAAATGGATGACTAATAAATATATTTTATTTCCCTAACTTATGAATATATAGGTTTCAATCTATGTTATACATGATCTATTTACAAACATTTTTTCGTAGGGGATTTTTTTATTCTCATAACAATGGTTTATAAAAAGCTTGTGAATTTACCAATGCATATCCTCCGAAAGTGTCGTAACCCCGAATGCAGTAAGGCCCGTTGTCATGTACCAAGATATCCCAGGTCAATCCTGAAACTCCATGTCGAAGTTTTCAATCCTAGGTACATCTGTTCCAGAGCCACCTCTACCTGCTAATATAAATATAAGGATGTATTTTAGAGATAAATCATGTATTAAATACAGACCAAAGAATAAGTTTTTTTATTATACATAGTCTTATCCCTGATGATTTCACTAGGGTTTTCTAATCCTATCCCAAAAATAACTAAACCAATCATATGATATAAACTATAACAACCCTACTCATATTACAAATTTAAACATGATTTATTACATAATATCTTCACATGATACAACCTAGAATGTCAAGAGGTCTATTCTCTTTGGAGATTAGGAGCATTACATAATGACTAAAAACATGAAACCCAACATCTTTTTTGAAAACTACCATTACATTACCACTACACTCCATCGTACTTAGCATTCCATTGGGTAACCTGAGGACATGCATAAGAAAATAGTGAGCAATAAATCCCAGTAAGGGAGTAAACCAGGCATAACATGATGAATAAAATACATGTTAGGAAATAGGAATATCAATATATTATGAAAGAAACATGAACATTAAGGCATGATATAGAATGATTATCATAATAAAGGACTGTGGCAACAACACCAAACATGGTTTTAGAATGATCCAAGGTTCATTGCACATTGATAATGTGTAAACCCAAATTTAACTTGAATAATAATGAGTAGAACCTCATTTGACTTGATGTATCATGATACTAATCTTTACCCAATGAATCAGAGTGCTATCAGGGCGCACCCTTCTTAAACATTTCATTTCATGCATAAGTGTGCCACGTAGATTATACAACATGGATTTGTTGAACATCATCATTTATTCCATTATAATGGAATGTGGAATTCATAAAAGAAACTCTGTAATTAATAAGTAAATGTTCATAAATGTTAATACCCTTAATAGGGAAATGGGCATGGTTTTCACTACACAATGACTTTGGATTGGATAATTTCCGGTGTAATTTCTGTATCATAACGACGTCACAAAAGAATTAATAAAATTGGTTGATGAGAGAGAAAGGGTTGTATCATATTATATACATGAAATTTAAAGTATATGCATCATATAAATACATGTCCCAACATATTAAGGGGAATTGAGACACCTAATACAAAATAATTTCTAGAATGTAAATGTGGATAGAGAAATTCCTTAGAGAATTTCGACATGGTAACATGTGTACATGGGAGGAATTAATGAGATATAAAGGGGTATATAATCATTAAAAAATAAGTGTGGAAGTATGGGGAGGTTCTAAATCATACCCCAACATTTATAATTGAATGTAAAAGGGAATAAAATTATTTAAGAACATTGTTAAAATTCTAAAAAAGTAATCCCTTACTTGGAAATGTGATTTCAATCGTTTGGGAGTGGCTTGAGTGAGGCTTCATGGGATCTTGGGACACCGTGGTAGGATCCCAAAGAGAGGAGAGAATAACTTGGAAAAACTCTAAAGGCATTGAGTGAAGAGGAAGTGGGAGCTTGGGTGGGATTATATTGGAATGGAGAGGGAATTCTTTATTATTTAGGTTTGGGTCACCACACATTAAACAAATCCAAACCAAATACTAGACCATGTTTTTTTGCAATGTTTTTTCCAATTGGGAGTGGAAAATAATATTTTATATGTCCAATGGCCTAAATTCTTAAAATATTAGGATTTATTATGTAGTTGTGAGTCACACTCTCAAGGAAATAATTTTAAAAAGATAAAATGTTTTATAAGTCTTGGATAGTCCACTATGGCTTTGTAAAATATATCAATCAAAAATATAATCATATTATTTTTTTGGTAAAACACATATTGGCCTAAAATAATGTTTATAGTATTATATTACATCACTATTGGGTCATTACGATGTCGTAAAAAACATTATATATTTAATTAGTATTTACTTTTTACCCAAAAATTCTGATGTCTCAGAAAATTATGAAAAATTCACCATTGGATATTTTCAATTTCCAAAATCCAAAAATAATATTCATTTTTTCTAAATAATTTTCTAAATATATGAGTTTTTACTTTTAAAATAAAAACAGATATTTATAAAAAAACTCACGGTTTTTGACAAAATAACTTTCAAATCATAATAAAAATTAGAATTATATTAATTATACGATCATTTATATTTAATAAAAGTAATATTGTATTGTTATTTTATTAAATTTTTATTGAATTAAAAAATTTATTAATTCATAAAAAGAGATTTCATAATTGAATGTTAAATAAAAATGTTATTTTCATTAAAAAAAATATGAATGTATACTCTTTATTCTGTACAAAAATAATGCACATAATCATAGTGATGAGGCCTTGTTACATAACTCCTTAAAAACCTGCATAAGACTGACAGGTAAGGTGTGTGATGGTGATAAACTCTTGGTGTATCTCAGATAACATCGCTCTGGTGGTAATCTCTATCAACTTCCACTTCTCCCGTAGGCGGTTCCTCTAGGGCTTAACGTGTTGAATATCATCTTGGGTTTGGTCAAGAGAAAATCCCAATGACGCCACCTCTTTTCTGAGATCCAACAAATGGGCTTCGTACAAGGAAATTCTATTAGATGAGGTCATCGATTCCATTGTATGAGTAAATTAGATTTGGTAAAGACCTATTTTTATTATAAATTGTTGACCACTGTTCAATGGTGATATTAGAAATGGTTACAATTCACAATGGTATTTTAAAATCCAAAAACATAAAACCAATGAAGTGTATATTTTATATAACCAGTTTTCATAATAAGACATTTAATTAGATCAAAATTAATTTTCATGCATAATAGTCTGGGTCATTATAGACCAATGGTCTCTTTTGGTCTAGTTATTCCTATAAAACATCTACCTACTAGATAGAGTTGTTTTAGTGAAGTGGTTGTAAATTTGGAAACTAAGTCTTCCGAAAAGTATAGTTGACATGTTCCTTATCTAATTATTCTAAGGGTGTTTGGAATGTATTCGATAATGAATGTTATAGTGATATATATGGAAATGATGAAAATTGAAGTGATTAAGATGATACAGATGAAGGAGTTGGTGATGTAGAAGGAAGTGAAGACAGGTCTGATCATTATGGTCCTGATTATAATGAGATGTCTTATACTCACCATCTGTCCCAAACAGTATCCATTTATACTAGGTATAAAGAGTGACTTGTTTTATTTCAAAATTTTGATGAAGCATAATCTGTTAGAGATGGAATGAGGTAAGCTATTTAGCGGTAGTAATTCCATTGTTTTGTTAACCACTAAGTTAAACCTATAGATATTGATCCTGCTGACATGAATACTTTCAAAATTGGTTCCATAGATTTTAATAAGTTGGAAATATTAAAATTTTATGCGATGGTTGGGTAGAAATATTCTTTCATAATGGTTGAGATAAGTCCAAAAAGGTTTGGTGGGCATGCATTTCTAGGTTATAATGAGATAGATCCTAATGGATCCATGGTTGTGTATATTCAATTTTCATGATAGGTCCGTAGATTTTCTTCAGATATTCCAGCTATACCTAATCAAATATAGGATTTTGTGCCTCATAATAAGATATATGTAACTCAATTTCCAACATCTATTACACTTATACCCATAGACAATGTTTTGAGAGCTGATATAGAGTCATTCCATTAAAATATACTATTTTATTTTGGTAGGATTCTGAAGAATCGCGAACCTCCAGCCACATAGATGAGTGGGAATGATTTTAATTAGTTATTTCATATTATTGTATAACACAAAGAGACACATTTAATTCATCACATTTTGGATGTTGATATTGATAACAGATAGATATATAATGATACATATTCTTTCAGGTATTTAGTAGAGAATAATTTTAACCTATGTATTTGATGTTTTCCTATAATTTATGGAATTATTGAAAATTTACCTTAAGTGTATTCTAATTATAGTTATCTATATCCCTCTACTTATTTGATATAGATTTTATTTGGTCAGTTGTTAGAGAGGAGCTACATGATACTTTGGAAGGAGTTCCAACTACTAATTAGGGTGATCTAAGCCAGGTTAGATATAATAGTGATCATGTTTATAATATGTACATGGAATTTTTTAACAAGGCCAAATGTGATTTGTAAACCACCGTAATGGCTATTAAATGTTTTCTTTCTTGAATTTATACCAAAAATGTGGTAAACTAAGAATTTATGTTTTTATTTAGAAACTTTGGATGCCATTAGTTACTAGATATTTTAAGAAATAGTTCAATCATATAAATGAGGGGACTCATGTGATACACTTGATTGTAGAGAAGAATAAATAATTGTTTAGTTCCATCGGCCACAGTGAAAAAACAAACAATATGGATTTCATCAATCTAGTATATCCTTTCATACTTGTGTCTAGTAGTGCAGTAGTAGGTCATGTGGTCATGGAAGAGACTTATCATCTATCTGCTCCATACAATAACCCTGAGTATCTCAAACTAGATATTTTATGGAATACCAATGATCCTTTAACTTCATAGCTTTGTCCTATTAATTTTGTCTATAGTGGAATACATACAAAATTTCCAACCAATTGTTATCAAATGTCTACCACTTCTACCTCTATCCCTACAGCCACTACATCAATTGCCTCAGTCTCTACCATTATGTACCCATTCAATGAAAAGGTTAAGGAAACTATTGCTCCTATTACTTGGGCTGATATATCTTGACATTATATTTATTTCTTGAGAAAGTATTCATGGTATTTTTACTTTCGGATGTAATAAAATAACGTTTTTTCTTGATGTAATATATTTTGTTATTTATCTTTTACATATTTTACTTTACTATTTGTTCTCTTTTATTTTGGACAATCAATGAAGGGGGAGAATATTTATTGAATTTATTATAGGGGAATAATAGCACTTGTAGACATTTGAACCGTATTTATATTTGATACCATATTTTTCATCTTTTATTTTAGCATTAATGATTCAGTTCAAACTCTCACATTATCTTTCTAGAGAGTTAATCAAATATTATGACTTTTTCAAATAAATCTATTTTATTCCATGAATTTTGATCATCAAAAAGGTGTGATTATTGGAACTTCATTGTTATAATGCTCATAAATCATGTTAACATTGTTTATAATGAATTTAACAATGTAATTACAGAAATTTCTCATAGAAGGTAATATAATGAAAATTTGTCTAATTACTAAAAGAGTCCTCTCTAGAATTTACCAACCACCAGACATTACCTAATACCTAAATTGACCTACCACCAGACATTACCTTTAGCCATAATTTACCTGCCACTATAAATGAGTCACCACAAAATTTGAATCACTACCATAAATGATTCACTACTATAGAAGATCCAATTCCTAGAATGACTTACCACTGGGTGAGAAAACATCACATGAGTGACCGCTGTATATAAGACACTGTTGATGGTGACATAATATCAGATGATTCAATAATAAATATGAGTCACTATAAAATATGATTCGCTACTAAACATTATTTATCGCTAGATGACCTATGATTAAATGACCTACTACTAGTCTGACAAACAACCAATTCTAACTCATCATCGATCATGATTCATCGTTAGCATGTCCCACCATATCTCTTTTTTGAAAAAAAAATCACTCTCTTAATTTGTATTTTATTTGAGTTAATGTGAAGAATTATTTAATTATTATTCTTAGAATATTCCATGGAATAATAAAAAAATAAATTTAAGGCCTAGTTTGAGGTTTTAGAAAATATCTATGATTTTCCTTCAATGGATGGTTCCTTCTTATATATATATATATATATATATATATTTGAATGAATACATATCTTAGATATAGATTGATCAATGTTATAGAGACTGTGTTCTTTATTTCAAATTAAATCATTATTTATTACATAATAGTGCACATAATTCAACAAAGAAGATCAATAAGTATAGTTTTTATAGGAATTGGTTACAAATAATTTCAAATAGAACATTAGATAAAACAACATTATCAAAAACTTCCTTCAAATGCATCTTAGAATCCATGTCTTTAAAAACATCACAGGATAACCTAAGGATAAACATTATAAAGTTGTCATCTGTAAAGCCCAGTGATGGAATAAACAAGGAATATGGGGATAAATTTCAGACAATAGATATATCAATGGGACATAAAATAGAGTATTATTCATAAACACGAATAATGAGACATGATATAGAATGAAAATCATAACATGGGAAATGTGGATATAATATAAAACACTACATTATAAACATAGGTGAAGCCTTACTCGCCAAGAAATCATGTTAGAAAAGAGCTATAAAAGAATCAGGATCCCTTTGTGCCCAAAAATGATGTATCTTGAAAATATAAAAATGCCCAATTCTTTAGAGAAATATATAATACTAGGCAAACATGTCACATTCTTTTGTTCCCATGATTATGTGTGCCACATAGAACATACAACATAGATTCATTCATGATCATAATTTATTCCAAGATCATGTAATGTGTAATAAATATAATTACGTCCCCAATAATAATTATATGATCATGAATGTGAACCCCTATGACAGTAAATGTGTATAGTATTCACTAAAAAATTGTTTTGGTATGTAAAAGAGTGGTTAACTTTAGGAAGCATAATAGTGTGACATAAAAATTCATAAAAATTTGTTTGTGAGAGTGAGGAGGGTATCTCATCACATTAGAATCAAATTTAAAGTAATAAAGGCATTTAAAAACATATCCCAACATTATTAATTGTAAATAAAATCCATAAGTTAACAATGAAAGTTGGATACAGAAAAGGATTCAAACTATTTTTCATTATGTAAATGGTTGTACATACATATTAATTGGAGGCTTAGTGATTGTGAGAAGGGATATAATCATTTATAAATTAAATATAATGTATGTGTTATATTTAATAACAAATCCCAAAATAATAAGTGCAATTTATGTGACAAACAGAAAAATGACCTTGAATGGAAATTAAAAGAGTGAAATATGTTACTAAATTTCAACAATGTAATAGATGTACATAATAGATTATTAGAGGTATTAATGAGAGTATAAGGGGTTTTTAGTCATGTATAACTCAAAAAAGAAATAATGTGGGGTATGAAAGAACAAATTACAACATGAAAAAATTGAAATTAATAATCATATCATAAAGGAAGTGCTTTAATAAAAATGAGAGTGGAAGATCCCATACTTCAGTGTGTATCTCCAAAAACATTGGAAGGGATTATTAAGTGATTAGAGGATACACATAGGTCTATATGTACTGTATAAAAGTTTATGGGAATTCTATAAGAATATTCAGTGAAGAAAATTGGATTCATGGGTTGATTAATTTAGAAAATGAGGGGGATTCCATTATTATTTAGATTTTAGACACAAAATAATAAAAAATCCATGACTACAAAACATTACATGGTTTTTTTCCAAAGGATTATTCCAAATTTGAGTGGTTTTTATTGTTTTATAACATCATGTTATGAAAATATTAAAATAATTTTTTTTATTAAGTGGATGTGAGACACACTCTTAGTGAAAGAATTTTAGACCCATAAAATATATTATTGGTTTTGGAGAAATTATAATGGATTTAGAAAATCAATGAAATAAAATTTAAATTAAAAACAATTTAATGGAAAAACATTTATTTTTATGGATCCCATTTATAGTAATTATTACATCAATTTTGGCTCATTATTATGTCCTAAAATATAAAGAATATTTATACTATATTTATTTATTAACTGAAAATTCGACTATGTCAAAAAATATTGAAAAAATACTCATTTTATAATTTTAATGTTCCAATTGAAAAACTAATATTCATTTTATTTCAGCAATTATTTAAATATGTGAATTTTCATATTAATAATAAAATTAACTTTTATTAAGAAATGCTGGGATTTGAAAATTGTATTTTTCGAAACCCTATAAATATTGCATTTGAATTCAGAAAAATTATACAATAATTAATTTTTTATGAAAATTAGTTAATAATAATATTAAAATATTACTTTTTTTATAAATCCATGAATTTATAAATCCATTAATTGAATTTTATTATTAACCAAAAATATAATTTATGATTTATTGTATCGAAAAAAAATCATTTAAAAATTAATGATAATAGGATGATAATATTTTCATTATTCTATACAATATAAAGTAAATTTTTATATATCTAAGGTCTTGATACCAATTCACTTAATTCCCACCAAAAAATATCAATAGAAATGTGTGTGTTGGTAATAATTTCATGGGGTTGTTTGGTGAACATGGGTTTGGGCTTTAATCTTGATGAGCTTGAACATCTTCCATAAACAGTTTTTATCATGCTAAAGTTGTCTGATCTCATATTGGGGTCGGTCAAGAAAAAAGACCCGAAATTCATTCTCCAATATAATCTATAATAAAGGGGATTCATAGGGTATGATCATACTAGTTTAGGTTATCACAACCCTTGTGTGTGTGAATTGAATTTATTTAACACCTATATTTTAAATAATGATGTTATCACTGTTCAATGTATAAATAATTGATGGTAAAGATACTTAATAATATTTCAATTCTTATTGGATATAATAAAAAAATGAAGTGCATGTGTTTTTATACCCATAATATATAATAAATAATATAATTAATTAAAAATGGGAAATTATATTTATAATAGTTTGGTTCATTACAGTATCCCCCCAATAGACACTATTCCCTTAGAATTTTATTTTCACAAACTGAAATATATATCAGAAAATCTTATTAATCAATTCCTGAAATTCGCACTTTGGTTCATCAAACATGTGATTTCTGCACAACACATTAACAAAGAGAACTTTCTTATCCTGTAGAACCTTGTATCATTGATCTAAGAACTTCACTAGATGGACTACATATGAAATATCATTCACCAGTGGTATCACCTATGGATTGAGTAATTATGAGGGTTCTAAAATGTAAATTTTTGATAGGTATACATGTAATACATCATGTACTTGAGATAGGTATGATGGACGTTCTAGTCGGTAGTCCACCACTCTGATATAATGATGGATCTCAAAGGGGATTATGTATCTAGGACTAATCATTAACTTCTTCCCCAATATCATCAATTTCATCCATGGAGATATTCATAGAAATACCATGTCATAATAATCAAATTCTATGCCACATCAACTATTGTCAGCATAGCTCTTTTGTTAACTCTAAGTAACCATTTTGTGCTGCTAAATGGTTCTAACCTTTCCAACCATTTCCTTGACCATTTCAAGACCTATAAGAATTTCTCCCAAAATCATCCCAATATAGCAGTGTTATGCACCACTTCCCGTAAAGGGATTCAAAAGGAGCCATTTTGATGCATGGGTGGAAACTATATTCATAAGAGAACTCAAAAAAATATGTTTGTCCCACCCACCATTGTAGTCCATAAAACATACATAAAAAATGTTTTTCAGTGTCTATATAGTCCACCCATATTGGCCTTCATTTAGAGGATGAATAGCCATACTGATGTTCAGCATAGTATTTAGGGCATGTGGGATTCTTTTCCAGAACATAGACGAAAATCGTGGTTCTTGATCACATGTAATCGATAGTGGTACTCCATAAAGACTTACCACTTCTCTCGTGTATATATGTTCAAGTTGACCTAGTGCAATGTCCTATCAAATTGGGATAATGCTAGTTTTATTTGTAAGAAGATCCACAAAAACAAATATATCATTATTTACCATGGATTTATTTGGAATTATGGTGAAAATTACATGTTGATGCTCTCCCGTTTCAACAATGGTTTTGGTAATGGTTGAATCATGTCTTTATTATTCCTCCTTTCAGTCTCCAATATCTATCATATCAATCACTTTATTGTATATTCAGTGATATATTTAGTCATATTGTCCCACCAATAGATCACATGAAGACAGCAAAAAAATTTCTCCTTCAGTGTATAGAAACTGTTGAACTATGTAAATTATCTGATAGGAACTTATCTAACTCACGATTTGATGATACACATAATCATGACCTGAATCTCGTAATTATTTATTCCTCAATTTTAAACTCTTTGAATTTCCCCATCCCTATGACTCCCACCATCATCAACATTTCTATGTCATTTCATTGGGCATCCTTTATTTTTCCCATGAGGGATGGTTGAGAAATAATTTGAGAAAGGATTTATGATTTCCCATCCTAAATGATTCCAATTTCAAGTGTTTTTATATTTAAAGAAGATTAGATCCTTATCAATTCTCATCATTGATATGAATTCATGACCATTCCGACTTAGAGAATGTTCCAGAATATTTTCATTACCATTATTGAAGTGTATTGATAAATCATAATCATTGATGAGATCTAACCATTTTTTCTGGAACATATTAAGCACTTTCTGGGTGAATATTTTTTTGAGGATTTTGTGATAAGTACGTATCTCGTAGTTCTCCCCATAGAGATAACTCTTCAATATTTTCAATGGAAAATCACAGCTGCCAACACCATATCTTGTATGGGGTAGTTTTTCTCATGATCTTTCAACTGTTATATACAACAAAGGGTTTCTTACATATCGGTAGTGTGAGAACAAGTGTTGTGATAAGACTCTTTAGATATCTATATACAGTCCATGACATTCATGCATCAAAACACACTTCACCCAATTTCAATTAATTCTAGTATGAGGGTTTTAATATAGCGATAAATTTCTCACAAATCTATGATAATACCCATCTAATCGAAGGAAACTACAAATATATATCACTCATATTATAATCGACCATAAATTAATTTATTTGTTCTTTAAAGGGCCCATAGATATCCCATTTGTTGGGATGATATTTCATAACAAAGATACATTCTTCAAAAAAAACTCTCATTTTTTGTACATGGTGTCAAGATTATCCTTTTACAGGGCCTATAACACAATTCTCAGATGCTCCTCATGATCCTACATGATTTTGGAGTGTATGAGAATGTCCTTTATAAAAACTACCATCAATTTGTTGTGGTAATCTCAAAAGGCACTATTTATCATGTATATGATGATTTTTGGAGAATTAATTAACCCTAAAAGAATAAATATGAACTCATAGTACTCATACATTGTATGAAAAGTAGTATTGGGGATATACTCGTTATTCAACAAAACTTTCTAATATCCTTACTGCAGATCAACCTTAGAGAAGTATTATTAGCCATGTAGTTGATTGAACAATTCATCAAGATGTCTAAGAGGATACTTGTTCATTATCATTATCGTTTGGATCTCATGATAATCAATTTAAAATCCCATTGACCCATCCTAATTCTGAAAAAATAGGATTTGAGAACCGTATGGTGAAGCACATGGGTGTAAGAAACTATTTTCTGAATTCACATATAGTTTTTTCTTAAAATCCTCATGTTTTAAAAAACTATTCTATATAGGTTCTTGGATAATAATAACACCCCAGGTATAGTCTCTATTTAAAATTCATCCTCTTAACCAGCAGATAGACTAAAAATTTCCATGGGAAACACATTACTGTATTCCCTCAGAATTGGAATGTCTTTAAGCATGATTATTTCCTTAGACTAAATTATTTTAGAGAGTTACACTTTCGCATATTAGAATAATATTAATTCGTTAGGAGGTGGTTATAAATATTATTCCTCCTCCTCCTTTCACATTCACAAAATTGGAATGCAATTTGAGATATAGATTGTGATTTCCTTCTCCTGTATATTTATGTTGTCTGTGTGTAAGGAAAGCCAATCCATTACCAGAATTGAATAAAATTTCACAAAAGTTAGTATGATATTTTTTTGGAATTTCTACGAAAAAATATTTCATAGAATAAAAGTTATATACTTGGGATGCAATAGTTTCTCAATTTTCCATTTTCACTTGTTCCTCTACTTCCATAAATTTTTTCGGTATTTGGATTGTTCTAAAAAATTAATGAAATTAAGGAAAGCATTGAACTAAGGAAACTATGTTCTTCTAGTTATACATTATAAAATTTATACCTAGGGATGGGTAATTTTAAAATTTTAAACACTTAATCATGAATCAAATTAAATTAAATAAATAATATATAAATGACATTTATTTTTTACATATGAATTTATAGGCTTCAATATTTTTTATTAATTATATATTTCATAACATATATTATTATGAGAATTTTTTGTTCACTTACTAATAGTTCATAATGTTATTATTAATTTACTAAATCGCATCCCCTTGTTGATTCAAATCATGTTTGTAGTAAGGCCGGCAGTCAGATACAATGTTACCTCGAGTTCGGCACAATACACTTTGTTATATTTGTTACCCATAGGTACATATGTTCGAGAACCACATCCACTTGTAGAATAAATTAAATGATTTATTTTCCTGAAAAAAAACTTATTATATACTTACAAAAATTGATGGGTGATTTCTTATACATTACCCAATCCTTGAGGATTTCTCTAGAGTTTTCAAATCCTAATCCGAAAAATATCTAAACATTACATATGATACTAACTATTAGAAAAAATGTTTGTTCATTTTACATTTATTCATGATTTATTATATAAAAGTACACATAATACAACTTCAAAGACTACTAAGTATTATATATTTAGAAATTAGGTACATATCATTACATATTGAACATGGAATTTAACAATATTAATGATAAATTTCTTAACATAATTCTAAAATTCAATGGCGTTTAAAACTGCACAGGATTACTTGATGAAAAACATAATAATGGGGTGTGCTATAAATCCTAGTAATGGATTATACCTGGAATAAGGTGATACAAGTTAGGTAATAGGCATTTAAATGGGGCATAAAAATATTATTATTAAAAAAATGAACAATGAGACCTGATATAACATGATAATCATAACATGAGAAATGTGGAGCAAATTAAATCATTAAATTATTAAAATAAATCAAGGTTAAAATAACAAGACATAATTGAATAAAAAATAGCATAAATGATTCAATTTCACATCACGAACCAACATAACAAACCATGATACTAAACATTACCCATGGAATTAGAGCTCTATATAATTCTAGTTTCCCCTATAACTTTCTTCCAATTCTCATTCTTAATTATTCCACATATACCATTCAACAATGATTCATTCATCATCTTAATTTATTCCTTGATCAGGGATTGTGGAATAATTTTTTTTAAACTAAATAATTATATGTGAATAAATGTGAAAACATTTGGTTGAAAATTGGTATGGTATTCAATCCACAATTTTTTGGCATAGAAATTCGCGCTAAATTTCATCAACAAAAAGATATCACATAATGATTCATAAAATTGTTTTATTTGATATAAAGGGGTATATAATTATATAGTAATAAAATGGAAAGTAGTGTGGAAATTAAAAAACATACCACATATTTATAAAATTCAAATTTATGGCATATATTAATGAAACACTTGAATAATGAAAAGAATCCTGAATATATTTTAGCATGGTAACACGTGTACATAAAGGATTATGGAAATGGTTAATGAGTGTGAAAGGGGGATATCATCATTTATAAATTGAATATAAATTATGGATAATATTTAATAACATATCCAAACATAATAAATTTAATTTAAGGGACATATCATAAAATAAGTGGTTTAATGTAAATGAGAAGTGAGAAACCCCTATCAAAATGTCTACATGGTAATGGGTGTACGTAATGGTTCATTTGAAGGTTGAATGAGAGTGCAATGGGTATCTCAAAATTTACTAAAAAGTAAATTATTTTGGATTTGTAAGAAAAATCCTAACATGAAAAAATAAAAATTAAGAATCATAACGTAAAATAAGTTCTTAAATTGAAAGGAGACCAGAAGATCTCTTACTCGAGTATTTTACAAGAAAAGAATGGAAATATATTTGAGAGATTAGGGGTGCCTAATGAACAATCCATAGAGTATATATAAGAGTAATAATGTTATCCAAGTATTTCTAAGTAATGTAATTTGGAGAATTCTTGGTTTTATATTGAAAATGAGGGTGATTTACTTATTTTTAGGTTTTGGACTCTATATAATGAAATATCCAAAACCTCAAACAATACAATGGTTTTTCCAGGATTTTTTCCAAAGAGGAGTTGTTTTTATTATTTTATAAGGTCGTAGAATCAACTAATTAAAATAATAACCTTTCATATGTTGAGGTGAGTAACACTCTTATATAAATGATTTTAAAACCATAAAATATATTATAGGTTTTGGAGCATTGCTAATGGATTCTCAAAATAAATAAAATAAACATAAAATCACTTTATTTTGAAGGGAGAAATTTTATTTTGTTTAGGGATTCCATTTATAGTGATTATTAAAACACTTTTATGTCATTATGATTTCATTAATCAAAATGTATATTTATTTGATATTTAATTTTTACCTGAAAATATTACTATCTTGGTGTATTATGAAAAATTACCCTATATATAATTTTGACATTATAATTCCATAAAAAATATTCATATTATGAAATTAATTTTATAAACATGTGAATTTTATCTTTTAAAATAAAATCAAAATTTATAATGAAGTGATGGGTTTTGAAAATAACAGTTTTTAAACCATCATAGAATTTAAAATTGGCTTTATAAAAATTATTTTTTCAGGTATATTTGATAAATATTTCTTTACAATAATACTAAAATATTATTTATTTAAAAACAATTTAATTCAAAAATTAATTTTCTTAATTTGAACATTAACCAAATATATAATTTGTTCAATATTATAATAAAATAAAAAACATTTACAAAGTAACAATTATAGTATTAGAAGACCTTCATTATTATATACTATATTGTGTTATTATTCATATTTATATGGTTCTGAAACATATCTCTCTAGCAGGACATGAAAAAAAAAATAGAAAGGTGCATGATGTTGGTACATTCCATGGGTGGTATTGCGAACATGGTTTCAGACGTGATCCTGATGAGAATGAACATCTCTTGTAAATAGTTTCCCAAATGCTTAAGTTTTTGGATATCAAATTTTTCATGGATATGGGAAAATCCTTGAAATGAAATATCCCCTTGAAGATCTGATAAATGGGATTCAAATTGTGTGATCATATTATTTGAGGCCTTCACTATATTTATTTGTGTCAATGTGATTTTTTAATACACAAAATTTATAAAAATCATGTGATAACTATTCAATGACTATAATATTAATGGAAAATATTATTAATGGTATTTTAAATTCAATTTGAATTAATAATATAAAGTATGTGAATATGTTTTCTATAAAAAATTTATATAAAAAGGAATTTAATTAAATAATATGAAGAATGTTATTTATATAGATCGGGATGTTACAAAACATTGCTATATTTTTAATACAATATTATAATTCCAAGGTATGTTACACATTTTTTAGTTAACTACATTACAACTGTGAAATACTATGAATACCCTGAACGTCCATATTATATCCTATGACCAGAGGAAATAGTTCTTTATGAATCTCTATTTTACTGCTAATTTCATCGAAATGGTTAGATATACTCTCTTATAAACATCTAATGAGACTCAAGAATTTGTATCACTTAATACTGAGATACACAATGTTTTTCTATTTTTACTACGAACACTTTTTCTTTTTTTTTCATTTAATTTCGAGCAGTGTGTTTTTTTTGTTTTATTTATCAACACATACTATCTATTTACTAAAATTAGTGAATACTATATATTTTCATCACTCTATTTTCATCTTTATACCCATGGTTATTGTTTAAGAGGTCCCTATATGGCCTGTCTAATTTTATTCCCATGATTATTCCAAAAGAGGACCTTTTTTAGCCTAAATAGTATGTATGTTTTTGTGAATATACCAGATCTTGGTTGTGGATAAGATTATATATAATCTAATTAGTACTAAGTTATTTTAAATTTTCTAGGATTAGGTATTGGGTAAATACTGAAACCCTTGTTTTATTATGTTCTATTATTTATAGCTTCATTCAATGTAAAGGTTTAAACTATATTCGATTTAAACTATAAAAACCCAATACTTTGATAGTCAATAGAAACTAGTTTTTATATAAATATTTTTTTGGAAAATAGGTTTTTGAGGTTAAAATAATCTTCATATTTTTGGTAACTAAGATATAATCAATTTTTCAAGATTCATTTAAAATATCTATGTTATGTTAAACTACACTTTTGATTTACTGGGTGTATTTTTTTTTATTTGGGTTATTTTATTTCAAAATATTTTTAATAGTACTATTTAAATGGTACTCAATTCCCCCACCTCTTGAGTTACTAACTACAAAAAAATATTCATGAAAATCATTCTTATTTACATCAAAGTATAGTGTTCTTGAAAAATGATTCATATACATTTTCTGGGTGGTAGTCTATCAGACACATGAAAAATGTAATTGTATCACCAACAGAATATAAATTAAGAAGTAATATGTGATATCATAATAATAGAAGTATAATTCAGTTACATATATCACATATATATATATAGTGTGTGGGTGTTAAATACATCATCATAACATTCTATAAGAAGAGGTGATGGAAAAGGATTTATGTCGGTTCGTGAGATGGTAGTCCATAGTACACTAGAAAGACGATTTTATTACCTACTGCTTAGAAGAGGAGATGTATGTATGTTATTCCATTATTAAAATAACATATCAATATATTGTAGATAATTATTTTATGATTTAATAATATTTTAGAAATATTTTATCAATGTGTAATATAAATAAAACAAAAGTTCTCAATTAAAAATGAAGCCTCTTCCTTAGACAACACTATATTGTTTAAAGAAAAAGATTTCCAAGATTGTATTTATGTTAAAATAAAAGCTTCTATGATTTTGGGATTGATAAATTGAATTTATTTTCGTATTTAATATTTGAAAAAAATGGATTTTTATTATTTAATAGGGGGATATGGGTGGCCACTTATAAGATAGATACAGGTAACATATGAAAAGTTTAAAATAAAAGTGATACACTTGTTTTTCACATGACAAAAATCACCAAAATGGTCCATTATTGATCATAAAATGAGATAGGGTCAGTATATTTCAATATAATACAATGCAAAAATAGTTTTAGTCCATTTTAACCATTATCTTTTTAGGTTGATGCCATGTAAATCATTTTTTATATTAAATACGATGATTTGTTTTTCATATTTCACTATTCATTAGGACAAAAAATAATGTTGAACTTATTATATAATATAATTTAGGATGATTACATATATTTAATTTATTTTAAAATTTTAAATTCTCATATATGAGGAAATGTATATTTAAATTAAACACTTTGATGCAATGAAAAGGGGGGTTTTCAACATACGAGTTTTTCAAGAATAATATGATTTTATATTAACTAAAAAATTGGTAATCATCATTATATGAATTTAAATATAAAATTATAGAAATTTAATATATAAATTTAAATTGAAATTGTTTTCTCTTGCTGGATTTTTAAATTTATTAAAATGTAGAAACATTGTGAACATTAAAACTGTTCTTTGAAAAATGCATATTTAAACGAAAAAATAAATATAAACTGAAATCTGATATAAACATGATTTAAAATGGAATTAATTTGATTAAAATTAAATAAATAATAGTTTTGATACATGAAATAAAATTCAAATCACAAGGGTACATTTGAATTATATAATTCATTGAAAATAAATAATTTAATAAATACTAATAATTATGAAAAAGACATATTCTATCATTACTATGTTTTTTACACAATTAATTATTATTATTTATTCTGATTATTAATATATAATACATTTTAGTAGCATTATTTTTTATAAGTTGAAATGAAATATAAATGAGTTTACAAATCGTAAAAAATATAATGTAAGATTAGTGTGTTTTTTATTATTGAATATAAATGTAAATATAGTTTATTCCATATAACATAATTTCAAAGACCTTCTAGTGACATATATTATAGGAATTCTAGTGGAACAGGTGAGTAGATGGGGTCCTATGGTTATTTGGAGGAAAAGTGAGGTAGTAGAATGAAAATCTAGTTAGTAGGGATTAATGGAATAGTGTAGAGGAAAGGTCATAAGGGAGTTGTTCTTGAATAGGTGGAAGGATATGTAATAGTTTCATAGATGAACCATTTTCTGTGAGACTTCCATTTGAGTCATTTATATGGTGTGGAGGAATCTAAAGGTATGGATGGGAGTTTCCACTTAAGTGTCTACGGTGTAGGAGGCTGGTTGTGGACTAGTATTGGTGGATCATATAGTGTAGAAGGATCTTGATATATTATATTTTTATGGGCTAGGATTTAATTAAATCTTCAATAATAATACCCCCTTTATATATAGAGTGATGTTGGGATTTGGAGTTGTAGTTATCTAGTGACTCTATATAATTGTATCATCTATTAAATTATGGTCTAGACTTCAATTTTTATAGGCTCTATAGTTATAATAAGTCTAAAAATTCTATAGGTCCATTGATGAATATGGCTAGGGCATAGTGAGGGTTCTATTTCCATGGTCCCTTTGGGATTTTATATTCGATGCAGAATGGTTTAGGTAGTTATGACATGGTTCTGTCTTTTCAAGATTTGTATATATTTATAGTATCATTGGGACATGATCACTTATCCTCTGTTTTTCTCATTTTATAGGTTACTCGAGTGCATCTCATAGAGGCCATTTGACCACTTCTCATGGTCTTTCATCCTCAATCCATGGGAATTAATCTATGATAGTTAATGTGATTTCACCTCTTTTCCATCTTTAATTCATCCTTGTTTTTTCATTTGAAATGGTTTGATAACCATTGAACTATTATTTTATATGGTTTTTCGGTAATATAATGATGTGGTTTTTGTTTTTTAGACTGGTAAATGTTTCCTCCCACGTTGTGGTTTTCGGTGGTGTCCTCTTAAATTCTTCAAAACACATGCTGTGATTCTAAAATATTTTTCAGGGATGGTGACCCTCATTTCTCAAATTTTGATTCAGGCGGGATTAGTTATAAACTTTTTATATTCCGGTAAGAAATAATGAAAACAAAAAATTATGATAATGATTTTGTAATTTGAAATTGAAATTAATTGGAATTAATGATACGTTTTTTCATCCTTCTGATATTATTGATATTGATTTTATTCATTCTTGATGTACATGATTAAAGCCTTTCAAAATATCAGGGATATTGGGATCCATTTTGTGCTGGTTAGATTTTTTCATTGATTCCATGGTTAATGTGATTCTTTAGCATCACCATAAATGGATTTTCATAATGAAATATATTTTTGTAAATAATTCAATGTACAAATAAACTTTATATTCTATAACTTTCCCAAAAAATATAATGATAAAAATTGTGAAGGGTTCGTGTTTAATATGGAAAATGGTATTCTGAATGTATTTGAAAATTTATTTGATGTATATTTCTATTGTTTTTATCTATTCATTATTTTTTTAAAGAAGTTGGGATTCCCAGGTCAGGGAATCCTTATTGAACGATCTTGATACCGTCAACCTAGGGGAATCTCCATGGTTTTTGGTCGGCGATATCAATATTGTCACTAATATGAAGGAGAATAAAGGGAGAGGTGACTTCATGAAAAATCCATCCATGTGTTTGTATGCTCTATGTCTAGGTTTTTTCTTCTTGATATGGGGCATAATTAAGACCATATTATGTGTTTCAATAGTAAAAGTGGGAATATTGCCTCTTGGTGTCATCTGGATCCATGCATATCCATATCCAAGCTATTCTTGATTTACTAGATCAAAATTTATTTTACGTTATTTGTAGTATTTCTAACATTTCACTATTATTAGTGAATTTGTATGCAAGGAAGGAAGGTGGTCCCATTTCTCCATCTCCAAGTAGTGGGTTAACGGACCCAGTAACCATGAGACTGTGAGAATGTCTTGGTGTAAACTGGGGCAGGGAGTCACTAGGCTTGGAAAATATAAAATACTCTACAGTCATTAATTAGATATACATTCTTGGATTAGAAATCGACTTCTTATTTTCATGACATGGTTACATCCATGGGGTAAATTTAACATCTTTAAATCAGTTTGGAATGATGTTGGGATGATCCTGTGTTTAGTGTTCTTTTTAAAAAAAGAGACAATCTAGTGGGTGTACTTTTAAGAATTAAGAGGTCAATATACAAATAGTCAATAGTGAAATATTTTCACATAGGAGATAAAAATTTGGATTATTTACATGCTTTTGCCAATGATAATAGGACTAACATTACACATTATATACGGATGGGGGATAAAAGCTATATAGATGATAAAGATGTGTTCGGTCATAGTTTATATCTCATTTTAAATTAATTCTAGTTCTTCCACGTTCGAGAAGTCAAGGAGGGTACCCACAAGGATCTACAGACATTCTTTATTCCATCCAACTTCAGTTTACATAAAACGAAAACATTTCCTTCAAGGTCATACCTAATAAAGGGGAGGTGTATTATTCTATGAAAGGGATCAAACAAGAATGTGAACAATGGGCTGATGGCTTCTTGGGAAAATTCTATGGAGCCTCATGGGAGATGATAATAGTGGATTTAGTAACTGTTGTCCATGATTTCTTTAGATGTTTATTTTTTCCAAGGGTGGCTTGATCCACCACAGTAGTTCTGAACCCCAATATAAATAACTCATCATACATTCATACTACCCTTAGATAATCATGTATATTTTTTTACGAATATTAAATTCATGGCTGATTAGTAGAATAATATAATCTCTCCTCTGTCATTGGATATCAAATGAATAACACCATTTCTGTAAGCGTTGGTGTATTCAAAGAGCAATAGATTTGACCCAAGATGTGGTTGGTGAATTCAATAAAAAGTTTCTCTAATCAATCATGGGTTTAAAGGTGGATATAGATAAAGCCAATGATTGGGTTGAGAGGATTTTCATCATCAATGTGCATACAAAAAATGGGATCTCTATCTAGGCCACTAACCTATTATTTAGGTTATCCATCTCTTCTTGGTTCTAAATTTCATTCTTGTGGGGGATTTTGGTTTCATCAAGGCTATTTGAGGTCTACGATAAGGACATCCACTTTTCCATACCATATTTTTTGTTGCAAAATATGTTCTTAGTAGAATCAACAAAAGGGAAATACTGATTGGAGAGGTGATGCCTTACCGATGTAGGATATGTATTTGTTTCATCTCTCATCTTATAGTTTATAATGATAACATTATTTTTAATAATTCCAACTGGAAATCAGTTTACGGGATTAAAAAATTCATGTTTTTTATTCTGATGTGAGAGAACAGATTATCAAACAATCCAAAAGAAGCATTTATGTATCCATTATATTCACGAATAGAATATATTCCACAATCATTAATTATCTTGACATGAAAAGGTGGATCTTCTCTATGTACTACATGGTCAAATCTATCTCATTATCTCAGCCCCATGTTCACCATTTTCATTGAATTTTATAGAACATCACCAGGAGGATTCTTAATGGGAAGATCAGGTACCTCTCATTTGGTGAAAGAATTACCCTGGTTAATAGTGTTATTTTTTCTAGTCCAATACATGGTATATTGGCTAAAAAGTTGTCAAATCTGTTGTATCCTTCACTAATAAGGTTTTTATATCATTCATCTGGGATGAAAATTTGGATGGAAAACACCATTGGGTATCATGGGGGATAATGGCTAGGCCTGTTAGCGAGGGATGTATAAAAGTTCAGAATCTATAGAACCCTATTCCCCACATGAATGATATGTTTGATTGCAAGGTCCTTGAGGGACAAACCCTCTAGAGATGGTTTAGGTCAAGGATGACCAATAGTGGCTTTACTATTCCATGAGGTGGCTCCTCCTCTGTATGGTTGACTATTAAACCCAATCTCACTCTACCCAAAAATCATAACCACTAGATTATAGGTAGAGGTTACATCTCATACTGGAATACTAATTGGCCTTACTTGAGGCTCAATTTTTTGGGTTCCCTTATCATAGAAATCTCTTTTGGATTTTCTTTTGTGCATCCAACATTCATAAAAAAACCATAGATAAGCAGCAAAAAAATATTTGATATCATTAAGTAGAAAATTAATCCTAATATGTTTTTTATGAATATTCTTCAAGAGGATTTATGATGAAGGATTTCAGAATGGTGTCCTTGGTTCCTGGATTTGATGATAGATGGTGAGAAACTATGTGGTGTAAATATGAAATGGAAAAGATCAACTTTCTCCTATGTAGAATTAGGATTCATGCTTTACCTATAGAAAATAATATCCAGAGGCAAGGAATATCAATGTTTTATAAATGTTCATGATGTAGGAACTGAAAGGAAGAGAACAAAAACCAGCTATTATTTGATGGGATGTGGGAATGCACAATCTAGTCTGTGTTTGGGAAATTCATGAGAATCATTGTTCAACATTAGTTGGGCTATAATTTTCTTTACTATAGGTGTTTAGGTTCCAATATTGAGTGAGTGGAATGGAAGCCCCGACATTTCATCCTTTTATTTGGATGTAGTAGAATCTAAACGGAACAAAAAAATAGTTGGATTACGGTGTTTAATGATTTTAAAAGACTATAACCATCAAGAACAATTCACTTATTGTCGACCAGACCACTCTCATTGAAAATTTGGTTGGGTATCCATCGCTCAAACTTATTCATATAAATTGGACTGATTTTTCTCCCAACTTTTTCATTAGGTATGGGTGGGTTTTTTTGGAAACCTATTGTCTCCTATATTAAACTCAACACTAAAAGATCATTCAGTTCAGGCCTTATGAGAAAAGGTGGTGTGGTGCAAGATCAATGTGTGCTTGTATCCCTTGAATTTATAAAAACTATTGGCTATGGGGACTCTCTCCTAGAATAGGATATGGTGTTTCTAATAGGTCATCACTTATGCAAATAGGATACATTCAATTTAAATATTGTGGATAGCAATTTCATTAATCCACATAATTCCCTTCAGAAATTAGGTATCATCCCATTCTCAATATCATATATTATTCGAAAATGCATTGGTATTTTGAGTAATCAGATTAATGTTCATCACACTTCAAGGGAGGGAAACAAGGTTTTGGATTTCGTGTAATCATAGGAATGGCCTCACAGGAAGGTTTTTTCTCCAATATTATCCCTCTTATGGTTGAGAGGTTGAATCTTGTAGCTAAATGAATTTCAATATTTTGGGTTTAATTATTTCATGGGATTAATGTTTAATAAATAAAATAATTAAATTTTTTGTGTGGTTTAAATGGCTGATAATGATATGAATTAATGGGATTGTTTAACAAAACAAATTGGTCACTTGTAATCTGGGAATTGTATTCAATTGAGAAAGAAGGTGAAATTTAGTTTCTGGATTGTGGATTTTTTTTGGTTTTATACATTTAGTAGAGGTAATAAAAGTGGAGTAGTTTTGAGTCTGGTTAGTAGTGTTCTGAGTTGTTTAATTCTTTGGTTGTGAACCCATATTTGAGGATACATTGATTTACTAATATATTTTTATGTTATGTATTTATATAATCCCCACCACTATCGAACTCCTTGTTTCAACAATATATTTTGGGAAAGTTTTTCTAAACATCCTTGTGATGTGTATTGATGTCTATATACCTATTATTCAACCCCCTTCCCACCTCTCTATTCCATGTGATTTATATATTCATGGGTCTTTGTTTCTATAAGTCAAAATTGAAATAGTGGTTTTTTCTTATGAGTGAGATGTGTTGTATAGACGTTAAAAGAGATCCATTGGATGTGTTTTGATGATATGATTTCATGGATTATCTTGGGTGAATTCATGGTAGGAGGAGGGAATTAGTTTCATTTACATCATGATAATGAAACTATACTACTATGGTTAGGTGGTGTGATGGACCTGGTTTCAACAGGCTAGAACAGATGTGATGTGATGGCCCAGGTGTCTCTGGGTGAGATGTGATGTGATTTAATAGGTCAATGGACTTTAAGAGAGATGTGATGAGATGACTAGATGGATATATGGAGTTATTAATTATATTTTATAACAAATTGATGATACTTTAAAGGTTAAATGAATTTGGTGTGTGAAAGGGTAAACTCAATGGTAATTTAGTGCAACATACCTATTATCGATATGCTTAATATTTTTTATTATAACTATATTTTTTTAGTTTTTGAGTGTTCTATTGTGAGGAGGGTATTATTTATTTGAAATGGGTAGGTTCTATTGGTGATGTTATTTTATCACACTTTTATTTGAATTTTTTGTTCATATTTGAATTAAAGAGTACTGTTTTTCATACTAAGAATACTTGTATTCTAACCCGACATATATGTGATCTATTTTTCATGTTTTTATGTTGAATATGAGGAATTTTCTAGAAATTAATATCTCATACCATTAAAATGTTTTTTTTGTATCATTAGTTTCCATTTTGGTATTTTCGTGGGAGGTTTTTTTATTTTATATACATTTCATTTAGCCATTATGGGATTTTTTCTTCTCTTTATACTATGCCATCGATTTGATTGTTCACTGATATCCTATATTATTACCATGTGTATATTGTTGTGGTTAATTACTCCCATTTGTAAAATTTTAGAACCATTAGTGTTGGTTTCCATGATGGGGACTACTAGTGGCGGGACTCAAGGGGTCATTATCTCTTTTTCTTCGTTGTTGAACCAAAAGGGGTACCTTTGGTGGGAGGGGTCATGGTAGAGTGGTAGCAGAGCCTTGATTGAGATATATTATGTAGTTGATATTTTGGCGTTGTTATTATTACATTGGTTGGTAGGGTATCATTTTTAGTAGATCTTTGTGCATGACATATGGTAGGGAAGACACAATGGTACATGGGATATTAAGGCCCACTATGATGTAACACAAAGCCTACAAAATGATAAAATGAGGTAGAACCACATACAGGGGTAGAGACCTATGGAAGGTACATAAATATTGATTGACTTATTTTCTTATATGAATTGTGTGGTTTTGGGGATGTTAATGTGAATAAAATAAATATTGACAAACCCTCCATAATACTCATGCTTAGGAAATCCTTTTTCAATGTAATCTACATTTAATGGAAATCATCCTACTAAGGTTCAAGAATTGGACTTCTAGAATGTTTATTGATTTTATCACTAGATGGTTGATATGGTTGAGGAGTATGATCTGCATAGGAGTAGATTTCCCTCTTTCCATGGGTAGGCATTGGGGATGTTCAAGGGTAGTGCTTCCTAACATGATATAGATAGCTAGTTGGAGGAGATGGATATATCTTTTGGTTTGATCTATTTTACATGGTAACAAAAAAAATTTGTGTCACATTTTCATATATTCATATGAATGGAGCTTCGCATAAGCAGATTTAATGGTACCTTTGTTAAAATATTTATCTATATTTCATGGTTTGAATTTTATAAATTGAATCAAGAAGAGTTTCTCTCATCAATGATGAATATTGCGAATATGAATGAGATTATATTTCGTCATTAGGTGAATACACATATATGTTATAATGTAATACTATTTAAGGACCTTTTTTACTTCACCGCCAATATTTTACCTTATGTGGATTTCAACGTGTGACATCATAAAAGGGGACTCTATTCATATATCTAGTACGCAGTTACTCCCTTTACATTGTTGACATATCTATTGTGTCAGAAGATGGTGGATGTGATCAATAAGATGCACTCACAAGTGGGTTTATCATCAGTGGGGAACTCATAGGGATCCTCAAAGAATTTATTTCTATGTATAAGTTTTAAGGTTCCCAGTGCATTGTGGATTTTTCTAAAAGAGATTCAATCTTAGTAGATTTCATTCCAACGGTTTGAGGATAGTTGTTTTTCTTCTTTCATTGGAGGAATTGTGATGTTATTTTTTCCCAATAGATGTCATGTCCATCATTTGAATCCATTCTTATAGGGGAAAGTGATCATTATTATATTGATTTCTTTGTACAATATAATAGTTTATCCTTTTTGGATTTACTATATCTTACCCCTTTTTCACCTACATTAGTCAATTCTCTAGGACTATTTATAGAGATTATTCATGTGACCCTGATGATGAAGATTCCATTTTGAGGACTCAATAGATTGTTTCATATGTTTCAGGGGTGTAGACTGATTATGGGGCAACATTAATTGTGTATAATTATTTGGTTGATAAAAATACATCCATAAGATGTCATTGTTATCATATAATAATTATATTCAATTCCTGAATTTATAGAATGATTTTATATGAGAGTCTTGTTTGATAATATGGATGGTTAACATGTGCATTTTGTTGGCCAGAAGAGTTTTCTTGTGGGAAGTACACATCTGGATAATATTCTTTCTCTAGTGACTGGGATATTTTTGGAATTAGTGTGAAGTACAGTAGTGGATTCCCCCTATGTTATCAAGGTGTTTTTTATTGTTTTAAGAATAATACGATACTACGCACTATGTGTGATGTTGAGTTCATGATATACTTTCAACCAATCACTTCACTGATTTTTATGGATCCTTAGAAAATAGAATCCTCTATGATATAGGAGATGAGGATTTAGATTAAAGATCTGATATAGAATTGTTTCATCCAACATATTTTGTCACAATGTGCGGATGTGTGGTTATTTCCAATAAAGGAAGATTCTATACTTTTGTTAGGTATAGACTACCAATATTTGAAATAAGTGAATTTTAAAAATATTTAACCACTTTTAAGGATTTTTGAATTAATTGATTAGTTGATAGGATATAGTTGGTTTTGAAATATCTATTTTTAGTACTGTTATCCCTAATTAAGGGTGAATGAAAGTGACATCCGGAAGACAACCAGCAAATATACAGATCATAAATTTGATTTTGTGGTCAATCTACATGGTTTAATGAACACATTAATAAATTCAGGGGGATCATAAAATCCATGTTATGTGAATTCATAAACAGGTCATTATCATGCTCATGAAAGAAAATTTTATCAACTCAAATTCAACAGAGTATAGTGTCAATAATCTCAGTGTTTTTATATAGGTTCTTCGAGGATACCGTCTATTGGGAAACTTTTCTATGTTTACGTATTGTAGGTAATAGGTTCACTATCATGGGAATTTGGTGTCTTATTAGGGTGTGATTGTGGACCCATCAATGAATAGGGTAGTTTTTTAGTTGATAAAACTAATTAATGTTTTACGTGTTTCTATTATCCTCAATATCATTGTTTATTACCAAAGGTTCATATCAGAATTATCATGGGATATGACCCTATTGAATACTTCATCTAAGAAAAAAATGACTTTTACTAAAAGGGTTTAGTGTAAAGAATAATTTGAATACCTAAAGGTGATACTCTTCAGTGCCCTAGTGCTTCCATTTCCGAATAAATCGGTGATGTTTGAGGTGTTTTTTGATGCATCATATATGGTCTTGGGATGTTCCTTGATGCAACATAAAATGGGGATATCTATTGGTTCTAGTAATCTACATCCCCATGTGAAAAAATTTTCCAACAATGATCATGTGTTACCAGTGGTTTTGTTTGTAATGATGTTGTTGAGATATAACCATATTGGAGAATTTTATTTTCTTCATGGATCTTGATAGCATAGGGTATATCTTTAATTAATGTGACATGAATCTAAGGTGATAGACAAGGATGGTTTTTATTCATGATTATATCTTCAAGATCTTATAAACCTCTAGAATGCGGTTTTTTTTGGTTGATCCTTCGAGAAAGAATCCCAAGAGGTATATTGTTACGGTTTATGTTTATTCTAGGAGGGATGTGGAAGATTCTGGATCCATGAACGTAGATTTATGGGTGATTAATGGTGTAATTTTATTGTTTGAGATAACGGTTTGTTCATCTATCATATTGTGTGTAGAGTCTTAAGGGGGATACATAAAGGAAAAGGTGGAGCCCAATCATGTTATTCATTATGACGGACTAGATGGACATTCATAAAATGATCTATACCAAATGTTATTTCAAGGAAGCAAATATTTTATAGTAATGATGCTCGATGGATTCCATCATGAGTTCCACATATCACCATTGTATGCACACCAAGGGGTATCCAGGATGTTCCATTTCTTAAGGGAGTAGTCTTAATATCCATGTATGAATTAAGAAGTTGAAATGTTTAAGGATCAGTGTTTTTTTTAAATTAAAGCCATAACATCATGTTTATGGTGGTCTGTTACAAACCATGGAATGTTCTGAGTTGAAATAAGATGATATATCGATGGATAACATCACATGTATTCTTTGTGATTGGGATTGTTATTATGCTATCTAGGTGAAGATGGATCAGTTGAAAAAATCTTACAAATTCCTACTAATGAATGAGTTAGATTTCATCAATGATTTAGTAAGGAAGTATGTTGATTTAGTAGTTTTAATGTACGATTTTCGGAGGTCCATTATGTTGGATCAGGATGAAAATTGTACATTGAGAGTATAGAGTGGATTGAAAAATGATTTTTGAACTCGTACATGCCTCAGCATTACATTCCACCCTCTAACAGATGTATAGATGGTTTATACCACATATACACTAGAGGATGTTTATTTTTTCTGCATCTATAAATTTAGTAGATCAGGGTAAAAAATAACTTTGATTAGTTTTTCTATAATAAAAACCATCAATCATTGAGACTTATATATTATATATATATTTTCCTATTTTTTAGATTAATATTTATTGACTGAATATTAGTTGTTTTCTTGATTTTCTTGTTTGTTGTTTTCTTATGGAGTCAACAACATTTAGAAAAATATGGAGTAGATGTGGATATTTCAAGAAGATAATGGCACTCTACACTCTTACGTGATGCATAAAAGCATAACATCTGAAAATGAATATAAATAAATGATTGGAAAGAAGTCAAATAGATCATGTTTCTCATCAGTAGAATGCCTCTCTATATATAGGATGCTTATATGTTGTTTTATAGCCTAAAATTGAAGTTACAGGATTAAACAAATATTTATTGGAGGGAAATGGAATTCACATCATGAATCAAGTTCATTATGGGAGTGATTTACATGGTGTAAAACAAATACATAGTTTGATTTTAGAAAACCCCAAAAAAAGTCATTTCCCTCAACTTTCACTATTTGAACATTTTCCATGCATTGAAACATTCTAAATTGGGCTAGATATGAAATTGATGACATATTTTTCGTGGGTATACATTAGGTTGACCTAAAATGGCCATTTACTATCATTTTATACCTATGGAACCATTTAGAGTACTTACAATCTTATAAGTAATGGTTCTGGCCAAATAAATATCTATTGATTCTAGGTTAAGAGGTTTTCCTATATTGTGGAGTCCGTAAGTGATCTAACCCACTATAGTTTAGTTTTTATTATTATTGAAATTATTCTAATTTGATGTAAACTGAAATATTTATTATTTTAATATTAGTTAATCGAAATTATTTTCATTAACTATCCTTCACTTCAATTCTTTTTTCTTTTGTTTTTGGGTTTATTCATCATCGGTGATCACACAATGATGATTGGATAAATTATAGGGGATAAAATATTAGGTCAAAATGGGTGTATACAAATTTTTTATATTATTTTATTCACTTTTGAAATGAACCATTAAATTTTTTATAGATATGAAACTCATTATATTTATACCTATTATTAAATCATGAACCAATTGTGTTTGGTAGTAGATGAACCCCACCATGTTAAGGGTGATTTATTCACAACTACTAGATTTTATTATTATTCCACTTTTTCAAAAATATCCAAACGAAAGAAAATATTTTAATTCATCTATCCATAAAGAATTAGGGTTGTTGGTTAAATTTATTGGGATTGATTAGTTCATATATTGATATAATTTATTGATTTTATTTCCAATGAGTATTTTTTTTAATTTTCAGTCAGGATTTTTTAATTTAAAAACCACCTGCGGAAGATAGTTTTACTCGCTTATGAATTTTCTATCTTTATAACATAAAATTTAGTTATTTAAATTGTTCCACTTAATTTTTTTAATTATAATAAATTATAATTGGGATGACCTAATCTTTGATCGATAATTTTAATCATTTCATTCCCCGATATATGTGTATTCAAACCCATACTACTACTTTATTATTCATTTCTAGCTAGTGTTATTTGTGAAAATTATAAAAAAATTAGTTCTTCTAGAGTATTAAAAATCATCCATTGGATGCATAAAAATTTGGCATCATTTTTTGGGGGCAGCGATGCATTGAATATGACACAAGACCAATTAGTTAGGTAAAATAATTTTTTATCCTATTAATGTGGACATATTTTATTTTAGGTTTTTGTTTTTTATTTCCTTTATTACTATTATTATTACTCAATATTTTGATCTTGGTAGTTCGTAGTGGAGTAAAGAATTAATTTTAAGAAAAAGTTAGTTTAATTTCACTCTATTATTGGTGTATAATGTGTACAAGAAAAATCCAATAAAAATGGTTGAACTAAATTTAGAAGGGTTTTAGTAATAATAGGATTGTTATATTGATTTGTATTCTCATGAGTATCATTAATTTTAGATCCCATAGTATAAAAAATCACAATTATTCTGGTAGAGGAGCACCAATCTATCAAGGACACCAAGGTGATTATTGGACTGAGAATTATACTCATGACAACTCTATCTCTTGAAAAACTCATGAAAAACATCAATAAGAAAGGCTAACCTCATTTCACACAAAATACATTAAACAGATCTATAAGAAGATGTATGATCGTGATTCTTAACATAGGGAACATGGAAAATTGTCCACTCATCAATCTTAGGTTATTAAAAATATAAAAACTATATTTTTAATATTACCTTTAAAATCTAATACGAGGATTGAATGTTTTGAAGACAATAATGGGGAAGATTTCATTGAGGCTGTTCAATAACTTGACACAAAAAACAAGAATATGTTGAGCAGGATATTAAAGAATATTATTTTGAGAATTCTAAAATTTATAAAATTAATTAATTCACGACTGTGGATGAAGAATAATTATATCTTAAACCATCACTTATATGAATTTGAAAATTACAAGAATAAAAATTAGAATACCCCTTGTACATGTAAGAATATTAATAAAGAAACATATGTGAAATTATTGATAGGATCGATGAGGAGAAAGATGATAAGGTTTTTGAAGCAGAATGATACACAAAATCAAAATAAGTTGAATAAGTGAAAGAAGATGATATTGATAAAACATTTGTCAAACTCATAGGTATAAAAAAAGATGATGATGAATGGTAATACATATTAAAATTTGGAGAATAAGATATGAATAATGAGTTTATATCTCCATAATTAATTCCCAAATGTGAATTTTTTTAATCAAAGTAATATCTTTTGTTGGAGGAAGTGAAAAATAACTCTACTCATATATCAATTTCCTTGTATTTTCCTTAAATTTAACCTCAATTTGCAACCCACCCCAAGTACCAACCATGAAGAACCGACATGGGAAAAAAAAGAATAACTACCCCAAATAAAAATTCAGTCATAAGTGGATAAATCCAACATGAAAATTATTATACAATTATATAGTTAGATATAAAATTAAAAAGGTTTAGCTAAAAAAATTAAACTAGGTACTATGGAGAGTCAACCTGGATTATAAAATTTTATTTCTACGACATAGATTTTTATTTTATTTTATTAGTTTAATAACTCTCATCATGGTCGATCTCTTTTTCTAATTTGATAACAAAAATATTAAATTTTAAAAGGGTTTATACTTTAACTATTTAATTTTATTATTTAGGCCCATAAGAGCAAGAACTAGGCAGAAAGAAGGCATTTCAGGGATATTTTATGCCATGATTCCCATTCAAGTAATAAAAACAATTAAATACAATATGTAAAATCCATTTTCTTTAAAGATAGGTCCTAAAGAACTTGAGAAACTCATTAAAAATTATCACTAGAAAAGGAGTACTATTTTACGTATATTTTTACATCCAAAAGTTTTTCTGTAACAAGATTTATAAAAAAAAAGAAAAAATGGATTGAAAAGTTGAATGGCTTGATTTCAAATAGACCCACCCTAAAATTGCATGAATTTTTTCCCTTGTACTCACTACTCAAAGAGACATAATCAATTAGGAAAAAAAATTACATTTAAAAATATATTAAATATAATTCCCAAAATGGAAAGAGATATAAATTGTAATTTCATAATTCAGTGTCTTACATCAATTTGAAATTACATTCTTTATGTCATTCCTAAAAATTTATTTGCGTAAACTAATTTTTTTATTTCCACACAATGATTTTATTTCCCATTTTTATTTTTCCCATTTCCAATATTATTCTAGAGAACATATTTCATGTTTTACTATATGTGTTTACTGAGTGATATGTCAGTCTTGTAATCCTCTTAGAATGTGAATTTATATCTTTTCCAACCCACGACAAAAAAATTGACCTTTTAATGTTTAAGGAATTTTATTAATGATCATATTCATCACTTTTATATTAATTTTCCTGTAGAATCTTTGGATAAACATGATATTATTGATCTAAAGTAAAATCCATTATTGTCCTTTGCTAACCATATTAATTAATTTTTCTTGATATAAATTTGAATGAGTGTGGGGGTGGGTTTATTCATGGAGGAAAATTAGATGTTTTTTTCTTGAGAGTAGACTCTAGAGTGTTCCCATGGTGTTTTGGGTACATTTTATATTTTAATTAATTATATTTTTTTCTTATACCTGTTTGGTTAAAAAATTATTAAAAAGGGAAAGAAAGAAATTTGATTGTTTTTTAGTTAGGTCAAAATGATCATTTCCATACCAATGATCAGAAAATAAAATGTGGTTGCATGAATTATCCATGGATCAACATATGTAAAAAATAAAAAAAATTGTTTGTATTTCTTTGGTAGTTCAAAAATGACAATTTCCAAACTGATGGTCTCAAAATCATAAGTTTTTATGTTTTGGACTTGAGACTAATCCTATTTTAAAATTTAGGGGAAAAATAAGAAGAAAATAAAAACAAGACAGGTTCAGTTTTCATTTTGTTTACATAATTCATGAGATTTTACTTTAATATTTAGAGGTGTGTGAGATAACATTAGATTTTGGTGATGAGAATTTCATTATTCTTATCTTTTGATTATTTTTCATTTTACATTAGTGTTTACGCACTATTGTAATCCAAACAAGATTAAATCAAATTTAAATATCGAGCATTAAACTTATAGATATTTGATTCTAATTTAGAATCCATCATGTTTTTTTATTTTTTTCTGATGTTGTATAATGTGGATTAAACTCTATTTAATTGGTAAGAGTATGTATATGAGGTATGATAATAACTGCAGTGAAATTTTAACATTGAGTGGATGGATCAAAATTTATGGTGAGATAAATGATATGTGGAGTGGGTATTGATGAAATGTTTAAATATATTTTTGAAAATAAGAATCATCCTAAATTTGAATTTATAATTAGATCATGTTTTGTGAATTAATTAATGAATATGTTTTGGGATTTTATAATCTCAAATTTAAAGATATTTTTAAGTTCAGAATAATTTGAAACATTTTCTATTTATGGGTGGACCATCTGTAATGGGATTATTGTATTTTTCTCAGGGAAGATAAAAGATTTGAGTGTGGGGGAAACTAAATTTTATTTATACAATATATATCATTAAATCCTGGAGAAAAATAAAATCAGATATTTATATTTTTTTTCAAACTACACTAGCAACAAAGGTATAGAAAACTAGAAGTAAGGGGTCAAAACCACAGAGAGTGGGAACGTAGGAATGACACCTCTCTATCAATGGTCTGGTCATCCCAATTTCAATTTTTATATTTCAAAAAATTTAATGTCATGAAAAATAATAAATTATATATATATATATTAACTAAAAAGATGAAAGATAGTGAAAACATATTCTATGGGTGATTTTTCTAAGAATATGTCATAATACCACTTGCAAAATAATAATACTCATTAGTTTTTAAATTATTCAATTTTATTTATATAATTAATTTTATTTCTTTATCAATATAACATGAACTCCTAATTCATTATGGAAAAGGAATTTAAATAAAAGGATTTTATAGGATTAGATTAAAAATTATACGAATAATAAAATCCAATGGTCATGATGTAATTACATATATTGTGATGGATTTCATATAATTCCTAATGAACATATTCAGTGGTTTAATAAAGGATATAAATATAACGAGCAATGAAAAAATACCAATTTAATATAATAATTAAAGAAAGTTAAGAAAAAAGAGAAAATTGGTATGCACCTATTTTGACTAATTATTTTCTCTCCTATAGATTTAGCCAATCATCATTGGGTGATCATCATTAATGAATGAACCCAAAACAATATGATAGAGAATAGAAAAGACGGATTAAGAAATAAATAATAGTTGATCTTTTATAGTTATTATAATAAAAATTCATTATTACATCAAATCAAAGGAATGGAAGGCATAAGAAAAACCAAAATATGCTAGGTTAGAACCCTAGAGGAATCCTCTTGAATTTTGAACATCTTCACCTCAAATAAAAAGATATTATATTTTCTAAAACCATTATTTATAAGTATAAATGTATTATTAGGTGTTACCCTAAGTTATAAATGGAATTAATGTTCTATTATAGGTAAACCAAATGATGTCCCATGGAAAGATAAATCATAAATTTTATATCTAGTAATATATTTAATATTTCACAGTGTGAAACATGTTGACACAATGAATGTTGTGAAAATGAATTTTTGTAATTTTCATCATTCATGCTATTTAGATAGATCAATGATTATATGGAATTCATGTCCCAAACATGATTCATCATGTGAATTACTATTTTATAGCCATGAATTCTTTGTTTCGTCTTTTATATTCAATTTCAAGACATGGGAACATCACATAGGCACACTACATCCTAAAAAGTATTCTACTGACGGAATACATGATTAGTTTCAGTCCTTTCCAATCGTGGATTCATCTTAATTTTATAATAATGTTCCATACATTTTCAGATTTCAACATGATGGGATTTTTTGTTCTTGTAATGTCTTAATTTCCTCCATATTGTCTTAAATGACACTAATGTCACAAGAACACTACAAACAATGGTATCTGGAAATCATCACATATTCAATCAATTAATATTAAACTCAAAAAATATGAAAATATAGATAATGTTTATAGATATAACTTTGGAAGCCTTATATGCATAGAGGGATATATCATGAAACAAAAAAAATTACAACTACATGTTATACTAAATAGGGTAGACACAGATTAATTGAAAAATTGAATTGGTAATTCACATAATGAATTCCTCAATAGGTCACTTCTAGAAAAAAAAAGTCTTATAATATCAGTTTTTTTTGTAAAACACCATTCATGTACTAAATTTTTTTAACATTATGAACTTCCTTAGCCATACCCCATGTGAAATATTTCATTTTATGTAGTAATTTCATAGAGTATGGTTCAGGATGATTCACATCATAAAACCGCAATTCACGGTGTGAATATTTCCTACAACATTTCTTGTAGACTGTTTCCGTGTTATTCCACCTTTATAATCTCTTAGACATCAATCTAATTATCCCATAACTCCAATCATAAAAGAAATATCATTAAAAATGCTATACCAAAAATTGTTGATGCTACAGAGTAGCTATTGAACAACATGAGTAGCTAGTAATGCTTAGCCCAATATAGAACCTCCACTTTTGGGACTAAAGACAATTTTTATATACATAAGGTGATTATAACATGTATAATAAGTAGGATCCTCTTTGGGGCCTATAAAGAAAAAGATAAAGGAAGTGTACTAAATACTAAAGAACAAAAATGGATGTTAACTCATCAACAAATCGGCTATACTATTTTCTCATCCTCACCATGGATTTCTCACCAATTATCAAAAAGAAGATATATTATAATATCTATCATAATATCAAATGAAGTTACCCCTGTAGAGATTCCCCACCAGTTTTCTCCTCCTCCCCAATATCACAATTCATGATCTATCTATCTCTAAATCTAATCCATTTTGAAGGAACCTTGGAAATTTTAATATAACATTAACCTTGTGCATCACATCATCTATTTATCAATATAAACGTCCATATCAATGTTTACTAACTGATTAGTTTTCAATATCCACCAAATCACATAATTTTCGTAAAATACTCTAGGGCATAAAATTACCTAAATTTCATACCCATAAAAATTATTAGGATATTATATTAGATGATACTTGTCTGTGAAATAACCACAATCCCTTATGGCCCACTAAACACAAACACAAACATATATATATATATATATATATATATGGGAAAGATAACCATCATTCCTAACATCAAATAAATCCACAATGATTAGAGAGTAAGGAAAGATGGTTAGTCTTACATTCATTCCTCTCTATCCTAGATGTTAATGAAACACACTATATAGTTCACTAGTGTCAGTATCACTACAAAAATGGATGGAGTAGTGTATGAAAATTTTATAACAATAGGACAAAAATATGTCTCACTACAACACTATGGGAAGGGAAAAACCTTCCACTCACATGTAGCAATCATATCTTGGAAAGATGACTTCATGTTTTAAGGACACAATATCTTATATGTACACAATTATTCAAAGTCCTTCAATTAATTATTTTCAATAATAATTTCATAATTACATTAGTCATAAATTTATTTCAATTCATTCTCTCAAATTCCTATTTTTATTGCTTCTATTCATATAAAACATTAAATTTATGAATGTTAAATGATAAATAAAACTCATATTAAACTATTTTTTTGATTTATTGAATGATAGAACAATTATTTGTAAAATAAAATAAAATAATGAAGAACGATACTGGATCTATAAAGAATGATAGAAGCTACAATAGAGTAAACGATAAGTAAAATCCCATGACATGTGCTCAAAACTAAAAAACAAGATTGAATACAGGTGCACTATATTGTAAATAACCATTATAATCCATGAATATAATATTCATGACATGATTTTTTTTGTAAATCATATGTCTAGTTTCACACATTACACAAATTGAATATCAATCAGGACATGAAACCCATATATAAAACATAAAACAAACATTTCCAATGAAATTAAAAGCATATAAACTTTTAACCACATACTGAGGATTTGGGGAATCTTTTTCCCACTAACTAACACAATTATGACACCTTATAGATACCTTTAATCTATATAAATAGATGGCCTAGGTAATGGAAATGATCATAATGATATAGATAATTATGGACACGGAAACCCTTCTATTTTATTGTTTTGTTGTTTTCTTTTCCTATTTGTATTTCCTATCAATTTCTGAGATGTATCCACTATCTTGAATCAACTATAATTCAAAATCCAGGGATGGGTTGTTTCTTTGAGTGATCCAGAAATTTGGAGACTATTCCCAACTGATCTATTCATTTTTTGACACTAAATGAATAAAACCCTTTCTATATTACACTAAATGGTTTCAATTGTAAATTTATTTTTTAATACCAAATTCAACTACTTTAGTGTTAGATTATTTTAATTTTAGTTTTATTGGTTTAAGATTCAGGTCTCTATCCATCTAAAAACCATATATTTATTGTGGAAACAATCCAGGATGGGTGGTGAGTGTTCATTGATCTCCAGTATATGATTAGAACTGTTGTAGGAACTATTGACTACTATGGAATACAAATAACTAATAATAATTTTTCCTACTTTATAAATATATTAAAAAATGATTATATATACACAAGAATGATGATAGATCAATTAATACTTTGATTAGGTATATACTCACCATCACCATATGGACATGGGAGAAAGATAATTGAATAGATGAGTCCCACTCATTCCAACCAATAGATAAAGAATTAGAAAAATTATAAAATCAATGATAGCATGGAATTATGTGCTGAAAATTTTATCAAATCGCCACATTATAAATTTTTTTAAATTAAATATAATTAACATTTGTTTTAGAATATCAAATTTTCATACCAATTACGAAAAATCATGATTTCATAAAAAAACAAAAAATAGAAAAACCTCTTGTGTGGGAACTCCTCTTCAGATGAATACCTAGGTCAACAACTATATTATACATAGTTATTAAAAACATTAAATTCCTTTGATATATAATTATTTAAAATTGACATCATTACTATGAAGGCAGTTCCACTTAAAAGGTAATTTTTTTTACTGAATGAGACACCATTTAGTTAAAAAATTATTAATTTTTAATCTAGTGATTGAAAGAACACTAATTCACTTGAGTAAAATATGTTTTAACTAGATTTTTATGAAATAATATTATATTTTACAAGTATCACTTTTAGTGTTCATTTTGAACCTAATATTATGGTTGGTAATCAAAAAAAATAATCTATGTGATCTCTGCATACGATAGATTTCAAATCAATAGAACCAACTTTTTTCACCTTCTTTATAGAATTATATTACTTGGTGAACAAACATGATTCAAATTATTCCAAAATCCCATTCTCTTGTAAGATACTACCATAATGGAAATATTAATAAATTCAAACATGTATGCTCTATTCTTAGACCCTTAGGAGTCATGGAAGATTAAGTTATTCAAAGGGAATTGCCATTATCAATTGATGGAGATTTAAAGGAATTATTGTACACTATATAACCAAGAGGGTAAATGATTGATATGATCTCTAAATATGATTCGTACAAATAATTTTCCTATAATCTAAGAGAATATTTATCTATAATAAGATCTACTATATTTTTGAACGAATAGAAGAGACACTTTATGTGTACATGGAGTGATTCTATAATCTCTGAACTAGATACCTATATCAAAGAATGGAGGAACATCACTACATTTATTTCTTCTACCAATGACTACTCGATAATCACCTAAATTTAGTTGATTCATCATCTGGATGTGTTTTGATTGAAAATTCTAATCCAAATTCCATATGGATGACTGAAAATAATTTATAGAACTCATAGAAATTTGTTACTAGGGGTATGATCACAAAATGTTTCTAATTGTTAAGGAATTGTGATTCTTATTCACCCTTATTTAATGAAATAATTTAAGAAATAAAAAATGTTCTAAGACAATTGGTTGTGACACAAGAAATTGGACACTAGGGCTCTCCCCAAGTATTTGATTTATTAACCTTTATTAATCATTACACGTACCCATGTCATGAAGTTCAGGAAGAAAATTTTTTTTTGGAAGACACTCAGTCAGAAAAATTCCAACAAGATCATTCATGAAAAACCTTGATAAACCATGAAACATCCAAAATCATATGAATCCATACAAACAATACTAATACACACCATATCCTTATTTCTAAAAGCATAAATATCATAAATTACTTCCCTTTAAAAAACCCTTTCACCCACCACATTTCTAAAATAATACTTTTGAGCATCCATCAAGCAGTGAAAAATCAACCTAAAATTGAAATTATTGTTCGATGTTCATGAAATAAAATAAATGTTTACTGATTTATCCAACTAGTTTAGATCCTTGAAGGACTTCTTAACCTGGAATCCTAGTACGATATCAACCCATTAAATTAAAATCATATTCTAGAATATAAGAATTATTTCTAAATGAAGTTGTAATGATATACCGCTACACGAAAAAACAATGGATTAAAATATGAGAAGAATTATTTACATCCACCAATCCATGATAAAAAGTAATAAAATATAATTCATTGGATTTAAAAAGTACGTCCCCATACTCCCTTACATTATAAATAATGTGAAAATAAATATATTTGGTCACTTTTCCCTTCTACGTTAGCTGAGTCAAAGAAAGTGGGATAATTTTCACTCCAAAAGAGATTCATGAATCTTTTAGAAGGTTATAATTACTATCCCACTCTATGAAGAAGTCATAAATATCCATAACTATGAATATTTTCCCAAATATTTTCCATGAAGATAATAATACTATTTATAAATGATAGAATCATCTTAGGGATAATGTTCTTTGCCTTGATCACACTTCCAATACCACAAAACTTTTATATTCTATGAAAGTTCTCTATTTAATTCACTATGATCTCCATAAATGTTTCTTATGCATTATGTGTTCTATGTTATTCACTAAATGTCATTTCTCACTTGTGATTTTCATTCACGGAGATAAGATAACTAAAACCTACTCAAGTGGTAGAATATTTACATAATAGATCCACGTTTTTTCCAACAAACTTTTTATAAGTTGTACTCATTGGAGTAAGAGGACCGGTATTTGTAGTGGAATTTTATTTCCTTTCCCCGAAAGTATATAGTTTACAAGGACACTCCTCTATCATTCCTAAAAAAATTTCCTAGTGAAAGATATAAAATAATCAATTTCATTGAAAGAACGCACATAATTGAACTGGGTCATAGAATATCACACTTCATCATTTGTTAGGAAACAAAACAACATTCATGTAGTCACTCACAATATGAAATATCACATGAAGAAGGTATATTCAAAACGATGATCCATGTATTCTTCATGAGTTCCTATAAATATAAGATCATTTTTTAATTGAAAATAATAATACAAAAAATCATTAGAATCCCAATTTCGTGTCATATAGAGTGGTTAATATTTTTTTATTTTATAAAAGTCATTGACATGATACAAGGGATATAATCCTTAGTAGAAGATAACATGAACTCAATATGAACCACATTACAACCCCCATGTCTAATGTTACAACCACTTCCTTGTGATTTCAAAATTTTCTAAGTTATACAAGGACAAGCACTACTAGTATTCATTCTAGAAATCTATCTCAGAAAAAATAAAAAGCAATGAAAACCCTTATTATAAGAAATATACAAGACATAGGATGGAGTCTGTAATATGTCCTGGGGATTTTACCCAATGTATAAACAATATATTCCTTTTAGATGGAGATTCCTTAATCATTATTCATCCCAATAGAAGAAAAAATTCTCCAACAAAGTAAGTTGATAATAGTGGTATAGAAAAACTACAAGTTGCTGAAATTATTTTCAAAATATCTGATTCCCAGAGGTTCATCCCAATCTTTATGGTACCTAATAAAACTAGTCTAGCTGTTGTAAAAAATGAAAAAAATGAATTAATCACCATATGATTGAAAAAAATTGGAAAAATGGTAGTTGATTACAGAAATATGAATCATGTTACCCAAATTATCACTTCATCATTAAATTAAATGAATATATACATGAATTTTTATCTATAAAACACAATATTTATTTTTAGAATGTTTCTCCAAATACATCTATGTTCCAATTTCACAAGAAGACTGAAAGAATATGACCACCATATATTATATTTAATCATTCACCTACAATAATATTTCGTTGAGAGATGATATTCTGCAGTTTAATTTAAATAATATACGATGATTATTTTCTTAGAGCATGTTGATGACTACCTGGAGGTATTTCTTCATGATTTGACAATGTTTGGTAATTATTTTTATTATTTCTTACAAAAATTGGAAAACTTATAGAAATAATCATTGAAAATATTATTATTATAAAATTTGAAAACATTTAATTCATAAATAAAAAAAGAAATATTATTAGTCCATGAGATTTTAGGAAAAGTAATTTAGGAATATAATTCAATGGTTGAAGTAATAAATGGGTTTTCATATCTTACTTTCCTTAAGAATGTTAATTATTTTTTATTCCATTTATGTTTCTAATAAATATTTATCAATGATTTTAGAATGATTTATCTACCTATATCAAGGTTACATTTAAGATATGTTGAGTTTAATTTTGATGATGAGTGTAGTAAAGTCTTCAATAATTTTAAATAATGATTCATTAAACTACCAACATTGTAACCACCAAATTGGGACATTCTTTTTGAGATTATTTATGTTGTGTAAAATCAATTTGTTTGATCCATGCTCTCACATTGAATTGGAAGAAAGCCTAAATTCATCCCTTGTGAATAAAAAACAAGGGATTTCACTCAGATCAATTACACGACTACAGAAATAGAGTTCCATATAGTTGACTCCAATCTAGATAAGTCAATATCATACCTTCTTTGAACTAATTTTGTTTTTTTATAATCATGTAACTATTTAATATATTATAAAGAACGATGATTTTATTTTATTATTTGTGATATTGATACTTAAAGTTTTGTTGTTCCACTTTGAGGTCGAAGAAAAAAGGGATTCAAAAATCAAGAAGATGATCATCTCAGGAGACTACCTCACACTGCTAAAGTTGAAATTCCATGTCTAACCAACGTAATGACTAACTCCCATGATAAAACATTAATTCATGGATGGTGAAGTAACATGGTATACTTACATTGTCAATTTTTAGTCAAATGTCTTGTACTGTCTCATTTAAAGTCTCAAAAATAGCAGAAAATTTAATCTCACTTTATATTTTATATTTGGGTAGACCCATTCCTCTTGATGATATACAGAAATTTGTATATTTAAATATGTTTACCTAAAAGTAAAATTTAATCAATTTTTATATTCTTCCATAAATTATCATATGGAGTCCATTTCAGATCCCAAATATTAGCCAAGAATGCCTAATTATCTATGATTTATTGGTGCACATTTTATTAATAGGTACATGATATTTGTGGAAAAATTTAAAAATGGTATTTCTCTATAAAAATATAATAAACACAAGAAATTACCTAAAATGAAATTTCTTCCTGTGAATTTTTAGAACTCTGGTGTATAAAAATCAAGAGATAATTTCTAGTTTTATTTTTCAAATATTATATTCTAATCAATGTATATTATGTTTCAAAATGGGTGGAATAAAAATCAATAAGTGTAGATTATGCTAAAATTCTCAATAAAAATTTCAGGAATAAAAATTTTTTTGGTTTAGAAAACCATGATCTATTATGGGTGAAAAATAAAACCACATATGTGACAGGAAAATGGAGTATTTAAGGAAATGGTATGGGGTCTTTTATAATTAATAAACTCTATATCATTCATATACCAATGTTTAATTAGAACTTTTGAACAAAAAAATCAAGGGAATTCATGAAAATACAATAAATCCCAAAAATAATTATTATCGGTGAAATTTGGAAGAAATCATATGTTCTTATAAGGACACCTATAAGACACCCTTGGGAGTGGGCCCTAATAGATTGATTTATGGGAAGGGGTGATACACCCCTAGGGAATTTGAACAAAAAGAATACTAGGTTTTGTGGAAGACTTAAATGGACCTCAATATAACTGATAAAGAGAGAATGTTGTAGCTAAATAATACAGATTAAATAATTAGAGATGATTCTAAAAATTAAATGATTTATAATAAAATGAAAATTATATACCATGACAAGTTTACTCAACCAAGAAACATCAATCCATGAGATCAAGTGATGTTATAGAACACTTTACTCAAACTGATTCTAGGTAAACCTAATTAAATATTTGTACCTTTTACTATTATTCATGTATTCTGTTTAGGTGTTTTAAAAATTACAATGGAATAAAGAGGAAACCCATTAAAAATAAATGGGATGAGGTTGCATAAGAACTATGGAATGACAAATCAATAAATAATAGAATATGTTTCACTCATTCACTATTATTTTATATTAATACACCTCGGTTGTACATTTTGTTTACTTTTGATTAAATTTAGTAAATCCATTTTAAATATACACACATTAATAATAAATTCAAATTAATTTTTTATTGTGAATCAATTAAATCTAAGGGGAATATTGTATCTATGATTTATTTCAAAAATATTGTTTTTTTCATGATAATTCCAATAAAAATCACTTTTGAGAGGAAACATAATTTTTCACCTTTGGCCACTCGACATATGATTCTTCTTTGTGAATAATTGAATAGGTCGACAATATACTTTATTTTATTTTTATTTTGAATTCCCATAATGATATTGATTGATGGATGGAAAAAATGGTAAAAAAGACAAAAAAATCACAAAATACATCCTGAATATAGATTGTGAAAGTTGAACTCATGTAATATGACTGATAATTAATGATGTTAAATTATAAAGAAAAAATCTGGGAAATGAAAATTTATAGTGTGCATATTTTACACCTCATGAAAATAATTTAGAACAGAAAATAATAACAAGGCTTGTACAACCCATTTGAGGCATAATTGATAATGAAAATATTTATTAAAAGCTAATATATTTTAAATTCCATTGATTTTTGTTTTATTGTCTATTTTTTATCATTAAAATAAAAAAATTTACCTAGAGTTTTCTTTCATGGTTTACCTGACAAATCTAGGATGTTTGAATTTCTCCAGAATCACATGATGCCATGTTTTAGATTTTTAATTCAAAGATACTGTATTGTAAATTTTTTTATTAATTTATTATAGTGATTTATAGATATTGAATTAATTACATAATATTTCATACAACTATTTGGTTTTGGAAAATGAAATTTCAATCCCCTTTTTACAATTGAGATTTATGAAATTTATTGGAATTTATTTGTTATTGTTATTTCATACCATGATTGATTATCCCAAATTATATTTTCTATTAGTGAGATTATTACTAAACCGTGTACATTCTATTTATTCTTGATGATATTTCTTGAGTGATCTTGGGGAATCACACCTTTTACAACATTCCTTGGAACTTCTCAATGATATCTCTTAAACCCCTAGATTCATAAAGAATAAAATTGTGTTCAATAGTGTACATGAATCAAAAAAACTAAGCTAGTATAAGAATCTAATACCCTGATACATTATTAAATATTTATTAAATAATAAATATAGTCTCTTCACTATCTTTTCGTACACGCATCCCTAAGATTTTTATTTTTGATAGCGTATACAACACAAAACATAGAGCTTAATTGATCCATGATATATATATCTATTATAACAAAGAAATTAAATTGTATTATATTAATAGTAGTAATTAATTTACAAAATATATATGAATATACTTTTAGCAAACAATCTATAAATTTTATTTAAAGAAACCTTTTTTCATAAAAATTATGTTTTCTCAAAAAAAATTAATTTATTTTCTTGGAAAAATTTAAAATTAATTTTTAAAAATAAATAAAATTTATTTGAAAAAACTAATGTTATTTTTGAAATCCTAATATTAAAATTTATTTTTTGGTGAAATTCTCAAATTCATAAAAAAACATTGATTTTTAGTGAATAGTGAAATGTTGATTTTTTTTAAAATGACATATCTTTTCAACAAATAAATTATTTTTAAAGTATATTTATTCTTTAAAAAATATTTATATTAAAATAAATATTAATTAGTTATAATTAACCAAAATAATTACATTTTAATCATCATTTGAATTTTATTTTATTATATGTTAATTCTGGTTAAAAAATATATTTTTTTTAATAGAGTTTTAATGTACATAATGTTTCTCTAATGAAATTAATTAATACAATGAATAATGAAAAATGTTTAAAATTAAATTTATATATTCTATTTCATTAAATTTTAACTTATTTTTATATAATTATTATTATAAGATACTGTGTTAATATAAAATCATCTTGTTCTTCAAAAATATAATTCTTGGAAACCCTCTTTTTAATCATGTTTTCTTTTTTAAATTTACAATTTTTTAATTTTATTGATTTTATAACAAAAAATAATATATTTTTAATCAAAATATCAATATTATATTATGGTTAATTATAACTAATAGTTATGATATTGTATATTAATTGAAAACTTGCTTTCAATTTAATTTATTTAAATTGTTAATTTATATTTTAATATTGGTTCTAATGAAATATTATTTAAAATATACATCCAATAATCTAATATATATTATTATAATAATTTTCATATTGATATTAGATATACAAACATTTAATACTTTTTCACATTTTCACATTAAAACCATCTTTCAAATCAACTCTATGGGATTAATTTTAAATTAATATTTTCCAATTATTTGATTTGAATTCCAAAAAAAAGAATAAATAATAGGAATAAAAATAATATATATTATCTAATAATATCAACTAAATTTTTGAATAACTTTATTAGTATGTTTAGTCAATATTAATTATCTTGGTCAAAGTAAAAAATGGTTTTATAATGGGTTAAATAAAAATGATAAGGGAATAAATGACCAATAAACATGTATGAAAACTTTTTAATGGAAACATTTATACAACTACATATATATTGTTAAATTATAGTCCATTTTTAACCTCTTTTTAAATTAGAAATTTGGTAAAAAATATTTCTTTATTAAAATACCTTGTGTGTCCTCTCCCGCCTTAGAAAATGTTACACGCACTCATCTCTTCTTTATGCCTTAAACCCTATTGGGTTTAGAAAATACCCGCTCAAATAACATCCCAATTTCATTCCCCTCAACCTATAAACCTTATTGTTGGGTAGAAATCCATCATAGGAAGTCTTTTGTGAAAAATCATGAAGGATAACCAAAGAATTGGTAAAGTTCTTCAATGAGCATCTTTTTTTATTTCTTTCTCCTTCTCCTTAAATTCTTATTAAACCATCATGATATAAAAAAATATTTATCTCAAATGTACATTGATTTTTATTAATAATTTCATGACCAAAATTCGTCTACACTACCATCAAATGGATTAGGAAATCATTGTTTTTGTGTACGATAGGTTCCACCACGTGAACAAATGTCACTCATTCGCTCGTTACCACATTTCATGGTTGAGTCGGATAACTGATACAACTTATATATATAATATTTATAACATATTTATACTAATTAATTTATTATATTATATAAATATTTCTACATCCCACTCATTAGAGGATAGGATAACATTGTTTCAGTGTTACGCAGGTTACTGCCTCGCGAAGCAGTGTGATTCATTTTCTCAACATCCATTCACATTGAAGAATATTACTATAAATTTAATGATTATATTTGAAATATGTGACACAAGTTTAATATTTATTACTTATTTATTATTCTAAATGGTTAATATATCATTTTTATTTTTCCCACTAACAATATGGAAACATCACTCATGTTATTGTGGACAACCGCTTTCACGAGGAAATCTGAGTCTCTTTTCATGACCACACCACAATGATTATATATATAATTATATTTTATGGTTAAATATTTAAAAAAATTTAATGATAATTAAATAAATATAAAATAGTAATCACCTCTTTTCCATAATGATCATTTAATAATAGAAACGTTAATCAAGCATATGTACGACCTACCATCTCCATGTTCATAATATGCTTCATTTTTCATAACCATATATCATGATTGGTTTTATAAGTATAATTTATTTATAAATAATATAATAATGTAATTATTACAATTATAGAGATTCTATAATAGTATTATATACAAAATAACCTATACCTTCATAAAAAATAATCAATGAGAAAACAAGGCGATTAACATTCAAAACAATAAAAATAATGAATGATTTTTAAAGAACATGTGGAAAGATGTAATAAAATGATAATATATGATATTATAACTATTTATATGGTTATCTAATATGTTTATAACATGTTTAAAACCACTATTAATTACGATAATAATTTTTTATCTAAAAGGAATTATGTATAATGTTATTTTTGTCTCACATATTATTTCTATGTGACACATGCCACATTCACCACCTAATTACTTTATATGGTTTGTACACTTCCCATGAATTTATATTATTATGATTCTAATTAATTATATTTGGTATCAAATATCCATTTTATGATCTCTTTTTCATGTATATTAAGATAAATATTTTACCACCAAATTATGGGATTTTTTTCTCAATTTTCCTTCTTTGGGACATATGTTATGTTATGAACCTATATTATTTTACATGGTTTTTATACATCCCATTTCAAATTTAATATATTCAATTTTTATCCTTTTAATATTTTATGTTTCATTTAATATTATTTTTTCAAGAGGATTAGGGTTTAATGTTACCAAAGTGGTAAATATTTTACATTACAATCTCATTGTTTTTTGGGATTTGTTATGATTATGATTTTTATGATAAAGTATTATGATCAATCTATAAATACATTAATGATTTTTATTTTAAACTTTTTATTAATGATATTATTTGTAATAATTCTATATTATAACACTTTAGTATATAATAAAATTCAGTGGACATTTTTAAGGAATTCTGAGTTCATTTTTTTTAGTTAGAAATATGTTTTCTTCCAACACCATATTAGGTAACAGTGTTTTCAAAATAGTTTTTAATAATTTCTAAATGATTTATTGAAGGAAATATTACCCATTATTGAATATTTATAAATTTATTTAAAATGAATCTTCCTGCCATTTTCAAAATCAATGCAGATTTTGATTTTTCAAAAAATGAGAAAGAAATATTTATTTAAATGTGTATGGAATGAAAAAAAAATTCTGTTTTCATCGAAGTTATATTTTTTTGAAGATTTTATTTTATTTTATTTGGTTATTTAAAAATAAATTGACTTTAATTTTTTTTAAATTTCATTCAAAATTGAATGTTAATTATCCCCAAGGATTTTTTTTATTAGTTTTAAATATTCTTTTATATGTTTCCTATATATATTTTCAAAGAAACTCAACTTCAAATAGGCATATATTTAAATGATACCATCATCAATCTTTATAAGGATAAATTAAAAAAAAGTCAAAGATATTTTCGGTGAACTTATTTCCTTTCTATAGTCTAATCATGTTTCAAATAGATAGTTATGGAACCCATTTTTATTCCATGGGTTAATCAAGTTACAAATAGATTGACTTCAAACCCATTTCATTTCCATGGGTCAACTATGTAATAGAATAATAATGGTTTTTTCTTTGAGTTTTATTATGAAATATCGTTGTGAATTATTAATTTTATAGTTCATGGGAAATTTTTATGATGGGTGTGTACAGGTATCATTGGGTGACCCCATTATAGCTTATATAGTAGGTGTGCCCAGATAGTGCTCTAATTCATTTTGTAATTATTATGTTCACTATGGAATTATAATGGAAATTTGTTATTTTATTATTCTAATCAAATGGTATAAAAAGGGTTCTATACGTGTTCTATGAAGAGGATGTTTACCAACAGGTTTTATTGATGCCACCTAAGGGTCTATAATTTTTTATTTGATCACGATTGATATTATATGGCTCATGATTATTGATTCTTATAAAACATTCATTTTTAAATACTTATGAAATTATTAATTATTGATGATTTAGGTGTTTATGGGTATTAGTTATTTTATTATTTTATCATAAACAATGATTATTTATTTATGCCCTTAGGCTCCTCTAATACACACAGATGTCATTCAGGGGTTAATGATTATATTGACCCTTAGTGAGATTTTTTATCACACTTTTTATGTTTTCATTTCACATGTTATCAATCATAATTTTGAATTATATGTGCTAATAATGGTATCATATTGTAAATGTTGCTGACCTAATATATAATATGAAAACCTTTTCCAAGTGGGAATTATAGTCTATTAAATTCATAGTAATTGATAATCCAAGAATTTTTTCTAACTGTATAATACATTAGACCTAAATGGTCATTTGGAATATTTGTGATATAATATATCCTTTTCATATTTAATGTTTTTTGTGGGTAAAAATAGGTCTCCTCCATCGGTATCATAGCTAGGAATTTAAATTTTTTTATTTTGGTGTCGAATCTAAGAGTAAGGATTAAAGATAATTATAGTTGTTGTGAGAGTATGGTTTAGAGTTGTTAGAATATTATGATTTTTTCATGTGAATATTTCTTAATAGTTATGGATAACATAATAAGTATGTGTTATTAAAAAGAATCATATGTTGAATGTGTTACATACCCCCTTTTATGTTTAAAGTGATGATATCATAATGTGATATATGAAACAATATGAGAATTTTTATTATGTTAAAGTATATCTAAATATTTTATTATTGTGATGTATGCATTAAAATTTTGTGCAAATAATATTTTAGTTATTGATAAATTTTAGGTGTTATATGAACATTGATTTTAAGTTAATTATGAAATCTTATGTAATATCATATTAATAACCATGATATTGAATAGTGATTTGGTGACAATGTGATTAATGGTATTACAAATGACTAGATATCGAGATATTTTTTGGATCGGGATTTGAAATGTACGAGATAAAATTTGTTGTTAAAACACCCTTTCATAAAGAGGTTATTTTGGAATTATTTAGATTTTAGATTTGTAATATCTTTTAATTTTTTAGTATCATTATATCATATGATGGTCTAACAATTTTGGAATTATCTTACTCTGTGATAACCTTTTCGGTTTTGGTTAATGTCTACAAAATACAAGAATTAATTCTATTACATTTTATGGTTATGTGGTATTTAAAATCTAAATGTAGTTATTCATACTGGAATAAAACATCTTAAATAATAATTGTTTTTATAAATAGATGATATTATGGTAGAAATTGACAAAAGTATGGAATTATACTAATTATGTATGTATATTTCCTTATATGCATAGTCTTAATTGAATTATTTTTCAACAATATGAAATGTATCTTGAAACAGAAAAGGATATCATATTAAATTTATATCCAATGATTAAAATTATATTTTAGATCATCATAAATGTATGGTATTGAGTCCCTTAACATTACACAAATCTTTAACTTTCTTGTGATCAACGCCCTCAATCATTTTCTATAATTATATACCATTTTATTTCAGTGTCACCTACATTCTCCAATTTGGAAACATAATTATGTGTTATTCCATATGACCTTTGTACTTAATATTCTCTATTATTAAAAGGATGACTTATTAAAACTTTTTATGTTGCGTGCTTACAATAGAAGTATTTTTTAATTCACATCCATTGATTAGTGAGATAATGTTTCAATTATGGGGTTGAAATTCAGTAAACAGGTATAGGATATATGTACCCATTATTCTAAAATAATAAAATAATGTTATATTGGAAAAATGAAAAAAACTATGTTTTAATGATAATTTTACACTCTAATACTTAGTAATATATTTCATTTTAAATAAATATAATCACTTTTATATATTACAATTCATGTAAGCCCAATATTTTTATGTTGGATTGAATATTCAACATGACACACCATCCTCAAGGGACCCCTGATATATATGATTATTTTAACCAAGATTTTAATTCATTATGAATTATAATAATTAACTAATTTTTGAAATAAATATGTATATATGTTTAGAAAATAATCAATCAACATTTAGTAATTTATTTTTATTCATAAAAAATATATTTCCTATAGAATTGATTTTTATTTCTTTTCACGGTAAAAATATTATAAATAAATTTTATACCATTTAAAAAAATTCATAAATTCAATGTAATTTTTATCTTATAATATCAAAAAAATTGGGAAAAAATTGGGTTTATCTGAAAATATTTACTTTTTAGTGAATAGTAAAAAATATCGGTTCTTTTTCAATATCATTTATTTTAAATAAATAATGTTATTTGAAATTAAAATTATGTTTTAAAATGATTTAAAGTATCATATTTATTAATTTGTTATATATAATCCATTTAATTACATTTTAATCATCATTGTAACCATTTTAGTATTATTAGGTTTTTGGATTTAAAAATACTATTTTCCCAAAAACGAATTTAATATATATAATGTTTCTCTACATTAATTAATTAAAATAGAACCTAATGATTTTTTTTTAATTTAAATATATATATCAAATGAAAATTAGTTTTAATTTTTTTTTTAAATTAGTACGATAATACATAGTGTTTATAAAAAACCACATTGTTCTTGAGAAATACACTTCTCAAAAACCTACTTTTTTATTGCACCAACTGGTTTGATTTAAAATTAATTTTCTAAAATTTTTTATAATACATTTGAAATAATAAAAATAATTTTTTATATTTTAATTTCAAATTTTTATTATTTTCAATCATTTATAATTTTTTAAAAAATAATAATACTTTATGAATCGTTAAAAATATTTTATTTTAGAAGAAAATTACCTTTTAATTTAATTTATTTATAAAGTTACATTATATTTTATCATTTTAGATTAATATTATTTTAAATATAAATGAATTAATCCATATTATTTCATTTAAATAAATTTTATATTTAAATTGGATATAAAAACATTATAAGCCTTTGATCATTTTCTCATTAAATATCGGCTATCTCATGACGTTTGTGGGATTTAGTCTAAATTAATAAATTTCAATTATTTTATAACAATAAAAAAAATTGATAAAATATTTTTAATCATAACAATTTATATTATCTAATAATTTCATCATTAATTTTTTAAAAAATGAATACTGAATGCGCCAGAATTTAATTATTGTATTTTAGTAAAACATGGATTTATAGAGGGTTAAACTAAAACATATAAGGGTAAAAAAATATATACACTTGACTAAAAAATATTTTATGGAAATAATTCAACCATTAAGCCTTTATGTTTAAATAATGTACCATTTTGGCCTTCTGTGACATGAGGAAAACATGGGAGCACTCATTTTTTTCAAAAATACCATGTGTGTCATCCCCACCGCTTATAAAAGAACACCCACAGTTCGTTATTATTGACACCTTAAGACATAAGGATATAGAAAATTACCTACCAAAGTACATTTTAGAATTTCCTCCACTCATTCTAGAAGACATAATTTTCTCCGAAATATAACATTGGAACTCTTTTGTTAAAACCTAAGGAGGAGACCTGAAGAAGCGGTAATGCTCTTCAACAACTATATTTATTTTATTTATTTCTCCACATACATAAATTATTATGAAATAAATTATTAAATAATAACATCAGTATCTTAAATGTACTTTTATGATGTTATAAGAAGATATGAAATAAAACAATCTCCACTTACATCAAATGGGATATGAAAATCATCAACCGTGCGTACAATGGACCACTGCCTCACAAACTGATGGCATCAATTCTTCCATTATCACCATTAACTATTGGGTATGATAATTGAAATAAAGTATATATATTATATTTATAAAATATTCATATATGTAGATTCATAATATTATCAATTCATTTTTACTTTCATGTCTATAGTGGATACGATAACATCATTCATGTGTATAGCGGAATACCACCACACAAATGATTTGATTTTTTAACACTAAACCTTTATATTGTATGTAATAAGGATATATTTAATAAATATATGCGATATTTGTCAAAAAATTATGATATTAATGAAATATTTAACAATTTGAAAAGATAATAAGTCATTTTCACTTTATAAACTAAAAAGATGAAAATATCATTCTTGTACGTGAGGGTTACTACCTTCATGAAGCAATGTCACTCTCATTTCATAACCAAATCACATGTATGATGTATAAAATTTTATTTAAACAAATAACATTGTACATATTATATAATAATAATGATTTAAATATAACATACTACTTAGCACAATTTGCAAATAATAATTGACAAATGGAAATGTTACTTAGGCATGTGCACATCCTACCCTTTCTATGATTGTAACATACATCATATTCCTTAACCATATTTCCTGATTGGAATTAAATTATAAATTATGTGTAAATATTATTATTATTCAATTATTTTATTTATATATATTATTTAAATAAATTATACACAGAATAATCAAGACATTCATAACAAAAGCACAAATGAGTGAACAAGGCGATTAAAACCCAAAATAATGAATATAATGAATTATTATTAACAAAAAGTTGAAAAAATGTTATTAAGTGATCATATATGATTTTATAAATAATAATACGATTCATTAATATGTTATTAACATTTTTAGTCCCATTATATATGACAGTAAAGAATTTTTACCTAAAATGAAGTGTGAGGTTAGGGATTGTTATCTCACATTTTACTTCCATAAGAAATATGTCATATTCACCACACAGAAATTAAATATTGTTTTTTGAAAAAACCAAGAATTTATATTATTATCATTCTAATGAAAAATATTTGGTATAACATAAACATTTTATGAGACATATTTCATGGGGTATATGGTTAAAATTTTACTAGTATAGTATGTGATTTTTTTTTCAATTTTCATTCATTGAAACATAAGTTCTATTACCAACCTATATAATAATGTGGGGTGTATATACAAACCCTTTGATATATATTATCATTAAAAAATTTATACCTATAGTATTTTATCTTTATTTAATGTTATAATTTAATGGGGATAATGATTCAATGTTACCTAAGTGGTTAATATTTTACATTAAAATCTCATCACTTATTCAGAATGATAATGATTATGTTTATAATGACAACGTCTTAAGATAAATAACTAAATAAACACATTAATTTTATAATGATATATCTATTCAAGATATGTTCAAGTAAAATTATCATTTTTACACTCTTTAGTACATAAAATAATTTAAAATGTGGTTGTACGAAAATCTAACTTAAGAATTCTATTTTGTCAGAAATCTTGTTTTCATCCAAAGGCATGTTTTCTAGAAAATTTAAAAAAATATTTAATATTATCAAAATGATTTATTAATAAAAAAATTACGAATATTTTATTATTTATCAAATATTTTAAAAGTATTCATCATGTTGTTTTCCGAAATAATTCTTAATTATAATTTATCGAGAATGTGAAAGGAAACATTGTTTTAACATGTATGGAATAAATAGAGTTTTGCACCATCAGGTACATTATATTCCTTAAATATTACTTTATAAATTTTAATGATAAATAGAAAATAAAATGAATTTAAAATTTTGAAATATCTTTTTCGAAATGGAAATCACATTTTCTTCAATAAATTTTTTAAAATAATTTTTAATGATTACTATGTATTTGTCAATGGTGTTTTCAAGGAAAATGATTTTCATTATATTTTTTTAATTTTATTTTTTAAAAAATGATTATAAAAATTAAAATGTTAATTTCCAAAACCCTTATTTAATTATCATATAATAGTACATTCATTCATTAACATCAATAACCCCCTTTTTACCTATTCTATAATAGTTATATATCTCATTGTTGTCATCCTTGTTATATCTCAATAAATAATAATATTGTTTCAAAAATATTGTTATGGAATCCACTTCTTTTACATCAGTTATTCATACTTCAAATTGATTACTTTGGAATCTATTTCCTTACCATTGTTTAATAATCGTACTATGAGATTGAAATGAACCCCATTGATTAATAATAGCAGTAGGTGGAACCTTTATAGCTTATATGATGGGTATGCAATGATATTCCTCCAATGCATTGGTTAATTATTATATCACCTATATAATTATATATGAATTTTTCCATATGTTTATTCATATTTTATGAGTTTTTAAGGGTTATGAATATTTTCAATAGAGATTTCATTCTACAATCCCAATATGTTTTATTTATGTTTATATGGGATTATAATGCTACCATTAATCACGATTGATATCACATGACTCATGATTTTTGATTCTTAATAATATTTCCTTTATTAATTTTTTATTCCATTATTTATGATTACGGATTCAGTTTTTATGGGTATGTGTACTTTTATGATTCACTCATGTACCCCCAATATTTCATCATACACATATAATATTCTTACACTCAATGATTATAATTATTTTTAATTATTATGTTTACCCTTACTGATCATTTGAGCTCAAAATTCTTCTGTTTCCTTTTCCAAATGTTATGAAGGATAATATTGAACGATTTATGCCTTGAAGGGTTTTATATGGATGATTTTGTTGACATAATATGAAATATGAAGTTATTTTTATAGTGGTAATGATACTCTATTTAATTCATGTGTATTTTTTATATAAGATTTTTTCCTAATTTGTCAAATATTCAAATCTAAAGGGTCCTTGAGAAATTAAGAGATCTAATATTTCTTTTAAATTTTTCGTATTTTGGATAGATATAATTATTCTACCTCTAACATTATCAGAGATAAAAATTTTATTTTTTTGATTTTAGAATTTAATCTTGATGTGTAGGATCAAGGCCATTATAATATCACTATGAATTAAAAATTTTAAATTATTGAGGAAAATTTTATTTTTAAGCGCATATCCATGGACCCAAATTAGAAGCAGTACTTATAAAGATAGTATAATCCATAAATTACCACATATAGATTGATCAAAATTACAACCCATTTATATTGATTTATTCCCTAATCTATTGTTATTTCATGATTTTCAAATATTTATTTGTGAGTGGTGCGACATGTCTTGGAATAATGGATATATTATGGTTTACGAAAAAGTTTGGGGGTTCTATATTTTTAATTTGGATGGTATCATGTTTCATCCATTATAATTATTTTTTTCCCTTCTTAAATAAATTTAAAAAAGATGGGCCATGTTTTATGAAATTTAAAAATCACCATTACGAATACAATAATATATAAATTGGTTGTGGTTAGGTGTTAGATATTATATTAGTTTTAAATATATCATCAATAGAAACAAAAAAAAATCAATAAGGTGAAACTCTTTCATTACACAACCCTGACCATGACCTTACTCTACATTTTGGAGATATTAAAATTTCATTTTACAGAGAATATTTTCTTTTAACAATACTTTTGATATTTTCCCGTGTGGTTTAGAAATGGACCTAATTTTTTAGCCTTTTTCTTTTGAACAACAAGGACTACCCACTATAAACCTCTAAGTCATCATAAATGTTTTTTAAATATATAATGATTTTATATGAATTTTTTAATTAAATATTGGAAATTTTAATAACATTAAAGACCCATGGAAGAAGACTATGTACTTACAATAATACCATAACTCTAATTGAAATTTTATCATGATTAATGAGATAAAATAATTCATTGTTAGGTAAATCAAGACGTGGAATGTATGATAACAGTTAATTTTGATATATGAATTAATGAGTGAAATATTCCCACCAATTATGAATAGAAAATGTATAAATGTTGTTTTATTAGTTTTTTTGAAGTGTATAAAGTGGAATTTAAGTATTATGTGACTCTTAAAAGGTTGACCAGACCATTGATAATAATTTAATTTCATTGATTTTTAATTTCAATATTGAAAACATTATGTTCATATTTTATTTATTTTGAAATTACATAATTTAGGAAAATAATTTTTTATTATGTTTTAATTGAAAAAGTCATATTTTAACATTATTTGATTAATATAATACATATTTTTTATGTGCATTAAATGATTATTCATTCTAATATTTAATAGTTCGTTGTAAACTATTATCATATAAAATATTTATTTGGAAAACTAACTGAAACAATGATGTAAATGAGTTAATGAAATTTCTTTCTACACTACTTCACAATGTGATGTAACACCAGATATGTGAATCATGATTGATGTTGTAGTAGAGTTAATGATATGTTAAGGAAAAATATTAAATCTCAAAAATGATGTAATATGTTGAAACAAATTGTAATGTTCTAGAAATTCCCATTTAAAATCATTAATATATTATTCATGGAGTGAAATACATGGAACATTATCGGTCAGAAACTATATATTATACAATGTGAATGTCATTAATGATGTCAAACCCTTAGATAAAGAAATAAATTATCATATTTGATGGAATTAAAAAAAGGATGACCATTTAAAAACCCATAAAAGTCATAGGAATACATTCATCCATTAATTGATACAATTATGATACCCAAGGCATTCCCTTTATATTTATACGTAGAGTGGAATTGTAGAAGGAATGAAGAGATATTTGAAATATATGTCTGGATGAGGAAACCCTAATGTTGCACTAATTGTCTATTATCATTTCCTTCATTTATTTTTTTAATTCCTATGAAATCTCCTCTTTCCTGAATCAACATGAACTTCTCATAAATGGAGGGCAAGTTTAATTTTATTATTATATATGGGAATATTAAAACTATGTTATTTGTTTGAGTTTATGTACCTAAATAATTAAAACACTTTCCATCTTCTGAAAACTAGTTTAAATTCATAATTTATATTTTTGTATCAAATAAAACTAAATTAGAGGTAGATTAATTTAGTTTTAATCATCATGTGAAATTATCTATATCTTCATCTATCCAATTCTACTATATTTATAAGGGAATAGATTATGCTTCAGTCGTGATTGCTCAATAATCACAAGAAAAAGTGCAGAATTAAGGTGGTAACTATTGGTTATTGGGGAATAACTATACACAATCAAGAATTTTAATAATTCCTTAATATATTGCACTATGACATAATACCAATAAAAAATATGGTAAACCAATGGAAATTTTGAAAACATATATCTTCACCATCATTATTTGGGAAGCATAGGTGATAAATCAATAGAGGAATCTTTCTTTTACTAGCTAGAGGGAAACAAATTTCTAAAAAATAAAATCCCTCCATCTAAGGAAAAATGACCATATTAATAATCCATGATGTCATACATTGATGTACTCAGGTAAAAATCCGTATTAAATGTCCCTTTAGGGTCAATCACATGGGGACCCATTGAATGATACGTAATAAGTTTCATAGTTAGCTCTTCCTGGAGAGTTTGAAGGCATAAAATATGTTCATGTTGTGAATGTTAAAGACCTAATAATTTTGTACTTTTTCAAATTCATATCCTATATTTTTTCTATTCATTGTATCTTTCACAGTTTTTACCAGGATTCATGAAGTGAGTCGTGTATTTCATGCACCTGAAGCTTCATTTCATCTTGCATAGTCAATTTTGAACCTCTCAATCAACTTATAAACATCCTCCATCATAGAAAGTCTTATTATAAGGTGAAAATCTATATTTATGACTCCTTATAGATCTTGGATTCATCATAATTTTATAATGTCACACCATTCCACTTTGCATTATAGAACGATTCACCTTGATATTCTTGAAATGACCCAATTTTCATCATATTTTTCCAAACGATGGTCCTACTATAACAACACAAAACATAATTAAATCATACACTCATCTCCTATTAAATTATCTAAAACGAAAATAAAACATAGATGGTAATATAGATAAAATATTGAGATATAAAATACCTCTAGACTAAAATGTTTGTTATTACTTACAAAAAATCTCAACATCAAAATGCATAGGGTCCATACATTAACAAATGAATTTTAAAATTATTACGCTCACAAATGAAAGTTATCATTGAATACATTAAAAAAATAAAACCCAAACAATAATTCATGAATCATGAATCGTTTAATATTTTAAATTAATGATATTACCCCTTTTATGAAATATAATTCAACCATTCATTATCACCCATGCCATTTTGATTTACATAGCCATGAATTTTTATCGCAATACTTAAAGTAGAAATTTTAAGGGATTTATTCTCATATATCAAGCACATGATCCTATCATCTCTATGAAACTCAATTTTACTATTAAGGAAATGATATCCTTCAATCCCACAGTCAATCAAAGTACTAAATTTAATTCATTCCATTAATTAATTCATAATTACTTTAATAATCAACTAATTTTCATTCCCTCAATGTAGAATCCAACTAATCACATTATTTAACAAAATTTATTATTAGTTAACATTCATGTAATCCATAAACCCCCTTTTATTATATTATTAAACATTTATTATCATTTTATAATTCCATTTACTCTATGACTCATCCTACGATACCATAAAATATGCATAAACCAAATACCAACAACCATGTCAAGTAGAATGGAAAGGAATGTAGAGACAAACTACATGATCATCCTTAATTTTAAGAAGATTCATTACCAGTAAACTGACTCAACTTTTAGAACATTAAAAATGGTAAATCAAAACATCAAACCATTCCATTATTCATGGCTATATCCCTAAATACATCATTTATATCACTATGTATTCTGAAGTCATGGGCTTCATCTATTTTCACAAAATCTAGCCTCATGTCCATTTATCTCTAAACAATTATCCATAAATGGATCACTTCATGTTCAAAAAAACACTTCTCAAAAATATAAATCAGATAAGGAAGAAGGAAAACAACAATGTCAGAAATGTAATCGAGTCCAAAAAATAAGGCATCAAGCCTTCATATGAAAGAGATCTCTCCTTACCCAAAAATTTATTTCTAATAAAACAAAGTCATTAACAATTGAATTGACCAATTAATTTTTCATAAGATATAACTACATGAAAATTAATTCACCATCTATCAATATCTAAAATATATGAGAACATGATTTCAAAAATAACTTACAGTTTAATCAAACTGAAATGAAGAACCATTACTATTATCATACCTCTTGCATCACATTGATTTTTGTAAAATTATAAGAAAGAACTATAACAAGTTAAACATGGTAATTTATTATTTTCCATCACTTTTTACTATATTTATGTTGTTTATTCAAATTAAAAATGTATAAAACATTATATCCATGTATAAATGTAGATAACACATTTTCTTGTAAATCAAGATGCAAACTATAATATTTTTATAAACACATACCATCAAAAAACCAAAAAAATGTTTCATTAATCAATTTTACTATAAATTAACATTTATTACACTATTATCAAAGGAGATAAAGCACAATATATATACAATTAAATTTAAAACAAAACAATAAATTAATCATCTACCTCATAATAGATGTTCTATTTTCTCTATGAATGAATGGATAGTTTATGTTTAACCACCACTAAAGGAAACAACACTAAACTGATAGAGGTTCACTAAAACCTAAAATCCTCAAGACACCAAAATACCACAATAAAATATCAACCCCAAAATCAAGGGAATGCTAAAATAATTAATGAAACCATAAGTGATTGAGTGAATAGTGAAAAGAAGTAGGAAACTTGGTTCCTTGAACCAATAATGCTTGATTATCCGTGAATAAGGTATCAAAATATTAAGGATTCAATCACTGGTTACAAAGGGTTATAGAACTATCACATACCTAGAGATATTTTATGTCGATGAAACCTCAATGTGAGATATTATCTAAACCTCACCCTTGGTTTTCTAGACTATCTGGAATTCATAGGATCCCAAAAGAGAGATTGAAAGATCAATTAGTAGAGGGAAATAAAGAATTATGATAACATTTAAAGACCCCAAAATGTCACACGGTTTTTCCTACCTCAACAAAATCAAGACCCTAAAATAAAAGTGGTTGTTTCATCCATTTAATAACCACATCATCCTCCACTCTGACATCAACATATCTTATTACTATTCATGGTGTTATTGTACGATAAATCCATAAACAACATCATATAGGGTGTGTTTCCATCACACAAAGTGTTTCCCTTTCACAATTACCAGTACCATAGGTGTGGGGTGATCCCATTCTCCATTTCATAGATGTCTTCTTCTTTAGAACCACGCCTAGAGCCACACAATTACTTAGTGTTTCAATGCTACTAGTTTTATAAGTAAAGACCCCATGGGGAACACATACTCCAAAAAATCTCGAAAATCGGTTTTTTTAGTTACGGTACACCAAGAACCACATGGAAATCTGAATATGGCTAGGGCCCAACCATGGCCAACCTAAAACAACATTTTTTGTGCCCAGTTCCATGGATTGGTTTCCCTTTGAAATTCCAAAGCACTTAATAATCCTCTAAAACACCACAAAAAAACCCTTTTCACCACCACAAAACCCGATGGAACTAAAAATAAAACTTTGGGAAGGTCTAGAAAATTAAACTATAGAACTCTCAAAAAATTATCATCCTTGAAAATTAAGACCAACCCCAATGATAAGGGAAATATATTGTGTTTTCCGAACATCCACCCCCTAAGATACATCACAATATTCTCATAATTATAAAATAATTCCCCCTAACTTTAATTAAAAAGGCACAAAACTAGTCAAAAAAAGGTATCCCGAAAACCTTGACTTGGTAGATACCTTTCAAACAATATCAAGTTAAAAAACATATTAAAGAAAAAATACTATATACCAAGATAAATAAGGGAAAATATTAATAAGAATATTTGAAAAACAAGTTATAAGAATAACATATCATGAGATACTAATCATATATATTCATGTCACATTCATATGTTCTAACACCCATGCTTCATTGTTTTCTATAGGGCATAAACCAATGGAACAACACACCCATGTACCACTCTCACCAACAAATCCTATATCTCCATTGAATCTTCCTCTATAGTAACATATTCTTTAATGTTTACCTCACCCAAATTCGCGAGGAGAGAGTTATTAAGAATATAGTGAATATAGTGCGACACATTAAATGCATAATTAATAAATCTCTTATATGGTGGTAGCTCTATGTGATACACAACATTTCAAGGTTTGGCCAACACCTCAATAGGAACAAAAAAAGGGGGAATATTCTAACTCTCTTATACAAACCATCAATTCCCACGATTAGGAGTTACCATCAAGAACACATAAAACCCAATATAGAACACCATATGTCTCATCCTATAGTTTTCATAAGACTTATGATGATCATGTGATGTCATTCATAAATCTCATGAAACAACTTTTTCAAGAATACCACTAGTTACAACATGGTAATTTATAACTCTCCAACTCTAATATAGCGTAAATAAAAATGTAATGTTCATCCATTAAATGATTAGAATATCATCAAACCAATGCGAAAGTGAAAACCGTTATAGTAAGAAAACATAGCCAAGGGTAGGTAAGTCATCCCAAAACATCAAAAATCTAGGAAACTAGAGTGAAATATATATTCATTATTCCAGATTTTCTTATATATTTGATCCCACATATTTAGAAAAAATATTTTTTAATGAACAAATGATATCCAAAATTATGCTAAAGGCCTCTTCATACTCAAGAAGTAATAAAAAGATCATGATGGAAGATGTTAATCCTTAGGAATCCATAGATCCTCACCACCTTAACCAGAAAATACCTTGACAAAAACATTACTCTATTGGAATCATGGATTGTGAATAATTGAAATGATTCTTTCAAATATTACACTATCTTACTTATAGAATAAAATACCCCTTGGGATTCACGTAAAATAGTAATTAATTCCATCAAACATTTCACCACCTTGCAATAAGTATAATATAATGTCTACATAAAACATTTGAAAACACAACATGTATCCTTCACCTTTAGGAATACTATGCACCATGAAAAAAACTCAAAAACCAAAGACATCATCCCATGCCAGCTGAATCGATCCCTTAAATCATTGTACATCTTCTAAACATTAATATATTTTCGTAAGGGTGATCAGTTGAACTCATGGATTAACACCTCATGTATCATTGAATGAACTAAAAGCCTCACTGAAACAACACCTAGTTATAACCATCCTCAGGAAAACAATCATTGAAATATTTGCAGAAAAATCAATATATCTAGACCACCACCATAGAATTCTCATCTAGGAATCCTCCACCTATTGTACTAAATATGAACATATCATTATCTTAAAAAGGTATCGTATTCCTCCAACCTATCCCATATAAATAAAAAATATTTTTAAATCTCCATCACATTCCATGAAACATCTAGATTCATGTATATCACCACAGAAAAACATACTTCTTAGAACAATGGAAAAAAATATCCTTTCTTGGGTTATAATAAATCTCAAATTAACAATCCTATAAAATTTTCATCCAATGTTTATATAATAAGTTCAAGTAACACTGGGATAAGATATACCTCGAACCTTTGTGATCATTGAAATCAACAAATTTTTTTCTAAAAAGGTATTATACTCACAAATTCATGAAGAACACAAGTTATACCAACTCAAGATGATTGGGGGAATAATAACATTCATTGGGACGTAAATACTGAGACCCATATAGAAAAAAGAATCTCTACTACATAAGGATTCTAGCAAAGCAGTGATGTGAACCATCGTAGAAACCACAATATAAACTCTCACATCTGATAAATAATTAACTAGAGTGTTGACCAACTTTTTCTTTAAATAATTGAAATATTGGTCACAATGCTAAATCAACAAAAATGTGTTTTCATTACTTATCAGGGTTATTAAAGGAGTCCAAATCCAAATGATGTCAAGTATGTATCTTCCACAAGAACCTAAAACACCAAAGAAACATTATACATATGCAACATTCTTGGGGGATTCCAAAGAAATAACCACATAGATATTCAAATTTTATAGGGATACACCACACTATAAAATCACATTCATTACTAAATATACATTTAAAGACTAAAAATTACCTTTTAATATATTTGGATTATTCAATACAACAAATGGAATAACAACTTCCTTTTTAATCCCCTAATTCCATTATAAAGCAGTCTTTTGTATATCCTCTTCCATTACCTACATCTAATGAAATCTCACACATAAATCTATCTTTAAGAACCTGCTAGATCAATTTAACTGAAGTAACAATGTCAAAAATCCATGGATATAGATAGTGATTCTTTACTTTCACCCGACTCAAGTGAGAATAGTTGATACAGAGATACAACCTTCCATCATCCTTCATCGAAAATTAATATAGCACACCACAAGGTGATACATTTAGATGAAGAAAATATCACTAAAAGTGATGGTAAATCAATATTTGTAGCTCCCAAAACTCAAAAAGATCTATATTATAAAAATAAATAAAAATATCAGAATCATGTGTCTGTATCTATATCCTAAAATCAATATATCCTCAAAGGGTTAATTCCAAAAATTCTTGATGAAAGTCACCATGGTACTCAACTTCAACCCTGGGAAAGACAATATGCCAAAACATTGATGAAATCAGCATCAAATCATATATCATGTTAGACAAGGATATAACATGCCTATGACCTATCCAAGACCCTCACTCCTCTATAACTCAAGAGGCTCTCCATCACCATCAAAGAATGAAATCTTCATGCTAAAGCAAACCACGATATTCTATTCTGAATATAGTCATTCCAAGATAAGAAAGATCTAGTATAGTTTTACATATAATCATAGGAAGTCTCCCCAATAGTGGTTTTTCCCATGAAATAGTTCTTATTCTCTACATACTATATATAGTAACAAAATACCTCTAAGTAGTATATTCATTGTCAAGGGAACTGCAAGTGGTACTGTAGTAGTGGGAACTATTCCCCTGATTTGGGACTTCGGGCCACCAGTTTGGTCTACGGGTCTCAAGGCCATTGGTCCATCAAAGGCCTTTGGGCCATAGGGCCTTCAGGCCATAGAGACCATGTAGTATCCCAATTCTCACATAACAGGCCCTAGAAAAGGATCATAGAAACATGAATAGTAGCCACAAGAAGTAGAGCTCACCAGATTTGAAGAATGAGAGGGTATGACAATCACCATTGGGACTAGGCATCGTGTAGCTCTATACAAAGCAATGCTAATAGATCAGAAATTCATGGTGAGGAGCAAGGTGATTAATGACGTAGAAGTTGGTGAGGGGTAGTTCCTGTTGGTTGGGCCTACAGGTCATGTTACGGGCATGGTATGCCTCTGGGCCTTAGGTTCATGTATTGAGAGTCAGTTGGGCCTTATTCCATGGGCCTATTTGTAATGTATGAGTTTCCCTTCAACCCTTAAAAGGGGGATTATCTATAATAAAAATAAAAAGAAGTCCTCAGGGCCATTCAGGCAAAGGTAACTGCAAGCCTCTATACATTAAGTCCCAAAGAACATACAAACTGAATTTCTATCAAAGAGAGTGTATATCCTAAATCAATGGAACCATGTACCATATTATAAAACAAAATAAAGGGTTAATTGAAAAATTTATAACTTTCATGAAACTAGAAACACTAAAGAATTAAACTATCTTTGACCTACTCTTAGGCCTCTCAAACCTAGATGATGTGTAACTCCGCGAGTTTTTTTTTGTGATTTTCATTTCACAAAATTCATTTTCGTTGATTTCTTCCATTTTAAATTACAGGAATTAAAACCTAGTATATACTTTACCCTAAGATAATATTTTTTTCACCCAACACTGATTTGTCTTGTGTTTCCTATAATAACAAGTTTCTATAAAAAATAATTTTATTGTTATAATTATATAAATGAGATAGTTATAACCTAGACATTAAAACTAATTATATGAATATTAATGACTAATATTTTAATAATATTAATAATATTTTTATATAAATAAAACCTATTGATAATAAAATATATAATATTGTTAATGTCTTTATATGTTTGAAAATTCTATTTTTTGAAATGATCTTTTTTCTATGTTCTTAAGTGAGTAATAATAAAATTAATTTTATACACTTTTTGAAATTAATTTTTATAAACCAATCATAATTTTTCTTATCAAAAATTTATAAATTTTTTAAAAATAAATTTTTGGATTTTTTTGAACAACATCATTTTTAGATGAGTAGTGAAAAATACTGAATTTTATTTCCAAACTTCTCTTTCATATAATTTAATTATATTATTAAATTATATTTTAAATATAGTTTGAAATTATGATGATATTATTTTTAAACCAATTTATATAATTTAAATAATTATAAAAATAATTCTGTAAAAATTGGATATCAAAACATTCTAGACTTTTAAATTTTTTTGTTAAAAAACACATTGTCGCAAAATGTCGGTGGGATAGATTAAAATTAATTATAGTTATTGGGAGAATTTTTTTCGTACAAAATGACTAAAACACAAAATTAAGGACAAAATTACTTATAAACTTGTCTAAAATCCATTAAATTCGAATATTTAGACCATATACTCCCTTGAATCATATTGGAATTATTGTTGGATCAACTTTTCATAGAAAAAACAAGGTTGGAAATCCCTTTTAAATGATTTAAATGAATGTAAGTCTTCCTCTTCTATAAAATAAACTCACCCCTCCCACTTATTAACACCCCTTAAGTAATTGTTTTCATAAAAAATTAAAATGAAATATCCACCAAATTTCCCTAACATAATCCTAGTAACTGCACTTTTGGTAGAAAGTTATCCAAGGAATCCCTTTGGTGCAAACGAAAAGGAGTTTCCCAAAAAAGTGTTAACATCCTTCCTCAAACCCTTTGGGTTTACTTTCATTCTCCACCCCTGAAACTATTTTTATTCCATGATTATATAATGGCCTCTATATACTATATATTTTGATAAGTTGTTATTCAAAGGGTTTGACCTAACTTTCACACACTTCCATTTAATGTGTAATGAATGTATTGTTCTTGTGTATGATGAACTATCACCTCATAAAACAATGTGGCTTGTTTTTTCTTTAATAACAATCATGGTAGAGATTATAATGGAAGACATGTTTTATATATATAAGGTATTTAGGATGGATTTCGTCTTCTTTTATCATTATATAACTCACACCTTCATCCATTTCATTTTGTAAAGAACAATAATTTTATTTGAGGAAGTGTACACTCAATACAAAAAGATATTTTTTTTAAAACGGTTTAATCCAACACTAGTAATTTCATAGTAGTTTCCAAAACTTCTGCATATTGCACTGTCACTAGTCATTTAGATGTGGTTTGTGTTATTTATGTCCATTTTCATTATGATTCATTTTATATAATTTAGCAGTGGTTTTATTTTAAATCAATAGAGGTTCAATAATTTCTATTTCTAATATAAATAAAATAAATTTATCTATAGAAATTAATTTAGTGGAGATTATGTTTAGAAGAATTTATTCATAACCACCATAAAATATATTCAATACTATATGATTAGTGTTAGTTAATAAAAATTACTTCTGAATTTGTTTTGTAATCTTAAAAAATATTTTATAAAATATAAACAAAACTAACATCATATAAACTAAAAAATAATTATATAATAACCCCATTAATAATAAATCACATAGCCACAGTCACATACATAGAACCACGATCAAAATAACCAATGTATGATCCTCCCCATACATAAATATGTACCTCGATTACAATACATACATATAAATCATGAACAAAATCAATCATTTCGAAATATACATCGATGTCATGAACCCTACTGCATCTACCTACCTCCACATCTCATAAACTGAAACTGAGCACATCATCTCATTAGATTTAACAAAAAAAAATTTCAAAAATTAAAACAACACATACTAATTACGAAATACACTATAATAATAGATAAATTTTTAACATACCATGGAAACTAAAAACATTCACAAAATAATTCTAAATAATTTCATGGATCTGAATAGTAAATCCACATCCTACAGTCGACAACAACCTCCTATAATGAAAATTAAAAAAAATAGAAAAATAAATGAGAAATAAAAAAATTAACTAAATATATGCAGAATAATGCACATATAATTTGTTATTTTTTACTAAAATAGAGTAAATGTTAACATAAAAATATATATATAATGGAAATAAAATTTTAAATAGAAACATACCAATTTAAGATAATATTCTACACTTGAAATACGAAAGGGAAAAGTAAATATTTGAATGTATTTTTTACGGAATGTGTGGTGTGTTTGAAATTTATTTAATAAAAAAAATTAAATATATTTATATTAGAGTATGAACTATAATTCATAAACAACAAAGAGGTGGCTCTCCCATGATTTCAAATCAATTTGATGTTGTTTTTAATGGATGTGATAGTTCTATGCATGTTTTTGAGTTTTAAAAAACTAAAAACTCATTTATGATCATAATAGGAAAATCATCATTCATAGTTATGTTTCATCAGTATTACATTTCAGAAAAAAAAATATTTAGTCGCTATCCCTTAATTTTAGGATAATACTACATCATTTTCTTAGTTATGATAGTTCCATGAACATTTTTGTGGATTAAAACACTTAAAACCTATTTAAATCTGTAACTGGTGAACCATCACTAATAATGATAAGTCATTTTTTGGTACATATCAAAATTAAATATATGTTTATTTTCCCTTTATTTTTGAAAATCCATCATTTTTCCAGGTTTTTCTCATTCGATGTACATTTTAGAGTTTTGAAACACTAAAAATTCATTTATCAAAATAAAGGGAAATTCATCACTCATAATGATGTTTCATTTGTACCTAAATATAAAATTAAAGAAACTTTCATTTTGCTTTGATTCTAGTACAATACGACATTGTTTCCATAGTTTTTACCCCAAATACATATTTTTAATGGTTTTTTAATTTCATAACAGTTTACCAAGTAAATACAATCACACCACACATTAGATTGATGTGTAATCTATGCATACACATAAAAATGGTAATACGGGATTCTCACTTAATTTCAAGAAAATAGGATTTGGTTTTCTTTGTTTTAAAACGTTCAAAAACATTTTTTTTATGAATAATAAAAAAAGTTTTACTTAAATAATGGTAAAAAAACCATTCAAAATTATGTATTTTCAATTCCTATAATTTGAAAATTATATATATATATATTCTTCCCCTAATTTTAGGAAAATCCAACATCATTTGTACGATTTTGACCGTTCCATACATGTTTGTTGTGATTTAAAACACTAAAAATAAATGTATGACCAAAATTGGAAAACCATAATTCATATTGAAGTTTTGTCTTACTACATTTAAAAATTAAATCTATAGTAGTTTTCCATCCGATTTCAAAACTACCAGACCTCATTTTCTTAGTCTGGACCATTCCATGCACAATTTTGTGTTTTAAAACACTAAAAACACATTTATATCCATAATGGGAAAACCATAACTTTAAATGATGTTCCGCTAGTTCCTACAATTCTAAATTAAATCCTCAATTTTCCCCCCAATTTCAGGACCATCCAAAATTAGTTCAGTGTTCCCCCCCACTTAAACTTACTTGTAATGGGTTTTTTTCCTTTCATTAGTGTTTTCCGCATAATTCTTATTTTACAGCACCTTTAATTTATGTGTTGTATGTATGTACACATCAATAATACTAAGGGGTTTCCATTTATTTCACGAATATTTGATATCATTTTCTAGGTTTTGACCATTTCACACATGTTTTCTTTTTTTAAAATCGTAAAACACATTTACGACCATAATAGGGAAGACATCAATCTGAATGATGTATAGTTGGTTCATATATACGTAATATTTTGATTATTAATTCTTCCAGTAATTTTTTTTCATTTATCATTATTCGTCAATATTTATTTTTATATTTCACTATTTTTATTTTATATATATATATTTTTGGTCCCATGTTTCTTATCACAGAATGTTTCTTGGTACATAATTATACCTATTATTTATGCATACTATAAATATATTATTTATTATATTGTACCTTGAATAAGATATTTTGTATGACATTTTTTGTTATGTGTAACCTAATACATATTCATAAGAGTTGAAAAATACCTTATGTGTTGATATTTTAAAAAGAGAAAATTATTTACATATTTCAGAAAATATTTAATGTATGAATACTTGTGAGATTATTATTTGTCAAAAACCTATCATTTGAATTTCTATTTTATATTTATTTTTTCAAATTTCTTATGTATTATATATTTATAATTATGGATAATTCAATGTTCATTTTAATTTATATAAAGGAGAATTTATTACTTAAGTTGGGTGAATTGGGATATTTTTTCAAAGTCATATATATTACATGTGAGTAATTTATTACACATATTGTTTTGAATATTATATGGTTGATATATGTCAACGTATAAGATTTTATACATTTATTTATTTTAAAAAATAAATATATTGTATATATTAGAAAGAGAAAACAGATATATATTTCTTATGTTCAGATGTTGTGTTTAGGGGAGGTATTCCATAAATAAAAAAATTACTTTTGAAGATAATTTTATGATTTTAAGGACAATTACCATTAATATTCTATTATTTGAATAAATGGATATCACATTATTGTTAATTAATATACAAGAGTTGTAATTATTTTTCAAAACAAACCTATATAAATTTCTGAGAATGTTTAAATTAGTAATTATTATGTCTTATATTAAAGAGAATATTTAGATTCCATTTTCTGAAAATAAAATTTGTTTAATGTATACTATTTCTAATTTATTTACATTCATATTTGGATTTGGAATTTACGACTGATATATTTCAGGAATGAATTACACCAATGATCAAGATGTTCTAAAGAATCATTATCCAACTATGAATTAGTCATCTTCAATGGAAAAAATATTTATTAATAGATATCAAGAAAACTCAGAAGTTAATAAATAAAATTAATATAAAATAAAATATTGAGATTAAAATCACCACTTTTATTTTTGAGAGAAATTTAATGTACTAATATTATTTAAATTGAGATCACTATACTATATATATTCAACATATAATGGTTTATATTTGATTTTATATATTTAAATATATTTTCCTTGTGAGTGTGCACTAATTTATTTATGATGTTCTAAAAAAATGTTCATTTTGGTTGTAATTATATAAATTTTCAAATTATGTAACTCAGTTATGAATCTATACTAAAATACATTTTTTTTAATATTTTATGCTTCTAATAGAATAAGAAGGACAAATATGGAGTTTGAATCCACTTTTACAGTTATATTCCATGTCTGTTATATTCATGGTTTAAAGAGTATTCATTTGATTTTTTTGTTATCTAAAATACTATGAAAATTATTTCTTCTATCATTTATTTTATACATAGTATTTTTATATTTTAAATTTGGTCAATTTAACCCCCCATTAATTTCATCAATCTAACATCTATAAAACTACATACTATAAAATCCATAATTAAAAATGGTTTCACATTTTTTTTATTATTAGTTACAATATTATATAACCTATTTAAAAATCACACAACTATATCATTATTAATTACATAAAATTTTTAAAATAGTTACACTTCACCTTATATTGAGACACAATAGGTCATCAGGTTTCGTTGACCTTCAATAATGATGGATAACTCATTGTTTTCCTTAAACACCTCAAATTTCATTTAATTTACTATTAAATAAAAACTATATTTTGATGAATCAAACAATTTACTATTATTTTCAATCTGAGTATTCTTATATATGATTACATTCGCCGAAAATTATTCAATTATATTTTACAAATTTGTATTAGTAGAATTATTTTTTATGAAATTCATTCATCCATCTTTTTTAGATTGATAAACTATCATCATATATCTAATATATATCTACTTGAACCCCCTACCATCATTGGAAATGAATTTTTTCTTATTATCACCAAGCCGAGACTATCTTATGGTGATATTTATTCTATTAAACTAAGTCAATCCATTAAATACAGATTCTAAATCTTAATAATATCTCACTTGAATACTCCATTGAAGAAAAACATTACTACCACTAACACATAAGGAAAAAAATTATTGACTTCCCATAGGAATATATAACAACTCATAATTCTTGTAGGTATAAATTAAATAATTTTTTTTGAATAATAAATATATTACATAAATAGGCTCCCAAATATCAAATTATTTTAGTTCGTTTAGAAATAAGAAAACATGAAAATAGTCCTTAAATGTAATAAATTGTCTCCCATTAGGTTTACCATGACTATAAACCTTTTATACACATCATAAATAACACATATACTCATAACCAAGGGGGAATGAATCTTAAAAAAGGGGTGAGCTCAAATTATTAATAAAAGAAAATATTGGGGATACGTATGCATAACATGAACATAATGGTATGAGAACATAAGTATCACATTTTTTTTATTATACTGTGAATAAAAAATATCATATTCATGAGTAATTTATTAATGATTGGGAGTTTATAAGTCCTGAATCATAATTCAATTAAGATAATAATCCATGAAATCATTACATAAGAAGAAAATATGTAATTTTAGAAGACAAATAAACATGTAAAGTGATTTAAATGGTAGAAAAGGATTGCTACCAAGGCCTAATTATGTGAATGGGTCACTCCAAAAAAAATTATTTTTATTTATGGTCCATTCCTAAGACAATCTTAGTGGAAAAAGTCTATTACTGAAACAAGTTCACACCTTATTCCATCGATGTCTATCTCATGAAATATAAATATTTACCCCATACATTGGAGAGATATATAGGTCCCACTCATCTCATAATTAAATTAGAAGAATGTGTTGCACAATATCATAAGAAATCATCATATAAAAATCCATGAATTGAAAGAAATGGGTATCATAGTCATTTCATCATATCTTAAACCATGGAAACGAGACAGGTTTCATAATCATTTCATCATATGACATCCCATGAAAATAAACAGGTTACATGAGCTTTTATAATGCAATTTCATTTGTAGGAGAAATTTTTTCACAAAAATAATATAAAAATCATAACCATTAATTTAAATAATAATAATGAGATTAATTTTTCATAACCCCATTAAGACAAAGGTAAAATCAACATATATCATCTTAGATAAAAAATAATTTGGGGAAATATTTTAAAAATAGTTCTTGAGGAGAATATAATTTATTCATCGATTTTTTTAAAAAAAACATAAAATACTTTTATAATACATTTTTTATAAATACCTAAAAATATTTGTAAAGGATTCCTTGAAAACGTTTTTAAAACATTTTTTATTGAAATTATCATTGAAAATTCACATATGAATTTTTGAATAACATTTAAAACACTTTTTAAACAAAAAACATTTGTGAAAAGAATTTTATTTTAAAATAACCTAGAAAACATATAATGGATGATTTAGAGTCCTTGAAATCATTTTTATTTAAAATAACATTTGAAAATATGTAATCAAATATTTAAATGTAATTTAAAACTCTTTTAAAATAAAAAAACATATTTAAAAACCATTTTCATTGAAAATAAACTTGAAAAATATAAATGAATATTTTAAAATCTTTTATGACACTTCTTGAACATAAAATAGTCTTGAAAACATCTTTCTCAAAAAAAAACATTGAATACATACAAAGGATTCTTCTAATAACATTAAATATAGTTCTTGAACATAAAACATTTTATAAAACGTTTTTATTTCGAAACAATATTAACAAATGACATTATAGAATATAATGAAAAAATTAATAACAAATTAATATTGTAAATATTAAAGTAAGTATTCAATAAAATATTGATTATGATAGAGAATATCTCTATACATTCCAAATACTCCTTTCTCTCCAAAAAAACATTATAAAAGTTACTGAAATAGAAAATCAAAATAAGATCCCTTTTTCAACGTCCATCTTTCTTAAAAGGTAAATCATTTGTAAAAATGTTTCAAACGATCATATTATAATAGTATAAATTTTTTTATATAATTTTTAGAAAACATGGTATTTAATTAAGAAAAATTTTTAAATGAAGAGAGAGATAGAGCTGTATTTTCTAATAAAAAGTTTCATAATTATCATAATTAACCAAGAGTAGAAAAACGATGTTGTTATGTGAATATTTTATTAATGAATATAGGAGATTAAAATTAATTATATTTAATAATACATTTATCATAAAATATTAACAAGGGAATCATAATCATAAATAATCTATATAATGATGAAATTGTAGAATTAAAATCATACAACTTCAATAACATTGAATCATAATCTAAATGACATAATGAAACTAAAGGAATATTAAAAATAAAAATAAAATAGGTATTTTCATGATACAACATGTCAAAGGTAACTATATTAACAATGTAAAATTATGTAAATGCATAACATAACATGTGTCGATATGAAAGAAAATTTATACAAAATTAACATACCAATATCATAACATTTGAAAAATAAACCACATTAAATATTGATCATCATATGGATAAGTAAATAGTGGTAAATATAAGGATAACAATCATATAATTCATTCATGGGTAGTATATACACCACCAAAAAATCTAATTTTGAATAAGTCATATGTCTCACAGAAATAAATGCATTACTATAAATTTCATCAGTACTTAAGTAACTTTTGAACCATGAAATTATAGAAAAAATAAAATAAATTTAAATGTTTATTATCAATAAGTAAGTAAAATTCATGATATTAAATTCATAGTAACATATATTCTCCACATAAATAAAACGAGTTCTAAATATTTCATATAACTTAATAAAATAAAAATTGAGATAAAATTACCTTAGATTAACTCATGAATCTTGTCATACTTGTTAAAAAAATCATGTGTAATAAATATAAATTTAGTATACCAGAATAATTAAACCATAATAAAATATATAATACCATAAAAAATTTACTTATGAAATTATATTACCCATTTATTTACAATCCCAGGTTAATGTTATGTTTTCGGTAATAACCGCTTGGTTTTTCATACATGGTTGAACTTGTTAAACTTTGTCATCTGACTTAGATCATGATTTACTTATTTCTGTAATGTAAAAAATTAAACTAATATAATATATATTCATTATATATGTATTTATAATAATATAAAATACTTAGAAATTGTAAATGAAATCTACCATCCATAGAGACGGTTGGTCATAAGTACACGTGAACATTGATTCAATTTTATTTTATTAATGAAAGAAATAAAATTAAATGGTATATATATATTATAATTACAGTATAATTAAGTTTTAAAAAATATCATATTTTGTATTTAAATCATCCTTCATACATATCATATGAATCCTGAACGAAACACATCGCTTTGAGGAGGCTATAGTGAACACGTCCACAATTGATGTTATTTTATTCCCAAAAAATGGAATCCCTATAATTATGTGAGATATAAATATTATAAAAAATAATAATTAATATCATAAATATCATATATAATATTATTTTCATCATTATTACTAAACATGATAGGGTATAATGTATGAAATAATGATATCGATTCACAAGGTGGTAGTCCTCCGCACACAAGAAAAGTGATTGCATATCCCATTTGATTGAAGTGTGTGTAAGAGTAGCTTCAAAACATGACATAAATATTTATTTATAATTTTAATATAATAATTTTATTATATAATCATGTAATTGGAATGATTAAATGGGTGGATAAAGAATTACAACAAAAGTACAGGTTGAAGAATGTTACATCATCTTCGAGTAAGTCTTTATGATTTTCACAAAATAAATTAATCTCATTCAATAATATTAATGTGAGTGTTATATAATGAGATTAGTTATGTTTGGAGCTCCTATTTTTAGGGTTTTATGGTCTAAAATTCTTTATTGGTGTGAAGAAGATAGGGGTTGTGGTCCCTTTCATAGTGGATGAGGTGTGAAATTCTTGTAAATATAAAAAGGTAAACATTATTAAGAGGTGTCCCTTTAATAATTTGCCTAAAATAAAGGCTTTTTTTTGATAAAAATGTTTACATTGTTTATATATGTACATTAAATGGGATTTGGACATGTTTCTATGTCATTTGGACCATTAAGATAAATGTTTAACCACAAGTAAACTTTTTTTTACCTTAATCATTGTAATTAATTTTTATTACAATCACTAAGAGTTTAGGTAAAAAAATATATGAACATAATGTATATTATAAAGTATAACTATTAAAAATATAGAATAAACTTTTCCAAATTCTAAACACATAAGTGATAGAAATTATTTTATAATAATCCCTAAAATGGGACAAAACAATAGGTTGTTAAAGTAAAAATTTACAAAAGAAAGAAATGTTTTTATATTCAATTTCAAGGTGAAATTAATTATAATTGAATAAATTGGATGAATATTTGTATTATTGATCTAAATATACTTTAAAAACAATTTTAAATGTTATATAACTATACAAATAAATTAGATGAAAATGCAGTTTCAATTAAAATTTTTCAATTTTCAATATTCATCAAAAAATTAAACTTCACAGAAAAATTCCAACTAATAAACTTAAAATAATTTTTTCATTATTTTTTAAAAAAATAATCATATATTTCTAAATATATATTATATAATTTTCTTAAATTATATTTCAAAGAATACTTCTATAAAAAAGAAATTAATATCGCCTATTATAATAATAGAGCGTTATACACCTAACACTGGACTTGTTCTTATTTTTTGGATATAAAATTATTGGTTGAATTTAAAATATAAAATATTCAAATTTATAAAATATAAATTTAATAAATTTATTTATTTAAGAGTAACTAATTAATTTTAATCTTTTAAAACACCATAATGGGTGTAAAAATAGTTTTTCGTAAACTCACATTCTTTATATTCAAATGAATTATATTTTTATTTATATTTTATTGATAACCAAAGAATTAATTTTACAAACATGTTTAAACCATATTTTCCTAATTTATATAATATATTCATCTAATCTATTCAAATGTATATGTGAAAACTATGAAAATATTTTAATAATGTTATTATAGTTCGGTAAAACTCAATCATGCATATAATGAAAGAAATCGATGTAACATGGAATTTTTGGTAAAAAATAAAAAATTGGTGGTTCATGTAATGAAAGATAATATATGTGTTTCATAAAGTGTAATTTTGTCTTTCTGTTATGCATTAATAAACTATAACTTGGTGCAGGGTTAAAAGTGAACAATCAATGAAATTTAATTTTTTAGAAAAAAAATTATTTCATAAAAACCTGGGGTGTTACAAAAATATATTAGTATACATCACCTTAGAGTAATAATACTTCTATAAAGGCATAGTATTTATTAAGTTTTTACAAGTCTATAACCTTGTATCACTTCTCTTTCGGGTTCTATCTTTTACATATATTATGTAGGTCCGAAAATCCTTCCTGTAATATCTGCTATATGAAATGATATTTTTAGTTGATGTGTTTTATATTCATGTGCATCACTAGATTCATGGTCAAGTGAATTAAAATATTATTATCACATAAAAAATAACATTTCTTACACTTCTGAGATCCTTTTATAAACACCTTAACCATATTAGTTATTTTCCTTTTTTTGTTGTGACTACATACAGTGATTTCCTTATGGAAAGTGGTTTAATATACAATAGTCCTAGAAAATATATATATATATATATATATATATATTCTTATTGTAATCTGACATTATGTAAAATAATTCCACATGTTTGTGTCACCCCCAAAATATATGCCTATATACCCCTTAAACAGGTCCATGCATATGAATCCTAATATTTTATCTTGTGATCATTTCAAATACTAGGGAATCTACATCATATCCTCATATATTTCTTTATCTCGTATACTATATGAATTAGATGAAGACTCAAATGAAAAAATTAAGGGTTATACTTTTATGTACTGTAAAATAATTAAATCCCCAAACATTGATGGAATTGGATATTTTTCCACATATTTGACCTCATATTACATTTCATGTCATTTTCAATTACATAGTTTAAACCTATAACCAGTTATATTTAAACTATATTCAATTTATTCATATGGAATATCTAATTTAAATTATTGATATACATCAATTTAGAGAATACTAAAATTCTAGGATTCCATTAAAACTCCATTTTATTTACAAAAAAATTATTGGATAATCATTATGAAAAAATAAATTTTCATCTCTTGAATACATGAAATGTCTAGACCAATAAAGTGTATGACATAAAAAACATGTGTAGGATGGTAAAATTACCATAATTAAATTCCTTTAATTAGAAACAATAATTCATGTTTCTCTAAATGAATATTTTCTCTTCCAAGAAATAACTGATCATCTAGTTCCACAACCATGTTTCATACTTTAAGTCGATCATTGTTCTATTTCTATTACACACCATTTAACTTTTCCCATTATGAAAGACACCTTATATTAGCTTTATGTAATTCCATTTCTATAAATCACAATTAATAAATATAGTCTTTAAATATCTATATATTATATGAAAATTTCAAAATAATGCCTAAAAATTCCACCATATGGATGGTACAATGATTAAATAATGAAGAGAAAATTTGAAAGATATTAACTCCTAATTATTTCTCAAAATATTTCACAAACAAAGATGACATATACTGGTTCCTCATATTATCTTCTTCATTGAAATAGATGAGCTACTTAGAATAAAACATTTCCTTCCTATATTGTAATACTATTTGTCCCCATGTTCCATTTTGATCCAATGAGTCCATCTTGCCATCCATAACTAACAACCAATTTACATAATCACTAATACTAGCTACTTAATTTATTATCACAATATCAACTCTATTTTAAACAAAAAAATCCATTAAAATGTATTTTGATTCACTGAACTATTCATACAAAACAAGTATATCTTCATAACATTGTATGTTGATGTTATCATTCTAGAATAAAAAATTATAAAAAAATTCATTTATATCTCTTCCATGAGCTTCCATAATTTCCTATAACTATATTATATAATTTAATACCCTCATTAGATCCTAAAATATTTTGATGTTGACTAAGTGTAATAGAATAACTTGTTGGAATAATAATGTTGTTCCAGCATATTCCTTGTACTTTAGGTTTTTAAGATCTAAAAAAAACCATACCCTTCATATGAACTTTTTTTAAAAAATTCATTAGTTTTTATACCATTCTTATGTATTCATAGGTAATTTTAAATAATTATGGTTTCAAGATGATTTTTGAGGAAATATTCCTAGGCCTGGAAAATTAAATACACAAAGGTTTTGGATTCCCTATTAAATTGACTACATTGACCCATCACCTACGTCAATTGCCTATATATAGAAATCAATTACATAAAATAATTTATATCATTGAATTACATACATGGTAATTATATACTCTTACAATATCACCAACATGATTAATTTCTAATGTTATCAAATAGATATTTAAAATAGTTACAAGGAGTAGTCGGTTATGTGAATCACCAACATGAAGAAAACAATTACCTGAAGAAATTAAATTTTTCATTTGAATCGGCTTTGTTGTTTTAATTAGGTATGTCATTTTTGGATATATGAGTAAAATTCATTAATGATTCATTTTGTCTATGTGATGAAAATCTACTACATGGATTTTATTATGCAAACTGGCTAAGTCATCTTGTAAGATGGTATCTATAACATTTGAAGAAATCGAGTGAGACTTTAAGGATTCTGTACAATGCATATTTTTTCTACAACCGCTTTAATGAAAAATATCTTATAATAACATCCAATTACTGAGAAATAATACTTGTAAAATGAAATATTATTTGGTTCTACAATTTCCTAGGTATTAATGATAAAAAGGATGTGTCACGAATCCATGAATAAGTGGATCCTACTAAGTGCACTTAAATAGAAGAGGTGCATGAATTTAAAAATAAGAGTGTGATATTTTAATAGATTTGAACAATAATTTATATTTATTTATTTCTAAAAACACTATAAAAGTCGATAAAAAGTTTATGTACAAAAACTAGCGAGAAGAAGTATCATTATTGTTAACAGTGCTTATTGAAAATTATAACTATGTTCCAAAGACTCTCCTTGATCTTCTTATCCTTAACATCATCTCTCTTGCAGATCATTTTTTAAGTCATTTATATGTTATAATAATGATCTGAACATTGTACACATTATGTGTAATATAAATTATTTAAAATGTTCCATTAAAACCGTCTTTTGAATTCTATATACTGTAATTCCTTTCTAGAACATGGTTAAAGGATCATGTTCTTGTAACACGTTTAGAATACTTCCAGTAAATAATTATGTTCATAAAAAAAAACTACCATTACCAAGAAGAAGGATAGTTATGATTATAATCAACACACTCACAGAGAAGAGTGTTTGTGGAGAGGACTAGGGGACTTCAATTCCCAAAACCATGAAAAATATTATTGTCTCATTTTCCTCTATCTAGTTTTATTTTTCATTGTATTATTTATTAAAAAATGGAACAAAATTTTGTCAAAAACTAATGTGGGCGGTTTTTCGATATGAATAAAAGTTTAAATATCTCAAGGCGCCCCTTTTTAGACTTCAATTAGTGAGTCACCGAATAAATATTGTATCATATTTTTTGATTCTTGACTTCTCATTAGTAAAATAATGAAATCTAAAGATCTCATTAATAAACACTGATATGAGTAAAAATAGAGACGAGGAGACTATATTGAGAGAACCTTGTTTTAATGAGGAGAATTATAGATGCTAGATGTAAAGAGTGTTCATATTTATATAAAACTATGGTATGATGGTTTATCTCAAAGCTGTGAATACTTATGAAATTACTAAGACATATAAATCAACATTTGATGAGAAAAATGTATCACGATTTGATCACAATTTAAACGTTATGATTTATAGAATTTATGGATTCGATCTATATGAGTTCAACGTAGTTTCTCAATATCACCAACCTAGGAAAAATGGACTATAATTTCAGCTTCTTGCTAGTGAAAAATGATGTAAGGGATCTAATGTATAATAATTCCATAATAATGTTTGAAATTTTTAGATTTAAAGATGGTGAAATTATCACACAATTGAATGGAAGACTTAAAGAAATTTTAAATTTTTTTGATACATTAGGGACACCTATTATAAAATCATATTAATAATTTAATGTTATCATAATATTAACACTAATGTGGAGTGTTATTTCAACTACATTAAAAATACAATAGAGGTTAAAAGATTCAAAATAAATTAACATATTAAAACAATGACAATCTATGAGGTAGATATGGAAGATAATACATTAGAACATAGTTTATCTTAGAAGGAGAACACTACTGAAAAATTCTCGAAATCAAAGGATGCAAATAAGTGAAATAAGTTTATATAGTCACGTCATCTAATGAAAATTCCTCATGTAGTTCTTTATCCAAAATATCACTTTTTCACTTTGCTGTAAAATTTAATAATTTCTAAAAAATACATGAGGTTTTAAGAATACTCACATCAAATATATGATGTATGATGGAAATAATAAGTAATAAATATGTTACGAGTTAAAGAATATTGTAAATATCAATCATGATGGTCTGCTGCTTCATGAAAAAAAGGCATAAAAAAATTAGTAAAACAATTTTCTAGAGTTAAATAAGAAACCATACAGGAATTATGGAGTGATTCAGATTATTTTAGTGATTTTTCATTATTAGAATAAAAATCTATGATTTATAATCTGAATTCAAGTAAATATTTTATTGAACATACTGATGAGGTATATTCTTACTATTATATTGATCATGGAACTAATTTAGATAATGGAAATTAAAAATTTTACGAATGGAATGAAAATTTTTTCACGTTAGAATCTAACTATGAATCTATAAAAATAAAAAAACAAATAAAAAAATTGTATGAGTTTATTTTAAATGATAAAATAACAAAAAAAATTACTTTAAAAAACAATCAAGAAAATCTTCATCATTTTGTGGAGAATATGAAAATAAAATTTAAATTTATTGAAAAGAACTTCATAAAATTAACAATTCTACAACAATATTAAATAATGAAAAAATAATTTAAAAAATATATTTTTAATAATATTACTCATAATATTATATATATAATCGGAATTCAAGGTGAAATCACCACATTTAAAGGAACTATGTTGTACATCGCTCTGAGAATAAAAATATTTCAAATATTACTTGTTTTCACAATGGTGATCCAGGAAACATTGAAAATATTTATAATTTAGGATACCCACAGTTTTGTTGAGTTACAAATTACTTTTTTATTAAAAAAAGACAACGATCAATGCAGAAAGTTTCTCACAGAACAAAAAACATTGGTTCCTACATTCATAGTTTCCTCCATTCCTTTATGCGTGAAAATATGAGTACGAAAACTATTTATTGTTTTATTTTTCTTTTTAGGTGTAATGATCTTATAGAACCAATGAAATATGTTATATTAAAAGATAATGATCAAGGAATGTGATAGAAAATTTTCCTATTTTTCACTCCTTATCAAAGAGAAAATTATATCATGTTACTTTTACTGACAATTCTAAAGGAAAAACTTTGGGATTCGGGGTTTTTGGAAACCTAAAATATATCCTTATCAAAAAAATCTCTATGTTTATGGTTTAAATAATAATATGATAAGAATATCTAAAAATTTTTATGAAGGTTTTTTTTCTTCAAAAAAAATAATGTTCTATTTTTAATGTTAAAATTCTGAAGCATCATCTACCACAAATGAAATATATCTAAACACTATATCAAAATTCATTGATTCAAAAAAAACATAATTTTTAAATTATAAAACCAATGATTCATAGATATGGTACAAAATATTGGGATACTATAATGTTAATTACATAATGAAATTTTCTAAAAGGAAATTAATTTGCGATATTCTTATTCTCAAATTGAATAAATAAAGATATGTGATGAATGGTAAATGGGAACGTAAAAGAATCCAAATTTTAAGAAAATTAATGATGTTCTTTATTTAGACCCCCAGAACATTTCATATGGATTTGGTTTGCCCATATAGATTTTCATTCCTACGAGTAAAATATTTTATTTATGCTTTAATCAATGAGTTCTCTATATTTACCTTCATTTTCTTTTTATGTGTTAAAGGTGACACTTTTTATGTTTTATTATGTTTTCAAAATGGGTTCAAAAATATAATGATGGAAATATTATTTCAAAAGTTACCATGGAGTAGAATTTAAAACCCAGGGTTCAATAACTATTGTTCAGAACGTGCAATGAAGCATATTTTTCTACCCCCAAGAGTCCTCTACAAAATTATTTTATTTAAAGGAAGAATAAGACTCTATAAGAAATTTATAAAACAATGTCTTGTGAATATAAAAATCCTACACATTTTGGGGATGAAGCAATGTATATAGTATGTAATGTCATAAATATAGTTCTAGTTTCACCTATTTTATCGAAAACACCCCATGATATATGTAATAATACAAATAAAAATGATAGATTCATTATTATTATTGGATGTATGGTTTTTATTCTAAATACTATGGATAATATTGTATGTTTGATCTAAAAGCTGATGAAGAAATATTCCAATTATATTATAATAGTATTAAATAATATATATTTTCCAATAAATGGTCAATGATTTTTGAAGAAAAAAATCCTGATAAAGTTGAAAAAATTGATCCTTTTGATTCTAATGTAATTTAGCTAGAATAACTAAGTGATTGTTCTGAAAACATGTGATCAGAAACACTTTTTGAATAAAGAAGGGATGATGAGTTGGAATTGATTCCAGAACTAGATCCTCAAAGGTTGGATTCCAGAGGACATTAAATTGTGATGACTATAATACATAGAACTATTAATACCTATACTTTATAAAATGTTATATGATATTTATATGGAGAAATTATTACTAAAAGGGGTGTTGGAAAACATGTTTAGTTTTCTTATTTTTATTTAGTTACAACCTTAAATTTATAGAAGAATAATTAGTAGAAGAAGTAGGGAATGTGTGAATAAAATATGAATATAAATAGTCCAAGATGAACAAGGTATGATAATTTATTCTTAGATTGTCTAAATATATTATTATAGTAAGAAAATGGGTGATTATGAATAAGAAGTATGGCTATAGTTTGATAATTAATAATATGGCTAGACTAGAGGTAAAGGGTATAATCAAAAATAAGTTGTAGAATATGATGAGATTATTTCCCTTGTATCTAGATTATATGAAATTGTTATGTTTCAAACCTATACATCATTTATGAATTTTAAATTATATGAATGTATAAATTTTTTTTACAAATGGTTGTCTAATAGAATAATTTTATATTGAAAACCAAATTGGTTTTGAAAATTATCAATCTCCAAATTTAGTTTTTAATCTTACCAAGAATTTTACAGAATAAAAAATGAGCATAAATATAGGTGTGAATTCATATGTTCTTTTATTTATCAAATGGGTAATTAAAGGGATAGAAAAATCGTTTATTTTTTAAGAACAATTAATATTAATTTATTTTTTTTATGCATGTATATGTTGATGATGTAAATTTCAGTTCTAAAAATAAATCATTTTGGGATGAATTTTGAAAACTCAATAAAAATGAATTTGAAATGAGCATGATTGCAATGTTAAATTATTTCTATAGTTTTAATATTTATCAAAATGTCATTGGGAATGTGCTAAATCAGTGAATATACATACTAGACACTCATAAAACATTTAGTCTCAAAAGTAATTAATTTCTTACTACTCCTTTCATTTATAATGGAAAATATAACTTGGATGATGTATATGAACAAGTTAAAAACAAGATCTATATATGAATGTAGTGGATATTATTGTAATTTTTAGGTATTATACCATGTATTTTGTTTGCAGAATGTCTTTTTGCTTGATTTCAATCTAATTATAAATAATATAATTTAACATATTCTATGATAATTCTAATATTTTTAAAAGGAAAAAGTCATCATTTATTTTTTTCAAAAACATAAGACCTTATTTTAATGTCTTTCTCAGATACAAACTATTTTTGTTATACACTAGGTATGTAAAGTGTATCAGAAAACATTCATTTTCTACGTAATTCGATGGTATCCTCGTCTAGTATGAATACATAATTTATTGATCTATATACTACTAAATCAAAATATATTTCTCATGGTAGTAGTTGTGCACATGTTTTACGTATGAAACACACCATAGTGTACATTGTATTCAATTATAATCAATTATTATTTAAATATAATAAAACTAGTTCTATCAAAATTTCTATGAATCTAATAAATCATTCAAGAATAATGAAAATATATATAAAACCTCATTTCTTATGTTATCATTCAATGAAAAGTGATAAAACTATTGACATTATCCCCCACAAAGAATTAGTTGACATAAATTTTCATTAAACCCCTTTCATGTGAGCAGTTTGGTTTTCTAAAAAGAATATTTGTTTCTTCATTTTCAAATTAAATTATTTCATTTTATTTATTCTAATTTAAATCAATTTATTCTCTTTGTTGTTATTAAAATTAAAAATTTAGTGTTTTGATATATTATTTAGTTCAGTGCTATTTAAAAATTACCCTTATAATTATTTATTGATTAATTTAATTTATATCAAAATTAATTTTTCATCCCAAATTTTCTTTATTATTTGGTTATCAGTAAGAAGTAACCATAAAGAAAAAATAGGTATGTAGGTAAATTGGGATTCATACACACGACCAAATATAAAATTGGCCCACAACCATTTTACAATAAAATACACATCCTCCCTTTGAAGTAAATCCATTGTCTATAAAATCTCTATCCCTACTCGATCATCAACTAACCTTTTAGAAATTTTAAAATTGAATTGTATTGATGATAGAGGTCCATGTTCATAAATAAAATATAAAGTGTGTGGGATATGATTTCTTGAACGAAAAGCTATAGATATAGACGGGATGTGCCCAACTAAAATGTAACATCCCAAGTAAGTAATGAATAATAGATATTTTTTTCTTTGTCTATTAATGAATTAGATAGTGTTTTAAAGGCTTAAAATGGGAATAAATCTAATCATAAGCATGGAAGACACTAATATTTTTAAAAGATTTTTTTACTGCCCTTTGATGGTAAAACATTTTTAAATCTATCTTTTAACAATTTTATAAGCTATATTTGTCAAAATAAACTTATTCGTTATGATTGGGACATTGAAATTTACTTTGGATAAATTTCTGTTATTTTTCTGATAATGTTCTTTTTTTAATGAATAGTGAAACATGTTGTATTTTAATTCAAAACATGTTTTTAATCTAATTTTTTTATATTATTATATTATCTTTTTAATTGGTTTTGAAGTGAAATTATAATATATTTTTACCATTTAATCCAATTGTGGTCATTGGAATTAATTTCACTTTGAAATTGGACTTAAAATAGTGACAATCTTTTGATACTTATTGTTTCATAAAAACACGCTATTTGCACTGACAGCCGGAATTAAATATTAAATTAATTAATGTAACATATATGTTTTGAATTTTTTAAAATAGAAATCATTTTTGAATTCAGAATATCAAATATAGCTTAGGGTGGAGTTTTGGTATTTTTCTGAAAAACTTCAATTTTTGATGAATAGTGAAACCACTAAATGGTACTTAAAAAATAGATTTTTCGTTTAAATGAAATTTTACCACCTCTATGTTTAGAATTTCAAAAATCCGACATATATGGTTGTCATTAAAAAGTAAAATGTGGTTCAATGGGATTAAAATAATTTTTTGGTGAATAGTAACTTTTAAGTTTTTAATCGCAATTAGAGATATTTAGTGTAATTTAAGGTAAGAATAATGTTTTAATAATATCAAATGAACTTGACACATGTCCTAACCTTATTGGATGTGTCATGTCCGACCAAGATAATCCATGGGTCATCTTGGGGACCCCATGGAGCCACTTTGGATGGAAAATGACATTAATATCTTTTTATTAAATGTAAAATTAAAAATGACACAATCATGAGTTGTTTTACTAAAACAATATTTAAATGGGGTTATAAAAGTCATATTTTTTACTATAAATAGTCATTGTAAAGATAAAAATATTTACTACATCATAGTATTTCTTTTATAATTTTTTGACATTAAATAAATTAAATTATTTATGACACCATGATGATGCAGCAATTACCACATTATTTAACGATTTAAATAAAATGAAAATATAATCTAAAATATAAGACCTACACTTGTAAAAATACCTATTGTATGGGTGGATTTCGAACCCTTATCACCGTATCCTCGAAATTTATAATTTTGGGACCTTTTTTATCCGAACATCATTTTATAACAAAGTATGTTTTCTTAACTTTCCAAGAGTGCTCATCCTCTCCTCTTATAAAAGGCCCCCACCTCTACCACCTTACCCACAATTCCAAAGCCTTTGGCTCAGAGAAACCCTGCCCATTTTGTCTCTCCACATCCCTCTCTAACTTTTAGAAGCCTCACTCTGGGCAGATGTCTTCCCAAGGAAGCTTTTGAGCTCAAATCAAAAAGAGTTACCCGTTTTAAAGGTAGTGTTTTCTCTTAGGTTCTTATGTTTTATTTTTCTTCTATAACCCTATAAAATCTTTTTAATCCTATCTTTTGTAACAACACCAGTATCTTCAATACACTAGGATGTTGTTATAAGAAGGATTATAGCTACACAGACACACACCTACATCTAATGGTTAAAGAACATACTGTTTCTGTGGATGGCGAATTTCTGCCCCACGAAACAATGATTGTTCAACACTCATATAACACCTTCAAAGGTGGACATTAAGATGTCACTATATTTTTATAATATATATAATATGTTTATGTTTTACTTAAGCTTCTGTATTTTTCATTTATGGCATACCTTTATGGTTACCATTATGGGTAAACGTGATATCTTCATTTTAGGAAGTGCGGACTACCGCCCCCTCAAAGTGATTTGATTCGTTAACACCATAAGTGGTACGCATAAAGGATAAATTTAATGATATTATATATGATATTATAATTGAATTATGAGATACCTTTATATCATTATGATTTCACTCCATTAAGAAAGAAATAGGAATGAAAGTAGCGTTCATGCGTACGTACAGCTTACCGTCTCCATGAACGGTGCATTTCATTTCTTACCTCTAAATATTATGTAATATTATAAATTCATGTATATACTGGATATATATGATATATATGATATATACATCTTTATTATAACTCAAGATATAATGGATACATGAACAAATTGTAATTTTAAAGATTTTATTTCTGACTCAAGTACCAATGATCGTTAAACCGACAGTTATTAACTTAAATAATTACATAGTGTTCATGACATGGTAATAAGTGATATAAAAGGAATAATGAACTTTAAAAAGGTTCTTAAGCAATTATAAATTAACTCAAGTTTATTATTCAGGAGGTAAAAGAACGATCAAGTCAAGTCGGACCTGAGGTAAGGGAATTCGTCTCAATCTCCATTCATTGAGGCATATTTTGGTTTATACACAAATTTCGTTTATATGGTGTATAAACCCCTTTGACATTTACATTTATCCAAAAGGAATATTTTTTATACGAATAATTTTACTAAACGAAAAAAGGAATGTTTTTGTCATACGTATGCGGCGACAATGACTTCTCCGCTGACGTGACCATTATTTGAGTTTCCATGAGTTATTGGATATGTTTTTGGTTGTTTTCATTGATGATATTTTGGTGTTTTCTAAAATTAAAGAAGAGCATGAAAGACATTTAAGGTTTATTTTTCAAACCTTGAATGAAAATAAATTGTATGGAAAATTCAGAAAGTGTGAGTTTTGGTTGCAAAAAATTTCCTTCCTTGGTCACATTGTTTCTAAAGATGGGATAACTACTGATCCTGCCAAAACAAAGGTTGTGGAATAATGGCCAAGACCCACAAATGTAACTGATATTCGTAGCTTCCTTGGTTTGGTATGCTATTATCGAAGGATTGTTATAAATTTTTCCCAGTTATCTAGTCCAATGACTAAGCTAACTCGGAAGGGTGTTAAGTTTATCTGGACAAAAGAATGTAATGATTGTTTTCAGGAGTTGAAAAGAATATTGGTGAATGCTCCAGTTTCGGCACTACCTTCACGGAATGGTGAGTTTTTTATCTACAGTGATGCTTCATTGAAAGGACTTGGTTGTTTCCTAATGCAGAATGATCAGTTAATTGCTTATTTTTAACGTCAGGTGAAAACTCATGAGGTAAATTATCCTACACATGATTTGGAATTAGCTATTGTTTTTTACGCATTAAAATTTTGGAGGCATCATTTGTATGGAGTAAAGTGTGAAATATATACTGATAAAAAATGTTTAAAGTATATATTCACTCAAAATGAATTTAACATGAGACAGAGGAGATGGCTGGAATTAATCAAGGATTATGATTGTACAATTCATTACGATTTAGTAAAAGAAAATAAAGTGGCCGATGCTTTGAGTCAAAAAAGTAATGCTTCATTAACAATGTTGTGTTTGGAACGTGATAATTTGTTTAAGGATTTGATGAACTTTGGTATAGAAGTTTATGGTGCAAGATTTCCTTCTATTTTGTTTCAGGTATCAGTGAAATCTTATCTATCAGACAGAATCAAGCAAGTACAGAAGCAAGACAGTGAGTTGCAGAAAAAGGTAGTGCTGGTTTAGAAAGGTAAGTTGCCTGAATTAAACATTGATAATGATTTTGTTTTGAGATTTGGGAAGGGATTGTGTGTGCCTTGTGATTCACAGTTGAAGAGAGAGTTGTTATGTGAAGCTCATAGTTCACTTTTTTCAATTCATCCTGGAAGTACTAAGATGTACAAAGATCTACAGGAGTATTACTGGTGGGAAGGAATGAAAAGGGATATTGCTGATTTTACAGTGAAGTGTTTGACTTGTCAATAGGTTAAAGCAGAGTGGCATTTACCGAAAGGGATGTTTCAGCCTTTACCAGTGCCATAGTGGAAATGGGAAAATATATCCATGGACTTTGTTGTGGGATCTCCAAAGACACCTCGAGGTAATAATTCAATCTGGGTTATTATTGATCGCTTGACTAAATCTTCTAATTTCCTTGATATACGAGATATGTTTTCCCTAGATCAACTTTCCCGTTTGTATCATAAAGATATAGTCAGGTTACACGGAGTTCCTCTCTCCATTGTATCTTACCGTGATCCCAGATTTATTTATATCTTTTGGAAAGGCCTTAAGAAGTCGTTGGGTACTGAATTAAATTTTAGTACAACTTTTCATCCTCAGTCAGATGGGCAGTCAGAATGAACAATTTAGACATTGGAGGATATTCTATGTGCTTGTTCGATGGATTATCAGGGAAGTTGGGACAAAAATATTTTTTTGGTTGAATTTTCATATAATAATAGTTTACATTCAAGTATACAGATGGCACCATTTGAGGTGCTATATGGGAAATGGTGTCGAACCCCAGCTTTCTAGAATGAAGTGGGTGAATGAAAGTTGATGGGACAAGAATTGGTAGAAGAGTTGGCAGAAAAAGATCAGCTGATACAGAAACACTTGGGAACAACTCAGAGCAGGTAGAAGAGTTATGCGGACAATAGGAGGAAGGATCTCTCTTTTGAGGTAGGTGATCATGTTTTTCTCAAAATATCACAATGGAAAAGTGTGATGCGATTTGGTAAGAAAGGAAAGTTAATCCCAAGGTTCATTAGACCATATGAAATTCTTGGAGGGAGTTGGATCAGTTGTTTACCGAGTGGCTTTACCTCTGAGTTTATCTCAGGTACACAATGTTTTTCATGTTTCAATGTTAAGGAAGTACATGCCAGATCCATCTCATGTTTTGAGTCCAGAGGTAGTTTAGCTGGAAGATAACCTATCTTATGAGGAACAACCTGTCCAGATTCTTGACCATAGGGAGCAAGTGTTATAGAATAGGGTGATTCATCAGTTAAAGGTTTTGTGGAAAAACCACATGATTGAAGAGGCAACATGGGAATCTGAAAATGCAATGAGGGCTAAATACCCCCACTTATTCGATAAGTAAATAAATTGCGGGGACGCAATTTTCAAAAGGGGGGAAGGATGTAACATCTCAAGTAAGTAATGATTAATAGATAATTTTATCTATGTCTATTAATGAATTATATACTGTTTTAGAAGATTAAAATGAGAATAAATCCAATCTTAATCATGGAATACACTAATATTTTTAAAAGATTTTTTTACCGCCTTTTGATGGCAAACCATTTTTAAATCTATCTTTTGACAATTTTATAAGTTATATTTGTCAAAATAAACTTATTCTTTTTGATTGGGAAATTGAAATTTACTTTGGATAAATTTCTGGTATTTTTCTGATAATGTTCTTTTTTTAATGAATAGTGAAAAATGTTGTATTTTAATTCAAAACCTATTTTTAATATAATTTGTTTATATGATTATATTATCTTTTTAATAGGTTTTAAAGTGAAATTAAACTAGTGTCAATCATTTGATACTTACTGTTTCATAAAAACACGCTATTTGCTCTGAAAGTGGGACTTAATTAATAAATTAATTAATGTAACTTATATGTTTTTAATTTTGTTAAATAGAAATAATTTTTGAATTCGGAATATCAAATATAGCGTAGGGTGAAGTATTGGTATTTTTCTGAAAAACTTCTATTTTTGATGAATAGTGAAACCACTAAGTGGTACTTAAAAAACTGATTTTTCATTTAAATGAAATTTTACCACCTCTCCGTTTTGAATTTCAAAAATCTGACATACATGGTTGTCATTAAGAAGTAAAATGTGGTTCAATGGGATGAAAATAATTTTTTGGTGAATAGTAAATTTTATGTTTTTAATCGCGATTAGAGGTAATTAGTGTAATTTAAAGTAAGAATAATGTTTCAATAATATCAAATGAACTTCACACATGTCCTACCCTTATTGGATACGACATGGCCGACCATGAAAATCCATGGGTAAACTTGGGGACCCCATGGAGCCACTTTGGATGGAAAATGACATTAATATGTTTTTATTTAATGTAAAAAATAAAAATGACACAAACATGAGTTGTTTTACTAAAACAATTTTTAAATGGTGTTATAAAAGTTAGATTTTTTACAATAAATAGTCATTGGTAAGATAAAAAGTTTTAATACATCATAGTATTTTGTTTATAATTTTTCGACATTAAATAAATTAGATTATTTATGACACCATAATGATGCAGCGATTACCACATTATTTAACGATTTAAATAAAATGAAAATATAATGTAAAATATAAGATCTAAACTTGTCAAAAACATATTGGATGGGTGGATTTCGAACCCTTATCACCTTATCCTAGATATTTATAATTTTGGGACCATTTGTATCCGAAAAACATTTTATAACGAAGTATCTTTTCTTAACTTTCCAAGAGTGACCCTCCTCTCCTCTTATAAAAGGCCCCCACCTCTACCACCTTACCCACACTTCCATAGACTTTGGCTCGTCCAACCCCTGCCAATGTTTTCTCTCCACATCCCTCTCTAACAATTATAAGACTCTCTTTGGGCAGAAGTCTTCCCAAGGAAGCCTTTGATCTCAAATCAAAAAGAGTTACCCGTTTTAATGGTAGTGTTTTCTCTTGTGTTCTTCTGTTTTATTTTGATTCTCCAACCCTCTAAACTCTTTTTATTACTTTATTTTGTAACAAAAAAAGTATATTAAATATACTAGGATGTTGTTATAAGAATTATTCGAGCTACACTTACACACACCTACATCTAATGGTTAAAGAACAAACTGTTTCTGTGGATGGCGAATTTCTGCCTAACGAAATGATGATTGTTCAACACTCATATAACACCTTCAAAGGTGTCCATTAAGATGTCAATATATTTATATATTATATATAATATGTTTATGTTTTACTTAAGCTTATTTTTTTCATTTATGGCATACCTTTATGGTTACCATTATGGGTAAATGCGATATCTTAATATTAGGAAGTGCGGACTACCGCCCCCTCAAAGTGATTTGATTGGTTAACACCATATGTGGTATGTATAAAGGATAAATTTAATGATATTATATATGATATTATACTGGAATTATGATATACTTTTATATCATTATGATTTCACTCCATTAAGTAAGAAATAGGAATGAAAGTAGCGTTCATGCGTACGTACGGCTTACCGTCTCCATGAACGGTGCATTTCATTTCTTACCTCTAAATATTATGTAATATTATAAATTCATGTATATACTGGATATATATGATATATATGATATATACATCTTTATTATAACTCAAGATATAATGGATACATGAACAAATTGTAATTTTAAAGATTTTATTTCTGACTCAAGTACCAATGATCATTAAACCGACAGTTATTAACTTAAATAATTACATAGTGTTCATGACATGGTAATAAGTGATATAAAAGGAATAATGAACTTTAAAAAGGTTCTTAAGCAAGTATAAATTAACTCAAGTTTATTATTCAGGAGGTAAAAGAACGATCGAGTCAAGTCGGACCTGAGGTAAGGGACTTCGTCTCAATCTCCATTCATTGAGGCATATTTTGTTTTATACACAAATTTCGTTTATATGGTGTATAAACCCCTTTGACATTTACATTTATCCAAAATGAATATTTTTTATACGAATAATTTTACTAAACGAAAAAAAGGAATGTTTTTGTCATACGTATGCGGCGACAATGACTTCTCCGCCGACGTGACCATTATTTGAGTTTCGGCTTCCTCTACAAGCCATACCTTTTTTTAAAGAAAAATAAATACCATGTTTTACTTTTATTTTATTTTGGTATTGAAAATGGTTTTCATAATGTTTTTATATCAATCAGTTGTCTTGATATCTTTTGATTGTTAAATGGAAATGTTATATTTCCTTTTTGTATGTTTTAAGTGATACGATTAAGTTATGGTTCTTGGGAATTGTTATGAAGACGGGTGGTTCTGTGATAAACTAAGGGTGGGTGACCCTGATATAGCTCTCCAATGCATTGGGTAACGTGAAGGAGTTAAACTTTAAGGTTTCTCCGGAGTGATTTAAAGAATATACTGTGGTGGGTATTCCAAACGTAACCAAGAGGGTTACTCCCTACATATGAATGTTATGAATGACTCAAGTTACCTTTATGTCTTATGATTTCTATTATTTATTCATGATTTGATGAGGTATGTTAAAGTGCATATGTTTTATGAGTAGAGTATGATTTCATTGATTCTTGTGTATACAAGTACTCATGTTTCTTTTCCATATTTTTATATCCCTTACTGAGATTTTTATGCTGATCCCATTTTTTTGAAATGTTTTTCTCAGGTCAAGTGAAGGGTACATGATATGATGATAGTGTCAAGTAGGTTTCAAGAAAAAATCCATGTTTTATTTTAAATATGTTTCCGTTGATGGGAAAAATTAATACTATATTTTATGTAACCACTTTTTTTAAATGTGGTATGTAATTCAGGTTTTATGATCTAATTCTCAAAAACTCTAAACCTGAAAAGATCCTCAACGTGTAATCATGTAATAACTCAAGATTAAGTATGGTTTAAGGTCGGGGCCTTATAGTTGGTATCAGAGGTCGGTTTAGATAACGTTAGGAGTTAGAATTTTATTAAATGGTTATCAAAAAAATATTTTTTTATGGTCATGTTGAAATGATATAGCATTTGAAGATTACCATGTTGCTTCATCTAAGACATGTTTGTTCAGAATTGTTTTCCGCAGAGGAAATAGGGAAGCAGTGCTAGGAAGGCATACATAAGGAAATAACCTTCCGAATCAGCATCATGAGATGGTCTGAATTGGAACTGAATAGTTTGTTGCAGTAATGGTGCAGTTGACTCAAGCGATAAATGGTGGCTATATCCATGCACGAGATCTACCAGATCAACCGCATAGGAACATGTCAGTGGTGGAACATTTCATGAGGCAACATCCCCCATCATTCAGAGTATCATCTAACCATGTGCTAGCTGAAGGGTGGATTAAAGCACTGGAGACGATTTTTGATGTCAGAGGGTGTTCAGACAATCAAAAGGTTAGTCTTGCTATTTACCATTTGGAGGTTGAAGTTGATCAGTGGTGGTCGATGGTTAAAAATATGAAGGACGCTGATGAGATTGATTCTCTCGATTGGGATGAATTCAAAGGTATGTTTCTTGAGAGGTATTTTTTTAAGTCTTTTCGAATTAGGATGGAAAATCAATTCATGGAATTGAGGCAAGAGGAAGACTCAGTGGTTGCCTATGAAGAAAGGTTCACTCGATTGGCAAGGTATGCTCCAAATTTTATCTGAGACCTTGATAGTAAAATAATCGTTTTTACTCATGACTAAAGCCAAAATATCGAAGGGCATTAGCTTCTCATGAGTTTAAAAGTTATGAAATGATTGTTCGATGTGATGGGAAGGTGGAAATAGAGTTTTTCGAGGATCAACTGTTATATAACAACCAACAGAAGAAGAGACATAGGTGGCAGTAGAAAGGAAAGAATTCTTCAAAAGGGCCTGACAGTAAGAAAACTATGTTTTAAATTTGTGATAAATGGGTTAAAAGGCATGCTGGGGAATGTCTTTTGAATTCTAGAAAGTGCTACTGATGTGGTAAGATTGTACATAAGGCTCGTGATTGCATTGAAAAAGTTCAAGGTGAAGATAAGACCAAATTTTATTTACAGTTAGTGAAATGTTTTAAGTTCAATGAGATGGGTCACTATGAAAACGAGTGTCCGAAAAAGAGCATGAGTGATGGGAAGCCGTTATACTACAAGTAGAAAGGGGTGGTGAAATCCTTTGCAACTACTTCAGCATATGTCAGGCCATCAAATGAAGTTGTATCAGGTACTTTTTTTGTTTTTTCAGATTATGCCAGTGTGTTGTTTGATTCGTGGTCTACAAATTCTTTCATCTCTGAAACCTTTTCTAGTAAAATGGTAATACCATCTCAAGAAATGACTCCTGAACTTGTGTTAAAAACACCAGGTGGAAATGTTGAGGCAGAAATAATTTATAAGAATCTTCCTATCCTTATCCGTGGAAAGAACCTACTTGAAAAACATATTGTTTTACCTCTAGTAGAGTTTGATGTTATCCTGGGTATGGATTGGCTCTCTATTTACCATGCTAAGATTGACTGTATGGCTAAATAAGTTTCTTTTCAAAAATACTTTCAGATTGTGTTCAAGAATGAACCCTTACTGTTGATAACTTATCTAGAGGCCGAGAAACTTGTAAAAGATGGAAATGAATGTTACCTTGCACATATCGTTGAAAATAAAGGAACTGTTCAGATTAATGATGTGCCCGTGGTAAATGAGTATCCTGATGTTTTTCCTGATGAATTTCATAGAATAATACCAGACCGGGAAGTTGAATTTAGTGTTGACTTAGTTCCTAATGCTAATCCAATTTCAAAACCCCCTTATCGAATGGCTCAAACTGAACTTTTAGAGTTGAAGTAGAAATTGAAAGATTTATTAGAGAAAGGTTTCATTTGACCTATCACATCACCATGGGGTGCTCATGTTTTATTATTTAAAAAGAATGATGGTTCTATGAGACTTTTCATTAATTATAGAGCCTTGAATAACATCACTGTTAAGAACAAATATCATTTGCCTCATATCGATTATTTTTTTGATCAGCTTCAGGGAGCATAGTATTTTTCAATGATTGACCTGAGATCGGGGTACCATCATTTGAAGTTAAAAGAAGCAGTTATTCAGAAGACCGTGTTCCTTTCAAGATATGGCCATTATGAATTTGTAGTAATGTTGTTTGGGATAACCAATGCCCCTGCTGTATTCATGGACTTAATGAATAGAATTTTCCATGAGTTATTGGATATGTTTTTGGTTGTTTTCATTGATGATATTTTGGTGTTTTCTAAAATTAAAGAAGAGCATGGAAGACATTTAAGGTTTATTTTTCAAACCTTGAAAGAAAATAAATTGTATGGAAAATTCAGAAAGTGTGAGTTTTGGTTGCAAAAAATTTCCTTCCTTGGTCACATTGTTTCTAAAGATGGGATAACTACTGATCCTGCCAAAACAAAGGTTGTGGAATAATGGCCAAGACCCACAAATGTAACTGATATTCGTAGCTTCCTTGGTTTGGTAGGCTATTACCGAAGGATTGTTATAAATTTTTCCCAGTTATCTAGTCCAATGACTAAGCTAACTCGGAAGGGTGTTAAGTTTATCTGGACAAAAGAATGTAATGATTGTTTTCAGGAGTTGAAAAGAATATTGGTGAATGCTCCAGTTTCGGCACTACCTTCACGGAATGGTGAGTTTGTTATCTACAGTGATTCTTCATTGAAAGGACTTGGTTGTTTCCTAATGCAGAATGATCAGTTAATTGCTTATGTTTAACGTCAGGTGAAAACTCATGAGGTAAATTATCCTACACATGATTTGGAATTAGCTATTGTTTTTTACGCATTAAAATTTTGGAGGCATCATTTGTATGGAGTAAAGTGTGAAATATATACTGATAAAAAATGTTTAAAGTATATATTCACTCAAAATGAATTTAACATGAGACAGAGGAGATGGCTGGAATTAATCAAGGATTATGATTGTACAATTCATTACCATTTAGTAAAAGAAAATAAAGTGGCTGATGCTTTGATTCAAAAAAGTAATGCTTCATTAACAATGTTTTGTTTGGAACGTGATAATTTTTTAAGGATTCGATGAACTTTGGTATAGAAGTTTATGGTGCAAGATTTCCTTCTATTTTGTTGCAGGTATCAGTGAAATCTTATCTATCAGACAGAATCAAGCAAGTACAGAAGAAAGATAGTGAGTTGCAGAAAAAGGTAGTGCTGGGTTAGAAAGGTAAGTTGCCTGAATTAAACATTGATAATGATTTTGTTTTGAGATTTGGGAAGGGATTGTGTGTGCCTTGTGATTCACAGTTGAAGAGAGAGTTGTTATGTGAAGCTCATAGTTCACTGTTTTCAATTCATCCTGGAAGTACTAAGATGTACAAAGATCTACAGGAGTATTACTGGTGGGAAGGAATGAAAAGGGACATTGCTGATTTTATAGTGAAGTGTTTGACTTGTCAATAGGTTAAAGCAGAGTGGCATTTACCGAAAGAGATGTTTCAGCCTTTACCAGTGCCATAGTGGAAATGGGAAAATATATCAATGGACTTTGTTGTGGGATCTCCAAAGACACCTCGAGGTAATAATTCAATCTGGGTTATTATTGATCTCTTGACTAAATCTTCTAATTTCCTTGATATACGAGATATGTTTTCCCTAGATCAACTTTCCCGTTTGTATCATAAAGATATAGTCAGGTTACACGAAGTTCCTCTCTCTATTGTATCTTACCGTGATCCCAGGTTTATTTCTATCTTTTAGAAAGGCCTTAAGAAGTCGTTGGGTACTGAATTAAATTTTAGTACAACTTTTCATCCTCGGTCAGATGGGCAGTCAGAATGAACAATTTAGACATTGGAGGATATTCTATGTGCTTGTTCGATGGATTATCAGGGAAGTTGGGACAAACATATTTTTTTGGTTGAATTTTCATATAATAATAGTTTACATTCAAGTATACAGATGGCACCATTTGAGGTGCTATATGGGAAATGGTGTCGAACCCTAGCTTTCTAGAATGAAGTGGGTGAATGAAAGTTGATGGGACCAGAATTGGTAGAAGAGTTGGCAGAAAAAGATCAGCTGATACAGAAACACTTGGGAACAACTCAGAGCAGGTAGAAGAGTTATGTGGACAATAGGAGGAAGGATCTCTCTTTTGAGGTAGGTGATCATGTTTTTCTCAAAATATCACAATGGAAAAGTGTGATGCGATTTGGTAAGAAAGGAAAGTTAATCCCAAGGTTCATTGGACCATATGAAATTCTTGGAGGGAGTTGGATCAGTTGTTTACCGAGTGGCTTTACCTCTGAGTTTATCTCAGGTACACAATGTTTTTCATGTTTCAATGTTAAGGAAGTACATGCCAGATCCATCTCATGTTTTGAGTCCAGAGGTAGTTTAGCTGGAAGATAACCTATCTTATGAGGAACAACCTGTCCAGATTCTTGACCATAGGGAGCAAGTGTTATGGAATAGGGTGATTCATCAGTTAAAGGTTTTGTGGAAAAACCACATGATTGAAGAGGCAACATGGGAATCTGAAAATGAAATGAGGGCTAAATACCCCCACTTATTCGATAAGTAAATAAATTGCGGGGACGCAATTTTCAAAAGGGGGGAAGGATGTAACATCTCAAGTAAGTAATGAATAATAGATAATTTTATCTATGTCTATTAATGAATTATATACTATATTAGAAGATTAAAATGAGAATAAATCCAATCTTAATCATGGAATACACTAATATTTTTAAAAGATTTTTTTACCGCCTTTTAATGGCAAACCATTTTTAAATCTATCTTTTGACAATTTTATAAGTTATATTTGTCAAAATAAACTTATTCTTTTTGATTGGGAAATTGAAATTTACTTTGGATAAATTTCTGGTATTTTTCTGATAATGTTATTTTTTTAATGAATAGTGAAAAATGTTGTATTTTAATTCAAAACCTCTTTTTAATATAATTTGTTTATATGATTATATTATCTTTTTAATAGGTTTTAAAGTGAAATTAAACTAGTGTCAATCATTTGATACTTACTGTTTCATAAAAACACGCTATTTGCTCTGAAAGTGGGACTTAATTAATAAATTAATTAATGTAACTTATATGTTTTTAATTTTGTAAAATAGAAATCATTTTTGAATTCGGAATATCAAATATAGCGTAGGGTGAAGTATTGGTATTTTTCTGAAAAACTTCTATTTTTGATGAATAGTGAAACCACTAAGTGGTACTTAAAAAACTGATTTTTCGTTTAAATTAAATTTTACCACCTCTCCGTTTTTAATTTCAAAAATCTGACATACATGGTTTTCATTAAGAAGTAAAATGTGGTTCAATGGGATGAAAATAATTTTTTGGTGAATAGTAACTTTTATGTTTTTAATCGCGATTAGAGGTAATTAGTGTAATTTAAAGTAAGAATAATTTTTTAATAATATCAAATGAACTTCACACATGTCCTACCCTTATTGGATACGACATGGCCGACCATGAAAATCCATGGGTAAACTTGGGGACCCCATGGAGCCACTTTGGATGGAAAATGACATTAATATGTTTTTATTTAATGTAAAAAATAAAAATGACACAAACATGAGTTGTTTTACTAAAACAATTTTTAAATGGTGTTATAAAAGTTAGATTTTTTACAATAAATAGTCATTGGAAAGATAAAAAGTTTTAATACATCATAGTATTTTGTTTATAATTTTTCTACATTAAATAAATTAAATTATTTATGACACCATAATGATGCAGCGATTACCACATTATTTAACGATTTAAATAAAATGAAAATATAATGTAAAATATAAGATCTAAACATGTCAAAAACATATTGGATGGGTGGATTTAGAACCCTTATCACCTTATCCTAGATATTTATAATTTTGGGACTATTTGTATCCGAAAAACATTTTATAACGAAGTATCTTTTCTTAACTTTCCAAGAGTGACCCTCCTCTCCTCTTATAAAAGGCCCCACCTCTACCACCTTACCCACACTTCCATAGACTTTGGATCGTCCAACCCCTGCCAATTTTGTCTCTCCACATCCCTCTCTAACTATTATAAGACTCTCTTTGGGCAGAAGTCTTCCCAAGGAAGCCTTTGATCGCAAATCAAAAAGAGTTACCCGTTTTAATGGTAGTGTTTTCTCTTGTGTTCTTCTGTTTTATTTTGATTCTCCAACCCTCTAAACTCTTTTTATTACTTTATTTTGTAACAAAAAAAGTATCTTAAATATACTAGGATGTTGTTATAAGAATTATTCGAGCTACACTTACGCACACCTACATCTAATGGTTAAAGAACAAACTGTTTCTGTGGATGGCGTATTTCTGCCTAACGAAACGATGATTGTTCAACACTCATATAACACCTTCAAAGGTGGACATTAAGATGTCACTATATTTATATATTATATATAATATTTTTATGTTTTACTTAAGCTTATTTTTTCATTTATGGCATACCTTTATGGTTACCATTATGGGTAAACGCGATATCTTAATATTAGGAAGTGCGGACTACCGCCCCCTCAAAGTGATTTGATTAGTTAACACCATATGTGGTATGTATAAAGGATAAATTTAATGATATTATATATGATATTATACTGGAATTTTGATATACTTTTATATCATTATGATTTCACTCCATTAAGTAAGAAATAGGAATGAAAGTAGCGTTCATGCGTACGTACGACTTACCGTCTCCATGAACGGTGCATTTCATTTCATACCTCTAAATATTATGTGATATTATAAATTCATGTATATACTGGATATATATGATATATATGATATATACATCTTTATTATAACTCAAGATATAATGGATACATGAACAAATTGTAATTTTAAAGATTTTATTTCTGACTCAAGTACCAATGATCATTAAACCGACAGTTATTAACTTAAATAATTACATAGTGTTCATGACATGGTAATAAGTGATATAAAAGGAATAATGAACTTTAAAAAGGTTCTTAAGCAAGTATAAATTAACTCAAGTTTATTATTCAGGAGGTAAAAGAACGATCGAGTCAAGTCGGACCTGAGGTAAGGGACTTCGTCTCAATCTCCATTCATTGAGGCATATTTTGTTTTATACACAAATTTCATTTATATGGTGTATAAACCCCTTTGACATTTACATTTATCCAAAAGGAATATTTCTTATACGAATAATTTTACTAAACGAAAAAAAGGAATGTTTTTGTCATACGTATGCGGCGACAATGACTTCTCCGCCGACGTGACCATTATTTGAGTTTCAGCTTCCTCTACAAGCCATACCTTTTTTTAAAGAAAAATAAATACCATGTTTTACTTTTCTTTTATTTTCGTATTGAAAATGGTTTTCATAATGTTTTTATATCAATCAGTTGTCTTGATATCTTTTGATTGTTAAATTGAAATGTTATATTTCCTTTATGTATGTTTTAAGTGATATGATTAAGTTATGGTTCTTGGGCATTGTTATGAAGACAGGTGGTTCTGTGATAAACTAAGGGCGGGTGACCCTGATATAGCTCTCCAATGCATTGGGTAACGCGAAGGAGTTAAACTTTAAGGTTTCTCCGGAGTGATTTAAAGAATATACTGTGGTGGGTATTCCAAACGTAACCAAGAGGGTTACTCCCTACATATGAATGTTATGAATGACTCAAGTTACCTTTATGTCTTATGATTTCTATTATTTATTCATGATTTGATGAGGTATGTTAAAGTGCATATGTTTTATGAGTAGAGTATGATTTCATTGATTCTTGTGTATACATGTACTCATGTTTCTTTTCCATATTTTTATATCCCTTACTGAGATTTTTATGCTGATCCCATTTTTTTGAAATGTTTTTCTTAGGTCAAGTGAAGGGTACATGATATGATGATAGTGTCGAGTAGGTTTCAAGAAAAAATCCATGTTTTATTTTAAATATGTTTCCGTTGATGGGAAAAATTAATACTATATTTTATGTAACCACTTTTTTTAAATGTGGTATGTAATTCAAGTTTTATGATCTAATTATCAAAAACTCTAAACCTGAAAAGATCCTCAATGTGTAATCATGTAATAACTCAAGATTAAGTATGGTTTAAGGCCGTGGCCTTATAGTTGGTATCAGAGGTCGGTTTAGATAACGTTAGGAGTTAGAATTTTATTAAATGGTTATCCAAAAAATATTTTTTTATGGTCATGTTGAAATGATATAGCATTTGAAGATTACCATGTTGCTTCATCTAAGACATGTTTGTTCAGAATTGTTTTCTGCAGAGGAAATAGGGAAGCAGTGCTAGGAAGGCATACATAAGGAAATAACCTTCCGAATCAGCATCATGAGATGGTCTGAATTGGAACTGAATAGTTTGTTGCAGTAATGGCGCAGTTGACTCAAGCGATAAATGGTGGCTATATCCATGCACGAGATCTACCAGATCAACCGCATAGGAACATGTCAGTGGTGGAACATTTCATGAGGCAACATCCCCCATCATTCAGAGTATCATCTAACCATGTGCTAGCTGAAGGGTGGATTAAAGCACTGGAGACGATTTTTGATGTCAGAGGGTGTTCAGACAATCAAAAGGTTAGTATTGCTATTTACCGTTTGGAGGTTGAAGCTGATCAGTGGTGGTCGATGGTTAAAAATATGAAGGACGCTGATGAGATTGATTCTCTCGATTGGGATGAATTCAAAGGTATGTTTCTTGAGAGGTATTTTCTTAAGTCTTTTCGAATTAGGATGGAAAATCAATTCATGGAATTGAGGCAAGAGGAAGACTCAGTGGCTGCCTATGAAGAAAGGTTCACTCGATTGGCAAGGTATGCTCCAAATTTTATCTGAGACCTTGATAGTAAAATAATCGTTTTTACTCATGACTAAAGCCAAAATATCGAAGGGCATTAGCTTCTCATGAGTTTAAAAGTTATGAAATGATTGTTCGATGTGATGGGAAGGTGGAAATAGAGTTTGTCGATGATCAACTGTTATATAAAAACCAACAGAAGAAGAGACAGAGGTGGCAGTAGAAAGGAAAGAATTCTTCAAAAGGGCCTGACAGTAAGAAAACTAAGTTTCCAATTTGTGATAAATGGGGTAAAACGCATGCTGGGGAATGTCTTTTGAATTCTAGAAAGTGCTACTGATGTGGTAAGATTGTACATAAGGCTCTTGATTGCATTGAAAAAGTTCAAGGTGAAGATAAGACCAAATGTTATTTACAGTTAGTGAAATGTTTTAAGTTCAATGAGATGGGTCACTATGAAAACGAGTGTCTGACAAAGAGCATGAGTGATGGGAAGCAGTTATACTACAAGTAGAAAGGGGTGGTGAAATCCTTTGCAACTACTTCAGCATATGTCAGGCCATCAAATGAAGTTGTATCAGGTACTTTGTTTGTTTTTTCAGATTATGCCAGTGTGTTGTTTGATTCGTGGTCTACAAATTCTTTCATCTCTGAAACCTTTTCTAGTAAAATGGTAATACCATCTCAAAAATGACTCCTGAACTTGTGTTAAAAACACCTGGTGGAAATGTTGAGGCAGAAATAATTTATAAGAATCTTCCTATCCTTATCCGTGGAAAGAACCTACTTGAAAAACATATTGTTTTACCTCTAGTAGAGTTTGATGTTATCCTGGGTATGGATTGGCTCTCTATTTACCATGCTAAGATTGACTGTATGGCTAAATAAGTTTCTTTTCAAAAATACTTTCAGTTTGTGTTCAAGAATGAACCCTTACTATTGATAACTTATCTAGAGGCTGAGAAACTTGTAAAAGATGGAAATGAATGTTACCTTGCACATATCGTTGAAAATAAAGGAACTGTTCAGATTAATGATGTGCCCGTGGTAAAGAGTATCCTGATGTTTTTCCTGATGAATTTCCTAGAATAATACCAGACCGGGAAGTTGAATTTACTGTTGACTTAGTTCCTAATGCTAATCCAATTTCAAAACCCCCTTATCGAATGGCTCAAACTGAACTTTTAGAGTTGAAGTAGCAATTGAAAGATTTATTAGAGAAAGGTTTCATTCGACCTATCACATCACCATGGGGTGCTCATGTTTTATTATTTAAAAAGAAAGATGGTTCTATGAGACTTTTCATTGATTATAGAGCCTTGAATAACATCACTGTTAAGAACAAATATCATTTGCCTCATATCGATGATTTTTTTGATCAGCTTCAGGGAGCATAGTATTTTTCAAAGATTGACCTGAGATCGGGGTACCATCATTTGAAGTTAATGGAATCAGTTATTCAGAAGACCGTGTTCCTTTCAAGATATGGCCATTATGAATTTGTAGTAATGTTGTTTGGGCTAACCAATGCCCCTGCTGTATTCATGGTCTTAATGAATAGAATTTTTATGAGTTATTGGATATGTTTTTGGTTGTTTTCATTGATGATATTTTGGTGTTTTCTAAAAGTAAAGAAGAGCATGAAAGACATTTAAGGTTTATTTTTCAAACCTTGAAAGAAAATAAATTGTATGGAAAATTCAGAAAGTGTGAGTTTTGGTTGCAAAAAATTTCCTTCCTTGGTCACATTGTTTCTAAAGATGGGATAACTACTGATCCTCTTATAAAAGGCCCCCACCTATACCACCTTACCCACAATTCCAAAGCCTTTGGCTCAGAGAAACCCTACCCATTTTGTCTCTCCACATCCCTCTCTAACTTTTAGAAGCCTCACTCTGGGCAGATGTCTTCCCAAGGAAGCTTTTGAGCTCAAATCAAAAAGAGTTACCCGTTTTAAAGGTAGTGTTTTCTCTTAGGTTCTTATGTTTTATTTTGCTTCTATAACCCTATAAAATCTTTTTAATCCTATCTTTTGTAACAACACCAGTATCTTCAATACACTAGGATGTTGTTATAAGAAGGATTATTACTACACAGACACACACCTACATCTAATGGTTAAAGAACATACTGTTTCTGTGGATGGCGAATTTCTGCCGCACGAAACAATGATTGTTCAACACTCATACAACACCTTCAAAGGTGGACATTAAGATGTCACTATATTTATATAATATATATAATATGTTTATGTTTTACTTAAGCTTCTGTATTTTTCATTTATGGAATACCTTTATGGTTACCATTATGGGTAAACGTGATATCTTCATTTTAGGAAGTGCGGACTACCGCCCCCTCAAAGTGATTTGATTCGTTAACACCATAAGTGGTACACATAAAGGATAAATTTAATGATATTATATATGATATTATAATTGAATTATGAGATACCTTTATATCATTATGATTTCACTCCATTAAGAAATAAATAGGAATGAAAGTAGCGTTCATGCGTACGTACGGCTTACCGTCTCCATGAACGGTGCATTTCATTTCGTACCTCTAAACGTTATGTAATATTATAAATGCATGTATATACTGGATATATATGATATATATGATATCTAAATCATGAGTATATCTTTGGATATAATGGATACATGGAAAAATTGTAATTTTAAAGAGTTTATTTTTGACTCAAGTACCAATCATCATTAAAACGACCGTTATTAACTTAAATATTTACATAGTGTTCATGACATGGTAATAAGTGATATAAAATGAATGATGAACATTAAAAAGGTTCTTAAGCAAGTAGAAATTAACTCAATTTTATTATTCAGGAGGTAAAAGAACGATCGAGTCAAGTTGTACCCGAGGTAAGGGACTCCGTCTCAATCTCCATTCATTGAGGAATATTTTGTTTTATACACAACATTCTTTTATACGGTGTATAAACCCCTTTGACTATTATGTTTATCCAAAAGGAAACTTTTTTATACGAAGAATTTTACTAAACGACAAAAGGGAATGTTTTTGTCGTACATATGAGGCGACAATGACTTCTCTGCCACCATGACCATTATTTTAGTTTCGGCTTCCTCTACAATCCATACCTTTTTTTAAAAGAAAAATAAATACTATGTTTTACTTTTCTTTTATTTTGGTATTGAAAATGTTTTTCATAATTTTTTTATATCAATGTGTTGTATTGATATCTTGTGATTGAAAAGTGGAAATGTTATGTTTCCTTTATGCATTTTTTATGTGATACTATTATGTTATGGTTCATGGGCATTGTTATGAAGACAGGTGGTTCCGTGATAAACTAAGGGCAGGTAAGCCCGATATAGCTCTCCAATGCATTGGGTAACGCGAAGGAGTTAAACGTTAAGGTTTCTCTGATGATATTTATGGGATTATATTGTGATGTGTATTCTAAATGTAACCAAGAGGGTTAATCCCTATGTAAGAATGTTATGAATGCCTCAAGTTACCTTTATGTCTTATGATTTCTACGATTTATTCATGATTTGATGAGGTATGTTAAAGTGCATATGTTTTTTGAGTAGATTATGATTTCATTGATTCTTGTGTATACATGTACTCATGTTTCCATTCCATATTTTTATATCCCTTACTGAGCTTTTTATGCTCATCCCATGTTTTTGAAATGTTTTTCACAGGTCAAGGGAAGGGTACATGATATGTTGATATTGTCAAGGAAGTGTCAAGAATGAATCCTTGTTTTATTTTAAATATGTTTCCATTGATGGAAAAATGAATACTATCTTTTATATAACCACTTTGTTTAAATGTGGAATGTAATGCAAGTTTTGTGATCTAATTCTCTAAAACTCTAAACCTGAAAAGATCCTCAATGTGTAATCTTGTAATAACTCAAGATTAAGTAAGGTTTAAGGATGGGGCCTTATATGAAATGTTGTTAAGTAATTTGCATGAGATTCAAGGATTGGATTTCTTGTTTGATGAAGGGAAGTCAGGTTTTATATTCAATGAAGAAATATATGAGTTCTTAAAGAGTTTCATGTTCAAGTTTAATCGAATAAAATATGTAATCACATCAAATTTTAATGATATTATTTCTTTTATTTTTATGTTAAAATGGTTTTTATCATTCATTCTTTTAATGGTGGTATGTTTTCATTTATGATGATGGTTTTTAGACAAGATTAGTATATCGAAAAGAAGTTTTTTTATTTTATTTGGAATCTGAACTTTTCAAAAAGAAACATATGAAATAGAAGTCATCCAAATTGAGAGATTTATCTATTTTTGTGAGGATATGTATAACACTTAGAGTAGAGGATATTGAGAATGTATTTTTCCACATTTTTATTTGATGTATTCCGTGATAGATAATTTAAAATTGACTTTTCCACGTTACATGATGATTTTAATGATTCATTATTGTAATGGAAATGAAATATTAAACTAAAATGCTTATGGTAGATCACATTATTTAATTTTTAAGAAGACAAAAGTATATTTAGTTGGTTTAAATGTTTTGAAATTCCATAAAAGTAATACCCCATTGTGAGTTCCCTTCAATGATATTTGGCATTCTCAGGATTGTTCTTCCAATTCATTAAAGGAATTTCATCAAGAAACCATGAGTTGAGGGTGAGTCACTTTAGGTGTTACTACCAAATGATGAATCACCTATCCAGTTGGTGTCTTCTAGGTTCTTTAGACCCTGTTATCTGTCCCCACTTGGTGATCCTATCGAGATTATGGAGTATGTAATTGGATAGAGCTTGGATACTAGTGAAGTTGTTGTGTACTCTAAGAAAGATCTTGATGATGGGAAAATTGATGACTCAGCAATTTATTTTCTTTAATATTGTCCAACTAAGATTGGTCTTGTAGGTTCATATGTTCATAGAAGACTAGAATAAGAAGAATTGTGAGAAGAAGAAGATCCAATATTTTCTATATTACTTACTGATAAATGAAGGGATATTGATGTGGTTATGGAATCTAAAAGACATACCCATACACCATTGGTACCATCTTCACCTTCAAATTTTCATAGAGTAGATCGTTCATTAAGAATGTTCTAAAGGAATGGAAAATTAAGTGGTTTGTTCGAAAGTAATGAAAATACTTGAAAATATTAGAGTCGATAGTTTTGATTTTAAAGTCTATCTAATTATAAGAAAATCTAATATTAAAAATTATGAAGAGGCCTCTATATCATAATTATACTTTAATAAGATTGGTGGATAGGTGAATTCACAGAAATTGTTGATTGGTAGTCTTCATACTAAAAAACTAGTGTATGAAGATAGATCTCATATAATATCTATGAAACTAGAGGTAATGAAATATTTAGTAAGTAGATAAAAATATTTTTTCCCTATAATTGAAGTGTTTAGTGGGGTTATTAATTTTAATTCATCTCAAATGGATATGTTTCCAAATAAACCAAAAATGAAATTAGGTTTATCTCAATAAGTGATTCATGAGATAAAATATTTTACAGATATTGTTAAACTGACTCTATATACATTGAAATGTGTTGTGTAAATGTAGTTTGAATTAATAATCAAATTATAACTCTCTACTATTACTCCTTTTGAATCTCCATTTCTTCTAGATTTCAAAAAAAATTGTTCGTCAAATGATTTCAGAGTGAGTTTATGATTTTTCTCAGATGAAATGTATCTAAGATGATATACATTCTCTAGTAATGTTTATTGAGGTAAAATAGATATTTTTTCTCTATTTCATAGTTCTTATGAATCTATTATAAATCCTAGAATTAGATTAATTATGTCCATAAAATAACAAGATGGTCATATTGAGGAATATATTTGAGATATGGAAGAAAGAAGTTTGGTAATTTTAAAGTAAAAATGAGATATAATTTCATTATGCATTCATCATATTGTTAAAAATTCAATTTTTTTCAAATAGTAGAAGGAAATATGTTTAACAGTTATGGATCTATATTATGAGAATGAATAATGATGAGAATTTAATGAAATTTCAGAGGTGATAGTTCAAGTCACATGAAGGGAAATGATTCTTAAAAAATATCCATGAATAGTTCCTAATGTGGAATCCATTATTCATGTAGTTACTATTTTATTTTAACCCAAGCCTAATGTTAGTGATTTGGTTAATATATCATATCTCAATGATGTTAAAGATGTTTTTCAAAGATTGATAGAGCATGTGAACAACCTAGATCGAAAGGTGAATTCACTGACTGGTAGACTCATGGATGTGTACACATATGTCAATATAATTATGAAGAAGGTTTTAATGGAAATTGCAACAGGTATATCATCTTTAGACATTAACAATATTCTTATCCATCCTATTTTATGGGATTCTTCATATTTCTCTTCCTGATAATTATAACATCTTATTACATCCATTAAGAATGTCTTAGCATCATTTTCTCAAATTTGTAAGCAAGAAACTATTTTGATTCTTGAATTTCTCAACTCTGATAATATTCTATGGATCTAATTTTGTGTTGAATTCTTGTTTCAAATGATATGAACGAGATATCATTTTTCTGATCCTTCTGGTAGTTCTCAACAAACACAAATAAAAATAGAATGTGCTTTTTGCCCTTTACCAAAGTCAATGTCCAACCCATCTACCTTCAGATCTACTACAACATTAGAATCACATTTAACTATTCCAAAATTTTATTTTAAACCCATTATATAAACATGTGTTACCTAAATGATATATTTTAATTGGTTGAGTGGATCATAACTGTAATATTCACCTATGACCTCAGTTTGGAACCATGCCGGTAGGTCAAAAAACCAAATAAATTGCCTTTTCCATAGTTTTCCAAAACTTGACATCTAAACCCATTGAAATTTGACTTCCCTATTACCATGGTTTAAATTGTGTAAATATTTTATCTATAACCATGGTATAAACTATGGTTTTTTTACTATAAAAAATACATAACAATGATAATTTGAGCCTAGTGCAATTATTAGAACTATTGAAGTATTTCCATTATAGCCACAGTTTAAGCCATGGATATTATTTTCTCAAGCCACTGTTAAAATGTGGTAATTGGGAAATATGACCATGTTTAAAACATTGGTATTAGGCTATTTGTAGCAATATATAATCTGGGGTCTTAATTTATAATTCCACTCTTTAACTATGGAAATTAGAACATATTTACATCATTAAAACCACAATTTTATCCTCTACATTCCCTAAAAAATTCATTCCATGATTCTTTTTCACCTAAACCCCAAGCTTTAGTAGTTAGAACAAAACACCACTCATATCATTAGGTTACCATAATAAACATTTAGAATTTATGTGAATTGTATAACCATTATAAATACATTTAATGAATCAGAATACATTTTTCAACCATTTTATTAAATTTAAAATAGATTAAATGAAATGATTCTACACAATATCAAGTATTCTATGACATTCCACAGTATAAAAATAGTTTTACAATTTCGAATATTTTTTGTATAGTGGAACAATCATACAGTATCATTTAAATTCAATATAAAAATAAATATACACTGCTTCACACTATCACTAACACGTATAAACTAGTATATAAATATTTATAATTTCTCACTATCATGATATTATATAATTTAGAACTGAAAAATGTTTTCATGGGAGATATGCATTTAAGAACTGCACATTATCAGTTTTGAGGGTGAGGTGTGTTTACTTAAACACTATCAGTTATAGCTTCACTATTGATCATTATCATTATATTATAACATTTACATATGAAACGACCAAAAATATTAATAGAAATATGAAACAATTAACTAATACACTAAATGTTATGAAGTAAGTATATAATAGTGTGAAATTTCAATCTATTAAGGATACAATAAATGATATATGATTGGAATATAATAATGTGAAGTTATAAACTATTATTCCTATTGGTGGATAAAACTATGAATTTATCTGATTTATTCTACATTTGAAAATTATAGAATATGATCCACTTACATTTTAATTGGAAACAATGGATATGTGGGTTAGTAATTATAAAATGACTTGATATAATGAAATATATTTCACTAAATATAAATCTATTTTGATGATTTATAAAATAATGGGCACCAAAATATGTACCATTGAGTAAATATACATCATTGTTCTATTATAGAAGTCAATTTTCAAAGATATTGAATAATAAGAAACCACATGTTATGAAATATTCTAAAAAATGATATATATAAAATTATTATATGTATGTGATTTGTGTGTCAATAGAAATCAAGAAAATTTATTATTTAAGTTATGTAATGCTATACATTGTAATCGATGATTTGGTCTGGGTAATTTTCAAAATCTATAATTCATCGAATTTTTTTTGCAATAAATAGAAACCTTGAAAAAAAAATTAGCATGATCTATGTCAGTTTCAAATGTTATATTTTGAAATTTCTATATTGATCCATATTATTTCATATTTTAAGATTATCGGTTTGGTTCGAATCTCAAACTGTTCATTTTCCTACATTGTATATATTAAAATTTGTTAGAAATTTTACCAATTTTTTAATATAATATATATTATAGAAGATAAAATAGACATAACAGATTTAGAATATTGTTTTGTTCTATGGTTTTATCATATAAATTTAATGACAATGTTTCTATAATAAATAATAGAGATATATCCAATATCATTAGTAAATAATAGTTTAGTCAAAATCTGAAAAAATAAATGTTATAGTTACTAAAATGATATTGTTTAACAATAATTTGATATATTTTCATGGAACCTAACAACCTTCAAATATAATATGGACCATAGAAATCATATGAAAGTTCAATGTCGAAACATAAAATAATTTTTAGAATGTTTTTACTGTATAACCTATATTTAATTTAATATGTGATAAAAATGAATAAAAATAAATAAAGTATAACCCATATAAATATAATGACTATAAACTATAAAATAGTTTTCACCGTATATATATTATGATTATGAACTGTCATAAAATCAAAATATTTTCATAATTTCAAGATTGTGTTATCTGTATTAGTTATATATACTATAATCTGTATTGATAGTAATATATAATCTGTTATATTCTCTAATTACATTAAAATTTTAAATATTTTTGAATGATTCATACATCCCATTTATCTAAATCAATAGATAACATATACTAGTTGTGTGTATTAAGTTATATGACCTAATATACACTAAGGATGTGTGTGATGTTGTGTGAAAAAATATTTGTAAGTCAGCATCACAGTCAAATAATATGTTTTATTATCTCTAGAGTAGGAAACTACCTGTGACCTGTATTACATTCTAAATAATATATGGTTATGATTTTAAAAGGAAGTTTTATATAGAATAAAAATTTTCTAAGATGAAACTAATCCAGAGATTAATAAATACCTATATGACCAAAAATAGGTACCTGTATAATCAAACGATTCTAAAATTATTGAAATTTCAAAAGGTACCAATTTTCTTCTTTTGTATGGTATTGAAATTGTAGGTACATATTTTTTATTATTTGATATAGCTATACTTTTAAATGGTATATTCTTTGATCAAATAGAAATAGGTATATAAATAGTATGATGTAAAAATAAAGAAAAATATAAAAGGGTTTTCCTATAAAATAAAATGCTAATGAAAAAAATATCAACAACTATTCAATAACCCAACTATACAGAACGTATAATCATTTAGACTAACCAAATACATGTATAAAATACAGTAAATATAAAATGTGTATGGTATTTTTAATTGAGATAAGAATTTTTTTTTTCAATTACCCCTAAAAAAATATATTAATAACACGAATACTAGTTAAAAAATATTAAGAAATAAAAAAATGTAGATAAATAAAATAATAAAAAAATAAAATCTTAAAAACAACTATAATTTTGAAAATAGAATTTTATAAATTATAATTTTTATTATGGATTTTATGATACAAAATAAATAAAATAAATAATTTAATTTATTTCATAAATAAAATTGATGGATTATCTATAATAAAGACATTAAAATGTAATGCATGAAATGGTTTATGAGTAATTTTCATGAAAATATGTTTTTTATTAGATTACATATATAGCTTCAAACTTGTTAAATGTCATTAATAAATGAGAACCAAATATTATTAAATGTCTTAAAATGTTCAATAAAAAAGTAAATTTAAAATTAATCTATTGTGATGGAAAAATTTAATTTATTAGTCGCATATTTAGAAAAATGATTCCCATATATACAAAATTGAATGGTTATAATGAATTAATTTATATAAAATTATAGGTATCAATCTGTTATTAAATTAATCTAATATTAAATGAAATTTATTTTTGGTTTTTAATGTAATTGTTTTTAAATATAATCATATTTACAAATGAAACCATGTTAGATATTGGGATTCTACTCATGAATGTCATATTATTTTAACCTCAAATGTAATATAGTCAAATATGAAAAATATAAATTAAATCATAAAAAATATAATTACATCTAAACACAACACATACAATTAAATATGAAGAATTAATGAAAATAATATACAAATGATATATTAAAAAATTAAGACATATGAATAACGTATATTGAATAAATATTATAAGTATAGTCTTTACAAAGATGTTCACTATAGAATTTCTTTTTTATGTGTATATATATTAAAGTATATCTATTGTATATATCATAATTTCTTTAATTATGCATCTATTTGTTTTGTTACTAATAAAGAACTAATGTGGAGTCAATCAAAATATGGTATACATTCTTTTTTTTTGAAATTAACATGTATAAAAATTTAATGTGAATTAATTTTAATGTACATTATACATTTTTAGAGACTTATTATATTCCTTGGTATTTCAAATATGGTCTAATTACCATTCATTTTACTACCCATGGATCTCATCTTAACTAAAAATTTAAACATAGAAAAATTTAAATCTAAATTTTAACAAGGTAAGTGGAGGAAAAATAAATAGAACTCAATAAAATTAATATTTAATGGAATCTTAAAAGGTATAATTAATTTTAATATCATTAACCATGTTCCATTATCTAAGACATGAAAAAATATCCAACAAAAATTATTTATGAGAAGATGATAAAAATATTTAAATAATGTTGTAAACATAATTGGAACCACAAAGTTAAAATAAAATTACACAAGTTGTAATTTCAAAATTCATGTTAACATATATCATTAAAAATAATTTTTATAATTTATAATAATATTTTTATGGAAACATTTAATGTAAACATGATGTCCTGAGCAGAAAAATTTTTTCTAAGGAACCTATCAAAAAACTAAGAATATTTATTGTCAAATTGAATAGAAAATACATTTTTATGGTATTTAATAAAATTTAAAACTTATATTTGGATTGAATAAATATTTAAAAAAAATATGAATTTGAACGATAGTCATTTGATTCATTATCTTTTCTGTAGTAAGTTCTTTTAAATGTAGTAATAGATAATTCACTATGTTTATGATTTTACAGTATTAAAATACATACACAGAAAGTGATTTTTTTATAATGAATTTAGAATGAAAAATTATATAAATAAATATATTTTACATCTCTAAAAATACATGTATAATTTTATTTCAAAAAAACAATGAAACTATGAAAAATACAATTTATATTTTTTGTTTTCACTTAAAATAAATATTTTTTCAGTTATGATATTCAAACATAAAACATAATACTATATCATATTGAGTAATTGAGGTACATAGGAAACTATCGATGGCATAAAGTGAGAAGTGATCCATTCCCAAACTAATATATCATAGATTACATAAATCCTTTAAATATATTATTAATAAAAGTGATTAAATTTCTAGTAATTAGGTACTTTTTAATCCATCAGAAAATAATATTATCAATCAATAATCAAGTAGGAAGTTTAGAAATCAAAATATAAAACTCAAATAATGTTTATGAGATAATATAGTGATGAATGGTGATAAAAAAATAAGAGAATTGATTATTAATAATGACTTTACTTGGTATAATTTCAATATGGATTTTTGAAATTTATTTTTTTACATTAGATGCCACAATATCTTTCAATGATAAATCGACAAATTTTTCTAAGAAACATCACTTAATTTGGTGATATGGTGGTAATAATACAACTTTATTAATTATTCTTATGTTCTATCTGATTTTTAAATCAAGTGATGATTTACCATGTCATTCAACATCACGATAATATAATGACATTACATTGATGTTTATTTATATTAAATTGCTTTGCTTGTAGATGAATCACAAGAAAGACACACATCTCACATAAATTGATAATCCTTAAGAAAATATGGTGTTCTCTATAAAACTATATGACTGTTATATCCCAATAAGACTTGTTTAATCAAGATAGGAAAACATATAGTTTCGAGACATAGTTTCATATTTTTCAATGATTTGGATTGAAAAAGAAATATATTTTATGTACAATGTGATCAAACTCGCATATAGATTATTAATGTTCACATTCATATTGTAATAACCACATTCATATGAAGAGCATTTGAAGGAGTAAATTTCTATAATGGTGATCTTGTTGAGTAGTAGTTGTTTGATCATACAGTGGAATGAAATATATTTTGAGAATCATGGAGATTTATCTTAATATTATTTATATATGTTGAGATGTATCTTTTGAAAATATATTTCCAATCAATATAGATAGTCATAATCATATTTTTTTAGCAGAGGGTACATATTCCACTATTATAGGTAATGAATTGTACGTGTAAATGTAATACATACGGAGAGAAATAATAGAGAATGAGACATTTGATAGAAATAGTACATGTAATTATAACATAATAGTCCATTAATAATAACTCAATTGGGCATTAGAAAGCAAAAATAATTAAATACTTAATGTAGAGAAAAATAAAAACCTTATGATGTTGATAATAAGAAATTTATCAAGCCAGGAAGATGTTGTGGTGTACAATGAGCCTAGTCTAATTTTATGTAGTAGATATAAGTGAATTAGTAATGATGGTAGTCATTACATATTTAATTTCACATATATTTAATGAATAACATTAAACTATATTCAAAAGCTTATATGACAAGAAGACTTCTTGTAGAGCCTTGATAATCATCTATGATATTACTCCTCCATAGAATTGGTTCCTAAATTTAAATTATTGTGTGAAATATTTTCAATAATATGAAAATAAGTCTAACACAATTATGATTTTAATCCTTTTGGATATATAAAATATTATGATACTTAATTCAATTGAAATCTTTTTTATATATTCAAGAAATGAAATTCAATGAAAATTGAAAATAAAATTCAATTTCTGTCCATAATTCTAAATAAAAAGCTACAAATTAGATTTTTTCATGGGGAAATCATAATTAGTACATTAATATAATAATATAAATTTCATTATTATATTCATGTTTAATGAAATCAAAAGTTTCTTCATATTCAACTATTATCGTTTCACTTACATAAACTACATATATCAACATATTTTGTATCGTATTTATAATTATAATTATTTTGAATACAAATTTTCATGTTAAGGAGTGAAAGTTATTCAATATTTAAAATACCAGAAAAATATTTATTTTTTACATTTTATGCCATTCAAATTCTTTGATATAACAAATTAGGTATAGTTTTTTTTGTGAAACCATCTATGAGTAATAGTATAACATAATTGTAGGAATATTAGAAATAAAAAAATAATGAAATAGCGATGTATGTGGATGTAAGAGAATAAACTTCATAAATATTTTTGTTCTAAATTTTTTTTCAAGGTATGTAATTAAAATATGGAATACAGTTGGGACCTAACAAACCATGGATGTGACTATTTCATATCACATGTTTAGAAAAAAAAGTGAATTAACAAAAAGTTCATTATAATTGTATATAAATGTCAAAGTAAATTAAATTGAAAGTAGTTTTAATATATTTTAGAACTCATAATATTATAAGAAATGGATGATATTAAATAAGAAATATACTATAAACTAACATAAATTTGGTTATAAATGAAGTAAGTTTTATTTATTAATGTAAAAAATTATTAAACTTTATTTATTTTACACGTGTATAGAAACATAATAGAGTGAATAATTAGATACAATATTTTAATGCAGATAAAAAATATATTAAACAGACATTTCATTTTTCAATAAATTGAATATACATTAATCTAATAGTGTATTAATATATAAAATAATTATACATGTATAGAAATTGAACGATAATTGCTATAAAATTTCACTATTCATGTATAAACTAAATTTCAATTACTGGTATTTAATAATTTAAAGATAACTACAGTGATAGTTAATTTTACTTGTAAAAAAATAAACTGAATTAAAAATAATGTGAAATATACATGAATGGGAAAAAATGACACCCTTCTCGTGAATACATTAAGAGAAAAAACAGTCACCATTCCAAATTTTACGAATGTTAAATATTTAGTAAAAAACCCATACATGATCCTGAATTTCTAATGTTACAAATAATCGACTATGAGAATCTAAGGAGTAGGAAAACATTAGTATAAAACCTGACATAAAAATTAATTACTCTAAAACCAGTTACGATGAATAAATATGTAGAACCATGAGGTTTATGTTTAATAGAAATGTTAGTAATAAAAAATGAAGTGATTGTGGATTTGGGGGATATAAAGATTTAGAATTTAGGGAGAAGTCGCCGCTTCATTTGGGAATATGGTCTAATAAGAGATTATGTTACTGGGAAGAAAAACGTTTTTCATAATGTTTAGTTCCTAAAAAAGAGTAACATAGAGATAGTATGAAAAATTGGAAGGAATAGTTTAGGTATTCAAAAAAAATTATCATCTCAATTTTATTCAGAAATTTTGTTGCTGCTATAAGGTTCTGGTATCACCTATTAGGAATCTCGGGTTCCCTTATCCCAATTTTTCTGATAAGACAGTGGAGATGAGTTGTATAAAAATACTAGGAAGAATGGGGGGGTATAATCCTGATTGAAGGGAGGTCGATGTTTGGGTGAGGTGGGATATACATGTCAGAGGTACATCAAAGCCACATCAGATCCATGTTGGAGGAGAATTATCTTGGGGAAGATGGAAGGCTGCATCAGAGCTGCATGCTCATGGAGGTAGAGAGCCTATTTCAATATTGTGTTAGTGGGGAGGTGGGATAGTTATGTCAGAGCCGCATCATTAGAGAATGTTCAATGGGATAATGTCTATATATATTGAGAAGTGTTGCTTGAGAGGGGGTTAAAATGACCTTGAGGGATATAGTAGATGGATTAGCATAGAATCATATATATTATCATGGTTTCAAATAAATTTTTCTAATAAGAAATCTATTAAACAAAATTAGTTAACTGGGGGAATTTGTGTTTTTCAATAAATTGTTTTTCTAGTCATTGATGTATACTCGTATTTCAAAATAATTAATTAAATTCTTTCTTATTTTTTATTTCTAATGCATTTCTTAATTTTATATTTTATTTTATTTTATCTCATTATTATATTTTTCCTAAAATAAATTCCTTCCATAATTCAATAATTCTATTTTCACTCTACATTTAAATGTTCATAAAACTATAGTGTTGCGTTAAACTGTTTTTTACCTCCCATTCTATTTCTATTATGTTGAAAAAATGGTGCCAATTTTTTCTACCATATGCATTGGGGATAATTTATCTACCTTATAAACATAGGGGTACATTTCTACCTTTCAAAAAGTTTATAAGTTTCTAACGATGGGGGAGAAAGCCTAAATTTTAATTGATATATTTTTAAAATAATGTTTTGTTTTAACTTATTAATGTTTCACCATTGATCTCTACTAGAATAATTAATTGGTTTTGTGACTATTAAAATAGAGATATTGTTGTCTAATAATGTTGATCTAATATATAACACATTATTTATATTTTGATGATCTCAATAATCCCTTCATATCTTGTTTATTATCATGTTCTTTAGTTTTTTTCAATAGTATTTTTTCTATTTTTATATATTCAAAAGTTAATTTCATTAAGTAAGGATTCTGGATAATTTTTTCTTAAATCCACCTATGTGTGGAAAATCAGCTACATGGCAGTTTTGGTATTATGGTGAGAATAGCTACATCAATAAATCGGCTACATTTGTATCCTATGTGAAGGAATAATTTATTTCATATAACATGCATCAAGGAATCATTTTTTTTTAATTTCCAACATCAACAAGACCTCCTACATGATCAATCAGGTACAATAATTTGGTTACGTAAATAAAACAATTATGTGATTTTTTTATTAAAGAAATATGTTATGTGAATTTCCTACAAGAAGAAATAAGATATTTAATTTTGATCAACTATGTCATTTAAATCATTTTTGTTAGATTTAGTTATTTGAGTAAAAATCCTACATGATTCATCTTAGATGCATGAAGAAAAATGATTTATATGCATTTAATTTTAAAAACCGCATACATTGTGCTATAGGTTGACATTTATTACATTAAATCAATTTACAGATCATTTAATGATCCTATACAATGCATAAATTCTATATTACTCATGTAAGTAAAAATTTATTATAATGAGGGCCATGTGACGATACCGAATAAAAGGACTAGGAATTTTTATTTTTCTCTAATATAGAAATAGTATTTTCATGCACAATGATATGTCACCAATAATTGATTTTGTGGATCATCTATAGTGAACATAAATAATAAATATTGAATGAATTTAAAAATGTGAGTGTGTGATATTGATTGAGGATTTAAGTGAAAAAAATATATAGAGGGTAATTTATAATAAATGGATAAAAAAACACATTATTTTTTTACATAAAAAACAGAATAATAAGTATAATTTTCATTTTCTATACTTATTGATAATACATTTTGATTTAAGAATGTAACACCCCAATACAATAAAATATTTAATGATATAATAAATATTTTTTCAACTCTCTTTATATGCAACACCATTTTAATCGTACAATACACAACACACCGTGTCATCTTGCATTACACGCAAGACTGGGTTTTATTTCCTTTTGATGAAGAACCTATTTAAAATTTAAATTTTGAAATTTTATAAATTTAGTTTGTAAAAATAAATAATTATTATTGAATTTTGACATTATCTTAGAGTTAATTTTTGGTACTTTTCCAAGAAGTTTCATTTATAAATAATAGTAAAAATTCTACATTTTAACTAAAAATAGTCCTTCCGATTAAATAATTATTAGTGTCAAATTATATTTCAATTTGATATTAAACTAATAATAGATAATTTATAAATATATTAATCCAATATATGTCATTATAATCACTTTTATTTTGAAATTACATACAAACATTTATTGAGATTCTGAAAAAAAATTACTTTATACCCTCTCATTCTCGTCACATGTGTGGGGTTAGCATTAATTTTAATTTTTCCACATCATTGATTTTAATTTTTGGAAATTATACATACCTAGTTGTAATAAGTACATAATTTTTGGTCTAATAATACCAAATTAATTTTTGACCAAACATATTAAGGAAAATGATTATAATTAATTATGATGATTAAGGTAAAATTAAGCATAATAAGGGACTAAACCTTAATTGTAAGGACCACAATTACATTGAAACTTTTCCAAAGTCCATTAGAAGTCAATAATTTGACAATATACACTATTATTTATACTTTTATGGATTTTTGGTATATTATTTAGTGGATTCTCCATATATAAAATGTTAAGTAAAATGGAACTTTCCTTACATTTATCATTTATAAAACATTGAGATATTTTAAAAACAACATGTTTTTGGTTATACGTACAATTTTTAAATATAACTGGGTTACTTTTATCATATTGACTTATATATAATTATTATTAATGATTTAGTTACATAAAATGATTATGAAATTCTAGTATATAGATTATTTAGTTAATAATTAACAAAAATAAATTATACTATAAATATTAAAATTGAAATATACTGACAGAATTATTTTCATTAAATATTTTTTTAGATTAATGTATCATTTTACAAGTATTTAAATATAGTATATCTTAATTCCAATATATTTTTACATTATAATATTTAAATTAAATAAATGATGTTAAAAATGACATTATTTTTATTTTACAATAAATGACATTTTATTAAATGATTTAGAATTAATAAAAATTATTATATTCATAAAATTAATATAAAATTGTTAATAAATATTAAATATTATCGATTAATTGAATAATGTATAATTTATAATGAATATATTGACCCATATATTGTAAAAACAATGTGAACACGGTCTGGAATTCAAAAGTGTTTTAGCATGTCACAATCACTTGTTTTAAAATTAATTTCCGAAAAAACATTAGATTTATATTTTATAAATGAGAAATAATATTAATAATTTAGTATATATATATTATAAGAAACCTCACTTTATTTTATTCTTAATTGTTAAATTAATTAGGTCAGAAAACTAGCTCCTTTAATAAAAACCAAAATGATAAAATTATGGAGTCATGGATGTTAGTGAACCAAATTATTAAAATACACGTATTTTGGTGAGGAAGAGGTTTTAATAGTACATGAATAAACTTTATTTGATTAAATTTCCATTTTTATGAACATTATGTAATATATGCCTTCCATTAATGAATGCATTATTGGTATTTACAATAGTAACACCCCCCCACAGTATAATAATGAAAGTACTTAACCCCTAATTCGCACCACTTAGGACGCATTGGATAATCCAAAATCTACCCAAATAGTATCCAAAAATCCCACTCATTGACCAATAAACTAGTGTTTTTTATGAAGATAATCTAGGAAACCTTTTCGTACAATCCAAAAGGAGTTTCCCAATTAATACGTAATATCTTCTCTCAAGTTCACTAGTATCAATTCCCTTATCCACCCCATAAAATGTCATTATTATATGATTATATAATAGAAATAGTATAATCAATATACAAGTATTATTTTCCTTTAATATTTAATCTTACACTTAAATACACCTCCATATAATGGTAAACGAACATATTGTTTCTATGTACAGACAATTACTTTCTCGAGAAACAATGATTGTTCATTTATCGTTTACCACTGCTCATGTTTCCCATTATGATAGAAACTGTGTGTATAAATATTATATATAATATTTATAATTTATTTATGATTCGGAATTATTTATTTATAAAATACCATCATATGTTTTTATCTTGTGTAAATATGATAATTTTGTTTGAGGCAGTATGGACTACCGCCCCTTCAATGTGATATGAATCATTCATGCTACACATGGAATTTATAAAGGATAGATTTCATAAAATTATGTAACATATATAACATAGATATGATACTGGAATTATAATACAAATACTTATACTTTTTTATTTCATTATTTTAAAAAACAAATAAAATAAAAGTAACACTCATGCATACGTATGGCCTACTGTATACATGAACGGAGCACTTCATTTCTTAACTAAAAATATAATTGAATACTATAAATAAAAATTTACTAATTATATATGCTCATTTAGTAATTTTTTAAATTATGAATATGATGAAACTGTGTACTAATAAATGATAACAACAAATAAAAAGATAGAACATACTTGAGAAAATAATGCAATTAACACTCAAAATAGTGAAACTAATGAAAGTTTTTAACAAACAGGTTATGGGATATTGTAAGAATTTAATATATTGTATTATAAACATGGGTATTGTTCTGGTATTATTTTGAAAAATATTCTAAACCACTATATGTGAGGATAAATACCACATGAAATATGAAGGTTAAGGCATGGGGATTTTGTCTCAATTTATATTTCATTAAGACTTATTTGTTATTATGAAAAAATTCATCTTTATTCAGTGTATATACATCAATTTTAATTTTATAAAATGAAATCCCTTATTATAATTATATTATAAGTTTCATATAATTTCATAATTTTCATGTATGTTAGGATTCAAATTTTTCAAAGTGGTATGAAACACATTAGAATGTTTAAAGATTATTCTCCTCGTGATTTTTCTTAGTGATTATACTTTCAATCTCACTTCCTGTTGGGATTTTTAACCATATATTGAAACAATCATGATATTTTCATAATTTTTCAATATAAATTTACCTAAATATCCTTATTCTAATATAATAGATATTGGTATTTTCTAAATGGTATGTAACTATACATACGATGTCCACTTTTACAGTTATTTGATTATTATGGGAATATATTGATATTTATTGTATTATTTTTCCTCTAACGATATTTGATAAGGCATATTATTTATTTTTATTATTCTATATGAGGAATTATTTGGACCAGTAATGACAGGTGGAGCCCTGACTTTATATAGCACCTTGATTTATCGACATGTGCTCATGAGACATATAAGTTTTCCAAATTAAACAGGTTTCTATATGTACTTTTAAATCATCATCGGAACGGTCCTGAGGATATTGGTTTTCTTGTTCCTCTCATATTACATCCATTAAGAATTAATTTCCATCATTAAGTTTTAGTTATTATTTATACATGATATATTTTGTCGACATATCTATGGATGTAATTCATTCCTATTTATCGATTTATGGAATTCATTTTAGTTTCTTATTTTTACATATTCATCATGCCTTATATAATCTTTTAAATAGAAATAGTTATCAATTATTTAAATTTCCATATAATTTGATTATTTATTTTTTTGGTTTTAATTACACTTATTGAGAATTTTATCTCACCATTATTATGATTATATCCCAATGTAATGAAAAAGAAAGTATTGAATATGTTTTCAAAGATGATGTATATTTCATTATATCAAGTTTCATGTTTTATTTATTTCCCCAATGTATTATGGGTATTATATACGTAATATGGATTTCTAATACAGCTAAACTGGTTTGTCTTTCAATATTTTATTCCTTGTAATCATTTCAATGTAATGAAATAATGCACCGGCTCTGGGATTTAGGTTCGGGGTGCTACATTTTCATCAAAGGATGTTTACCGACAACCATTAAAAATTGATTTACAAAACATATATTCTGGAACAAAACCCTATGATATACATTAAATATATGTATAAAAGATGATCCTCGAATTTTGGTAATGTAAAATTAATTTGGGTATTTCTATCAATACATCCTCTCACGATACTACATGTGGATTTGGTTCTGAAACAGATTTACCTAGAAGTAATAACCTCGAAAAGGTGTTCTGAGCCGGAATCGGTGTAACCAAGTAAATGAAAACATGCCTTACAATATACCTATTTTAACACACATGGGGGATATTCTTAGGATATTTCACATTTTCATTACCTACCATTATGAAGGATATGAATGTAAATATTTCCCTATTTTAGCCAACGTTTATGATTCCAGGATTAATGATGCATAAATTTTTATGTTATACCATATTTAAAATAATACATTATGTTAGGAATTAATCCATTATATTCCATTATATAGAAGTGGGGTCCATTAGATATAATTTTTACCTTACTAATTCACATGATCGAAAGAGTAATAAGAATCAAATCATTCGTGGTCTTAAGACAATATTTCAACGTGAAATATTCTCCCAAAAATTTTATCATATTTGGACATAGTATCATGTGGAAATGATATGGGTTATGAATTCTCGATGTTCTATTTATTCAGAAGAAACAAAGAGAATAAGATGCCATCTAGGGACCATGAAAAAGGGAATGAGTCGAATAAGACAATTGGAAAAGAGGAATATCTAAAATGTTATAATTCTTGCAAGAAACACATTGTTACATGATTTAATGGAAAGAGAGTTTATTATAAATTTGGGGTAAGAGGATACTATATTTTTTATATCAATGTTATAAAAAATTCCCAATTTACAATGATTAAATTGTAACAATATGGTACATTATGAGAATAAATATCCCAATCTATAATAGAATATACCACAAATGATGTTATTGGATAATGATCATGTTACGATGTTGTCGTCGATGAAGATGAAAGATTAATATTTCTATTAAATAACTACTTCATTGAAATTTTTAATTAGTGACATATTGGTTATATGAATTATTAATATATAAGTATTTTACTATAGTACTTTTTCATTAAATATTTGAGATCACAAGCTGAATGGTGCTAAGAAAATAAATTTTTGGAATGTTATTTTCTTCAAAAACACATGATTGAGGGAAATAAAACCCTTAATAGTATAATTGTGATATGATAATGATGAGTAAATGAATAAATGGATAATTTATAATATCCTTATAATATATTAATCACTTTTGAAAAAGAGTTATGGGCTATTATTGATGGATTTTACAACACTGTTATATTTATTGAATATATCAAATAATATTAGTCATTCATAAAGAATGGTGAAGAATTAAGGTATCAAATAATGTTTTCTGAGTGATTTGAGGTATAACCATATTTCAAAAAAATATATAGGAATATGTTATTCACCTGTTGCGAATGTGAAAATCTGGAACTACTTTATACTTATTAAAGGATAATGATAAAATTCAGTTTTAGAAATTTTTTGAGCTTCCTTCTAAAGTGTTAAATCATTATATTTTGTAAAAGGTGACTATTTATTAAATACATGATAAATGGATGATATTTTAGAGGTATATATATTACTTCCCCATATAATGCATATTGTGCTAAGAGATAAAGTAAAAATTGTTCACGTTGTGAACAACAAAAAATATTATATTTATAGAAATTTATATTTACTTATATTCATAGACTATGAAAAAAATTATAAACCCTAGGGAAATGGGTTTTGAAAATGGATTCCTATTTTCATCATATTTTATGATACCCGTGACATTTATTCACCCCTATGGTTTAAGGTTTTGTGGACAACAACTTTTATATGAACATGTTCTCTATCACTCCCCATCATATCTTCATTCTTATATTTTTCCTCTATATCAATGTTGTCATTTAACACATATTTTATCCTCATAGTAAACATATTTATGTGACCACTGCAATTTATTAATTCTCTTAATAATAATTTTAGGTGATATCTGAATGTATGATCTAGGATTTTCAAAAATAGTTTATCTTCAAATATCAATCCATTTATTGCCAAAATCAAGTTTAAATTGAGAATAAGAAATTTGATAAGTTAATAAGGATGTAACACCACATGACATTACAATATTTTCATGTTAGAGTAAATATTATTTTAAATCCCTTTGTACGTAACATCATTTTAATCTTACGCTACACAACACACTAAGTTAGCATGTTTTACATGCATGATTTGGTTTTACAACCTTTTAATGGAGAAACAATTTTGAATATAAATTTTCAAAATTTTAAAAATTGTACTTATTAAAAGAAAGAAATTGATTCTAAATGTATAAATATTTTAATTGTGTAAAACCATTAAGAACATGATATGATTTCCATAGTTGCTGAGACATTGCTTTCAAGACCATCTTAGTGGACAAAGTCCCTTTCTGAATCGAGTTCACTCCTCATTCCAGTCCTGTAACACTGAACCAGATTAACTTACCATTCCAGCCATGTCTATCTCATGAGATATAAATCTTTACCCAATGCATTGGAGGGAGATATAGGTCCCACCCATCTCATAATGAAATCATTCTTAAGTGTGAAACAACATAAACATCAATCATTCATCATAACCCAAATAATAAAATGGGTTTCATAAACATCATTCCATCATAACATAATCCATAAAAGACAAATGGATATCATTTCATCATAAGAAAAGTAAAACAATGAAAATCATAGAGAAATTATACTTGAAAAATACACATATGAAATAATGTCATCTTAGATGGAAAATGGTTTTGATAAAACACTTGAAATGAATTCTTGAGGAAAATATCCTTTCTTCTTCAAAATCATTTTATTTTCACAAAATGCCATGAAATTTTAAAAGAAAGGGATTTTGTTGAAAATATTCATGAAATATTTTAGATTCATAATCATGAAAATAAAGCGTTATAAAACCATAAAAATATGTTAATTCCATATAAGTTAAAAAAAATTATCCTCATACTTTTAATGGAAAAGTCAAAAAGTACCACGTATGGTAAACAAAAGAATGATTTCTTCCATAACACAAATTAAAAGTTAAAGAGGGGAAAATGACATTAAACATATATGTATGAATATTAAACACCTTATTAAAAAAAATTATTGACAAGGATGAAAAATAAAACCCCAGTAAATAGTTACGAATAAAAAATCTCGGTTAAGAACGAGATTGGAATAATTATCCCTTACCTTGGGTCTGATATTCATCATACATATCCAAACCTCCTGTATAATGATTTAAATAAGGTAATTTACTTATTAAAGAATGATATTTATTGTTATGATATTATATATGGTTCACTTATGACTTTTTATTACCCGTTCTTTTGTAAATTCCATGTTAACGCAGCGTTTTGAGTAAAATAGTTTTATTTATCGTACGTGTTTGGACTTGTTGTTCTTGATATTATTATTACTTATATAATTATTTACTTACTTCAAGAATGTAAATCATGATTTATATATCATATATATTCAGTATATATAAATATATACATAATATATAGATAAATGAAATGAAATACACCCTTCATGGAGACGGTAGGCCATACGTACGCATGAACGCTGTTTTCCATTCCTTGTCGACTTGAATGGAAGTAAGTAGATGAAATATATATATATGTATACATAAATACAGTAGCTTAATTATTTCATATATTTCATTATCATTAATTATATATACTTTATAATCATTCTTTAATGGTTATCATGGAGAATGAATCTCATCGCATCGTGGAGACGGTATTCCGTACATACGCACGAGCGATGATATTTTTCCCATATTTATTGAATGGAATTTGAGTTGAAGATACAATACTTCAGAATAAGTATGATGTTATAATAACTATATATATTTATTCTTTACACCATTATACACATCCAAGTAAGGTGGTGGTATAAAATAGATTACACCACGGTGTGGAGACGGTATTTCGTACGTACGCACCCGCGGGGATTTCTTTTTCCGTAGGATGGATAAAAGATGAAATAGGGTTGTTTCATATTTATAAAAACATATCAGTATATGATTGATAATTATGTTATTAATTTATTATGAAACAAATAAAGAATAATTATAAGAAGAAGAAATAAATTGGAAAGAATCAGTAAGGATGTTACCTCTTCTTTGACGCGCCTCTTCTTAACCTCTTCTTAAGGCACTAGAGTTGGTATTTTGAGGAGACAAAAACCTCTATAATGTTTCTAGGGAAGTTTATAAGATCAAATGGCTTTGTTTTGCCGAGATTGAAGGCTCAAAATTGTGTAAAGAGAAGAGGGTGGATGTTCCCTTTTATAAGGGAGGAGAGGGGCCCCTTTGGAAACCTCAATAATATTAATTTATAATAAATTAAAACCCAACTTAAATAATTCCAAAATGGCTCCAATCCATAAATAAATGATATAGGGTTTTAATATCATCAAACAATAAAATTTATACATGTTGGTAATTTATTTTAAACATTATCAACTTGATTTATCCTTATTTAATCTATTCAGTTTTATTTGTGGTTATAAGATTCAAAATTTTAAATTGTTATAAATAATTAATTATGTGTTGTTAGTTTTCCATAATTGGATTAATTATGAAATTTTAGACCATAAAAATTTTAATTTATAATTTTTAAATATTTTTGTGATTTTTAAACAATTTTATATAATGATATTTTTATAGAATAACAATAGTGTCAATTTTGACACTTCATGTTTTTTGAATTTAAATAGACTCCACACACAAGATATGTTCTGAATAAAAGCTTAAATAGATTTATAACATGTCATAGTTATCTATAAAATTAGTGGACCACATTAAATAATTCATATATTATTTATTTTAATATTTGTAAAACCATTTACTTGATATTTCAATCTATAAAATAATTTCAACATCACTATTGTGTCACCTTTAATGATAATTATTTAATCCCCAAAAATTCTAAATAAATTCACATGAGGTATATAATTTTAATATCTTTCTGGAGACTATTCATGTTCGAAGTTTCATGAAGGTTATCACTAAATTAAAATAATTCTACTTATAAGATATAAAAGAGTGGCATGTTGTCACTTTCTTTGGTTTTAATAATAATTAAATTATTTTCATTGTCAAAAGTCCAAAAAATGAATCTATTACGACCCTTAACTGATATGGGTCGACATTTAATCATACAATAGAATTCTGGAAGGTGTTAGGGTAATTTTAGAATTTTATTATTTCCCTTATTTACCTGATTTACCTTTAACTACAGTAAATAAAAATTACCGTAGTTACTATTTCTAATATCAAAAAAATAAAAGTAACCTATTAAATTAATGTTAACCCACTGAATTCAAATATTGAATCCATTTTTACAAATTAAAAACACATAAGTTTCAGAAATTAATTTTAAATTAATCGTGTTGTTAACAAAATGAGTTTTAAAAGTTAAAACATTGCCAAAGATTGAAATGTTTTTACCTATTAATTCAATGTAAAATTAATGTTAATGTCATAAATTATATTAAATGGTAAAAATAAATTCTATTTATACTTTAAAACCAGTAAATATTATAATTTAACCATATAAATTATTGTGATGAAAAAATTTGTTTTTAATTAAAATATATCGTGTTTTTACTATTCATTAAAATATGAAAGTAATCAAAATAATATGAAATTTGTATCCAAAGTAAATTTTTATATCCTGATTCCAAAGAAGAATTTTATTTTGTCAAATTGAACTTATAAACCTGTCAAAAACTAAATTCAATGTGGGTGCGTCATCAAAAGGCATCAAAACTACATTTTTTGAAAAATACTTATTTTTCCCGAAAAAATTATTTTGTTCTCATACCATGTTATATAAAATGTGTAATCTGAATTATAATTTCATAAAATTCAATATTTATATACTACTATTCATAAAGGCTAGATCATAATAATATTATAACAATATATCATTGTTTAGTGAAACTCGGTATTACGTACTACACACACTATCAAGGAAGGTCATGATTGAGTGTAATGCAAGCCAAGTCAAGGTTGCGTGTAGAGAAAGATCCCTTTGTTGTTGTGTATAACATAATCAAAACTTATTTCATTTGTACATTAAACAAAATCTATACATCATGTTGCTTAGAATAATTTCTACAAAACGAACTTCATATTGTGTATAACACGAGCCAAGAATAGTGTTACGTATACTGCAAGCTAATACGGTGTTGCGTATAGCACAATCTAATTTTGGTGTAGCGTAAAACACAATAAATCAGTGAAATTAAAAATAATAATTCTCATAAAATCTCAGGTTGTTACATTCTACCCCCTAAAATTGAATTTTTCCCTTGAAATTCGTCGGGTTTATAAATGGTTTACAAATTGAAAGTTTCTTTCATAGGAAGCCACATCGTAAAAAGGAATACTAAACCTTAATTTTAAAAAGGAAAGTTAGAATTATAATGGTCACCCAATTTAACATAGCACTGGGTTTCCACATAGGAAAACATAGTCGAAAATATAGATATGGTAGAGAAATCTAACCATCATGTTCTGATGGAAAGTGGTAGATAACATGGATAAGAAAAATTCATCAATCACAAAGCCATGCATTTGTGATGATCTAAAGTACCATATGATTTATCGGGTATAAGGGTACTAGGACAACAGTTTTTGTTTTCAAGATCATTTCCCTAATGATGAGGAATTTTTTAATTAAATGAAATATTTACTAAATTTTGGTACAATCTCACCGTTGTTCGTTCCTTGAACAATTTCAACTTCATCTCTTAAATAAATAAAGTTTAATTTTTCATTCATGAAGTGTTATCAGATCATATGATACAATGATGGGTCATTCCATCTATCTCAAACAAAAGGTTTTCAAAAATTATCAAATATACATAAGTCCATCTTTGGTGAGGTTAATCGTATATGATTCCAAAAATGGACTTATACATCATCTATCATACTGATTAATAAAACAAAACTAGTTACTATAAACTAGGGACTTTCTATAGGCCATTGGTATACAATGAAGTCCAGTCGCACTTCAGTTGTGGGTTCGATCCCACATCCTTTTCCAACGCGACGGGTTGTCACCCGTCCTACGGGTAGTCCTTTTTCTAAAACTAAACTATTATAACATTCCAAAAATAATATAAAAAATTGTAGACATAAACAATACTATCTGATTTCTAACTTAGATATTACAATCTTTAGGCTTACCCAAACTCACAGTATAAGGAAAAGACAGATAGAGAGGTCATCTACCAAGCATGTAAATGCCGTCATTTATCCCCACATATCATAAGATATGTCTTTTTGGTCACATTTCAAACATTCGAATTCTTTAATCATGTATTCTCTTGAAAAATGAATACCCATTTAACCTTAGTGAAAACAAGAATGTTTTCAAAAGTTAACACTTTCCACATACCAAAATCCCAAAAATCTGTATACTCAAACCATGATATCACATTGTCCTTATACCAGTCATGAGCTCATTAATACTATCAAACATCTCATTATCTCCTTATCCTTTCATTATGCACATATAATCTACGTTCCAAAAATATTTTAATAAACTTTCATGGTTACTGGTACCATTCATCGTATACTTTCAAAAACTCAATGAAAGACAATAGTGTAACAATCCATAGATTTTTCTTTATTCCATAGTACCATACATTATTCTTTATAAACATACAATCATTACACTACCATCTTAAACCACTTACTGAGCTTAATCATTTCTTTCATCTCATATATCATTTGTAGTCTCTCCATCATCATCAACATAAATACTACCCATACGACCATGCTGATTCTCTTCATGAAATTTTCCCTTAGAGAATTGGTTTTCATAATGCCCGTATATTCCACATTTAAAACATTTAACCACTGTTGATATCTTAGAAATACCATTATCCTTTTCCATGGTGTTAACGGAACCCTTACCTTTACAATTACTGGATTTGTGTCCTTCTTTTCCACACCCAAAGCATCTTCCAGTTCCTTTGAAACATTCTCCCTGATGCCTCTTACCACATGATTTACATGATTGAAATTGGCCTTTCTTTCCTCTATGATCATCATGAAACTCCATCTTTCTCTTACTATCTCAGTCAGGAAACTTACAAAATTTGAGATTATTGATCATATTATGAGATTTATGATTATGCATAATAACGATTTTTGGACTTCCAAATCCCGTTTCATTTGGTTTCTCATGATGAATATCATTCCTTTGTCCACAAAATTCACCATTATCATGAATCTTCATGTTTCCAGCCATTTTCGAAATCCCAAAAAGAATAGTGTGAGAGGTGAAAATCATACTAGGATAATACATAATCAAGGGGAGTACTTTCAATCCCTAACATCTTAGGTTTAATCATAGGTTATTCACGATCATTATCATAATTCTTGGACTATGACCTATACTTATACATAACCTTAGGAACATCCCTAGACATACGATATAAATATCTCTAGAGATCTCACTAAAGTTTTCACATGCTAGATTCCAAAGGTTAACTAAACCGTTCCTCTGATACCAATTGTAGAGACCCCAAATCTGACGTACATGGAAATTACATTTCTTTTGTGGAATACTTAATATATAAAAAAACCAACACTTAAGGATTGTAATAGTTTACTATCTTTGGAAACTCGTAACACAATCTTTTAATCATGGTAAACGATCTTTAACACCTCCCATAAAGATCTGCCCCTTTCATTTTCTTACCTAAAACCTTTCTTTATATCCTAGGGAAAAAAACATAAAAAGGGGGAGCTCAAATGCTCCGTAAGGGTAAACATAGAGGAATAAAACAATCCATAAACATTTGAATGCAAAGAGAACCTAAACATAAAATCTCAACATCAAAATCTTGAGCAAAGACATAAATCATGGAAGTACATAAGGCATATATCATAAAGAAACATCAATCATGATAAAATAAAATGGGAATAAAACATGTAATTATGGAAAACCATTAACCACATGATATTATTTTCATAGTCGCCAAGGCATTTCTGCCAAGACTATCTTAGTGGACAAATTCCCTTTCTGAATCGAGTTCACTTCTCGTTCGAGTCCTGTAACACTGAACTGGATTAACTTACTATTTCATCCATGTCTATCTCATGAGATATAAATCATTACCCAATGCATTGGTGGGAGATATAGGTCCCCCCCCATCTCATAATGAAATCATTCTTATGTGTGACACAACCTAAACATTAATCATTCATCATAACGCAATGAATAAAATGGGTTTCATAAACATCATCTCATCATAACATAATCCACATAAAACAAATGGATATCATTTCATCATAAGAAAAGTGAAACCATATAATCATATAGACATTATACTTGAAACATACACTTATGAAATAATGTCATCTTAGATGGAAAATGATTTTGATAAAACACTTGAAATGAATTCTTGATGAAAATATCCTTTCTTCTTCAAAATCATTTTCTTTTCACAAAATTCCATGTAATATTAAAAGAAACGGTTTTTGATGAAAATATTCATGAAATATTGTAGACTCAGCTTCATGAAATTAGGGTGTTATAAAACCTTAAAAATCTTTTAATGTTGTTTATGTTAAAAAAACATTCTTCTCGTACTTTTAATAGAAAAGTCAAAAAGTACCATGTATGGTAAACAGTAGAATTATTTATTCCATAACACAAATTAAAAGTCAAAGAGGGGTAAATGTGACTTTAAACATATATTGAAAAATATTAAACACCTTATTAAAAACATTTTTATGGACAAGGATGAAAAATAAAACCCCAGTAAATACTTAGGAATAAACATTCTTGGATAAGAATGAGATTGGAATAATTATCCCTTACCTTGGGTTCGATATGCTTCGTATGTGTCTGAACCTTCTGTATAATGATTTAAATAATTTCATTTACATGTTACAGAATCATATTTATTGTTATGATATCATATATGGTTCCCTTGTGAGTTTATATTACCCGTTATTTTCTAAATTCCATGTTAAAACAGCGTTTTGGGTAAAATCATTTTATTTATCATACGTGTTTGGACTTGTTGTTCTTGATATTATAATTACATATATCATGATTTACTTACATCTATAATGTAAATCTTTATTTATAAATCATATATAGTCAGTATATATATACATAATAGATAGATAAATGAAATGAAATACAGTGTTTATGGAGACAGTAGGTTGTACGTACGCATGAGCGTTGTTTTCCTTTCCTTATTGACTTGAATGGAAGAAAGTAGATGACATGTATATATATACATATATACAGTAGCTTCATTGTGTCATATATTTCATTATCATTTGCTATATATACATTATAATCATTCTTGAATGGTTATCATAGAGAATGAATCTCATCACGTCCTGGAGACGGTAATCCGTGCGTATGCACGAGCGATGATATCATTCCCATAATTATTGAATGGAATTTTACTGGATGATATAACATTTGAGAATCATTATGATGTTATAATAACCATGAATATTTATTCTTTACACCATTATACCGATTCAAGTAAGGTGGTGGTGGAAAACATATTACACCACGTCGTGGAGACGATATTCTGTACGTACGCACAAGCGGTGATTTTTTATTCCAAAGGAAGGATAGATTCTGAAATCGGGTTGTTTCATATTTATAATAATATATAATTATATGAGTGATACTTATGTTATTAATTTATTACGAAACAAATAAAGAAGAATAAGTAGAAGAAGAAATAAATTTGAAAGAATCGGTAAGGATATTACCTCTTCTATTACGCGCCTCTTCTTAACCTCCTCTTAAGGCACTAGAGTAGGTCTTTTGAGGAGACCAGAACCTCTATAATGTTTCTAGGAAAGTTGAAAAGGGAAATGGGCAGGTTTTTTCCGAGATTGAAGGACAAAAATTTCATATAGAGAATAGGGAGGATATGCCCTTTTATAAGGGGTGAAAGGGGCACCTTTGGAAACCTCAAAAATATTAATTTATAATAAATTCAACTCCCACTTAAAATCTTCCAAAATGATTGTAATACAAACATAGATTATATAGAGTTGTAATCTCATCAACCAATAAAATTTATACATGTTGGTAATTCATTTTAAACATTATCAACTTTATTTATCCTTATCTAATCTATTTTATTTTATTTGTGGTTATAAGATTCTAAATTTTAAATTGTTATAAATATTTACTTATATGTTGTGAATTGTCCATAATTGGATTATTTATGACATTTTAGACCGTATAAATTTTAATTTATAATTTTTTAATATTTTTTTATTTTTTTAAACAATTTTATATTATTTTATTTTTATAAAATAACAAGTGTCAATTTTGAAACTATTCTTTTATTTGAATTTAAATAAAATCCAAAAAAAGATATGTTCGAAATAAAAGCATTATTAGATTAATAACATGTCATATTTATCTATAAAATTAGTGGATTACATTAAATAGTTCATATAATATTTATTTTAAATTTTTTAAAACCATTTATTTGATATTTCAATCAATAAAATAATTTCAACATCACTATTGTGTCACCTTTAATGATAATTATTTAATCTCCAAAAATTAAAAATAAATTCAAATGATGTCGATAGTTTTATTTTATTTCTGAATACTATAAATGTTTGAAGTTTCATGAACTTTATCACTAAATTAAAATTATTATACTTTTAGGATTTAAGAGAGTGACATGTTGTCACTTTCTTTGGTTTTAATAATAATAAAATTATTTTCATGTTCAAAAGTCCATAAATAAATCTATTCTGACCCTTAGGAGATATGTGTCGACTTTTAGTCATCAAATATAATTTTGGAAGGTGTTACGAAAATTTTATAATCTTATTTTTTCCCTTAATTACCTGATTTACCATTAATCGTAGTAAATAAAATTACCGTAGTTACTATTAATAAAATCAAAAAAATAAAATTAACATATTAACATAATTTGGACCCAATAAATTCAAATATTGAATCCATATTTCAAAATTCAAAACCTAGAATTTTCAGTAATTAATTTAAAATTAATCTCGTTGTTAAGAAAACAGGTTTTATAAGTTAAAATATTGCCAATGATTGAAATGTTTTTTTCTTTGAATTCAATGTAAAATTAATGTTAATGACATAAATTTTATTAAATGGTAAAAATATATTCAATTTATACTTTAAAACCATTCAATATTATAATTTAACCATATAAATTATTGCGATGAAAAAAGTTGTTTTTAATTAAATATCGTGTTTCAACTATTCATTAAAATATGAAAGTTATCAGAATAATATGAAAATTTTATCCAAAGTAAATTTTTATATCCTGATTCCAAAGAAGAATTTTATTTTTTCAAATTGAACTTATAAACATGTCAAAAACAAAATTTAATGTGGGTGCACCATCAAAAGGTGACAAAACTGCATTTTTTAAAAATAATTATTTCATCCGAAAAATTTATTTCATTCTCATACCATGTTATATAAAATGTGTAAGATGAATTATAATGTCATAAAATTCAAAATTCAGACAATACTATTCACAATTTCTAGTTCATAATAATACTATTATAATATATTTTTGTTTAGTGAAACTCGGTATTGTGTACTACACACGCTATAGATGAAGGTCACGATTGCGTGTAATGCAAGCCAAGTCAAGGTTGCATGTAGTGAAAGCTCCCATTGTTTTTGCGTATAAAATAATCAAAAATTATTTCTTTTATACATTAAAAAAAATATATTCATATTTTTGGGTAGAATAATTTCTACAAAACGAACTCGAAATTGTGTGTAACACGAGCCAAAAATAGTGTTGCGTATACTGCAAGCTAATGCGGTGTTGCGTATAACACAAGATAATTTTGGTCTATCGTACAAAAAAAGACATCAGTGAAATTAAAAAGAATAATTACCTTAAAATCTCAGGTTGTTACAATTTAATTACTAAATTTGATTAAGAATTGCAATCATTGTTATTATTTATTTAAAAATTAACAATAACCAATGATATTATTAAAATTAAAAGTGAAAAATATTGATAGAATTATTTTCATTAATTATTTATAAAGATGAAAATATTATTTATACATCTAAAAAAACAATATATTTGAATTCCAATATTTATTTGACATATTAAAATTTTAATTAAATAAACAATGTCTCAATTTACATTATTGTTACTTTATAATAAATGATATTTTAGTAAATGATATAAGAGTAATTAAAATCCTACATTAATAAAAGTGGGTTTAAAGTGTCAATAAATATTTAATATGGTCTATTAATAGACCAATTTATATTTTATATTTAAAATTCTTATCCATATATTGTTAAAATGTGGTTAACATGGTCCAGGATTAGGCAGTGTTTTAGCATGTCACATGAACATATTTTAAAATTAATTGCCATAAAATATTGGATTTTTATTTTGTAAATTTTATATCACATTAATAATTAAGTATATAAATATTTTATAATAAATGTCTCACTGGTATAGTCTTAATGGTTAAATTAATTTTGGTAGAAAACTATATGCTTTAAAAAACAAAAAATGTTAAAATTGTGGAATCATAGAAGTTAAGGTAACAAATTGTTCAATTTTACATATTTTTGTGTATTGAAGGTTTTAATAAACAATTAATTTCTTTTAATCAATTAGTTTTACATTTAATTGGAACGATATATAAGATATACCTCCCATTAAAGAAAACCTTTTGGTATTTACAAGAGTTTCACTCCCCTTCCCCTATAAAAAGGAAAGAACTCTACCAATTACTCACACCCCTCAATCCACACTGGATTATCCAAAATTATCCCAAATAGTCTCCCAAAATACCTCTACGTAACATATAATAATAACTTTTTCTAGTAATATATCCAATTAAACATCTTGGAATAATTCAAACGGAGTTATACGATTAAGAGGTAACATTCTCTATGAATATCTCTTGTTATATTTCAATTATCCACCCAATAAAATATAATTATTATATGATAATATAAAAAACTATTATCCAAAATATACTAGTATGATTCATTGTTATTGTTTCTACCGAAAATTACACCACTCTCCATCAAATGGGTAACAAACACACTGTTTCTATGTACGATGATGTACTGTCTCACGAAACAATATTTGTTCGTTTTCCTTTTACCACATCTCACTGTTTCCATTATGATGGAAGATATATTTATATATGTTATATATAATGTTTATAATGTTTTTTCTTATATATTTTTTATTTATAACATTCCATTATGGTTTCCACCAATTGTAAATATGATAATTTTGTCTGAGAGAGTGTGGACTGCCACCCTCTCAAAGTGATATACCTCGTTTATGAAATACATGGAATGTATAAAGGATGGTTTTAATAAAAATATGTAACATATATAACATAGATATGATAATGAAATTAAAATATACATATGTATCTATTATTTTTTCATCCTTTTAATACCACAATGAAATTAAAGTAGCATCCATTCGAACATACAACCTACTGTCACGATGAATAGCGCACTTCATTACTTGAGAAAACAATGAAATTAACACCCAAAATAGTGAAATTAATAAATTTTGTTAACAAATGGGTAATTAGATATTATAACAAGTCAATATATGGTATTATAAACCTTAGTACGATTATTTCATAAGTTAGTAACATATTTAATACCACTAAATAGTATTATAAAGACCACACAACAAAATCATGGTGAAGTTAATGTAATTTCATCTCAATTTACATTTCATTGATGCATATTTTTTTTATGCACTAATTCAGATTTATTTTGGGTATGTAATTACTTTTTAATGTTATAGAATGAATTAACTTATTCAAATAAATTATAACTTTCATTTAATTTCATACCTTTCTCTATATTGTTATTAAAAGTTTCCAAAGAGGTATGGGATACTTTAAAATGTTTAATAATTTTTCAACATATGATTTTTCTCTTAAAGATTTTTCATAATTATTATATTTTCAATATCACTTCCTTTTGTTATTGTTAACCTTATTTGGAAAAATTAACAATATTTTAGTCATTATTCATAATAAATATACTTGAATATCTGTATTTTCATACAATAAAAAATACCATTTCCTATAACATATACCATTTCATATACGGTGTATAATTTGTAATTTAGTTGATTACATTTCAAAAATATTGTTAATTATTTATTCCAAATTCAATAAATATATTTTATAAGACATGTTATTTATTTTGATTATTCTATATGATAAATTTTGTGGACTAAAAACGATATGTGGAGGCTATACTTTGTATATATCTTTAATGCATCGATAAGTTCTCATGAGATAAATAGGTTATCCAAATTAAGTGGGTTTATATCCATAGTTTTAAATTATCCTATAAATGGCCTTCATGTTATAAGTGTTTTCGTGCCACGGATATGAAATCCATTACGAAATTATTTCCGTCAATTAATATTGGTTATTTTTTTCCATTCAATTTTGAAGTGACATATCAATTGCTATAATTCATTCTCAATTATAGATACATGGAATAAATTTAAGTTTTGTACATTTACATATTAATTATTCCTTATATAGTCATGTAAATTTAAGGTGTTTTGTGATATTTTCCATTTCGTAAATATTGATTCATTATTTCCTCTATTTTATTTATCCCTATTGATCATTTTACCTCACCCAGGTTATGTTTCAATCCTCAGGTTTTGAAGATGACAACATTGAAATGGATTTCATGTATGCAGTTTATTTCAATATATATTGTAGCATGTTTCATTTTTTCTATCTTAATTTGTTTATTATGTATGTAATATAGATTTCCAAGACTATAAAATTGTTCGGGCATTTTGTGTTTTTTCCTTGTAATAATGCCAATGTTATAAATTAATGCACCGACTTCGGGCTTCTAGGGTCTGAGCGCTACAGTTTGTATCAAATGGATTTTTGAAACATCCTATGAAAATGGAATTATAATACATAAATTTTAGAACACATAACTAAGATAGACTTTGAGGATAGGTATAGAATAACATTGTTGAATTTTGGTAAGGAATAATTTCTGTGATTATTCCTAGGAATACATCCCTGTCATCATACTACAAGTGGATGTGGTTCTGGAAGAGATATTCTTAGATTTAATATCTCTAAGAAGGTTTTTTGGGTCTTATCTATTGTAACCTAGTACTAGAAAATGTTTCTTACTATGCACCTCATTTCACACTCCTGTGGGATATGTTTATGAGAGTTCCCAATTGTTTTACCAACCACTATAATGAATTTTAATGTAACAATTTACCCAAGGTATCCATAGTTTATGATGTTGGGAATACTTATTCAAAAATTTATGTGAAATACCATATTCAGAAATATACATTATGTTATGATATAATATAGTAGATACTTTTTTTGAGATGGCGCCATGTATACGAAATGTGAATCTCACTCTTTCACATGATCCAAAGTGTAAGAAGGATCACATATTTAATACTATTAAGATAATATTTCAAAGAAAAATAGTCCCAAAAATTGTGGCAATAAACACTCTGATACTTTATTGATGGGAAATGGGGGTTTTTTATAATTGTCGATAATAAGAACACCATGTTACTGATTGAATTATAAGAAAAAATATTTCCAATGTTAAATTCATTAACTGCTGGAAGAAGAGATATTATGTAAATTAATGTCCTGAGTATCAAAGGAATATACCCCAAATGATGATATTGGATAATGATCATGTTTTTATACTACCAAAAATGAATAGTAAATATTAATATTCATATTCAAGAATTAATTCATTTCGATATTTTATGAGTAATGTACTACTTATATGAATTAGGTAATATATGAGGATATTATTGGTGAACATTATCATTAAAGATTTTATATCATTTTTTGAGTGGTACTAAGAAATTTTATTCTAAAAAAATTTAATATTTTGGGAAAACACATGATATAGGGAAGTAAAATCCATAATATGTTCCTGATGTTATGATAATGATGAATAAATGGTTAATTTTAAAATATGTAACTACTATAGAATGAATTGATGACTTTTGAAAAAGTTATTCTATGCCATAATTTCTTGTATTTTAAAATACTTTTGGACATAAGGAATATATCAAATAAGATCTGTCTTATATACAAAATAAGGAATAATTCATGTTTTCAATAAGTTTTTTAGGGGGACTAGTGTTATTTCTATATTTCAAGAATATGTAGGATAACGTTATTCACATGTTTGGAATGTTAAAATTTAGATCATTGTCATAGTGATTAAAGGATAATGACAAAATTCACTTTTGTAAATTGAGTGAACATACTTTCAATGTTTTGGATCAAATTATTTTGTAAAATATCACCATTTATAAAATGGTTGATCATTGCATGAGATTTTAGAGGTAAATGTATTACTTAACAATTAGAAACATCCTATTCTAAGAGAAGAAGTAAAAATAGCTCATGGTGTAATAATAAAAAAATATTATAACACATGAAAATGTGATGATTTACAAAAAACTCAATCTAATTTAGTGGTTGAACAAGGGAATGAAGAAGACGTCCAGCTAAAGGTATATCACTAGATTTTACAAGAAATGATAGTTGCTTCAGGTAATTTTAAGGGTAATAAAATCATATAATCTCACACTCCTATTATTTTTAAGACATTTCATGATTATTAAAATCCTATTGTGGATAATGAAGGATTTCATCATGTCTCTTAAAATATGACAAAGTCACTAGTTTCCACTCCAATGGTGGACGAGCAATTGGTTGTGGGTATAACAGATTCTTTATCTAAGAATAATGGTAATTCCATTAACATGAAGGATTTCATTATGATTTCTCCTGATGAAAAAAAATAACCATGTTATTTTGGATCAATCTAAAGATATATTCATTAAGGGGATGATGCCTCTAGTGACAAGAGATGCTTTTCTTGAAAATTTGATGAATGGCCAGAGGATAGATTTTGTTCGAAAAGAACGGATAATGAGACTCTTTACGAAAGGATTATATCTCCTCCATCAATATGGGCGTGATCAATAGTTTAGGTGTCTGTTCAGGTAAGGTCGATTAGTATGCACTTAAAAAATATTAATGAAATCAAAGTGCATGATTTTTGAAAAAGATAAGTAAATAGTTTTTTCTTGGGGTTTCGACGTGTTTTCTCATACACCTCTCAGATGATTCCTTTTACATGAATTCAATAAATGTGGATCATCATCCAAATTTTCCTAAAAGTTGATATTTATTCACTCTTATGGTTTATGGTTTCGTGATCAGAAACTTTCATCTGGACATATTCTCTAGCACTCTTCATCAGAATATTATTGTTAGATTTTTCCTCGATGTCCATGCTTTAATTTTACACCTATGTTATCCTACTAGGGACCCTATTTGCATGACAATTATATATGAAATTATTTCTTATTAAAAATAATATATGTTAAAAATATATATGGTGTCGATTTATTAGAAATAGTTTATCTTTAAATATCAATCCCTTGATTACAAAGATCATGTTTAAATTACAAGGAAGCAATTTAATTAAGTTTGGGAGAAAGAAAAATCCCAATAACATTAAATATTTTCATGTTATAATAACTATTATTTTTACAAACTTTATATAAAAATACACTTTAAGCTTACACTACACACCACATTTAATTATCTTCCATTATACACAAGCCTAGGTTTTACAAACTTTTAATTGAGAACCTATTTTTTGATTAAATTTTGATCATTTATTATATTTTATTTTTCAAAATGAAAATAATTTTTCTGAAAAGTTTCCTTTTTCAATGAATAGTAAAAATACCTCATTTTCATTAAAAATAAAATTTTATTTTAAATAATATTTAGAATTAAATTATATTTTAAATTTTTTATTTAAGTAAAAATATATCAATTATTCATATATTAATCCATCTTATGTTATTGAAATAATTTTTATATAGAAATTAGATATATAAACATTTTGATCTGTTGAATAGTTTTACTTTAAACATCGCTTTCTCGCAATGTCTGTGTGATTATCATCAATATTTATTTTCCCATATATGTGATTTGAATTCTAAAAGATAGACAAAACATATTTTATTCAGAACATTAATTTTGGTCTAATATTATCAATATAATTTTTGACAACAATTATTAGGGATAGTGATTAAAATTAATTATGGTGATTATGGTAAAATAATGCTTAATAAATGACTAAACCATAATCTCAATGACCAAAATGACATGTACACTATTCAAAAATCCACTAGATTCCAATAAACATTCTTGGTAATAATTTCATGTGTAATTTAGATATTATTAAATGGAATTTCCCTTTATAAAATTTTATGTCAGGAAAAACAAAAAAAAAGGAACCTTCCTTACATTTCACATTTATAAAATATTATAAGATGTAAAAACATAAAATTTTTAGTTATAAATATACTTTTAAATATATAAATTGGTTGTTATAATCATAATAATTTATAAAAAATTTATAGAGATTATTTAGTTACATTAAATGCCGAGGAAATTATAATATAGTGATTATTTAGTGAAAAACTAACTAAAATAAATGCCATTATAGATAATAAATATTAAATATTTTTATTGAATTAATATTATTAAATATTTTTTAGATGAATATATCTAGTTAAAAACCACAAATCTTAATATATTTTAATTCTAAAAAAATTATTTTAAAATTTAAATTAATTAAATAATGTTCAAATTGATATTATTGTTATTTTACAACAAATAATATTTTGTAAAATGGTTTAAATTTAAAAAAAATAATATATTTTGATAAGTTATGTTTACTGTTAGTAAAAAATAAACATTTCTATTAGTTTACGAATTATTATTTTATAATTAACATATTGACCCATATATTGTGGAAACAATGCTAACGCGGCCCAGGATTAAGTAGTGTTTTAGCGCATGACACACGCTTGTTTTGAATAAAAATTACAAGAATCATGGAACATTTTTTATAAATTAGATATCATATTATTAATTTAGTAGCTATATATTTTCTAAAAAATATGGCTTTATTTTATCCAGAATGGTTAAATTAATTTTATTATAAAACTAGATGCTTTAATAAAAACCAAAATGATAAAATTGGGGAATCATGGAAGTTTAGGAACAAACTTTTTAAAATACCCATATTTCTATGTGGTGGAGGTTTTAGTAGACTATTATTCCCCTTTACTCCATTATTTTTACATTTTTTATATACATTAGATATGATATATATTTAATTGATAAAATACTTTTGGTATTTACAAAAGTACCACTCCACCTCCACTATAAAAATAGAAAGCGCTCTACCCCCTACTCACACCCCTCAATGCACATTGTCTTACCCAAACTCTAACAAAATAGTTTCCCAAATCCCTAAACATGACGTATAAGAATCATTTGTTTCAATAATAAATACATGGAATCTTTTGGTACAATCTGAAATGATTATCCTCTTTAAGAGGTAATGTATTCTCTCAATCACTCTTGTCTCATTCCCATTATATAACCCCGAAAATATCTTTATTCTATGATTATATAAATAAAAAATTATTATGACTATACTAGGATATTATTAGGTTAATATTTATTCTCAAACATACAAAAACCTCCATCTAATGGGTAACAAACATATTATTTCTATGTACAACGAACTCTTACCTCACGAACGATGAATGTTCCTTTTTTTCCTCTACCACCTCTCATGGTTTCCATTATCATAGAAACAATGATTATATATTATATACATAATAATTAAAATTTATTTTTTTTATTCTATAAATTTTATTTAGAATGTACCTTTGTGGTCTCCATCTTGTGTAAATATGATAACTTCATTTCCCGCTGTGTGGACTATCACCCCCTCAAAGAAATATGACTCATTCATACCATACATGAAATGTTTAAAGGATGGTTTTAATATACATATGTAAACTATATAAAATACATATTATAATGAAATTATAATATACATATTAATCTTCTATTTTTCATTCTTTTAATACAACAATAAATTGAATGTTTCATTCACGCATACATACAACCAATCGTCTCCTTGAACAGTGATCTTCATTTCTAATCACAAAATATAATGGAACACAATAAATACATATATAATAATTATATATGATAATTAATCCGTGGATTAAAAAATAATTATGATTAAATAATGATCTAATTAATGATAACAACAAATAAAATGTTAATACTAACTCGAGCAAACTGAGAAATTAACACCTGAAAGAGTGAAATCAGTGAATATTGTTTATATGAGGCTCATTAGATATTATAACAAGATTATATATGGTATTATGAATATGAGTGTGGTTCTTCTATAAGTTATAAACAAATTTTTAACAACTATATAGTAGGATAAAAACCACATAATAAATGGAAGTGTAAGGTAAAATAATTTCATCTCTATTTACATTTTATTGGGACGAAATTATAATTATGCACCAATTCATCTTTATTTAGTATATATACCTAAACATTGATGTTATGTAATGAATTCCCTTATTATAATTATATTATATGTTTTATTTATTTTCATTCCATTCTAGATATTATGATTCAAATGTTTCAAAGGTGTATGATACACTTTGGAATGTTTAAAGATTATTCCCCTCAATATTGTTCTTAATGATTATATTAGAAATATCACTTCTTTTTATTAATATTATCATTATCTAAAAAAAATTATATTATTTTAATCGTTTTTCATTATATCATTATACTAATTTACATATTCTAATACAATATGTATTAATATTGACTAGACGATATAATATTTTACATATGGTGTCTACTTTGACAGTTATTTGATTATTTTTGGGAAATATTGATAATTCCATATTCTATCTCAAATACTGATATTTGATAAAGAATATTATTTTTTTATCATTCAATATGAAAAATGTTTTAATGAGCCTTTTGAAAGGTCATGACGGTATTGGTTTTTATGGGCCTCTAATATGACGTCCATTATAAAATCATCTCCCTCAAATAGTATCAGTTATTATTTATCTGTGATATTATTTTTTAATATATATATAGATTTAATTAATTCTTACTTATTGATTTATGGCATTCATTTCTGTTTTATACCATGATATATTAATTATTCCTTACATATTTTTGAAAATTGAAGGTGTAATTAGTTATATGCCTTATCATATATATCGATTCATTATTGCTTCCGTTGTATTTATACATACTGAGAATACGATCTGACCCTTATTTTGTTTATATAAATATGTAATGAAAAAGATAACTTCGCATATTCTTTCAAGGATGCAGATAATTTTAGTATATTTTGTATAATTTTTAATTTTGTTTTTGTGATTTAATTATACGTATCATGTTTTTAATATAGATCTCCAATACTGCTAAAATGAACATTCCTTTGATATTTGATTTTTTATAATCATTCCATTATAATAAAATAATTCACTATCTACAGGTTTCTAGGGTCGGGGCACTACCAATAAGAGTCTCATTGGGATTATTAACCTTCATATAATATCTGATGGGGTTCATTCATTTTTTAGTTGTATCTTATAGAAGTGAATATAAAATTTTGGAATTTTTATATAATATCATTTTTTAATTCCCCCATAAAAATAACATTCTGATGTCAATTTTTTGTAATTAATTTATGGATCCTTGTAAAAGAATCATGTTTAGTTACCAAGTGATGACTCCATGCACTCAGTTTCATATTCTATTGAAGAATGATTGGAATTTCCTAGAAAATAGATTGTTCTTGTGAAAATCATCACATTCAAGGAGAAGAGTGGTGGTAAAGTGTACAAGTGAAATTGTATTCCCTAAACCACTATAAATCTATTTTTATGTTTCTCTCATTTATGCTTTAAATTTCTATTTATTTATTTTCAAATGTAACTGATTAAAAGTAATTCAAAAACTATAGAGGGTGGTTTTTCAAAGTGTAGCAATATTAAAATAACTCAATTACCCCTCTTGATTCTTAATTTTATCTATATCTGGATAGAAATCTACAATAAATGGTCGTCAATTCCAATCGACATGGATTTGGTATGCTTGTTCATTTTTTTTCTAAATTCTTTTTCACCATGTTCCCATTATTTTGTAAGAAAATATAATTTAATAGAACATTCCAAATATTTATGGTTATATTCTTATAATCAACCAAATGAATGAAACTAATTTTTTTATAACCATATCCCCAAAATTTTCATTTATATGACATGACTTTCTGTTTTTACCGATACATGGAATCCACAAGGGCATGAGATAAAAATAAAAAACAATGATATGGGTATCATCTATTGAGATTATTTTCAATAACATATTTATAATCTCCTTCTAAAATTAATTGTAAGGACTCTAGTTAAAAAAGTATGTTGTATAATTTAATACATTAATCTATATACCATTTAAAATTTAGAATTAACTCTCCTTATTTATTCCTTCTCTTTAATATTACATTTAAACATTATACTAAATCATTATCCTCTTCGTTCAGAGTAAAATTTTATCAAACCAAATTCATTTTCACTAGTATAAGATATAGAAATTGTCACTACTCTATTCATCTCTATTATTAGACCAGAAGCATTTGAAAATAATTTTACTCTCTTTTTCAACTAAGTACCTCTATAAAAAAAGCTCTCTAAAGAATGTGATTTCTCTTTAAGAAATTAATCCCTTATATTAGTTTTTTATTAAAATAAATGTTTATTGAAGATTGAAAAATAATGTGCGCACTTTATGTGAGTTTTATTATTTTTCAAATGATGATTTACATGTCATGTAAGTATGTTTATATAGGAAAGTAATTTTCTATTATAATGAACTAATACATGTCATATAATATGTTCTGAATATTTGAGTGACATTATATTAATTGATGACCTATGGAACTCATCATAGATGATTTGTGTGACACCACTCTTTTTATTTTGATATGATAGATTATGGTATTAGATTTTTAATCCATATATACACATATATATCAAAGGTAAAGGGGTAGTTGAATGTTTGAGTACTTCCGTGGAGAATGAAATTATATATATCTATGATAACTGAGTTTTTTAGTTCCATCAATGTGTGGATAAAGGATGGAATTGTAGGATGATGAGTTTTCGTAAATGAGATGATACAAAGTAAAGATACCTATTAAATATTATATATCTTCATATATACTATCCTGATTCATAAAATAGAAATTCTGGTTATATTTTGGAAGAAATATTAAAGTTGAACAATATAAAAGATCAAGTTTGAAAACTAGTTGTTGATGTGAAGAACCATCTATTTGAATCTACCTACATGATCTTTGAATGGAATATCGATATATGGGGTTTCCTATGAAAGGGAATATACATAGACTAAAAGAATACTACACAAATTAATTTTTCACATAAGTGAACCTATTTTATTAGGGAATCTATATAGCCAAATTCACTCTTATCTAAAATAGATGTTCATGTGTTTAAATAAACTGTAACAGTTAATTTACCTTTTATGATAATGAAATTTTGTATGAAAATATCATATTTAAAATAATTTGGATACGTATTTCTTGTAAATAAATTTTTGCATACAAAAAATCTATATATATCTAAATCTAATTATACTAGTCCATATTTATGGGAAATTATAAGAGATATTTAATGAGAAGAATTTTTTTAGATTCTATGTAAGATAAAATTCGTTGAAACATTAATCGGGAAGAATTCATTTGACCCACGATTATGATATATATAAACATTAATGAAATTTATAAGTTTTTTCCCATGCATGAATTATGAGAAATAATAAAGGGTCATTTCTACAATGGAGGTTCAATTATTTCTTAAAAAATCCATTCATGTATATGGGCTGATAAACAAGAAAATGATTTCATGAAGTGAAGAATGAAATATTTTATTGATTACACTTTTTCGTAAATAGAGAACGATGTGTGAATGAGTTATCTAAGATGTATGAATATTTATTTTAAAAATATATAAATTCATCATGGATTGGAGGATCAGTATTAAAAAATGATGAACCCATGTTGGTTATTATGTGGGGTTAATACAACTGAAGTTATGAAATAATATCTATTATCATGATAGTGGTTAATGATGAGACATAAATAATTATGAGAATAACACAAGTGTGGGAATTGTGGATATAGTCAATTGTTGATTCTAATGATCTCATAGGATCATAATTCCAATTAAACATAGTAATTAAAATCTTGTATCTAAACAGCATTAAAAACAAGTAAATAAATAAATGAGTGAGAGAGAAATTAAGTAACTAATGTTCTGGTTATTATAATTGTTATATATATTGTAGGATATTGAATGAATTTTATGATGGAATTATTTATGTTTTAATATAAAAACAAAATTGAATATATTTTTATATAAAATATGGAAAGAGATATAATTAAATTTAATTATTTATATATATCCCAAAGATAAATAGAATCAAGGGGATATCTAGTGTTTATTTTTTATTGAAGAAGAAACAAGGATGAAGAAGAAAAAGAAGAATAAAAATAATAATAAAAATAATAAGAATAGTGGATAATATATATGAATTTTGATTAGTTCTACTATACAAAAATAATGAATAATTATCTATGTATTAAAGGTTATATAAATAAACAAGGGCCTTGAAATTAGTAATAGAATAGAAGAAAATTTAATGATGAAAATAAGAGATGAATTTGTGGTGAAAATTTGTTTACACGTGAATGAGAAAATAAATATCAGCCCAAAAATTTTCTATTTAGAATAATGTATACATTATTATACATATAATAGAATAAGTGTAGAATATTATTTAATACTAGTATCAAAGTAATAGATAATGAGTGAGGAGAAGAACAAAAAATTTATAAGAATCTAAAAATATGTCTCCCCTAGTGGGAGACATTCATGGGGATATAAATTAATAAAGTAAATTAAATATAGAATTTATAGGATGTATAAATATAAAAAAAATTATATTTGGATAATTTTATCACTAGTCTATGAAATCGATAAATTTTTATATCCCCCAATAATTTTAGGGCACCACATATCAGTTTTTTTATGACTAGCCCACTATAATAATAGTATCGTTATAGTGGCCATTGTTATTGAGTATATTTTATTAGTTACACAATGGAATAGAATTTCATATTGAATATTGAACTATGTAGATATACTATCCACTTTCTTTGAGTGACATCAAATAAATTAATTGTAATTGAATGAGTAAATCAATATCTTAATAGATTTTGGAGTTAAAGGAATGAAATTTATTATTTGTAATAAAAAATACTGAACAATAATTTAAACTTTAATAATTATACATATTCCAAGTTGTCTTATCAATTGGAATTATAGTTCTATATTCACATGTATTGGATTATCTACCTGGTATTTGGTCTCTTTTCAATGATTTGAGTTATTTATTAATTTATAATGATGTATTATTTTGGTACATTATTTTTTGTATCATATCACAATTTTTTCCAATTCAATATTGAATAGTAATGAAAAGGATATAAATAGATTAATTATGTTGTATCTCTTTTATATAGAAGAGGATATTTTCATTCTACATGCCAATATAGAAACGTTTATATATCGGATTTGAAAATTGAAGATATGGGGTCAATGAAACTTCTAATATATTAGATAGACATTCTACCTTAATTCGAATAATTCGATCTAGAAATCAAGAGTTATGGATCAATTATTTTCAAAAATAATTAATCATGATCGAACCACGAGTGATTATGATAATGTGTTAGTTTGTGTATTATTTAATGAATTGAAGTATTTCATATATACATTTCCAAATGAAATAGTATAATTTTAAGGTAGTATGCTTGAAATATTGTTTGAATAGATCACCCAACATGAAGCTAAAACAAATAATAAGAATAAGACCTTATATAAAAAGGTTATACTATTTCTAATACTCTCTATGACATTTAGATTCTATGTGACAAGAAAAATGGATCATGAAATAATTCACTCAAAATTTGAAAACAAAAAACGAAATGAAGATTAAGGGAAATATGGAGTCAATAAGACTCCTGAAGTTATGTTTTATGAATTAGAATAAAATTTCAAAAATTGTCTTGATGTCATAAATTCCCAATTGAATGTTAATCCTAAGAAATTCAGGGTGTTCGATACAATTTTGAAATACATGTTTAAAATTCATAATTTAAAAATTGAAATAATTTTGAAGGATGGTAAAGATAAATTAGAGACTTCTAAAAAAGAAAAAAAATATAAACATGAGATGCCTTGACCATTAGATCATGGTACTAAATCTATAAAGTTCTTGGCGTGTTTTTTTATACGTAATAAAATAATAATGATTATTTTTTAGAAATTTATCTAAAGAGTATATCGGTTTTAAAAAGAAATCATTTATATGATAAGATAATAATTATATAATTTTATGGTCTTTCTTAAGAATCATTAAATAAATATGTTCATAACCATAACCATTAGTCATTATTTTCTAAATATTTTTCATGTATAGTTTGAGGTTAAAGAAATAGTTTTAATAAGAATGGTTTGGGTGAAAATAATAGGATTCATTCCCCAGAGATTAGGTTATAAAATAATATATATGCATGTCGGTTCCCTAAAAAATTAAAACTAGTAGTTTTAAATTATGAGAAAACAACTAGTTCACAAATCATGAAATTTTAGACAATATTTCATTTAAATGAAAATATATAGGTTTTTAGGGATTTATTGGTAATATAATAGGTTTTGGAATTATGCACAAGATTTTTAATAAATACTAAAAATTATTTGAAAAAATACGATGGTCATTTCAAAGGAGATAAATAAAAATATGATGAAGAAATATTCGAAGTATCTGAAAAAATATTTTGATTTCAAATATATTTAAAATACTAGTTAATATTTATCATGTTTAAAGATTTAGTGGAAACTTGATTTTTTTTCATGCACATATCAGAATGTATGCAAGTATGATTGAAGTAAAATACCACAAGGGGAAGAAAAGTTTGAAATCCTATATTTGATAAATATTTCATATAATGATTTAATTTACAATACATATAAGAAAATATGAAAAATAGATGATTGTCCATCTCCATGTAATAATTCAATGAATTCTTGTAAGAGTTTCACATATAAAATTCTTCGTTTGAAGAATAAAAAACATGTTTCTATGGGGAGACTATATGAAGGATACAAAGGTTCTTAATGGTTATCTTGAAATACTAAAAGAAAATTTATATATTGAAATGAAAATAAACTATGTAAAATCAAGGTCTACTGAAAAAGGAAAATAAAATAATATACATGAAGATTATAAATTTTATGAAAGGTCATAAAAAATACAAACCTTATGTTGAAATTGATGTTTTATGTGTTAGGTTCAATGTGGTTGGACATTCACCATGATTTTTATGTATAATATTTATATGAAAAGAAGGTTCTTGAAGAATATGGATTTTTTCTGAGGTGATTCATGTTCTCTAAAGGATCTTGAGGAGATAAAATTCACACAAAATAAATTAACTATCATAAATATCATGAGAAATGTATTATTAAGGTTGAGACCATTGGAGAATTTTGGACAATCTTCAAAAATTATTATTTCATACACATATGATTCTTCCCGAATGTTTTTAAATTTGTTTTATGGAAAAGGTATGTATTTGTAAATATTTCAAAGTTGGTATCAAAAAAAATTCATTACATAAAGGGGGATTTTGATTCCAAAACACTGGAATTGAAATATATCGTTTTACAAATATTGAGAGATGTTTTCTAAATACTTAATCATGATTTGAACATTAATGTCATCCACCATATTATTAATGTGAGTGATATAATTTTCAGTTTATTTTTTCCAAAATAGGTTTTTTGCACAATTAATAATAGCGTTGTGAAATAGCTAGACATGTTTTAAGATAGAAAAGGTCTCTCATTTTATTTTGTTTTAAGTTCAAAAAAAAAGAGCCAGCATTATTATGTTAATGAAATAGTCACATTTGAAACACCTATCAAGGGTATCCAAGACACAAAATGTTATAATTTTTGTTACATTACATAAGTATGCATTAATATCATTTTCTCAAGAAATTTTTATTTATTTTAAACATAGGAGAGATTAATATAAATGTGTTTTTTATGAGAAAATTGGACAGTTAAATTAAAGAAAACACATATTGCGAAATCATTTCTATGTAGTTTCCCATAAATACAGAGTGGGAGATTGTTGGGAACATATCGTGTGAGTTTTATTTTTTTAAGTCATAATATTAATGCCTAGAAAATATGTTGATGAAACATAAGTATCCTATGTGATGAGTAATCAAATCATGTTAAACATAAATTCCCATGAATTATGTGAATTTATATTAAGATATGATCCATTCAAAACATCTTGGATGATTTATTTTGTACTGTTTATCATATTTTAACATGACATATGATCTTTTTAACTTTGGATAGCTTTGAGACATATGAAAGGTAAATGATCACTGATTAATTTTGGATTTTCTTGTAGAATGGAATTATATATCTCTATTATGTGGTAGATTTAAAGTTACCTATATGTGATGGTTGACCATTGATATAATTGGTTGGGGATCTACCATAAATCGGATGATGAAATGTATGGGGATACTCTAATACACGAATATAATTATAAAGAATCATATTATTATAAAAAATAATATTTTGGTTCAGGTTTTGAAGAAATGATAATTTTTTTACAATAGAGAATATAAATACTAAAAACTAGTTTATCTTGTTTAGATCCACATATATGAATTTGAATTCATTCCCTATATATAGAACATCAATTTAAGTGATTTCTTGTGTAAGGGTATCAACATATCCAAATACCCTAGTACATATATGAATTGTACATGCAGGAAAACTATTTTCATAAGATAATCTTTGTAAACAAATTCAGTGTTCCTTACCTGAGTTAAAATGAGTGAGAATGAACTATATAAGATAATTGACTATATGTGTGAATAAACTATTAAATAGTAATTTTATAAGTTTTAAAATTTTGATATGTGTTTTATGATTGAAAATTTTTTCATATATGAATCTTCATTAAAATATATATATATATATATATATATAGTTTTTTTATGGAATATAATAAGTAATGTTTCATGATGAGAATTTTTGAGGATATTCAAAGTTAGATGAGATTCATGGAAATAAAAGTATTAAGTCTTATTAATAATCATTCATTCCATAAGACATAATACATTGAAGGATTATATAAGAAGTTACTCATGCATGAATCAAGAGATGTTCCATGAGGTATTTTTCATGATGGATGTTGCATGACATTTCTTAATTCTTTCATTTGTTAATGTATGGAAATAAACATGAATTTGATTTCATGGGGACGTGAATGAAGGGTTTTTTGGATTATCTTATTCCAAAAACAAAAGAAAATCCATGAGTGTATTTACTTGAGAAAATAACATATGCATTTCAATTAAAATTAAATTATTCATGGACTTAAGATGTTGTTTTTAGGAATGATGAAGTACAGTAATATATTATTATCATTTAATATAGGATAAGTTTAATTATAATTTCAATTATCATGGGATTAGTTACTACTTAGTTTTCAAGAATTATAAGAAGAATATTAGGCTAGGAATTAGGGATATTGTCTATAGAAGTGGCTGATAATGAAAGAGAATTTGAATAACTACAATACTTGGTTATTCAAATCATGTATTTATATGGTTTTAATAAGTGCAAAAATTAAGAATAAGTAACTAACTAAATAAATATATATATATATATATATATATATATATTAATTCACTTATTATATTGTTATTATTATTTTTACATATATATATGGTTTTTGAAGAAATATTTTAGAGGTTTTGTTGAACATGTGATAAAAAAAGAGAGTTGAATTTTATAGTATTAATAAAGGACTGATAGAGACCCAAATATGATCATCTATTTTTTTGAGAAGATTTAATTAATCTCAAAGAGATCCAATATAGTATGTTTTTCACTAAATATGAAAAATGAAAGAAAAAAAAAATATTAAGCGGAATAGAATATAGTGTTTTACATATCTATTCACAAAAAAAGATGAAGATACTTTTTTGGAATGTAATTAATAAAATATATAAGTTTCGTGAAATTTGTATAGAAGAATACGAATAAATAAGAGATAAAGAGATTAGAATATAAGAAATTTATGTACAAATTTATTTACATAAGAAGAAAAAAATAAGGAGTAGCAGTTGGACTTATAGTTGTGAAGAATGTGTTCACTATTGTGAATATAAAAAAAGAAGCGGAGGTGTTTCTTGTATATTTTTTTTTCAAGTAATAGAGGAATAAAAAATTCGTAATAAAAAAACATATAAATTTAACCTATGAATCAATTGATGGATGAATTTCATGGTGTTGCAATGGAATTGAATGGATTCCAGATTTTCAATATAGGGAGTATAAAGGTCCATCAATAGTTGTAATTGGTTATCACTGGTACAGGGACAAAGGATTACTTTCTATCCCCCACATGAGTGTTTGGTACCACACCTTATGTTTATGATTATTTTCTGGATGGCCAACCATAATAGTTATCTCATTATAGTGGCATGCATGATAAATGATTATTTACCGATTAAACTATATAAAAAAGTTTATTATTGAAAAATAAACATTCTAAATATATTTTTCAATGTGTGTGTGATCTATAGAATGAAGGAAAGGTAAAAAAATAACGAATTAACATCTTATGAGGTATAAAAGTTACGGTTATTAAATTATTAATGGGAATAAAAAATCCCCAACTCCTATACCTCCCACCCATTCAGTGTTGAACATTTCCCAAGTTGTCTTGTTAACAAATTTAACATATATGATATAAATAAAAACAATAATATCCAAAATATCAAGGTGGATGGAAAAAGTAAAAATAAATACCATCAACATAAGATAATTGACTACATCCCAAAGGTATACTTTTAGTCATTCCAAATATTTCAACATCACTCATTAAAAAAGCATGGATGGCTTGGGAATACTCTAAATTTATTTTGACTCTATAAGTATTAGTTGAAATTGTAACCCATTATACCTTGAAAGTAAAAAGACACACATTTTTAATCGATCCAACCAGTATGATATCTCTGATTCCATTACTAATTATTAATGACCACCTCCTCATGTTTAATAATTGGAATAGTGATATTCATCATGTTTAATAGGTTTATTCCAAATCGTTTCACCTTCACCATAGCTAAAATTCACATTCCATATCATAAAATATCATCAAAATTCATCGATTTCTAAGTTTCAATGATCTATAACGTTACCTCATATAAAAATTAGTTTCATTTAAATTTATAGTGACTTTGGTGGACCTAGTATTGATAAAGAAATAACACATTGAGGCATTCAGTTTGTTTTCTTGTATGACTCATGAATCATGAGATGGGATCTTCTATGAATTTTCCAATTTTAGTTGTTCTTAATACTGTAATTTTTATTTCTTCTTGGGTTGTAATATATTTCTTCCCATTATATTCATGGGTATTTATCATTGAATCTAATGTATTTCCAAGAGGATATTGCATGAAAAGTCTACACTCTTAAGGTTTTGGTGGATCATTAGTCTATATAGTTTCATTGAGATGGGTGTGTGTCTTCATATATATACTTTACAACAAGGGCAAATATTTTAGTTATATGCCAAATTAGTAATAATTTCAATCGACAATAAAATTTTAGGAGGGATTGGTGTGTCACTCTTATCTTACGACCAACCAACAGCCCCCCCCCCCTGTGGGACGGGTCATGACAGTGTTATTGAAAGATGAACTACCCATGTTGAGTTTATACCCATAATGGAGTTGTTTCTAGTATACCCACCACCATATATATATATTTTTAGTGCTATTTACAGTTTTATGGATTATATTCATAGTTGGTATAAGATAGTTTCTGGGGCATATTCATTTATTTATCTTGCTAGGTCCCAAACTAGGTTGAGGTAGTGATGAATAACATTGTCTGGATCGATGTTAGAAACCTCATGCAACAACTTATTTCCTCCAATATAGATCCTTAAAATGTATAATTGATGATACAATAGTTTTTTCATGATGATTAGACTCAACAATTATTCAATAATCTTATAACATCTCAATGAATTTAAGCTGAACATAAAAATCCTTGATGATTCCAAATTAAGTGAACATCCTAGTTTATCATATTCCTTTAGTTAACTCATGGTCTTCATATTCCAAGTCCAAATCTATACAACACATATATCTGGAGTAAATGTCAATACCTATCATTAATATCAAATCATCACATGGATAGTCATTTCATATAACATGCCAAATGTAAAAATTCTACTTTTTTAATCATATTATTATATGTATTCTACCTTTCTAAATATTTTTATTTAGGATCCTATCATACAGGGAATTATAGATGATGATATTTTACAATTGTATATATGTGTAAAAGTTATCTAATCTCTAGAATATTTCAAAACAATATCATTTATTGAAATTAATTATTATTCATTAAGGCTTCCATATAAAAAAGTTGAATATTACATTGCCTCTCTAAAATAGGTATTTGAATCATAGAACACTATAAAATGTAGAAATTGGTTAACCCATGATATGTGATGAAATATTCATTTCAAAAAAAATTATTTTCATTGATAACTTGAGTTATACACAACATCTAGTATTAATTATCCATAGTAAAATATTAATATTATTATTTAAAAAATATTTTTACAAAATAGCCATTAAATAGGGTTGTTTGAAAAGAAATAGATACATTTTTATAACTAATTATAAATTTTCTGGATAAATAAAATATATTTATAAATTTTTACAAAAATTTTAGTAATGAGATTATATTCATTGAAAAAACAATATTCTCAAAAAAAATATTTTTATTTCTTTTTTGTGAAAAAATAATAATATCATTATTTTCCACTATTATAGAAAAAAAATTATAAATGATAATAGTTTTTAGAATAATATTTTTAAAATTATCAAAATCTAAAATTTTGATAAATTTTAGAAAAGTATTTTTTTCGATTAATAATCAAAAATACTAATTTTAATTAAATAATATCACTTTATTAATTGAATTTTAAATGATACTTATTATTTTTAAATATATTAAATTGAAATTAGTTAAATTTGAATATAATTTAAACTATTTATGTCATTTTATTATAATTCATTATGACTTTTTATATTACGACATTCTATATTATGAAACTTTTCTCTTTGGAAATCCATTTTATTTATCGTGTATGAAAGTGTAATTTTAAATTAAAATTTTCAACTTATATGAATGGAATTTGAAAAAAAATACATATTTTAAATTAGAAAATATTATATTTTATAATAATTTCAACATGATTTTTTAATGAGTTTTAAATATTAAAAATTTTAATTACCAATGTTGTGGTTAAAATTGGTTTACGATGTATTTATAATATTATGATAAAGGGTAAAATTGTCTAAAAACATTAAAATCTCCCTTTTAATGGATATATTTCATCTTTTCTCATGTATGGTTTGGGAATCACCCATTTTGGTTCCCAATGAAATGTTTTGAATGAGGGTGCACATTTTTTTCTTCTAAAAAATTCGAAATATTTCCTCCCCCCCCCCTTATTAAAGGGAACACCCACTTCTCTCTCCTTCCCACTCCCAAAACAATGTTGTTTGGACAACCCCTAAAAGATATCTTATTTAATTTTATATCTACATAATATAGGACATATTATGATAATTAAACCCTTCAATTATGGCTTTGGGTATAATCCCAAATAATTTATCTAATGAAGTGGAAAAATTATTAAACTTATTTTGGTTTATTTTTTCTTCCACAAACTATAAATATTATCCAAATATTATTATATAATAATAATATTATCTCAAATATAAGGATAATTTATTATGTTAATTGAATTTTATAATGGCCAATATATATCATACATAGATATTACATCTAAATAGATAAATTTTAATAGTATAACATTTTTATTCATTCCAAAATCGTATAGGTATAGTATCATCGGCAACAAAAACACATAGATAATTGTTTCATAAATGGGAAACATAATATCCCACTTATTTCTTCATAACTATAGTTTATATTTGACACATAGTAATTAATACCAATATTCATAACCTAGTGAAATAGAAACATAAGGAAGGGTGAGCATATGAGCATAGTAAGGGCAAGCATGTGATATATCAATCCATGATCATATGAAATCATGTGAAAAGTATAAATGAATTATACCATGATAATAAAATAAAAATATCATACACAATAATTATTAGATCATAAAAAGGATTCATATAAAAAATTATAATCACTTTAATTGACATGGATCACAATAGTGACAAATCATCACAACTCAATCATAAACCATAATTAAATGTTATAAAATTATGGACCAACATAGGTATGATTTTATTCATAAATTCAAGGTTTAATACAAGTACCATCATACCATAATGTATCATTCATCACCACTTGCAATGCATAATAAATCAAGCACATAAACATGCATCTCATAGTATATAAAGAACATTGACATGCATTTAATAGTTATCTAGTATATGTAAAACATTAACAAAATAATTAGATAGGGATTTTAGTTTTACCAATGACGAAATGAAAATAATATATATGTTTTCCATAAGATTTTTATAAATTTTATATATCTTAATCCTTTAAAAATAGGTTTAATAAACATTTCATTATAGTATAACCCTTGGAAAAGAAATGGTTTCGAGAAAAAATCATCTTTTCATAATAAATATAAACCACCTAGAGAAAGAAATGAGATGGTATCCTTATAACATATACCAATAATGATTATCTAACATCAATGTATTTCAACTTATATGGAAAATAGTTTCTAAATATCACTTCAAATAATTCATAAGGAAAAATACATTCCATTTTGAAATTAATTCTTTTTTAAAATGTTTTGCAATTGTAATGGAAAAAAAATCATTTAATATTGAAATGGGAACCTCTAAAGGAAGCATGAGAGAAAAAATTAATTTTGATGTAATTTAATTCTGATCATTCTATATTATTTAGGAAAAAAATTAGAAACAATTATTTTAGAAAACACACAAACTACCACGTCTATAAAAATATATAAGGATTCCTTTCAATCCAATTAGAAAAAATTAAAACAATAGAAAAAATGAATTTAAACAATAATAGGAAAACAACAACATAATTATATTTGATGAATCTTTTATAAAACATCAATATGGTGGATAAATATTCCCTATTATAGACATAAACCTAATTAACCCTGAGTACTGATGATATTGTGATATAAAACACTTACCACTTTTCTAACTTCTCACTTTTAATCCCTATGAATGAAAAAATATATTTTTAATATTTAAATTATGTTGGTTGGAGTGGACACTCAAGATATGGGGTCAATTTAATTTCAATAAATAATTATGTAGAAAATATTTCTATTAAAATTCCCAATTTATAAGACAAGTTAAACTGTAGTGAATTTGTAAAACTGTTTCAATTAGGTTCTCAAAGATTGATTAGTTCTTAGTTAATTTAATCCGGAGATTAAATTAGCTTTTTAAACCAATCTACTGATTTAAAATAGTTACAAACACTTTCTAGATTAACTATCAATGTAACTTGAAAATTGTTTTCAATTTAAAAGAAATTAAAAGTGGAAGACATATTATACTTTATAAACATAATCTAATAATGCAAAGAAGATATAACCAAGAGGTTCAGTCTCAATCAGAGACTTAGTCCTCTCAAATTTATATATAAATTTGATCCACACCCTGGATCGGGGTTAACAACAATATAAAAACTATCCACGTACTCAGACCTCTACCACAATTATTCATGGGAAAACAACTCAACAGCACATAGGCTGTCCAGGTCTCACTTGACCACTACCACTATCCATAGTGGGAAACACAAGAGATAAAATAGATGTGAGTGCGGATTTAGAAATCCCCTAGTTCAGCATAGGAGATAGTGTGTGTGTAAAATATACAGAGTACACACATAGCTCGAAATGTATATAATTAATCACTTAGAGAGAGTAGATAAGAGTTTAGAATGCTCTAGTGATTAGCAGTGCATCTCTGGACTCCTTGGATTCAGCAGAAATGCGTCTGAGTCCTTCTATGGTTTTTCTATTAAAAAACGGAGTGTTGTAGTTCAGCTTGGTGTTCTTCACAAGTGAAGATGTTCTGTACTTCGTGTGTTCTTAATTATTGTCAGATGGCATGTATGAGACAATGCCCTCTTTGAAGATCATGCAATATCTTCTTCGTGGTCGTGCTCAAGATTGGAGTTTTCTTCAGTACAGCGGGCTCATGTTTCTTGCTCGCATGCATATGTTCTTCTTGTTCTATACTATAGCTCAATCTTCTTTATATTCCCCGAGCACCGGTAATAGAAAGATTCCTTTTTCATAGTTACGAGGTATGATTTCCTGATAGGCCATCTACTATCATTAATAGCAGTAAAATCATAAAATATGATCGGTATCAATATTTAAATAATATTGGAAAAAAGGTTAAGAAATGGTGTCACAATAGTAATGCAAATGGTGTCTCTTTCATGGTATGTCTTTCACGGTATGTCCTTCACGATGTGTCGCTCACGGTGTCTTTCTCACGGTGTGTCCTTAACGGTGTGTCGCTCAAGCTGTCTTGTGGTCATAGTGTCTCATTGATCACGGTGTCTGAGACTTAGGCATCACGGTGTCTGCTTTAGTGTTTCTATACACTGTGTCTGTTTCTAGCTCATAGTGTATGACTTACTGTGTCAGGCTTCATAGTGTCGTGTACTAAGACCAATAACTGTATTAAACATAAATAGTAATATGCATAAAATTGATTGAGCTTAACCATTATAAGATAACTTGAAACATAAATACACATGAGTAATAAGATATATGACATTTGTGATCAGTAATAAGATTTATGAATATCAAGGAGATTTGTAAACAATAAAGATATTTGTGATCATTAAAACATGATTAATACATGAGAAGTCCAACAATCTCCCCCTTTTTGATGATCACAAATCATGTACAGGTAAAGTATAAGTGAGATTCAACTATAGAGAATATAACATATAAAAAAACATATTGAATAATAACACATAATTTTTTCTCCCCCTAACACATAACTTTTTCTCCACTTTTGGGATTATCAAAAAGTAAACAGAATAGAGGGAAAATAGTGCATATGTCATAAAAAATGATCATAATATAATATGCAGTAGAAATACAAAAGTCAAAAGAAATTCCCATCAAAATCAAAGTAGTCACTGGGCTTCTTTAGGATTTGGCCTCCTCTTTGCCTTTATCAACAGTAGAGGATGAAGCCATAGGGGTAGTTGCTGATGTGGAAGAAGGCATAATGGTGGTAGACAAAGAAGGTAAAGGAAAACCATCGAATACAGAGGGATCCAAAGTGGGATCTTTAGGAGATCTTGTCTGTGGTTGATCAAGAATCATTGTCCTAATCTGAGTAAGAGCTTAGCTAACTGACATGGAAGTGGAGGCTAAGGTAGGCAGTCTAGGTCTGAAAGGAGAAGCTGCAGGAGCAACAATAGCCATGCTCTGGAAATGAATGTAGGGCTTCAGAATATTGATGAAATCTGTAATAATTTCTCCTCCATACTGCATTGCATTTTCAAAATAATCTTTATTCTCCGTGAATTTTTTCAACATTATAGTGAACTCAATATGCTTCTAAAAATGATTTTTGAAGGCCTAATTCACAGGAGGTATCCTCGAATTTTTCACAAGATACTTAAAGTGATTTTTCATATCATATTTGGAGAAAATCCAGTTGAGATATGAATCTATCTTCTTCGAGATCGCCTATTGAACATCATTGGAAATTTTAGAATTAATTCGAACCAGGTCAAGCAGTTTATCACTATTCTTTGCAACTTCAGATAAAGGAGCAAAATCAAAACTACTGACGACATTCTGAATTTCTTCCTTGATTAATGATATGAGCAAAGAATCATCCAAAGAAGGAGTAGAGGATTGACCGAAGGGAGGATAAGACATTACAGCTATGGTTAGAGCTTTATGTTGTTCCAATAACTTTTGAAGACATCCAGTGTATTCATTTTTCAGCTTATTCATGTTATCCACAAGTTCTCTAATGCGTTCCAACATCTGTGTGTGCCTTTATCCAATCTTCTCATCAAAAGATAACAGATAGGGATGAAGTTTGAATACAATATCTCGAGAAATGTTGGAAACAGTAGGTTTAGGAGAAGCGAAAATAGGTGCAGGAGTCGGAGCAGGATCTGTTCTGGAAAGCAGTTCTTGCTGAAGGTTTTCAACCATACCATTCAATGTTGCAACATCAGCACTAAGCAACTTATTTTCAACTCTTACTTCTTGAATTTCATTTATCATCCTGGGTTGAATATGCCGAATAATATTTTCCAAAAGAATCAAGGAATCCTTCTAACTTAGTTGAGTCATAGGAAGAGGTTGAGAGGACATTATTTTCTCAAATACAACTAATATAGTCCCTCCAAAAACATTCAAATATTCTTTACTGACAAAAGATTTTTGATCGGGTAATGGATTAGGTGAAGGTGGAGGCACAGGAGCTGGTTCTGGTTCTGGTTGAGGTTCAGATTCAGTTTCTGGTTCAGTGTCAGATTCAGTTTCAGGTTGTGGTTCAGGTTAAGTTTCATGTTGTGTGAATGACTTCAATTCAAACAAATAAGAATGATCAATCCCATATGCAGTCACTTGTTGTGATTCACTCACATCATAGATTCTAGGGAATTCATACTAAGTGTACACAGAAAAATAATCGGTTGGTAGAGATGAATCACCAAGATCAGCTTCATTAATAGCTTCATTAATCTCAATATTTTGAGGTTCCTCCCCCTCAAACATGTGCTTTCATTTCAGATTCTTGAGGCTCAGGAACTGGGTTAAGATTCACAGGGTCATCTCTAATCTCATCAGCCATTTCATGTCTTTCCAACAGAAAGGCATTTTCCAACCTCTCTTCAACTGTGGGTATGTACTCAGGAACAGATTGTTCTTCAAGTATTTCTTCCAAAGTAGCTTCTTAGACAGGAGGGAGTTTTTTTTATTTTCATCTTCCCTAATAGGGATTTCTTTATTTATTAGCTTCTTCCATAATATTGAGGTCTTCTTGATTTTTTTCTTCCATCACATGCTGCTCAGGTTCTGGGATGGCTAAATCTCTTGCAGCCTCAAGTTGGGTTTCCATATTTACATCATCTCTAGGGACAGGCGGTTATTCTTTAAGAACAATTAGAGGAGTAACAGTTCTTTCCTTTTCAATGCCAGATTCTTCTCTATGGCGTATACCAGCCTCTTCTCTGAGTGGTAATTTAGCTGATTCTTCCTCTTCTTCAACATCCTCAAAATAATCAGCAACTTCATCTAGTTCCAAACCAGGATCAGTGATATCCTTTAGCCTTGTTGGATATTCTATCGGATTGAATTTTTCATAAATATTTTCTTTATATTCAACCCACTCCTTCTTCTAAGGGTTCTAGTTAATTTTCATCCTCCTAATGGTAGGTTTAGATATTCAGAACTCAAAATCCATAAGAACGTCTTCATTTGGTCCAACTAATCCATTGGCAATCATCATAGTTGAAATCATCCTTGAGTAAAATAGGGAAGTAGAATTGGATGTGACCTTAATCAATTCACACATAATTGAATGATATACTAGAACAGATTTATCTTATGGTCATTTTTTATCAGATGAATAATAAAAACATCCTAATACTTCAATACAACAAAGTATCCTTTCCTTAGACTAATTAAATTTTGAACAATATTGAACAAAAGCCTTTTCTCCCCATCCAGTTCCGCTGTTATGGCCCTTCTGTTGGTTCCATTTCCAATTAAGATTTCTAAAGCATTATCTAGGTCAAAGATGTCAGATGTAGGAGGGGGATCTCTTTGATAATCATCACAAATTCCTTCGTGAGTAATCGTTAGGCATGTAGCCCATAACCTCGAAGAGAATGAGAATTTTTTTCCATTGATCAACCTTGTTACCATATAGCTTTCTCTGGCCACAAAAAAAAATCTTTTCAAACTGATAGAACTGAGATACCAACCTTGGGATAATAGGTCTATCTTGTCTGGAGAACCATTAGATCCATCATTTTTCTCTTAATATATTCATAACTAAAGACTTGCTGGATAAAATCCACTCAGGGTAGACTTCCTTCTCAGGTATAATAGTACGTCTTACTAGGTTTGGATTTAGGGGTCCTTATGGTGAAACCTTATGTGTTCTCTTTTGTTTCTTCGAGCAGCGCTTCTCAGATGAGGATAAAGATGGATGCTTCATCCTTGGAAACCACTAAAGGATTAGGAGAGAGTAATGGAGATAAGGGTTTCAAGGTTGAGAGGGTTCGAGAGAAGGTACGAATGATGAATTGAGTGAAAACCATAGGTTTTATCATTTGGGAATATAAAGCATCATAAAAATAAAAACACGGGAAAAGAAATAGTGGTGAAATAAAAATTACCACGATACGAGTTAAGATAAATGCAAAAATAATTTTCATGGTGAGACCATGAGTAGTTGTTACGGTGCAATGGAAAAAGCTCATCACGGTGAGGCAGTCAGTAAAATGTTTAGTCAGAGTGAGACAGTGAGTGTCAGACCATGAACTCAAAGTGTTAACTGTGAGACCGTAAGAATGAGACAGTAACCGAGAAATAATGAGCATAAAACAGTAAAGTAATTTAGAAAAATATTAAAAATTAAGGCCAATAAGATATCTATTTATGATTGATCATGAAAAGATCATGTATGATGTAATCTAATCTCTCAGAATTTAATGGTTTGATGAATATATCAGCAAGTTGAAATTCAATACTAATGAATTCCAAAGTGATATCTCCTTTTTGATAATGATCAATCAAAAGTGATGTCTTACATCAATATGTTTTGTCCTAGAATGTGAAACCGGATTTTTTTTAAATTTTAATAGAACTTGTATTGTCACAATTTATTGGTACATATCTAAATTGATATCCATAGTCTAGTAAAATGTGTTTCATCCACAAAATTTTTGCACAACAACTTCCAACAGCTATGTATTCAGTTTTTGTAGTAGATAATGCAACAAAATTTTGTTTCTTACTACACCATGATACTAGTGACTTGACTAAAAGGTGACATGTTCCAGAGGTTCTTTTTCTATCTAACTTTCAGCCAGAAAAATCAGCATTAGAATAACTAATTAGTTCAAATGATTGTTTTTTTTGGATAGAATTGTCCTAGATTGGGTGTATGCTTCAGGTATTTGAATTTTTTTACAGCATTTAAATGTGATTCCTTAGGTATTTCTTGAAATCGAGCACACATAAACACACTAAACATAATGTCAGGATGGCTAGTAGTTATGTAGAGTAAACTTCAAATAATTCCTCTATATGTGGTTTGATCAATAGATTTACCATCTTTATCGAGAACCAAATTACAGGTGGTACTCATGGGAGTGTCACTAATTTTAGTGATATCCAATCCAAAACGTTTTAAAAGGTCTCTAGTGTACTTACTTTGAGTCAAAAAAATTCAATAATTATTTTGAAAGATTTTAAATCCATGAATGATTTTTAGTTCACCCATTAAACTCATTTCAAATTCGTTTTGTATCATTTTAGAAAAATCAGTACATAATGATGTTATTGACGATCCAAAAATAATATCATCTACATAAATTTGAACAACTAAAACATCATTAGAAATTCATTTTATAAAGATAGTAGGATTAGAAATTCCTTTTTTAAAACCTTTAAAAATATGAAAAGTACTTAACTTGTCATACCAAGCTCATGCATATTTCTTTAAACCAGATAAAGCTTTAGATATTTTGAAAATATGAATTGGAAATTTAATGTTTGTAAATCCAGGGGTTGTTCAATAAAAAACATCCTCATCTATATAACAATTTAAGAACACACCCTTGACATTCATTTGATATAGTTTTAAATTTAGATCTGCAGCATAAGAAAGTAGAATTCTAATGGCTTCAAGTCTAGTTACAGGAGAAAACGTTTACTCATAGTCTATACCTTCTTCTTGCATATATCCTTGTTCAACTAACCTAGCTTTGTTTCTAACTATATTTCCCGATTCATCTACCTTATTTCTAAACACTCATTTAGTTCCTATGATGAAAGTGTCCTTAGGTCTTTCCACTAATTCCCAGACATTGTTTCATTCAAATTGATTAAGTTCTTCTTGTATAGCCATTACCCAAAATTCATCATTGATTGCATCGTCAATGTTTTTAGTTTCAATCTATGACAAAAGGCTTGATGTTCAACCTGATTTCTAAGAGAAGCTCTATTCTGCATCCCTCTATCAAGATTACCAACAACAGCATCGAAAGGATGATTCTTTAGGATCATAGTTGATCTAGTAATGGTAGGACTAGAAATTTCAGGTTCTTCTCTAGGTTCAGGTTCATTAAGAGAAGATTCTGAAATATTTCCAGAACGGGTTGTCTTTACAATAGGTTCATTGATAAAATCATTAAGGTTCAGAATAGACAAATCTTCTTCAAGATTTTCAAGAGAATGATTAGGTTCGTGTGGATCAGTTTCATCAAATTTGATGTGAACAGATTCTTCCACACACTTGGTTTTTATATTAAACACTATATAGGCATTGCTAGTTATAGAATTTCCTAAAAAGATTCCTTTATCACTTTTGGAAGGAAACTTTTCTAGATTATCCTTGGTATTTAGAATAAAGACATTGCAACCAAAGACTCTAAAGTACCTGACTTTAAGTTTCCAATTATTCCACAACTCATAAGGGGTCTTCATGAGAACTAGTGATACCATGACTATATTGATGATATAACATGTTGTATTTAAAGCTTCAGCACAAACTAAATTGGCAGGTCATACTCATTGAGCATAGTCCTTGCAATTTCTTGCAGTGTTCCATTTCTTCTTTCTACTACACCATTTTGCTGAGGTGTCTTAGGGGCAGAAAAGTTATGACTATTGCCATTGTGTGATCAATAAGATTCAGACTCTTGATTTTCAAATTCATGGCCATGATCACTTCTCAAGGTCTTAATCATATGTTCACTAAGGTTCTCTACATACTTGGAGTATTTAATAAAGTAAAAACAAGATTCAATTTTGTGAGCAAAGAAGTATACCCAAGTATATCTAGAAATGTCATCTACTAATACATAGACATAGTGATTACCATTTAAAATTGAAACTCTAGAAGGTCCAAACAAGTCCATGAAAACCAACTCAAGAGGTTGTGAAGTTGAATCCTCTTTCTTTGATTTAAGAGAAACTTCATATTGCTTTCCCTTTTGACAGGGATTACAAACTTTGTCATTCGGAAACTCTAGTTTGGGTAAGTCTCTAATTAATTTTTTTCTAGTCATTTTTCTGAGTGAATAAATGATGTAGTGTCCTAATATTCTATGCCAAAGGCAAGATTCTTTACGAAAATCATTTAAACAGGTAATATTTTGTTTCTCTAAAGAATTTAAATCAACTGCATATAAATTTTCATTTCTCAAATAAGACAATACAAAAAAATTATAATTTAAAACATTAAAAGAATCATTTTCAAACATAACATTAAAGTCATCATCACATAACTGAGAAATACATAACAAGTTTTATTTCAATAAATCAAAAAAATATTAGAAATTAAAACAGAGTTAGTGTTAACAATTTGTCCTAGGCCGATGATCTTTCCTTTATAATTATCACCAAAGGTGACATAGCCTCCATCAACATTTATTAAGCTTTTAAAGAATGAGTAATCTCCAGATATGTGCCTTGAACATCCACTATCCAAGTACCAAATTTTCTTACAGGAACTCTTTAAGCATGCCTCCTACAAAATAGATTTAGATAGTGAATGATTTTGGTACCCAGATTTTCTTAGGTCCAGACAGGTTAGAAATCAAAGATTTAGGAATCCAAATTTGTCTTATGGGTCTCAGATAATTAATGGATTCAACAGATTTTTTCAAATAAAATCTATTTGATCTATATCTTTGTGAGTAACTAGTTGAGGAATATGAATTTCCAGAACTTGAACTAGCAGAGTTTTGTCCAGATTTAGGAATAAATCTATTTATGGTAAACTGTCTTTGTCCAGGTTGGTACCCCAAACTAGTAGTATACTTTGGTTCCACTTGTTTACCTAGCACTTGAGTTACAGTGTTCTTTCCATTTGTGAAATTTTTTAAGTCCTCTCTCAATTTCTCATTAGACATTTTCAGTTCAGTATTTTCATTTAACAGTTGAGCAATCATTTCCTTTTAAATCTCAATGGGATATTTAAGAGTGTTAGATAAATCATGTTGTTTTTCTAACTTTTTGTACATGGCCTTAAGTTCATTACATGTTTCTTCTAGCATATTACAATATTCAAACAGTTCCTCACTAGACAAGTTTTTAGATTCAGAATCAGATTCAGTTCCAAAATAATAATCATTCAGCCAAGGGGAAACATGTACCTCATAAGTATTGGTCATGAAACACATGTTGTCACGATTCTTTTTCGAATCAGAAACTTCAGATCCACTTGAGATGTCTTCTGAAGCACTCCAAGTTTCTTTCATTTCTTTCTTATAACTATTGTCTTTATAGTCATGTTTCTTTATGAACATTAATTTTGGATAGTCAGATTTTATGTGACCTTTTCTCTTCCATTCATAGCATATAAGTTCATCACTCTTATAATATTTCATCCAACCCTTCTTCCAATGACCATTGTTTTCATATTTACCATTTTAGTTTGATTTTATGAATAATTTCTTCTTTCTATGGACTTTATTAAATCTTCTGGATATTTGATCCATCTTAGCATCACTATCAAAAGTATTCTCATCACTAATCGAGCTTTTAGTAAGTGTGTTAACTTTCTCCTTATCCGTGCTCTTTGTAGCAGTAAACTTAAATGACACTGACTTTCTTTTAGGTTCATCATATTATTAATTATTCACTTTGAGTTCTTCCTCATACATCATAAGCTTACCAATTATCTCTTTGACAGGCTTAGCACCAATGTCACATGACTCTCTTATTGAAACAGATGTCCTTATCCATTGGTCTGGTAGACATCTCAATATTCTAATAATTTGTTCCTTTGTTGGAACAACATTTCCAAGGGAGCTCATAGGGTTGAAAATATCATTGAACCTGAGATAAATGTTAGAGATAGGTTCATCAGTCTTCATTTTAAAATTATCGTATATAATAGTGTAAGTGTTCAATCTCATTTGTTTAACAGTGGTTGTTCCTTAATGAGAAACACCCAAAGTATCTCATATTTCATAAGTAGTTTTGTAAACAGATATTCTATTAAACTCTTCATCTCCTAGAGCACAATACAGGGCATTCATATCTTTACAAGTATTATTGTAAGCTGTTTTAGTAGTTTCATCCCAAGTAGTTCATTCAGTTTCTGGAAACTGGTATTGCATCTCTATAGCAGTCCAGATGTCAAACCCCATACTTTCCAAATGAATTTTCATTTTAAGATTCCACTGGGCGTAATTTGTACCATTAAAGAAATGCGCCATGTTAGTAGCATCGCCTTCTTGTCAATTGACCATAACTATATTTTAGAGAATATATTTAAAGAGATAAAATTTAGAACTAACAGAAATTTATGATCCTTAAAGATGAAACTAAAATCACAGTTTAAAAACAGAATGTTTTGAAATCCTGTAACAAAAAAAACCTCAGATACCAAATTTTGTTCGGAGTAGACACTAAATAGGGGAATGAATTGAGTGCCAAAAAAATTTCTTTTAAAAATATTTATAATAAAATCCCCAATTTATAAGACAAGTAAAGCTGTAGTGAAATTGTAGAACTGTTAAAGTCTAATTAGGTTCTCAAAAATTTATTAGGTCTCAATTAATTTAATCATAAGATTAAATTAGCTTTTGAAACTAATCTACTGATTTACAATAGTTACAAACACTTTCTAGATTAACTATCAAAGTAACTTAAAAATAGTTTTGTATTACAAATTAATTAGCAGCATAATATATATTATACTTTATAAACATAATCTAAAAATTCAAGGAAGATATAACCAAGAGGTTCAGTCTCAAGTCAAGACTTAGTCCTCTCAAATTTATATATAAATTTGATCCACACCCTGGATCGGGGTTAACAATAGTTTACAAACTATCCAGGTATTGATACCTCTACCACAGTTATTCATGGGATAACAACTCAATAGCACGCAAGGCTGTCCAGGTCTCACTTGACCTCTACCACTATCCATAGTGGGAAACACAAGAGATAAAACATATTTGATTGAGGATTTAGAAATCCTCTAGTTCAGCACAGGAGAAAGTGTGTGTGTGTAAAATATACAGAGTACACACACTACTCGAAAAATAAATAATGAATTCCATAGAGAGGGTAGATACGAGTTTAGAATTCTCTAGGGATTAGCAGTGCAGTTATGGACTCCTAGGAATCAGCAAAAATGCGTTTGAGTCCTTCTCTAGTTTTTCTATTAAAAAACCAAGTGTCATGGTTCATCTTGGTGTTCTTTACAAGTGAATATGATCTGTACTTTGTGTGTTCTTAAGTAGTGTCAGATTTCATGTATGAGACAATTCTCTCTTTGAAGATCTTGCAATCTCTTCTTCGTGGTCGTGCTCAAGATTGGGATTCTTTTCTGTACAGTGCACTCGTGTTTCTTTCTCACGTGTGTATATTCTTCTTGTTCTCTACTGAAGCTCAGTCTTCCTTATATTCCCAAAGCACGAGTAATAGAATGATTTCCTTTTCATAGGTATGATGTACAGTTTCCAGATAGGCCAACAAATATCATTAAATATCATTAATTACAGTAGAAACATCAAATATGACTGTTAGAAATATTTAAATAATATTGACATAAAAGGTTAAGAAACGATGTCACAGTAGTTATGAAAACGGTGTCTCCTTCATGGTATTTCTTTCGCGGTATTTCCTTCACGGTGTGTCACTCACGGTGTCTTGCTCACGGTGTGTCCTTCACGGTGTGTCGCTCACGGTGTCCTGTGGTCACGATGTCTCATTGTTCATGGTGTCTAAGACATAGGCTTCACGGTGTCTGCTTCAGTGTTTCTGTTCACGGTGTCTGTTTCTTGCTCATAGTGTCTGACTTACTGTTTCATGCTTCACGGTGTCTTGTACTCAATAAAATAAGAGTATTTAGACTTAAACAGTAATATAAATAGAATGGAATGAGCTTAACCATTATAAGATAACTTGAAACATAAATACACATGAGTAATAAGATATGTGATATTTTTGATCAGTAATAAGATTTCTAAATATCAAGGAGATTTTTAAACAGTAAGGAGATTTGTGATCATTAAAACATGATTAATTCATGAAGAGTCCAACAAATTGCCTAATTTTAATTATAATAATAATAAATTTATTCATTTTATTTATATAATATTCACAAATTTAATATGTTATATATATGGAATGTGTCCCAAAAAAATGTGGGATTATTTTCCCTTACATGGTGTGGATCTTGTTTAGAAAGTAATCTATTAAATTGTATAACAAGTTTAAATTTTTTATAATTCTATACCAAATACATTTTCATACTTATAATATAACATCTGATCCAGTTATATCCCTTAAACACCTCTTATATAATAGAAATCCTCATTTCTTGGTGTTAACTATTTCGTTTATAATTGTAATTTAATTTCATTCATTCGTGTCCTTCTATATTGATATTGGTTCTATAATCTAAAAATTGTTAATCATGATAAAAGTATCATATATATTTATTATATACATATTTATAGACTTCTAAAAAATTTATATATTTAAATATTAATTACACCATTCATTGAGATGGTAGGTCATATGTATGCACGAGAAATACCTTAACTTATTATTTTGTGGAAAAGAGAGTGTATAATAGTGTTTTAAAAATCATAATAACATTTTTGAATATACAAGAAACTTAATTTATTATTTTTTGATAAATAAATTTATTTATAGGAGGTAAAGAAGAGTATAAAATAATGAAATCTGTCGAACTGATTTCCACTTCTTGGAAAAGACACCTTTAGATCATTGTTAAAGGGATCAGGGATTTTCATTTTGGAAGACTAGACCCTCTATAATGTGTCTAGGGATGTTGATAATAGAAATTGGTATTTTTAAAGAAATTATTCTCATAGTGTTGTAAAAAAATTTGAGGTAGGCGGTTCCCTTTTGTAATTGAGGTGGGGGGAAATTCTAGATTTTCTCAAAATATTATGTTATAATAAATCCATTATCAATATAAATTGTTCCAAAAAGATAATAAAATGGAAAAGCAATGATATTTTTTACTATATATTATCCCAATTTTCATATCTTAATATTTATATTACTTTTATGTAATTAAATAAAATATTATTCTCATAAAATATAATTATTCTCAATTTAGACATTATTTAATTAATTTGACTCAAAAGAAAAAAAGGATTAAATTAAAACATTATCCGTTTAAACCACACTAAGATTTCACATTATCCTATAAAATTCTTAGAACAAATTAAAACTAAAATTAAATATCATTTAGTATTTTTATAATATTTTATAATATTTTTTTATTGGAGGAATAATTCATTAGTGTTGTATAAGAGTTTATAGTAAATAAATAATAATTAAAAATTAAAAATATTTTTATTAATTTAAATACACACTCTTATAATAATCCATGACTAACATTTTCCCAATATGGACACAAAGGAAATATTAAAAACAAAGAGACTTTAATTTTGTAACCTTGATTGATTAATATAATATATAATTTATTATAATGCATACGTTTCCATTAAATAAATCATTTTAAAGCCTAATTCCATGATGCACGAATTACCTATATCTATCAAAAAATTTACATTTTTATGACTATGATTACCCTTATCATTTCGGTTTAACACTTCATTAACAAATTTTATACTTATAGTAATATAATGGTTTTTTAATACTTTAATGTGAATATAGTTACTATAAATGGAAAAATGACCCATTAATGGATAGTTATAAAACCCTTAGATTTTTGTGAACTATTTTTCAAATAAATTTGATCATTTATATATTTTTTATTACATGATATGTTCAGTTTAGTTGGGTTTACATGTAATAGAAGGTTTGTCTTGTGTTACAAGTCATAGTGGGGTTATCTTGAGTTACATATGTTCAGAAAAGTATTGTTTTCAACAATGCGTATTAATGTTATATTAAGGGGGAGATTATTGAAAATAATACTCCGTCTCTTTATGATAATTTTGATGATCACAAATACCCTTAGTTATTATCTAATGATTTCACTTAGTATTTTGCATGAGGTTATTAATTTATTTTACTCTTGAAATAACGAGAATTTATTACTTAGCGCGGAATCTATTTTAGAATGTTCTGGAAACACTGTTCACATCTTACGTAGATGACTATAGCGCGGAATCTATTTTAGCGCGTTCTGGAATCACTGTTCGTACCCTATGTGGATAAACGTAGAGTATGGATGAAAAGCATGTATAATTTTTGAGAGAAGAGAAAAGTATGGTTAAACAACCATACGTTTTCAGAAAAGTATGGAAGAAGAACCTTACGTTAGGAAGGAAGCCTACATTTTGGTTATCAGCAAAGTATGGAAGGAGAACTGTACGTAATTTCATAAGGTTATGAATATTTCTCAAAAGTATGGTTCATCAACCTTACTTTTGTAAACAACCATATGTTCTTAGAAAAGCAAGGATCAAGTAAAAGTATGGATCTTTTACCATACGTTTGAATGTTGAAGAAAAAGTATGAATGATCAACCCTACGTTATCAACCCTACGTTTGAAGACTATGTTTTTAACCCTACGGTTGAAGGCCACATCATAAACCTTACGTTTGGCATTGGAATTTTTCGACAGACAGTTTTTATGTACAACGATTAGTAAGCTGATTTCTGGGCAGATTTCAAGCCGGATTAAAAGTCGTTTTCAAATTAAGTAATTGACTGATTCAAAGGCGTTTTATTAATGGATTTAAGATCTAATTAAAAGGATCTTTTTATGCCGAGTCTTAAGGGAAATTACTACTTATCTGTAAATTCAAATTTTTGAATATTGCAAATCAGAAGGCGACTTTTAGGGATCTAAATGTGCAGGAGATATGATTTATACATGGTCTCTCTGAAACACATAAAAAAGAATGGTGTGATCGATCTATTATTCAAAAAGGTGGAAAACAGATATTGCAACTATTCATGATTGGTATGTTGATTCAACAGGAGCGTAAAAGCTCTGTTTGTTCAAGAAGAAGGAACTCGATAGAAGATTCACCTGTTCTACATAGAATATCTATTGTGGATCTACAACTGCTGAGGTTGTGAAATATATATCCATATCTACTACAACTGGATCAACTCAGAAGTGCTTCATATTGTAGATCAATATTTCTGGAGACTTTGATCCCCCTACTGTCAATTGCATTCTGTTGCAATTGGGAAGATCAACTAGAAATTTCATAATGAAAATTTGTTTTTATTTTTGAGTAACCAACTTTTCGTTCTAAGCTTTGTAGGCTCGTGTTTGAATCAGAAGGTTTTTCCTTGGATTGTAAAGGTGTCAACATCCTGTACTCAGTTGTGAATCGGTCTGTGAAAAAAAGGACTAGATAGTGAAAATCACCAAGCACATGGAGTAGAGCGTTGTTAGAGTGGACTAGGGGCTTTCTGTTCCCCGAACCACTATACATCTTTGTGTTCTTATTTTTTACTTTTTCCGCCGCATGATCAAATCTAATAAAGTATAAAGGACAGAACTCATTCAAAAGAAGAGTCATTGAAAATTTTTCAAAATACACAATTCACCCCTTTCTTGTGTATAATCTATAGATTCAGATCCAACAATTGGTATCAAAGGAGGATCTTCTGACAAAGCCTTAGAAAGCTAGAAGCATTTAAGGATTATACAATAGAGCAATATGACTGATACAAGATAAGGGATGTCGATGGTTAGAGCACCATATTTTAATGGATACAACTATGGTTGCTGGAAATTGTGTATGATAATATATCTGAAAAACCTCGGATATAGAGTCTATTCAAAGATTCTGACTCCTTATGAAATTCCTGAAAATCCTGAGGCATGGAGTGATTCTATAGATGTAGAGTACGATATGAACTCAAAGGCTATGAATGCAATTATATGCAGTCTAGGACCATATGAATTTAACAGAGTATCTCAGCGCCCGATAGCATATGAGATGTGGCAAACAATATTTGTTGCATATGAAGGAACAGATAATGTAAGGCCACTGATATATGCAACTGCAAAACTGAAATTTGATACTTTCAGAATGATTTAAGGTGAGAGAATTACCCAAATGAATGGGAGATTGAATGAAATTGTCAATAACATAACTTCCCTAGGAGAACCTATCGTGCAGGCTGATCAAGCATTAAAAGTACTGAGAGTAATTCCTACTAGATAAAATGGTATCTCTACTGCAATAATTCAATCAACACCTGTCAAAGATCTAACTATGAGAGAGAATATTTGTACACTGATGAAGTATGAAGCTGAAATGCAAGAAGAAGCTAATGAACATAAATTTCTTATCAAAAGAGAATATATTTCCTTGAAGGAAACTTCACTACAAAAGAATAGAAAGATGAAGTGCAAAGAAGTCAAAGCTAAATCAGAAAGCTCTAACTCATCCAACTTAGATGAAGAACTGGATCAACTAGCCAGAAAATTTAGAAAATTCTATAGAAAGAAAAGAGGCTTCAAAAAATCCTTTAAGGGAGATAATAAAAAAGTGAGATGTTATGAATGAAAAAAGATGGTACATATCAGACCAGATTGCCCACAATTGATGGATGAAAAGAAGAATAAATTGTTCAAAAGTAATTACATTGAGCAGAAAGACAAGAAATCTATGAAATCCACTTGGAGTGTATCTGAAGACTCTAGTAGCTCTTTTAAATCAAACTCAGAGAAATAAGAAGTCAATCAAAAGGCAAACATGTGTTTCATGGAAGAAACTAACGAGGTACACTCATATTACTCCTATGAATCACATTCTGAATCAAGATATGCAAATGAAAAACTTGCAGCCTACTGGAATATGCTTGAAAAAAGATATGACTCTCTATTTAAGAAACATAAGTAACTGAAAAATATACATAAATCCGTTCAGATGAATCAGACACAATGCTGAAACAACATAAAGAATTAACTGATAAATACAATTTTATTAACACTAACTATGTTAATTTTGAATCAATAATAAAATCACTACAGGATAAAGTAGAATCTTACAAACAGGCTAGATTGGTTTTTACTAAAGGAGAGAATTCATTAAATGAAATTATTGGAAAAATTGTCATTAAAAAGGAGAGATTTGAAATTGGTAGTAAAGGATAAAAACCAAAGCTATATAAAAATTATTTTTTTCCTATCCCTAAAAAGCTTAATTGTTTTTTTTTGTGGGGCAAAGGGACATGTAGCTAAAAACTGTTTCTTAAGAAAACCTCAAATTTGTGGTATTAAGAAATCCTATGTTTCAAAAGACTTATATGATTCAGCTAATTTTAATAGAACAAAGAAAATCTGGATGCCTAGATCATTTCTAGGTAACACTCCTGGACCCAAAAAAATATGGGTACCAAAGCAATTTTTTTGAATGTCTTTGCAGGTAGCAGGTCATCAGAGAAGAAAAGATATATGGTTCATGGACAGTGGATTATAAAGACATATGAGTGGAAACTTATCGAATTTTTGTTCACTCACTCAAAAAGAAGGAGGACTTATCTCATTTGTTGATAATGCCAAAGGAAAAATCATTGGCATTGGAACTATTGGAGAACCAAAAACAGTCTCAATCAACAAAATACTTTATGTACAAGGACAAAAACACAATCTGATAAGTATCTCTCAACTTTGTGATGACGGATATACTGTTGATTTTACTAACAATTTTTGTACTGTTTTTAAAGATAAACTGTTTAAATTTAAATCCCCAAGAACTGAAAATGTCTATACTTTGGATTTAAATTACCTTTGTAAACAACAAGTAAACTGCGTGACTGCTAAAGTAAGTGAATCCTGGATCTGGCATAGAAGACTTGGACATTGCAAAGTATATGTTTTACATAATTTATCTATGAAACGTTTAGTTTCTGATTTACCTTATCTCAAATTTGAAAGTGACAGATTTTGTGATTCATGTCAAGTTAGCAAACAACACAAATCATCCTTCAAATCTGTTAATAAGGGTGCTACATCTAAACCTCTAGAACTTATTCATATGGATTTTTTTGTACCTTCAAGAGTAGAACGCTTGCTGGTAAATTATATGTATATGTTTTAGTTCATGACTATTCAAGATTTACATGGATTTTCTTTTTGAAATTTAAAAATGAAAATTTTACTTTATTTGAATGTTTCTGAAAATCTGTACAAAATGAAAAAGGTTTCAATATAATCTCATTAAGAAGTGATCATGGGGGAGAATTTTAGAATCTGGAATTTAATTCCTTTGGCTCAAATATGGGTCTTAAACACCCCTTTTCTGCACCCAGAACACCTCAACAAAATGGGATTGTAAAAAGAAGAAATAGAACAATTCAAGAAATGGCTAGAACTATGTTAAATGAATATATCCTACCTATATATTTCTGGGCATATGCTGTGAATACAGCTTGTTATATAATTAATAGATTTTTAATTAGACATTTTAATAAAAAGACACCCTATGAACTATGGAATAACAAAAAACCTAATGTAAATTACTTTAATGTTTTTGGATGCAGGGTTTATATTTTAAACACCAAGGATAATCAAGGTATGTTCGATCCAAAATCTGATGAAGGTATTTTCTTAGGATATTCTGCTACCTCTAATGCTTATATATTTTATAATACGAAGTCAAGGATTGTTGAAGAATCAGTTCATGTGAAATTTAATGACTCTGATCCTTTTGAGAAAAGGACAGAACAAATGGATGAACTTGACTCTAATGATAACATGAGACTGGAGAATTTAAAGAATGATTTTGAAATGATATAAAAGCAATTCAATCCAGTTTAGAGGAACATGATACTAAAGAACCTTTAAATATTCTACCTAGACAGTCTAGAATCCAAATGAATCATCCTTTAGAAACTGTAATAGATAACTTAGAAACTGGTGTTCAAACTAGAAGAAACTTAGGAAACCTAGTGGAATTCTCTACCTTCCTATCTCAAAAATAACCCAAGACTATAGAAGAAGCTTTAGATGATGAAAGCTGGGTAATAGAAATGCAAGATGAATTAAACCAGTTTAAAATAAATGAAGTTTGGGATTTAGTGGAAAGACCTTATAATTATCCTGTAATAGGAACCAAATGGGATTTTAGAAATAAACAGGATGACCAAGGCACAATAACAAGAAATAAAGCAAGATTAGTAGCTAAAGGATATAATCAAGAAGAGGGAATAGATTATGATGAGGCTTTTGCACACGTATCTAGGTTAGAATCCATTGGAAACCTTTTAGCCTATGCATCTTGTATGAAATTTAAATTATTTCAGATGGATATCAAATATTCCTTTTTAAATGGATATTTAATAGAGGATGTTTATGTTGAGCAACCTCCTGGTTTTGAAAACTCTCAAAAACCTGATTCTATTTTTAAACATACTAAAGCTCTTTATGGACTTAAACAAGCACCTAGAGCCTAGTATGAAAGAATAGTTTTTTTTCTCTTGAAAAATTATTTTACTGTTGGTATGGCAGATCCAACACTATTTAAGAAAACTGTGAAAAATAATGTTTTATTGGTTCAAATTTATGTTGATGATGTAATCTTTGGATCAACTAATAAAACTCATTGTCATGAATTTTAAAAATTAAAACAATAAGAATTTGAAATGAGTATGATGAGAGAATTAAATTTCTTCTTGGGTCTTCAAATATTTCAAACAGATTTTGGAAATGTTTTAAATAAAAGGAAATACATTACTAATTTAATTAAGAAATTTGGACTTGATACCAGCAAGACATTTACATCTCCTATGTGTACTAATATAGAACTTGATTTGGATGAAACTGGGAAATCATTTGACAACAAGTTATATAGAGGTTTGATTGGTATCTTGTTATATCTTAGTGCTAGAAGACCAGATATAATGTATTTAGTATGTCTTTGTGCTAGATTTCAATCAAATGCTAAAGAATCCCATCTAACTGTTGTTAAATGAATTTTTATATATTTAAAAGGAACGGTTTTTCAATCTCTTCTTTATCCTAAACCTTCTGATTTTAATTTAATTTCATATTCAGATGCTAACTTTGGAAGTTGTAGATTATATTGAAAATGTACATCAGGTACATGTCACTTTTTAGGAAATTCCATAGTATCATGGTCTAGTAAGAAAAAACATTCAGTTTCCCTGTCAACAGCTGAGGCGGAATATGTTTCTGCTGGCAGTTTTTGTGCACAAGTGTTGTGGATGAAAAACACTCTTATGGACATTGGATTGAATTTTAATAATACACCTATTTTATATGATAATACGAGTGCAATTAATATTTAAAAAATCCTATTAGTCATTCTAGAACTAACCACATTGATATAAGGAATCAATTTTTAGAAGATCATGTGATTAAAAAAGATATATTTTTAAAATTTATAAATACTGAAATTCAATTTGCAGATATTTTTACTAATCCTCTTCCCACTGCAAGGTTTGATTTTATTAAGCGAGATCTAGGTTTATTTAATTTTAAATAATTTTTTATGTAGATTTTATTTTGTTTATTGAATACTGTATATGTTTTTCTTTCTTTCATCATATAAAAATTTATTTGTTTTAAAATATATGTAATGATGAGTAATTAAATGGGAATCAAGGTTGTTAGAGGCTTTTCGACATCTAAACCCTTTCAATTCTATCAAAACCCTTTCGAAATCCAAAAAATGCACTTCCTCTTCAGAAACCCTAACCCTCAAACTTCTGAAACCCTAACCTTCAAACCTTGAGTGACTCTCACAGCAATGGTAAGGACTAAAAGAGCCAGTGAGGCCGAGCTGAGCAATGCCAAGATACAACGCACTGAAGGAAGAAAAATCTTATAGGGTAAGGTAATCGATATTGACTGGTTATTTCAGACGAATCTGTTGTTGAAGAAAGCATTGTCGTTTCAGAATCTTGAACAGATGTTCAACAGTGAAAATACGGAATTTCTATATGAAGTAGAACTTAGATACTTCTACAAATCTGTACAGTTTATTCTGGGCGATACCGAAGACAGTATGATGGCCAAAATATAGGATAGGGATTTCTCAATTTCTTTAGTAGATATTAGTCAGATTCTCAACTGCCCTCACGAGGGAGTTTTTCATTTTGACTTGAAAAATATAGGAGATTTTGTGTATAAATCCGAAGAAATAATGTCTTTTCTTTTCGGTACCAAGACAGTAAAGAAAATGTTTTTTAATGATTTGGAGCCTGATCAGAAGATTTTGGTATAATTTATTCAGACCGAAATAGCTCCACGAATTGCAGAAATGGAGAAGATTTTGTACCCTGATATGTATATAATGTTTCTTTTGTTAAGTGATATTAAGATAAAATTTCCAAGATAAATGATAAGGTGTCTCAGTTATTGGTGTCAAAGCGAGGCAAGGATGAATTTCTATCCCTTTGGTATAATTATTTCTAAGCATCTGTTTAAGAAAGACATGGTGAGATTAGTGGATACAAGAGTTAATTGTCATCACAGTAAAACGTTTAATGTTGGAACCCTGAGAAAAGTTGGATATTTCTGGAGTATAATTAAAGGAAAACTTTTGCCAGTAAGAGATGAGGAAGACTTAGAGAGTGCTCAGGCTCACCCTGCTAAGTTTATGGAGGGTCAAGCTGAATCCAGAGTCAGCAATGTAGCAAGAAGGATTCTCTTTGAAGTGACAGATGTTGAGGAAGACAGAAGCCAGGAGGGACTTCAATCAAGAAGAAAAACACCAGTAAATGAGGAAGTTACTTCCACTGCTTTAGAAACTCCAACAGAACCTTTAATTTCTTATTATTTTGTGAGAGAAGTTGTTGCTGATAAAAACATGGAAGATGTTACTGAGATAACGGCTCTAGTAGAGAAATCAAGAGCTCAAGAAGAAGCTCAAAGGGAAAATCAGGAACATATTGTTGCTGATATTGAAGTTTCACTTCAATGGGAACAGGATATGGAGGCAGTGCCTGGTGAAGAAGTGGCCCGACCTCAGGAAACTTCTACAGATATTTTTCTTGAAATTCCATTGGAAGACGAAGATACAGATGAATGTGATGAGAATGCTTCTAAAGCTCAAACAGAAGTAATTCAAGAGGATTTTTCTATGGAGGAGTTTGAAAACACTATGGAAAAATCTGTGGGCCAAGCTTCTCAGGACAAAGAAAAGGATAAATCCGATGCTGAATCATTGCCTTTGGTATTGCTGCATCAACCTGAGAATGTGAATCAAGCACAAGGTGCATCTAATTAAATGAAAGAAAAAGTTTAAGAACTGTACAGAAAAGTATCTCAGTTGGAATATGAGAATTCTTCTCTTAGAAATGCTTTAGACATAGAACATTTGATGTTCCAAATGCTAAAGGAGTGCATAGTTTCAGGGCAATAAGTTGAAATGATTAAAAAGTATATGCTGACTGTTGTTACTCAATTAAAATCTGAAATGGTTATGAAGTCAAATTTATCAGATCTGAAGTTGTTTATGGAGAACCAATTTGCATCAGTTGCAAATAATGCTGTTAGTGGATCAAGTTCTTCACCTAATTTAATCAGAAGGTTTCAGGCTATCACAACTACGTTAAGAAATATGAATGACATGATACAAGGTCTTCAATGTAACCGTGCTCCTCTGTCAGTGTTGTTGTACAATCAGAAATTCTTAGTGGATCAACTCACATCTAGTGAGCCATCAATCAGAATTCTATTAGATCTATTATCGGAGAAGCTGTCAGTATTTGATGAAAAAGAGAAAAGGATGCATGAGTTTTTCAGAGTCAATTTAATTGAGGATATTCATATGACTATAGAGAATAGAGAGCTCATTGTCAGGCTTGGAGATGGGATGATGAAGAGACTTCGGGAAAAGTTTACAGAAATCAAGTCTGCAATTCAGAGGAGATAGACCATGTTGCCTATCTTACCCAAACCTTGACTCCTGTGTATATCATTGTCATGTATATACTTTTTTTAATGAAAATTTTCTTCAAGGTTTATTTGTCTCTTTCCTTATTTGTTTTACTAATTTTATTTTTTAATATACCAGTACCCCATATTTAATTATTGATAAACAGTATGTAATAGCATTTACTAACAGTTCAGTGCAACATTAAATGAGTTAAAATCCATGATTTTTCATTCTTTTTGATATCACAAAAAGGGGGAGAATTTGGAGAAACGCTACATCAATATTTAGGGGGAGAATTTATTTTATTGAGGGAGAAAATTAGATGAGACATTTGGATTTATAATTATCTTTTTGGTGGAGAAGATTTTATTTAAAAATTTATAACGAATTTTGAAAGATAATTTTGTTTTGTTTAAATAATTTTAATTATTTTATGGGTTTTGTTTTATTGGTTTTGGAATCATCAAAAAGGGGGAGATTTTTTGAGCAAAGTATTGTTTTCAACAATGCGTATTAAAATTATTTAAGGTGAGATTATTGAAAATAATACTCTGTCTCTTTATGATAATTTTGATGCTCACAAATACCCTCAGTTATTTTCTAATGATTTCACTTAGTATTTTCAGGAGGTTATTAATTTATTTTACTCTTGAAATAACGATAATTTATTGCTTAGTGAGGAATCTATTTTAGCGCATTCTGGAAACACTGTTCACATCTTACGTAGATGGCTATTGCTCGTAATCTGTTTTAGCGCGTTCTGGAGTCACTGTTCATACCCTACGTGGATAAACGTAGCGTAAGGATAAAAAGCATGTATACTTTTTGATATAAGAGAAAATTATGGTTAAACAACCATAAGTTTTCAGCAATTAATGGAAGAAGAACCTTACGTTTGGAAGGAACCCTTCGTTTTGGTTATCAGCAATATATGGAAGGAGTACCGTACATAATTTCTAAATGTTATAAGTATTTATCAAGAGTATGGTTCATCAACCTTACTTTTGTAAGAAACCATACGTTCATAGAAAAGTATGGATCAAGTAAAAGTATGGATATTTTACCGTATGTTTGAATGATGAAGAAAAAGTATGAATGATCAACCCTACGTTGTCAACCCTATGTTTGAAGACTATGTTTTTAACCCTACGTTTGGAGGCCAAGTCATCAACCTTACGTTTGGCGTCAGAATTTTTCGGCAGACAGTTTTTATGTACAACGATCAGTAAGCTGATTTCTGGGCGGATTTCAAGCTGGATTTAAAGTCATTTTTAAATTACGACTTTGAATGATTCAAATCCGTTTTATTAATAGATTTAAGATCGAATTAAAAGGAGATTTTTATGCTGAGTCTTAAAGGAAGTTACTGCTTCTCTGTAAATTCAAATTTTTGAATATTGCGAATCAGAAGGTGAATTTTATGGATCTAAATGTGCACATGATATGATTCATATATGATCTCTCTGAAACACAAAAAAAGGAATGGTGTGATCGATCTATTATTGAAAAAGGTGGAAAACAAAGATTGAAACTATTCACGATTGATCTTCTGATTCAACAGTAGCGTAAAATCTCTATTTATTCAAGAAGAAGGAACTCGGTAGAAGATTCACCTGTTATACATTGAATATCTACTATGGATCTACTACTACTGAGTTTGTGAACTATATCTCTATATCTACTACAACTGGATCAACTCAGAACTGCTTTGTCTTGAAGATCAATGTTTCTGGAGACTTTGATCCCTCTGCTGTCAATTACATTCTGTTGCAATTGTGAAGATCAACTGGAAATTTCTTTCTGAATTTTTTTTATTCTTGAGTAACCAACTTCTCGTTCTATGTTGTGTAGGTTCGTGTTTGAACCTGAAGGTTTTTTCTTGGATTGTAAAGGTGTCAACTGCATGTACTCAATTTTGAATCGGTCTGTGGAAAAGAGGACCAGATAGTGAAAATCATCCAGCTCATGGAGTAGAGCATTGGTGGAGTAGACTAGGGGATTTTTGTTCCCCGAACCACTATACATCTTTGTTTTCTTATTTTTTACTTTTTCCACTGCACGATCAAATCTGATAAAGTATAAAGGACATAACTCGTTCAAAAGAAGAGTCATTGAAAAATTTCCAAAGACACAATTCACCCCCCTCTTATGTATAATCTGTAGATTGAGATCCAAAAACATAGAAAACGAAATTTAGATTATGTGACAACCAATATGAATTTTTTTTCATTACATGAAACACTGGGATTTAACGATTCACGGGAAATAATTTCCATTATTTTTTAAAAAAAGTTTTTTTAACTACAAATTAAATTAGGGTTACAAAGAGAAATGAATAGATTTGAAATATATTGTATAAAGTTTTTCTATTATTAAATTATATTGATAAAAATTTATTTAATTTTTTATTTAAGTATTTTTTTTCAAATAACATTTTATCGAAAAATGGTCCTATTTATTTATTTTTATGAAAAATAATATAATTAGTTTTTGAAACATTTTAAATAATAATTTGATAAAACAAAAAATCAAATTTTAAATAATTATATCAAATTATATATTTGGTTAATTTTTTAGAGTTTTTTAAAAGGATTAATTTTTTGATGAATAATAAAAATAATTAATTATTAATTAAAAACCGTCTTTTCGTTTAAATAATTTATAAAGAAAAATCATACAGGAAATGATTTTAAATTAAAATTTTCCCAATTATATATCTATTAATAAAATAAACATTATTGGAATAGTTTTCATCCATAAATCTTATAAGAATACATTATCCACATTTAAATAGTTTTTTATTTGAAAACAACTTTTTGCATTGTGTCTCCATAAATAATTTTTAATTTAAATTTTCCAGTTTTTGGAATTAAATTATTTAAAATTGATTCTATCTTTTGAATAAGAATAATTTATATTATATAATAATTTAAATTTAGTTTTTTAATATAATTGTTAGTAAAAAGTGTTAAAAATGTATTACTACAATAAAGGTTAAAAGGGTGTATTGTCCATTTCATGAACTTGTGTTAAAATTTACATTCTACACTCATTATATTATTATTAATTAAATTGGGTATAATATTTATAATTTTATGTTTTAAATTATCTAATAATTTTCTTTTTTAGTTCAAAATGGAGAATTACCTAGGTAAATAAAATGATACATGTTACTACGGTAAAAAACTAAATGGGTAAAATTGAGTTCACTTAATGAGTTTTGGAATTATGGGGTAAAAATCTTTTTATTTTATATAATCGAGGTTTTATAAAAAATAATCCATTCACTCCATTATTGATCAATGTTTTAGGAACATGAATAAAAAATTTCCCTCCAATATTAAACACTTTGGGGTAATTACAAAAAATTCACTCCTCCTCAATTACAAAATGGCCCTCACTCTTCCCATATATTCACACCTCTAAAGCCATCTGTATTAAGATAATCCTATCCATAAAAATTAACAATTTACCTAATCTAATAATAGAATCTTTTTTTGTATAAATCCAACCATATAATGATTTTGGGGAAATGATTTGGAGGATACTAGAAGAAGCGGTAATATTCTTCAATGATATCCTTTTAATTAATTTCTTCATCCATGCCCTTAAATTATTATTTAAACTTGTTTATATAATAACCCCAGAATTATAAATATCCTAAGTGGTTTTTTATTTTAAATAACTACATATATCTCCACATCAATCAAATGTGTTATGAAATAATTTTTCGAGTGTACACTAGATTACCGCCTCACGATATGATATCCGTAGTTTTTCCAATACTAACTCTCATGGTTGTGTATAATGATTTATATAAAGTGTATATATATTTATATGATATGATATTTAAAATACAATTATAATTTTGTTATATTATATCATATATATATACATATAGCTTCCATTCCATAGGGGATATGATAATGTTTCTCATGTGTACGATAAATAACAGCCTCATGATGTTATGTGATTCATTTTCAAAAATTATTTATAAGGAAGATAATAAACATATATAAATTTAATATAAAATAATAATATTGCTATTATTTAAATATTAAACATCATTAAAATATAATATATCATTTTATTTCATATCAATTCTCTCACAAAAAGATGATAATGTCGTTCATGTAAATGTGGAGTACTAACTTCACAAAGGGATGTCACTATCTTTCCATAAATACACCACATAGATGATATGTATAAGTTTTTTTAAATAAATAATATTTTATTTTTTATATTAATATCATTTTTAAAATATAATATATTACTCACCTTCTTTCCAAAATGATCATTGAAAAATAGATGTATTACTCATGCGTACGTATGACCTACCATCTCCAGGATCATAACAGACTGCATCTCTCCAACCCATTTTCATGGTTCATATAAAAAAGTATGATTTATTTAAAAATATGATAGTTATTTAATTATTATTCTGTATTTAATTTAACCATCATAAAATTATGAAGACCTAAAATAAAAAAAATATAAACATATATGAAAAACAAAGTGGTCATTACCCAAAACATAAATTTAACAATGAAATATTAATATAAGGGTGATAAAATGTAATAAGTAAATCATAGATGGAATGATATATATATATATATGTAAGTGTTTATTATAAAAAATGTATAATAAACTACTATTTATTAAATATTAGTTTTTAATGTATACAAAGGATGTCGATACTTACGAATAGGGATTTCTAGACGCTCTTTTGTTTCTAAGTGACATATGAAAATTCACAACTCTCATATTTTGGGTGGTTTATATATTGCATATCTTAAATGTTATATCCTTAATTTTTTATTTTTCATTATAATAAATGTTTAATTTTATGTTATTCATTATTTGGGATTATGGTTCAAGGGATTACCAAAGTGGTAAAAAGTTTTTTTTATATTTTCTTTAATTGAGATGTATGATTATGTAATGCACCAATTTGTTTATGAGGTACATGTACAGCAGCATTGAAATGTAATATTGTGAATTTATTTATCCTAATTATATTTCATGTTTAATTTAATGATATTTTTTTGGGTCTTATGTTTCAATGTTACCAAAATCATATGGATTTTACGTTACAACATCACCATTTATAAAAATTGTTTGTGATTATTATTATCATGGTAAAATATTATCATACACCCCCCCAATAAATTCATGAATTTCCTTATCTAATTATTATTTCAATTGAAATCATATTTTTTCTTAATTTTCTTCTCCTAATGTACGATAATATTTAATGTATTTTATTTTGAATAATTATTTTATTTCAATTTTCATTTGAAAAACTATTTTTCTTTAAGAACATTTTTTTCTAAAAAACAATCAAAAAGAATTTCATAAATTATGAACATTATTTTTTAAATTCATGTTCAACAACTTTTTTCTTTTTACAAAAAAAGGTTTCAAAATAAGTCTTCGTCTACTTTTTAAAACATTTTTTATTTAGATATTTCTGAAAATGTGAAGAAAAGTCATTTTTTCAATACACATGACATGAATAGTATTTCATATTATCATGATATCTCAATGATTTCAATATTCATTTATATGTTTTAAATTTTATATTCAAATAAAAAAATTTACTTTAAATTTGGGATTTAAAAAATATTATTTCAAATGTAAATGGATTTTGAAAATCTTTTAGTTTTTAAAAATTATTTTTCAAATCGAGAAGTGTATTTTCCTCAAGAAATTTTATTAATTAGTTTTAAAAATTTGTTAATGATTTTTCAATTTAATTTTAAAAGAAAATTATTTTCAAAATGTGTTATGTTTTTAAAATGTTTTTTAAAGGAAATTTATTTTTCATAAGATATGTTCCATGTGATATTTCAAAATATTTTTCCATATTATGTAATATAATTTAGTTATACTTATGTTTTATTGGAAATAAGATAAAATTATACAATTATTATTACTTATCTAAAAACATTATGATTATAATTAAAGGATTTTTATGAAACGATATTCTTTTCCTTGGGTAATACCATGATAAAATCCCAATGAAATCCCTATCTTTTTACAAAATCTTTCATTTGATTAAATGATGAAATGATTAAGACAACTAATTATTTTCTCTAGGTTATGAATGGGTAAATTTTTTATGAAACCCATTTCATTTCCTATGATTAGATATGATTAATGTTCTATTATCTGGTGGCACACATATGTTTTATTTTAATTATATGTCAGTGCTTACATTATAACCAGGGATGATGATTACATTATAACCAAGGATAGTGGCAAAGTTATAACCATATAAAGGCTGGATATATATCTATTTTTGTTTTATGGGGTATATATTTATACCACATGAGATATAAAAGACTATAATTGGGAGTGAACATGATTCAATAAGGGTATTCCTTTTCTTTGATGGTACTAGTATTGAACCACAACATCTATGATACATTGGGAAGTGAACCTATTCCACTATGGGAAAGGCCGCCCACTTTGTATGGTCTTGTGCCCCACCAAGGATGTGTAACCACCCATGGTGTTCCCTAATTATTTTTTTCAATAATCCATAACTCCTTAGGAAATGATTTTATATGATTTTGTGTTTCCCAAAATTATATTTCTTATTCAAATGTTATGGTATCATGACATGTGTTCTATGATTTCTTTATTTTAGGTCTTATGAACATATACTATTTATTTCATTACAGGAGATTTTTTCCTATTATATGCAGGTTAAGGTTGTTATTCATACAGCCTAATACAACTTTTCTCACGTTATATTTATGTATTTCACTTGTTTACCCATTCAGAACATATGGGATCACCCATTGTTATGTTTATTACCCCTAGTTATGAATAAATGTTCTATATAATGTATGTATAAGAATATTAATAAATGGGAAGATAATTGGGGGATACAATTAAAATCATTTAATAGATAATAATATTATGTACCTTGTCTCGAAATTTGTCAAATAATAATGTCCATTAGGAATGTATTATTATTATGTGTTTAATATTCCTCTAAAAATATGTAATATCTCTGTTTGAAAAAATAGTGTCTATAGAGTTGGTATCAAATGAAAATATTATTTAACCCTATGAAACTAGCATAACAGAACATTAATGAGATATGTATGGATATGTTTATAGATATTCCTTGGGATGTCTCTATGGTTAATTCTGATGGCGAGACAAAGTATATAAAACTCTCTTAGAATTTTGGTAAACTATAGTTCTATTAATTTCTAAGAAATTACATTATTTTTTGGATACTACAAGTTGATGTGATTCTAACATAGAGGTTTAAAGTGGTAATATCTTTTAAAATTTCAAATTGTTCTAGAAAATATTGTCACCTAGTGCATGTAAATATACTGCATTCTAAACCAATTTTGGAACTCCTAGGGGATATGCAATGGAAATTCACAAACTATATACAAAAAATTATAAAGAATTTTAATCAAAAATAATAGTGAATAACCATGTATAAAAATAATGTTTCATATAATAAAAATAAGGTTTTGTGATTATAAAACCAATAAATGATTCTTCTGATTATTTGTTTTCCCATTTTGATTATCATTTGTCACACTTTTCTTTCAGTAAAATACTTATTAAATATATTATTTGAAGTATAATTATGTATAAATAAGAAATTAAAGTTATTATAGAAGTTGGAGATGGATATAAAATGAATTTTTTATCATTCAAGTCTACTTATTCATAGTAGAAGGAGAAATGTAAATCTAAAATTTCAGGGGATGAAGAATCACCAACTGATAGTGATGAAGAGATACCCAATTGGAGAGATGGATTAAATTTTTTTAAAAGGAATTTTTTTTTGTAAAATAATATATTATGGAAAATATTAATATATATGAAGTTGGATGAAATATTTTAAGATAGGTGGTGGTTAAAATGAGATAGTGTGTTATAAACATAAGAAGTAAGATCAGGTCAAATTTGATTTCCCTAATATGAAATATAAAAAGAAATATGATGAAAAGTATTGGAAGTAGATGAAATAAAATAAAGAAACTTGGAGATATTCTATAAATATATCTAGGTACTTGGACTTGAATTATGAGAAAAAACATGACATAGCAAACTTTTGTTTTATAAAAAACACATCTGAGGTATCAAATAACATTATTATTTCTCCTACAAATATTCAGAATCATTCTGAGGAGTAATATAATGGTTAAAATATATAAATTATGAGATTTTTGAATATTCTAACATTATAGAATTTATTTTACTTGATCATAAAGATATGTATAAAATTCTTAGAAGATAGCATGATTTAATTGCAGATATTAAATTTGATCTTATTGAAGAATAAGATATGAATGCTGAAATTTTGAAAGAAAAAACAGAATAGAAATTTTATAATGAGAAAATAAAATGGATTTAAAAAGATTTAAAAAATTGATAATTTACTCACTCAATTACTATGAAAATAGATATAACCAATGTATATCGTTGGTTTAGGTTATCAACCTGTATAGTGGTGAATTATCAAGACCACCTTTATTCATAAATATAGTTTAGGAAATGATGTTACAAATTTTTAAACTTTTTGGAAAAAAAAATTAGTTTTTCCAAAATATTACAATATTATTATTGAGAACCCATTTATAATATATAGCTTCATAAATTCTTAATTACAGGCATAAGTGGACCCATTAATATTTCAATACCAAAATATTTTTTTTATAAAACTTGTTTTTAGGGGACCTACTTGATAAGTTATAATAAAATTATATAGTGCCTAGATATCAATTTTTATATACACATGACTAGGTATTACCCAATATTCAATAATTTAATAATGTTTTACATCTGACAAGTCACCTTTTGTTATAATTCTAATGGAAAAATAATTGGCCTTGGCCATGTTTATACCTCTATCTCATTTTTAATTCCTAAAGTATTATTTTTTTTGTTTAAAATAAAATATGTGTAGAATATCATAGTTATGTGATGATTATTTTCATGATTAATTGGAAAAAAATCTTTTAATGTTTTTGATTCTAAATATTCTTTAGTTTTTACCATTCTATGAAATGAAAATATTAATTTATTAATTTCAACTACTTATTTTATAAAAATTATTCTTATCTAAGTGTCCTTCATAATGAATCTTAGATTTGAAATAGGTGACTAGGCCTTTGAAGCATTTACTCAATTAAAAAGATAACTAAGAAAGGATTTGTCAAACATTTACCTAAACTTTAATTTCTTAATGATAATGTTTTCAACCAATGATAAAAAGGTATACATCATAACATATCATTCAAATAAAATAAATAAGTTTAAACTCTCAAACCCCTGGAGTTGGTTCAAATGGACATGTTTCGACCATCTAGAGTTTCTATTTTGAATAAGAATCATTATTTCAAGGCCCTTGTCATTTAATTTTATAGGAAGAATTGGGTATTATTTTTAGTTTATAAAACTTAATCCTTCTATTTATTTACCTATTATTCTTGATCTATAGAAATTCATTGTGAAATAGTATTAAAAACATAATAAATGATCATTTTTTTGAGTTTTAAAATCAAGATGTTGAATAAATTTTCATAAAATAAGGATAAAGTAAAAAAATTATACTCATATCAACCAATATAGAATGGTGTTTTTGAATGATAATATAGAATACATCATGATTTTTCTAAGACAATTCATAATGAATATGAAAAACCAATTTTCTTTTGGGAAAATTCAATGAATTCAACCCATCATATAATTAATAGTGTTTCATTTAAATATATACTAATGAAAACCGTTTATGTAATATGGAATAAAATAAATCATATCTTTAATTACATTACAGTTTTTGGTTTCAATGTTATTATGATTGACCCTATGTATAATCTTGAAAAATTTTCTTCCAATAGTGATGACACATTTTTCTTTGGTTGCATAACTACAAGTAAATATTATACAATGTTTAATAAAATAACCTGGACTGTGGGAAAATATGTTCATGTCATGTTTAATGAGATATGTTCAAATGATAATAAAACTCCTTTGAACAAACATGAAGATGATTTATCAAATCTGTACATCAATGTTAAATCATCTAACAATTCTTGGAACAAGATAAAAAATTATCTCATTTTTAGGAACCTTCCCAAACAGAACCTCAACCTATATATGAGTATTTCATGACCATACCTTCCATTTAGATAGTTATTAATAATCCTATGTACCATCCTCTATATCTTTTAGTGGGAGTCGTAGATAGTGGTACTAAAACTAGATCATCTCTTAGGAACCATGTTAAACATGAAGCAATATTATCACATTATAAAATTAATAACATAAATATTCCAAATAATAATTAATTCTTTGTATTGTAATATCAAGAATAACATAATCATTTTGAAGGAAATAATTTTTTTGAATTTCTATATAGAGAAAAAGAATTCATTAATATTCAAATTAGATGGGTATTGAGAATCAAGGCTGGTGAATTTGGAACTATTGTAATAAATAATGATAGAGTAATTCTTTCATATACAGTGCATTTGTATTTCAAACAATATCAAATAGATTTAAAAATAACATTATTAAATGGTTATATATTTTAGGATGTTTTTTTAATAATCCCCCCACCCCACCCCCCATTTTGAAAACCCTCATTTTCCAAATAATGTCTTCAAATAAACTAAATTATAGAATTTAAAATATGCTCCTTGACCTTGGTATGATGTGCTCAAATCTTTTATAATTATCAATTGTTTTTTAAATGGTATAGATTATACTCCCCATTTTATAAATATATTTTTAAATTAATACTTTGTTGTTCCAGTCTATGTTTTTGTTATTGTCATTAGATCTTCTAAAAATTCACTGTCTTTTGATTTTTTTGAAAATGATGAAAAATGAATTTGATATTCATTTAGTGGGTTAACTAAAATTATTCCATGATTTTAATGTTTTTCAAAATAAATACTAAATTTTTTTAAATCAATTTAAGTAAACCAAATTCTTCTAAAACGTCTTAGTTCAGATAAAATCAATTTTTTTGAAACTCCACTAAGCACCACGTATAAGTTGGATATTGATGAATTTGAGAAGATAGTGGATCAAACCATTTATAGAGATATGGATGTTATTATTCTCCATGTAACATTTAGTCATCTAGATATTATGATTAGTATGTTTATATGTACTCAGTTTTAAGAAAACCTCAAAGAGTTACATTTAATTGCTTCTAAAATAATTTTAAAATATCTCAAATACATAACCAATTTAGGTCTTCTCTTCCCCATTGGATAAGTATTTAACTTAGAGACTTATTAATATGGGGAATTTATTAGTTATAAGTAAGAAGAAACACCTCTGTATAAGTTCATAATTTTGGAAATCCTCATGTATCCTATTTAGTGAAAATAAAATATTTGATGCACTATATATTATTGAAGATGAATTCATAGCTTCCATAATTTTTTTCAAAGAATTTGTGTACAAAACACACTCTTATAGGATATGGATATCAATTTACACATTCCCTTAAAAACTATGAAAACAAAAGTGAAAACATATTTCTTATAAACTCTTGTCTCTCTCTATAACCAACCAAATTGATATAAGACATCCCTTTTAGAGGGTAAATTTTTATAAGGGTGATATATCACATGAATTATTAGGAATTTAATATCAAATTTCTATATTTAAAATAATCTATTGAATTATGATAGAGAAAAATACATAAAAAATTAATTAAAAATAATTAATTTTGATTAGACCATAGTTTTGGAAACCCATCATTGGAAATTACCAATCATGGGAAATTAGACACTATTCAAAATTACCCACAATTGGAAAAACCACCATTTGATAACCCACCATTTATAGCATCCCACCATTTTATAACATAAACTTTCATTACATTACACAAAACTGAGGATCGTTAAGGTTTAGTGTCTTGGAAACAAGGATCATAAAACATAAAAAAAAACATAAAAACTTTCTTATTAAACACTTGAAAGGCTTCTCCTTTAGTTCATCCTATGTTCATTATGCATCTCATAACCTGGGGACATACATCAAAAGAAAGGGTGAGCAGAAGGCCCAGTAAGGGAAATAAGAGGAACATTTTACATGTGAACTTGAGATACTTCAATAAGGACATGAAAAGAACATTAAGGCATAAGAAAGAAATCATGAGGCATTTCATAATAAAAATAACATTTTTCATAACTTGAAGATGTGGCTACATCATTTAACATAGACAATCATGAACATATCACCAAGGTCCATCCCCAAGGTGTCATTTGAAAATTACCAAGGTTATTCACCAAGGTATCGTGAAAATTGTAATCTCTAGTGGTTACATCATTACCCAATGCATTGGAGCGCTATCAGGGCGCACCCTTAAATTTGCCTTTATTATCATGTGAGCCACATATATCATCATCAAACATTTCATAAATAACCCACATAACATAAAATAAATGGGTTTCATTTCATAATCATAACGTTTTAAAAACTGCTTTAAAGACATGATCTTTACGTCACTTTAAACCCACAGAAAGGGAAAGCGGGTCTCATGTATGTAAATCCCAGAATTTAAAATGGAACATTTTGATATATATGTGAATACCTTTGTAGAAATAAGAGCTTTGAGTATTCACTTTATAACATAAAATAATTTTTGAGAAAAGAGAGAGGCATTTTGAGGGGAAAATTCTGCAGCATAACGGCTAAGTTTCGGGGTTTTAGAAAACGTTGAAATGAGAGGGGACATGGGTCACCCACTCATAAATGATCCATAAAACAGTAGGGTGAAAGAATAAGAAGGACATATGGACATGGTAACGAAATTTTAGGGACATACCATTTGAAATGAAAAATATGGAAGGAAAAAGATTAGATTTCTCTTATGAAAATTCGGCAGCCTTACGGCGTCACTTAACTTCAAAAGAAAATGATTTGACAAGATCAAAAAGGGTCCCTCATCATATGATCATAAGAGATCAGTATGATTGATATAGAGATCATACCCCAACATAATAAAGAGGAACTTGAAAGACTTGACATGAAAATCGAACTTGAAAAATGAGAAGGGTGAAAGAATCCCTTAAAAATTCGGCAGCCTAACGGCGTCACTTAAACTTTCATAAAACGAAATGATGAGAGTAAGAGGGGATCTCTCATCATATAAACATGAAAGGGAAGTAAGAGGAACATAAAAGAACATACTCTCACATGCAAACATGGAGCATAATAGGAATGACATAAAAGAGATTTCATGAAAAGAAAGAGAGGGGTCGGATCCCTTGCCTTAAAATGTGACTCTTGAAACTCAAAGGATTGGACCTTGAGGGCTTGGGGGCACCTTGGGAGGACTCCTTGGAAGGTAAGAAGACCAGAACTTCGTTGGGGGAGAGTTGGGAGTGAAAACTAAGGGAGGAAAGGGTGGGTATTTATAGGGAAAGTGAGGGGACAAAGCATTAATGGCCAAAGGACACCTCACATGTGCTTTTCTCAAACCCATGGGCTCTCCCTTGGCATTTATCATGGAGTTAGGCCACATGGGGCCCCCAAAACAATAATTCATCACCCTTGGCCGGCCAACCCTCAAAAGATCTCATGACATCATCATGACATCATTATGATGTCATTAAACATACCGAAACCCTAAAACGGTATTTTTACTATTCACTGAAAATTCAACTTTCTCAGAATAATCCCAAAATTTCACCTTAACCAAATATCAATGCTCTGATTTCAAAAATGAAATCCATTTTATAAAAATATTTTTCTAAATATTTTTAATTTAATTTTTAAATAAAAACACTATTCATCGAAAATTCATTTTTTCCAGAAAAATCCCCAAAAATTACCTTAACATAATATCGATGCTCTGAGTTCAAAAATAAAGTCATTTTTATAAAAATATTTTTCTAATTATTTTTAATTAAATTTTTAATTAAAAAACACTATTCATCCGAAAAAACTAATACTTGAATAATAATTTATGAAACCGTTATTTACCCATTTTATTGAATCACATTACTTAATCTAGGTGTCTAATTTATATTAAAACTTTCTTTGAGTGAAATTACTAATCCATTTGGTCACATTACTAATCCTAAGCGTAAAATCACTATTCATAATTTACTATTCATCAAAAATTAAGTTGATCTTATTAGACTCCAAATTCCTTAATGAACATTTTTGTAGAAGACCATTTTTTGAAAATCATTACACATCATTAGTTATTTAGGGTTTACATAAATATTTTAAAATATCCCTTTTTCAAAATTCATCAATAAAATACATTCTAAAATTATCTAGACATTTGAAATTTCACAAACATCACTAAAGGAAGAAATCTCAATTTATTCATCCGAAAGGATTACACAAGGAAACTAGGGTCTCATCACATAGCCCCTTATAACACTGGCATAAGACCTAAGTGTAAGGTGTGCTATGGTGATAGAATCTGAGGGAGTCTCAGATAACATTGCCCTAGTAGCAATCTCCACTAACTTGAACTTCTCCTGCAAGCGTTTTCGTTCAAGCTTGACACGCTGGAGCTCGGATTGGGCTTGGTCCAAAGCGAAGCCCACAGATGCTACCTCCTTCCCAAGCTCTGATAAGTGGGCTTCGTAAGGGTTGAGTCTACTGGATGAAGCCATCGACTCCTCTTTCTGCATTAACCATTAACATCTTATTAAATAAATAAGAGTAAGTTAATATACTACTCAAAAATATTGGGTCGTTACATTCTTCCCCCCTTAAGAAATTTCGTCCCCGAAATTTATACTTGAGGCCTAGTTGAAAAGGTGAGGGTACTTTTGCTTCATCGTTTCCTCAGGCTCCCAAGTCGCTTCTTCATATTTATGATTCCTCCACAACACTTTCACAAGGTGGGTAGTCTTGTTTCGTAGGACCTTGTCTCTACGGTCCAAGATCTCCACTGGCTGCTCCTCATAAGAGAGGTCATGTTCAAGTTGTACCACCTCTGGGTTCAGTACATGCGAAGGGTCGGGTATGTACTTCCTCAAGAGAGATACATGGAAGACATCATGAACTTGAGCTAGGTTCGGTGGAAGTGCTAGACGATAGGCCACTGCTCCTATGCGATCAAGGATTTCATAGGGGCCAATGTACCTAGGGCTGAGCTTCCCTTTCTTCCCAAACCGCATGACTCTGTTCCATGGAGAAATTCGAAGGAAGACTTTGTCACCAACACCAAACTCCAAGTCCCTTCGACGATTGTCAGCATAGCTCTTCTGCCGACTCTGAGCAGCCTTTATGTGTTGTTGGATGGCATGAACCTGTTCTGTCATCTCTTGCACGAGATCAGGCCCAAGAAGCTTCCTCTCACCAGTTTCATCCCAACAAGTAGGAGTTCTACACCGCTTTCCATATAGAGCTTCATAGGGTGCCATCTGAATACTCGCATGGAAGCTGTTGTTATAGGAGAACTCCACTAATGGGAGGTGTTGATCCCATCCACCTTTAAATTCCATTGAGCATAATCTCAACATGTCTTCGAGTGTCTGAATAGTCCTTTCAGATTGGCCATCAGTTTGAGGATGATAGGCCGTACTAAAATTCAATTCAGTGTTCAGAGCATGCTGAAGACTTCTCCAGAATTTTGATGTGAATCTTGGGTCACGATCAGATACGATGGATAGTGGTACCCCATGCAGCCTTACCACTTCCTTCACGTATATCTTGGCAAGCTGATCTAGAGAGAAATCTTCCCGAATAGAGATAAAATGGGCTGTCTTGGTGAGACGGTCCACAATAACCCATATCGCATTGTTTCCTTTGGATGTTTTCGGGAGACCAGTTACAAAGTCCATGGTGATATTATCCCACTTCCATACTGGTATGGGTAGCGGTTGTAATACCCCCTTAGGAAGTTGTCTTTCTGCCTTTACTTGCTGACACACCAGGCACCTTGTAGTGTAATCGGCAATCTCCCTCTTCATGTTATCCCACCAATAATGATCACGAAGGTCTCTATACATCTTAGTGCTTCCCGGATGTATAGAGAAAGTAGAGCTATGAGCTTCATCCATCAGTTCTTTCTTTATCTCCGGAATAGATGGAACACATAGTCTTGTACGAAATTTCAATACACCTTCTTGATCAATATTGAAATCAGGGAACTTCCCATCCTTTACAGCCTCGAACTTCTCATGCAGCAAAGGATCTTCTTTTTGAGCCTTCTTGATCTTCTCTAGTAATGAAGGTTGAGAAATCATTTGGGATAGGGTTGATGATGTCCCTTTCCTTATAATTCCCATGTCCAGTTTTACTAGATCTTTAATCAAGGGATCTCCCAGGATCCTCATTGTTGCCAGAACAACAGGATCTTTCCTGCTTAACGCATCCGCGACTTTGTTTGCTCTTCCAGGGTGATAATGAATTGAACAATCATAGTCTTTAATAAGCTCCAACCATCTCCTTTGTCTCATGTTCAATTCTTTCTGTGTGAAAATATACTTTAGACTTTGGTGGTCAGTGTATATATCACATTTCTCCCCATAAAGATAGTGCCTCCATATCTTTAGAGCAAAAACAACTGCCGCCAGCTCTAGATCATGTGTAGGATAATTCTGCTCATGAATCTTCAACTGTCTAGATGCATAAGCAATTACTTTGTCATTTTGCATGAGGACGCACCCAAGCCCTTTCAGAGATGCATCGCTAAAAATAACGAATCCTTATCCGATAGAGGGTAGTGTTAACACAGGTGCAGTAACCAATCTCTTCTTCAGCTCTTGGAAACTTTCCTCGCATTCCTTTGTCCAGATGAACTTAACCCCTTTTCGAGTCAACTTAGTTAGTGGATTAGAAAGCCGTGAAAAGTTTTTCACAAACCTCCTATAATATCCCGCTAAACCAAGGAAACTACGAATCTCAGTTACTGTTGTGGGTTGAGGCCACTCCTCCACAACCATTGTCTTTGCACGGTCAACCGAGATTCCTTCATTTGTTACGATGTGCCCCAAGAAAGCCACTTGTTGTAACCAAAACTCACACTTGCTGAACTTCCCAAAGAGCCTCTCCTTCCGTAGAGTTTTCAAAATAACCCTCAGATGATCTTCATGCTCCTCCCGACTTTTTGAATATATCAAAATATCATCAATAAAAACTACCACAAAGTTATCAAGGTAGTCCTTAAAGACTCTATTCATCAAATCCATGAAAATAGCAGGAGCATTAGTCAAGCCGAAGGGCATAACAGTAAACTCATAATGCCCATATCTTGATCGGAAGGCAGTCTTTGGAATATCTTCCTTCTTCACCCTCAGTTGATGATAACCAGATCGAAGGTCAATCTTAGAGAAGAATTGAGCCCCACGAAGTTGGTCAAATAAATCATCAATTCTTGGAACAGGGTATCTGTTCTTCACTGTGATCCCGTTCAGTTCTCTATAATCAATGCATAGCCGCATTGATCCATCCTTCTTCTTCACAAAGAGAACTGGTGCTCCCCAAGGAGACACACTCGGTCGGATAAACCCCTTCTCCAACAAGTCTTGGAGTTGTTTCTTTAGCTCCTCTAGCTCCACATTTGCCATTCTATACGGAGTCTTTGATATCGGTTGAGACCCAGGTACGAGTTCAATGGAGAACTCTACCTCTCTTTCTGGGGGAGGTCCAGGTAACTCCTCAGGAAATACATCCATGTATTCCTGAACAATCGGAACATCTTCAATTTGTATGCTCCCTTTCACTTCTTCCTCATCACCGATTAAATCCATAAAGAAAGCTATAGGAGGTGCTTCTAGATTGGGATCAGTTCGGGATATCTCTCCTCAGAAGATAACTGTAGGTCGTTCATTCAAGACTACTGAGATTTCCTTACTTCTGCATTTGATCTTAGCATTATACTTTGAGAGCCAGTCCATCCCTAGTATAATGTCAAATTCCATCATGGGAATGACTACTAGATTTGCGATAAGATTGTGCTCACCAAAGTAAACACTAGAGTCTCTAAACACTGTTGATGCATGGATAATCCCACTTGGAGTCTTGACTGACAACTCTACCTCAAGAAATTCGGGGATTGATTCTATATTCTTTGCAAACTTGGAAGAAATAAAGGAATGCGTAGAACCAGAATCAAATAAAGCACTTTCTAGTTTTGAGAGGACAACAAGAGTACCTGCTACCACATCGTTCGGAACTTCAACTTCAGTTGTTGTGATAGCGAAAGCACGACCTTTCTCCCTTGGCCTCTGCTGAGGTTGATGGTGATTCCCCTCCACCGCCCTCGGATTTGGACATTGATTAGCAAAGTGCCCAAGCTGTCCACACTTGAAGCATGTGACTTCGGGTAGGGCCGGAACCATCTTTCCTCTGTCGTTAGTGTTGGGAAGTTGAGGCTTCACATCACCACGACAATTCCGAGAAATATGGCCTTCTTTTCCACACCTATAGCACTTGCCACTTCCGATCAAGCAGTTCCCCGGATGCTTCTTCCCACATTTATTGCATGTGGCATGTTGCATATGCTTTCCACCTCTTTCCTGATCAAAACTTCTTCCCAGGCTTGGTTCTAGAGTTCTCTTATTCTCATTAGATTTGTGAGACCACTGTGTCTCTCCAAACTCTAGTTCAACTTTCATAGCACTTCGAACTATTTCTTCATAGCTATCGTAGTCCCTGTTGGCTAGATTCTTCCGCAGATGTGGTCGTAGTCCGCCAAAGAATCTATCAACCTTCCCATTAGGGTCCATGACAAAGCTTGAGGTATAACGGGAAAGCCTTGTGAAGTTCATCTCATAGCATCCGACAGATTCGTTCTCCTTCTGCTTCATCTCGAGAAACTCTTTCTCCATTTTCGTTCTCATGGAACGAGGGAAATACTTGTTAAAGAAAATTCCCCGAAATTCTTCCCACTCCATAGCTTCCATCTCTCCTCGTGGCTTCGTGTTTTTGATCAGTGACCACCACTGATAAGCTTCTCCCTCTAGGCGGTAAACAGCAAGGGTGACTTTTTCTTGTTCCGAACAATGAAGTACAGAAAAGATCTTTTCAATAGAGCTTATCCATTGTTCCGCAACCAATGGGTCAGTAGATCCACTGAATGCTGGCGGTCGTTGACGCATGAAGGACTCAACAGAAAGTTGTTCCCTTCGTGGTGAGGTCGGCCTCTCAGCTTGATTCAAGTTATTACTCATAACTTGAGTCAGTTGGTTCATCATCCGCATGAATGTTTCCATTCCGGCTTCCATCGGAGGGCCATCAGCACATGGTGCATTGCGGTCACCATCGGCACGGTTTCTCCTATTGCCCGCCATTTTCTAAAAGAATAAAACCTTAGTGAGAAACTTATTTCATTTATGAATCTTTTAACTAAGACTTCATGCTTAGACAATTATACTTCTCTATAATTCCTTCATAATGATTCATAAAAAGCATGTGATTAACCAAACATATCCCCCGGGAGTGTCGTCACCAAGAGTGCAGCAAGGCCCGTTATCGTGCACCAGTTCCCGTTCGAGTCTACCTCAAAGCGGTGTTTTCGGGTTTTACCCCTATGTACATCTGTGCCAGAGCCGCCTCTACCTGCTCGTATCCAGACAGGGATGTATTTGTTTGATAGACCACTTACTTAATACTTACCAAAATACCAGGAAGTTTTCCTATATTTAAACTTTTCTATAGGGTTCTTCCTAAAGTTTTTATATCCTAATTTCCACAAATAACTAAACCATCCTTTGATACCAACTATAGCATCCCACCATTTTATAACATAAACATTCATTACATTACACAAAACTGAGGATCGTTAAGGTTTAGTGTCTTGGAAACAAGGATCATAAAACATAAAAAAAAACATAAAAACATTCTTCTTAAACACTTGAAAGGCTTCTCCTTTAGTTCATCCTATGTTCATTATGCATCTCATAACCTGGGGACATACATCAAAAGAAAGGGTGAGCAGAAGGCCAAGTAAGGGAAATAAGAGGAACATTTTACATGTGAACTTGAGATACTTCAATAAGGACATGAAAAGAACATTAAGGCATAAGAAAGAAATCATGAGGCATTTCATAATAAAAATAACATTTTTCATAACTTGAAGATGTGGCTACATCATTTAACATAGACAATCATGAACATATCACCAAGGTCCATCCCCAAGGTGTCATTTGAAAATTACCAAGGTTATTCACCAAGGTATCGTGAAAATTGTAATCTCTAGTGGTTACATCATTACCCAATGCATTGGAGCGCTATCAGGGCGCACCCTTAAATTTGCCTTTATTATCATGTGAGCCACATATATCATCATCAAACATTTCATAAATAACCCACATAACATAAAATAAATGGGTTTCATTTCATAATCATAACGTTTTAAAAACTGCTTTAAAGACATGATCTTTACGTCACTTTAAACCCACAGAAAGGGAAAGCGGGTCTCATGTATGTAAATCCCAGAATTTAAAATGGAACATTTTGATATATATGTGAATACCTTTGTAGAAATAAGAGATTTGAGTATTCACTTTATAACATAAAATAATTTTTGAGAAAAGAGAGAGGCATTTTGAGGGGAAAATTCTGCAGCATAACGGCTAAGTTTCGGGGTTTTAGAAAACGTTGAAATGAGAGGGGACATGGGTCACCCACTCATAAATGATCCATAAAACAGTAGGGTGAAAGAATAAGAAGGACATATGGACATGGTAACGAAATTTTAGGGACATACCATTTGAAATGAAAAATATGGAAGGAAAAAGATTAGATTTCTCTTATGAAAATTCGGCAGCCTTACGGCGTCACTTAACTTCAAAAGAAAATGATTTGAAAAGATCAAAAAGGGTCCCTCATCATATGATCATAAGAGATCAGTATGATTGATATAGAGATCATACCCCAACATAATAAAGAGGAACTTGAAAGACTTGACATGAAAATCGAACTTGAAAAATGAGAAGGGTGAAAGAATCCCTTAAAAATTCGGCAGCCTAACGGCGTCACTTAAACTTTCATAAAACGAAATGATGAGAGTAAGAGGGGATCTCTCATCATATAAACATGAAAGGGCAGTAAGAGGAACATAAAAGAACATACTCTCACATAAAAACATGGAGCATAATAGGAATGACATAAAAGAGATTTCATGAAAAGAAAGAGAGGGGTCGGATCCCTTACCTTAAAATGTGACTCTTGAAACTCAAAGGATTGGACCTTGAGGGCTTGGGGGCACCTTGGGAGGACTCCTTGGAAGGTAAGAAGACCAGAACTTCGTTGGGGGAGAGTTGGGAGTGAAAACTAAGGGAGGAAAGGGTGGGTATTTATAGGGAAAGTGAGGGGACAAAGCATTAATGGCCAAAGGACACCTCACATGTGCTTTTCTCAAACCCATGGGCTCTCCCTTGGCATTTATCATGGAGTTAGGCCACATGGGGCCCCCAAAACAATAATTCATCACCCTTGGCCGGCCAACCCTCAAAAGATCTCATGACATCATCATGACATCATTATGATGTCATTAAACATACCGAAACCCTAAAACGGTATTTTTACTATTCACTGAAAATTCAACTTTCTCAGAATAATCCCAAAATTTCACCTTAACCAAATATCAATGCTCTGATTTCAAAAATGAAATCCATTTTATAAAAATATTTTTCTAAATATTTTTAATTTAATTTTTAAATAAAAACACTATTCATCGAAAATTCATTTTTTCCAGAAAAATCCCCAAAAATTACCTTAACATAATATCGATGCTCTGAGTTCAAAAATAAAGTCATTTTTATAAAAATAATTTTCTAATTATTTTTAATTAAATTTTTAATTAAAAAACACTATTCATCCGAAAAAACTAATACTTGAATAATAATTTATGAAACCGTTATTTACCCATTTTATTGAATCACATTACTTAATCTAGGTGTCTAATTTATATTAAAACTTTCTTTGAGTGAAATTACTAATCCATTTGGTCACATTACTAATCCTAAGCGTAAAATCACTATTCATAATTTACTATTCATCAAAAATTAAGTTGATCCTATTAGACTCCAAATTCCATAATGAACATTTTTGTAGAAGACCATTTTTTGAAAATCATTACACATCATTAGTTATTTAGGGTTTACATAAATATTTTAAAATATCCCTTTTTCAAAATTCATCAATAAAATACATTCTAAAATTATCTAGACATTTGAAATTTCACAAACATCACTAAAGGAAGAAATCTCAATTTATTCATCCGAAAGGATTACACAAGGAAACTAGGGTCTCATCACATAGCCCCTTATAACACTGGCATAAGACCTAAGTGTAAGGTGTGCTATGGTGATAGAATCTGAGGGAGTCTCAGATAACATTTCCCTAGTAGCAATCTCCACTAACTTGAACTTCTCCTGCAAGCGTTTTCGTTCAAGCTTGACACGCTGGAGCTCGGATTGGGCTTGGTCCAAAGCGAAGCCCACAGATGCTACCTCCTTCCCAAGCTCTGATAAGTGGGCTTTGTAAGGGTTGAGTCTACTGGATGAAGCCATCGACTCCTCTTTCTGCATTAACCATTAACATCTTATTAAATAAATAAGAGTAAGTTAATATACTACTCAAAAAGATTGGGTCGTTACACCATTGGATGACCACACATTTTATAAAACACCATTATAAATGACCAACCATAAGAAATAATCCACCATTACTAATTTCATTTTTCAGTTAACAATTTTTTTATTTTCAATTTAAATATTTTATTTATATATATATTTTTAGATAACAAAATGATATAAATTGGGGCTTAAATCTAAATTTGATTCACTTCATCCCTCGTGTATTTTTTCTTTTAACCCTATCCACTATAGTTTCTCTCTTAAACATTATCCTCCTCTTATTCTTGACTAAACCATCACTCTATATTAATGGTCAGAGTAATGTGACCTACAGACTCATCTTCCGAGGATTCATGACCTTTTCATAAAACTAGAGTATTGTTGAGTCATCTAGTAGTCGAGTTACAGAATCCATAACTAATAAATGATATATTAATTACTAAGAGATAAGTAAATTTGTAATAGTTGTTTTCTTGAAAATTGATGTTTTTCAATGTTATCCTGAACTAGGGATGTAAACACTGGTTCTCAAATAATGATAGACTATTCTAACCTAGGTTGGTTCAAATTTTTTGTTAATATATTATTTTTTGATTAGGGAAATGTAATGATTATATTTAAAGCATGATAGAGAAAAAATAGGTTATATTATCTTTGAAATATTCTTCTGAATCAATTATTGTATACAAGAAGGTGTTTTGAATGAAAACAAAGTGTTGATTACTTGTGATAGTGATTGTTTTGTGTTTGATAATTCCTTAGCATGATTCGGTATAGGAATCTATGAATACATGATACAACTAAATTGGATGGTGAGTATAGATTCATGTTTATGTGTATACATCACATGTTATGCACTATGAAATGATGCATTATTATAATAAGAAATGAATATGTATATCTCATAAACATTTTTAATACAAGACATGAAATCAATTTATTCTGGTATATGACGGTGCATATGAAGGAAATGTTCAGGACATTATCCATCTCAAAATCCTTTATCTATATTATTTTTATTCCAACCACACTTGAGGATAAATGATTTGTTAATGATGATGAGGATTCATTTGTTAACTATGGTTGATTTTAAATCACAAAATATATTTTTCAAAGAATTAAGGGAAAATGGATTCCATAAAAGAATATATAGGTTATTATGATGATATTATATATGAGAATATTAAACCTATAGATCATCGTACCACGCTAAACAATCCTATTGATCTAAGATTGGAGATATATGAGGTAATAGAGTAATCAGATGAAGATAAATAATATAATGTGTAAGATTAAGAAGTTAAATAGGTGGATACTTTTTTGAGGTGGGTAGTGACACTGATATACCTTAGTGCTCATATAACAACCTTGCTCTTTATTACACAATTAAACATGATTTATTACATAAAATATTAACTCGATATATCCTAGAATATTGATATATCTATTGTATTTAGGGATTATTAACAATACATAATGACTTAAAACATGAAACACAACATCTTTATTGAAAACATATTTTACCAGAACTCTACATTCCCTTGTACATGGCGTTGCATGGGATAACCTGAATACATGCATAAAAAGGTGAGATATAAAGCACACAAAGGGAGTAAATAAGGAATAACAAGAATAATTAAATAAATATTAGTAAATCTTCATATCAATGGAGTATACAATAAACAAGAATAAAAAGGCTTGATATAGCATGACTATTATAAAATAAGAATGTGGCAGTAACACTTAATATGCCTTTAGCTTGATCCAATGATCATTGAATATGGATCATGAGTAAACCCTCATTTCACTTTCATTATCATGATTAAACCCTTGTTACACTTGATTAATCATGATACAAATCTTTAACCAATTCATTGGAGTGTTATCAGGGTTCACCCTTCTTAATCATTTAATTTCATGCATATACGTTCCACTGGATCATACAACATGGATACATTGAAAATAATCATTTATTCCATGATAAAGGAATGTGGGTTTCATTAATTAAACTATATAATCAATATGTACATTTTTAGAATGGTGAATACCCTTGATAGGGAAATGGGCATGGAATTCACAACACAATGACTTCGGCCTGGAAAATTCACGGTGCAATTTCCACAGCATAATTGTTTTACAAAAGAATTCATAAAAATAGTTGATTAGAGATAAAGGGGTGTTACTTAATATTTACCCAAAATGGGAAGTAAGGGGGTCATATACTTACATGTCCCAAAAATTAGTAAGGTAATTTATACTCCAAATACAAAACAATTTCTTGAATACAAATGTGGATAGGGAAATCCCTTACTGAATTTCGACATAGTAACGAGTGTACATGGGAAGCATAAATGAGAGATAAAGGGTAATATCATCATTAAAACATATGTATGAAAGTATGAGGATGTTCTAAATCATAACCCAACATTTATAATTGAATGTAAAAATGCATAACAATATTGAGAAACATGGATAAAATGATAAGGGAAGGAATCCATTAATTGGAAGTATGATCCCAAAGGCTTGGGATGGGATTGAGAGAGGATTATTTAAAGCATGGGGAGATCTAGGAGGATCTTAGAAAGAGAAGGGAAGAGTTTGGACGAACTAAAAATACTTTTAGTGATGAGGAAGTGGGAGATTGGGTGGATTTATATAGGAAAGGGAATTGAATTCTTTATTAGTTAGGTTTCTGTCACCACACATTAAACTAATCAAAACCACAAACCAGCCCATGGTTTTTGCTCATTGTTTTCTTCAAAATGGGAATGGAAAACAATATTTAATAAGGAAAATTTCCTAAATTCTAAAAAAATGGCTTTCTTATGTGGGGGTGAGTCACACTCTCAAAAAATTATTATAAAAAGATAAAATGCTTCATAAGTCATGGAGGGTCAAGTGAGGATTTGTAAAATAAATAAAAAAAATTAAAATCCCATTATTCTAATGCTAAAACATTTATTGTCTGAACATAATATTTATAGTATTTTATTACATAACTATTGGGTCATTATCATGTCATAAAAACATTATATACTTAAATGGTATTTTTTTACCCAAAAATTTGACTGTCTTAGAAAATTTTGAAACATTCACCGTCGGATAATTTCAAAGTTTTAATTCAAAAAATAATATATATTTTATCTAAATAATTTTTTCAATATGTGAATTTTTACTTTTAATATAAAAACCGACATTTATTGAAAATTCATGGGTTTTGACAATAATATATTTCATACAATCATAAAAAATTACAATTGTATTCATTGTATGATCATTTATATTTAATAAAATTAATTTAGTAATAATATTTTATTAAAATATTATTTAATTCAGGAAATCCATTAATTCATCAAAATTGATTTCATAATTGAATATCAACTAAAACTTATATTTTTGATATAAATACTATGAATGTATACTATTTATTCTATACAAAAATAATGTAGATAATAATAGTTCTAAGGTCTTATTACATAACTTCTTATAACACCAGCGTAAGACCAAATGGTAAGGTGTGCGATGGTGACAGACTCTTGGGGTGGTTCATATAACATCGTTCGATTGGTAATATCTATAAAATTCCACTTCTCCCATAAGTGGTTCCACTCGAGCTTAATGTGTTGAAGCTCAGCATTGGCTTTTTCAAGATTAAATCCTAATGATGCAACCTCCTTTTTGAGATCTGACCAATGGGATTTTTAGAATAATGTCTACTGGATGACTCCATCACTTCCTTCTTCTGAGTAAATTGGATTTGTAAAAGCTCTATACTTATATTAATCAAGTGATCACTATTCAATGGCAATATTAGTAACAGTAACAATTCTTAATGGTATTTTGAAATCAAAAAACAAAAAAAAACATTGAAGTGAATATTTTATACAACCATTTTTCATAATAATACATTTCATTAGATCAAGAGTAATTATCATTGAAATATGTTTGGGTCTTTAAAATCGTTCCCCCTTAGGAAATTTCTTCGTCGAAAATTCATTTCCCTTAATAAAATAGATATAAGTATCTCAACTTCCACACTTCCTCTAATTCTCATGTAGTCTCTTCAAACTTGTGGTTTCTCCACAACACTTTCACAAGGTGCATTTTCTAATTTCATAGAATTGTTTCCTTATGATCTAAGATCTCCACTGGCTACTCCTCGTAAGAAATATCATCTTCTAAATGTAGCACTTCTGAAGATATTACATGTGAAGGGTCTGGTGGATAATTCCTTAAGAGGGATACAAGATATACATCATGTACTTTTTCCATGGTAGGTGGAAGTTCTAATCGATAGGTTACACCCCTGACATGATCCTGAATCTCTAAAGGGATGATGTACCTAGTAATTAACTTACATTTCATTCTAAACCACATGACCTTCTTCCACAGAGATATGCATAGATATTCCATTTATCCATCTTTGAACTCAATTTCTCATAGACAGTTATCTTCATAACTCTTCCATTGACTTTGGACTGCCATGATATGCAGCTGAATGGTTTTCACTTTCCCCACCATTTCATCAACCATTTCTAGTCCTAAAAGCTTATGGAAATTGACTTCATCCCAACACACTGGTGTCCTGATCCTTTTCCCATAAAGTGGTCTATATGGTTCCATTCAGATGCTCGAGTGGAAACTTTTATTGTAGGAGAATTCAACCAGTGGACGATTTTTGTCCTATCCACCTTCGAAATCCATATAACATAATCTTAACATATATTTCAGTGTCTGAATTTTTTTCTCAGATTGGCCATCAATTTGAGGATGATTTCCCATACTTAATATTAGTTTAGTTCTAAGAGCATGTTGGATACATTTCAATAACATCGTGGGGAATCTTGGATCACGAACGGATACAAGAGATAGTTGTAATCTATGTAGCCTTAACACTTCTTTATTATAAATCTGTGCTAGTTGGTCCAATGAGAAGCCCTATCAAATCATGATAAAGTGAGATATCTTTGGAAGATGATCCACAACGACCCATATAGTGTTGTTTCCTCTAGATTTCTTTTGAATTATAATGTCAAAGTACATGGTAATGTTATCCCACAACCATGTTTGTATGGGTATTGGTTTCATCATCCGGTTACACTTTTTCCTCTCACCCTTCACTTGCTGACATACCATGAACTTTTATGTATATTCAAAAATCTCCCTTTTCATATTTTCCCACCAAAAGACTTCTTTGATATCTAGATACATTTTTGTGCTCCCTGGGTGAATATAGAATGTTGAGTTATGTTAGTCATTCAAAAGATCCTTATTTATCTCTGGATAGAATGGTACATATAATTATGGCCCAATCTCAGAATTCCATCCTTGTCGACCACCAAATCTGAGGATTCCCATTTTAGACAGCTTCCACCCTGTTCAGAATTTCTACATCTTTTCTTTGAGCATCCTTTATTTTATCCAAAATGGGTGGTTGAAAAATCATTTCAGAAAGGATTTAAGATGTTCCTCACTTAATTATTCTCATGTCCATTCTCTACAAATCTATGAAGATTGGATAATTTTCAATTCAAATAATAGATAAAGATGCATGCTCTATTTTATTTAGAGCATCATCCACAATGTTCTCCTTCCTAGGGATATAATGGATTGTGAAATCATAGTCTTTGATCATCTCTAACCATCTTCATTGGCCCATGTTCAACTCTTTCTGTGTGAATATATACGTGTGGATTTCATGGTCCGTATATATTTCACACATCTCCCCAAAGAGGTAATGATGCCAAATTTTTTAAGGGAATATCACAACATCCCACTCCTGATCAGGTGTTGGATAGTTTTTCTCATGAACTTAAAATTTCCTTATAGCGTAGGCAATGACTTTGTCAATCTATATCAACACAGAACCCATGGCCTTCTTCGAAACATCACTTAATACCACAAAAAGTTCTCCACATATGGGTAATGTCAGTATAGGCATAGTAATAATCCTCCTTTTCAACTTCTTGAAGATCTCTTCAAATTTATAATTCCAAGAAAAAATTAATCCCTTATATGTTTCCTTGTTAATAGGTTTGTACAATCATGAGAAATTCCTCACAAATCAGTGGAAATATCCAGCTAACCCCAAGAAGCTACAGATATTCATTACTGGTGTTGGCCTTATCCACCCCACGATTGCAGTTGTCTTGGATGGATCCAAAGATATACCATTGCATATGATGATATGGACCAAGAATGATACATCCTTCAAATAGAACTCACACTTTCTATACTTTTCATAGATCATGTCATTTCTCAAGGTCTTTAGTACAGTGCTTAGATGCTACTCATTCTCTTACTTGGTTTTAGAGTATATAATAATATCAAATATAAAGACTATAATTAATTTTTAAAGGTAAGATCTAAACACCCAATTCACTAATTCCATAAATATTTTTTGAGCATTAGTCAGTCCAAAAGGAATTACTCTGAATTCATTGTACCCATACCTTATATGAGAAGCAGTCTTGGGGATATCCTCCTTCTTCTCCCTTACATGGAAATATCTAGACTACATATCCACCTTGGAAAAGTATTGCGCTCAATGTAGCTGACTAAACAAGTCATCAATTTGAGGTAGAGTATACATATTCTTTATCGTGATTTTTTTTGAGCTCATGATAATCAATGAAAAGGCCCATTGACCCATCCTTTTTCTGGACGAAGTGGATTGGAGCACACAATGGTGATGCACTTGGGTATTTAACACCTTTAACCTGAATCTGTTCAGGTTTTTTCTTCAACTCCCCAAGCTACACAATTGTCATTCTATATGGAGTATTGCGTATTAGAAAATCCCCATGTGTTAGATCAATTGTAATTCAACATCTCTTCTAGGAGGAAGACCAAGAAATTCCTTAGGAAACACATAAATGAATTCCTTCGTAATAGGCACTTCTTCAGGGATAGTTTTCTTCTTATAATCAATCATCTGAGCCAGATATGCTTGCTCTGGGGGTAGTAATATCCATGCTTGAGATGATGGTGCTAAAAAAGATTCATCTTCCTCCTTACACGTGTATATAATCAGGGTTAGAATATTTACTTGGAGAGTGACTCCCTCCTACGAACATTTTTGTCGAATCTATATAAGAAAATCCAATTTGTGTTGAAAATTACATCAAATTTCACCTGAGGGAGTATTATGAGGTTTGCTTAGAAGTTCAATTAACAAATTATGACATGGTAGGAGTTATATTCTTGGTATAAAATTATTGACCAATTTTTCATATTCACTTACATCTTTACTTCCATGATTTCTGTTGGTATAGGTATTTCTCTACTAAACATTCGGGATATAAAAGAATGTGAAGAACCATAATCAAAAAGTATGTCCTTTATCTGTGAATGAATAACTAGTGTACCAGTATCCACTTCATTGTCGGGGTTCATTTCGGTGGTAGTGATTGGAATATCTCACCCTTTATAAGATGGAGGTTGTTGGTTGCCTCTAAAAACCCTTGGCATAGAGAACTGATTTCCAAGGGGCCTTGGTACTTTTTTAGTTGAAGAAACGAACGGTGCATTGAGAGTAGAATAGATAATTCCTCTCCTCTATCGTAGCCATGTGTTTTTATTTTCATCAGTAAATTGCTAGGTTCCATTCTCTTCCACAATGAAATCATCAATCTGTTCCCTTCAGGCAATTTCTGAGGAGCTTCATTCTACACATTTTGCAAGGGGGTGTTGGGTTTTCTTTGCACTGTTGGATTTATCCATTGGACCTCCAAAATTGAAGTCCACCGTACTTTTATTATCCCCAGGATACACTTGAGATTTGATAATCTCTATTTCGACTTTGAGGGACCATTAGAAAATTTTCTCCTAGCTATCAAAGTCATGGATCTCCAAATATTTTCATAGGCACGGTTTCAGCCCACCAAAGAATCTGTCAACCTTGCATCTGGGGGTACCGACAATGCCGGATGTATTTCCTAAAATCCTTGTGAAATTTTCCTCTTATGTTCTGATGGATTTGTTGTCTTTTTTCTTATGGTAAATTAATTTCATTTCAATCTTAAGTCAGAGGGTTCACAGAAAATATTTGTGGAACTTTTTTGTTCAGAAATACTTCCATTCCAATGCCTTAATATCCTCTTTAGGCTATGAATTTTTTATCAATGTCCACCATTGAATGGTTTCACCCTCGAAATTTTAAGAAGCCAAAAGAACACTCCCTTGTTGATTACATTGATAGATGAAGAAGATATTTTCAATGGAGTTTATTTTTTTCTCGTTGATTAAGGGTTATGATGACCCATTAAAAGTTAGAGGCCTTTGTCTCATAAAGGTCTAGATAGAAACGTGTTCTTTGGGGGGGGGGGGGTTAAACATTCCTCTGGACTCAGGTTTCTATTCAAATCATGTGTTAAATAAGAGTGTATCATGACAATGTTTGGGATTATTGCTCCCATTGGAATGGTCATATCAATAGAACATTCATCACATTGATCATCGCATAATTTGTTAGCTAGAGTCCTCCTATTATCATCCATTCTCTAGAATATAAGGAAAGTATGGGGTAACACTTAAAGGGTAATGCAAGGACAGAAATTGGTGACATATAAATAACTTTGATTTCCTTAACTTATGAATATATAGGTTTCAATCTATGTTATCCATGATCAATTTCCAAACATTTATTCCTAGGGTAATATTATTATTCCCTTAAAATTGATTAATAATAAACTTGTCAATTTACCAAATCATATCCTATGGGATTATCATAACCAAGAATGCATCAAGGTCCGCTGTCGGGTACCATGATACCTCGAGTCATGCCCGAAACTCCTTGTCAGAGTTTTCACTCCTATGTACATCTATTCTACAGCCACCTCTACCTACTCGTATCAAAATAGGGATGTATTTCTTAGATAAACCATGTACTGAATATACACAAAAACATAAGGTTTTTTATTATACTTAGTCTTATCCATAAGGATTTTACTAGGGTTGTCTAATCCTATCGAAAAAATAACTAAACATATCATTTGATACCAACTATAACAACCCTGATATTTATTACATACATAAACAGGATTTATTACATAAAATCATCGCTTCATACAACCTATAAGATCGATAGGTATAGTGTCTTTGTAAATTAGGAATATTACATAATGAATTAAAACATAAAACCCAAAATCTTTATTGAAAACTACCTTTACATGACCACTGCATTCCCTCATACTTAGCATTACATTCTGTAACTTGAGGAAATGCAAAAGAAAAGTTTGAGCAATAAATCCCAGCAAGGGAGTAAAAAATTCATAACATGAATAATACAATACATATTAGGATATAATAATATTAATAGATTATAAAAGAATCATGAACATAAAGGCCTGATATATAATGATTATCGTAACATAAAAATGTGGCAACAACACATAACATGTTTTTAGCATGATCCAAAGATCATAGCACATTGATCATGTGTAAACCCACATTTCACTTGAATTTTAATGATTAAATCCCCATTTCACTTGATTTATCATGATACTAATCTTTACACAATGCATCCGAGTACTGTCATGGAACACCCTTCATAAACATTTTATTTCAGGCATAAATGTGCCACAAAGATCATACAACATGGATTCATTAAACATCATCATTTATTCCATGATAATGAAATGTGCAATTCATACATGAAACTCAATAATAAAAAGTAAATTTTCATAAAAGTAAATACCCTTGATAGGGAAATGGGCATGGTATTCACTATACAATGACTTTGGCTTAGAAAATTTGCAGTTTTGGCACCATAACGGCATGATAATATAACTCATAAAAATGGTTGATGAGAGAAAAAGGGTTGTCTCATTATATTTACATGGAATTTAATGTAAGGGGGTCATATATATACATGTACCAACATATGTAATTGAATTTAGACTTAAAATAAAAAATAACTGCTTGAATGTAAATGTGGAGAGAAAAATTCCTCACAAAATTTAGGCATTATAATCGGTGTACATGGGAGGTATTAATGAGATAGAAAGGGGTCTCTCAACATTCCAAAATAAGTAGGAAAGTATGGTGGAGGTTCTAAATCATACCCCATCATTTATAATTGAAAATAAAAGGGAAAAATAATATTAAGAAACATTGATAAAATGAGAAACGAAGTAATCCCTTACATGGAAATGTGATTTCAATGGCATGGGAGAGGCTTGAGAGAGGATTCATGGGATATTGGGGCACCTTTATAGGATCCTAGATAGATGAGGTTATATGTTTTACAATCTCCAAAGTCATTGAGTTAAGAGGAAGTGGGAGCATGGGTGGGTTTATATAGGAATGGAGAGGGAATTATTTATTATTTAGGTTTGGGTAACCTCACATTAATCAAATCCAAACCAAAAACTAGCCCATGGTTTTTTACCATGGTTTTTTACAAAGGGGAGTGAAAAATAATATTTTATAAGGCCAATTTCCTAAAGTCTTAAAATATTATAATTTATTATGTCGTGGTGAGTCACACTCTCAAGGAAATAATTTTAAGAAGAAAAATGTTTTATAAGTCTTAGAGGGTCTACTATGGTTTTGTAAAATATATCAGACAAAACTAAAATCACATTATTTTAGTGGTAAAACATATATTGGCCTAAAATAATGTTTATATTATTTTATTACATAACTATTGGGTCTTTATGATGTCATAAAACACATTATATATTTAATCGGTATTTAATTTTTACCCAAAAAATCTGATGTCTCATAAAGTTATGAAACATTCACTATTGCAAAATTTCTATGTCCTAATTCCAAAAATAATATTCACTTTTTCTAATTAATTTTTAAAATATATGTATTTTTACTTTTAATATAAAAACCTACATTTATAAAAAATTAATGGGTTTTGACAAAAACAACATTCAAAACATAATAAAAATTAGAATTATATTCATTATACAATCATTTATATTTAATAAACGTAATTTATTAATAATATTTTATTAAAATATTATTTAAATAAAAAATCCTTTAATTAATAAAAATAGTTTTCTTAGTTGGATATTAACTAAACATTTTATTTGTTATTTAAAAATATGAATGTATACTATTTATTCAATACACAAATAATTCACATAATCATAATGATGAGTTCATTTTACATAACCCCTTAAAAAACCCTCATTTGACTGAAGGGTAAGATGTGGAATGGGGATAGACTCTTCAGGTAGCTCAGATAACATCACTCTGGTGATAATCTCTATCAATTTCCACATCTCTCGTAGGCGGTTTTTCTCGAGCTTAACTTGTTGAAGCTCATCATGGGCTTGGTCAAGAGTGAATCCCAATGATTCCACCTCCTTTCATAGTTCCGAAAAAGGGGCTTTATATGAGGCAAGTCTATTAGATGAGGCCATTGATTCCTTTGACTGAGTAAATTGGATTTGGTAAAGCCTTATATTTATACTAATCAGATGATCACTGTTCAATGTCTATATTAGCAATGGTTAGATTTCATAACGGTATATTAAAATACAAAAACATAAAACCAAGGAAGTACATATTTTATATAGCCCAATGGTCTCTTTTTGTCATGCTAGTCCTCTAAAACGTCTACCTACTAGGGAGAGTCTTTATACTGAAGGGGTTGAAAAATTGGAAACTAAGGCTTTTTAATAAATTAGTTGAAATGTTCCATATAAAATTATTATAAGGGTGTTTTGGATGTATTAAATAAATAAAGTGATGGTGATGGAGATGGAAATGATGAAAATTGATGTGATTAAGATGATACAGATGATGGAGTTTGATATGTAGTAGGAAGTGATGACAGATTTGATCATTGTGGTCCGGATTATTTTGAGATGACATAGACCCGCCATCCTTCCCTAATAGTATCCATTTCTACTAGGTATAAGGAGATACCTTGTATTTCTTAAAAAATTTAAGAAGCATGTTCAGTTTGATATGAGATGAGGTAATTTATTGAGGGGTAGTAAGTTTTGTTAACCACTGAGTTAAAACTATATATGTTGATCCTACTGACATTGCTACTTATAGAATGGGTGCCATAGATTTTAATAAGTAGAAAATATTCCAATTGTATGTGATGCTTGGGTAGGAATATTCTATCTTAGATGTTGAGATAAGCACAGAAACGTGTGGTGGAAATGCAGTCCTAGATCAAGATGAGATATATCCTAAGAGATCAATGGTTGAGTAGAATGATGTTGCATGATATGTTCATAGATTTTCTTCAGATATTCCATCTAGAACTGATCTAGTAGAGGATTTTGTACCTCATACTGAGAAATATGTTAATACAATTCCTACTTCTACTAAACTTACCCTTAGAAAATGTTTTAAGAGGTGATATGGAGTCTTTTCATGAAAATATTCTATTTTATTTTGTTAGGATTCTGGGGAATCAGGAAAATCCAGTCACAGAGATTAGTGGGAATGATTCTAAGTAGTTATTTTATTTTATTATTTACCAAAAAAAGACAAATTTAATTCACCACATTTCGGAAGTTGATACTGATAAAATATGGATACATAATTATACATATACCTTCAGTTCTTTGGTAGAGGATAATTTAACCCCGTGTATTGTATGTTTGCCTATAATTTATGGAATGATTGGAAAATATACATTTAGTGTTTTCTATTTCTAGTTATCCTCATCCATATAATTATTTGATATAGATTCTATTTGGTTAGTTGTTAGACAAGAGCTACATTCTACTTTGGATGGTGCTCTTAAAACTCATTAGGGTGATCCAAACAAGATTAGATAGAATATTGATCATGTTTATAAGATGTACATGGAATTTTTGAATAAGGCTAGATGTGATTAGAACACCACCATAATTGTTATTAAATTTTATCTTTATTGTATTTATGGAAATAATGAGTTAAACAACCACTTTATTTGTTTAGTATTGAACCATCAGATGCCACTAGTTACAATATATTTTATAGAGGTCACTCATATAAAGAAGTGGAATCATGTGATTCCCTTGATTGTGGATGAGAATAAATAATTTTTTAGTTCCATCTACCATAGTGGAAAAAATATGGATTTCATTAATCTTATATATACTTTATTACATGTGTCTAGTAGTGAAGCAGTAGCTCATGTGGTCATGGCAGTGACTTCTCATCTATCTGCTCCATCCAATTACCCTGAGTATCTTAAACCAGATATTGTCTGGAATCCCAACGATCATTTGCCTACTCATCTTCACCATATTAATTTTTCCTCTAATGGAATCCATACAAAATATCCAACAAATTGATATCAAATATCTACCACTTCTACAGAAATCCCAACAGCAACTACATCCACTTCCTTAGTCACTACCATTATGCCCCAATCATTGAAAAGGGTATGGAAACTACTATTTCTATTACTCAAGATGATATCTCTTGATATTCTATTTCTTTCATGATAGAGACTTCTTGGTATTTTTACTTTTTAATGTAATACAACAACATTTTTCCTTGATGTAATATCTTTTATTATTCATCTTTAACATCTTTTCCTCTATTATTTATTCACTTTTATTCTTAACAATCCATTAAAGTGGAGAATATTTATTGAATTTATTATAGTAGAATAATAGTTTTTATGGACATTTGAAACCATATTTATATGTGATACCATATTTTTCATCTTTTGTTTTAACATTAAAGCTTATGTTCGAACTCTCACATTATCTTTTTAAAGAGTTAATCAAATATCGTGACTTTTTCAAATAAATAAATTTTTTTCCATGAATTGTGATTATCAAAAAGTGGGTTTTATTAGAACCTCAATGTTTTAATTCTCAGAAATCACATTTACAATGTTTCTAATTAAATCAACTATTTTCTAATAGAATTTTCTAATATAAGGGAATATGAAGAAAAGGTTTCTAATTGTTAAAAGTGTCCTCTCTAGCATTTACCAACCACAAGACATTACCTACAACCCGAATCGACCTACCACTAGAATTTACATTCTACCATAATTTTCCTGCCACCAGGAATGAGTCACCACAAAATTTGAATCACCTCCATAAATTATTCACTACTATAAAAGAGCCAGTGCCAGGAATGACCTACCACTAGGTGAAAAAACATCACATGAGTGACAACAGAATATAAGACACAATTGAATATGACATACTATCCGATGTGTCACCAATGAACATGAGTCACTATTTATTATGATTCACTGCTAAACATGATTCATCACTATATGACCAACTTTTAATTATCCAACCGCTATCCTAAATAATCACCAATACTAACTCAAGGACGATCATGATTCATTTTTAACAAGTCCCACTATCACTATTTTTTTAACTTTTATTTTAAATCTCTTTATTATTATTTTTTTGAGTTAATGTGAAGAATTATATAATGATTACTCTTCAAATATTCTATGGAATAATAAAAGAGAAATATATTGGATAGTATGAGGTTTTAGGAATTCTTCTTCATTTTCCTTCAATGTATGGTTTTTTCCATTAGATATATATTTTTCAACGAATATATCTATTTGATGTTGATTGATCATTGTTATAACAACTATGTTCTTTATTTTTAATTAATTATTTATTTATTACATAAAATTTCACATAATTCCACACAAAAGATCAATAATTCAACTGTCTTTATTAATTGGTTACATAGAATTACATATTGAACATTAGATAAAAAAACATTATCAAAAACATCCGTAAAAATTTCTTAAAATCTTGGTCTTTAAAAACATCATGGGATAACCTGAGGATAAATATAATAAAGTGGTGAGCTATAAAGCCCAGTAATGGAATAAACATGGAATAATGATATACATTTTAGACAATAGACATATAAATGGGACATAATAATAGTATTAATCATAAACATGAATAATGATACATGATATAGAATGATAATTATAACATGGTAAATGTTAATATAATATAAAACACTACGTTATAAACTTAGGTCAAGCCTAAATCGCCTTGAAATCATAGAGGAAAAGAGCTATAAAGGAATAGTGATCACTTTGTGTCCATAAATTATGTATCATGAAACTAAAAATTACCCAATTCTTTGGATTGTGATATAATTTTAGGTGAATATGTCACATTAATTCTATTACCATGATTATGTGTGCCACATAGAACATAAAAAATAGATTCATTCATGATAATAATTTATTCCAAGTTCATGTAAAGTGTGATATATAAAATTAATTCCCCAATAAAAATTATATTATCATGAATGTAAACACCCGTGATATTAAATGGGTATGGTATTCACTACAAAATTATTTCGGCATGGAATAGTGTGGTGGACATTAGGCAGCATAATAGTGTGACATAAAGATTCGTAAAAATGGGTTAATGAGAGTGGGGAGGGTATCTTATCAAATTGGAATCAAATGTAATGTAATATATGTACTGAAAAACATATCCCAACAGTATAATTTGTAAATCAAAGATATATGTTACTGAATAAATTTGAATACAAAAAAGAATTCGAACTATTTTTCATTATGGTAATGGCTGTACATAAATAATCATGGGAGGCTTAGTGAGAATAAATGGGGATATAATCATTTAAAAATTAAATCAAATATATGGGTAATATTTAAGAACATATCCCAAGATAAGAAATATAATTTATGTGACAAAACAGAAAAGAAGTTGTTGGATGGAAATTAGAAGAGGGAAATACATTACTAAATTTCAGCATGGTAATATATGTACAAAATAGTTTATTGGAAGGATTAATGAGAGTGTAAGGGGATTTTCATCATGTATAAATTAGAAAATAAATAATGTGTGGTATGCAAGAACATATTACAACATGAAATAATAGAAATTAATAATCATATCATAAAGGAAGTGCTTTAATAAAAAAGATAGTGGAAGATCCCATACCTGAGCGTGTAACTCCAAAAACATGGGAAGGTATTTTTAAGATGGTGGGGGACACATTTAGGCCTATAGAGACTGTATAGAACGTTATCGACATTATCTAAGGATTTTCAGTGAAGAATGTTGGTTCTTAGGTGGGTTTTTATAGAAAATGAGGGGGTTATTATTATTTAGATTATAGACAATAAATAATAAAATATCCAAAACCAAAAGACTTACCTTAGTTTTTCCAATGGTTTATTCCAAATTGGAGTTGTTTTTATAGTTTTATAACATAAAGGTATGAAAATATTAAAATAATTTCATTGATTTTGTGCATGTGAGACACACCCTTAATGAAATAATTTCCAAACCAATAAATTTAATTAATGTTTTGTAGAAATCATAATGGATTTACAAAATAAATAAAAGTAATATAAAAATTAAAAACATTTAAAGGGAAAAGATTTATTTATTCAGGGATCCCATTTATAGAAATTATTACATCACTTTTGTCCCATTATTATGTCATAAAATAAAAAGTACATTTATACGATATTTAATTATTACCGACAAATTCGACTGTTCCATAAAATGTTGAAAAGTTACCCATTGGATAAATTTATTGTTCTGATTGAAAATCAAATATTCATTTTATTTAAACAAGTTTTTTTAATATGTGATTTTGACATTAATAATAAAATTTACATTTATTTAAAAATGTTGGGTTTTGAAAATAGAAGTTTTTGAAACCCAATAAATATTGGATTTGAATTCATAAATATTATATGATAATTTATATTTTATGAAAATTAATTAATATTATTATTAAATTATTATTTGCCTATAAAAACAGGAATTTATAAATCTATTAATTGAATTTGAATATTATCCAAAAATATAATTTTTGTTTTCTTGTATCAAAAGAAAACTCATTTACAATGTAATAATAATATGATGAGAATGGTTTAATTATTCCATAATTAATAGTGTACATTTTCATATATCAATAGTCATGATAAAAATTAATTTAATTCCCCAAAAAAATCCCCAGAGCGAGGTGTGTGATGGTAATACTTTCATGGGGTTTTTTGGTGAACATGGTTTGGATTTTAATCCTCCTGATCTTGAACATCTCCCATAAACAGTTTTACTCATGATAATGTTTTTGGATCTCATATTGGTCTTGGTCAAGAATAAATAACATAAACTAAATCTCTATCATAATATACAATAAAGGATATTCATAGGGTATGATCCGACTAGTTTAGGCCATAACAACATTTGTGTGTGTTAATTGGATTTATTAAACCACTATATTTATAATAATGACGTGATCTTTGTTCAATTTCTAAATAATAGATGGTAAATATACTTAATAATATTTCAATTTCAATTTGATATAATAATAAAAATGAAGTGCATGTGTTTTCTATACCCATATAATATAACAAATAATTTTATTAATCAAAAATGGGAAATATATTTATAATATTTTGGTTCATTACAATATCCACCCTTAATACATTTTCCCTTTGAATTTTCTTTTCCCAAAATAAAATAAATGTCAGAAACTCTTATGCATCAATTCTTCTTATTCCCATATTCGTTCTTCAAACATTTTGTTTCTGGACAACACATTATCAAGGGGCATTTTCTTATTCTGTAGTCCCTTATCTCTATGATCTAACACCTTCACTGGATGATATACATATTAAATATCATTCTCCAACAGTACAACCTCTAGATTGAGTACTTGTGAAGGTTTGGGAATGTAAATTCTTGATACGTATACATGGAATACATCATGTACTTGAGATAGGTTTGATTGAAGTTATAGTCGGTATTCCACCACTATGATACAATAATGGATCTCAAAGGGGATGATGTATCATAGACTAATCATTCCCTTCATCCCAAATCCCATCAATTTCATCGATGGATATATTCTTATAAATACCATGTAACCTAAATCAAACCCTATGTCACATTGACTATTGTCTGCATAGCTCTTATGTTAACTCTGAGAAACCATAATGTGATGCTAAATGGTCATAACCTTTCCTATTATTTCCATGACCATTTCAGGACCTATAAGGTTTTCCAAAATTTGTCCCAAAATACTAGTGTTCTGTTCCAGTTCCCATTAAGGTATTCATATGGAGCCATTTTGATGCTTGGGTAGAAACGATTGTTATTAGAGAACTCAATAAAAATAATATATTGGTCCCACCAACCATTGTAGTTCATAGAACATTCTTGAAATATTTTTTTACTATCTATATAGTCCACCCATATTGGTCCTTAGTTTGAGGATGATAGGCCATACTGATGTTTAGCTTATTATTTAGAGCATGTGGTATTTTTTTCCAGAACCTAGAGGAAAATATTGAATCTTGATCGGAAAAAATCGATAGTGGTACTCCATATTGCCATACCACTTACTTGGTGTATATGTGTTAAAGATGACCTACTGCAAAGTCCTCTCCATTTGTGATAATGTTAATTTTATTAGTAAGGAAATCCAAAAAATATATATCATTATTTATCATCGATTTTTTTGGAATTATGGTGAAAATTCCATGTTGATGTCCTCCCATTTCCACATTTGTATGGGTAATGATTGCATTTGGTCTTTAGAGTTATTCCTTTTAGTCTTTAATTTCTGGTATACCAATCCCTTTTCTGTATATTCAGTTATCTCCTTAATAATATTTTCCCACCAATAGAGCCTAGGAAGACCACAATAAATTTTTTGTTCCCTCAGTGTATAGATAATGTTTAACTATGTGAATTATCTGATAGTAACTTATTTAACTCAGGATTTGATGACACACATAATTTTGACTCGAATCTCAGAATTAGTTATTCCTAAATTTCAAACATTGAGGATTTCCCCTTCCCCATTCCTTCCACAATCTTCTACATTTCAACACAATTTCTTTGGGCATCCTTTATTTTTCTGATGAGGGATGGTTGAGAAAAAATTTGAAAAAGGATTTATGATTTTTCATCCTAAATGATTCCCATTTCCATCATTTGTAGATCTAAGAAGATAGGATCCTCATAAATTATCATCATTGATAAGAATGCATAATCATTAATACTTAAATAATGTTCCACCATATTTTCATTGCCATGATGGTAGTGGATTGAGATATCATAATCATTGATGAGACCTAACCATCTTCACTAGAACATATCATGCACTATCTATGTTAATATTTAATTTAAGATTTTGTGATAAGTACGTATCTTAAACTTCTACCCATAGAGACGATTATTTTATATTTTCAATGCAAAGATCATAGCTTTCAACTCCAGATCTTGTGTGGGAATGTTTTTATCAAGAACAATCTACTGTTATATACCACCAAGGATTCCCTACATATCGGTAGTGTGAGAACTGATGTACTGATAAGCCACTTTTAAGATACATGTATATTCCCTCACATTCCTACATATAGAAAAAATTCACCCCCTTTTAAGTAATCCTGGTAGGTCGGTTTTAATATAGCGATAAATTTTTCAAAAATCTATGATAGTACCCATCTAATCAAAGGAAACTACAAATATCTATCATATATATTATCCTTGACCATCAATCAATTTCTTTTTTCTATAAAGGTCCCATAGATATCCTATTTTTTGTGATGATATTTCATAATAAAGATACATCCTTCAACAAAAACTCTCATTTTTTGAACTCGGTGTAATGATTATCATTTTATAGAGTCTATAGTACAATTCCCAGATCCTCCTCATGATCCAACATGATTTTAGATTATATGAGAATATCTTTTATAAATATACCACCAATTTGTTGAGGTAATCTCTAAAGGATCAATTAATCATGAATATAATAATTTTTGGAGAATTAATTAGCCCTAAAGGCATAAATATAAACTCATAGTACTCATATCTTATATGGAAATTAGTCTTGCGGATATCCTCCATATTCAACCTAACTTGCTAATATCCGGGCTGCAGATCATCCTAAGAAAGGTATTATTCTCTATGTAGTTGATTAAAATATTCATCAATATTTCGAAGATGATACTTGTTCATTATCATGATCTTCTTGAGCTCATGAGAATCAATTTAATGTCCCATTTTCCCATCACTATTCTTGAAAAATGGTATTGGTGAACCGCATGGTGAAGCACATGGGTGTAAGAAAATGTTATCTCGATTCTCCTGTAGTTGTTTCTTCAAATCATCAACTTCCAAATCAACTATTCTATATAGTTTTGTTGATAATAGAAACACCCCAGGTAAATTCTCTATCTAAAATTCATTCTCTCATCATAGAGTAAGACTAAAAAAATCTACAGGAAACACGTTACGGTATTCCCTCAGAATTGGAATGTCTTCAAGGATGATTATTTCCATAGATTCAGTCATTTTAGAGAGATATAACTTCTCATAGTAATATAATATTCATTCTTTAGGGGTTGGTTATAAATATTATTCCCCATCCTCCTTTCACTTTCACAAAATTTGAAGGTGATTTGAGATACAGATAGTGATTTCCTTCTCATGTATATTTATGTTGTCTGTGTGTAGGGAAAGCTAATCCATTCCCACAATTGCATAAAATTTCACACAAGGGAGTATGATATTTTTTCCAAAACATTAGGCCCAAAAAATCATAGAAGAGGAGTTATATAGTTTGTATCCAATAGTTTCCCATTTTCCATTTTTACTTGTAGCTCTACTTCCATAATATTTCATGTGGTTTGGATTGTTCTAAAAACCATTCATGAAACTGAGGAATGCATTAAAGTATGGAATCTATGTTATTCTTGTTCTACATTTAAAAATTTATACCTAGGGATAGATAATTTTAAAAAAAATTATAACTTAAACATGAATCAATTGAAATTAAATGTATAACATATAAATGACATTTATTTTTTAACATATGAATTTATAGTCTTCAATATTTTTTATTAGTGATCTCTTTCATTACATGTAGGCTTATGAAAAAACAAATTCACATACTAATGGTTCATAATGATATTATTATGTTTCTAAATCATAACCCCTTTTTTGATTCAAAACAACTGTGTAGTAAGGCCCACAGCCATATACGAGTTTACATCGAGTTACGCCTAATACACCTTATCAGATTTGTTACCCATAGTTACATATGTTCGAGAACCACATCCACCTGTGGAATACTGAAAAGTATTTATTCTCCATATAAAACACTTACTATATACTTACCAAAATTCATTGGTGTTTTTTATACATATCCTTGTCCATATGGATTTCGCTATAGTGTTCAAATCCTAATCCAAAAAATATCTAATCATTACATATGATAGAAACTAGTACAAAAATGTTTTTATATTTCACATTAATACATGATTGATTATAAATAATTACACATAATAAAACCTCAAATAATAACAAGTATAATATATTTGGAAATTAGGAACATATAATTACATCTTGAACATGGTATTAAACAATAATAATGATAAATTTTGAAACATGATTCTAAAATTCAATGGATTTTAAAATAGCCTAGGATAACCTGAGGAAAAACATATTAATGGGGTGTGCTATAAATCCTAGTAATGTAATATACATGTAATAAGCTGATACATGTTTGGTAATAGGAATTTAAATGGGGCATAAAAATAGTAGTAATCACAAACATGAATAATGAGAAATGATATTACATGATAATTATAACAAGGGAAATGTGGAGAAAATTATAACAATACATCATAAACATAGGTCATGGATAAACTACCAAGACATAATGGAAAAAAATATCTTAAATGAATCAATTTCTCATCATGGCTCAACATAACAAATCATGATACTAAACATTACCCATGGCATTAGAGTTCTATATAATTATGGTTGCACCAATAACATTCCTCGAATTATCATTCTAATGTGTGCCGCGTATATCATTCAACATCGATTCATTCGTCGTTGTAATTTATTGCATGGTAAGGGATTTTCGAATAAATATATTTTTAAACAAGATAATTATATTTGAATTAATGTTAACAGCTTTGGTTATAAATAGGTATGGTATTCAGTCCACAATTTGTTTGGCATGGAAATTCACGATAAATTTCAGCAGCAAAAAGACATCACCTAAAAATACATAAAAATGGGTTGACTAGATATTAGGGGGTATATTCTTATATAGTATTTAATTGGAAAATAATGTGGAAATGAAAACTTATATCCCATATTTATAAATTTGAAATTTATGGCATAAATGAAAAACTTGAATAACGAAAAGAATCCTGACTATATTTTAGCATGGTAACAGGTATACAAAAAGGATCATAGAAGGATTAGTGAATGTGAAAGGGGGATATAATTAATTTATAAATTGAATATAAATTATGGGTAATATTTAATAACTTATTCAAACCTAATAAATTTTATTTAAGGTACATAACGTAAAATAAGTGCTTTAATTGAAATCAGAAGATAGAAATCCCGTTCAAAATTTCAACATGGTAATAGGTGTACATAATGGTTCATTAGAAGGTTGAATGATAGTGGAATGGGTATCTCATAATTTAATAATAAAAAGGAAACTATTTTGGATTTTCAAGAACAAATCCTAACCTGAAAAAATGGAAATTAAGAATCATAACATAAAATAAGTGCTTGAAAAAAAAGGAGACAAGAATATCTCTTACTTGAGTCTGTGACAAAAAAAGCATGGATGTGTATTATTGAGAGCTTTGGGGTGCCTTAGGAGGACTCTATAAAGTATATATAAGAGTATTAAAGTTCTCCAAGTATCTATAGGGAATATAATTGGGTGATTTTTAGGGTTTATATTGGGAATAAGGGTGATTTATTTGTTATTTTGGTTTTGGACTCTACATAATGATATATCCAAAACCAAAAACCATACAATGGTTTTGTACATTGTTTCTGATAAAGAGAAGTGGTTATTATTATTTTATAAGGTCATGGGATCAACTAATTAAAATAATTACCTTTCATATGTGGATGTGAGTAACACTCTTATATAAATGATTTTAAAACCATAACAAATATTATAGGTTTTGGAGGATTCCTAATGGATTTTCAAAATAAATAAAATAAAAATAAAATCACTTTATATTAAAGGGATATATTTTATTTGGTTTAGGGAGTAAATTTATAGTAATTATTACATAACTATTTTGTCATTATGATGTCAAGAATAAGAATGTATATTTATATGATATTTAATTTTTAACCAAAAATATTATTTTCTCAGAATATTATGAAAAATTACCCTATATATAATTCTTACATTATGATTATATAAATAATATTCACTTTATATAATTAAATTTATAAATATTTGAATTTCGACTTTTAAAATAAAATCAAAATTTATAAAGAAGTGACGGGTTTTGACAGTAACAGTTTTCAAACCGCCATAAAAATTAAATTTGGCTTCGTAAAAATTATTTTATCATGTATATTTGATAAATATTATTTTATAATAATACTAAAATGTTATTTATTTCAAAAACCCCTTTAATTAAAAAATTAATTTTCTTAATTTTAACATTAACCAAAAATAAAATTTTTGCTTTCTTGTAATAAAATAAAATACATTTACAAAGTAACAATTATAGGATGATAATACCTTCATTATTATATACTAAATAGTGTAAATGTTCAAATTTATACGGTTTTGAAACATATCCCTTTAACACATCATGAAAAATCATGAGAGTAAGGTGAATGATATTGGGACATTACTTGGGTGGTATAGAAAACATGGTTTCAGACATGATCCTAATGAGAAGGAACTTCTCTAGTAAATATTTTCCCAAATGCTTAAGTTGTGGGATATCAAATATTTCATGAACATGGGAAAGTACTAGAAATGATATCTCCCCCAGATGATCTGATAAATGGGATTTATATGGTATTACCCTACTATCTAAGGACTTCACTAGATTTATCTGTGTCAATTTGATTTGTTAATTCCAATAATTTATACTAATCATGTGATCACTATTCAAAGACTATATTATTAATGGTATATATTAAAAAAAATTAAATTCAATTACAAATAATAAAATAACATAAGTGCATACGTTTTCTGTAAATATATTATATAAAATAAGAATTTAATTAAATAATATGATGAATTTTATTTATTATAGTTCGGGATATTACAAAATTGTGCTATATTGTTAATACAATATATATAATTCCAAGGTATTTTACACATTGTTTAGATACCTACATTACGACTGTGAAATATTGTAGTACCCTGAACATCCAGATCTTTTGCTACATTTAGAAAAAATAGATCTTTATGAATCTCTATTTTACTACTAATTTCATTTAAATTGTTAGAGATCATCTACAATAAATATCTAATGAGGCTCAAGAATCTATATCACTTCATACTGATCAACATTGTCTTTTTCTATTTATACTACTCACTCATTTTACTTTCTTTCTTTTAATTTCGATCAATGTGTTATTTGTTTTCTTTATCAACATACACTATCTATTTTACTAGAATTTGATAATACTCTATATTTGCATAACTCTATTTACATCCTTATACCCACGGATATTGTGGAATAGGTCCCTACATGGCCTGTCTAATTTGTCTTCCCATGGTTATTCATGACAAGGTCCATATGTGGCCTGAATAATATGTTTATTGTTTTGTATATACTAGATCCAGGTTGGGATCAGATTATATTTATATAATCATATTTTCACTTAGTGATTTACAATTTATTGGTATTATGTCTTGGGTAAAAACTGAAACCCTTGATTTATTCTATTTTATGAGTTGCTGTTTCACACATTATAAAGGTTTAAACTGAATTCGATTTAAACAATAAAAAACCCTATACTTTGATAGTCAATCTTAAAAGGTTTTTATATTATATTTATTAAAAAAAATTGGTTTTTTTGGTTAAAATAATTTACATATTTTTTGTAACTAATATATAATCATGTTTTCAAGATTCATTTAAAAGATCTATGTTATATTGTACTACACTTTTGATTAACTAGGTGTATTTATTTTAATTTGGGGTATTTTATTTCAAATTGTTTCTAATAGAACTATTTACATGGTACTTTATTTACCCACGTCTTTAGTTACTAACTCCAAAAAAATATTCCTGAAAATTATTCTTTTTAACATCCATAAATAGTGTTCTTGAAAATTTATTCATGTCAATTTTATGGGTAGTAGTCTATCGTACACATGAATAATGTTATTGTATCACCCACAGAATGTAAATTAAGAAGAAATATATATGATATCATAATAATAGAAGTATAATTAAGTTAAAAATATCATATATATATATATATATATATATATATATGCATGTGTGTGTGTGTTAAATTCATCATTATAACTTTCTGTAAGATGAGGTAAAGGAAAAGTATTTACATCGATTTGTGATGTGGTTGTCCATAGTACACAAGAAAGATGATTTCACTGCCTACTTGTTATAAGAGGATATGTATGTAGGTTATTCGATTAAAAAAATAAAATATCAACATATGGTAGATAATTATTTTATTATTTAATCATATTTTAGGAATATTTTATCAATGTGTAATATAAATAAAACAAAAATTCTCAGTTAAAAATGAAGTCTCCTCCTTGGACAACACCGTAAGGTTTAAAGAATAGTTATGCTACATGAAATAAAATTCAAATCATAAGGGTACATATAAATTATATAATTTATTGAAAATAAATAACAGTTTTACAAAAAAATTAGTATTTTTCATTATTCATGGAAAAAATAAACATTTCATGAAAAATCCATAAATTTAATATAATGATAATTTAGATATTATGATTTAAAATGTGAAAATAATTTTAAAAAATACAATTTATATAACTTATAAATAAATAGTTTAATTAAAAACCTTATAAAAAGGGTTTAGTTAAAAATATTTCATTATTTGAGTTAAAAATTACAAAATCTATTTATAATGAATATGAATATCAATTTAATAAATACTAATAATCATGAAAATGACTTATTCTATCGTTACCTTGGTTTTTACACAATTATCCATTACTATTTATTCTCATTATTAATATATAATACATTTTCGTAGAAATTTTTTATAAGTGGAAAAATAAAATTTTATATAAGTTTACAAACTGTAAAAAATATAATTAAATATTAGTGTGTATTTTATTAATGAATTTAAATCTAATCATATTTAATTCCTTATATTGAAATTCTTTAGACCTTCTAGTGAATTATTTTAATGGAATTCTAGTGGTAGAGGTGTTTACAGGGGGTCCAAAGGTTAGTTGGAGGAAAAGTGAGGTAGTAGATGTAAAATCTAGTTGGCAGAGATTCATGGAATAGTGTTGAGGCAAGTTCATAAGGGAGTTTTTCTTGAATAGGGGGGATGATATGGAATAGTGGCATAGGTGAACCATTTTTGTTGAGTCTTCCATTTGATTCATTTCAAAGGTGTGGGAGAATCCAACAGAATGGAAGGGATTTTACACCTAAGTGGCTATGGTGTTGGAGGCAGGTTGTGGAACAGTATTGGTGGATCATATATTGTATAAGGATCAAGATATATTAGATTTTTTTGATCAGTGAATTAGTTCATTCTTACAAAATGATACCCCCTTGATATATTGAGTGAAGCATGATTTGGAGGTGTAGTTATCTAGTGACTCTGAATCATTGTACCATATCCTAAATCAGAGTGTATACTTCTATTTATATAGGATGTACAATTCTCGGAAAACATAAAATTCTATAGCACCATTGATGAATAGGGTTGGGGCATAGTGATGGTACTATTTCGATGGTCCCTTTGGGATTTTATATAAGTTGAGTCATGGTTTGGGTAGTTATGACATGGTTATCTGTTTTTAAAGATGTGTATATATTTATAAATTCCAATGGACGTGATCACTTATCCATTGTTTTTCTCATTTTAAAGGAGACTCGAGTGCATCTCATGGAGGCCTTTTGACAACTTCACATGGGTTTTCATCCTCAAACCATGGGGATTAATGTATTATTGTTTAAGTGATTTCACCTCTATTCCTTCATTAATTATTCCTTGTTTCTTCATTTGGAAGTGTTTGATAACCATTGAACCCTTGTTTTCTATATTTTGGGGTAATAGAATGATGTGGTTGTTGTGTTTTAGACTAGTAAAGGTGTCCTCCATCATTTAGGTTTTTAGTCGTTGCCTCCTACTTTCTTCAAAACACATGCTGTGAATCTAAAATATTTTTCAAGGAATTTGACCCTTTCTTTCTCATATTATGATTCAGGAAGGATGGCTTATAAACTTATTATATTTTGGTAACACATAATGAATAAAAAAAAATTATTATAATGAATTTGTAATTTTAAATTGAGATAGTAAATGAAATTAATCACATCTTTTTTCAACCTTCTGATATTATTGATATTTAGTTTATTCATTCTTGATGTACAAGATTAAAGCCTTTCTAAATATCTGGGATATTGGGAGTCATTTTGTGCTGGTCAGATTTTTTATTTGATTCCTTGGTTAATTTAATTTTTTAGCAACACCATAAATGGATTTTCCTAATCACATATATTTTTGTGAGAAATTCAATATACAAATACACCATGTATTCTATATTAATTCCTAAAAATAACATTGGTGAATACCATGAAGGGCCCATGATGAATTGGAAAAATGATATACTAAAAGATTTTGAAGTTTTCTTGATGTGTATTTCTATTCTGTTTATCTATTATTTTCATTTTTATGGAATATGGGATGCCCATGCCAGATAATCCTTATTGAACGATATTGATACCTTCAACCCAGGGGAATCCCTGGGTTTTGGTTGGAAATTTTAATATTGTCACTAATATGAAGGAGAAGGAAGGGAGAGGTGACTTCCCTAGGAAAACCATTATTGTATTTGTATAATCTATTTATAGGTGTTTCCTTATTTATATGGGGTATAATGAAGAACCTATTACGTGTAGTAATATTAAAAGAGTGAATATTGCCTCTTGGTGTCATCTAGATCGTTTTTTATCCAACAGTTATGCTATTATTGACTTCCTAAATGAAAATGTATTTTACCTCATTTGTAGTCTTTCTAACATTTCCCAATTTTTAGTGAATTTGAATGCAAGGAAATAATGTAGTCCCATTTCTTATTATCAAATCAGTGGGTTGACACCCCTGGTTACCATGAGACTATGAGTATGTCTTGGTGTAAACGGGTGTAGGGAGTCTCTTGGCATGGAAAATATAAAAAACTCAAAATTCATTAATTAGATCTACAATCCTCGATTATAAATCGACCTCTTGTTTCCATGACATGGTAAAATCCATGGGACAAATTGAACATATTGAAATTATTTTGGAATGATGCTGGGATGAGCTTATGTTTAGTGTTATTTTTTGATAAAGAGACTATCTAGCGGGTTTACTTTTAACACTCGAGTGGTTAATATACAAATAGTCAATAGTTAAATAGTTTTACAAAGGAGATAAAAATTTGGATTATTTACATTCTTATGTCAAAGAAAAGAGATCAAACATAAGACATCAAATATGGATGGAGGATAGAAACTATAAAGAAGATAATGATGTGGTCTACCATATGGTATATCTCATTTTAAATTAATGCTGGTGGTTCCAAGTTCGATAATGAAAGGAGGGTGCCCACAAGGATCGACATGCATTGTCGAATCTATCCTGTATTATGTTACTTAAAAATATAATATTTCCTTCAAGGTCATACCAAATGAAGAGGTGGTGTATTATTCCATGAAAGGGCTCAAACTAGAACGTTCACAATAGGCTGATGGGTTCCTGGGAACATTCTACAGAACCTCATAAGAGAATATCAAAGAGGATTGGTGACTGTTGTCCAGGATTTCTTTAGTGATTTATGTCTTCCATGGGGGTATTGATCCACCAAACTAATGCAAATCCCAAATATAAATAATATATTATCCTTTTATCACTACCCTTTGGTAATCATCTGTATTCTACAGATAATATTACGTGCATAATTGATTAAAATAATAATCTCATCTATCCTCTATCATTGGATATCAAAGGAATAAAACCATTTATTTATGTAGTGTATTATTCAAGGAGAAATTGATTTTACCCAAGAAGTGGTTGGTGATTTCAATAAAAAGGTTCTCTGATCAAACATGGATTTAAATGTTGATAATGATAAATCCTACGATTGGGTTGAGAGGAATGTTATCATCAAAGTGCATAAAAAATGGGATCTCTCCCTAGGCTAGTAAAATATTATTTATGTGATACATCTCCTCTTGAATATCAATTTCATTCATGGGGGGTGGGTTTCTTCAAGGATATTTAAGGACTACGACAATGATACCCTCTTTCCCATACCTTATTTTTTTGTTGCCAAATGTGTTCTAAGTCGAATAAACCAAACGGAAACACTGAGGGGAGAAATGATTCCTTACCGATGTAGGATCTGTATGTGTTACATCTCCCATCTTTTAGTTTCTAAGGATGTCATTATTTTGGATAATTCCAGCTGGAAATCGGTTTAGGGGATTAAAATATTAATGAATTTTATTCTGAGGGGAGAGAACAGATTATCAAACAATCCAAAAGAAGAATCTATCTATCCAAGATTTTCCTGAATAGAAGATATTCCAAAAGCATTAATGGTCTTTACTTGAAAAGCAGGATCATCCCTATTTACAACTTGGGAAAATCTATCTCACCAACAAGTACCCATGTTCACCATTTCGATTGAATTGTAAAGAATATCACTGGGAGGATTCTTAACGGGAACAACCGGTACCTCTCATTTTTTGAAAGAATTAACCACATTAGTAGTGTTATTTTTTATATTCCAATACATGATATATTTGGTAAAAATCTATAAAAAGTATTTATATACAACATTAATAAGGATTCGGCTTCAATCATAGGGTATGCGTATTTTGAAGGAAAACAATATTAGGGTTCATGGGGGATAATGGCTATGCCTGTTATAGAGGGAGGTATAAATGTTCAGAACTTATAAAACCTGATTCCCCACATGCAGGATGAGTTGGATTGAATGGTTTTAGAGGGATGAACCCTCTAGGTATGGTTCATCTCAAGGATGACCAATAATGTCTTGACTATGCCAAGATGTGGATCTTTCTCCCTATGGTTGACCATTCAACCCCATATCACTCTCCCCAAAAGTAATAACGATTGGATTGTAGGTAGAGTTGATATCTCATACTAAAATACTAATTGGCATTTTTCAAGGCTCGGTTTTTTGGGTTGCCCAGTCTCAGACATCTCTATTTGATGTTCTTCCTTACATCAAACATTCATTAATGCAACCGTGGATAAGCAGCAGCTAAAATTATTTGATCTCATTAAGCTAATAATTGATCCTAATATGTATTTTATGAATATTCATCATGTGGTTTTATTATTAAGGATTTTAGATGGGTGTCTTTTGTTTCTTGGGTTGATGATAAATGGTGAGAAACTATGTGGTGTAAAGTGGCCATGAAAAAAGATCAATTTTATCCTATATAGAATCAAGAATCATTCTTTACCTACTGAGGAGAATATCAAGAGTCTTTGAATATCAATGTTTTCTAAATGTTCATTTGGTATCAACTGAAAGGAAGAGAACAAAAACCACCAATTCCATAAAGGAATGTGGGAGTGCACAATTTGGTCTAAGTTTGGGGAATTCATGAGAATCATTATTCAGCATTAGTATGGGTATAATTGTCTGGACTACTGGTATTTTGGATCTAGTACTAAGATAGTTGAATGGAAGGACTTACCTTTTATCCTTTTAGTTGTATGAATTAGAATCTACAAGGAATGAAAAAAACGCTTGTATTAAGGTGTTTCATGCTTGTAAAAGACCATAACCATCAAGACCAAGTCACTTCTTGTTGACCAGACCTCTCTTATCAAAAACATGGTCGGCTATCCATTGCTCAAAACTATTCATATAAGTAGAACTCATGTTTCTATTAACTTTTACATTATGTATGGGTATGGGTCTATTAGAAACCTTTTATCCCCAACATTAAACTCAACACTAAAAGAACATCCAGTTCAGGCCTTATGAGCAAAGGTGGTCTGGTGTAGGATCAATGTTGGCTTATATCCCTTTCATTTATAGAAACTGTTGGCAATGGGGACTCTCTAGGAATTGGATATGGAGATTCTCATAGTTCATCAATTATGCAGATAGGATAATATCAATTTAAATGTGTTTGATAAATTTTTTATAAATCCATGTAATTCCCTTCAAAAATTAGGTATCATCCCATGATCAATCTCATGTATTATTTGAAAATACATGGGTATTTTTAGTAATCATATTAATGTTATTCGCACATAGTGGGAGGGAACCACGGTTGTGGATTTTATGGACTCCAACTCATGACATTACGAGATGCTTTTTTCCCTAATACTATCCATCTTATGGTGGATAAGTTGAATATTTTTGTCGAAGATGCACATGACCTTCATCACTTTCGACCTCCCTAAATCATAGTTTTGTCTTCTTTTGTGGTGGTTTTTTTAATTCTAATGACCTTTTTAGTGAAATAATATATGATCATACTATTAGTGACAAGGAAATATATATGGTTGTGAAATTGTAGTGATGTGTTACTTTTTTCCCTAATGGGTATTATGTGATACTTATTATTCTTTTGTTGTAATGTACTTCATACTCAAGTAGTATTGGGATTTTATAAGTAAATGATTTTAAATATTTCAGTTTTTTTCTTTCATGGGTTTAATGGTTAATAATTAAAATAAATAAATTGTGAGTCTGGTTGGTTGTGTTGTGAGTTAGGGATTTCGTTGTTTGTGAACCCATATTTGGGGATACATTTACTGAATAATATATTTTTATGTTATGTATTTATATAAACCCCACACCTGTCTAAAGTCGTGTTCTAACACTATATTTTGGGGGAGTTTTTCTAAACATCCTAGGGATGATTTTTGATGTCTATATACATGTTATTCCACCCCCCCCCATTCTAGGTGAGTAACATATGCATGGGTTGTGGTTTTTAGAAGTCAAAATTGAAATAGTGATTGTTTCATATGCATGAGATGTGATGTATAGATGTTAAGAGTGAACCATTGTATATGTATTGATGAGATGATGTCAAGGATTTTCTTGGGGGAAGTCGTGGTTTGAGGAGGGTATGAGGTTAATTTACATCATGTTAATGAAACTGTAATACTATGGTCTGGTGGTGTCATCAGATAGGTGTCAGCAGGCGAGATCAGATGTGATGTGATGGCCCAGGTGTCATTGGGTGAGATGTGATGTGATGTAATGGACCAGGGGCCTTTAGGAAATATGTGATGTGATGACTAGATACACATAGGGTTCTTGTAATTATGTGGTATAAAAAATATAACAGATGTTAAAATCTAATTGAATTTGGTGTGAGATTGGGAAAAATCAGTGGGAAAGTAGTGGAAGGTACCTATTATTGATATTCTACTTATAATTTTATTATACATGGATTTTATATTTTTGGAGTGTTCTATTATGAGGATGTTATTGATTATTTAAAATGTGTAGGTTCTATTAGTGATGTTATTTTATCACACTTTTATTAGAATTATCTGTTCATATTTTAAATAAATAGTATTAGTTTTCCTAATAAGTATACTTATATTCTCACCCCCCCCCCATATATATAATCTATTTTTCATGTTTGTATGTGGACTATGAAAACTGGTCTATAAATTACTATCTCATACCATTAATTTTTTTTGTGTTTCCTTAGTTTTCATTTTGGTATTTTCGCGGGCATTTTTTTTCTTTATATACATTTCATTCAGCGATAATGGGATTTTTTTATTCCCTTTATACCGTTCCATATATTTGATTAATCACGGATATCTTATATTTTTATCTTGTATATATTATAGAGGTTAATTCCTCCTATTTTTAATATTTTAGAACCATTGTTGTTGCTTTTCATGTAGGGGCCTACAAGTGGTGGGACTCATAGGGTCATTATCTCCTTTTCTTCATTGTTGTCCCAAAAGGGGTACCTTTAGTAGGAGGGGTCATGGTAGAGTGGTATCGGAGACTTGATTGAGTTATATTATGTAGTTGATATATTGGCATGGTGATAATTAAATTAGTTGGGGGGTATAATTTTTAGTTGATCTTTGTCTGTGACATATGATAGAGAAGACCAACTGGGACATGGGATATTAGAGCCAACATTGACCTAACACAAGGTGTACCAAATGACCAAATGATGTGGGACCACATAAATGGTATATACCTATTGAAATTACATGAATATTGATTGACTTTGTTTCTTATATGAATTGTGTTGTTTTGGGGATGTTAAAATGAATAAAATAAATATTGAAAATTTTATATAATACTCGTGCTTCGGAAATCCTTTTTCTGTTAATCTACGGTTCTTAGAAATAATCCTAATATGGTTAAAGAAATGCTCTTCTGGTAGGTTGATTGATTAGGTCACTAGAGGGATGATGTGGTTGAAGAGTATGATCTATGGAAGATTATATTTCTCTCTTTCCAAGGGTATGCATTGGGGATGTTCAAGGGTAGTGCTTCCACACATGATATAGATAGATAGTTAGAGTAGATGGATATCTCATTTAGTTTGATCTATTTAACATGGTAACATAAAAATTGTTGGGTCACATTTTCATTTATTCATTTAAATGGAGCTTCCCATTAGCAGAGTTCATGGTACCTTTGTGAGAAAAAGGAGTTCAATTTTTCATGGTTTGAATTTTTTAAATTGTTTCAAGAAGTGTTTCTCTCATAATTGTTAAGGTTAGTGAATTTGAAAGAGATTATATATCTTCATTATGTGAATATGACTATATGTTATAGAGTAATCCTATTTAATGACCTTTTTTACTTCACCCCCAATATTTTACCATATGTGGATTCCTATGTGAGACACCATAAAGGGGAACTCTATTCATATATTCGGTATGGAGTTACTCCCTTTACGTTGTTGCAAAATCTATAGTGTCAGAAGATGGTGGATGTGATTAATAAGATTCACTCACAAGGGGGTTTATCATTAGAGGGGAACTCATAGGGTTCCAAAAAAATTGATTTGTTAGTTTATGTTTTAAGGTGCCATGTCCTTTGAGGATTTTACCAAAAGGGATTCAATCTCAATAGATTTATTTACAACAGTTTGAGGCTAGTCATTTTTGTTCATTCCTTGGAGGAATTTTGATACTATTTCTTTACCTGTAGATGTCATGTCCATCATCTGAATTAATGATTAATGGTTCTTCAAGATCGATATGATGGAGGTGGTATGGATCAGTGTAATCCTTTGTAGTCGTACCATGTGATTCCATTTCATTAGTAGGGGAACCATGCTTATGTTCCACCGAGCACAGATGTGGAAGGTAGAGGTCATACTTATGATATAAATCATGTTTAAGGGCCTCGTTTTGATCATTGATGTTGATGGGGCAGTCAGAAATGGGGCATAAGAGCTGGTCTTAGTCAATTTCATGGTGTGGAGGGGAAGAATATGTAGGGGAAAGTGATCACAATAGTTTTGATTGCTTTGTCCAATATGATTGTATATCCCTTATTGATTTAGGATACTAAATCCTTTTTCACCCGCCTTAGCCCATTCTCTGGGACTGTTTGTAGAGATTATTCATGTGTCCAAGATGATGAAGATTCCATTCTGAGGCCTTAATAGATTGTTTTATCTGTTTCAGGGGTCCAGACTGCTTATGGGGCCACCTTAATTGTGTATGTTAATTTTATTGATAATAATACATCCATAAGATGTCATTGTCATCATATAATAGTTATATTCAATGCCTGAATTTATAAAATGATTCTATATGAGTGTCTTGTTCTAGGATTTGGATGGTTAGCATGTGGTTTTTGTGGGCCATCAGAGTCTTCTTGTGGGAAGTATACATCTGGATAATATTCTTTTTCTGGTGACTGGGATATTTTTTGAATTATTGGGAAGTATAATAGAGTATTTCCCTTATGATTTCAAGGAGTTTCTTATTATTTTAATGAGAATGTGATACTACCCTCTATATGTGATTTTGAGTTCATGATATACTTTTAGCCTATCGCTTCCCTGATTTTTATGGATACTTATAATATATAAACCTCTAAGATGTAGGAGTTGGGGATTTAGAAAAAGGATCTTATATAAAAGTGTTTCATCATACATATTTTTTCACAATGTTCTGATGTGTTTTTATTTTCTATGAAGGAAGATGGTAGACATAGGTTAGGTATAAACTACCAATGCTTGAAATAAGAGATGCCCAAGAATATTTAACAACTTTTAAGGATTTTTGAATTTATATATTTTTTGTTTGGATATAGTTGGTTGTTAAATATTTATTTTTAGTATTGTTATCACCAATTAGGGGTGAATGAAGGATATATCTTGAAGAGAACCATCAGATGTAGGCATCATAAATTTAATTTTTTGGTCATTCTCTTTGGTTGGATGAAGACCGTAATATATTCATGGGGATTATAAAATCCTAGTTATGTGAATTCATAGACAGGTCATTTTCATGTTCATGAAGAAAAAATTATCAACACAAATTCAGTAGAGTATATTGTCAATCATCTTAGAGTTTTTATGTATGTTCTACTTGGATGCCATCTGTATGGAAATTTTTCTATGTTTATGATTTGTATGTGAGTGGTTCACTATCATGTGAATTTGGTGTCTTAGTAGGTTGTGATTGTGGACCCATCAGTGAACAAGGTATATTTTTATCCAATAAAACCAATGAATGTAGTACGTTATTTTATTCTCCTCAATATAATTATTTACTACCAAAGGTTCGTATCATAATTATCATGGGATGTGGCACTATTGAATACATTAACTAAGAAAAAAACATAATTTTACCTAGATGGTTTAGTGTAAGGTATCATTTGACTACCTAAAGGTGAGATTCATTAGTGCCCCGAGGATTCCATTTCCCAAGACTGGAGTGATATTTGAGGTGTTTTCTAATGCTTCTTATCTGGTTTTGGGATGTTCCATGATGCAACATAAAATGGGGATTTATATTGGTTCTTGGAATCTACATACCCATGTGAAAAAAATTACCCACAATGTTCATTTTTACTAGTGGTTATGTTTGTAATGAGGTTGTTGTGATGTAACGATATTGGGGAATGTTTTATGGTCTTCACGGATCCTGATAGCATAAGGTATATCTTTAATTAATGTGATATGAATATAAGGTTATAGAAGAGGATGGTGTTTCTTCATGATTATATCTTCGAGGTCTTTTACACCTCTAGAAAGGGAAATTTTTTGGTTGATCCTTTGAGATAGAATCCTAATAGGTATATTTTTTTGGTGTATTACGATTCTTGGAAGGATGTGGATGATTTGGGATCCATGAACGTAGATTCAGGGGTATTTGATGGTGGAATTTTGATGTTTGAGATAACGGTTTGGTCATCTCTCATGTTTTATGTAGAGTCTTAGAGGGGATACTTAAAATAAAAGGTGATTACTAATCATGTTATTCATTATAATGGTCTAAATGGATAGTTATATAATGATATATACCAAATTTTATTTTAGCGGAGAATATATTTTATTGTAATGATGCCTGATGGACTCTTTATTGAGTTCCATATATCATAATTGGAGGTACACTTTGGGGTATCCAAGATATTCCATTTTTTAAGGGAGTAGTCTTAGTGTCCCTAGATTAAATAAGATGTTTCAACGTTTAAGGATCGACGTATTTTTAAAAAAATTAAATTCATAACATCATGTTCATGGTTGTCTCTTAAAGTCCTCGGATGGTTCTGACTTGAAATAAGGTGATATATTGATGGACATATTCATTGGGTTACTTTGACCATGGGATTTTTATGATGATATCTAAGTGATCATGGATCTGATGAAAAAATCATCCAAATTCCTACAAATCAGGGAGTTAGATTTCATTGATGTTTTAGTAAGGAAGTATATTGATTTATTTGTCTTCAGTTATGATTATCCTAGGCCTTTTGTGTTGGATTAAGATGAAAATTTTTCGTTGAGAGTCTAGAGTGGATTGAAAAATTATTTTTGCACTCATTCATGCCTCAACATTACTTTCCGCCCTCTGATATAGGAATAGATGGTTTATACCACCCATACACTAGAGTATGTTTTTTGAGTCTGTATCTATAAATTTAGTAGATCAGGGTAAAAAATCCCATGGTAGAGTTTTCCTATAAAAAAAACATTCAATCATTGAGATTTACATATTGTATGGAAATTTTCTTGTGTTTTCAATTTATTTTAATTTATTGAATATGATTTCTTTTATTGATTTCATTGTTTGTTGTTTTTGTATGGAGACATCAACATTTGGAAAAATATGGAGTACATAAAGACATTTCAAGAAGATAATGGCACTCTACACTCTTACGTGATGCCTAAAATCATAACATCTGAAAATAAATATAAATACATGATTAAAAAGAAGTCAAACTAATCATGTTTTTCATCAGTAGAATGTCTCTCCTGATATAGGATTCCTATAATATGTTTTATATGCCTAAAATTGAAGTTTCGAGACGATCCTAAGATTCTTGTGAGGGAAATGGAATTCACATCTAGAATCAATTTCATTATGTGATTGATTTACATGGTGAAAACAAAATACATATTTTGATTGTAGAAAACCCCAATAAATGTCATATCCCTCAACTTTCATTGTCTGAACATTTTCAATTCATTGAAAATTTCAAAATAAGACTAGATATAAAATTTATGACATATTTTCTATGGGTATTCTTTAGGTTGACCTAAAATGACCACTTACTATCATTTTTTACCTATAGAACCATTTATAGTACTTACAGTCATATAAGTAATGGTTATGGCGAAATTAATAGATATTGATTCCAGGTGAAAAGTTTTTTCATAGGGTGGTGTCTGTAGGGTTTCGTACCCACTATAGTTTTTTTAATATTTCCATTTCTCTAATTTGAATTATAATTAAATTTTTATTATTTTAATTCTAGTTACACTGAATTTTTTTCATTAACTATCCTTCACTTCTATTCATTTTATTTTTCTTTTGGGTTTGTTCATCATCGGGGATCACCCAACAATGATTGGATAAATTGTAGGGGATATAATAATTTCTCAAAATGGGTGTGTACCAAATTTTTATATTTCTTTATACACATTTGAAATGATTCATTCAATTTTTATGGATCTGAAATTCATTATATACATACCTATATCATGGACCAATTGTGTTTTGTAGTAGGTAAAACCCAATATGTTAAGGTCAATTTATTCACAAAAAATAGATTTTATTATAATTCCACTTTTTCAAAAGGATCCACAAGAATCATAGTATTTTGAATCATCTATCCATGAAGAATTAGGTTTGTATTTTAAATTTATTGGGATTGGCCATTTTTTATATTGGTAAAATTTATTGATTTTATTGCCATGAGAATTATTATTTTGAATGTTCAGTCTGGATTTGTTAATATAAAAACCACCGGTGGAAGATAATTTCAATATCTTACGAATTTTCTATCTATACAACATAAAATTTAGTTACTTAATTTTTTCCACTTAATTTTTTTAAATATAATAAATTATAATTTTGATGACCTAAACATTGATTGACAATTGTCATCATTGCATTCCCCACTCTATGTGTGTTCAACCCCATATTGTCTCTTTATTATTCATTTGTAACTGCTGTTATTTCTGAATAATATCAATATAAAATTTGTTCTTCTAGGGGATTTAAAATATTTCTTTGGATGCATAAAAATTTCCATCATATTTTGGGACCACCGATGCATTGCATATGATGAAAGCCCAATTAGTTAGGTAAATTTATTTTCTTATCCTATTAGTTTAGACCTAGATTAATTTATTTTTATGTTTTTTATTTCCTTTATTAGTATTTTTATTATTAAATATTTTGATCATGGTAGTTCATGGTGGTTTAAAGAATTAATTTTCAGAAAAGGTTAGTTTAATGTCACTCCACTATCAGAGTATAATGAACACAAGGGGAATCTAATAAAAAGGGATGAACTAAATTAAGAAGGGTAGTATTAATAATAGGTTGGATGAATTGAGTTTTATTCTCATGAGTATGATGAATTTTAGATCCCACAGTATAAAAAATCACTATAATTCTGGAAGAGTAAAACCAAACTATCAAGGATACCAAGGTGATTATTGGACTGAGAATTACACTCATGACAACTCTACCTCTTGAAAAATTCATGAGAAACATCATGCAGAAAGAATAACCTCATTTATCTCAATATACATTGAATGGATCTACAGTAATATGTATGATAATGATACCTAACATAGTGAACATGGAGAATTGACTACTCATCATTCATAGAATATTTCAAATATAAATTATATAGCATGAAAATTAATTTTGAAATATAATACAAGGATAGAATGGTTTTAAGACAGAAATGGGGAAGAGGTGGTTGAGGCTGTTCAAGACTTTAACACCAAAAAACAAGAAAATGATGCGGAGGATATCAAAGAATAGTATTTTGAGAATGCTAAAATTTATAAAATAAATTAACTATTGATTGTGGATGGAGATTAATTATAGCCTAAATCATTACTTCTATGAATAAAAAAGGTACAAGAATAACAATGAAAATACCCCTTGTACATGTAAGAATAAGAATAAAGAAACATATTAGAAATTATTGATTGGATTGATGTATAGAAAGATGATATGGTTTTCGAAGAGGAATGATACACAGAAACAAAATAAGTTGAATAAGTGAATGAAGAGGATGTTGATCAAACATGCATCAAATTCATAGGTATTATAAAAGCTGATGATGAATGGGACTACATATTACAATTTTGAGAAGAATATAATAAAAACAAGGTTCAAACTCAAGAATTAATTCCCAAATGTGAACTTTTTAATCAAATAATTATGTTTTGGTGAAGGAATTGAAAAAAAACACTAGTCATATTCCAATTTCCTTGTATTTTCTCAAATTTAACCTCAATTTACTCCCCACCACAGGTACCAATCATGAAGAACCAACAGAGGACAGAAATAATAACTACCCCAAATGAAAATTCAGTCATATGTGGATAAATCCAATAGGAAAATATTTATTTAATGATTTATATAGATAAAAAGGAAAAGGTTGAGCTAAAAAAATTAAATAGAATAGCTACTAATAATTAACCTAGATATTAAAATTTTGTTTCTAGAACATAGATTTTTTTTATTTTATTAGTTTTATATCTCTCGTCTTGGTCAATCTCTTTATCTAATTTGATCCAAAAATATTAAATTTTAAAAGGGTTTATACTTTCACTATATATTTTTATTATTCAGGCCCATAGATATTAGAACCAATCAGAAATAAGACATTGTAAGGCCATTTCATATCATTATTCCTGTTCATGTAATGAAAACAATGAAATACACAATGTGAAATCCATTTTTTTAACATTGGTCATAAAGAACATGAGAAACTCATTCAAAAGTGTCACTATAAAGGGAGTACTATTTTATATATATTTTTACATCCCTATCTTTCTCTGAAACATGATTTATAAAAACAAATAGAATATGAATTGAAAAGTTGAATGACTTGATTTGAATTAGACCCACCCTAAAAAATTCGTGAATTTTTTCTCTTGTACTCGCTTCTCCAGAAGACATAATCACGTTGAAAAATTATTTTTACTTGTATAAATATATTAAATATAATTCCCATAATAGAAATATATATAAATTGTAATTTTATAATTTATTGGCTTACTTCAATTTGAAATTTTTGAAAATTATTGTTGATATGACTACTTTTATTTATGTCAGATCCTAAAAATTTCATTCAGCAAACAAATTTTTTATTTCCACTCCTTGATTTTATTTCTTATTTTTATATTCCTATTTCCAATATGATTCTAAACAACGTATTTTTATTGTATTATACATATTTCTTGAGTGATACATCTGTCATGTAAACTATTTAGAACGTGAATTGATATCTTTTCCAACCTTTGAAAAAAAATCACTTTTTTAATGATTAAGAAATTTTATTAATGATCCCATTCATCAAATTTATCTTTCTTATCCCGTATAATCCACGGATAACCTTGATAGTATAGATCCTCAATAAAATCCATTATTATCCTTTCCAACCCTTCTTTATTAATTTTTCATGATATTCAATTGAATGAGTGTGGGGGGGGGGGGGGGTTATCCATGGGGGAAATTGGAATTTTTTTCTTGAGAGTAGACTCTAGGGTATTCTCATTGTGTTTTTTGCTATGGTTCATATTTAAATTCATTATATTTTATTCTTATAGCTATCTTGATAAAAAAATTATTAAAAAAGGAAAGAAAAAATTTTGATTGTTTTTTAGGTAGGTTAAAATGATCATTTCCAGACCAATGATCTCAAAATAAAATGTGGTTAGGAGATGTATGGGTGAATTATCAATGGAACAACTAAGGGAAAAAAGAAAAAAAAAATTTATTTGGTAGTTAAAAAATCCCAATTTTCAAACTGATGTTCTCAAAATCATATGTTTTTATGTGTTGGAATTGAGACTAATCCCAATTAAAGATTTCGAAGAAAAAATTAGAATAAAATAAAAATAAGGGAGGCTCATTGTTCATTGGGATTACATCATTCATGATATTTTACTTTAATATCTTTAATGTGTGAGATAACAATAGAATTTGATGATGGGAATTTTTTTCATCATATCTTTTGATTATTTTTTATTTTACATTAGTTTTTACCCACTATTTTTTTCCAAACATGATTAGATCATATGTAAATACCAAGCATTAAACTTATAGATATCAAAACCTAATTTAAGATACATAATAGTATTTTTTGATATTTTTTATAGGTTAAATAACGTGGATTTAACTCTAGTCTATTTTTAGGACTATGTAAATGTGGTACGATATTAACTCTAGTAAAATTGTATCCTTTAGTGGATGGATAAAAATTTATAGTGAGATAAATGATAAGTAGAGTGGGTATTGAAGAAATTTTTAAATATATTTTTGAAAATAATTAATAGCCTAAATTTGAATTTATAAATATATCATGATTTGTGATTTCATTAATGAGTATGTTTTGGGATTTTATAATCTCTAATGAAAAAATGTTTTTATGATGATAATAATTTGAAACTTCCTATGTTTATGTGTGGACTATCTATTTTGGGATTATTATATTTTTCTTGGATAAGAGAAAAGATTTGAGAATGGGGGAAACAAAATTTTATTCATCCAATGTACATCATTAAATCCTCAAGGAAAACAAAAATAGATATTGATATTTTTTTCAAACTACACTGTCAACAAATTCATAAAAAACTAGAAGTAATGGGTCAAACCCACAGAGAGTGGGGAACGCTGGAATGAAACCTCTCGATCGATGGTCAGGTGGTCACAACTTAACTTTTTATATTTAAACTATTTTAATGAAATGAAAAATAATTAATAAATAAATATGTTTGTTTGTGTTTGTGTGAACTAAAAATCTGAAAGACAGAGAAAACATATTTTATGCATTGTTCTTCTAAGAAGATGTCATAACATCACATGAAAAACAATAATACTCATTGGTTGTATAATTATTGAATTTAATTCATACAATAAATATTAATTTCTTACTAATATAACACGAACTCCAAATTCATTATGGAAAATGAATTAAAATAATTGCATGCTTTAGGATTAGATTGAAAAATTATAGGGATAATAAAATCCAATGGCCAGGATATAATTACATTTATTTTGATGGGTTTCATCTGATTCCAAATGATCTTTTTAAGTGGTTTAACAAAAGATATAAATATAATGAGTCGTGAAAATATACTAATTTAATAAAATAATAATACAAGTTAAGAAAAAAAGAACAATGTGTTACGCACCTATTTTGACTGATTTTTATCTCCCCTATAGATTTATCCAATCATTATTGGGTGATCACCATTACTGAAAGAACACAAAACAATAGGAGAGAGAATAGAATAGACATATTGAGAAATAAATAATGGTTGATCAGCAATAATTAAAATACTAAAAAATCATTATTACATCAAATCAAAGGGATGAAAAGCATAAGAAAAACAAAACTATGGTGGTTTAGAACCCTAGAGTAATCGTCTTGATTGTTTAACCTCTTCACCTCAAATAAATATCTATTACATTGTCTACAAACCATATTTATAAGTATAGAAGTATTCTTAGGGGTTCCCCAAGTCATAAATGGAGTTAATGTTCCATTCTGGGTCAACCCCGTGAAGTCCCATTGAGAGATACATCATAAATTTCGTATCTAGTCATGTATTGAATATTTCACAGTGTGAAATATGTTCACACTATGAAATTTGTGAAAATGAATTTTTAGAATTTTATTCATTTACACTATTTATAGAGATTATTGATTATAAAGTATTCATGTCCCAAACATGATTTATGATGTGAATTACTATTTTCATTCCACAAATTCTTCGTTTTATCTTCAATATTCAATTTCATGACTTAGGATCATTTCATAGGCTCCCTACAAAATAAAAATTATTCTACTAATGAAATACATGATCGGTTTGACACTGTTCCAATCATGTATTCATCTTTATTTTCTAGTTTTGTTCCATACTTCTTAACATCCAAAAATGATGTGCTTTTTTCTCCTTGAAATGTCTTGATTTCCTTCATAATATTCTAAATGTTACTCATGTCACAAGAACACAACAAAAAAGGGTCTCCGGAAATCATTACATATTCAATCAATTAATATTAAACTAAAAAAATATGAAAATATATATAATGTTTATAGATATAACATTGGAACACTTCTTTGATTAGATCGATATATCCTGAAACACAAAAAACATTTACAAGTATATGTTATAAAAATAGGTTTGACTCTGACTAATTGAAAATTTGAATTGTCAATTCACATAATGAATTCCTTAAGAGTTCACTTATGAAAAAAAAATATCACCTCAGTTTTTATTTTTGGGAAACCATATTAATGTACTAGAAAATTTTAACATTGTGAACTGCCATAGCTATAAACCTAGTGAAATCATTCATTCTATGAAGAATTTTCCAAGAATATTCTTAAAGTTGATTTACATCATCAAACCATCATTCACAGTGTGAATATTTCCTACAACAAATCTTGTAGCCTATTTTCCTGTTATTCCCCATTTATAATCTCTAAAACATCAAGAAAATTTTCTCATAACTCCAATCATAAAAGAAAAAACATTAAAAAATGGTATACCTCAAACTGGTGATGTAACAATGCAGCTATTGAACAACGTGATCAGCTTGTAATGCATAGCCTAATAAGAAACATTCTATAATCGGACTAAAAACATGTTATATATACGTAAGGTGTTTATAAAATGTATACTAAGTAGGATCCCATTTGAAGCTTGAAAGGAAAAAGATAATGGAAGCTCACTAAGTACTAGTGAACAAAAAGGGAATATAACTCATCATCAAATCTAGTATATTGTTTTATCATCATCACCAGGGATTTCTCACCAAATATCAAAAAACAAGATATCATATAATATCTAACAAAATATCAAATGTAGTTACCCCTGCAGAACTTCCCCACCAATTTTCTCCTCCTCCCTAATATCACAATTCAAGATCTATCTCACTCTAAATATAATCCCTTATGAAGGAACCATTGAAATTGTAACATATCATGCACCGTGTGCATAACATCATCTATTTATCAATATCAACATCCATATTAATTTTTTGTAACCGATTGGATTTCAATATCCACCAAATCACATACATTTTGTATAATAATCTAGGCCATAAAATTTCATAAATTTCATGCCTATAAAAATCATTATTATACTATATCAGAATATACTTGTCTGTGAAATAACAACATTCAATCATGGCCCTCTACACACACACACACACATATGTATATATATATATATATATGTATATATATTGTATAGATAACCATCATGCATAACATCACATAAATATACTAGGATAAGAGAGTAAGGAAAGGGGGTACATTGTCATTCATTCCCCCTTAACCTAGATATTAACAAAACACTCTCTATAGTTCACTAGTGTTAGTATCACTACAAAAATGGATGGGTTAGTGTATGAAAATACTATAACAAAAGGACATACATATATCTCACTACAACAATATGGGAAAGAACCAAACCATCAACTCACCTGTAGAAATATTCTCTTGGAAACAAAAAATCACATATTAAGGACACAATATCTTAAAATATACACAAGTTTTTAAAGTCCTTCATTTAATTATTTTCATTAAAAAATTTATAATTACTTTAGTTATAAATATATTTCAACTACCTCTCACAGAGTCCTATTTTTCTTTATTATATTAATATAAAAAATTATTCTTATGAATGCTAAATGATTAATCAAATTGGTATTAAACTATTTTATGATTTATTAAATAATAGAACAATCATTGTAAAATAAAAAAAATTAAAAATCATGACACTAGATCTATAAATCATGATAGAAGATACAGTAGAGTAAAGGATAACTAAAATACCAAGACATATGCTTATAACTAAATAATTAGATTGGATCTGGGTGTTATTTGTTGTAAATAACCATTATAATCTATGAATATACTATTCATGACTTGAGTTTTTTTATAAATCATATGTCTATTTCAACACATTATACAACATGAATATTAATCACAAGTGAAACACTTAGATAAAACATAAGACAAACATATCAAAATGAAATTAATAGAATATGAACTTTTAACCACGTATTGAGGACCTAGAGAGACTTTTTCCCACTTACTAAAACAATTATGAAACCCTGAGGATACATATAATCTATATAAAGAGAGGACATATGGTGTTGAAATGATCAACAAGATATAGATATATATGGACAAGAAAACCATTCTCTTTTATTGTTTTCTTTTCCGTATTCTATTTCCTATCAATTTATGAGATGTATTCCCTCTCTCAAATCAACTATAATTCACCATCCATGGATGGGTAGCTTCTTTGAGTGATTCAGAATATTTTAGACTATAACTAAGTGATCTTTTTCTTGTTTGTAACAAAATGAATAAAACCCTTTCAATATTATACCAAATGGTTTCAATTATAAATTTCATTTTTAATACCAAATTAATTTATGTTAGGGTTTTATTATATTAATTTTAGTTGTATTGGTTGATGATTCAAGCATCCCTAAATCTAAAAACCATATATTTATTATAGAAACAATCCATGATGGGTGTTGAGTGTTCGGTGATCTCCAACATATGATTAGAAATGTGGCAGGAATTATTCACTATAAGGTAATAAAAATAACCAATACTAAAATTACCAAATTTAAAAATATATTACACAATGATGATACAGGAACAAGAATGTGGATAGATCGATTGAAACATTGATTAGGTATATCCTCACAATCATTATATGTACATGGGAGAAAGATAATTAAATAGTGTATTATCTCTTTTACCAACCAAAAGATAATGAATTATAAGAAAATTAGAATTAATGATAGAATAGAATTACATGCTGAAAACCTATTCTGTTCACCACATTCCCAATTATTTCAAAATAAATCAGATTAAAATCCTCCCTAGATTCTCAAATTCGCATACCAATTCAGAAAAATCTTTTTTTCCTAAAAAAACTAAAAATTAAAACCTCTTGTGTGGACACTCCTATTCGGATTGATACCTAAGTTAAAAAATATATTATAAATGGTAATTGAAAACATTACATTCCTATGATATGAATTATTCAAAATTTTCATCATTACTATAGAGGAAGTTCCAATTAACATCTAAAAATATTAAAACTAAATGGAACATCATTTAGTTAAAAAAAATTAAACTTCAATCCAGGAATTGAAAGAACACTAATTCACATGAGTAATATATGTCTTCAAATAGAATTTTTTGAAATAATCCTTTCTTTTTCATGTATCACTCCTAGTTTTCGTTTTGAACATAATATTATTATAGGAAATCTAAACACCAATTTGTGTGATCTCTACATACCATAGTTTTCAAATCAATAGATCCAACTTATTGCACCTTATTTATAGAATTATTTCATGTAGGGAACTAACATGATTCAAATTATTACTAAATTTCAATCTCTTGTAAAAGAATACCAAAATGGAAATATTAATGAATTCAGACATGTATGCTCCACTTTCAGACCCTTAAGAGTCATGGAAGAATAAGTAATTCAGAGGGAATTCCCTTTATCACATGAAGGAATTTTTACACATTATAAAACCATGTGGGTAAATGATTGGTAATATCTCTAAATATGTTTCATTGAAATATTTTTTCTATAATCCATAAGAATAGTTATCAACAAGAAGATCTACTATATTTGTCATCAAAATAGGAAGACACATTATGTGTACGTGGAGTGATTCAAGAATATGTGCCCCAGATACCTATATCAATGAATGGAGGAACATCACTACCTTGTTTTCGTCAACCAAGGACTACTCGATAATCACCTAAATTTACTTGATGCATCATCTGGATGTGTTTTTATTTAAAATTCTCATCCAAATTCCATATAAATGATTGATGATATTGTGTAGAACTCAATGAAATTTGGTACTAGGGGTATGATCACGAAATGATTCTAAGTGGTAAGGTATAATGAATCCCCATAACCCATATTTAATGAAATAATTTAAGAAATGAACAATGTTCTAAGACAAATGGTTTTGACACAATAAATTGCACAATAGTTATTACACCAAGTATTTGATTTATTCACCTCTATTAATCATTACACGAACCCATGTTCTGAAGTTCAGGAGGAAAAATGTTTTTTGGAATACATTCAGCCATAAAAATTCCAACAAAATCATCTATGAAAAACCTATATCAACCAAGATAAAACTAAAATAAAATGAATTTGTACTATCAACACTAATACACACCATATCCTCATTTCTATAACCATAAATATCATAACTCGACTCCCTTTAAAAAACCCTTTCACCCACCACCTTTTTGATATAATACTTTTGAGCATCCATCAACCAGTGCACTATCAACCTGGAAATTGAAATTACAGTTTGATGTTGAGGAAATGAAATACATATTTACAAGTATTTCCAACTCATTTAGAACCTTGAGGGACTTCATAACCAAGAATCCTACTAGGATATCATCCCATAAAATTCCAAACATCTTTTAGAATATAATCATAATTATTACATGAAGTTGTAAAGATATACTACTCATGAAAAAATAATGGATTAAAATATGAGAATATTTATTAACTTCAACCCATCCATGATAGTAAAAAATAAAAAATAAAGTATTCGTAAAAAAGTACATCCCTAAATTTCATAACATTAGAAATAAATGGAAAATAAAAATACGTGGTCGCATTTTCCTTCTAAGTTCTTTGAGTAAAAGAAAGTGGGATAATATTTACCCCAAAAATAGATTCATGAATCTTTTAAAAGGTTGAAATTAATATCCCAGTATATGAAGAAGTCATAAATATCCATAAATATGTATATTTTCCCAAAGTATTTTCCATGAAGAGAATAATACTATATGTAAATAATAGAATCATCTTAGGGATTATGTTTTATTCACTAATCACACTTCCAATAACACAAAACATTTACGTACTATCACAATTCTCTATTTATTGCACTATGATCTCTATAAATGCTACTATTTCATTTTGTGTTCTACGTTATTCACCAAATGTTATTCCACATATGTTGTTTACATCCATGGAGATAAGATAACTAAATCCTACTCAATTGGTGGAATATTTACATAATAGATCCACTATTTTTTCTACCGGAGTTTTATAAGATGTACTCATAAGAGTAAGGGGACCGATTTTTGTAGTGTAATTTTACTTCTTTTTCCTCTAAGAAGATAGTATACCAGGCCACTCTTCTATCATTCCTAGGAGAATGTTCCTAGTGCCATAAATAAAATAATCAATTTCATTTAAGAAACACATAAAATTTAACTGAGCCATAGCCTAGTACACATCATCATTTTTTAGGAAATGAAACATCCTTCATGTAGTCACTCACATTATGAAATATCACATAAAGAATATACATATCTAATTTATGATTCGAGTATGCTTTATGAATTCTTATAATTATGATTTAATTTTTTTAATTGAAAATAATAATACAATAAATCATTAGAATCATTATTTCATGTCATATAGAGTGGTTGATAATTTTTTATGATTTTCTAAAATTCATTGACATAATACAAGAGATAAAATCCTTAGTCTTAGGGAAACTATACTCAATATAAACACCTTTACAACCCCCAAGTCTAATGTTACAACCACTTCAATGTGATTTCCAATTTGTCTAGCTTATATAAGGAGAAACACTACTAGTATTCATTCTAATAATCTATCTAAGACCCAATAAAAACAATGAATAACCTTCTTCAAATAAATATACAAGACATGTGATATATTCTATGAGATATCCCAAGGATTTACCCCAATGTATGAATAATATAATACTTTTATATGGGGATTCATGAATCGTTAGTCAACCCAATAGAAGAACCAATTATTTCATCAAGTCAATTGATAGGAATGATATAGAAAAACTAGCTGGTGTCGAAATTATTTACACAATATCTGATTCCAAGTGGTTTATCCCAATTCTTTTGTTATCTAACAAAAATTTTATAGTTGTTGTAAATAATGAGAAAAATAAACTGATCAGCATAACAGTGAAAAAATTGGGAAATTGTGAATAGATTATAGAAAGAAGAATCATGTTACCCAAATGATCACTTAATCATTACATTAAATAATTATATACATGAAATGTTTTCAAGAAAAACACAATATTTCTTTCTATATGGTTTATCAATATACTTCAATATATCAATTTCACTAGAAGGCTAAGAGAATGTTACCACCATTTATTATATTGAAACCTTCACCTATAATAATATTTTTTTGGGATATGAAATTCTTTAGTTACATTTAAATAATATACAGTTATTATTTTCTTAGATCATGTTGATGACTACTTGTAGGTAATTTTTCATGATTTTACAATGTTTTATTATTACCCACTTAATTATTAACTCCCCTGAGAAAACATTAAATCATAGAAGTGAAGTACTGTGGTATACATACATTGTCAATAATTTAGTATAATTTCATATACTATCTCATTTAAAATCTCAAAAGTATCATAAACATCAGTCGGTCCTTTTATTTTATATTTGGGGAGACCCATTCCACTCAAAGATATGCACCGATTGGTAATTTTAAATATGTTTACATAAAGGTGAAATTTAATTAGTTTTTAAATTCTTCCGTAAATTATCATATGGAGTCCAATTTGGATCCCAAATGATATCCAAGAATTACTAATTATCTATGATTTATTAGTTCACCTTTTATTAATATGTACATTATATTTGTGAAAAAATTGAAAATGGTATTTTTCAAGAAACATCGCAAAAATACATGAATTTCACTAAAACCCAATTAGCTTCATTAAATTTTCATAACTGTGGTGTATAAAAATCATGAGAGAATTCCTAGTTTCTTTTTTCAAATATAATATTCTAATAAATGTATAATATATTTCAAAATGGGTGGAATAAAAAACAATGAGTGCTGATGATGCTATAATTCCCAATAAAAATGTCAAGAATAACATATTCTATGGGTTTAGAAAAACATGATCTATCATGAGCGGCAAATAAAACCACTTATGTGACTGAAAATTAGAGTATTTACTGAAATGGTATGGAGTCTTCCATAGAGAATAAACCACATATCATTCATATAAAAATAACCAATTAAAATTTTCGTGGAAAAAATCAAGGGAATTTTTGAAAATATAATAAATCCCAAAAAGAATTATTACAGATGAAATTTGGAAGAAATCATATGTTTTAATAGGGACACCTATAAGACCCCCATGGTAGTGGTCCCCAATAGATTTATTTATTGGAAGGGATGCCACATCCCTATGGAATTGGAACACAAAGAATACTGGGTTCTGTTAAAGGTGAAAATGTACCTAAATATAGCTAATAAAGAGATAATATTATAGCTAAATAATATAGAGTAAATAAAAAGAGATGCTTCTAAAAATTAAATGATTTAAAATAAAATGACAAGTATATACCATGAAATGTTTACTCTACCAAGAAACTTCAATCCAAGAGATCAATTGATGTTATATAACTCTATACTCAAGCATATTACAGGTAAACCTAATTCAAGATTTGTGCCTTTTACTATTAATCATGTATTTAGTTTAGGTGTTTTGGAAATTACAATAGAATGAGGAGGAAACCCATTAAAAATAAATAGGATGAGGCTCAAGAAGTAACATGGAATGACTACTCGATAAATCATAGAAGATGTTACACTCATTCACCATAATTTTCAATTAATACCCCTTAGTTGTACATTAGGTTAACTTTTAATTAAATTAAGTAACTCTATTTTAAATATACGTAGATGAATAATCAATTTAAATGAATTTCGGATAGTTAATAAATTAACTCTAGGGGTATGAATATTGTATCCTATGATTTCTTTCAAAAAAATAGTTTTTCTGGATAATGCCAATAAAAAATCGCTTCGGGGAGGAAACACAATTTTTTCACCTTAGGCCACTCTACATATGATTCCTCACTAAGAATAATTGAATAGGCCTATAATATACTTTATTTTATTTTTATTTTGATGGTACATAATGATATTGATGGGTGGATGGAAAATAAATTGGTAACAATGAGAAAAAATCATGAAATGAATCCTGAATAAAAATTTAGAAATTCGAACTCATGCTATTTGAATGATAATTAATGATGTGAAATGATAAAGAAAAAATCATGGAAATGAGTATTCATTTTGTGAAAATTTTACACATCATAAAGATGATTTATAACTAAAATGAATAAACAGGGCTTGTGCAACCCATCTGAGGCATCATTGATAAAGGAAATATTGATTAAAATTTAATATATTTTAAATTGAATTGATTTTTTTTAATGTCTAGTTTTTATCTTTAAAATAAAAAACTTTACCCACATTTGTAGTTTTTTCTTTACATGAATAATCTTGGATGATTTAATTTTTAAGGAATAAAATGATGTCATGTTTTAGTTTTTTAATTCAACGATATTGGTATCTTCAAATTTTGATTTAATTAATCATATTGATTTATAGATTTTGAAATAATTACATAGTATTTCATAGAATTATTTGGATTCGGAAAATGAAATTACCATGCCATTTTTACAATTATGATTAATGAAATTTATGTGCATTGATTTTTTATTTTCATTTCAGGCCATGATTGATTATCCCAAATTATATTTTCCATCACAAAGATTATTTCCATACCATGTACTTTCTATTTATTCTTGAGGATATTTTTTAAGTGATCTTGGGTAATCACACATTTTAGAACATTCCTTAGAACTTATCAAAGCTATGTGTAACACCCCAAGATTCAAAAAGATTAAAATTGTGCTCAATAGTGTAAATGAATCAAAAAACTCAGCTAATATAAGAATTTAATACCCTGATACACTACGATATATATTTTTAAAATAAATATAGTATCCTCAATATCTTTCCATACACGTTTCCCTAAGATTTTTATTTTTATAGTATATACAAAGAAAAACATAGAGCTTAATTGACCCATGATATATAGAACTATATTAAAAAAGAAATTAATTTGGAATATATGAATTTTTTTACTAATTTATAAATTATATATGAATATATTTTCATCAAACAGTCAGTCAATTTTATGTAAAGAAAACTTTTTCATAAAAATTATGTTTTCTCCAAAAATGTTTTTTTATTTTCATGGAAAAAATTAAAATTAATTTTTCAAAATTATTAAAATTTATTTGATAAAATTAATGTTATTTTAGAAATCATAATATCAAAATTTATTTGGGGTGAAATTCTAGTATTCATGAAAAACATTGATTTTTTGTGAATAGTGAAATATAGATTTTTTTTAATATGATATTTATTTTCAACAAATAAATTATATTAAATGTAAATTTATTTTTTGAATAAATTTTATATTAAAATAGTATTATTTAGATATATTTTATCAACATAATTACATTTTAATCATCATTATAATTTTATTTTATTATATGTTATTATTGGTTTCAAAAAATTATTTTTTTAATAGAATTTTAATGTTCACAATATTTCTCTAATTTAATTAATCAACATAGTGAATAATGAGGAATGTTTTAAATTACATTTATATAATATATTTCAATAAATTGTAATTTATTTTTATACAATTATTATTATAAGATATTATGTTAATATAAAATCATCTTGTTCTTCAAAAATATAATTCTTGAAAACCCTCTTTTTAATCATGTTTTCAATTTTAAATTTTCAATTATTCACTTTTATTTATTTTATGCCAAATAATAATAATTTTTCTCATTAAAATTTTAATATAATATTAAGGTTAATTATAACTAATAGTTATAATATTTTATTCCGAATAAAAACTAAATTTCAATTTAATTTATTTATAATATTTATTTATATTTTAAATTTGGTTCTAAAGTAATTTTATTTAAATTATACATACAATAATACAATTTATATTATTATAATAATTTTCATATTGGTATTAGATATAAAAATATTGAATTCTTTTTCACATTTTGATATTAAAACAGATTTTCAAATCAACTCTATGGGATTATTTTTAAATTAATATTTTCTAATTATGTGATTTAAATTTCAAAAAATAGAATAAATAATTGGAATAATAATAATATATATAATCTAATAATATCAACTACATTTTTGATAAAATTTAATAGTATGTGTAGTCAATATTAATTATCATGATTAATGTAAAAATTAATCTAATGTGGGTTAAATTAAAATGACATGTGAATCAAGGACCTATAAACTTGTTTAAAATCTATTTAATTGAAGAATTTATACTAATACACATATATGGTTAAATTATGGTCCAATTCTAGACATTTTTTAAAATAAAAAAATGTTCTAGAAAATATTTCTTCTATAAAATAATATGTGTGTCCTCTCCCCCATAGAGAAGGTTACACACACCCATCTCTTCTTCATGACTTAAACCCTCTTGGGTTTAGAAAATTCCCACTCAAATAACATCTCAGTTTTATTCCCATCACCCTAAAAACCTTATTATTGTATATCAATATATCCTAGTAAGGATTTTGTGAAAAAAATAAGAAGGATACCTGAAGAATTGGTAATGTTCTTCAATGAGTGTCGTTATTTGATTTCTTTCTCCATATCATTAAATTATTATTAAACCATGATGATATATAAAAAATATTTATCTCAAATGAACTTGTATTTTTTTTTATAAAAATTTCGTGACCAAATCCATCTCCACATCCATCAAATGGATTGGGAAATCATTGTTCATGTGGACGAAAGTGGACCACCTTCTGAACTGACGTCACTCTTTCTCCAATTACCACAATTCATGGTTGAGTCAGATAATTGATATAACATATATATAATATTTATAACATATTTATAAAAATTAATTTATTATATCATATAAATATTTTAACATCCCATTCAGTATAAGATAGTATAACATTGTTTCAGTGTATGGCGAGCAACAGCCTCATGAAGTAGTGTGATTCATTTTTTTAGCATCCATTCACATGGAAGCATATCACAAAAAATTTAATGATTATATTTGAAATATATGAAATATGTAAAATATTAAATAATTATTTATTCTTATAAAATGTTAATATATATTTTTATTTTTTCCACTAACAAGATGGTAACATCACTTGTGTAATTGTGGACTAACGCCTTCATGAAGCGATTTGACTATATTTTCATAACCGCAACTCAATGATGATATATATAAGTATATATTACGATATAATATTTAAAAAATAATTTAATGATCATTAAATAAATATAACATAATACTCAACTTTTTCCATAATGATCATTGAAAAATAGAAATGTTATTCAGGAGTATGTACGACCAACCATCTCGGTGATCGTAACGTACTTCACTATTCATAACCATATATCATGATTGGTTTTATAATTATAATTTATGTATAAATAAGATAATTATTTAATTATTACTATTATATAGATTCAATAATTGTATTATATACACAATAACCTAGACTTTTATAAAAATGAATGAATGAGAAAACAAGGCGATTAATAATGGAAACAACAAAAATAATGAAAGATTATTAAAGAACTTGTGGAAAGATATAATCAAATGATATTATATGATATTATAAATATTTATATGGATATTTAATTTGTTAATAACCTGTTTAGAACCACTATAAATTAGTATAATAACTGTTGATATAAAAGGAATTACGTACAATTATATTTTTGTCTCACTTATTACTTTTGTGTGACACATGCCACATTCACCACCTAATAATTTTATATGGTTTGTACAATTCCCATGAATTTATATTTTTATTAGGATAATGAAATATATTTGGTTTTCAATTTCTATTTTATGATCAATATTTCATTGGTTTTATGCTACAAATGTTACCAAATAAGTATGGGATTTTTGCGTCAATTTTCCTTTTTTAGGACATATGTTATGTTATAAACCTAAATTTTATTTAAAGGTGTATATACATCCAATTTTAATGTAATATATTGAATTTTTATATCCTTGTAATATTTTATGATTCATTTAATATTATTTTTTTAGGAGGCTTAGGGTTCAATGTTACCAAAGTGGTAAATATTTCACAGTACAATCTCATTGTATATTGGGATTGTTTATGATTAGGTTTTTGATGATAAAGTATTATGATTAATATAGAAATACATTCAATAATTTTATTATAAAAAGTTAATTCATGATATTTTATGTAATATTACTATATTTTAGCACGTTGGCATATAATAAAATTGATTTGATATTTTTAAGGAAATCCGACTTTATTCCTCTATTTAGTCGGAAATTTTTTTTTCTTCCAACAATATGTTATGTGAAAGTGTTTTCAAAATGGTTTTTAATCAATTCTAAAAAATTTATTGAATGAATTTTTACTCTTTTTTTATTATTTATAAATTTATTTAAAATGAAACTTTATTCCACTTTCAAAATTAATGCCTATTTAAATTTTACCAAAATTGTAAAAGGAACCATAATTGAAATTTGTACGGAAAGAACAAACATTTCTAGTATCATGGAAATTATATTATTTTAAGTATTATTTTTATTTTAAATGTTTTTTTAAAAATTAAAGGACATTTAATTTTTTTAATGTATCCTTTAAATATGAATGTTTATTTTCCCCAAGGATTATTTAAAATTTTTTAAAGATTCATTTATATTTTTCCTAGGTATATTTTAAATGAAAATCAATTTTTAATGAGGATATATTTTAATTATACCATTATCAATCATTATAAGGATGGATTAAGATTTTTTCAACGATATTTTTTTGGAACTTATTTCATTTCCATAGTGTAATCATGTTTCAAATAGATAGTTATGGAACCCATTTGAATTCCATGGGATAATCATGTTACAAATAGATTGACTTATAACCCATTTCTTTTCCATGGGTTAATTAGGTTAAAGAATAATAATGATTATTTCATTTTTTTTATGATGAAATATCTATTTACATTATTCATTTTATAGTTCATGGAAATTATATATGATCGGTGCGTCGAGGTAGCAATGGGTGACCCCATTATAACTTATCTAGTAGGTGTGCCACGATAGTGCTCTAATGAATTTTGTAATGATTATGTTCACTATGGAATTATTTTGGTAGTTGGTTGTTTGTTTATTCAAGTTATATTGGTTTTATAATGGTTCTCTAAGTGTTTTATGAAGAGGATGTTTACCAACCTGTTTTATTTTTGCTACATAAGGGTTTATAATTTTTTATTTTATCACGATTAATATTACATGGCTCGTGATTATTGATACTTATAAAACATTCATTTTTATTGAATTATGAAATTATTAATTATTTATGATGTAGGTCTTGATGGGTATGTGTTATTTAATTATTTTAACAAAAATAATGATTATTTATTTATACTGTTATTCTCTTTTTTTACTCACAGATGTCATTCCGGGGTTAATGGTTATATTTACCCATACTTGGAATTTTTATCACAGTTTTTATGTTTTCATTTCCCATGTTATCAATCATAATGTTGAACTATATGTGCCTATAATGGTATCATATGGTTGATGTTGATGACATAATACATAATATGAAAACCTATGACAAGTGGGAAATATATTCTTTTCAGTTCACAGTAATTGATAATTTAAGATTTTTTTTAGCTCTATAAACATTTGACCTATATGATCCTTCAGAATATTCGTGATATAATATATCATTTTAATATTGAATGTTTTTGTGGTTAACATTGGGTCACCTCCATCGATATCAAAGCTAGTAATTTATTTTCATTTTGGATTTTGGTGTCGAATCTTGGAATGCAGTTTAAAAGAAATTATAATTGTTGTGAGAGGTCGGTTTAGAGATTTTTTGATATTATGATGTTTTCATGGAAAGTTATCTTAGGAGTTATGGATTTCATATTTAGTACGTATTATTAAGAATGATCAAATGTTCATTGTGTTACATACCCTCTTTTATAATTAATGTTATGATATCTTGATGTGATATATGAAACAATATGAGACTTTTTATTATGATAAATTGTATCTAAATATTTTTTCAACGTGAAGTATTTATTAATATTTTGTGCAAATAATATTTTAGGTATTGATAAATTTTAGGTATTATATGATCATTGATATTGAGTTAATTATGTGAACATAAGTTATATCATTTTGATAACCACGATATTGAAATGTGATATTGTGACTACGTGATTAATGGTATTACAAAAAACTAAATATCAGGATATTTTTTGGATTTGGATTTGAAATATATGTGAAAAAATTTGATGTTAAAACACCCTTTAATAATGAGGTTGTTTAAGAATTATTTAGTTTCTAATTTGTATATTATTTTTAAATTTTTAGGATCACTGTATCATATGACTTTCTAACAATTTTTTGAATTATCTTACTATGTGATAACCATTTTTTTTTGTTAATGTCTACCAAATATTGGAATAACATCTAATACAGTTTAGGGTTATGTGGTATTTAAAAGATGAATGTAGTTCTCCATACAGGAATAATAAATCTTAAATAAAAAAATTTTCTAGAAAAGAAGATATTTTGGTGGAAGTTGACAAAAGGACAGAATTCTACTAATTAAGTATGTATATTTCCTTATACTCATAGTATTTATAGAAAATATTTATTCAACTATATGAAATGTATCTCGAAACAGAAAAGGATATCCTGTTAAATTCATATCCAATTATTTATATTGTGTTATAGATCATCACAGATGTATGGTTTTGAGTCCCATAATATTACACAGATCATTCACTTTCTTGGGATCAGTGACCTCAATCAAATGTCTACAATTATTTACTATTTTATTTCATTCTCACCAATGTTCTCCCGTTTGGAAACCAAATTATTTGTTATTATATATCACCTTTTTACTTAATATTCTCTATTATTAAGAGTATGATTTGATAATAATTTTTATTTTGTGTGTTCACAACAAAAGTATTTTTAAATTCACTCCTATGATTAGCGAGATAATGTTTCAATTATGATGATGAAATTTAGTAAATGGGGAGAGGATATAAAAACACATTATTCTAAAGTAATTAAATTATATTAGTTTACATAAACAAAAAAATATTTTTAATGAGAATTTAACACTCAGACAATTTGTAATATATTTTAGTTTAAATAAATATAATCAATTTAATATATTACAATACAAGTAACCCCAATATTTTTATGTTTGGTAGCATATTCAACATGCCACACCATCCTCATGGGACCCATTAGATAGATGATTATTATAACCAAGATGTTAAATTGGTATGACTAAAAATAATTAAGTAATTTATGAAATAAATATGTATATATGTTTAGAAAATAATCAATGAATTTTTAGTAATTAAAATTTATTCTTTAAAAATAGTGTTTTATATAATTGATTTTTATTTCTTTTCTTGATAAAAATATTATAAACAATTTTTATTCCATTTAAAAATTGTTTCTAATAAATTAAATGTAATTTTTATCATAGAATATCAAAAAAGTTTGGTAATACATTGGGTTAATCATAAAATATTTACATTTCAGTTAATAGTGAAAAATTATGATTCTTATAAAATATCATTTATTTTAAATAAATAATTTTTATTTGAAATTAAAATTATGTTTTAATTTTATTTAAAGTAACATATATATTATTACGTTATATATAATAAATTTATTTAAATTTTAATCTACATTATAATTTTTTTAGTATTATTTGGTTTTTGGATTTAAAAATATTAATTTCCCAAAGACTGGTTTAATGTACATAATTCTTCTCTTTTTGAATTAATTAAAATAATTACTAATGAAAAATGTTTTGAATTAAATATATATATCATATGTAAATTAGTTTTAAATATTTTTTTGTAAAAATTAGTATTGAAATTAGAAGGCCCCAGCCTTAAACCTTACTTAATCTTGAGTTATTACAAGATTACACATTGAGGATCTTTTCAGGATTAGTGTTTTAGAGAATTATATCATAAAACATTCCTTAAATTCCACATTTAAACAAAGTGGTTACATAAAAGATAGTATTAATTTTTTCCCATCAACAGAAACATATTTAAAAATAAATCATGGATTCTTTATTGACACTTCCTTGACACTATCATCATATCATTTACCTTTCCCTTGACCTGTGAAAAACATTTCAAAAAAACATGGGATGAGAATAAAAATCTCATTAATGGTTATAAAAATATAGAAATGAAACATGAGTTCATACATACATAAGAATGAAATCATACTTTACCCATAAAACATAGGCACTTTAACATACCTCATCAAATCATGAATAAATCATAGAAATCATAAGACATAAAAGGTAACTTGAGGCATTCATAACATTATTACATAGGGAGTAACCCTCTTGGTTACGTTTGAAATACCCACCATAGTATATTCCCTAAATCTCTTCGGAGAAACCTTAATGTTTCACTCCTTCGCGTTACCCAATGCATTGGAGAGCTATATCAGGCTCACCCGCCCTTAGTATATCTGTCACAACCCCCTCCCCAAAAAGTGTACTCCTCCTGGGCCAGCAATGTGAAAAGGGAGATAATGACCCCCGAGTCCCGCCTCCAGTAGGCCCCGGGTTGGCCACTAGCACCAAGGGTATAATAACATACAAATGGGAGGCATTACCCTCTAAGAGAACACATGGAGAAGAGAGAGATAGAATAGACTCCAATCAACTCCAACTCAGAACTGAGATATAAAAGGAAACCAAGTACATATATGAAATGTCATGCAAAAGAACCACAACTGAAAGGGGAAACTAAAAGTACCCAAAAGAAAGTAAAACGACAGCGACCACAAGCCCGAACAGCTCCTCCTCCAACCGCAAGCTAGTAGTAACCAGCTTGATCTCCAACCTGCTCCAAGTGACCTGAAAAACAGTTTATCTATACATAGGGTGAGTATAACAGTATACTCAGTAGGATCCTCCCCAAGCCTCTCGTGAAAAATTAAAGAAAGCATGTTAAAGCCCAGTGAACAACAAGTGAAACTAACTCGTCACCTAAACAGGTATACTATGTTCCCAACCTCACCATGGCTACTCTCACCAAGTAACGCATAAAAGAATATAGCATATAGTATAGAATATCAAGGGTACCCCGCTACTACTTCCCCACTGGTTTTCCGCATTTCCCCAACGACATATGTCCTGTGCATCTCTCTCCAAAGGCTTGCCCGCAGACACCTGGACTAAGCTCCACAACGTCCTCACAACCAAAAGTAACCAGGTAGTCTCCGGGAGCCACCACAGCTCGCATAACGTGTATCATACGTCGGCTATAATACCTCAATCTATTATAGCCCATACTCCGAGTAAGGATCCTCAAGCCATCATAGCCTATACACGTTACACCTATAATAGTCCGTAGGATACTATATCCAGAATATATGTGTGTGAATAACCACAAGCCATTACATCCCTCTACACACATATATGGGGTAACTAACCGCTGTGCCTCATGGCACAAGTATTTACCAAGAGAAGAGAGCGGAGCCAAAGGGGGTAGTCATCCATTCAACCTCCCATCAATATGTTGGGGAAAACACCCCCCCCCAGGGCTCAGAATACCCGGGGTGTCAGTTGCCCTTACCGACAGGGTGGAGTAGCATATAGAAACACAAAAATTACAGAATATATAAGTAACTCACATCCACACTATGGGAATTACCTAGTCTTAGATACAACTGAAGCTAACGTCTCTCAGACTTCAGGCTTCTACTTCTAAGACTGGGTATCCTATAAGCACACAAACATTTGAAGAGATTTATTAGATTACTTCGTTCTCATTTTATCAGTTCCATTGTACATTAATTAATTCTTTAAACATTAATTAAGAATGAAAAATTCCACATTAAACTTGATTGGCATCACATTCAGAAACAACTGCTTTTTTTTAAGATTCACATCACCTTTAAATTCCAGCATCTCCATCCCCCTGGATTTTCACCATTTAATCAAACATTCATTACAGAATTACTTTCACACATTCCCAGGAATTCTAGAAAAGCATCCTATACTACTAAACACAAAGGAGGCTCAACAAGGTGAGTAGATATACTACCCGTCGAGTCTTTTCCGCCTATAGAAAGAGCATAGACCCATCCTCCATCGAGAGGATAAACACAGAAAGCATGTTGCATACCCCGCGTGTCTTCGCCTCCTTCGGAAAGAGGGTAAGCAAGACCAGCTGCCTTGAGCAGTGGGGAAAAGTAAAGCAGATAAACAACCAAACCAAACCACCAACATCAAACCATCACGTTCATCTTATACCATCACCCTTGGTGTCCTCCCCGACACCCATATGCATAAACCGATGCATCTCGCCACACTAGGCGTCATCCGCTGCCATAACCACAAGTCCTCCATGCCTCCACATATCACAACAGCCATCCAGGCTCACATCACAGCACAAGCAGCAGGAAAACAAACATCACATCATGGGCTCTTGACCCTTTAACAATCAAGAGGGTAACTCAGAACCCTTTTTGAAATTTCCACATAATTTGTTCTCTAATCCATATTGAATTACCAGATTTTTTATTCGTAGGTTCCAATCATGGATACCTAATCAATAAGCTATCACAATTAAATAACCATGCTTACTTCCCTAATTTGATTATCCTCAAATTAGAACCACTACAACAACGGCAATAACCAGATTAATTTACATGCCTCTTTAACTTTAGCCAATTAATTCCAGATTTACGTTCATTATCAATTTCCATCATGAACGAGCAACTAATTAAAGAAAAACATAGATATCACTCTATCTAGGAAAACATGAGGCAAACCGTTATCACGGCATAAAGCAACAATATGCGATCAACCAATTCTTTTAATCTGGTTCAAGTATTTAATTAGGTCAATTTCATTGTGATCCAAAGGTATAAATCATGCTAATTCTACGATTGCACATATACAATTAAAGAATCCATGAATCCCCTACCTCAAACAGTTCCTTACGTTTTTTATCCACACAACAGGTCACGATCCTCCCCTCGCAACAACTGCATCCACTGGAGGATGCTGCGGTACGACAGTACCAACCAACCCCAAGAAAACCCATTAGAATCTTGGAAATTACATGGTATAATTGTGGAAAGGAGGTTAGGAGAAGATGAACCCCAAAAGAACGACGATACAACATACCTTATATCGAAGACTGATCGACACGGCTTGGTTGCATCAAAACAAAGCGGAACCAATCCTAGGAGTAAAGATTGATTGTGCAACTCCTATAGAATGGATTGAAAGGTTCTAGTGCCTCCTAGTTGAGAACAAAGGGAAAGAACAAGGGAGAATGATATCTCGTCCCTTTTTGAAGATTAAATGGGGCAACGGTTTAAGATCTGGTTAATTCTCCATTAAGAACGGATCGCATTAACCCACGCGGTTTGACCAAGTAAAACATTCCAAGCTTTAGGAATAATTAATAAAGGATTTATGGAATTTTAAACGGCCTTAAGAACCCTTAAAAATAAGGCTTTAAATGTATTTTACGTCAAATGAAACGTCGAAAGGGGCAAAACTGTAGGAGTCTGGAAACACTATTCACCCACTGTTACTGTACATGAAACTGATCTGTGAAACTGATCAGTGAAACCGATCTTTGACACTGATCTGTGAAACCGATCTATGAAACCGATCTCTGAAACCGATCTGTCACACCGATCTGTGAAACCGATCTGTCACACCGATCTGTGAAACTGATCTGTCAGACCAATCTGTGAAACTGATCTGTCACACCGATCTGTGAAACCGATCTGTCACACCGATCTGTGAAACCGATCTGTCAGACCGATCTTTGAAACCGATCTGTCACACCGATATGTGAAACCGATCTGTCACACCGATCTGTGAAACCGATCTGTCACACCGATCTGTGAAACCGATCTGTCACACCGATCTGTTAAACCGATCTGTCAAACAGATCTGTGAAACCGATCTGTCAAACCGATCTGTGAAACCGATCTGTCAAACCGATCTGTGAAACCGATCTGTCACACCGATCTGTGAAACCGATCTGTCAGACCGAACATTGAAACCAATCTTTCACACCGATCTGTGAAACGAGTCTGTGAGACCGATCTGTCAGACCGATCGGTGAGACCGATCTGTTACTATTCATAAAACTGGAAACACTGTTCACAGAACTGGAAAATTGGCAAAGTGTTGGGGATAAGTCCCCTTGACCTCATAGAACACCTCCAACACCAAAATTTCACAAATTAATGGACCGGAGAGGTCCGGGCCATAACATTAGATACCTCTTAAAACATTCTCGTCCTCGAGAATTGAAAACCAACCCAGAAGAAAATAGGGGTCCGAACAACCACCCCATAAGATACCTCTCAGGGGAAAACCACGATGAGTTGTTCAAAATCTGGAACAAAACTACGACATCCGGGAGTATGGGAACAAACAATCCATACCCAAAAAATTAAAATCATATCATCACTTGGAATGTACATAAATAAAACATGATAGGTCCAACCACAAAGAGAACATCATTACATGAAAGGAGTTAAACATTAAACAACTCTGGGTACTGAGCACGTATCTGTGACTCACGCTCCCAGGTACTCTCCTCCATGCCACTGTGTCGCCACAAGACACGAACTAAGGGGATAGAATTCCCACGCAACACCTTCTCCTTGTGGTCTTGTATCTCCACAGGTCGCTCCTCGAAGGTTGCATCATCATCAATATCGATCTCTCCCCAATCAATAACATGATCTTCATCATGAAGATAACGACGGAGCTGTGATACATGGAAAACATCATGTATCCGAATCATATGAGGGGGAAGTGCTACTCGATACTCCACAGCTCCAACACGAGCTAACACCTCGAAAGGCCCAAAAAACAGGGGAGAAAGCTTACTTCCACGACCAGACCTTCTCTTCCCATGACGGGGAGTCACCTTTAGAAACACATGATCCCCAACATTAAACTCTAACGGTCTCCTTCTTTGATCAGCATATGATTTATGACGATCCTGTGATGTCTTCATCCTCTCACGAGTCACCTGTACCATCTCTGTTGTATTCTGCACTAGTTCTGGTCCGAGAATTGCTGACTTTCTGACCCCAGTCCAGTACAACGGAGAACGGCATGGCTGGCCATACAAGGCTTCAAACGGCGCCATGCCGATGGTAGAGTGAAAACTATTATTGTAAGAGAACTCTACCAAGGGTAAGTGCTTCACCCATGAACCTCCAAAATCAAGAACACAAGAGCGCAGCATGTCTTCAAGAGTCTGGATGGTTCGCTCTGTCTGACCATCCGTTTGAGGATGAAAAGCAGTGCTAAGGCACAGTTGAGAGCCAAAAGCATGTTGGAGACCTCTCCACACCCTAGAGGTAAAACTAGGGTCTCGATCAGAAATGATCGTCTTAGGAACTCCGTGAAGCCTCACCACCTCCTCCAGATACTGCCTCAACAAAACCTCCAGTGAGCTCGACTCCTTGATTGCTATGAAGTGGGCCGATTTATTTATACGATCCACTACCACCCATATAGCATCATGTCCTCCCGGAGCTCGAGGTAAACCTGTAACAAAGTCCATTGAGATGTCCTCCCACTTCCACTGAGGAATCTCTATGTGTTGTAGAAGACCACCAGGAACACGGTGTTTGGCCTTCACCTTCTGGCAGACTAAAAATTGAGACACACATTCTGCAACTGTACGCTTCAGCCCAGGCCACCAAAACTGACTCCTCAAGGACTGGTACATCTTTGTCACACCAGGATGTACCGGTAAGGGCGAGCTATGGAACTCTCGGAGAACCGTCTCTTGCATCGCCAAGGGAATAAAAAGCCTTCCATGATACAACACTCAGTGTTGTTCGTCCTCCGACCAACCATCAAGGGCCTCACCACACACAACTCTGTCTCTCCAAACTTCCACCTCTAGATCACCCAACTGAAACTCTTCCACCTTCTACATCAGAGATGACTGCACTGTCATCTGGAAAAGACATCCTCTACCCCCAACTTCTCCCATATCAAGATGCAAAGCTGCTAGCTCTTCCATCAATCTCCAGGAATCACCAGATTCACGCACAACATCATTAAGTGACTTTCGGCTTAGTGCATCAGCTACGACGTTCCCTTTTCCAGGTGTATATGATATTTCAAAGTCGTATTCCTGTAAGAACTCCATCCACCGACGCTGCCTCAAGTTCAAGTCACGTTGGGAGAAAACATACCTCAAACTCTTATGATCGGTGAAAACCACAAAGTGCTCACCAATGAGGTAATGTATCCACAACTTCATGGAAAACACCACGGCTGCAAACTCAAGATCATGGGTGGCATAGTTGCGTTCATGGGGACGCAATTGTCTCGACCCATAAGAAACAACTGACCTTTGTTGTATAAGAACACAGCCTAGCCCTAGATGTGAAGCATCACAAAAAACATCAAACTGGACTCCCTCCGCTGGAAGAAAAAGGACTGGAGCACTTAGCAACTTCTCCTTTAGATATTCGAAAGCTGCCTGACACTGATCAGTCCATATTAACACTTGATCCTTCTTGGTCAAAGTTGTCAGAGGAGTCGCAACTCGGGAGAAATTGGCTACAAACCTCTTATAATATCCTGCGAGACCATGGAAACTTCGCACCTCTCACACAGTCTTGGGGGCTCCCCAAGACACTACTGCTTCTATCTTTGATGGATTCACAACTACTCCCTGTTGGAACACAACATGCCCTAAGAAATGAACTTCTTGAGCCCAGAACTCACACTTGGACAACTTCCCAAACAACTAATGTTGGCGAAGAACTCCCAAAACGGCTCGTAGATTCTCTGCATGCTCTTCTTCAGATGTGGAGTACACAAGGATGTCATCGATGAAAACCACAACAAACTTGTCCAGGAATTCACGGAACACAGCATTCATCAACCCCATGAAAACAGCTGGAGCATTCGTCATGCCGAATGGCATTACAACAAACTCATAATGCCCATGACGACAACGGAAAGCGGTCTTCAGGATATCCTCATCCTTTACACGCATCTGATGATATCCCGACCACAAGTCGATCTTTGAGAACCAACTTGCACCCTTCAGTTGATCGAATAGGTCATCAATCCACAGAAGAGGATAGCGATTCTTTATTGTCACTTTGTTTAATCGATGATAATCGACACACAAATGCAAACTACCGTCAGCCTTTTTCACAACAAAACTGGTGCACCCCACAGTGACACACTTGGCCGAACAAAACCACACTGCAACAGACCATCGATCTGTATACGTAGATCTCGTAACTCAGAAGGGTCCATCCTATATGGAGACATAGAGATAGGAGACGCTCCCGGCTATAGCACGATCCCATACTCGATCTCTCGTTGAGGGGGTAAAGATACAACCTCTTCTGGAAAGACGTCAGGGTACTCCTCTACGACCCTAGGAAACGCCAACTGTTGAACCTCTGAAGAAATTAGCATCATCCCAGCCATCATGGATGATAAGGATGAAACTCGTCTATGACTCATTCGAGGATCACTCTCACCAACAAACACCACTTCCTCTCTATCTTCATCAAACAAAATGACCTTATTCCTGTAGAAATCCATAATATCCTGCACCGAATACAACCAATCCATGCCGAGTATGACATCATATAGTTGTATTCGTAAACATAGGAATTCTCCCCCAGAGCGGTGCTACCCCAACACTAGCTCACAATCTCAACATACATCAAACAAGCTAGCTCGACCTCCAACTAGCGTAGTCAATGCCAAGGGCACTGGAAGCCTCTCTACCTCAAGTCCCAAAGTGTGGACAAGGGTAGGGGATATAAAGGAGTGTGTCGCTCCTAAATAAAACAAGGCATACACCAAGGTAGAAAACAAGCAAAGGGTACCTCGGACGACGTCTGGCTCACCTGGAGCTGGCAACGCTAGAGCATGAAGCTGACCACGACCACCTCCATGGCCTCTCTGACCCTGATGACGACCACCACCACGGCTGCGCTCCGCTCTCTGAGGAAGGGGAGCGTCATGGGGCTGTCCTCTACCTGTTCCATCTAACCTCTGGTGATCTAAAGCTGGTGCAACCTGCTGCTGCTTCCTTGGCTGGAACTTCCTCAACGGAGGAACCTGGAGTGGAGCGCCCGGTGCACAATGACTGCTCTGAAAAGTCGGGCACTCCCGCTGCTGATGACCACGACCACCATAAGAAAAACAAGCACCTGATCCCTTGGCATAGGCCTGAGAGTTTCTGCCTCCGGAGAAACGAGATGGGAAGGGATGGGACCTACCCTCAGGTGAACGGAAACTCTTCTGTCCTGAAAACCGGGAACCCCGGACCACATCTCTGCTTCGTGAGGAATCATGAAGATTCCCCTCTTGTGACGATCCGGTCCTATCCAAAGTCCTCTCAACAACCTCTTCCCTCACCAGCACCTCAAGATATGTCTTTGGCATAAATGGGGTGACCTGGCGCTGGATATCTTGACGCAAAGCCTCCTCGAAATTCCTCACCCTAGCCTCCTCATCTGGTAACAGGTCTGAAGCATATCGTAGAAGGTTCCTGAAACGGATTCCAAACTCTCGAACAATGGATCTCCCCTGCCGAAGGGTGAGAAGCTCCTGGAGACTGGACACCTTTGCAGTCGATGAAGGAAACTCGACTCTAAACCTGTCTCGAAACTCCTCCCATGAGATTGCTAACTCTTCACGATCCCCGAGGAACAAGAACCACCACTGCCTCACTGCTCCACGCAGCATCGTCACAACCAAGGACACTTAGTGTTCCTTCCGAGCATGAATCGAACTGAAGCCTATCTCGATCTCCTCCAACCAGTCTTCGGTGACTGCATCTCAAACGGAGCCCTCGTACTTCTGTAGACTCTGGCGCTGAAACTCTCGGAGTGTCTTCCTCCAAGTGTCATCGTCGTCAACCTCTACCCGGCAGCGATCTGCTGGAACAGCCTGCTGGGCATCTTCTGCCCAATCCTGACGAGGATGTCGACCTGGAGCCATACCTATAAAATAACAACTGTTAGAGCTCCTAAGTCTGGAATATGGAAGACTCAACGTTAATTAATTAATTGTTTTATTTTATTAATTTCAGGTTACCTATCCCAAGGTCTACCCATTCAAACACAGGCACAAAGAATAATGATGCATGATCCTTTCCTAGGTCTCTACCCTGCAACCAGAATCACTTTCTTTAGTAGCCATCGAAAACTTAAAGGTCCGTGCAACAGATCATAGGGGCCCTGAACGCCTATGTCTCTGCCGGTCTCCAGTGTTTACCCCACTTTCTAAACATGAATGAAACTGTTTCCCTATCATCCCATGCATCCTCACCTGTGCCTAACTCCAAACTCCATCATATCCCTCAACCAGACCTCTGATACCACTCTGTCACGACCCCCTCCCCACAAAGTGTACCCCTCCTGGGTCAGCAATGTGAAAAGGGAGATAATGACCCCCGAGTCCCGCCTCCAGTAGGCCCCGGGTTGGCGACTAGCACCGAGGGTATAATAACATACAAATGGGAGGCATTACCCTCTAAGAGAACACATGCAGAAGAGAGAGATAGAATAGACTCTAATCAATCCCAACTCAGAACTGAGATATAAAAGGAAACCAAGTAAATATATTAAATGTCATGCAAAAGTACCACAACTGAAAGGGGAAACTAAAAGTACCCAAAAGAAAGTAAAACGACAGCGACCACATGCCCGAACAGCTCCTCCTCCAAACACAAGCTAGTAGTAAGAAGCTTGATCTCTAACCTGCTCCAAGGGACCTGAAAAACAGTTTATATATACATAGGGTGAGTATAACAGTATACTCAGTAGGATCCTCCCCAAGCCTCTCGTGCAAAAGTAAAGAAAGCATGCTAAAGCACAGTGAACAACAAGTGAAACTAACTCGTCACCTAAACAGGTATAATATGTTCCCAACCTCACCATGGCTACTCTCACCAAGTAACGCATACAAGAATATAGCATATAGTATAGAATATCAAGGGTACCCCGCTACTACTTCCCCACTGGTTTGCGTCTTTGCCCCAACGACATACGTCTTGTGCATCTCTCTCCAAAGGCTTGCCCGCAGACACCTGGGCTAAGCTCCACAACGTCCTCACAACCAAAAGTAACCAGGTAGTCTCCGGGAGCCACCACAGCTCGCATAACGTGTATCATACGTCGGGTATAATACCTAAAGCTATTACAGCCCATACTCCGAGTAAGGATCCTCAAGCCATCATAGCCTATACAAGTTACACCTATAGTAGTCCGTAGGATACTATATCTAGAATATATGTGTGTGAATAACCACAAGCCATTACAGCCCTCTACACACATATATGGAGTAACTAACCGCTGTGCCTCATGGCACAAGTATCTACCAAGAGAAGAGAGCAGAGCCAAAGGGGGTAGTCAGCCATTCAACCTCCCATCAGAATGTTGGGGAAAACACCCCCCCAGGGCTCAGAATCCCTAGGGTGACAGTTGCCCTTACCGACAGGGTGGAGTAGCGTATAGAAACACAAAAAGTACAGAATATATAAGTAACTCACATCCACACTATGGGAATTACCTAGTCTTAGATACAACTACAGCTAACGTCTCTCAGACTCCAGGCTGCTACTTCTAAGACTAGGTATCCTATAAGCACACAAACATTTGAAAAGATTTATTAGATTACTACGTTCTCATTTTATCAGTTCCACTGTACATTAATTAATTCTTTAAACATTAATTAAGAATGAACAATTCCACATTAAACTGGATTGGCACCTCATTCAGAAAAAACTGCTCCTTTTTAAGATTCACATCACCTTTAAATTCCAGCATCTCCATCCCTATGTATTTTCACCATTTAATCAAACATTCATTACAGAATTACTTTCCCACAATCCCAGGCATTCTAGAAAAGCATCCAATGCTACTAAACACAAAGGAGGCTCAACACGGTGAGTAGATATACTACCCGTCGAGTCTTTGCCGCCTATAGAAAGAGCATAGACCCATCCTCCATCGAGAGGCTAAACACGGAAAGCACGTGGCATACCCCACGTGTCTTCGCCTCCTTCGGAAAGAGGGTAAGCAAGACCAGCTGCATTGAGAAGTGGGGAAAAGTATAGCAGATAAACAACCAAACCAAACCACCAGCATCAAACCATCACGTTCATCTCATACCATCACCCTTGGTGTCCTCCCCGACACCCATATGCATAAACCGATGCATCTCGCCACACTAGACGTCATCCGCTGCCACAACCACAAGTCCTCCATGCCTCCACATATCACAACAGCCATCCAGGCTCACATCACAGCACAAGCAGCCGGAAAACAAACATCACATCATGGGCTCTTGACCCTTTAACAAACAAGAGGGTAACTCAGAACCCTTTTTGAAATTTCCATATAATCTGTTCTCTAATCCATATTGAATTAACAGATTTGTTATTCGTAGGTTCCAATCATGGATACCTAATCAGTAAGCTATCACAATTAAATAACCATTCTTACTTCCCTAATTTGATTATCCTTAAATTAGAACAACTACAACAACGACAATAACCAGATTAATTTACATGCCTCTTTATCTTTAGCCAATTAATTCGAGCTTTACGTTCATTATCAATTTCCATCATGAACGGGAAATTAATTAAAGAAAAACATAGATATCACACTATCTAGGAAAATATGAGGCAAACCGTTATCGCGGCATAAAGAAACTATATTCGATCAACCAATTATTTTAATCTGGTTCAAGTATTTTTTAGGTCAATTTCATTGTGATGCAAAGGGATAAATCATGCTAATTCTACGATTGCACATATACAATTAGAGAAGCCGTGAATCCCCTACCTCAAACAGTTCCTCAGGTTCTTTATCCACACAATAGGTCACGATCCTCCCCTCGCGACAACTGCATCCACCGGAGGATGCGGCGGTACGATAGTACCAACCAACCCCAATAAAACCCATTAGAATCTTGGAAATTACATGGTATAATTATGGAAAGGAGGATAGGAGAAGATGAACCCCAAAAGAATGACGATACAACATACCTTATATCGAAGACTGATCGACACAGCTTGGTTGCATCAAAACAAAGCAGAACCAATCCTAGGAGTAAAGATTGATTGTGAAACTCCTACGAAAAAGATTGAAAGGTTCTAGTGCCTCCTAGTGAGAACCAAGGGAAAGAACAAGGGAGAATGATATCTCGTACCTTTTTGAAGATTAAATGGGGCAACGGTTTAAGATCCGGTTAATTCTCCATTAAGAACGGATCGCATTAACCCACGCGGTTTGACCAAGTAAAACATTCCAAGCCTTAGGAATAATTAATAAAGGATTTATGGCATTTTAAACGGCCTTAAGAGCCCTTAAAAATAAGTCTTTAAATGTATTTTACGTCAAAGGAAACGTCAAAAGGGGAAAAACTGTAGGAGTCTGGAAACACTGTTCACCCACTGTTACTGTACATGAAACCAATCTGTGGAACTGATCGGTGAAACCGATCTGTAAAACTGATCTGTGAAACCAATCTTTGAAACTGATCTGTGAAACCAATCTGTCACACCGATCTGTGAACCGATCTGTCACACCGATCTGTGAAACCGATCTGTCAGACCGATCTGTGAAACCGATATGTCACACTGATCTGTGAAACTGATCTGTCAGACCGATCTGTGAAACCGATCTCTCACACCTATCTGTGAAACCGATCTGTCAGACCGATCTGTGAAACTGATCTGTCACACCGATCTGTGAAACGGATCTGTCAGACCGATCTGTGAAACCGATCTCTCACACCGATCTGTGAAACTGATCTGTCACACCGATCTGTGAAACTGATCTGTCAAATCAATATGTGAAACCGATCTGTCACATCGATCTGTGAAACCGATCTGTCAGACAGATCTGTGAAACCTATCTGTCAGACCGATCTATGAAACCGATCTGTCACATCGATCTGTGAAACTGATCTGTGAGACCGATCTGTCAGACCGATCGGTGAGAGCGATCTGTTACTATTCATAAAACTGGAAACACTGTTCACAAAACTGGGAAATTGGCAATGTGTTGGGGATAAGTCCCCTTGACCTCCCAGAACACCTCCAACACCAAAATTTCACAATGTAATGGACCAGAGAGGTCCGGGCCATTACAATATCACAGAACCACCCATTTTCATAACAATGCCCAAGAACCATAACATAAACGTATCACATAAAACATGCATAAAGGAAACATAACATCTCCACATTTCAATCATAATATAACATTTTAGTATATTTAAATAATGAATCCATTCAAAAAGAAACCATTTCCAAAACCACTTAAAACATTTAATAAAGATATTTTTGAATCGAAGTGTCCCATACCACCTTAATGCTTTTAAAATTTTAAACCATTAATATCCATATAAATAAATCCTTAAAACCATTTTAAAAACATGGATATTAATAAGAACAAATAATTAAAACATTTAAAGCGATATTTTGGTTAAAGGGGTTCTACCAAAATTAGAGACACTTGAATACAATAATTGAGGAATAACATTTAGTCATAACTTTATAATATCATGAGAATAAATGGATTCATGATATAATATTCTAAAGGACATTATATACACCATATAAGAGTGAATTGGTGCATAACAACAAAGAAGTCTCAATAGAAATGTCAAATGTGATGAATTCCCTTATAAAGAATGTATCCTTAAATTAAGGATAATTCAATCTCAATATTACGAGTGACAAATATAAATACACCCAATATAAGTGGATATTAAGTGTAAAACAATAAAAGGTCATTCACACATATTCAAAAGATGAAATATTCAATAACTACATGTTGAACCCAAAGAAATCGAAATTGGGTTAAAAAGTTCCCTTGGTAAAATTCGACAGCCTAACGACATCACTTCAAAATTCAGAAAATGAGTTGATGAGAGATAAAAAGGGCATCTCATCACTTGGACATAAAATTTACATCAATAAGGATATAAATGAACATATAACAACATAATATTATGTGAATTAAAAGACATAACAAAAGAAGTCTTTTAAAAAGAGGAGGGTGAAAGGTCCACTTACCGAGTTGGGTAACATTCGAAACATACACCCCATGGAAGAAGGGTCATACAATGAAGATGTGAATACCCATAAATGAAATTATACTACACAACGTGTATAATAATGGGCAGTACATATAGCACTGAAAAGAAATTATGGAAAATGTAGCATAAATCTCACGGGAATAAAAGTGAGATGAAAAATCCCTTACGAAAACTCGGCCGCCTAACGGTGCCTCTTAAAGCTTCCAAAAATGGATTTATGAGATCAAATAGGGTGTCTCATCATATGAACATAATAATTACAGTAGGATTAATATAAAATAACATCCCAATCATAAGAAACATGAGCATAAAAGGAAGTTCATAAAAGAGTGTACATAAAAAGAAAGAGAGGGGTAGGATCCCTTACCTTGGGTCCGACTTGACTCGATCGTTATTTAACGTCCCGAAAAAAAAACATGAGTTAATTTCTATTTTCATAAGAACCTTTTTCAAGTTAATTATTCATTTTATATCACTTATTTCCATTTTATAAACATTATGTAATCATTTAAGTTAATAATGTTTGTTTTGTTGATATTTTGTTCTTAAGTCGAAAGTGAACTTCTTACTATTACATGTTGTTTGTGTGGTCAAAGGTTCATTATATACAGAATTATATTCATGATTTGGATATCATATATATAATATATATCCATAATATACATGTATTTATAATATTACATAATCATTTAGAGGTTAGAAATGAAATGCACCGTTCATGGAGACGGTAAGCCGTACGTACGCATGAACGCTACTTTCATTTCTTTGTCATATTAATGGAATTAAAACTAAATGAGATGTATTTATATTTTAATTCCAGAATTATATTCATCATTTATATGTAACATACATTATATATATACATTATATATATGTACTTATAATATGACATTACATTTGAGGATAAGAAATGAAATGCACCGTTCATGGAGACGGTAAGCCGTACGTATGCATGAACACTACTTTCATTTCTATATAATACATCAATGGAAAGAAACAATAATTATATAGAGGTATACTATAATTCCAGTATAACATCATATATAATAACTTCAAATCCATCTTTTATACATCCCACATATGGCATTAATGAATCACATCACTTTGAGGGGAAGGTAGTCCTAATTTCCTAAAATCAAATTATCGTGTGTACCCACAATGGAGACCATAAAGGTATGCCACAAAAAAAAATACATAAGATTAAGTAAAAAATAATCATATTATATATCATATATAAATATAGTGACATATTAATGGCCACCTTTGAAGGTGTTATATGACTGTTGAACAATCATCGTTTCGTGAGGCAGAAATTCACCATCCACGGAAACAGTATGTTCTTTAACCATTAGATGTAGGTGTGTGTAAGTGTAGCTCGAATCCTTCTTTTAAAAACATCCTAGTATATTGAAGATACAATAGTTGTTACAAAAGAAATTAATAAAAAGAGTTTAGGGGGTTGGAGAGTCAAAATAATACAAAAGGATTCAAGTGAAGACATTACCTTAAAATCGGGTAACTCCCTTTGGTTTGAGCTCAAAGGATTCCTTGGGAAGACTACTTCCCAAAATAAGGCTTCTAGGAGTTATAGAGGGATGTGTAGATACAAAATGGGCTGGGTTTGGCCGAGCCAAAGGCTTTGGAAGTGTGGGTAAAGAGGTAGAGGTGGGGGCCTTTTATAAGAGGAGAGGAGGGGCACTCTTGGAAATTAAAGAAATGATACTTTATTTTAGAATGAGTTTCGGATTTTAATGGTCTCACATTGATGTTTTTCGAGGAAAAGGTTATAAGGGTTTGAAATATACCCATACACTAGGTTTTGGACATGTGTAGGTCTTAGATTTTACATTATCTTTCCATTTTATTTAAATCCTTTATTAATGAGGTAATCGCTGCATCATCATGATGTCATAAATAATTTAATATATTTAATGTCTAAAAATTATAAAAAAAATATCATGATGTAGGAAATATTTTTATCTTTCCAATTACTATTTATAGTCAGAAATTGGACTTGTATTACCCCATGTCAAAATTGTTTTAGTAAAGCAACTCATGTTTTTTTCATTTTTAATTTTACATTAAATAAAAAGTTATTTATGTCATTTCCCAACCAAAGTGGCTCCATGGGGCCCTCAAGTTGACCCATCGATTTTATTGGTTGGCCATGACACATACAATAAGGGTAGGACATGTTTCAAGCTCATCTCATATTATTAAAACATTATTTTTACATTAAACTACACTAATTACCTCTAATCGCGATTAAAAACTTAATAAGTTACTATTCACAAAAAAAATTATTTTAAACCCATTGAACCACATTTTACTTCTTAATGACAACCATGTATGTCGGATTTTTGAAATTCAAAACACAGAGGTGGTAAAGTTTCATTTAAATGAAAAATCAGTTTCTTTAACTACCACTTAGTGGTATAACTATTCATCAAAAAATTGACGTTTTCCAGAATAATACCAAAAATTCACCCTAAGCTATATATGATATTACGAATTGAAAAATGAATTCTATTTTAAAAAATTCAAAAAATATAAGCTACATTAATTAATTTAATAATTAATTCCCGCTGTCAAAACAAATAGCGTGTTTTTAAGAATCAATAAGTATCAAAAGATTGACAATAGTTTAAGTCCAATTTCAAGATGAAATTAATTCCAAAGACCACTATTGGATTAGATGGTAAAAATATATTCTAATTGAAGTTTAAAACCAATTCTAAGGATAATATAATCATATAAATAAATTAGATTAAAAAGAGGTTTTGAATTAAAATACATCATTTTTCATTATTCATTAAAATTTGAACTTTTTCGGAAAAATACCAAAAATTTACACAAAGTAAATTTTGATGTCCCGATTCTAAAGAAGAATTTTATTTTGTCAAATATAACACATAAAATTGTCAAAAAGTGGATTTAAAAGAGGTTTTCCATCAAAAGGCGGTTAATCGACCTTTTAATGAATATTGGAATGTTTATGCTAAAAATTGGATTCATTCGCATTTTTAATCCTATAACATTTATTTTAAAGAGTAAAAATATTTGACAAACATACATAATAATTTTTTAGTTAGTTCTATTCATTCCCACCCTTACAACGGCTAGGCGTTAACTACCATTTAAAATAATATTATTAGAGTGCAACGTAAGATTCCCAAGAGACTCGTTGTTGCGTGTTAGGTACGCCATCAAACATAGCATCCCCTTTAAAGTAATATTAATATTTTATTCACAAATATGGATAAATATAAAAATTTCATGTTCTTTATTTACTTGGGGTGTTATAGAAAAACATAGTGTTAATAGGAAATCACATTTTTCTTCAAAAATACACTTCTCAAAAACCTATTTTTTCATCACACCAACACGTTTAATTTAAATTTTATTTTCTAAAAAAATTTAAAATTTATTTGACAAAATAAAAAACATTTTTAATATTTTATTTTCAAATATATATTATTTCCATTCTTTTATAACATTCTAAAAATATTAATTTTTTTATAAATAGTTTAAAATAATGAATTTTAATAGAAAAATACCTTTTAATTAATTTTATTAATAAAGTTAAATTATTTTTTATTTTTATTTTAAATAAAAATTATTTTTAATATATATGAATTAATCTATATTATTTCATTTTAAAAAAAAATCTATTTAAATTGGAAATATAAACATTATTTGCTTTTGAACATATTCTCTTTAAAAATTGACATTCTCATCACGGTTGCGGGATTTAGTTTAAATTAAAAAAATTCAATTCAATGATATAAATATGAAACAATAAGATTATATTTTTTTAATCATTAAATTTTATATTATCTAATAATTTCAAGTTAATTTTTTAAATAAATTAATAGTTAATGCACAAAAATTTGTATACTGCTTTTAGGGAAATATTGATTTACAGAGGGTTAAACTAAAAAATATAAGGGTAAAAAAATAGATACACTTTTATAAAAATCTATTTTATGGTAATAATTCAAACATCAATCCTTTATAGTTAAATAATGGTCTATTTTGGACCCTTATGACATGAGAAAAATGTGGGAGCACTCATTTATTTTCAAAAAAATACCAAGTGTGTCATCTCCTCCACTTACAAAAGGACACCCAAATCCTTTATTTTTCACACCTTAAAACATAAGGATATAGAAAATTACCTTTCAAAGTAAATTTTAAAATTACCTCCACTCATCCTAGAGGACATAATTTTCTTAGAAATATAACATAGGAATGCTTTTGTAAAGACCTAAGGAGGAGACCCGAAGAAGAGGTAATGTTCTTCAACAAGAATATTTATTTTATTTATTTCTCCACATCCTTAAATTATTATGAAAAAATGATTAAATAATAACATCAATATCTTAAATGTACTTTTATGTTGTTATGATAAGATATTGCGTAAAAAATCACCAATTACATCAAATAGTATACGAAAATCATCATTCTTGCGTACAGTGGACTACTGCCTCGCAAAACGATGGCATCCATTCTTCCATTATCACCATTAACTGTTGGGTATGATAATATAAATAAAGTATATATATTATATTTATAAAATAGTTATATATAGATTCATAATATTATTAATTAATTATTACTTTCCATTCTGTAAGAGATACGATAACATCATTCATGTGTACAACGGAATACCACCACACAAAATGATGTGATTTGTTTTTTATGCTAACAATTTCTATTGAAGGTAATAAGGATACATTTAAAAAATAAATTTGATATATATGAAAAAATTATTATATTAATGAAAATTTTAAAACTCTGAAAATATAATAATTCATTTTCAATTTATAAACTAATAAGATGAAAATATCATTCTTGTACATGAGGGTTATTGCCTTCAAGAAGTGATGTCACTCTCATTTCATAACCACATCACATATATGATGTATATAATTTTATTTTAGTAAATAACGTGGTACATATGATATTATAATAATTTTTTAAATATAAAAAACTACTTACATCCTTTCTCAAATAATAATTGACAAATGGAAATGTTACTTATGTGTGTGTGCATCCTACCCTCTCTATGAATGTAACGTACATCATTTTCCTTAACTATATTTCCTTATTGGTATTAAATTATAACTGATGAATAAATAGGATAATTATTTAATTATTTTTATTATATATATTATTTAAATATATTATATCTCGAAGAATCTGAACATTCATAAAAAAATAACAAATGAGAGAACAAGGCGATTAACACCAAAAATAATGAAAATAATGAAATATTATAAACTAAAATCTGAAAAAATGATATAAAATGATCATATATGATATTATAAATATTAAATTTTTTAATTAATTAGTTAATAACATGTTTATTCCCAATATAAATGAGGGTAAATCATTTTTAAGAAAACGTATCTGTGTGGTAAAGGATTGTTATCTCACTTTTTACATCCATGAGAAATATGTCATATTCACCACACACAGAATTGATATGGTTTTTTAGAAAAACAAAGAATTTATACTCTTATCATTATAAAGAAAAATATTTTGTCTACCTTAACAATTTGATGAGAAATATTTCATGAGGTATATGGTTAAAACGTTACCAGTTCATTATGTGATAGTTTTCTAAATTTTCATTCATTGAAACATGTGTTCTGTTATCAACATATATTATAATGTGGGGTCTATATACAGATCCTTTGATATGTAATATCATTAATATTTTTTTACCCATGGTATTTTATATTTATTCAATGTTATTCTTTAATGGGGATTACGATTCAATGTTACCAAAGTGGTGAATATTTTACATTACAATATCATCACATATTGGGATTAATAATGATTTTGTTTATAATCACAACATCTTAAGATGAATATCAAAATAAACTCATTAATTTTTTAATAATACGGTTATTCAGGATATGTTCAAGTAATATTACCATTTTTATACTCTTTAGTACATAAAATAATTTAAAATATGGTTGTCAAAAAATCTAACTTAAGTATTCTATTTTTTTAGAAATATGTTTTTATCCAAAATCATGTTTTTTAAAAAAATTAAAAAATATCTTTAATAATATACAATTAATTATTAATAAAAATTATACACATGTTTTATTATTTTTCAAATATTTGAAAAGTATTCATCATGTTGTTTTCCAAAATAATTTCCAATTATAATTTATCGAAAATGTGGAATGAAACGTTTTTTTAACATGTATGGAATGAAAGGAGTTTTCCACCATAAGGTACATTATATTCCTTGGATATTAATTAATAAATTTTATTGATAAATTTAAAATAAAATGAAATTAAAATTTTAAAATGTAAATTTCATAATGGAAAGCACATTTTACTCAATTAAAATTTTTAAAATATTTTTTAAAGATTCCTAAGTATTTTTTCAAGGTTTTTTCCTAGAAAATAATTTTTATATTATTTTTTGAATTTTAATTTTTTTTAAATGATTATAAAAATTAAAATGTTAATTTCTTAAAACCTTATTTAATGATCATATAATTGTACTTCTATTCATTAACATCAATAACCCCTGTTGTTACCTATTACATAATGTTGATATATTTCATTGATGTCATCATTTTTATTACTCTATAAATATTAATACTTTTTCAAAAATATTATTATGGAATCTACTAGTTTTACATCGGATAATCATTTTTCAAATTGATTATTTTGAACCAATTTATTAACTGTTGGTTAATAATCATACAATGAGATTGAAATGAAACCCATTTCATTTCTAGGGGTTAATACGATTCTATATGAATAATGATTATTTCCTTGATATTTTTAATGAAATCCCTATGTAATTTATTAATTTTGTGGTTCTTATACATTATATAGGATCTGTGTTCTAATATAGCATTGGGTGGCACCTTTATACCTTATATGTTGGGTATGAAATGATATTCTTCTAACGAGTTGGTTGATGATTATATCCACTATATAATTATATATGAATTTTTCCATATGTTTATTCCAATTTTAAGAGTTTAGGGTTATTAATATTTCTATTGAGATTACATTGCCAGATACCAATATATTTTATATATGTTTAATATGGTATTATAATGTTTCATTTAATCATGATTGATATCACATGACTTGTGATTTTTTATTCTTAGGAATATTTACTTTATTAGTTTTTTATTCCAATATTTATGATTGATGATTCAATGTTTTTATAGGTATCAGTACTTTTATGATTCACTAATGTAGCCTCATTATTTCATTATAAACATATAATATTCTTACACTCATTTATTAAAAAAAATTTAAATATTACTTTTACCCTTACTAATCATTTGAGCTCACACTTCCTATGTTTCCTTTTCCAAAAGTTATGCAGTATAATTTTTATTTATTTATTCCTTGAAGGGTTTTATATGGATGATTTTGATTACCTAATATGAAATATGAAATTATTTTTACTGTAGGAAAGATACTCTCTTTAATTCATATGTATTTTTTAGATAAGGTTTTTTCCAAATTTGTTAAATATTCAAAGCTAAAGGGTCCATGAGATTATTATAGATCTAATAATTCCATTAAATATTTTGTATTTTGGATAAAAATAATTAAGCTACCTTTAACAATATCATAGATGATAATTTCATTTATATGATTTCATCATCGAATCTTGATGTGTATGATCAAGGCCATTATAATATGGCTATGAAAACTCATTTTAAAATAATTGGGGAAACATTTATTTTTAAGCCCATATTCGTGGATCCACCATGAAATCAGTCCTTGTTTAGATAGTATAATCCATTAATGACCACATACTAGTTAATCAAAATCACAACCCATTTATATTGATATTTTCCCTAGTTTAATTTTATTTCATGATATTTTAATATTTATTTGTGAGCGGTGTGGCAAGTCATGGAATAAGGAATGTATTATGGTGTATGAAAAATTATGGTGATATATAATTGTTATTGGGATGGTATCATGTTTAATCCCTTATAATTATTTTTTCTCCTTCCAAAATAAATTTAAAAATGAAGCATCATGTTTAATGAAAGTTTAAACTAACCATTATAAATGCAATAACATAAAAATCAGTTGTGGTTAGGTGGAGGATGTTATATTATTATTAAGTATATCATTCAAGGAAATAAAAATAAATCAGGATGGTGAAACTCATTCATTACACATACCCTCACCATGAACATACTATGAGTTTTAGGGATATTAAGATATCATTTTACAAAGAATATTTTCACTTAACATTACATTTGATATTTACCCATGTGATTTAGAAATGGCCCTAATTTTTTACCCTTATTATTTTGAACATCAATGCCTTCAAAAATTCAGCCTCAAATTCATCATTAAATTTGTATAAATCCATAAATATTTTATATGAATTTTTTCATTAAATATTGGAAAATGTAATTACTTTCAAAACCCAAAGAAAAGGATCACGTACTAATAATAATATCATAAATCTAATTGAAATTGTATCATGAGTGATGAGATAGATGAATTCATTGTTACATAAATAACGAAAAGTAATGTATGATGACAATTAAATTGGATATATAAATGAATGAGTGAAATATTCCCACCAATTATCAATAGGAAAAAGTTAAAACATTGGTTTATTAGATTCCATGGAGTGTATGAATTTGAACATAAGTTTTATGTGACTCTTAAAAGGTTGGACCTTCCTATGATAATAATTTCATTTCGTTGATTTGTAATTTCAATATTAGAAATATTATGTTCATATTTTATTTATTTGGATATTACATAATTGAGGAAAATAATGTTCTAATTATGGTATAATTGAAAAAGTCATATTTTAACATGCTTTGTTAAATAAAAAACATATTTTTTATGTGAATTAAACAATTAATCATTCTAATATTTAATTGATCTTTGTGAATTACTATCAGATACAATATTTATTTGGAAAACAAAAAAAATAAAAAAGTAATTGAGTCGATGAAATTTCATTCAAAAATCATTCAAAATGTGGTGTGACACCAGATTTGTGAGGCATGATTAATGTTGTACTAGAGTTAATTATAAGTTAAGGAAAAATCATAATTCTCAAATATAAAGTACTATGTTGAAAATAATTGTAATATTCTAGGAATTAACATTTAAAATCAGTAATATATTATTAATGGGGTGAAATATTTCCAAAATAATATGTCAAAAACAATATATTACAATATGTGAATGTCATTCATGATGAAAACCCCTTAGACAAGAAAATAAATCAGCAGATTTAATGTAATTAAAAAAGGATGACCTTTTAACCACCCATTAAAGTCTTATGAATATATTCATCCATTAATTGACCCAATTATGATACCCTAGGGATATCTTTTTGTAACACCCAAGAATTTTATAAGAAATATTTTGTTTTTATTTTATATAAATCATCAAAGAAATCTTTCACTACACACAACACTATCTTGGCTTGCATTACACGCAATCACGACCTTCCTTGATAGCTTGCGTCTTACGCAATACCGAGTTTCACTAAACAACGATATGCTATTAAAAAATTATTAAAACTAGTCATTATTAATAGTAATAACCAATTTTTGAAATTTTGTAAATTTTATTTTTCAAAATGGACATCGTTTTTGGATTTGGAATATTGAAATTATCCTAGGGTGAAATTTTGGTATTTTTCTGGAAACTTTCATTTTTTGATGAATAGTGAAAACACTGGGTTACTATTTAAAACCCGAATTTTTTATTTAAATAATTATTTATTTTATTAAAATTTTTTTTAGGTCAAAATTGATACATAATACCTATATATGTTCAATGTAATTCATTGGAATAATTTTATAATACTTTTAGTTATATAAAAATTTTATTGATCTTTTCACCGTCTTTTACCCACCTCATATGAGAATTTGCAAATTTACATAAAACAAAATTTTACCACTTCTGTAAGTGGAATTTCAAAAATCATAGAGACATGGTGATTGTCAGTAAGTAAAATGTGGTTGAATGAGATGAAAATAATTTTTGGTTAACAGTAACTTTTTCCTTTTATTTACAACAGTTAAAAGTAAATAGGATAATTAAGAGTAAAAATGATATTATTATTACCCTGAAACATGTCATAATTCTATTTGATAAGTGTAATTCGACCAAAAAAAACCTTAGGAATAAAATATGACCATTTAGGCCCACTTGGATTAGATTAGGACATTTATTATTAATTTATTTAAAGAAGGGTTAAAATAGATAAAATCAAAGTTTAATAAGTAAATAATTTTTAATATAGGGTTTTACATAAAATAAATTCGACTATAAATATAAATTAGAAAGATAAAACGATTTACTACATAATGATATTTTATTTGTAATTTTTATACAATAAATAATTTAATTTATTTATGACACAATAATGATGTAGTAATTATCTTATTAATGAAATATTGACATAATTGATGTTATAAATAACCAAATAAATGTAATTTGAGACTTTTTATGAATTAAAATAATTTTATATGTTAATATGACATGTTATTATTTATTTAATTCACTTTTTTCGAACTAATCTTTCTGTTATGATTTTCAAAAAATCAATTACCAAATAGTATCAAAATTGACATAAAATAGTTTTTAAAACAAATATTATATTATTAATCGTTATTTTATTCCTAAAAATATATAGTTCAGAAAAATGACTTAGATAAGGTTATATATATTAATAATAAACAACTTTGGCTTCGTTTGTCTTGTTATAGTATGTTTACTAACCTTATAGTGTAAGAACACAAAAAGACACGGTAAAAGTAAAATTATCTAACTTAAAGTTAAATCTAAATGATAAGGTTAAAATAGTAAACTAAACTTGTCAAAATTCTATTTTATGAAAGGAAATAGACCCCTCCCCACCTTATCTTCGAAATAAATCAATTTTGAGCTATTTAATACCGAATATGGCTTTATAATAAAATAAGGTTTTTTGTTTTTCCAAAGGTACCCCTCTCATCCCTTATAAAAGGGCACCTCCTCCCTCTCTTCCTCACACCACATTGAGACTTCAATCTCGGCCGACCCCTGCCAATTTCTCCTCTCCACTTCCCTAGAAACATCCTAGAGGTCATGGTCATCTTGAAAGACCAATTTTAGTGCCCTAAATTGAGGTCTCAAAGAAGCACTTCAAAGAAGGGGTAATGTCCGTTACCGATTCTTTCACCTTTATTTCTTCTTCCACTTCTTCTTCTTTAGTTTTATCATTGTTAATTAATAACATCATTATCACTCATATACTGATATTTTATTATAAGTATGAAACAAATTTATTTCACCACTTATCCATCCTACGGAAAATGAAATCACCGCGCGTGCGTACGTACGGAATACCATCTCCACGTCGTGGTCTAATCTATTTTCCACCACCCCCTTACTTGGATGGGTATAATGGTGTAAAGAATAAATATATATGATTATTTTAAAGTTATATTGATTCTTAAATAGTATACATACACTCCAATACAATTCCACGATCATGGTAACAATATCATCGCTCGTGCGTACGTACGGAATACCATCTCCACGATGTGATGCGACTCGTTATACATGATTTTCATTGCATAATGATTACATAAATGAATTAAGTTAATAAATATGATATATATTACACTAATAACATTCTGTAAATGAGGTATCTATAACCTAAAAATAAGAATAAGAATTTATTCGACAAAACACGCATAAGAACAAAAAGTAATAAACACCCGAATAATAAGTAGCAATGAAATATTACTAATAATAAGCTAATAATATGACCATATATGATATCATAACAATGAGTATGATTCTGGAATAAGTCATTGACATTATTTAAATCATTATACCGGAGGTTCGGACACTTACGAAGCAAATCAGACCTAATGTAAGGGAAAATATCACAATCTCATTTTTATCTGAGATTGTTTATACTTTGGTATTTCCTGGGGTGTATTTTATCATCCACATCCATGTTTCCTCAATATGTATTAATATTTCCATCCACCTATAATTTTTTCAATCCAATTTTACCCTACAGTGAGTTTTTAGTAAAAGATATGAAAGGAATATTTTGTCATTTTTCGTACGAGGTACTTTATGACTTTTCCGACAAAAGTACGAGAAGAATGTTTTTTTAACTTATACGGAATGAATGGATTTTTAAAACATTATTTCCAAGAATATTCCTTTACATGTTTTCACGTTTATTTTTAATAAAATTATTTTAGTTTAAAATTGTATAACATGTTTATAAAGGAAAAATGTTTTTGAAGTAGAATGGATATTTTCCTCAAGAATGGAGTTCAAGTGTTTTTTCAAAATTATTTTCCATCTAAGATAATATAGGGTTCTGTTTCTATCCCTATTTTTACATTGATTTAATTATGTTATGATGGAATTATTTTTATGATGTCCTTTTATCTTATATGGATTATGTTATGATGGCATGATGTTTAAGATTCCCATTTTTATTACATAGGTTATGCAATGATGTATTATTTTTTATTTTGTGGCACACATAAGAATGGTATAATTATGATATGGGTGGGACCTATATCTCCCTCCAATTCATTGAGTAAAGATTTCATATCTCATGAGATAGAAATGGCTACAATGGTAGGTTAAACCGGTTCAGTAAAACAGGACTGAAATGGGGAATGAACTCGACTTAGAAATGGACATTGTCTACTAAGATAGTATTGGTAATGAGTCTTGACTAATAAGAAATGATTCTCTATGATTATGTGTGTATTCCACAAATCTTCATGTTTTATGTTATGATTATTGTGATTACATTTCACTACCATGATTTATCCCGTGTTATAAAATTATGATCTCTTTTGGCAGGGTAAGATTTCCAAAATGTTATGTTCTTATGAATATGATGTGATTGATATTTCTTTTGTTTACCCTTACTGAGCATTTGAGCTCACCCTTTTGTATGTTTTCTTTCCCCAGGTCAGGAACAAGGTTATTAAGTATGATATTCCAAAAGGGACTATAGATATGATGAAAAAAATGGGAGACAATGTAGACGCTTTATGAACCAGTTGTTTATGTTTCCCAGTTTCTAAAGACACTATACCTATAGGGTCCTTTCATGGTTTTGTTATATGTTGTAATAAGTGTACTTAAATTTTGAAGTACTAACAATGTATGTAAAGTATGGGTCGTTATAGTTGGTATCAGAGGAAATGTATAGTCAACCTTTGAAAACTAGGATGTGAAAGCCTTAGTAAGAATCCTAAGGAGAAGTCTAAGCATAGAACACAATCTTAGTGTTTTAGAAATGGCCACGAATAACCTAGGATAAGACCTTATGTGTGAAATTTTATTCTTGATTATGTGGTTTTCCTATTTTAATTAGTGTTGGTCACACTATTCTTCTTGGTTTTAGTCAATGGCTGGAACCCGAAGGAACCATGTTAATGCGGAATGTGATGGGCAATGCAATGATTGTCCCTCTGAGAAACCAGACGTTATGGGAGCTGTAATGAAAAATCTTGTAGCCATGATCACACAATTTATCAAGCTATGAATCATGCAGGACATCCAAACGAGCAAAGGAAGGAGCAACATTCTGTTGAATCCTTCATAAGACAGCGTCCACCTTCATTCAGTGGGTCTACTGATCCATTAGTTGCTGAACAATGGATCAGTACTACTGAAAAGATATTTTCAGTTCTTCAATGATCTGAACATGATAAAGTCATCTTAGTAGTGTATCGTTTGGAAGGTGATGCTGATCAATGGTGGAATCTTATCAATAATAGGAGGCAAAGAGATGAAATTGAGTCCATGGAATGGGATGAGTTCAAGAACATATTTTTCAATAAGTACTTCCCTCGTATTCTTCGAACAAAGATGGAGAAAGAGTTTCTTGAACTAAAGAAAAATGGTGATGAATCTGTTGGTACCTATGAAGCAAATTTTACAAGACATGCAACGTATGCTTCTGGTATTATTATCCAACCTGAGAGTAAGATCGATCGATTCTTTAGTGGATTAAAACCAAGTCTTTTAAGGGTGTTATCCATAAGGGACATCAATAGCTACGAGGAAATCGTTCGATGTGCACTCAAAGTTGAGATGGAGATTGGAGTAACCCATCGGTCATATGGGTTTTATAAGAAGAGTAAAATGGAATTCAAAGGAAAATCTAAAGATCATACTGATAAGAAGATGAATTTTCCCTTATGCTGAAAGTGTGGAAAGAAACATGGAGGGAGCTGTCTTAAAAGGACAAGTAAATGTTTCAAATGTGGAAAGTAATGTCATCGGGTATTTGAATTCCGCAATGATGGGAAGAAGATGTCAAGTGATGTGAACAAAGAAAAGGCTACACAGAGTGCACCTCCTACACTTCAATGTTACAAGTGCAAGGAAATGGGGCATTATACCAATCAATGCCCTAATACAAGGGTTGTTGATGATGATCGGTGTCAACAAACTCTTAAGGATAAAGTCAAAGGAAAGTCACATGTAATTTCAGTCAGCGATGTGGAGTACGATAAAGAAGTGGTGAAAGGTACACTTAACATCCACTCTAAAGTAGCAAATGTTTTATTTTATTCTGGATCCACCCACTCCTTTATTTTTGAAGAATTTTCTATGGGTATGACCGTATTACCTCAACAATTAGATGTTGAGTTAGCTGTGACAACCCCTAATGGCACAACAGTCGTATCAAAAGTTTATAATTCTTCTCCGATTGAAGTTTGTGGGAAAGTGTTTCCTAAAAATCTTGTGATCCTTCCTATAGTGGAATTTGATATGATTCTTGGCATGGATTGGATTTCTCTATATGGAGCTCATATCAATTTACAAATAAGGGAGGTCACATTTCATATTCTAGATCAATCTTTGATCGTCTATCAATGCAAGGATGAACATAACCTTCTAGTGGAAATTTCTTCCATCTTATGGGTCTTAATTCCACTAAATGAAGGTCATTTAACTCAAATGGTTGGTGAAAAACTCATGATTAAGAGTATTCCCATTGTACGGGAGTTTGACGATGTCTTTCCAGAGGAATTACCGGGTCTTCCACCAAATCGTGAAGTTGAGTTTTCAATAGAACTCTTACCGGGTGCTTTGCCTATTTCAAATACACCTTATAGAATGGCCCCAATTGAGTTGTAGGAATTGAAGAAGCAACTCCAAGAGAATCTTGATGAAGGATTAATATGCCCTAGTGCATCACCTTGGGGAGCACCTGTTCTGTTTGTTAATAAGAAATATGGATCAATGAGACTCTGCATTGATTATCGAGAACTTAACAAGATCACTATCAAGAAAAAATATCTTCTCCCGCGCATTGATGACTTATTTGACCAACTACACGGAGCTCAATACTTCTCTAAGATTGATCTTCGTACAAGGTATTATCAATTGAGGGTCAAAAGGGAGGATATACCAAAGACGGATTTCCATACAAGGTATGGACACTATGAATTTATAGTGATTCCATTTGGTCTTACTAATTCCCCTACTATCTTCATGGTTCTAATGAATAGAGTCTTTAGAGACTATCTTGATCAGTTTGTGGTAGTCATTATAGACGATATTCTTGTCTATTCAAAGAGAATGAAAGAACATGAAGATCACTTGAGAATTATATTGAAGACCCTGAGAAAGGAGAAGCTTTATTCCAAATTTACCACGTTTGAATTTTGGCTTCAAATAGTTTCATTTTTGGGTCACATAATCTCAAAAGAGGGGATATCTGTGGATCCAGCAACAATAGAGGTTATCAAAAGATGGTCGAGATGAACAACAGTAACTGAGATCCGAAGTTTTCTTGGTTTGGCATGATATTATTGTCCTTTTGTGAATGATTTCTCATGATTATCTAATTCACTCAACAAGTTTACTCGGAAAGGAGTTAAGTTTGTTTGGACGGAGGAATGTGAAGAGAATTTCAAGGAGTTGAAAAGAAGGTTATCCAGTGCACTTCTGCTCACACTACCTTGTAGTGGAGAAAGGTTTGTGATCTACAACGATGCATCCAAGAAGGTATTTGGGTGCGTTCTTATGGAAAATGATATGGTGATAGCTTATGACTCACAACAGTTGAAAATCCCTGAGCAAAATTACCCAACCCATGATTTGGAGTTAGCTGTGGTAAACTTTTCATTAAAGATTTGGATGCATTATCTTTATGGAGAAAGGTGTGACATTTATACTGATCATAAAAGTTTAAAGTATATTTTCACACAAAAGGATCTGAATATGTGCCAAAGAAGAAGGTTGGAGGTGATTGAGCATTACGAATGCTCAATTCATTACCACCCTGGGAAAGAAAACAAGGTGGTAGATGCATTAAGTCGACAAGACCATGCCAGTTTATCCATGATGAGGTTCAAAAAAGATCCAATATTTATGGATTTACAAAGGATGGATCTTGGAATTATAATGAAAGGGGAAAATCGTATATTTTTAAAATGAATGTTCAACCATCTATACATGTTACGAATAAAGAGGCACAGAAAAGAAGATGTAGAGTTACAAAAGAAGGTGAGAAATGTTCCTGAATTCAACCTTGATTGTGATGGGATAATAATGTTCAAGAATCGGGTTTGTGTTCCTCCCATCCCCGAATTAATGAAGGAGCTGCTTGATGAGGCTCATAGTTCTTCATTCTCTTTTAATCCTGGAAGCACAAAGATGTATAGGGACCTAAAAGAGTACTTCTGGTGGGATGGCATGAAAAGAGTTGTTGCTAAATATGTCTCTCGATGCTTGGTTTGTCAGCAAGATAAATCTGAGATACAAAAGTCTAAGGGGATGTTACAACCATAACCCATACTCGAATGGAAATGGGAAAACATCACTATGGACTTTTTCACAGGACTTCCTAAAACATCCAAAGGCTATAATTCTAACTGGGTCATAGTTGATCATCTTACAAATTCTGCACACTTCATTGCTATTAGAGAGGATTTCCCTCTGGATCAGCTTGCCAAGATATATGTAATGGAAGTGGTAAGATTTCATGGAGTACCACTTTCTATTATATCTGATCGGGATCCGAGGTTTACCTCAATGTTCGGCCAAAGTCTTCAGCATACTCTGGATACAGAGTTGAGTTTCAGCACTGCTTATCATCCTCAGACAGACGGTCAGTCTGAGAGGACGATTCAAACTGTAGAAGATATGTTGAGAGCTTGCGCTATGGATTTAAAAGGTGGTTGGGATCAACACCTACATTTGGTGGAATTTTCTTATAATAATAAATTTCACTCCAGTATTCCGATGGCTCTTTATGAAGCTCTCTATGGAATGAAATGCGGGACTCCAACTTGCTGGGATGAAGTTGGGGAAAGAAAAATATTAGGAACTCGTCTTGTTGATGAGATGGCAGAAAAGGTCAGATCTATTCAACAACACATAAGAGCAGCTCAGAGTCGACAAAAAAGTTATACCAAAAACTGAAGAAAAGACTTAGAGTTTGAAGTGGGTGATAAATTGTTCTTACGAATATCTCCCTAAAATAGAGTCATGAGATTTGGAAAGAAGGTAAAGTTGAGCCCTAGATATATTGGTCCTTTCGAAATATTGGATCTTGTTGGGAAGGTAGCTTACCGATTGGCGCTTCCACCGAATCTCTCTCAAGTTCAGGATGTGTTCCATGTATCTCTCCTGAGAAAGTACATACCTGATCCTTCACATGTACTCAGCTCAGATGTTTTACCGCTGGAACAAGATCTTTCTTATGAACAACAGCTGATAATGATTATGGATCGTAGCGAAAAATTCATACATAACAAGACCACTCGCTTGGTGAAAGTTTTATGGAGGAACCACCAATTAGAAGAAGCTACATGGGAGCTTTAGGATATGATGAGGGAGAGGTATCCTCATCTGTTTGTTACAAGTGACGAATTTTGAGGGCGAAATTCATTTTAAGGGGGGTAGAATGTAACACCCAAGAATTTTATAAGAAATATTTTTTTTATATAAATCATCAAAGAAATCTTTCACTACACACAACACTACCTTGGCTTTCTTTACACGCAATCACGACCTTCCTTGATAGCTTGCGTCGTACGCAATACCGAGTTTCACTAAACAACGATATACTATTAAACTATTATTAAAACTAGCCGTTATGAATAGTAATAACCACTTTTTGAAATTTTGTAAATTTTATTTTTCAAAATGGACTTCTTTTTTTGATTCGGAATATCGAAATTTTCCTAGGGTGAAATTTTGGTATTTTTCTGGAAACTTTCAATTTTTGATGAATAGTGAAAACACTAGGTTACTATTTAAAAACCGGCTTTAATTTTAAATAATTATTTATATTATTTAAATTTATTTTAGGTCAAAATTGATACATAATACTTGTATAAGTTCAATGTAATTCATTGGAGTAATTTTCTAATAATTTTAGATATATAAAAATGTTATTGAATTTTTCACTGTCTTTTACCCAACTCCTAGGATAATTTGAAAATTTACATAAAACTAAATTTTACCGCTTCTGTGAGTGGAATTTCAAAAATCAGAGAGACACAGTTGATTTCAGTAAGTAAAATGTGGTTCAATGAGATGAAAATAATTTTTGGTGAATAGTAACTTTTCACTTTTATTTACCACGGTTAAAAGTAAATAGGGTAATTAAGAGTAAAAATGATATTATTAATATCCTAAAACATGTAATAATTCTGTTGTACAGGTGTAATTCGACCAAAAACAACCTTAGGAATACAATATGACCATTTAGGCCCACTTGGATTAGATTAGGACATTTATTATTAATTTATTTAAAGCTGGGTTAAAATAGTTAAAATCAATGTTTAATAAGTAAATAATTTTTAATATAGGGTTATACGTAAGATAAATTCAACTATAAATATTCATTATAAATCTAAAAAGATTTCATACATAATTATAGTTTATTTACAATTTTTAGACATTAAATAATATAATTTATTTATGACATAATGATGATGCAGTAATTATCTTATTAATGAAATATTGACATAATTGATGTTATAAATACCCAAATAAATGTAATTTGAAACTTTTTATGAATTAAAATAATTTTATATGTTAATATGACATGTTATTATTGATATAATTCACTTTTTTAGAAATAATATTTCTCTTATGATTTTCACAAAAATGAATTACCAAATAGTATCAAAATTGACATAAAATAGTTTTTAAAACAAATATTATATTTTTAGTTGTTATTTTATTCCTAAAAATCTAAGGTTCGGCCAAATGACTTAGATAAGGATATATATTAATAATAAACAACTTGAGGTTCGTTTGGCTTGTTATAGTAAGTTTACTAACCTTATAGTGTAAGAACACAAAAAGACACGGTAAAAGTAAAATTATCTAACTTAAAGATAAATCTAAATGATAAGGTAAAAATAGTAAACTAAACTTGTCCAAATTCTATTTTATGAGATTATTTCGACCCCTCCCCATCTTAGATTCTATATAAATCAATTTAGAGCTATTTAAAACCAAATATGGCTTTATAATAGAATAATATTTTTAGTTTTTTCAAAGGTGCCCCTCTCCTCCCCTATAAAAGGGAACCTCCTCCCTCACTTCCTCACACCACATTGAGCCTTCAAGCTCGGCCAACCCCTGCCAATTTCTCCTCTTAACTTCCCTAGAAGCATACTAGAGGTCATTGTATTCTTGAAAGACCAATTTTATTGCCCTAAAAGGAGATCTCAAAGAATTGCTTCAAAGAAGAGGTAATGTCTGTTACCGATTATTTCAACTTTATTTCTTCTTCCACTTTTTCTTCTTTAGTTGTTTCATTATGAATTAATAACATAATTATCACTCATATACTGATATGTTATTATAAGTATTAAACAACCCTATTTCACCATCTATCCATCCTACAGAAAACGAAATCACCGCGCGTGCGTACGTACGGAATATCGTCTCCACGCCGTGGTGTAATCTTTTTTCCACCACCACCTTACTTGGATGGGTATAATGGTGTAAAGAATTAATATATATGATTATTGTAAAGTGATATTGAATCTTAAATAGTATAAATACACTCCAATACAATTCCACAATCATGGAAACGATATCATCGCTCGTGCGTACGTACGGAATACCGTCTCCACAATGTGATGCTACTCGTTCTACATGATTTTCATTGCATAATGATTACATAAATGAATTGAGTGAATAAATATGATATATATTACACGAATAACATTTTTGTAAATGAGTTATCTATAACCTAAAAAGAAGAATAAGAATTTATTCGACAAAACACGCATAAGAACAAATAGTAATAAACACCCGAATAACAAGTAGCAATGAAATATTACTAATAATAAGATAAGAATATGACCATATATGATATCATAACAATGAGTATGATTCTCAAATAAGTCAATGACATTATTTAAATCATTATACAGGATGTTCGGACACTTACGAAGCAAATCGGGCCTAAGGTAAGGGAAAAGATCACAATCTCATTTTTATCCAAGATTGTTTATACTTTGGTATTTACGGGGGTGTATTTTATCATCCACATCCATGGTTCCTCAATATGTAATATAATATCCATCCACCTAAAATTTTTTAATTCCAATTTTACCCTTCTGTGAGTTTTTATTAAAAGATATGAAAAGAATCTTTTGTCATTTTTCGTACGAGGTCCTTTTTGACTTTTCTGACAAAAGTATGAGAAGAATATTTTTTTTACTTATACGGCATGAATGTTTTTTTCAAACATTATTTCCAAGAATCTTCCTATACATGTTTTCAAGTTTATTTTTAATCAACATATTTTAGTTTAAAATTGTATGACATGTTAAGAAAGGGAAAATATTTTTGAAGTAGAATGGATATTTTGTTCAAGAATGGAGTTAACGTGTTTTTTCAAAATTATTTTCCATATATGATAATATAGGGTTCTGTTTCTATCCCTATTTTTACATTGATTTGATTATGTTATAATGGAATTTTTTTTATGATGTCCTTTTATCTTATATGGATTATGTTATGATGGCATGATGTTTAAGATTCCGATTTTTATTACATGGGTTATGCAATGATGTATGATTTTTGATTTTGGGGCACACATAAGAATGGTATCATTATGAGATGGGTGGGACATATATATCCCTCCAATGCATTGGGTAAAGATTTTATATCTCATGAGATAGACATGGCTATAATGGAAGGTTAAACCGGTTCAGTGAAAAAGGACTGAAACGAGGAATGAACTCGGTTCAGAAATGAACTTTGTCCCCTAAGATAGTCTTGGAAATGAGTCTTGACTAATAAGAAATGATTCTCTATGATTATGTGTGTATGCCACAAAGCTTCATGTTTTATGTTATGATTATTGTGATTAAATTTCACTACCATGATTTATCCCATGTTAATATATTATGATCTCTTTTGGCAGGGTAAGATTTCCAAAATGTTATGTTCTTGTGAATATTATGTGATTGATATTTCTTTTGTTTACCCTTACTGAGCATTTGAGTTCACCGTTTTGTATGTTTTATTTCCCCAAGTCCGGATGAATGTTATTAAGTAATATATGACAAAAGGGACTATAGATATGATGAAATAAATGGGGGACAGTGTAGACGCTTTATGAACCAGTTGTTTATGTTTCGCAGTTTCTAAATACATTATACCTATAATTCCTTTCATGGTTTTGTTACACGTTGTAATAAGTGTACATAAATATTTTAGTACTGACAATGTATGTAAAGTATGGGTCATTATACTTTTATCCTTATAAGTAGTGTGAAATTGGTGATGGAATGGAGATATTAGATTAAACAAAGTCTAGATGACGAAACCCTAATGCTGCACTAATTGTCTATTTTCATTTTTTCCATTTATTTTCTGTTAATTCATATGATGTCTCCCCTTTCCTAAATCAATATTAACTTCCCATAAATAGAGGTTTAATTTTTTTTATATTAAATGGGTATATTATACCTATGATCTTTATTTGATTTTATGAACCAAAATAATTAAAACACTTTCTTGATTCTAACAACTAGTTTAAATTCATAATTAGTTTTTTATATCGAATGAATCTTAATTAGTGGTAGATTCATTTAATTTTAATTATAATTTTAAATTATATATATCTTCATCAACACAATTCTTGAATATTTATAAGGTAATAGATTAGGGTTCAATGTTGAGTGATCAACGATCACTTCAAAAAGTACAGAATTATGGGGGTAACTATTCGTTATTGGGGAATAACAGTACACAATCCGGAATTTTTATAATTTATTATGATTTTTCACAATGACTATATACCAAAAAAAATGGTAAAACAATTGAAACTTTGAAAATATGTATCCTCGCCATCACTATTTGCGAAAAAGAAGAGTTAAATCACTAGAGGAATATCTCTCTTACTAGCCAGAGGAAAAAAATTTCCAAAAAATAAAATCTATCTATCTCATAGCAAATATACGTATTAATAATCCATGATTTCATTCATAGACTTACTTAAGTCCAAATAGGTATTAAATGTCCATTTGTGGTCAATCCCATGGGGACCCATTGAATGATATGTAATAAATTTCGTAGATGGTGTTGCCTGGAGAGTTTCTTGGCATAAAACATGTTCATGTTGTGAAAGTTAAAGACATAATCCTTTTGTACATTTTCCACTACATATACAATATTTTGTTTATTCCTTGTATCTTTCACACTTTTTTATCCTGATTCATGATGTGAGTCGTGTATTTCATGCACATGATGCTTCATTTCATATTGCATCATCAATTTCAAACATCTCGGTCTTCTTATAAGCAACCTCTATCATAGAAAGTCTTCTTATAATGTCAAATTGATATTTATGACTCCTTCTAGATCAAGTATTCATCATAACATTATAATTTCACACCATTACACTTTGTATTATGGAACGACGTGCCTTTATATTCTCGAAATGGCCCAATTTTCAACCTATTTTTCCAAACGATGGTCCTACCCTAAAAACACAAACGATAATTAAATTATACACTCATCTCATATTAAATTAACTAATTTGAAACTAAAACACATATGGAAATATCTATATAATATAGAGATATCAAATACCCCCACACTAAAATATTTGTTATTCCATAAGAAAAATATTGACATAAAAACAAACAGGGTCTATACATCATCAAAATGAATTTTAAAATTATTATGCTCATAAACAGAAGATATAATTGAATATTGTAAAAGAAAAAATCCAACCCAACTACGAATTCCCCAATCATGAATTGTTTAATATTTTAAATTAATGATATTTCCCCCTTTAAAATATATATTCTAACGTTTCAGTAACACCCATTCCATTTATGATTTACCTAGACATGAATTCTTTTATCTCATTACTCTAAGTATAATTTTAAGGCAGTTATTCTCATATCTCAAGTACATAATCCTATCATCTCTATGAAACTCAATTTTTACTGTTTGGGAAAAGATATCCTATAAACCCACTATCAATAAAAGTACTTCATTTAATTAATTCCATTAAACATATCATAATTACTCTAGTTATCAACTAATTTTCATTCCCTCAATGTAGAATTAAACTACTCCAATTATTTAACAAGATTTATTATTTTTTAACATTCATGTAATCCATAAATCCCATTTTATTATATTATTAAACATCCAGTATCATTTCATAATTCCACTTACTCTAGGACTCATCCTATTATACAATAAAATAAGCATAAACCAAACAAAACCAACTGTGTCAAGCAGAATGGAATGGAATGTTGAAACAAATAACTTGATCATCTAGAATTATAAGAAGATTCAATATCAATAAATTGACCCAACATTTATAAAATTAAAAATGTCAAATCACAACATCAACCCAATTCATTATTCATGGTTAAAACTCAAACTCCATCATGTATATCATTATGTATTCCACAGTCATAGGATCCAACTGCTATCACAAATTCAAGCCCCCTGTCCATATATCTCCATACCATTATCCATACATGGATCATATAATGTACATTAAAACACTCCGCATACAACTAAATCACACTAGGATGAAGGAAAAAAACAATGTCAAAAATTTAATTGAGGCCCAGAAAACAAATCATCTAAAATTCATATGAAAAAGAGCTCGCATGACCCAATAATTCCCAATAAATTTTTTCTAATAAAAAACTAATTCATTACCATTTTAATTGACCAATTTATTTTTCATAGGTAAAAACTACATGTATCCTAATTCACAATATATCAATATCTATAAGATATGAAAACGTGATTTCAAAAGTTTCATCAAACTTAAATGAAGAACCATTACAGTTAGCATTCCTCTTACATCACATGGATTCCCATTAAATTATAATAAAGAACTATTACAAATTAAATATCGTTATTTATTATTTTTCCATCACTTTTTACCCTATTTTTCTTCTTTATGAAAATTCGAAATGTAGAAAACATTTTGACTATGTATATACATAGATAAAACATTGTATACTATATCATGAGGCAAACTATTATCATTTTATAAGCATATACAATCACAAAAAAAAACCAAAAAAAAGTTTCATTAATCCATTTAAATATAAATTAACATTTATTACAGTATTATCAAAGGTGATAAATCACAATATCTAATACAATTATATGTAAAACAAAACAATAAATTAATACCATGCCTTGGAATAGTTGTTCAATTTTCTCCGAGAATGAACAGGTGATTGATGTTTAACCACTATTGAATGAAACAACACTAAACTGAAGGGGGGTTCACTAAAACCTAAAATTCTAAAGCCACCAAAATACCTTACTCATGTATCAACACCAACATTAAGGGAAATGCTAAAATTATTGTTGAAACAAAATGTTATTGCGCAAAGGGTAAAAAGAAGAAGGAAAGGAGGTACCTTGAACCAAGAATATTTGATTCTCCATGAATAAGGGATCAGAATATTAAAGAGTCAATCACTAGTTACAAAGGGTTGTAGAACAATCACTAACCCTAAGATGTTGTATGTCTATAGATCCTCAATGTGAGAGACTATCTAAATCTAACCCCTAGTTTTCTGAACTATATATAATTCATTGGATCTCAAAAAGGGAGATTAAAGGATTAATTAGTAGAGGAAAATAAGGAATTATGATCACATTTTGAAACATTATAAAGTCCCACAAATTTTCCGAAATCAAAAAAATCAAGACCACGAAACAAAAGTGGTGGTTTCATCCATTTCATAAACATCGCATCCTCCACTCTGAATTTAACATAACCTGATTCTATTCATGGTTTTTTTGTATGATAAATCCATAAACAACATTTTATAAGGTGTGTTTCCATTGGCTAATGTGTTTTCCCCTCCCTATTACAAGTACCATAGGTGTGGAGTGACCCCATTCCCCATTTTATACAAGATTTTTTCTTTAGCACCATGGCTTGCACCACACTCTCACATGGTGTTTCAATTATACTAGTTTTAGAAGGGAAGACCCCATGGTGAATAAATACTCCAAAATGGCATGAAAATCTGATTTTTTTTCTCACGGTAGACCAAGAACCACATGGAAAACTAAAAATGGCTAGGGCCCAACCATGGCCAACCCAAAACAACCTTTTCTGCACCCACTATCATATAGGGGTGGCCCTTTTAAATTCCAAAATACATATTATTACTATAAAAACCACAAAAAACCCCTCTCACCACCACCAAACCCCAAGGAAGTAAAAATAAAATTTTGGGAAGTTATAGAAAATTATACTGTAGAACTCTCAAAAAATTCCCATCCTTGAGAATTAAACCCAAACCCAATGATAAGGGAAAGAGAAGGAATTTTCTGAACAATCACCCCCTGAGATACCTACCAATATTCTCATAATTACAGGAGAATAACCTCTTAACATAAATTAAAAAGGAACAAAACTAGTCAAACAAATTGTATCCCCAAGACCATAACATGGTAGATACCTCTCAAACAATATCAAGGTAAAAAGGGTGCTAAAGAAAAAAAACTACCTCACAAGATAAATAAGGGTAATTATTAATAATAATATTTATAAAATAATTTATATGAATACAATATCGTGAGATAATAATCATATATATGTGTGTCACATTTTTATGTTCCCACATATATGTTGCTTTGTTTTCCATAGGACATGAACCAATAGAACAACACACCCATGTACCACTCTCACCTATCAATCCTAGATCTCTATCAAAACATTTTATATCGTAACATATTCATTAATGTTTATCTCAACCCAATTGTTGATAAGAGAGTCATAAAGAAGATAGAGAATATGGTGTGACACATGAAATGTATCATGAATCTATCCCTTATATGGTGGAAGTTCTATTTAATACCCAACATGTCAAACTTTGGCCCACACATCAAAAACAGCAACAAATAGGAGAAAATGATTACTCTTATAACCAAACCATCACATCCCATGATTAGGATTTACCATCAAGAACACATAAAACCCAATATAGAACTCCATAGGTCTAATCCAATAGTTTTCATAAGACTTCTGATGATCATGTGATGTCGTTCAAAAATCTCATGAACCACCTTCGTCAAGAATTGCACTAGTTACAACATGATAATTTATAACTCTCCAACACTACTCTAGAATATATAAAAATGAAATTTTCATCCATGAAATGATTATAATGGCATCATACCAATGTGAAAGTGGAAACCATTGTAGTATGAAAACGTATCCAAGGGTAGGTAAGTCATCCACCAACATCACAAATCTAGAAAACAAGAGTGAAATATATCTTCATTATTCTCGATGTTCTTATATATTTGATCCCACATATGTGGATGAATATAATTTTTAATGAAAAAATGATATCCAAAATCATGCTAAAGACCTCTCTATATTCATGAAGTAAGACAAGGATCATGATGAGAGATGTTAATCCTTTGGAATCCATAGATCCTCTCTGCCTCAACCAGATAATACATTGACAAAAACTATACATTGTTAGAATCCTTGATTTTGAATAATTTAAATGATTGCTTCAAATATTTCGTTATCATTCTAATAGAATCAAAACCTCCTTGGGATTCAGGTAAAATTGTAATTAAGTCCATCAAACATTTCACCCCCTTCCAATAAGTAGAATATAATGTTTAGAGAAAACCATTGAAAACATGACATGTATCCTTTACCTTTAAGAATACTAAGAAACCTGAAAACAACTCAAAAACCAAAAGCTTCATCCCATGCCACCAGAAATGATCTCTCAAAGTATGGATCATCTTCTAAATAGTCAGATTTTTTGTAAGGATGGTCAGTTTAGCTCGTGGAGTAACACCTCACATATCATTGAATGAACTAAAATCCTCTCTGGAACAACACCTAGTGCTAACCATCCATAGGAAAACCATCATGGAAATAGAATCAATATAAACACAGACCCAGGGATTAACCTCATGGAACACTACCTCCGTTCGGCTATCCACGCATAAAAATCAAGTTTCAGTTAGTCATAAAATGATTTATAAAATGGTATTATAATCACAAATTTAGGGATAACACAAATTATACCAAATCAAGATGATTGGGGGCATAGTTATATTCGTTGGTACGTAACTACTAAAACCCATAAGAAAAAACAAATCTCTACTGCATAATGATTCTGACTTAGCAATGATGTGAACCATCGTATAAAACCACAATACAAACTCCCACTTTTGATAAATAAAGAACTGAAGTGGTGACCAACTTCTTCTTTAAATAAGTGAAATCTTGATGGAAATATTAAATCAACAAAAATACGTCTTCATTACTTATCAAGGTTATTAATGGTGTTCAAATCACAAAGAAGTCAACTATGTACCTTAAATAATGACATAAAACACCAAAGAAACATTTTACCTCTGCAATATTCTTCAGAGATTCCCAAGAAACAACAACATAGATATTAAAATTGTATAGGGATACACCACACTATAAAATAACATTCCCTAATAAATAAACATCTAATGAATTACATTAACCTTTTAATATAGTTGGATTATTCAATACACCAAATGGAATAACTATTGCCTTTTAATTCCCCTAATGTTATTATAATGCAATCTTTTGTATATCCTCAACCATTACCTACATCTAATGAAATATAATTCAAAATCGATCTTTAAGAACCTTCTAGATCCAATTAGATGGTTGAAGAAGTCATTAATACATGGAAGTAGATAGTGAATCTTCACATTTACCTAATTCAAGTGAGGATAATTGATATACAGATACAAACTTCCATTAGCCTTCATTGAAAATAATTCTAGCACACCTCAAGGTGATACATTTAGATGAAAGAAATCACTAAAAGTTATGATAGATCGATATTTATATCTCCCACAACTCAAAAAGAAGTATATTATACAAATAAATAAAAATATCATAATCACGTGTTTGTATCTATATCCTAAAATGAATATATCCTCAATGAGTTAATGCCAAAAATTCCTGATGAAAGACCTAAAGGTACTCTACTTCAACCATGGGAAAGATAATATACTAAAACATTGATGAACTCAGTTTCAAATCATCTATCGTTGAAGACAAGGATAGTAAATTCTTATGACTAATCCAAGACCCTCACTCATTCTAGATCATGAGAGACACTTCATCATCATCAGAGAATGTAATATTTCTACCGAAGAAATCCATGATATTTTATTAAGAATATAGTAATTCGAGGCTAAAGACATTCTATTATACTTTTTACCTATAAACATAAGAAGTCTCCCCAATAGTGGATTTTTCCAAGAAATAGTTCTTATTATATATATACTATATATAATTAAAAAAACTCTAACTAGTATATTCAATGTCAAGGGAACTGCTAGCCTCTCTACATTAAGTTCCAGAGAACAAACTAAGGAAATTAATATCAAGGAGTGTGTATATCCTAAATCAGTTGAATGATATACCATATTATAAAACAAAAAATGGTACCCTGAAAAATTTACATCTTTCATGACACTAGAAACTCTAAAGAATTAAACTATCTATGACTTACTCTATGGCCTCTCAAGCCAAGATGATGTGTAACTCCGTGAGTTTTTTTGTGAATTCATTTTCAAAAAATTCATTTTCATTGATTTTATCCATTTAAAACTACAATAATTCTAATATCAATCATATTCTATGCCAAGATAATATTTTTTCGCACCCAACACTGATTTGTCTTTTATTTCACGCAATATCAAGTTTCTATAAAAAAAAATTATTGTTATAATTATTTAAATGAGATAGTTATAACCCAGACATTAAAAATAGAAATATCAATATTAATGACTAATATTTAAATAACATTTATACTATTTTTATATAGATGAAACATATAGATAATAAAATATGTAATGTTCGTATAGTCATTATATGTTTGAAAATTCTATTTTTTCAAATGAACTATTTTCTATATCCTTATGTCTGTAATATTAAAAAAAATTATACACCATTTAAAATTTAATTTGAAAAGATAAATATCATTTTTTATTAAGAATTTATGAATTATCTAAATAGTAAATTTATGGATTTTTCTAAAAAAACATCATTTTTAGATGAATAGATAAAAATACTGAATTTTAATTCAATACTACTCTTTCATATAATTTAATTATACTACTAAATTATATTTTAATTTATTTTTAAATTATTATGATTTTAAATTTATACCATCTTATATAATTTTATTAATTATTAAAAATTCTATAAAAATTGGATTTCAAAACATTAAAAACATTTAATATTTTTTTTCAAAAAAACTTGTTTTCGCAAAATGTCGGTGGGATAGGTTAAAATTAATTACAGTGACTGGGAGATATTTTTTCTTAATGACTAAAACATTAACTTAAAGCCAAAATTACATATAAAATAGTCAAAAATCCATTAAATTCATATATTTAGACCATATGCTCCCTTGTAACTGATTGGGATCATTGTTGGATCCACTTTTCATAGCAAAAACATGGGTGGAATTCCATTTTAAATGATTTACAAGAACGTAACTCTAACTCCACTATAAAATTAACTCACCCCTCCCACTTATTGACATCCATTAGGAAATTTTTCATAGAAAAAATAAAAAGAAATATCCTCCCAATATCCTTAACTTAATCCTAGTGAATGAAATTTGGGAAGAAATTCATCCAATGAATCCCTTTGGTGCCAACAAAGAGGAGTTTTCCAAATAATCATTAACATCCTTCCTCATAATTCTTGTAGGTATAAATTAAATTAATTTATTAGAATAATTAATATATTACACAAATAGGCTCCTAAATATCGTATTAGTTTATTTTTTTGGAAATAAGAAAACATAAAAAATGTTCCTTAAATGTACTAAATTATCTCCCACTAGGGTCACCATGACTAGTACCCTTTTAGACACGTCATAAATAATACATATTCTCATCACCTAGGGGGGTGAATCTTAAGAAAGGGGTGAGAAAAAATTATTAATAAAAGAAAATATTGGGGATATGTATGCATAACATGAACATAACAGTATGAGAACATAAGTATAACAATTGTTGATTATACCATGAATATAAAATATCATATTCATGAGTCATCTATTAATGATTGGAAGCTCATAAGTCATGAATCTTAGTTGAATTAAGATAATAATCCCTGAAATCATAACATAGGAATAAATTATGGAATTTTAGAAGATACATAAATATGTAAAGTGATTTACATGGTATAAAATGATTGCTACCAAGGCTTAATTAATTTAATGGGTTCACTCCCCGAAAAATATAAATATATAAGGTTAATGACCAAGACAATATTTGTGGAAAAAGTACATTACAGAAAAAAGTTCACACATCGTTCCATCCAGGTCTATATCATGAGATATAAATATTTACCCCAAGCATTGGAGGTAGGTATAGGTCCCACTCATCTCATATTAAAATCATAAGAATGTGTGGAACAATATCATAATCAATCATCATATCAAAATCTAAGAATTTAAAAACAATGGGTATCATATTCATTTCATCATATGTTTACCCATGTAAATGATACAATTTTCATAACCATTTCATCATAGTATAACCCATAAAAATAAATAGGTTACATGAGTATTTATAATGAAATGGCCTTTGTATAAGAAAATTTTAACAAATGCATTATCAAAATCATAATCATTAACTGAAATAATAATAATGAGAATCATTTTCAATACCCCCAGTAAGGCATAGGTAACAAAAACATAAGTCATATTAGATGAAATATAATTTTAAAAAATATTTTGAAAAAAATTCTTGAAGAAAATATATTATCTTCGTTGAAAATTTCTTTTAAAAACATAAAATACTTTTAAATTACCTTTTTAGTAAATACCTATTAAAATTTATAAATAAATATTTGAAAACATTTTTCAAACATTTTTCATTGAAAATATCCTTTAAAATTTACAAAATAATACTTGAAAAACATTTAAAACATTTTCTAAACACAAAACATTTTTGAAAAATATTTTCTTTTAAAATAACCAGGAAAACATATAATGGATGATATCGAATCCTTGAAATCATTTTTATTTTAAATAACATTTGAAAATATGTAAACCATTATTTAAATGTAATTTAAAACAGTTTTAAAATGTAAAACATTTTTGAAAAACATTTTCATTCAAAATTACTATGAAAATTATAAATAAATATTTAAAAATCATTTATGACACATCTTGAACACAAAATAGTCTTGAAAACATTTTTCTTAAAAATTACATTGAAAACATAAAATGGATTCTTCTAATATCATTAAATATACTTATTGAACATAAAACATTTTTTAAAATGTTTTTATTTCACAACAATATAAATAAATGACTATAGAATATAAAGAAAAAATTTAATAACAATTTAATTTTGTAAATATTAAAATAAGTATTCGATGAAATGTTGATCACTGTATAGAATAAATCTATACATTCTGAATATTCCTTTCTCTCTATAAAATGATTAGAAAAGTGTCTCAAATAGAAAATAAAAATAAGTTTCCATTTTCAATGTCCATCTTTATTAAATGGTAAATCATTTTTAAAAATGTTTTGAATGACCATAAGATAATAGCATAAAATATTTTATATCATTTTTAGAAAACATGGTATTTAAATAACACAAATTATTTACTGAAGAGAGAGATAAAATATATTTTATAAAAAAACATTTTTATAATTATCATAATTAACCAAGAGTGGAAAAATATTATTGTTACATTAATATATTATTAATAAATATAGGATAATAAAATTAATTATATTTAATAATAGAATTATCAGAATATATTATCAAGGGAATCATAATCATAAATAATCTTGATAATTATGCAATTGTAGAAATAAAGTCATACCACTGCAGTAACATTGATTCATAATCTTCATGACATAATGAAACTAAAAGAATATTAAAATTTAATTAAAAGAGTTATATTCGTGATAAAACATGTCAAAGGCAACTATATTCACCATGTGAAATAATATAAATGCATAACATAATATGTGTTGATAAGAAAGAAAATTTAGACAAAATTTACTTACCAATTTAAGAACATTTGAACCATAAACCACATGAAACACAGATCATCAAATGGATAAGTAAATATAGATAAATTTAAGGATAATTATCATATAATTCATTCATTGGTAATACATACACCACGCAAAATAAACAAATTTTTAATAAGGCATAAGTCTCGCAGAAATAAATGTAAAACTGGAAATCTCATTAGTGCTTAAGTAACTATTGAACTAGGAAATTATAGAAAAAATGAAATAAATTTACAAATTTATTATCATTGAATAAATAAAATTCATGATATGAAATTCATAGTAATGTATATACTCCACATAAACAAAATTAGTTCTAAATATGCCATGTAACATAAGAACATAAAAAAGTGAGATAAAATTACCTTATCTTAAATAATTATTGTTGTCATTCTTATTAAAAACATCATGCATCATAAATATAAATGTATTATACCACTATAATTGAACCATAATAAAATATATAATACAATATTAGATTTACTTACGACTTTATATTACCCCTTTGTTAACAATACAATGTTAATGTTATGTTTTGGGTGATAACCGCATTTTTTTCATACATGATTGAACTTGTTATTCATGGTCATCTTACATAGATCATGATTTAGTTATTTCTATATTATACAAAATTAAACTAATATCATATATATTTAGTATATATGTATTGATAATAATATAGAACATGTATAAATTTTAAATGAAATACACCGTCCATGGAGACAGTAGGTCGTATGTACCTGTGAATATTGTTTCCATTTTACTATTATAATGAAAGAATGAAAATTAAATGGTATATATATATATATATATATTATAACTACAATAGAATTATTTTTTCAAAAATATCACATATTTTTAATGAAATCATCCTTAATACATTCTATATAAATCATGAACGAAACACATCGCATTGAGGAGGCTATAGTCCACACGTCTACAAAAGATGTGATTTTATTACCAAAAAATGCAAAGCCTGATGTTATGTGTCATATAAATATTATATAAAAACAAATAAATAATAAGTATCATATATATGATATAAAATATTAGTTCCCTTATTATTACTAACCTTTATAGGGTACAATGAAATGAAAATTTATATCGATTCACAAGGCAGTCGTCCTCCGTGCACAAGAACGGTGATTGAATATCCCATTTGATGGAAGTGTGTGTAAGTATAGGATCAAAAAATGACATAAATTTTTTTTATATTTAATATAATAATTTTATTATATAATAATTTAATTGGAATAATTTAATGGGTGGATAAATAAGTATAACAAAATTTTAGATCAAAGATTGTTATATCATCTTCGAGTGACACTTTTTGATTTTCACAAAAATAACATCCTTTATTTCCTTAATCATAACTTGAGTGTTATATAATAATATTATAGGTGTTTAGAGATCATTTTATAGGGTTAATATGGTCCAAAATTCTTTATTGATGTGAAGAAGATTGGGGTTGAGTTCACTTTTATAGTGGAGGAGGTGTAGAAATCTTGTAAATACAAAAAGGTAAAAATTATTGAGAGGTGTCCCTTTCATAATGTGGTTCAAATAAAGGTCCTTTTTATGTAAAAATGTTTACATAGTTTAAATATGTACATTAAATAGGTTTTGGGCATGTTTCTATGTCATTTGGACAATTAAGATAAATGTTTAACCACTATGTAAACTTGTTTTTACCTTAATCATTGTAATTAATTCTAATTACATTCACTAAGAGTTTAGGTAAAAAAAATATTAACATACTGTATATTATAAAGTATTATTATTAAAAATATGGATGAAATTTTTCCAAATTCCAAACACATAAGAGGCAAAAAATAATTTATAATTATCCCTAAAACGGGACAAAACAATGTGTTGTTAAAGTGAAAATTTTCAAATGAATGAAAAGTTTTTGTATCCAATTTCAAGGTGAAATTAAATAAAATGGACTAAATTATCTTAATAATTTTATTATTCATCTAAATATACATTTAAAAAAGTGTAAAATTGTATTTAACTATAAAATTAAATTAGATGAAAATGCACTTTTTAATTAAAATTTAGTGATTTTCACTATTCATTAAAAAATGAAACTTCTCATAAAATACCAAATAATAAACCTAAAATAATTTTTGCATTATTATTTCAAAAAATAAGTTTACTTTTCCATATATAAATTATATTGTTGTCATAAATTAGTGTTAAAATAAGTCTTCCATTAAATGGAATTAAAATTTTCTATTAAAATAATAGAGCGTTATATGTATAGCACTAGGAACGTTCTTATTTTATTCCAATAAAATTATTGAATGAATTTTAAAAAAAAAATTAGAATTTATAATATATAAATTTAATTATTTTCTTTAATTAATTGTAATTAATTTATTTTATTCATTTAAAACCCCATCGTGGGCGTAAAAATTGTTTTTCGTAAAAACATATTCATTATATTCAATTGGATTATATTTTTATTTATTATTAACTAATAACTGAAGAATTATTTTTATAAAAATGTTTAAACCATATTTTTATAATTTAGTTAGTTTATTCGTATAATCTAATCAAATGGATAAGTGATAACTATGAAAATATTTTAATAATATTATTATAGTTTGGTAAAACTCAATCATGCATATAATGAAAGAAATCAAAGTAACATGGATTTTTTGGTAAAAAAATATTAAAATATTGTTTCATGGAATGAAATATAATATATGTGTTTCATATAGTTTAATATTGTCATTCTGTTATGCATCAATAAATTGTAACATGGTGCAGTGTGGAATGTGATCAATCAATGAAATTTAATTTTTTAGAACAATAATTAATTCATAAAAACTAGGGGTGTTACAAAAAAAATGCATACATCACCTTATAATAATAATATTTCCATAAAGGTATAGTTTTTCCATAGGTTTTACAAGTCTGTAACCTGGGATTACTTCCCTTCTGTGTTCTATTTTCTACCTATATCTGTTGATCCAACACTCCTTCTGGTAGTATCTTTCATATGAAATTATATTTGAAGTTGATGTGTTTTATATTCATTTTCATCACTATATTAATGGGTGGGTCAATTGAAATATGAAAATCACATAAAAATGTACTAATTTTTACCCTTCTGATACCATTTTATAACCACCTTAACTATATCAGTTATTTTCTTTTTTTTATTATGTACACATACTATGCTTTCATTATGGAATGTTTTTCCATATACTATAGTCCTTGGAAAACTATATATATATATATATTTCTTTTTATTTTAAACCTGTAATATTTAACATAATTCCACATGTTTGTGTCACCCCCAAAATATGTATCTATATACCCCTAAAATACATCATTACTTTTGATACCTAAGATTTTATCTTATGATAATTTAAAATACTAGGGAATCTACTTCATATCCTCATAGTTTTATTTTTTCATATACTAGTTGAATTAGCTGAAGACTACAATTAAAAATTAATGGGTATGTCTTCTGTGTAATGTAAAATAAATAAATCCCCAAACAATGATGGAATGGGATATTTTTCCACATATTTGTAATCATATTACATTACATGACATTTTCTATTAGATAGTTTAAATTTCTAACCAGTTAGATTTTAGATATATTTAATTTAGTCATATTGAATATATAAATTAAATTATTGATATACATCCATTTAGAGAAACCTAAAATTCTAGGATTCCATTAACCCTCCATTTGATTTACAAAAAAATTATTGGATAATAATAATAAAAAAACAATTTTAATCTCATGAATTCATTTAATGTCTAGACCTAAAAATAGTATATCATCAATAAACATGAGTAGGATGATAAAGTTACCATAATTAAATGACTTTAATTAGAAATAATAATTCTTCATTCTCTAAATGAATATTTTCTCTTCCATGAAATAAATGATCATCTAGTTCCACTACCTTGTTTCCTATAGTAAGTTGAACTTTCTTCTATTTCTCTTACAAACCAATCCACTTTTTCCATTATGCATGACACCATCATGTAGCTTTGTTTAATTCAATTTCTAAAAATCACCATTAAAGATTATAGTCGTTAAATATCTATATATTAGTTGAAAATTTCAAAAAAATGTCTAAAAATTTCACAATATGGATGGTACAATGATTAACTATTGATGAGAAAGTATCAGTGAAATTAACGTCTAATTGTTTCTAAAAGCCTTTCGCAACCAATGTAGACATATACTAGTTCCTCATATTATATTTTTCATTGAAATGGATGATCTACTTAGTATACAACACTTTTTTCGATATTGTAATACTATTTATCCCCATGATCCATTTTGATCCACTGAATCCATCTTGTCATCCATAAATAACTACCACATTCCATAATCATTAATACTAGCTAAATTATTTATTATCTCATGATATACTCTATTTTTTAAAAAAATAAATTCAAATATTTTACCATCCACTCAACTATCCATATAAAATTGGAAGATGTTTCTAACATAGTTTGTTGATTTTATCTTTCCAGAATAAAAAAATATAAAAAATTCATATTGTAACTCTCCCCTAAGCTTCTATAGTTTCCTTATTCTATATTATATCATTTAATACCTTCAATAAATCCTAAAATTTTTATATGTTGACTGAGTGTTCTAGAATAACATGTTGGAAGACTATTTTTCTTTCAACCTATCCCTTGTACTTTAGGTTTTTATGATCTCAAAAAAACATTACACCCTGTATATAATATTTTTTTTCAATTTTTTCATTAGTTTTAATACCACTCTTATGTATTTAGAGGTAATTTTTATTAATTATGGTTTTGAGTTGATTTTTTGGGAAATAATCTTAGGTCTGGAAAATTAAATACATAAAAGTTTTTGATTTCCTATTAAAATTACTACATAGACCAATCACCTACGTCAATCACCTATATATTGAAATCAATTACATAAAATAATTTATGTCCTTGAATTATATACATAATAATTAAATACACTTACAAGATCAGCTACCTTATCAATTTCTAATGTGATCAAATAGATATGTAAAATAGATACACGGAGTAGTCAGTTATATGAATCGCCTACATGAAGAAATCAATTACCTGAAGAAATTAAATTTATAGTATGAATCAGCTATGTTGTTTCAATTAGTTATGTCATTTTTTGGCTATATGAGTAAAATGTGTTAATGGATTATTTGGGCTATTTTATCATATTTGACTACGTTGATTTTATTATGCAAACTGGATAAGTCGTCTTTTAAGATGGTATCTACTACTATTGAAGAAATCAGGTGAGATTCTGATGATACTGTATAGTCCAAAACTATTCTACAACCTCTTTGAAGAAAAATAAATTATAATAAAATGAAATTTTATTTGGTTCTATGATTTCCCAGGTATTAATGATAAAAAGGTTGTGTCATGAATACCTGAATCAGTGGATCATATTTAGTGCACTTAAATAAGAATCGGTGTATGAATTTCAAAATTTTAATGTGAGATTTTAATATAAGTGAACAATAATTTATATAGATTTATTTCCAAAACACTCCAAAAGTTGATGTTATGTTTCTATATACAAACTAAAGAGAAGAAGTGGCATTCTTGTTAGTTGTGCTTATTGAAAATTATTACTAAGTTCAAAAGACTCTCCTTGATCTTCTATCATTAACATCATCTCTCTTGGAGATCATTTATTTAGGTCATTTATAAATTACAATAATAATATAAACATTTTAAACTATATGTGTATTATATTTAATTGTAAATTTTCCCATTAAAACAATAATTTGATTTCTATTTTCTGTAATTACTTGATGAAACCTAGCTAAAGGCTCATGTTCATGTAACCCGATTTGAATACTTTCAGTCAATAATAAAGTCCGTAAAAAAATACTAAAATTACCCAGAAGAAGGATTGTTCTGGTGAAAATCCTTACACTCACAGATAAGAGTGGTGGTGGAGTGGGCTAGGGGACTTTAATTACCTAAACCATGAAAAATATTCTTGTCTCTTTCTTCTCTTTTTGATTTTATTTTTCATTGAATTATTTATTAAAAAATGGACCATAAATCAGTCATAAACTAATTTTGGTAGTTTTTTTAAGTGAATAAAAAATTAAAGATCTCAAGGCCCCCTTTTTGAGAATTCATTCAGTGAGTCACTAAAAAAATATTGTATCATAGGTTGTGATTCTTGAGTTCCCATATGTAAAATGTCAACATCCAAAGACCTCATTAATAATGGCCAATATAACGAAAAATAAAGAATGGGTGTCTATGTTTAGAGAACCTTGTATTAATGAGGAGAATTATAGACGTTAGAAGGAAAGAGTGTTCATATTTCTATAAAACTGTGGCATGGAGGTTTATCTCAAAGCTGTGAGGCCTTATCAAATTCCAAAGACATAATAATCAACATTGGATTTGAAAACTAAATCAAGATTTGATACCAATTTTATATCTATGAATTCTTGAATCTATGGATTCGATCTTGATGATTTCAACATAGTTTCTCAATATCATCATCCTATGAAATGTGGACTATAGTTTTAGTTTTTTACGAGTGAAATATGATTTGTGGGATCTGATGTATAATAATTCCACAATATTTTTTGAAATTATTATATTTACATATGGTGAAAATATTACACAATTCAATGGAAGAATTAAAGAAATTGTAAATATTGTTGATGAATTAGGGACACATGTTATAAAATCCAATTAATAATTAATGTTATCACAATATTAACACTAATGTGGAGTTTTATTTCAACTTCAATCAAAAAACAATAGAGGTTAAAAGATTAAAAATAACAGAACATATTGAAATATTGATCATCTATGATGGAGATATGGAATATGAGGCTTGAGAACATAGTTTATCTTAGAAGGAGAACACTACTGAAAAACTTCTTAACATAAAATTATGAAAATAAGTGAAATAAGTTTATATAGTCATGTCATCTAATGAAAATTCTTCATGTAGTACATTTTCAAAAATTTAACTTTTTTACTTTCCTATAAATTTTATGAATTTCTAAAAATATATAGGAGGTTTTAAGAATACCATCAAAAAATATATGAAGTCTGATCGAAATACTAAGTAATTAAAATGTTATGAGTGCAAGAATCTTGGAAATATAAATCATTATAGTCTGATGCTTCAAGAATAAAAAGGCATAAAATAAATACATTAGTAGATCTATTTTCTATAGTAAAATAAGAAACCATATAGTTATAACGGATTGATTCAGAGGACATTAGTGATGTTTCATATTCAGAATCAAAATCCATGATTTATAATCTTAATTCAAGTAAATACTATATAGAATATTCTGATGAGGTACATTATTACTATTATGTTGATGATGAAACTAATTTAGATAATATAAATTAACAAATTTTGGAATGAAATGAGATTTTTTCCATGATAGAAACTAAATATGAATCTTAAAAAAGAAAAATAAAACTATCAAAAAATCCTATGATTTTATTTTAAATGATAAAATAAAAAAACAAATAAAAATATAACATTAAAAACCAATAAATAAAATGTTCTTCATTATGTGTGGAATAAAGAAATAAAATTGATATTTTTTAAAAAGAACTTCTAGAAATTAAATATTCTACTACAATATTAAAAATTGATAAAATTATTTAAAAAAATATTGGTAATATTAAAACTTGTAATATTATATATGGAATAGAAATTAAAGGTAAAATACCAACATTTTATAAGAACTATATTGTACGTATCTCTAAGAATAGAAATATTTAAAATATATCTTTTTTCACAATGGTGATCTAAGAAACATTGAAACTAATTATTGTTTAAGAAATCTATAGTTTTGTCGAGTTAAAAATTAGTTTTTTATTAAGAAAAGTCAAAAAAAAATTCTGAAAGTTTCTCACAGAACAAATAAACATCAGTTCCTACATACATAAATTCCTACATTTATTTATTCAAGAAAATATGAGTACAAAAACAATTTATTTTTTATTTATTCTTCATATGTATAATGATCTCTTAGAACCAATGAAATATAGTATAATGTTATATTCTTAAAGTTAAAATTATGAAATTTCATCCACCACAAATAAAAAATATCTATAAAGTGGATCAAAATTCATTGATTGAAAAAATGATATTTTTTTAAATTATAAAACAAATGATTCATGGATATTGTATAAAATAGTTCGATACTAGAATGTCAATTATATAATGAATGTTTTTGAAAGGATATAGTTTCAGATATTTTTATACTAAAATTGAATAAAAAAAGATATGTGATGCATGCTAAATGGGAAAGTAACAGGAGTCATATTTAATGAAAACTAATGATTTTTTTAATTTAGACCCCAAGAACATTTCATATGGATTTGTTTTGGACATATAGATTTTTATCCGTAAGAGTAAAATATTTTATTTATGTTGTAGTCAATGAGTTGTCTAAATTTACCTTGGTTTTCTTTTTAAGTGTTAAAAGTGATGATTTTTATGTTTTATTAAGTTTGGACAACATGTTCAGAAATATAAAGATAGAAATATTATATCAGAAGTGACAATGGAGTAGAATTTTAAAACCCAGGGTTCAATGATTATTGTTCAGAACGTACAATGAAGCATAATATTCTACCGCCAAGAGACATCTATAAAATTTTAATGTTTAAAGGAAAAATATGACTCTATAAGAAATTTCTAAAACAATATCTTGTGAATATAAACTACCTAATAATTTTGGGGATGAAGCAATGAATATAGTATTTTATGTCATAAACATTGTTCGAATTTCACCTATTTTAACAAAAAAAAAACCCTATGCGGTGTGGAATAATAGAAATCCAAAGGTTGGATTCATTATTATTATTGGGTGTAAGGTTTTTATTCTAAATAATAAGAATAATCTTGTATGTTTGATCTAAAATCTGATGAAGGAATATTCTAACGATATTCTAAAAAAATTAAATAATATATAGTTTACAATAAATGTTCAATGATTGTAAAAGGCTAAAATCATGATAAAGTTAAAAAAGTGGTCCTTTTGATTCTAAATTAATTCGGTATGATTAACTAAGTGATTGTTTTGAAAATATGTGATCTGAAATACTTTTTGAATAAAAAATGTATGATGATTTTGAATTGATTCCCTAACTAAATCATAAACGTTTTTATTCTATAGGACTTGAAAGTGTGATGACTATAAAACATATAAACATTAAAAAACATACATTATAAATGTGATATGATGGTTACATGAAGAAATTATTACTAAAAGGGTTGTAAGAAACCATGTAGAGTTTTATTTTTTTATTGATAACCACAAATATGTAGAAGAATTATTAATAGAAGAATGGCTGGCTTTATCACTAAAAGATGAATTAAAATAGTTAAAGATGAACAAGATATGATAATTTGTTGATAGATCATCTAAATATATTATTATAGAAAAAAAATGGGTGTTTGTGAATAAGAAGGATTATTATAGTTTGATAATTAAGAATAAGGCTAGACTAGTGGTAAAGGGTATAATTAAGAATAAGTTATAGAATATGATGAAATTATTTCCCTTGTATCCAGAATAGAATAAATTGGTATTTTTCCAACCTATACATCATTTATAAATTTTAAATTGTATTATATGGATGTAAAATTTTCTATTCCAAATGGTTGTCTAATAAAATAATTTTATATTGAAACCCCACTTGGTTTTGTAAATTATCATTCTCCAAATTTAGTTTTAAATTATACCAAAACATTTTATGAAATCAAAAACAAGCTTAGATCTAGTTGTGAATTCCTATTTTCTTTTATTTATCAAATGGTTTTTTTAAAGGGGTAAAAAATCTTTCATTTTTAAGAATAATTAATATTAATTTATATTGACAATTCATGTATATGTAGATGATGTAATTTTCAGTTCTAAAAATAATACATTTTAGGATGAATTTCAAAAACATATGAAAAACAATTTTGAAATTAGCATGATAGAGAAGTTAAATTATTTATATGGTTTTAATATTTATCAAAAAGTCATTGGGAATGTGATAAATCAGTGAATATACATACTAGACTCTCTTAAAACATTTATACTCAAAAATAATTAAGTACATACTACCCCTATACCTTATAATGGAAAATATGACTTGGATGAAGTATGTAAACTAGTTAAAAACAATATCTATATAGGAATGAAGTGGGTAATATTGTATTTGATATGTACTAGACCATATATTTTGTTTGCAGTATGCCTTTTTCCCGATTTAAAACTAATTTGAAAGAATCTAATTTAAAATATTCCATGATAATTCTAATATTTTTAAAAGGAAAAATTCCTCATTTCATTTTTTTCAAAAACATATTACTATAATTTAATATCTTACTCAGAAACAAACTTTTGTGTTGATAGAAGATATAGGAAAAGTATATTAGGTACCTTTCATTTTCTAGATAAATTGATGGTATCCTAGTCTAGTATGAAGACACACTTTATTGAACTATCTACTACTAAATTCAAATATATATCTCATGGTGGTAGTTGTGCACATGTTCTATGGATGAAACACACCACAGTGTACTTAAGATTCAATTATAATCAAGTATCATCTAAATGTAATAAAACTATTTCTATAAATATTTCTAAGATTCAAATAAATCACTCAAGAATAAGGAATATAGATATAAAACTTCATTTCATAAGTGGTCATGCTAAAAAAGAGATAGTTCTATTGACATTATCCCCCACAAAGAATCTGTTGACATATATTTTCATTAAACCACTATCATGTGAGTAGTTTAGTTTTCTTAAAAGAAATTTTTTTTATTAATTTTCAAATACAATTATTGTGTTTTATTTATTCTGATTTAAATCAATTTTTTATCTTTATTGTTATTCAAATTTAAAATTGAGTGTTATGTTAAATTATTTTGTTAAATTCTATGTGACAGTTACTCTTACAATTGTTTTATTGATTATTTAATTTATAAAAAAATTCTTTTATAATCCATAATTTTCATTATTATTTGGTTATTAGTAAGAAGTAACCCTAAACCAAAAACATGTATGAAGGTAAATTGGGTTTCAGTCACATGACCAAATATAAAATTGGCTCATTACCCTTTTCCAATTAAATACATATCCTCCCTCTGAATTCGATCCATCATCTCTAACCTCTCTATCCCTTCTCGATATTCAACTAACCTTTTTAATGTGTGATAATAAAATTGTATAGATAATGGAGGTTCATATTCATAAATAAAATCTAAAGTAATGGGGAGATTATTTCTTGAAGGAAAAGCTATATATATAGTGTGGATGACCCCAACTGAAATGTTGTTAAATAATGTGCATGAGTTTCAAGGATGGTATTTCATGTTTGATGAAGAGAATTCAGGTATTCTATTCAATGAATAAATATATGAGTTCTTAATGAGTTACATATTCCAATTTAATCGAACTGATTATGTAATCACATCAAATATTAATGATATGATTTTTTTTATTATGTCAAAATAGTTGTAATAATTCATTCACTTAATGAGGCTATGCTTTCATTTATGATGGTGGCTTTTTAGACAAGATCCCTATATGAAAAATATGTTTTATTTTATTTTATTTGGATCATGAACTTTTTAAAAAGAAACCTATAAAAGAGATTCCTTCCAAATAAAAGGTTTTATCTGTGTTTGTAATGATTTTTATAACATGTAGAGTAGTGGGTATTGAGAATGTTTTTTTCCCTTATATGTATTTGAATTATTCCATGATAGAGAATTTAATGTTGATTTTTCCATGATAAATGTTGATTTTATTGATTCATTATTATTAATGAAAAGCAATATTAAACTACAATCCTTATGCTAGATTAAATTATTTAATTTTAATGAAGAAAAAAGTATATTTAATTGGGTTAAATGTTTTGAAATGTCATAAAATTAATACCTTATTGTTTGTTCTCTTCAATAATATTTGATATTCTGGGGATTGTTCTTCAAATTCATTGAATGAATTTCATCAAGAAACCATGAATTGAGGGTTAGTCACCATAGTTGTTACTCCAAAATGATGAATTACCTATACAGGTGGTGTCTTCTCGGATAGTAGGAGAGGGTATATATATTTATAAATAGGGTCTTTATCTCTATTATCAGTCCCCAGTAGGTGATCCTATCTCGATTCTAGAGTATGTAACTAGATAGACCTAGGATACTCGTGAAGTTATTGTGTACTCTTACAATGATCGGGATGTGGGGAAAATTTTTGACTCAACATTTTCTTTCCTTGAAGATTGGCCAACTAAGATTGGTCTTGTAGGTTATTATGTTCATACAAGACTAGATTAAGAAGATGTTTTAAAAGAAAAAGATCTAATTTTTTTTATATCACTTACTGGTAAATGAGGGTATGTTGATGTGGTTTTGGAATCTAAAAAACATACCCATACACCCTCGGTGCCTTCTTCAACTTCAACTTTTCCAAGAGCAGCTGGTTCTTTAAGAATGTTCCAATGGATTGGAAAATGAAGTGGTTTGTACTAAAGTATTGATGAATATTTAAAATCATATAATAGATCACTTTGATTTAAAAGACTATCTAATTTCAAGAAAATATTAGATTATGAAACATAAAGGGACCTCTATCTCATATTCCTACTTTAATAAGATAGGTGGATAGGTGAATTCAAAAAAACTGTTGATTGGTAGTCTTCAAACTGATAAACTAGTGTATCAAGATAGATCTCATATAATATCTATGAAACTAGAGTTAATTAAATCCTTAGTAAGTAGTTAGGAATATATTCTTCCAATAATTGAATAGTTTAGTTTTGTTAGTACTTTTAATACATCTCAAATGGATATGATTCTGAATCTACCATATATGAAATTAGGCTTATCCCAATAAGTGATTAATGAGATAAAATATTTTAGAGATACTATTGAAGTGACTATACATACCTTAAAATGTGCTTTGTCAATTTAGTTTGAATTAATAATGAATGTATATCTCTCTACTACTGCTCAATCAGAATTTCCAAATCTTTAAAATTTCAAAAATAATGTTCAACAAAAATTTTCTTTGTGAGTTTATGTTTTTTCAAAGATACAATGTATCTAAGATGATATTCATTCTATATTAATGTTCATTGAGTTAAAATATATATTTTTTGTCTATTTTATAGTTTTCATAAATCTATTATGAATCTTACTGTTGGATTAAATAATTCCATGAATTGAAAATATTGTCATACTTAGAAATATATTTGAGATATGGTAAAAATAAATTTGGTTATTTTAAAGTAATAATGAGATATAATTTCATTATTCATTCATCATACAGTTAAAAATTCCATTTTTTCAAATAGTATAATGAAATATATTCAGCAGTTATGGATCTGTATTTTGAGAAAGAATAATGATGAGAATTATAAGAAATTTCAGAGGTGATAGTTCAAGTCACAGGAAGGGAAATTATTCTTAAAAAATATCCAAGAATATTTCCTTATGTGGAATCCGTTATTCATCCAGTTTCTATTTCATTTGAACCCAAGCCCAATGTTGGTGATATAGTTAATATATATTATATCAATGAAGTTAAAGATGTTTCCAACGATTGATAGAGCTTGTGAACAACACAGATAGAAAGGTGAATTCACTAACTAGTAGAATCATATATGTGTATACATATGTCAATATAATTATGAAGAAGGCTCTTATTGATATTATATCAGGTATATCATCTTTATACATTGACTATATACTTCTCCCTCAAATTTTATGTGATTCTAAAAGTTTCTCTTCTAGATAATTATAACATCATATTACATCTATTAAGAATGTCTTAGCATCAATTTCTAAAATTTTTAAGCAATCACCTATTTTTTTCTTGAAATTCACAACTCTGATGTTATTACTTGGATTGAATTTTGTGTCGAATCTTTTTTTCAAATTATAAGAATGAGACATCTTGGTTCTGATCTTTCTTGTAGTTCTCAACAAACACAAATGAAAATAGAATGTGTTTGTTGTCCTTTTCCACCATCAATGTCCAACCCATATACCTCCATATCTACTAAAACATTAAAATATCATTTACCCAATCCAAAATTTTATTTTTAACCCATTATATATACAAGGGATACCTGGATGATATATTTTAATTGATTTAGTGGATAAAAATTATAAAATTCACCTGTGACCTCGTTTGGAACCATGTTGTTAGGTCAAAAAACCATATAAATAAACTTCTTTAGAGTTTTCAAAAACATGATGGCTAAAACCACTGAATTTCGACTTCCCTATTACCATGGATTAATTTGTGTAAATAGTTCATCTATAACCATGGTTATTTTTCCTATAAAAATTATATAACCATGAAAATTTGAGACTAGTAAAATTAATAGAACTATTTAATTAGGTCCTTTATATCCAAAGTTTATGAAATGGATATTCCTTTCTCAAGCCTCGGATAAAATGTGGGAATTTGGCCATATGACCATGTTTAAAACCTTGTTAGTAGGCTATTTTTAACTAAAGTTAAACTGGGGGTCATTCTCGATACTGCTATGATTTAACTGTGGAAATTATAACATTATTACATGGTTAAAACCACTATTATATCCTCTATTTTACATAAAAAAGTATTTATATGATTATTTGGTACCATAAACCCCTTGCTGCTACAATTAGCAGAAAACAACACTCATTTCATTAGGCTACCATTATGAACAATTAGAATTTAAGTGAATTGTATAACCATTATAAATACCTTTAATAAATCAGAAAACATTTCTCAACCATTTTATTATATTTAAAATGGATTAAATGAAATGATTCTACACAATTTAAAGTATTCAAAGTCATTCCACAATATAAAAGTAGTTTTACAGTTTCTAATATTTTTAATATAGCGGTACAATCGTATAGAATCATTCACATTGAAAATATTCATAAATATACACAGCTACACACTATCAATTACACCTACACACTAGAATATAAATATTTTTAATTTCTCACTATCATGACATATATAATTTAAAACTGGAAAAATGTTTTCTTGGGAGAGATGCATTTCACAACTGCACATTATCAGTTTCGGGGGTGGGGTGTGTTTACATGAACACTATCACTTACAGATTCAATATTTTTCATGATCATTATATTATATCATTTACATATGAAACACCCAAAAATTTCAATAGAAATACAAAACAATTAATTGATACGATAAATGTTATGAAGTAAGTATATAATAGTGTGAAATTAAAATCTATTATTGATACACTAAATGATATATAGTTGGTATATATTAGTGTGATGTTATAAACTATTTTTCCTAATAGTTGAAAAAGATTATAAATTTATCTGATATGTTCTACATTTGAAAATTATAGCTTATAATACACTTACTTTATAATTGCAGACAATGGTTATGTGGATTAATAATAATTAAATGATTTAGTAGAATGAATTATATATCATTAAACCTGAATCTAGTGTGATGTTTTATAAAATAGTGGGCACCAAAATATGTACCATTGAGTAAATATACATCATTTTTCAATTATAGAAGTCAATTTTCCATGAAATTAAATAATAAGAAAGAACATGTTATGAAATAATCTGAAAATGAGATATATCAAATTCTTATTTGTATGTGATTACTATGTCAATAAAAATAAAGTAAACTTTATTATTTCAAATTTTTAATGCTATACATTGTAATGGAAGATTTGGTTTGGTTAATTTTCAAAATCTCTAATTCATTTATCCTTTTTTGAAATAAATAGAATTCTTGAATGTATTTTTTAACATGATCAATGTTGGTTTCAAATGTTATACTTTGATACTTCTATACTGATCCTTATTATTTCATATTAGATGATTATCAGTTTGGTTGGAAACCCAAACTCATCATTTTTCTACATTGTATATATTTAAATTTGTAAGAAATTTTACCAATTGTTTATTATAATTTATATTATAGAAGATATAATATACATACCTAATTGAGAATATCTGTTGTTTCTATGGTATTTTTATATAAATTTCATGACAAGTTTTCTAAAATAAATAATGGAGATATATTCACTATAATTATTAAATAATAGTTTCAATCAAAATATAGGAAAATCTATGTTATAGATTATATAAAATTATATTGTTTAAAAATAATGTGATATATTTTCATGGAACCTAATAGTATTCCAAAATAATATGATCCATAGAAATCATATGATAGTTCACTATCAAAGTATAAAATCATTTATAGAATATTTTTAATGTATTACCTATATTGAATTTAATATGCGATAAAAATGAATAACAATCAATACAGTATAAACCATATAAATATTATGACTATAAACTATAAAAGAGTTTTCACTGTATATATATTATGAATATGAATTTTTGGAAAATCATAATACATTCAGAATTTCTAGACTGTATTATTTGTATTAGATGTATATACTATAATCTGTATTAATAGTAAAATATAATATGTTATATTCACTGATTACATTAAAATTTTAAATATTTTGGAATGATTTATACAACACTTTTATTTATATCAATTAATAAAATATTCCAATTGTGTGTATTAAGTTATATGAACAAATACACACTAAGGATGTGTATGATGTTGTATGAAAAAATATTCATAAGTGAGTGTCATAGTCAAATTATATGTTTTATTATCTATGGACTAAGAAACTACCCATGACATGTATTACATTTTATATAATAGATAGTTATGCTTTTAAAAGGATGTTTTATATAAAATTAAAATGTTATGTGGCGAAAATAAACCAGAGTTTAATAAATACCTATCTGAACCAAAAATAGGTACCTGTATAAACAAACGATTCTAAAATTATTGAAATTTTGAAAGGTACCTATTTTATTCTTTTGTATGGTACTGAAATTATAGGCACATGTCTTTTATTATTTTAAATTACTATAATATTGATAGGTATGTTCTATGATCAAATAGAAATATATAAATATAATATGATGTAAAAATGAATTAAAATCTAAAAGGGTTTACATATAAAATGAAACGAAAATGAAATAAATATCAAAAACTATACAATAAACCAACTATAAAAAAAGTAAAACCATTTAGACTAAGAACATACATGTATAAAATATAGTATATATAAAATGGGTATGGTATTTTTAATTTATTTTAAGAAAATGTTTTCATCATTTACCCCTAAAAACGTTATATTAGGAACATTCATACTAGTTAAAAAATATTAAGAAATAAAAAAATAAAGACTAATGAAATAATAATAATATTTCATATGAAAAACAATTATAAACTTGGAAACCCCATTCTATATATTATAATTTCTATTATGGATCATATAATACAAAAATAAATAAAAATAATAATTTAATGTTTTTTATAAATAAAATTCATGGATTACATATAATTAAAACATTAAAACGTAATGTATGAAATGGATTAAGAGTAACTTTAGTGATATTATGTTATATTATTAGATTAAATATATAGCTTCATATATATTAGAATGTGATTAATAACTGAGAACAAAATATTAAGAAACGTATTAATGTATTCAAAAACAAATGTAAATTTAAAATTAATCTAGTGTGTTGGAAAAATTGAATGTATTTGTAGAAACTTTTGAAAAGTGATTCCAAAATATAAAATGTTGATTCGTTACATTGTATTAATTAATATAAAATTATAGGCATCAATTTTTTATTAAATTAATCTAATAGAACATGAAAATTTTTTTGGGTTTGTATTGTAAATTTTTTCAATATAATCATATATTACAAATGTAACCACATTAGATATTTGGATTCTTCTCTTAAAAGTCACTTTAGTTTAACATAAAATATAATACAGTCAAATCTGAAAAATATAAATTAAATCATAAAAAATATTATTACATATAAACTCCCCACACATAATTAAATATTTAAAATTAATGAAAATAATATATAATTGATATATTAATAAATTGAGACATATGAATAATTTATATAGAATGAATATTATAAGTATAGTCTTTAAAATATGTTCACTATTGAATTTCTTTTATTATGTGTATATATATAAAAATATATGTGTTATATATATCAATATTTATTTCATTATGCATCCAAAAAAAATTATTTTCAATAAATATCTAAAGTGGAGTCAATCAAAATATTTTATACATTCTGTTTTTTAAAAATGAACAAGTATAGAAATTTATAGTGCATTAATTTTAATCTACATTATACATTTTTAGAGACTTAGTATATGGCTTGGTATATCAAATATGGTCTAATTACCTATCATTGTACTGCCCATGAGATCCTATCTTAACTAAAAAGTTTAACATAAAAAAATTTAAATTTAAATTTTAACAAGTGGAAGATAAATAAACAGAATTCAAAAAAAATAATTTAAAATGGAAGCTTTAAAGGAATAATTAATTTTAATTTCATTAACCATGTGTTATAATATAAGACATGAAATGAAATTCAACTAAAATTATTTACGATAATATGATAAAAATATTTATTTAATGTGGTAAAAAAAATTTAACAACATATTTAAAATAAAATTAATCAAGTTTTAATTTCAAATTTCATGTTAAAGTTTATCGTTACAACTAATTTTTAGAATTTATAATAATATTTTTATGGAAAAATTTAAAGTAAACTTAGTGGAATAAGAAGAAAAACGTTTTCTAAGGAACCTATCATAAAACTAAGAATATTTAGAATCAAATTGAATAGAAAACTCATTGTTATGTTCCTAAATAAAATAAAATACGTATATTTGGATCGAATAAATATTTTAAAAAATATATTAATTTTAATAATAGGTTGTTCATTCATTTTCTATAGTATAGTATGTTCTATTAAATGCATAATTAGATAATTCAATATAACTGAGATTATAAACTACTGAAATAAATACATAGTAAGTTAATTTTTAATAATTAATTTATAATGAAAAATTATATAAATAAATAAATTTTAGAACTCCAAATATACATGTAGAATTTTATTTCAAAAACCCAAGGAAACTACGGGAAATACAATTTGTAGGTTTCATTTTCACGCAAAATAAAATATTTTAATAATTACGATATTCCAACATCAATCATAGAACTATATAATATTGAGTAATTGAGGTACATACGAAACTATAGATGAAATCATGTCCGAAGTGGTCTATTACCAAAAAAAATATATCATAGAATATATAAATCATCTAAATATATTATTAATAAAAGTGAATAAATTTCCAGTAATTATGAACTTTTTGATATATGAGAAAATAATATTATCGTGCAATAATTCAAGAAGGAAGTAGAGAAATAAAAATATAAAACTCAAGTAAAGATAATGAGTTAATATAGTGATGGAGGGTGATAAAAAATAAGATAATTGATTAATAATAATGACTTTATTTGGTATAATTTCAATAGAGATTTAGGAAATATTTTTTTACATTAGGTGCTACAATATTTCTCAATGATAATTGAATAAATATTTCTAAGAAACATGACCCTATTTGGTGATATGGTGGTAATAATTTATCTTTATTAATTGGTTTTATGTTCAATCAAATTGTTAAATCAAGTGATGATTTACCTTGTCATTCAACATCACATTAAAATAATGACATTACATTGATGTAAATTTATATTACATTTCTTTTTTAGATGAATCACTAAAAAGACACACATGTCACATAAATTGAAAATTCTTGAGAACATATGGTGTTCTCTAAAAAACTACATGACTATTATATCCCAATAATACTTGTTTAATGAAGAGAGGAAAAATATAGTTTCGAGACATAGTTTCCTATTTCTCAATGACTTTGATTGAAAAATAACTATATTTAATGTTCAATGTCAATAAACTCGCATATAGATTATTAATGTGCTCATTGTCATTGTAATGTCCACATTAATATGAAAATAATTAGGGAGAATAAATTTCTATAATGAAGATATTGTTCTGTAGTAGTAGTTTGATCATATAGTGGAAAGAAATATTTTTTTGAAAATAATGGGGATTGATCTAAATATTATTTATATATATTGAAAATATATGTCCAATGAATATAGATAATCATAACCATATTTTTTTAATAGAGGGTATATATTCCACTATAATATTTAATGAAGTGTACATGTAAATATTATACATAAAGAGAGAGAAAATAAATAAAGAAACATTTGATATAAATAGTACAAGTAATTAAACATAATAGTCCATTAATAATAACATTATTGGGAATTGGAAAAAAATAATTGAATAGTTAATATAGAGAAATATTAAAACCAAAAGATGTTGATAATAAGAAATATATCAAGCAAGGAGAGTGTAGTGGTGTATAATGAGCCTAGTCTAGTTTCAAGTAGTAGATATACATGAATTAATTATGATGGTAGAAATTCTATATTTAATTTCACACATATTAAATGAATAACATTAAACAATATTCAAAATATTATATGACAAGAATAATTTTTGTGGAGCCTTGTTAATCATATATGATATCACTCTTCCAGGGAATTGGTTCCGAAATTGAAATTATTGTGTGATATATTTGTAATAATTTGAAATGGTGTCCCAAAAAATTATGATTTTAATCATTGTGAATATATAATATGTTATGATACTTAATTCAATTGGAGAATGTTCTTATATATTTAGGAAATGAAATTCAATGCCTATTGAAAATTAAATTCATTTTCTATCCATAATACTAAATACAAAGCCACAAGTTTAATTATTTCATTGTGAAATCATAATTAGACAATTAATTTAATAATATTCATTTCATTATTATATTCATGTTTAATGAATTCAAAAGTTAATTCATATTCAATTATAGTTGTTTCACTTACATATACTACATTTATCAATATATTATTTATGGTTTGTATTATTATTATAATTTTGAATACCAATTTTCATGTTAATGAGTGAAAGATATCCACTTTTGAAAATGCATGAAAGATATTTATTTTTGACATTTTAGGCCATTAAAAGACATTGAAATAAGAAATTTGGTATATTTTTTAATGTAAAAACATTTTGGAGTAATTTTTTAACATAATTATAGACATATTGGAAATATTATAATAATGAAAGAGCAATTTATGTGCATGGAAGAGATTAAACATCATAAATGTTTTTTTCTTCAAAAATATTTCAAGTGTTTAATTAAAAGATGGAATACATTTGGGACCTACCAATCCTTGGATGTGACCTTTTGATATCACATGTTTAGACAATAAAAGGGAATTAACAAAAATTTCATTATAATTGTATATAAATGTAAATGTAAATAAAATTGAAAGTTCTTTTTATATCTATTGAAACTCAAAATACTATAATAAATCGATTATATGAAATAAGAAATATACTATAAAATAACATCAATTTGGTTATAAATGATTTATGTTTCATTTATTAATGTACAAAATTAGTAAACATTAACTGTTTAATACATGTATTGAAACATATTATAGTGAATAAATAGATAAATTATCTTAGTGCAGATAAAAAAATATTAAATAGACATTTCATTTTTAAATAAACTTAATTTACATTAAACTAACAATGTAGTAAAATATAAAATCATTACACATGTATGGAAATTAAATGAGAATTACAATAAAATTTCACTATTCAGGTATAAACTATATGTCAATTACTGGTATTTAAATATTTAATGAAAATTATAGTGAAAGTTAATTTTACTTTTATTAAATTATATTTATTTAAACATAAATTGGAATGTACAATAATAGAAGAAAATGACACCCTTCCAATGAATACGTTAAGAAAAAAAATTGTCTCCCTTCTAAATTTAAAAAATGTTAAATATTTAGAAGGAAAAAACTCTTACATGATCATGAATTTATAATGTTACAAATAATCGACTATGAGAATCCAATGTGCAGGAAAACACTAGTATAAAATCCGACATGAAAATTATTTACTCTAAAAACATGTCACAGAGTAGAAAGACGAAGAACCATGTGGGTTATTTTTAATATAAATTTTAGTAATATAAAAAAAGGAAGTGATTGAACATGTGAGGGAGAGGAAGATTCAGAATTTAGAGAGAAGTCACAACTTCATTTTTGTAATATGGTTTACCAAGAGATTATTTTACTAGGAATAAAATAATTTTCCACAATGTTTAGTTCCTGAAAAAGAGTAATATTGGCATATTATGAAAGAATGGAAGGAATGGTTTAGTGATTCAATACATATTATGAATTCAATTTTATTCAAAAAATTTGATGCTACTTGAATGTTCTGGTAATGTTAATTAAGAATATGAGGTTCCCTTATCCAAATGTTCTTATCAGACAATGGATATGAGTTGTATAGAAATACTTGTAAAACAGGGGAGTATAATTGTGATTGAGGGCAGGTCGATGTTTTGGTGAGGTGAGGTGGCCATGTCAAAGTTACATCAGAGCCACATTTGATCTTTGTTGGAGGAGAATGACCTTGGGGAAGAGGGAAGGTTTCATCAAAGCTGCATGGGCAAAGAGGTAGAGATCCTATTTCGTTGTAGTGTCAGAAGGGATGTGGGATATCAAAGTCAAAGATGCATCATAAGAGAATGATCATTGGGATAATGTCTATATATATTAAGAAGTGTTTCCCAAGAGGAGGATGGAATGACTTTGAGAGATATAGGTGGATGGATCATGATGGAATCATATATATTATCACTGTTTCAAATAAATTTTAGCGGTAGACCAGCTACTAAAAATATTATTTAACTCGGGAAATTTGTGTTTGTCAATAAATTGTTTTTCTAGTTGTTGATGTATATTTCTAATTCAAAACAATTAATTAAATTATTTCTTATTTTTTCTAATTTATTTTATTATATTATTTTTCATTTTATTTTATCTCTTTATTTTATTTTTCATTTATAAAATCCTTTAATAATTCCAGAATTCTATTTTCACACTACATTTAAATGTTTATAAGTCTATAGTGATGTGTTAAACTATTTTTTCACTCCCATTAAATTTCTATTTTATAGAAAAAAGAGGTGCCAATTTTTTTAACCATATAAATAAGGGTTAATATGTCTACGTTATAAATAGGGGGATAAGTTTTTGCCTATCAAAATGATTAGAATTACCTACCTAAAGGGAACAAAGACAAATTTTTAATTGATATATTTTTTAAAATAACATTTTGTTTTAACTTATTAATGTTTCACCATTGATATCTACTAGAATAATTAATCGATTTTGTGACTACTGAAAAAAGGTGATATTGTTGTCTAATAGTGTTGATCTAACAAATATATTATTCTTTATATTTTTATTATCTCAATAATACATTCATATCTTGTTGATTATAATGATTTTCAGGTTTTTACAATAGTTTTTATTATATGTTTATATATTCAAGACTTAATTTCATTAAGTTAGGATTCTAGATAATTTTTTTCTGAAATATACCTATTAATGTATAATCAACTATGTGATTGTTTTAGTATTTTAGTGAGAACGGATACATCAATCAATCAGCTACTTTAGTATCCTATTTGAAGGAATCATTTATTTTAAAAAAGACGCAACATGGAATTGTCTGTTTTTTAATTTCAAACATAAAAAAGACCTCCTACCTGATCAACCTGCCACATAAATTGGTAACGCAGATAAAACAATTGGGTGAATTTTTTAAATAAAGTAATAGGTCATGTGAATTGCCTATATGATGAAATCAGATATATAATTTTCTTAAAATATGTCATTTAAATAATGTATGTTATTATTTTTCATGTGAGTAAAAATCCTACATGATTCATTTGGGATTCATGAAGAGAAATCAATTATATTCATTCAATTGTGAATAAAAGGACAAGGAATTTTTATTTGTCTCTGATATAGAAATGGTATTTTCATAAAAACTTATGTGTCACTAATCCCTAATTTTGTGGATCATCTGTAGTGAACATAAATAAGAAATCTTGCATGCATTTAAAAATATGAGTGTGTAATTTTGAATAAAAACTAATGTGAAAAATAATATATAAAGGGAAATTTATAATAAATTTCTAAAAAACAACACAATATTTTTTTACCTACATAAAGAGGAATGAGTCTCATTTTCATTAGATATACTTTTCGATAATACATTTTGAGTTATGAATGTAGCACCCCAATACATTCTAATATTTAATAATAGAATAAATATTTTTTCAACTCTTTTTATAAGCAACACCATTTTAATCTTACACTACACAACACACCGAGTTAGCTTGTGTTACACGCATGGCTGGGTTTTATAGCCTTTTAATGAAGAACCAATTTTAAATATAATTTTTGAAAATTTTACAAATTTAATTTGTAAAAAAAATTATTTTATTATAATATTGAATTTATCTTAGGGTTAATTTTTTGTACATTTCTAGGAAGTTTCATTTTTTATGAATAGTACAAATACAACATTTTAACTACAAATATTCTTTTCGAATGAATAATTATTATTGTTAAATTATATTTAAATTTGATATTAATGAAATAATATATCATATATAAATTTAATCTATGTCATTATAATCACTTTTATTATGAAATTACATAAAAAACGAATTGATATTTTGAAAAAAATTATTTTAACACTCTCTTTCTCATCACGTCGAAGGGGTTTGTGTTAATATTAATTTTCCCACATCATTGATTTTAATTTTTAATAATATATATACCGAGGTGTAATCAGTACATAATTTGTGGTCTAATAATAGAAAATTAATTTTTGACCAAAAATATTAGAAAAGATGATTACAATTAATTATGATTATTAAGGTAAAAGTTTGCTTAATAAGGGACTAAACCTTAATTGTAAGAACCACAACAACATTGACACTTTGCCAATGTCTATTTGAAGTTAATAAATTGACCATGTACTCAATTTTTTATACTTTAATGGCTTATTGGCATATTATTTAGTGGATGTTCCCTATATAAAATTTTAATAAAAATTGTAACTTTCCTTACATTTATCATTTATAAAACATTGAGATATATAAAAACATCATGTTTTCGGTTATACCTATAATTTTTAAATATAACTCGGTATCTTTTATCATATTAATTTATCAATATTTTTTATACATGATTTAGTTAAATAGAATGATTATGAAATTCCAATGTAGTGATTATTTAGGTAACAATTAACTAAAATAAATGGCACTATAAATATTAAAATTGAAATATACTAACTGAATTATTTTTTTATATTAATGTATCATTTTACATTGATTTAAATATAATATATTTTATTTCCAATATTTTTTTCTCATTTTAAAATTTAAATTAAATAAATAATTTTAAAATTTACATTATTATTATTTTACAATAAATGATATTTTATTAAATGATTTAGAATTAATAAAAATTAATATATTCATCAAAGTAATTTTAAATTGTTAAAAAATATTAATTATGATTGATTAATGGACTACTTTAGATTATATAATTAATATATTGACCCATATATTGGAAAAACTATTTTAACATAATCTCGGATTAACCAGTGTTTTAGCATGACAAAATCACTTCTTTTAAAATTAATTTCCAAAAAACATTGGATATTTATTTTCTAAAAAAGAAATAATATAATAATATAGTGTGTATAAATATATTCTAATAAACCTGACTTTATTTTATTATTAATGGCTAAATTAATTATTTTTGAAAACAAACTCCTTTATTAAAAACAAACTTAATAAAATTAGGGAATCATGGAAGTTACGGAACCAAATTTTTAAAATTCAGGTATTTTTTGTGAGGATGATGTTTTAATATACCATGAATCAACTTTATTTAATTAAATTTTTATTTTTATGAGCATTAGGTAATATATACCTCCCATTAATGAATACATTTTTGGTATTTACAGTAGTAACACTCTTCCTACACTATAAAAAGGGAAGCACTCTACCCCTTAGTCACACCACTTAAGACACATTAGATCATCCATAATATACCATAATAGTATCCCAAAATCCATCTCATCAACCAATAAAACTGTGTTTGTATAGAAATATATTCTAGGAAACCTTTTGGTACAATCTAAAACGAGTTACCCAACTAAGAGGCAATATATTCTCTCAAGTTCTCTAGTTTAAATTCCATTCTCTACCCCCTAAAATCTCATTATTATATTATTATATAAAAAGAAAACGTATCATTAATATACTAGGATGTATTTATATTAATATTTCTACTGAAACTGAAATACACCTCCATATAATGTTTAATAAACATACTGTTTTGCTGTATGGATAACTACAACCTCGAGAAATGATGATTGTTCATTTCTCATTTACCACCACAGATGGTTTGCATTATGATGGACACTATATGTATAGATGTTATATATATTATTTATAATGTCTTTATGATTCAAAAATTTTTATTCATAACATACGTTTATATGTCTTTATCTTGTGTAAATATGATAATTCCGTTTGAGGATGTCTCGACTACAACCCCCTCAACATTATATGAATCGTTCATGCCACACATGAAATATATAAAGGATAGTTTTAAAAAACCTATTTTACAAATATAACAGAGATTTGAAACTAGAATTATGATAAAAATATTTAACCTTTATATTTTATTCTTTTAAACAAAAATGAAATAAAAGTTACATTCATGTGTACGTACGACCTGCTGTCTATATGAATGGAGCACTTAATTTCTAATCTCCAAATATAATTGAATACTATAAATAAAAATTTACTAATTATATATGATAATTCAGTAATGTTTTAAATTATGAATATGATGAAACCATTTTCTTATTAATTATAACAACAAATAAAAAGTTAGAACCTACTTGAGAAAATTATGCAATTAACACCATAAATATTGATATTAATGAATGTTGTTAACAAACGGGTAATGAGATTTTATAAAAACATTAATATATAGTATTATAAACATGGGTATTGTTCTTGTATAATTTATTAAAATATTTTAAACCACTATATTTGAGGATAAATACCAGGCGCAAAATTATTGTTATGCGATTGGAATTGTGTCCCAATTTACATTTCATTGAGACTTATTTGTTATTATGAAAACATTCACAATTATATAGTGTATATAGATCATTTTTAATTTTTTAATTTTAATCCCCTTATTATAATTGTATTATACATTTAACTTAATTTTATATCTTTATGTTTATTAGGATTCAAATTTTTCAAAGATGTATGAGACACATTGGAATGATTAATGATTATTCTCCTCAAGATTTTTATTAATTATTATATTTTCAATATAACATCATGTTGGGATTGTTAACCATATCTTGAAAAAATCACTATATTTTAATAATTTTTTACTATAAATTTACTTAAATTTACATATTCTAATATAATGGATATTGTTATTTCCTAAACGGTATATAATTTTACATATGGTGTCCACTTTTACAGTTATTATATTATTATGTGAAAATATTGATATTTTTTGTATTCTTTTTCCTCATAGTATATTTGATAAGGCATATTATTTATTTTTATTATTTTATATGAAGAAATATTTGGACCGAGAATGACAGGTGGAGACATGCTTTTATATTGCAGCTTAACTCATCGACATATTCTCATGGGACATATAAGTTGTCCAAATTAAACTAGTTTCTATACGTAGTTTTAAATCATCATGGGAACGGTCATGAGGATATAGGTTTTCTTGTTACGTATATGATACATCCATTAAGATATAATTTCCTTGGTTATGTTTTAATTATTATTTATACATAATTTTTTTTGACATATCCGTCGATGTAATTTATTATCATTAATTGATTTGTGGCTTTAATATTAGTTTCTTACCATTACATATTCATTATGACTTATATAATGATGTAAATTTATAGTGTTCTCAATTATTTTACTTTCTATATAAATTGATTAATTATTTTTTCATTTTTAATTACCCTTATTGTGAATTTGATCTCACCATTATTATGATTACATACCCATGTTATGAAGAAGAAAATATTGAATAAGTTTTGATGGATGAAGTATATTTCATTATATAAAGTTGAAATTTTTATATTTTTTCCAACATATTATAGGTATAATGTATGTAATGTGGCTTTCCAAAACTGCTAAATTTGTTGTTCTTTCATTATTTTATTCCTGGTATTCTTTTCAATGTAATGAAATAATGCACCAACTCTAGGATTCTATGTTCGGGGTGCTATAGTTTCCTAAAAAGATGTTTACCAACAACCATTAAAAATTGATTTTCAAAACATAGAGTATGGAACACAACCCTATGAAATAATTTAAAAATAAGTATAAAAGAAGATCCTAGAATTTTGATAAGGTAAAATTTATGTGGAAATTTCTATAAATTCATCATCTCTCAATACAACATGCAGATTTGGTTCTAGAATAGATATACCTAGAAGTGATAACATTGAAAAGTTGTTCTGGGCCTGAATCGGTGTAACATTGTAAATGAAAATAGGCCTTACTATATACCTATTTTAGCACTCTCGGGGTGTATTCATAGGATAATTCATAGTTTCATTACCTACCATTATGAAGGATTTGAATGTAAATATTTTCCCAATATAGCCAACATTTGTGATTCTAGGATTAATGATGCATTAATTAATGTGTTATACCTTATTTAAAATTATACATCATGTTATGAATTAATCCAGTATATTCCACTGTTTATAAGTGGGGTCCATTAGATAGAATGTTAACCTTATTGATTCACTTGATCTAAAGTGTAATAAAATTAACATCCTTTATATTATTAAGACAATATTTTACAAGGAAATATTCTCCCAAAAAATCTTATCATATTAGGATATAGTATCGTATGACAATGATATGGTTTATGAATTCAAGTTGTCCTATTTATTCAAAATAAACAAAGACAATAAGAGGCCATCTGAGCACAATGAAAAATAGAGTGATTCAAAGAAGACAAATGGAAAAGAGGTATATCTAAAATGTGATAATTGTGGAAAGAAATACACTAGTACATGATTTAAGGGAAAGAGAGTTTGTTGTAACTGTATAGTAAAAGGATACTATGTTTTTTGTATCAATGGTATGAAGAAAATTTCCAATTTACAAGTCTTCAACTGTAAGGAGATTGTACACTATGAGAATAAATTTCCCAAATTATAATAGAATATACCACAAATGTTGCTATTGGATAATGATCTTAGTATAATAATGTCGTAGATGAAGAATAAATATCAATATTTCTATTAAAGAACTAGTCCATTTTCATTTTTAAACAGTGATATACTGGTTCTATGAATTATTTAATATATAACGATTTTACTATAGTACTTCTTCATTAATGATTTTAGATCGAATTCTGAAGGGTGGCATGAAAATAAATTTTGTTGAAAGTTAAATTTTTTAAAACACATGATTGATTGAAGGAAAACCCTTAATAGAATTTTTGTGTGAAGATAATGATGAATAAATGATTAATTGGATAATTTAAAACATACTAAGAATATATTAATATGTTTTCAAAATGATTTATAGGCTATTATTGATAGAGTTTACAATAATGTTATATTTATTGAATATATCCAATTACATTCATCATTCATAAATAAAATGGAAGAATTAATGTTTCCAATAATTATTTTATAGTGATTTGAGGTAATATTATATTTCAAAAAAATACAGGATGAATTTATTCTCTTGTTGGGAATGCGAAAATCTAGAACTAATCTATACTGATTAAAGGATAATGATAAAATTCAGGTTTAGAAATTATTTTAGCTTCCTTATAAAGTGTTGGATAATAATATTTTGGAAAATTTAACCATTTATGAAATACATGATAAATGGACGATTTTTTAATGGAAAATATATCAGTTTCCCATATGATGTATCTTATTCTAAGAGATAAAGTATAAATAGTTAATAGTTTAATAAACAAAAAAAAGATTATATTTATGGAGATTTGTATTTAATTTTATTCATAGACTGTGAAGAAATTTATAAACTCTAGGGAAATGGGAAGTGAAAATGGATTCCTATTATCATAATATTTTAAGATATCATTGGACATTATTCATTCCTACAGTTTATGGTTTTGTGGACAACAACTTTTATATGAACATGTTCTCAATCACTCTCCACCATATCTTCATTGTTATATTTTTCCTCTATATCCATGTTTTCTTTTCCATCATATTTTATACTTAGAGTAAAACTATTTATGTGGCCACTGTAATTTATTAAATCTCTTATTAATAATTTAAGGTGATAACCCAATTTAGAATGTAGGATTTTTAAAAATATTTTATCTTCAAATATCAATCCCTTGATTACCTATAAATGGTTTAAATTGAGAGTAAGAAATTAAATAAATTAAGTAGGATGTAACACCCCATGATATTTAAAATATTCTCATGTTAGAATTAATATTATTTTGAATCTCTTTATACGCAACACCATTTTAAACTTACGCCACACAATACACTAAGTTAGCATGTGTTACACGCCAGATTGGGTTTTACCACCTTTTAATGGAGAAACTATTTTGAAACTAATTTTTAAAAAAATTTACTTATCCAAAGAAAAAAATTGATTCTAAATGTATAAATATTGTTATGTTGAATTTTTTTAATAATTTTTCATAATTTTATGAATAGTTAAAATATCGTGTTTTAATTAAAAACAGGCTTTCGTTTTAATAACTTTTAGTGTTAAATTATATTTTAAATTTGTTATTAACGAAACTATATATCTATTATAGAAATATAAATCCAATGTAGATTATTGGAATCATTTTTATATTGAAATTATATATATACTCTTATTGAGCTTTTTAAAATTTATACCTTAATAACGGCTTTCTCACAATATCTAAGGGGTTAGCGTTAATCATAATTTTTCTATTTTTGTGATTTGAATATTGAAAAAAGGAAACAAAAAGTTGTAATCAGTACAATATTAATAATATAATATGATAAAGTTAATTTTTTACCAAAAACAATTAGTGAAAATTATTAAAATTAATTACAGTGATTAAGGTAACATTAAGCTTGGTAAAGGACTATCCCATAATCTTAAGGACCAAAATGACATAGAAACTTGTCCAAAATCCATTGGATACTAATAATTAGACCGTATATAATGTTTATTATAATATTATGGGTTTTTGGGATATTACAAAATGAAATTTCTCAATTTAAAATGATAAGTAATGAAAAAATTCAAAAAGGAAACATTCCATACATTTAACATTTTTAAAGGATTGTTATATATGGAAAAAAACATCATATTTTAGTTTATAAATATCCTTTTAAAAGATAAATGGGTTGTTTTTATCATATTAATTTATCAATAATTTTTAGATATAATTTATTAACTAAAATTGTATATGAATTTCAAACATAGTGATTATTTATTTAAAAATTAACAATACCCAATGATATTATTAATATTAAAAGTGTGAAATATTGATTGAATTATTTTAATTAATTATTTATGAAGTTGAATATATCATTTTCAAAATATAAAAACATAATATATTTGTAATCCAATATTGATATGATATTTTAAAATTTAAATTAAATAAATAATGTCTCAATTTATATTATTGTTACTTTGCAATAATTGATATTTTAATAAAATATTTAAGATTAATTAAAATCCTAAATTTATAGAAGAGGTTAATAAATGTTAATAAATTTCAAATATAGTCTACTAATGGACCAATTTATATTTTATATTTAACATAATTATCCATATATTATTAAAATGTTGTTAACGCGATCCAGGATTAAGTAGTGTTTTAGCATGTCAAATGCACTTGTTTTAAAATTAATTTCCTTGAAATAAGGGATTCTTATTTTATAAATCGTATATCATATTAACAATTAATTATCTAAATATTTTATAATAAATCTCACATTGGTTTATTCTTAATGGTTAAATTAATTATGTTAGAAAATTATATGCTATAAAAAACCAAAAATGATAAAATTGTGGAATCATAGAAGCTAAAGAATCAAACTATTCGAATGTACATATTTTTTTGTATTAAAAGTCTTAATAGAAAATTAATTCCATTAAATCAATTATTTTTTCAATTTTTTGGTTTAATAAATAAGATAGACCCCCAATTAAAGAATAACATTTGGTATTTACAAGAGTTCCACTCCCCCACCCCAATAAAAAGGAAAGAACTCTACCAATTACTCACACCCCTCAAGCCACATTAGATCATCCAAAATCTTCCCAAATTGTCTCCCAAAATACCTCCCCCTAACATATAATAATATATTTTTCTAGTAATATATCCATGTAAACATTTTGGTATAATCCATAAGGAGTTACATGATTAAGTGGTAACTTCCTCTCTAAATCTCTCTAGTTACATTTCAATTATCCACCCACTCAAATATAATTATTCTATGATAATATAAAAAACCAGTTTCTAAAAAATAATAGTATGATTTAATTTTAATATTTCTACCTACACTTACACCACTCTCCATTTAATGGGTAACAAACACACTGCTTTTGTGTACGGTGATCTACTGCCTCAAGAAACGATGATTGTTCATTTTTCTTTTACCGCATCTCATAGTTTCCATTATAATGAAAACTATATTTATATATGATATATATTATATTTATAATGTATTTATGTTTCTATAATTTTTATTTATGACCTTCCATTATGGTTTATACCAATTGTAAATATGAAAATTTTGTCCTAGGAAGTGTGGACTACAACCCACTCAAAGTGACATGACTCGTTTATGAAATACATAGAATGTATAAAATATAATTTTAATAAAAATATGTAACATATATAACATAGATAAGATAATTAAATTATAATATACATATGTATCCATTGTTTTTTCATCCTTTTAATAACACAATGAAAGGAAAGTAGCGTTCATTCGTACGTACAGCCTACTGCCTCGATGAATAGTGCACTTCATCACTCAAGAAAACTAGGCAGTTAACACCCGAAATAGTGAATTTAATAAATGTTGTTAACAAATGGGTAATGAGATATTATAAGAAGTCAATATATGGTATTAAAAACCTAGTAATGGTTATGTTATAAGTTAGTAACTCATTTTATACCACTATATAAAATGATAAATACCACACAACAAAAGGAGGGTTAAGTTAATGTAATTTCATCTCAATTTACTTTTCATTGCGGCATATTTGTTATAATGCACTAATTCATATTTATTCTGTGTATATAATTACTTTTTCATATTATAGAATTAATTCCCTTATTCCAATGATATTATAAGTATCATTTAATTTCATACATTTCTATATATTATTATTCAAATTTTTTAAAGTGGTATGGGATACAATGCAATGTTTAATGATTTTTCTCCTCAAGATTTTTCTCCTCAAGATTTTTCTTAAAGATTATATTTTCAATATCACTTCTTTTTTTTATTTTTAACCTTATTTGGAAAAAAACACTTTTTAATCATTTTTTATTGTAAATATACTTGAATATCCATATTTTCGTACAATTAAAATTACCATTTTCTAAACCATATACCATTTTATATACGGTGTATAATTTTTTAGTTATTTGATTATTTTTTGAAAATATTGATAATTAATTATTTCTAATTCCATAAGGATATTTTATAAGACATATTATTTATTTTGATTATACGATATGAGAAATTTTTTGAACTAGAAATCATATGTGGATTCCATGCATTATATATCTCCTTGATGCATTGACAGGTTCTCATGAAATATATAAGTTGTCCAAATTAAGTGGATTTATATCCATAGTTTTCAACTATCATGTGAATGGACTTCATGGTATAAGTGTTTAGGTTCCTTATAAATTAAATCCATTATGAAAGTATTTCCTTCATATAATGTTTGTTATTATTTTTCCATTTGATTTTGTGGTGACATATCAATTCCTATAATTATTCTTCAGTTATAGATACATGGAATAAATTTCATTTTCTTACATTTCCATATTAATTATTCCATATATAGTTGTGTAAATCAAAGGGGTGTTATGTTATTTAGGTTTCTATATATATTGATTTATTGTCTCTTCTATTTTATTTATCCTTATTTGTCTTTTTTAACTCACCCTAATTATGTTTCCATCCTTAACTTATGAAGATGATAAAATTGAAACAAAATTCAAGTATGTAGTTTATTTCTGTATATATTGTAGAATGTTTCATTTTTTATAATGAAATATTTGTATTATGTTTGTAATATCGATTTCCAAGATCATTAAACTAACGTAGAATTCTGGGATTGTTTCCTCTTAATCAAGCCAATATAACAAAATAATTCACCAGCATCGAGCTTCTAGGGTCCAGGCACTATAGTTCGTATCAAAGGAATATTACCAAAATCCTTAGAAAATGGAATTATAATACATAGATTGTAGAATGCATCACTAGGATAGACATTGAGGATGGGTATAGAGGAACATTGTAGAATTTGGGTATGGAATAATTTCTGTGATTATTCCTAGGAATACATCCCTCATATCATAATATAAGTTGATGGGGTTTGGGAATATATTTTCATAGATGTGATAACTCTAAGAAGGTATTCTAGTTCTTACACAGGGTAACCTAGTAATAGAAAATGTTCCTTACTATGCACCTAATTTGACACTCCTAGTGGATATGCGTTTGACAATTCCCTATTATTCTACCTACCACTATAAAAGGATAAGAATTTAATGAAATCCCCAAGGTAGCCATATTTTATGATGTTGGGATTAATGATTAATATATTTTCGTGATATACCATATTCGGAATGATATATTATGTTATGATATAATATAGTATCTTCAATTATTTAGAGATGGCACCAAGTATAAGGAATGTGAACCTCACTAACGAACATGATCCAAAGTGTAAGAATGATCACATATCTCATACTATTAAGCTAATATTTCGAAATAAAACAATCTCAAAAATTATGTCAAGAAACACTATGCTACATTCTGGATGGGAAAGGGAGTGTTTTATTATTATGGATAATAAGGACAGAAGGTTTGTGATTGAATTATAAGAAAAATATTTCCAATGTTAAATTCATTAACTATAAGAAGATGATATATTATGTGAATTAATGTCACATGTATCAAAGGAATATAAATCAAATTATGTTATTAGATAATAACAAGTTTTTCTACTACCACAGATGAGTAGTAATGATTAATATTCCAATTAAATAATTACTTCATTTGGATATTTTATCAATAATGCACTGGTTATAAGAATTATGGAATATATGATGATATTATTGGTTTACTTTCACATTAAATAATTTATCTAATATGTTGAATGGTACCAAGAAAGGTTATTTTAAAGAAATTTAAAATCTTGGGAAAACATGTGATTGAGGGATGGAAAACCCATAACATGTTCCTGATGTTAAGATAATGGTGAATAAATGGTTAATTTTAAATGTTTTAACTACTATAGAATGCATTGATGACTTTTCAAAAATTGTTTTCTACTATAATTGGGGGAGTTTAAAAGACTTTTCAATTTTACGGAATATATCAAATAACATGTGTCTTACGTAATAAATAAGGAATAATTCTTCTTTCCAATTTGGTTTTTTGAGTAACTAGAGTTATTACTATATTTCAAGAATATACAATATGAAGTTATTCAAATCTTTGGAATGTGAAGATCTAGATCTTATTCATGGTGATTAAAGGATAATGAAAAAAATCACTTTTGAAATTGAGTAAACTTACTTTCAATATTTTGGATCATAATATTTTGGAAAATCTCACCATTTATAAAATTTTTGATCATTGCATTGGATTTTAGAGGTAAATGTTTTAATTTACCATATGATACCTCATGTTCTAAGAGATGAATTAGAAAAATGTCATGGTGTAATAAAGGGAAAATATTATAACACATGAAAATGTGATGATTTATAAGAAAACTCAATCTAATTTAGTGGATGAACAAGTGAATGAAGAATACGTCCATCTAAAGGTGGATCAGCAGATTTCACAGGAAAGAATAATTTCTTTATAAAATTGTAAGGGTAATAATATCATTGAATCTCACTCTCCTATAATTTCTAAGACATTGTGTGATTCTTCAATTCCTATTGCGGATAATAAAGGATCTCATCATGTCTTTTACAAGAGGATAACGTCCCCAGTTTCCACTCCAATTGTGGTTGAGCAATTGATTACAGGTAAAACAGATTTTTTCTCTTAAAATAATGATAATTCCATTAACCTTAAAGATTTAATTAGGATTTATCCTAATGAGAAAAATAACAAAGTTATTTTAGATCTATCTAAAACAATGTTCATAGAGGGGATGATGTCGTCAATGACAATAGATGCTTCTTTTGACAAATGTGAGGAACGAAAAGAGGATAGCTTTTGTTCCAAAAGAACGGATAATGAGACTCTTTATTAAAGTATTATGTCTCTTCCATAAATTTGTGGGATATCAAGTGGTTAGGGGTGTGTTCATGTATGTTCGATTGGTATTCCCTTCAAGAAGAATAAAGAAGTCAAAGTAGATGAATTTTGAATAAGAAAGGTAAGTAGTTTCGTCTTTTGATTTGGCCTTGTTTTCTTATACACCTCTTAGATGTTTCCTTTTACATTAATTCAATAAAAGAGGATCATCGTCCATATTTTCCAACAAATTAACAGTTAATCACTCTTAGTGTTTATGGTTTCGTGATCAAGAACTTTAATCTGAACATGTTCTCTAGCACTCCTCATCAGAATATTATAGTTATATTTTTTTCTCTATGTCCATGTTTTAATTTTCACCTATTTTATCCTACTAGGGACCCCATTTACATGACAATTATAAATTTAATTTTCTATTGTTAATAATATTTTATGTTAAACATGTTTCTGATGTGGGTTTTTCAGAAAAACTCTATCTTCAAATATTAATCCCTTGATTACAAAATCAAGTTTAAATTGCAGGGAACCAATTTAATTAAGGTAGGGAGAAAGTAAAATCCCAATTAAATTCGACGTTTTCATGTTATAATAACTATTATTTTTACTCTATTTATACAAAAAACCATTTTATGGTTACACTACACACCACATTTAGTTAGTTTGTATTACACACAATGCTAGGTTTTACTGCATTTAAATCGAGCACCTATTTTAAAATTAAATATTGATATTTTATTATATTCTATTTGTAAAAATAAAAATAATTTATTATTTTTAATATTGAAATTATCTTAGGGTGGACTTTTTGTATTTTTATGCGAATTTTCATTTTTGATGAATAGTAAAAATACCTCATTTTAATTAAAAATAAATTTTTAGTTAAAATAATATTTAGAATTAAATTATATTTTAAATTGGTTATTTACGTAAAAATACCTCAATTATTCATTTATTAATCCATTTTTTGTTATTGATATAATTTTAATATAGAAATTATATTTATACACTTTTTGAACACTTGAACATTATTACTTTAAACACTGCTTTCTCGCAATGTCTATGGGATTATTGTTAATCTTAATTTTCCCACAAATGTTTTTTTTGTTTCTGAGAGAAAAAAATAAAATATGTTAATTAGAACAGTATTTTTCGTCTAAATATATCAACTTAATTTTTGAAAAAAATTATTATTGACAGTGATTAAAATTAATTATGGTGATTATGGAAAAATTAAGCTTTATAAATGACTAAACCTTAATCTTATGGACCAAAATGACATATACACTATTCCAAAATCAACTGGATGCAAATAATTATACCATATACCCTCTTGGATATAATTTCATGGGATATTTAGATATTATTAAATGATATTTTTTATATAAAATTTTATGTAAGGAAAAACAGAAAAAAGAAACTTTCCGTACATTTCACATTTATAAAACATTATTATATGTAAAAAATAATATTTTAAGATATCAATATACTTCTAAATATATTAATTGCTTTTTATAAACATATAAATTTATCAATAAATTATATATATTATTAAGTTACTTTAAAAGCTTAAGAAATTCTAATGTAGTGATTATTTAGTTAAAAACTAACTAAAATAAATTCTACTATAGATAATAAATGTTAAATGTATTGATTGAATTAAAGTTAATAAATATTTTTTTAGATGAATATATCTATTTAAAACATTTAAACATAATATAATTGAATTACATTAAATTTTTTACAATTTAAAATTTAAATTAAATAAATAATCTCAAAATTGACATTATTGTTATTTTACAATAAATTATATTTTATAAAATCGTTTAAAATTAATAAAAAAATATATTATGAAAATTTATGTTTTCTATTAATAAATAATAAACATGTTAAATTAATAGACCAATTGTTATTTTATAATTAACATACTGACCCATATATTGTGAAAACACTATTAATACGGCTTGGGATTAAGTAGTGTTTTAGCACATGGAATGCCCTTATTTTGAAACAAATTTCAAAAAATCATCATAATTTCTTTCAAAATTAGATATCATATTAATTATTTTGTTTCTATATATTTTTTAAAAAATATGGAATTGTTTTATTCATAATGCTTAAATTAATTAGGTTAGAAAATTTGATGCTTTAATATAATCCAAAATGATAAAATTGGGGAATCATAGAAGTTAAGGAACAAAATATTTAAAATGCCCATATTTTTGTGTGGTGGAGGTTTTAATTGACTATTATTCTCTTTTAATCCATTATTTTTCTATTTTTTATCTACATTGGATATGATATAGCTCAAATTATTGAATTATGTTTGGTATTTACAGAAGTACCACTCCACCTCCACTATAAAAACTGAAAGCACTCTACCCCTTACTCACACCCCTAAATCCACATTGTCTTATCCAACCTCAACCAAAATAGTCTCCAAAATCCCTAAAATTGACATATAAGAATCCATATTTATAGGAATATATACAAGGAAACTTTTTGTATAATTCAAAAGGATTTACCTCTTTATGAGGTAATGTATTCTCTCAATCACTCTAGTCTCATTTCCATTATATAACCCCTAAAATATCTTTATTCTGTGATTATATAACAACAACATTATTAAGAGAATAATAGGATATTATTAGGTTAATATTTCTTCCCAAAAATACACACACCTCTATCAAATGAGTAAAAAATGTAATATTTCTATCTAGAGTGAACTAATACCTCATGAAATGATGAATGTTTCTTTTTTCCATTACCACCTATCATGGTTTCCATTATAATGGAAACAATGTTTATATATTTTATACATAATAATTAAAATTTATTTTGGCTACTGTAAATTTTATTTATAATGTTCTATTACGGTATCCATCTTGTGTAAATATGATAATTTCATTTCTGGTATTGTGCACTGTCGCCCATCAAAGAAATATGACTCATTCATGCCATACATGAAATGTATAAATTATGATTTTAATAAACCTATGTAAACTATATAAAATACATATGATTAAATAATTATATTATAAATATTAATCCTCTATTTTTAATTCGTTTAACACAACAAACAAATGAAATTAGAATTCACGCATACATACGACCAACCGTCTCCATGAACACTGAACTTCATTTCTAATCTCCAAATATAATGGAATACAATAAATACATATATTATGATTATATATAATAATTAATTTCTGGATTACAAAATTATTATGATTAAATCATGATATAATTAATGATAACAAGAAATAAAATGTTAATACTTACTCGAGCAAACATGGAAATTAACACCCAAAATAGTGTAATTAAAGACTGTTGTTAACATGTGGGTAATAAGATATTCTAAAGAGATAGTATTTGGTATTATAAATATGATTATGGTTCTTGTATAAGTTGTAAACATATTTTAATCAACTATATAGTTGGATAAATACCACACAACAAATGGATGGTCAAGGTAATATAATTTCATCTCAATTTACTTTTTATTGGGACATAATTATAATTATGCACCAATTAATATTAATTTAGTATATACACCTAAACATTGATGTTATGTTAGGAATTCCATTATTATAATTATATTATATGTTTTCTTTAGTTCCATACCTTTTTAGATATTATGATTTAGATGTTCCAATGTCGTATGGGACACCTTGTAATGTTTAAATGTTATTCTTCTGAAGATTGTTCTTAATGATTATATTTGAAATATCACATCCTTTTATTATAAATAACATTCTCTCTAAAAAAAATAACAATATTTTAATCATTTTTTGTTGTATTATTACTCTAATTTACATATTCTAATACAGTGGATATTAATATTGAATAGACCGTATACCATTTTACATATGGTGTCTACTTTGACAGTTATTTGTTTATTTTTGGGAATTATTGATAATTCCAAATAATTTATTAAATACTAATATTTGATAAGGAATATTATTTATTTGTATCATTCAATTTGAAATATGTTTTAAATCATATTTTGAATGTTTATGACGGTATGGGTTTTCATGGGCCTCCTACATGACGTCCATTATGAAATATTCTCCCTCATTGAGTATCATTTATTTTTTATCCATGATATTTTTTTTTGATATATATTAGGATTTAATTAATTCTTATTTATTGATTTATGGCATTCATTTCTGTTTCATACCTTGACATATTAATTATGCCTTATATAGTTTTGAAAATTGAAGGTGTGATTAGTTATCTACCTTTCAATATAGATTGATTCATTATTGCTTCCATTGAATTTAATTTGGTTTTGTGATTGTATTATGGGTATCATGTTTGTAATATGGTTCTCCAATACTACTAAAATTATCATTCCTTTGACATTTGATTTTTTATAAGCATGCCATTATAATAATATAATGCACTATCTATAAGCTTCTAGGGTCGGGGTTATACCAAGAAGACTCTCATTGAGAATATTACACTTCATATAATATATATATATATATGGGACCATTAATATTTTTAGTTGTATCATAGAGGTGTGAATTTAATATTTTAAAAATTTTATATAATATCATTTTTTTAGTTCCCCATTAAAATAACATTTTTATGTAAATTTTGGTAATGAATGTATGGATCCTTGTTAAAATATCATGTTTTGTAACCAACTGTTGAATTATTGCACTCATTTATATATTACATAGAAGAATGACTGGAATTCCATAGAAAAAAGATTTATTTAGTGAAAATAATTACATTCATGGAGAAGAGTGGTGGTAGAGTGTGGAAGTGAAATTTTATTCCCTAAACCACTGTATATTTATTTTTATGTTCCTCATTTTAATGATTTAATTTTCCATTACATTATTTTCTAAATAACTGATTAAAATTAATTGAAAAACTAAAGAGGGTGGTTTTTCAATGTGAAGAAATATTAAAATAAATCAATTCCCCCCTCTTGAGTCTTAATTTTACCTATATCTGAAAACACATCTACCATACATGGGCATCAACTCGGATCTTCATGGATTTGGTATGCTTGTTCATTTTTTTTTCAAAATTCTTTTCCACCATGATTCCATTATTTTATAAAACATTATAATTTAATAGAACATTCCAAATATTTATGGATATGTGATTATAATCATCCTAATGAATGAAACTAATTTTTTCATCACCATATCCCCAAAATATTCATTTAAATAACATGTCATTGAGTTTTTACTGACACATGGAATTGATAAGGGCATCAGATAAAAATAAAAAACATGAAGATGGGTATCATCTATTAGGATTATTTTCTATAACTAATTTATAATCTCCTTCCACAATGAATTATAAAGACTCTAGTTACAGAAGTATGTAGTGTAATTGACTACATTCACACATATACCATTTAAAATTTGGAATTAATTCTTATTATTTGGTCCTTCTCTTTAATATTAAATATATTCATTATACTACACCATTATCATCTTTCGTTCAGAGTAATAGTTTATCTTAACAAATTCATTTTCACTATTATTATTTATAGAAATCATCACTACTCTATTCATCCCTATTATTAGACCAGAAGAATTTGAGAATAATTTTACTCTCTTTTTCTACTATGTACCTCTATAAAATAAGATCTCTAAATAATGTGATTTATTATTAAGGAATTAATCCCTTATATTAGTTTTTTATTAAAATATATATTTATTTAAGATTAAAAAAAACATGAGCACTTATTATGTGAGTTTTATTATTTTTCATAGGGTAATTTATAATTCATGTCAATATGTTAATGTAGGATAAGAATTTTCTATTATAAAGAATTCATACTTGTCATATAATATGTTCGGAATATTTGTGTGACATTATATTAATTAATGATCTATGTAACTCAACATAGATGATTGGTGTGACACCACTGAATATATTTTAATATAATAGATTATGATATTACCTTTTTAATCCCCTTATATATATTAATGGTAAAATAGCATTTGAATTTTTGAGTAGTTTCACAGAGAATGAAATTATATATATCTATGATAAAAGCATTTTTAGTTTCATCAATGTATTGGATCAAGGATGGAATTGTAGGATGATGAGTTTTCGTAAATGCGAGAATACAAATTAAGGTGACATACTAAAGATTATATATCTTGATATATACTCTCTTGATTCTTAGAAAAGAAATTTAGGTTATATTTCTAAAAAAGTAAGAATGTTGAACAATAGAGAAGATCTAGTTTGAAAACTAGTTGTTGAAGTGAAGAACCAGGTATTTGAATCTACATACATCATATATTAATGGAATATTCAAGTGTGGGGTTTCCAATGTAAGGGAATATAATTATACTAAAAAATACTACATAAATTTATTTCTCACATAGGTGAACCTATTTCATTTGTGAATCAATATATCAAAATTCACTCTTATCTAAAAGAGTTGGTTATGTTTTTTAATGAACAATATTAGTTAATTTACTTATTATGGTAATGAATTTGTGTAAGAAAGTATCCTATTTAATATAATTTCGATACATGATTTGTGTGATGGAATTTATTCGTACAAAAACTCCACATATATATAAATTTAATTATAAAAATCCATATTTATTGTAAAATATAAGAGATATTTGATGAGAAATATTTTTTGTAGATTCTATGTAAGATGAATTTCGTTGAAATATTAATCATGCGGATTTCGATTAACCCATGATTCGGGTATATATAAACATTGTTCAATGGATTTTATGAGGGAACAATTTATGTTTTGATAAAAAAACATAATTGAATATTTTCTCGTATAAAAGAAGAAAATAGATAGAGCAAAATCCAATTATTTATATATATCCCAAAGAGAATAATAATCAAGAGGATACCTGGTGTAGTTTATTTTTTAATGAAGAATAAAGAAGGATAAAGGAGAAAAAGAAGAATAAAAATAAGAATAAAAAGAAGAAGAGAGTATAATTTATAATAATTTTTATTAGTTATACTATTTAAAAAGGTTGAATAAAGATATATGTATTAATGTTTATATAAATAAACAAGGGAGTTTAAATTTTTGAAATAATAAAAGAAAATTTAATGATGAGAATAAGATATTAATTTGCTGTCAAAATTTGTTTACATGTCTATAAGAAAATAAATATCATCCCACAAAATTTCTATTGAGAATAGTTTATACATTATTATACATATAATAGAAGAAGGGTTGAATATTCCTTCATACATGTATTTAAGTAATGGATAAAGAGAGAGGAGAAGAAGATATAATTTATAAGAAATTTAAAAAATGTCTCAAATAGTGGGAGACATTCATGGGGTTATAAATTAATTAAGTAAATCATATATCGACTATATAGGATGTATAAATATGAAAAAATAATAATATTCAAATAATTTTATCGCTAGTTTAAGGAATTGAGAAATTTTTTATATCCCCCTGTAATTGTAGGGAACCACACATAAGTTTTTGTTGTGTTATTACTAGCCCACTATAATAATAATCTCATTATAGTGTCCAATTTCATTGACTGTATTTTATTTTTTACACCATGGTATATCCTTTCATATTGAATATTGAACTATGTAGATATATTATCCACTTTTTATGAGTGATATCAAATTAATTAACTGTAAAACAATGTCTTTATCAATATCCTAATAGATTTTTGAGGTAAATTAATGAAATTTATTAGTTGTAATAAAAAATATGATACAGAAATTCACTCTTTTGGAATTATACATTTTTTAATTGGACCTATCAATTAGAATAAGAGTTCTATATTCACCTATATTAGATTATCTACCTGGTATTTATTCTATTTTCAATGATTTCAGTTTCTTCTTATATTAAAATGACGTATTGTTTTGGTATATAATTGTTTTTATCATATCAAAATTTCCTTCTAATTCGATATGTAATAGTAGCAAAAATGATATAAAGAGATTAATGATGTCATATCTCTTGTCTATAGAAGAGGGTATTTTTTTCTCCATTCCAATATAGAAACTTTTATGTATTTTATTTGAAAAGAAAATTTATGTGTATTATGAAACTTATAATATGTTGAATAGACATTATACCTCAATTGGTATAATTCACTCTAGTTTTCATGAGTTATGGATCAATTATTTTCAAAACAATCCTAAAGAATATAGAACCACAAGTGGTTATGATAATGTGTTAGTTTATGTATTATTTTATGAATTGAAGTATTTACTATATAAATTTCCAAATGAAATAGTTTGATTTAAATGTACTATTTTTGAAATATTGTTATAAGAGATCACCAATCATGAAGCTAAAACAAATTACATGAATAAGACTCTATAGAAAAATGATCTACAGCTCATAATACTCTCTAAGACTGTTAGATTATTTTTGATAAGAAACATGGATCATGAAATAATTTCCCCTAAAATTTAAAAATAATCAACTAAAGGAAGATTAATGGAAATATGGAGTAAATAAGACTCTTGAATATATGTTTTATGGATTAAAATATAATTTTAAAAATAGAATTGATGTCAAAAATTCCCAATTAAATGTTAAATCTAAGAAATTCATGGTGTTCGATACAATTTTACAGTTCATGTTTAAAATTCATAAATTGAAAATTGAAATAATTATGATGGATGGTGAAGATAAATTGAAGACTTCTAAAAATGAAAAAAATATAAACATGAGATGCCTTGATCTTGAGATCATGTTAGTAAATCTATAAAGTTCTTGGGGTGTATTTTTATAATTAATAAAATAATAATGAGTAGTTTTCATATATTTATCTAAATCGTATATATGTTTTAAAAAGAATTAATTTATATGATAAGATAATAATTATATATTTTTATGATATTTGTAAGATTATTTAAATAAATATTTTCATAACCATACGCATTAGTCATTATTATCTAATTCTTTTTTCATGGATAACTTGAGGTTAAATAAAGAGTTTTAATAAGAATGGAGGAAGTGAAAATAAGAGGATTTATTTCTCAGAGATTAGGTAATAAAATAATATATATGCATGTTGGTTTCATAAAAATATCCCAAATAGTAGTTGTAAATTATGAGAAAACATCTTGTTCCCAAATCAGGAAATTTTATATAGTATGCCATTCAGAAGAAAAGATCCAATTTTGTAGGTATTTATTGGTACTATAGGATTTGGAATTATGCACAAGATTTTTAGTAAAATACGAAAAATTATTTAAAAAATAAAAAAGAAAGGTCATTTCAAGGGAGATAAATAGAAATATGATGAAGAAATATTCAAGTTATCTTAAAAAATATTTTTATTTCAAATAGATTTAAAATACAGGTTAATATTTACCATGTTTACCGATGTGGTGGACACTTGATTTTTTCATGCACATATCAGCATGTATGAAAGTATGATTGAAATAAAAGACCAAAAGATGTGGAAAAGTTTGAATTCCTATCTTTGATAAATATTTCATAGAATGATTTAATGAACAATACATATAAGAAAATATGAAAAATGGATGATGTTCCATCTCTGTGTAATAATTCAAAGAAGTCTTGTAGGATTTTCATATATAAAATTCTTCATTTGAAGAATAAAAAAACAAGTTTCTATGGGGAGAAAATATAAAGGATACAAGGGTTCTTAATGGTTATCTTTTAATCCTGATAGTAAATTTAGAGATTGAAATGTACTATGTAAAATCAAGGTCTAGTGAAAATGGAAAATAAAATAGTACACGTGAGGATTTTGAATTTGATGGGAGGTCATAAAAAAAGACAACACTTATGTTGAAAATGACGTTTTATGTGTTTGGTTCAATGTGGTTGGACATTCACCATGATTTTTATATATAATAATTATATTAAAATAAGGTTCCAAAAGAATATGGATTTTTCTGAGGGGATTCAAGATCATTAAGGGCTCTTGGAGCGATAAAAATCACACCAAATAAATTATATAATTTCTATGATCCATGATGTCCACAATATAATTGAATGTAAGATGTCAATTCATGAAGAGTGTTGGTAATGAAGATACATGGTGGATAAAATAATCCCAACCATGTTTTTCACATTAATAAGAATGGTAGATTCACGTTATTCTCCTAATATTTGTGTATTTTATTTATTCTTACAATATAGGCAGTCAAAGGATAAGCTAGCTCTCGAGGGGTAGAACTTTAGAAAGAGTGATGGTTGATAATTATATACAATATAGATCATGATTTAACCTTTTAAAATTGATCCCTATATTGGTATTCTTTAAAATATAATTATCACATTATAATTTATGAAATTTATGGAAAATGATTATATAAATACATAGAAAAATTAAGGAGATATCATCTCGATATTTTCCTTTTTTTTGAATTCTAAAAAAACATAGATTAAAGAAGATAATTCATGAGAAATTTGTGGATGATTCCAATCATTGAATCCATAAGTATAAAATACATTTTGGTATATTATTAACATGGAGTTCTATAATAATATATATTGAAGATATTAACCATCATAAAGATCATGATAAATGTATTATTAATGTTGATACAAGTGGATAATTTTGGATAATATTCAAAAATTATTATTTCATTCACATATGATTATTCCAAAATGTTCTCAAATGAGTTTTATTGAAAATAAATGTATTTTTAAAAATTTCAATGTTAGTAAGCAAAAAAAATACATTATATAACGGGGGATTCTGATTCCAAATTAATGGCATTGAAATATATCTTTTTATAAATATTTAAATAAGTTTTCTAAATACATAATCGAATTTTGAACATTATTGTCTTCCACATTATTATTGAAGTTAATGATAGAATTTTATGTTTATTTATTCCAAAATAGGTTGTTATAACAATTAATATTAGCTTGGTGAAATAGCTATACAATTTTTAAGTTAGAAAAGGTCTCTCATTTTATTTGGTTTCAAGTTCAATGAAAAGATAGTCAACATTATTGTCTTAATGACATACTCATATTTTAAACACCATGCATGGGTATCCAACACACAAAATAATATGATTTATGGAACATTACTAAAGAATTAATTGATAAAATTTTCTAAAGTAATTTGTATTATTTTCCAACATAGTAGAGATAAATAGAAATGAGTTTCAGATGAGAGAACTGGATAGTTAAAATAAATAAAACACATATTGAAAAATCATTTATAAGTAATTTCCCATAAATATAGAGTGGGAGATTGTTGGGACCACTTTGTGTGAGTTATATTTTTATAAGTCTTAATATCCATGTCCTATCAATATGTTGATGAAAAATAAGTATCCTCTATGATGATTAATCGATCCTTGTTAAAAATAAGGTCCCATGATTTATGTGAATTTAAATTAAGTGATGATCCATTCAAAATAACTTAGATGATTTCTTTTGTTCTGTTTATTATAATTTAACCGGACATATGATCTTCTTAACATTGGATCCCTTTGATACATATGAAAGGTAAATGATCAACTGAATATTTTAGGATTTTCTTGTAGAATGAAATTATATATCTCTATTATGGGGGAGTTTTAATGTTCCCTCTATGTGATGGATGAACATTTAAATATTAGTATGGGGAGTTACCATAAATCGGATGATGAAAAGTATATTGATACTATAATACAAGAATATTATGATAAAGAATCATATGATTCTAACAAAGAATATTTTGGTTCATGTTTTGAAGAAATGATAATTTTTTAACAATGGAGAAGAAGAATACTAAATACTAGTTTAACTAGTTTAGATCCACATATATAATTTGAATTCTTTCTCTGTATATAGAACTTCCATTTTTTGGCTTTTCTTGTTTAAGGATATCAACATAGAAAAATACTCAAGTACATATATGAATTAGAAATTAGGAAATCTATTTTCATAAGATAATTTTTGTAAATAAATGTAGTGTTTCTTACCCGAGTTTATATGTGTGAGAATGAACTATATAGTATAATTGACTTCATGTGTTTATAAAGCAACATATGGGAATTTTCTATGTTTTAAAATTTTGATATGTGTTTCCGGATTTAAGATTTGTTCATATATGAATCTTCATAATATATATATATAGTTTTCTATAGAATATAATAAGTGAAATTTCATGTTGAGAATTTCCTAGGATAGTAAAAGTTAGATGAGATTCATTGAAATATATATATTAAAGATTATTAATAATAATTCATTCCATAAGACATAGAAAACTGAAAAAATATATGAGACGTTACTCATGTATGAATCAAGAGAAGTACCGTGTGGTATTTGACATGATGAAAGTTGCATGACAGTTGTTAATTCATTAATTGGTTCATATAATGAAATATACATGATGTGGATTTCATGGAGAAATGAATGAAGGCTTTTTTGAATTATCTTATTCCACATATAAAAGAGGATCCATGGGTACATTGTCTTGAGAAAAAACATATGCATTTTAATTAAAATTAAATTATTCATGGACTGAGGAAGTTGTTTATAGGAATGATGAAGTGGTGTAAGATATTATTTCCATTTAATATAGGATAAATTTAATGATTATTTCAATTATCATGGGAGAAATTAGGGAGGATCATTCATGGATAATAAGAATGGATAGGGCTAGGAACTAGGGATATAGTCTCTGGAAGTGGCTGATAATGCAAGAGATTCGAATAACTATAATACTTGGTCATTCAAATAATGTGTTTATATGGTTTTCATAAGTACAAAAATGAAGAAGAAATAGATATATATATATATTGATTCAATGATTCTATTATTGTTATTATTTTTACATATATATATATATATATATATATATATATATGGTTTTTGATGAAATTTTTTAGAGGTGTTGTTGAACATCTGATAAATAAAGTGAGTTGAATTTTTACTAGTATTAATGAAGGACTGATAGTGACCCAACTATGATCATATATTTTCATTAGGTAGATTTAATTAATCATGGAGGGATCCAGTGCAGTATTTTATCAACTAAATATGATAAATTAAAGAAAAATAAGAAGAAAGAGAATATCAAGGGGAATAGAATATAGTGATTTACATATCTCTTCCTAGAAAATGATGAAGACGTTTTTTTGGAATGTAATTAATAAAATATATAAGTTTCATGAAATCAATATAGAATAATAAGAATAAGGAAGAGGGAAAAATATTAAAATATATGAAAGTGATGTAAACATTTATGTATAAAAGGATAAAAAAAATAAGGACTAGTAGTCACACATACAGCTGTAAAGAATGTGTTCGTTATTGTGAATACAATAACAGAAGAGGATATGCTTCTTGTATATTCTTTTTCATGTAATAGAGGAATAAAAAGTGAGGAATAATAAAAAACTTATAAATTTATCCTAAATATCAACTGATGGAGGAATATCATTGTGTTGCAATGGAATTGAAGGAAATCATGATTTTCTATACTGGAAGTATAAAGGTCCATCAATAATTATAATAGGTTTTCACTCGTATAGGGACAAAGGATTGTTTTATATTCCCCACATGAGTGTATGGTACCACACTTTATGTTCATGATTATTTTCTGGATGACCCACTATAATATGTATCTCATTATAGTGGAATGTGTGATAAGTGATTATTAACCGATTAAACTAAATAATAAAGATTATTATTGAAAACAAAACATTCTAAATATATTTTTCAATTTATGTGTGATCTATAGAATTAATGAAAGTTAAAAAATGAACAAATTAACATCCTAACAAGTCTGAAAGTTACGGTTTTTAAATTATTAATTGAAAAAAATCCCCATCACTTATACCACCCACCCATTTAGTGTTGAACATTTCCCAAGTTTTCTTGTTAAAAAATTAATATATAAGATATAAATAGAAATTAGAATATCTAGAAAATCAAGGTGGATGGAAAAAGTGAAAATCAAGACAATCAACACAAGATAACTGATTGCATCCCAAAGTTATACTTTGAGTCATTCTGAAGATCTCTACAACACTCATTAATTAACCATGGATGGCTTGGGAATCCTTTAAAAAATTTCTATATCTATAAGTATGAGTTTAAATTGTACCCCATTATACCATGGAAGAAAAAAACTCACGTTTTTTATCAATCCAATCGCTATGATATCTCTGGTTCAATTACTAATTTATTAATGACCACCTACTTGAGTTTAGTATTTGGAGGAGTGATATTCCTCCCGTTTAATAGGATTATTCCAAATAGTATCACCTTCAACATAGCTAAAATAGACGTTTGATATCATTAAATATGATCAAAAATCCTAGATTACTAAGCTTCAATGATCTATAACATTACCTCCCCTAACTAGAAGTATCTTATAAATTTCTAGTGACTTCGGTGGACCTAGTATTGATAAATAAAAACAACACATTGAGGCATTGAGTTTGTTTTCTTGTATGAATCATGGATCATGAGATTTGGTCTTTTATAAATTTCCCAATTTTAGTTGTTCATAATATTGGAAGTCTTTTGTCTTCTTGGGTTTTAATATATTTCTTCCCACTATATTCATGGATATTTACCTTTTAATCTAATGTATTTTCTAGAGTTTGTTGCATGAAATTTGTACACTCTTATGGTATTGGCGGATCAATACTCTATATTGTTTCATGGAGATGGGTGTGTGTCTTTATATATATACTTTTCAACAAAGACTTATATTTTAGTTATATTCCAAATTAGTAATAATTTCAATCCACTATAAAATTGTTGGAGGGATTGGTGTGTCACTCTAAGCTTACTAGAAGCCAATAAGGGGCCACAGTAGGTCGGGTCATGAAAACGTTATTGTAAGATGAACTATCCATTTTGAGTTTATACCTAGAAATGAGTTGTTTCAAGTATATCCACAATCATATATATATATATATATAATTATAGTGTTATGTACCATTTTTATAGATTATATTCATAGCTGGTATAAGATAGTTTCTGGGGAATATTCATTGGTTTCTCTTGCTAATCCCCAAACTGGATTAGGGATTTTATGAATTACATTATCTGGATAGATTTTAGAAACCTCACAAAACACATTATTTCTTCCAATATATATCCTTCAAACGTATAATTCATGATACAGTAGTTTTTTTCATGATGATTGGACCCAACAATGATTCAATGATCTAATAACATCTCAATGAATTCATATAGAACGTAAACATCCTTGATGATTCCAAAGTAAGTGAACATCCTAGTTTATCATATTACTTTAGTTAACTGATGGTCTTCATATTTCATATCCAAATCAATAAAAACACATATATCAAGAGGAAAGTTCAATACCTATAATTAATATCAAATCATCAAATGGATTTTCATTTCCAATATCACACTAAATGAGAAAAATATACATTTTTTAATCATGTTATTATATGTATTATCCCCTTCTAAATATTGGAATTTAGGATCTTATCATACAGGAAATTATAGATAAATATTAGTTACCATTGTATGAATTTGTAATAGTTATGTAATCTCTAGAATATGTAAAAACAATATCATTTATTAAAATTAATTATTCTTCATTAACCACTCCATTTAAAAAAGTTGAATATCTCATTGCCTCTCTAAAATAGGTATTTGAATCATAGAACACTATGAGGTTTAGATATTTGTTGCACCCTGATATGTGATGAAATATTTTTTTCAAATAAATTTATTTTCATTGATAACATGTGCAACACACAACATCTAGTGTTAATGAACCATAGTAAAATATTAATATTATTTTTTAAAAGTGATTTTTTCAAAATATCAATTAAATGTGGTTATATGAAAAGGAAAAGACACATTTTTATAACTAATTATAATGTTTTTATATAAATAAAATATATTTATAAATTTGTACTAAATTTTTAATAATATGATTATATTTATTGAAAATACATTTTTCTCAAAAAAAATATTTTTATTTCTTTTTGTGAAAAAATAATAAAATCAATATTTTCCACTATTATAGAAAAAATTTTATAAATTAAAATAGTTTTTGGAATAAAATTTTTAATATTATCTTAGACTTAAATTTTTATAATTTTCTGAAAAGTATTTTTTCGATTAATAGTTAAAGATACTAATTTTTATGAAATAATGTCACTTTATTTAATGAATTTAAAATGTTACTTATTCTTTAACAATTTCTTAAAGTAAAATTAGTTAAATTTTTATTATTATTTAAACTATTTAGGTCAATTTATTTAAATTAATTTTGACAATTGATTTTAATAAATTCTATATTATGAAATTTTCATCTTTTGAAAGCCAGTATTTTATCGTGTCTGCGAGTGTCATTTTAAATTACAATTTTCATATTATATGAATGGAATTTGAAAAAAAAATTATTACATATTTTAAAATAAAAATTATAATATTATATAATAACTTCCGCTGGAGTTTTTTAAATGTGTATTATATATAGAAAAACATAATTATCGATTTTGCGGTTATAATTGGTTTACCATGTATTTAAACTATTGTGATAAAGGGTAAAATAGTCTAAAAACATTAAAAAATCCCCTTTTATGGATATATTTTGTCTTTTTCTCCTATAAGGTTTTGGAATCACCCATTTTGGTTCAATATGGAATTTTATGAATGTGGGTTCACATTTCATTCTTTTTAAAAATTCTAAATGTTTTAACCCATCCCCCATCTTATTAAAGGAAACACCCTCTCCTCTCTCCTTACATCTCCCAAAACCATGTTGTTTAGTCAATCCCTAAAAACATTCTTCTTTAATTCCATATTCACATATTATAGGACATAGTATGATTATTAAACCCTTATATTAATGCTTTGGGTATGATCCCAAATAAGTTCTATAATGAAAAGGTAAAATTATTAAACTTTTTTTGTGTATTTTTTCTTCCACAAACTCAAAATATTATCCAAATATTCTTATATAATAATAATATTATCTCAAATATAATGATTATTTTTTGTGTTAATGGAATTTTATCATGACCCATAAATTTCATACATATATATTACATCAAAATAGATAAATATTAATTGTATAAAATTTTTATGCTTTCTGAAATAGTATAGGTCTAGTATCTTTGAAAAAAAACAAATAAATAATTATTTAATAAATGAGAAACATAATCTCCCATATATTTCTTCATAACTATCATTCTTATTAGACACATAGTACTTAATATCTTTATTCATAACCTAGTGAAATGAAAACATAAAAAAGGGTGAGCGGAGGTGCTTAGTAAGGGTAAACTAGGGAGATCTCAATCTAGGATCATATGAAAGCATGTGAAAAGTATAAAAGTATGATATCCTGATAATAACAAAAAAACATCATACCCAATATTTCAGAGATCATAAAAATGATTCATGTAAAAAAATATAATCACTTCAAATGACATGGATCACAATAGTGAAAAATCATCACAAATCAATCATAAACAATAATTTTTAGTGACTGAAACTTTTTTTCAAAGTAATCACATTTTGGGATAGTGAGGACCGAACAAGCAGTGGGAACCATAAGTGACCCGGCTTAGAGTCATGCCCATGTCGAGACCCATTCAAAAGAGAACCCAAAGAACAAAAAACATCAAAAAACCATAATCCATAAACGGGCCGGTCAAGAAACCCGGTCCAGGACCAACCCGCTGAAGAAACAAACACACAACCCTGACTGTCACGTCGCCCTGCGCTCACAGTAGTGCCACCCGCCTTCGTTGATCTACCTCACCACGAACCAAAACGCCTCGACTGCCTTCAGGCTAGAACCCAATGCACCGCCGTCCCACCATCGTCCATGGTAGCCAACCATGACAGGAGCAAATGAACTAGACCAAAAAACCAGACCAGATCTACACCGCATGAAAGAGGGAAACAAAAAACAATAAACTGCACCAGATACAAGCCGATAGCTACCCCTAAGGTCACAGAGAGGGGAAGAGGATGTCGTCAGTGCCATGATTTCTAGAGGACGCCAACTGCGACCACGTACTGACCCGGGAGAAGACGACGAACCTTCCAAAACCAAACCAGAAGAGCGCTGGAACCGGTATGTTGCAATCCCTTTGAGACCTTCGATAGAGGAGCGATTCTACAAATGTGGAACCAGGGGAAAAGCTCCAAGAAGCAGAGAAGATTGTCCAGCAGGATGGGAGGAGAAATTGTAAAGACCCGTAAAATTCAAGAGAAAATTTTTTCTAAATTTTCTTTGGGATTTTACAAGAACACAGTTTTTGACGGCGCTTGATTCCGAGGCCCGGAGTGCCCGGAATTTCTATCCGATGTTTAGCTCGGGTACATTCAGTGAACGAACGAGCGGGAATTTCTATCTTTTGAACCGGTGCCCGGAATCGAATTCCGAGGGCACCAATGGAACCGCAGTGCCGGTAATTGCTTAGGAACTCCTGTTCCGGAGATGCGTTTACACGATTGTTGATGATAAAAATTGTGGAAGTTTATTTTATAATTACTCTACAATTTTTATTATTTTTACTCTAAGTGTTTAGTTCTTGATGGAAGTTGGGTAACCACCCAACCTCCCTTGGGAGGTTATGATGGTGGTGGGGCCCACATGAACCCCATCCCTTCATATTCTCTAAAACCCCCCTCAACTCCCACTTTATTGTGTTAACTTAAGTTATAACATATGACTTTAATGTAATAAGTTTAATGAGGTGAGTTGTGTGTGGTTATTGAATTTCAAACTCTTGAAATTCAAAAGAGTTGTTGTGTTAATAAAATAATAAAGGAACTTATTTTATTTGGGTTGTTAGAGTTTGTCGTTGAGAGGTTTTGGGAAGAACATCTTCTTCTTCAACGAAGAACATCTCCGCCGAAGAACACGGAGAAATTCTTCTGCGACGTTTCCTCTTCGGATGCACCTCTACGACAATGGAATCGATGTTCGTTCTCCGCGACATTGACCCGTGACACGACGTCTCTTTCCGCAACGGTTCTTCCGCGACGCCGTATCCTCGACGCGATGTTCTTCTTCTGCGTCGTCTCTTCCGCGACGGTTTTCCGCGACGAAATCTCCATCAACGACATCTAATCCTCGCTTCGTGACGTCGATGTTCTTTTTCCGCGACGCCCGTCCTCTGCGGCACTCACCTTCCGCGGCATGTTGACGTACACCGGTCTTGAAACCGAGGTAGGGGTTTTATTTATTTAATTGTTCTTGAATACCAAATTGATGATCTTCATGGATTAAAACCAATTGTTATCGATTAACACAAGGGGGTCGGACTGCACAAACACGGCCGACCCTCCTCCTTATTTTCGTATTGGTTTCTTTCTGGTAGGTACAAGAAAGCGTGGTGTCGTCGCACCTTGCTATTTCATGCGGAAGGATAAGCGTGGCACCGTGGCACCGCACCGTGGAAAGAAATTCAAGGACGCGGCGCCGTCGCGCCGCGTCGAAGAAAACCGAAGACACCGTGGCCGGAGCAGGACCGCGGTGGAGGGGTGCGGTGCCTTCGCACCACGCTGGACGTCAAGGGCCGCGGCCGGTTCCGGGCCGCGGCAGAGCAAGGTGACCGGCGGCCGAGTCGGGCCGCCGGTGTTGGAGCTGGAAGGTGACCGGCCACCGCCGGTCCCGTTGAGCAGGTACCGGCCGGCCAGGTCAGGCCGGCCAGAAAGGGGAGGAGCCGGGGGAAATAAATTCCCCCGGCCGGATCAAAGTGGCCCCAATTAAGGGTCCGCGGTTTCATGAAACGGGAGGGGCAGCGCCCCCCCCCCCCCCCCCCCCGTGTGAGCCGACAAACGGCTTGGCCGTTTTGGCCGAGCACCGACCGCGCACCCAGCGCGCAGGTCACCGAACTGCGCCGGACGGGCCGCGCCGGGCCGGGCCGAGCCGGACTTGGGGCGGGTCGACCCAGTTCGTGCCGACCGGGGGGTCTCGGGCCGGGTCGGTCCGGGCCCGAAACCCCCGTTATCGGACTGTTTGGGTTCAAACGCCCATATCTTGGGCTACAGACCTCCGATTGATGCACCGTCAGTTGCGTAGAAATCCTTGGAACGAGAAGTTCATTTTGTTGTATCGCACTCAAGGTTTCAGATTACTTTGGGTTCGGCTGGGTTGGTTTGGATACGAAACCAACCGGGCCTTCGGAGCGGAAACGCGCGTAACTTGAGCTCTGGACGTCCGATTGAGGTGTCGTTGACTTTGTTGGATTTATCTTAAAGAGACGTATCATTTGGCTTACTCCGCTCGAGGTTTGGATGTCGTCGAAGTGCATTCGGGTTGGTTCGCTCACGAAACCAACCGTGCCCCTGGAACGAAAAAGCCAATAACTCACAGACCGAGCGTCCGATTGAAGCGCTCTCTGTCTCGTTGTTTTCCCCTTGATGAGACGGAACTTTTGGCATACTTTTCCCGAGTTTTGGCTGCTTTTGGATAGTGTCCAGGTTGGATTGTACCCGAAATCCAACCGGGCCCCTGGAACGGAAAAGCTGATTTCATTCAGACCAGACGTCCGTTTGACGAACCGTCAGCGGCGTTGGTGATCACGTTGAGAAATGGTCCCTTTGAGTATACCCTATTAGTGTTCGGTGTATAGTTGAGTTACAGCCAGACTGGTTCGCACACGAAACCAATCGGTCCCCGGGGACGAAAAGGCTAGTAACTCACAGACCGGGCGTCCGATTGACGCGCCGACTGTTGCATTGAGACCCCTATGATGAGGCGGTCCTTTGAAATACTTCTTTGTGGGATATAGAAATACTTGGAGTATCGACCTATAGTTCATGGGGTGGACCCTCTCGGAGACGATCGTACGGAGTACGGAGACCGTGTAGACGGCTGAGACCTGACGACTACTTGACCGACTCGACTTGGAGTGAGTTGTCTAGCCCAGTGGACGGAGCGCCCGATATTTGGTGACAGACCCACGACGGACGGAGCGCCTGGTAGTTGGCCGCAAACCCGTGGAACTCGACAGGAGGAGTACCTATGTAGGCTATTAGGGGGAGCGCCCGGTATTTGGCGACAAACCCTCAGCAGACGGAGCACCCGGTAGTTGGCCGCAAACCCGCAGTACTCGACAGGAGGAGTACCTCAGCAGTCTTCGGTTAGTGAGAAGTACCTCAAAGTCGTGACAGGACCAGTGTACACTCCAGGGACGGGTCTCTTCAGCAGTTACGGTTTCGATAATGAAAATCCTGGTTTGAGCTGAGACTTTTGACCTTTGTGTTTACCTCATGACTGAGATGGGTCACTTGTTAACTTCGGTATATGTATGGGCATATACCTGGGTAGTGGTTATCCGTTGATTTCATGATCCTTGTGTTTCCTCATGATTGAGATGGGTTACATGATAACTTAGGTATATGTATGGGAATATACCTAAGTAGACCTTATCTGTTGAGATCTTCTATGTGGTTATCCTTGTTGGTTTCAGTGAGACCTTGAGGGTCTCGGGGTCCCTACTGAGTATCGTTATACTCACCCCTGCACGGGCTATGCCCGCACCTCATTGTGTTGGTTGCAGATGACGGGCATTGCTAACGGAGGTCGAGTGTTCGAGGACTGGACGGTACCTGGAGGTGGACTACATGACGATTCAGTATCCGGAGGTGGAATTCACTGCGAGACGACACACGGAGGAGGTTGACAGGCGAGAGCATTGAGGATATTATATGTACCCACCCTTCAGGTAGGATCCGTGGGGGACGATCCAGGAGCTGCGCTATCTGTACCTACCCTTCAGGTAGGATCCGAGGAGGACGACCCAGGAGATGCTTCCTTCTTCCAGCTGTTTGTCTTTTTCTGTTGTACTTTCGTTCAGTTGTAGCATCACTTTTAGTTGGGTTTGTATTCTGGCCCATTTAATTTTCTGCACTTTGTTTTGTACTTATTGTTTTACTTCCGCTTGTACTCTGTAGTGTTTGTTTACTTTTATAAAGGCAATGCCTTCCCAGTTATCTAGATTTATGCCTTTGGTGCTAGTCGCCAGCCCCTGGCCTATGGAAGGCGGGCTTGGGGTAGTCACGACACGGGCCCCGAGGACGGGTCGTGAAAATTGGTATCAGATGAGTCGGTTCTACCGCAGAACTTATAACTCTGATTTTTTCTTTCTGTGAAGAAATAGTGTTAAGAGTACCGAGTTTGGTTTTCAGTTCAGGGAGACCAGTGTTGGTGTGGGCGGCCGACGTATCCATACACCAGGACCCTGACAACTGATTTCCGTCCTTGTGCATGAAAAAACTGATTGCATGTGTGTTCTTGAAGTTTTATTTAAATATCAGCTCAAACCAGGTCAGCTCACCAGGTATAAATCCTTTGACTGTGTCACGTTGTTTCTTTCAGGATGCCTCCCCGTGGACGACCAGCTAGAGCCCCGAGAGTTGTTCGTACTGACAGCCCGTCGAGCGACGTGGCCTTAGTACAGGGCCCTATTCTAGTTGAGGCACCAGCGGTGCTACTACCCGTTGGGCCACCGATGCCACCAGCCCCAGCAGCAGAGGGTGCACGTCGATTGAGTGCACTGCACGAGTTCCAGCGCTAGAGGCCACCCAGGTTCCAGGGAGGGACGGACCCGCAGGCAGCTGAGGATTGGCTGGAGGCTGTGGTGAGAGTCTTCATGCTAGTGGAGATGCCGGAGGACTTCATGGTGATCTTTTCTGCCAAGCTTCTTCAGGCAGCAGCAGGCTGATGGTGGAGCCAGATGCTCCAGATGCATGACGAGACAACACTTCGTTGGGCAGACTTCGAGAGCCTATTCCAGGCAGAGTTTGTACCATCCACCCTTAAAGCGGTGCGTATACAGGAGCTACTTCATCTACGGTAGGGCAGCATGACAGTGGAACAGTATTCAGCGAGGTTCACAGACCTCTCCCGCTACTCCACGGATATGGTACGGGACCCGTTCTTTAGGGCCCGAACCTTCGAGCAGGGGCTCAGGCGAGAGATTAGATATTCTATTGTTTCTCACAGCATTCCGACGTAGATAGGGGTGTTGGAGAGATCCCCCTTAGTGGAGAGTTTCCTTGCTGAGCAGTCTCCAGCAGCACGACCCACCACTAGCCGGCTTGCGGCAGAGTCTTCTACAGCAGACAGCAGACAGATGACGCAGAGGTCCAAGAGGACCAGACCTTCCGGTGGCCGACTACATGACTCAGGTTCAGTTGTGCGGGGGAACCGTGGTGGAGTCAGAGCCAGTCATGCCGAGAGTGGACAGTGTTACTCCTGCGGCGGGATTGGTCACATGGCACGTGACTGTGCGACCCGCCATGCAGATGACCAGTGGTTAAATGAAGAACCTCCCAGCCAGAGGCAGAGGTTCGATAAGGGCAGACTGCAAGGAGCAGGCGGCCATGGAAGATGAGCTGTTCGTACAGCTAGGGTGGACTATGCTTCGTGGTATTGCCACCCCCACAACCAGGAGGCCCACCCCGACCGCAGGGGACAGGAGGACATGGGAGAGCTCAGCTTCAGGCATCTGAGGCCTATGGTCATAGAGCTCCGGAAGCAAATGGACAGGAGCGGGACTAGCTCCAGACCTGGAGGCTATGGATCATGTTGCTTCTAGTTTTGTTGATGTTTGTTTGTAGTTTCTTCGTGTCTTTGTACTATGAGATGCAATAATAAAAAGACAATTATCCTTGTGATGTTTGCTTTCCTGTCCTTTCTTTTGGTTGATACTGAGTGGTCCCGGTTAAAACTGTTGACTTGACCCTCACTTTCGAGATTTCTACTGGAGGAGACCTAGTGACCTCACATTGATGCCGACAGTGTGACTCGGCCCTTATAGGCGAGAGTGACAGTTGGATCTCTTAGTAGTTACGTCGAGGCCTTACGACGTCATCCATGGCATGAATGCATCATTCATGTCAGGATTGACTGTATTAGGCAATGAATGTGGTTCATCTAGGGGATGAGACCGGATTTCTCTTATCGGCAAAGAAGAAATAATAGAAGCTCTTGTGAGACTAGAGAAGGTCCAGGTCATCCAAGAGGGGATGAGGACAGCACAGGGCCGACAGAAGCCTTATGCTGACAGGACATGGAGGCCTCTAGAGTTCGAGGATGACAATCATGTCCCTATACGGGTTTCACCTCAACAAGGTTTACTGAGATGTGGCCATGGCGGAAAAATTATTCTGGAGGTTCAGTGGACCTTCTTAGGTCCTTAGCTGGATAGGTGAAGTGGTTTACCGCTTGACCCGTTCACCGTAGTTTCACCAGGTGCACGACGACTTCCACGTATCTCAACTGAGGAGATACGTGCTCGACCCTTCGCATATCATCGACCTTGAGGAGATGGACGATGGCGATGGGGTTACATCCACGTAGGTTCTAGTGGGGATCAAGGATCGACAGGAGCGGATCCTATGAGGATGATCGATTCCTCGGGTGCACTTTCTCTGGCAGTACGGGAACCTATGGGTGAGCACATGGGAGCGGAAGGCTCAGATGCGTGCTCTGTACCACTTTTGTAACCCTAGTTTGTGTTAAAGCTTTACGACGACATAAATCCCTGAGGTGGGAGTAATGTAAAGACCCATATAATTCAAGGGAAATTTTTTTCTAAATTTTCGTTGAGATTTTACAAGAACGCGGTTTTTGACGGCGCTTGATTTTGAGGCCCGTAGTGCCCAGAATTTCTATCCGAAGTTTAGCTCAGGTACGTTCAGTGAACGAACGAGCGGGAATTTCTATCATTTGAACTGGTGCCCGGAATCGAATTCCAAGGGCACCAATGGAACCGCAGCGCCGGTATTTGCTTAGGAACTCCTGTTCTGGAGATGCGTTTACACGAGTGTTGATGATAAAAATTGTGGAAGTTTATTTTATAATTACTCTAAAATTATTATTATATTTAGTCTAATTGTTTAGTTCTTGATGGAAGTTGGGTAACCACCCAACCTCCCTTGGGAGGTTATGAGGGAGGTGGGGCCCACACGAACCCAACCCCTTCATATTATCTAAAACCCCCCTCAACTCCCACTTTATTTTGTTAACATAAGTTATAACTTATGACTTTAATGTAATAAGTTTAATGAGGTGAGTTGTGTGTGGTTATTGAATTTCAAACTCTTGAAATTCAAAAGAGTTGATGTGTTAATAAAATAAGAAAGGAACTTATTTTATTTGGGTTGTTAGAGTTTGTCATTGAGAGGTTTTGGGAAGAACATCTTCTTCTTCAATGAAGAACATCTCCGCTGAAGAACACGGAGAACTTCTTCCATGACTTTTCCTCTTCAGACGCACCTCGATGACAACGGAATCGACGTTCGTTCTCCGCGACATCGACCCGTGACGCGACGTCTCTTTCCGCAACGGTTCTGTCGCAATGCCGTATCCACGACGCGACGTTCTTCTTCCGCGTCGTCTCTTCCGCGACGGTTTTCCGCGACGAAATCTCCATCAACAACTTCGAATCCTCGCTTGGCGACGTCGACGTTCTTTTTCCACGACGCCTGACCTCTGTGACGCTCGCCTTCCGCGGCTCGATGACGTACACCGTTCTTGAAACCGAGGTAGGGGTTTTATTTATTTAATTGTTCGTGAATACCAACTTGATGATCTTCGTGGATTAAAACAAATTGTTATCGAATAACACGAGGGGGTTGGACCGCACAAACATGGCCGACCCTCCTCCTTATTTTTGTCTTGGATTCTTTGTGGTTGGTACGAGAAAGCGTGGTGCCGTCGCACCACGCGATTTCATGTGGAAGGATAAGCGTGGCACCGTCGCGCCGCGCCGTGGAAATAAATTCAAGGACGCGACGTCGTCGCGCCGAATAGTAGAAAACCGAAGACGCCATGGCCGGAGTGGGGCCGCGGCGGAGGGGCGTTGTGCCGTCGCACCACATCGGACGTCAAGGGCGGCGGCCGGTTCCGGGCCGCGGCGGAGCAAGGTGACAGGCGGCCGAGCCGGACCGTCGGTGTCGGAGCTGGAAAGGGACCGGCCACCGCCGGTCCCGTTGAGTAGGTACCGGCAGGCTAGGTCAGGCCGGCACGAAAGGGGTGAATCTGGGGGAAATAAATTCCCATGGCCGGATCAAAGCGTCCCCAATTAAGGGGTCACGGTTTCATGAAACGGGAGGGGCAGCGCCCCCCTATGCGAGCCGACAAACGGCTCGGCCGTTTTGGCCGAGCACCGACCGCGCGCCCAACGCATGGGTCACCGAACCGCGTCGGCCGGGCCGCGCCGCGCCGGGCCGGGCTGACCCGGACCCGGGGCGGGTCGCCCGGTTCGAGCCGACCAGGGGGTCTCGGGCCGGGTCGGCCCGGGCCCGAAACCCCCCTTATCGGACTGTTTGGGTTCAAACGCCCATATCTTGGGTTACTGAACTCCGATCGATGCACCGTCAGTTGCGTATAAATCCTTGGAATGATACAGTCGTTTCGGTATCTCGCACTCAAGGTTTCGGAATACTTTGGTTTCGGCCGGGTTGGTTCGGATACGAAACCAACCGGGCCCTCGGAGCGGAAATGCTCGTAACTTGAGCTCCGAACGTCCAATTGACGTGTCGTTGACATTGTTGGATTTATCTTAATGAGATGGATCTTTTGGCTTACTCCGCTCGAGGTTTGAATGCCGTCGGAGTGTGGTCGGGTTGGTTCGCTCACGAAACCAGCTGGGCCTCTAGAACGAAAAAGCCAATAACTCACAGACCGGGCGTCCGATTGACGCGCCGTCTGTCTCGTTGTTTTCCTCTAGATGAGACGGAACATTTGGCATACTTATCCTGAGTATTGGTTGCTGTTGGATATTGTTCGGGTTGGATTATACCTGAAATGCAACCGGGCCCTGAGAACGGAAAATCTGATTTCATTCAGACCAGACGTCTGTTTGACGAACCGGCAGCGGCGTTGGTGATCACGTTGAGAAACGGTCCCTTTGAGTATACCCTATGACTGATCGGGGTATAGTTGAGTTACGGACTGATTGGTTCGCACACGAAACCAACCGGGCCCTGAAGACGAAAAGGCTAGTAACTCACAGACTGGGCGTCCGATTGACGCGCCGATTGTTGCGTTGAGACCCCTATGATGAGGCGGTCCTTTGAGATAGTTATTCGTGGGACATAGTGATACTTGGAGTATCGACCTATAGCTCGTGGAGTGGTCCCTCCCGGAGACGAGCGTGCAGAGTACGGAGACTGTGTAGACGGATGAGACCTGACGACTACTTGACCGACTCGACTTGGAGTGAGTCGACTAGCCCAGTGGACGGAGCGCCCGGTATTTGGCGACAGACCCACGGTGGACGGAGCGCCTGGTAGTTGGCTGCAAACCCGCGGTACTCGACAGGAGTAGTACCTCTATAGGCTATTAGGGGGAGCACCCAGTATTTGGCGATAGACCCTCAGCGGACGGAGCGCCCGGTAGTTGGCCACAAACCCGCAGTACTCGACAGGAGGAGTACCTCAGTAGTCATTGTTTAGTGATAAGTACCTCAGAGTCGTGACAGGACCGTTGTACACTCCAGAGACGGGTCTCTTCAGCAGTTACGGTTTTGATAATGAAAATCCTGGTTTGAGCTGAGACTTTTGACCTTTCTGTTTACCTCATGATTGAGATGGGTCACTTGTTAACTTAGGTATATGTATGGGCATATACCTGGGTAGTGGTTATCCGTTGATTTCATGATCCTTGTGTTTTTTCATGATTGAGATGGGTTACTTGATAAATTAGATATATGTATGGGCATATACCTAAGTAGAGGTTATCTGTTGAGATCTTCTATGTGGTTATCCTTGTTGGTTTTAGTGAGACCTTGAGGGTCTCGGGGTCCCTACTGAGTATCGTTATACTCACCCCTGCACGGGCTATGCCTGCACCTCGTTGTGTTGGTTGCAGACGATGGTCAGTGCTGACGGAGGCCAAGTGTTCGAGGATTGGACGGTACCCGGAGGTGGAGTACACGACGAGTCAGTATCCGTAGGTGGACTTCATGGCGAGACGACACATGGAGGAGGTTGACGGGCGAGAGCATTAAGGAGGTTATCTCTACCTACCCTTCAGGTAGGATCCGAGGAGGAAGACCCAGGAGCTGCTTCCTTCTCCTAGCTGTTTGTCTTTTTCTGTTGTACTTTCGTTCAGTTGTAGCTGCACTTTCAGTTGGGTTTGTATTCTGGCCCATTTACTTTTCAACACTTTATTTTGTACTTAGTGTTTTACTTCCTCTTGTACTCTGTAGTGTTTTTTTACTTTTATAAAGGCAATTCCTTCCCAGTTATCGGGATGTGTGCCTTTGGTGCAGGCGCCAGCCCCTGGCCTATGGAAGGCGGGCTTGGGGTAGTCACGGCACGGGCCCCGAGGACGGGTCGTGACAGAAATGGCCAGGGGGTGCCTCTGGCTCTAAGCGGTCCTGAGGTCGCTATCCGTGACTGCGTAATGACTTGAGAGGAAGACAATAGACCTGCCAAAAAACGACTCCAACGATCCCACCCAACCGAGAATTTGACAGCTGCCACCGAGCACATCTGAGACCCCATCCACCGAGCGCTCCACGCGATGGCTCCAAAACATGGCCGCCACGAGGAGGAGCTGGGACGAAGAAGCCAAGAGGAGCACTGAGAGTGCACCCCATCAAGGGAAGAGGGAAGATGGAGGATGGGAGAGGGAGGAAGGGAGAAGTACGGCGTAGGTAAACCCTAATCCGAGGAGAGATTCCATGCTCGAGGCCCCTTATGGGCCCATCTCTTAAATTTAGATAGGTAATTCCATAAAATAATAATTAAATGTTATAAAATAATAGAATCAACATTGGTAATGTTTTTCCCCTAATTTCAAGGTTTAATACAAATACCATCATACAATAATATATTATTCATCACCACTTTCAATGCATAGTTAGTCAAGAACATAAACATGCATCTCATGGTATCTCAAGAACATTAACATGCGTTCAATAGTTATCTCATATATGTAAAACATTATCCAAATATTTAGATAGGGATATTGGTCCAAACAATAACATAATGAAAATAATAAATATGTGTACCATAATATTTGGATACATTATCTATATCGAAACCCTTGAAAAATGGGTTTCATAAACATTTCATTATAGCATAACCCTTGGAAAAGAAATGGTTTTGAGAAAAAAATCATTTTTTCATAATAAACAAAAAATTTATAGGGAAAGAAATGAGATGGTATACTTGTATCATATCCCAATAAATATTATTTTTCATAAAAATATTTTATATTAGATGTAAAATGATTTATAAATATCCCATGGAATAATTCAATAAGTAAAAAACATTCCATTTTGAAATTAATTCTTTTTTAAAACTTCTGGCAATTGTAATGGAAACAATTTCATTTAAAATTTAAATAGGAACCTGTAATGGGATCATGACAAAAATAATTAATTTTGATGGAATTAAATTCTATTAATTTGAAATTATTTAAGAAAAACATTACAATCAAATTTTTTAGAAAACTCACAAAGTACCACGTTTGGAAAAAGATAGAAGGATTCCCTTCAAACCAATTAGTAAAAATTAAAACAATAGTAAATATGAATTTAAACAATAATAAGACAACAAAAAAATTATATATGATGAAACTTTTAGAAAACATCAACATGGAGGATAGATAATCATATTGTAGACATAAACCTAAAAAACACTATGTACTGATGAGATTTTGATATAAAACACTTACCACTTTGGTAACTTTTCAATTGTAAGGCCGATGAACAAATGAATCTATTTTTAAAATTTAAATTACATAATGTTAATGATAATAATTATAAATTTTATTCATGTTATGTATATAATATTCACAAATGTAACATGTTGTATATGTGGAATGTGTCCCAAAAAAATTAAAGTGGGATGAAGTTCCATTACCTCATGTTCATCTTGGTTAGAAAGTAATAAATTATCTTGTATAAAAAGTTTAATTTTTTTTATTCTATACCAAATCACTTATCAAACTTATAATATAATATATGATCCTGTTATATCCCTTAAAAACTTTTTATATTATAGAAATCCTCATTTCTGGGAGTTACCTGCTTGGATTATCATTATAATTTCGTTTCATTCATTTCTTATCTATTATATTTATATTGGTTCTATAATATAAAAATTATAAATCATGATATAAGTATCATATTTTTTTATTATATACATATTTATAGACATAAAAAAATTACATATTTAAAATTGAATTACACCATTCATTGTGATGGTAGGTCATATATATGCATGAGTAATACCATAACATATCATTTGGTGGAAAAGAGAGTGTACAATAGTGTTTTAATGATTATAATAAAATTTTAGAATATTTAAGATACCTTAGTTATTATTTTATGATAAATAAACTTTATTTACAGGTGGTAAAGATGAGTAGAAAATAAAGATATCAGTCTAAGTGATTTCCACTTCATGAAAAAGACACCTTTAAATATTTGTTAAAGGGCTCTAAGGTTTTTTTGGGAATACTAGAACATCTATAATGTGTCTCTCTAAGTAGGTAATAGAAATTGGTATTTTTAATAAAATTAGGCTCATAGTGTTGTAAAAAGAGTGAGGTAAGAGCTTCCCTTTTTTAATTGAGGTGGGGGGAAATTTTAGAATTTCTCAAAATTTTAAATTATAATAAATTCATTCTCAATATAAATTGTTATAAAAAGCTAAAAAATGTAAAATCAATGACATTTTATACTATATATTATCCCAATTTTCCTATATTGATATTTATATTATTTTTAAGTAATTAAATATAATATAATTCTCATAAAAATCATTATTCTCAATTTTGACATTATTTAATTAATTTGACTCATAAGAAAAAAAACAAAATGTTTTAATTGAAACATAATCCATTTAAACAACACTAAAATTACACATTATTCTGTAAAATTCTTGAAAGAAATTAAAACTGTAATTAAATATCATTTAATATTTTTATAATATATTTTTAAATTTATTTGTTTATTAGATAAATATTTCAATAGTGTTGTATAAGAGTTTATAGTAAATAAATATTCAATTAAAATTAGAAATATATTCAAATCATGAATAAAATTTTATTAATCAACACATATACTCTTACAAAAATCCATAACTAATTTTTTCACAAAGGGGGCACGTAAGAAAAATTAAAAACAAAGAGACATTCAATTTGTAACTTTCATGGATTTATATAATATATAAGTTATTTTAATGCATATGATTCCATTAAATAAATTATTTTAAATTCTTATTACATGATGTAGGAATGACCTTTATCTGAAAAAAATATAAATTTTTATGACTATGTTTTACCCTTATAATTTAGGATTAACCCTTCATTAAAAAATTTCAAACTTATAGTGATATAATGGTTTCTTAATCCTTTAATGTCAATATAGTTACTATAAATGAAAAAATGTCCTATTAATGGATAATTATAAAACCCTAATATTTTTTTGAACTATTTTTCAAATAAATTTGATTGTTTCTATATTTTTCAGTACATGAAATGTTTAGTTTAGTTCGGATTACATGTAACACTTAGTTTTTCATGTGTTGAAATTCATAGTGGGTTTATCTTGAGTTACATGAAAAATCAAATTTCGATTATGTGACATCCAATAAGAATTTTTCCTTTCATTACATGAAACACTGGGATTTAGCGAATTGCTGGAAATAATTACCATTATTATTTAACAAAAGATTTTTTTTAAATAGAAGTTAAATTTGGAGGAACAAATAATAATGAATAAATTTCAAATATATTGTATTAAGTTTTTATATTATTAAATTTTATTGGTAAAATTTTATTTAATTATTCATTATAATATTTTTTTAAATACCATTTTACAGAAAAACGGTTCAATTTATTTATTTTTATGAAAAATAATATAATTATTTTTTGAAACATTTCGAAAATTAATTTGATAAAACAAACACCATATTCGAAATAATTATATCAAATTATAAAATTGTTGAATCTTTTATAGTTTTTAGAAAGGTTAATTTTTTGATGAATAATGAAAATTTTATATTTTTAATTGAAAAATGCAATTTTGTTTAAACAAATTATAAAGTTAAATAATACTTGAAATTTATTTTAAATTAAAATTATCCCAATTATATATCTGTTAATAAAATATCGGTCATTGGAATAATTGTCATATGTAATTTTTATAATAATACATTATCAACGTTTGAATATTTTTTATTTGAAAAAATATTTTCTCATTGTATCTCCATAAATAATTTAAATTAAATTTTTTCACTTTTATTAATTTTGTTATTTAGACTGGATTCTACCTTTGGAATCAGAATAATTTATATTATATAATAATTTAGAAATGGTTTTTTTTAAATGGATAGTGAAAACTGTTAAAAATCGATGACTACGATAAAGGTTAAAAGGGGGTATTGTGCATTTTCTGAGCTTCGGTTAAAATTCACATTATATAGACATAATATTTTTATTAGTTAAATAGGATTTAATATTTTTATTTAGAAGGAATAAATTATCTAATAAGTTTCTTTTTTGGTCCTAAATGGAAAATTACATAGGTAAATAAAAACATACACGTTACTTCGGTTAAAAACTAAAAGGGTTAAAATTGAGTTAACTTAAAGACTATGGAATAACGTGACAAAAATGTTTTTATTTTATATGATCTAGGTTCTATCAAAAAAATAATCCATCCACTACATTATTGATCAATGTTTTAGGCACATGAATAAATATTGGCCCCCCAATATTAAACACATTTGAGTATTTACAAAAATGTCACTCCTTCTCAATTATAAAAGGGCCCTCAATATCCCCACATATTCACACCTCTCAATCCATATGGATTAAACAATACCTATCTAAAATACATAAAAATTTACCGACTATAATACTAGAAGCCATATTTTGGTAAAAATCCAACCTTGTAATGATTTTGGTGCAAATATAAGTAGGATACTAGAAGAAGACGTAACGTTCTTCAATGATCATTTTTATTTAATTTCTTCATCCACACACTTAAATTATTAATAAAACATGTTGATATAATAATCCCAGAATAAAATAATACCATAAGTATTTATTTAGTTTATCTAACTAAATCCTTCTCTACATCCATCAAATGTGTTATGAAATAATCATTCGTGTGTACACTAGATTACCGCCTCGCAAGATGATGTCATTCATTTTTCCTTTAACAACTCTCACAGTTGGATATAATAATTTATGTAAATTGTATATTAATTTATATATGATATTTTATTTATAATATAATTTTAATTTTGTAATATTATATCATATATATATATTTACCTTTAATTCCATTGGGGATATGATAATGTTGCTCATGTGTACGATAAATAACAGCCTCACTAAGCGATGTGATTCATTTTCAAAAATGATTTATGAGGTAGATAATAAGGATATATAAATTTGATATAAAATAATAATTATTATATTAATAAAATATTAAACATTATTAAAATATAATATATCATTTCATTTCATTTCATTTCACTCACAAAAAGAAGATAGTGTCATTCATGTAAATGTGGAGTACCAGCTTCACGAAGGGATGTCACACTCTTTCTATAAACACACCACATAGATGATATGTATAAGTTTATTTAAATAAATAATTTTTAATTTTTTATATTATTATAATTCTAAAAATATAATATATTAATCACCTCATTTTTATAATTATCATTGAAAAATAGAAGCATTACTCATGAGTACATATGACCAACCATCTCCATGATTGAAACGCACTACATCTCTCCAAACCATTTTCATGGTTCATATAAACAGTATGTTTTAATTATAAATATGATAATTATTTAATTATTAATATTCTGTATATAATTTATTCATCATAAAATTATGAAGACCAAAAATGAGAAAATAGAAACATATTGAAATACAAAGTGGTTATTACCCAACACATAAATTTAACCAGGAATTGTAAATAAAAGTTTAATAAATTGTAATAAGTAAGTCTTATATGGTATGATATATATATATATATATATATATATATGTAAGTGTGTATTCTAATAACGGTTCAATAAACTAATATTTATTGAAAACTAGGTTCTAGTGAATACAAAGGTTGTCGATACTTATGAATAGGGATTTCTAGACGCTCTTTTATTTCCAAGTGACATATGCAAATTCACCACTATCTTATTTTAGGAGGTTTATATATTTCCTATTTTAAATGTTATATCATAAATTTCCTATTATTTATTATATTAAAAGTTTAATTTTATGTTATTCTTTATTTGGTATTATGTTTCGAGGGATTACCATAGTGGTAAGAAGTTTTTTATCGATATTTTCCTTCATTGTGGTATATGATTATGTAATGTGCCAATTTTTTTACGAGGTACATGTACAACACCATTGAAATGTTTTATTGTGAATTTATGTATCCTAATTATATTTGAAGTTTAATTTAAGTATATTTCTTTATGGGTTATATGTTCCAATGTTACCAAAATCATATGAATTTAAAGTTACATCATCATCATTTATCAAAATTGTTATGATTATCATTATCATGGTCAAATATTATTATACCCCTCCCAATAAATTCATGCATTTCCTTATATAATTATTATTTCAATTGAATTCATATTTTTCCATCATTTTCCCCTCCTTATGTACCCAATTTTTAAAGTCTTTTATTTTAAAGAATTTTGTTCTTTCACTCTTCATTTGAAAACTATATTCATTAGGAAAATTTTTTTCTAAAAAATAGTCAACAATAATATCTAAAATTATAAAAAAAAATTATTAAATTCATGTTCACCAACTTTTTACTTTATACAAAAAGTGTTTCAAAATAAGTCTTCATTTCATTTTAAAAACATTTCCTATGTAGATTTTCCTGAAATTGTGAATAAAAGTCATTGTTTTCAATACACATTTCATGAATAGTATTTCTTATTATCATGATATCTCAATGATTTCAATAATCATTTATATGTTTTAATATTAATTTTCAAATAAGAAATTTTACTTTATATTTGGATTTTTTTTAAAAACAATAATTTTAATGTTAAATGGATTTTGAAACTCTTTTAGCTTCTAAAAAGTATTTTTCAAACCGAGAAGTTTATTTTTCTCTAAAACAATTATAAATTAGTTTTAAATCTTCCTTAATAGTTTTTAAAGTTTATTTTCAAAAAAAATCTATTTTAAAAATGTTTTTCCAAGGAAATTTATTTTTTGTATGACATATTCCATGTGATTTTTTGAAATATTTTTCCATATAATATTAAATAATTAAATTATACTTATGTTTCATTGGAAATAATTTCAAATTATACAATTATTATTACTTATCTAAATATTTTTTTTATAATTAAATGATTTTTTGAAATTATTTACTTTTCCATGGGTTATACCATGATAAAATCATAATGAAATATAAATTTTGCATAAGTATTGATTTTATTGAATGATGAAATGAATATAACACATAATAATTTTCCATATGTTATTAATGGGTGAAATTTTTATGAAACCCATCTAATTTCATGTGATCTGATATGATGATTGTTTTATTATCTTGTGGCACACATATGTTTTATTTTCATTATATGTAAGTGGTTACATTATAACCAAGGATGATGGTTACATTATAAATAACGATAGTGGAAACATTATAACCAAGGACAAGTGGGATATATATCTATCTCCGATTTATGGGTTATAATTTATACCACATGTTCTATAAATTATTCGAATAGGGAATGAACACAATTCGGTAAGGGTATTTATCTTCATTGATGGTACTGGTATTGAACCGTGAAATCTATGATACATTGGGGAGTGAACCCATTATACAATGGGAAAGGCCAACCATTTAGGATGGTCTTCTGCCCCAGCAAAGATGTGTAACCACCCAAGGTGTTTTCCTTTTATTTTTTTCATTAATCCCTAACTACTTATGAAAGGATTTTATATGCTTATGTGTATTCTAAAATTCTATTTCTTATTCATATATTATGATCTCATGACTCGTGTTCTTTGATTATCTTATTTCATGTCTTATGAACATCTAATATTTATTTTATGACAACAGAATTTTTCATATAATATGCAGGTTATGGTTTTTATTCTTATGACTGAATACCATTATGCTCAAGTTATATTTATGTATTTCAGTTGATTAACCATACAAAGCATATGATATCACCCTTTTTAGGTTTATTTCCCCCAGTTATGTGTAAATTTTTTATATAGTGTATGTATATGAATATTAATAAATGGAAAGATAATTTGGGGAAACATTTAAGATCATTCGATTGATAATTATATTATGTACCTTGTCTCCAATGTCATTAAACTATTATGGATAGTAGGCATGTATTTTTGTAATGTGTTGAATATTCATCTAAAAATATGTAATATCCATGTATGAAAAACCAGTGTCTATATAGTTGGTATTAAAGGAAAATATTATTTATCCTTCTAAAACAAGCATAAGAGAACATTAATGAGATCCATATGGATATTTTTATAGATATGACTTTGTATATCTCTATGGTTAAGTTTGATAATGATACCAAGTATAGGAAAAGCTCTTGGAATTTTGGTAAACTATAGTGATTGTGATTTCTAAGTAATTACATCCTTTTTTGGATACTACAAGTTGATGTGATTCTAACATAGAGGAACCATGGGGTGATATCTATGAAAATTTCAAATTGTTCTACAAATTTTTGTCACCTGGTACATGTAAATTGACCTTACTATACAACTATTTTGGAACTCCTAGGGGATATGATTTGGAAATTGACAAACTATCTACCAAAAATAAAAAGATTTTAAATCAATGATGATAGTGAATAACCATGTACAAAAATAATGTCTCATATAATAAAAAAGGGTTTTGTGACTATACATCCTATAAATGATTTTTATGATTATTTGGATTTCCATTTTCATTATAATTTGTCACACTTTTCATTTTGGTATTAGCTAATATCAAGAACCCAAAAGAATTAGGTTAATGTTTAATGGGAAATATTATTTTAGGATAAGAATCCAAATGTGATGATTACTAGAGTGTAGGGTGAAGTGATTATTCCTAATTAGGTATCATGATATATAATTGAAAACTCTACAACTTGAAAAATAAGAGACAGATAGAGTTTATTGATTGTTTAGGTAATGGAATCCAGTGAGGAAAAATAATATAGTTTCTTATATGTCATGAATATTTTAGGAATAACTCAGGAGAATGTCTCAATGAGATGAGAATATTTTTTGGGTCTGGAAAAAAGGGAACAAATCAAGTAACATCAAAGAAAAATGGAATGTTTTGTTAATGAAATGGATGAGAATAATCTTATCCATAATGTATCCTCGACTTTTTAATGTTTTAAATGTGAAATTTGTTTCCATTATACAAGAAAATGTCATAAATGGAATGACCATGAAGATAATCAACATAGTTGAATGAGTAATGATTTTTGTATTGATAATAAAGAGACTAAGAATGATATATGAAAGTAAATAGGTGTTGGGGAATAATATTAGGAATCCTAATTAATGGTTTAAGAATGAATTATAATAATTTATGTTTTCCTTTATTGGAATTCAATAATTATGAAATATAACAAGATTGTTAATTATAATGTTTTCAGTAAGTATTTTTAAGAGTATGATGAAGAGTGATGATGATGCAAAAAAATGATTTGAATGGTAAAGGGAAATTTTGATTAAGGGATGATAACCCTTAATATGTTTTTTATGTTAAGAAAATTTTGTTTAGTTTGGAAAATGATTTTGTGGATATAGATAAACTAAATTGGATTATAATTAGGTCCTTGGAACTGATGAATTAATTGTGGAAAAAGTGGGTTATGTTATCATCAATGGAGATTTAAAAATTATCCTACTTATGGAATATATTCAATAATCTATTATTTTATTTTGGGATAAAGAATATTTTATCTTTTAGATAATCATTATAGAAATTTAGGTTTTTACCTTGTTATAATAGAACATAAGATGTTGGTATTCACATGTCTGATATGTGATAACAAATAGCTACATTATGATATGTAGGGGATTAAAGTTATCTTTATTTTAGTGAACTTCCTTATAAATTATAAATTTTGGAATAGATTATGGTTAAAAATTTATATAATGATATATTATTAACTTTGGATTAGGTTTCCCTCATTAATGTATTACTTTCCATATAATGATTTACCCATATTGGATAACTAGTGTAAACCATTTTTTACTAATGATTGAAGAAACTACTAACCATTTTACTTCATATCTTGTGATGGAAATTTGATTCAAGAAAAAAATCCAATTCATTTCATGAAGGGTTATATAAGGTGGAAATTAATAGAAGCATAATAATTGATTATTTTTGGGGATACAAAAGAAATATAATCACTAGGTATATCAGTCCCTTTAAAATTATTGATCATGATGGGATGGTACCCTATCAATTGTTGAATCCAAAAAACATTTCTCTGGATGATGATGTTTTCTATATATCACTCTTGGGAAAGTAAATACCTAAACCATAATGTCTACAAAACACAGTGGTCATACCACTAGAGCATGATATTTTGTATAATGAATAACTGATAGATATTATAGGTCAAATAGGGAAAGTTCTACAAAAAATACTATTCACCTTATAATTGTTATATGGAGAAACCACTAACCTGAGGAGAATATTTTGGAACATTATTAAGTAACCTAGTATAATTATACTCAATTTATTTCACCAAAGATACAAATTTTGAATGGAAATTCAATTTAAGGGGGTATAATGTGACACCATGATATTTTGTGAATGTATTTTTCAAAAAAAAACTCAACATTTTAGATATATTTCATTACATAAAATATCGAATTAAGATTGAATTGCATGAAACAATAATTATTTCTTTCATCGAAATTAAACCTAGGTATAGCTTTTCTTATATACAACACCATGTTGGTCTTCTGTTAAATATGATATGAATTTGATTTTATCTTACATGCAACACAAATTTTCAACAACCCATGTAAAACAAATAATATTATTTTCAAATCTACCTATTATATAAAAAATTTATATAGGAAAATTAGAGTTCAAATTTTTTTCAACGTAAAATTAGTTAAAGTATATATCTATTAATTCAAATTATCTAATTGTAATAAATTAAATTTTGAATTTTTATATTAAAACATTATAAAAGTTTAAACATTTTTTTCTTTGAAAACACTAATTCTTGCCTTGTGCAAGGTTTTAATTTTAAATTAATCCTTCCACATAAGGGAATAAATTTTTAAAAAATTAAATTCTTCTTTGGAATCAAAAAAGTTATATTATCTAATAATTTAAACTTATTTTTCGATGATAGCTAATAGTAAAAATAATTAAAAATTAATTACAATGAATAATGTTAAAACAGGGTTTTGGTGTTATATGTTTTGTTTTAAAATTAAATTTTTAAACACATGGGATTTTTATTTTATATAGTGGATCTAGTTTTATGGAATAATTATGCCTACTTTTAATATTTTTAATATCACTTATTTTATTTCTCAATTAATTTAATTATCACTCCCTCCATCTTTTATGAGCATTTAAGGTATTTATTTAATAAATAAAAATTAGAAATAAATTTTCTTCATGGGAATGATTTTATTATTACCAAAATATTTATTTATATTCCTTCAATGTGTATTTTAACTCATTTTTATTTCATTACAACTTATTTATTATTTAATTATAAATTTTCTATCATTGCACAAACATTTGGACAAGCCACTTATTATATATCTATAAAATTAACATATAACAACAAAAAACATAAATAATAAATAATATTAAATATGAAAATATATAAAGGATATATTATATCAAAAATATTTTTTTGGGTACAAAGTTGGACTTTTCCAATAATGTGCAGGTTCTACATCTATAGTGAAAATGGTATTCATATTTACTATGAAATAAAGTATAATTTATATATTTTAAATTATTTTTCAATGATATTTATATTTTTTTATATTTTTTTATTAATTCCATTTATTTTATAAATTTATGTATTATATTTTTGTCTTGGAGGTATTAGAAAAAATGTTGTATTTCATTTTTACTATAATTTCTAATATATTCACCAAAAAATTATATTGTTTAGAAAAATGTATAAAATATAATCTTATTAATAATTTTAATTTAAAATTACAGAAATAATTTCCATTTAATCTAATTAAATTCCTCTAAGTGATATAAATTACTTTTAAATTAGATGCATAAAATAAAATGAAAAAATAAATTGTAGAAAAAATATATTTCATTATAATAAAATTTGTACCAAAATCAATTATAAAATTTCTTCCAATTAATTTAATTATATTATTAATAACATAATAGAACTAATTTTACTTTTATCTTATTTCAGAATAAAGTGGTACTTTTAAAATTTTTGACACAAAAATTCATTTTTTAACAAAATTCAGTATTTTACACTATTCATTAGAAAATCAATCTTTTCCCAAAAAACACAACATTTAATCCTAAGATAATATACATATAATTTTTTAAAAATGATATTGATTTTACACCATTCATTAGACAATCAATCTTTACAAACGATTGAGTAGATTTTGTAAAGAATTATTCAATTAATTTTAATTAAGGTTTTCTTTATATATATATATATAATAATAATTCTGTTAATATTATTTATACGCACCAATTTAATGTTTAGGTTATAACATTAATTTTTATATAATAATATTTGGTTGTTATTATGAGCTCATTGTTGCCTATAAAACCAGATATTCAATTAAATTTGATATTTCAAACAATCATGTGGTTTTAACCTTAACATTTATACACCTCCTATTACATGATATTTTAAATGAAACCCTTGAATGTGTATACGGCGAAATATCACCTTACAAATTTATATAATTTATTTTCCATCACCGCCTCTCACGGTTGGATGTAATGATGGATTGAAATCATATATATGATATTATTAACATAATTTATATTTTATAATTATATTATCATATATATTCCTTAGTACTTTCCATTATGTGGGAATATGATTACATCCCTTCTATACACAGAAAACTACTACATCATGAAGAATTGTTATATATTTTTAATTTTCTCTTTACATAGATGGTAATAAAGATAATAGTAATAAAAATATATGATACATATTACATAAAAATTTCTCCACAAAGGTGATATATTATTAATTTTCTTTGATTCCTTCCATTCAAAAAATATAAACAATATTAATGTGTTAATATATTCTACCACCTCCATGAATATTGTAATACAATATATTTCTCCAAATTTTATTGATCACTCTAAATTCATATATAATAAATATATATGTGACATTTTTATCATTGTAAAAACTCAAGGGCTGATTTAAATATGATAAAATTAAAGGGACCAAAAATACCATATCAAAACATACTTGAAAAATAGTGTAGTTATTACCTAAAACGTGATTCATATAAGAAATTATAAGTAACTGTTTTTAAAATCAAATAGTTTAATTAAATAATATATTTTATAATATATATAAGTATGTTTTTATAATATATTTCTAAAAAAATATATTTTTTATATAGATTTTTAAATTTTTTTTGATGTAAGTCAAACATATGGTAAAGGATTTTCATCTCACTTTTTTCTATTTGGGACACATGTCGTATACACCACTTGTTTGTTTTCTATTATTTATATACATACAATGAATTAATTTAGTGACTATTCCCATGATAAAAATTCTATATAAATATCCATATAATTATCTCCATTTAATGGTACTTATAATTAAAAAGATACCAAAGTGGTAACAACATTATGTTACAGTCCCTATATTTATCGTGATTATTTTGGATTATGTATATGATGATGAGCTATTATGATTTACCTCTCATGAAGCACAAAAGTTTTCTTATCATATATTTATTTTCTAAAAATTAATTTTCTTCCTTTCATATTTAAATATATGGACTCAATATTCTAAGATAACTGTTTTGATGTAACCCGACAATATTTCTTATTTTTCATAAAAAGTACTTTTTCATCCATTTACATGTTTTCTAAAAATATTTTAATGAAATATTTTCATTATATTTAATGACAAATTAATGTCATATTTTCACATTTTTAAGTAATTATTAAATTATTAATGGGTAATCATCTTGTTAATTTTGGAATAAGGTATCTTTTTTATTTTTACTAAAAATATGAAAGGAATGTTTGTTTTAATTTGTATGACATGAAAAATGTTTTCCACCATTGTAAACACTATACATTTTAATGTTTACTTCATAAGTTCTAAATATTATTTTCATTTAAAATTTTTTTCACAATATTATGTGAAATTATATTTTTTAAATGGTGATTTTCAATATTGAATTTTTTTTATCCCCAAGAATCGTTACATAAATCTTTAAAAACCATTTTTCATTTATGATGACATAATTTTATGTTATATAAGATTCACTATTGATAAAATCCAAGAAACCATCCTTATAATTATAAACTATGTATGTTTATAATGAAAATATTTTAATGAAACCTATTCATTTTCCATGGGTTATGCTATGTTGAAATGTGTATGAAACACATTTCTTTTAATAGTTTCTCAAATGATGGATTCTTTATAATCTTATAGCAAACTTATGTATTGTTATAATTATTTAATGGTGGATATATTATAATAAAGGGGGATTTTTATATTATAACAAAGAATGGAAGACTTATATATCCCTCCAATTAATTGGGTAACAATAGATATCCCATGAGATAAATAGTTTTGTAATGGTGTGTAAAATCATAGTAGTAATGGATTTATTCTACTATGATAGTCTGAAGAGTCAAACTAGACTACTATTAATGTTTTCCCAATGATACATGACTACCAAATAAACTATTTTCTATTATTTTTTATTCTATAAATTTATGTATTATGATAATTTTTTTCTCTCATTGCTCATGTTGATTATTATTTATGTTGTATAAACTAAAATTATTTTTGGCATTATTTATTTTTATGATATATGATATGTATGTTATATTGTTAAAATGTTATTTTATTGTTCTAAAAAACTTATGTTCACATTATATTAATATTTACCTTGTTTACCCTCACTGATATTATGATCTCAACCTTTATTATATTACTTTTACCTTGTTTATAAAGTATGTTATTTTGTATGATAAGTCTAGGAAGGGAATTTTCAATGAAGAACATAGTGGGAGATGATGTATTTCACATATAAACATGTTTTTTTATGTATCCATGTTTGAAAGGCACTATACCTATATGGTTATAGAATTGGTAATTATGATGTGAAATAAATATTTTCCTATTAAGACGTAGTATATATAGATATAGATATATATATATATATATCTATGTGTGTGTGTGGTAATTTTTAGGTCCTTATAATAGATATAGGTGTGAAGTTTAATTAACCTTTAGAAACTAGGGTGATAAAACATTACTGATATCACAAAGCATATCTCTTTGTAAAAGTCAAGTGATAATTTTTAGAATAGTAGAATGTCCTAGAATTTCTGTGAAGGATATAGTGAGTGGTTTAAAATAAATTAAATCCATTTCATGACACTATAAGAGGATATGGATCTAGTATAGTATTTCAAGGGGATAAAACTAACAAAAAGGAACACTGTGATAGAGTTCATTTTCACTATATGAGAGGCAATGGTCCTTGCTTCACACCTGGTTAGACACTCCAATGGGATATATTTTAGAAATTCACAACATATTTATAACCATTTTTAAAGTATTTTAATAATGACTATGAATGACCAAGGCTATTCATAAAGGTTCATATATTTTAAAGAAGGTGGCTTGCTTTATAAATACTATATGACATTTTTAATGATGATTTTCTGATATGATTATTATTTCTCATAGTATTCATTATGTTTTTAGTCAAATAGAGGGAAATAAGAGAAATCGTGTTAATACATAATGTGATGGAAAATTTGGTGATTATGAGAAACCAAATTGGACGATGACTGGAGAGAAAGATATTTTAATTATTATTAATTAGTTATCATGATTTATGATTATGAATATAAACTTATGTGAGATTACTAACTTGTGAAATAATAGGATAATGGAATTTTATGAAATTTTGTGGGGTCATGAACATTTAAGAATGAAGATTCAGCTTCTTACATGTCATGAATTTGTGAAAAAACATGTAGAATAATATCATAAATTGAGGGGAAGATGTTTAAAATGTGTAAATTATGTTCATAGTATAATAGGTTTCCAATTAATGTAATGTCTTTTGTGTGGATAAATTGGGAATTACCCAATTCAATGCTCTAGACAAAGGTTTATCCCATAATCCAGGGAATAACCATGATATTCCTACTATTTTTAGAAAATATACTAATATATGTGTGTATTTGGATTCAAGATTTATGTTGTATAATTATTTCTAACAATAGTATTTTTGTTATAATATTCCTGAAAAATATAAATAATTTCTTAATTTTGGAATCATTTATGTCTTCATATGTGCTTAACATAATAGTTAGGAATAACATTATGGGTTTATGAGTTTAAGGAAAATCATAATTTTAAAGTCTTAAACAACAATTTTGAGGTTTTAAGTGGTGGTATTATAATGTGAGTAATGAAATTTCATAAAAAAATTAATTGAACATGGTATATGTAACACTTAGTTTCAACATGAAGTACTATTTGTGATGAATTTTATTTTATTAAGTTTATTGGTATTTATAAAATTCATGGTTTATATGATGATAGCTTATCATTAATTTTTAATGATATGATATTCAATGATTAATTTTATTTTTGGAACATATTTTTTACCATATAGATTACAATTTTATTTAAAAATGATATGGTGATATATTATTCCTCTTAATAATTGAATTTCTAAGAGAAAAATTATCTAACTGGTGATTTAGAGTTTACTATGGTAATTTTTTAATTTACAGATTCAGAGTAATTGTATTTATAAAGAATAGTTATATATATATATATATATACACTAAATAGAACAATTAATGTGTATATTTAAAAAGAAGTAGTATTAGATTCTCCATAGAAGGTGTTTGGAGATTAATATAGATTATGACTTTTTAATACATTACTACCTAAGGAAGCAAAACTAGGTGGTTGATGCCTTGACTAGAACTGATCATGCAAGATTAACTATGGTTAGGGTAAAAATGATCTAATATTTAGGTTTTTTCAAATTATGGATTAGGAAATAATGATGTAAGGTGGGAAATATTGTCTTTCTCATATCATTATTCAACTACATATCTAAGGGATGAATAGAGAGGGATAGAAGGATTATGTGGAGCTACATAATAATGTTAAATATGTTGTTAAGTTTAACCATGATTATAATGGAATGATAATATTCAGGTTCAATGTAAAGATTCCATCCAAAATAGATTTTAAGATAGAGATCTTAGATTAAGCTAACAGTTCTTCATTATCTATTCATCCAGGAAGTAAAAATATGTATATACATTTAAAAGATTATTTTTGGTTGGATGAAATAAAGGGAGATTTAAAATAATTTTTATTAGGGTTCTTCGACTATCAATAAGTTAAGGCTAAGAGAAAAAAGTTAAATGGATGTTATAAATATTAGCCATAACAAAACGTAAATGTGAAGATATTACTATGGATTTTTTTATTGGCCTCCAAAAAATATCTAAACTGGATATTATTTTATGGTTTGATTGTAATACCCTTTTAATGTAATCACACCACATCACTATAAAATAATATTTCATTTTAAGTGTGGGATAATGTAATGCTCTATGATATTATGAATTTTTTTTTCAAATTAATTTAATTTCTTGGATATCTTATGTTACATGCAACATAGAATTTTAATGATCTGCCTTATCATTTAAATCATTAATAAAAATACAAATTGTTTAAAAAAATATTAATATTAAAATTTGTTCAATTTTGATATTATAAAATGAATTAATTTCAATCAAATAAATTTTATATTGAGTGTTAATATTAAAATATTATATACATATATAAATTGTCAGTTTAGAAATCCAATTTTTTGTTGCTCATGTGTATGACAGACTATCACCATCGTAATTGATGTAATTATTTTTCCCTCAATGCCAATAATTTCTGTATATAATAATAAATTAAAATTATACATACAAAATTTAGGACATAATTATTATTTTTTAATTATAATCTCTTATATAACTTCAGAGTTTTCATTTTTTGGAATACGATAACATCTCTCATGTGTACGGGGGACTACCGCCCCACGAAGGGATGTGATTCCATTTTCACATACACATTACAAAGAAGGTAATAAAGATATATTTTATAAAAACATTTGACATATATTACTTAAAAATAACTATATAAGGGTGACATAATATTTACCGTCCTTCTATTTATTCCATGGATAAAATGGAAACATCGTTCATGTGAACGTATGGCTAAACATCTCGATGAATGACGTAATTAGTCTTCTATATCTAACTTTTATGAACTACTATAAATACATATATAAGGAATATATATTATATTTATATTATGTTAGAAATTATTGAAATTATGAAACCATAATAAAAAAAATTACTGAAAATAAAAATCCAAACATAAATGAAATACAAATCAATATTTACCGAAAACATGATTTTAACAAGGAATTATTAATAAAATGGTAATAAATAGTGATACATAAATCATATATGGTATGATGTATATAAGTATTATTTTTAAATAAAGGAATAATAATATAATAATTATCATATAGTAGTTTTGAACATGTATGATGGAAGTTGTAATTCCCTGAGTTTTTTAAAGTTAAAATTATATTGAATAGAAAATGTGATATTCAACATTGATCCAAAACAAGCCTTGATTATTTATACATGATTTGTGTAACTTATCACATAAAAGTTTTTTTGAATATGATTAAATATATTTAGAAATATATATATATATATAAATTTCTTTCTAAACATAAATATATTTACAAATTATTAGTAAAAAATAACTTAATTATTTGTAATGTCATTCCATTCTTAAAAAATATTTTTTCCTCAGAAGTAATTTCTATTTAATTTCTCAAATAAATTTTTTGATATATATTTTAGAAAGTTTATTTGATAAAATTAAAAAAAATTATATCATCATATCAATAATAACTATGGGTGATATTATGAAAATATATGGAAAATATAGATTTTTTATTGAATAGTGAAAAAACTAATTTTCTAATAAAAATGTCATTTATTTTGATAAATTGGGTAATTTAAAAGTAAAATTATAGTTTTAGTTTAACTTAAAAGTAAAATAATTTTTCTTGAGTTATTTTTAATCCAATTATTTACATTTAAACAACTTTATGATGGATTTTATACAACGTCTATGTTTAAGATAAAAAATGCATTGTTCTGAAAAATGTTTTAAAAATCATAATATTTATATTTTATAATTAATTAATATAAACCCTTATAATTAATTATTTATATTAAATTTTTATATTACAAATATATATATTTATGAATATAAAATCATATAATATATTTTTCTTTTGATAGAGTTAATGTAAAATCAGATTTTCCTTAAAAATTTTACTTTCCAGAGAATGCTTTCCATCACACATGCATGTATTATATTGAATTAAATTATTCTGAACTTTTTAATTATTTTTTATAAAATATATTCCATAATTAATATTGTGTAATAATCTCAAATTAATTTTTTGACAATATAAATAGTAATCGTAGTAAATATTTATTACTACAGTAATAGGAATATAAGTTCATTAAGGGTAAAAATAATTGAACAAGGACCCGAAAAAAAATAAACCCTAATAACAATATTATTTATATTTTATTTTAAATATAATATTGGTAATAAATTTTTGGTTACATTATAAATGATTAAATAATTATTTTGATTCAAATTATATTTTTTATGTGTTAAAACATAAATTTTATTTATTTTAATATATGGTTTAAATTAACAAAATATTTTTAATTAATGAAGGAATATTTGAAATAAATTAATTTTATTTTTATTTTTTTTATTAAATATTATATATTAAATATAAATTATTATATAATTTTGTTATGTGAAAATGTAATTTTTATAAGGTTTTGAAAACTATTATTGCTAAAAGGACAACATTTATCAATAAATATAGATTCTCTTTTAAATGTAAAATTTTTAAAATTTATTAATTTATTTTGGTTATTTTTAGACTCATCATGTTGAAATTATTCAACAGTTAATTTTTCTGAATTTTCCTAGAAAGTCAAATTTTCAGGTAAAATTAAATACAGTAGAAATATACATTGTATATTATAGCATCATAATTACCCAAAAGTTATGTAATAAATGATATAAATTTGATCCAAGACCAAAACAGTGTCTCTCCTTTAAAATAATGCCATTTTCAGTTTATTTTATTAATTTTATTAAACCTTTATTAGTTTTCCAAAAACCTGTATTATCTTTCACAGTTTTAAAATAATTTTTTATTAACATCACACAATTTTACATCACTGGGGTACTATTTTAATGATTTTATCCCTTATACTTATAAAATAATTAAAAAAATCATATTTTAAAGAATTCAGGAGAACAAAGAATGGTAATATTTTTGTTTTTGATTATTTTGTTATATGGAGTCCAAAACCTATGTTTGGAAAATAATAATAAACACCACTATCTTTTCCTATATCAGCCCATCCAATCTCTCATTCAAATTCACTCAAAAACCATGAATAACTTCTTTAAATTTTCCTTCACTATCTATTGTCCTCCCAATGTTCCCCATGCTCTCAAGAAGCCCCTCCCAAGCATCTGGAATCACCCTCTCAAGGTAAAGTATCTTCCTCCCTTTATTTTATTCAAAAACATATTTTATTTTGTGCCTTTTTATTTCCCTTATTTATGTTTGGATATTTTTTTTAAATACCACTTTATTCCATTGTGACTTACATGTGATGATAGAACCATATTACTCCCCATTAATCTCTCACAAGAACCATTATGTATACTCATTATTCTTCCCAAATAGCTCTGTGATTTCTTATACAAAAGTAATGAATCTCACCATCTTATTTTTTTTTCAGGAACTTTTTTTATGTGGTGACTAATAAATTCAGTTTTTTTGTATATTCATATAAATCCATATTAATAACATTATAAGGTGCATGTGATGAGAGACCCATTTACCTCCCATTAAATGACTGAAAATTAACTTTTTAATTAAAGAAACACTTTTATGGAAAAAGTGAGAAAACAAAGTTCAAACACTAAAAGAAATAGTTGAACCATTAAATAAAAACTGAATAAGATTATATTTGATCTCCCAGCTTAGATGCCAAGAGATAGTGCTGACTTATGTATTGGGATCATCCTTCAAAAGGTCTTCAAAATGATCTGCTAGTTTGTCGCAAGCATGAATGTACTCTTCTTGTTTGAGATTCACAACATTAAATCCCCTAATAAATATCATATTATGTTTGTCAATCTAGTTAGTCTTCTCCTCATTAGTAACCACCCTTAAAGGTCTTCCCATCATCCAATTAGCTTATTCATTGGTAGGATTAATTGTTAGAACTGTTTCCACCATTTCTTCTCCTATGTGGATAAGAAGCTCAAAAAAAGGATCAATCATTGTACCGGACTCTCACGGTTGGCCAATGTTAGTCATGAAAGGGGAAAGGGGGTCGTTGGTTTTGGACTTCTTCATAGATCTATTCTCCCTTAGTAGTGGTAAATAAGAATAGTCTTTTCTATCATTCTGAGTGCCCCTCCAGTCTTACTTCGCCTCGGGCTTACCAGATCACCCTGGAATTCTACTCCAATATCACTTGATAAGAGCTTAGATTTCCCATCACTAGATTCTATCCTGGATGCCCACTTCTTGAGTGAGGTCCTAGTCGGATCAGCTTCATCCTCATGTTCTATATTAACCTATGGCATCCCTTGAAATCTATTTTCCAACATAATTGTTGCCATCTCTATACTTGGAATATTCCCTAAATACTATTGCAACACCTTAGCACCAAGAGAGTCACACTCCCATGTTTCCTTAGGTTCCACACTTTTAACATTATTTCCAAATCTTGCGCACACAACCTCGGCATATGAAGTTTTCCTAGGAGTCCTAGTGTCTTCTTCTTCAACAATTTGAGAATACACTACATTGACACCACTATCGGGTTGCACCCCCTCCATAGCCTCACCCTCTGCCAGTGGAGAATGTTGTGGTCCACCCACATCCTCCCCCAAGTATCTGAAGACATCAGTCCCCAAAGGATTCACCGCATGAGGTTAAAAACTCACATCCACTGGAAATTTAACTATAGAGTCCACACCAACCTGCTTCTGTCTATGAAAGCCTGCCACTGAATGATTTTCTGGTTCTTTACTACTGTTGACACCCATCTGATTCATAGATCCCTATTGACATGTTTTCATCGAAGGTACCAGCCTCTTACATCCAGGAAAAAAATCGAACCATGATTCACATACCACCTATTATTTTTACCAAAATTATTCCTCAACTTTTATCCAAACATAAAATAAATCCACTTAGGATACATCTACTTCAACCCAGACCCACAGATTAATAGGGTGGAAAAGTAATTCGGTATATCTATCCAATCACAGATATCTACCAACTAAATTCCCAAGCAATCTAATAACCAAGGGATTTGGAGACGGTATTGGGAGGTTAGGTAAGCTTACCCAAACTACCACTGTGGGAGAATCGTGCTTCATATAGAAATCATATGTCCATAGAAAGATGTAAAACCAATATCCGTTGAAGGTATGAGTAGCACTAGACCAGGCTCCAATTAAATCCTTCTTCGAGGAAAAACGTATCTTGATATGCCTGCATCCAATCAAACCCACTAAATCATTTTCCTATAAATCCGAAGAACTGAAGACATACCGGTAAAATGAATCAACTGATGGTCGTCATTTCATGAATTGAGCAATCCGCGTGAGATTCAGAAGCTTCAAGGTTTCTTTTAAATCTGTGATTGATAATGATAGATTAGGTCTGCAGTTGAATAAATTAGGAACATTTGTGCATAATGAATCTTGAGGAAACCAAGAGATAAATTTAGGGTTAGAGAAGATAAAGAAACAGGAACATGCTCCCTACCTAGTTGGTGTGGGAGGGACAAGCGCAATGGATGCCACCGTCATGAAGAAGGAACGTGAAGCACAGATCCCCCGATGCAAAACCCTAGAGCACTGTATAGGAATTTCCCTCCCATTAAGACCATCCACGAACGATTATGTACACTGGTAATTCTACCAAACTTTCCACTTTATTTTTAGAACCAAAAGTGATGTACATCTCCTTTTACTTTTAAATTCAAGAACCTTTATATATATATATATTTTTTAATATAAATTTTTTTTATTACCATATAAAGATACCTATTTTATCTAATTGATATCCTAACAGTGAGAGATCATTTTTCCCGTATCATTAAGGCATTATCCTAAATCGTTACTTTTTTGAAATCCTTTATTTATCCTCTTTATTCATCCATATTCAATATCTTACTACTTTTAAATGATATTTTTTGGGTTCTCTCAAACGATGTTTTCATTCGGGCTATTTTCGTGTAGTAGAGATGATGACCAAGGTCATCTTTCAAAGGGGGACGTAATTTAAAAGAACACATTAAATGTATTTTTATAATAAAATAAACTAAACTAAAAAAATAAAATGATTGGGGTGGTGTTTTTTTAATGTTTATAAAATCATAAAAATAAGTACACTAGAATAGGTTTTAATTTTTTTTCTTTTTTTGTTTTTTAACAGTTATTGACAAAAGGGAATGGGATGATTTTTTTTAAACTATTTTAAAAATCATAACAAATATAACTGTACCTCATTACATACTTATTAGTCACTATCATTTAAATTAAAATCCACTTAATTATTATCCCCTAATTTTTTAATCCATTGAACTCTATGAGAATTTACTAACCCAGAAATATAAAATGAAATAAACTCTAGGATAACTTAGGAACATAAAATCATAGCACCCTACTTTGATTGATGTTCTAAGCAATCATTATGGTCAATGGTGAAATATGGAACATAAACACTCTTGAAATAAAGATTAATTATGTTTATAGATTTTATTTCAACTCTATAAATTTATCTGGTGTGATTTTGTTTTACCGTTTAAGATAGATCTCTCACAATTCACACATTACTCTTCCTTTCTTAATTTTGAGTCAATTATTAAATTTATTTCATTGTTTCTTTTAATTTAAAAAATCATATATCATAATATTACATTTATAGTATCTCATTAATTCTAAATTATTAAGTGAATATGGTTAGTGTAAAATTTTTCTCTAAAAAGAATTCATCCTCCATGGGAATTGTAGTCCTCATAGAAACTTTTTTTTGCAAAAATAAGTTGAAATTGTATGAACATATGATGTTTAAAATATTAATTTCTAGAAAAAATTATAATATTAAAGAAGAATAAAATATAATTAAGCATTTGAAAATATAAGAAATATAGGAGGATCTAAAAACTTTATTACCCAAACCCAAAAATTACAATGTGAAGGGGATAAAGAAGGCTTCGACGAAGGTATCCTTTCTTCAAGATTTACCATTATTGAAATGGTTGGATAATTGGACTGTACAAAAATCACCACTAAAAAATATATATAATTCACTTTCAACCATCACCAAATTATAAAATTACCAATTTATAGAGTGGAAGGTATACTAGGTTTTATGAGTATTCAAGTATAAATGGGGAAATTCATCCAATGAAAATTAAAGTAAATTGCACCACTTTTTGACCTCTAAAATGCTAGAACCACAAGTCTTTATTTAATGATTATCTATTTCAAATTTGGGTATCTATCTCATCTCAAAATTCGGACCAATATAAGCAAGGATATATACATTATGGCCCAAATATAGAAGTGAATTCCAATCTAGTGGGTCCAGTCCATATTTGGCTTTATTTCCATTTTACTCTTCTCAAATGCATGATTTAGCTCCAATCCCTAGAAATAATGTCGTAGAAAGTTAATTGATAATCACATTTAAAATAAATTATTTTTTAATAAGATATAAAAAATATTTATACCTGAATTACTACAGTGCACTTTAAAGCGTAAAATTAAAATTTTCATTAAATTTTCAATGGGATGATCTAATCCCAAATATTTCATAAATAAACATATTTAAGACCATATGAAGAAATTAAATCATTTATTATCAATAAAATATTCAATTAAATTATGGTTTATCAACTCCCCCACAATTACCCTTTTTCACTCCTAGGAAATGTCATTATCTTACATTCCAAAAGAACGTGACAATATATGCATGTTCATATTCTGTAATCCATAGCGAAAATATAGGCAAATAAAAATTCCCATAAAGAACCGATATCAATAATTTTTAAATTAATTGTCCCATAAATTGTATCAAAATATGATCCAGTGAAATTAATGACACTAATCATAGAAAAAAAGTTAGGGATCCACAATACCAATACTTCCCCAAGAGTGTGTGTGCCAACCATTTCAAGCTCACAAATCCTCCCTTTATTCAGTATATTTTGGCACGTAACAAATTATTTTTACTTGGTTTAATTCTTAAAATGTGTTCTACATTTTTTATTAATCAAATTTTAATACACACTCACATAATCATTCCCAAAAGTATAACCTTAATCTCCAGACAGAGATATCCCCATGTGTTGTAAATTTCATCACTCCCCTCATTATTAATATGTTTTGATTATTATTTTTTTGAATTTTTTTTATTTCTCTATGTCTAACAACTGTTAGATATCATGTACACAAGAATAAGTCAATATCGTACAGTAATAAAATTTATTAGAATATAAATATATGTATGGACCATCCATTTATATAAGATGAACTTTTTTACCTAACTTGGTTATAACATCAATTGAGTTGGAATAATTTCACAAGTCATGGTTGTGTGAAAATTTATGTGGACAAGTCAATGAAACAATTTACCATGAATAAATATCATAAGGAATTATGTCATAATCAAAAAGGTTTTATAATTACACAACCAATCATATCATTGGTGACTTACATTTTTATAAAAAATAAACCCTTAATAATCAAATACTTCTCATTCTTATCATGCCAAAAATGAGTTTTTTAAAAATACATTTTCCATATGTTTCATGTGTAAAATATAATGTTACATGATATTTGTTTATTCATTTTTTTATTTTGTTTTTTATAAAAAACATAACACAAAACACATAGACAACACACAAATAAAAATCTTAAATATCTACCCAAAATTGATTCCCCTCCCCCATAGTTAAAATAATTCATTGTCTTTAATGTGAACCTATGATATGATATGTTCACATGAAATGTATAATTTTAAATTGGAGAAGTATAAGAAAATTTAAATGGTTAGGAATGACCTAATATTTTAATGTGATGTTGGGGTCATTCAATGTAATGAAATAAACTACACCAGTAGGATATCCCTCAATGTATTGCTTCAAATATTTCTAATTCTCTGTAAAGATCCTTCCAATTTCCTCTTGTGTAATCTGCACATCACAATAAATAAATTAGATACCACACAATGACCCAACCATCTATAACCCAATATACTAGAATAAGCTCCATTCATAAACATTAAAGTCAAACATTCTATCTTTTAGAAAACTCCCTTTTTTATCATTATATCATTCCTCTTTTCATCAATCCCTATAGAGCATTTAGGTCTCATATGATCACAATTGAATCTTCTCAAGCTCTTTAATTTGCAGCTTCTTTTGAATTTCATCTTGATCCAAGTCCGTATTACCTTTTATTATATCCCAATAAGCCTGATTATTGACATCCATAGCAAGATGAAAAGAATTCCCAAAAACAATCCGAAATGGGGACATACCAATGGTGGTATTATATATCATCCTATAATCCCATGGTACATCATCCATGAACTTTTTTAAATCATTCCTCTTAGGCTTCACAGTTTTCACCAAATTTTGTTTCAAATCTTGATTTCAAACCTCAGCATGGATATTATTCATGATTATTCACTATGGATACATTTATACAATGTTATGTTATATATTTCAATGCTCACTTGTACTTATTTTCTTGGGATATCATGACATGATATAATTGTAATTAATAATGGGTAATTAAATAGTTCACATCAACCTAAACTATGTTTACTCACGTCGCTTGATGGTGGATCCTTAACTAACAATGCGCTACATGTTTGATCCATGGACCATTGGTCATATGGGCATAATAATTTTTGGTTTTTATTAAATGGGTATCAATAATAGTTTATATGGTATAGGGGCCATTATAAATTGAGTTTTTTAAACCATATAGTCAAATCATTAAATTATAACTTGTTATATTCCAAAATCAAAGTTCAAACCTGGTTTCATCTACATGAATTCTAATTTTAATTTATAAATTGAATTATATTTATAACTTGATAACTGTAATTCATCTTACTGAAAAACGGTTCTTACATCTATATGTTGATTTTTTATTCTTATCAAAAAAAATTCCTTATAAAGGCATGCACCTCTATAACTGGGGCATGAAAACCCATATAACTATATTACTAAATTTATAATTGGGACCATATAGGTCAATTAAGGAATGATTGTTATGATATAAACCCTGTATGGGTGTCTTGATTTTAAATTGTAAATGATTTTCATTAAAATGGAATGTCAATTATAATTTATGGGGTATTGACTCCATAATTTAGGAATGGATGACCATATAAATGAATCTAAATTGGATAGACGGTACCCTTGTAGGTCACCTTTAATTTTGATACTCCTTAGTACTTATCCCCATGGGGGTATGTTTATATTATTAATAAATTCATTTAAAGTTTAAAAAATAGATTATATGGATTTATATATAAATGTATTGTGGTATAATACTTTAACATCCCCCATTAAATTGATAAATGACCCATTATATACTTTTGAGCCTTAATTTTGTGAGGAAGTGGATAAATAATATTCAAAATAATATATAATGTTTTTCCACTATATCAAGGAATTAACATTTTCATTAAATAATTCCAATTATCAGAATCATTTTTGGATAAATAGAGTGGATAGTAAATTCATAAAAGGAATCATGATATTAATTTCTTATATTTCCTTATGGAAATATCTAAATATACTCCCAAGTATAGTTTTATTTAATAATGGTTAATTAATGTTCATAACCTATTCCTTTGAAATGTGTAAAAATTTAATGTGTTTTGTGTAATGACTTACATGAAACCATAATGTGGTTTTCTTAGTTTTGTCCCACGTGTAAGGGTAGTATAAATGTTTCAATAATTTTTACCTTAGTATAGAATGTGAGTGTTTCATGTAGACATATACTTTTATTTCATTAGCCAAAATGATTAGTTGTTGGGCTGTGTGGGATTTTGCGATGCATTACTAGTTTCATGATCGATACCTTAAGATAAAAAAGGAAGGGGTTATATCAGTTTCTTTAGCACCCTCAATAAATAAAACCATTCAAAACATATGTGAACCTCTTCATGAATGAGGTGACATTGAGTTTTATTTATCCCGAGTATGACTATATGTGAGGAAATGACAACCATAAGTTGACTGGTGGCCTTTTAGAAAGATGACCCTACATAGGGATGTGAGAATCATTTAAGTCTTGGATTTTGAGGGTCAGACATGCCAAGGGAATGGTAGTCCACTTGTTAGGTTATATAGATATTCTTCTTATTCTAATCAAAAATAAGATGACTCTGTATGTATTCTTCAAGGTTAATGGTTATATTGGTTAATGCAGCTCTAGACATAAATGTTTTTTATGATATATCATATAGATAATTCCAATAGGGTTATGGAAAATATAAAATAGTGTTCCATTTGGTAGAATAAAACATTGGGTAGTATGATTTAATTTATTTGGTACCCATAAAGTTTTTAAAAGTTTAAGAAAGATGGATGATCTTAGTGGAAATTGATTATGTTGTGAGTTATTATGCTACATAAATTGGTCATCTTCAAAGTAAAGTAACCTAGGAGTTAGAGAATTTTTAGTATCCCTAGTGTTGGGGGATGATTTTGAAAAACAATTGTGTGTTGTAACACTACTGATCAGTTTCAATTTTTCTTGTAAAAATAAAACTAATGAAGAGAATGATAAAGGATCAGTGGAGCATCAACCATATATCTCAATTAGATCAATTCTACTATGATTTTAAGTGGTAGGTATTTCTCCCTTTTAGTTATGGATCTTGGTTAAATTAGTTTGATTGTATCTATAACCCATGAGTAGTGGTGTATAGAGTTTGTACCAAGGTATGAGTTCTCATTTTTAGTTAATGTGACTAGAAAATTCTTAATGTTGGAAGAGTTACGTTGAATGGGTGTTGTAATTTCCTTACCAGAAGTGGGAGTGAAACCAAAAATAGAAATTTGGACATGGTCAGAACAAATTTTAGAATCATGTGAGGTTGGAATGTTTTATTTCTAATCCTTGAAATGATACTAGATATAAAACATTATTATTGGTTAGGATCATTTCTAGATTCTATATTAAAGCTTGGGGTGCATGAGTGACCCATAGAATGTAATACTTTTGATACATGTCGATGATTGAAAGGAATCATGATGACAAATTAATTGGTTGTGTATGAAACTATTAAGGATCCCGTGAGTTAAATTTGGAAATTTGCGGTGGGTTCTTGAAATATTCACAAAATACCCTTGTAGTGAGGGAATCATGGTTGCTTAACGATAAAGTGTCGGTAGGATCAACCGATATCATTGAAAATAATTCCTTCAATAGTGGTTCTACTATTCTTTTTATCTATAGTAGGATATTGTTGGTTAGAAACCATGTCCAGAAATTTTTATATCATATTATGAGAGTGTCTTTGAACTTAATGGTTATCGTAATAACTAACACAAAACATGGTCTCCACAGCGCCACCGTTTATTAGAACTTTTTTTAGTAGCGCTGATAAAGGTAGGGTTTATCAGCATGCATTTTCCTAGCGCTGATAAATTTGTATATTTAAGAAAAAGTCATAAAAAATAATATATTGATATATAAGTATATTTATATTGATATAAATATAATTAATACTTTTTAAAATATGTTTTAAATCGATTTGATATGTCGTTGACCCAAAATAGACACCCTTGAGCAGAAATTATTGTCATTTTTAGGGATTAAGGACATTTTAGTACCATGAAAAGTATGAAAATGTGTTAAAATGGTCAATGTAGTGTATATATGGTGGTAAGATTTGATTTGATATGTGGTTGAGGCAAAACGGACACCTGAAGCAGAAGTTAAGAAAAAAGGGACCCCCAGAACCAAACTTATGACCATTCAGAGGGTTTTTGGTTATTTTTGAACCTCAAATAATGTGATAATTGGTTTTGGTAATCTCCGGAGTGTGTGACATTTCACAAGACTCTATTTGATATGTGGTAGATCCAAAACGGACACTCGAATCAGAAGTTATTTTCGTTTGAAATTTTGAATCTCTCGTATCTCCTAAATACATAAGAAACCAACAACTCCCAAAAACAGGCATAACTTCTGCTGCAGTTGTCCGTTTGAGTGCCACTGCCAGTTAAATCGAAGCTCGTGAAATGCGTGATGACCATGTCTAGTAAAAACCATAATAATATCAATGAAAGGAAATATATATCTATTATTAAACTCCAAAAAATGTACAACTTCAAATGGCCATAACTATCACTCCGGGTGTCCTTTTGGGCTCTACCAAATATCGAATCGAATGAAGCAAAGAGATATACACAGTAGGTTAACTCAAACATAGTATTAGTCATTGCTGAGACAAGAAAATCCAATAAAACCACCATAACGCTTCCAAAACTCAGTGTTCGTGTTCATATCCCTGTTAAATTTTTATTAAAATGGTCATAACTTTTTATTTGTGTGTCTGTTTTGCCTCTACAACCTGTTTTATCGTAGATCGTTCCTTGAGATTCAGTTTTACTATTTACAGAGCTGAAACATACACCCGGAGAAGAAGTTATGTCTTTTTCAGTGACTCTACGATTTGTTAGGTTTTTTTAGACCTCATTTATAACACTTTTCTATATACATATAAATATATAATATTTGTAAATATATATAAATATGTATCATTATACCTAAATATATACATATAATATGTGTGTGTGTCTGTGGTATATATGTATGTATTTGTTTTTTTATTTATTTATAAATACACACATAAGAAAACATATTTTATAAATGTATTTAAAACTAATCTTGTAAATATATGTTAATAAATATTAATATACAAATAAATATAAGGATAAAAAATTATAACTATATATATATAGAAATTAATATATATTAATATACAGATATATATATATATATATATATTAATATAATTAAATATATATGTATATTAATATGACTCTATATATATGTGTGTGTGTGTGTGTGTTAATATATATATATATATATTAATATATGAATATATATATATATAATTAAATATATGTATATATTATATGACTAAATATATATATGTGGGTGTGTGTGTTAATATATATATATATATTAATATACGGATATATATATATTAATATAACTAAATATACATATATATTAATACATGAGTAAATATAACTATATATTTATATATAACTAGATATATTAATAAATGAAAAGGAAAAGCATTATGGTAGAGTGTTTAATTCTTAGGCATGCTGGAAAGAGGTCTCTTGTTCAAATCCTGGGGGAGGCAGCTCGCAAGCATAGGTGTGTGAAATTATCTAGCGCTGTTAAAGTGGGGTGGGGAAGGGTGGAGCTATCCTGAGGCGTGTGTGGACTACCATGGGAGGTGGGCACTGTTAAAGGGAGGCTTCATGCACTGTTGATGCCTCTCAAAACTGAAAAAATATTTTTTTTATTTTTTTTAATATTTTTTCAACTTTTATCAGTGCTTTTTTAGGGCTGATAAAAGGGGCCTTTATCAGGGATTTTAGGAGCACTGATAAAAGGGACACCCTTTATCCTCTCCTCGATTAACAAAATTTTTTATATGAGTGTTTATAGACTTTTCTAGCGCTGATAGAGTCCATATTTGTAGTAGTGAATATCCTCCTAGTCTACACTAGTCTTAGTAAAACTTATGTCACCTATTATAAAATCTTCTCTGATATATGAAGAGAGTGATGCTTATACTCCTAGATAATTAATGGACTTAAATTTCTTATTGGAATGATAAATAGAATCCTTAAAAGTTACACATGGGTAGAATATATATATATATATATAATATTAGAGGTATGGACTATCTTGATGGATATTGGGGTTTCCATATAGGTAGTCCATAGATAGACTATAGGCATTAGTTGATTCGTTCACTCAATATCTAGGTGTGGTGTTGTGCATGGGCTTAGTCATTGATTAGATACATGGACTTTTTGGATATTTTTTCACTTCTCAATTGGAAACTCATGATAATTTACTACCTTAGAAGAGATACATGGATTTCAATAGTTTGATTTTGTGTTTATCCAAGACTTGTGATCGGGCTCTGGTGATAGATAGTTTCTAATCATGGAAGGATGTTTGGTTACGATTACTCCAATGTTTTTGATTTATAAGAACAACAAAAAAATTGTTCCATAGTGTGACCATGTTAAATTATTTATATTATAAATCGACTATTTGATCATTTGAGAATTGTTCTAGGAACACCATTATAAAACAAAGGGAATGATATCATAGGTGATTTTAACGGAAGAAGTATCATGGATCGAAATTGGCCATCAAAATTAATATCCCATTGTGGGGAGTACCATAGTATTATTAAATAAAATGATGATGTCAAGAAAATTTATCTACATTGATGTGATTGAAAAAACATCGTCTTAATGTTTAGTTTCGAATATGATAACTCCTCGAGTTTCAAAAACGTGTGTATCATACGTTTTATGTGATGCTTAGAGGTGTGGTGGGTGTTTGAAAATGCAACACGATCATTTGAATGAAACTTCATGACTAGAGTCGATTGTTTTTTTTCTCATTATTTTCTAAGGATTCATGGAGTTGAAAAATTCACTTCTGGGGAGATTATAGCATCCTATGTGTTTAGACCGTTGAAATATTCCATTAGATTTTGATCTTTTCATTTGTTGGATGGTCTATTTATTGAATTGTGCTTTATATTGTAAATATAATCATTGGGAAAACTAATATTGAAATTTTTTATGGGGATTAAATATTGATAGGTGAATTAATATTTAATTTGAGTTTCAGTTTTTTTAGGGCTTGAAAACTCACATTTAGTGAGATGTATGATGGGGCATATGGTTTTTTTTATTTTCATTCATCTAGGAGAAATTGTGTCACTTCATCTTGGCGAGTTGATGGTGTCTCATGATTTTTTATATCCTTACAATAAGAGGTTCATGGAAATGAGTGGGGTCTATAAAAAATAGGTTGCTTTAAGTGAAACGTCTAGTTTGAAAAATTGTGCTCCTTTTAGGAACCCCTACTGACACATATATAGTGAGATGGCATTGTTAGTTCTTGGATAACCAATATCTGAGACTAAAGTATCCAGTTCATTAAAGGGGTTATTTTTTCCTTTTTAACCCTTTCCTTGTTATTTTTTCTCCTATTTTCCATCCCTTTTCTGACATTCACCCAATTTGTTCAACTCCCCCATGGGATCACCCATAGTCTTAAATAGATCTCCCTTATTATGCATAAAAATATTTCTCTTTCATTATTTTTGAATCATTATTGGTATGACCATGATTCTTATTTTTTTTTCTCTTTCAATATGGAATAGTATTAATTTTTAGGTCATTTTTTCTATTTTTGGGGTATTTTTTATTTTTTAAAATTTCTTGAATCATTTTGAATCGAAACCTGGTAATGGATTAGTAGAGAAACCTAAGAATAAGGTATGTAGCCTATGGATATCCCCTTTATGTCTCATTTTTTGTAAGATATGTTGTGGTGTCGTGCACCAAACCTTCTTTGCATTACCTTGAAAATATGAAATTTTACAAGTTAGCACTTATGGCTAAATTGATATTGCCTGTTTGATTTTTAATTTCCCAATTGAAGGATTTATACCTTGTCTCAGATCACCAATTTCGTTGTGTCTCTTATATTCCTTATAATTTTTAATATATCTTGATCACAAACCAATATTGAGGTGAAGTGTTTTTTCACTTATTGAATGAGATTCTATATGTATTTAAATGAGTGGTCAGTGGTGAATTGTTTTTCACCTTAGATTAAGTAAAATGTTTATATTACTCTAAAACCATCCATTTTAAAAAAATGAACAATTTAGATAGAAATAAATATCAAGGGAAATGAACTACACTTGTCCCATATCAATTAATTAATGTAATGATTGAACCACATCACTTGATAAATTAATACTTTCATGGAACTTCCCACAACCCTCTTAATTTTGTAAAATTGACATTTCCTCTTAATTAATAATTATTAATCAATGATATGACTTTTACTTCAACTGGACTAAAAGGATAAATTAATTTTAATATGTCATACTTACTATACATGGGGTACTAATTACTATTAAATTTTCATGGCCACTTATTTTACTCATGGAAATGTATTCCCATTCTATTTTATGATACTCTATCTTGGAATCCCATATTTAAATATTATACTTGATCATGACATCCCTTTTTATTTATGTTATTTAGGAATTTATTCCCTTATTATTTATAATAAATATTCCCCCTATAATTTATAGGCATGGAGTACCTTATTATTTATTTGTATGGAATCCCTTATTATTTAGAGGAATGATGTCCCTTATTATTCAGGCTTATGAAATACATTATTGTGATACTATGGCATAGAATCCCTTATTTAAAATTTACACTTGGGTATTAAGTCACATGGGATTTATGATACATTGGAATGGTATCCCCATTTAAATGTGACACTTAGGTATGGCATCCCTTTCAACCTTATGGGACAATTTAAATTATGATTAGACTCCTTTGGTACGCCACTAGTCCTCGCTCATTCCACATATTTATATATATGTTATATTACATATTAGTACATATATATACATACATAAGTATATATACATATAATTCTATATATCTATATACATAGTGAAATTTTTTCAATGGTATTTCGGCATAGGTTGAAGCTGCTATTATCTGCTAGGAGTCCTTTGGGTAACTGGAGTATGACTTTCTTAAATTTATTTATTTACTTCCTTTTTATTATCCATGTACACTTATATATTTTTTTACTCTAGAATTTTATGGAATTATACACTATTAGTGGTGGTATATTGATTTTATCTCACAGCCTATTTAGGCCATAGTTGGGTACCTGTACATATTTCCAAGTTAATGTTAAAATATTATGGATTATTTTTGTTCTATTACCTTTCTTCATGGGAGATTAGAAGAAAAGGAATGAACTAGAGCTCATAATTATCATGAAGACTTCCTTTGGGGATTTTTTTTTGGTTTTATTATTCACATATTCCAACCATATGTCGAATGCTTTCATATTGTGGATTCCCATGGATATGCATTATTTTATTATTTGATTTTTTCTAATTGATAATATTTTATTTTATCAGTTATTGTTATATTTAGTTTCCTTTTATAATACTTCCATTGGTTGGTTTATCTATTACATACTGATATCCATCTTTGATCATGAGGGTATAGTATCCCACTATATAGTTGTCATATCATCCCTACTATTCATATGCCTCTAGAATATAGGGAGACACTCATGAGGCTATATGACTGACCATCTTAAAGAACTGTTTCAGTGTCACTAGAGCTAGTATGTTAGAAAAGCCAACATAAAAAAATTGAACATAATCAAATATACCTCTACCAAATTATAATTGTATGTTAAACATATAATGATGCATAAATATATCAATATAATCAAACAAAAAAGAAATACCAATCATTCTGTACATTATACTAATTATAAATTTGAACTAAAAACATTTTCTTATTTTGAATTTTCATCGATGTATAAATAATAACTTTTTAAAGAAGATAAACATAAATAAAAAGTACTACATTCTTTATGTAAAAACTCTTTAAAAATATGTTTAAAATATATATCAAAATATTTTTAAAGCCCACCTACTAATAATTTTGAAACTAATGTGTTAGTTTTATCATTAAATTCTTTCTAAACAACTAAAAACCATATTCTTGGGATAGTATGTAAATTAATCCAAATAATTGAGCCTCAACCTTACACATTTGAATTATATATCAATATAATAATCTTCATGATATTCTTCATGGATAATAAAACAACCTTGGAAAACCATTATAAAATATTACATTACCAAGTAATCCATGATATGCAACCCATAATTAATGAATCAATAAACAACAAGAAAACCCATGTAATCAATTTCAAGTAATTTTAATTAAATTTAATTTTTTAAATCCATAATTTTGTTAAATCATATTGTACATCTAATTTTATATACACTAACTTGAAAAAATATATTTTTTTCATCAAATGTAATTACATAATATTTATTTTGTAATAAAATATTTTGTTTTTAAATCTTACGATAATCAATTTTCATTATATTTTCAATAATGTTTATTTTTATATAAATTAATATCATAACCATCAGTGAAGTTTGTGAGTGGTCGATCTATAGAGTATGATTAAATTTTAAATTATTAGGTACTTTAATATAATAAAATTTAAAATTGACTATTTATAATATACTTACGTGATTTAATTTCTTATATTCTATTTTTCATAGGGATTCAAATGATTCCTGAATATATCTTTATTTAGGGTTAAAAATGAGTATTTTGACAATTTATTTCTTCCTTAGGTTATCTTGTTATGTTTCATTATAATGATATTTTTTTCTTTCAGTTGTTTTATTTTTTGTATTTTTATATGGTTTCCAAATTTTTATAATAATTGTAAATTTAACTGTTTAGAAATTTATTCAACATTTCCAAGTCATTTTTTGAAAAAAAAATATAATCATAATAATGAAAGAGTATACATCATTTTATATTGAAAATCGATATCAAATATCTATTTTAGAATCCAAATAAAAAAGAATTTGACATCTGTTTTTGGTAAAAATCTATATAGAAAGTCATTTCAAGAAAAAAATAAACAAAATTTTAACATCTGTTTTTACCAAAAATTGATGATGAAATTTCATTCGATGTTAGTTTTTAGGAGAACTAATATTGAAATATTTGAAATAAAAATCAGCGTTTATATTTATAAATGAAACTTCCAATGTCTATTTTTCTATAAACATGATTTTCAAGAATTGATTAAATTTTCATTTAGCTGGAGTTTGAACATTAGTTTCTAAAAACTCGTAATCAAAATCCTATTTTCACATCCCCTAATCAATCTTAGTTAAAAACAGATATTAAAAATTTAAAATAACTCATGTTAAGTTATGTTTTTTCACAACTGAATGTTGTTAAATTTCACTCTCTAAATCATAAATGTTTATTATGTGTCCATATAGGGACAAAGGAAATATATTAATGAAAATAAGTGTCTTTTTTATTAATAAAAATATTTTCATGATATAGATTTATTTAAAATTTTAAATATTATATAATTTCATTAAATTATTTTCCAATAATAATTTAATATTTATTTATTTAACAAAAAAATAAAATAAATGATTTTAAATATACTAAAAGAATATAATTATAATAATTAAAAATATCCCAACAATTTTCTAGATCTATTTGACATATTATATATCTTTTTAAGAAATATATTCTAATTCCTCATTTGATTTGATATATCTAATATCAAATTAAATGAGTAGTTTCAAAGCTAACATTAAATTTTTTTTTATCCGAATAATTTTTTATTAAATTATTTAAAAATTCATGAAAAAAATATTTTCAACCATGTGAATTAAATATTGTTGAAAAATTAATACATTTTACATTTATGAGTAACTTTTTCATTTATAAAAAAAATTATTAATACTTTTTATTTAAAATAGTGGTTATTGTACTAAGGTAATAAATGATTAACAAAGGGGTTAATATAAAATATAATAATAACAAAAAAATAAAAACCTATCAAAATTCTATTGGATGATGTTATCTAAACCATATAAACATTGTATTAAAATTAATCATCATTTTTAAGCTTATGCCTCTATAATAGTCTTATCATATTTTTATTTTTTATGAAATTACAAAGTGCCCCTCACATCCCATTTAAAAGGGAACCACCTCCCTCAAATATTTACACTGCCATGATCCTTCGAGATCAATCAGTTTTTTAAAATTTCCCTTATAATCTTCTCTAGAATCATTCTAGAGCTTCTGGTGTTCCCAAAATACCAATCCTAGATCCCTTTAGCAGAGATCTAAAAGAGGCAACTACAAAAAGAGGTAATCACTTAAACTCATATCATTCCTTTGAAATATTATTTTTCTACAATAAATTTATGTTATTTATAATATAATTTTAACATTATTGTCATATATATTATAAAATTTTATTTCAATTATTAAGCCACCATTATACACCCTCTTCCCCATCAAATTATAAGTGAAAGTGTCGCTCCTGCATATGTACGACATATAGTCTCCACGTATGTTTATGTGTAGACCTAGATTACATGTTCATAAGTTTATGAGTGGAACTCATTTCACTTTTATAAGTTTATTCAGGGGCCTTTTTTATTTCTATAACATAATGAGTTAACTTGTTTCTATTTATACATGTTCACAAAGTTTAATGTTTATGTGTAGGCCATTATTATATGTCTTATTACAATATTATGATCACATGACTAATGTTCTATGATTCTTTTCTAATTCGTGACTTATGAACTACTATGATTATTCCATGAATCGAGATTATAATATATGTTATGTAAGAAATGGATTTCAAATGTTAATATCATATTATCACACCCTTATACTCATTTTATACATATTTGATCATTGGTATATCCCTTATTAAACCTTTTTGAACATCTGTCCTAGCACTTTATTTTATTTGTTTTCCACATGTTATGAAGAATGGGTTTATAACTGAAAGACCTTATAAGGATTGTAGTTATTATGATCTTAGTGCAAAACAATATATATCATTTATGAAAATGTTGTTTCTATATCCATGTTTCCAAATGCACTAGACCAATATTATTATGTTTTTTATCATTATGTAATATAATGAATATTCATCTATTAATATGATGTGTGTGTGTGTGAAAGGTCTGGGTCACTATAAATTAGTACCAGTCTAGCTTTCATAATAGATATTAATAATACACCAAGGTTTTTCTATACCTAATAGTATATATAATCACATTAAAAAAAGAAAAGGTGAAGTTTCAGGTCCATTAAGGTGTCAATGCATGGTGTGAGAAGAATAGTACTCAGCAGCACGCCACCAATAATGTCAGAACACAGTACTGAAAGGATGTATTTATGTATGAATAAGTTTATAAAATTAAATATATATAGAATAAAATGGTTTAAGAAGTCAATAAGAAAGATAAAGTAACTAATAAATATTGGGGAAGAACATATAATATTATGAACTATGAGTAATAACCTCTATATCAAAGGGGTTCATAGTGATAGTGATTTATTCAAGCCCCAACACAGAATCTGGATGGTGTACTACTATTGTTCTCAAAAGGAATCATCTTAACTTCTAAATATATAAAACTCAATTACATATATGCATCCATACATATATATATATATATATATATATGAGTTTATACCAAATCAAGGCCTAATGGATTATCCCATGGAGAAAAATGAATGGTGTATGCTATTTTGGGCCCTTAAAACATAGTAAAAAGGGAAAGGGATCAATATAGATTTGGAATTGGTAGCTCATTTCACCCTAGGGTTTGGAAGATATTTCAACCTTTTCCCCATTCACTATAAATCAATCATTATTGAACCTGCTCAAAAAGATCAGAACAACGATATAAAATATCCAAGATATAGTTATATACTCATATTTTAAAAAACTAAAATCTGATATAAGAGGTAGTAAACATACTCAAAACACATTATATTATAATACTCAATATACTCAATAAAATGTTGATTCTATACTCTAAATATAGTAAAATTCCAATATAATAAAACCACAATAATGTTCAACATTATTAATTACAATAATATATATTCATGAAAATAATTAACATTGGTCACTAGTTTAGAATAGGATAGTCTAAGGATTTAGGTATAATCATATATCAGGCATAAAGGTCGATAGATTCCCACCAGAACCAAAAGGTTTGACACATTGAACTCCAAATTCAGTCTATAGTGGTACTAATAACGGTTAGGGATAATTCAATATATTAAATTGAAACAAATATTCATGATGTAGAAATGGTTCAACACTAACGTACACAATTGTTATTTCTCATGAAAACATTGGTAATGAATAATGATCAAAAATGGGGTTGGGTTTTATAAAAAAATGACCAATCACCATTTATTATGTCCCATTTTAATAATCCTATAAGTTTCAAAGATTTAAAATGGACACATGACATAACAAAAAAATTTAATGTATCCATTTTTTTAAACAAGAATGTTGTTATCCATGAAAAATATTATAAATATTTAAAAAATTATGAATGGAGACATAGTAAAAACTAATTTATAATTCATTTTCGAAAATACCCACTAAAAACAAGTTATTATCATAAAACCTTATTAATAATTAAAAAAATATATCATTTTAGTGTTAAGTTTAGATAAATACTAATTACATTAGTAATTTCATATTGAATCGCCTACTCCGATGTTGAAAACCCAACCACCAGATTTCCAATGAATATGTCTCCATAAATTAGGTTATGTGTGATTATTTATGACATAGCTTATTTAGGATTATGTGAGAATAGATTTCTATTATTAGAGAATATTGTTCAGTATCTATGAAGAAATCCATGATAGTTTAGGTATAGAATGTCTCTATATTTACAACATATTCATTTATTGGACTGATCTTGATAATAAATAATGTGTATCCATATCAACCAATATTTAAAATAAAGGGAATGGTTCAAAGTTGGGTCATCACATGGCCAAAAGATTGCCTCCCCTTACGCAAGAGGTCGAAGACTAGAGGCGAGGGAATAATAAGTCATATAGGGAGAATATACCCTCTTTATCAGAGAAATCCACAGTAGAACACAATATAAATATCAAAAATAAGATGAATAACCAATAAACAATCATAACCATGTTATTCCCAAATAGGGTAAAAACCCCAAATCAAATGCAATAATTTCAAGTCATACTAGTAGTGAAAAGTGAATGAAACCCAGAAGAAAGAAAATCAACTAAACTCAAAACAGGTCCAGGTAGTAAGTCTAGATCCTTCCCAATGAACATCCTATACCCAACTAAACTACTTCATTTAGGTACTTTTCTATTTTTCTGTCCTGCAACCAAGAGATCTTCTCGGGTACCCAACTGCGGCCCGAGCAGGGTGTGAGTTCAAAACTTAGTAGGCCACCGTGAAGGATGTCTACAAAATTTATAGTCTAATAGATAGTGAATGAATGTACAAAAATGAATGACAAGTATGTAAGTTATAATTTTGATTCCATCAGTTAACAAGGTTTATTTAAATTCATTACTAGTATTGATCCTAATTCCATTTCTTATACTATCTTCATTACATAAAACATATTGATCACATGTTCCATGGGTTAGGCATGATTATTATCTACATAAGGGTATAAGTAAATCAATCACAATTCAAAGGGGAAACAAATCAAGTCCTTATCTAACAAGGGATCCACATACCACATCAACACATTATCCTAACCTTGAAGCCTTAGTCTGGGTGGAATGAAACTGTTAGGGGAATAGAGCCTATGTCCCCTTCCCTAACCTGTGAATTTTTGGGTGGAGTTTAGTGCCTTAGTCTAACTCAACCCATGGGCGTACAATCTCAAGTCAATATCCCACTCTACCAAGCCTTGTTATCATGATTATTTATCAATCACCACAAACATACCATAACACAACATAACATAACCAATGTCATTGGATATAATAATTCACAATGCATCACAAATAACATGGTAATTAATATAATGTCATAACCCATTATAACATTTTCTGTTTACAATTCATATCCATTTAGCCAAATTTCCATTATCATGCCTTAACCCCTTATGTGTATTAAAAAACACCTATGACTTTGCCATATTCATCAATTAACCAATCAATAACCCACATGTCCATTTATTATTTCACAAGAATTTTCCCGCTTATGCATTTCAAGTACATTTGTCATCTCTCATAACCCTACCACTTATTACATTCAATCATTAAGTGTGCCATAATTGCCACATATTAACCCATTCAATATATTCATCCATTTCTTTATTAAAAACAATTAACATAATCCCCCTTTCCCAATCCATAATCAAATTATGAGTTAGTAATTTAAAATTATTTAATCATGTAAGGCAATTCTAAAACAATTCCATTAAATAATTGACATAATCCCATTTGGCCCAATTTTCCCATTTTCATGTCATTCCAAAAAAATCTGTATGATTTTATCACCATATGCATATTTATCATCATTCAATTTAAAACATCATAAACCACTAATACATATTCTATATAGTTTCCACATTATTATTCAGAAACCCATCACTTAACCCAACCACACTCTAGGTTCAGGTTTGCCGGCGCACCACAGGGGTGGCCCAAGGACGGTCAAGTCCATATCTACGCATCCCATGGAGATAATGATGGTTTTAATTGGTCAATTAGACACACATTTTTATCAAACAATCTAATATAACAAATAACACAAGCTTCCAAGAAAAAATACAAAACAAATCTATGGGATAATACTTTTAGACCAACTACATAGAATTTAATGAAGAATATGCTTCTAATAAAAGTCATTGATCTAGATTCAACCACCCATTTAAACTTCAATATAAACCTCACCAGAAAAGGAGGGTTTTATAGGTTCTGAATAAGATGGAAGAAAGATGAAACCCCCTATTGAAAAGAGGAATCAAGGAAAAGATTAGAATTACCTGAGGCATCAATCAGCAACCAATAGTGCTCCAAATGGCCTAGAATCAAAGGAGAACCACCATTAGGATCTCTTCAGAGGTTTTTTTTTGTTTTTAGGGTTACAAAGAGTAAGGGGAACGAAAATCCTGAGTGAACTTAAAAATCCTTGAGAGGTTTTTTAAAAAAAATTACAAGATTCCTAGCCACATGGTTTAACCGCACAATTTTCCAAACCATGCGGAAACCGTACAGAGGCTGATGCCTGAAAACCACCCCATGCACAAATTTTCCTATGAATTCATCATGGTTTTATAGATTGTTCCCAAGCCATGCAGATTTCTACAACCCACACAGTCCCCCCTCACACGGTTTTCTAAACTATGCATAAACCATGCAGATTACCTAGAGAGACCCTTTTCCACTTTTTCATGTCTTGATAACCTACAACACCCCAGATCCTTCTCAAGGACTTAAGAAAAATACATATCTTGCCAAAAATAAGAGGCCCAAGACAAAACATAAACAAAACCATAATTTAATAAAATTTGGAACCTTACATATAGCCACAAAATACTCATTTAAAACATTGTTTCCATCATATATTAAATATTTTTCAAACCATTAAATCAATATCATTGTAATATAGATAATATACTTTAATTTTCTAATAAATACATCGACATTTTTGTTGTAAAAAATTTCTGATAATCATTTGGTGAGCTGAGATTTCATAGGAATAGTTTATGTGATCTTTATGACTCAAAACATTATCAATGTAGTCAACTATTTCCCCTAAAACAAATAAATAACTACTCTTTTATTAAGGAAAACAAAAAACAAATGTACCATAACCAAAAAAATAACTAAAATCAATGAAATACCTAAGCTAGTAACTCTATAAATAGTCTATATAATATTACAGACTTTATCCCTAAATATTATCTATGAAATAGATCATCAATTTCACATCAAAAATGAATAACCCTTGGTCAAGTAATGTATTAGTATCTTTTAACCAAAATGGAGAATAATGGTATGCAATCAACTAACATAATCATCAATGATGGGAGAGTAAATGAATCCACAGTGATTTATATTAATTACACTATACTCCCATGGAACTCATCTTAGATTACTTAACTTCGTAAAATAAATAGAAAGGATGGAGAAGATTATGGAAGATAAGTGGACAAGGGAAAACTCACATTTAATTTTCACAAGAAAACCATCATGGGACAACCTTTGTTTAAGGGGAAGAATGGATAAGATGAAGGGGACCCAAGTGAGCTATATAACGAGATACCATTAACTATAAGAGACTAAAAAACATTTGGGATAATGGAATTGGGTAAAATTATATAAGAGATGAACAACTATAACACCCCCACAAATACAATTCTTAGGTAGGCCATTATGTTCTAGGTTTGGTAAAACTATGTACTCAGTGGATCACTTAGGTAAATAATTTGTCCAGTAAGTACCTAGTGGAAAATATAGGTTTAAAGAATTGGTAACAACCTTTTATAGTGACCAAACAACACTAAAATACTTCCAGAAAACATATTACTATCCTAAATTTACATACAATTCATCGTCACACACCCAAAACCAAATCTAAATTCATGAATGAAAATTGACACCTAAACCATACCCAAAAATTAAAATACAATCATGATTTAACAGTCAAATTGGAACCAAGGTCACCTTATATCATTGTCTCAAATACATGGGTCTTCGAAATTTAAGAGGAAATACATCCCCAAAATAACACCAATATCCACCATAGGTAAGATTACTATATTTTAAACTAAAAACCTTTCATGAATTCTTATTTCAAAAAACTAGTATACATTTTATCAAATTAGGGGAATTAATCAATTCAAAACTAATAAATGTTTCCATAATTTATCAAGGGTTTAATGGATATTAATTATAAATATTCATGATAAAAATATGTTCACATATCTAGAATCAAATAATGTTGTAGTTAACATTTATATTATTATAAAATTTCCTTATATCATATAATTTTCTACCATAACTTCACAACATGTTATAAAAATTTGTTATCCCTCATTCTCAGGTATAATCTAGGGAATATTCCATTTGGACATAGGTAATTGATTACAGTAATTTCCCATCTAATTCCAGATGAAAAAATCTACATTAATCACTATTCTCTTGAATTTTCACAAATTATCTTGATAACCTTCTTATCTACACTTAAAAAATACTTCTAACCCTTTTTATAATTTATTGTAGAGATTCATTCCAAATTTATTACATATATTTCACTCCAACCTTCACTTAATTCATTTTCCAGTGGGTCCTTCAACATGATGTTTAGTAATCATATTATTATCTTGGTTTCCATTGCAAATTACTGGATTTGAAAAATCATTCCTTAAATTTATTGAAATTTTTACTATCCATTTGTATGAATAAAAAATCTAGCATACAAAATATGTTCATAGGCTTAGATTTAACATGACAAATAATAAAGTAATATAAATTTCTGAGTTATGTGTGTAACCAAAAACATATCTAGTTATCCTTAAGAAATTAGTCTCATTATATACTATCATTTCTTCTTATCTTGATTGTAAATTTAAAATGTTCTTTTACATCTTGGAACTCTAAATGAAATTAAAATATAATGGATTTATCTCCATGTTTTATATATCCTTTTCTATTTTGGTATTTTTAATTAATAACCACCATTATATAACATCTTCCCATTATAGACATAAAACCATGATAAATATATCATTCTCAATATGCCCCAATTAAATATACATCTTATTTAGAGATTTTATCCATTGTTATTTCACCTTTGGATTAGTAAACCCACAAAATGAGGGTGGTTGTTTCCAAAAAAATGTTTTGGATAGGATTATCTTTGTTGATGGGGAACTTTTTTCTCAATTATTAAAAGTTATTTATTCACTTGCATAGTTAATTTACCATGATTTGAAATATTTCCTTCATCCCTAACATTAACTCCATCAAAAAAATATTTATAAAATCCCCACACAATCTTTGATTCTTTCCTTGATTTTTATTTATTTAAGAGGGAACCATTTTATAAGAAGCATTATATCTTAATTAATAATGATTTTAAATATTAATGCATGAAAGATTAATTTTATGAACTTCTTATTGTGATTTAATTAAAGAAATTTTATATAGGTACCTATCAATTTAATATTAGAATTATTATTATATTATTATGTAATTAAAATATATTTTCCTGATAAATTTTCTTGTAAATTATGTTCCTTATAATTCAAATAAACCTTTCTATAATACAGACTATAATTCCTATGACACTAGTCACCCAGATTCTATAGGCAACATATATCATGGTAGTCAAATTGTGTGATATTACAAACCCATTATCATGGTTTTGTGTACCTTAAGAAACTATATACCTAGTAATTACATTACGTCATGTTACATCATTTTATTATGAATCATTATTACTTAATGCCATCCATATATCCAATTACACACAATACACAATTTTATTTCCTAGCAAATTATGAAACATAAGAAAAGGTTTCTTCTTAGACGAATAGTAAGGGATATCAAATATGAGAATATATTATTTCCCAATAATAGAATAAATGATAAGGAAAGAATAAAAAATCAATTGTTTCATTTATATTAATATTTATGAAAATCAATATCCATTGAAATTATAACAATAAAAAAATAATAACATAGAAGACATTATATGGTGTCATTATTATGGAAATGATAGAAATATAAAATGTCGGGAATTTTAGTTATATCATTGAGACATTTGTGCTGATACATCATATATAAAGTGTATGGATTTTCTGATAAACCTATATTTTTTGTCACATGATACCTACCAGTGAACTGAAGGGGTATGTAATTTAATCCCCCACCCAAAATGTAAAATTTCAATGAATTAACTCATATACTAAAATAAAATAGGTTATAAATGGAATTATATTCAATAATATTAAACCCTCAACACATATTATAACTTCTCCATGAAGTATATATTATATTTTTCTTCATTCAAAATAAAGGATCATATGAAAATTTAAATACATTTACCCTTTTAATGAATTAAAAATGATTTCTATCTTAATTATATTAAATCAAATTGGAAACAAATTGGTATTTGAAACATTAAAATAGGCACCCCTATCATGTAATGAATATCAAACTGTTGTGGCTTTGTACATAAAAAACTTATTTTTGTCAATGTGTTTTGACAATTGAATTCAAATATTAGTATGGTTTGTATAATGAAGAAACAATTTATAAATCCCATAAAAATAGGAGTACATAATAATAAATTTTTATACTGATTATTGATAACAATTAATTAAGGATAAATCTTTTTGTAATTATTAATTAATGGAAAACCTGAATGTGTGAAAAAAATATCTTTTCTACTTCACTTATTAAATGATATAGGAACCACCAGCTGCATGGCATTATTCTTCATAAAAAAAGGCCCCCTATAAGAAATATTTAATACGTAACACAACAAATAAATATCATGATGTGAGATTTCTTACCGTCATACACTATATAATTTTATACTTTGTAGGATAATTTCAGAATAATGATGGATTATTAATTATTTATAATGTAATTGAAATAAGGTCTCACTTGTAAAACATATCATTAGGAAAATAAATATTTTTATATAAAAATAAAATTTAAATTTTTGGGAAAATAATATAATTCCAACACATCCTATGTACTTTATATTTTTTTTATCTCAAATACACTTTATAATTTCTAGCTGAATTTTTATTTTAGTTTTCTTACTTGGTTTTATATTGTTTTTATGTGATTTATACAATAATTTCATTGAGTATGAATAATGTATTTTTTTCTAAAAATCACTAATGTATGAAATAATCACATACACGTGGCTTTTGGTATCATGGTCAATAAGTACATGATCATTTGTCTACTTAAATTGGATACATCGATGAGATCACTTATTTGAGAAAAATAGATGTATAGTTTAATTGGAAACATAAAATAGTTACATTGAGTAATCGACCATATGAATCGAATACGTGGTGAATTCAACTACATTGTTCTTATCGGTTATGTTAGTTTCAATTGCATGTGTAAAAAATAAAATTTCAGTCATTTTCTCAAAATAATTCAAAACATCCATGTGGATCCAATAGTGAAAATCAGTTACGTGAAAATCTATAGTTAGATACATCATGGTAAAATATGTATTTATTACAATTTAGGCACTTGATCAATCTATTAATTTTTTCCATATGATATATAAATTACATGTAATTTATTTATTGTTAAATAAACTATATTATGAGTTAATTACTAATACATGAGACAAGTAAATGGTTAATTTTTTTATTTTCTATTGCTGATGTATTTTTTTTAAAGAAAATGATGTGTCTTAGATCCCAGATTATACTGATCGTATACTATGACAATAAAAACATTTTTTTTATAAATTTAATAAAATATCTTTTTCTAGAGTATAAAAGATCTCTTATGTAAATAATAAACGGTATATAGAGAATAAAATAAGGGCATGTACACCGTTATATTTTTTAATGAAAAAGTTGATATATCTTCATATTATATAGCTTTCTAGAATTTAAATTTTTGCTAAATTTTATAAAAATATCATCGAGTTACATTATTTTATTATCATATATTACATAGATTTATTTCACTTGTATGTTTTATCTTATAAATGTGCAATTCAACAATGATGACTCTATTTTCTAATCTTTCATTGTAAATGTTCTTGAAAGAAAACCTACCTGTTATTGTATAGAAATCCATATTAGGGCCTTAGTGAAATATAATATGATTTTATAACAGGTTTTTACTTCTTATATTTCTAGAAAAAGGAATGGAATCGCCTTGAAAAAGGAATGGGATAATGAAAATCAGTAAACTTATAAATAAGATTGTTGGTGGAGTGGAATAGGGGACATCAATTCCCCAAATGACAATAAATATCTATGCATGTTTATTTTCCATCGGATATGGTTTTCGATTACTGCTTACAATAATGAAAGAATATAAATTTATCCATTAATTAAGAGTATTCTTTTCTATTCCTAGAAAATTTTATGTACTCAATTAACCCTCACTTGAGTCGTCATAAAAATATACATAAAAACAATTGGTATTAGAGGTATTTAATCTTGAGTAATCAGCCCTCAATTCTTTAAGTCTGATAATATTTTTTGGAATAATTTCTAGGACTAATAACAAAAATGTTATGTCTATGGTAAAGGAACCTTAATTAAATGGTGATAATTATGGCTCTTGGAAATCATAGATGACTATTTCTCTAAGGATCCTTGGAATAAAGGTTTATCTGGAAGCTGCAAAGCTACAATGAATTAAAAAACACAACCAAATACATAGTATGCATATACTAAATATGTTTATGATTTATATTCTAAAGGGGTGAATACTATTAATATTTTATTAATTCAAGGTGAGCTTAATAGATTATATCAACATCAAACCAACCAAAAAATGTGGTATACTATTATAGTTTCTTATGAAGGTAAATATAACGTGAGATCCCTAAAATATGGAAAAACATATTTTAGATACATTCATAATGATGGAAGGGGATAGAATTACAAAGTAAAGAAATTGATTCCATAAATTTTAAATAACATTACTGCTCTAGGAACACAAATTATTGATCTAGAGAATGCTTTTAAAGTTCTAAGAGTTTTGGAACCAATATGGAGTGAAATTTTCACTATATTTTGAAATCTATAATGTTTAATAATTTGGAAATAAAATCCCCAATTGGAACTCTTATAATGTAAAAGTAAAATCCATAAGTTGAAGAATGAATGCAAATTTTGGTTAATAAGGAAAATGCTAAATTAAAAGTATTAATTTCAAAAGACTGAATTATCTGATAAGAAAGTTAAATGGATAAATCATTAGATGAAAAAACTTCATAATGTTCTAAATTAGATAGGCAACATTCCCAATTTTCTTGAAAATTGATAAATTTTAAAATCAAAAGAATAGATTTAAATAACCCTTTTATAAGAATAATATGTACAATAAAAATTTAAAATATGTGATATGATACGAATTTTAGAATCATGGAAATATCAGACAATATTTTACGCATCTTCAAGGTAACAAAATGGAATAGAAAATGTAAATTAAGATGGTTTTTTATAGGATAAATTCCTTGAAATCCTTGAAGGATGTTTAGATTGCTTCTAAGGATTCATGTGATGTTTCATTTTCAGAATCTTATGCTAAACATTCTAATCGATGTGAAAAATTGTGATTTATGGTACACTCAGATGTGGTGTATTCATTTTATTCTTCTAATCATTATGATGTATTTTTAAATGAAAAATTATCATATGAGGAATAAAATTAAAATTTATACATACTGTAGAATAAAAATGATTATTTGAAAACGAAAAATAATGTTGTTCAAAAACCCAAGAGTGATGTGGCTAATTAAAAAGAGGACCTTAATGAAAAATATTAATAACTAAAAATAAATATTGAAAATTCAGATGAATAATGTGTTTAACATTGGAATATAATTAAAAAATTCTAAAACACGATCAATAGTTTATATTTGTTTCCAATATTTTTAATAAAGGAGAAAACTAGTTTAATCATATCCTTTGAAAAAATAATACTCATAAAAAAAATTTGGGATAGAAAGTCAAAATTAAAAGAAAAAAATTATCAATATTAAGTTCTTCTTTGTTCTAAAAACATAAACCTATCTAAAATTACATGTTTTCAATATGAATAGTTAGGAAATTATTTAAAGAAAAGTAATTTTAAAAACCCTGAATTATTCATTTTTAAAAAAAATTCTTTCAAATAATCTATCTATGCTTAGTGATGTAACATATGGACAGTACAAAAATATTTTTATACCCAGACAATTATATTTATAACCTTTTTGGGCCCAAGAGAATATTTGTATCAAAAATATTTCATGTTTGTTTTTTATAGAGAAAATTAAAAGAACATAAATGATATGTGGTATATTTAAAGTGTTTGTTCAAGTCATATGATTTGGGGTTTCCCTAATACGCATTCCTTATAAAAAGTTGATGGAGGTCGTGTCAGTTTTTGTGATAATGTCAAAGGAAAACTTATTGGAGTTTCATCTATTATAAATATAAGATCAATAATCAACAAAAATGTATTTTTGGTAAAGGATTAAAGAACAATCTGATAAGAATTTATCATCTTTATAATGAGGGTTATTTCATTTGTTTCTAAAATAAGGAATATACTATCTTTAATGATAAAATTTCTAAATTTAATGCACCAATAATAAAGATTATATGGAATCTATAATTAAATAATATGAGTAGAAAAAAAAATAAACTGTTTAAATGATTAAATAAATGAATCATGAATAATTCATGGGATATTGGTACATTGTAATGTTTTCCTTTGAGAAAATTATCTAAAAATAATTTAGTTTCCGATTTACCACAACATAAATTGGACTGAAACAAGTTATGTGTTTCAGGAATAATGGGAAAGAAAAAAGTCATATTTTAAACAAATTAAATAAATTACTAATTATAAACCCATAGAACTAATTCATATGGATTTTTGACTACTAGAGTTTCATATCTATGGAATAAATTTAATTGTTTTTGTTATAGTTGATGTTTTTTTAGATTTACTTGGGTTTTTTTATATTTGAAGAGTAAATATTCGTTTGTTTTAAAAATTTATTTGAAAACTTGTTCCAAAACAGATTTATTTCAAAACTCTTTCTCTAAGAAGTGAACACACAAGAGAATTTAAAATACATGAGTAAAATTCATATTGTGCAAAACATGGTATAAAATTTACATTTTCTACCCCAAGGATACCCCAACAAAATTGTTTTGTTGGGAGAAGAAATCGAAATTTTCATTAAATTTCATAATAATGTTATATTAATATAGCCCACTTACTTGTTTTTGTTTTAAAGTTTTGAATATATCATGATATGTCAAAAAAATAGTTAAAATAAGAACTTTTATTTTATGAAAACACCCTACGAGATAAAAAAGATATAAAATGAAAAAATGGATACATTAAGGTTTTTGGACGTAGGGTTTATATTTCAAACCTGACGGATAATATTGTTGAATTTTATCCAAATTATAATGGATGAATCTTTCTTGGATATTTTACTTCTTCCAAGGAATATTGAGTGTTCAATAAAAGTTAAAATATTGTTGAAGAATCAACTCATTTGAAACTCAATGATCGTGATCCATTTGTTCATAAAATGACTCAAATTGATGAGCTAGGTGTTTTTTTGAATATATGAAACTTTATCCTTTCTAAGAAGTAAAAAACAGTTGATGAATTAGAATATGATTTTCTAAAATTGAATCCAGAATGTTTGGATACAAATGAACCAGATAAAATATTGGCTAAATAGCCTAGAACCCTTAGGAACCATCCCTCAAAAATTATTTCAGGAATATTAGACGAATAACTCATGTCAAGAAAGAGTGTAGGTAACCATTTAGTTTTTTCTTACATTTTATCAGAAATATATCATCTTTATATATAATTAGCCTTAGAAAATGGATGTTCAGTTATAGTATTCCAAGAGAAAGTAAATGGGTTCAATTGGAATGGAGTTATAGAATTATATGATAAAACCTTTCACTATAATTTTATAGGAACAAAATTGTGGTTTAGAAATAAATAGTATGATCTTGGAATAAACACTATAAATAAGGATATATTATTAGATAAATGTAAAAAAAGAAGAAGGTATAGATTATGAGCTAACCTTTTCAATTGTAGTTATTTTAGAATCCAAAAGGATCTTCATAGCCTATGCATCATATATAAATTTTAAATTATATTATATAGATATAAAATCTTCTTTTAAAAGTGACTTTCTCTTGGAGGGATTATATGTTGAATAACCTCAAGTATTTGAAAATACTCATTTTCCAAATTTAATATTCAAACATATGAAATATCCCTTTGATATTTAACAAGAAAACTAATGATGGAATAATAATTTTAGTTATATAATTTTTTAAAATGGTTTCTCAGTAGGTAATCCATATCCTAATTTATTTAATAAAACATAATATTTATATATTTTGTTAGTTTGGATATATTTTTATGATGTGAACTATGGTTCTACAAATAAAAAATTGTGTAATGAATTTTCAGAACTCCATAAAATAGAATATAAAATAGGCATGATGGATGAGTTAAATTGTTTCTAGTATGTCAATCTTTAAAAAAAATTAGAGGATGTAACTAAATTAAAAAAATTACAAACATGACTTACCTAAAAATTTTGGACATGAAATTGGTTATGTACATACTACTCTAAGGATTTATAATAAACAGAATAACATGGATGAAGATGGAAAACTAGTATAAAACATGGTTAATAGAGGGATGATTGGTTTTTTATTTTAATTAACTACATGTAGACCCGAAATTATGTTTCTAGCCTCTTTTTATGTTTATTTAGGGAAAATACAAAATAATCTCCTTTTAAAGCATAAAACATATTTTTATTGTATTTCAAAGAAAAATTGGACTTTAGTTACACATTATAATAACCATTAAATTTAATTTAACATTATATTCATATTCCTAATTTGGCGGTTATAAGCTAGATAGTAAGAGTACCCCAATAACATGGAATTTTAATGGAAATCATTGGTATCTTCTTCTAGTAAAAAACCAAAAATTATTTCATTATCTAATACTAAAGGAGTATATATTTCTTCTCATAGTTTTTGTGCAAACATATTGATGATAAAACACAGATTAAAGGATTTTTCACCAAATTATAATGAAAAATCAATTATATGTTGAAACACCAGTTCTGTAAACATTTTTATGTACCCCATAACTCATTCAAGAAAAAATAATATTGATTTAAGGAATAATTTATTGAGAGATCATACTAACAAAGGCAATGATACTATAGAATTTATCTCTAAAGATAAATAGTATGAAGAGATTTTATTAATCCCCATATGTGTGATCATTTTAATTTTACTAAACTCCCCTATTTATAGGTTCTGGAGATACCATATCTTGTATATAGTAACCACACTTGAAAACACATTGATAATCACATTATATCACACAACAACTCACCAAAATACACCAGGGTCATCAAATCACATCACATATCTGCTATATATAATTTTTCAATCACATCACATCGTAGGTCTCCCAAACAAACCGGGTTCATCGAATCATAGCCACAACTATAACAAGATTAGTATGGTTTCATGAACATGAATCATATAAAACTCGTTTCATATTACTACCATGAACGACCCCCAACATAATCCACCTCATAAAACAACACGAGAATTTACTTTTAACTTCTATCATTCCCAACTCATGCATGTCCATGTCTCAGGGAAGAGAGAGTTGGAAAGAGTGGGTAGTCATCTTCCCATCCCCACCACCAGGATATGTGAAACAAATACACCAAAATGATTTGGTTACAAGAACATAGTATTCGACATGGTGGGGTGAATATATAATTCATAAGGAATATAATAGGTATGTATATAATACTACACACAATCCCAACCAATTGGTTCCCGATAATAATACTAACCAACTAACAATTTTACAAATAAGCCTCAAAACATCCACCACTTTTGATGCCACCTCTAAATGTTTAACACCAAAAAATCATAAATCCATATTCCAAAAACCACATTCCAATAATTATTTTTAATTAGAAAAACTTCTTGATTTACAACACACCAAACTGCTCAATTAAAAATTCCATTTTTCTTACCATAAGAATCAATCATATTTAACCACACTACTAATTTTGTTCAATAATTCATTAACTATTTACACCCATTGCATTTTAATTCATCGTTTAAAATTTAATTCCATTATTACAGAGAAATATTTCAAAAATCCACACAACAAAACAACCACCCATCTTTTATATTCTATAAAACCCCAAACTACCACCATTTAACTACCAAAACAACTTTACACATCATGAAATCCACATTAAAACCACTCTCCATCACATTTTCCAATTATTATACCATGATTCATCACATATTTACCCATATAACAACCACACATCACCACAAAACATCACCACTACACATGACAACCACTTCACAAAAAACACATATAATATTTCATATTTAAAAAAGGGGATTCACATCACATTTCACTTTACATTTCAAGGTAATTCTTAAACAAACAAAAATTCTCTAGGGAAACCAATTATTTAGTTGGATATAAGTGGTTAGTATATACAATATTTGGTGGTAACAAACAACAACACAAAAATGTTGGAGAACACATAAACCACAACACAAACAAATCACCTAGTTTTTATGATTTTCAACAAGCCATCAAGCCAATACAATCATGATATCGAAAATCATTAATAATATGATTTCATACCCATTACCTATCAATTTCAGTTAATTTAATTCACTATCATTATTATGCTACTTCATACCATCTTACCAGTCATAAAAAACATAACACCACCTATGTGATATAACTAAATGAGAACTAAAGGATCACTCACCACAAACGATGATTTTTAAATTTAATTAAAAGCATAGAATGAGACGAATAATGTCACAATACCCAATAATGAAGGAGAAAGCCATGATCTCCCTAAGAACAAACCCCTAAAACTCTTCATTACCAAAACATAATTCCAAAAATAATATAACCTAATAGAAAACTTTTTCATACCACAAATAATAAGAAAATATGGTAATGAAAGATAAATACTCAAATTGAAACCCCAAATATCTATATCTCAATGGGGGAGTTAAAATTCACTAAAAGGGGGCAGAAATACCTCATTGGGATGCACTTAGGTATCCCATGAAATGAGAGAAAATACAAAGTATTGAAGGGTTTGAGGGGGTTTATGTTTAATAAATAGTATAAATAACACAATACCATGACATAGACTAGGATACACACCATATAATTGCTGAATAAACCCCAAAATATTGTGTTTTGTAAAGGAATGGGCAATAGTGGTGCTGGTCAATGGTTCCTCTAAGATCTATTATTATCTCTATGTTGTAGCTAAAACAAATCATGGAAAGTGAGCATGGTGTAGATGATTCCCCTACACAATATAATTGAATAATAGAAATGGGATACATCATATTCCAACTCAATGATGATGTTGGACACAAAATTTTATAACCACTATAGATAACACACAAGACTCCAAGCAATAGCCAACACCCTATTATTGTATCTACTTTGGTAAGAAACCCATATCTATGATTCATCCTCTCTCCAAAATGTAGCTATTCAAAATTAAGTAGTAGCACCAAAAATCTCCCACTAATTCCCTACATTGTATTTAGAATCTCAATGTCATATCAGCATACCATAAATTGCAACCTAGTCATCCATTCTGAAAAACTCCCTTTTCTTAGAGAACTCCTCCCTTCACCCTCAAAACTTCCTAGGAATTCCCATGGACACCTGTAATACTATAATTCCTTCAAGGTAACGAGTTGTAAGGTCCTGAACATTACCACAGAAACCTTTTAAACTATTATCATCCTTGAGAATCAAAATTAAAATAGAAAGAAAAGGGGATAATGGTCCAAAAAACCACCCCGCAAGATACCTTTCAAGGATTTTGTTACAATTAAACCCCTCAACAAACCAAACACACCAATCCAAATTGAAAAAACACACTAAATATCTCTCACCTGTAAATATATTGTTCGACCCACAAGCTAGAACCTCTCAACATTACTCTCCAAAGAACCTTATCATCTCCATATATCCAAACCCAACAATCACCACAACCAGCACAGTACATCCCCAATCACACAAATCAAGGAATTACATGTTCTACATCGATATATTATCCACTTTGGGTGGAGCCACCTCTCCCATATGGTTTTAATACATGTAATAGTATTATATATCTTTATTATGAATTATTTTTAACTATATTCATATGCAAAAAACATTCACAGTCATAACATATCCAAAAAAAAGTTCATATCATAACTAGTTGGATCCAAGAATTGCATTTCAATGGAAACAAAGCAAGATAAGACTCAAATCAACTTAGATACTAGGAACAAATTTATATCTCATTCTCTTGACTACTCTCCTCTTGGACACAATTCCTCTAGGAAAAACAAAAAAAATGAATGGTTTTTCCACACATAACCTCTCTTAATGACCATGGACCTCTGCTAGATGTTCCAAAAATGTCAAATAATCCTCAATACCCAACTCACCCTAATCAATTACTTGGGATTAATTATGAAGATATTGATGGAAATGAGAAAGTTAGAAATTTTCATGGATCATATCCCATCATGGTGGGAGTTACAAAAAACAATATACCACAACAACATCCCCCAACACATTAAAAGGCTTCGTAAAAAGGTTTGATAGTTTACTACTATACCATACGTCTATTTCCCATGATGAGGGGAGACTCTTATGAACATATGGTATCCAACATCAGACTTAGAGGTACTATTATTTTGATCAGAATAAGGCTTATATAAATCCTGCATTACTTTCATCCTCTCATGAACAACGCAAAAATTGCTTTCCCATGTTATACACCACATTGGAAATGAGGACTGTTTACTCCCCAACCACATGCCAACGCAATAGAGAATGAAACGGTTTCCCATACCAAGTTTCAAATTGGTCCATGTTAATGGATGAATTATAAAAAATATAATAAGAAAAACCACCCAAATGAAATCACATTTCTAAAGATCTTATGTAGTCTAAGATGCCTGGCCACAAAATATCACCCAGTTTATGGATGGTGGTATCCATATAACCATCTCTATGTGGGAATGGCATAGTGTTTGGGAATAACAGATTTCCAATAGCATGATGAAATCCAATCTAGCCTCATGAGGTAAAATGATCATTCAAATATAATACAATGGACCTTGTAACCCCTTCAATTCACATAACCTTATCAACATACCTCCTCACCAAAATACCCATGAAATTTAATTTCTAGATTGCTAAGAATTGATACCATTTAATCAACTAATCCATGATTACCTAGATAATATCAAACATTTACTAAACATGGGATAACCTATTGGTGAAGTCTATTGAAATTTCAACCAACTAATTCTCAAGAACATTAAAGGGATCAAATAATCTACTAAAAAATGGTTTCTTCTTTTACTTGTAAGAAAACTAAACACCAATCCACAAAATCTACCAATTCCAATATAATCCTGATACACCAAAACATTTTCCTCAAGACACGGTAAATTCTACATGTTCCTGGGTGTACATAAAAAGTTGAATTATTAAACCCATGAAGGAATATCATGAACATTTTAATTAGAAAAATATTCCTCCCTCAAGACTATAAATTGTTCTTAACATCCTCTTCCCATCCCTCTATAGTATCTTAAAGTCCAACATGATCATACATCACCTTTACTTCTATGTCTCTCAATTGAGTCTCCTACACATTGACCATCACAAAAAACTTCACTGTCACCTAAATAAATTAATAGCCACCATCAACCACCCTCACATATAAATCCATGGGTTCCAAACCCTACATTACCTCTATGTATCTCTAAACTCATATAAAGCATCCTTTCATGAATTCCTACTCATTTTTTCATCCACAACATTCCAATTTCATGTTGTGTAAGAGGTATCAAAGAAAAAATCTCAAAGAAACATGATCCAACTATGCTAGAATAAATTTATATCTAAGGAATAAAATATATTCTGAGATCTCTTATGATCCATGAAGACCAAAATGTTCTCTCCATTGTCATAATGTCACTATAGATTCAATGAAAACAAAACTACTTATAGCACTAGATCTTGGGTGGCATAGTTACACTCATGGGGATGTATCTACATCGACCTAGAACAGATAAATTACTTCTTCTGAATCAAGACAAATCCCAGGACTAGATGGTAATAATCATAAAACACTTCAAAATCACTATTTCCACTGTAAAATGAAGCAAATTAGCATTTATTAGCTTTCCCTTCAGGTAGTAAAATGATTCTATACACTGGTCTGTTGAGGTAAAATCATGGTTCATCCTGGTCAGAGCAATTGATGGTTCTAAATTCTATAATAAATCATATATGAACAATTGATAATAGTCTGTAAGACCAAGGAATATGTGAACCTCTATCCCATTATTGGTTGTATCCTAAGAAAAAACATCATCAATATTTGATTGTTCTATAGCCACACCTTTTTCCGACACCACAAGAATGAGGAAATGAACATCTAGTTTCTATAAATTACACATTAACAACTCTATGTAGATTTGATGGTGTAAATAAACATAAAATATAGATATATTAGGATCATAATATTCCTCCTCTAAATTTATATAGATCAATATTTCACTGATTAACATGACTGTGAACTGGTCCATGATTCCCGGAAAAAATATTTCTTGCTCCCCATGAACGTAGCTGGTGTGTTTGTGTCACTAAATGAAATGACCAGGAATTAAAATTTTCCATGTATATATCTAAATATATTATTTGGAATATATTCCTCCATCACTATCAAATAGAGATATCATGACCAGAAATCATTCTTAGAAAACCAACTACATTCCCTCTAGTGGTTAAAATGATCATAAATACATAGAAGAGGGTAACGACTATTGATCATCTACTGATTCAACATTTGGGATTCTATAAAAAACATCAATATATAATCCTCCTTCTTGGTGAACAACACTAGACCACCTGATTGAAATATAGTAGGTTAGATAAAACCTTTTCGCATTAGATCATATTTCCCTTTCCCGTTATTAAGAAGAGGTTTCATTAAACCTCATTATGATATGGGATTTTGAAAAAGTCATTTTAGAATACAAAACCCCTGATTTCTAAGAATATATTCAAATTGCAAGGATATGATTTATTTAACATGGTAATAATGTAACACCACATTGTTTTAAAAGTTGATTATTATGTTTGATAGAGTATATGAAATACAACATTGAACATAAACAACCCACAAAATATAATTTTTTAATTTGAATATTATAACCTACCATTGATTTTGAGGGTATGAATAGGAATAACAGAATTATGAAATATATATAATCTTCATAATAAATATAACATTATTGATAAAAATCACCTAATTTTTAGTGATGGAAATTTTTTTAAAAAAATGTTATCGTAAAAAAATGATATTCGCTTTCCTTTTGGAGAAAACAAAATAAATAATTATTACAATTTTTGATATTTTATATTATCAAATGAAATTCATTTCTTATATCACCATATAAAAATTAACCAAAGGATAAATTTTTGGATTTTTTGAAAATGGTGATTTTTCATTAAATAGTAAAATATACCGCTTTTTGTAAAACGGTCATTTATATTAAATTTAAAAGACCCATTATAATTTGAATTTAATTAAAAATTAAAAAAAATTATTTAGTAATATTTTAAATTATTAATTACATTTTAATCCTCTATATAACAAATTTTGGTATAACATTATCTTTAGGCCTAAAAATGCATTTTTCTAAAAACTGATTTCAAGTAAATAATGTTTCCATATTTTAATTAATTAAAAAAACTACTGATAAGGAATTAAATAAGTAAAATTTATATATTATATATTTAAATATGTTAATTTAAATCCATATCATGAATATTAATATTCAAATATTCGATATAATATAATCTTATTCAAAAAAAATGCATTTCTTACAAAAACTTTTTTCGACCCGATTTGGGGGTTCATTTTAAAATTATATTATATTAATTCCATGAATTAAATTTACTAAAATTTATTAAATATTTTGAATAAAAATAATTAATAATATAAAATAATTTCAAATTAATTTTTGGTCATAATGATTTCTAATTATAGTAACATTTATTTATTTTGGTTACGGTTAAATTGGGGTTTTCTGAGTCACATGATTTTGTAATAAAATTAATTTCACACACAAATTGGTTTTTTATTCGATAAAATGGTTTTCATATTCATAATAATTGGTTATAAATTATATACTAATTCTCAATTTATTTTAGTATTTTTTTATAAATTACTTATGTTAAAAAAATAATTACTGTGGTAAAAATGAAATTGTGAAAGTTTTTAAACTTAGATTGTGACGAATAACATTTTTAAAATGTTTCATTATATACTGGGGAGGTTTCACACAACCATTCCTTATTTACACCTCATTATATATTAATTTTTGAGAAATTTGGTAAAATTTGACATCCATAAACAGTACATAGTTTTGATTTCAGTAAAAAAAATTACATTCGTTCACATTGAGGGTATTTTTAGGTTTTAAGTTTTATATAATTGGGCCATAACTCATACATAACAAAACTGTAAAATAAAATGTGGAAACTGATTAATAGTATTCATTTTTCTTATAATATAAAATAGTAAAAATAAATAATGGTCTCGTTTCTGATACTCTTCATGGCATTCAAATATAATTCTTCCAATCCATTACTCATCTTTTAGTCCAATGAAAAAAAACATGGTATAATCATAAAAATCATAGTAAGTGATATAAAAATAAAGAAACCGTTTGTCCATTGATAAAAATTAAAACCCATGAAAACATTATCGTAAAATATTTTATTTTCCCATTGATAAGTATTAAATAATTCTCTTTGAAAATAATTTTATTTCATTCCTTTTTTGTAATTAAAATATTACCATAATACCGATAGTAAACATATAAAATTCATAAAGGTATCTTGGGACATCATTATACTTTTCAATATTATAAATGGAATAATATTGTGGTATACGTCCATACATGTCACTCTTATAAATGGAATATTCATATAGAATACCTTCAGACCTAATGAATTTGAGTGATATTAAAGACCCACATAATATTGGTTTATCATGGAACCACCCATCATTGTTTTATTACAGAACCACCTATCAAATTTAAAAGTAACATGTTTCAATCATAACACACAAAATATTTCAATTCTCTATATTTCACTCAAAAAATAACATCTTTAATTAGAAATTGAAAGTAAAAAATATTGAATTAATCACCCCATTTTCAAAACCCATTTTCAATAACAAAATACCCAAAAAAGAAAAAAAGGGTTTAATTTTATTTTTAAAACATAAAAGAATATAGACTAATCCAAAATATAAAAAATTGAAATAAAATTTCATTTATATTCCTTTTATATCCATATAAATAAATTGTAAAATAATATCAAGAATATTGAAATAGAGGAAATGATTAAATATTTAATCATTCAAAGAGTCACATAACATTTTAAACATTAAAATTATAGGACACATGAAATAATAATTTTTTAAAAAAATATTATAGAATATATAATATATGGATCTATATTTTCAAAGGGGTTTTATATACACCATATAAAATAATAACGGTACATATCAATAAGAAATTCCTTAATAAAAGGATATTGAGATTAAATCCCTCACCTTGAGTCTGACGTGGCTTGTGTGAGTTAATCTTTTGTAAAAATAAAATATTGTTATTTATTAACATTATTCAGAACCTTTTTCAGTTTTATAATTACTTCTTTCACTTATTACAATGTTTTAAAAAACTACTTAATCAATTACGTTTATGTCGTGTGTTTATCCAGTATTCGGTTTACATGTCAAAAATGAATTTGGTAGGTAATCTATGGTCAAAAAAGTATGTATATAGAAATATGTAGAAAAATAATAATCACATAGTTATCATATTTCTACATAAATTAGTCTTTCAAACCAATAATGAAAATGGTTCTGAAATTTATCCAGTTTTATAATCATGGAGATGGTATGTCGTTTGTATGAATGAGTGATGTTCACATTTTTCAAGGATCCATATAGAACGATGGTATGTAAACTTTATCCTTAAAAATGTTAATTATATCCTAAATACCATTTAATTTAATCATATTTATTTTTTTATATAATTACTTTGATGTTAAATTAATCACAACGTGTTGAGGAGGTAGTAGTCCATGCGTCCGCGAATGATGTAATCACTTTTTTAGTGTGTAAAAGGGTGTAAAAGAAAATGATATATAATATTTTAAGAAATTAAATTTTTTAATGTGTATCATATATATTTTATTTACATAATTTTATTTAATAAAATCCATACTTAATACATTCCATGTTATGGGTGGATTTGTCACTTCATTTTAAGGACACGGTAGTCCACACGTCCACAAATGATGTTATCGTATTTACATAGAATGAAAATCATGAAAGTATTTTTTATATAATAGTTACATAAGTATGCATAAAACATAAATATAATTTATATATATATATATATATCATAAAAATATTGTTCCACCATAATACCCAACCATGGGTGGTGGTAATGGGAAAACGAACGACATTATTTCTCGAGGTTCTAGTTCGTCGTACATGAACGGAAACTTTGTTTCCTATTTAAAGGAAGTGTGTGTAGTTTTAGGTAGAAACTCTAACATAAAAATAGATAAGTATACTTTGGATTCTGATGTTATTATATAATCATGTAATAATAAGAAATTAAGTTGTAGAGAAATAAATAAAACAAAAATTGGCATTGAAGATAGTTACATCTTTTTCTGGTAACTCCTTTTGGTTTTCACCAAAGGGCTTCATTGGTCAGATTTCATCCCAATGTGAGGACTCTCTAAAGAAGGGCAGCATTTAGGGATCTTAATTTTACAGTTATTGGTCGATCTAAATGGTATTTAAAGGTGTGAATAAATTGCAAGGGTGGGTTCTTTTTCATAACGGATGGGGAGTGGCATTCTTATAAATATTAAAAGGTAAACATTATTGAGAGGTCTCCCTTACATAATGTGACTCTAATAATGGAATTAATCTGATAAAAAATAGGATATAGAAGACTCTTGTCTATAAAATGGTTTTTTACATGTTTCTAGGTCCTTTGGACTCTTAAGATTAATGTTTAACAACTATGTAAACACAATTTTATATTAATTGTTGTAATTAATTTTATCCACTTCAGTAATATTTTTGGTCATATTATATTTTCACCTTAATAGAAATAAAAAACATTATTATTATTAAAAAACCATAATCCATTTTTCCAATGAAAATCCCATAAGGGGAATACATTTATTTAAAATTAATCCCCCATACGAGACAACAATGCAAGTTTTTTAAGTATAAATATTCAAAAGTTTGGTAAGGTTTTTAATATAAATTCTGTGTGAAATTGTTTCAAATGAATTAATTATTATAACTTATATGAAATTGATATAAGTATACAGAGAAAACAATTAGAAATAATAATTAACTATATAAATGAATTGGAAAAAATGGCCTGAACTAAAATTCAGTATTATTCACCATTCATCAAAATATGAATGTTTTTGGAAAAATACCAAAAATTCATCCAAAGTAAATTTTGATATTTGAATTTCAGAAAATAATTTTATCTTCACATATAAAAATTAAAAAACTTCCCAAATTTAGTTTTAATCAAATATTGGCATTAAAAGGTTGAAAATTCCCATATTAAATAATAATATTAAATGTATATTATTATTCGGTATAACTCTATCTTGTGTGAAACTAAAATGAATTTAGTGAAAATCAATGTTGTGTGTTAGGTATTATATCAGATAGAGTTACACTTTTAAGGTAAAATTAAAATCTAATTCAAAAATATAAATAAATATGAAAAATAATTATTCTATCCTTAACGGGGATGTTACATTCTTCCACGCTTTAGAAAATTATGTCCTCGTAATATTGTTATCTTATAAAATAAGTGGTGATATTTTTCTCTCAAAGAAATTGTATATTCACATGTTTCCACTTAAACCATTTGTATGTTTCAAAAAACCATGACTTGGTGATTTATTTATTTTACAACACTTTCTCTTTGTGGTCATGAACAAGAACTCGTTGTTCTTCATAAGAAATATTTTATTCAATATAAACTACATCGGTGCTCAAAACATGAGATGAATCTTGTATATACTTCCATAACATTAAAACATGAAATATGTTTTATACCTTGTAGAAACATGGAGGTAAGTCCAATCCGTGGGCATCTAATCCAACATTCTCTGTGATTTCATAGGGTCTAATGAACTATGTATTCAGCTTACCTTTCTTCAAATAATGAATCAACATTTTCTATTGAGAATATTTTATAAAATCATGATCATCAACCTTGAAAAAAGATATTTTATTCAATTATTCCTCTAACTCTCCTGCATTCTCTGAGAATTACTCATGTGTCATTGAATAAAATGAACTTTCTCTACCGTTTCCACTACCAACCCTAGTACCATTAACTTACTTTCTCTTAAATTATCCCAAAATATTGGTGTTCAACACCACTTCCATTATAGTGCCTAAAATGGTTCTATATGTACACTCGAATGAAAATGATTATTATAAGAAAACTAAACCAAAGAAATATGTTTATCCCAAATTCCATGGGAATACACTGAGTAAGAATGAATAATATCTTCCAATATCTAAATTGTCTGCTTATACTACCCATCAGATTGAGCATGGAAAGCTATACAAAAATTTAATACATTACCCAAGGACTTCAGAACTCCATTCCAAAAATTGAATGTGATCCTTGGATCATGGTCTGATATAGTGCAGAGAGGCACTCCATGTTACCTGACAAATTATTTTATATATAGTTGACTAATTTTATCTAAATACATTTATCTCCAATGGGAAATAAATGTAGAGATTATGTTAATCAATAAAAAATTACCAAAAATGAATTTTTACATTGAGAATTGTAGCACCCCCAGTTTGAGGTAGGTGGCCTTTGCTTATTCATTTTTATGTATTTAAAGTGAATTGAATGAGTTGGGAAGGGTTTGGGAGAGTTAGGAATGGTTTTGGATGAGTTTGGAGGCTTTTAAAGGGGTGCACAGTTTGAGAACGATTAGTATAAACCATGCAGATGCTCCAAGAAACTGTGTAAGGGGAGACAGTAGGCTTTTCATGGCCTGCGCACGGTTTTCCAAACTGTGTGAGGAAACCATGTGGGAACCTACTCTGGAGGCAGTGGCGTGTGCACGGTTAGTGCACGGTTTTCCAAACCGTGCGGTCTAACCGTGCGACCACTTAAAGTTAGGGTTTTAAAACCCGGTGTCACTCAGGATTTCCTCATTTCACTCCTCTCTTCCTCCCACTCGAACCTCACTCGGGATTTTGGGTTCTCAGGGGTTTAGGGTGCTCTCCCACTCTTTTTGGAAGGTTTTCGAATGGGTTTCAAGGTAGATTCATGGTGATTTATTTCGGGTAAGTCTCTCCTCTTGTTCCTCAGGTGTTTTCCTCTAGATCTACATCCCTCTCTTTCTTGGTTTTCTAGATCTACACTTGTTGTGTGTAGATCAAGGTTTGGGGTTGCTTGGATGTTAATATTAAGGCTTGTAGATGTTAGGGAAAGTGATCTAGGGAGGTGTCGGTGGTGCGTTCCCCGGATTTGAGGTGTGGTTGTCCGTGGGTCAATTTCTTAAGAACCCTAAAGGTAGGTGGTTTCTCTCTCGACTCCACTTAGATTTAACTATTAGTTACATGTTACAATTAATTTGTTGTGATGGAAATTAATTGTGCGATGATGTGTGATTTTGGTTGGAAATCCATTTGGGGGTTTTTGGGGGAAAAGGGGGTTTCAGGGTGATATGTTTTCATTGTTCATTTTATAATGGTGATTTAAAAATGGGATTGATGAGATTTATATGGGAAAATGGTCAATGAAAAATGGGTTTCAATAAAGAGGTCGTTTTATTGAAATGGGGCTTGGGCATGGAAAATGATTTTCAATAAATGGTTGATTTATTGAATGGTATTGATGTGAAATGGAATTGGTTGATTTCATGATGTTGTTATCTTGTTTTGTCTTTCTTGAAATGTTGTGCGGTACTGGGCGGGAAGTACCACTATAATTAAGGGGATGGATAGTGGACAGAAGGGTCACCATCAAAGTGTAAGTGGATGAGAAGTGCCACTAATTGTGAATGGGTTAACGGGTTGGACAGAAGTTCCACCGCTTGGTTGTTTTTATTTTTTTTTTGCATTGTTTTGCAAGATGGAATTGTTGTGATAATATTTGAGAAATTGAATCGCTTACGACATGTTGGTTTGGATTTCCCTGGGTTGCTTGGTTTTGATGTGGTGGCTTATGAAAATGGTTGTGACTGTGTTTTATTTTATATAAAATGTTTTATATAAATGTGCTAATGGTTTTATCCTAGTAGCGTGTGTAGGGAAGTCATTTGGGGAAATCCTACTCAGTTTCAGTACTCACCCTCTGCTTTAGAACGTTGGTGTCTTTGCATATGTTGTGTACAGTGGCGTGGGAAAAGGTAAGGCATCAACATACTTTAGTGGTGCGTTGTGATGTCTTGGTGGAACTTGGATCTTGGAGCTTGGTGTGGAGCTGTGGTGGTGTCATGGCTAGTGGTGTTCTTGTTGAGTATTCCGCATTGTACTCTGATGTTGTATTGGGTTGTGTTGGTATGTGAGATTATGGATTATCTGGGTGTCTTTGGTATTGTATGAGTTTGGTTTTTTTGACATGCATCATTTAGTTGTGGTTGTTTGGTTGGTTTTTTTCAAGGGAAAATTGTTCCTCAATTGTTCTCGAAGCCCTCAGCATTTATTTCCGACCTTTGTCTCCTTGGGAACGTCGCTTAAGGCCAAGTATGTAGAGACCCTAAGCTGGACGTACATGGACATTACATTACTTTAGCGGAATACTTAATACATAACAAAAACAGACACACAAGGACCGTAATAGTTTAGTGTCTTTGGAAACATGGAACATAATCTTCTAATCGTGGTGAAAGATCTTCAACATCTCCCATAAAGATCTTCCACTTTTTGTTTCCTTCACTAAAACCTTTCTTTAAATCCTAGGGAATGATAAAACATAAAAAGGGTGAGGTCAAATTCTCAGTAAGGGTAAGCAAGGATAAAATAAAACACACCATATACATTTGAACTTAAAAACATGAAGATAATGTTTAATCATAAAAATCATGAGCAATGACTTAAAACATGGAAGCACATAAAGCATAGATCATAATGGAACATAAATCATGATAACATAGCATAGGAATAAAGGATGTAATTGTGGAATCCATTAAGCATGTGTAATGATTTCCATAGTAGCCAAGGCATTGCTGCCAATACCATCTTAGTGGACAAAGTCCCATTCTGAATCGAGTTCACTCCTCGTTTCAGTCTTGTAACACTGAACCAGATTAACTTACCGTTCCAGCCATATCTATCTCATGAGATATAAAATCTTTACCCAATTCATTGGAGGGAGATATAGTTCCCACCCATCTCATAATGATACCATTCTTATGTGTGCCACAAAATCATAAATCATACATCATAGCATAACCCATGTAATAAAATGGGATACTTAAACATCATGCCATCATAACAGAATCCATAAAAGTTTGATATCATTTCATCATAAGAAAATCGAAACCATTTAAATCATAGATACATATTACTTGAAACATACACGTATGAAATAATGTCATCTTAGATGGAAAATAGTTTTGGCAGAACACTAGAAATGAATTCTTGAGGAAAATATCCTTTCTTCTTTAAAATCATTTTAGTTTCACTAAATTCCATGAAATTTTAAATGAAAAGGGTTTTGTTGAAAATAATCATGCAATATTGTGGAGGAAGCATCTTTAAAATGAGGCGTTATGAAACCGTAAAAATCCGTTCACGCCGTATAAGTTAAAAATAACATTCTCCTCGTACTTTTGTCGTAAATGTCAAAAAGTACCTCGTAATGTAAACAAAAGAAAGATTCCTTACATACCATGTAGTAGAAGTAAAAAATGGGTAAAAAGGACTTTAAACATACATGAAAACACTTTTATAAAACATGGACATGGATGATATAAATAACCCCAGTAAATACTTACGAATAAGCAATCTCGGATAAAAATGAGATTTGAAAAATTATCCCTTACCTTATGTCTGATATGCTTCGTATGTATCCGAACCTCCCGTATAATGATATAAATAATTTCATTGACTCATTATAGAATTGTATTCATTGTTATGATATCATATATTGTTTACTTATGACTTTATATTACCCTTTCTTTTGTAAATTCCATGTTAAAGAGTGTTTTTGGTAAAATCGTTTCATTTGTTGTCCATGTTTTGACTTGAAATTATTCATACAATTACTTAGATCATGATTACATAATTCCAGAATATAAAACATGATTTATATATAATATATATTCAGAATATACATATATATAGTAGATCGATAAATGGAAAGAAATACACCGTTCATGAAGACGGTAGGTTGTACGTACGCATAAACGCTGTTTTCGTTTCCTTATTGAGATGAATGGAATTAAGTAGATGACATACATATATAAATAAATACAGTAGCTTTATAATGTCATATATTTCATTATTATTGCTTATATATGCTTTATAATCATTCTTAAATGGTTAACATGGAGAATTAATCTCATCGTGTCGTGGAGACGGTAGTCCGTACATACGCAGGAGTGATGATATCATTTCCATAATTAATGAATTTAATTAGAGTGGATGATACAATATATCAGAATCAGTATGATGTTATAATAACTATGTATTGTTATTCCTTACACCATTATACCCATCCATGTATGGTGTTGGTGGAAAAACAGATTACACCACGGCGTGGAGACGGTATTTCGTACGTACGCACGCACGGTGATTTTGTTTTCTGTAGGATGGATAGAAGGTGAAATGGGGTTGTTTAATATTTATAATAACAAATCCGTATATTAGTGATACTTATGTCATTACTTTATAATGAAACAACTAAATAAGAAGAAGTTTAAGAAGAAAGAAACTTGAAAGAATCGGGAGAAGAAATTGTCTCTTCTTCGATACGCCTCTTTGAAACCTCCTCTTAGGGCACTAATATTGGTGTTTAAAGTAGAATAGAATCTCTAGGATGTTTCTAGGGAAGTCGAGAAGATAATTTGTCAGGGTTTGTATGAGATTGAAGGCTCAAATTGGAGTCGGAGGAGAGGAAGGAGGTTCCCTTTTATAAGGGAGGAGAGGGACACCTTTGGAATTCTTAAAAATATTAATTTATAATAAATCTAACCCCACTTAAAAACCTCCAAAAATGACACATATCCTACGATTAGATGATATATTGTTGTAATCTAATCAACCAATCAAATTTAGACATGTTAGGTATTTATTTTAAACATTATCAACTTGATTTATGATTATTTAGTCAATTTAATTTTATTTGTGGTAATAACATTCTAAAATTTAAATTATAACAAATAATTACTTATTTGTTGTTAATTTCCCATAATTGGATACTTTATAACATTTTATACCATATAAATTTAAATTTATTATTTTTAAATATATTTGTGATTTTTAAACAGTTTTATAATATATTATGTTTATAAAATAACAATAGTGTCAATTTTGACACTATTCATTTATTTGAATTTAAATAAAATATATACAGAAGATATGTTCGAACCAAAAGAATTAATAGAATAATAAAAGGTCATATGTATCTATAAGATTAGTTTATCACATTAAATAGTTCATATATAATTATTTTTATTATTTTTAAAACCATTTATTTTGTTTATCTCTTAATAAATAAATTACTGCAAAATTTTTGTATAATTATTTAATATACATAAATGTTGCATAAAAATTAAAAATAAAATCCTATGATGAACATAAATCTATTAAATTTCATAATAATACTTTTACTATAATTTATCATCTTAAAATAACAATATTTAAATTGTTATATTTATTAAATTATGAAGGTGACAGGTTTGGCATCATTTAAAATAAAATAGTATAAGTGTCATAATCGATTTTATAAGGCTCAAAATGGTCCAATATTCGACCATTGGATGATTATGGTCTATATGTACATGAAAAATAAATTTTGGTCAGGGTTTTGCGCATTTTATGGTTACTATTAGTTTAATAAAAACTATATTTATGATTTTTCACTAGATAAACAATTTCTGCATCACTATTGTGTTACAATTAATGGCAATTATTTAATCCCTAAAAATTATAAATAAATTCATATGATGTAGATAATTTCATTAGGTTTCTAGAGACTATTCATGTTCGAATTTTCATGAAGTTTATCACTATATTAAAATTAATATACTTATAAGATTTAAGAAAGTGACATGTTATCACTTTCTTTGGCTTTAATAATAATTAAATTATTTTCATGGTAAAAAGTCCCTAAAATGAATCTAATCTGACCCTTAGGTTATATGGGTCTACGTTTATCCATACAATAGAATTTTTTCATGTGTTAGGGTTATTTTATAATATTATATTTACCCTTAATCACCCGATTTACCTTTAACTATGGTAAATAAAATTTACCGTAGTTTCAATTCATAATTCCCAAAAATAAAAAGTAGGTTTTTAACATAATTTGGACCCACTGATTCCAAATATGGAATCCATTTTTCCAAATTCAATACAAAAAAGTTGCATAAATTAAATTAAAATTAATCCCATTGTCGAAAGAAAACAGGTTTTCTTTAAAACATTACAAAAGATTGAATTGATTTAACCTACGAATTTAATGTAAAATCAATGCTAATGACATACATTATATTAAATGGTAAAAATATATTATATTTATACTTTAAAAACATTAAATATTATAATATAACCATATAAATTATTGCGATGAAAAAAGTTGTTTTTAATTAAAATATAGCATGTTTTTACTATTCATCAAAATATAAAAGTTACCAGAATAATATGAAAAATTTATCCAAAGTAATTTTTTATTTCTTGATTCCAAAGAAGAATTTTATTTTGTCAAATTGAACTTATAAATATGTCGAAAACTAGATTTAATGTGGGTGCTCCATCAAAAGGCGGCAAAACTGCATTTTTTTAAAAATCCTTATTTTACCCGAAAAATTTATTTTGTTCTTATACCATGTTCTAGAAAATGAGTAAGATTAATAATAATGTTATAAAATTCAAAATTTAGTTAATACTAATCATAATGGATAGTTCATAATAATATTATAATAATATATCATTGTTTAGTAAAACCCAGTATTGCGTACAACACACGCTATCGAGGAAGGTCGTGATTGCGTGTAATGCAAGCCAAGTCAGGGTTGTGTGTTGTGCAAGAATCATTCGGTGTTTTGTATAACAGAATCCAACCATATTTCATTTATACATTGAATATATATATATACTCAATGTTGCATAGAATAACTATTATCAAAATTGTGTATAACACGATCCAAGAATAGTGTTGCGTATACTGAAAGCTAATACAGTGTTGCGTATAGCACAAGGTAATCTTGGTGTAGCATAAAACACAAGAAATTAATGAAATTAAAAGAATATTTTTCATATAATATCGGGGTGTTACATTCTACCCCCCTTAAAATGAATTTCGCCCTCTAAATTCGTTGGGGTTATAAATGGTTTACTACTCGAAAGTTTGTTTAATAGAAACCCACATAGTAAAAAGTAATACCAAAACATGGCTTTAAAAACTAAAGTATGAAATGTAACGGTTACCCAAATTAACTCATCACTGGGTTTCCACGTAGGAGAACATAGGTGAAAATATGGATATGGAAGAAAAATCTGACCATCATGTTCTGATGGAGAGTGGTAGAGAACATGGCTATGAAAAAGCCAACAATCACAAAGCTATTGATTTATGATGATCTAAGGTACCATCTGATTCATCGGATATAAGGGAACTAGGACCAAATTTTTGGTTTTCAAGATCATTTCCCTAAATTTGATGATTTAAAAGAAATAATTGCATTATTTTGGTACAATCTCATTGTTTTTTCGTGAATTAAACAATTCCCACTTCATCCCTTAAAGAAATGAAGTTGAATTTGTTATTCGTGATGTGTTAGCAGATCATGTGATAGAATGATGGGTCATTCCATCTCTTTCAAACAAAAGGTTAGCAAAAGTTATAAGTCCACCTTATGGCTAGATTAATCGTATATGGTTCCAAAAATGAACTTATACTTCATATATCATACCGCTTAATAAAATAAAACTAGTTTCTACTAACCAGGGACTTCTTATAGGCCAGTGGTAGGCGATAAAGGCCAGTCGCACTTTGGTTGTGGGTTCGATTCCCACAGCCTTATCCGACGCGATTGGATGTCGCTCATCCTGCAGGTTGTCCTTTTTCTAAAACTATATTACTATAACATCCCATCAATAATATCGAAAAAACTATTATCCTTAAAAAATACTAACATATGTCCAACATAATCCATTCCAATCTTTAGGCTTATCCATAATACTGCAGTCCACTCTCATAATATAGTGAAAATGATTACCAGAGATTTAATACCATCGTTGATCCCCATATATCATAAGATATGTCTTGTTGGTCACATTCCAAACATTCGAAGGCCTTAATCGTGTATTCTCTTGAAAAATGAATACCCATTGAACCTTAGTGAAAACATGAATGCAGTTAAAAGTTAACACTTTCCACATAAAAAAATCCTTAAAATTCTATATACTCAAACCATGATAACACTTAGTCCTTATATCAATCATGAGCTCATGAATACAATCAAACATCTCATTATCTTCTTATTCCTTCATTATGCGCATATCATCTACTTTACAAAAATATCTGAATAACCTTCCATGGTTACTGGTACCATTCAACATATACTTTCAAATACTTTTAGGAAAAACAATAGTGTAACAATCCTTATATGATTCTTTATTCCATAGTACCATTAACTATACAACATACCTCTCGATAAACATACAATCATTCCACTACCTTCTAAAACAACCGACGGAGCTTCAACACTTCTTTTAGCTCATATATCATTTTTAGTCTCCTCATCATCATCCATATAAATACTACCCATATGACCATGATGATTCTGTAACAGCCCGAGATTTTATGAAAAATATTCTTTTTATTTCACTAATGTCTTGTGTTGTACGCTACACCAAAAGGATCTTGCACAACACGCATCCTTGACTTTCCCCGCATTACACGCAATCGCGACCTTCCTAGATAGCGTGTGTAGTACGCAATAACGAGTTTCACTAAACAGCGATATGCTATTAAAATATTATTAAAGCTAGCTGTTATGAATAGTAATAACCACTTTTTGAAATTTTATAAATTTTATTTTTCAAAATGGACTTCATTTTTGGACTTAGAATATCGAAATTAGCCTAGGGTGAAATTTTGGCATTTTTCTGAAAACCTTCATTTTTTGATGAATAGTGAAACTACTAAGTGGTAGTTAAAAAAACTGAATTTTGCATTAAACTTAATTTTACCGCTTCTGTGAATGGAATTTCGAAAATCCGAGAGACACGGTTAATAGCAAGGACTAAAATGTGGTTCAATGAGATGAAAATAATTTTTTGGTGAATAGTAACTTTTTACTTTTTTTTTACCGTGGTTAATAGTAAATAGGGTAACTAAGGGTAAATATGATATTACTATTACCCTAACACATTTCCTAATTCTATTGGATAAGTTTAATTCCACCAGAAACAAACTTAGGAATAAAAAATGACCATTTAGGCCCACTTAGATTAGATTAGGACATTTATTATTAATTTATTTAAAGAAAGGTTAAAATAGTTAAAATCAAAGTTTAATAAGTAAATAATTTTTAATATGGGGTTATACATAAGATAAATTCGATTGTAAATATTCATTAGAAAGCTAAAAAGATTTCCAACATGATGGTATTTTATTTGTAATTTTTAGACATCAAATAATTTAATTTATTTATGACACAAAGATGATGCAGTAATTATCTTATTAATGAAATATTGACATAATTGATGTTATAAACACCAAAATAAATGTAATCTGAGAATTTTTATGAATTCCACTAATTTTCTAGGTTAATATGATATATTAATGTTGATTTAATCAACTTGGTTCGAACATTTAATTCTGTTATGACTTTCACAAAAATCATATATCAAATAGTGTTAAAATTGACACAAAATAGTTTTTCAATCAAATATTATATTATTAATTGTTATTTTATTCCTAAAAATATAAGGTTCGGCCAAATGACTTAGATAAGGATATATATATTTATAATAAACAATTTGGGGTTCGTTTGGCATGTTATAGTAAGTGTATTAACCATATAGTGAAAGAAAACAAAAAGACACGGTAAAAGTTAAATTATTTAACTTAGAGTAAAATCTAATTGATAAGGTTTAAAATAAGATCCAAACATGTCTAAATTTGATTGGTTGATGAGATTACAACCCTATCTCATCTAAGCTTCGAATATGAGTCATTTTTGGAGGTTTTTAAGTGGGGTTAGATTTATTATAAATTAATATTTTTAAGAATTCCTAAGGTGCCCCTCTCCTCCCCTATAAAAGGACACCTCCTCCCCCTCCTCCACACACCAATTTGAGCTCTCAAGCTCGGCCAACCCCTGCCAAAATCTCTTCTACACTTCCCTAGCAACATCCTAGAGGTTCTGGTCTTCCTCAAAGACCAATTTTAGTGCCCTAAGAGGAGGTCTCAAAGAGGCACTTCAAAGAAGAGGTAATTACCGTTACCAATTCTTTCATCTTTATTTCTTCTTCCACTTCTTCTTCTTAGGTTGTTTCATTATGAAGTAATAACATAAGTATCACTCATATACTGATATGTTATTATAAGTATGAAACAACCCTATTTCACCATCTATCCATCCTATGGAAAAAGAAATCACCGCGCGTGCGTACGTACGGAATACCGTCTCCACGCCGTGGTGTAATCTATTTTCCACCACCACCTTACATGGATGGGTATAATGGTGTAAATAATAACTATACATAGTTATTAAAACATCATATTGATTCTGATATATTGTATAATCCACTCCAATTCAATTCAATATTTATAGAAATGATATCATCGCTCGTGCGTACGTACGGACTACCGTCTCCACGATGCGATGAGATTCATTCTCCATGTTAACCATTTAAGAATGATTATAATGTATATATAAGAAATAATAATGAAATATATGACATTATAAAGCTACTGGATTTATGTATATATATACATATGTATGTCATCTACTTACTTCCATTTCAAGACAATAAGGAAAGGAAAACAGCGTTCATGCGTACGTACGGACTACCGTCTCCATGAACGGTGTTTTTCATTTTATTTATCTACCTATTATATATATATATATACTGAATATATATGATATATAAATCATATTTTATATTCTGGAAGTGAGTAAGTCATGATATAAGTAATAATGATGTCAAGAACAACAAGTCAAAACACCTACGATAAATGAAACGATTTTACCCAAAACGCTTCTTTAACATGGAATTTACAAAAGAACGGGTAATATAATGCCATAAGTGAACCATATATGATATCATAACAATTAATATGATTCTGTAATAAGTCAATAACATGATTTAAATCATTATACAGGAGGTTCGGACAATTACAAAGCAAGTCGGACCTAAGGTAAGGGAAATATCACAATCTCATTTTTATCCGAGATTGTTATTCGTAAGTATTTACTGGGGTGTATTTTATCATCCACATCCATGTTTCATCAAAATGTAATATTATTTCCATCCACCTACAATTGTTTAAATCCATTTTTACCCTTCGGTGAGTTTTTAGTAATATGTATGAAATGAATCTTTTGTCGTACGAGGAACTTTTTGACTTTTCCGACAAAAGTACGAAGAATTTTTTTTTTAACTTAAACGGCACGAACGGATTTTTACGGTTTTATAAAGCCTTATTTTCATGAAGATTCCTCCAAAATATTTCATGACTATTTTCAATAAAATCTATTTCTTTTAAAATTGCATGATGTTTTGTGAAAAGAAATTTATTTCGAAGAAGAAGGGATATTTTCCTCAAGAATTCAATTCAAGTGTTTTATGAAAATTATTTTCCATCTAAGATAATAATGGGTTCTGTTTCTATCCATATTTTTACATAGATTTTACTATGTTGTTATGGAATTATGTTTATTAATTCATTTATCTTATATGAATGGCTTTATGATGTCATGTTGTTTAAGAATCTCATTTTATTACATGGGTTATGAAATGATGTATGATTTATGATTTTGTGGAACACATAAGAATGGTATCATTATGAGATGGGTGGGACCTATATCTCCCTCCAATGCATTGGGTAATGATTTTATATCTCATGAGATAGACATGGCTGGAACGGAAGGTTATTTCGGTTCAGTGATACAGGACTGAAACGAGGAGTGAACTCGGTTCAGAAAGGGACTTTGTCCACTAAGATAGTCTTGGCAATGAGTCACGTCTAACAAGAAATGATTTTCCATGATTATGTGTGCATGCCAAAAAGTTTCAAGTTTCATGTTATGATTATGGGGATCTCATTTTCACTTTTATGATTTATCCCATGTTATGATATTATGAGCTCTTTTGCAGGTTAATATTTCCAAAAGCTATGTTCTTATGTATATGATGTGATTGATATTTCTTTTGTTTACCATTACTGAGCATTTGAGCTCACCCTTTTATGTTTTCTTTCCCCCAGGATATAAAGAAAGGTTTTTAGGTATAAAAAAAAGGGAAGATCTTTATGGGAGATATTGAAGATCTTTCCCCACGATTAGAAGATTACGTTCCAAGTTTCCAAAGACACTAAACTATTACGATCCTTGTGTGTGTGTTTTTGTTATGTACTAAGTATTCCACAAAAGTAATGTAATGTCCATGTACGTCAGGCTTCGGGTCTCTACAGTTGGTATCAGAGGAAAGGTTTAGTCAACCTTTGGAAACTAGGATGCGAAAACGTTAGTGAGATCCCTAGAGATATTTCTAAGGTATGTCTAGGGATGTCCCTAGGGATAAGTATACGTATAGGTTATAGTAATAGAATTACGCTAACGATCGTAGAATTAAACCTAAGATGTTGGATATTGAAGGTACTCCCCCTTTATTATGTTGTTTTCCCTAGCATTATTTTTGCCTCTCACACTATTATTTTTGGGTTTTAGACGATGGCTGGAACCCGAAGGAACCGTGTTGATCAATGCAATGGACAATGCAATGATTGCCCTCCTGAACAAACAAATGTTATGGGAGATGGAGTGAAAAATCTTATTGCTATACTTACACAAGCTATGAATCATTCTGGACTTCCAAATGAGCAGAGAAGGGAACAATATTCTATTGAGTCCTTCATGAGGCAATGTCCACCTTCTTTCAGTGGGTCTTCTGATCCACTTGTGGCTGAACAATGGATCTGTACTACTGAAAAGATATTTTCAGTTCTTCAATGTTCTGAACATGATAAAGTCATCTTAGCAGTATATCATTTGGAAGGTGAAGCTGATCAATGGTGGAATCTTATCAAGAATACGAGGCCAAGAGATGAAATTGAGTCCATGGAATGGGACGAGTTCAAGAACTTGTTTTTCAGTAAGTACTTCCCTCGTATTCTTCGAACAAAGATGGAGAAAGAGTTTCTTGAACTGAAGCAAAGGGACGATGAATCTGTTGGTACCTATGAAGCAAATTTTACAACACTTGCAAGGTATGCTTCTGGAATTATCATCCAACCTGAAAGTAAAGTTGATCGTTTTTTCAGTGGCTTAAAACCAAGTCTTCGAAGGGCATTAGCTATAAGAGACTTCAGTAGCTATGAAGAAATTGTGCGTTGTGCTATCAAGGTAGAAATGGAAGTTGGTGTTACATATCCATCTCATGGTTTTGACAAGAAACGAAAGATGGAGTTCAAGGAGAAATCTCAGAATAATGGTGAAAAGAAGATGAATGTTTCCTTATGCACAAAGTGTGGAAAGAAGCATGGTGGAGATTGTCTTAAAGGGACTAGAAAATGTTTTAAGTGTGGAAAAGAAGGTCATCGAGCAGCTGAGTGTCGAAGTAATGGAAAAAGGGTTTCTAATGATGTGAATAAAGCAAACACTGCAGAGAACGCACCGCCAACACTTCAATGCTTCAAGTGCAAGGAAATGGGGCATTATGCTAATAATTTCCCTAATCCAAGGGTTAGTGATGATCAACATGAGCAACCACTGAAGGCAAAGGACAAAGGGAAATCACATGCGATCACTATTGGCAATGTTGAATATGACAACGATGTGGTGGAATGATTAAGTGTTTATGTAATGGGATTTCAAAATAATGTTATATCATTGAGTAATGCAATATTTATTGATGTGGTATTCAAAGTGATTGAGATATTTTTTGGAAATAAGATGATATGCGCATAATGAAGGGATAAGGAGAAAATTAAATGTTTGATAGTATTCATGAGCTCATGATTGATATAAGGACTAAGTGATATCATGGTTTGAGTATATAGAATTTTGAGGATTTTGGTATGTGGAAAGTGTTAACTTTTAACTACACTCATGTTTTCACTAAGGTATTCAAGAGAATACACGATTAAGGACTTTGAATGTTTGGAATGTGACCAACAAGACATATCTTATGATATGTAGGGATCAACGACAGTATTAAATCTCTGTTAATCGATGTCACTATATTATGGGAGTGGACTGCAGTATTATGTATAAGCCTAAAGATTAGACTAGATTATGTTGGACATAAGTTAGTATTGTTTAAGGATAGAAGATGGGATGTTATAGTAACGTAGTTTTAGAAAAAGGGACAACCTGCAGGACGGGCGACAGCCCATCGCTTCGGACAAGGCTGTAGGAATCGAACCCACAACCGAAGTGTGACTGGCCTTTATCGCCTACCACTGACCTATAGGAAGTCCCTGTTTAGTAGAAACTAGTTTTATTATATTAAGCAGTATGATATATGAAGTATAATTCCATTTTAGGAACCATATGTGATTAATCTCACTATAGATCGACTTATGTATATAATTTTTGCTAACCTTTTGAGACAGATGGAATGACCCGTCATTCTATCACATGATCTGCTAACACTTCATGAATAACAAATTCAACTTCATTTATTTAAGAGATGAAGTGGAAATTGTTAAAGGAACGAACAACAGTGAGATTGTACCAAAATAAAGTAAGTATTTATTCTAATTGAAATTCTTTAACTTTAGGGAAATGATCTTGAAAACCAAAAATGTTGTCCTAGTGATCTTATACCTGATGAATCAGATGGTACCTTATATCATCACAAATCTATGGATTTGTGATTACTGGCTTTTCCATAGCCATGTTCTCTACCACTCTCCATCAGAACATGATGGTTAGATTTCTCTTCTATATCCATATTTTCACCTATGTGGAAACCCAGTGATTAGTTTATTTGGGTAATCGTTACATTTCATACTTTAGTTTTTAAAGCCAAGTTTTGGTATTCCTTTTTACGATGTGGGTTTCTATTAAAGAAACTTTCGAATAGTAAACCATTTATAACCCCGACGAATTTCGAGGGTGAAATTCATTTTAAGGGGGGTAGAATGTAACAGCCCGAGATTTTATGAAAAATATTCTTTTTATTTCACTAATGTCTTGTGTTGTATGCTACACCAAAAGGATCTTGCACAACACGCATCCTTGACTTTCCTTGCATTACACGCAATCGCGACCTTCCTCGATAGCGTGTGTAGTACGCAATAACGAGTTTCACTAAACAGCGATATGCTATTAAAATATTATTAAAGCTAGCCGTTATGAATAGTAAAAACCACGTTTTGAAATTTTATAAATTTTATTTTTCAAAATGGACATCATTTTTGTACTTAGAATATCGAAACTAGCCTAGGGTGAAATTTTGGCATTTTTCTGAAAACCTTCATTTTTTGATGAATAGTGAAACTACTAAGTGGTAGTTAAAAAAACTGAATTTTGCATAAAACTTAATTTTACCGCTTCTGTGAATGGAATTTCGAAAATCCGAGAGACACAGTTAATAGCAAGGACTAAAATGTGGTTCAATGAGATGAAAATAATTTTTTGGTGAATAGTAACTTTTTACTTTTTTTTACCGTGGTTAATAGTAAATAGGGTAACTAAGGGTAAATATGATATTACTATTACCCTAACACATGTCCTAATTCTATTGGATAAGTTTAGTTCCACCAAAAACAAACTTAGGAATAAAAATGAACATTTAGGCCCACTTGGATTAGATTAGGACATTTATTATTAATTTATTTAAAGAAAGGTTAAAATAGTTAAAATCAATGTTTAATAAGTAAATAATTTTTAATATGGGGTTATACATAAGATAAATTCGATTGTAAATATTCATTAGAAATCTAAAAAGATTTCCTACATGATGTTATTTTATTTGTAATTTTTAGACATCAAATAATTTAATTTATTTATGACACAAAGATGATGCAGTAATTATCTTATTAATGAAATATTGACATAATTGATGTTATAAACACCAAAATAAATGTAATTTGAGAATTTTTATGAATTACACTAATTTTCTAGGTTACTATGATATATTAATGTTGATTTAATCAACTTGATTAGAACATTTAATTCTGTTATGACTTTCACAAAAATCATATATCAAATAGTGTCAAAATTGACACAAAATAGTTTTTAAATCAAATATTATATTATTAATTGTTATTTTATTCATAAAAATCTAAGGTTCGGACATATGACTTAGATAAGGATATATATATTTATAATAAACAATTTGGGGTTCGTTTGGCATGTTATAGTAAGTGTATTAACCATATAGTGAAAGAAAACAAAAAGACACGGTAAAAGTTAAATTATTTAACTTCGAGTAAAATCTAATTGATAAGGTTTAAAATAAGATCCAAACATGTCTAAATTTGATTGGTTGATGATATTACAACCCTATCTCATCTAAGATTCGAATATGAGTCATTTTTGGAGGTTTTTAAGTGGGTTTAGATTTATTATAAATTAATATTTTTAAGAATTCCTAAGGTGCCCCTCTCCTCCCCTATAAAAGGACACCTCCTCCCCCTCCTCCACACACCAATTTGAGCTCTCAAGCTCGGCCAACCCCTGCCAAAATCTCTTCTCCAATTCCATAGCAACATCCTAGAGGTTCTGGTCTTCCACAAAGACCAATTTTAGTGCCCTAAGAGGAGGTCTCAAAGAGGCACTTCAAAGAAGAGGTAATTACCGTTACCAATTCTTTCATCTTTATTTCTTCTTCCACTTCTTCTTCTTAGGTTGTTTCATTATGAAGTAATAACATCAGTATCACTCATATACTGATATGTTATTATAAGTATGAAACAACCCTATTTCACCATCTATCCATCCTATGGAAAAATAAATCACCGCGCGTGCGTACGTACGGAATACCGTCTCCACGCCGTGGTGTAATCTATTTTCCACCACCACCTTACATGGATGGGTATAATGGTGTAAATAATAACTATACATAGTTATTAAAACATCATATTGATTCTGATATATTGTATAATCCACTCCAATTCAATTCAATATTTATAGAAATGATATCATCGCTCGTGCGTACGTACGGACTACCGTCTCCACGACGCGATGAGATTCATTCTCCATGTTAACCATTTAAGAATGATTATAATGTATATATAAGAAATAATAATGAAATATATGACATTATAAAGCTACTGGATTTATGTATATATATACATATGTATGTCATCTACTTACTTCCATTTCAAGACAATAAGGAAAGGAAAACAGCGTTCATGCGTACGTACGGACTACCGTCTCCATGAACGGTGTTTTTCATTTTATTTATCTACCTATTATATATATATATATATACTGAATATATATGATATATAAATCATATTTTATATTCTGGAAGTGAGTAAATCATGATATAAGTAATAATGATGTCAAGAACAACAAGTCAAAACACCTACGATAAATGAAACGATTTTACCCAAAACGCTTCTTTAACATGGAATTTACAAAAGAACGGGTAATATAATGTCATAAGTGAACCATATATGATATCATAACAATTAATATGATTCTGTAATAAGTCAATAACATGATTTAAATCATTATACAGGAGGTTCGGACAATTACAAAGCAAGTCGGACCTAAGGTAAGGGAAATATCACAATCTCATTTTTATCCGAGATTGTTTATTCGTAAGTATTTACTGGGGTGTATTTTATCATCCAAATCCATGTTTCATCAAAATGTAATATTATTTCCATCCACCTACAATTGTTTAAATCCATTTTTACCCTTCGGTGAGTTTTTAGTAATATGTATGAAAGGAATCTTTTGTCGTACGAGGAACTTTTTGACTTTTCCGACAAAAGTACGAAGAATGTTTTTTTTAACTTAAACGGCACGAACGGATTTTTACGGTTTTATAAAGCCTTATTTTCATGAATCTTCCTCCAAAATATTTCATGACTATTTTCAATAAAATCTCTTTCTTTTAAAATTGCATGATGTTTTGTGAAAAGAAATTTATTTTGAAGAAGAAAGGATATTTTCCTCAAGAATTCAATTCAAGTGTTTTATGAAAATTATTTTCCATCTAAGATAATAATGGGTTCTGTTTCTATCCATATTTTTACATAGATTTGACTATGTTGTTATGGAATTATGTTTATGAATTCCTTTATCTTATATGAATGGTTTTATGATGTCATGTTGTTTAAGAATCTCATTTTATTACATGGGTTATGAAATGATGTATGATTTATGATTTTGTGGCACACATAAGAATGGTATCATTATGAGATGGGTGGGACCTATATCTCCCTCCAATGCATTGGGTAATGATTTTATATCTCATGAGATAGACATGGCTGGAACGGAAGGTTATTCCGGTTCAGTGATACAGGACTGAAACGAGGAGTGAACTCGGTTCAGAAAGGGACTTTGTCCACTAAGATAGTCTTGGAAATGAGTCATGACTAACAAGAAATGATTTTCCATGATTATGTGTGCATGCCAAAAAGTTTCAAGTTTCATGTTATGATTATGGGGATCTCATTTTCACTTCTATGATTTATCCCATGTTATGATATTATGAGCTCTTTTGCAGGTTAAGATTTCCAAAAGCTATGTTCTTATGTATATGATGTGATTGATATTTCTTTTGTTTACCCTTACTGAGCATTTGAGCTCACCCTTTTATGTTTTATTTTCACCAGGATATAAAGAAAGGTTTTTAGGTAAAAAAAAGGGAATATCTTTATGGGAGATATTGAAGATCTTTCCCCACGATTAGAAGATTACGTTCCGAGTTTCCAAAGACACTAAACTATTATGATCCTTGTGTGTGTGTTTTTGTTATGTACTAAGTATTCCGCAAAAGTAATGTAATGTCCATGTATGTCAGGCTTCGGGTCTTTACAGATTCTCTTCATGATATTTTCCATTAGGGCATTGGTTTTCATAATTCCTGTACATTCCACATTTAAAACATCTCATCATTATTGATGTCGTAGCAATACCATTAAACTTTACTTGGTGTTAACTGAACTTTTTCCTTTGAACATACTGGATTTGTGTCCTTATTTTCCACACCTAAAGCATCTTCTAGTTCCTTTGAAACAATCTCCCTGATGCCTCTTCCCACATGATTTACATGAGGGAAATTGAACTTTCTTTCCTCTATGATCATCATGAAACTCCATCTTTCTCTTATTATCTGAGTCGGGAAACTTACCAAAGTTGATATTATTGATCATATTATGAGATTTCTGATTAGGCATAATAATGATGTTTGGACTTCCAGATCCCGTTTCATTTGTTTTCTCATGAATAAAATCATTCCACTGTCTATCATATCCTCCATTATCGTGAATCTTCCTGTTTCCAGCCATTTTCTAAAACCCAAAAAGAATAGTGTGAGAGGCAAAAATCATGCTCGGGAAAACAACATAGTAAAGGGGGAGTATCTTCAATATCTAACATCTTAGGTTAAATTATATGATTGTTACCATAGTTCTAGGACTGTATCTTATATGTATACCTATCATTAGGGACATCCCTAGACATACCTTAGAAATATCTCTAGGGATCTCACTAATGTTTTCACATCCTAGTTTCCAAAGGTTGACTAAACCATTCCTCTGATACCAACTGTAGAGACCCTAATCTTGACGTACATGGACATTACATTACTTTAGCGGAATACTTAATAGATAACAAAAACAGACACACAAGGACTGTAATAGTTTAGTGTCTTTAGAAACTTGGAATGTAATCTTCTAATCGTGGTGAAATATCTTCAACATCTCCCATAAAGATCTTACACTTTTTGTTTCCTTAACTAAAACCTTTATTTTAATCCTGGGGAAAGATAAAACATGAAATGGGTGAGCTCAAATTCTCAGTAAGGGTAAGCATGGATAAAATAAAACACACCATATACATTTGACCTTAAAAACATGAACATAATGTTTAAACATAAAAATCTTGAGCAATTACTTAAAACATGGAATCACATAAGGCATAGATCATAATGGAACATAAATCATGATAACATATCATAGGAATAAAGCATGTAATTGTGGCATCCATTAATCACATGTAATGATTTCCATAGTAGCCAATGCATTGCTACAAAGACCATCTTAGTGGACAAAGTCCCATTCTGAATCGAGTTCACTCCTCGTTTCAGTCTCATAACACTGAACCAAATTAACTTACTGTTCTAGCCATGTCTATATCATGAGATATAAAATCATTACCCAATTCATTGGAGGGAGATATAGGTCCCAACCATCTCATAATGATACCATTATTATGTGTGCCACAAAATCATAAATCATACATCATAGTATAACCCATGTAATAAAATGGGATTCTTAAACATCATGCCATCATAACATAATCCATAAAAGTTTGATATCATTTCATAATAAGAAAATTGGAACCATTTCAATCATAGAGACATATTACTTGAAACATACACATATGAAATAATGTCATCTTAGATGGAAAATAGTTTTGGCAGAACACTTGAAATGAATTCTTGAGGAAAATATCCTTTCTTCTTTAAAATCATTTTATTTTCACAAAATTCCATGAAATTTTAAAAGAAAAGGGTTTTGTTGAAAATAATCATGCAATATTGTAGAGTAAGCTTCTTGAAAATGAGGTGTTATAAAACCGTAAAAATCCGTTCACGCCGTATAAGTTAAAAATAACATTCTCCTCGTACTTTTGTCGTAAAAGTCAAAAAGTACCTCGTAATGTAAACAAAAGAAAGATTCCTTACATACCATGTAGTAAAAGTAAAAAATTGGTAAAAATGACATTAAACATACATGAAAACACTTTTATAAAATATGGACATGGATGATAGAAATAACCCCAGTAAATACTTACGAATAAGCAATCTCGGATAAAAATGAGATTTGCAAAATTATCCCTTACCTTATGTCTGATATGCTTAGTATGTATCCGAACCTCCTGTATAATGATTTAAATAATGTCATTGACTCATTACAGAATAATATTCATTGTTATGATATCATATATGGTTTACTTATGACTTTATATTACCATTTCTTTTGTAAATTCCATGTTAAAGAGTGTTTTGGGTACAATCGTTTAATTTGTCGTCCGTGTTTTGACTTGTAATTATTCATATGATTACATAGATCATGATTACTTAATTACAGAATATAAAACATGATTTATATATAATATATATTCAGAATATACATATATATAATAGATCGATAAATGGAAAGAAATACACCGTTCATGGAGACGGTAGGTCGTACGTACGCATGAACGTGTTTTTGTTTCCTTATTGAGTTGAATGGAATTAAGTAGATGAAATACATATATACATAAATCCAGTAGATTTATAATGTCATATATTTCATTATTATTTCTTATATATAATTTATAATCATTCTTAAATGGTTAACATGGAGAATGAATCTCATCACGTCATGGAGACGGTAGTCCGTACGTACGCACGAGCGATGATATCGTTTCCATAATTATTGAATTGAATTGGAGTGGATGATACAATATAAAAAAATCAGTATGATGTTATAATAACTATGTATAGTTATACTTTACACCATTATACCCATCCATGTAAGGTGTTGGTGGAAAAACATATTACACCACGGCGTGGAGACGGTATTCCGTACGTACGCACGCGCGGTGATTTTGTTTTCTGTAGGATGGATAGAAGGTGAAATGGGGTTGTTTCATATTTATAATAACAAATAAGTATATTAGTGATACATATGTTATTACTTTACAATTAAACATCTAAATAATAAGAAGTTGAAGAAGAACGAAACTTGATAGAATCGGGAGAAGAAATTACCTCTTCTTCGATACGCCTCTTTGAAACCTCCTCTTAGGGCACTAATATTGGTCTTTAATGTATACCATAACCTCTAGGATGTTTCTAGGGAAGTGGTGAAGATAATATTTCAGGGTTTGTCTAAGCATGAAGGCTCAAATTGGAGTGATGAGGAGAGGGAGGAGGTGCCCTTTTATAAGGGAGGAGAGGGGCACCTTTGGATTTCTTAAAAATATTAATTTATAATAAATATAAACCAACATAAAAACCTCCAAAAATGATTCATATTAGAAGATTATATTATATATGGTTGTAATATCATCAACCAATCAAATTTAGACATGTTAGGTATTTATTTTAAACATTATAAACTTGATTTATCCTTATTTAGTCAATTTAATTTTATTTGTGGTAATAATATTCTAAAATTTAAATTATAACAAATAATTACTTAATTTTCGTGAATTGTCCATAATTGGATAATTGATAACAATTTCTACCATATAAATTTAAATTTATAATTTTTAAATATATTTGTGATTTTTAAACAATTTTATAATATATTATTTTTATAAAATAACAATATTGTCAATTTTGACACTATTCATTTATTTGAATTTAAATAAACTATATACAGAATATATGTTCAAAACAAAAGCTTTAATAGAATCATAAAAGATCATATGTATCTATAAAATTCGTGTATAACTTTAAATTGTTCATATAGTATTTATTTTATTATTTTTAATCCCATTTATTTTGTTTATCTTTTAATAAATAAATTACTGCAACATTTTTGTATAATTATTTAATATACTTATTTGTTTTATAAAAATTAAAAATAAAATCCTATGATGAATATAAATATATTAACTTTCATAATAATACTTTTACTCTAATTTATCATCTTGTATTCACAATATTTAAATTTTTATATTTATTAAATTATGAAGGTGACAACTTTGGCATCATTTAAAATAAAATAGTATAAGTGTCATAATAGCTTTTATAAGGATCCAAATGGTCCAATATTATACCATTGGATGACTATGGTTTTTATGTACAAGAGAATAAAATTTTGGTCAGGGTGTTGGGCATTTTATGGTTACTATTAGTTTAATAAAAACTATATTCTTGATTTTTCACTAGATAAACAATTTCTGCATCACTATTGTGTTACAATTAATGATAATTATTTAATCCATAAAAATTATAAATAAATTCATATGTTGTATATAATTTCATTAGCTTTCTGGATACTATTCATGTTCGAAGTTTCATGATGTTTATCAATAAATTAAAATTAATATACTTATAAGATTTAAGAGAGTGACATGTTGTCACTTTCTTTGGTATTAATAATAATTAAATTCTTTTGATGGTCAAAAGTCCATAAAATGAATCTAATACGACCCTTAGGTTATATGGATCTACTTTTATCCATCCAATATAATATTTTCATGTTTTAGAGTAATTTTATAATATTATATTTACCCTTAATTACCTGATTTACCTTTAACTATGGTAAGTAAAATTTACCGTAGTTACTATTCATAATTACCAAAAATAAAAAGTAGCTTATTAACATAATTTGGACCCACTGATTCCAAATATGGAATCCATTTTTCCAAATTCAATACACAAAAGTTGCAGAAATTAAATTAAAATTAATCCCGTTGTCGAATGAAAACGGGTTTTTCTTTAAAACATTGCAAAAGATTGAATTGATTTAACCTATGCATTTAATGTAAAATCAATGTTAATGACATAAATTATATTAAATGGTAAAATTATATTCAATTTGTACTTTAAAACCATTCAATTTTATAATTTAACCATATAAATTATTGCGATGAAAAAAGATGTTTTTAATTAAAATATAGCATGTTTTTACTATTCATCAAAATATGAAAGTTACCAGAATAATATGAAAATTTTATCCAAAGTAAATTTTTATTTCTTGATTCCAAAGAAGAATTTTATTTTGTCAAATTGAACTTATAAACATGTCGAAAACTAGATTTAATGTGGGTGCGCCATCAAAAGGCGCCAAAACTGCATTTTTTTAAAAATACTTATTTTACCCGAAAAATTTATTTTGTTCTTATACCATGTTCTAGAAAATGTGTAAGATGAATAATAATGTTATAAAATTCAAAATTTATTTAATACTATTCATAACGGCTAGTTCATAATAATATTATAATAATATATCGTGGGTTAGTAAAACCTGGTATTGCATACAACACACGCTATCGAGGAAGGTCGCGATTGCGTGTAATGCAAGCCAAGTCAGGGTTGCGTGTTGTGAAAGAATCCTTCGTTGTTTTGTATAATAGAATCCAACCATATTTCATTTATACATTGAATATATATATATATACTCAATATTTCATAGAATAACTATTATCAAAATTGTGTATAACACGATCCAAGAATAGTGTTGTGTATGCTGCAAGCTAATACAGTGTTGCGTATAGCGCAAGGTAATCTTGGTGTAGCATACAACACAAGACATTAATGAAATTAAAAAAATATTTTTTATATAATCTCGGGGTGTTACAAAGTATCCCTCACCACCTCCTCAATCCAATGAGGTAGGGGCAGGGTGTTACAAGTGGTATCAGTTTGTTCGGTCCTTTGGAGTTGATTCTCGGATTTCGTGTTGACATTCATTGTGGTATATTCCTTGAGTTGGGATGGTAGCAAGGCGAAGGAATGTCAGAACATGGAATGTATAGCATAAAATGATGTAGCTAACCCTTTTATGCTGATATTCAAGTTACTAGGGAGTTGGGTATATAAGTGTTTTGGAACACTTATAGGCATTGGATATCTCATTATCGTGGGTGTATCCAATGAGATGAGCATGACATGCATGGTAGAAATGACTTCCCTCAAGGATTCATATTTCATTGGTGTATAATGATTTATTATGTGATAAGAATATGTGAAATTTTAATGTGAATAAATTGGTATTTTGAAAATAGTTGGGGTTTCAAAATGGTGAAACATGGAAGATGGGAAAAAATGTCAACTGGTGGAAAGCGTGGTTGTGATAATGTTGTGAAATGTGATTTGAAATGGGATCTCGTGAAGTCTATGGAAGTGAGACTCATGGTTGTTTGATTTTTTTTTTCTTATAAAAATGGAACCGCGTATGAATCGTAGAGACCAAGTGGAGGAGGCTACTGAGAATTTGGTTGCACCTGAGCCTCAGTGAACCAGCAGCTAGTGAAAAGTATAGTGCATGATTTCCAAGATGTGGGAAGTGGAAATAGAGGGGATGAACCAAGGCATATGGATCATGCGGTTCAGTTTCAAAAGCATAATCCACCCGTCTTTAGGGGAGATTCAGAGCCAGAAAGGGCAGAAGCATGGTTGAATAGAATGAACAAGATCTTTGAGTTCTGTGGAACGCCGGTGGAGCTGAAACTGAAGTTGGCAATGTATATGTTGGAATATCTTGCCCTTCAGTGGTGGGAGTTAGTAGTCCAAGCTGGGACGGACCATGGTATGACTTGGGAAGGCATTGAGGAATTTTTTAACAAACAATTCTACCCACATATGTTTAGAATTCATCGTACGAATGATTTCATCAGTTTGAAGAAAGAGCTGATGTTATTGACGGAGTATGCAGCTAAATTTATGAACTTAGTGTGGTTTGCACCAGAGGTGGCGGGTAGCACATCGTTGAAAGAAATGATCTCTGAAGTGGGGTTTAGGCAAGAAATCCGTTCAAAGATAGCGGTTTTGTGTATAGATGATTACACGGAGATGGTGAATAGAGCCTTGGTGGCTGCGCAGGATCTGTTGGGATATCTAGGCGGAGGAAGCATGGTGGTACCAATGGGGAATAGTGGGAACTCTAACGCTGGGTTCAAGTGGAAGAGAGACACTTATTCCCAGGGAAAGACTATAGAATATAATCTAACGGCAGGATCAGTGAATCTTCCTCCGAAGTCCCAGAGCAAACTGGGATGTTTTCAGTGTGGTTCTATAGGCCACATCAAGTGGGATTGTACGGAACAACCTCGAGCATGTAATAATTGTATGCAGATGGGTCATATTCAGCGTTATTCTCATAATTCTCCAAGGTCTGGTGCGCGTGACACTCCACAGGGATCGCAGACGTTGTATGCTTCGACGGGATAGGGCTAGCAGCGTACCCCAAGAACAACAGTGTAAAGTGGGTCATGGTGATTCTCGGAATACCACGACGCCTCAGTAGAGAAATAAAGAGAAGAGTGTGGCAAGAAAACATGTGATTGGAACTGAGTAGGTTGTGCTGGATGATCGGTCGGGACCATCCACGGTGCGAGGTACTATTCTTTTAAATTCTACCTTGATGCAAGTGTTGTTTGATACGGGTGCTTCACACTCTTTTATTGTTGCACGCATGGTTGATTTGTTTGGTTTAAGGGTAGAAATGACTCCCTCGGTTTTAAAACTTCAAACTCCTCTGGGTCGAAGAGAGGGTCGATCCTTCTTGTGTAGAGAATTTTGTATCATTGTGGGTGAGGTTGAGCTAATGTGGAATTTCTCAATGCTTGAGATGGATGAGTATGATGTAATCTTGGTAATGGATTGGCTAGTGGATTTTAAGGCCCACATCGACTGTGATGCGCGGAAAGTGGCTTTTACGACACACGATGGTGTTAGACATCTCTTTAGAGGAGAGAAGCAAGAAAGGTAGGGTGCAACGGGTTTGTTGGCACCAGCAGTTGGTAAGTTATCGTATCAGTTGGTGGTGTTGTTATTAGAATCGGTAGAGGGTGTTGAGAAAAGTGTTTCTCTAGCAGTGGTGGATCAGTTCATGGATGTTTTCCTGATAGATTATCTGGGTTACCTCCCATAAGAGAAGTGGAGTTTACGATTGATCTCCTTCCAGGGAGCAGTCCTATCTCACTTCCATCTTATCGGATGTCATCAGCTAGATTGCGGGAATTGAAAATCCAGTTGGAGGAGTTAGAAAACAAAGGGTATATCCCGCCTAGCACATCTCCGTGGGCAGCGCCAGTGTTGTTTGTGAAAAAGGCGGATGGAACCTTGAGGCTATGAATTGATTATCGTAGACTTAACAAAGTTACGATAAAGAATAGATATCCAATTCCACGAATTGATGATATGTTCGACTAGTTAAGGGGAGCCCAGTAGTTCTCCATGATCGACTTGAGGTCGGGATATCATCAATTGCGGTTGAGTAAGGAGGATATTCCTAAAACAGTTTTTAGAAGCAGATATGGCCATTATGAATACATGGTTATGCCCTTTGGTCTAACGAATGCACCAGCGGTGTTTATGGCATTGGTGAATTGGATATTTTAGAGATATCTATATTTATTTAGGGTGGTGTTTGTGGATGATATTCTGGTGTATTCAAAGACAAGGGTGGAACACGAGCATCACTTAGCGACAGTGATGGTGATCTTGAGGGATCATCAGTTGTATGAGAAATTTTCATAGTGTGACTTTTGGATATAGGAAGTTCATTTTCTTGGCCATGTGATTTCTTAAAGGTGTGTTTTAGGGGATCAAGAAAAGATAGAGGCTTTTATCTTGTGGAATCCTCCAAAGAATGTGTTTGAGATACACAGTTTTCTTGGTCCAGCTGGGTATTATCGGAATTTTTTTCATGATTTCTCACGTTTGGCTTCGCCAATGATAGATTTGACAAGGAATAATGTTCCATTCTAGTGGAATGAATAGTTTCATCAGTTTTTTGAAGAGCTAAAGGGTCGTCTTACATCAGCACCAATCATGGTTTTTTCAGAACCAGGAAAAGCGTATGTGGTGTATTGCAATGCATCGGGATCAGGGTTGGGGTGCGTTCTCATGCAAGGGAATCATGTTGTTGTGTATGGATCACGACAGTTGAGAGTTCATGAGAAGAAAAACACATCTCATGATTTGGAGTTGGTAGTAGTGGTCCATGCATTGAATGTGTGGCTTCATTATCTATTCGGTGAGAAATTATCAGTATATACAGATCATAAGAGCTTCAAGAACATTTTCTCACAAAGGTATTTGAACTTGAGGCAAAGAAGATTGATGGAATATCTCCAGATATTTGATTTTGACTTAATATACACACCAGGTAAGGGAAATTTGGTGACAGATGCATCAAGTAGAAAAGCATATGCTCAGATGTTGAAACAGGCATTGGACCAATGGCAGTTGATGTCGGTTATAGCTGATATGTAGTTGGAATGTGAGGACTGAGGTGATAGAGAGGTCTTCTTTCCAGTTTCATTGGTTCTTGACTTGGTTGGCCTGGTTAGAGAGGCATAGATATCTGATTCTTAGTATGTGACCGTGGGGTCGAGACTCAATGGTGGAGAGTCCATTGAGGATTGGAAACTGAATGGAGATTCAGTTTTGTGTTTTCAAATCGTATGGTTGTACTAGTTGCTTGTCAAGAGGATCTTCTCAGGTCGTATCATCATTCTAGGTGGGTTTTTCATCCCATAATTCAAAAGATGTATAAATCATTGAAAGTGCAGTTCTGGTGGGCTGGAATGAAGAGAAGCGTCTGTGAGTTTGTTTCGAGATGGTTGACATGTCTGCAGGTCAAGGCAGAGCATCAGAGGCCAGTAGGAATGTTTTATTATTTACCAATCCCTGTTTGGTAGTGGGAGAAGATAGTGATGGATTTTGTCACAGGTCTTTCAAGAACGGTCAAGAAGCACGATACCATTTGGGTGATAGTGGATTGGCTAACGAAGTTGGCCCATTTAATCTCGATTCGTGAATCTCATACGGTGGAGGATCTATCAAAAATCTATATCCGGGAGGTGGTAAAGAGGAATGGTGTTCCAGTTTAAATTATATCAGATAGAGATCTGAGATTTACATCCTGTTTCTAGAAATCCTCACAGCATGCCCTTGGAACGCAGTTGACGATGAGTACGGCGTATCACCCTCAGACAGATGGTCAATCCGAGAGGACGATACAAACTCTGTAGGATATGTTGTGGGCTTGTGTTATGGATTTTTCTGGCTCTTGGGAGGAGCACTTCTCAGTGGTTGAGTTCTTTTTTAATAACAGTTATCCGGCATCCATACAGATGGCTCTGGTTGAAGCATTGTATGGACGGCCATGTCGTTCTCCACTATGTTGGGTGGAAAAGGGAGAGTCCTAGATGGTTGGACCGAGCCTTGTCCAGGAGACTATGGAGAAGATCCATTTGATCAGGAAGAGAATAGAGATGGCTCAGAGTCATCAAAAATCGTATTCAGATCATCATCTACGACCGTTGTCATTAGAGGTGAGTGATCATGTGTTCTTGAGGATCTCTCCTAGGTTGAGACATCATCAGTTTGGAAAGAAGTGGAAGTTATCTCTGAGGTATATACGACCTTTTGAGGTTCTTGAGCGGGTTTGTGAGGTGGCTTATCATTTGGCCTTGCCACCACGGTTTAGTGCGGTGCACAATGTGTTTCATGTGTCACAGTTGAAAAAGTATCAACCGGATCATGACCATGTGATTCGATGGAATCATGTTGAGCTAGAACCAGATGCTTCGTGGGTGCACATTCCAGTGCGGGTTGTGGATAGGAAAGAGAAACTCTTGCGTGGTAAAATCATCAGTTTAGTTCATGTTTTGTGGCAACATGATTAGATTCAAGAGGAGACGTGGGATCGGGAGAAAGAGAGGATCGAGCAGTGGCCCGAGCTCTTTCGGCAAAGGGCAGGATAACTACTTTCCTAGGCTGGAAATTCCAATGGTGGGGAGAATGTAGCACCCTAGGTTTGAGGTATGTGGCCTTTGGTTATGCATTTTTTATGTATTTGAAGTGCATGGAATGATTTGGGAAGAGGTTGGGAGAGTTTGGAATGATTTTGGATGAGTTTGGAGGCTTTAAAAGGGGTGCACGGTTTGAGCACAGTTAGTGTAAACCATGCAGATGCTCGAGGAAACCGTGCAGGGGGAGAAAGTAGGCTCCGCACAGCCTGTGAACGGTTTGCCAAACCGGGTGAGGAAACCGTGCGGGCACCTGCTCTCGAGGCAGTGGCGTGCACACGGTTAGTGCATGGTTTTTCAAACCGTGCGGGCTAATCGTGATGCCACTTAAAGTTGGGGTTTTAAAACCCAGGCTCACTCGGGATTGCCTCATTTCACTCCTCTCTTCCTCCCACTCGAGCCTCACTCAGGATTTTGGGTTCTCAGGGGCTTAGGGTGCTCTCCCACTCTTTTTTAGAAGGTTTTCAAAGGGGTTTCAAGGTAGATTCAAGGTGATTTCTTCCGGGTAAATCGCTCCTCTTGTTCCTCTGGTGTTTTCCCCTATATCTACATCCCTCTCTTTCTTGGTTTTCTAGATCTACACTAGTTGTGTGTAGATCTAGGGTTGGGGTTTCCTTGGATGTTAATATTAAGGCTTGTGGATGTTAGTGAAAGTGATCTAGGGATATGTCGGTGGTGCGTTTTCCGGATTTGAGGTGCGGTGGTTCGTGGGTCTATTTATCAAGAACCCTAAATGTAGTTGGATTGTCTCTCCACTCCACTAGGGTTTAACTAGTAGTTACATGTTACCATTAATTCTTTGTGATGGAAATTAATTGTACGATGATGTGTGATTTTGGTTGGAAATCCATTTGGGGGTTTCTGGGGAAAAAGGGGGTTTCATGGTGAAGTGTTTTTATTGTGCATTTTAAAATGGAGATTTTAAAATGGGATTGATGAGATTGATTTGGGAAAATGGTCCATGAAAAATGGATTTCAATAAAGAGGTCGTTCAATTGAAATAGGGCTTGGGTATGGAAAATTATTTTAAATAAACGGTTGATTTATTGAACGGGATTGATGTGAAATGGAATTGGTTGATTGCATGATGATGTGATCTTGTTTTGGCTTGCTTGAAATTTTGTGTGGAAGTGGGTGGGAAGTAACACTATAATGAAGTGGATGGATAGTGGATAGAAGGGCCGCCATCAAAGTATAATTGGATGGGAAGGGCCACTAATTGTGAATGGGTGAATGGGTTGGACGAAAGTTCCACTATTTTTTTTGTTTTGGTAGATGTTGTGCGCTGTTTTCAAGAAGGAATTGTTGTGCTAAAATTTGAGATATAGAATGGCTTATGTAATGTTGGTTTGTCTTTCCCTGGGTTGCTTGGTTTGGATGGGATGGCCTGGTAAGGGCACGTTTGGATTATGAAAATGGTTGCTCTTGTGTTTTATTTTATATAAAATGTTTTATATAAATTGGCTAACGGGTTTATCCTAGTGGCGTGTGTAGGGAAGTCATTGGGGGAAATCCTATTAAGTTTTAGTACTCACCCCCTGCTTTGGCACATTGGTGTATTTGCAGATGTTCTTTACCATTACATGGGAAAAGGTAAGGCATCAACCTCCTTTAGTGGTGCATTGTGATGTCTTGGTGGAACTTGGAGCATGGCGCTTGGTGTGGAGCCATGGTGGTGTCGTTCCTCGGGGTGTTCTTGTTGAGTCTTCCACATTATACTCTGGTGTTGTATTGGGTTGTGTTGGCATGTGAGATTATGGATTATCTGGTTGTTTTTGGTAATGTATGAGTTTGGTTTTGTTGACATGCATCATTTAGATGTGGTTGTTTGGTTCATTTTTTCTAAAGGTAAAATCGTTCCCCAATTGTTCTCGAAGCCCTCAGCATTTATTGCCAGCCTTTGGCGCCTTGGGAACATTACATAAGGAGAATTATCCCTCACTAAGTCCTCAATCCAATGAGGTTGGGGTGGGGTGTTGCAAGAATCCTTTATATATACAACCATTAAAGTCTATGTACGTTTTATTGATGCCCGAATGAAGAGAAAAAGGAGAACTATAAGCTTCGGTCAACAACTCTTTCTTCAAGTATGATTGAAAAGAAACATATAATATATTTCCAAATCATAAGACACATTTTACAAGAGTATTAAAATCATTAAACTTATTATTACTAATGGATTTTATATTTTCTTCAAAATATTTATCCAACTTATAAGTCATGTTAATTTATTCTGACAAAGTAAACTATACTAAAACAAGAAACAAAATATAGGATGTCCCAGTATCTAGAACTTCTTGGAAAGAATTCATCAAATCATTATCTAAAGGTTCATGTTTCGAACATAACATAGTTAAAGTAGTGTTAATTTTTCAAATCCAACCATCGTCCACCTTTTCTGAACTTCCAGGATTATAATGAATCATGAAATTATAATCTTTTATAAATTTCATTCATCTACTCTGTCTCATGATCAACTATTTCTAGATGAATATATACATAAAAAGTTATTGATCAGTATATATTTCAATATAAAATCCATTCAAATGATGCCATCATATTTTTATAGAAAAAAACAATAATTTTTAATTGTGAATCATGTTTAGGGTATTTTAACATAGGAGTTTTCAACTGACAAGAAGAATAAGAAATTACCTATGAATTATTTATCCATACACAAACAAGTTCATTCAAGAAAGCATCATTATAGATAATGAATTCTCAATTTCAGGAAGAAATATACCAAAAAAGGCATTGAACAGTATTCTTTTCAATTCCTGAAAAAGATATCATCACATTATTTGTTCTAGATGAACTTAACTCCACTTCATGTTTACTTATTCATTTGACTACCCAACTAAACAAAGTTTTCAAAAAACCTCTAGTAATAACCCACTAATCCAATAAAACTGCATATCTCAATGGTATTTTTTGTCTATGTTTATTCTGCAACATCTTCCATTTTACTGGGGTCAATAGTTATGCCATTATTTAAAACAATATTTTCTTCGAATGAATTTTTCATTAACCAAGATTCACTCTTACTAAATATTACATATAGTTTATTTTCTTTTAGGGTTTTAAAAAACAATCCCTTAGTGCCTTTTCTGTTCCTCATGGTTTTTAGAATATACCAAAATATAATTTATAAACAAAACCACAAAATGATCCAAGAACTGATTTAATACTCTATTCATAAGAGTCATAAATAAATATGGTGCATTAAATAACCGAAATTCCATAAATATAAACACATAATTTCAAGATCACATCTTAAATTAATTTTTTAGAATGACATCCTCCTTCAACATTAACTGATAGAGCCTAGAAATCATATCAATATATGGAAAACACTATTCTTGCTAGATATAATCAAACAAATAATCAATATGAGGTAAAGGATACTTTTACTTAATATTGATGTTATTAAAGGCTTTAAAATCAATGTAAAGTCTCAGGAAACAATATTTATTTTTCACAAATAAAATAGCAGCATCCCATGGTGATGTTCTAGGATGAATGAATCTTTTATATAATAACTCCAACAACTAGTTTTTCAATTCTATCTATTCTATATTATCCATTATATAAAGGGTTTGACATATAGGCTTGGAATCACACACTAAATAAATAGTAAATTCAAGTTCATGGTTAGGAACAACACTAGGAAAACAATATTGAAAAACATTAGTAAATTCATTCATAATGGGATGTCACTAATCCTAAATGTTTATTTATTTTCAAAAACATGAGATGGGAAACATTCACTGATATCTTTTATGAATTTCGTATCTTTTTGGCATGTCATCAAATGTTTTAATTAATAGAATAAAACATTATTTTCTTTGAAATCTTCTTTAGCATGATAAACAAAAATCCAATTTAGACCCAAAATTATATCAAAATCCACTATAGTAATTTCAATAATATTTTCATGAATTAAAATCCCACTAATGAAAATATAAATATTTTTATAAATATTTTTCTCTCTAATACTCTCACTTGTAGTTTTTTAAAAATGTTTTATCTCACTTTAGTGAGATTGTTTTCCAAAATTACTTGAAAATTTATCATAAATTAAAGAATCCAAAGATCTAATGTATAACAGATGTTAGAATTATTCAAATAAACTAGTAACATACCTTCATAGCTTAATTTGATATAAAAACATCAACCTCAATAATTTACAAGGGTTTGGTCACAAAGTTTTGATTTAGATCATGATGGTTTCATCCCTGGGTGGTTGACTTAGGAATAACAATGGCATAATTACCTAACTCAATACAGTGAAAAAAATTACTTATATATTTTAAATTCCTTCCTAATAATTTTCGTTGAAATAATGATCCATCTTACCAAACATACAACATCAAAAACTCTTCCCAAATTTTGCAAGGAATTCTCCAAGATATGTTTTACCACACATCACATCATATGGGAATTCATTTTTCTTTCATACAAACTTAATTGATGAAATATTTTCATTTAATTTTTATCTATAACTCTTCTTTTTATTGTCTTCATGGGAAACATGATCATAAACAAACTCCATTTATATCTTCTCATCACATCGAACAAGATTCTCATACATCATTAAATCATGAGAATCCAATCCCTTTGATATATTATCTTGCATTTAATCCAAATTAAACCCAATTTATCTTACGATCAATATCTTAGACAAGAATTTGGGATATAAATCACCAACCAAGTGATGTTCTCTTTGAATACAACCACCCAATATTCTTCCTTTTGTCCCAATTCCATGAATTTTATTTCCATCTTTTTTCAAACACCCTTAGGAAAATATTTTTGAAGTAAAATTTTATTAAATTCATCCTATTCTAAGGCATTAATATATTCACTTTCTCAAATATTTATAACCATTGACCACCACTAGTTGGATTCAGCTTCAAAATAAATAAATTCAAGAGTTTCCTTTTTGGGATCCAAGGAATCCCTAGCATCAAATATATTTTTTAATGCTTTAATCCATCTTTTAAATATCATGGCATCATATAATATTCTAAATGATGAGGTTTTTGGTTGCATAATATTTTAATTTATCATCATGTTCCACTATAGTAGATCCTATTTAACTCTTGTATGGACACCACTATTATTTATAGCATGTGTCAAACTATCTGTCACTGCAACAATCTAGGGAATTACAATTACAACCTTTTGAAGATGTTGATTTAGAAAGGTATTTTCCTATTAGTTCCTTTCCTACTAAAAGTTTCTTACTACCTCTATGGAAAACTATTTTAATTAAAAATAATTTAGAATTAGGAACCTAGAAATATTTAATTTCTATATCATTTTAACATGAATGTAATGTAAAATATTCTAAAAAAATTTATTAGTATTATTATAACCTCTTATTTTTTTCTAAATTTACCATTGATACCAAATATAAAGGCGCCAAATTAAACATTAGATAAATTTAATTTCATCTTGTAATATTAATTACTTTTACATTGAGGGTCTTTTCAGGTTTAGGGTTTTATATAATTTAGCCATAACTTGTACATAACAAAACAGTAAATTACAAAGTAAATATATTAGAATAGTATCATTTTTCAATCATCTAAAACATTTAAAATAAATCATGATCTCTTTTATGATACTCTTTATGAATTCCAACATGAATCATTTTAATACCTTACCCAACCTTAGGTCATGTTAAAAACTTAAAAAAATGGTGTGAGCATAAAAATATTAGTAAGGAATATAAAAATAAGTAAACCATTAGTCCATTTATAAACATTAAAACCCATAAAAAATTATTATAATGTAATAATTTTTAACCTTAATAAGTACTAAATACTTCTCTTTAAAGATAATTTCATTTTATGCATTTTTTAAAATCACACGATTACCTTATAAACCATAGAAATCATAGAAAATACATAAATATATCTTGGGAAATTATTATAAATATCACACTTATCAATTAAATAATAATTAAATAGACATAAATACATATCACTCTCTTATGTGGATTTTTTGTACGACCAACATCCACACCCAATACATTGGAGGGCTATCACAGACCCAAGCATAATTGGTTTATCATGAACCCACCCATCATTAGTTTATTATGGGACCACCTATCAGAAGACCAAGTACAATAACATAATTATAACACATTAAATATTTCAATTTTCATCATTTCACACATAAAATTTCATTTCCAATCATAAGAAAAAATTTCATGATATTTAAATAATCAATAAATTTTCAAGACCCATTTTCAATAACAAAATAAACGAAAATGGAAAATAGGGGTTTCATATTCTTTTTAAAAGTATGATTCTATGTAGATGAATCCAAAATCTCAAAATAGACATAAATATTTATTTATGGCCCTTTTATATCAATATAAATAATTTTCTAAAATAATATCACAAATATTGAAATGGAGTAAAGGATTAAATCTGTAAACATTTAAAGCATCTCATACCACATTGAACATTTAATTATAAGACTGGTGAAAGAATAAAATTTAACAAAATGGAAAATAAAAAGGAATATATAATATATATGGATCTATATTTCAAATTTTATGTATATATACTATATAAAATAATAACGGTTCAATTATCAAGAAATTTCTTCAATGAAAGAAGATTGAGACGAAGCCTCTCAACTTAAGTTTGACTTGGTAGGTGTATCTTTATTTTTTAGAATAATAAATATATGTTAATTATTTACATCTTCATATACTTTTTAAAGTTTTTTGTTACTTTTTCTCACTTATTCCAATTTTTTAAACAGCTACTTAAAAATTTATGCTTATGTCAGGTGTTTTGACCATATTCCATTTATGTGTCAAATAATGACTTTCTTAGGCAAAATATGGTCAAAGGGGTCATTATATAAATATATACAGAATAATAGTCAAGAAATAATTATCATATTTTTACATCAATGACACTTTAAAACCCAATCCAGAAAAATGTTTATGAAAAAGTAACCAACTTTACAATTATGGGTAGGTCGTACTTATGAATGAGTAACGTTCCAATTTCTCAATGATCATTATGGAAAGAAGGTAAGTAACATTTACCTTTACAAAATGATAATTATATCATAAATAACATGTTATTTAATTATATATAATTATATGAATAATTATTGTTATGTTAAATGAACCGCATCACATCGAGGAGGTGGTAGTCCACACTTCCACGAACGATGTTATCACTACTTTTTTGTGTAAAACTGTGTTAAAAATGATATATTATATATTCAAAAAAATAATTATGTCCTGAATATCATATATATTTTATTTGTGGAAAATATTTTTAATTAAAATCATCCTTGAAAAACTCCTTGTAATGTGTGAAATTAAAACATGACGTTGAGGAGGCGGCAGTCCAGAAGTCCACAAACAATGTTATTGTATTTAAAAAAGATGGAAATCATGAGGGTATGTGTTATATAAAAATTCCATAAGTATTCATAAAACGTAAAATTCATATATATATCATATAGAAATAATTTTTCCATCATAATTTCAAACCATGAGTGTTGTAAAATTAAAAAACAAACAATAACGTTTTGTGAGGTGGTAATTCATCGTACTTGAACAGAGACTTTATTACCCATTTGATGGATGTGAGAATAGTTTTAGGTATAACCCTTAACATAAAATGAAACCAATATATTTACCATACTGATTTTATTATATTATTATTGAATAATAATAAACGATGTTGTGGAGAATGAAATAAAACATAAATGGATGTTGACGAATGTTACCTTTTTTGAGTAACTCCTTTAGTTTTTTCACCAAAGGTATTCCTTGGTTGGATTTCTGACCTATGTGAGGACATTGTGGTCATATTATGGATGTTAGTATATTTTTTTAGTAGATTTTTTTTATCCAAATAAGATTTAATGTTTTCACAAAATGGTTTGTGGGAGTTCATTTTTATAGTGGATGGGAGTGGTATTCTTTAAAATATAAAGAGATAAGAGTTATTAAGATGTATCCCTTACATAATATGAAAACAATTATGGTATTAGTTCTATTATTAAGGAATAATGGTATAATCATTTCCATCTAATGGGTTTCTTATAAGTTTCTATGTAAATTGGACTCTTATGATTAATGTTAACTCCTAAGTAAACTCTATTTTACATTAATATATGTAGTTAATTTTAATCACATTCACTATTATTATTGGTCAAAAACTAATTTAAACTTATTATAAATTATTTTGATTTAAAATAGGGAATCCATTTCTTTAGGTTCCAAAAATAGAATTAGAATAAGTTAATTTAAAATTAATCCCACAGATCGGAGGACGAAGCATGTTTTTAAAGTAAAAGTGTTCAAATGATTATTAAGTTTTTATATATAAATTCTATATGAAATAATTTCCAATGACAAAAATTGATTTAAAGGATATATAATTCAGTTAATTATATTTTATAACAAATTAAAAACATTATTTAATAATATATTTATATTTTATGGAAATCGTGTTTTGAAATAAAATTCAGTATTATTCACTATTAATAAACATATAAAAGTTATTCGAAAAATAAAAAAAAATTCTACCCATGATTATTTTAATATTTTTATTTAAAAAGTAGTTTTTTTTCTATATAAAAATTTTAAAAGTATCAAAATTTATTTTCAAATAATTTTTTACATTAAAAGGAGGCAAAACACCTATGTTAAATATTAATATATAAAGAAAATTGTTGTTCAATATAACTCAATATTGCATGCAACACATGATTTTGGGAAAATTCATTGTTTTTTTCAGGTATGATATTGGACATAGCATCCATTTTAAGGAAAAATTACTATATAATTCAAAAATATTAAAAAATATTAAAAATAATTATTCTATCATTACTTGGGATATTACATTTGGGGTGAGGATGACTTAACATTATTCAATACTTTTCCGTATTTACAAAAATATCACTCCACCTCATTTGAAAAAAACGGTCTCTCATCACATATATTCATACATAAAAATGAAATTTCCTCAACCAAAACAAAAAAAAAATCGACGAAATATTCTTCTAAACATTATAGAGTTATTTTTATTCCAAAAATACCTAATCTAGGGTGTTAATAAGAGATCTAGTGGAGGTTCTTCTCAGAGAAGGTAATTGCCATCACAATGCTCCCTCTTTTTATTTCTCTTTTGTCTCATAGAAATTATGAATTAGAAATTAAAATATAGTAATACTATTATCTCCTATATATTGAGATATCAATATCCTGATAGAATAATATTTATGTTTCTCCTCCTACATCCAATAGGAAACAAAATTGTCGCTCGTGTGTACGTAGGACGACCACCTTGTAAAATGATATAATTTTTTTATCACTAACACGCACTGATAGGTTTAATGATTAAAATAATAAATATATATACAAATAAGTCATGATATTAATTCTGTAATATTAGAATATCATCCACTTCAATACCCATTCACCCATTAAGGGAATGATGTCGTCACTCGTGAGAATGTACGATATACCATCTCCCAAACCAATACCATTAAATTTTAATTTTCAATGTTAAAAAATGGTTTTAAATGGTATTAAATTAATAAATATGATATTGAAAACATTTACATAACTATTTAAATTATGTATATATTTCTTATACAAAATATTCAAAACTTCTATGATAAACCTTATAAGTGAAAACAAATCATTTTACACTCGAAATAATGGTAATAATGAAATATTATTATCAAAAGGTTGATAATTTATTATAATAAGATCATAGTAGATACTATAAATATAAATATAGTTTTATTATAAATCAGCAACATATTTAAAACCATTTCACATGAGTTTAAATCATGATCAACTAAATAGAAATTTGAGATAAGGGTTTTCAACTCAATTTCCATTCCATTGTAATATATTTGTGGCACACACCTATTTCATTTTATCTCATATATGTACTTACCATTTTAGGTATTTAACATGAATACTTATTTATTCTTGATTATTGATATATTAATTCATGTTTATCATTTATAAGGGTTACAATTTAAAAGTTACCAAAGTGGTAAGAATAAATTTTATAATATCACTTTCTTTAGGGATTACTTATTCTTTAATTAAAGGAATATTATCATTTTTCATAAATAAGATAAAATAAAAACATCATCCACTATAAATTTAAAGATTTTCTATATTTTCTTCCAAATATTCTTTTCTTTGGTACTTGAATCGAGTAAATTAATGATTAAAAGAAAAAACATATTTTATATCTACATTAATTTGATATATTTTCTTCCATGTCAATGTTTTTAAATATATTTTATAATTTTTTTAATTTTATTAATTATTTATTAAGTAAATTAAAAGTTACCATTGTTTTTTTTATTTTTTTAAGGAATCCTTCTATGGTTTTATAATATGGATGTCTTCAAAAAAAAGGAATATTTTTTAATGCATGTGTTGAAAACAAAATTCCCCACCTATATAACTATAAAATGAAATTTACCTTCTTATACATGATTTAAATTATTTTAAAAAACCTATTTTATGAAATATTATTTTTACATTTCATTTTCATTTCCTTTATTCTTCTAAAAGAAGTGATTTTATTTAAAAAAATATAATTTTCTGATAAACTGATGGTTCCTTACAATCTCTTGATTATTTTCTTTATTGTTAACTTATTATAGATATAATCACTTTCCTCTAATTATTTTTTATTGGATATTACATTTCTGTTACATATCCAAATTATTTTTATCATAGATACTTTTATTTCCAAAAAATTTAACAATTTTTATATATGGTGTTTAATTTGAATGTTATTTGATATATTGGGGAAATATTGATAAATATATATAGTTTTCTCAATAAGAATATTTTTTAATAAGTAATATAGATTCAGGAATTAATTTAATCATTTTATATATTAGTTATTTGTATTAAATTGGTTTATGGGTGAATCCTGTAATTATATATCCTCAAGATGCATCGATTTTCTCATGAGGTAAACCAGTAAGCATGAATTCAATGGATTTATAGTGTATACCTACCCATATATTTTACTATATTAGTGAAAATAATTGATTAAATAGATATCATGATGTATAATAAAATGATTTAAAATATTAATCATTTAAATCATTGATAATTAAGTTACTATTATCCATAAGATTATTTTCATTGAACTTATCTATTAATGCGTATTATACTCAATTTATTGATTAAATTAAATTTATTTTCAGGTATTTATATTTCCATAATGATTATATCTTATATAGTAATGAAATTCAAGTTATTAATTAAAATGCTTGTGTTTTCAATTATTTACCTTTCCATATTGATTGTTCCTCGCTGAATTCTGACGGTTTCTACTCTATGTAACCCTGGCTAGAAGTTTTATCCGATCCTTTTCTCCATTCCCCTAGATAGAAAGAATGAATCTTTAAATGAGTTTAATTATATAGAATTTTTAGATTAACTATATTGAAACTGACATTTTCAAATGTAATCTAACATTCTAGTATATATACAGTTTACAAATACTACTAAAATATTTGGTCCATAGGGGTATTGTCGCTTGTATCTTATTCCAATGAAATAAAGTAACTAATGGGTTTAGAATACTATTGTTTAAGTCATTATAATATATTTTAACTATTTCCATGATAGTATAGATTAAAGAATTATTGGAGACCAATTGGTGAAAACATTCATATTCCATGAAAATGAATTTATAAGATAAGTGAAAAATTGAAACAATTTGGAGAAGTCACTTTGGAAATATACCTCTTAAGTGAGGTTATAGAGAAAAGGGTAAGAGTCTCTAATAAGGTGATAAGGAATATTAATTTTCAAAAAAATATATAAATTAACGAAAATGTTAACCCAAAATAATATAATCAATATTAAAAACCATGGATGGTTTTGAAAAGTTTTATGGACTTTCACACGAAATGGGGTAAGAAGAAGACAAGCTAAATTTAATAGGGATTTATTAAAAATATAAATTGAGAGTGAAACCCTAAAAAATACATATATATTTATATAATAAATAAATCAAACACTAACATTTAATATATGTGATTTCTATGATTATAAAATATATTAACAAAATAAAAAAATAGTGTGATGGAGTGAGTTATGGTGTGAAGATGCGTGACCCAAAATAAACAAGGGAGGTTCAAAAGTTCCCAAGCCTCATGTCCAAATTAAATCATAACATTCACTTAATTTTCATAATTACAAAATTATATTTATTAAATACATTATTTACAACCTAATTAAAAAATATTTTATTTTTCATCAATTTTTTTTTAATTTTCATTTAATTGATATATTGATTCTATAACAACTATCAATAGCTCATTTGATTCTTGGTTCCATGTCCGATTTAGTTTGTGGATGAATATTGAAGTTTATTTCAAATGGGACTATAAATAAAAAATTAAAATTAAATTATATTAATTTAATTATTGAAATTTAAATGGTCCAAAATATCAAAATACTCTTGGATATAGGTACGATCCATTTTGTTTAAATTTTATAATTATTCGGTTAGTTCATTTAGGTGGTTTAACAACCACCATATACTATATTTATTTTTTCTAATTGAATGATTATTAATAAATTCAAGAATATAACATAAGTTATAATATAATTATTATCATAAAATTTTACCATGCTTTTATTTCTATATCGAATAATGAAGGCGGTGGAAAATATGAAGTGCACTATTCATAGTTATGATAAACTAACCATACTGTGGACATCATTTTCATTATAGAATGAAATAAAAAGATTTTGATAATGGATTGTCCATAATCACAATTAAATTAATGTTTATTTATTGTGATGGATAAGTTAGGCCATGTTTTATGGGGTTGATAAGGACACTAAATTATAAGAAATAAACATTAAAGAGATATATGAAGAGTATTGCCTCTTTGAATGCCCTATCTTGAAATACACCTAAATACACCATAGATTTTTCTAATAGTGAGACCAGAAGTATGAAATCTTGGTAAGAAGATTGGGAATATAATTGAGTAGAAATTTGAAAATCTACATGACCTCTAATATGGGAGGAGAAGGGATAGTAAATATTTTTTTAATATATTAGTGATTTGTTTAAAAATTTTAGTTCATTAATACCCATATTATTGAATCTTGTGACTATATAAAGTTATTAATGCATGTGAGTTTTGACTAATCATCAAGTACATCATCGATGACTAATTTATTCATTTTTTTAATATAATAAAAATAATCAAATTTTTGGTATTAAAATATTAACTAAAAATACAAATATTTAAAAAAAATAACCCTAAATGGTTTTTAGTGCATGTATTCCAAAAATAAAATCTATTTTATGAAAATTATTTTCAATGTTGGTGAAAATTATTTTCAAAATAATATCATTTTCAATTTTAAAATTTTAAATTTTAAATTTATGAAAAAATTTCTAACACATTGAAAAATTAATTATTTTAAAGACTCTAACCCATGCACCAGAGCTAGGGACATATTTTTATTAAATGGTAATATAAACAAGGAAGTCATATCCCAAAGGAACAAATATTTTTGTAGCATTATAAAGCCAAATACGTGTATAATTATTAAATTATAACAAGAAATAAAATACAACTATCAACTTCACATAAAAATCTAGATTACTCCTTCATGTTTTCCATAATATACTTCTTTATGTACTTGGGAAAAACAAAACATCATAAATGGGTGATCTCATATGCCTAATAAGGGTATGTAATAAAGAGTAAGAATATGTAATAAATTGGGGTGAATAAATAAAAGTGTACATGCCATTAAATCCTAAACATGAGCATAATATGGAAAGAATAAAAGGTGAATAAATAATGTCATAGAAAAAATATCCATGGATACAATACTAGTATAATAATCACATGAAGTGTTAATTACTACTTTCATAATGAGGAAATACATAATTCCAAACATCATAATCATACTGTCATGGCCTCACCCAATACACTAAACATAATGGGTAAAACCCCAGGCTAGTTTATCTCATGATCTCTACTAATCCATCGACGGTATATAGTGAACCCTACTCATCACATACAAAGTCCAAATCATTCCTCTTGTTAAAATAGATAACATAATCAACATATACATTCATATTGAAAATAACTTATGAAATGTAAATAACATTCCCCAATTAGTAGATATAAATACTAACCCTTCATAGTAATATGCTGCATAGAATCAAGACAGCACATCCATAGTAAAAATTATCATAAACCATTAAAAAAATATGGTATATGATATCATAAATTTTTAACCCCAATTAAGCATAAAAATATACAAGTGTATTAAAATATATCAATATACTCTAATAAAATCATCGAGTAATTCTTGTGAAAAATACTCTTTAACTTTCCCAATAAGAGTTGTTTTAGAAAAATATTTGTATAAAACAAAAAGTGAATAAGTATAGTTTTTTCATAAAAAATGAGTGATTTTAGAAAATTAATGGATTTTTAAAATAGATTATAGAATGAACTAAAAAATAAGTATGAATTCAAGTCATTCCCTTAAACCAGGATTGTGTATCGGGAAGAATTTAAAAAGGAAACCTTGTAAAAACAAGTATTAACCTAAAATAAAAGTTCAATGATATAGATAAATGAGTTTAAAAAACATAAACAGAATATATACTAAATACGCAAAAATAAATAATAATTACATTTTGTTAAAGATAGTTAAAGAATAACCCTAAGAAAAAATGATGGTTCAGGTAGAATCTCTTACCTTACGTTTGAATTTGTTCTTCAATTGAACTTACTTTCCTAGAAAATCAAATTAAATAACTTAATTAATTAATTCATAACCTTATCTTAATATATTTGATTCACTATAGTTTTATTATGTTCATTTATATATATATTTATAATTGATATGATTGAATTCCATTGTTTTGGAGTGTTCATTTCCTTGATATCTGAATTACATCACTTCATTATGAGTAATGGAGTTCATGTAAAATGGCCATAATTCTCTAGAATTGAAAATTTCACGTTATTAATAAATAACCAGAAGTTTAATTAGTGTTATGTATTAGTTTTTTCTATAAATTATGATGAATCATTAGATAATGTATTAATGATAACCGTTTAGATTAATTTTAGCGATTTTTCAATCACAACCAAATAGTTTTGTTCTATTATTTAAAATCACATATATACAATAGTTAAATAACCTTACATAAGATATAATATGTATTTTATAATCTGGTTCAACAATAAAAATTTCATCATTATCATCCCTCAAGGATAAAATCAAAAATTAAATTTTCTCATCTACAATGTTCATAAATCGGCCCCTCCAGAATGATGATTTTTATTTTAAGATTAGGCAGACAGAGAGAGTAAGGATATTGATGATGGATCATTCATTGAAATGATATCATTCCAGTATATAGATGATATTTATGTTATCATAATCATTGGCACATTATACTTGGGGAGATAATAATAAAAGAAAAAAAATAAATAAAAAATAAATAAAAAAGGAAGAGGACTTAGCTCTTGAATTAACCACCTTGAGAACCTCCTAAGGGGAGGGGTTTTAGTCTTTTGGAAAGACCAAGATCTCATGGAAATGTTAAGAGAGTAAGGAAGAGGATTTTTTTAGGACATTAAAAAAATTTCATGATTAGAGGATTAAAGATAAGAGGGGGTGAGGGTTTCTATTATAGTGGAGGAGAGGGGTAATATCTCATCATTCTATTCATTGATTTGTTATTTTGTTCAAGAAAACAAATAGTTTTTTTTATTCTAAATAAATATCGTAATAAATTCTTGTGAGTTCGTACCAAGGTTTCTTACATCATCCATGACATAAGGAATAGTGTATTTAGCTTATAATGTATTTATACTATAAATTATTATTCTTAAAGGCAAGTAGTTATTTCATTAAGCTGATTTACTATTTATAATGGTCATATTACTAATACTATGGTATAGTTACTATTTAATCAGTATATGTTTATGAAAATCTAGAAATACTTTTCACTTATTTTATTATTTAATAAATAAATATTTAATTGTTTTCTATTTGTGATTTTATATGATTCATACTATATAAAATTAACATTAGAAGGTAAATTTCATTGTTATAATTTTGGTTCGTTACATTCTCCCCTCCTATAGAAACCTTTTCCTTGAAATTTATAGAATTTCACCCCAAAAAAATATTTGGTTAGTTTTCTCTAATGATCTTCTTAGGCTCGCATGTTGCCTCATCAATTTAATGATTCTTCCCAAGTACCATTACCAACAGAGTTATCCAATTTCTCAACACCTGTTCTTTAGTGTCTAGAATCCGGTTAGGCTCTTCTTCATACGATAAATAAGGTTCCAATTGTAAACCTTCATAAATTATTACATGTGTTGGTTCTGGAGTGTACATTATAAAAATTGAGTTTTGGAACACATTTTTCCCTATATAAAGACTTGGTGAAATCACCAGATGATAATTTGCAGCTCCAAAACTCAAAAAAATTTCAAACTAACAACTTTTCATGGGTTTTAATTTCCATTTCTTCCCAAATCATATAACACCCTTACCTAGAGATACTTTCATGAAAAATTGGCCCCAACATGAAATTCCATAAACTACATTCAATTATCAGCATAACTCTTTTTCCTGCATTAAGATGATTTGATATGGGTTTGAATAGTAGTTACCTTTTTAGTTGTTTCCTCTGCATGCTCTGGGCCACAATATTCCTTTCACCAAATTCATCCCATCAAGTTTTTGTAGTAAATCCCTTTCCATAAAATGATTTATGTGGTGACATTTTAATACTTGAATGGAAACTATTATTGTAGGAAAAATCTATCAAAGGAAAATATTGATCCCAAGTAACTTGAAAACAAAGTGAGCATGATCTCAATATTTCATCTAAATTTTTTATCATTCTTTCTGATACCCTTCTATTTTAGAATAATAATCAGTCTTGAAATAAAGATCACTATTCGATTCTATATGCTGACTTTTCCAGAATTTTGATGTAAATTGTGGATAAAAATTAGATACAATTTAGAGAAGTGCTCTATGAAGTCTTTCAACTTCATTAACATAGATTCTTGTCAGGTCAGTGGAAAATAATCTCTTATAGAATGGAAATGTGCAAATTTGGTATGTTCATCAACAATTACCCCTATTGCATCTATCTTTCTTGGAGATTTTGGTTATCTAGTGACAAAATATGGTGTAATGTCATCCCATTTCAATGTAGGAAAAGGAATAGGTTTCATGACCCCCCTAGGATGTTTTCTTTCTTCCTTAACATATTAACAGACTAAACATATTGAAGCATAATCAGAAATTTTATGCTTCATATTGTCCTACAAGAAATTTTCCTTCAAATTTCTATTGATTTTAGTACTACTAGAATATATAAAGAAATTTGAGCTATGGGAAAAATAAAATAACTCCTTTTTAGCTCTAGGATTGAGGGAACACATATACTACTCCCAAATCTCATAATTATATCCTCAAATAGGAAGTCCCCCAAATTCCCATCATTCACAACATCAATTTTATTTTGAAAATTCTCATCATCAGACTAAGAACTATTAATCATTTTTAGTAAAGATGGTTCGACAACAATTTTAAAAAGTAGTGATGCATCCACTCCCTTGATAATTTCCATATATATACTAAATATATACACATACACATGGTCCTTGTCAATCCTTATTTTTTTCAAAACTCTATGATCCTTCTTGATCAATGAATCTACAACCATATTCATCTTTCCCATGTGGTAGTTTATTTAATAATAATAATTCATGATCTTCTAAAACCATCACCTTTGCCTCATTTTCAATTTCTTTTTTGCTAATATATACTTCATGTTCTTGTGATTTGTATATATCTCACACCTTTCTCCATTAATATTGGGTCTTCATATTTTTAGAGAAAATATTACATATGATAACTCAATATATTGATTTGGATAGTTCTATTCTTGAGTTTTTAAATACCTTAATGCATAATCAATAACTCTATCATTATGCATAAGTACACAACCAAGTACTTTATTTGATGCATAATTATATTTCATAAATCTACCATTTCTCAATTGTAGAGTCGGTATTGGATCATTAACTAACCTATTCTTTAATTCTTTTAAAATATATTCATATTATTTTGTCCATCTGAAATTAAAACCTTTACAAGTAATCTTGGTTAATGGGGTAGCTAATCAGGTGAAGTTCTTAACCAAACATCGATAATAACATGATAAAAAAAACTACATACATTACTTATGTTCATTTGTGTAGGCCATTCAGGTTCTACCGTTGTCTTTACAAGATCAATAAATATTCCATATTTGGAAACAATGTGGCCAAGAAAAGAAACTTTTTGATGCCATAATTCACACTTTCTAAACCTCCTAGATAATTCATTTGTTCTAAGAGTCTTCATAAAAATACACAAGTGATTATTATGGACTTCATGGATATTGGATTATACCAAAATATCATCAATGAATACCACAAAAAAAGTTATGAAGATATTCCTCGAATACTATATTTATTATATCCATGAAAACATAGGGTGAATTGGTCAGTCCAAAAGGCATCACTGTATACTTGTAATTCCCATACCTAGTTTGAAATTTACTCGTTTGAATATCTCACTTCATCACATACAAATAATGACATCAAGATCAAAGTATAATCATTGAAAAATATTGGCCTCCAATAAGTTAATCAAATAAATCATCAAGCCGTGGAATAATATACTTTTTCTTTATTATAATAGCATTGATCTCCCTATAGTTAATACACAGCCACATAGATCTAACTTTACCCTTAAAAATAAATAGGAGCTTCCTATAGATAAACACAAGGGTGAATAAATCCCTTACCACTCAACTCCTATTATTGTTTCATTAGATACACTAATTCCACAGTGGAAATTATATACATAGTATTTCATATAGGCCTTTCACAATTAATTAAATCAATAGAAAAATCAATTTCCCACTCTAGAGGATATTCAGATAAATCCTTTGGAAATACATCAATATATTCTTGAAAAATATGTACATCCTCAATTTCAAAATTTCTTTCCTCACCCATAGATATTATGTTCACTTCCTCTCCAAGAATTAAATTCAGTATAGAAATTATGGGATGGATCTAGATAATAATAAAATGTTGAAGTTTCTGCTCAAATGATAAGGGACTCAACATCATTCTTAAAAATTATGACTTCGTTTTTTTCAATAGATTTTTGTATAATAACCTGAAATCAATTTCATAACAAGATTTATTCCAATGTGGATCATGGGTACGATGATATCCTTAGTGACTAAAGAATGTTTATGAGTCATAAGGGGAACAAATTGAAACATCTTTATTATAATGATAATTCTTTTAGGAGTTCTGACTCATAACTCCTTTATTAAATCCACTTGAAAATGAATAATTTCCTTGGAAAACTAGGAAGATATAAAAAATGTGATAATCAAAAATAAAATAGAGAATTGGAAATTTTTTATAAAATGATGAAATTACCAACCACAACATCATTATGAACTCCAACATTTGTAGTTGTGACCACATAAGCTTTCCATTTCTCCCTTGGCCCTCTTGGGGGAATGTTTCCCTGAAACATTGGAAAATCATTTCCATAATTTCTCATATATTCTCAATTGTAGAATTGAAAAATGGTAGCTTATTTATTTCCCTTACAATTGTGGGATTGGTGGCCTTCTCCTCAGTAGTTGTAACAAACAGTCATACCCTTCGATCATGTTTTGGGTTGTTTCTTCCCACAAATGTCATATAATGGAAAATAAACTCTTCCATTATTCCCTTTTTCTGTAATTATTTTTTAAAAATGTTCTATAGACCTATAATTCTCCTGAACTCCTTTTAATTTGATAATATATATAAAAATATTCATGTCTTGATTGCACATGATACTATATCATTGTTTGATGGAAATGTTTGGGAAACATGTACCCTTTGGAGAAATTGTTTCAAACCATCAAAGAATCTATCAATATTTGTACTACGATTAAGTTTTTATTATGTATAATGAATTACCATCCTTGTAAAGTCGGATTCATACTAGTAAATTTTCTCATCCTCCTTCTACCTCAGATTCAAAAAAAATCATTCCATATCCGCTGGTTGTTCATGTGGAAAATATTTTTCTATGAAATTTTCCTTAAAATCATTCCATTCTATATTTTGAATATATTCCTCCTCCTATGTGTTTTAAATTAGTGACCACCACTGATCAGTATCTCTCAATATATGATAAACATCCATGGCAACCTTCTCTATTTGGTTACATCCCAAAGTTAGAAATATATTCACTAGGGAACATATCCATTGCTCATCTACAAATGGGTTTGTAGTCCCATTTAGTGATGGATATTGTTTTCACATAAAGATGTATAACATTGATCCTCTCTATGGTGGTTTAGTATGCTCCATATGGGTTAGCTGATTGTTTATAACATGTGCCAGTTGTCCCATTATTGTTATATGTTGGTTAGTACCAGCTACAAATCTATAACAAACATCATTATCTTTCATAGGATGGTAATTCCTACATGGGATGTGTGCATTCTTCTGTTTTTCATTCCAATCAAAAGAATCCATTTCTAAATGATTAAATAAAATAAATTAGGTAATTAATCATAATCTATAATGTCAAACTAGTAAAATAATTATCATAATTTGAAATCATACCAATTTCTAATATTATAATAATAACAATAATCTCTTGAGGGACATATCTAAAATTAAATCCTTCATATAGGTTTGTAAGGAAAATGTAAATCATCATACACATAACTCCTCGAAGTTTCAATATAGGTGCACAGTAAGGCCTATTTGTGTCTACTAGGCTACCCCGAGTCAGGGCTAGAACACCATATCAAAGTTTTCACTCCAATGTAGATCTATTCCAAAACCACATCCAATTCTAATATCAAGACAAGGATGAATTGTAACAGCCTGAGATTTTATGAAAAATATTCTTTTTTATTTTACTAATGTCTTGTGTTGTACGCTACACCAAAAGGAGCTTGCACAACAGGCATCCTTGTCTTGCCTTGCATTACACGCAATCGCGACCTTCCTCGATAGCGTGTGTAATACGCAATACCGAGTTTCACTAAACAACGATATGCTATAAAAATATTATTAAAACTAGCCGTTATGAATAGTAATAACCACTTTTTGAAATCCAGTAAATCTTATTTTTCAAAATGAACTTTATTTTTGGATTCGGAGTATCGAATTTAGCCTAAGGTGAAATTTTGAAACTTTTCGGATAACTTTCATATTCTGATGAATAGTGAAAATTACTAAATTATAATTAAAAACAACTTTTTTAATCGAAATAATTAATAGTGATAAATCATTAATTTGAGTGGTTTTAAAGTATATTTAGAATATATTTTTACAATTTAATACAATGTTGGTCATTGGATGTAATTTCACATTTAAACTAGACATAAACAAGTGTCAATCTTTTGATAGATATTGTTTCTTAAAAACACGCTATTTGTTTTAACAGCGGGATTTAATTATAAAATTAATTAATGCAACTTTTATGTTATGAATTTGGTAAAATAGACTTCATTTTTGAATTTGGAATATGAAATATAGCTTGGGATGAAATTTTGGCATTGTTCTGAAAAACATCAATTTTTGATGAATAGTGAAACTACTAAGTGGTAGGTTAAAAACTGAATTTTGCATAAAACTTAATTTTACCGCTTCTGTGAATGGAATTTCGAAAATCCGAGAGACACGGTTAATATCAAGGACTAAAATGTGGTTCAATGAGATGAAAATAATTTTTTGGTGAATAGTAACTTTTTACTATTTTTACCGCGGTTAATAGTAAATAGGGTAACTAAGGGTAAATATGATATTAATATTACCCTAACACATGTCCTAATTCTATTGGACAAGTGTAATTCGACCAAAAACAAACTTAGGAATAAAATATGACCATTTAGGCCCACTTGGATTAGATTAGGACTTTTATTATTAATTTATTTAAAGAAGGGTTAAAATAGTTAAAATCAAAGTTTAATAAGTAAATCATTTTTAATATGGGGTTATACATAAGATAAATTCGACTATAAATATTAATTAGAAAGCTAAAAAGATTTCCTACAGGATGGTATTTTATTTGTAATTTTTAGACATCAAATAATATAATTTATTTATGACACAAAGATGATGTAGTAATTATCTTATTAATGAAATATTGACATAATTGATAATATAAATACCAAAATAAATGTAATTTAAGACTTTTTATGAATTCCACTAATTTTATAGGTTACTATGATATATTAGTGTTGATTTAATCAACTTGGTTCGAACATATAATTCTGTTATGACTTTCACAAAAAATCATATATCAAATAGTGTCAAAATTGACACAAAATAGTTTTTAAATCAAATATTATATTATTAATTGTTATTTTATTCCTAAAAATCTAAGGTTCGGCCAAATGACTTAGATAAGGATATATGTATTAATAATATACAATTTGGGGTTCGTTTGGCATGTTATAGTAAGTTTATTAACCATATAGTGAAAGAAAACAAAAAGACACGGTAAAAGTTAAATTATTTAACTTAGAGTTAAATCTAATTGATAAGGTTAAAATAATACCCTAAACTTGTCTAAATCCTATTGGTTGATAGGATTTCGACCCATCCCCACTTTAGCTTCGAAATAAGACCCTTTGGAACCATTATAAACCGATTTTGACTTTAATATAAAATAATATTTTGAGATATTCCTAAGGTGCCCCTCTCCTCCCTTATAAAAGGACACCTCCTCCCCCTCCTCCTCACACCAATTTTAGCACTCAAGCTCGGCCAACCCCTGCCAAAATCTCTTCTCCACTTCCCTAGCAACATCCTAGAGGTTCTGGTCTTCCTCAAAGACCAATTTTAGTTCCTTAAGAGGAGGTCTCAAAGAGGCACTTCAAAGAAGAGGTAATTACCGTTACCAATTCTTTCATCTTTATTTCTTCTTCCACTTCTTCTTCTTAGGTTGTTTCATTATGAAGTAATAACATCAGTATCACTAATATACTGATATGTTATTATAAGTATGAAACAACCCTATTTCACCATCTATCCATCCTACGGAAAAAGAAATCACCGCGCGTGCGTACGTACGGAATACCGTCTCCACGCCGTGGTGTAATCTATTTTCCACCACCACCTTACATGGATGGGTATAATGGTGTAAAGAATAACTATACATAGTTATTACAACATCATATTGATTCTGATATATTGTATAATCCACTCCAATTCAATTCAATATTTATAGAAATGATATCATCGCTCGTGCGTACGTACGGACTACCGTCTCCACGACGCGATGAGATTCATTCTCCATGTTAACCATTTAAGAATGATTATAATGTATATATAAGAAATAATAATGAAATATATGAAATTATAAAGCTACTGGATTTATGTATATATATACATATGTATGTCATCTACTTACTTCCATTTCAAGACAATAAGGAAAGAAAAACAGCGTTCATGCGTACGTACGGACTACCGTCTCCATGAACGGTGTTTTTCATTTTATTTATCTATCTATTATATATATATATATACTGAATATATATGATATATAAATCATATTTTATATTCTGGAAGTAAGTAAATCATGATATAAGTAATAATGATGTCAAGAACAACAAGTCAAAACACCTACGATAAATGAAACGATTTTACCCAAAACGCTTCTTTAACATGGAATTTACAAAAGAACGGGTAATATAATGTCATAAGTGAACCATATATGCTATCATAACAATGAATATGATTCTGGAATAAGTCAATAACATGATTTAAATCATTATACAGGAGGTTCGGACACTTACAAAGCAAGTCGGACATAAGGTAAGGGAAATATCACAATCTCATTTTTATCCGAGATTGTTTATTCGTAAGTATTTACTGGGGTGTATTTTATCATCCACGTCCATGTTCCTTCAATATGTAATATTGTTTCCATCCACTTACAATAGTTTAAATCCAATTTTACTCTTCAGTGAGTTTTTAGTAAAGAATATGAAAGGAATCTTTTGTCGCTTTTTCATACGAGGTACTTTTTGACTTTTCCGACAAAAGTACGAGAAGAATGTTTTTTTTAACTTATACGGCACGAACGGATTTATACTGTTTTATAAAGCCTTATCTTCATGAGGCTTCCTCTAAAGGATTTCATGACTATTTTCAATAAAATCTCTTTCTTTTAAAATTGCATGTTGTTTTGTGAAAAGAAATTGATTTTGAAGAAGAAAGGATATTTTCCTCAAGAATTCAATTCAAGTGTGTTATCAAAATTATTTTCCATATAAGATAATAAAGGGTTCTGTTTCTATCCATATTTTTACATTGATTTGACTATGTTGTGATGGAATTATGTTTATGAATTCCTTTATCTTATATGAATGGTTTTATGATTTCATGTTGTTTAAGAATCCCATTTTTATTACATGGGTTATGCAATGATGTATGATTTATGATTTTGTGGCACACATAAGAAAGGATTCATTAAGAGATGGGTGGGACCTATATCTCCCTCCAATGCATTGGGTAAAGATTTTATATCTCATGAGATAGACATGGCTGGAATGGTAGGTTATACCGGTTCAGTGAAACAGGACTGAAACGAGGATTACTCGATTCAGAAAGGGACTTTGTCCACTAAGATAGTCTTGGCAATGAGTCTTGACTAACAAGAAATGATTCTCTATGATTATGTGTGTATGCCACAATGAGTAATGTTTTAAGTTATGATTTCATTTTCACTTCTATGATTTATCCCATGTTATGATATTATGAGCTCTTTTGCAGGTTAAGATTTCCAAAAGCTATGTTCTTATGTATATGATGTGATTGATATTTCTTTTGTTTACCCTTACTGAGCATTTGAGCTCACCATTTTATGTTTTCTTTTCCCCAGGATATAAAGAAAGGTTTTAGGTAAAAAAAAGGGGAAGATCTTTATGGGATATATTGAAGATCTTTCACCACGTTTAGAAGATTACGTTCCGAGTTTCCAAAGACACTAAACTATTACGATCCTTGTGTGTGTGTTTTTGTTATGTACTAAGTATTCCGCAAAAGTAATGTAATGTCCATGTACGATAAGCTTCGGGTCTCTACAGTTGGTATCAGAGGAAAGGTTTAGTCAACCTTTGGAAACTAGGATGCGAAAACGTTAGTAAGATCTCTAGAGATATTTCTAAGGTAATTCTAGGGATGCCCCTAAGGATAAGTATACGTATAGGATATAGTTCTAGAACTATGGTAACGATATTAGATTAAACCAAAGATGATAGATATTTAAGTTACTCCCCCTTTATTATGATTTTTTCCTCTCACACTATTCTTTTTTGGGTTTTAGAATATGGCTGGAAACAAGATGATTCACGATAATGGAGGATATGATGGACAATGGAATGATATTCTTCATGAGCAACCAAATGAAATGGGATTTGGAAGTCCAAACATCATTATTATGCCGAATCAGCAATCTCATAATATGATCAATAAAGTAAAATTTGGTAAGTTTCCTGACTCGACTAATAAGAGAAAGATGGCGTTTCATGATGATCATAGAGGAAAGAAAGTTCAATTTCCCCTATGTAAATCATGTGGGAAAAGGCATCAAGGAGAATGTTTCAAGGGAACTGGAAGATGCTTTGGGTGTGGAAAAGAAGGACACAAAGCAAGTAAGTGCAAAGGAAAAGGGTCGGTTAACACCATGGATGAGGATAATGTTATTGCTACGACATCAAAAATAGTTAAGTGTTTTAAATGTGGAATGTACGGGCATTATGCAAACCAATGCCCTAAGGGAAAGTCTCATGAAGATAATCAGTATGGTCGTATAGGAAGTATTTATGTTGATGATGATGAAGAGACTACAAATGATATGTGAGATGAAGGAATTGTTGAAGCTCGGTCAATGGTTTAAGAATGTAGTGGAATGATGACATGTTTATCATGTGTAATGTTGTATAATTAATCTCATGGTACTATGGAATAAAGAGACATCTAAGGATTGTTACACTGTTGTCCTTCCTTGAGTTTTGAAAGTGTATAATTAATGGTACAAGTATCCATGAAAGGTTATTCAGATATTTTTGGAATGTAGATGATATGCGCATAACGAAGGGATAAAGAGGAAATGAAATGTTTGACAGTATTCATGAGCTCATGATTGATATAAGGACTAAGTGATATCATGGTTTGAGTATATAGAATTTTGAGGATATTGGTAGGTGGAAAGTGTTAACTTTTAACTGCATTCATGTTTTCACTAAGGTATTCAAGAGAATACATGATTAAGGCCTTTGAATGTTTGGAATGTGACCAACAAGATATATCTTATGATATATGGGGATCAACGATGGTATTAAATCTCTGGTAATCATTTTCACTATGTTATGAGAATGGACTACAGTATTATGGATAAGCCTAAATATTGGAATGGATTATGTTGGACATAAGTTAGTATTGTTTAAGGATAGAAGTTTTTTCGATATTATTGATGGGATGTTATAGTAATATAGTTTTATAAAAAGGACAACCTGCAGGACGGGCGACAGCCCATCGCTTCGGACAAGGCTGTGGGAATCGAACCCACAACCGAAGTGCGACTAGCCTTTATCGCCTACCACTAGCCTACAGGAAGTCCATGTTTAGTAGAAACTAGTTTTATTATATTAAGCAGTATGATATATGAAGTATAAGTCCATTTTAGGAACCATATATGATTAATCTCACTATAGATCGATTAATGCATATAATTTTTGCTAACCTTTTGTTTGAGACAGATGGAATGACCCGTCATTCTATCACATGATCTGCTAACACTTCATGAATAACAAATTCAACTTCATTTATTTAAGAGATGAAGTGGAAATTGTTCAAGGCACGAACAACAGTGAGATTGTACCAAAATAAAGTAAGTATTTATTAAAATTCAAATTTTCAACTTTAGGGGAAATGATCTTGAAAACCAAAAATGTTGTCCTAGTGATCTTATACCTGATGAATCAGATTGTTCCTTATATCATCACAAATCTATGGATTTGTGATTACTGGCTTTTCCATAGCCATGTTCTCTACCACTCTCCATCAGAACATGATGGTTAGATTTCTCTTCCATATCCATATTTTCACCTATGTGGAAACCCAATGATTAGTTTATTTGGGTAACCGTTACGTTTCATACTTTTGTTTTTAAAGATTGGTTTTGATATTACTTTTTACGATGTGGGTTTCTATTAAAGAAACTTTCGAATAGTAAACCATTTATAACCCCGACGAATTTCGAGGGCGAAATTCATTTTAAGGGGGGTAGAATGTAACAGCCTGAGATTTTATGAAAAATATTCTTTTTTATTTTACTAATGTCTTGTGTTGTACGCTACACCAAAAGGAGCTTGCACAACAGGAATCCTTGTCTTGCCTTGCATTACACGCAATCGCGACCTTCCTCGATAGCGTGTGTAATACGCAATACCGAGTTTCACTAAACAACGATATGCTATAAAAATATTATTAAAACAAGCCGTTATGAATAGTAATAACCACTTTTTGAAATCCAGTAAATCTTATTTTTCAAAATGAACTTTATTTTTGGATTCGGAGTATCGAATTTAGCCTAAGGTGAAATTTTGAAACTTTTCGGATAACTTTCATATTCTGATGAATAGTGAAAATTACTAAATTATAATTAAAAACAACTTTTTTAATCGAAATAATTAATAGTGATAAATCATTAATTTGAGTGGTTTTAAAGTATATTTAGAATATATTTTTACAATTTAATACAATGTTGGTCATTGGATGTAATTTCACATTTAAACTAGACATAAACAAGTGTCAATCTTTTGATAGATATTGTTTCTTAAAAACACGCTATTTGTTTTAACAGCGGGATTTAATTATAAAATTAATTAATGCAACTTTTATGTTATGAATTTGGTAAAATAGACTTCATTTTTGAATTTGGAATATGAAATATAGCTTGGGATGAAATTTTGGCATTGTTCTGAAAAACATCAATTTTTGATGAATAGTGAAACTACTAAGTGGTATGTTAAAAACTGAATTTTGCATAAAACTTAATTTTACCACTTCTGTGAATGGAATTTCGAAAATCCGAGAGACACGGTTAATATCAAGGACTAAAATGTGGTTCAATGAGATGAAAATAATTTTTTGGTGAATAGTAACTTTTTACTATTTTTCCCGCGGTTAATAATAAATAGGGTAACTAAGGGTAAATATGATATTAATATTACCCTAACACATGTCCTAATTCTATTGGACAAGTGTAATTCGACCAAAAACAAACTTAGGAATAAAATATGACCATTTAGGCCCACTTGGATTAGATTAGGACTTTTATTATTAATTTATTTAAAGAAGGGTTAAAATAGTTAAAATCAAAGTTTAATAAGTAAATCATTTTTAATATGGGGTTATACATAAGATAAATTAGACTATAAATATTAATTAGAAAGCTAAAAAGATTTCCTACAGGATGGTATTTTATTTGTAATTTTTAGACATCAAATAATATAATTTATTTATGACACAAAGATGATGTAGTAATTATCTTATTAATGAAATATTGACATAATTGATAATATAAATACCAAAATAAATGTAATTTAAGACTTTTTATGAATTCCACTAATTTTCTAGGTTACTATGATATATTAGTGTTGATTTAATCAACTTGGTTCGAACATATAATTCTGTTATGACTTTCACAAAAAATCATATATCAAATAGTGTCAAAATTGACACAAAATAGTTTTTAAATCAAATATTATATTATTAATTGTTATTTTATTCCTAAAAATCTAAGGTTCGGCCAAATGACTTAGATAAGGATATATGTATTAATAATATACAATTTGGGGTTCGTTTGGCATGTTATAGTAAGTTTATTAACCATATAGTGAAAGAAAACAAAAAGACACGGTAAAAGTTAAATTATTTAACTTAGAGTTAAATCTAATTGATAAGGTTAAAATAATACCCTAAACTTGTCTAAATCCTATTGGTTGATAGGATTTCGACCCATCCCCACTTTAGCTTCGAAATAAGACCCTTTGGAACCATTATAAACCGATTTTGACTTTAATATAAAATAATATTTTGAGATATTCCTAAGGTGCCCCTCTCCTCCCTTATAAAAGGACACCTCCTCCCCCTCCTCCTCACACCAATTTTAGCACTCAAGCTCGGCCAACCCCTGCCAAAATCTCTTCTCCACTTCCCTAGAAACATCCTAGAGGTTCTGGTCTTCCTCAAAGACCAATTTTAGTTCCCTAAGAGGAGGTCTCAAAGAGGCACTTCAAAGAAGAGGTAATTACCGTTACCAATTCTTTCATCTTTATTTCTTCTTCCACTTCTTCTTCTTAGGTTGTTTCATTATGAAGTAATAACATCAGTATCACTAATATACTGATATGTTATTATAAGTATGAAACAACCCTATTTCACCATCTATCCATCCTACGGAAAAAGAAATCACCGCGCGTGCGTACGTACGGAATACCGTCTCCACGCCGTGGTGTAATCTATTTTCCACCACCACCTTACATGGATGGGTATAATGGTGTAAAGAATAACTATACATAGTTATTACAACATCATATTGATTCTGATATATTGTATAGTCCACTCCAATTCAATTCAATATTTATAGAAATGATATCATCGCTCGTGCGTACGTACGGACTACCGTCTCCACGACGCGATGAGATTCATTCTCCATGTTAACCATTTAAGAATGATTATAATGTATATATAAGAAATAATAATGAAATATATGACATTATAAAGCTACTGGATTTATGTATATATATACATATGTATGTCATCTACTTACTTCCATTTCAAGACAATAAGGAAAGAAAAACAGCGTTCATGCGTACGTACGGACTACCGTCTCCATGAACGGTGTTTTTCATTTTATTTATCTATCTATTATATATATATATATACTGAATATATATGATATATAAATCATATTTTATATTCTGGAAGTAAGTAAATCATGATATAAGTAATAATGATGTCAAGAACAACAAGTCAAAACACCTACGATAAATGAAACGATTTTACCCAAAACGCTTCTTTAACATGGAATTTACAAAAGAACGGGTAATATAATGTCATAAGTGAACCATATATGCTATCATAACAATGAATATGATTCTGGAATAAGTCAATAACATGATTTAAATCATTATACAGGAGGTTCGGACACTTACAAAGCAAGTCGGACATAAGGTAAGGGAAATATCACAATCTCATTTTTATCCGAGATTGTTTATTCGTAAGTATTTACTGGGGTGTATTTTATCATCCACGTCCATGTTCCTTCAATATGTAATATTGTTTCCATCCACTTACAATAGTTTAAATCCAATTTTACTCTTCGGTGAGTTTTTAGTAAAGAATATGAAAGGAATCTTTTGTCGCTTTTTCATACGAGGTACTTTTTGACTTTTCCGACAAAAGTACGAGAAGAATGTTTTTTTTTAACTTATACGGCACGAACGGATTTATACTGTTTTATAAAGCCTTATCTTCATGAGGCTTCCTCTAAAGGATTTCATGACTATTTTCAATAAAATCTCTTTCTTTTAAAATTGCATGTTGTTTTGTGAAAAGAAATTGATTTTGAAGAAGAAAGGATATTTTCCTCAAGAATTCAATTCAAGTGTGTTATCAAAATTATTTTCCATATAAGATAATAAAGGGTTCTGTTTCTATCCATATTTTTACATTGATTTGACTATGTTGTGATGGAATTATGTTTATGAATTCCTTTATCTTATATGAATGGTTTTATGATTTCATGTTGTTTAAGAATCCCATTTTTATTACATGGGTTATGCAATGATGTATGATTTATGATTTTGTGGCACACATAAGAAAGGATTCATTAAGAGATGGGTGGGACCTATATCTCCCTCCAATGCATTGGGTAAAGATTTTATATCTCATGAGATAGACATGGATGGAATGGTAGGTTATACCGGTTCAGTGAAACAGGACTGAAACGAGGATTACTCGATTCAGAAAGGGACTTTGTCCACTAAGATAGTCTTGGCAATGAGTCTTGACTAACAAGAAATGATTCTCTATGATTATGTGTGTATGCCACAATGAGTAATGTTTTATGTTATGATTTCATTTTCACTTCTATGATTTATCCCATGTTATGATATTATGAGCTCTTTTGCAGGTTAAGATTTCCAAAAGCTATGTTCTTATGTATATGATGTGATTGATATTTCTTTTGTTTACCCTTACTGAGCATTTGAGCTCACCCTTTTATGTTTTCTTTTCCCCAGGATATAAAGAAAGGTTTTAGGTAAAAAAAAGGGGAAGATCTTTATGGGATATATTGAATATCTTTCACCACGTTTAGAAGATTACGTTCCGAGTTTCCAAAGACACTAAACTATTACGATCCTTGTGTGTGTGTTTTTGTTATGTACTAAGTATTCCGCAAAAGTAATGTAATGTCCATGTACGATAAGCTTCGGGTCTCTACATGAATTTTCTAATAATATCCACAAAATATATACCATAAAAAAATTCAAGCATGATATTGTATTCTTATCCTCAAATTGTATCTTATGGGTTTGTTCCCAAATCTATATTTTCTAAATCTAGTTTCCAAGGATTCTACTAAACCTCCTATAATACCAAATTTAAAGTCCCTAACCCCATTTTCCCTAATCTGGCACCATATTTTGTTATATTTAAATATAAACAAGGAAGTCAAATTCTGAAGGAAGGAATAGTTTTGCTGAATATGAAAACCAGGTACATACATGATTGTTACATTACAACATTAAATTAAATACAACATATCAACTACACATAAACATCTAGATTATCCATACAAGTCATTCATAATATACTTATTTGAATCCAATGGAAAATAAAACATAACAAGAGTGTGAGACCAAACACTATGGAAGGGTATGTAATATAGTGGAAGCATAATTAATAAGGAATGGTGAACCAAAAAAGTACACATTCCATTAAAAATATAAACATGATCATAATATATAGGAATAAAACATATATAAATAATTCCATAATAAAACATAAACATGGATACTCTACTAGTAAAATAATCGCATGGACTATCAATTACTAGTTTCATAATGAGGTAATGCATATTGTTTGATATTATAATCATAACACCAATGCCTCAGCTAGGACACCATTCATAATAGGTAAAAACCTAGGTTAGTTTGTCTTATGAGACCTACCGTTGCATCAAGGGGATATACTAGGCCCACCCATCACTTAATTTTTCCAATTCATTACTCATATAAAAGAGGATAAACATAGTCAACATATACATTCATATTTAAACAAACATATGAAATGTAAAATACCTTTCCCAATTAGTTGACATAAACACTAACCATTTGATGTATTGTGGTGAATAGTATCAAGATAGAACATCCATAGTCAAAAAAATCATAAACTATTATATAAAATATGGTATATTATATGATAAATTTTTAAACCCAATTAAACATATTAATAAACATGATTTCTGAAATATATGAAATTACTCCTGTAAAATCATCATGTAATTCTTGAAAAAAAATAAACTTTTACTTTCCAAAGGAAAGTTATTTTGGAAAAATCATTGTATAAAACCAAGAGAGAACTAAGAGATTTTTTTACAATAAAATGAGTGATTTAAAGAAATAATGGTGTGTTAAAACAACTTATCGAAATAACATGAAAATATGTATGAATTCATGTCATTCTAATAAATCAGGCTTACGCATCGGGATGAATTGAAAATAGATCCTTAAAAAAACAAGTTTTACACATCAAAAAGATGCACTAATATAGATATATGAGTTTAGAACATATATAAATAATACATAATAATTACATGAAAAAATAATCATTAAATTGGGTTAAAGATAGTGAAAAAATAATCCACGGGAAAAAATGATGGTTTAAGTAGAATCTCTTACCTTATGTCTGAATGTGTCCTGCACTTGACCTTAATGTCTCGTATAATAAAACTAAATCCATTAATTAATTAATGAAGAACATTATCTTCAAATATTTGATTCATTTTTGTTTATTAAGTTCATTTATGACATTATTTATAAGTTATAATATTGAATTCTATCGTTCTAGAGTGTTTTTTTTCAAGATTTCATGATTGTTTCACTTGATTATAATTAATGGAGTTAATGTAAAATGAGCATAATTCTCTAGAATTTGAATTTCATGTTATTAATGAAAAACCGAAAATGTAAATATTGTTATTTATTATTTTTTTTATAAATTATTATTAGTCATTAGATAAAATATTAATGATAATTGTTTATCTTAATTTTATCGGTTTTTTGATCACAACAAACTATGTTTGTTCTATTATTTAATATCAAGTATATAAAATTGTTCAAAAAACTTATGTAATATACAATAACAATTTTATAATCTTCTTAAACCATAAAAATGGTATCAATACTAGCCTTGAAGTATAAATTGAAGAAAAAAAGTTTGGCGTTTACAACGGTCATAAATCAGCTCCTCCTGGATGATGATTTTATTTTTAAAATAAAAGAGAGATAGTGGTAAGATTGACAATGAATAATATATTAACATGATATAATTCCATTATATAAATGATACTAGAGTTATCATTATCATTTGATCAGAGGAAGTGAGGAGAGAACAATAAAATAAAATAAGTTGAAATTAAATTAAATGAAATAGGAAGAGGATTTACCTGTATAATTAACCTCCTTGAGAACCCCCTTAAGGGAAGAGTTTTTTGGTCATTGGGAAACAAAAAGATCTCATTGACATGAGGATAGACTAGTAAATAGGATATGGGTAGAAATATGAAATGATTCCAGGCTTATAGGAGTGAAGTTAAGAGGGGATGAGGGTGGATTATATACTGGAGGAGTGGGGTAATTTCTCATTATGTTATTCATTAAATTATTAATTTTTTCATGACAATGATTAATGGTTATTCATGTTAAAAAATATAGTATTAAGTTCATTCTAGTTCGAACAAGGCTTCTTGCATCATCCATAAGTCAATGAATAGTGTATTTTTCTTCTTATGTATTTATACTATAAATTACAGTATTTTACTATTCAATAAAAATTGAACTATTTCCAAAACAATCCCAAAAATACACCTTACCCAATATTCAACATTTATAATTTAAAAATGGATTCCATTTTAACAAATTAATTTAATAAAATTTTTAATTTAATTTTTATATAAAATCATTATTTATTGAAAAATACAGATTTAAAATTAAAAACTAATTTTAAATGAGTTTAAAAAAGTAACTAAGGTCTCATAAAATTATCCTTGAAAAATAAGACAAAACAATACTAACGTATGAATCCATTTTATGAACATTAATTTTATTTTAAATAATTGTATTAATTATAAACTTTTAATTAAATATTTATGACTTTTAAAAATACCAACACTTCAATATTATTTTTTAAAATATTCATTTACTTTTGTTATGATATAATTATTCAATAATTTCACTTATGATATGACTAAATTTTATTTATAATTTAATGGCTGAGGTTACTATTCATTAGGCTGGTTTACTAATTATAATGGTCATATTACTATTTATAATGGTCATATTACAATTTCAAAGGGAATGTTGCTATTTTATCGATATAGTTTCCTCAACATCTAAAAATACCTATTATTTATTCTATTGTTCATTTATAAAGATTGTATTGTGTTTTATATGTTGTTTTATATGATTCATACTATCTAAAATAAACATAAAAGGTAAATTTCATTGACAGAATTTTGGGTTGTTACACTTATGGTCTCATGAAATTATATTATTGTTAAAATTAAACATGATATTATTTTATAAACTCTTTTTATAAAAATAAACATTTTAATTTTTTATATTTATCATAATGATTTATATAAAACATATATATTTTACAAAATTCAAAATATTTATTCTCATTTTTTAAAGGATTATTTATTTGCATCATGGTATAAATACACTATATTTTCATTTTATAAGGCAACTAAATATTATTTTATACATACATAGAAGTATTTACTGTTATAATGGTCAGTTTACTATTTATAATGGTTAGGTTAAAATTGCAATGATCATATTACTATTCCAATGGTCAAATTTTTATTTTTTATATTGGTATCCAAACTTTTATAAATATTTCATATTCCAATCATTCAAAATTCACTTAAATTTAAAATAAAGGATATATTTTTTTTCATTTTCAAAATGAATATTTCATTACTAATATTCTATTTCATTTTAAAATTGTTGTTTTTTTGTTTGATCATTCTAGGGGACTGATCATATCCAAATTTTTATATTATAGATTTATTATTTTCTATTTTCTTCCATTGTCACACATTGAATTTTGTTGGACATATTTATTTTCTAAATGTAATTTTATAATCAAGGTAATAAAATGTAGTCGGTTTAGAAATTTTTTATGTGAGTTATATAATACTTCAATACTATACATGACTCATTTATATAATCTAAATGAAAATTCCATTGATAAAATTTTGGGTAATTACATCCCGCCCCCCAAATTTTTTGAGATCAATTTTTTTTTTCAAACACTAAGCTGAATATATATTAGGGTATTTTTCACTAATTTCTCTGTTTCCCATGTCGCCTCCTCATACTTATGGTTCTACTATTGTACATTGACTCAGTGATTGGACATTTAACATAGAACACTATCACTACAGTCCAAGTTCTTCCCAAGTTCTTCATTATAAAAGAGACCACTCCCTAACATTAATAGCTCAATATTGATTACAAGTAACAGATTTAGTATGTACTTCATCATTAGGGATATATGGAACTTTCCATATACATGACAATAGGGTTAGTGGGAGTTCTAGTTGATAGTCCATCACTTCGATCTAATTATAAATCTCAAAAGATTCGATATATCTTGGACTTACATTTCACGTATTCACATATCCATTCATAGTCTTCTTGAGAGATTTGTAGAGGAACACTTTTTCCCCAACCTAAAACTCTAGGTCTCTCTAATGGTTATCAGCATAGATTTTTTTTACTCTGAGTGATCATTATGTTTTAAATAATGTTTTTGACCCTTTATATACCATTTCTTAAACTATTTCATGTCTTAGCATCTATTTTTCACAGAAATCATCCCATCACACAGATGTTCTATATATCTTCTCATAAATGTCATCATATGATGCCATTTGGATACTTGAGTGGAAACTACTATTGTATGAGAACTCGACTAGAGGATGATGTTGGTCTTATCCTATTTTGAATTCCACCAACCATTCTCTTAACATTTCATCACATATCAAATTATATGCCTATATTGGATAAATTTTTGATGGGGATAAACCATACTAATGTTCAACTGAGTGTTTGGATAATGTTGACAACTTTTAAAAAACATATAGTGAAGACGTAGATCTTGATTAGATATAATCAATAGTGTTGTTCTGTTTAGACTCATCACATCCCAAATGTGTATCATTATATGACGATTGAGTGAGAAGTCCTTTTATAATACAATGATTTGAGCATTCATTATAAGTTTATCCACTACAAATCATATATATTTATTTCCACTTGAGGTATTTGAAAAAAAATATAATAAAATATAAGGTATTGTTTTCCCATGATGATGTATTGGGAACTTTGATATATATCCCATGATCTCTTTCTTTATATTATCCAAAAAAAGTTCTCTATGATATCTAGATACATCATTGGGATCAATCAATATATTGAGAATGTTTATCTATGTGAATTTTTCAACAAATCCTACTTGGTCCCAGTATATAATGGTACACATAGTCATGGCCCAAATCATATAACTCATTTTTCACCAATTTATATCCATGAGAGTTTCTTTTTATATATTAATTCCACCTTCATCTAAATTTACACAACATCCCTTATCTCCTCTCAAATGTATGGTTGAGAACTAATTTAAGCTGTGTAGAAAGTTAATCATTTATTAATAACATCCATGTTGACACTTTGAATTTTTTAAAAAATTAGATCCTTCTTAATTATCTTTAATGATAAGTTTTCAAGAACCATTATATTTAGAGAATTTGAACTATTATATGTCTTCCAATGATGGTAATGGAATGATAAATCATAGTCCTTGATCACCTATAACCACCTCCTCTATTGCATATTAATCTCCATCTATGTCAATATATAATTAAAGATCTTAAGCTTCCTATATTTTTCAAACTTTTCTCTATAGATAGAATGATTCTAAATATTCAATTTGATGATCAATAAATCCAAATTCAGATCATGTGTAGGATATTTCTACTCATGATCATTCAAATACATTAAGGTGTTGGCTATCACTTTATCATTCAATATCAAAATATAGAAAACCCCACTTATTTTAAGAATCACAATATACCATATAATGTTCCCCATCAGAGGGTAGTGTGAGAATTGGTGTAGTAATAAACATATTTTACAATTCCTTAAAGATATATTCACATTCATTTGGTCTAGAAAAAATAACTCCCTTCCAAGTTAGCTTGTTCAACGGGTTTGAAAATCATGATAAGTTCCTAAAAAATTTATTAATGCCCATATTATCTATGTAAAATATGGTTATCTATTATAAATGTTTGAATGGGACACCCCTTAATTTATATTTTCGAAAATACATCCACATATATCCCTTTATTGGTGATAACATGCCCCTAGAATACTAATTCCTCCATCAATAACACAAATTTACTATACATCCTATATAACATCCATTTTCTTAATGTCTACTTAAAAATATTCAAATAATACACATAATCCTCATGATCCTCTATGAATTTAGACTATATTATATTGTCACATATAAATAATACATGCCATGTTAATCCCAAAATACTATATTCATTGATTCCATGTATATTTATAGATAATTAGTGAGTCTGAAGGGAAATACTATGAATACATATTATACATACCTTGTTCAAAAGTTAGTATTCGAAATATCTTCTATACTCACCTTTAATTGGTGATATCCCAACTAGAAGACCACATTAGAGAAGTACATGGACCCATATATCTAATTGAACACATCATCAATCTGAGGAAGGGGATACTTTTTCTTTATCATGATCTAGACGAAATCACAATAGTCAATATAGAGGAATAATGACCTTTCTCTCTTCTTTATAAAGAGATCTGGTGGACCACATATTGAATAACTATTGTGTACAAAACCATTTTCCATATACTCTTATAATTTCATCTTCATTTATTCAAATATATGTCACACATTTTCTAAGTATTCATGGATATAGTTAGATATCAAATAATAAATGCATTTCACAACTCAACCTCTTATATAAGAGAAATACCATGAAACTCTTTAAGAAATACATCGGTATAGTCCCTTGTAAAGGGAGTGTCTACGTGGAATATTTTCTTCTTTTTCTCAATCATTTTAGCTTTATATTGTTGGTCATAATTTAATAATATTCATGACATAGAAGTGTATTCAAAATATGTTTAATACTCTTTCAAACACATATGCTGGAAAGGAGGATAATTCATGATATTTATATGGATTTCCATCTCCTGAAATTTGTCATTTACTTTTTATAAGGATAATCAATATATCCACTAAATAAAAAAAATTACACTAATGGAAGTATGAAAATATTTAATAGGATTTTCATTATATAAACAATGATGGGGGGGAATAAAATACTTGGAATACAATAATTTCTCCATTCACAGTTCTCATAGATAACTCAACCGCTATGTATTAATGTGGTGCTTGAATATTTTTACAAAAAATTCATGATATGAACGAATGTGTATAAAGATAATAAAATAAGACCTTTTATAATATTAAATTAATGACTATCGGTTCTATCCACACTTCATTATTAGGGTCCCCCTCAACATTAGTGATTTAATAATCCATTCCATTATCTCTAGAATATGGAGGTTGTAGTAATTGATTATCTTTGATAACCCTTGTCTCATGTAATTGGATTGTATAATATACTGGTTCTATACAATTTAAACATTGGACTAAAATATGAGTATTTATTGGGTCATTATTTTCATCCATCATATTTGTGGGCTTCTTCATCTCCCTTTAGAATTGATTAGCCTGATTACCCTCTTTTACACATTTTAAGTGCCTCTTTATTCCCTTGAGACAATTCATGGGATGATTCTTCCCACACTTTTGAAACATGTTACGTTAGTGTTTTTCTCCCCAGTATTTATCCATTGATCCTCCTAAATTAAATTCTTAAATATATTTTTTATCTCTATCCCCTCAAGACTATATATAATCAACAATCTCCATTACAACCTTAATGGTAAAATAAAAAATGTCTTCATATATATCAATTTATAAAATCACCAAATACTTTCATAGAATTATATTAAATTCACTAAATGCGTTTACACCTTACATTAAGTGTTGATCACCATGTTGGAGGTATTCCATGAATAACTGGGGAAGTTTTTCCCATGTTCATAGATAGAAACATATTTATTTTCCTTTATTCCAATATAATCCCTCTATATTTTTATATGGGGAGTTTAGGGACAGTATTTTCTAAAAAATATTTTCTTGAATCTTTCCCATTCAATTGATTTTATTTAGTCCTTCGGATTTATGTTCCCAATCCGTGTCTAGCACTAATTGACTTCTCCCTCTAAGTGATAGACACACAGTAAAAATTTGGCTTATTTTGGGCATTTAAGGATAGATAATATAATCTCAATGTAGTTAATCTATTATTATGTAATGAGGTGATGAAAATACCCATAAATAATGGGTCCTTTTCGCATAACCGACTCAACTGCAAATTGTTATTTATTATGAAAATGAGGTACTTCCACACAATTCATGTTATTATTCATAACTTCTATAAGTTGGGATAGAATTACAATAAATTTCTAATCTCCCAATCCCAAATCTCCTAGGAGTGTCAAAATATGTTTGATGTTTGAACATTGTGTTATACCCTTACAATATATTTAGTTAATACCAAAAATTTCCATTCAAAGTTATTACCTAAGTCTATATATTTTCTAGATCTACACTAACATCTATTATATAGTCATAGATTTAATTTCTTGGAAACCAATCGATCTATATGTTACCAAAATTTCATTAGGTTTTCCTGTACATAGGACTACCTATAAAAGTTTTAATGATTAATTCATTTACTAATTACCCAAAATAAAGTAACCATAATTTGATTCCCAATATACAAACACAAACCTCTTATATATTTTATTACATGTTTTATGACATAAATATTCAATAAATGTAGCCCAAGGATCGAGAAATCAAGTATATTTCAGAGAAAATAAAAATAAGACATCGACATGAAACTAAAATAATACTTATTTATTTTAATATACTTAATGTTATCCTATATCCCATTCAGATTATAAAACTACTTATTATATCTTTTGGAATAAATAAACTAAAGGGGTGATCAATAAAGCCATGTAGGGGAATGAGAATGATAACAAAGCATAACATATGAGTTAAATGGAAAATATGATTACATAAAAGGAAAGGGAAATCTGTAATTTTATCACATATAGTTTGGAAACATAATATAAAGGAGTCATAGGATTTTGAAAATAATATAATACCTACCATTAGTATAATTCAAGTATCACATCAAGAAAACATAACATGGGGGACAGAGTCCCATTGTGGATTAGGTGTTCTACCTAATCTCATACATATCATATCAAGATAAATAAACCTTCCCAATGAATTTTAATTCTATATTTCTTTATCAGTCCTTACATGAAAATAGGTGTGTGTTCCACAAAGGGAAATCATGCATAAGTTATAAACATAAGAATTATACATTGGAAGAAATCGGTTATGTAATCTTGTCTCATAGCATAACCAGATAGAATTTATTAATGGTTTTCATGAAAGAGGGGATTAAATAATTATTGAATGTTAGTTGGTGAAAAATTGGAATAGTCTATGACGAACTACATCCATTCGAGGTAATACATGAAAAATACTAGATATGTTACTTTAGAAATGTACATCTTATGCGGTGTAGGAAGAAGGGTAAAGAATCCTTGAATAGGGGAAAGAGAATATTAATTTCTATAAAAAAAATTACATAAAATGGTTTTAAATAATAAAATCAACAATTTTAGAAATCATTAATGGTCTTAAAACATATTATAGAGTTTTACTATAAATGGGGTAATAAAAAAATAATTTCCCTTAAATTAGGCTTTCTTTATTACTGAAATTGAGAAGGAACCCCTAAAAAATAAATCTCCCCAAAACATAAATGTAATAATAACTAGAAACATATGTGAGTGTTATATATTTATAATATTAAATTAAAAAATGAGAATAATGTAGTTATAAGGTCAGTTATATATTGAAAATTCATGACCAAAATAATGGAGGGTGGATAAAAAATTCACTTCTTTCAGGTTTGATTATATATGAACTTTCACTAAATGTCCTAAATAACCAAATTAGATTTATTAAATAAATAAATCAGAACCAAATTAAAATATAATCTATTTGTTTGGAGTTTTTAAGTTTGTTTAGAGTCATTTAATTAAGATATTGTTTCTATAATCACTATTTCGAGGTCGTTCGTTAAATAGTTTCCAGGATGCTTTAATTTTGTGGATAAATATTAATTTTCTTTTGAAATTGGAAAAAACTCAATATGTGAAATAAGATGATATTAATGTACATAAAGTAGTTTAAATGGTCCCATATATTCATATGTGATCTAAAAAAGGGATAGTCCACTTAGTATATATGTTATTTTTATAGAGTTATTTCATTTAGGTGGTTTTACAATACATCAGGGACTGCATTAATTTTGTTCTACTATATGGTTATTGATAAATCCAGGAACATAAAATAATATATAATATATTAATTATCTCCATATTTATCCATTATATTAATTCTATAACCCAGTATGAAGGTCGTGTAGTAAAAAAAAGTATGGTGTTCTTGGAGGTAGTGAACCAAACATATCGTAAACAAAGTATGTTGTTATCTAGGTCCTCAGCAACCAAATACTTGATTTGATATTATCCTATTTTTTCCCTTTTCAATGAAACTGAAAATTAGTCTATTGATGGATCATAATGAACCCAAATATGCATGTTGAATAGATGAAATTCCATTGAGCCACTAATTATCCCATTGTACATATATTTTTTCTTGAATAAGATCACTCTAAATCAACAAATCATTTTTTGATGGTGCAACGGTTGATCTTCTATTTCTAATATCCAATATATTTCCAAAATACATTAATTTTTTGTCACTAATTCAAACATTTAATGATTTTATTTACGCTATCTTATTCTGCAATGATCTAGTTGATTTTTAATTCCTATTATTTAGGAAATTTTTCGTTTCAAACATTATTTAGGGGGACATATGTCCCATTATCGTAAATTAAATAGCAATTTCTCAATGCTTTGCAAGTGGCCTTTCATTTATGTCCCCAAAATTCATGTGGGGGTTAATTACACACAAATATAAAACTGTCAAATGGTCCCCTAGTATACAATCATGATTTTATTAAGAGTTTTCATTCATTAGGTATTTTATATATATGAAATCATTCTCATTCCAAAAACATAATGTTTGTTATATCTAAAAAATTCTCCATTTTCTAGAACTATATATTTCTTTTTTTTCTATTATGCAAGGATATATATTAATTCCTTGATCTTTTATCTTTAGCTATATTTAAAATATTAGTTGGTATATATTATTTTTATACCTTTTAATTAAGGAATTTTAGTGATGTTGAACTCAAAAAAATTATAATCCAATATGTCACATACATTTAGTGATCCAAGATAAATATTTTATAAATTTGTGAGTCTATTAAGACTTTTCTCTTAATACTCAGTTTTTTAGGTATGGAATCATATCAATCAAAATAATAGTGAATTGTTGATAGTTTATTAGACAAAACATTTTCCATATCCAGCATATGGATAATCTTTACTCTATTCATCCAGTAAACTAATGCTATTAGGGTGTCCCAACCAGTATATCCCAAAAAACACCAAAATAGGATAATGTAGCTCAATACAACTTAACTATCTATGGAATAACCTACCCAGGTTTGTTCTATTGTCACCCATAAACTTCATTCCATATGCATGATAATACATGGTCACCTAGGTACTAAATGAACAACCCAATTAGATGATAAAGTCATTGAAAATTGTCAATTTGGAAGAAAACTCATACTAAGAATTTAATGGGATTTCATTTAAAATTCTAAAAAAATAAATATAAATCAAAATTATATTAAATTCATTACTATTTTATCTTATGAAATATTTATCTTCTCATGCTTTATTCAATTTTTGTTATGTTTCTTTTTAATTATTTAGCTTTTAAAATCCCTATTTCAATCACCAAATTAATGTGTAACATTTTACACCACCCACAACATATATTACTCACCCAAAAATAAAATCCAATTCATAATCATCCACATCTGAATGAAAAAATTTCATAAGATACAAAAACATTTCATTTAATTTCATTTATCTATATAACATTTTTGATAATCATGTGAGTAAGCCTGGATCAGATGATATCCAATCTCATTCACCTTTACAGAGAATGAAAAATACTCTAGGGTGATAGCAAATCTGACCCCAAGTCTCTCTCCCTGTGGATAATTTAATCAAGAAATAATTCAATAAATGATATATCTAACAGAAAATATGCATAAACTGTGATAAAAAACTAAATTAAATATAATATCATTAATTACAATATACGATCAAAATAGATGAAAACTAAATTTTATTGAGTCGTACCAATCATGTAATGCAAGGCTAAATCACCTATAATATATTTTTTGTATAAATTTAACCATACAGATTATTTATATATTATATTGAATTTAATAAAAAAAGTATATAGCCCATGTTAAATTTCAATAAATGATCAATTAAAATATTTATACATGAGATAAAAGATTTAAAATTAATATTTTATATGAACTTTAATATGATATTCTAGGAATTATAGACATTCTTATAAGTCAAATTATATAAAAAAATATTTTCACAATATTGTATTATTTAGACCATTAATAATATCAAATATTAAAACTATTTTTGAGGCTTTATAAATAGTATTTCATATAAGACCCATAACTATTTGAACAATTTAAATTTAAAATTAATTATAAACATTTCATAAATATAATGGAGAACTCCTTTATATTTTTCCTGGTTTACATAATTTATTAAAATTTTAAAAATTACTCAATATGATTTAAAAATAAAAAATTATTATTTCTATATCTAAAGGAATTCCATATAGTATGGTAAAATGAAATTTAATGTCAAAATTTAATATTTAAGAATATAATTGTTTTTGAATCATTTCTATAATTAATTATAAACCATTTAAAAATAATTATTTTATAAAACATTAATAGATAAAATTATTCCAAAAAATACATTTTAGTGTTTTTTATAAACATATTATAAACCATATATGTTATTTAATTTCATAAATAAATTAATTAACTTTTTACTATCTACCCTTATGATGAATCTATATTCTATAGAAGGGTATACTCTAATTGCACGTATGCAAAAAAATATGTAATAATAATCACCACATAACCCTTATATAGACATTGTGTGTAAAGGTATGAGATAAGGACCCTTACACACTGAATATAAATCTATTAGGGTACCATGGATTTAACTATATGTGAAACAACACACATAAAGGTATGTCATGGATAACCTTTACATGGGCAGTTTATGTAAAGGAAATTTTGAGACTACATTTAGACTTAACTGTTTTCATAAAGGTATAATACACATACTATAGCTTTATCTACCTATTTACCATCAAACTATGTTTTTTTGAAAGACCATGAGGACTCTAAAACCATGGAGTCATCCATGTTACTTAAAGAACACCAGTAATAAAGCACCCTGGTGAGTTCTATGTCATCATGACAGTAATTTATTCTAAACAAATGGACTAAAAACAATTTATCCTTGAAGTAATTTTATCTAATACCACTTATGGGTATCATCTAACCACCACATATTCGTTGATAGTAAACGTGAACCCAAACATGGAAAACACATGTCTATATGGATTCAAATGTGAAAATATAATTATCGAAAAGTCATAAAATGGTGTGCTTTAAACACACAAATATAAGTAGCTTCCATTTTTTTATGAAGAACTATTAATAATTACCACTATGAGTATGAAATATTTTCCTCCTACATTTGATAGGGGAATCTTGACTGTTGGATCCATGAACATTTTGTGAGGACTTTCCAAAAATAAAAGGGTTTTATCACCATCACTATTTGAAAAATTGTGTTTTAGTAAGATTTGTTTTTTGTCCCTAGATTAATATTATCTCACACCCAATGGGTGAGGATAAAATCACCATATATAAAAATCAAAGAAATTGTTCATTAAATAATGAGTGTTGTAAAAATATAATGTCTTAGATTCCATCACATGGCATCTATGTATTTCATAATGTTTGGTTTAATTTTTTGAATACCTAAATGAATGTTATATTACATAAACTAACCAACTATTTATTTTAAAATGGATGGAATCATGAAGGTGCGATATATATTGACATATGTACCATAGAGGGGGAAAATGATGATTTTGAGGCTATCGACCATGACATTTATATGCATCACTACAACATGGTTCTACCTATTTACTGAATACCCAATGGCTTTCATTGTAAAAATAAATGTAAAATTAATTAAAAAAATTTAACTGCCTGATAATTTATTTTATTTGTATTTTAATGATTGGATACACCTATATATGTTTTGAATAAACTTATGATTTAGTTTGAGAGTTACACTATTAATATATAATATTTTGGTGTTTTTATTATTTGAAATGATAAATATGTACCATAATTCCAATTATAAATTGGAAAATTACTATATTATATACACTATGATATGAAACATTAATCATAAGATACATAATTTATTTTAGAGAATATGTAAGAAGGAATTTTCATCTCTCACTGAGATATATCATATCTATATGATCCAATGTATTAAAAAATATGATTTTCCAAATGATATATAAAATCTTGTTATTTATATGTAGTATTCCAAAGATGATAGATAAGATTTTATAGAGATGAATTTTGAAAGGTATCAGATCATACATAAGAATATTTTGAGAATATGTAGGATTCAATTTATACAGAAGATTGTGTTGAATGCACATAACATTAATCAGTTTTAATAGTTCGGTATTTTTTTAGAACAAAAAATGTAATTCTTTAGTTTATATATAATTTTGTAATTAATTATAAAGAAGTTATGATGTAATTAAATGATTATAAATAATGATAATATGTGGTATTATACATAATATAGGTTGGTATATTTTCGATAAGAAAATTATTTAACAATGAGATCCTTCATGCAATAACAGATTCTACAAGCTATCCTTCACACATGGAAATTAGAAACAATACATTTTATGGAATTGAAGTGAATAAGGATATATAGGTAGGTATTTTCATTTAATTTAATGAATCTATTGATTTAATAATCACCTGAAAACTCTACAATTTCAAATCAAGTTATTTAAAATCATTAGTAAAGATCAATGTATAGAGCATTTATTAAGAGGTATTATTTGACCCATTTTAGTGATAATATCACATTAAAATTTTATAAGGAATTTTTAAATTCAAATACTAGATACAATTTTCATTAAATTATGATAATTTTAAAAATATGATATAGAATATAAGTTTTAATAGGTGAGACTATGACATTGTTCTATTGTTTTGAAAGAAAATAATAGTGTCATGATGAAGAAGAGAAAATTAGTTATTACAAGACTGTTGATATGATATATATATTAATTTCACATGACATAAAATCCACTAAATATAGTATCAAGAATTTATTCTTAAGATCTCAAAATATGAAATAGAAGACCTATCTATTAGAGTTGATGTATCCTATAGAATATCAAAGATCTTTTCATTTCTATAGCAAGACATTTTGTAAAATTATGGGGTCCCAATATAAATAACTATTATGGGATATATTCATGTTTTAAAGTGTTATAAATCCTTTAATCATGTAATAACTTTAACTTATTAGTGATACCTATGTGTCTTGGACATAACATGAACATAGAGTGGACTTAGATACCGATACTAGGATCATACTTTGTAAGAATCCAATGTTTTGTTACATTTAAATTAATATTATTTATAAGTTGGTGGGGATGAGGTTTATATAATGAGTCATTTTTTAACATAATAAGTTATATATTATTATTTCAAGAAACTTATTATTGTCTAGTCATAGTGATTTAACCCCCTTTTAATTGTCAACCAATTAGTTACTTGAGATATTCACTCTATTCAATTATTTTTATGATTTTTATCTTCCAGTCTATGAAATATTATCCTTTTTTTAAATAATACACTTAGAAATACAAGATTATATCTTCGATCAGTCATTTTTTACCTCAATGTTTTATTAATTATTATATTACTTGTGATGCCATTATTAAAGATATTCTTTTTTCATGGGTTTGTTTGATTTATACGATTGATAAATGTTTTCATTTGGTGTGGACTATATGATTGTCGTCTTTTTAATATTTTATGTATGGGGTTATAGTTATATTTCCCTGTAATGAATTTGGTAAAGTGATATATCTCATGAGATTATTAATGGTATGAATCAACATGATGTAATATTTTTTCATATTCTATGAAATATTCCAAATACATAATTGCTATACATAGAGATAATTAAATATTTTATCACATTATATATGTAGATTTTTCTTCAATATAATGATGTTTCATTACTTGTTAAAAATTTTATCTAAATTTAAAATGATTTTAATATCCGTATAATGACGAACTTATGCCAATGATATGATGTTGATGATTATAATATCTCATGTTCTTATATTCATTCACATATCATGTTATTTCATATTATTTTTCGACATAATTTAATTTTATCTCACCCTTTCTTTTTGGTATTTCCACAGGTGATTACATATACTAAGTGGAATATTGAATTATTTTTAAAAACTTTGTATAAATATTTAAATAATGTCTAAACATTCATAGTTATTCATGTTGTATGAACCTAATTTTCAAAATAAAATCAACCTTTAAATTATGAAATGTAATATTATAGTGTTCATATCATAAAAATGATGTGATAAAAACGTATCAAAGGATTGGGTTTCTATATTCCCCATAGAATTTTATAAAATATATTATTATCAAACTACATGTGTATATTGATACTTGAATTTATCAAAATATTTCATTCCCCAATATTCCAAAATAAAAATCTGATGTCTTATTATAAAAATGTAGTTCTTCAATTGACTGTAACTTATATATCATTGGGATTTATGTTTATCCATTATATTATTTAGGATTATTCAAATTTATTCACTTTTTGTTTCTTGATTCTAGTTTTATTCTTTAATTTACCTTAATAAAAGTTACACATCTTATAAAATGAACACATAATGGATTTAATATATTATAATACATATAACATAACATTTTAATATCATTTGGAATATAGTTAAATATTAATGACATTATTTACAAATCATTTCTTGAATGGTATAATTGGAAAACCTAAAAGACTTTATAAGACACATCATCGATCTCATCAAGATGAGAAAGCTGTAATTCATCATTTTACCTATATCAGGACTTTTATGTGTATACATATATGTGAATTTATTAATTTTATCTACTATGAATGTAATGATCAACAAATTCATGGTTACAAAATTCATTTCCATGCCCACCCAAAGCATATTTTACTTCATTATCATACACATTATATACTTTACATTGCATACCATAAATTTTATAACAGAATCTCAGGAATTATATAAATTACCCTCAAACAAATACTTAGATTGGTTTATATATTATATGAATCTAATCCTAGATTCTTTATGGAATAATTATAATTAATAAAAAAATCAATTACTGAAACTTATAAGAAAAAATGTCTAATACATAATATTTTTACCTCAAAATATTCTCAAAATATGTTTGAATATATCATTGATAGATTATATGATTTTTCTTTGCAAGGTATTTTGTTTAGAACTATATTTTATTATTTGATTTTATATTCATCATTAAATCGAATATAATATTTATTTGATTCAACTATACTTAAACTCTTTATTAATTATCGTATACAATAATATTTTTTTTATAAACATGATAAAAAAGATCATTATCTCTTAAATCAACACTGATTTTTTTTTGAACCACCAAAAATATATAATTAATTTTCTAATATGAGAATCTCTCCATGATAAAATATGAGTATGTGATCTCTTATAAATGGTGTAGGTGTCAAACATTATCAATATTAATAATTTCCACACAAATCTAGTATTATATATTATCTTCATCTTTTCCCCCACAAGGATACAAATTTTTTAGTCAAAAAATTTGTCAAATACGAAAGAAGTAAAAAAACCTTACACAAAAAAATTATTATATCAAAATTTAATGATTTTTTATATTCTTTTATTATTTCCAATTTCTCTACCAATGTCCTGACATAAAAAATTTAAAGATAACATACTAATATTTAATACACTCCCTCTTAATCTTTGGTTTCATTAAAGTTCTTTATAAATTTTCCATTGGTGTATTATCTATCATTCAAATTTTTTCTTCGGCATTTATCTTTATCACTATAAAAAGTAAAAATGATCAATTTAATTCTCTTATCATCATATAAATCCTAATCATAAAAATATTTTAGTGAATTATATTTACATTTCATTTTATAGTTCATAACAAAATTGGAGTAACTAAGTGATGTGGATGAGATAATGTGATATATTAAATGGTTGTTATTCGATATATAATTCTTGTTATAATATATTTTCTTTCATAATTCTATAAATGCATAAATTTTAATAATTTATTATAGGTTCATTCATTATATCTATTAATTATCATAAAATACCCTATATTATTGTGTATTATCCACACAAACACAAAATAATTAAACATATTACACCTTTCTAGTCACATGTATGCTTTATCATGAGCTTGGTTTATCCATGCAGACATTCTAGAGGTTTATTAGAGTTATAGGTTAGAAACATGTATTTATGGAGGAAATAGGATAGGAACATGGTTTGAGACCAATGTTTGTACTAACTGTATCGTTACCATGTAGTGTGTAACTATGATTATATAGAGGAGGTTTTTAAAGATTGATCGTGGTTAGTCAAACTGTGTAGCTCACCAAGGAGACTATGTGGTTGTTTGGGTGGTTTTCCATGGGTCTCGCATTTCTTGAGAAAATTTTTCCCAAGGAGTGTGGCTCATATCTAAGATACTATACACCTTACTTTTCAAAGGATAGTTTTTATTCACAGTTGTCTTTTGGTTTTCCTAATAGTGTATCCTTACCATACACTCTGATCTGAAACTCAAAAAAAATTACCATGTTTCCATTTATTTTTTATTTATAATCATTCTCTAATGTTTATTTGGCTCAAACTAAATCTTCACCAATTCTCTTAAGACCTCTCCCCCTTATATTGTTGATATAATTCCTTTGTTCTTGATGGATCTCTTTTAGGTGTGTTCTGTTTTTATCTACTTTATCTATTCTTCTTGGATCCTCACTATATCTTGTCTCTCATTATCTTATTGGAACCCAAATGGAATGTGGATTCGTGGTATAATGGGTTTGATAATGGTTTTGTGATGTTTCTTATTCATCTAGTATCATGAATACCTAATCTACTTGTTCATAATTATATTTTTTTAAGGCAAATAGTTATCGTCCATTCTTAAGGTAGTTGCCTCTATAAAATGTATTAATTCATGAATTTCTCACTTTTCTTGTAAAATTAATTTGGTTTGTGTTATGAAAATCATGTATTTGATATGACGGTTTGTTTTCGTCATGAAATATTTTTTCAATGTTTTTTTCTTTAAAATTAGTTTTTTCACTCTTGGTGTGCAGTGAAATGTCTAAATGGTGAATTTGAATATAAAATGTATTTTAAATCATGGAAGTGGTTATTATTTATGGTGAAAATTTTTAGCAAATAGTTATCATCATTTTCAATATGTTTGGAAAATCATATTTTATTTGAATCCTCGGGATCATCAGGAAACGAACTTGTCACTTTAATGTATGTAATTCATATAAATATTTGATATCAAAAGTCTATGATAGGACACAATATCTGTTGAAATCATGTGTTGCTCTACTTATATTTATATTTGTATGTATTAGTATGTTTTCTCAATTCTAGAGCCCAAATCCTGTGATTTTAAATTCATACATGGTTTTACATATGGTATATTTTATAATGGGTTTCTTACTTTCTTATCATATTGTGTATCCATGGTTGGTTTTTCATATGCACTCATTATTTCTTACAAGTAAATTTCATTTTCTCGTTTAATGTGAATACAAAAGGATTTAATAAAAAGACATGTAAGGATTATAAAATTATTTATCTTTCAAAACATATTTATGAAAATGATTTTATTTTAAAAATAGAAATAAAATATATCATTATATTAGACTTTTTATAGATTATTTAATGAAATAAAATTGGTCTTTGGGATCATAACCAATATTTTACTTTAGGAATTTTTACTTGTGGTTTTGTAGGATTCAGGTAAAGTGATGGGTTTTATATAGTTCACAGGCTTCCATTGATTTTCGTTGCTTTTATAGTGGGATTTCTTGGTGGTGAAAGACAAACTAATGAAGTTTCACCTTATTGATTTTCTTCATTTACTTTCAGGTTTAACCATTTGGATTAATGTTGTATGTTTCATGTAAATGTATTATTCTTCAACATATAACTCTACTTCTTTTAAGTTATACATTGGACATGTGTTTATTTTTTTGTATCTATCTTGTGGTGGACCTACTCAAAGGATATGTCTTGTTGACCAGAGTTATGAACATTATAATTTGGCTAGAATGTGTGGGACGGTTATGGGAAGGCTCACTTTTGTGACTGAACTCGATTTACTATGGGGGCTAGGGTATTTCTCAAAGATTGAGACATTGTGTCGTAGGTTATTTGACTTAACTATATTTGGAAATTATTTAATGGACATGTTCTGGTTTAAGGTTCTTTATTTCGTTTATAAAATCTACGATTGATATGAATTATTATTGTTTCAATTCATTAATATGGATTATGATGTGGGTCTTTGGATTTTAGAATTTTTTTTATTTGGTGATTGGTTGTTTTATTTTATTATTATAAAATGATTCTTATAATATATCCTTTAATATTTGGGTGAGGAAATAGGGATAAAATTTACATAGGATAAACTTATCTTGGATCCTTATTTAATGTAATACATAATTAGCTATTCAGACTCTAGGATGGGATGGTATTCAACACCAAGGTTGAATAGCGGATCCTAGAAAAATATTCACTAAGAAAAAACAAACCATAATCCATATTGACAAAGGGCCCCTGAAATATGAGTAATCGATTGAGAATATTTATAGGATCATGAATTTTATGAAAACATGTGAGGAATATAAGGTGGGTTCTGTTAGTTATATTATTGAGGGATTTGGAAGTGACGTTTGGACTCTATGAAACAAACTATGTTTCATGAAGACATTACTGAGACACCTTCAATGAAAATATTAAACTAATATCTTTTTCCTAAAAAATTTGAAGTTAAAATAGCCTAATAATTTCAAGCCATATAGAAATGGTTGTATGGATTTGTATTGTTCCACCTGTTTTACTATGTTAGTGCACATAGAATAGAATATTTTTACCAATGATTACATAATAGATCTAAGGTTTGAGATGTGTCTGAGGGCCAATATTATGGTTGTTGTTAATTCCCATATTCCTTTTAACTTTTATAATATGCTTGAAAAAATACTCCTAGGATGAGTCAAATATAACTTGGAAAATGGGTTTATGTAGAGATTTGGTGTCTATAGTTTTTACCCTAGATGTATTTTTTAGCTATAAATGGAAGTGTAAGAGTGACTAGTTTTCTTCCGGACTAGTTTCAAAGGATTCTCTAGGAAAACCTCATGTTATTTTCTATCGGTATGTAAGAACCGGTCCTATGATTCAAAATTATGAGGATGTGCCCCAAACTCTTCAACATTTTGAAAATTGAAGTCTTCTCAAGAATCTTTGTAAAAGGATTTCTCCAAGAATTTAGGTTGGATCAACTCGCACCAAGGTTTTGTAGGTTTTTATTGATGCTTCAAAGGGTGTTGAGTATTATACTCAAACAAATGGGGGTTTTATTTTAAAAAAAATATCACGTAGGATCTGAAACTAGATGTCTCTATATAGTGGAGTATGAAACATAGGAATCTGATGTAGGGATAGCTTTAGTTAGAGGTACTGTGTTAATTTCATTCTACATAGTGATAGCTTTATTCTATATAGGTGATACTCATTATTTTATATCATTAATTTTAATTGACATGTTTGGCATGTGTTAGGAACTTATATTTTCCTTATTGGATATTTCCATATGTTTGGGAGATTTTTCTCTATAGTGTTTCTGATTTCCCATGTGTCGGGTGACAATATATGACATTGAGGTGATGTGAGACTTATTATTCCTTGATCTTGATACCATTAAAATTATGTTTGGAAATGTGTGGAAGGTTAGTTTTATGGACTAAATTATATATTTTCATCATTTATTTCAGTTTCTACATTTTGATGGAGTCTCTTAGGTCATTCAACGTGAATTGGATTTTAGATCTGGGAGGGAGAAACATGGTATTAAATATTTTGGTGTAATCACATCTATGTTTTTAGAGTTAGTCTTGATCGATCGTTATTTGAGTAGTCCACTTCCCATTGTATTAATTTCATACATTGAAGTAATTTAGACTCTCTTTATGGGTTACCACTATAGAGAGAGGTTGAGTTTACTATTGACCTCCTACCTATTATGATTCTTATTTCATTCCCACCTAATTGTATAGCACCTGATGAGTAATAGGAACTTAAGATTCATCCTAATAACCATGAGGATAATAAATTTACTTATCCTAACATATAACCTTAGTCATTTACTATCCTATTTTTTAGGATGTTTAATGGAATCCTCAAACTTTTTAATGATTATCAAAAGTTAAATCGGGTGAGTCTTAAGAACTTATATCTATTGCTACAAATTTCTGATCACTTTGAAAAACACTAATTTTATAATTTATTTTCAAAGAATATTATCTAGTATAGGTACCATAAGTTTAGTTGAGAAGAGGATATACCTAAGACATCATTCCGGATCTGATATGGGCATTTTGATTTTCTTACTACATAATTCAGTATCACTAATTATCCTATGGTATTTATTAAACTGGTGAACTCTATCAATCATCATTTCTTGATTCTTTTATCATTATTTTCATGGATAATATTTTGGTATACTCTTAGCCCAAGGAGGAATATATAAACCATTTGGATATCATATTTAGTGTTTCAAAATCCCATTACTTGTATGGTAATATTTCCAAGTGTGAATATTACTTCTAAGAATAGAAGTTTATGGGGCATGTTATATATGAGGTGTTTATATTAGTGAATCCTAAAAATATACAAGATTTAAAATACATATAGAATCCAAAATTGTATATGATAAGTAAATATTATTAGGATTTTCTAGTTATTATAGGAATTTTGTTTTGTAATTCCCCAAGAATGCATCTATGAAGACATCATTGACCCATAAGGGTGTTAAGTTTTAATGGAATCAAAAATTTTAGAAACAGTTTGGTAGAACTGAAGGAAGGGATTAATTTATCTTTGCTTCTTAATATTTTGGAACCTTTTTTGGGTTATGAGGTTTTTTCAAAGCATGAGCATGGTGTTGGGGTACATCTTACTGTATTGAAAACATGTGGTGGCCTATGTCTCTCACCAAATATTCCCTCATGATAAGGAAATCATAACAATGATCATAAATTGGATATTTTAATGAATTATTTCAAAATAGCGTGCCACCAAACCTTTTCTTAGAGGTTTGCACGTATTATCATCAGAAATTCCTCAAGTATATTATTAATACGAGGGATCTGATGTTCCAACAAAGACCAATTTGATTTTCTTTAAATATTTAATATTTAAATTGTATATAATCGTGGTAAAGGTAATGTGGTATCTGATATATTCATCTAGAAATTACCCACATAATCCTAGAAGCGGGCAGTGGAGGAGTGGTCAATGAGTTTTTTTTTAAAATATGAGCTTCGGAGTGGAAGTAAGTAATGGGAATGTGTTCTTATACTTGGTAATGTTGACTCAATATTTTACAACTAGGATTAAATCAACTAGGTATCATACACTCATTTTTAATCATTTAGTAAAATTATTTAGTGTGGGAATACCTTGGGTGATTAGTCTCAGTCTTTTATTGGTGCTTTGTGTCTTTAATTTATGATAGTTATTTCAATATATATGAGGAAGGAATTGATGGATTATGGACACTATAATTATTGGTCTTTACACTAGGGGACTACCAAGATGTATCAAGGTCTGAGATGATTGTATTAGTGGTTGTGGATGAGGTCATTGATCATTTTTTCATGTCGCGTCTACTTACATGTCATAGAATTAATGTAGAATACCAAAGACCTCATAGCTTTTTGAAACCCTTGAATATTTTGGAATAGAAGTGGGAAGATATTCTAGTGTACGTCAACATTAGTTTACCATGGACACGTAGTGGAAAATAATTTTTTTTGTGATAATTATTGACCAAAAAAATAATCATATTTCATCTCTATGAATGATATGATGAATTCAAAATATCTCAAGAACTTCTATGTTTGAGTGGTTGTGAGAATTTTTGGGGTCCCTTCTATAATTTTTTCTAACAGGGGCCCATGATTCACATCCATGATTTGGATATTCTTGCAATTGGTAATGAGTTATTTATTGTAATTAATAATAGAATATCATCCATCGATGGTTGGGAATACAGAGATGGTTATTAAGGTTCTTGAGGGTATAATCCATGCATGCATGATTGATTTTTATGGTTCTTGGTAAAAGTAACATCCACCAGTTGAATTTGGATATAAAGAACATTTATTGTGATTTGATAATGATTGATCCCTTTGAATAATTGAATGGTAGTCCATGTAGAGATCCCTTATAATATGAAGAGTTGTGGTAGTGGTCCTTTGTTGGAAAAATCCTTATTCAATGTATATAAGAGAAGGTTCAATTAATTTAAAATACATTGATCACATCAAATAGTGAAAAATCATATAGGGACCATTTATATCAACTACTAGAGTTTGAGGTAGTTGACAAGGTCTTTCTTTGAGTTTCACCTCACTTTAGACACCTTCAATAAGAAAAAAAAGGTGAGTTGGAATTAAGGTTTGTTGGACCCCTTTGGATACATGAATAAAGGTGAAAGGTGAAATATTGGTTGGAAATTCAATCTCTCTTGATATCAATTCATGGAATGTTTAATTTTCCCATCATAGGAGGCATCAAATTGTCACTCATCTTATCATTTAATGGGATGATGTTGATCTTAATCTGGAAACCATTTTGTTTTGAAAAACATTAATATTATAGATTTCCAAGATAAGGCACAAATACAAAGAACAGTTACATTGGATCATGTAGTATGGTTGTGAAAATTTTACGAACATGAGATGTGGGATTAGGGATTGTTGGTAAGGAAGAAGTGTCTTTCTCTTTTTGTGTTTTAAAAATCCTGATCACTTTTTGGGAAGAAAAATATGTCTTGGTGGGGATAGTTATGAAACCCTCTGGGTTACAGGTATTCTTCAGTTTGAATACGGTTTACCCTTGAGTTAACTATATAGGTTTCTAGTACATGGAGGATGAAAACATGTATTTTTGGAGGAAATATGTCAGGTTCATGGTTTGGGTGCATTGTTAGTACTAAATGTGTATTGTGGCACTATGAGAATCTATAGGAGTTTTTTACAGTTTGATCACATTTTTTCAAACCATGTAGCTCATCAAGGAGACTATGTGGTTGTCTTGGAGTTTTTTTATGCCATAACATTGCTTAATAATTGTTTTCATAAATATTGTGGATCATATTATGGAAAATCATCCGTCATTTTTTCAAACAAAAGAGGCCACACACGGTTAGTGTATGTTTTTTATAACCGGGGAGCATAAAAAATCAACTTTATCTGAACCTATATAAATGTTGAATTTACCCCTTTTAACTTCAAATTTTTCAAATTTAATAAACCCTACACTTTATTTGGATCAAAATAAACCATCCAAAGATTAATTGAGGCTCTTTCTCTTGGATTATTGATTGAATACCTTCATTCTTGATGTATCTCCATAGGGTCTGTTATATTTTTTATGTTTTGTCTATTATTCGTGGATCCTAACCCAAAATATTTTTCATTTATCTCATGGGAACAAAAATGTGTTTTAGATACCATATCTATGGGGTTTTCATAGGTTTGAGGAAGTTTTTTATGTATCTATGTTTATAAGTACAAGATTTACTCATTCGCAATCTCATTTCCAATAGTGATTAGTATTCCTCTGTTTGTAAGATATGTTTCTCTTTAAAAAAGATCAAAATAATGAATTACTTGATATTCTTGTACAATTACTTTGGGTTGTGTTTTGAAAATTAGGGATGTTAAATCAAGTTGTATTTTTTCGTGAGATCAATGTTTTTAAAGATATTTTTATTTTATAATGGTTTTTTTCACACTATGTGTTCAATGAAATTCATCAATGGGGAATTTAAATTTTCAAAGAGATGTTCACGCATAGAAGATGTAATTCTTTGCTATGAAAATTTTAATGAAAAAGTGATCATGTGTTCAAAATGGTTTTCAAAAGATTACCACATTGGGAACCTTCAGTTCATTGAGAAATATACTTTTCACTTTAGTGTGTATAATGTCACTAGAGGTTTGACATTGATAGAATTTGATAGGACTTGATATCGGTTTGATTCACATGATGAATGGACTGGTGTTTTCTTAAATTACCAAGTCAATATTCCAAAATTCTAGAGTCTAAATCATGTTATTTTTTCATCTATTCATGGATTAACAAATGATGGTATATTTCTTGCTTGGATTCTCACTTTCTTATCATATGGTTTATCCATTATTTGTTTTTCTAATGTACTCATTCCTTTTAACCTATAATTTTCTTATTCTCTATTTATGTGAATATAAAAGGATTTTATGAATAAAAAAGAGTTTGTTATAAAATGGTTTCACATTCTAAAATTATTTATAAACAAGATTTTTTTATAAATCTAGAACTAAAATTGTCAACGTATTACACTTTGTATAGATTATTTTTCAAAATTTTCCTGGGATTTTTTTTCATCATACTTTTTTGTTTTTAGAATTTTTAGATGTGGTTTTCTAGCACTCATGTTTAAGGAAGGTAGATATGTAGTTTGATGTCTTATTTTTATTGGTTTCGTATTTTTAGTTGGACAATTTTCTGGTGATGTATGGTCAAATGTTGTATTAACTAGTGTGTTGTTCTTATATATTTTTAGGTTTATTCCTTTGGGATTATCATTTTATATCTCGAGAATATGAATTATTCATCCACTATGAAATATATATTTTTCTCATTTATACATGATAAATGTTTTCCTTTGTTTCTCTCTGTCTTGTGGAGTTCTTGCACCAGTGACATATTAAGTTTACTCAGTCTTGAACATTAAAAACCATTAATTATAAAATCTATTAACAGATACTTGACTATGATATGTGTATTAATAGATGTTTCATTGAGAAAATGATAGATAAACTAAGATTCTTGGAGAATTACTTGAGTAGTTTAATGTCTCGAATTATAGCACTCATCATCTATCATGTATCGCCTATTGTTTGAATTTATAGTAGTTATTATCTTGAACCATTTTTTCATAAATACCATCATCCTTTATGTTTTATACTTATATTCATGTGAGGTGAAATTATGTCATGAATTATTTCTATTTAAGATAGTCTAGTCAAAGCCTAGAACCCAATGGTCCGTATTTCAGATTACAAAAAATTAAAATCATCATACCTCATGGAATGGGTCATTTTAAGTGATACAATACTATGCATGAATTTTCCACCTTTAATAAGAAAATATATAAAAAAATTAAACCCATACCAATCATGGGATATTTATACAGGTCACCACAAGTCAATAGGAAAAATAATTTTATAAAGACCATACATAGACATTCCTCGCCCAACTCATTTAAAAATAATTTTTATTAATAAAACATTCATCACATTATTGATATGCATGTCCTCTCCTAGTGAATGTACCCTTCAGTTCAGGCTCCTCATAGTCTCATTATTGAATTTAAATAAATTTAGTATTGATTTTTAGAAATATTTGGTCCATTTATTAAGATATATTTGGTTTTGGGTCTTTATTATTAGCATATAATTGAATACTAAAAATTCTAATTCCAATTTTAAGTTAAAATCTTTTTTGACTACACTAATTCCAACCGATGTAATTGGGTATATAGAGATAGCATGAAACCTGATTAATTTAAAAAAATTCTTAATTTATTATGAAATTATATATCCAACATGGTTTTACCTAATTCACCATATCAATCCTGTGAAAATAAATTAAGTAAAACAAACAATATCATGATAAATAAATATTATACCATTGAGGTATGACATAATATTTGATTTATCCTCTTATCCCCATATCATAATAGCTTGAAAGAACCAAAATAAGAACCCTATATATCATAAACACGCAAAACAAAATCCTTGATTCACCATAATAAAATATCAATGTTCTACCATAAAAGTATTTGGCGCTTAACAACACCCCATTAATCATGTGAATAATGCATGACTAATTCGTAATGCATATCAACATGATCTAGTTATTTTATATTTTATCTCTCTCTAAAACTTTAAAGATAGCTTTCTAGGACTCCAAATTCATTAAAGGGGGCAGATTCCTTGTAATTGTTCTGTAATTAGGGTTTTATATTAAGGTCTAAGTTTCTTTTTTCACATTATCCCCTTAAGAATCATAAACCATACTACTAACCCAATTAGCCTCTAATGAATAAATTAACCCATAAAAATCATTGTGAATAGTTCACTCCTAGCATATTACATGCTCATATATTACATGATGAAACAAAACCCAATAAATTAACCCATTACTCTCAAATGTGTTTAATAAACCCCAAATAAATATTATTCAATGTAAATACTATTTTGTTACTTAAATTTCAAACATAAAACCCTATAAATACCTTGAAAAATAAATTAATCCCAAATTATTGTAAACATTAAAAATATATAATGGAATTTATTATATTATTTACTTGTGATTTTCTACACTTAGACATTCACCATTCCATAGACATGGGGCACACTTTATCCAAAACTCCTATTCCTTTAGAGTGGTGGTACTTATGGAAAAATATTGGGTGTGGTTATCTAGTTATTTATCTTGATATTAGATATCTATACATAAAAAACAAGGGTGGTATCTACCAACACATCATGGACCCTAAATATATGAGGGCAATTCTAAGCTAATACACCTCTTATGAACACTTATTGTGTAATATATCATTAGTCTTGTGACTACTTATAATTAAAGAGTCATACTTTGTATGATCACCATTTAATTATTTATTCATCTTCATCTTATTATATTGGATAGAATTTACTTTATCTACCCTATCCATTAATTTATTCAGGGCCCCACCATCTGAATCAAATAGGTAGAGATATCTTTTTCCGATACATGGTAGTGAAAAATATGTTCATGGGCATTAAATGAATTTCATGTTGTAAATGAAACTGTTGATTCGAGATACCTCACCATAAACATTAATTTTTATGGTTTTAATCATGTATTATATTATGTTATTGAATAATATACATTTATAATGATCTCAAATAAGGTGATTATTTTATATGCTCAAAGATATAAATATCCAGTTATGCGAAATACATGTTGTGTTCTTATTTAATGGTTTGTTCTCAGGATCTCTTATATATGATATTTTAAATTGGAATCTTTATTAAAAACCCTTTCAGTTATTTTAATCCCCTGACACTTGCTAGTAATATTTCATATGTTTTACTTTAGTATGATGTATCTAGATCTAATAAAATATATCTAAGATTACATTCATAATATTATTATGTTCTCATTAAATGTTGAAACTACTACAAACATTCGATTGAAAATGAAATCTAGGAAATTTACCATATATTTGTAGTACATTTATGAGTTATATTTCTATTATGATATGCATGAATTAGAAAATTATCACAATTTATACATGGAATGGTAATCAAAATTTACACCTTAAGTTTGGTCTAAGGATCCACTCTCATAGTATATTTTTGAAAAATTTATGAAAGTTCCCCTATGAAGATGGAATAGTAATTAGGGATATATCTTATTTCATAGAGATAGTGGTTTGATTCACACTGGTTGTAGCTTGTTATCATATGTACATGTCTGTTAATTTAAGGCCCAACACTATGTTCAACTGCACCAGAATGATAATTTTCACTTTGTTCAGATCAGTATGAGGAATCTAATACCTGAGGTCAATAGTACCCACTTTGGTGGTGGAGTGGGTAATGTTTGTAAGTGCATATAATTTTCTGAATTCTTAAGGTATTTCAATTTCTTGATAATAATTCAATAATGATGTATTATAAATAAAATAATTTTTTTTTTAATTTTAAGGATTCCCATGGGTGTAAAATTTTCATTTAATTTAAAATCCAATAGTTATTATCATCATTTTAAAATCCATTACACACATTTTTCAAATACCATGTAAACCCATCGTAGTTAAAATTTGTTTTTATTTTTGAGTAATTGAAAAATATATCAATTATAAGTGTTTATAAATATTAATATTTGTTTGTGTTTTTAAACATTGATAATTTTCTATGTTTCTAAAAATATTGTTAATTTCATGGGGTATTCAACTACATGTAATTACATATAATTTTTAAACATAAATTTTTATCAAAATTTAAAAATTCAAACAATTATTCATTTTTAACAATTTAATGAAATGATAATGTTTATAATTACTAACATTTGATAAAATATTGGAAATGAGTACCTAAAAGAAACTAATTTATCCCACATTATGGAAAAATGAGTTCTAATTAACAGGGTGTAGTTATATTAACAGTATTTAAATATATATTTAACCTAAAAATATATTTAAATGAATAATTATATTTGTGTTATGTAATTAATTAATCCAATATTAGATAATAGGTGAAATTTTAATTTTAATTCTATTAGATTATATGTTTCGTTAATAAAAATATAATCAAAATATCTAAAACCACCACAAGATAACCCAAAAAATAAAAAATAAAAAGGTCTGTTGTCTATAGAATGAATAGTTTGGGGAGAAGGATAAACTATAATCTCTTATTCTTCATACTATGAAGATGAGTAGCAAATAATACATCAATAAATTGAAAAACTAACATTTGGTAAATTTATTGTCTATTTTTGGATAAGACATCGATGGTCAAAAAAAATTTGGTTCTTTCACCATTCATAAAAATAAAAAAATCAATTAAGAATTTTTTATCAATACATAATAAAATCAGACCTTTAAATTTGTGATTAATGTATCCCTAAAATAATTATTTTAATATAATTTTTTTGATTTAATTAATTTCTTAATTTCACAAATTTTATGGATGTATTATGAATGTTTTAAAAATGTATACTAATTACCTAAATATCCATATTCATTATAGTAAATAGACAACTTTTTTTGGTAGTTTACTCTAAATATGTGAGTATTTTACTTATTATGATATCATTATTCCTTTATCATTGTGTAATCACTCTTATCATATTGATTAAATATGATATTTTTTCTTCAAACATGATCACAACATATATAATAAATTAATATATATTTAAAAGGGTTTCCATCAAAAGACTGTGAATAAAATAATTTCTATCCATAAAAACATGATAAAATTTAATAAATAAAGTTTATTTGAAAAATTAAAATAGTTACTCTTGTATTTTATCGTATATTATCTCTCTATTATCATTTTTACACTCTATAATAGACTATATTTACTCTATTCTCCCTCAAACATGGTTTTTTTTAATATATATAATTATAACCCTTAGAATAAATATAAATTATTGATATTCTTTATGGATTTACATTAGTTCAATATTTTTTACAAGAAGTTGTATATGAAACGCTTTGATAGAGAATTTAGGATACACCAATTTTCCTTATTTTCACTATATCTATTAGTACATCATACATAGATAGTATATTCACATATTCTCTTGGTTCATGATTATAATCAAGAACCCTTATAGAGGAAGGGGAATCGAGGTGTGAAATAATAACCCAATTTCATCCTATTTTTTCTAATTAAACCTTACTATATATTTGGATATTGAAATCATATTTATTGTTGTCACAAATAATGATATATCATATATATATTCTTATTTATCATGGTTACATTTCAACTTTATTCAATAAAACACCCCCATAAACTAATTGTGGATTAAGTTATATTTTTTTTATGTGGTTCACCCCAATGTGGGATTAATACACATGGCTTCTGGATATGAACACTTCCACATTAGTAATCAATGTCTCACTAGATGATTAAATGTTTATTATGGTTATTATACTCTCAAATTGCTACCTATATAATGTTAATCGACAATTTATTACCATACATGATTCACTACCTCCCTATTTTTTTCTCTATAACACTATGGGTCACCCCTAAAAATGTTAAATTACTTTTCATTTACAATAATGGTTCTATAAACCATATAATATTTAAAATATACATAACATTATTGATTAAACATGTATGAATGGGTTTATTTCTTCATTAATATTTTTCTCCACTCCATTAGGTTGTTTTATTTTTCTCTACTTTAAATTGACATGAAAAATCCTCATATTACCCTTTATTTTCGTAATCATATTGTATATTATTATATAATTCACTATATTTGTATCCCTATCATTAGTTTTTATGATATAAAATATATTTTCTTACCAACTAGATATGAACATATACAGACCATTTTAATTAAAAATTCTATTCTACATTTATATTCATGTATCATACCATAAACAATGAATGTTAATATAGAATTTTAGAATTATAAATCTCATTTCTTGACCAAATAACATATTTTTCTCTATGATCGCATTCTCTCGAGAATCACTCTCCATGTGGTACTTATTTACAATTATTAATTTTATAACACCCATTTTAATCTTCTTTTATAAACTCCCATTCAGATATAAAAAATTACATTTAAAACTCTTGTTATCGTATTAAGAATCTATCCATTTAAGGATAATTCTCTATGGGGTATCCCTATTCTACATCATTATAAATACTCATTGCTTTTTAGCATTAAAAAGGTACCAACCATTTTTTATTTTTCACCCTTCCATATGTTCACCCCACGTATCTCTTAGATTTGTTTTCATTCACAAGGATATTCATAAAAATCTAGGAATCTATAACATAATTATATAGAATTATTTAACAATTATTTTAAAAATATTAATCAGTGTTATCTCTACATCATTTCATGTCAAATGCGAGTGTCCTTGAAAATCCTTCAGATTTTATGATGTTATTTCTCATAAATTCGCAAAAAAAAAATTATGCATTTGATATTACCACTTGAAATATGAAATATTCCTTAATAAAACAACCCCTTTTCATTTTTCATATATTTTATTCTCTTTCTTATGATTCATACATCACATATGATATATTAGGTCCTTATATTGTCATTATTTGTAGTTAGTATCATTGTCTATGATATTAGTCTGTCTCCACCTATAAAACAATTTTATACTATATAATTGATTTCTATTCATTATAATAGAATTTTGTGTTTAATTATTAAACCTAACTTAATATGAAAATAATAAACCCTTAGTAAATCCTACAAAATTAATTAAAATTATTAAGTTTTCTCTAAAATTATACACATGATATTATTTCTATAAAAACATTAAATAATCTTTGTATTTTTTCCATTAATTTTAATGGTTGAAAGTCCTTTAAATATATTTTGCAGAGTAAAGAAATTAAATACTTTATTATCGGGAAACAAATAATACCATGTGTCATATTTATGATATAACATTTATATTAAACATATGTTCAAGTTTACTCTTTTTCAAAATGTTTGATATAATATTACCATTGGATGTAAAAATAAGGTGATATATCATATTTCATCCATTATATATTGATATATTCATGCATCCTTTTATCACCATTTAAATTTATAGTGGTATAATTATATCTCTAATGGTGTCACAAAATACCGTATAATTTTTTATAATCAGGAAAAGAGATGTTCTGATAACCCATTTGGAGAGAACAAAATGATTTAATAATAACCCAGAAGTTTATAGTTTTTATCTTGTGAGTTATATTTATTAGTTAAATTGTTTTTACTATGTTCTCCATTTTGGTTTCGTGGGAAAGATCATAAGAATGGTTGGGGAAAATAGGATGACATATTGATTATGGTTGATTTGATGTCTATATAATAATTCACGTCAGGTTCACCATTCATGTTTATCATCCATACAAACCCTTAATTGTTCCCATATCCATAACTTGGTGCATACCTTCATTCCAAATGCTGCAAATCAATTAGGGTTTCAGACCCAATGACACTTAGAAACTCACATTGGTCAAGATGATGTGAGGTCAAACTCATCATAACATTTTTTGGGGAATTTTTTCCTACTATAGAAATCTCTTATCAATTTTATATATGTTTGATATTCTCTTAATAATCATGAAATGGGATCAGTTACCCTAAATAAATAATCAAGTACAAAATCTTTCCATGTGTAAAGGGGGGAATATTAATTAATCCACCATTATTTATTTAGGGTTTTTCATATATCCCCCATTATCAATAAGTTTTTTATATTTGGAATCCATATGACCAACTTCTTTGGAGTTTACATCCATACATTAAGGTGATTAATATTTCAATGATTGGATTGAGTCATTATGAGGTGCCCTATGTATCCCATTTATAACAAGAATTAAAACCCACAAATTTCATTAAACCCATTTAGTTGAATTTCATGTGGAAATAAAATATATTAGGGTATCGACGAACTGATCATTTATCTAGATCATTAAAGAGGTTCCCTACGTATCTAAGTTAGATTAGGAATCAGTGTTATTTTAGTTCAGTAATACCCTAGGGAATTTCCCTAAGCTAGACTCCATTATGTTGGAGTAGTTATAAAATTATTGTTATTGGTGATTACACACTAAGGCATCACTGGTTAGATGATATTCATGATAAAAATAATATGATCATTATGAATCTCTAAGAGAATTTTTTCCATTCTTATTATGATAAACAAGGGATAACATGTAATTATCCTCCCTATATATAGAGGTAGGAATGATGTGGTGGTACATTCCTTTGGATGTTTAATTTACAGATCATGCCTTAAAAAGGGGTTCTGTGTATCAATGTTTTGGAAGAAATCAGATTTATCATGGTCAAGTTTCCTTCTCGATCTGCTTCTGGATAGAGAAAAATGATCATCCCACAGGATAGATTGGGTCCTAATGCTTAGAATATTGGTGATGTGATGGAAATCATACTGAGGTGGATGGACATTTTATACGGTGTGTTATGAAGGTGTCTTACGTATCTTGGTTATGTAATTAATCAATGTTCTTGTGGTTTAGTTTATTATGAATTACACCCTGAGGTTTCCCTTTTATAGGGGGATATCATATTATGCTACTGATCAGAGGTTACACACTAAAGATTCCCTTATATGGGGGAATATCATATCATGACACTAATCACATCTTACACAATGTGTTTTCCCTTTATATATGGGAATTCATATCATGCCACTAATCAAGTATTACAAAATTAAGCTTCCCTAATTTGGGGGTGTATCATATTATACCATTTATGAGGGCTTAAACACTAAAGCTTCCCTATTATGGGGGAATGTAATATTTTTTTCATTGATCACGGCTCACACATTTTGGCTACCCTTATATAGGTGAATATCATATTATACTACGGATTAGGGGTTACACACTAAGGTTGACCTAATATGGGGGTAGTCATATCATTCCGCTAAATAGGTATTACATACAGTGGTTTCCCATATCAAGGGGTATGTTATATTATGTCGTTGATTAGGTCGTACACACTAAGGTTTCCTTTATATAGGGAAATATGATAATATTCCTCTGATCCTGGTTCTCACATGAATATTTACTTAACATGTCTACTCAAAAAGGTTATCATGTCCTGGGAAATCTGCTTGACATGGCATGAATGTCTGATTCACATTTTCTTATTGTTTTTCTAATATGTATAAGTATATTTTCATAGGTCCAAGATTCATAGTGGACATTTCCAAATATAATAGAATAATCCAGTCATTTTAGTTGATGGATTTCACATAAATTTAATAACATGTCTTAAGACCATTGCTTGATCAAGGCCTACTTGTCTGAAGGACATCGCATGATCATGGAGGACATGGCTAGAGGATGTTGAATGATCTGGGTTGACTTGTTATACGGGTGTTGTGTGATCTGGTTTTACGTGAACAAATGACATTTAATAATCTCGCAGGACATGTTTGGAGGGATCCACATGCTCTGGGATGACATATCTGAAGGGTGGCACATGAACTAGCTGATATTTTCTAGAGGACATCACAATATCTTGGCAGCCTTTTTTTAGGTCAACGCATGATATGGGATGACATTACTTGGTATCACCATGATACCTTTATAACTTGTATTATTATCACCTTGTAATTTGGGTGACATTTCTATAGGACATCACAAGGTTTTGGTTGGAAACCTAGAGGGCTTTGCAAGACTTCGGTGATTTTCCCATAGGGTGTCATGTAAATTTCGTTGAAATGTTAAAGGGGTATCACATGATCCAAATAGTACTTCAAGAGAGAATTGCATGATTTGAGCAATATTTCATAGTTTTGTTGATTTATTTGGATGATTCTTGTGAATCACATAAAGATCACAATATATATTCTTCACATAAGTCTCCTATATTTTAGTATTTATTCCAAACTTTTATTGAATATATGCCTCAAATTTTCCTAACATCATCTTGTTTTATGTTTCTCATTAGATAGATGACCTGTGGGATTTCTATTTCAAAATCCGATTGTCAATATATATTTATGTCGTAGTATCTCAAGTAATCCTAAAAAGTTCCTATGAATGCATCATGATCCCTTAGGTTATTCTGTAGATTTTACCATAAATAATACCTTTATGATCATGTGATTGGTCACTCTGAGAAATCCACTACTACAGGATTTCTATTTCATAATCCAATTGTAAATATAGAAGTATATCGCATGATCTCAAGTAATCATGAAAAGTTCCAATGCATGCCTCATGATCCCTTAGGTTGTTCCAAATATTTTATCAGGAAGAAAACCATTATGATCATGTGATTAGTCGCCCTGAGAATTCCACTACTACACTCTAATGTGAGATGGATCGTGGATCAGAATTCAGATATTTTAATGAGGGTGCAGGGATTAATTGGTCTTTCCACCACAGTTATATGCCATCTTTTGTGGCATATATCTCATAGATTCATTATAGATTTTTTATAAGGATTTGTTTTCAAATTCTTTGTGATATTATTATGTAGTTCATCCAGGGGGGTGTCGCATGATTTTTAGTGACCTCAAGAATGTTCCTTCAACCCCTAGGTTACATGTTCATAGATAATCATTGAAATTTCTATTAATTTTTTGTACATTTCAATGATCTTTTAGATAGTCATTGTGACATTTATAATAAGTTCAAGAAATTAGAATGTCTATGGGATGTCCTTGATAGGAGTAAAGATGAATTGCATGTGGTCTTTCATGACACAATGGTGGCTTTCCAGGGGGCTTCATGAGATCAGGATGTCTATCCAGAGAGATTCTATAGGGTCATACAGACATGTCAAGGGGACCTCTCTGTGATCAGTGGTGATCTCCTAGGGAGAAAACCCCCTTTAGTGTGATGATTCTATTATCCTCACTCCATAAGAATCTTTCCCATTTTCCCATATTATTTACATATTTATTTTTCTTGGGTTATAAATCTCATGAGTTTGAGCTAGTATTGTCAAATACAAATACTCTCCCTTCTTGTGATGTGTCGCATGGACAACAATGGGTCTTTTTGTGATGTGTGATAATTTTCATGGATAACCCTTTTATATTTCTATATAGTTGAGGGGAAATCATATGACCTAAATATGTATCCGAAGTATTTATTAAGATGAAATTGACACCAAAATACCATCTCATGATATGGTAGACATGTCACCAAGGGCTTTATGGTGTATTGAGAACTACATAAGCTAAATGAAAGAAAATCAATGAATGAAAAAAAAATCTTCAATATTTTACATATTTCTATGCATTATTTTACAAGGATTATTACCCTTTTTCATTGGTTTACTATGAGGGTACCACATGATCAGAATAGGATATTATGACAGAGTGTCCATCATTTCTCAAGCATTCACTCTTCTCATCCATGGTGCATCAGGAGATCAATGTCAGATCTCACACTCACATGGGAGTAGTGTCATTGACATCTCCTCTGATATTCTTATATAATCAGAGGGGCTACTCAAAATCAAATGGACATGTGTGATAACCATCCCATGATGAAGGCGATACATCAACAGGAACTTTTGTGATAAAGTATATATTTCATCAGGCCTCTATGATGTTTGGGAAATCATATTATAACATTTCGTGAATATAAAAAATTCCAAGGTTCTTCCATATTTTTCATATTTCCATCCTTTATTTTACAAGGATTTTGAATGGTTTTCATGAACTTACTGGATGAATATTTTTCTGACATGGTGGAACTCTCTTAGAATCCACCATATTATTAGAGAATTCCCTATATTCCATTTAAATAACAAAAACATTGTACATGGGGCTCTGTGCGATCTCAAAAATGTCCTAAACTATTCATGACTCAGTCTTCGGACCTTCTAAAGGTCATAAAATCTTGTTTCTTTTGGAATATCACACAACATGCATGTTCTATCCACCTTCACTTCCTTTTAGTTGTAGATAAAATAATACTCAAGATTTAGGTATTTCTCCTCTTATATATTTTTTGATGCTCATTTTTAGTGAGTTTATAAATACCCCCAATGAGAAAAGTTCATGGGGACAATGGCTCAATTTTGACGAAAACAATTTCCCCCCTCAGTCATTAGGGATTTCTTAAATTGGTTTCCTGGGAAGTGTTTGGTCTTATAGGTGACTCTTACCAACTTTCCCAACTCATACAATCAAATATTATTATTGTTTCATCATTATAATATATCTTTTTATTTTTATTAAATCTCTAGAGAGGCTCTGAAATGGACAGATCCCTCTAGTTACATGATATCAATGAACATATATTATGAACCTTTTAAATCATTGTCTAGTTGTATTTAATTCATGTTATGCTGGGAAGGTCCTTGATATTATGTTTTTATAGATCATAAATAGTACCCATTCTTTGTACAATATGAAGTAAACCTGAATGCCTGGATTTCAAAGTTTAAATCACAACATATTTCTCTCAACAAATTATCATAAATTCCCGCCAATATGAGATTATTTATTTAAATATCTACTCTGTTTGTCATGAGATTACCAATTTTACCAGAGGAAAATTTGGGTAATATATGTGTCTTATAGAGAGGATGATCTATATTTGGATGAAGTTAGTGCACTTAACAAGCATAGATTGATTTTGGCATGACCGATTTTGTAACATTTTTTGGCCTTACAAACTAAATAATTTTCTCCTATAGTATAAGGTATTTTAGGCCAAACCATAAAATAATGTATTTGGAGATTATATTATCTCAACCCTTATATCATTATGGTTTTCTACCTTTTGTCTTACACCATCTATTGCTATAGTTTAAGCTCATTTTTCTTGGACATTATATTTTTGTAATTTAAAGTCTTCTTGCTTGGACCATTTATTTCTATAGTATAAGGTCACATGGTTTGGACCTTGAGATTATTTATAGATTAAAGTCTCGCTACCAGTAAATAATTAATGAATATGTAATATGGTTTAGATATTCTATGGATGACCCAATATTCCCTAATTTTCTAACTTCCACTATGGTGATTTCAGGGTTCACAGGGATTGGAGTACCTTTGTATTAATGAGTATATTCCACTATTTAGTAGTCAAAATTCCTTATGCATCGATAGAATGGTGAAATATATGTTCACACGCTTTTTTCCAATTGCTGTAAAATATTTTTTGGGGTTAAAATAGGTTTAGGGTAAAATAATAGGGAAGTCGAGTAATCCAAGATAGTTGGATAATGGATAATGTAATCCATAACACAAATGTTTCATTCAATGAATATGTGATTGGGTAGATGTTCAAAAAATAACCCATAAATCATTGAGGTTCTAGGTTCTTCCATAGCATAACTAGGGATGAAAAGGATCAAATTTCCTTTCCTACATGGAGGGGATTCCTCTAGTTGGATGGTCAAAGCCATTATGCATCGATGGAATGGTCAAATAGTGGTGTCCCCACACTTTTCATTTGGCAATGAAATATTTTTTAGGACTCAAATGTCTGAATGGTGAAGTTAGATATGGTGTAAGGGATTTCCAAGAATTGTTATAGAAACCTAGGTAATTTTAACTTTTAGATTGAAAATCATGGTCCCTACTCCATATGGTATTAATTCATGAGGTTTAGGTCATTAAATGGTTTGGTAATGGAGTGCAACGTTCATGATTTGAAAAATTGTAGAAAAAATGTGTACATGGATTTGAGGTTGTAAAATCCACTTGAATATCGTGTTTATGGGAATTTTAAATTATGGTTTAAAGTGTTCGAGTCATGAGGATGATACGGTACAATCATACCAAGAATGACCCAGAACACCCTTAGGTGTTTGGAGTTTCCACAATGACGTTAGACTCACAAAAATCAGAAATACATTTATATTGGACAAATATTTTTGTGGTTTGTAGGTCTAATCCCTTATACCTAGATATTATGGTCAAACATATTGATCTATTTTCCTTTCCAAGGACCATGAGTTGTTTATGGCATCACAAGGTGCTCAAATCATCAAGTGTGTTTTTTTGTCAAATGTAACACTCAAGAGGGGTTTGAGTACCCCAAAATTTGTGTCTCAACCTAGTGATCATGTTATCATTGAGAAGATATATGAAAACTCGTCATATTAACATTTTCTTGAATCAATTAAGGGGTACAGTGAGCATGTATTTTTTTTTTACTAGGGATAAAAAGTAGTCACTATGAGCTTTATGCCTCATTTATTTAAACTCAAATTTTTTCCTAAACTCTAGAGATGAATTGTTTACAGAAATAATTCATGAATCTTACTAATTCATCCCTTTGTGGGTTTTCAACCTGAAAGGTTTTTTTACATTCACTAATAGTTTTAGGTCTAGTAATTTGAACCATCAAAGGCTATGATTTATGTTCATACAACATTTACTGAAGACTATGTAGTTTGTGTTCATGATGCACATGAAACTAATAAGAGTGGAATGATACAAAAGATCATAATTAGGGTACCCAAGATCAATAGAAATTTAACATCTTTATGAGAGGGAGATAAAAAATCTGTAAATTGTGTCTTAAGCCTCTCGTACCATTATTAATAGTAAGGGACAATCATTTTGGTGTGTACTAGAACACCCTTGGGTTCTGGGTTCTTCTGTTGTGATGTCAGGATCATGAGAATCATAAATCACTTCATATAGGTCCAATATGTATCTATTTTTCAAATCCGGTCCATTATGTATCAATAGAAAGTTCAAAGAGAGGGATATCTTTTCTTTTCTAATCTCTATGATATGTTTGTAGCTACTTGAGGCACTCAAGACATGAATTATGATTTATTAATTGTGGTTCTTAAAGGATTATGGAATCCCACGGTACTCTAGTTGAATGAGGAAAGTCACTTTTAGTTCATTGATAAGGGATTATAATGGGTGATGGACTAAAAATTCTAATTTCATATAGTTGAGATGTATTTTTCATGAAGTTCTAATGTCATGATAATATGATAATTTCCTTGTAGTTTAATTCAATTTAATGAGGATGTATTTGTTTAAATTTTTTATAATTTTATGTGTCATGTAAATAAGAAACGATAGAAAAAGATTCAAGATTCCCTGGAAAGAACATTGCACATTTCAAGGAATGTAGCTTCAAAAAGAATATTTTATCTATGCATAGGATTATTTGTGGGTAGTTGTAAGTCAGAGCTCTTCTTTCATAGATCTATCACATGTGAAATAAATAAATTCATAGATCTAACTTATACATTGGTAAAATGAGTGTGTATGAGTCATCCATTTCATGAAAATAGGTATATAATTTTTTAGTACAGTTTAATGTCATGCGACTAGGACATCAGATGCATAGATTATAACCATATGTAGTTAGGGGTGCATATTTTTCATTGATTGATTTAGCTGGACCCAAGATTTAGTATATGAGCATCACAATGTATTCTCTAATGGAACTAATCAAGCCACACACATTTCTTGTATGAAGGATACATGTGCACGTTTGACATGTATGTAAGGATGAGGGGAGATATATTTTGGTCCCTACTGGTCTGAAGAGCCAAATATTTGGACATCACTACATATCTTATAAAAATAGGTATCAATCCATATGTATTTATTATATAAGAATATCTCTATGCATGTCTGAATAATACACATTGGGTGGAATTATTCTTTATAATGGATGTATCTGGACCTAGGTTTGATGATTTTGGCATCGTTATGTATCTTGTAATAGAAAGAAGAAGGTTATATGATGTTCTTGAGAAACCATGTATTTTAACATCATGTGTTAAAAAAATAGGTTCCCTGATGTGGAAATGGAATATTATGACTGGGCCCAAGAATGGTGGTTTGGGTGTCACAATGTATAATGTGAAGTCAATAATCAAGACATGCATAGATCTAATTTTGGGGTGTGGTGGGAGGCCAATACCAAGGATAACAATCATCTCAGGTGTGGAGAACAATGATGTATAGTTTTTTGTTTTGAAGAAGACATAAAATTTGCACTTTGATTTCATGTAGTGAGGACACATGTAGTGCCTTTTAAGGTTGTTAATCCAATACCATGCTACCCCTGTCCTGAGATAATGTGTCTCGATTAGGCAGGGAATCACCTACCAAAATTAGTAATCTCACATAAGTTATGCTTTGTGTGAGAAACAAGGAATAGAAAATGTAACCCTCAGGACATAAAGGTAATTAGAGAAAGGATAGAGTAATTTTGAATCATGTTGTGTCTAGACCGAGATATTGGATCAAAGGAACATTGTATATATCATTGAAATCAGAATCAATCCGCTCATAGTTCATGAAAACCAAGCAGTTTAGTGTGGTTTGGAATGGAAACCAGGAGTTTAGATTAATGTTGTGTGGTAAGGATGAAGGTAACTCAACTTGAAAGAAGAAAAAATATGTGACTGGGCCCACGAATGGGGGGTCTAGGTTTCACTATATATATTGTGGTGGAGAGAATCAAACCACACACAGTTCTTTAGAAATCATGTAGTTTATTATCATGGAGTGAGAGAATCGACCGTGAGGTTAAACTTATTCAGATAAGGATGAGGTTCACCCGACATGGATGAAAAGGATTGAAATGATTGTGCCTAAGAATAGAGGTCTGGGAATTACTATGTGTCACATGATGGAAGGAAACAAGACACATGTTGCTCTTGGATGAAGAGATTCTCTTTGTGGATCTGACACTCACACAGTGTCATATACATTTGTTTTTATGTCCCATATATATTTCTCATGTGCATTGAAACATCAATGAGATGGTGTTTCTAGTGTAGTTTAATGTCATGTGGTAAGGACACCTTCCACAAAATTTAACATCATGTAGTAAGGATATATTCCACATAGTTTAACATCATGCATTCATGTCATGTTTTGTAAAGATTAATTTCATTTTTTCATGAAATATTCCTTTTATTTTATTTTCATGTAGTCAATACATGTTCTTTATAGGTTAATATAATGAGTAATGGACGACTATAACACGTGATGGAAGTTATGAAAATCACATCTTAGGTAAAATCTCATTGGCGCGGGGTGACATGTTTCCCATCCATTATGCCTAGAGACAAAGATATGGTGGGATCAACCTTATGTATGATATTAGGAATTCCCCATTTGGGATAAAAATTTAAAGGATTATTTACATGTACCATTGGTGTCCTAAGATCCAATACCGGTTCTCACAGAAGGAATAAATGGAAGAAATCCTTTTTATTGAAGGCCTGTGAAATCTGATTCTGAGGGACTTCTTGGTTGTAAAATGTATGTAACACGTTCTGATGGATCTATTCTAGTTCATACAACCAATTTTTTGACTTATAATTATCTAAGAGTATTCCATATATGGATATTAAAATTGAGGTAGAATATAGTTTTACGGGTAAAACTACCACGGTTACACACACCAATGTTGTAGAGACCCGAAGCTTGACGTACATGGACATTACATTACATTTTCGGAATACTTAGTACATAACAAAAACACACACTAAAGGATCGTAATAGTTTAGTGTCTTTGGAAACTCGGAACGTAATCTTCTAATCGTGGTGAAAGTTCTTCAATATCTCCCATAAAGGTCATTCCTTTTTTCTACCTAAAACCTTTCTTTATATCCTGGGGAAAAGAAAACATAAAAGGGTGAGCTCAAATGCTCAGTAAGGGTAAACAAAAGAAAAATCAATCACATCATATACATAGCTTTTGGAAATCTTAACCTGCAAAAGAGCTCATAATATCATAACATGGGATATATCATAGAAGTGAAATGTAATCCCAATAATCATAACTTAAAACATGAAATTTTGTGTCATACACACATAATCATAGAAAATCAATTCTTTTTAGTCAAGACTCATTTCCAAGACTATCTTAGTGGACAAAGTCCCTTTCTGAATCGAGTAACCCTCGTTTCAGTCCTGTTTCACTGAACCGGTATAACCTACCATTTCAGCCATGTCTATCTCATGAGATATAAAATCTTTACCCAATGCATTGGAGGGAGATATAGGTCCCACCCATCTTATAATTGATCCTTTCTAATTTGTGCCACATAATCAACATACATCATCGCATAACACATGTAACAAAAATGGGATTCTTGAAAAATCATGACATCATAAATAAATTCATATAAGATAAAGGAATTCATAAACATAATTCCATCACAACATAGTCAAATCAATGTAAAAATATGGATAGAAATATAACCCTTTATTATCTTAGATGGAAAATAATTTTGATAAAACACTTGAATTGAATTCTTGAGGAAAATATCCTTTCTTCTTCAAAATCAATTTCTTTTCACAAAACATCATGCAATTTTAAAAGAAAGAGATTTTATTGAAAATAGTCATGAAATATTTTAGAAGAAGCTTCATGAAAATAAGGCTTTATAAAACAGTAGAAATCCGTTCGTGTCGTATAAGTTAAAAAAAACATTCTTCGTACTTTTGTCGGAAAAGTCAAAAAGTACCTCGTACGAAAAACGACAAAAGATTCCTTTCATACGTGTTACTAAAAACTCACCGAAGGGTAAAAATGGATTTAAACAATTTTAGGTGGATGGAAATAATATTACATATTGAGTAAACATGGATGTGGATGATAAAATACACCCCAGTAAATACTTACGAATAAACAATCTCGGATAAAAATGAGATTGTGATATTTCCCTTACCTTAGGTCCAATTTGCTTCGTATGTGTCCGAAACTCCTGTATAATGATTTAAATAATGTCATTGACTTATTACAGAATCATATTAATTGTTATGATATCATATATGGTTCACTTATGACATTATATTACCCGTTCTTTTGTAAATTCCATGTTAAAGAAGCGTTTTGGGTAAAATCGTTTCATTTATCGTAGGTGTTTTGACTTGTTGTTCTTGACATCATTATTACTTATATCATGATTGACTTACTTCCAGAATATAAAATATGATTTATATATCATATATATTCAGTATATATATATATAATAGATAGATAAATAAAATGAAAAACACCGTTCATGGAGACGGTAGTCCGTACGTACGCATGAACGCTGTTTTTCTTTCCTTATTGTCTTGAAATGGAAGTAAGTAGATGACATAAATATGTATATATATACATAAATCCAGTAGCTTTATAATGTCATATATTTCATTATTATTTCTTATATATACATTATAATCATTCTTAAATGGTTAACATGGAGAATGAATCTCATCGCGTCGTGGAGACGGTAGTCCGTACGTACGCACGAGCGATGATATCATTTCTATAAATATTGAATTGAATTGGAGTGGATTATACAATATATCAGAATAAATATGATGTTGTAATAACTATGTATAGTTATTCTTTATACCATTATACCCATCCATGTAAGGTGGTGGTGGAAAATAGATTACACCACGGCGTGGAGACGGTATTCCGTACGTACGCACGCGCGGTGATTTCTTTTTCCGTAGGATGGATAGATGGTGAAATAGGGTTGTTTCATACTTATAATAACATATCAGTATATGAGTGATACTGATGTTATTACTTCATAATGAAACAACCTAAGAAGAAGAAGTGGAAGAAGAAATAAAGATGAAAGAATTGGTAACGGTAATTACCTCTTCTTTGAAGTGCCTCTTTGAGACCTCCTCTTAGGGCACTAGAATTGGTCTTTGAGGAAGACCAGAACCTCTAGGATGTTTCCAGGGAAGTGGAGAGGAGAAAATGGCAGGGGTTGGCCGAGCTTGAGTGCTCAAATTTGTGTGAGGAGGAGGGGGAGGAGGTGTCCTTTTATAAGGGAGGAGAGGGGCACTTTAGGAATATCTCAAAATATTATTTTATATTAAAGTCAAAATCGGTTTATAATGGTTCCAAAGGGTCTTATTTCGAAGATAAGGTGGGGAGGGGTCGAAATCCTATCAACCAATAGAATTTAGACAAGTTTAGGATATTATTTTAACCTTATCAATTAGATTTAACTCTAAGTTAAATAATTTAACTTTTACCATGTCTTTTTGTTTTCTTTCACTATATGGTTAATAAAGTTACTATAACATGCCAAACGAACCCCAAATTGTTTATTATTAATATATATATCCTTATCTAAGTCATTTGGCCGAACCTTAGATTTTTAGGAATACAATAACAATTAATAATATAATATTTGATTTAAAAACTATTCTGTGTCAATTTTGACACTATTTGATATTTGATTTTTGTGAAAGTCATAACAGAATTAAATGTTCGAAACAAGTTGATTAAATCAACATTAATATATCATAGTAACCTAGAAAATAAGTGGAATTCATAAAAAGTCTCAAATTATATTTAGTTTGGTGTTTATAACATCAATTATGTCAATATTTCATTAATAAGATAATTACTGCATCATCTTTGTGTCATAAATAAATTAAATTATTTGATGTCTAAAAATTACAAATAAAATATCATCATGTAGGAAATCGTTTTATCTTTCTAATGAATATTTACAATCGAATTTATCTTATGTATAACCCCATATTAAAAATGATTTACTTATTAAACTTTGATTTTAACTATTTTAACCCTTCTTTAAATAAATTAATAATAAATGTCCTAATCTAATCCAAGTGGGCCTAAATGGTCATATTTTATTCCTAAGTTTGTTTTTGGTCGAATTACACTTGTCCAATAGAATTAGGACATGTGTTAGGGTAATATTAATATCATATTTACCCCTATTTACTATTAACCGCGGTAAAAAAAGTAAAAAGTTACTATTCACCAAAAAATTATTTTTATCTCATTGTACCACATTTTACTTACTAATATCAACCGTGTCTTTCGGATTTTCGAAATTCCATTCACAGAAGTGGTAAAATTAAGTTTTATGAAAAATTCAGTTTTTTTTAACTACCACTTAGTAGTTTCACTATTCATCAAAAATTGATGTTTTTCAGAACAATGCCAAAATTTCATCCCAAGCTATATTTCATATTCCGAATTCAAAAATGAAGTCTATTTTACCAAATTCATAACATAAAAGTTGCATTAATTAATTTTGTAATTAAATCCCGCTGTTAAAACAAATAGCGTGTTTTTAAGAAACAATATCTATCAAAAGATTGACACTTGTTAATGTCTAGTTTAAATGTGAAATTACATCCAATGACCAACATTGTATTAAATTGTAAAAATATATTCTAAATATACTTTAAAACCACTCAAATTAATGATTTATCACTATTAATTATTTCGATTAAAAAAGTTGTTTTTAATTATAATTTAGTAATTTTCCCTATTCATCAGAATATGAAAGTTATCCGAAAAGTACCAAAATTTCACCTTAGGCTAAATTCGATACTCCGAATCTAAAAATGAAGTCCATTTTGAGAGTTAAAATTTCTAAAATTTAAAAAGTGGTTATTACTATTCATAACAGCTAGTTTTAATAATATTTTAATAGCATATCATTGTTTCGTGAAACTCAGTATTACGTACCACACACGCTATCGAGGAAGGTTGCGATTGCGTGTAATGCAAGGCAAGTCAAAGATGCGTGTTGTGCAAGCTCCTTTTGGTGTAGCGTACAACACAAGACATTAGTGAAATAAAAAAGAATATTTTTCATAAAATCTTGGGCTGTTACATTCTACCCCCCTTAAAATGAATTTCGCCCTCGAAATTCGTCGGGGTTATAAATGGTTTACTATTCGAAAGTTTCTTTAATAGAAACCCACATCGTAAAAAGGAATACCAAAACTTGGCTTTAAAAACTAAAGTATGAAATGTAACGATTACCCAAATAAACTAATCACTGGGTTTCCACATAGGTGAAAATATGGATATGGAAGAGAAATCTAACCATCATGTTCTGATGGAGAGTGGTAGAGAACATGGCTATGGAAAAGCCAGTAATCATAAATCCATAAATTTGTGACGATCTAAGGTACCATCTGATTCATCAGGTATAAGAGAACTAGGACAACATTTTTGGTTTTCAAGATCATTTCCCTAAAGTTAAAGAATTGAATTAGAATAAATACTTACTTTATTTTGGTACAATCTCACTGTTGTTCGTGCCTTTAACAATTTCCACTTCATCTCTTAAATAAATGAAGTTGAATTTGTTATTCGTGAAGTGTTAGCAGATCATGTGATAGAATGACGGGTCATTCCATCTGTCTCAAAAGGTTAGCAAAATTTATATACATAAGTCGATCTATAGTGGGATTAATCATATATGGTTCCTAAAATGGGATTATACTTCATATATCATACTGCTTAATATAATAACACTAGTTTCTACTAAACAGGGACTTCCTGTAGGTCAGTGGTAGGCGATAAAGGCCAGTCGCACTTCGGTTGTTGGTTCGATTCCTACAGCCTTGTCCGAAGCGATGGGTTGTCGCCGGTCCTGCAGGTTGTCCTTTTTCTAAAACTACGTTACTATAACATCCCATCAATAATATCGAAAATCTTCTATCCTTAAACAATACTAACTTATGTCCAACATAATCCAGTCTAATCTTTAGGCTTATACATAATACTGCAGTCCACTCTCATAATATAGTGACAACGATTACCAGAGATTTAATACTGTCGTTGATCCCCACATATCATAAGATAGGTCTTGTTGGTCACATTACAAACATTCAAAGTCCTTAATCGTGTATTCTCTTGAATACCTTAGTGAAAACATGAGTGCAGTTAAAAGTTAACACTTTCCACATACCAAAATCCTCAAAATTCTATATACTCAAACCATGATATCACTTAGTCCTTATATCAATCATGAGCTCATGAATACTATTAAACATTTCATTTTCTCGTCTTCATTATAAGCATATCATCTTATTTCCAAAAAATATCTCAATCACTTTGAATACCACATCAATAAATATTGCAATACTCAATGATACAACATTATTTTGGAATCCCATTACATAAACACTTAATCATTCCACCACATCGTTGTCATATTCAACATTTCCAATAGTGATCGCATGCGATTTCCCTTTGTCCTTTGCCTTCAGTGGTTGCTCATGTTGATCATCACTAACCCTTGGATTAGGGCAATTATTATCATAATGCCCCATTTCCTTGAACTTGAAGCATTGAAGTGTTGGTGGTGCGTTCTCTGCAGTGTTTGCTTTATTCACATCATTAGAAACCCTTTTTCCATTACTTCGACACTCAGCTGCTCGATGACCTTCTTTTCCACACTTAAAACATTTTTAGTCCCTTTAAGACAATCTCCACCATGCTTCTTTCCACACTTTGTGCATAAGGAAACATTCATCTTCTTTTCACCATTATTCTGAGATTTCTCCTTGAACTCCATCTTTCGTTTCTTGTCAAAACCATGAGATGGATATGTAACACCTACTTCCATTTCTACCTTGATAGCACAACGCACAATTTCTTCATAGCTACTGAAGTCTCTTATAGCTAATGCCCTTCGAAGACTTGGTTTTAAGCCACTGAAAAATCGATCAACTTTACTTTCAGGTTGGATGATAATACCAGAAGCATACCTTGCAAGTCTTGTAAAATTTGCTTCATAGGTACCAACATATTCATCGTCCCTTTGCTTCAGTTCAAGAAACTCTTTCTCCATCTTTGTTCGAAGAATACGAGGGAAGTACTTACTGAAAAACAAGTTCTTGAACTCGTCCCATTCCATGGACTCAATTTCATCTCTTGGCCTCGTATTCTTGATAAGATTCCACCATTGATCAGCTTCACCTTCCAAACGATATACTGCTAAGATGACTTTATCATGTTCAGAACATTGAAGAACTGAAAATATCTTTTCAGTAGTACTGATCCATTGTTCAGCCACAAGTGGATCAGAAGACCCACTGAAAGAAGGTGGACGTTGCCTCATGAAGGACTCAATAGAATATTGTTCCCTTCTCTGCTCGTTTGGAAATCCAGAATGATTCATAGCTTGTGTAAGTATAGCAATAAGATTTTGAACTCCATCTCCCATAACATTTGTTTGTTCAGGAGGGCAATCATTGCATTGTCCATTGAATTGATCAACACGGTTCCTTCGGGTTCCATCCATCGTCTAAAACCCAAAAAGAATAGTGTGAGAGGCAAAAATCATGATAGGGAAAACAACATAATAAAGGGGGAGTACCTTCAATATCCAACATCTTAGGTTTAATTCTATGATCGTTAGCGTAATTCTATTACTATAACCTATACGTATACTTATCCCTAGGGACATCCCTAGACATACCTTAGAAATATCTCTAGGGATCTCACTAACGTTTTCGCATCCTAGTTTCCAAAGGTTGACTAAACCTTTCCTCTGATACCAACTGTAGAGACCCGAAGCTTGACGTACATGGACATTACATTACATTTGCGGAATACTTAGTACATAACAAAAACACACACTAAAATATCGTAATATTTTAGTGTCTTTGGAAACTCGGAACGTAATCTTCTAATCGTGGTGAAAGTTCTTCAATATCTCCCATAAAGGTCATCCCTTTTTTCTACCTAAAACCTTTCTTTATATCCTGGGGAAAAGAAAACATAAAAGGGTGAGCTCAAATGCTCAGTAAGGGTAAACAAAAGAAAAATCAATCACATCATATACATAGCTTTTGGAAATCTTAACCTGAAAAAGAGCTCATAATATCATAACATGGGATATATCATAGAAGTGAAATGTAATCCCAATAATCATAACATAAAACATGAAACTTTGTGGCATACACACATAATCATAGAAAATCATTTCTTGTTAGTCAAGACTCATTGCCAAGACTATCTTAGTGGACAAAGTCCCTTTCTGAATCGAGTAACCCTCGTTTCAGTCCTGTTTCACTGAACCGGTATAACCTACCATTTCAGCCATGTCTATCTCATGAGATATAAAATCTTTACCCAATGCATTGGAGGGAGATATAGGTCCCACCCATCTTATAATTAATCCTTTCTTATGTGTGCCACATAATCAACATACATCATCGCATAACACATGTAACAAAAATGGGATTCTTGAAACATCATGACATCATAAATCAATTCATATAAGATAAAAGAATTCATAAACATAATTCCATCACAACATAGTCAAATCAATGTAAAAATATGGATAGAAACATAACCCTTTATTATCTTAGATGGAAAATAATTTTGATAAAACACTTGAATTGAATTCTTGAGGAAAATATCCTTTCTTCTTCAAAATCAATTTCTTTTCACAAAACATCATGCAATTTTAAAAGAAAGAGATTTTATTGAAAATAGTCATGAAATATTTTAGAGGAATCTTCATGAAAATAAGGCTTTATAAAACAGTAGAAATCCGTTCGTGTCGTATAAGTTAAAAAAAAAACATTCTTCGTACTTTTGTCGGAAAAGTCAAAAAGTACCTCGTACGAAAAACGACAAAAGATTCCTTTCATACGTGTTACTAAAAACTCACCGAAGGGTAAAAATAGATTTAAACAATTTTAGGTGGATGGAAATAATATTACATATTGAGTAAACATGGATTTGGATGATAAAATACACCCCAGTAAATACTTACGAATAAACAATCTCGGATAAAAATGAGATTGTGATATTTCCCTTACCTTAGGTCCAATTTGCTTCGTATGTGTCCAAAACTCCTGTATAATGATTTAAATAATGTCATTGACTTATTACAGAATCATATTCATTGTTATGATATCATATATGGCTCACTTATGACATTATATTACCCGTTCTTTTGTAAATTCCATGTTAAAGAAGCGTTTTGGGTAAAATCGTTTCATTTATCGTAGGTGTTTTGACTTGTTGTTCTTGACATAATTATTACTTATATCATGATTTACTTACTTCCAGAATATAAAATATGATTTATATATCATATATATTCAGTATATATATATATAATAGATAGATAAATAAAATGAAAAACACCGTTCATGGAGACGGTAGTCCGTACGTACGCATGAACGTTGTTTTTCTTTCCTTATTGTCTTGAAATGGAAGTAAGTAGATGAAATAAATATGTATATATATACATAAATCCAGTAGCTTTATAATGTCATATATTTCATTATTATTTCTTATATATACATTATAATCATTCTTAAATGGTTAACATGGAGAATGAATCTCATCGCGTCGTGGAGACGGTAGTCCGTACGTACGCACGAGCGATGATATCATTTCTATAAATATTGAATTGAATTGGAGTGGATTATACAATATATCAGAATCAATATGATGTTGTAATAACTATGTATAGTTATTCTTTACACCATTATACCCATCCATGTAATGTGGTGGTGGAAAATAGATTACACCACGGCGTGGAGACGGTATTCCGTACGTACGCACGCGCGGTGATTTCTTTTTCCGTAGGATGGATAGATGGTGAAATAGGGTTGTTTCATACTTATAATAACATATCAGTATATGAGTGATACTGATGTTATTACTTCATAATTAAACAACCTAAGAAGAAGAAGTGGAAGAAGAAATAAAGATGAATGAATTGGTAACGGTAATTACCTCTTCTTTGAAGTGCCTCTTTGAGACCTCCTCTTAGGGCACTAGAATTGGTCTTTGAGGAAGACCAGAACCTCTAGGATGTTTCCAGGGAAGTGGATAGGAGAAAATGGCAGGGGTTGGCCGAGCTTGAGTGCTCAAATTTGTGTGAGGAGGAGGGGGAGGAGGTGTCCTTTTATAAGGGAGGAGAGGGGCACTTTAGGAATATCTCAAAATATTATTTTATATTAAAGTCAAAATCGGTTTATAATGGTTCCAAAGGGTCTTATTTCGAAGGTAAGGTGGGGAGGGGTCGAAATCCTATCAACCAATAGAATTTAGACAAGTTTAGGATATTATTTTAACCTTATCAATTAGATTTAACTCTAAGTTAAATAATTTAACTTTTACCATGTCTTTTTGTTTTCTTTCACTATATGGTTAATAAACTTACTAGAACATGCCAAACGAACCCCAAATTGTTTATTATTAATATATATATCCTTATCTAAGTCATTTGGCCGAACCTTAGATTTTTAAGAATACAATAACAATTAATAATATAATATTTGATTTAAAAACTATTTTGTGTCAATTTTGACACTATTTGATATTTGATTTTTGTGAAAGTCATAACAGAATTAAATGTTCTAACCAAGTTGATTAAATCAACATTAATATATCATAGTAACCTAGAAAATTAGTGGAATTCATAAAAAGTCTCAAATTATATTTAGTTTGGTGTTTATAACATCAATTATGTCAATATTTCATTAATAAGATAATTACTGCATCATCTTTGTGTCATAAATAAATTAAATTATTTGATGTCTAAAAATTACAAATAAAATATCATCATGTAGGAAATATTTTTAGCTTTCTAATGAATATTTACAATCGAATTTATCTTATGTATAACCCCATATTAAAAATGATTTACTTATTAAACCTTGATTTTAACTATTTTAACCCTTCTTTAAATAAATTAATAATAAATGTCCTAATCTAATCCAAGTGGGCCTAAATGGTCATATTTTCCTCCTAAGTTTGTTTTTGGTCGAATTACACTTGTCCAATAGAATTAGGACATGTGTTAGGGTAATATTAATATCATATTTACCCCTATTTACTATTAACCGCGGTAAAAAAAGTAAAAAGTTACTATTCACCAAAAAATTATTTTTATCTCATTGTACCACATTTTACTTACTAATATCAACCGTGTCTTTCGGATTTTCGAAATTCCATTCACAGAAGCGGTAAAATTAAGTTTTATGAAAAATTCAGTTTTTTTTAACTACCACTTAGTAGTTTCACTATTCATCAAAAATTGATGTTTTTCAGAACAATGCCAAAATTTCATCCCAAGCTATATTTCATATTCCGAATTCAAAAATGAAGTCTATTTTACCAAATTCATAACATAAAAGTTGCATTAATTAATTTTGTAATTAAATCCCGCTGTTAAAACAAATAGCGTGTTTTTACGAAACAATATCTATCAAAAGATTGACACTTGTTAATGTCTAGTTTAAATGTGAAGTTACATCCAATGACCAACATTGTATTAAATTGTAAAAATATATTCTAAATATACTTTAAAACCACTCAAATTAATGATTTATCACTATTAATTATTTCGATTAAAAAAGTTGTTTTTAATTATAATTTAGTAATTTTCACTATTCATCAGAATATGAAAGTTATCCGAAAAGTACCAAAATTTCACCTTAGGCTAAATTCGATACTCCGAATCTAAAAATGAAGTCCATTTTGAGAGTTAAAATTTCTAAAATTTAAAAAGTGGTTATTACTATTCATAACGGCTAGTTTTAATAATATTTTAATAGCATATCATTGTTTCGTGAAACTCAGTATTACGTACCACACACGCTATCGAGGAAGGTTGTGATTGCGTGTAATGCAAGGCAAGTCAAGGATGCGTGTTGTGCAAGCTCCTTTTGGTGTAGCGTACAACACAAGACATTAGTGAAATAAAAAAGAATATTTTTCATAAAATCTTGGGCTGTTACATTCTACCCCCCTTAAAATGAATTTCGCCCTCGAAATTCGTCGGGGTTATAAATGGTTTACTATTCGAAAGTTTCTTTAATAGAAACCCACATCGTAAAAAGGAATACCAAATCTTGGCTTTAAAAACTAAAGTATGAAATGTAACGATTACCCAAATAAACTAATCACTGGGTTTCCACATAGGTGAAAATATGGATATGGAAGAGAAATCTAACCATCATGTTCTGATGGAGAGTGGTAGAGAACATGGCTATGGAAAAGCCAGTAATCATAAATCCATAAATTTGTGACGATCTAAGGAACCATCTGATTCATCAGGTATAAGACAACTAGGACAACATTTTTGGTTTTCAAGATCATTTCCCTAAAGTTAAAGAATTTGAATTAGAATAAATACTTACTTTATTTTGGTACAATCTCACTGTTGTTCATGCCTTTAACAATTTCCACTTCATCTCTTAAATAAATGAAGTTGAATTTGTTATTCGTGAAGTGTTAGCAGATCATGTGATAGAATGACGGGTCATTCCATCTGTCTCAAAAGGTTAGCAAAATTTATATACATAAGTCGATCTATAGTGCGATTAATCATATATGGTTCCTAAAATGGGATTATACTTCATATATCATACTGCTTAATATAATAACACTAGTTTCTACTAAACAGGGACTTCCTGTAGGTCAGTGGTAGGCGATAAAGGCCAGTCGCACTTCGGTTGTTGGTTCGATTCCTACAGCCTTGTCCGAAGCGATGGGCTGTCGCCCATCCTGCAGGTTGTCCTTTTTCTAAAACTACGTTACTATAACATCCCATCAATAATATCGAAAATCTTCTATCCTTAAACAATACTAACTTATGTCCAACATAATCCAGTCTAATCTTTAGGCTTATACATAATACTGCAGTCCACTCTCATAATATAGTGACAACGATTACCAGAGATTTAATACTGTCGTTGATCCCCACATATCATAAGATAGGTCTTGTTGGTCACATTCCAAACATTCAAAGTCCTTAATCGTGTATTCTCTTGAATACCTTAGTGAAAACATGAGTGCAGTTAAAAGTTAACACTTTCCACATACCAAAATCCTCAAAATTCTATATACTCAAACCATGATATCACTTAGTCCTTATATCAATCATGAGCTCATGAATACTATTAAACATTTCATTTTCTCGTCTTCATTATGCGCATATCATCTTATTTCCAAAAAATATCTCAATCACTTTGAATACCACATCAATAAATATTGCAATACTCAATGATACAACATTATTTTGGAATCCCATTACATAAACACTTAATCATTCCACCACATCGTTGTCATATTCAACATTTCCAATAGTGATCGCATGTGATTTCCCTTTGTCCTTTGCCTTCAGTGGTTGCTCATGTTGATCATCACTAACCCTTGGATTAGGGCAATTATTAGCATAATGCCCCATTTCCTTGCACTTGAAGCATTGAAGTGTTGGTGGTGCGTTCTCTGCAGTGTTTGCTTTATTCACATCATTAGAAACCCTTTTTCCATTACTTCGACACTCAGCTGCTCGATGACCTTCTTTTCCACACTTAAAACATTTTTTAGTCCCTTTAAGACAATCTCCACCATGCTTCTTTCCACACTTTGTGCATAAGGAAACATTCATCTTCTTTTCACCATTATTCTGAGATTTCTCCTTGAACTCCATCTTTCGTTTCTTGTCAAAACCATGAGATGGATATGTAACACCAACTTCCATTTCTACCTTGATAGCACAACGCACAATTTCTTCATAGCTACTGAAGTCTCTTATAGCTAATGCCCTTCGAAGACTTGGTTTTAAGCCACTGAAAAATCGATCAACTTTACTTTCAGGTTGGATGATAATACCAGAAGCATACCTTGCAAGTCTTGTAAAATTTGCTTCATAGGTACCAACAGATTCATCGTCCCTTTGCTTCAGTTCAAGAAACTATTTCTCCATCTTTGTTCGAAGAATACGAGGGAAGTACTTACTGAAAAACAAGTTCTTGAACTCGTCCCATTCCATGGACTCAATTTCATCTCTTGGCCTCGTATTCTTGATATGATTCCACCATTGATCAGCTTCACCTTCCAAACGATATACTGCTAAGATGACTTTATCATGTTCAGAACATTGAAGAACTGAAAATATCTTTTCAGTAGTACTGATCCATTGTTCAGCCACAAGTGGATCAGAAGACCCACTGAAAGAAGGTGGACGTTGCCTCATGAAGGACTCAATAAAATATTGTTCCCTTCTCTGCTCGTTTGGAAATCCAGAATGATTCATAGCTTGTGTAAGTATAGCAATAAGATTTTGCACTCCATCTCCCATAACATTTGTTTGTTCAGGAGGGCAATCATTGCATTGTCCATTGCATTGATCAACACGGTTCCTTCGGGTTCCATCCATCGTCTAAAACCCAAAAAGAATAGTGTGAGAGGCAAAAATCATGATAGGGAAAACAACATAATAAAGGGGGAGTACCTTCAATATCCAACATCTTAGGTTTAATTCTATGATCGTTAGCGTAATTCTATTACTATAACCTATACGTATACTTATCCCTAGGGACATCCCTAGACATACCTTAGAAATATCTCTAGGGATCTCACTAACGTTTTCGCATCCTAGTTTCCAAAGGTTGACTAAACCTTTCCTCTGATACCAACTGTAGAGACCCGAAGCTTGACGTACATGGACATTACATTACATTTGCGGAATACTTAGTACATAACAAAAACACACACTAAAGGATCGTAATATTTTAGTGTCTTTGGAAACTCGGAACGTAATCTCCTAATCGTGGTGAAAGTTCTTCAATATCTCCCATAAAGGTCATCCCTTTTTTCTACCTAAAACCTTTCTTTATATCCTGGGGAAAAGAAAACATAAAAGGGTGAGCTCAAATGCTCAGTAAGGGTAAACAAAAGAAAAATCAATCACATCATATACATAGCTTTTGGAAATCTTAACCTGCAAAAGAGCTCATAATATCATAACATGGGATATATCATAGAAGTGAAATGTAATCCCAATAATCATAACATAAAACATGAAACTTTGTGGCATACACACATAATCATAGAAAATCATTTCTTGTTAGTCAAGACTCATTGCCAAGACTATCTTAGTGGACAAAGTCCCTTTCTGAATCGAGTAACCCTCGTTTCAGTCCTGTTTCACTGAACCGGTATAACCTACCATTTCAGCCATGTCTATCTCATGAGATATAAAATCTTTACCCAATGCATTGGAGGGAGATATAGGTCCCACCCATCTTATAATTAATCCTTTCTTATGTGTGCCACATAATCAACATACATCATCGCATAACACATGTAACAAAAATGGGATTCTTGAAACATCATGACATCATAAATCAATTCATATAAGATAAAGGAATTCATAAACATAATTCCATCACAACATAGTCAAATCAATGTAAAAATATGGATAGAAACATAACCCTTTATTATCTTAGATGGAAAATAATTTTGATAAAACACTTGAATTGAATTCTTGAGGAAAATATCCTTTCTTCTTCAAAATCAATTTCTTTTCACAAAACATCATGCAATTTTAAAAGAAAGAGATTTTATTGAAAATAGTCATGAAATATTTTAGAGGAAGCTTCATGAAAATAAGGCTTTATAAAACAGTAGAAATCCGTTCGTGTCGTATAAGTTAAAAAAACATTCTTCGTACTTTTGTCGGAAAAGTCAAAAAGTACCTCGTACGAAAAACGACAAAAGATTCCTTTCATACGTGTTACTAAAAACTCACCGAAGGGTAAAAATAGATTTAAACAATTTTAGGTGGATGGAAATAATATTACATATTGAGTAAACATGGATTTGGATGATAAAATACACCCCAGTAAATACTTACGAATAAACAATCTCGGATAAAAATGAGATTGTGATATTTCCCTTACCTTAGGTCCAATTTGCTTCATATGTGTCCAAACCTCCTGTATAATGATTTAAATAATGTCATTGACTTATTACAGAATCATATTCATTGTTATGATATCATATATGGTTCACTTATGACATTATATTACCCGTTCTTTTGTAAATTCCATGTTAAAGAAGCGTTTTGGGTAAAATCGTTTCATTTATCGTAGGTGTTTTGACTTGTTGTTCTTGACATAATTATTACTTATATCATGATTTACTTACTTCCAGAATATAAAATATGATTTATATATCATATATATTCAGTATATATATATATATAATAGATAGATAAATAAAATGAAAAACACCGTTCATGGAGACGGTAGTCCGTACGTACGCATGAACGCTGTTTTTCTTTCCTTATTGTCTTGAAATGGAAGTAAGTAGATGACATAAATATGTATATATATACATAAATCCAGTAGCTTTATAATGTCATATATTTCATTATTATTTCTTATATATACATTATAATCATTCTTAAATGGTTAACATGGAGAATGAATCTCATCGCGTCGTGGAGACGGTAGTCCGTACGTACGCACGAGCGATGATATCATTTCTATAAATATTGAATTGAATTGGAGTGGATTATACAATATATCAGAATCAATATGATGTTGTAATAACTATGTATAGTTATTCTTTACACCATTATACCCATCCATGTAAGGTGGTGGTGGAAAATAGATTACACCACGGCGTGGAGACGGTATTCCGTACGTACGCACGCGCGGTGATTTCTTTTTCCATAGGATGGATAGATGGTGAAATAGGGGTGTTTCATACTTATAATAACATATCAGTATATGAGTGATACTGATGTTATTACTTCATAATGAAACAACCTAAGAAGAAGAAGTGGAAGAAGAAATAAAGATGAAAGAATTGGTAACGGTAATTACCTCTTCTTTGAAGTGCCTCTTTGAGACCTCCTCTTAGGGCACTAGAATTGGTCTTTGAGGAAGACCAGAACCTCTAGGATGTTTCCAGGGAAGTGGAGAGGAGAAAATGGCAGGGGTTGGCCGAGCTTGAGTGCTCAAATTTGTGTGAGGAGGAGGGGGAGGAGGTGTCCTTTTATAAGGGAGGAGAGGGGCACTTTAGGAATATCTCAAAATATTATTTTATATTAAAGTCAAAATCGGTTTATAATGGTTCCAAAGGGTCTTATTTCGCAGATAAGGTGGGGAGGGGTCGAAATCCTATCAACCAATAGAATTTAGACAAGTTTAGGATATTATTTTAACCTTATCAATTAGATTTAACTCTAAGTTAAATAATTTAACTTTTACCATGTCTTTTTGTTTTCTTTCACTATATGGTTAATAAACTTACTAGAACATGCCAAACGAACCCCAAATTGTTTATTATTAATATATATATCCTTATCTAAGTCATTTGGCCGAACCTTAGATTTTTAAGAATACAATAACAATTAATAATATAATATTTGATTTAAAAACTATTTTGTGTCAATTTTGACACTATTTGATATTTGATTTTTGTGAAAGTCATAACAGAATTAAATGTTCGAACCAAGTTGATTAAATCAACATTAATATATCATAGTAACCTAGAAAATTAGTTGAATTCATAAAAAGTCTCAAATTATATTTAGTTTGGTGTTTATAACATCAATTATGTCAATATTTCATTAATAAGATAATTACTGCATCATCTTTGTGTCATAAATAAATTAAATTATTTGATGTCTAAAAATTACAAATAAAATATCATCATGGAGGAAATATTTTTAGCTTTCTAATGAATATTTACAATCGAATTTATCTTATGTATAACCCCATATTAAAAATGATTTACTTATTAAACCTTGATTTTAACTATTTTAACCCTTCTTTAAATAAATTAATAATAAATGTCCTAATCTAATCCAAGTGGGCCTAAATGGTCATATTTTATTCCTAAGTTTGTTTTTGTTCGAATTACACTTGTCCAATAGAATTAGGACATGTGTTAGGGTAATATTAATATCATATTTACCCCTATTTACTATTAACCGCGGTAAAAAAAGTAAAAAGTTACTATTCACCAAAAAATTATTTTTATCTCATTGTACCACATTTTACTTACTAATATCAACCGTGTCTTTCGGATTTTCGAAATTCCATTCACAGAAGCGGTAAAATTAAGTTTTATGAAAAATTCAGTTTTTTTTAACTACCACTTAGTAGTTTCACTATTCATCAAAAATTGATGTTTTTCAGAACAATGCCAAAATTTCATCCCAAGCTATATTTCATATTCCGAATTCAAAAATGAAGTCTATTTTACCAAATTCATAACATAAAAGTTGCATTAATTAATTTTGTAATTAAATCCCGCTGTTAAAACAAATAGCGTGTTTTTAAGAAACAATATCTATCAAAAGATTGACACTTGTTTATGTCAAGTTTAAATGTGAAATTACATCCAATGACCAACATTGTATTAAATTGTAAAAATATATTCTAAATATACTTTAAAACCACTCAAATTAATGATTTATCACTATTAATTATTTCGATTAAAAAAGTTGTTTTTAATTATAATTTAGTAATTTTCACTATTCATCAGAATATGAAAGTTATCCGAAAAGTACCAAAATTTCACCTTAGGCTAAATTCGATACTCCGAATCCAAAAATGAAGTCCATTTTGAGAGTTAAAATTTCTAAAATTTAAAAAGTGGTTATTACTATTCATAACGGCTAGTTTTAATAATATTTTAATAGCATATCATTGTTTCGTGAAACTCAGTATTACGTACCACACACACTATCGAGGAAGGTTGCGATTGCGTGTAATGCAAGGCAAGTCAAGGATGCGTGTTGTGCAAGCTCCTTTTGGTGTAGCGTACAACACAAGACATTAGTGAAATAAAAAAGAATATTTTTCATAAAATCTTGGGCTGTTACAAATGTTTAGGGAGTATCCTGTGTAGCACAACACGTGGTGGTATAATACTCCCATAATGCATAGAGGGGGTTTTTTTGGAGAGTAATTTTTGTCCTTATTTACCATATTCAAGAGTATACTCAATAAAGTCATATTGAAAAACTGTATCTATACATCTTCCACTATATAATAGTAAGATGAATGATTTGACTCAATGTTTTACTCCTGATACAATTTCATTAACCCTGTAGAATAGAAGATGGTCTCATTGTCTATCATTATTGTGTTAGGGAATCCAATCCTAGAAATAATATGGTACTTCATGAATTTGATTAAATTCTTCTTCTTTACTTCCTTGAGGGGTATCACATCATCCCACTTGTAAAATAATTCGGTAACAACAAAGATGTACATAAACTGCTTAGCCCTGGCAGGGTGATATGGCCCCAAAACAGAAATTTCTATTATGGAAAATTATTATCAATATATAGTTTTTTTAAAAAAAATTATGGCTTTAGGGATTATGTTCACATGGATCTATTATGGATGAAATTTCTTGGAGAATTTATTATAGTCCATCATCATGGTTTTCAAGTAGTGATATAGCCTCATGATTTGGTGGGAGAGACCAGTCCTAATCTGATGAGTGTCACTGGAGCCTACATAGAAATTTTAAATTATAGTGGTAATATAACTCTTTACTATGAATCTGAGTAGGATTACATTAATGTCAAACCTTTGGATGGAATTTTTCTCATTTGAACTAACCATCAGTGTAATGTTCACTTCTCAACGTCTAATCTATTCCCTTCTCGATCAGTCTATTTGAAGTTTCCCATTTTTGAGATAATAATTTATGGGATATATATATATAGTGGTGGATATTAGTTCATTATGTTTTCGGTTTGTGTTTACTTGATTTATTGATTCTATGTTAGAGATAATTATCGATGAGACCATTCTTCGGTGCATGATGTTGTAGATTTCTTCCTCCTGGTCTGGTTCAGTCAGGGCTATGGATAAATTTTCCAATACATCGGTATGAGAATTCTATAATTTGGTAACATGATGAAACATTGGATCAAAATGGAACTATTCCATCAGTACTATGACATAGCTAATATGTGGGACCATTTATTTCTTTTTGATGGAATATTCACAATAAATGTTCTTTTTCACTAGTTCTTAATCCACATTGTTGTTCTAGTTGGATATATGGTGTCCCGACGCTAGTTCAAATCCAAAAATATGTTCTTAGTATTATGATTTATTATTCATGCATCCTTTTTATAGTGAGAAAGAGTAGGGAAAAATTATTTTTCTAGAGAAACAAACACAATCCCAAAGCCAACCTGATTGTGTTTCAGTTGTTTTAGTCTCTTACTGATGGGATTTTGGGAGGCACCATCAATATATATCTCCCATGTAAAAGTAGTTTCATGTCTATATAAAACCTATTAATATAGATGTTTTATGTCAACTGGTTTACATTTCCATATGGTATTTTCTATGAAGAAATAAAACAAGTCCTGCCCTTTTACTAAATTATATAACATGAATTGAAGGTCATGTTATTATATAATAACCTACCATTGGTCCAAACTACTTGTTAGAATGGGAAAACCAATGATGTACTTAATTGGGTGAAAAAAAAGTGACTGGTTGGACTTCGTGGTGTTGTGAGTAATGTCACATATTTTTCACTGCAAATATCAGTGAAATACAATTCTTCTCAGCATCAAAATATCGGTTCTCAGTTCCTAGATTTGTTCAACTAAAGTAGTAGATATTGTTCTCATTCTCCCGCATAATTTCTATATGACCAAATAGAACTAGGTCAGCATTTCAAGTTGTAATCATATATGATGAGTTTTTTTCGTTCAACAATTGGAATAAGGACCAATGGGTGTAGCAGAAACGTCTTGAGACTCTTGAAGTCATATTGGAAGTCCACGTCCCATTGATAAGTGATTCCCTTCTTCATTAGTTTGGTGAATAAGTGGTATTTCCTACCATGTTATCTATGAAATGTTGAATGTTTTTTAGGTTCCATTGGATCCCACTCATTTCGCCAAGATTTCTAGGGGTGACATTTCAAGGATTGCACTGGTCTTTTCAGGGTTGGCCTCAATGACTGTAAGGCATACAAAAAACTCAAGGGAATTACCTGATGTAACCCAAAAGGTAAATTTTAGTAGATTCATATTCAAACCGTGTTATCAAAATTGGTCAAAGTATTTTTAAAGATCCATCAATTGATCACATCATTGTCAAGATTTTACAACCATTTCATCGATGTAACATTCATTCATTTATCTGAATAAGGGTTTAAATACATTATGCATGGAATGTTGATATGTTTTTCTTAAATTATTTAATCCAGATGGAATAACATGATTTAATAAGATCCCATATTGTGATCTGAAGATATTGGTTTACTAATCCCTAGGGGATATCTTTATCTATTTTCACCCTGAGTACCAATCCATGAAAAAAGGGCTTGGAAGACAGTAGTAGCCTAAATAAACATTTTTTTGATTGGAAATAGGAATCTATCCTTTGGGTTGTGTTAGTTAATGTCTCTAAATCATTAAAAAACATAATGTGGACATTGTTTCTTGATAGGGATGCTCTTGTAAATCCATCATGGGTATTTCACTTCTCGGGAAAAGTTGGATTTGATCAATTTTTCAACTTTCACCTTTATATCTGTGGAATGAGAGTAATGAATCCTCCCAACTTCAAGCTTGAAAACCCTGATGATAATTGGGTAAGCCTAGATGGTGCATATCCATATCAGGATTCAGTGTAAAGATTTCATTATACTTCCAAAGTAACACATATCGATATTGCTTTATAAATGCAATAAAAATATATTTCTCCTTGAGAAGCATGGTGGTACTAATCAGTGTAGTATTTGGGTCTTCTTCTATTACCAAATTTTCATAAATATAATTATTAATAGTGGTGGAGAATCTTTACTAAAATGTTGTAGGGGAATTTTGGAGGTCATCGTCTTCTTCTTCCACCTCAGAGACCATGGAGTCATTTTCAAATGATGTTGAAAATACGAGGGCATCTATATCAATGTCGGGATGAGTTATTCCCTGAGAGTAGACATTGTTATCCACTTATTATAAAATCATTTTAGAAATATTTTTGAAATTGTATTATATTTCACTATCATAGGGGAAATTATGGGCTCAAACAAATGGGATCAAATATATTGGCTCAATCAGAATTATGGTTAGCACATAAACACTATCAAGAATGATCCAATAATTTTTGGGGCTGGTCCCCATGATAATGGGGGATATAACCTGTATATTATCAACCAGAATTAATTTTTTTCATTCCCTTTTATAGAATCTTAAGTCATCATATGTGGATTCACAAGACTCAAAGGGGTAAACTCACCATCTAGTATTTTGACTTTTCTAACGATGGGGTATTTCAAACACTGATAAAATGTTTTGTTCACGAACACATGGATTTATAGCCAATAAATTTCATGTAGGACATTTTATATAGTGTCTAGTTGGATGAAAATGAACTCAAAACAAGACATGATATCCCCAAACTATTTTTTGAGTATGAACATCCCAATAGGTCGTTGTGTTTTCTTATCATTACCTTGAATGGTCATCTTTCTAGGAGATAAATCTCCCCCACTATATCCTCAACATCAAAGGGTCTAAGTTAGGTTAAGGTTGATCCTAGAACCACATTAAATCATATCCAATTGGATTTCAACATTATAAACTTGTCCTAAAACATATTTTGGTCTGATGTGTCCATGTATGATGACTTCATGATCCTGCTTTGTGAACGAGATGGACACATGGAATTATAATGGAATGGTCCCAAATTGATAAACCATGGGTGTAGAGACTTCAACTTTAAACACCTATGGGATCTGGAGGGGTTCAACGAGTTCCTCCTTGAGTTGTTTTTAAAAACATCACATCCATAATTGAGAGCATGGCTGGGGGAAAAACCAGATCCTTTAGAATTACATATGTTTGAGCTAAAGGTTAGTGCATTCTGATGTGGGGTTTCTCTTCATTATGTGGTTCATGAGCTATTATATATATGGTAGACAAGAATTGTGCATTTCCATAGATTGGGGGATCATTTGCTGCCATTTTATAAAATCGATCCATCCTTCCTCATTGTCTGTTTTGATCAAAAAATCACACCGCTTCAAGTCAGTCAAGCAAGATTACTGGGGTAAGATGACCTCTAGATGGTTCTAGGACACCTCTATATTTCTATTCATCGTGATTGATTGCTTACCGTGAGTCTCAGCTTCATATATGTCCTTTGTGGGGACACGACCGGACTATTAGGTCAACCACTCCCACAATATCCCCTATATCCTTAGTTCTTGTACCGTTGGCCTCATATTCCCCATTTAGATATAGGGAACACACACATAGAGTCATATTAAACATCAAATAAGTAGTATAACAATTGATTCATGTAAACATAACTAAATATGTTCTATATTTCTACTGGGGGTTTCATTTTGTGGGGTGATTCTCGTGGTTTAGATATTCTAGGAAATAAATCTTTAATAGTCATAGCCTTCACTTGAGGTGACAATGAATCATTATATTTTATTTATTCATATGTCTGATGGTCACATTCATCTTATGGCGGCATATTTGATGTCACCTCCCTAGGTGATGGATTCATTAATTCATCTAATTTTGGAACTTCCTTCCATGTGTGGATGGAAATTTTTTTCAATAACCATCTTCTTATGACTGGGTAACAATTGTACAGGTCACCTATACTGGTGAATTATCCAACATCATCTGGATGGAATCAATCATTCTTTGGAGAATAACTTTGATAATGAAGCAATTATAGATGTTGTAAACCATCCATCTTTAGAAAAGGAAATAGTCAGGATAGTCTATGAGGTTAACCACACTGGGATTCTTGGGCTATGGAATCATGTGAAGTTTATTGTCCATGGATATAAGGAAATAGCCATGAAATTTATCATTTATAAAATAATATTTCTTATTCATCCATTCCTCATATCTCGGGTGACCCTATTCTCTTTTTCATCCTTTTGGGGGAAATTTTTTTATTTATGTCACTTGATACGAGGTGAAGGATATTTTGGAACTTTTCTAGGTGCTTGAATGATCACTAATAATAGTTTTTGGGTAATATATATAGTTTCTTCCATGTCAATTATTTTCCATTATGATGAGTTTGTGAGTTGATACTTAGCCCAGGTCTGCTGAAATAATTCTTCCAAAAATTGTGCCATTTTTCCATTCTAAAAAAATCCAAATATATATTTCATTAGGATCAGAGGTGTATGTAGTTCATCATGGAGACCTTAAAAATAAAGCTCCATTTATTTTTCATGTAAGACAAGGATATTGAGTGAATAGGTTAAACATTCTCATATAGCTATGATATAAAACACCCTATACTTTTTATATTTATTTTAGTTAATCAGGTAAAAAAATTCATTTTAGTCATTATGTGGTAAAATGGTAATGGAATTTATGATTATGTTCTTAACATCCTACAACTGATCCTATTGGAAGAATGTTGTACCAAACAAAGGTTGGCACTATCAGAGTTTGTACAAAACAACTCGGTCATGTCACCTCCTTTTGATACTAATGGAAAATCATTGGATTGCATCCAGACATGAAGTGAATGATATATTTCTCTAGGCATCCGACATTGTGAAATTTTGAGAAGCTAATATTGGAATTATTGGGAGGGGGAAAATTTTTATCCACCCATTTGGTATACATATATCACTATGGTTGTACGGGTTCTCATCTTCCATCCATGGATTCCCGTCAAGTATCTAGGGACTCTATGGCATTGATTAGTACCTTAGGTACTATAGTTTGACCTACCTTTCATCTATAAATAGCGGGTAGGGCCTAGTGATGTTCCCTTATTTTATTCTCTCTCTAATTCTTGATCCATGAAAAGATATAATGATTGCCCTTGTGAGGGAGAGATTTTACATATAATGTAGGGAATACATGATCATTTTTTACTTCTTTTTTTATGTAGACTAGTTTCTAGGATCTAGAGAGAGTTTGATGCTCATATACCATTCTTTGGGTGGATCATATCTTTCTTAATGCATGGGAGGAGGAATATTTTCCTCTTCCTAAAGACGATACTCAGTGGAAATGTTTCCCAAGAGTAGTTCCTCATTGAGTTTTTTGATATTTTGTATTGCATTCTCATATTGTGCCAACGAATCCTATTTTAATGGAATATCAGCTTTTCTAGATGAAAAGTGGGGTATGACCCCTTTTTCTCTTTATTCATGGTAGTTTTCCTCCATAGAGGTCGAAAATAAATATTAGTAGGAGCTAGGATTTGGATACACCACTGTTTTTGGGTATATACGGCTTTATTAGGTGCATCCAAATCCTCCTACCACGGTATATTTTCTATATTTCATTCATATGAATATTTTTCTTGGTCCAATTTTTCTAGTTTCTAAATGATTAAGATGTTGATAGAAGTTTATTGGGAAATGATAGTTGTCCCATCACTTCAACGCAATCAGATGATTCTACACCCCAGGTATTTGGGTCATTTCGCGAACCCTTTAACATATTGGAACATATTGGCTTGAATACCTAGTGGAGTTTGATTCCATTCTCCATACATTCCTCTAATATTGGTCTATGAACTGTGAATTTTAGGGGGGTTTCACTCATTCTTTCCAGATGGGACCTGAATAATATAGGTTTTATTTCGATGGGAGGAATATATGGGATGTCGACCATCAATATTTACCACCCAACTTGGATAAAACATATTCCATCTCTTTGATGATGATGGGATGATAATTTTCAATATTTACCGTTCATCCTTTTATGTTGGGGACTATTATGGGCCAGAATTAGAATTTATTCATCCTCTTGTTGACTATCCAATGATTCTGTTTGGGGATTTTATGATTCTTGGGATCAATATTAAGATGTAAATACTCCCATCCCAGTAGTGTGGGGTTTATTGAGGACCACATTTTATTTTTTTCGGACCCTCTTAGGGGAATGATGAACTTGGTTATAGATATTGAGAAAAAATACCCCTAGCTGAGTGGGATGGTTTTTGTTGGACGCTACTACTGATATGTTCTGAATCACATCAAGAATTGCTGAATCTAGAGGTAGAGTTGGTGAAATATGTTCCCCAACTCCATGGGGTTAGGTTATCTCTTGGATGGATGTTATAGGACATGATACTATGATTCACTCAATTTAACTCAATTATTATTGTGTATGAGTTGGGTGATGGGAGTCATTATTTTCAATAAATTCTGGGTTTGACTGCACCTTCATCATTTATATCTAAAATTCATTCACAATTATTTAAGGGGCCTAGTTAAAAAATATGTTGGATGTCATCTCCCTTAATTAGTGGTGTTTTGTAAATGTTGATGTGGGATCATTCCATTGTCGTGACCAATTGGCTCACGCGTTACCTAGTCCCCTAATCTCACCAAAGGCGATGACAATATAGGATAACATATCTAATTGTATTTATTATTCTAGGTTTTTGGAAATGTGTAACACTCTTTACATTCCCCCTTCTCAAATAAGAATACATTTTATGGTTTTAGTGATTAGTTGGATAAGATTTGTGATGAAATGGTGGTCAGAGTTTTGTATATTTGTGTTGTTCTTTTCTGATTTTTACTCTTGTTCAATGGAGATATCAGACCGAACTAGCTGAAAGTAAAGTATATTAATGGTCTAAATGTGACTCTCATATCTTAGATAAGGGAGGTGTATAGAATTGATTTCATGATGATTTTCCCATATATTTTTGCATAGATAAAGCATGAAATATTTCTATATCTCTTTTGGTATCTCATAGTAGGATGTATCAGGGGGACAGAACATGGTGGTGAGGTTGTTTATGGATAAATCCCTCCATATTTAAATTTTTTAAACCTCTTCATCATACATAAAAGCCTCCATATAGTCAAACAATATAAGGCAGTACTTTGGGTTTCCTATGATCCATAGTAGATTACTACTGGAAGATGATGGGGGGGGACTATACATGGTTGGCCCTAAATTTTCATGTACCTCTCTTTGAAAATGATTTCGTGTTTTGTCTATATCTATATACAGAGATTTCTGGAAAGGGTGGATTTATTTATCTGTGGGAGATATCACCTTGGAGTGGTAAACCATGGTGGATGTCATGAGTAGTGTCCCTATGATCCATCTCTGCACTACCATGAGGAATAATATCATGCTAATACTCACCTTGTGCTATGGTTAAAGATTCTACATACCCTTAGGGTGATGATAATATGTCTCTAACAACCTCTATGAAATTGTAATTTAGAAGCTTAGTCATATGACCCTCATTCTGAATCGTGGTCAAAATATGATGACTTGCCTTTTGGGATTGTGAGGGATATGGGCTTGTTGTGTGATGGAATTTGAGATATATTGATAACCATCAAGTGTTTTGGGATTATGATCATGCTGCTGAGAATCTATTAGAGTATTCCAATAAGATTCTTTCATTGGAATATGGGACTCTCCTAAGGCATGTATAATTATTACTTGGTGAGAAATGGTTAGAACAGGGAAATGATCCCGATCAGTACCCTATGGAATATGCAACTGCACATTTTTTATAGGAATATGATCCTTTAATAATACATTTTCCTCTCTCACATAGTGTTTCATGGTTGGAATGATAATATGGTCTTGGTCCATATATGCATTCTCCATTAGAATATTTCGACGGACCACCATAATGAGAGAAGGGTTATGATCCTCCTCTTGTATAGCCTTATAAGAATGTCGTTGTGGTTTTTATTGGCATAATTATGGATATGGGCTAGTCTTCAATGAGTTCTTCGAATATTCCATGTAGCTTCATCGACAAGAATTTGAGCATGTCTCATGGCATGTGTTGCTCTCACATAATGTTACTCGATCATAATGGTAATATAATCCTCATCCTATGACTTTTTATTATGACCTGTATTTTTTCTTTATTTTTATAAGCATTCCCCAAGACATGTACCACTCTTAGTCGGTGATCTCTAAAAAATGGAGATATTATCTGTATCCAAGGCCTTTGGAATGTTCCTCCTGCCTTTCTCGATAGGATTTTCCTTGATCCCAAGGAATGTTACACTCTCACTTGGTGAGACCTGGTTGGAACAAGAATATGAGCCTGATCTAGTACCTCATCCTTTACCATAATATGTTGATAATCCTCCTGGACCAGAGTAATAATTTTTGCATTCTCAGGAAAAATAACTAGTTCATACTCATTATGGTATTTTTTTCCCTCGCTATAAAAATAAGAATACGAACCTATATATGTATTTGTACCGGTTCTGAAATATTCAAATGGTGTTCATCAGCTATTACTAGAATGTAATGGTTCTTCAAAAAAGTGGGCTCAGGAATGTAATAATAAATATTTCTATCTTCACTACATACTCGCATATATATATATATTCCATTTAAATGGGGATATGATCCCTCTTCTATATTATATGTGCCACCAAAATATGCAGATGGAATTCATTCATGGGGGTAGTGATATGCACCTCCACAATTATTACTGGAGGAATATTCCTGGAGAACTATTCCAAGTGAACAATGATATGAGCCTACTCACTAGATACCATCAGAATATACTGGTAGGATTTTTCAGAAAGAGTGAGGATATGATTCCACTACAAATTATCTTGCTATTTTCATGCTCTATGTGTCGTCTTATTTCACATTCATGGTTTTCAACGGTGGTAGTGTGTCGGGTGGTAACCTCTGTAGGAAATTTAAGGGAACTATAAGGATGTGTTTGGTGATAGTGTCTAATAGGATCCCTTCTCAATAGACCCTAAACCACAAGGGATCCATAATTGAATCCTTCAACCATCATTATTGGATATTGAATGTGGTGTTTTTTTTCTTTGGAGATAGGTTTTTACACGATTAGACTTGGAAACAAGAGGGTCCATATTTACGCCACCTTTCCTTGGACAATGAGGGATCAATAGTATTGGTATTTATGGACCCTTGGGAGTATCCTCAATGTTCAAGTTCATACCATGTCGATTGTATTCTTCTACCATCGTATTCTACGCCTAACATTAATGTTGAGGGCGGGTGAGGTCATTCTGAGACCCATGGTGGTTTTAGTTATAACTGATTTTCCAGAACAGACATTGTATGGTAAAATTATCTCATCTCACGGTGTTTATTGTGACTGAAATATTTATAGTCGTGAATAAAATAAGAAATAAGGTAACTTATCATTGAATCATCATAGGTATGATACATTCTCAATCAGATATGCATTGGTAATACAGTTTTCGTTACATCATGGTCAGTCCATTCTTCTTGTATGGAGTTCTCAAAGAGAGGATAGACTTCTTTCATGAGAACCCCAGTTATATAGGATCAAGTGATAATTTTTTTAATTTGAAATATTCATGTCAGGTTCTCCATGCATTTTTTCACAAGATATGTGAATAAAATTGCTTGATTCTTGGTAAACCAATCATTTGGGTATATGAGAGATTCATGTTGTGTTAACCATTCTTAATTTTTAAAAGGATATTTTTGTAAAGATCCGGGATTTTCAAGGATTATTTTTTCTTAAATACTTTGTAATTTTATGATTTTGTGGCTTCTGACGGCACTTGATTCTGAGGACCGGTGTGCCCGGAATCAATTTATGATATTTTGTTTGGGTACGTTTAGTAAATGAATGTGTGGGTTTTTCTATCTTTTTAACCAGTGCTCGGAATTGAAATTTGAGTGCACCGATGAACTCGCAGCACTGGTATATGCTTAAGGGGACCTTTACCACAGTTTCATTTTATGCGGGTTGAAAGTTAAATTTTGGGGTTTAATCTTAAATTAAATAAAATTGTGTGGTACACAATTTAATTTTGAGAGTTAGTTATTTACACCCATTGGGAAGTTAATAGTGGGTCCCTCACCCACATAACTTCCCATGTGTGGATATTTGTGAGGTGGGGCACACACAAGCCCCAACCTTTCATCTCCCCATAACTATTTTCAACTCCCTTAAACCCCTTGTTTAATTCTTGACAACTCCCTCATTTAATTGGGTGGAGCCTCTCCACATTCAACCTCCCTTACTCCATTTAATGTGTTCCAACCCATCACAATTAATTAAAAAACTTTTCAATTAATTAATTACAGAGTTTGAATTAATTTGAATGCATGGAAAGTTTATTAAAATAACGAAAGCATTATTTTAATTCTGGCTTGGAAAATATTGTGTTGGGAAATCCTTGGAGAATTAAAGGAGATATTTAACCTTCCATGAAGAATTCTGAGTCCACGAAGAATGGTGACATGCCTTTATTTTTATTCTCCACAAAAAGTGGGGAGACGTCGTTTCCTCCTCGGATGCACCCTGATGTCGTCAACAAATCCTCTTTTTGTGACTCCGCTCTTGAAACCGAGGTAGGAGTTTGTTTCAATTTTAATTGAATAAAATTGTTTTTAGTCTCTCATTGAAAATGTGTTTTACCTTTGGCCATTTGATACCGCCTAACACAGAGGGTGCGGGCTGAACGAACACAGCCCGACGACCATCTGATTAGTCTTGGATACTTTGGCGGCGACAATGAGAGGCTGTGGTGACAAATGGAAGTGGCGGCCATATACAGGCCACGTGCGGAAGAACACCAGACCGCAACCGTCGGCCGCTCGGACGACGAAGAACCAACCAGCTAAAGCTAGCTAGGCCGAAGGAGGAACGCGGTGCCACAAGGGGAGACGCGCTGCGGAAGACCGTGGCCCACGTTCCACGGGCCGCTCAGTGGAAAAACTGGCCAGCAGGCGGCCGACCGAGCTGAGGAGATCCACAACACCAGGAGGGCGTCGTGCTGGATGAACTGGGCCCCGCCCGAGTGGGTTGCTTTTGCTGAGAAGTCCTGCCAGCTTCGGCCAGCCGGTTTGGGAGGGCGGCGCCGCTTGTTGCCGCTGGTTCGGATAACCGGGGGGGCCACGCCCCCCTCGGACCACTCGGCCCCTTCGGGCCGAGCCGCTCGGCCATCTAGGTTGCGCCCATCCTGGATGGGTCCCGTCATGCCCCTCCAAGACAAGACGTGTTTCTTTAGTCTTGGCTGACAACCCATGCAGGGTTGGACCCGCCGAACCGGGTCCGGCCGACCCACCCGCCCACTGGGCCTAACGGGTCAGGCTCGTATGCTTAAATGCGAATATCTTCATGACCATGCTTCCGATCAACGCACCGTCTATGGAACTGGGACCCTCATGATGTGGTGGTTCTTTTTTCGATTCTATGAGTGAGTTTTGGACAATTTTGGAAAATGTCTGGGTTTGGAATGAGTGTATTTCCAACCGGACACCTAGAACGGAAAATCCAATATCTCTCAGATCGGGCGTCCAATTGACTCGTTGTCTATCAAGTTGGGTTCCTTTTGACGAGATGGAACTTAGGGGTACATATACTCTAGAATTAGTGATAGTTGATGTGAAAACCACTTTCCTAGAGGAGCGGACCATCCTGGAAGGGAGCGTGTTGTGTGCGAGAACCCTAGAGCTGGCTGCGTCTGCAACAACTACCGTACTGGAATCATATGTGGGTTCAGAAATGACGACTACCATACTGGAATTATCTATGGGTTCAATGGCGATGACTACTGTACTTGTATCCTACGTGGGTCCGACAGTTCGACTATTGTACGTGTATCCTACGTGGGTCCGAGAGTTCGACTTCTGTACCAGTATCCTACGTGGGTCCGACATAGTAGCTAATCTAGTATCCTACGTGGTTTCGACAGCTTAGCTGGACTAGTATCCTACGTGGGTCTGACAGCTTAGATGAATCAGTTACTCCATCTGATCATCTTTATCACTTTATGAAAGATGTATACCTGTGTAAGTTGATTCATGACTTTCAATCCTTACTATTGATGTGATTGACTTCTTTCCTATGTGGACTGGTCTGTTCTTGGGCTCAAGAGTTGGAGGTGAATTTGGATTGATGACTTAGGTATATGTATGGACATATACCTAAGTAGGGTTGGTTGATGCACCTTGTTTTTTATCTTACTTCTTGTTTATCATTAGTGGATATTGTGAGACCTTGTGGGTCTCGGGGTCCCTAATGAGTATCGTTATTCTCACCCCTGTACAGGAAATGCCCACACTACATTGTGTTAGATGCAGACGATGGAGAGCGCTGATCATGGAAGAGGCTAGTAGAGATGGACGGAACCCGGAGGTGGACAACTTGGTGAGAGGTACACGAAGCTGACGGATGGACCCGAGGTGCTGAGGAGACTATCTGTATCCACCCATCAGGTAGGATTTCCATATAAGGACTCGTGGTTGTTATTTTACTTTACTACAGTTTTACTAGTTTTTCAGTTGTACTGTACTTTCAGTTGGGTTTGTATTCTGGCCCATTTACCTTTCAGCACTTACTTTGTATTCAGTATTACTTTGTGCTTACTTTAGCTTACGTACTCTGTTGTGTTTGGTTTCTATCATAAAGGAAATTACTTCCCATTTTATCAAGATTTACACCATTGGTTCTATTCTCCATCACCTGGCCTTTGGAAGGTGGGATTGGGGTAGTCACGGAAAGGGCCCCGAGGACGGGACGTGGAAGATTGGTATCAGAGGAGTCGATTCTACCGCAGAACTTAGGACTCTGATATTTCCTTTCTCTGAAGCAATAGTGTTAAGAGTATTGAGTGTGTTTTCCAGTCCAAGGATTCCAGTTTGGGTGCGAAGGTCGTCGTATCCATACACCAAGACCCTAACCACTGATTTCTGACTCAGTGTACCAAAACACTGATTGCATGTGTGTTTCAAAAGTTTTCTTCGTGATTACTTTATGTCAGCTCATTAGGTATAATTTTTTAACTATGGTGCACCTGTTTCTTTTCAGGATGGCCCCACGAAGGAAGCCAGCTAAGGTTCCGAGTTACGTGCATGATGGTATACCATCAAGCGATGAGGCCTCAGTGCAGTTCCCTATCACAGCAGGGGCACCAGCGGTACCACTACCTGCTGAGCCACCGATACTACCAGCCCCAGTAGCAGAGAGTGCACGCCGCCTGAGTGTGTTGCACGAGTTTCAGTGACAGTGGATGCCTAGGTTCCACAGAGAGATGGACCCTCAGGCAGAAGAGGATTGGCTAGAGGCTATCATTAGAGTCATCAGATTGGTAGGGATGCCAGCCAACCTTATGGTGATCCCTGTTGGGAGTATCCTGCATGCAACAGCAGGTAGATGGTGGAGCTTGATGCTCCATGTGCATGATGAGGCATCTTTACTTTGGATAGACTTTGAGAGTCTCTTCTCATCATAGATTGTTCCCTCCACCCTTCATGTGGTGTGGATTTAGGAGTTACTTCACCTTCGGAAAGGTAGAATGACAGTATCTCAGTACTCATCGAGGTTTACTGACCTCTCGCGCTACTCCATAGACACGGTTCGGGACCCATTCTTCAGGTCCCAGACCATTGAGCAGGGACTGAGGCATGAGATCAGGGCTTCGATTATATCCCTAAGCATTCCGATATAGGCGGAAGTGCTGGAGCATGCCCTTCTTATGGAGAGCTTTCTCGCTGAGCCGACACCAGTAGCAAGACCCACGCAGGGAGACACGTAGCCGAGTCTTCTACTGCCAGCAGTAGACATATGTCGCAGAGGTCCAAGCGGACCAGGCCATCAGGAGAGCGACCTCAAGATACATGTTCGGTTGTGCGGGGCACCTGAAACAGAGCCAGCTATACGAGGATCAGGTTGTGCTATACATGCTGCGGGAAGGGTCAAATGGCTCGATACTGCCCAACCCACCGTGAAGATGAGCAGCAAACAGTGGAGGGACCTCCAAGTCAAAGGCATAGGATCGACCGTGGCGGTCTGCAGGGAGAAGGCGGATGAGGAAGATGAGTTGTCCAAGCAGTAGGTGGTGGATGAAGTTTTGAGGATCTACCACCACCACCACCAGGAGATCCACCCCGACCATAGGGAGCTGGCGGACAGAGGCAGGATCAGCTCCAGGCAGTGGAGGCTTACGACCACGGCACACCTGAGATGATTCATGGTACTATATGTGTCTATTTTTCCCTTTTTGTTGTACTTATTGACACAGGAGCGAGTCATTCTTTTATTTCTGCTACCCTTGTTCGGAGCTCCAAGATTATGACGGAGTCGTTGGCTCGATACTTACGGCAAGAGACTATTACAGGAGTAGACTCAACAATTATACACTGGTTCTAGTAGTGTGATCTTACTCTAGGAGGCGAGAGCTTCAGCTGGGATCTTCTTGTAGTGGTTTCGATGCCTTACGCATCATCTTGGGTATGGACCTGTTGTCTAAAGTCCATGTTCAGATCAACAACATTAGGTGCAAGGTGTGGTGTATCTTCACGTATGAGAGAATGTTCACCTTCACCGGAGATAAGGGAGCCTTATCAGTGCATGATGGACTTACGCACAGGATAGGGAAGCCAATCACACATCATTTGTTATGTATCATCCTCAGAGCAGTTGATGTGAGGAGTCCGAGTTTTCCTGTTGTAGTGGATCAGTATGCAGATGTTTTTCCTGATGATGTTCCAGGACTAACTCCTCGCAGAGAGGTAGACTTCTACATTAAAATGTACCCCAGGACAGCACTGATATCTACTCTAGCATATCAGATGGCTCCCGCAAAGTTTCGTGAGCTGCGGGTATAGTTGGAGGACATGTAGGGAATGGGATTCATCCGGCCCAGTGTTTCACCCTGGGCTTCTCCGATATTGTTTGCCAAGAAGGCGGATGGGAGCTTGCGAATGTTTTTCGACTACTGTCGCCTGAATTAGGTGACCGTGAAGAACAAGTACCCACTCCCGAGGATTGACGATCTATTTCATCAGATCAAGGGAGCACGATGGTTCTTGAAGATAGACCTCATTTCAGGCTATCACCAGCTAAGATTTTGAGACGAGGATGTGCAGAAGACGGACTTCAGGTGTCGGTATGGCCACTACGAGTTCTTGGTTGTGACCTTCAGTGTAACCAATGCTCCATCAGTGCTCATGAGTCTCATGAACAAGATCTTACAGCCTTACATTGATTGTATTGTCGTAGTCTTCATCTACGACATACTGATTTACTCGACTACTGAGGAGGAGCATGCCAACCACTTGCTGATTGTTCTTGATACACTCCAAGAGCACCAGCTTTATGGTAGTCTCTTGAAGTGCTAGTTCTGGATTCGAGAGGTTCACTTCATAGGACACATCATCTCGGAGGCGGGATTTTCAGTGTATCCAGTGAAGATCGAGGAAGTGCTTGCTATGGAGACGCCCATGACCGTGACGGAGGTGCGGAGCTTCCTAGGTCTGACTGCATTCTATCAGAGATTTGTTCTAGACTTTTCCAGAGTTGCAGCATCTCTTTTAGATTTGATGAAGAAGGGCACACCCTTCGTGTGGTAGGATAGATGTCAGCAGATCTTTCGGGAGCTGAGGCTGAGATTGACCAGTGCGCCCATCTTGATGCTATCGGAGGAGGAATTTGGGTACGTAGTATACTGCGACGCATCAGGGACCAGACTCGGGTGTGTCTAGATGTAGGAGTGAGCAGTGATCGTGTATGGTTCACAACAGTTGAGGCAGCATGAGTAGAACTACGCTACCCATGACATCGAGTTAGCATCAATGCTCTTCGCCTTGAAGATGCAGCGACACTATCTTATGGGAGAGTGCATTATAGTCTACTCTGATTACCAGAGTATCAAGTAAATCTTTTCATAGAAGGACCTGATCCTAAGACAGCGGCTATGGAACGAGTTCCTCCAGGACTATGACTTTGTGATAGTCTATACTTCTGGTAATTGGAACGTTGTAGTTGATGCTCTCAGCAAGAGATCAGGCATTTAGCTACTAGGAGAGGCGATAGAACAGCTAGTCGCTTTGCAAATATCCTTTGTGGATAGAGATGGAGAAGCCTTTCTACAGTCACTCACAGTCACTCCTCCACTCCTTCCGCAGGTCATAGAGTCAGATCATGGTGACGTTGACTGTGAGACATGACATGCTTAGATATCCACAGGGCAAGTGCCTGATGTATTCTCTGAAGGAGGAAATCACAACATCCTCTTCAGGGGACGTACCATGGTACCAGTTGCACTACAGGAGGAAGTGTTGAGGGAGTTTCACACTTCCCATCTAGTAGTACATCCAGGAGTGGAGAATATGTACCAGGACCTCAGACGACAACACCGGTGGCTGGGTATGAAGAAGGTTGTAGTAGAGTTTGTTTCACGACGCCTCACTTGTCAGCAAGTGAATGTGAAGCACCAGGTAAAAGTAGGCTTGTTACAACCCTTACAGGTCCTGGAGTGGAAGTGGGACGGGATATCCAAGGATTTTGTGACGGGGCATCCACATACATCCAGAGGGCGCGACTCTATTTGGGGGATCATTGACCGACTCACCAAGTCGACCCACTTCCTGCCGACCAGAGAGTAGGTCTCAGTAGAGAGCTTGGGATGCCTCTATGTTCAAGAGATCGTACGGCTTCACAGTGTTACATTGACTATCATTTCCGATCGTGATGCTCGATTCACTTCCCCGCTATAGAAGGGGTTACAGGAGGCTTTTTGGGATGCAGTTACATCTGAGCACCACCTTACATCCTCAAACGGATGGCCAGATAGAGAGGACCATTCAAACTCTCTAGGGCATGCCCCGTGCATGTGTCCTTGACTTTTGTCATAGCTGGGAGGATCACCTACGCTTGGTGGATTTTTCATACAACAAGAGTTACCACTCCACCATCAGGATGGCACCTTACAAGGCAATGTACTACCGATCTTGCAGATCACCTATGTGATAGACTGACCCTGGGTAGTCCATACTCGTAGGTCCAGATATGGTTTAGGCTACGATGGAGAAGGTGCAGATCATTCAGGACCAGATGAAGACTGCACAGAGCAGACAGAAGTTCTATACTGATAGGATGCGGAGACCACTGGAGTTCGAGTATGGTGACCACGTCTTCTTATAGGTCTCACCTCGACAGGGTCTACGGAGATTTAGCCAGGGTGGCATGTTATCTCTATGTTTCATTGGACCATTTGAGATCCTCAGCAGATTAGGCGAGGTGGCTTACCCCCTGGCCCTTCTACCTCAGTTTCACCGGGTGCATGACGTCTTCCACAGATCTCAGCTGAGGAGATACGTGCACAACCCGACCCACATCATCGAACATGGAGAGCTGGACATCGATGATGGGGCGACGACTGCGGAGGTCCTGGTGGAGATCGAGGATCGACAGGAGCGGGTCCTATGTGGATGTTTGATTCCTCTGGTGCGCATTCTCCAGTAGCACAGGAACCTCCAGGAGAGCACTTGGGAGTCGGAGGAACAGATACGAGCTCGGTATCCCCATTTATTTTCCTAGTGTGTGTTGTAGCTTTACATGGACGTAAATCCCTGAGGTGGGAGTAATGTAAAGACACGTAATTTTCAAGAAAATTTGTTTCTTAAATACTTTGAAATTTTACGAGTCTATGGCTTCTAACGGCACTTGATTCCAAGGCTCGGTGTGCCCGGAATCGATTTCTGATGTTTTGTTCGGGTACGTTCAATAAATGAATGTGAGGGTTTTTCTATCTTTAGAACTGGTGCTCGGAATTGAAATATGAGGGCACCGATGAACTCGCAGCGCCGGTATACGCTTAAGGGGACCTTTACCATAGTTGCATTTTATTCGGGATGAAAGTTAATTTTTTTGGTTTAATGTTAAATTAAATAAAATTGTGTGGTACACAATTTTATTTTGAGAGTTGGTTATTTCCTCCCATGGTAACGTTATTAGTGGGGCACTCACCCACATAACTTCCCATGTGTGGATATTTGTGAGGTGGGGCCCACACAAGTCCCAACCATTCATCTCCCCATAACTCTTTTCAACTCCCTTAAACCCCTTGATTAATTCTTGACAAATACCTCATTTAATTGGGTGGAGCCTCTCCACATTCCACCTCCCTCACTCCATTTAATTTTTTCAAACCCATCACAATTAATTAAACAACTCTTCAATTAATTAATTAAAGAGTTTGAATGAATGCAAGGAAAGTTTATTAAAATAATGGAAATCCTTATTTTAATTTTGGCTCAGCAAATACCGTGCAGGGAAATCCTTGGAGAATTAAATAAGATCTTTAACCTTCCATACAGAACGCCGACTCCATGAAGAAATGTGACATGCCTTTCTTTCTCTTCTCCGCAACAAGTGGGGAGATGCCGCTTCCTCCTCAGATTCACCCCGATGTCATCTACAAATCCCTTTTCCGCGACTCCACTCTTAAAGCCGAGGTAGGGGTTTGTTTCAATTTTAATTGAATAAAATTGTACTTCATATCTCGTTGAAAATGTGTTTTACCTTTGAACATTTGATACCACCTAATGTGGAGGGTATGGGCCAAACAAACACAGCCCGATGATCATCTTATTGTTCTTGGATACATTGGCGGTGACAACGAGAGGCGGTGGTGAAGAACGAAAGTTGTGTTCGTGCGCCGACCACGTGCGGAAGAATCGCATCCCTAAATAGCGGGCCGATCAACCGACAAAGAATCGGCCTGCTAAAGCCATCCAGGATGAAGAAGGAGCGCCATGCCACAAGGGACGCCATGCTGCGGAATACCACGACCCGCGTTCTGTCGGCTGCTGGGCGTGAAAACCAGCAGGCAGGTGGCTGGCAGGCGGTCGGCCAGCTGGTTTGAGAGGGCGGCACCGCTTGCTGCCCTCGGTTTGGGTAGCTGGGGAGTGGCGCCCCTCTCGGACATCTCGGCCCCTTCGGGCCGAGCCGCTCGGCCAGCCAAGCCACGCCCTTCCGGGCAGCGTCGCGCCCCACCGGGTCGAGCCGCGCCCTCTCGAGCAGGGCTGCACCTACCACTGGGTTCAACCGTGTTTCTTTAGGCCAAACTGACACCCCATGAAAGGTCGGACCCGCTGAACTGGGTCGGGCCAACCTGCCAGCCCACTGGGCCTAACGGGCCGGGCCCATACACTTAAATGTGAATATCGTCATTACCGTGCTTCCGATCAACGCACCGTCAATGTCAGTGAGCCCCTCATGACATGGATGTCCTTCTTCTATACTCTAAGTGAGTTTTGGACAACTTTGGAAAATGACCAGATTTGGAACGAGCTTATTTCCAACCAGGCCCCTGGAACGGAAAAGCCAATATCCCTCAGACCGGGTGTTCGATTGATGCGCCGTCTGTCGCGTCGGGTTCCTTTTGATTGGACAGAACTTCAGGGTACATCAACTATAGACTTCGTGATAGTTTATGTGATGACCCCTTTGCTTGAAGAGCGGACCCTCCTGGAATCGAGCGTGTTGTGTGCCAGAACCCTAGAGATGGATGCGTCTGCAACGACTATCACACTAGAATCCTACATGGGTTCAGCGACGGCAACTACCATACCAGAATCCTATGTGGTTTCGACGATGATGACTATTGTACTTGTATCCTATGTGGGTATGACAGTTCGACTAATGTACTTGTATCCTACATGGGCCCGACAGTTCGACTTCTGAACTAGTATCCTACGTGGGTCAGACAGAGTAACTGAACTATTATCTTACATGGGTCTGAAAGCTTAACTGGACTAGTATCATACATGGGTCTGACAGCTTAGATGGATCAGTGACTACATCTGATCATCTTTATCACCTTACGAAATATGTATACATGTGGGATCTGAGTCTTGACTTTCAATAAGTACCATCAGTGTGATTAACTTCTTTCCTCTGTGGACTGGGTTGTGCTTGGTCTTGAGAGTTGGAGTCGAATCGATATTGATGACTTAGGTATATGTATGGGCATATACCAAAGCAGGGTTAGTTGATGCAACATGTTTTGTATATTACTTCTTGATTATCCTTAGTGGATATTTTGAGACTTTGCGGTTCTCGGGGTACCTACTGACTATCATTATACTCACCCCTACACAAGAAATTCCCGCACTACGTTGTGTTGGATGCAGACGACGGACATCGCTGATCGTGTTATAGGCTTGTAGAGCTGGATGGTACCCAGAGGGGGACCACTTGGTGAGACGTACACTGAGCTGATGGACGGACCCGAGGTGATGAGGAGACTATTTATACCCACAATTCAGGTGGGATTTCAGGAGGAGGACTCAAGGTTAATGTTTTACTTTACTGCAATTGTACTAGTTTTTCAGTTGAACTATACTTTTAGTTGGGTTTGTATTCTGTCCCATTTATCTTTCAGCACTTACTTTGTATTCAGTATTACATTGTTCTTACTTCATCTTGTGTACTCTATTGTGTTTTTTTACTATCATAAATTCAATTCGTTCCCATTTTATCAGGATTTACACCTTTGGTGCTAGTGGCCACCCCTGGCCTATGGAAGGCGGGCTTGGGGTAGTCACAGCACGGGCCCCGAGGACGGGACCTGACAATATTCTTATCAAGCATGTCATGAGAAAAAATGGTCCAAAAAGAAATATGCAATCTATCCCTTTTATCATGTGATGTATATTTCATTGTAAAATTATTTTTCATCGAGTTTTTCATTTTCATCCATGGGAAAGATCACCTGAATTTTTGGGGAAATGTTCTAAGATATTGATTATGGTGGGTTTTTTGTTCTGAAAATCATAAATTTTGGGTTCAGCACACAATTTTATCTATCATAGAAACTCCCAATAGTTCCCATATCCATAACTAGGTAAATTCCTTCATTCCAAAGGTATGTAGTCAATTGGGGTTTCATAACCAATGGCACATACAAACTCACATCAGTAGAGATGATGGTAGGTCAGGAACATCATAACATTTTGGGGGGAATTGTTTTCCACACTAGGAAATGCTTAAAGATTTAATATATGTTTAAGAATCTCTTTCTAATCCTTATACGAGACTGGATACCCTAAAAAATGATCAAGAACCAAATGCTTCCATGTGTAAATGAGAGCCTATTAATGAATCCATCAATTTGAATTCTATTTTCTTTTTCCATTACCTATTATTGAGTAGTTATTTATATTTTCAGTCCACATGACCAGGTACACTATATTTTACTACCATCTAGGGGTGACTAATATTTTGATGATGGGATTGAGGCATTATGGGGCATCCTATGTATCTTGTTTATAAATGGAATCAAAACCTATGTATTTTTTTTAAACCCATGTATTTTAACATCGTACAGAAAGGAAATATAGGAGGGAACATATGCATGGTGGGTTGATATTGGGCATCAAGGTGGCATCCTTCCTATCTTGGTTATAGATAGAATCATACTCATTATACTTCAGTCACTCCCTTGAGACATTCCCTGAGATAGATACCCTTATGTTTGAGTATTTATATCATGCCAATAATCTAGGATTACATATTAAGTTTCTATTTGGTTAGAGATTCATGATGTGAATGATATGATCATTGTGAATCCCTAATCCCACCTGATCCATGATTGGTGTGAGAAACAAGGGATAGCCAGTAATTAGTCTCACTGCAAAAGGATATGGGACTTATGTGCTAGGACAACCACTTCAATATATAATATGGATCTCAGACTATAAAAGTACATCCTATGTATTCTAGTTATGGAAGGAATCAATTTAATTGTACTTTAGTTTCCTTCTTGATCTATTATTAGATGATGCAGAATGATCATCTCATGGTAGATATTGGGTCTCGATGGATGGAATGTCAATGACATAATATGACACACACTGAGATGGATTCCCATTTGGTCCCATGGATTATAAAGGCATCCTATGTAACCTTGTTATGGTCAGAGTTAGAATTCATGTAGTTTAGTTTATTGGTTCATACACACTAATGTTTCCGTTATATAGGGAAATATCATATTATGTCGTTGATCGGGGATTACACACGAAGCTTCCCTTATACTGGGATATATCATATCATGCCATTGAGGTTTCCATTATATACTAGCATTGATACCATGTTAATGATTAGGAATTACACACTAAGGCTACGCTGATATAGGGGGGATATCATATTTTTCCCCTGATCAGGGATTACACACTGAGGTTGTCCAAATATAGGGGTATATCATATTATTCAACTATTGGGGGCTTACAAACTATGGTTGTCCATATATAGGTACATATCACATTATGCTTTCAATCATGGATTACACACTATGGTTTCCATAATTTAGGGGACAGCTGTATCATTCCACTGATAGAGGATTACACACTGAGGTTTCCCTTATATTGGGGAATATTATATCAAGTTTATGACCAGTTCTTACACACATAGGATTTCCTCACATATGGGAATATCATATTATGTCCTTGATCAAGTACTACACACTGAGGTTACACTAACATGTCTACAACAAAATTTTATCATGTCCCATGATATTCACTTGACATGGTATAATAGTATGCTTGGAAAGGTTTTATTATCTAACTAACTTGTATGAGGATTTTTGGACAAGTCATAATTTCATAGAAGACGTATCCAAAGAAAGTCACATGATCCAGTTGAATTTTTCAGAGGAAATTTCATAACCTCAATTAAATTTAATAATACCATTACATGATCAAAGCTGACTTATTTGAATGACATCACATGATCAAGGTGGATATGTCTGAAGGGTGCATTATGATTTGCGATGAATTTTCTAGAGGGTGTAATGTGATCTATCCTAACTCATCCAGAGGAAGTTTCATGATCTATGATAACATGTCTAGAGGGTGCCACATGATGAAGGGTGTCACATGACATGGCTATCTTTTCTGGAGGATATCACATGAGCCAGAATGACTTTTCTAGATGACATCACATAATCTAGGATAAAATTTCTTGGTTACATGGGGATACCTAGAAGAAATGTCATGTTGTCACTACATAATTTAGATTCCATGGCTAGTGGACATCACACGGTTTTTTTGGAAAGCCCGGAAGGTTTTAAAATACTTTTTTGGTATTCATGGAGGGAATTTTGTGACTAGATTTGACATTTTTGAGGTAAATCACATGATACAAATAGCATGTCATGGTAGGGTTACATTATTTGAATGGAATGTTCTCGTGTGGTTGCATGATCTGGATTAGTCATGAAAAGTACAAGTGAATCGGTGTATATTTTTTTCAGAGAAGTGTCCCATATTTTAGTATTTATTATGACCTTTAATATATTATATGACTTGTTTTTGTCAATTATTAGTGTGTTGTACATTTTTGGGGAACCATCTATTGTGAGAGATATCCTTCGCATAATCTGGTTGACATGGCAGAATTTCATCGCATGATCTAAATTCATTACACAGTGTTATTATACATGACTTCTGATCCATTAAAATATTCACTAGATTTCACCTGGTAGAAAACCATTGGGATCTCATTATTATACATGCCAAGAAGTATGTTCTTTTTCTACCATGTGTGATCCATCGTGGAAGCATTGTGGGAATTTTTGGCTTAGGGGGCATGGATTTATAGGCCCCACTCCTTGGTTATGTTCTATCCTATGTGGAATATATCTCTTAGATTTGGGATGGAGTCAATAGAGGGATTTGGTGTCACGTGCTTCGTGATATCTTGTTGGCGGTCATCTAGTGGGCCTCATATGATTTTTAGAAACTGTAAGAATGTTCTTTTAATGCCTTGTTTATTATTTCTTAGTTGATTGAATTGATTTTTCTTAACCATGTGAACATGGAAAATATATTTTATAAATTATTTATAAAATGTATAAGATTCTACATGAACTCTTGATTCATGTGGGAAAGAATTCATGTGAGTAAAGTAAATTTTTTGGTGGTCTTCCATGAGGAAAAGGTGGCTTTTGAGGGAGCCTTTATGAAATCAGGATGCCCGTCTAGAGAGATTATTCCTGATCACATAGATATTTTGAGGGTGACCCTATAAGAAAAATAGTGATTACCCATTTTTCATAACCCCTTATTAATGATGTTCAGTGTGTCTTTTCTCCAAAAGACACTTTCACATTTTCCCCATTTATTTCCTTATTTATTTTACAAGGGTTGGGGATATCCTGAGTTTGTGTGAGTGTTCTAGAAAACAAACACCCTCCCTATCTATGATGCACTATGTGTACAATAAACAGTATTGTGGGGATGTGCAGTCATTGTTATAGACAACCCTTGTATTTTTTTCAGAGTCAAGGTGGTATCATTTGACTTGAAAATGTGTCTAAATTATTTCTTATGATAAAAAGACACCACAATTCCTTCACTATGCAAGGAAAACATGTCACGAGCAGATTCATGATATCTTCTGAAACACAAAATCATGTCACATAAAAATCAATGACCACAAAATACTTGCACCTTTTTCATATTCCATGTGTTTATTTTACAAGGTTTTTTGACCATTTCATAATGGTTGATCTTGAGGTCACTACATGATCAATATGGGATCTTGTCATCACGTGTGAATCTTGTTCCAATCCGTCACTCTACTCCTCCGTGGAAAATCGTGTGATAAATGTTACATCTCATACCAATATGGGATCACTATAATGGATATATCCTCTACTTGTCTAATAGATCTATATAGGAAATGCATAATCAAATGTATATGTTTTAAACCCTTATTGGGATGAAGATGATATGTCAACTGGATCCTGTGTGACAGGGTGGTTATGTCCTTAGGTATTTGTAGAGTCTTGCGAATAATATGAGTAAATCACATGTATATTAATGGACACAATATGATTTACTGTTTTTAATATTCTCATCCTTTATTTTGTAAGTTTTTTTTCAAGAACCTTCTTGATAACCAGTCTCATGGAATGGAGGAACTCAGCTTTAAGCCACCCCATGATCAGATAATTTATTAGACACCTTCATAATAATAAGAGGATAGTATAAGGGGCATAGTGTGATCTCAAAAAGGTCATGCATTGCACATGACCCATTCTCAATACCTTCTGAAGGTTTTGTGATCGTGTGTAATTTGGAAGATCACGTGACTTGTGTATTCTATCCACTTTATCTTCCTTTTTATAAATAAAATAACATCTATTATTTGGGTATTTATTCTCTTGTATATTTTCTAATTACGAATGTAAAAAATGATAACCCAGTAAAATAAAATATTGAACCTATCCTGATGTGTGACATACCATGCCACTGTCTCCAAATAGAAATGTAAATTGTCGATTCATAGTTCTTATTACAATCTCAAGTTCCAAAAACTCATATTATAGATCATGATTTTTTCATGCATTAATAAATCATGCATACCTTTTATACATAACATTGTGATGTAGTCAAATCACTTTATGTGATATATCTTCCAACGCATATATACCTTCACAAGTGATCCATCATTTTTCATTTCTTCTCCGGGGTTTTCAATATGATTTTTTAGTTATCAAGAGTAATTAAAATCATAGATTTTGTGGAGTCTAATACATGAAATAACACTTTAATCCTTACAAACCTTAGACAAAGATACTCTTCCGATATCATTAAATCATGATCAATAATTACATCTTTCATCAATAATTTCTTAATAATTACTCTCAAATTTTCAATATTAATCTTCTTATTTTGGTGTTTCCTCAAAATGGTTTGATCATAATTAAAAACATACAAATATTTATAGTTTCCAACAAAGTAAATGTTTCATGGTACTATATTAGGTACGAATAAAAATTATCAGTGGAATATGGTCATTGTAAGAGATCCCTAGTTTTCAACCCATAATAAATTAATATAATAATCATAAATAAATTGTATCCCTGATAGATTTTCACATAATATATATCCCCAAATTTTTCACTAATTAAACATTACGTGGATGGAATTGAATGGTAAAGCCTTATAAAAATATTTTAGGAGTGATGAATGATGGTAGAATCTCATGAAATATGTTGTATCTAAGTAATTTGAGTAATATTACCATCAAATAGAATTTATATATTGGAAAAGAATGGTTTATTCATGGAAAGGACACCATAGTAGAATATCTATTGGAAATAATGAATTCATAAAAGAGTATCCTTGATACATTGAATTCATATAGGATTATATTGACTAATTGAATCCATAAAATCTACTTCAAATTAAATTCCCATATAAATTACACAATTAATGGAATATGACTTTATAATATATACTTTCGACAATTGATACATTTTTTGATACTATTTTCCATGGATAAAACCTTGATAGAAACTATAATCCATTATTACTCTACCTTTAAACTCTATTTATTGGTCAATATTGATAGGCATGACATGATTCATCCTATCATTTTCCATTTTTTATATTCAGAATAAATGTACTCATGATTTTAATTCTTTTTACACCTCTCAATGTACCCATAATTAATTATAAAAACAATAAAATACATCTGATGTCCTTTTATTGACTATTGAATGAAAACACCTAATAAACCTCCACTCGTAAAGTTTTATACATGTATTTATTATAAAAAAGTATGTGGATGCTTAAAATTAGTTATTCATGTTGATATAAGGTTTATTATGTCATATTCCATGAAAATATAGTTTTTTTTTCTAGATTGTTTATTGACAATTCATACTTGGTAAAAGATAAAATGAATTGATTATTGATTAATTGGAAATATAAGTATAGTTACCAATGGATTGATGTTATTAGGATTTTCTAGTAGTGTTAGAATGTGTCCGATGTAAAATTTTTGTAAACTCATTAATCTTCCACATTAGATGGAAATAGAATTTTCATTAGGCTGCATATAATAATGAAAGTAATTTCATTAATGATTTCATATATGGTTTCAAAAAAAATGGCATCATATGAAGGCAATGATTCATGATTTTTTAATGAAATAGATTTTATTGTTATGAGACATTTATACAAGTATAAATTATTGTTGAAACAAATTATTAAAAAATAGAATTTCTAGTGAGGAGATAAAAAATATCATGTGATTATTAAAATTATACCCATTTGAATAATATATCAATATATATTTTTATAAAAAGTAAAATAATTATTAATATAATTTTATACATGAAATTATGAAGGAAAAAATTGTTCACACTATGAAATATCTCTATAAATAAATATAATATTGAATATGATCAAAAATATTGGAATTTTTTGAAATATTAATATTTTTAATAGTAATCTATATTTACTCATATCCACTAGAAACCCTCTTTGGTATATAGTGATGTTAATTGTGACCCATGAATCCTACCTCTAGTGGGTCATGGGAAAGAAACTAATGACTAGGGTATAAAACAGACAATATGATATGTATTATCCTCTTTAATCATATGAAATATAAAGAAAACTACTAATCGAATAAAGAACCATAGATGAACAAACCTAGAATAAAATAAATATATGTAATAATATTTATAATTTCATACAAAATAACAGAACTCCCCAAGGATAAAACTAGGGGAAAACAAATTCTTGGGATGTAACATATCTAATTCTAACTAATCAATACATTGAAAGAAAGTATAGTTCAACTTGATCACCAAATCTATCTTATATATCATTAAACTTATTATATATAGGTGGGTTGAGAACAAAATTATACTCAGTAGGTTATTTCCAAGAAACATTCATTTAAATAAGGAAGAGGTATACAATATATTTGGTAAATAATTTTTGGAACAAATTCATGACCCATAACTGGTCATATATTAACAAATATCACCCTAGGAACATAATCTAAACATTCATACACTGTATATATATATATATATATATATATATTAAATCCTTAAAATTTATAAAATTTGATACCCGAAAACAACTTTTCCACCAGTCTAGTCACCCATACATCCCAAAAATGTACATCCTAACTCTCCCATCCAATCCCATAACAACATACCACAACAATATACCATATAAAATTAATACATTCACATACCTCTTATATATACCATAGCCACATACTGAAACGTTATACCACTACCAATTATACATAATGTTATAACCACTACCACTTCAACATAAACATATTATAGACAGGTTGAAAAGTAGTAGATGGTGACAAATCAATCCTCTGTATCCCCCATATATTGGGTTGTATGGGTATACCAGGTTCCCAAAACCACACATGGGAATCCATTGTGTAACCCAAATCAAGTGTTGTAGTATAAGAAATTATAAAACATGCAATGTCAAAAAAGAAATCACAAAATCCTATCATATGGTCTTCTTATTTTAAAAACTCATTTATGATAACTTCATCATAACATCATTCTCACCATATAAATAAAATTCATACCACCTATAAAAAATGATCACCGTGGATACACAATAACCATGTACTTTTGATGTATTTATAAACATTGAATATATCTTATCAATATAGTGGATCATAAAAAAACCACAATTCTTAAGATCACGGTGCGATGAAAAAACTAAGATCATGTATAAAAAATTAATATTTTGTACCTTACATCATAAATTACCATGATTATTTCTCCAATAAAATACAGAATGATGATAAATAGTAAAATCCACATAAAACTTCCATAAAAGGTGAATTAATGGTATAAAATGACTTATTCAATGCCTCAGAAAGGCCCTAATTGAACATGTGATATACTAGTATCTTTTGAGGAAAATGAAGTAGCAGGAGGAACCATTGATGTTGAGAATTGATAGTTGTAAAAAGATAATTTATCCACCAATGATTGATTATATGGAAGAGAAATTAATAATATCTATTAACATTTAGTTTCTATAATTTATCATAAGAAATAATATGAATCATACAATATGAATAATTTTGAATTATGATATAACCTATCTTATAGTAATATTTGAATATATAGACGTTCCATTTGATATCTATATATCCTATTTAATGAAATACCAAAAAATATATAATATGAATGGAAATCACAGGATAAAATATCTACATATTATCACATTAAATATGGCCAATATATATTATATGTATGTTGGATTTAAGGTATATATATAAATCCCTCAATATTATTTAAAAAATCATATAATTTCAACCATTAAATATTATATTGTATCTTATACAATAAATTGTGAAAAAAAACAACTAAAACTTTTAGAAATCTTAAAAAACACTTTTAAAAATCCATAATCAATTTCATTGGGTATAAAATCATATAAAACAACATGGAAATATCCATCCAAAACAATTTTTTGGATAAACTCTAAATACTTTTAGTGTAGCACTTAGAATTTTATAAAACGTAATATTCGTTCATTAAACCCCAAAATCTAACCCCATGGTCCTTTTTATAAATAAAAAATAAAAATGAATTCCAAAATTCAGGAATATAACCAAATAGAATCCTTTAATAAAGAATCAGGTCTACTCAATATGAAAATGTATCTGGAATGATTTTAGTCAAAAATGTATCATTATAACTATGTTCACCAACAATATGATATAAAAATTTTATTTTTCATATGATTCCATTATCTAAGATATCAAGTTATCATGGGATATTAATAATTCTAATATTGTATTGTTACTCATATTCTCTTGATTATTTGAATATAGACTGGCCAACTCTGTGATTACATCACATGACATTCTTCTTAGTAGATGTGCACATCATATCCTCCTCATAAAGATTCATAATGACTCTATAAAGGGTGGTTTATAACAATTAAGGATCTGAATGTTTTACACATCATAGAGAGAACAAATCTCACATTGTTCCGGCCTCATTCAAGGATATGATTAGGAACATTCCCGACCACCCTTTATTAGTTATGCCATAATGATTTCATAATAAAGGTATAAAAATATATATTTTTTCATACAAGTTATATTTCCACCCTCATGTGTGAGGATTCAATATGAAGAATCCACCCCAAAAATGCAATAAAACATTTTGTACGACATTGTATGTTTGGCCTCCAAACCCGGTGCCTCACATGAGTACATCGACCTAGTAAATTACATGAACATAGAAATTCCTCCCCATATACTAGAGGCTTATGACTAGAAAATATGGTCTAATATTTGACATGGGAAGACTATACCCTATTTATCAAGGAAGCTCAACAGTGAGAATAAATAAAATATAACCAAATGATAATAACCATTACCAGAATAATACTAGTATCATATTATCCATCTCAAGTCATCTATCTAACTTAAGGTTATTTCCCTTGTCATGTACTAAAAACATGAGGTCTATTCAGGTACAGATCACACAACCCGAGTAGGGTGTTTGTAAAACTCAATATTCCACCACCAAGGGAATCTAAAATAATTTCTTAGTCTACAATAATGCATTCAATTGTCTAAATAATAATATAAAATAAAGTAAATAGTTATCGCATTTCATTAATCTTTAATTAACTACATACTTTATATGGGTTCACGATGACACCCAAACCATCAATATATGCTTCGTCTCATACTAGATTCTGAAAAATACCACATAGTGTATATCAAAATTCATTATAAAAGTGAGGTTTCACTAATCAGTCAATTTTAATTCAATAATTTTAGCCAGTTGGAAATTTAGTCCAATGCCAAAATTTTGGGTCTAAAATGCCATGCCTAGAACCCCATGGGTATTTGAAGAATCATTTTGTGTACCACAAACCATATATCAATCAATCATAAGAGGTTTTTGAATCCTCAATCTATTAACCACATTCTTTTATCACATTCATGTATCTAGTTCTAGAATTCCATGTCTATCACCTCATGGGTTTTTGAAAGACTAGTATGTATCCCACAACCCACAGATATAGGGATAGGTAAATATCGATCAATAAGTTCTTTGATTCACCTTGAAAAGAATTTGTAAACCATTGGAATCTATTTAAGAGGCTCCTAATTCAAATTAAAATTAGTTACTATCGATCTGGGGTGCTTAGGGATACATTTTGGGGATTCATGGGTTTTTTAACAATTCAATGGTGGGTTGATTTTTTGTGCGCACGATTTTTTATATGGGTCACAAAGGCTTCCCTAACCCCACGCCTTACTATGAACCTCATATTAGGGGTCTCAAAATTACTACCAATGGGCCTCAAATCATTAAAAACCTTGTCCCACACTTCAAATCTCCATCTTTCAGAAGTTGCATGGTTTTCTGGGGCGGGGTACATAGCGTGAGAAATATATGCACCAACATTGCACAACTAAAAAGCCCTAAAAAACACCAATTTAATCCAAAATATACCCAATGTAAAACCCAAAAAATTAATAGAAAAAACAAGTGAAAATATTACTTAAAATCAAGCATGATTTTTCTATAGAAAAGGTCAGGATCTTACAATCTTTACATGATATAATAGCTCAATCTCGAGTTGTACTCCCAAGAATCTATAAGATCAAAGGTAAAAAGATCATGCCATTAAACCACCATATCTACTTCTCTATCCCATGTTTCCTCCTGAACATGACCATGTTTCCTCAAAACATGAACTATCGGCATGGTCATTCCCCACAATGCATTCTCACTTTGATCCAACACACATATTGGATTCTCCTAAAAGGATGAAAATATCTCAAACTCAACATCATACACAAAAATAACCTAAGAAGGTTTTGGGGATGCCTCTAAATTTGTGACACATTAAAAACACCATGAAAATCAATATTCCTTTTTGAAGAGCCATTTAGTATTCCACTGTCCTGATGCTCTCCACAATCTCAAAAGTTCTAAAAAACCTGGATACAAAATTTCCATAACTATGAATCCTATGGTAACCCAATCTTTGTCACAATGGAAGGAACACGTGATAAACCAATAAAAACTCAAGGGGTCATTGATTACTATAAGCATACTACTTTTATATACTCCGATCCATAGCCAAATTCATCCAAATTAGCTAAAAATACGGTGACAGTTCGTACAAGAGACTATGTCTCAAAAAATATGACTCACCTCCCTCCATCCAACATAGAGGTGAACAGAATTCCCTACCATAAAAAGATTCATATAGTACTAGCTAAATAGTTTCTTGAAAACTATTGTTATATACGAACTCCATGAGTTCTATGTAATTATCTCAATACCCACCAATTTCAAAGATGCATGATCATAGTAAATCCTATATAACTAATACAGTATGTTTCAAAATCCCATCTATCTTTGGGTTGTAAAAGTACTCAAAAATACCTATGTACCAAGTGCTTTCTAGAATACATTCCATAAATGTGGGGTATAACATGAGACACTATCTGAAACTATACTCTATGGAACCCCATGTAGATGAAGTATCTATCAAATGTATATATCTCTCAACAGATACACTAAAAAAGTCTTCTGTATATGATCAAAATGAACTACTATCATCAATTGTTACAGAACCACTCAAATAGAATAATTCTTCTGAATCATCCTCAGGATACCCACCACAAAATTCATGGTAAGTCATATCACTTATATTCTGGAATGGGAAACATATGTATTAAACCACTTGGTCTTTGATACTCAACCTTCACCTGCTGACATGTGTTACATCATGTCCCATACCCTATAATCTCCTGTTTTTTATGCTTGGCTACCAATACTACCGACATGGATCATAGTAAATTTTCTTCAAAATCAGAAGCACCAACCACTGAAAGGCGTGAAATTCATGAATCAGCTCCACCTATAAACTTTTAGGCACAAAAAGCTTATTTATAATATTGAAGATTGTGACATCATCTATAATCAAATCTCAAGGTGACTCCCCACCATCAAGGAGTTACCTCAAGGCCGAACATTCAAGATCTCAATACAATATTTTTTTTAACTCGGTCAAAATTTTACACTATACTAATACTGATAAAAGAATCATATGATCCTTTCCATCCTATACCACAATATTAATCTCTTACAATAAAGTCATAATCTTCTTCTCGAACCTGGACTCATGAACCACCTAAGTCTATGTTTTACTACTTATATCATAACACCACTTTTTCACTTCTCGAGCATATATGATAGATCAATGTTAAATGAATTCATATACATAGCCCAACTCAATAGTTGGAGACTCAAGTCCCAATATAATGAGATATACTTTATACTCTTGTGATCAGTATATACAATAAAATTTTTACCCAATAGATAGTTCGTCCAATAATTCAAATCATAAACCACTATATCTAACATGAGTCCATGCATTGGGTAATACCATTCAGGTTGCCTCAACTATCATGACCCAAATTCCATAACTCAAACCCCTTACATCAACACAACTCCATGTCCTATACCATATGGGTCAAAACACATTATACTCCTCACCTGTCTCGGTTAGGATCATGATCAGTTCAGTAGTAAAATGCTTCTTCAACTCCTACAAATAATTCTCACATGACCCATACCATTAATACATAACTACCTTTTTAGTCTAGAACATCATTTTTGGTAAAAAAAAAATAGAAAATTCATGTATGAACCCATGATAATATCCCACTAACCCCAAAAATCTATAGATATAGAAATAATTATTTGTATTCTTCCACAAAATCACTGCATACACAATCTCTGTGTCCACTAACATGAATTCCTTATAGATGATGTGACCCATTAAATGTACACAGTCAATCAAAAAAATACAGTTTTATTTCGTGGAATATAGTAGATTCTCTCTCAGTTTACTTAGGACGATGTCAATATGTTGGGTAATATCATCATGAGTCCTAGAGTACACAAAAATATGATCCAAAAAAACAACCAAAAACTGATACAGATATGGGTGGAAGATTGTATTCATCAAGTCCATGAGCGCATGAGTAGTATTCCTCATCTCTAAAGTCTCCATGATGAACTCAAAAAGTCCATACCCACTTCTAAAAGATTTTTTAGGTATATCAGATGGCCAAACTCTTAACTGATTATACCATAACCTCAATTTAATCTAGAAGAATGAACAAGACCCTCTCAATTGGTCAAATATATCATCTATATGAGGAATAGGATATCAGTTCTTCACTATCATTGGATTTAACTTCCAATAATCTACACAAAAGTAGAAAGTTCAGTCATCCTTCATTGAAAACAAAACCAGAGGACTCCAAGGTGATGCACTTGTATGGATAAACCTCTTATCCATCAAATCTTCCACTTGATTCTTAAAATATTGAATCTATATTGGTTCCATTATATATGGTTGAATAGAAACTCGCTCAACCCCCAACATAATCTCAATAGTAAACTCCATATCTCTCTCAAGTGGTAGTCCTGATAAGTATTTAGGAAACACATCCTTAAAATAATCCACTACAGTTAAAATAAATCCTACTACACACCCCCAACATACAGAAAAATACTTCAAACCCGGGTGGTGAGCTCTTCTTGTTGCTAATTAATTGAACCTACACGGCCCATCTAGATATCATGCTCTCTGTGATGAAAATAATTGTCACCCTCAAGAGATGAAAACGCCAATCTCCAATGATAACAATACATGTAGGATTGGTATGAAACTAACTAATACATACACAAAAACACTTCTAATACTAACATATCAAGTATGTAGAGATCCCATGGAAAACAATACTCCCCAACCTTGAGCGAACACCTATTATACAAGACGACTTCTCTCCACCGAACTCCCAAATTTGTATCGATCAAAAAAAAACCCCACCCAAAAACTCTACTAGCATATCCAACCCTTTCTCAAGTTGTGAAAATAAAAAATAATAAAATGCCTCGTATCTGATAAGGCATTAGAAAGCATATATTCTACAATAATAGTACCTCCAACTATCAATGGTCCAACCTCTCTATCCACATGTGTAGGTTTAAATGCAAGCAACTATCCCACCCGTCTTCCCTGTGATGAATCATGATTCCCCTAAGATACACCACTCTATTTATAAGGACCCTTTTTTCAAAAAGTGAAACATCTCCAACCTCAACCTCCATAACCATTAAAACTATAATTGTTCAACGGATATGGTGTGAAGTGTATTATCCCCGTACTATGGTTTTGTATAGCTACTCTATCATTACCCATCAATCATGGGTTTCTAAAGAACCACTATAGTTGTCTAATCCTGCTACAAGATCATAACTCAACTGATGGTGGGGGGTTATATCTATGAATGCCCCCTAGACTACCACACTCATGGTATTTTACTCAAGCAAGGTACAAAGTGACTGATCATTCCCCCTGAACACTCTTCTTACTATCTCCCTGGTTAAAATTCTCAAAGTGATTCTTCCTAATCATGGAAGATGTACCACCTTTCCATCTAGAAAAAACCCAATTATCCTCCACTAAAATTCTCTTTCACCTCCCCTTAGAAATTAGAGCCTGATTCACCACATCAAAAAATATTTTCATCCGAAAGATATTCACTTACGACATAATCTCAAATTTTAGCACAACCTGAAATAGTTTTCCTACAACATCTTTATCCACTTACAATGCTATGAAAAAGAGATATAAATCAATAAATAATCTTGCATAGTCCACCATGGACATATTCTCCTACACCCACGTTATAAACTTGTTATCACTCCCTTGTCTCAGTGTATCTGGATACAATTTCTCCCAGAACTTCTCTTGGAAGTCCTTCCACTCCATATTCTCTATTTTTCCATCATATCCCTAGATATCCCTCCAACGATTTTCTTGACCGCATAATATATAAGAAATCAATTTGACTCTCCTCTTAGTTAGAGTTTCCATGTGGTCAATAATAATCTGTATAGACTCATTCTAAAATTCAGCTTTCTTAGGTTCACCTAATTTGGTAAATGTTGGAGGCTGATCCAACTAAAACTCCAATGTCATGTCACACATGCTCTTCCCAAACTATCATAGGTGCATTTCCATAAACAAAATGAAGCGAGAAGAGGCCTCAAAAAACTTCTCCCTATCTCCCTCACTTGGAACAATTTGTGCCTAGGGTTCCACTATTAGAGGCACATTTTCATCCATGGTCTATTGTCATCCTATAAATAAGCATCATCATAGAGGAAAATATCTAAAATTTTAAACACACATCTCAGAACTCATTACACAACATTAACACATTTAAGTAAGAGGTGTACAAATAATCCATAACATTCCATCCTCCATTCCCCTCCATATGGTCAAAACTGAGGCACTATAACTAACCTAAACCATCCCTTAACTAGGTCTGGGTTAACAAAGGGTCAACACATTTTCAAAATTTCATGTTACCTTTAGTGTCTCATTTACCCCAATCATGATTTTACATGTGTGCCTAAATATGACGATTGTAAAAATAATTACTAAGTTCCTAGAATGATGAATCCATACTCATCTCTCATTTCATAATGAGCCATGATACAAATATCTGAAAACATCATAAAGTAATAAAATCACACAATAAGTGCATCATCAAAGGTGAAATGAAACCCAACCAGAATAGAATACGTCAATAGGAAACAAAATACACAATTGGTACTTGGGTTTTCCCCCATACATGGGATAGTTACTCCCATGCACAAGCTCATGTCCAAATCCCAGCCCTTCTTATCCTCTTGTCTACCTTTGGTAAAAAGTAAGAAAAATTAAAGGAAATAAGACATACTTTGATACCATATTATAAAGTCCATTCCCTTATTCCACACATCGGTGCCCCGAGCCAGTCGGTTTCATTACCTTAAGCTCTCCTCCTCGTATGCTAGAGGCTACCGACTAGTAGTGAGGGTCTAATATAAAATATGGTGAGACTATATCGCCTTTATAAAAGAAGAAAAACATCATAAAAAAATAAAAAATAACCAAATGATAATAACCATATCAGGAATAATACCGTTATGACATTATAACCAAAACAGCAATACAACATATATTATAAAACAATATATCTATCATGCCATATAGGTGTCATGTGTCCAAATAAAACTCAAAAATAAAGTCACCGTAATAACTCCCCATTAATTTCCTAACATCACATCCATTTCCCTCATCCATTCCCCATACCAAGTCACTTATCTAACATAGGGAATTTTCCCTTTTCATATCTCGTAAACATGAGGACTATTTGGGTATTGATCTGGAAGCCCATGAAAGGTGTGATTAAAACTCAGTAGGCCACCACCAGCAGTGTCAAAAAAAATATCTAGTCTACAGTAGTGTATGAATGTATATAAAGAATAAATTAAAATAAACTAAATATTTATCAATTTTCATTAATCATTAATTAACAACATAATTTACATGGGTTCAAAATAATGCTTGAATCATCAATACCTTCTTTAACCCTTAGAGTACATTGAACCATACCACCTAAAGAATATCACAATTCCTTATAATCTTAATCTTTCATTTATCATTCTATCTATATTGAATAATTATGCACACATGGAACCATAGTGCAATGCCAATATTTTGGGTCTACAAATCCATGGCTTCACCACATGAGTATTTCATGTATCAATTATATTCCAAAAACCTTTATATCTATCAATCACAATTGAGATTAGAAGAATCATTCTGTTTCCCACACTCATTTATTACATGCATGCATTTGGGTAAAGAAATCCATGTCCAACACCCCGTCAGTATTTGAAATATTAGTATGTGTCCCACAACCCATTTATCAGACTATCACTTATTTCAAAAATATAAAATTTAAAAAGTTTAATCATCATTAACCCCCTCATAAACGTTTCACTTCCTGGTATACCATTTCAATTATCAAAAAAATCAACATTTATCCCTATAATTCACATGGGATAATATGAACAATTCGCTATTAGTACATTTATCAACATTTAATAATATAAATTATTAACCCTTTGAGGTTAAGACAAAGAAACAATTATTCCAATTATCAATCAATTCCATATCTCAAAAATTAACCAAATTTACAATCCCCTAAAATTGATTAATTCCATAACCCCAATATAAAATCAAATTAATAATCAAGCCATTCCATTAATTAATTAACTAATAAATCAATATCCAAATAGTCCAATTGAACTTCCACGACACATACGCACAATTTGGAATTCTGTACTATGGGATTTTGAATTTGGACCACCTACATCCAGATTATTAACAGACTCTCTCCAATAGAAATCCAAAAATTGAAGCGCAACGTTACATTGCAAAATGAAGAATGATATCAAGATAAAAAAACTTGATCTGATATCAAAAAGAGTTATATCTATTAATAGATAGATCCAAACCCATAAAAATAGGGGGAAACCATTTTGTCTTCATTTGGAAAGAGAGACTAATGATAGAAAAGTCTAATTGAGAATAAAGCGCATATAAATAGAGGTACAGATCCTTTAATTAGAACATTGATTCATCACGAAAGAACGTTTTCAACCCTTAAAATATTTCTAGGAGCCTAAAATTCGAATAAAGATGAGTTGGGGTTTAACTATGGTGTTCAAAGATATAGTCCAGGGGTTTGGGAATTTTTTAACAATTTTTTGGGGGTTTAATTTTCTGTGTACACGAATTCCTATATGGAACACATGGTTTTCATAACTATGAATATAAACATTAACCTCTTCTTAAGGGTATCGTGATTACTAATAATAGGAAACATGGTTTGAAAAATGATACACCAACCATGAAATCCCCCTTTGATGGGGGTTTAATGGTTTAATGGGGCAAGCCGAACGATTTTCGAAAACCACGCACCAACAATGAACTTACCAACCCCTCCATGAATAACCAATTTCACTGAAAATATCCCCAATGTATAACCCAAACAAGATATAATCACAAAAATAAAAATATAACCTGAAGATTGATCATGATTCAACTCCATAAATGGTCAGGATATTACATTATTCTATATACATACTTGATATTCCAACACTATAAACTATTTTTTATGTGTAATGACAATGTTTTATATCATTATTAAAAATCCTACACATGTTAACCTTAATATTTCATCACATCCTATAATTCTCCATGAATAATATCAGTTAGGTATTACTCAAATTCATACATTAAGTGGTTAATTGTCTTTTCCTTTCACACAATATATATAGCAAATATGAAAGAATGATAAAGTATAAATAAACTTTTTCATAACATGAAACATTTAATATTCTTAAAATATTTTAATAATACTATGTAAATTGTACATAATAACCCATATAAACATATACTATATGATATACTACCCCCGATTAGTTGTTTTTATCTTTTCTTTTGGTCCGTTTTTAACTCACATCATCTCTATATAGTTCTTTCCATATATATAAATGATCATCGGATAAAACCCTTTAATAAAAAACATAATAAGAAACATGTTATGAATATTCCATGTTGGAATACTTTTGAGAATCTAGAATCATATTTAAAATTTTAATCTCATTAAACAAGTACTCCAAATCTATTACCTTATAACATCCGTTATTTTGATGTTAATAACCTATGTTGTCAAAATAAATATTCTTATAATTTTATCTCCATCATTATTCGTGGAAATTTTCTATAAATTTTTCCGATGGATTATTTTGGTGAAAAAATATAACTCTTTACATTATTTATTAACTAAGACATCATAGTCTCTTCATTGGATATCAAATAATATTCTATTTGAATTTAGACTCCCAAAAACTTTTATTTCTTATAATTTAACTTCCTTAAGTTCTAATATACTCCCACATGCCTTTTAGAAACTATATTCTCCCTAAAAATCATGATAAGTTATTCCACTAAACAATCCAAGATAAAAATACTTATAATTGACACTATTTTAATAATATACCACATTAATATCCTCAAAATCTTGAGAACTAAAATATTTAATGTCTTGGAAATTATAAATATAAGAATATTATTAAAAATTTCTTCAACATTTTCCCCAAACATATCTAAAAAAAAATTCCTTATACACATAGTCAATCTTATAATCCCTTGGGGAAGTGGAAACAAAATAAGGGGTGATCTAAATATTCAGTAAAGTAAAAAACTTATCGATGAGTAATAAAAGGTGTTATATAATAAACTTCTGCGAAATCATAGATATTGGAGAAATATATTATATAAGAATACCATTAGATATTATGGAATAGTGTTATAAAAGTACCATCAACAAAGTACAAAACATATATTATTGTTTCGAACTATTTAAAAACCCAATAGAAGAAAAAACATTAGGATATATATTTACGAGGAAAAGTGGAATAAACATAATCATATAGACCATATAATATGTGATGATTTACTACTAATATAATAATAAAAAAGTGTATCTGGAATCACCACATTTTCTTATAGTGTCTTATTCATCACTAATTGTTTTCCCTAGTAGATCTAGAATCAAAAAAATGTTTTACATAACTATCACATGATATTTAAAGCTTTACCCAATTCATTTAGGGGATATATAGGTACCACATAACATATTGTAACACCTGAGACTTTTATAAAAAATATTTTGTTTTTATGTTATATAAATCATCAAAGGAATATTTCACTACACACAACACTAGCTTGGCTTGCTTTACACGCAATCGCGACCTTCCCCGATAGGTTGCGTCATACGCAATACCGAGATTCACTAAACAATGATATGCTATTAAAATATTCTTAAAACTAGCCATTATGAATAGTAATACCCACTTTTTGAAATTTTTAAATTATATTTTTCAAAATGGACTTCATTTTTGGATTCGGAATATCGAAATTATCCTAGGGTGAAATTTTGGTATTTTTCTGAAAACTTTCAATTTTTGATGAATAGTGAAAACACTAGGTCAATATTTAAAAACCGACTTTTTATTTAAATAATTATTTATTTTAATTAAATTTATTTTAGGTCAAAATTATACATAATACCTATATAAGTTCAATACAATTCATTGGAGTCATTTTATAATAATTTTAGATATATAAAAATTTTATTGAACTTTTCACCGTCTTTTACCCACCTCCTAGGAGAATTTGCAAATTTACATAAAACTTAATTTTACCACTTCTGTGAGTGGAATTTTAAAGATCCGAGATACACGGTTGATGTCAGTATGTAATATTTGGTTCAATGAGATGAAAATAATTTTTGGTGAATAGTAACTTTTTACTTTTTTTACCACGGTTAAAAGTAAATAGGGTAATTAAGAGTAAAAATGTTATTATTATTACCTTAACACATGTCCTAATTCAATTGGATAAGTGTAATTCGATCAAAAACAATCTTAGGAATAAAATATGACCATTTAGGCCCATATGGATTAGATTAGGACATTTATTATTAATTTATTTAAAGAAGGGTTAAAATAGTTAAAATCAATGTTTAATAACTAATTGATTTTTAATATAGGTTTATACATAAGATAAATTCGACTATAAAAATTAATTAGAAAGATAATAAGATTTCATACATAATGATATTTTATTTTTAATTTTTATACATTAAATAATTTAATTTATTTATGACACAAAGATGATGCAGTAATTATCTTATTAATGAAATATTGACATAATTGATGTTATAAATACTCAAATAAATGTAATTTGAGAGTTTTTATGAATTAAACTAATTTTATAGGTTAATATGACATGTTATTATTGATTTAATTAACTTGTTTTGAATTAATAAATCTGTTATTATTTTCACAAAAATCAATTACTAAATAGTGTCAAAATTGACATAAAATTGTTTTTAAAACAAATATTATATTATTAATTGTTATTTTATTCTTCAAAATCTAAGGTTCGGCCAAATGACTTATATAAGGCTATATATATTAATAATAAACAACTTGGGGTTCTTTTGTATTGTTATAGTAGGTTTATTAACCTTATAGTGTAAGAACACAAGAAGACACGGTAAAAGTAAATTTATTTAACTTAAAGTTAAATCTAAATGATAAGGTTACAATAGGAACCTAAACTTGTCTAAATTCTTTTGGATAAGAGTATTTAGACCCATCCCCACCTTAGCTTCGAAATAAATCAATTTGGATCTATTTAAAACCGAATATGACTTTATAATAAAATAATATTTTTAGTTTTTCCAAAGGTGCCCCTCTCCTCCCTTATAAAAGGGAACCTCCTCCCTCTCTTCCTCACACCACTTTGAGCCTTAAAGCTCAGCAAACCCCTTACAATTTCTCCTCTAAACTTCCCTTGAAAAATCCTAGAGGTACTATTCTTCTTTAAAGACCAATTTTAGTTCCCTAAATGGAGGTCTCAAAGAAGCGCTTCAAAGAAGAGGTAATGTCCGTTACCGATTCTTTAAACTTTATTTCTTCTTACACTTCTTCTTCTTTAGTTTTTTCATTATGAATTAATAACATCATTATCACTCATATACTGATATGTTTTTATAATTATGATACAACCCTATTTCACCATCTATCCATCCTACGGAAAACGAAATCACCGCGCGTGCGGACGTACGGAATACCGTCTCCATGTCGTGGTGTAATCTATTATCCACCACCAACTTACTTGGATGGGTATAATGGTGTAAAGAATAAATATATATGATTATTTTAAAGTTATATTGATTCTGAAATAGTATACATACACTCCAATACAATTCCACGATCATGGGAACAATATCATCGCTCGTGCGTACGTACGGAATACCGTCTCCACGATGTGATGCGACTCGTTCTACATGATTTTCATTTTATAATGATTACATAATTGAATTTAGTGAATAAATATGATATATATTACACTAATAAAATTCTGTAAATCAGGTATCTATAACCTGAAAAGAAGAATAAGAATTTATTTGACAAAACACACATAAGAACAAAAAGTAATAAACACCCGAATAACAAGTAGGAATGAAATATTACTAATAAAAAGCTAAACATATGACCATATGTGATATCATAACAATGAGTATGATTCTGGAATAAGTCAATTACATTATTTAAATCATTATAAAGGAGTTCCAAACACATACGAAGCAAATCGGACCTAAGGTAAGGGAAAATATTGCAATCTCAATTTTTATCCGAGATTGTTTATACTTCAGAATTTACTGGGGAATATTTATGATCCACATCCATGTTTCCTCAATATGTAAGATTTATATCATTCTACAAAATTTTATATCCAATTTTACCCTTTGGTGATTTTTTAGTAAAAGATATGAAAGGAATCTTTTTTCGTTTTTCGTACAAGGTACTTTTTGACTTTTCTGACAAAAGTACGAGAAGAATGTTTTTTTTAACTTATATGGAATGAATGGATTTTTAAAACATTATTTCCAAGAATATTCCTTTACAAGTTTTCAAGTTTATTTTTAATCAACTTCTTTTATTTTAAAATGGTATGACATGTTATGAAAGGAAAAATCTTTTTGAAGTAGGAAGGATATTTTCCTCAAGAATGGAGTTCAAGTGTTTTATCAAAATTATTTTCCATCTAAGATAATATAGGGTTCTGTTTCTATCCCTATTATTACATTGATTTGATTATGTTATGATGGAATTATTTTTATGATGTCCTTTTATCTTATATGGATTATGTTATGATGGCATGATGTTTAAGATTCCCATTTTTATTACATGGGTTATGCAATGATGTATGATTTTTTTGATTTTGTGGGACAAATAAGAATAGTATCATTATGAGATGGGTGGGACCTATATCTCCCTCCAAGGAATTGGGTAAAGATTTTATATCTCATGAGATAGACATGGATGGAACGGCAGGTTAAACCGGTTCAGTAAAACAGCACTGAAACGAGGAATGAACTCGGTTCAGAAATGGACTTGGTCCACTAAGATAGTCTTGGTAATGATTCTTGACTAATAATAAATGTTTCTATATGATTATGTGTGTATGCCAAAAAGCTTCATGTTTTATGTTATGATTATTGTGATTACATTTCACTACCATGATTTATACCATGTTTTGAAATTTTGATCTCTTTTGCAGGGTAAGATTTCCAAAATGTTATGTTCTTATGAATATGATGTGATTGATATTTATTTTGTTTACCCTTACTGAGCATTTTAGCTCACCCTTTTTTTTGTTTTCTTTCCCCAGGTCTGGAAGAAGGTTATTAAGTAACATATTCCAAAAGGTACTATAGATATGATGAAATAAATGGGAGACAGTGTAGACGCTTTATGAACTAGTTGTTTATGTTTCCCAGTTTCTAAAGACACTATACCTATACGGTCCTTTCATGGTTTTGTTATATGTTGTAATAAGTGTACTTTAATTTTGAAGTACTAACAATGTATGTAAAGTATGGGTCGTTATAGTTGGTATCAGAGTCAAAGGAGGTAGGAATGTATCCGATCCTTGGGAACTCTCACATGTGAGCGTTGGATGAAGCATGGCTCTCCGTCCAAGGGATTCATGAGGAAATGGATACCACTAGGGATGGTGGTGTGTCCCGCCCAGGGGGTGTAGCCTCCCATGGAGTTCCCTGATAGGTATCAATTATAGTCCACTGGAAGTAATTCCCGTCCGTTATAGTAGGTATCATAGGAAAGGTATAGTCAAACGTTGGAAAATAGGATGTGAAAGCCTTAGTAAGAATCTTAAGGATAAGTCTAAGCATAGAACACAATATTAGAGTTTTATAAATGGCCATGAATAACCTATGATAAGACCTTAACTGTGAAGTTTTATTCTTTATTATGTGGTTTTCCTATTATAATTAGTGTTTCTCACACTATTCTTCTTGGTTTTAGTCAATGGCTGGAACCCGAAGGAACCGTGTTAATGCGGAATGCGACGGGCAATGAAATGATTGTCCCCCTGAGCAACCAAAAGTTATGGGAGCTAGAATGAAAAATCTTGTAGCCATGCTCACACAACTTTCTCAAGCTATGAATCATGCAGGACTTCCAAACGGGAAAAGGAAGGAGCAACATTCTGTTGAATCCTTCATGAGGCAGCGTCCACCTTCATTCAGCGGGTCTACTGATCCATTAGTTGCTGAAAAATGGATTAGTACTACTGAAAAGATATTTTCAGTTCTTCAATGTTCTGAACATGATAAAGTCATCTTAGCAGTGTATCATTTCGAAGGAGATGTTGATCAATGGTGGAATCTTATTAACAATACGAGGAAAAGAGATGAATTTGAGTCCATGGAATGGGACGGTTCAAGAACTTATTTTTCAATAAGTACTTGCCTCATAATCTTCGAACAAAGATGGAGAAGGAGTTTCTTGAACTAAAGCAAAAGGATGAGGAATCTGTTGGTACCTACAAAGCACATTTTACAAGACTTGCAAGGTATGCTTCTAGTATTATTATCCAACCTGAGAGTAAGATCGATCAATTCTTTAGTGTCTTAAAACCAAGTCATCGAAGGGCGTTAGCCATAAGGGACTTCAATAGCTATGAGGAAATCGTTCGATGTGCTCTCAAATTTAAGATGGATATTGGAGTAACCCATCAGTCATATGGGTTTGATAAGAAGAGGAAAATGGAATTCAAAGGAAAATCTAAAGAGCCCACTGAAAAGAAGATGAGTTTTTCCTTATGCTCAATGTGTGGAAAGAAACATGGAGGGAGTTGTCTTAAAAGGACAAGTAAATGTTTCAAATGTGGAAAGGAAGGTCATCGGGCATTTGAATGCTGCAATGATGGGAAGAAGATGTCTAATGATGAAAACAAAGGAAGGGATACACAGAATGAACCTACTACACTTCAATGTAACAAGTGCAAGGAAATGGTGCATTATTCCAATCAATGCCCAAATCCAAGGGTTGATGATGATGGTCGACATCAATCTCTTAAGGCTAAAGACAAAGGAAATTCACATGCAATTTCTATCAACGATGTGGAGTATGATAACGATGTGGTAAAAGGTACACTTACCATCAACTCTAAAGTAGAAAATGTTTTATTTGATTCTAGATCCACCCACTCTTCTATTTCTGAAAAAATTTCAAAGGGTATCACCATATTAACTCAACAATTAGATGTTGAGTTTGTTGTGACAACCCCTAATGGCACAACAGTTGCATAAAAAGTTTATAATTCGTCTCCGATTAAAGTTTGTGGGAATGTGCTTCCTGAAAATCTGGTGATCCTTCCTATAGTGGAATTTTATGTGATTCTTGGCATGTATTGGCTTTCTTTATATGGAGATCATATCAATTTCCAAAGAAGAGAAGTCACATTTTATATTCCAGATCAATCTATGATCGTCTATCGATGCAAGGATGAACATAACCTTCCAGTGGAAATTTCTTCCAACTTATGGGTCCTGATTCCACTAAATAAAGGTTATTTATCTCAAATGGTTGGTGAGAAACTCATGATTAAGAATATTCACATTGTACATGAGTTTGACGATGTCTTTCTGGAGGAATTTTCGGGTCTTCCACCAAATCGTGAAGTTGAGTTTTCAATAGAACTCGTACCGGGTTCTTTACCTATTTCAAAGACACCTTATAGAATGGCCCCAATTGAGTTGCAGGAATTGAAGAGGCAACTCCAAGAGAATCTTGATAAGGGGTTCATACGCCCTAGTGCGTCACCTTGGAAAGCACATGTTCTATTTGTTAAGAAGAATGATGGATCAATGAGACTCTACATTGATTATCGAGAACTTAACAAGATCACTATCAAGAACAAAAATCCTCTCCTGCGCATTGATCACTTATTTGACCAACAACGCGGAGATCAATACTTTTCCAAGATTGATCTTCATTCAGGGTATCATCAATTAAGGTTCAAAAGGGAGGATATACCAAAGACGGCTTTCCGTACAAGGTATGGACACTATGAATTTATAGTGATGCCATTTGGTCTTACTAATTCCCCTGCTATCTTCATGGATCTGATGAATAGAGTCTTTAGAGACTATCTTGATCAGTTTGTGGTAGTCTTTATAGATGATATTCTTGTATATTTAAAGAGAAAGGAAGAACATGAAGATCACTTGGGAATTATATTGAAGACCCTGAGAAAGGAGAAGATTTATGCCAAATTTACCAAGTGTGAATTTTAGCTTCAAAAAGTTGCATTTTTGGGTCACATAATCTCAAAAAAGAGGATATCAATGGATCCAGGAAAAACAGAGGTTATCAAAAGATGGTCGAGACCAACAACATTAACTTAGATCCGAAGTTTTCTTGGTTTGGTTGGATATTATTGACATTTTGTGAATGATTTTTCACAATTATCTAATCCAATCACCAGGTTGACTCGGAAAGGAGTTAAGTTTGTTTGGACGGAAGAATGTGAAGAGAATTTCAAGGAGTTAAAAAGAAGGTTATCCAGTGCACCTGTGCTCACACATCCTTGTAGTGGAGAAAGGTTTGTGATCTATAGTGATGCATCCAAGAAGGGATTGGGGTGTGTTCTTATGCAAAATGATATGGTGATAGCTTATGCCTCACGACAGTTGAAAATCCATGAGTAAAATTACCCAACTCATGATTTGGAGTTAGCTACGGTAATTTTTCATTAAAGATTTGGAGGCATAATCTTTATGGAGAAAGGTGTGACATTTATACTGATCATAAAAGTTTAAAGTATATTTTCACACAAAAGGAGCCGAATATGCGCCAAAGAAGATGGTTGGAGCTGATTAAGGATTACGACTGTTCAATTCATTACCACCCTGGGAAAGAAAACAAGGTGGCAGATGCATTAAGTCGACAACACCATCCCAATTTATCCATGATGTGGATCACAAAAGATCCAATATTTATGGATTTACAAAGGATGGATTTTGGAATTATAATGAAAGGGTAAAATCGTATCTTTATCAAATGAATGTTCAACCATCTATACATGTGAAGATTAAAGAGGCACAGAAAGAAGATGTAGAGTTACAAAAGAAGGTGAGAAATGTTCTTGAATTCAACCTTGATTGTGATGGGATAATAAAGTTCAGGAATCGGGTTTTTGTTCCTCCCATCCCCGAATTAAAGAAGGAGTTGCTGGATGAGGCTCATAGTTCTTCATTCTCTATTCATTCTAGAAGCACGAAGATGTATAGGGACCTGAAAAAGTACTTCTGGTGGGATGGAATGAAAAGAGATGTTGCTGAATATGTCTCTCAATGCTTGGTTTGTCGGCAAGTTAAAGCTGAGAGACAGAAGTATAAGGGGATGTTACAACCATTAACCATACCCGAATGGAAATGGGAAAACATCACTATGGACTTTGTCACTGGACTTCCTAAAACATCCAAAGGCAATAATGCTATCTGGGTCATATTTGATCGTCTTACAACGTCTGCACACTTCATTGCTATTAGAGGGGATTTCACTCTGGATCAGCTTGCCAGGATATATGTAAAAGAAGTGGTAAGATTGCATGGAGTACCACTTTCTATTATATCTGATCGGGATCCAAGGTTTACCTCAAGGTTCTCGAGAAGTCTTCAGCATACTCTAGATACAGAGTTGAGTTTCTGCACTGCTTCTCATCCTCAGACAGACGGTCAGTCTGAGAGGACAATTAAAAATCTAGAAGATAAGTTGAGAGCATGCTCTATAGATTTAAAAGGTGGTTGGGATCAACACCTACCTTTGGTGGAATTTTCTTATAATAATATATTTCACTCCAGTATTCAGATGGATTTTTATGAAGCTCTCTATGGAAAGAAATGCAGGACTCCAACATGTTGGGATGAAGTTGGGGAAAGAAAGCTATTAGGACCTGATCTTGTTGATGAGATGGCAGAAAAGGTCTGATCTATTCAACAACACTTAAGAGCAGCTTAGAGTCGAAAAAAAATTTATGCCGACAACCGAAGAAATGACTTAGATTTTGAAGTGGGTGATAAAGTTTTCTTACGAATATCTCCCTGGAAGAGGTTCATGAGATTTGTAATGAATGTAAAGTTGAGCCCTAGATATATCGGTCCTTTTTAAATTCTGGATCGTGTTGGGAAGGTAGATTACCGATTGGCACTTCCACCAAATCTCTCTCAAGTTCACGATGTGTTCCATGTATCTCTACTGAGAAATTACATACCTGATCCTTCACATGTACTCATCTCAGAAGTTGTACCGCTGGAACAAGATCTTTCTTTTGAAGAACAGCCGATAGAGATTCTCGATCGTAGTGAAAAAGTCCTACGGAACAATACCACTCTCTTGGTGAATGTTTTATAGAGGAACCACCAATTGGAAGAAGCTACATGGGATCTTGAGGATAGGATGAGGGAGAGGTATCCTCATCTGTTTGTTACAAGTGACGATTTTTGAGGGAGAAATTCATTTTAAAGGGGGTAGAATGTAACACCTGAGACTTTTATAAGAAATATTTTGTTTTTATGTTATATAAATCATCAAAGGAATATTTTACTATACACAACACTAGCTTGGCTTTCTTTACACGCAATCATGACCTTCCCTGATAGCTTGCGCCGTACGCAATGCCGAGTTCTACTAAACAACGATATGCTATTAAAATATTATTTAAACCAGCCGTTATGAATAGTAATACCCACTTTTTGAAATTTTGTAATTTTATTTTTCAAAATGGACTTTGTTTTTGGATTCAGAATATTGAAATTATCCTTGGGTGAAATTTTCGTATTTTTCTGAAAACATTCAATTTTTTATGAAGAGTGAAAACACTGGGTTACTATTTAAAACCTGACTTTTTATTTAAATAATTATTTATTTTAATTAAATTCATTTTAGGTCAAAAATGATACATAATACCTATATAAGTTCAATGCAATTCATTGGAGTCATTTTATAATAATTTTAGATATATAAAAATTTTATTGAACTTTTCAACGTCTTTTACCCACCTCCTAGGAGAATTTCCAAATTTACATAAAACATAATTTTACCGCTTCTGTGAGTCAAATTTAAAAAATCCGATAGACATGGTTGATGTCAGTATGTAAAATGTGGTTCAATGAGATGAAAATAATTTTTTGTGAATAGTAACTTTTACTTTTTTTTCCACGGTTAAAAGTAAATAGGGTAATTAAGGGTAAAAATGTTATTATTATTACCATAACACATGTCCTAATTCTATTGGATAAGTGTAATTAGACCAAAAACAAACTTAGGAATAAAATATTACCATTTAGGCCCGCTTGGATTAGATTAGGACATTTATTATTAATTTATTTAAAGAAGTGTAAAAATAGTTAAAATCAAAGTTTATAACTAAATAATTTTTAATATAGGTTTATACATATGATAAATTCGACTATAAATATTCATTAGAAATATAAAAAGATTTCCTACATAATGATATTTTTTTTGTAATTTTTAGACATTAAATAATTTAATTTATTTATGACAAAATGATGATGCAATAATTATCTTGTTAATGAAATATTGACATAATTGATGTTATAAATACCCAAATAAATGTAATTTGAGACTTTTTATGAATTAAACTAATTTTATAGGTTAATATGACATGTTATTATTTATTTAATTAACTTTTGTTGAATTAATAATCCTGTTATGATTTTCACAAAAATCAACTACTAAATAGTGTCAAAATTTACATAAAATAGTTTTTAAAACAAATATTATACTATTAATTATTATTTTATTCATAAAAAAAGGTTCAGCCAAATGACTTAGATAAGGTTATATATATTAATAATAAACAACTTGGGGTTCGTGTGTCTTGTTATAGTATGTTTATTAACCTTATTGTGTAAGAACACAAGAAGAGACGGTAAAAGTAAAATTATTTAACTTAAAGTTAAATCTAAATGATAAGGTTAAAATAGGAACCTAAACTCATATAAATTCTATTTAATAAGAGTATTTCGACCCATCCCCACCTTTGCTTCTAAATAAATCAATTTTGAGCTATTTAAAACCGAATATGACTTTATAATAAAATAATATATTTAGTTTTTCCAAAGGTGCCCCTCTCCTCCCTTATAAAAGGGAACCTCCTCCCTCTCTTCCTCATACCACTTTGAGCCTTCAAGCTCAGAAAACCCCTTAAATTTCTCCTCTCCACTTCCCTAGAAACATTCTAGAGGTCCTAGTATTCTTTAAAGACCAATTTTAGTGCCCTAAAAGGAGGTCTCAAAGAAGCGCTTCAAAGAAGAGGTAATGTCTGTAACTGATTCTTTCAACTTTATTTCTTCTTCCACTTCTTATTCTTTAATTGTTTCATTATGAATTAATAACATCAGTATCACTCATATACTGATATGTTATTATATGTATGAAACAACCCTATTTTACCATCTATCCATCCTACGGAAAACGAAATCATCGCGCATGCGTACGTATGGAATACCGTCTCCACGTCGTGGTTTAATATATTTTCCACCACCACTTTACCTGGATGGGTATAATGGTGTAAATAATGAATATATATTATTATTGTAAAGTGATATTGATTCTGAAATATTATACATACAGTCCAATACAATTCCACGATCATGGGAATGATATCATCGCTCGTGCGTACGTACGGAATACCGTCTCCACGATGTGATGTGACTCGTTCTACATGATTTTCATTGCATAATGATTACATAAATGAATTGAGTGAATAAATATGATATATATTACACTAATAAAATTCTGGAAATGAGGTATCTATAACCTAAAAAGAAGAATAAGAATTTATTCGACAAAACACACATAAGAATAAAAAGTAATAAACACCCGAATAACAAGTAGCAATGAAATATTACTAATAAAAAGCTAACAATATGACAATATATGATATAATAACAATGATTATGATTCTTTAATAAGTCAATCACATTATTTAAATCATTATACAGGAGTTCCGGTCACTTACGAAGCAAATAAGACCTAAGGTAAGGGAAAATCTCGCAATCTCAATTTTTAACTGAGATTGTTTATACTTCAGAATTTACTGGGGAATATTTATCATCCACATCCATGTTTCTTCAATATGTAATATTTATATCCTTATACAATATTTTATATCCAATTTTACCCTTCGGTGAGTTCTTAGTAAAAGATATGAAAGGAATCTTTTTTCGTTTTTCGTACGAGGTACTTTTTGACTTTTCTGACAAAAGTACGAGAAGAATGTTTTTTTAACTTATACGGGATGAATGGATTTTTAAAACATTATTTCCAATAAGATTCCTTTTCATGTTTTCAAGTATATTTTTAATAAACTTCTTTTAGTTTAAAATTTTATGACATGTTAAGAAAGGAAAAATGTTTCTGAAGTAGAAAGGATATTTTCCTCAAGAATGGAGTTCAAGTGTTCTATCAAAATTATTTTCCATCTAAGATAATATAGGGTTCTGTTTATATCCCTATTTTTACATTGATTTGATTATGTTATGATGTAATTATTTTTATGATGTCCTTTTATCTTATATGGATTATGTTATAATGGAATGATGTTTAAGATTCCAATTTTTATTACATGGGTTATGCAATGATGTATGATTTTTTTTGATTTTGTGTCACACATAAGAATGGTATCATTATGAGATGAGTGGGACCTATATCTCCCTCCAATGCATTATGTAATATTTTATATCTCATGATATAGACATGGCTGGAATGGTAGGTTAAACCAGTTCTGTGAAACAGGACTGAAACGAGGAATGAACTCGGTTTAGAAATGGACTTTGCCCACTAAGATAGTCATGGAAATGAGTCTTGACTAAAATGAAATTATTCTCTATGATTATGTTTGTATGGAAAAAATCTTTATGTTTTATGTTATGATTATTGTGATTATATTTCACTACCATGATTTATCCCATGTTATGAAATTTTGATCTCTTTTGCAGGGTAAGATTTCCAAAATGTTATGTTCTTATGAATATGATGTGATTGATATTTCTTTTGTTTACCCTTACTGAGCATTTGAGTTCACCATTTTGTATGTTTTCTTTTCCCAGGTCACGAAGAAGGTTATTAAGTAAGATATTCCAAAAGGTACTATAGATATGATGAAATAAATGGGAGACATTTTAGACGCTTTATGAACCAGTTGTTTATGTTTCCCAGTTTCTAAAGACACTATACCTATACGGTCCTTTCATGGTTTTGTTATATGTTGAAATAAGTGTAACTCAATTTTGAAGTACTAACAATGTATGTAAAGTATGGGTCGTTATCCATATAATTATGTACCATACTTATTTTGAACACATTTTATAATTCATTCATAAAATAATGAAATAATATTTGAAAGAAAAATGGTAATTCATATTGTTTTTAGAAGTATTGTATATTATTCCATTAATATTACATAGTTTTACACCAAAAATAAAATATTATAAAAAATTATATAGTAATTTAAAGGATAATATTAGAAATTACTACATACGTGGTGGTTTACTGGGAGTGTAGGTAGAGATAAAAATTAATTATAAATCATAAAGAGTTGTTTTAGAAAACCTTTTTATCAATATTTTACAAGAAATGGTTGTGAGGAATTTTTTGAATAGAACATTTTCAAGATGGAGACAAGAATAAAATGAATATAAATAAAATAAAAATAATATAACCTCTAAAATAAGTAAATTTTATGTAAATAATTATATTTTGAAAGATAAAATATAAGAAATCATAATGAATGGATTTAATATTTTAAAATAACATTATCAATACCCAAAACATTAAAAGAGTAATAAATATTCCCTCTAGAAAGTATTAAATAATAGGATGAATATCATAGGAGATAATCTGTAAATGGGTTTTAAAATAATAATGGAATAAATTGTTAAAAATAAATAATATGGCCATGGAAGAAAAATCACAATTTTCAAGGATGGGAATTATTCATCATAATGTCCATTTTTTATGGAGAACAGAATTAATAAAAGGATTTGATTATGGTGTGGATATTTAAATTATCCAAATATATATAAAATATTATTATATTTTTTATAAAATGAAGAATGAAATAAAGTAATAAAATCATATTCAAGGAAAATATTTTATAAACCAATGAAAGAAAATTTATTCATCGAAACCCAAACCTAATGTCCTGACTTTCTTGGTGTGTATTTCTAGTTTACTGAATATCAAAATTAAGTTTATTTTATATTTAATTCTGAAAAATTTTAACCTATATTTTATTTATTACTAATATTTTATGTCCTTGTAAAATAATTTTATTAATTCTCAATATTTATTATTATTATCCTTAGGGTTTTCATTTATCTGTTCCAAGGCTGCATCGGTCAGTTGATAATTATATAAGTTCTAATAAAATTATACCACCACTCCTGATGTGAAACTTAATGATTTAAAAATAATTTCATAAGTTTAAATATTCCAAAATATCTATATTATTTTTGACACATTTATTATTCAATTAATATAAATTTTATCCTTTTGTGGATAGTTTATTTTGGCGGGTCTTCTGAATATGGAGCATATTTTTGGTTTTAATTTTCCTTATGAATATTTCATATTTATAGAATTTTAAATAATACATAATATTTTTATTTAGACTATTTTTAACATTAATATATGAATTTCAACCATCCCATGAATGTGGTGGTGAAAGATGAAATAGGTTGTTGATGGATGTGGTGAACTAAGAATAATATGAACAATGTTTTATTTTTTGAATTAAAATTATTGGGGAATATAAAATAAATATTGCATTAGTAAAATAACATATAATTATATTTATGTTTTCATACAATCACAGATATAAAATAATAGAAAAGTTGAAAGATTAAAATAATTAATGGGAGCCTCGTTGAGAACATTACATTTTCCTTTGGGTGTTCATTCTTAGACTACAACTTAAGGAACCTTAGTTTGGTTTTCTTGTGAGATAAATGATTCTAGGAAATGGGGAGAGATTTGGTGAAAGATTATGCAAGCTTTTGGATGATCTAAATATTATAATGAGTTTGGAAATTTGTTGGTTAAGGGTAGTATTAATATGGGATAAGAGGGAATATATTAGAATAAATTAAAAGAATAAAGTATTATATCATTAAATAGTGAGTTGTATTGTGAATCAATAGTAAAGGAAATGTTATTCTATAGCAATATGGAAATTAAAATATTTATATAACTTCTATAATCCTAATAAATTCATTAATATATACTATTACTAAATACCATATATATAAAATATTTTCATATGAATATAAAAAATCATTTTTTCAATAAAAATTCAAAAATAGTCTCCCTAGGGTAAGTTTGAAGTGATAAATCCAACAATTATATATATTTTACAAAAATAATTTTATAAATATGAGAAATAAAATTTTAATAATTAAAGCCTAATTTATTGAAATGTTTTGATTTTTATGACATGATTAAATTTCCGACCATTAGAAAAATTAATTGTAATTTTATAAAAATATATTATAATTTATATATAAATAAAAAAAGATTTATAAAAAAAATTGTTTATATAAATTTTATTTTTAAATATTAATAGTTGTCATTCGATTTTATTTTAAAATAATTAAACCATATAATGTTTTTATCAAAAATGCAATTACGTTTTTATTGTTTCAACCATATATTAATTATTTTTAACACATTTATTTATTAATTTCCTCATAATTTTATTTTTTAATTTTCCCAAATATTTTTTTTACATTTTCGTAAAAAATAAATAAATAAATATTACTTAGTTAATTTTGACCTCTATGTTTGAGAAATGTAGAAAAAATATACATACATGAACTTTGGTAATAGGGTAGACTCCATTTAATTTTTAAAAGAATTTAAAATATATTATAACCTATCCACTAAATAAATAGCCACTCAAAACATCCACATAATATCTAAGGTGAATATATGAAATGGTGGAAGACATGGATAATGGTTCGTCTAGAATAGATCTCATTGTTATTTCCATGAGCTTAAACATATCTCATATATATTTCTCTCAAGTCAAACTTATTTCAGTTTGTCTTGGGATTAGTCTTGGGAAAAACCTAGAGATCACACCACCTTCAAAATATCAATAAAATGAGTATTATAAGTAAGATTCATACTACTTTATTTCATTGCTTATCCTTTCTAGATAAATTACATAATTCATCTACTTCTATTGGTACTCATTGATTCAATGACTGTATTGTAACTGTTATTTTTAAATATTTTAGCTTATTAATATATCATGGTTCATTTTATTTCCATTTAAAATCAATAAATTCAATAATATTTTTTCAATGATAAATATATAAAAAAAATTATGGGATGTTACATTTTACATCATTTCAATAATTTTAACATCGAATTTTATCTTTACATATGTGGAAATATTTGAGGGCAATTTTATATCTGCAAAACAAGGGGCTCATACATAGATTCCTCTAAAATTTTTTTTACCTAAAAAATTTGACCATGTAGGTGCACTTATTTTTTAAAACATTATCACTTCGTTCCAAGATCTCTTCTAATTCTTTCTCAAATGAGAGAGAACGCTCAAACTTCATAGCTTCTGAGTTCAACACATGGGATAGATATGGTATGTACATTCTCAAAATTTATACATGAAACAAATCATAAATTTTTGAGGTATATAGAGGAAGTTATAAGAGATGATTTATGGTAACAAATGATCAATAGTCTCTAAGGGACCAATTTACAAAGGGCTCAGCTTCCCCTTCTTCACAAACCTCTTAACGTTATTATAAAGAGATTTTTAGAAGAACACCTTGTTACTGACATCAAAATATAAATCTAAATGACTTTTTTTTAATATATCTTTTATTTTATTTTTGAGGACTTCAAATTTATTAAAATTTTTGAATCTTATCTATAATTTAATTTATCAGTTTTTGTCATATCTATTTACTCTCTCCAAATTCATCCCAGCATGTTAGAGTTTTTTACCTCTTCCCATAGAGACCCTTATATGGTTCCATTCTAATTAAAGAATGGAAACTATTTTTATATGAGAACACTACCAATGGATGGTGATAATACCAACATCTTTATAAATCCATTGAAAATGTACTCAGTTTTTCCTCCATAGTTTCATGGTTCTTTTAGACTTGTCTTCTATCTGAGGGTGATAAGCACTAGTGAATATTAGATCCATCTCTAATACATATTAAATATTTCTCTAAAATATCAATATTAATATTTAATCTAGATCAGAAAAAATAAAAAAAATTATTCCATTTATCCACATACCTTATGTATTTATTGGTAAGTTATTCACGCAGGAAATATCCTATGACGGAAGTGAAATTTGCTAAATTTTTTAGGTTATAAACTATAAACCAAATGGAATTATGGCATTTTGACATTATGAGTAGTTCCGATATGAAATCCATAGTGATGTTCTCTCAATTACATGCTGGTATAGATAATGATTTCATAATCCTCTTTTAATTTTATTGTTCATCTTTAACATTAAAACATACCTTTTATCATGATATACACTCAGAAAGCTCCCTATTTGTGTTATACCACAAGATATACTCTTTCAGATATTTACAAATATTTATACTTCTAGTATGAGTATACAATTATGATCTATATTAATTACACAATATAATATTAGTTAATTACATTATGTAATGAAAAAATATCCATTTCCCAAAATTTATTACTCATTTTCAACCAAGGTTGAAAACAAAGATATTCTCTACCTTATTCTGCAGTTTCATATCCTCTTTTTATGACTCCTTAACCTTCACATGGATTTCTTGTTGAGAAGTCATTTTGTAATTTTCGGATTTATCACCTTCAATTTTTACTTTAAGATCCATGTCATTAAAATCCAAGAGTAAGGGATATTTTAAAATCCTCATCACAGATTAGGTTGTGTGAACATCCCCCCATAGAGAATAAGCCACTTTGTTTTCATTCATGGGGTGGTAATTTGTTAAGAATTCATACGGTTTGATAAACTTCAAAATTCTCTTTTTGGTTCTTGTTCAACTCAGTTTGTGTGAATATATAATTTATACCCTTGTGATCAGCATATATGTCAAACATTTCAAAATATTTAAAATTACACAAAATATTTAATTCAATGATATTTACCAACTTCCCTTGATCATATTTTCGGTATTTTTATCAAGGGTATTAAATTTATGTGGGAATCATATATTATCTAATAAACACAACTCCAGTAACATTAGGATATTGTCCACTTTATTACATTTGAATGGATATAGGGGAACAAAGCCTAAAGGTCCGATTAGTTTAGTGGTCTTAGAGAGAAGGATGCATATATGATACCCATTTTACATTGTGGTTAAAAGTTATAGCATTGTAATGGAAATAATTAGGCATCCTAGAACTCATTCAAGTAATTATTTTTCATATCCAAGTGAAAGAAAACAGAATTAGGGTGATAAAAAATGTAGTAAAGGTTAAATATAAAGAAAATATATCATAAATAAATAAGGAATAATTAATATTGAAAGGTAGATAACTAAACATAAAAGTCAATTAATAACTCAACTATCATAATTAGATAACTTATAATCCACATAGACTGTTAAATAACTAAATAAACATGATAATTAATCATTAACATTATCAAAAAATAAATCCATGCACAATATCAATTCAATAATATCAAGGATAATAATTACTGAATTCTCAATATAATAAAAACATATTATTGGACACCAAGATCTTATATGTAATTCCCCAACTCTAGAAGCCTAGATTATGTGCCTAACTTTATTACAAAAGCATGATTACAAGGAATAAAATCCAAAAGGGAAGAGTACTTTATAAGTTTTGGATAACCATATTACATACATGATACCCACATTATATTGGGAAATAAAAAATAAAACATTATATATAATAAAATTAAATAAACATCATCCTTGAAATCTTATTCAAATATTTCTTCTTCATAATGTAGGTAAAGGAAAAAAGGGTGATTTAAAATGATTAGTAAGTGATAAGTATTGATGATATATAATGAATTGATAATGAATAATCAATATAGAAAGGTAAATAAATGAACATGCATTCCATTAAAACAATTGGATATGGCAAATAAATATATTAAAGTAAATAATTGGACATGTAATCTATTTATTCAATAAACATATCAAAAAAATTCATCGAGAGATAATTTCATGGGAAAAATCTCAGGGATAATAATAATAACAAATTCTAAATAAATTAAATTCTTAATTATTTGGAATCATGTTTCCTAGGAACATAAAACCATTATTTACAAGATTTATCCTTAGGACATTGCAAATCATACTGGGTAAAAACCCATCTCATTTGGCTAAATAATTTCATCTAATGAGACATATGATGCATTAAGGGGAATGAATTAACCAATCCCCAACCTGTTAATTGCAATTGAAAATAATTCCTCATATATCGTATAATTGATTTAATTAATGGAATAAATTCCTTATCTTCAAATATCCATATTGAGTAAAATATATTAATTTATTATTTTTTCACCAATTACCAAATAAAATCAAATTAAACACCATTTGTTAAAATGGATTACTGTGTATGAAATAATAATATACATTTAATGAGGACATGGATATTTACGATAAATTTAATGTAAAATAAAAATGATCATAAGGAATTTATTGTTTCAATATTAAGTTAACAATCACAAAAGAAAGTGGTATTATAAAGATATCCTTAACTAATTTCAAATTTTCAGGTCAAAAAACCTTGGATGAGATAGTTCAATGTGAAACTTCAAATTCCATGAAGTAAGTTTTACTAATTTTATTAAATGAAGAAGGGGAAATATATACACCACATTAATGTGAATTGGTGTATAATAACAAATAAGTAACAATAGAATGTAAATTTAGACTAAATCCCTTACCTTGTGTTTCCTTTTGAGTGACAATCCCATAACCTCATTTATAATGGTTTGAATATTGTTATTAACTTATAATTTAAACAGATTCATATTCATAATATCATATATTATCTTCTTATAATATATTATTTCTTATTTGTTAATAATCTTTTATTATTTTTACTATTAAACTGTTAATTTCCTGGTTATTAGGGTATGTTTTGACGTGTTATATTTCGTCCTAATATGTAGATCACGATTAAATCAACTATATGATGTAAAAATGGTTTAATATTATATATATTCAGTATGTATGTATTTATATTAATTTATAATTTTTGGAGACTGGAAATTTAAGGCCTGGTTTAGGGAGATCGTAGGTTTTACATACGCATGAGCACTGCTTCCATTTATTTTTCATATTTAAAAATAAAGATATATATATATATATATATATTTGTGTGTGTGTCTGTATATTATCATTATATTATCATATTTATTTCATATATGTCACATATATTTATTAAACACTTCCTTAGTACATTCCATGTATAACATGAACGAATCACATTGCTTTGAGGAGGGGGTAATTGACACATCCACAAAAGAAGTTATCCTCTTGACAAAAATGGAATTTATAATGGTTTGTGTTATATAAAAGTTTCAAAAGAATAAAAAAATTATTAATATAATATATATCATATGAAAACTATAAATTTATCATTATTCCCAACAACGAATTGTGATTATGGAAGGTCAAATGACATTAGTTCATGACGTGGCAGTCTGTCGTGCACACTGATATTGACTGTGTACCTCATTATATATAGGTTTGTGTGAGTTTAGGACATACCATTGACATAAAAACATCTCAGAATATTTGAGATGGTTATTTTATTAAATAATAAATATATAATAAATTTTTAGGGTTTTAGAATGAATGAAAACTAAAGTGGTCATTGAAGAATGTTACCTCTTCTTCAAGTAACTCCCTTGGGATTTGATCAAAGGACTTCCTTGGTTTACTTTATGGAAAAAGTGAGGATTATAAGATTGTGGGGTGTATTTTTGGAGATTATTTTGGCTAGTTTTTTATAATACAAATGGCTTGATATGTTTGAATAAGTGGGAGTGATTTGTGCCTTTTTATAGTGGATGAGGAGAGGCATTCTTGTAAATTTTTTAAAGGTGGAATTCCACCCACCTTTTTTCCATCTAAAGTGACCCCAATAATGCAAAAAAATCTATAATAGAGAGTATATTTTCTATATATGGCCATAAAATTGTTTTTTACATATTTCTAGGTCAATTTATCTCTTATGTTTAAGGTTTGGTCCCTAGATAAGCCAATTTTTCTCTTAATTATTGTAATTAGTTTTAATTAATTTCACTAATATATTTTGTACAAAAATAATTTTAAATTATTATAAATTATAAATTATGATTATTAATAATATGGAGTCCATTTTTTCTAAATTCTAATAAATAAAATTGGCCATAATTAATTTAAAAATATACCTGCAGACAGGAGGAGAAAACATGTTTCTGAAGTAAAAAATGTTTAAAAATTGGAAATTTTTTATATCCAATATCAATGATAAATTGATTAAAATGACATAAATTGTACTAATATAAATTAAATTTATCTAATTAAATTTTAAAATAAATCAAAAATATAATTTATCCTTATAAATAACTTACACAAAAAGTAGTTTTCAATTAAAATTCAGTATTCTTCACTATTGATAAAAAAAATATTTTATAAAAAAAAAATACATCCAAAGATAATTTCAAAATACTATTTTAAAAAATTAAATTTATTTTTAAAAAATAATGTTTATTAAAGTTTCAGAAGTTTTATTTAAAATAGGTTGTCCCATAAAAGGCGGCAAAACAGCCATTAGAAATATATAGTTTTATGAGTAAAATTGGAATTGTTCTTATCATACACCTATCAAATATATTGTAAAAATTTCAAAAATATTTTATTGAATTATAATATATAGTTCACTAATATCTTCTTATAATCATAGTTAATTTAATTTATTAAGATAAAACTACTTTGGAGAATAAAAAAATTATAAAAACATGTCCTTTATATTCATTTGGTATCTATATACATTTATAATTAATTAGTAACTAGTGAATTAAAATATTTATTTTCATATGTTAGTTAATAAAGTTGATAACCACCAATTTAAATTCTAGGAGACAACTATCATTTTAAAGAATAAAATTAATATTATTCGGTACGATTTGGTCTTGAGTGTAACACAACCAATCAAAGTAACTCATTGCATGCAATGCAAGCTAAAATTAATTTTGTGCGAATTGAAATATATAGAATATAATGAATATATTTAAATTATAAAATATATTATAATGTATTAGTTTATTATATTCTTTTTTTCCCTTTTTGTTTTTCATCAAACACAAAATCAAATACAATATAATTTTTTTATAATTTCATGGTGTTTCATTATCCCCACCTTAAATAAATTGTATCCCCACAATTTAAACATGATCTCATTAATAGAGGGTATGATATTTGAAAATAAACTATTTTTAAAAATAAAACATCATAAAATAGTTAATAAAATTATCCCCCCAATAATAGAGAAATTAAAATGATTAGGTCAGCAGAAAACTAAACTTTTAAATAGGATAACAGTAGTCAAAACTTCGACATGGAGGAGAAATATAACTATCATTGACAGAGAGTGATATGAAATATATCCATATAAATTTTGATGACCATAAATCCTTAAAACATAGTTTTGAAAGAGTCATTGATATCATCAAAAATATTCATAATAGGGTAACATTTTTGTTTCAAGACCATTTTCCCAAGAGTTAAGGAAATATTTCACCCTCTAAAAATATAAGCATATGTTTCCATAAACCAAATTGAATCCTTTGATTGTGCCTTGAACCATTTCATATTTATTTATTATCATAGGTTTCATTATATGGTGAAGTAATACATTAAAATCTACAACCTCATCCAAATATCAACTTAAACCATTTCATAAATTGTTAACTTTTCCAAAATATTATGATCCAGCAATTTATAAGAAGGTCACTGAATTTCCAAAATGAACATATAATTAGACTTTAATAAATATGAAGTGTCTTTTTATTCTACACATACTAGACATTTTGACACCTTCACCATTTATTCCCTTACATCATTGTACTAAATTTAATTTCAATAAAAACTTATTTAAAACATACATGATTCCTTATGCCTTAAACAAAACATATATTATTGGATATATTACTTAAATTAAAAAATATTGTAAACTCCATCAAATCATTACTCATTTCCAAATTATTTTATCTATATTAATCTTCTCTTAATCCAAAAAATTTTATCTCAACCTCAGAAACATATTAAAGATTATATTTCCCTTAATAATATGTTTTAAAAGAATCATAACTAGTCACTGAATCATTTTTATTATTCATCAGTACCATTAAACGCATGATTTTAAATCATTAATGAAATGTTAATTTTGCACAATTATTATATATTTCAAAACATCATCAATATAATACTCTTAAAACTTATTTCTAGGAACTATATACTCATGAATTGAAATCATACCACTTTGGTCGTATCAATAACATAATTTTGACCTTCTCCCCTTGTCCTTTTCAATTTTATATGACATTGATGATTTTGGGAATTATTCGTCATAATTGAATATATCATTATAGTTGATACATTTAATAGAAATGTTTTAATTATTTCATTTTCATTCATTTTCCATGTGGACCCTCTCTATATGTTTATAAAAAACTCTCAATACCTTCAATCTTTTACCAAGGTGATTCCTTAAATAGTTATCACATCTGAAAAATGATCTTTTAGGTTCTTCCATTTATATTTTATTTCATATTCCTTTCTATTTGTATCTTTCTTCCCTTTTAAGGCATAAGAGTTGTAGAATTCATTCTCTATCTTGATTGCACATAAAATTATTTCAGCATATGAAAAAAAGGGTTGACACACCATCTCCATTTAGAGACATTGATTTATACCTTCAAATTAGTGATCAATAATGTAATCTTTTTGTTGCCTATGAAATCTATATAATATCTTATTAACCTCGTAAAGGTAGACTCATACTTCACAACACTTTATTTCCCCCTTTTCTTTAAACTAATAGAAAAAATTCTATATATTAACGTGGTGATCATGAGAAAAATATTTATCAAGGAATTTATCATTAATTTTTCTCTATTCCATGAGTTTTATCTCCTATTAATCCATAGTGTTATATATTAATGACCATCATTTATCAGCTACAACTATGAGACTATACACTACAAATGTAACCATTTCCTTTTCACTATATCAAAATGCCACGAATATATTTTCAAAAGACTTGATCCATTTATCCACATCCATTGGAATAGTTGTCCTACTAAATAATATGGTTCCCTTTCATATAGAACAATAAAACATAGGAGATTGGGTAAATATTAATCCATTAGGGAAAGGTTATTTGTCAAAAGCTGATTAATATTCTCTAAAATAGCAATAATTTTCCCTATCCTAATATCGACTGTATTGGTTTCCTCACTCGATAAATCTCAACATTTACCATTAGTATTAATATCATTCATCATTCCAGACTCTATTTATAAAAAATGGTATATACTTCGTTATCTCATAAAATTAGGAATTTCAAATCATAACGTGTAGTTCCAAGATATTTTATGGTAATCCACATAAATTAAAAATTCATGCATTTTAAATATTAGAATCATGAAATTTTGAATTATACTAATTATATACCCTAGGTGTGCCAAAATATGTTCATAGTGAGGCACATTGTCATGTATCATGTTACACTTGATTCATGCCTGACACACCTTTTCAGAGTATTTACCCCATGGTGCATCTTCTCTAAAACCATTTCCACTTGTAGTATCAAGACAGTAATGTATTTCTAAGAAGACCCACATAATATCCACCATACCAATATTCTAGGATTTTCTTTTATACATGTCCTCAAATTATATATTTGGGTTATCTTATATAATATATGTTTTATAAATCTATTTTCCAAGGATTATACTAAACTTCATTTGAGAATAATAGTATGGCCCTGGCCTAAAAAGTCCGTAGTTAGTGCCTTTCAATATTACATGGGCATGATTACAAGGAATCAAATCCTGAAGGACTTATCAGTCTATAAATTTTTTAAAAACCATATTACCTAATGAATACCCATATTTTATTGAGAAATATAAAATATAAAAGAATACATAATAAAATGAAATGAATATCATCCTTCAAATCTAATTTAATGATTTCTTCTTCATAATTTGGGGAAAGGAAAACAAAATAAGGGTGAGATCAAATGGTCATTAAGGGATAATTATAGAAGAATATATCATGAATTAATAGAAAATAATCAATATATAATGTTAAATAACTGAACATGCATGCTATTTAAACAACTGGATAAGTCATAATCAATATAACATGGTAAATAACTGAACAAACATGCCTTTTTATCAATAAACTACGTAAGAAAATGAATCCATAAAAAATTAAAAGAAAAAATATCGTGTATATTAACAACAACTTAGTATTAAATAAATTTAATTCTGAATTGCTGGATTCTATCTTTCTTAGGAACATGATACCTTTACCATCAATATCTATCCTCCAGAGAGTTTAAAACATATTGTGTAAAAACCTATCTGATTTGGCCATATAATTTCTAATCATGAGACTTTTTATGCATCATGGGGATTCATTAACCGGACTCTAAATCATATAGTTCATTTCAAAATAATTACTCATATTTTTAATACTCAAATTAATTAAGGAACAATATGCCTTATCCTCAAATATCTGTATAGAGTAAAAGATGTAGGTTTATCAATATTTCCCCAATTAGTCAAATAACTATCAAAGTCAACATCATATGTAAAAATAGTATATGATTTTGGAAATAAAAATATCCATCTCACAAGGATATATTTTTTTTGGATAAATTTAATTTACCAAAAATGATTATAAAGATGTGATTGTTTCAAGATAAAGTTAACAATCTCAAAAGAAAATGATATTGCAAAGATAACTTTTAAGTCTTTGTAATTTTTAAGCCAATCCCCTTGGGTGAAATTGTTCAAATTAAAACATAAAATGTTATGATTTATGATTGAATCATAATATTAAATGAATACTAGGAATTATATATTCCACATTAATGTGAATTGGTGCATAATAACAAATAATTCTCAATGGAATGCAAATTGAGATGAAATCACATACCATGTGTTTCCTTCTGAGTGAACATCCTTTAATATTTGTTATAATGGTTTTAATAATTTTATTATATTATAAAAGTAACATATTAATATTTAAGATATCATATTTTATCTTTTTATAATTTTTTATTACCAGTTTTCTAATAATCTTTCTTTATTTTCACTATTTTAGGTGTTATTTGTCTAGTTATTCTAGTATGTTTTGACTTTTTTCATGTTACTCAGATAATGATTTAATCATCTAAGGAATTTAATCCATGAGGTAAATATTATATATATATATATATATATTATATTTATTTATATTAATCCATAAATATTGGATATAAAAAATGAAACTTGTTATTAATGGAGATGATAGGTCATACATGCGCATGAATGGTACTTCTATTTCTTAATATAATTTAAAAAGATAATGATATATATAAGTTATCAAATTTATTTCATATATGTCACATATTTTTATTAAAATCAACTGTAAAACATTCCATGTATAGAGTGAATGAATCGCATCACATTGAGAAGGTCTTAGTTCGCACGTCCACAAACGAAGTTATCGTATTCTCACAAAATGGAATGAATAAAAGTAAGTGTTATAAAATAATTAAATAAGAATAAATAAATCATAATTATATTATATATAAAATAAAAATTACAAATCCATCATTATTCCAAAGCATAAAATGTGGTAATTTAAGAATTCATGACATCGTTTCATGAGGTGGTAGTGTGTCGTATACACAAAAGATGATTCCATATCAAATTTAATGGAAGTGTATGTGTTTTTAGGCCATTAAATTTCCACTAAAAAACTAATTATATTGAATATTCTTATTTTATTATATAAATAATATATAATGAAAATTTTGGTGGTGGATAAATAAATAAAACTAAAGTTCTATTTGAAGAACATTACCTCTTTTTCGGGCAACTCTCTTTGGTGTGAATGAAAGGACTTCATTGGTTTGATTTATTATTAAAATTAGGATTCTATAATGAGGATATTTATGTTATGATATTATTATTAATGGTTTTAGATGATAAAAATTTCTTGATATGTGTGAATAAGTGGGATAGGTGAGTGCCTTTTTATAGTGGAGGAGTAGAATTCGTGTAAATTTTTGAAAGAGGGAATTCCACCCAATTTTTTTCCATGTAAATTGGATCCAATAATAAAAAAAATATTTAATAGATTATGTGGTCTAAATATTTATATAAAATAGTTTTTTCAAATTTTTATAGGTTATTTTAGCTCTTAAGTTTAATGTTTAACCCCTAGTTAAGTTAATTTTTCTCCAAATTATTATAACTAATTTCAATTACTTTCACTGATAGTTCTTGTAAAAAAAATATGAAAACATATTAAAAATGATAAGTTATTATTATTTCAAATATGGAATCCATTTAAAAAAAATATTCACAAAAGTGCTAGAAGTTCATTTAAAATTACTCCTACTGGCAGGATGAGAAAGTAGATTTCTAAAGATAAAATGATCAAAATATTGAAATGTTATTATATCCAATATAAAAAGAAAATTCATTAAAATGTAATAAATTAGATTAATATATTTAGAATATATCAAGTTATAATTTAAAAAATAAAAAATATAATTTAACCTTATAAATAGATTAGAGGAAAAGGCAGTTTTAAATTAAAATTCCTTATTTTTCATTATATGTCAAAAAATGAAATAGTTTATAACAATACCCCAAAAATAACCCTAAGTTAATTTATATATTTTGTTTTAAAAAATTATTTTTATTTTAACAAATAATGTTTATAAAATTTTCTAATTTTTTTGTAAAATAGGTTCCCCATTAAAAATCTGAAAAACATCATTTAGAAAAATATATATTTTGATGAATAAAATTGGGAATGCTCTTATCATATTAATATCAAATATATTGAAAAAATAATAATAAATATTTTATTTAACATATAATATACATATTTCAATAATATCATCCAATAATAATAATTAATTTAATTTATTAAGATAAAAATCCTTTAGAGTATAAAAATATTTTTTATAAAAACCTTTCCCTTATATTAATTTGGTTTCTATATTTGTTTCTAATTAAATGTTAACCAATGAATTCAACTATATATTTTCATAAGTTATTCAATCATGTCAATAACTGAAAATTTCATTTCCATTAGACAATTTTCATGTTAAATAATAATTATAAAAATTATTATGTAATATTATGTCTTACGTGTAATGCTAGCCGTCGAAGAAACTTTTTTCATTAAACATTATCTAAAATATAATTTTAATGAAGTTATTTACATATAATAGATTTAATCTACAAAAAATATAAAATACACATTAAATTATCAAGATATTATAATTCATCATTCCCTTGGTGTTTTGTTTCATACATGTTATCAAATATAATTTACTTTTTTTAGAAGTTTTGGGTGTTACATTAAACATCATAGTATATAAACCATCAAGACATTTCGTAATATGTTTTAAAAAAATGGTAAAACCCATTAAATTTATAAAACATATTTATCTCATGATACCTAAAAATGTATCAAGGGGTAATATAATTCATGTACCCACCTATAATGTCATTTACAAAGCATTCCTTATATATCAAATGATATATTTAATTCTTGAATAATATAACTTATCAATAAATATTTTTATTAAGTAAATGATATGGATTATCAATTTTCTCCCAGTTAATAAAATTAATTTCAAAGTAAAAACTATTTGTAGAAATTATATATGGTTTAAGAAATAAACATATCCATGAGAATGAATATAGATATTTAAGATAAATGTAATGAAAAATGAAAAATTATCATCTGAAAGTGATTGTCTTAAGATATAGTTAAAAATCAAAAAAAAATCAAGATGTGAGAGGTGAAATATTGAAATAACATATCATTAAATATTTATCATTATAAAACCATTGAAAACAGGTATAAGAAAGTATAATTTGTAAAATGGTTATGCTGGAGGGGATGTTTGTTATCATCTTATACATTAAAATCATCCATTTTAACTTTTTGTACAAAAAATCCCTTCTGAAAAATAATAAAAATATTCATTTGATATAATTTTTAAAATTCAAGTATAAAATCAATTTTATTTATTAAATAATTTCATTAAATAAAATCACTTTTCTAAAAAAATTGGAAAACATGGACACGCAAGAAAAATAAGTCTGTTTTAAATGTAAAAAAGGGTTTTCCTTAAAATATTTCATTTCTTAATACCAGTATCAAATAGTTGAAACTATAGAAAAAATATATAAAATCCTTAAATGGCCCATTTATAATAAAATTAGTAAAAAATATTAAGGATAAATGATAAAATTCCTTCAAGAAAAGTAAATTCAATTTCAAAAGAAAGGGACATTGATAAAAAAAATTCTTAAAAAATTCTTAAATTTTAAATTGTTACCCATTAAATGAATAAACTTCAATTGAAACATTTAGAATAATTATAAAATAGTTATTTATGTTAAAAGTGAAGTGGTTCATATGTAAAATTATGTCTCAATGGAATTTAAATTAAGAAGAAATCTCTTAACTCACCCTTCCTTTTGGTTCTACATACTTTAAAATAATTTTTAATTATTTTATGCATGTTATTAATTTAATATAAAAACTTATTAATGTTTATAATATAATATATTATTCTCTTATAACATCTGACCATATTTTCATAAATATTATTTTACTATTATTTTTGTTTCGGGTGTTAGTTTCCCTTTTTTCTTATTCATATTTTATCATGAATGTTCTGAATATTATCCCTAGAAATAAATAAATCTTCTAAAAAATTATATTCATGTAATAAATATAATATTTACTCATTTGATAGAATTTTATGACTATCCTTTAATGTTATTCATGGGAAAACAATTGTATCACTTCATTGAGATGGTAGGCCATACGTATGGATGAGCGACGATATCATTACCTAATTGGGTGAAATGTAAAAAAATATGGATATATTAATTTCAATTAATTAACAACATGTCATATTTATCATTTATATTCACTGTTTATATCATTATAACAATTAATGTTATTCGATGATGTAAAAATAGTTACATTGGTTTGTGAGATGGTAGTCAGTTGTACACACGATCGATGGATTTTATTTCCCCTTTGATGGAGAAGGTGGTGGATAAATTTTATCACATCAACATAATAACATATTTTAATATGGTTTATAGTGGATTTATTATATTTTAATTGTTAATACATAATTGAATAAGGTAAGATAAGAAAAAAATAATGATCTTCATTAAGATAATTACCTTCTCTTAGAGGCACCTCCTTTGGATCCTTTATTAAGGATCCTCAGTTTGGTCATTTGGGAATATAAGAAACTTATAATATCGATACGGATGTGTTTAGGGGTTGTTTCAGGGGTTTTTAAAATCAAAAAGTCCTAGTAGATTCAAATAAGTGAAGGGAGGGAGTTCCATTTAATAATTAAGTTGTGGAATTTTTGTAAATACATAAAATTATTCAATAATGGGAAGTCACTTTCACCCCAAGTGCCGCAAAACATGATAAATAAATTATTTAATGGAATTTAATGTCATTAAAAACCTACAATACATAAAAATAAACATCTTTTTAAACATCTACTTCCATATCCTCTAAGTTTACATACTTTTAACATTTTAGTTTTCACCATGAAAACCAGTTGTTAACACAGATAATTTATCCATTAAACTAAAATAAAATAATATTTATTAGATAATTTAGATTTAATAATTCTAAATATTAAGTCAAATTCATCAAACAAAAATTCTATTTTTGTGGAATATTACTTTTAACATAAGCGAGTGTAACACATAAAATATCATATTAATATTAATCATGTTAATTAATTTATTTCTGTTTTTATTAATAATTATTGTTGAAAATTATGTTTAACTTATTACATAATACTAATTATTATAATTGATAATATTTATTCCATTTTATCAAATTTAAATCAAAAAATTAATAGAATTTAGTATAAAAAGAAGCTATGAAATCATATTGAAAATAGATTTAATTTCATATAATTTTATATATAATATATAATAAATATTTATTTAAAATAAATCATCATTACATATTATTTAAATTAATTAAAATTTCTATACATTATTACTTTTAAAAAATAGTTTTTGGAAAAACCAATTCTCTGAAAAATACCCCTTCACCACAAAATGATATCATATTTATTTTTATCAAAATTATAGTTAATAAATTGTTAATTTTACATATTATTATAATTTATTATGAATAAAATATTTAATATTTAAATACTACTTTTTTTATTGGTCATAAAAGATTATTTCTAAGAGAAAGGTTCAAAAATTCATTCTGGGATTATTTTGACCATGTAAGTCCAAAGTTAATATCTATCATACCAAAATATAACTTTTTTCTCATTTAATGTAAAAATGTGCATAATATTATAGTTTTATTAAAATATAATGTTCACTTACAATAATTGAGGCTTGGGGTTTTGTGTATCTCAATCTATTTAATAGATTACATTTATTTAAAGTAAAATATATCATAATGTCTCGGGGTGTTACATTATTCCCTCCTACAAAAATTTTGTCCTATAAGTTTCATGCATTTTACATTATAAAAATTTAGGTTAGTTATTTTTAGTAACATCTTATGGTTTCCACATATCTTTCTCCATTTTATTGTTTCTCTAAAGTACATTTATCTTTTGAGTCATCTGATTGCTTAATAATTTCTCTCTATTATCAATAATCTAGAAGGAATATTCCTATTAAGATTGATCATGTTCCACTTATATTTATTTAGAGGTCATTACATTCTCTTGTTTCATAATTTACTTCCTTGATAATGATATATGGAACATATCATGTAATTTTGAGAGACATGGTGGCATTTCCAAATTATAATCCACAACTATAATTCCATCGAGAATTTCAAAGGGTATGATATAACTAGGGATCTTTTTGTCTTTCTTATTGAGAAATATTGAACCCTTACATGATAATACTTTCAAGAAAACAAGATCTCATAATTAAAATTATAAATCCTTCTTTTTATATTCATCATAAAAATTTTAACCACATTTATCTTCTGTAATATGGACCTAAAGTGTCTCCACCTTTGATGTTTTCTCTTCAACAAGTTAGGGGAGAGCAAGTTTTCTTTCACTGAATTAATCCCAACAGGTTTGAGGATGACCTATCTTTTCATATAATTCTTAAAATAGTTTCATTTGAAGACATTAATGTAAACTATTATTATTGAAAATATATAAGAAATTTAAATATTGAATCCACATGCCCTGAAGTCTAGTGAATATGAACTCAGAGTTTCTTATAATTTTTTAATATCCCTTTAAAAATATCAATCATTTTTTGATGGTATATTATTCTCAAATTAAGCTCAGTATCGAGAACCCTTTAAATCTTATCTTAAATTAAATAAATGTATATATTTTGTAATGTTATCAATAATAACCGACAATACATCATTCCTCCTTGGATTATTTAGAAAACCTATGAAAAAGTCTATAAAAACTTCATATATTTCCTAAATAAGAATAATAATAGGTTTCATGACTTATTTGGGATTATTTCACTCCACATTTATTTGTTTAAAAACAAAACATCAGGATACATAATCATCAATTTATCCCTTCATGATATCCAACCCAAAATTTTCTATAAAATTCCTATAAAGCATAGTTCTACCAAGATATATAGATAAATTCTAGCTATGTATGTCATCCAAAAATATCATTTTTCTTAGGTATAGATGGAACAAATAATATCTTTCCAAATTTCATAACTACATCTTCACAAATGATGTCTGTAAACTACCCATTATTCTCATCTGTAATTTTCTTCCATAAATTGTCATCATCAAATTGATGATTTTTTATATTTTCCAACAAATATAGTTTCTCAATCACTTAAAGTTGTAGTGATGTCTCACATTCTTTAATAATTTTTATAAATATCTTTACTAGATCCAAGAAAATATGATCCCTCCCAATATTAATTTTTATCATTACTCCATGATATTTCTTACTCAAAATAACCATTTCCTTATTTTATTTCCCTGAGTGGTAGTTTATTGAGAAATCATAATCTTTGAGTGGATCAAGCCAATTCATTTTCCTCAAGTTGAGCTATTTTTGTGAAAAGAAGTATTTTAGGATCTTAGAGTCAATTTATATCTCACATATTTCACTACAGAGATAGATTGTCCATACCTTCAACGAAAATATTATAGGTGGTGACCCAAGATAATGGGTTATACTGTTTTATTCGTGATTCATTAACTACATTTATTCATATTAAATAACTTTACCATATTTTATAATGATTCAACCAAGTCCATTATTTGATAAATCACAATATATCAAAATCACAACATTTCCTAATGATAGAGTGAAAATAATATAGTTGATCTATGTCCACTTTAATTAATAAAAACATTTTTTAAATTACTTTGTCCAAAAAAACATAACCACTTTACATTTAATCTTCTTTAATAGGTTAGCTAATCTGGAAAAATTCTTAATGAATTACTTGTAATTCCTGCCAAACTAATCAAACTATGTATCCGAGTTATATTCAGTGGGGTATGTCATTCTATAATGACAATTGTATTCCTAGGATCATTATTTATTACATCCTTAGATAATATATGTCCAAGAAGGAAAATTAATAAATCTAAAAAACTCACTCACTAAATTTCTAATAAAACTATTTTCTTCTAAGAGTCTTAATTAATATCGGTAATTGATTATCATGGTCCTTTTGGATCTTATAACACGCCAAGATATCAACATTTAATATCATAATAAATCATCAATATATTCCTTGAATATTATATTCATTATATATAAAAAATAGAGTGTTAATTAGTATATTAAAATGGAATTTCTGTAAACATGAAATATCCATTTCTCATTAAGAAGGTTGCCTTCAAAATTTATTCCTTGTTTACTCCTTATTGATGGTATCTAGAATAAAGTTCAATATTTGAAAAATATTTAGTTCCCAAAAGTTGATCAAATGATTCATCAATTTGAGGAAATGTAAACGTTTTCTTTATTATATTATCATTGAGGTCAGGGGTTCGATTCTTGGGAGCCTGCCCCTGGAGGAATTTCTACCTCCCATGTACCACTCGCCTTTCCGGGTCACCCAGTGTCTCACTAGGTGGGCAGAATGGGCGCACTTCACCTAGCTAACGGATTTCTATGATGAACCATCGTTGATCGAGGCGTTACCCTATGGGACGCACTATCATCTCGGCTGACAATGGCTTCTTCCCGGCTGGGGCATCTCTGGATGATCTCTTCATGGGGAGGGAGTTTCTTGAGTGTAGAGGGTTTGAAAAGGCCACTCTCAGTAATTCCCTTTTTAAATAAATATATAATATCATTGATTTCCCTATAATCAATGGAAACCTCATGGATCTATATTTTTTCCTAGTGAAAATAATGGGGGATCCCAAAGGTGAAACACTAGGGTGAATGAATCCTTTATCACTCATCTCCTCTAATTATTTATTTCTCTCCAATAATTCCGTAGTGATCATTATATAGGGACTATTTGATATTATTCTTGTATCTGAGATTAAATTAATTGAAAACTAAACTTCATAATATCATACATGTCTAACTAATTCATCAGTAAATAAATAAATGTATTATTGTAAAATATATATATAACCTGAATTTTAATATTACTTTCTCCATCCATAGATTATATTTTATCTTATTACCTATGAATATAATTCATAATTTCAACTGGGGATAGATCTACACATGACTTAGATAATGAATTCTCCACTCTAAATATGAGGAATTCCACATCTTCATCGCAAAATATAACTTCCTTTTCCTTTCGTTAAATTTTTGCATCATATTTTGAAATTCATTTGATATCAAGGATAATATCGAAGTCAATATATGTTTGATTATGAATTCATGAAATAAATAATTTTTATGTGTTATAATAGGGACTTCCTTTCACATCAATATTTCATTGAGACTTCCACTATGATTTTTGACTAAATATTCCCTTTTTAAGTTAATATAAAAGTATTTACTTTTTTAGAAAATGTGGAATATATAAAAAATTATATGATTCATAATCAAATAAATCATTTAATTAATTTGATTTTGTGATTAAAGTACATTCCACCACATCATTTGGTACTTCCACATCTTCTGTAGTGATCACATACACTTGGCTTTCTACCTTTTTCCTCGTCTATGGTAGATTTACTTGAGTCTTGTTAAATTTATTTTAATACTAACCCATTTCATTGATGTTGAATTTCTATACAATAGTAGTGTCTTTCTTCCAAATAAATTCACTATCGTACCAACCATCTTCGTTGCACTTGTAACAAACTTGCATTCCCTTCAAAAAATTTCTAGAATGTTTCTTTCTAAAATTTTCACATGATTGAAATTTATTTATATTCATATTTTTATTTGACACATTCCATTATTATTGGTTTTCATATTGACTCTTATTTTATTCCCTTAGAATATAAAGGATATGTATATCTCCCTCAGTCTTTAGATGGAACATAAAACTTTCTCAACATATGTTGAAACTTTTTCAGAGACCAGTTCTCTTTAGAGGCCTAGAATAATCCCATCAGAGTAAAGGTAAATCATTTATTATGTATTTCATATGTAATCCATATAATACTTGGATAACCTTGTAAAGGTATCCTTGTACATCACAACACTTTCTTCTTAATTTTTTCTTTAAGCTATGTGACTTTAAATTCATTTCAGTCTATTGCTCATGAGGGAAATTATTGTAATAGAATTTTTCATAAAAAGATTTAAATTCTATATGTTGTATTTCCTATTACAGCTTCGTATTGGGGATAAGCAACCACCATTGATCAGAATCACCATTGATAAAATATAATTTCAATATAACCTTTTCCTTTTTATCATATCCCATGTTCAGAAATATCTTCTCAAGTGACTTAATACATTGATCAGCTACGACATGTTTTTTAGTCCCTATAAATTATGGGGGGTTCTTCTACATGAAGTGAACCAACATAATGAAATCTCAATGTGGAGTAATAGGTTTTTGAATCTAGGAAATTTTATTTATCGTAACATAATTTATCTAACCTAATATAACCACGATCTACTCAGTTCTAATTGCAGCTATATTGGATTTATCCACAAAAAAATCACTACATTGGCCATGAGTATTGACACCCCTTCATTTATTCATGAAAAATTCTTAAATTATGGAATACACCGAATTAGTTAATGAACATATGAATTTTAAATCAAAACGTATAATTTTAAATTTGGATTAAAAATTGTCATAAATTGAAAATTTATTCATTTTTAATCTCATAATCGTAAATGTGGGTTCTTTGGGGATGTTTTTATTTCATATACTTAACAATTGTTTGTAAATTAAATAATAATAATACTAATAATATCGCCTATATTCTCAAACTTCGTGTGAAGTAAGACCATTTTTTATGCCCAAGGTGATGATTGAGTTGAAACACCATGAATAATTTTTAGAGTTATTACCCTTCTGTATGACTATTCTAGAACCACATCCACTTGGATTATCTAAATGTAAATGTATTGATTTGAAACCACCCATAATATATAACTTACCAAAACATTATAATGATATTATATACTTATCCTCAAATTCTATCTTAGGGTTATGCATCCAAATATTTTCCTCATTAATCTAGTCCCCAAGATATCCAATATACTTTCCCTCATAACATATATAGTGACTAAAAATCTTGTAACCCCTATAGGTGTCTAATTTATTACATCGAGATATATAAGAGGGGTAAAATACCAATGGATCGATCAATTTAGTAGTCCATGGAATCCATATACACACCAAAATCCCATTTTTCATTGTGTATATGAGATAAAACATAGTAATGGAAAAAATTCATCCACAATAAACTCGTTCAAAGAATTATTCAATAAAGCATGGGTAAAGGAAGAAAAATAAGGGTGAGATCAAATTCTTAGTAAGGGTTACATACATAAGAATATATCTTGAATAAATATTCATAACTAATATGTAAGGCTAAATAACTTAACACACATTCAATTTAATTACTAAATAATAATAATTAAATAAGGCATAATCAACAAGGAATGGTAAATAAATGAACAAATAATCCATTAAATCATTAACTTGAGAAAAAAATACATAAATCGGTAAGATCATTGAAATAATTTTATGTATAATAATAACTGAATTACAAATGATGGAAATGGTTAGTTTCTGATTCCACGATCTCATACATGATGGTATCTGCATTATCAAGAAATTTCACAATACGGTTTAAAACTATTAACAAAACCCATTTAATTAAGAAAATTTATTTTCCCCGTTAGACCTACCGATGCAACAAGGGGATATATAAATTTATGCCTCACCCATAACTACATGTCTATCGTATTCCTCATATGTCAAATGAATAATTTAATTCATGATTAATATTCAAAATTAATAAATATTTATATTGTGTAATGCATAAGTATTTATCAATATTTCACTAGTTAATCAAATAACATTAAATATAGACATCATAATTAGAAATGATATATGGTTTAGAAAATAATAATACTCGTGATAATAAATATGTATATTTTAGAAAAATTTAATTTCTAATGAAAAATGAAAAAATAAATTGATTGACTAATTAGAAAGTTAATAATCATAATAATAATCAATATATTACATGTAACCATCGGTTCATCAAAAATATATATTTTCTCAGTAAAATAATGCCCTTTTAAAAAATAAAGTAAATGCAACTTAAATATTAAAATACTAATTTATAAAATATTTCTTTTTATTAAAAAATTTAAAATATTTATAACAATATACACTTTATAAAATGGTTTTGGTGGTGGTGAATTTTTTTATTTCCATGTATGTTAAAAAAAATTCCCATTAAAATTTGTTCAAAAATAATCCTTTTGAAAAAAATCATCCTTTAAACCCATTTTTAAAATTAAATAACAACTTGGAACTCATCTAATGAATAAATTGATTAAATAAAAGTCATTTTCAAAAAAAATTGAAAACTTTTTCATTGAATAAAAATATGTTTGTTTTAAAGAAAAATAAAAATTGTTATTGTTTTATACATTTATTTTCTTGACCCAAGTACCAAAGAGAAGAAATGTTACAATAAAATATATAAACTCTTAAAATTTCAAATGGATATGAAAATTATTGGATCATATGAATGATAAATTATAATATTCCTTCAATGATATTAAATTCAATCACAAAAGAAAGTCAGACTATAAATAGATTCTTACCTATTTGGTAACTTTTTAATTGTAACCCAATGAAAGAATAAAGATGAATTGAAATAAAAACAATCACAAATAAAATTTTTTTAAGGTTAAATATATTAAATGGAAAATATATATACCACATAAAATTGAATAGGTGGATATCAACAATAATGTCTCGATGGAATTGAAACTGAGTGAAAATCTATTACGACACTCTTTATTTTGGTTAAACACACTTTAAAATTATTTATAATAGTATAGTTATTTTATAAATTAATTATATAACCATATTAATTTGTATAATTACATATATTATCCTTTTATAACATCTTATCCACCGTTCTTTAACAATGTTTTATTATTATTGTTGTTCTGGGTGCTAATTGACTTGTTTTCTCGTGCGTGTTTGTGGGGAAAGTTATAGTTCTAGTATAATGAATATAGAACCATCATCTAAAAAAATATTTTTGTAATATAAATATCACATTTTCTCATTTTATACATTTTTAAAAATAGTTAAGAAATTTCATAGGGGAAATGAATCACGTCTCTTTAAAGAGACGATAGGGCATACAAACACATGAGCGATGATATCATTCCCTTAATGGGTGAAAGGGTAAGGAATTTTATGATATATTAATATTAAATAATTAATATTATGTCAAATTTATCATATATATTCATTATTTACATCATTCTGACTATCCATGTGATTCTTTGATGGAAAACAAATTACATCATTTCATGGGGAGATACTTCACCATACACACAAGCGATGGATTTGTTTCCCATTTGATGAAGAATGTGATGGATAAATATTATGAAATAAAAATAATTATATATAATTATATGGTATATAAATGTTTTATTATATTTTATGTGTTAATACATAATTTGATGTGGTAAAATTTGAAGTAAAATGAAAGATCTCTCTAAAGTTGATTACCTTATCTTAGAAAAACCTACTTTGGATCTGTTCTTAAAGACCCTATGGTTACTATTTTAGGAATATAATCACTTATATAATGTGGATATTGATGTCTTTTATGGATTTATTTAGTTTTATGTTGTTTAAAATGGATGGATATTTGTGAATAATTTTGGCTAGGGAATGTCCCTTTATAATATTGTAGGGGTGGAATTTTTTTTAATACCCAAAACTATTCAATAATAGAGAGTCACTCTCACTTAAAATGACTAAAAATTTATAAATAATTTAGTGGAGGTATGTTGTGTTTTATCCACACCACAAAACTATAAAATAAACAAGTTTTAAAAAATTTCTTCTCTTATCCCCAATGTTTACTTACTTTTATTATTTTAGTTTTCAGTATGGTAACTGGTTTTTTACCAACGTAATTTATCTATTTACCCTAAAATTAAATGATCATTATAATATTATTTTTAACCAGTTTTCAAAAATATTAAATTAAATTTATATAAAAATTAAATTTTTGAATGAAATTATTCTTAACACAGGCACATGTAACCTGCAAAACCTCTTTTTAACCTCAACGTCATTAATTATTTTATTACTATTTCTACTATTATTATGGCCAAACATTAAGTTTAACTTATTAAATTATATTAAAAATTATTATTCTAAATATGGAATACATTTTATCAAATCCAAATCGTATAATTGAAACAAATAAGTTTAAAATAAACCTAGAGAATGTGTCAAAATGGTTTTTCAGTAAAGGGATTTTTCAAGCATAATATGATCTTATATTATCTATATAAATAGTAATAATCATTATATTAATTTATCATAATATAATTATATATATAAAATATATATTTATTTAAAATATTTCACCAATTATTATTATTTTAATTATCTAAAATAGACAAACATTTTTCCTTTTTTAACAAAAATAGTTTTTAGAAAAAAAATACTAGTTTTCAATAAATTATAACTTTTTACCTCCAAAAATTATAATCCTAATTTTTATAAAAATTTTTGTAAATAAATTTTTAATTACATATATTATAATAAATTATTATCAACAAAAAAATAGGATTATTTAATTACTATATTTTTTATTATTCCTAAGAACTTATTTCTAAGTGAAAATTCCAAAAAATCATTCTAGGATTATTTTGACCAAGTTTGTTCTGAATAGATATTCAACCTATAAAATTATAATTTTGTTCCATGAATTATTAATATTCTAATTTTTTTATATCTATATAAATATATAAGGTTTGGTTACTATAATTTCGGCTCAGGGTTACATGTATCATAAGTTATCTAATGGAATGTATTTATCTAAAATAAAATATATCATAAATTTTCAAGGTGTATTATTTTACTTATTAATTTTGTATGTGGTTTCATCCAAAGCCCCTTTTTAAAGAATAAATGTAAATTAAAAACCATTATCCATTTTAGGGTAGTGTATCTACCACTGCAGTAACCCGCCACTTATTATGTTCTTGTAATATTTCATCACATTACTTTATCTAGAGAAACTTAACTCCCACTAAGTTAGCATATTTATTGGATTTTATGGCCATCATAAATTGCTCAAAAATAATTGATAATATCTATAAACCAAACAAAACTAATAATATAAGTTATAGTGGTCAGTATGGGTTATAGTTAGATATCCTTTATCTTTTAATGGTTAATATATATACCCTCACTTGCAATTACATGAAACTGTAATGATAAATTCTATTTCCATAATTCAAACATTATCAATTTTTTATATAGTCTCTCCACTCTTAATATATTAAGAAAAATCCTCAAATAATCTTTAAAATATTTTTTCTATTAAAATATCTGAAAATGTTATCAATAAAGACAACAATAATTTTATCAATTTATTTTCAAGATACACTATTCATTATATCTATAAATATTTCAGGGGAATTTGTATGAATTAGTGGAATGACTATAAATAGATGTTGTCCCTAACTCATATGGAAGGTTATCTTTGTTTTATCCTCCATTTTAACCCTTAATTTATTATATATAGGTCAAAGATAAATCCTAAAAAAGTATGTATCCTCTATGAGATGATAAAATTGGTTATCAATATGGTGTAGAGAATAATTTTTCATGATAATTTACTCTTAAATTTCAAGTTAATTAAGGATAAGATGCATTTATACATCCTTGTTCTTGATAAAAATTACTTGTGTATGCCATGGTGAAGAACAAGGGTATATTAAACACTTTTTTGCATTATCCAAAATTTTATTCTTAAAATTTCCCAATTCAATGGGAACCATTATACAAGAAATATATTAATTTTTCATAATTCAATGCATGAGTTCAATTGAAAACTCAACCTCCCACTCTAGTGGATGACCAGGTAGTTCTTTAGGAAATAATCAATTACTCCAATGAAATTGGCATATTTCTAACATTCAGTTCCTCCCCAACCATTCTAATTAATATTCCATCCAAACTGGTTATTAAGAACTATATTATAGAGTTTTTTTCAAAGTGATTTCATAGTCATCCTCACATTGATATTTCATAATAAGAGGATTTGATATATTAAATTTGATTTTTTATCCTAAAAATTGATATGATCTATTTTTAGAGATATCCAATCTATACCCAATATAAAATTGATCTGTAATTATGTAAGAAAAACCAGATATTTAGGAAATATATTCCTATACAATTTGATCAAATAGGGGTTTTATACATTTCATTTAATCATTAAAACCCTTTGGGTTTCCATTAATAATTAAATATCTATACTTTTAGATGGTGAATAAAAAATCCTAGAAAACATGTTTGATTTGAAATAATGTGAATTACTAGAGTCAAATAATACATTTTGTGCACTTAAGAAAAGAATAAGTGTACTTTTCTCTACATCATGATCTAATTTAGTTAGAGTTATTAACTTGGATATTTATAATTCACTCATTCATAGAAGTTTCAGATGTCGATATTTTATTTTAGACCTATAATTAGGGAATAGGTTTTTATAATGCACGAATTACTTTCACGTAAATATCTGAAGTATGACTGGGTTATTAGTTGGCACATTCTTCTCTTTTAATTAATTTACTGGAATCTTCATCCTATATTGAAACTCATAAGCATAATGTCTAACCCTTCCATACATTAAGTACCTTCTATTATATTTAATTAACTTTATTTGGTGCCTCCTCTCGTATTATTTTTAGGTAAGTGGTTAGTTTTTATTCCCTACATGGAATTTTTCAATCGTGTTTCCATAAAACTATCTCTTCTTTTTCTTGTATCAAAATACAAGGTAAGGATAAAACTCACCTATTTCTATTTATAACTTAAGTGAACATATCATATTATATTTATAGTTACAATAGTATTTTATATCCAATTCCTTTCAAAAATTTGGATTCATGACACTAAAGAATTGGTTGATCTTGATTTCAGAATAAGTAATAATACATGAGATGTTTCTTTTAAGTCTTATGAAATTTTTCTCAAATAAATCATTAGATTTATCCTCCTTTTGATTCATCTCTATAAATTTTTACTTTATTTTTTTGGGAATAAATCACGTAAAATAATTGATGGAGAATATTGTTTTGAACTCCTCACGTTCCATAGATTAATTTTTTTTCTTTTCTTTAACATATTATTAATGACGTCCTACCACTTTTCAACATCACCCACTAATGATAAAAATATAAGACAACCTTCTCATGGTCCAAGAATGGGTGAAGATAAAACGTAAGGATCCAGCCCTAAAAATTACATATTGTTGTAACATTGATTAGAAATTTCTTTGTTACATAACTATATATCATTTAGGTTTAGAATTTTAAATAATTGGATAATAATTCATACTATACAAAAAACATATAATTAAAAATATGGAAATTTATACTCAATATTAATTTTTTCAACAAATAAAAAATTTTGAAACAAAAATTGATTTCCATTGCTGAAAAAAAGCATTTAAATTTTCATATAGAACTCTTCCTTTAAATAATTATCCTTAAATATTGTCGGAAAAAATTTAGAACCTTGGATGACCAAAAAAATGTTTATAATGGGAATAAAAATGAAGAAATAAACTGTTTTTTCATAAATGAAAACATTTTTATATAGTTATAGATTCCACACATAAGACATAACCTCTTTAGCATACCGTTGTAAATCATAAGTTTCCTATAAAACCAAAAGAAAGAATAAATCATAAATATAACCTGTGGAATCATCTAAATATCACTATTATAAATAATTTTTCTCTCATGGATACATTGGGATTATCCTTTATAGTTATATTTAGAATAACCACAACAATATATTCCCATAATCTCTTATGAGAAACCTAATTAGTTAACTTCGTCCCTTTACAAAATGCAATGGAGAGATATATTGGGATCAGCCAACTAATTTTTATCAAAGAACCGACCATCCCAGTAAAAAATTCCCTTTAACTATAACATAATCAAAACACATAAATCTTCCATAATAGAAACATTCTGGAGGAAAATAAATTTTTAATTTTTAAATCAATTTTTATTTCTACAAAGATGCACTCTCATTAATGAATGTGTTTTATTTGAAAATAAAATTTTAAACTCATAAAATAATATCCAAAATATTAAAAATTAATTAAATGGTGAAATTATATTTATTCTATATATGTTATAAAATTGTTCATAATGTATTTTATAAAAATATATGAAATTGTAACTTTAACGGAGGTTTTTTTAAACAAAAGTCTCCTACCATGAGTCGGAATCATCATGTACACTCATTATCTTTCTGAATAATAAACATATTTTAATTTATAATTTTCTTGATAACATTTTTCAAATTTATTAGTCTTTTTTTATCACCCATTACATTATTATTAATCATGTAATTTCATGTCGAATGCTTGGATGATATTTGGTTCATAAGTCCAAAATTAATTTGTTTGGTTGAATATGGAATAAAGGGACACTATTCCATCATTTATCGGATAATATTCATGAAATAATCATAATTATTATGAATAAATACTAATTTTAAATTCATCCAATAAATATGGTTTGAAAAATGATCTATGTTTCAAACATGGAGACAATAAGTCGTAGGTACGCATGAGTAATGCTTCCATTTTTCAATGGTCATTACAAAAAGAAGTTAAGTATTAATTTGTCTTTACAGAACGATAATAAAATAATTTATATCATATTAATAATTTCAATATACTTATATATATCATTCATTTTATTTGGTGATGAAAAATGAATCACGTTGCTTTATGAATGTGATAATTTACTTATACACACGAACGACGTTATCATTTTTCTGTGCATGGAAAGAAAAAATTGTAAATGATATAATAAATTTTCAGAATGATAAATATTTAGTGAATATAATATATAAAAAATAATTCCATCATTATAAACAGTATTGATATATGGATAGGGAAGATGAACTGCATCGGTTCGCAGGCCGGTAGTCTGACGTACACACGGATGACGTATTATTTTCCCATATAATGGAAAGGTAGTTGGATATGGTAAATCCGAAAAAACATTAATAACATATTATTATATTTAGGATACTTTATTCATAATTTTATCATGTTTTAGGAATGTTTTTGTGATCTGTAAGAAGAAATAAAAATAAGAAATATTGATAAAAACTATACCTCCTCTTTTGAAATCCACCATTACATGACACCGTAAAATTACTAAGTTTAGTGTCATGTCAAAACCAAGATAGTTGAATCATTTTAGCAATTTATATGGGTATATATTGGCTGAAAAAATTGGTTTTTGAGTTTATTTAAATGATAATGATGGGTTCTCTTTTATAGGAGAGGAGATGGGAACTCTTAGAATTTCTCAAAATATTAAATTAAAATAATTAATTTGCTATTAAAAATTGTTAAAAAATTTATTTATATTTTAAGATAAGATGATTATGGTTTTAAATAATCTCCTAAAATAGTTTTTTAGAATTTTATGTATAATTATTATCCTTATAATTTAGTTTTAACCCTTATTTAACACTTTTAACCTTTACCATGTCATTATAGATTTTTCTCTTTAAGGGTTAATATAGTTACTATAAAATGAAAAATAACCCATAAATTAATCATGGATGACATTTTCAACATTATCCAAATATTATTTCAAAATTTCATATTTTTACGAGTTTTATATAAATTAAAAAATATTTACTATTATAAAATATCTTTAAATTCATTTTTGACTCTATTCATTACATTAACTTTAAAAAATATGAAGATAAATATAATAATTTTCAAAAATATTTTATAACACTCAAAAAATGTCATGTTCATATATAAATTTTTTTGGATGAAATTATTTATTTCAAATTATATTTATTTTAATATTATCAATAACAATTATTTGACATTTCCATTAGTAAAATAATTGCTGCATTAGTGTTGTATAATAATTTAAGGTAATTATATATTAAATTAAAATAAAAAGTAAATTTCCACGATGAAGATAAATACTCTATATTTTTTACAACTGTTTAGGGTCAAATATATCTTCTGTATTACAACATATTAAAAATTGTATAATTATTTAAAACATGAGTATGACATCTTTGACATTACAGAAACTTAAATTTTATAATTGACATAATCTCATAAAAGTGATTTAAAATGGTTATAATTATTTTCCAAAGGATTATTGTTTCAAAACTCACTCATAAAATAAAATTAGGATAAGTTTAAGATAATTTTTTAAGCCTCATCATAATATTTTTACCTTTAAGGACTTCTCTTCCCATTTACCATAGTATTAAAATTTATATGTATATAATTCCTATTGGACAAAAAAAAATCCAAATATTTACTAAATATATACCTTATTATTATAAATAATGAATCCATTTGTCAAAATTAAAATGACAGAAGTTTCATATTTTAATTTAATATTAAATTCATAAAATGAAATGAAAAACAATTTTTTGAAAAATCCCCTTTTTTAAACATAAAATGTTTTTATACTAACTTCTAGTATAAAATATAATTCCAAAAACCATTATTATATTATTTTAAATAAAAATAAACCTATTAAAATGTTTAATCAATAACAATTATTTCAAACATACTCATTTAATAAATCAATTTCTTTGTTTGTTTTATTAATTATTTAATATGAATAAAAAATAGTACAAATATGAATACAATTTATTCTATAAATACCTGAGTTATTAAAAAATAAATACCTTACATACTATGTTACAAATTACTAGATAATTAGGGGATTAAAAGTCCTAATAAATAATTTTGGGCATTGTTTCATAAAATAGTTGAATATTATTTGGTTCTTCCTTTGTGTGTTCAGGATCTCAACATGGTTTATGTTATTTGTTTCATTAGATAATTAAGATATCATTTCCATGATATTTTTCATTTTAGACTCCATATAATTTGGTTTATCTTTAATAAAATTCTTGAATTTTCCATCACATTCATTATATAGTTAGTTCCTCCAATTTTTATCCATTTACTAAAATAAAGGAATCTTGGAGGTGATAATACTTATTTTTAAGGGATTATAAAAATAAAAACAATTAACTTCCAAGATATATTTTATAAACAAAATACATACCCAAATGTGTAAATTTTATAGGTGTCAATCTAGGTTATCCATGTTTATTTTTATATTATGTTTTCTAACTTAATTATATATCAAATCTCATAACAATATATTAAAATAAATTATAATGGCTAGTAAAGATAATGTAAATAAACCAAATATTAATCACCTAGAGTTCAAAAGATGGTGTCCAGTTAGGATAACTTGTTTTAAACCATATTAAAATCAATTTACTAAAAAAATAAAACTTTTCAGGGAATATTACTGCTATATGAATCTTTTAAAAAGGATGTATCCATATAAATTTATTCATAGAGAGGTTTTATTTCTAGGAAGATTCACATACTATACTTCATGAAAATATTATGATTTTTTTCTAAATTTAGAATTATCTTTAGGTTTTTTACTAATATTTTCTAGTCCTTATAACCAAAAATACCTTAAACATTCTATAATAATAATTAAGACAACCCAAAATAAATTTAAAAATATTTTACACTATTTTAAAAATATATCTCACTAATATCCTTTCAATTATGAAGAAAATATATTTTTTAGTGCCATCTGGAATTACCAAAATAAACATATTATTAAAAATTACTTCAATATTTCCCCAAAAAAATCTTCATAAAACATCTTTATATAAATGTTCCCAAAAATAAAATCATGGGTAAGTGGAAGCAAAGGAAGGGGTGAGCTTTAATTATTATTAAATGAAAAAATAATCAATGAGTCAAAATATTTGTTTGGTCATAAGTATGCGGGAAAGCATGAACAAGGGATAAATATCAAATAAAAAATACCATCATAGATTATGGAGTAGGATCATAAAGGGACAATCATAGGAGTATAAATCATATAATTTGGTTTATAAACCTATGAAAATAACCATATGTCTATGTCAACTACCAAATACATCATAAAATTGTGAATTATGAATTAAATTTTTTTTACATAGTGGATTGTGCAACACTACCTATTTCCATTTGTGGATTGAGTATCACAACACATTTCCCCAAATTTTCTCATGATATTTAAAGAATTACCCAATAAATTTGAGGTCTATATAGGTCCCACCCATCATATAATGATGTACCACATCTATTTGTACCACCTGAAATCACTCAGTCATCATATTATGAAAAACACATGTAAATAAAAATGGGTCTCATATCTATTCCAACTGGTACTGCATGTCATTCCACGAATATTATATCATTTTATACATAAAATAAAATCTTATAAAATAATTGAAAAATAATTTAAAGAATAATCATGATAATTACACTATAATAGGTAGATTAATTACATTTAGAGAGTAAAATGGAAGCGAAATCCTAAAAGGATATTACATAGAATATTTTTACCATTATATTAAAAGATGGTCTTATGTGCACTTTCAAAAAATGATTTTAAATAACGTGACATGAAACCCAACTTTTTCTAAAATCACTTTAAAATATATCACAATAATGAAACCTTAAAAATAAGTAAATATTATTTCCACAAATGTTGACTAAGATATAAAAGATAAAAACATAAAATGAAATCTATTTATTATATTATAATATATTTAATTAAACCCACATCATTAAAATAGGGAAAAATAATCACTTTTAAAAGAGGTAAACATAATTATGAAGATAAAATTATATATTATTTAGTTTAGTTTCAAAATAATAAATAATAACATCATATAGATGAAACAATAAGAACATGAAGAGAATGTTTCATTATCAAGAATGGGAATTATTCTTAATAATGTCAATGTTTTATAGGGAAAGGAATTAATAAAAGAAAGGAATTTGGTGTGGAAATGTAAATCTATCAAATATAAGGAAAACAACATATATAATAGAAAAAAATTAAAGTAAAATAAAAATGAAAGATACTAGTCCAAGGAAATATTTTAGTGCCCAATGAAAGAAAATTGAGTTGATGAAACTCTTGCCTCGAGTCCCAAATTTCTGGGTGTTTTCATCTTGTATTTCTGATAATCAAATTAAGTTCATTAAATACTAGATTCAAAAACTTTTAAAATTATATTTTATTTATTAATATTATTTTATTTTATTTTATAAACATTTTATTAAGAAGTATTTTTATTATTACTATTTCAAGGGTTTTTATTTCATCATTCTATGGTTGATTCAATTTATCGAAAAACTATGTAAGTTATTTCTAAATGAGACTATAACTAGGGAAGTGAAATGAGATTATTTTAATTTTTTCTAAAGTTTCAAATGATCCCAAATTTTCATTGTTTTTTAGTTCTTATCTTTATATAGTTAGTTCATTTATGTGGTTTTTCTATCCTTTTTTAACATATTTGGTTTTATTTAACCTAATGATTGTTTAACCATTGAATAATATGAACGAAAATAGTATATATATATATATATCATGATCCATTATAACCACACTTTCTGAATTTTATCTTGGATTAAAGGTGATGTTGAAAAATGAAATGTGTTGTTCACGGAGGTAGTGAACTGACCAAAATATAAACAAGTTTTTATTTATTAATTAGAATGAATGGGGGAAAGATAATAGTTATTTCATTAGTATAATAACATTTCAAAATATTAATAATATTTATATCCCCATACTAAACTAAATAGAATAGATTTGAATAAGTGGAAGAATTAAAGAATTAAAGAAATATAGGCTGAGAGGATTACATCATCACGTGGATGTTCACTCTTAGGATTGAACTTTCTGCACCTGTGATTGGTATTTTTGTGAGGTCAAGGATTCTAGGACATGGGGACATAATTGAAGAAACATTACGGTAGATTTTGGTCAAGTTAGGTCATAGAATTAGTAGAGAAATGGTGTTGTGCTAGGTGGTATTTAGAAGGAACAATAAGGTTTTTTTTAGAATAAAATATTAAAATAATGTATTATATCGTAAAATAATTAATCATATTGTGATTAAATTGTAATGTGAATGTGATTATACAATAAAGAGGGAATTGAAATATTTCTCTGACATTTGGAATCCTGAAAAATACATTCACATGTACTATTACTAAAAACTATACTTATATAGAATTTCACTATTCACTGAAAAATCAATATTTCTAGAAAACAAAATCAAAAATCGACCAAAGGAAATTTTTTTATACTTATTTCAAAAATTAACAATCATTTTATATATTTAATTTAAAAAAATTAAAATTAAAATTTTAAAATTAAACACTTATTTTTTAAAAACTGTAGAATTTTTTAACATTATTTCCCCTTAGAAAAATAACAAATAAATACATAAAATTATAATATAATTTATATAAAAAATTAAATAAATAAATAAAACCATTTTATGAAAAAAAAATTATCAAAAAAATTATGTTTATAAAAATAAAATAAATATATTCTATCAAAAATACATTTATTATTTATTATTACGATGTCTATTTTATCATATTAAATATTTTTTCAAATATGCATAAAATTTATGGCTTACAGATTTCAAAAATATTTTTTTATTATTTTACCCAAAAATAGAAAATTGCATGTTTAGTTAATTTTTACCTTTATGGTCCATATATGAAATCAAATTCATCTAAATGAAATGTGGTGTTGGAGTATACACAATCTCATTTATAAAATAATTTACATTATATTAATACCTCTCCCCTCAATACATAAACCCCCAATACATATATATATAAGATCTTGGGTTAAGATAAGGAATTATGGTAGTCACAGATGATAGTTTAGCTTGTATATATCTCAGTGATTTATACTAATTTAAAATTATCTCCTATATGATTTCTCTCAGTACATACTTTTGGAAGTTCAAGTAAATCTTGGTCTAGAAAAATGGATGCTACCTCTTATATAAAATCAAAAAAATAGCATATTATGGAATATTCTTACTACATGATTCCATTTCTTCTTCATTCCAGGTGATCTTCACAATTTGTTACCTCTGTTTACAAAAATTAATTCAACTGCTATGTTATAATGGTCATATCAAAAAAATTATCATTTTAATATATCATTTTTTTATTTAGTTAACTACTTCATGTGATGAAACATATTCAACCAAAATGTATTTAAATATAATTATATATCAATTAGAATGGAATATTATATACCAACACTTCTTATAAAATAAAACTTATTTTCTCTGGTGGGGGTATTTAACAAATAAACTATTTTATCAATATCATATAGCATATCATATGTTTTTGGAGAATCTTGGGAAAAATAATAATTTATTATTTAAAATATTCCAATTTTGGTTTATGATATCATATATATCATATTTTTCAAAATCATTTGGATAAACACTTTTAAATATGAAAAAAATACTTTGATACTTATATTCTGTTAAATAATATTTTAAAATTGGATTTTATTATTAACATTTGAAAAAACTTTAATTCTTATTTTGTATAACTCTTTTTTAGTAGTGAATTTCTCATATCACATCGTATAAATGAGATAAATATACATACGTTTTATATTGAATTATAAAATCTGAATATTTTACTGAGATTTTCTTAATCTAAAAACAATTTTCTTTATTATTTAAACCCAAAATATAAGATCTCTCAATCCTTATCTTAATTTTTAAAACATGTCTATCAAAAACACTAGTAAGTATTATATTTTGTATGAAATTACCACCAATAATAAATAATTTATTTTGACACCACCAATACCATACATGGAAATTTTATAGAGTTTATAAAACATCTTTAGGTTTCTTAGTTAAAAAATTATATTGGATCATTTCATTTACTTTTTAAAAATATAGGTTTTAAAGACAATGTTTAACTTTTTGGAAAATAAAATATTCCTTCTTAAACCTTTTCATAATCAACACAACTCGTGAACCTAATCATCACATGTATATTTCTATAATCCCTAATACATTGAGAAAATAGGGTATACATTTTCCTAAACCCATTCACATTATAAAAATATTTCCAATGATTAATCAAGTATTATGTCCTTAAACAAAAACCTTCAGTCTCTCCGGGGCATTGGAATTATCAGTCGCATTGAGTTTATAAGTGGATTCTAAAAGTTCATTAAGTCATATTAAAATGAATTCCTTTGAAACCTCCAATGGATTCACCTATGATTATCATGAGAATATAACGATTATTGTTTAACTGGTTAAACATTTAGTAAATCATAATGATATTTTGCAACACATATAATACTATTTAATAGCCAAAAAAATGATTCTTAGGTTTCTATACCATTCTAAAATGTTATTTGAACTAAGATAATCTCACTCAATGACTAACAAAAATGTTACATCTGATGATGATAATGTTATTTTATCTATATCATTAGTTTTTATCATATGATTACCATGTTTTATATTCATTTAATAAGGATTTTTAATTAATTTTGGCCTACAAAAATGTTGTGCCCTTTTAAAATTACATCATATTTATTAGTGGGTCAAGAACTGTATTTTACTATATCATGTGTCCAATTTATAATTTCACTCCTCACATACCTAGTTAGATATTCCAATATTCCAATCATATCATATATTACCCTTGAATAGTCTATCAGATAACTCCTTACTTATAGTGACCCATTTCTTTTATACATATTATTACATTATGTTTAAGATAAACATCCTATAAAAACTCAAATATTCTGAGGTATGGTGTATTTTGAATAATAATAATAACGTAATATATAATTTCGAAAAAAAATTTGTGACAACTAGGTCCTAGTGACAGCACAGACACCCCGCCTTAAAACAGTCGTCAGGTCCTGGCCTACCAGGTACCACCAGTAGCCCCGCAGACACGTGGGGCCCACCCCTACTGGGGGTATTTAACAAATAAACTATTTTATAAGTATCATATAGCATATTGTAACACCCAACAATTTTATAAGAAATTTTTTTTATGTTATATAAATCATCGAAGAAATATTTCACTAGAAACCAAACTAGCTTGGCTTTCTTTACACGCAATCGGGACCTTCCCCGATAGCTTGCATCGTACGCAAGACTGAGTTTCACTAAACAATGATATGCTATTAAAATATTATTAAAACAAGTCGTTATGAATAGTAATACCCACTTTTTGAAATTTTTTAAATTTTATTTTTCAAAATGGACTTCGTTTTTGGATTCGGAATATCGAAATTAGCCAAGGGTGAAATTTTGGTATTTTTCTAAAAACATTCAATTTTTGATGAATACTAAAAACACTGGGTTACTATTTAAAAACTGAATTTTTATTTAAATATTTATTTATTTTAATTAAATTTATTTTAGGTAAAAATTGATACATAATACCTATATAAGTTCAATTCAATTCATTGGAGTCATTTTATAATAATTTTAGATATATAAAAATGTTATTGAACTTTTCACCGTCTTTTACCCACCTCCTAGGAGAATTTGAAAATTTACATAAAACATAATTTTACCTCTTCTGTGAGTGGAATCTCAAAAATCCGAGAGTCATGGTTAATATTAGTAAGTAAAATGTGGTTCAATGAGATGAAAATATTTTTTGGTTAACAGTAACTTTTTACTTTTTTTACCACGGTTAAAAGTAAATAGGGTAATTAAGGGTAAAAATGTTATTATTATTACCCTATCACATGTCCTAATTCTATTGGATAAGTGTAATTAGACTAAAAACTACCTTAGGAATAAAATATGACCATTTAGGCCCACTTGGATTAGATTAGGACATTTATTATTAATTTATTTAAAGAAGGGTTAAAATAGTTAAAATCAATGTTTAGAAACTAAATCATTTTTAATATAGGTTTATACATAATATAAATTATACCTTAAATATTAATTAGAAATATAAGAATATTTCATACATAATGATATTTTATTTGTAATTTTTAGATATTAAATAATTTAATTTATTTATGACACAAAGATGATGCAGTAATTATCTTATTAATGAAATATTGACATAATTGAAGTTATAAATACCCAAATAAATGTAATTTTAGACTTTTTATGAATTACACTAATTTTATAGGTTAATATGACATGTTATTATTGATTTAATTAACATTATTATAATTAATAATTCTGTTATGATTTTCACAAAAATCAATTACTAAATAGTGTCAAAATTGACATAAAATAGTTATTAAAAAAATATTATATTATTAATTGTTATTTTATTCCTAAAAATCTAAGGTTCGGCCAAATGACTTAGATAAGGTTATATATATTAATAATAAAAAAACATTGGGTTCGTTTGTCTTGTTATAGTAAGTTTATTAACCTTATAGTGTAATAACACAAGAAGACACGGTAAAAGTAAAATTATTTAACTTAAAGTTAAATCTAAATGATAAAGTTAAAATAGGAACCTAAACTTGTCTAAATTCTATTTTATGAGATGATTTAGACCCATTCCCACATTAGCTTCGAAATAAATCAATTTTGAGCTATTTAAAACCGAATATAACTTTATAATAAAATAATATTTTTAGTTTTTCCAAAGGTGCCCCTCTCCTCCCTTATAAAAGGGAACCTCCTCCCTCTCTTCCTCACACCACTTTGAGCCTTCATGATCAGACAACCCCTACCAATTTCTCCTGTCCACTTCCCTAGAAATATCCTAGAGGACCTGGTCTTCTTCAAAGACCAATTTTATTTCCCTAAAATGAGGTCTCAAAGAAGCGCCTCAAAGAAGAGGTAATGTCTGTTACCGATTCTTTCAACTTTATTTCTTCTTCCAATTATTCTTATTTAGTTGTTTCATTATTAATTAATAACATCAGTATCACTAATACACTTATATGTTATTATAAGTATTAAACAACCCTATTTCACCATCTATCCATCCTACGGAAAACGAAATCACCGCGCGTGCGTACCTACGGAATACCGTCTCCACGCCGTGGTGTAATCTATTTTCCACCACCACCTTACTTGAATGGGTATAATGGTGTAAATAATGAATATATATGATTATTTTAATGTGATATTGATTCTGAAATAGTATACATACACTTCAATACAATTCCACGATCATGGGAATGATATCATCGCTCGTGCGTACGTACGGAATACCGTCTCCACGATGTGATGTGACTCGTTCTACATGATTTTAATTGCATAATGATTACATAAATGAATTTAGTGAATAAATATGTTATATATTACACTAATGACATTCTGTAAATGAGGTATCTATATCCTAAAAATAAGAATAAGAATTTATTCGACAAAACACACATAAGAACAAAAAGTAATAAACACCCAAATAACAAGTAGCAGTGAAATATTACTAATAAAAAGCTAAAAATATGACCATATATGATATCATAACAATGATTATGATTCTGGAATAAGTCAATGACATTATTTAAATCATTATACAGGAGTTCCGGACACTTACGAAGCAAATCGGGCCTAAGGTAAAGGAAAATCTCGCAATCTCAATTTTTATCCGAGATTATTTATACTTCAGAATTTACTGGGGAATATTTATCATCCATATCCATGTTTCCTCAATATGTAATATTTATATCCTTATACAATAGTTTATATCCAATTTTACCCTTCGGTGTGTTTTTAGTAAAAGATATGAAGGTAATCTATTTTCTTTTTTCGTACGAGGTACTTTTTGACTTTTCTGACAAAAGTACAAGAAGAATGTTTTTTTAACATATACAGAATGAATGGATTTTTAAAAAATTATTTCCAAGAAGATTCCGTGACAAGTTTTCAAGTTTATTTTTAATCAACTTCTTTTAGTTTAAAATTGTATGGCATTTTAAGAAAGGAAAAATGTTTTTGAAGTAGAAAGGATATTTTCCAAAAGAATGGAGTTCAAGTGTTTTATCAAAATTATTTTCCATCTAAGATAATATAGGGTTCTATTTCTATCCCTATTTTTACATTGATTTGATTATGTTATGATGGAATTATTTTTATGATGTCTTTTTATCTTATATGGATTATGTTATGATGGCATGATGTTTAAGATTCCCATTTTTATTAAATGGGTTATGTAATGATGTATGATTTTTTTTGATTTTGTGGAACACATAAGAATGGTATCATTATGAGATGGGTGGGACCTATATCTCCCTCCAATTCATTGGTTAAAGATTTTATATCTCATGAGATAGACATGGCTGGAATTGCAGGTTAAACCGGATCAGTGAAACAGGACTGAAACGAGGAATGAACTCGGTTCAGAAATGGACTTTATCCACTAAGATAGTCTTGGCAATGAGTCTTGACTAATAAGAAATGATTCTCTATGATTATGTGTGTATTCCACAAATATTCACGTTTTAATTTATGATTATTTTGATTACATTTCACTACCATGATTTAACCCATGTTATGAAATTTTGATCTCTTTTGCCGGGTAAGATTTCCAAAATGTTTTGCTCTTATAAATATGATGTGATTGATATGTCTTTTGTTTACCTTTACTGAGTATTTGAGCTCACCCTTTTGTATGTTTTCTTTCCCCAGGTTAAGAAGAAGTTTATTAAGTAAGTTATGCCAAATGGGACTATAGATATGATGAAATAAATGGAAGATAGTGTAGACGCTTTATGAACCAGTTGTTTATGTTTCCTGGTTTCTGAAGACATTATACCTATACAGTCCTTTCATGGTTTTGTTATTTGTTGTAATAAGTGTACTTCAATTTTTAAGTACTAACAATGTATGTAAATTATGGGTCATTATAATTGGTATCAGAGGAAAGGTATAGTCAATCTTTAGAAACTAGGATGTGAAAACCTTAGTAAGAATCCTAAGGATAAGTCTAAGCATAGAACACAATATTAGTTTTTTAGAAATGGCCATGAATAACCTATGATAAGACCTAAAGTGTGACGTTTTATTCTTGATTATGTATTTTTCCTATTATAATTAGTATTTCTCACACTATTCTTCTTGGTTTTAGTCAATGGCTGGAACCCAAAGGAACAGTGTTAATGTGGAATGTGATGGGAAATGCAATGATTTTCCCCCTGAGAAACCAAACGTTATGGGAGCTTGAATAAAAAATCTTGTAGCCGTGCTCACAGAACTTTCTCAAGCTATGAATCATGCAGGACTTCCAAATGAGCAATGGAAGGAGCAACATTCTGTTGAATCCTTTATGAGGCAGTGTCCACCTTCATTCAGCGGGTCTACTGATCCATTAGTTTCTGAACAATGGATTAGTACTACTGAAAATATATTTTCAGTTCTTCAATGTTCTGAACATGTTAAAGTCATCTTAGCAGTGTATCGTTTGGAAGGAGATGATGATCAATGGTGGAATCTTATAAAGAATATGAGGCAAAGGGATGAAATTGAGTCCATGGAATGGGACGAGTTCAAGAAATTATTTTTCAATAAGTACTTCCCTCATATTCTTTGAACAAAGATGGAGAAGGAGTTTCTTGAACTAATGAAAAAGGATGATGAATCTGTTGGTACCTACGAAGCAAATTTTAGAAGACTTGCAAGGTATGCTTCTGGTATTATTATCCAACCTGTGAGTAAGATCGATCAATTCTTTAGTGGCTTAAAACCAATTCTTCAAAGGGATTTAGCCATAAGGGACTTCAATAGCTACGAGGAAATTGTTCTATGTGCTCTCAAAGTTGAGATGGAGATTGGAGTAACTCATCAGTCATATGGGTTTGATAAGAAGAGGAAAATTGAATTCAAAGGAAAATCTAAAGAGCACACTGAAAAGAAGATGAGTTTTCCCTTATGCTCAAAGTGTGGAAAGAAACATGGAGGGAGATGTCTTAAAGGGACAATTAAATGTTTCAAATGTGGAATGGAAGGTCATCGGGCATTTGAATGCCGCAATGATGGGAAGAAGATGTCTAATGATGCAAACAAAGGAAGGGATACATAGAATTAACCTACTACACTTCAATGTTACCAGTGCAAATAAATGGGGCATTATTCCAATCAACGCCCAAATCCAAGGGTTGGTGATGATGGTCGACGTCAAACTCTTAAGGCTAAAGACAAAGGAATGTCACATGCAATTTCTATCAGCGATGTGGAGTACGATAATGATGTGGTAAAAGGTACACTTACCATCCATTCTAAAGTAGAAAATGTTTTATTTGATTCTGGATCCACCCACTCTTTTATTTCTGAAGAATTTTCTATGGGTATCACCATATTACCTCAACAATTAGATGTTGAGTTAGCTGTGACAACCCCTAATGGCACAACAGTCACATCAAAAGTTTATAATTCTTCTCCGATTGAAGTTTGTGGGAAAGTGCTTCCTGCAAATCTTATGATCCTTTCTATAGTGGAATTTGATGTGATTCTTGGCATGGATTGGATTTCTTTATATGGAGCTCATATCAATTGCCAATGAAGGGAAGTCACATTTCATATTCCAGATCAATCTATGATCATCTATCGATTCAAGGATGAACATAACCTTCCAGTGGAAATTTCTTCCATCTTATGGGTCTTGATTCCACTAAATGAAGGTTATTTATCTCAAATGGTTGGTGAGAAACTCATGATTAAGAATATTCCCATTGTACGGGAGTTTGACGATGTCTTTCTGGAGGAATTGTTGGGTCTTCTACCAAATCGTGAAGTTGAGTTTTCCATAGAACTCGTACCGGGTGATTTAACTATTTCAAAGAAACCTTATAGAATGGCCCCAATTGAGTTCCAGGAATTGAAGAAGCAACTCCAAGAGAATCTTGATAAGGGTTTCATACACCCTAGTGCGTCACATTAGGGATCACTTGTTCTGTTTGTTAAGAAAAAAGATGGATCAATGAGACTCTGCATTGATTATCAAGAACTTAACAAGATCACTATAAAGAAAAAATATCCTCTCCCACACATTGATGAATTATTTGAGCAACTACGCGGAGCTCAATACTTTTCCAAGATTGATCTTCATTCATGGTATCATCAATTAAGGGTCAAAAGGGAGGATATACCAAAGACGGCTTTCCGTACAAGGTATGGACACTGGGAATTTATAGTGATTCCATTTGGTCTTACTAATGCCCCTTCTATCTTCATGGATCCGATGAATAGAGTCTTTAGAGACTATCATGATCAGTTTGTGGTAGTGTTTATAGAAAATATTCTTGTATATTTAAAGAGCAAGGAAGAACATGAAGATCACATGAGAATTATATTGAAGACCCTGAGAAAGGATAAGATTTATGCCAAATTTACCAACTGCGAATTTTGGCTTCAAAAAGTTTCATTTTTGGGTCACATAATCTCAAAAGAGGGGATATTTGTAGATCCAATAAAAACATAGGTTATCGAAAGATGGTCGAGACCAACAACAGTAACTGAGATCCGAAGTTTTCTTGGTTTGGCTGGATATTATCGAGGTTTTGTGAAATATTTTTCATGATAATCTAATCCACTCACCAGGTTGACTCGGAAAGGAGTTAATTTTTTTTGGACGGAGGAATGTGAAGAGAACATAAAGGAGTTGAAAAGAAGGTTATCCAGTGCACCTGTGCTCACACTGCCTTGTAGGGGAGAAAGGTTTGTGATCTACAGTGATGCATCCAAGAAGGTATTGGGGTGTGTTCTTATGAAAAATGATATGGTGATAGCTTTTGCCTCACGATAGTTGAAAATCCATGAGAAAAATTACCCAACTCATGATTTAGAGTTAGCTTCGGTAATCATTGCATTAAATATTTGGAGGCATTATCTTTATGGAGAAAGGTCTGACATTTATACTGATCATAAAATTTTAAAGTATATTTTCACACAAAAGGAGCTAAATATGCGCTAAAGAAGATGGTTGTAGCAGAATAAGGATTATGACTGCTCAATTCATTACCACCCTGGGAAAGCAAACAAGGTGGCAGATGCATTAAGTCAACAAGACCATGCCAGTTTATCCATGATGAGGATCACAAAAGATCCAATATTTATGGATTTACAAAGGATGGATCTTGGAATTATAATGAATGGGGAAAATCGTATCTTTCTCAAATGAATGTTAAACCATCTATACATGTGAAGATTAAAGAGGCACAGAAAGAATATGTAGAGCTAGAAAAGAAGGTGAGAAATGTTCCTGAATTCAACCTTGATTGTGATGGGATAGCAAAGATCAGGAATCGGGTTTCTGTTCCTCCCATCCCCGAATTAAAGAAGGAGTTACTGGATGAGGCTCATAGTTTATCATTATCTATTCATCCTGGAAGCAAGAAGATGTATAGGGACCTGAAAGATTACTTCAAGTGGGATGGCATGAAAAGAGATGTTCCTGAATATGTCTATCGATGCTTGGTTTGTCAGCAAGTTCATGGTGAGAGACAGAAGTCTAAGGGGATGTTACTAACATTACCCATACATGAATGGAAATGGGAAAACATCACTATGGAATTTGTCACCGGACTTCCTAAAACATCCATAGGCAATAATGTTATCTGGGTCATAGTTGATCGTCTTAAAAATTCTGCATACTTCATTACTATTAGAAAGGATTTCTCTCTACATCAGCTTTCCAGGATATATTTAAAAGAAGTGGTAAGGTTGCATGGAGTACCACTTTCTATTATATCTGATCGGGATCCGAGGTTTACCTCAAAGTTTTGGAGAAGTCTTCAGCATACTCTAGATACAGAGTTGAGTTTCAGCACTTCTTATCATCCTCAGACAGACGGTCAGTTTGAGAGGAAAATTCAAACTCTAGAAGATATGTTGAGAGCTTGCTCTGTAGATTTCAAAGGTGGTTGGGATAAACACCTACCTTTGGTGGAATTTTCTTATAATAATAGCTTTCACTATAGTATTCAGATGGCTCCTTATGAAGCTCTCTATGGAAAGAAATGCAGGACTCCAACTTGGTGGGATGAAGTTGGGGAAAAAAGCTATTAGGACCTGATCTTGTTGATGAGATGGCAGAAAAGGTCCAATCTATTCAACAACACATAAGAGAAGCTCAGAGTCGACAAAAACATTATGCCGACAAATGAAGAAAAGACTTAGATTTTGAAGTGGGTTAAAAATATCTCCCTGGAAGAGGGTGATGAGATTTGGAAAGAAATGAAAGTTGATCCCTATATATATCAGTCCTTTTGAAATTCTGGATCGTGTTGGGAAGGTAGCTTACCGATTTTCACTTCCACCTAATCACTCTTAAGTTCACGATGTGTTCCATGTATCTCTCCTGAGAAAGTACATAGCTGATCCTTCACATGTACTCAGCTCTGAAGTTGTACCGCTGGAACAAGATCTTTCTTATGAAGAACAGCCGATAGAGATTCTCGATCGTAGTGAAAAAGTCCTACGGGACAAGATCACTCGCTAGGTGAAAGTTTTATGGAGGAAACACCAATTAGAAGAAGCTACATGGGAGCTTGAGGATATGATGAGGGAGAGGTATCCTCATCTGTTTGTTACAAGTGACGCATTTCAAGGGCGAATTTCATTTTAAGGGGGGGGGTAGAATTTAACACCCGAGACTTTTATAAGAAATATTTTGTTTTTATGTTATATAAATCATCAAAGGAATATTTTACTATACACAAAACTAGCTTGGCTTGCTTTACACACAATCGCGACCTTCCCTGATATCTTGTGTCGTACGCAATACCGAGTTTCACTAAACAACGATATGTTATTAAAATATTCTTAAAACTAGCCGTTATGAATAGTAATACCCACTTTTTGAAATTTTCTAAATTTTATTTTTCAAAATGGACTTCGTTTTTGGATTCGGAATATCGAAATTATCCTAGGGTGAAATTTTGGTATTTTTCTGAAAACTTTCAATTTTTGATGAATAATGAAAACACTGGGTTACTATTTAAAAACAGACTTTTTATTTAAATAATTATTCATTTTAATTAAATTTATTTTAGGTCAAAATTGATACATAATACCTATATAAGTTCAATTCAATTCATTGGAGTCATTTTATAATAGTTTTATATATATAGGAATTTTATTGAACTTTTCATCGTCTTTTACCCACCTCCTAGGAGAATTTGCAAATTTATGTAAAACTTAATTTTACCACTTCTGTGAGTTGAATTTCAAAAATCAGAGAGACATGGTTAATTTTAGTAAGTAAAATGTGGTTCAATGATATGAAAATAATTTTTGGTTAATAGTAACTTTTTACTTTTCTTTTACCACGGTTAAAAGTAAATAGGGTAATTAAGGGTAAAAATGTTATTATTATTTCCCTAACGCATGTCCTAATTCTATTGGATAAGTTTAATTCGACCAAAAACAACCTTAGGAATAAAATATGACCATTTAGGACCACTTGGATTAGATTAGGACATTTATTATTAATTTATTTTTAGAAGGGCTAAAATAGTTAAAATCAAAGTTTAATAACTAAATAATTTTTAATCTAGATTTATAGAAAAGATAAATTCTACTATAAATATTCATTATAAAGATAAAAATATTTCCAAAATAATGATATTTTATTTGTAATTTTTAGACATTAAATAATTTAATTTATTTATGACACAATGATGATGCAGTAATTATCTTATCAATGAAATATTAACATAATTGATGTTATAAATACCCAAATAAATGTAATTTTAGACTTTTTATTAATTACACTAATTTTATAGGTTAATATGACATGTTATTATTTATTTAATTAACTTTTATAGTATTAATAATTCTGTTATTATTTTCACAAAAATCAATTACTAAATAGTGTCAAAATTGACATAAAATAGTTTTAAAAAAAATATTATATTATTAATTGTTATTTTATTCCTAAAAATCTACGGTTCAGCAAAATGACTTAGATAAGGTTATATATATTAATAATAAACAACTTGGGGTTAGTTTGGCTTGTTATAGTAAGTTTATTAACCTTATAGTGTAAGAACACAAGAAGAGACGGTAAAAGTAAAATTATTTAACTTAAAGTTAAATCTAAATGATAATGTTAAAATAGGAACCTAAACTTGTCTAAATTCTATTGGATGAGAGGATTTCTACCCAGACCCACCTTAGTTTCTAAATAAATCAATTTGGATCTATGTAAAACCGAATATGACTTTATAATAAAATAATATTTTTAGTTTATCCAAAGGTGCCCCACTCCTCCCTTATAAAAGGAAACCTCCTCCCTCTCTTCCTCACCCCACTTTGAGCCTTCAAGATTGGACAAAACCTACCTATTTATCCTCTAAACTTCCCTAGAAACAACCTAGAGGTCCTGGTCTTCTTTAAAGACCAGTTTTAGTGCCCTAAAAGGAGGTCTCAAAGAAGCGCTTCAAAGAAGAGATAATGTCTGTTACCGATTCTTTCAACTTTATTTCTTCTTCCACTTCTTATTCTTTAGTTGTTTCATTATGAATTAATAACATCAGTATCACTCATATAATGATATGTTGTTATAATTATTAAACAGCCCTATTTCACCATCTATCCATCCTACGGAAAATGAAATCACCGCGCGTGCGTACGTACGGAATACCGTCTCCACGCCGTGGTGTAATCTATTTTCCACCACCACCTTACTTGGATGGGTATAATGGTGTAAAGAATGAATATATATGATTATTTTAAAGTGATATTGATTCTGAAATAGTATACATACACTTCAATACAATTCCTCAATCATGGGAACGATATCATCACTCGTGCGTACGTACGGAATACCGTCTCCATGATGTGATGCGACTCGTTCTACATGATTTTCATTGCATAATGATTACATAAATGAATTTAGTGAATAAATATGTTATATATTATGCTAATAAAATTCTTTAAATGATTTATCCATAACCTAAAAAAGAAGAATAAGAATTTATTTGACAGAACACACATAAGAACAAAAAGTAATAAACACCCGAATAACAAGTAGCAATGAAATATTACTAATAAAAAGCTAAAAATATGACCATATATGATATAATAAAAATGAGTATGATTCTGGAATAAGTCAATGACATTATTTAAATCATTATAAAGGACGTCCAGACACTTACGATGTAAATTGGACCTAAGGTAAGGGAAAATCTCCCAATCTCAATTTTTATCTGAGATTGTTTATACTTTAGAATTTACTGGGGAATATTTATCATCCACATCCATGTTTCCTCAATATGTATTATTTATATCCTTCTAAAATAGTTTATATCCAATTTTACCCTTTGGTTTGTTTGTAGTAAAACATATGAAAGGAATCTTTTTTCGTTTTTTGTACGAGGTACTTTTTGACTTTTCCAACAAAATTACGAGAAGAATGTTTTTTTAACTTATACGAAATTAATGTATTTTTAAAAAAAAATTTCCAAGAAGACTAATTTACAAGTTTTCAAGTTTATTTTTAATCAACTTCTTTTAGTTTAAAATTTCACGACATGTTAAGAAATGAAAAATGTTTTTGAAGTAGAAAGGATATTTTCCTCAAGAATGGAGTTCAAGTGTTTTATCAAAATTATTTTCCATATAAGATAATATAGGGTACTATTTACATCCCTATTTTTACATTGATTTGATTATGTTATGATGTAATTATTTTTATGATGTCCTTTTATCTTATATGGATTATGTTATGATGGCATTATGTTTAAGATTCCCATTTTTATTACATGGGTTATGCAATGATGTATGATTTTTTTTTGATTTTGTGGCACACATAAGAATGGTATCATTATGAGATGGGTGGGACTTATATCTCCCTATAATTCATTGGGTAAAGATTTTATATATCATGAGATAGGCATGGCTGGAACGGCTGGTTAAACCGGTTCAGTGAAACAGGACTGAAACGAGGAATGAACTCGGTTCAGAAGTGGACTTTGTCCACTAAGATAGTCTTCGTAATGATTCTTGACTAATAAGAAATGATTCTATATGATTATCTGTGTATGCCAAAAAGCTTCATGTTTTATGTTATGATTATTGTGATTACATTTCACTACCATGATTTATCCCATGTTATGAAATTTTGATCTCTTTTGCAGGGTAAGATTTCCAAAATGTTATGTTCTTATGAATATTATGTGATTGATATTTCTTTTGTTTACCCTTACATAGCATTTGAGCTCACCATTTGTATGTTTTCTTTCCCCAGGTCAGGAAGAAGGTTATTAAGTAAGATATGCCAAAAAGGACTATAGATATGATGAAATAAATGGGAGACAGTGTAGACGCTTTATGAACCAGTTGTTTATGCTTCCCAGTTTCTAAAGACACTATACCAATACGGTCTTTTCATGGTTTTGTTATATGTTGTAATAAGTGTAATTGAATTTTGTAGTACTAATAATGTATGTAAAGTATGGGTCGTTATACATATCATATGTTTTTATAGAATCTTGGGAAAAATAATATTTTATTATTTAAGATATTCCAATGTTGGTTTATGATATCATATACATCATATTTTTTAAAATCATTTTGATAAACACTTTTAACTATGCAAAAAATACAATGATACTTATCTTCTGTTAAATAATATTTTAAAATTAGATTTTATTATTAACAATTTAAAAAACTTCATTTCTTATTTTGTATAACTCTTTTTTAGTTATGAATTTCTCATATCACATCGTATAAATGAGATAAATATACATACATTTTATGTTGAATTATAAAATCAGAATATTTTGCTTAGTTTTTTATAATGTAAAAACACCTTTCTCTATTATTTAACCCAAAATATATGATCTTTCAATCCTTATCTTATGTTTGAAAACATGTATATCAATAACACTAGTAATTTTTATATTTTGTATCAAATTTCCACCAATAATAAATAATTTATTTTGACAACACCAATACCATACATGGAACTTTTATAGAGATTCTAAAACATCTTTAGGTTTCTTAGTTAATAAATTATAATGGATCCTTTCATTTTCTTTTTTAAATATCAATTTTTATGACAATGATTAACTTTTTGGAAAATAAAATCTTCTTTCTTAAACCTTTTCATTATTCAACACAACTAATGAACCTAATCATCACATTTATATTTCTATAATCCCCAATACATTTAGAAAATAGGGTATACATTTTCCTAAACCCATTCACGTTATAAAAATATTTCCAATGATTAATCCAGTATTAATTCTTCAAACAAAAACCTTATGTCTCTCCAGGGCATTGGAATTATCAGTCACATTGAGTTTATAAGTGGATTATGAAAGTTCATTAAGTCATATTAAATTGAATGCCTTCGAAACATCTAATGGATTCCCCTATGACTATCATGAGAATATTAACATTTTTGTTGAACTAGTTAAACATTTAGTTAATCATAATGATATTTTCCAACGCATATAATATTATTTAATAGCTAAAAAATTTATTCTTAGGTTTCTATACCATTCTAAAATGTTTTTTTAACTAAGATAATCTCACTCAATGAATAACAACAATGTTACATCTGATTATGATAATATAATTTTATCTGTATCATAATGTCACGACCCGTCCTCGGGGCCCGTGTCGTGACTACCCCAAGCCCACCTTCCATAGGTCAGGATCTGCCGACTAGCACCAAGGCGTAAATCCCGGTAAAGGGGAAGGCATTGCCTTTGTAAAGTAAACAAGCACCTCAGAGTAAGAAAGTGGAAAAAGTAAACACTAAGTAAAAATAGAGTACAACTGCAAATGCGGAAAGTAAGTGGGCCATAATACAAACCCAAACTGAAAGTAAAGTACAACTCGAAAGGGAAAACATCAACTGAAAAGTAAAAGCCTCTACGCCGAGCTGTCCACTGGAAATCCCACCTGAAGGGTGGGTACATATAGCTCCACTACTCCTCGGGTCCCGTCGTCCGCTCCGAGTACGTCCCGCCCAGTGGTCCTCCTCCAGGTACCGTCCTGCTCTGCAAGCCTCAACCACTATCAATGATGTCCGTCGTCTGCAACCAACACAACGTAGTGCGGGCATATCCCGTGCAGGGGTGAGTATAAGCTACTCAGTAGGGACCCTGAGACCCCTGAAGGTCTCCCAAAATCAACAAAGGATAAACCAAAAAGGAAAGATACAATCACGAAGTAACAACTGACACTGCTTAAGTATATGCCCATACATATACCTAAGTCAACAATTCCAATACGCTCCAACCTCCGAGCCCAAGTACTACTCAGTCCACATAGGAAAGTATATGTATTCCACACAGGAAAGAAAAACCTAATCCACACAGGATAGCATAACACAATCCACACAGGAAAGCAAACAGGATTCAACTCACACAGGTATACATCATCGAAAAGGTGAAAGAGATGATCAGACATAGATACTGAATCATCTAAGCTGGGACCCACATAGGATACAAGACCAGCACTGAATCATCAAAGCTGGGACCCACATAGGATACAAGACCAGTACAACTAGGACCCACATAGGATACAAGACCAGCAGTCTTCATTGATTCATCTATACTGGGACCCACATAGGATACAAGACCAGTATTGAATCATCTAAGTTGGGACCCACATAGGATACAAGACCAGCACACCTAGGACCCACATAGGATACAAGACCAGCTGTCGTCATTGATTCATCTATACTGGGACCCACATAGGATACAAGACCAGTATTGAATCATCTAAGCTGGGACCCACATAGGATACAAGACCAGCACAGCTAGGACCCACATAGGATACAAGACCAGCTGTCTTTATTGATTCATCTATACTGGGACCCACATAGGATACAAGACCAGTATTGAATCATCTAAGATGGGACCCACATAGGATACAAGACCAGCACAGCTAGGACCCACATAGGATACAAGACCAGCTGTCTTCATTGTCACAGTCCACTGAGGATCTCTGCACAATCGTCGTCGTCGAAGTCGCAGCCAGCACTACGGTTCCCGCACACAGCAAGCTTGTTCAGGAGGGTCCGCTCCACGAGCCGAGAGGCTGATACATCAACTTTCACATAGTCCGAAGATGATGTATCCAAAAATTCTGTATCGTCAATAGGAACTCAATGCAACAGACGGCGCGTCAATCAGACGCCCGGTCTGAGAGTTATTGGCTTTTTCGTTCTAGGGGCCCGGTTGGTTTTTAAGGAAAAACCAACCCGACCATACTCCACCTGCGTCCAAACCTTAGGCGGAGTATTCCAAAAGATCCATCTCACTAAGAGGAACTCAACCAAGTCGACGGCACGTCAATCGGATGTCCGGAGTTCAAGATATGAGCGTTTTTGCTCCGAGGTCCCGGTTGGTTTCGTGTACGAAACAACCCGGCCGAACCCAAATTATTTCGAAACCTTGAGTGCAGTATACTGAAACGACCGTCTCGATCCAAGGATTGTGTTTCCGCTGACGTCACATCATTTGGAGGTCTGTAGCTCATGTTACGGGCAAAAGACCGAAAACGGTCTGAAATCGGGGGGGTTTGGGCACGGGCCGACCCAGCCCGACCCCCCCCCCCCCCCCCCCCTTGGTCGGACCGAACCGGGTCGCCCGACAAATGTCCGACCCGGCTGGGCCCGGCCTGGCCCGGCCCGGCTCGGTCCGGCTCGGTCCGATTCGGGCCGGCCCGACAGGCCGGCCGTGACTCGGCCAGCGTTGCCGACCCGAAACGCGGAGCGGGGTGCATGACTCCCCCGCCTGCCGCTAATTGAGGCCGGCGGCAGATCCGTCGGCCGCCAACCCTCTGGCGGCGCACCGCCGCCGCCGCCGCCTTCCGCGGACCACCAAACGCGCTCCGGTGGTCCGGTTCTCCTGCCGTCTTCACCTATGGTCCCCCCGGGACACGACCTTCACTGCGATGGAAATCAAACGCCATAGCGGCCTGCTTTGTCATCGCCCGTCAATCCGCACGTCAAAACGAATAGCGTCGTCTTTGTGGTTTTCCAGCGTGACCCGATGGCACCGCGCCCCTTCGCCGTGGCCCGACTCCGACCGCGGTTCTTTTGCGGTTTTTCGGTGCGACGCGACTGCGCCGCGGAATTGATTCAAAAATTAATTGATTGTGTGGCGTGACGACATCGCACATTCTTGCCTCACGATTCCGCGCTGTGCGACGGCACCGCGTCACTTCCATTCCATCCGCAACAACAAGAAATAAATAATAAGGGAGGGGGCGGCCGTGTTTGTGCGGTCCGGCCTCCTCCCGTTAATTGATATCAAGCGGTCCGAAAATACGCGGATAAAAGACGGAAGAGAAATCACGTAAAGAAAAACATAAATCCCCTACAACCTCATAGATATAAAGGATCATAACAATAATCCCAAACCGCAAATTAATCTTCACGGATCAACATAATATTTAGTTGATCCGCGTTCTTAGATTTAGAAGGGAGTAAACAAGGGTTCACCAACAATCAGAATTTAAATTCCCTACCTCGGTTCAGGAACGGTGCATGTCAACGATCCTCGGAAGACAAGCGTCGCGGAAATCGGGTGTCGCGGAAAATGAACGTCGTTTCCGTTAACGTCAACGTGCGTTCGAAGAGGAAATGTCGTTGGAAGAAGACATCGCATTCTTCGATGGAGATTTTCCTCGTTGAAGTACGGTTTTCATCGCGTTCTTCGTCGAGGTTGAAGAAGAAGAAGACTTCACGCTTCCCAAACCTCTCAAGGTGGAAAATATCTAACAATAATAAAATAAGACCAAGTCTTAATTTTATTCACAGAACTTAACCATTTGAATTCCAAGAGTTTGAAATTAAGTAACTCACCTTATTAATTATAACAAGTTGTCAAAAATTAATGAAAGTGAGTTAATGGGGAGTTAGGAAGGTGAGGGGTTAAGAGGAGTTAAGGGATTTGAAAAGGTGGGGGGTTCGTGTGGGCCCCACCCATTCAATTATCCACACATGGGAAGTTGGGTGGATGTGGGCCCCACCACCGACTTCCCATGGGAGAAATTAACCACCTAGAAAAGAAATAAAATTTATTCAACAATTTTATTTACTTTTTAATTAAACCCCATTAATTTAACTTCTTCATCCGCACAAACGCAACTACAGTAAAGGTTCCCTTAAGGAATTACCGTCGTTGCGAGTTCATCGGTGCCATCAGATTTTAATTCCGAGCACTGGTTCAAAAGATAGGAATTCATGCTCGTTAGTTCTCTGAACGTACCTGAGCCAAACTTTGGAAATTTATTCCGGGCACTCCGGGCCTCGGAATCAGGTGCCGTCAGAAACTGCGTTCTTGTAAAATTACAAAGAATATTAAGAAAAAAATTTCCTTGAAATTTCCGGGTCTTTACATTACTCCCACCACAGGGATTTACGTCCCCGTAAAGCTTCAACACAAACTAGGGATAAAAAGGCGGTAGAGCTAGGCGGTAAGCCACCTCACCAATCCTGCGGAGGACCTGGAAGGGTTTGATGATGCATGGATACAATTTGCCACCTTGGCCAAATCTCCGTAATCCACGTCGAGGTGAGACCGGTATGAAGATGTGGTCTCCATCCTCAAACTCTATTGGCCTCCTCCTCCTGTCAGCGAAAGACTTCAATCGGCTATGAGCTGTCTTCATCCGCTCCTGGATGACCTGGACCTTCTCTATCGTGGCCTGGACCACCTCTGGTCCCACAAAAGCTGCTATGATTTCTTCTTTGACGATTAAGTGAAATCCGGTCTCATCCCTTGGATGAACCACGTTCTTTGCCTAATACCGTCAATCCCGACATGGATGATACTAATCCATACCAAGGATGATGTCGTAAGGCCTCGACGCTACTACCAAAAGAACCAACCGTTACTCTCGCCTCCAAGGGTTGAGTCACACTGTCGGCATCAGTGTGTGGTAACTGGGTCTCCTCCAGTAGATGTCTCACAAGTGAGGGTCAAGTCAACAGTCAAAACTGGAACCTCTTAGTAACAACACAAAAGAGGACAGGAATGAAAACATCCCAAAGGTATGCGTCTTTTATTATTGCAGCTCATAATACAAAGATGCTACACAATAGCAACAAGGAACTATAAGTACAAAGGACGTATCCACTAGTTCCGCTCCTATCCATTTGATCCCAGAGCTCCATGATCGAAGGCCTCAGCTGCATGAAGCTGAGCTCTCACATGTCCACCAACTTCCTGTGGTCAGGGCGGACCTCCTGGTGGTGGTGGTGGCAACACCTCGAAGTGTCGTCCACCACCTGCTGCTCGGCCAGCTCCTCTGCCTCGTCCGCCTGCACCCTACGGACCACCGTGGCCGAACCTCTGTCTGGGAGGTCCCTCTACTACCTGCTGCTCATCTTTAAGACGAGTCAGGCAGTCTCGAGCCATGTGACCTTGGCTGGCGCATGTGTAGCAATGCCTGCCCCTCGTGTAGCTGGCTCTCCTTTGTGTGCCCCGCACAACCGAATCTTCATCTAGTGACTGACCATCTGATGGACTGGCCCACTTTGACCTCTACGTCACCTGTCTACTGCCAACTGCAGAAGACCCTGCTACGGGCCGTCCTACGGAGGGCCCTGTCACTGGAGCCTGCTCGGCGAGAAAACTCTCCACTGGAAGGGCTCTCTCCAACACCTCTACCTGCATTGGAATGTTGAGGGAGATCATCGAAGCCATGATCTCATGCCTGAGTCCCTGCTCTAAGGTCTGGGCCTGGAAGAATGGGTCTCGTACCATATCTGTGGAGTAGCGCGAGAGATCAGTAAATCTCACCGAGTACTCGACTACTGACAAGCTGCTCTGTCGCAGCTGAAGAAGCTCCTGAATGCGCACCGTACGGAGGGTGGCTGGGACGAACTCGGAGCATAAGATGCTCTCAAAGTCCGTCCAGAGAAGAGATGTCTCGTCGTGCACCTGGAGCATCAAGCTCCGCCATCTGCCTGCTGCCGCGTGGAGGAGGTTCGCTACGAGGATCACCATGAGGTCTGCTGGTGTCCTCACTAACCTGAAAACTCTCACCACTGCCTCCATACAGTCCTCGGCTTCCTGGGGTCCGTCTCCCCACAGAACCTGGGTGGTCGCTGGCGCTGGAACTCGTGCAGCCCGCTAAGGCGACGTGCATCGTCAGCGGTTGGGGCTGGTAGCATCGGTGGCTCGGCGGGTAAAGGTATCGTCGGTGCCTCTGCTGACAAGGAGCCTTGCACCGAGGCCTCATCGCTCGGTGGGCTGTCGTCACGCTAGACTCTCGGAACCCTAGCTGATTGCTGTCGTGGGGCCATCCTGAAAAAGAAAACAGGTGCGCCATGGTCAAATAGTATATCTGGTGAGCTGACACAAGTAATCACAATGAAAACTTGAAACACACACGCAATCAATGATTTCGTGCATTAAGTCGAAAATCAGAAGTCAGGGTCCTGGTGTACGGATACGTCGGTCGCCGCACCAACACTGGACTCTCTGGACTGATAACCACACCCAATATGCTAAACACTATTGCTTCACATAGAATAAAGATCAGAGTCCGTGGTAGAACCGAACTCCTCTGATACTAATTTTTCACGACCCATTCTCGGGGCCCGTGCCGTGACTACCCCAAGCCCGCCTTCCATAGGCCAGGGGCCGGCGACTAGCACCAAGGCGTAAATCCCGGTAAAAGGGAAGGAATTGCCTTTGTAAAGTAAACAAGCACCTTAGAGTAAGCAAGCGGAAAAAGTAAACACTAAGTGAAAACAGAGTACAACTGCAAGTGCGGAATGTAAGTGGGACAGAATACAAACCCAAACTGAAAGTAAAGTACAACTCGAAAGGGAAAACAGCAACTGAAAAGTAAAAGACGCTACGCCGAGCGTCCCACTGGAAATCCCACCTGAAGGGTGGGTACAGATAGCTCCATTGCTCCTCAGGTCCCGCCGTCCGCTCCGAGTACGTCCCGCCCAGTGGTCCTCCTCCAGGTACCGTCTTGCTCTGCAAGCCTCAACCACGATCAACGCTGTCTGTCATCTGCAACCAACACAACGTAGTGCGAGAATAGCCCGTGCAGGGGTGAGTATAAGCTATTCAGTAGGGACCCTGAGACCCCCGAAGGTCTCCCAAAATCCACAAAGGATAAACCAAAAAGGAAAGATACACTCACGAAGTGACAACCGACACTGCTTAGGTATATGCCCATACATATACCTAAGTCAACAATTCCAATACGCTCCAACCTCCGAGCCCAAGTACAACTCAGTCCACACAGGAAACTATACGTATTCAACACAGGAAAGAAAAACGTAATCCACACAGGATAGTACAACACAATCCACACAAAAAAGAAAACAGGATTCAGCTCACACAGGTATACATCATTGAAAAGGTGAAAGAGGTGATCAGACATAGATAATGAATCATCTAAGCTGGGACCCACATAGGATACAAGACCATCCGTCTTAATTGTTTCATCTATGTTGGGACCCACATAGGATACAAGACCAGCACAGAATCATCAAAGCTGAGACCCACATAGGATACAAGACCAGCACAGCTAGGACCCACATAGGATACAAGACCAGCTGTCTTCATTGATTCATCTATACTAGGACCCACATAGGATACAAGACCAGTATTGAATCATCTAAGCTGGGACCCACATAGGATACAAGACCAGCACAGCTAGGACCCACATAGGATACAAGACCAGATGTCTTCATTGATTCATCTATACTGGGACCCACATAGGATACAAGACCAATATTGAATCATCTAAGTTGGGACCCACATAGGATACAAGACCAGCAAAGCTAGGACCCACATAGGATACAAGACCAGTTGTCTTCATTGATTCATCTCTACTGGGACCCACATAGGATACAAGACCAGTATAGAATCATCTAAGCTGGGACCCACATAGGATACAAGACCAGCACAGCTAGGACCCGCATAGGATACAAGACCAGCTGTCTTCATCGTCGCAGTCCACTGAGGATCTCGGCACAATCGTAGTCGTCGAAGTCACAGCCAGCACTAGGGTTCTCGCACACAACAAGCTCGTTCGGGAGGGTCCGCTCCACGAGCCGAGAGGCTGATACATCAACTATCACATAGTCCGAAGTTGATGTATCCAATGATTCTGTATCGTCAACAGGAACTCAACGCAACAGACAGCGCGTCAATCGGACGCCCGGTATGAGAGTTATTGGCTTTTTCGTTCCAGGGGACCGGTTGGTTTTTAAGGCAAAACCAACCCGACCATACTCCACCTGCATTCAAACCTCAGGCGGATTATTCCAAAAGATCTGTCTCACTAAGAGGAACTCAACCATGTCGATGGCACGTCAATCAAACGTCCGGAGTTCAAGATATGAGCATTTTCGCTCCGAGGGCCCGGTTGGTTTCGTGTACGAACCAACCCGGCCGAACCCAAAGTATTCAGAAACCATGAGTGCAGTATACCAAAACGACCATCTCGATCCAAGGATCGCGTTTCCACTGACGGCACGTCATTCGGAGGTCCGTAGCTCAAGGTACGGGCAAAAGACCGAAAATGGTCCGAAATCGGGGGGTCTGGGCCCGGGCCGACCCAGCCCGACCCCCCTGGGTCGGACCGAACCGGGTCGACCCGACTCGGGTCTGACCCGGATGGGCCCAGCTCAGTCCGGCTCGGTCTGGTTTGGTCCGGCCCGACAGGCCGGCCGTGACTCGGCCAGCGTGGCCGAGCCGAAACGCGGAGCGGGGTGCGCGACTCCCCCGCACGTTGCTAATTGAGGCCGGCGGCGGATCCGCCGGCTGCCAAACCTCCAGCGGCGCCCCCCCTCTGCAGGTCGCTGGCGCCACCGCGCCGGCGTGGCGCGCCGCCGCCGCCTTCCGCGGACCACCGGACGCGCCCCGGTGGTCCATTTCTCCTGTCCTCTTCCCCTATGGTCCCCCCGGGACCCGACCTTCACTGCGAATGAATTCAAATGCCATAGCGGCCTGCTTCGTCATTGCCCGTCAATCCGCATGTCAAAATGAATAGCGTCGTCTTTGTGGTATTCCAGCATGACCCGATGGCGCCGCGCCCCTTCGCCGCGGCCCGACTCAGACCGCGGTTCTTTTACGGTTTTTCGGCGCAACGCGACGGCGCCGCGGAATTGATTCAAAAATTAATTGATTGCGTGGTGTGACGACATCGCTCATTCTTGCCTCACGATTCCGCACGGTGTGACGGCACCGCGTCACTTCCATTCCATCCGCAACAACAAGAAATAAATAATAAGGGAGGGGGTGACCGTGTTTGTGTGGTCCGGCCTCCTCCCGTTAATCGATATCAAGTGGTCCGAAAATACGCGGATAAAAGACGGAAGAGAAATCAGGTAAAGAAAAACATAAATCCCCTACAACCTCATAAATATAAAGGATCATAACAATAATCCCAACCCGCAAATTAATCTTCGCGGATCAACATAATATTTAGTTGATCCGCGTTCATAGATTTAGAAGGGAGTAAAAGAGGGTTCACCAACAATCACAATTTAAATTCCATACCTCGGTTCAGGAACGGTGCACGTCAACGAATCTCAGAAGACGAGCGTCGTGAAAATCGGGCGTCGCGGAAAACGAACGTCGTTTCCATTAACGTCGAGGTGCGTTCGAAGAGGAAATGTCGTTGGAAGAAGACGTCGCATTCTTCGGCGGAGATGTTCCTCGTTGAAATACGGTGTTCTTCGCGTTCTTCGCCGAGGTTGAAGAAGAATAAGACTTCACGCTTCCCAAACCTCTCAAGGTGGCAAAACTCTAACAATAATAAAATAAGACCAAGTCTTAATTTTATTCACACAACTTCACCATTTGAATTTCAAGAGTTTGAAATTAAGTAACTTGCCTTATTAATTATAACAAGTTGTCAAAAATTAATGAAAGTGAGTTAATGGGGAGTTAGGAAGGTGAGGGGTTAAGAGGAGTTAAGGGATTTGAAAAGGTGGGGGGTTCGTGTGGGCCCCGCCCTTTCAATTATCCACACATGGGATGTTTGGTGGATGTGGGCCCCACCACCAGCTTCCCATGGGAGAAATTAACCACCTTGAAAAGAAATAAAATTGATTCAACAATTTTGTTTACTTTTTAATTAAACCCCATTAATTTAACTTATTCATCCGCACAAACGCAACTACGGTAAAGGTTCCCTTAAGCGATTACCGGAGTTGCGAGTTCATCGGTGCCATCAGATTTCAATTCCGAGCACTGGTTCAAAAGATAGGAATTCCTGCTCGTTAGTTCACTGAACGTACCCGAGCCAAACTTCTGAAATTGATTCCGGGCACTCCGGGCCTCGGAATCAGGCGCAGTCAGAAACTGCGTTCTTGTAAAATTCCAAAGAAAATTAAAGAAAAATTTTCCTTGAAATTCCCTGGTAATTACACATAAGTTATTATCATATGAGTACGATGTTTTATATTCATTTAAAAAATATTTTTAATCAATATTTCCCTAAAAAAATGTTGTAACTTTTAAAATTACATCATATTAATTAGTTGGTCAAGAACTGTATTTTACTATATCAGGTGTCCAATTTAGAATTTCAATCCTCACATAGCTAGTTAGGTATTCCAATATTCCAATAATATCATATATGACCCTTGAATGGTCTATCAGATAACCCCTTACTTATAGTGACATAGTTCTTTTATATATATTATTACATTATCTTTAAGATAAACATCCTATACAAACCCAAATATTGTGAGTTATGGTTTATTTCGAATAATAAGATCATAATATATCAAAAAAAATATTTATTTTATTCTTTATAATTATCTCCTAAATATATTGTATCTTATAAAACTATATAGGATAACAAGAGAAATACATAATAAAAAAGGGTGATCTATAAACCTCAGTAACGGAGTAAACATGGTAATTAAGAATATAATATAATTAAAATGGAAAAACATGATATCAAAAAAGAAAAGGAACATGAATAATCATGTGGATACATAACATAAATAAAATGGAATCATAATATCATGGAAACATAGAAATGTGGAAGAAACATAAAAAATTGACATAATCATATGACAACACTAATGGTAAAGTAAACATCACATAGTTCACAAAGTCCCAACATGGAGTACGTTTACTCCCTCATAAATACCATCTCATGAGATAAAAATATTATTTAATTAATTGGAGGGAAATATAGGTGCACCCATAATCACTATTTTATCCTTTTGTCTTCTAAAAAATGAAATCAATCATAAGGTTCAAACATAAAAATTACCCATAGAAAGAAATGGGTTTCCTAATCTTTCCAAAAATCATAATCAAAGGAGATTTCGTAAAGATTAAAAATAGAGGAAGGAATTAAATATTTTGGGAATTAATATTTGAGTACATAAGTATTGGTATCAAAATATTCGGTTCATTTAGAAAAACATTGTGACAACCAGGTCTTGGTGATAGTACAGACACCCCGCCTTAACATGGTCGTCGGGTCCTAGCCTATAAAAATCCAAATATTGTGAGGTATAGTTTATTTTGAATAATAAGATCATAATATATCAAAAAATAAACAAAAAATATATATTTATTTTATTCTTTATAATTATCTCCTAAATCTATTATATCTTCTAAAACAATATAGGATAACCAGAGAAATGCAAAATATAAAGGGGTGATCTATAAACCTCAGTAATGTTATAAACATGGTAATTAAGTATATAAGATAATTCAGATAGAAAAACATGATATCATAAAAAATGAACATGAATAATCATATGGAGACATGACATAAATAAAATGGAATCATAATATCATGGAAACATATAAATGTGGAAGCAACATAAAAAAATGACATAATCATCTGCCAAGGCTAATGGTAAAGTAAGCATCACATAGTACACAAATTCCCAACATGGAGTTGGTTTACTCCCTAATCTCATAAATACCATCTCATGAGATAAAAACATTATTTAATGAATTGGAGTGAAATATAGGTGCACTGATAATCACTATTATATCCTATTGTCTTCAAAAAATGAAATCAATCATATGGTTCAAACAAAAAAATTTCCCACAGAAAGAAATGGGTTTCCTAATCTTTCTAAATATCATAATCAAAGGAGATTTCATAAAGATTAAAAATAGATGAAGGAATTAAATATTTTGGGCATTAATATTTGATTACATAACTGTCAGTATCAACATATTTGGTTCATTTGAAAAAAATTGCGACAACCAGGTCCTGGTGATAGCACAGACACCCCGCCTTAACATGGTCATCGGGTCCTATCCTACCAGGTACCACCAGTTGCCCCGCAGACATGTGGGGCCCACCCCAGGGTTCACCCACATGCCCGAACGGGTCATCTGACTAATGATTGTCTCCACATGCTAACAAATTTCCTTTCCAGTATGCTTTGTCCTCACTCACACACACCCTGTGAAATTTCCCAGAAGGTCACACATCCTGATCACTACTCCAGACCGAGCACACTTAACTGGGTAGTTCTAATCAGACAGGCTCCGGAAAAGGAAGGTGCAACTTGTTGACATTAGTCATATAATTTAATCATTTAACCCTTTATCATTTGAGGGTGTTACAATCACCCCCGCCCCCCAGATCATAACGTCCTCGTTGTGGGCCCGACATCTCAACTCAGGCAGTGCAACACACTTAAGGATGGGTAACCTTCCTTTGATACCAATTGTGACAACTGGGTCCCGGTGATAGCACAGAGAACCCGCCTTAACATGGTCGTTGGGTCCAGACCTACCAGGTACCACCAGTTACCCCGCAGGCACATGGGGCCCACCCCAGGGTTCACCCACACCCTGTGAAATTTCTCAGAAGGTCACACATCCTGGTCACTACATCAGACCAAGCACACTTAACTCGGTAGTTCTAATCAGGTAGGCTCCGGAAAAGGAAGGTTCACCTTGTTGACATTAGTCATATCATGTAATCACTTAACCCTTTATCATTTGGGGGTGTTACAATCACCCCACCCAGATCATAACGTCTTCTTTGTGGGCCCTACATCTCAACCCTGGTAGTGCAACGCACTTAAGGATGCGTAACCTTCCTTTGATACCAAATGTGACAACCGGGTCCCGGTGATAGCACAGACACCCTGCCTTAACATGGTCATTGGGTCCAGACCTACCAAGTACCACCAGTTGCCCCGCAGGCACATGGGGCCCACCCCAGGGTTCACCCACATGCCCGAACAGGAAATTTGACTAATGATTTTCCCCACAAGCCAACAAATGTCCTTTCTAGTGTGGTTTGTCCTCACTCACACACACCCTATGAAACTTCCCAGAAGGTCACCCATCATGATCACTACTCCAGGCTAAGCATGCTTAATTGTGGAGTTCTAATCAGATAGGCTCCCAAAAATGAGGGTGCATCTTGTTGACATGAGTCATATCATTTAGTCATTTAACCCTTTATCATTTGGGGGTGTTACAAACATCATGGGAAATTTTATAGAATTGAGTATAGAAATTATCTTTCAAAACGGTGTATTAAGAAATTGGTTAATGACTTTTGGAGAAAAAATAATTATGGGATTTTTTTTGAAAACCATAGGTAAATAAAAATTCATACTCCTAAATTATTCATTTATTTAATGAAATAATTTAACGTAGTAAATACTTTATATGATAATTATTTAAAAGGATTAAGGTATACAAAATATCCCCTAATCAAGTTTAATTTTCAATAATGCGTTCGAAAAATGAACATAAGACATGTATTAACCCATAAAAGGAATGGACAATGAGATAGGAATATATTTAAGAGACATTTAGATAGAATTTATTGGAATTATATGACATTAAATTGAGAGATAAAGTGATTTTGATAACCATTTCAATGAAATAATGTATAATTTTTTTGTTATGAGGGCGTTTGTTTCATGGTTCCAAGGTCAGATCAATTGTGGATAATTATTTATGTCCCTATAAAAAGTGATTGTAAGTAAAAAATTGAAATTTAATGGTATTCATTTCTTCAAGGAAAATGAAATGGTCCCAAATATCAATTTGGGTTCCTATATTTGGATGATTCAATTAGTAAAAATATAATGCAATACGGTTAGTTTATTTTGGTAGTTCTACCAACCTTCAAGAAATATTTTATATTTATTTAATATTATGAATATATATTGATCATATGATATTAAATAAGTTATAATATACTTATTATCATCTTATTTAACCAAAATATTATTTTTTGAGCTACCTTAAAGGTAGTGGGGAAAAAGAAACTATGATTTCCATGAAGGCGTTGAACCAACCATTTTGTAATCAATGTTTTCATTTTAGGAACGAAATATTGGTGGGTATAAGATGGGTATTTCACTATAATAATGAAATATTATTATATTTAGTATACATGAGTTACTATGTTTATATGGATGGGTATTATATGGGGTGGTATAAAAAGAAAAAAATAGAAATAGATTAGTTGATAATCAAACCACTTCCTATGGTTGTTTCCTCTAAGGCTACCCCTTAAGGCTCTTTGAAATTATCTTTGGTGACACCATCATCACTAGGAGGTTTGGTAAAATATTCATAATTTAATTGGGTATAAATTTTTCAAGCTCCAATGCCTATATGGTTTTAGGAGAAGGGGTAGTGAGGGTGGTATTAATAAATGGAAGAGAGGGGTGTTTTTTATAATTAGTTTTTTATGTTGTCTCAATAATACCAATAGTGATGAATATAGAGGTACTATAGTGTAAATGTTGTATGTGAGTTTTAAATAAGGGGTTATTACATTATCCATGACTCCTAAATTCATGTATTTAGCTTATAATCTTAAATACCATATTGTTTTATACTTCACAACTCACTAAAAAATAATTAGTATAGAAAAAATTTTAAAAAATTAACATTAATTTTTTTTGAAATTTAGATTCTAGATATAAAATATATTTTATGAAAAAATAATTGAATAAATTCTATTTTTATTTAAAATAGTCATTTATTTGAAAAATACCAATTTTATTATTATGATCAATTTTGTGGACCTTTGAAAAATTACTTAAGGTGTCATAAAATTAAATTATAATTATAATAAAATGTAATATTAATTTATAAACACATTTTTTGAAAATAAAATTGCTTTTAAATTATTATATTTTTAAAAAAAAATCTACTAAAACATATATGTTTTACAAAAAATACAAACACTTATTTTATAATTATTATTGAATTTATTTACCTGTACCATTATATAAAAAAACAATTATATCTTTTATTTAAAAGATTAAATATTATTTTACATTCCCATAGGTGATGTTATTATTCTAATGGTTAGGTTACTATTTCTAATGGTCATATTATTATTCTAACCTCCATATTACTATTCAAGGGGTTGATTTACTATTCCAATGATCATATTTGTAATTGTCATATGGGTTCTATATTTACTATAAGTAGATAATATTTCAATCATTATTAATTAAATTATATTATCTATCAAAGATATATATTTCATTTTCAAGATAAATATTTAATTACTAATATTTTGCTTCAATTCTACTGTGTTATTCATGAGTAAGATTATTGTAGTGGATCGACCATATATAAATTTTCCTATTATATTTATATTATTTTCTTTTATTTATTGTCCCATTATAGTACTTTATAATATTATTCCCATTTTTATTCTGTAAATGTAATATTTAAATTAATATAATAATTTTTTTGATTAATTCATGTGATGCATGTTATTTAAAAAATATAACACATTTATATAATCATAAGGGAAATCCCATTAATTAAAATTTGTGTCACTATATTTCCCAATCCACCATATGGATAAAAGAAACACTATTCATCTAGTATTAATCCTAATAGTTTCCAAATTCTATTTCAACCTAAATTAAACACTAAAAATTTGGTACCTGGCTCTTAAGTTCGACTCATTACTTTTTTACGTTACACAAGATAATACATGGGTACACTGCATTAGCAAAACCTACCCAATAAGATAATCAAGGTCTTGAAAAGTGTATATTTTGAAAGTAATCAGACACGTATTATTTTTCTAAAGTCTATTAAATCTCAAAATGTTACTCATTTTATTCCCTTTATATGTATACATGATTATAATGAATTATTTTGGAATCCATATTACTTTAACCAAATAAATATGATCAAATCATATTGATTTTTAACTCTTTACACAACTCACGATCTAGAAAAATATTTGATTGAAGAAAACTAAATAAATTATCAAACCTAGAATTTTACCTCTTAAATTCATCTGTGATAATTTAAAGAATAATTTTCATATGATATATAAAATCAATTATTTATTAAAAAATGTACCAATTATATCAATGAAAAAAATCTAGGTAGTCACATAAATAAATAGACAATTAATATATTAAAACATGATATAAAAATTTATGAATAACACCTAAATATAGTAAGGATAAAAAATTTATATTTTAGCCATAAAATATTGAAATTTCATAATTAATTAAATATAAACATGCTAAATACATTTCTAATATGAAATCCTTCATATTATACTTTATATTGAATTTTATTTAAATATATGATATCGAAAATAAACATTCTATATATTAAATATTCATATATATTATTTAAACATCTAAAATATCAAATATTTATTATTTAAACCATGTTCATATCAATTATATAAACTACGTTTGATATGGTTAAAATAATTTTCTCAAATAAGGCATTTTAATTTCCACATTTCAAACAAAATATTATAAATAATTCCTAATTCAAAATATAAACTAATTTTTTTATCCTGTTTTAAATTTATAAACACTTTATTAATTACCCATTTATTTTCTATATAAAAACTTTATATCAAAATTACAAGTCATGTTATATAATTTCAAATGGTATTTAATATTAACATTTAAGATTATTGATATTTATCAAATGAATGTATTTAAAAACATAATAATTAATTATAAATTTTTTTAAATTAATTATCTTATAAAAACATTAAAAATTAAATAAACATCCTAAAATACCTTTTTCTTTAATTTATAAACATTTTAAATTTTTTAAATTTCAATTAATCAATGAAAATTTTGAAAATTAAATCTTTGATGTATATCATAATTTGTGATATACTCTATATTATAATGTTTTTTCTCCATTTCCTATCATATTAAATATGAGATAATTATTTTACTGTGATATAACCTTCGACACCTATGAATCATATTTAATTATTTAATGGAAATATTTGTATTACACTGATTTTTCTATAAGGTGTGAAACCATTAAATTTCTTTTTTAAAAACTTTGTTTTAACCTAATGGAAAATCTAAATCTCTTGAAAAAGTGTTTGGGAGCATTTAGGGATTTTTTAGAGCCCAAAGCCCTAATTTTTGGGGAAAATAGATCAGGTGCATGGTGTGTGATAACTATGACCCATAACCTTGTAGGACTAAGAGGGTGTTTCTATACGTTTCAAAATATAGACCGCAGGACACATGGACATGTGAGAAGTTACAGACATGATTTAGAGGTGTATTAAATAGGTTACACATGGTTAGGCTAGTCATGTTCCTAACCATGGGAGGGGGTGTCCCCCTTGGACAGTGTTGGTGTACGGTTATTGCATGGTTTGTCCAACTACGTGGCCAAACCTTCCACCTTTTTAAGGTTGGGTGCAATTACATTTTTGACCCACCATGTTTATTAAATATCCTCTATTTTTTCTTCTTTCCACATACAAAAATCCCACAATAAGACCTCTCCCATGACTCCTTCCTATGAATTGAGATTTCTCCCTCATCTCGACTCTTAGCAGACATTTGATCACAAAATTTGTTAGCTAATAGTAAGTTCTTAAATACACTCCCTTATTTAATCAGCTTATCTCTCCAAATTCATCAATATATCTATTGAAGCTAATAGGCCCCATTTTGAGGGTGTTTATCTGGTTTTATGATTTCTTCTATTATATCCAAAATTAGAAGTTAATACTATATGAGGGTTCACCTAACAACATATGGTAGGTGGTCAATAACATTTTACTTGAATTCATGTTATTTAACAATTTTTCATTGATTTACTCCATGATGAACCTTTTTTATGTTTCTACTAAATTTACCAAATCCTTAAATTAATTATTGAACTTGAATTTAATGACATTGTAGCACTATTATTTGGTTGGAGGTTCTCTACATCAACCCAAACCACATCTATGGTTTGTTTTTCTATCTACCACTTAAACTCAAACCACCACTTAGGGTGTGTGATTACATCCCAACTATTATTGGAATCCTTATAAAGTAAAGGATATATTAATGGTCTGATTAAATATTAGAATAACATCAAATGTGAACACGGTGGTTAAATGAGGGGTTTAAATAACAACATTGAATAAGATGGATGATCTATAGGATGTTAACTTTATATATAGTTGGTTGGGATTGTGTATGGAAATCCACATTACCTCGTGATCGTTAATATTACATGATTGGTGTTGGATGTCATCATATTTAATCGACATTGATTGTTGATATGGAACCAACCTGATTACTGATATGGAACCAAGTAGTATCAATGTATGGAACCTATGACCACTATATATGTATATACATATATATTCTGTTATTATAATACCTGGACCATGGGCCTTAGGTTTCTAAACCATTTAGCTCTGCATAATTCCATGCTCACCATGGATGAGTTCCTTGTTCAGGAGGAGGAAACCTCGGTCATTCTCCTTATGACCAAGCCCGTGTAGGCTTGATGCTTTATAAATTTGTGACACATGCTAAATCTAGTAGATACCTATTTATTTAAATTTTATGTATTGACTCATATTTATAATCATTCTTTTAGTTATAACTTGTATTCTTGTACTTGTCTATATATGACATATATTTTTCTTCCCAACATATTATACCAACAGATGGTTATAGTTTTTATACACATGTTGGATTTTTTATGGACAACATTGGTGGTGTACTACTATGTATATCTCACACACTATTAGTAACAACATTCAGTACCTGAATAGACTACAAGGATATAAGTAGAGATAATGAAAAGTTCCCAGTTATGGATGACTGAATTATACATATTAGTGGATATTAGGAGCATAAAACTGAGCCTTGGCTCATGGTTCTTGGAGATATATTTTGTTCCTTTTGTTATTGGAATTACATGTATTGTATTGGATGTATTATTTCATGTATACATTATTTCTTGTATAACTCTATCTCATACTCATCCTTTTTTATATGTATCTTCCATTTTCTTGAATGATTATTACAGTTAGGATGATTTACCTTTATTGCTATGTTAGTTGTTATAATGATTTCACTATTTTTACATTTATTACACCACTATTAAAATGTTATTATGAGGGTATAGTCTCTCCATATAAACATCATAGACCCTCACTATTAGTCAGTATCCTCTAAAATATGGGGAGGTGTGATTATGGTCATGTGGCCAACCAGGTTCGGTTACATCTGAGTGAACTAGTTCTGGGGCGTTACAAAATGGTATCAATGAAAGTTTCCATTTTTGGATTACCATTTGTGTTATTATATATGAGACTAGTAATGTGTCAGAATTTTTTAATGAGCATTTTCATGTGAGTTCCTAACCTACATATAGGGAAAATCCAAATTAACTAGGATTTGAAATGATGTTTTGGATAAAACATGTTTCAGTGTAACAAATTTCAACTTTGGGTGATGCACTTGATGTGTGGTGTTATTATTATTATTGTCGATTCACTTTTTACCATTTACCTAGTATGTAAAAGAAGAAATGATCATGATTAATTAAATGACCTTTTGAAAATTAATATGTCATAAATATTCCATTCAAATTAGGTTGCATTTTTTGACTACATGAACATGTTGTAAATTTCTTGAGTGACATATTTGTTTACAAAATAATGTGTCTGAAGGAAAATATGATTAAATAGTTAGTTTTTAAATTTTATTAATTGACCTAAACAATGTTTCACCATATTAATTAATGATGGAAATTGATCTGACCAATTTTTATATTTTTTATTTATGTAACCAAGGATACTAAGACTAAAACGTTAGTTGATTTTGAATAATTGAATTCCAATGGTAATTTAATGGTTTAATGTACCTATATAAATTGGGAATGGTGATTCATCTAGATAAATAATCTTATATGACATGTTAGATTATGTTATTGGATTTAAAGGTCCAGACACCATTTCATGAACTGCCAAATATAATTTATAAAGAAAGTGCTTCTACAAATTAGGAATGATACTTCATATAACATGTCTATAGTATAATGAAATAATAGTAAAATCTTTATCCAAATATTATCATCACTAAATGGGATTCCAATTTCTTTTTAAATTGTATTTTCATATATATCTTAAATTTTACACTTCATATATCAGGACCCATAACATGAGGTAGTGAACCTAACCTAGACTGGTCCTTTAGTAGTGGGAGTAGGAAGTGTCTCCTAAGATTCTTCATGATCATTCTTATCACCTATACATAGATTTAGTAGCAGAAATATGGGATAAACTCTTGAAAAAGAAGGTTCGTACATGTCCTAGTCATTTATAAATGATATTTTTGTTATAGAATTTTATTTGAGGTATGTTATTTGTATTTGTAGAGATATTCCACCATGAAAGCCATAAGTAATGCACTAGATGAATGGGAAAATTCCTGCCCTAGAGGTGGGGGCCCAAACCCATTCATATTGCCTCCTATGGTGCCACCTAAAGCATTTACTATTATTCTTGATCAGGAAACTAATTATCAATATCTAGAGGGTTACATTTGGCTAGTATGGTCAATGCGAGATGATTTATGACCATTCTCTTGTATGGTGTAGTTTATATGAGAGTTTTACAAGCAGTGTCCACCTAACTTCTTAGGGAATGGTGGCCCATAGGCTATTTATTTAAGGCCCAATAGTGTTTATCTATCTTTAGGAATCTAGAGATGCCTATAGAAAGTAAGTTCTATCTCATTAAATAAATACTCCCTGGATCCACCAAACACAGGTGGGTTGTCTTGAACTAGGTAGATAAGCATCAGGAAATAAATTTGGAAGGATTTCCAATCTAGATTATAGGAATTCTTTTTCAGTAAAACTATGAGGGTTGATTAAGCTACAATGTTCATACACCTAGAATTGGGAACTATGTTAATTATGGATTATTCATCTCTCTTCACAAAGCATTAATACTTTTCACCAATCTATTCCAGTAATGATCCATTTAATATAAGACGTATTGAGAATGGGCACAGTCATCCTATTCGATATCATGTGAATGTATTTATTTGAATACAATGTCTAAGATAGTAAACCAAGCCCTAGTTACTAAATGTAACTAGAGGGAACCTAGAGTTAGGAATCGGATAGGTTGATCTTCTCAACATAGTGAGGTAGTATTTGGTGGGAGGAAGCATTACTTCAAGGCCTATCAAGAGGGTATCACTAGTCATAGTATATTTACCAGTAGTTTTTAGTCTATCACTATTGTGGAAAGTAGGGAAAAACGATTCCATAGGTGAGAGAACCCCAGTTGAGTGTTGAACCTATGGAAGAATGGGCAATCTATACCAGTTTTGCAAAACCTTCCCTCTTATTTCTAGTGAGATACGATCCTCGCCGACTCTTGGCCAGTTATATGTAGTACAATTGATACATGAGGATCAGAGTGCATTCCCATCTACGGTTCAAGGTGCTATTTTAGTAGCATCTACCACTATACCAAAATTTGTGTTTAGCGATGTTTTGGATAGGAGTGGTGTGAAACACTACTAAATCATTTCATGGCAGTATATGAAAATCATTGCAAAATGATGTGTCAGTAATCATTTAGTATTAGTTTTTCATAACCACTGCGAAACAATTTAGCGGTGGTTTTTTAAAATCAGTGGAATCATTTTGGGGCATCTTAAACCACTACTAAATCATTTCACAGTTGATTTTCAATTTATTTTATTTTTATTATTTTTTTATTTTATTTTTAAATTTTCATAATTAGTTTTTTTTAATATTTTAATAGTTTAATGTTTTAATATTTTAATATTTTAATATTTTAATATTTTAATATTTTAATATTTTAATATTTTAATATTTTAATATTTTAATATTTTAATATTTTAATATTTTATAATTCTCATAATTAATTTGTTAATTTATTTGTTTATTTTTTTATTATTTATTATTATATTTTATATTTTATTTATTTATTTATTTATTCTCTTAATTAAATTATTTGTAAAAAAATTATTTTTCTATTTTATTATTCACATAATTAATTAATTTTTATTATTTTATTATTTTATTATTATTATTTTATTATTACTATTATATTATTATAATTTTTAAAAAAATTTAATTCTCATAATTAATTTTATTATTATTATTTATTACTATTTTAAATAATTAATTTTTTATTGGTTTATTATTTTTGTTAATTTTTTGAATCCTTGTAATAAATTTATTTATTATTTATTATTTATTACCATGCACATACATGCATAATCTATATATAGAAATTCTACATTGGGTGAGATTTGAACCACTAACCTTTTTTTATTCTCCAAATATTTTTTCACTCTAGTAGGCTCTTCATGTGACCAATAAGTAGAATGTAATATACTAATATGTATATATTGATTAAGAAAATAAATGATACATAACATATAGATAAAAACTAAATAATTACTAATTATTAGTTAATCATTAATAATTAATAATTAATAAGTAATTATTAATCATTAATAATTAATATTTACTATTTACTAATAAATAAATAAAATATAAATACATAATATATAATATAGTAAAAAATGGAAAATAATAAATAATAAATACTGACTATTAAATAGTAAATAGTAAATAATAAATAATATATGATAAATAACAAATATATAATATATACTATGTCATATATAATATATAATATACCAAGAAGATCTTGGATCCAACTAAGGTCAATCCCAAAATTTATTAAATAAAATGCAAGAGAGTTCAGGTGTTATTAGAGGTTTTACATTTATGAGAATGAATAAGTCATCACATGTCTGCCTCTACCAATGGTACTTTATAATATGGGGCTCTCAAAGGCCACATGTTTATCATATCCATGACTACCCTATGTAAAAAAAGTGTTTACCACCTTATTGGATTCCCTGTAGACATGTGAAAAAATCAATATGTGGTGCTTTAAATAGTTCAAATACTGGATCTAATGAGGCAAGATATACCGGGGAACATCCCTAGTTATCATCTTTAATAACCTCACAGAAATTTTAAAGTCCAACACTATCCACAAGTAATTCAAGTTTTGCTATATAGTATACTTAATAGCATAGATCATCGCCCACAATTCAAATTCATAAGAAAATCCAACTCAAATAAAATGATATAATCATCCCTTGAAAACCCTTCGATGGGTGTGAAAAAGACCTCTAGAACCTTAGGGCGTGGGAATACCAACTACTTCTCCATCAACATTTTTCATTATCTACAAGTTAAGACAAGGAATCCAATGATCAAATTTGAGAACAAGCAGTTTTCTGGATCAACCCATTACACCTAGTGTTCTTACGATGTTTAGGTCCTCAATAGTGTTACTCATGACCCCAATTTTGACCATATAAGAAGAAAAAATGTACCTATGAATGATAGTATAAGTATTGTATAGTGAGGGTGGAAGGTTTTCAAAAATAATGGCATTTTGTGCCAGCCACATAGTGGAAACAAGTGATGTTTCTGCTACAAAAAATAAAGTATAGAACTACTCACTTATTCCATATGATTCGACTGACAACATGATTGTCTACATCTTCAAATAAGTGCAAATTTGCAGCATAAAGAGACTACCAATATACCTCCAAATTTTTGGTGAAAATTCACATTCAGAAAATGGTTCTGTGAATCTTTTGAACACCTTAAGAATAAATGACATGTTGAGAGAACATATTGTCCATCCCACCTTAATTGATCATGAATAGGAAACCAATTCTTCCATAATCTCCAAATAAGAATAAATGTGGATGGTTGAATTAAATTTTCCTTGAATTTTGAAAGTCGTGTTTGTAGTGGAGAGGGTTCATAACACTCAACTTGTAAAATTCTTTCATATTAAAGTTACCATTCATGTTGGGTCTCCATTCCAAAGTATCCACATCCCAAAAAGAGTAATTTTGAATCTCCATCTATATTATAAGAGGAAAAATATACTTATGACTATTGACACCCATTAGAAGATTAAAAATATACATATTAACTCTGTCTATAGGAATAGTGATGGTTATATTGATTAGGGTTCTAATCCATAAGGTAGTCAAAAAATTGAGACCGGAATATTTAATCATCACCCAGACTATATTCTGAATAATTTGATTGAAGGACTACCTAATATATATCGAAGCAGACACATCAAGGTGATAGGCGTACCCATTCAGCAATTTTATTTTGAACCTTGTTTAAAGGAATTCACAAATCCAATCACTAGAACTCTGTATATTCCATGTAAAATTCCAAATAATTCCATCATTGAAAATCCTAAAATATTTAATTCAAAGTCATCCCATTTCAACAGGATTGATGAAATCTTTTTAAGGAAAAAATTATTGACTTATTTTAATACATCGATCTGTTCCATATGGAATTTATTTTCAAACCTTTCAATTCATTGATAAGACTTTCTAGACACCTGTAAATTGACAAGTAGTAAACATATTTAGAAGTAAACACCATGTTGACTAGGAAAAACCTTCTAGCTTTAGATAATGATTTTCCCTTCCAAATAAAAAGTTGATTGATAGTTCTAGAGAAAATATTTCATGGCCCAACCTAATCTATGGATCAATATGCAACTACCCCAAGCCTACCTCTATGGTCTAGGGGTGGCGATAAGCGTCCAAGTCAAAACCAAATGAGGGGGGCCTTTTCCAATGAACCTGTATAAATTCACATGTCCATCTCAATGAAAATGTCCCAAGTGTAATTAAAAGAAGGATGAAACTGCTATAAATATACCTAATATGCATGGATCACTAAACAGAATGATGTACGGTTGTTTATACTAAAAATAAAAACGTAAAAAATACATTCCCATACTGGAAATATGTCCCAAACTGAAAAAACTAGAAAATAGTAAATAGATGAATGATCCCAACTTCTATATCCCAAGCTATGACCATCATGCAGGGTCCAAGAACCCTTTATACAGAATCTCTTATGAAGTCATGATTGACGTATTCACTGTTTTCAAAATACATGACTTGTGTTGGGAAAAGACCACGAAGGGGTGAGTATATAAAAACTTGTATAACACCCCAAAATTTTTAAGGGGTATTAAGATACACACCGTGCGTCTTTACCTCTCCTTGAAGGATTGTAACTATTAGAAAACAGTGCAAAATGATGTAGGAAATATATATATACTTAGTCCAAGACTCTCAAATGAGAGAGTGGGGGATCTCCATCTCATTCTCTCAGCCTAATAAGATGAGTAACTAATATTTCCAAATGGATTCTATCAACGATGCCTAGAATCTCACACATCTTCCCTGAACACATTAGTCTAAGGGATGAAATCACCACACCATGATACTATCTAATTTATGTGCAAATATCTCTCCTATAGGGTTTTAGGTCACATCAAAAGTATGTGTCTCGGTGGGAAAAGTGTATCTCTTTCTCGTGAATCTAAAGGTTTATAAAACCAATCCTTTTCATTATTCCTCACAATAGAGGGGTCTCCATTTTTAGGAAAGGATCTCTTGCATGGGTACGAATGGAGATTCCTACTTGGGTAGTTACCAAGAAATGCTATTTTCCAATCCTACTGGACGTTACTGCTCAGGAGGGTCACCAAGGAATTCCAATGCTCAATCCTACTGTAGGGTATGATCTGTGAATCATTAGAGAAACACCACTTTGTAGCCTGGTTAGAGGGTTACGCTTGGAAGCTATCATCGGGGAATGTCACTGCCTAGCCCAACTACTGCGTAATCCCAAAACATCTAGGAACTACACTACCTATTACTACTATATGGTAACTAGGAACGATCATTGGGGAACACCATTTCCCTGACCTATTGGTGGGTAATCCCAGAACATCCATCGGGGAAATTCCACTACCCAGCCCAACTAGAGGGTAAGCTCAGTACAGATCTAGTGATTTTGTATCATCACTTCCTTCATCATGTGTCATCTAAATGCATACCAAACCTATAACATTTCACATCCAGTCTCTATGTCCAATTCCAATGGTACCATCATGTTCTACATGGGAAAAACTTATTAAATTCATCTCAAGAGACAAAATCCGAGTTGAAATGAAATTAATGTGGAGGTTTGAAGATCGGTTGAAAGATATTAAGTAAAACACTAAGTGTAAAGGGACCCACATGATGTGTGGTCCCTCTTCACTTCCTGTCTAGGTCTATAGTTGGTGCACTGGTTACATCCCAAGAATTAGAAAATGTGGTATAAGGGGACTACACACCCTATCATGTGGCTCTGTCTGTGTACTCGGACCCCGTGTCTGTGTACTTTGTACATGACAAGTCTCTATCCATGTAGTATTTCACAAGGATCATAAACATGAGAGTGAATTAAATGGAATGCCAGTTAAGTGCATGTTTTTCAATCCTTATTTGTTCTTAAACCTGAGATTCGCTGCTAGAAATGGGATACATATCGTGTGTTCTTCATCTTACATAGCATGTAGTAGGTATTTTTCCAAAATCCCCAAATTTCTATAAATATTTATATGTGATTCGATTATGGTCAATCAGCCTTGGATATATCCTAGAAGCTATCCAAAACTACCAAATCTAGTAGTAGAGTGTGGATCCCCATCATTTCTCTCTGTGAATCAGTTTCATTCATCGAGAAGGGTTTGTTCATGTATTATGCATGACATCGATCATTAAAAACTGGGTAATCTAGCTCCAAATCATCATATTTAGAATTATTTCATCATAATAATTCCATATCTATTCTTTTATCATGATATTGGAATTGTTTCTTTGATTCTCTAAAAATTCGAGCACCCGGTAGAGTTCATGTCACCTGAAAACTATCGAACTAGGAATTTTCGGGTTCTATCAGTGAAGAACATGAAGAAAAAGGGATAAAAGGCACAAAGAAAAACGTTTTTGATGATTTTTGGAAAATAGTTCCTAGATAAAAATCAATAATTTTCTCTAGGGTTATAAAAAATTGATTAAGAAAAGTACAGGATCCAATTTAAGCTCTTTGGGATAAACAAAGGGTGTAGGGAAGGGCAAAGATCAATGGATAATTAAAAATCTACTCAAACATTTAATATAATGCATAAAAATCATCAAAGACGAGTCCTAAATATTAAATGGATTTATCTATTGTGAAGAAAATTTTTTACAATGAAGTAGTAGGATCTGTTTCATTCATTGTGTTTCGATCCACCTTGGATCAAGGGTTTATCATTTGTTTCCAATGTAGGAGGAAGAGATATCACTCATCGTCGAATGGTGGAATATGATCCCACCTTGAAAAAATACCTCTATAGATAAATTTATAACCAAAAATCATGTTAGAATAAATTTTGTGGTTAATTAATTAATCAATTAACGAATCATTCCACATAAACGTGCTGCTAAAGAGTGATGGGTTTGAACAACCCACGCTAAATATTTTTATGTTGCGTCTAGGGTAAATACCACATTCCAGACTCAAATGTGGTATTATATTTCTGATGTGATTAAACATTTTAGAATTATCCCATTCTCTTTAATTAAATTCACATGTTCAATATAATATATATTCCATATTTTTTTAATATTAATTTTGGAGACACCAGACCTCAGAATTGCATGTCATCTTAGCTCCTAGCTCTTGAAATACATATAGAAATATTTTGGTATCTTAAAAGATAAAAACAAGTTCTCTAAAACAATCTTTCATTTAATATTTTCTTCTTGAAAAGAAAAACTAGTGGAAAATCTTGACATAACGACCCCACAACTGGATCTCCCACTACTGGGAACTTTATTTTACATTTATGAGCTGAAAAAATTTGCAAACCAAAGGATTGGACCATCCATGTAGGGCACTCTCCTATCATTCCTCGATCACTACTAGGTTCCCTACAAATCTAGATCCTTCCTCAATATCTATCTCTCCACATTTAATGACGTTCATAGGTCTATGCACATATTTCCTCAATTTCAAAACATGTAATTCTTCGTCCACTGGCTCCAGCTTCGTGGGTAGGGTGAGGTGATAGCCACCCCTTCCAACCCTCTACATGATTCCATACATCCCATTAAACCTTAGGGATATCATTCCTCTCTGGACAAACCTTCTCATTCCTCATCGATGGAAGACCCCCCAGGAGATGTGGTCTCCCTCTTCAAACTCCATAGTCCTACGATAGTGATCTACATCGGGATTTTTTTTTTTCTATGGGTCATCTTCATCCATTAAGAGATTACCTTCACTTTCTCTATTGTCACCTGAACCAACTCTGGACCCACAAGATATGACTCTCCAATCTGTATCTAGTATAAAGGTGTCATGTATAGTCTTTCATACAGGGCCTCAAAAGGTATCATTCCTTTGGTATTGTGATAGTTATTTTTGTACATAACCTCTACCAAAGTAAGGTGATCCTCCCATATTCGGTTCAAGTCTAACACACAATCCCTCAACATATCCTCCCACACCTGGATAGTGCACTTGGTCTTCCCTTCTGTCTTGGGGTAAAAGGAAGTACTCATCTACACATGGTTCCCAGACACCCACTGTAGGCCTCTCTCTAAATTTGACATAAATCAGGCATCGTGATCAGAGACAATCATTTAGGGTACCCCATGAAAGAGTAAAATCTCTGGTATGTACACATCCCCTAAACTCTCCACCAAACTCTACTCCCTCATATAGAGAAAGTGTATCGACATCATGATCCAGTCTACTATCACATATAGGGAATAATGCATCTCCACTATTTTTAGAATAACTATGATGAATTCCATGGAAATTTCATCCTACTTCCACTCTGGGATCTCAAGTGGTTGCAAAAAACCCATCAGAACAGGGTCCTCTTCTTCCACCTACTGATATGTGAGGCACCTTGACATGAAATCAACAACGCTTAATCACATGTCGGACTACAAAAACTAATAATAAAGATCTATGTATATATTATTTACACTAGTATGTCAAAAAAAGGGAGAGGTGTTGAACTATCGCATCACCTCTGCCTGCATCATGACTGTAACCACTGTTCACCCCTAGAACAAGATATTGTGATTACCTCCTTCAGAATACTCATCTAGTGCATCACTTTTGGATATCTAATAATAAGATACCATACAGTCAATTTCTCCTAGTAGACACTCATTCAAATGATATAGGAATGATGGAGTCAAAACCGTCGACTGAATAAAAATTGAATACTCCCGGTCCACCAGGGTCATTCGTAAGGAACCTAAATGCTCTGAAACTTCCTACACTAAGTAATACTAGGACTTATTGTTAAGGTAATATTATACCATTTTCCCTTTCCTAGATTATATATGATCTCAAGACATATTCTTAGAGTAACTCTGACCAACATCGCATTTTCAAGTTCACGTCTCTCTGAGTGAAGTTGTACATGAGTATCTAGTAGTATGTTTAAAACAAAAAGCACTCTCTCAAAAGGTAGTTCCCCTACGTCATCAAGGTGAATACTACCACTTCTATCTATAGGTGATGATTCGTGTAGTTCATCACATGGGATCTCAACTGATTGACCCATATGGGATGAATTCTTTTTATTGCATCAACAGGAAACTAATCCCAAATTCTAATGCATCACAATACACTATGAACTCAATGCCTTTCTCTAGTAGCCACAACACCGGAGTGCTCTTCATCCTTTTCCTCAACTCCATGAAGGTATTTTTGAAATGGTCAGAATGGGTAAATTACAGTCACTTACATGTTTGGTTGGTCAAATGGGCCAGGATTCTGGATAATTCTACCAAAAATATCTTATAGTACCCTTCCTGGCCAATAAAGTTTCACACTGATGACACATTCTTGGGTGGCTCCAAAGAAAGAACTACTTTGATCATGATTAGATCCATGAAAAACCCTTGTTCAGAAATGACCTACACTATAATCTAAACCTCTTGCATCCCAAACTGACACTTGGAGAGATATCCCTAAATTTGGTGCTCTCGAAGTAATTCAAGAACCATCCTCAAGTGACCTACATGCTCCTCCTATGTTTCAAAGTAGATGATTATGTAAACGATGAAGACAACAACAAACTTTTCAAAATATGAATGGAAGATCTAGTACATCAAATCCTTAAATACGGCATTGGATTTTTTCACACCAAATGGAATTAGTGAGAACTCGTAGTGTCCATAGTGACATCAAAAATCCAAATTTTGAATATGAGCCTCACAAACAAACAACTCATGGTAGCCAGACCAGTGATATATCTTGGAGAACCATCTCGCACCTCATAACTGATTAAAGAGGTCATAAATCCTTCACAAGGGGTACTTGTTATTTATAATTTCCCGGTTCAATCGATGATAATCTATGCAAATTCTGTAAGCTCTCATCTTCCTTTTTTATAAATAGAACTGGAGCTTTCTAGGGGACACAGTGGGTCTAACAAAACCATTATCATGAAGGTTCTCTTACTATAATTGTAGATCTTGAAGCTCGGTAGGTTTTATGCAATATTCCATAGAAGATAACTAGGAATTCCCATGTTTCAAATAAATGAAAACACCATCTCCCACCTTGGAGGTAGTCTCAGAACATCCTCATGGAAGAATTCAACTTAATTATCCCCAAATAAAGGAATCCATATACCTTAAGAATATGTTGTTCTAATTCTTACACTTTCCCACAAATGGGTGAAAGGTTGAAACCTCTCACTCGCAACATCAACTCGTCCCATCATAAGATGTCTCTCTCTATAAAAGGAGAATCTCATACCATCCTAATGAAGGCATGTAACTTGTTTACGGTGATAGTCGATCTAGGATTGAACCATAGAAATCAAATAAATTCCCAATACGATGTCATAAGGTTCCGTCGTGATGACAAAGATCTCCCACGTGAACTCCTCACTTCCAAGCAATAGCTCGCTCTACCGGTAGATGAAAGATACAGAAGAGTCCTTCTCTATAGGAACCTCAAGAGGAAGCTGATGTGCTAGTATCACAATTATGATCTCTATCTATCACACCAGGAGCTGAGAGATAAATTAATGAATGTTACCTGAATCTATTAACACTATGGAAATAGAATAATAATCATAGATCATACCTCGATTCATCCTGTGCATTGATGGATCATAGACATCCAAAGCTTTGAGCTATCTGTAGCCTCAACCTCTAGCTACTTAAGCCAAATTTGGGCCATATAGTGGTTGGGGTGGAAGGATCTCATACCATTTTCCCCACCTATAGCTCCTGTGACTCTCATACAGGCTCCACCTCCCAAGGGACCACCCTATCATGCTTGAGAGATCCCTGATCATGGTGATGTCTCTGTTATGGTGGTACATCTGCTATATACCTATGATTCACAACATATCTAGTTAGTAAGTCTCATTCCATGTGACATGTCCCATCACAATCATTGAATTTTCCCTCATCGGTCTTCCTTTGTTCTTTATGCTTCCCCTTTATTGTATGACCACGTATCTAACTCGGATCATGGAAGTGTCTCCTGTTCTGAGATTTAAAGTACCTTACTGCTATTGTAGATGTCTCATCCATTTCATTCACATATCCAATTCTAGCTATCTGGAATCCCTTGACACAAATATCTCAATCACAAGTTCCCACTTCAACACCCTGACATAGGTGGGGATACACAATGTAACTTTGATGCCTCAGATCCCTCTACAGAGTCCCTGCTCAAACTTTCATGCTCTAAAGTATTCATCTCTGGTCATCTTAAGAGAGTGTATTATAAGGTTTCAGAACACGTCCTCATTCTAAAAAAATATCATCCCTCTCTAGTGAATCTCTAAAAGCTCTTGAATTTGAACGGAGTGTAAGGAGTGGTAGTACTCCTCAAGAAATAGCTGCTAGAAGTTGACACAAGTGAGTGTTGACTCATCGTTCATCTATGTAATCAGGCTCCAACAACACCAAGTTGCTCCATGGAAAAGACTGGATGCCAAATCCAACATCTCATTTTTTGATGTCAAGATATGTCAGAAGATACAGACCAATGAATATATCCAATCCTCAATATCTTAGGGATTTGGATCACCGCGGAACCTCAGTAGTCTCAGATACTGGAAGTCGCAGAGTGTTCTCAGGCTACATACATCCTCATCCAGTTATTCTGGGATTATCTACTTCTTAGACATGTGGAGGTTCTGGTAGCTACCAACATAGAAGATGCGTATTGTGATATGGACCATGAACTAAGGCCTCATCTCTCATGGGTTTATCGTCATGAATAGAAGCTAGTATCGTGGATGGATTTCATCACAGAGGAAAACTAAAAGTTATCAAGGAGTATAGTGGTTAGATGTAACACCCCATGATTTCATAGTACGTTATCTCATTAAAGTAATTCGATAGCTTGTGTTACACGCAACACCAAGTTCGAGCACACCAAAACATACCAAAATAGCCATTCAAAAAGTGTTTATAAATAGTATTAATTGCATTTTGATTTTTATATATATATCCTATATAATTTTAACATTCATATATTGTGTTTCTTATACATAATATAAGGAAAAATTCAATTTTTCAGAAAAAAAGAATTATTTTTCAAAAAATGCAATTTTATCGCCTATTTAATGGAGAATATTTTTTAAAATAAATATTTTACACTTTTATATATTCAATTTAATGAAATTAAAATATTATTTATAATTGGGACATAAAAATATAGTTTGGATGTATTTTTGGTACTTTTCTGATAACTTTCATATTATGATGAATAGTGAAAAATGAAAATTTTAATTAAAAAATAAATTTTTTAATCGAAATAATTTATAGATTCAAATTATTCATTTGAATGGTTTGGAAGTATAATTAGATTATATTTTTATAATTTAATACAATTTATGTCATTATAAGTAATTTCACATTGAAATTTGACATAAACACATGTCAATCTTTTGATAGTTTTTTCTTTTAAAAAACCCACTTTTTGATTTTGAGAACGAGAATTAATTTTAAATTAATTAATGAAAATTATAAGTTTGTAATTAGGTAAAATATAATTCCTTTTTGAATTCAGACTATCAAAATTATCTTAGAGTGAATTTATAGTATTTTTTTGAAAACATTCAATTTTTGATGAATAGTGAAAAACACACCGTTATTGTTTAAAACCGATTTTTTATTTAAATAATTATGTCTTTTATCTAAATTTATTTTAAGTAAAAATAGATATATGATAAATATATAAGTTCATTTTAATTAATTTGAGTCATTTTATAATAAAATTAGATGTATAAATTGTTATTGAACTTTTTACCATCTTTTACCCACCTTCTCGGAGCATTTGCAAATTTGAATAAAACATAATTTTACCACTTTTGGGAGTTGAATTTTAAAATTCCAAGAGACATGGATTACATCATTAAGTTAAATGTTTTTCAATACGACGAAAATATTTTTTTGGTGAATAGTAACTTTTGACTTTTTTTTACCACGGTTAAAAGTAAATAGGGTATTTAAAGGTAAAAATGATATTATAATTACAGTAACATATGACCATATTCTATTGGTTAAGTTTAATTCGACCAAAAACAACCATAGGAATAAAATACGATCCTTTTGGTTCACTTCGATTAGATTAGGATATTTATTATTATTTTATTTAAAGAAGAGTTAAAAGTGTTAAATTCAAAGTTTAATAACTAAACCATTTTTAATATAGGGTGATACATAAGATAAATTGGAATATAAGTATTAATTAGAAATATAAAATGACATCCTACATCATGGTATTTTATTTATAATTTTTATACATTACATAATTAAATTTATTTATGACACAATGAAGATGCAGTAATTACTTTATTAATGGAAGAATCAAATAAATGGAATTATAAATATTAAAATAAATATAATTTCAATGTTTTTATAAAATACATGAATTTTCTAGGTGAATATGACATGTTAGGGTTGATTCAATTTATCTTGTTCAAAGTAATCAAGTTTCTATGACTTTCATAAAAACCAAATACTAAATAGTGCCAAAATTGACATTAATGGAATTTTAAAACAAATATTATATTATTATATTATATGATATTACTAAAAATATATATTTAGTCCAAAGAGATTAAATAATATTATATATATCATTAATAAACTACTTGAGGTTTTCTTGTATGTTTAGAGTAAGTTTATTTACCATATAGTGTAATAATACAAGAATCCATAGTAAAGGTTAAACTATTTAACTAAGAGTTAAATATAAAATATAAGGTTAAAATGGTAACCAAAACTTGTATAAAATTTATGGGTTGAGATTATTTCGACCCATAACCACATTAGGCTCTAAATAAATTCATTTTATGCCATTATAAACTGAATATGGTTGTATAATAAATTAATATTTTAATCTTTTCCTAAAGTGACCCTCCCCCCTCTTATAAAAGGGCACTTCCCATTATCTCAAAATCACTAATCCAAATCCATTTGTCTTGGCCAAATTCTGCCCAAATATCCTAACATATTCCCTCAAATAAACCTTTATTCCTTACTTTTATCAAAAAACTAACCTAAGGATCCCTTTTGATCAACTCAAAAGGAAAGATCCGAAGAAGATGTAATGATTTCATCACCCACATTGAAGTTATTTTCTTCTTCCACTTCCTCTTTATTATTTGTTTCCATAGCAAAATAATAAATCCAGTACCTACTACATACTGTGATGTTATTATAAATTTGGTACAACCATATTCTTTATTCTATCCATCCTATAAATGACAAAGTCACCATACGTGCGTACGTACGGCTTACCGTCTCCACATCGTGGTGTAGTTTGTTATTCAGACGCATAAATATTTGGATGGGTATAAAAATGAGGATAAATAATGTAAATAATAAATACAACATGTTAATGATTCTTTATATATGATATAACATCCAATTACATGCGATTTCACCATCAATATAATGATATTGTCGCTTATGCGTATATATAGATTACCCTCTTCACAAACGTGATTAGATTCATTCCCAATCGTAATAATTCAAGAATAGTTTTCATTTTATGATTAAACAAAATGTTTAAAAATATAATATCATTTTTTATATGAATAAAATACATCCTATCCATAACAAACATGTCTTACGTAACCAAGAAAATAAATGAAAACAGATCTGTTAACATCTGAAACAATGATACAACTTAAATATTATTAACAAAGAAATCTTAGAAGATCATATATGATATCATATTTATATATTTGGTTATTTTATAATTTAATAAAAATGATTTAACTATTATAAAGGAGTTTAATGTACCCTGGACCAAGGAAAAGTACAAGGTAAGGGTTAATTCTTCAATCTCATTATTATCTGAGATTGTTTATATGTATATATTTACTGGGACATATTTATCATCAATGTCCATGTTTCATAAAAATGTTTTCGAGATAAATTTTTTAAGGTTTTATGGAAAGGAATCTTTAACTAGATCATCATTTTAAATGTTTGGAAGATTTATTTTTCTAAATCTATTTAATTAATGTTCATGTTTTCAAAATGATTTTAAGGATTTATTCGTATGGAAATAATTATTTTAAAATGTTAATTACTTTCAGAGGATTCAAAATGGTATGGGACACTTTGATTCAGAAATCACTTTTAAATGACTTCTTTTACAAATTGTGATATTTCTAAATTGTTTCATGAAAAAAATGGTATTTCTCTCAATGAGTTTTACAGATCATTTTAAACAACGTCAACATAATTTACTAGATATTATTCTTGATTGAGGTTGATTTATTATAGATACAATATTCCATATTTTATTAAAGTTTATGTGATATGTTTGACTGTGGATGTTCTATTTTTATACAATTCATGGTTTATGGTTAAAGTATTGACATTTAATATGCTAGTTTTAATACGAATGTTTAGGTTATGTTTTAACTTTTTTATATGAGGAATGAATTGGACTTAGTAAGTGATGGGTGGAGCCCACTATAAATCATTGATGCATCGATAGGTCTCATGAGGCAAACTAGTGTCTTGGCACAAGGCCTTGACAAAATCTTATTTGTAGTCTTGCAACAAGGCCTTGACTATGTGGTTATGAAGTCTGTCATTACGCATTCCATCATTATGAAAGTGGATATTGATATTTATTGGGATTATTCGACCAATATAATATCCATGTTAATAAGTAAATGGAATTATTTGATTTATCTTTTCTATATTATGATGAAGTTTATGGTTAAAAGTCTTGTTTTTTAGTCTTATAAATTTCCTTAAATGTTATACTTATTTATGAAAGTTTCTATTATATTGTTATCCTTACTGAGCATCTAAGCTCACCCATTTCTCTGTTTTATTTTTCCTAGGATGTGAAGAATTATATTATGACTGAATTGTAGGGACCATCTAAGGGATATGAATTTGGTCAATGGAGACAATGTTGTTTTTGTTTTTCATTTTATAATGTAATTTAAAACTTATGAATGTATCTAGTACTTCCAAGGCTACTAAACAGATCAGTCTTCTGGAACATGATTCCTTGTAATATTCTAATGTTATGTAATAATGCACTCACTCTGGGTAACTAGGGTCGACGAGTTACTGTTTTTATCAGATAAAGTTTAGTACAAACCTTTGAAGCTAGATTTAGAAAAACTCTGATTAGAGAACACAACCATAAGATAGTCTTTGAGGATTATTATATAAGAACTTCCTTGAATTATGGTAATGTAGAGATTTTTTTATTTTACAAGAAATACATCCATATCTGGATTCAATCAGGTAGAGGCATCTCTGGAACAGATGTAACTTGGTGTGAAAACTTTGACAAGGAGTTTCATCCTTGATCGGGGGTATCCTAGTACACAAAAATGGGCCATGTTGCACTCATAGTTACGACACTCCTGGGGTATTTTCTTAGGACAATTCACATTTTCATTATAAGCCATTATGAAGGATTTAGGAGTAAATACTTCTTCAAAGAAAACGTTTTATGATTATAGATTATATGCATAATCTTTTCAACTTATGTTAGGTATTTTACAAGTTTGGAATTATATATTATGATTCATAAACTAACCTAGTGTATCCCATTGTTTAGAAATGGTGCCTAGTAGTAAGAATGAGAACTCCAGCAATATGCATCATCCAATGATTAAGAAGGATCATATCTTCCAGGGTATTAAGCCAAAATTTAGAAGGTAAATAGTCTCCCGCATACTCTCATCATATGAATAAATAGTATCATGTGTTAATAAGATAAGTAAATAATTCTCTGAGTCCTATGGATTTTAAGGGAAGGAAGAGAAGAAAAGAATGAAAGAGAGAAATATTGTTAAAGGGGAGAGGGGAAAGAAGGATTTTCTCAAATATGATAATTGTGGAAAGAATAACATTGGTAAATGCTTGAAGGGAATGGTAGTTTGTTATAAGTGTGGAGAAAAAGGACACCAAGTATGTAATTGCAAGGGTAATAAAAAGGTATCAAATATACAATGCTTCATTTTCAAGTAGTTGAGACACTATCTGAGTCAATGTCCAAATCATCATAGTATACCCCAAATGATGTTATTGGATAATAATCAAGTTATGATACTACCTAAGATGAATAGGTATGATTATATTTCTTATGTTTTTGTTAAAGTATTGTGTAATTTTAGTATTGTATTAATGATGTACATGTTATAAGAATTATAGAGTATATTTGGATTGTACTGCGATACTATGTCATTAAGGACTTGAGATTGTGTGGAACCAAGAAATGTGACTCAATAATAGGTTAAATTTTTTGGAAAATATATGGCTGAGGGAAACATAAACCATAATATAGTTCTGATACTGAGGTAGTGATTTTGGAATAATATATGTTTGATTTGGATAAATTATATTTGATATTCTTAACTACCTTGAAACTAATTAATGATTTGTATATTCCATCACTGTTGGAATTTACAACATTTTTGGATAAAAGGAATATATCCAATATTCTATAAAGAATAAGGGATCATGAATGTAATCAATAAGGTTTTATGGAAATTTAGGGTATTACAATGTTTTAAAAGAATACATGATGAAGTTATTCACTTGTTATTATGTGGAAAAAAGGATCATCATTGTGTTTTCCTTCCTTATAAATTTTGGACTGTGAGTTTGGAAAAAAGTATTTTTTATAAGTCCAAAGGATGGAATCGATTAAGTTTGAAATTGGATACTATTTTTAAGGTTAAATCATTTCTTGTGATTATTTTTAGATTTTCATAAAAAGGATAACCCGTAGGTCGGGCGACAACTCTTCCTATCCGGAGAGGTCGTGATACTTGAACCCACAACCTAAGGGCGACAAGGGTTAATCACCTACCACTGGCCTACGTGATGACATGTTTTTTATAATGTAGTTTTTTTTAAAATAGTCTGACAAATAAATTATAAATTCATTATTTTTGGAACCCTATATGATTAGGATAAATAGAATATTTTTTATTTCTATTATCTTTTGGAATGAAAGATGAGTTTGTGGTAGAAATTAGTTGATGGATGAAACTCAACTTTAGGGAAGGGATCTTAAAACCAAAAATATGTTAACGTAATAGAATATTTTTTGTTGAACCAATGATATTTTAAATTATCGTAGATTGATGCCATTGAGGTCCTAAATTTTACACATGTTTGTGATTGATGACCTTAATCAATCCCTTTAAATATTTACGTTTTCCCCCTAATTATGTGACTATAATTTCCACCAATGTTCTCTTAATCGATATCACAATTTGGTGGGGACTTTTTCATTTCACTTTCCCTCTTATTAAGTCTAAATTTTATTTACCCAATTTCCGATGTGGGTTTTCCAAAAAGGTATTTCTCTATTTTAAACCATTTATTTTCGAAAAAAAATTCAAATTGCGAGGATGTAGTTTATTAAAGGATTGGATATTGTAACACCTCAAGATTTCATAATACGTTATCTCATTAAAATAATTCAATTACTTACGCTACACACAACACCAAGTTCGAGCGCACCACAACTTACCAAACTAGCCATTCAAAAAGCAGTGATGAATAAAATTAACTTCACTTTGAATTATATATATATCCTATAAAATTTTAACAATCGTATTTTGTGTTTCTTAGATATAATATAAGGACAAATTCAATTTTTCAGATTAAAGAAGTATCTTTCAAAAAATGCAATTTTACCGCCTATTTAATAGAGAATCCTTTTTAAAAAAAATATTTGAAACTTTTATATATTAAATTTAATGAAATTAAATTCTTCTTTAGAATCAGGGCATAAAAATTTTGTTTGGACAAATTTTCAGTACTTTTCTGATAACTTTCATATTTTGATGAATAGTGAAAAATACTAAATTTTAATTAAAAACAACTTTTTTAATCTAAATTATTTATAGTGTTAAATTATGAATTTGAATAATTTTTACGTATAATTAGATTATATTTTTATCATTTAATACAACGTAGGTTATTATAATTAATTCCCCATTTAAATTTGACATAAACACATGTCAATCTTTTGATAGTTTTTACTTTTTAAAAACCCTATTTTTGGTTTTGACAACGGGAATTAATTTTAAATTAATTAATGAAACTTCTATGTTTTGGATTTGGAATATCAAAATTCTCTTAGGATAAATTATTGGTATTTTTATGAAAACATTCTATTTTTGATGAATAGTGAAAAACATTGTGTTATTGTTTAAAACCAACTTTTTATTTAAATAATTATTTATTTTATTTAAATTAATTTTAAGTCAAAATAGATATATAATACCTATATAAGTTCAAGGATGTTCATTGAAGTCATTTTATAATAAAATTAGATGTATAAATTTTTATTGAACTTTTTACCGTCTTTTACCCACCTTCTATGAGTGTTTGCAAATTTGCATAAAACATAATTTTACCGATTTTGTGAGTAGAATTTCAAAAATTTGAGAGACACTTTTGACATCAGAAAGTAAAATTTTTTCAATTAGATGATAATAATTTTTGGTGAATAGTAACTTTTGACTTTTATGTATCACGATTAAATGTAAATAGGGTAATTAAAGGTTAAAATGATATTATAATTAACACATGTCCTAATTCTATTGGATAAGTTTAATTAGACAAAAAACAACCATAGGTATAATATATGATCCTTTTGGTCCTCTTGGATTAGATTATGACATTTATTAATATTTTATTTAAAGAATAATTAAAAGAGTTAAATTCAATGTTTAATAACTAAACCATTTTTAATATAGGGTTATACATACTATAAATTTGACTATAAATATAAATTCAAAATATAAATATATTACCTACATCATGGTATTTTATTTATAGTTTTTATAAATTAAATAGTTAAATTTATTTATGCCACAATGATGATGAAATAATTACCCTATTAATGAAAGAATCAAATAAATGATATTATAAATATTAAAATAAATATAAATTCAAAGTTTTTATGACATTCACGAATTTTCTAGGTTAATATTAAATTTCGGGGTTAATTTTATGTATTATGTTTGAAGTAATCAAGTTGTGATGACTTTCGTAAAATCCAAATACTAAATAGTGTCAAAATTGACATAAATGAATTTGTAAAACAAATATTATATTATTAAATTATATAATATTCCAAAAATAAAAGGTTCAGGTAAAGGGATTAAATAATATTATATATTTCATTAATGAACCACTTTAGGTTCTCTTGTATTTTAGAGTAAGTTTATTGACCATATAGTGTACGAATACAAGAAGACACGGTAAAAGTTGGACTATTTAACTAAGAGTTAAATAAAAAAGATAAGGTTTAAATGGTAACATAAACTTGTATAAAACTTATTGGTTGAGATTATTTTGACCCATAACCACCTAAGTTTCGAAATAAATTCATTTGGAGCCATTATAAACTGAATATGATTGTATATTAAATTAATAGTTTAATCTTTTCCTAAAGTGACCCTCACCACTCTTATAAAAGGGAACATCCCTTTCTCTCAAAACCAAACCTCCAAAGTCATTTGGAATTGCCAAAATCTGCCCCAATATCCTCCCAACATCCGTCACATAATCCTAGGGTCCTTACTTAGATCAGATATCCAACCTAAGTAGCCCTTTCGATCAACTCAAAAGAAAACACCCGAAGAAGAGGTTATAATTTCACCACCCTCATTCAAGTTCTTTTCTTCTTCCACTTCATCGTTCTTTGTTGTTTCCATACCAAAATAATAAATCCATTACCTCCTAAATAATGTTATGTTACTATAATGATGGTACAACCATATTCATTATTCTATCCATCCTATAAATGAAAAATTCACCGTACGTGCGTACGTACGGATTCCCGTCTCCACATCGTGGTGTAGTTTGTTATTCAAACACATCAATATTTGGATCTGTAAAATAATGAGTATAAATAATTTAAATAAAAAATATAAAATGTTAATTATTATTTATATATGATATAAAATCAAATTACATGCAATTTCATCATCAATATAATTATATTTTCGCTCGTGCGTACGTACGGATTACCGTCTCCACAAACGTGCTGAGATTCATTCCCCGTCATAATTATTCAAGAATAATTTTATTTTTATGATTAAAAATTATGTTTAAAAACTTAATATCATTAAGGATATGAATAAAATACATCCTATCCATATAAACATGGCTTACGTATCCCAGCATATAAAGTAAAATATATCAGTTAACACCCAAAACGATGATACTACTTAAATACTATTAATAGAGCAATATTAGAAGATCATATATGAAAACATATTTATGTATGTGGTTGTTGTATAATTTAATAACAATTATTTAACTTGCATAAATAAGGTTAAGGTACCCTCGACCAAGGAAAATTACAAGGTAAAGGTTAATTCCTCAAACTCGTTATTATTTGAGATTGTTTGTATGTATGTATTTACTAGGACATATTTATCATCCATGTCCATGTCTCATAAAAATGTTTTCAAAAGGAATCTTTTAAGGTTTTATGGAAGGGAATCTTTAACTAGATCATCATTTTAAATGTTTTGAAGTTATATTTTTCTAAATCTATTTAATTAATGTCCATTTTTTTAAAATGATTTTTAGGATTTATTCATATGGACATAATTATTTTAAAATGTTAATTACATTCAAAAGTTTCGAAGTGGTATGGGACACTTTGATTCAGAAATCACTTTTTCATGACTTCCTTTATAAATTGTGAGATTTATAAATGGTTTCATTAAAAAATGGAATTTATCCCAAAGAGTTTTACTGATCATTCTCAACTAAGTAAACATCATTTACTGAATATTATTCTTGATTGAGGTTGATTTATTATAGATACAATATTTCATATTATATTGAAAGTTATGTGATATGTTTGACTGTGGATGTGCGATTTTTATACCATTCATGGTTTATGGTTAATGTATTGACATTTCATATTCTAGTTTTAATTAAAAAATTTATGTTATGTTTCAACCTTTTCATATGAGGAATACATTAGACTTAGTAAGTGACGGTTGGATCCCTCTATAGATCCCTAATGCATCAGTAGGTCTCATGAGATAAACTAGTGTCTTAGCACAATACCTTGACAAAATCTTATTTGAATTCTTGGCAGTAGCCTTTGACTATAAGGTTATTAATTCTGGCATTATGTATTCCATCATTGTCAAAGTGGCTATTCGTATTGCACGTGATTGTTTGACTAGTAGAATATCCATGTGAATAAGTAAATTGCATTATTTGATTTATCATTGCCAAATTATGATGATATTTATTTTTAAAAGGCATGTGTTTTAGTCTTATAAATTTCCTTAAATGTTTATGGTTATTTATGAAAACATTCTTGTATATTTTTATCCTTACTAAGCATTTAATCTCACCCCTTTCAATGTTTTATTTTTCCAAGAATGTTAAGAAGTATATTATGGAAGACCTTTAGGGATAGTCTAAGGGATATGAATGTGGTCAATTGATACAATGTTGTTGTTATTTTTCATTTTATAATGTAATGTAAAACTTATGAATGTATCTAGTACTTTCAAGGCTACTAAATTGATTGGTTTTCGGGACATGATTCCTTGTATCATGCCAGTGTTATGTAACAATGCACCGACTCTAGGTAATTGGGGTCGGGGAGTTACATCTGATGAGAATACACATATATATATCAACAATAATGGTAAACTGACTCAATAAAGATAATTGAATACATTCTCATATATGATGCATGTAAAACTGATCCCTATGACAAATGTCTCATCATATCGAGTCAACAAGTGGACATTCAAGGACATGGTGAATGGACAGGTTGGCCAACGCACCATTACTGGACTCCCTAGCTAGAAATCCGCACATGACAAACATTGACATTTTTTCCCTAAACCAACCAAAAAAACTTATTAGGGAAACTTTCAGACAACTTCTTAAGGGTCAACCCACCTCTGATAAAAATATGTCATGACCCGATCCAATCCATGGATCCAACCGGACCAGCCCAAAGCCTGCCTCCATAGGCCAGGGGTGGTGAAAATTTTCGAAGTCATAACTAACTCGGGGAACCCTTTTCCTATGAACTTGTACATGCGCACACAGCTAACTCAATGAAAAAGTGAAGAAGTAAATAGAATGATTTAAGGAAGTTTATATGAAAAAGAAAAATGGGAAAAATTCATGCCCAAACTATAAATATGTCCCTATATGACAAAATTGTAAAAGAGTAAATAGTTTAGAGAGAAAAACTCTTATATACCAAGCTACGACCACCAAATGCAGTCCAAGTCAACTGTATCCCAAATCTCCTCTGAAGTCACGATTAACCTGTCTATTTTCTGCAAAAGACATAAAACATGTTAGGAACATATATTATAGGGTTGAGAATAAACATACCCAGTATAAATCCCGAAAAAGGTTAATGGGGAGAAGTAAGAGATAAAAATGAATATAGAAGGTGTAGATAGAAAAAGGTACGGTAAGAGAGTATAGGTCAACCCAAAAAGGGAGTGAAAGTGAACTTATCCAAACATAAAAAGCACAATATGATGAGAATATGAACTTCTTGTTGAGTCTTTTCCACCCATTATAGAATACGGGACTCATAGAACCATGAGAATATGATCTTAAAAATCATGTGGCATACTTCGTGCATCTTCACCTCTCCTAGAATGAGAGTAACTATTCCCAAGGAATTTGTATTGAAGTAGGATATATATATATGTGTGTGTGTTTGTGTGTGTCTGTGTGTGTGTGTTCCTAATAAAAGAACCCCAAATGTGAGAGTAAGGGGATATCCATCTCATAGATCCTCCCAATAAGATGAGTAACCAATGTATCTAAAATTATTCCATCGATGATGACCATTATCTCAGGTGTTTTCCCTTAACACATAAGTCTAAGGGAATCAATCACTGCACAATGATATTATCTTCTTTGGATCTAATAGAATCACCCACATGGTTTTGGGTCACATCTCGGTGGGAAAATATCCCATCTTTCTCATGAGTACAAAGATTCATCAAGCCACACCTCATCCTTGTTCTTTATAGTCGATGGGTCACCAATTTTAGGAATGGATCTCGTACCATGGTATGAAAGGAGGGTCCTATACTATTTGTTTCTGAGGAACACCACTGCCCAGTCCTAATGGACGGTACCACTCGAGTAGGTCATTGGGGAATGACACTACCCAGTCTTACAATAGGCTAAGCCCAGTGATTCATAAGGGAAATGCCACTACCCGGCCCAACTAGAGGGTTATGCCTGGAAGATGTCATGAGGGAATGCCACTACCCATCCCAGCTAGAGGGTAATCCCAGAACATCAATGAACTCCACTTATAAATATTACTAGTGGATAACATAGAAAGATCATTGGGGAACACCACTACTAATTCTTAATAGAGGGTAAGCCTCAGAACTGTCATCAGGAAAATGTCACTACCCATCCCAGCTAGAGGGTAAAATTTGTATGATTCTAGTGATTATGTATGATCGCTTCTATCATCGAGTTATGTCACAGAATGTTCCAATCCTGGAACATTTCACATCGTTTCTTGAGAAACTCTTTCTAGGTCACCATCACATATTACAAGAAAAAACACTTGGTTAATGCACATTGTTGACCAAAATATGAGTTCAAATGAAGGAGATACATACATTTGAAGATTTCTCAAAATATTTCAAGTAGTACAAGGCGTGTGAGGGGACCCACATGACATAAGGTCCCTCTTCAATGATTTACGGTGTCTCTTTTAAGTACACAGGTCTCATCCCATGTATTAGAACATGTCGTTTAGGTGGACTACATGATGTGTTCTAACTATCCAGGATCGGGGTCATGTCCCATGGTTGTGTATGTGTACTCAGACCTCTTGTCTGCGTACTTTGTACATGGAGTGTCACTAGATGTGTATTCTATCACAGGGCTCACACACATGAGAAATAATTACACATAATGTCATGTAAGTAGCCATTTTTTCATCCTTATGGGTTCCCAAAGCCTAGTTCCACCACTAGAAATGGGACACACACCATGTATTCTTCATCCTACACGATGTGTAGTCGGGATTTTTCAAGAATCCCCAAATTTTTCCCAATCTTCATCCTTTCATTGAATCTATTCAAATCAACTTTCATCTCACCTAGAAATAATCTGAAACTCTCTAATCTGGCTAAAGAATTCAGATCTCCATCATTTCTCACCATGAATCATTTTTGTTCATCGGTATGGGTTTTTCCATGCATTATATATGCCGCTGATAATTCAACACTTGGTAATCTGTCTCAAAATCCTCAGATTTAGAATCCTTTCATCAGGAATATTTTTGATATATGCTCCCCTCATGATATCATCATAGTTTCATCAATTCTCCACAAATCTGAGAACCTGATCAAGGTCAAGTTTCCTGGTAACTAACAAACCGGGAACCATGGGGTTTCATCAGTGAAGAACATGAAGAACAAGGGATAAAAGGCACAAAAAACAAAGGATTATACAATTGTTGTCTAATTGTTCTTATTCAATGATAAAGAACGTTATCCAAGATTAAAACAAGTAATTAGTCAAGAGATATTATCCAATTTTAGTTCTTTTGGATAAACGATGGGTAAAGGGAGGGGCGCAGATCAATGATTGACTACCAGTCTACTCAAAATTTTAATTGAAGGCATAAAAATCACCAAAGAGGAGTTCTACCTATTGTTTGGATTTATCACTAGTGAATAATTATTTTTCTAATGAGGGAGGAGGATGTGTTGTGTTCATTGCACTTTGATCAGTCTTGAATCAGGGGATCAATGTTCATCGCCAATGGAGAAGGAAGACAGGGCTCTCCCCAGTGAATGGGGGAATATGAATAAATCTTGGCCAAATCCACCTAGCTATAAATTTCTAACAAAAAATGGTTAGAATAATTTTAATTGATTAATTAAATAATTAATTAGTCAATACTATTAAACATATGGCCAAAAAGTTGGCAGTCCGAACATCCTATGCTGACTATTTTTTGTCATTCCTAGGGTAGAAACCATGTTATGGATTTAACTATAGTCTCATATTTCTTATATGATTAACCATTTAAGAGTTATCCCATTTTCTTTAAATAAATGTTCACACAAAATAAAAAATATATTCCATATTTTTATAAAAGTAATTATGTGCACACCTGGACCAACAATCGCACACCATCTGAGTTCCTACCACTGTAAATACATATTGAAATATTTCAAATTATTACAAGGAAAAAATAGGTTATTTTTAAAAAAAAATCCAAAAATAATGACCCCTCACCTTGAAAAAAAATGGGGCACCAAGATAAATTAAATTAAGGGATCCTTTCCTCAATCCAATCCTTCTAGAGATAATTTTTTTCTTCCAAAAGTTACTCCATCGGCAAATACAATAAATGATTTATTCCAGCAGATAGCCTACCCGATCGCATCCTCATAATGTGTAAAGAGGTCTTTAATACCATAAATAGTAACTTGAGTAGCCTAAAAAATGGAGGATTTCAACTTCATATAAAATATTTTATGGAGAGAAGGAACCTCCCCCATATTTGATTCTATGGTATATATAAAACTGTGTAATATCATTAAGGCATATTCTCAAATAATCTTCAGAAATAGAGAACAAAAGAGAGGGTCTCCCTATCTAACTCCTCTTATGCATTGAACAAAATGTAATGTTCTGAAATTTCCATGTATCTTTTTTTGAAAATTACATGGGATTATTTCAAGACTATAATCTGAGATGGCATGTGATTATGAGTCCAAGGGTTTCCAGAATAAAATTTTCAACTTTATTATGTTTAATAAAAATAGTGTGTGCGTTCGGTTTTTGTATCTATTAAAATAGTGCTTGGATTAAAAATGTAAGGGCATTGTTGTGTTCAGATTAGTGAGTTCTGCTTAGGTAGAAACTAAACACAAATGGCATGAGTTGACTATGGAAAATATTTTTCATACATTTTAAAGAAGAATAAAAATAAACCTAAAAAATTATTTTATTTTCATTTTGACGTTTCTTGAAGATGTAGCGACAAGGAAGATGTTTTCTTTTCATTAAGAAAAAAATGTGGCGATGTTGCAACATTGAAAAACAATGACACTAAAACATGTTTTTTCATCTAATATCATGGAAGGGATACATTATCAAAATCACAATACCTAGAGCCTCTAGAAAAGAAATAAGGAAAACACATTGGGAAATCCTCTGGTCAAAGAATGGAGATTGGTGGAGGATGAATGATCAGATTCTGATCAGGCGTCGGTGGATTTTTGAACGATGAATGAATGACTCACGCTTCGAAATTTTTGATTCAATCCTCTAGGAATGGGTTCTTTTCTATATGATTTTTCATTCCCCATTCTTGTTTCCATTGAAAAATGTAGACCAACCTACGAACATGCTAATTCGTGGTTTGGTTATTTATATGAGATGGTTAAAATTTTGGGATTAATGTCGGAGTTAGATCTTTGTGAGTTTTAATCTGTTATTTATAATCTTTCTAACATGAATGAATTGGGGCCGACATGAATAAAGGTTTCGCTCCATTCTAAAGGTTTTTATTGGTGCCTTTCTTATCCACGTTCATGTGTTCTTCGCTAACAGACCCCAGTGGTCTCGTCGGGCTTTGCTGGGAGGTTCTGAATGCGACCAGACCACAAAAATAATGCAAAGATGGTTTGAAGCCCCTGGAAAATGACCTTGTGGCCCGAGGATCATAGTGAAATTTTCTGTTCAAAAAATATACCACCACATCAATGGAGATAGCCTGCTGAAGGAGTACCCTCTGGGACGACACTGGTAGTGGGGTGTGGCAGTGCGTCCAACTGGCAGTAGGCCTCTGACTCAACAGTCAATGACGTATGAGCTCACAGCGGTGCAGTAACGGGTAGTGATGGGGGATTCCTCCAGGGAGGTCCATGGAAGAGTGGACTGGAAATACGGCCTACTATGGCATCGGACCAGGTGGCACGTGGTCCCATGAATCATAAGAATTTGGTCCTAGTGGCTGATCTGGTGGCTGCATGACCAGAAGGGGACCTGGCAGTAGTCGCGTCATGGGTGGAGAAAACATGCCCACTCCAGTAGGCCAAGATGAAGAAACTGGGCCACTTAAGGTGGCCCATCGGGATGGGCCTAGCATAGACAGGTCGAGCCTGGTGGGTCAGGTCATACAGGACCCGGGTCAGGTTGGGTTGGGTCACCCCGACCAAGTCGGACTGGGCCCAGACACCATCGAAGTCTTTTTACTTAAATAAAAATTACTCTCACACTTTTTGTCTATATGATGATCCATTTTTTGGAATTTTAACCCTAGTGATGAGATGGTCCTTTTAAGATACTCTAAGTTAGTTTCCATGGAAGTTGGAGTATGTCCAATTGGCTCGATTAGTATGTTCTCACGGATGAGCATTCTAAGGAAGGACTATAGTGGCTATCTGCAACCAAGACTGAGTGTCTTACCTAGACTGTGTGTTGTACCTAGACTGTGTGTCTTTCCTAGACTACGTTTCCTACCTATATTGTGTGTCTTAACTAGACTGTGTGTCTTACCTAGATTGTGTGTCCTTCCTAGACTGTGTGTATTACCAAGATAGTGTGTATTTCTTAGAATGTGTGCCTTACCTAGAATGAGATTGAACTACCCTATCCCACTAGGGTGCAGGTCCTCTAGTATTTAATGGCACTCCATATGTCACTGACACTCTATGTGTTACAGACACTCTTTGGGTTGCAGACACTCTGTGTGTAACCTACACTCTATTTTTTACTACTTGAACGTACTTTCGATTCTTCTGACAATCATGTTTATGTACCATAGTCCAATACTGGGTGTGAACTACCTCTAGTGACTCTCTAGATTATACTTTTTAGAGACTACCCTTCGTGTACCTCTTTGGTAGTCTTTTGGGTGTATTTCGTAGTGATTACTTTTTAGTGTACTTAAGGTTATTCTTTTGTGGTATTCTTCATGTGATTCCTTTGTAGTATATTTCTTTTTTATACCTTTGTGGTTTGGGGTTCCTACAGAGTATTGTTTTTATCACCCCTCCATGGGATTCCCCCACACGTTTCATGTCTTGTGGAGAAAATCAGAAGATTTGATGGGGTCCTTGGTGGAGTGGAGATAGGGGTGCTTTAGGTTGACCCAAAGGACCTGGGACGCCTCAGTGATAATCAGAAAACTTAATATACCTTCCCTTTAGGTAGTTTGTTCTGCAAATGAGATCCAGGATCTTGAACGTTTCCCTTTTAGTTGGGTTGTTATTCAAGCCCCTTTTCTTTTAGTTTTTTACCTTACTATGAGTGGGTTTCCTTAGTGGTTTGCATCCATGTTTACTTAGTTTTTTTAGTTTCTTATTTTTTTAGAAGAGTTTATGTGTACAGGTACTGGGGAAAATTCCTCCCACTTGTAGGATATGTCACATTGCTGCTAGCTACCATCCCCTGGCCTATGAGAGGTAGTCTTTGGGGTAGTCACGGCATGGGTCCTGCAGAACGGATCATGACACGAAAGCCATGGGTTATCTATTGTTGAGAATGGAAAATCCTGTATAGTTGAGAATGGTGTTGAAAATTTTTATAAAACTTTCTGAGAACCCATACTTCTTAAGTACATAAAAAATGAAGCTCCACTTCAAAGTATCAAACAATTTAGAGTTGTCATGTTTGAGTGAAAAGTTACCCTATTTTTTTCTTCAACCATTTGACACTCTCAAAGGATGTGAATAACCATCTTTTAATGATTATATAAGGGAAAAATAAAAATTTATTTGGGGTGATATGGTCCTTCACAATTCCACCCAACCAATTCATAAAACATTTTTCATATAATCTTAGGAATAGTTGTCCCAATAGAAACAGGCCTGAAAGCCTTGATGTAAGTTGTACCTTATTTCTTTATAATCAATGAAATGAAATGTGAATTGATTCCACAAGGCATAAATGAATTAAATAAAAAGTCTCTCACTGCACTGACCATGTCATCTTGGAAAATATCCCAATAAAACAAAATTAAATTTTCGTTAAAACCATCTGGACTAATTGTGTTGTCCACATTTTAAGATAAGAGGGTAATTTATACTTCTTCCTTTGAAGGAACTAAGATGAGTTGTAGGTTGTGGTGACCCCCAGTTCATGGAGGAATATTTTAAATCATGTTGAGTGTGGTTTATATTCTATCATCAGCATACAACCCGTGAAAATATTCTACAGCTACCTTGGAGATTATATCCTTAGAAGTATGCATGCACCCATAAAATTTCATGGAATTCTTCCTTGTCCTTATTATCTTTTATTTATGAAACCTATAAAATAAATTCAAATTTTTAACCCCCTCATTTATCAATTTTACAATCAAATTATTAAGAAACAAACATTCCTTAGTAGTTAGGAAATCATCCAATCTGGAGTGAGCATTAATTTCCTATCTAGAAAGAGAAGTTTGATGTTGGGTCTTGATCTAGCATTGTACAATATTTTCTTCACCATCCTTGATCTGAATATCATGTTTAGTGAAGGATTATCTTCTCTATTACTATAATAATACTTTAGTATTCTTTAATTTCCTAGAATATACTTGGAGAGGGAGACAATAGTTTCAAATTTATAGGGCTCCAGAATGACCTCCCAACATCTAGGAGTGACTAGCCAGCCATGAATGAAATGAAATGGTACAGTAACTGACCTTGTAATCTAAGTTCACATCACCACAATAATGGGGTTATGATCTAAAATATGCTTAGTATGTGTGAAACTAAATACCCCATTTACCCCACTCTAGTCATTCGTTTGAATAAAACTTCGGTCAAGATTTCTTGATTGTCTCTTATTCAAGGTATAATTGTTCCATGTAAAATCAACTCCCACAAAGGGAACCTCTACAAGGTCGAATTGGTGAATACCAGATTAGAACTCAAGCGCCGGGATTCAATTAATCTTGGATCCTTTTTTTAATGTGTGTGCTCATATGTTTGTAGATAGAAGTAAACAAAGATTAGAAAATTCTAAAAAATGGTATTTTACATTTTTCTCATTGAAATATTGGAAACAAATCACTAGGGAGAGAGTTAGAGTGGCAGAAAACATCTTTGTTCACTCCCTTGTTTACGAGACCATCATTAAGGTAATTTTCTTTATTCCAGATGTGTGTGATAATGTAGTACATGGAAGACAGAAAATCCAGACAATTTACCCATCTGACTACCATCTTCCATGAGAGGTGAACCACTCCCATCCAGACAACAAGAAAAATAGTGGTAGAGTCACACTCAAACCAAATATTTCTCTAATTATGTTACCTTGCAATAGAGACATCTCGGATAAATCGAGTAACTTTCACTTAGAGAGCATTGGAATGGCCACAATGACCATGGAGAGCTTCCACCAACTTTCCATTCTGATCATGAAAAATGGATCCAAATCATGTAGGCCCCAGATTTATCCTAGATGTGCCATTAGTTTTACATTTCAGACAGACAGGAAAGGGAGGAGTCCAGAAAACCTCAAGAGTTCCATGAGGTTTGGGAAAGTTCCCTATAATATTCATCCATTTAAGGATAGTTAGGTCTCTAATTGTGTCACAGCAGTGTACAACATGCAGTGTTTTCGCATTTTTAAATTCCTCGATAATCTCATCAATAATGGCTCTATAATTGAAATCTCCCATTATAACTTGTTTATGATATATATTTTCATATATAACATCAAGATCCCTCCATAACTCCATTGATAATTCCAAAAAATTATTAAATTAATAATTAAATAATAATAAATTAATTATTAATGCATACACAATAACTGAATAATAAATAATAAATAATATATAAATGATAAATAACAATAATAATAATACATATATATTAAATAAATAGTAAATTAAAAATAATTAAATAAATAAAAAATAATAATAAATAATAATAATTAATTAAATATTAATAATTAAATAATTAATAATTAATAAATACTGAATAAATATATAATAAATTAATAATTAATAATTAATAATAAATAAATATTTAAAAGTTATTTAACAATAATTTAATAATGAAAATAAATCAACAATAATTAATTAATAAAATAATTAATAATTAATAACAACTAATTAAGTACTAAATAATAAATGGATATAAATATAAATAAACATGTATATGTGTAACAATATTTACATAAATATATATAAACACACTAAAATATATAAATGTATATTAATATAAATCTATTCATACAAAAAAGAAATTACAAATATCAATATATATATATATATTTAAACGTATTTGATATAAAAATATGTAAACATAAATATGTATAAATATTGAATAATGTATATAAAAATAAAAAAATTATTCATAAATTCATATAAACATATATATATATATATATAATTGATAATAAATTACCAAAAGTGGGTAGAACCTAATAATTGAAACACAATCAAATGAATAGACAATAAAATCATTGGAATAAAATCATAAATGACATAAAAAGAATATGAATAAACTCTTAAATAAAGATGAAATCCCATTTAATGTGTATGACATATATATATATATATATTTAAATATGTTATATATTAATATGTATTTACATATATTAGAATATAAATATAAATATAAAAAAAATATGTATTTGTTTATCAATACACATCCATATATATATATATAAACGATATTTATATATTTATATAAATATATTCATATAGTTTTACTATAAAATAAATATTATTCAAAATTTAATGATAATGATATATTCATATAAAATTACATTTATATATATGTATACACGCAATATTATTTACACACAAGTACATATTTATATCTTTTAAATTCACACACAAGTATTTAAATATATATGTATTTATGTACATATATCATAATATACACATAGATATAGATTTTTTTTATTAACACACACATGTTTATATATAAAAAATTACTTATATAGGTATATATATACATATTAATTCATTTTATAAGGTAAATAACATTGAAAATTCTTTATTTAAAATGAAATGAATAAAAATTATGTATTTCTATATAGTTTATATTTTTAAAAATACAGCTTCATGTAAATATGTTTTCATATAAGTGATTTATTATAAGTAACTATAATAAAATATACATATATTGGATTATAAAAAAATTATAAAAAATTATAAAAATTGAAAACCATATTATCAATATTAATGTAAAACCTTTGAATAAATCGAGTACCCACTGAAAAAAGGAAATAGGACCTCATTAAATGAGGCTGAAATTCCATCGAATGTTAAAAAATTAGGATACCCTATCAAAATGTCCCTCCAATTATCCGTACAATATAGTTCTGGGAAAGATGAAATACATTCTTCTTTTTAGTGTCATAGGATAAATTGAAAAATTGTATCTCAAGCCACATCATAGTTATTGACCCGCTATCTGTTCAATCATTATCAACCAAAATATTGATGCCTATAAATTTTTGAACAATATCGAGCCAATCTACATGCGTGGGTCCAATAATTGCATCCCCCTAGTTAGGAAGATTGAGAAAGACTATCGCATTCTCAAGGTTTATGGTTATCACTCCCCCGTGAAAGTGGATTGTGTGACTCTTGTCTCAACATTCCCAAGAGGACAGAAAAAAAGTGATGATCAACGAATATAAAATTGGATACTACAATGTTGTAGAATCCAGCATGCCACAGGTATGCTATAATAGCAGCTAGAGGCATCATGTGATGATGATGGTGTGCTTGACGCATGATGAACTTTCAAACCAAACAACCCTCTATCACAACAAGTGAAAAATGGGTATCCTGCTTATTAAGTAGTATAGTATCCTCCATCTATATGTAAAAAAATGAAATTAATTGTAAAATATAAATATAAAAGTATGGTTAGTAGAACTTTATGACTAGTAGAATATATGAAATGTCGTGTTTATTGCTATTTTTTATGATGTTTTTTACTAAAAGAAAAAAGGAATGTCTCCATGTTCCTCAAAGAAAATTTCTAATGTGTTTTCAGATATGTTTTCACCTTAGAAAGGGTGTTTTGTAAGATATTGTTTTATATATATATATATATATACATTTTTAATTCTCTTTCTAAAATCTTGTTAGAAAATGGTGTTTTTTGTAGTTTATGTATGATTACTTACATGATGGTATGTTTCAAGATTATTTGCTCACATGTACTTGTCACATTCTTTTTAAAGTGAATATGAAAGGATTATAGTTATTTGTTTATAAATGTATTTATTAATGTAAGAAAATTCTATAATATAAAGGATCTTATATTAATACTATATAGTTATCGATGTGAGAATATCACAATGGATACAATACATCATTGTCGTTGAGAGTGTGAACTTGATCCATTAATGTTAGGGAATCATTTCTGATTATGAAATTCTTGATGAAATATGTTTCAACTCAAACATTTCCTTTAATCTTGATGCAATTCCATCTCATTCATTATCCTGTTGGACTTTGGTATCCCTCATTGATGCAATATGATGTTTTGAGATACCAATATCATTTGGTCTTTAGGCATTGGTAAATATTTAAACTCCCCAACAAGTATCCATGGGGCGTCATAATAGTTTCTCATGTTGTCTATATGATACATTGGATCAACAAATGCTTCTTAGGGTATGTTTATAGAGGAACATGATGTGATGGTGTGTTCTCCTTTAATCTATAATTCCTATAAGTTTTCACATTTACATTTACATTCTTACAATAATACTACCATTAATCACTACTACTAATTGTGATGGGGTATGAACTCGCTTGAGCTTCATATCGAGATTCTTCTCGACGGAAAATGAAGAGTTAATAACTAAATACTTCTTCAATGATTTTATCTATCTCTCATTGAAATTTTTTTCCATACCTTTTATCTTTCCCAATCCCATCCAAGGATAGTATTTATTTCATCAAAAAAGTACATCACACAAAAATAAAATTCCCCCAGAATGATGGTAGTTATAGGTAACATCCAATGCCCCTTAAAGACATAATTGATGCACTCCACAATGCTTGTGATCATGTGTCCATACTATTACCCTATTATATTCCAATTTCTATTTTTTTTTGGAATATACATCATAAAATCATACAATTATTTATTATCCTCAACTATTTTTTTGAGAAAAAAACTTCATAATTAGTTGATCTAGCTCATATTCTACATAGAAGTGACCATATTCCACATAAATTGATTTTATCTTTACGTTGAAATAATTAAAAATAACAAATACATTGCATACCAAGCTTCTTAATTTTTGTATACATATGTTCATTATGGAATTTTTTTTCACATTACTAGAAATGTGTCTAATGAAGTACTAATGATTTTCATTTGGGAGGTCTCAATGTATTTACCCCATTTATTGTTTGATGTCGAACAAATATCAAATAGACACCATGATTTCTAGTGAAATGGTTTCTCATACATGCCAAAAACCAACTCCATGATTCATAGTTTTTGGTTTCAAAAATGTGAAATCAAAGAGGGAAGGTGAATAGTTTTCGTCTTGGGTTACTGAAATCAACAATACACCCTTGTATTTTCCATATTAAAATGCTTTATCAATCTGTCTGAACTATTTTCATAAATTAAATGAAATAAATATAGGGTAGGAATTACCATAAAAACCGATGAAATTATATATGAGATGGATCCATTCGGTTATCTTGATACAGATTTTTTTTGTATGGTGATAGAAGATTTCTTGGTCATTGTGTCTTGGTATCACTATAAATTACAGAAACACCCAATATGAGTCATCCCAATCACAATAGACCTTCACAATTGCCTTTTTTTCTTCATTCATGCCATATTATTAGAAATCATATAACCAAAAGTTTGGTGTATCCTTTATTACACAGAGGATAATGAAACATATTGGAAGTTTCTAATTGTCAAGATGATAATAGATGACACAAATTTTAAATCCAATGAGTTATGATCTTGTGTCAGGTTTGGATGATTGTAAGTATGATACACCTTAATGTTCGAAATTATCCAACATCCAAATGAAATTCTTGGAATAACCCTCAAGTGGAATATATAATCATCCCCATATTTAACACACTTTATAATATATTTTTAACATAGTGATCCCTGAAGTAAATATATATAGTGCCTCTCTATAGGAAATCTTTTTATCATGTTTCTCAATGCATTTTTAATTATAAAATACATTTCAACATATAATGTTTTTTCCAGCTCAATAAACTTATCAACTAAAACTCTAAGAAACTATGTTTCAGGTGTCATAACATTGCAATCAAATACTAGAAAACAGTTTATTTATTCTGACCAAATTGTGTAGAGTTTTTGACGATTTATTATTGGTCAAGGATATTGTATAACTACTACATTTATGGAATCTTTATCCCTAACCTCGGTAGATGCCTCCTCATTAACACCATTATATCTTCCATTTCCATTATTAAAAAATCCCCATTCAAAGTCATATTAACAAGTATATCTTTGAGATCATCTTGGTTGTTCTCTTATACATCATAGGGAGGAGCCTCTATTTCTGGGGACAAATATTATTCTACTACTATTTTAAATGTATGTCTTTGTAGAATTTAAAATTTTTTTTATATTGAAGAAACCACAATAAATACCTTTATCATGGTACAATATGATTGCTGGGACAATGAATTTTTTCTTGGACCCACATCTCAAGATCATCCAATAAAAAAACCTGATGTCATAATGTAACTGAGAATTGAAATTTTCGATAACTAATAGAATTAACCTCTTAATCAAGTCCAATATTTAAGAAACCAATTTTTTTCTTGAATTTTACTTAGGGTTCCACAATAAAATATCCTAACCATTTTTATTGGATGTGTACTACAATAAGGACCTTGTTTGGTTTGAATAACCACCTCATAGTAGAAGACATAGGAAAACATGACTCTCTATTTCAAAAAGTTTTTTGATCAAAATTTTGATAAAGTTAATAATATTGACAATGTGGGTTGACCATTTAATATTTATGATAATGAAATTTTAGAATGTATTTCCATATCCTAAAATACAATACTAATTATTCGTCATATAAAATTTTATTAGAAAATAAGTCACATAATTTTTTGGAAACCAAGGTAAAAGAGAACATAAAGCATCAAATAGATTTTTCTACCCACTTTAAAATGAAAATTATGATCATATAAAATGAAATGGAAAAGAAAAAACTTATTAAATAAGAGATAAATTTTTTACAATAGACAAGAAATACCTTTACATTTTTCAATAAAACATAGTTTGGATGTGATGAGACTGACTTTAAAATTGAGGTAAAATCCATCTTTTCTTCAAGGGTTTTATTAATGAAATATTTCAAAGGGATGTACATAACTTTTAAATTTTCAAAACCTTCCAAACGTCTAATGACACCATCACCATATGGGGAGGCATGTCAAAAAAATACGTAATGATTTTGAAAATTAAAATTTTAGGTACATAAATTTGGAATAGGTCATTAATCTACCACTAGAAAATAATATGGATTTTACTTCACTTCCGAAGTCAGACTCGTATCATCCAAAATTTGTTATCTTAAAAAAAATCAAGGTATTTATTATTATTTTTAAAAAAAATAATGTGTTTTTAATGAGTTTTTTCTTGTCAATTTCACTTTATATGATCAATATACTCATTTTATCATGGATAAATAAACTGATTTGATGTGTTCTATTCTTTTTACCCAGTTTTCTAAAAAAATTAAAATAATATTATTGATATTAATGGTTGACCATATAATATTTATGATTCGGAGATTTTATAACATCTTTTTATGTCCTAAAATATGATACTATTGTTTCATAGAACAATTTTTAATATTAACAAAGGTATTTCAATAGTTTATAAATAAAATATGAATAATCTAAAGGATATCCTTTGGGAGTGTCAAACTAGGTGTGTATCAAGACCTGTTATCATGAATTAGTTCCCGATCGATTATATCTCAATGTGGTTTTTTCACATATTTCCCTAAGGTACATATGTTCCATATCCACATCCACTTTTAGTATCAATATATGGATTGTATTGCATATATAACCCTATAATATTTATACAACCAAAATCTTATAGCATTTTCTTACATCCTAAAAGACGACACTAACATTCTGTTGTATATTTTTTAAAATTACTAAAGGTTTTTTAAATGGTTTATAAATAGAATGTGAATAATCTAAAACATATTCATCGATACTAATAAAATAGATGTCAAATAAAGGATAAATCCTTTAAACCATGGTATTAACAAATCAAGTGTTCAGTTAAGCCTCTTTGTTATCCATTTTTTTCATCTGTCATATTATGTTTATTCTATGTTAATCCAAAATTAATCATTGGTTAATCATTAGTTAATAATTTGTTAATCATTGATTAATAATTATATAATAATTGTGGAATCATTCTTTAATCGTTATATAATCTTTAGTTAATCAATATTTAATCACTCATTAATCATTCCTTAATCATTATATAAATATTCATTAATAATTACTTAGTCATTATTTTTTCATTCTTTAATAATTCCTTAATCATTACTCTGTACTACTTTAATCATTAATTAATCATTACTTAATCATTAGTTAGTCATTATATAATTATTAATTAATCCTTAGTTAATTGTTATATAATCATTGTTTAACCTTTCCTTAATCCTTCAATTATGATTCATTTATCTTTCTTTAATCATTATTTGATCATTAGTTAATCATTATTTAATATTTTCTTAATCATTATTTAATATTTTATTAATCCATACATAATCATTAGTTAATCATTTGTTTAAAATTCTTTAATCATTCATTAATCCTTAGTTAATTATTCCTTAATCTCTAGTGAATCATTAGTGAATCAATATTTAATCATTAGTTAGTCATTATTTAATATTTAGTTAATCGTTCTTTATTCATTATTTAATCATTCCTTAATCATTATTTATAATTAATTAATCAATAGTTAATCATTCTTTAATCATTCTGTAAAAATTCCATTATCATTCCTTAAAAATTATTTAATAATTAGTTAATCATTAGTTAATCATTCCTTAATCATTATTCAATCATTCCTTAATCATTACTTAATCATTACTTAATCATTACTTAATCATTTCTTAATCATTTTTATAATTATTATTTAATTATTAGTTAATATTTTCTAAATAATTAGTTAATCATTAGTTAAACATTTAATAATCATTCATTAATGATTCTTTAATCATTAGTTAGTCATTCATTAATCATTATTTATTCATTAGCTAATTATTATTTAAACATTACTTAACCCTTAATTAATTATTCCTTAATAGTTATATAATCATATGATATTCATTAGTTAAATATTATTAGCTAATTAATATATGTAATCATTATTTAATACTAAGTAATTCAGCAATTAATATATACTTAATCATAACTAATAATAACTATTATATCTAAACTATATACAATTAACTAAACTACTTCATAAATAAATTATTTAGAACTAACTAAAAACAAATCAATTAAATAAATAAATTAAATTAAATTAAATAATAAAAAAATTCCTTAATTGATGCTTCGCAAAAGACTAGAACTTATTTTAGGCCATCGAAACTACCATGCCCAAAGTAGCCTATTTTTAGAGAGAGAGGTTGTGGAATTTAGATAGAGCATGGAATTTTGAAGTGTGAAGGAGGGGGTTCCACTTTAAAGGGACTGAAGGGAATGAAAATCGGGGGTGCCTCCTTTTTCTTTTATGTTAGGTGAAAGGCGGTCGATCCTCAGTCGCCTTTCTTAGTATTTTCAGTGAATGGAAGCAGGCCCCTGGAAATCTTTTCTATGTCATTGATCTGGGACAATTAAAATAAAAGTTGGCACACTCACTGCCACCTTTCAATACATTAGGAGGGTGAAACACGCACTTTAAAATTTATGATACAAAATTTTCAATAAAATAGCTAGGTTTAATTAAAAAAAATTAGAAAAAACTAAATGAATAAAACTAATTCAATGAATAAAAAGAAACTATAAACCATAACTCCAAATATCACTACATAATGAAAAATAAAAACCATTTATAAACCAATTAAAAACATGTATCATGAACCATAAATGGTCAAGATTACTTTTTAAATGAAATTTTTCATGAACATAACTCAACACATCCAAAAGAATCTTCCCTTATAGGTTTATCCATGGAATAAACTAAATCACCTGGTGTCATTCCGAGACCCTAGTTTCACCCATTTTATACAAGTATATCTAAAGAAAAAGAAGGTGAAAGATATCATTGGACAATATAATTGAAAATAATATTTCATGAGGATTTAATACACCATTATCATGGTTATCACATCCTTATATAATCCTTAAGACACTACTAAGCCTTCCACAACATTTACATGAACGTTATGAAACATTCAAGTAAAGACTTCAGTTACACCACTAATAACCAGTGGTTGATTTGAATTAATCATATAAATTCATTCTAAAATATCCCATTCATCTAATAAAATGAATTATTATTGGTTAATTATATATTTAGTGAATGAAACTCAAATGTTAAATAGTAATGTTCAGTTACAGTGATCCATCATACGATATAATATAAATTGTATAATATGATTTATTATGCCTCACAATATAATATAATGTATAGTGTGGTTATATTAGAAAGAGTTACCTTATGACATCTCTATATCATAAGTAATGATGTACCCAAACACTATATAATATGAATTTATTTCATACCATATGATATCCCCATATAAACTCATATGATATAGACCATATACATCATATGTATATACTTTTAAGGAATATCCCCATCACCTTCTTCCCATTTTGTACTTAATTAAAAATATATTATTAAAAATAGTAATCATATCACTTTAACATCATATAATTATATTAAATATTTATTTTTGATATTATTATTTATTATAAACCATGATTTACTTCCACATAATTCACCATTCCTATTAATTCAACACTTACAAATCATTTAACAATTAATGTTAATATTCAACGTATTGATAAATTTATTAAATACATTATTTAATTATGACATTATATATATATAAATATTTTTATTCTTCATGTTCATTTCATTCAATAATTTCATTATGTTTTTATATATCTAGTAAATACAACACCCCAAGCTCACTAATCTATATATATTCCCACATAAAACGACAATGTTGAATCCAATTATATTACCACATTCATGTTTAATTAATTATTATGATACCATATGACACTCATCCTCATGTCAAAAACTACAATATCATAGGTCACAACTCCAGCTTCATTAATTATTTTACATGTCATAACTACTGTTATCAAACAACCACACCGGACCTCATCAAATACATATTACCACATAATCAAATAAAATGTTTTCATTATAAATCATATGTTATAAATAGAATTGATTAGATAATAATGAGAAATCATATAATAATAACTTCATAAACCAACATCCTTCATATGTTCCAATTTAAATCTTATTCTTTAATTTGTTCAATATCATTTCTCTACTCAAATAATTACTAAATAATGAAAGAGTAAAATTTAAAAAACAAGGTAAAGAATTATAATCACCCACTTAAAAATAAACATGATACGTTCAGGATACAAAATACTAACTATAATAGATCAACATCTCATGAACTCGCAAGTATCCTCTAATAAATTGATGATCCATCAACCATATAACAACCATATTACAAATCCATGCATCCATTACTTTCTTAATACCTCAATATATAAAAAAATAGAGAATAAATGAAGAATAAGAAAGGAAAGATCATGAAGATGTGATTCCATGAATTTAATAAATTAAATATTCACTATGGATTCCTAGAACAACATTGGAAAATACCTATAATCTCTTAGGGTTTCAGGGTTAATTAGAAAACTGAACTGAAGAATAATGGAAACTTAATTTGAAATTAAATATTTTTTTAGTCCCAATCATTAAATAGTTAATTAAAAAACATCATGGTCTTGGTTAATCAATGAGAATAAAAAATCCATGGTACTGTTAAAAACCTTTAAATATTCATATATTAACTTTTAAAAAAATTAACATTCACATAAGCAATGATGTGGTTGATTAAATCCCATAATTGTTTCTGATAACTTCATTCAATAATCAATAAAAACCACATTGAAATTCTCGATAATCCCTGAAATTTTCTAAACTACAAACTCAACCATGATATCTTTACATTCTAGGTTTAAAATAGAAGATCTACTAATATAGACCTCTAAAACAGATTAAAAATGATCATTTCCCATAAACCAAATCATTGGGGACAAACAATAATAATTTCTTACCATAAAATATCTAACATTATCACTAACACTTATCATATATAACTACATCAACTCCACTATGAGTTCTTAACTAATAATTTGAAGAGAATAAGGAACCAATAATCTCACGGTCACCAAGAAATAAAATTGAAATAATGTGTAATAAAACGAATTTATTGTGTGTACCATACATTAATGATGAATGAATCTTGTATATTCAAACACATATTTGATAAATATCATTGAGAAGAATATATATTCTATGATGTATCTAAAGGATTGCTTGAATCACCAAGTAATTTGTCAAGATCCTCCTTAAATCCCACAGTATGCCAGTACCACACCAAGAAGAGGAATAAGGATAATAGATATTTGTATTTGGAGAATCCACTATAACTTTATATAAGATTAAAACCCATTTTCAAGGCATTTAACCAGTTTATATAGTTTTTAGGGGCACTCCTTGATCCTCACAGTTATTTAATTTAAAGTTTAAAAACATATGAATATATTTCTTATTGTTAAAAATGGTTTTTAAACTTTGGTGAACCGCGTTATTTTTAACATTTCATATATAAATTATAACCAACATATAATATAATATTATTTTTAAACCTTAACGGTAAATTTATATAATTAATCATATAGTTTCATATGTGTCATACAATATAATTATTCATAAAATGATTCCTTATGAAACAACTAATTCATATGTTATTATTCAATTAGGGAACTATAATTTGATAGTATTATGTCATAATAAAGGTTGGTAACAATAGATTTTAATATTACTTTTAAAATATGAATATATTTCCATGCCACATCACTATGTTATAAACTATGAAATTCCAAAAATATATCCAATGTATATATGATCTAGGGAATATATCCATCAATACATCACTTCCATTAAATCCTCATAGACACTGTTCCATTCTATATATATCTTATCATGTACTACATCTTATGAAGTAATATCCAAAACACATTTTTTGATATATTTTGAAATGAATTTTTGAAGATAAAATCAACATCACCTTGTATCACATCATATGCGGTAGACTGTGAATATCCACACAAATATCATTGTTTATAAACTCAAAATACTATTAATATATCTCTATAATTTTTATAAAAACTCAGTACACATTTAGTAATCCAATAAGTTTCAACCCACAGTCGTTTTTATAATTTACAATAAATATGAATTCTTAAATTCATAAATTTAAGAAAATAGTGTCCTATAGAAAGGAATCAATGTTACTCAATCTAAAAAGGGATCTAGAATGGTATTCCTCAAGAACATGCATCTCAATACCTATTTTAACAATATGTTTCGTATACAATAATCCATTTTCATATGATCCTTTTATCGGATAAATCTAGTAAATATATAACAAATATTATTTCAATCTTGTATTGAAAATCATATATTCTAAATTATCTTAGTAGAGGGTAGTCTAATGAATAAATGCATCAAATTTCATTCAACCAGGTGGATTAGAATATCACATTCCCCTTGAAAAAAATCACATCACATGTCACTCATCAATAATACACTCCTTCAGTTTATCTCAATCGAAGTCCTAGATGTCATACTCAATTTATAGGAGGTCACATCTCAAATTCATTTATTGAATAAATAGTACATACCATAGATCTTTAAAAAAAATTCATCTAATAACCAATGATAAAATCAATTGTAATGTAAATTATTGTATAACTGAAGTTATAAGCCTTCAATGGAAATATTTTAACCTCATATTTCAAGATAATTGGGGTTAAAATATTGGTTTTAACATCAGTTTAACAAAAATGAACATTAAATTCTTCTTTTTTGATTTAATGTTTTAGAAAACTCATTTTGAAATACTTTTTAATGTATTAAAACATGTGTGGGTGTGGAATACCTCACTATTTGTCTACTTTAGAAAATTAAAAACCCTAATCGTCATAGATTACCAATATGATATTCTCTTATAAACTCCTCTTTTCATCCCCTTCTTTCAAATTCCTTCTTCATTGGTCCCCTAATAGTTCCCTCATCCCCCTTTCACCATACTCATCCATTTTTCACCACCCTCATTATTTATCACCATCATATATCATTTTTAAGTCATTTTATATGAGTTCAAACTTCATTCCATTATTTTCATCATGTTTTTTAATTTTGAATAATGCTTTTATTTGTAAATTCTAAAAGGTTGAAAAAACTTGTGAATTATTTGGTGTTAATTTTTTTTCTTTTTTAGTAAAATGTGGAATTTTTTGTATTTAGGTGACTTTTTTGAGTATTAGTTAAAATTATTTTTTAAAATATTAATTACATAGGTTGAATTATGAATATAATTTACATAAAAAAATTTCAATTCATTGTTAAATTTTATTATTTTACTTTTCAAAAAAAATAAAACAATCATTTTTAAATTTGGTTTTTTTCCAATGGTTTGTATTTTTAATTAAAATTATATTACTTCTATATGGTCAGAAATGTAACGCCCCGACCCCAGCTACCCAGAGTCGGTGCATTACTTCGTTACATTGGCATGATAACAAAAGATCAATTCTCAAAAGACCGATTAGTTTAGTAGCCTTGGAAACACTAGATACATTCATAAACGTTACATTACATCATAAAGTGAAAAACTACAATAACATGGTCTTCATAGTCCACACGCATATCCTTTTCTGACTATCCCTACAGGTCATTCATAAAATATTTCTTCACATCCTGGAAAATATTAAAACATTGAAAGGGGTGAGCTCAGATGCTCAATAAGGATAACAATATTGTGGGAGCTTTCATAGATAAACATAAAAATTTAAGGCAATGTATAACTAAAACAAAAGCCTTTTAAACTAGAACATCAACATAATATGGCAAAAGTAAAATGAGATAATGCCATTCAATTCTTCACATGGATATTCTACTGGTCGAATAATCACATGAAATATCAATAACCACTTTCATAATGATGGAATGCATAATGCCAGACTATCATAACCACGTAGTCAAGGCCTCGTGCCAAGACCACAAATAAGATTTTGTCAAGGCCTTGTGCCAAGACACTAGTTTGTCTCATGAGACCTGCCGATGCATCGAGGAGCTATAGCGGGCTCCACCCGTCACTTATTAAGTCCAATGCATTCCTCATATGAATAGGTTTAAACATATCATAAACCATAACATAATCGTATCACATAAAACATGCATAAAGGAAACATAACATTTCCACATTTCAATCACAAGATATAAATACAACACATTGATATAATAAAAATTCTTTCAAAAACATTTTCAATACCAAAATAAAAGAAAAGTAAAACATGGTATTTATTTTTCTTTTAAAAAGACGGTATGGCTTGTAGAGGAAGCCAAAACTCAAATAATGGTCACGGCGGCGGAGAAGTCGTTGTCGCCGCATAAGTACGGAATGAAAAACATTCCCTTTTGTCATTTATCAAAACGCTTTGTATAAAAAATATTCCTTTTGAATAAACTTAAAAGTCAAAGGGGTTTATACACCGTATAAAAGAAAGTTGTGTATAAAACCAAATATGCCTCAATGAAAGGAGATTGAGACGAAGTCCTTAAAAAGATCATTTTTACAATAAAATAGATCTACTATGTGTATTCACTATAGTTACACATAAATAAAGTAAAAATACAAAATAAGACATGATAATATCATGACATAATTTGAAAGTAGGAGATTAACCCAAAGAATGGAAGTTGGGTTAAGAAATTCCCTTACCTCGTGTCTGACTTGACTCAACCGTTCTTTAACCTCCTGAATAATAAACTAGAGTTAATATATACCTTATTAAGAACCATTTTCAATTTCATTATCCTTATTATATCACTTATTACAATGATATGTACATTATGTAATTATTTAAGTTAATAACGGTCGTTTTGTCGATCTTTGGTACTTGAGTCAACAATAAACTTCTTATAATTACAAGTTGTTTATGTGGTAGAATATTCATTATCTCCAGAATTATATTCATGATTTATAAGTCATATATATCTTATATATCCAGTATATACATTCATTTATAATATTACGTAACATTTAGAGGTAAGAAATGAAATGCACCGTTCATGGAGACGGTAAGCCGTACGTACGCATGAACACTACTTTCATTTCAATTTCATATTTAATGGAACGAAATCATAATGATATAAATGTATAATATAATTCCAGTATAATATAGTGTATAATACCATTTACTCCATCCTTTATACATCCCACATATGGCATTAACGATTCAAATCACTTTGAGGGGGCGGTAGTCTGCACTTCCTAAAATGAAATTATCTCGTTTTACCCATAATGGAAATCATAAAGTATTCCATAAATGAGAAATACAGAAGCATAAGTAAAACATAAACATATTATATATCATATATAAAAATAGTGACATCTTAATGGCCACCTTTGAAGGTGTTATATGAGTGTTGAACAATCATCGTTTCGTGAGGCAGAAATTCTCCATCCACAGAAACCGTATGTTATTTAACCATTAGATGTAGGTGTGTGTAAGTGTAGCTCGAATAAATATTATAACAACATACTAGTATATTGAGGATACTGGTTTTGTTACAAAATAAATGAATAAAAAGAGTTTAGGGGGTTGGAGAAGAAAAATAAAACAAAACAACATTAGAGAAGACATTACCTCAAAATCGGGTAACTCTTTTTGATTTGAGCCAAAGGATTCCTTGGGAAGCGTTCTGCCCAAAGTGAGGCTTCTAGGAGTAAGAGAGGGATGTTGGGAGAGTATTTGGGCAGAATTTGGCCGAGCCAAATGGCTTGAAAGTGTAAATGAGGTGGGAGAGGTGGGGGCCTTTTATAAGTGGAGAGGAGGGGCACTTTTGGAAATATTGAAATGTTACATTATTATATAATGCTTTTTGGATTCTAAAGGTCACACACTTATATAATTCGTGGATAAGGTGATAAGGGTTCGAAATATCTTCATCCAATAGGCTTTGGACAAGTGTAAGCCTTGGATTTTTCATTATCTTCTCATTTTATTTAAATCGTTAAATAATGAGGTCATCGCCGCATCATAATGATGTCATAAATAATTTAATTTATTTATTGTCTAAAAATTATAAAAAAAACACTATGATGTAGGAAATCTTTTTAGCTTTCTAATTAATATTTATAATCAAAATTTGGACTTGTTTAACCCCACTTAAAAATTGTTTTAGTAAAACAACTCATGTTTGTGTCAATTTAATTTTAACATTAAATAAATATATATTAATGTCATTTTCCAACTGAAGTGGCTCCATGGGGTCCCCAAGTTGACCCATGGGTTGTCTTGGTCGGCCATGACTCATCCAATAGGAGTAGGATAAGTTTCATTCTCATCTCATATTATTAAAACATTATTTTTACCTTAAACTACACTAATTACCTCTAATCGCGATTAAGAACTTAAAAGTTACTATTCACCAAAAAATTATTTTAATCTCATTGAACCACATTTTACTTCTTAATGACAACCATGTATGTCGGAGTTTTGAAAATCAAATCATAGAAGTGGAAATATTTAATTTAAATGAAAAATCAGTTATTTAACTACCACTTAGTGGTTTCACTATTCATCAAAAATTGAAGTTTTTCAGAACAATGCCAAAATTTCACCCTAAGCTATAATTGATATTCCGAATTAAAAAATGATGTCTATTTTAAAAAATTCCAATAATATAAGTTTCATTAATTAATTTTAAAATTAATTCCCGCTGTCACAACAAATAGCGTGTTTTTATGAAACAATTTATATCAAAAGATTGACAATTGTTTATGTCCAATTTTAATGTTAAATTAATTCTAATGACCACCATTGGATAAAATAGTAAAAATATATTCTAATTATACTTTAAAACCACTAAATATTATAATTTATCACTATAAATTATTTTGATTAAAAAACTTTTTTTTAAGTATTTTTCACAATTCATAAAAAATTAGAAGTTCTCAGAAAAATACCAAAAATTCAACATAGGCTAATTTAGATATTACGAATACAAAAATGAACTCCATTTTGAAATACAAAATTTCTATAATTTTAAAAAGTGTTTATTACTATTCATAACGGCTACTTTGATTAGTCGCGGTGTTTTAGAACTCGAAGTTGCGTACAATGCAAGCTATTGCATTATTGAAAGAGAGGCGTATCGTGGAAGCTCGGGGTGTTACAAGAAAAATTTATTTCTTTGATATATTTAATAACCTATTTATTTCTTTTAAATATATATGTTTATATTCCTTAAATCTGTATTTCAATGTGTTTTTAAATATTGTAAATTAACATGTTTATATATATATATATTAAATTTATATGTTTTTTATTTATATTTATATGTTTATATATTTATATTTTTTACATGTTTATGTTTTACTTTTTTATATTTATGTGTTTATATGATTTTAATATAAAGGTTTATATGTATGTATGTTATAATTTATCTATATATTAAGTTTATATGCTTTAAATTTATTGTTATATGTTTTTGTGTTTTTATGTTTCTATGTTTTCAATTTATAAATTTTAACATTATATGTTTATATGTTTTAAAATTACATGTTTATATGTGTCTATAAATTTTTTAATTATATTAGTTATAAATTATATATATATATATATTAAATTTATATGTTCTAAATTTATGTTTTTGTGTTTATATGTTTATATGGTTGTCATTTATATATGTGTAAGATAATTTATTAGTATAAAGGTTTATATATAACTATATATATATTTAAAATTTTATATATTTATACATTTGAATATTTTAATTTATCTTTAATTTTAATTATTATTTCAGTAATTTAATGGATTTCAATGGGATCAATTCATGGAGAACCTTTGACAAATATGATAATGAGTTTGGTGATTTCTTGAAATTTTCTAAACAAAAATCATGAAAGTAGTGATATTTTCTCAATCCATGTGTGAAGTGTTTGATTATGAGAAAATTATGGTCTAGATCAATCAAAAACAATCTAATTTTTTATGGTTTTAGTCATAACATTAAAGACCCAAAAATTCCAGGTGATTTTTTTAAAATTATTTGGGATTTTTACGAGTCTACGAAAATTGGTAGTGCATGATTTTGTGGCCCGGTGTGCTCGGAATAAATTTCTGAACATTTTTTAGTTACATTCAGTAAACATGGAGGTCATGTTTTCTATATTTTGAACTGGTTCTCGGATTAAAATTTTGAGGGCTCTATTGAATCTACAGCGCCAGGATTCACTTAAGGGAAGATTCACTTTAACTGTAGTAGGTCGGGAGAAAATGATTAATTTTGGACATTAAATAAAAATAATAAAATAACATAACAAAGGATTTTATTTCTTTTTCTCCAGCGGATGAGCGGCGGTGGTAGGTACCAGTGACTTGTCAATCCAATTAATGGATTGACACTCCTTTTTATTAAATTTCACCAATGTGGAATTAAGATGTTCATTCATTACATAAACCTCATTAATTCCTCAGTGTGTTACTGACCTTTCCCCCTCTTATTTAAATAGAGCTCAGGAGGGGGTTTTGGCACAGCTTCTTCAAATAAGGAAACTCTGATGATGTCCTAGGGCAACATCCACTTGGAGGACGAGACTGGATTCAGTGAGTGGTGGCGAGCGCCACGGAATCCCAAACCGATTACAATTATGAAGGAGGTTCTATCAATCGTCGTCAGCAAATGTCTCATATAGGTAGGGGGTTTTTTGTTGATATTATAAAATTCATCCTTCCACATTCTTGATTTATACGAATAATGCACATCAACCGACCAATGGGTTGATATGTGGATCGTTCTTTAAACATAGGAGTTTGATGCAGGGTTACAAGTCATAAGTTATTTCTAAATTCATTGTTTGTTGTTAACACCCACTGTTAAAACACTAACGTGGAGGGTGGGGGCCAATCCGAACAAGACCTAGACCCGCCTCCAATCTTTTTGTTCTTTTGTTTCCCATGAACAGCCAGGAAATGAGATGGAAAGGAAGAGAAAGGGGTTACACAATGGTGGAAGTGACCCGAGAGGCTCATAGGTGCAAACGACACAAAGAATGGACCATCGGAGAACGTTTGGTGGCCCGTGAAAAGAATCACAGGCATGCCTTGCCGACGGCGGCCGGCGGTGGCCGAAAGAGACCCGCAGAAACCAGCCATGGGGGGTGGGAAGCAAGCACGTTGTCGCGAGCCGAGGTGGCCAGAGGTAGCAGGCCTGAGCCGACCACTCGGAAAGAAGGGCGGCGCCCGCAGGCGCAGCCTGCGGCCGTGGAAAGAGGGGTGGTGCACCCCAACAGCCGGAGGGGCAGCACAACCTCGTAGGAGGAAGGGTGGCATGGCCTCACAGTAGGAGGGGCGGTGCGGCCCCACATCCGCGAAGCAATCTACAGACGCAGTTCGCCTTCAGGGAGACCGGCCCGAATGGGCCCGACTCGCCCAGCGTGCCGGCGCGGGTGGCCCGAGCCCTACCCAGTGGGTCAGGCCAACCATGACCCAAGCCCAAAAACTAGCTGGGCCGACCCCGACAGGCCGAGTCTTAATGGGTCAGACCCAGTCTGGGTTAGGTAGACCACGAGACCCATTGCGTCGGGCTAGCCTGACCGAGTCGGACCTGGCCCAGACCCAACTGGCCCCCGAATAAATAAATGCTTGTAACTGACGAACTGAGTGTCTATTTGACATATTTTCAGTGGTGTTGGGACACCTTTTGGGAATCGGTCCCTTTGTAATATTCCAGCGAGCCCAACCGAGTGAGGCCAGACTAAGGTGTGATCACCCCCATTTCACTGAAATGGGTGTAACTAACATACCAGGCATTCGATCGACATGTATTCTATGGAATAAGGACCCTTGTGACAAGGTGGTCCTTTGGAGATACTATAAGTGAGTTTTGATGGAGTTTTATGTGCGACCTAGGTTGTATCAGTCTTGAATCCAACCAGGCCATTCTTACAAAAGTGCCTTTATCTCACAGACCGGGCATCTGATCGACACGTCGTCTATCACGATGTTACCCCTATGACGGGGTGGTCCATTTGGTATGATTTTTCTGGTAATCTGTACCTATTTAAATTTTACTGATGGATTGAGGAGCAGAGTCTTCCAGAGATTAGGCGTGCTTCGTGTGGGAATCGAGTGGTTGGTCGTGACATGAAGAAGAAGAGTGACCAATACGGGTCAGCATCGGAAACTCTAGAGTGGGATGATCAAGCTGTACAACTAATCATCCCTACTTCTGTATCAGTGACCAATACAGGTCAGCACCAGTGACCAATACGGGTCATCACTAGCAACCAATACGGGTCAGCACGAGCGACCAATAGGGGTCAACACCAGCGACCAATACGTGTCAGCATCTAGCGACCATTACAGATCAGTATACTATGACCTATATAGGTCAAAAGTATAGTTACTATATATAGGATGATTTGGCTTTATGACTAGTCATCCCTATCCCAGTAACCTTGAAATTATAATATTAGAGTGAGTTGTCCCTTTTTCTTTGTGCTTCATGATTTTGATCATGCTTGTGATATTACCTTTGTGGTATTTCTTATGGTGTTTTTCATTGTGGATTACTGAGAGATCTTCAGGGGTCTTGGGGTCCCCTAATGAGTTTTCCTACTTACCCATCCATAGGCTTCACCCGCACGTGAGTGTCTGGTAAAGACTACTAATGATATCAGGCAGACTTTGGATTTTTGGGACTTGGTGGAGCGTGGTGTGACGAGAGTAGTCAAGATCCTCTTATTCAACATCAGACATACAACTAATACCCTCCAAGAAGATCTATAGGGAAGATGCGATAGCTATTTACATTCTGTTTAGTTTATAGGCCTTGTATTCCAGCCCACTATTTTCAGTTTATAGTTGTACTTTTGGTTGTAAATTACGCTCATGGTTAAACCATACTTTTTTTGGTTTTTTACTTTACTTTACCTTTTTGAGTGTGTAAATATCTTTAAGGAAATGCCTACCCTATTCATAAAAAGCCTTTAGGTTCTAGTCACCAACCTATGTCCTATGAAAGGTGGGTTTGGGTTAGTCACGTTTGAGCCCTGTGGGATGGGTCATGACAAAGTGGTGTCTAAGGGAGGTTGTTTCTACCATAAAAACTAAAAGTCTACTTTTAATGAGGTAATGGCTTAAAGTTTCTTGAGTTCATATTTTAGTATAGGGGGTATAGTGTTGTTTTAGAGGCTGAAGTATCCTTACACCAAGAGCTTGAATTCTATTTTTCGACTGGGTACATGAAAACACTGAATGCCAGTCTTTTGAAACCTTTTCTTGGTCTCTCTTGAGTCATCTCACCAGGTATAACTTATTGACTATGGTGCATCTATTTCAAACAGGATTCTTCCACGAAGACATATTTCCAAGATTCTAGTTAGAGATCATGACAGTGGCCCACAAAGTGACGAGGCATCAGTACTGGGACAACTCATAGTGATGGCACCTTCGGGTGGTGTTCCAGCAGCACCACCACCCGTTGATTAATAAATACTACCAGTGGATCATGCATGTCGGCTGAGCATGTTTCATGAGTTATAGAGACTAATTTCTCTAGCTTTTTTAGGCAAGATGGACCCCCAGGAATCAGAGTATTGGATTGAGGCGGTTTCATAGGTCTTTCGCTTTTTAGATACACCTGCTGAGTATATGGTGATCCTGGCCGCTAGCCTTCTTCTAGGATCGACAGAACGATGGTGTAGATCAATGATCTGGGTTCATGAGAAGATAACCCCCACCTAGCTGGACATTGAGAACCTTTTCAGGGCAAAGTTTTGGCTAGTGACACTATTCTCTGTGCATATTCCGGAGTTGATGCATCTGTAGCTGGGAATACAGATTGTGGCTCAGTACCCAATGAGATTTACTAACCTCTCCTGATACTCCACCAACATGGTACGACACCCTTACATTAGGGCCTATACCATTGATTAGGGGCTCCAACAAGAGATCAGAGCTGCTACAGTTTCTCTCAGCATCCCGACGTAAGTCGGGGTGCTAGAGAACACTTTGATGAGGAAGTACTTCTTTGCCGAGAAGGAACCAATAGTGAGTTCCCCTACCACACGACACATAGCAGAGTCATCTACAGCTGGAAGAAGATCGACAACGCAAATTCCCAAGGGGGCTACACTCTCCAGATGGAAACCCGAAGTTGCTCGGTCAGAGGTGCGAGGATCAAGAGGTCGTGGGATCCCCCTGCGAGGAATGATCTATTTTTTCAATGGGGGAGAGTGTCACAGAGCTTGTGACTATAGGAATCCCCACGAAAATGATTGACAGATGGTGGAGGGGCCATCGAGGCAGTGAGAGTGGCTAGAGCATGAGCATCATCCAGGATGCGGATGAGCCAGGGGAGCAGGACGTGCAGCGGGAGGTGGTCGGTGTCACCAGGCACTACCACCACCACCCCCTAGCGGTCCACCACGAGCTCAGGGACCAGGTGGATGGGGGAAGACACAACTACAGGTAGTAGAGGTTCAAAATCATGATATCCCAAATATAATATGAGGTATGATCTGTATCTTCTCTTCTTTAGCAGCAGTAATTATTAACACAGGTGCTAGACATTCTTTCCTTGTCGTGGACTTAGTTCAGGACTCTAACATTCTGACTGATATTTTAGATCAACCTTTGTGTTTAGATACTCTTATGGGAGTATTTTTTGTATTCACACACTGGTGACGATAGTGTGATCTTACTCTCAGATGAGAGAGTTTTATATGGGATCTTCTAGTAAAGGCATTGAATCCCTACGACATCATTCGAGGTATGGACTGGCTATCAACAGTTCATTCACAGATTGAATGCTTGAGACGTACAGTGTTATGTACGTGCAGATATGGAATCCAGTTTTACTTTGTTGGTGAGAATGAAAATATAGCAACATCATATGGACTTGTGCTCAAGAGGGTGTAGCTGATTACATAACAGCTGGATTGCATGACCGTCGACATGATGGATGAGGAGAGTCCACAGTTCCCAGCAGTGGCGAATGAGTATGTGGATGTCTTTCCAGAAGATGTCCCATGACTACCTCCTCATAGATATGTAGTCTTCCACATTTATTTCTACCTAGGAACAACATCTATATCTACACCAGCTTATTGGATGGCCCCTACAGAGCTCTGAGAGATGAGGGTATTGTTGGAGGACATACAGAGGAAGGTATTCGTAAGGCCCAGTGTTTCTCCGTGGGAATCCCCGATATTGTTTTCCAAGAAGCCAAACAGAAGTTTGAGACAACGCGTGGACTTCAATCGCCTAAACCAGGTGACCATCAAGAACAAGTATCCTCTACCAAGGATTGATGATATGTTTGATTAGTTGAAAGGAGCGAAGTGATTCTCGAAGATAGACCTCAGATCAGGCTATCATCAACTTAGGGTACGACATGAGGATGTACCGAAGACATCCTTCATATGTCGGTATGGACATTAGTAGTTCTTGGTGATTCCTTTCGGCGTGACCAATGCTCCAACAGTGATCATTGGGCCCATGAATAGGATCATTCATCCATACATCGATCACTTTCTGGTGGTATTCATCGATGAAAAAATGGTTTACTCAATGTCTACGGAAGAGCACGCTCTACACTTGAGGATAGTTCTCGAAACACTCTAGAAGCACCAGTTACATGGTAAGACCTTGAAGTGTGAGTTCTGGATATTGAAGGTCCACTTCTTGGGACACATCGTCTTAGAGTCTGAAGTTACACTGGATCCAACGAAGGTCGAGGCAGTACTTTCATAGGAGCTACAAAAAAGTGTTATTGAGGTGTGAAGCTTCCATGAATTAGCAGGCTACTATTGGAGGTTTTTACATGATTTATCCAGAGTAACAACCCCAATGAATGCCTTGAAGAAGAAGGGTAAACCCTTCCTATGCTCCAATACATGCCAAGAGAGATTTCAACAGCTGAGTCAGAGCTTGTCCAACGCTCACATCCTGAGGTTTCTTGAGAAGGGAACCGGGTACGTGGTTTACTGTGATGCATCAGGGACCAGACTTGGTTGTGTCGTGATGCAGGATAATGAATTGTTTGCTTCTGTATCATGATAGATGATTCCTCATGAGTAGAATTATGTGAATCATGAATTGGAGTTGGTAGTAATAGTCTTCACAATGAAGATGTGGAAACACAACTTGATTTTTGAGAAGTTCATTGTTAACTCAGAACACAAGAGTCTCAGATATATCTTCACACATAAAGATCTGGATTGAGACAATGACATTGGATAGAGTTCCTCGAGGACTATGACTTTGAGATCATATATACTTCTAGAAAGGGGAATATAGTGGTAGATGCACTTAGCCGGAGATCAAATTCACAGCTACTGAACGAGGATTCAGATCAGTTTTCCTCCCTTCAAATATCCTATGTGGATATAGATGATATAGTCTACCTCCACAAGATTGTAGTTTCCCCTCTACACCTTCAGTGAGTTAGGGAGGGGAAACTCGGAGATAGCAGCTGTGAGACTACACATGCTCTGATTTCCTCAGGCCATGCACCTGATGGATATTTTGAAGATGGGGAGCACACTATCTTTTTCATAAGACGTACAGTTTTACCAATGGAACCATGAGAGGAGGTGTTGAGGGAGTTCCATACATCCCCATTGGTAGTACATCCAGGCGTGATGAAGATGTATCAGGGACTCCGACATCATTACCAGTGTCCAGGGATAAAGAAAGTTATTTCGGAGTTTATTTCTAGATGCCTCACTTTCCAGCAAGTGAATGTCGAGTACCAGGTACCAGCAGACTTGACCCAACCCCTTGAGATACCAGAGTGGAAGAAGGAAGGGATATCTAGGGACATCGTGAAGGGGTTACCACGTACGTATAGAGGGAACGATACTATCTGGGTGATCATTGATCGACTCACCAATTTGGCCCATTTCTTTGCTATTCAAGTGAAGGGTTCAGTAGAGAACTTCAAACGTCTCTACGTTCAAGAGATCATGCGACTTCACGGGGTTACTTTGATGATAGTCTTAGACCATGATGCACGCTTCACATCCCGATTGTGGAAAGGATTTCAAGAGGCTTTTGGGACTCATCTTTGCTTGAGCAAAGCTTTTCACCCTTAGAAATATGGTCAGACTGAGAAGACCATTCATACCATGGAGGACATGCTTCGTGTATGTGTCCACGATTTTTCTCACAGTTGGGAGGACAACCTACCCTTGGTTGAATTCACGTACAACAACATTTATCACTCCACCATTGGTATGGACCCTTTTGAGGAATTATATAGAAGACTGTGCATATCACCCTTGTACTGGATGGATCTAGGAGAGCCAGAACTCGTGGGCCCAGAGATGGTACATGCTACTACTAAGAAGGTGCAGGACATCCGAAAGTGGATGAAGATTGCACATAGCCGATAGAAGTCCTATGATGAAAGGAGATGAAGACCATTGTAGTTCTAGGAGGGGTACTATGTATTCTTTTGAGTCTCATCTCGATTGGGACTACGAATATTTGGTCTAGGAAAAAAACTATCACCTAGATTTATGGGGCCATTCATGATACTTCGTAGGATTGGAAAGGTGGTGTACTGCTTGCACAACCACCACAGTTGGAGAGAGTGCAAACGTCTTCCATGTATCCCAGCTAAGGAGATACGTGCATGATCCATCTCACGTCATCGATCATGGAAAGATAGAGATTGACGATGGGGAGACTTTTGGAGAGTACCAGGTGGAGATAGAGGATCGACAGGAGCAGATCCTTCATGGGCAGTCGATACCTCTAATGCGCGTTCTTTGGCAGTATGATAATCTACAAGAGTGCACATGGGAGCGAGAGGCTCATATGTGTACCCAGTTCCCCTATTTGTTTGTGTATCCGTGTTTGGATTTCAGGGACGTAATTCCCTAGGGTGGGTTGAATTCAAAGACCCTAAAATTCCATGATTTTTTTAAATTATTTCAGATTTTTACGAGTCTACAAAAATTGACGGTGCATGATTCTAAGTCCCGATGTTCTCGAAATAATTTTTGGAAATTTTTTTAGGTACATTCAGTAAATGCACAGGTGGTGTTTTTTATCTTTTAAATAAGTGATCAGATTAAAAATCTGAGGACACTGTGGAATCCACAGCGCTAGGATTCACTTAAGGGAAGTTTCACTTCAACTGTAGTAGTTCAGCAGAAAAAGTTAAATTTTGGACTTTACAGAAAAATAATAAAATAACTTGAGTTATTTTATTTCTTTTTCTCCAGCAGATGAGCGGTAGTGGTGGGGACTAGTGAATTTTCTAGACAATTAATGGAATGAGTCTCCTTTTTTTTAAACTTCACCATTAGGGAATTAAGATGTTCATTCATTAAATAAACCTCATTAATTCCTCAGTGTGTTACTCACCATACCCCATACTATTTAAATGGAGCTCAGATGGGGTTTTGGCATGGATTCTACAAAAAAAGGAAACTCTGGAAAAGTCCTACGACAACATCCACCTATCAGATGAGACCGATTTAGCAAGCACTGAAGAATGCCACTGAATTACGAACCGACGACAACGACGAAGGAGGTTCCATCGATCGTTGTTAGCAGACATCTCATCCAGGTAGGGGTTTTTTTATATTATAAAATCCCTCCATCCTCATTCTTGATTTATACAATGAACGCGGATCAACTAAACAATGGGTTGATCTGTGTATCGTTCTATAAATAGGAGAGGTTCATGATGGGTTAAAATATGGGAGTTATTTCTAAATTCTCTCTTTGTTGTTAACACCCCCTTGTTAAAATGCTAACACAGAAGTCATTGGCCAATCCGAACAAGGCCCTGACCCTCCGTCGATCTTGTTGTTCTTGTGTTTCTCTTCCATGGCAAGGAAATGTGACGACAAGGTAGATATAAGGGTCCTGCAGTGGCTGCGGTGACGCGAGAGGCTCGTAGGCATAGATAACACCAAGAAAGGACCACCGAAACACGCCTGGTATCCCACGGAAAGAACAGTCGATGCACCCTGTCGGCGGTGGCTGGTGAGGGACGGAGGAGACCCGCTGCAACTGGTCATGGGTGGTGGAATGGCATCCCATTGTAACCCCCCACGATGGCTCGAGCCAGCCAGCCCGAGCTGGCCACACGGGAGAACGGCGGTGCCTGAAGGTGCCGCTGGCAGCTACAGTCGCAGCTAGAGTGTCATGGCACGATGGGCGAAGCAGCCCCGCACCGCACTGCATCTTCTGGAGACCAGTCATCCAACTGTATGAGCATCGCACGTGGTGGGGAAGTTCCCTACCAGCCCAATGAAATGGCCCCGCATCCGTGGGGCCAGTTGGAGACAGGTTTTGCATTCAGGCGAACAAGGATGGATGGGGGCCGGTCGAACGGGGCGGACTCACCCAACGGGCCAGCGCAGCTGGGCCGAGCTCCACCCAGTGGGCCTGGACAACCACACACTGGGCCCGTGAACCAATCAGGCCGACCCCGACTGGCCGTAACCAGTGAACCAGGACAGATCCAGTGAATCGGGAATACCCTTAACAAGTCAAACTTGGGCGGGGTCAGGTAGACCCCTAGACTCGTTACGTCGGGCCGGGAAAAACGAGTTGGACTAGGCCTAGACCCAACCTGCCCCCGAATAAAGAAAAACTCATAACTGAAGAACTGGGTGTCAACATGACACACCGTCAATGGTGTTGGGACCCGTTTTCAGAAGTGGTCCCTTGGGAATATTTTGGAGGGCTTGACCGAGCTGTGCCGGACCGAGGTGATATCACCCTCGTTTCGCTAAAAGGGGGGTAACTAACAGACCAAACATCTGACCAATGCGCTGTCTATGGTATAAGGACCCTTATGACCAGAATGTCCTTTTGAGATACTCTAAGTGAGTTTTAATGGAGTTTGACATGTGACCCAAGTTGGATAAGACTTGAATCTAACCGAACCGTTTTTACAAAAGTGTCTCTATCTCACAGATCGGGTGTCTAACCGACGCATCGTCTGTCACATTGGGACCCCTATGATGGGGCGGTCCCTTGGGTATGATTTTTTTGGGAGTTTGTATCGGTTGAAATATGACTGATGGATTGAGGATCAGAGTCTTCTGGAGATCAGGTGGGCTTCGTGCGCGAATTCAGTGGCTGGCTGTGACATGAAAAAGAAGAAGAAGAAGAGTGACCAATAAGGATCAGCATCAGAATATCCATAGTGGGATGATCTATATGTAAGACTAATCATCCTTACCTCTATACCAGTAACCAATACTGGTCACCACCAGTGACCAATATAGGCCATCACCAACAACCAATACAGGTCACCACCAGCGACCAATACGGGTCAGAATCTAGCGATCAATACAGGTCAACATACGGTGACCTATATGGGTTAACAGTTGAGTAACTACAGATAGGATGATCTGGATTTACAACTAGTCATCCCTATCCTAGTAACCTTGATGTTGTACTGTTAGAGTGAGTTCTATATTTTTCTTTGTGCTTTATGATTTAGATCATGTTTGTAATATTACCTTTTTGGTATTTCTTATGATGTTTTCCTTTTTGGATTACAGAGAGACCTTAGGTGGTCACGAGGTTCCCTACTGAGTTTTTATACTCACCCCTTCATGGGCTCCACCCACACGTGTGTGTATAGTTTAGACTATTGATGCTCCGAGGCAGACTTTGGAGGTTTGGGACTTGGTGTAGCTTGGTGTGATGGGAGCAGTCGCGATCCTCTTCTTCAACTAAGAACATACAGCTGCTACCCTCCAGGTAGCGCTCCAGGGTAGATGGGACAATTTTTTACTTTAATTTTAGTTTCTAGGTCCTGTATTGTGGCCCACTATTTTTAGTTTATAGTTGTACTTGTGGTTTTACTTTACTCTCATGGTTATAATTTACTTTTCATGGTTGTTTACTCCAGTTTCCCTTTTTGAGTGTTTACAGATCTCTAAGGTAATGCCTTCCCTGTTTTTGAAAACCCTTTAGGTTCTAGTCACCAACCCCTGGCATATGGAAGGTGGTTTAGAGGTAGTCATGTCTGGGCCTCATCGGATGAGTCGTGACACCAACTATACACACTAGACCATTAATTGTGAAATGAAAATAATTTGAGATGTAACATTGATGAATATATTTGGTATTATATAAGGGGTCATATTGATGAATTAATTCATGATATAGGTGTTGAAATCATTGAAAAATAGAAATTTCTTAATGATTGTATACTGATACTGAATAACCATTATTCCTAACAAAAACTAAATTTACAGTGTTATTAGTAGTGTTGAGATTGGATAACAAATAATAAATAAAGGGTTGGATTGATAAATGTTTCACTAAATTGCCTGAACTTTAGAAATATATTCTTCCAAACAAAAATGAGATACCAAATTCCAATTATAATGTCGGAAAATACTATGTCCAATGGGTCTAGTGTATAATAAAATGAAGTTTTTCCCTATTTATTATTATATTTATTATATGTAAAATTTAGGTTTTTCAAAATGTAATAAATATTATGTTAGGTCTGTATGGTTACTCTCCTTTTTATTTCATAAGACATTCATCAAATGGTATACCGTTTATCAATATAATGGATCTTTAAATGTTCAATGTCTTGGATATTAGGAACATAATACCTGAAAAACATAAAAATTATTTTAATAAACATGAAATTGTTCTTCATAGGTTCATCTTAAGTTACTTTTACTACATCTCAAATCCTAGGGGAATACATTAAAGGAAGGGGTGGGCATAAATTTCAGAAATGGAATAAACAAAGGAGATACTTAGTATTTGACAAAGAGGAATATAAAAAGGGAATGATTGTATGAACATGAGGCATATCATAATAGAGATAATATAAATCATAACATGGAAAATGAGGGTACAATATAAAAATGAGACATTCATAAGAATTTCATTGGGGTGTCATATATCATAACTACTAAGGTTATTTTACAAGGTATAGTAAAACATGTCATCTATAAAGATTAAATATTTACTAAATGCATAGAAGCACTATTAGGTTGAGCCCTTCACGTATCTAAATTAATGGGTTCTACATAAATCAAAATAAAAAATTTCATCAAAAACCTGATGAGAATAAAGAACTTGTTTTATGTAAAATCATTGAGAATATACGTTCTTAAATACATAAACATTACATAAATTTTAGCCGATTAAAACTATATGTGGGTTTCATACATGTGAAACCCCAAATAATTTTTTTTGTTTATATTGAGTTAAATTCTCATGAATAAGGAAGTGTTTTTTGAATTCACCATATAACAATATTTCATTGAAAATGAGAAAATTTCATGAAATAATTTCGTAAGGAAGAAATTATAGAAAATATATTAAAGGGGGGAAATAATGAGAGGGAATAAAGGTGTCACATTAGTAAAAATTATTTATTGATTTATATTGAAGATAAAAAGTTCCTGAAAATAAATAATCCATAATAATAAAAATACTTACAACTAGGAGGTACTTGAATGAAAAGAAAGAAGATGGCAATTACCTTATATTGAATATTTTCTTAATAAAACTTGGGGATGGAACATTGAGACTCTCTGGGTACCTTATAGGGACTATTTCAAAGATAAATGATCATAAATTTTTGTTTTTTTAAATTTTGGGTGAAGAGGAAAGGGGAATGGGTGGAATTTATATATAAGGAGGGGTGGGTTTTAAGGGATTAAATATTGGTTATTTTATCAAATAAGGCAATCACTTATGGGTAAATTGATTGTTAACCAATTTTATAGCTAGTTAATGAGTGGGAGAGGGTGGGTGGATGTTCATGGACTTTCTATATCAAAAAATACCTTCTGAACTACCAAATTAATTAACACATACCAAAAATAAATTTTATTTCAAAAATCCAATTTTTCATTCAAAAAAATAATGTACACATTTATAAATGAAATTTAATTTTTATGAACTAATTTTCATAATTAATAAATGGAATTATTATTTAATAAAATGTTTCACAAAATTTTAAATCATGTTGACATAATATGAAAATTTAATATTTTGAAAATTAATAATTATTTAATGAAAATGAACTACTTTTATGAAATAGTAAACTCTCATAACATTATAAAAATTACTTAAGACTTCACTAATTTGTATTACCAAAAAAAATTATAATATAATTTCATGAAAATAAAATTTATTTAAAACCTAAATATTTATCTGATAACATATTATAATAAGAATATTTTTATTGTCTTAAAAAATAATACATTTTTCATCATATTATTAAATAATCTTGATGATAATTTAATTGTGTCTACGTAACAAACAAAAATAATGAACAAATATTTTATTGACTAATGTTCATAATTACTTTAAATATATTGGTCGATAATAAGGATTAAAAATTACTATATATCCCATTAAATACAAAATTTTGTCTATTTATCAAACACTACATCTCTAACATATTTTGTTAAAAATAATTTAATAATGTCAATTGATTTCCTAACACTTCTCTTTCTTTTTTAGATTATTATGTAAGGGTGATCTTATTAAGGGAATTAAAACCAATGGAGTTTTTTAGTGAACTTATTATTCTTCAAAGTGTATATATTTTTACTCTTCCTTATTTTATTATTCCTTGTCAGCACATGATCTGTAAAGTAATTACAAAATGGAAAATTCATTTCTGAGCTTATATAGTAAAACATAATAAAAAGTTGTTGAGAGGGAAGAATTATTTCATTAAAAGAATAATATTTTTTGGGTTTTTACATTCTTCCTCCCTAAATCAAATTTCATCTCCATAATATTATATTATTTTTCAAAACATTTAAATAAAAATATTGATTAATTCCTCAATGTTGATGATATTTACTTAATATAACAGTATAATGTTGCAAAATCCAATGTTTAAATGGTCAATTCCTTGGCGGTGTTTCATTTTTCAAAATAGAAAATATAATTTATCTTTTTAAATAATCTCACAATGAAACCATGATCTATATTAATTTAATAAAAATGAAAATGTATTAGATTGTTCATAAAATTTCTTGTAGCTGAGTTAAATATTTGAACAACCTTCAAAATCATTCGAACAAGACTTTGAAATAATATTTATGATTAAATCATCTATAAGTGATTAAAATTATTTATAATATTTCTTTATTACCATCTAAAAAGTGATATTTGATATGTAGAAATAAAAAATAAAAAATATTAAATTAATTATTTTGTTAATAAATTATAACATGTTTAATTACCTCTTATTTCTATCAATTGACTAAAAATAAAAACTCAAATTAGAATAAGGTAACTTTTAAGAATAATAAATTCCACTAAAGGATATAAAATGATTTGTATGAAGTACATTCATTAACACTTTAACTTATAATAAAATAATCATCAAATTTTTCCATTGATGAAAACAATTAAACTCGGGTTATTACCAAACAATTTTAGAAAACATCCCACAAAAACTACATTTGTAACACGACAAATAGAACAATGGTGTTGTGGATCATCATCATGATAGGGTACTCCCAACCTAGTTACCTTGGTTTGTATATCAAATGTTCTTAGCATATTTATTTTCCACTGGATTCGAGAATTAACTTGGATAATTCTCAATTTCCCCACATCTAGCATGTTGAACTACTATAGCAGACTTAGGTTAAACCTCTTCCCCCATACCCTATCAATTAAAATATACTCTTCATTTTACTTCAGAAATTATCTACATTATTCCCTCAATTTCCACGCAAAAATAATGTTTCATTTCATTTAATACATTCTCCATGGTTCCACTTCCCACATTTTTTAACATATGGAAAATTTATTCTTATTTTCTTTATTATCTTTATCAATTGAAATTTTTTGATGTGTTATCCTTATCTTCTTTATTATGTTTGTAAATTCATATATATTCTAGTGATTAACAATTTCACAATATTTCATTACTACCTTCTAAAAAGTGATCTTTGATATATTTAAATAACAAATTAAAAATATTAAATTAATTATTTTGTTAATAAATTAGAACGTATTGTATTACCTCTTATTTATATCAGTTGACAAAAAATAAAAACTCAAATAAGAATAAGGAAACTTTTAATAATAATAAATTCCACTAAAGGACATAAAATGATTTTTATGAAGTACATTCACTTAAACCTTAACATATAATAAAATAATCATCGAATTTTTCCATTGATGAAATCAATTCAATTAGGGTTATTACCAAACAATTTTACAAAACATCCCACAAAAACTACACTTGAAACATGACAAATAAAACAATGGTGTTGTGGATCATAATCTCCATAGGGTACTCCCAACCTAGTTACCTTGGTTTGTATATCACATGTGCTTATCATATTTATTATCCATTGGATTCATGAATTAACATGGATAATTCTCAATTTCCCCAAATCTACTATGTTGAACTATTAGTGGTGACTTAGATTAAACCTCTTCCCCCACCCCCTATCAATTAAACTATACTGTTCATTTTACTTCAGAAACAATCTACTTTATTCCCTCAATTTCCACATAAATTAATCTTTCATTTCATTTAAGAAATTCTCCATTGTTCCACTTCCCACATTTTTTAACATACATAAAATTGGTTCTTATTTGTTTACTCCTTATCAACTGAAATTTTATGAGGTGTTATCATTATCTTATTTATTATGTTTTCAAACTCATATATATTATAGTTCTTATTTCTGATACATGATAACTAGTTTTCCGCACACATGATATGCCTTACTACACCTCCCCCCAAACTGGGAAGTCCATTATCCCTTTATTTGTTGCATACATTGTTTTCACAATTCCATATATTTTATTCCATTTTTCTAGAAGTAGAAAACATATGTGATAGATTTGTAATTATTGGTAATCTTATATTAACAATTCCAAAGGAAATATTGATCTTAAAATTTTCTAATATAATGGTTCTATGATTATATACTTTAATCTTAATAAAGATTCTACAGTATTTATATATCCTTTATAATGATTTGTACAAGTGTTGGATTAACCCAAAAATATCCCCAGGGAGTTTCAAACCAATTGTGAGAAAAGTCTTGTTGAAATTCTCCATGTGGGGATCAAGTCAAAATTAAATAATTGCTTTCGATGCTATTACCACTTGGTACAACTGTTCCAAATCCATATCCACTTGTATTATCCATATAGGGAGGCATTTTCATAGAAACCACTTACTTAATACTTCACAAAAATACCAGGATGGTTTCATATATTTATATTTATCCCTAGGTTTTGAACAAGTGTTTTCTAATATTAATTTATAAAAATAAATAAACCATCCTTTTATTCCTACTATAGAAACGTACCTTTTTATTTCACAGACCTTTCAATACATTGTACAAGATTTATCAATAAAAAAATATATTTTTTAGGTTTAGTGTATTAGAAATTTGCAACATAAAACAAAAGTAAATAATAAATTTTCTAATACACTTTAAATTATTATTAATTGGTTCATAATATGTTACTTTTACTGTATCTCATATCCTAGGGACATACATCAAAGAAAGGTGTGATCATAAATCCCTACAAAGAAATAAACAGAGACACGTAGAATGTGACAAGGAGACAGATTAAGAAATAATGATCATATGAACATGAGACATATAATAACAGAAATAAAATCAAACATAACATTGAAATGTGGAAAAAAAATACTAATTAGACATTCATAAGCATATTGTCAAGGTTTATCACAAGGGTGTCATAAATTATAATTACAAAGTTTATTCAGCAAGATATCATAAAACTTGTCATCTCTAGAGATCAAATAATAACCCAATCCATCTTAGTTATATCATTTACAACCCACATATTTATAAATATATGTGGTCTATATTTATCATAAAAAATATTTCATCAATAACCTGAGTAGAAGAAATAATATGTTTCATATAAAATCATTAAGTACATTGGAACTTAGAGACCTTAACAATACATAATTATTAATAAATGAAGAGGAAATGTGGTTTTAGTACATGTAAATCCAAAAATAAATAATTTTTTTAATCCAATGTTAATTCTTATGGATTATGAAGTGTTTTGGGTAATCAAATATAATAATATTTCATAAAATATGAAAAATTTCATGAAATAATTTTGTCATGATGGTGGAAAACAACAGAGATTAAAGGGAGGGAATAATGAGAAGTAAAAAACTCCCCCGATTGGAAAAACACTTTTTTATAATTATAGGTAAGATCAAAATTTCATGAAAATAAAGAATATTTTACATTAATATGACTCACAAAAATGAGCCACTTGAATGAAGAGGACGAAGATGAGAATTCCCTAAAATTGAAGACTTCCTTCCTAAAATTTAAGGATGGTAACTTAAGACCTTATTATCACCTTGGAAGGACTATTGAGGTTGTGAAAAGACTATAAAATAGTGGATTATGAATTTTTAGTTGAAAGTAATGGTGAATTGATGGTATTTATACTTGAGGAGGGGTGGGTTTAAAATGATTAAATATTGGTTATTTTATCATATAATCCATCCACTTGTGGGTAAGTTTAATTACATCCAATTTTTAGATAATTATTGAGTGTGAGAGTGTATTGGGACTTTAAATTCCATATTTAACAAAAAATTACCTTCAAAACTACCCAATTACTGGACACCCCAAAAATAAAATTTCTTTCAAAAATAAAATTTTCGGTACAAAAATGTAATGTATAAAATTTTAAATTAAAATTAATTTTTTGAAATTTATTTTTATAATTATTAAATAAAATTTTAATTGAATAAAATGATCTAGAAAAATTAATTATATTGACATAATAGTGATGTGAAAAAAACATAATGCTCTTAAATCAATAATTTTCACTTTTTCATCGAAAAATAAAATTTTTCATAAAATCCCAAAAAAATAACCCTAAGATAATTTTTACAGGATGAGTGAAATAATGAAATTTAATTTATTAAAATAATAATATAAATATGGTAATATTGATTGTCAAATAAAATCATTTTTAATGAAAATTAAATGCTTTAATAAAATAGTAAATTTTCTGACCGTTATTAAAATTTCATAAGACATCATTAATTTTTTTGATAATTTAAAAGTTATTTTATAAGATAATTCCACGAAAATAAAAGTTACTCAAAAATTAATATAATTTTGGTTATATTATAAAATAATATTGACAGTTAATTTCATATATGTAATTAATAAAAATAATAGTTGTATTTATCCAGTACCACCTTATTTTAATGAGAAAAAATAATTTTTATAATGTTACAAGTGAATTTCACATATTATATGAGTAAATTATTTTCCGGAAAAAACATAAAAAAATGATTAAATCTGGAACTTATTGTATCACCTTACCATGTGTACAATTTGAACTTATCGTGTAGGTCAATTGATCATGTAACCTTACTGCACATTATATTTCACTTGGACACCTATACACTCTACCTAAAATGCATAATTAATCAATTATATCAAAGTAATTAACCAACCATGCAGTGTATTAGAACATACCGTTCATCAAAGATCACCTTACCACATGTTTAATAAAAAATCCAGGTGATAAAGATATACTTACCTTGTGTTCAAAATATCTGACCATGTTAATCAGAAAAGATACTTCTTAAAGAAAACTAGATACCTTATAAAGAAAACAAGCTACCATACTAAGGTATATAAAATTTTCACTAAGTAATATACATAAAATTTATGTTAATATAGTTATTGTATGAATACAAATTCCAAGAGTAATAAAAAATGATCTTACTGCATAATGGAATGAACCGACCATGAAACCTTTCCACATCCATTGAACATTCCAACTATCAATGTCAAATATTCATGAAAACTAACTATATTTTAATCAAAGGAATATTTCCATGTATAACTTAGTAGTGTAGCATTACAAATATCCAATGACTAGTTTTTGAAATATTAAATGAAGCATCAATGTATTTAATATTGAATTTATTATTATACAATTTCTACTTTTAGATGAAGATATTTTTAAGGAAATAAATTTGATCATGTGTGTCACGACCCGTCCTCGGGGCCCGTTCCATGACTACCCAAAGCCCGCCTTCCATAGGCCAGGGGATGGCGACTAGAACCAAAGGCGTAAGTCCCAATAACTGGGAAGGCATTGCCATTATAAAAGTAAACAAAACACCACATAGTATAAGCAGAAGTAAACACTAAGTACAAAAGAAGTGCTGAAAAGGAAAAGGGCCAGAATACAAACCCAACTGAAAAGTACAGCTACAACTAAACGGAAGTACAACAGAAAAGACTAACAGCTGGAAGTATAGAAATAGCTCCTGGGTCATCCTCCTTGGATCCTACCTGAAGGGTAGGTACAAATAGCAGAGCTCCCGGATCGTCCACCATGGATCCTACCTGAAGGGTAGGTACAGATAGCCTCTACAACTCTCTCACTCGTCAACCTCCTCCGAGTGTCATCTTGTCGTGAAGTCCACCACCGGATACTGTCTCGATGCCCGTCGTCTACAACCAACACACCGAGGTGTGGGCATAGCCCGTGCAGGGGAAGGTATAACGATACTCAGTAGGGACCCCGAGACCCTCAAGGTCTCACTAAGTCCAACAAGGTTAACCACAAAGAAGAACTCAATAGATAACCCTTACTTAGCTATAAGCCCATACTTATACCTAAGTTATCAAGTAACCCATCTCAATCACGATGAAACACAAAGGTTATGAAATCAACGGATAACCACTACTTAGATATATGCTTATACATATACCTAAGTTATCAAGTGACCCATCTCAATCATGAGGTAAACACAAAGGTTATGAAATCAATGGATAACCACTAATTAGATAAATTCCCATACATATACCTAAGTTATCAAGTGACCCATCTCAATCATGAGGTAAACACAATGGTCATAGACTCAGCTCAAACCAGGATTTTCATTATCAAAACTGTAACTACTGAAGAGTCCCATCTCTGGAGTATACAGTGGTCCTGTCACGACTCCGAGGTACTGCTCACTAACCTAAGACTGGTGAGGTACTCCTCCTGTCGAGTACCACAGGCCAACCACCCAAACACAGTAGTGCTTCCCATTGGGGAATGCCACCCAAACACAGTAGTGCACACCCCCTAATAGCATGCAGAGGTATTCTCCGGACGAGTACCGCGGCTGTGCACTGTCACATAGGTAGTGATTCGTCTTCCATGGGTATGCACCCAACAAAATAGTGCTTCTTCCACTGGTCTAGTCGACTCACTCCAAGTCTAGTCGGTCAAGCAGTCGTCACGTCTCAGCTGGCTACACGGTCTCCGTACTCTGAACGCTCGTCTCCGGTAGGGTCCGCTCCACGAGCTACAGGTCGATACTCCAAGTATCTCAAAGTCCCACGAATAAGTATCTCAAAGGACGGCCTCATCATAGGGGTCTCAACGCAACAGACGACGCGTCAATCGAATGCCTAGTCTGTGAGTTATTAGCATTTTCATCCGAGGGGCCCGGTTGGTTTTGTGTGCGAACCAAGCCGACCGTATCTCAACTATACCCCGAACTCTCATAGGGTATACTCAAAGGGATCGTTTCTCAACAAGATCACGAACGCCGCTGACGGTTCGTCAAACGGACGTCCAGTCTGAAAGTTATCAGCTTTTCCGTTCCAGGGGCCCGGTTGGATTTCGGGTACAATCCAACCCGGCCATATTCCAACAGCATCCAAACCTCAGGCAAAGTATACCAAAAGTTCTGTCTCATCAAGAGAAATCCAACAAAGTCTATGTCACGTCAATCGGATGTCCGGAGCTCAAGTTATAAGTGTTTACGCTCCGACAGCCCGGTTGGATTCATGTTCGAACCAACCCAGTCATACTTCAAAAGACACTGGTTAACCAAACCGGTCACACCATTGAGATCCATACGGAATAACACAAAAATGGACTACCCATTGGTCCAAAACGGATAGCCAGTGAAAAAGTTTCATTTCATCGCATCATGCGCGAAACGGGCCTCGTGGGGCCCACGCCTCGACCTTGACATAAATATCCAAAATTGGTTTTGAAACATCCGTCTTAATTCCAGGGTCGCAACATCACAGACAGTTTATCATTCCGACACCATATGAGAGAGATATGTCAGATACAAGATCCCATAATAATAATAATAATATTATTATTCGGTGTTTTGTGGGCCCGAGACACGAACCAGAATTTAGTATCCAACATTAGACTTGAATTGACCATTTTAAAGACAGAGTCACGTCGCCGCTGACAGCGAGTCAATCAGACGTCGTACGCATGAGTTATGGTGGGTCAAAGATTTAATAATAATATTAAATCTATTAAGTACGGGCATTTCAGGTACCCGAACCAAAAACCCGAAAACGATATCCCATATTGGACTCATAAATTCCGTCTTGAAGTCAGGGTCGCACTACCAGTAACGGTTCATGAAACCGAGGTCGCACGAAGAAGATACCATCAAAATAGGGTTTTCCGAACAAAAGATAATAATAACATTATTAAATTATTATTTTTAATTTAAATTAATCCCTCCACATATCACACCAAAAATCCAAGCATAAATCCATATTCAATTTTTTTTGCGCATCACCCATTCATCGGATTCCTTTTTTTTCCTTTAAATATTAATTAATTTTCTTTAGACTTTTCTATCTCCAATCTTTCATTTCTTCTTTAATATTCCCACGCTCTGACCACATGAAGCGCCTCCAACCTGTAACCCTAGTGACCAGATTATTCGCACAGGGTGAGTCCGCCGGAACATCCACTGCGTCGGCGTCCGGCGCTGCCGGTGAATTCCGTGGGCCACCGGAGTTGCTCCAGTGGTCCGTTTTCAAATCCGACTTTTCCGGTGTTCACCTCGGGTCTCACACATTACTGCGGAATCATCAAACCGCCTCTGCGGCCCGTTCCGTCAACGCCCGTTGATCCGCCATCAATTAAACAATCTGCGGAGCCTTCGAATCGCCGCAACGGCGCGACGCGACGACGCAATGCTTTTTCGCTCATTCTTCATTGTTTCCACGCGGTGTTGTTGCACCGCACCGCCTTTGCTCATGCTGCAATGATTACAACCAACAAAAGGGGGAGGAGGTTCGTCCGTGTTCATGTGGTCTGACCTCCTCCCGTTATTACGATAACAGGCGGCTCAAACAATTATCAACAAAAATAAACAAAGGCCGAGGATATAATCCACATAAATTAAATTAAACCAAAACCATACTTGGATATTTGTCGTCGCATGTCGGGTGTCATGGAGAACGGCGTCACGGGGTCAGACGTAGATTCCGTGGACGTCAGGGTGCGTCCGAGGAGGAAACGATGCCTCCTCACTTGTTTCTATGATGAAGAAGGAAGGTACGTTGTTGTTGGCGAGGATCACCACGTTCGGCGACTTCTCCCTTGTCGTGGAGGAAGATGAAGACGGAAGAATCCGGGTCGCCGAGTCTTCTAAGTCGAAGGGTCGATGTTCTTCGTCGGAGAAGAACCGTTCTTCACGTTATTCAATGTGGAAGATGAACTTCTATCTCCTCCCCTTCCCCACACAACCATCCAACCCCTAATAAAATAAGACTCTTCTTATTTTATTACCCATCTCATGCATTATCAAAACATTTCAAAATGTTGAATTAACGTAACTTAATTAATCTTGAGCTTGTCAAAATTAAATGAAGTTCAGTTGGCATCATTAATGAGAGGATGTGTCACAAGGGGGTTTGAGTGAGTTATGGAAGATGATAGATCACCCACTTAATGGGGGAGTTAGAGGAGGTTTAAGGAATGTGAAGGGGTGGGGTTCATGTGGGCCCCACCTCACCTTTAATCCTCTCATAGGTAGTTAACTACAAGTGGGCCCCACCCCTAACTCCCTTACATAGGTTATAACTACATAATAGAGGGATAGAGTGTTGTGACACAACACTTAATCCACTTAACAAGAAATGAAAATATAATTGTAAAACAATTATATTTTTATCCCTCACTTTTTTTAAACAACTCCTCCAGAGAAAACGCAAATCCAGAAAGGGTCTTCTTAAGAAATTAGCGGTGCTGCGGTTTCATTGGTGTTGCGGTTTCATCGGTTCCCTCAGATTTCAATTCCGAGCACCGGTTCAAAAGTTAGGAAAACTCGCTTGTTCGTTCACTGAACGTAGCTGAGCTAAACTTCAGAAATTGATTCCAGGCACACCGGGCCTTGGAATCAAGTGCCGTCAGAAACTGCGTTCTTGTAAAATCCAAAAGAAAATTAAGAAAAAAATTCCCTTTATTTTACGGGTATTTACATTACTCCCTCCTTAGGGCTTTAGGTCCCCGTAAAGCTATAACACAAACTTGGGAAACAATAGTGGTACTGAGCACACATCTGATCATTTCGCTCCCATGTGCTCTCCTGGAGGTTCCCATGCTACCAGTGAAAACGCACATGAGGAATCGACCGTTCACGTAGGACCCACTCCTGTCGATCCTCAATTTCCTCTGGAACCTCTGTGCATGTCGCCCTGTCATCGACGCCCAACTCCCTGAGGTCGATGATGTGTGAAGGATCATGCATGTATCTCCTCAGCCGAGGTACGTGGAATACTTCATGCACCCGGTGCAACTGAGGTGGAAAGGTGAAGCGGTAAACCACCTCGCCTACCCTGTTGGGGACCTAGAAAGGTCCATTGAACCTCGGAGATATCTCACCGCCTTGGCTACATCTCCGTAAACCTCGTCGAGGTGAGACCCGTATAAGAATTTGGTCACCATCCTCTAACTCTAGAGGTCTCCCTTTCCTGATTAGAACTGAAACTCAAAACTCCTGCTGCCACGAGGGTAAGGTTGGCCGACCCGAGAATGATCGGCTATACCCTCCCATGCACGAATTTATCTTGTGCTGCCTGGGGATTCCTTTTCTCCGACGAAGGAAAACTCATCCCGACGTTTTCCTAATACCTTCCAATGGAGTATGAGCAGTGATTTCCCAATCCATACTCAAACTAACGTCTTAAGGCCTCGACACTGCCACCAAGAGGTCCCAACTGAGACTCTCACCTCAAGGGTCAGATCACACCGTCGGCGTAAGTGTGACTATCGAGTCTCCTCCCAAATTTATCTCCAGACATGAGGGTCTAGTCAACAGATTAACCGGAAACTCTAGGTCTAGGACTAGATTCATGGAAGGAAGGGATGATTTGTATCAATGTATGTGGCTACAGAAGCTAGTTGAAGACAAAGTCCACACTTCGTATCATCCATAGAGCCATTTCGGTCGCACTCATTGACCGCATGCAGCTACTCTTTTCCCCTTCCCTCCAAGTCCCTGATCCTGGAGGGGACAAAAAAGGCGGGTGGTTGTAATATGTTGAAATGTACACCACCTCATGCTGCTCTCCTAGCTCTGCCTCCACATCTGATGCTCTACAGATTTATCTGTCCTTAACATTTCCTCTTCTTGAAACATTTGCACGCCCAAGTCTCTGAGACTGGCACCAACATGCTGTGTTACAACTTCTAACATTCTCTAGCTGTATTCAATCAGCAAAAGAAAATTCAACCTCAAGGTTCTTTCTAGAACCCTAACGTGAGTAGGAATGCATAGAGGAAAATGTGATGGCTCGAATTGTATTCATCGAGTACCCGGAATGTTTGGTATGCCTCGATGAATTCTCAGCTACCGACACGTCATCCTGCCGGAGTTGTATAAGCTCCAGAAAACTCTCAGCCACCTCCTCAAGCCAGTCCTCAGCCGCCTGTGAAACAGGTTTGCCTCGGAACATGAGGGTATCTGATGTTAAAACACATGTAAGGCAGTAAGCTTACATGTGTCACCTACCGGTACCTCCGGTTGTAACTGCTGACCAACAGGTAGTGATGTATAGCTGACACACTACACGAAGGCACTATCTCAGGCATCGGTCCATGTACTGAATCCTCATCACTATGCGGACCATCCTCATTTTCATTCACTGGAAAAAACTATTGGCCAAGTCCACCATCCACTCTCCTGATGTATCATCTAGGCCGAAAACTCTAGCAATCACCTCTAGCCAGTGCTCTGCTATTTGGGAATCTGCCTCGCCTCGTAAACTCAGAGGCCTCTACTGCTGGAACTTGTGCAACGTGCTCTCCTAGCGTGAATAGTTCGCTATTATGGCTGGTGGCATCTGCTACCCAACAGGTGGTGGTGCTTCTGGTACACCACCTGAGGGTGAAAACATAGTAAAAAGGGCCCTCCACCGGATCCTCGTCGCTCGGTGGGCCGTCATCGAGTACTCTCTCTGAACTCCAACTGACTTTCTGCGTGGAGTCATCCTGAACGGATGCGACACGGTCAACGTTTATACCTAGTGAGATGACCTGGTTTGAGCTGACTTTATTACATTGGAATCACACACGCAATCAGTGTTTTCGTGTACAAAGTCCTAAATCAGTAGTCAGGTTCATGGTGTACGGATACGTCGGCCGCCGCACCAACACTGGACTCCCTGAACTGAAGACCACACTCGGTACCCTTAACATTATTGCTTTACATAGAAAAAGATCAGAGTCCTTAGTTCTGCTGTAGAACCAAACTCCTCTAATACCAATTTTTCACGACCCGTCCTCGGGGCCCGTGTCGTGACTACCCCAAGCCCGTCTTCCATAGGCCATGGGCTGGAGACTAGCACCAAAGGCATAAATCCCAATAACTGGGAAGGAATTTCCTTTATAAATGTAAACAAAACACCACATAGTACAAGAAGAAGTAAACACTAAGTACAAAAGAAGTGCGGAAAAGTAAAAGGGCCAGAATACAAACCCAACTAAAAAGTACAGCTATAAATGAACAGAAGTACAATAGAAAAGACTAACAGCTAGAAGTATAAAAACAGCTCTTGGTTCATCCTCCTCGGATCCTTCCTGAAGGGTAGGTACAGATAGCATAGCTCCTGGATCGTCCACCATGGATCCTACCTGAAGGGTAGTTACAGATAGCACAGCTCCTGGATCGTCCACCATGGATCCTACCAGAATGGTAGGTACATATATCCTCCACAACTCTCTCACTCTTTAACCTCCTCTGAGTGTCATCTCATCGTGATGTCCACCACAGGATACTGTCTCGCTGCCCATCGTCTGCAACCAACACAACGAGGTGCGGGCATAGCCCGTGCAGGGGTGAGTATAACGATACTCAGTAGGGACCCTGAGACCCTCAAGGTATCACTAAGTCCAACAAGGTTAACCACAAAGAAGAACTCAATAGATAACCCTTACTTAGCTATAAGCCCATGCTTATACCTAAGTTATCAAGTAACCCATCTCAATCATGAGGAAACACAATGGTTATGAAATCAACAGATAACCACTACTTAGATATATGCCCATACATATACCTAATTTATCAAGTGACCCATCTCAATCATGAGGTAAACACAAAGGTTATGAAATCAATGGATAACCACTACTTAGATATATGCCCATACATATACCTAAGTTATCAAGTGACCCATCTCAATCATGAGATAAACACAATGGTCATAGACTTAGCTCAAACCAGGATTTTCATTATCGAAACTGTAACTGCTGAAGTGTCCTATCTCTGGAGTGTACAGTGGTCCCGTCACGACTCTGAGGTACTGCTCAGTAACCTAAGACTGCTAAGGTACTCCTCCTGTCGATTACCACAGGCCAGCCACCCAAACACTGTAGTGCTTCCCGCCGGGTATGCCACCCAAACACAGTAGTGCACACCCCCTAATAGCCTGCAGAGGTACTCTCCGAACGAGTATCGCGGGTCTGCACTGTCACACAGGTAGTGCTCCATCCTCCATGGGTCTGCACCCAATAAAGTACTGCTTCATCCACTGGGCTAGTCGACTCACTCCAAGTCGATTCGGTCAAGCAGTCGTCGGGTCTCAGCCGGCTACACGGTCTCCGTACTCCGAACGCTCGTCTCCGGGAGGGTCCTCTCCATGAGCTACAGGTCGATACTCCAAGTATCTCAAAGCCCCACGAAGAAGTATCTCAAAGTACTGCCTCTTCATAGGGGTCTCAACGCAACAGACGGCACGTCAATCGGACGCCTGGTCTGTGAGTTATTAGCCTTTTCGTCCCAGGGGCCCGGTTGGTTTTGTGTGCGAACCAACCCAGCCGTATCTCAACTGCACCCCGAACTCTCATAGGGTATACTCAAAATGATGGTTTCTCAACAGGATCACCAACACCGCTGATGGTTCGTCAAACGGACGTCCAGTCTGAAAGTTATCAGCTTTTCCGTTCTAGGGGCCGAGTTGGATTTCGGGTACAATCCAACCCGGCCATATTACAATAGCGTCCAAACCTCAGGTGAAGTATACCAAAAGTTCTGTCTCATCAAGAGGAATCCATCAAAGTCAATGGAACGTGTATCGGACGTCCGAAGCTCAAGTTATAATCATTTCCGCTCCGAGGGCCTGGTTGGATTCATGTTCGATCCAACCCAGTCGTACTTCAAAAGACACTAGTTAACCAAACCGGTCACACCATTGAGATCCATATGGAATAACACACGAGATGGGCTACAAATTGGTCCAAAACGGACATCCAGTGAAAAAGTTGCATTTCACCGCATCATGCACGAACCGGGCCTTGTGGGGCCCGCGCATCGACCTTGACATAAATATCCAAAATTGGTTTTGAAACATCTGTCTTAATTCTTGGGTTGCAACATCGCAGACGGTTCGTCATTCCGACGCCGTATGATAGAGATATGTCAGATACAAGATCCCGTAATAATAATAATAATAATATCATTCGGTGTTTCGTGGGCCCGAGACACGAACCAGAATTTAGTATCCAACATTACACTTGAATTGACCGTTTTAAAGACAGAGTCACGTCGCCACTGACGGCGAGTCAATCAGACGTCACACACATGAGTTATGGCGGGTCAAAGATTTAATAATAATATTAAATATATTAAGTACGAGCGTTTCGAGTACCCGAACCAAAAACCCGAAAAAGATATCCAATATTGGACTCATAAATTTCTTCTCGATGTCAGGGTCACACTGCCACTAACGGTTCATGAAACCGAGATCTCACGAAGAAGATACCGACAAAATACGGTTTCCCAACAAAAGATAATAATAACATTATTATATTATTATTATTTTTAATTTAAATTAATCCCTCAACATATCACACCCAAAATCCACGCATAAATCCATATTCAAATTTTTGTGTGTATCACCCATTCATCAGATTCCTTTTTTTCCTTTAAATTTTAATTAATTTTCTTTAGACTTTTCTCTCTCCAATCTTCCATTTCTTCTTCAATCTTTTCACGTTCCGACCACATGCAGCGCCTCCAACCTGTATCCCAAGCGACCAGCTTATTCGCACAGGGTGAGTCCGCCGGAACCGCCGTCGCGTCGGCATCCCGCACCACCGGTGAATTCTGCAGGCCACCGGAGTTGCTCCGGTGGTCCGTTTTCAAATATGACTGTGCCAGCGTTCACCTCGGGTCTTGCACATTACTGCGGAATCTTCAAACCGCCTCTGCAGCCCATTTCGTCAATGCCCGTCGATCTGCCATCAATTAAACAATCTACGGAGCCTTCAAATCGCCGCAACGGTGCGACGCGACGGCGTGGTGTTTCTTCACACGTTCTTCATTGTTTCCACGTGGTGCCGTTGCACCACGCCGCCTTTTCTCACGCCGTAACGAGTACAACCAACAAAAGGGGGAGGAGGGTCGGCCTTTTTCGTGCGGTCTGACCTCCTCTCGTTATTACGATAATAGGCGGCTCAAACAATTATCAACAAAAATAAAAAAAGGCTGAGGATATAATCCACATAAATTAAATTAAACCAAAACCCTACATGGATATTTGACGTCGCACGTCGGGTGTCGTAGAGAACGGCGCCGTGGGGTCGGACGTAGATTCCGTGGATGTCGGGGTGCGTCCAAGGAGGAAACGACATCTCCTAACTTGTTTTTATGATGAAGAAGTAAGGTACGTTGTCGTTGGCGATGATCACCGCAATCGGAGACTTCTCCCTTATCATGGAGGAAGATGAAGACGGAAGAATTCGGGTCGCCGAGTCTTCTAAGTCAAAGGGTCAATTTTCTTCGTCGGAGAAGAACCATTCTTCACATTCTTCAACGTGGAAGATGAACTTCTATCTCCTCCCCTTCCCCACACAACCATCCAACCCCTAATAAAATAAGACTCTTCTTATATTATTACCCATATCATGCATTTTCAAAACATTTCAAAATGTTGAATTAACTTAACTTAATTAATCTTGATCTTGTCAAAATTAAATGAAGTAGAGTTGGTATCATTAATGAGAGGATGTGTCACAAGGGGGTTGGAGTGAGTTATGGAAGATGAGAGATCACCCACTTAATGGGGGAGTTAGAGGAGGTTTAAGGAATGTGAAGGGGTGGGGTTCGTGTGGGCCCCACCTCACCTTTAATCCTCTCATAGGTAGTTAACTACAAGTGGGTCCCACCCCTAACTCCCTTACATAGGTTATAACTACATAAGAGAGGGATACAGTGTTGTGACACAAAACTTAATCCACTTAACAAGAAATGAAAATATAATTGTAAAACAATTATATTTTTATCCCTAAATTTTTTTTAAACAACTCCTCCTGAGAAAACGCAACCCCAAAAAGGGTCTTCTTAAGCAATTATCGGTGCTGCGGTTTCTTCGGTGCCCTCGGATTTCAATTCCGAGCACCAGTTCAAAAGTTAGGAAAACTCGCTCGTTCGTTCACTGAAAGTACCCAAGCTAAACTTCAGAAATTGATTTCAGTCACACCGGGCCTCGGAATCAAGTGCCGTCAGAAACTACGTTCTTGTAAAATTCCAAAGAAAATTAAGAATAAATTTCCCTTGAATTTTACGGGTCTTTACAATGTGAATCTAGGGCTATGAATACATGTTATTACTAAAAATAAAATTGGATCTTACTGAAGAACCCATTCTACAAAGAAGACCCTATGAGATTCTATTTTCCTAATCCTACAATGAAGTTTTTCCTATATTCTCCCCAAGACAATGTCTATGACTCCTAATGACCAAATCTATACATATTGAGCAACATCACATTTTATAATCTCATATAACATATCTCTTTCCTTTTAATATTTACTTTAAATAAATTTTTTTCTTTAATTATTTGAAAAAAATAGTCTTATATTTCAAACTAGAGTTTACATGATATTATCTCATATAGTTTTGTTTTTATTACAATGAAAACTATGGAAGATCTCATTTGTGACCTGGAAAGTTGTTTTATCCCACAAATAATTTTGGAAGAGGCCCTATATCTAGATATCCTTGTGGGTTTTTTCCTTTAAAACTATATCCAAGTGTTTTATTAGTATATTGAATAATAAAATTCTTGGAAAGATTTGATTTCCAAGTGGAGAGGATTAAGTCTCGGCTTGAGACGGAATCACATGTTAAATTTCCAATATGCTCTTTATCTATTTTGTTTTTATTATTTAAATCAACCCTATTTTGATTTTATTAAATGTTAAACACAATTTTACAATAATAGTTAACGTAATTAATATTTTATATAGTGTGTTTGATATAAATATATTAGTTTTAAACATTAGAGTATTTTACAAAGTATTTTAACTGAGAAATGATTGATATGTTGAGAACCTTTTCCAATGATAAAATTATATATTTTAACTATTTTTGTTAACTCCATGATTTTATTAAATTAGGGAATTGATATTATATTATTTAAAAATAGAAATTTTATTCAAAACTAAATTCACCCCCCCCCCCTGAGTTGTCCACTCTAACCAACATTTGGTATTAGAATAAATTCAAAATATATTTTAATTGGGCTCTAGTTATATTTAATGATCTTAAATTTATATTTTATCTAAATTCATATATATTGACAATAATAGATGAGAAGTAACTACCAATAATGAGTATACTTGTTTTAATGGTACAAATTATTCTCAATGGATTATCAAAATGGAAATTCAGCTAGAGAGTATGGGATTTTTTATATGAACCATTATTGAAAATAAATATGAAAAACATTAAACTAATATAGCTAATTGGACTGATCCCACAATGTATTCATATAATTGTATATGTAAATCTATTAATACTATATTATACTTTAGGATAAGATGAATTTAATATAATATCAACATATGCTCCTACTATTGATTTTTTGGATACCCATCCTCTATCTCTTGATGGAATATCACAATTTAAAAAAAACCACTTAAATAAATATACTATTAAATATTATAATTTTAAAATTAATCATAATAAATCTATCTCTAACATGTATCTTAGGTTCAATGAAATAATTAACATGATTCATATAATCAAAAAGAAAATTATTTACAAGGATAAATTCATGTAACTTTTTATATGCATATTATTTTGATAAAGGGGAAAATCTATGTCCATTAAATTTCTTATAATATTAAAACACTACCAATAAATGAGATCATTAGAAATAAAATGATATAAAAATAATAATAAGTGAAAAGAGAAGAAGTAGATAAACCCAAAAATAATTCATTATATTTTAAAACTTCTGAATCAAAACAAAAAGAGAAAATAAAAGATGAAAGTTTAATTTATGAGGAATCACCATCAAATAGTGATGATGAAATGTAACATCTAGCTATATTTTTCAAAAAAAAATTATAAGAGTAATTTTTTTTCAAGAAATCAAACTACAAGGGTTAATATGATAATAGGGGTGATTAGAGAAAAAATTGAAAGAAGGTATATTCTTCCAATGTAATAATATTCAATGAATGTAAAAGGAATTGACATATTAAATAATATTGTCCCAATTTGAAATATATAAATAAATATGACGAAAAAGAGAAAAGGTATACAAATTCTATGAAATCCACTTGTAGTGTCTTTTAGGATAACTGTAGTGACTCGATCTTAAGGGGAGAATGATAGAAATAAAATATATAATATATGTATATATATATATTATTATTAAAGACACATATGAGGTATTTAATGTCTTTCTTAAACCTCCAATACATATTTTTAGTCTTTTTGAAATTGAAAATGATTTTGAAAATATGTTCTGTGATGAATTATTTGAATATTTTAATATTATTTAAAACACATATAATGAATTAAAAGATAAATATAAAAGTTTATATAAGTATCACATTATGTCTTCTCACTTTATAACTGATCTTACACTAGTAAATAAAAATAATGATCATGTACTAAAAGAAAATAATTAGCTGAAATTGTCTAATGAGATGTCAAAGAAATTGTTGTAGAGATTCATAAATGGGAGAAAAACTCTAACTCATATTCTACGTAAACAAACAACTCCTATGTATATGATAGGAATTTGAAACCAACCTGGAAAAGGAAAATATATAATAATAAATTTGATCCATGATACATTTATACTAACATTTCTAACTCTCCTAGTATGATAACACTGATTTTTATTACAAAATTAAACATAATTTACTACATAAACATCACTTCATACAATATAGAAGATCTAGAGGTATAGTGTATTTTTTTCTTAGGATCATTACATAACAACTTAAAACATGAAATACAACATCTTTATTGAAAACTTCCTTAACTTGACCCCTACGTTCCCTCGTACTTATCATTGCATTGAATAACTTGTGGAAATGCATAAGAAAAGGGTGAGCTATAAAGCCCATTAAGGAAATAATCATGGAATAAAATGATGAATACAATACATTCTAGACAATATACATAAAAATGGAGCACAATAGAAGCACATACATAAAGGCATGATAAATCATGATAATAATAACTTGGAAATGTGGCAACAACACTTAACATGGAATGAGAATTAGCAAAGGATCCTTGCACATGGAGCATGATTAAACCCTCATTGCACCAGTAGTATGATTAAACCCTCATTCCACTTGAATTATCATGAGTAAACACCCATTGGACATGATTTATCATGACACTATACTTTACCAAATGCATTGGAGCTCTATCAGGGCGTACCATTATTAAACATTTCATTTCATAATAAATTAATGTGTAAAACATACATGAAACTATTTAAACAACAAGTAAATGTGCATAAAGGTGAATACCCTTGATAGAGAAATGGGCATGACATTTCACTACACAATGACTTTGGCTTAGAAAAGCACGGTGCAATTTCAGTAGCATAACGATGTGACATAAGAACTCATAAAAATGGTTGATGAGAGACAGAGGGGTGTATCATCATATTTACATGACATGGACAGTAAGGGGGGCATATAGTTACATGTACCCACAAATTTAATGGAATCTAGATTCGGGATACAAAATAATTTCTTGAATGTAAATGAGGAGAGAGAAATTCTTTTCGAAATTTCAGCATAGTAAATGGTGTACATGGGAGGCATTTAATGATTAATAAAGAGGTCTCCCATTATTAAAACAAAAATAGGGAAGTATGGGGGAGGTTATAAACCATAACCCAACATTTATAATTGAAAATAAGGTTATAAAAATTTAAATAATATTAGACAAAAATGAGAAAGGAAGAAAAAACCTTACTTGCAAGTGTGCTTCTATAGGCTTGAGAGAGGCTTGAGAGAGGCTTCTTGGGAGATTAGGGCACCTTGGAGGATTCTAGAGAGAGGATGGTAGAGGTTGGACCAACTCAAAAGGCTTTGAGTGAGGAGGAAGTCGTAAATTTGGTGGGTATAGGAAAGGTGATGGAATTCATTATTATTTAGGTTTGGGACACCTCACATTAAAATAATACAAACCACAAATAGGCCCATGGTTTTGGCCTATGGTTTTTGGATAAGGGAATTGGAAAACAAAATTTTATATGGAAAAAGTATGAACTTATTAAAATAATGGGGTTTCTTATTGGGAGGTGAGTCACAATCCAAAGGAAAACATTTTAAAAAGACAAAATGTTTAATAAGAATTGAAGGGTCCACTAAAGCTTTATAAAACAAATCAAACAAACCCAAAATTACATTATTTTAATAGTAAAACTTATATTGTCCGAAATTAGAGTTTATAGTATTTTATTAAATCACTATTGGGTCATTATGATGTCATAAACACATTATATATTTAAACGGTCTTTAATTTTTACCCAAAAATTTGATTGCCTCAGAAAATTATGAAAAATTCACCATTGGATAATTTCAACGTACTGATTATAGAAATAATATTAATTTTATTTATATAATTTTCTAAATATGTTAATTTTTACTTTTAAAATAAAAACCGACATTTATCGAAAATTCATGGGTTTTGACAAAAATGGCTTTCAACCCGTAATAAAAATTACAATTGCATTCATAAAATTATACTATCATTTATATTTTATAAAAATTAATTTAAAAATAATAATAATATTTTATTAAAATATTATTTAATTCAAAATTCCATTAATTAATAAAAATATATTTCTTTGTTGAACATTAACTAAAAATACTATTTGTGCTTTAAAAATTATTTACAAGGTAACAATAATAAAATGAAATTATATTAATTATTATATAAAAATTTACATAACCATAGTACTAGGGTCTTGTTACATAAACCTTTATAACAGCCGCATAAGTCGGAAGAGTAAGGTGTGCGATGGGGACAGACTCTTGGGGTTACTCGGATAACATTCCTTGGGTAGTAATCTCTATCAACTTCCACTTCTCTCATAGGTGGTCCTGCTCAAGCTTAACAGATTCAAGCTCGGCTTGGGCTTGGTAAAGATCTAAGCCCAAAGACCCAACCTCATTTCCGAGATCTGAAAATGAGATTCTTATGGGGCACGTCTACTGGATGAGGCCATCGCTTCCTTTGTCTGAGTAAATTGGATTTGTTAAAGCGCTAAATTTATACTAATCATGTGATCATTTTTCAACGGTTATATTAGTAACAGTCACAATTATTAATAGTATTTTAAAATGAAAAAACATAAAACCAAATAAGTTAACATTTTATATAAACATTTTACATAAAGAGGCATTTAATTATATCAATAGGTATTTCCATTAATGAATGTTTGGGTCATTACACCTAGACCTAATGAAGTCTTATTTAGGAATTTCTAGGATCTAGTTATTGGAAACCTGTAAAACAATTATATATTATTAAATAACTTATTAGAATCATTTCTAATCCCAGGAGAACATGGTTACCAAAATCGTTTCCATATTATATCTCTTTTAAAGAAAAACTACTTCAAGGGTACTAGTAAGAACTTATTTTATCTGGAAAATGGATGTTCCAAGAAAATGACGAGGAAATACTCATGTTTCAAGATCCTTATCATTGTTTATTTTGTACATTTCACTTTTTGTGAAAATTAAAAATATAAAAAAAAATACTTGGTCAAATTTATTACTCCATTAAAGTTTCAATTTATAATGTTTTATTTTTTATGGATTAAACTATAACCTTCTTAGCATTTGAAAAATATGTTATAATGGTTTTATTGTTATGTTTTATAAATATCATTGAAAAGTTTTAAATTTTAATCATTCTTTAGTGTGTACTACTATGGGAAATTAAAATTTTTATTTGGTGGATATAAATTCCTTATTTTCTTAGAATATTTCTTATTTAATTGACCTTCTAATAAGATCTTGTCTTTTTAATATGATACAAAGTTATTGCAAATTTCAATCACTAAAAAATCTAAATATGAATGTTTTAGTCAGAGATCTACCCAAACTATAATACCCTACTGAAAAATTATTTAATCCCTATAAAAAATAAAATCATTGAAAAAATGCTTTCAATCCCAAAGAGAATAATTTCCAACTTTTCAGCCATTTGAGTTGGTTCACATGGATTTTTTTGGAACCTATAGAGTTTCTAGTTTAGTAGTGAGACATTATGTTTATGTTATAGTGGAAGGTTATTTAATATATACATTGTTTTTTTATTTTCTCATAAAATTGAATCTATTTCTATTTTTTTAAATATTCAAGATCTATAGAAAATATGAGTGCCCAAAAAATTAAGACATTAAGATGCCGTCATGGTTGTGAGTTTTAAAATCAAGAATCAGAATCGTTATGCAAAAAAAATGGAAATAGTCACAAATTTTTTTGCTTCAGGGACCCCTTAGTAGAATGGTGTAGTACAATGGAGAAATAGAACCAATTAATAAATTTCATGAACCCTACTTAATGAGTTAAATTTACATTCTCATTTTTGTCAGACGTTATCAATATGGATTTATATATAATTAATTGAGTTTAAATTTCACCACTTTTAAAGAAAACCCCATATAAATTATTTAGTGGTATAAATACATTGGTTAATTACATTAGTGTTTTTGGATGTAAAGTATTTATAATAAATAGAAAATATAATTTAGACAAGTTTTCTTCTGAGAGTGATGAAGAAATTTTACTTGGATATCATATATCCATTAAATCATTCTGGGTGTTTACTAAAAGGACAAGGATTGTGGAATAATCTGTACATGTCATGTTTCTTGAGACAGATCCATATTATCCTAATACTCATTTAGAAAATTTGGAAGTAAACCATTCCATTTTGGATATCATTTATTTTGAAACTCATGTGATGAATTCTCCTAGTTCTAATGAATAGTTTAAAGAGCAACATAAATAAGATAATTAGGTTTCAAATATTACTATAATTAGATCTTTTAGGACTCATAGAAATCATACCTTATATTTCATTATACATCACCTAGACAATGGAACTCAAACTAGATATTATCTCATAAATTAGGTTTAACATAAGGGTATTATGGAATATCATAAACCCAAGAACATCGATGATGTAATTAATGGTGAATTCTAGTTAGTGGATATATATGAATAGTTAGATCAGTTTGAAAGAAAAAAAATAAGAATTAGTTAAAAGACCCAAAGGCTACCTAACTATTTTAACTAAATGGGATTTTAGAAACAAGGTTTATGATTCACGCACAATAATTAAAAATAAAGCTAGATTTTTTTATAAGGATATAGTCAAGAATAAGGTATTGAATATGATAACACCTTTCAACTAGTATCTAGTATTGAATCCATTATAATTTTTCATACTTATAATGCATAATTAAATTTATAATTATATCAAATAGATGTCAAGAGCATTTCTAAAATGGTTATAATATTGAGTATATTTTTGTGGAACAACACCCTGTATTTAAAAACCCTCACTTTTCAAATCAGTTTTTTCAATTAAAAAAATATTTATATGATTTAAAACAATCTCTAAGATCATGGTATGATAGGTCAAGCTCGTTTTTCATTTCAAAAGGTTTTACTAATGGAATAAATTATCCAAATATATTTATAAAAATAATTTCAAAGGATTTTTTACTAGTAAAAAATAAAGCTGATGATATTATTTTTGTATCTTTAAGAATTCATAGTGTTTTAAGTTTTCAAAAATTATTAAAAATAAATTTGAAATGGTTTTTATGGATGAACTTAAATTCTTTCTTGTTTCTCGGATTCTATTTAAATAAATACCAAATTATTTTAAATTAAAATATGTAAATTAAATATCTAATAAAATGTTTCTATATGGATATCATTAAATGTAGTGATACTCCCATGAGTACCAGTAGTAAATTAGATATTAATGAGACTAGGAAACTTGTTTATCAAATCACTTTTAGAGATATGATTTGAAGCTTACAATACCTAACTTCTAGTTATCCTTATATAATGTTTAGTGTTTTTATGCGATCTATTTTTTAATTAACCCAAACTAGTCACACTTACTAGATACAAAAAATAATTTTCAAATACTTAAAAAATAAAACCATCTTAGTATTTTTTACACCACGGGAAAAGAATTTAATTTTTAAGTTATTCATATGCATATTTTAGTGGTTTAATGTTAAATATAAAACACATTTCATGAACATGTAACTTTTTGGGAATGTTTTTAGTGTCATGGTTTAGTAAGAAATGGAATTTTGTTTCATTATCCACTACTGAAGTTGAGTACATAGTTTTAAGTATTTTTTGTCCATCTATTTTGTGGATGAATCATATATTACTAGACTATGGATACCAATTCTGACATGTCCCTATAGATTGTGATAATACATGTTTTCTAAATATTTATAAAAATTCAAAATCCCATTATATAACAAAGTATATTGATATAAGATATAACTCTTTGAGAGATCATTTACATAAAAGTGTTACTGAACATCATCTTGCTAGTATATTTAAAAAACACATGAATTTTGAGATAATTAATTATATCATACAATATTTGGGAATGATAAATTAGGTATAATTGTTTTAATTTATCTTCGTATTTTAATTCATGTGTTTGACTATTTAACCTTAGAATTACGGATTTTTCTATAAGAAATGTTGAGATAAAGTTGACATGATCAGTATTCTAACTGTGAAGAATAACCCATATGGTCACCAGACTTACCAAGAGTATTAACTCATTAGGTTACTATTCCCATCATGATAATTGGTTTCATTCAATTATCATACCTACTATGAGGTCACAGTAAGCATTCCAATGAAGATTTTTTTTCACAGATCCACAATTAACAGACCTATCGGTCATATTTCTTAGGTTTTTTTAAGGAAAACAATTTCAGGGTATTTTCTTTAAGATTATTATTATTTTATTCATTAAAATATTAAAATAATTTTGGGACTTGAATCTGAATCTATGACCATATTTTCACTTAGAACATCTCTATCCTTTAAAAATATTTTGAACAAATCAATTTATCCTTTATCAAACCTCTACTCTCTTTAACACAAATCTATTTGTTTTGTTTCCCATATCTTAGGCTTATAAAATTGAATTGAACTGAAGATGTTGAGGATGAAAATCATGTGGGAAACTTCATTTCTAGTTAAGTCACCTCCTTTGAAAATGTTTAAATAATAAAAATCACTCTAAAGTGTATCAGTGGTGCCAAAGAATCCTCACATGGATGATCATCGAATCTCTATAGAAAATTAAAATGATGCACAATGGTTGAAATTAATGATATCTCTAGTTTGGAATGTAATTATGGAACATGGGTGGGATGTATGGTTTAAGGAAAATTTTATAGCTTTTTATCCAAATATTATTAAAGATTTTTATATGGACCTTGATTTATTATATAGAGAGAATAAGGATATAGTAATATTGAGGATAAATGATGTTGTTTTGGTGTTCTATTTGAGGTTATCGGAAGAGTTTTTGGGTGTATCTCACAATGGAGTGTTTGGAGATTACAAAAGTGTGTAACCAGTTAAATATCCAAACTTTGAGTTTCAGAATGGTTTAGATGTGATCACTTGGAATGTAACTCCTAAAAGACCTTTGGATATTGATTATAGTGGTGAATGTATGCTACTAGTTAAGTTTATATAGTACATAATTTGTCCATAAAAAGGATGAGTCAGTATCCTTTGACATCAAGATAATTTATTATTGTTTTTATAAAGAATGGAATTCAAATAAACCTTTATAGATATATCAAGATACATATTGTTGAGTTGTGTAAGCATACCCCAATTTATAGTTCTTTACCCTATATAAATCTATTTTCATCATAGTTATAGTACAAAGGTTTAGTTATTTAGGGGAATAAGAAAGGATCACCTCTTCAAATTTCCTCTTTCATACACAACAAAAACATAGAAGTATATTTAGGTAAATTGGAATCCATGGAAAAAAGTTATGGGTTGATAAAGCCGTGTGGGTTTAGGAAAATTTTGATCCTGTGAAATACCTGGATGGACCAAAAGATCTTATTGTTTCATCTATTTAATGAAATGAAAGAGTTTTATATTCACATGATGAGGTGTAAATTGGTGAGAAATAGGTTGAAAATAAATAAGAAATGGTAGATTTGGATGAAGAATAAAGATATTCTCTTGACTATTGCTTGGATTCATCTCTTACTATGTCTTTTAGATATCATAGATATCCCATTACCCTATAATCATAAGGAAAAGATCATAAATTTAATGAGAATTTTTACAAAAAGGTTTTTTGAGTGGTTATATTCCTATGATGGATGAGTTTGAGTAATTTTAGAGTGTTGAAGTAAGCTTATAATGATCACCTGTTATTGAAAATACACCTTGGAAGAATATTCCAAATACACATTCAAAGTGGGTAAATTCACCGGGATCGCATTTTTGAGGTTTCATTATCCTAACTATGGGAGTAGTTCACTTTGAATTTGGGGAGATATTATCCCTTATACTCAAAAGGAACTATAGAGATATCTTATATATACTATAGATACTCAAGATATACTTGAGGAATCTCCAATTAGACTATCAATTGATCATAATCTATATGAAAAATTGGGTCATACTCCCACCAAAGTAGTTAAAGAAGTTGATAAAGGTAGTTATAATATTAATTATATCGAGGATAATTCTGAATCCATTCTTCAAGAAGAAGTGGATTTTGTTTCTAGAAGTTAATTTCATCTAGATAGAGCTTCATTAATAGAGTATGTTCCTTAGTAATATGGTTGGAAATATGATTAGGATTCATCTACCAATTTCTATTCTACATAATATGTCACTTAGGTTGAATTGGTAATTTACAAATTAGAGATGACAGATAAGTTCAAAAATATTGTTAATTTTGACAACTCCATACGAAAGTTAGAGAAGCTGATATTTTTGATGTGGTCACAACTATAGTATCTAATCTTCAAACAAGATTTAATTTCTAAATTTAAATGATACAAAATTAAAATACAAATTTTTGAGCTTCAATTGTTTCACTCTAATACAATCTAATTGATATTATGATTCAGTTAGACCATAGGTTTATGAATGATGTGTTTCAAATTTCACATGTTTCATCTCCAACTCCTCTTATTCATCCAATATATGATGAAAAAAATACTATAAAATATATAATATATGTGTTAGAAATCTTGTTTTATGATTTCATAAAGACCGAAGAAGCTTTTTTTGATGGAATTCAACCCCATGCATACAAAACCTTGGAAATGGTTCAAGAAGATGTAAATCAAGCTGCAAAATAAATAGAAACAATAAATAAGTAAATTTATTACTATATTTTCCGGATCATAATTAATTTTTATTTAAATTGTACTTTTATAAACCTTTACAAAGACAACAATATTTCTCACTTGAATTAAGCTTTCAAGTCTCAAGTTGAAAATCTCATGTCTATGAATCTATTATTGGAATCTTCTATAGAGGAAAAAGATGTTTTACTTAGGTAATTAGAGCATGGTTCTCATGTTTTTGGTGAGTTTACCCAGTTCATAGAAGCTTATATTTAAAATTATCAAATATCTATATTAGTTTCTTAATCCATTATTATGTCCCTAGATACAACCACTACCTCTTATTCCATCAATCCTTTGGCCCTGAATCTTGCACAAGCCTTTCAACAACTGTAACTTTTTTCCATATGTGTGGTCATTGGTGATCATTCCTCATCATCATCTCCTCAATCTATATTTTCCCCCAACCTATAATTCTAAAGGAAAGGAACATATTCTTCCTATAAAAGTTAGATATGACCCCAATTTGGATTCATATTATGATATATGATAAGGACTCTTTATAATACTAGTGTAATATATTTTGTTATATTAATGGAATATCCTATTTTATTCTCATTTTTTTCATAGATTATTAATTATCCTTAAAATTTTATTCACTTTTTATAATCCCAAAATGGTGTATATATATTTTTTAGTGATAAATTAAAAAAAATTAATTCATTGGAAAAATTTACTTACCTTTTGGACATTCTAATTAGTTAATTATATCCTATACAAATATAAATTTATTATATTCAGTTATTTTTAATTTAAATTTCATAATGTTTTATCATATAAAGGGGTATATTATTGGATTTCGCCATGATATTTTTCTTTTAATTTTCACAAATCATGTTAAATATGTTACTAATGAATTTCATGTTTTTTTATAGTAAATGAATTTCTAGAAAAAAAATTCAAAAATAGTTATGTCTGGAACATACAGGGTTACCTTACCATGTGACTGTGTCACATGAATTTCATACCATGAATTTCATTTGACTGTGTCACATTACTACATCCGATATTTAACTTGACCGCATGTACACCCAACCTACCATGAATCCTTGAAAAAATTCTATCATTGTAATGAACCATCCATAAAGTCCAGTGGAATATACCATGCCTTGAAGATCACCTTATAGTATGTTCAATCAACCTATTCTGTGATAGAGAAGTGTGTACTATCTCTAAAATAGACTTCAACGTGTGAATCAGGGAAGTGAATTCTTAATGGAAACCACCTACCATAATAAAAAAAATGTTGTTGTTCCAAGTTATGTATAATTTTCATTAGTAATATACTGACCGTGTCTATTATTATAGTAACTATATAAATATAAATTACTACAGCAAGGTAAAATAAACTAGCCACTTGAATGAATGAACTAACTATGACACCTTTCAATGTCAACTTACTATTCCAACTAAATTTTTCATGTTTTTATGCCAACTAACCATGTTTTAAGTAAAGACATATTATCATGTCTAACTTATATGTCAGTCATTTCAAATATCTAATGGATAGTTTTTGAATAAGTAAACAACGATTCATTACATTTAATATTGAATTTATTATTCTATAATGGGTACTCTTGGATGAAGATATTTTTAAGAATAAAATCCAATCATGCTAATCTAGGTTGGTGAATACATTCTCTTATAGTGAATATAATAGGATCCTACAGATAGACCTATGATACAAAGACGACTATATGATAAATTGTTTTGCTGAACCTATTGTGAAACTTTTCTAATCACCATACAAAGAAAAATCAAGGAATATATAAAAATGAATCAATTCATATCAAGTTATATCAAATTTTATTATCTCATATTTCTTACACTTTTTTTATGATTTACTTTCAAGCTATGTTTTTCTTTTCCCAATCTATTTTTAAAAACACAGTATCATGTGCTAAACTGGAGGGTACTTTATAATCTATCATATCTTTTCATTTTTATTCTTATGAAAAAATATGGAAGAGCTCATGTGTGACCAGGTAAATTTTTTTATCCCTCATATAACTGCGTAAGTGGCTCAGCTTTTGGAAATTATTGTGTGTTGTTGTCCTTAAAACAATATCTATACTATGGATTGGGTTATTTAGTAATAAGAAAATTGATAGTAGGTGATTTCCAAGTAGAGGGGATTAAATATTGTCTTATTACATATTCCTTTGTAAAATTTATTCTATATTTTTAAGGTATTTGGTTTTCTTTATTTCATATCAAATCTTCTTCAATTTTCTTAACTGTTAAATAGAATTATATTCTAACAATTAACAAAAATTAGTTTTTTATATAATTTTTTGGATATGGCTATATTATTTTCTAAAGAAATATAATTTTCCAAATTATTTTAGCTAAGTTGTGAATAATATTTAGAGAACATTTCATAAAGATAAAATTATATATTTATACTATTTTTGTAAACTAGGTGATATAATAATATTGGGGGATTTAATTTTTAATTTTTTTTAACCAAATATTTTATTGTTAACTCAATTAACCCACACCCTCCTGAGTAGTCCACTCAATAAAAAAATAATGAAAACTGCGTTATTAACTAAGCTACATAATTCACATCAACATATTAGTTGATAATACAAATAATAAATTATTTTATTTCCCTATAAATACACCATTTTTTGCAATTTATTAGACACTGCATATCCTACAAAGGTTCTTACAAATCCTTTGATAGATTCAAATATTTTCCTAAGGATTCTATTTTTTATGGTTTTCATGGTGGGGGAAATCTTCTTATCGGAATTCAAAACAATGGAGTTCTTTTTAGAGAATGTATTATCCTTCTAAGTATATATCCACTTATTATTCCTCATTGAGTTTTTCTTTATTAATGAATGATGTGTAAAGTTATTATAAAATGTAAAATAATTTTTATCAGATTCTATAGTAAAACAAAATAAACAATTGTTCAGGGAAAATTGGTCCTTTTTTAAGAGAATAACATTTTTTAGTTCATTATAGTCATAAATATTTTAGGTAATTCCCTTGAGAGATCATCAGAAATGGTAAAAAATATGTGCAACATCCATTTAAGGTTTTTTGAGTAAGAGTGATTTGTATTTCTTCAAAATATAATGTGTAGTATCGTATGTAACAATTTTATCAATACTTGATCCCTTTGTATAAATTCTTCCAAGGTATAACAGTTAAAAATAACTCGTGTAGATAGTTATAATAATTAAAAATAATAATAATAATAGAGTCGATAAATTTTATTGATGACAAAATATATTTCATAAATATTATATAATTCATACCTAATATTAATCTATCATTTGAAAAAAAACATTGAAAAAGAATAAATAAATTATTCAAACTGATTCCATAATACTCAATTCCATGAATATTGTAATAAAATTAACTGCCTAAAAATAATTTCTAAATCATGCATAAAATATATAAACAATGTAAATATATATTTAAGATAATAAATGAACTTTAACATGTTTATAAATAATTAATATTAATTCTAAAACAACTAAATAAAACAAAACATATAACACTAGTTATATTCAAATATTATGTAACACATTCTATGTATTTATATTCAGATTAAGAAAAAAATTAATGTATCAAAAAAATGGATGATGCCCTAAAATAAATTATTATAGACTGAATAAAATTTAGAATTAATTTATAATCCAATAATTTATTAAAATTAGGATTTATAAAATTAAAGTAAATACAATTTTAAAAAAGCATGAAAAACAAATCCTAATAATATTTTGAAATAAAATTAATTTATACTATAGAATGATTTTAAAAAAGATGGAACCTAGTATACTTTAGGGAAACAAAATTCTATAACCTAAAATCACAGAATTTATAATATACTATTGTCGAATTTTAAAACTAATGGTAATAGAAATAGGGGAACTGCAATCATGAAATGGTCTAAGGGTGCTACCATCATGTGTTTCATCTTCCACTAGAATAGAAGAGCGCTTCCATTATGGAAGGTGCAACCAATAACTTGGGTGATATCGTTCTGCATTATTCTGTTATCATCACTATGTGATAGAGGTGTGCTACTATCTAGATGAGTTAGTTCTTCAATGATAAGCCAAAACAGGGGATATGTTATAGTTTAGTATGTTTGCTACTTAGATTTCCATGGATTAAAGAGACAATAATACTTTGTACCATTATAATTAGTGGTGTTAAACCATGAAATGGGTTTTTTTATTACCCAAAAGGTGAGGAACACACTACTAATACTACCGGTTATAGATTAAAAATTTAAGAGACCATTATATATGTTGTCATCAATGGTCAAATCTGCTACTAACAGCTGAAGATACTGTCGCTACCATTGAACGATACACTAATTCCTCCATAATGAAGTTATATGGCCAAACTACTACAATGAGTTGTCATGCATGGAGAGGATCCTGATGATCAGAGAACTAAATAATTTGGTGTCAAGGGTTGTTGAACCAAATGAAAACTATTCATTGAGTGATGGAACCATCATGCTTTGCAAACATCAAGTGACAGAGAAAATATAATTGTAGAACTAGTTTTTTTAGAGGCTAAAATAAAACTTCCATAGTTAACATTGAGATGGAGGTACATAACTGATAAAGCTTGTGCACCTAGTCAGAGAACATTATCAATAACATTTTTCTAAATAAGATGATTATATACATATGTAGATATAAAAAAATTAATCTTCCAAAATTCCATGCACAAATATAATCATTTTCATACTAATAAAATGATAAATTTTTATTAAATATATATTCAAGATGACGCTCTATAAGGACAAATTATAAAACAACATCACCCATATTCATATTATATCTAATAAAATGATATCTAATATCGATATAGTTCATTATAAGATATTGGGATGGATATTAAAAAATATAAATTACATATTTTTATCATAATAAATATCCAATTTATACAAATAATTACCAAAATGACATTAATTTTTATTAATCCACATACACTGAATATAACAACTATCACTATAAATATACTCAACATTAGTTGTAGATAAAGAAAAAGATAATTTATTTCTATAATAAAAATAAATTAAACTACTTCCAAGAAAATGAAACAAACCAGATGTTCTTTTTCTATCAATTCGACAACCTTTAAAATCATATTCAGAATATGACATTAAATCAGATATTGAGTCTAGATGCATATAATTAAATAGAACTACCAATCATGTCACTATATACCTTAACATAAACATATTTAGTAGATGCATCAACATAAAAATTACAACTAGTACTCATATAAGTTTTTAAAAATTTAGAGGAATTGAGACAAAAAAAAATTAACCAACTCTCTAGCATACTCTGATAGATTAATAAAGATCATATCTTTACTTTGAGAAATTTTAATTTCAAAAAAAATATATTCCCCCATTAATATCATATCAATATAATATTATGTCAAAAAAGATAAATAATTATAAATAAATTCACTATAAGAAACATAAACTATATCATCAATATATATTTTTAAAATTAAGATATTATTATAAACTATTTAGAAAAATATATTAGGATCAACAATGCCTTTAATAAAACCATTATTCAGAAGAAACAAGGAAATCTTGTCATTCTAATAATGCGGTGCTTGTTAAAAAATATAAAAATAATTAGATAACTTATACACATGATTATAAAAATTTTATTCTTGAAAACCAGGGGTTTGACTGGCATAAACATATTCATATATAAATACCATTTAAGAAATCACTTTAAGCGTCCTTTTGATATGACATAATACCCTTAAAATAATAAATATATAAAAATAATATAATATCCTCAAACCTAGAAATATGAATAAAATAATATTCAAAATATACACCTTCTTCTAGATAATATCCATGAGCAATAAGTAAAGATTTATGTTTGATAATTTTTCAAAATTCATCCATCTTTTTTCTAAAGATCCATTTACTTCCAATTACCTACTTATGTAACACCCCATGATTTTTGAAAACAAATTTAATATTAAATACATGAAAAATTAAGTCTTTAAAAAACACCACTTTGTTATAACCTATCCAACAAACATAATTTTACCACCTTTGTGATTTCCATTTCGAAAAACTGACATCACGGTTGCATTCAGTATGATATTTAGAGTCAGATAAGAAAAACATAATTTTTGGTGAACCATAATGTACCCTTATGAATAGTAATATTAATAGTAATATGCACCTTGAAAATAGTAAATATTATTATTATTTTATTTTCTTAAGGTTATAATATAATGATATCTTGATTAACTTTTCAATGTGATATAAAACAAATTAACGTTTTAAAATTGTTATTTTTAAATAAACTAAGATTTTAATTAACATTTAAATGAATCCTATATATAAAATTATTTCCAAAATATATATATCATTTTTAAACTTTACTCATCAAAAAATAGTTCGGGTAATTTTTGGGATTTTTTGGAAAAACTCGATTTTTTATGAATAGTAAAATACTGAATTTTACAGTATATATACATTATCAGTTAAATTAACTATTCCAAGAATCACGGATGATGTAAGTACACATGGTTAGAAATAAAATGAACTTATTACTATTATGAGTCACATGAAGAAACACTATTGGTTGTCTTAAGTTACATAATAAACTAATGAATAAGATATTCACAAATCACCCCTCTCCTCCACTATAACACCCCCCCCCCCCCACTCTCTCTTCTATTCACTCCTCTAAAGCCTTTGAATTTTCCTAAATTCTTTCCAAATATATTCCCAAGATCCTCCCCATGTCCATAATCCATTTTTCTCTTGAAAAGACCAAAACCTCTTCCCTAAATAGGCTCTCAAGGAAGATTACTTCAAGAGGTAAGTTCCTCTTTTCATTTCTTTTATTTCAAGTACCTTTATTTTATTTTTCCTTCCTCACCTCCCTTCATCCAAATGTTTTAATGACACTAGTACTACAAAATTTAATTTATTTTTGTTATAACAGAATAATAATTCATCATCATATCTATTTTCTACTTCTTTTATACTAGAAATGAAAACACCATCTGAGATGTGTTAATTTATCACATTTCAGGACGACTGGATTTAAATTTCTCTTATCATATTAAATTCTTGTCATGAAACCATTTGTATGGTTTAAACAGACTATAATATATGTATTATATCTTATTTAATGTTTTTGAGTCCTTTTTATAAATTATATTAATTTATAAATTAAAATGAGTTTGTTGTGATAAGAAAAGGACAATTAACCCAAACAATTATCATTAATGTTTTATATAATGATTCATCTTAACTACACATAACCAAATGATTTTTATAAATATTTAATATTATATTTGTTTCATAAAAACGTAAAAATTCAATGTTATGCATTCATTCTCATTCTACATGTTTATTCGTGCATCAATATAAGTAAATCAATCATGAAAACCAAGGAAGAAAACACTCCCAAACAATGAAATTGAATCTTTAACATGTCAAATGGCCATGAAATAACCTAATAAGGTTTTAATAAATCAAATACATATAGGGTATGTTCTTGGATTATTAATTTATGAACATAAATTTTATTATTCAGGTCATTAAGACAAGTGAGAGACACCTTTGGACTTAAGGTGAGTGTTTTCTATCTGAACCTCCATTTTCATTCAGATTACACTTATTCACCACATACCTCAATTAAATTCTTATTTTTTTTATATTTAATCCACTTAAATTATGTTTTAATTTTATATATATGTGTACAAACCTGATTCATAATTTATTTTGTGGGAAGTTATATGTTTTAGAAGGATATTTCAAATATTCTTCGCAAAATTCAAGCCAGTTCCAAGGGAATTTCTTAAATTCTTACATATTTTCAAGGGAACTATATAATCTGTTTTTAGAAACCATTATCTTATAAAAAATCACTCATTTTATTATTAAATTACTATCTTAATTCACTTATGGTTTTATAAAAACACTTTTCAAAAATAACTCTTCTTTTCAAAGTAAAAGATTATTTACCTCAAGAATTACTCGATGAATATAAGAGTATTTTCAACTCTTTCAACATTCTTGTTGATTATTATGTATTATTTGAATTAATATTTTATGATAAAATATACCATATTTAATTTAATGGTTTATGATTAGTTTTATTGTGGATGGTCTATCTTGATACCATTCACCATATTATTTTTAATGGTTAGTGTTTCTGTTTAATATAAGGGGAAAGTTATTTATATTTCATATTTTAGTTTCAATATTAATGTATAGGATGTTTATTTTTATCAACATTCATATTATGAATGCATTGGACTTAGTATGTGTCAGTTGGTGCCTGCTATATCCCCTTGGTGCATTGGTAGGTCTCATGATACAAACTATGTCCTGGAAAAAGGCCTTGACAAAATGGTTATTTATGGTCTTGTAATGAGGCCATGATGGTATAGTTATGATTTCCTCCATTATTCATTCCCTAATTATGAAACTATTAATTGATATTCCATGTGTTATTTGAATTGTATAATACCCATGATTATGTTTTATTATGGCATTTTCTGTTCATCTCTTATTCCTTCAATATTATGTTTTTGTTTATTTTTAAAAGTAATGGGTTTTTAGTTATTCATTATGCCTAATGTTTATGTTTATAATATATTCAACTTCATTTCATATCATTACTGAGAATTTGAGCTCACCCTTTTCTTATGTTTTATTTTTCCCAGGATGTTAAGAAGTTTTTTATAAATGAACTATAGGGATAACATAGGATATACTGATGTTTTAATGGAATTTATATGTTTTATTTAATTTCCTGTTGTAATGTTGAACTTATGTATGTATATTGTTTGTAAATATACTAAACTCCTCAGACCTTTTGGATACATATTCCTTGTTTTTATGCCAATCTAATAAAATAAAGAACTGGATCTAGTCAACTTGGGTCGGGTATATATTGTTGGTATTAGGGGATGTTTAATAGAAAAAATAAAAACTAGATTTAGGAAACATACAATGCAGAAAAAAACAATAGGATAGTATTTGAGGATAATTATACTAGAATATCCTAGAATTTTTTAAAAGAATAAATTATATAGAACTTTCTAAAAAATATGTCCCCATATGGATTCTACAAGTGGGCATGGTTTTGGCATAGATGTACCTAGGATTGAAACCTCCAACAAGGGGTGTTGGGCTTAACCTAGGGTATCTTAGTACACGACAATGGGCATTACTACAGACCTAGTTTGACTCTCCTCGGGGATATGCTTAAGATAAATCATATTTTATTTACAAACAATTATTAAGGAAATAAATGTGTATTTTTTCTCAACGAAACCATGTTTTTGAATAAGAGATTATATATGGATAGAATTTCAATTTATGCTAAGTATTTTTCTAAGTTGAGAGTATACATTATGATTTATAACCAAATCTAGTGTATTCCATTATTTATAAATAGAACCTAGTTGAAGGAATGGAAACAACAAGAACACACGAATCCTATATAGGTATACCCCTCTGATGCAAGATAATGATGTTGGCTCTGGTTTTCTGACTAGTGCTGTGAAGCTTATAACTATACTGGCATAATTGACTTGGGTTATGAATAATAAACTCACCCATATAAAGCATCCAGATCCAGAACATAGAGAAGTTATATTAGACCGCTTTATGCAACAACAACTTCCATCACTCAATGGATCTATAAAAAATTTGTATATGAGTAGTGGATAAGTTCAATTGAGAAGATATTTCTTACCTTTAGATGTAACGAAAGAGAGAATCTTTTTTGAATATTTATCATCTATCAGGAGATGTTGATCAGTGGTGGTCATTAATCTAAAAAAGAGTAGGAAGAAATAAAAAAGATTGAATGGAGGTAGTTTATGGAAATTTTCCTAGAAAAATGCTTCCTTAGTGAACAGTGAATTGATATGTAACGGAAGTTTCTGAATCTGAAGAAAAAAGAGGATGAAAATTTTGAAAAGTATAAATTTATCTTCACAAGGATAGAAATTAATTCTGTAGACGACATATGTAATTCAAGGAGAAAGGTTGATTTATTTTTTCATGGGTTAAAACCATTCGTTCTAAGGGAAATGGTCACCAAAAGTTTCTCATCATATGAAGATATAGTCTCATGTGCTATCAATACAGAAAAGGAATATTCCATGTCTTATGAATTTATAGAAAATAAAGAGAAGAATAGGGACACTAAGAACTCTGGAAAATAAGATAATGATGTAGGTAAGAAATACATATTTAACCTTCCACTCTGAATTAATTGGAGAAAGAAACAATGTAGCACTTTTATGAAGAGAATGGGAGCTTGTTAGAGGTGTGTAGAAAAAGGTCACCAATATCATGATTTCTAGGGGAAGAAAGAAACAACCATTGTTCAATGTTATAGTTGTAAATAGATGGGAAATTTTTCACATGAATATACTAATAGTCATTGAGATATTTCTCAAATAACACCGAGGGAGAAACGCAAAGATTATGCAATCACAACTGCTAAGGTTGAAGTCCCTAAAGATGTGGTGGAGGGTAATATAATCATTTCCTCAAACTTAGAAAATGATTTATTTTATTTTGGATCATTTCAATATTTTATATCTTCATAATTTTCCAAGAAAATTAGATATGTCCACTTTGATTTAAAAAAGTAGTTTTTAGTCAAAACTTCCAGGGGAAGTATCATTGCGACAATGATGTGTCGATTAGTCACATTTATGGTACATAAACATGATTTAGTTTCTAACTATATCATTATACCCTGATTTACTTTGATATATTCCTTGGTGTGAATTTTCATTCACATTATGATGCGAAGATATAAATTAAGAAGAGGTAAGTTTCACTTTTTGAGAACAGTGTTAAATACCTTATCAAAAGAGAAGAAACGTCTCCATAGGATTCTCATCTAGATCCACCCCAAGTAGCTCTATGGAATTTAATTATTGTGGAAAAGAGAATTCAATATCTATGGGTGAGGAATGTAATGTTCAAATAGAGGATGTACCTATTGTGAAATAACATGTAGATGTGTTTCTTGAAGATTTACTTGGACATCCTCCAAAGTAGGATGTTGAGTTCTCTATTGATTTAATTTCTAGTTCAAAGCCTATATCAAATACTATTTATATAATGGCCACTACGGAGTTAGTAAAATTGAATAAACAATAAGATTAATTGAGTGATAAAGGATTTATTTTCCAAAGTGTTTCCCCATGGGGAACCCCAATTATTTTGGTTAATAATAAAGATATAAAAATGAGGTTATACATTGACTATTGGGATATCGATGCTATAACAATAAAGTACAAGTATTCACTTCCTCTCATTGATGATTTATTTGATCAACTTCAAGGAGATAAACATTTTTCTAAGATTGACCTTCGATATGGATATCATTAGTTGCATGTGAGGAAGGAAGACATTCCAAAAACAGCATTTTGAACCAGGTATAGGCATTATGAGTTTATAGTAATGCCTTTTGGACTGACTAATACACCCTTTTTCCATGGATCTAATGAATAGAGTGTTTAAGGAATATCACGATGAATTTTGGGTGGTATTTATTGATGATATCTTGGTATGCTTAAAAATACATGGATATCATGAAAATCACTTCTGTGTTATTCTGAACACTCTCAGAAGAAATGAATTATATGGGATGTTTATCAAGTGTGAATTTTGGATTTAATAAGTTTCTTTTCTTCGCCACATTGTCTATAAGGATGAAATATCTATTGATTATGTGAAGATTAAGGTTGTGTAATAATGTCCTACTCTAATAAATATAACTGAGGTGTGTAGTTTTTTGGTTTAGTAGGTTATTATGAGTGTTTCATTCAGAGCATCACCCATTTAGCCAACCCAATAACAAAGATTACATGTAAATGGGTTAAGTTCGAATAGACAAAAGAATGTAAGGAATTTTTTGAGGAATTGTAGAGGATATTAGTGAATGCTTTGATAGTATATCTACCAACATGGATTGATGGGTTTGTGATCTATAGTGATGCACCAAAGAAAGGAATCGGTTGTGTCCTTATGAAGAATGATAGAGTTATTTCCTATGCATCAAAACATCTAAAAATTTATGAACAAAACTATCATATTCATGATCTAGAGTTAGCTGTTGTAAACTTTTCTCTGAAGATATATAGACTTTATCTCTATGTAGAAAAATGTGTGATATATATGGATCATAAGAGTTTGAAATATATATTCTCATAGAAATAACTAAACATAAGGAATAGTAGATGGATAAAAATACACAAAGACTACAATTGTTTCATATACTACCACCCTAGAAAGGAGAATAAGGTAGTTGATGTATTGAGCATAAAGGATCATGGAGTTCTCAACAAAATGTGGTTTAAAAAGGATCCTCTGTACATTTATATTGTGAGGATGGAAATGGGAATTATCAAAGAAGGTGAAACATCATAACTTTTTCAAAATCTTTCCAAAACATAATTATTCTAAATAATTAGAACTTCATAGTATGATGATGAGAATATTCAAAAGAAAATTAATGGTGTAAATGATGGGATGTTGGTTGACTTGGTGGGTGAAGATGGAATTCTAAAATTTGGAAAGAGTCTTCGTGTTCTAAATATTACCAAGCTAAAATGGGATTTACTGGATGACTCCCATAGTAGGAATTTCTTTAAACATCCTGGTAGCACTAAGATGTATAGATAATTGAAGGAAAATTTCTAGTGGGACAACCTGAAGTGAGAAATTATTGATTATGTATCAAGATATTTAGCGTGTTATCAAGTAAAGCCCGAAATACAACATCTAAGAGGAGTAATGAAACCTCTACATATTACTACATTGAAATGGGATGGAATCAGCATGTATTTTGTCATTAGATTACCCAAAACTCCAAGTAAGAATGATGTGATATGGGTAATTTTTGATCGACTCACAAAATCTATAGATTTCCTCACTATAACGGAGGATTTGGCCCTAGATAGCCTAGAACGACTCTATATCAATGAAGTTGAGAGACTTCATGGATCACATCTCTTAATTATGTTTGATTATGATCTAAGATTTACATTAAAATTCTGGAAAAGTCTTCAGAAATATTTGGATACTGAGCTTTATTTGAGTACTACTTACCACCAACAAACTAACAGGAAATCAGAAAGGATGATCCAAAAATTAAAGGACATGTTAATATCATTTTTAATTGACTTTAATGGTATTTGGGATCAATATTTACTTTTATAGGAGTCTTCCTTCAATAATAGTTTCCATTAAAGTATTTAAATGTCCCCATATGAAGCATTATATGGAAAGAGATTTCATACCCTAAATTGTTTGAATGAAGTTGGAGGAAGGAAGCTTGTTGTCCCAAAGCTTGTGCAGGAAATAACAGCAAAGGTAAAGACTATTCAAACCCATATCAAAGCTGCTCAAAGTAGGAAAAAGATCTATACTGATAATTGAAGGAAGAAGTTAGAATTTCATGTGGGAGATCATGTTTTCTTGAAATTATCACCATGGATGGAAATTATATGATTTAGGAAGAAAGTGAAACTGATCTCTAGGTACATTGGACCTTTTGAAATCCTATAGATAATTGGAGTTGTTTCATATCGATTGGATATTCCATCTTTCTTGACTAATGTACAAAATGTATTCTATATATCTTTTTTGAGGAAGTACTTGCCAGACCCAATGCATGTCATCATTTATAAAGGAATAGAGTTGGAACATAGCCTATTGTACTATGAAGAGCCTATCCGGATTTTGGACACTGAAGAATAGGTGTTGAGGAATCATACAACATGACTGGTAAATATAATTTTTAAAAATAATAAAATGGAAGAGGCAACATGGGATCCTGAAGATTTTATGATGAAGACCTACCTAAATCATTTTATCAAGTAACATTCTATGAATTTTAAGGATGAAATTTTTTGTAAGGAGGGGAGAATGTACCACCCCCAGATTTTGAAAATAAATTTAATATTGATTGCATGAAACACTAAGCCTCTACAAAACACCACTTTTTTATAACATAGCTAGTAAACATAATTTCACCACATCGGTGATTTGAATTTCTAAAAACTAACATACACAGTTTCATTCAGTAAGATATTTAGAGTTTGATAAGAAAAAAGTAATTTTTTTAAATCGCAATATACCCTTATAAATAGTAATATGAATAGTAATATGGCCCTTTTGAATAATAAATAATCTTATTATTTTATTTCCTTAAGGTTATAAGATAATGAGATCATGATTAATTTTTCAATATCATATAAAACGAATTATAGTTTTAAAATTGTTAATTTTTGAAAAAATAATCGATTTTATTTAAAAATTAAATTAATAATATTTAGAAAATATTTTCCAAAAATGGAGGTCATTTTTTAATTTTACATGTCAAAATATGTTTAGGGTTTTTTTTGGTATTTTTCTGAAATACTCGAATTTTTTATGAATAGTAAAATATAGTAATTTACCGTATATGCACATTATCAGTTAAATTCACTATTATAAGAATCATGGATGATGGAATCACACTTGGTTTGAACTCAGATTCACTTATTAATGTTATGGGTCACATTAATCAACACTATTGGTCATCTTGAGGGAAATAATAAAATATTTAATAAGATCTTCGCAAATCACCCCTCTCCACCAATATAACCCCCCCCCCCCCAAATCCCTCTTCTCTTCACTCCTATAAAGACTTCTTGCTTTAAAATGTTCTGCCAAAATATCCTACCAGGATCTACTCCCATGTAAAAAAGCTCTTGGTCTCATAAAAAGACCAAAACATATCCCCTAAGGAGGCTCTAAAGGAAGATTACATTAAGAAGTAAATTCCACTTTTTATTTCTCTTATTTCAAGTTCCTTTCATTTCTTATTTTTTATCACCTCCCTTGATGAAAATGTTGTGATGACTCTATTAAATTATATGTACCAGAATTTTGTTATGATAAATTAATAATTCTTCATTATCTCTCATTTACCCTTCTTTTATAGTAGAAATGAAAACACATTTTGAGATGTGTTAATTTATCATATTCAAGGATGACGGGTTCTCAATTTCTATTATCATATTCAATTATGGTCATAAAACCATTTTTATGGTTTAAACAAACCATAATATATGTATTATATCTTATTTACGGTTCTGGAATCCTTTTTTACAAATGAAATTAAATTATAAATCCAAATGATTTCTTTGTGATCTAAAACCGCCAATTAACCCAAACAATTGTCATTAAAGTATTATATAATGATTCATATTCACTCCAAATAACCAAATCAATTTTATAACCATAGAATATTCTAGTTTTTCAGTAATTACATACAAATTTTATTCAATACAACCATTCTCATTATACATGTTTATTCATAGATGAATATAAGGAAACCAATCAGGAAAACAGAAGAAGAAAAAACTCCTAAATATTTAAATTGAATCTATTAAACTATCAAAAGGCCATGAATAAACCTAATAACATTATAATAAATCAATTACATGTAGGTGAGGTTCTGTAATTATTAATTTATGAACATAAATTTTATTATTCAGGTCATTAAGATCATGTGAGGAACACCTTCGTACATAATGTAAGGGTTTTCTACCCGAACCTCAATTTTCATTTGGGTTGCTCTTATTCTCCACTTACCTCAATTAAATTATTATTTTATTTAATATTTACTCTATATAAATTCTATTTTAATGTTATATATATGTTTACCAACCATAATCCTACTTTCATTTATGTGGAGTTATCTGTTTTAAAAGGATCTTTCAAAACAATTTCCTGAAATACAAGCCATGAATCAAGGGAATTTCTCAAATTCTTACTTATTTTCAATGAGACTCTATAATCTATTTTTATCAACAATTATCATTAAAAAATAACCCATTTTATTATTAAAATACTATATTACTTCACTTCTATTTTTATACAAATACATTCCCAAAGAACTCTTCTTTTCAAAGTAAAAGAGTATTTATCTCATGAATTACTCGCTTAATATAAGGGTATCTTCATCTATTTCAACACACATGTTGAATCATATGTATTATTAGGATTAATATTTTACGATAACATATACCAAATTTAATTAAATGGTTTGTGATTATTTTGACCGTGGTTGTGCTATCATGATACCATTCACTATATTATTCTGAATGGTTAGTGTTTATGTTTAATGTTTGGGGAATGTCATATACATTTCATATCTCAGTTTCAATATGAATGTATATGTTGTTTATTTTTATCTTCATTCATATGAGGAATTTATTATATTTATTTAGTGTTGGTTAGGTCCTTATATATCCCCTTGATGCATCTATAGGTCTCATGAGAAAAACTAGGTCTTGGTACTAGGCCTTGACAAAATGGTTATTTATGGTCTTGGAATGAGACAATGACGGCATGGTTATGATATCTCGAATTATGAATTCCCTCATTATGAAACTAATAATTTATAGTCCATTATGTTTTATAATGGCATTATATATTCAAGTCTTATTCCATCCATATTATGTTCAAGTTTATTTTTTTAAAGGCATGTGTTTTTCATTATTCACCATGCCTAATGTTTATGTGTATGATATCTTCTATTGTATTTCATACCCTTTCTGAACATTTGAGCTCACTCATTTCTTATGTTTTATTTTTCCCATGATGTGAATAAGTATTTTATTAATGAACTATATAGATGACCTTAGAGATATGGATATTTTCAAAAGAATTTCTATGTATTATTTCATTTTAAGATGAAATGTCGAACTTATATATGTATCTTGTTTCCATAGAAAATAAACTAGTCGGTCATTCAGGTTGAATATTCCTTTTTTATATGATAATTTAATAAAATAAGGTACCAGATATAGGAAAATGGGGTTAGTTCTTTACAACTTGTCTTTAGGTAATTTATCTAATGATAAAATATTATTTCTAAAAAAACTAATTAAGCGCATATTGTATAGAAAAAATCTAACTAGGATCATTTAAATCATCAACAACATTATTAAGAAGAGTCAAAAAACAAAATAAGAGTAAATAATTAATTTTAAATAAGTGATTCTAGTTTTAATACAAGAACCAACAATACCAATCAAATTTTTAATAGAATGATCCTTTTGAATTCTATATGATCTTTGATCGGATTGAGAAGTATCTTGATCCTCATTAATAGATACATTATATTGAGGTTTTTATTCACTAAAATTGACATCCCTAAAACCGTATTAAAGATTTTCTAAGACATATTTCTTAATTTCACATAATTCATAAAACTTTAAAAGAACATATTCTTCAAATATCATGGTATTGTTATTATAAAATCTATAAGCTTTACTATTTGAAGAGTATCCAACAATGACACAATCAACACTTCTATTATCAAACTTATATAAATTATATTTAATATTCAATATAAATAACTTTATGGAACAAAATATTAAGATAACCAATATTTATTTTTCTATTGAACAATTTATAATGGATTTTATTCAAAAAATGTTCAAAGAATAAAATATATTCAAGGAATAGAAAACATATTAATGAATTAATCAAAAAAATTAATTAGGGAAACAATATGCATTAATTGTGATTAAATTTATTTCTTGAATAGTATTTTCCCTTTATTTGACATTATTTTACTACTCGTTTTGAGGATCATAAAATTTATGAGTATAACTATTATCTTCACAAAACATATCAAAATAAAAATTAAAAGACTTGTAACTTTTATCACTTCCAATGGAGATAATTAGACAACTGTTCATATTTTGAACTAACATATGAAAATCAATAAATCATCCTAAAATTTCATGATTATGAGAAAAGAAATAAAACTATTTATATATACACAAATAATCCACAATTCTAAAAACATATTTCATCACACTCACCAAACCCAGTTTTCATAGGACCAAATAAATCAATATGCAATAATTAAATAGGTATAGAATAAGAAACATGACTAAAATATCTATATATTCCTTATGTTTCTTACATTTTAGTAATAAGTGATAAACAAAATATTTTCTTACCTTTAGCATGGGTAAATATAGATATTTTATATTCTTTGATAATTTATGTATCATTCATAAATTAGCATTTATAAGAATCTTATTCCATAGAACATAAGTTGTTTTTATAGTATTAATACACATAAAAATTTTATTGGATAGATAAAAGAAACTGATAGAATAAATATTATCTTTTTTATATGCCTAAAAAATATAATTACATTTAAACACTAAACATTTATTATATTTAGACACAACATGCATACTATCATAGAAAAGTTTTGATATTCCAATTAGATTATGTTTAAGACTTCAAAATATAGAACCTTACAAATTAATACTACATTATAAATAACTAATTCACTAAAACCATTATCCTTATATTTAGATTTATCTCCAAAAGTTATCGATACTTCATCACATTTGGTATAAGTCGTGAAATTTGATAGGTCACTGGAAAAGTATCAATAATAACCAATGTTTTTTGCAATGTTTTCTTGATATTCTTAATGTGGATATCAAAAAAATATAAATTATACATAGAAATGTTTTGGTACCCATGCGATTTTGGGTCCAACTAGGCTAGCAATAGAACTATTTGGAACCCAAATAGATTTAATATATTAATTAAAAGTAATATTAATTAATAAATTCCTTGAAAAGAAATATCTAGTATATATAAGATATTGAGAAAATAAAAGATATAATTTATTCAAATAATGTCCATGAAACCTACACTTGAATCATATAACATTAGGATTTTTTATACCATAACTCTCAGTAATAGTATTATTATATAACATATAAATCAATGTATTATACCCAAAAATAGTTGTATAATTATTTGGTTTCATCAAAGACACCATAAATTATCATTTTTAATTTCTTTGAATAAAAGTATATTATGCTTATTTTAAGCCAAAAACATCTATTTTAAATTAATCATCCTCTAAAACATCATAGATCTTACCTTTAGAAAATAAATAAAAATTTCATTTTTTTTAATTTAGAGGATCATTATACATATTGAGTTTCATACATCACATGACAAGCCTCTTATTTTCATCATAAAATTCTATATATAACTCAATAATTGTTAAAACATCTTTTCAATATTTTTATTTTCTTCTTACAACTCCTCAAATATATTACCATCAATGTCAAAATAATAATGAAAACTAAAATCATTACATGCCTCATATTTATTTGTTTCGATCAATCATAGGTTGGTTGAAAATTTACCACTTCTAAATTCATCACTTGAATCATATTCTTCACTGTAAATCCCTCCATCATTAAAATCACATTTCATTTTCTTAGTATACTTCTTATCCCCCATTACTTCTTCAACTTTAGAGAGTCTAGATTGATGTGGTCCTTATACATTTATAACAGGTTATATCCATTCCATATTTAGAACCCTTATTTTATTTTAAATAATTATTTTCATCTTTAATTTGACTCTTCTTGTAAATTTTATTTTTCCTCATAGTATTATAAATCTATTTTCATAGATTGTTAATTTCCCATTTTCCCCTTTACTATGCCTCACATTCAAAAGATCTATGAGAGAAAAATATATGATATTTGAAATAAATACATTTATTATTTAAATTATCTTATTAAATGATATTATTTAACTCAATTTTATATGTTAGTCATGATCTAGTGAGTTAATCCACTATGGAGTCCTTGAAATTCTTAATTTCATCTATATCTAACTTCCTTGTGTTCCAGTTATTTGGTAATTTTTGTATAAATTTTTCAAAAAGATTCGAATTCACAAAACATTCCTTGAGATCATTCATTACATTCACTATGATAGTGAACTAGTGGAACAAATGATTTATTGTCTCATCTTAACAAATTTTGAAATATTGGTACTCTGCTTCATGCATTCCATGTTTCATTCTAATTGACTTGTCAGATCTAATATGTGTTACTCACAAAAGATTCCAGATATCATGATTTGTCTTACATGTAAATATATGACTAAAAAACATTTTTTAATAGAACATTATAAAATATTTATATTATTATAATTCAAAACATATGCATTTATGTCATTTCCTATAAGTGTATCTACATCAAAATCAAGTAATTTTTAAGTTTTTACCGCTATCATCCAGTGTTCTATGATTAATTACTTTAAATAATCTTACATTCTAGTTTTATAGTAACCATAATTCTTTCCACTGAAATGAGAAGATTTTAGGGGAATCCAACCATTGTTAATATTTATTCCTACCATCCAAAAGAACCTTTATCCTTATATTGTAAGGTCTATGAACATGTTAGCACAAAAAAATAAATCTTGAAAATGAGTACTTAAAAAGAAATTTGAAAGATCACCAAATTCTAAAAATAATTTTCTATTATAATAAGTGTTTGGTATTAGGAAAAAAATAGGGTTAAACTGTTCTCAAGAAGTTTCAACCTTTCATATCAATTGTTAGGTTGGAATGGATGACATATGGTTTAGAAGGGGTGAATAGGCCTCTATTGAAACATTTAACCAAATAAAATTATTATCTAAGTTAATATATAATGTTACTTTATAGTGGAAAAATAAAATAAATTCCATAGGAAATTTTTAAAATAGTTCAGTCTAAGATTTACCTACTCTATTATTATACCTATCTAGAAAGTAAGATAAACATTGTGCACTAAACTAATTTTTAAAAGGGGATAATAATTTGATTACAACCTACATTAACTATAGGATGAATAACAAATAATAATGGATTTTCTAAACGGATTCACAACCCAATTACAATAACAAATTTAGATAGTGGGGAAACAACCCAAATTGTCCTAACTTTAGAATTTGGGAGCGATAACCTAAATAAAGGGAATGATTTTGTATGAAAATTCACAAAATAAAAGTTGAAGAACATGATAAAGATGGGATGTTTTGGTATAGACAAAATAAAATAGGTTCAAATAGATAGATAAATGAAAGAAGCATAGGTACTGGTTCTTGAGTATTATATCAAATAATCTTCAAGAAAAAGTATTTGTCTAATTAGTTTAGGTATAATCTTTGAGAGGTCATCAGCAATGCTAAAAAATGTGTACAGGATCACCTGATGGTCCACAGAGTATGAGTACTTTTATTTCTTCAAATTAGAATAATTCTTATCTTATAAAATCATTTTAATAGTCCTATATCCCTTTATATAAATTCTTCTAAGAAACAACATCTAAAACTAACATATTCAAATAGTTATAATAATTCAAAATGATAATAATAACATATACAACAAATTTTATTGTAGAAAAAATAGACACTATAAATATTGAAATAATTTATAATTAATTTGAACATATTATTTGAACAAATTCAAATGGGTCACACAAATTAAATAAATCATTCAATCTAATTAAATAATACATAATCAAAATAATTTCATGAATATAATATGAAAATTAACTCCATAAAAATACTATATAAATCATTCAATAATTATGAAAATTATGTCAATATATATTTAAGATACTAAAAATAATTTGAGCATATTTATAAAAAATAATTATTAATTATGGGAAAATTAAATCTAATAAAACATAGAATATTAATTATATTCCAAGAAAGTGTAACACGTGTAATTAATTTCTAAGATGATTAAAACAACAATTCAATTATCACCAAAAAATGTATACCAAGTTAAAAAATTCATATTGGCTCAATAAGTTTTATAATTAATTTAAAAAGTAATAAAAAATTAAAATTTCGATGTTGAAATTTACAATAAATAAAATTTAGAATAAAAAACAAAAATAGAACATAAAAATATTGTGAAATTGAGATTATTTTCAATAAGGAATGGTATCAGAAAATATAAAACCTGATATACATCAAGGTTTCACAATTCTATAACTAGGAGTAATAAAATTTATAACTAATGGTCACATAATTTTAAAATTTATTATCTGAGAAATAGGGGAACTGCTTTCGTGTAATGTTTTAAGACGGATTCTCTTGTGAGTATCTACTACAGCTAGAATAAAGGAGTGTTATGATCATAGAAAGTGTTATTACTACTATCGGGTGCTAACATTAAGCATGATTTCACTACATTCACTATGTGATAGAGGCATGCAACCATAAAAGTTAGTTGATGCTTGTGTGAGAAGTAAAAATAGGGGAGATACAAGTGCTGACAGTGATTTATACCGCTACTACCATTGAAGAAGGAGGCAGTCAAGCATGCAATTATACCAATATGAGGCATGATACCATTGAATGGGTGGTTTTCTTCTACTACTGGTGAGAAAGGTCACTATTACTACTACTATTTCTAGGTGATATAGGAAACATTCCATTGGGGGTACTACCATTGATGATCGAACCCGCTAGTAGGGGACAAACCTACTACAGCAACTAGTGGCTCGTCGATGGTGGTTTTGCTTCATAGATGGAGGATTTGGATGGTAATACTACTATAATAAGAAGTTGTGAGAGAATAAGATCATCCCAAATGGAAGGATATATAAGTTGATGTCTTGTGGGGTTGAACCAGACATGAATCTATGTATGGAGTAATTATTTTGTTAAGATCTTCAATGTTTGATCAACAAAGAGGAGATAAATTATGAACTAGTTCATTGAGAGGATGAAGATACTCTTACAAAGTTAAAGGAAAGATGGAGGTTTATGACTGAGGAAGGATTCAACCACGGTCATAGGAGATGAACTAGGTGTGTTGTGTTGAAGTATATGAAAATGGGTGTGTAGGGGTGTGATATTAATATATATATATAAACCTATATAAAATATATAACATGATTTTATATAAATTTTAAATACAAAAAATTATTTAAACAAATAAATATATATTAAATGATATTTATATATGTCAATAAAATATTAACACTAAATATATGTGGAATTTAACCATGTATACAAAATGATTATAATTCCCAAAGCATTACATATATAATTGAACATTAACTATGAATATGATAAAAAAAATTAAAACACTTAAATATTAATACCACAACACATGTATTTTAGTTTATAAAAATAGAATCACATTATATCTGACATATTAACATAATTAAAACAAGTATAAGAATGTGAGGTAAGTAGTTTTAATAAAACACATGAGATACATAAAAAAATAAATTCAGCAAAGTAACCATATGAAAACTAATTAAAGAATATGTGAGAAAATTTAATCAATAAAATAATAACACATGATAACATATGGTACATCAAGATAAAAAATCGACCAAAATTCAAAATATGATCCATTCTTGAGGATAATCAAAAATATCCTTCTATGAAAATCTTCTATAATCTAATAATTCATCTTTTAAACAATTTATTTTAAAATAAAAATGATGAAAAGTGTATTAGATGAAATAAAAATGAGTTAATCTTCTATAAAGTCATGTGTTACCATGATTATTCACCGCAATGAAAATATTTAATCAATAATTTCTTGATTTGGGAAATAAAGATAGAAATATTAAAATGAGACAATACTTTTTTGGAATAAATAAAAATAAAATCCTAGGTATCTAATATAGATCATGGACTATTACATTGGTGGTTTAAAAATATTATCCATAAATATGGATGAATAACAAATATGGTATGATCAGCTTGATGATTTATAGTCCAAAACATCCTAGAAATGATATTAATGTTTATTTATCACCATTAATTGATGATATGAAATTTATATGGGAGGTACAAAAAAAAGTGTTTGTTTCCTTCAATAAATTCTATTTTCTTTTATGTGTTATGGTATTTTACACTATAAATTAATTTCAAGCATATGAAAATATATCTAGATATAGTGTTATGATATATAAATTGTGACTAATATTTGAAGAAAAGACATCATATCATCATTTGAAGAATATGATAAAAATATTTATGTGTTTTATAAATGGTATTTATGAATTGATAACCCTTATTGACTATTAAAATGGTATTTAATGGTTTACACGAGTTTTATTTTTCACTAAAACCTCTATCATTCATAAAATATTACAATAAGGTGAAAACATCAATGTCACGATTGGGATGATAGAAAGTTCAAATCATCCAAAAACACATGTAAAAATGGTAAATCTTATTATATATACCTTAATGGATATTTTTAGAGATAAAACATATCATTAATGTTATTCATGTTGAGGAAGTCATGTATGAGAGACTGATTGAAATAATGTTAAACTTAAAAACAACTAAAATAAGACATATTCCATTCAATATTGGACATAATATCTATGGGAATACATTTTTATTTATCATCGACTATGGAAAAAAATAATATATTTACCATTGGCATGTAACACATTAATCATGAGTGGAAATTTGAATTTATAGCAATGCTTCATGGTATTAAGTACTTAGTTTTTATGCTACAATTGTAAAAAAATTATATTGTTAAATGATTTGAAGTTATTTATCATGAAATATCATGATTCACATATATTTATGAAATGAATACTCTCATATGCATGGTCTAAAAAATTTTTGATGACTGTTAAAAGTTATATCAACAAGTTGTGCTACTTTTTATATTACTATTTTAGAAAATTTAGGTATATAAACTTATTAAGTGTATTGTAGAATGAAGTTACCATCATACTTTTTCAACTAAATATATATTTTACACCCTTGTTTTTGATATAATGGTGCATCTAGTGATTCATTTTGTGTGATATATAAGGTTATGTGGTCTATATATATTTATATTGTATGTATCCTTCTGAACAATACAGGATAATTATAAAGGGTACTATCAAAAATCTATATTCGCGAAAGGCCTATATTTTTAAAAAATATATATCAAGGTGGTTATTATGTTTAATGTTTATTAATTGTTTAAATTGGATCATTTTTGTGTCTGTATATAACAATATATGGTTGTACATTATAATGTTTAGGGGATATGTGGCTAAAAAGTAAATTTAATTACATTTAATATAGAGATATAGATACATTTATATTTTATTTACAACGTAGGTTAAGTTAAACCATATATATCATCAACTATTTCTTGAAAGAAGGTACAATATCTAGAAATAAAATAAAATTGGTTGATAAATAAGAAAACAAAAACATTTCTTTCATGTTATATGTGGTACCATGTGTTAAATATAACTGATTTGAAAGTAATAATGGTGTGAAATATAATAATTATGAATTTACCCAAACTGATCTGAAAATATATATAATGAAAGAGAAACCATTTATCCTAAATACGTATATGTAGATGATATTTTTGGTTTTTAACCCATCAAATGGTCAGTGGTCATTTGTTTCTCAATGGAAAAAAACCCTTCTAGGGGATAAGGAAATTGATGATTTTATGGAATTATGTGATATTTACTCATATATTACATGATTTATAAAGTATAATGATGATTTTGATATAGACATTGAATATTCTATACAAATTTATCATGTATAATGAATATGGAAAAATTCTACATTAATCTCTTAGTTTTTTAGGTGAAAATAATTTTTTAAATTTACTCAGGTAAAACACCATTTTTAACATGGATATTTAAATCCATATATTTTGATCATTATTTTAATTTTTACTAATTTTTATATTCATATATTTCAGTTATACATTTTTTCGTTTAAAAATACCAAAATAATTATTTTTTTACTATTTCATTATATTCGTCATTTTCAAGTGTATAATTTTCTCCAACTATATTAGTTAATATATATATATATATATAATTTAATTTTTATTATGGATTATGAAATTTTTTCCTAATAAAAAAAATTTGTACCACTTAAATACAGGTAAACTTAATTTTATTAAAATATCATACATTTATTTAAGTAATTGTAAGGACCTAGCTTTAGACATTGCAAATTTTCGTGCTTTAGAACTAGAATTCATATTTGTTAAATTTTAAGGAATTTTTTGTTTATCATTCTAGAGATTTCAGAAAAAGAACATAAAAATTAAACCCATACATTACAAGTGGATACTTATACTCAATGTTCATTTTTTCCACCAAAAACGTTCTGTAAAATAATACATTGTTTCTCTTTATGAAAAAAATTCATAGTTTTCTCCTTGATATCATCTTCATCCATACTCTCCCTTAACACTGTGAAAATAATTTTAAAAAATGGAATGAGCACAAAAATCTCAGTAAGGGAAATAAAAAAGAATAAAAGAACCCATTATCCCATGAACACATATAAACCCGTGAAAAAAATTCATAATGTTCTAATTTTCACCCATAAAACATAAAATTTTTAGCTTACCTCATGAAATAATGAGTTTCCTATAAAACTCCTTAGAAATCATAAATCATAAAGGAGATATCACACTAACATTTTTTGTAAAAAATCACAGATACTAATGAAGTAACCTTAACGGTTATATTTGGAATACCCACCATAGTATATTCTCTTACTCTCTTAAGAGAAACCATGCTAGTTAAATATGTCCAATTACCCAATTAATTGGAGAGATACAACAATAAAACTCCCCATTGTTTTATCATGGATCCACCCATACTCATAAAAATATCCCATGAACTATAAAATAATCAAAAAACATAAATCATGTAAAAAATATAACTTTTTCACATTGAAATCAATTTTCATTATTAAAAAGTCGCGTACTCATAAATGAAACCCATTTATTTGATAATAAAATTGTAAAATTTTAAATTAAGAATCAAAATATTTAAGAAACATGAAAGTGTGTAATTATGTCCATGAAATATATGTTAAAAAATACATTCATTTTGTATTTTTTTTTTAAATAGGTGAAAGAGTAATTTTTAACGAATTTTTTAGAAGAAAGTACCTTACAATGAGTCTGAATCATTGTGTAAAATATTTATCTTTATAAATAATAAACATAGGTTAATTATTTAATTTATTTAAAACCATTTTAAAGTTAAATTATTCCTTTTATACCTCTTATTGTCATGTTATAACTATTAGTTGATTATTTAAGTTCATGTCAGTTTTTTTTTGATATTCAGTACTTGAGTCCAAAATGAATTTGGTATGATGTCAGTATTCCAAGTGGTAATAGTTAAATCATCCCAAAAATAATTTTCATAACATAATTATCAACTTTATACATAAATTATTAATTTAAATCAAACTATTAAATATGGTTATTCAAAATGAATGTGATTATAATCATGGAGATGGTAGGTAGTATGTACGCAAGAGTAACATTTCCATTTTTCAATGATCATTATGGAAAGAATGAAATTAATATTTTGTATTTATTTAATTAAAATAATATAATTAATATAAAATTAATCATTTATATATACTAATATATTTCATCCATGTTACTTGGTGATAAAAAACGAATCACATCACTTTATGGAGGTGATAGTTCACACATACGCACGAATGACATTATCATTTTTATGGGCATGGAAAGGTGAAAAAATAAAAGATATATTATTATTTTATAATGATAAATATACATTAATGTTATATATCAACATTAATTTCATCATTATAACTAGTATTTAGAGAAAGTTAAGGAAAATGAATTATATTGGTTCGTGAGGTGGTAGTCCGCCATACACATGAATGAATAATTCATTTTCCATTTATAAAAGTGGAGATGGATTTAGTATATTAAATTAACAAAATAACGTATCAGTATATTGAGGATAACCGAATTATTATTTCAAAATTTTTGAATTATTTTTTATGGAATTTGAAGAAGTAATAAAATAGTATCACTAAATTAAAAATGATACCTCTTCTTCAGATAACATCCTTTGATTAAAACATTATAACCTATAATGAGGGTTATATTACTAAAATAATGATTCTGGAATTTGGAAAGGGATTCTAATAATATATTTGGGTAGACATTTCATAAACTAAATGTATTTTTAAGTGCGAAAAAAGAGAAGAAGAAGGGGTTCACTTTTATTAAAAAGAGGACGGGTACTCATGGAATTCTTCAAAATATTAAATTAATATAAATTAATTTTTTATTCTATATTTCTCCAAAATGATTTATTTCAAATATATAGTTTTTGGGTAGAAATAATATCATCCAATTTAAATTAGATAGGTTTTGAATGTTGTTTAATCCTAATCCTTATACTTTAACCCTTTTTTAACCTTTTTAATTCATATTGTGACAATATGAGTTTTTACTGCATTAGGGTTAATATTATTACAATAAAATTACAAAAGAACAAAAAAATAGAACTTTGATGAAATTTTAAACCTTATACCAATCATTTTTCTGAGTTTTTTATTTCTATGAACTTTATATCATTTAATGAAATATTCTATATTTTAAAATATCATTAATGTAAATTTTGACAAAATTCAACACTTGATTTTTACAAATATAATAAAAATATGAAATCTCTAAAGAAATCTTATAAAAAATACCTAAAATTTCAATTTAATTTTTAATATTCTTTTATGATATTAATTATCTCAAATTATATTTATTTTAATTTTTTTTATATCTTTTATTTGAAACTTGTTTTAATTAAACAATTACTACATCATTATTGTGAAAACCATTAATGTAATTATATTTCTACTAAAAATTAAAATTAAATTTCAATGGATAATAAAAAAATTTAAATTTAAAAAAAATTATATTTAGATAGATAAACTATATCAACGAGTAACAAAAATATTTCACTTGTTAAAAACAAAAGTATGTCAAAATTGACTTTTCATCGAATAAAATACTATAAATTGATTAAAGTCATCCAAGTGGCTCCAAGATCTCCAAAAAATAGGGAAAATAAGTTTTTGGTATATAATCACTCATCCAATAAAATTAGGTCAAGTTTTAGGGTAATTTTATAATATCTATATTATTATTTTTACCCTTATTTACCTAATTTACCCTTAATTATGGTAATAAAAAATTAACAAATTTTTTATTCATATTACCCAAAATATAAGGTAAATACTTAATAAATATGTAAATTTTGATTATAAATATTTAATAACTTTTTCAAAATTCATAATACATAATGGGATAAAATTAATTTAAATTTAATCATATTAACGGGGTAAGAAAATGGGGTTTTTAAATTGAAAGCATTCAACAGATCGAAATATATTTATATCCAAATTCAATTTTAGAGTTTATTCCAATGAATTAATCAGACTAAATTATATAAAATTAATATATTTATACTCTAAAAAAATTAAAAAAAATTATCACCATAAATTATATAGATGAAACAGCTGTTTTCAATTAAAATAGAGTATTTTTTCACTATTCATCATAACATGAAGCTTATCAGAAAAATACCAAAAATTCAAACAACATAAATTTTTATATTCCTATTAAAAATAATAAGTTTATTTTTTTCAAATAGAATCTATAATAGTGTAAAATATATATTTTTAACAATTTCCCATCAAAATGAGACAAAACTACCTATTTAAAAAAATGCTTCTTTTTTATATATAATTGGATTAGTTCTTATATCACATATATAAAAAAACATAAAAAGAGTGTTAAAAATTATATTGAATATAGTATATATATATTTAATTAAAATTATCCAAAATTTATTATTTTTTATTTATTAGTACAAAACACACTTTGGCACATTTAAAAAGTTATTCAGAAAAACATTACCAGTTATTTTAAAAAGGGTTTTAATTTAATTTATAATTAATTGGTCACCAAATAATTAATTATATATATATATATATGTAAACTATATTTTCATAATTTAGTTAATACAGTTCTTTCTTTCCATTTTAATGGTTGGGTTATAATGGTTATATTTAAATAATAATATTTTGTTGTTCATTTAAGCTTGACGTGGCATATCACGTACGCTATCAAATATAGTGCTTTTTAAAAAAGTATAGATATTTTATTCTCACCCATTTTGGAAATTTAGTCCTCGTAATTAATAATTTAGGCTCGATAAGTAAGGTTTGAATTTAAAAAATGCCATTACTGAAATCCCTCATTGGAAAAAGGGTAAATAAAACATCCACATTGAAACAAATAAATCAATTATGAAGGTCACCTAAGATAAAAAAAAACTAGTGTACCATATAGGAAAACATGGATATAGAAGAGAAAACTAAATATCATGTTCATATGGAGAGTGATAGATAATATATTAATGATAAAGTTAACAATCACAAAACCATAAATCTATGATGGGTTAAATTCTCATTGATTTCTTTGTAAGAAGTGTAAAATATAACATTTTTATCTTAAGATCATTTTCATAGAGTTGAGAAATATTTTTACTAAATTAAATAAAAACATAAGGAGATATAATTACTTGATAATTAAAGTTTCATCCTTTAATAAATTTTAACAACAAACTCATCTTTTTCTCCAAATGAAGAGTATTCAACATAAGAATTTCACGCCTAAAGCACTAGAATCAACACCTATATAATAAAATAATATACAAAAGATTAATTATATATTTCTCCTATTATGAAGCATTAACCAAAACCAAAATGGTTAGGATAAAATATAGTAATTCCACAAAAATAATAAATATTTATATGATGAAAAACTATGTTAATATCCATATTTCGACGGTAATACACAAAGTTCAACATTGACCATTTGATAAATAAATGTCCTTAATATTCATCAAAATAATGAAAACTGTGTTTGAAACCCAAAATCTAGAAGTATTTGATCACATAGTCTTCCAAGATAAATTTTAAGAATTATCTCCAAATAACATCAATTACTAATGAAGAATTACACAAAAAATTAATGATTCTATTAATCTTCACAATATGAAAACTTTTTTCCTAAATAACCTAAATCATAATAAGTCCACAATAAAATCATATATTCCTCCAAAATATAATTCAATATTTATTCCTTGAATAAAATTCCATAATACCATATTTACCTTAGTCATAAAAGGGTTCCCAAAATAGTAAAAGTCTTATGAAATAAAATTAATCACTTAATCATCAAATAGTTTTCCAATACTGAGGTTATTTATTTGATTAAACAAATATTAAAAAAATCAACTTATTCTTCATACATCAAATAATATAACTAAAAATAAAAGGTCATACTAATTGGGAATTCATGTAGTCCATTAGTATGTGATACAACCTTTTCACCCATCGGTTATGGGCCCGATTGTCAAGGCATTGTCGGCTGTAATGTATTGTCACCCATCCTTCAAGTTGTCCTTTTTCTAAAACTATATAATTATTACAACATTAATAAAAAATGGTAAAATAATCAAAAATAACTATAACATGATTTAACCACCAAGGTAATATTATACCTATCATTTTTTGACCAAAAATGTAATATCCCATAGTTACCTAAAAATAAAACATCATATAAACATTAAAGGTTATCCATACCTATATAATTATTTCCACAAAAAAATTGAATTCATCATCAAATAAAATTTTAACATAACAAACATAAGGTTTAGATATTATAAAATAAAAAAGTAATCCAAATTACTCCCTTGATAAAAAATTTATTAATACTACTAAATAATTCATCATCTGAAGATTTAACATAACTCCTAAACTTATTATATGTTGACATTTTATTCATGAAGCTTTCTTAAAAATCCTTTAACCATGATTTTCCACATTATTCCTTAATACTTATTTCTTATAAACAAAAAAAATAATCATATCCTAATATTTAATAATTTTAAAATATGAACTAAGAAAAAATTTGTAACTTTCGTATGATATTTTCAATTTCCTGATATTAAATTATAATAGAATTAGGTATACTTAAACATATATTTGTATATTAATTATAATCCCTTTCATGAGCCTTCTTCTCCAGACATTGATTTTCATAATGGCCATACACCCCACATTTTAAAAATTCACTTGATAACTTAAGAAGAACTTATTTCCAATTCATGGAGTAAACTAAATACATCATTTTTCCTTATAAGGTTATTGCTTTATTTCGTCCTTTACCAAATTTAAATCATATTTCTCTCCCTTTATGAAATTTTACTCGGCGTTTATTTCCACATCCTTGAAGCATATGTCATTTAATATGTTTACCTTTATGATCATTGTTACATGAACTTGAAAAGAGATCAATTTATCTCATATATAATGCATTAGAGAAATCACCAAGGTTTAAGTGGTTAATCGTTACTCTTAATAGTTTGTTTTTAATAAATAAAATAACTCTCATTTCAACTTCTATTTAATTTTTTTTCTTCATCTGAGAAACACTTCATTTTCATTCAACTTGTTAACCATTGTGGTTATATACAACATGTAATGTGTTGTTAAATAACATCCAAACCTCTAAAGTTATTTAAACTGTCCTTTGATACCAACTGTAAGGTCTTAGCCTTAAACATTACATATTCTTGTGTTTATGAATTTGAATTCAAATTATTAAAATTTTTAGGATCTTTTGGTAAATTTTTTTTGACAATTAGAAGAAACTCTAAACAATTGAACGCATACATTTCAAGTGGACCCTTATACTCAGTCTCTATTTTTTCATCCTTGACCCTAATCTCTTTTAAACCCTATGAAAAACATTTTAGAAACCTGAAATGAGAAAAAAATGTTCTGTAAGAGACATAAAAATAATGAAACAACCCATTAATCAATGAATATATATAAACCCCAAAAATCATTCTCAAAAAGTTACACTTTTCACCCATAAAACATAAGCTATTTTTCTTATCCCATGAAATCATAAGTTTCTTATAAAACTCAATAAGAAACATAAATCATAAATGTAACTTTGGTCATCATTTCCACATCACTCTTACATTTAATATTTCTATCGTGGAAATAAAGGTAGAAACCTTCATTTTTACATTTGGAATATCCACCATAGTATATCGCATAAATCTCTTAGGATAAACCATGCCGGTTAACTCTGTCTCCTTTACCAAGGCATTAGATAACTATAATAGTCTCACCAACCCTTGTTTTATCATGGAACCATATATAGTTAGAAAAAATTCCCAATAACCAAAACATAATCACAACACATCAATCATGCAGAAAAGAAATATAAATTTCCCATATTGAAATCAATTTTATTATTTTTAATATCGAGCACTCATAGATGAAAACAATTTATTTGAAAATAAAATTATAAACTTGTAAGAGAATCATAAAAAAATCGAACTGACATAAAATCATGAAATTACATTCATTCTCTATATGTAAAAAAACATTCCAATTGGATTTTTTAAAATAAATATTTAAAATAGTAACTTTTAAAGAGTTTTTTTAAATAATGTCCCTTACATTAAGTCTAACTCGTCATGTACAATATTTATCATCCAAAATAATAAACTTAATTCACTTATGTACTTTCTTGAGATCATTTTTAATGTTAATTATTCAATTTATATCACTTATTATCAAATTATAAAAATTACTTAACTATTTAAGTTCATGTCCGACATGTTGTTTATATTGAGTACTTGAGTCCAAAATTAATTTGCTCTGATGTTAATAGTAAAAGTGTTCTTAATTCCATCATATCTAAAATAATATTAATGAAATAATTATAATTTTTATACATCAATTATATGTTCAAATCAAACCATTAATTATGGTTATGATAAATTAACTATGTTATAATCTTTAAGACGGTAGGATGTACCTACACATGAGTAACATTTCCATTCTTCAATGATTATTAGTGAAATAAGGTAATTATTATTTTATATTTAAAAAATTATAATAATATCATAAATATAATATTAATAATAGAAATATACTTATATATATCATCAATTTGATACGGTGATTAAAAACGAATCACATCGCTTCATAGGGGTGATAGTTCAGACATACGCACGAACGGCATCATCATTTTTATGTATAAGGAGAAGTAAGAAATAAAATGATATATTCTTATATAATAATGATAAATATGTCATTAATATAACATATAAACATTTATTCCATCATTATGACTAGTCATGATAGATTGTTATGGAAAAAGAATAATATTGGTTCATGAAGTGGTAGTATGTCGTGCGCACGAATGAATAATTAATTTCCCCTTTGATTAAAGTGGAGGTGGATTTAAGTGATGATATTAACGAAATAATTTCTAATTATATTTTGGGTATTGGTGTTATTATTTGTTCATTATTAGAAAATATTTGAATGAATTGGAAATAAAAATAAAATAGAGAAAGATAATTAGAAATGATACCCCTTCTTTGGATGATTTTCTTTGATTAACAACACAACACCTATAAAGAGGGTGTTCTGACTAATATAAAAACTCTAGACTGTGTTTAAATATTAAAGTAATTTATTTTTGTATATATTTTCTAACCCAAATTGGTTTTTGGGTTTTAATAAAAGAGATTAAGGGGTGTCTCTTTATAAGAGAGGGAAGGGGCATTCCTGGAATTCTTCAAAATATTAATTTAATATAAATTCAATTTTTATTCAAAATGGATCAAAACTGATTTATTTAAAATATATGATAATTTTAAATCTAAATAAATTCATAAAATTTAAATTATACAATTTTGTACAATTTTTTAATATTTATCTTTTGGTTCTACCCCTTATTTATCCTTTTTAGTTCTTATCATACAATATGTGTTTTTACTACATAAAGGTTAATATTGTTACTCTAAACTAACAAACAAACTAAAAATGGATCATTGAGGAAATTTAAAACCTTATAATAATCATTTGATTGAATTTTATATTTTTTTGAAGTTTATATCATTTAATAAAATATTTTATATTTCAAAATATCATTATTGTTAAATTGAAAACTATTCATTTCTTGAATTTTTAAAAATATCATAAAAATAATATATATTTAAAAAATCACGTTTAAAAAATCACTAACATGTAAAATTAATCTTTAAAACTCATGTATGTCATAAATTATCTCAAATTATATTAATTTTGATATTTTTTATATCATTTATTTGATATTTCATTTAATTAAACCATTACTATTTCATCATTTTGTAAGCCTTTAAGTTAAATATTTCCAGCCAAAAATTTAAAAATAAATTACCATAATTAAGATAAACATTTTATATTTAATAAAAATATTTATATTCCAATAAATATCCTATATAACACCATATTGAAAATATTTTACTTGTTAAAAAAAGTATGACAAAATTGATTTTTCATTAAATAAAATACTATAAATAGATTAGAGCCATTAAAGTGACTCCAAGAGATAGAAAAATCTATAAAAGGATTTTTTTAGTAATTAATAACTCATAAAATATATTTATAACAAGTGATGTGGTATTTTTATAATATCTATAATATTATTTTTACAATAAATTACCTAATTTACCCTTAACCATGGTAATAGAAATTACAAATGTTTCTATTCATATTTTCCAAAAATAAAAAGGAAAAAATTAATAAAATTTTTCCTTCTAATACCAAATTTGGTATCAATTTATCAAAATTCAACTCACAAAATTGGAAAAAATTAATTAAAAATTAATCTGGTAGATGGGGTGAGAAAATGTGTTTTTACAGTCTAAAAGGTTCAAAAGAATGAAATGTTTTTATATCCAAATCCAATGTGAAATGGATTCTAATGACCTAAATTATATTAAATGATATAAAATTTAACAAATAATTGTTTAAAATGAATTAAAATATATCATTTAACACTATAAATTATTTAGAATAAAACATTGTTTCCAATTAAAATGCAATATTTTTTCACTGTTCATAAAAACATGAAACTCATCAGAAAAATACCAAAAATTAAACAAAATTAAATTTAGATATTAAAATTTATAAAAATAAGTTTAATTTTTCAAATATATTTTATAAAATTTTCATAAACTAGATTTTAAACATGTGTGTCATAAAAATGCAGCAAAACTTCTTTTTTTTAAAATACTTCTTTTATATGTATAATTCGATTTGTTCTTATATAATGTCAAGAAAACACATAACATGAATGTTAATAATTATGCTGAATATTATATATATATATATATATATATCATTAATATAACACAAAAATATTTATTTTTTTATTTATCAGTTTAAAACACACTTGTACAAATTTTAATTGTTTTTCAGAAAAACTTTTCCTTTTATTTTAAAAGGGGTTTTATTTTAATTTATAATTCATTGGTCACAAAAAAAATTAATTTTACAGACTATTGTAAACCATATTTTCATAATTCAGTTAATAATGTTCATTCCCTCTATTCTAACACCTAGGGTATAATGGTAATATTTAAATAATAATATTTAGTTGTTCATTTTAGATCAATGTGGCGTATCATGTACAATATCAAACATAGTAATTTTTTTTTTAAACTCAGGATGCTACAATAAATGATGTGGAGGAATATGATTATCAATTTAGGTATGTGTATAAAATTTCATATAAATATATAAATAAAAATTAAATTATTTACTGATAGTAAATACGTGTTTGTTGAAAATATTTTTAGAAATACTAGTGCGCCTAAAATTGTGAAGTCTTCTTCACTCAAGAGAAGATGATGTATCGAGTTATTAAATGTGAGATTACATGTTTAAAAAAACATTAACTTTCTCATTTTAAGGGGGAAAGGTTTCTAATTGTATTTTATTATAACAATAAACTAGTAATCCAAAATGTTAATAAGATTAGTAGTTTTAAAGCCATACAGAGTCAAGGAAAGATTAAAATATTATACCCTTATTGGAGGAGCATTGACCACCAGATGAAAGATAGATTGTGTGAGTATATAATAGTAAAATATCTCAAATAATTTATTTTATAAGGATCAAATGTGATATATTTAATCTGACTATAATTTAGATGATTTAATTATAGATGGGATTTTCAATTCTTGATACGAAATCTTAAAAGAAGTAGTGGGTGCATTTTTAGGAAATTTGATAGATGGATTTTAAATAAAAATAGACATATTTATAAATTTTTTAGATGAAATGAAATGAAAATCCATTCCGCTAACATGGTTTTTATATGTGGATAAATAGAAAAAAGTTTTTTACCAGTATATAAGAGGAAACCTTTCTAATGTTATAATTGTTGTTTATAAAATCCATATATAAAATTATTAATTTACTGTATTTTTATTTATTTATTTATTTGTATAACAAGAGTCCAAAAGAACATACAATATATCCAGTCACAAAATACATACCCATGTACTACATCACATAGAGGGTATCATTTACTAGAGATGAAAATTATTATTGAAAAGTTTATGAATTAGGAGTCGAATATTGTTGGGGATCTGAAGAAGTTTTGTTTGGTACCCCATCTCCCCCGACTCACACTAAAAAATGGAAGAGGGAAACAATGAAAAATTTTAGTTTTTATAAATCCATGAAAATAAGTATCCAATAAAATTATATGAAATTAATTATTATTTTTCGTTAATATTAGTATTCTCTAAATTAATTGCACTATTATAATAATTATATATTTCACTTCAGGATTCCCATTAAGAGAAAATGATAGAGTAAACCTTTATCCCTCAGGATAATATATAAATTATTAAAACTTATTTAGATATGAAATTAAAATCATGCTTTTTAAGAGGACATCTGATAGGTATTACTCTCTAAAATTTTTTAGACATCCTAGTAAAGCATCGAGGGAGGTAGAATAAATGGGGAAATAGATACCCTCTAGGATAATAATTAATAGATAAATGATTATACATATGAAAAAATTAAATAATCTATAAAGTATATATTATAAAAAACTGTGAGATAGATATGTTCTTTGTATGTTATCATTCTAGATCCTTCAACTCCTCATTCAAACCAAGTTTTAAACTGTGAGTTACATTCTTGGGGTATCCATTTATATATTTTATCATACAAAAATATGAATAATCTAGGGGATTATATAGATTATAATATTACTAAAATATATTAATTTATATTAAAGGTATATATTATTATTGATATAAATTCTTTTGTATCATTTAATACTAAGAAGGTGGCCACAATTAGATAGATTTTTATCATTTTTTTATTCTCTATAGCTATCCTTGTTCTTTAGTTTATATATAATATAATTGTTTTTTTTAATTTTATTTACTTTTCCTTTTAAATTACTTATAACGTTTTCTTTAATTTACCTTATATTTAAGTATATAAAATTTATTAAATTAATAGAAAATAAATAAAATATTTAAGAGAAAGTATATTTAGATACTTCTTATGTTTCTCATTGGATAACCAAATTATCAATGAATTATTTTATGTTGGATAATTTTTATGAGTTTTTAGTGACTGATAATATATGTGGAATGGAATATATATTAATAATATTTAAAAAAATCGTGTATGTTACTATTGGTGAGGAGCTCTCAGTACCTATGTTTCCATTTTTCCCATGTAAGTAAATTTCAATTACAATTTTCACTTCATTAAGTAAATATAACTTATAATGATTTAATATATTACATTTATAATTATGATTTTTTGAACTTATTACAAAATAAATGAAATCACTTCCAATTAAATTTTTATGTAACTATAATAAATTTCAATGGTTTTTAAATACCTAAAGAATATGGCTGGTCTAAAATATATATCTGAATGATTTGAAAACGTAGTTATTAAGTGTTGGTTTCTTTCATTCCCTGATTGGTAAAAATACTTATATAACTATAAACATCTATTAAATATGATTTTATTCATTATGAAATATTAATATCTTGGTTCACATTGGATTTTATTTTTATTCTACCTATATGAATTCATAGCATATTAGTCATTCTCTTTACAAGGTGAAGTTCATGAATGTTGTCATGAACTATTGAGTTCGATAGTTTTACTATATTATATCAGTTCTTTAAAAATAAATTTTTTAGGTTAAATATGTTTTCATAATTAATAGATTAAAATACAATAGATCATAGATTGTTTTTAATAGGGTTTAATTGTTGATAAATAGGCCAAATGAAATTTTTTTGTGCTTATGTAGGAAGATATATTTAATATTTCTTACTCCTTGTTTTTTCATACATATAGATATAGTGTTTCTTGCTTCTGAATTGTTACATTGTAAGAATAGTGTAATCATAGAATATGAAATATTGAGTATTTTTATTATGTTTTATGATTCATTTGTCATATTTTGATGACTGAATTTACTATAGGTTTTTACAAAGTTAGACCTATCATAAATATTATATTTTAAACCAGTATGTTGTGTCATTAGTGTTATAATATTTATTTCTTTTCATATTTTTTGTTATTTTTCTTCATATTCATCAAATAAATTAAACCATCTTTGGGGATGTCTATAAGAATATATTATAAGCTAGAATTATTTTTAGATGTGTATCTAAATTTTTATTACACGTGTAATATCTTGGTAAACCATATTGTAGTAAAATTTACATTGAATTTTTATTTATTGTTTTTTGTTGATGGATATTATCAGTACTATAAGATTTCTTATTATAAGTTATGGGGTATTATTTTTAAGTATATTTTAAAAAAAATTATATTCAAATATAGGTATTTATTAAAATAAAAATTGTAAAGGAAATTCATAACTGGTTATTAAAAACCCAATGTTTAAATTCACTTTTGATGTCAGTTATTATAATAATTAGCATCCAAATTACCTTTATATTTATATTTAGTTGACATTTCAATGTTTATTTTTTTAATAATCTACATATAAATCCATTTTCTACATATTTTTTTAGTAATAAGTGCTAAAACTATAATTTTAACATTTTCTATATTTACATATCCTTTTAACTGATTTTAAAATGAAAAATAACCAATGTTTAATAAGTTAATTTTCATTAGTGATTGATTAAAATCACCCAATAATATAATTAGAAACTGTAAGTACCGTGTTTTTCACCCAGGTATGGATCCTTTAAATTTTAGTCTAAATCCTTACTTTAGACCTAATATAGATTCTTTTTATGATAGTAAAGGTATCAGGGGAGTCTGAGGAAATTTCAGAGCCCAGAACCCATCTTTTTGGGAAACTGAATAGGTCGCACGGTTATCGCATGGTTGGCACATGGTTTAGAAAACCATGCAGATCAAATTTCTGGATATAACCACTACGCATGGGTCACGCACGACTTTGAAGAATAACCATGAAATGTTCCCCTTCTGCCAAGAAATCCTCACACAGTCTTCACATGATTTGTCAAACCATGCGGACAAACCCCACATATTCCATTTTTCTGGGTCATTTGAAAATTTTTCCCTTAATGATCTGTTAGTCCACATTTTTCTTCACTAATACAAATTTCAATGGGATTAACCAACTTCTCTCTCAATTAGGGCCTTTTGAAGATCAAAGTTATGGATTCAAATATCTACTTCATTTGGGACCTGTTTGAGATTTTGTTCATCGCATTTGATGTGCAATGTTAAGTACTTGAGTCCTCTTGAATTGTTCTCCCTCTCTTTTTCTCTCAACCGTGTTTTCAGGGTATGAGTTTTTTTTCCTTTTTCTTAGATCTAAACCAATCATAAAACAAAATTCAAATATTGAACGAGAATGATCATACAACCTTAAGGTGGGTGGTCTATAACTCATCCCCAAAGTTCATTGATTTTGGAATTATTGTGTGGGGACCACCGATTTCATCGGGTGCTGTTTATAGAATTTATATTCCATGTTTATAATCATTAGAACCATATGGTTATGATATTTCAAAATATGTGATTAGTTTCTATTGGTTACACCCAAATCAATCATTTCCATGTTGAAGGTTATTCTATAATTTATCTTTAGTATTTTGACACATTTGTTCCATCATTCAGGTGTGCCTTGGCTTGGCCATTCTAAGGGTAAGCTTTTCTATATTAAATGGATTGATTTATATTCTGATTTTTATTATGGAAATTACCATGCTTGATCACCACTTGAGCCATCTATGGTAAGTGCTTCCATTGATAATTAAATGTGAAATGTGAATTGGAAAGTATACTAAGTATATGACTTGGACTTAAATGTAAATTAATAGTAGGTTGCATATCCGTTGAACCCCTTACCACATTAATGTAAGGTATCATAATGAACTTTCGATATGTAATGTGCTTTAAATGGATTAAATAAATGGTTTCATGATACTTGACCTCATCACACTAATGAAAGGCAAGGGGTGAACCAAATGACGTGATTAAAAGTTTGAATGATACTTGACCTTATCACACTAATGAAAGGCAAGGCTTTAACCAAGTGAAATATTACATGACATCATACTCAAATGGGAATTTCCTGACTCGAGCTCGCCATGGATTCTGATCAGATAATGCCATGAGCACTCACGAACCCCATTCTGATTCAAGGATTTGGCTTGCATAGGTTGATACCCACCTAGATCATGATACCTATCTATTATTTGGATTCCCGGTAAGACATCATAGGATCCCTCGCATACTATTACAATATACCTTGGATACACTCCTTGGATCCAACATTAACAAGTAGGTTCCATAGTTATAGCCCATAGGGACCAATCTCAACTTATCCTCAATTAACCTTGGATTCGATAGGAACATTATTGTGGAATGCCTTGGAATAAGCTCTTTGGATTACACTCTTACCCTTTTCAAGCTATAGTTACTATAGAGTTGGCGACCCTTGAGGTCTATGCCACCTTGTTGATTACCTTGGGAAATCACTATTAAATATCATTATAGGCTTCCTTTTTATATCTTGTAACCTTCACTATTATTAACATGTGTCTTATTTATAAACAGATAATAGTCAAATAAAGAATTGTTGACATGTTCATACACTAGCGGAGGGCTGAAGTATGAACTTGGGTATTTAGTTACATTGTACTAATTTACATTGTAAATTCTTGCTTTCACACTATTAAATTTCCTTTACACAGGTCAGATGTTATATACATCATCAGTGGTGGAACATTGAGATTTATCTCACACCCTCACCAGACGTCGTTTGGTACCCAGAGTATATTACATGGTTGAAAGCGTTGAAAAAGGAAATCATATGGATTTAAATACTTGATTGCATGTTATTTAGTATCGATCTAGATAGTAGATGATCGAGTTAGATCTCAATATGCTTGGTATATTCCTTGATTTACTTCATAATTTTGTGGAACATGTTATACCTTCTTTCTTGTATCCATGTTTTCCAGTTTTCTAGTGACATGTCAGGTCATCAGTTGTTGAATTTTATTCCAGTGATTTCAATTATTGTTACTATTGTCTCTATTTTCCATTGTTCCTTCTGTTTACTTATATTGCTTCTAATATTTATCTATGATTACATTCACCCGCTGCACTAAACTTTTGTAATGAGGGAATCGTCTCCCCAAGGACACACTCTAGGACCTCACTGCTAGTCAGTAGCCTCTGGAATTCAGGGAGATGCGCTTGAGGCCATGTGACCCATCGGGATCGGGCCACCCATTGAGTGGCATCTAGGTTCCGGATGTCACAAAGTGGTATCAAAAGCATGTTTTAATTTCTTAATTTACTAATAGAAGACAATATATTGTAGATTAGGAACTCTTGGGACTTGTTCATAAGTCATTATTGGGCGTCACAAAAACATGTTTGGGGAAAAAAACCAAGTTTCCTAAAATTATAATATTTGTTATACTTTTGACTATTATAGTTGATATTATTTCAATATTAGGGGATGCACATGTTGTGTGGTGTCATTGATTACTAATTTGTTTGAGTATTTTCTTTCATCCTTTCCCTCATGATATGAGGGAAAATATAATTGTTACATGCATCTTTATAGGCACACAGAATTCACATGTTATGCATTTTACCATGCCATATAGGTGCATTTAACTGATTTGAATTGTTTGATATAACTATGATTGTTGAGTGATATTGTGATATTTATCTTGTATATGTGTTACTCTTGGTTGTGATTTAGTGATTGTTTGTCTCAATTCATGAGGTGTATGGTCCCTCATGGGTTTGGATGAGTAATTTACTGAGTTGATCCATTATGCTATAAATAAATGGGTATCATATTCATTGATGATTTGTATGGGAACTGGCTCAATGGGAATGGATATCCATTCTAAAGTGAAACATGAGTTCAAATATGAAATCTCTTTCACATCCTTATCCCACCTTCTCATGTTTATGAAAGGAAAATGGGTGAAGTTGGTAATTAAATGTAAATGAAATGAAACTTCTATTTGATTAATTATCGATACATATTCATTTAAGTGGGTAGTTGGGGTAGTCTTCCATGGGTAGTGAGTTTTCCATTGTTTAATTTTCTCTAGTGACTATATATTTCTTCTTGCGTTTGTTCTGAGGCATGTTCTTGGAATTTGTAGAAAAATTCCGACTCGAAGTCCTCATGTAGTACGTTGAGAGGTTGGAGATGACCATGCTCCAGATGTGGTGGGCCATAAACTGCCAGTATTTTCCGAAGGAGTACCACTTGAGGCACCACCTACTATACTTGATATGGGAATTGATTCCCAATTTCATGATAGTTTACTATGTTTGATATTTTCCATGCATGGAACTCCACTGCTTGCACCAACAATGTCTAATCCGACCAATGAGTTCCTGCATCAGTGTCCTCCTAATTTCTTAGGGAACAGGAGTCCACAGGCTATTGAGTCTTGGATAAAAGTAACCCTATCTACCTTTGAGAATTTGAAGATACATCTAGAGAAGAGGGTCAATCATGCCACATACATTCTTCGGTACTCATCAAAACATTGGTGGGATTTGATAACCCAGGCATGTTATCATCAGGGCATGTTATTGGTTGAATTCCAGACTTCCCTCTATGAAAAGTTCTTTCCTCGGATGTTGAGATTTCATAGAGCCAGAGAGTTCATTAATCTAGATTAGGGTTCTAGGTCAGTTATTGAATATTTAGTGTGTTTCATGGATTTTCATCGATTTTCACCACTTCTAGCCGGTGTTGAGCTTTCACCTACTAGACACTTCAAGGATGGGATTGTTTATGCCATCCATATGCAAGTCAATGTCTTTCACCTTCCTATATTTTATTGAATAATCAATTATTCTCTTATCACTGAGTGTAACCTGAGGGATGTAAATTGTATTGTGTATAGAGTATCAGTGTCGTGATAGGCCAATAGTTCTTCTAGTGGTACGAAACATTCCATTGAGATTTCTCATCAGGGCAGTGTCAAAAAAGTGCCTATTTCAAAAGATATATAGAGTGTCATCAGTGTAGAATATAAGGGAACAACAAGAAACAATGTGATAGAGACCCAATAGAGTTCATGTATTATGGTTGTATGGGGAATCTTCAGCGTTTCTGTAGGACCTTTCCACCGGCTTCGAGTGGAAAAGGATATGTACTAGATTCACCTTTAGGAGCGGGTTCTTTTACTTCACATCAGGTGGGGATTTAGAATTGAACCAGTAGTTTTTGCCAAGGAGGAGGTCATGGACATGGTAGCCAGACCCCTAATCATAAGTAGAACCAACAGAGCTATCATGATTGTGGTAGTTCATTTGTTGCACAGGGCCATGGATCAGGCCAGTGGCATGCACTATAGCCAATACCCAAGGATCAGGTTGTGGGACATTCTACAGTATGAGGTACTATTCTAGTAGACTATATTATAGTATCTTCTTTATTTGATATAGGTTATTCAAACTCTTTTATCTCAATATCTATCATAGAAATACTTAGACTATAGATATAGTATTACTATGGTGTAATGATCCTAGATTTGTTGTTCGGAGTACAAACAGTGGGTATAGTGCAGGGACTATCCCGTTGAGCTTAGTATTTATCCCTTCTAATGGAACCTCTTCATTCTTAAGATTATTTTCTTCAATTTCATTCTTGGGATGGACTGGTTGGTTCACTATCATGCTTTCATAGATTTTTATCGATGTAGGGTATCGTTTACATCACCAAAGGGAAGTAATTATCTATATAAGGTTGAGTGGGATGTCTAGTCTACTAGATCGGTACTAGAGAATCATGGGATTGGTTGATGGAATCCCCAAATTGAAAATATCTTTATAGAGGATCAGGGTTTATGACAATCTGATTTCCCACTAGTAGTGAATCATTTTAGGGATGTTTTTTCCAAAAACAATTCTGGCTTACCTCCTGAGAGAGATGTAGAGTTTACAATTGAGCTTGTTCTAAGAGTATCCCTAGTTTATATTCCTTATTACAAGATGGAACCTACTAAGCATCAGGAGCTCAAGCGGCGGTAAGAAGATTTATAGGCCAAATGTTTTCTATGGACGAGTATATCCTCTTGGTGTTTGTCTATGAATATTTTCAAGAAAGTGGATGGACCATTACCTCTAAGCATGGATTACATAAAGATGAACTAGATTACGATCAAGAAACAATATCCACTACCTTGAATAGATTATATCTTTGACTATATTCGAGGATAAAATTTCTTCTCCAAGATCGACTTGAGATCGGGTTATCATCATGTACGAGTCAGACCATCAGACATACCTTATACTAATTTTCGTAGCAGGTATGTTATGTATGATTATATAGTTATGTCGTTCAGTATTATAAATGAACCAGCCATTTTTAGGGCTCTAATGAAGAGTTTTTTCTACCCCTATTTGGATTCTTTTATCATGGTCTTCGTGGATGACATCTTTGTTTATTCTCACACTTGTAGTGACCATGAAAAACATCTTGAGATCATTCTGAGTACAATGAGAGAGGATCAATTTTAAGCCAATATTTCTAAGTGACACTTCTATAATGACAAAGTTAAATTATTAGGTCATATATTATCACAATCAGGCATATCTATTGACCGAGAAAAGGTTAGTGATGTAGTTTCTTGGGATCATCCCAAGAATGTTTTTGACATACAGATTTTCTTGGGGCTGGCTGGATATTACAGATGTTTCCTATAAGAATTTTCATGTATTTATTCACCTATTACTTTTCTTATAAAGAAGGTTTTAAAGTTCATATGGTTATAATAATGTGATAAATACTTTCAGAATCTGAAAGGGAGGCTTGTTTTGGCACTGATTCTGATTTTTTCCGAGCTGGGTATAAGTTATATCATCTTCTGTGATGCATCAGGCATTGGCCCGGGAGTAGTAATAATGCAGGAAGATAGATTTGTTACATATAGATCTCATAATATAAGGCCTCATGATAGAATTTGTTTGATTCATGACCTTGAGCTTGCAACAGTTGTCCATGCCTTACGTTTCTGGAGACATTATCTTTTGGGTGAGTTCTTTGTGGTTCACATGGACCCCAAGATACTAAAATATATCTTTTTCTCAGTGTGACGTGAACCTCAGACCATGGATATTGATCCAATATCTAAAATCCATTGATTTTGAGCTTTCCTATATTCCTGGGATGGGTAATGTGGTTGTAGATGCATTGAGTCATAAAACTTAGGCATAGGAAGTACAAGAACCCAGTGATGAATGGAAGTTAATAGACCTCTTTTTTGACATGCGTATAGAGTTTCATGATAGTCACGATAAGTATTATCTCTCATAATTTACAACTACCTCTACCCTCCTTGAGAATGTAAAGGTTATATAGTTTTGAGATCCTGATGTCTTGGTTCTCCATGAGAGTATATCTGGAGATAACCCGCCTATGGATTGGTTTGTTGATAGAGATGACATCTAATGTATTCATGGATATGTCTAGGTTCCTACAGACATGAGATAGGAGTTGATATATGATTCTCACACTTCTTAGTGGGAATTTCATCCAAGCATCTCGAAGATGTATTGATATATGTAAATCCAGTATTGGTGTCCCAGGGTGAATCGTCAGATTATAGGCTTTATCAATAGATGTTCCACCAGTTAGCGGGTGAAGGTGGAACCCTAGAGACCTATAAGATTATCAAATCCACTTCCTGTCCAAGAATGTAAATGGGAAGATGTTTTTATTTATTTCAAAGTTATCTTGACTAGGTTATCAAGGGGTAGTGATACTGTCGGGGTAGTCATTGAGAGACTAACAAAATCATCCCACTTCATTCCTATTCTGGAGAATTTCTCAGTTGCTGATATGGGAAAAATATTTGTCTCTGAGATCATATGACTTCATAGGTTCCCTCATACTATCATTTAAGATTGGGATTCTTGTTTCACATCACAACTAAGGAAGGGATTAGAGAATACTATGGTAACTCAGGTGCTTCTAAGCACATCTTTTCACCCTCAGACCAATGGACAATCAAAACAAACAATATAGGTTTTAGAGGATATGCTCTGAGCATGTTTCCTTGATTTCAGTGGTTATTGGGAAAAATAAATCCCTCTCATTGAGTTATACTATAATAATACTATTCATGTGACAATTTAGATGGATCCTTTTGAGTCCTTATATGGTAGGTCATTCCTTTCTCCCCAATTCTAGCTAGAGGCAGGTGAGGCAGCCCTGATGGGTCCTCATCTCGTTTAGGGGACTTCAGAGGAAGTTAAGATGATTAGAAAGCATATGAATACTACTATGTCTAGACATAAATATTATGTTTGTCCCCATAGACAATCTTTTGAGTTCAAGGTTGGGGATCATGTTTTTCTTTCGGTATATACCATGCTAGGCCTTTATGGTTACGAAAGTAGGGAAATTTGTTTCCTTGTTACGTAGGGATGTTTGAGATTCTAGAGAGAGTCGGGACGATAGCCAATCGGCTGTTTCTACCTTATAGGTATCGTTCCATGCACAATGGATTCTATGTCTCACAGCTTCTCCAGTATCATGTTGATTCATCTCATACTTTTGATCCTGAGGAAATGGAGTTAGATGTCGATGTTTCCATTGAAGAGTATCCAGTATGGATCTTTGACATGACAATAAAGGATATCTGAGGTTGGTATGTCCCTCTTGTGTGAGTGATATGGAAGCACGGCCAAGTATTGGATGATACTTGGTATATGGAATCCGATGTATGTGCTCGGTGGCTAGAATTATTTTCAGACAGTGTTCCTACACCCTTGGATGGTGAACTCGTAGATGAGTTCACTTAAGGGGGGAAGATTGGAAGAACCTGGTTTTCCACCCAGGTATGGATCTTTGATATATCAGTAAAAATATTTATTTTGGACCTAATATAGATTCATTTGAGTTATTAAAGGTCACAGGGGTGTCTGGGGAATGTTTGATGCCTAGAACCCATCTTTTTGTGAACACTGGATAGGTATATTTGTCATCGCACGGTTGGCGCATGGTTTGGCTAAACATGAAGACAGAAATTTCTAAACAGAAACACGTAACATGGTTTGGGCATGGCTATGAAGCCTAACCATGTAATGTACCCCTTATACCCAGAAAACCTCGCACAGTTTTCACACAGTTTGTCAAACCATGTGGAAGAATCATGCACAGGCCATTTTTCTGGGTAATTTGACAATTTTTTCCTTAATGATCTATTAATCTACCTTCTTCTTCCCTAATCCATATTTTAGCAGGATTAACCTATTTCTATATCAATTTGGGGACTTTTTAATATCAAAGTTATGGATTCAAATAAATCCTTCATATGATATCCGTTCATGTATTTTTTGTCATGTTGGATTCACAACTGTAATTACTCAAGCCCTCTTAAACCATTCTCCCTCTCTCTTTCTCTCAACTAAGTTATTGGGGTTTGAGTTTTTTCATTATTTTCTTAGATCTAATCCAATATGACCCAAATCAAGGGCCAATATCAAAGGAGAAGGATTGTAAAAAATTTAGTTGGGTTTTCTATAACTCATCCCTAAAGTGTTTTTATTTTTGGAATTTCGTTTGGGGCCCACCAATTTAATCTGGTGTCATTTATAGAATTTATATGTCATATTTATAATCATTAAAACCATATAGTTATTCTATTTCCAAATATGTGATTACTTGTTAATGGTTACACCCACAAATCAATCCTTTCCATGATGAAGGTTATGCCACAATTGTTGTTTAGTATATTTACATATTTATGCCAACATTCGGGTGTGCCTTGTCTTGACCATTTGAAGGGTATGATTTTCTATATAAAATGGATTGATTTAAATTGTTATTGGAATAATAGAATGTACCATGTATGATCACCACTTGACCCACCTAAGGTAAGTTCTTTAATTGATAATTAATTGTGAAATTTTAATTGTAAAATATATTAATTATATGACAAGGCCTTGAATATAAATGCATAATAGGTTGTATATCCATATAACACCTTAAAACATTAATGGAATATAGAGGAATGAACCTTGGGTATGGAATATGATTTAAATGGATTAAATGAATTATTGCATGCTACTAGACCTTGTCACACTAATGAAACGAAAGGCTTGAATGCAATGACATGATTAAAATGTTGCATGCTACTTGAACTTATCACAATAATAAATTATAGGTTTAATCCAAATGAAAAATTACATGACTTCATAGTTAAATATGAATGTAATGTCTTGAGATCACCTTGGATTTTGATTGGAGAATTCCATGATCACTCAGGAACCCCATTCTGATTTAAGGATATGTCTTGCATAGGTTTATACCCACCTAGATCCTGATCCTTTTTTATTCTTTGGATTCCTGATAAGACACTGTATAATCCCTTGCATATCATTATAGGATGCCTTGGATACACTCCTTGGATCCAACATTAAAAATTAGGTGTCATGGTTACAGTCTATAGGTAACTTTCTCAGCATAACCCCATTTTAACTTGGACGATCACCTTATATTATGTAGGAACATTATTATGTATTGCCTTGGAAAATTCTCCTTGAATTACACTCTTGACCATACCATGCTATAGTTATTATTGAGTGGGCGACCATTGAGGTCTACATCACCTTGTTTATTACCTTGGGACTTCACTATTAATAATCCTTAAAGGTTGAATTGTTACATATTAGAACCTTCACTATTATTAAAATGTGACTTGTGGATAAACTGGTAATAGTAAAATAATGAATTTCTGACATGTTTAGACACCATCCTAAGGATGAAGCAGGTACTTGGGTATTTTGTTACATTGTACTACTTTACATTATATATTTATTCTTGCAGACTATTATATTTCCATTACATGGGTCAGATGTTATATACACTAATGGTGGAGTCCCACTGAGATTTATCTCACACAATATTTAGGTGTCATTTGGTACCAAGAGTAGATTATATGGTTGCAGGTGTTGACAAAGGGAAGCATACGGACTTGAACACTTGATTTCTTGTTTTTTTTAGTGGAGCTTAATTGTAGAGGACCGAGTCGGATCTCAGGATGCTTGGGATAGTCTTGTATTTCCATTATAATTTTTTGGAACATGTTATGCATGTTTTCTTGTTTCCGTGTTTTCCATTTTTCCAGTTACAAGACATATCATCAATTGTGGAATGTTATTCCAGTTTTTTCATTTATTGTTACTCTAGTCTCTATTTTTTCATTCTTCCTTCTATTTACAAATATTTATTTCTTTTTTTACCTATGTTTACATTCACCTGTTGTACTACAATTTGGTAATGAGGTCATAGTATCCCCATGGACACACCCAAGGCCCTGACTACTAGACAGTAGCCACTAGGATTCGGGGAGATGCGCTTGAGGTCATGTGGCCCACCGGTCTCGGGCCACCCATTGAGTGGAATCTGGGTCTAGGATGTCACAAAAACATACCAAAAAACACCCTTATTAGATTATCCTCAATATTATTGTAAGATAGGTATCAGATTATTAAGGTTCTAATTCAATGTATCATGTCAATACTCATGTGTGGAGAAATCCAAATACAAAACATTCACCCTGAGTATACCAAAGTCAAAGTATATGAAACTCCAAATTGTATATTTCATGGGTTATCCAACACATAAAATTACTTTTATGTATTGTGATAATATTAAACATATATATATATAATCTAACACATGTTAACCTTAACATTTTATCACAACCTATAATACTCTCTGATGAAAATTGTTTAGAGATAACTCAAATTCTTACTTTGAGGGGTTAATTATTATAAACCTCATGTGTCAGATGCATCAAAAATGGATGGATGATATTTTGAAAACTATATTTATATAACATGATATATTTACACTCATAAAATATTTTAATAATTATAAAAAAACTATATATAAGTATATATTTAATCATATATCATATGATATACCACTATAAAGGTCTTATGTTTTCTCCGCTTTTAGGGTATTTTTAAACTCGTGACATCTCTATATAATTATTATCATAGATCATTATGATCATTTGATAGAATCGTACAACCAAACTCCTTTTAATGAGTAACATATATAAAAATAAATATCTTGAATAATGGTGAGATATAAGAATCATATTTCTAATGTTGAAATCTTTTAACATAGTAATTAAAACCCTTTACTTCACAATATATAGTTTTATGATGTTAATAGAATTATTTCTAATTTTATCATCAAATTTTTGAACTCTTCCCAAAAAAATTATTTTTTAGATCACAGTGGTAAAAAAATAAAACTCTTTTAATATTTATATTTTCCAAAATAACCTAAACTCATTAAAGATATAAAGTGATGTCCACATTTAGTTTGGATTGGTATAATCTTTTATTTTTTAACTTCAAAATTATAATAATCCAATCATACTTCTACTATAATTTTATAGACTATATTAATTTAATAATATGAAACCAAGTAACATAGACCCCTTATTTTTAGTAAATAAAACTTATTTCTTATAGTATAAATATTTAATAATTAAACTATTAACTAGCATATCCCATGTAAGATCCCATATTTTCCCTAGGTATATTCCACTTTATGTTTTTTATTTAGCCCAATTGATTTTATAAACTATTAACCTTTTTCACTTAAATAGGAATCCTTTAGGATTTCCGGGGTTTCAAAGACCCGAGATAGAAAAAGGCTATATGTGGAATATAATATAGGATATGCTATAGTGTTACTTACAAATAGGTGAAGTCCACCAGTTAGTGGGTTGTCTAGTAGTATGGTAAATCTATAGGAGTCTTAATGGTCATTAGCTAAGACTAACTAGCCAGTCGGTAGAACCTGGGAATAGTTGGTCTCCTATAGGAGACACATTGGCCATCTGGTGTGGTCTCCAACCATTAAAGTGCACTAGAGGACAGCATAGGCAAGCTTGTGGTGCCTCCATCAAACCAGTAGCATGGGATAGAGTAACAAGGGGAAAATAATATTTGTCCCACCCCCAAACCCATAATTAAACTTTAAATAACCCATATTTGACCCAAAATAAGGATTCATGAATTTAAAGGACTCTCTAGAGATTTTTTGACTTATCTAAAACTTCTCCTGATCTCTTGATTTGTTCATCAATCCAAACTACTTGAATCTATGAGTACCACTCGGTTTTGGTGATTTTTCTCTTATCCTCTTAGAAGATCCTCTTTTTCTAGACTTGAGAGAGTGTTCCAATCACATCATATAGGGAATCATTGCATTTCTCAATTATTTGGATGCTCGATCAAATGGTTTATACTTGGTTTCTTGAAAAAGGTGGTCTCAAACATCTCCCTAAGGTTTAAATTGGATGTTTATTATGTGTAACATGTACCGTCATAAGATCACCAAGGTATGCAAACTATAATAATTGGTAACCTATAGAATTTTGTTAATCCATATCCTTATACCTCTAATATATCTCATTGGTTATTTTGGAATTGAGACCGGTACTTGTGGCCACTTGAGAGGTGTGAATTCCCCTGATACTAAGCTAAAACATAGAACATTAAACCTATATCCCTAAGCATAATTGAAAATTATTTATGGAATTAATTGATGTAATAATTGTATTAACATGTGAATTGGGGTAATCATATTGATAAATACTCACTTTTAATATGTATGGTTAATTGGAATGAAATTTGAATTATCATAATTGAGTGATGGAATAAAATCATAACAGCATGCGAAATGGTAATTGAGCCTAAATAGATTTTGAAATGAAATTGATACATTTATTATAATAATTTGGTAACTTAGAATAATAGAATAAGTGTTTTTATAATTATTAATTTGTGTTAATTAACCAATATAGACCATGATAACATGTTTGGAATGTTTCATAAATCAGAACTCACATGATCTTTTTTCATTTTATGTTGAATTGTTAAATTACCTCTAGCATGGGAATTTACATAGAGTTTAATATCATTTCATCCATTTAGTATCACTATCATGTGAATTCAAATTGGGTCTTGTGATGCTTTTTCCCTTTCTATGGAATTGTTCCATGGGAACACATAAGCAGTTCTAGAATGGGAATTCATATAGCTCCCAATATACATAGAAGTATGAGTCCTATTGATGAGATGCATGGTTACTTCTTTGAGGGTGAGATACACTATTACTTGATAAATTATATAGGAAATTAATCCTCAGTGTGATATTATAAAAGTGGTATAGATTTTTCATCCCAGGTAAGAGAATCTTCCAATGGGCAGAGACATTAGGCATCATGTTGAAATAGGTTTTACTCATCTCAGATGTCAACCAAAAACATGAGGGTTAGTGGGTTTGTTTTGAAATTATGCATTAATATATATTTAATTCTCCTATTTATAAAACTATTTCATGAACTATTTATTTCAAGATGATTTGTTTAGACATTTGGTGTTTCGGCTATTGATTTTTACTCACACCTTGTTTAGGTGTCATTTGGTACCCAGATAGAATTCATGGATAATGTTTTGGATAAGGGAAAGGGGAAATTTGTTTGATTGGTTTCATACTATACTAGATTATAGATTGCATATGGGACTGAGCTTGGGGTTTGGGACTGGCTTTATGGAGTCCTTATTTTATAGATTATTTTTTAGATGATTTATTGTATAAATTTTAGTAGGACTTATAGTTTGGACTACAGTATGGTAGGACATTGTTTATTATTATTATTTGTGTTTGTTATTTTTCTATTATCTACTATATTTTTATTTCATAATTGGTTTATCTTATTTCTGTTGTGATTTCTACACTATTATAGAGGGTATATTTTCCCCATAATATTATTTATACCCTCACTATTAATTTACAGCTGCTAGTGTATGGGAAAGAATTCATTAGATCAGAGAACCACCTATGTCATTCAAGTGAGGAATAAATGAGATGGGTAAATTATAAATTAATTATATAATCTCAGGTCTTTTCAAGTAATTTAAATTTCTTAGATGGTATAAAGGAGACTAGCATGTGTAGAGGCTTGTAAATGAGCTCATGCATGGGAGTATCTATCAAAAGTGTGGGGTAAAACCTTTGTTCCTAACATGGTATTACTATTCTTAAACTCTTCTAGTTATAGTTGTGATAGTATTTCACCTTGGGTGATAAAATGGTTATTTGATGTTACTTGTGTATGATATTTTTCTCATGGATTCATATGGCATGAGATGTCTACACATGCATCATGGTAGGCTTGTAGGGAAATATTTTTACATGCATAACTAATGATCGAGACATATTTACTATAAATGACATATCTACCTCTATAAATTGTGAAATTCAACCCCATAGATATCAGATGAAAAGGAATAGATAAATCTATTATGAAATGTCAATTCACTTGCTAATTCATGTTTAGATTATCCTTATATTAGTGGTTCTCTATTATCATCTGGTTCTTTTGAGTGTATTCTAGTAATGTATATGGTAATCTGTAGAGTATATTGATATTTGAAGGGAAAATGACTCATCTTCGTATTTGGGTTCGTTTTAAGAGAGTGATAACCAATACCCACTTCAAATATCTAAGACAGAACTTCCTGCAGCTCCAATGAACTAAATGGATAGTCAACTTAGTGATAATTTTCTATGGTTCATGTGATCTATTTAATGTGATACTACATATGTTGTGTCTTTGATGTTTGATCTAATAATAAATTTTCAGCTTTATAACCCACCCACATTAACTAAGGAGGAAGACACATAGGTATATGAGTTCAAGATCGAGTCCATCTAGTCAATATTCAGATACTTAGATGTACCCATGGAAATAAGGGTGAATCTTGATTCTTATATGCTATGAGGACCATCCAGGAACTGGTATGATGTAGCAGAGTAACCCAAACAACAATAGGATCTATATCGTAAGAAATTCTATGAAAATTTTCTAATCCACTTCTATTCAAATAAGTTGAGGGGTGCGAGGGATCATGAGTTTATACACCTAACATTGGGTATCATGTTAGTGATGAACTATGTTAAAATTTTTACTATCTTGAAATGATTTTCTCCATCTTTGGTAGTGAATGAGACATTCGGGGGAAATATCATTTAGGATGGGCTCTAGTATGTTATCAATATTATGGTGAATTTATATCACCTAAAAACTTCTTTTACAAGATAAATCAGGATCTCAGTACTGAAGGGAACATGAAGGAGACCGGAATTTCTAGTAGGCAGTCGAGGCAGGATGATCTAGGTGATATTCTTCAGGAATCTAGAACCATCTCTATGAGAATTTTAACCAAGGGAGTGGTGGGAATACCCACCAGGGGAGTAGAAAACCATCTCAGAACCTTGGACACGAGTATTTCTTTTAGTGTTGAAGGAATGGACACTAACACAACCAATGTTTTTCCCTACTGTGGAGCTTCATTCTTACGGTGGGATGGTCTATCTGTAGAGGTTTTTCGTGAACACTAAATTGTGGAGCAGTGGAATAGGGTCATGGAAAACATTATAATCTAGTAAGAACTTGGTTATCCCTTGGAAAATAAGTATCTAGTGTTGATTCAATAAGGTTTCTTTATGATATTTTTATTCCTATATGTTTTAAAAATCACTAACACTTTATTTTAAGGAAAATTATATTTTCCCTAAGAATTATTCTCATAAGGAAAATTTCCATTCTCTAAGGAAAATTTCCATTCCCTAAAGAAATTTTTATCCCTACCTATGTTTTCATTGTTCATTTTATAGTCTCTCTAAATCTAAATCATTATATTTCTAAGTCTAAAATTTAGTTTCACATCTAAACCATTGGAATCTTATAAATCCTTGGTTATAGAGTATTCAGTTTTTAGACTGAAAATTCTCTAAAATTCGGACTTTGAATTCTCTAAAATTCAGACTCCAAATTCTCTGAAATTCAGACTCTGAATTCTCTGAAATTCAGACTCCAAATTATCTGAAATTCAGAATTCGAATACTCTAAAATTCAGACTCTGAATTCTCTAAATTTCAAACTTCTAATTCTCTTAAATTCTGGTTCCAAATTCTCTATAATTCAGAATCTGAATTCCTCATAATTTCAACTCTGAATTCCTTAAAATTATGACTCTGAATTCTTCAAAATTCCACGTATGAATTCCTCCGAATTCGGACTCCGAATTCCTCATAATTCTAACCCTGAATTTCTCAAAATTCAGACTTTAAATTCCTCATAATTTTGACTCTGAATTCCTCATCATTCGGACTCTCAATTCCTTTGAATTCAGACTCTGAATCCCTAAGAATTAGGACTCTGAATTTCTCAGAATTCAGACTCTGAATTCTATAGCATTCAGATACTGAATTCATGGGAATTCAGATTCTGAAATCTATGGAATTCAGATTCTGAATTATTTTTAAAATAGAATGTGAATATCCATGATTTATAGTCTTTGAATATTTATTTGATTAGAAATTATACATTATTTTTCCTTATACTATAAAATTTATATTTGGTTAAGCAACCTTATTTTGATTACACATGTTATAGTTATAAAACGATGTCGTACAATCAGTTTTTAACTAACTGTTGTTTGAGTGACACATGTACAGGTCCCTCCAAGATTCAAAAAATATATCACCATTGGAGGATGGAGCCAACAGTTGGAGAAGTGCCTATATTTATGATCTCATTTGAATGAGCTCATTACTGAGAATCATCTGTTGATCACTCTAGAGATTACATGTTGTTGAAGTGGTTTCTAGAGAGAGAGACTCTCATGCCTTATGAGTACTGAACATCTTGTTCACCTTACTTTGTGCAACTCTGATTATTATTGTGTACAATCTAGGGATTATGAGGATAGGTAGATAGAGGTAATGACTACCTTAAAGTTCAAAGACTTTCGGGGATAGGAAGATTGAGTTGATGACTACATTAATGATCGAGAGCTTGTGGGGATAGCAAGATAGATTCTGATATTCCTATCAAATTATTAACCTGGTGTGGGTAAGATAGACTTTCTTGAAGGTATAAATCAAGAGAACTTTATCCAAGGTTGTTGGATACCCTACTCTTTGGGTTAAAATATTTCATACTTTTTACTTGTTTTGTTTTAAGTTTATTTCTTTTACATTTGGAAAAACAAAGAAATTATAACTTTCTAATACTTTCTAGTACTTTTTTATACTATGATATGTAAGATTCTATATGTTTTAAGGTAGAATCTTTTACTTATAAACATTCCTTAAGTTTCATTTCCAAAACCATATTTCTCGAAACAAGATATTTTTTAGAACTAAAAGATGTCTTGTGAATTTTTCTTGATTAACTTTGTTAAAAATAGTTTTTTATGGATAAAAACGAAATTTTTTAAACTTACAATTCACCCCCACCCCTCTTGTTAATTGAGCATCTACATCATTATTTCGATCCTACAATTGGTATCAGATGAGGTTTTTTGAAATACTTTAATTCACATTTATGTTTTCTTGATCAAGTTTTCATTTTTCTAAATTTTTCCTCGCATAGGGATTTTCATCATTGTTTACAAACTTTTAATATAAACTAGATTTTGTGGAAAGATATTTTATTTTAGAATGGTAGAAATGAATGTTGGTTCGATTGAAAATCTAAATCCAACTATACAACCAATATTTGATGGAAATTATTATGAATACTAGAGAGATTTTATGAATTCTTTTGTTATTAATACTGGAGTGGGCAGTTTTTTTATGCTTACTGGAGACAACAAGATTCATGATAAGGAGTCAGAAACTTCACCAATCAAGAAAAGACATGATATCAACTAAACTACAAGGTAAGAAATAATATTTTGTGTTCCATGACCAGGAATATATATAGTCATATTTATTCTTGTGAATCTACAAATTGTATCTGAAAGAAACTTGAGGATACACATTTTGTTACATCCAATGTTATAGAAACTAGAAGAGCTATGCTTAGAGAAGAATATCATGGATTTCTATTTACCTATGGGGAACTAGTTTGCAAATTTCAATAATGGTGTATCACAATTGTTAATATTTTACAATCTATGGGTGAGAAATTTATAGATGATTAGGAACTTGTGGAAAATAGTATAGATATCATGCCAAATAAGTGTGAATATAAAAGAATAGCTATTGATGAGAATAGGAAAGTATCTAAAATTACTCTTGATAGGATTTTTGGAACTCTTCTTCAACATGAGACAAGAATGAAAATATATGATGATATGGATAAGAAGAAAAATATAAATGGAACTCTAGCCTTTAATACTACTAAAGCTAAGACTCCTGAAAGGGTTACAAGATCGATGTCTAAGAAAGTCACTATTTTTTCTAAATCTATTGAAAGTGAACATTAGGAGAATGAGCTAGCCAATCTTTCTTGAGGGACGTACAAGATATTTGGAAAACGACTTTTAGGGTAGATATTAGTAGAAAGAAATAAAAGACAAGAAAGATTCGGATGTTACATGCTATGAATGAAAAAGAGACGGGCATATCAGGTAAAATTGTCTTATGCTTAAGAAAAAGGACAGAAAGGAAAAGAATTATAAGAGGAATAAAAGGAATTACTACAAGGCTAAATATAAGAACGTTTTGAAAGCGAATGACACTTAGACTTCCAGTGGTGGAGACTCTTCTGATGAATCCTCATAGTATGAATATTCTGGTCAAAAGAATCTTGGTCTACTAGCCAAGCTACTAATTGAAAATCATTGTCTAATGGCCAAGGTACACAATATTGAATCCATCATTAATGTATCTTAAAATAAAAATTATACTAATGATAAATATTATGAATCTTCATATGAAGAACATTCTTCTAATGAATATAATACATTATCTTCTTATAAATAAGTGTTTAGGTTTGATAAACTTCTTGAAAATGAAAATTCTAAACACAAGATTAATTTTGATAAGAAAAATTATAGAATTTATATTTTAACTAAATTAGTATCATATCTTTCTAAAGATCTTGAAAAGAAAATTTATGATTTCAAAAGTGTTTCCAAAAACCTTTAAGATGTTAATTTTGAGAAGGATAAACTTTCTAAGGATCTTGAAAATGTTATTTCTATGAAAAATATTTTGTAGATAAACTCTAGATCTAAAACTAATGTTTCATAGGATAAAAACTTGGTTATAAAACTAAAGTCATAAATATTTTCCGTGGGAAAGTGTTTTTCAAAGTTTACCCCTTGTAACAAAAATTTTGACATGTATTCACAGATTTGGCCTTTAAGAAATACTTCTGGATTTGGTTATACTCATTCTAAACCAGTTTTTAATAATAAATATTTTGTTCCTAAAAGTCCTCCATTTTGAAATAAATGTCAGTGTGGTGGACATTGGTCAAAAAAAGTTCCTTAAACACAACTCAATATTTAGGTTTTCATAAAGCTTATTATTCTATGAAAATGTGGATAACTAAAATCTTGCTTTCTGAAATTTCTGGATCTAAAAACATTTGGATTCTGAAAGTATAACACTCTTAGTTTTATCAAAATAAAAATATTACCAATAGTAATACGTGGTACATGGATTTTGGATGTTCCATATATATGAATGTTAACAAAAACTTCTTCAAAAATATTATCAAGACGAAAGGAGGGAAAGTAACTTTCAGAGATAATGGTCAGCGTGAAATTGTTGGTATAGGTAACATTTTTCTTCTTTGAAAAACTTTGATTCCAAATGTTTTATATGTTAAGGGTCTTGAACCCAGCCTTATTATTATAAGCCAACTATGTGATGAAAGTAACCTTGTGAATTTTAGGAATGATAAATTCTTAGTACACAATTCCAAGGATGATTTTATTCTTTATTCCCATAGGTAGAAGAATTTATACATGCTAAACTTAGAAGACCATAGGATACAAAATCTACCTTGCCTTAGTACATTGGAAGATCAATCTTGGATATGGAATAGAAGTTTAGTACACTATAACTTTATGAACCTACGTAAACTCTCAAAGAAAATACTAGTTAAGGATCTACCGAAGCATAGATTGGATTCTTAAAAAGTTTTTGATCCTTATTAATATTTCAAGAAACATAAATCATGTTTTAAATAAATTGGTTAAGTCTCAACTATTGATTCATTACATTGAGTTCATATGGACTTTTTTAGACCAACACAAACTAGAAGCATTGGAGAAAAATATAATGTATTTGTCTTAGTTGATGATTACACAATATTTATGTGGGTCTATTTTCTAGTAAAAAAATATGAATATTTTTCTTATTTATAAATTTTTAGAGACCAAGTTAAAAATGAGAAAAACCTTCCATTGATAAATATTAATTGTGATCATGGAGGAGAATTTCAAAATCCATATTTGGAAACTTTTTGTAGTAGAAAAGGACTAACACATAACTTCTTAGCAACAAGAACTCCTCAACAGAATGGTGTTGTTTAAAGAAGAAATATAATTATTAAAGGGATAATTATAACCATGTTGAGTGACTATTCTATAGATAAACACTTCTTGGATGAAGATATAATTAATGCTTGTTATACTATAAATTGAGTTTTTATTAGACCCTTTCTTAATAAAACCCCCTACAAATTGTGGAATGTTAGAAAACCTAGACTTTCCTACTTCAAAGTATTTGGTTTCCAAGTATTCATTTTGAATAATAAGTATAATTTAAATAAATTCACAACCAAGTCTAACGAAAGAATTTTCTTAAGAAACTCCACAACTTCTAAGGCTTATAGAGTTTTCAATAAAAAGACTTGTATTGTAGAAGAAATATTACATGTTAAATTTGATGAAACTGATCCTTTTTTTATACAACCTTAACCAACAACTTTAGATGTGTTTTAAAAAATTGATTATAAACCCTTGATAGAAGATCCTTCTCATAAGAAAAAATTTCATGAAAGTTTTGTGGAAGAATTTACCCCAAAAAATTTCCTACCATATGTTGATGAACAGGTTTTACAAAACCCAAATCAGTTTTTTCTTCCGAATCATCCCAGTGATAGTATCATTGGTGATGTAAATCAACCTATAAGGACTAGAAGTTCCTTAATAAATGAAGTATAACATCTATAATTCCTTTCCCAATTATAACCAAAAGTCATTGATGAATCTTTAGGTGATTATGATTGGATTAAATCCATGCATGATGAACTAAATGAATTCGAAATGAATAAAGTCTTGACCTTGGTTGAAATACCTTAAGAAACATCTATCATTGGAGTAAAATGGGTCTTCAGAAATAAGTGTGATGAAAATGGAATCATTGCAATAAAAAAGTCTTGATTAGTTGCTAAAGGCTATAATCAACAGGAAGGAATAAACTATGAAGAAACCTATGCTCTAGTATCTAGACTTGAATCTATTCGTATTTTACTTGCATTTTCAGCATTATTTAATTTTAAACATTTTCAAATGGATGTAAAATGTTCTTTCCTTAATGGATATTCTCAAGAGGAAGTTTTTGTTGAACAACCTCCTGGTTTGGAAGACACAAAACATTCTAAATATGTTTTCAAACTTTCCAAAGCATTATATGGACTTAAAAAATATCCTAAATTCTAAAATGATAGACTTGCAGAATTTTTGTTAAAAAATAATTATGTTAAGGGAAACTTTCATCCAACACTTTTTATATATAAAGATAATAAAAATGTCTTTATTGTTAAAATTTATGTTGATTAAATTATACTTGGTTCAACTCATCAGTCTGTAACTGATTCCTTTGGAAATATTATGAAATATGAGTATGAAATGAGTATGATGGGTGAGTTAACATTTTTCCTAGGTTTTAAAATTTTTCAAAACTCAGAAAGAACATATATATATATCAATATAAAGATATTAATTATCTTCTTCAAAATTATGGATATGAAAACACTAAAAGTATAAGTACTCCCATTAGTACCTCAAATTCTCTTGATCTTGATAAAGTTGGGAAAACAATAGATCAAACATCATTTAGAGGTTTGATAGGAAGTTTACTATAAATGAAATCTAGTCATCCAGACTTAATGTTTCTAGTATTCCTATGTGAAATATATCAATAAAATCCTAAGGACTCTCATTTAAAATCATTGAAAAGAATTTTTTTCTATTTTAAGGGAACTATGGATTTAGGACTCTTTTATACCTCTAGAAATGATTTTGTTTTAAAAAGTTTTTTGAATGTTTATTTTTTTGGATGTAGAATGGATAGTAAAAGTACATCCAGAACATTTCATTTCTTAGAAGATTCATTAGTATCTTGGTCATGAAAAAAGGAACACTCAATAACACTTTCCACTTCTGAAGCTGAATATGTATGTAACATCCGAGGTAAATAAAGAATATAACATTTTCATATTTAATAAATTTTTTGAATTAAATATTAATTTTACTTTAAATGGGATGCTATGATTGATGGAATACCTGATATGAAACAATAGGTTTCTTTGAAAACTTACGTTGCACACAACATTGAGTTATACCGAAAAATAATATAATAACATTATTAATTTAAATGGAAGTTAACACCTAGCCATTGTATAGGAGGTAATGGAAATAACTAACTACAATATGAAGATACATTTTTTAAATGTTTTTACATTTACCCAATAAATTTTAGAGGCTTAAAATAAAAAAGAATCCAATTTTGAGCATAAATACACTAATATTCATTAAAAAGTCGATTTACCGCCTTTTAATGGTGAACCCTTTTTAAATCTAGTTTTGGTTACTTTTATATCTTCTATTATACAAAATAAAATTATTCTTTAGGGTTAGGACATCAATATATACTTTGGGTAAATTTTTGGTATTTTTCTGATAAAATTCATTTTTTTAATGAATAGTGAAAAATACTGTATTTTAATTCAAAACTGCCATTTAATATAATTTATTTATAAAGTTATATTATCTTTTTAATTGTTTTTAAAGTTTAATTGTATTTTTTTTACTATTTAATCCAAATTTTGTCATTGTAAGTAATTTCACTTTGAAATTGGACGAAAATAAGTGTCAATCTTTTGATAGTTATTATTTCTTAAAAACATGCTTTTTGTTTTGACAGCGGGAATTAATTTTAAATTAATTTCGGACACTTATATGTTTTGAATTTTTAAAAATGGATTCCATATTTGGAATCATGCGTTTCAAATTGTGTAAATAGTTAACTTTTATTTTTAGACATAATGGATATTTACTACAGTAAACAATATATTTACCATGGTTAAAGGGTAAATCTGGTAAATAAGTGTAAACAAAAATTATTATAATAGTATTAAATTACCCTAATATGTGTAAAAATACTATTGTTTTATACATTTTATACCATTGTAATCCTTGGGTCTATTTGGGGACCCCACAGAGCCACATGGGAGTGATAATGACACATTATATTAATTAATTTAAAGTAAACACCAAAATGACACAAACTTATATCTTTTAGTAAATAAATTATTACATGGGGTTATATAAGTTATCTCCTCAACTGTAAATATTAAATTTAAAGATAAAACTATTTCCTACATCATGATATTTTTTAATAATTTTTGTACATTAAATAAAAAAAATTGACATAATAATGATGTAGTGTTTACCTCATTAATGAATGATTTAAATAAATAAGATTATAAAGATTAAAATAATATCCAAAACCTATCAAATTCTTAATGGATGATTTTTTTTCTTACATGAGTCATTTTATCTATGACATTAATAAGTTTTTTACCTTTAGAAACCGAAAATCATTATATAATAAAATAATATTTTTAAACATTCCTAAAGAGACCCTCCTCCCCCTTATAAAAAGACCTCACTTTTAACCCATTACTCACACTTATCAAGCCCCTTGACTCGACCAAACTCTACCAAATTAAGCTCCCTACATCCAAATACTCCTCCTAGAAGCCTTCCCATATGCAGAAGGCAATTCAATTAAGCCTTTCGATTCAAACCAAATTGAGATACCTGATTTAATGGTAACGTATTCTCTTAAGTTCTTTTGTTTTATTTTACTTCTCCAACCCAATAACTATTTTTATTAATTTATTTTATAACAACACCAGTATCCTGAATATAATAGTTTGTTGTTATGATATGGATCCAAACTACACTTACACACACCTCCATCTAATGGGTAAAGAAAATGTTGTTTCTGTCGACGGTGAACTACTGCCTCACGAAACGATGATTGTTCAATCTTCTCCTACCACCTATTATGGTGTTCAATAAGATGGAACTGTATTTATATGTGATATATATTATATTTATATTATTTATATTCTTATTTTTTTCATTTATATAATACCTTTATGGTTTCCATAGTGGGTAAATACGATAATTTCATTTGAGGATGTGCAGACTACCACCCCCTCAAAGTGATACGACTCATTCATTCCATATGTGGAACGTATAAAGGATAGAGATAATTAAATTATATATTATATTATACTTGAATTATAATACAACTATTTATCATTACATTTTCATTCCATTAAATATGAAAGAGAAATGAAAGTAGTGTTCATGCGTACGTACGGCTTATTGTCTCCTTGAACGGTGCATTTCATTTCTTATATCCAAATGTTATGTACAATTATAAATAAATATATATATATATATACTGGATATATATGATATATATTATTTCTAAATCATTAGTATAATTCTATAAATAATTGAATATTGACCACATGAACAACTTGTAATTATAAAAAGTTCATTTTTAACTCCAGAACCAAATATCGACCAAATGACCATTATTAACATAAATGAATGGATAATGTTTATAACATGGTAATAAGTGATATAAAAGGAATAATAAATATTAAAAATAGTGTTAATAAGGTATAAAATAAACCTTATTTTGTTATTCAGGAGATTAAAGAATGAACGGGTCAAGTCAGACACAAGGTAAGGGGTTTCTTATCTCACTTTTAATTCCATGAGATTTCCATTATTCACCCTTATTTTTTGCATTTGTTGTATTTTTTACTTCAATTTGATATATATTATCATTATTATGTTTATATTCATGGTATTATGTGATTAATTTATTTTTTATAAACTTTTGGTCATATGACTCGATTTATTACAACGAGGTAAGGGGATTCCATCTCACTTTTTATTCCCGTGAGATTCATGCTATATTTTCCAATATTTTATTTTGTGTGGTGTATGTACTTCCCATGATTTTGTTATTTGTATAATATAATTAAATTTATTGGTATTTACATCTTCATTTTATGATCTTTATTTTATGGATTTTATGTTTTGTATGTTACCAAGTTGGTAAGAGAACCTTTCACCCTCCTCTTTTTAAAAGACATTTTTTGTTATGTATTTTAATTTAAATCTTCTTTATTAATATAAATTTTATGTTCAAGTGGTGATAAAACCTTTTCATTCTCATCAACTCATTTTCCAAATTTTTAAAGTAACGTCGTTAGGCTCTCTAATTTATATAGGGGAACTTCTTATCCCAATTTCAATTCTTTGGGGTTAAACTTCTACCTATGGATGATGTCGTGCTATGAATATGTGTGAATGAACTATGATTATTTTACATAGAATATCTAATCATATTGAGTGTATTTATATTTTTCAAACAAAATTATGTAATTGATTTATCCTTAATCTAAGGATGTTTTCTTTATAAGGTATTTTGTCTCAATTTACATTCAATTGAGACTTCATTATTGTTATGCACCAATTCACTTTTATATTGTATATATAATGTCTTTTGGAATATTATATCATGAATACTTTTATTCTCATGATATTATAATGTTTTTATTAAATTTTATTCACAAATTAATTATATTCAAGGATCTATCATTTGGTTAATAAAACCTTCACTAAAATATTGTTTTAAATATTTATTATTATAAATATTTCACATTAATATCCAAATTTTCGAAATGTTTTTTACGATTTATTGATAATTCACATTAATGTTTTCAAATGATGATTCATTTAAAATTTTCAAAGTGGTATGGGACACTTTTATTCAAAAATCTCTATATTAAATGTTTTAAATGGTTTTGAAAATGGTTTGATAAAGAATTCATTATGTCAATATCTTGAAATGATATATTGTGATTGCAATGTGGAAATTTTATCTTTCCTTTATACTTGTTTTATGTGTTATGAATATTTTATGTTTATTGGTAATTGTTTACATATATGGGTAGTTCTGTGATAAACCTAGGTGTGAGCCCGAGATAGCTCTCCAATGCATTGGTTAATATGACGGAGGTAAACGTAAATATTTGTCCTAATATATTTAGGGAATATATTATGATACGTATTCCAACTTAACTACCTATTAAGCTATGATAACTACAATGTAAGTATGATATGCATTCCACAATTTAACTTTATGATTTAGGATTTCTATGTGTTATTCATAAATCTTATGATTTCATGAGGTATGTAATTATTGAAAAGTATGTTTTCATTGATTGGTATTTATTGATGGGTTAATGTTTCCTTTCCTTTTTTTATAACCCTTATTGAGTTATTTTTGCTCACCCCAAGTTTTAAAATGCTTTTTATAGGACATAAAGATGAATAGGGTCAAGGATGGGTTCGAGGAAAAGTTATAATGTCTAAAACATGGAACCAGACATGTTTTTTTAGAGTTTTTAATTATTAAAAAAATAGATACTGAGTAGAAGTGTCTACTTTGTATTTTTTGAAACGTAATGTAATAGATAAGGTCCAATTATCTAAAACAAAAAACCTAAAAAACCCTCAATGCGAATAATTCATTTAATTCAAGATTATGTAATTTTTTAGGTTAGGTCCTTATAAGGTAGCAGTTGAAAGTTGTTGTACCCAAGTTTTGTGGATACAACACACACTCACAAACTATGGTTTGAGTTTGACCAAAACAAAGATTTTGTGTGATAACACTAGTTCCATTAACCTATGTAAAAAACCCTTCACATCACTCTCATTCAAAACACATAGATATTAGGCATCACTTTCTTAGGGATCAAACACAACAAGAACCTATCATTCTTTAATTTATCGAAACTCAAGATCAACTTGCTGATATTTTCACAAATTTTTTACACATTGATAGATTTGAATACATTAATGATAATGTAGGAATGGTAACAGTAAGTTAATCTTCCATATTAACTTCTTGTTGAAACCTATCTTTTTATAGTAAAAAGTCATTTTCATAGGGGGTACATTTGCTCGATTAGTCAAAATTTTCATAGTCAAAATTTTCTTAATCAATGTTTTTGTAGTCCAAATTTTCATAATCAAAACTTTTGTAGCCAAATTTTTCGTAGTCAAAAATTTCTTAATAAAAATTTTAATAGTCAAAAAGATTGAATTTCAAAAAAATCCTTAATTAAGAAAATTTTCAGGAATCTAATGTTTTTCAAGAAAAAGTTTCCTTATTACGGATAATTTTCCTAACATTCCGGATGGTCGGAACCTACTAAATTTATTCTTTGGTTATCATCTAAACTATCATATCTGATCAAGATTGATTCCATCATTGGATCTTTTAGGGAAGATGAACTGTCTCCTCAAACACCTATATAAAGACCCCCTGATGGTTGTCCCACATCATTTTTCAAAGCTTTCATGTTCTGAAACCATTCTTCTCTACATAAGGACCATTATAATTTTCCAAGTTTTATCAATTATGAATGTATTTAGAATATTCTCCTCATAAAAAAATCTCGTCAGTCAAGTAAATATCTGAATGGAAGATCTGCAGGGAAAGGTTAGTAGATCCAAAGTTCTTTCCCAAATATGATTCTCTTATTTCAAAGAACTTCAAACTAAATAGCTGGGAGAGTTTCTGTATATCCAAACCCAATGCACAGGGTCCAGTTTATCCAAAAAATTTGGTAGAGTTTTATGAGTCTATAAGCTTTTTCAATTAAGGTGAGATAGACAAGTTTTATTTAAAAAGTTATGGAAAACCAATTCCTTTTCCTACAGTATGGCAGCCAACATTCTTGGAGTTCTTTATGAGGGAGAAGATGAGTTCTGCACTCACAAGATACCATATGTTTTAATATCTTTTGGTAAGGAGAAATCCATAGAATTCAATGGTCTATCTTTGGTGAAGACTCTGAAGATTAATCATCTTTCTATAAATTTGTGTATCTTAGGGTTATGGGTCCAGTAATTTATTATTCTAAAAAACTTTTGTAAGGATACCCTGAAGAAGAGTGATATTTATGCTTTGGATTTTTTGGTGAATCTTTGAAAGGTTAATTGTAACAAATATAGGGCTTTAACAAATCCAATTTAATTAGGCAAAAGAAGGGATGGCCTCATCCTGTAGACTTACCACATAAAAATTCCATTTTCTAGAGCTCAGAAAGGAGGTGGCATCATTGGGCTTCACTCTTGACCAATCACAAGATGAGCTTGAATACATTAAGCTCGAGCAGAACCACCTATGAGAGAAGTGGAAGTTGATAGATATTACCACTCGACCAATGTTATCTGAGCCACTCCAACAGCCTATCATCATCATGCACCTTACCCTAAGGTCTTATGTGGGTTTTTTAATGGTTTATGTAATAAGACCCTAGTACTATGATTATGTACAATATTCTTGTATAGATAATATAAATTATTTTTATTATTGTTACTTTGTAAATCGTTTTTAAAGAACAAATAGTATTTTTGGTTACTATTCAACTAGGAAATCCATTTTGATGAATTAATGGATTTTTTAATTAAAAAATATTTTAATATTGTTATTATTAAAAAAAATTAATAAATATAACTTATTGTATAATTTTATGGATGCAATTGTAATTTTTATTAAGGTTGGAAAGCTATTTTTCTCAAAAACCCATGAATTTTCGATAAATGTTGGTTTTTATTTTAAAAGTAAAAAAATCGTATATTTAGAAAAAATATTTAGATAAAATTAATATTATTTTTGGAATCAGGATGTTGAAATTATCCAACAGTGAATTTTTTATAATTTTCTGAGACAGTCGAATTTTTGGGTAAAAATTAAAAACCGTTTAAATATATAATGTGTTTTATGACATAATAATGACCTAATAGTGATATAATAAAATACTATAAACATTATGTTCGGCCAATATATGTTTAAGCATTAAAATAATGTAATTTTGTGGTTTTTTTGATTTATTTTACAAATCTTTAGTGGACCCTTTAAGACTTATAAATCATTTTATCTTTTTAAATTATTTTCCTTGAGAGTGTGACTCACCTTCACATAAGTAACCCTATTATTTTAAGAATTTAGAACATTGGCCTTATAAAATATTGTTTTACACTCCCTTTGGATTAACCCATGGGAAAAAACCATGGGTTGGTTTCTGGTTTTGATTATTTTAATGTGTGGTGTCCCAAACCTAAATAATAAAGAATTCCCTCTCCTTTCCTATATAAACCCACCAAAGATCTCACTTCCTCTCCACTAAAATCCTTTGGAGTTTTTCTAACCTCTTTCCTACTCTCTCTGGAATCCTCCCAAGGTGCCCCAATCCCCCAAGAGGCCTCTCTCAAGCCTCTTCTAAGACGTGGGGATCACACTTCCAAGTAAGGGATTCCTACCTTTCGCTTTTTATACAATTTTATTAATATTGTTATGCCCTTTTATTTTCAATTATAAATGTTGGGGTATGATTTCTAACCTCACCCATTCTTCCCTCTTTATATTTTAATAATGAGATACCCCTTCCTCTATCGTTAAATTCCTCCCATGTACACCCGTTATTATGCCAAAATTCCGAAATGAATTTCTCTCTCCTATTTTACATTCAAGAAATTATTTTGTATCATGAATCTAAATTCCTTTAATATTGTTGGGACCTATATCTATATGACCCCCTTACTTTCCATTTCATGTACATATGATAATACACCCCATTCTCTCTCATATACCATTTTTAGGAATTCTTCTGTCATGTTGTTATGTTGCCAAAATTGCACAACATTTTTCTAAGACAAAGTCATTGTGTAGTGAATACCATGCCCATTTTTCTATCAAGGTTAATAACATTTTATGGACATTTACTTATTGATTATAGAGTTTCATGTATTAATTCCACATTCCTTTTTTGTATAATAAATGATTATTTTTAATGAATCCTTGTTTTATGATCCATGTGGCACAATTATGCATGAAATGAAATTTTTAAAGAGGGTGATCCCTGATAGCACTCCAATACATTGGTTAAAATATAGTATCATGATAAGTCATGTGCATTGAGTGTTGAATAATTATAATTCAAGTTCAATGAGGTTTTACTCAAGATTCACGTGTAATAAGGGATTACTCATTCTCCATTTTCAATGAGCCTTGGCTCATGCTAATTCCAAGTTAAGTGTTGTTGACACATTTCCATGTTATGATTATCGTGCTTTATCATTCCTGTCTGTTAATGTTTCTATTGTGCCCTATTGATATTCTTATTGTCTAAAATGTACTTTATTCCTCAGGTTATTCCATGTTTATTCCCTTACAGGGTTTTATAGCTCACCCTTTTCTTATGCGTGTCCTCAGGTTATCCGATGCAATGCTAAGTACGAGGAAATGTAGTGGTCATGTAAAGGAATTTTTCAATAAAGATGTTTTGTTTCATGTTTTAAGTTGTTATGTAATGTTCCTAAGACCTAAAGACACTATAACTCTCGATCTTTCATGTTCTATCAAGTGATGAGTTTATGTAATAAATCATGTTTAAGTGTGTAAAAAAGCATGGTTGCTATAGTTGGTATTAGAGGATAAGTTTAGTTATTTTTGGGATTAGGATTACAAAACCTTAGTGAAACCTTAGACACTAGAATAAATATAATAATAACATCCCTAAATTTTGGTGAGTATTGATTATGGGGTTTATCAAAAAAGTACACCCATGTTTGGATACGAGCAGGTAGAGGTGGCTTTGGAACAGATGTACCTAGGAGTGAAAACTCCAACAATGAGTTTTGGGCTTGACATGGGTTATCCAGGTACACAAAAATAGGCATTGGTGAACACTTGGTTATGACACTATCGGGGGATATCCATTGGTAAATCCACAAGATTAGTATGAACCATTATTAAGTGAATTAAAAAAAGTCTCGTAAGAATATATGTCAGAATATAACATAGATTGATGCCTATAGATTTATAAGTTTTGGAAATAAAAGCTTTTTATAGGTCATCTGTTTTTTCCTTGGATTACCCTTTTATATGTTACCCCTAACCTTCCTTTTATTCCATCAAATGTCTGGTAATAGGGGGACTCATTATAACAACCGATGTGAAGATCAATGTGATAACTGTTATAATGAGATCTCCAATCCAATGGGAGAGGGAATCATGAACTTTTTCATGATTCTCTCTCAGTTAACTCAATATTTTAATAGAAACATGGGTCAAGAGGAAAGTTCAACGTCCCGTAATAAATAAAAAGTCACTATCAAGAGATTCTTGAGACAAAGGCCTCCTACTTTTAAGGGATCATATGATCCCTCAATCGCCAAAAAATGGATCAACTCAATTTAAAATATCATCCATATCCTTTATTGTTCTGAATAAGTGAAGGTCCTCCTAGATACTTATTGAATGGAAGGTGAGGCTGATCGATGGTGGAAACTGACCAAAAATATGATTCCTTAGGAGGAGATTAATGCATTCTAATGGAAGTATTTATGGAAGATGTTTTTTAATAAATATTTTCCATGCACCCTCCATCTTAAAATGGAAAGGGACTTACATTCCCTCAAGAAAAAAAGACAAAGAATCTATAAGATATTAAGAGGAAAACATCACAAGGCTTTCATGATATGCTTCTAGCTTTGTTGTTACCCTTGAATGCATGATTGGCTACTTCTTTAGTGGGAAGAAACCTAGCCTACGGGAATCCCTCGTGATCCGTGACTTCAACAGCTATGGGGAAATTTTTTTTAATATGCCCTCAAGGTCGAAATGAAGATTAAATAATCTTAGGGGTATCATGGGGATAATAATCATAAAGTGTATTTCAACTCTAGAAGTCTGATGGATAAATCCAATGGTGTTAAGAAGATCCAGCACCCCACTTTCCAAAAGTGCAGAAAAAAGCACCCTGGAAATTGCTTGAACGGGATGAAGAAATTCTTTAGGTGTAAAAGAGAAGTGCACCTAGCCTTTAACTACTGATAAGAAGAAACCCACAACTTTAACAGAGGATAGGAACTCTCTGTTTGATTCTCAATTCATTTTTCATTGCTTCAATTTCAAAGAAGAAGGAAACCGTAAAAATCAGTGCCCAAAGCTAAGGGTTTTTAGAGGCAACCAATAACCTCCAAGGAAACAAGGGAGAGCTTTTTCCATCACTACTATCGAAGTGAAACCTGAAAATGAAGTGGTGATAGGTATTCTAGTTATTAATTAATGAATAGAAAATATACTTTTTTATTCTGGTTCTACACATTCTTTTATATCATTAAATTTTAGTAGAACAGTCCCAACACCTCCCCAAATCTTGAAAGTAAATATTTTGGTGAGTATTAAAAATGGGGCAATCATTGCATCCCATGAATATAACTCCTCCCCTATCATAATTTGTGAATTGAACCTCTCAATGAACCTCACCATACTCCCTCTAGTGTAATTTGATGAAACTCTTAGCATGGATTGGATTTCCCTATATAGAGCCAACATAAATTTTCGTGACAGGGAAATCACTCTCCCAGTGGAGAATCGACCTCCGATTCAGTATGATTGCAAGGAGGAATATGAACTTTCTTTAGATCCATCATCTCAATAATGGATATTACACCCCTAAAACCATGCATATCTGGCTCAGATGATTTAGTCTAAGGGGGAACCATACTTGAATACATGCTTATTGTGCTCCGTAGATTTTTTTAGCTGGATATTATCGATGATTTGTGAGAAATTTCTTACTATTGTACAACTGTCTTACCAAGATAACTCAGAAGGGAGTAAAGTATTATTGGAGGGATGAATGCGATGAAAGATTCCATGAGTCAAAAGGACGCATATCACTGTGCCCATGCTCACATTACCACAAAGTGGAGAAATATTTGTGGTATTCAGTGATGATTTGAAAAAGGGTCTAGCCTTTGTGTTGATGAAAAATGACAAAGTCATTGCCTATGCTTCAAGAAAATTGAAGGGTCATGAGCAGAATTACCCAACACATGATCAAGAGTTGGCTGTGGTGATCTTCGCTTTAAAAATTTGGTAGTATTATCTCATTAGGTAGAGGTGTAAAATATATACAAACCCCAAAAGCCTCAAGTATATATTCATACAGAAAGAGATAAACATGCGCCAATGAAGATGGTTATATCTGATCAAATACTTTGACGACTCAATCCATTTCCACCCTAGGAAAGTGAGCAAGGTGATGGATGCTCTAAGTAAAAATGACCTAGTGATTCATTCATTGATGAGAATTGAGAAGGATCCAATCTTCTTATATTTTATGAATATGGACATGGGAATCATAAAGAAGGGAACATCATCAATCCTTTCACAAATTATTGATCAACCATCTCTTTTAGAAAGGTTAAAATATTCTCAAAAGGATGGTGTGGGAATTTAGAATAAAGTATAAGCTATTAGAAAAGGTAAATCCTAGAAGTTTAATTTTAATGAATAAGGAATTATGATATTTGGAAAAATAATATGTGTTTCATCAAGTTGAGAGTTGAAGAAAGAAATTCTGGATGATTCACATAGTTCAAATTTCTCTATTCACCTAGGAAACACAAAGCTGTATTGAGATCTCTGATAGAATTATTTGTGGGATAACATGAAGAAAGAGATCGTTGAATATACATCAAAGTGCCTGGTGAGTTAGTAAGTGAAGGATGAGAGATAGAAGTTTAAGGGGATGATGCAACCATTACTCATACCATCATGGAAATGGGATAACATCTCCATAGAATTTTTCACCAGACTTCTAAATACATCGAAAGGAAACAATGCTATCTAGGTTGTTGTGGATCATCTCACAAATATTGCACACTTCATTGCGATTCATGAGGATTTATCATCGGATAAACTGGCATGGATATATATCATGGAAGTGTTAAGGATGCATGTATTACCACTATCTATTGTATTTTATTGAGATCTAAGATTCATCTCTAACTTGTAGAAGAGTCTTCAACATGATCTGGATACTGAATTGAACTTAATTACAGCCTATCATCCTCAAACTGATGGCCAATATAAGCAAAAAATTTAGACACTAGAAGATATGTGAAGATCATGTTCTATGGACTTTAAAAGAGGATGGGATCAACATCTTCCTCTCGTTGAATTCTTCTATAATAACAGTTTCCACTTGAGTATCTAAATGGAACCTTATTAAGACCTATATGGGAAGAGGTGCCAAATACTGGCATGTTGGGATAAATTCGGTGAGTGAAAGCTACTAGGACCATAAATGGTCAAATAAATGGTGGAGAAGGTGAAAACCATTCAGCAGCATATCAAGGTATCCAAGAGTCGAAAGAAGAGTTATGCGGATAACCATCGACGAGAAATTGAGGATAATGTTGGAGACACGGTATTTCTATGCATATCTCCATGAAAGAAGGTCATGAGGTTTGGAAAGATAGAAAAGTTAAGTCCTATGTATATCGGCCCCTTCGAGATTCTTAATCGTGTCGGGGTTGTGGCCTATTGACTATCACTTCCACCAACCATAGAAAAAGTACATGATTTCATTCATGTATCCCTCTTAAGGAAGTAGATACCATACCCTTCACATGTACTCTCTTCATAGGTAGTTTAGCTAAAGCATGATATTTCTTACGAAAAGAAACTATTGAAGGTCTTAGATCGTAGAGAAAAAGATATAAAAAATAAGAAAATGCCCCTCTTTAGGGTGTTGTGGAGAAACAACAAGTTTGAAGAAGAGACGTGGGGATCAGAAGAAGGAATGAAGTAGATTTACTGACATCTATTTTAGTGTGGGAAAAGGAAATTTCTATGGTGAAATTTCTTAATGGGGGAAGATTGTAACGACCCAAAAATTCATTAATGAAAATTCCTCTTGGTCTATTTAAATTTCCTCTTATGGTTATGTAAAACTTCTGCACTTATTTGGTTAAATGTTTTGAATTTTTAAATATCGTTAAGAATTGTGACTATTGAAAATATAGTCATTGAATAGTGATCACATGATTAGTATAAATATTGGGCTTTAACAAATCCAATTTAATCTGACAAAGAAAGCAATGGCCTCATCTAGTAGACTTACCCTATACGAATCCCATTTTTTGGAGCTCAAAAAGGAGGTGGATTCATGGGGATTCTCTCTTGACCAAGTCCAAGACGATCTTGAATACATTAATCTCGAGCGAAACTATAACATCCCAAGTAAATAAAGAATATGACATTCTCATATTTATTAATATTTTTGAATAAAATATTAATATTACTTTAAAGGGAATTCTATGTTCAATAGCTACCCAATATGCAACAATGGGTTTCTTTGAAATATTACGTTGCACACTAATAATATAATAATATTATTTTAAATGGTTGCTAACGCATAGCCATTATTACGGCAGGAATGAACAGAACTAACTACCAAATGATTATATATGCTTGTCAAATATTTTTGATTTTATCCAAATAAATGTTAGAGTCTTAAAATGAAAATGAATCCAATTTTAAGCGTAAATATTCTAAAAGATTTATTTTGTTATGTCTTTTAATTTACATCTTATTATGTTGGGATATGATCTTCTATATCCTTATTGATGTAAAATTTATTTCCAAGTGATGAGATACCCTTTTTGTCTCATAAACTCGTTTTTTGAATTTTAAATTGATGTCGTTTGGCTTTCGAATTTTTACAAGGGAACTTCTTAACCCAATTTCGATTTCTTTGGGTTCAACTTTTAGTTATTGAATATGTCATCCTATGAATATGTGTGAATGACCTCTTATTGTATTACACTAAATATCCACTTATATTGGGTGTATTTATATTTTTCACACATATTTATGAGATTGATTTATCCTTAATTTAAGGATACCATATTTATAATGGATTTCATCTCAATTTACATTTCCATTGAGACTTCATTGTTGTTATTCACCAATTCAGTATTATATGGTGTATCTACTGTCCTTTGACATATTATATCATGAATCTCTTTATTCTCATGATATTATAAAGTTATTATTAAATGTTATTCCACAATTATTTGTATTCAAGAGTCTCTCATTTTGTTAAAAACTCTTTAACAAAAATATCATTTTTAAATGTTTTAAAGGTTTATTATTATAAATCATTATCTTTAATGTCCATGTTTTAAAAATGTTTTTAAGTATTTCTTTATATGGAAATTATTGTTTTAAAATTATAATTCCATTAAAAGTTTCAAAGTGGTATGGAACACTTTGATTCTAAAATCTCTTTTAAATGTCGTCTTTTAATATTTTCAAAGTATACAGGGATTTTTCTCTCATAGAGTTTTAATGATTTTATTAGATGTTTTTATTTATGATAGTATCATGATGTGATCTCTTGTGGTTGAAATGTGGAAATGTTTTCGTTCCTTTATAATTTTTTTATGTATTATGATTTTGTAATGGTACTAGGACATTTGATGGGTGGTTACGTGATAAACCATATGATGGGTGGTGCCGTGAATACCAGGACGGGTGGTTACGTTATAACCTCCAATGCATTGGGTATGGAAGTTGGCCGTATGACTATTACATTTAGTGATATGTGTGGAAGTTGACTGTATGGTTATTTCGTTTATGTATGTTTATGTCCCAAGTTACATTTATATGTTATGTGTTTTTTATATGTGTTTATGGTAATCTTTTGGTTACAAAGGATAAGTGGTGATCTTTTATGAAGTGAAGAGTATATACTACTTCATAAAGGTGAAAAATATTACTTTGATAAATTATTCATGGTTTACATGTTATTTTGAAAAACTAATAGTTCTCCTTCTTTGTGTATCCTTTACTGGGCTTTTTATGCTCATCCCAAGTTTTTGAAATGTTTTCCACAGGACATATTGATGAATAGGGTCAAGGATGGGATCAAGGAAAGACATGCTATCTAAAACATGGAACTAGACATGTTTCTTTTTAAGAGTTTTTATTTTATGGAAACTTAGTATAAGTGTCTAATTTGTAATCTTTTGAGATGTAATAGTTATGTCTTAATTCTCTAAAACTCTAAACCTGAAAATACCCTCTATGTGAATTATTCATTTAATTCATGATTATGGAATGTTTTAATGGTGGGTCCTTATAGTTGGTATCAGAGGTCAGTTTAGATAACTTTAGAGGTTAGATTGTGTAGAGACCCGAAGCTTGACGTACATGGACATTACATTACTTTTGCGGAATACTTAGTACATAACAAAAACACACACACAAGGATCTTAATAGTTTAGTGTATTTGGAAACTCGGAATATAATCTTCTAATCGTGGTGAAAGATCTTCAACATCTCCCATAAATATCTTCCCTTTTTTTACCTAAAACCTTTCTTTATATCCTGGGGAAAAGAAAACATAAAAGGGTGAGCTCAAATTCTCAGTAAGGGTAAACAAAAGAAATATCAATCACATCATATTCATAAGAACATAACATTTTTGAAATCTTAACCTGCAAAAGAGAGCATAATTTCATAACATGGGATAAATCATGGCAGTGAAATGTAATCACAATAATCATAACTTAAAACATGAAACTTTGTGGCATACACACATAATCATAGAGAATCATTTCTTGTTAGTCAGGACTCATTTCCAAGACTATCTTAGTGGACAAAGTCCCTTTCTGAACCGAGTCACCCTCGTTTCAGTCCTGTTTCACTGAACCGGTATAACCTACCATTCCAGCCATGTGTATCTCATAAGATATAAAATATTTACCCAATGCATTGGAGGGAGATATAGGTCCCACCCATCTCATAATGATATCATTCTTATGTGTGCCACAAAATCATAAATCGTACATCATTTCATAACCCATGTAGTAAAAATGGGATTCATAAACATCGTAACATCATAAAACAATTCATATAAGATAAAGGAATTCATAAAAATAATTCCATCACATCATAACCAAATCAATGTAATAATAGGGATAGAAACATAACCCTTTATTATCTTAGATGGAAAATAATTTTGATAAAACACTTGAACTCCATTCTTGAGGAAAATATCCTTTCTACTTCAAAAACATTTTCCTTTATTAACATGTCATACAATTTTAAATGAAGTTTATTAAAAATAAACTTGAAAACTTGTAAAGTAAGATTCTTGTAAATAATGTTTAAAAATCCATTCATGCCGTATAAGTTAAAAAAACATTCTTCTCGTACTTTTGTCGGAAAAGTCAAAAAGTACCTCGTATGAAAAACGACAAAAGATTCCTTTCATATCTTTTACTAAAAACTCACAAAAGGGTAAAATTGGACTTAAACAATTGTAGGTGGATGGAAATAATATTACATAATGAGGAAACATGGATGTGGATGATAAAATACACCCCAGTAAATACTAAAGTATAAGCAATCTCGGATAAGAATGAGATTGTGATATTTCCCTTACCTTAGGTCCGATTTGCTTCATAAGTGTCCGAACCTCCTGTATAATGATTTAAATAATGTCATTTACTTATTACAGAATCATATTCATTGTTATGATATCATATATGGTTCACTTATGCCTTTATATTACCCGTTCTTTTGTAAATTCCATGTTAAAGAGCGTTTTGGGTAAAATTGTTTCATTTGTCGTCCGTGTTTTGACTTGTAATTATTCATATAATTACTTAGATCATGATTACTTAATTCCAGAATATAAAACATGATTTATATATATATATTCAGAATATACATATATATAATAAATCAGTAAATGGAAATAAATACACCGTTCATGGAGACGGTAGGCCGTACGTACGCATGAACGTTGTTTTCGTTTCCATTTTGAGTTGAACGGAATTAAGTATATGAAATTCATATATATACACATAAATCCAGTATCATTATTATTTCATATATTTCATGCTTACTTATTATATATACTTTATAATCATTCATGAATGGTTAAAGTGGAGAATGAATCTCATCGCGTCGTGGAGACGGTAGTCCGTACGTACGCACGAGCGATGATATCGTTCTCATGATCGTGGGACTGTATTGGAGTGTTTGTATACTATTTCAGAATCAATATCACTTTAAAATAATAATATATAGTTATTATTTACACCATTATACCCATCCAAGTAAGGTGGTGGTGGAAATAGATTTCACCACGGCGTGGAGACGGTATTTCGTACATACGCACGCGCGGTGATTTCGTTTTCCGTAGGTTGGATAGATGGTGAGATAGGATTGTTTCATAATTATAATAACATATCAGTATATGAGTGATACTTATGTTATTACTTCATAATTAAACAACCTAAGAAGAATAAGTGGAAGAAGAAATAAAGGTGAAAGAATCGGTAACGGAAATTACCTCTTCTTTGAAGCGCCTCTTTGAGACCTCCTCTTAGAGCACTAAAATTGGTCTTTGAGGAAGACCAGAACCTTTAGGATGTTTCTAGGGAAGTGGAGAAGAGAATTGGTCAGGGTTTGGCCGATCTTAAAGGCTCAAAGTTGTGTGAGGAAGAGAGGGAGGAGGTGTCCTTTTATAAGGGAGGAGAGGGGCACCTTTGGAATAACTAAAAATATTATTTTATTATAAAGTCAAGTTCGGTTTTAAATAGCTCCAAATTGATTTATTTCGAGGATAAGGTGGGTATGGGTCTAAATACACTCATCCAATAGAATTTATACAAGTTTAGGTTCTTATTTTAACCTTATAATTTAGATTTAACATTAAGTTAAATAATTTTACTTTTACCGTGTCTTCTTGTGTTCTTACACTATAAGGTTAATAAACTTACTATAAGAAGCCAAAAGAACCCCAAATTGTTTATTATTAATATATATATAACCTTATCTAAGTCATTTGGACGAACCTTAGATTTTTAGGAATAAAATAACAATTAATAATATAATATTTGTTTTAAAAACTATTTTATGTCAATTTTGACACTATTTAGTTATTTATTTTTGTGAAAATCATAACATAATGATAATTTCGAACAAAGTTAATTAAATAAATAATAACATGTCATATGAACCTAGAAAATTAGTGTAATTCATAAAAAGTCTAAAATTATATTTATTTGGGTATTTATAACATCAATTATGTCAATATTTCATTAATAAGATAATTACTGCATCATCGTTGTGTCATAAATAAATTAAATTATTTAATGTCTAAAAATTACAAATAAAATACGATTATGTAGGAAATCTTCTTTTCTTTCTAATGAATATTTACAATCTAATTTATCTTATGTATAACCCTATATTAAAAATGTTCTATTAAATAAACTTTGATTTTAACTCTTCTAACTCTTCTTTAATTAAATAATAATAAATGTCCAAATCTAATTCAAGTGTGCCTAAATGGTCAAATTTTATTCCTAAGGTTGTTTTTGGTCGAATTAAACTTATCCAATAGAATTAGGACATGTGTTAGGGTAATAATAATATCATTTTTACCCTTAATTACCCTATTTACTTTTAACCGTGGTAAATAAAAGTAAAAAGTTACTATTCACCAAAAATTATTTTCATCTCATTGAACCACATTTTACTTACTGACGTCAACCGTGTCTCTCGGATTTTTAAAATTACACTCACATAAGCGGTAAAATTAAGTTTTATGAAAAATTCAGTTTTTTTAACTACCACTTAGTGGTTTCACTATTCATCAAAAATTGAAAGTTTTCAGAAAAATACCAAAAATTAGGCCTAAGATATATTTGATATTATGAACTCAAAAATGATTTCTATTTTACCAAATTCAAAACATATCAGTTTCATTAATTAATTTAAAAATTAATTCCCATCGTCAAAACAAATAGCGGGTTCTTAAGAGATAATAACTATCAAAAGATTGACACTTGTTTATGTCTTGTTTAAATGTGAAATTACATCTAATGACCAACATTGTATTAAATTGTAAAAATATATTCTAAATATACTTTAAAACCACTAAAATTAATAATTTATCACTATTAATTATTTTGATTGAAAAAGTTGTTTTTAATTAAAATTTAATAATTTTCACTATTCATCAAAATATGAAAGTTATCCGAAAATCACCAAAATTTCACCCTAAGCTAATTTCGATATTACGAATCCAAAAATAAATTCCATTTTTAAAAATAAAATTTACAAAATTTCAAAAAGTGGTTATTACTATTCATAATGGCTTGTTTTAATAATATTTTAATAGCATATTGTTGTTTAGTAAAACTCGTTATTGCGTACTACACACGCTATCGAGGAAGGTCGTGATTGCATGTAATGCAAGGCAAGTCAAGGATGTGTGTTGTGCAAGCTCCTTTTGGTGTATCATATAACACAAGACATTAATGAAATTAAAATAATATTTTTCATAAAATCTCGGGGTGTTACATTCTAACCCCCTTAAAATGAATTTCGCCCTCGAAATTCGTCGGGGTTATAAATGGTTTAATAATTGAAAGTTTCTTTAATAGAAACACACATCGTAAAAAAGAATACCAAAACCAATATTTAAAAACAAAAGTATGAAACGTAACGGTTACCCAAATAAACTAATCACTGGGTTTCCACATAGGTGAAAATATGGATATAGAAGAGAAATCTAACCATCATGTTCTGATGGAGAGTGGTAGAGAACATGGCTATGGAAAATCTATCAATCACAAATCCATAAATTTGTGACGATCTAAGGTACCATCTGATTAATCAGATATAAGAGCACTAGGACAACATTTTTGGTTTTCAAGATCATTTCCCTAAAGTTGAAAAATTTGAATTAGAATAAATACTTACCTTATTTTGGTACAATCTCATTGTTGTTCATTCCATGAACAATTTCCACTTCATCTCTTAAATAAATGAAGTTGAATTTGTTATTCGTGAAGTGTTAGTATGACAGGTCATTCCATCTGTCTCAAACAAAAGGTTAGCAAAAGTTATTAAATATACATAAGTCATTCTTTAGTGAGATTAATCATATATAGTTCCTAAAATAGACTTATACTTCCTATATCATACTTCTTAACATAATAAAACTAGTTTCTACTAAACAGGGACTTCTTGTAGGCCAGTGGTAGGCGATAAAGTCCAGTCGCACTTCAGTTGTGGGTTCAATTCCCACAGCCTTGTCTGACGCGATGGGCTGTCGCTCGTCCAGCAGGTTGTCCTTTTTCTAAAACTATATTACTATAACATCCCATCAATAATATCGAAAAAACTTCTATCCTTAAACAATAATAACTTCTGTCCAACATAATCCATTCCAATCTTTAGGCTTATCCATAATACTTCAGTCCACTCTTATAATATAGTGTAAATGATTACCAGAGATTTAATACCATCGTTGATCCCCATATATCATAAGATATGTCTTGTTGGTCACATTCTAAACATTCAAAGGCCTTAATCATGTATTCTCTTGAATACCCATTGAACCTTAGTGAAAACATGAATGCATTTAAAAGTTAACACTTTCCACATACCAAAATCCTCAAAATTATATATTCTGAAACCATGATATCACTTAGTCCTTATATCAATCATGAGCTCATGAATACTGTCAAACATTTGATTTTCCCTTTATCACTTCATTATACGCATATCATCAACTTTCCAAAAAATATCTGAATAACCTTTCATTGTTACTCATACCATTCATCATAAACTTTCAAAACTTAAGGAAAGACAACAGTGTAACAATCCCTAGATGTCTTTTTATTCTATAGTACAACATTACACTTGATAAACATGTAATCATTCCACTACCTTCTTAAACCATTGACCGAGCTTCAACAATTATTTCATCTCACATATCATTTGTAGTCTCTTCATCATCATCAACAAAAATACTACCCATACGACCATACCGATTCTCTTCATGAGACATTCCCTTAGGGCATTGGTTTGCATAATGCCCGTACATTCCACATTTAAAACATTTAACCATTGTTGATGTCGTAGAAATACCATTAACCTCATCCATGGTGTTAACTGAAACTTTACCATTTCACTTACTGGCTTTGTGTCCTTCTTTTCCACACCCAAAGTATCTTCCAGTTCCTTTGAAACATTCTCCGTGATGCCTCTTCCCACATGATTTACATATAGGAAATTGAACTTTCTTTCCTCTATGATCATCATGAAACTCCATCTTTCTCTTATTAGCCGGGTCAGGAAACATACCAAATTTTACTTTATTGATCATATTATGAGATTGCTGATTTGGCATAATAATGATGTTTGGACTTCCAAATCCCATTTCATTTGATTTCTTATGAATAATATCATTCCATTGTCCATCATATCCTCCATTATCGTGAATCATCTTGTTTCCAGCCATTTTCTAAAACCCAAAAAGAATAGTGTGAGATGCAAAAATCATAAAAAAGGGGGAGTAACTTCAATATCTAACATCTTAGGTTAAATTATAAGATCGTTACCATAGTTCTAGGACTATATCCTATATGTATACCTATCCTTAGGGACATCCCTACACATACCATAGAAATATCTCTAGGTATCTCACTAACGTTTTCGTGTCCTAGTTTCCAAAGTTTGACTAAACCTTTCCTATGATACCAACTGTAGATACTCGTATCTTGACATACATGGACATTACATTACTTTTTCGGAATACTTAGTACATAACAAAAACACACACATAGGGATCGTAATAGTTTAGTGTCTTTGGAAACTCGGAATATAATCTTCTAATCGTGGTGAATGGTCTTCAACATCTCCCATAAAGATCATCCCTTTTTTTTTACCTAAAACCTTTCTTTATATTCTGGGGAAAAGAAAACATAAAACGGTGAGCTCAAATGCTCAGTAAGGTTGAACAAAAGAAATATCAATCACATCATATTCATAAGAACATAACATTTTGGAAATCATAACCTGCAAAAGAGAGCATAATTTCATAACATGGGATAAATCATGGAAGTGAAATGTAATCACAATAATCATAACTTAAAACATGAAACTTTGTGGAATACACACATAATCATATAGAATCATTTCTTGTTAGTCAATACTCGTTTCCAAGACTATCTTAGTGGACAAAGTCCCTTTCTGAACCGAGTCACCCTCGTTTCAGTCCTGTTTCACTGAACCAGTATAACCTACCATTCCAGCCATGTCTATCTCATGAGATATAAAATATTTACCCAATGCATTGGAGGGAGATATAGGTCCCACCCATCTCATAATGATACCATTCTTATGTGTGCCACAAAATCATAAATCATACATCATTTCATAACCCATGTAGTAAAAATGGGATTCATAAACATCGTGACATCATAAAACAATTCATATAAGATAAAGGAATTCATAAAAATAATTCCATCGCATCATAACCAAATCAATGTAATAATAGGGATAGAAACAGAACCCTTTATTATCTTAGATGGAAAATAATTTTGATAAAACACTTGAACTCCATTCTTGAGGAAAATATCCTTTCTACTTCAAAAACATTTTCCTTTCTTAACATGTCTTAAAATTTTAAAATAAGTTGATTAAAAATAAACTTGAAAACATTTAAAGGAAGCTTCTTGTAAATAATGTTTAAAAATACATTCATTCCGTATAAGTTAAAAAAAATATTCTTCTCGTACTTCTGTCAGAAAAGTCAAAAAGTACCTCGTATGAAAAATGGCAAAAGATTCCTTTCATATCTTTTACTAAAAACTCACCAAAGGGTAAAATTGGACTTAAACAATTGTAGGTGGATGGAAATAATATTACATATTTAGGAAACATGGATGTGGATGATAAAATACACCCCAGTAAATACTAAAGTATAAACAATCTCGGATAAGAATGAGATTGTGATATTTCCATTACCTTAGGTCCGATTTGCTTCGTAAGTGTCCGAACCTCCTGTATAATGATTTAAATAATGTCATTGACTTATTACAGAATCATATTCATTGTTATGATATCATATATGGTTCACTTATGCCTTTATATTACCTGTTCTTTTGTAAATTCCATGTTAAAAAGCGTTTTGGGTAAAATTGTTTCATTTGTCGTCCGTGTTTTGACTTGTAATTATTCATATGATTACTTAGATCATGATTACTTAATTCCAGAATATAAAACATGATTTATATATATATATATATTCAGAATATACATATATATAATAAATTAGTAAATGGAAAGAAATACACCGTTCATGGAGACGGTAGGTCGTACGTACGCATGAACGCTGTTTTCGTTTCCTTTTTGAGTTGAACGGAATTAAGTTGATGACATTCATATATATACACATAAATCTAGTATCATTATTATGTCATATATTTCATGATTACTTATTATATATACTTTATAATCATTCATGAATGGTTAAAGTGGAGAATGAATCTCATCGCGTCGTGGAGACGGTAGTCCGTACGTACGCACGAGCGATGATATCGTTCTCATGATCGTGGGACTGTATTGGAGTGTTTGTATACTATTTCAGAATCAATGTCACTTTAAAATAATAATATATAGTTATTATTTACACCATTATACCCATCCAAGTAAGGTGGTGGTGGAAAATAGATTTCACCACGGCGTGGAGACGGTATTCTGTACGTACGCACGTGCGGTGATTTTGTTTTCCGTAAGATGGATAGATGGTGATATAGGATTGTTTCATACTTATAATAACATATCAGTATATTATTGATACTGATGTTATTACTTCATAATGAAACAACCTAATAAGAATAAGTGGAAGAAGAAATAAAGGTGAAAGAATCGGTAACGGAAATTACCTCTTCTTTGAAGCGCCTCTTTGAGACCTCCTCTTAGGACACTAAAATTGGTCTTTCAGTAAGACCAGAACCTTTAGAATGTTTCTAGGGAAGTGGAGAAGAGAATTTTTCAGGGCTTGGCCGATCTTGAAGGCTCAATGTTGTGTGAGGAAGAGAGGGAGGAGGTTTCCTTTTATAAGGGAGGAGAGGGGCACCTTTGGAATAAGAAAAAATATTATTTTATTATAAAGTCAAGTTCGGTTTTAAATAGCTCAAAATTGATTTATTTCAAGGATAAGGTGGGGATGGGTCTAAATCATCTCATCCAATAGAATTTAGACAAGTTTAGGTTCCTATTTTAACCTTATCATTTAGATTTAACATTAAGTTAAATAATTTTACTTTTACTGTGTCTTCTTGTGTTCTTACACTATAAGGTTAATAAACTTACTATAAGAAGCCAAAAGAACCCCAAATTGTTTATTATTAATATATATAGCCTTATATAAGTCATTTGGACGAACCTTAGATTTTTAGGAATAAAATAACAATTAATAATATAATATTTGTTTTAAAAACTATTTTATGTCAATTTTGACACTATTTAGTAATTGATTTTTGTGAAAATCATAACAGAATGATAATTTCGAAAAAAGTTAATTAAATCAATACTAACATGTCATATTAACCTATAAAATTAGTGGAATTTATAAAAAGGTTCAAATTATATTTATTTTGGTATTTATAACATCAATTATGTCAATATTTCATTAATAAGATAAGTACTGCATCATCGTTGTGTCATAAATAAATTAAATTATTTAATGTCTAAAAATTAAAAATAAAATACCATTATGTAGAAAATATTTTTATCTTTCTAATGAATATTTAAAATAGAATTTATCTTATGTATAACCCTATATTAAAAATGTTCTATTAAATAAACTTTGATTTTAACTCTTTTAACTCTTCTTTGAATTAAATAATAATAAATGTCATAATCTAATTCAAGTGGGCCTAAATGGTCATATTTTATTCCTAAGGTTGTTTTTGGTCGAATTACACTTATCCAATAGAATTAGGACATGTGTTAGGGTAATAATAATATCATTTTTACCCTTAATTACCCTATTTACTTTTAACCGTGGTAAATAAAAGTAAAAAGTTACTATTAACCAAAAATTATTTTCATCTCATTGAACCATATTTTACTTACTGACGTCAACCGTGTCTCTCGGATTTTTGAAATTCCACTCACAGAAGCGGTAAAATTAAGTTTTATGAAAAATTCAGTTTTGTTTACTACCACTTAGTGGTTTCACTATTCATCAAAAATTGAAAGTTTTCAGAATAATACCAAAAATTAGGCCTAAGCTATATTTGATATTATGAACTCAAAAATGATTTCTATTTTACCAAATTCAAAACATATAATTTTCATTAATTAATTTAAAAATTAATTCCCATCGTCAAAACAAATAGCGGGTTCTTAATAGATAATAACTATCAAAAGATTGACACTTGTTTATGTCTTGTTTAAATGTGAAATTACATCTAATGACCAACATTGTATTAAATTGTAAAAATATATTCTAAATATACTTTAAAACCACTCAAATTAATAATTTATCACTATTAATTATTTTGATTGAAAAAGTTGTTTTTAATTAAAATTTAATAATTTTCACTATTCATCAAAATATGAAAGTTATCCGAAAATCACCAAAATTTCACCCTAAGCTAATTTCGATATTAAGAATCCAAAAATAAATTCCATTTTGAAAAATAAAATTTACAAAATTTCAAAAAGTGGTTATTACTATTCATAACGACTAGTTTTAATAATATTTTAATAGCATATTGTTGTTTAGTGAAACTCGTTATTGCGTGCTACACACGCTATCGAGGAAGGTCGCGATTGCGTGTAATGCAAGGCAAGTCAAGGATGCGTGTTGTGCAAGCTCCTTTTGGTGTAGCATATAACACAAGACATTAATGAAATTAAAATAATATTTTTCATAAAATCTCGGGGTGTTACATTCTACCCCCCTTAAAATGAATTTCGCCCTCGAAATTTGTCGGGGTTATAAATGGTTTACTAATTGAAAGTTTCTTTAATAGAAACACACATCATAAAAAGGAATACCAAAACCAATATTTAAAAACAAAAGTATGAAACGTAACGGTTACCCAAATAAACTAATCACTGGGTTTCCACATAGGTGAAAATATGGATATGGAAGAGAAATCTAACCATCATGTTCTGATGGAGAGTGGTAGAGAACATGGCTATGGAAAAGCTAGCAATCACAAATCCATAAATTTGTGACGATCTAAGGTACCATCTGATTAATCAGATATAAGAGCACTAGGACAACATTTTTGGTTTTCAAGATCATTTCCCTAAAGTTGAAGAATTTGAATTAGAATAAATACTTACATTATTTTGGTACAATCTCACTGTTGTTCGTGCCTTGAACAATTTCCACGTCATCTCTTAAATAAATGAAGTTGAATTTGTTATTCGTGAAGTGTTAGTATGAGAGGTCATTCCATCTATCTCAAACAAAAGGTTAGCAAAAGTTATTAAATATACATAAGTCATTCTTTAGTGAGATTAATCATATATAGTTCCTAAAATAGACTTATACTTCATATATCATACTTCTTAACATAATAAAACTAGTTTCTACTAAACAGGGACTTCTTGTAGGCCAGTGGTAGGCGATAAAGGCAAGTCGCACTTCAGTTGTGGGTTCAATTCCCACAGCCTTGTCCGACGCGATGGGTTGTCGCTCGTCCAGAAGGTTGTCCTTTTTCTAAAACTATATTACTATAACATCCCATCAATAATATCGAAAAAACTTCTATCCTTAAACAATAATAACTTATGTCCAACATAATCCATTCCAATCTTTTGGCTTATCCATAATACTTCAGTCCACTCTTATAATATAGTGAAAATGATTACCAGAGATTTAATACCATCGTTGATCCCCATATATCATAAGATATGTCTTGTTGGTCACATTCTAAACATTCAAAGGCCTTAATCATGTATTCTCTTGAATACCCATTGAACCTTAGTGAAAACATGAATGCATTTAAAAGTTAACACTTTCCACATACCAAAATCCTCAAAATTCTATATACTCAAACCATGATATCACTTAGTCCTTATATCAATCATGAGCTCATGAATACTGTCAAACATTTGATTTTCTCTTTATCACTTCATTATGCGCATATCATCCACTTTCCAAAAAAAATATCTGAATAACCTTTCATTGTTACTCATACCATTCATCATAAACATTCAAAACTAAAGGAAAGACAACAGTGTAACAATCCTTAGATGTCTTTTTATTCTATAGTACAACATTACACTTGATAAACATGTAATCATTCCACTACCTTCTTAAACCATTGACCGATCTTCAACAATTCTTTCATCTCACATATCATTTGTAGTCTCTTCATCATCATCAACAAAAATACTACCCATACGACCATACCGATTCTCTTCATGAGACATTCCCTTAGGGCATTGGTTTGCATAATGCCCGTACATTCCACATTTAAAACATTTAACCATTGTTGATGTCGTAGAAATACCATTAACCTCATCCATGGTGTTAACTGAAACTTTTCCATTTCACTTACTGGCTTTGTGTCCTTCTTTTCCACACCCAAAGCATCTTCCAGTTCCTTTGAAAAATTCTCCTTGATGCCTCTTCCCACATGATTTATATAGGGGAAATTGAACTTTCTTTCCTCTATGATCATCATGAAACTCCATCATTATCTTATTAGCCGAGTCAGGAAACATACCAAATTTTACTTTATTGATCATATTATGAGATTTCTGATTTGGCATAATAATGATGTTTGGACTTCCAAATCCCATTTCATTTGATTGCTTATGAATAATATCATTCCATTGTCCATCATATCCTCCATTATCGTGAATCATCTTGTTTCCAGCCATTTTCTAAAACCCAAAAAGAATAGTGTGAGATGCAAAAATCATAAAAAAGGGGGAGTAACTTCAATATCTAACATCTTAGGTTAAATTCTAAGATCGTTACCATAGTGCTAGGACTATATACTATATGTATACCTATCCTTAGGGACATCCCTACACATACCATAGAAATATCTCTAGGGATCTCACTAACGTTTTCGTGTCCTAGTTTCCAAAGGTTGACTAAACCTTTCCTCTGATACCAACTGTAGATACATGTATCTTGACGTACATGGACATTACATTACTTTTGCGGAATACTTAGTACATAACAAAAATACACACACAAGGATCATAATAGTTTAGTGTCTTTGGAAACTCGGAATATAATCTTCTAATCATGGTGAAAGATCTTCAACATCTCCCATAAAGATCTTCCCTTTTTTTACCTAAAACCTTTCTTTATATCCTGGGGAAAAGAAAACATAAAAGGGTGAGCTCAAATGATCAGTAAGGTTAAACAAAAGAAATATCAATCACATCATATTCATAATAACATAACATTTTGGAAATCTTAACCTGCAAAAGAGAGCATAATTTCATAACATGGGATAAATCATGGCAGTGAAATGTAATCACAATAATCATAACGTAAAACATGAAACTTTGTGGCATACACACATAATCATAGAGAATCATTTCTTGTTAGTCAATACTCGTTTCCAAGACTATCTTAGTGGACAAAGTCCCTTTCTGAACCGAGTCACCCTCGTTTCAGTCCTGTTTCACTGAACCGGTATAACCTACCATTCCAGCCATGTCTATATCATGAGATATAAAATCTTTACCCAATGCATTGGAGGGAGATATAGGTCCCACCCATCTCATAATGATACCATTCTTATGTGTGCCACAAAATCATAAATCATACATCATTTCATAACCCATGTAGTAAAAATGGGATTCATAAACATCGTGACATCATAAAACAATTCATATAAGATAAAGGAATTCATAAAAATAATTCCATCACATCATAACCAAATCAAAGTAATAATAGGGATAGAAACAGAACCCTTTATTATCTTAGATGGAAAATATTTTTGATAAAACACTTGAACTCCATTCTTGAGGAAAATATCCTTTCTACTTCAAAAATATATTCCTTTATTAACATGTCATAAAATTTTAAAAGAAGTTGATTAAAAATAAACTTGAAAACATGTAAAGGAAGCTTCTTGGAAATAATGTTTAAAAATCCATTCATTCCGTATAAGTTAAAAAAACATTCTTCTCGTAATTTTGTTGGAAAAGTCAAAAAGTACCTCGTATGAAAAACGGAAAAAGATTCCTTTCATATCTTTTACTAAAAACTCACCAAAGGGTTAAATTGGACTTAAACAATTGTAGTTGGATGTAAATAATATTACATATTGAGGAAACATGGATTTGGATGATAAAATACAACCCAGTAAATACTAAAGTATAAACAATCTCGGATAAGAATGAGATTGTGATATTTCCATTACCTTAGGTCTAATTTGCTTCGTAAGTGTCCGAACCTCCTGTATAATGATTTAAATAATGTCATTGACTTATTACAGAATCATATTCATTGTTATGATATCATATATGGTTCACTAATGCCTTTATATTACCTGTTCTTTTGTAAATTCCATGTTAAAGAGCGTTTTGGGTAAAATTGTTTCATTTGTCGTCCGTGTTTTGACTTGTAATTATTCATATGATTACATAGATCATGATTAATTAATTCCATAATATAAAACATGATTTATATATATATATATTCAGAATATACATATATATAATAAATCAGTAAATGGAAAGAAATACACCGTTCATGGAGACGGTAGGTCTTACGTACGCATGAACGCTGTTTTCGTTTCTTTTTTGAGTTGAACGGAATTAAGTAGATGACATTAATATATATACACATAAATCTAGTATCATTATTATGTCATATATTTCATGATTACTTATTATATATTCTTTATAATCATTCATGAATGGTTAAAGTGGAGAATGAATCTCATCGCGTCGTGGAGACGGTAGTCCGTACGTACGCATGAGCGATGATATCATTCTCATGATCGTGGGACTATATTGGAGTGTTTGTATACTATTTCAGAATAAATATCACTTTAAAATAATAATATATAGTTATTATTTACACCATTATACCCATCCAAGTAAGGTGGTGGTGGAAAATAGATTTCACCACGGCGTGGAGACGGTATTCCGTACGTACGCACGCGCGGTGATTTCGTTTTCCGTAGGATGGATAGATGGTGAGATAGGATTTTTTCATACTTATAATAACATATCAGTATATGAGTGATACTGATGTTATTACTTCATAATGAAACAACCTAATAAGAATAAGTGGAAGAAGAAATAAAGGTGAAAGAATCGGTAACGGAAATTACCTCTTCTTTGAAGCGCCTCTTTGATACCTCCTCTTAGGACACTAAAATTGGTCTTTGAGGAAGACCAGAACCTTTAGAATGTTTCTAGGGAAGTTGAGAAGAGAATTTGGCAGGGTTTGGCCGATCTTGAAGGCTCAAATTTGTGTGAGGAAGAGAGGGAGGAGGTGTCCTTTTATAAGGGAGGAGAGGGGCACCTTTGGAATAACAAAAAATATTATTTTATTATAAAGTCAAGTTCGGTTTTAAATAGATCCAAATTGATTTATTTTTAGGATAAGGTGGGGATGGGTCCAAAACATCTCATCCAATAGAATTTAGACAAGTTTAGGTTCCTATTTTAACCTTATCATTTAGATTTAACATTAAGTTAAATAATTTTACTTTTACCATATCTTCTTGTTTTCTTACACTATAAGGTTAATAAACTTACTATAAGAAGCCAAACGAACCCCAAATTGTTTATTATTAATATATATAACCTTATCTAAGTCATTTGGCCGAACCTTAGATTTTTAGGAATAAAATAACAATTAATAATATAATATTTGTTTTAAAAACTATTTTATGTCAATTTTGACACTATTTAGTGATTGATTTTTGTGAAAATCATAAAAGAATGATAATTTAGAAAAAAGTTAATTAAATCAATACTAACATGTCATATTAACCTATAAAATTAGTGGAATTTATAAAAATTCTCAAATTATATTTATTTTGGTATTTATAACATCAATTATGTCAATATTTCATTAATAAGATAATTACTACATCATCGTTGTGTCATAAATAAATTAAATTATTTAATGTCTAAAAATTACAAATAAAATACCATTATGTAGGAAATCTTTTTATATTTCTAATTAATATTTACAATAGAATTTATCTTATGTATAACCCTATATTAAAAATGTTCTATTAAATAAACTTTGATTTTAAATCTTTTAACTCTTCTTTGAATTAAATAATAATAAATGTCCTAATCTAATTTAAGTGGGCCTAAATGGTCATATTTTATTCCTAAGGTTGTTTTTGGTCGAATTACACTTATCCAATAGAATTAGGACATGTTTTAGGGTAATAATAATATCATTTTTACCCTTAATTACCCTATTTACTTTTAACCATGGTAAATAAAAGTAAAAAGTTTCTATACACCAAAAATTATTTTCATCCCATTGAACCACATTTTACTTACTGATATCAACCGTGTCTCTCGGATTTTTGAAATTCCACTCACAGAAGCGGTAAAATTAAGTTTTATGAAAAATTCAGTTTTTTTAACTACCACTTAGTGGTTTCACTATTCATCAAAAATTGAAAGTTTTCAGAAAAATACCAAAAATTAGGCCTAAGATATATTTGATATTATGAACTCAAAGATGATTTCTATTTTACCAAATTCAAAACATATTAGTTGCATTAATTAATTTAAAAATTAATTCCTGTCGTCAAAACAAATAGCGTGTTCTTAAGAGATAATAACTATCAAAAGATTGACACTTGTTTATGTCTGGTTTAAATGTGAAATTACATCTAATGACCAAAATTGTATTAAATTGTAAAAATATATTCTAAATATACTTTAAAACCACTCAAATTAATAATTTATCACTATTAATGATTTCGTTTGAAAAAGTTGTTTTTAATTAAAATTTAATAATTTTCACTATTCATCAAAATATGAAAGTTATTCTAAAATCACCAAAATTTCCCCCTAAGCTAATTTCGATATTACGAATCCAAAAATAAATTCCATTTTGAAAAATAAAATTTAAAAAATTTCAAAAATTGGTTATTACTATTCATAACAGCCAGTTTTAATAATATTTTAATAGCATATTGTTGTTTAGTGAAACTCGTTATTGCGTACTACACACGCTATCGATGAAGGTCGCGATTGCGTGTAATGCAAGGAAAGTCAAGGATGTGTGTTGTGCAAGCTCCTTTTGGTGTATCATATAACACAAGACATTAATGAAATTAAAATAATATTTTTCATAAAATCTTGGGGTGTTACAGATTGTTGTTTAAGCATAAGTGACAAGTTGTGTAACAGTGGATGTGAAGGAAATTGTGACAGTTTTCTGAGTGATCAACTGAATGATATGGGAGCTGCAATGAGAACTCTTGTGTTTATCCTCAACCAACTATTTGTGGTCATGATTGTCCACCTAAAACTTGGTTATTTTTATAAGGCATCATATATGCGAGAAACAAATCCTTGCAGAAGTTCAGGTAATAATCATAAAGGTAAGTGTGTTCAAAAACCTATGTGTCAAAGATGTGGAAAGAAACACCTAGGAAAATGTTTCAAAGGGACAGAAATATGCTATAGATGTGGAAATGAAGGTCATAAATCGAGAACCTTCCATGGAAAAAGGAAGCATCCAGTCGACTCAAGGAAAGGGAAAGAAGTTCTTTCTGATGGATCAATTGAATGTTTTAAATGTGGTATGCATGGTCATTATTCAAACACATGTCCTACAAAGAAGTGTCGGGAATGGGATCACCAATATCGTACAAATATTCGTTTACCAATACCTAATGTCATTCCGATTGAGGATGAAGAAAGTGGCAATGACCAATCAAAGGTATGGATTATTACTTAACATATGTTTTCCTATTTTGGAATCTTAGGATATGATTCATGATTTTGTTTGTAGGAAAAAAGTATTTCAGAATAAGTTTGAAAGTAATGGTTAATGGATCATGAAGAATGTTTAATGAGTAAGAAGTCAGCATATAAGGGATTGAAGAGTTATGGTAGATTTTAGGATTGTGAAATTCCTAAAAGTATTAAGTCTCTTTTGATGATGGGGTTACATTAGAAGACTTTTTATAGTATGTGTAACCCTGATGTTTGATATATGAAAATTTTATTCAAGGAACAGTTATCTGTTCTTTTGTGAACATAGTTATAAAGAACAATATGGGTTTATATGATCCTTACCTTTGAGGAAATTATGGCTTACTATATGTTATGATGGAAAATGAAAGGCATGAGATAAAATTCAGGTTAAATTATCTTATGGTTATTTTTCATGATTTTATCTCTTTTTGGAGAATGTTTTGAGAATTATATATTTTTGGAAAAAGGAAAACACACAGACCATGAGACAACCCATCACGTCGAACAAATCTGTGGTAATCGAACCCACAACCAAAGTGAGACTGGTATTTATCACCTACCACTAGACTACGTGAAGTCCTAGGTTAGTATAAAAAATCCTTTTTAGTAATATAATTTTATGAATTAAGAAGAAGTTTATTTTGGGTTATCTAGGAAAATATTGACCTATAATGGAGGATATATGATTAGGTTAATTACTTTTCAATATGATAATTTAAGACCAACTGATGTTATGGAGATAAATGTTAATTGTTTTAACCTTGGAAGACTATGTGATTAAATCCTTCAAAGAATTGGGTATCAATATTAGTTTGGTTTAATTTGAATAATTTTATGGACAATTGTTTATCGAATGGTCTTTGTAGAACTTTGGGTTTTGTTGGACAAATTTTGGAGATTAAGAATAGATTTTCTTTTTATAAAGGATTATCCTTTTTGTGTATTATATGATCTCGTACTAACAACTTTGGTTTTGGTTTTTGTCTAACGACATGGGAAATATATAGTTCTCTTTTGTGGATTAGGTGATTCTCTAGATGTTTATTATAGCGCACTTAATGTGAACAAGTCATCATAAATACTCGTCTTTTGGAGGGAAAAAAGAGTTTGTGTAAGAAATCTAGTAAGAGATAAAAGTCTAAACGACAAGAAAGTATGTTTCCTTGCGATTTAGTTAAGCTCATAAATAAATTCATCAATGAAAAGTAACTTAAAACAAAAATGTTTTATGTTAACTTTTCCTAATGGGGAATCAAATACTATTTAACCCATCAAAAGTTTGTGATTTTCTTATGGTTAACTTTCTCCTAATCATGTTTTCTATCACTCTCCATCAGAACATGACCCTTTGTTTTCTCTTCCATGTCCATGTTTTCCTAAATGGAATCCTAGTATGGGTTAACTAGGGTGACCATTGTACTTCTCTTTAATTCTTTTAAAGTGATAGTTTTGTTGACTCTTTTTTCAATATGTGGCTTTCAATGAAGTTTCCAGCCCAATTTTAAAATTGCGAGGACGCAATTCCCAAAAGGGGGGAAGGATGTAACATCCCAAGTAAATAAAGAATATGACATTCTCATATTTATTAATATTTGTGAATAAAATATTAATATTACTTTAAAGGGAATGCTATGTTCAATAGCGTACCCAATACGCAATAATGAGTTTCTTTGAAATCTTACGTTGCACACTAAAAATATAATAATATTATTTTAAATGGTTGCTAAGGCCGAGCCATTATTATGGTAGAAATGAATAGAACTAACTACCAAATGATTATATATGCCTGTCAAATATTTTTTCTTTTATCCAAATAAATGTTAGAGGCTTAAAATGCAAATGAATCCAATTTTAAGCGTAAATATTCTAATATTCTTTAAAAGGTCGATTAATCGCCTTTTGTTGGAGAACCCTTTTTAAATCCACTCTTTGAAAATTTTATATGTTCTATTGGACCAAATAAAATTCTTCTTTAGAATTGGGACATCAAAATTTACTTTGTGTAAATTTTTAGTATTTTTCCGATAAAGTTCATTTTTTAATGAATAGTGAGAAATGTTGTATTTTAATTCAAAACCTCTTTTTAATCTAATTTATTTGTATGATTAGATTATATTTTGAATTGGTTATAAAGTGAAATTAGAATATATTTTTACCATTTAATACAATGGTGGCCATTGTAATTGTAACACCCCGAGCTTCCACGATACGTCTCTCTTTCAATAATGAAATAGCTTTCATTGTACGTAAGTTCGAGTTCTAACACACCGTGACTAATCAAAAGTAGCCATTATGAATAGTAATACCCACTTTTTAAAATTATAGAAATTTTATATTTCAAAATGGACTTCATTTTTGTATTCGTAATATCGAAATTATCCTAAGTTGAATTTTTTGTAATTTTTGAGAACTTCCATTTTTTTATGAACAGTGAAAAATAATTAAAACAACTTTTTTAATCAAAATAATTTATAGTGATAAATTATACTATTGAGTGGTTTTAAAGTATAATTATAATATATTTTTACCATTTTATCCAATGGTGTTCATTAGAATTAATTTCACTTTGAAAATGGACATAAACAATTGTCAATCTTTTGATAGATATTGTTTCTTAAAAACACGATATTTGTTGTGACAGCGGGAATTAATTATAAAATTATTTAATGCAACTTATATGTTTGGAATTTTTTAAAATAGACATCATTTTTGAATTCGGAATATCAATTATAGCTTAGGGTGAAATTTTGGCATTGTTCTGAAAAACTTCAATTTTTGATGAATAGTGAAACCACTAAGTGGTAGTTAAATAACTGATTTTTCATTTAAATGAAATATTACCACTTCTGTGATTTGATTTTCAAAAATATGACATACATGGTTGTCATTAGGAAGTAAAATGTGGCTTAATGGGATTAAAATAATTTTTTTGGTGAATAGTAACTTTTAAGTTTAATTAATCGCGATTAAAGGTAATTAGTGAAATTTAAGGTAAAAATGATATTATAAAAATATCAAAATACCTTTACACTTGTCCTACCTCTATTTTATGAGTCATGGCATACCAAGACAATCCATGGGTCAACTTGGGGACCCCATGGAGCCACTTTGGTAGGAAAATGGCATTAAAAACTTTTTATTTAATGTTAAAATAAAAATGTCACAAACATGAGTTGTTTTACTAAAAAAAATTAAATGGGGTTATACAAGTTATATTTTTTACTATAAATATTAATTAGAAATATAAAAATATTTCCTACATCATGATATTTTTTTCATAAATTTTAGACATTAAATAAATTGAATTATTTATGACATCATGATGATGCAGTGATTACCTCATTAATTAACAATTTTAATAAAATGGAAGGATAATGTAAAATCTAAGCATTACACTTGTCCAAAGCCTATTGGATGAGAATATTTCAAACCCTTATCACCTTATCCTCGAATTATATAAGTTTGGGACCTTTAAAATCTTAAAAACACTGTATAATAAAGTAACACTTCATTACTTTCCAAGAGTGCCCCTCCTCTCCACTTATAAAAGGCCCCCACCACAACCACCTTACTCACACTATCAAAGCCTTTTGGCTCAGCCAACCTCTACCCAAATACTCTCCCAACTTCCCTCTCTTACTCATAGAAGCCTCACTTTGGGAATAATTTTTCCCAAGGAAGCCTTTGAGCTTAAATCAAAAAGAGTTACCCGTTTTAAAGGTAGTGTTCTCTCTTGTGTTCTTATGTTTTATTTTTCTTCTCCAACCCCCAAAACTCTTTTTATTAATTTATTTTGTAAAAAAACCTGTATCTTCAATATACTATGATGTTTTTATAAGAAGGATTCTAGCTACACTTACACATACATACATCTAATGGTTAAATAACATACTATTTCTGTGGATGGCGAATTTCTGCCTCACGAAACGATGATTGTTCAATATTATTTTAACACCTCTATTGGTGGCCATTTTGATGACACTATTTTCATATATGATATATATATTATGTTTATGTTTTCCTTATGCTTCTATATTTCTCATTTATGGCATACTTTATGATTTCCATTATGGGTAAACGCGATAATTTCATTTTTGGAAGTGCGGACTACCGCCCCCTCAAAGTGATTTGAATCATTAATTCCATATGTGGGATGTATAAATGATGGAGTAAATGGTATAATACATTATATTATACTGGAATTATATTATACCTTTATTTCATTATGATTTAATTCCATTAAATATCAAATAGAAATGAAAGTAGTGTTCATGCGTACGTACGGCTTACCGTCTCCATGAACGGTGCATTTCATTTCTTACCTCTAAACGTTATGGATTATTATAAATGCATGTATATACTGGATATATATGAGATATATGATATCTATATCATGAATATAATTCTGGATATAATGGATATATCACCACATGAACAACATGTAGTTATAAGAAGTTTATTTTTGACTCAGGTACCAAAGATCGACAAAATGACCGTTATTAACTTAAATAATTACATAATGTTCATAACATGGTAATAAGTGATATAAAAGGAATTAAAAACGTGAAAATGTTCTTAAGCAATTATAAATTAACTCTAGTTTATTATTCAGGAGGTTAAAGAACGGTCGAGTCAAGACAGGACGCAAGGTAAGGGAACTTCTTAACCCAATTTCTATTCTTTGGGTTAATCTCCTACTTTCAAATTATGTCATGATATTATTATTTCCTATCTTGTATTTGTAATTTCATTATTTTTACTTATATTTAATACACATAATATATCTATTTTATTTAAAAAATGATCTTTGTAAGGTAATTTGTTTCAATCTCCATTCATTGAGGCATATTTGTTTTTATACACAAATTTCTTTTATACGGTGTATAAACCCCTTTGACTTTTACGTTTATTCAAAAGGAATCTTTTTATACGAAGCGTTTTACTAAACGACAAAAAGGAATGTTTTTATTGTCTTATATATGCGGCGAAAACGACTTCTCTTCCGTCGTAACCATTATTTGAGTTTCGGCTTCCTCTACAAGCCATAACTTTTTTTTAAATGGAAAATAAATACCAAGTTTTAATTTTCTTTTATTTTGGTATTGAAAATGGTTTTGATAAGGTTTTTATTATATCAATGTGTTGTATTGATATCTTGTGATTGAAACTCGGAAATGTTATGTTTTTTTTATGCATGTTTTATGTGATACGATTATGTCATGGTTTATGATATGTTTAAACCTGTTCATATGAGGAATGCATTGGACTTAATAAGTGATGGGTGGAGCCCTCTATAGCTCCTCGATGCATCGGTAGGTCTCATGGGACAAAATAGTGTCTTGGCACGAGGCCTTGACAAAATCTTATTTGTGGTCTTGGCAAAAGGCCTTGGCTACGTGGTTATGATAGTCTGGCATTATGCATTCCATCATTATGAAAGTGGTTATTGATATTGCATGGGATTATTCGACTAGTAGAATATCCATGTGAGTAAGTAAATGGAATTATTTAATTTTATTTTTTCCATATCATGCTAAAGTTCAAGTTTAAAAAGTATTTTGTTTTAGTTATACATTTCCTTAAATTTTAATGTTTATTTATGAAAGCTTCCGCAATATTTTTATCCTTACTGAGCATCTGAGCTCACCCCTTTCAATGTTTTAATATTTTTTAGGATGTGAAGAAGTATTTTATGAATGACCTACAGGGATAGTCAGAATAGGATATGAGTGTGGACTATGGAGACTTTGTTATTGTAGTTTTTCACTTTGTGATTTAATGTAACATTTATGAATGTATCTAGTGTTTCCAAGTCTACTAAACTAATCGGTCTTTCGAGACTTGATCTTTTGTGATCTTTCCAATGCTACGAATTAACGCACCGACTCTGGGTAGCTGGGGTCGGGGTGTTACAGTTGGTATCAGAGGCAGTTTAGTAATAACCTTGGAAGCTATATTTAGATAAACTCTGATTAGAGCACATAGCCCGAAGATAGACTTTGAGGATTAGTATAGAAGAACTTCCTAGAATTTTTGTATTATATAGATTTTGTGAGTTTTCCGAGAAATACATCCCTGTCTGGATATGATCAGGTAGAGGCGGCTCTGGCACAGATTTACCTAGGGGTAAAACCCGAAAACACCGCTTTGAGATAGACTCGAACAGGAACTGGTGCACAACAACGGGCCTTGATGCACTCTTGGTTACAACACTCCCGGGGGATATGCTTAGGATAATTCTCATTTTCTTTACAAGCCACTATGAAGGGTTATGAGTATATACATCCTCAAAGAAAACTTTTTTTATGATTATGGATTATATCCATAAATAGTTCAATTAGTGTTAAGTGTTTTACAAGTATGGAATTATGTATTTTGATTCATAAACTAATCTAGTTTATGACATTGTTTAGAAATGGCACCTAGTGGAAGGAATGAAAACTGTATCAATGCATGCACTCCGTGTAGGGATTTCCCTCCTTCTCAAGATAATTATTGTGGAGCTGGAGATACAACTGGTGATGATCAACTTATTACCATACTGGGACAACTCACTCAGGTTATGAATAATAACCTTACTCGTATGGATCACCCTGATCCGCAATGTGGAGGATCAATGTTATACCTCTTCATGAGGAAACAACCGCCAACATTTAATGGGGGTACAAATCCATTAGTAGCTGAGCAATGGATAAAGTCCTTAGAGAAAATATTCCACGCCTTGTGGAGTAGTGAAAGGGAGAAGGTTATCATGGCAGTTTACTGCCTCACTGGAGATGCCGATCAATAGTGGTCATTGATTGAAAATACAAAGGAAGATGAAGAAGTATCAAGTATGGAATGGAGAGATTTCAAAGAGATTTTCTTAGAAAAATACTTTCCACATGACCATCGAGTAGATATGGAAAGGAAATTTATGAGTCTGAGACAAAAGGAGGATGAGAATGTCGCAAAGTATGAGGCTAACGTTACAAGGTTATCAAGACATGCTACAGATTATATACATAACTCAAGAAGTAAGATTGATCGTTTCTTTGATGGGTTAAAACTGTTTCTCCGTCGAGCTTTAGTATCACAATCTTTCTGAACATATGAAGATATAGTCTCATGTTCTATCAAGACGGAAAAGGAATTCTCTAAGTCTTATGACAACAAAGTAATGCAAGAGAAGAAGAGAACGGTGGAACAAGAGACAGATAAAGGGAAAAAGGGAAATAAGGATTTTATATTATGTGATAATTGTGGGAATAATCACCCTAGTACTTGCCTAAAAGGACTGGGAGTCTGTTATAAATGTGGAGAAAAAGGTCACCAGGCTCGTGATTGCAAGGGAAAGAAAGAGGCTATCAATTTTGAATGCTACAATTGTAGGGAAAGGGGGAATTATGCAAATGAATGTCCTGAGCGTCAGGGAAACTTACCTTATAAAAGTCCAAGGGATCAAGGCCATCTTATGTTGTGACTACAGTTGAAGCGGAATAATTAATGTATTGGTGCTTTTGGACTCATGGATTATATTCTGGTTATTAGAATAATGTGATATATATATATATAAGGATTGTACTACAGTACTTGTTGATTTCATTAAGGTTTTAATATGATTAAGGTAATCATATTTTTGTATGTGACAATAAGAGAAACATTACCTTGTTTGAGGAATCTGATGATACAATTGATTTTGGAATTTAGAGACCTTTTAGAGAAAGTATGGACAGAGGTATTTTGGATAACTAGAACGGTTGGAATGGATTAAGTTGAACTTTGGATAGTATTGTGTATGGTTAAAACATTTCTGAAGATTATTTTTGGAATATTATAATGCTATAGTTTTAGGAAAAGGACAACCTGCAGGGTGGGGCATAACCCGTCGCGTCGGACAAAGCTGCAGGAATCGAACCCACAACCATAGTGCGACAGGACTTTATTACCTACCACTAGCCTACAGGAAGTCCCGGGTTATTACAAAATAGTTTTACTAATCTAAATGGTATGTGTTAATATTTGGAACCTTATACAATTAGGATAAATAGAATATTTTTGAGTTCTATTACCTTTTAGAGTGAAAGATGGGTTTGTGGTAAAAAATTATTAAAGAATGAAAGTCTACATGACAAGTATGTATATTCCCTTACGTTCTTAGTAAATCTCCTAAATAAATTCCTCAACTTTATAAAAGGTAACTTAAAACAAAAACGTCTCTGGTTAACTTTTCCAACTAGGGATTCAATGACCGTTTAACCAATCACAAGTTTGTGATTTTCTTATGGTTAACTTTCTCCTAATCCAGTTTTCTACAACTCTCCATCAGACCTTGATGGTTTTTTTTTCTTCCATATCCATATTTTCATAGAATCCTAGTATGGTCTATCTCGTGTGACCTTTGTACTTATCTTTCTTTCTTTTAAAGTTATATTTTTATTAACCCTATTTCCGATGTGGGTTTTCCACAAAGGTATTTTCTATTTTCAACCTTTTATTTTCAAATAAGAATTTAAAATTGCGAGGACGCTATTTATTGAAGAAGGGGAGAATTTAACACCTCGAGCTTCCACGATACGCCTCTCTTTCAATAATGCAATAGCTTGCATTGTACGTAAGTTCAAGTTCTAACACACCGCGACTAATCAAAAGTAGCCGTTATGAATAGTAATACCCACTTTTTAAAATTATAGAAATTTTATATTTCAAAATGGACTTCATTTTTTTATTCATAATATCAAAATTATCCTAAGTTGAATTTTTTGTAATTTTTGAGAACTTCCATTTTTTATGAATAGTGAAAAATACTTAAAACAACTTTTTTAATCAAAATAATTTATAGTGATAAATTATAATATTGAGTGGTTTTAAAGTATAATTAGAATATATTTTTACCATTTTATCCAATGGTGTTCATTAGAATTAATTTCACTTTGAAAATGGACATAAACAATTGTCAATCTTTTGATATATATTGTTGCTTAAAAACACGCTGTTTGTTGTGACAGCGGGAATTAATTATAAAATTAATTAATGCAACTTATATTTTTGTAATTTTTTAAAATAGACATAATTTTTGAATTCGGAATATCAATTATAGCTTAGGGTGAAATTTTGGCATTGTTCTGAAAAACTTCAATTTTTGATGAATAGTAAAACCACTAAGTGGTGGTTAAATAACTGATTTTTCTTTTAAATGAAATATTACCACTTCTGTGATTTGATTTTCAAAAATCCGACATACAAAGTTTTCATTAGGAAGTAAAATGTGGTTCAATGGGATTAAAATATTTTTTTGGTGAATAGTAACTTTTAAGTTTAATTAATCGCGATTAAAGGTAATTAGTGAAATTTAAGTTAAAAATGATATTATAAAAATATGAAAATACATTTACACTGGTCCTACCTCAATTTGATGAGTCATGGCCGACCAAGACAATCCATGGGTCAACTTGGGGACCCAATGGATCCACTCTGGTAGGAAAATGACATTAAAACTTTTTATTTAATGTTAAAATAAAAATGTCACAAACATGAGTTGTTTTACTAAAACAATTTTTAAATGGGGTTATAAAAGTCATAAGTTTGACTATAAATATTCATTAGAAAGATAAAAATATTTCCTAAAACATGATAGTTTTTTCATAATTTTTAGACATGAAATAAATTAAATTATTTATGACACCATGATGATGTAGTGATTACCTCATTAATTAACGATTTTAATAAAATGGAAGGATAATGTAAAATCTAAGCATTAAACTTGTCCGAATCCTATTGGATGAGAATATTTATAACCCTTATCACCTTATACTCTAATTTTATAAGTTTGGGACCTTTAGAATCCGAAAATCATTGTATAATAGAGTAACACTTCATTACTTTCCAAGAGTGCCCCTCCTCTCCACTTATAAAAGGTCCCCACCACTACCGCCTTACTCACACTATCAAAGCCTTTTTTCTTGGCCAACCTCTTCCCAAATACTCTCCAAAATTCCCTCTCTTAAAATTATAAGCCTCACATTGGGAATAATTCTTCCCAAGGAATCCTTTGAGCTCAAATCAAAAAGAGTTACCCGTTTTAAAGGTAGTGTTCTCTCTTGTGTTCTTATGTTTTATTTTGCTTCTCCAACCCCCTAAACTCTTTTTATTAATTTATTTTGTAACCACACCAGTATCCTCAATATACTATGATGTTTTTATAAGAATTATTCGAGCTACAATTACACACACATACATCTAATGGTTAAAGAACATACTGTTTCTGTGGATGGCGAATTTCTGCCTCACGAAACGATGATTGTTCAATATTCTTTTAACACCTCTAATGGTGGCCATTTTGATGACACTATTTTCATATATGATATATATATTATGTTTATGTTTTCCTTATTCTTATGTATTTCTCATTTATGGCATAATTTATAATTTCCATTATGGATAAACACGATAATTTCATTTTAGGAAGTGCGGACTACCGCCCCCTCAAAGTGATTTGAATCGTTAATTACATATATGGGATATATAAAGGATGTATTAAATGGTATTATACATTATATTATACTTGAATTATATTATACCTTTATATCATTATGATTTAATTCCATTAAATATGAAATAGAAATGAAAGTAGCGTTCATGCGTACGTACGGCTTACCGTCTCCATGAACGATGCATTTCATTTCTTACCTCTAAAAGTTATGTAATATTATAAATGCATGTATTTACTGGATATATATGAGATATATGATATATATATCATGAATATAATTCTGGATATAATGGATATATCACCACATGAACAACTTGTAATTATAAGAAGTTTATTTTTGACTCAAGTACCAAAGATCGACAAAACGACGGTTATTAACTTAAATAATTACATAATGTTCATAACATGGTAATAGGTGATATAAAAGGAATAAAAAACTTGGAAAATGTTCTTAAGAAATTATAAATTAACTCTAGTTTATTATTCAGGAGGTTAAAGAACGGTCGAGTCAAGACAGGATGCAAGGTAAGGGAACTTCTTAACCCAATTTCTATTCTTTGGGTTAATCTCCTACTTTAAAATTATGTCATGATATTATTATATCCATTCTTGTATTTGTAATTTAATTATGTTTACTTATAGTGAATACACATAATATATCTATTTTATTTAAAAAAAATGATCTTTGTAAGGTACTTTGTCTCAATCTCCATTCATTGAGGCAAATTTTGTTTTATACACAAATTTCTTTTATACGGTGTATAAACCCCTTTGACTTTTACTTTTATTCAAAAGGAATCTTTTTATATAAAGAGTTTTACTAAACGACAAAAAGGAATTTTTTTCTTGTCGTACGTATGCGGCGACAACGACTTCTCCGCCGCCGTAACCATTATTTGAGTTTCGGCTTCCTCTACAAGCCATAACTTTTTTTTAAATTAAATATAAATACCAAGTTTTAATTTTCTTTTTTTTTTGTATTAAAAAATGTTTTGATAAGATTTTTATTATTTCAATGTGTTGTATTGATATCTTGTGATTGAAACGTGGAAATGTTACGTTTCCTTTATGCACGTTTTATGTGATACGATTATGTTGTGGTTTATGATATGTTTAAACCTGTTCATATGAGGAATGCATTGGACTTAATAAGTGAAGGGTGGAGCCCTCTATAGCTCCTCTATGCATCGGTAGGTCTCATGAGACAAACTAGTGTCTTGGCACGAGGCCTTGACAAAATCTTATTTGTGGTCTTGGCACGAGGCCTTGGCTACGTGGTTATGATAGTCTAGTATTATGCATTCCATCATTATGAAAGTGGTTATTGATATTGCATGGGATTATTAGACTAGTAGAATATCCATGTGAGTAAGTAAATGGCATTATTTAATTTTATTTTTGCCATATCATGTTGAAGTTCAAGTTTAAAAAGGATTTTGTTTTAGTTATACATTGCCTTAAATGTTAATGTTTATTTATGAAAGCTTCCGCAATATTGTTATCCTTACTGAGCATCTAAGCTCACCCCTTTCAATGTTTTAATATTTTCCAGGATGTGAAGAAGTATTTTATGAATGACCTATAGGGTTATTCAGAAGAGGATATGAGTGTGGACTATGGAGACTTTGTTATTGTAGTTTTTCACTTTGTGATGTAATGTAACATTTATGAATGTATCTAGTGTTTCCAAGGCTACTAAACTAATCAGTATTTCAAGACTTGATCTTTTGTGATCATTCCAATGCTAATAAGTAATGCACCGACTCTGGGTAACTGCGGTCGGGGTGTTACAGTAATTAACTTCACTTTGAAATTGGACTTAAACAAGTGTCAATCTTTTGATTGATATTGCTTCTTAAGAACACGCTATTTGTTTTGACAGCAGGAATTAATTATTAAATTAATTAATGAAACTTATATGTTTTTAATTTTTTAAAATAGACATAATTTTTGAATTTGGAATATCGAATATAGGTTCGGGTGAATTTTTGGTATTTTTCTGAAAAACTTCAATTTTTGATGAATAGTGAAACCACTAAGTGGTTGTTAAAAAAATTGATTTTTCGTTTAAATGAGTATTTACCACTTTTTTGAATTTAATTTCAAAAATCCTACATACATGGTTGTTATTAGGATGTCAAATATGGTTCAATGGTATTAAAATAATTTTTTGTTGAATAGTAACTTTTATGTTTTATTAATCGCGATTAGAGATAATTAGTGTAATTTAAGGAAAAAATAATGTTTTAATAATATGAAATGACCTTGACACATTTACTACCCTTATTGGATGAATCATGGCCTTCCAAGAAAATCTATGGGTCAACTTGGGGACCCCATGGAGCCACTTGGGTAAGAAAATGACATTAATAACTTTTTTTAAGTTAAAATAAAAATGTCACAAACATGTATTGTTTTACTAAAACAATTTTTACATGGATTTATACAAGTCATACTTTTGACTATAAATATTCATTGGAAATATAAAAATATTTCCTATATAATAGTATTTTTTTATAATTTTTATACATTAAATAAATTAATTTATTTATGACACCACGATGATGTAGCGATTAACTCATTAATGAACGATTTAAATAAAATTAGAAGATAAGGTAAAATATATGACTTAAACTTGTCAAAAACCTATTGGATGGGTGTATTTAGAACCCTTATCACCTTATCCTCAAACTATATAATTATGGGACCTTTAATATCCAAAAATAATTTAATAATAAAGTAACTTTTCAAGACTCTCCACCTCCTCCCTCTTATAAAAGGCATCCACCTCTACCACGTTACCCACACCTCTCAAGCCATTGGATCGGCCAAGATCTGATAATTTTATCTCTACACATACCTCTAATCATCTTAGAATCCTTACCTTAGGCAGAAATATCTTCAAGAAACCCTTTTGGTTCAAACCAAGAGGCGTTACCTGATTTAAAGGTAATGTCTTCTCTTATGTTCATTTGTTTTATTTTGCTTCTACAACCACCTAAACTATTTTTCTTCCTTTATTTTGTAAAAACACCAGTATCTTCAATATAATAGGATTTTTTTTATGAGAAATATTCGAGCTACACTTACACACACCTTCGTCTAATGGTTAAAGAACATACTTTTTATGTGGATGGAAAATTACTGCCTCACGAAACGACGATTGTTCAATCTTCTCTTAACACCTTTCATGGTGGCCATTATGATGTCACTGTATTTTATATATGATATATATTGTATTTATGTTTTCTATGTTATTTTGTATGTTATATTTAAAAAATACCTTTATCCTTTGCATGTTGTGCAAATGTGATAATTTTATACGAGGAAGTGTGGACTACCGCCCCCTCAAGTGATGTGACTCGTTCATGCAATAAATAGAATGTATAAAGAATGAAATTAATGAACTTATATGACATATATAACATATATATTATAATTTAATTATAATATATATATATATCTCATTTAGTTTTAATTCCATTAATGTGACAAAGAAATGAAAGTAGCATTCATGCGTACGTACGGCCTATCGTCTCCATGAATGATGCATTTCATTTTCTTATCTCTAAATGTTATGGAATAGTATAAATTAAATATATACTGGATATATATGATATTTAAATCATTTATACTATGTTTTGGATGGGTTAATTATAACTACATGGTAAATTCTTTTCAAACAAGTTTATTTTTGACTCATGTACCAAACATCGATAAAAACGTCTGATATGAACTCACATTATTAACTAATTATTATAAAATTATAATATGTGACATGAATTGAATAATAAACTTTAAAGAAGGTCCTTAAACAATCTTAAATTGACCAAAGTTTATTATTCAGGAATATAAAGAAACGAACAAGACAAGTCGGACTTGAGGTAAGGGATCCAACCTCTCTCTTTCTTTTTAAGTAATCTCTTTTACGTCATTTCTTTTAATCTCAAATTTATTATGTTTGGGGATTTTATTTTATATTCCTCATTCTGTACATTTTATTTTCATATTATGAGAGACCCTATTTGATCTCATAAACCCATTTTTGGAAGTTTTAAGTGGCGTCGTTAGGCTGGTGGGTTTTCGTAAGGGGTTTTTCATCTCACTTTTATTCACATGAGATTTATGCTACATTTGCCACCATTTCCATTGAGTGGTATATGTACTTCCCATTATTCTACTCTTTGTGTAATATAATTTCGTTTATGAGTATTTACATCAATTTTGTATTGTCCTTCTTTCATGGGTGGAACATTTCGAATGATACCCAAGTCGGTAAGGGAACCTTTCACCCTCCTATTTTTAAAAGACTTCTTTTGTTATGTCTTTTAATTTACATATTATTATGTTGGTATATGTTCTTCTATATCCTTATTGATGTAAAATTTATTTCCAAGTGATTAGATACCCGTTTTGTATCATCAACTCATTTTTTGAATTTTAAATTGACGTCGTTAGGCTGTCAAATTTTTACAAGGGAACTTCTTAACCCAATTTCGATTTCTTTGGGTTCAACTTTTAGTTATTGAATATGCCATCCTATTAATATGTGTGAATGAACTCTAATTGTTTTACACTTAATATACACTTATATTGGGTGTATTTATATTTTTCACACATATTTATGAGATTTATTTATCCTTAATTTAAGGATACCATCTTTATAATGGATTTCATCTCAATTTACATTTCCATTGAGACGTCATTGTTGTTATTCACCAATTCGGTCTTATATGGTGTATTTACTGTCCTTTGACATATTATATCATGAATCTATTTATTCTCATGATATTATAAAGTTATTATTAAATTTTATTCCGTAATTATTTGTATTCGAGAGTCTCTCATTTTGTTAAAAACTCTTTAACAAAAATATCATTTTTAAATGTTTTAAAGAATTATTATTATAAATCATTATCTTTAATGTCCATGTTTTAAAAATGATTTTAAGTATTTATTTATATAGAAATTAAATTTTTAAAATTATAATTCCATTAAAAGTTTCAAAGTGGTATGGAACACTTTGATTCTAAAATCTATTTTAAATGTATTCTTTTAATATTTTCAAAGTATACAGGGATTTTTCTCTCATAGAGTTTTAGTGATTTTATTAGATGTTTTTATTTATGATAGTATCATGATGTGATCTCTTGTGATTTAAATGTGGAAATTTTTTCGTTCATTTATAATTGTTTTATGTATTATGATTTTTTAATGGTACTAGGACATTTGACGGGTGGTTACCTGATAAACCATATGACGGGTGGTTTCGTGAATACCAGGACGGGTGGTTAATTTATAATCTCCAATGCATTGGGTATGGAAGTCGGTCGTATGGCTATTCCATTTAGTGATATGTGTGGAAGTCGGTCGTATGGTTATTTCATTTAAGTATGTTTATGTCCCAAGTTACCTTTATATGTTATGTGTTCTTTATATGGGTTTACGGTAATCTTTTGGTTACAAAGGATAAGTGGTGATCTTTTATAAAGTGAAGAGTATTTACTACTTCGTAAAGGTGAAAAGTTTTACTTTGATAAAGTATTCATGGTTTACAAGTTGTTTTGAAAAACTAACAGTTTTCCTTCTTTGTGTATCCTTTACTTGCCTTTTTATGCTCATCCCAAGTTTTCGAAATGTTTTCCACAGGACTTAAAGATGAATAGGGTCAAGGATGGGATCAAGGAAAGAAATTCTATCAAAAACATAGAACTATACATGTTTCTTTTTAAGAGTTTTTATTTTATAGAAACTTAGTAGAAGTGTCTACTTTGTAATCTTTTGAGATGTAATAGTTATGTCTTAATTCTCTAAAACTCTAAACCTGAAAATACCCTCTATGTGAATTATTCATTTAATTCATTATTATGTAATGTTTTAAGGGCGAGTCCTTATAGTTGGTATTAGAGGTCGGTTTAGATAACTTTAGAGGTTAGAGTGTTGTTTAAGCATAAGCGACAATTTGTGTATAACCACAATGGGTAGTATATTAGATGGAGTCATTTTTTTTAAAGTTAGAATGAGTTTGGGATAAATTGGATAACTATATCTTATTGTTTATCTTTCTCATTATTATATGATTATTTTACTAATATTCTCACAATAACCTTTTTGGTTTTAGTAAATGGATGGAACTAGCAGGCACCAAAGTAACTATGGATGTGAAGGAAATTGTGACAGTTTTCTGAGTGATCAACTGAATGATTTGGGGGTTGCAATGAGAACTATTGTGTTTATCCTCAACCAACTATCTGAGGTCATGATTGACCACCTAATCCTTGGTGATTTTAATAAGGCGTCATATATGCGAGAAAAAAATCACTGCGGAAGTTCAGGTAATAATCATAAAGGTAAGTGTGTTCAAAAACCTATGTGTCAAAGATGTGGAAAGAAACCCCTGGGAAAATGTTTCAAAGGTAGATGTGGAAATGAAGGTCATAAAGTGATAACCTTCCATGGAAAAAGGAAGCATCCAGTCGACTCGAGGAAAGGGAAATAAGTTCTTTCTGATGGATCAATTGAATGTTTTAAATGTGGTATGCATGGTCATTATGAAATCACAAGTCCTACGAAGAAGTTTCGGGAATGGGATCACCAAGATCATACAAATATTCTTTTACCAATACCTAATCCCATTCCGATTGAGGATGAAGAAACTTACAATGACCAATCAAATGTATGGATTATTTCATAACTTATGTTTTTCCTATTTTGGAATATAATGATATGATTCATGATTTTGTTTGTAGGAAAGAATTATTTCAGAATAAGTTGGAAAGTAATGGTTAATGGATCATGAAGAATGTTTAATGAGTAAGAAGTCAGCATATAAGGGATTCAAGAGTTATGGTAGATTTTAGGATTGTGAAATTCTTAAAATTATTAAGTCTCTTTTGATGATGGGGTTACATTAGAAGACTTTTTATAGTATGTGTAACCCTGGTGTTTTATATATGAAAATTTTATTCAAGGAATAGTAATCTGTTCTTTTGTGAACATAGTTATAAAGATCAATTTGGGTTTATATGATCCTTACTTTTGAGGTAATTATGGGTTACTATATGTTATGACGGATAATGAAAGGCATGAGATAAAATTCAGGTTAAATTATCTTATGGTTATTTTTCATGATTTTATCTCTTTTTGGAGAATTTTTTGAGAATTATATAGTTTTGGAAAAAGAAAAACACACAGACTGTGAGACAACCCATCGCGTCGGACAAAGCTGTGGGAATCGAACCCACAACCAAAGTGCGACTGGTATTTATCACCTACCACTGGACTACGTGAAGTCCCAGGTTAGTATGACAAATCCTTTTTAGTAATATAATTTTATGAATTAATAATAATTTTATTTTGGGTTATCTAGGAAAATATTGACCTATAATGGAGGATATATGATTAGGTTAATTACTTTTCAATATGAGACTTTAAGAGCAACTGATGTTATTTGGAGATAAATATTATTATTTTTTACCTTGGAAGACTATGTGATTAAATCCTTCAAAGAATTGGGTATCAATATTAGTATGGTTTACTTTAAATAATTTTATGGACAATTGTTTATCGAATGGTCTTTGTAGAACTTTGGGTTCTGTTGGACAAATTTTGGAGATTAAGAATAGATTTTATTTTTATAAAGAATTATCCTTTTTGGGTATTATCTGATCTCGTACTAACAACTTTGTTTTTGGTTTTTGTCTAAAGACATATGAAATATATAGTTCTCTTTTGTGGATTATGTGATTCTCTAGATGGTTATTATAGCGCACTTAATGTGAACAAGTCATCCTAAATACTCGTCTTTTGGAGGAAAAAAAGAGTTTTTGTAAGAAATCTAGTAAGAGATGAAAGTCTAAATGACAAGAAAGTATGTTCCCTTGCGATTTAGTTAAGCTCATAAATAAATTCATCAATGAAAAGTAAATTAAGAAAAATGTTGTATGTTAACTTTTCCTACTGGGGAATCGAATACTATTTAACCCATCACAAGTTTGTGATTTTCTTATGGTTAACTTTCTCTTAATCATGTTTTCTATCACTCTCCATCAGAACATGACCCTTTGTTTTCTCTTCCATGTACATGTTTTCCTACATGGAATCCTAGTATGGGTTAACTTGGGTGACCTTTGTACTTCTCTTTCATTCTTTTAAAGTGATAGTTTTGCTAACTCTTTTTCCAATATGTGGCTTTCAATGAAGTTTCCAGCCCAATTTTAAAATTGCGAGGACGCAATTCCCAAAAGGGGGGAAGGATTTAACATCCCAAGTAAATAAAGAATATGACATTCTCATATTTATTAATATTTGTGAATAAAATATTAATATTACATTAAAGGGAATGCTATGTTCAATTGCGTACCCAATACGCAACGATGAGTTTCTCTGAAATCTTACGTTGCACACTAATAATATAATAATATTATTTTAAGTGGTTGCTAAGGCCTAGCCATTATTATGGCAGGAATGAACAGAACTAACAACCAAATTATTATATATGTTTGTCAAATATTTTTTCTTTTATCCAAATAAATTTTAGAGGCTTAAAATGAAAATGAATCCAATTTTAAGCGTAAATATTCTAATATTCTTTAAAAGGTCGATTAACCGCCTTTTGTTAGAGAACCCTTTTTAAATAAACTTTTTGAAAATTTTATATGTTCTATTGGACCAAATAAAATTTTTCTATAGAATTGGGACATCAAAATTTACTTTGTGTAAATTTTTGGTATTTTTCCGATAAAGTTCATTTTTAATGAATAGTGGGAAATGTTGTATTTTAATTCAAAACCTATTTTTAATCTAATTTATTTGTATGATTAAATTATCTTTTGAATCGGTTTTAAATTGAAATTAGAATATATTTTTACCATTTAATCCAATGGTGGCCATTTCAATTAACTTCACTTTGAAATTTGACTTAAACAAGTGTCAATCTTTTGATTGATATTGCTTCTTAAAAACACGCTATTTGTTTTGATAGCGGGAATTAATTATTAAATTAATTAAAGGAGCTTATATGTTTTGAATTTTGTAAAATAGACATCATTTTTGAGTTTGGAATATCGAACATAGGTTAGGGTGAATTTTTGGTATTTTTCTGAAAAACTTTAATTTTTGATGAATAGTGAAACCACTAAGTGGTTGTTAAAAAAATTGATTTTTTGCATAAATGAAACTTTACCACTTTTGTGAATTGAATTTCAAAAATCCGACATACATGGTTTTTATTAGGATGTCAAATGTGGTTCAATGGGATTAAAATAATTTTTCGGTGAATAGTAACTTTTATGTTTTATTAATCGCAATTAGATGTAATTAGTGTAATTTAAGGCAAAAATAATGTTTTAATAATATTAAATGACCTTTACACATGTCCTACCCTTATTGGATGAATCATTTACAACCAAGAAAATTCATGGGTCAACTTGGGGACCCCATGGAGCCACTTGGGTAAGAAAATGACATTAATAACTTTTTTTACGTTAAAATAAAAATGTCACAAACATGTATTGTTTTACTAAAATAATTTTTACGTGGATTTATACAAGTCATACTTTTGACTATAAATATTCATTGGAAATATAAAAATATTTCCTACATCATTGTATTTTTTTATAATTTTTAGGCATTAAATAAATTAATTTATTTATGACACCACGATGATGTAGTGATTACCTCATTAATGAACGATTTAAATAAAATGAGAAGATAAGGTAAAATATATAACTTAAACTTGTCAAAAACCTATTGTATGGGTGGATTCCGAACACTTATCACCTTATCTTCGAAATATATAATTATGGGACCTCTAATATCCAAAAATAATTTAATAATAAAGTAACTTTTCAAGACTCTCCACCTCCTCCCTCTTATAAAAGGCCCCCACCTCTACCACGCTACCCACACCTCTCAAGCCACTAGATAGGCCAAGATCTGCTCATTTTATCTCTCCACATACCTCTACTCATCTTATAATCCTTACCTTAGTCAGAAAGCTCTTCAAGAAACCCTTTTGGTTCAAACCAAGAGGCGTAACCCGATTTAAAGGTAATGTCTTCTCTTATATTTGTTTTATTTTGCTTCTAGAACCCCCTAAACAGTTTTTATTCCTTTATTTTGTAACAAAAATAGTATCTTAAATATACTAAGATGTTTTTATGAGAATTATTTGAGCTACACTTACACACACCTTCGTCTAATGGTTGAAGAACATTCTTTTTATGTGGATGGAAAATTACTGCCTCACGAAACGACGATTGTTCAATCTTCTCTTAACACCTTTCATGGTGGCCATTATGATGTCACTTTATTTTATATATGATATATATAGTATTTATGTTTTCTATATTTTTCTGTATGTTATATTTAAAAAATACCTTTATCATTTGCATGTTGTAAAAATGTGATAATTTCATACGAGGAAGTGTGGACTACTGCCCGCTCAAGTGATGTGACTCGTTCATGCAATACATGGAATGTATAAAGAATAAAATTAATGAACTTATGTGATATATATAAAATATATATTATACTGGAATTATAATATATATATATATATATATCTCATTTAGTTTTAATTCCATTAATGTGACAAAGAAATGAAAGTAGCATTCATCCGTACGTACGGCCTACCGTAACCATGAACGATGCATTTCATTTTATTATCTCTAAATGTTATGGAATAGTATAAAATGAATATATAATGGATATATATTATATTTAAATCATTTATAATATGCTGTGGATGGGTTAATTATAACTACATGGGAAATTCTTTTCAAACAAGTTCATTTTTGACTCATGTACCAAACATCGACAAAAACGTCTGATATGAACTCACATAATTAACTAATTATTATAAAATTATAATATGTGACATGAATTGAATTATAAACTTTAAAGTAGGTCCTTAAGAAATTATAAATTTACCAAAGTTTATTATTCAGGAATATAAAGAAACGAACAAGACAAGTCGGACTTGAGGTAAGGGATCCAACCTCTCTCTTTCTTTTTAAGTACTCTCTTTTACGTCATTTATTTTAAGCTCATATTTATTATGTTTGGGGAAGTCGTCCGTATGGATATTCCATTTAGTGATATGTGTGGAAGTCGACCGTATGGTTATTCCATTTAAGTATGTTTATGTCCCAAGTTACCTTTATATGTTATTTGTTCTTTATATGGGTTAATGGTAATATTTTGGTTACAAAGAATAAGTGGTGATATTTTATAAAGTGAAGAGTATTTACTACTTTGTAAAGGTGAAAAGTATTACTTTGATAATGTATTCATGGATTACTTTTTGTTTTGAAAAACTAACAGTTTTCCTTCATTGTGTATCCTTTACAGGGATTTTTATGCTCATCCCAAGTTTTTGAAATATTTTCCACAGGACATAAAGATGAATAGGGTCAAGGATGGGATCAAGGAAATACATGCTTTCAAAAACTTGGAACTAAACATGTTTCTTTTTAACAGTTTTTATTTTATAGATACTTAGTAGAAGTGTTTACTTTGTAATCTTTTGAGATGTAATAGTTATGTCCAAATTCTCTAAAACTCTATACATGAAAATATCCTCTATGTGAATTATTCATTTAATTCATGATTATGTAATGTTTTATGTCCGGGTCCTTATAGGAACCACCTATGAGAAAATTCAAAGTTGATAGAGATTACCACTCGAGCAATGTTATCAGAGCCACCCAAAGATTATGTCACCATCGCACACCTTACCCTAAAGTCTTTTGCGGGTGTTTTAAGGGTTTATGTAACAAGACCATAGTATAATGATTTTTGTACATTATTCTTGTACGGAGAATATACATTCTTTTTATTTATTTTACTTTGTAAATAGTATTTAAAGAAAAAATAGTTTTTTTAGTTAATATTCAAATAAGATGTCTATTTTGATGAATTAATGGATTTTTGAATTAAATAATATTTTATTATTATTATTATTATTAAATTAATTTTTATTAAATATAAATGATCATATAATTTTATGAATGCAATTGTAATTTTTATTATTGTTTGAAAGTTGTTTTTTTTTTCAAAAACCCATGAATTTACGATAAATGTCAGTTTTAATTTTAAAAGGTAAAATTCACATATTTAGAAAATTATTTAGATAAAATGAATATTATTTTTGTAATCATGAAATTTAAATTATCCAACGATGAATTTTTTATAATTTTCTGAGACAACCAAATTTTTGGGTAAAAATTAAATACCGTTTAAATATATAATGTGTTTTATGAAATCATAATGACCCAATATTAATGTAATAAAATACTATAAACATTATTTTTGGTCAATATATGTTTCACCATTAAAATAATGTGATTTTGGAGTTTTTTTTCTTTATTTCGAAAAGCATTAGTGGACCCTTCAAAGCATATAAAACATTTTTTCTTTTTAAATTGTTTTCCTTGAGAGTGTAACTCAACTCCACATAAGAAAACCTATTATATTAAGAAATTCGGCCATTGGAATTATAAAATATTTTTTTTCCAATCCCCTTTGGAGAAAACCATGGGAAATAACTATGGGATGGTTTGTGGATTTAATTAGTATAATGTGAGGTGTCCCAAACCTAAATAATAAATAATTCTCTCTTATTTCCTGTATAAACCCACCCCAGATCCCACTTATTCTTCACTAAAAGACTTTGGAGTTCGTTCAATATCTTCCCTCTTCTATCTAAAATCGTCCCAAGCCACCCCAAGCTCCCAAGAAGCCTCTCTCAAGCCTCTCCCAAGCCTTTGGTATCAAACTTCTATGTAAGGGATTCCTGCCTTCCTCTTTTTATCCAAGTTTCTTAATATTGTTATGCCATTTTATTTTCAATTAAAAATGTTGGGTTATGATTTATTACCTCCCCCATACTTCCCTATTTACGTTTTAATGATTAGATACCCCTTTATCTCTCATTAAATTCCACTCATGTACACCCATTACTATACCGAAATTCCGAAAGGAATTTTACTCTCCTTATTTACATTCAAGAAATTATTTTGTATCATGAATCTAAATTCCATTAGAATTTTTGGGAAATGTATCTATATGACCCCCATACTTTCCATTTCGTGTACATATAATGATACACCCATTTCTCTCTCATCAACCATTTTTATGAATTCTTATGTCACGCTGTTAAGCTGCCGAATTGCATAACGTTTTTCCTAGCCAAAGTCATTGTGTAGTGAATACCATGCCCATTTCTCTATCAAGGGTTTTCACCTTTATGAAAATTTACTTATTGATTATATATTTTCATTAATGAATTACACATTCCTTTATAAAGTAATAAATTATGATTTTTAATGAATACATGTTTTATGATCCATGTGGAACACTTATACATGAAATGAAATGTTTAAATAGGGTACGCCCTGATAGCACTCCAGTAAATTGGGTAAAATATAGTATCATGATAAGTCATGTGCATTGAGTTTTGACTCATGATAATTCAAGTGCAAAGATGTTTTACTCAAGATTCATGTGCAATGAGGGATTATTCATGCTCCATTTCCAATGAGCCTTGTATCATTCCAATTCTTAGTTAATTGGTGTTGCCACATTTCCATGTTATGATTATCATTCCTTTATGTTCATGTTAATCTTGTCCTCCATTGATATTCCTATTATATAACATGTATTTTATTCCTCATGTTATTCCATTATTATTACCTTATTTGGATTTATATCTCACCCTTTTCTTATGCATGTCCTTAGCTTATCCTATGCACTGTTAAGTACGAAGGAATGTAGTGTTCATGTAAAGGAATTTTTCAATAAAGATGTTGTGTTTCATGTTTTAAGTTGTTATTTAATGTTCCTAATCCATAAAGACATTATACTTCCCAATCTTCCTTGTTGTATCAAGTGAAGAGTTTATGTAATAAATCATGTTTAAATGTGTAAAAAAGTAGGGTTGTTATATTAATTTAGTGAAGTGTGTCTTACTAACAATCACTAATATCAAGAATGGGACTTTTAAATTGAAAATCATCATGTATCAGGTTATTCTCTCCAATATTATATTTCTTTGTCTAGATTCATTAAAAATACCCTATAGTTCTAAGCTAAAGAAGTTCCAAGTAATGTTGTTGAGTGATGATACACTGATAAGAATGAAGGTTTTTTGATCTACTAAATAAAGAGATTTTTATGATTCATATTAACCTAAAATAAAATCCCTTTGAAAGAAACTATAAGTGGTTGATGCTTCCAAGAAGGGTGGTAATAATAGGAAGGTGAAAAAACTAGAAAAGAAAGAAAAATCTCATGTTGTTAAGGAAACTCAATTAGCACCACCTAAGATAAAGAAGCAAAAGACTTATCTAGATGAATTGACATTCAAGTGGACATAAGACAAAAAAATAGGAATGAAGGGGAGATTAGTTTTGTATTAGACCCTACTGAAGAAAACCCTTTAAATTTGAAAGCTACTGAGGATCTTGAGAAGAAAGAAAAAGAAAAGAAGAAAAAGGAGAAAATTTCTAAAGCTGGGATTGTTTAATCTCTTCTCAAGGCTGCAAAAAACCTTCTAAATAAGTTTAGGTTCTGGAAAATTTTTTCAAGAATCACTCTCGGTGACTCCATGAAATAAGATGGTAATTCTGGAACCAGAAGAAGAAGAAGAAACAGTTTTGAAATAGGATGTTTAAGAAGAATAAGAAGAAGGAAGTGATGATACATATGATATGATAAGACAAGTGGAAGAATATCATGAGAAGGATAGTCTTTATTAAAAGTTTTCAATCCGAACTTCTCAAGCTAAATCAACCAAAATTCTTTCACAAGGAAAAGAGGATGAGGACCAGTAAGAATTGAATAAACCATCTGATGATGAAAGTAGTAACCATGACTTCATTCAACCTGAAGATCTTGTGGTAGAAACTGAAAAGGAAGATGTTTAGGAAGATAAGATAGTTCAACTATTAGATAGTGAAAATGAATCACCCAAAGAAGCAGAGAGTATTCTGAAAGCTGATAAGGGGAAATAGGTGTTGGTTAGTACACCCAGTAAATCCATAGTGACAAAGAATGATGTTGGTGATTTGTTGAAGAGAAAAGATGAAGCTATAGAAAAATAATCCTCACCAACTAAACAATCTGATTCGGAATTATCCTATCTTTGACATGAATTTGTAGTCCAATTGTTGAAGAAGTTTTTTGATACCATTCCATTATTTCCTAGTATATACCCAAGGTTATAAATTCTCCATCACCCATTTAATCAGAAATAGGATTCAGTTACCATGCTTATAGATAAGTTTGTTAGGGATAAGGCTAATTTCAAATCCTTCTTCATTGGATATGAAGCTCACAAAATATCATGCAAGTAAATCACAAAGTGTTCAATGAAAACAATCGAAGATATGAGAATCCTTGATGATTTTCAAGAAAGTGTGAAGGATTATTTTGACACCAAAGATGGAAAGTTAAAAGATATTACTAAAAGTTTTGAGGAGAATCTAACTCTTGAAGAAACAACCCGTAATCTGGAAGTCAAATATATAAATGGTAATCTTAATTCTATTGATTTGAATTGGAAAACGAAAAGAGATCTTAGAATTGACTTTGAAGAATAGCTCAGTAAGAAAGAAGAACTCTTGAAGGCTCACGAATAAATTCTTAAGGTTCATGAAGAGAATATAAAAGACTTAGAGAAGAAGAATGATGATCAAGATAAGATACAAAATCATTTTGATGAGGATTATAAGAATATTAAGAAGCTAAAAACCATTGTGAATAAGTTAATACTGACGGTTAAAGAAGGATTATTTTTCCCCAATCCAATCTTTTGTTTTATTTCCTTTCTTATATAAATATTTTCAATCCTAATGAAATTTTGGTTACTCTTCATATATTTTTATGTATAGTACTAATATTTCGGGTACTAAATTTTTTTTCCATTCCCTTTATACCTTTTTAAAAATCACAAAGAGGGAGAAAATAATGATGAAAATAATACTAAGAAAAGAATAGAATTCCCTAAGTAAGGGGGAGTCAATCTAAGGGGGAGTTTTATCTAAGAATACTTCCTTTCATAAGGATGTTTGTGCTTTCCAAAAAGGGGGATATTGTTGAGTCAATAAGGTTTCCTTATGAATTTTCCATTCCTCTGTGTTTTCAAAATCACAAACACTTTATTTTAAGGAAAATTGTATTTTCCATAATAATTATTCTCATAAGGAAAATTTTCAATCTCTAAAAAAATTTCTATTCCCTAAGGAATTATTTATACTTATGTTTTAATTATTCATTTTATTGTCTCTATAAATCTAAATCATTCTATTCCTAATTCTAAAATTAATTTTTACTTATAAAACCTCAGAATCCTATAAATCCTTGGTTGTATAGTATTCTATTTTCAGAATCTAAATTCTATAAAACTTAGACTCCAAATTCTCTTAAATTCAGTATCGGAATTCTCTGAAATTCAAACTTTGAATTCTCTGAAATTCGGATTTCGAATTCTATAAAATTATAACTCCAAATCCCTTATAATTCTGACTCTGAATTCCTCGGAATTCAAACTCCAAATTCCTCATAATTCCAACTATGAATTTCTCAGAATTCGGACTTTGAATCCCATAGAATTGAAACTCTAAATTCATCAGAATTCTGATTTCTAATTCATGGGAATTCAAACTCTAAAATATATAGAATTTAGATTCAAAATTCTTTATAAAATAGAATTCAAATATACATGATTTATAGTCTCTAGATATTTATTTGATTAGACTCTAAACATTTTTTTCCTTAGACTCTGAAATTTATATTTGTTTAAGCAACCTTATTTTTCTTACACTTGTTATAGTTATAAATTGATGTCGTACAATCTTTTTCTAACTAACCAGTGTTTGAGTGAAACGTGTACAGGTACCTCTGAGATTCAATGGAAAATATGGACATTAGAGGAGGGAGCCAAACATTGGAGAAGGGCCTATAAAGAAGAGATCATTTGAACGAGATCAGTACTGAGAATCATCTGTTAATCACTCTAGAGATTACATGTTGTTCAAGTTATTTCTAGAGAGAGACTCTCATGCCTTGTGCGTACTGAACATCTTGTTCATCTTGCTTCGTGTGACTCAAATTCTTATTGTGTACAGTCTAGGGCTTTGAGGATAGAAAAACATAAGTATCAACTACCTTAATGTTAAAGGACTTCCAGGGATAGGAAGACAGTGGTATCGACTACATTAAAGATCAAGGGACTGCGGGGATATCAAGACAGATTCTTATATTTCTATCGAGTTCTTACCCTGGTGTGGGTAAGACATACTTTATTGAAAGTATAAATCATGGGACCTTTATCCAAGGTTATTGGATACCCTACTCTATGGGTTAAAAGATTTCAAACATGTTACTTATTTTGTTTCAAGTTTATTTCCACTGCATTTTGATAAAGGAAGAAAGTATAACTTTCTTATAATTTCTGGTACTTTTGTATACTCTAATAAGTAAGATTCTATATGCTTTAAGTTAGAATATTTTCCTTGTAAAATGTCCTTAAGTTTTATTTTTAGAACCTTATTTTTGAAACCTAGAATGTTTGTAGAACTAAAAGAGGTATTGTAAATTTACCTTGTTTAACATTATTAAACATAGTTTTTCTTTAAGGATAAAAAAATATAGTTTTTAAACTTACAATTCACCCCACCTCTTTTTAATTGAGAATCTATGCAATTATTTCGATCCTACATCTAGAGTTCCACTGGTCACTCAGGTTGAGGTAGGGGACATGGTATCTTAATGCAGGAGTAGAAATATGAGCTAGAAAAATCATATTGTAAGAGTTAGTCTGGAGGCCAAGGTATAGGGGTGGTTCAGATGCACACAATATAGAATAAACATACTAGTCTAGATGCAAGACCTTATACTTTCATAAGTAATATTCTTATGAAATCTACCCTTGCATGAATTTTTCTTTCTATAGGGGAGTCACATTATTTTTTATCTTCTCAATTTTCCAATAACGTTAGTTTTATATATGGAAATAATGGATGGGTTTATAACCATTGATATTTCATTATAAATGTTATTTTAGGGTATCAGTTGATGAAATTTGTGTTCTCTCAGTTTTGGTGGTAACTATTACCATTGGGATCTCTTTTTGATATGAATGGTTGTGTTCGATTTGATTCTAGGTATGGACTGACTAGTTCAGTTTCAGGATCGCATTTATGTTTATTATAGGAGAGTTAATTTTCAATATCTGTGAGGGGTTATTTATTTCCATCTTGGTGAATGGGATCTTCATGATAGTCATGTAGAACCAACTCAATTAATATCAAATTATCTTATAAACCATGTAGAAATCCATATTCCAGATGATGGAGAGTTTTAGTATAATTATATTCCTCTAGAAGTGGACTGCATTTAATTTGTCTTTCATGAAGAGTTATCTTACTTACCCCCCATGTGGGAGACTGATTTCACTAGTTATTTGGTTCTATGAGATGAACCTATTTTTTTACCACCTTATTGGATGGAACCAATGGCTATTTAAGTGTTTAAATTGTAGTTGGAAGATCTATAAGTTAAAGGATTCATACAACCTAGTACATCACCATGGTTTTATCTTATACTTTTTGTCAAGAAGGTTGATGGGACTTTGTGATTATGGGTGTATTATAGAGGCTGAACTGGATGAGGTCCCAGAACCAGTATCCCCTTCCATGAATCAATGTTCTCTTCAATAAACTTATAGTTTCTGAGATATTCTATAAGATTGACTTGAGTTCAGGGTATTATTTTACGAGATTGATAACATATAGAATTCCCTATACTTCTTTTAAAATCATGTATGTCTTGTGAAAGTTTTTGGAAATGTAAGTTGGTCTGAAAATTTCACCTCAATATTTAGAAAATTGATGAATCAGATATTCCATCCATTTCTAGATCAGTTTTTTCTTATTTTCATTGAAAATATCTTAGTGTGCTCTAAATTAAGATACATTCAGGACCAACATATTGAAATCATCATAAGTACTCTAAGATATAATCATCTATATGCCAAGATATTTAAATTTTACATATGTATTGTCAAGTTGATTTTATTAGGTCATGTTATCTCAGAGGCTAGAGTGTGAGTGGGCCTAGAGAAGGTGGTACCTGTGGTTTCTTGGAAACCAATAATGTCTTTGATATTCGAAGTTTTATGCATTTGGCATCCCATAACTAGTTTTTTTCATAGTTATTCTTCCATCTAGTATCAATGATTTTCAGGCTCACCGGGAAAGGGGTGAAGTTCATTTGGTTAAATTCTTAAGAGGTGGATTTCCAAAATTTTAAGAGCATGTTGACTTTATCCTTGATCCTCAGCTTACCTAATTCGGGTAAGGCGTATACCATATACTATGAAACACCAGAAGTCGGGAATACTTTTGTTTTGATTTCATAAGATCAATTGGTTGATTATGTGTCAAAACATTTGAAGCTCCAATAGTGAAATTGTCCTACTCTTAATCTAGAGTTAGATGCAGTGGTACATTCTCTAAGATGTTGGTTGTATTATCTGTAGGGTAAGATTTTCATAGTGAAAATGAATCACAATAGCCTAAATTATATATATTCATAGTATCACTTGAACATTGTATAGTATAGGTGGGTTGAGTACCTAAATTATTTTGACATAGAGTTTTTATAAGCTTTGATAAGGGGAAAAAATTGATTCCTTAAGTATAAAGATGTAAAATATTGATGTACAGGAATCTTATGATGAGTAGCGGATGATGGACCTCTTTGTCAATATGCATATAGAGGTTTAGGGTTCTAAAGGGAGATTAAATCTACCATTGACATATTTTTCCAATTTTTTTAGATAGTATCACTAAAGATATGTCATCCAATCTTTAGTTTTTACCCATAATGGATTGAATAAATGGTGGGTATCCACCATCAGGTTGGTCTCTATGCATCAATGAGGTTCTTCATGTCCATGGTCATATCTAGATTCCTTGTGTTTTTTTGAGGAGCTAGTAAAAGAATATCATGATTCTAAATAGGAGGTAAATTCTGACTTGATTAATATATATAAAGATCTTCACAGGTAATACTTTTTTTCAATGATGAAAAAAAAGATGGTGGGATTTATGGCAGAATGCTTTACTTATTAGCATATTGAGGTCAAGCATGAAGATTTGGTGGGTTAATATAGCCATTTATAATTCTAGAATGGATGTGGGAAGATATCACCATATCATTCAGGATAGGATTACCCAGGACACATCAAAAGATGATACAATATGGTTGATCATGGATTGACTGATGAAGGTAGATCACTTCTTTCTTATCAAGGAGACCTTCACCATCGATGATTTGGGTAATCTATATGATTGCGATATATTTATATTACATGGTGTTATGAGGAGTATCATTTATAAATGAGCTTATAATTTTACAATATGGTTCTAATGGGTCATCTAGATGGTGTATGGATCATAGGTTCTTCTGATTATAGTCTACCATCCGCAGACTGATATCTAATTAAAGCAGATGATTTAGATTATATAGGATGCGTTACAAGACTATTATTTGGACTTCTATGTGTTTTTAGAGTGTCATGTGTAACTTTTAGAGTTAACTTATAATAATATATTATTTTAATAAATATAAATGGCTCCTTTTGAGGTTTTATATGGGCTTTAATTTCATTCATCTTTGTGTTATTTAGAGGTGGGTTAGTCAGTTCTTGTGGGACCTTATCTCGTGTATGAGATATATAGGTAGGTTCAATTGATCATAAAGATCTTGGTGACCACATTGATCAAGAATAAATCCTAGTCTAACCTTTAATGATGTCCATTGGTTGTTGAGGTTCAGCACTAGGTTTTTGTTTGGGTTTCCCCAAGGCTGGAGAAATATCATATCCAGAAGATGCAAAAGTTAGAACCCTGGTATGTTGGGTAATTTGAGATAATAGAGAGAATAAATCAAGTGGAATACCAATAGAATATTTTATATCACTAAATTTTTATGAACAATGGGCCTCATATGTCAAAAATTGAAATATATAAACTTGATCCTTCCACGTAATAGATTTTGATGATGTTGAGTTTGAGGGTGATGTGTCTTTTGAGAAGCATCAGATTCATAACATGGATCATATTTAGTTGAATCCTTGTGGGAAGAATGTTACTCTAGTGTGATTGGAGTAGAAGAACTGGTGTGTTTAGTAGCTTACATAAGAGAAGGATTCTAATAGGCAGGCACAGCAGCACAAGTTTTTCACTGATACCTCTTATTGATTCTTAAGAGCATAACTCAGGGATGAGCCGTAAAATAGTGGGGAGGTTCTAATATCTTGTATTTTCCCCAATAACATTACACTTTATGTTATTATTTGAACTGAATTATGTTTTTAAAAAATCCAGGTTCTTGGATAAAATTTAAGTCTCACAGGTGTATAGGGTCTTAGATGATTCCAGCAACGAAAGGCTAGAGTTGGCTTGAAACATTGGAGATTCGATTATTGCTAGTGCAGACCACCGATAAGATGATGGATTATCCAATAGCATGGTAATGATATAAGAGTCCCATTATATATTTGGTGTATCTTAGGAAGAGTGTGACTCCTATAAGAGACTAATCATCTAACCATGAGAGGCCCATCAGCCAATTAGTGGGACCTTCAGCTGTTTAAGCACACAGGTGAACACCACCAGCTAGTAAGTGGTTATCCTAGAAAACTATAGGGTTTCAGATAATCCAATTTAACCATAGTAAAAATCATATTACATCCACCCAAAACACCTAATTATTAACAAAAAAACACTAATATATCAATAACATTGGATTTATAAATTTAAACGGTTCTCTGGGGATTACACAACTTCTCCAACACTTTTCCATAATCACATCAGTCATTCTTCGATCCAGATTAATTGAATGAGTGAGTATCACTCATTTTTTGGGATTTTTCTCTTTATTCTTCTTGTATACTATTTTAAAGCCTATAAGGAGAGTTTAAATCAATTTACATAGGGTATTTTAGTGTTTTACATTGATTTAAATGCTTGATCTTGTGTTTTATTCTTCATTGTTTGAGAAATGTGATCTGAAACATCTTCCTAATGTTTGAATTAGATTTTTTGTATATGAAACATGTTTGATCATGCAGGATCCCATGAACATAACCTATAATAATTGGTAACCCACTTAATTTTTTTAATCCATATTCTTAGACATCTCATAGATCTCGTAGGGTCTGTTGGCATTGAGATCGGTATTTTTGACCACCTTAGAGGTGTCGCTACCCTTGATGATAAAATGTAACATGGAATATATAAACATAAATCCATATGTTGAATTTAAAATTGTTTAAAAAATGTATTAATGTGTTAATTGTGTGGAAATTTGAATTCGGATTATCGGATTGATGAATAATCACTTAGCAACTATATTATTAATCTGTATGAAAATGGAATTGGCTTAATTGAATGACTGCATAATGGCATACCTAGCATGTGAAATGGTAATTGGGAATAAATAAAATATAAATTGGAATTTTTATAATTTTTGATAATTTAGTAACATGGAATAATGTAATTGGATTATCTTGCATTACACACAACACTTTGTTTAGAAGAAATATGACATGATATTCAAATAGTATTATTCAATATGATAGTTATCACATAACGATTGGAATTGAGTGTATTAGAAAGATTTAATAAATTATGAAAATATATGGTTTAAAAATTTATATAAAATTAATTATTTGGGGAATAATTATTCATAAATTAAAATAAAAAACATTTTAGAAAAAAGGAAAACTTTTTCTAAAAATATATTATTATGTGCACAAACATTTTGTATCTCAATAAATTGAAAAAATCACTTTTGGTGAATAATTTTAATGAAATTTAGATATTATATATTCAATAAAATGTTTCAAAATTAATATTATTTGTTTTATATGTATGATATAAGAATAAATGCAATTTTATACACAAAACTATATTTTTTTTAAATATATTTTATCATATTTTGCAAACTTCTTTTTTAAAATCAATATCTAAAAATATTTTAATGTATAATTGAAAAAATGAAAATATATTTTTAAATAATCATGTAAAAATTATCTTAGGGTTAATTTTTGATAATTTTCTGAAAAGATAAATTTTTCCCTGAATAGTGAAGAAAACTAATTTTAATTGAAAATTTTGTTTTTATTTAAAACGTTTGAAAACGTAAAAAAATTTTAAAAGTTGTTTTAAAAGTAAAATTAGTAAAATTATATATATATTAATAAAATTTATTTCATTAGAATCAATTTCATATTAATTTGTTTTATAAAAACTTTTCAATCTTTTGAAGCTTTTTTATTTTTAAAACCACTTTTTTGTCATGTCTATGGGATTATTTATAAATTAAAATTTTAAAATTATATGAGTGGAATTTGGAAAATTGAATTATATATTTTTAAGAATAAAATTTTATATCATATAATAAGGTCAATTTTTTTACCTTAATGGATATTAAAAATAATAAAAATTAATTAACGCGGTTAAGGTAAAAATAGTTTTACTATAGGGTTAAACTAAAAGATAAGGGGTAAATGTGCTCGGATCTTCTAAAAACCCATATTATGTCCATATATCGACACTATAACCTATAAGGTTTGATAATTTTCTATTTTCTAGCTTCTTGGAGTGTAAAAAACATGGGTACACATTTCCCTTTTAAAAAATTACAAGTTTTTCACTCACATCACTTATAAAAGGCCACTCACTCTCCTATCCTATTAATACTTCCAAACCCCATTAGTTCATCAAATACCAATATAAATCACATAATTAATTATCTCTTAACATCTTATATTACTTTCGTTGTTTATAAATCCAAACATGGAATGATTTTTTTGATAACCAAAAGAAGTTGTCTGAAGAAGAGGTAATATCCCTCAACAAGTGTTTACTTTTTTTTCTTCCTCCACCTCATTAAATTATTATTAAAACGTTATGATAAAATAACCTTAGTATATTAAATATAAATATATTCTTATTTATGTTATTTTTATAACCTATATCAATCTATTCTTCCACCAAATGGGATAAGAAGTCAACTTTCATGTGTATGGCAGACTAAAAGATTTATAAACTAACATTATTTTTTTCCATCAAAATATCTCACAGTTGGATATAATGATGAATTAATTTTTTTGTATAATAATTATGATATTATTATTTTAGAATCTTTATATCATATATTTCTTCTCACTTTCCATTTAATGGTAATACGATAATGTTATTCTTGTGTATAGCGGACTATCACCTCGTGAAGCAATGTGATTTGTTCTTCACATACACTTTACATGGAAATTAATAAGGTAATTTTTAATGAAAAATATATTATATATTCAATTAATATTATAAGTTAGTTTTGATATATTATTTACCATTATTTAGTTCAATCTGTTTATAAAATATAAAATATCATTCATGAATATATACTGTCTACCATCTCCATGAACAGTGTATTTAAATTTTTATCTCTATGTTTTATAGATTACTCTAAATAAAATTATATATATATGATATTTATATGATATTTATATGATATTTATATCATTTTAAAATTCTTTATATTATTTAATCGTGTTCAAATTAAGAGGAATAAAAATATAAAATCAAAACTTACATGAAAAACAAAGTGGTTGTTACCAAAAACGTGATTTTAATAAGGAACTATTAATAAATGGGTAATAAAAGGTCATAAGTAAATAATATATATAAATATATACATAATTATGTTTTTTTAACATATTTATAATGTAATTATATTTATTAAACAATATGTTCGAATGACTATGATGGAATCAGAGACTTAAGGTAATGAATTTCCATCTTTATTTTATTTTATGTGATACATAAGGCATATTCACCACATGTTTATTTTAGGTGGTGTTTATAAATACCATGACAATATTTTATGATTCTTATACTTAAAATTATGGGGATTGAAATATCTATTTGAGTATATTTATTTTAGGGGGTTTACAGTTCAAATTTTACCAAAGTGGTTTGAGATTTTTGTCTAAAATACTTTGTTTGGGAAATAAGTTATATTATGCAACTATCTTCTTCTATAAGGTGTATATACTTCTCCTCAGACATGTTATATCATGAATATACTTATTATAATTATATTAAAATTTTCATTTGATATTATTATTCTATGGGGCCTATGATTCAAAAGAAATCAAAGTAGTGAAGGTTTGATGATAAAATCTCATTATTTATTTGGATTGTTTATTATTATTCTTTATTGGATGAAATATTATGATTTGTTTATAAATAATATCATTAATTTTATTATAAAATGGTTATTTCATGAGAATATATTTTTAACTCTTAATTTTATTCTCTTTACGTACTAAATATTTCAAAATTATATTTTTAAGAAAAATCAAAATTATTTCTCTCCTTGATCAAAAATCCTTTATCTTCCATATCCATATTTTCTAAAAATATTTTAATATTTTTTCAAATTCTCTAATTTATTTAATAAATAACTGTTAACCCTTTTTTAATTTTAAAAAACATTTTAAAATAAATTTTTATTTCATTTTAAAAGAAAAACATGTTTGGATTTTACTAAAAATGTGAAAGGAATCATTGTTTTAACGTATACAGAGTTCCACGACTTCATGAAAACTCACTATAATAAAGATTACTTTATAATTTATAAAGTTTATTTTTAAATAAAATTATTTTTAAAATATTTATGCTTTAAAAAGGTGTTTTTTAAATAATAAAGTATATTTTACTCAAAATATGTTTTAAATTATTCCTAAATATTTCATTATATGTTTTTCAATGTAATTTTAAAATAAAAGGACCTAAAAATTTTTTTATGAAATTTTAATTTTAAAAAAGTTATTTTAAAATAAATTTTATTTTCCTCAAAAAATGTTCTAAGTGATCTCTCCAAATAATTCTCCATTTAAGAAGACATCCTTTGATGTTACTTATGATTTACTGGTGATATGAACCAAGGATATCATTCTTATTCTTTCTCTATATGCTTTATGTTTATGATGAAAATATTTATAGTAAACCTATTTCACTTCCCTAGGTTATTCCATGATAAAATTCTTATGAAAACTATTTCTTTTTCAATGGGTTATACTATGAAAAAATGATTAAGTGATTGGGAAACTTGTGTCTTTTCCATAGGTTATGCTATGTAGAAATTTTTGTCAAGTCCATCTAATTTTATGGGTTCTGATAAGATGAATGTTTTATGATATTGTAAAACAAATTTGTATGTTTTTTTTCTGGTGGTGGTTATGTTATAACCAAAGATGGTGTTTAAATTATAACCAAGTATTTTGTCTACTTTATAAATGAGATAAGTGGGACCTATCTCTCCCTCAAATTCATTGGGTAAATATTGATGTCTCAGAAGATAAATAGAAGTTAAATGGGAAGTAAACCCAATTCGGTAATGGATTTTTTCCACTATGATAGTATTTTAAGTGAACCTTAACTATAATGATGGTTTGGGGTGTGAACTCATTCCACTATGATAGTTTTTAAAATGATCATTGACTACTAAGGAAATTATTTTTCCATAATTATATGTATGAAACAAATCAATGTCCTATTGCAATGTTTTGTTATCATAGATCATGTTCATTAATTCTTTAGTTATTTATGTCTTATAAACTACCAAGATTTATGGAACTTCTCATTTTAACAATAAATGATATGAATGGTATGGTTTCCAAATTTTATCCTCTTGTTCTCATACCCTTATTCTCATGTCATAGTTATATCTCACTTGTTTACCATTATTGAGCATCTATGACCACCCTTTATTATGTTTCCTTTTCCCGAGTTTTGAAGAAAGTTTTTAGCAGTGTATGTCTATGAAGAGTAATAAATTCGATATATTTAGGGGAAACATTGAATATAATTCATGAAATAAGAAGATAGTGTATCTAGTATCCAATGATAATCAATATATATGATCCATAGGTGTGTAATTTTTAAATGTGTTGAATATTAATCTAAGAAGATATAATATTTATATATGAGAAAGTTTGGGTATCTTCGGTTGGTATCAGAGAAATGGTTTAGTTAACCTTTGGAAACTAGGATAAGAAAACATTGTTGATATCTATAGGGATATTTCTATTTATATGTCTAGGGATATTTATAAGGATAAGTCAATTAATTATTCAAGTTATAGGAAAATTTCATGGAACTTTGGTAAAGATTAGTGTGAGTGTTTCCATGAAATTAAATAAATATCAAGATAAAAAAGTGGATTTGGAAATTTCATAGTGGAACTTAGGAGTAATAACTTCAAAAAAGGATGCATTGATTTAGACTCATTCATCACCTGCTGCATGACAACAAGCCTTGATGCACACCTTGTTTGACATTACTAAGGGCTATTCTTTGGTAATTCACCACATATTTATGAACCATCATGAAGGATTTTATTAATGAGCTAGGTTAAACCTAAGATTTAATATATTGAAAATAAGGTGTTATGATTTAGACATACTATAAATAATTTTTCATTATTATGTGGTTTCCCATTATGATTATTATTTCTCAAATGATGTTTTTATAGTCAATGGTTGTAACCATAAGAAATAATTTTAATACTTAATCTAATGGAAAATATGGTGAGTATAAGTAATAAAATTGAAAAAAGAATAGAGAGAAAGATATTTTGATTATGATAATTTCATTATCATGATATATTATTAACAACTTGCACATAAACCTACTCTAATACTCAGTAAATAAGAAAATTATAGAGTTTGCTGAGATCTTGGTTGGTGGGGACCATAGTGAAAAGAATACTCAATTTTCTCTATGTTAATAGTGTGGGAAGAAGCTCTCCATTAAATGTATCAAGGTAAAAGGATGATGTATTTAGTGTGGAAAATAATGGCACAAAGCAAGTAATTATTGATCAAAAAATGAAAGGTTTAGTTAATGAAAGGGATTAAAATATTGGTCTCATTAATTTATCATAATTAGTTGAATGTTATAAATATGGAAAGTATGGACATTATAAAAAACCATGTCCTAGGGGGAAATCTCATGAAGAGAATCAAAAAGCTGGTATGATTAATGTTTATACTATAGATAATAAATAGAACATGAATGATATATGATAGGTATGGGATTTTCAAATAGTATTGTTTATGTTAGACATGATAATAATGATTAAAATGAGGTTCTTTAATGTTAATAATGGATTCAAATTTCATAAAGTAAGAAAGTGGTATTAAGGAAAAAAATGATGAAGCCTGGTTAATGGTTTAGAAAATGTGGAATGATTAAAGTGTTTGTGTGTGGGAATTTACGAATTATGTTATATTAATCATAAAATATATAAGGATTTTTCTGTAAGAATTTTTCATTAAGTATTTATAAAGAATATGTTCAATCATACTGATGAACAAGAAAAGTTATTTAATGGAAGGGTGATATTTTATGGAAAACATGTGATTAAGGGATGATAACCATTAATATATTCTTGATGTTGCAAAAAAGTGGTGTTTAGTTCTAATAAAGATATTATTGATATGGATAAAGTGAATTGGATATTTTTGATGACCCTAAAACTGCTTAAGGATATGTTGAAAAAGTGTTTTAAGTTATCATTTATGGAGTTTACATTTTTTCTTTATTGAAGAAATATATTCAATAATCAGTTGTTTAATTTAATGAATTAGGAAGCATGCATGTTTTTATTGAGTTTTTGTGGTAATTATGGATAATACCATGCTTCAGGAAAATATTTTACTAAGTTATTCACATATTTTTTATGTGAAAATTAAGAGATACTTAATGATATTTTTTAGATTAATGATTAGTTGATTTGCGGAATTTAGTGACCATATTACTAATTTTTTGGATTTCAATTTTGGACAGACTTGGGGGAGCATTAAGGTTAACTATTCATGGAATTTATTAAGTTTAAATTTGGATAGAGTTTAATAGATTTATGTATTACTTCTCTATATGAATGTTTAGTCATATTTGATAACCTGTGATAACAATTTTACTATAATGATAAGTAGAGATATAAGGAATAACTTATAATTTTATTATGGATCTCGTAATATATCATTGTTCTAGGTATAAAAAAACATTTCCATTTCTTTCAGTAAGAGATGAAATATAAATTGATTGAAGCATAACCAAAAGATGAAATTATTCATACTATATAAAGGAAAGTTAAGACCTATGTATATTGCACCCTTGAATATTCTTGATCGTATCAGGATGGAATCCTATCATTTGGAACTTCCCCAAAACCTCCCTCAATTCCAATATGTGTTTCATGTATCCCTCCTGAGTAAGTACAAACCTGATCCTTTACATCTACTAAACTAATAGTTCATATCAATATATCCATATCTTTTGTATAAGGAACAACAATTTGAGATTCTGGATTATATTGAGAAAGTTATATGAAACAAGACCACTCACCTAGTAAAATTTATTTGGTGAAACTAAGAAATTGAGGAAGCTATGAGGGAACCTGAGGATGTAATGAGGTATAAGTATCATCAGTTTTCGGTACCAAAGTGACGAATCTCGAGGGAGAAATTCATCTTAAGGGGGTAGAATATAAAACCTCGACATATTGTGAAATATTTTTTCAAATAATTTTAATCTTTTCAATATTTTTCATTACATTCAATACGGATTTTATCTTTTGTTATATATAATACGGTGTTTAGATGAAACGTGACATAATATTAAAATATTACAATTTAATATGATAGTTATCACACAGTCATTGAATGAAGGGTATGAATAAGATTAACTAAATTATAGAAATATAAAGTTTACACATGTATATAAAATTAATTCATTTCTGACAAATTAATTATGAATTAAAAGAAACCATTTCCAAAAAAAGGAAATATTTTACAAAAAAAACAATTTTTATGCCCACAAATATGTTTTATCTTAATAAATTAAATAAACAACTATTTTTGAATTATTTGAATTAAATTTTTAAATATATATTAAATAAAATGTTTTAACATTCAACTTATTCTTTTCTAGGCATTATATAAGGATAAATCCAATGTTATGGTTAAAAACTATATTTAAACAAAAACAATTTTATCTCATTTTGCACACTTGTTTTTTTTAATTAATTTTTGATATTTTTAAAAACATTTTTTAAAAAAAATAATTTTTGAAATCATAATGTAAAAATTATCATAGGTTAAAGTTTTGAGAATTTTCTAAAAATATAAATTTTTTAGTGAATAATGAAAAATACTCGGTCTTTTTAATAATTATCTTTTTATATGCAGCATTTAAAAACATAAAATATGAATAAATATGGTTTTAAAAGTTACATTAGTTAAATTATATATATATTAATCCAATTTAGGTCATTTAAATATATTTCATATTTATTTTTAATATAAAAACGTTTTTAATCATTGAAAACACATTTTTCATCGCAACTACGATATTAATTTTAAATTAAAATTTTCCTATTATGTGAATTTAATTTGAAAAAATTGATTCCAAATTTATTATATGAATTATTTATATTATTTAATAGTGTTAAATTAATTTTTAACCCTAATTACAAGTAGAAATATTAAAAATTAATTTTAACAGGTAAGGTGAAAATAGGTTTACTGAAGCTTTAAACTAAAACATTAAGGGGTAAAATGACCTAGAAACATGAACAAACCCCAATTTATAGCCCTATTTATACCTTATTACATATATATTTCTATAATAAACCATTTTTTATCCTTTGGGACTGATAAAAACATGGTAACACATTTTCCTTTTCAAAAATTACAAGTGTGGCCCTAACCTCGCTTATAAAAAGACACTCCCTCCCCTCTCCTATTAAAAGTTATGAAACTCATTGGTTCAGCAAAGACCAAAAAACTCACTTTATTAATTCCCTCATATCATAAAATATGTATTATATTTCGTAATAAATCCAACCTATTAATTATATTGGTGCAAAATAAAATAATTTTTTTGAAAAATATGTAACATCCCTAACTGAGCGTTTTATTTTATTTATTCTACCACATCCTTAAATTATTTTTAATACATAATTATATAATAACATAAGTATCACACATATATGTATATTTTATTATATTATGGTTATAACTAATATCCATCTACTCTTCCATCAGATGCTATATAAAACCATCTTTTTGGTGTGTGGTGGACTTCCGCCTCGTGAACTTATGTTATTCGTTTGCCATCTCTACCACTCATGGATAGATATAATGATGGATTTAGTATTTATATATTATTTTTATGATATTATTATTCTAATTAAATCATTATATCACATATACCTTCTTAATTTAAATTCCTTGGGAATATGATAATGTCGTTCATGTGTACGGTGGACTATCGTTTTACGTACTGATGTTATACGTTTTTCACATACGCTTTACATAGAATGTAACAAAAAAGGGTTTAAATAAAAAATTTAAATATATATGATATAAAAATTGTTATTTAATGTAAATATATTATTATATTTCCATTATTTTAATCTTTTTAAAAAATGAAAATAAAACTCATGAAAACATACAGTATAATGTCTCCATTAACGATGTATTTCATTTTCTATCTCTAACTTTTATGGATTTCTGTAAATACATATATACTGAATATAAATAATATTTATATCAAGGATAAAACTATGGGTATTATTAAACCATGATCAAAATAAAATTATAGAAAATAATAAATAAAAACCTATATGAAACACAAAGAGGTTATTACCTGAAATGTGATTTTAACAAGGAATAGTTAATAAACTGGTAATAAAAGTTAATTTTTAAATAATATATACAATTATATATATATATATAATTATATTTCTATAATATATTTATAATAACTTTATATTAATCATATAGGGGGTTCTCACAATTACAAAAGAAGTAGTGACTTTAGGTAAGGGATTTTGTTCTCGCTTTTATTTTCTGTAAGGAAGAAGCCATATTCCCCATATATTTCCCTTATATAGAGTATATAATGGCCATGAATTTATTTTATTATTAATACCCTTAAAATTATTTGTATTTAAATATCCATCTGAGTATCTATCTTTCAGGTGGTTTACAGTTCAAAAGTTACCAAAGAGGTATGATATTTTTGCCTCAAATTGTCTTCTTTGGGACATAAGTTATGTTATTCACCCATATTATTGTATGAGTAGTATATAATACCCCTTTTATTCTATTTCATTAATATACTTTTTTTAATAATGTTAAAATTTCCATTTGATGTATTCTTTAATGGGGCATATGATTCAAAAGTAACCAAAGTGGTAAAGGTTTGATGTTACAGTCTCATTATTTATCAAGATTGTTTATGATTATGCTTTCGATGGTGAAATTTTATGATATATTTCTTGAGAACTTAATTAATTTTCTTATCCTATGGTTATTATATTAGAATACATTTGTTCCCTTCACTTACCCCCCTTTTTGTACTAAATATTTTAAAATCATTTTTTTAATTAAAAACAGACATATTTCTATCTTCAGTCAAAAATCCTTTTTATTTCACATCCATTTTTCCTAAAAAAATTAAAAAATGATTTAACATTCATAAAAGGATGTAAAAAATTACATTTTTTGAATTTTTTTAAAAGTATTCTTCATGTTGTTTTCCTAAAATGCATGTTTATATTTTATTAAAAATGTAAAACAAACATTTATTTTAATGTGTATGTAATTTACCACTCTCATTACCACACAATGTTTTAAATATTACTTTACAAGTTTAAAAAAATCAAAATATAACAATTTTTTAAATGTTTTATGTTTTGAAAAAATGTTTTTTCATAGTGAAATGGATATTTTTCTCAATAAATGTTTCAAAAGATTTTGAAAGATTCATTTTTAAAAATTTCAAAGTTATTTTAATTGAATATGATTTATGAAATATTAGATAAATTTATTGTTTTAAAAAAGTAAATTTAAAAGAGATATTATATTCCTCATGAAATTTTTTAAGTGATCTTTCAAAATCATTTTCCATCTAATATGATATCCTTTGATGTTACTTATGATTTACTAGGGAAATCATACAAGTATTCCATTCTTATTATTTCCCGAGGTGATTTATATTTGTGATGAAAATATTTTTATGAAACCCATTTCACTTAAATGTGTTCTACCATGATAATTATTTTATGAAACTCGATGCTTTTTCGATGGTTCATTCTATGATGAAATGATGATGTGATTATGAAACCTGTTTCTTTTCCATAGGTTATGTTGTAGTGAATTTTTTATGAGCCCCATTTTATTCCAAGGGTTGTGATATGATAAATATTTTAAGATCTTTTATCACACATGTTTTTGATTTTCATTATGTTATGGTTGCAATATTATAACCAAGGATAGTAGTAAAATTATAACAAAGGATGTTGGTTAAGTTATAAACATGGGGGTGGTTACAACATAACCAAGATGGTTATGACCTATATCTCCCTCCAATGCATTGGATAAATATTAATATCTCATGAGATAAGTGGGATATTAATGGGGAGTGAAACCATATCAATAAAGTAAATTTTCCACTATGATAGTTTTGGGAGTGAACCTTGACTACTACAATGGTTTTTTGAGTAAACTCATTCTGCTATGATAGTCTTGAAAATGATCTCTGATAACTAAGGAAATGATTTTATTTGATTTTGTGTATTCCATGAATCCATGTATTATGCCAAAATTATGTTCTTTTGGATCATGTTCTTTGATTACTTTATGAATCATGCCTTATAAACAAAAAATATTTATGTCGTGTCTTATATTTATGATCTATGATGTGAAAGGTGTAGTTTTTGAATGTTATTATCATGTTATAATACCCTTATTCTCATATTATGTTGATATCTCCCTTTTTTAACCATACTATGAATATCATATCATCTTTTATTATGTTTTCTTTCCCCAGGTTATGAAGAAAAGTTTCAAAAATGGTATGTCTATGAAGTTTACTAAATGAGAATATATTTTTGGGGGACATTGAATAATTTCGTGTAATAAGAAAAAAGTGTATCTAGTATTTAAAAAAAACTTAACCTATATGGTCCACATGTGTGTACTTTTTCAACATATTTAATTTTAATCTAAAAAATATAATATTATATATTAGAACTTTGGGTCACTATAATTCACATAAAGTCTTGTATGCATAGAAACCTAATGCATGAGGGTGAGATGTTAGGTTACGTGATGCCTGAGGGAAAGATACAATGTATCTTGATACATGATTAGGGTTATTCATCCTTGGTAAGATAATCCACCTATAGTAAGGGTGATTCATCTTATATAGTATAATCTAATAATGAGAAGAGATATTGTACATCATGCCGAAGAAGGTTTGTTTAGCCCTGGGTGTTAAGCTAGATATAATGGTTCAACATGTTTATTTTGATATTATTAATTAATTTATGAATTAATCCCCTTATTTCTCATATTATTTCATGCATTATTTATTCCAATTTAATATTTTTAGACAGAGTGGGTGTCATACAATATAGTTTTATTTGCACCATATTCAGCCACTATTTGGTGGTTAGTTATACTTCATGAATGAAGGATTGTACAAAGAAACATTCCATGTTCTTGATTGGTTACTTTTTTCATGGGATTAGATCTTGGATATTGAATCAGGCATGGGGTTTGAGATTGGTTTTTTTCAGTCTTTATTTTTTAGTTTATCTTTAAATTGATTTCCTTTATGAATTTCATCATGACATATAGTTTGGCAAACATTATGGCAGGAAAGGTTTTTTTTGTTATGAGAGGAACCCTCGTCCAATGGCCCGAAGTCCTTCATTTTTTATTTATTTTGATAATCCTCCTTTTAAGGGGTGAGGTGGAACCCTTAAAAGTCCTGTAAGTGTAAGTATTACATATCATGTAGGCCTTAGAATAATTCATTACCCGTAGGCTTCAAACATTACATACAAACCAGACAAACTACTTGGAACTACTCCTCCCCAGCATCTTCATCGTGAAATCAGCTCTCCACCATTTCATGGCTGTCCGGATAGGCTTTCCCATGTTCCTTAGACCATAGTTATTAGTCAGAAGCCAATAGAATATAGAGATACAAGATTTAGGTCATGTCTCCACCCATCCCAGTCCCATGACAAAGAACCAGGATTGGGACATTATTCAATGTTTTTGGATAAATGTTTTTGATAATAATGATTTATTCATTAAAATATTCCATTAATGGTTGGAAGAATATTTAATCCTTATATTATTTAAAATGACTTGGATAATCACTTTTATCGAAAAGAAAACATATTTATCCATGTTTACTTTTAAAAATGTGTTATATAATAAAATGAATCATAAACCACGTGTAGAGGAATTATCATTACCTGTTGTTCATAAATACACTTTTTTAATAAAAAACATCTCTTATCATAAAATATAAATAATATAAGAATACAAATTCTCCATTCAGATCCATATAAGAATGAAATGTTCTTTTATATTCCAAACATTCATAATAGAATTATTTTCTACTATTATTCAATGAAAAAGATAATCTTCATCAATTTTTACCTTGATTTTTAACTCACGTATATTAACAATATTTGTAAAATATATATTTAGTAATATATTCCCTTAAAAAATAAACGAATTGGACATATTAAATTAATACTTAATTCTTGATTTCTATGTATTTTTTAAACTCATTCAGGTATTATAAATGTTACTATACAATGGAAATACCATCAATATTTCATAACACCTCCTTTGGTATCAAATACCTAGGACGATAATTGGACCATCCAGTATTTTCCTATTGGATTAAAATTTTACCATTTTATACTATCATCATTTAACTAGATCTTAGAAATCCCATATCATACTAAATTATCATCAGCTCTTTGAATAAATAGGGTAGAAATTTCTTAAACTCATTCATATTATTGAAACAATTCAAAAAATAATAGTTAAATGAATCATATAGATAGAACATGTCTTAAAGATGACCTTTATTTTATCTAAGTCATTGATGTACCATATAATATTAAGTATATGAGAACAAATGAAATTTATATCAATCATATTGTATTTAAACAATTACTTTAACCCTTAGATGAATCCTCATATATTTTCCATAACCATTATGATCCACTTATTTTAAAACATAAAATTTTTTCTACTCATGAAGGTATTGTTTTAACACATATAATTATCCTTATTTATCATGAATGATTCTTAATTTTTTATTCGAATCCAAAAATATTGATTCCACTAATCTTTTATTTCTCAAATATTGATAATAAATTCATGTTTTGCACTGATTATGTTTTCTAATCCACAACATAAACATTTATGATATCAGTATCATATATTATATTCATTTAGTAAATAAATTAAATATTCTTCCATTAAAATTATGAACCCTTTTAGTTTTACAATATATCCACTAATGGTCCAAGAACTATATTTCATTATAGCTCATCCTAGCTAATAATATGACATAATTCCTAATTATTTTTGGTATAAAAAAATTCCAATCATATTATTTATGACACTTAAAGAATTATGAAGATAAATCTTTTTCTTATTCTATCATAATGATTCGATCAGGTATATTTATATGGTATCCTAATCGTTATGGATTTACAACTAAGTATAACCCATATATGACTTCAGATGTAGGCACATAATGGTTGGGGTAACCTATAATCTTCTTTCCTTACACAAGATAATTCATTGGCACCTAATGGTGAGGGTTACTCATACTAAATGATCAAGGTATTGAAATTTTTTATTTGGAAGGAGTCTAAAACAGTTTTTATTAAAGAATTTGAATTATCTCACTATCATATCTAATTTATTCACATTACATTTACGTATAATTCTAATGATTTAATTTTAAATATTATTCCTTCCACCAAATTAGTGTATTTAAACTATATTTATGTACAACTCTTTACTCAAACCACATCTTGTGTTACTAACCCAAGTTAATATCCAACTATATTTTCATATTTTCAAATCCATCTCAAGAATATGGTAAATGGAACCCTTTTATGTAAAGGATTGAAATCATTTGAAACTAATAATCACTACAAGATAAAGAATGGAGGGAAAGGTATCAAACCCTAATTTTTTTATAGAGTATAAGATCTCAAATAATTGATAAGTCTATCATAAAGTCACTATATCCATGGTTCTTTACATAAGTGAGACTTTAATTTAAACAAAATTACAATACATAATATGTATAAACTATAATTTACTCCTTAATACAATCTCATAACCTAGAAACATATAAAGTCATCGTAAAATAAAACTAATTAAATTATCATACCTAACATGTAAGTCCTTAGATTCATGTATTATAATTCATTACATAAGATTAACACTATAAACTAAATCTTTTATCCCTAAAAAATATACAATTTATACTCATTAATGAATCAGGGAATGTCACTATATAAATGAATATTTCATAAATTTAGAAATTAGGTAAAATTTTGTAAACAATTTATAATAAAAAATTATTATTTACACTTTATAATCTAACCATGAATTATGGACATTCCAAAGTCAAATAAATATAAAAACATTATATTTTATTATAATATGAACACATCATATTATCCTTCTATATGGAATTCAATTACATGACATTTTTTAAAGAAAAACATTTTATGTTCTATGTATATTATTTAAAATTTTTCATATTCACAATATCACAAATATAAATAATTTAAATACTGATCATATGAATTTGTCAAAACTATTTTTGGGAAGGGTTAAATAATTTATCAAATAATAAATTTTAATTTGGTTATTTCTAATTAATAATTATGAACAATTAAAAATTAGATATAAATCCATTTATATTTTATCTTATATTGTCATTTATAAAAATCCTATAAATTATCTTAGAATTTATATATAAACACTATATTAAAATTAAAGTTAAAATTCTTGTTATAAAAATACAAATGTATTTTAATATTAAAAATTGAAATTATAGATATATACTAATTATATGCTTTCTAAATATATAATAATTCATTATAAACATTTTATAACTAATTAATTTTTAGAAAATTTATAAACAAAAAAATATACCTAAAAAATATTATTCCATAATTTAAAAAAATTATCAATTAGGTAAATCAATTTATAATAAGAAAATAACCAAAAATATTTTATGTATCGAATTTGAAAATATAATTTATTTCATAATCTGTAATTTAGTTTAGTCTTTAAATATGACTGTATAATTTTTTTTGTAAGGCATGAAACTAATAATCATGGATATTCATTATACTTCACGATATCTTATATCATAATCTACAGTACAGTTGAAAACAAATGTTTTGTCTTACCACAATATTTATGGTGACCAGTAATTATTAGATCACATGAAGAGTTATGCATACTAAGGGGGTTAATCTTTGTGTACAATAATTTAAAATCCTTTCACTCTTGTTATTTTTCTAGACATATCTTTTGTGTTATTCACTGATGTGGAAATAAGAAAGACAAATCAATTTTGTTAATTATTTTTGACTCTTTGTGGGTGACTAAATCCATAGTGACATGTCATTATTATCCAATGCACATATTCCTCTTCTTATTATCAAAAAGAAACCCAATAAATGGAATGAACTTGAACTCATAAATTTTTTGGCATGGACCAGTTACATTTTCACACCAACTAAATAAGAAAAACCTTCTGAATAATAGTCATTGATGAGTATATGATACTCCACATATACTCTAGATGAAGACCTTCTTCCTCTTTAGTGAATAACTACCTCCTATGGATGTTCTTAAAGTTTATTCATCTTCAATATAGTAGAGTATCATTTCATATTTTATATTATTCCCAATAATTCATTTTATATATTTCTTATTATTAATTTGTATCAAACTTCGTGTGAATAATATATATATTTAGTTATGGAAACATAACTCACTTTTCAGTGGCACAGATCTCATTTAAAACTCATTTAAGAGAGAGGTAGTGATAATACTTCAATTCCACCTTAATACATGGGAGTTATTCTTTCTCAAAATAATTTGAATTATCATAGGATTCATCATTTAATATTTTCCACTAAATTTAAACATTCATTTTTTATTTTATTTTCATATAGGTAAGTCAATGTGGTATCGCATTCTATATGCATATAATTCTCTCAGTATCCACTTATCCACCCTTATTTAAATCATCCACCTTGATATTAGGTTTAATATACCAAGATTTCCTATAAGGTATGGATATTTTTAATTTTGGTCAAAATGATTTTTTATAGCCTAATGTGAATACCCTTTGTGGTCATGCGTATACTGGGGGTGTATGGCGCTTTGTTCGGATCCAATAACCAAAAAATTTGGAAAAATAAAGAAGGTTGCACGGTTATTAGTAACCATATGAGGCAGGACACATTGTTACTCTAATCTATGTGAGTCCTAGAAGTGGGGTGTTATATTTCTCATGGTTTGAGGAAACCATACAGATGGAGGCTCAGGCCCATGCGGGGAACTTGAAATTTTTATCAAAGCCCAAATGCACGTTTTTCCCATAGATAGTCAAGTTTGGAATTGTGACTATGTAAGTGCCCCCTTATAACAGTGACGAGTGCAGGGTTGGCACACAACTTAACCAACCATGTGGCCCAGTAAATCTAGGGAAAATTATTATTTTCCTTTAAAAATGGTATAACTTAAATATAATTTTTCATTCTCTCTTAGTTGGAATTATCTCATGTGTGGGAGATCCTCTTAAAATCCAAATCATAAGATTTGGTGTGGTTTCTTCATTTGAGGTTAGAATCGAGATTCATTAGTGTCTTTGAATTCACACTGGGGAGTACTCTATTCCTTTATTCTATTATTCATTCTTATTGGTATTAACTTTTATATTTAGGTGAAATATAATGTGCCCTATTTTTATATTCTTTATGCATTATTATTTTTTCTATATATCTATGTCAAATCAGAAGCTGATACTGGATGACCACTCGAATACCCACCTATAGTAGGTGGTATATAATTTTTGAAAGAGTTTTAGTGATTTATTGATCTATTTTTTCATGTTCCTCCCATCGAACCTTTTGGTGTGGTGCCAAAAATGAATTGAATTATTATATTGAATGTATTGACACCTATTAGCAATTCCCACTAGTTACTTCATACTTGTTGGAAGTTGTATCCCTAATCATGGTCACCCATGGGGTGTGCCTTGAGATTTCCCCTTATTATCTCACCCTTGTGGTGTTTGTTTAAGATTTCATAGTTTAAGGAATATAATTTATAAATGAATTGAACTTTATTTATTTATTATTATATGTTTTCATTCCCTTTCATATTGATTCCTTTATTAACTAGTATATATGGAATTATTATATTAGTGGGTAAACTCATTGGATATATTTTAATGATAATTGTTATATGAGTGGGAATACTAATGGAATTCAATTATTTGGAATTGATGAATGGAATGAGATGTGAATTTAAATGGTAGTGGATTCATTAGTTGGTATACCATAGATCTTGATTTTGATTAGATGACATAGACATTTCACCCATGGGTCTTGATTTAGGGTAAATATACCTTGGAATTTTATTCAACTTGAATCTTGATTCTAAATTATGCCAAGGGAATTTATGCCCCTTGGAATCATCTTGTGGGATTCGCATCAGACATGCTCTTTTGACATGACCCTTGGACTCCACCAGTGTCATTATTGATTTTCCAACAAGATGCTCCAAGTAATTGAGTAACATGTATGGCCTTATATTCCTTGTATCCATCTCCATGGGGCCTAAAACTTCTGATTATATTTCTCATCCATGGTAAATGTGACACTTATGATTATATGTCTTAGATGTGGTTGATTTAGTATATGGGTTATACGGTGTGGCCATGGTTGATATGATATATTGTGTATACTGCATAGTCATTGTGTTTATTTCTATTTTCTCTATAGCTAAATTGTGATAGGATATTGAATCTTGTTTTTTAGGGAGCCTTATATGGTTGTATAGGATCACATTTTTGTTCACTTCTTTCCATGGTAACTATACGTAATCATTTTCATACCTGTTATATTATTTACTCTTATTTATCTTGTATTAAACATCCAAGAATTTTTATAGACGCTTTGGGTGGTGACCGACTTGGGTTGTATCTTACACCCTATTTGGCCAGTCATTGGGTACCCTCATAGAATTTATTTATGTAGGTTGGGACTGGGGCATGCACCCCCAGGACGATTCTTGACTTTGTTCCATGATTAAAAGTAGGGGAGAATGGGACAGACCCGAGGCGCATGATTCTATCTAGAGATAGTGATTTTTATGTTTTTGGTATTTTGATACATGTATTTCATTGATTATTTTATGCATATTTTTTATTTCTTTATATAAATGTGACAATATCATCATTTTATATGTGATTACTTTAGTATTATTGTTATATATACTTGTCTTTGTTATTGTCTTCTGCCTAGATGATTTACTACTTCCTATATTTGACTGTTATTGTTATTATGTTTTGTTAGACTCTAAAATTAGGGTATAGTACCACAGAAACAGACTATAATCCCTAGTTTCTATTCAACAACCTTAAAAATTTGGGGATATTTTCTTGAGTTCATGTGTCTAACTTAGCTCAGGGAACCATTCAATGGAATTTGATCTTGAGATGTTACAAAGTGGTATCAGAGATGGTGTTCTTTTTCTGATTTAATTTGCTATTTAGAGACAATAGAAAGGGATAATTAGGAGTTATAATTTTCTAATGATATGTTTCTGGGAGTAACTAATTCATGTATAGGAAAAATCTAAATTTCTTCGAATGGAAATTTTTTTTTTCTAGATATTGTGATATTAAAGGTGATTTGATTCCACTATTAGGTGGTGTACTTGAATTGCGATTCTATTTTTTATTTGACTTAGGGATCTATTTTTTTACAGCCCAATGTGATAAGGGAATACAATCTCATGCATCATTACAGGTACTTTATAGGATTCACATGTCATACATTATTCCATGCCACATAGGGTTCATTGATTGTTTTCATGATGTTGTGATAAGTGTAGTGATAGCTCTGTTTTATGTTGTGATAGTATTTTTTGAAGGGAATTGAGAAAAATGGTTGGAACTAAGAGTTCCTATAATAACCTAAGAAGTGAATTCCTGATTATGATATAGAAGACACCCTAAGAATCTAATTGTGGCACATTGTGTCATAGAAAAAGAGTTGCATGGACTGAAATTTTTTATGGAGTTGATTAGAAGGATGCCATATTTTGATTAAGGAGGATTATAATACCTTATGAATTGGGGGATTTGAACCATTTGGTACAACCATTTATAATGATATTCAAAATGAAAATGAACTGAAATGAATGAAAACTAAAATGGTAAATAGAAAACCTTCCCTAGAGTCAGCATTTCAGTGGACAGTAGGTAGTGTCTCTAGAGTTATTTTTCAACATTCCTTTATACAGTCATAGATTTAGGATCAGGTTGTGTGGTATTACTTGATATTGGAAGGTTTTTGACATGTCCTATTCTTTTAGATATGAACTTTGATATCATTATTTTATGTGGTGTGTGTTTGGAATCGTAGAGACATGCCACCACGACAACCTCCAGTCGTATTCCAAGAGGGTGGTGATGAACATGCTCTAGAGGTAGTGGGACATTTTATATTAGTGGATCCACCTATAGTACCAATTGACACTCCAACAGTTTTTTTAGACACTAGTTTTGAGGCATAGTTTTGTAGGTGTTTTATACATTTCATGAAAACTTTTTCAGGGATCACTGTAACTTTCCTCATCTATGGTTGAGGTGACACATGTGTTCTAGTAGAAATAGAGTCCCCAATTTTCAAGGGATGGTGGTCCATAGGTTACTGATATATGGATTGAGACTAAAATTTATATCTTCAAGCATCTAGACACACCGCTTAAGAGGTTTGTAAAGCATAGAACTTATATTCTTTAAAGAGAAGTAAAGCGTTGGGGGATACTTTGAACCAGGAAGATGAAGTGTGTGATATGGTTTGGGGAGATTTCCAAAATATATTATATGATTAATTTTTTACCAAGACTCTAAGAGCAGAGCGATCAAGTGGGTTTGTGCATCTAGAGTAGGGAATAATGATATTTTTAGATTATTCATCATGCTTTATAAATATTTAGTGTTTTGAACTGATATATCTTACTAATGAGGAAATGAGGATGAGACACTTCAAGGAAGGTCTCTAACATGCTTCTGAATATAAGGATGATGTGTTTAGGTTGAATATTGTTACTCAGATGGTAAATCATGCATTAATTATATACCAGAACCTGAGGGATGTTTTGTGCGTATAGCATAACAAAGTAGTCTCTCAACCAAGTAGTTTAACATCTTTAGGCCTGAAGAGTTATTTTCAGGATTTCTGTGAGATGATTACCCGCCAGGAGATGAGTATTGGTAGATTTTTTTTCTATCATCAGTATGTAAAATAGTTCCATATGAAGAATATGAGCGATTGTGACCTAGTTAAGTGTCGATCTTGCGGTAGGATAGGCCATGTGCAATGTTTCCTTAGGACCTTCCCTTTAGTAGTGAGTGGTAGGAGGTCAACTCTGACACCACTTTTGGGAGAGGTATTCATTGATTTGTGTCAAAAAGGCAGATAGAGAAGTATTTGTTGATCAAGAAGATGTGTTGGGGGTCATGGAAGTAGAAATGAGGCACCATTTTCTCTGATATAGCCGAGTGGCCCTACTCTAGGTAGTTTGGTTTTGTCACAAGTCTAAGGTTTATTCTAGATTTATCTTGTATAACCAACCACTGAGGACGATAGAGGTATGAACTTAGTATCCTATAGTCCTATAAGTGCTCTTTTTTACACAATTGCATTACATACTTTCATATTTTTACTAGTTGTGGTGAGCTTTGGGCTCGGGGTTCATTTTTATGAGGGTATTATAATGCTTGACACTTCATTGGGGATCATAACAAATGATTTACATTAGTGAAAGGATTTCCCCCTTCACGTTATTGGGTGTCACATTATATGGAATCTTTTTCTCCTCAAGATAACAGGGTTTCACATCATACTCGTAATGGACAATATAGTATCGCATCGATCCCATGTTGATTGATATTGATGTAAGGTGAATTTAATATCACCATATTGAATAGTTTATACTCAAAAGGTTGAATGTGATGTTTAAGAGTTCCAATCTGGACCATATCATCATGGAATGGTTGGGTTGATAGTGCTAATTGATATTTTATATCTGGATGATTAGAGAGTGCATCAAAAATATTTACCACTAGTGGTTGATAGATTTAGGGACATTTTTTAAAACTAATTTTTTTATTTTACTTTAAATAGAGAGGTTGAGTTCTCTATAAAACTAGTACCCGGAGATTCACTTGTATCCATTACTCCTTATAATATGGCTACTACGGACTTACAGGAGCTCAAGAGGAAGCTACAAGACTTTGAGGCAAACTGGTTTATATGAACCAATACTACTCTATGGGGTTCATTGGTCCTTTTGTGAAAAAAATTATAATAGTAACTTTAGGCTATGTGTGGATTAATAAAAATTGAACCAATCGATGGTCAAGAATTGGTATCCCTTTCCACGGATAGTTGATCTTTTTTACTAGCTTCGAGGAGCTCGGGTATTCTCAAAAATTGATTTGAGATCCATATATCATCATGTTCATGTTAGACTTATAGACATTCCTTATACATATTTTCTAGGATGTATAGTTTATATGAGTATCTAGTTATTTCGTTCGGTCTCACAAATGCGCCAACATTTTTCATTGTGCGGATGTACTGAGTTTTCTATCCTTATCAGTATTTGTTTGTGGTTGTTTTCATGGATGATATATTGGAATATTCTCACAATCAACACAACCATGCCAAACATATTGATATCAGTTTGGATACACTTATAGAACATCAGTTATATAAAAAGATCACAATGTTCCACTTCTAAGGGATAAAATTCACTTCTTGGGTCATATTATCTCAAAGGCATGAGTATCAGGTGATCCATATAAGGGGATAGTTGTAGTTTCTAGGGATAATACCAAAGTATTATTTGATATACGAATTTCTTTGGGGAAATATAGATATTACTAGTATTTCATAGAGGATATATCATGCTTATCAGTGCCATTGATGGGCAGGATTAATAAGGGTATATTGTTTTTATAGAAAAATACTTGAGAGATAGTGTTTGGGAGTGAAAAGGGAGATTGAATTGAACACCTGTATTTATTCTTCCATAACATGTAAGAAGATACAATGTGTACTCTGACATATCAGGTATCGATCTTAGATCGGTTCTGATGTTGGGGATAGATTCATAGTTTATGGGACTCGTCAGTTGAGGCCACACAAGAAGAACTACCTGATGCATAATCTTAAGTTAGATGTATTTGGTCATGATTTGTACTTTTGGAGACATGACGTACTAAGAGGTCATATTTTAGTTTACATGAATTGAAAAAATCTTCAAGTACATATTTACTCAGTATGATATGAATCTGAGGTAGTGAAGGTGGGTTGAGTACATACAGTACTTTGACTTCAAGTTTTCTTATACGCCTGGAAGTAGCAATGCAGTTATTAATGCAATGAGTAAGAGGACTCAAATATAGGTAGTTCAAGAGACTAATATATTGTGGAAGCTTATGGGTTTACCCTATGACATGCACTTGGAGGAGTAGTATAGAAAAGGGAATATTTTTCTGTCATCCTTACCGATGAACTCAACCCTTATGAATAGAGTATGGATCAGGAAGTTATCATATTTAGAGGGAATAGTACTATAGGAGAGTGTGCTAGGTGAGGACCCACCTCCTAGTTGGACTATAGGTGAGGATGAGATCCTGTGTATCCATGGGTTCTTTTGGGTTTCAGTGTACATATGTGAGGAGAACATGTAGGAGTTTCATGTCTTAGTTTGGGTATTTCATCCTGGAATAACAAAGATGTTTCATGATTTATATTTTCAATACTGGTCACCAAGTATGAAATGTGAGGTATCCTATTTTTTATGAGATGTTCCACCTATCAACAGGTGAAGGTAAAACATCAATTACAAGATGTAATTATAAAGTACTTACATATTTCAAAATGTAAATTGGATAATTTCACGATGGATTTCATGATCACTTTTTTGAGGTTGCCTTAAGATAGTGGTGAATATTTGGGTTTTTATTGTTGATTGGATCAAGAAGGTGACTTATTTCCTATTGATCAAGGAGACCTTCGGTGTAGATGTTCTTGGGAGTTTTTATCTCCATGAGATACAATGGCTGCATGGGTTCTATCACACTATTATTTTAGATAGGGATGCCTAGTTTACATCTCTTTTATAGAAAAGTGTTCATAGGGACTTGGGTACACAGGTTCTTTTGAGCATAGCATACCACCATTAGACTGATGGCCAGTCATAGTATATGATAAAGGTGATTGAGGAAATTTTGTGAGCATGAATCCCAGATTTAGGAGGCACTTGGGAGAGTCTTGTACCCCTTATTTAGTTCACATACAAAAACAGTTATCAGTGGACCATGCAGAGGTAATATTTTTAGGATTTGTATGTTAGAAAATTATTATCTACCTCGTGCTAGATAGAGGTAGGTGAGACCGTTTTTTTGGGACTACGTCCCAGATAGGAGACTTTTGAGAAGGTCTAATTGATTAGAAAGTTGATGGCTACTGCACATTCTCGATAGAAATATTATACCAGTATCTGTAGATGTTCCATAGAGTTCAAAGATTGGGGATCAAATATTTTTTACATGTCTCACCAAGGCTATTACATAGACAAGTTAGGGGATAGGGTAATCTTTCACTATGATATGTCAGGTTGTTCGATATTCAAGAGTGATTCGGGCTGGTAGCATATCAATTGTAGTTAACTCAAAGGTACTAGGGCATACATGATGTATTATATGTATCTCAGTCTCTCCTTTATCACTCAGAAACATATCACAATCCACATATGGATGGGGTGGAGTTACATGTTTTTTTTCTTTCAAGATCATCCTATTCATATCACTAACAAGATTACAAAGGTTTTATGGGTTTGGTATATTCCTCTAGTATGGGTGATATGGCATCACGGTCGTTTACAGGATAAGGCCATGGAGAAGAGGCCGAAGTATTTTCTTAGTTTCTAGAGTTATTCTCTGATGAATCTTGACCACCCTTGAGAGGTCAATTCAAAAATTATTTTTTTAAGGGGGGAGGACTGTAATATCTCAGGTTTTTTTATGAGGTATATATATTTTTAATTTCGATTTAAATGCTTGACTATGTCCTATTGTGAAAACCCTTGAGGTTATGGGAGTAACAAGGGTGTCTGGGGCTTGTTTGAAACCCAAACCCCAATAGTTTTTAAAAAATGTAGGTTGTATGGTTACTACTAACCAGTCGAGGCCTAATAGTGGGGTGTTATAGGTGGAACAGCTAGAGGAAATCATCTGTATGGAGGTTCGCATCCCTATGGGAACCTAAAACTTTTATCAGATCCAAGATGAATTCTTTTAAAATGGTTACTCAAACCATTCATAGTGACCATGCATGTTCCCCCTTAACAATGAAATGGGCACACAATTAGTGCAAGGTTTGGCCAACCGTGCGTCCAAACCATGTGCCCCAATAAATCCTGTGAAAATTACCATTTTAGCTTAAAAATGTTATAACCAAAATAAAATTTTTATTTCTCCCTCCATTGATAGAATCTAACACATGGGATCCCCAATAGAAATCCAAATCATATTCTTTGGTGTGATTTTTCTATCTGATCTTGAATCAAGCTACAAAGGTCTCTTTGGATTCGCATCAGTGATTACTCTATTTCAATTGTTTCATTATTCATTCTTATTGGTTTTGACTATTCTATTTAGGTGTAAGATAATATACCCTATTTTCATGTTTTTCATTCATTATTTTTTTATCTCTTGATCTGAGTCAAATCAGAAGCAGATACAATATTATAACTCTACTACAAACATACGGTAGGTGTTCTATACTTTTCCCGAGTGGTTTGGCTCTTTATAGATATATTTTTCATTGATATTTCCATTAGACTTATTGTCATGGTCCCACGACTTAATTGAATGTAATGGAACTTGTTTGGAATTATCACTAGTTCATTTATACTTGTTAGAGGTTATTTCCCCAACAAAGGTTTCCCATGGGGTGTTCCTTGATATTTCTCTTTGTTAACCCACCCATGGGGTGTGTGTTTGATCTTTACTAGTTAGAGGAATCCCCCTTATAAATGAATAGAACGAAATTGATTTATTAGAAGATGTTTTCCTCACTTTTAAATTGATTCTTTGATTAACCAGTTTATATAGAATTATTATATGAGTGGGTAAACTCATGGAATGTATTTGAATGATAATTGTTATATGAGTGGATATACTAAGAGAATTTCATGCTTGTGATTTTATGAATGGAATGAGATGTGAATTAAAATGGTATTGGAAGACTTGGTTGGTATACCATGGATATTGATTCCATTTAGATTCCATGGATGTTTCACCCATGGGTCTTAACTTATGATATAAGATTCATTGGACTTGTATGCTCCTTGGATAGTGATTTAGTTGGATTCCAAAGCCATTTCTACCCCTTGGATCTTGCCTTCTGGAATAGAATTAGACACGCACTATTGACATGATTCTTGGACTCCACTAGTGTTGTTATCAAGTTTCCAATGAGATGATACTAATAATTGAAAAGGATTCCTTGTTCTTCTATACCATGGATTCAGCTCCGTGGGGTCTGACACTTCTAATTATATGAATGTATCATGGTAAATGTGACACTTGTGATTATATTGCTCCGTCATGGTTGATTTGATATATATGTTATACAGAATAGTTTTTGTTTATATGATATATTGTGTATATGTTATAGTCGTGGTTTTTATATCCATTTCCTATATATCTACTTTTTGATAGGATCATAACACTTGTTTTTAAGGGAGCCTTGTATGGTTATATAGGATAACTTGTTTTTTTACATTATCCATTAGAAATTTACTTATGTATTATCATATTAATTATATTGTGTACTCTTATTAGCTTGTATTTCATATATAGGATTTGTTTTAGACACTTAGGGTGGTGACCTACTAATATTGTCTCTCACACCCTATTTGAGCCACCATTGTGTACCGAAGTAGACTACATAAATGAATATATTGATCAAATAAATCACCCACAATATAATGCTTGACTTTGTGTAATTATTAGGAGTAGGGGAGTTTGGGAATGATCCAAGGATCATTATGATATCTAGATATAGTTTTTTTTTTATAATTTTGGTATTTTGATGCATGTATTATACTGATGCTTGTATACATATTTTGGATCTTTTGTATACACATGAAATTATCATCATTGTATATGATATTATTTATATAATTATTGTTATATATACATGTCTTGGTTATTATATTCTTTCTGGATGATTTACATCTTCCACTATTTGACTGATATTGTTATTCTGCTATGTTACACTTTGACATGAGTAAATAGTCTCCCAAAGGAAACACCCTAGGCCCTTGGATCTAGTCAGAAGCCTTTAGAATTTAGGGAGATGCAATTGAGGCCATGTAGCTAACTAGGATCAGGGACCCTTTTAGTGGCATTAGGGTTTGTGATGTTATATCAAAAGGGATCATGATCATATATTTTATAATAATGTTTGATCCATGAAAAATATTACACTTTCTTCATCTGAGTTTATTCTCATTTTATTCAAAATAGTTATTTTGAATATTTTTCATATTTCTGGGGTTTTGAAAAAGATATATGGGCTCTTAAAATATAACCATAATAATTTTTCTTCTTTTACTTATTAATTACAAAGTTTAGATAACATACATAGAACCAAATCATTATATGAACATCTGAAATATCATATCTTGCATAAAAAAATCATCAATTAACATAAACATGTACAATATTTCCATCTACCAATACTTCCTACTCAAATTTCCTACATCCAGAATAAAATATCATATGTGATATTAAAAGTGATATGTGTTTTACATTTTCTTTTTTCCTTTATTCAAATTTTATCAGTATAGATCAATTATCTTTCATGGCCTTGTCAAAGGATAATTTCCACTATTAATTCTCCAACGTCCTGCTCTAACTTGAATATTATTTGATATATTCGAGAATTAATTAAATCAATTCTAATCATTTTTAATCCATCTCTTATATTCCTCATAATAGATAAATATTCAATAAAAATTCCATAACTTGAATTAATCATGACTTTAAAACACATGATGATATATCATCAACCATTTTGCATCAACTCTAAGAATAACATTCAGATTGGTCATATGATAAAACTGGATCTATTGTGGAGAAAAAATAATCAAATTATTCATGTGATCTGTGAGTTGACTATATTAACATTTTCTAAGTCTTAGTCTATAAATTCCAAAATTCACAAATTTTTAGCTAAGGAATCCTAAAAACTGTCATGGATTTATTAAAACAAAAAACTCATTCAACAAACATCATTAGAGAACATCGTTGAACTTTATCCAATTAGAGCTATGGGACCTTCACGCCTCAGTTAAATTATCCACACACATGGAAATATCTATCTTCCATAATACGAATTGAAATTGCTTGAATATCATCAGTAAATTCTTTTAACATGAAGATAAATTCATAAATAATAAAATTTAACATGTGTTTAAAAAAATACAATATTATCCTCAATAGGGTTCAACAATCTACCCATTTGTATTTTATATCAATAATTTATGATTCACTTCCCTTTCTTGATAATAAAAATAAAGAAAATAAAATGTAGGTATCAACTCAAATATATTTTTGAAATTGAATCATGACTCAGTCATCTCTAAATCTACATTAATAGCACTATATAGAAAACAAGAGTGATTAAATCAATAAAAAATGTTTTTAATAAATCTACATAGATCATTCATATCATATATTCATGTATACATAAAAAAACAAGTACCATAACATTTCCCAGGTTGTTTCATGTACATCTCACCTTATATAATAAAACAACACATGTATAGGGACAACTTTATCCTACTATAAGAAACATTTATCCATGAATTTTAACAAGAATTTATGGTTGTGGAAACACAAATAATAAAACACCATAATGATATGGGGTGAGATGAACTCCCATTAAAAGTATTATCTTCTCAAACTATCTTGATGTGAGAGGTTTGGTAAGTGTATCATTAATTTGTTCTTTAAAGGGAACAAACTACAATCTCAAAATACCATATCTAACTTTCTCCTTTAGAAAATGGTACTTTTCAATGATATTCTTTGATATGGTGTTTTCTAATATATTCTTGGATAGGTTTATGGAAATATAATTATCACAAACCATAACTAGATGATAAGTTTCCTCAATACCAAAGTATTCATATTCATATCCATCTATATCATTGGTATATCTTCTAGTTATATAGCCTTATATTCAACCTTAGTGGATCTAATTTTTACTAATGTTTTCTTCTTTGAATTACAAGAAACAAAGATTCTTCCAATGAAAAATAATCCACCAGATGTAGATTCTTTATCATCCACTTAAGCTTCTTAATCATCATTTGTAAATACATTTAGTTCCTACTCACACATCATCTTATACATCATCCCATAATTTAGAGTTTTTGAGATGTATCTCAATAACCTTTTTTCTAACAAAAGATATGCTTCCTTTATATAATTTTGATAACTGACATAAAGGGTCAAAATATATACAATGTTATCTAATGATGATATCAAGTACATAACGCTACGAATCAAACATCTAAAATACTTCTCATTAATTGTTTTACCTTTATCATAAATTATCTACTTTTTTCATCTAAATTAGTGCAACTGATCCTCTAAATTTATTAATGTAGAACTTTTTAAAAAACTCATTTTTATATTTTTATTATGTGAAAAAAAAATATTCCACTCCTTTAATAATATATAAATAGAAGAAGAATATAATTTCTTCCATCATTGATGTTTAAAAACATTCATTCATGTTCCTTGAGGACTCATCACATAAGCTTTCTTTATTACTAAAAAAATATTATGTCATCAACATACACAATCATAAAAAAGTTATGAAGTGTTGGTATTATTTATATATATATATATATATATATATATATATATCGTTGTAAACTAACCCTTTATATAAAATAATTCTTTTATACACTCATCAATCTTGAAATACAAATCTCATGGAGCCTTCTTCAAACTATATAGATATTTCTTTATCTTAAAATTTCTACTACAATCTGAATCAATAATAAAGAATTTGTGTTATTCAATATACACTTCTTACTCAAAAATGTCATTCATAAAAATTAATTAAATATCCATTATAAATATTCTAAATTTTTTCAGATCTCCTATGGAAAATAATATTCTAATGGATTCTTGTATGGCCATTAGAGAAAATGTTTCATCGATTTTGACCTCCTCTGTTTGTGAGAATCTCTAAAATACTAGTATGGATTTGTTTCTATCCACTTATCAATTTTCATATAGCTTTATTATAAAGATACCTTTCACTCCACTAAAATTATTTTCAATGTTTTTGGGAATAAATTCCCAAGTATCTTTATTTTCTATTTAATCAAGTTCGTCATTCACAGAATGGCCCCACCCCTTGTGATCCAAAGCTTCTTCCATGGATTTTGGATAAACTCTTGGAAAAACTGTTATGGATTACTACTATGAATTTCATTATGGTTTTCACACATTATACTAGTCACCAAATATATTCTCAACATCTTTATACCTTATTAGGTGTGCGCATTCACGAGTTTTCAAATAGTACTCATTTTTATTACAAGATCAAAATTCATTAAAATTTTGATTCTCTACATAATCACAGAGAAATCAAGATACAATCCTTCTTATTAAGGTTTTATGAATTTAAATAATTTAGCTAAAAATCTAAATCTTTTATCATTATTCACACCATCTAATAATATAGTTCTCCAAAATTTTCATTTACCCTAAAGAAATAAAACATCACCACCCTCAACAATTATTTATGAATTCTTGTTATATAACTAGTATTGACTTCCATTTGGTTTATAATGGAAGAACATTACACCTTAATCCTCTTCATCTAATTTTCCTATACTTCTATTCATTTTCATGATAAGACTTAGACTCCTAAATACACTAAATTTTTTAACATTTTGTTTTTTATAAATAAAATATCATAAGGTGTCATGTAAAAATTTGGACTAAAAATACATATATTTTGAATGAATCCAATGTTTTTTATGTCTTTTATCTAGAAAAATCATGATGGGTTGTGTTTTCTCATCATTTTTCAAGCCATGTATACCAAACTCTTATTCATTATTTTATCCACAATATTTTACTAGGGTGTACGTGGAAAACTGAATTAATTTATAATGCTATATTTGTCACCAAATTTAGTAGACTATCTATTTTTATGATCACTTCCATTATCTAATCTTAACATCTTCAAATTTGGTCTTGTATTACATTCTAAAATCCTTCTAAAACTCTTAAACCTATCTAATTTAGGTGGTTTATGTGACATAAACACGATACATTTCATCCTTATTAATTCACAAATGAATGTAACAAAATAACTTTATCCACTCATATATTTTTCATTCATGTGACCATACATATTTTAACAAATCATATCTATATGTTTTTATGCTTGAATTTAACTTTATTTGTGAGATTTGTTTACCATATTTCCTTTATTGAATGTTTTATGAGGTTAACTTGGATTGGTGATTCCATTTGTGGTCATTATAAATGTCATTATTAAAATTTTAATAGTTTAAGATAAAATTAAAAATTATAATATTTTAATGGCATACTACCTATTTTATTTTTTGGGGGAATTGGAATTTATAATTTTTATTTTACTAAGTGTTCATTATTGAGTAACCCAAAATTTTGGGCCCACCTTAGGCTGGTAGTAGGAATGAAGTTCATTCATTACTTAAGTGGGCACTCAATTCAACCACACATAACCCAATGGTGCATTTAAATACCTAGATCATAGTGTAGGTATCATGTACATGACTAAAATGGGACTTAATGGGAGAACTTTCATGGTGTTCATGGGTTCACGAAGGTGGGAGCGCACTGATATAAGGAGTGTGTAAGTGTATGTTTAGTATACATATTTCTCAAATCTAGGAGTCTTAGGAGTTGGGGAATATAATTGAGTATTTTATTTTCAAATTATAGTCTATAGTGGGATTAGGATACATGTAGTAATTTTATTATATTTAAAAACATACATGCATAATGGACACCACTCGATCAAGTTGATCTATGTCATTTGATAAATTCCATGTCATTATCTTATTTAACTAAGAAGGGTTTCTCTCCATGTGAGTGTCCAAGAATATATATGAGTAACTCCAGAACTACCATATGTACAAACCTTGATCTTCCACAATATCAGTTTAGCTATCGCAATAATAGAGGGCCTAGCACATTAATAGTCTAAATCCACTATGATTGTGATATGCCAAAAGGCTAAAGATGAATCTATAAATGAAAAAATATATAAGCTACTACATGAACTATTATAATAATAAACCTTGAGGGATATTTATAGTGGGATGAGTTACCTTGAGATAAACACAAAAAAATGCATGATGTTCTGTGTAATTGTGATCTACAGTGAGAAACCTCATGGAAGATGAACTTACCACAAGAAAATTGAGTGACTACATGATGAATATGTAATTTTTAACCAACCCATTGAAGAAAAAATCCATTTTAATGTGTCATAAACTAACCTATGTGTCCATACATTAAATGAACCAACCATATGAGAAAATTAATATCGACCATAATCCTTCTTGGAAGTATAACCATTCCAGAGTTAGGATGATTTATATTGACTACAAGAAGTATATTTTGTAAATAATTTTTTTAGATCATGAATTGTTAGTCATGTGAAGATGAATATGGGACCATGATGTTGTGGACAAATATTTTATCACACATAGACATGAAAAATTAATATATATATATATATATATATATAAATTCTATTACACTTTCATTTATGTAAATAATTTTATAAGACAAAGAAATTTTGTATCATCTAGGTTGTGTGGAGATTGAAATGATTAAGGAGGTTTATCATTTAAGACAATAACATGATGTAAGTTAAATTCATGAATATTTTCATGGATAATTGTGGATATAAATCCATGATCTGGTCTATACTATGTATATATTTGATAAATAAGAATGAATATAATGTTTCGTACTGGTATGATCTGACTTTATAGTCAGTGATAGCTTTAGATATGTTCAAAACTAAAAAATGTGAGATTTATTCAAAATTTCAGTAATGAACCCACATAATATATCATGTTTCCATGTATTAGTTAAATTGAATGTGGAAAAAATTATCTACATATATGAATAAAAACAAACAAAAAGGGTTTTTGAATAAATAAGATGTGTCTTCTTTAATATTTTATAAGTTGAAAAAAATAGAGATCTTGGATGAAAAAACATGAAGTTAGAGTTTATGACTCAATTTATTTATCTAGTAGAGTTTAGAAATTTATTGAGATCCTATGAGTTTAATATTTTTGAGAATATAAGATGAATATACCTTAATTCGAATAACAAAAAATTGGAATAACATAAAATACCTATTTTGGATGCTAGAAATATAAGAAAGAAAAGTAAAAATGTGAGGGAACTCCCATCATTATAAAGGAGATAATGGTTTGAGGAAAAAATAATATTGAGATCATAGATGATCCTTAATATAGAAAAGGAGAGAAATTAATATTATATAAAAAAATTAGTTTGGAATAATTTATATCCTAATTTTTTTTACCTAATTCCTAGTGAGATTTATATATATAATATAATGGAATGGGAGAGAAATGTTTTTGAGAATAGAAAAATGATAGATATTATAGTGTGAACAATATTGAAGAACAACAAAAGTATCTGAACATGTGGTGAAGATTAATATCTTCTAGGTATCAAATCTAAAGGAAGAAAAACATGATCCTATAAAATCCATGGTTGATAGAGTTTGAGAATAAGAAAAAAAGTATAGTGGTAGAATTTCTTTAAATTTATTATTTAAATGGTGTTGATAATTTATTGAATTTGAGTAGCTGTTGAGTTGTAAGATCATAGGAGATTGATTAGTGACAAGCCAATGAATCTAAGATTCAATTAGTAATTAAGTTTCAAAGTATTAATGAAAATTTCCTAACATTCAAAGAAAATTCTTGTGAGAATAAGGAGGCATGTATTATTAATGAAAAATCATCATATGTAGATCTTCGAATCTACATCTAAGAAGAAATTAAAATAAACTCATTAAAATATATATATTGGGGACCCATAGAACCTTTTTGACTTAGGGTTTTTTGGATAGATCAGAGTGAGAATCTATAAACACAAAGTGAAACAATAGGAGGAATTATTATGTAAGGCATAAATTCATAAGTCCAATGAGACTCTAGTTGTGAAGGTTTAGGAAACACCACACATTTTAATCAATATCAGATTATTGTGGACAATCATTGATTAGGGTGAGAAACTAATCAATAAAAGTTGTGGGTGTTTATAATGAAACTTATAAAAATACTTTGTATATATTTTTCTTTACATTCATGTATACAAAATATTACTTATAGGTAAAACATTAACAGATCTAATTCTACAAAACAACAATAGTTTTTTGATAACCTATGGGGTTATAGATTCACTAGATAATTGGTAATAGGTTAATGGTATTCAACACAAATTTCACTCACCCCTCCCCCTTCTAGTTTATGCATCGAGCATTTTGATCATTTAAATTGGTATAAGAGTAAACTTTACTTCTCTTGTTGATTTCAATGGGTGGTTTTTCTCACTCCTTCACTACTAGAGTATCTCTTTACTTAAAAATTATTTTCTCACAAAGTATATCAATTTATAGATTCACACTATGTTTATAGATTCATATCCGGATCTCTCTAGATGCCTTGTGTCACAAAGGTTTTATGAAGTACCACCATATATATGAAAGTGTTCCTTTGATGTTCTTTTGGGATGTATATTATCATATATTCATAGGATTATTCTATATCAATAATATATATATCTTTTTATCACATGAAATTTATTAAAACATGATAAAGTCTAAATGAGTACTCTATAACTTAGCCACTTCATCAAAATAAACATCACTAGCTTACTCATTCACTGAGCTCCTACTATATTTAAACCTGGTATCTCCTCATATTATTCAAATTCTAGACACTAAAAAAATAATATATTCAAGTAAGATATTCCACTCACTCGTTTATCTTATTCTATAACTTATAAAAACAAGGATTTCATAAGAACCACTTATTCTACCTTTAGCTTCAAAGCCATAGGATATTAAGCTACAACATAGGCTCATATTCCTCTTCTTATTGTTGTTTGATCGTGTTCTTGAATACTTTTCACACCATATATGGTCTCATTGTCTCTCTTCTCAAAACTTCTATTTCCACTCTATATTTTATTCATTAAATTTATAGCTCATTGGGAATTAGTTCAAGCAATTTTGGAATATAAAATATTCCCTACTAAATTTTTTCCAATTATCCTCAATTAATATATCACCTTTTTTATATAAAGGTTCTTGCATGATCTAGATATTATTTTTTCCTCAAACTATTTTCTCTTATATAATGAATTTCATTTGGATTTTCCTACTCTTTATGAGATTTATCTTGTATAAAAGTAATATTATAGATTATTCAAGATTCTTCTAGATGTCCTTGACAAATTCTCAAATTTTATTCTCAAACCACTGTAAATCAAATGACCTGATTGATTTATCAAGCTCTACTGGATGATAAATTGATTCATAGACTTTGAATTTTGGATCATTATTCAAAAATCTCTATTTTTTCAAATTATACAATATTGAATAATTCAGGCCTTATTTTTTGAAAATTATTAACATTTATTTTGAATTATATATATATATCTAAAATCATTTTCATTTTGAATTCACCTCATTTATGGAATCATGCACTGCGGTGTGGTTTCATTACTATGACATAGAACCAAAAAAAATCTATCTATGTCTCAAACATATCAAAACATTTTACAAACTTTGAACTCAACTAAAAATCATTTGTGGCTTTGACTTCATACTTTTTTTATCAAATTAGTACCCATCAAAAACATAAATTTGGCTCAAGAACCTCAATCATGCATAGTTGTATGTATTAACTTCCCATATTGCACAAGATCCTCCTAAATAATAGTGATACTAAACTATTTCAAGTTTAGTAAAATTTGGATGGATTGGAATTTCTTCTTATTATTAAGTTATTTACATACATGCATGTGTAATTTCATGTAAATATCTATTAATATATATTACCATAAAATCTTAGATAGGGCCATCATCTATAGAAGTTTGGTATCATCTTCTTATTTTAATTACTAATAATTCATTATCTCACTAAATTATTTCTAAAATAGTCTTCTTTGGGTCAATATAAATCATCTCAACTCATGATAGGTCAAGCTTCTTTCAAGGCATGTGAATGATCTTTCATTCTTCATGTGTTTGGTTCATCAACCATATAGACAATTACAGAAGTTCGAGACACTATAGTGTCTTATTTTTCTTTATGAAATAGGTTTAACATCACATATTCATCATTTTTTCACTAATTATATATATCATAAGTTCATATGTTGTGAGGATGCTCATGGTAAATCATGGTCACTTAGAATACCACATAATTAGTTTCATTTATCTCATTGTAACTCATATCATCACATAGATCCATAATAGTAGCCTTTCATAGTAGGTCATGTTGTAGATTATATATATTCTCATGTGGTAGCTTCATCTTTAGCCTTATGGTTGATCAGATTTGTCATAGCTTTAGATAGTTCATATGGTAGGTCCACTTTTATTTTGGTAGCATAACTCATATTACATTAGATATAGATTTATACATGTGGTAGGTCAAGAGTTATACATGTAGATTCATTGATTCTAGTATAGTGAGTAACCCTACTCAAATTAACAATATAATGATTTGGTATTGATTTAACTGCAGAGATCAGCTCACTCAAGTGGTATATGTTATGTGTGTATAATTTTAATCAGAGTAATAGTAATTCTTGTCTTGTGATACCAAATTAAACTTCAGTTGGGAATTTCAATCATTAATATGTTATTTTATACCCTAACCATCCCAAAAATGATTAAAGGGTAGGATCTACATACACTCAAACACTACATACACCGGTGGGTGTTGAACTGTGTGCACCTATGCATGCCACGCTTGTACACCAATGAGATCCCATATATTTAATTCATATAATACCTCAACTATACTCCAAATCTTCAATTTTCATCTTGGAATAATTATGTTTTACCTGAGTTCCCACCTAAGTAGTAGATAACTTAGTTCCTACTACTATCCTTAGGTAGGCCCAAATTTGTGGGTAACTCATTATTAAACACTTAGTAAAATACAAAGTAAAAAATTAAAATTCCCTGATAATATAAAATATTAAAACTCATCCTCCAGTATTCTCCTTATTATTTTTATCTTTAACCTTTCAAATTTATATAATCATATTTATAGTGACGTGAAAAAATATTCATTCCTAGGGAATTTCAAAATCCCCTGTTGAGATTTTTTGTCAAATCTGTATTTATATCAATATACAATATCATTATTATCCCCATAATTGACAATAAAAACAGAGAAGATATAAATTAACCCTCCATTATTGATATGATCGGAAGGATCTTTCCAACTAAATATTTTATCCTTCATTATTATGTCTAAAAAATTTGAAAATCTTATTCTCTCCTTATGAATTTATAAATGTTTCACTTGAGAAAAGGGTGTCATTTTATATATTACAATTGAAATTTATAAACCTAATACCATATGTGAGTAAACAATCCTTGACCAAATATGTTATTCTCTAACTCAGCTTTCCAAAATTTCTATGAATTTCATTAAAAATGGGATTTCACTGGAATCACTACTAAATAGTGATAAGACGGTTTCATAAATAAAGATCAACATGGGAATATTCTAAGTTAAAGTGGCATCACATGTTCTATATAATTGTGTCATCAATCAACCATCTTGAATTTCACATCAGAAAACATGGTGTGGATAACATTAATAATTAATTTAGATAACAAATATCTTATTATCTAACCATTATGTAATACCAATTCAGAGAATAATTTACTAAAATAGGGGTTGATTCAGTATATATTCCTAAATGTTCTATGAACCTAAACTAATATTTACAAAATATAATAGATATTTCTTATTAATGTAATTTACATACCCTTTTATCAAACTAACTATTCCCATAAAATATTATAAAAAATGAAAATTATAAAAGGTCACGGACTGTGACTAGTATACCTAAAACATCATTATATTATAGGGCTATAAAGTTTTTGAATATTAAAGACATAAGAAATATCAGGTATCCTTCTTTTATGTAGTTTCTCCACCTTGATGGGTCCACTCAGTACTTCATCACTGTGTATAATTCCTTTTATAAATATCTTCCAAGTATTTAGTACAAGTTAGTGACTAATACTTTTTCTAAAATAAACACTAAGGGAAATTAATTCTACCATGATGGTTATCATGCCTCAATTTATAAGTATAATATCCATCCTTCAAACCTCACCTTCAATATCCCATATTAAAAAACATTCATTGGGGATTTGTGAATAAAGTGGTCTTCTATCATCTCTCAATTTATTTAACAAGGGCTGATATTTATTCCACAACCCAGATGCATTTTTCTTTGAAGATCTAAAGTGTTATGTCTTATTAATACCTGAATCTAATTTAGTATTCCAAAATTATTCTCATTTAGGTAGTATGGTTTTATTATTATTATCATTTTTATCATAGATGAAATGATCTTCTTTTATTAATCTAGAATAGTGATTTAATTATTTTATGTTTTCTCCAACTTCCTTTTCCTTCAATCCATTCTATCCATGTGATTTATATATCATTAGAGACAATAACTTATTTCATAATAAGTGTGGAATTAATCTTCACATAAGACTTGAAACTATATACTAAGGTTGTATTCCCCCCTTTTCTTAAAAAACATCATTTATTCTCGTAGGTTAGTCATACACATGTTTTAAGTATGTCCAATCAAATTGCACCTGCCACACACAATTGCTTTTGTATTTGAGTCCTGTCATTGGAAATATTCTCAGTAGATTTATAAAAATACTAAATTCTAAATGTATAATAATTTATATACACCTCTATTTTTGGTTATTCTTGATTGTATTCAGCATATCTGTAATATCAGGTAGGATTGTAACAGTATCTCTTTAGCACCCTAGACCCACACCCTTGGATCTGGTACCTAAAACACATAATTTACATACTAGATTTGATACCAACTATAGGATTTAAAACGTAAACATCCATATTTAATGAATTAAATAAAATTTAACATTCCATAAATTCCTAATATTTTTTCAGTTGATAGATTTAGATAATTAAGAAAAAACATAATCTAACAAAACCCATATCTTTATCAACTAATGTATATTTTTTCCACAATATAAAAAACTAATTAATCCATAAATTTTTATCAACATCTTCCAAAAAACTCAATACATATCCATCCTATTATATATAACATATTTAAAACATTTCTTCATAACCTAGTTAAATGGAAACATAAGAAGGGGTGATATCAAATGCTTGGTATGAGGAAAACATACAACTCAGGCAATAATTACATAAACATGGCTTAAATTATTGAAGGAATAAGTAATCATCACATATCCATAATCCACTAAAACTAAGAGAGTAATATATCCATTCATAGATATTAAAATAAATTGTTCTCATAGATAATAATAATTGAATTTATGGATATGTAATGCTTAATGATAGACATATTAATATTACAATCAATGCCACATCCAAGACATCATTATTTCCATAAATACCTCATTCAATAAATGTTACTGAATTAGGTATCCATACACCAAATACCCTAACATTTTTACTACATGAGACCTAGTAATGCATCAAGGGGATATATAATGTCAATTCCCACCCATAAATTATTTAAGTACAATGAATTAATCATATGTGATAATGAGAAAACAATACAAAATCAAATTTTTCAATAAACTTTCATATTTTAAGGAAAACCTATAGAACACCAATATTTTTTCTCATTTTAGAAAAATTAATAACATTATAATAAACCCTCTATAGAATTAATGTGGTTGGTTAAACAATTTATGGTAAACTTTAATGACTAATTAAGAAAAATACATATCAAAATAACAAATATACATATTTTAAAAAGTTCTCCAATAAATAAATGGAATACCTTTCTATTTTAGAATCTATTAAGCTAAAATCATATGGTGTGATGGTGTATGTTTAAGCCAATAATTTACCCAATCAATCAACATATGTCATCTAGATAGACATCCTTTAATAAAATTAACAGAAAATAAGATATTAAAGTAAAGGTATTGGAAGAAATATTTACCTATTCATAGTGGATGGTTAGGAAAATAAGGATTTGATGGATCATATATTTAATAAAAATAAAAATTATATAATACATCCATATAAATAAAGTGGATTGTTTTAAAATAACATATCCCTATAAAATAATACTTATAATGGTATCACACAATAAATGATCTATAATTGAATTGTTTGATACCACATAGTCGATCACATAAATTATATATATATATATATTACATAATAAATCATGTAACATAAATCCCAATAGTGTAAATCCTTTTGAATATGAAAAGATAAATGTAGTTGAAAATATAAATGATCTTTTAGAAAACATTTTTGAAATTGACATAAAATAAAAGCCTACATGTCACTTTTAGAAGTAACTTATGAAATAGTAAATTGAAATATTTTGAAAAATAATAATTTTGAAATGACTTTCCTATAATGGAACTTGGAAAATGATATAAAAATTTCTATAGTAAATGTGAATTTATATATAACACATTTTATTATGAAAGGAACCTTTTTAATAATTTGAATTAAACATTGTTGAGAAACCACATTGTAAAATGAGTAATAAATCCTTAAATGTATTAAAATTTAATTTTACAATATGGGATTATAAAATAACATATAATAAAATATTAGGGTGGTTGAACCCAATTATGGGAGAACTACATTTATGATAAAACATTATAACTTAAATAAAGTATATTTGAGGTTTCAATATACCTTTTGGGAAACAAACTCAATAAGGTATAATATATTAGATATATATTTATGTGGTTGGAATTTAAATACACTAAAAATAATGAGATAATACCACATTATAAAATCAAGGGTATAATGTTCCTAACTTATAAGAATTATCTTTGAGAGATGATGATAACTCAATGAACAAAATTTGAGTTTCCAAAAATCTCTACTATATGGGTAAAAATTGAATAAATATCTTGTAGGACCTCGAAACACCCATATATGGGAGGGGTGAATCATGGTGTCAATGTTTTCTTTTAAAGTGATAGATCGTGTTTCTATGTTGGATGGAACTCATTAAACCTTTATTGTAGATTTAATCAGCAATCAAACATTCACATGTAGAGTAACAACACGACACTTTTACTTGGTTCACCACTAACGTCTAGTCCAAGGATCATATGCTAATAGTGTGTCGGTCTAACCTAAATCCACTAATATTTTCTAGTTTTAGAATACAAAAGTTATGTCACAATAACTTTGTGCCAGTCACACTCCTTTTATATGGTTTTAGGGATATCTCACCTCTTCCCTCAGAATACATCTGTTGACTACCCCATGATAACTGTTATGGGATAAGTCTTACTCAGTTTCTCAACTTGAAGGTATATTCAATAGATTGGTATTAAATACTTTTTTTCTATCCATCATGGGACACTTCCATTGCGTGAAATATTTGGGATTGTCACACAAGATGGATTTCATGCAACCCTTATTTCTTGTGTACCCTTTATCTTTCTTACAACCACACCACAAGGTCCACTTGGTCATTTTAGACTAAAAGAAAACTTTTCACACAAATTTATTTCTCTACTTCTCTTCCACTCTCAAGTATTTCATGCGGTAGAGGAACCTGGTCTTCTTTGAAAATTTATAACTCTTGAGAGTGGGTAACTACCTATTTATAGGCCTCAATGACCCTACTCGCATGTTTTTGACATGACTTCATCAGTGTGCGTAAAATTCATTAAGAGTACTCAAAACCCATTTTAACATCATATTAGGCGAGTAAGATTATACCACGCAACCTCATCTTTCATGCACATTTAAATATTACAAAAACTATTTTCGGTTTAAATATTTTGATGCACTGATCCCAAAAAAATCTCGGCGTGCAAGTTTCCAGAAATGCTTAAATCTTACACACAACTCCCTTTGCCAAAAAAACTTTTCTCCATATTCCAATTTTTGGAGAAAAAAAATTAGTAAACACTGGGAAATGAAACCACCTTTAAAATTGTTATCTTCTTGAACTATAAGATCCCTCTCTTTGTAAACTGTCTGATCGTCCATTGAGGATTGACAACAAACAAAAACCAAACTCCATTATCAATATAGAACAACCTTGGTTTCAACATATCCACTTAAAGGGGTGAATCTGATTTGTCTAGGAATATACCATAAAATGAATAACAAATATGATAAAATATAAATCCATGTGAATTAAATACCCTATAAAATAAAAACATTGTGCACAAAGTGTATCATGTGTCAATGAATAAGAGTGGAGACAAATAAATATCTAAAACCATAGAAACTTTTGAGTCAAAAAACCCATTGAAGAATATGGTTTCAAAAAAACATTAAATATCATGAAAAATTATATTATCATGGTATAAAATATTAAAGGGAAATTAGATACACCCTTATAATGAAAACATTATGTATAATAATAAATATAATTGAAGGTGTTAAACTTTGTGAGAATTAACCCTTACCTCTTTTCTTAACTTCCTAGAACATAATTTATCCTACTATATAAAAAAATAGATATATAAATCAAAATATCTATAAACATAATCATATCCATTTTCAATTATACTCTTCATATTAAACTATTATTTGTATGGATTCTAGTTATTTGTTTACATATATTCGTACATCTTGTGTTAATAGTTTGATTGTTTTTACGAGTTTGGTAAAAATAGTTTTGGAATTAATTTTTTATGAAAAGTTATAAATTAAAAAATAATTAAAGGTACTTGAATTAATTTTAAATGAAGTTTATAATGGTATATTTACATTCCATTGTATTTTTGGTAACAATACATGAAGTTGAAATCGACGATGATCGTGTTTCAGTGATTCTTAACAAATAAAAGGTGTTTTTCCTAACTAATTAATTTAATAATAATTTTACTATTAAATAACCAAAAGAATATTTATTTATATATTTATATATTAATTTATCATAGTCATCCCTGATATAAATTCATTGCATTTTTCAAGTAGGTGGTTAAACCAACCCAAACATGAACATACCATGATTAATGGATGATGATGATGACATTTAGTTGCGATATCATTACACCATAAGAATAATGATTTTATTTATTTTTTATTAGTGTGATATATAATAATATAATTTATTTATAATAAGTGGTAATAATATGAAAATATTACATAATATGAATAAAAAAAATTATCGTAGTGTGATTATTTTAAACAACTGAATTAACAATGATCATTTGTTGATCATACCTTTAATAAGTTCTCTAATGTTTCATACCAAAAAAATAATGATCTTATAAAAATAAAATTTATTAATTAAAATCATTATCAAGTTCATCCATGTAAGATCTTGATGAAAAGAAAAATGAATATCAATCATTCCATGGAGGGAGTAGCTCACAAGTACACATGGATTATGAATTCATTTTCCACAAAACGGAGAAATTGAGTGACGTGGTTTATCATTTATGATTATAAAATATGTAATAAATATAATAATTATTTAAAATATTACTTATTTATACCCTAATTTTAAGGGTGTAAATTAAAATGAAACATGTTGGGTCTTGGAGGCGGTAGTTCGTACAACGCACGAACAATGGTTTCGTTTTTCTTAATAGAAAAGGGAAGGGTTGTTAATGCTTGTTCAGTAAATATAATAACATAAAAGTATACTAATAATACTTATTTTATAATTTTTATATGTTTTAATGTAATTTCATGAACAATAAGTTCACATAAGTAAACAGAATCAAAAAGAAGTAGTTAGAAATTTATACCATATTCCTTGGATAATCTCCTTTGCAAAGAAGGTTAAGACTTTAAATGATGGTATTTTAGAATACCAAAACCTATAAAAGTTATATAATAATGTTAAGTAGATATTTTTTGTATATTTCTAGCTAAACTAAGTGAATTTTTTTGAGATGGGTATCGAGGAGAGAAGAGACCCTTTTATAAGTGAAAAGGGATAGATTTTTTGTAAATACACAAAACTTTTTAAAAATGGGAATTAAAACTTAAGTAAAGTAACTAAAATATTTATAATTATTGAATATAGGAAGATTTATAGTCCATATTGTTCCAAAAGAACCATTACCATACATTTTTTAAACATTTTTTCAACTCATTACAGTAAGATTTTTTAATTTTATCCTTTTATCTTTTACCATGGTAACTAGTTTTTGCCTACGATGAATTATCTTTTATACCCAAATATAAAATTTCCCTTATTACATAATTTTGAATTTTTTATTAAAAATTTAAAATATGTTTTATTTTATTCACCTTATAAAGGTTACAAAAAAATATTTTTAATATACTAATTGTATAATATATTAAAAAATCATTTTTATAAAAATATCACATATGTCAAAAAATGATAATTTTAGGTTTGTACACCAAATTATATTTTTTAAAATTTTTTATTCCACATGTAAAATAAATATTTTTTCAAGAAATAATTTTTCATAAATTTAAAAATCAATATTATGAACTAATAATTCCATAAAAATCATGGTATTTGTGAAAATGGTATATTTGAACTATTCATCTTAGAATCAGTATTTCTAGAAAAATATAAATAATAATATTAGGATGGTATTAACATGATACACTAAAAAATAAAGTCAATTTTACCAAATCGAATTTCAAAAACCAAGGATTTTAACTTCTAAATAAAAATTTAATATATAATGAAAAACTATTTTTATAGGAAAATAACATTTTATAATATTAACCATTCTCATTGATATTTTCTATCATATAATAATTAAATTAGTATTAATAAATTATTCATATAAAATATATTTTATCAAAATTATTTTAAAAAAATTTGGGATAGAAACACATATCACATAAAAATGTAATAATTAGAAAAATAAATTTCTAAGAAAAAATGATCATATTAGGTGTTTTAGCTATATCAATTTAATTTTATTCATATTAAAAGTATCCTTTATCTTATTTCTATAAATATTTTGTAAATTAGTTACTCATATTCATTCTCACTTATTTAATGTGTTGTTTTTAAGGATCACACTTAAATATTTATATCTTATCTAAATATATTGTGGTTTTATTTAAAATTCATATTATGTGTCGAGAAAGATAACAAAAAAATAACTTATTTAAAAATAAAAAATATAAATTAAAATCTCATGGTGGTACATACCCCCTTAAATAATTCTCAACCTTGAAATTTTAATAATTACTCACTAATGAAAGTAATTGAAGATATTCTTAATATATTTATCATTGGGGATATAAATTGTACTATGACATCTACATTACTTTATGAAGTGAGATTAAGTTACTTATCATTCTTTAATAAAAATTAATCTTTAATACCATCATATATTCGGGTATATAAATACCCTATTCATATATTCTATTAAATATTCCTTTTTTAGAAACCATATAAATCTATAAGACATTAAATCACTATGAGAGCGTATATTCCTATAAAAAATAACTGTATACGTAACCTTTGAATGCAATAATCACTATTTTAAAAATTCACAAACTATTAAATATATATCATAATACAAAATATTAGATAAATTTTACCAAAAAAAATCAGGTATCCCTATTTAATTAAATCAATAACCAATTCCAACATTATAAATACTATCTAACTCACTTTTCTCAAAAGAAATTAACCCTTTATTACCTCAACATCATGAATATTTTAAACCTAATATTTATCCATCCCACAATCATGTGTTCACTAATATTGATCCCCACAAATATAACCTTTCCATAAAGTCTCTTTTAAATTATATTAATAACATTTAATATATGTTTATAGTCCATTAGAATATATCTAATGTATTAATATAATTATAAGTTTCTCATAATCCTCATAAAATTTATAATATACAAGAATATCATCAAAAAATATCACTGGATAATGAAAATAGATAAAAAAAATTAAGATTTAATTCCTATCAAAATATCAATCTATATACATTAGGTAGGACTAAGAAACTCACATTTTCCATCATAATAGGATTATACTAAAATAATTATTCATTTAAGAATGCTCCCTTATTTAGTAATAAGACATAGTAGTTTCTAGATACATACCTTTCTCATCTTTATCCACATGATCCTATTTCAACTAAATACTAAAACCAAAATGGTTATTATAATATCAAAAATATGAATATAAAAACATCAATATAAATATATTCTCCTATGACACCATTATTTTTTACATATAATACTTTAGATTAAATATATGACTCTCTTTGTTCAATCAGTGGTTATCCAAAGTCATGTTTCTATTAGGTACTCTAACCAAAGTAGTTAACATCATTCTAAAATACTTTGGAATTTCATGTCAAGATAGTTTGATTAACTAAATTATACCTCCCATGAGTGTCAAACCAGGTGTGTAGTTATGCCTAATTTTCCTGTAGTAAGTGACGATTGAGTTAAAACCTAATCCTCCCCTTTTTAGGTTTATTACCTCTAAGTACATTTATTTCAAAGACTGAATCCACTTATAGTATCTATACAGGGATTTAATATCAAGGGTCACCACACAATATATAATTCACTAACACATCCATATATTATTCTATACTTATAATTATCTCCTAGACTTACCCCTATGGTTTTTTGAAAATTTCCCTTATCCCAATCCCTAAAATTTTCAATATTACATCAATTAACCTAAATGGTTATATATACCTTTAAAATTTCTATAAACCTTAAATTATCACTCATTAATAATATTTTTATCCTTAAACAATAATGTCCTAATATCTAAAGTTATCTAAACTATGATCTCATGCCAACTATCACACCTTAAAACCACACTCTTAGATTCGATACCTAAAACACATACTTTACATATTGTCTTTGATACCAACTATAGATTCCTTGAAATATCCATCCATAATTAAATGATTTTAATAACATATTACATTACATACATTCTCAAGAATTTTTTGTTTAGATCTTTACATAATTGGTAAAAAAATATAAACTAACAAAATCATGTATTTTTTATCTAAAGGATGTTTTTATTCCAATATATAAGAAGCTACCAAATCCATATTGAGTCTTTAACATCTCCCACAAATTCTAAAAATATATATCCATTTATAAATATAATGTGTATAAATTTCTTTACAATATTTTGAAATGTAAATAAAATAAGGGTTGATCTCAAATGCTTGGTAAGGGAAAACATACAACTGAGGAAATCATTGCATGAACATGGGATAAATATTATCATAAAAATCAATAGTCATCAAAATAAATTAATCAAACTAAACTAAGAGAATAATATATCTATGGATAAAAATGAAAATAAATATACCACATAGATAAGAATAACTAAATCTATGGATATGGAATGCACAATGTAGAACATCTTGATCTTACTATTAAGACCTGAGCTAATACATCATTCTTTATATAAAGACCGTATCCAAGACATCATTTTATATTTGGAAGGTGTACACCAAATATACAAATATTTTTTTCTCATTAGAACAACCAATGCATCGAGGGGATATATAATGTCAAGCCTCACCTATCACATATTTAATTTCAATGCATTCATTATATAAAATAAAGAGTAAAAATACATAATTAACTTTTATAATACCATCTATATTATAATAACAACATCTGAAATTATAATTATTTTACACATTTTAATAAAATGGATGACATTATCATAACCCACCCAGATAAAGAAGGTGTAGATTAAATAATAAATTTTCAACATTCATGAGTAATCAATAAACATCTATATCAGAATAATAAATATATATTTGAAATTATTCCCCAATAAATAATTGTAATATCTATCTATGTAAGAATACCTCAAGATAAAACTATGTGTAGTAATTTTTTACATTTAATTCAATAATTACCCCATCGGTTAATGTTTGTAATCTTGTTGAATGTTGTAACATCCCGTTATCGATCTGGCGGGTATACCTCAACCTGTGTCGTGGTTTTTTCTTTTTATTGACTATGTAGGGTTGATAATGAGTTTGGATGATACCTATAATGGTTAAGTATAGTATTTTTAGGAATATCATCTTTTACCGGTATTTTCTACAGGCAGTTGAAGGGTTACACATCGTGTAACAGGGCTACACAATGTGCAATAGTTATTGGATGCATGTCGTGAAAGGTACACGTTGTGAAGGGTACATGACATAATGACTTGTTATGTGACATGAATTAATTAATGGTATGTGTTTAATTTGAGGTGATGTATTTTTTGGTATTTTCATATATTAACTATTTCACAACATGAAATGGAATTACACATTCTGAAATACCCTGATTACGATTTTTAAACAAGTTGTGTGGTTGAGATATTTTCTTTTTTATTCTCCAGTTTTAACTCCATCGACCTAAGGCCCTCCCCAAGTATTCATGAATCCTTATAAAACTTTAGAATTCTCTTATTTGGAATTTTAACTTTGTTTCACTAGTGGTGTGATTTTTATTTTGAGTTTTCTGGTCTTCTACACCTTCATTCTCGTTAATGGGTGTCGTTGTGAGTGTTGAGTTTGGGGATAAAGGTATGTGATTCCATCTTATTTATCCAAATTTATTAACTTTAATTTTATTGATTTATTTCAACTATTTATTTAAATTTAATTCGCAAAACATTCTTTCAATTGACGTAATAAAATCCAATTCCACTGAATTGGGAGATTTGAAATGGGTTTGAAATGAGAATTGGGAAAATCCCCAATTCTATTGAATTGGGGTGTTTTTTTGGAAAATGGTTTATTTAAATTGTTTAATTTAAATTGGTGTTTTTATGGTAATGATTTCAATTAAATTTTTGAATTTAATTTCGTAAATGAATTGTGAAATTGATGGAATTAGTTTTTAATGGATTTCAAACTTGCGAAAATGTATTAAAATGTTTTGATAAAAAACCAGTGGTTTTATGTTGTTAATGATGCATGTTTTTTATTAAAATTCATTTTGGATTTAAATGGAAAATTGGAAATAAAATGGAATAATTAGATTAAATTTATATTAATAAGCCTTAAAATAAATTTTCCATCATTGATTGTGAAATATAACTTGCAAGGCTTAGGTAGTTGGTGAGTTATTTCGACACACTCTATGATATTACAAAATTATAAAACATACATGTAGTGGGTCACATCCCCAATGGGGTGGTGATGATTTTACTTTGGAAGGTGTCATGGGGGCATGTGAATACATATACTATTTAGATCACTTTACGAGTGTGGAGTACTATAGCTAGAATATTATCATACCTATTTAGAATATAACAATGTTGCTCACTTGTTATTTATATTTGAGATATAAATGTATCCCCATGTTGTAAAACTGATTTACATTAATTCAAGATTTTAATAGACTATTTTATCTAACTTTTTTATTTAATCCATTATTTTATAAATATTCCACCACTTGTAAATCCTTTGCTTAAATTATTTTTCAATAATTTTAACTGTATAGCAAGGTTGGTTTAAATATGCTTGGAAAATTTTAAACCTGTTTATCTTAAAAATCGATAGCATTATTTTGGTTAATCTATTTTTGGAAATTATTATGGAATCCTTATTGAAACCCTAATGGGATATTTAGGACACACCCTACTTGTTAGTCAGATTGTTTGTTGATTATCTTCTTCCAGGTTAGAGTAAGGGAAAGGAACTCTTGGAGCTGGATCGAGATATTGAAACTTGGTTGTGGTAAGTTATGTCCTTAGGAACATTGGTTGTTTTCCAATATTAGTACTTGGTTTTCATTACTTTGTAATTTTAATGCCTTTTTATATTCTGGTACATTACTCTCAATGGAGCATCCTTTTTATGAATATTGTCTTTTTTCATTTTATTTTTCACTTCTTATGGAAAACTCATTCCCAATTAGATTGTATGATACTTGGTTCCAGTCGTTGACTGATGGGTATCGAGAATTCCCTTCGGGCTATGTCAGGGCTACCTTGGTAATCAGGTTACCAAGGTACCTAGGCTGGTTCATAACAGAATGGTAGAAAAAGAGGTTTTGAGATATTGTCTTAAAGTTAGTATGCAATTGAAATCTTTTTAGGACTTAGGAGGTTGTTGTGATTGAGTTTATTCTCATATATCACCACAATAAATCTTATGTTTCCATGGGAGTCTTGGGAAAGACATCTACTAGATTGATTATATTCATTTCCCTATTATGATTTGAATGGAGTGAAGTTCAAATATTGTTGTTCCAAATGTTGGAAATAATATCCCTTATTTCTTAGTTTTATTGTTAGTATCAGGTCTTCCTAATTGTCTACTAATGTTGTGTAGCATCATGCCTCTGATAAGATGCATAAATTAGATCCAGGAGAATGTTGTTGATGAACCATAGCAATATAATCCTTCAGTGGACCCAAATCTAGTTGAGTTGATTGTGTACACTATCCTAGATTTTGGACAAGAACCATATCTTGTCCCCATTCGGGCTCTAGTTGTGGATCTTAAGGGTGTGTTCTTCGAAATAATTCTCTAGAGATAATTTTTCATAAGCCACCAGTTTTCAAGGTCTCCACGGATCCACAACATGTTTAGTAATGTTTAGGAAAGATAGAATGTTTGTTTGAATTCTTATAGATACCAAACGTGGTCAAGGTGCAGCGTTCCACCTTCTTACTGGAAGGACCGAGTAGGAGATGGTGGGACACGATGGTGGCGAAAAATAATCATGAGGGTTTATAAAGGAAATACTTAAAGGTTTTTTTTACTAAATAGTTCCATCCAAATTCAATGATGTTGGATAAGGCTTTTAATTTTTTTTATATTGAGTCGGCCAAAAGAACAGTGACATAGTATTCAAATCACTTTAATGATATCATACATCTTTCACCAGAGATTGTATCTCATGAAAGGATGAAGGATCGATGGTTTGAGTTGGTACATCGATCAGATATTTGTTCTTAGGTTTTCTTGAAAAAAAATCCACTTATTATAATGTAATAGATATTGAAATGATTGTCGATATAGACCTGGCTGTCAATTCACGGTTATTAATAGTTTATTTCTCTCCTAGTGGTAGGGTGAGTTCCTTCAAGGGAGAATGGAAGCATGATGATTCTCAGGGAAGTTCTCAATCTAAGATTCATTCTAGACCTCCTATAGTTCGAAGAGGAATTTCTATGATGTACTTTCAGTGTTTCAATACAATAAATTCTAAGAGGGTTTTCATTGAGGCCCCTAAGAATTGTATCTCTTTTGGATATTCAAGGCACTTACATAGGTTATGTCATACCTTTTCTACTTCATGTAGTGGAACAGGATCAACATTTCATCCTAAAACTATAGATAATTTAGATACTTTATGTATCAAAGTGTTCCATCCACAAACATCCATAATGAATCTACTTCATATAGTGTAATAGTCTCTATAGGAAGTAGACGTGGGTCTAGAAACTGTGAGAGGAACCATTATTATAGGTTCATCACTAGTGACTTCTCTAATTGATACTGGTGAATCTCACTCATTTATTTAAACTGATATTATTAATCTTATTAATCTTCTGAGAGAGATTAATGGATATCTCTACACCCCTTGGTACAAAGATATAGAGGGGCCTCCTTTTTATTTTTTTTCTTCTCTCTGTTCGATATCAACCTAGCTTAGGGTTTTTTGGCCCTCCATATGGAATATTTTGAAAACATATTTTGGATGGTTTATATCATTTCCAATAAATCTTATATTGATTGTTATCTTAGACATGTATACTTTACTACACCCAGTGGTGTGCCTCTTGTCTTTCATGGACAAAGGGACCCAAGGTCAAGAAGGTCCGAACCTTATTATCTAGACTTGGGGAAATTAATATTAGTGGTTTCTTTTGATCTGGAGTGGGAATCTTTGACCGGTGATCTCCCTCCAGTTTTTGTCGAGTTTAATAATGTGTTTCCTTCTAATTTATTTGGTTTTCCACTAGTAAGGGAGGTTAAGTTTTCCATTGACATAATGTTTGGAACTCAACCAATTTTTATTCCCTTATTATTTAATTTATCCAAACAAAATTAAATATATGAAGTCCCAATTGGATATTATTCTTGAGAAAGGCTTTATACACCCAAGTGTGTTACCCTGGGTAGCACCGGTTCTATTCACTAAGAAACGAGATGGTTCCCTTCTCTATGTGTTGATTACTGAAATCTCAATCAAGTTAAGGTAAATAAAATGTATTTTAAATGACGAACTGGTAATATGTTTGATCAGTCAAAAGGGGTGAATTATTTCTCAAAGATTAAACTTGGATCTGTTTACCATCAATTGAGGCTAAGAGACTCTAACATTCTAAAAACCTCTTTCCATTGTTTGTATATCAATTATGAGTACCTTGTTATCCCTTTGGTCTAATGAATTCTCCTATAGTTTTCATGGTTTAAATGAATAGTATTTTCCAAGAGTATCTGGACACCTTTATGGTAATATTTGTTGATGAAATCCTCATTTACTCTAAATCTGAGGGGGATCATTTTCATCATCTGATAATAGTTCTGACTCTACTCAAAAACCACTGACATTATACCAAAAATTCAAAATGTGATTTATGGATTTAAGAAGTGACATTCTTGGGACATGTGGTTTCGTGACAAGGAATAGTAGTTTATCCTAACAAGGTGAAATTTGTAATGACTTGGGAGAAACCACATAATTTCTTCATGATTCAGAGCTTATTCGGATTATCCAGATATTATCACTGGTTCGTGAAGTAATTCTCAATTTTAGCTTCCCTGATGACTGCTCTAACTCTAAATGGTGTGATGTTTTTTTGGAATAATAAATATCAGGGTTCTTTTGTTGAGATGAAATGTATTTTGACTAATACACTAATGTTGACTCTTCTAGAGGTACGGTAGGGCTATGTGGCCTTTTGTGATGCATTAGGTTCAGCCTTAGGTTGTGTTCTTATGTAGGTAGATCATGTAGTTTCTTATGGATCTCGTTGGTTTAGGCCACATGAGAATAATTATCCTACCCATGACCTTAAAATTTAATTTGTGATGCATGATATTATGATTTGGTGACACTAACTCTTCATATAATGGTTTACTGTGTATTGATACTAAAAAACATGAGTTATATCTTATCTACAAAATATTTGAATCTTTGTCATAATTATTGGGGGAATACCTTCATTATTATGACTTTAAGATCAGCTATACCTTGGGAAAAGGGAATGTTATTATAGATGTGTTAAGAAGGAAACTTTCAACCCATGTAGTGAAAGAATCTTCAGAATAGTGTATTTTGAAAAATATTTTTGAAGATTTTAATATTAGAGTTCAGGAGAAAGTGACTAAGGTTTATTTAGACATCATTTAGTTGATATATTCTCTTCCCAAGAAAATTATTTAGGATCAAAATCTTGATGATGAATTTTGTAAAATTAGATAATCTTTTTATTTTGTGGATATAGTTGCACAATGGTCTTTCTATAAAGTGGGTATTCTATGATATGAGAATCGATTTTTTGTTCCGTTTGCGACAAGGAAAAATATGTTGGGTGATTTTCATAATTCTTAGCGGGTTGTGAACCCAAGAAACACTAAGTTGTTTTATGATATACAGCGGTAGTTCTGGTGGCATGGTATGAAATGGGGTATTGTTGAGTCTGTTTCTCATTGCTATACATTCCAACTGGTAAAAGTTAGGAACCAAAAGCCTTAAAGTTTGTTGCAATCACTTTTAGTACCTACTTGGGAGTGGGATGAAATATCTATGGACATTATGGTAAGGTTTCCTCATTCTTAGAGAAAGAGAAATCTGATATGGGTTATGGTTGATAGTCTAGACAAGTTGGATCACTTCATACCCATTCATGATACTATCAAAGTTAAGGAGTTGGAAAATATCTACCTGAAGAATATTGTTTGTTTTTCATGGAATTCCATCTTCTATAGTCTCTCATAGGGAACCTCAGTTTACTTATCACTTTTTAAGAGGCCTTTATGACGAACTAATATCAGAGGTCTATTTGAGAACGAACTACCATCCACATTTGGATGGATATATAAGGATATCTAAACAAAATTTTGAGGATATGATATGTGTCTATGTTCTCGATTTTGGTAGGGCTTGGGATGATTTCTCTGTGATAGTTGAGTTTTCTTATAACAATAGTTAAAAATTAGTAATTATAATGGAACCATTTGAGTAATTTTATGTTCATCCTTGTAAATATCAATTTTGTTGGTTGGATATTGGTAAAAGTTCCATGGTTTTATTAAGTTTGGTCTAAGCGACGATAGCTAAGATTCAGTTGATTCATCAGATAATGTTGATAGAACAGAGATGATATAAGTCTTATAATAATCTTTGTCATAGATTGTTGGGTTTTTCAGTTGGTGACCAGGTGTTCTTGAAAGATTTACCCTGGTTGGGTCTTTAATGACTTGGGAGGTAGGGGAAGCTTGCTCCTCATTTTGTGGGAACTTTTGAGGTTATTGACCAGGTGGGGAAAGTGTCATTCATTTTAGAACTTTCAGTGAAACTAACATAGATACATAACATATTCCATGTATTGCTAATGAGAAAGTGTATCTAATCCATCTCATGTCTTGAGATGGAGTGATTTAGAGATTAAACTTGATTTATCTTGGATTGAGAGGCCGATCATGATAGTTAATTCTAAGACCAAGGTACTTCAGGAGAGGATGATACTTTTGGTTTGTGTGCTATGGAATCATGGTTCTCATAATCATGAGATGTGGGAATGTGAGGAAATGATGAGAGAGTAATGGTCTCATATTATTGGCATAGAAGCTTCTTCATAGGCATTCTGAGGATAAAAAGTTTTTATGGTGGGGAGTTTAAAACATCCCTTGACCTAAGGCCTTCCCCATGCATTCTTGAAGCCTTCCAACCCCTCAGGATCCTCTCACATGGTGTTTGAACATCGTTGCACTGGCTGTGTGATTTTCGAGTTGAGTTTCAAGGTCTTCTACACCTCCATTCTTGTTGATGGGTGTCGTTGAGAGTGTTGAGTTTTGGAATAAATGTAGGTGATTTCGACCAATTTATCTAAATTGATTAAGTTCGAATTTCTTGATTAATATGAACTTTTAATTTAAATTCAATTTCTCAAACATGATTTCAATTTATGTAATAAAATCTAATTTCAGTGAATTGGGATATTTGAAATTGTTTTGGAATGAGAATTGGGAAAACCCCCAAATCAATTGAATTTGGGTGTGTTAATATAAATTTTTTGATTTAAATTGTTTAATTTAAATTAGAGTTGTGATGGAAATTATTTCAATTAAATTATTGAATTTAATTGTGGAAATAAATTATGAAATTAAAGGAATTGGTTTTTAATCGACTTAAAACTTGAAAAATGGCCTAAAAATTTGATAGAAACTCAGTGGATTTATCTTGTTAAAGTGGCATGTTTTTTATTTAATCCATTTTCGTTTTAAATGGAAAATTAAAACTAAAAAGAAATAATTGGATTTAATTTTGTTTTACTCAATCTTAAAATAAATTTCTCATCATTGATTGTTAAAGAGAACATGAAATCCTTGGATAGTTGGTGAGTTATATGGACGAACTCTATACTATTACAATGTTCCAAAACATACATGAAGTTGGTCAAATCCCCGATGGGATGGTGATGAGTTTACTTTGGATAGTTTTAGGGGGATGTGTTTATACACATATTATTGAGATCACATAGATAGTGTGAAGTTCTATAGATGGAATACTATTGTTCCTACTTGTAAGATAACCTGCTTACTCTGTTTTATTTATATTTTAGACATAAATGTATGCCATTATTGTAAAACTGATTTACATGCCTTATAAATTTATATATAGTATTTTATGTACTTTTTTATTTAATCCATTTTTTATAAATATTCTATCACTTATAAATCCTATGCTTAAATTATTTTTCCATCATTTCAACTGGGTATCAGGATTTGTTTAAATATGATTTGAAAATTCCAAACCCGTTATTTTAAAATTTGAAATAATTCCTTTGGTTAATATATTTTTGGAAACTATTATACAATCCTTGGTGAGACCCTACTAGTATTTTAGTCTCACACCCTTCTTGTTCCTTCAGTTGTTTCTCTATCATCTTCTTCCAGGTTCATGTAAGGGGAAAGGATCTATTCGGGGTGGATCCAGCTACTGAACTTTGCTCATGGTGAGTTTTGTCCTTAAGGACTTGGTCTGTTTTCATGTATTAGTACTTGGGTTGTAGTACTTGGGTATTTTTAGGCCTTTTTGTATTCTGTTACATTACTCCCAACAGATATTCTTTTTTATGCATATTGTCTTGTCTCTTTTTCTTCTACAATTCTTATGGAAAAATTGTTCCCACTTTCGATTGTATGATAACAGGTGCTAGTTGCTAACTTGTGGGGATAGGGAACACCCATCGGTCTATGTCAGGGTCATCTTAGTTATAAGGTTTCCATGATACCTAGGTTGGTTCATTACAATCACCCTTCAATCAAATTAATAGAAAAATGGTATTCATAGAGAAAATGTATTGGAAGAAAATTTATGCTTATTCACGATGGATAGTTGGGTAAAAAAGAAAATAATGGATCAAATATTTGATAAAAAAATTTATGATCAATCTATAGAAACAAGGTATATGATTTAAAAATAAAATATCCCCAATGTAATAAAAGAAACACAAAAAGATGTCAGAATATATAAAAATCATACTTGTAAAAGATTTATTCGAATGATATCACATATAAAAGAATCAAGAATCAAATCATTTGATTCCAAAAATTTGATTAGAAAAATTATAATTATTTATTTATTTATTTATTTATTTATTATAGAATAAATCATGCAATATAAATCTCATTAGTCTAAATACCTTTTAATATTAAAATAATAATGGAAATCAAAGCTTAAAAGATCATTTATAAAACATTTTCAATATTCACGAAAAGAAAAACATACAGGTCACTTTAAAAAGAAACTTTTGAAATTATAAAGTAGAATATTTTGAAAAAAATTAATTTTAAAAAGATTCTATAATAATGGATCCTTGAAAATGATAAAAAAAATTGTAGGAAATATGGATCCAAACATAAAAAAATTTGATTTTAAAAGGAATATTTTTAATAATTTCAAATTAATTTTACTAAAAACCCACAATGTAGAAAGAGTAATAAAGAATTATATGTATTAAAGCTTTATTTTCATAAAAAGAATTAAAAATACCACATAATAAAATACTTAAGTGGGGGAATATAAATATTGAATAAAAAAATTCATGATAGAACATTATAAAACAAGGAAAGGATTTTTGAGTTATCAATATCAATTACAGAAAACATAATCTATAAGTTGAGAGATATTAGACAAGGATTCATGTGGTGGGAATTTAAATACATAGAAAAATGAGATAAGACAGCATAATACAATCAAGGGTAGAGTTTTCCAAACTTATATGAAATAAATTTTAGGGAAGATCAAAACTCAATGAATGAAATTTGAGTTTCCAAAAATCCGTATTATTTGTAAAAAATTGTTTCAATATCCATCTAAAGGAGGGAAAATGATTTTTAATAGTATAATCCATTATATAAAGAATATTGTGATAAAAATTCATCCATGGGTAGAAAATACATATTACAAGGAAAACATGGTGTACAAAATGAAACATTAAATTTATTGAAAATTGATAGGATCATGATAAAAAATATTAAAGTGTAAGTAGATACACCATTCCATATAAGACATGAGGTGTAATAAAAAATATATCCCAAGGATTGAAATTTTTAAATAAGAAATCCTTACCACTTATCTTGAATTCCGTGAACTTAATTTGACCTCATGTATCACAAGAAAGAAATGTATTTTCTAAATTAATGAGTTTAATAAAAAACATACCATTTTAGAAGTTAAATTATTAATTATTTGCATATTTATATCATATTATAAAATTTATTATGTTCTTATAGTCATCTATAAAATAAATCAATATCATTGTTCAACTAGGTGGTTAAACAAACCCAATTATGAACAAACCATGATTAATGGATGGTTATGAGGTGGTTTAGTTATAATATAATTATAAAAAAGAATAATTATATTATTTCATATTTATTAGTGTGATATATCTGAATTTTAATTAACTAGATTAAGAATTAGTGGATATAAAAATATTACAATATATGAATAAAAATTATTTTCCACTTAGTACATTTGTTTTAAATGATAGAATTAATGATGATGTTTGTTGATAATATCACTAATAAGTTGTTAGATTTTTCATACTAGAACCTTAATGATATCATAAAATTAATATTTATCCATAAAACTCATTATCATTACTATTCATATTAATTAGTGATCAAAATAAAAATGCAAATCAGTCATTCTATGGGGGTGGTAACCGACACACATGCATGGATGATGATTTCATTTTCCACAGAATTAGGAAAAGGAGTAATTTGGTTTATAATCTTGTATTATAAAATTATTCATAAAAATTATGCTTTTATATTAAATTCCTTATTAGCACTATCCTTTTAATGTTTTGAATGAAACTGAACACATTGCATCGTGGGGGCGGTAATCCACATAATGCAGGAATGATGGATTTTTTTTCTTAATAGAAAGGGGAAAGGTAGTTAGTGTTCCTAAAATAAATATAATAACATAAATATATAATAATGGTTCTTATTTTATCATTTTAATATGGTTTAAATGAATCCTAGAAATAATAAGTGAAAATAAACAAATAGAAATCAGAAAGAGATGGTTACAAATTTATACCTCACTTGTTGGATTATCTCCTTTTCAAAGGGGATTAATCCTTTGAGTGGTGGTATTTTGAGAATACAAAAGACTCTTTAAGGTGTATAGTAATTTTTATAATATTTTTGGGTATATTTTAGGCTGAAATAAGTGGTTTTTTGTTTTAGGAGAACTGAGGATAGGAGATCCGCTTTTATAGGTGAAAAGATATGGTATCTTTGTAAATACATAAAACTTTTTAATAATGGGAAGTCACTCCCAAATAAAATAGCTAACATTATATATATAATATATAGGTGAATAAATAAGGTCAATCTAGACCTCAACCACCCATTCCCACATGTTTTTAATGTTTTTTCAACTCATTACCATTGGATTTTTCACTTTTACCCATTTAACTTTTACTGTGGTAACTAGTTCTTACATAAGGTAACTTATCCTTTATGCCCAAAAATAAAATGTCACCTATTAAAAAAATTAGACCTACTGATTCAAAAATTTAAATCCATTTTATTGGACTAAATTTATAAATTTTATAAAATTTAATTTTAAATTACTAATTTTATAAAATATTTAAAAAATTATAAAAATCTCACTCATATTCTAAAATGGTAATTATAGACTTATAAACAAAATTATATATTTTTAAATTAACAATTTCACTTATAAAATACACATTTTTCAAAGAAAATGACTTCCATAAATTTTCAAATAACACTTATAAACTATTAATTCCATAAAATGCACGGTATTTGTAAAAGAGGTATATTTCACTATTCGCTTTAAAATCAATCTGTGAAAAAAATAACAATAATTGATTTTAATATAATATAGAAATTATAATCCAAAAAATGAACCTAATTTTATTGAATTAAAATCCTAAAAATTAATAATTTAACTTTTAAATAAAAATATGATATGTAATGGAACACTGTTTTTATAGAAATTTAAAATATTTACCAATATCATTCATTTACTAATTAAATTGGTATTAAGAAATTACTCATAAAAAATATATTTTATAATCTTGAATCATAACTTTTCAGGAATTGAAATTTATATAGAATAAAAATGAAATATTTATAAATATACAATTCTTATCATAAAATGATCATATTAGTTGTTGTTACTATATCAATTGAATTTCATTCATATTAAAAGTTACGTTCATTTTATTTTAATATATATTTTATAGAGTTTTATCCTATTCATTTTCAATAATTCAATTTCTTGGTTTTAACAATCAAATATAAGTATTTATATTTTATCTTAATATATCATTGTTTAGTTTAAGTTCGGTGTTGCATGTGTTGCAAGCTATTGAACACATTGACTTATTTAAAGGCATTTATAGATTAAAATGTTATAATGTCACAATATCTCATAAGAATAACCACTAATATTACACATATCATATAAAATTTTAAGATACTCAATCTTTTTCTTCTGAGATAGATTCTCTCTTTTTTTTTTGCCTCTAGTTTTTAATCAAAACTTTTATTTTTAGATATAACTTTACTCCCACTGATTTTTTTTCGTTTTACTAACATCTGTATATTGACATGTGCTTCCCAAAATAAATTTTTCTATACCTAAATTCTATAAAAACCACCACCTTTCAATTAATCTTTATCTTTTTCTATTACATGGAATCTATATATATTCTCACGATTATAGATTTTGGTTTGGAACCTTAATGTTTTTGCTCTCTTTGTGCGGGTATCTCTACTATATACTCACCTTATTCCTTGATATATTGGTGAGTATCCTAGAAATTTCACTCTTCCACATTTTAATATAATTCTAGATTTTTCCTACATATTTAAAAAAATAAAATTTGTTACTAACTAAGTGAATTGGGTTATGGGATACATTTTTCAATATGCATGAGGTGGAGGATTCCCCATATGATATCAATAACTTTTACTATTAGTATGATCCCCCTTTGAGGGAAGCCCCATATCAAAAAAATAAGTGGAAACAAATTTATTTTTTTATCCTTATTAAGTTCCTACTTTATTTGATTCCATATTTTCAATTTGATATCCAACTCTATATATTTCATGTGGAGAGAATATTTTTCATCCTTAACTAAATTAAAAATATATTATAAATCAATCTTCATATTTAAAGTATTATCTTAATAAAACCTAATTTATTACCCCAATGAAATCTTCATCCCTTTTACTTTATTGGATTTCAAATCTACTTTAGGGCTTCTTTGACATCCCTGGAAGTTCTCAAGAGTCTCTATACTGTATGGATCACCTCTTTAATAGTATATTTCTCACATAAGTCTCTTTAAAATAATTCTTCTATCAAATCAAGGCTTCATTGAAACCTGTAACTATTTAATCCTTGGGATCAACTAGTCTTGATAGAGTGTTAGATTTACCAACCTATTTTCTAATGCATTTCCCATTTAATCATTATATTGGTCCAATTACATGTTATGATTTTTAGTCCCTTAATATTTTTCAGTATGTGTACAGAAACATCACTATTAACCATTTCAATATACTCTTTAATTTCTGAATATAAATCACTGAATGATTTATCATTTGTAATCTCTTCTCATTTTTCATCGCTTTAACTAAATCCATTTGATAAATTTATGTCACCAAGTTTTATGGAACAAAAAACACCTTGACTACATTTATATGTGGGATCATCATCTATCTCCATTGATTTTTTCACTTTATTATCCTTCTACTCTATCTTTTTTTTTCTGATCGAATATACTTAATATTGAATAATAAAAATAATGGAATATTTAATTTCTATGTGAGGTTTTTCTTTGATCATAAAATACCTAGACATCGTTAATACAAATAAAAAATAGTGGGTATTAAAAATAGATCTAATAATTGGTGTCCTTTTCTCTGAAATAAACTAAAATTCCCAACATAATCTATACAGTCACCTAGGGGGAGGTAATTAGGTGTTGAATACTTTTTATTTTACATTATAAATTAGTATATTATTTCAAGATTGGAATATTTCTTAAATAATATTCCTTAATGAGTTTATTCATACTATTTTTCCAAGGTGTCCAAGTATTTTATACTATAAATCGCCTTCTTGTTACTAACTCACATAATTGTCTATACACGCCTCTCTAACTTTAAATGGGTTTCCTACCATTTTGGACCACTTTATCAAAATTACTCTATATTTAAATAATTAGACATATATCCACTTCTGCTGAAGGTAACCTCATTTATATCATCACATAGATATGACACACTAAACATATTACCGTTAAATCCCTCAATAAATAACACATGTTTAGGAATAATTTAAATTTTTCCAATAGTTTTTATTCTAATTCATTTAAATTTTATATAGATATTATTTCCAAATGTCAAAAATACTCTATAATATTTCTCAAAATTTCTTAGATTGATAAAATCACCTATCATGTAATCTAAACATCCACTATCAATGATCCAATGTTCTTTATTTTTTCAATTTTTAAATGTTACTTCAACAACATTTTCATGTTGACTGGTATTGATTTGATAAAAATAATTTCTAGAACTCTAATATATGTTAAACTTAGTATGAATGAATATAATAGATGTAGGTGTACCTCTTGATCACACCATACATACACTTATTTCAAGCATTCAAAATTATTTCTCACATCATATTTCATTTCTAACAATTGATGTTTTTATTGAGTGATCACATGTCTCTGATATCTCCCACTTTATTCCTTCTCTATTGTTAGTCTAGGAAGATAAATTACACCATAATTAATTATTCTTAAATAAAAACATACAAAAACACCAATAATTCCATTCAAATATTCAATTCAGATAAAAAATATGTGAGAAAACTAGCTTTTTTCATTCTCTATTTTCAGCCCTAGAATAAGTGGATCGTAGAAAATCCTTTTTTAGAGTTCCTCCATAAATTTTTTTGACTTTTTAATCCCTTTTTTATATATTTATTTCTTTCAATATTTGACCATATTTGATTCTTTATACATGTAATTCAGTTTTTGTGGATTTTAATTTATCATATTTTTCTTTAGAATAAGTAGTCTCACTTTTTACCATTTTTTTAATTTCCCTTTTCATATATCACATTTTTCTTAGAGTTTATATTTTCAACAGGTTGCTAATAACATTCTCCATGTTCTATAACAGTCTTGTTCTTATTTCATTTAGTTTTATTATTATTAATATTGGTTTAATAATTATTACATTTGATTTTATCAATTTCCATACCTCCTAAGATAATATTGCAATCCATGTCTTCAATTATTATTTTCTTCTTTAGAGCATCAAGCTTCAGTATCTCATTTTCTTTGTAAATATTTTTATTTTCATTCTGAAATTTACTTTTCTTTTATAATCATCATTTTAGTTTATTATTGACTTATCTTGGTCTTTAAATTTATTTTAAACACATTTTGATCTCTATTATCATGGTTTATTCCTTAATATTATCTCTTTATTCTACTAAAACTCACCATTTTATTAAGATTTTTCTTATTATTGGTTTGTTTCTTCTTCCTCTTATGTCCTTATAATTTCATGAGACAAATATATAGAGGCTTACTTATCACCACATTCTTCACTTTCAGACACACCTTTAACTAATAGAAAGTTCCTTAAATGAACTAGGGGAAAACCTTTTTACCTATTTATTGAGTATATGAGGGATCTCCAGTAGTGGTTTTACAATAAAATTCTTTATTATCATTTTCTCTTACAAGTTTAATTGGATATTTTGTAGATAAATGGCCAAAATTTCTATAATTAAAATAGTTAAATTTATTTTACCTATATACTTAAAACAAACAACTCTTTTGAAATTTATTTACATGACAGAAATAGATTTTAAATAATCTTCTATTTCATCTCCTTCATTTGATAAGTCAGGCCTCTCCCTTAACTTCTAACTTTTAGGGATTTAAAGGAAATTTCATTTAACAAATTATTTTTTTAAGTGAAATTACTCTTATCATATTTTATTTTATAACAGTACTATGGATTTCATTAATATAAAATTCATAAAGATATATATATATGAGAGCTGATATCTTTGCATAAAATTTACCAGGAAGGATCCCCATCAGTTTTATTACCAGAGTGGAGTATTCTAGAGTTTTTTCACATAATTTAATTGTGCTGACAACCAAATTTACTTAGGTGAAGCACTCATTAATAGTCTCATCCTAATAAATTTTAATGTATTTAAACTATATTTGATTTATTTATATACTTTCTTATTTTAAATTATTATTTCCCTCAAAAGTGTTTCGATTCTTCTTCCAGATATAATTATTAGTTTTTCATCCTATAACCAATGTAAATTCCTTTTCAGATAAACATGATAACATATCATTCCTAGCCTTTTCATTATTTTTAATGTTCCTTTTAATTATTAGGATTCATACTAAGGCTTAATGAGGCCTAATGATTTCAAATTTCATAGTATCAAGAACATTGAGACCTAAAGAGGTAATTTAAAGAACCATTCTTTTTTATATGAGTTAAACTCTATTCTATTAAATATTGTGGTTCCCCTCCAATTAATAGAATTTATTTTATCTCTATTGTGCACTTCATAGAGACATTGTAGATTATACTTGTGTTATGATACCAAATCTTATATCACATGAAGGGTGATATATGTTGTGGGGGTTAATCAGTGAGTATAATAATTTCAAATCCCTTCACTATCATTATTTTTCATCTCTTCTCTCTCAAGTTACTCACTAATTCAAAAATAATAAATACATGATAATTTTTTTAATAAGTTTTCCCTCATTGTGGATGACTACATCCCTGGTGACACATGTTTATTTTTCTAGCTAAACAGTTCCCTTTATATTATCATAAGTAACTCGATCAAGGGTATGACCTTGAACTCATACAATTGATAGAACAAGCTATGTTCAATTTCACGCCGACTAAAAAAATAAATCCTTATAAAGAAATAAAATTTATAAGTTTATGAGCCTCTAATTTGACTCTATACGAAGACCTCCGTACTCTTTAATGTACAACAATCTCATATGGTTGTTCTCAATGTCTTTTCATCTTCTTTGATACAAAAAAAGTATTGATCCATCTTATTTTTTATTCTCAAAACTTCTCTTTATTTATTAATTTATATTCATAAAATATAATTTGAAATATATTTATATATTAAATTATATAAATATCACTTGTTTTTATGTGGCACAGATCTCATTCAAAACTCATTCAATGTCAAGTTAACGGCCTTCCTTTAATTCCTCCTTAATAATTAGGAATCATTCCTTCTCACTATAATTTTAATTATTATGGTCTTATTAATTTCAATATTCTACTAAATCTACACCTTTATTTTTATTTATGTTTCCACATAATCAAAGTGATGTGGCGTAACATTTTGTACGCAGAAAACTCTCTAACTATCTACTTTTTCTACCCCATTCAGTTCATCCCCTTTACTCTCGGTGAGGATCATGATCATATATTTAATCATGATATTTTATCCATTAATAAAATCACACTATCATTATCTAATTTTGTTTTTCATTTATTTTAAAAAATTATTCTAGATATTTATCATATTTCTAATGTTCTCAAAAAGTTATATGTGTCTTAAAATCTTACGTATGAAGTTTTCCTTTTTCACTTTTTTCTTTCATAAACACAATATCATATATAGTTTTAGAATCCCTGAATCTAGTAACCCCGATCTGGTTTATACTTTATAACATTGGTATAGATACAAGGGGTCAAATCCCAAAATACCTATCAGTTTAGAAGTTTTGTAGAACTTGAAACATACTTGACACCCATTTAACATATGAAAAAAATAAAAAAACATAGAAATGGAAAAAATATTTAATCCTTGAAATAATTCCCATAATTATTATTAATATAATGGATAAAAGAAAAAATAATTTAAAATTAAATTATCAGTAAGGGTTATATATAGTAGAAGTTATCATGAATCAATAATAAATAATCAATATAGTAAGGTAAAATCCTAAACATGCATTCCATTTAACCAATAACTTTTCTATCATAATTGGATAACAAATAATAAATATGGTAATGAAAATAACTTAACAAAACTTCCATATAAATAACTTGACTATCATGAATAGATAAGTCATAATCAATATAGAATGGTAAATAACTGCAAACAAATTCCATTTAATCAATAAACATATAATGAAAATGTATATAGAGATAATATCACTGAGAAAATCTCATGGAAAAAATAACTAAATTATTAATGAATAAAATTCTCAATTATGGGATTTCATGATCCCAGTCATCATGATACCGCTACATTAAATAACTTTTGTATGATAGTTTAAAACTACAGTTAAACCCCATATGATTAGGTTGACTTACATTCTCTTGATACCTATTGATGCATCAAGGGGCTATTTATAATCGAGCTTCCACCATAACTATATGTACAAATAATTTCTCATGTCTTGAATAATCTATTTAATTCCTGAATCAATATTTTTTATCATCAAATATCTATATTAAGTAAAGAATATAAATTTATCTATATTTCCCCAGTTAATCAAATAAAATTTAAAGTAAAAAATTGTATGTCAAAATGGTATATGATTTAAGAAATAATAATATCCATGATAAAAATAATATGTATATATAATATGAATTTAATTTTCAATAAAAATTTATTATAATAAATATACTGTTTCAATATAAATTTAACAATCACAAAAGAATGTGAGAATGTATAATAATTTTTATCCCATTTGTAACTTTTAAATTTTAACCACTTGAAGAATAAATTAGAAAAAAAATTAATAATAATGAATAAATATGTATTAATTTTAAGTTCATAAAATGGGTGGTATATAAACCATATAAAATTGAATAGGTGAATATTTTCAAATATGACTCAATGAAATGGAAGTTAGGACGAAATCCCTTACCACATGGTAACTTTCAAGTAAAATCCCCTTGTATGAAATAATTATAATTGAAGATTAAAATAGCATGAAATTTTAATTTTCATGAAATAATATGAAAATGGGATAGTATTTACATCATATAAAATAAACTGGGTACATGATAATAAAATATTCCTCAATGAAGAGAAATTGAGACGAAGTCCCTTACCTCATAATTAGTTTTAGTTGAATGTGATTTAACCTACTATATAAAGGTTTTAAGCATGTTGTTAATTTATAAAAGAACTATAATAATATTTATAATATCTTATATGATCCTCTTATATATTTTATTACCCATTTGCTAATAAAATTTCATTATTTTTACTGTTTCGGGTGTTAATTGGCTTGTTTTCTCAGGTATGTTTTGTCATAAAAGTTCTGGTTCTTTTACAGAGGATATAAATTCATCATCCCCATAATGATAATATTTTAATAAATATAATATTAAATTATTATATAAATTCTTAAAAATATTCTATAATGTTGGTTATGGAAAGTAAGTCGCATCGCTTCGTGGAGACGGTAGACCGTACATACGCACGAGTGAAGATATCACTCCCTTAACAGATGAAAGGTTAACAAAATGTATAATATATTAGTAATCAAAAATAATATAGTTTTATATATATATCATATATTAATTAAATTTATCCCCATTACCTTCCAAGTAAATCGTATGTGAAAAACGAATTGCATCACTTCGGGCAGTGGTAGCCCGTCGTACACACGAGCGACGTTATGGTATTCTAAACTGATTCTAAAGCATGAAGGTATGTGTAATATTATAATTAAAAAGAATAATTATATCATAAATATTATATATATAAATTAAATTCATCATTATATCAATCTATGATAGGTTTTTATAGAAAATTATTTACATCAGTTTGAGAGGCGGTAGTCCATCGTAGACACGGTCGATGCTTTTGTTTCCTATTTTATGGAAGTGGAGAGGGATATAGATTATTACATTAACATAATAAAATATAATTATATGGAATATAATGGGGTTATTATATTATCATTATTGAATAATATTTTAAGTAGTTGTAAGAATAAATAAAATGAAAACGCTCGTTTAAGAACCTTACCTGTTCTTCAAGGAATTTCTTTCAGTTTGCACCAAAATCCTTAATATGTGGATTTATAATCAAAAAAATGGTTCTATGATGTTTTTATGGGATTAATAAATTTATTTTGGTATGTATTTTTTGAACCAAATGTATTTTTGTTTGTTAATAGGTGAGGATAAGGGTGGCCTTTTATAAGTAGGGTAGAGGACACACATTGAATTTTTGAAAAAACTCAATTACACCCACGTTTTTATCATTCCAAAAAGAAAAAAAATGGGTAACTATTGACCCTTGTCGGTATTATAGTCAAATTATGTCCATAAAATTGGTTTTGGAAAAGTTTTATGTAACATACCAAGTAAGTAATGAATAATAGATATTTTTATCTATGTCTATTTATGAATTAGATAGTGTTTTAGAGGCTTAAAATGAGAATAAATCCAATCTTAAGCATGGAATACACTAATATTTTTAAAAGATTATTTTACTACCTTTTGATGGAAAACCCTTTTTAGATCAAACTCTTGAAAATTTTATAAGCCCTATTTGTCAAAATAAAAATATTCTTTATGATTGGGACATTGAAATATACAATGGATAAATGTTTCGTATTTTTCTGACAATGTTCATTTTTTTATGAATGGTGAAAAATACTGCATTTTACATCAAAATTACTTTTTCATCTAATTTAATTATATGGGTATATTATCTTTTTAATTGGTATTAAAGTGTAATCTGAATATATTGTTACCATTTAATCCAATGGTGGTCATCATTATTAATTTCACTTTGGAATTTGGGCATAAACTAATGCCAAACTTTTCATTCATATTGTTTCAAAAAAACCCACTATTTTCTCAGACGGCGGGAATTAATTATTAAATTAATTAATGTAACTTATATGTTTTTAATTTTTTAAAATAGACATCATTTTTTAATTCGGAATATCAAATATATCTTAGGGTGAAGTTTTGGTATTTTTCTGAAAAACTTCAATTTTTGATGAATAGTGAAACCACTAAGTGGTACTTAAAAAACTGATTTTTCGTTTAAATGAAATTATACCACCTCTGTGTTTTGAATTTCAAAAAATAAGACTTACATGGTTGTCATTAAGAAGTAAAATTTGGTTCAATGGGATTAAAATAATTTTTTGGTGAATAGTAACTTTTAAGTTTTTAATCGCGATTAGAGGTAATTAGTGTAATTTAAGGTAAGAATAATGTTTTAATAATATGAAATGACCTAGAAACATGTCCTAACCTTATTTTATGTGTCATGGTCGACCAATAAAATCCATGGGTCGACTTGGGGACCCCATGTAGCCACTTTGGTAGGAAAATGACATTAAAAACTTTTTATTTAAAGTTAAAATAAAAATGTCACAAACATGAGTTGTTTTACAAAAACAATTTTTAAATGGGGTTATACAAGTCATATTTTTTACTATAAATATTCATTATAAATCTAAAAATATTTCTTACATAATTATATTTTTTTTATAATTTTTAGAAATTAAATAAATTAAATTATTTATGACACCATGATGATTCAGCGATTACCTCATTATTTAACGATTTAAATAAAATGAAAATATAATGTAAAATATAAGTCCTAAACTTGTCAAAAACATATTGAATGGGTGGATTTCGAACCCTTATCACCTTATCCTTGAAATTTATAATTTTGGGACCTTTTTATCCGAAAATCATTTTATAACAAAGTATCTTTTCTTAACTTTCCAAGAGTGCCCCTCCTCTCCTCTTATAAAAGGCCCCCACCTCTACCACCTTACCCACACTTCCAAAGCCTTTGTCTCGGACAACCCCTAAAAATTTGTCTCTCTACATCCCTCTATAACTATTAGAAGCCTCACTTTTGGCAGAAGTCTTCCCAAGGAAGCCTTTGAGCTCAAATGAAAAAGAGTTACCCGATTTAAAGGAAGTGTCTTCTCTTGTGTTCTTATGTTTTATTTTTCTTCTCCAACCCCCTAAACTCTTTTTATTCATTTATTTTGTAACAAATATAGTATCTTCAATATACTAGGAAGTTTTTATAAGAATCATTCGAGCTACACTTACACACACTGACATCTAATGGTTAAAGAACATACTATTTCCGTGGATGGTGAATTTCTGCCTCACGAAACGATGATTGTTCAACACTCATATAACACCTTCAAATGTGGTGATTAAGATGTCACTATATTTATATATAATATATAATATGTTTATGTTTTACTTAAGCTTCTGTATTTTTCATTTATGACATACCTTTATGGCTTCCATTATGGGTATATGTGATATCTTCATTTTAGGAAGTGCGGACTACCGCCCCCTCAAAGTGATTTGATTCGTTAATACCTTATGTGGTACGTATAAAGGATAGATTTAATGTTATTATATATTATAAAATAATATAATTATAATATACATGTATATCATTATGATTCCATTCCATAAAATATGAAATAGAAATGAAAGTAGCATTCATGCGTACGTACGGCTTACCGTCTCCATGAACGGTGCATTTCATTTATTACCTCTAAATGATTATATAATATTATAAATGCATGTATATACTAGATATATATTATATATATGGAATCTACATCATGAATATAATTCTTAAGATAACGGATATTTGAATATGTGAACAACTTGTAAATATAAGAAGTTCATTTTTTATTCAAGTACCAATGATCGTTAAAATGACCGTTATTAACTTAAATAATTACATAGTGTTCATGACATGGAAATAAGTGATATAAAAGGAATAATGAACTTGAAAAGGGTTCTTAAAAAATTATAAATTAACTCAAGTTTATTATTCAGGAGATTAAAGAACAATCAAGTCAAGTCAGATACGAGGTATGGGACTTCGTCTCAATCTCCATTCATTGAGGCATATTTTGTTTTATACACAACTTTATATTATACGGTGTATAAACCCCTTTGACTTTTACTTTTATCCAAAATGAATCTTTTTTATACGAATTGTTTTACTAAACAACAAAAGGGAATGTTTTTTTCGTATGTATGCGGTGGCAACGACTTCTCAGCCGCCGTGACCGTTATTTGAGTTTCGGCTTCCTCTACAAGCCATACCTTTTTTTAAAAAAAGGAAAATAAATACCATGTTTTACTTTTCTTTTATTTTGGTATTTAAAATGTTTTTCATAATGTTTTTATATCAATGTGTTGTATTGATATCTTGTGATTGAAAAGTGGAAATGTTATGTTTCCTTTATGCATGTTTTATGTGCTACGATTATGTTATAGTTCTTGGGCAATGTTATGAAGACAGGTAGTTCCATGATAAACTAAGGGCAGGTTAGCCCGATATAGCTCTCCAATGCATTGGGTAACGCGAATGAGTTAAACTTTAAGGTTTCTCCGAAGAGATTTAGGGAATATACTGTGATGGGTATTCCAAACGTAACCAAGAGGGTTACTCCTTACGTAAGAATGTTATGAATGCCTCAAGTTACCTTTATGTATTATGATTTCTATGATTTATTCATGATTTGATGAGGTATGTTAATGTGATTATGTTTTATGAGTAGAGTATTATTTCATTGATTCTTGTGTATACGTGTACTCATGTTTCCTTTCCATATTTTTATATCCCTTACTAAGCTTTTTATGCTCATCCCATGTTTTTGAAATGTTTTTCACAGGTCAAGGGAAGGGTACATGATATGATGATAGTGTCAAGGAAGTGTTAATAAAGAATCCATGTTTTATTTTAAATATGATTCCATTGATGGGAAAAATGAATACTATCTTTTATGTAACCACTTTGTTTAAATGTGGAATGTAATGAAAGTTTTATGATCTAATTCTCTAAAACTCTAAACCTGAAAATATCCTCAATGTATAATCTTGTAATAACTCAAGATTATGTATGGTTTAAGGTTGGGGCCTTATAGTTGGTATCAGAGGTTGGTTTAGATAACTTTAGGAGTTATAATTTTATTAAATGGTTATCCAAAAAAAAAATTTATGGTCAAGTTGAAATGAGATAGCATCTGAAGATTACCATGTTGCTTCATCTAAGACATGTTTGTTCAGAATGGTTTTCCGCAGAGGAAACAGTAAAGCAGTGCTAGGAAGGCATACAGAAGGAAATAACCCTCCAAATCAGCATCCTGAGATGGTCGGAATTAGAACTGAATAGTTTGTTGCAGTAATGGCGTAGTTGACTCAAGCGATAAATGGTGGCGGTATCCATGCACGAGATCATCCAGATCAACCGCAGAGGAACATGTCAGTGGTGGAAGATTTCATGAGGCAACATCCCCCATAATTTAGAGGATCATCTGACCATGTTCTTGCGAAGGGTGGATTAAAGCACTGGAGATGATTTTCGATGTCATGGGGTGTTCAGACAATCAAAAGGTTAGTCTTACTATTTACCGTTTGGAGGGTGAAGCAGATCAGTGGTGATCGATGGTTAAAAATATCAAGGACGCTGATGAGATTGATTCTCTCGACTGGTATGAATTCAAAGGTATGTTTCTTGAGAAGTATTTTCCTAAGGCTATTCAACCTAGGATGGAAAAGCAATTCTTGGAATTGAGGCAAGAGGAAGACTCAGTGGCTGCCTATTAAGAAAGGTTCACTCAATTGGAAAGGTATGCTCCAAATTTAATCTGAGACCTTGATAGTAAAATCAATCATTTTTACTCAGGATTAAATCCAAAATATCGAAGGTCATTAGCTTCTCATGAGTTAAAAAGTTTTGAAAATCTTGTTTGATGTGATGAGAAGGTGGAGATGGAGTTTGTCGATGATCAAGTGTTCTATAACAACCAACAGAAGAAGAGACCGAGGTGGCTGGAGAAAGGGAATAATTCTTAAAAAAATTATGATGGTAAGAAAACTAAGTTTCCAGTTTGTGATAAATGTGGGAAAAGGCATGCTGGGGAATATCTTCTGAATTCTGGAAAGTGCTACCGATGTGGTAAGATGGGACATAAGGCTCGTGATTGCACTGAAAAATATCAAGGTGAAGGTAAGACCAAATTTTATTTACAGTTAGTGATATTTTTTAAGTGAAATGAGATGGGTCGCTATGTAAACGAGTGTCCGACAAAGAGCTTGAGTGATGGGAAGCAGTTATACTACAAGCAGAAAGGGGTGGTGAAATCCTTTTCAACTACTTGAGCAGATGTCGGGCCATCAAATGAAGTTGTATCAGGTACTTTGTTTGTTTTTTCAGATTATGAAAGTGTGTTGTTTGATTCGGGGTCTACACGTTCTTTAATCTCTGAAACCTTTTCTAGTAAAATGGGAATAGCATCTCAAGAAATGACTCCTGAACTTGTGGTAAAAACACCTGGGGGAAATGATGAGGCAAAAATAATTTATAAGAATCTTCATATCCTTATCCGTGGAAAGAACCCACTTGAAAACCTTATTATTTTACCTCTAGTAGAGTTTGATGTTATCCGGGGTATGGATTGGATCTCTATTTACCATGCTAAGATTGACTATAGAGCTAAAAAAGTTTCTTTTCAGAAAGACTTTTATTTTGTGTACAAGAATGAACCCTTACTGTTGATAACATATCAAGAGGTTGAGAAACATGTAAAATATAGAAATGAATGTTACCTTGCACACATCGTTGAAAATAAAGGAACTGTTCAGATTAATGATGTTCCAGTGGTAAATGAGTATCTTGATGTTTTACCTGATGAGTTTCCTGGTATAATACCAGATCGGGAAGTTGAATTTACTGTTGACTTAGTTCCTGATGCTAAGCCAATTCCAAAACCCCCTTATCGAATGACTCAAATTGAACTTTTAGAGTTTAAGGAGCAATTGCATGATTTATTAGAGAAAGGTTTCATTTGACCTAGAACATCACCATGGGGTTCTCCTGTTTTATTTTTTAAAACAGAAATATGGTTCTATGAGACTTTGCTTTGATTATAGAGCCTTGAATAACTTCACTGTTAAGAACAAATATCATTTTCCTCATATCGATGATTTTTTTGATCAGTTCCAAGGAGCTCAGTATTTTTTAAAGATTGACCTGAGATCGGGGTACCATCAGTTGAAGGTAAAGGAAGCAGATATTCCTAAGACCGCGTTCTGTACAAGATATGGCCATTATGAATTTGTAGTAATGCCTTTTGGGCTAACCAATGCACCTGCTATATTCATGGGCTTAATTAATAGAATTTTCCATGAGTTCTTGGATAAGTTTGTGGTTGTTTTCATTGATGATATTTTGGTGTTTTCTAAAAGTAAAGAAGAACATGAAAGACATTTAAGGCTTATTTTGCAAACTTTGAAAGAAAATAAATTGTATGGAAAATTCTGCAAGTGTGAGTTTTGGTTACAACAAATTTCATTCCTTGGTCACATTGTTTATAAATATGGGATAACTGTTGATCCTGCAAAAACAAAGGTTTTGGAAGAATGGCCAAGACCCACAAATGTAACTGAGATTCATAGCTTCCTTGGTTTGGCAGGCTATTACAGAAGGCTTGTTAGAAATTTTTGCCAGTTATCTAGTCCAATGACTAAGCTACCTCGGAAGGGTGTTAAGTTTATCTAGACAAAAGAATTTTATGATTGTTTTCAGGAGCTGAAAATAAGATTGGTGAATGCTCTAGTTTTGGCACTACCTTCCAGGAATGGTGAGTTTGTTATCTACAGTGATGCTTCATTGAAAGGACTTGGTTGTTTCCTAATGCAGAATGATCAGGTAATTGCTTATGCTTCACGTCAGTTGAAAACTCATGAGGTAAATTAACCTACACATGATTTGGAATTAGGTGATGTTGTTTTCGCTTTAAAAATTTGGAGGCATCATTTGTATGGAGTAAAGTGTGAAATATATATTGATCACAAAAGTTTAAAGTATATATTCACTCAGAAAGAATTTAACATGAGATAGAGGAGATGGCTGGAATTAATCAAGGATTATGATTGTACAATTCATTACCATCCGGGAAAAGAAAATAAAGTGGTTGATGCTTTGAGTCGAAAAAGTAATGCTTCATTAATAATGTTGCATTTGGAACGTAATCCTTTGGTTAAGGGTTTGATGAAATTTGGCATAGAAGTTATTGGTGCAGGATTTCCTTCTGTTTTGTTTCAGGTATCAGTGAAATCTTCTCTATCAGACAGAATCAAGCAAGCACAGAAGCAAGACAGTGAGTTGCATAAAAAGGTAGAGTTGGTTCAGAAAGGTAAGTTTCCTAAATTCAAAATTGATAATGAATTTCTTTTGAGATTTGGGAAGGGATTTTGTGTGACTTGTGATTCACAGTTTAAGAGATATTTTTTATGTGAAGCTCATAGTTCTCCGTTTTCAGTTCATCCTGGCAGTACTAAGATGTACAGAGATCTGCGGGAGTATTACTGATGGGAAGGAATGAAAAGGGATATTGTTGATTTTACTGTGAAGTGTTTGACATGTCAACAGGTTAAAGAAGAGTGGAAATTACCGAAAGGGATGATTCAGCCTTTAACAGTGCCAGAGTGGAAATGGGAGAATATATCCATGGACTTTGTTGTGGGATTACCGAAGACATCTCGAGGTAATAATGCAATCTGGGTTATTGTTGATCGCTTGACTAAATCTGCTCATTTCCTTGATATACGAGATACTTTTTCCCTAGATCAACTTTCCCATTTGTATCTTAAAGAGATAGTCAGGTTACATGGAGTTCCTCTCTCCATTGTATCTGATCGTGATCCTAGGTTTACTTCTAACTTTTGGAAAGGCCTTCAGAAGTCGTTGGGTACTGAATTAAATTTTAGTACAGCTTTTCATCTTCAATTAGATGGGCAGTCAGAATGAACGATTCAGACTTTGGAGGATATGCTACGTGCTTGTTCATTTGATGATCAGGGAAGTTGGGACCAACATCTTTCTCTGGTTGAGTTTTCTTATAATAATAGTTTTCATTCCAGTATACAGATGGCACCATTTGAGGCATTATATGGGAAGTGGGGTTGAACTCCAGCTTTCTGGGATGAAGTGGGTGAAAGGAAGCTGATTGGACCATAATTGGTAGAAGAGTTGGCAGAAAAATTTCAGCTGATACAAAAACACATAAGAACAGCTCAGAGCAATCAGAAGAGTTACGCGGACAATAGGAGGAAGGATCTCTTTTTTGAGGTAGGTGATCATGTTTTTCTCAAAGTATCACCATGGAAAAGTGTGATTCGATTTGGTAAGAAAGGAAAGCTGAGTCCAAGGTTCATTGGCCCATATGAAATTCTGGAGAGAGTTGGATCAGTTTCTTACCGAGTGGCTTTACCTCCGAGTTTATCTCAGGTACACAATGTTTTTCATGTTTCAATGTTAAGGAAGTGCATGCCAGATCCATTTCCTGTTTTGAGTCCAGAGGTAGTTCAGCTGGAAGAGAACTTATCTTATGAGGAAAAACCGGTCCAGATTCTTGACCACAGGGAGAAAGTGTTACTGAATAAGGTGATTCATCAGGTAAATGTTTTGTGGAAAACCCACATGATTGAAGAGGCAACATGGGAACCTAAAAATGCAATGAGGGATAAATACCACCACTTATTCGATAAGTAAATAAATTGCGGGGATGCAATTTTCTAAAGGGGGGAAGGATGTAACATCCCAAGTAAGTAATGAATAATATATATTTTTATCTATGTCTATTTAAGAATTAGATAGTGTTTTAGAGGCTTAAAATGAGAATAAATCCAATCTTAAGCATGGAATACACTAATATTTTTAAAAGATTGTTTTACTACCTTTTGATGGAAAACCATTATAAAATCAAACTTTTTACAATTTTATAAGCCCTATTTTTCAAAATAAACATATTCTTCATGATTGGGACATTGAAATTTACAATGGATAAATTTTTGGTATTTTTCTGACAATGTTCATTTTTTTATGAATAGTGAAAAATACTGCATTTTACATCAAAATTTCTTTTTCATCTAATTTAATTATATTGTTAGATTATCTTTTTAATTGGTCTTAAATTTTAATCTGAATATATTTTTACCATTTTATCCAATGGTGGTAATTATGATTAATTTCACTTTGGAATTGGGCATAAACTAATGCCAAACGTTTCATAGATATTGTTTCAAAAAACCCGCTATTTGCTCAGATAGCGGGAATTAATTATTAAATTTATTAATGTAACTTATATGTTTTTAATTTTTTACAATATACATCATTTTTCAATTCGGAATATCAAATATAGCTTAGGGTGAAGTTTTGGTATTTTTCTGAAAAACTTCAATTTTTGATGAATAGTGAAACCACTAAGTGGTACTTAAAAAACTGATTTTTCGTTTAAATGAAATTTTACCACCTATGTGTTTTGAATTTCAAAAAATAAGACATACGTGGTTGTCATTAAGAAGTAAAATGTGGTTCAATGGGATTAAAATAATTTTCTGGTGAATAGTAACTTTTAAGTTTTTAATCGCGATTAGAGGTAATTAGTGTAATTTAAGGTAAGAATAATGTTTTAATAATATGAAATGACCTAGACACAAGTACTACCTTTATTGGATGTGTAATGTTCAACCAGAACAATCCATGGGTCGACTTGGGGACCCCATGGAGCCACTTTGGTAGGAAAATGAAATTAAAAACTTTTTATTTAAAGTTAAAATAAAAATGTCACAAACATGAGTTGTTTTACAAAAAAAAATTAAATGGGGTTATACAAGTCATGTTTTTTAATATAAATATTCATTATAAATATAAAAAAATTTCCTACATCATGATATTTTTTTATAATTTTTATAAATTAAATAAATTAAATTATTTATGACACCATGATGATGCAGCGATTACCTCATTATTTAACGATTTAAATAAAATGAAAATATAATTTAAAATGTAAGACCTACACTTGTCAAAAACATATTGGATGGGTTTATTTCGAACCCTTATCACCTTATCCTTGAAATTTATAATTTTGGGACCTTTTTTATCCGAAAATCATTTTATAACAAGGTATCTTTTCTTAACTTTCCAAGAGTGCCCCTCCTCTCCTCTTATAAAAGGCCCCCACCTCTACCACATTACCCACACTTCCAAAGCCTTTGGCTCAGCCAACGCCTACCCATTTTGTCTCTCCACATCCCTCTATAACTATTAGAAGACTCACTTTGGCCAGAAGTCTTCCCAAGGAAGCCTTTGAGCTCAAATCAAAAAGAGTTACCCGATTTCAAGGTAGTGTCTTCTCTTGTGTTCTTATGTTTTATTTTGCTTCTCCAACCCCCTAAAATCTTTTTATTCATTTCTTTTGTAACAAATCCATTATCTTAAATATACTAGGATTTTTTTATAAGAAGAATTAGAGCTACACTTACACACACCTACATCTAATGGTTGAAAAACATACTATTTCGGTGGATGGCGAATTTCTGCCTCAGGAAACGATGATTGTTCAACACTCATATAACACCTTCAAAGGTGGACATTAAGATGTCACTATATTTATATATAATATATAATATGTTTATTTTTTACTTAATCTTCTGTATTTTTCATTTATGGCATACCTTTATGGCTTCAATTATGGGTATACGCGATATCTTCATTTTAGGAAGTGCGGACTACCGCCCCCTCAAAGTGATTTGATTCGTTAATACCATATGTGGAATGTATAAAGGATAGATTTAATGTTATTATATATGATAAAATACTGGAATTATAATATACCTTTATATCATTATGATTCCATTCCATAAAATACGAAATAGAAATGAAAGTAGCGTTCATGCGTACGTACGGCTTACCATCTCCATGAACGGTGCATTTCATTTCTTACCTCTAAATGATTATTTTACTATTATAAATGCATGTATATACTGGATATATATGATATATATGGAATCTACATCATGAATATAATTCTTGAGATAATGGATATTTGACTACATGAACAACTTGTAAATATAAGAAGTTCATTTTTGACTCAAGTACCAATGATCGTTAAAACGACTGTTATTAACTTAAATAATTACATAGTGTTCATGACATGGCAATAAGTGATATAAAAGGAATAATTAACTTGAAAAAGGTTCTTAAAAAAGTATAAATTAACTCAAGTTTATTATTCAGGAGATTAAAGAACGATCAAGTCAAGTCGGATACGAGGTATGGGACTTCGTCTCAATCTCCATTCATTGAGGCATGTTTTGTTTTATACACAACTGTCTTTGATATGGTGTATAAACCCCTTTGACTTTTACGTTTATCCAAAAGGAATATTTTTTATATGAATCGTTTTATTAAACGAAAAAAGGGAATGTTTTTTTCATACGTATGCGGCGACAACGACTTCTCTGCCGCCGTAACCATTATTTGAGTTTCGGATTCCTCTACAAGCCATACCTTTTTTTAAAAGAAAAATCAATACCATGTTTTAATTTTCTTATATTTTGGCATTAAAAATGGTTTTCATAATGTTTTTATATAAATGTGTTGTATTGATATCTTGTGATTGAAAAGTGGAAATGTTATGTTTCCTTTATGCATGTTTTATGTGATACGATTATGTTATGGTTCTTGGGAAATGTTATGAAGACGGGTGGTTCCATGATAAACTAAGGGTGGGTGATCCCGATATAGCTCTCCAATGCATTGGGTAATGCGAAGGAGTTAAACGTTAAGGTTTCTCCGAAGAGATTTAGGGAATATACAGTGATGGGTATTTCAAACGTAACCAAGAGGGTTACTCACTACGTAAGAATGTTATGAATGCCTCAAGTTACCTTTATGTCTTATTATTTCTATAATTTATTCATGATTTGATGAGGTATGTTAAGGTGCTTATGTTTTATGAGTAGAGTATGATTTCATTGATTCTTGTGTATATATGTACTCATGTTTCCTTTCCATATTTTTGTATCCCTTACTGAGGTTTTTATGCTCATCCCAAGTTTTTGAAAAACATTTCACAGGTCAAGGGAAGGGTACATGATATGATGATAGTTTCAAGGAAGTTTCAAGAAAGAATCCAAGTTTTATTTTAAATATGTTTCCATTGATGGGAAAAATGAATACTATCTTTTAGGTAACCACTTTGTTTAAATGTGGAATGTAATGAAAGTTTTATGATCTGATTCTCTAAAACTCTAAACCTGAAAAGATCTTCAATGTGTAATCTTGTAATAACTCAAGATTAAGTAAGGTTTAAGGCTCGGGCCTTATATTTTAGGTCATTATTACACTTATCTTCTTAGATTAAACCCCAGTTAAACCCATTTTTACCTTAACTGTGGTATTTAAGTTTTTATTATTTTCACTATTATTTATGATCAAAATTTAAGCAGACCTTATTAAATGATATAAATTATAATAATTAAAAATATTTAATCCATTTTTACAAATTCAATTCGAAGAATTGGTATTATTAAATTTAATATTAAATGTGCAGATGTGTTGAAAAAACTGTTTTTTCAAAAGAAAAATGTCAAAAGTTTAAAAAGATCTTATATCATAATTATGTACTAAATTGATTCAAATGAACTAAATTGGTAAGATTTTAATATAATTTTACTAATTTTACTTTAAATTAAATTTAAAATGTAATTTAACTTATAATTTATTCGAACAAAAAGAAAGATTTCAATAAAAACTGTATGTTTCACTATTCAGCAAAAAATTAATCTTTTTAGAAAAATAATAAAAATTTGTGAAAAGATAATTTTGAAATGAATATCTAGAAGATTAATTTTATTTTATCACATAAATTTTATAAATTTGGTAAAAAATAATTTTATAATATATGCGCAAAGTGGGAGTCTCCTTTTAAAAAATACAATTTTTCAGAAAACATTTATTTTTCTTTCAAATAATTCTTATTTCATTTATAATCAATAGATAAAAAACTGAATTTTTTTTTTCATTTACAAACCATAGAATTTTAATAATTTATTTTTTATTATTCATACTCACCAATTTAACAACTATGTTATAATGGTATATTATATTACAGTTCATTTAGACGTGGGCTCACATGTTTCACAAGCTAACGAAGTGATAGAATTTATTTATAAAGAAATATATCTTTAATTATTATGGTGTAACATTATGATCTAGTATTGGTGTCATTTTTAATATATTCTATAAACCCAATTTTCTTCTTTCAAAATCTCAGGGTGTCACATTCTATGAGTAACAACCCAATCTTTTATGAATAAAATTCTATTTCTTTTAATTACTTATGGATATAGAAAACACATGCACTCTTTTTTCTTTATTAGGTATAAATAAATTTTAACTGTAATTTTCTTTGATAATATATTCCTTGAATAATGATCACATGACTGATATAAATATTAGGTTTTTTAATAAAAAATCCTTTCGACACAAACAAAGGATAAGATGACCTCATCCAGTAGACTCAGCAAGTAAAAAACTCATTTGTTGAAGCTCAAAATGGAGGTACTGTCACTTTGATTTGCTCTTGACCAATACCAATTCAATATTTAATGTGTTAAGATTGAAGGGGCTTGCCTATGGTAGAAGTTCAAGTTAATAGATAATACCACTCGGGAGATGTTATCTGAGCCACCCCAATATTATGTCATCATCACACACCTTACCCTTAGGTATTATGCAGGTGTTATAAGGGGTTATGTAATAAGGTATTAGTTACTTATTGTGTAATGAATTTTTATAAATAATAGCCTCATTCTATCAATTCCTTTTGGGGAATATTATTTCTTAAAAATGATGAATTTGAAAATTTTATTTTTCAAGTAAAAATGGTACTTTTGAGAAATATATACATTATATTAAAATATGGGTTTTATTAATAATACTATAAAAACAATTCTTATAAATGATGATTATATAAATTCTTTATCTGTAAATGATTAGGTAATCAGTTTGATAAGAGTTACATTTTTTTATACACAATAAAAGATAAAGTGTATTTTTAATGAATTTATTTTAAGGAATTAATAAATATTTTAAATAATGAATATTTTAATAAAATATTATTATCAAATTAATATTATTAATAATAAATGAGTATATAATTTTTATTAATGCTAATATAATTTTTATTAAGGTTTGAAAACTGTTTTTTTTTTACCTAGGAATTTTCAATAAATGTCAGTTTTCATTTTAAAAGTGAAAATTCACTTATTTAAAAAATTATTTGGATAAAATGAATATTATTTTTATAATAAGTACATCTAAATAATCCAATGGTAAATTTTTCAATATTTTCTAAGGCATTCAAATGTTTGGGTAAAAGTTATATATAGTATAAATAATTATGTGTTTTATGACATCATAATGAACCTAAAATGATGTAATAAATAATATAATGGGTATTCTACACACAATGTATGTTTTCCCATTAATTTTATTTTTATATTTTTTTTACTTATTATATAATGCCTTAGTGAATCCTCCAAAATGTATAAAATATTTTGTGGTTTTAAATTCATTACCTTGAGGGTGTGACTCACATCCACATAAGCAAGGATAATATTTTATTATGTTCAGCCATTGTCCTTATAAAATAATTTTTTCTACTCTTATTTGTAAAAAATAATTGGAAAAAACAATGGGAATATTTTTTATTTTGAATGTTTAATTATATAGATTCAAAAACCTATGTTTGTAAAATATTAAATAATTCTCCTCTCATTTACTATATAAACCCACCCATTATCCCACTTCTCTTCCCTCAAAATCATTGTATAACGTCCTTAATCTTTCCTCTCATCTCTATAATACTTCCAAGGAACACCAAGCTCTCAATAATCCCTTATTCAAGATTTTGAAGTCACGCGCTGAAGTAAGGGATCTTCCACCCTCCTCTTTTATGGAGCATTCTTTTCATGTTATGTCTTTTAATATATTTTATTCTTGTGATGGGATATGTTATTAAATATCCTACTTACTTTACATTTGATTTATGAAATATTATATACCCTTTCACTCTCATTTATTCCTCTTATTAACCCTTATGTGCACCTATTACCATTCCGAATTTTGTAAGGGATCCCCTCCTTCTTCTCCCCATTTCAATTCAAGAACCTTGTTTGAAATTTGTATTTTTAATTTCATTTGGTAATATTTTCATCTTTTTATAATCAATTAACTTTTTAAAAATTTAAGTTATATCAATTTGGGGTCATTTATCCTCCCCCATTTAAACCCAGACCTAAGCCGTTACTATGTCGAAATTCCGTAATGGGTTTCTCTCTTCTCATTTCCATTCAAGCTACTCTTTTTAATTATGATTCTTAAGTTCCATATTTATATGTTAGGATATGATTTTATATATACCCAATAATTTTAATTTTATGTATATATGATTATATCACCCTTTAACTCTTATTTATCCCCCTTATGATATTTAAGCACACTCGTTACTATGCCATAATTTGTAAGGGGTTCCTTCCTTTCTCATTATTATGGAAGTTTATTTATGTTGTTATATCACATTATTTTCAATTAAAAATGTTAGGGTATGATTTTGAACCTCCCCCATACTTTCCTACTTACTTTTGAATGATTATAGACCCATTTCTATCTCATTAATTCCTTCCACGTACACCAGTTACCATGTCGAAATTTCGTTAGGGATTTTTCTCTTCTTATTTCCATTCAAACATTTATTCTATATTATGCATATAAATTCCATTAAATATATTGTTATATTTTGTTTCAGCATCTCCTTAATGTCTATTTCATATAAAAATTATGATATACCCCTTTCACTCTCATCAACCCAATTTATGAATTTCTATATGATATCATTATGCTGCCGAAATTGCACCGTGAATTTCCAAACCAAAATCATCATGTAGTAAATACCATACCGATTTCACAATCAATTGTATTTGCCTTTATGCTCATATAATTATGTAATGGAACATAAATATATGTATTCGACATTCTTTTATCATGTAATAAAGGATGATGTTGAATGAATCCATGTTATATGATCTATGTGTAACACTTAAGCATGATATTAAAATGTTCATGGAGGGTGCACCCTCATAGCACTCTAATGAGTTGGGTAATGTTTAGTATCATGATATTCCACATGCAATGAGGGTTTACTCATGATAATTCATGTGAAATGAGGTTTTAATCAGGATAATTCATGTGAAATGATCCTTGGCTCATGCTAATAGCATGTTGTATGTTGTTTCCACATTTCCAAGTTATATTAATCATGTTATATCATACCTTTATGTTCATGTTTCTCTTATGCTCCATTGATATGTATATTGCCTAAAATTTATTGTATTATTCATTTTATTCCTTGTTTACTACATTAATACCCTTTATTTCTCACCCATTTCTTATGTATGTCATCAGGTTATCCCATGCAGTGTTAAGTACGAAGGAATGAGTTGGTCATGTCAAAGAAGTTTAAAATAAAGATGTTATATTTCATGTTTTAAGTTGTTATGTAATGTTCCTAATTTCCCAAGGGACTATACTTATCGATCCTCCAAGTAGTATTAAGTGAAATTTTATTTAATAAATCATTTTTAAGTTTGTAATAAAGAGCAGGGTTGTTGTACTTTGCCCTCAAAAAATTGCATTTGCGCAATTTAATTTTGGTCTCAGTATTCAAGGGTTTGAAATTTTAAAATAATTTTCTTCAAAAACCACATTGTAAAAATGGTCAATAAAAAATAATATTAATAAAAGATAAATGTAAGTATAGAGTTCATCAGGAATAAAACATACTAGGTTTCCAAATAGAAGAACATTGGTGGAAAGTGAAGATATAAACATAGAAAAAAATCATAAATGGTTGTGTAGAATGACAGAGGATATTAATCACATGATAGTGAATTATCACTAGAAAGTTAAGAATATAAAAACAATAAGTCTATAATTATTTAAATGGCCATTTTATTCATCATATAGGAAGGCAATAAGATTACATTTTTGTTTCATAATCCTTTTCCAAAATTTTTCAAATTATTTTACTATCTAAGTATATAATAAAATATTCTTACTTGATATATTTCTATTTAATTATCACAATTTCATATTTTGGTTGTGATTCTAAAAATTTCCAATTTATCTCATACTCCATAAAATTAATATTCAAAAAGTAATTTTTTATGCTTAAAGTAACAAAATTTACTTTTAAAAGATTGAAAAATAAATAAAATATTGACAAATATTTTCATCCATCTCAAAATATTTTCCAAAAACAATATGGTTAAAACCATTTATCTAATATAATACATTAATCTCTAAAACATGACAGTAAACCCATTAGTTCAACATTAATATTTATCGATAAAATCATTTATGTAGAAACAATGACATATTAACCAGATAATCTTATAGAATAGTCATATGCGTAGCACCCTTGTCGCTCTTTGGTTGTGGGTTCAAGCCTATTGACCTCACCATATGAAACGGGATATCCTTTCTCTAAAACTATGTTAATAAAATTCTTAAAACATTCTTGAAGTGTAATAACCCATAATTATCTCAACATCAAAGATAAGATATTCCCTAAATGTTAACAATAAATTTAAACTTATTTCCACAAAATGTATGGAAATTCTTTATTAAATAACTTTCTCAATAAAACATATACAAAACAAATGGGTTTTATTATAATAAATATCACCCAAAATATCCTTAATCTTGGTACACTACAGTAACATAAAACCTAAAAGCGGTGTTTAAGAATTTGAAATTATTACCAATATTAAACTCATAAACCCAAGATTATATCCATAGATATTATGTTAATCAATACATATATGATTATAAAATTTTACAAAATTCTTATATTTTTCATGATTCTATACATAAAATACCATTGCTACAAAATAATTTTACAATATAATTTTGGAATCCCAATACATAACTAGTTTAACTATTTTATTTCAACAAATTTCCTTCTATAGTCTAGAAGTTAACCTTTGGAAAATTTAATTGAATTAGATAATACCCAAGGTTTCTACATTTAATAAAATAAACTATAAATGGATCCCTAGTATGAAATTTATTCCCTTCCATAATAATATTCATTTTCATTGGTAATTCCTATATTTATGCATTTTTTTATAAGTAAAAAAAATTCTATTCCTTTGAGAAACATTTTTGGGTTCATTTTTCCACATTTTTTTCATGATGGAAATCAAGACTTCATTACTCTATAGTCTCCACCACTCAAGATCTTAGAAAACTCTATACTTCTCTAATTTGGTGATTCCAAGAGTTGGTTAAGGTATATGTTGTTAATAATATTTTTGGATAATTGATTATGCATAATCATGATATCTTTAACTCCTATAATCATCCCATTTGGTTTCTTATAGACCCCACATTTTCATTCGTATTCAATGTAAACAGGATTCCTTTAGGTCCCATTCATTTATTAAACCAAAAAGTATTAGGTGAGAAACAATAATTTTAGTGGTAAAACCATATAATCATTTATAGGAAGTCTAAATAATGAAACCTTATTTTCAATATAATACGAATTATGTAACATATTGTTGCAAATTTTTATGTGTTTTGACCCATTGATTTGAGTAACCAATGATTGGGCCTCTTCGTGGGTTGTTTCTAGTGTTTTTTTTTTGACTTCTTTGATGGTTTATGGGCCTTATAATGGTTTGTTCATGGTTTTATCAAATTTTGATAAATTTTGCAACTAGAACAGAAGGGGGAAACATGGTTTTCACAAGCACTGCAACAAAATAGGCCTCTAACAATGCTAAAAATTGCATTTATCAACACTAGATAAGCATTTACAACCAGAGTAAAATTAAAAGCACCAGTATTTTATTAGTGAAAAAAACATAGGTAAATGGGTCATTTATCATCACTTTTAGAAGCTCCGATAAAGGATAGAATTCCTCAGTGATTTTATTTATCTTTGATAAAGTGGGCCGTTATTGGTGCTTCTACAAGCATTGATAAATAAAAATGTTGTATTGTACTGTAATAGCACACCACAGCACCAAAAATACCACTAAATCAGAAAAATAAAGTACCTATACAGAATTTAAATGAAATAAAATTTACAACCCAAATACAAAAATAAAACACTATATTATATATAATTCAAACATTGGTTTATACAATTACATAAGTAGAAATTATTACATATATTAAAAAACAACAGTGTTCCTTTTTTTATCCTAACCAATGATTGAGAAAAAATACACCTATATAAGAAAAAAAATTATATTAGAAATAACATAAAAAAATTTACAAAAAATGTTAATTTTAAACTAAACTTTGAGTCATACTGGGAACATTGTGTATCAGATTGAGTTATGGTTAATTCTTGCATGTCACACAATTTCTTGTTTGCCTTACAGAATTATATCTAGGAAAATTAATTAAATAATAACAATATAAAAATGATAATTAAATTAATTAATTAGTATCAAATAAATGATTAAAAAACAATATAGGCTCATTTTCTCAGTTTTGGTGGCATGATGTGCGTTTTAAACTAAAATGACACTTATATATTGAAAAGATGAACATGGAGTTATATTAGTCCCACCATGCATCTTATTGATGTGTATATGATTCCTACATGTCTAAAATGACATATTGATCATTTTCCTTAAGTATCAAGACAATCTGAATTTATTTTCTCTATTTTAAGTATCCCACTTTCCTTTTTAAAAAAAATGGAATTTTAAACTAGAAACACACAATTCAACTCATATAGATCACATAGTGAGTAGGTTTTACATAATACTGATTCCAACTTGACAAAAATTAATTATTAATTTATACCCTAAATTATCAAGACAATTTGAGCATGGATTCTCCATTTTCAATGAGTGACACTTTTTGAACTAAAATGTCGATTTTAAACTGATAACAGACACATTGAGTAATAATGGTCACACCATGTGTTATATTGAGGTGTGTATGATTCCAACATGTACCAAATTACTTATGGATTTTTTTTCTAAATTATCAAAATAATATGAATTCTTTTTCTCAGTTTTGAGTAGTTCACTTGTCTTTTTTATTAAAAATGATGCCAATTTTAAATAAAAAGGTGCACTTTAACTCATATCATCCATACCGTGTGTCGTATTGAGTTTTATATGATTCCTACATGTTCAAAATGACTTATGGATAATTTTAATAAATTATCAAACCAATTAAAATTTTTTTGATCAATTTTGAGTACGTCACTTTTCTTTTTTACTAAAATGTCGTTTAAAACTAGAAACACACACTTTGACTCATACCGATCACATTTCATATCACTTCGATGTGAAACTAATTAATATATATTAAGAAATATATATTAATCAATTTTCTAAATTATCAAGAAAATTAGATTTTATTTTCTTGGTTTTTAGTGAGTGACACTTTTGAACAAAAAGGTCATCTTTTAACTAATAATGGATGGATTGAGTCATACCGGTCACAGCATACGTCATATTAAGATGAATTTGATTCCTACACATCCAAAATGAATTATGGATCATTTTAAATCATTACAAATTCAATATGAATTCTTTTTCTCATTTTTGAGTCGGTCAGTTCCAACTTTTACTAAAATTTATGTCAATTTTAAAGAAAAAGACGCATTTTGAGTCATATCGGTCACACTGTGAATAAAATTGAGTGTGGATAATTACTAAAAAAATAAAATGACTTATGGATCATTATGTTAAATTATAAAGACAATAGGTATTTGTTTTCTTTGTTTTGAGTACTTCACTTGTCTTTCCTACTAAAATGTCATTTTAACCTGGAAACACGCACTTTGACATATATCGATCTCATCATGTGTCAGTTTGATATGAGGAAAATCCATACCAATAAAAAAATAAATTATGAATCAATTTAATAAATTATCAATAAAATATGAGTTTTTTTTACTGATTTTCAGTGATTGGAACTTTTTGAACTAATATATAATTTCTAAACCTATAAATAAAACTATGATTCATACCAACCACACCGCGTGTTGGATTGATGTGAGGAAAATTTCCACATATTCCAAATTATTTATGTATCATTTTTAGAAATTATCAAAAATAGTTTGAATTATTTTTATCAGTTTTGAGATGGTCTGTTGTAAGTTTTACTAAAATTGATGTCAAATTTAAATAAAAAAATGCACTTGGATTCATATCCGTCACACAATGCGTCGGATTGAGGTGTGGTTTATTACTAATAATTTTAAATTACCTATGGATAATTATACTAAAGTGTAAAAAAATACAAACATGTTTTATTGGTTTTGAGTACATCACATGTCTTTTTTACTAAAATGTCATTTTAAAATGGAAACACACACTTTGACTCATATTGATCACATCATGTGTTGGTTTAATGTGAGACTAATTCCTACATAACAAAAATGAATTATGAAATAATTTCATAAATTAACAAGAAAATATGATCATGTTTTCTGAGTTTTTAGTGAGTGATATTTTTTGAACTAAAAAGCCTGTTTTAAACTCATAACGGACACATTAAGTTATACTGGGCACATGTCGTATCAGATTGAGGTGTTTTTGATTCCTAGACATCAAAAATTTCTTATGGATAATTTTAATAAATTTTAAAAACAATATCAATGTCTTTGGTCATTTTTTAGTTGGTCAGTTGTCCTTTTAAATAAAATTTATGTCCAATTAAAATAAAAAGAAGCACTTAGAGTCATACCAGTCACACCATGCATCTGATTCTGGTTCAACTAAAACCTAAACATCCCAAATGACTTATGGATCATTTTAATAAATTATAAAAACAATAAAAACGTGTTTTATTGGTTTTTAGTACGTCACTTGTAATTTTTACTAGTATTTCCTTTTAAACTAGAAACATGCACTTTGACTCATACCGATCACATCTAATATCAGTTTGATGTGATAAAAATTACTAAATGTAAAAAATAATTTATTAATTTATTTCATAAATTATAATTAAAATTAAATAATGTTTTCTTCTTATTCAAAATTGAATCTTTTTTAAATAAAATTTTGATTTTAAACTGATAATGGAATCTTTGAGTCATACTGGGAACATCATGTATAATATTGATGTGAGGATGATTCCTACATGTCAAAAAAGACTTATGGATAATTATAATAAATTATGAAAACAATTGTAATATGTTTTCAGGGTTTTGAGTATGTTAGTTGCCTTTTTTACTAAAATTGATGTCAATTTTAATTAAAAAGAAGCACTTTGAGTCATACCAGTCACATTGTGTGTCATATTGAGGTGTGGTTTATTCTTGTACATCCAAAAAGTATTAAAAAATAATAACTACCAATGTTACCATGATTTAAATTTTATTTATTTGTCTAACTTTCAACACTTCATATTGACTCGATGTTCTAACCCAAAAAACCTTTCTCATTATTGAAATCTAGAAGAGAAGAGGAAGATCATATGCCTATTATATCATAAGAATGTCGCTACAATGGGAATATGAGCATACTATAATCTTCTAAAATTAATCAAATAGAAAGGATTTTCAGCTAATAACATCATCTCAATATGAATTTTTGGAAGTTCAACAAAAAAGGAAATGAAAAGCATGGTAACATTGGTAGAAAGGAACATTTTATCTCTATTTTTTCTTATTGTAGACAGTTTAAATTAAAAATATGACGTCCAAAAATATCTTCGAAAAAAATAATTATTATATAAAAATGATAAATAAATTTACGTTCAAATAGTAGATAAAATGATAAAAAAATTAATTAAACAAGTAGTAAGAATTCACCTTCTTCTGATGGTTGTCTGCATTCTTGGCGTATTTCCTTGTTTTTGTCATCCGAATAGTAGGATCAAAAAAATAATCCACCTATATAAGATAAAAATTATTATGTGAGTATCACTTAAAATAAATAAATTTAGAAAATATATATATGTGAAATAATACATTAATTTTAAGGATAATGATTTTTCTGTGAAAACATCAAGTTTACCTCTCTGATTGAGAAGTGGAGTGAACTTGAAGAAAAGTGATAAATGAAAACACTATAGGGGTGAAAATGTTTTGAGGTAGAAGATGTATGTGGAAGTTTTATTAAAAAAAGTTATGAAATATGGACATACCCTCCCAACTAGAACAAAATAATTTACCTATGTAAGAAATCAATTCTTCTATGAGTAATATTAAAAATAAATTAATCAAACAAAAATATGAAGCAATGCATTAATAATATGAATAATTACTTTATTGTTAAAACATCAATATTACCTATTTTATTGAGTAGTGGAGGTAACTTTAAGTAAAGTTATAAATACCAAAACAACAAGGGTGAAAATGTTTTGACTAAAAATAATTATATATAATTTCTCATATATAAAGGCATTAAAGATAGAAATACCACCCAAAATAAAAAAAAAATCCACCAGTATAACCAAATATTTCTTACATGAGTAATACATAAAATAAATAAATTAAACATAAATATGAAACAATACATTAATTTTATGTGCAATGATTTTACGGTGAAAACATCAAGATTACCTTTGTGATTGAGAAGAGGTAATATCATTACTTTTCCTATAAAGTAAGTGGAGGGAACTTGAAGGAAATTGATAAATGAAACAGATTAGGGTTGAAAAGGTTTTAAGGGAGAAGAATACTATTTAAGTTTTTCTGAAGAAAGTCATGAAATATGGATAGAAATATTCTGAAATAAACAAACACTAAAAGGAATAATGAAAATTAAATCAGTGTTTCATTATTTAATTATTCATTAAAATATATAAATTATATTGTAACATTATGTTTACATATTCCAAAAAGGTTTAGTTCATTATATTTTGTTCTTCCAATGGATTGGTAACATTATCATGTAAAGAATACATTATATTCCTGAGTAGTCAAACAATTAAACTATATTATGTTATTGGTGTAGAGAACATATAATATTATGAGGAAAACGTAATATATTAAATATGGCATTTACTTTCTTATTCAACTCTATTTATTTTTTTTAAAGTTTTAAGGATTTGGTTCTGCTATCTATAATCACAACCCCCTCTATGTGGTCCCCTCTAATATAAAAGACATTGTCCACATTGGTACCATCATGAACAGATTGTGATCACTCAATGAAAGGGGCATCCTTAATTGAATTTTCATCTATCCTGACATTTTTTAGTCATCAGTAGCACAATCAAACAATTTTTGTTAATCAGATATGAGACATAAATTAATTTCACTACTTGTGATGCCATTATGAATGGATCTCTTTTCCCCTTTTGTACTAAAATTCACCTTTATAAATCTAATTTAATGAAATTTCATTGAACTTGTATTTTCAACCCATTTCCAATTGAAAATAGACACTTTAAATGTTGTATAATATAAGACATACATTTGTTCAATAATGAAAAAATATAACATATTTTTATAAATTGGATTTTTTTTAGAATCAAATATGTGCATCACTTCCACAATAAGTTTAACACCACTATTTTTCATCATAATGTGATTATCATGTACTTTTTTATATAAATTATAACCATTTATTACAAAACTAGTTTCATATATAACATTTTCATTTAGTCTCCTCACTAACCATTGAAGTTGTTCAAAAATTGAATTTGTATTTTCAGATAACCCATTATAAATTTGATCACATAACCATCATATAAATTGTTTATTATGTGTATATTATATCCATCCTTTAACCATTGATGGATTAAAATCTCTAATAATTTCCTTTTAGGATTTAAGGTATAGATCAACATCTTCACTATTATATCAAATGTAAAGGTGTGCTTATTCCCTCTCTATTAAGATAATTATAACAACATATATTCTATAAATCCATTCATCCATAAGGTGTATACTGTGATGAGACTTTAGGAGAACTATGCTCTCAAAATATGATAGGTAATCAGTGTATAATTCAATATATTCTTCAGGAAAATATCTTTTTCAATTCAACCTTCTGGCCAACTTCGATTCTTGACATAACCTTTCAAAATTTCCATATACTATTTGATGGGGTATATCCATTTATAATGGATTGGACCACATAATTTAACCTTCCTAACCAAGTGATCATCAGGTGGACCATTATATAAAAGAATGGTCATGGGAATAATATCTCTAATACATACAATATGACTACAAAATCCTTATTCATGATTGGTAACTCCATTGGATCTACAAATTTTCTGCATAGGGATTTGAAAAAGCAACATAATCTAGTTAATAAATATTGTACATTTTGAGGTAAAATGAAAAGGAAAGTAACCAGAATTAAATCTTGCATCAAAACATGACAGTCATGTGATTGTATTCCATGTAACTTTAAATTATTCTTTTAAAATAAATTCTTGATATTTGATGAATACCCCTCTAAAATTTTACACATTTAATGAAAATATAAAATTGAAATTTTTTCATTCGGAATAGAGTGTAATCTACTAGAGGAAGAAAATTATTTCATTTACCCTTCACAATTTCCAACTATTCCCTTATCCCAGTGTTAATCATATCCAACCTATACTTGATTATATATTTCTTTTTTCTATAAAAATTTAGTAACATTACAATAACACAATCAAATAAATTTTTTATATATTCCTGAAATCAAAAAAAATTGATATACAAACAACTCTAATACAGTAATTCATAGAAAATTAATATGTTCTTCCAACCAGATTTATTATGGATTTTCTAAAAAAATTACTGAAAATAGTGTCAATATCTTTTAATTTATCAAACAGTTGATCACCTGTTATTGGAGATGGTGTTTTACCTTGTTCGTTATTCCAATAAAGTGTTGTCATCCAAGATCAGTAGTTATATCATCAAGGTAAAAAAATTCAATGTCCTAAAAACACAGTCTTCGATAAATGTTTCAACCAAACTGACTATGTGTGTTTTTCAAAAATGAAGCACCCCAAAAAAATTAATGTTATAGCCTGATAAATTTCTATAATAGGGGAAGTCAATTATCATCCCATAAAAAATGGCGCTCAATGTGAATTATTCACTTATATGGGAATCATACAATGTAACACTCTTATCTCAGATCAATTTTAGATCTTCAATCAATGGATCCAAATAAACATCAATATCATTACCAATTTTCTTTGGTTTGGATATAAGTAGAGACAACATTATGTATTTTCACTTTATCTATAACCATGGAGGAAAGATATAATTTACCAAAATGATGGGAAAAGCACTTTTAGTACTACTCTACACAAAAAGTATTTATTTCATCTGTAGATAATGAAAGATGAAAGTTTCTCATCTCATTTCCAAATTCAGGAAACCTGTAATAAATTTTTTTTCACTAAAGAAAATATATTGGATGATGTAGGTTGCCATATTTATTTCTTGTATCTGCATGCCATGTCAATTGTCTCATGGTTTCCTAACATCCACATAGTATTCTAAACTATAAAATGATAGGAAAGTACCATAAAATTTTTGAAGAACTTGATTTTTTTTCTTATAATGATCTATTCCACACATATAGAATTTTATGAGTGATTTATTGTCCTTGTGAAAAAAAATACAATCATTTGGACAATAATGTATTTTTTAGAGATCATACCCATTAAATGTTGCATTCATTTAGCGTCATATGTTTTTCATGGTTGTTAATTTTATTCTAGTAGCATATCATTCAAGAGACAAAGTAGTTCTGTAAAGTTGGTGTCACTCTGTCCTCTGTCATATTTCATATTATATAACTTCAATAGAGGTTACAATGTTTTTTATTTGGTACAACCTTCATAAAATGGTCACTTATCATAGTTATTTATCTTCTTAAACATCTTTGGACAGACACAAAGGTTATCTTGAATGGAAAGTTTAATTTCTTTCAAGCGATCTCCATCATCGTTTACACTGGTATTCATATCCAATGATTCTTAAATCACTGTATCATTTAAATTGGTGTGTACGTTTATCTTTTTTCCATGTTTACTCTAACATTTATAGCTCCGATATATTCCATGAAAAATAAAATGTTCTTCTAACTCTTATAAAAAAATTATCTAATAAAAACAACATAAACGTGGATAAAGGATTTCAGAAGGGTCATATGCATGCTCTATTAAAAACTTGATGAACTATTTAACTTCAACTTCATAATATTTTGTCAAGGGATTAGTGTTCATCGATTTTTTATTTATATCCATCCAATTGTGTTCAAGAAATATTCATTTTTAAAAATAAATAAATAAATAAAATATATTCATTATGAAAGTATAAATTTATAGATAATTCTTATAAGGAAAACCCATCATTTGATTGTTCAAAATAATTTCATTATGATTTGAAGAAAATGGGTCATTAAATTTAAGAAAATAATTATGCCACTATAGTAGGTGTTATCCTCTGAATTAATCCAAAAGAGAAAGTTATAGAAAAAATTATTCAAAATCAGCTAATATTTCAAACATCTAACTTTTTTTGTGTAACACCCCAAGATTACAAGGTACACTTCTTTTTTAATAATTCAATAGCTTTCATTTAATGCAACACCGAGTTCGAGCGCACCCTATCTATCAAACTAGCAATTTAAAAAAATAGTTATGAATAGTATTAACCAATTTATGAAATTTATATACTATATTATTAATCAAACTTTTTGAAATCAATATATATGATTTTATATGCATAAGATAATAATTAATCCAGTCTTACACATTAAAATGCTATTTTTCTGAAAGTAATTTTACCACATTTTAATAGAGAACCCATTTTAAATCCAATATTTGACACTTTTATATATTAAATTTTAAAAAAATAAACTTCGTATTAGAAATTTTATTATGAAATTTTATTTGGTTCAATTTTTTGTTATTTTTTTGATAAGTTTTATGTTTTAATGAATTGTGAAAAATACTAGATTTTAATTGAAAAAAATCATTGAAATAATTTATAGTGTTAAATTAAAATTTTGATTGATTTTAAATTATAATTAGATTATATTTTTATCATTTGACATAATTTAAGTCATTGGAATTATTTTCACACTAAAATTGGATATAAACATAAGTCAATATTTTAAAGGTTTTTACTTTAAAAACCATGTTTTCTCATTCCATCAATAGGATTAATTTTAATTTAATTACTAAAAAACAGTATTTTAATTTTGAAAAATGGATTTTATATTTAAAATCAGTGGTTCCAAATTAATTTAATAGTTTTTTTATTATTTATTGACATTAGGAATAGTAACTTTATTAATTTTTTTATTACTGCAGTTAAGGTTAAATCTGGAAATTAAGGGTAAAAATAAGTTATAAAATTAAAATAAAACTTATCAAAAAGTTATTGGATGAATAAATTCAACCCTTATCATCTAAGGTTATAAATGTAATCATTTAATGGAAACTTTTCAATGGATATGACATGGATATTATAAAAATTAATGAATGGGACAAAATGCCATACTCTTATTTCTTATAAGCATAATACTTTAAATATAGAGATAACTAGGATATAACATCGATTATAAATAGTATCTATAAATGTAAAATAATTACATAAATCATAGTAATTTATTTATAATTTTTATTGATTAAATAATTACTGTTAATGATGTCACAATAGCGACGCATAAATTATTTTATTAATAGAAATATCAAATAAATGGTCTTAAAACTATTAAAAGAAATATAATTTGAACTAATTAAGGTGCTAATAGAATTTTATAGGTGAATATGGAATGATAATAGTATATTAAATTGTTTTTTAACATTATATTTCTTTTTTAATTTTAATTTAAGTCAAAGTAACAAATAGTTGAAAAATTGACACTACTGATATTTTAAAAAATAAATATTTAATTAAATTATTTAAAAATTACAAAAATCATCAAAAACTAAAAATTTATTTTTTTAAGGTCTAAAATATCAAAAAATTTCCATTTGTAGATAATTTACAGCACATAAGTAAAGTTTTTTCACCTTTTAATAATTAGAATTTTATTGCAACAATTAAAATTTAATAGATTAATTAAGGATAAATAAAAATGATAAGTTCTAAAATAAAGTAAAAACATGTATAAAATAAATTTTTTGAGATGATTTCAAACCATCCTCATATTATCTTAAAAATAACTCACTTTAGAGATATTTTGAATTGAAAATAAATTTATAATAAATTAATTCTTTTTGGAATTTCCTAAAGTGCCCCTGCCCTCTCTAATAAAAGGGAACCTCCCCTTATATTTTATTCACACCTATAAATACCTTTGTCTCAGCCAATAACATCCCACTTATCCTTCAAGATTCTATCAATTCATTATAGAGGCCATACTTTTGAAATAAATCCAGCCAAACAAGTTCTTTGGTGCATATCAAAAGGTGATACTCAAAGAAGAGGTAATTGTTTTACCATTTCAATTCAATTTCTTTTCGTCTTATACTTTATATTCCTATGTTTCTTAAATAATAAATTAGTAACACTAGTATCATATACTTTATGATATTTTATTATTATTATGGTACAACTATATTTTTCCTTTTATTCATCCTATGAATAATAATATCACCATGCATGTGTGCGTATGGCTTACCGTCTACAAGTCATGTGTAATTTTTTATTCAACACTAATTTATTTGTATGGGTATAATTATGATTATAATGTATATAAATAATTAATATGACATGATAATGATTCTATATAGTTAATATACCATCCAATTCCATTCTATTTAACCATTAAGGTAAAGATATAATTGCTCGTGCGTACGTACAGCCTACCGTCTCCACGATACGATGGGATTCATACTCTAATACAACCATTTAATAATGATTATGAAAATTTATATAATTAATTATTATAATATTTATTAACTTAACACCATACTAAATAGGAAAAAGATATATCTGATGCATAAAAAATAATACTTACATGTAAAAATAAACATAAGAAAATAAATCAGTTCACGCCCAAAATAAGGATAATAATGAAATATTATTAATAAAACTAAATTAGAGGATAATATATGATATCATAAATCATGTATATAGTTCTTTTATAACCTAGTAAAATTATTTAACTATTATACAAGAAGTTAACTGTAACATCCCAAGAATTTATAGAATAATACATTTTCATATCTATTATTTTTTTTGAATTTAATATTAATTTTAGTTTAAAAGGGACACTATATAAGATAGCGTACCCAAAACACAACAACGGGTTTCTCTGAAATCTTATGTTGCACACAACATTGAGTTATATCGAAAAATAATAAAACAATAATATTATTATTTTAAATGGTAGTTAACGTCTAGCCATTGTATTAACAGGAACAAATAGAATTAACTATATTATTCTTTTACATATTTTTAGAAAAAAAATTACACTTATCCAATGAATTTTAGAGTCTTAAAATGAGAATGAATCTAATTTTAGGCATAAAATAATCTAATATTTTTAAAAAATCGGTTTACCGCCTTTTGACGGAGAAACCTTTTAAAAAATAGTTTTTGTAAATTTTATATTTTATATTGGATAAAATAAACTTTTTATTTATAAGCAGGAAATCAAAATTTACTTTTGGTATATTTTAGATAAAATTCATATTTTAATGAATAGTGAAAAATACTGGATTTTAATTCGAAACTGCCTTTTCATCTAATTTATTTATATAGTTAGATGGTTCTCTTTGATTTGTTTTAACGTATAATTGGATTATATTTTATCATTTAATCCAATTATGGTCATTGAAATTAATTTCACATTTTAATTTAACATAATCACATTTCATTCTTTTGATATTGTTTACTTCTAAAAACCCATTTTCTAGTTTTGGTAACATGAATTAATTTTAAATTAATTTATGTCAATTCTCTGTTTTGAATTTGGAAAATTGAATTCCATTTTTTCAATCAGAAGTTCTAAATTATGTAAATAGGTACATTATATTTTTTAACATTATGAATAGTAACTTCAGTAATTATTTTTTTTTACCATGGTTAAAAGGTAAATCAGGTAAATAAGGGTAAAGAAATAATATTATAATATTATAAAACTACCATAAAACATTTAATAATCCAATTTGATGATATATTTCTGACCATGAGCATCCTTAGTATAAACCTTTGGCAATTGGGATCCACTTGGGTGTGAAAATGACATTTTATAATATTTAATTTAAAGAAAATGGAAATATAACATAAACTTGTATCTTTTAATAAAACAATTTCAATATAGGTTTATATAAATTATCTATTTAACTATAAATATTCATTGGAAATATAAAAAAATTTCCTACATTATGGTATTTTATTTATACTTTTTATACATTAAATAAATAAGTTTATTTATGACACAATGATGATGTAGTGATTACATTATTAATGAAGGATTCAAATAAACGATAATATAAACATTAAAATAAATGTAATTTGAAAATTTTGATGCCATAAATGAATTTTTTGGATGAAATTGACCTGTTACGGATGAGTTAATTCCTTTTTTTCTAAGAAATTTAATTTTTATGATTTTAAAAAAAAAGCAATTACTAACTAGTGTCAAAATTTACATAAATAAGTTTTTTAAAAAAATAATATTTTATTAAATAATAAAATAGTCCTAAAAATAAAATATTTTGAAAAATGGATTATATAATGTTACAAGTTTTATTAATTATCCACCTATGGTTTTATTGGCATTTTATAGAAAATATATTAACTGTATATGATGAAAATACATGAAGACATGGTAGAAGTTAATGTTTTTAACTAAGGGTTAAAGCTAAAAGATAAGGTTAATTTTGAAACCTAAACTTGTATAAAACATATTATTTGAGATTATTTAGACCAAAAACCATCTTATACAAGAAATAAATCACTTTTTAGTCATTAGAAACCGAAAATAAATTTATAATAAATTAATATTTCAAGAATTTCCTAAAGGGCCCCTCACACCTCCTATAAAAGGGCACATGTCCTTCTCTTTTAGTCACACCTCCAAATCCCTTTGGCTCACCAAAACCCTAAAACACTCCCCTCCTAGCATCCCACACTTCATTTTATAGGACACCCATTGGGAATAAAACCAACCTAATGAGTTATTTTGTGAAAATTAAAAAGCGACACCCAAAGAAGAGGTAATCCTTTTATCCCTTTTTTCAAAGTCCTTTTCTTACTCTACTTCCACTTCCTAAGTCATTTCCACACTAAAGTAATAAATATAGTATCTTATGCATGATAATATGTTATTATAATTATGGGACAACCTTATACATACTTTTATCCATCCTACGAATAACAATATCATCATGTGTGCGTACGTACGGCTTACCGTCTCCACGTCATGGTGTAATTTTTTATTCAACAAGACTTAATTTGTATGGGTATAATGATGAGTATAATGAATGTAAATAATGAATATAAACTGAAAATTATTATGTATAATTAATATACCATCAAATTCTATATTGTTTAACCATTAAGTGACTCATATCGTCGCTTGTGCGTACGTACGGTCAACCGTCTCCGCGATGTGATGCAATTCATTCTACATGATCTTTATTAAACCATGAATATATACATGAATGGAATGAATAAATATGATATATATTATATTTATATTTACTCTATCTTTTATAATTTTTATTTACAACGTAACTTTATGTCTTCCATTATGTGTAAATACGATAATTTTATTTGAGGAATTGTAGACTACCGCCCCCTCAAAGTGATATGACACATTCATTCCATACATGGAATGTATAAAGGATGGATTTAATGTACTTATGTAACATATATAATATATATATTATTTTTTTAATTATAATATGCCTATTTATCATTTAGTTTTCATTCCTTTTATATGACAAATAAATAAAAGTAGTGTTCATGCGTACGTACGGCCTATTGTCTCCATGAACGGTGAATTTCATTTATTATATTCAAATGTTATTGACTATTCTAAATACATATATACTGGATATATATGATATTTAAATCATGAATAATATTCTTGAGATGATGTAATTTTGACCACATGGATAATTTATATTAAACAAGTTCATTTTTGACTCAAGTTCCGAATATCAACAAAACGACCAATATGATCATAAATAATTATATAATTTTTATAACATCGAAATAAGTAATATAAAATGAATAATAAAATTTAAAAAGGTTCTCAATAAATTAAAAATTGACATATGCTTATTATTCATAAATATAAATAACAAGCGAGACAAGTCGGATTCGATGTAAGGGAATTTATAAACTCAATTTCCACTCATTGGGTTTTCAGGAAAATTTGTTGATTTTGTTATGCCAAGTGTAACAACCTGACTCATTGGTAAAGGTACGGATCATTGGATTTTATATCAAATATTTACTTTAAGCTTTTTTAATGTGTGTAACATCCTAAGGAAGGTCTGGGGAGTGTCTGGGGTTGGTTCGGAGCCCGGGAGTTTGAGAAATGGGCTTGCAGGCAGTGGCACACGGCCTGCGCATGGTCGGCGCATGGTTTGGGAAAAACCGTGCGGCTGTAGACAACGGAAGCTGCAGGGGAGCACGGCCCTGCGGACCAGGCCGCATGGCCATTCAGCTTTTGTTTAGGAGGAATTGAGGTGTGCATGGTTTGCACACGGTTTGGGTAAATCGTGCCCCTAAACCGTACGACCCTATTCTAGGTAAAATTACCATTTTTCCCTTAAATATATTTTAAAGCCTTAAGCCTTTCTTTCTCCTTCTTCCAGCGAACAGAACCGGGGGAGCCCTCTTTTGAGCTCCAAAACCCTCCTCCCTATAATTTCTTGGTGTATTTTTCATCCGAAATACCAATCTCGGTCCGTCGAAGGCGTTGGATCACCCTTGGTAAGGCTCGCCTCACGCACCCTTCTTTCCTTAGTGAATCTTGGTATCTGTTCTGTTATTTTTCCACAGGCTCATAAGCCCTATTTTCAAGTCTTTGGACTGAAACTCATATCTCTTCCAACCTACTGTGAATCTGAGGTCGATATCAAGCGAGCCTATGCCTACAGCTCTAAGGTAGGTGGCCATGTGGTTGATATTTTGGGTTTTCTTTTTTTTTGAGTTATTATCATCGTGTTGTGGTTTGTCTTTCACTGAACCCCTTATTTGTAATGACTGCTTCATATCTAAATGACCCGTCTGGTATGATATTGATGAACTTAACCTGGATAGGGTGTTTAGATTAGTTATGGACTAGGTAAGGTCAACCACATGTGTTATTCCTTAAGATTTGGCATTTTTCACCTTTGGACCTTAATGATATGTCTTGAAAGGGAATTTCCCATGTTAGGAAAATGAGATGACTTGGTTTGAGGTTGTCTAGGATGAGATATCCTAAACCTCTTGAATGAATTGAATTGTATGTTGTCTTGAGATGTGATTATGTGATATTATAAGATGGAAATGTCATGCTTTGTTAATGTGATGTGATATAAGATGGAATGCCTTATATATTGTGATGCGACTGGTTATTCCATACCTTGTCGACATTCTTGTGATAACCCGTGTGTGGGCAGGAGGCATTCTTACCCCGTTCCAGATGAATCTCCATGTGTGGGCGGGAGGCATTCTTACCATGTTCCTACTGAATCTTTGTGTAATTGGACGGGAAGCATTTATACCTCATTCCTATATATCCTTTATGGGTGGGAGGCATTCTTCCCCACGCTAGCTATAGTGCTTGTGGACGAGAGGCATTCATACCTCGTGCTAGTGGTGATTATATGTACGTGAGAAGCATGGATGAGAGGCATGCTTACCTCCTGCCAGTGATAACCTATATCTATGTACTTACACTCTGGTGATTTTTTTAGACTACCAGTTATGAGCTGAAGCAGGTAGACCCATAGGTGTCCTTTCAAAACATGAGCGGGAGGGTTGGTTATTTACTTTTCTTTACTTACTTGGAGTCTATTACTCACTGTTACTTGAGAACACCTATTTGGATTACACATAGACACCATTGGTGGTGACCTACAGAGACTTGTCTCACACCCTACCTGTTCAGTCTCCTTGGCACCCATGTAGACTTTACTGATGCAGGTACTAGTAGGGGAAAAGGCCCATCTTCGGGTTATTGATACATATATGTTCTAGCTGGTGTTCTGGAACAGAGGACTAAGCTTGGATAGATATGCTCGTGGACTATTTTGTTCTTTGTTCTCTTTTTGTATTACTGTATAGCATGTTTTCCATCTATTTCTATTGTATCTTCATTCCATGCATCCATTTTGTATCAGACACTGCCTATGTGGCTTTTTATATTTATCAGGGTTTTTCCTTATTTCTTTTGTTTGGTTTGTATGTTTCCCTTTTTCTCCTGTATATCCATTAGTTGTGATTCCGCTATTTAATCACTTCCTGTTATACCGTTGTGTACTTTGACATGGGGGTACAGTCTCCCCACTGACTTACCATTACACCCCCGCTGCTAGTCGGTAGCCCCTGGCATATGGGGAGACGAGCCAGGGGTCATGTGGCCAACCGAGCTCAGTGCTCGGGTTGAGGGGCAGCCGGGTCTGAGACATCACAAAGTGGTATAAGAGGCTTTCTTTCTTTCTTTCTTTACTATTTGGTGATGATAGACTTGGATACTGGGAATGCTTAGGGACTTATCCATGATTCATAATTGGTCATCGCGAACCCATGTACGATGTATGGGCCAATTTTCTCATTTTATGTTGTTAGTGATTCTGCTATTTACTGTTGATAATGTTTCACCGTTTGGTGCTTCACATGTTTTGTGATGTTATTGAGATTTGCAATTTTGGAATTTGGATTTCATGGTTCGACCTGATGAAATGAGGGTTCTGCATTAGAACATGCATCACAATAGGTACAATATGATTAGTCTATGCATCTTCCCATACCATGTTTAAATTTTCAGCGACCATTGCATGTTATTTATTTACATGCCTGGTTAATATGTGTGCAATTGTGCTAACCCTTCTTGTAGGTTGTGAATTGAGGAATCATGTGGTTTAGGTGGGTGTCACTCTTTGGTTCATAAGCTGTTTGGGCCCTTATGGATTGGAAAATAAAATTCCAACTAAACCAATGATTTTATTAAAAGGGAAATTCAAATACTTAATTAGCACAAGTAAATAAGAAATGACATCAAAGTGTGTGTCATCATTCAGTTCATGAGGAGTATGGGCCCTTATGGGCTTGGAAATTCCATATCAATGGATTAAGTTAAATTTGAATAGTTGCAGGTTTTTCTAAGAATTCCTATGGGTGTGGATAGGTGATCATAGAGGTAGGAAGGCTTAGTACCTGTCCTAGATTCTAGATTTTAACCTATAATTTGTTGGTTTCTTCTTTTGAGACATTCATTTGGCATTGTAGTACTATGCCTCTGAGACTTCCTCGAGTCGCGAATGCTGAAGGCGGAGACGATCACGTTCCTGAGGTGGCGGGCTCTGAGCTGCCATTTGATCTTCCTATTGAGCCACCCATGGCTCCTCTTGTTGTTCTTCAGATGGGAGCCGCTGCCCAGTTCTTTGAGGGCTTCATGCGTATGATGCATAGTATGCAAGGTGAAGTGCGACCTTCCACGAGTATGGCAGAGCTGACCCGCGAGTTTCAATCACAGCATCCTCTTACATTTACGGGAGATGGCAAACCACTTGCCGCGGAGTCCTGGTTGGAAGCTATTTTGACCATCTTCAAGCACCATGAGACGCCTCAAGAGCAGAGGGTTAAGCTCATAGATTATATACTATGTGATTCATCCAGGAAGTGGTGGGATGTCATCACCCAGTCGGGACAGTAGAGAGATATGATCTGGACTGATTTCCAGACTATCTTCTACGATTATTTCTTTCCCCAGAATTTGAGGGCTGACAGAGCTAGGGATTTTATGAATCTGTAGCAAGGGACCATGACATTTATGGAATATTTGTCCCGTTTCACTAAGTTATAGTATATTTCTTCTACACTAGTTGTTGAAGATCTCACGCCCGCTAAGCGTTTTGAGGATGGGATGTGTTACGCCATCTGGTCCCAGGTTTACGTGTTCAGGTTGATGACCATTTCAAATATGGTAAATCAGGATTTTATCACAAAGAGGAATTTGAGAGATGTAGACTGTGTGAACCAAGGTGGTTCAGCACCTAAGGGTTCTATTGGATCTTCTTCTAGGAAGAAGCGGCATTTTGAGGACTCTCGCGGTGTTAGTAGTGGTCAGACCCTTTTCTCAGGTGGTACTCCTATCTTTCACCAATGTGGGGTGCCAGGACATATTAGGAGGAAGTGTATGCAAAATCCATTAGAGTTCAGATGTTGTGGTAGGTTGGGTCATCTCCACCGTTTCTGCAGGACTTTTCCCCCAGGGCCTAGTGAGCAGGGATCTGTACCTACTCCACGATCTAGTGCTGGATCGGCAGGATCATGTATGTCAGGCAGCTGGAATATCGTCGGCTGATCAGGTCGTGGCGGCAGTCGAGGCAGAGGTAATCATGTGTATGACTCTCAGCGCCAGCAGCATGGGTCTGCTCAGGGTAGTCAGGCTATGACTCTGGGCCGTGGTACCGACCAGTTGTATGCAGTCGAGCCTACTCCACAGGAGCAGTACGCCGGACCATCTACTGTACGAGGTATGATTCCGGTTGCCTCTACGTTAGTATCTGCTTTGTTTGACACAGGCACTTCTCACTCTTTTATATCGAAGGAGATTATTGGAAGTTTTGGCCTCTACATTGAGTCATATCATGGTATGATCATGTTAGATACCCCATTAGTTTTCCGTTCAGAGGGTGTTTTTAGTTGTCAGAATTGTCCCCTCGAGGTGGGTGGTTACCTTTTCGTGTGGAACCTGTATGTTCTTAATATGACGGGTTTTGATGTAATAATTGGGATGGACTGGTTAGTTCTCTATAGTGCCTGGATTGACTGCTATCATTGGAGGGTGGCATTTACGTCACCAGAGGGAGACACACTTATACATAAAGGAGAATGGGATCTTAGTGCGACATGAGTGGGACTAGAACACCAGAGTTTAGCTGGTGTCCCGGCACAGGTTTCCAGTATTTATCTCGATGACCAAGGGTTACAACCCTCTATTTGTCCTCTCGTGGTGGAGCATTTTAGTGATTTCTTTTCTGATGATTTCTCTGGTCTACCTCTAGTGCGAGAGGTAGAATTTACTATTTATCTCATACCAGGATCAGCACCAGTGACCATTCCTCCTTATAGGATGGAACCTAAGGAACTTATGGAGCTCAAGAGTCAACTAGAGGACCAGGAAGAAAAAGGCTTTATACATCCCAGTACTTCTCATTAGGGATCACCAGTTCTCTTTTCCAAGAAGGCAGATGGTTCCCTTCTCTTTGCATGGATTATCGTAAGTTAAATTAGCTGACTATTAAGAATCGCTATCCTTTACCTCGAATTGAAGACCTCTTCAATCAGTTCTGAGGAGCGAAGGTGTTTTCAAAGATAGATTTGATGTCGGGCTATCACCAAGTGTGTGTTAGGACTTCGGACATACCTTGCACAGCATTCAGGAGTAGGTATGGTCTCTATGAGAACCTAGTCATGTTGTTTGGGCTTACGAATGCACCTGCAGTGTTTATGGCTCTTATGAATCGGATTTTTCACCCTTACCTTGATTCTTTTGTGGTTGTATTTGTGGATGATATCTTAGTATATTCACGCTCGAGACACGACCATGCAACCCATCTTGATATCGTGCTGAATACACTAAGAGAGCATCAGCTTTATGATAAGCTCTGTAAATGCCACTTTTGGATAAATAAGGTTCACTTCCTTGGTCACATTATTTCTGAGTCTGGAGTTTTAGTTGACCCTAAGAAGGTGAGTGCTGTAATTTCTTGGGAGAAGCCCAAGAACGTCTTTGATATCAGGAGTTTCTTGGCGCTTGCTGGATATTATAGGCGGTTCATTTAGGAATTTTCACACCTAGTATCACCACTTACAACTTTGAACAAAAAGGGGGTGAGATTCGTTTGGTCAGAACCTTATGAAGTAGCTTTTCAGGAACTGAAGGGTAGACTAACTTCAACACCGATATTGATCTTTCTGGATCCAGGGAGAGATTATATGATATTTTAAGATGCGTCAGGTATCGGGGTTGGAGCTGTCTTGATGTAGGACAAGCGAGTGGTTGCGTATGGTTATCATCAGATAAAGTCTCATAAACGGAATTATCCGACACATGACCTCGATCTCGCAGCAGTTGTACATGCCTATGCTGTTGGAGACACTATTTGTTGGGAGAGCATTTTTTGGTATTCACTAACCACAAAATCCTCAAATATATCTTCACTCAGCGGGATCTAAATCTCAGGAAACGCAGGTGGGTTGAGTGCCTGCAATCCTTTGATTTCGAACTGGCCTACACTCTTGGGAAAGGAAATTTAGTAGCCGATGTGCTGAGTTAGAAAACTCAGTCACAAGTGGTTCGGGAATCTAATGAGGAGTGGAAGCTAATAGACCTATTTTCGGAGATGCATATTGAGGTTTAGGAGCGACAGGGTCAGACTGTTCTCTCAGCATTAGCGGTGACATCTACTCTTTTGGAACGGGTCAGGGCAAGAGAGTTATCAGATCTGGAAGGCCTTGTTCTGTGAGAAAGTGTCGCTGATGATGCCTCTACCGATCGGACCATGGATGAAGGTGACACATTATTGTTCCATGGGAATGTGTGGGTCCCAGAAGACATCAGAGAGGAGCTGATGAGGGGTTTCCACACCTCCGCATGGGCAGTTCACCCAGGCATCACCAAAATGTATCGTGATTTGCGACGACAATACTGGTGGCCTAACATGAATTGGGAGATAGCCGTTTTTATCACGCGTTGTTCCACATGTCAGCAGATGAATGGGTAACATCATCATCCAGTAGGGCTTTTGCAGCCATTGTCAATTGTAGAGTAGAAATGGGATGATATTTCTATGGACTTTGTGACAAGTTTACCTAGGCCACCTTGTGGTAATGATGTAGTATGGGTTATCATTGATCGTCTGATGAAGGTCGTGCATTTCTTACCTATGCAGGAGACATTCACGGTTGATGACTTTGGAAGACTGTATGTAAAGGAAATAGTGCACCTTCATGGAGAACCTTGTTCTGTTGTCTCGGACAGAGATCCTCATTTTATATCTTAGTTCCGGCAGGGTTTACAGAAGGCCTTGGGTACGCAGGTACTTTTGAGCATGACCTATCACCTGCAGACTGATGGACAGACCAACCGGACTATACAGGTACTAGAGGATATGTTGTGTTCCTGTGTTCTCAATTTTGGAGGTCCATGGAAGAAACACATTCTTCTTGTCGAGTTAAGTTATAACAATAGCTTCCAGGCTACCATTGTTATGCCTCCCTATGAATTCTTATATGGTAGGCCTTGTCGCTTGCCTTTGTGTTGGCTTGAAGTATGGGAGGCAATTGTTCTAGGACCACGTCTTGTTTAAGAGACTATAGAGCAAATACAGATTATTAGGAAGCATATGCAGACTGCTCAGTCTAGACAGTAGTCTTATGCTAACAAGCACCGGCGACTGCTTGAGTTCGAGGTTGGGAACTGGGTTTTCTTGAAGGTCTCACCCAGGTTAGGGAAAATACGTATATGGAATAAGGTTAATCTTTCACCGAGGTTCATAGGACCCTTTGAGGTGATGAAGTGGATCGGACCAGTAGCTCACCAGCTTTCACTTCCGCAGAGACATCAGGCCATGCACGAAATTTTTCATGTATCTCAACTACGTCGGTACTTTTCAGATCTGACTCATGTTTTGATGCCTGATGAGGTTGAACTGGATATGGATGCTTCCTCTGAGGAGTATATGATGGTGATTGTTGATTGGAGCATGAAGAAACCCAGTGGCAGGTCTGTTCTTCTTGTATGGGTGCTATGGCAGCACATCCGGGTACAAAACGAAACTTGGGAGCGGGAGGCTGATATACGTTCTCAATGGCCGGAGCTTGTTCTTGATGACACCTATGTACCCTCAGAATGCCAACTTAGGGACAAGTTTTCTTAAGTAGGGGAGGTTGTAACAACCCGACTCATTGGTAAAGGTACGGATCGTTGGTTTTTCTCTCAAATATTTCCTTTAATCTTGTTTAATGTGTGTAACATCCTAAGGAAGGTCTGAGGAGTGTCCAGGGTTGGTTCGGAGCCCGAGAGTTTGAGAAATGGGCTTACAGGTAGTGGCGCACAGCCTGTACATGGTCGGATCATGGTTTGGGATAAACCGTGTGACTGCAGACAGGGGCACCTGCAGGGGTGCACAGCCCTGCGGACCAGGTCGCACGGCCATGCAGCTTTTGTCTCGGAGGCAGTGAGGTGCGCACGATTTGCACAGGGTTTGGGGAAACTGTGCGCCTAAACCATGAGACCATGTTCTGGGTAAAATTATCATTTTTACCTTAAATATATTTTAAGGCCTTAAGCCTTTCTTTTTCCTTCTTCTAGCGGATAGAACTGGGGGAGCCCTCTTTTGAGCTCCAAACCCCTCCTCCCTCTAATTTCTTGGTGGATTCTTCATCTGGAATCTGAATCTCGATCTGTCGAAGGCGATGGATCACCCTCGATAAGGCTTACCTCAGGCACCCTTATTTCCTCGATGAATATTGGTATCTTTTGTGTTATTTTACCGTAGGCTCATAAGCCCTATTTCTAGGGCTTTGGACTGAAACTCAGATCTCTTCCAACCAACTGCGAATTTGAGGTCGATATCAAGTGAGCATACACCTACAACTCTAAGTTAGGTGGTCACGTGGTTTCCATTTTGGGTTTTCACTTTTTTGAGTTATCATCATCATTTCATGGTTTGTCTTTCGCCAATCACTACAACAAAACCGCCGTTTAGTGGTGGTTTTGTAGCAGTAGTTCCTAGAACCACTGCTAAATCTTTTTTAAAAAAGGTTTCCCGGTGGTTTATAATAAACCTGGAGAAACTTTTTTTTCACAGCCCCGACCCTTCCCCCCCACCCCGACCCTTCTCACCCAGCGCCCCCAATTCACCCGGCCCCCCCGCTTCCCCCATGACCCTAGCCCCTACGACCCTGGCGACCCCAGCAACCCCGCGACCCCGGAGACCCCGCGACCTCGGCGACCCCGGCCCCCTGCGACCCCGGCGACCCCGCGGCCCCAGCGACCCTACTTCCCCGGAGACCTATACGATCCCTAGGGTTTGATTTCTAATTTTGTTTTGTTGTTTTAATATTAGTTATTTCTTTATTATTATTTTTTTCTTATACTAAATTTTAATGTTGTATTTATTGTATTGTATGAAGATGTTTTCGTTTATGATTATTTGTTTTTCTACTTATTGCATGTGATTTTTTATATGTGTTTGTTAGTTTTTATTATTAAGTGATTGTTTTTCTATCTGATTGGTTTTTTGTGGTTGTTTGATACTATACTCATGCTTTTTGATGGATCATGGTTACAATAAATACTTATATTATGGGTTATAATGGATTAAGGTATAACATGTACACATTTCCCTAGGTTGTGATGGCTTTAAGGCTATGTCATGTTTTTGGTTGTGATGGCTCGAGGTTATAACATGTGTCAGGTAATGATGTGGAAATTTAGTGGATGTTGGGATAGTTAACACTGGTTGAGAGTTGGACTTTCTTGTTATGCTGATGTGATGATGATGAGAGGATTGACATAGGTTGAGAGTTAGGATTACCTAATTTCTAGCTAATATGATGATGTGACAGTGATTATAGACACATGTTAAGAAGTATCTAGCATGTTTTGTTCACTATCCACAAGGCCTTACTAAAAAAGAAATAAATAATGATCTTTAATGGGTTTCTATGGAAAACAACAATCAACTTCTTTAACTTTTTCTATTACTCATAAATAGTTTCTCTAATATATTTATTTATTCTATAAATCCTATTTTTTAGACGTGTTTTCTTTGAAGTGGGGATAAATTTATGAAGAATGTCTCTTTAGAGATCATTCATGTTTGTGACCCCTCCAAGTAATTGGTTGTATATATATATTCCTTTTATGATCCCTCTAGAGACAATGTTGATTCCTTCCACATGATTTGAGCTCATGATACACCTCTAGTATTAAAGGTAATAAATATAATACAAAAATTCATAAAATTATTATTGGGTCCATCACCATAAAAACCATGAAACATTGGAAGATGTTGAATTGTTCTACGCTCTAACTAAAATTCTAGTTGATTATTTAGAAACAATGGTCGATTATTCTGATAGTTAAAATTTAGTGCAGAAAAATCTATGTATTCTAATTAATTGTACATGATTCTCATCTATATTATGAATATTTAATGAATCTATAGAATAATTATATAGTTATTAAGGTTATTAAATTAATAGTAATATGATCTATATCCAAAATTATCGATGATCCTTAGCAGTCTAGAACATTCCAAGATAGTTTTTTGAACCATTGGATCAAAACCAAAAGGGTTACTAGAACTAGATATAGTCATTCAATGGAACCATTTAAAATAAATAAAATAAAAATAAAATAATGAATATGGGTTGACTACCCACAATATTGGAAAATTCTTTTTGAAGCTACCATTAATGTGTCAAGATATACAAATATAAACCTAAGAGAAATTTAATTAGTAGTGTGAATCATTATTTATCACAAAGATAATTCTATGTGATTTTTTGTGGGGGGTGTGGTAGGTTAGAATAGAGAACCAAGTGTGTTAGTGTGTGTAAATTAGAGTTGAATATATGATGATAGAACAATTCCCTCACATTGTATATTCCCCGACCTAACATTCTGAATCATAATTCACTCAATTATAACACTCATATTCTCTCACTAATTTTCTACGACCACAAATTATTACCCTCACTTACCATGTTTGATTCAAACAAACATATGCAATGATCACCTCACTCTATACACTTAAAAAATATGTGATCAAAGAACATTGATCACCCCTAATGTAATCATCACATCCTTCCACTAAATGGGAATTGAATAAGATCTTTTGGGAAGTGTGTCATAACCAAGGAAAGGGAAGGAAAATGAATTGAAATATATTAAATAAAGGAAATATCATTCTTCTCCGAGTAGACAAACATGTTCTAGTGAGATTGTGAAAGAAATAAATTCACCAAAATATATTAGAATTCAATAGTAGGGTGTGATAGAAATATCCATGGTTCGAATGGATGTGTCTGATTGTTCCATCAATAGGGAAAACATAATATTTAAGGAGAATAATTATAATAAGAAACCCCCGTTATTATGGGTTTCATTTAATTGTTTATGGTAAGGAAGATATTCAAAAACACTTTTTTCTATACCATAGGAATCCTTGAGAGGGGTGGGGTTAATCAAGGCATCAAATAATTCTTTTTTGTTAAAAGATCTTATCACCAAATTGCAAGAAACACATTAAACCTATCTAAAGGAACACACATTTACCAAACATAAGAATGTAGATGTAAAATGGAACCCAAAAATTTTAATTGGATCAACGCTAATGGATAGTCCATATGTCATTCATTGATGATGTGTTAGTCATACCAGATTCTACTATTCTTCAATAAATTTTGTATATTATAAATGTTCATCCACGGTCACTCCATTCAAGGTGAACCGTATTAAAAATTCATTTATTGATAATTAACTACCTCCATTGGATCACTTCCTTTACTCCTCCTCACACATTTTTTAAGCATCATAAGGTTTTCCCTAAACATTATTTATAATAGATTTATTCGATATTAGAGTTTTATATGAAGACTCTATAGAGAACTTAGGTTGGGGTTATTCAAAATTAACAATATGCTTTGGTTTTCATGGTAAAGTAGCTACCACGTTGTTAGCAGACTGTTTCTCTTTACCAAAGAAACTTCCCCTATCCCAAACACTAGAGGGTTCATATCTAACTCAGGGGCTCATCTTTATTATATTATGTTTCTGTAATGTTACACTATCGTATATATGAATATCTTTATCTATGTAGTAGTAAATATGTGTTTTAATTATTTTTATTATTGTGTAGGCACATTGTCATATACATGGATAAAAGCTGGATCACATTACCGAGGAACACACCTCAGTATGTTAAGGGTTTGAATGGGTTTTTAGATTTTGCAATTTCTAATCGATCCGTTGAAGGGAGAATAAAATTTCCATGTCCTAAATGTAAATTTAGAATATGGTTGAAGAGAGATGAGGTTTATGAACATTTAATACTAAAGCAATTCCCTGATCAATATTTGTGTTGGATTTGGCATGGAGAATCGAATGTTACATAAAGATTGAGCACTGATGTTAATCTGCAGAATGAGGTCCCAAGTTCGTCGACAATGGAAAATGAAATGAAAAACATCATAAATTATGCATTCTGCACTGCAATACACCTCTATCAGCATCAAAACATATCAGAACAACAAAAAGAGGGTGCTACAAATTACAACATTACAAGTGATGTTTTTGAGACTGTAACATAGGCAGATCAAGATTGTAACATATCATTGGATCGTCCTTTTGATTTTGTGGAGCCAAATGTAAGAAAAAACTTCATTGAGGAAAATACGTTTCATGATTTATTTGACGATGGAAATCAAGAGTTGTATAGTGGGTGTTTGAAATATTCAAAGCTTTCATTTTTTCTACAGTTGTACCATATCAAATGTCTATGTGGAATTACAAATATGGAAATGTCCATGATATTGAAATTGATTCGTGATGCATTTCCTGAAGCAAAAATCCCAGAATCTTTTTATGATATGAAAAAAGTTGTTAACAAGCTTGGTCTTAATTATACAAAAATACATGTGTGTCCCAATTATTGTATGCTTTATTAGGGAGAGGATTCAAGTAGACAGAATTCCAAGAAATGTTCTTCTTCTATATCGAAGGCAAAGGGTGATGTTGGAAGTCTAAATGAACATAATTTCATGTAGAAGAATAAAAGGAACACACCTGCAAAGGTTTTGTGTTACTTTCCTTTGAATCCTAGATTGCAAATATTATTCATGTCATCGAAAACCACTGAATACATGAAGTGTCATTCTGTAGATAATAACAATGATGGCTTAATGAGACATCCACGAGATTCTCAATCGTGGAAGACAATTGATTCATTACATCTCGATTTCTCAGCTGATCCTAGGAATGTTCGATTGGGATTGGTTGCCGATGGATTCAACCCATTTGGGACTTTGAGTACCAGTTATAGCATTTGGCCAGTTGTTTTGATCCCTTATAATCTACCTCCTTGGATGTGTATGAAACAAACATATTTTATCCTTTCGATGATTATTCCTGGAAAACAAATGTCTGGAAATGATATTGATGTATACTTGCAGTCTTTCATTGATGAATTGTAGGATTTATGGAGCAACGGTGTTGAGACATTTGATGCTTCTTCTAAAACAATGTTCAAAATGCATGTTGCTTTAATGTGGACCATTAGTGACTTCCCTGGGCTTGAGAATTTATCTGGTTGGAACACTTACAGGGGTTTGGCATGTCCTGTTTGTTACTTTGATTTTGAGCCCAAACAACTACCTCATAGTAGAAAATGGTTCTTCTTGTGTCACTGAAGATTTCTCGATACATCTCATAGATTTCAGCGGAACAGATCAAAATTTAATGGTTCTATTGATCGTAGACCACCTCTAAAGTTATTAACTGGTTCTGAAATATTGAAACATCTTGAAAATGTTGAAACAGAATTTCGGAAGGTTCATCATTTGAATGAGAGCGGAAAACGGGTCCGAAGTGCATCGTCAAGCGAAACCGGAAAGAAACAATGGAAGAAAAAAATTATATTCTTCAAACATCAGTGTTGGGAATTTAATTTTTTGTGGCATAATATTTATTTGATGCATATTGAGAATAATTTATGTAAAAATTTGATATTCACATTGCTTAATGAGCATGGAAATTCGAAGGATCATCTCAATGCTCGCAAAGACTTATAAGAAATGAACATAAAATGCAATATCTGGCTAGATGAGAATGAAAAGTATCCTCCGGCAATTTTTGCAATGAAAAATAGGGATAAAGATACATTCCTTAGAATGTTAAAGAATGTTAAGGTATCTGATGGGAATTCAAGTAACATCTCGAGGTGTGTTGACTTGAAGAATCATTAGTTACATGGATTGAAAAGTCACGATTCACATATTTTGTTACAGCAGTTACTACCATTGGCATTGCGTATATTATTACCTAAAAAATTTACTACTGTTGTACTCCAGTTATGCACATTTTTCAGAAAACTATGTGAAAAATCTTTACATCCATTTCAGCTTGACAACCTCCAGGAGAGATTTGTACTGACCCTTTGTGCAATAGAGATGATATTTTCTCCGTCATTTTGTACTGTAATGATGCATTTAACTGTGCATTTGGATGAGGAAGCTAAATTATGAGGCCCCGTTCATTATTGATGGATGTATCGAATTGAGAGGTACTTTATTTATATGTTTTCCAATTAAGTAAACAATTTTCGGTACTTAATTAAATGCATAATTATGTTTATTTTATTTCATAGATATCTTGGGAATTTGAAATCATACGTGAGAAATAAAGCTCAACCAGAAGGCTCTATTGCTGAAGGCTATTTGGCTGAGGAGTTTCTGACCTTTTGTTCTTGATACTTGGATGATATTGAGACAATATTTAATCAAGTTGGATGTGTTGACGACACATCGACTCAAACTCAAATGCATCAGAAATCCAAAATATTTCCCGCTATTGGTCGATCAGTTGGGAGGACCTCAAATGTAACATTGACTGAATTGGAATTATTATAGGCACATAGATATGAGCTCCTGAATAGTGAAATTGTAGATCCATTTATTGAAGAGTTAATGATACAAAAAAAAGAGACGAATGAGAGGCCAAACACGAAATGATAAATATATAACGAAAGTTCTTAATAAAGAGCTTGTAGAATGGTTTGCACGACGTGTAAGTTCATAAATATTACAATAAATACGAATATTAGTTTGACACATGCATTTTGTAAATCTAGTAAAGTATATTTATTTTTTCAGATCATGAATACTGATACTCGAGCAGAGGTGTCATATGATCTGAAGTTTCTTGCTAGAGGTCCTCTAAAACAAGTTAGAAAGTTCGACGCTTATAATGTGAATGGCTTTAGATTTCGTACTGTTGATCGAGAAGTGGGTTTGAAAACACAGAATAGTGGTATATTTACATTTTCTGAAGTGGAATACTATGGAAAGCTGCATGATATTATTGAATTAAACTACCACGGACATTTTTTGGTTGTTTTATTCAAAGGCAAATGGTTCGATTTTATCAGAGGTGTTAAAAGAGATTCCTTGCAATTTACTTCTATGAACTTCTCTTACTTGATGGATGTTGGTGATCGTGAACTGCATGATCCATATATCTTAGCATCGCAAGAAAAAATGGTATATTATGTGAATGATTTTGCCGATGAAGGGTGGATTGTAGTTTCTCACGTAATAAAAAGAGATTTTTATGATATGGGTGATGAAGTGGAAAATTTGACCTCTGAAATTGAAGTTAATCAACAACAGGAAGCGGGATTATTTATCCATCATGATATTGAAAATATTAGTCTATCAAGGATAAATGAAGTGGATGAATCGATGGAGCAGGAAACTGACATGATTGAAGGTGAAAATGATTGTATGTACAATTATTTATTTATTTAGCAACCACTTTCTTCGTTTCTGCAGTCATTCATTATCATTGTTATATATATTTTTTCTGTTAGTACTGGGAATCTATTATCATTTTTATTTTTTTCTGCATAATTTTTTTGAAATACATATTTTGAACTTAATTTTATTTGATTAAATGACAGGAATTCCAAGGAGGAAGCGGTACACTATTTTATCTATTTCTGCGACAGATGAGCAGATATGCCCCCGGTGGTAGTGCATCGACTGGTGGTATGCAGGTAAATCACAAAAAATCAAATTCATTTAGTTTTATAACTTTCATTGGTTTTAATTTTTAATATAAATATGCAACCGTATTTAATTTTCAATATAATGTTCTTACAGGTGATAGCAGAAAGGGGATATGAAGGTGGAGAGGGTGACGATGCATCATCGGACCCTGAGTAGTTGTATTATTTATATGTTGAACAAATATGGGAACAGTTGGTTTATAGATGTAACATTTGTGTCATATAGTTTCCACCACACATTTTCATGTCCAAAAAATTTCCTTGATTTCTTATGTTTCTTTTTATGCATTTTATTGATTTCTGATGTTTTTTTGTGTCTTGATTTCTCGAGTGTGGTATACATCATTTCATTTATGCCTATATTTGAATTGGTAGTTTCCACCACACGTTTTCATGTCTTAACTTTCACCCATACTATCACACATCAATCACTTCTACATCCTCCCTCAATAGTAGAAGTAATAATGGACTCATTATTGTGTTATTCAAGAGGGTTACTGGCTTTAATGAATGATCTATGCCTCAATGTGCATTGTGTGCATCAACTGAGAGGGTTACCAACTCTATGAATGGAGGAACCATATCCTATCACTATGATAGGGTTATGTAATCCAAAAAATAAATAGAGGACTCATTCCTTGGATCCATTATTCTACCAGGAGGGTTATCGACCCGATGGATGCTCCAATTGTCCACCCACACCTATCATAATCCCTACAAAGCTATAAATCACCATCTACTTGTATATTATCAATATAAACTCCAGATTATGAATGCATTTGTAGCATCTTTTTCTATATAGAAAAATTATTAGAATGGACTACTCATATGTCCCAAACTAACACTCTAGTGAGAAGATATATAAATTACTAGAATATATCTAGCACATAGGACCTGATGGATTTTTTTTTGAAAAAAAAGGTACCTCCATTAGTTATTCACCCATACATCTATCATATATGATTGATGCTAGTTGTAATAAGTGTCCACCCCAAATATTTCATGATAATAGATTAGAAACAAAATAATAATCAAAGGGTCTCATCCATCCCAACAAGTGATTCACAGGTGTCCTAAGTAATGAAAATTGTGTCATGCCCAATTAGAGATTCTAATGAATCTTGTTAAATATCATGAATCAAGACTAAATATAAATATAAATAAAACCATGGTCAACCGAACACCCATTCCCATCATTATCATCTTAGCTCTATCAGGCATCCATATTGGTTCAGGTTTTATAGTGACTCCTGTAACCATTTCTAAAGAAATGCATGCACCTGTTCAGGGTTGGTCTATCTACTGGGAACCCACATGGGTCCTCTAGGTCTGTATGTATGTAGAGGAATATCTCTTGAGATCCTTGTTCATGGACCACTATCTCAATATAGTACTTCTCATTCGATAAAATCATAATTTCTAGTAGTGTCAATATATAAAATAACATCCCAGCCTCAAGGCGGAAACCAAATAATGGGTTTTCTAGGAAAAGGGTTTGGTCAATACAAAAAATTACTATGATTGCATAACTTGATGGTATACCCAAGACACATTCCAGACTAGATAGGCCATGGTTTCTAAGTCAAACATTACTTAATTGTTGGAGGTGTCTCAAGGGTCTTAGCTAGCCCACATTGGATGGTCATCTTATGTCACAAAACACCTCCATAAAAAGGTATACAAGTCTCATCCTCTAGGGAAAAGACATCTCAAAAGCCCCCCCCCCCCAATGAAGGGGTTAGAAATTCACTTGAGATATCTAAGTTCAATGCCTCATCCTTTAGAGACCGAGGAATCAGGACAGTACACAATCTTCTATTTGTTCCCTAGCACATAGTTTAGTTTTCTCATGGTCTTCAATCACCCCTCTACCTACTCCAAAATCTAGAACATAGTAAATATAAATAGTCATAAACATCACAAGAGACACTGCCTACTACCCACTCAAAAGCTGGGTCAAGGTCAAGTTCTCTGATTCCCAATTTAAATTTCATTTAATTGAATATTTATATCATAATTATAGTTGAAAGGTTGAACCAAATGGGTCATAAATTCATACCCATATGGTCTCGTTCACCTCATGGACTGAAATATGGAATCCACTTAATCCATACCATAACACGTTCTATTTCATGCGACCAATGGTCCATGACTCATTATTCCATTGTGAATCCATGAAATCCATAATAGAAAGGAACATCAAGCTATAACTGAATCACCCAATAGTGGAATCAAATCAATTGTAATAGGAAAAATCTAGGGGAACATGTTTCATTCTAAGAAATTTTGATTTGTCTGGTTTGTGGGATTGATAATCCTAGGTACCACCTATTACCTTATTTAATTACCTTACAAATACCTAAATATTTGTCACATACTAGTAATAAAATAATAAAATGAATTATATTATGCCATGTTATAACATACAAACTTGGATTCCACTATGTGGTGAACCGATCTGCTGGGTCGCATGGCCTTAAGCACACCTCCCCATATCCCAGAGGCTACCGACTAGCATTGAGGACCTATGGTGACATTGTACAGAGACTATTCCATCATGTTAGAGTGTACAATAGTATTAATAAACAATGTCGTCAATAGTGGAATCATTTGATCATCCAAATAGAGGTAAAACATAAAAGATAGTAATAAATAAACAGTATTAAAGGAAATATCATAAAAAAATGATATATCATTTCATGCCTCTATAATGTAAGATAATAGGTATACAGAATTATAGTACAGTACATGTTTGAAAATACCCAAAATACCAAAATGTACTATCCCACCTAGCATCACGACCCTGCATGATCACGTTCTCTCCTGCTGTCACAAAATAAGAATGTCATGAATTGTATTGTTGAAACATTACAATGTCCCTACACGCATCCAAGAAGTATATATAGGTAACCAATTACCCAAAAATGGTGTGACATAACACTCAGTTGGACCTAACAAATGGCATCTATAAAAATTCCAATTTGTGTGATATAAACAAAATTTGTGTTCAATATATCACACATATTAATGTACTGAATGAAAATTTCAAATGGCATAAGTGATACTATCCATACAGACAAGGAATCCTATAATAAATAGCCATGATACTATATATAAGTAAATCTATAAATAGAAATAAACCAGAATAACACTATCATGTATACTCACTATAGGAAAATAACCACAGCGATGCTATCTGTATTGTACAAGAAAACATCTTTCATAGCCACACCATATAATCTAGTGTAAAAAACTACCATAGCCACACAATGTTATCTAGTGAATAATACCCATCACATCCACACCAGATAATCAAGTGTGTATCACATCTACAATGGTCATTTTTTGTAATCATAAGTGTTAGACCATAAAGGTTTGGATCTAAGGTATATAAGTCCAAGGAATCCACGTCGAGACATAGGAGCATCTCGATGGAAAATTAGTAAAATGGGTGGGGTCCAAAGAGCATGTCAATGAGACATGTCCAGTTCAAGCCCAAGAAATCCATATACAATGGGTATCAAGGCCCAAATCATCCTATAGAATCAAGACCAAAGGATAAAACAAGATCAAGGCATCGACTACCACAAACATGTTACATGGGAGTAAAGTCCATGGCTTCTACAAAACCATGATCCAAGGTATTCCAACCAAGGAACTTGATCTTGACCCAACTTTTGGTGTGTGATTATCATGTTGTTATTTTTGATATTGGGGAAGTGATTGTGGGAATGTGATGTAGTGAAGGAGGAGGGCTAGTGATGATGATACATGATGTGGGTTATGTATGGTAGGAGAGCTATAATGTATCTCAGTTGGTTTATATTTCTGGTTTGATTTGTTTTTCAGGGAAGTGGTGCAGTGGAAGCAGAATTTTTTTTTCTGGATAGCTTTTAGCGGTAGTTTAAATCGCTGCGACATTTATAGGGGCGGTGGTTTAAACCGTGGCTAAACTGTGAAAACTGCTGCTAAACGTAAATTTTTTCTTACGTTTAGTAGCGGTTTTAACCACCGCGACATAGCCAATTCATTGCTGCCTCATTCCGTGGCGGTTCCCGTGACTTCGGCGGTGGTTTTATGGCCGCTGATTTTGAGTTTATTCATGGTGGTTATAACCGCCGTGAATATATTGATATCCCGGGATCGTAAAACCGCCATTAAATTCAGGAAAACCGCCATTAAATGAGGCAGCTACGAATCTTTCCTGAAACCGCTGCCAAATGGAAAAAACCACCATGAATAGATTTTCAACGCCGTAATAGGCGGCGGTTTCTGTAAACCACCGCCAAACCATGTCTCGGAGTTTTAAACCGCCGCGAAACACCAAAAAACCCGCCGCTAAATAGCGGTTTTGTTGTATATCTAAATGACCTATGTGGTATGAGATTGATGAATCTAACCTGGATAGGGTGTTTAGATGAGGTATGGACTGGGTAAGGTCAACCACAGGTGTTATGACTTAAGATTTGGCCTTTTTCAATTTTGGACCTTAACGATATGTCTTGAAAGGGAATTTTCCATGTTATGAAAATGAGATTACTTAGTTAGAGGTTTTCTAGGATGAGATAGCATGAACCCCTTGAATGAATTGAATTGTATGCTGCCTTGAGATGTGATTGTTTTATATTATAAGATGGAAATGTCATGCTTTTTTAATGTGATGTGATATAAGAATGAATGAATTATATATTGTGATGTTAATGGTTATGTCATACTGTGTCGACATGCTTGTGATAACCCGTTTCTGGTCGGGAGGCATTTTTACCCTGTACTAGATGAATCTCCATGTGTGGGTGGGAGGCATTCTTACCTCGTGCCAGTTGAATCTTTGTGTAATGGGATGGGAAGGATTTATACCTCATTCCTATATATCCTTTATAGGTGGGAGGCATTATTCCCCATGCCAACTACAATTCTTGTGGACGAGAGGCATTCATACCTCGTGCCAATGATGATTATACATACGTGAGAAGCATGGACGAGAGGCATGCTTACATCGGGCCAGTGATAACCTATATCTATGTACTTACACTCTGGTGATTTTCTTAGACTACCAGTTATGAGTTGCAGTAGGTAGACCCGCCAGGTGTTCTTTGGGAACCTGAGTGGGAGGGTTGGTTATTTACTTTGCTTTACTTACTTGCAGACTATTACTCACTGTTACTTGTGAACACCTATTTGGATTACACATAGACACCATTGGTGGTGGCCTATAGAGACTTGTCTCACACCCTACCTGGGTGACCTCCTTGGAACCGGTGTAGACTTTACTGCTACAGGTACTAGTGGGGGAGAAGGCCCATCTTCAGGTTATTGATGCATATATGTTCTAGCTGGAGTTCCAGAGCAGAGGACAGATCTTGGATAGAGATGCTCGTGGACTACTTTTGTTCTTTATTCTCTTTTTTTATTACTGTATAGCATGTTTGCCATCTATTTCCATTGTATTGGCATGTCATGCATCCATTTTGTATCAGACACTGCCTATGTGGATTTTTTATATTTATCCATGTTTTTCCTTATTTATTTTGTTTGGTTTGTATGTTTCCCTTTTTCTTCTGTTTATCCATTAGTTGTGCTTCCACTATTTAATCACTTGTTGTTATACTGTTTTGTACTCTGACATGGGGGTACAGTCTTCCCACTAACTTACCATTACACCCCTGCTTCTAGTTACAGCCCCTGGCATATGTGGAGATGAGCCAGGGGTCATGTGGCCAACCGGGCTCGGGGCTCGGGTTGAGGGGCAGCCGAGTCCGGGACATCACACCAAGATTATGTGTGGAATAACAATTTATTTATGTTGTAATTTAAAATTATTTTTGTTTGGATATACTTTTTATACACATAATCACCCCATTGATAAATTCTTACATCGTTTATTTGAACTTTGTAAGGAAAATCTTAACTCAATTTCCATTCATTAAGTTAAATATACAGTTCATTGGTTTTTTTACCAAGAATATGTGTGAATTACCTCTAATTGTTTTACACTTAATATCTACTTATATTGGGTTTATTTATATTTTCTACAAATAATTATTTCATTGATTTATCCTTAATCTAAGTATATGATCTTTTTAAGGGATTTCGTCTCAATTTACATTCCATTGAGACTTATTTGTTGTTATACACCAATTCACTTTTATATGGTGTCTATATATCCCTTTGATAAATTATATCTTGAATCATCTTTTTCTCATGATATTATAAGTTTTTTTAATATTATCCATTGGTTATTTTTATTCAAGTATTTTATCAAGTGGTGAGGGATTCTTTAACTAAAACATCATTTTAAATGCTTTAAAGATTTATTATTCTAAATATTTCTCATTAATGTTCATGTTTTCAAAATGGTTTTAAGAATTTATTTATATAGGAATGAGTGTTTTTAACTATAAATTCCATTAAAATGTTTCAAAATGTCATGGGATACTTTGATTCAAAAATATTATTTTAAAATGTTTTAATTGTATCTTAAAAGGGTATTTAAATAAGTTGAAATGTTTTCTATATATACCTCATGAATAGAATTTATCAATTTTATATCTCAATTATGTATTTATTATTTATATATAAGTTTGAAATTTTATTTTAAAATAGTGTGTTTTCATTTATGAGTGTGCGGCATGTAAATATGAAATTTGATTTCAAAGTGGAAATGTTATTTTTCCTTTATGCATGTTTTATGTGTTATTATTATGTTATGGTTATTGCGAATTGCTTATGTATACAGGTGGTTCCATGATAAACTGAGGGTGGGTGAGACCATGATAGCTCTATAATGTATTGGGTAACATGAAGGAGGTAAATATTATGGTTTCTCCTAAGAGATTTAGGGAATATACTGTGATGGATATTCAAAACATAACCATAAAGGTTACTCCCTATGTAGCTATGAAAGCTACATTGTAAGTATGTTATGAATGCCACAAGTTAAATTTATGATTTATGATTTATGATTTCTATTATTTATTCATAAATCTTATGATTTCATGAGGTATTTTAAATATCTTATGTTTTATGAGTGAAAAGTATGATTTCATTGATTTGTATGTATTCACTGACTAATGTTTTCTTTTATTATTTTATATCCCTTAGATTTTTATTCATATCCCATGTTTTTGAATGGTTTTTCACTGGGTATAAGGAAGGGTAATGGAAAGTAATAATTCAAGAATATTTTTATCAAGAAAATAATTATTGTTTTATTTAATTAATTTTATTATTTTTTAAAAATTAGATATAGTAGAAGTGTCTAATTTGTAATATTTATGTTGTTATGTATGAGTTATGACTTGATTCTCTAAATCTCTAAAACTGAAAAGATCCTCGATGTCAATTAAAGTAAAAGTATTGACATATCTCAAGATTAAGTAATGTTTAAGGCTAGGGCCTTATATTAATGCACCCACAACTAAAGGATATTACAAAGTAAGGGTTAATTTCTCACAACCTCATTATAATATAAGGTTGTTTATACGTAAGTATATACTGGGACATATTTATCATCCATGTCAATGTTTCTTAAAATTTATTTCAAAATACTATCTATAATTTTTCAAATTCATTTTTACCCATGTTTGAATATTTATAAAATGTATTGAAAGGAATGTTTCTTTCATTTTCCAAATGAGGTACATTATGACCTTTTTCGATAAATTAAGGAAAGAATGTTTTTTAACTAATATATAATGAGCATCTATTTTCCTCCATTATAAAGCCTTACTATTTTGAAGATTAACTTACATGATTACATGGTTATTTTCAAAAGAAACATTTTCTTTTATAATTTCATGGATTTTAAATGATTTCAAAGTAAAAAAAGGGATATTTTTTTAAAATAGTTTTAATGATTTTGTTAGATTGATTTCATCTATGTCAACATACTTTATTAGATTTTATACTTAATTGAGGTTTATTTATTATGATACAATCGTCCATGTGGTATTAAAGGTTTTACGATATATTTTACTATGAATGTGCTATTTTGATAACATTCATAGCTTATGGTTAAATTATTAACATTTTGTATACCAGTTTTAATATGAATATTTATGTTATGCTTCACATTTTTCATAAGAGGAATGTATTGAACTTAGTAAGTGACGGTTGGGTCCTACTATATCCCCTCAATACATCGGTAGGTCTCATTAGACAAACTAGTTTGGGTTTTTACCCATTTATGGATGGTCTGGGCATGAGGCCTTGATGATGTGGTTATGATGTCTGGTAATTTTTATTCCCTCATTACCAAATTTGTTATTAATATTACATGTGATTATTAGACTATTACAATATCAATATGAATGTTTATATGACTTTATTTGAGGTATGGTTCCTATATTATTCTCAAGATTAATTTTTATAGGTATTTTTGTTTAGTTTCATACCTTTCCTTGAAATTTTAGGCTTATAGTTTCAGTTGTATTATTTACCTTTAATGAGCATCTGAGGTCACCCATTTCTTATGTTTCATTTTTTACCAGGATGTGAAGAGGTATATTTTGAATGACCTACAAGAAAATTCTATGGGATATTAGTATTTTAATGGATATACTATTTTGTTTTTCATTACATGATGTAATGTAAAAATTATGTTTGTATCTAGTTTTTTGAAGCCTACTAAACCAATAAATCCTTCGAGATTTGATTTCTTGTGATCATCCCAATTTTATAAAATAACGCACCATCTCCAAGCTCCAAGGTTCAGGGAGTTACAATTGGTATCAAAGGAAGTTTAGTTAAAACCATGGAAACTAGATTTAGATAACGATACAATTAAATGTTGACATAAAGGGGTGGTTTGAGATGTTTTATATTGACAATATAAAATTGAAGGTATTTTTTACTAATTAAAATGGGTGGATTTTTTATAATTAAATCAATGTTGTAATATTGGGGAAATTAATATTGAATTGACAATATATTTCATTTCCCAAAGTCCTATTTTTTCCCAAGGAGAGCCACATTATTTTGGTAAAGAAGATACTTTAATATATCAAAAAACAATAAATTTTGGGCTATTTTATTACAGGATGGTGCAATTGGATGTTCTGGGATAAACGAATATGGGATGGGAAGGTTCATTGGATAGTTGATGGAAGGTAGAGATATCTAAAAACACTGATAAAAAAACAATGAATTTTGCAAAGAGCTTCAGATATAACGAAACGGTTCTCAATAGTTACGGTTCCTAAAATAGATCGGGACACTTTTATTAGTGCTTCCAAAAAAACACTGATAAAGATTCCTTTTATCAGTGGTTATTACTTAAACAATGATAAAGGATTTATAATTATAATTATAAATAAAAAAATTAAAAATATTAATATAATTATATATTATATATATATATATAGTAAATATAAACATTTTTTAAATATTAATAAATTATTTATAATTATATAAATAATTTTCCAAAAAATAATATTTATATCATTATATATATTTATATAATTATATATATATTTAATAAGTGTATATAAATATAATTATGGTAAATATATTCATTCTTTAAATAAATTTATTATAATTTTATAATTATTTAAATATATATTATTATTTATATATAATTATATAAGTACTTTTTATAAAAATAATATTTGTTTATTTATAATTATAAATGTATTAATATAGTAAATATACATTAATAAATATATATATTTATAAATATATATTTAAAAATCTATTTTTTACATTATTAATGAATATTTAATCATAAGTGCTTACATGTTAAAAATGAGTGAAATTGAATAATTAAAAATGAGTACACTTTAACAATATTGAAAAAATAGATAAGTTTTATTAATTAAATATAATTTGTTAAAAAAATATTGATAAATACTAAAATAAAGATGAGTACATATTGAAAATATTAAAACATAGTAAATAAATATATATAAAATAAAACATAGAAATTGATTAAATTCCCAAAAAAATAAAAAATAAAACATATTAAAAATAAATAAAAAATAACTAATGATATTATTATTAAAAATAAATAAATAAATAAAGTTTACTGATTCATAACTTAATATATTAAATGCATCATGTTATAATTAAATTCTAAATTGTATACTAAAATTTGAATGAATTACATAAATATTATATGTGTTTTTGTTTAAGTATTCAGTAATTGCATAAATATTTATGTGCATGCATTGTATAAAAAAAATCATTAACTATGTATATGTATGAAAAAATAAATATAACACATGTTTGATCAATGCTTAATTAAAAAATTCAATTCAATTCAATTATGTCCATTACTCGATGCAATTAGTCAGTATTTTTAATTCATGTTAATTTTTAATTATAAGCCATTTTTTCACTAAATATATTACTATTTAATGTAAAATCATAAATATTTTGTATTATATAAATCGTATTTATATAAATTTATATATATCTATAATTTTAATATATACTTTTTATTTACATTATCATAATTATTTAATTAATAAAAGTTAACTATTTTTATCAATTTACTTATTTTTAATTTTTATTTATTTAATTTTCATTTTAAATATATATATCTATTTAATATATACTATTTATTACTATTTATAATTTATATATAGTATAATCAATTTATTCATTTTTATCAGTAATTATTTATTTAAAAAAATTAATATTTTTTTTAATAAACTCATTTTTTTATTTAATTATTTCATTTTTCAGACCTTTTCCAGTGCTAAAAAAGTTCTGATAAAGGATCCTTTTATGGGTGCTAAAAAACATCAACAAAGGATATCCTTTATCAGGGCTATAAATAAAGTGATATTAAACTGACCCTTCATTAGTTTTAAAAATAAATCATTGATCAACGGTATACTTTATCAGTGCAAAAAAAGCACAGAGAAAGGGTTCCTTTTATTGGTGCAAAAAAATCATTCATAATATTTACCTTTTGTCAATTCTTTTTTTATCACTAATAAAGGGAAAATTTATCAGCACTTTTTTCTAGCACTGATAAAGACCAACACTATTAAAGGCATGTTTTGTAGTAGTGATGGTTAAACCAAGTGTGCTACCAAACCTTGAAACTCTTATAGTGGCTCTATTTTAGTTGCGTCGTTAGGTACATGGTCAGTACTAATCATGCAACTTAACCCAATAAACTATGATGACAGTAATTAAAGCTATGAAAATATTAATTAAAATCCTCAAACGCCCCAAATTAACCCTAAACTCCTCCCACTTGAACCTAAATCGATCCTTTCGCTTTGTGGATACCTCTAGAGAAATTTTGGCTCCCCAAACCTTGTATCTTGTTGGATCTAAGTTCAAATAGAAGCGGTGAACATTTTCTAATGAGTTATTTTCTTCTTGATCTTTGTTCTCTCTTCTTATCATGATTCCTTCTTCTTAATGGTCATGATAGCCTTGCATTTTATTGGATATTGGTGGAATTTTTTGGGATTTTGGATCTTGGATCTCTTCTCTTGTCTTTCGATAAATATATTCCTAGATTGAGTGATCTCCATTGGAGGTGACACATCTCGAATTCATTACTGTTGGATTTCAAACATTCCAAGTAGGTGTTTTTATGATTTTCCTTCATTTTTTAATTCATTATTGCTTGATAAATTCATATATGTGTGCTTTTTAATTTATAACATGTATTATATGTAATTTATCAATGAAGTTCCTCATAAAATCTTTGTAGATTTTTTATTGACATGTTTGTTTTGATTTATTTTTAAATAGCTTGTTAATGATGTTTTAGTGGAATTGAGGGCTTTAGCCTAGGTTTTGATTTATAAAATAAACCTCCTTGATTTCAATTAAATGAATTGAACTATTTTATGTTTTATAAATAGTTTATAATGATTGAATTTTTAAAATGAACAAGAACCCCCTTTGAATGATTTCACCCTTATTTTGAAATGGTTGTTCTTGGGTTATTTGAAATAAGTGAGTTATCTACATGAAAAGAGGGTGTAAACCCATGTTTTGAAATGTATTCAATAATATTAAAATTTTAATACTTATTTTAAATTATTTAGTATTATTTTAAATAAATTATTGTTTTAATGCTCATTTTTCATTATAATGATGATTTGGAGAGCAAGCTGGTATGGTTTCCTTTTTTGAATTTTGAAATTATTTAAAATGGTTTTAATTGAATTGATGATTCTTGATGGACCAATTGGAAATTTATGATGATCAAATATTGTAATAAACCCTTAATTAAACTTACTTGATTATTTTACTTCCCACTTTTGGGTTTCTAAAAAGCTATTATTTACCTTTTGGGAGTTTAGGGATGAGGGTGAGAGGTGATTTGAGGGCCAATACCCATGATTGATACTAATAAGTATCCCTGTAGTGGTCCTCATAACTTGATTATCTCACTCACCTATTTTGAAAAGTCATGGGAACCTATATATACATATGGGGTAACCTATATATACGATTCACTAGCGGACTGACAAACTTCTATTGGATCCATAGAGAATGTGAAAGGTTCAGGATATGGATGTGCAGCTATAAAAGAATGTGTGCATGGAACTGGTTTTCTTGACACCTGTGAGAATAGATATAATCCTAGAAATTTGTCATTCTGCAATGTGATTAGATATACTAAGGTTGAATCACTATTGAACCTAGTCTGTACCCATGACATCCATATACTTGATACTCAATACATGACAGTGTTCATTTTCACTATTTTGAACCAGAGTTGTGTTACATCGTTCATTTATTGTTATTATGCACATTGAATCTATTGTATTGAATATTTCTTCTATTTCCATTTTAGGTACATATTCTCATTTTTCATAATTATTAGACTTCAGCTTGTGAAATGGTTTTCAACATATTTTCAAGAAAATGTTTAGTTTTTAAATGATGAAATCGAATATTTTACAGTTTTAATTTAATAAATTATTTTTAAATATTTTAAACTCTATTTTTAAATTAATTCTCATAATATATTATTTTTACTCCTCTTTTATCATACATGAATTATATTATAATGTAATTGCATAGAATATTTAGTGTAATCTTACTAGTCTCTTTAGATCACACCCTGCTTATATCTTTTCATGTATTCATCAATTATGATATTATAGAAGGTGTTCATTCTCTCTCCTTAAATTATGGTTTTGAGTTAGGGTGACCAAAAGTGGGTGACTTCGGACATGTTGACTAGTTTTGGACCACCATGAGATGGGTTTTTGTTTATTTGTTTCTTCGTTAGTTTTACTGTTGTCTCTTTGTAATTCATATGTATGTATTTATTTATATATCTGACGAATTTTCTACATTGTAATATATAATTGTAGTATTATAAGGGAAAATTTATTCCCAATGGTTTTTTATTGATTCCCATGTTCTTTTCATCGGTCTATAGAGATCGAGAACACTCTTTTGATTAGTGGAGAATTATCTCAACTATCGGTTTAGATGGTATTCCTAGTTAGTTCATCACAAATGGTATAAACGGGGTCCTTCAAGGAAAGGAATGACTTCTCCTTGAAATCACTTATGTTATTTTGGGGTGATTCATGGTATAAAGTATATTAAGAATGTGTCAGGTCTCAATAGGTAGTTCACTAGTGGGTGCTTGACCACCACCTCCTCGTGAAGAGGTTTGAGTTACCAGGGATGTTAGGCCTTGAGGATTTATTTTGAATTATTTTTTTCCTAATAAAAATGATATTTTTATTCTTAATGAGACTACCTGTTATTTGGTAATATCTTATGTGTTTTTTGGTTGGAATGAAAAGATGACCAAAGTCACACTATGCCTTCACAGTTTGGTAAACTGTGAGGAATCAGTGTGACTAATCTAGGATTCAATATATGAATTATTGTGTGGTTGGTGTGTGGTATACCATCCCATAAAGCCAATATATAAATACTTATTCTCTAACCTGAACGTACTACCATATTCTTTTGTTTTCTAGATGATTTCACTTATGTGGGGTCAGTTGTAAAGGTTACAAATGTGGTGTGTACTATGTTCTAGTTTGGTTGTTTCAACTTTAAGATGTAGAAAATAATTTTTAATCCCATATGAAAACTAATTTGTGTCTTAAACTAGTTTTTTAAGTTGTTTGATAAATTTTATCAATCACCAAAAAGTTAGTTTTATAAAATGTTTGGTTTTGAAAACTAATTATCAAAGACTATTATTTGAAGTGATAAAATAATGTTTTAAGAAGAAATTTTAGTTTGTAATGGATTTAAATGTAAATGGTTTTCATAATTTGAAAATGGGGTTAATGCTTTTAAAACCATAAAATAATTTAAAAGTTATAGTAAGGGATTTATGAAAATTGTGATGGATTTATAACATGATTTATCATTTTGAAAGAAAAGAGTATTGTTTTATGAATAGTAAAATCTTATGTGTTGGAAAATCATTGATTCTTTGATAAATTTGTCTGTGGCCTGTTTGAAATTTATTACCTTGATTTTTTTTATTTTACTTATTCCAAAGTTTATATGACTATGTTTTGTGATGTTCATAAATGTATCCCAGAAATTTGTTCAATAAATATAGAAGTTTGGTCCAACAATTCGGTCCTTGGGGCAGTTCTTCATGTTTTCCAAAACTGAAATCCCTTTTCAACTACTCTACCTAGACTCCATATCAAGTGGTAGGGAAAGAGACCTTATATACTTTGAACACCATCCCTTAATTCTGGTATTGTCATCCACCTTCTTATAAAGGAAAACAAGGTCCTCTTGAGGTAGTGTAGTGGATTGAAGAAGTTGATGTGATATTCGATTATCTCAAGACTCCTGAATCTATGAAGGTCAAGTCTATAAACTCCTTATTTGAGGGACCTAGATAGGAGTGATGGGAATGTGTGATCACCTTTGGTTTTTATGAATCAATTTCTTGGAAATTTTTCAATTTATTCTTCATTCAGTAGCAGTATCCTGAGGAAGTAAAGAAGCAGAAAGTTACCATGTTCTTGGGTTTTAGTCAAGATGAGCTATTTTTTTGGAGTATGATAAGAAATTATCACATTTTGTATGTTTCATACATAGTCTTATTGCTAATAAATTTGGTAAGGCTATATATTTTAGAAAAGGTCCTAAACTAGACCTTATAATGGCCTAACTTATGGTTGGGTCGATTTCTTATCATGTGATTCTTGATAAGGATTTCTCATCTGAATTGGATTTAGTGAAACAACATGAAGGGAATAATTTCCCTATCATGATTTATAACTGATAGTATTATCATATAAATAATATTCCTCCCACATGTTTCCAGTTTGGATCAATTGGTCATCCAAATTGGTAGTTATTGAAATCTATAAAGGTTTGTGGACGTTTTGGCCATTTAGGCCACCTTAATAGGTTTTGTAAGTTGGAAAAAAAGAATTATAAACCTTATTCAAGAATAAAAACTCTTGATTGTGGGGTAGTATATGATTCTTGATAATAGGGATCTATCCATAGGCCTTGGATTGAATCTTTTCATGTAGTTTAGGGTCTTCCGATTGTCGGCAGTCATCTACCAAATGTAGTTGACATTGATCCATATTGTTGTTTATGATATTAGATTGTAAACTATTAGATTTTTCTTTCTAATGGATTTTCTATTTTGGAAACCATGTGTTTTGGGATATTTTTAATGATATCTTATGGAACACGGTTTGGATAATTTTTGGATTGATGATTCAATAATGGTATCATTTTATTGATATTTAGATTTTTGTTCCTTAGTTTCATCTTTCTTTGACTTAATGGTTAGAGCTCATTTTTTATATTTTGGATGATATCCATTGTAAGAGTATAGTGGCCATATATAAAAATACCAGGATGTTTGAGATATTTCTAGTTGTACTTGGACAGACCACGGAAATATATTGTGGTAACTAGGATGATGTAGATTTTTGGTAGACAAGGCACCCAGTGGTGATGGAGTTTGATTTGATGAGATCATCAAGAAATGAATCTTGGTTTTTTAAATACTATTTTAACATTTAGTACTTACCCATGGTTGAAATACTTTTCAATTTTGCACCATGTTTTTTTATTCTTGATCTTTGATGTTTCTCTTTAGTGATTGGTTCAAGTCTCTTCTATCGGTCTAAGAGATGTGTGATTCTTATATTACACCATTTTGGTGAATATTTAAATAGTGGGTAGAACTACTATATAACTCCAATAATTCTATAGTTTAGACACATGATGATCTTGGTGTGCTGATCTTGGAGATGTGTGTGATTTTTTAACCTTTAGGTGAGTCTCTATTCTATATTGTGGACCTTCCACCTCACAAGATAAGTGATGGATTTCTTCTTGTGTCTTCGTGTTCAATTTTTTATATTGGGTTCTTTCTCGGGAATTAAAGTCCTGTGATGGATATTTTGTAACAATATGTTACCTATTTTTTGTGTTTTGACCCATTTATTAAAGTACCCAATCATTACGTCTCTTAGCGGGTTGTTTTTGGTGTTTTCCCAGACATTTTTATGTTTTCTGGGCCTTGTCATTGTTTTTCCACGGTTTGAAAAAGTGTTCAACCTATATATAAGGGGATCACATGGTTTATGCATGGTTAAAAATGTGTGCAACCAACCCTTTCAGTGCCTCTAATTTGGGAGCATGGTTAGGTGAACAGTTGGTACAAACTGTGTGACTTAAACCAAGAAACTATGTTGATAGTAATTAAAGCCCCAAAAATCCTAATTTAAATTCCAAAACCCCTTAATTAACCCTAAACTCCTCCCAGTCAAACATAAATTGATTTTTTGTCTTTCAGGATCCATCTAGAGCCATTTTGGCTCCCCCAAACAACATCAATTAATGGATTGAAGTTCCAATCAAAGAGACGATCATCTTTTGGGGAGTTATTTTCTTCTTGATCTTTTACCTATCTTCTTATCTTGATCCCTTATTCCTAAAGGTTATTATGGCCTTGAGTTTTTTTGGATCCTAGTAGATTGATGTGGTATTATGGATCTAGGATCTCTTTTATTTTCTTTCATATCTATATTCTAAGATCTAATGATTTCCAATGGAGGCGAAACATCTCAAATTAATTTCAATTGGATTCCAAATATTCTAAGTAAGTGTTTCTATGCTTTTACTACATTTTTTAATTCATTGTTTCTTGAAGATTTCATAGATTTATGATTCTTAATTTCTATCATGTATTCTATTTAATTTATCCTCTAAGTTCCTCAAAAAATATTCTATGATTTTTTAATGACATGTCTATTTTGATTTATTATTAAAGATATTTTAAATGATGTTTTGGTGAAATTAAGGGCTTTGCCTTAAGTTTTGATTTATAAAATGAAAATCATTTATTTGAATTAAATAAATTGAACTATTTTATGTATTTTATATTATTTAAAATACATGAATTTATTAAATGATCAAGAACCCATTTTTGAATGTATTCACCCATTTTTGAATGTATTCACCCATTTTTTTGAATTTGGTATTCTTGGATTATTTGAAGTAAATGATTTATTCACATCGAAAGAGGGTATAAACCCATGTTTTGAAATGTATTCAATCATTTTGATATTATAATACATCCTTTAAATGATTTAGGGTTGTTTTGAAATAAATTATTGTTTTAAAGGCTCTTATGGTATTATAATTATGATTTGGGAAAGGAAGTGGGTATGGTTACCCTTTTTGAATGTTGAAATTATTTAAAAGTATTTGAATTGATGATTATTGATGGCTCGATTGGAACTTTTTAATGATAATCTATTATACTAATCCCTTAATGTAACTTTATTGATTATTTTACCTCCCACTACTGGGTTTTGAAAAAGGTATTACTTACTTTTAGGGAGTTCGGGGGTGAGAGTGAGCTATTATTTGAGGGGCAGTCCGGATGATTGATTCTGATAAGGATCCATGTAGCAATCCTCATAAATTGACTATATCACTCACCTTTTTTGAATAGTCATGGGATCCTTGATAGTTAGATGGGATGACCAATATATATTCCTCATTAGTGGACTCATTCCCTTCTAGTGGATTCATATAGAACATGAAAGCTTTAGGATATGGACGTGTGTCCAAGAAAGCAGGGGTGCATAGAACTGGTTTTCTTGAGACCCATTAGACTATATGTAAGCTTGGTAATTGGTCATAATGTAATTTTATTATCTATTCTAAGGTGGAATCAATATCATACTAATTTTTTACCTAGAACATCCATATACTCAATACTTGATACATGACAACATCCTCTGTCACTATTTTTCACTGGAGTTTACTTTCTTGATTCATTTTTTTTATTATGCACCTTGAATCTATTATATTCACTCTTATTAGCTTTTCAATTTTAGTTGAATATTCTCATATTTTATTGATTATCTGACTTTAGATTGTGAAATGGTTTTCAAATATTTTCAAAAAAAAATGTGTAGTTTTTAAATGGTGAAATGAAATATTTTATAGGATTAGTTTAACATATTATTTTTAAATGTTTAAAACTCTATTTTTAAACTAATCCACATACTCTCTTATTTTTACTCATATTTTATCATATTTGAATTATATTATGAAATAATTACATAGAATAATTGGTGGAATCCTACTAGGATAATTATCTCACCCCCTACTTGTACCTTTTGGTGTTTTCATTGTAACGCACCAACCCCAGCTTCCCAGAGTCGGTGCATTACTTCATAACATTGGCATGATCACAAAAGATCACGTCTCGAAAGACCGATTAGTTTAGTAGCCTTGGAAACACTAGATACATTCATAAAATTTACATTACATCATAAAAATGAAAACTACAATAACATGGTCTCCCTAGTCCACACTCATATCCTCACTGACTATTCTTGCAATTCAGCCATAATACACTTCTTCACATCCTTGGAAAAATAAAACATTGAAAGGGTTGAGCTCAAATGCTCCGTAAGGATAACAATATAGCGGAAACTTTCATAAAAAAACATAAGAATTTAAGGCAATGTATAACTAAAACAAAAGCCTTATTGAACTTGAACTTCAGCATAATATGGCAAAGGTAAAATAAAATAATTCCATTACTTACTCACATGGATATTCTACTAGACGAATAATCACATGAAATATCAATAACCACTTTCATAATGAGGGAATGTATAATGCCATACAATCTGAAACATTTTGTCAAGGCCTCGGCCAAGACGTCTAAAATGATTAAGGCCTCGGCCAAAACCATAAATAAAATTGGGAAAGGGCCTCGGCCAATTCCATGTCTAGTTCTCTCATGAGACCTACCGATGCATCGAGGAGCTATAGCGGGCTCCACCCGTCACTTATTAAGTCCAATACATTCCTCATATGAATAGGTTTAAACATAACATAAATATTCGTATTAAAACTAGCATACGAAATGTCAACAGTTTCTCCATAAACTATGGATGGTATAAAAATAACACATCCACAGTCAAATGTTTCACAAAATTCTCAATGGAAGTTTTGTATCATAAATCAATTTCAAATAAACTTAAAACCCATCAAAGGATGTTGACATGGATGAAATCAAAGCTATTTGAGAGAAATATCTCTCTTTTTTGAAATCATTTAAAAGTCCCATAATTATAAAATAATACATTTACTTTGAAAATATTATTATAAGCTTGTAAGGTAAGCTTCGACGAAGTTATAATGGCGGAAAATAGCCGCACCCGTCGTATAAGTTAAAAAAACATTCTTACCTTAAATTTATCAAAAAGGTCAGAAAGTACATTGTTTGGAAAACGACGGTAAGATTCCTTTCAAAAACGTATAAGGGTATAAATGACATTAACCCATTTTCCATTTAATAGTAAAAATGTTTTGAAAGACATTTTTAAGAAACATGGATGTGGATGATAACGAGGTCCCAGTAGATAATTATGTATAAACAACCTTGGATAATGAAGAGGTTGTGAAGTAAACCCTTACCTTGTACTTATCCTTGGTTGGGGTAGGTTAACCTCCTGTATAATGGTGAAATAATTGTTATTAAATTATACAAGAATCATATACATTCATATGATATCATATATGATCTTTTAACATTGCTTTGTTAACAATATCTTAGATTTATCGTTGTTTCGGGTGTTAACTTACTCGTTTTCTTTTATATGTTTTGTTACGTAAGTCATGTTTTTCATGGATAGGTTGTATCTTATTCATATCCAGAATTATATCATGTCCTTAAACATTATTTTTAAATCATCAAATGATAATTATACTTGAATGGATACGACGGAGAATGAATCTCATCGCGTTCGTGGAGACGGTAGTCCGTACGTACGCACGAGCGACAATATCATTATTTTGATATTAAAATAATATATAATTGGATATTATATCATATATACAGAATCATTATAATGTTATATTTATTATTTACATGAATTACATATCATTATTATACCCATATAAATAATAATATATTGAATAACAATTACACCACGACGTGGAGACGGTAAGCCGTACGTACGCACGTATGGTGATATGTCATTCAAATGATGGGTAGAATACTGAATATGGTTGTTCCATATTTATAATAACATCACAGTATATAGAATATACTGGAGTTATAATTTTAGAATTGAAATAATAAACAAAGAGGGAGTGGAAGAAGAAAGAAACTTGAAAGAGGGTGATGAAAATGTTACCTCTTCTTCGGGTTCTTCCTTTTGATTTGATCAAAAGGACTCCTTAGGATGGCTTTCTGACTAAAGTAAAGCTTATAGGATGAAGGTAGAGAAGTTGGGAGAGTATTTGGGCAGAGGTTGGCCGAACCAAAAGGCTTGAAAGTGTGAATAAGGTGGTAGAGGTGGGGGCCTTTTATAAGAGGAGAGGAGGGGCTCTTTTGGAAAGATTGAAATGTTACATTATTATACAATGCTTTTCAGATTATAAAGGTCCCACACTTATATAATTCGTGGATAAGGTGATAAGGGTTCGAAATCTACCCATCCAATAGTCTTTGGACAAGTGTAAGCCTTGGATTTTACATTATCATTTCATTTTATTAAAATCGTTAAATAATGAGGTCATCGCTACATCATAATGATGTCATAAATAATTTAATTTATTTAATGTCTATAAAATTATAAAAAAAATACTATTATGTAGGAAATATTTTTAGCTTTCTAATGAATATTTATAGTCAAAATTTGGACTTGTGTAACCCCACTTAAAAACTATTTTAGTAAAACAACTCATGTTTGTGTCAATTTAATTTTAACATTAAATAAATATATATTAATGTCATTTTCCAACCAAAGTGTCTCCATGGGGTCCCCAAGTTTACCCATGGGTTGTCTTGGTCGGCCATGACTCATCCAATAGGAGTAGGACAAGTGTCAAGCTCATCTCATATTATTAAAACTTTATTTTTACCTTAAACTACACTAATTACCTCTAATCGCGATTAAGAACTTAAAAGTTACTATTCACCAAAAAATTATTTTAATCTCATTGAACCACATTTTACTTCTTAATGATAACCATGTATGTAGGATTCTTTAAAATTAAATCACAGAAGTGGTAATATTTCATTTTAACGAAAAATTAGTTTTTAACAACCACTTAGTGGTTTCACTATTCATCAAAAATTTAAGTTTTTCAGAATAAGGCCAAAATTTCACCCTAAGCTATAATTGATATTCCGAATTCAAAAATGATGTCTATTTTAAAAAATTCCAAAAATATAAGTTGCATTAATTAATTTTATAATTAATTCCCGTTGTTACAACAAATAGCGTGTTTTTAAGAAACAATTTATATCAAAAGATTCGCAATTGTTTATGTCCAATTTCAATGTTAAATTAATTCTAATGACCACCATTGGATAAAATGTTAAAAATATATTCTAATTATACTTTAAAACCACTAAATATTATAATTTATCACTATAAATTATTTTGATTAAAAAAGTTGTTTTTAAGTATTTTTCACTATTCATAAAAAATTAGAAGTTCTCAGAAAAATACCAAAAATTCAACATAGGCTAATTTCGATATTCTGAATCCAAAAATGAAGTCCATTTTGATAAATAAAATTTATAAAATTTAAAAAAGTAGGTATTACTATTCAAAACGGCTAGTTTAATTACTTGTGGTGTGTGTTAGAGCTCGAGGATGCATGCAACACACGCTATTGCATTATTCGAAGGGAAACGTACCGTGGAAGCTTAGGGTGTTACATTCTCCCCTCCTTCAAATAATTGTGTCCTCGCAATTTCTAGGGTATTACTGCATAAAAAGACTCGGGTGGTTCTTCATCATAAGTTCCTCAGGTTCCCACGTTGCCTCTTCCATTTTATGATTTCTCCACAAAACCTTTACCAGATGAGTCGTCCGGTTTCTCAGCACCTGCTCCCTTACATCAAGAATTCTGATGGGCTCTTCGCAATAAGATAGATCGGGTTCCAGTTCTAATTCCTCATAGGTAAGTACATGTGTTGGGTCGGGCATGTATTTTCTCAATAGCGATATGTGGAAAACATCGTGAACTTTGGAGAGATTTGGCGGCATCACCAAACAATAAGCTACAGCCCCAATACGATCTAGAATTTCGAAAGGTCCGATGTACCTGGGACTCAACTTACCCTTCTTACCAAAACGTATAACTCCCTTCCATGGAGATACCTTTAGGAAAACATGATCTCCCACCTGAAATTCCAAAACCTTTCTTCTGTTATTGGCATAGCTCTTCTGCCTACTTTGAGCAGATTTGATGTGGTTTTGGATTACCTTCACCTTTTCCATTGTTTCTTCCACCAGTTCTGGTCCCACAAGTTTTCTTTCACCAACGTCATCCCAACAGGTTGGTGTACAACATCTCTTTCCGTATAACGCTTCATAAGGTGCCATTTGAATGCTTGAATGGAAGCTATTGTTATAGGAAAATTATACCAGTGGTAAATATTGATCCCACATACCCTGAAAGTCAAGAGAGAATGATCTCAACATGTCTTCTAAGGTTTGAATAGTCTGTTCTGATTGTCCATCTGTTTGAGGGTGATAGGCAGTACTCAAACGAAGTTCAGTATCCAAGGCCTTTTGAAGACTTTTCCAAAATCTTGAAGTAAAATGAGGATCACGATCAGAAACAATCGATAGGGGTACTCCATGAAGTCTTACAACTTCATTAATATATAGTCTTGCTAGACGTTCAAGTGGTAGATCCTCCCGTATAGCCAGAAAATGTGCTGACTTAGTAAGACGATCAACAATGACCCATATTTCATCATTCCTTCTATGAGTCTTTGGTAGTCCCATGACAAATTCCATCATAATATTATCCCATTTCCACTCAGGTATGGGAAGAGGTTGCAATACTCCACCAGGATGTTGCCTTCCAGCTTTCACTTGTTGACAAACCATACACCTCGACACAAAATCCGCAATCTCCCTCTTCATATTGTCCCACCAAAAATGTTCCTTCAAATCTCTATACATTTTGGTGCTCCCAGGGTGTATAGAGAAATTGTAACTATGAGCATCATCCAGCAATTCCATTTTTAGATCAGGTATATCGGGAACACAAAGTCTCTTCTCGAATTTCAAAATTCCATCCTTATACACAAAGTCCCTCAATCTTCCATCATTCACATCTTTAATCTTCTTCTAAAATTCTTCATCATTGGTCTGAGAACTCTTAATCCTTTCTAGTAATGATGGTTTGGCAACCATTTGAAAAAGCATTGATGTTTCACCTTCCCTAGTTATTCCCATGTCCATCTTCACTAGATCCATGAAAATTGGATCCCTTTCAATTCTCATCACATTCAAAACTCCATGGTCTTTTCTACTCAAAGCATCTGCCACCTTGTTTTCCTTCCCCGGGTGGTAATGTATCGTGCAATCATAATCCTTGAGTAGTTCAAGCCACCGCCTTTGCCTCATGTTGAGTTATTTTTGTGAGAAAATATACTTCAAACTCTTGTGATCAGTATAAATCTCACATTTTTCACCATAGAGGTAATGTATCCATATCTTTAAAGCAAAGATCACAGCTGCTAACTCAAGATCATGAGTAGGATAGTTTTGCTCATGAATTTTTAGCTGTCGTGATGCATAGGCAATAACCTTATCATTCTGCATAAGGACACAACCAAGTCCTTTCTTCGATGCATCACTATAAATAACAAACCCATCATTCCCCGATGGTAGAGTCAATACAGGGGCGTTGACTAATCTTCTCTTCAGTTCTTCAAAACATTCTTCACACTCTTTTGTCCAGACAAATTTAATCCCTTTACGTGTGAGCTTTGTCAATGGGTTAGCCAATCTGGCAAAATTCTGGACGAAACGTCGATAATAACCTGCTAAACCAATAAAACTGCGTACCTCAGTTATACTTGTCGGTGCTGGCCATTCTTGGATTGCCTTGGTTTTAGAAGGATCAACGGAAATTCCATCCTTAGAGACAATATGGCCAAGAAAAGAAATCTCCTGAAGCCAGAATTCACACTTGCTAAATTTCCCATATAATTAATGTCTTCTAAGAGTCTTCAGGATAATGCGTAAGTGATTTTCATGATATTCGTGGCTTTTGGAGTATACCAAGATATCATCAATAAATACCACTACAAAGTCATCAAGATATTCCTTGAAAACTCTATTCATTAGATCCATGAAAACAAAGGGTGAATTAGTCAATCCAAAAGGCATTACTGTAAACTCGTAATGCCCGTACCTTGTTCGAAATGTTGTCTTTGGAACGTCTTCCTTCTTCACACACAACTGATGGTATCCAGACCGAAGGTCAATCTTTGAAAAGTATTGAGCTCCATGCAGTTGGTCAAACAAATCATCAATGTGAGGTAGGGGATACTTGTTCTTTATTGTTATAGCATTGATCTCCCTATAGTCGATGCACAACCTCATAGATCCATCTTTCTTCTTAACAAAAAGAATAGGGGCTCCCCAAGGAGAAACACTAGGGAGAATAAATCCCTTATTAATCAATTCCTCTAGTTGTTTCTTTAGTTCAACTAATTCCACAGTGGCCATTCTATAAGGGGTCTTCGATATGGGCCTTGATCCAGGAATTAAATCAATGGAAAACTCAACTTCTCGTTCTGGAGGATGTCCAGGTAAATCTTCCGAAAATACATCAACATATTCTCTCACAATAGGTACATCCTCTATTTGAATATTCCTTTCCTCACCCTCAGTAATTTCCTTCTCTTCCTCTCCAATAATTGAATTTAGTTGAGCTACTGGGGGTGGATCTAGATAAGAATTATGTGTCGACGATTCTGCTCTAAAGATAAGGTGTTCCTTATCATCATCATCAAGAATCGTAACCTCTTTCCTCTTACAATAAATTTTTGCATCATGGTTCGAAAGCCAATCCATACTAAGGATTATATCAAATTCAATAATGGGTCTGACGATGAGATCAGCAGGTAAAGAACATTTAGGTTCTCTAATGGGAACTAATCGACAAAACATTGTTGCAACAATACTTCCCTTAGGGGTTTTGACCGACAACTCCCTTGTTAAATCAAATTGGAAATATCTAATTTTCTTAGCAAACTGGGAAGATATGAAACAATGCGATGATCCAGAATCAAATAATGCATTTGCTAAACATGAGGAAACCATTAAATTACCTGCCACCACGTCTTTCGGAGCTTCCACCTCAGCAGTAGTGATAGCATAAGCCTGGCCCTGATCCCTTGGCCTCTTCTGAGGTAAGTTCCCCTGACGCTTAGGACATTCATTTGCATAATGTCCCTTCTCTCTATAATTATAGCATTACATGTTGACAGCCGCTTTCTTTCCCTTGCATTCATGAGCTTGGTGGCCTTTTTCACCACACTTGTAACATACTCCTTTTCCTTTAGACAGGCACCAGGGTGCTTCCTACCACAATTATCACAGGGTGGAAATTCATTTCCACCCTTCTTCCCTGTTTCCTTATTTCCTTTCCCAGAGTTTTCAGCGGATCTCTTCTTATCTTGTTTTGATTTAAAGTCATAAGACTTAGAGAATTCCTTTTCCATCTTGATAGCGCACGAGACAATACCTTCGTATGAAGAGAAGGTTTGTGATACTAAAGCTCGACGGAGAAATTGTTTTAACCCATCAAAGAAACGATCATTCTTACTTCTTGGGTTACGTATGTAATCTGCAGCATACCTTGCTAACCTTGTAAAGTTAGCCTCATACTTTGCGAAATTCCCATCCTCCTTCTGCCTCAGACTCAGAAATTGCCTTTCCATATCCGCTCGATGGTCTCGAGGAAAGTATTTTTATAAGAACATCTCTTTGAACTCCTGCCATTCCATGTTTGTTAATTCATCATCTTCCTTTGTGTTTTGAATTAGTGACCACCATTGATCAGCATCTACAGTGAGGCGGTAAACTGCCATGACAACTTTCTCCCTTTCACTACTCCCCAAGGCATGGAATATTTTCTCTAAGGAATTTATCCATTTCTCAGCTACTATAGGATTTGTAATCCCATTGAAGGTTGGTGGTTGTTGCCTCGTGAAACGTTCTAGCATTGATCCTCCACGTTGCGGATCAGGGTGCTCCATACGAGTAAGGTTGTTATTCATAACCTGCGTGAGTTGTCCCAGTACGGTGAGAAGCTGATCAGCACCAGTTGTATCACTAGCTCCACCATAATTATCTTGAGCAGGAGGGAAATCCCTACATGGAGTGTGTGCATTGATACGGTTTCCATTCCTTCCACTAGGTGCCATTTCTAAATAATGGCATAAACTAGATTAGTTTATGAATCAAAATACATAATTCCATACTTGTAAAACACTTAACATAAATTGAACTAATTATGGATATAGTCCATAATTATAAAAATGTTTTCTTTGAGGAAGTATATACTCGTAACTCTTCATAGTGGTTTGTAAAGAAAATGGGAATTATCCTAAGCATATCCCCTGGGAGTGTCGTAACCAAGAGTGCAGCAAGGCCCGTTGTCGTGCACCAGTTCTCGTTCGAGTCTAGCTCAAAGCGGTGTTTTCGGGTTTTACCCCTAGGTACACCTGTGCCAGAGCCGCCTCTACCTACTCGTATCCAGACAGGGATGTATTACTCGGAAAACTCACAAAATCTCTACAATACAAAAATTTTAGGAAGTTCTTCTATACTAATCCTCAATGTTCATCTTAGGTCTACGTTCTCTAATCAGAGTTTGTCTAAATCTAGCTTCCAAGGTTTGTACTAAACTTCCTCTGATACCAACTGTAACTCCCCAACCCCAGCTTCCCAGAGTCAGTGCATTACTTCGTAACATTGGCATGATCACAAAAGATCACGTCTCGAAAGACCGATTAGTTTAGTAGCCTTGGAAACACTAGATACATTCATAAACATTACATTACATCATAAAAATGAAAACTACTATAACATGGTCTCCCTAGTCCACACTCATATCCTCACTGACTATTCTTGCAAGTCAGTAATAATACACTTCTTCACATCCTGGGAAAAATAAAACATTGAAAGGGGTGAGCTCAAATGCTCCGTAAGGATAACAATATAGCGGAAACTTTCATAAGAAAACATAAGCATTTAAGGCAATGTATAACTAAAACAAAAGCCTTATTGAACTTGAACTTCAGCATAATATGGCAAAAGTAAAATAAAATAATGTCATTACTTACTCACATGGATATTCTACTAGATGAATAATCACATGAAATATCAATAACAACTTTCATAATGAGGGAATGTATAATTCCAGACATTCTGAAACATTTTGTCAAGGCCTCGGCCAAGACGTCTAAAATGATTAAGGCCTCGGCCAAAACCATAAATCAAATTGGGAAAGGGACTCGGCCAATTCCACATCTAGTTGTCTCATGAGACCTACTGATGCATCGAGGAGCTATAGCGGGCTCCACCTGTCACTTATTAAGTCAAATACATTCCTCATATGAATAGGTTTAAACATAACATAAATATTCGTATTAAAACTAGCATACGAAATGTCAACAGTTTCTCCATAAACTATGGATGGTATAAAAATAACACATCCACAGTCAAATGTTTCACAAAATGCTCAATGGAAGTTTTGTATCATAAATCAATTTCAAATAAACTTAAAACCCATCAAAGGATGTTGACAGGGATGAAATCAAAGCTATTTGAGAGAAATATCTCTCTTTTTTGAAATCATTTAAAAGTCCCATAATTATAAAATAATACATTTACTTTGAAAATATTATTATAAGCTTGTAAGGGAAGCTTCGATGAAGTTATAATGGCAGAAAATAGTCGCACCCTCCGTATAAGTTAAAAAACATTCTTACCTTAAATTTATCAAAAAGGTCAAAAAGTACATTGTTTGGAAAACGACGGTAAGATTCCTTTCAAAAACGTATAAGGGTATAAATGACTTTAACCCATTTTCCATTTAATAGTAAAAAAATTTTGAAAGACATTTTTAAGAAACATGGATGTGGATGATAACGAGGTCCCAGTAGATAATTATGTATAAACAACCTTGGATAATGAAGAGGTTGTGAAGTAAACCCTTACCTTGTACTTTTCCTTGGTTGGGGTAGGTTAAACTCCTATATAATGGTGAAATAATTGTTATTAAATTATACAAGAATCTTATATATTCATATGATATCATATATGATCTTTTAATATTGCTTTGTTAACAATATCTTAGATTTATCGTTGTTTCGGGTGTTAACTTACTCGTTTTCTTTTATATGTTTTGTTACGTAAGTCATGTTTTTCATGGATAGGTTGTATCTTATTCATATCCAGAATTATATCATGTCCTTAAACATTATTTTTAAATCATCAAATGATAATTATACTTGAATGGATACGACGGAGAATGAATCTCATCGCGTTCGTGGAGACGGTAGTCCATACGTAGGCACGAGCGACAATATCATTATTTTGATATTAAAATAATATATAATTGGATAGTATATCATATATACAGAATCATTATCATGTTATATTTATTATTTACATGAATTACAAATCATTATTATACCCATCTAAATATTAATATATTAAATAACAATTACACCACGACGTGGAGACGGTAAGCCGTACGTAGGCACGTATGGTGATATGTCATTCAAATGATGGGTAGAATACTGAATATGGTTGTTCCATATTTATAATAACATCACAGTATATAGAATATACTAGATTTATAATTTTATAATTGAAATAATAAACAAAGAGGGAGTGGAAGAAGAAAGAAACTTGAAAGAGGGTGATGAAAATGTTACCTCTTCTTCGGGTTCTTCCTTTTGATTTGATCAAAAGGACTCCTTAGGATGGCTTTATGACTAAAGAAAAGCTTCTAGGATGAAGGGAGAGAAGTTGGGAGAGTATTTGGGCAGAGGTTGGACAAACAAAAAGGCTTGAAAGTGTGAATAAGGTGGTAGAGGTGGGGGCCTTTTATAAGAGGAGAGGAGGGGCTCTTTTGGAAAGATTGAAATGTTACATTATTATACAATTCTTTTCAGATTCTAAAGGTCCCACACTTATATAATTCGTGGATAAGGTGATAAGGGTTCGAAATCTACCCATCCAATAGTCTTTGGACAAGTGTAAGCCTTGGATTTTACATTATCTTTTCATTTTATTAAAATCGTTAAATAATGAGGTCATCGCTGCATCATAATGATGTCATAAATAATTTAATTTATTTAATGTCTAAAAATTATAAAAAAACTACTATGATGTAGGAAATCTATTTATCTTTCTAATGAATATTTATAGTCAAAATGTGGACTTCTGTAACCCCACTTAAAAACTGTTTTAGTAAAACAACTCATGTTTGTGTCAATTTAATTTTAACATTAAATAAATATATATTAATGTCATTTTCCAACCAAAGTGGCTCCATGGGGTCCCCAAGTTGACCCATGGGTTGTCTTGGTCGACCATGACTCATACAATAGGAGTAGGACAAGTTTCAAGCTCATCTCATATTATTAAAACATTATTTTTAACTTAAACTACACTAATTACCTCTAATCGCGATTAAGAACTTAAAAGTTACTATTCACCAAAAAATTATTTTAATCTCATTGAACCACATTTTACTTTTTAATGAAAACCATGTATGTCGTATTTTTGAAAATCAAATCATAGAAGTGGTAATATTTCATTTTAACGAAAAATCAGTTTTTAACAACCACTTAGTGGTTTCACTATTCATCAAAAATTGAAGTTTTTCAGAATAAGGCCAAAATTTCACCCTAAGCTATAATTGATATTCCGAATTCAAAAATGATGTCTATTTTAAAAAATTCCAAACATATAAGTTTCATTAATTAATTTTATAATTAATTCCCGCTGTTACAACAAATAGCGTGTTTTTAAGAAACAATTTATATCAAAAGATTGGCAATTGTTTATGTCCAATTTCAATGTTAAATTAATTCTAATGACCACCATTGGATAAAATGGTAAAAATATATTCTAATTATACTTTAAAACCACTAAATAGTATAATTTATCACTATAAATTATTTTGATTAAAAAAGTTGTTTTTAAGTATTTTTCACTATTCATAAAAAATTAGAAGTTCTCAGAAAAATACCAAAAATTTAACATAGGCTAATTTCGATATTTCGAATCCAAAAATGAAGTCAATTTTGATAAATAAAATTTATAAAATTTCAAAAAGTAGTTATTACTATTCACAACGGCTTGTTTAATTAGTTGTGGTGTGTGTTAGAGCTTGAGGTTGCGTACAACACGCGCTATTGCATTATTCGAAGGGAAACGTACCGTGGAAGCTTGGGGTGTTACATTCATACCTTATGATATTATAGAGGGTGTTTGTTCTCTATTCTTACATTGTGGTTTTTAGTTAGGGTGACCAAGGTTGGGTGACATGGTACTTGGTGGGTGGTCATGGAAGACCAAGATATGGGTTTTAGTTGTTATGTTTTTTCTACGGTTTTATTACTATCTCTCTGTACTTCATAGGTATGTATTGATTTATATATCTGATGATGTTTCTCTATTTTACTCTTTTATTGTAGTCTTTTTAGGGATAAATCATTCCCAATGGTTTTTTCTATTGATTCTCATGTGCTTTTCACCAGTCTCTGGATATTGTGAATGTTCTTTGAGTTAGTGGGGAATCATCTCAGATATCTGTTTAGATCATAATATAGGTTTGTTTGTCACACCTTAGGTTTAACCTAGGTCATTTATTGTCATCATCTATTTTTGTCCTTCGTAAGTGTTTTGAAGGAAAATATGAATTATCTATAGCATATGTCAAATTAGGTGCATATTAAGAACCGTTGTCGTATACCAGGTAATGCTCGCGTCAAGCCAGACGCACATTTTTCAGATTTATTACCCCTTGATACATTTTTTCTAGAACCACATTCACTTGTAGTATCTATACATGGATTTATTTTTAGAAAAAAAACACATAATAACTTCTTTACCAAAACTTTAAAATATTCCACTATACTTATCCTCAAGGTCAATCATAGGTTTTTGTTCTCTAATAAATGATTTCCTAAATCCAATTCCCAATGTTTCTACTAAACTTGATCTAATAAAAACTATAGATACCCCGAACCCAGTAACATAGATCCAATGTTTGATTTATTACATTGTAATAAGATACTAGTGATCACATCTTAAAGGAAAAAATACTTTATTAGTATTGGTAATATAGATATATACATAATACCCATTTTATATATGGAAAAAAATGCATATTAATGGAAAAAATTTAGAATCCTTAAGAACATTCCATGATTTATTATTCACATATTGATAAAAGGAAACAAAATAAGGGTTATATCAAATGATTATTAAGGTTACATACAGAGAATGCTATCACGAATCAATAAGGCATGATCAATATGGAAAGGTAAATAACTGAACACAAATTCCATTTAATCAATAACTTGTATATAAAATTTGGATAAGGAATAATAAATATGTAAAGGTAAACAAATGAACACACATTCCATTTAAATAAATTAACTTAAAGAAATAGATAAGGAATAATCAATAGAGAAAGCTAAATATCTATAATCACGCATTTAATTAATAAATAGAAAATGAAAGTGTATTCAGAGATAATATCATTGTGAAAATATCATGGATAATAATAAATGAATTATTAATTAATTAAATTATTAATCATTAATTTCATGATCACAAGCATCATGATACCTCTACCATCAATACCTTTCACAAGATATTTTAAAACTATGGGTAAAAACCCATCTAATTTGGCTAACTAATTTATCTCATGAGACCAATAGATGCATCAAAGGGGTATACATAACCAGGACCTACTCATAAATATAGGTCCAAATAGTTACTCATATATAAAATATTCAATTTAATTCATGAATCAATATTCCATTTCATAAAATATCCTAATTGAGTAAATAATACGAATTTATCAATATTTTCCTAGTTAGTCAAATATATTTCAAAGTAAACATTGTATGTAAAAATGGTATATGGTGTAAGAAATAATAAAATACATGATATAAAGAACACAGATATTTAAGAGGAATTAATTTTTCCATGAAAAAAGAACATAATAAATTGATTTTTTCAAGAGAAAGTTAACAATCATAAAAGAAAGTGAGAATGTAAAATAATGTTTACCTCATTAGTAAATTTTAAATTTTAACCCCTTGAATAATAAACATAAAACAAAAAATTTATAATCATAAATAAATATGTATTGATGTTATATTTATGAAAGGGGAAGTATATATACCACATAAAAGTGAATATATACATATTAACAAATATATCTCAATGAAATAGAAATTGAGATAAAATCCATCAAAAATTGGTAACATTCATGTAAAATCCCCATAAATGAAATAATTCAAACTAAAAATAAAAATATCATGAATTTTGATTTATTCCTGATATAATATTGAATAGGGTAATAATTCACCCCATATAAATTAAATCAGGTCCACAATAATAAAATATGCCTCAATGAAGGGAAATTGAAACGAAGACCCTTACCTCAAGATTTCCTTTTCTTGAACGTACTTTAACATATTTTATAATGGTTTTAATAAAGATATTAATTTATACCATAACCATAATCATATTTATAATATAATTTATGATCCTATTATGACATTTTTTCACTTTTTTGTTTATAATATTTCATTTTTTCATTGTTTTGGGTGTTAACAGCCTTGTTTTCTCATGCGTGTTTTGTCATGAATGTTCTAGTTATTATACATATGATATAAATACATAATATATAGAATAATAATAATTTTATAAATATCATATTTAATAATCATATAAATCATTATAACCATTCTTGAATATTTAGCATGTAAAATGAACTGTATCGCTTTGTGGAGACGGTAGGTTGTACGTACACACGAACAATGATATCATTCCTTAAACAGGTGAAATGGTAAGCAAGTGTATGATATATTAATTTTCAATAATTTATATAATTTCATATATATCATATATATTCATTATATTTATCTTTATTACACTCCTTCTAAAACGTAAGTAAAAAATGAATCACATCACTTTGTGACGCAGTAGTCCGCTGTACACATGAGTGATGTCATCGTATTATAACTGGAAAATAAATTAAGAAGATATATTTTATATTATAATTAAAGTTTAATTATTTCATAAATATTATATATATGGTTTAAATCCATCATTATGTTTAATCGTGAGTGGTGCTGATGGAAAATGAGTTATATCAGTTCATCAGATGGTAGTTTGTCGTACACACAATCGACGATTTTATTTCCCATTTGAAGGAATTGGCGATGGATATAGATTGTTACACTAAGATAATAACATATAATAATATTTTAGAGACTTATATTATTATATTATCAGGATTCAATATTATTTTAAGGATTTTTAAGAATGAAAAAATGGAAATGCTCCTTTAAGAATGTTACCCTTCTTCAAGGATATTCTTTAGGTTTGCACCAAATTCATTCTTAGGATGGATTTATGATAAAAAAAGGGATAAAAAATGTTCTTAGTGGATTAAATAAGTAATTTTGGTAGTTATTGGGTGAAGAAAATGTATTTGAAAGTGTGGATAGGGGAGGAGAGTGGGTGGCCTTTTATAAGTGGGGGAGAGGTCGCACAAGGAATTTTTGAAAATAATCAATTACACTCACATTTTTTCAAGAACAAAAGCCTCAAAATTGGTAATTATAAGCCATTGTATGTTATATGGTATAAATATGTACATAAAATGGGGTTTGTACAATTTTTAGGTCGTTTCTAACCATTATCTTCTTGGTTTAACCCACAGTAACCCATTTTTTCCTTAACCCAGGTAATTAATTTTTACTATTTTTATTATTAATTATGATCAAAATTTCAGCTTATCATATTATATAATATAAATTATTTTGATTCAAAATATTTAACCTATTTTTAAAAATTCAATTGACTGAATTGGATGAACTCAATTTAAAATTAAATCCCTAGACGAGTCAAAAAATGGTATTTCCAGCAAAATCTTTCAAAATATTAAAAGGTTTTTTATATTTGAATTCAACATGAAATTTATTATAATGATCTAATTTAGTTAAATTTTAATATATTTATCCTAATTTTACATTAAACCTTATTTTAAATATAATTTACTCTTGTAAATTATTTAAACAAAAAGGATGTTTTCAATAAAAAACAGTTTTTTCACTATTCATGAAATAATTAAACTTTTTAAAAAAATCCAAAGAATTCAGCAGAAGATAATTTTGAAATTTAAATTTAAAAAAAAAATTATTTTTTCAAATAAATGATATAAAATTAGAAAAAAAAATTATAATATGTACGGAAAGAGATATGAATCTTTCTTTTATAAAAAATATAGTTTTTTAGAAAACATTTCATTTTATTTAAAATGATTCTAATTTTTTTTATAATGAATAGGTAACCAATGAATTTTTTTATGTGTGTGTTAACTATATACCCTTCATAATTTATTTATTACTATTCATAACCTCCAATTTAATGGATATTTTATACCAATGTAATATATTGTAGTTCATTTAGACTCATGGTTGTGTGTTTCAAAAGCTATTGAAGTGATCAAATTTATTTAACAAGGAATATATTATAAATTATTGGGGTGTTACTTTCTTATCTAAGCTTGGTTTCATAGGTAATATATGCTACCAAACCCAGCTTTATTCATTTAATATCTCTAGGTGTTACAATAAATCCAAAAAATCCTATGTTATTCTCAAATATCATATGGGGAACTAAAAATTCATACAAGAAGATAAACATATATTAAATTTTCTTTTCCCAATATTTCCAACACAAATATCCTATAGAAAAAAAATAGTATATGATATCTTAATATCCATACACATGAGATATTTTCTTTTTTTATTTCTTCAAACATCCCATTCATAGATCAATCGTATTATGTAGCCTCAGCAAAGGGTTATTACCTTTGTTAATTATCTAACATATATATCCAACTTAAGTATCATATGAGATATTCCATACTTGATTAAATCATTTTTGAACCTTTTTAATTCATAATTAAGATTCACCAAACAACATAAACCTTCATTAAAATCCCCAATTATTTTATCAACCATTATTTTCAATCATATATAGACATCCCATCAACCGTGTTTCATCAAATGTACAAAAAACATTCAGATTGATCATAAGAAAAAAATAGATCTAAAATGGTGTACAACTAATCATATGATGCATGCAGATATTTAATCAACTGTATAAACATTTTTCATGTCTTAGAATGGAAATTCCTTATTTCGCACATTTCTAACTGAGGAATCCTCAAACTATCTTATGTAATTTTTAACATTATAAAATCATCGCACAAAAATCATTATAGAACATCTTAGAACTTCATCTAATCAAAGGGATGGGGCCCTCATGCCTTGTCTATCTGCTTCACATATTTATAAACACCTATCATCCAATCTGTATTGAAAACACTACCAATTAATTAGTATATTTCTTTAACATGAATAGTATTTCATCAATTTTCATACTTAACGTGTATTGAAAACAAATACAACATAATCCTCGAGATAGTTCAACATATATCAACTTTGGATCCTAGGAAATAATATTTTACAATATCTCTATATCATTCCTATGATAAAATTATATATTATGAAATATGAGTAAGATTAAAATAGGTTCTATCATCACATATGACTCACAATATTAGGTTTTACGACATATCAGAACTAATGGTTTTATAGTAGATCTCATGTTATGATATCTAAAATAATATTACACATCTAATTGTAAATTATGATATCATATAATATAATGTTATACATGGTTCAAAATCAATATCTTTTTTATGATATCCTATATGATATTAAAAATGATATCCATTTTTTCATTTTTAAAATGATTTTGAGAATTAAAATACATATCATTATGCTGATATCACTAATGGGTTTCTAAGGATCAAATGACAGTAATTCAAGATATAAAGGACAACAAGAAACCCTTAATCCAAATATCACCATGAAATGAAACTAAAATTATTTTCACTAAAAATAAAGAACATTTGTGTACCATACTTCAACAATTACCGAATAACTTATCTTTATTCGCACATTTGATGAAGATCCCTAGAAAGTATCCAAAGGACTCCTCCTCCTATGGTGAATCCATGGAATTAATTGTATCTCCTAATAATTTGGTGTGATCCTACTCAACCCCCATGGTATTCTAGTACCTATTGAAGTAAATGAAGAAGTATAATAGAAATTTGATGTGGGAAAATACACAAAACTCATGGATAAGTTCAGATACCATTTTATATACCTTAAGATCCTTTATATGGGCCTTAGGGTCACTAACAGGGCCTTCTATGAATTTAATCATATGTTTATAATGTATAAGTAAATATTTTATGGTTACAAATTCTTTGTAACCTTTGTCCGATCACATTTGTAAAAAAAATTAATGTATTGACGATAACTAAAGTGAATGGTGATATGAATTTTTACACTTAACCTTAAATTTCCATAATTAATCATAACTTTTTATCCAAATAATATAATTTTATTCTTCACAAAACACTACCTTATGACATATCCAAATAATATACTCTGATTAGATTAGTAAACTATAATATGATATCTCTATAATGTATCCAACTATATACCCATATACATATAATATTCCTTTAATACCTTGATTGTCCCACCATATGAAATTACCATATAATACACTTTTATATTTACAAACATAAATTATTTATTTAGGGTTTAGGTTATATCTTCATCACCATTATGAATCCAAAAACCATATTTTTGGTGAGACACTATTATGTCATCATTTCCTCTAAATCTCAAAAACAAATATTCTCCTCCATAATCCACATCAATGATCACTCCTGAAATCTCTAACAACAAAAAAAAACTAGAGAACTAGTATAATCTTGGTCTCCTAATTTGGTACCTCTCAAATTATTTTTATCACTTGAATCAAAACCAACCTAAAATACTTCCATATTAAAGGCTAAAATATTGAATAAAAAAGAATGAATGGAATCATTTGTATTATTTCATAATTAAATTCCCACTCTATTACTAGAATAAAATTTTAAAAAATATCTAGATTCTAAACCCACGGATGTGACTCATTCTCCCATACACATTCCTCTAAACTATCATGCCTTGAAAAAAATTACACAAAGAGGATAGAACACCATCGTAGAAACTTCTCTATATGATCCTAAATCTTCATTACCCATTCTAAAAATATCAAATAATTCTCAATATATAACCCCGAAAAATCAATTAATGAGGTTCACCATAAAGATATCTTTAAATTTATGACATGTGGAAAACATCATAAATATACTCCATATATAGTGGAAGATCCAACTAATACAACACTATAAAAAGTTTCTCTAACTAAAGGTCCTAGGAATATGGAAGAAATATTTATTCCATAGTAAAACCACCATTGAACATGACAAATAGAAAGCACTAGAAACCCAAGTTCAAAAACCTTAAACACTATACGTCAACACCTGAGATTCAAATATGACATTTTCTGGTTTAGTGCATCCTTGATTCACTCTCAGGTCACATGAACTATCTTTATCACACCCTATACGAATTTTGGTCCCATGATCATTAACTCTCCAACCTCAATCATATACAATAGTGATCTACATGTATGTCTATAATAATACCCAAAAGGTGTCATTACAATGTAATATTGATAACTATTATTATATGAAAACTCAACCAAAGGTAAATTATTTATCCTTATAACTCTAAATTCATGAACACATGCACGTAGTACATTCTACAACATTTTCAATGTTTTCCTATTCATCTAATGATGAAATATCATTCTTAGAAATAAATTAAAACCAAAAACATATCTTAAGAACTTACATACTCATAAATTAAATCAATGATAATGCTATAATATAATCATTCTCATAACTCTATAAAGAGGAATTATTTTGATTATATAGAGTGTCTCTAATACATCCACCACATGTAACTTCTAAATCACCAAAAAATTAGTCTAATTCATTATAAAATCCATAAAAACCAAAATAGAATAATATAAACCTAAATATTGATGAAAACCCATCACAAAATACATTTATATTTCTTCCCAAATCCATTAGGTAATATCAAAACGTTGTAATAGATTAACTGGAACTTGATGATTATCCTTAAACCATTTAAAGAAAATACATAGATACACAAACTCTTACACTAAATTATTTAAACCCTTCTTCCAAAAATGATATCTCAAATCATTATACACCTTGTAAATTCCATATTATTATATTTGTGTTGAGCTATAAAACTCATATAGAACTGCCTCCTGTATCACTTATGAAATGAATAGATTTCTATAGAATATCATCCAAAAATCTTTATCCTCTATATATCCATCATGGGAATATCTATGAATGATATGGTATCTCTATAATTCTACCTCATTATATTTAAAATAAGATTCATATACCTATTAAAACAACTAAAAATTAATCATCATATAATATAGATAAACTCTACCACTAATGTATTCTATATCCAAATAAAAATCCACAAGCATTGTCATCATTCTCTACTCATCTATAGAATCATGAAAAATATCACAATGAATATTTTTTCTCAATAAATTTTCTACCACATTAACTTTTCCAATAGTATAAGAGATCTTAAATTAATATTACTATAAAAACTCTTACCATATCTCCTAATATAAAGTTAAATCACACTGATAGAATATATACTATAGTATTTTTTTATTGGTAAAGACCATATAGCACATGTTGATAATATAATGATTCCATGGATTTAATGAAGACACTAATATCGTAAGCCCAAGTTCATGGGTAGAATAATTATATTCATAGGTATGTAATTATCATGGATCATAAGATATATATTCTATCTCACATATTAAAACATATCTTAGTTTGTGATGAGATTCATCATAGTAGAAATTGAATATAACACCTTCCTTATGTGGGTGAAGGGTCAAAGAACAAGTTGATTTATTCTTTAAACACTTATCTAACATTGGAAATTAATCCAATCATGTGCAATACTAGTTCTTCCTAATCTTTGATATCAAATTTTCTACAATATGAGAGACATTAGATATGAAACTTTGATAATTTCATGCAAGACTGAGGAAACTGCATACCTCTACAATGTTATTTAGTGCTACCTAAGAAACAAAAACCTTAATCTTAGAAGGTTTAATAGCCACATCCTATTAATACACAAAATTTATAAGTAAAATCACCTAACACATAAAAAAAATATATAATTTAGAAATATTATATACAACCAATATCATCAAAGGATCCCTATATCGACCCTCAAATCCTTAAAATTATTCTCCTAAATCCTCAAATAAACCACCATAACTTTATTTAATAAATCATGAAAAACCAAATATACCAACCCCATAAATTTTTTTAGAGAATTTGTGACTTTAAAATAAATCTCCCTGAACTCAAAGTATCCATCGCAACACCTAAAGGTATACTTCTGAATAACTTCCTACTTTTCCATTATCTGATGATATTGAGTCTATATATCAATCTTTGAGAATTATCCATATTCATTTAATAAATAGAACAAATAATTAATCTAAAAAATGTCATATAGGATTTTCATCATCACCTCATTCAAAAACTAATAATATATAAACAACCACAAGATAACACCATCCTTCCTCAGAAAAAATACAAGATCCCACAAGGGTGAAATAATGGGTCAGATTAATCAATTATTTAACAAATAATTGATATAAATTAGAAAATCTAACAAAAATGATGGTTTCATCCAATAAAAAGACATAATAATTTAGGATATGTTGGGTTTTAACTCTATCCAAAACTTATTCTCCCACTGAGTGGGTAATGTCACAACTTATTCAAGAAAAATATTTAATATCCAGTCTAAAAAACATGAAAATGCCTTCACATTCACTTCTATTTACCATAACATAAATTCCTATAAATGAGATGAAAGATGATAAAATCATCTTCAATCCACCTGATAATAATGGTGGAAAAAAATGTATCATTTTTACCATCCATTTTAGAGGAAACAACTTCCCTTGGAATACAATATATGATATTCTGCAAAAAAAAATCAACTAATACATATTGAGTATGATATTATATGGTTGTTTTTATAGTAATAGAAAATCTATTACTGATATACACTACACTAAAATATGGTCAAAACCTAAACATGCCTCTAGTAAACTTGAATTACATTTAAATGACATAGATAACACTAAGGTCAAAGTATTTATATCCACCATAAGTCCCAACACATAGACTAAGGAAAGTGAAGTGAATGATTTTGAATGTCATATATCAATAAAATAATAATATAGTGTAAATAGAGATAAATAAAGTATAAAATTTGTTAGGTTTTAAGGGGCAACGATTTTCCAAATACATTGAAAATAATAAATTCCAACCAAATACTCTATAGGAAAAAATAATTTATTCCAAATAGATAAATAAAAAAAAGAATTGTACTTTTTTATTAATCTAGTACATCCATCATCCACTACACTAGATTGATATATCCCTGTTAAGAATCCAATAGAGTACATCAAAATAGGGTATCCATGGGCTATATGAATCTCTCAATTCATGGGAAGAATTCTATGATACCCATATTTTTTTAGAGACTTCATATTAAAGTATAGAGATAAAAAATATCTAAAGAGATATTTGGTTTGGGGAATATTAAAATTTGTAAAATCATAATCATTAATGTATACCAGTAAAAAAACCTTGAGTTTTTTATGTATCCATCCAAGGATACTTCCTTGATTCCAAACATTTCTCAAATTTGGACTATTTAATGTAATATTTTAAAACTGTTTCATATATTACAACTTATTATCACCCTATTTTCATGAATATTTAATATTTAAACATTTTTTCAACCTCAAAACTCCTCAAATAATCATTAAATTTTGATAAAACCTTTTATAATAACAAATAGTAATATAAATTCATGTTATCATGTAACATATAAATTTTTATGTGTTGTGCCACGATGTAGTACCCCTCATCGGATCATGGTTTCCACCAACATAAACTATAATGTGGTTAATTCCACTATTCTAGGGTTTTGGGTATGTTTCATATTTCTATCAACATTATAATTACAGTAAAGACTTGCAGACTCGGTTCACTTTCAGATTAGGTCACATTATCAATAAAAACATGAAAAAAAATATATCCAACCACTATTTTGGATATCTTCTAAAACAAAATTCGTAAATAAATTATTTATTTTCACAAAAATGTTGCATCATATATAAAAATTTCTAAAAATTCATCCAAATTTTATTTGATGTCCTCCAAAATACTTTTGTTTATCTCTCAATTTTTTATACAAACACATTTTAACAAAAAATAATCCACATTAAAAAATAAAAAAATGTGAAATCATGGGTCTTTGTAGCATTGGAAACAATTATTAAATAACTAATCTATAATTTAAGAAATGATAAGACTCTAAAAAACTATCAATGTTATATAAGTTACAAATATACAAGGAGTGATTGCTATTAAACACATGTATCTTCATGATTGTATCCACCAGATGATAAAAAATTACCTTTGTCTAAGATGTCGAGTGGCCAAGAGACATGATGTATATAAATATCATATATAAAACTCATATATTATAAATTATCATTGTATAAATTTACTATACTGATGAACAAATTATATTTCATTCACCTATATAGACGATAACATCACATGACCCTCACTAAAATTCCTAAGAACATGATATATCAATTATTTTTTATTTCTACACACATCCTCATTTATATCAATCAAAATCATATATGTTATACTCAACATATAATAGAGAAAATCATACCTTAGCTAAATATAAATAGATGATATAATTGATAACATACCCAAACACCATCTAATTAACTCATCCTCACAGTTTTCATAAGAATGGTATCATAGTATCAAGGTTCTCATGATAGGTTTCTTATCAACCTAAAGAATGGTAATTTAATATGAAACTTGAACCCCTGATATACCAACAACATAGACTAAGACACCCCATGTGGTATACATGGTGGGCCATCTAGTATATAAAACTCTTCTTTCATCTCATAAGCTTGTTCAATTTCTTTATATGAAACATAAAACTGTCCAATATTTACATATCACTAAAACCTGTAATACTCCTCAATGACCATAAATTATGGATAACCGAAATTCCTACTATAAGTGGTAAATCATCATTACACTTAATGGATATTTTTATCCAACATTATAGAATAAGAAAGTGGATACTAAATTTTATATAACAAAATAATTTTTATATTATTAAATGTATTTTAGAAAATTTGTAAAAACATAGATTATTTATGGTCTCATCATAACCCATATTATATAACAATAGAGAGGCATTATATTTTTTAAACTTTTATTTTTTGTTAAACTAATAACATATCTATATATTTTTAAAATTTTCACTATGTGAATGTTCGATAAATTCAACAAATAAATTCTTATAATAACACCAACCCTAGTTTCTTGAATCTGGTGTTTGTTTTATTACATTGTCAAAGAAACAAATGGTAAAATCCCAAAGTATCAGTCATTTGAGTAATTTTGTAGAACCATATACATACATGATACCCATTTTACATTGGTAATATAAAATAAAACATAATACATAAAAATCCAAGAAATTCATCCTTGAAAATTCATTCAAATATCTATTCTTCATATCATGTGTAAAATAAACAAAATGAGGGTAAAATCAAATGACCGGTAAGGGTTTAGTACAATGAAAGATATCATGAATCAATAAAGTATAACCAATATGTCCATGTAAATAACTAAACACACATTCCATATAAATAACTTAAATTCTTGAATAGATAAGTCATAATAAATAAAGAAAATTAAATAACTAAAAACACATTCCATTGATTCAATAAAATAATAACTAAATGCATCCAAAAATAAAATCATTTTGAAAATATCATGGATAATAATAATTAAATTATTAGTGAAGGAAATTTTTATTTTTTGGATTCCATGATCTTATGAATCATAATACCTCTACTATCAATACCATTCATAGGAAATTTTATGTAATGACTCGAGTTTTGAACTGTTATACCTTAAAATATTTCGATGAATTTTTATGAACCCATTCCTTAAGTCAGAATGGGATTTTGGGGCATAGAGAGCCTCAGTGTGGTGATTCTAAAAATATTAAATATATTTTGTCGCATGTTCACAGTTTCTCTTGAAAAGTGTAATAACTCCTGATTGGAGTCTTAGATTTTAATTATGAGACCATGGTTGAGTTAATAACATCGTATTTACCCTAGGCGCAACATAAATTTAGTTATCCCTGTGGTTTTTTTAGAGGTGAGTTATAAATGCATCATGGGGAGAGATTATTAATTAAATGAAAATTTAATTAATTAATTAACCTAAATCTAACCTCCCCTAACCCTTTGGTGTGCACAAATCATGGTAGGCATTATTCCTCCTCTCTCTATTTCGAGACAAATGGAAACAAGTATGAATCGAAGAAATGATTTTCTACTGATCCCAATTCTTGACATTGATCTTCATCAGATTGATGAGCATCATGATATGGGTTTCATTGTACACTTGAAGCTTCGTCATTTTCCCTCAAGGAATAAGGTTTGATTTTTGGTTCAAATCCCCTTCATTATTATTTGTTCTAAATTTGTAGGTCCCTATTTCAATTTATAGTGATCCCTTATAGGTTGGTCATATGGCTAAATGGCATGGCCTAGGAAGTTGTGTGATCATACATGGTCACGTATAACTAATTATCCAATGTAAATGGACACAGAGTTTTAGACATGGGCACAAAAAAACTACATGGAAATGTGTTTTTTTATCCTAAACATGTCATTTATCCTGGGGTCAGTAAACCCCTGTCATACTAGGGACTGGGTCCTCTAGACTTAGTTTGGTACTCCCCTATCGTGTCAGGGTGTGGATCCCACAAAGTAATTTTTCTACTATAGTGGTACTTCCCTATCCTTCAAGGGTTCTAATCCTTCATCTATGGTTTATTACTCCCCTATATTCGAGTAGAAGTGGGGAGAGGGTCCTCCATTCGAGTTAGTGATCCCTTTGTTGTTGAGTATAATTATGAGGAGTTGACCCCTCCACTAGTCACTAGAAATATCTGGTTTGGAATCAGTACACCCACGATGGATTTAGGTCAAGGGAACTCCATTTAGGAGAGACATAGGTTATGCGGGTTAGTTAGGATCTAGTAGTCCCTTAACTATAGATAATCAGTGAGGTTCAGGTCCCTCCATTCTCTCTCCTTAGGGATGCATGTAGTTCATATTATGAATCACTACTCCTTAAACTATGTGCAGTGATGAGGGGTGGGACTCTACACTTGGATTTAATTATCTTGCATTGGGTACGAGATGGTGATGGTATGACCTCTGATGTTGGGCACTACAGTTTGACCTAGGGGTTTCTTCCCTATGGAGGGTATCTCTCGGACAGCTTCTATATGGGATGGATAAGCTCATGGAGTGGGTTCTACTAGTTTCATGTTATATTTAGAGCCTTGAGTAGAATCGTGCGGCTGTCTATGAGGTTGTAATGTCATGAGAGTTGGTGTATGAGATGAGTATATCTGGATGATTTTAGGAGTCCTTGCATTGTTGTCACAAGTTTGGTTTGACACCCTTGTGGACTGAACTGACTAGTCATGTTTAGTCAAGGATGGTTCGAGATACACTTTCTCTCTAGATTGTGTTCTCTCTGTCTAGGTTGATCAAACTGTTTCCTTTCAGTTTGTCCATTTTCTTTTAGGTTTTTGTTGTTCCTACTGAGTATTTTTATACTCACCCATGCATGGGATTTTCTCACACATGTTGTGCCTTGTGCAGACTATAGGGCTTTCTAGGGAGTCCTCAGAGGACTCGAGGCATGGGGAGCTTAGTAATCTAGAATGATCGAGGTCTTTACTAAAGATGGGTCGAGGATCTTTTTGATAGCTTCTTTTGATTTTGATCCCATTCTTCTGAGTATATTGGATGCTTTTATAGTTCTTTATGGGCGTGTGTTTTTTCATTTTTACACATTCAATGATTCTTTTTTACTCTAGTTTGGGATATATGTATGTGTGCATTTTGGTTTCTACCTTTTTATATATCTACCTTATTACATTGATGTGTTTGTGGGTTTGTGAATATAGGTACTTTAGGAAAATTCCTCCCACTTGTGTGATATGACTCCTTGGTGCTAGTCGTTATCCTCTGACCTATTGGAGGTGATCTTGAGGAGTTGTGTCCCGATCCCCATTGGGTTAGGTCGTGATAGAGTAGTATCAGAGTAGTTTTCACTTTGGGACCACGGTGTCATGAGATTGGTTTGGGTTTTATAGCGACAATGTTATGGTGTTTTGAGTTCGGATCTCAGGAAAAATGTTATAGTGTTAGTGTGGAAGCTGACGTATCCATTCACCAGGACTCTGATAACCTTCTTTTAAACTTAATACATTAGGACACTGGTCGTAGGTAAATAAAATTACATGCATCATATAGGACTTAGTTTTGGTTTTTCATTGTCGTTATTGAGTGATCTCCCCAGATATACTCTTTGATAATGGTACATCTTGATTTTGTTTCAGGATACCACTATAATGATAGCCAAACAGGGTTCCATGGTAGGATTGTGATGATGATCCACACCATGATGAGGATTTATTACAAGAAACCAGTTCTAAGGCAATACCTTTAGGTGATCTTCTAGTTTATCCACCACCCATTGAGAAACTAGTTCTTCCATAAGTTCAGGTCAAGGATGGAAATAGTTTGATTCCACGACATGAGTTTTGTATCTAATGACCTCTGAGTTATGGGGGTGATATAGACTCCCAGGAATCTGATGGCTGGATCAAGGTGGTCACTCCTATTTTCCGCTTAGTGAGTACACCTCCCAATCATATGGTGGTCCTAGTGGCGAGCCTTCTGCAGGTTTCAGCCGAGAATTGGTAGAGTTTAGTGACATTGTCCCATGAAAAAGTGATGCTCACTTATGTGAAGTTTTATTGACTCTTTAGGGAAGCTATTTAACTATCCACATTGAGATCAGTGCATATCCAAGATAATATATGTCTTCGGAATGGTATCATGACTACAGAAGAGTACTCGATAAGGTATACATCCATATCCCATTACTCCCTGGATATGGTTTGAGAACCATTATTATGAGATTATAAATTTGATCATGAAATCAAAAGAGGTGTATAAATACGTGTGGTTTCCTTATTCCTTCCCACTTATATGGGGGTACTGGAGCGAGCTATGGTATTTGAGAGCTTCCTGGAAGACAGATAGGCAGATTTAGCATGTAGTGGTGGTCATGAGGCTGAGGTGTATGTAGTAATTGGAAGAAATATAATTTTTGGATCATAGTTAAATAGGAATACGCATTCCCATATTAAACAATGTTACCATGTAGCAAAATATCCACATCATGGATCAGGTCAGTCATAGGAGAGGTGATGTTACACTTTCGACGGTTGGGGAAATCTTGATAGAGATGTCTGACCCTCCATGCTACTGAGAGGGATCTAGTCAATGGGGTGAATTGAAATAGGAAGCATTTTGAGTAGGGAGTTTGGTAATATGGAGGATGTGGAAGAGGATTTGGGAGAGCAGTAGGAGGTGGCAGGCAGTTCAAGGTGTTTCCACCACCACCCCCAGGTGGTCCACACTAGGCTTAGGGAGCTGGAAGATGTAGGAGAGGATAGATGCAGACCATAGAGGCCCTTGACCCAGAATATATGAGGTTTAATAGAGGTATTCTCTATTTCTTTTATATATTCTATAGTATTAATAGTTAGACATGTCGTGAGGTACTCTTTTCTTTATGATTCTTTCTTAAGGTTTAACTAGGGTGATATGGGGCATCGATAGAGACTTTTATTGGTATTATTAAACATATATTCAAATGAATGAGGAATATATTTCCTTCCATCGTCAATAGGTATTTTTGAGACATGAGTAAAACCATGATATTGAGTCAATGTTCCCCAAACTGGATAGTATCGAGGTGTGGTGGATGGATCTCTCCGACTTGCATGTTTAGGGTAGATTGATGTGTTGGGGGTTATGACAGAGGGCCTGGTATGACTGAGTGTGAGTGTTTAGGCAGCTCTTTTTTGTTCATTATTCCCCTCATGTGCTTTATTTCATCTTTTTATTTGATACGCTCCAGGAGGATGTGGTGTGGTTTGATGTAGATTTGACCACACAAGGAAGAGATATGATTTCCCAATAATTATCTGTTTTTGTGTTGAGATCGAAATTGTGTGGGTGATTCAGTGCTTACTAAAGAGGAAAGTGTTAAGGTGTGTTATATGAGTCCATTATACTTGTGTGTTCAAGGTTTGGTTGTTCGCTGAAGTGTTGAAATAGGTTCTGGATTTTCTGGTGTACATTTTCTACTAGACCCTTTTTCTTGGCAAACATGGTTAAGGGGGAGCCTTGATAAGAACTATTTTGTAGAGGAACATATAGAACCTACAAGGTTTCATTAGAACGAATTGGTTTCCTAACATCCATACTCAGATATTATTCCACTAGTGGGTGTGGCAGCATTTCATGTTTAGTGGGATGAGTTATAGGTGGATGTTCACAGATGAAGGGATCGGTAAGAACCTGTGTTTACACTTAGGAAACCTTATTTTTACATTGGTACCCTTTCATGTTTGAAATCAACCTTGAATGTAAAATTCTGGAGGAGGGCCTAGTTAAGTTCATTTAGGGTTAGATGTTAACTACTGGGTTTACATCAGTGTTGGCATCAGGTTAGTGAGGTGGTGTACCACTAGACCCTATAAAAAAAGAGGGACCACAATGCTTCTTTCTTTCCATATATCATATCCAAAAATACAGGTGTCATTTATTTAACAATGTTAACTTGTTTGGAGCTAGATATTATTGTGGTGAGACATTGGTGGTTCCCTTGAGTGTGTGCTTGTTATCATTATAGGAACCCTTAGTGAGATCGTTGGCATGTTATTTTTTATAGAGATCTCAGTTTCCTCCCAAGTGCCTTGGATTTCTCTTTTTGGGGATGAAAATTCTTAATATTGGGATAATTTAATGAATCTTTTTTTTGAACTTTATGACTTTTTAATATTTCTAAGAATATTTATAAATCTAGGAACTGATTCTGCATGGGATTCTGAGGTCTAGAGAGCCTGAGTGTGGTGATTTTAAAAATATTAAATATATTTTTTCACACATGTGCACTTTCTATTGAAATGTGTAATAAATCCTAATTTGAGTCTCATATCATAATTCTGAGACCACTATTGAGTTCAAAACATTGTTTTTACCCTTGGTGCGGCATAATTTTAGTAATCATCCGAGGTTTAAGTGGAGGCAAGTTGGCGGGGTGTCATGGGGTGAGATTTTTAATTAAATGAAAATTTAATTAATAAATTAACCAAAATCTACCCTTAACCTCTAATTTGGTATAAAAATATCAAGGTAGGTATGAATCATCTTCTCCCTATTTGGATACTGGCATAAATAAGGCCGAATCGAAGGAACGAGGTGTTGTAGTGTCCATTTTTTATTCCAATCAACATCAGATCAAGGAGCATCATGATCCAAGTGTTTTTCTACACTCAAAGATTTAGAGTTTCACCCTCTTGGTAGGAAGTTTTATTTTTTTGTCTCAATACCCTTCTTTATGCTTTTTTTCTAAGGTTTTAGAATCCTATTGCAATTTCTAGTGATCCCTTATAGGTTCATTTTTTGTTTCGGGGGAAATAGAGAAAATCGGGAGACTCAATATGAAATTACCATCATAATTTTCATTTACATAGAATTTAAACCAGTCCTAAATGCCATGTGTTCTTTGTGTTTGGGGAAGATGACCCTTTGAGACTACACTCTGAGTACCAGGGTTACAGGCCATGTAGTGACACCATGTTGTGTGGCCAAAGGACATGGCATGTGAAGCCATGTGATCGTACGTGGGTGTGTAGAACTACATGGCCAAAGTACATAGAAATTGGGTGTTAGAAATGGGAATGATCAAACTACATGTCTAGGTGTCCATTTATCCTAAACATGATTTTTTTATGGGATACACATCATTTGAGGGGCACGACTAGTCAGGTCGTGTAGAGGATAAACATGGATAGGGGTCAGGTGAGGAAGGACATGCCTTGTTCTAGTTTTAAATTCCATGCATACCTACATGTAAAAGAGAATACATGTAAACAGTATACGAAACCTAGTTCTTGGGTGGTTTCACACGTCGTTTGGACCCCAGTACACGCCGTGTAGTTCTTAGAGATCTCCTTGAGATCTTATGCCTTTCATATATCCTCCTCCAAAACTTTGATTCAGGCTTGCGATTAGCCTATCCTAAGTAGTTTTTTTCATATAATGTTAATGTGGACTCTATTTTGTCCCATGAGTTATGGTGTTGTGTGTTTTGAGCACAAATTTGTAGCAGTGGTGCTTAACATTTGGTAGTGATCAGGGTGGATCACTAGGTTAACATCAAAGTCAGTATCTTTCTTTATCACCTTAGTATGTGGGTCCCTTAGACTACTTAGTCCAGCAGAGTAGTTCTCCCCTATTATATTAGGGTATGGTTCCCTTAACCATGTAGGTTTTATGATGTGAGGTATGATAAGCGTGATCCCCCTTCAATAGTTCTCGGTCGATGTTGTATATCAGTGTATTTTTTCAAGAGAGAATTTGGGACTGTTACTCCACTATGACATGAGGTTGTGGGATTCCCTTACCATCTATGTAGTTAGAGAAATCTCTCCTCTATTGTACTAGGATGAAGGTCATCCATTCTTATTATCCAGATTGAGTAGGTACTCCCCTGTTTTTCTAGAGTGTGGGTCCTATATCTGTGGAGTTGGTACTCCCATATCGTGCTAGGGTGAGGGTCCTGCATAGGTGAAATATAGGTATAGTGGGTACTATTCTACAATGACAGGGTACAGGTTCTCTATCCTTGGATTCATAATTACCCTATTGTTCTAGGGAATGGTTCCTCCATATTTGTTATTTTGGTAGAGCTGGTACTCCCCTGTCATACCAAGGAGCGGGTCCTATAGCCTGCAGTTGGTACTCCCCAATCATGTTAGGGTGTGGGTCCCCCATAGTAATTGTGCTAGTAGAGTGGTAATCCTCCATTTTTTCAGGGTTTAGGTCCTATATATATGGGGTATTACTACCCCATATTTGAGTATCAAGAGAGATAGGGTCCTCCATTGGATTTAATGCTCCCTAGGATGTTTATTATAGATATAAGGATCAGTCCCCTCAACTAATCACAGGTGATACCCTGTTAGGAGTCAGTACTTCCTCAATGGATTGAGGTGGGGTCTACTCTATTTAGGAGAAAAAGAGATTTCATGAGTTAGTTAGGAGCTATTACTCCCTAAATTGTAGGGAAATGGTGAGGTGTGGGTCCCTCCATTCTCTCTCCTTATAGAGGATTCATTTAGTGAAAATTATAGAGAATTTCTCTTGAAAATGTGTGTAGTGGTGAGAGGCGGGTCTCTCTACCTGGGTATATTTATCTTACATTGGAAGCAAGGTGGAGATGATAGGACCTCCGGTGTTTGGAATTGGATTTTGACCAAGTGGGTTATTCCCGATGGAGTGTATCTCTCGGGTGGGTGCTATCAAGGATGGCTCATCTTGTGGAGTGTGTTCTCATGTTTTTCTGTTTCCTTTAGAGCCTCAAGTAGAATCTTGTTCCAAGATATGAGGTCAGAACCTCATAAGACTTGGATTCTGAGATGATTATATCTGGGTGATTTTTGGATTCCTTGCGTTATTTCCACATGTCAAGGTTGACATCCTCATGGGCTGAGCTTATTAATCATGTTTAGTTAAGGATGGTCCAAGATTGAGTTTCTCACTCGATTGAGTTTCCTATGGCTAGGTCGATCAGACTATTGTCTTTCAGTTACTCTATTTTATTTTGGGTTTTCGGGATTCATATTGAGTATTGTTATACTAACCCCTTAACAATATTTTCCCATAAATGTTGTGTCTTTTTCGGATCACAAACCATTCGAAGGATTCCTTGGAGGACCCGAGGGAGTTGGAGCTTTGTGATCTAGACCAACTGATGTGTTTACCAGAGCTGGGTCAAGGATATTTCTAATAGTTGAATTTGATAGTGATCCCCTCCTTTTAGGTAGGTTGGGTGATTTTATAGTTTTTGGTGGGTGTGTGTTTTTTCCTTTTTATTATTTTAGTACTTATGTTCTATTTTAGGATATATTCCTTTATTTTAGTTTTTTCCCTTTGATATCTCTACATTATAGTGTTGAGGTATTTGTGGGTGTGTATCTACAGGTAATTTAGCAAAAGGCCTCTCGTATGTGTGATATACCTACTCGTCGCTAGTCATTATCCCTTGTCCTATTAGAGGTGAGCTTGGGGAGTTTTGGCTCAGGCCCCATTGGGTTCGGTTGCGAAATTTTAAATACTATAGGTAGAAACACATTTAATTTTCCCAACTTAATTATCTCAAGAGACCTATCAATGCATCATGGGACTATATAATATTAGACTCCACCTTCCACTATCAGTACAAATCATTCCTCATATATATATTGATTGATTTAATCCATGAATCAATATTCTTTATCATCAAATATATATATTGAGTAAATAATATGAATTTATCAATATTTCCTAGTTAATCAAATAACTTTCAAAATAAATACCATATTTAAAAATGGTATTCATTTTAACAAATAATAATATAAATTATAAAATAATATTAATATTTAATATAAATGAAATTTCCTATGAAAAATTATGGAAATAAAGTGATTTTTTCTAGAGAAAGTTAACAATCACAAAATAAAGTGGGATTGTACGATAACTTTTTCCACTTGGTGATTTTAAAGTCAAATCCCATTGAATGAGATAATACAAATTGAAACTTAAAATACCATTAATGTTTAGTTATTAATGATATTACATGTCAAATAGGTATTATATACACCATATAAAAGAAATTAGGTTCATAACATTACAATATGCCTCAATGAAGTGAAATTGATATAAAGTCCCTTACCGCGCATGTTCATTTAATTAAACATGATTTAACCTCATTTATAATTGTTTTAAGAATATTATTAATTTATAAAATATCCATAATAATATTTATAATATAATATATGATCCTATTATAACATTTTACCACTTATTTGTAAATAATATTTCCCTATTTTCATTGTTTCGGGTGTTAATTATCTTGTTTCCTCAATCTATTTTTTGTAATGAAATTTATGGTTATTGTACATATAATATAATTAAATAATATCCAGATTTATAATAATTTTATAAATATAATATTTACTCATTATATTAATTATTATTACCATTTATGAAATTTTAACATAGAAAATGAACTACATTGCTTCGTGAAGACGGTAGGTCGAACGTCCGCACGAGCAACGATATTATTCTGTTAATGACTGATAGGTTAAGTAATTGGTTGATATTTGAATTTTAGATTATAAATTTAATCTCATATACATCACATTTATTCATTAATTTTTTCCTTATTACATTCCATTTAAAGGGTAACAACAAAAATGAATCACATTGCTTCACGAGACGGTAGTCTGCCGTACACACGAGCAACATTATCGTATTTGAAATAGAATAGAATGTAAAAAAGATATATGTGATAATAAAATTAATTAAGTATAATAATATTATAAATATCATGTACATGTGGTATATATATCACTATATCCATCCTTGAAAGGTGGTGATAGAAAATAAACTACATTGGTTCGTGATGTGGTAGTTCGTCTTACATATGTTCGATGATTACGTCTCCCATTTGATGGAAGTGTATATGGATAATTATTATAGAATAAATATAATAACATAAAATTATGTTTTAGATACTTGTCTTATAATATTTTAAGTGTTAATACATAATTTAATTCTGAAAAAGAAGAAATAAATTGAAAGAGCTTTGTTAATATAATTACCTTCTCTAAGAGAAACCTCCTTCTAATATCCTCTTAAAGTCCCTAGGGATGGTATTTTGGGAGGGAAATAAAATCTATAATGCAACTAAGAATTTTTCATAGAGAATTTGGTAGGATTCTTAAATCCAAATATCTTGACAAGTGTGGATAATTGATGGTAAGTAGTTCCCTTTTATAAGTGGGGAAAGGGGACCTCCTTGGAAATTACTTGGAAATTTCCCAACATAATCCAAAGTTAAAAATACATTCACACTAAAAACGCTTCCAAATGAACCTAGTTTAGAAATTTTGAAGTATAAGTTAGAAAAATTTCCAAAAAATAATATTTTTACAAGATGGTATATTATTTTTAACACTTATCTTCTTTTTTAACCCCTCGATAAACCCATTTTTCCCTTAACCATGGTAAATAATTTTTATTATTTTCATTATTTATTTTGGTAAAAAATTAATTTGGAATTATTAGATAATATAAATTATTATTCTTCCAAATATGGAATACATTTTTCAAAATTCCATCTATATAATTGGAAAATTTTAATTTAAAATTAATCTTGTAGACATGATGAAAAAGCAGGTTTTTTAGAGAAAATGTTCAAAAGTTTACAATGGTTTTAATTAAAAATTCAATATGAAAATGATTCCAATGACATAAATTGAATTCATTTATATATAATTTATTTAATTTTACTTTAATATGATTTTATAATATAATTTCACCTTATAAATAATTTAAATAAAAAAGAAGTTTTCAATTAAAATTTAATATTTCTCACAATTCATCGAAAAATGAAACATTACAAAAAAAATACCAATAATTCACCCTAAGATAATATTTATATGGTGATTTAAAAATTTAATTTAATTTTATGGAATAATTTTTTTAAAATTTGTAAAAATTAATTTAAAATTACGTTCTCAAAGTGGGACTAAACAGTCTTTTAGAAAAATATAGTTTTTAAGAAAACATTTATTTTTCTTTTAAAAGATTATTATTTTATTTATAATAAACAAATAAAAAATATACTTTTTAAAATTATATATTTTGAATAATTTAGTTAATATTATTAATACTCACCAATTTAATAGGTATGTTGGAAATTTCATGTTTAAATAGTATTTTAATAGAGTATTGTGTTTTTTTAAACCTCATGTTGCATGAATTTCATGCTATTGAAGATATTGGATTTATTTTAAAAAAATAAATATATCATAAAGACTTAGGATCTAATATTTATTTATATTAATGGTGTTATGTTTCATACACACTATCTAATATAGTGTTCTTATTTTATAATTTTAGGGTGTTATATTCTCCCCACCTTAAATAAATTGCAACCTAACAATTTTAACTTCTTCTTCTTAATCTAGGGTATGACAATTGAAAATACCTTTTTTAAAACCCACATCATAAAAAGAGTTAATAAAACATACTCTTAATAATAAAGAAATTTAATTAAAAAGGTCACATGTAAAAATCACATAACTATGTTTCAATAAGAAATTGGAAGAGAATACTAACACCCAAGGATTAATAGAGAGTGATAGAGATCATTGGTCACAAGAAAGCGGTTGATCCAGAGAAGGTTAATGACTACAAAATCATAAATACGTGAGGGGGTAAGAGGCCATTTGATTCATAAAATATGAAGGTACATGGATAACAATATTTTTAATATTTTTTCACTATGTTAAGGAATTATTTTATTTTCCAATAATAAAATGAAATATACTTACTTGACTTATTTTTATTTCATAATAAAAATTTCATCCTTTGGTGTTGGTTTGATCAATTTCCAATTCATATGTTACTTCAAGAAATGAATAATTAAAAATGAATTTTTCATGATGTAAATGCTAAAATTAATTGTTAACAGATCCTAATATCTATAATAGAATGATAAGCCATTACTTTGGTCTGTTTTTATTATTATTACAAAATGGTTATCATAGGTTATCCAATATTAATAAATATCCATATGGTGAAGTACTACATTAATCTATAAAAACACGTCTAATACTAAAATTAAACCATTTCATAAATGGTTAACCTTATTTCCCTTTCAAAAGATTAATATCCCAAATTTTTGAAAGAAGGTCATCGAATTTCTAAAATGGACTTTTCATTAATCTCCCAAACAAATTGAAGTAACTCTTAATCATTACATATGAAACATGTGAATACCTACATCATGTATTCTCTCAAAATATGGTAATAATCTAAATTACCATAAAACATTTTTGAAACCATTCATTCTTCATTATTCCTTAAGTAAAACATATATTATTAGGTATACTTAATAAATCCAAAAATGATGTAAACTCTATTAATGATATAATAAACCACTTTATCAACAAATCATTAATTAGTTCCAAGGTAGTCAGTACTATCTAATTTCCTTTATCTATATCAATCATCTCTTCATCCCAACATCATTATCTCGACATATCAGAAATATTAATGGTTATATTTTCCCCAATAATGTGTTTTTTAATCCGTTTTACATTTCACTAGATCATTTTTCTGGGTCATCAATACCATTCAACATGGGCTTTCAAATCCTTAATGAAAAAATGTTGAAATACAATCCTTATCCATTTAATAACTCTTATAACTAGAATATTATAAATAAAAAAATTAAAATATTTTTCTTGGATCCAAATACAAAAGAACATTAATCATTCCACTTCAGTTTTATCACTAGCATAATCTTAACCATGATCCCTAAGATTCTTTTGAGGTATATTCCTTTGAATCTTGGGAAATTTGTTTTTATAGTTCTATATCTCCTTACATTTGAAGCATTGAACATTGGAAAATTATTCCATTCCCTTGTAATCATGAGAAAGTTGAAAATTTTCTCTAAACTTGTATAAATACCTCATACCCTTCAGGAAATTACTAGGGTGTTTCTTTCAACAATTATCACATGTGGTAAAACCCTTCTTTCCCTTATTCCCCTTTTATATTTTTTCTCTCTAATCCTCTTCTTATCTGTATTCCCTTAAAACCCATATTTCTTAGATAATTATTTCAATATCTTGGTAACACATGATACCATGTCTTCATATAATGTGGATTTTTGGGAAACTAGTTCCATTATAAATATTAGCTTATTCAAAACAAAGAAACAATCATTCTTACCATCTCGATTACATACAATTATGTAGTTCCCATTAATTATACTAAGATCTATTTATTAATGATGTAATATATAATATTATATCATATCATTATAAAACATAATGTAAAATAAGAAAAATAGTTAAATACCCAACATAAATTGAAAATTTTATGCATAGTTAATCTCAGAATCATAAACGTGTTTTCTTTTTGGATATAACTATTTTCAAATCTTTCATAATGGTTTTTAAATAAAATTTACATTATCTTAATCATAACACCTAGGAGTGTTAAACTAGGTGTGAATTAAGGACTTCTTTAATGCACTAGTTTATAATCGATTCAATCTCAATTCACCCTTTCCAAAGTTATTACCCCTAGGTATCTATGCTTTACAACCATGTCCATTTTTAGTATCCATACAGAGATGTATTTCTTAGAAAAACCACAAAATCTCTTCCTTAACAAAACATTAGGATTTTTTTATATTCTTATCCTCAAATTCTATCATAGGGTTTTGTTCCTTAATTTATGTTTTCCTAAATATAGTTCCCATGGTTTTTACTAAACTTCCTCTAATACCGACTATAAAAAAACTAACCTAAGTAGCCTAGAACTGGTGTATGCTTTTTTACATTAGCATAGATACAAAGGTTCAAATACAGAAGGATTGTTCATTTCATCAGTTTTGGAGAACCAAATAGATACACGATTCCTATTTTAAATTAGTAATAGAAAATAAAACATAAAACATAAAAAAAAATGAACATCATCCATGAAAACTCATTCAAATACCACTTATTCATATCCCAAGGAAAGGAAAAAATGGGGGTGAGCTCAAATGGTCTGTAAGTTTTAAGTACAGTGAAAGATATCATGAATAAATAAGAATAATTAATATTTCAATCTAAATACCTAAACACGCATTCCATTTAAAAAAATACAACATTAATAGATTACTCATAATCAATATAGCAAGGTAAATAAATGAAATCCCATGCCATTTAATCAATAAACTGATAATTAAATACATCCAAAGATAATATCGTTGTGAAAATATCATGGATAATAATAATTTAATTCTTCATGAAGTAAATTCATAACTATTAGACACCCTGATCTCAGGAAACATGATACCTCTATTGTTAATACCCTTCACAAGATAGTATAAATGTAAACCCATTTAATTTGGCCAAATTATTTGTCTCATGGGTCCTACCGATGCATCAAGTGGATATATTATATCGGTCCCCACCATTAATTTTAGGTCCAAATTATTCCTCATATATTGAGTGATTTATTTAATCCATTGTTAAATATTCTTTATCATCAAACAAATGTATTGACTAAAGGAAACATATTTATTAATATTTCCCCAGTTAATCAAATAACTTTCAAGATAAAATCTTTATGTAAAAATTGTATATAATTTAGGAAATAATAATATACATCATAAAAAGATATATATTCTTAATATAAATTAAATTTTCAATGAAAAATAATGATAATAAAGTGATTATTTAACGATAAAGTTAACAATCACAAAAGAAAGTAAGATTATACAATAACTTTTTCCCGTTGTAAATTTTCAATTCAAATCCCCTTGAATGATATAATTAAAATTGAAAATTGAAATATCATAAATTATAACGTAATAATTATATTACATATCAAATGGGTAGTATATACACCATATAAAAGAATTTAGGATCATAATTTTATGATATGCATCAATAGAGGAAAATTGAGACGAAGTCCCATACCTCACGTTTTCCTTTAGTTGAAAATGATTTAACCCTCTATATAATGTTTTTAATAGTGTTATTAATTTATAACAGAACAATAATCATATTTATATTATCATTTATTATTCTCTTATAACATTTTACCACTATTTTGTTAATAATATTTCATTATTTGATTTGTTTCGGGTGTTAATTTCCATATTTTCTCATGTGCTTTTTATAATGAAAGTCATGGTTCTTGTACATAGGATATAATTAAATAATTATAATGATATTTTAAATACCATATTTACTATGTATATACATTATTATAAAAATTTATGAAAGTTCGACATGGAAAATGAATCGCATCGCTTCGTGAAGACGGTTAGTTATACATACGCATGAGCGATGATATCATTCCAATAACGAGTAAAAGATTAATAAATTGGGTGATATTTTAATTTTATAAAATAAATATCATCTCATATATATCACATGTATTCATTAATTTTACTTATTACATTCCATTCATAGTGTAAGTGAAAAAATGATTCACATCGCATCACAAGGCGGTAGTTTACCGTACACACAAGTGACGATATCAAATTTGAAACAAAATGGAATGCAAAACGGTATATGTGATATTAAAATTCCATAAGTATAATAATATCATAATTAAAATATATGTGTGTTAAATATATAATTATATTCATCCTCAAAATGTGGTGATGGAAAAGGGACTACATCGGTTCGCGAGGTGGTAATCTACTGTACACACAAACGATGATTTCATTTCCCAATTAATGTAAGTGTAGATAGATAATTATTATTACATAAACACAGTTACATATTATTATATGGTAGATACTTTTGTTATTATATTTTAAGTTTTAATACATAATTAAATGTGTAAAAATAAGAAATAAAATGATAGGACTATGTTAATAAAATTATCTTCTCTAAGAGAGACACCATTTGGATCTCCTCTTAAGGACCCTATAAATTGTATTTTGGGAGGACCAGTATATCTATAATGTAACTAAGGATGTTTAGGAAAAAAAATATGGTTTGGTATATCCAAATTTCTTTATATGTGTGAATTAGTGAAGGAAGGTAGTTTTCTTTTATAAGTGGGGTAAGGGGACATCCTTGGAAATTACTTAGAAATTCCCCAAATGAATCCAATGTGATAAAGTCATTCACATGAAAAAAAGATTCCAAATGAACCTATATTAGAAATTTAGAATTATAAGGTAAAACTATTTCCATAAAATAATTTTTTACAAGTTTTTAGGTTATCTTTAGCTCGTATCTTTATATTTTAACCCCTCAGTAAACCAATTTTTACATTAACTGTGGTAAATAATTTTTTCAGTTTTCACTATTCATTTGGGTAAAAAATTAAGTTAAAATTTTTAGATAATCTAATTTATACTGATTAAAAATATTTAATAAATTTTTTTAAATTACATTCACATAGTTTGAAATTTATAATTTAAAATTAATCCCATAGACGCGATGAGAAAGAGAGTTTTTAAGAGAAAAATGTTATAAAGTTCACTATGTTTTTATATCAAAATTCAATATGAAAATTATTCCAATGAAATAAATTGTATTAATTGAAATATAATTGAAATAATTTTACTTTAAAACTAAATAAATATATAATTTAACTTTATAAATAATTTAGATCAAAATAGAGTTTTCAATTAAAATTCAGTATTTTTCACAATTCATTGAAAAATGAAACATTTCAGAAAAATCCAAAAAAATAATCCAAAGATAATTTAGATATTGTGATTTAAAAAATTAATTTAATTTTATCAAATAAATTTTCTAAAATAGTTAAAACATAATTTTAAATTATGTGTGCAAAGTGCGACTAAACCCACTTTTATAAAAAACATTTTTGAAGAAAAAATATTTTTCTTTTAAGTAATTATGATTTTATTTCTAATAAATAAATAAAAAATGTACTTGTGTAAACTATATATTTTTTATAATTTATTTATAATTATTCATACCACCAATTTAAATTCTAGGTTATAATCATCATGTTTAAAAAATATTTTAACAGAGTATTGCATTTTGTTTAATTCTGGTGTTGCGTACATTCCAAGCTATCAAAGAGATTGAATTTATTTTAAAAAATAAATATATCTTAAAATATAAATATGTTATATTACCTTATATTATTGATGTTGTGTGTCATACATGCTATCGAATATAGTGTTCTTATTGTAGAATTTTGTGGTGTTACAAAACTTGTAAAATTGTATTCAAACATATTTACTTCACAAAATCATATGTTACAATCTGAGTAAAATCTATTGTTAACATAGAACTCTTTATATGATCATCATCATCATATTTCCAATGTTTCCATACAAACTTTTATTTGAGATAATTTGGTGACAAAATCAAATGAAAATATTTTAATTATTTTTTTAAAAAACATCCTAAAATAATTTAGTATATAAAGAAGACTTTCAATTTGAATTAGAATTATATAATAATTTACTTGTTACATTAAAAACTTTTTTAGTTTTAACATACTCTCACTATCATCTAATCAAATATATTTTCTCTAAAATATATTCCTAAGTAAATACTCTGTTTGGATAAATGGTATTTATTTAATTTCTGAAAATATTAATAAATAAACTATTAATAACCACATGTTATAAGGTATTATATGTATTTAGATAAATATTCTAAAAATATATATTTTATTTTTTAAAATATACCATATTTGGGTGGGGGAACTCTTTCCACTATATTTTAATAAACATATTGTATAAAATACTATATATTAGATAAAAATATTTTTTACCCTAATATTCTCTTCAAACTATTTTATAAAATTATAAAACATCATATCAAAAAATCATCTCATATTATTCATAGCTGATATTATTTAAAAATATTTTATCAAATTACATAATAGATAGAAAAAAATAAAAATACACAATATTTACTATGATCCTCTAGAGCTCTAAAGTAAACTATTTCATCCAAATACTTGATGTAGAAACTCTTTTATCTATTACTTGAATGCAATTTTTCAACCATTAAAATCAATCCTTATTCAATTTTAAAATCTTATATATATTTAAAACATTTTTATAATGTATAATTAGTACCATATACCCTTAAAACATAAGAATTTATTTTTATATTTTTAAAACTTTATATGGAATATTCATAGCGCTTCTTGAAATCTTTTAAGTATTATGGGAAATTATTCCAAAAATTTATGTTTTTCCAACAAAATAAACATTTTCCTCCATTTGTGTCTCTTTTCTTTGGTTTAAAATAATTTTGTGTGGACTCTCCATGAACTCACTTAATATTATTATAGATAAAACATTTACTCTTTCAAATTTGTACAAATATCGTGGATCATGATCTTGGAACTCAAATATAATACATGACAATCCTCAACTTATTGAGTAGATTGAGTAAAACAATGAAGTCATTAATGTTAAAATTTATAATAAGTTTTTAGAACCCTTCTGGTAGTGATTAAAAAATTAATCACATTGATAGATTATTCTAGATTGTTTACTTTATCCTCTCAAACTCTTATACATACCCAATCATGTTGATTACTTGAGTTGATACCAAATTAAGATTTTTAATATTACACTATAAATTTCTTTTTGGAATTCATATCGCTCGTGTATAGATTTTATTTGATAGATCATTTTCATGTTATATATTAACCAAAAATCATCCATATTATCTTTTTTTTAATATTGGGTTTTATAGAGACAAGAATCAATATGGAGACATAAAAATAATCTTTTGTATGTTCACTTTAAGTATCTTTCTATTCTTGTCTAACTTCATCAGTATGGGGTTTCTCAAATTGTTTTTACTCTAACACATAGAAATTTTCTTTTTATATACAATTAATAAATATCTATACAAATCAATAGAGTTGATTAAATTAATGTTTTATTTCTAAAAATTGTATATCAAATTAAAGTTTCATAATAACGATGTCATTTTATCTAAAACCATATTTTTTAACAGATATGTATCATGTTTTATATTCATTTAATAAGGAATTTCATTAAAGGTGATCCCACTAAAATTATAATCATTTTTAAATTACATCATATCAATTAGTAGTCCAATACCCGTATTTCACTAAGATTTTATTTCATTAAATATTTCTCAAAAAACATATCTATTAACTTATAAAATCATTTAAATTATATCATATATGAATATTGGATAGTTGAGATGAATATTTATTGATGAATACATCATATGGATTATCCCAACTTGATTCCTCTAGTATCCAAGCTCTTAGGGTTTACCAGAAAAGTGTGATGAAAATTTTACATAGGGATTTAGATACCTAACTCTAAGAATTAGTCATTTACACCTAGCCTTGCACAATCTAATCTATGGATACCTAGTTTTGTAATAAACCTAATCATGTGGATGATTGATTTCTTAACATGTGTATGCTTTAAAAAGAATATAAAACATATTATTTGAAGGATATTTTAAATTTTTAACATCTTATCTCAAGTTTTTCCTTTATGTATGTGTGCTTCTAAAGATTTAGTTTTAGTATTATATACCATTAAATAAAGTTATATGTTCAAAACATATTAATGTATAACTCTTTATATAATTAATTATTTATATTACTTACCCAAAAATAAAATGAATTTATATTCATATATATCTAAATGAATCCCCTTCATAAGGTAAATAAAATCCTTTTATTTAATGTTTTAAAATCATATGAAACCTAAATATCTAAAATATAAATAACGGTATGAAAGATCACCAACCACTATTTTTATATATAGGGACTAATCCCAAAGACCAAAGAGAATTGCATCCCAAAATACCACTACCTGTGGATAAATACTCAAGATACACCATAATTATAATACAAGTATAACACCTAATTTGTATAAATCAGAATCAACCTCAAATTTTAAGCTTATAACACACACAAAAATCATTTTCATGGTTGAATGAAACTAAATTATATGCAATACATAGAATGTTACACATTATATACTTATTATAAATCATATAAAACCAATTTTTAACACATTAAACTAAATCATGCACCTATTTATAATATAAAAAATATATATTCAAGAATAATAAATCTGGGAATAAACTAAATAATTGAAAATTTTATAAATTTAGTCTGAGAAAATGATTTAAAAAAATTTCATAAATAAATTATTATAAACACTTTATAATGTAGAATTGATTTATAAACATTCCATAAAAGAAATAAAGATAAGTATTTCATAATTATATTAATAAAAAATCATATTTTTAATTTTATGATAATTTTAATAGGAGCTCTTTCATATTCACAAAAATTTTATTTTTTATGAAAAAAAATTATAATTATAAAAATATGTGATTTTTTATATAAACAATTTACATAAACTATATATGATATGTTTCAATTTATTTAAACCATGATCAAATATACCAATACATTTTTTTGGAATGCATCAAAAAATCCCAATTTAGAATTTTAATATGAATATTTCATATTAATAATTACAAAAAATTCATAAATAAATCAATAAAAACATTTATATTAGCATTATTTAAAAATTTAAAAATGCGTTATAGATATTCTATGTAAATTCAACCTTAAACCTATATAACATCCTCCAAAACATTTTTGGTGTAGTTTAATTCCCCATTTAGATTCATTGTAGGTCTAAAGATGGTTTTTGAGAATTAGAAAAACTACAAACCCATTAACATCTTTATTATACACCATGGTTTGGTTTCACCCATGTGACAAATATTTTTGAGGGGAATTATATGCATATTCTATGCACCAATTTTATTCATGTAGAACTTTATAATTCTTACTTTTGAAATAGAAAAGTGGTTTCATATGTGTATTCCAAGGTTCTCTTAAATAATTTATATTTAAACAATAACCATGAGTATATTTCTTGTAAACTACTATACATTATATTCAACTTAGGAAATTATATTTTTTATGAAACTTTTACATGTTTTTTTATCAAATTAGGATGTGGTTTGATCATATTTGTGAAGTAATTACTGTTTTCTTCTAAAAACACATTATGGTTTTGAAAAAATCATAAACCACAACCATTTTACACAAAACATATTGTGTTTCTTGAAAATATTAATTTTACGGTTTCTTCATCTATCTCAAAATCAATTAGAATGAGTTAAAAGTGGATTTAATACAAATATTAATATTTTAGAGGGGAGAACTTGTCTAAACATATTTTACACGATCAACCAAAACCCAATATGCCACATGATCCATCATTTCATTTAAACTAAATAAATAAATATTAAATTTATACCTTTTATATATTTATTTATTTTAACCAAGCTCGACCACATGAGTTAAATAAATATCATTGATAAAAATATAATGAATTACTTCCTCCTTGGGTATCAATGGGATTTGGGAATCTCTTAATTCATGGGAAGTATTATCTTATATCTATTGTTTGTAAGAACATTTGGATTTAATATTGAAGAGAAATTATATTTAAAGATATATTTAGTTCATGGTGTTTTCATATTAATATAATCACAATATATTGTCTATACCGATCAAAAAAATAGGCTTATTGATATACACATCTAAGGATACTCCTTGGATTCCAATCATTTCTCAAATATTTTTTATTAAATGAACTATTCCAAACCCATTTCATAAGTAACATAATCAATAACCTTCAAGTAATAAATTTTTACTATTTAAACATGTATTGGATGTTCAAAATTCTCAAATAATCATCAAATAATGACAAAATGAATTTTATTTCATATAGTAAGAGATATAAAAGTTGTTTTATAACATATAAGATGCAATTCACTAAATAATGATGTAGTGACCCTCACTATTCCATGGTTTACACTAGCACAAATAATGTAATGGTTTATTCCTTCATGTTATAGTTTTCTCTTTAATTTTTATTTGTAATATAATAATATTATTCCCTTTTGAAGATAGAAACTTTGTCACATGATACTATTTGCATCTTGAACCTCTAACTTATCACCCTAAGGTCATTGAATATGGGTAATATCTCAATACTCTTCTATAATATATAGTTTTCGCCTCAATAATCTAAAATCCGGAGCACTGGTCTGTTGCTAATAAGATCTAAGAGGTAATTATTACTAATATTGTTATGTTTTATCCACATCCATAACATCTACTCTATATTGACCACTGAAAAAGTTCAGGTACTGATACTGCTGATGAAATGTTCTTCAAGTTGAGATCACTCGACAATGTCTGGATTAGTTCTATTTTTGCAACCTCAAGAAAACCTCCTTATATGATAGAGGATTCCAAATTTTATTGAGAATATATAGTGTTAACATGTTCATAATATCACTTATATAAAAGTAATAACATTAGAAATAATAATAATATCATACATCAAGATGAATATGGAAATATACATCATGTAAAGTTCCAATAAATAATTTATAACCTATGTTTTATAAAAAATAAATAATATATAAGTGTCGCACAAGGAATACAAGATAAATAAAGATCCCCTATAGTTGGATCATATATAGAAAGGTCCCAAAAATAATTATAAAAATAAAAAACTAGGAAAATTGAAAAAACTGGTCTAGAGTCCTAGAACATTGCCATCTCCCATTCTCTACCAATTCCAATCACAAAAAACCATCAATCATATGTCATTTTCACTTATCCTTAGCTGCAACCATGAATTATGTTTAGGTAACCAAGGAATCCCAAGCTTAGTGTGAGTAAAGCTTAGTAGGCCATCAGCAAATACTTTTACAAATATATCCAATTTTAAATAGAGTGAATGATAATATAGAAAGTAAATAAATAAAACATAATAAACTACTATCATTGGTTATCAGGTTCTATGTTGACACTTTATATTGAATATACCTACATCAAATAGTTCTGGTTATATTTGAACAGGTAAGCATCATCTATAACCCAAGGTGTACACGCACACTGCTAGGAAATAAGAATTTTTCATCTGAAACCTAGTGTAAAACATTCCCTGATAAGAAATAAACACCCCTAAGAGGAGACGCTACAACCGGTATGGGAGAATAGTCAAATAAAGGGAAGGAAACTAGTGTTTTAGTGTTTTAAAATTATTCTGGGTAGTTTATTAAAATTAATTTAATTAGTTGGGCAGACTGCATGGTTTTTTCACATGGTTTTCAAAATTGTGCACCAACCTTATAGTTCCCATGGGCATGGGAACCCACTCCCTACATGGTTAGGTCACCCTATCTAGAAAACCCTGAACTAGGGGTGTGTATAAGTTAAAAATATAAATGGATTCACATTTTTTGGCTGCATGTTTTACCTACATTTTTCACAATCATGTACAAGAACTCAATGGAGTTTCATCCTCTTTATGGATTCCCCTCGCATCCTAAATTGTTTTCCAAACCTTGCATCAATATAAACCCCAAACATTTTCATAATATTAGACCCAAAACAACGTAAAAAACCTTGAATTCTCTATCAACACCTCAAGAATAACTAATTAGATTAAAAACATGAGGCTAGTAAAAAAATTCTATAGATTCATACCTCAAGAAGTTATGGGGTTTTACAACCACCCCATCATATGGAATTTCATCCTCAAGTTTTGATTTTAAACTCAAAAATGACTCTTCATATAATATCTTCAACCCATGATACCACATATTAGACTCCCACTCCCACATATCCTCATAGATATGACTGCGTTTCCACAAAACTCTTACCAAAGGAAATATCTTCACATGTAAGGTCTTCTTGCTTTAAACCACTATCTAGATCAGATACTCCTCAAAATATGTATCAACCTCAGGTTCGATGTCATTGGTATATATCTATATAGAATTATCAAAATAATATTTTTAAATCCATGAGAAATGGAATTGGTTATTCTTGGAACTGAAACACTAATGGAGATCCAATCAGTATTCCATTATATAGATCCTCTCATTGATCTATAACTGGCCCACATACCTAGGTGTTAACTTCACTATCCTCAAAACATGGTGATTTTTTAACCTCTATGAGACCTATAAGAATACTCAATAACCCACCACAACCTCTAGCTATCAGCATCTCTAGTCAAAAAGTACCCTCTACCTACTCTGAGTGGTCTCCAACCACTTAATAATTAATCAAATTTTTTACAACATCTATTGTATGAGACTCAGTTCAAAAAAATAGTCTTTAATATCAAGCCAATATAGAGGTGAGAGGAAGGGCCTACTATTTGGATCCTTAAATAGATCCATCTTTATCGAAGACTGGTATTTATTATTTTAGAAAAACTTTGAAATGTCAAAGTGGTTCCTTTAGTAATAATGAAGGTCTCTGATTCATTCTCCCATAATTTCCTCTAGAATCTTCATAGTATGCTCAAACCACCCATCTTTCTGAGGGTGTTATGAATTTCTATAATGAACCTAAGTATTAATAACATTCTATAATTTATATCATAAGCAATATTTAAAGTGGGAATCTTTGTTTGATATGATGCTTTGTGGAACCCTATACAAGAATATAACTTTCTAGGCATTGATATTTCATGGATAATCCATAGAGAAAGTTTAAAACATTGATAGGAAGTGAACTATCATGGTCAAACAATCAAATACGACCTATAGTATGTTACTTTTTAGGGGTATCCTCAAAACCCCAATCATGAAATCCATGGTCACATTATCAAACTTCCACTCATGAATTAAAAATACAATGGGTCTCTAGTGCTTAGTAATCACCTACATGTAGGTTGAGGATCATATGATAAACTCCCCAACAACCCTCTGCATCCCAGTCAACCAATATTGCATGTTTATATCATGATATATATTAGTCAATGTTAGGATTACCGTAGAATTTGAGGTGTATAAGTCCTCCGTTATCTCCATGAATTTTCTAGAAGAAACCATAACACAACCTCAGACATAAAAAATATCATTAGTTTCGAGGGACCAATCTGATGGTTTCACCCCACCATATATACTATCTCTCATAACCATAAAATCCAAATCTGAAAGATGGGTCATATTCACCCTATTGATGAGTGAATATATGATTAATAAATATTTAAGAGCCATTGATCCCTAGTACACTTAGATTCTAAGTTTTATCTCAAAAAATAGGGTCATCATATTCCACTCACTATTAGACTCATGCACAACATGCCTCTCATTCTTCCATCTCAACATAATTGTTTTAACTTTACCATATTTAGGGGTGTATTCCATCTCAAAAGTAAACTATTATAAATACTTAATCCACCTTTTCTATAAAAGGTTATGTATTAGCAATGATAAAATGTATCTTTGTCATTTTTGGTATGTATACACCACAAATAATTGACCCAAAAGTTAATGTCACTAATATATGAAAGCATGTACCACTGCCTCAAGATCCAGGTCATGTGTTGGGTAGTTACTCTCATTCCGACTCAGTTACCTGGACCCATAAGAAACTACCAGAATAGTTTACCTCAATACTAAAATCATCCCAACTATTTATAAATCATAGTACATGGAATACTACCAACATAGATTGGTTAATTTCAGTATTGACACTATAGTTAGTCTCCCTTTCAACTTCTAAAAGATTTTGTTACAATAATCTAGCCAAAAAAACTTCATCTTTGTCTTGTCCAAACATTTCTTTGGTGTTTCCAAGTATGAGAAGTCATAAATAAACCTTTTATAATAATTATACAACACAAAAATTATGTGGACCTAAAAAATATTCTTAATTCACTCCCAATAAACTACGTCTCTAACCTTTTCAAGGTCTATAAATATTCCAGACTTATATATGACATGCCCCAAGATGTTCACCTGATCATTCAAAAATGGAACTTTGAGGGCATGGAATATAACCAATGCTCCTGAATTATGCTCATGAAGATCTATGATTTTCATGTGTGATCCTCTCTTAACTTATATAATAGAATAATGTCATAAAAATGACTAAAATTTGTTCATATATGGATGGGAAACCTAATTTATTAGGGACAAAAATACTGAATGTGTGTAATTAAGATTGAACGAAATAACCAAGTACATATATAAAAAATGTATACTACTAAATTTGGTGCATGATATTTCATAAATCCCCACCCTCAGATGGTGATAACCCAATCTCATTCCAGTATTAAAGAACACTCTTAATCCTTTAAGATATTAAAATAAATTTCCAATATAAGGTAGTGTATATTGATTTCTGATTGTCACTTGGTTCACTACATGATAGTCTGCACATAGTCTCAAATATCCATCTACCTTAATAGAGAATAATATTAGATCACCCTAAGGGGAATTAATTTTCTATATAAACCTATTCACCTAAAGTTTCTCCAATTGAACCATTATCTCTCAGAGCTCAGTATGATCCATACTATAAAGGGGTATAGAAATATTCTCTTCACTAGACATGACCTCGATAGTATACTCAACCTCTCTATAAAGTGTAAATCCTAATAAATCATCCATAAATTCATCATAAAACTAATATAAATTATGATGAAAAGAATATTTTTGTACCTCCACATCATCTAATACAATACTAGTAACTTGGGTTGTAATCTCACCGAACTATTGATGGTCAGGTCCTGTATGTCCCTCCTTTAATTTCCTTACACAAAAATTGAAATAACTACCACCCATGGGAGACATAAAAGATACCTATAAATGATAAAAGTTTATATGGGATTGATATGATATAAATAAATCCATCAAATGGATCAAATTGAAGTTATCCATCCCAAGCATAATGACATCCCATATGAATTTGTATCCACCAATCACAAGGCCACATTCACTAGATTAATGAATACCCTCTAATATCACTCCTAAGAGCATGGAAAATGACATCAATTCATATAAATACTTTATTTATAGTAATTATACGTTAATAAAATTGGATGATATTAATGAATGAAAGGATATTGAATCAAATAAGAAAACAATTAAGGAAGAATCCACAAAAATTATACCTAGAACAAAAGATGGACCAGCATCCTGGTTAGTGGGAGTGGTTTGAATAGCATAAATAGTCATGTGCCTCATTCTTAATCCATTTTCTATATCCCCTGTGGAGAACCACTCTATTGGTGTTACTACCCTATCCCTATAAACCATGTCCTACACCCTTTTTTAATTGGTTGGTAGAGATCTAACTTTAAACTTGTGGTATCATCCTTGATCTATCCCCTAGTCCATATCCTAATCCTTTACCGTCATACTATTATTTCTCAATATTCTAGAACTGTCAAATTTTTCTCATCCTCCCACGTGTTTGGCACTCAAAAAGTGTTCAATTTCATAGGGTACAAATATGGTTGGTCCTACCATGTTGATTGCCTCCCTGAGGAGGAAGAGATGACTTGTATACCTGCATACACATCCCACCACCACTCCAAAATAATCCATTGAAATGATGATTCATGATACCTAAATAACCAATAATGACCCTACCAGTATAATTCACCTAACATTAGCCTCTGACCACACTCAAGTTCCTTTTAGTGATAAGTTTCTGGTTTAAATCCTTTAACAAAATATGGCATATAAAATACATTCACATACACTTGGATATTATACCTCACCTCATCCTTAGAAAAATAGATCTTTTCTTACCTTACCCCCAATGAACATTAGTGAATAACATTATGGGTTTGTGAAGTGATTAGCATAATCCATCATGGACATGCACCCCGGTATGAAGTGAATAAACTCACTAGCCATGTATGCTCTCAGGTTATCAGGGAAGAAATGATCAAATAACCTAGTCTAAAAATTCTTCTTTGATAATCCCACTTCTTGGTCCCCCTATATCAGAATATATCATCATCACCTCACTAAGCCTCAAAGAATATATATTTATAAATTCACCCTTCTCTCTAAGGATTTATCAATATGGTTAAATATTTTTTGAATGGAATATATCTATAACTCAACTACATGGGGACTTTCCTCCATAATGAAAAAATTAAGGATGCTTCATTTGAAACTTTTGATTCAGATCAGACATTGTAGGAATAGCTTGAGGAGCCTCTTTATCTATATAATGTGCAACTCCTAATAATATCTCATGAATTTGATCATCCATTTTCATCCCCACATCTAAAGGAGGATATATCCCAACTACTGATGGGGATTTCTCATCATCACCCTCCCAACACTCAATTAGAGTTCATCATGGAAGAATTCTTCAACAATAACGAACACATTCCTCAAAACACATTACAAGAATACTTTTCAATGTCATGGTTTAGGGAAAGTAAAAAACTAGCATAACATCTCTTTATCCTATACACCTCATTTTAAAAAAATTATAACCCAGGCACTCTACCAATTCCCATGAATCCCAACAGAGGGTCATCATCATGTACATATAAGATACACAACTTTTCTTTTAATTTTCCTATTAATAAGAAATTTAAAACTTAGTTTTAATTAAATGAAACTTTTGAATAAAAAAATAAGCAGTTGTGATAAAAATTTTCAATGATTCATATAATTTGTTGGAAAAGATTCCACCATCAATTTATATGGTAAAAGATTATAAAAGTTAATTTAGGAAATTTAAAAAAATAATAATGACACCAAGAAAATATAACCAATCACAAGAAATCATCTGAATGACTTGTGAATCTTACATTCCTAATATAACACATAAATTCACAACCTCATTCCATTTTTTTCTAAGAGTATAAATCCCATAAATCATAAATTCAAACTCAATGAATCACTTTAGGTGAAGAAACACAAATGGAAAAATGAAAACCAATAATAACCATCCCTTCCCTAGTAACTTGGTCTTCCCTCATATGTGGGTTAGTTACTTTCAGAAATTGGAACCATACCATGTTTTGAATCATCATGTCTTTCATTTATCTTTCCCAAACCATAAGACTAAAACAATATTATCTAATACTAATTTGTAATGTTACCCAGGCTAAGACCACTCATTAGTTTCTGGAATGGTGGTGCTACATTACTTTAGGAATTCCTCCCCTTGTGTTTGGGGTTATAGACTAGAAGTGGGGGGTCTACGATGTTACCAATACGATACTATAACCTCATATTAGAGAAATAAATAAAAGAAAAAACAATAACAATATCATACATATAGAGGAATGAGACAACAAACATCACAAAAAGTGATAATAAATAAAACATAACTAATAATATATCCAAAATAAATACTATAAAAGTTTCGATAAAGGGATATAATACATATCATGATCCCCAATGGTTAGATAATACCCAAAAATGTCTCCAAAAAATAATAAGTAAACAAAACATGGAAAAATAAAAAAAAACGGGTATCAAGTCCTAGCTCAGTCCCATATCCTATGTCCACCCTATCCAATCCAGATCAACCATCAATCATAGGGTCTTTCACTTATCCTTGAGTATAACCATAAAATATTATCAGGTACCTAATGTATTCTGAGTTATTTTTGAGTACAAATCAGTAGGCCACCATCAATCACATCTATAAACATATCTATTCTAAAATAGAGTGTATATATATATATGTGTGTGTGTAAAATAAAGAAAGAATGAATAATAAACAACTAATATTGATCTTAGTGTCCTATGGTCTGGATACATCATACTAACTTGACATAATTGATGTTTGAATATTAGGCTCTAGGGTATTATAATCAATGATTCTTCTTTTCATGAAGTTCACACTTGGTGATCTCTAGTAGTGAGATCCTGAGGACAGATCCACCAATAGGAACACCACATGTTTTGTGTGTCATTAGTTGTTCATATCTATGAACATGTATATTGTTCTCCTAACTTGAGATCATCATCAATGTGTTCCATTTCATCATGTACATTGTTTCAAAGAAAAAAACATGATAATGAAATCATGATGGGGTAGCTTGTGTTGGGTGTGTCGTTGGTGGTATGACATTGGTTGAATGGTTATGAAAAGATTTGTCGCTTATGTTTTGAGGAATTAATATATCTCGGGCCTTGTTGATCAGAATGATAGTGCCTTTATAAATACTTTCCCAAGGTGGTCGAAAGGTAAATCCATCTGGTTACATCAAAAAATAATAAAAAATAAATGGGTGATGACACAAGTGTGAGTCCTTTTTTATGAGATATTTAAAGAAAAAGAGATTATATTAAACAATATTTTTTCATAGGTTTGTTTTCATTGCTATGACTTTATTTATCTCTTTAGGGGGCTTGATGGGTTGCTAGAATCCCCTCTTGGTCTATGGATTTTATTCACTGTTATCGAGATAAGGACCTAGAGGGTCACATGCAATAGTGTATTAAAAAATCCTCTCTATTCAGCTGAATAGGTATATTGGACATGGTAGGCCCCATCATGGGGTCTGATTATTGTCTAAGTTATTGATCACCAAGGAGTAAATAAATTAATATTATTTAAGTGAAGAATAATTAGTATTGAATTTATTTATTAAATGTATTTATAAGGTAAGTAAATATAAGGAATAATATTAATTGAATAAATATTATTTAAATATTTCAGTTTTGTTTAATATTAAGCAGGAATAAAGAGTCGAGTTAAGTGAATCGAGATTTTATCATGTAATATATTTATATATATTACTATAATGTGATAAAATAATAAATAATTTTTTTGAAATGGTTTCATTTGTCAATTTTATTTATTTACTACTTATTTAGTGGGATATATTTTTTTGAGGTTTGGGGAACCCATCTGGGTATTTTTGAATCCCACTATATAAGTAGGAGAGGAGAAGCTCTTGTTGTGATATTTATTCATTAAGAATGAGATATTATATCTCCTCCCACCTTCTATAGAGAGAAATCCTCTCTCTGAGTGTCAATCTAAGAATTCCTTAAAGAATCAAAGGCATAGGATCACAATGATCATGAGGATGTCAAAGACGTCCTCAAATCGTCATGCTAGCACCAGGAATTTGATCATCGATGGTCCCATGGATTTTTTAAGTGTTTGTGCATGATCGAAATGGATCACACTATGGATCCTTCAAGAAACGATCACCAAAAAGAAACAAATGTTTATTGCGGTTTTAGATCTAAAAAATGTATGTTTATCGATTTTATTTTTAGTGCACTGATTAATTTTGGAATATACTCAGATCGTATCGAGGCTCATAATGTCAGATATGAAAATTCTTGTCATCCCAATGATGAAACTTTTTATAATCCCCAGCCCACTGGCTTCCACTGTAACCCGGGTACCTTAAATTGCTATCACAGCAAGAATGTAACTTAATTAATCAAATGAAAAATTATTTTTATTTAAATTTAAGTACATAGTTTAATTTTAGTCACAATGAATATGACCGTGATGTGATCCAAGGTCATATGGCTAAGTTAGGGCCATCTAAAAAAATTAATAGATCGTGCGCACTTTGATTTCATGTATTAAAATGGGTTCTGGTGTCTGAAAGAGTCTTATCCGACAAATTATAATTCTAATTTCACATATATTGTGGATTAAATTATAATTTTTATTTTTATAATTATTATAATTATTTTATTACTATTATAATATTTTTTATTATAATATGAAATAATTAAATATTTTTAATTGTTATGTTTTTCAAAATACAATTATTAGGATTTAGATATTTGGTAAAAAAAATAAAAAATTGAAGACTTTTGGGCGAAGAATGGACTAAATAAAACAAAAGACTTTATAAAAATAAGGTCAAAATAAGGGGTCAGTGTGGACCCCCAGTCTCCTTTCTCCTCTGATGACCAGCAAGCATCGGACCATACCACCACCAAGCTAGATCCTCCTCAGTCATTGGCCCTTCCTCCAATGACCAGATCCCCTCCTCTATGTGCCATCCAGATATGAAGTTCTTCTGCACCTCTTGCGGTCTCTGTACCAAGTGTCTCTCATTTAAATCTGCTTCATGGCCTCTCCCAGCAAGACGTCTCCCATCCTAGATTCTTCCTCCCTCCTCCCACGCAACACCTGTGGTCGCCTCCTACTGAGGTCGGACCACCCATCCACTCCTCTTCCTTTTCCATACATTTCCAAGCTTCGTCCAACCACTATGCACACCTCTATCATCACTTCTACATTCATCGAACCACCACCATCATGGGTTGGTCCCAACATTGCTGCCCTACCTAGTCAGTTCCTCAACAGGCTCTCCATAGGATCTCTGCTTCCCCAACACCTACCTCAAGTAGTGGAACACCAGCCATTGAATTTCCCACCCGACCAGTTGTGGCCATGTATTTCACTGGTGAAACCCCTCTTGGGCTAGATCCAGATCAGCTTCCTTCCTCACCACTGGTTTCTCACCCTACCACCACGGATCTAGCCATCGATATCAACCACTCTTTTCATTGCCTTTTGTGGCCCCTTCTGGTGGATGATGTCATGCAGTGCCCCAAGTCACCCCATGTTACCCATCTTCACTAACTCAAAATATCCCTATACAGGTTCATCCTGACCCGCATAGGCCATGCATGGGTTTTTTGGGACCTGAAATAATCAAAATTAATTCAATTAATTAATTTAATTTTAGAATTAAATTAAATTAATTAATATATTAATTTTGGTTTAAAAATAATTTTAATATACTAAAAAATTAATTTAATTTTGGTATTAAAATCAATTAATTGATTAATTTAATTTTTTGTATTAAAATAAAATTAATTAAGGGGCCAAAAATAATAAAATTACTTGAATTATTTAATTCATTTAATTTAATTAAATCCCACATACTTATTTATTATAATTTAATTTTACTGCAATTTAATTATACCCACTTACCGGTCTTGCGCACTGACCTGTGTATGTCTAAATTTATTTATTTATTTACTTATTTCTAATTGTGTGTGATGATTGTATTTATTTACTTAAGATGTTATGTGCACCGTCATTTATTTTTCAGTTCATTTGTATAAGGTCCTATATGTCCAAACTCATCTTATGTATATTTCACCCCTAGTCCCCCTTGCTTGCGCATGAGTATTTTTTTACAGAATGAAGACGATGCAAGATTTGGACTCCTCCAAGATGAGGTGGTACTCCAAATGTGAAATAAACCTTGCCAAGGTGACGACGGCATAAGATGCATGCAATACCAAGTCAAGGAGTTAATCCAGATGGTGGAAAGTTGCATCAAGAGTCAAGCTATGACTCAGGTATAATTCACATAGGCCGCTTTATATGCTCAGGACCAGTTGGGTAGTAGTTTTATTTTATATATTTATTTATTATTTTATAAATTTTATAGCAAATGAAAAATACATAAAATAATAAACAATAAAAGTTATAAATAAGTGATGATTTTTTTTATTAACGTTTATTTGTGATCACAAAAATATTGATGAAGAAAATTAATACAAATTTATTACATTAATTGAGAGAAAAAACCCAAAAAACCTCAAAGAAATATTAAGTCATTTATTCAAAATTGAACAAAACTAAGTGTTTAGGGTGCTCATCATGACAAAGATGAGGGAGCCTCTTACTACTGGGGAGTTCTTATGAGAGTGGTGGGTTGACTTAACTAAATTGGTAGTAATTATTATCCATAGCTAACTTTATATCATTTTAGAGGAAAGCATTGATTAAATCAAGTTATAATTTTTGAAGCTAGGACATCACTCAATAGATCATGGAACTGACAGTTAATGTAGTTGGTCGTTCAAACATCTACCTTGAACCCTCTGAGTAGTGGCTAGATATTATTGTAGACTATGAGGGAATTATTCGGGATCTTTTCCACTATAATACTCAAGAGATAGATTATTCTAATTCTAGTATAGAGGGTTCCTGGAATTCGATAAAATAGTTGGATACATTTAATGATTTATTTAATTAATCACTAATGTCTAAATTATAAATCAAGATAAAAGTATAATCTACTAGATTTTAATTTTTGTAGAAAATGGAAAGTAATACCACAACACATAATCTTTGATAAATATTGGACAAAGTAAATGTAAAAACTAGAATGAATTTACATGTGTATTATAGAAACTTGCTTACACTACTACTATATATGAAATTCAAGGTGTTGGTGTCCTAATACCTATTAAGCCACCTTAGGAAGCATGGGTTTAAAATTTCTTATAGGAGATTCATGTATAGAGTATATGATGGTTATGTAGTTATAATATCACTGATGTCTGATATTTTCTGTGGTTATAACATAAGGGCGTAGAGAATTGTACATGTTCTCTTATCTCCAAGAAGATTACATGGAGAAAGTGAAGAAAGTTATGAATGGGTGATAATTAAACTGTTTTTGTGTACATTTAAAAAGTAGATCATGATCTTTCATGGAATCCCACTCATACACCTGATTACTCCAGTTTCTTTTTAAATTAAAAAATAAACAAGTATTGAGTAAAATCCATATTCCCTTTTTATGTAATGTTCACTAATCAAATAAGAACTTAAATAAAGTAAAATATTTAATTCTTATGGTGAATAAGTTGAAAGGAAAGTTGAAAATGCCAATGGAAAGAGTAACACTAAGGGAACATTTGAAAAATCCTTCAATAAAATGAGGTTAGTTATTAAAGGAGGATATTTTCATTAAATAACTTGAAATTAAATCTATATAAGTTAAACACAATGAACTAAAATAATAATCAAGTGCATACTTCTTCAGTGTATATTCAACATATATATGTAATTTTTCAGTCTTACTTCTTAGTTATTTAATAATATATGCCTTTAACATATTTTTATTGAAATATGGAAACCAAGAAAGTATAGAAATGTTATAATAAATCAGGTGTATACTTCAAGCATCTGAGAAAGGATGATACCTAAGTTAGTGGTGAGAAACACATAACTTCTAATTGGAAAGTAAATGATTCTAGTAAAAATTTTATTGAGTATAACAAAAACATTTATCTCATGTGTCCATTGGACACTAAGAGACATTTTTTTAAGTTCAGGAATAAATATTTTTTGTGGTATCTCAGACTCAATCAATAGTTCAGTGACACTTGAATCATATTCAATAATTGGTGAATATAAAATGTGAGACTTATTTTCTTAGTATTGGAAAGATAATTCTTTTTCAAGTAAAATTAAAATTATGTGTTAAGGATATAGCCAATTTGGTATTTAGGCTCAGTAAATCTAAACACCATTGGTGTTATCAACATATTTAGTTTGGACAAAGAAACCTTTAGAAAAAAAATCCATGAGGCTTTTGGAATTAGTTCAAAAAGTAAGCACGAACTATTCTAAATAGTAATCTAGTGATAAATATACTTCATAAGATTCATTTAAGTAATTAAGGAATGGTAAGGTGAAGTATGATATATTCATGGTTATAAGATATGAGGTTCTTCAGATTGGCATGCTGAAGAATATCTCGACCTAGAATTCATCAATCATGATAATGTAGTGTGGAGTAATTACTAAATACACATTATCTTATCTATATCATGGAATTGATGTTAATAAGGAAGCTCAGGCATAAATCCTTAGATTTTAATGTTGATCAACAAAATGTAGCATTGATTAATTCCTAAATTCACATTTTATACATCAGATTTATGATGTAAGGAGAATCAATGTTGCAACTTGCATAAATTTATATTATATTTTAAAATGTACTTTATAAATAATAGTGATTTCTCATAACCATACACCAAATATAAATAAAAAGAGATATCATATGAGTTATAGTTTGATGGATATTCATTAATTCATAAGACAAGTTTTTATATGCAAATAGTTTCTTAAGGATATAAAAAGACTTTCATCAAGTTAAACACAATGTGAATCTAAGTAATTATCCTCATGGTTGATTTGGATATTCTACGAATCCCTAAAATAGAAAATGGTAGTCAAGTAATAGACTAAATTTCTATATAAGGCTGTATATACCTATTAGAGATAGTGGGAGTAAGATTAACTTGGGTTTAGTAAACACTAAGTATGCACAAATAGTTTCCATAGGAACTAGTTCCACAAGTGCATGTGGAACATGAATGTTCTAGTGACACATAATATATAGGATGGTTAGAACCATATATATGGTTTTATATTCACTATAGTCGGTGATAAATTAGTCATTGTGAATAATAATTTCTACAAGTAGAAAATGGAAATAAGCTAAGATTAACAAGATCAATTAAAATTCATTATTGGACTCCATGTATTGAAGTGCAAAGGTAATTATAAATAGAATACTTTGGTGGGTATTCATGTGAGGTGATACATGTATGGTACAACTGAAGTACCAATAAGTCTTGACTAGTAATACCAAGTCGATATACCTAAATCCATTAGAATTTTAATTTTCATAGCTGTTATGATCATTTATTGAGCATTGGATGTCATGACCACCAATCAAGGAAGGTGTCTTTATGATGCGACCAGAAAGGGATGGTCACATAATAGAATGATGATAAAGGTTTTAGGTTACTAAAAACTAGTTTAGGTTTGAATTAAGAAATAGTATCATAAAACATTCATTTAAAATGAATTTTTTCCTTTTTCCTACTATATTTTAGTGGGATCACCATTGTTTTACAAGGATAATATATTTGGAAACATATCGAAAATGGATATTAGTCTTATAGTTAGTTAATACCATGATGAAAATAATTCACCAATTAATGGATTAAAGTAGAAACCTAAGTTATAGGGAATAGGATCTACTAAGGTAGATCTAACTTTTTTGTTTGACTGAGTTAATTTTATATATAGTGATGTTATTGAAAAATAAAAGTTTTAAAATTCAATAGAAGAATTGCTTCCAGATCCACACCACATAAATCTCTCCAAGTGGGCATGAACATATATAGAAGGAGATTATGTAGTGAGTTGAGTTCCATAAGCTTTAGTGATGGATCAATCACATATTCCATGATATTTACAAAATATGATATTGTCAACATAAACTTTATGGTTTGAAAATATCAATTATATCAAGGAGTACTGCAAGTGATGCAGTCAGAACTATCTTATTATGCTTCGGAAAGTATAGAAGATATATACCTGGTAGGTGGAGAGGAAGTCATACTGGTTATGATGGGACACAAACAAGTCTTAATTTGGATCAATTTGATCTAATATCACAGTTAGTCTAAGGTATTGAGCGGTACAAACTCATAAAATCTATTGGTAGCCATATCTATAAATACTGAGTACATTGCAGCTTCTAAGGTAGTTAAAAAGTAGTTATAAAATGCAACAATTTGTTCAAGTTCCTGGAATCACACATAACATATAAATTTTTATCATGGTGATAATTATGTTACTGGTACTAGACAAGATGTCAAGTTTTAATAGTGGAAAAATGGATATAATCATGGTTACCATCTCTTGAGAAGTTATACTCAAGAAGATGAGGTCGCATATAGCAGAATAGCCACACAGTGGAAATGTGGCAGGCCTAGAAGCTAAACTCTTTACTCCTAAGAAACATTCTCTTTATCATTTTATATCTAATAAGAACAGTTAACAAGTTGTATATAGTGAAAGTGGGAGTGTTTTAATAGTGGGTTCCCTAAACCCAACTATACGGTTCTTTTAGATTATCATTTTATGTATACAGTTAGTTATACATGATTTATACTTACCATTATTGTGTAGATATTTATACATCTACTATTTAATGGTAATTTCCTTAGATTCAGTGTCATGTCGAAAGGTTATAGTAGATCATGGACTACAATGTGATCCTCCAGATACTATGACATTAATATTAAATAATGGTTTTATGGTTTAGATACATCATACTAACTGGACACATTTGATGTTTGACTATCAGGATTTAGGGGGTCATAATAATTGATACTTATTCTAATAGATTTCACATTTTGTGATCTCTAGTAGTGAGATCATGAGGAAATACCTTCCAAAAGGAACACCACATGTTTTTTATGTCCTTGGTTTTTCTTATCTACATGCATGTGTATTGGTCCCATGACTTGATATCATTTTCAATGTGTTCTATTTGATAATGAGCTTTGATGCAAGGAAAAAACATTATAATGAAATCATTTCAAGGTAGTTTGTATTGGGTGCGTCACTAGTGTCATCACATCGATGGAATGGTCAAGAATGGATTTGTTACTTTCAGGTTGAGGAAGTAATATAGCTTGGGCCTTGTTGATTAGGATGGTATTTCCTTTATAAATCCTTAGGCAAGCTATTCAAAAGGTAAATCCATCTAGCTACATAAAAAAATATAGCAAGAAATGGGTGATGATACAAGTGTACATCGTACTTTATATGATATTTAAAGATAAAGAGATTATATTACACAGTGTGTGTTCGTATGTTGGTTATCATTTCTATGAATTTCCTTATCTCTTTAGGGGTCTTGATGGGTTTCTAGACTCCACTCTTGGTCTATGTATTTTATTCACTATTATCAACATAAGTTCCTAGAGGTTCACACACAACAGCATATTCCAGAATCCTCCTAATTCAGTTGAAAATGTATATTGCACATAGTGGACCCCACCATGGGGTCTGAGTATTTTTCAAGTTATCAATCACCAAAGAATAAATATTTTCATATTATTAAAGTAATGAATAATTCGTATTGAATTTATTTTTAAAATTTATTTACAAGTTAAGTAAGTATGGGGAATAATATTAATCGAATGAATATTATTTTAATATTTCAATTTCATTTTATAATAAGTGAGAATGAAGAGTTGAGTTAAATGACTTAATATTTTATCATATGATATATTTATAAATATTATATGAATGTGATAAGATAATAATTAATATTTTTTGACATAGTTTAGTTTGTCAATAATATTTATTCACTACTTATGTAGTGGGAGAAATTTTTTTGGGGGTCAGGAAAACCCATCTGGGAATTTTTAACTCCCACTATATAAGAAGTAGAGGAGAATATATTGGTGCTCTTTTAATTCAGAAAGAATGAGATCTTATCTATCCTCTCACCTATTATATAGAGAAACAATTTCTTCGAACACCGATCCAAGAACACAGTCAAGGATCGAATTCAGAGAATCATGGTGATCATCGGGACGTCGAAGATATAATTGGATCACCGTGCTAGCACACAAAACTCAATGATCGATGGACCTATATATTTTTGAAGTGTGTATGGATGATCTTGATGGATCCCTCTATGGATCCTTCAATAAACAATCATTGATGAAAAACTGATGTCGAGTGCAGCTTCATATCTGAAAAAGGTATGTTTTTTATTTTTAGTGCTCTGATTAATTATGAAGGATCCTTATACTATATTGGTGCTCAGATCATTAGAATGACAAGTATCACTATCTCGACGATGAAAATTTTTATAATCCTCATCCCACTGAATTCCTCTATGGCCATGGTACCTTCAACATATAAGATCAATCATGCCTACTTTAGTTAGTTTCTAATATCTTTGAATAGGGTATCATCATCCGGAAACTGGTATGCACATGAAATATTCTAGGAAACAAGAATGTGTCATCTGGAACCCAGGGTTAAACAATACCCACTAGGAAACAAGAATGAGTTATCTAGAACCAGTGGTGATGCACACCCCACTAAGAAATAATAATGAGACATCTCAAATCTGAGGGAAGACACACGCTTAGCTTGGAAACAAATATAATTCATCTAAAACATTAGGGGAGACATGAACCATGCCAAGAAACATCAACCACCTCAATTTTAACCATTTTCCATTCCATATTACCCAAAATTTACCACATACTTATAATTTTATGTTTATTCATCATCCATACTAATTAAAAAAAATAAGATCATATTTAAATTTATTTATATTTCAGATCTACCGTACAATAGGTCAATGTGAACACACACTGTATACACTACAAAAAAGTGGTACTTTAAGGTATGGTTATAGTACCACCTTCCTCGGGCTTATAGAAGTTTACTTTTAAAATATTAGTAAATAAATTAAATTCAAGTGATATAAATATAATAACTAGATGAAGGCCCTAAAATATTGTTCAAAGAATCATAACCAAGTCACGACCATTAAAAAGTGAAAGAGACTGGAAAAGGTCAAAGATGGAGAGACAAACTTACCTATAGCTCTCCCTCAAGATGAATGGTGATCAATTTTATCAAGGATAAAAGAATAACCACCAAAAATAATCAAGGTAAGAGAAAATTTTATAGCTATGAAGAGCTTCTGGTTGAATGAGGGAAAGAAAATGGGGGGCTATAAGTTCTACAATCATCAAGGGAACCTGGTTAAAATCCCACTTTTTAAGTATGTGGGTAGACTGTGCATTTTTTAAAACCATGAACCAATAATGTTATTTCCACTTCTAATGGAATACACACTCCCATATAGTTAGGCTACATGGTTCAGTAAACCATGTTCCAATCATGTGTCTAAGTCTAATTTTTTATTGGATTTTTGCAATTTGGGAACATGGTTTGCATAACTATTTGTAAAATATGCACAAGAACTCAAAGGGATTTTAGCCTTTATATAATTTTTATTACCACCCTATGTGTTTTTAAAAACCATTTTCTATTGGTAAACATATAATTATTCATAATTTCAAACATTAAAACCCCATAAAAACCCTAAATCCTCTACCAATTCCTCAAACACAACTAATTAGAGAAAATAGATAAGGTTTAGAAATTTTAAAAAAGATTTTTACCACATGGAAGTATTAAGTTTCAACACTGATTTCAATGAATATATTATAAATATAAATCAATAATTAATTTCCAATTGTAGGTCAAAGAATTTATTAATTTTGAGAAATTGTATAGATTGGGTTGCAAGTGGCACCTCATAGTCCAGAACCACAACTACCCAGAAAATCATGAACCAATGTCCACAACTCCACTCCTTAGTAAGTTTTAGTGATTTAAATACCAAGTTAAATTAATCCATAACAATGTTTTCCCAAACAAATAGTCCTTTATTAACACCTAGATATATATTAGTAACATGAAAGGATTGAAATGTTATAAATCTCTGGGAATAAAGCCTCATTAATATTTTATACCCTTTCCCCATCATTTAGAATATTATAAAGGGAACATCAAAGATGATTCATGGACCCCACTCCAAATTACTTCACACATGAACTCCCCTGCTGAATTTTGTGAAATATATTCTACCAAGTTGTAAAATCCTAGACACCAAAAACCCATAGATGGTAGTTTTATTATATTATTGGTAAAAAATAAAAAATTTCCCATAGGATCCAACGCATTTGTAGACATGGAATACTAGATAAATACAGTCATTATATTTGGAAACATAAGATACATTATGAACACATTATGATAATATTATTATCCCTTCCATCATATCCTTAATAATTACTCATAGTTCTCCATTAAATTTTTGGGTTAAAGGAAGACAAATAAGGGAGAACTCAAATGTAGTAGCATATAGTGGAAACTATCATAACATAAAAATTGTATAATTGATATGTCTAGAATAAATAAAAAACATGAATCCATTATAAAATAAAACTAAGGGTATGAAATATCAATGATAATAAAAGAAAACATGGATAAAATTAATCATTAATCTCATGATGATGGAATGCATAATGTTGAACATAAAATCATGGAGTTGAGACCTTGGGTAAAGAAACTATACTGATATGGGAAGAGGTTTACACCAAAACCAAAGCCTTTTGTCTAATGATACCTATAAATTCATTGAGGGTCTATATAATTTAAGTCCCAATCCATCACCTGGTTGAATCCAATACATTCACAAAAAGAGTTAACACGAACTTTCATAACATTCCCGAAGGAACCTCTAGATGAATAAAAACATGGACATATGTATAATAAAAAATTGAAATTAAAAATACTTCCTCTTCAATAGAATAATTTGTATGTCTATGAGAATATCTGTTAATTAATTTATTATCTACGTGGTTTTCATTAAAGTAACAGGAAGTACCCTTATAAAAGAAATATATTGGAGAGTCTACTTTCAACATGTTGGGATAAACATGGAAGATATTAAATATTTTTCATTATTATAAGGCCAAGGAAATGGTATGAAAAATCGTTCATCATCATTCATTAATAAAGTTGGAATATTCCAAATTGTATCCCCTGAGAGTGTCTATTTAGACGTGCAGTCTTAGACTCCTGCATCGTGAATTAGGGGTGGTAATTGAGTTAGTGATAAAATAATCCTATTTGAATGATTAACACTATTTGAATTTGTAATACATATGAATCCACTTTATAGTATCAATAAATGGATTTATTTTCTACGAAACTATGCACACCATTACTTTACCAAAACATAGGATGATTTTTCCACCATGGAAAATATTGAGTTTTACAATTATTTTAGTAACTCTTGAATCAAAAGAATATGGTAGAGGGATAAAAATATAGACTTTTAAATCCTTTAAATTTCAATAATAATATGGTAAAAAATATTCAATGTAAATTTATTCACCACACAAATTAAAATAGGTTGTGAATATAACATGAGACCCAAAGAATGAAAAGTGATAAGGAAAAACCTTACATATGGCTTGGGTAGAAATTCAATAAAAAAATTGAAATATAATACTTAAAATTGATCTTTAAATACAATGAATATTCTAATTTAATTATATAATATTTCAAATGGGTATTAAATACACCACATAAAGGAAATCTGGTGCATAATATTAAACATGTCCCAAAGAGAGGAATTTGAGATGGAAAACCCTTACCTCTTGTACTGACTTCCATGAACATATTTTAACCTCATGTGTCACAAACATAGCTATATTAATCACTTAATTAATAATCTTAATCATATTAATTTTCATTTATATTTTTCATAAATAGTCATTCTCAATATGAATTCTACATATTTTCTACATTGGGCCTTTATAGTTTGAATCATTGGTACTAGATTCATAATAGTGGTGTATGTATTTATTATTATTCAAAATTTAATCATTAATAGGTAATTAAAGTTACTATTATGGATTCTTTATAATTATTTATGATGTTTCAAATTCATTTCATGAGTGTTTTAGTTTTTATCTTTGAATATAAAATTGATAAGAAGCATGTTTTGGTGATTCTTGAAGATCGAAGGGTGTTTTATTAAATGATGAATAAAATTTTAATATAATATCTCTAAAATGAAAAACAAATAATTTTTTACACATTTATATTATATTATATGAAAAATTATATCTCCATATTCATTCATGAAATAAATTCATAGTATTGTTCAACTGGGTGGTTAAACCAACCCAGTCATAAACATACCATGATTTAATGAATGATTGTGAGGTGGTTTTGTTGTAATATAATTATATCGAAAGAATAATGATCTCATTTAGTTTTTATTAGTTTGGTATATTAGAATTATAAATTAATTATAATAATAGGTAATGGATATGAATTTAGTACATTATTTGAATAAAATATTTTCCCCTTAACAAGCTTGTTTTAAAAAATTGAGTTAACGGTGATCATTTACTAATCATATCATTAATAGAATCTAAAATTTTTATAACATAACCTTGATGATATCATAAAAAAAATTTCTTCATTAAACTATTCTAGTAACCATCAACTATGGGTGGTGATGAATCTAGCATCCCAACCTAGGAGCCACTTAGAACAGTACCTCGAGCTGGTTTTCCACTGGGCCTCAAGTGCGCCTCTTTGTATTCCAGAGGCTTAAAACTAGAATTGATGGTCTAATAATGGTATTTTATGGATAATATACCCTCATGATTAGATTAGTATATTGGTATAACAATAAATACATCAATAAATAGTGAAAGAAACATTAATAAAAGACAAGCATAAGACTGGTGATAAAATGATAAGATGGATAATGCCAAATATAAAACCATGCATGCATGTCCATATGAAGATATATAATCTAAAGAAGTAAAATAAATCAGGTGATACAATAAAGTACATGAATAATAAAAATATATAAAATCCTATAGGGATAACTCCATGAGCATCTTGAGCTCCAACTTAGTCTTGTGCTCCTAAGATCCCATGTACAATGAATAGAACAAGTAATAATTCATAAATGTACAACCATGAGGTATATTAGGGTACCTAGTGTAATGAAATCCTGAAAAGGGTGTGAGATATACTCAATAGTCAACCACCAATAGTTTCTAAATCTATCAAGTCTATGAATTTAAAATACAGCAGTGTGTAGGTATAACAAATAAAGTAGTACATAAATGAATAAATTAAACATAAAAAAGTCAGAATTTTGTTCCTCAGGGACACTCGTCCAACCATAATGATTCATAAAAATCTGAAATATCTCCACACACCTGGTATCATGTTTATATATTAATAATTTAGACACTCATTTTCACAGATTTACATGCACCATCATGGACTCGTGGTTTAGTACCAAGGAATCCACATAAGAGAATCATATATCAATAGGGGTGTTATACACAAGTGGCATTACTATCATCATAATAAAAAGTAGGACATGAACAATGGTCTAAATGAAATTAAGTCAAGGGTAGTCTATGAAATAAATATAACCACAAAAAAAATAGTAAATCATCATCCACAGCATATGCCGGATATATCGTTTATCAAGTATCAGATCTAAAAGAGCTAGGACCCAAGGCCATTAACCAACGGTGTCCTATTTTAGTCCATGGAGTAAATCCATGGAAAAATTAGTATAATATATACCTACATTGGCTAGTCCCCAAGTCAATAACCATATATAACTATACTAGAATACATGAAGGTATACAGAGGTTATAGGTGTCGTACCCCAATCCCCCTACTTGGTGCAATATCGTAATAATGATTGATGTCATACCATCAATAAACCTTGATGACATACCAGAATAATAAGATCTAGGACCCAAGGCCATTAACCAACGGTGTCCTATTTTAGTCCATAGAGTAAATCCATGGAAAAATTAGTATAATATATACCTACATTGGCTAGTCCCCAAGTCAATAATCATAGAGAAATATACTAGAATACATGAAGGTATACGGAGGTTATAGGTGTCGTACCCTGATCCCCCTACTTGGTTCAATATCATAATAATGATTGATGCCATACCATCAATAAACCTTGATGACATACCAGAATAATGATTTGTTCCATACCATCAATCAACATTGGTTCCATACCAGAATAATGATTGGTTCCATACCATCAATCAACATTAGTGCCATACCAAAATAATGATTTTTTCATGTCCTCAATCAACATAGGTTCCATATCAAAATAATCAATGTCAATAAACAATTAATTTATATAAACAATTTAGGGCTATGTTAGTTTCCATTCCATTGTAAGATCATTCAAATAATAAGGCATAATACAAGATATTATCCATCTCAGAAATCTTATATATATATATATATATATATATAATAGAGGGGTCAAATGGTCCATGTTAGTGTTCATTGCATTTACTAATTTAAAATTCAATTTCAATTAATTAAAAAATAATTTATAAGTGATATATATATTAGGTTTATATTAGTTTCAATTCCCTCACTATTATTTCAATATATAATTATTAATTCATTTTCAGAAATATAAGGTCCATGGAAAGATTTTTCCTTTATCAATATACTTTCCAATAGAGGCTAAGGATGGATTAATAGTATTAAGGGTCGGGTAAAATGTCTATAAATAGATAACACTATACATGAAAATTTTATATGATAGGACATGCTAACATTCATACCATACATAAGTCATTGAGTTACCTCAATATGATTTTAGTCCACAATCACTTAGGATATGGTTTAGTCACTGGGTGATGATATAGTCAAGTGTCACACCCTTCTATATTTTAATTAATTCTATTTCATTAACCCATTTACATTTTATATGAAAATGAACCTCAATAGGTGGTTTAATTAGAAAACATACTACTAAACTATGTATTTTAAGGACACACCCTAAGTGGTGTTCTATGTTGTGGCAAGAAACCTCTAATGTTGAAATTTAATGGTAGAATCCATTTAGTTCAAGGAATTAGGTTCCATGTCAATAATTTCACATTTAGAGAAATTTCATGGAAATGAAAATGCACAACACAAAAAAATATATATCATATAATATAACTAGAATTTGATAGAAAATTCATATAATGCCTACCTCGTACTTAGGACAGTCCACTTGTCCAATATTGAGATTTGAATTGAGTTGGTTCGAGAGAAATTGAAGAATTATACAAACACTATAAAAATAGGGAAAATAGGTTCACATGAATATATCACTAAATATGGTGAGATAATAAGAGAAGGGAAGAAATATGATAGAATCACTTGCTAATAGTATTCCATTGCGATAGAGGGCACTCGAATCTGAGGTTAGATGGAGGAGGTATCTCAAAGCCAATCTTGGAGGGAGGAGGATCTTGAGAAGATGGGGATAGGATTCGTGCACATAGAGGAGTATAAATGAGGTAGGAAGTATAAAATTAGGTATTTAAAATGGGTATTTCAACTCTTTTTAAATTGTTCCATGGTTTGGATGCATGGTTGGTCAAACTATTTGCCAATCATGCATAGGCCACTTCCTATGCAATAGGCTCACATGGTTCATGCACACAGTTTGAGAAACCATATGAAAATCATGCATTTATCCTCTATTAAGAGGTATATAATAGTTTTATGGTTGTGAAGACTAGTGTTCATGGTTATACCAAACCATTCCACACCCATAGCCTCTTTGGATAAAGTGTGTGGTTTCTCCTGGTGAGCCCCACGATTTTAGACAAACTGTGTGCCTCTACCAGCTCCTCCCAAAATTCAGTTTCTAGATCTTGTTACTTTTCAAACTCATCTGAACTCTTGGTAAACCTCTTGGGGTTTAAAGCATAAATAAAAACAACACCTTTAAGTTTTCCAAATCCTGAACTTATATTTTGAGGCTTGTTTTAAAGTACAGCTCGTAAACGAAATGAAAAACTCGAATTACCTTGAAATTTCAACCCAGTTTGAAAACACGGGACCTTACAACCTGCCAACCTTAAAAATTATCACCCTAGAGAAGCCTTGGGGAAATAAATAAATCATTACCTAACCTACTTAGGTAATGAAGTTTTTTTCAAATGGCTACATTTCATTTTAAAATACCCAATGCACCATCAGCATCCTTTTAAGAATACGTTACATAAGCCGTAGAAACTCTATTCAATACTCAAATTCAAAACTAAAACATAGAGATGATGTGATATAAGTAGTTCCTAATTGGATACATTTATTTCATCATGAGGGAGCGATTTAAGACACTTACTACCAACTATTCTAAAAAATTCTCAACTTAGACAGACGACACATTTGAAAAACAAGATCTTCATGCCTTTAAATAAAGTTACCTAAAAATTTCACTAAGCATGTTCAAAGGATCCCATAACTAGATTCTTGTGATATCTCTAGAAAAAAAATCATTTAATTTTTTGTGCCGCATCACGAACATGGTTGTATACCCGATCCAGCACACTAGGATCGTGGCCCCTAAGATGCCCCATTTGAGCCAGAATAAAGTTGAGGTAACCTTAAAATCATCAAGTGGAGTCTAAGAAGATATTCCTAGATAGTTAATACTCTAGAATTAACATATGATACATCAGTGCATAGCTGAAATGTCCACATCTGAAGAACATTGACTGAGCCTAAAGCGTTGCCTGCTTGGCTATAAAGTGAAAGTAAAAGAGCTGTTGTCCTTGAGTATGTCAAAGGAATTCCTACTTGGGAACCCAAGTATATCTCATGACAAACAAACATCTATAAAAAACCATGTTTCCATAGTGAAACTTCCACATAGTCTATTTATCGAAATAGAAATTCATTTTAATCATTTAGCTTAGCCTATAACTGGTACACCCCAGACGATTACAAGATGGGGGTCATGATCGTCATTGATCCAAGAGTACACCAAGAGGATATAAAATATTACTAAGAATGCCCAAGACACTTCCTTTATATCCAAGAAAAAGTGTTTGGAATGGTCACCAACCATCCATATCCAACTACATGAAGGAATCATTCAAACCATCACTAGTCGACATACTTTTAAAACAGCATGGCTGATCCTACGAATGTGGTATCTTTAACCAATAATAGTACCTTTTTTCACCTGAGGCATCTCATGTTCACTCAAGAATACCCACCTAAGTCCACAACTTACTAATGTTTCTTTTTAGGGGTTATATACACTGTAAAACATTTCATTAACATGCTTCCTTGCAATCACTGACAAATTAAAAAAATCAACTCCATTGGTGTTCAAAAGAATACTTAGCCATTTTCAAATGGTCCTCATCAGTTTTGTTCCTTATACTTGGAAAGAAACACTTACACACACTCAACGTGACACTACCCACCTTAGGATTTACCTAATCATTGTTTACTGATAATGGGAACTCACCCCAGAGAACACACTCCGTCAAAATCTAATTGTGGGTACTATATGTGGCCAACATGATTATACAAATATCCTGTTAGAAAATTGAAGGAAAATATCCAATTAAAAGTGCAATATATTATATTTAATTTATATTTACATGGGACATTCCACCCTAGTTATATACATGTGAACCATGTCATCAGGAATGGAATCCAAAACCAACCTGATCCTTGTTATAATTTCATCCTCCAGTACTGGTAGAATGCAACATCTCTAAAAACCAAGTCACACTACCCTGGAAGAGATATATAAACACCGTTAAAATAATCAAGTCTTAAACAAGTACCACTGAACTCATACTATTCATTTCACCATTCATCATATCAACATGCATCTTGTGTATGGATGCATACTACCCTGAGATTTCATTAATAAAACAGCACACTATTGATACTATCCATGGGATTATCGGACCTATGAGTCCCAATATATGATGGCCCTTGAAAATAACTATCCTGGAGTTTTATTATCCTATATGACTATATATCTAGCTGATGAATTATCGATTCATCCACCACTGAAGAAAAAGGAAGGTCAACTGACCAAATAATCAGATAACCAGGCCCTAGGCATGTATAATCCACTAGAATTGGGAATTTCATGATACTTACATCCCTAAAAAGGGTAAAAAAAATATTTTCATGGCCACCCATCCAATCCATGTGTTGTTTTAGAAACTAAGTGTTGTTATTGGGATAAATAGTACCACATGTCTGAAATGATTCACTATTATTTAGGAAGGTTTTCATGTTTTTGAGGGTGCTACCTACCACAGGAAATCTCCTTACTAAGGTACAAACATCAACCTCGTATCTAGTTCATGCCAAAAAGGTCAATAATATTATTAGATTATCCTTTAAAGATCAAGTTATAAAAGATGTTTAGGGGAAATGCTCACAATCTCAATACAAATAAATTTGTAGAGAAACATAGGGACCATCCCCTATATGAGGGTTGGGAAAAGAACACCAAGTATCGATCATAAAGAAAAAGTGATTGTTACTTTATTTTATTAACTTAACAAGGCAATAAAGGTAATCTATATCAAACATACTTCCAAGTATAATTTATTTAACTGAAAACCTATCATAATTAGGAAATTTATCATACAAATTCCTTTATCACTTTTATTTATCCACAAGGTTTTCAAAATTGGGCTTAGTTAAAGAAAATTTCAATTCTAATATTCAAATGAAAACACCCATTCGGTTTCAATTGGAATTTTAATTATCTAACACCTCATATATGTATAGCTCAAAAGTAGATAACATGTTGTTATAAATTAAGGAGGGGACTAGTCAAATAAGATACTTCCATACATATATATGTGAACCCATATAAGTAGATGTGGAAACCTTAAATAACAATACCATTATAGTGTAATCATACCACGATAGGGTTAATTGATATGGAATATCAAAGTAATGGTGGACTATGAAGGTCCCGCTAATTATTTAAGGATTCAATTACACCCTTAGTGTGTTTTTATTGTATGAAACATGCCCCAACTAACCTAATTGGTTCTATTTGTGCTTTTAAAAATTTAATCATATGGGTTTTCATGCCCAAGTGGTAGAGTTGCAAGCCTTTATATAGGCAACTAATTCACTGAAAGTCAAAATTCAATAGATTTTACATTTATAAAATTGGAGTAAGGGATATCAAACTCATAAATGATGGATCAATTATATGGGTTACCATTTACCAATTTTTAAAGCTCTCATACACTTTGGAGATTGTAAATTGTCTCCCATTTAATCGTAACCAGTATGTTTCATCCCATTCCACCAATAGTCCATGGCTCAAACATGTCGTGATTGGTTAGTTAAGATGCCACCATCAATATATATTGTAAAACTTCATTTAGACCGATGTAGAAACTTCAATAAACAATTTTATATCAAAATTATAATAGAAATTCTATCACAAGCATTAAATACCAAAAATTATAACAAAATTTTTCATAAGAATGAGGCACCCAAGCATAGTGTACAAGTAATCATGTTAAACATGGAACAATAATCACAACCTACATGGCATGGAATATGCATTTGAATCTCAATGTACCAATAATAATGCATGAAATGATACTTCCTTTCTATATCGGGCCAAGGATAAAATATTATAAATCTCTTAAGTCAGTAAGTAGATGAAGTACACCATTCAATCTAGGTGAAATCATAATCAATTGTAATAAGAAATAGAATAAACAGCAGTCCCATCCCTTCCCACTTGGTCTTTCTCCTTGGGGGTGGAGTGATCACCCCCAGAAATAGCTATATACCAAGCACTAACACATTCCTAGTCACTAATATACCATCCCCAAATATTAAGACAAAGAAAAAGAAACACCACTGATACCACTTGTAGCCTCCCAACATGGGAACCACACAAAATGATACCCCAAGCTGGTTTCCAATGGGGCCTCAAGAATGCCTCCCTATATGATTGAGGATTGTGACTAGTATTGAGGGTTGAATGATGGGAAGGTGGGGAGACTATACCCATGTGATCATATTAGAACAATGGTATAATAATAAATACATCAATAAATTGTGTAAGAAAAATAAATAAAAGATAAGAAAAAGACTAACAATAAAATGATAAGATGGTCAATGCCAAATATACTACCATGCATGTATGTCCAGATGAGGCAACATAATCCAAATCCATAAAATATAGAATGTGATAAAATTCAGTACATGTATAACAAAAATGAATAAAATACCAGAAGGATAACTCTATGAGCATCTTGAGCACCATCCTATTCTTATTCTACTAAGCTCCCATGTACAATGAACAACGCAATTAATAATCCAAAAAAACAAAAACCATGAGGTATGTTCGGGTACCCTAGTATAATAGAAGTCCAAATATGGTGTGAGATATACTCAGTACACCACCACCAATAGTGTCTAAATCTATCTAGTCCATGAATGTAAAATACAGCTGTGTGCATGTATAACTAATAAATTAGTAAATAAATGAATAAAGTAAAAAATAAACAAGTTGGGATAAGGCTCCCCAAGGTAACCCATCTTACCATACTTGCTTTATCCTAAGCCAGAATATCTCTACAAACATTACATCATGTATATATATGCATACATCACACAATCATTTTCATATATATACATTCACAGACATGGACCCAAGGTTTTTTACTAAGGCATCCATATATGGGAATCATATATCAATAGGGGTGTTATACTCAAGTGACATACCTATCAGCATAATATAATGGATTCCATTCTCAATGGTCAAAATGAAAACAAGTCAAGGTTAGCCTATTAAAGAGATGTAACCACATAAAAAATAGTAAAGCAATAGCTACAGTATATGTCGGATATATCATATATCATGTATTAGACCTACAAGGTCCATGAACCAAGGCCATTAACCAACAAAGCCCTCTTTGGGTCTATGGAGCACATCCACAGAAAAATAAATATAATATAGACCTATATGGTCTATGTCCCAAGGAAATAACTAGGGTGACCTATATCAGAAGAAATGAAGGTATATGAAGGTTGTATGGGTTATACCTCGATCCCCCTACTTGTTTCTATACCATAATAATGATTTATTCCATACCGCCAATAAACATCAGTTCCATACCATAATAATGATTAGTTCCATACCATCAATCAACATCAGTGCCATACTGAAATAATGATTTGTGACATACCATCAATCAACATCAGTTACATAGCATAACGATGATCAGTTCCATTCTATCAAACAACATCAGTTCCATACCAGAATAATCAACATCAATAAAAAATTAACAAATATGAACAGTCCATGTTTATGTTAGATTCCATACCCATGTATAATCATTCAAATATTCAGGCACAATATAAGATAATATCCATCTCAAAAATTATATATATATATATATATAAGAAGGGTCAAAAGTTCCAAGTTAGTTTCCATTCCCTCTAATAATTTAAAATTCATTTTCAATTCATTAAAAAAATCATTTATAAGTGATACACATAGGAATTCCATGTTAGTGTCCATTCCCACACTATCGGTTCAATATGTACTTCTCAATTCATTATCAGCAATATGAGGGCCATGTGAAGTCTATGCCATTATCAATATTCCTTCTAAGAGAGGCCAAGGATACACTAATAGTATTAAGGTCCAATTGAACTATCCATAAATATATAACACCATATATACAAAACTTATAAGATATTTCATGATAACATGCATACCACACACAAGTCATTGAGATCTTTCAATAAGAATTTATTCCACAACCACTTAGTATATGGTTTGGTCACTAGGTGATGATATAGTGGGTTTTCACAACCTTCCACATTCCAATTAATTCAATTTGATTAACCCATTTACATTTTATATAAAAATTCACCTTAATAAGTGTTTTAATTAGAAAACAAACTAATAAAGTATATATTTTAAGGAAACATCCTAAGGGGTGGTCTATGTTGAGAAAATAAATCTCAAACATTATAATTTAATGGTAACGTACATTTAGTTAAAGTTGTTAAGTTCTACATCAAGAATTTAAAATTTAGAGGCATTTCATGGAAATACCAATGTGTCGACCAATAGTGTATCACATAAAATGACTAGACTTTAGAAGAAATCCATAGACTACCTACCCCATACTTATGATAGTCCACTCATGCAATATCAAGATTTTATTCAAGCTGGTTAGATAGAAATTGGAGAAGAGGAAAAAGTCCAGAAAATAGGGTGAATCGGCTCACACAAATATAACACAAAATATGGCGATATAACTAAATAAATGAATTTATAGGAGTGAATCATTTTTCAAGAGGTTTTCATTGTGACAGACATCACTCAAATTGAAGGCTGGATGGAGGAGGTTTCTGAAAGCCTAACTTGGAGGGATGATAAGCATGAGTGGATAGGGAGAGGTGTTGTATACATGGAGGAAGAAAAATGATGGAGGAAGTTTAAAATAAAGAAGTTGTGAAATGGGGATTTCAAAACCTTTTAAAGAGGCTCAAAGTTTGACCACACGGTTGGAAAAATTGTTTTCCAACCGTGCATGGGATACTACCTATATAAGGGAATCTCATGATTCATTCACAATGTTTGATAAACTATGTAAAAAATGAATTTATCCTATGTTAATAGGTATTAAATAGTACCATGGACATGTGGTATAGTTTTCACACTTACACCAAATCATGAAACACCCTCAACTTCTCTGAAAAAAGCCACACAGTTTCTCTTGGTGGGATGCATAGTTTTATAAAAATTGTATGCCTATTCTAGCTTCTTCTAAAATTGGATTTCTGGATCTCAATGCTTCTGAAACTCATTATAACTCCCATAAAATCATCAATGATGTAAGCCTTAACTAGAAACAACACCTTTAATTATTCCAAATCCTGGACTTAGATTAAGAGTCTTGGTTTATAGCATAACCCATACACCAAATAGAAAACTCAAATTTCCTAGTAATTTTCACCCTATCAAAAAGCATGAGACGTTACAATGAAAAATGAATTTTGTTGCTCATAGTGGTGTTAGTCTTCACGTACACGTGAATGATGATTTATATTTTCTTAATGGATGGGATATATTAATACAAAATAATAATACATAAATATAGTAAAATTATAGTATATAAATGATATTAATATAATTATATTAGTGTGTATAGAAAAAATTTGAATAATGAAAATTAATAATCAAGTAAAGTAGTTGATAATACTCACATCGGGGACTTGAATTTTCCATGGAATTCTCCTTAAAAATGAAGTAATTATGAAAACTGATGGGGAATAGAAGTTTTTGAATGTGGGAGGGGGTTCAAGGAGGATAAAAATGGAGGTTTTTTAAGAAGAAATTATAAAGAGGGCTAAGTATTGAAGTGGTGGAAGTGTTACCCTTTTATAATTGAATGGAAATGTTGTTTTGGGAGTAACCCTTACATTTTTAGTAATGTAAATTCCCTATAAATGGTTCAATGGATAAAAATTAAAAAAATAGGATATTATTGAGAGTTTGTATCAAATATTCCCCCAAAAACTCTTTTTTATTCCATTTTTAATGTTTCAGGGCTTTTTATTTTAACTTTTTGGATTTTACCCAAATTGACATTTACCTTGGTAATTAATTTTTTACCTTAGTAATAAATTTTAATGAAAAATAATAATATTTTACATTTTACCTAATTTTATATTCCTGATTTGAAATTTGAAAATTATTTTATTGAATAAAATTGGTAAATGTGTGAAATATTAATTTTAAAATAAACACACTTATTTACGTAAAAAAAATTTATAAAAAAAATTAAGATTTAAACTTATATTTATATTTGATACTGATTTTATTGAAAAATAAAAAATTATTATAAATAAAATTAAAATTATGAGGCTTTAAATGTAATCAAAATCTGAATCTCACCTTGGAAATACTTGATTCAAAGAAAATACCAAAAATAGTTTTTATTAAAGTAACATTTTAATTTGTTCTAAAAATGTTGGACATGGTATTTATAAGTTTAAAATAATATTTTAAAATGAATAATTTTAATCCTTAAATATATATTTTATTGTTTAAAAATATTTTTGAATTTTATTTTATGCTTACATTCTAACGACGTTATAAGAGTTGCAGTTTTAACCAAAATGGTATTTTCACTATTCTCCAAAAATCAATATTTTTATAAAAGCCAAAATTTTGGTCTTAATCTAATATATTTATGATGGATTCAAAAATAAATTTTATTTTTTAAAAATAAAATTATAAAATTCATAGATTGAACTTCTAAATATACTCATGAATAAAGGCTCTTTAGAGTGTGATAGTCCAGGATATAGTGTTTACCTACTGTAGTAGGGTCATGAGTATTATATTATACCCACCTTAAATAATTTCATGCTTGAAATTGGGTTATATATCATCTATTGAATAAATGTCGATATTCTTTCCACATATCATATTCAATCTTCTAGGTTTCCTCTTCTAGTTTTTTATTTCTCTATATTACTTTCACCGATTAAGTTATCTGATTCTACAACACATTCTCTCAAGTTTCGAGATTCTGAACAATATCTTCATTATGTGAAAATTTAGGATATAATTCTACTCCCTCATATGAGATCTCATTCATTGTATATATTTTTAATTTCCTTATTAATGAAGCATAGCATACATTATTTTTTTTATAAGGTTTGGGTAGCATAGGCAGTCGGTAAGACACAATTATAATTCTTTCTTGTATTTTAAAATTACCTATATACATAGGGATTAACTTACCCTTTCTATCAAATCTTAAAAATATATTTCATGGTTAAACCTTCAAAAATATATGATCCACAACTTTAAATTCAATTTTATCCTTCTATTATCAGAATATCACTTTTTTTACTCTATAATGCTTTAATGTAATACTAAATAGTTCATACTTTAACAATAATCTCCTATAAAATATCTAGGATAACTAGAATTATTTCTCCAACATATTCTCAATATTTTAGAGTATGACACCTCTTACAATGTAATTATTTTTATGGTTCTATATGGATTCTTGAATAAAAAATATTATTGTATACAAAATCTACTAAAGGTAGATATTTATCTCATATAACTTGGAAGTCAATAAAATATGATCTCAGAAAGTCATATAAAGTTTAGATAGTCCATTCAGACTACGCATTATTTTGGAGATGATATGAAATGTATAAATCTATCTTAATGCTGAGATCTATCTAAATACTCTTCCAAAATTTCTATGTGAACTAAGGTTCTTGATTAGATACAATCGATAGAGGTTCTCCATGAATCCTTATAATTTCATTGATATTGAGTTAGAAAATGAAATAAAGGGGTTTATATTATATTATTTATAATAAATGAGAAAACATATTAAGATAATCAATGATAACCTATATATCATTTTTCCTTCCTTGGAGTCTTTGGGATTACGGTGAAAAGGTCTATTGTCACATTGTCCCACTTCAATATAGGTATAGGAAGAGTTTTCATAAATTCATTAGGATGTTATCTTTCAAGATTTACCTATTTGAATACTAAGAATCTGGGAACATAGTCCAAAATTTCCTACTATATACCATCCCAATAGAAATATTATCCTAAATACCTATACATATTTGTGTTATTGGTTTATATAGGTAAATTTGAGCTATTTTCTTTATCAAGAAGTTCCCTCTCCAACTCTAGTATGGATAAAAAACATAAACTCTTCCTATAATTTAACACTCCATCTATATAGATGAAGTCTATCAATTTCACATAATTTGCTACTCTAATTTTCTTTTAAAGGTCTTCATAATCCTACTAGGACTTCTCTATATTTTATAGTAAGGATGATTTATAAACTTCATTGAAAAGTATTGATGGATCCCCTTTCCTAAAAACACCATATCCATATTTACTATATCTCTAAATACTGGATCCTTTTTTATCCTCATTATAGTTAAAACTTTAAGTTCCCTCTTACTTCATGCACCATCTGCCTTGTTTTCCTTCCTAGGGTGGTCGTGTATTGACCAATCATAGTCCTTGAGTGGTTATAACCATCTTCTTTACTTCATGTTGATCTCCTTTTGAGAGAATATGTACTTTACACTCTTTTAATACATATATTTATCACATCCTATGTCATAGAGGTAGTGTCTCTATATTTTCAAATAAAATATTATGGATACCAGCTGAAGTTCATGAGTTGATAGTTTGGTTTATGAATTTTTAATTTCCTTTATGTATAGGTAGTCACCCAATAATTATGTATAAGAACACAACCAAGTCTTTTCTTTAATTAAGCACTATATATTAAAAATAATTCCTTATCTTATAGTAAAGTTAATAGTTATGAATTCATCAGTCTCCTCCTCAACTATTCAAAAATTTCCTCACATTCTCTTGACGAAGTGAATTTAACCCCTTTACGTGTTAACTTGGTTAATGGTTTTTCTAACCAAGAAAAATCTTAAACAAACCCCCAATAGTAAATTGATAAACCCATGAAACTTTATATCTCAATTATGTTCATTGGTGTAGGCCATTATTTGAATACCTTTATCTTTTAAGGTCCTATAGATACTATATCCTTAGAGACAATATGTCTAAGAAATAAAGCATTAGTGAGACAAAATTTACACTTACTATATTTTATATAAAATTATTTTTTATGGGTCTCCAAATTTACTCTCATATGAAACACATAATATTCATAGATCTTAGATTATATCAAGATATAATTAATTAATACCATCAAAAATTTATCAAGATAATCCATGAATACTCTATTAATGATATATATAATAACAGAAGGTGCATTAGTCAATCCAAAAGTCATTACTGTAAGATCATAATGTACATACCTTGTTTGAAATATCATATTTAGTATATCATCCTCCTTCTACTTTAACTAATGATAACCATAGTGAATATTGATATTTTAAAAGTGTTGGGATCTTTAACATTTAATACTCTATAAACCCATATTTGGTAGTTATATAACATTATTGGTATAAAATACAAGAGTTGTTGAATAATTCTACAATTTAGTAGTCATGAAATACCAGATAATTACATGTAATACCTTTTAAAAAAATAATATATAGTATAAACATATTGTGAGAACATGATTATCCCTTCTATCATAACCTTGAAAATTACAAATGGTCCTCCTAAAGGTTTCATATGGAAAAAAACAAGTAAGGGTGAGATCATATGATTAGTAAGTGGTATCATGTTGTGGAATATTTTATTACATAAAAATTGCATAAATTATATGGTTAGTATAAGTGAATATCATGAATCTATAATCAACTGAAAATGAGATAATGTTATATCCATGGAAAAAAATGAAAACATGGAGAACAATAATAATTGATCTCATACTAATAGAATTCATAATTTTAGACATCAAAAATTGTTTTCAATACCTTATACCAAGATAATAATCTATTATGGGAAGAGGTATACTCAAAAATCTAACTTATTTTGTCTCATTATCCTATTGATGCATTGAGTGTCTATATAATTCTGGACCTCGCATGTCACATGATTAAGTCCAATACATTCTCTATAAGAGTTAATCAGTAATTGTGGTACCATTACCTAAGTAACCACTTATTGAATAAATACATGGTGATCCATATAATGATAAATATGAAAATAAAATATTTCCCCATTCAATATAATAATTTGTATTTCTAAGAGAACATCCCTTAATAAACTTTGAATTAAAGGGGTGTTATCAAATTAATATGAAGTAACATCATCAAAGAATTATAGGATTGGAGGTACTTTTAATATATTGACTTATCCATGGAATAAAGTAATTGGGTTTAATAATTTTCATTGGTAAGAGACCAATGAAATGGTAAAAAAACCCTTTATCAAGGTTCATTAAGAGTGTGTGAATATTCTAAATCATATCCCCTCATAGTGTCTCCCCAGGTGTGCAGTCTTAGGCCCACTCATCATGCATCATGATGGTGATTTATTCAATTATCAACCAACCCTTTTCTGGTTGATTACCCATAGGTGCATCTATTGCGTAGACTCATCCATATTTAGATATCCATACAAGGATGCATTTTCTATGAAACTATATAACCTTTTACTTTACCAAAATTTAGGATGGTTTTTCCACCATGGAAATGATTGAGTTATACAATGTTTTTGGTAACTATTAAATCATAATAATATAAGAGTTGGGTAAAATTATAGAACTATAAATTCCTTAAATTCATTGATTAATATTTAAAAATTCTTCCATGGAACTTTATTCTCTACAAAAAAATAAATAGGTGGTTAAAATAACACTACTCCCAAAGAATAAAAATTGGGATGGAAAAATTCCACTTATGGATTTGGTAACAATTCAATAAAAATTTCTTAAAATATAGGGATTAAAATTGATCTTTAAATATTATTAATAAATAAATTTCATGATATAATATATAAAACATTTATTATGTAAACAATGTAATTGAAATTGGGTGTATAATAAAAAACATGTCTCAAGAGAGGAATTTGGGACAGAACACCCTTACCCCTTATCCTAGTTTCCACAAACATACATTAACCTCATGTATAAAAATTATATATATATATATATATATTAATAAATTAATTATTACCCTTAAAAATATCTATTTTCTTTTATAAACTTCTTAAATATTCATTATTTATATTAATTCAATTGATTTATCACATGGGGTGTTTATAGTTTTGATCTTTTGTACTAGTTTCATAATAATGGAGTTCGTATTAATTATTATTCCATATTTTATCATCAATAAATCATTAAATTTACTATTATTAATGAATTATAATTATTTATAATGTTTAAAATTTCTTTAATGTGTGTTTTTAGTTTTTATTCTTGAATATGAAACCCATAATAAGCATGTTTCGATGATTATTGATGATTGAAGTGTGTTTTCTTAATTAATGAATTAAATATCAATATAACATCTAAATAACCAATAATAAAGAATTATTTACTCATTTATATCATATTATAAAATTAATTATGTTCTCATAGTCACTCATGATATAAATTCATGGTATTGTTCAATTAGGTGGTTAAACCGACCCAGACATGAACATACCATGATTTAATAAAGGACTATGAAGTGGTTTTGTTGTAATATAATTATACTAGAAGCATAATTATATTATTTAGTGTTTATTATTGTGATATAATATATTATTAATTATTATTAATAATAATAATTAATGGATATAAAAAAATTACACAATTTAAATAAAAGGTTATCCTATTAGTATACTTATTTTAAATGATTAAATTAATGATGATTGTATATAGAAAATTTCATTAATAAGATCTAAAATCTATCATAAAATAACCTAAATAATATCATAAAAATAATATTTATTCTTTAATAAAATTATTATATCCATCCCAGTAATTCGGTGAAGGAAGATGAATCATGTTGCATCATGGAGGTGGTAGTCCACAAAATGAACGAATGAAGGTTTTATTTTCTTTAAAGGAAAGTAAAATATTGGTTAGTGTTTATTTACACAATATAAAAACATAAATTATACTATAAATACTTAATTAATAAAAAAATTAAAAAATAAATTTTAAAAGTAAATATAAATGGAAAATACATTAGTGAAAAGATTGAACATGCATTGAGAACTTTTGGTTTCTCTTGGAGAAATCCTTAAAAGGGAAGGGATTATGATAATATATTATTAAAAGAATATTATGAGAGTGAAATGGTATTCTAATATAAATAAATAATCCATATTTTCAAGAGTAAATGAAATCTTTAGAGTGGTATTGAAGGAGAGATGAGAGGCCCCTTTTATAGGTGAAAATATGGGATTTTTCATGGAAACTAAAGTTTGGTAAGAGGTGGGAATGAAATCACATGGTTTTTAGGTGGGTTTGATAAATTAATTGGATAAATGGTATTGAGAAATTTGGGTATTACTTTCATACCTAACAATTCTTTATTAAAGTTTAATATGAACTTGTAATTGTTAAAAAATAAAGATACCTCATTTATCCATTTTACCCATATTAATATTGATTAAAAATTAACCATGGAAATTATTTTATTACTAAAAACATAAGTATCCTTATTACTAAATTTATACATGGTGAATCTTAGTTTTGGATCCACTTAACCTAATTAAATTTCAAAATTTTATAAAATTACATTTTAAATTAAAACATAATATATAATAAAAATAGTTTTTATATTAAAATGACTTTTATATATTAAGTGTTTATTATTATTATTACCCATTAATTATTAATTGAATGAGTGTTTATATTTTTTTGTTTAAAAATAATATTATATTCATAATGTAAATTATATTAATCAAATTTATTTTGATACAATTTATATAAATATTATAAAATTAATTCTTTAAAAACAACCATTTTACTTCTTTTATGGTAATTAATCTTTATCCTAAGTAATTTATTTTAAATGAATAAAAATAATATTTTCATATTTACATAATTTATACCTAATTATTCTAAATATAAATTCCAATTTATCAAATAAAATTAATATGTTTAAGTAAAATCAATTTTAACATTTTCACATATAAACCCCGCTTTTTACCCAAAATTTTATATTAAAATAATATCTTTATGATGAATTAAAAAAAAATGAATTTTATATTTTTAAAATAAAATTTTGACATTTATCAATTAAACTTCTAAATATAAATATGAATAAAGTCCCTTTAGATTGTGAATCAGGTGATAGTTCATGATATAGTCTTTTCTTTATTTAGTAAGGTCTATAGTATTACATTCCCCCCTCCAAATAATTTTTTCCCCAAAATTATAGTATATATTATCGATTGAAAAAATATATATACTCATTCCTTATAGATTCTTTAGGATCCCATTTTTCCTCTTCTAATTATTGATTTCTCATATATATTTTCATCGACTGAGTTATATGATTCTTCAATACTTGTTATATAGTGTAATGAATCTAGATAGGTTCCTCATTATAAGAAAAGTAAGGCTCCAACTCTATTAACTCATATGTGAGAAAATGAATTAGATTCAACATGTATTTCCTCAGTAATTGAACATGTAATACATTGATTACTTTAGAATTTTTGGTGGAATGTCCAATTGATAAGCTATAGCCCTAATTATTTCTAGTATTTCAAAAGGTACAATGTACCTAGGGCATACATTACCCTTTTTACCAAATATTAAAATACCCATTTGTGGTGAAACCTTCAATAATTATTAATCCCCAAATTTAAATTTGAATTATTTCCTTCGATTATCAGAATAGATCTTTTGTTTTCTATATGTTTAATATGATCTTAAATAGTTTTTACTTTTATAGTTGTGTCCTCAATAAACTTGAGGCAAACAAATGTTCATTCTTTTACTTCGTCCCAAATATTTATAGTATAAAACCTCTTTATATAAAACTCTTCATATGGTTCCATATTGATGCTTGAATGGAAGCTATTACTTTATGGAAATTCTAACAAAGGTAGATACTAATCCCATATACATTGTAAGTAAAGAGAACATGATCTCAACCTACCTTCAAAAATATTGATTGTTCTTTTAGACAGCCCATCAGTATGGGGATTATAAGTGGTAATTAAATACATCTCATTATTGAGATCCACTTGAAGACTCTTCTATAATGTTAATATGAACAGAGGGTCATGGTTAGATACAATCGATAAAGGTTCCCCATGAATAATAATGATTTAATTGATACAGAAATAGAAAAGGAATTCAAAGGTTAGATCTTCTCTTATCAGTAATAAATGAGAATTTTTTATAACACAATCAACAATGAACCATATATCATCATTCTTCCATGGATTATTTGGGAGTTCGGTGAAACATTCCATTATAATATTGCCCCACTTCCATATAGAAATGGAAAAACGTTTCATGACTCCCTTTGGATATTTTCTTTCAGATTTCACCTATTGGCATACTAATAATTTAGAAATATAGTCTTCAATTATCCATTTATATTATCCCACTAGAAATTTTCTCCAAAATCCTTATACATCTTTATTCTACCAAGGTTTATATATAAATTTTAGCTATGTACTTTATATAGCAGTTCCCTTTTCAACTCTGGTATAGATGGAACATATAACCTCTTTCTAAAATTCAAAATTCCACCCCTATAGATGTCAACTTCCCATCATTTTCTATGTCAATATTCCTTTTTTAATTCCTCTTCATCCTATTCTGAGCACTCTATATTTTCTAGTAAGGATGGTTTAGCAATTTCTTGTAAGAATAAAGATGCCTCTTCTTTCCTAAAAATAACTATATCCATATTTACTAGATCTATATATATATGATACTTTTTAATCCTCACCATGGTCATAACTCCATGATACATCCTAATCGGTGCATCATACAACTTTTTCTCCATCACATGGTGGTGGTATATTCAGAAATCATAGTCCTTGAGTACTTACTACCATCTTCTTTTCCTCATATTGATCTCCTTTTGTGAGAAGATATACTTCAAAATCTTTTGGTCTATGTATACACTGCATCTTTTTTCATAGAGGTTGTGTCTCCATATGTTCCAATTAAAGATTATAGATACCACCACATGGTCATGAGTAGGATTTTGATGTCTCGAACCCAGGTTCCACTCAAAGGTTCCCCGAGCCCAATTAGTCGTATGGCCTCTACCACATCTCCCCAAACATCAAAGGCTGCTGACTAGTAGCGAGGGACTAGGGTGTTTCTATGGGGAGATTATTCTCTTATTAACAGAGTATAGCACAGTGGATAAATATAATAATAGGTAAATAGTTGAAGTTCTATAATAAACAGATGGCACATTAGAAACACACTATAGACACTGAACCATTAACCTGCCATAGGTGAAGAAGATAGGAATAATAAACAACTAAATCAACTAATATTAATACTCAAAAGTTGATGATAATGTATGTCATGTGTCTAAAAAAATAAAATAGGTGTACATGGAATCAAAAAATACATGTTATACAAAAGAAGAAAAATGATTCAAAAACTATCCAAGAATCTTGAGCCCCATCTCAATCATCTACTACTAAGATCCATCCAAATGAAAGAAAATAAATTCAAGTGTCCAAAGCAAGATGCTTCCCCTTGTCAACACCTGCATACATGTAATATGATCAGGTACCAATAGAGGCCCATATAGGGTGTGAGATAAATTTCAATAGTCCACCACCAATGGTGTCTATAATATCTAGTCTATGTAATATAAACTGAAATAGTGTGTAGGAATTCATATATAAATGTAAAACAGTATAGCAATGTAAGTACCTAGTACCTACTTCAACCATAGCAGGTGTCTGAACATGTAAAAAAAATTATTAATTAATTATTTTTCGATTTATATAGTAATTCACATGAGGTATAACCAATACTAACATCATGTCATGATAAAAATAATAATAAAGGATCCAAGGTATAATAATGAATTTATGATGATAATAACATTTAAATAGGATCTAAGGTAATAACCAAGGAATAATTGACCACAAGGGTTGATCCAACTCAGTAAAAACATCTAGCCAGGCTATAAGGGGTCTACTTTAATTCTAAAGGTAATCGCCCAAGGCTTTCTATAATAATATGAATCAACCCAAGTATATAGAATTTATCCAAGGTGAAATGCGATGAGTAATGACTAGGAAAAATGTGTGTATCCATGGCGCCTTGTGTCTATAAACATCACCATGTATCCAAGGAGTGTATACAAGGCATCCTATAATGATAATGAAGGTATCCTACAATGTTATATCATGCATCCACTAGTAGATAAGGATTAGGTTCTAAGGTGGGTATCATCCTTAGAAATCGGCATCCATGAATTAGAATGGGGTCCACTAGTCCTCAAGGCATTCCCTTAGTAATCCAAGGCTAGATAGAGTTTGACCAATTCTATAAATATGTCAAGGGTCCAATTCAATAGACACCATATAGTTGATTCACTATATAGTTAGGTCATGCAATACTCATGACATTCAATAAGTCATTTGGTTCAAGTTGTTGCCTTTTATTAGTGTGAAAAGGCATAACTAGGCATGAAACCGTCTATTAGTCCATTTAATTCATAATAAATTTATTAGGTTCACTCGGATTACTTCCATTAGGCATGGAAAGGTGTTCTGCAGATTTGAAACCTATCCCTTTAATTATATTCAATTAGGCCAAGTCATATACATAATATATTTTTCATTCATAATTAAGATTCATTAATTATATTGAAACACTTACCTTATAAGGGTTAAGTGAAATTATCTTATAAAATGATAAACATTGCAATTCATAATTAATTTTATTAAGTAAGGGCTTACCATTAATAGGATCAATCTATTGCACACTTGAATGGTGGCATACATGAACATTAAAAAACACTAAAGGCATATTTATGGAAACACCCGACGTGGTATGGTTAACATTGAGGTCATAACGTCCAACGAGGGATAAAAATAACAATAAGTGTCTTAGAATATGATTCTAATGACAATAAGGAAGGAACATTAATTTAATAGGCCACATGTGATAAAATTGTCATGTGCACACTACAACAGTTTATAAAATGGAAAAACAAGAGGGATGATTCATAAACCACCCACCTTAATCTCATACAAATATAATCATCTAATATCATATTTTAGTTTGTCATGGATCAAAATAAATATGAAGAATAAATCAATTCCCTAAAAATAGGACATATGAGTTTGTATCTAAATAGTGTTATCATGGGAATGAAGAACGGAGAATGGCTCAAAAGGAATCTATTACTTACTGATGTGCATCCAACATGATGGACTGGGATCAAATCTAACTTTGTATGGATGAATGAGGTCAAAATATATTGAAAGGGGATTGATAGATTCAAAAATGGATAAAAGAAAGCTATATCCACAAAAATGGGAAAAAAGGAGAAAGGGTGAAGTTTAAAATGCCATTAAGAGAATTTTGGTAAATTTTTCCAAGAAATATGGGTCACATGGTTTGGCCGAATGATTAGAAAACCTATGAACCTCCTACTGCTTAAGGATGGCACCAGTATGGTTAGGTCATACAATAAGGGAAACCATGCACCCACCTTACAAATATCCTCTACTAAAAACTACAGACATTTATCATGGGTGTGTGGCCCCTAGAACATAATTAGGGAAAATCATGCACCCTACTTCACCCCATTTTTCATCGCCATATGGTTAAGAGATACTAGTGGTTTGGGTCACACGGTTTCTACTGACCATTCTGCCTAGTGATTTTCTCCACTCATTGGGGTTAAACGCTCTGAAAAAGACCAAGACACACCTAAAACATTTATAACCTCTTAATGAATTTTTATTTGGTACAAAATAATGAATCAAACCAAATTTAAAGGGATCTATACCTAAGATAAAAACTGGGTTCTTACAATATTCCCCTCTTAAAGGAACTTGTCCCAAATTTCACCTTCCAAGGGCGATGAAACGTATTCTAAGAATAACTCTGGCCACTGGGCATGTATGTCAGCATCCTACTCCCAAGTCTCATCATGTACACATCTATGCTACCATAGAATCTGTATTATATAAATAGACCAGCCATAGAGAGCCTTTGTGCTCTGGTCAATGGTGTTTATAAGATACTACTAAAAAGAAGAATAGGTATCTAACTCAAACTCCTCAGGATCAAAGGTATGAGATGGTTCAACATTATAAATAAAATGTTATGAAACATGGAAGATGTTGGGCTTGGCATAGTACCTCTGAGGTAATAACAACTGATAGAAAAATAAGATCCTTAAACTCAAACTCTATAGGTTATTAATGGAGATCTACATAATATTTTTGTCTAAAATGAGCATTCGACATATGATTTCTGCTCAGCTAAACCTGCTCCAGTGTCTTTTGAATGAGATTAGGACCTAGTAGTTCTACCTCTCCTACCTCTATCCAACATAGGGATGAATGGAACAACCAACCATACAATTACTCAAAATGATTCATCTGAATCATCACATAAAATCTATTATTCTAAGAGAAATTTATGAGAGGGATATGGTTCTCCCAAGAACCATAGAAATAAAGGATTCATGGTCAGATCATGGTCTCTAAAAACTATATCATCTGTTCTGACTAGCCATCAATCTGAGAAAGAAAGGTTGTGTTCAGAAGCACATGTGTACTCATAGCTCTCTAAAACCCCTTCCATAAATGTGATGTAAAATGAGTGTCACAATATGAAATAATAGTATGACGTAAACTATGTATCTGTACGATCTCATGGACATACAGTCCCCCCCCCCTCTCATCAACATAGAAATTCTCTTGGATGGAAATAAAGTGGGCTAATTTTCAGTCGGTCAATAACTACCCAAACTGCATCGTTGCCTCAAGGTAACCTCAGTAAGATTATTATAAAGTCTATAGTGATGTCTTCCCATTTCCATTCTGGGACTGGAAAAATATTTAACAAGCCTATAGGCCACTAGTTCATCTCTTTCACCTACTGATAGGTTTAAATCCTAGTAATGAATCCTATTATCTAACATTTAATCTTAGGATACCAATACTAGAGTAGCATATCTCAAAAAATCTTGGAGATTCTGGAGTGAACTTCCCACTGAGAAGTATGGGACTCCCACAACAGTTCCTCTCTCATATCTATAGGAACCAAGATGCACTAATATATATATAGGATTTCATCTTTGTACACTAACTAATATCAAGTCGGATCCTTGTTGTAAATACTCTCCTATAGAACCAATCCTTCATAATCATAAAATTTCCTTATCTTTACCCTCTCAAGGAGTGAATTGGTAACTATCATGGCAGAGAGATAAGACTACCCATGAGTATCATTAAACACTTGATGTATCTTAAAGAAGAGGGACATCAATTTTTATTAGCCATTGGATTCCTATATGGCCTATGTCTGAGTCTTCCAACTCAACACATCATCTACTGTATTACCTTTTCTAGGTATATAATCAAGATCAAAATCAATGTAATGAAGATATTTGACACATATTCATTGTCTAAGATTCAATTCACACTATGTAAATATATATTTGAGTCTCTTGTGGTCTGTATACACTATAAAGTGATCACCTTTCAAATAGTGTCTCCAGCAATGTAAGACATGGACAACTATTGCTAGCTCAAGGTCATGTGTTGGATAATTTCGCTCATGAGTCCTCAACTTTTAAGATTCTTACATGAAGAATCTATCCTCCTACATCATAATTTTACCTAGGTCAATTCTATATGCATCACAGAACACTGTATAGACTCTACCATGCTCTGGAAGAATTAGAATTTGTTCTAAAACAAACCTTCCTTTTAGCTCTTAAAAGTATTTCTCACACTCTTCTAACTGTAGGAACTTAACACCCATATTTTTAACACTGGTAAAAATTGTATTAGAGTTTTATAAGACCTTTAATAAATTCTTTTAATATCTATCCATCCCCAAGAAACTCTTTATATCAAACACGTTCTTGGGTTGCTCCAAGGAAACCATAACACTCACCTTCTCTAGGTCAACAGATACTCCTGATTATGAAATAATATGACCTAAGAAGTGAACTTTATCAAGACATAAGTAAAAATTAGAAATATTTTCATAAATATAGTGCTCTATCATTGTGTTTATAATGATATAAATGTTCCCAGCATGGTCGATTTGAGTGTTAAAATTCACTAATATATCACCCATAAAGACCACGAAAAAAGAATCCAGATAGGGGTGTAAAATCTATTCATAAAATCCATGAAAATGACAGGCGCATTCATAATACCAAAAGTCATGATGCGATACTCATATAGACTATACCTACTAAAAAAATTTATATGAGTTATGTATGGAAGTTTGACTTGCACATGATTATATCCATATCTCAGGTTGATCTTCAAGAATACTCAAACTCCTTAGATCTAGTCAAATAGATAATCTATTCATGGTGGTGGATATCGATTCTTGACTGTAAACTGGTTAATCCTTCTGTAATCCATGTATAAATGAAAGTTCCCATTCGCATTCTTGGTTAAAATCAGGGGTGAACCCAAATAGTATGTGTTAGGTCGTATAAAATCTTTGTCTTCTAGATCCTCCAATTGTCTCTTGAACTCCTGTAGCTTAGTAGGTGTCACCCTATAAAAAGGAATGGAGACTAGAGTTACTCCTAGAATGAGATCAATCATAAACTCTACCACTGTCACTCATGAGGTAATCCAGAAAATCATTCAGGAAAGATGTCCCTAAAATAATCCAATATTGGACAAAAATCTGCCCGGTGTACCCCCCACTCCTCTACAAAGATACTAGCAATCTCGTACCTAACTAAACCAATCCCATGATTCTTTTTTCTAGCTCTACTATCCTAGATATTCTACTCACCCTTATGTAGATAACAACTACCCTATGGTGATGTAAACAATACATTTTAGTGATAGTAGTCTACAAGGAAAGATATGAAACCAATCAACCCATCGAAGAATGGCATAGAAACCTATCAGCTCAAGAACAAAGAGATCCCACAAGAAATGGTAATTACCTACCTCAAGGGGACAATACCTGCATTAGTTTATTTCCTCTAATTGTACTCCCAATGGTGTATCCAGGGTCATTACACCACGAAAATAATGAATTTCTAGCTGGATACTTTCCACGATAGATAAAAGATATGAAGGAGTGTGAATCACCTATATGAAATAAGGTATATACTATAGTGGAGGCTACTAGAATAGTACCTTGTACTATAGATGTTCCTACACTCTTCTCCTTATTTATTGGATATAAATCAAGCAACTGACTTGATCCATGGCCATGTGTTACAACTGGACTACCCTAAGTATGACTCCTCTGCTGGCACTACTAATCATAAGTCTCATTACTATGGCCATGAACTCCGCATTGACTAGTCCTGCCAATGCTACTCCAACTTCCAATCTAATGTTTCAAAAAAGACCCTACCCTTGAAGGTGGATATGGAAAAAATCCTCTTCAAATGGAAGCAGATGGAATATCCTGATAGAATACCTGAAGATGCCTCAAATGGCTACAAGTATGGCACTACATCAGGTCACTATCGCACTGAAGCTTCAGATTCCCATGTATTCCAAACTAATGGCATACAATGGAGCTTCCAGTGTGGTTACTCTAACCACCACTTCTCTAATGTGAAACCTCAAAGGAACGCTTCTTGCAACTAGAAGAACTACTGGCATAACTCAACATTGATCCTCTGTTCCCAATACTATCACCTTCCCTTAGGTTGTTCTTGGTAATAAGATCCTGATTGAAAATATCAAAGAAATTAGGTAGGTGGGAAATGTTCATCTGATTATGGATGGAATACTAAATTCCATCCTTGAAATGTCTAGCATGAGAAATCTCATCACTGGAAAGAAGTGGTGAAAAGCACTATAACTCGGTAAAATGTGCTGAATAATCCATATATAACATAGAACCCTGCTCCAAATGTATGAACTCTATGGATTGGACATCTCACAATGTATGAGAAAATAAGTGATCATGGAAAGGTGTCTAAAAATCATCACATATCATGCTCTTATGATGAATATCCTAGGTAATCACATCCCACCAGCGCTTGGCTGAATCACGTAGCATATAAGTAGCAAGCTTGACCCTCCACTCTAGAGGCATCTTTAGATACTCAAAGATGGATAGGGTGGACTCTATCGAGGACTCAATATCTTTTGAAATTCTATACCCATAAAGGTGGGAGGATGCTACTTCTAGAAGTCACAAGTCATACCAGCCATCATTTGTGTAGGTTGTGGAGCACCATGAATGGGCTCATCAGACATTGGAAACCCTCATGAAGCAGATTTTCAGCACCCAAAATAGTTAACTCGTGATGCCTCATGTGGAAATCCTAATGGTAATACTAGTGGATCAAGGTCCATCATGTATGGATCATGGTTTTTTCCACCCTCGTGGTGCATGAAATAAGGATTTCATAGTGGAATAACTCTATAAATGTAAATCACATTCCTTATAAAAATATTTAAGTAGATAGATACACTAGTGGAGGATGAATGTAAGAATAAGGGCTCACTGACCAAGGTATGTTACCCCCAACTACCCACCTAGAAGTCTAGGTATTAGTAAGTGTTCAAGTTTAAATTATAGGGGTTCTATTTGGTGAAGGATCAATTATACCTTACCTATTCATTTACTGGAAACCATTTCATTTTAACTCAAGATTTAATTTTTATGTTGAATTTTATTTGATTCCTATATCAACTTTTGATGTAAATGGATCACTATTCCTAGTGAATTAGGGATCACATTCCTTATCACTAAAATCAAAACCATTTAATCTCAATTCAACCCCATTTACATTCAGTCTCATAATGCAATGTATGGTGGCTTGACTCGGTAAACTAACCATTATTATCCATGAGGGTCCATACAACTCATGAATTGGAATTGAAAATCACACAATCACATCCAAATAGCAGTATAGGCATAATATAACCACCAAAGAATCACTAAACAAACACAAGAAAAATAGGAAAATGAAAGCAGTGAAATGAAACAATATGGCATGGAATATAAATGAAATGTGAATTCTAGGTGCCTATGGTGATGCATGTAACAATGATTCTTTCCCTCGTGTCATTACTCCAAGGATGAAATAAATTCCCCAATCATAATAATAATAATAATAACTATCACATAACATGTGAATCACCCAATGGTGAAAGGATATCATCTGTAATAGGAAAAATATAGAACAACAATTATTATTTAGGGAGCTCAATATTTACCCCACTTTGGGATGTCCCAAACCTGGGTTCCACTCAAAGGTGCCTCGAGCCTGATTAGCCAAATGTCCTCAATTTAATATCCCAAAATATTAGAGGCTTCTGAATAGAAGTGAGGGCCTAGAGTGTGTCCATGGGGAGGCAGTTCCCTCATTAATAGAGTGTAGAATACTGGATAAATATAATAATAGGTAAATAGAAGAATCGGTATGACAAACACATAGCATGGAAAAAGTAGACACTATAGACATAGAACTAGTAACCCACCATAGTGAATGAATATAGGAATAACAAATGACTGAAGAAAATGATATAAATACTCAAAATATGATGATAATGTATGTCATGTGTCTAAAAAACTGGAAAACATGTATACATGGAAGCAGTAAATACATGTTACACAAGAGAAGAAAAGGAAGACAAAAACTATCCAAGTATCCCAAGATCCAACTCATTTATCTGTTGTCAAGCTCCATCCTAATACAAGAAAGAAATGTTATGTGTTTAAAGTAGGATGGTTCCCCTTATCAACACCTATATACATGTAACCTGCTTGGGTACCAATGTTGGCTCATATAGGGTGTGAGATAAATCTGAGTAGGCCACCACTAACAGTATCTATAACATCCAGTCCATGTAATATAAACTAAAATAGTGTGCTGGAATGCATATATAAAAGTAAAGTAGTACAGAAATGTAAATACCCTTTACCTGATTTAGCCTCAGTTGGTGTTTGAACATTTAACTATTTCATTAATTAATTATGTTCCATTTTATATAGTAATTCACATGAGATATAACTAGAACTGACATCATGTCATGATAATAATAATAAAGGATACAAGGTATAACAAGGCACCCATGATGATAATAATAATAAAGAGTATTTGAGGTAATAACCAAGGAATTCATGACCTTGAGGTTTTATCCAACTTGGTAATAACCTATAGCTTGGTTATAAGGGGTATGGGAGTAATCCAGAGGGAATATCCTAAGGCATTCCATTATAATATGAATCTAAACTGTCCAAGGAATACATCCAATGTAAAATAGGAAAAGAAATGACTAGTCTCAATGGTTTTATCAATGGAACCTTGTCTTTGTAGATGTCATGTTGGATCTAAGGAGTGTATCCAATGAATCATATAATAATAATTGATTGATCCTATGATGGAATACCATGCATCCACTAGTAGACAATGATCAGGTTCCAAGGTGGGTATCTTCCTTGGAAACCTAAATCCATGAATCAGAATGGTTTCCATCAGTGCTCAAGGAATTCCCTTAAGAATCCAAGGATGGATCGAGTCTAAATAGTCCTATAAATATGTAAATATATATATGAAATAGGAACCTTGTAGTTTATTCACTATATAAATTAGCCCATGTAATACTCATGCCATTTAATAAGTCATTTGGTTCAAGTCATTATCTTTTATTAGTGTGACAAGGAATAACTGGGCATGAAATCATTTATTAGTCCATTTAAGTATTAATAAATTTATTAGGTTCACTCTACTTCCTTCCATTAACCATGTAAAGGTGTGTCATAGATGTGAAACCAAGCCATTTAATTATATTCAATTTGTCCAAGTCATATACATAGTATACTTTCCATTCATAATTAAGATTAATTAATTATATTGAAACACTTACCTTAAAAGGGTAAAGTGAAATTATCATATACAAGGATAACCATTACAATTCATAATTCATTTTATTAAGTAAGTTCTTACCATTAATTACTTCAAGTCATTGCACACCCAAACGGTGGCATAGATGAACATTACAAACCACTAAAGGCATATTTATGGAAAATCCCTACGTGGGGTGGTCAATGTCAAGTAAATAACCTCCAAATATGGATAAGAATTATAACAAGGGACTTAAAATATGATTCTAATGACTATAATCAAAGAACATGAATTTAATAGTCCATTCCCAATTAAATCAACACACACACACTACAAAAATTTATAAAAAAATGAAACTTTAGGGATGAGTTATAGACCGCCTACCTTAATATCATATGACTTTTTTCATCTAGTATCATCCTTTAGTATTACCTGGATCAAAAGAAATCTGAATCATGGATCAATTCTCTGAAAATAGGGAATATTATCCTGCATCTAAATAACATCGTCGTGGGAAAGAATAATGATGAACATCTCAAAATTAATCAAGTACTTACTAACGCCAATCCAAAATAATGAACGGGGATTAAATTGGACTTCAGAAATATAAACGGGGTCAAAATATATTGAAAGGGTCTTGAGAGATTAAAAAGGTAGAAAAGGGATATCCATCCACTGTAATGAAAAAAAATAGAAATAGTAAAGTTTAAAAGATAATTCAGGGAATTTTGGTATGTTTTCCCAAGAAACAAGGGTCACATTGTTTGGAAACATAGTTCGCCAAACTATAATCCAATCATGCACCTCCCACAAATTAAAGAGGGTGACTACATGGTTAGGCAACACTATTAGGTAAATTGTGTGCCAATCATGTGAATCTCCTCTGCAAAAAGCTGAATACATTTTGTAAGGCTTGCATCCCCTAGAACACATTTAGGGAGAACTGTGTGCCCTACTTCACCCCATTATCTAGCTCTACACGGTTAAGAGATATTGTGCAGATTGGGATGAATGGTATCTACTAACTATGTTGCCTAGTTTTTTCTCCACTGGATGGGGTTTCGAGCTTTGAACAATCCCTAAACACCCCTCAAAACCTTTATAACCACATAGGGAATTTATATTAGGTCCAAAATAAAGAATTAGACCAAATTTCACAGGATCCATAACTGATATACAAAATGGGTTCTTACAAGTATAGTTCTATTCCTGTATTTTTAATTAACTTAATGCATAGGTAATCACATTATCATTCTACATAAGTACACAACCAAGTCATGTCTTCAATTCATGATTTTAAATTATAAATCTTTCCTTAATTTATGGTAGAGTTAATACCAATTAATTAATCTATATTCTATATAAAACTTTAAAATTTTCCTCACATTCTCTTAACCATGTGAATTTAAACCCTTTATGAGTTATCTTAGTCAATAGGTTGTCCAATCAATAAAAAATTTAACAATTTTAAAATAGTAACATGATAAACCCATGAAACATAAAATCTTGTTTATATTATTCTATTTAAGTGATTATTTGACTGCATTTATCTTTTAAGGGTCAAAAATATTTCATCCTTTAATACAATATGGCCAAGAAAAGAAACTTCATTAAGTAAAACTTCACACTTACTATATTTCTCATATAATTCTATTTTCCTAAGGCTCTCTAAAATTATTTAAAAAAGACCCTCATGATCTTAATAGGTCTTATATTATATAAATATATCATCAATGAATACAACCAAAAATTTATTAAGATAATCTTTGAATACTACATTAATAATATCCATAATGATAGATGGTGGATTAGTAAATCTTAAAGGCGTTACTATAAATTCATAAGGTTTATACCTTATTTGAAATTCCTTCTTTAGTATATCATTTTTCTTTAAACATAGTTGATGATAACAAGAGTGAATATCAATATTTAAGTATTGAGATCCTTAAATTTGATCAAATAACTCATCAATTCAAGGTAAAGGATACTTATTCTTTATATTAGTGGAATTGATCTCCCTATAATCAATGCACAATCTCATAGACCTATACTTCTTTTTTATGAATAAAATAGGGTCACCCCATGGTGAAACACTAGGGAATATAAATACATTATCACACAACTCTGACAACAGTTTATTCAACTCCACCAACTCCGCTGCCAAAATCTTTTTTTTTCATTTTATGAATGAAATACTTTATGGTAGTGGAAAACTCACAATCCTGGATACCACATTTCCAACACCACAAACATTAACATCTTATAGGCATCAAACATTCACTGCAAAACATAAAAATTCAAATTCAAAATTATACGCCTCAATCCACGGCCACTGATTCTCAATCACCCATCATCGTCATCACATTAGAAATGATTTCAACAGAGAACTGAAATTCACGCTCTGGTGGATGACCAGGTAATTCTTATGGAAGAACATAAATTAATTTTTATACCATAGATATATTCATTATCTATAAATCATTCTTGATCTTCCTATTTTCCTAAAATTTCATTAAGGAGATCTGTTGGGGGAGGATCTTGATATTATTTAGATGATGAATTTTCTCCTCTAAAGACAATAGATTCCACTTATCCTTCAATAATCATAATCTCTTTCTCTTATAAATAAATTTTTTCATTATAATTTGAAATCCAATTCATACCAAAGATAATATCAAATTCAATCATAAGTATAATAACCAAATTTAAAATAGGGTACACCCATGCATCATAATTGGAACTCCCTAACACATCTTTGTTTCAATAATATTCCAACTTGGTGTATTAATTGATAACTCTCTTAATAGGTTTATTAGGAAATATTTTATGTTTTTGAAAAAGATGGAATATATGAAAGATTGAAAAGATCTAGAATCAAATAAAATATTATAAAACTTTGAGGTAATAATAAAATTACCTTCCACCATTTCATTAGGAACTTCAACTTCAATTGTGGCAATCACATTATCTTTTTCTTGATCCCTTGTCCATTTATGATGTAACTTACCTTAAAAAATTTTAAATTTATTCATATAATGTCCCTTATAATTATAGATAAATTTTTTAACATCAATGGTTTCTAAATTTACTTTATATTAATGAGCTTGATAGACCTTTTCTTTACACTTATAAAAAATCTTATTCCATTCCTAAAATACCCATGTTATTTCTTCCCATATTTATCACATGTTAGAAATCCCACCCTACCTTTCTTATCATTTGTCACATTGTTCTTTTGATGATGCTTAGTCAGACTCTTCTTCTCTTGATTTCCATTGAATATATATCTTATAGAACTAATTTTATGTCTTAATGATACATGATACTATATCCTCATATGAATAAAATGATTGAGTGACCAAATACCTTTTAAGTCTCAACTATAACCCATCAATGAAATGACCAATATTTCCTTTTGGTCTACATACATTTTCAACATCATTTCTAGCTAACCTTCTAAATTTTTCCTCATATTCATCAATATTTTCCTCCTTTTATCTAAGATTGAGGAACTGATTTTCTATTTCCTATCTCTTCTCACAAGGAAAATATTTTTCATATAATACCCCCTTAAAAGTTCTCTATTTCATGTACTTGATCTCAGATTACTCTTTTTTTTATTTAGTAAACACCATTGTTCCATAACTCTCTTTAAATGATGAATTGTTATAATGGCCTTTTTTTTCACTAATTCCTAAAGTGAGAAATATATTCTCTATGAACTTGATCCATTATTAGGATACCAATTAATTATTAGTTTCACCAAATATTTGACATTTTTGTCTCATAATGTGATTTAACATAGTTATAACATATTTTGGATCAGCAGGTCATGCTATGTGGGTGAGATTATTTTTCATAACTCGAGTCAACTACCTTAATATGGTTATGAACTAATTTTCCTTAGGCCCAGCAACATTTTCTTATTCAGGGGGAATATAACTATATTGACTATGTGGGTTTGTAGGGTTACTATTCCTCTCATTAGTCACTATCTTTCTATAATGGAATACACATAATTAGATCATGATATTAATTTGTAAAATATAATTCTACTAGGTTTTCTAGAGTGTTCCAAAGAAATATTAAGGTTTTTTCATGGTATTTTTTTATCCAGCGTGGTTTATCTAAATTTATTCACCAAGGATGCTACTAAACTTTATTTAATATGAACTATAAAATATCATACTCCAGAAACCTAAATTCAGTAGTTATATTGCATTATTGGTACAAAATACAATATTTATTGAAATATATAATAGTTTAGTGGTCTTGGGAGATCATACATATGCATAAAATATGTTTTGAAAAACATAATATACAGTATAAACATATTAAAATATCATGATTATACCTTCCATCATAACCCAAAAAATTACATATAATCCTCCTCTAGGATTCTTAGGTAAAGGAAAACAAATAAGGGTGAGATTAGATTCTCTATAAAGAGTAGAATATAGTGGAATATTTCATAACATAAATGTGTAATAAGTGATATGGAAAGAATAAATAAACATCAAGAATCCATAATTAACTTAAACTGAGGTCATGCAATATCCATGACAATAAATAAAAACATGTATAATAATATTCATTGATCTCGTACTAAGGAATGAATAATTCCAAACATCAAAAATTATTTTCAAGTCCATGTACAAAAAAACTATTCTATTATGGGAAGAGGTATACACTAAAACTGAACCTATTTTGTCTAATGATACATGCCTAAGAATTTAGGGGCTAAATATTTCTAGGACCCACCTGTATAAGTCCAATGAATTCACCATAAGAGCCAATCTATAATTTCATTCCCATTACCTAAGGAACCTATTTCTAGATAAATACATGGATATCCATATAATTAGAAATTTGGCAGTCAAATACCTCATCATTCAATAAAATAAGGTGGATATATATGATAATATCCTTTAATCAACTTAGATGTTTTGGGGTATTTTCAAAGTAATATGAAGTACCCTCATCAAAGATATATGTGTGAGGGTACTTTCAATGTGATGATTTATCCATTGAAGATAGTAATTAGGTTAAATAGTTTATATTGGTATGTTAACAAGTTAATGGTAATAAATACTTTATCATATTTCATTAAGATAATGTAAATATTCCAAATCATATCCCCCAGGAGTGCCTTTCCAGGTGTTTGGTCTTAGTCCCACTCATCATGCATCACAATGATGATTGAGTCAATGCTCAAACAACCATTTTTAGGTGATTACCCCTAGGTGAATCTATTATATAGCTTAATATAATTTTCATTATACACATAATTATGTATTTTCTATGAAACTACACACACTTTTACTTTACCAAAATTTATGATGGTTTTCCACCAAGGAAAAATTGATTTTTACAATGGTTTTGGTAAGTCTTAAATAAAAATAATAGGAGGAGTATATAACAACATAGACTTTTAAATCCCATAAATTCTATGATTAATATGATATAAATACTCTATGGAAATTCATGCACCATGCAAAAATAAATAGGATTTGAATATAACATTATCCCCAAAGAATGAAAATTGGGATGAAAAACGCCACTTATGACTTGGGTAATAATTCAATAAAAATATATATTAATATAGGGATTAAAATTTATCTTTAAAAATAACGAATAAATTAATTAAATGATATAAAATATCAAATAGTTAGTATATACACCAAGTAATATAAATTAGGTTCATAATAGAAAACATACCTCAAGAGAGGAATTTGAAATGGAAAATCCTTACCTATTGTACTAACTTCCATGAATTTACTTTAAACTTATATATCCCAAAAATAATTATATTAATCACATAATTAAAATCTTAAAAAATATTTATTTCATTTATAATTTTCATAAATAGACATTATCTATATTAATTCTAATGATTTCCCACATCGGATGTACATTGTTTTGATCATTTGTACTGGCTTCATAATAGCAATGTTTTTATTCATTATTATTCAAAATTTTATCATTAATAGAACATTAAAGTTTATTTTATGTATGATTTATAATTACTTATGATGTTTCAAATTTCTTTCATGAGTTTTTTTATTCTTTATTCTTAAAGATAAAATTGGTAATAGGTATGTTTCAGTGATTCTTGATGATTGAAGTGTTTTTCATGATTAATGAATTAAATGTCAATATAACATCTATAGAACCAAAAAAAATTACTCATTTATATTATATTATAATATTAATTATGTTCTATAGTCATTCATGATATAAAATCATAATATTGTTTAATTAGGTGGTTAAACCAACCCAAACATGAACATAACATGATTTAATGAATGAAAATGAAGTGGATTTGTGGTAATAACATTATAATAGAAGAATAATGAAATAATTTAGTATTTATAAGTGTTATATATAAAAAATTTAAGTAATTATAATAATAATTAATGTATATGAAAACATTACACAATTTTAATAAAAGTTTATCCGCTTAGTACACTTATTTTAAAAAATTAAATAAACAATGATAATTTATTTATCATATAATTAATATGTACTCAAATTGATCATAACAATACAATAATGATATAATAAACATCATATTTATCATATAATTCCATCATTCAAACCATCCTTTTAAGGTGGATAAGGAAAATGAATCACGCTATGTTGTGGAGGTAGTTGTTCATACAATGCATGAATAGTGATTTCCTTTTTCTTAAGGGAAAGGGAAAATGTGGTTAGTGTTTATTTACAAAAATATAAAGCATTAATTATATTATAAATAATAAATTAATTATATAAAATTGGTAAAATTAAATTTTAAATGGAAAGATCATCGGAAAATATGTTAGCGAAAAGATTGAACTTATGCTGAGAACATTGGGTTTCTCCTGGAGGATTCCTTAGAAAGGATGGGATTAGGATAATAACTTGTGACCATAATCTTATGAGAGAGAAATAGTATTATAGGTAAATAAAATAGTGTATATTTTTAGGAGTAATATTCACTTTTTAGAGTGGTATTTAGGGGTGGGGAGAGGCCCCTTTTATTGGTGAAAAAGAGGGGGATTTCATGGAAACAAGAGTTTAGTAAGTGGTTGGAATGGAATCACATTAGTGTTGGTTCTGTTTGGAGAATTAGGTAGATAAATTGAAGGTGATGCATTTGGGTGTGAATTTAATTTCTAAAAACTATTTATATAAGTTGTATGTGACCTCTAAGTTATTGAAAAAATTTTATACTTCATTTACTCATTTTACCCGTATTAATCTTGATTAAAAAATTAACCATAATATTTATTTTATTACTAAAAATATAATATATCCATTATTATCAAATTTTAACATAATAAATCTAGATTTAGGATTTATTTATCTTAATTAAATTTCTGAAAATGATAAAATTAACTTTAAACTAAAACATAACATATACGAAAAACTATTTTTATAGAAAAATGTATTATATATATTATGTGTTTTTTATTCTTATTACCCATTAATTATTAATTTAATGAGTGTTTATATGTTTATTTATATATTTAAAAAACATTTTAGATTCTTGTTTTAATGTATATTAATAAAATTTATTTATATAAAAATTATATAACTCTTATAAAATTAATTCTTTGAAAACAACCATTTTACTTCTACCATGGTAATTAATATTTGTCCTAAATAATTTATTTTCTTGGACTAAATATAACATTTGGAATAGTCACATAATTTATACCTATTAATTTTAAATTAACTATCAATTTTTTTATATAAAATTAATGTGTTTTGAAAATCAATTTTAACATTTTCACGCATAAAACCATGTTTTCTTATAAAAAACCAAAAAAAATAATCTTAATATTATATCTTGATTAATAATTAAAAATGAAGTTTATTTTATAAAATTAAAATTATAACATTCTAAAAGTAAATTTTAAATATACTTATTAATAATGTCTCCTTATAGTGTGCATCATGTGATAGTTCAAGATATAGTGTTTACCTACTACAGTGTGATCTTTGGTATTACAGGCTACTTAAAGTTGATTAAATAAGTAAGAAATTCATGGTAAAGGATACATATTATTTATATTAATTTGATTGGTGTTCTTATAATCAATTAATAGTCTCATAGACCAATCCTTGTTTTTTATGAATAAAATAGGGGCTCCCCATGGTGAAACACTAGGGCATATAAATCCATTTTCACACAACTCCTCCAGTTGTTACTTCAACTCCACCAAATCCACTGGTTCTATTCTATAATTAGTTTAAAATATAGTCCTAACATCATTAATGAAAATGGAGAACTCAAATTCATTATCTATTGTATCATCAAGTAATTATTCTATAAAAACATCAATGAATTTGTATACCATGTGTATATACTCTATTATTAAGATATCTTCCTTGTCTATAGATCACACTTGATCTTCCACTCTTCCTAGAATTTCATTAAGGATAAATACTAGGGGAGGATCCATACATGATTTAGATTATAATTTTTCCTATCTAAAAACAAGATATTCCACCTCACCTTTTCGAATTATAATTTCCTTCTCTAGGAAATAATTTTTTTTATTATACTTTGAATTCCAATCTATATCAAGGATCATATGAAATTCAACAATATATATAATAACCAAGTTTGAAAATGGGGTATTCTCATGCATCAAAATTGAAAATGATTGACATATCATTTCTTCATTAATATTACCACTTGGTGTATTAATTGATAATTTTCTTATTAGGGTTCTTGGGAAATATCTAATTTTATTGGAAAACATATATGATAAAAAGAGTGTTAAGATCCAGAATAAAATAACACATTAACTAACATTTAGGATATGATCAATGTACATTCCACCAAACCATTAGAAATTTTGACTTCATCAATGAAAATCACATAATATTTTCCTTTCTCCCTTGTTATTTTCAAACGTAAATTCCCTTAAAGTTTAGGGAATTTTTTTTCATAATGTCCTTTATATAAATATTTAAAGCATTGAAAATCAAAAAATTATACCTTTCAATTTCATTCTTGAACTAGATGACCTTTTTCTCCACACTTGTAACAAACTCATGTTTCCTTCCTGTAATCCCCATGGTGTTTCTTCCTATAGTTGTAACATGTGGGAAATCTCATCCTTCCTTTAGTCCCCTTTGGTGCATTGTTTTTCTCAAGATGCTCAAGTGACCTCTTATTCTCCTAATTTACCTTGAATAAATACATTCTAGAAAACTTCTTTTTTATTATTAAAGGTTCTTGAGAATATATCCTCATATGATGAAAAGTTCTGAGAGACAAAAACCCTTTTAAGGATTGTTTATAACTCATTAATGAAATAATCATTCTTTTTTTCTAATCTACAAACCTAGTTCAAAGCATGCCTATATATACCTGTAAAGTTAGCCTCATATTCAGTAACATTTTTCTCCTCCTTTTCTCTAATTTTTAGGAAAAGAATTTTCATTTATTCTCTTTTTTCCTAAGAAAATTAATTTTCAAAGAATAAATATTTAAAAAAATTCCATTATATGCACTTTATCTCATATTCCCCTTTAGTGTTTTGAATTAGTTACCACCATTGTTCTGCATATCCCTTCAAACTATAGACTACCATGAAGAATTTTTACTTTCCCCTACTTCCTATTGTGATAAAGATATTCTCTAGTGACTTAATCTATTGTTTAGCTACCAATTGATTACTAGTTCCACATAATGTTGTAGTTTGTTTTAGAATTAAGCATTCCAACATAGTTTCATCACGTTGTGGATCATAAGGTCACTCTATATAGGTCAGATTGTTTTTTATAACTTGGTTCATCTACTCTAATATGTTTATGATTTTATTTTCCTCAACTCCATCTTCATTGACTTGTTCTATGGGAACATCAATATATTTATTACATGTATTGATATGGTTCCCATTTCTCCTGTTATTCACCATATTTTAGTGATGTAATATACTTAATTAAATTATGAAATTTAATTGTAAAATAAAATTCCTATTAAAATTTCTAGAGTGTTCCCTAGATATCATTAGTTTTTTACAAATAACTTGTTATATCTAACTATTTTACTGTAAATATAGTCCCCAAGGTTCCTACTAAACATTGTTTGATACCAATTGTAACATCCTAGGCTCCGGAAACCTAGAGTCAATATTTATATTACATTATTGATATAAAGTAAAATAGTTCTTGTATGATAAGACATCATAGTAGTCTTAGAATACTAGATATATAAAAATATTACATTTTAAAACATAATATAAGCATGTACACATTACAAGATCATTATTATCCCTTTTTTAATATTCTTTAAAATTACTCATAGTTATCCTATAGGTTTTCTACATAAATTAAAAAAATAAGTGTGAGCTCAAATTCACAGTAAGGAGTATCATACGGTATAAGATTCTATAACATAAAAAATTCATAAGTGATATGACAGTAATATATAAGCATGAAGCCATAATAAATAAAAACTAAGTGCATTAAATATGTATAAAAATAAAAGAAAACATGGATAAAAATAATCATTGATATCATACTAATTTAATGAATAATTTTGTATATCAAATCATGTTGTGAATCCCTTATTCCATGACAATTACTATATATGGGAATATGTATACACCAAAAACCAAGTTGTTTTGCCTCATGAGACCTGTTGATGCATTGATGAGCTCTATAATGTTGGGTCCCATCTATCACTTAATTAAGTCCAATGTAATCACCATAAGAGTTAATAAGACCTTTTATTACATTCCCTAAGAAAACTCTAGATGAATATAAATATTGTTATCTATATAATTTAAAATATATAAAACAATACCTCACCATTAAATGTAATAATGCGGATTTCTTGGAGAATATCCCTTAATCAACTTAGAAGTTTTGGGGTATCAATAAAAGTAATAGGAATTACCCTTATCAAAGAAATATAGTGGTGAGGGTAATTTCAATGTGATGGGTTATCTATGGAAGATAGTAATTGAGTTCAATAGTTTTCATTGGTAGGAGACCAAGGAAATTGTAGAAAAAATACTTCATTATGGTTCACTAAGAGTATGTGAATATTCTAAGATGTATCCCATGGGAGTGTCTAGGAAAGTATGTATTATAAGGCCCACTCATCAAGCATCAGGTGATGATTTATTCAATTTTCAATAACCCTTTTTGGGTTGATTAACCCTAAGTGTATCTATTCCACAAACATATTCAATTTTCAATATCTAGATATGGGTGTGTTTTTTAGGAAACTATGCACACATTTACTTTTCTAAAACATAGGATAGTTATTCTACCATGGAACAGATTGAGTTTTACAATATTTTTTGTAACTATTGAATCAAAAAAATGTTATATGGAGATAAAAATATATAATTTTAAATCCATTAAATTTCAATGAGTTAAAAATTCATCCATCTCAACATATGAACCACAAAAAATAAAATAGGTGTTAAATATAACATGAGTCCCCAAGAATGATAATTGAGATAGAAAAAACCCCAATTATGGATTGTGTATAAAGTTAATAAAAAACACTTGAAATAGAGGTTATAAAGTAATTTCATAATATAACATCTTAAATTGGTATTATATATAGCACATAAATTAAATTGGGTGCATAATTCCAAACATGTCCTAAAGATAGGAATTTGATATGAAAAAACCCTTACCAACTATCCTAACTTCCATCAAAATAATTTAACATACTATATAAAACACATAGATATCTTAATAATTTAATTCATAACCTCAATCATTTCCATTTTTATTTATATTCCTTATAAATAGTCATTCTCTACATGAATTCTACCTATATTCCACATCGGTGTTTATAGTTTTGATCATTTGTGCTAGTTTCATAATAGAAATGCTTATATTAATTATTATTCTAATTTTCATCATTAATAGGTCATTAATATTACTTTTAGGGATGTTTTATAATTATTTATGATGTTTTAAGTTCATTTCATGAGTTTTTTAGTCTTTAACCTTGAATGTGAAATTTATAACAATCATGTTTCAGTGATTATTGATGATTGAAGGGTGTTTTCCTAATTGATGAATAAAATATTGATATAACATCTTCTAAATTTAAAAAAAATTACAAATTTATATTATATTATACTAGTAACTATATTCGCATAATAATTCATGATATAAATTCATAATATTGTTCAATTAGATGGTTAAACCAAACCAAACAAGAACATACAATATTTAATGAATGATTATGTGGTTTTTTATTGTAATATCTTTTTAAATTAAGTATAATGATATTATTTAGTGTTTATTAGTGTAAAATTATATAATTATAAATTAATTATAAGAATAATTAATGGATATGAAAATATTATATTATTTAAAAAAACTTTTTTTCCTCAAGCACACTTTTTTTAAACAATTGAATTAAATATGATCATTTATTAATCATATCATTAATATTTTTTTTCATTTTTTATACTAAAACATTAATTGTATAATAAAAATCATATTTACTATCAATGTTTATCCTAGATACTATGTTACCTTGATAACTGATCTGATCCCTACATGGCCAAAAGGGCATTCCCAATCCCCATGAGTTGGAAACCAGAACCTAGAATCATAAAAGATTAAGGTGGGTATGGTTTTTCCACAAAAATAGTGAAATAAATAGATACAAGTTAGTATTCTCAAAAGAAAACTCCAAATGGGTAATAATAACAGAATTTAAACAGGTATATAAATCAAAAGTACAACCAAAAATTAAAATAAATTGAAAGATAAACAACCCAAGTCTCAATGGACACAGCACTCCAAGCCCAAGTATCCAAAACCACTACCTCCAAGAGGTGATTTTCCCTTACTTGAACCTGGTAGAAGGAAATATACAAACACCAGAAGAGATAGGTAGGGTGTGAGCTAAAATATTAGTAGGGTCTCATCAAAGATTCCATAATAACAAGAAAATAAAATAAACCAATACATGCTTTCAATTTTAAATAAAATAAGAATAGAAATACAATTTCATATTTAAAACAAAACAATGTATTATTTTCAATTGATGGAAACATTTAAAAATGTATTAATAAATATTTTACATAAAATAGTTTATATAAATTCACAAGGCATGTGTAAAGAATTTTTACAAACAATGTCATATATATTAAAATAATCACAAACAGAAAACACGGTCATCTACCAAAAGGTACAATAGTTCCAGGTTATGGGATCCCCACACACTCATATGATGATAACTACAATGTTCACACATGTCTCTCTAACATTGGACAAAGAAAACTAACCAATGTCCCACTAGGGATAAGATCTTCCAATAATTTTATATGAGAGTTTTAAGGAATTAATCCAATTCTAGGTAAATTCCAACCAATCAAGTTTGACCCAAATAACTCACTAACTGCCTAGGCTTTCATGTGATAAAAAAATAAATAATGGGAAAAAAATTAAAAACTATTCAAAATATAATTTCCCCATTTTCTATTTCAATATTTTAATTTCTCTTTAAAAACCAATACAAGGGTTTTTAATCAATTCATTCATTTTTTTAGGATAAAACCAATGGGTATTTATCAAAAGAATTTAAACCAATTTCTAAAAATCAATTTCAAAATTCAATTTCCACAAATCAATTTCCACAATTCCCATGAAATCTAAATCACACCCCAATTTACTATAATTATGGGTATTCCCCAATTTTCATGCCAAAGAAACTTTGAATCCAAATTCGATGCGAATTGGGTTTCTTCATAATCCAATTTAAATCACTTTAATTTCAATCAATCAATTTAGTTTTAAATCAATTGAAAAAACTTATATATAACCACTTACCTTGGGATCATGAGATCACATATCACAATGCACACAACAGAAAACTCCAACAAATAACATTGACAATGAAGATCTGAGAACCAAACCCAGATTTAAGATCTAAAACAATAGATATTAAATCCCCCAACAATATGAATATCTAAAAAACCCTAAAGAGGATTGAAGAAGATATTGGAAGAGAAAGAACAAGGTAAGATCCCTTACTAGAGAGGAATTGATTGATGTTCTATAAGCTTTGATCCTCCTTGTAAAGGGTTTGGAGGAGGAAAAATGGGTCCTTGAGAGCTTACAAGACCTAGTAAATCGATCCAAGAGGATTTACGACTAATATAAAGGTAAAAGGGGGGTTCGTGAAATTTTTTATAAATTTTTGAAATAATTAAAACATGCATGCACAGTTAGCTGGACAAGGCTGCACAGTTTTCCAAACTATGAACTCTAATTATATGCCCCTATAAAGGGGTTCATAGTTTCTACTATGTGGGAACATGGTTTTTCAAACTATTCACCAACCGTGAAAACATTTACTCCTTTGGTTTTCATGGTTTTCACTAGCAGGGTGCACGATTTGGGAAAACTGTTCACCAACCTTGCGCAACACAAGAGCCTTCAAAAAAATTCAAAATTCCACACGAAGCACCCCTAAATAATACTTAACCAATACTGATTAAAAATAGGGTCGATTAGTATATAAAAATAGTAATAGGATGTTACAACCTTCCCACTATAGAAACTTTTTTCCCCTTAAATCCTATTAAGATACTTCCATGCCAAAAATATGAGGCCATTGTTCTCTGATTAGTGCCTCTCTCTCTCTCTCTATTCTCATGAGTATCATAACCATGATGTCATATCTCTCAAACCAAAGTTATTATCCTCCCATGAAGTAACTTGGTTTTAGAATCAACTATCATTATTGCATGCTCAATCATGGATAAATCAGGCTCAGCCTTAAGATCACTCCATCTCAAAGCATGAGATGGATCAAAAATATAATTCATATTTGAGAAACATGGAACAAGTTTTGTATCAATGTCAACTATAGATCCATTGAAAAATAATAATTCAATTTTCCACCTACTCAATAACCTCAAAAGGTCCCACAAAATGAGTAAGTTTCCCTTTCCTCCCAATCCATCTATGATCTAAACGAGGTGAAAATTTCAAGAAGACATGGTCGTAAACTAAAAAATCAAACATACTACAGCAATGATCAGCATAAAACTTATACCAGATTTGTATCTTCAACATTCTCTTATGAATAAACTGAATATATTTCTTTTGTATCTTTAACCAATCTCGATTCAACCAAGGAACATTCACCGATCTATGACCAACACAATAAAGGTTTACAAGATCAGTCATACAAGGCCTCAAAAGGATCCATCTTGATCGTGTACTGGTAACTATTGTTATAAGAAAACTATGCCAGTCCCAAATGGTCATCCCAATCCCAAACAAAATCAAGAAAATGGGCATGAATTATATCCTTAATAATATATATAAACCTCTCTATCTGGACATCTAACTAAGGATGGTATGTCATACTCAGACAAACATGATATCCTAATGCCTCCTAAAGGACTCTCTAAAAAATAGAGGTAAAACAGGGATCTCTATCAGAGACTATATCATATGGAACTCTTTGAAAATGAAAAATATCTTTCACATAGAGATTTATTAGGTCCTCAACTTTGGTTGTATCACAAATGGGTAAAAAGTGATCCTATTTGGTCAGTCTATCAATCACTACCCATATTGCATTCTTATATCTATGGATTTGTCAAAAACCCACCAAAAGGTCCATAGAGATCTCATACCACTTCTAAGTTGGCACTGTAAGTGGCTGAAGAAAACCCAAAGGTCTCCAATTCTTATCCTTGACCTGTTGGCATGTATAACAATGAGAGACAAAATCAAAAATACCTCATATCATACTTGGACAATGTAATAATTTTTGCATGTCTTAGAACATCTTTGTGGTTTCAAGATGCAAATCCCACTAGGAATTATGGAAATCCCCCATTACAACTTTTCTTAAAGCTAACGGTACAACAAAAATATTATGAAAGTATAGAACACCCTCCTTATAGAATAACCACTCACCAATAGTCTCCCCACCAGAAAAAGAGTCATTAATGCTATAGAATTCATTATCTAGATGTTGTTCTTGAAGAATCATCTTGAGAAGAGAAAAGTTCAACTGAACAATTTCCAAGGAAACCTTGGCCTCAGATCCCTGGAATCCTATATGAAATTGTGCAAAAATATCCATTAAGTTCCACTCTTCTGATGATTATTTCATAGACTAGGTCATAAGTTTCTTGCTCAAAGCATCTATGATGGCCTTCCCTTTAACCATGGTATTGGAGATGTCAAAGACTAAATATTTCAAGTTGTCCACCCAATGCCTCTATTAGAGATTCAAATATTTTTGACAGAATATATTACTCAATATATTATCGTCAGAATACATATTAAACCTTTCTCTGAAAAAATAGTGACACTAACTCTTAAGTGAATACATCATAGCTATGAGTTCAAAGTCATGGGTCAGATATTTCTTCTCGTGTGGCCTAAGATGTCGATAGCCATAGGCAATAACATAATCATCCAAAATAATAACATATCTCAAACTTGAACCTCATGCAACACAGAAGAACACATTTCCAAACCTAGACTATGGAATAGAAAACACTAATGCATAAGTAAAAGGAAATTTTAAATCAACAAAATAACTCTAACATTTCTCATCACAAACAAACTTTACTCCCTTTAGAGTTAGATAAATCATCATAGAATCCAAATTTGATAAATCCTATACAAACCAGAAATAATATCTAGTTAAACCCAAGAAGATTTGAATCCTGAAAACATTTCATAGTTGTTATCATGTCATAAAAAATTTTAGCTTCTTAGTGTCAACTAAGATACCATGTCCTGACACTACATGTACCAAGAACTTCACTTCCTGAATCTAGAAATTTCATTTTGATATTTTTTGATAAATTCAGTGGTTTCTCAAAAATTCCAGAACTTCTCTCAGATAACACACATGATCCTCCTCAAACTTATATTAAACAAGGATTTAATCCCTAATAATTCCACGAAAGTATAATGATAATCATGGAAAATACTATTAATTAAATCTATAAAGACTACAGGACTATTGGGTATCCCAAATGGAATGATAAGGTACTCATAATGGTCATACCTGTTCTAGAATGTGGTTTTCAGAATGTCCAATTATTTTATTCTCAACTGAGGGTAGCCAGATTGATGATCGATCTTCAAGAACCACTTTTCCCCTTTTAACTAGTCTAATATATCATCAATCTATGGAAATGGTAACTTGTTCTTTACCGTAACCCGATTGAGTTTTTGGTAATAAATGCAAAGGAGAATTTTACCATTCGTTTCATAAAAAATAGAATAGGTTCCGCCCATGGTGACACACTCATACATATAAATCCTTTCACCAAAAGATCATCCATAAAGTATTTAACTCTTTAATTTCTATTGCTGCCATGCTGTAAGAAGTAAACGACATTGGTTAAGTACCTCGCACTAAATCAATAAAAAATTCTACCTCCCTTACCATTGGTAGACCAAAGAAGTCATAAGGAAAAACTTTAGGAAAGTTAAAGATTACTAGAGGGATATTACCCCTCAAAGACTATTGCTTCAAGTCAAAAGAAAAAACAGATATTAATTTCCCCAACTTTGGATAAGAAGGTTTTTCTTTATTCGACCTCAGGTCCCATTCTCCTTGAAAGATATTTCAAACCCCATCGGGTGTAGTAAAGGAGACCCACTGAAGATAGAAATCAGTTTGAGATTTATTAGAAATTAAAAAATACATCCTAAATATGACATCAAGAGGTTTCATGTTGAGAACCAGAAAATCCCAAGAAATATTAGTCTCTAAAAAAGGTAATACAAGAGTAGGAAAACACAGACTATTCTATCTCTCCATTCCAAGGTGTGTATTAATATCCATTACATAAGATAAAATATCTATAGTAAGGTTTAGTATATTCACAAAAAGGGTTGAAATGAACGAATGAGATGAACCAGTATAAAATAAAGTAGTCGCAAAAGATGAATCAATAGTGATTTCACCTCTCACAATCACTGGACCCATATCTTCTTCCTCTAGAGACTTTTACACTTCATTAAAAAGATTCATTTTTTATACATTTCATTAGAACCCCTAAGTCCTTGAATCATTTGATTACATTGAAATAATTTTTTTCATATATGATCTAATTCCACTATGTGGATCATAATATATATGAAAGAATTTATACAAGTTACCTGAGTGTCCACAGAATCTAAATACCTTAGGTGCCTCAATGAAAACCCATTTTGAGTTCCCAGGCCTTCCACAATAGTAGAAAATCAAAGGGCCTCTTCAAGGCATTGTAGGAGGTCTAAAATAACCTTAATTTTGAGAACCACCATGAGAATCATCATGTTTCCACTTACCTTTATGGGTACTTATAGAACTTTCACTGGGAGAAAAAGGGAATCCCATTCACCCTAACTTTCTAGATAGGTCCATATCCACCATAAACTCTCTATCCATAACATCATCAAATAAAGAGAAATTCAAAAATAAAACTTTAGAATTAATATCATATCTAATTACCATCTCAAAATATTGAGACTTCATCTTCTAATTTGATAAAATATCATGTGTGAACTGCATAAGCTAAACATTGTGATTTTCATATTCTATCAAAGAAATGCTGGCCTACTTGAGTTTTAAAAACTTTATAGCCTTATCCAACACCATAGACTTTAGAAATAATTGTTCGATGAAAATATCTCTAAATTCCTACACTAATACCTCATGAATATTTTCTACCACCATGGTGTCCCACCATCTCCTGCTAGGTCTCTCTAGCTTGAAGGTGGAAATTTTCACCTTGATAGAATCAGGAAAATCCAAGAACTCAAATAAAATTTCAACCCTTCTCAAAAAATACTTAGTCTCTTGAGGATGCTTTAAGAAATGGAAAATTGGTGGATTACGGTAAAGGAATTCTTGAGTACAAATATTAAATTCATTCCCCTGAAGTTACATAGATAGAGCTTGAATAAGAATGGGTGTAGGTTTCTATCCCAGATCTTAGACAACACGCACAACAACCTCAACCATATTATGTTCAATGGGAGGATTCTCTTTCTATGTTTCATCAAAAATTCCTCCTGGATCTTATTTACACATATTCTTGGAGGAATTACGCTACACAACATTAGAAGACAACATTGAAGTTTTCAAAAATAATACTCAGTTCGACACTCAAATAAAAGAAACAAGGGATATTAATCCCATCAGATAGACAAAAAATATTTGGATTTCAATCTATCCAAATTAAAAAATAAAGTAAAACAATAGAACCTAATACTAAATACATATTTCCTTAACCACCCATGGTGACTAAAGGTTCATTACGATGAGAGATGTCTGGGAACTCACACAAAACTACCTCTGAAGTCCCGAAAAGATAAAAAAAACTTTATACTAACATCAAGGTAAGATGTTTAACTTTCAACTTTGATAAAAAAAAATTCATGAACCATTCTCTATAACCTGATACCCTAATAACCAAGCTGATCCTGACATGGCCCAAAGGTAATTCTCGATCCCCACCACTTGGTGACTAGTACATGGCATCATAGAATATAAATTTGGGAATGGTTTTTCCACAAAAATAATAGAAGAAATAGATACAAGTTAGTATGCTCAATGGAAAACTCTATGGGAAGTATAGTACTAGAATTAAAATAGGTATATAAAACAAAAGTGAAACCAAAAAGTACCAGAAACTGAAATATATATAACCCAAGTCCCAGTAGACATAGCACTCCAAGCCCAATGATCCAAAACCACCACCTCCAAGAGGTACTTTTCCTTTGATAAAACATGGAAGAATGAAATCTAAAAACACCCAAAGTCACAGGTAGGTTGTGAGCTAAAATCCCACTAGGGTCTCACCAAGGATTCCATAATAATATTCCAATAGAATAAACCAATACATGCTTTAAATTTTAAATAAAATAGGCATGGAAATATAGTTTTATATTTAAAACAAAACATGCTATTTATTTTAATTGATGGAAACATTTCAAAATAATTTCTTAATAAACATTTTATATAAAAATGTTAATATAAATTCAAAATCCATGGTTAAATTAGTTTTTCAAAAAATGAAATATATATACAAATAATTACAAATGAGAAACATTGTTATATTTCAAGAGGTATTATAGTTCTAGGTTATGGGATCCCCACACACTCATATGATGACAATGAAAATTTGTGTGCACATCTCTCTGAAACTAGCCAAAGAAAACAAAACAGCATCCAACTGGGGATAAAATCTTCCAATAATTTTATGCTAGAGTTGTAAAGAATTAATATGATACTAGGTAAATTCCAACCTAGCGTGTTTGTCCCAATTAACTCACAAACTATCTAGGATATCATGTACTCAAACAATAATCAATAATGGTAAAATTATTCCAAAACTATTCTAAAAACAATTGAACTATTTCCCATTTCAATATCCCAATTTTTTTTAAAAAAACCTATACAGGCATTTTTAATCAATTAATTCCTTTTTCTAAGATAAAATCAATGGGTTATTATAAAAACAATATAATTCAATTTCTAAAAAACAATTTCACAATTTAATTTCCACAAATAAATTTTTATGATTACCATAAAAACGAAATCACACCCTAATTCATTGAAATTGGGGGTTTTCCCCAATTTTTAGGCCAAATAAAATTAAAATCCCATTTCAATATGAATTGGGTTTATCATAATCCAATTGAAAAAAAAATTAATTTAAATCAATAAATTTAGGGTTAAATAAATTTATTAAACATATATGGAACAACCTTCCTTAGGATCATGGGATCACGTATCATAGTGCTCGTAAAAGGAAACTCCAACAAAGAACATTAGCAGTGAATATTTGAGAATGAAACCAAGATTTAAGATCTAAAACAATGAATATTAGATACTCTAACAAAATAAATATCTAAAAACCCATAAGTAGGAGAGAGGAAGAGATTGAGATAGAAATAACTGGGGAAGATCCCTTACTATAGAGGAATTGATCGATGTTCTCCAAGATTTGATCCACCTTAAAAAGGGTTTAAAGAAGACAAAAAGGGTCCTTGAGAGCTTCTAAGACCTAGAAAATCGATCCAAGAGAAGTTGGGGCTGAGTGGGAGGTAAAAGGGGGGTTCATAAAAAAATTTATAAATTTTTGAAAAATTAAAACCCACACACATGGCTAGCTAGGCAGGTTCGTATGGTTTTCAAAACGGTGCACGCTAACCATGTACCCCTCTAAAGGGGTGCACGATCTCTACTAGGTGGGAACATATTTTTTCAAATCATGCACAAACCATGAAAACCCTCACTACCTGAGTTTTTATGGTTTTTACTAGTAGGGCCCATGGTTTGGGAAAACTGTGCCCTAATAATTCACATCCCAAGAGCCTTCTCAAAAATTTTAAAATTTCACCTGAAGAACCCCTTAACGTGACCCAAAAAACATGATTAAAAAGAGGTTTTAGGAATACCTAAAAATAGTAACATGATGATAAATTTACTAATTAAACAAATATAGTAACCATCAATTATGGGTGGTTATGAAAAATAAAATTTGTTGCTCGTGGCGGTGGTAGTCCGTACACATGAATAGCGATTTAATTTTTCTTAATCGTGGGATAGATGAATAGAAAATGAAAACACCATTAATATAGTTACATTAAAGCATATAAATTATAATAATATAATTATATTAGTTTTTATAAAATAAATTTTAATGAATATAATTAATAATTAAATCTAATTGGTTGATAATACACACGTAGGGGACTTGAATTTTCATTGAAATTCTCCTTTACAGTGAAGGCCTTATTCTAAATAATGGTAACCATAAGGTTTTTAATTTGGGAAAGGGTTATAGAAAGATAAAATTAGAATATTTTAAATAATAAATTATAATTATATCTAACTCTTGAAGTGGTGGAATTGTTACCCATTTATAAGTGAATGAAATGGTAGTTTTAGAAGTAAGACTCACATTTTAAACAAGGTAAAGTTACTATTCAAGGTTTAATGGAAAAAATAAAAAAAATAAGGATTTGATAGGGATTATGGATATAAAATAACCAAAATGATACATTTTTTAGACAACTTTGATTGTTTTAGGGATTTTTATTTTAACTTTTTAACTTTTACCCTAATTTACTTTTTCTTTGGTAATTAATTTTTAAACTTAGTTATCAATTTTAATGAAAAAATTTATGATTTTTTCATTTAAGTAATTTTATCCTACTAATTTAAAATTTTAAAATAATTTTATTAAATAAAGTTTCTAAAGGTTTGAAATTTCAATTTTAAGATATACACAATTAACCATGTGAAAACATTTTTTACAAAAATAACTTTCTTAATCTTTAAAATTATATATAAGATAAAATTATATTGGAAACTATTTTTAATAACAGAAATTTATTTATTATAAGAAAATAAATTTTTTGTGGATTTCAAGGTAATCCAAAATCTAATATCACCTTTAAAATAATTGATACAAATAAAATACCAAAAATAGTTTTTATTAAAGTAACGTTTTGATTAGTTCTAAAAATGTTGGACAAGGGATCTATAAGTTCAAAAAATATTTTAAAATGAATAGTTTTATTCCTTAAATAAATATTTTATTACTTAAAAGGTTTTTTGAGTTATATTTTATGCTTACATCATATCAATTTCATAAGACTCCCAGTTTTAACAAAAATAGTATTTTTACTATTCACTTAAGAATCAATCTTTTTTGGGAAAAACACAAAATTTCATCTTATGAGATTATCATTATGATGACTTAAAAAATGAAGATTATTTTATTAAAATAAAATTATAAAATTCAGAAAATAAAATTTTCAATATACTCATGAATAAATGTAACACCCCAAGACTCTACGATATATTTCTTTTTAAATAAATTCAATATCTTTGATAGTTTTTTATGCAACCAATGTTAGGTTTAAAAAAAACATGATACTCGATTAAAATATTATTATTTAAAAATTAAAAATATAATCTAGCCATTATATTGGTGGATATAAATAGTAATAACTAAATTTTGAAACTTATGCTTAATGGTTATCTATTTATTATAAATAAAATAAGAACCATTTGAAAGAGAAAGAAATGTTTTATGATAAACTGCATTTTTTTCTGAAAGGAGGATTAGTCACAATTTTTACAAATGTTTTTTACCAATTTTATAAAATCTATTTTTAAAAATGAAATTATTTTTTGAAATCATAATATCGAAATTATCTTAGGGTAATTTTTTGGTATTTTTTTGAAAAGTTTAATTTTTTTGATGAAAAGTGAAAAATAATGATTTTTATTAAAAACTACATTTTATTTTAAAAAATTTAAAATACCAATTTTATTAATGTGGTTTTAAAAGTAAAATTTTTTCAATTATATATTAATTTATCTAAATTTGGCCATTAGAATCAATTTTATATTTAATTTTGATATAAAAATGTTTTCAACTTTTGAATGTATTTCTTTTGGAAAAACATATTTTGGAAACATCTACTGGTTTAATTTTAAATTAAAATCTTCAAATTATGTGAGTTTAATTTATAAAAAAAATTATTCCTTATTTTTAATCATCATAATTTATAATTTTTTACTATTATCAATATTAAAAATAGTAAAAAATTATTTACCGCGGTTAAGGTAAAAGTGGGTTTACCAGGGGTTAAACTAAAAATATATGGGTTAAAAATGATCTAAAACTTGTCTAATTCCAATTATATGGATATATTTCTAACATATATCTTTTAATGTTTTAAATTTTTCATTTTGGATCCTTTTTTCATGATAAAAATGTGGGTGGAATTCTTTATTTTCAAAAATTCCATGTTTATCCTCTCTCCCAGTTATAAAAGGCCCCCTCATCTCCTCTACTTTACACACTTCCAAAACACATTGGTTAGTAAAATACCTAAAAAACTTACCTAATTCTCTCCCCTATCCTAGAATAGTTTTTTTCATAAATCTATCCTTGGAAGGATTTGTTTTAAACTAAAAGAAGTAGTCATAATAAGAGATAACGTCCTTAACCGAGCACTTTGTTTTATTTCTTATTACACATCCTTCAAATATTATTAAAACATTTCGATATAATAACCTCATTATATTCCATAAAATTAGTTTTTAATTCTAATTTCATGACCTAAAACCATTTCATCCTCCCTCCAATGGGAAATGAAACCATTAATCGTGTGAACAACATACTATTTCCTCACAAACCAACGTAATTCATTTTCCATCACCACTTCTCAAGGATTTATATAATGAATTATCTAATATTTATATATAATATTAATGATATTATTATACTTCTGTAAATATAATATCATGTATACCATCTTACTTTCTATTTCGTAGAGAATACGATAATGTCACCCATGTATATGGCGGATTACCGCCTCGTGAAGCGATGTGATTTATTTTTCAATTATAATTTAAATGGAAGGTAATAAGGATTAATTTTATGTGTATATGTGATATTAATAAAATATTAAAATTTTTATAAAAAAAATTATTTTATAATTTCTTACCTATCATTCATTGAAAAAATGATAACATTGTTCATGTGTACGGAGGACTACCACCTCACGAAGCGATGCGATTCATTTTTATTACATTATAAAATAAATATATTCATTTATTACCCTATAATTAATTAAATAAATGGTATAATTCCTTTATTATATAATTATTATACTATAAAGTTAAATTAACACTTAAATTTTTTACATCGTGGTCTTCAAAAAATGGAAACGGTACTCATGCGTACGTACGGAATCTCGTCTCCATGATTGTAATGTAGTTCATTTTTCATGAACATATTTAATTGTTGGTTTAAAAACTATAATTTATGTATAAAAATGATAATTATTTCATAGTTACAATTATGAATATTATTAATTAATAATCTCTTTGACCTTAGTGAACTTACCAAAGTGATTTTTGACATATGATCAGTTTATCATTAAAACGTTTGACGTGAAATTAATTGGTTAAGAAATTGAATAGTACATGGTAAAAATTAAAATTAAAGGAATAATAATGTTTAAAAAGTTTATTAATCAATTGAATAATTAACATAATTTTATTATTAAATAAGATAAATAATACATGTGATAATTCATACTCGAGTTAAGGGGTCTCTCTAAACCACTATTTCCTCCGGGTTATGAATTTTCTCTAACTCGCTTTATCTATCTATTTAATGTTATAGAATGCTTATAAATTATATATATATATATGTCAATCACAAATATAACTATCTTATTATCCCTTCCTTTTATGGGTTAATACTTTCCTTATGACAATTTTTCAAATTCATTCATTATGAAATTTTTCTTTGGTTGTGATATGAAACAAGATTATACAACCCATTTTATTTTATTGGGTAATTATTATGTTATGACTTATGATTGATTTACTTTATGTGGAACACATATATCATGAACATTTTATGATGGTTTCACCTATATGGTGCTTCAATGAATTAGGTAAAGCTTTAGACTCATGAGGTGTCATGTATGGGATTTGGGAGTAAACATAATCCATTATGGGACTTTGTCCACTATGTGATAATGTTTTGAAAGTTAGACTTGACTGATTTTTATATTATGTTATATGTTTCTTCTATATTTATTTTTATTCTATGATCTTATAATACCATGTTCTTTATGATATGCTTCCATTAAATTACACATGATCATTCACTTTTATGATATCATGTTATACCTTTTACTCTCATGTTATGTTTCCTTGTCATTTTTATTCCCTTACTGGAATTTTTATCTCGCACCTTCAATTATGTATTCCATAGGTTATACCATGAATTTTTAGGATCTAAATGTATTTTAAGATATCTTTGAGGAGAATAAAATAAGGATTCCATGTTTTCAGTTACTTTTGATGTAATATGAACTTAGTTTCTCAAATACAATATGCTTTTATGATACTTATATTGTTTTAATGGAAATTTATGTTTAAAAATCATGTAATAATATGTATAAAAGTCTTGGGATACCATAACAAAGTCTATTTAGAGTTTTATAGTCCAAGATATGGTGTTTACTTACTATATTATGGTATTGGGTATTACACATGCCACCTTTAGTAATAAAGAAAAGAACTAAGCTTGGAACTAACTCTTCAATTTTTTTTATTATTTTTTTGTCTCATTAGAGTCACCAATATAGAGGTTCCACCACTATCATGATATACCTTTATTCAAGTTAAAATCTAAAGTGATCCAATTATTCTTCCTTAAATGAATCCAAAAAAACTCAATCTCCTCCAGATGCCTCTCAATATCTTGGTTAGAGATAGACCCCTCAAACTTTGATATAATATTCCACTAAATCTCAAGTAAGGTCACACTCAAAGACTCATACTCCTCAGGATCAGCTCATCTATGATAATCTAAATAATCCTATTACACCTCACCAACCTGGACCATGAGAGGGCATCATTTATCAACTGTGTCTACAAGAATACAAGAATTCATAAGACATGTATATAAATTTCAATTAAAATATTTCAATTAAATTTAATTTTTATTTTTAAATTTAAACCCAATAATAAACATTTATAATGAATATACCATGCTTAGGTCTATTCAATGCAGTCAATGTACTCTATCATAAACATGTTTAGAAGACTATCAAAATATTTTTGTTGGATTAAAAGGTCCCTCCTATATCCTTGTAAGTATCCCTAACTTATATCACATGTTAATATAAAATTAATCATTTTCCTACCAAACTAAATGTAGTCCTAACTACTACCTACCCTAAAATTCATCAAAAAGAAAAAACTCACTCTAATACTACTTTTTCATGACTCGTCTCTACTATAACCCCTTATAGACCAATAATTATGCTGATTTTGACCCTTAAATACTACCTTGAATAGGCCAAAAGTTGGAAAATAACTTTGTGGGTATAAAACACACAATATTTGAGGTATTTCCATCATTAATCACATGACATATAAATAAAAATACTAATAATTTCTAACACCCTAGATGAAAAAACCAAAATTCCATCATAATATATAATAATTCATATAATTTCGTATAAAATAAAATTAAAACTCTAAATAAAATACCTTGAACAATAAAATCCTAAGGATGTAACTCCTCTAATATTATCCAATCACTACCTCATGATATAGTATATCATAGATCGATAACCAACGCTATCCTACAAATCTATAAAAAAGAGTATATATAAGTAGCAGTGAGAATAAAATTATACTCTGTAGGTTCCGCCCCAAAAACTATAGTATCAATGTGGAAGAATTACAATAAAGCCTCACTGAATAAATAGAAAAACCAAAATGTGTCCCATCCAAGTCATATGTCAACCAATATTACCACTATCTCACATTCCAAATATGAATACAATATACATATATATAAAATCATAAAAATATATCAAATTTCTTACCAAACACCTATATCCTCACTAATCAAGTTTAGCTTACATTCTTGGGGCATATTTCCCAAATGTTGTCCCAGTAAAGTTGCATGAATGCTCAAGAAGGAGATGAATTGATTTCGTAAAAATTTTGTGTCTTTAAAACCACCCTTGTAAAGTTAGTTTGAACCTTACCAACTCCTATAAATAAATATGGATCAAAAAAATAAAATAATCATGAAAATGGAGATTTATCGTAGTTTGGGGAACAAATATCCCCTAGTCCACTCCACCAACACTCTCCTAGTCAGTTTGGTAATTTTCATTAAAAATGCCCATTTTCTGGGGACCTCAACAATTGAGTGCAATAAAATGTATCATATTACAATGGTTTTAAGATATTTCACCAGCCTCTCCCAACACAAGACTTATCCACAGTATTTTTATACTCAATATAAAGAGTGTGAACTTTAAAAAGAATAATATGAAAAAATATATTATGGGATCAACACACAATTTCAAGATTAAACTAATATATGATTAAGCTCATTAAAATATATATTATAATTTTAATTCATCTCTAAAGATAGTTTATTTTCTATAGGTAAAACTTTTAGGCGCATGGTAGTAATGGATTTTTTATTTTTAGCTTCCCATTATAAAGAGCTTCCAAAAAATAGAGTATGTATGGGTAGTATTTCTTAAGTTTTATTATAACTATATTTTATTTATATAACTTATTATATTTTTGTATTATAATGTATTTTCAATTCAAACAATTGATATTAAATAATATAATAAAAAAAATTAATTCTATGTCCTTTTTATGTGACTTTTTCCCCAAAAAGTGAAAAACAAATGTAGTTGTTTTGGATTAGATATGGTCTTTCTTGGAACTAAGTGATTTTTTAGAAATATAAACTTTAAATAAATCTCTCATTTCTTCATTCGTATATAAAAAAATTTAATGATACTAATGAAGGATTATACTTTTATTAAAATATTAAAATGGTAAAATATTATCAGGGATTTAGTAAAAAAATCATGAAATTATCTAACTTCATAAGTCTTCAATTCTATAGGTCTTTAGGTTTCCTAAGAAATCCACTATATAATATTTGACATTTCATATGTCATTTTCATTAGATTTTCTTCTGATCATAAGTCTTTTTCTATATTATATGACTTGATATTAACCATAATACTTTTTCTATAAACAAAAGTCTTTCTTTATAAATGTATGTCATGTATTCCCAACATAATAATTTTCTTCCAAACATAAGTATTTTCCATAGTTATTTTCCTAAACATAAGTCTTCCACACATTGTGAAATTTTAAAAAATTAGAGCATCATAAGTATTTCATACATAAAATATATCTTTAACTATATGACTTCCAGAGTTAGAAAATTTTCTTTATTTAAAATACTTCAATAAAAATCATTAGTAATAAAATTTAAGGTTTTGTGATCATTAAAACTTATGAAAAATTCGGATATGACAGAACAAAATTAGTTTTCCCAAATATATCCCCCTTTTATGATCATAAAACTCATAAAAATTTAAACATGAAATTTTTAGATTTTTATAATATAATATTTTTAGTTCCAATATTTCAAAATAGTATCAATTAGAATAGCTTAGAGTATTAAAATTGAGTATAATTTTCTGTTAGTTCCATTTTATTCATTCCTTTTTTATGAGATAAAAAATAATGATAAAAGAATATATGTTATACATTTAATATAGCACATTGAATTTGATAACTATAAGAACATATGAATGAAATGAAGTAGAATTTTTCATTGATATAAATGAACAGATGAAAACCAAAAATAGAATAATTAAACAAAAATTAATGCTAAACAACCACTAAAGAGTGGAAATAAGTCATTTCATTTTCATTGAATATATAATTTAATTAAAAAGTGGTAAAAAAATATGCATCAACCAAATAACAAAGATAAATGAGTCCTTAGTTTCAGGATTGGGTTGGGATGAAGGACTATGTTGAGGGAAAGGATCATATTTGGAAACTAGGTCGAGTGGACCTTTTTGTATAGAAACTAGGATTAGGTATAATAGGGATATTTTTAGGACTAATACATCCAAGACCTGTTTTATTTCTACTAATCCATTTTTAGACATATAAAATGTTATCCAAAATACTTTGGAGATTCACCTCATTAACCTCAAAAACTGTAGAGTAAATAAGCTTAGGTTTTTATGGGGCTAATCCAGTTCCAGCAACTAATTATCTCTGGGAAAAAGAAACTACCTCTACTTCAGTATTAGTTTATAAAGTGGGAGACTTAAAACATTCTTCCAACCCTTTACTATAATAAGGATATCTTTTTAGTGAGAAATATCCCATATAAGTTCCACTCTATATTTCAAATAATTCTTTTCTAATAAAAACTAACTTTATCATAATCTCATACTTAAAATGTAAAGAAGAAAAATATACCTTCAATAAAACCTAATTAAAACTCTAATTTATTTATGGAAAATAATATCCATTTTTGATGGGTAATTTGGTGTAGTTACATCCATATAATTAATCCTCTAATATATTTAAACTATCTAATCCTTAAACATCTTAAAAAACTAAAAAACATCTTCTGAAAAAAAAATATTGAGTAGTTGGAGGTTCAATATAAGGCTGGTCTGAGGGTGGAAGAGAAAATATAGGTATGGGAGAGGTTGAGGTAGGTTCCAAAAGATAAAGGATATATCCTGAAGATTTATATTAAGAAATAATATCCTCTATTATAGAAACATCCTGGTTGGATTCCTAATAGAAAGGTCAAGGAGAAAACTGATCCTAGAAAAATTATTTAGAGATAGAATATTTCCTAGTACTATATGGTTAAATATATCTTCTATATCTAAGATTAAACAAGGCTCTGGAATGGTCCTATATCATTTTCTTTATCTTATAATCATAATTTTTTAGAAGAATCATGAATTCATATCTCATGTCATCTTTATTCGCCCCAACAAAACAACCTGGTAAGCTCATATTTAGACACACAATCTATTTTATGCTTCTTAAAAATTTATAGATAATAACATGATATAAGTTGTAGATAAATTGGTGTTTTATCCGTAGAAACTACCAGCACTTTTCCCTTAGAAGAATCTATTTAAATTTAAAAACATTCAGTAAGATATTCTTCAAATAAAAAACATACCTTTAAAGCCACTATATTTCCATCAATCTTCTTTATTTACTTCTTTAATTATATTTTTTAAGGGAATCCTAATTTGTGGACTTTTCAACCCCTCCACACTAAGAAACCCCCCACCCCATGAAGGGATCACTCTAGAGAGATCCCCAGCAAAGAAGGAGTCATTGCTAGCCGAGATGGAAGAGCGTCTTAGAGGGTGATCATTCGATTGATGATGGGTAGACATATCAATCTGTCAGCACAGGTGGGTCATGCCTCATTTCACCCACCTAGTAAGAAATCAAGTAACCCAAAACAATGAGAGGATCCTGGGGGAAGGATAAATTCTCCCAAGAGTGGACTATTATGAATCAAACCCTACACCTTTCCAGGTGTGTCCTTATTTCCTAAAATCCTAAAATTATTATTGAGGTTATCTCTCATTACTTTAAAATCATAAAAAATTACTATTTTTAGTCTTAGAATCCTGAATATCCACATATAAATTTCTATGAAATTCTTGAAGTGTATCAAGATAGGTACGTCAAACTATAAGGATTGGTCCTTATCATTATGCATGCTTAAATTTCATGAAATATGTCTAAAAAGTGATTTAATATATTCAATATCCTTTACAATAAAATATAATAGATGTTTTTGATTATATGGAAGCTTCTTGATGAATTAAAATCAGGATATTACTATTATCTTCATCCCATGAATATATGTTTTGGAAATAAAAATATCTTTTAGGATTATTATATATTTTTTGAACCCATCAAACTATAATTTAGAAATTGAGTTTTCCTTTAAATCTATCAACTAATATTTTAAATATATCTTTTAATTTAAGACTTATGAAGATTTACCTATCTGAACAGGTTGATGGTTCCTCATCAGTTCATTTTGAGCATTCATCATCTCCATCATGATGAAAATATCAATTCTGAAGACTAAATTCTCCTTTAAACATCGTAACTTGTCCTTATATTGTTTAATCACATACTTGAGAATATTTATATCCACTTTTTCATTACCAACCTCATTAAATATCTCAAATTAAAAGGTATTAACATGATACTCATAGTTGGAATTATTTTCATTTTGGTTAACTAACTGGGGAGCATCTTCTTTTTTAGTACCAAAAGATGGTAACTATTCAGGGTCACCACCTAAAAGAAAATATACACCATAATATTTTCTCATAGGTTTTGGATTATTCTCACATATAATATGATTACTTATCCTCATTGGAGAGACTTTATTTTTCATATACCTAAATCCATCAGGTCTTTAATATTTATAATGGTATCTATAGTTATCTTTTAATAAAACATTTCATCTATCTATTCTTCATATTACATTAACCTATGCTCACCCAAAATTCCTTCTCAATATTAGACTTCAATAACTTTAACCTCTATATAAACTCTATATGAATCAATCAAAACATATTCAACACTTGTCTGTGCCATAGAAGCCTCATCCTGAGGACGGAATTTAGTGGAAAACCTTGGAAAATCTACACCAACTTCTTTATTTTCAACTTCTAATCCATTATCATGTGCTTCTACACTATCCCTATTAGACTCCCCCTCAAAAGGATCTATATAATTAGGATCATCTTATCAGGTTTTCTTATCCTAAGAAAGTAAAGGGTTTAAATCTTCTGTTTTGATTCATCTAACTCATTTCTCTCAATTTATCTATACAACTAGAACACTATAAGAGGCATCCTAAACTGGATCCATATTTATTAAAAGTACATTAGATAGAGTCTGATTCTTTTTTCACTATGTGACCTTATCTTTTATAAGGTTCGCCACATTTTTCTAAAAGATAATGGTTAGAAGACTTACATAAGGATAGAACTTAATCCTTAGTTTGGAATGACTAAAATCATATATATAATTCACCGTGTATCTAGTAAATTTTACCTTTTTCTCACTTATCAGATAATATATTATGTTGATGTATTGTAAAATCACCTTCTTGAACTCACTAGTTCTTTGGTCTATAGTAGTTTGAATAAAATGTTATACAACTATGTGTTCGTGATCTAAATCTTTTTATAAATTCTTTTCAATAGCATGGGATCCAAAGAGGGATTCCATAATAATAATAAAATTATTTCATCATCACATATTAAAGAATGGGTATATATATCTAATTTCATATGGACAGTGAAAATATTTTCCTATTTCCATACTAGAAATGGAAATTCCTTTTCCATTTAACTTTGTTAAATAGTATCTTCATCTTACCATAATAAAAATTGATCATTTTCAAAGAAATATATACTTATTTCATAAGAACAACTCTAAAATTCTTTTTATATAATACTCATTCAATGCCTTCAAATCTTGGCACCATTCTTAGAAAAATAATCTTATGATTTAGCAAACTGAAGTTGATAGATTTTCCATTAATCACTCTTCGATCTTTATTTCTCAAATTTTATTTATTTGATATTCTCAAAGTTATATAATTTTCTTTTTTAGATTTCAACACACTCGATAAGTATTGAGAGTTCAATAAAGTAAGGGATTGGGGTTTGGATTTGGGTAAATGAGAGAATGATCTCTGAGGTTTTACAATTGAGTGGTCTTGAACTAAAGATCATTCAACTTCTAAATTATTAGTAAAGAATAAAATAAAAATACACTTTTGTCTCTATAAGTAACTATACACATGATATTTTGAAATAAAATTGGAACCCACTAAATAATTAATGAATAAATAAATTTAAAAATAGTAAACATAGATAAATCTATATAGATAACATATTTAAGATGAAAATAATGTAACTTAGAATACTTAGTTAATAATCGAATAAATTCTAAAATAGAATAAGATCATTTAAAGAAAATTAATCCTAATTCACTATTTATAAAATCAAATCGATTGATAGGAAAGGGATTAGTAAAAATGTATTCTAATTTATTTTTAATACAAATGAATTATAAAGATATGGCACCTTTTTGTGAGTGATCCCTTAGAAGATGATTCCCTAGATCAATGTGTTTGGACCTCAAAAGTATTATTGGATTTCTAAAAATATTGATAGAAAAATTATTGTCACATTTAATTGGAACGTAGTTAAAATTGAATTTAAAATCCATCAAAAAAAAATTTAACCACATCACTTATGAACAATAAATACCAGCTTCAATATATTCAGCTTCAATAGTTGATAATGTAATCGAGTCTTGATTCTTACAACACCATGAAACAAATGATTTTCCAAGAAAGTGGTCAGTTTTAGATGTGAACTTTCTATCTAACCAATAACCTCTAAACTTGGTATCATAATATGAAACTAAATTAAAGATAAATATTTTCTTAAAAATAAAATAAAGTTAAATAGTTCCTTTAAAATAAATTAAAATTCTTTTGGAAATTGTTAAATGTGAATATTTTGGGTTTTCTTGAAATCTAGCACATAATCACATGGAAAAAATTACATCATAAATATAAATTTAAACTAATAGAATATATTTTGATGATATTTTATTAAATAATTTGGTATCTACAATACCCATAGTGAAACCATTTGATAAAACAGATAAACTTAACCATTCATACCAAGATCTAAGTTTCATTTGAGACCATAAAAAGATTTTCTAATTTTGAAAAAAAAAATTATAAAATAAAGGTATTTAAAACCTAGATATTTTTCAAAATATACCTCCTCAATTAAAAATTAATTTAAAAATTTAAATTTTACATCCATATTAAATAATTTAAAATTTATATAAGATGTCTATGCTAAGAGAATACTAATGAATTCTAACCCAGAAATAGGGGAAAAGTTCTATTCATAGTCTATTCCATTCTATTGGTTATATACTTTGGAAACTAACCAAGAATTATTTCTAGTTATCACACTATGATCATCTTTCTTATTTATAAATACCCATTTAGTTCTAGTGATAGTATAATCATAGGGTCCTTCAACTAAGTCTCATACCTTGTTTCTCTTAAAATGGGTTTAATTCCTCTTGCATGGAAACTACCCAACTCTCATCACTTAGATCTTCTTCTATAGTTTTAGGTTCAAGGTGAGAAAGTAAAGAATAAATTTTAAAAATATTTCTTATAGTTATTCTAGTCCTAACTCCCTCATCTAAACATCCTATAATAGTATCTAAGGGGTGGTTTTTAAGGAATATATTTTGTCTACGCAGCACACTTTTAGGTTTTTCATGTTCAACTCTATTAGGACTAGATTTTCCTTTATCAAGTTCCATATTATTATCCTTTTTTAATAAAAGAGAGTTTCAAGTCTCATGTTATATAAATAATCACTTAGGTTATCAATTTGAATTTTTTTATGATCAAAGGGATCACTTTCATTAAATTTCACATGTATATATTTTTCAATAAACCTTGACTTCTTGTTGAAAACTATAAAAGATTTAGTAGTGGTAGATTAATCTATAAATATTCATCCATGAGCCTTTGGATTGAATTTACCAAGATTATCTTTAGTTTCCAAATATACACTTTTAATCAACAAACCATAAAGTATCCAACCTTTGTTTTCTTATTATTCTATTTATCATAGGGTGTTTTATTTAAGATACTCCTTATAAGAACTCTATTGATGACATAAAATGTTGTGTTAATAGATTCATCCTAGAAATAATAAGAAATCACTAGTGGAAAAAACATTTAACACGTTGGCATTTTTCACGTCGGTTCTATATAACTAGCGTGAAAATCTGTAAAAATTGATTTATCACATCGGTTATACAATAACCGATGTAAAAAATACTGAGATTATCTTTATCATTTCGGTTATAAAATAAACGACATGAAAAATCGAATATGGGTGCTTTATCACATCGGTTATTTTATAACCGATGTGATAAAGCAAATCTCGACAATTTATCACGTCGGTTATCAAAATAACTGATGTGATAAAGCACCATTTATAATGTTAGTTATAAAATAACCGATGTGATAAATAATTTTCTATGTCGGTTATTAAATAATCGATGTTATAAACATAAAAAATAGTTTATCACATCAGTTATTAAATAACTGACGTGATAAATATTTTAAATGATTTATCATGCCCCGTATTCAGTCATCCTGTTTTCTTCGATCGGGCGACCTACGACTCATCTCTCTCATGCGTAAAACCTATAAATGATTCTTCAAAGTCATGCCCTCCAGCCTCGTTTTTCCAACATCATTAATTATCTTTATTTTCACCAGATCTATCAGGTCGACTCACAATACTCAAGTAAGCCTTACACGGCTCGGTTTCATTTTTTTCATGATGCCCTAAACTAATTTTTTGAGGTATTATTTTTCTATATTTGTTCTTTCTATCATGGAAAGTTTCATAGTGTTATTTTATACCATAATAGATTCTTTTCTGGTAAAATAAACCATGGAAGTGATATCATGCAAGTTTACGATTTTTCTGTGTTCTATCATATGTGTGTGCATGTAAAGGGGGTGTCCAAGGTGGTGGGAGATATTCAAGTGGGTGGGGGTGTCCAAGGGTTGGGGCTATCTAGGGGGTGGGCGTGTCCAAGGGGTGTCCAAGGGGTGGCGTTGGTGTACAAGGGGGTCTGGGGGCTATCCAAGGGGGTTGGGGTGTCCAAGGGGGTGGGGGTGGTGTTTAGGGGTGAGGGGGTTGTCCAAGTGGGTAGGGGTGTCCAGGGGGTGGGGGTGTCCAGGGGATGAGTGGGTTGTACATGGGGGTAAGGGGTGTCTAGGGGGTGGGGGTGTTCAGGGGGTAGGGGTTGTCCAAAGGGGTGGGGCTGTCCAGGGGGTAAGGGGGTTGTCTAGAGGAATGGGGGGTGTCCAGGGGTGGGGTCTGTCCAGAGGGTTGGGGGCTGTCCAAGGGGGTGGTGGTGTCCAAGGGGTTCCCAGGGGGAATGGGTGGTGTCCAGGGTGGTGAGCGGGCTGTCCAGGGGGGGTGGGGGTGCCCAGGGGGTGTGGAGGTGTCCAGGGGGGGTTTCCAAGGGGGTAGGGGTGGGGTGGTGTCTAGGGGGTGGGGGTGGGTGGTGTCCAAGGGTGGGGGTGGGGGTGTCTAGGGGGTGTGGGTGGTGTCTAGGGGGTGAGTGGGTTGTCCAAGGGGGTAGAGGGTGTCCAGGGGTGGGGGTGTCTTGAGGGGGTGGGGGTGTCCTGGGGTGGGGGTTGTTTAGGGGGTGGGGTGCCCAGGGGGAGGGGGTGTCCAGGGCGGTGAGTGGGTTGTCCAAGGGGGTCGAGGGTGTCCATGGGGGTGGGCGGCTGTCCAGGGGGGTGGGGGCTATCCAAGGGGTGGCTGCTGTTCAGAGGGGTGGGGGCTGTCCAGGGGGTGGGGGGTTGTCCAAGGGGGGTGGTGTCTAGGGGGTGTCCAAGGCGGTGGGGGTAGTGTCCAGGGGGGTGAGGGGGCTTTCCAAGGTGGTAGGGGTGTCCAGGGGTGGGGTGCTGTCTAGGGGGTTTAGGGGATGTCCAGGGAGGTGGGGGTGTCTAGGCGGTGACCAAGGGGGGTAGGGGTGGGGGTGGTGTCCCGGGAGGTGAGTGGGCTATCCAAGGGGGTAGGGGGTATCCAGGGGTGGGGTGTCTAGGGGGTGGGTGTCTATAGGGGTGAGGGTGCTATTTAGGGGGGGTTTTCCATGGGTAGTGGTGTCCAAGGGGTGTTGAAGTGGGTGGGGGTGGTGTCCAATGGGGTAGGGGGGTAGACATCCCCCTCACCCCCCCTATACACCATTCCCCCACCCCCTAGACACCCCCCACCCCACCCCCTGGATAGCCACCCACCCCCTAGACACCCCTTACCCCCTTGGACACCCTGGACATCCCCCCTACCCTTGTACATCCCCAACCCCCTTGGGTAGCCCCCACCACCCCCCCTGGACAACCCCCTACCCCCTTAGACAGACCCTGACCCCTCTAAACAGCCCCCCACCCCTCTGGATAGCCCCCCCCCCCCCACCCCCCCTTGACACCCCCACCCCCGTGGACACCCCCGACCCCCTTAGACAGCCCACTCACCCCCTAGACACCACCCCCCCACCCCCCATTGGTATAGGGCTATTGCAACGACCATCATGCCAATGATGTGTGAAACCATTGGGATATTCTATCCCAACGGTTTCAGGGGATATCCTAATGGTTTCAAATTTTTGGGATAGGTGTAATTTTCAGTATTGAATGCATACATATTTTAATATTTATACTTCATATTTCTTGTTTACGGAAGGGTGAATTTGGTATCCAGTTTCACCGGGATGTATTCTTTGTGTACCTAAAGAAGAAAAGATCCAAGATGAATTTAAAACTATTATATCTAACTATATTTTTTTTAAATAATTTTCATTCATATATTTTTCAAATACGCATAGATTTGTTTTATATTTCAAAATTGTTTTACTTTCAAATTATGATATTTTCATATAAATATAAAATTGTATTATCTTAACAAGATGTATAATTTTGATATTTGTTATAGGTAATAATGAGTCGAAGTTGGATTATGGCACATCAAATGTGTAATGAATAAGAGGAAGTTGTTGATGACTTTTTGGAATTTTCTAAATGAAATGTTCCAAGAAGTGACATGTTTTTCTGTCCATGCTTGAAATGTTTGAATATAAAAAAGTTAAAAAGTAGAGACATCAAAGATCATCTGATTTGTCATGGTTTTAATCTGAGTTACATCACTTGAATTTGGTATGGTGAAACTGGACACAATATCAGATCTACTGATGATGATGATTTGCAAGATGGTAACTCCAATGGAATTGAAGAAATGATTCATGATATTGCAGCAGAACAAATTGAGATAGAACTGACAGTTGTGCGTTTATATGGTGATGCTGAAAAACCATTATATCTTGGTTGTATGGATTTTAAGGTTTTGTCAGCGATGTTAAGATTGATTACCTAAAGTCAAAACATGGATGGAGTGAAAAAAAAAAATTACAGAGCTGCTTCAATTTTTGAAGGGCATTCTTCCAAAAGACAACAATCTTCCAGATTTACATTATAAGTCCAGAAAATATTATGCTCAATTGGATTGGGATACAGGAAAATACATGAATGTCTGAATGACTGTATGATATATAAGAAGGAATATGAATTTTTGTCAGAGTTTTCTAAATGTGGGACATCACGGTACAAGTTGAAAGAAAAATCACAGGCTGATGTAGTGATTATAAAGATCCCTACTAAGGTATTTTGGTATCTTCCTATAATTCATCATTTGAAACGTTTATTTTCTAATTCACATGTTGTAAAAAGGTAAATATGGCATGATTATGAGAGGATATGTGATGGAAAAATACGACATCAAGTTGATTGTTCATAATGGAAGAAAATTGATGAGTAGTATCGTACATTTGGAAATGAAATTAGAAATCTCATACTTGGGTTGTGCACAGATAGAATGAATCCATACCAAACCCTCAGTAGCACACATAGTTCAAGGCCTATTTTATTTATAATTTAAAAACTTTTTCTTAAAGTTTGTATGAAGCGCAAATATGTCATGTTGAGTATAATGATCTCTGGTCTGAAGAAACTCAGAAATAATATTGATGTTTTATTTTCACCATTGATTGATGATTTGAAACTTTTATAGGAGGACGGTATTAGGGTGTATGATTCTTATAAAATGGAATATTTTCAACTATATGCAGTTCTTATGTTCACTATAAATGACTTCCCAATGTATGGAAATTTTTCTGGATACAGTGTTAAGGGTCATAAAGCATGTCCAATTTTCAAACAACAGACTTCATATTGTCAATTGCATCGTGGGAGGAAAACAATATACATGGGTCATCGAAAGCTTTTGCCTATGGATCACTCTTATAAAAGACATAAAAAGGCATTCAATGGCTCACAAGAATTTGATATTGCTCCAAAACCTTTATCCCCTGATGTGTATTTTGAGAGGGTGAAAAACCTTGATGTGTCATTGGGAAAGACACATAAATCTGGTAATGATAGACATATTTGGAAGAAAACGTCAATATTTTTTGAGCTACCATATTGGAGATATCATGAAGTGAAACATAATATTGATGTCATGCACGTGGAGAATAATATCTATGATATTTTTATGGGAACATTGTTAGATATTAAAGGAAAGACTAAATATGGGTTGAATGCAATATTAGACTTACTATCAATGGGAATACGTTTGGAGTTAGCTCTCACTCCTAATGGAAGACAAACATTTCTTCCCCCATCTTGTCATACATTATCCAAGAGGGATAAAATTAGCTTTTTTCAGTGTCTTTATGGTATCAAAATGCCTCAAGGTTATTCTTCAAATGTAAAAAAATTCTCTTTGAAAGATTTAAAGTAGATAGGTATGAAATATCATGATTGTCACTTCATGATGAAATAACTTCTACCAGTTTCATTGTGTGGAATATTGCTCATCCATGTCAGAAAAACTATAATGAAGTTGTGTTATTTTTTTCAATTAAATTTTTAATAAGGTGATTGATGTGAATGCTTTGAACATTTTGGAAAAGGATGATATTTATATACTTTTTCAATTGGAAATGTGTTTTCCTCGATCTTTTTTTGATATAATGTTGCATTTAATGGTTCATATGGTTTGAGAAATAAAGCTTTATGGACTATTTTATCTTCATTGGATGTATCCTTTTGAAAGGTATATGAAAATATTGAAGGGTTATGTTAAGAATCTATATCGATCTAAAGCCTCCATTATTGAAAAGTATATTTATGAAGAGGTTTTGTAGTTTTTTAAGAGCTACTTGGCTACAGTGGAGCACATAGTTTTTCCTCCATCTTTCCATGAACGAGTTAATAATGATGGTAGGGGGATTTGTGGCTTGAAATTCAAATCGTTGTCAGCTAAACAGATGAAGAAGGTATAATTATACATATTGAATAACATAGTTTATGCTCAACTGTATATCCCATTGCATATTAATGAGTTGAAATAATCTCATACAAAGAAGAAAGAAATGTGGATTTTGAATGAGCACAACAAAACATTTTTTCCATGGTTTAAAAAGACCTTTCTTAGTAGATCAGATGTATCAAATACATTAAGATGGATAGTGTGTGGTACAAGTTTAAATGTGATAACATGGTCCAAGTATGACATTAATGGCTATACATTTCATACCAAAGCTCATGATAACATAAGTGCAGTTTAGAATAGTTGTGTATTGGTGTTTGCAGAAGCAATTAATTTTTCAAGTTCTAAAGACAAAAACTCAATTTCTGCATCAAGTGCATATTATGGAGTCATTGAAGATATATGGGAGGTTGATTAATTTAAAATTAAAGTTATTGTTTTTAATAGAAAATGGTTTATCGGTAACAATAGTGTCAGACAAGATGAATTTGGAATGAGAGTTGTTAATCTAAATAGATTGGAAGACACAACAGATTATTTTATAATGGCAGCACATAGAAAAGAGATTTTCTATGTAGTTTATCAATCAGATATACAGTGGTCTATTGTTTTACAAGGGAAGAAACAATATTTTGTTGAGGATAAACTTGATTAGGATGCTGATTTATGCAAGATCCCTACTTCCATGGAAATATTTACATAAAATAATGATTAGCATGTTGAAGACATGGTTTGTGCCATAAGGAACAATCATGACGAAGGAATTTGGGAAAACAATTCATTTGTACATTGCTAATTTTATAGGTTACATGTGTTTATTTCCTATTTACACTTATTATTTTCATAAAATGTTATATATTTTAATTTTTTTCTTTATTAAAACGTGTATTAAAACAAATAAGTAGAAATTTTTGTTTATTTTAGTTTTTTTTAGTTTATTTTATCATGTTTTCCATTACATAACTTATATATCTGTTGATTTTGTTGAATGAAAATTACATTACCATGTTTACCATGTTTACCATGTTTACCATGTTTACCATGTTTACCATTTTTACCATGTTTACCATAGTTTACCTTTATGTAACTTATATATTTATTGATTTTGTGGAATGAAAATTACACTACCATGTTTACCATCTTTACCATTGTTTAACATGCTTACCAAATTTACCATGTTTACTATTACGTAACTTCGTTCCATTTTCTATTTTTTGTTTACATTATTATTTTAATTTTTATATTTTTATATTTTTGAACTAATTTTTGATTTTTTTTGATTTGAAGGATAATGATAGATCAATCAGTTGATCAACCACATGATTCTGTATATGAGCATCATGATCATACCACTGGGGAGGAACATTCTATTCTCCTCTTGATATTCTCTAATCTACCTCATGTTCTCCCATAATGACAAAGAATAGTTCAAGAGTTGGTAAACGTGGTTGCACACGTTTACCAAAATTATCACTTGCCCATAGCCAGGACCATAGGATACTGGTTGAGTTTGATGATATTGATATTTCTAGAGGTCCAAATGCAAAATATTTTAAGAGTTTTTTATCAACTCAGGGTAAAAGAAAATCAAGCATTTTATATGATGATTGGAGAAGTGTGGACAAAGCAATAATATATCAGTTGTGGGAGATGATTTTGGTAAGATATTTTTCTATTGTTTGACTAATATTTAAATGTTTCTAGTATAATATGTTTCATCTCTTCTTTATCAGATGGCATTTGATATTCCTGACACTAGAGGAGTTAGGAAGAAGTGTTTATCGATGGATGCCTGGAGATAGGGGGATTTCAAATCAACCCTCACATCTAATTTTATTTTTTTTCATATGAATCATGAAAATCCATTTCATATATATCCTTTCATAGATGAAGATTCATGGAGGCAATTTTTTGAAAGTGGAAGAAAATATTAATTTTGGTATGGGCAATGTAAACTTTTATAAGATTTCTTATATAAATGATATTATTAATGTCCTGTTAATGATTTCTTTTTTTAATTTACAGAAAATAAGGACATCTCATCAAGAGATCCAATCTAAAAATTTATACCCTTATAGTTTATCTCGAGGAGGGTATACATTATTGGAAGAACAAATGATAGCAGAAAAATTACAAAAACTGAGAGCTGAGTCTTTAAGCTCTGGAGAGGTTTCCCCTCCATCCCCTCCATCTAGACATGAAAAATGGAAGAGAGATCAGATGATCAAAAAGGGACAATATCTTTTGGAAGAATCGAGAATCGTAATTGAGAGGATTGTAAGATATTTGTTTTATTTATTTAAGTTAATTATATTCTTTATATAATTTTAATCATTACAGAAATGTTCAATTAATTAATGCAGGATTCTCTTAAGAAGCAGAGCTCACATGGGGTATTTACAGATACTAGAAGGCAAGATATTTTATCTGCAGCATTGGGAAAGCCCGAACACATCGGTCGTGTACGAGGATATCCGATGGGTGTATCAGTAAGAAAATTGTTGCCACGTTCTGCAACTTCTAACATTGAGGGTGTTTATAAAAAAAATAGAATCCTTGGAGGATTTTGTTCATAATATTAATGTGAAAATGGAGGAAAATATTAGAGCATCAGTACAGTATATGTCTACAGACATTCAAATACAATTTCAAACTGTAGCTCTCACTCCTCCACCTCCCCCTGCAGACCCCATTATTTATACTCCACCTCCACCAATAGCTCCCACTCCCCCACCTCAGCCTGTGGACCCCATTTTTTATCCTAATCCTCCACCATATCTTCCTACTTATTGTGAGTTGTATGTTGATAATCCTCACCATCATATAGTTTCATATGGGCTGGTATATTGTATAGGAGATAAAGTTCATCATCAACAGTTAGAGGTAGAGCATCATAGGTTCACTGTACATGATTTTATAGATAGATTAGCTCAACTAACATTACCTACAGTTGAGGTGATGATAGTTGGACATAGTGTCGACCACTTTTTAGTTTGGCCATCCAGACTTCTACAACTCATTACCATAGAGGTGTGTATGTTATATCTTTTATTTTATTTTTTATTAAAATTTTAATATTTGAAAACTAATAAATTCTTATATTTATTTTTATAGGAATAATTCAAAGTTAAATAAATATTTTATAGACAACAACAAAGACAAATGGCTATGACATTAGATACAGATTCTAGTAGTATTGACCGATTGTCAAGATATTCAAATTTGTTGGCGGGTCATTATGTGTTTCCAATGGAAGCTCATATTTGTGGATGTTCAATAAATGTGGGGATTGTAAAAAATGATATCATGAAGCTTGTTACTGGAGATAAGTTGGGCATCAATGTGGTGCATATTTTTTTCATGTAAGTCTTAACACCTTTCCCTACGTTATATTTATTAAAAATGTATAATAATGTATTTTTTTATTATGTATCTTTATAACATGTGTGAAAATAATGATCGGATAGATGTACATGGATTCATGGACCTACAATTTATTTCCCCAGAAGAAAATGCATTGGATGAGGAACAAAGAACACTTTATATTGTTGAAATATTTGAACAGAATATAATCACATAGTATTGGATGATGCCTTTTTGTGAGGGGTATGAAACATATATCTGGAAAAAATTTCATTATCTTTTAACATAAAAAACCACTAACCTTAAATTTTCTTTTATATTAGTGATCATTGTATGTTAGGTTTTTTTTTTCACGGGATAAAACACTTTATTGGATATGATTTGTCCATGGTGATGTGCGGGAAAGTTTTCAGAATATGTTGGAAAAGTAAGTTTCAATTTATTAATAGTTGTTTATATTATAATGAATTTTAAATTTATCCCATTAGTATTATTTTCTAACAGGTAATGGGTTTACTTTCAAAAAATACAAAGAAAAAAGTGCCAAGATCAAATATGTAAAAGTAAAGGTAAATATCTCTTTATAATTTATACTTTTTGATGTATTACATAAAAATGATATTTTGAATTGACACTCATTTAAATAGAATTTTCATGAACAACAAGGCTTTGTTGAATACAAATATTATATGTTAATATTTATGTATGAAATAATTACAACTGGAACACTTGTGAAGTTTGACCTGGTAATATTTCCTTACAAACTTTTCCATAATATTTCATTTGATTTATTCATTATACATGTTAACTACTATCCTTTTAATTTGTATCTATTTGATGGCCCTCAACCCTATAATGCTCAATAGGTCAAACACTTACAAGTATAATGGTCAAATTATTTTACAAGTTTGATTGGATTTTAGTTTGTTTGTAGTGTAAAATGTAATTTTGAATATTGTAATTACAATTGTGTATTTGGTAGTTTTTTTGGTTGGATTTAGGTTTTTTTTAGTCGACATTGTATGTTTTGAATGTTATATATTTGAATGTTTAATTTTTCTCTGGTTCTTCTTATTTTGGTCTAGTTTTGATGTTTTTCTGGTTTGGATTCTGGTTTGGTTTTAGTCTACTTTTGGTCCAGTTTTTGCTTGTTTCATACTTTGGTAGAGCATAGTAATGGTTTCATGGGGGTTGGGGGTGTCTAGGGGGGATGTTCAAGGGGTAGGGGTGTCCAGGGGGTGGGGATGTCCAAGGGGGTAGGGGGGTTGTCCATGGGGGTGGGAGGGTTCGGGGGGTGGGTGTTGTCCAGGGGGTGGGGGTGTTCAGGGGGTGGGGGTGTTCAAGGGGATAGGGGTGTCCAGGGGGTGGGGGTAGTCCAGTGGGTGGGTGGGTGTCAATGGGGGTGGGGGGTTTTCTGGGGTGGGGGTGTCCAGCGGGGTGGGAGGGGTTGTCCAATGGGGTGGGTTTGTCCAGTGGGTGGGGGCTGTCCAATGGGGTGGGGTGGTGTCCAGTGGGTGGGAGGGTGTCCAGGGGGTTGGGGGTTCCAAGGGGTGGGGTGTCCAGGGGGTGGGAGGGGTTGTCCAGGGGGTGGGGTGTCCATGGGTGGGGGATGTCCAAGGGGTTCGGGTGTCTAAGGGGGTGGGGGCTGTCCAGTGGGGTGGGGTGGTGTCCAGTGGGTGGGGGCTGTTCAGGGGGTGGGCGGGTCTCCAGGGGGTGGGGAGCTATCCAACGGGGTGGGGGCTATCCAGTGGGGTGAGGTGGTGTCCAGTGGGTGGTAGGGTGTCTAGGGGGTGGGGGTTTCTAGGGTATAGGGGTGTCTAGGGGGTGGGAAGGTCTATCCAGGGGGTGGGGGATGTCTAAGGGGGGAGGGGGTGTCTAGGGGTGGAGGTTGTTCAGTGGGGTGGGGTGGTGTCCAGTGGGTGGGGGGCTATCCAGAGGGTTGGTGGGTGTTCAGGGGGTGGGGGCTGTCCAGTGGGGTGGGGTGGTGTCCAGTGGGTGGGAGGGTGTCCAGGGGGTGGGGGATGTCCAGGGTATGGGCGGGTGTCCAGGGGGTGGGGTTGTCCAATGGGGTGGGGTGGTGTCCAGTGGCTGGGAGGGTGTTCAGGGGGGTGGGGGTTGTCTAGGGGGTGGGGGTTGTCCAAAGGGGGTGGGGGTTGTCCAAGGGGGTGGGGTGTCTAGGGGGTGGGGGATTTCTAGTGGGTGGGAGGGTGTCCAGGGGGTGGGGGTGTTCAGGGGGTTGGGGGTTGTCCAATAGGGTGGGGTGGTGTCCAGTTGGTGGGATGGTGTCCAGGGGTCGGGGTGTCTAGGGGGGTCGGGGTGTCCACGGGGTGGGGGTCCAGGGGTGGGGGTTGTCCAGTGGGTGGGAGGGTGTCCAAGAGGTGGGGGGGTTCCAGGGGGTGGGGGTGTCCAGGGGGTGGGAGGGGCTGTTTAGGGGGGTGGGGTGACCAGGGGTGGTCGGGTGTCCATGGGGGTGGGGGTGTCTAGGGGTGGGGTGGGCTGTCCAAGGGGGTGAGGGTTGTCTAGGGGGTTGGGGGCTATCTAGGGGGTTTCTAGGGGTGGGAGGGTGTCCAGGGGGTGGGGGGTGTCTAAGGGGGTTGGGGGTGTCCAGGGGTTGGGGGGATTTCCAATGGTTTTGGGCTAGTTTTGGTCTATTTTATGCTTGTTTCAGGTCCTCTTTGGCAGTGCATTGTAATGGTTGCACTATATTATTAAAAAAATGGTTTTTACATCTGTTATTTTATAACCGAAGTAATAAATGAATGGGAATATTTTTTTAAATCGGTTATTTAATAATCGACGTAGTATATATGTTTTCACATTAGTTATTTTTTAACCGACATGGAAAAGTGATTCGCAGACTTTCTTATCACGTCAGTTATGAAAATAACTAACGTGATAACATTGTGTTTCACATCAGTTTTCTAATAACCAATGTGAAAAATGATTTGGAGGGGTTGTTTAATACATCGGTTATTTAATAACCAACGAAATAAACAATATATTATGATGGTTATTTAAAAACCGACATAATAAATCACGACTAAAAACCATTTTCCACGTCATTTTTTAAGAACCTATGTGAAAATGGCTTCGGATTTCTATTTTTTACATCAGTTTTAAACTAACCGACGTAAAAAACAATATTTATAACTTCCCCTACAACAACGTCAACCAAAAACAGACGTAAAAAATGAAAAATAACTGACATAAAAAACGTTTTTTGCACTAGTGAATGCTATATTCACATAAAATTATTATATAAATCTCTTGTAAGGTCATATTCTTCCCTTAAATAACAATAATCTATTAAGGCATTCTAGGGGAAGAAAATGAATTTTAATTCCATATTTTCAATAAAAGGAATTAAATTAATAGCTTTAAACTCTCCTCCATGGTCACTTTTCAAAGAAAAAATTTTATTATCTTTCTCATTTTGTACTAACTTTCAAAATTTTATGAAAAAAACACGTGATTCACTCTTAATTTTTAGGAAATAAACCCATGTAAATCTTTAAAAAACATCTTTTAAAACATAAAAATTGATTTTTCACCTAGGATTTCAATTCTAGACAGTATAAAAAGATCCATGTGGATAATTTTAAGTGTTATAGATGTAGAAACCTCTTTAATTCGTTTTAAGTGTGGATTGTATTTAATTATTATTTAGAAACCATCACATAGTACCTTTTTTCCAATTCAAGTTTAGGAAAATAAGAAATCAAATTTTTCGTAGAAAATTTTATCAAGGAATAAACATTAATATGTCTAACTATTCTATTCTAAAAACCATGATTCAATAATTTCAATATTCAAAAATATAACATTTTCTTAAAACAGTGTATAAAGATCTATAGTGTAAATATTTTTTCTTCTTGGTGCTCTAAATTTAATCATTTTATTTTTGAAAATAGAACAATAATTATAAAAAAAAATCTAGATAAAAAACACCATCACAAAGTTTAGAAATACATATCACATTATTATTTAAACCTTTAATATAGAGTAATTTTTTTATGAGGACTCTATGTGAATATCTAAGAGATCAAACTCCAACAATATTTACTTTTTCATTATCATTAAATGTGACATATCCTACATTAATTTTAGATGGTGAATATAAGTTGGAAAATATCCACTCATATGTATTAAACAACCATTATCCATAAAAATTTTAATTGTTGGTCCTATGGATTTTTTTCTATAAAAAAGTTAAAAAAGAATATTTTTTGGTACCCAAATACACTTGGGTCTAGTGATGTTAGCTATAAAATATTTAGAACCCAAATTTATCTATATTTTCCATTAGTTCTATAATTTCCAGAATTTCCATAATTAAATTTTTATTAGTTTATTGAAATAAAATATGTCTCTACTCCAAAATATTTGAGGATATCTTTGATAACAAGGATTATAATAATTACCATTTATTACATAGTGAAAATAATTAATATTATACAAGTTTTTATTTTTAGATATTCATAAAAAAAATTATATAGCCTAGGTTTTTCTCCATTAATTTATATATATTGTTTGCCTTTATTATATTTTTTTTCCAAGGATTTGGTTGAGGTAATAATACCCCTTAGTAAAGAAACTTGCATCATATTTTAGATCTTTAACATTAATTATTAATTACTTTATTTTATTATTAGGGATAGCACAACTTGAATAATATTTTTCAAATTTAGATATTAATTCTAAAAATTTTTAGACATATCACTCTTTTATATTAGAAAAATATTATAGATTTTATTTTAATACATGTTATTCTACTTCAGAGATTAATATTCATATTCGAGTTTAGAATAGTTATCATTTAATTCATCAAAATAAAAACATTAAGAAACAGATTTAGTTTCAAAATAAGAATAATAAACAAGATGTACCTCTTTTGTTTAAACAATGAAACACATATTAGATTTCTAATTAGAATGATCAGTCTCTAAATCGGAATTAGATTCACTACTAAAGTCTTCAAAATCACTCCATATATCTATCATTTATTTCTTGTCCTTTTCCTTTTAATTATATTTTCTTTTTAACTTCTTTTTAGATTTCTTATTATAATTCAACTAATAGAAATCAAGCTTGATATTCCAAAAATTATTGTATTCATAACATCTTACATTCTTTGAATTTTCATCAAACATTTTTTACTTATTGAATTATTCTTTGAATCCTCTTATCTTATTATATAAAATTTTCAATTTTAATAAAAATTGAGAGAATTTTTCCATCAGATTTGGATCATTTTGTGTCTTATTCATTGGGTAAGTATAATAGTAATTTTTCTTGTAGTTTTCTTTTATCTTTTAAAGTAGAAACATTTAGGGTGACATTTTCAATTTTTTACAATCTGGTATCTTTAAATTCAATTGTAATATCAACCTCATACAACATAATAGTACTAATTTGGTCCTTTTTTTAAATCTTTTACAGGTTTTGATTATCTTATATCAACTGATATTATACTCTATATAGAGGGTGGTATTATAAAGGCATACAATGCATGATTTGGTTCTAGTGTTAGAGAAACCAAAGTAGCAACATCATTGCCAATTTTAGTTAATATTCTACTTAACCATATGATAATTTACCCTTACACAATTCTAAATATATCAAATTTGATCATTATAGTCTTGTACCTTTTTTTCTAACATTATCAATTCCTTCATAAGTAACTAAAATGGTATTCCATATTTCATGAGCTATGTCGCACTATGACACTAAATTAAACACATAAGGCCATTATCTATAGGTAATGGAATTTATAGATTTTAATTTTAGATCAATTTTATCTATTGTTGTATCATTCCATGCATCATGTTCAACTTTAGGAATTTCATAGGGCTTGATGGATTTCATATAGACCTTTAAACTAAGAATCTTCAAGTATATAATCATTTGATATTTCTAGCACCCATAGTTTTCTCCAATAAAGTATGTTGAATGAATCAAGAATATTAATTCATTATAATAGGCCATTATATAAAATTAGGAATAAATATTTATACTTCAACTGATAGTATTTGAGAACTCAAAAGTCACTTACTCACATACCAAATATTTTCCCAGTAAAGTTGTACAAAGATTAAAGAGGGGAAGAATTTAGTTCTTGAAATTTTATCCGAATAAAAACCACCTACTTAAAGTTGGTTTGAACCTGTCACACTCTTCTCAAATAAATATATAGTGTAAAATAAAATAAGTGGGATATAAAATATTTATAGTGGTTTAAGGAAAAAATATCCACTAGTCTACTCCACCAAAAACTTATTAGTGGGCTTGGTGATTTTCACTAAACTAGTCCTTTTTATGGGTATCTCAACAATTGAGTTCAATCAATTATAATTTGTTAAAAAATTTCCAAGATATTTCAATGAGGTCACCCTTCACAAGACTAATCCAATGTCTTTTCTCACTCAGTACAAAGAGTGTGAACTTTATACGAGTGGTAGTTTTATTGTTTTTTTTTGACTCTATATTCTTGATAAAAGTTTTTCTTTTTTTTCTTTTTCAATTCAAATATTCAATAGTAAATAATATAATACTCAAAAATTAATGTTATATCCCTTTAATTTTAATTTTTCTCTAGAAAAAGAAAAATAAAGTTTTCCATTTTGGAGTAGTTACAGTCTTTCATGAAACTACATGATTTCTTGGAAATAAAAACATTAAATAACTCATATTTTAATTATTCAGATATTAATACTTTTAATGATACTAAAGTAGGAGTATACTTTCCTTGAAATACCATAACAGTAATTAACTTCTCAGTACTGTAATAAAAAAACATGAAAATACTAGACATTATAAGTATTTATTTTCAAATGTCTTTATGTTTGTTAAGAATTATAATTCATAATTCTTTGTCTCAATGTAAGTATTTTTCATAATACTTTATTCTGGTCATAATTATATTTTTTATCATATGACTCCATCTTGATTATATGTATTCCCTCTAAACTTAAGTCTTTCTTTCCAAACATAATTAGTTTTTAATAAACATGATCCTTTTCTTCTAGACATAAATATTTTTCATAATACTTTTCCTAAAAAATGTATTGTATACTTAGAAAATTTCCAAAAATTAGAGCATCATAATTATTTCATATATAACATATATATTTGAGTGTATGAATTTAAGGCATAAAAAATTTTCTTTAGCTAGAAAAAAACAGCTTATAAAAAATATTTAGAACACTGTGACAATTTATTTATACACTTTGAGAAAAATCATTTGTAATAAAGTTATAGGTGTTTTGATTATTAAAACTTAGGATAAACTGAGATATATTGGAACAACATTTTTATTTCTAACATTTTCACTCCCATTTCGGCCTATAACAACATTCTGCAACTAAATACCGCATATGAATACCACATCCATATACCGAATCTACATACCACAATCACATATCACAACCTCATACCACCATCAATTCCACCTCATACCACGACCACATAACCACACTTTGGAAAAAAGGAAGAGTAAGAGAGAGGGAGTATTTTGTATCTCCTATATCCTAGATGTTGTTTTCCCACCCAATGTTTGAAGCCTCATGTGTTTTATAGTCAGTTTATCTAACTCATATAGTAGTTCATAAGAAATAAAAATGCATAGAGTGATATATAACACAACACAATCATGTCATAAAGTACACTTCTAATAAAAACACCACATTTTCAAGTCATCCTCACCAAACAGTAATAACTATTTCCACCTCTAAATTAACTAACGCCTTAACCACAAAAATACAACATCCTTATTTTTATTTTTTTAATTCATTACAAAACCCACATTAATCCTACTAACTAAATAACTATAAAATTATTTAACCACATTAAATATTAACTCAATAAATTATATTTTCTTATAAACTATAATTAACTTCCAAATAATTAATCATTCACATTAACTCATCACTTACAATTCATTTATCACATAAAATTAGTATTCATCACATCAATGAAATAATTCAACACTCAATTTAATCATGAAATTATCAACATAAACACATCCTTGTTCCTCTTATTCATTTCATTCATTCATTTCATTATATCTCTAAATCTAAGGGAACTATAACACCATAACCACATCAACCTAACCATATAAACACATCTAACAACTATATTAAATAATCTTACATTACAATATTCACATTTAGTTAATTATGAAGCTACCACATGTTTCTCAATTTCATATCAATTTCTATAACAATATACAAAATGAATCTGGATACACCACCTCTTTATCATGCTACCACAACTTTCAGAACACATCCATGTATCTACCACTTCAAATAAACCTTACCGCATAATCAAATATATTTATATATTTACAAATAATATTCAATAAATAATATAAATTAAATAATAACAATAAATAATATAATTCAAATCTCATTAACCTGTGTTCCTCCTAAGTTCCAATTCAATTCTTATTCTTTAACTACATTAATAAATAAGATAATAGATAAATAATAAATAAGAATAGAATATTAGAACATGAATACTTGATCACATGAAGTTAAATACTCAAATATCCACCAAGGATTCTTAAAACCACTATAGAAACCCCCCAAAGTCACTTAGGGTTTTAAGAAGGAATAGGGGACTAAACTAGTGGAAGAGAACACCAAAATTTATAATTATATCTCAAGTTGACCAAACAATATAATGGGGAATTAAAAAACATCATAGTTTAGGTTGATCAATGGGTATTATAAAACCATGATAAAATTTTGAACTCTGAAAATATATCTATAAATTTTCTTTTATAAAAAAAATGTAATTAAGAAAAACTACAATGTGGTTGATTAAATCGTGACATGTGTTTTACAGGCTACTTTCAATCCTAAAGAAGAGCCTTGATTGACTAATTCGTAAACCGTGTCATTTTATAAACCAAGGAATAAACCATTATGTGGTCTTGATATCCATTTTAAATATAGGCTTCAATAAAACACACTTCCAAACCATGATCATAAAAATAATCATTTCTCATAAACCATTTTGTAATAACCCTAACTCAGATACTCAAACAATGCATGAATTAGGATTTCCACTGACCCCAAGGGTATTTACTAATCCCCAAGGACAAAAAACCAGTGTTAGGGTTGTCAATACACAATTTAGAAATGATTTACTCATTTTTTAAAATATAATAATTTATGACCAAATTTCTCTAATGGACTAGCTTGACTCATCAAAATGTTGGATGTATATAAATTAAATAAACAAACATATCACAGTAAATAGATATCAATAAAAGAGAATAAAATACATATCTATATAAATGTAGTCTAAATTATAAAATTATTCTACATTAAATATACAAAAATAGTCAGGTACAACTAGACATTCTCAACATAATTAAATAGAATAAGTGATGTGCCAACACCTCTCCCGCCAACTACGGACTTCTACTCAAACTCCATGTGGAATCAGACAATATGAACCTACACCACAACCCAGCTAACTAGTGTAGCATAAAATAACTATCTATATACCTATCATGCCTAAAATTTATCAATTAAATTTTTATGTCCACCAGATTTTCCACTTATGGCGTGAGTATAAATACTCAGCTGGGAACTATAAATGGTGTCTCAACACAATAGTTAATAAGTGAGTGTATATATGAAAATATTTTTTTATTTATATATATATAATAAAAAAACTTTACAATCAAGTATTAATAGAAAAATGGTAGAAACAAAAGTAAAAAAATCAAATATCAGTGTTAATTATAATTAATAACTCCCTATTTCGAGAGTATTTATACCTGGAATTCCTGTATCGAGACTAATACTGAGAATCTAAGACAAAATAGATACATAAACTATTATTTCCATCATAATATATCTAGAATAAGTTATTCAGGGTATAATACCCATATCATGGGAAAGAGGAAGGTGTATACTAGATTTTGGGCATCTTTCATCTAACCCCATTAGGGATGGGGGAAGGGGTATACTTGAGTCAACGCACTATGAGTCTTTCCAATTCATTGTTTTTCACATAAACTAAACCTACTTTAAATTTATATAATAGTATTACACCCCTTCCAGTAAAATCAAAATATATTAAAGAGATATCCATGATCAAGGATACATTATTTGTTATATTAATTAACATTCTTATTACTAAAAACCAAAGACATGATCAATAAAATAAAATAATAACCACAGTTAAAACCCATTTCAATCATAGTAATTATTTATAATGTTATCTATTAGTGATATTCCCTAAATACATATGATATTTTTTATGTTATCTCATATAGTATAAAATTTTTATGTCTTAGGGTATGACATATATGATGTAAAAGGCATGTTTTAAATATTTTTCATATATCATTCTTTATGATATAGAAATATCGTATCATTTCTACCTTAGACACATAATGCCATATTATATTTTGAAATTGTAATGATTTAATATGCATGAATCATATTTTATGATTATAAAATTCAGTACAATGTTAAGCATTATCATTCAAACCATCTTCCACATAAGGTTATCAATATCATAAATGTTTCATTGATGAATAAGTTATGAGGGATAATCAATGGTCTATTTGTATATCAAATTCATAAATGTACAAATAATTACTCATACATTACATAATGTATGATTAAATATATTTAAAGGATCAAGAGTGTCTTGAGTCCAATATAAATAGGTTGTAGCCATTGATATGGGTACTCATCTAATTAATTATCTCTACTAAAGCTCCCTTCCTTCTCTTTCCTTAGATTTTAAGAGATACTAGAATATCATGGTTGTGAGGAGGATCCTACTCAAGCATTGATACATTTAGTCGATCCATGGATACACCATAAAGGTATATTTTTTTCACATCTCAATTATCAACATCAAATGAATTTTTGATGATATTATTAGTGGCTCATTGAGGTATGAAACACAGTGTTTTTTATTTATAGTTCTTACAAGTTTTAGATTTTCATAGAATTGGGATCTTCGAACATGATATTTTTATTATATAATGCTATATTGAACAACTATTTTTCAATCCATGTAAATATATTAGTGATATAAAATATTCACTATGATTCTTTATTCATAAAATCATGCTTGAAAAATGAATAAATTTCATATTGTATTGGAGTCATATTTTGTATTATAAGATATGATAGGAATTTTTATTATCACTAAATATATGATATGTGATATCATAGGTTGTTATATATATCACACTATAGGATATGGGATATCATAGGAGGTGATATCTCAGAAATCCTTCAGTTTTCACATATCATACCATATGAAAAAGGGGTTCATAACTGATGATAGTGGTGATCTATGTTAGAAAAATAGAGTATTGCATCATTAAAATGATATAGGACAAATCATAACATACGACATACTATGCAATAAATGTTAAATCATACATCAAGAATTATCTATCATAAAATAAGATATATAATGATTCTAATCCCCAATTATGATATAATGTATATCCTAAAATACGATATCATAAAAATTTAAATCAAAATAATTTTTTAATTATGAATTTAATTATGTGATTTATAAAATGTAAATTATTGAAAAAAATATATATATTGGGATATCTGTTTAAATTTCTAATTTTTTGGTAAATTAATTAATTATAGAATTTTTATAATTAATTATTAAAAATTTATGAAACAATTATTAAATAAATATCCAAGATATTAAATGTTAATATTATATACCTTATAATTTATATGGAAAGAAATATAATTAGGATATAAATTACTTATATAGAAATTATAAGTGTAATTTATAAATAATTTATCAATTACACAATATGGAAAAATATAAAGGAGTATACTTAGTATTATGAATTTTTAATAATATTTAATTTTAATTTTTGAGATTAAAAGGACTTATTTGTGGAAATTATTTAAACCATATCTAAATAAGTTTTCATAATTTATATGATCAAGGTTTAGATAATATTAAATACATGTTATTTAGATTATAAAAATTGTTTACATAATAGAATTAGAATATAAAATGTTCATATTTCATTTAATATCATATTTTTAATTGGAATGTCATATAAAAGAATAATATGAAGTAGTTTGTATCATGAGAAAATATAATGTGTTTTTATTTATTTTATTATGGAATGTTTATAATAAATCACTAAATTATAGAGTTTTTATAATTACTTTATTTATGAATTTGTTAATAAATTTTTTATCTCGTGTTTAAATATATAAATTATTTATTTATTTAGTTTATATTTATTAGCTTAAAGTGTTAAAATGATTCTATAAATTATCATACATATATATATATATATGGTGCTACATTATAGGTATGATAATTGATTTATTTTTCTTCTTCTTTTACATTGGATTGTACTAGGTTGTGGTCATGAATTTATAGGTTGATTATAGTTTATATATTATATAATTTTAATAGAATTGAGGCATATCTTGAGAAAACTAACCTTCGCTAGAGGTAATTCTGGTTGGATGGCTTATTGGCCAGCTTGATTATGCCATGTTTAGAAAAGTGGGAGTTGGCTATCTATATCTCCAAGCTTACTATTATAGGGATTGTTGATTTCATATAATTCAAAGGCTTTAAATGAGATGGTTTCATTTACCTTATTCATGGGATACATTTGGATATGTATAAATATAGTTGAATTTAATTTGAGTTAGTAACATAATATATGTATTTTATAAAGGGTTCCGCATTAATATAGAATGAATATATTATTTTTATGGAAGTAATATAATTAAAAAATAAATCCTTAGAATCATGATTACATTTAAAGGTAATAACGTGATATAATATTATAAGATTGAATCCTCTTGACATAATAATAAGTGATAGATTTATTCCTAAGTAAATACTTATCAAGACTTCAATCATCCAATCGAGTAGTTTCATGATAATTATAGGTTATCCTATATTATATTGTGTAAGGAAAGAATGTAATGAGGTGACCCTGAGATTTAGGTGACTCATTTTTTGGAGCTTAATATGGGTGACACTTAGTTAGGAAACCCTATTAGATATAATACTGAAGGAATAATATTGAGTTTTTCCATATGAGGAACTGGGAAAAGAGTTTTCCACTCAACTATCTAAGATTAAAATATGATATGATTGAAATTATAGACTAAATAAATACCTAAGTTGTGATATAGACACTAAATTGGACTCAATTCTTAGTAAAATTTTGATCTTAGGCCACTAATAGATATGATGGATTTATATGGGGTAATTATTTTGGTGGGAGAACATTTAATAAAATTCCTTATTAAATAAAAATAAAATATAATACTCATTTGATAAAAGTTTTTTTTGTAGATAAATTGTATCATAATCATTGAATATAACTTTAAGATAATTATTTGGTAAATAAGATGATTAATTTAAGAACCTTCTAAGATATGTAACTTAAAATTTATTCTTAAGAATGTATAAAATATATGTGTTATGTTTAGTAACTACCTGAATAAACTAATGTTGGTTTTTGTTTAATAATTTAATATGTATTATTACAATAAGAAAATATGAATTCACATAAAATTTTAAAAGAATTATATGTAATATGACTAAAGGAACTTTATTTGACACTCATTTACTCAATATGATTGAGTAAGCTTATCACTTGGTGAGATTAAATATATCCTTTAAGAATTTTTTAGTATTTTTAATTCATTATAAAATAATTATTTAAAGTGTTATTACAATGTGAAAGACTTCCAGAAATTCTTACCCAATTTTCTCAGTGTTCAGAATATATGAACAGGGCATGTGGTGTTCATATTCTGGTGAAATGTTGATAGTATTAAAGGTTAGAGGTTTAGATGGATAAAAAATATTAGATTATCTAATCACCCTTGGTCATTGAAGCCTTAAAGAGGTTCCAAAAAGGATAGGAGATATTTCTATATGAATAAAAATTTTCTGAAATACTTGAAGGGATTTTAGAAACACTACAGAGAGTCCAAGTTAGGTATTGATTTTATAGAAATAAGTTCTTTGATTTTAAAGGGTATATGATTCCAAATATATATTTTACAAATATTTTGAACATATATGAGTTCAAAATAAAGAAAATAATTGATCAAGATTTTAGTTTTTATTAAATTTATGAATTAAATGGTTTCAAGATCACAATAAAGAAAAGGGTTTTTTAATCTTGATGAAGTAAAGGGTTGATAAATCATTGAGATAAATAAAAAACAAAATATATATCTCATATAGATCTATATAAAGGATGTGTATTACCATCTAATTTATATTATATTATAAAATAAGTTGTTTATAAACTATGGGTTAGTATAAACAATATGAGACAATTTATTTAATGCACATTGTTTATGATTCATCATATTTTATACCATGTTTGAAATAAAGGTAAGAATAAAAGGTGTTTTATCTTTGATAAAAGAATTTATCTGTGAAATTTTTTAAATTATGAGGGATATGATTCCACCACGCTTTAAATGTATATTTTTTAAAATAAAATATTTTTTTTAGAATAAATCTCCAAACACATAGAAAACCATATATGATTTGGATACAATAGTTTATTTTTCAATATTCCCAGTAAAGGTAGAAAGTTTTGTTTCCTAGAATAAAGGATTTTATGCTTCTTAGCAGGATATTTTAAAAATAATATAGTGTCTAAGAGGATAGTGAGAGTATATTTTGACTTAAATGTGTTAAAATTACAATAAAAAAATATTTAACTAGTGATACTCAAATTTATATCAAATAAATATTCTAAAATCTTATTAAGATATGTTAGTAAATATAAATACAATGAGTTACATTTAGTTACTATAAAGAAGTTAATTTTACGTTATATCCCAAAATATTTGATGATGTGCTAGTAAATAAAAATATATAGTTACGCATTATTACCAAAATGACATCAAAAAAATAAAATTGATGGAAATGGTTCTAAGAAAGATAATCATGATAAACTTAGAAAATTTTCTATGTAGGCAACAGAAGTTGTTAACATCATAACATTGGATGTTGTAAAGTAAATAAGTTTTAATACTATGTTTAAAGATTTGAACATTAGGAATATGATTAATAAGTATTTCCATTATTTAAATTGGATTACTTTATCAATGTTACTCACTAAAGGAATTTAGTGGGAGGATTTTATTTTATGGTCACATAGAGATATTGCAGTAGTTACATAGAGATATAATGAGTTTAATCAAACCCTAAAAGTATAGTAAACATAAGGTCTCTCTGGTGTCCAATGATATAGTATATGATTATATGAGTGATTATATATGGTTATTTAATATTATTAAAGGATTTTAAGCATATTAAATTTATCATGTTATGAAAAAATCAAAAACCAATTTTTCATTATTTTATATTGGTTACATATATTACATGACATGAAATGATAATTACCCTATCAAAGTATGAAATTGAGTTTTCACTAACTGATGTTCATTATAGCTTATTATAGGTTGTGAATAAATGTTAATGTTGTCATGGGTAGGATTTCATATAGATATATTAAGTAGACTCATAAGGCACAAAAGAGTTTTGTGTGTTAGATGACCAACAAAGTATACTACATGGAATGTTATAAAAATTTTCTATGGTATACTAGGGATGCATGTTTTATATTGTAATTTTGACATACCAAAAATTTGTAAATATACCTATCATGTGAATATTCATGATCTTATACATTTATTATGCAATAATTTAGGCTTAGCCGGATAGAGGGCAGGTCAGGATGTTGTTGATCATGTGATCAATTGAGGCTTAAAGAATATAAAATTTTTCCTCTCATATAAAGAGTGTGACACCTTGGACTTTTATTGATATAAACTAAGGTATTTTATGGTTTTAACTAGATTAGACATGTGATTTTATCATCATTTTGATTAGGGTTATGTTATGTTCTTCTTTATAAGGGTGAATTATATGTGATGTATTCATTGACCCATTTAGTTTATTCTCAGAGAGTAAAGTATGTATGAGTAGTTATATAGGATTGACATACTATGTGTCTCATTGTTACTTTATGTATTCTAAAAAATTATTATATGAAAATTCATGATTTCATATGATGGATATAGTGAACATAGGTATAAAGATACATGTGTTTGATGAAGATAAATCAAGATCCCTCTATAGCATGAATTTAATTGATGTTTTACTAAAGAATACTCATTTATTACATCTACGAATTAATGCATTCATATTTTATGTTCATGATACAAATTCCTATGGGGTCACACTTTAAAGTTGAATAAATGGGTATTATGTTTTATGAAACTCAAAAAGATACTCTAAAAGTGTCTAATGTATATCAAAAAGAAGTTTTGGATAGATATTTAAAAAGGTATTTCATATGATTTGATATATAGTGAAGTGTATGATAGAATTCCAAAATTATTTTTGAAGATATTAAAAAGATTTTTGGATATGATTTCATAAATTATTGTATATGATACAATATAAGGTGAAATGTCATAAAGTTTATGAGGATTTGGTGTAAATGGAATATTTTTAAAGATATTCCCTAAATTTATATGATATGTTTACGTTATATCATATGGTATGATTTTAATATGTCATTGGGTATGACATAAATATTTCATAAGTCTTGTTTTATGCAATTTTGGGATATCATTCCTTAAGATATAGTGATATCATATCACTGCTACCTTGTCCATATCATTCCATATGATATGTTGATATTATAATTAATTGATATGCATAAATCATATTTGATGGTTGTAAAAGATAGTATAAAGTTAAAAATTAACATTTGAACTATCTTCCATTTAAGTTTAACATTATCATAAACATTTCATTAATGAATGAAATTCATGGGACAATCAAAGGTCCATTTATATATCGAATACATAAATAATCAAAGAAATACTCATATGTTACATGACATGTGAGTAAATTCATGTAATGGATTGGGAGTTTCATGAATCCTATATAAATAGGTCATATCCATAGATATGGGTATTCATATAATTAACTCTCTATATTGAGGCTCTCTTCCTTATCATTCCTTATATTTTGAGAGATACTAATATATTGTGGTTGTGAGGAGGATTACACCCAAGTATTGAAAAATATTATCAATATATAGATACACCCAGGAGGAGGAAATATATTAGCTTTATCTCAATTACCTTCATCAAAAAAAATGAATATAGTGTAAGAGTATCATTTGTGTAAGGTGCACTATGTTCTTCATTAACATTTCTTGTGTGGTTTCAATTTTCATAGCATTATGATCATGGTATTTTAGGTTTCTATTATCTTCCATTATGTTGAATAAGTGTTGTTTTATCCTTATAAATTGATAATTATAAACAAAAATTAAAATTAATTAGTATATACTAACAAAATATAACATAGAGGAACTAAAATATAGAAATAATTAACAGATGAACATCAAATCAATCGTAGTATAATCAATGGAATAATAACTACTTGATGGAATCTTAATAAAAATTCAGATAAATCCTAAAGAAATATAGTAATAATAACTCAAGGATAACTAATTTTTATCCAAACAAGTCACTAGGTATAAAATAGGATACATATAGCCTATACTAGTAGTAATTTTATTTTTTAAATATATTTTTTAAATTTAAAACTTACTTTAAAAGAATATATTCAAAGAAAAAAGAGTTGATTGTAAATAAAAGATTTCCAATTCACTCCTTTTCCAAATAAAATAGGTTCATTTGTTTTATATCAAAATAAAAGTATTGATAAAACATGGAAATGAATAAGTTTTTAAAAGGGTTTGGTCTTAAAATTTTATAATTCAAAATATTTTTATAAAACCATAATTTAAGAAACTAGATGTGTTTGTAAATCATATCATCCCATTCCACTAAAATCAAATAATTCATTATATTATCACCTATGAAGCCTATTAACCAAGGTTAAATTTTCATTTTTTGACTTATAACTCATGCAGGAAAATATGGAGTGAAATGATCTCTTTGCTTTAACATGCCTACAGGAACACTATTCAATATTTAGTGAAAAAGGTCATATAATATTCATAAAACAATTTATAAGGACATAGTTTTAAAATAAAATCAAGATATATAACCTATGAATGGGCCAAATGACTTCTCTTTTATAATGAACCATTATTTTCATACATAGATATTACATCTAAATAGATAAATATTCATTACATTATATAACAAAACCACGCCAGAACCGTATGGGTTTAGTATCTTTGGAAACTTGGAAACATAAAAAACTAGTTCATAAAACATCTACATCATCTCCTGCTTATTCCTTCATAACTATAACCCTTTTTGACATATCATACTTAAAACCTTTCTTCGTATCCTGAGAAAAGAAACATAAGAAAGGTTGAGCTCAGATGATCAGTAAGGATATACATTGGATTTATTAATCCATGATCATATTAAAGAATAAGACAATAATAAGGTTATGTGTTTATGATCATAAAAAAATAGGTTCATACCCAACCTATCATATATTATAAACATTGTCATTTCAGAAAACATGGATAGTAAGAGTGATAAATCATAATAAATCAATACTAATCTATAAGATCATGTCTTAAAAGTGTTTCACTATCATAAATATAGAAAACTATATCATATTTCAAGGTTAACTACCAATACCATAAACAATTGGATCAGGAAACACATATTTCCCATAGTGGATCAGGATACACCTTTTTCCCATAGTGGATCGAGACAGACCTATTTCTCATAGTGGATCAAGCCCATCGACTTGTTTCTCATTGTTATATCATGAGATATAAAGCTTTAACCAATGCATTGGAGGGAGATATAGGTCTCACCCATCATTGGTTATAACATAACCACCATCCTTGGTTATAATGTAACAACTATCCTTGGTTAAAATGTAATCACCTTCACATAATGAAAACCATACATATGTGTTCTAGAAGAAAATAAATCATATCAAAACCATTGAAAAGAAAATGTATTTCATAAATGTTTTATTATATCATAACCTGTGGAAAAGAAATAGGTTTCATAAATATCATTACATCATAAAAATAAACCAACCATAAAAATAATAAGTACAGTATCATTGAATAATATCCCTAGTAAATAATATGTAACATAAAATAATGTTATCTTGAATGGAAAATAATTTTAAATTTTCACTTGAAATGATTCTTGGAAAATAAAAATTCCATTTTCAAATCATTTATTTTTAATGAGCCATGAAATTATAAAGGAGAACATTTTCTTTGAAAATAACCTTGTAATCTTGTAAAGGATGTAACGACCCAAAGTTTCATTAATGGAAAATCCCTCTTTATCCAGTTAAGTGTCTCTTTATAAAAAAAATTTTATAAGATGTCAACTTCTTTGGTTTTATGATAAGAGTTGTGACTGTTGCTTTTATAGTCGTTGAACAGTGATCACATGATTAGTATAAATATAAGGCTTTAACGAACCCAATTTTACTCAGACAAAGGAAGTGATGGCCTCATCCAGTAGAATTACCCCATATGAAGCCCATTTTTCGGAGCTTGGAAAATTTGTGGCATCCTGGGGCTTCGCCCTTGACCAAGCCCAAGATGAGCTTCATTATGTCAAGCTCGAACGTGACCGTCTACGGGAAAAGTGGAAGTTGATAGAGATTACCACTCGAGCGATGTTATCCAAGCCACCCCAAGAGTCTATCACCATCGCACACCTTACCCTTAGGTCTTATACAACTGTTTTAAGGGGTTATGTAACAAATAAGTAGTACTATGTTCATGTACATTATTTTTGTATATAATAATGAATATAATTTCTAGTCATTTTTGATATATTGTAAATAGTTTTTCAAGTACAAATGGTGTTTTTAGTTATTATTTAATTAAGAAATCTATTTTATTAAATTAAGGGATTTTTGAATTAAATAATATTTTAATAAATTATTATTATTATTATTAAATTAATTTTTATTAAATATAAATGATCTTATAATTTTATGAATGCAATTAAAAATTTTATTAAGGTTTGAAATCCATTTCTGTCAAAACCCGTGAATTTTCGATAAATGTCAGTTTTTATTTTAAAAGTGAAAATTCACATATTTAGAAAAAAAAATTAGATAAAATAAATGTCATTTCTGGAATCAGGATGTTGAAATTATCCAACGGTGAATTTTTCATAATTTTCTGAGACATACGGATTTTTGGGTAAAAATTAAATACCGTTTAAATATATAATGTGTTTTACGACATCATAATGACCCAATAGTAAATTAATAAAATACTATAATCCTTATTTTCGGCCAATATATGTTTTACCATTAAAATAAAGTTATTTTGGGTTTGTTTGAATTATTTTTCAAAGCATTAATGGACCCCTCAAGACTTATTCAACACTTTTCTTTTTTAAATTAATTTACATGGGAGTGTGACTCACCTCCACATAAGCAACCTTATTATTTTAAGAAGTTCGGACTTTGGCCTTATAAAATAATGTTTTACTCTTCCCTTTTCCAAAAACCATGGGCAAAAACCATGGGATGGTTTGTGGTTTGGATTAATTTAATATAAGGGGTCCCAAACCTAAATAATAAATAATTCTCTCACCTTTCCTATATAAACCCACCCAAAATCCCACTTACTCTTCATTAAAAGCCCATTAAGTTCTTCCAACCTCTGTCCTACTCTCTATATAATCCTCTCAAGGTGCCCTAAGCTCCCAAGAAGCCTCTCACAAGCCTCTCTCTAGCCTTTGGAAGCACACTTCCAAGTAAGGGTTTTTTCTTCCTTTCTCATTTTTGTCAATTTTCTTTAAGTTGTATTGCCCTTTTAATTTCAATTATGAATATTTTGGTATGGTTTCTCACCCCCCCCCCCATACTGCCCTCTTATTGTTTGAATGATGTGAGACCCCTTTCTCTCTCATTAAATTCCTCCCATGTACACCCGTTACTATGTCGAAATTCCGAAAGGAACTTCTCTCTCTTCTTTTACATTCAAGAAATACTTTTGTATCACGAATCTAAATTCCATTTCAATTGTTGGGACATGTATCTATTTTACCTCCTTACTGTCCATTACATGTAAATATGATTAGGAACCCCTTTCTCTCTCATCAACCATTTTTATGAATTCTTATGTCACGTCGTTACGCTGCCAAAATCGCACTGATTTTCTAAGCCAATGTCGTTGTGTAGTGAATACTATGCCCATTTCTCCATCAAGGGTATTCACCTTTATGCACATTTACTTATTGATTGTATAGTTTCATGTATGAATTCCACATTCCTTTATCATGGAATAAATGATTATGTTTTATGAATCTATGTTTTATGACTCATGTGGCACACTTATGCATGAAATGAAATGTTTAAGAAGGGTGCGCCCTTATAGTGCCCCAATGCATTGGGTAAAGTATAGTATCATGATACGTCATGTGAAATGAGTGTTGACTCATGCTAATTCAAGTGCAATGAGGGTTTACTCGTGATTCATGTGCAATGAGGGTTTACTCATGCTTTATGTGCAATGAGCCTTGGCTCATGCTAATTCCATGTTAAGTGTTGTTGCCACATTTCCATGTTATGATTATCATGATTTATCATGCCTTTATGTTCATGTTTCTTTTATGCTCTATTTATATTCCTATTGTCTAACATGTATTGTACTCTTCATGTTATTCCATGTGTACTCCCTTACTGGGCTTTATATCTCACCCTTTTCTTATGCATGTCCTCAGGTTATCCCATGAAATGCTAAGTACGAGGGAATGTAGTGGTCATGTAAAGGAAGTTTTCAATAAAGATGTTGTTTTCCATGTTCTAAGTTTTTATGTAATGATACTAATCCCCAAATACACTAAACCTATCAATATTCTTTGTTTTATCAAGTGAAGTTTTATGTAATAAATCATGTTTAAGTTGTAATAAAAAACAGGGTTGTCATTGTTGGTATCAGAGGATAGGTTTAGTTATTTTTGGGATTAGGAAACCCTAGTAAAGCCTTAGATACAAGACTAAGTATAATAAAAACATCCCTAAAGTTTTGGTAAGTACTAAGTAAGTGGTTTATCAAACAAATACATCATTTTCTGGATACGAGCAGGTAGAGGCGGCTCTGGCACAGATGTATCCTAGGGGTAAAACCCGAAAACACCGCTTTGAGCTAGACTCGAACGGGAACTGGTTAATGACAATGGGCATTGTTGCACTCTTGGTTACGACACTCCTGGGTGATATGTTTTGATAAATTCAAAAACTTAGTATGAACCCTTATTAGGGCAATTAAAAAAATGCCCCTACGAATATATGTTAGAAAGTAGATCATGAAAATCCAAGATTGAAGCCTATAGACTCATGAGTTAAGGAAATAAAATTTTATTTTTGAGTCATCAACTTTTGTCTTTGGATTACCATTTATGTGTTACCCCTAACTTTCCTTTTATTCCAGCCAATGGCCGGTAATATGAGGACTTGGGCTAACAACCGTTGTGAAGATCAGTGTGATGATTGTACTAATGAGATGCCAAATCCAATGGAAGTTGGAATCGCGAACTTTGTCACACTTCTATCTTAGCTAACTCAAGTTTTGAATATAAACACGGGTCAAGAGGAACGTTCAACCCTTCCTAAGAAATAACAAGTCGCTATCGAGAGCTTCATGAGACAAAGTCCTCCTACTTTTAGTGGATCATCTGATCCCACGATCGCTGAACAATGGATAAACTTCATTGAAAAGATCTTCTCCATCCTTCAATGTTCTGAACAAGAGAAGATTCTTCTGGCTGCTTATCGTATGGAAGGTTAAGCTGGTCAATGGTGGACGTTGATCAAAAATATGAATCCTGAGGAGGAGATCGAGGCTTTGGAATGGAAGGAATTCCAGAAGATGTTTTTCGATAAATATTTTCCGCGCACCCTCCAGCTTAAGATGGAAAGGGACTTTTTTTCCCTTAAGAAAAAAGATGAAGAATATTTTGGAGCGTACGAGGCAAACTTCACAAGGCTTGCACGATACGCTTCCGGCTTTGTTGTTACCCCCAAATGCAAGGTTGACTGCTTCTTTGGTGGGATGAATCCTTTCTTGCGGAAAGCATTTGAGATCCATGACTTCGAAAGCTATGAGGAAATTTTCCGATGTGCCCTCAAGGTTGAAATAGAGATTGGGGAATCACAGAGGTATTATAGGGACAAGAAGCGTAAGGTGGACTTCAATGCTGGTGGTCTGATGGATAAATCCAACGGCGCTAAGAAGTTCCATCACCCCACTTTCCAAAAGTGCAGAAAGAAGCACCCTTTAAATTGCCTTAAGGGGATGAGAAAATGATTCAGGTGTGGAAGAGAAGGGCACCTAGCTGTTAACTGTCGGCAAGAGGGACCCACGGCTGCGACAGAGGAGAGGAACACTCCGTTCGAACCTCAACGCGTTGTTCAATGCTATAAATGAAAAGAACCGGGTCATTTTGCAAATCAGTGCCCTAATCCAAGGGTTTTTGGAGGCAACCAACAACCTCCAAGACAGCAAGGAAGAGCTTTTGCCATCACTTCTGCCGAAGTGAACCCCGAAAATGAAGTGGTGACAGGTACATTAGTTATTCATTCAAGAATAGTGAACGTACTTTTTGATTCAGGTTCTACGCATTCTTTTATATCTCAAAAGTTTAGTAGAACAATCTCATCACCACCACAAATCATGGAAGTAAAGATTTCGGTGAGTACGGAAAATGTGGAAATCATTGCATCCCATAAATATAAGTCCTCCCATGTTATAATCTGTGGATTAAATTTCCCGGTGAACCTTGTCATACTCCCTCTGGTGGAATTTGATGTAATTTTTGTCATGGATTGGCTTTCCTTATTTAGAGCCAACATAAATTGTCGGGAAAGGGAAATCACACTCCATATGGAGAATCGGCCCCCGATTATTTACAAGTGTCAGGAGGAAGATGAATCTCTTTTAGCTCCATCATATCAAGCATGGATATTACTACCCTATGAGCACACGTATCTGGCTCAGATGATTGAGTCCAAAGAAGAAACCATCCTTGAATAAATTCCTATTGTGAGGGAATTTGCGGAAGTGTTTCTCGAGGAACTGTCTAGTATTCCTCCTAGAAGAGATGTTGAGTTCTCAATTGAACTTATACCTGTCGAATTACTAATATCCAGGACTCCATATAGAATAGATGTTGTTGAGCTTGAAGAGCTGAAGAAACAACTACAAGAGAATCTGGATAAAGGGTTTATACGCCCAAGTGCTTCACCATGGGGTGCACCAGTCCTCTTCGTCAAGAAGAAGGATGGGTCAATGCGGCTTTGCATCGATTATCGTGAACTTAACAAAATCACGATAAAGAACAAGTATCCTCTCCCAAGAATCGATGACTTGTTTGATCAGCTGCGGGGAGCACAATACTTCTCCAAGGTGGAATTACGGTTGGGATATTATCAAGTAAGGGTGAAGAAGGAAGATGTCCCCAAGACTGCTTTTCATACAAGATACGGGCACTATGAATTCATAGTAATGCCTTTCGGACTCACCAATTCTCCATAAATATTCATGGACTTGATGAATAGAGTCTTTAGATATTACCTTGAAAAATTATTGGTAGTCTTTATAGATGATATTCTAATATACTCCAAAACCAAGGAGGACCATGAGGAGCATTTAAGAACTGTACTAGAGACTTTGTGCAAGGAGAAGCTCTATGAAAAGTACAGCAAGTATGAGTTTTGGTTAAAGGAGGTCTCATTCTTGGGCCATATCATCACAAGCAATGGGATATCTGTGGATCCCTCCAAAACAAATGCAATTGAGGGATAGCCGAGGCCAACATCAGTAACCGATATTCGTAGCTTCTTGGGGTTATCTGGGTATTATCGACGATTTGTGAGAAATTTCTGATGATTGTCCAACCCTCTTACCAAGATAACTCGAAAGGGAGTAAAGTTTTCTTGGAGTGATGAATGCGAAAAAAGTTTCAAAGAGTTGAAAAGGAGTCTTATCACTGCACTCGTGCTCACTTTACCCACAAGTGGGGATCTTTTTGTGGTATCCAGTGATGCTTCGAAGAAGGGATTAGGATGTGTGCTAATGCAGAATGATAAAGTGATATCCTATGCCTCAAGGCAGTTGAAAATCCATGAGAGAAACTATCCAACGCATGATCTGGAGTTGGCAGCTGTGATCTTTTCCTTGAAAATCTGGCGGCATTATCTCTATAGAGAGAAATGTGAGATATATACTGATCACAAGAGTCTTAAATATTTATTCACACAAAAAGAGCTTAATATGCGCCAGAGAAGATGGATAGATCTCATCAAGGATTATGATTGTTCAATACATTACCACCCTAGGAAAGTGAACAAGGTGGCGGATGCCCTAAGTAGAAAGGATCCAGAGATTATAACAATGATGAGAATTGAGAAGGATCCAATATTCTTAGACTTGATGAAGATGGACGTGGGAATCATAAAGAAGGGAACATCATCAATCCTTTCAGAAATGATTGCTCAACCATCTCTTTTGGAAAATTTAAAGGATTCTCAAAAGGATGATGTGGGAATTCAAGAAAAGTGGAAGCTATCAAAAAGGGAAAATCCTCGAAGTTTAATGTTAATGAAGAAGGAATTGTGCGGTTTGGGAAAAGACTATGCGTTCCATCATGTCTGGAGCTGAAGAAGGAACTTTTGGATGATGCACATAGTTCAAATTTCTCTATTCACCCAGGGAGCACAAAAATGTATCGAGATCTCCGAGAAAAATTTTGGTGGGATAATATGAAGAAGGAGATCGCTGAATATACATCAAAGTGTCTGGTGTGTCAGTAAGTGAAGGAAGAGAGGCAGAAGTCTAAGGGGATGATGCAACCATTGCCCATACCAGAATGGAAATGGGAAAACATAACCATGGACTTTTTCACCGGACTTCCAAGGACATCCAAAGGAAACAATGAAATCTGGGTTGTTGTGGATCGTTTTACAAAGACTACACACTTCATTGCTATTCGGGAGGATTTCTCATTGGATCAACTGGCACGGATATATATCAGGGAAGTGGTAAGGGTTCATGGAGTACCACTATCTATTATGTCTGACCGAGATCCAAGATTCACCTCTAAGTTTTGGGAGAGTCTTCAACATGCTCTGAATACTGAACTGAACTTCAGTACGGCCTATCATCCTCAAACTGATGGCCAATACGAGTGGACTATCCAAACACTTGAGGATATGTTGAGAGTGTGCTCAATGGACTTTAAAGGAGGATGGGATCAACATCTTCTTCTGGTTGAGTTCTCTTATAACAACAGTTTCCACTCGAGCATCCAAATGGCACCATATAAAGCCCTGTATGGGAAAAGGTGTCGAACACCGGCATGTTGGGATGAGATCGGTGAACGTAAGCTACTTGGACCAAAAATGGTCAAGGAAATGGTAGAGAAGGTAATAACCATTCAGCAGCATATCAAGGCATCCCAGAGTCGACAGAAGAGTTATGCAGATAATCATCGATGAGATCTTGAGTTTAAAGTTGGAGACATGGTGTTTTTACGCATATCTCCGTGGAAGAAGGTCATGAGGTTTGGAAAGAAAGGGAAGTTAAGTCCAAGGTACATCGGCCCCTTCGAGATTCTTGATCGTGTTGGGGTTGTGGCCTATCGACTAGAACTTCCACCTACTATGGCCAAGGTGCATGAAGTCTTTCATGTATCCCTCTTAAGGAAGTACATACCGGACCCTTCACATGTACTCTCTTCTGAGGTGGTACAATTGGAAGATGATCTTTCTTATGAGAAGCAACCAGTGAAGATCTTAGATCGTAGAGAAAAAGTTCTACGAAATAAGACAATGCCCCTCGTCAAGGTGTTGTGGAGAAACCACAAGTTTGAAGAAGCGACTTGTGAGTCGGAGGATATGATGAAGCTGAGTTACCCATATTTTTTTAGTGTGGGAAAAGGAAAAATTTCGATGGCGAAATTTCTTAAGGGGGGAATATTGTAACGACCCAAAGTTTCATTAATGGAAAATCCCTCTTGATCCAGTTAAATGTCTCTTTATAAAAAAATGTTTTTATAAGATGTCAACTTCTGTGGTTTTATGATAAGAGTTGTGACCGTTACATTTATAGTCGTTGAACAGTGATCACATGATTAGTATAAATATAAGGCTTTAACGAACCCAATTTTACTCAGACAAAGGAAGCGATGGCCTCATCCAGTAGAATTACCCCATATGAAGCTCATTTGTCGGAGCTCGGAAAAGAGGTGGCATCCTTGGGCTTCACCCTTGACCAATCCCAAGCTGAGCTTCATTATGTCAAGCTTGAACGTGACCATCTACGGGAAAAGTGGAAGTTGATAGAGATTACCACTCGAGCGATGTTATTCGAGCCACCCCAAAAGTCTGTCACCATCGCACACCTTACCCTTAGGTCTTATGCGGCTGTTTTAAGGGGTTATGTAACAAATAAGTAGTACTATGTTCATGTACATTATTTTTGTATATAATAATGAATATAATTTCTAGTCATTTTTGATACATTGTAAATAGTTTTTAAAGTACAAATAGTGTTTTTAGTTATTATTTAATTAAGAAATCTATTTTATTAAAGTAAGGGATTTTTTAATTAAATAATATTTTAGTAAAATAATATTATTATTATTAAATTAATTTTTATTAAATATAAATTATCTTATAATTTTATGAATGCAATTAAAAATTTTATTAAGGTTTGAAATCCATTTCTGTCAAAACCCGTGAATTTTTTATAAATGTCAGTTTTTATTTTAAAAGTGAAAATTCACATATTTAAAAAAAAAATTAGATAAAATAAATGTCATTTCTGGAATCAGGACGTCGAAATTATCCAACAGTGAATTTTTCATAATTTTCTGAGATGGATGAATTTTTGGGTAGAAATTAAATACCGTTTAAATATATAATGTGTTTTATGACATCATAATGACCCAATAGTGATGTAATAAAATACTATAATCCTTATGTTTGGCCAATATATGTTTTACCATTAAAATAAAGTGATTTTGGGTTTGTTTGACTTATTTTTCAAAGCATTAATGGACCCCTCAAGACTTATTCAACACTTTGCCTTTTTAAATTAATTTACATGGGAGTGTGACTCACCTCCACATAAGCAACCTTATTATTTTAAGAATTTCGGACTTTGGCCTTATAAAATAATTTTTTCCTCTTCACTTTTCCAAAAACCATGGGCAAAAAACATGGGATGGTTTTTGGTTTGGATTAATTTAATATAAGGGGTCCCAAACCTAAATAATGAAGAATTCCCTCACCTTTCCTATATAAACCCACCCAAGATCCCACTTCCTCCTCACTCAAAGCCCTTTAAGTTCGTCCAACCTCTGACCTACTCTCTCTATAATCCTCCCAAGGTGCCCCAAGCTCCCAAGAATCCTCTCACAAGCCTCTCTCTAGCCTTTGGAAGCACACTTCCAAGTAAGGGTTTTTTCTTCCTTTCTCATTTTTGTCAATTTTCTTTAAGTTGTATTGCCCTTTTAATTTCAATTATGAATATTGGGGTATGGTTTCTCACCTCCCCCATACTACCCTCTTATTTTTTGAATGATGGGAGACCCCTTTATCTTTCATTAAATGCCTCCCATGTACACCCGTTACTATGCCGAAATTCCGAAAGGAACTTCTCTCTCTTCTTTTACATTCAAGCAATAATTTTGTATCATGAATATAAATTCCATTTCAATTGTTGGTACATGTATCTATATGACCTCCTAACTGTCCATTACATGTAAATATGATGAGGAACCCCTTTCTCTCTCATCAACCATTTTTATGAATTCTTATGTCACGCCGTTACGCTGCTGAAATTGCACCGATTTTCTAAGCCAATGTCGTTGTCTAGTGAATACCATGCTCATTTCTCCATCAAGGGTATTCACCTTTATGAACATTTACTTATTGATTGTATAGTTTCATGTATGAATTCCACATTCCTTTATCATGGAATAAATGATTAATTTTTATGAATCCATGTTTTATGACCCATGTGGCACACTTATGCATGAAATGAAATGTTTAAGAAGGGTGTGCCCTTATAGCGCTCCAATGCATTGGGTAAAGTATAGTATCATGATACGTCATGTGAAATGAGTGTTGAATCATGATAATTCAAGTGCAATGAGGTTTTACTCGTGCTTCATGTTCAATGAAGGTTTACTCATGATTTATGTGCAATGAGCCTTGGCTCATGCTAATTCCATGTTAAGTGTTGTTGCCACAATTCCATGTTATGATTATCATGCTTTATCATGCCTCTATGTTCATGTTTCTTTTATGCTCTATTGATATTCCTATTGTCTGACATGTATTTTACTCCTCATGTTATTCCATGTGTACTCCCTTACTGGGCTTTATAGCTCACCCTTTTCTTATGCATGTCCTCAGGTTATCCCATGTAATGCTAAGTATGAGGGAATGTAGTGGTCATGTAAAGGAAGTTTTCAATAAAGATATTGTTTTCCATGTTTTAAGTTTTTATGTAATGATCCTAAGCCCCAAAGACATTAAACCTCTCGATCTTCTTTGTTGTATCAAGTGAAGTTTTATGTAATAAATCATGTTTAAGTTGTAATAAAAAGCAGGGTTATCATAAAGGAAACCTCAAAACATAAAGTTTCATGATGGTAGGAAAATACAATCATGCTGTATAAGTTAAAAAACATTCTTTCTATATTTTTGTTTGAAAAATCACAACGATCCTCATTTAGAAAATGATAAAAAAATACTTTCAAACCATTTTGTAAAAATTAAAACATAAGTAAAAATGACTTTAAAAAATCATAATACAATAGTAAAAACATTTTCAAAAATAATTTTAAAAAACATGGACATGGAAAAAAATATAGTTTTAAGGTAAATTTTAAAAAGATAATTTTTTGAAGAAAGACCATTATAAATATCATATCATTGAATTGATATTTAATCAAATGAATCAATTGTGTATATTATTTTCAAATCCATATAAAACAAGTGAAAATACAAAATATGATAATCAAAATTCACCTAACTCATAATCTTAACATGTAATAATCAATGAAGTGGAAGTTCAACCCAATAAATGGAAATTGAGTTAATAAATCCCTTATCACTTTGTAATTAGTCGAATCATATGCCCCATAAAATTAATAATTATCAAATGAAACATTGAATACCATGATGAAAATGATATTCATGATATGATATATTAAAGGGAATAATATACATCACAAAAAATAAATAAGTGGTGAATAATACATATATATCTTATAATTAAAAGTGATATGAGAAACCCATACCTCATGCTTCCCTTTAGTTTTTCATGCTTTAACCTCCTGTATAAAGTTTTAAAGAATTTTATTGATTAATTACATAAATATAATCATATTTATAATACCTTATATTATCATTTTATAATATCTTACCACATGTTCATTAATAATATTTCATTATTTTTTTTGTTTTGGAAGTGTCCGTTTCATGGTTTCTTGGTCGGTTCATTTGTGTATAATTATGGATTTTCATGTCAAATGGAAATAAAAATTAAGAATTGAAATTAAATACTATTCAGAACTTTAAAAAAATAAATGGTCCCATATATAATTTTTATTTCTGACATGAGGATGATTCATTTGATAAAATGTTAATGATAAATGTTTAGTTTATTTTGGCGGTTTTTTCGACCATCACAAACTAGTTTCATTTTACTTAATATTATGTATATATATTAGTTTTAGAACATTAAATAGGTTATAATATAACTATTAAAATATGATTTAACCATAATAATACTTTTATGACCAGCCTTGAATGTGTTAATGGAAAATAAAAAATCATTATCCATGGAGATGGTTAACCGCCATAATTTGGGCAATGGTTTTGTTTCCTTGAATAAGAGGAGTTGAGAAAAGGGATGGATATAATATATTCCATTAAAAATATAAAATTATATTATATAAATGGTACTTGATTTATTATTATTTTATGGATTAAGTAGGTGAATATAATGTATAAGAAGAAAATAAATTAAGATATGTTGTTTGAGAAAGTTACCTCTGGAATATCACCTCCTTGAAGGACCCTTAAGGAACTTAGAATTGGTATTTGGGTGAGACCAGCAGCACTTGGATGTGGTGAATAGTTGGTAGGAGAATTTTTTATGTATATTTGAAAATATTTAAGTCTTTTCAGGATAAATGGGGTGTTGAGGGGTGGTATTTATACTTGAGGATGGGTGGTTTTAAGTGATTAAATAATTATTATTTTATATTCAAAGCCAACCACAGTTGGGTGGCATTAATTCCAAATAATTTGGTTTATATTTAATGTTTTAAAGGATGCTTTATTTTAGTAAATACCTCAACCACCCATTAAATTTTTTGGTTTTTAGGTATTTTATGCTTTTATCTTTTAACTTTAACCCACTACATTATTTTTCCTATACTGTGTTAAATATTTTTTTTACCACATTAACTTTTTATGACTAAAAATAAAAATGAACTTATAACCTAATTTGGAACTCCTGATTATAAATATTTAATCTATTTTTAAAAATTCAAAATATATAATTTGAAAAGTTACATTTAAAATTAAACTGTCAAAGCACAATGAAAAACAATTTTTTGGAAAATTGTGGTTTTAAGCCCAAAAATGTAATTATAAAAAAATAAGGAACAAATATTGTTTAAATGTAATTAATTAGATTATATCAAACTAAAAATTATTTAAATTACTTTTAAATATAGATAAAATAAGGGTTTTATAAAAATATATATTCTTTTCTATTCACTGAAAAATGAAACTTTTCAAAAAAATCTAAAAAATTAATTCTAAGATAATTTTAACATGATGAATCCAAAAATTATGTTAATTTTTAAAAAAATTATAAAATTTTCAAATATTAATTATATTTATTTTCTCATATAAATTAATAAAAATAACTTCTTTGAAGAAAACACATATTTGAAGAATAAAATGACTTTACTAAAAATTATGTGTATATTCATAAAGTATTAATTAATACACTAATTGAGTTTTAAAATTATATATTTCATAATTTGGTCAATTTTATTAATTATCACCAATTTAACACTATTTTATAATGGTTTTTAAAAAAATGGATTTTGTTTAAGCTCGGTGTTATATGAAACATAAGTTATTGAAGAGATTAAATTTATTTAAAAAGTGAAATACCGTAAAATATTAGGGTGTAACATTCTACCCCCTTAAAATAAATTTTACGCTCAAAATTCATCACTCAATCATAAAAGGTTTAATATTTGATAATTCATTCTTAGAAACCCACATTATACAAATGAGTAATAAAACTTCCCTTAAAAATGGAAAGTTGGAAACATAATGGTTAGCTAAAGTAATGAATAAATAGGTTTCCATATACGGAAAACATTATTAGAAAATTAAAATATGTATTTTTAAGGGAAAAATAATCCCCAAGAACTAAAAGAGAGTTATTGAAAACATGTTAAAGATAAGGATAATTACTAAAAAACTATAGACCAAATAGGTATGAAAAAGGTCATTAATGTCATCAGAAATGATGATAATATGATAACATTTTGTTTAAAAATTATTTAAGAAAATATACTCACTTAATTTCATTTTATAAGTACAATATCACTCTTTTTTTCACATTGATCAATTTATACTTCATATCTTACTCCAAGAAATGAATTTGAGTTCGTAATTCTTAAAGAATTAGTGGATCATAAGATCCATAGTGGGATGACAATTCATTCCTTCTATCTCTAGTTATCATAACAAAATGGTTAGTACAAGTTATATAATATTCATAAATCTTTATGTGGTTATGTAATACATTAATCTCTAAAACCTCAGACAAAGTTCAATGTAAATAATTTCATAAATTGTTACCCTTATGAACCTTTCAAAAAAATTAAATCCAAAACTTTCAAATTAAGGTCACTAAATTTTAAAAATCAACTTATCGTTAATCCCCAAAATAACTTGATGTAGATCTTAATTGTTACACACCAAACCTATAAAGATCATTATCATGTATTCTCCTAAATTACCATGAAAATTTAGGTAAAACATTCTTGATTTCAAAAATTTACTCTTTCCTCATACCATAAATCCAAAAATTCTATAAACTCAATCAATAAACCACCGTGTAATTATATTACTAATCAGCTACAAGGTCATAAATAATATCCTATTAATTTTATCAAAATCAAATATATCTTTATCCCATTATTATTCCAACAGCATGAACATATTAAGGGTTATCTTTCCCTTAACCATGTTCTCTCTATAAATATCACCTTAAATGGAATACTAAAATGGAATAATACTTAGTTGTTTAATTATTACATAATACCATAAAATTAATTCTACAAAATTATTTTTGAATTACAATACATAAACACTCAATCATTCCAATTACTTTTTAAACTATTAATTGGGATTTTTTATTTCATTCCTTAACACTTCTTCCATATCATGTGTAATTTTTAGTATCTTCATCATTAGTAATATAACCATTACTCATATAACCTTTCTAATTCTATTCTAAATATTTCCCTCTAGGGAATCGATTTGAATAATTCTCATATATTCCATATTTCAAATAATTAACTATCGATGATGCCTTAGGAATAGAATTATCCTCATCCATTGTGTTAACTGAACCTTTCATTTTTCCTTTATAATTATTTTCTTTATGTCCTTATTTTCCACACCCAAAGAATATTTCATTTCCTTTGAAACATTCTCCTTGATGCCTCTTCCCACATGATTTACATGATAAAAATTTAACTTTCTTTCATCTGTGGTCACCATGAAACTCCATCTTTCTCTTATTATATGGGTTATGAAACTCATGAAAGTTGAGATTATTGATCATATTTATGATATTCTTGATTATGCATAATAATAAGGTTTCACCTTCTAAATCCCATTCCATTTGGTTTCTTGTGAGAAGTATCATTCCATTATCCATCACATTCACTATTAACATGAATCCTCCTAGTTCCATCCATTCTCTAAAACCCAAAAAAACATGGTGTGAAAAACAATAATTAAAGTTAGAAACCACATAATAAAGAGAAATTTCTCAAAAATTTAATATATGGAACATTAGTTTTAATCCTAGTTTATTAATGGTAATTACCCAAACTCTGGGATTATAACCTAGACTTACCCTTACGGTTATTACTAAGGTTTTCTCATCCTAGTTTCCCAATGTTAACTAAACCTAGCTCGAATACCAACTATAATGACCCATTATTTTCATAAATATATATTACATAAAAAAAATATGAATATTCATTACATAACATAACAAAACCATTCCATAACTATATGGGTTTAGTGTCTTTAGAAACTTGGAAACATAAACAAATGGTTTATAAAAAATCTATATCGTCTCCTGCTTATTCCTTCATAACTAGAACACTTTTGACAAATCATACTTAAAACTTTTCTTCATATCCTGGGAAAAGAAACATAAGAAAGGGTGAACTCATATGCTCAGTAACGATAAACATAGAAGATATCAATCCATGACCATATGAAAGCATAAGATAATAATAAGATTATGTGATCATGATCATAACTTATGAAGTCTATACCTAACCTGTTATAGATCATAAACATGATTCATGGTATAAACATTATCATTTTAGAAAACATGGACTATAAGAGTAATAAATCATCATAAATAAATCATAATCCATAAGATCATGTCATAAAAGTGTGGCACTATCATAAATATAGAAAACCATATCATATGTCAAGGTTAACTATCAATACCATTAACATAGTGGACTAGGACACACATGTTCCCATAGTGGGTCAGGATTCACCTATTTCCCATAGTGGATCAAGACCATAGACTTGTTTCCTATTATTATCTGAGGAGATATAAATCTTTACCCAATGCATTGGTGGGAGATATAGGTCCCACCCATCAATGGTTATAACATAACCACCATCCTTGGTAATAACCTAACCACTATCCTTGGTTATAATTCAAATGTTTTCACATAATTAAAACCATACATATGTGTTCTAGAAAAACATAAATCATATCAAAACCCATGAAAAGAAAATTAATTTTGTAAACGTTTCATCATAGTATAACCTGTGGAAAAAAACATGTTTCATAAATATCATTCTATAATTAACATAAACCAATCATAAAAATAATAATTATAGTATCCTTGAATAATATTTTCAGTAAATCATATGTAACATCAAATAATTTTATCTCATAAGGAAAATAATTTTGAAATATCACTTGAAATAATTCTTGAAAAATAACAATTCCATTTTCAAATCATTTATTTTTAAAGATTTTTACAGTTATAACGAAAAAAATTCTTTAAAAAATAACCTAGTAATATTTTAAAGGAAACATTAAAACATTAAAGTTTCATCAAGTCATGAAAATCCTCTCATGTCATATAAGTTCAAAAAAACATTTCTTCTATATTTTTTTAAGAAAAAACACAATGAACCTCATTTAAAAAATGAAAAAATAATAATTTCAAACCATTTTTAAAAAAAAATAAATTATGAGTAAAAATGACTTTAGAAAATAATAAGATAATTTTAAAAACATTTTTTGTAATAATTTTAGGAAATATGTATATAGATGAAAATTTTATTTTTAACAGCAATTTTAAAAAGATAATTTTTAAAAGAAAGTCCCTTATAAATATCATATAATTAAAGTGAGCATTAATAAAATGAATTGATTTTGTTTATCAGCTATTAATCTAGATAAAAAATGTAAATAAAACATAAGATAATAAAAATTCATCTCAAACATAATCTTAACTGGGCATAATCAATGAAGTATAAGTTTAACCCAATGAATATAAATTGAGTTAAGAAACCCCTTATCACTTTTTAATCTGTCGAATTGTATACCCTGTAAAAGTAATAATTATAAAATGAAACATTTAATACCATAAATAAAATGACATTAATGATATGATATATCAAGTGTAATTATATACACCACACAAAACAAATAATTGGTGAATAAGTCATATATCTCACAGAATTAAAAGTGAGATGAGAAACCCTTATCTCACACTTCCCTTTAGTTTTGTGTACATTAAACTTCTGTATAAATGTTTAAATAATGTTATTAATTCAATATAAAACTATAATAATATTTATAATACCTTATATGATCCATTTATAACATTTTACCACTCATTGGTTAATAATATTTCATTATTTTTATTGTTTCGAGTGTGTTCATTTTGTGGTTTTATGGTCGATTCATTTGTGTATAATTATGAATTTTCAAGACAAATGTAAATAAAAATCCAAAATTAAAATTAAATGGTTTTTATTAACTTATATATGTTTAAATGGTCATATGTATCATTTTTATTTCTGAAATGAGGATGATTCATTTGATAAAATTTTAATGATAAATGTTTACTTTATTTTGGAAGTTTTTCTGGTCATCCCAAACTAGTTTTGTTTTATTTAATATTATGTATATATATTAGTTACAGAGTATGAAATAGGTTATAATATAACTATTAAAATATTATTTAACTATAATAATACTTTTATGACCAGACTTTAATGTGGTAATAGAAAATAAAAAATCATTATCCATGGAGACACTTAACCACTATAACTTGGGAAATGGTTTTGTTTCTTTCAATAAGAAGAGATGAGAAAAGGGATGTATATAATATATTCATTTAGAAATAGAAAATTCCGTTATATAAAGTATATTGGGATTATTATGATTTTATTTATGAATGGGGTGAATAAAAGGTAGAAAAAGGAAATGAATTAAGAGAGGTTGTTTGACAAAGTTACCTCTTGAATATCACCTCCTTGAAGGATCCTATAAGGAACTTAGAATTGGTATTTGGGTGATACCAATATCAATTTGACATATATAAGAGTGAGGAGGAGAGGGTTTGGAATATATTTTTAAATATTTAAGTCTTTTGTGAAGAAAGGGGGTGGGTAGGTGTAGTATTTATACATGAGGATAGGTGGTTTAAAGTGATTAAATAATGGTTATTTTATATTTAAAGCCAACCACTTTTTGGTGGAATTAATTCCAAAACAATTGGTTGATAATTAATAATTTAACTACAATTTGAGGTTGATAAATACAATAAAAACCAATTAAATTTTTTAGTTTTTAGGTATTATAATCCTTTACCTTTTAACTTTAACCCACTGCATTATTTTACCTATACTGTGATAAATATTTTTTTTACCACTGTGAATTTTTTTATCCATAAAAATGAAAATGAAAATATAACCTAATTTTTACCTAATTATTCCAAATATAAAATCAATTATTAAAAATTTAAATCACAAAATTTTTAAAATTACATTTAAAATTAAACGTTCAAAACAAAATGAAAAATAATTTTATTTGGAAAAATGTTTTTGAAATCCAAAAAATGTACTTATACAAAAATAAGGTATAAATATTGTTTAAATGTAATTAATGAGATTATATATATCAAAAAATTACTTTATTTACTTTTAAATCATAAAATTACTTTTAAATATAAATAAAATGAGGATTTTATAAAAAATAATATTTTTTCTATTCATTGAAAAATTAAACCTTTCAGAAAATACTCAAAAATTCATCCTAATATAATTTTGACATTCTAAGTCCAAAAATTATGTTTATTTTATCAAATAAATGTTTAAAAAAGTTTCAAAAATTAATTATATTTATTTTCTCAAAGAAATCAATAAAAATATCTTTTTTTTAAGAAAACATATATTTGACAAATAAATTGACTTTGCTAAAACTTATGTGCATATTCAAAAACAAATAATTAATACATTAAAAATGATTTTTAAAATTATATATTTTATAATGTGGTTAATAATATTCATTCCTTTCAATTTAACGGCTACTTTATAATGGTCATGTTAAAAAATAATATTTTAGCATTCGTTTAAGCTGGGTGTTTCGTGCAATGTAAGTTATTGAAGAGATTAAATTTATTTAAAAAGAGACATACTGTAAAATATTTGGGTGTTACATATTTTAGGATTTACCTTCTCACATGTTACATTCCATATACATTTAAAGATTTAGTTTCTTATAAAATAAATCATAACAATGGATAATGAAGACATGGATAATGAATACATGGTGTAACGTCCCTACATGGGTGCCACACAGCGGTCCACCAGGCTAATCAATTACATGACCTCAAGAATGCCTCCCTGTAATCCATAGAATAATGGATAGTAAAGAGGGTCTAATATAAAACATAGGTAGATTGTACCCTTTTTTGTCAAAGTAATACAACAGAAAAAATTGATAAAAAATATCCAAAATATAATAACCAATAATGAGAATAATACCAATATCACATGATGATCAAAACAAGAATACAATATCCAGACCAAAATAGTAGATATTTCATTCCATATATGTGTCAAGTTTCAGATAAAAAACCAAAAAGTAGACACTGGAACTCCCAAGCGGGTCTCGACACCATGTCTGGTTTCCTCATCCATGCTCTATCCCAACTCATCCATCTAACATAGGTCGTTTACCCTTAACCTATCCTTCAAACATGAAGTCTATTCAGGTAATGATTAGGCAGCCCGAGTACAACTTAGTAGGCCACCACTAATGATGTTTAAAACAATATCCAGTCTATAAAAGTGTATGCAGTTGTATAAAGAATAAATTACAAGTGATAAAATAAGTAGATTACCAATTTAATTATTCTTTAATTAACCGTATAATTTACCTGAGTTCATGATTTCACTAAATCCACAAATATTTTCTTTAGACCATGTCGAAGTATGAACCATATCATAAAGGGATTCACAATTCATTATAACATGGGATTTAATTATCTATTTAATTTCAATTCATATCACATATATTTGGAACCATAGTCCAATGCCAACATTTTGGGCATAGAATGTCGTGTCTAACACCCTGTGGGTATTTGGAGAATCATTCCCTATCCCACACCTCATGGGTATTTGGAGCATCATTCCATGTCTCATACACTAATATTTACATACATGTATTTGGGTCTAGAACGTCAAGGCTAGCACCCTGTGGGTATTTAGAGTGATAGGCCATGTACCACACCCCATTTATCAAACAATCACATATATCACGCATATCACATTTAAAAAGTTTAATCAACATTAACACTTTAATCAAAAATTCACATCATGATATACCATTTTAATTATCAATTCAATCATAAATGCTTTATTTCAATCACATGGAATAATATGACCAATTCACTATTAAACCATTTATCGAAATTTATTCACATAACCCATTAATCCTTAAAGGTTAAGCCCAAAATCCCTTTATTCCCATTATAAATCAATTACATATCTTAGAAATTGACCAATTAAACAATTCCATTTAATTTACCAATTCTATAATCCCAATATCCCATCAATTTCATAATCACATCATTCCATTAATTAATTAACCAATTAATTAATCCAATTCAAGATACAATTTCCAAACATGGAAATTTATATTTTAAAATTACATACACAAAAATATAATAAAGACTATGGTATTTGCAATTTAAGACACCTACCTCAAGGTCTTTGATGGACGCTTGGCAACAAAAATCCATAAATTGAACTAGAATGTTCAAGTAAAAAACAAAGAAAAAGATCTAGATCCAAAACCTAGCTCTAAGATCAAACAAAGTTATATTTATCAAAACCTAGGTCCAAAACCTATCCAATAGAGGAAAACTATTCCATATTCATTGGGAAATAGATATGGGAGATAGATAAATCTGAAAAAGAAGAAATCACATACTGGGATAGGTACATATTCTTCAATTGGATCATCTATTCATCAATAATGGAAGTTGGAATGCCTTGGAATTTGTTTCAGAGCCTCTAAAAATGTAGTAAATAGGTTTATCCCAGTATAGGGTGTTTAGGTACAATAATCGAGTGTCTTGGGAATTTAAAATAAATTTTCAGAGGTTCAAAATCCCACATGCACTTTCCTGGGCTAGAGCACATGATTTTACAAACTGTGCACCTATCCAATGGGGGTTCATGGTTACTTCTAATAGGGAACACATTTTGAAAATCCATGCACTGACCGTGAAATCCCTCTCTATCTATGGTTGCACAATTTTTGGGGTGGGGCGCACGGTTTGGGAAAATCATGTGCCAACTGTTCACTTCCCAAAACCCCTCAAAAAAACATCCAAATTTCACCTAAATTCACCCAATACATGCCTTAATCAAAGTATAACTAGAACAAGGAAAAATAGTACCTATAAATGAGATTGATACATCATTAGAAAAGTTCAGGATCTTAAAATATCCCCACATTATAAAATATCATCCTAAATCTATACTCCCAAGCATCTCTGAGATTACGAGTTAAAAATATTAAGCCATTGATCCTGCATATCTACTTCTCTCCCATGTTTCTTTCTGAACATGCCTATGTTTCCACAGTACACAAACTATCAGTATTGTCTTTCCCTACAACACTTTCTCACTGCAATCCAACACACATATCATATGATTCTCAAAGGATGCATCAATCTAAGCTCAATTTAATCCACATCGATCACATGAGAACGGTTAGGTTGATACCACCGAAGTGGTGACACATGAAAAACATCATGCATATAAATATACCTTTGTTGAAGATCCAATTAGTATACCACTAGCCCAGTTCTCTCTAAAAACTCAAAAGTTCCAACAAACTTGGACACCAAATTTCCCTGCCTCTGAATCCTATGATGACCTAATCTCATAAACACTCTAAGGAACACACTATCCCCACTATAAAATCAAGGGGTTATCGACGTTTATCAGCATATAAATTATGTTGACTCTAAGTCGTATCCATATGTTTGCGAATCAACTGAACCTGCTATGACATCTCCAACATAAGACTCGATCCCAAAAACTCTAACTCACCTACCTCCATCCAATATAGAGGTGGTATTCATGTCCTACCATAAATATCTTCATATGGTTCTATATGAATAGTTTCCTAATAACTATTGTTATAGGCGAACTCCATGAGCACTAAGTGATTCTCCCAAGACCCTCTAAAGTCAAGGATGCATTATTATAGTATATCCTCCAAAACCTATATAGTACATTCGGATTCACATCTTTCTATGGGTGGAAATCCATATTTAGAAATACCTATGTACCAAATGATTTCTACAAGCCTTTACAAAAACACGAGGTAAAGCATGATTCATGATCTGAAACTATACTATGTGGCACCTTGTGCAGACAAAATATCTTATAACCATACATATATCACAACTAATCCATTGAAAAAATATCCCGAATAGTACATAAATGTTCTAATTTCATCAGTCGATCCATAATCACCCAAATAGAGTCATTATTTCGAGTAATCCTTTGGATACCCACTATAAAATTCATGGTAATGTCATCCCACTTCCATTCCAGAATGGGAAATGGATGTAGTAAACCACCAGGTCATTGATGCTCGACATTTACCTTTTGACAGATGTAGCATCATGTCACAAACCCTGCAATTTCCTTTTTCATACCCAACCACCAATACTATTGATGTAGTTCATGGTAAATTTTGGTCAATGCTAAATGCAAAACCCAATTTGAGGCATAAAATTCATGCATCGACTCTTACCATATATTTGTAGGAATAACTACATGACCTCAGACATAGATGATCTCATCCTCATCTATGGTACAATCGAAATGTGACTCTCCACCTTCAAGGTTTTCCCTCAAGGACAAACATTCCAGATCCTAATATGGACCCTCCCTAATCTAGCTCAAAATTGTAGACACTACTGATACTGATATGAGATTCATCTTCTCCTAGCCATCATGAACCACAACATGAATCTTATACAGAAAGGTCATCATATTACACTTATATATAGACTCCTAAACTACCTAAGTATGTGTTTTCCTTCTCAAAACATCAGCAAAACTGTTTCCCTTCCTGGGCGCATATTCTAGATCAAAGTCAAATTAATACATATAATCAGCCCATAACTACTGATAGAGATTAAAATATCACTATTAAAAGATATACTTTAAGCTCTTTTAATCATTATACAGAGTAAACTTCTCTCCCAATAGATAATGTTTCTAACACTTCAAATCATAAACCACGTCATCCAACTTGAGGTTGTGTGTAGGGTAATTCTATTCATGTGGCCTTAATTATTGTGACCCATATTCCATAACTCAATCTCCCTACATCAACACTACTTCAATTATAATCCTATAAGTGTCAAAAAACACCATATACTCCTCACCCAACTTTGGTAGGATCAATATTGGTGCACTTATCAAAAACTTCTTCAAATCCTATAAAGAATTTTCACATTCCCCAAATATTTAAAACTTAACTCCTTTTTTGTTCAAGACTAAGAGTGGTTTTCTAAGCCTGAAAAATCTTGGATGAACCTCCAAAAATATCCCAATAACCCATGAAATCTATGAATATCGAAAACATTCTTGGGATGCTCCCAAGAAACAACTGCATGCACATTTTATAGGTCCACTAACACACCTTCCTTTGAGATAAAGTGACCTAAGAAATGTACTTGATCAATATAAAATTAAAACTTAGATATCTTGGAATATATTCATTGCTCTCTCAGTGTACTTAGGATGATGTCAATATATTGGGAATGATCTTCATGAGTCATAGAGTACACCAAGATATCATCTGAAAACACTACCACAAACTGATCCAGGTATGGGTGGAAGATTATGTTTATCAAGGCCATAAATACCATTGGAGTATTCATCAACATTAACGGCATCACAATGAACTCATAAAGATCATACCTGATTCTAAAAGTCATTCGCTGTATATCATAAGGTTTAACTCTCAACTGATGATACCCTAATATCAATTAAATCTTATAAAAAACACAAGCTCCACTCAACTAGTCAAAGAGATCATCAATAGACAGAAGAGGGTATCGATTCTTCACTATCATCTGATTCAACTTTCGGTAATCAACACATAAGAACAAGGTTCTATTAGACTTCTTATAAAATAAAACTAAAGAACACCAAGGCAATGTACTCGGATGGATAAATCCATTATCCATCAAATATTCTAATTAATTATTGATCTCTTGAATCTTGGTTATATTCTATATGGTGGAATAGAAACTGGATCATCCCCCAGCATGAGCTCAATTGTAAAATCCACATACCTCTTAGGTGAAATCCCTGATAAGTCTTCAGAAAAAAAATCCTAGAATCGGTCTACTATGGGTGGAAATACATCTTGGTTCACACACCCATCATCCATCAAAAGACTTCCAACCTAGGAGGTGAGATCCCCTAGTTTCATATGAACTATCCCTACACAACCTACCTCGATATCCCACTCTCCACGGTGAACATAATTTTCACCCTTAGGAGATGTAAAATTCACTCTCTTGTGGTAACAATCTATGTGGGATTGGTATGCTACTAACTAGTACATTCCTAAAATCAAGTCAAAGACTGACATGTCATGTATGTAGAGATCCCAATTGAAAGAATACTCCCCAACCTCCATAGAACACCCCTTTCATAAACAGATGTCCCTCAATTGTACTCCTAATGGCATGTTGATCATCCTAATCCCACTCACGAACTCTATATTCAGAATTAAACTATTCACAAGTTGTGAGGATACAAAATAATGAGAGGAAAAAGTATCAAAAAAGGCACTAGGAATAGTATAAGCTATAATAATAGTACCTATAAATATTTATGGTCTATCCTCATTATCCAAAAGTGTATGATGAATTGCATGAAACTGTCCTACCCCTCTTCCATGTGATGTAGCCTGAGTCCCCTGAGATACACCACTTTACTGATACATGTGCTCTTTCCTAGAAGCACCTCATCAAATACCTCCACCACCTCATCAAGAAGAACTCCAACTATCATATTGATATGGTGTAGAATATCTCCTCCATAAATCTGATTTTTATTATCTCTTCTATCATTACCCATAAGTAGTGGGTTACTATAGAACCATTGTAGATGTCTCATCCTTCCATAATCTTGGCACTCAACTAGTGGTCGAGGGAACTGCCTACAAAAGTGACCCAGCCTACCGAAATGGTGACAGAGTGCTCGAGTAAGGTCTTGTATAACTAAAAATTCTCAAAAGACACTCCTCCTGGTATCACCCAATATGGAATTACCATAGATATACTTCCTACTCTTAGAAGACGTACCTCCTAGTCATCCAGTAGGATCTGACTGCATTCCACTGGAATCCTTCTTCAGGTTCCTCTCAGATATGAGAGCATGATTCACCACTTCAGAAAACTTTTTCATCCGAAAGATATTCAGCTAGGACTTAATCTCAAATTTAATCCCATCATAAAACCATTTCTCCATAATATCCTTATCTACTGCCAATGCTAGAATAAACCGATGTAAATCTATAAAGTAATCGGTATATCCCATCTCAAACATACTTCTTTGGGTCAGCCTCATAAACTCAACTTCCCTCTAATTCCTGAGTGTCTTAGAATAAAATTTTTCCAAGAACTTATCCAAAAATTTCTTGCACATCATATTTTCAAGCTTCCCATCCAAAGTCTATATGTCCCACTAACACTTCACATGAACATGTAAAATATAAGCAGCTATTTTGACTCTCTTCTTAGAAATAGTCTCTAAGTGGTCAAGAATAATATGGATAAACTCGATATAGAACTCAGCTACCTCAGGACCACCCTCTCTAGTGAAATTTAGAGGGTGTTGTAACTAAAACTCCCTTGTCAAGTTGGACATACTCTTCACAACCCACCATGGGTCTCTTTCCGTAAACTGCATGAAGCAAGAAATGTTCTCATGAAACTTTTCATCATCTCCCTCACCTGGTAATATCAGTGCCTCAAGTTCCACAGTTGGAGGATCATTTCTATCCATTTACTTCTTTTATCCTATCAATAAGCATCACCATGGAGGAATATATCTATAATTCCAAATATATGTCTTATGTAACATTACACAACATTTACACATTTACATAAGAGGTATTCACCTAAACCACAATAATTCATCCCTTATTCCACACCACATGGTCAAAACCAAGGAGTTATCACTACCCTCAACCATCCCCCACCTAGGTCATGGTTCACATAGGGTAACACATTTTTACAACTCAAGTTTCTCATTAAACAGTCATTTTCCACATTTTGTATTATTTCACAATTTTAAATTCCATATTAGGAACCATTTTTATTTCAATTGTGTAAGGAAAAATATTTCAATTTCAACAACTTACCCAAAACCTACTTTTTCATTTGTTCCTAAAAATGATGCATCTTATAATAATTCCTAAGTGCCTAGAATGATGAATCCATACTCAACTCTCGTACCATCTCAATCCACAATTCAAATCTCATAAAATCTCAGAAATCAATAAAATCACACAACAGGTGCATCACCTAAGGTGAAATAACATCCAACTGTAATAGAAAACTTCAACAACAAAAATCCCACCCTAGGTACCTGGGTATTCCCTCATAGATGAGTTAGCTACTCTCATACACGAGCTCTTGACCATAGTCCAAATCATCCTAGTATCCTGTGTACCTTTCACAAATAGTAAGACAAAATAAAATAAAATAAAACTTACTATGATACCACTTTGTAACGTCCTGATCTAAGTTCCATACACTGGTTCCCTGAGTCAGTCTCTTACATAACCTATAGTGTGCCTCCCCATATGTCAGAGGATGTTGAAAAGTAGTGAGGGTCTAATATAAAACATGGGGAGACTATAACCTCTTTATAAGAGTAATACAATGGCAAAGATAGATAAATAAAAACCAAAAGATAATCACTAATAACAAGAATAATACTAGTATCACATGATGATCAAAACAGAAATACAATATCCACACCTAAATAGAAGATATGTCATTCCAAATTTGTGTCAAGTGACAAATAAAAAACACAAAATTAAAGACACTAACACACCCAATCGGGTCCTAAAATCATGTTTGGTTCCCTCATCTATGCTCTATCCCAACTCTTCAATCTAACATAGTGTTATTTCCCTTAGCATGTCCTGCAAACATGAAGTCTATTCAAGTACCGATTGGGCAACCCGAGTAGGGTGTGAGTGCAACTCAGTATGCCACCACTAAGGGTTTCTAAATGAATATTCAGTCTATAATAGTTTATTAAGTTGTATAAATAATAAATTACAAGTGATAAAATAAGCAGTTTGCTGATTTAATTATTCTTTAATTAACCACATAATTTACTCAAGTTCACGATGTTTCCCAATCCTCCAATACCTGATTTGGCCCATTCCAGAGTCTAAACCATATCATAAAGGGATTAATTATTCATTATAACATGTACTTTCATTATCTATTTAATTTTAATTTATATCATGACTACTTGGAACCATAGTATAATGCCAATATTTCGGGTGTAGAACGTTGTGTCTATCACCCCGTGGGTATTTGGAGCATCAGTATTTGTCCCACACCTCATGGGTATTTTGAGAATTAATACATATCCCATACAATAATATTCACATGCATGAATTTGGTTCTATAATGTAATGGCTAGCACCTCGTAGGTATATGGAGCATCAGTCCATGTACCACACCCCATTTCTTAATCAATCACATATATCACACATATCACATTTAAAAAGTTTAATCAACATTAACCCTCTAATAAACAATTATCATCATGATATACCATTTCAATTATCAGTTCAATCATAATCCTTTATTTTAATCACACAAAATAATATAAACAATTCACTATTAAACCATTTATCAATATTTATTCACATAACTCATTAACCCTTCAAGGTTAATTCAAACATCCCTTTATTCTCATTATCAATCAATTCCAAATCTAAAAAATTATCCAATTACACAATTCCATTTAATTTACCAATTCCATAATCCCAATATCTCATTAATTTCGTAATCACATCATTCTATTAATTAATTAAAAAATAATTAATCTAATTCAAGATGCAATTACCAAACATGGAAATTTCTATTTCACAATTTCATACACAAAAACATAATCAAGAATATGGGATTTGGAATTTATACCACCACCTCAAGGTCATTGATGGATGATTACCAATGGAAATCCCCAAATTAAAGCGTAACATTCAATTGCACAACAAAGAACGAGATCTTGATCCAAAACATAGATCCAAGATAAAATGTAGTTATATCTATAAAAATCTAGATCCAAACCTAGGACAATAAAGGAAAACTATTATCTCTTTATTAGGAAAGAGAAATGGTAGAGAGAGAAATATAAATTAGAAGAAATCACAAACTAGGAGAGGTGCATATCCATCAATTGGATCTTCAATTCGTTAAGAAAGGAGGTTGGAATGACTTGGAATTTATACAGGGGCCTTTAAAAACATAGGAAATAGGTTTATCCCAATCTTGGGTGTTTAGGGATAATAACTGGGGGTTTTGGGAACTTAAAATAAATTTTTGGAGGATTAAAATCCCACAGGCATAGTTTCCTAGGCTGGGGCATATGGTTTGGAAAAATGTGTGCCCAAACCATGCGTCTCTCCTTTGGGGGTTCACAGTTACTTCTAAGAGGTCACATGGTTTGAAAAATCATGTTTTAACCATGCAATATGTCACAAACCAACCCAGGTGTGATCGGAGTGGGTTGGTCGTACCGGGGGAGTTGCAGGCGAGGTAGGGAATAGAGAGGGGAGGCGGCAGATCTCAGGGGGGGTGTGGGGTCTGCTAAAACCGGCGAGGAGGTGTTGGCGTGGAGAGCGGGGCGGCTACCAGGACGGTGCGGTCGGCAGGGCTGGGGGCTGTGCCGAATCGGGGGAAGAAGGGGGGTGTGCTCGCGCAGCAGTAAAGGAAAAAGGGGGTGCCAGGGGCGTGATACGGGGATAAGGCGGGGGCGGAGCGTGGCGGGGCTTCGGGTGCGAGGGAAAGGAGGCGTTGCGGGGTGAGGCGGGGAGGCGGAAGCCAGGGCATGGCTGGGGTAGAGGGGGCTGGGCGCGGCGGGGCGAGGCGGGGAGGCGGAGGAAGGGGGTGCTGCAGGGTGCGACGTGGGGAAGGGGATGCAAGGAGCGTTGTGGAAAGGGAAATGGAAAATGGGGGGGTTGGTAGAATTAGGGTTAGAGTAGTTTTTTTTCATTATAATAATAATAATAATAATAACAGAATAATTTTAATAATAATAACAATAATACCAACAATAATAATAATAATAATTCAAATAACAAATATAACAATAATGATAATAAAAATGAAAATAGTAATAATAGTAAAAGTAATAACGCTAACAATACACTAATGATAAAAATAATACAAATAATACAAATAATAATAATAATAATAATAAAGATAATATTAAGAAAATTTATTAACAATAAAGATAATAATAATAAAAATAATGATAATGATAATATCGAGCAATTGCATGTCACTTGGACGAGTTGTGTGGCTACCGCCAACCGTGCGGTGGTCGCGCACGGGTTCGAAACCAACTAAAAACATTAAACGTCAAAAACTTTAAATCGGGACTCACCCAAAACTCGGCGCGAGAACCCGAAACAAAGAAATAATAAATTGAAAATTAATTCAAAAAGTCGGGGTGCGACAATTCTCCCCACCACAGACACTTTCTGCCCCCATAAAGTCACCCAGCTGAACACTAGACAAAGCAAGAAACCATGCCCGGTTGAAACCAAAAGAAACCACAATACAAGAGAATGGGATAACACGAAAGGGTTCTCCCCACCACAAGAACTCATCTAGCGCAGAATTTTAACACCCAACCATAGCACCCCGGGAAGGGGGGCGACGTGGGAACTCCCAACTAATCCCAACTAACTTTTAGCACGAGCGGACAACACCTCCGTTGAAATGTGGAACTCTCAACCCACCAATATCCCCACACACTAGAGAAAAACCTCCGAGAAGAAAATGATCCCAATAATGAACTCGAGCATAACCACAAGCCTTCAATCATCCACAGGCACTTACATCTATAAACGAACGTCACCAAACCACGACCAACATATACAAGGATCAAACACACTTTTAAGAAAACGCATAATTCAGAAAACCATGATCAGACAAACAAAACTTATTTGATTACAACATAACATGTCTACTATAACTCCATGATAAAACGATGAACTTACAATGTCAAAACATTAACAGTACAAAAACGAAAATGAAAAGACTTTAAATGTTCTACTTCCAACTCAGCACACAAAACCTAGACCAAGGCTTCACACCCCTGGAAAATCCTGACTATGCGCGAGCTTCACCCCAAGGCCTGTGGATGGGGCTCTGATGGACGAAGCATCTCCTGCCTCATAGTCAGGCCCTGAAATCTCTCGGTCACAGCATCTTCTTCAGGCGATGCTTTCTGTAAAACTTCTCTAGATGACCCAGACATCCGCAACGATGGCATGTCTTCAGAGGGATGTGACATGACGGTTTCACGTGCCCGAACCGGCCACACTGGTGGCACACCACTGAACGATCTGACAAATTAGAAGTTAGAACCACTGTAGAGGACTCTTTAGGAACAAGTTCCTCTGGCACATCTGGCTCACCAGATGGGGAACCTTCATGAGTAACTGGATATGCTGGATCGCCAAGTACTTGTGCTCCAGAGACCAGTTCAGCTAAGAACGCCTCATCCACCAACTTCTCGAAATGATAGTCTTTAGAAAGGAGGACTCGCTCCTTGATCTCTAGGCAAATACCCCCAATGAAGAGAGAATTTTTCATCAAATCTTGTGATGTTGCCTCTGGAGAAAATGACACAAGCTCCTTGAAATGGTCAACATATGTCTTCACCATCCATTGGCCTTGTTGAATACGCATGAGATCTTCCCTTTTCTTCATCTTTACCTCTTCAGGTATAAACCATCAGATAAAGACGGATTTAAAGACATACCATGTCATCCTAACTCACACTGATGGTGGGGAAACCAACTCTCATTCGTCCAGAGTCGGACCTTCAAACAGAACCAAAATAGTATGCACTCTAATAGCTTCGGGAGTTCCCGAAACCTTGAAGATACGGTCGACCCCTTCAATCCATTCTGCTGCTTCTAATGGACCCTGATCACCGTGAAGGACAGGCAATGTCCAAGAAGGACCAAAATATGGGAATTACTTATCAGAAACCTTGGGGACCTTTCTGGGAGGCATTTTCTGAACAACATATAAAACACAGAATCAAAACCAATATCAAGCTGAAGCAACATCAAAGAAAGCGCCTTCATCTAAAAAAAGTCAGGTTAAAACCAAACAAATACAAACAAAACACAAAAATATTTTTTTCATTTTAGATTTCAAAAATGCTTTCTTTCAAGGCCACTTTCCAAATACCAAAACCACTTTTCACAAGCCGAAAATCCAAGCCGAAAATCCACTCCTCAAGGAAAAAAAAAATTCAAAACCTTTATATTTCCAAACGTACCCAAGGCATCCTACGAATCATCACATGTGTGTCCACCCATTTTTATCCACATCATCCATAAACAAGTTTCCCCACACACTTCCTGTACATACCCACACACATGTGATCTTCCATAAAGAGTACCAAAGGTCGCATCCTTTCCCTGTCGAAACCCAAGCACTTACCAAATTTCCCACCCAAAATGCTTCAAATTTTAAAACTCGCTTTACCAATTTAAAATTATTTCATAGAAAACACTTTCATTTGAAAACCCACTTTCATTTCCAAAAGCACTCTTTCACCAACCATAATCAAACGGAGTACAACTTACAATGTTTTGGCGGAATGAGGAACTAGCAGTTACGCTTAACCCGGCGACATGGTAGTGAGTCACGCCCCAAGTGAGCATCAACAACTGGGAGGAACTTAAATCGTGCACTCGGACTCCACATGGGTCACTACTCCATGTGAGGTCACGTTGTGACACCGTTTTGCCTCTGTTGTCATCCCTCAATCCAAAACAAAAACACAAGACTCAAATCCCGGACTACCCCTGTCGACTCGAGGTTCGGAATGAGCAAGGGTTCATGACGCCCTTCTCGTACCTACCTCTCGAGTCCCTACAGCCCTAATATCCATCTACCGAACACCCCAAATAACAAGGGTTCGCACATAAATGACACCCCGTACCTCATTAAAAAATCATCCTAAAACCAAATACATGACAAGTCTTTCATGAAAAACACTTTTCATAGTACACACATAACCCGTAAAACATTTCAGAATGCACAAACAAACATGATATTTTTTTCAAACAAAATTTAAATAGGAGATCATTTCCAAATATACTCATAACAAATTCTATCAGTTTGAAAACACCACCAGACTAACATCATACATCAAGGAGGTATGAATCATATTTTAAAAAAAAACATCCAAGTAAATTTTTATGCCTAATCAAACACATCATCGCAGATACATGCAGATGTAAACCAGGAACTGACTCAAAGCATACTTTTAACAAACTCTAAAAAAATTTAAGAACACTATTGCAGTTAAATTAAAGGCATAACGAAACTGTGAATCAAGTTTCAAAACTAAATTAAAGGGTGCAAGTATTAATGGAGTGCTCCGGAAATGAAACACGAGAATTCACCTACCTCAACCCAAGAGCGGACGCGACGGAACTTCAACGGAAGGTGGAACGACGCCTTGCGAACCAAACGAACAACCTAAACCACGATCAAAACATACGACCATGACCCCAATGAGTTAGGGTTTTCCAATAAGGATAAAAACACCAAATATGAATGAAAAAAAAAATACCCCAGGTTGGTTCATGATACAATCCCTCTTTTTCTAGGGTTTCAATATTTTTTGGGGCAGGGTTCAAAGTTTGGGATAACCGTGTGACAATTGTGAACTGCCCAAAACCCTTACAAAAACTTCCAAATTTCACCCAAATACACTCAAGACATGCCTCAACCAAAGTATAACCAAAGAAAGGAAAAATAGTACTTATAAATGAGCTCAATACATCACTAGAAAAGGTAGGGACCTTATACATTATGAATCTTTAATTTTTATAAGACTTTATAAATAATTAAATGGAACATTAATGAAAAACTTCTATGAAATAATAAATATATCACACTCAACATAAAACATTAAATATACATAGAAAATAATTTTCTCAAGATGAATTTTTAACAAGGTTAGAAAATGAATTTTTCAAGATAAAAACATCTAAATAAAAGCATTTCATAATTTATATTCAAATCAATCTTTAAAATATTTGATATATTATAGAAAAAAATATTACTATAATCCATTTATTTATATTTCCCAAAATAGATGTTCAATATTTATTAGTAGTTTTGAGAATAAACTAAAGGAATATCCATAAGATAGCCTAAAAATTCACCTAAAGGGTTGAGACATCCAACCATGAACATCAATAAGTTTTCCCAATCCAAAAATCCTAAAAAAGAACCTAAAAATCATTAAAACATTTTTTTCACCAAAGATCACTAATTACAAACTTCCATAAATCAAGAATTATAAAACATCAATAAAAACCCAGGAAAACAACTCCAAAAATAAACCCAAGAGAAAACATTTTATATTGGAAACCTCTTATATGGAAGTTATCCTCTAGAACCCTTAAATGTTGAATAGAGGTTTGAATCCTCTAAAATAAATGACATCTAGTGTCAATACCCAAACTTCAGAACTAGGTGTTGGGATCTTCATATAGAATTTCCTCATATCTATAAAATAACTTTCAAAAGGAAATGACCAAGGAATGACAAAAAAAGAAACAGAACAACAACACATAGACTAACGTGATTCAATATTTACCCTACTCCATGGGAGGAATATTGTAACTTTTAGATTAAGAAAAAAACCTTCAAATTACAAGAGACTTAAATATGATAACTCTATTCAAAAACCGAGGAGGACTAATGAATAGTTCACCATCATGTAAAAGTGAACCAACCCACCCTTTTATAGACGAGTATATCTAGTTCCACTAGTTCCACCACTATATGATCTTTGAGGTCAACAATAACTTAATCAAGAAAATTACTAGTACCTCACTAATTACACTGACTCGTCTTTCAACTTTTGGTGAATAATTCACATTTCAAAAATCATCCCTATACTTCTTACACACTTTTGAATATTACCACTACTACCATTTTATACCCCCTTGTTTTGATTCCCTCCCACCATATGGTTCCAAATCAAAACTTCTAGGATCGTGTATTTCAGATTATTCATACACTTAGACAAAAAGCAGGTTCTTCACAACCTAGCCTAATAATCTCCTATGTGAACTTTATTTTATAGTCTTTACTAATTCCTATAGATCCGTTCCTTTAATTCTATCTTCCTTCCAACCACAGTAACACAATGGTCCTCTATCATGTTTTCAATAATTTAGGTCCCACTGAAGTATAACACTACCATTTAATTTCCCATAATATTATTCTCATCAACATGTTTTCTAGATTATGACATCCATAAACATTCTGAAGTTCTAGGACTCCATCCTCTAATAACTTTCAAATTAAGTGATGGTTTTACAAAATATTCTTTATCCTCAAGTGAAACATCTAATTCTTAGAATGATGAATTTCACTCTTACAGTCACATAATAATGTTCTATTAACTTTTATTCTTCTAAGGTTCTCCAACTACCCCTTCAGTGGGATAAAGTCTTTCCCAACTTCCATAATATCCATGTACTCTGCTTTAATTATGGATAATAAATATAATTGTTAAAGTTTATACATACAAATCATTGTCATTAATCTAAAAGTGAACACATAGATAGGGATAATTTTTCATTCATATACATATTCTACAAATCCTAATCCAAAAACCCTGAAATGTATCATCCATTATGAATTAGAGTGACATTTAAACTAAACCCTTGAGATACCAGAGTATCAACTTTACTTCTTCCCAATACACCCTTTCTAAATTCTCCATGAACCTTTTTATGACCCTCATTATATATGAAATTTATAACCTTGTATAAACTACGACATACATCAATATTATAACCATTAATGCATATGGAACTTGCGCCACATACTAAACCTCATCATCTATTCTCAATTCCTTCTCCTTAGATAAGTTGAAGTGTCTAACCATAGGAGTGATTACATACATAGATTCCCTCATTTTTAATCTTTAAACCAAATTAAAAATATACTCCAACTACAAAAGAATCATGGTTTTGGAATTTAAGTTGTAGGTTAGAGATAGAATAGTAAGAGGGGTGAATTTAATTTAAAAAAATTAAAATTATTCTATAAAATAAAATCAATTATCCTAAAAGAAATTGATTCAATTATAAAAAATAAAAGTAAATAAATCATTATAGAAATTAAAACTTTAATAATATCCAAAAATAAATTTTGGGTGTTAAAACGGAACACTTTGGTAAAGGAGTTTGATAATCAATAATGAGCGCATATTCCTCCTATCCTCATGAAGGCTTGAGAGGGTTATATTGCTCCCTTGGTTTTAATGGAAACTAAGAACTAAAGAGGAAGAAAGTAAAACCTTGGTTTTAATAGAAACCAAGAACTAAATATGATAACCCAAGGTTTTAATGGAAACTAATAACTAAAAACCCTTACTTTAATGGTGGTGATAAACTAAAGAATAAGAATAAGAATATAGAGGTTTGTTTTTATAAAACCTTTACAAAGTAATTAACCCTCTCTTTAAGATTCACAATAATATGAAAGATGAGGCAAGTAAAATAAAAAAAATCTATAAGAAGTGAATTTAATAATTGAAACAAGGGATAAAAAATTATCAAAGAAAAAAGGAAAAAATAAATTGGAATATAGCCATTGAATCTTAGTTTCTTTTTAAGCATGGGAGTTTTCTTGGAGATCTCTTGCAAAATTTCATTATGGATCGATCAAGAATCATCCAGTGGTAAGTTGTTGTAGATATTCATAGATAAGATCCAATACTACCCTGATATACATTTATATAATTCTAATGATGTGGGTTCAGTTGTGTTACCTCATTCAATATTTTCCCCTTTAAAAATGTAGCATAGTGGTGACTACGGGGTTATCTCATGAGGAGGTTGCAAGCTAAGTTGTCAAACAATCACTTTATTAATTTTTTTTGTTAAAGTTAAAACTAAAATTGTGGATTTTGAATGAACCAAACAAAGATAAATTATATAAAATCATATTAAAACTATAAATTAAAGTTAGATATTAGACATCAGGAGTAGGATGGCCTAAGAAAGACTAGTTGAAGGCAGCAGCACTGGACAAGCTTTGATCCTAGGACACTCCCTTCATCATTGCCTAAAAATTTATTACAATTAAATTATCAAATGTATACCTAAATATATAAATGTATACACATAAATTTTATATAAACCATATCAAGGTCTCAAATATGGGTATTTATCCACTTATGAAAGTGATTCAATTACCCAATGACCACTAAGAAGAAAAAACTAATTGAGCTTATTGTGCTCAATGGGGAGACCTCGCCCAAATAAATTTAAACAAAAAGACAAATATTTTAAAGTCATAAGTTGATAAATGACCTATAAAGAATATAATAAATTGAAAACAAGAAATAAAGAAACCACCTTAAATTAAGATAATATTTTCCAAAATAATTCAAAATAAAAGAGTTTATAGTTAAAAACACAAACTCAAAAGGGAAATGCCTCTGTATCTTCCCATACCACCACCACATGAAGTTAATACATTCATGGATTGATTGGTTAATCAAAAACTCCTCTTACCCAGTATTTCATCTCAATAATATCCCAATCCATCCTTATAACCATCCTCTAAAATATAAGTAGAGTTGAAAATATATAGTAAAAGGGGTGGAAACGTTCTGTCAAGTTTCTTTCCACTATAATTTGGATAGATTTTAAAAATATTCCTAGAAAAATATTGGAAAAATAATTAATAAATATTTTCCATATGTGTATTGTATTTTTCATCTAAAACAATTGAGTGCTTTTAGACACATGGTGAAATAGTTACATCTAAATTACTAAAAAAATATTTTATTGCTAAAGTGACTCTTAAACTTCCTCTAATTTCATGCACCCAATGACTATCTTAATGGAATAATTTATTCTTGGTATTTAATATGGAGATGACTCTTTGAGTTTTATTTATTTTAAAGTTATAATCATCAAATTTTACACTTGCGGTCTAATTTATTTTTAATTTAATGAAGGATTGTCAATTTTGTCTAAAGACACTTTTTCTAACTTCAGGGATTTTTTTGGGCCAACAAATGGCCAATTAAGAACTTGTCCCAGTTAGATGAAATTAATTTCCATTGTACAATGGTTCCTGAAAAATGAATTTTTATGATTGGGTGATATTTGAAAAATTTATTACCAAAACAATAAAAATGATAAAAAAACTATTAAAATTCCAGAATTATATCATTTTTAAAATTTTTCTCATAAATCATCAAAATTAAAAAAAATTGATGCAATTTATCATAAAATTATAGTTTTGTGTGGATTAAATAATTCAAATAAACATTAAAAATAATTAAAATATCAACTCTATCAATTCCCCCACACTTAACATGTGGAAACCTGGACAAGTGAGCACTCAAAGTAAATTGCCAATGAAAATTCAAAACATATGTCAATGAAAATAAAAAGATCAAAATCAAGGAAAAATAATTATCATGGATATTTAATATATTAAATTATAAATTATATTTTATGATCATTCATTACATTATCAATTTATTCATTCCTCTATGAATAATGATTCCTCACTCACTTTTTTTATCTCATCACATGATTTTGACTTAAATAAATTTTTCCTCATCCAAATAAATTCATGGGTCACCATAGGTTTGAAAAAATTTAAATCTCCACCCAATTGAGTTAAATAATTTTATCAATCATAAGGACTTATAAGGTCTTTTCTAAGTTTTGAGGGTTGGTGGGTTTCTGATATCAAAAATTACGAGGTGGGAGGAGGTGGTTTGGCTCTTTGTTGAAGAAAAAGGGCATGATTCTACTTTATACTTAAGCATGGTTTTGTACCCTTTATTCTTAGAATAAAATTATCTCTAAAATGAATTCAAAATTTCTTTCATCAAAATCCCACAAATTTTATAATTCAAAATCAATGACATAGAAATTTATTCCAAAAAATAAAATTATTTTTTCTTGAAAAGATCCAGAAAGACACGGTTTTTTTCTTCTTTGGAAGCTCCAGAAAGGTAGACCTAATTTTTTCATTGAAATATCTAGAAAGGCACAACTTTTAATATATTAAAATTTTCAGTAGTAAATACATATCTTCAAAATTTAATTTTTCACCCAAATTAGCACCAAATGAAATTTTACACCACAATATAGCTCCCACATACTTAAGATTACTAAAATCATGAAATTTACTTCAAGAGCATATTGGATAGGAAAATTGGATTATAATGAGGGTAAAAACAATAAATCCATGGCTACTAAGGGATCACAAGGGTCAAATGTAAGATTTATTCCGAATAAAATGATTTCAAAATTGTTTTTAAAATATATTTCAATCACAAATAAATTGCCTCATTCATTTTGAACACAACTTCATTAAAGATTATAGATTTTTGAAAGAAAATTGGAAAGTTCTAGTTGAAATAATAATTCTTTGGTTCACTCAATAAGTGGCGTGAATGTGAAGAATATGCAAAAAAAATGGTTTAGAGTCCTCATTGGAAAGTTATTTTTAACTTTTGAAAGCATTCATGACAAGGAATTCAGAAGTCAATGGTCTTTTCATGAATTTCCACAATTTTTAATTTAGAAAATATCATATTTAAGAAATCATTTAAGTTCAGTTCCATGAATCAAGATTGTTATTTTTATTGAAAAAAAATCAATTCAAAAAGTTTATTACTTTGAAGATAACAATTTTCAAAAAACAAAAAAACGAAAGTAAAAAACACAAAAAAAAATTATAGAAAGACTAAAAATAGATATTTAAAATAAAAACATAAAAAAATAATCTAACAATAATTTTCCTCCAACCATAATTATTTTTAATAATTACCTCATTATGCATAGTTTATATGATAAAGGAAAATCAATAATATATAACTTGATAAAAAATGTGGGAAGGAAAGACACATACTGGTTTTTATTGAGTAGTAGCAGCCTTGAGCTATCCTCCAAGAAGTTGCAACTTAGAAACCTACATGAAGAAACAAAAAAAATCATCAATATTTTATAGAAAGTAAGGAAATAAAAAATAAAAATAAAGATAAGGTAAAAGAGACGAGGTTTGAACCCCAAATTGGGTGCTAGGATTTCACTACCCCTAGTCAAGTTGTTCCAGCATATCATCCCTAATCTGAATTTGGGTGTGGTTTATTCCTCATGAACCATAAAAATGGTTTTTCTATAGTATTCTTTAGCTCAAAAAACTTGTATAAGATCCCAAAATCATATATATTCATGTTACACTCCATGAAATTTTGATTCCAATGATGTAGTTAAAAATGAAACAAAATATAAGGGCAACTTACCAAGAATTTTTCCTCACAAAAAACCTCCACTGGTTGTTGAAATTCAATTCCAGGATGTGGTTTATCTTCAGGTTTAGCTTTAAAATGATTTCTTCTTTGAAAAAAAACTTCGTACCACCATACTTTTATGCACTATTATAATATATAATTGGGAAAACCATTATTTATTTAATATCATCCTTTACATCCTCTTTATTTAAAAAAATTATCTACTCAAAAGAAATTGGAACTAAATCTACACAGGAAGAAACAGTTAACAATTTATTATCGAAATAAACTGGAAAAATGGATCAGAATTTGAAATTTCTCCCTATGTTTTCTTAGGATCCATCTCTATTTCATAATAAATTTCTTTATTTTCTATCATTGAAAAAAATTTCTTGAGATCAGTTTCAATATTATCAACAATTTTTTTGAAATTGGTTTCGGCATTTCCAAAATCATATGGCTCACAATACCTAATTCAAACACAGTCACAAACTATCATGATGTTTTATTCACACCTAAGTTTCTACCTTGTAAGTAGTATCACTTTTATTATTACATTTAGTAAGCTTAAGGTTCTTGTGTCAAATAAAAGGGGGGCATAATGTCTGATTTCCTTGTCAGTATACCTTTCTTATATCATGTGCTAAGTTCAATTGACATTGTTTCTCTACCATCACAAGCAATCCTCAATAGTGTATATCCCTGAGCATTATCCTATCTCTCATCCAAATTCTATGATGTCTCTTTATTATATCATGCCTCTACTAGTACCCTTACAAGGCCAATATTGAATATGGGAGTGACCTCTGAAGCCCACCTCTAAATATTCATGTATTGTCGACTAGCATCGAGGGTATAGGACATACATAAATAGGAGGAATTAACCTTAATATTCTCAAGAAAGATAAAAAATGACCAAATAACTCCATAATATAAATAAAATATACCAATCTTATCACATCAAATGTCATAAAATTTGTAAATAATAGAAAACTGAAAATAAACCATGAACCAGTCCTATAGCATCGACCTAAAACTCCAGAACTCACTAACAACCTCCACAAGAAAGTGAAATCCAACACAATCACTAAATCTCACCTAAAGGCTTAGAAAAAAAGTATATATATAAGGGTGAGAATATAATTATACTCCATAGGATCCTCCTAAAAACCTATCATGAAAATTTGAAATAAGAATACTAAATCCTCAACAAATAAATAGAAAAAAAAACTTTTCACCTAAATAGATAAACTATATTTACAACCTCACAAAGGATCACTCAATAATTAAAACACAAATTTAAGAAACATAATATCAAAAAAATATAGGTAAGGTACCCCACATCTATTTTCCCACTTAACTGTCTAGGATAAACTGTAATGACTCGCATATCGGCACTCCTATCCCCTCTATAAATCATACTACACATCTCTGCCAATATATCACATCTGCGTAATCATATCATGTTTCACCCCATGAAACCCATAAATAACACATCATCATAACATCCCTTCATGTATAAACTATAATCCATCACATTCCTATGTAAATATTCACTATACCTCAAACTATTATATCCCATGAATAATCACACATATAATACAAGTATATGTTATAAAATTAAGTTTTCACATACTAAGCATACAAATGAAATAACCAAGAGTCATTATAGATCATATGGGTAAACATCCTATAGAATAAGATAACATATCATGGATATGTCCACATTATCATTCCATGTATAGAAGAGAGGGAAGGGTAGGGGTTGTGGGACATATAATCCCTCAACAACTTATATGTTCGGAAACTCCCAGAACCCAAGGCCAAATATGGTCATCTACCACCCCAACCAACTTGGGTGGTGGAGCATAATAAATAATGGAACATAATGATAGTATATAACATGACCAATCTAAGGGTTACTATTCTACCTTAGACTCAAACTAAGGATAGCATCCCCCTTGATAACACAATTTTCAATACTGGGACTGAAAGGCTAAACTCATCTAAGCATACAAGCATCAAAGGTCATAATCAATCATTAATTTGGTAATTTAACAATCAAAATATTCTTTATTAAACCCCATGATCAATTTTGGTTTAACCATTTTAATAACCATAAAAATTCAAGGTTTTTTTTATTTCCAACATTTCAATTCAAGATTTCACAACCATTCCATTTATGCATTTACCCAAATCAATTCATAGTTTCCACTTATCACATAATTAACATCATTAACATTGATTTCCATCCATTAATTATATTTCATTATCATTATGTAATCCCAGGTATTCTATGACTCGACCCAATCAATCTTAAGGAGAGAGATACCCAAAGAAAACAAGATTTTTGTAGCAAGCGTAAAGTAATCACAACAATAAAGAAACAAGAAAAATGGGAAAGTCTAGATATCAAACCATACCAACTATCCTGAAATAAGAATCATCACAACATATAGGAAAATAGTAAAGTCCATCTCTCAACCTATTCTATCCATCCCAATATCATCCACCTCAACCACTGTGATAACTTGAGGCAAACCAGCCCAACCCTTACATAATATACCAACTATACCAAGCTTTAAACAATCACAGTAAGGAAATAATTAGTATAAATTATAAACATAGCACTGAATCACATTTAAAATTATCAAAAATATCAATAAGAAATCAATAATGCTTAACTCAAGCATACAATCATATAATAGTCAAGAAAAGGGTTTAAAATGGCCCTCATGTGTTGATTACAACAAGAAACAATTTCATTGTCATCTTTACTTAATAGATTAATTATGAAAAAAGTTTCATAAACAAGAGACCTAATTAATAAATATCTAATAACATCTATAAAAATTTATTAAACATGTTCATAGAAACACATTATCATTATAAAAAATTCCATGGAAGAACAATAAAATCTAAGTGAATGCCTCTTTTTTTATCTTCCATATCATACCATATTTATGTTTCTTAATAAATTTCAACTTTTCATTCATGGAATGGTGTATAGGTAATAATAACATCAATATTTACTATTATATAGTAAATAAAAAGGGGAATACAACATGAATAAAGTCATAAGAATGAGTAATCACAATACCCCCTTTCTATTCTTCTATTTCATGATTCTATGTCATTATCCTCATTAAAGAAAATCTCATCTATTTACCCATGAAGATAAATAATTTTAATCTCAAACTTATATATAATTAAAAGATAATTCATGAATTCTCTACCTCAATTCACAACTGTAATAAATAAGGGAAGAGGGGTGCTAGTAGGGCCTCGAAATGAAGCAGGGTAGACTCGGTGTGTATAGGTAACGAAGAAGAGAATAGGTTCACATAACCAAAATCTTGTGAGGAACTCTTGAAGTTAAGGGATTAATATCCTCAAGGGTGCTCGAGATGCTCCTATGGTCACCTCGAAATGTGTAGTGTTCAGAGTAAAATAGAAATTAAATAGATGGATAAACCTTGAGAATGAAATACAGATGCAAGTCAAACCCGAAAATCGTACCTAATTTGACAAAAAAGGGTAGAGATATGTGGTGTTTAAAAGTTCCATGTCACAAAATTCATTCAATGGTAGGTATTACACCTTCAAACATGGGTTAATGAATAAAATAAATAAATTTAAAACCCCCAAAACTGTAACATAAGATTGAATCAGATCGTCATGACAGTGATTTCATACCCAACATGCATGTGGTGCCCTCAACCATGGATACCCATGAGGAGCCTGCTATGGCATGTTTGAATTCCCATCATTGTTTACATCACACCATGGTTTGAACCATGGAATGGAGAATCATCCCTTTCTATTTTCAAACCCTTTCATAGCTTGACCTCAACATGACTCAACACCACACCCACAAACATGGGTGTTTTAGTCACCCTATTTCCCACAAGGAAAATATCCAAACACTATGCCGACAAAATAAGATTTTCACCCCTCCTCATGTTACACTTAGAGATCACCAAGATCGATCGGGAACAATTCCCTCCAAAATGGGATGGATCATGGCGTGGAGCTCCACCATAACATGACCACTCCCCAAAATGAGTATTTCGCACCTCGAATACACCAAGCACCCAAAACGGTAAATCCACATGGCCACAATCCAAAAAAATCTCCATTGTAGGGTACACCATGGGCATTTCACAACCCAAAAAAGTCTCCACTGTAGGGTACACTATGGGCATTTCACAACCCATGTTACCAAGAACCAAAACAGCCAAGCTCTATGGTTATAGCTCTAAAGAAGCCTCCTCCAGGGCCAAAACCATGGGAGTTAACACCCCAAGTTCATCAACCACCACAACACCCAACCTTTATAGCCACAACCCCAAAACATCTTACATTCCTTACTCAAAGAACCACTACGACCTCCACTATCAGATTTTCCACTATGTGATGAACCTCCAGAGAACCAAAATTCAACTCCCTACCTCCAGAACACATCTAAATTCCCTCTCAACACCTAAAAAACTTAGAAAATACAAAGTACAAGGCTTTGAGAATCTGTTACCTTACACTATTAATTTTGGCTCTATATTTCATCTAAGACAAACCATTCAACATGTGGAATTTATTAGATGAAATTTCACACTAAAAATATGGGGTAAGGAAAAATGCTACATTAAAATAAGAATAGAAAAAAAATATTCCATGCTCATAGGCCAACCAAAAAATGATAAGGTCATATTCTTTAAGGCCTCATGCATTTTTCCCATATCTGTTTAATATCATTTTAAATACACTTCATTTTTTTAGATTAGTCCACCCCATAAATGTAGGTTGGTCTGTTTGGTGCATGGGCGAAAGACCCCAATACCACATATCACGCCATCTACAGCATTGACTATTATCAGTACTAAAAAGAAAGTGTTGATAAAAGGGGAACCTTTATCAGTTTGAGGTAAAATCACTGATAAAGGGTACTTTTATCAGTGATAAAAAAAATTAATGATAAAAGTATACCCTTTATCGGTGCATTTTTTAACACTGATAAATGTTACACTTTATCAGCACTTTTCCTAGCACTAATAAAATATTTTTATAAATTTTAATGAAAAACTATTATCAATATATATAAAATTATCATATTTATATTCAAAAAATAATTTTTAATTATATATATTGATTACAAAATTTATGTAATTATTATAAATACGATTTATTAATATGTGATATTTGAATTTATATATTTATATCTATGTCTATATGTTTCATGTACATATATGCATATGTATGTGTATGTATAGAACATGTGTATATGTGTATATATGGAATGTACTATTAATATTTTTAATATTATTTTTTATTTAATGTGTTTTGTTATTTTTGATATAATATTTTTAGAATTATTCAATTTTTAAAATTTGTACATATTTATTTACTAAGTATTATTTATAATATGTTTTTAATTTATGTGATTAGTATTTATTCAATTTTATTTATTAAGTTTCAATGTTTTTAAAATGATTGAAATTTATATAATTAAGTTATTTACATGATGTTTTTAATATTTTCTTCATTTTTATACTTGTTTACAATTCATGTAGATAATCTTATGAATTCATATTTTTAAATATAATTTTGTTTATTAAATTTTATTTATTCACTTTGAATATTCTTTCATTTAATATTATTTATTCATTTTTTATTTTTATTGATTTTTATATTTTTTGGAATTTAATCATTTTCTAATATTTATTCATACATATATTTATTTACCATGTATTATTTTCAATATGTTTGTAATTTATATGAATAATATTTATTTATTTTGTTTATTAAGTTTTAACATTTAAAATATGTTTGATATTTATATATTTAATTTATTTAAATGTTTTTAATAAATTTTTAATTGAAATAGTTAATATTTTTTAATTTATTTAATTTAATTTATTCAATTTTAATATTATTTTTTTTAATATTATTTTTTTTCATTTTTTATATTTATTTATTTTTAATATTTTTGAAAGTTATACATTTTTTAAAATTTATACATGTTTATTTAATAAGTTTTAATATTTTCAATGTGTTTTCAATTTATATGATTAATATTTATTCATTTTTATTTTTTAAGTTTTATTATTTTTAATATGTTTTAAATTTTTATAACTGATTCTTATTAATGTATTTTAATTTTTATATTTTTATATACAATATAATTCATTTTTAATAATTTTTGTTATTTATATAATTAATAATTTCTATATATTCATTTTTATTCATTTTATGTGTCTGTAATTCATGAAGTTAATGTCACGAATTCACTTTTTAAATTTTTTTTGTAATTTATTCACTTTTATTTCTTTATTTTTAATATTCGTTCATTTAATATTATTTATTCATTTTTAATATTTATTACTTTTTTATATTTTTTGGATTTATTAAATTTTTAATATTTATTTATACATAATTATTTAATAAGTTTTAATATTATTAATATGTTTTTAGTTTATATGATTAATATTTATTCAATTATATTTATTAAGCTGTAATATTTGAAAAATGTTTGAAATTTATATAATTAATTTATTTAAATACATTTTCTAGTATTTTCTACATTTTTGTACGTGTTTATGACTAATGTAGTAAATCGTACGAACTATACATAATTATTTACTAAGATTTAAGACTCTTAGTAGGTTTTTAATTTATATGATTAATATTCATTCAATTTTTTTATTAAGTTATAATATTTTTCAAATTTTTGAAATCTATATAATTAATCCATTTAAATGCAATTATTTTCTTTATTTTTGGTATGTGTTTATAATTCATGTAATTAATCTTATGAATTTATTCTTTTAAATAGTTTTGTTATCTATAAAATTTTATTTATTCATTTTTAATATTATTTCAGTTAATATTATTGATTTATTTTTAATATTTATTAATTTTTATATTTTTTGCAATTTAATCATTTTATAATGTTTATTTATACATTTTTATTTACTATGTTTTAATATTTTTAATATGCATTCATCTTCATTTTAATATATATCTATTTTTATTTTTTTAGTAATTTTCATAGTTAATAAAACTTATCCATTTTTTAAATATTTTTGAAGTCGCTTCATTTTTAATTATTCAATTTCACTAATTTTTAACATTCATGCATTTAAGAATATATATTCATTAATAATGTAAATTATTTTTTTACTTTTTTTATAATTTATTCATATTTAATGTATATTTGTTTAATATTTTTTGTACTTTATTTATAAAATCTTAGAAAAATCATCTTTATCAGTGTTGTAGTTTTAGCACTAATAAAGATATGTTTTATTGGAAATTATTATTTTAGTGATGATAAAACTCATCTTTATCAACACTTTTTGGAAAGCGCTAATGAAACACTTCCTGATCTTATAAATTCAACCCTAACATAACTTTATTCTTCGTGTCATTCAAACTCTCATAGAAGTCGACCTCTGCCACCACTCCCCCTCGAACTTCTCGGACGAATCGATCCTCTCAAAAACTAAGTTATGTGATTATTTCTACTCCACTTTAATCGAACTTACATCACTCGATCTTCATGCTCATTGCCTTTGTACCATTCAATCCCCTCTTTAATCAATCCTTGAACTTTATCTGCATCCATTACCTTTGAAATGGATTTATTTTCTTATCTTGGTCGCATCATGAATGAGAACATCATGGTGTGATCTAAACTCTAGGAGAAATTTCTTTCCACTACCTTAACAGCTCATTTGGTAAAGGTGGTTTGGGGAGAAAGGAAAAAAATGGATTGATTCAAACTCATTTCTTCTAATTGGAATAGTTATGTTGGATGGAGAGAAATATTTCAGGTAAAAACCACCAATCAAAGTTTTCAAATCACCCAAAAATTAGGGTGATTTAGAAGGAAATAAATAAAACAATTATTCTTTTTTCAAATTTCATATATTACCCATGTTCATATTTTATTTTATTGAACCTCTACCCTTATCCTACACCCAATTTATTTAAAAAATTTAATTTTTTTATTTAACATAAATTGTTGATGTGTGGGCCCTTCTTTGTATTGTGTTCTTGCTCTTGGACCCACTTGCATTCATTCTGGTCACCATTGGATTTCTTTAAGTCATCATTTTGATATTTTTTCCAATTGAATTTATCGGTTCTTCCCATTTATACAACCCCATAGTTTTATTCATCAAAACCTAATTAAATTCAAGAGCTCCTTCAATTGTTGGGTTTGAAATACCATTTGATCTAGCATTATCAATGTTTTCATCGTCCGAAAAAATATCAACTTCAGCTCCTAAGCATCTTATCATTGAAACACCATCTATCCCTCCATGTACCAAGTAAAGAAATGTATAAACATTAACTCCTCTATAATACTACACTCCCACCTAGAAAAGTTACAGAAACCATATTTGATGGCTGTGTTTTTCAGTAGATGAAAATTTAATTAGATTCTTTGTAACTTTATTTATATCACACATTCCTTTACTTCAATGATTTCCACCATTATAAAACAATATCAATTCACATCATTCAAATATTATTATCTTAGAATAATGGCTTCATGTAACCTAAATGGTTCTTTAGGAATGACCTTTTATGGGTTTTAATAACATACATTTTTTGTATTTATTTATTTTGTTAAATATTAATATTAGTGAATCAAATAGGATGGATATTAATCAAAAATGGATAGATTTTAATTGTATGAAAAAAGAGTATGAGGATGGGGTGAAAGAGTTCATAAATTTTTCAAAATATCATGCATATGACCCTTCTCAAATCTGTTTTCTATGTTTACATTGTTGTTATTAAAGACCAGTTAGTCTAGAGGAGTTGGAAGAATACTTCTTTTGTCACAGAATAGATCAAAGTTATAAATGTTGGAGTAAACATGGAGAAAAACTGAATTTAGTTATTGGCTGGTATAACACTACATTTTATGGATCATATAATATTATTACTGGTGTTAACAATGAGGAAGACAGTGTCAAGGATATGATTACAGGTTTGAACAATGATGAAGATCGTATTGAGGAAATACCAATGATGATTGAAGATGAACTTCATTTTCCAAAATTGTTTCATAAGATAAATAGTTATACCAAGATGCCATTTTATACTAATTGTACTGAATATAGATCATTATTATCCATATTGAAGCTATATAATGTAAAATAGCCCAACATATGGAGTGATTCCATCTCTATTGAATTACTTGCTCTCTTGAATGATATACTCCTAGAAGATAATGAGCTTCCTTACCAAACATATTATGCTAAACAAATTCTATGTTCAATGGGTATAATCTATGAAATAATAAATGCCTAACCAAATGAATATATATTGTTTATCAAGGACCATGAATCACTTAAAAAATTCCCAAAGTGTGATGCGTCCTAATACAAGAAAGGTTAATTAGGTATTACGAAAGTTTTATGGTGATTTCCAATCATTACAAGGTTTAGAAACCTATATATAAGTGAGGGGACTAGAAGGAAAGTGATGTGACACATAGATACAAGAAATATAGATGGGAAATTTTTTCAACCAGTATAATCTCCTCAATAGAAGAAATTTTATCGGGAGTATCCTGAATTTGAAAACAAATTGAGAAAACTCCATCTTGTGTTATCTACATATGGATTGAATCCTTTTGGTTTTCAATGTAGCACTCATAGTACACAGCCGATTATGTTGTTAAATTATAACTTTACACTATGGTTATGTGTGAAATGAAAATATATTATGTTATCTCTACTTATATTAGGAGAAAAACAATTGGGTAATGATATTGATGTTTATTTTCCTCCATTGATCAAAGATTTGAAATTATTATGGGATTCATGTGTTACATTGTATGATGCTTGAAAAACTGAAGATTTCTTATTAAGATCCATGTTGTATGGTATGATAAATGAATTTTCTACTTCAGGATATAACATTAAAGAAACTCAAGGGTATCCCATTTGTGAACAATGAATACACTCAATTAGGTTTAATCATTCATTGAAGATTGTGTTTCTGGGACATCGTAGATTTCTACCCTGGTGACATAAATACTGATCTTGGATGAAATCATTCAATGAGAGTTTAGAAGAAGGTACAACACCATCTCCACTAATAGGTGACCAACTGTTTGAGAAAGTAAAATATATGGACACTACATTTGGTAAACCTTCTTCTAAAAACATTACAAAAATTGGTTGGAAAAAGATTAGTTTTTTAAAATTAACATAATATAATTGTGTGTATGTCGGTCATTTTCTTGTTTTTATGTATGTGGAAAAAATATATGTGATAGTGTCATTGGAATGTTACTAAATGCACTCATAAAAATAAAGGATGGAATTAAGGTTGGGTTGGACTTGATTAACTTGGGGATATGAGAATATTTTGCTCTAGTGAAGGGTGAAAGATGGAATTTTCTTCCTCCAGGTCTTTACACTCTTTTCGGGCAAGAGAGATATTAGTTTTTCAACTTCTTAAATGATGTAAAGGTTCTATAGGGGTAATCATCAAATATCAAGAATATCATGTTAATGAAATATTTAAAGTTAAAGGGTCTGAAATCACATGACTGTCATGTTTTGATGCAATATCTGATAACTGTAGCTTTATATTGAATTTTTTTCAAGAATTTATTGCATACATTAACCAAACTCTATTTATTTTTCAAAACTATACATAGAAAAGTTATAGAACCAGTGAAATTTTTAACTATAGAAAAGGAAATTGTTGTCATATTATGTGAATTGGATGGGTTATTCTTACTATAATTATTTGATATGATGGTTCACTTAATGGTTCACTTGGTTAGAGAGATTTAACTATGTGGTCCTATACATTATAGATGTATGTACCCCAATGAATGGAATATGAATATTTTGAAAGGGTATGTGTCACATACATAGCTTATTTTAAATTTATTTTTATTTTAATTTCCATTAATGCTTTGTTTTGGGGGTTTCCAAAGGTTTTATGGAGAATATGTGAGTTTTCATGAATTAGGCCAAACCGTGAGCCTAATTCTAGATTTAAAAATAAATTTTTTTTATTTTATAACTTTTTCATTTTTAAATATTTTTCACTCATTACAACTCCTAAATGTCCTCCCCTGATATATTAACACCACAATTAAAATTTGGAGCCTTTAGAAATCCATAACCAAGGTTTATTTTGGTTTTTATTTAAGGGGTTGGTCTTGCCCGAAAGCCCATATCCAGTTTTAAAAATGAATTTTATTTATTTAATAACTTATTCAATATTATGTATTTTTCGGTTATTCTAAGTCTCACACGAGACCATTACACCCAGACACGCCCTCAGACTCTTTCCCCTATCTTTGGATCTCTTAGGAATCACGATTTAGGGACTAACTTCTTAGGGTTTCTAAAATCGGCCATATTTGAGGAGGTAAGTTTATTCCTTCATAACTCTCTCAATTATAACTCTTTTCCCTCCATTCCAGTTTCTAAATGACCTCCTAATTCTTTTTCGAACAAAACCTAAATTTTGGCCATTTTCAATCTTAGATACTTCTGTTTTGGGGAGATTCATTCAAGATTTCTCAAGTAAGTTGGTCCATTTCATTCCCCTTTCAAATTTCTTAGGGTTTCATTCTATTTGTTTAGGGTTTTGTTCCCTTTTAATTGAAGTGAAAAATGACTAGTGGGTAGGGTTTAGAACCTAGGGTTTAACCTTGGGTTTTCTTGGTCTTTTATTGTGGTTTTAGGTTTGATCTAGGTCCCTCTTGGTGCGGCGGCGGTGTGATTTGATTTTCGCACAGAGGATTCAAGGTTTTAACTAATTTGGTAGGTGATTCCATATGTATGCAATATCTGTGAATTGAATCGATATTTTTATGAAATTTTTATGTTTATTTAATTTTATGGTTGCTGAAAAAAAAATAGTTTTAGTGGTTTTTGTAATGCAAATGAATTTTTAATGCCAATTTTAGGTGAAATTGGGGGGTTTTCATGGAAGTCTCTTGTTGGTTATTTTGGGGATGCCTTATCAGTACTTATTTTATTTTATTTTGATGTAATAGGGCTGAAAATATTGTTTTTAATGTTTATCCTTTTTTTTTGTTTCTGCGAAATTTGGTTTTAATGGTGTTGTGGAACTTGTGAACTTTAAGTGTTATGTTTGTTTAAAAATGGAAGTTTTACAAATATTACATTTCTTGGTTCACATGGGGATGCCCTAAAATTGATTTTTTGGTTTAATTGAAATGTATAAGGCTACATTTTCTATTTTGGTAACTTATAGGTGTGCATATATTGTGAAAGGTGGGGTTTTCAGGGAGTGTTGAGTGCAAAACAATGTGGGTTTTTGAGAAATTTTTTTATGGAAAATCAAAGTGTTTTGTTGTGTGTTTTAAATGGTATAAAGTGTGTATAGATACTGTATTATTTTTAAGTGACCATTATTGGTGTTTTTATATGAAAATGGATTCATGTGGCATGCTTAATTTGTTTGAGCACAAAGGGGGAAGCTCGGGTACCTAGGTGGGGCGGATGTGTAATAATACGGCTAGTGGACCGGATGGGTTTTGTCCCTATTTCACATAGAATTTGGATAAAGAAAACTCTAACTAAACTATGTGGATGATAATTGGGGACCACTAGGTTATGTTTATGTTCCCTACTAGTGGCCCGTGCATGAGAACGAATTTTACTATGGTTACTTTACACCGAGGTATGAGGTGCATGGGGCCCGAGACTATCTAGTGCCTAGGGGTGTTCCCAATTTTGTTTCTCATTGTATTTGTGGTATTTTCCATTGTATTTGGGTGTTTTTGTCAGTACTTTACATTAGATAACATTTCTATTTAAATGTGTTAACATTCTGAAAATTTTAGCTTGAAAACTGTTTTCAATTGAAAGTTTCATTTCTTGGATTTTATCACTGCCTTTCTTTGCATACAAAAACTGCTTGGTTTTTCACATTGTATTGCATAATATTTGGAATCATTGGGTGGTATCCTATTGGTATTAGTCTCACACCCTACTTACACCTCTTGGGTGTAATTAGACTTGGTTATGTTTGACTCGAGTAAAGGAAAGGCTAAGGGTGATGGCGGTTCAGGGTGTTAGTCCCCATCCTTGGGGCGGAGTTGTAGAGACGGCTTGTGGGAGATGAACCCTAGTCGTGTGGAGTCCTTAGTGCTATATTTCTGCTATATTTATTTGTATTTAGAATACTTGTATAATATTAAAACCAATGTATTCAGTTCTGGTTTTTTTTTTCTTAAGACTTGTTTGGATCAAAAATTTCAGATTTACATTATGGATTGTTTTTAATGTTTTATGATTTCATACTCAGGTAAATCATTACCAAACCTAAATTAATGATACCCAAGAAATTTTTCCAGCCTGTGGGGATAGGTAAAACCCTTAGGGCCTTGGCACGGGCCGGGTTTGGTGCCAGTAATAGTGGCAACCAAATTCTGTTCGTGACAAAATGGTATCAGAGGGAGGTTCGCTCTCTTTGGGTCATGTTATTTGGGGAACAGTCGGGATAGTCTGGAGTTAAAATTGTCGGGAATTAGAATTTCAGTTATGAGTAGTGTGACTGATCACCACACCTCATGACGGGATTCAAGCCTCTAGGGAACGTTGGGACCTTTCAGAGTCCTTTGGTTTTCTTGGTTTAATGAAGATTAGGGGAAATGAAAAGAGAGTTGGGTTAATGGTCCCAGTAAGCTCGTAGGGCCTGGTAAGCCATGTGGAGGTGGGGATATTCCCTAGAACACTCTATGTGACAATTAAGTGATTGTAATATGGCCTCCAACCATATGTCCAAGTCACCCACTAAAACTAGTTTCCTCTCGTGTTGTCTTGTGTTCTTTAGTTTTGAAATCTTGGAACTTTGGTTTTAAAGTGACTTGGTTTTAAGAAGTGTAAAGTTTTTGTGAAATGATTTTAAAATAAATATTAAATGGTTTGATTTATGAAATAGTGGAACTGAATATTCATAATTATTTTAAAATGGAAAATGGTGTGCTTACACCTCTTTTGAAAGCAGAAACTATATTGAAGTTGGTTTTGAAAAAGTGTTTCCAATAGAGTTTTCTAAACTATCATAGGGTTTTTTTATGGGATGAGATGTTATAAAATTTATGTAAATAACATGAAATTGATTTATTTTATAAATGTTTGTGTCTTTCTGAAAATTTTAGTAATATTTGAATTGGGATTTGGATCTCCTAGTTAGCTGTTTTGAGAAAAAGGATGTGTTGGTTGATTATTTTGGTTTTGAAAAGTGGAAAGAATCTTTGTTTTAACCTTTGGTATTTACATAAGTGACCACATGCATGGGGTTATATGGGATGATGGATGGTTTATGGCATGATTGTATGAGTGTTAGGATGGATATGAGGAGGGTGCCCGGTGTGGCACAAAAACATGCATGTGTGAGGCCCATGGGGTACCATTGGTGGATACGCTTACTGCTAAACCATTTGTTTTCAAAGAAATGGTTTTAAAGAAAAACATGATGTCTTGATGAATAGTTTGATATGGTTTGTATTATGAGTTTTTGAAAATGTTGATGTTGTGAGATGTTTTGAGTCCAAGAACCCCTCCTGTTTGAACTATGTTTTGGGTTTGTGTTTGGTTGGTAAGCGGTGTTGTAGGGATGGTTAGTGGTCTCTTTTGAAAAATGTTTTGGGTTGCCTTTACGGTGGTTCCCTTCATGTGTTTGGATCTGATTTGTGGTATATCTTTACCAATGGACCATATTGGTTGGGTCCTTTGGTTCAATCGTTAGATAAGGTAAGCCCCATTAAGGGTTATTGCACAACGGAAGTGCAACTTGGATTGTTTCACCATTTTAAGACCCTCCAGTTGATCAATATAAGGAATATTTTTCTTGAGATTTTTAGATTGAGTCTACACCCTTTCCTTTATTGGTTTTGTGTATCCTATTGTAGTGTGAGAGTGATCATGAAAGGTTTAAAGAGTCCTTATCTTCTTAAGTTTCCTGATTTTCCAAAGGTGGAAGTGGTCTGGGGTTGTTAGCCTAGATGAGTATCTGGATGGTGTCTAAGAGGTCCTCTTAGTCCTTCTTAGTATCTTTGAAGGAGTTCACGTTAAACTACCTGTGTGAGAAATGTGGTCACGAGAGGATATTTTGGCCACTTTCTAGAATTATGTGTTTTTTGGGGATGTTGTATAAGGTCCCTCTCTATGCATTGTTTATATCAGTTACAATGGTCATGTTTGGTGACACCTTGTGATGTCATGTGCTCGATTGACCGTAAAGGTGAAATTCATGCAATCCTATGATAGTCTCTGTTATGTTGGGAGAATGGATCCCATGGGAAAACATCAAAATCTTTCATTTTAAAGGATGGTGAGTATAAGTGTTATTTACTTCTATTGTTTCTCACCCGAAGAAACAAGGTGTGATGTGTGTGCATCTTCTAAGCCCTTATTTCAGTGAAATATCGGGTTAGGGTAAAGTGAGTCTGGAATGTGTTATATCTTAGAAAACTTATTGGGGATTGTGGTGTAGTTTTTGGTGACACTGAAAGAATAATTATAGTTCAGGGGGTTTCCAAAGCCTAACTACGAGACCAAAGATGCTTCAATCACTTGAGCTCCAACCATAGGTCTTGGAGAAAAGTTGGCTCGTAGTCAGGGGAAATCCCAGGGTTATTTAAACCCTTGTAAAAAGTTCTATCCTCGGTATGAACTATAGGAAGATTTTAAACCTTTGGTGTCATCATATTTCTTCTGTTGTTCTCATTTGGTGGAAATAGGTGGTGGGTCTTGTACCCATGTCATCACACAATGTTATTCCCTCCCCCTTTGGTTTCCATTGAGTCTTTGGAGAATGGTTGGAAATTTGGCTAGACAAGTTGAGCACATGGTTTTCACATGGTTAGTTCTAACCGTGAACAAAAAAAATAAACATGCAGATATAAGGATCCACACAGTTATAGCACAGTTTCCCAAACTGTACAGACTAACCGTGTGGTCGTCCCAACTCCTTAATTTTGGGGTCTTTTCGTGTCGGCCCATGCCGGTCGATTAAGATGGTTGGTCCTTGTAGTGGGGAGACCAACCATGGGTATCATGCATATTATTTTGTAAATTTCTAATGGATGTATACCCCTTGTACTAGGGAGTCTGTTTGGTCCACCCCCTATTAGTGTCTTGATTCTGTCTCGGGAAAAAAATTTAAGTTGTCTCTTATGGTGGGGAGCCCATTTGTGTCTCTTCATACGAGCAACTCAAATTTTTCCTTGGTCTTGTCTGGGAAGTAGGTATTATAATTTGGAGATATATAACTACCTATATCTTCCTTGGGTAAACATTGATATTGGAGAGTTCCCAAAGGTTTATTTATAGTAGGGTAAGTGTAACCTTGTTCGATGTTGTTGTTTATTTGGGTAAATTGATTGAGTATTGTTCAGATTGTGTTTGAGGAGTTTTCATTTGGGATAAAGCCTTAATGTTCTTGATTGTTTCATTAAAGTGGTTTAAGTTTGGTTTTTTATAGTATTCCTCCCTTCATTGATCACTGGAGGTGTTTTGTCCTTTGGTTGAGAAACCTGGCAAGGGAGTATCTGTTGGTTTCTCAGTTGGGTTTGGTTGTTTCTTTGGCCTTGCTGTAACTTTCCGTGGAGGAAAGTTTTAATGGTGGGGATAAGTTTCACATAAATAGATTATTTTAAATGTATTTTTATTTTAATTTCCATTAATTCTTTGTTTTGGGGGTTTTCAAAGGTTTTATGGAGAATAGGTGAGTTTTCATGAATTGGGTCAAACCGTTAGCCCAATTCCATATTTAAAAATAAATTTTGTTTCTTTTATAACTTTTTCATTTTTTAATATTTTTCACTCATTCAAACTCATAAATGTCCTCCCCTGATATATTAACACCACAATTAAAATTTGGATCCTTTAGAAATCCATAACCAAGGTTTATTTTGGTTTTTATTTAAGGGATTGGGTCTGCCCGGAAGCCCATATCCAGTTTTAAAAATAAATTTTATTTATTTAATAACTTATTCAATATTATGTATTTTTCAGTGATTCCAAGTCTAACACGAGACCATTACACCCAGTCACGCCCCCAGTCTCTTTCCCCCCTCTTTGGAGCTCTTTGTAATTTACATTTATGGACAAAATTCTTAGGGTTTCTAAAATAGGCCAGATTTGAGGAGGTAAGTTCATCCCTTCATAACTCTCTCAATTCTTACTCTTTTCCCTCCATTATAGTTCCTAAATAACCTCCTAATTCTTGTTCGAACAACCTATAAATTGTGGCCGTTTTCAATTTTATATACTTCTATTTTGTGGAGATTCATTCAAGATTTCTCAAGTAAGTTAGTCCATTTCATTCCACTTTCAAATTGCTTAAGGTTTTATTCTATTTTTTTAGGGTTTTGTTCCCTTTTCCTTGAAGTGACAAATTACCAGGGGGTAGTTTTTCAAACCTAGGGTTTAACCTTGGGTTTTCTTGGTCTTTTATTGTGGTTTTAGGTTTGATCTAGGTCCCTCTTGGTGCGGCGGTGGTGCGATTTGATTTTCGCACAAAGGATTCAAGGTTTTAACTAATTTGGTAGGTGATTACATATGTATGAAATCTCTATGAATGTACTTGCTGTTTTTATGATATTTTTATGTTAATTTAATTTTATGGTTGCTGCAAAAAAAATAGAGTTAGTGTTTTTGGTAATGCAAATTAATTTTTAATGCCAATTTTAGGTGAAATTGGGGGGTTTTCATGGAAGTCTCTTGTTGGTTCTTTTGGGGGTTCCCTATCAGTGCTTATTTTATTTTATTGGTATGTACTAGGGCTTAAAATACTGTTTTTAATTTTTATACCTTTTTTTGTTGCTTCGAAAGTTGTTTTTAATGGTGTTGTGGAACTTGTGAACTTTAAGTGTCATGTTTGTTTAAAAATGGAAGTTTTACAAAGATTACATTTATTGGTTCACATGGGGCTGCCCTAAAATTGATTTGTTGGTTTAATTGGAATTTATAAGGCTGAATTTTATGTTTTTATAACTTATAGGTGTGCATATAGTGTGCAAAGTTGGGTTTTCAGGGAGTGTTGGGTGCAAAATAATGCGGGTTTTTGAGAAATTGTTTTATGGAAAATCAAAGTGTTTTGTTGTGTGTTTTAAATGGTATAAAGTGTGTATAGATACTTTATTGTTTGTAAGTGACCAATATTGGTGTTTTTATATAAAAAAGGATGCTTGTGGCATGATTAATTTGTTTTATCACAAAGGGGGAAGCCCGGGTACCTAGGTGGGGCGGATGTGTACTTGTACGGCTTGTGGACCGGATGGATTTTGTCCCCGTTTCACCTAGAATTTGGATAACTCCAACTCTAAATAAACTATGTGGATGATGACTGGGGTCCACTAGGTTATTTGTATGTTCCCTACTAATGTATCTTAAACGAGAACGGATTTTACTATGGTTAATTTACACCGAGGTATGAGGTACATGGGGCCCGAGACTATCTAGTGCCTAGGGGTGTTCCCAATTTTGTTGTTCATTATGTTTGTGGTATTTTCCATTGTATTTGGGTGTTTTTGGTAGTACTTTACAGTATATAACATTTCTATTTAAATGTGTGAACATTCTGAAAATTTTAGCTTGAAAACTGTTTTCAATTGAAAGTTGCATTTCTTGGATTTTATCACTGTCTTTCTTTGCGTACTAAAACTGCTTGATTTTTCACATTGTATTGAATATTATTTGGAATCATTGGGTGGTATATTATTGGTCTTAGTATCACACACTACTTAAACCCCTTGAGTGTAAGTATACTTGGTTATGTTTGACTCAGGTAAAGGAAAGGCTAAGGGTGATGGCGGTTCGGGGTGTTAGTCCCCATCCTTGGGGCGGAGTTGTAGAGACGGCTTGTGGGCGATGAACCCTAGTCGTGTGGAGTCCTTGGTGCTATCTTGATGCTATATTTATTTGTATTTTGAATACTTGTATTATCTCTAAACCAATGTATTCAGTTCTGGTTTTTTTTTCTTAAGACTTGTTTGGCTCAAAATTTCAGATTTATATTATGGATTATTTTTAATGTTCTATGATTTCATAATCAGGTAAATCATTCCCAAACCTAAATTAATGATACTTGGGCACTTGTTCCATCCCGTGGGTATAGGTAACTCCATTCGGGCCTTGGAACGGGCTGGTTTTGGTGTCGGTAATAGTGGCGACCAGATTCGGTTTGTGACAGTATGTGAAAATCAAAGTCATCTAGAAGGTTTTATTACGGAGCGATATGTTGTTGAGGAAGCCATTGAATTCTATACTGACTACCTACCTAAATTGGAAAGCATTCATCTACCAAAATCTTATCACACCAAACATCTTATTTTTGAAGGAATTTTAGAAATATATGTTTTCACAATTACTATTATAGAGTGGGGAGAGGATCTCCATTACATTTTTTATAATAGTTTAGATATTACACCATGTGTTGAAACCCACAAAGTAATTCTTAGGAATTTCAATCCATCAAGGGATAAAACCTGGATATCAAGTACATATAATCAAAATTTTAAAGGATGATTTTTAGACCTTGTTTTTAAGGAGTTAACTAAATATTTGGATTCAATTTGAAAACAACTATGATGGATAGCCAAAGGACCAAATGTTCATGTACTATCTTATATTAGTTATGTAATTAATGGTATGCATTCTATAAAAATGAACATGATGAATGTGGTACCATGAAAAATAGTGTATTTACACTTGTAGCTAAAGTGATGCATGTATCTGGTACTAAATACATAAATCCAATTTATGCAAATATTTCATACTCTAGCATCATCAAAAAATATGGGATTTTTATTATACAACATTCTAATTGGATATTTTTCAATGCAACTGGGTTGATAACAAGAGTATAGTTAAAATAGATGAATTAGGATTTATGAAAGTGGATTTCATTAAGGAAGAGTATAAAGATGAATTATTTATAATCTTATCATAGGAAGTATATGTATTTTATATTCTAGATCCTGTAAACTGAAAGTGGTCAATTGTTCTATTATTGGTCAAAACCACTAAAGGTTTGGATGTCAATTCAACTGAGGATGACCCTTTCATTGGAATGTCATAATAATTTAACAGTGGTGTCAATGTATATGAGGTCTTTTATTTCATAGGGTACTACAATGAGGTAATTTTGATACTTGATAGAGGGATAAAATCCCTTCAACCTTTAAAAAAGAGTTCAATAATCAGGTTATATTTTTTTAATATACATTATGTTACCTCATATTATTATCTGATCACTACTAAATTTATGTAATATAAATTAAATTTTCATCCATTCATGTTGATAATGACTTTTTTCACATGCTGATACTCCCAATCTTGTGGAACAATAGGTTTCTCAACATGTTGATGCTCCCAATGCATAAAAACAACAAGTTTCTGCACATTCCAATGCTACCAATCTAGAGGAACAATATATTGATATTGCTAAAGTTGAAAAAATGGTAGATTATGAAAAACCTATATCCTAGAAAAAACAAGAGCATTGTAGTTTGAAAATGCTAACAAAAATTATTAAGGAAAGAAACAAATCAAATTCAAGGTTGGATGAAATGCATGCGGCCAGCCTGTTAACCACAATAAGGTCATGTTCAGTAGTTACATTGGGTTCACCACTCGAATTCATGTTCCAATTGATTTAGATTCATGGAACAATATTGTGATTGTGCTTAAGACACTAATTTGGGAAGATATTAGGGTAACATTATGATATACTTTTTTTATTTTACTGAAAAAATGATAATGAAACATTGATTTACTTTTCATTATTCATTGAAGAGTACATTTATACTAGATGACTTTCAAATGAAATTTATATTAATTATCATTATAATGGCTCATATAGGTTATTGGAAAATTATTATGAAGTATCATCTCAGACATGCTAATGAGAAAATAACCCTTCACCCATCATAGATGTATGCATGCTTGATCAACAAACAAACATGGAATGTGTTTATTGGTTATCATGAGGAGAGGAAATTTTAGGTATATTTTGATTGGTGATAAATTAATTGAGAATTCATGTATTAATCACTTTGATTAAGAATTTTTTATTTATGAAACAAAAAATGAGTTCTAAAATAAGTATCTTATAGAAAAACCAATGTACCCCTACCGTAAAGTAAGGATGGGATACACTTCACTTGAAAAAAATGGTATGTATTTTAAATGTACAATAATATTTTTATGAGACATGAAACAACAAAATAATTATGTTCCTTTGTTTATATACATATTGATGAATCAAAATTGAAAGCCACTTCCATCCCACATCATGTTCTATAGAAGGAGGTTTGTATAAATAAACATGGGATACTAATAGATGAAAACACACAAAAAGTATGGAAAACATGTGTAAGTATGACATAATAAAACATTATTTAAATCAGTATTACATAACAATGATTTTATTTTCATATATTTTTTATTATACTTAGACATAATAATCGTCATCAGATGTACCAAATGAGCGGCTATTATAAGTGGCCTTGAAGTGGACAGAGCAATATGGTCGCATCAAAGTTGTGGGTTTTGGGATGCACCCCAAACATATTTTGAGAAAAGAAATTGACAATGGGATAAAGATAATAAAATGTAAGAGATATAGTCATGATTATCTTCTCTAGAAGAAAAACTAAATTGGTACTTTGAGTTGTTAGAAAATTTTATGGGAAGGAATCAAAGAGAAGAAACAACACAACAAAAACCACTATATGAAGATCCCCCCCCATAAACTTTGAGGTGAGTTATTCTCCTCAAATGGATACCTTACAATTGGTAATAAATTTTTTCATAATTATTTCTATTAAACGTGAATCAAGAATACACTGATACCTTTCTTATACTGATATTCTACATGGTGAAAATGATTATGATTTATATCTATCATCACCCAGCCATCACCTTGTTGTAAGGGGTATGGTGTAAAATATATAAGGAGATATTCTACACAATAAAAAAATTCCAATAGGTCATGTGAGAGTTGGGATTCACATATCTCAGGAGTAGAGCACTAAGTTACTTATTCCACTTGATGATCTGCATGTTCTTATAGTCGGTCTTAATATTGGAACTTTTGTAGCAAGGACATTTGACCTTGTAAAAATACATGTCAACAAGGAGTTATTCCTTTCCAGTTTATTTTTTATAAAAAAACTTTAACAATTAATAAAAAATTCATGAACTAATGAATTTTATTATAGATAGAGAATGGGAAAGGTGAAACATAAGATCGGATCAAGATGATCTAAAGGATCAACCAATCAATCTAAAATATATTTAGAAAGTACCTTTACCTTGTTAGTTCAAATTCCACATTAACTAAAATTAAAGGTTAATGCAGATACAATGTTAGAAAGTTGTGATATGGTCATAATTGATTTTCAAGAACAAATGTATGGAGAGGCCATTACATACTATTTTGGTCTTTAGAACGTAAATGAAATCCTCATGCATGAATAGCAAGAAGTATTAGTTTTAAATGTATATATGAGGTGTGTTTTTGTAATTTTTTGGTCCAATAGCTAATATACTATGTTAATTATAGTCAAATACTATTCATATTTTTTATATATATATGTATCAATACGATTTGAAGGGAAAACCCTGTGAACAGAAATTTGGACTCATTAGTCCTCACATCACTCCTACACAAAAATTCTCATTACATTATGTTTTAATGAACTTTTTGTTATGATAAGTTAGTGTTTAAATATCATAAAAGTATTAGGGTATATATAATAATATTTCACTATCAAAACATATATAAAAAAATTACTTATTTTTATCAATGATTCTATAGTTTCTGAAACAAACTAATGACAAAGATTTTGGTTATTATGTTTGAAAATTTATGTAATATTTTGTATTTTATCAACAAACTAGCATCCTCAAAGAGGTATTTCTGATGATAATTAAAATTTTATTTAAAATATTTATTAATAATTTTTTATTTATATTTTTCTACTACTACCAAGACTATTGTAAATCCATATATTCAAAAGAGGAAATATATTTGTTTAGAAATGAATGGGAATAATACATGGTGTCATAATGTATACTAACATCATGAAGAGGTGAATTCATACTACTTATGTAGTTAATTTTCTCATCATTTTATATATTATTTATTAGTTAATTTTCTTATCATTTTTATATGATACATATTTTGTTGATTTTCACAGATCTCGTGAAGAAATGAATTCTTCTATAATTGTTTTTCCTTCGACTATTTTCTGTTCTATTAAGAGCACAAAATGATCATAAAAAAATAGTTATAGATGAAGTATTCAACAAGGATGATGAACTCATATACTATGACCATGCAATCAATAAGGATGATGCACCCATTATGATGCACTTCTTTTTATTCTATAATGCATTCAAAATTCTGGGTAATCAAACAAAAATATTGTTAGATAACCTCAAATGTTGAATTTAATATAGAATAAAAATAAATGGTGTGATGTGTACGAGTCTACTGTACCTAAATCCGATACACAATATACCCATTATGACTCAAAGTTTATGTTTTTAGTTTAAAATTTACATTTTAGTTCAAAAAACACTATACATACTCAAAACTGAGAAAAAATATTCAGATTGTTTTAATACTTTAGAAAAAAATTCATAATTCATTTTTGACATGTAGGAATCAATTTCACCTCAATCCAATACATGGTGTTCCTAGTATGACTTGAAGTGTATGTTTTTAGTTTAAAATTTACACATTAGTTCAAAACACACATCACATTCTTAAAACCAAGAAAAAAATCAGATTTTTTTGATACTTTAGGAAAACAATCCATAATTTATTTGTGATGTGTAAGAATTTTCTACACCTCAATCTGATACACAGTGTACTTGGTATGAATTAAGGTGTATGTTATCAATTTAAAATTTATATTTTAGTTAAAAACGTGTGGTTATCACTGAAAACTAAGAAAAAATTCTCAGATTGTATTGATACTTTATTAAAATGATTCGTAGGTAATTTTTGATGTGTAGGAATTAGTCTCACATCAAACTGACACACAATGTGATCGGAATGAATCAAAGTTCATGGTTTTAGTTTAAATTGAAATTTTAGTAAAAACAACACATGACATACTCAAAACCAATCAAAAACATTCAGATTATTTTGATACTTTACGAAAATTATCCTCAATTCATTTATTACATGTAAGAATCAACTACACAACAATCTGATGCATGATGTGACCAGTATTCCTCCACATGTGTCTCTTTATTTAAAATTGACATTTTAGTTTAAAACACATGTCACATACTCAAAAATGAGTAAATGCATTCAGATTGTTTTTATACTTTATGACAATGATCCATAAGTCATTTGTGATGTGTAGTAATCAACTGCACCTCAATCTGATATACGATGTTCCCGATATGACTCAAAGTGTATGTTATCAGTTCAAAATTAACATTTTAGTTCAAAACATGTGTCGCTCACTAAAAACTAAGAAAACACACTTGGAGTGACTTGATACTTTAAGAAAATTATTCATAAGTCATTTTTTATGTGTATTAATTAGTCTCACATCAAACCAATACACGACATGACCAGGATGACTCAAAGTGCGTATTTTTAGTTTAAATTGACATTTTTGTAAAAAAGACACGTGACATACTCAAAAATGGTAAAACGCATGCAGATTGTCTGGATACTTTAGGAAAATGATTATTAATCCATTTTTGACATGTAAGAATCAACCACACATCAAACTGATGCACGATGTGACCAATATGACTCAAAGTGTGTCTTTTTATTTAAAATTGACATTTTATATCAAAACACACATCATATATTCAAAACTGAAAAAATGCATTCATATTGTTTTTATACTTTTGAAAAATGATCCATAAGTCATTTTTGATGTGTAGGAATCATTTTTATCTCAATTTTATACATGGTGTGCCCGATCTGACTCAAACTATATGTTATCAGTTTAAAATTGACATTTTAATTTAAAACATTTGTCACTCACTAAAAATTGAGTAAACATGCTTGGATTGTCTTGATACTTTATGAAAATGATTCATAAGTTATTTTTGAAGTGTAATAATTAATCTCAAATCAAACTGACATGCGATGTGACTAGTATGACTCAAAGTGTGTGTTTTCAATTTAAATTGACATTTTAGTAAAAAAGTTACATGACATACTCAAAACTGAGAAAATGCATTTTGATTTTTTGAGGTGGTCAACCCAGCCTGAAAGCCTTTAAGTTTTTTATTTTTTGGGGATAATCCTCCTTTTATGGGTTAAGGGGGGACCCTAACATGACTCGTAGTCTTAAAGGCACAAAACTCATTACATGACCCAAAGGCCTAAGTCATAATGCCGAATGCATGTCTCAAAGTCTCAATACCTGAAAACACAAGAACCGCCCCTCCCCAGCATCTGCATCATTGAAGGCATCTAGCTCCCCACATCACATGGCTGATCAGCAAGCATTTCCCTGTGCAGAGCTACTTGATGTCTGGTATTAATACAATTGTTATACCCTCCCATCCTTCTATTCTAGTTAGCTTTGCTCAGTGTATTCTACTTGATCTGAATCCTCATCTAGGGCCTCTTCCTTTGTGATCTTCCCAGGTAGCATCTTGGTCCTTTTTGGCCCAGTGGCCTGAAGGCCTATGATGACCCGAAGGCCCTAAGACTCGTAGACCCAAATCAGTGGTCTGAATTCCCAAATCAGATGAATGGTTCTGGGTGCTATAGTACCTCATAGTACTTTCTACTTTAGGAATATGATACTTAAGTCATTTTTGAGTTGTAGGAAACAATTGTACATCAATCTGATGCACGGTGTGACTGGTATGATGCCAAGTGTTTCCTTTATTTAAAGTTGAAATTTTAGTTCAAAACACACATCACATACTCAAAAATGAGAAAACACGTTCATATTGTTTTTATAATTTAGTAAAATGATCCAAAATTCATTTTTTACGTGTAAGAATCAATCACACCACAATATGATACACGGTGTGTCTGGTATGACTCAAAGCATATGTTATGAGTTTAAAATTGACTTTTTAGTTCAAAACACATGTCGCTCACTACAAAAATGCAGTCATGTAGTCTTGATATTTTAGGAAAATAATTCATAAGTCATTTTTGATGTGTAGGAATCTTCCTCATGTCAAACTGACACATGATGTGACCGGTATGACTCAAAGTACGGGTTTTCAGTTTAAATTAACATTTTAGTAAAAAAGACACGTGGCGTACTCAAAACCAAGAAAACACATTTATTTTATTTTTATAATTTAGGAAAATTATACTTGATTCATTTTTTATGTGTAGGAATCAACCATGCATCAATCTAATGCATAGTATAACTGGTATGACTCAAGGTGCGTCTTTTAATTTAAAATTGATATTTTAGTTCAAAACACACGGTATACACTCAAAACTGAGCAAAGGCATTCAGATTATTTTGATAATTTAGGAAAATAATACATAATTCATTTGAAATATGTTGGAATTAGTCGTACCTCAATCTAATACATGGTGTGTCTAGTATGACTCAAAGTGTATGTTAACAGTTTAAATTTGACATTTTAGTTTAAAACATGTGTCACTCACTAAAACCCAAGAAAAAATGCTCAGATTTTCATTATACTTTAGAACAATGATTTATAAGTTGTTTGTGATGTATAAGAATTGAACTCACATCACAACGACATACGATGTGACCATTATGACTCAAAATGCATCTTTTCAATTTAAATTGACATTTTAGTAAAAAAGATACATGACATACTCAAAACTAAGAAAACACATTTGGATTGTTTTTGTACTTTTAAAAAATATCCATAAGTCATTTTTGACATGTATGAATCAATTGTACATCAATCCAATGCACTATTTGACCGGTATGACTCCAATTATGTCTTTTTCTTTAAATTTGACATCTTAGTTCAAAACACACATCACATACTCAAAACTGAGTAAATGCATTTATATTGTTTTGATAATTTAGTAAAATGATCCATAAGTCATTTGTGATATAACACCCCATGATTTTATTTTATGTTTATCTTAAATAATTTCAATTCATTAGATGGCCTATATTGCATGAAGTACTGAGTCTCTATGAAACAACACTTGGTTATTATTGGAGATAGTCATAACCTAGCCATTAAACTTAAATTTTCCACTTCTCTATTTTGAATTTCAAAAAACGAACATACACGGTTGCGATCAAGCTGATATTTAGAGTTTGATAAAATCAACTTAATTTTTAGTGAATAGTAACTGACCCTTATGAAAAGTAATATACCCTTATAGTAACTTGAACCATATGAATAGTAATGTACCCTTATGAATAGTAACTTGACCCATATGAATAGTAATGTGCCCTTATGAATAGTAACTTGACCCATATGAATAGCAATGTGCCTTTATGAGTAGTAACCTTATCCATGTTAGTATAAATAAAATTTAGGCACCTTGTAAATGAGAGTGAATATTTTAAAAATAAATAATTAAGTGTTAGTATTTTTGTGAGAAATAAATAATTAATTAAAATTTTATAATTAATATATTAATTTAAAAGATAATTAATTTTCATAAAATGTATTCATAAAATAATATTTTTTTGTCCTATAATTTTGGGATAATTTAATGAGACCTTAGTTAATTTTTTGAAAGTGCTATAAATTAGTTTTAAATTTAAAATCTGTATTTTATAAGTTAATAATTATTTTATTTAAAAATTAAATTTCACATATTTAGAAAATTATTTTGATAAACTTGAGTCCATTTTTTTAATCTACACGTCAAAAAATGGTTAGGGTGATTTTTTTGGATTTTTCTAAAATACTTGAATTTTTGTGAATAGTAAAATATAGTAATTGCAGTATAAATACATTATGAGATAAATACACTATTCCTTGCTTCATGGTTGATCTAAGAAACCATTAATTTAAAATAACGTGAACTTATTAATATTTTTGGTTATGGAATCATCATTATTTCTTTCCTTAGGGAAAAATAATAAACTAATGATCAAAATATTAAGAAAACTCTCCTCCTCTCCACTATAAATACCACCCCTCACACCCTCATTTCTTCACACCTCTAAAGATTCAAGACTTGCCTAAATTTGGCTCAATTCTCTCCCTAATCTCCTCCCCCACATCCAACATCCCTTGGTCTCCTCAAAAGACCAAATTTTCTCCTCTAAAAAGGCTCTCAAAGGAAGATAGATTCAAGAGGTAAATTCCTCTTTTCAATTCTTTTGTTTTCTTTTCAAGTTCCTTTGTTATCTTTTTTATTATCACCTATTCTCATCCAAATTTTATGACAAATACAGTACCTTATATGTACTATAATTTTGTTATGATAATGGAATATTCCATCATCATCTCTTCTTTTCCCTCCTTTTATACTATAAATGAAAACATCGTCCGAGATGTGTTAATTTATCACATTCAATGAAGACGGGTTTTCAATTTGAATTAATATCTTAAATATTGTTCATGAAACCTTTTAATGGTTTAACCAGATCATAATATATTTATTTTATCTTATTTAATTTTTTTTAATCCTTACACACTCATAATATAAAATAATAATACAAAACAAGTTCATTGTGCACAAAACCGCCAAGTTAATCCAAGCGTTTATCATTAATTTTTATATAATGATTCATCCTCATGGTATATAAAAAAATCATTATAAGATAATTTATATCTATTTAATTTCAATAATAATATATATTAACAATTCTGGATGTTTAACCACATTTCAAACAAACATCCATTCAGGAATACAAGTAAAACGATCATGAAAACCATGGAAGAAAATGCTCCCAAAACAATAAAATTGAACCTCGTAAACCCATAAAAAAGGAAATGAATGAACCTTATGAGGTTATAATAAATAAATTAAATGTATAGGAGGTTCTTTAATTATTAATTAATTAAGATAAAATTTATTATTCTGGTCATTAAGATCAATCGAAGAACACATTCGGGCATAAGGCAAAGGGTTTCTTCATCTAGCTTCCATTTTTGTGAGATATTATGTATTTGCTATTATTACTTGTGTATGGTGTATGTATACTGCTCATTGATGTTTCATATCATGAATATATTGATTTTTATTATATTAAATTTATTGTTTTATGATTATTACTTTTGGATCATACGATTCAATTGATTACAAAGTTGTAAGTATTTTATACTCGAAACTCCATTTTCATTCGGGTTGCTCTTATTCTCTACTCACCTCAATTAAATTCTTATTTATTCTTATTTACTCCTCATAAATTCTATTTAAATGTTCTATATATTTTTACCAATTATAATCCTTGTTTATTTTATGTGGAGTTACATGTTTTAAGAGAATCTTTCAAAAATTCTTCTGAAATGCAAGCCCGGTTCAAGGAATTTCTCGAATTCTTACCTATTTTAAAGTTCACTCTATAATATGCTTTAAGACAAATTTATCTTTCTAAAATCACACATTTTAACATGAAAAATCTATTTTGGTTCATTTTTTGGTTTTATGAAATAAAACATGCCTTTGCGCTTTAAAATCTCTTTAATGAATTCCTTAAATTGCGTTAAAATGTGTTAATTCTAAAGCTTCTTTAAAAACACTTTTTACATGATTTCACTTCAGTGGGGCAGCAATTATACTTCAAATGTAATATCAATATCCTTTTATTTAATTTTCTAGGATATACATGTTTAAAACCAGATTTATGACAAATAAAAATGATTTTACAAAAGAACTCTTCTTTCCAAAGTAAAATAGATTTTTCTTACCTCACTTTAACTTTTATGAGATATATGCCTTGTTCACCACTTATTTATTGAATGTGGTTTATGTACTTGACCTTGGTATTTCATATCAAGATCCTCCTTATTCTCAATATATTCTAAGGAATTGTGATTTTATTTTTTCAAGGTGGTATGGGACACTTTAGAATGTTTAAGGATTATTTCTTTAAGAATTTTTCAATGGTCTCATTTAAAAGTATCTTTATCTATGTCAACATCCTTTGTTAAAACTTATAATAAATTGAGGTTTATCTCTTACTATATCATCTAAAATATGTTTTTTAAGGGTTTCTAGTTAGTTTGACTGTAAATGTGCTATCTTGATACCATTCATCATATTACTCTGAATGGTTAGTGTTTATGTTTAATGATTGTGGAATGTTATTTAAATTTTATATGATAGTTTTAATATAAATTTATATGTTGATTATGTTCACCCCTTTCGTGTAAAGAATTATTTAGACTGGTAGTGATGGATGGGGCCCTCTATAGCCCCTCGATGCATCGACAGGTCTCATGAGACAAATCAATTGGCGACAAACACTTCAAGTTTGTTTCCAAAATAGAACCAAACAGGTTTATACCTACAGAATTAAACCGTTTTGACAGTATTATGGTATCATGTGCTAGATACATGACGTCCAACTAATAAGAATTCTATTTATTTATTTTCAGTTATTTCTATCCATGAGGTTTTCACTATGAAAAAATCTATGGATGTAGTTTTATTCTCAGTTTATTAATGGCGTGTGTTTTTCATTTATTCATCATGCCATATTGACTGGGTAAATTTGATTATGGTTCAATTATTGTTGATTCATTCTTCCACTATTTTTACCCCTTACTCGGCATTTGAGGTTACTGATTTCATTTGTTTACCTTCAATAGATTATGAAGAAGAGACCATTTATTGAGTTTTTGTGGATGCAGTTTATTAGTTTTTGTTATGTATTGTATTTTGTTTTCTTCCCCAATATAATATAAGTTCCATGTATGTAATATAGTCTTAAAATACTACTAAACTGATCAGTCCTTTGGGATTTTATTTCTTGTAATCATGTCAATGTAAAAAATTAACGCACTGGCTCTGGGCTTCTGGGGTCAGGGTGTTATAGTTTGTATCAGAACAAGTTTAACAGCAACCTTGGAAACTAGATTTAGAAAACATAGTTTAGAATACATAACCCTAATATATACTTTAAGGATAATCATATAATAAACACCCAAATCTTTTTTAGAGGTCAATATACATGAAAAAATTTGAGGAATAAATTTTCAAAGGAGGAAAGAATATAACACCTCATGATGTTATGGTATGTTTATCTTAAATACTTTCAATTCATTAGATTTCCTATATTGCAAGAAGCACTAAGTCTTGGCGAAACAACACTTGGTTATTATTGAATATTGTCATAACCTAGCTATTAAACTTAAATTTTCCACTTTTGTGTTTTGAATCTCAAAAAATGGACATACACGGTTGCGATCAGGGTGATATTTGGAGTTTGAAAGAATCAGTTTAATTTTCATTAAACAGTAACTTGACCCTTATGAATAGTAATGTACCCTTATGAATAGTAACTTGACCCTTATGAATATTAATATATCCTTATGAACAATAACTTGACCCATAGGAATAGTAATGTACCCTTATGAATAGTGACATCATCCATGTTAGTATAAATAAAATTTAGGCACCTTGTAAATGAGAGTGAATATTTTAAAAGTAAATAATTAAGTGTTGGTATTGTTGTGAGAAATAATTAATTAATTGCAATTTTATAATTAATAGATTAATTTAAAATATATTTCATTTTCATAAAATATATTCATAAAACAATATTTTGTTGTCCTGTAATTTTGGGATAATTTAATGAGACCTTAATTAATTTTTGAAAGTGCTATAAATCAGTTTTAAATTTAAATTTTGTATTTTTTAAGTAAATAATGATTTTATTTAAAAATTAAATTTAACATATTTAGAAAATTATTTTGATAAAATTGATTCTATTTTTGGATTCTACACATCAAAAAATGGTTAGAGTGAGTTTTTGGGATTTTTCTAAAATACTTGAATTTTTGGTGAATAGTAAAATACGGTAATTGCGTTATAAATACATTATGAGATAAATATACTATTCATTGCATCATGGTTGATGCAAGAAACCATTAGTTTGAACTTACATGAACTTATTGCTATTTTTGGTCATGGAATCATCACTGTTGATTTTCTTAGGGAAAAATAATACACTAATGATAAAAATATTAAGAAAACATTCCTCCCCTCCAATATAAATACCACCCCTCACACCCTCATTTCTTCACACCTCTCAAGATTTATGACTTACCTAAATTCTACTCAAATATATCTTTAATATCCTCCCCCACATCCAACAGCCCTTGGTCTCCTCAAAAGACCAAATCCTCTCCCCTAAAGAGGCTCTCAAAAGAAGATAGATTCAAGAGGTAAGTTCCTCTTTTCAATTCTTTTGTTTTCTTTTCAAGTTCCTTTTTTATCTTTTCTATTATCACCTATTATCATCAAAATGTTCTGAAAAATCTAGTACCTTATATGTATTTGAATTTTTTTATGATAATGGAATATTCCATCATCATCTCTTCTTTTCCCTCCTTTTATACTATAAATGAAAACATCATCTCAGATGTGTTAATTTGTCACATTCAAGGAAGACGGGTTTTCAATTTGCATTAATATTTTAAATACCAGTCATGAAACCTTTTAATGGTTGAACTAGATCATAATATATGAATTTTATCTTATGTAATGTTTTGGAATCCTTACACACTCATAATATAAAATAATAGTACAAAACAAGTTCATTGTGCACAAAACAGCCAAGTTAATCCAAGAGTTTATCATTAACTTTTATGTAATGATTAATCCCCATGGTATATAAAAAAACATTATATAATCATTTATATCTCTGTAATTTCAATAATAATATGCATTAAAAATTCTAGATGTTTAACCACATTTCAAATGAACTTTCATTCATGAATACAAGTAAACTGATCATTAAAACCAACACTAGTGGAAAATGGGTCTATACCCACGCATGCATCCCCACGGTTTATAAGAACCATTGGGATAGGTGATAAATTTTGGTTTATTTATATAGTTTTTCTAAAACCGATGGTATACATTACTGATTTTAGAATTTTATCGGGCTCCCTCCTAATTCTTCATCCCCCACGCGTGAACCCTCTCCAACCTCAGCCTCTCAGCCCTCTCCTCCCCTGCCCAACCTCAACCTCCTCGACCTCTCGACCTCCACCTCCGCCTCTCGGCCCCCAGCCCCTCTTGGATCCCTCTCCTCCAGTGATGTTCCCCCCTCCCCTATCGGCTCCCTCTCCGACGACAACGTCCCCCTACCCTCTCGGATCTCGACTCCCTCTCCTCTGGTGATGTTCCCCCCTCCCCTCTCGGCTCCCTCTCCTGGAGACATCCCCCCTTTCCTCTCAGCTCCCTCTCCTCTGATAACGTCCCACATCTCCCTATTCAGTTGCGTGCGAGACCCCCCATGGCCGAACACCCCACGCAACATCCCCCTCTCTCGACTCCCTCTCCTCCTACTATTTCTCCCAAATTTCTTGAGGGTTCTTGATCGGTACTTCTAGGTAAGAATTCATCTTCTTCAATTCTTAAATTTCTTATAGTTTTCTTCTCTCTATTTTCCCGGTTTCATTCGGTTGAACCCTAGGGTTTTTGAGGTTCCCTAATTCTAAATGGTATCCTTGTTTCTAGGGGTATCATGGTTCTCTCAGGTTACCTCAAGTGTGTTTTGGCATCTGATGCCAAAGGAAACGCGGTTTTGATATTCTTGGTTCATCTACCACCATTTGAGGTTGGTTTATTCTTCTCTCTTTGTTTGGCCCAATTTAATTTGGTGATTTTAGTGATTTATGTGTGTATAAAAAATCTATATTAGGTATGAATTGCATGAATAATACTACTTTACATCCTTCATATCTATTTGTGTGTGTTTGTAGCTCATATTATGTGTATATGTTCAAGATTCATCATTTGTTATAATCATCTCATGTTTTTTTATTGATGGGTGAGTGGGGATATGCTGAGAAACATGATATTATACAATGGATATATGGGTATAATTGATTTTTTTTATTCTTTTTTGGTATGTGCTATTATATTTGTCAACTCAGCCTAGTGTATGTTTGATTCTACTTTCATTGGATATTATTTTTATGAATCATTTTTTAATTTTGAATTGATGTTAATTATATTAATCTAATTTGGGTTATTTATATTTTTTTTTAATTCTATTTATTTGATGTTTCATGGATGTACAATGTATGGGTGACCCATTCTATATTCTCAATAACTGATTCAATGCATTTAACACGGTCTTGAGGATGAAACAAACCAATTTAAATGAAACCGGCATGAACTCATTCAAACTGAATTGAATGAAATGGGACATAATATAAGTAGGGAAAATCAAAATAATCTAAATTGTATTAACCTATAAAGAGTAAAACTGAATATTCCTAAATGAATCTATAATAAATTAAATTAGCCTATACCGAACAAATAAATTAAAACTAAACAGATCTAAAAAAATCATATCATATTGTATCAAAGTGAATCATACATAATCAGTGAAATGCCTCAATTAGGATGACATCAAACATAACAAACCAAGATGAACCACAGGAAACCAAACCAAATAATATTATAAAGAGTAAACCCAAAATGAGTTGAACTAAATAAAGTGGCACCATGAAAACCCACAATAGATAGAATAAAACCAAATAAAAAAACAAATGAAACATTTAAAAAAACATTCACAAACTAACTGAACCTTACAGGTATAAATTTAAATCAGATCAACCAAAATAGATCTAGAATGATCAAAATCAAGAAAATAGAATTCAAATAGAAAAAAATTAAATGAAACTAAATTGGACCAAGTCAAACTAATATAACTTTAACTAATCTTATATTACAAATGATGTATCAAATTGGACCAGATATAATGAATTAAAACCTATACGACCACAAATGACATGAACTAAACTGAACTAAACCAAATTGATATGAACCATATGTAATCAAACTGAATTTATTAGAACCTAAATGAATGAAATTTTCTAAGATAATATAAAAAAACAAAACAAACTAAATTTAATGAAAATGTTCTGAACTAACTTGTATCGAACAAAACCAAACTAAGCTGAAACTCGAGAAAAACTTATTAGCAGAACTAAAACATGCACTAGTAGTTTGATGAATATAGTGATGAAGATAATCTTTACTATCCCAAAAATGAGTGATGATTAGGGGACGCCTTATTCAAAGACCCTTGACTAGTTAAAATATCCTCTCAAGGATCCATTAATCAAGATAAATATTATAGATCTAGATAAAATATTTCTAAAACTTGCACTGGAGAATGTTCTATCAAATACTCTCATCCTAATGAGATGATTGGAAGCACCTTCATCAATATTTATACTATGGACTTTTCATATGTTTGTTAAGAGAAACTACCTTTCTTAAATCAACATATTGGGTTCTAGATTCACTTAGTCTATATGGATTGTGGATAGGAGAAAAGCTAGCATGGTTGACCATTCATTTATCTCATATATTGGTGATAATATTTTCTATTTTTCTACTTGTACTACTCTTCCCAAATTGGACTTGAATCACAATCTCTGTTTATCTAACTTCTCAAACTAGACAATAATCATCCCAGTATATTGTGATTTAATGATACCTGGATCGCTATAGCCTAGCGTAATAAAAAAAATTCATGAAATTGAACAACAATAATATTGTAAATACCTTTTAGAGGATCTCATAAAAACTCAAGTGAGTTAATTTAGTTCTTTAAAACTAGAATATGGAGAAATTTAGTGATTTGGATACTAATATAAAACTAACTGAAGCAATACTGCTTGATGTTCAAAATAGAGGTCCTGAATATAAGTTTTCATTGGATGTTGAGGTCCACATATAGTGTAAACTATAGGATTTTCTTATATTCTCATGGAATGCAATTGTCTTGAGTGGCTCAAGGATGGATAAATGAACTCAAAATTCATTCACATATTTTACAAAGATAAGAAGGTAAAAATTTTAATATCTTCAATTTTCATATAGGGGAATTTTTACTCAAATGATAGTGATATTTCATATGTTCTTGATAGATCATTTTACATGCATGTTTACTAATTTTACTGATTACAAAGACAACATTAACTGATGGATGTTATTCCACATTTGGTATTATATTTTAAAAACTCTAAGCTCGTGGATTATCCCTTTAATGATTAGGTTAAAGCTACCCTCCCCAATCAATACATAACCCATGGTCTTTATGGTTTCATTAATAGAATTTTCATGAGTTAGTGGGATTTTCATGAGTTAGTGGGATGTTGAGTATTCTTATGTGTATCTTATTATGGTGGAATTTTTATCAAATCAAACATTCCTATGGGTTCCAATTCTCAAATTATTATGCTTATCCAGAAATTTATACATGATTGACATGTCAAAAATTTCAGGACCGTTCCTAAGGGATTCCAATTCTCAAATTCTCAAATTATTGTGCTTATCCCAAATTTAAAATTATTGTACTAGGTTCTAAGATTCATGACCCCAAATGACATGAACTAAACTGAACTAAACCAAACTAATATTAACCAAATGTAATAAAACTTAATCAATTAGAACTCAAATGAATGAAATTTTCTAAGCTGATATAAACAAAAACAAGACAAACTAAATCTAATGAAAATGTCCCAAACAAACTTGTATCTAACAAAACCAAACTAAACCGAAACTCAAGATAAACAGATTATATACCATTAATAGGAAGAGTAATTGTTAATTATTAGGAATGTACTATTTTATACTATCACTTTGAAACTTGGATCTGTTTCCCCCATTCTTGCAGGAACATTATTTGACCCATGTGGTGTTGTGGTTCTTATATATTGGGTGGTGACATGTATATTTACAAGATATAGGTATGTTTTTGTTTAGTTTTTATTTTATTTTCTTTATTGCATTGTCCATTTAGGCCTTTTATTACTTTCTAAGAATGGAGGGTAGTGATGATATCCTGACTAGTAGACGTAGATCACTTGTATACTATAATACCATGAGGTGTGAGTGTGAGGAAACATTGGAAGCTAGAGTAACCTTGGGGTCTTCCATGAGATGGAATTGTTTTTCTAAAACATTGTGTGGGAACATTTCTAGAGTATGTTGGAGTCATGAAATAACCCCAAGTGTCTCCATGAGATAGCATAAATAACCTCAAGTTTCTCCAAGTGTCTCCATACATCGTATCATACTTGCATGGGTTGGCCACTCACCCAATCCTATCAAACATATCCTAGTATATCCTCTCAATCACATAGTATAGACTTATCACTCGAGGATTGTCCCATGCCTCAATGCACATCTCATCATCCAACTAGACAAAGGGTATTATTCACCTCATGATTGTCCTAGTCACAAAATCACACCATTTTGAACCCATCTACATTCTTCTCTCATCCACATAAGAATTCTCTAGGGTCCCTCGAACCTGTCCTAGTCTCTACTCACTGACCATAATCCTCATCCCACACACTATAGTCTTCTCTCAGCATGTCGACTATTACTTAATTATATTCTCAATAATTTGGTCAAGAACCTCATCAAAATCATGTATTATAACTCAGCCCCACTAACGAGGTTCCATCCTAAGCTAAATCACACCAAGCCTCTTGGCATTATAATTCCAATCTATCCAAAAATACCCAATACCTACACTAGCATCTCATACTTCATCTCCTTAGTTTAACTCTTGAATCACTAAATGGAGTAAAACCTTTCATAATATATTTTATAGAATCATAGGGACCATTCTACTCTAAGAAACCACCAAGATTCCAATCCATCCTCATAAGTATTTCCTCATCAAACTCTAGATGTACAACTTCTACACCTATCACTACAAGGCCCAATTCTCTTAGGAATATTTTACTTGATCTAAACCCTCATCTAGTCCATAAAAATATCATCCTAATTATAATACATATTTTAGACCACTCATATACCAATCGATATCTTATCCACTTGGAGACCTAGTGATTAAGTGATTTCATTTCCATAAAATCACTAAAGAACCTTCTCCAAACCTAGGCGGCTTGTGAACACCATATCTATAGGTCTACTATGTTAATCTATTTCCTTTCATTTACCATATTTAGAGTCCATAACTCCCATGGAACATAGTTATAATCAATCCATTGGCAGTATATGACTGAATAGTCATGTTAGTGTTTAAGGGTCTATAGAGGCTTTAAAACTTTCTTTATATATATAAGAATTCTTATTTAAAGAAACAATTAATTTAAGTAATGGTTAATCACCCATGGTGGTGAGACCACATATCAGATTCATATGAACAACATGCATAAACCATAGAGAGATGTTCAAGGATTTCTTATATTATATAGTGATAATCTATCCATCAGTCTTGACCTACTTAGATCATTAATTTATAGATAACTCATTGAATCTTATCTTGTAATATCAAATGATTTTTGGATCTGTAAATACAAACACCAATGCCCAGTATTCACCAAACATCAAAATCTCAACTCATCACCATAGTTAATATCGAGACAGCATGAAACCTCACCCATATATCCCAAGACAACATTGTATCATAAACCACTCATCCCCAAACATATGGTTCTCCCCACCATAATACATGGATCATACAGATCAATTCCAACAAATGGTGGTCTGCATCATAGGAATCACCTATAGATAATGTATCCCCAATGGTCCATCGACTATATCAATACAGTTCCCACCTTACCACAACTAGTCTTATATAAAAACACTGGTTTTTCATCCTCTAGATGAATTAACCCAGAAATTATTAGTCCCACCCACCAACGTGATATCACATCTCTCGGTCATGATGTTTAATTACTAAAAGGCATTAGTAGATCATCTAAATTTCCAAGCTTACAATTAGTCTAATTCCATGGGTAGATCACTCACTTTTAATCACCCATCCTTATTGAGAATCAGTATACTAGACCACCCCACTCAAATATTAGGTCACATCCAGGAACATATAATGACATAATTATATAATGATTTGTATCATGTAAAACAATAGATGAATGGTTTGGTTAAGTATAATTCCACCAATAAGCGATATAGAAAAAATATCATATAGGTTATTGGAGACACAATGAGTTATTAGGCTCTGTCACAACCAACAAAAAGGGATTAATTACCAACATAACCAGTTCCTGTATTGACCCACCAAGGGTCAATATACATCCCTTACATGGAGAGACTATATAGTTTTCATCAAGGAAGATCTCACCATATGATCCATAATACCATTAATTAGAAGTAATATTGTGGTTCAATTGTGTAGAATATTTCCAATAAGTTATATAGGAAAACACCGTATAGGGTTTTTTAATTTAAACAGTTGATATCTCATCATTAGTGACATCAATCACATTAAAGCACAGAAATATAAACTGAACCCTACATTCCAAGAATTATTCATGTGTATAGGCCCCACGCCAATAGGCTAAGAACTAAAACCATAAATAATAATGGAAAATACATTCATCATCTTTAAATATATATATCTCAACTGTAAACATAAAAACCAAGAATAATAAGACCTCATCCCTTGTAACTTAGAATTCCCACTAGAAAAGGTATTCATAATTCACTTGTCTGAGATCTAACAAATTCTCCAAATTAATAAAATTTCCGGTTTAATCAACCACATAAACTAGAGTGACACATAAACTTTATAACCATGAAAGATTATCTTTGATGACATTTCATAAACGCCCTCTTAACTACACCATACTTTAACATCCCCTTCTTTTGAAACTTGATAAAACTCTACTAATTTATGTAAAATAGTGGAATATTATAAATCATTCAAAACATGGTATCAGTAACCATGGTTTGTGATTCTACCCCGAGATAATTACCTAGACTATAGAAGGAACTAAAACATAGAATCATTAATCCCTTGTTGTCTCTAAATAGTCTTTCCCCCTCATTTACCAAGACATTCATGTTTCATCCACATTTAATTTCATACCGGTATTGGGTGGCCTCCTCTTTATCCATTTTCCCTGAATACCTTGAACACATTCCATATTACTGAAAGTCCTTAGTAGTAACCTTCATAACAATGAAGTGCACTCCCCTTAATTAGTGAACCAAACTCCGCCATAAGAGGATTCACTCACACCTGAAATAGAAGAAGGGAATACATTATTTTATCTCTTTTGTCTTATTTTCTTCCCAAATAAATCACCACACAACTATAAAATCCATTTCATGAGTGTTTATTTGAATTTTTTACATTTTATTGTCTGCATGAGTGTTTTTTTTTATTCTATATTTTTAGGTGTTGTATTCATCATTGTATATTGTCTACATGAGTGTTTTTTTTTTGTATTCATCATTATTCTATAGGTTTTTATTGAAATTCTAGCATGGAGGTAGATATATGTTGCTTTCTAGAATTGCAGTATTGGAATTGCAGAGGGGAAGCTGTTGTAATTGCATAGGAGGGGAGGCTATTGTATATTTCTTGATAGAATTGCAGTACTATAGTGGGGAGGTTGTTGGAATTGCAGAGGGGAGGTTTGTATTGGAATTGTAGTAGTTTATCCCAATGGTTATTATAAAATTGTTGGTAAAACAATATGCCAACGATTCATAAACCATTGTAATAGATCTAAAAGTGTAATTATACCAACGGTTATTATAAAACCGTTGGTAAAACACTATACCAACAGTTTATAAACCATTGGTATAGATCTGAAAGTGGAAAAACACTATACCAATGGTTTATAAGTTGTTGGTATAGATCTGAAAGTGTAATTATACCAACGGTTTTATAAAATTGTTGGTAAAACTATATACCAACGGTTTATAAACCGTTGGTATAGATATGAAAGTATAATTATACCAACAGTTATAATAAAAACCGTCAGTAAAACTGTAACACCTCAGGTAAATAAAGAATATGAAATTTTCACATTTATCCATATTTGTGAATAAAATATTAATATAACTTTAAAGGGGACGCTATGATCGATGGCGTACCCAACACGCAACAACGAGTTTCTTGGGAATCTTACGTTGCACTCTAATAATAAAATAATATTATTTTAAATGGTAGTTAACGCCTAGCCGTTGTAATGGCGGGAATGAACAGAACTAACTACAAAATGATTATATATGTTTGTAAATATTTTTACTCTTTACAATAAATGTTAGAGGATTAAAAATGCGAATGAATCCAATTTTAAGCGTAAACATTCTAACATTTTTTTAAAGGTCGATTAACCGCCTTTTGATGGAGAACCTCTTTTAAATCCACTTTTTGACAATTATATGTGTTATATTTGAAAAAATAAAATTCTTCTTTAGAATCGGGACATCAAAATTTACTTTGTGTAAATTTTTGGTATTTTTCCAAAAAAGTTCAATTTTTAATGAATAGTGAAAAATGTTGTATTTTAATTCAAAACCTATTTTTAATCTAATTTATTTATATGATTAGATTATCTTTTGAATTGGTTTTAAAGTGAAATTAGAATATATTTTTACCATTTAATCCAATAGTGGTCGTTGGAATTAATTTCACTTTGAAATCGGACTTAAACTGGTGTCAATCTTTTGATACATTTTGTTTCATAAAAACACGTTATTTGTTTTGACAGCGGGAATTAATTATTAAATTAATTAATGCAAATTATATGTTTTTAATTTTGTAAAATAGAAATCATTTTTGAATTCAGAATATCAAATATAGCTTAGGGTGAATTTTTTGTAATTTTCTAAAAAACTTCAATTTTTGATGAATAGTGAAACCACTAAGTGGTACTTATAAAAACTGATTTTCCGTTTAAATGAAATTTTTCCATCTTTGTGTTTTGAATTTCAAAAATACTACATACATGGTTGTCATTAAGAAGTAAAATGTGGTTCAATGGGATTAAAATAATTTTTTGGTGAATAGTAACTTTTAAGTTTTTAATCGCGATTAGAGGTAATTAGTGTAGTTTAAGGTAAAAATAATGTTTTAATAATATGAGATGAGTTTGACACATGTCCTACCCTCATTGGATGTTTCATGGCCGACCAATAAAATCCATGGGTCAACTTGGGGACCCCATGAAGCCACTTTGGTTGGAAAATTACATAAATACCTTTTTATTTAATGTTAAAGTAAAAATGACACAAACATGAGATGTTTTACTAAAACAATTTTTACATGGGGTTATACAAGTAAGATTTTTTACTATAAATAGTCATTGGAAATATAAAAATATTTCCTACATAATTGTATTTTTTTTATAATTTTTAGGAATTATATAAATTAAATTATTTATGACATCATGATGATGCAGCGATGACCTCGTTATTTAACGATTTAAATAAAATGGAAAGATAATGTAAAATATAAGACCTACACATGTACAAAACCTATTGGATGGGTGGATTTATAACCCTTATCACCTTATCCTAGAAACATATCAATGTGGGACCATTAAAATCCGAAACTCATTCTAAAATAAAGTAACATTTCTTTACTTTCCAAGAGTGCCCCTCCTCTCCTCTTATAAAAAGGCCCCCACATCTACCTCCTTAACCACACTTCCAAAGCCTTTGGCTCGGCCAACCCCTAACCATTTTGTCTCTACACATCCCTCTATAACTCCTTGAAGCCTCACTTTGGGCATAAGTCTTCCCAAGGAAGTCTTTGAGCTCAAACCAAAGGGAGTTACCTGATTTTAAGGTAATGTCTTCACTTGTGTCCTTTTGTTTTATTTTGCTTCTCCAACCCTCTAAACTCTTTTTATTCATTTCTTTTTTAACAACTCCAGTATCTTAAATATACTATTATATTGTTATAAGAAGGATTTGAGCTACACTTACACACACCTTCGTCTAATGGTTAAAGAACATACTGTTTCTGTGGTTGGCGATTTTCTGCCTCACAAAACGATGATTGTTCAATATTCTTTTAACACCTTTAAAGGTGGAAATTATGATGTCAATGTATTTTATATATGATATATATGGTATTTATGTTTACTATATGCTTATGTATTTTATATTTAAACCATACCTTTATTCTTTTCATGTTGTGTAAATGCGATAATTTCATATGAGGAAGTGTGGACTACCGCCCCCTCAAGTGATGTGACTCGTACATGCAATACATGGAATGTATAAAGAATGAAATTAATGAACATATGTGACCTATATAACATATATATTATACTGGAATTATAATATATATATGTGTGTGTGTATATCATTTATTTTTAATTCCATTAATATGACAAAAAAAATGAAAGTAGCGTTCATGCGTACATACGGCATACTATCTCCATGAACGGTGCTTTTCGTTTTTATCTCCAAATGATATGGAATAGTATAAAATGAATATGTACTGGATATATAAGATATTTTAATCATTAATACTATTCTGGAAAATATTTACTTATAACTACATGGGCAATCATTTTTTCAAACAAGTTCATTTTTGACTCAAGTACCAAACATCGGCAAAAACGTCTGATATGAACTAACATTATTAAACAATTATTATAACATTATAATATGTGATATGAACTGAATAATAATCTTTAAAGGAGTTCCTTAGGCAATTATAAATTGACCAAAGTTTATTATTCATAAATATAAAGAAACGAACAAGACAAGTCGGACTTGAGGTAAGGGATCTTACTCCTCTCTTTCTTTTTAAGTACACTCTTTTATGTCATTCCTTTTAAAGCTCATATTTCTTGTTATTGGGATGTTCTTTTATATTAATCTTACTGTAATTTTTATGTTCATATGATGAGATACCATATTCTCTCTCATCAATCCATTTTGGAAGTTTTAAGTGGCCCCGTTAGTCTGCCGAGTTTTCGTAAGGGATTTTTCATCTCACTTTTATTCCCGTGACATTTATGCTACGTTTGCCACTATTTACTTTGAGTTGTGTATGTACTTCCCATTATTATACACTTTGTGTAGTATAATTTCATTTATGGGTATTTACATCTTCATTTTATGACCCTTCTTCCATGGGGTGTACGTTTCGAAAGTTACCCAACTCGGTAAGGGGACCTTTCACCCTCCTCTTTTTAAAAGACATCTTTTGTTATGTCTTTTAATTTACATCTTATTATGTTGGGATATGTTCTTATATATACTTATTGATATAAATTTTATGTCCAAGTGATGATATACCATTCACTCTCTCATCGACTAATTTTCTGAATTTTAAAGTGACACCATTTGGCTGTCGAATTTTTGCAAGGGAACTTCTTAACCCAATTTTGATTCTTTGGGATAAACTTGTACTCATTGAATATGTCGTTCTATGATTATGTGTGAATTTCCTCTGATTGTATTACACTTAATACCCACTTATATTTCGTGTATTCGTTTTTCACACATAATTATGTAATTGATTTATCCTTAATCCAAGGATACCGTCTTTGTATGGGACTTCGTCTCAATCTCCTTTCATTGAGGCATATTTTGTTTTATACACAACCTTATTTTATACGGTGTATAAACCCCTTTGACTTTTACGTTTATTCAAAAGGAATCTTTTTTATACGAAGCGTTTACTAAACGACAAAAGGGAATGTTTTTGTCGTACGTATGCGGCGACAACGACTTCTCCACCGCCGTGACCATTATTTGAGTTTCGGCTTCCTCTACAAGCCATACCTTCTTTTTAAAAGAAAAATAAATATCATGTTTTACATTTAATTTATTTTGGTATTGAAAATGGTTTTCATAATATTTTTATATCAATGTGTTGTATTGATATCTTATTATTGAAAGGTGGAAATGTTATGTTTCCTTTATGCATGTTTTATGTGATACGATTATGTTATGGTTCTTGGGAATTGTTATGAAGATGGGTGGTTCCATGATAAAATAAGGGAGGGTGAGCCCGATATAGCTCTCCAATGCATTGGGTAACGTGAAGGAGTGAAACGTTAAGGTTTCTCTGAAGAGATTTAGGGAATATACTGTGGTGGGTATTCCAAACGTAACCAAGAGGGTTACTCCCTATATAAGAATGTTATGAATGCCTCAAGTTACCTTTATGTCTTATGATTTCTATGATTTATTCATTATTTGATGAGGTATGTTAAAGTTCTTATGTTTTATGAGTAAAGTATGATTTCATTGATTCTTATGTGTACATGTACTCATGTTTCCTTTCCATATATTTTTATATCCCTTACTGAGTTTTTTATGCTCATCCCAAGTTTTTGAAATGTTTTTCACAGGTCAAGGGAAAGGTACATGATATGATGATAGTGTTAAGGAAGTGTCAAGAAAGAATCCATGTTTTATTTTAAATATGTTTCCGTTGATGGGAAAAAATGAATACTATCTTTTATGTAACCACTTTGTTTAAATGTGGAATGTAATGCAAGTTTATGATCTAATTCTCTAAAACTCTAAACCTGAAAAGATCCTCAATGTGTAATCTTGTATTAACTCAAGATTAAGTAAGGTTTAAGGCTGGGGCCTTATAGTTGGTATCAGAGATCGGTTTAGATAACTTTAGAGGTCTGGGTATTCTCTAAACATAAGTGACAGTACCATAATGGATAGGATTTCAGAAAGAGTCCTAGTTTTAGATAAAGTGAATGAGTAAGTATATCTTAGTGTTTACCTTCCTCATTAGTACATGATGGTTTTGTTGATATACTCACACTGACATTTCTGTTTTTAGTGAATGGATGGATCTATCAGGCACCAAAGAGACAACAGGTTTGAAGGAAACTTTGGTTGTTCTCTAATTAGGATACTAGATAAAATGGGGGATTCAATGAGGAAACTCATGGTTGTTCTAAACCAACTATCAAGGAGTCATGATCAACCACTTGAACCTTGGTATGTTCTGTAATGCATCATGTACGAGATGACCAATCGATGTGGAAGTTCAGGTAATAATTATAAAGGTAACCATTAGAGTTTATATGGTCCTTACTTTTGAGGTAATTATGGGTTATTATATGTTATGATGGAAAATGAAAGGAATGAGATAAAATTGAGTTTAAAATATGTTATGATTATTTTTGATGATTTTATCTCGTTTTGGGGAATGTTTTAGGAATTATATAGTTTTGGAAAAAGGACAACACGCAGACCGTGTGATAACCCGTCGCGTTGGACAAAGCTACGGAAATTGAACCCACAACCAAAGTGCGACTGGTATTTATCGCCTACCACTGGACTACTTGAAGTCCCTGGTTAGTTTGACTGATTATTTTTAGTTAGATGATTTTATGAATTAAGAGTAAGTTTATTTTGGGTTATCTAAGGAAATTTATTAACCTATCATGGAGGATATGTGATTAGATTAATTACTTTTCAATACGATACATTAAGAGCAACTGATGTTGTTTGGAGATAAATGTTACGATTTAACTTGGAAGACTATGTGACTAAATCCTTCAAATATTTGGGTTTCAATCTTAGTTTGGTTTACTTTGAAGAATTTTATGGACAAATTGTTTATCAAATGGTCCTCGTTGAACTTTGGGTTTTGTTGGACAAATTTTGGAGATTAAGAATAGATTTTCTTTTTATAAAGGGTTATCCTTTTCTGAATTATCTGATCTTGTACTAACCTTTTTGGTTTTGGTTTTGGTTAAAGTCTAAAGACATGGGAAGTATATAGTTCTCTTTTGTGGATTAGGTGATTCTCTAGAAGTTGATTATAGTACTCTTAATGTGAACAAGTCTTCCTAAATACTCGTCTTTTGGAGAAAATATGAGTTTGATTAAGGAATCTAGTAAAAGTTGAAAGTCTACGTGACAAGTAAGTATGTTTCATTATGATTTAGTTAAGCTCAAAAATAAATTCCTCAATGAAGAGTAACTTAAAACAAAAATGTTGTCTGTTAACTTTTCCTACTGGGGAATCGAATACCGTTTAACCCATCACAAGTTTGTGATTTTCTTATGGTTAACTTTCTCCTAGACATGTTTACTATCACTCTCCATCAGAACATGACCCTTTATTTTCTCCTCCATATCCATGTTTTCTTACATGGAATCCTAGTATGGGTTAACTCGGGTGACCATTGTACTTCTCTTTCTTTATTTTAAGGTGATTGTTTTACTGACTATTGTTCCGATGTGGGATTTTCAATGAAGTTTCCAAGCCGAATTTTAAAATTGCGAGGACGCAATTCCCAAAAGGGGGGAAGGATGTAACACCTCAGGTAAATAAAGAATATGAAATTTTCACATTTATCCATATTTGTCAATAAAATATTAATATAACTTTAAAGGGGACGCTATGCTTGATGGCGTACCTAACACGCAATAATGAGTTTCTTGGGAATCTTACGTTGCACTCTAATAATAAAATAATATTATTTTAAATGGTAGTTAACGCCTAATCGTTGTAATGGCGGGAATGAATAGAACTAACTACAAAATGATTATATATGTTTTTCAATATTTTTACTCTTTACAATAAATGTTAGAGGATTAAAAATGCGAATGAATCCAATTTTAAGCGTAAACATTCTAATATTTTTTAAAAGGTCGATTAACCGCCTTTTGATGGCGAACCTCTTTTAAATCCACTTTTTGACAATTATATGTGTTATATTTGACAAAATAAAATTCTTCTTTAGAATCGGGACATCAAAATTTACTTTGTGTAAATTTTTGGTATTTTTCCGAAAAAGTTCAATTTTTAAAGAATAGTGAAAATGTTGTATTTTAATTCAAAACCTCTTTTTAATCTAATTTATTTATATGATTAGATTATCTTTTGAATTGGTTTTAAAGTGAAATTAGAATATATTTTTACCATTTAATCCAATAGTGGTTGTTGTAATTAATTTCACTTTGAAATCGGACTTAAACTGGTGTCAATCTTTTGATACATTTTGTTTCATAAAAACACGCTATTTGTTTTGACAGCGGGAATTAATTATTAAATTAATTAATGCAACTTATATGTTTTGAATTTTTTAAAATAGACATCATTTTTGAATTTGGAATATCAAATATAGCTTAGGGTGAATTTTTGGTAATTTTCTGAAAAACTTCAATTTTTGATGAATAGTGAAACCACTAAGTGGTACTTATAAAAACTGATTTTCCGTTTAAATGAAATTTTTCCATCTTTTTGTTTTGAATTTAAAAAATCCTACATACATGGTTGTCATTAATAAGTAAAATGTGGTTCAATGGGATTAAAATAATTTTTTGATGAATAGTAACTTTTAAGTTTTTAATCGCGATTAGAGGTAATTAGTGTAGTTTAAGGTAAAAATAATGTTTTAATAATATGAGATGAGATTGACACATGTCCTACACTCATTGGATGTGTCATGGACGACCAAGAAAATCCATGGGTCAACTTGGGGACCCCATGGAGCCACTTTGGTTGGAAAATGACATAAATACCTTTTTATTTAATGTTAAAGTAAAAATGACACAAACATGAGATGTTTTACTAAAACAATTTTTACATGGGGTTATACAAGTCAGATTTTTTACTATAAATAGTCATTGGAAATCTAAAAAGATTTCATACATCATAGTATTTTTTTATAATTTTTAGACATTAAATAAATTAAATTATTTATGACATCATGATGATGCAGCGATGACCTCATTATTTAACGATTTAAATAAAACGGAAAGATAATGTAAAATATAAGACCTAAACATGTACAAAACCTATTGGATGGGTGGATTTCTAACCCTTATCACCTTATCCTAGAAACACATCAATGTGGGACCATTAAAATCCGAAACTCATTCTAAAATAAAGTAACATTTCTTTACTTTCCAAGAGTGTCCCTCCTCTCCTCTTATAAAAAGGCCCCCACCTCTACCTCCTTAACCACACTTTCAAAGCCTTTGGATCGGCCAAACCCTGCCCATTTTGTCTCTCCACATCCTTCTCTAACTCCTTGAAGCCTCACTTTGGGCAGAAGTCTTCCCAAGGAAGCCTTTGAGCTCAAACCAAAGGGAGTTACCCGATTTTAAGGTAATGTCTTCACTTGTGTCCTTTTGTTTTATTTTGATTCTCCAACTCCCTAAACTATTTTTATTCATTTCTTTTGTAACAAATCCAGTATCTTCAATATACTAGGATTTTGTTATAAGAATTATTCGAGATACACTTACACACACCTTCGTCTAATGGTTAAAGAACATATTGTTTCTGTGGTTGGCGATTTTCTGCCTCACGAAACGATGATTGTTCAATATTCTTTTAACACCTTTAAAGGTGGACATTATGATGTCACTGTATTTTATATATGATATATATGGTATTTATGTTTACTATATGCTTCTGTATTTTATATTTAAACCATACCTTTATTCTTTTCATGTTGTGTAAATGCGATAATTTCATATGAGGAAGTGTGGACTACCGCCCCCTCAAGTGATGTGGCTCGTACATGCAATACATGGAATGTATAAAGAATTAAATTAATGAACATATGTGACCTATATAAAATATATATTATACTGGAATTATAATATATATATATATCATTTATTTTTAATTCCATTAATATGACAAAAAAAATGAAAGTAGCGTTCATGCGTACGTACGGCCTACCGTCTCCATGAACGGTGCTTTTCGTTTTTATCTCCAAATGATATGGAATAGTATAAAATTAATATGTACTGGATATATATGATATTTTAATAATTAATAATATTCTAGAAAATATTTACTTATAACTACATGGGTAATCATTTTTTCAAACAAATTCATTTTTGACTCATGTACCAAACATCGGCAAAAACATCTGATATGAACTAACATTATTAAACAATTATTATAACATTATAATATGTGATATGAACTGAATAATAATATTTAAAGGATTTCCTTAGGCAATTATTAATTGACCAAAGTTTATTATTCAGGAATATAAAGAAACGAACAAGACAAGTCGGACTTGAGGTAAGGGATCCTACTCCTCTCTTTCTTTTTAAGTACACTCTTTTATGTCATTCATTTTAAAGCTCATCTTTCTTGTTATTGGGATGTTCTTTTATATTACTCTTACTATAATTTTTATGTTCATATGATGAGATACCTTATTCTCTCTCATCAATCCATTTTGGAAGTTTTAAGTGGCGTTGTTAGGCTGCCGAGTTTTCGTAAGGGGTTTTTCATCTCACTTTTATTCTCGTGACATTTATGCTACGTTTTCTACAATTTACTTTGAGTGGTGTATGTACTGCCCATTATTATACACTTTGTGTAGTATAATTTCATTTATGGGTATTTACATCTTCATTTTATGACCCTTCTTCCATGGGGTGTACGTTTCGAAAGTTACCCAACTCGGTAAGGGGACCTTTCACCCTCCTCTTTTTAAAAGACATCTTTTGTTATGTCTTTTAATTTACATCTTATTATGTTGGGATATGTTCTTCTATATCCTTATTGATATAAATTTTATGTCCAAGTGATGAGATACCATTCACTCTCTCATCGACTAATTTTCTGAATTTTGAAGTGACACCGTTTGGCTGTCGAATTTTTGCAAGGGAACTTCTTAACCCAATTTTGATTCTTTGGGATAAACTTGTACTCCTTGAATATGTTGTTCTATGATTATGTGTGAATGTCCTCTGATTGTATTACACTTAATACCCACTTATATTTTGTGTATTCGTTTTTCACGCATAATTATGTAATTGATTTATCCTTAATCCAAGGATACCGTCTTTGTATGGGACTTCGTCTCAATCTCCTTTCATTGAGGCGTATTTTGTTTTATACACAACCTTATTTTATATGGTATATAAACCCCTTTTAATTTTACATTTATTCAAAAGGAATCTTTTTTATACGAAGCGTTTACTAAACGACAAAAGGTAATGTTTTTGTCGTACGTATGCGGCGACAACGACTTCTCCGCCGCCGTGGCCATTATTTGAGTTTCGGCTTCCTCTACAAGTCATACCTTCTTTTTAAAAGAAAAATAAATATCATGTTTTACATTTCATTTATTTTGGTATTGAAAATGGTTTTCATAATTTTTTTATATCAATGTGTTGTATTGATATCTTGTGATTGAAAGGTGGAAATGTTATGTTTCCTTTATGCATGTTTTATGTGATACGATTATGTTATGGTTCTTGGGAATTGTTATGAAGACGGGTGGTTTCGTGATAAAATAAGGGCGGGTGAGCCCGATATATCTCTCCAATGCATTGGGTAACGCGAAGGAGTGAAATGTTAAGGTTTATCCGAAGAGATTTAGGGAATATACTGTGGTGGGTATTCCAAACATAACCAAGAGGGTTACTCTCTACGTAAGAATGTTATGAATGCCTCAAGTTACCTTTATGTATTTTGATTTCTATGATTTATTCATGATTTTATGAGGTATGTTAAAGTTCTTATGTTTTATTAGTAAAGTATGATTTCATTGATTCTTATATGTACATGTACTCATGTTTCCTTTCCATATATTTTTATATCCCTTACTGAGTTTTTTATGCTCATCCCAAGTTTTTGAAATGTTTTTCACAGGTCAAGGGAAAGGTACATGATATGATGATAGTGTTAAGGAAGTGTCAAGAAATAATCCATGTTTTATTTTAAATATGTTTCCTTTGATGGGAAAAATAAATACTATCTTTTATGTAACCACTTTGTTTAAATGTGGAATGTAATGAAAGTTTATGATCTAATTATCTAAAACTCTAAACCTGAAAAGATCCTCAATGTGTAATGTTGTATTAACTCAAGATTAAGTAAGGTTTAAGGCTGGGGACTTATAAAAACTCCATACTAATGGTTTATAAACTGTTGGTATTGTTTGAATGCTCGATATATACCCACGGTAGAAAATCGTTGCTGAATATCTATTCCAATGGTTATCCTCAAACCATTGGGGTATTAAAAATCTCATTTTCCTATCCTAGCAGTTACACCATAACAGTTGGTATAGGGATTTCCCCATGCCTCAGCTGCCAACGGTTTTCCTGTAGGACCCCGGGACACCCTGAGAGGGGAGGGGTGAATCAGGGTGGCAACTTTTTCTTCTTTAAGTTGTGGATATTGTTCCCACGTTGGTAGGAACTACTTAAACCAGTATGATGGATATGATCAGCAATTAAACATTCACATGCAGAGACAGATGCCACAGCTATTTTTACTTGGTTCACCACTAAGGGCTACGTCCAAGGAGCATACGCCGACAGGTTGCCGGTCGTACCTAAATCCACTATTCTTCACTAGCTGCAGATACAACTGTTCGGGCACAGTCACTCTGGCCCAGGCTCACTACCTTTACAAGGTTCAGGGATAGCTCACTGCTTCCCTCGGGTCACTCCCGTTGACTCCCCCTGGCTCACTGCCGTTGGGTGAAGTCTCACTCAGTTTATAGACGTGAAGGTCTCTTCAATGGATAGACATAAAGTTCTGTGTCTCCTGTTCAGCATGAGACTTTTCTTGCATCAGAGTTCAGAGTTGATGCACTTTTCTGTTCAATCCTCCTTTAGTGCAATGACTGAATGCACTAGATCCCCTGTTCTTGTTTGCCTGAATCACAATCACTTGTGTGATTGCTCAATAATTGATGCTCTGTCAAAGTCCAGATTTCATCCACTGATGAATAATCCTCTTGCCCCTGTCTATTGGGCAAACAACCTTAGGAAAGGGTCTTTACAAAGAACCCTACTTCACACGGCTCCCAATTTTGGAAAGCTCAAGCAATTCTGAGCAGAGCCCCTGCCTTTTCGCGAAGCTCAATCGTGAAGCACTCTCGCGATGCTCAAGCCTTCACAATGCTTGGCTATCGCGAAGCTCCGGCCACTTCGCGAAGCTCACTGAGCCAACGCGGGGCGAACTCTTTTCGTGGAGTTGGGAAAGTCGCTGCGAAGCTCCTGCCACTTTGCGAAGCTCACTGAGCCAACGCGGGGCGAACTCTTTTCGCGGAGCTGGAAAAGCCACCGCGAAGCTCAACTTTCGCGAAGCAAAACTACCTTCGCGTGTGACCTTTGCGAACCGAGAGCAATGATTTTTCATTGAGATCTCTCTCTCCTTTCTCTTGAGGGGGTCGGCCTCTATTTATAGACGATTCCACCGACCCTCATCCCTTCCACGCGAAGTCAACGCCACGTCATCTCGAATCGCGAAGCTCCAAAGTTTCTGCCAGAATTCTATCCAAATCGCGAAGCTCCACGGTAATCTTCCGTTCACGGAGCTTGACGTAGTCACGAAGAATCATCGTCAACATACCTTCGCGACAGCGCCGTGAAGCTTCCTTCGTGAAGCCCAACATTCCTTCGCGCTTTCGCCGTGAAGCTCCCTCGCAAAGCCCTTCATCGCCGCGAAGCTCTCCAGCCTCTGCCGTTCGCGAAGCTTTGACGTAATCGCGAAGACTCACCGCCTCCATTATTCTGGTCTTCACGAAATCCAGTCCATGCATCCCATCTTCGTGAAACTCATGACTTTGCCATATTAAATTATGATCTTCCTGGAAATCCTCTTTTCGCGATGCTCACCAACCTCCAAATTTTGGACCCCCAAAATTTGGCAAACACTGGAAAACGTCGCCACCTCCAATGTTGTTCTTTTTGTCCGCCTCCAGTTCATCCATTCCTTTTTCGACGTTCCTTGAATGAAACATGGATCATTATCCACAGTCCGCGAACTCGACCTGCCTCCATAGAATCTCTTTTGCCAACAAATTTGTATGTCGTTTGTTTGCTTTGTCGACAAGGACGATCACCTCAACAGCGCTTCTTCTTGGTGATCTGTATACTTCAGTAACTCTTCTGCTTTTATCACAACCTCCACTATTGTGATATGTAGTCTTTGAAGGAACAGCTTTAGCATCATCATCTTCTATGAAAATGTGATGTGCATGGCTATCGCAGAATTCCAATCATTGCACATTGTCTTCTTCTTCAACCGTCATGATCAACTTCATGCAAAACATGTGATCTTATTCTTCAAGAAGTCTCTTGCATGGTTCTCATCTCATTCTTCTTTAATCGACCTCAGATGGATCGCACCCCACATTCTTCATTGTTGTAAACAATGTATCACCTTTGACACATGTTCTTTGAACTTACGATCAGTACAACAATCGTCTGAGTCGCTACTCCTCTACTTCATCGGAGTACTTCATGATCTCCTTCATTGTGAGCTTCCATTCCTCCATTTTATTGGAGTACTTCTTGATCTCTTTCATTTTTATATTCCATTGACAACGATTGACAACAAATACAAACCTATACACAAGGTGGTTCCAACAATCTCCCCCTTTGTATTTTGTTGTCAATACCTTATACATCTTCTGAAATGAATTTGTCAATGTCAAAATGAGAATCTTCTATTCAATCAACTTTTTATTTTCAAACGTTCATTTCACTTTCTCTCCCCCTTATTGACAAGAAATACAAAGAACATGGTAGGGAGGGTATCAATCCATACGTAAGCAATGTTTCATTAATCATTTCACTCTAAGTCTACTTGAGCAATGCTCGATGTAGAAAACAAGAGGATTTGATTAAGTCAACAAGGCTGTCTGTGATCCACAGATCATGATACCAACATGAGATGATAACTTATGTATCTTATCTTCAAGGGTTTACCACTTTTATTCCAGGTAGAAAAACAAACATGGTTGGGAAAAATCAACCTGAAACTCATGCACTCACATAAGCAAATAGACCAAAAATATTCAAGTGAAATCGGCAGGATAAGTGACCTTGGGGCACTTCCATTCTCTTTATGTCACTGATCAATTCAGTTACTCCCCCTTTGTAGAATAATATTTGATCTGAGTAACCAAGGGATAGAGATTGAGAAATGACATACCTTCTCCATTGGTGTGTTCTTCAAGAAATTCACAGAATAACTACTTTTGAGTCCACCTGGAGTTGATATTGATTGAAACAGTGATTATGGAAGCTTCTTCATTTTTCTCCCCCTCAAGGGAAACACTCCTCATCATCTTCATCAAGAGTGATCCTTCATCATCATAATCTTTGAATATCAATTGAAGAATCTACTATGGATGGAAACTTCTTCATCTTGGCTATCAAGAGTTGACAGCATTCACTAATTCTCAGGTTCTCCCCCTGAGAGCATGCTTCACTTTCAATTCCCTGCATTATTAGCACAAATACAATACACAAATGATTACGGGAATAAGTTGGTTCCTTCTTGCTTCATCAAGAAGACTTGCTTGGTTGAGGTTCTTTTCTCAACCAAGTTCCTCTGTTCACTCCAGTCTTCATGCCTACATATTTGAACATATGTTCTGACATCTGTCGGTGTGGCATGGCTCTGTTCACATTCTCTTCTTCTTTGTGTGGAGAATTTTTCTTCTTAGCAGCCATCATGAATGATACATTCTTACTCCTCTTAAGGACTGCTTCTTGCTCTGGTATTAAGGTTAGGCAACCTTTTTCAATGTGACCAGACTTCTTGCATCTCTCACACAGAACTTCTTTGACACGAGTGCTTCTCTTTGTTTTCAATCTCTCAAGCACTGTGTCTTCATCATGTGAAAGTTTTCCTTTTCCTTTATCACCAGCCCTGGCCTTTTCATCTTCAAGTTTCCTCATTCGTTTCAAATCTTCTGGCCAGATGACCAATATGTCATTTGGAACTTTTGCAGCTGGTTTAGGTCTTCCACATGGGTTCATCCGAGATTCATCCCTCTTAGTGTTTCTTTTGGATGAATGACCCTTCAATTTCATGGATCTAAAATCCTGGGTTTTCTCAGCTTCCCTACTTGAGATCTTCTTGGGGAAGTGTGTGTTCACAACATTCTTCTGATTTCTCCCCAAGGTAGCTGCTTTATTCTTTGACGGCATCAGAGGTCTTCTTTTCTTTTCGACAGTGAAAGCATGTTGATGTGGACATGTGCCTGCATTGTGACCGATGTCGTTGCATACATCACAGATGTTATCAAGAATTCCAAATCTGTTTGCAGTAAACAGATGCTTCTGGACCTGTGGATGTTGCTTCTTCTTCTCTGGCTTCCTCCCCTTTGATATAGGCTTTCCCTGTGCTTTTCCATGAAAGGGATTATAAAAACAATCCAGTGCACAGTGCCCAAATCTATTGCAGCACCAACATTGGACCACAAATCTTTTCTTCTTTGTTTCTTCAGTATTAAGTTGTTGGTCCATCTGCTTAATCGTTTGTGCTCTATTTGAGGAAGAAGCTTCCTCCTTTTTCTTTCTATCCACCCTAGTCATGGTGGTAGGTTTCTTCTTCTCACCTATCCTCATCCATACTTGTTTAGAGCTTTTCTTCCCACCTGCACTGATTGTTGGAGTGTATTTAGAAACATGAGTGCAAGATGGTCTGGATGGTACCTTCACTTTCTCAGTTGTCTGTGATAGATCAATGAGCGAAGTCATGATCTTCTTATCACATGTTGGAGGTCTTTTGAAAATAGAATCCTCCATTGAGCATTGAGTACCGGCAGCAACTGATTCTTGATGTGGATAATCAAGAGTTGTCATAATCTTCTTGTCACATGTTGGAGGCATTTCAGCTTTAGACTCCTCCAACGAACATTGAGTGCAAGCATCACTCATTTCATTCTTTTGTGAAGTCTCAATATGTGCGTTCTCAATCTTGGTCAACTGAGCTTCCAATTTTTGACCCACAATATTGAGGATGATCTTCTGGTCTTCAATCGTGATCATCTTCTCTTCACAAGTCTTCTTCAACCTTTCAACCTCATCTTCATGCATCTTAACTTTGTTTTGTAACAAAGAGTCAAGTTCCCTGAATTTAATGGAAGTTTCTTCCAAACAAAAATTCTTGACTTCATTGTTCTTCTTCAGCTCAGCTTCAAGTGCATGGATCTGTTCTTCCAGAGTATTGCTGACTTCACCTTTTTCTTCAAGGGCTTTCACCCGTTTGGTGAGCTTCATACTTTCCATAATTTTTCCTTCCAATCCCTTTTCCATATTGTCTGCTTCCCTTTTAAGTCGATTGATCTCAACCTGCATAGATTGGAATAGGCTACAAATAATAGCAACCCTTTCTTCTGGAATATCATGTAGATATGTTCTGAGTTTTTCCTGAAAGCTTGATTTAGGGGTGTCATCCTTTCCTCTGGATGAGTTCTGAGCCACCTTCTTGATACTTTCCAAGCCTAATGTTTCTTCATTATTGGAATGGCATGGAGAACAAGACACTGCATCTTCTTTCGATGTGGGGAACTTCTTCATCTTCTTCTTCTCTTTCTTTTTCCTATTAGTCAAAGTCTTGGTGGATATAGATTTCTGCTCAGAAATGACTACGTCATTATCAAGACTGCTCTTCATTGTTGACTCAAGGAAAGAAACTCAAATCCTCTTCTCAATAGAATTACTGGAGAATATCCAACATACGTCAACCTCCCTCTGATACCACTTGTAGGACCCCGGGACACCCTGAGAGGGGAGGGGTGAATCAGGGTGGCAACTTTTTCTTCTCTAAGTTGTGGATCTTGTTCCCACATTGGTAGGAACTACTTAACCCTGTATGATGGATATGATCAGCAATTAAACATTCACATGCAGAGACAGATGACACAGCTATTTTTACTTGGTTCACCACTAAGGGCTACGTCCAAGGAGAATACGCCGACAGGTTGTCGGTCGTACCTAAATCCACTATGCTTCACTAGCTGCGGATACAACTGTTCGGGCACAGTCACTCTGGCCCAGGCTCACTGCCTTTACAAGGTTCAGGGATAGCTCACTGCTTCCCTCGGGTCACTCCCGTTGACTCCCCCTAGCTCACTGCCGTTGGGTGAAGTCTCACTCAGTTTATAGACGTGAAGGTCTCTTCAATGGATAGACATGAAGTTCTGTGTCTCCTATTCAGCATGAGACTTTTCTTGCATCAGAGTTCAGAGTTGATGCACTTTTCTGTTCAATCCTCCTTTAGTGCAATGACTGAATGCACTAGATCCCATGTTCTTGTTTGCCTGAATCACAATCACTTGTGTAATTTCTCAATAATTGATGCTCTGTCAAAGTCCAGATTTCATCCACTGATGAATACTCCTCTTGCCCCTGTCTATTGGGCGAACAACCTTAGGAAAGGGTCTTTACAAAGAACCCTACTCCGCACGACTCCCAATTTTGGAAAGCTCAAGCAATTCTGAGCAGAGCCTCTGCCTTTTCGCGAAGCTCAATCGCGAAGCACTCTCACGATGCTCAAGCCTTCGCAATGCTTGGCTATTGCGAAGCTCCTGCCACTTTGCGAAGCTCACTGAGCCAACGCAGGGCGAACTCTTTTCGCGGAGTTGGGAAAGTCGCCGCGAAGCTCCTGCCACTTCGCGAAGCTCACTGAACCAACGCGGGGCGAACTCTTTTCACGGAGCTGGAAAAGCCGCCGCGAAGCTCAACTTTCGCGAAGCAAAACTACATTCGCGAGTGACCTTTGCGAACCGAGAGCAATGGTTTTTCGTTGAGAGCTCTCTCTCCTTTCTCTTGAGGGGTTCGGCCTCTATTTATAGGCGATTCCACCGACCCTCGTCCCTTCCACGCGAAGTCAACGCCACGTCATCTCAAATCGCGAAGCTCCAAAGTTTCTTCCGGAATTCTGTCCAAATCGTGAAGCTCCACGGCAATCTTCCGTTCGCGGAGCTTGACGTAGTCGTGAAGAATCACCGTCAACATACCTTCGCGACAGCGCCGCGAAGCTTCCTTCGTGAAGCCCAACATTCCTTCGCGCCTTCGCCGCGAAGCTCCCTCGCAAAGCCCTTCATCGCCGCGAAGCTCTCCAGCCTCTACCGTTCGCGAAGCTTTGACGTAATCATGAAGACTCACCGCCTCCATTATTCTGGTCTTCGCGAAATCCAGTCCATGCATCCCATCTTCGCGAAACTCATGCCTTTGCCATATTAAATTATGATCTTCCTGGAAATCCTCTTTTCTCGATGCTCACCAACCTCCAAATTTTGGACCCCAAAAATTTGGCAAACACTGGAAAACGTCGCCACCTCCAATGTTGTTCTTTTTGTCCGCCTCCAGTTCATCCATTCCTTTTTCGATGTTCCTTGAATGAAACATGGATCATTATCCACAGTCCACGAACTCGACCTACCTCCATAGAATCTCTTTTGCCAACAAATTTGTATTTCGTCTGTTTGCTTTGTCGACAAGGACGATCACCTCAACAGCGCTTCTTCTTGGTGATCTGTATACTTCAGTAACTCTTCTGCTTTTATCACAACCTCCACTATTTTGATATGTAGTCTTTGAAGGAACAGCTTTAGAATCATCATCTTCTATGACAATGTGATGTGCATGGCTATCGCAGAATTCCAATCATTGCACGTTGTCTTCTTCTTCAACCGTCATGATCAACTTCATGCAAAACATGTGATCTTATTCTTCAAGAAGTCTCTTGCATGGTTCTCACCTCATTCTTCTTTAATCGACCTCAGATGGATCGCACCCCACATTCTTCATTGTTGTAAACAATGTATCACCTTTGACACATGTTCTTTGAACTTACAATCAGTACAACAATCGTCTGAGTCGCTACTCCTCTACTTCATCGGAGTACTTCATGATCTCCTTCATTGTGAGCTTCCATTCCTCCATTTTATTGGAGTACTTCTTGATCTCTTTCATTTTGATATTCCATTGACAACGATTGACAACAAATACAAACCTATACACAAGGTGGTTCCAACATTTCCAGCCTATATCAATGGTTTTAAACCATTGGTATAGGCTCAGATTCTAGCAATTCAAGGAAGAAAATGCTCCCAAAACAATAAAATTGAACCTCTTAAACCCATCAAAAAGGCTATGAATAAAGATAATGAGGTTATAATAAATCAATTAAATGTAAAGGAGGTTCTGTAATTATTAATTAATGAACATAAATTTGATTATTCATGTCATTAAGATCAAATGATGAACACGTTCGGGCATAAGGTAAAGGGTTTCTTCATCTTGCTTCCATTTTTTGTGAGATATTTTGTATTCACTACTATTACTTGTGTATGGTGTATGTATACTTCACATTGATATTTTATATCATGAATATATTCATTTTCATGATATTCAATGTATCATTTGATGATTATTAATTTTGAGGCATATGATTCAATTGATTATAAAGTTGTAAGTATTTTCTACCCAAACCTCTATTTTCATTCGGGTTGTTCTTATTCTCTACTCACCTCAATTAAATTCTTAATTATTATTATGTACTCATAAATTTTGTGTGAATGTTCTATATATATGTACCAATCATAATCCTTCTTTATTTTATAGAGAGTTACATGTTTTAAAAGAATCTTTCAAAAATTCTTTCGAAATGCAAGCCCAATTCAAAGAACTTCTCGAATTCTTACCTATTTTAAAGTTCACTCTATAATATGTTTTAATCCAGATTTATCGTTCTAAAATCACACATTTTACACATGAAAAATATATTTTGGTTCATTTCTGGTTTTATGAAAGAAAACATGTCCTTGTGCTTTAAAATCTCTTTAATGAATTCCTTAAACTGTATTAAAATGTTTTAATTCTAAAGCTTCTTTAAAAACACTTTTTACAAGATTTCACTTCAGTGGGACATCATTTATGCTTTAAATGTAATATCAATGTCCTTCCCTTTTCTTTTTTAGGATATACATGTTTAAAACCATATTTATGACAAATACAAATGATTTTTCAAAAGAACTCTTCTTTACAAAGTAAAATAGATTTTTCTCACCTCATTTTAACTTTTATGAGATATATGCATTGTTCACCACTTATTCCTTGCATGTGGTGTATGTACTGCCCCTTGGTATATCATATCAAGAGTCTCCTTATTCTCATTATATTATAATGGATTATGATTTGAATGTTTCAAGGTGATATGGGACACTTTAGAATGTTTAAGGATTATTTCCTTAAGAATTTTTCAATAGTCTCATTTAAAAGTATTTTCATCTATGTCAACATCCTTTGTTGAACCTTGTAATACATTGAGGTTTATATCTTACGATATCATATACAATATGTTATTGAAGGTTTTCTAATTATTTTGACTGTAGATGTGCTATCTTGATACCATTCACTATATTACTCTGAATGGTTAGTGTTTATGTTTAATGATTGAGGAATGTTATTTACATTTCATATGATAGTTTAATATGAATGTATATGTTGATTATGTTCACCCCTTTCGTATAAAGAATGTTTTGGACCGGTAGTAACAGGTGGGGCCCGCTATAGCCCCTCAATGTATCGACAGGTCTCATGAGACAAATCAGTTGGCAACAAACCCTTCGAGTTTATTTCCAAAATAGAACCAAACGGGTTTTTACCCACAGACTTAAACCGTTTTGATGGTATTATGGTATCATGTGCTAGATACATGACGTCCAGCTAATAAGCATTCTCTTTGTTCATTTTCAGTTATTACTATCCATGAGGTTTTCACTATGACAAAATCTATGGATGCAGTTTTATTCTCAATTTATTAATGGTGTGTGTTTTTCATTTATTCACCATTCCATATTGACTATATCAATTTGATTATGGTTCAATTATTGTTGATTCATTCTTCTGTTATTTGTAACCCTTACTGAGAATTTGAGCTCACCCCTTTCATTTGTTTACCTTCAATAGATTATGAAGAAGAGACCATTTATTGAGTTTTCGTGGATGCAGTTTATTAGTTTTTGTTATGTATTGTATTTTGTTTCCTTCCCCAATGTAATATGAGTTCCATGTATGTAATACTGTCTTCCAAGACTGCTAAATTGGTCGGTTCTTTGGGATTTGATTTTTTGTAATCATACTAATGTAAAAATATTAATGCATCGGCTCTGGGCTTCTGGGGTCAGGGCGTTACATGTGATGTGTAGGAATCAGCTGCACCTCAATCTGATACACGGTGTACCCGGTATGACTTAAAATGTATGTTATCAGTTTAAAATTGACAATTTAATTCAAAACATGTGTCACTCACTAAAAACTGAGCAAACACACTTGGATTGTCTTGATGCTTTATGAAAATGATTCATAAGTCATTTTTGATTTGTAGGAATTAAACTCATGTCAAACTAACACTCTATGTGACCGGTATGATTCAAATGTGTATTTTCGGTTTAAATTGACATTTTAGTAAAAAAAAGATATATGACATACTCAAAACTGAGCAGACACATTTAGATTGTTTTGATACTTTATAAAAATGATTCTTAAGTCATTTGTGACGTAAAGGAATCAACCACACTTCAATACGATGCACGGTGTGACTGATATGACTCCAAGTGTGTGTTTTTATTTAAAATTGTCATTTTAGTTCAAAACACATGTCACGTACTCAAAACTGAGAAAACACATTTGGATTATTTTGATACTTTAGGAAAATGATCTGTAAGTCATTTGTGACCTGTAGGAATTAGTCGCACCTCGATCTGATACATTGTGTGACTGATATGACTCAAAATGTGTGTTATCAGTTTAAAATTGACATTTTAGTTCAAAACGTGTGTCACTCACTAAAAACTGAGCAAACACGCTCGAATTATCTTGATATTTTATGAAAATCATTCATAAGTCATTTGTGACGTGTAGAAATTAGTCTTTCATCAAAACAACACAGGATATGACTGATATGACTCAAAGTGTGTATTTTTAGTTTAAATTGACATTTTAGTAAAAAAGACACGTGACATACTTAAAACCGAGAAAACACATTTTGATTGTTTTGATATGTTATGACAATTATCCTTAAGTCATTTATGACGTGTATGAATCAATCATACGTCAATCTGATGCACGGTGTGACCGGTATGACTTCAAGTGTGTCTTTTTATTTAAAATTGATATTTTAGTTCAAAACACACGTCACATACTCAAAATCGAGCAAGCACATTCAGATTGTTTTGATATTTTATGACAATTATTCATAAGTTATTTGTAACTTGTAAGAATCAATCACACATCAATCTGATATACAATGTCTGATATGACTCAAAATGTATGTTATCAGTTTAAAATTAGCATTTTAGTTCAAATTGTGTGTCCCTCCCTAAAAATCAAGCAAACACACTCGGAATGTCTTGATACTTTATGAAAACGATTAATAAATCGTTTTGTGATGTGTAGGAATCGGTCTCATGTCAAACCGATACACGATGTGACTGGTATGACTCAAAGTGTGTGTTTTTAGTTTAAATCGACATTTTAGTAAAAATGACACATGACATACTCAATATCGAGCAAACACATTCGGATTATTTTGATACTTTAATAAAATAATCCTTAAGTAATATGTGACGTGCATGAATCAACTGCATCCCAATATGATGCACATTGTGACTGGTATGTCTCCAAGTATATCTTTTTATTTAAAATTAACATTTTAGTTCAAAACATACGCCACATACTCAAAACTGAGCAAATGCATTTGGATTGTTTTGATACTTTAGGACAACGATCCATAAGTCATTTATGATATGTAGGAATCAGTCACGCCTTAATCAGATACACGGTGTGCCTGATATGACTCAAAATGTATGTTATCAGTTTAAAATTGACATTTTAGTTCAATACGTGTGTCACTCATTGAAAATTGAGCAAACACACTCGGATTGTCTTGATATTTTAGGACAACGATTAGTAAGTCATTCGTGACATGTAGAAATCGGTATCAAGTCAAACCGGCATAGGATGTGACTGATATGAGTCAAAGTGCATGTTTTTAGTTTCAATTGACATTTTATTAATGTGTTGTTTCAAATTTATATTTAATTTATTTCTTTATATTATTACTAACATAAGAATTGTTTTTTTTATACAGGTGTACTCTTTTACTCGAGGTGAAGTGGTTTGCTCGACAACTGATAACATGATTGAGCTCTTTTGAGAGGGGGTCAGAGATCAAAGACAATAGAATATTGATATTTTTTAATGTTTGTGATAAATTGTACTTACCAATGTAATTGTACAAAGTAATATGTTTGAAATGATGTAGTATTTTTTCTTGTATTTGTGATTTGAATTTAATTTCAATTAAATTCTCGTTTTGATGTTGTAATGTGCTACAATTTTAGTAGCACACTGCGGCACCATGACCTTTATCACCACTAAACTAGTGATGATAAAAAACCTCGTTTATCAACAATTTTTTAATGCTGGTAAAGAAGGCTTTTCTCAGAGTTATTTTTAGCATGGTTAAAAGTCGTAGGCTTTTAAAGATGGTTACGATAACGTCATTTTAGTGATGATAAAACTCTTTTTGCGTGTTTTTAAAGGGTGGATCTGCAATAGTGCATGTCAACCACCCTTCTGAGAGCCAAATTGAAATATTTAGTTATCACAAAAGCAATAATAAAATTTCCTCAAACACAATTAAGTTCAAACACAAAACATTTGGTCCAAACATAACATTTCACAGGACAAAAATGTGCAACAAACACGAAACATATTGTTCGGAAGAAGATAATCCGGGACAAAATATGTTTCGGGATATGCCAATTGAAACATATCCATGCAGGTGATGTATAATATGTTTTGAATTCTCAATCACTAGGCATTAATTTGATTAAAATTGCATGTGTGCAAAATATCCTATTGGGCACCACAATACATACATAACATATCCTATGCCCAAAACATATAGATTTAAAAAAAAAATGTAAATAGCCGTTTTTCACGCCATTCTCACTGCAAAGTACAAGCATGCATGTTTCTTGTCCCCTCAAATTCTCAAATCTACTGCCACGCTTTATGGGGGGCATGCAAAGAGGGTAAGTGCGACTTGTTTGGATAAAGTCAATATCCACGTTTATATTTATTATTTTATTTTGACATTAAGTCCATGTTTTTTTATCGTTGATATTTACTGCATTTTATGGATTTTCAGGGTTTTTAAATTGCAAAATTCTTCAATAACCTACAAAGTCAAACCAGTTATTGGGTGGCGGTTGGTTTCATCATTCCCAAACATATATAAATTAAAATTATATATGTGTATGTATATATATGTATGTATAGGATATCAGAATCCGAATTCTCGATAATAAAACCCGAATCCGTTTAGTTTGTTTGTTTTTCATTTTTATAATTTTTTTTATCAGTGAAACCCGGAATTGAACCCTATTATAATGTTTTTTTAACAATAATTCAAAAACAATAATTATTATTATATAAATACATTCAGGTTTGGGGTGTCCTGTAATCGATACCCGAACCCAATTTAATCAGGTCGGATTGGATACCCTATATATATATGGTGTGTGTGGTGAATTCAGAACAAGATTAGTATTTAAAAGTATGGATAGTATTGTTCTCATATCCTGACCCAATTAAATTATTGTTATTAATATATTGACTACATTTTTTAAATAACACTAAAATTATGAATATATTTATTTATCTTGAGTTCAAATCATACTAGATTTATAAATTATTCTAAATATAATTCAAATTAAATTAATTACTATTAATTCATTAACTGTACATTTTTAAAGGATAGTAAAATTAAAAAATAATTATTGAATTCAAGATCCATTGATTTTAGATTTATAATTGAATTTAAAAAAAATTAAAATTAGAAATTTGTTGAATGATTATTTTAAAATTAATAGAATAAGGTTAGGATAATGATTTTTTTATAAAAAAAACTAAACATGTTATGATTTGAGTATTTCGGATTTTACAAATATCCAATATTTTTAAAAAAATTGATATCCACATAATGATTTTAGCTATTGAATGTGGATTATATGATCTGATCGGTCCAATCTGCATTGTATTCAAATGTCCAAACAAATTGATTTTGAGGGCCAAGAGAAGGAAAACAAAGGGTTGTTATCTTTGGAGGATAGCCCTTAAATGGGTGCACATGGGAACAAGTGGGCGTTAGGGGCCCCGGATTGTGCTTTTGGTGCCCCGGCTGACCCAACCTTGGGTGACCCACCCGGGCCGCCCGGCCCCCTCCACCTCCCAAAAACATGTTTGGTGTCCTGTCCCCCTCATGGGTCCTCCCGACTTTTAATATTTTTTATTTTATTTTATCTCAAGAATAATTGATGGTACGAACTATATGATATTGCAATTAATTTATATATAATTTTTCCATATTAAATAACATGTGTCCTTCACGAAATAAAACTTACTGAAACAAACTTGGCCTTTACGCGCATTAATTTATGTTAATAATTCTTTTATCTCTGCCTACAATGGATAATAATCATAAAATATAATCAAGCTATATATATAAATAAATATATATATATATATATATATATATATATATATATATGTATTATTTATTTTTTTGTTCATTCACGCACACTTTAAACATCATTATTGTTTTTTATATTTGACATTATTTTGATTAAAATAATTTCGAAACTCAAAATTTTCAAAATTCACGAAAGGAGACTTAGTTTCTTATTTTGCAATGTGAAAATAATCGTCCCGATTTTTTTGTACAACATGTAAACAAATTTTAACATGTATTTTAATATATATCTTGCTTGTATTGGGACGTGCAGCGGAAGATTTAACATTTTATCGCCGGATCAACATAACTATGTTATCTCCGACGATGCACAGCCCTATACGAAAGCTGATGATCTCATGTGAAAGAATTAAACACAAAATTAAATCCAACAATTTCCTCGTTCGATTTAAAGATGCGTTCAACAATTGTTGATCAAAGAAACTGAAATTGGATCCCTCTAGATCATCAACACGCATTTGAAAAAGTTGTGGGAACATCGATCGTCGCTATTCAGGTGCTAGTGGGGAGATTTGGTGAAGCCTTCGACGTCCCAACAACCACCACTACGTCGTTTCAACGATCCGCAAGAACGATCTTGGATCGATTGCTTGAATCAGCTGCTTCTCTCTCTAGGATGTGGGAGAGATGAGTAAGGTGCTCTCAAATTTGTGCAATGGATAGTCCGCTGAATGAGAGCATCCTCTTATACAGTGACGTACAAGATACCCATAAAATGACTCCCCCCCCCCGAATATGTATTATCCACTAAATAAGTCATAAACGGCGTGTTATGATCAACTGTGCTATAAACATTATTTATATTTTTATCACTTATAATATAATAAATATATTATGTGATAAAAACAAGTCATTAACTCGACTCGATATTCACACAGATATTAAACGAATCTTAAACATTAAAATAATATTCATTCATTAAATATTTTCTCATGTATTCACTTAAATACTGGTAAATACATCAAAAAAAAATAATTTTCACTCCAATTATTCTATGCTAGAATAATAACAAATTTAATCATTTTGTTGGAGATCGTTCAAATTTGGACATCACTCGAACCCCGTTGTGGGGCTCATCGTGTCTTATACTCTTATTCATGAGAATAAAGCCAAACTTCTGAATATGCTTAGTTTGTGATCATCTAGGCCATTATCTTAATATCAGTGAGCACTATTCACATACCAGGAGTGGAGTCAAACAACTTATCAAGACCCCTAAGGAGATGAGTAATAGTCTTGGCAACGACAGCCTCATATGAACACACGACGTGCAATATAATCTTTTTGTCTTGTGATATCTCATAAAATAGAACACACATTTTGTGACATCACCATTTATTTCTTTATTATTTGTTGACCTTGCTATGCAGACTTACCTTCTTATGCTATGACCATTGGTTTAGCAAAGGTATTAACATCATGATCAACTGGGCCTGAGATATCACTTCCTATCAGAATAAAAAATTATATCTTGATCATTCAATCAATGTCATGCCACTAATGATGCGTCCAACAAAAGTTTCCTCGCTGCGACATAAATGTCATGGTTTTCATCTTGCATCGAAGTATGTAATCAAATGGTATACAGTTATAATAATCTCAAGTTGAGAGACCAATACACATTCTCGTAAATAGAAACTATTAATTAATGACACCTGAAACACGTGATGTTCTTATTGACAGGTCAGTCCTCATGATCCCATTTACTCGAAATTACAGTGTAAACTTCATGAGAATAAGTCTCAATGGTTATGAGCACCCAACACCTGATAGTCTAGCCCATACGATATATGTTTAAGATTAATGTCATAGTATCTAGAGGTTCTCATTATACATGAGAACTGCTATAACCTATTAACATGACAAATAATCTCTAAACATTACTATGTAAATAGTGGACGCAGAAATAACATTATTATGGTAAGATTACATCATGCATAACTAACTCATTGTATACTTGATACAATAATAAAAAAGTATTGTTCAAGTTGGGTATAGGGCACCCACTTTTACAACTCTCCCACTTGCACTGGAGCTAACCTATTAACTATCCTTGTTAGCTCTCTCGTGTTAAGATCATACTTCTGTTGAGTTATGACTTTAGTCGTTAGGCTTGCCATGTTTCTATTGTGCGACTACTCTGCTATTTGTGAATTCATCTGTAACGTTTCATCATGTATTATTTTTAAATATTATATGTGTAAAGACCCGGAAATTTCAAGGAATTTTTTTTCTTAAATATTTTGAAATTTTACGAGTATGTGGCTTCTGACGACACCTGATTCCGAGGCCCGGTGTGCCCGGAATCAATTGTTGAAGTTTTGTTCGGGTACGTTCAGTAAACGTACGAGCGAGTTTTTCTATCTTTTGAACCGGTGTTCGGAATTGAAATCCAAGGACACCGATGAATTCGCAGCGCCAGTATCCGCTTAAGTGGACCCTTACCGCAGTTGCGTTTTATGCGGGTTGAAAGTTTATTTTTGGGGATTTAGAATGAATTAAATAAAAATTGTTGTACACACTTTTATTTTATTTTATTTTATTTACAAGAGGAAGTTAAGGGTGGAGCCCACACGAACCCAAACCCTTCACCACCCCTCAACTCCCCCATTAATACCCCTTATTTATTACTTTGACAACTCCACGAATTTATTATGGTGGAACCTTCCCACCTCCCACCTCCCATAAATTGTGCCAATTCATATAATTAATACCAGCGTTAATTTATTGGCACCGCTTTTGAATTAATATGAATTGCATGACAATTCTATTAATTGGTGAGCCTCCTTATTTCTTTTGCGTTTACAAATCACTTTTGGGGGAAAAGGCTCTGGAGAATTAAAAAGGGAGGCGATCTTTCTTCGACGAAGAACACCGTTCTTCAACGAAGAACATCCCCAGCGAAGAACGCGAATGACTTCTTCCTCGGACGCACCTCGACGTCAAGGAGCCTACGTCGCCTACGACAACGACTCTTCCTCCATCGTTGACGGGACAACACCGTTCTTCCGCGACGCCCGACTACCGCGACGCTCGTCTTCCGCGGCTCGACGACGAACGACGTCAACTACGAGGTAGAGAGATTTGTATATTTCATTTATGTGATTTATACCCTCGAGCCTGACGTTTAATTGTTGGGTGATGATTTGAACTACTAACGCGGTGGGTACGGACTAACGAACAAGTCCGGACCCATCGTCATATTGTTCTTGATGCGCGGGATGTTGGCGACGACGAAACGGGACCGCAACGGTGATTTGGAGCCTTCGCAGTGGAGTTCGGATCCTGAGACGACTGCAGGCGTAGACGGAAGAAAAAATGGACCACTGGAATGACTTCGGTGGCCCGCGGAAGACCGCGGCGGCGGCCGACACCGGCCGGCCGCCTAGAGGCGGCGGCGCCCCAGCGCGCCCCGGCAGAAGCCTGACGCGGTGGCGAGGAGGGGATCCCGTGGCCGCGCGGGATTCGGGAGACAAGCGGCGCTAGCCTGGCGCCTTGTTCGCGGAACTGGGGGCCGCGCCCCCCGCTCGGCCAGCTGGCCGAGCCAGCACACCCCCCCAGGCCGGACCGGGGCGGGTCACGCGGACCGGGCCGGACCCGGTCCCGGGTCCAATCGACCCGGTTCGGGCTGACCCAGGGTGGGTTGGGTCGGGTCGGACCGGGCCCAGACGCACTTCAGACCGTTTTCGGTCATCCGCCCATATCTTGAGCTACGAAGCTCCGATCGACGCACCGTTAGTTGCGTAGGAATCCTTGGACCGAGACGGCCATTTTGGTATGTTACAATCAAGGTTTCGACGAAGTTTGGGTATGGTCGGGTTGGTTCGAACCCGAAACCAACCGGGCCCTTGGAGCGGAAACACTTATAACTTAAGGACCGAATGTCCGATTGACTTACCGCCAACTACGTTGGATTCCTTTTGATGATACGGTTCTTTTGGCATACTCCACTTGAGGTTTGGACGCAGCTGGAGTACGGTCGGGTTGATTTTAGCTTAAAAACCAACCGGACCCCTGGAACGGAAAAACCAATAACTCTCAGACCGGGCGTCTGATTGACGCACCGTCTGTCGCGTTGAGTTTCTTTTGACGAGACGGTACTTTGGGATACATCAAATCTGGACTTCGTGACGGTTGATGTTTCGACCCCCTTGCTCGAGGAGCGGACCCTCCCGGAATCGAGCGTGTTGTGTGCGGGAACCCTAGAGCTGGCTGCGACTGCATCAACTACTGTACTGGAATCCTCCGTGGGTTCGACAGCGACGACTGCCGTACTGGAATCCTCTGTGGGTTCGATGGCGATGACTACTATTCTTGTATCCTGTGTGGGTCCGACAGTATTGACCTCTGTACTTATATCCTGTGTGGGTCCGACAGAGTAGCTGGTCTTGTATCCTGTGTCGGTCCGCCAGCTTAGCTGGTCTTGTATCCTGTGTGGGTCCGACAGCTTAAATGAATCAGTGACTACATCTGATCATCTCTATCACTATACGAAAGGTGTATACCTATGTGAGCTGAGTCTTGACTTTCAATCATTATCATCGATGTGATTGACTTCTTTCTTGTGTGGACTGGGTTGTGCTTGTGCTCGAGAGTTGGAGCCGATCTGGGATTGATGACTTAGGTATATGTATGAGCATATACCTAAGTAAAGTGGGTTGATGGTTCGTGATTGTACCTTTCCTTGTGGTTTATCCTTTGTGGATTCTGGGAGACCTTTGGGGGTCTCACGGTCCCTACGGAGTATATTATACTCACCCCTGCACGGGTTATGCCCGCACTACGTTGTGTTGGATGCAGATGACGGACAACGCTGATCGTGGTAGAGGCTTGTAGAGCTGGACGGTACCCGAAGGTGGAGCACTTGGTGTGACGTACACGGAGCAGACGGACAGACCCGTGGTGCTGGGAGAGACTATCTGTACCCACCCTTCAGGTGGGATTTCTGGAGGACGACTCGGTGGTTGCTGCTTTACTTTACTGCTGTTGCACTAGATTTTCAGTTGTACTGTACTTTCAATTGGGTTTGTATACTGGCCCATTTACTTTTCGGCACTTACTTTTGTACTCAGTTTACTTAGTGCTTGCTTCAGTTGTGTACTCTGTTGTGTTCTTTACTTTTATAAAGGCAATGCCTTCTCTTTTTATCGAGATTTACTCCTTTGGTGCTAGTCGCCAGCCCCTGGCCTATGAAAGGCGGGCTTGGGGTAGTCACGACACAGGCCCTGAGGATGGGTCGTGACAATTGCTATCAAAAGAGTCAATTCTACCGCAGAACTCAGGACTCTGATCCTCCCCTTCTGTGAAGCAATAGTGTTAAGAGTATTGAGTGTGGTTTTCAGTCCAGGGAGTCCAATGTTGGTGCGGCGACCGGCGTATCAATACACCAGGACCCTGACCTCTGACTTCCGACTCAGTGCACGAAAACACTGATTGCGTGTGTGTTTTCTTTCAAAAATTTTCTTTGTGAATACTTTGTGTCAGCTCACCAGGTATACTGTTTGACCGTGGCACACCTGTTTCTTTTCAGGATGGCCCCACAAAGGCAGACAGCTAGGGTTTCGAGTTACATATGAGATGACAGCCCACCGAGCAACGAGGCCTCGGTGCAGGGCCCCATCACAGCGGAGGCACCAGCGGTACCACTACCCGCTGAGCCACCAACGCTACCAGCCCCAGCAGTAGAGAGTGCACGCCGCCTGAATGCGTTGCACGAGTTTCAGCGACAGAGGCCGCCCAGGTTCCGCGGAGATACGGACCCTCAGATAGCCGAGGATTGGATGAAGGCTATCGTCAGAGTTTTCATATTGGTAGGGACACCAACTGAACTTATGGTGATCCTTGCCATGAGTCTTCTGCACACAACAACAGGTAGATGGTGGAGCTTGATGCTCCAGATGCACGACAAGGCATCTCTACTTTTGACAGACTTCGAGAGTCTCTTTCGCTCGGAGTTTGTTCCAGCCACCCTTCGTGCGGTGCAGATTCAGAAGTTACTACATCTACAGCAGGGAATCATGACAATAGCTCAGTACTTAGCAAGGTTTACTGACCTCTAACGCTACTCCACGGATATGGTACGAGACTCGTTCTTCAGGGCCCAGACCTTCGAGCAGGGACTGAGGTACGAGATCAGGGCTTCAACGATTCCCCTCAGCATCCCGAGGCAGGCAGGGGTGCTGGAGCGATCCCTTCTAGTGGAGAGCTTTCTCGCTGAGCAGTCACCAGCGGCGAGACCCACCGCGGGGCGACACAGAGTTGAGTCTTCTATAGCTGACAGTTGACAGGTGTCGTAGGGGTCCAAGCGGACCAGGCCATCAGGTGGGCGACCTCAGGATACAGGTTCGGTTGTGCGGGGCACACGAAACAGAGCTAGCCTTACGAGGAGCAGATAGTGCTATGCATGTGGCGGGCAGGGCCACATGGCTCATGACTTCCCGACCCGCCATGCAGACGAGCAGCAGACAGTGGAGGGACCTCCCAGGCAGAGGCAGAGGTTCGACCGTGGTGGTCCATAGGGAGCAGGTGGACGGGGCAGAGGAGATGGCCGAGCAGCGGGTGGTGGACGATGTTTCGAGGCTCTACCACCACCACCACCAGAAGGTCCACCCCGACCACATGTAGCTGGCAGACAGAGGCAAGCCTAGCTCTAGGCAGTCGAGGCTTACGACCACGACGCACCTGATGTGATTCTAGGTACTATCTGTGTCTACTCCACCCTTTCTACAGTTCTTATAGACACAGGTGCGAGTCATTCTTTCATTGCCGCTGCCCTTGTTCAGAGCTCGGAGATTCTGACGGAGCCGTTGGCTCGATCCTTACGGCTAGAGAATTTTACGGAAGCATACTCGACGATTACGCACTGGTTCCAGCAGTGTGAGCTTACTCTAGGAGGCGAGAGCTTCGGTTGAGATCTTCTTGTAGCGGCATCGAGGCCTTACGACGTCATATTGGGTATGGACTGGTTATCTGCAGTCCATGCTCAGATCGACTGTATTAGGCGCAAGGTGCGATGTATCCACACAGATGGGAGCAGGTTCACATTCACCAGTGAGAAGGGAACCTTTGCAGCACATGATGGACTTATGCAGAGGAGAGGGTAGCCGATCACACATCAGTTGGCTAGTCTCATCCTCAGAGCAGTTGACGTACGGAGTCCGAGTTTTCCTGTAGTGGTGGATCAGTATGCAGATGTTTTTCCTGGCGACGTTCCAGGACTACCTCCTCGTAGAGAGGTAGACTTCTACATAGATCTGTACCCCGGGACAACATCAATATCTACCCCAGCATATCGGATGGCTCCCGCTGAGCTTCGTGAGCTGCGGGTACACCTGGAGGACTTGCGGGGAAAAGGATTTATCCGACCCAGTGTTTCACCCTGGGGTTCTCCAATTTTGTTTGCCAAGAAGGCGGATGGGATCTTGTGACTGTGTGTCGACTACTGTCGCCTAAACTAGGTGACCGTGAGGAACAAGTACCCACTCCCGAGGATTGACGACCTCTTCAATTAGCTCAAGGGAGCACGATGGTTCTCGAAGATAGACCTCAGGTCAGGCTATCACCAGCTCAGAGTTTGAGACGAGGATGTGAAGAAGACGACCTTTAGGTGTCGGTATGGCCACTACGAGTTCTTAGTTATGCCCTTCGGTGTAACCAACACTCCAGCAGTGTTCATGAGTCTCATGAATAGGATCTTCCAGCCTTACCTCGATCGGTTTGTCGTAGTCTTCATTGACGACATACTGCTTTACTTTACTACTGAGGAGGAGCATGCCTACCACTTGCGGGTCATACTGGATACACTTCGAGAGCACCAGCTTTATGGTAAGCTCTCGACGTGCCAGTTCTGGATTCGAGAGGTTCACTTCTTGGGACACGTCATCTCGGAAGCGGGAGTTGCAGTGGATTCAGCGAAGATCGAGGCAGTGCTTGCTTGGGAGACACCTAGGAGCGTGACAGAGGTGCAGTGTTTCCTATGTCTGGCTGGGTACTATCGGAGATTTGTGCCAGACTTCTCCAGAGTTGCAGCACCACTTTCAGCCTTGACGAAGAAGGGGAAACCCTTCGTGTGGTCTAATAGATGCCAACATAGCTTTCAGAAGCTGAGACGGAGATTGACCAGTGCACCCATCTTGAGGCTACTAGAGGAGGGCGTTGGGTACATAGTTTACTGCGATGCATCAGGGACTAGACTCGGGTGTGTCCTGATGCAGGAGCGAGCGGTGATCGCTTATGGTTCACAGAAGTTGAGAAAACACGAGCAGAACTACGCTACCCATGACCTGAAGTTAGTAGCAGTGGTCTTCGCCTTGAAGATGTGGTGGCACTATCTGATGGGTGATTGATTTACAGTCTACTCTGACCACCCGAGTCTTAGGTACATCTTCTCGCAGAAGGACCTGAACCTGAGATAGCGGCGATAGCTCGAGTTTCTCCAGGACTATGACTTTGAGATAGTCTATACTCCTGGGAAGGGGAACGTTGTAGCTGATGCTCTTAGCAGGAGATCGAGCATTCAACTACTAGGCAAGGTGACAGAGCAGCTAGCCGCATTGCAGATATCCTTTGTGGATATAGATGGAGCAGCCTTTCTTCAGTCTCTCATGGTCACTCCTCCACTTCTTCAGTGAGTTAGGGAGGTGCAGCATGGGGACGCTGATTTCAAGACACGACATGCTTAGATATCCTCAGGGGTGGTGCCCGATGAATTTTCTGAAGGAGGGGAGCACGTCATCCTCTTCAGGGGATGTACGATGGTACCAGTTTCACTATAGGAGGAGGTGCTGAGGGAGTTCCAAACTTCCCCTCTAGCGGTACATCCAGGAGTGGAAAAGATGTATCAGGACCTCAGACAACAACACTAGTGGCTGGGTATGAAGAAGGCTGTAACAGAGTTCGTTTCACGATGCCTCACTTGTCAGCAAGTGAAGACGGAGCACCAGGTACCACCAGTCTTGGTACAACCCTTAGAGGTCCCGGAGTGGAAGTGGGATGTGATATCCATGGATTTCGTGATTGGGATTCCACGTACATCCAGGGGTCACGACTCTATCTGGGTGATTGTCGACCGACTCACCAAGTCGGCCCACTTCCTACCGATCAGAGAGTAGGGATCAGTTGAGAGCTTGGGACGCCTCTACGTTCAGGAGATCGTATGTCTTCACGGTGTGCCATCGTCTATCATCTCTGATCAAGATGCTCGTTTCACTTCCCGACTTTGGAAGGGGTTACAGGAGGCATTTGGGACATAGCTGCGTCTGAGCACCGCCTTCCATCCTCAGACGGATGACCATACTAAGAGGACCATTCAGACACTCGAGGACATGCTCCATGCATGTGTCCTTGACTTTGGTCGCAGCTGGGAGGATCACCTACCTTTGGTGGAGTTTTCATACAACAATAGTCACCACTCCACCATCGGGATGGCACCATACGAGACACTGTACGACCAACCTTGCAGATCACCTCTGTGCTGGACTGACCCAGGGGAGTCAACACTTGTAGGACCAGAGATGGTTTAGGCTACGACGGAGAAGGTGTAGATCATCCAGGAGTGGATGAGGACTGCACAGAGCAGACATAAGTCCTATGTTGATAGGAGACGGAGACCACTGGAGTTCGAGGGTGGTGACCATGTTTTCTTACGGGTCTCACCTCGATGAGGTCTGGGGAGATTTGGTCGGGGTGGAAAGTTATCTCCGCGTTTCATCGGACCTTTTCAGGTCCTCAGCAGAGTAGGCGAGGCGGCTTACCGCCTGACCCTTCCACCTCAGTTGCACCAGGTGCATGACGTCTTCCACGTATCACAACTGAGGAGATACGTGCACGACCCGACCCACACCATCGATCACGGGGAACTGGACATCGATGAGGGGGTGACATTTGCGGAGGTACTGGTGGAGATCGAGGATCGACAGGAGCGGGTCCTTCATGGACAATCGATTCCCCTGGTGCGCGTTAGCTGGCAGCACAGGAACCTTCAGGAGAGCACATGGGAGCGGGACGCTCAGATGCATGCTCAGTACCCATTTTTGTTTCCCTAGTGTATGTTATAGCTTTACGGGGACGTAAATACCTGAGGTGGGAGTAATGTAAAGACCCATAAATTTCAAGTAATTTTTTTTCTTAAATACTTTGAAATTTTACGAGTCTGTGGCTTTTGACGACACCTGATTTAGAGGCCCGGTGTGCCCGGAATCAATTGTTGAAGTTTTGTTCGGGTACGTTTAGTAAACGTACGAGCGGGTTTTTCTATCTTTTGAACCGGTGCTCGGAATTGAAATACGAGGACACCAATGAACTCACAGCACCGGTATTCGCTTAAGGGGACCCTTATCGCAGTTGCGTTTTATGCGGGTTGAAAGTTTATTTTTGGGGATTTAGAATGAATTAAATAAAAATTGTTGTATACAATTTTATTTTATTTTATTTTATTTACAAGAGGAAGTTAAGGGTGGGGCCCACACGAACACAAACCCTTCACAACCCCTCAACTCCCCATTAATACCTCTTATTTATTACTTTGATAACTCCACAAATTTATTATGGTGGAACCTTCCCACCTCCCTCCTCCCATAAATTGTTCCAATTCGTATAATTAATATCAGCGTTAATTTATTGGCACCACTTTTGAATTAATATGAATTGCATGACAATTCTATTAATTGGCGAGCCTCCTAATTTATTTTGCATTGGAAAATCACTTTTGGGGGAAAAGGCTCTGGAGAATTAAAAAGGGAGGCGATCTTTCTTCGACGAAGAACACCGTTCTTCAACGAAGAACATCCCTGGTGAAGAACGTGAATGACTTCTTCCTCAGATGCACCTCAACGTCAAGGAGCCTACGTCACCTACGACAACGACTCTTCCTCCATCGTTGATGGGACGAAACCATTCTTCCGCGACGCCCGACTACCGTGACACTCGTCTTCCGCGGCTCGACGACGAACGACGTCAACTACGAGGTAGGGGGATTTTTATATTTCATTTATGTGATTTTTACCCTCGAGCCTGGCATTTAATTGTTGGGTGATGATTTGAACCACTAACGCGGTGGTTACAGACTAACAAACAATTCTGAACCCATATCCATATCGTTCTTGATGCATGGGATGTTGCCGATGTCGAAACGGGACCGCAACAGCGATTTGGAGCCTTTGCAATGGAGTTCGGATCCCGAGACGACCACAGGCGCAGACAGAAGCAAAAACGGACCACCGGAATGACTCTGGTGGCCCGCGGAAGACTGCGGCAGCGGCGCCCTAGCACGCCACCAGCAGAAGCCCGCAGCAGCACCGGCCGCGACGGCGAGGAGGGCATCCTGCGGCCGCGCGGGATCCGGGAGACAAGCGGCGCCAGCCTGGTGCCGCGTCCGCGGAACTGGGGGTTGCTCCCCCCGCTCGACCAGCTGGCCGAGCCAGAACACCCCCCCGGCCGAGCCGGGGTGAGTCACACAGACCAGGCCGCGACCTACTGGGCCGGACCCGGACCCGGGGCTGTTTAACCCGGTTCGGGCCGACCCAGGGTGGGTTGGGCCGGGTCGGACCGGGCCGAGACCCCCCACTTCAGACCATTTTCGTTCATCGGCCCATAACTTGAGCTACGGACCTCCGATCGACGCACCGTCAGTTGCGTAGGAATACTTGGATCGAGATGGAAGTTTCGGTATATTACACTCAAGGTTTAGGTGAAGTTTGGGTATGACTGGGTTGGTTCAAACCTGAAACCAACTGGGCCCTTGGAGCGGAAACACTTATAACTTAAGGACCGGACGTCTGATTGATGTACCGTCAACTATGTTGGATTAATTTTGATGAGAAAATTCTTTTGTAATACTTCAATTGAGGTTTGGACGTAGCTGGAGTATGGTAGAGTTGGTTTTAGCTTAAAAAACAACCGGGCCCCTCGAACGGAAAAGCCAATAACTCTCAGACCGGGCGTCTGATTGACGCAACGTCTGTCGCGTTGGGTTTCTTTTGATGAGATAGAACTTTGGGATACATCAACTCTGGACTTCATGAAAGTTGATGTATCGACCCCCTTTCTCAAGGAGTGGACCCTCCCGGAATCGAGCGTGCTGTGTGCGAGAACCCTAGAGCTGGCTGTGACTGCATCGACTACTGTACTGGAATCCTCTGTGGGTTCGACAACGACGACTACTGTACTGGGATCCTCTCTGGGTTCGACAATGATGGCTACTGTTCTTGTATCCTGTGTGGGTCTGGCAGTATTGACCTCTGTACTTGTATCCTGTGTGGGTCCGACAGAGTAGCTGGTCTTGTATCCTGTGTGGGTCTGACAGCTTAGCTGGTCTTGTATCCTATGTGGGTCCGACAGCTTAGATGAATCAGTGACTACATTTGATCATATCTATCGCTATATGAAAGGTGTATACCTATGTGAGCTGAGTCTTGACTTTCAATCATTATCATCTATGTGATCGACTTCTTTCCTGTGTGGACTGGGTTGTGCCTGGGCTCGAGAGTTGGAGCCGATCTGGGATTAATGACTTAGGTATATGTATAGGCATATACCTAAGTAGAGTGGGTTGATGATTCCTGATTGTACCTTTCCTTGTGGTTTATCCTTTGTGGATTATGGGAAACCTTTGGGGGTCTCGGGGTCCCTAATGAGTATCGTATACTCACGCCTGCACGGGTTATGCCCGCACTACGTTGTGTTAGATGCAGACGACGGACATCGCTGATTGTGGTAGAGGCTTGTAGAGCTGGACGGTACCCGGAGGTGGAGCACTTGGTGTGACGTACACAGAGCAGATGGACGGACCCGTGGTGCTGGGAGAGACTATCTGTACCCACCCTTCAGGTGGGATTTCTGGAGGACAACTCGGTGGTTGCTGCTTTACTTTACTGCTGTTTCACTAGATTTTCAGTTGTACTGTACTTTCAGTTGAGTTTGTATAATGGCCCATTTACTTTTCAACACTTAATTTTGTACTCATTTTACTTAGTTCTTGCTTCAGTTGTGTACTCAGTTGTGTTCTTTACTTTTTTAAAGGCAATGCCTTCCCTTTTTATCGAGATTTACGCCTTTGGTGCTAGTCGGCAGCCCCTGGCCTATGGAAGGCGGGCTTGTGGTAGTCACAGAACAGGCCCCGAGGACGGGTCATGACAATATGGATTATTTTTTAGACTAGACTCTTAGACGATGTGAAATTTCGAGACCCAATGTGCCCAGAATAAATGTTTGAAATATATTAAATATATTAAATAGCACGCACACACAGTTTTCCTAAAAAAGTAGAATAACTTCTAAATAGGTGCCTGGATCAGAAATTTGAGGGCACCGTTGAACTCAGAACATGATGCTTACCCTAGGCATAACTTAACATTAGTCGGCGCTGGTCGTTTGTGGAAAAGTTTCCGCGGACGCAGAAATGAATAAAATAATTCGAATAAATTATTTTATTTCAAATGTTTGATGCAACGACTGATTATTATTTAAATAGACTATTATTAAAAAATCTTAGGGTTATCTGTATAACCCTGGATCATTTGGAGGATCATTGGAGAGAGCCTTGGAAAATCCTCTCAGGCGAACGATAACGAAGTTGCAAATCGAAGATCGATGCACCTTGGATCCAAAAAATCTTGCAAATGATGACGACGATGCATCATTCTTCATTAGAAATCAAACCAAATCAAGGTATGACATGCAATTTAATTTTTTTATTCCCCCTTCTTGAATTCTATGACGAACACGAATCAATCAATGAACAAATTGATCTACAGTTTGATCATCTTGCGGGATGATATTATTTGCTGGGGTTTTGATGGGAGAATTATCTTTGTGATTCGATTTCTTCATTCTTTTTCTAATGGAAACGGATCGAGATCAAAACGAACATCAATTGAGGTATATCCCTCTTGATTGATTTGTGCTTTTCTCCCCCCATTCATCATTCATCACGGGCATTCTTCGTTTGACCCGCAACTTGAAAAATCTCGATCAATCGATTGTTGCACACCTGTTTCTTGGTGCAACAATCCAAAATTGTAGATCTGGGATCGGCATGACATGACAGAGGTGTGAAAATGAAGACAAAGTGATTTGGACAATGGTGTATCCTTGATCTCGTGTTCTTCGGTGTTCTTTGTTGTGTAATAAAGAACGATCAATAAAACCATTTTTCGAATGGATTAGACACCAGAATCAGTTGTTCGAGCAATGAAAAAGCTCAACTGAGATGATCCTAGGCTACTGGCGTGATTAGAGTAGGGTTTTGAATCGAAGATGGTGTAAACACAAACAAGATAAAGAAGAAGGGTTTCTAGAAAAACCTGATACACACTGCGTGTAGCCCTTGGCTACATGACGTGTATTCCCCTTGGAATGACTAAGTGCATATCTAAAGAAGTACACGAACATAGGTTTCCTATATGGTGTGTACTCCCACACACAACAAGGCCTGGATCATGTACATAAGTTACCCCGTGTACTGGTACACTGTTTGACGTTGTGTACCAACACACGACTGAAGTACACGGACAGGACCCAGTGTACAGGGACATGGTGTTTAACCCCTCTACACATTGTGTAATCTTCTAGACTAAAAATACACATTTTGAATGACACGATCCATTTACACGGTCAGAATATGGGGTCAAGGGACATGGCGTGTAGCCCCTCTACATGTCCTATACTCTTTCATACATAGCTTAGATCTCTTGTCCTCCATATCATGGACAAGACTTGTTAGAGTTCGTTCTCCTTATCATTTCTCTAAAGGTTGGTACGAATCATTTCCTACTCCTAGCACTATGATCTATTCAACAAGACTTCCAGGATAGAGTTGAAGGAATCACCTCAAAGAGGCCCGAAGTGGGATCCTCTATTCATCTTCGTGCCTTAGGTAGAGTTTTGGGTATCTATGTGACCAATCCTACTGAGCAACGATCATCTACTTAGTGGGTTAATCAAGATGGAGTTGTTGGTATCACCCCATGGCCCTGGCTGTGATCCTCATATGTGTATCATATTCTCTTCAGATCTTTCAATGCGTATTCTCTCTCATGACGATACCCAATGAGTAGTACCTCTTGGACGAACGTCATTAGTGCTATCAGACTCAAGAGTGCATTTTCCTGGCTGAGTGCTTTGGGGAATCTTCAAGCTAAAATATTAGGCTGGTATACTGTGGGTGTGACTTACCTCTAAACTGTGTTTCTTGGATTGAGTATATCTGGATATTCTTGTTATATGTGCGGTAGACATATACTCATGTAGAGATGATTGAATTTCTCTTTATTATATACTTTGTGATTTTTCAGGGTGTCCTACTGAGTATTGTTATACTCACCCCTGCACGGGCTTTGCCCGCACACGTCATGTCTTGTACAGACGATCAACCTTTTGAAAAAGTCCTAGGCGGACCAGGACCAGACGATGTTTTGTGAGACCGGACAGACCGAGGTGTGTTCCTACGACTTTCAGACAGTAGTCTCAGTACCTTTACTTTTAGGTTGAACTTGTGTTACAGACTTCTTTTGTGGTGGTCTTGTATTTGGCCCTGTTTACTTTTTTCACTTACTGTCATACTCTGTTTATGGGATATAGATGTATGCATGCATTGGTTGTTTAGTTTTTTTACATTTCAGCATTTTGTGGGCTTGAAGATGTGTGTGTGTGTATAAGTACTTAGTCAATGCCACCCATGTTAGTGATATGCCTACTCAGTGCTTGTCACCCGCCCCTAGCCTATTGGAGACGGGTTTGGGGAGTCACAACACGGGCCCCACTAGGATGGGTCGTGATAGAGTGATATCAAAGCAGGTATATTTCTACTTTAGGATTGAGAGTCTATAATATTGGCTTGGGGCAATAGTGTTAAGTATTTTGAGTCCAGCTTTCTGGCTAGAGACTCCAGTGTTGTTGCGGCGACTGACATATCCATACACCAAGATTATGATAACCTACTTTTTAACTCGATACATGAGAACACTGGTTATTGGGAAAACAATGGTACATGCATCATATAATAATGGGCTGTGGTTCCATGTCTTTATTGAGTCATCTCTCCAAATATACTCATTAACCATGGTATACCTTGTTTGTTTCAGGATTCTCCTATGACGTATGCCATCTAGGATTCACCAGTATAATCACAAGGATGATCCCCTCAGTGATGAGGCTTTGATACAGGGATCAGTTCTCGAGATTCTACTTTCAGGTGGGGCACCACCCGTACCACCACCTATAGAGCAACACATGGTTCCCGCAATACCAATGAATGAGGAGCACATGTTGAGTGCACTTCACGAGTTTCAGTGGAAGAGACCCCTTAAGTTCTGAGGTGATCCTGACCCACAGGCAGCCGAGGACTGGCTTGAGGCGGTGATTTGAGTTTTCTGTCTAGTTAGGACACTAGCAGATCAGATGGTGGTCCTGGCAGCGAGCCTTCTTTTTGGATCAACAGGGTGATGGTGGGGTTTAGTTGCTCTATCTTATGATGAGGTGACTCTTTCATGGGTAGATTTCAAAGGTTTCTTCAGAGAGGAGTTCTCACCAGCTATGCTGAGGGATTTATGTGTCTAGGATCTTTTATAGCTCCAACAGGGCATCGTGATAGTGGATGAGTATTCATCGAGGTTTACCAACCTCTACAGGTAATCGATGGATATGGTGCAAGATCAATTCTTTAGGGATCAGACCTTTTAAAGAGGTCTACATAGGGACATAAAAACCAACGTTATCCCTCTATGAATTCCTACCTATGCTGGGATTAAAGAGAGAGCTTTGGTGGTCAAGAGTTTCTTGGCTGAGTAGATACAACTAGTGGTTGTCAGTAGTGGGAAAACAGGAGCACAGACCTCGACAATAGGGAGCCGACGTCAGGCTCAAAGACCTGGACGTGGGAGAAGTTTCAGGAGGAGGTCTCAGGATAGAGGATCTGCAGTACAGGGCTCACAAGGTGGGTCCAGTCATCCCAGAGAGAGGTGGTGATACTCATGTGACGACATGAGACATCTCACCCGATATTGTCTAACCCGCCACACAACTGACAGAGAAACCATGGATGGGCCACCAAGGCATAAAAAATGATAGGAGAAGGCATGTACGCAAGGTGGAAGACATAGAATAGGATATGGGAGAGAAGTAGGAGGTGATAGACGTTTTGAATTGTTACCACCACCACCCCCAGGTGGTCCACACCAAGCTTAGGGAGCTGGAGGAAAAGGGCAGGGAAAACTGTAGGCAGTCGAGGCTTATGACCCAGGGTCTCCATGAATTATTCATGGTATGATCTATATATTTTATACCTTAATTGAAATATTGATAGAAACAAGTTCTAGTCATTCCTTTCTCTCCACATATCTTGTTCGAGACTTAGAGATTCCATTTGAACCGTTGAACCGACCTTTATGCTTGGAGACTCCTACTGGAGAAGACTCAATGATCACACACTTGTGACGACAGTGTGAACTAACCCTTGGAGGTGAGAGTTTCGGTTGGAATATCTTGGTAGCAGCGTTGAGTTCTTACAATTTCATTCTTAGTATGAATTAGTTATCTACAGTTCATGCCCATATTGACTATTTTAAGCAAAGGGTGCGGTGTGTCCATAGTTACAGAACTAAGTTTTCCTTTGTCAACAAAAAGGAAACCTGTACAGTGTAGGATGGAATCATGCATAGGAGGGTGAAATTGATTACTCATCAGTTGTCTAGAATAACCCTTGGTGCAATGGGTGGTATGATTTCCCAGTTTCCTATAGTGGTGGAGTACGAGGACATATTTTTTAAAGATGTTCAAGGTTTAACTCCCCAATGAGAGATATAATTATACATTAATCTACATATCAGGATGACACCGATATTTGCGCTAGCATATCAAATGGCTCCCATAGAGCTTCGTGAGTTGAGGGTATAATTGGAGGACTTGTAGAGAAAGGGATTCATGAGACCCAATTTTTAACCCTGGGTATCCCCAATTTTGTTTTCCAAGAAGGTATACATAAGTTTGAGGTTGTGTGTGGACTACTGATGCTTAAAACAGGTGACCATGAAGAAAAAGTATCCACTACCAAGGATTGATGACCACTTTGATCAGTTGATAGGGGAAAAATGGTTCTTGAAGGTTGAAATCATATTAGGCTATCACCAGTTGTGAGTACAGGATGAGGATATACCGAATATGACATTTAAATGTTGCTACAGTCACTATGAGTACTTGGTGATGCCCTTTGGTGTGACGGACACCCAACAGTGTTCATGAGACTCATGAACTAGATATTACATCCTTTCTTAGACCGGTTCGTGGTAGTCTTCATCAATGATATACTTGTGTACTCGAAGTTGGAGGAGGATTACACGAGACACTTAAGGATAGTTCTGGACATACTCTGAGAGCACCATCTTTATAGAAAGCTCTCGAAGTGTCAGTTTTGGATTTAGGCGGTCCACTTTATAGGATACATTATCTCAGTGGATGGATTGGCAGTGGACCTAGCCAAGTTCGAGGTAGTGTTAGCATGGGAGACACCAAAAAATGCGATGGAGGTGTAGAGATTCCTTGGGTTGGAAGGATATTATTGGAGATTCATACCTTATTTATCCAGAGTATCAGCACCGATGACAACTTTGAATCAAAAGGGGAAGCCTTTTTTGGGGACAAAAAAAGTGCCAGTAGGCTTTCCAGTAGTTAAGGTAGAGTTTAACGAGTGCTCCCATCTTTAGATTTCCCAAGAAGGGTGTCGATTATGTAGTGTTCTGTGATGCATTAAGAACCAGGCTTGGTTGTGTTCTGATGTAGAGGAAAGTGACGATTGCCTATGGTTAACGCCAATTGAGACCACATGAGTAGAACTACGTGACCCACAATCTTGAGTTAGAAATGATTGTATTCACTTTGAAGATGTGGCAGCACTACTTGATGGGTGAATGATTTATTGTCTACTCCGATCACAAGATTCTCAAGTATATCTTCTCTCAGAAGGATCTCAACTTGAGACATAGGTGATGTCTAGAGTTCCTCTAAGATTATGACTTTGAAATTGTCTATACTCTTGGTAAGGGGAATGTGTTAGTATATTTTCTTATCAAGATATATAGTTCACAGTTGATGAATGAGGTGTCAAAATAGTTGGCCTCATTATAGTTATCCTTTGTGGATGAAGATAGAGTATCTTACCACCAATTGATGGTTGTCACCCCTCAACTCTTACAGCGAGTCAGGGAGGCACATCTTGGGGATACTAATTGTGTGACTCTACATGATTAGATATCCACATGACATGCTCCTAATGGGTTTTCAAAAGGTGTGGATCACATCATTATTTTCAAAGGACGCACAGTGGTACTAGTGATGTTGTGGGAAGAGGTTCTGAGAGAGTTTCACACATCTCCTTTAGAGGTACATCCATGTGTGTAAAATATGTACCATGACCTCCGATGTCGGTTTTGTTGGTCAGGAATAAATAAAGGAGTTGCAACATTCGTCTCTCGATTACTTACTTGTCAGAAAGTGAAGGATAAGCACAAAGTTTTTAAGGGTTTGACCCAACCCATTGAGGTTCCAGAATGGAAGTGGGATGATATATCTATGAAATTCATGATGGTCTTACCATGTATGTCCATGTGACACGATGACATATGGGTGATCGTAGTCCAACTCACCAAGTCGGACCACTTCCTATCTATGTGAGATTTGAGTTCAGTAGAGAGCTGGAGATTATTCTATACAAAAAAGATAGTCAGAATCCATGAGTTCCCATCGTCGATTGTTTCTGATCATGATAATTTATTTACATACTGGTTTTGGAAGGGATTATAGGAGGCTTTTGGGACCTAGTTACACTTGAGCATAGTTTTTCAACCCCAAACTGATGGGCAGACTAAGCGGACCATTTAGGTTTTGGAGGACATGTTGTGAGCTTGAATATTGCATTTTTCCCAAAGTTGGTGTGAACTACAATAGAGAAGGTGAAGATCATCCATGAGAGGATGAAGACTACACAGAGCCGTTAGAAGTATTATGATGACAGGAGATGCAGGCCCTTGGACTTAAAGGAAGGAGACCACATGTTCATACGGGTTTCACCTCGACGTGGATTATAGATATTTGGTTGGGGCAGAAAACTATCCCCGAGGTTCATTGACCCTTTCCAGATACTATGTAGAGTTGGAGAGGTGATGTACCACTTAGATCTACCTCCATAGTTATACTGGGTACATGACGTCTTCCATGTGTCACAACTGAGGATGTATGTGCATGACCTATCATACATTATCGATTGGGGTGGGATGAACATCGAGGATGGAGAGACCTTTGCTAAGTACCATATAGAGATTGAGGATCATAAAGATATGATCCTTCATGGATGATCGATTCCTTTGGTAAGTGTATGGTGGCAACACGAGAATCTCTAACAGAGCACTTAGGAGTGAGAGGCTCAGATCCGTGCTTAGTACCCACATCTTTTTAAGTTACCCTTGTTTTGGATTTTTTGGGACATAAAGCCCCAAGGTGGGGAGAATGCAATGTTTTAGATTTTCCATGTATTATTTTTAAATATTATATGGATTATTTTCGAGACCAGGTGCTGAGACAAAATACAATTCTGAGATCTGGTGTGCCTGGAATAAATGTTTTAAATATATTAAATATATTAAATTGCACACGTGCATGGTTTTCCTTAAAAAATGGAATAACTTCTAAACAGGTTCCTGGATCATAAATATGAGGACACTGTTGAACTCAAAATGTGAGATTTACCCTAGGGACGATTTAACATTAGTCAGAGCGGGTCATTTGTGGAAAAGTATTCCCAGGTGCAGAAATGAATAAAATAATTTGAATAAATTATTTTATTTCAAAATTTTAATGCAGTGAATGGTTAGTCTTTAATTATAATATTATGTGGAAATATTAGGGTTAGATGGATAAAACTGAATCCTTTAGAGGATCTTTGGAAAGAGCCTTGGATAATCCTCTTAGGCAAATGATGATGAAGTTGTGAATTGAAGATTGACGCACCTCAGATTCTAAAGATCTTGCCAATGATGAAGACGACACATAGTTCTTTGTCAGTGATCAAACCAAATAGAGGTAGGGCATGCGATTTATCTATTTTATTCCCCTTTCTTGAATTCTACTATTAATTAAAATCAATCAACGAACAGAGTGATCCACAATTAGATCATCTTGTTGGATGAGATTATTTACAGGGTTTTTGATGAGAGAACTATCTTTGTGATTTTATTTCTTCATTCTAATTTTAATTAAAATGGATTGATATCAACATGAACATATATCTAGGTACATCTCTCTTAATTTATTTATGCTTTTTTCCTCTCGTTTATCATTCGTCATGGGCGTTCTTTATTTAGCCTGCGACTCAACAAATCTTGATCAATCAATCATTACAAACCCATTTCTTGGCATGATGATCTGAAATAATAGATCTGGGATCAACACGACATAAAGGAGGTGTGGTGATAGAGATACTATAGCGACCCTATCATTTTACATATATCATTACATGATTTTAAGCATAATTAAACATCAAATTATAAGACAAGGATCGTAAAGTCTAGTGTCTTGGAAGACTAGGTACATAATCAAACATCATAAAAACAACTTTTTATTTAATCACCATAATGAGATCCTAACTTCCATTGTGATCATACATATTCATATTATAACCTGAGGATAACATGAACAAAAGGATGAGCTAAAATCCCAGTAAGGAAAAAATCATAGTAATAAAGCTTTAGTACATGGGTTAGAAGGCATGGCATAATGATATAAAAAGGCATGGAACATGTGAAATCATAACATATAAACATGGGTTCATATAAACATGGAGTAATAATAATGTGGAAGAAACATAAAACATGAATTTAGCACGAGTCAAGTCTCTTTGCACATAGAGGAGCACAAGTTAAGGTTAACCACCAAGACTGTTGCACATGGTAGCACGAGTCAAGGATAACAGCCAAGACTGTTGCACATAACATCTCATGAGACACAAATTTATCCAATAAATTGGAGTACTATCTAGGAACACCCATCTTAACATGTTTAGGAATATTCTTTCCACATAAATAATCATATATAATCAATCATACATAAACATAAGGGTACCCACAGAAAGAAATGGGCATCATAATCATCTCATAAAGCATAATGAATGGGTGTATCATACAAGTGCACATAAAAAAATAAGTGATGTAATATATCATAATAAGTGATTCCAAATTTAATTCATAACATGTAAAAGATTTTTTAAGAAACTTTACAATCAAAACATTTTACTGCCGTTTAATGAAAATATCAAAGATCATATAAAGAAGAAAAGAGCATAATATTTTATATAAAACTATAAGTGAACCAATAAGTTTTTCATGATAAAAATAGCGGTTTTATAAATATATAATGTTTTCTTAAAAATAGATCGTATAGTGTACTTGAAATTGGGTAAGAATTTGGGAAGTTCCCTTAAAATGGGTTTTCTTATCTGGAAGTATTGAGGAGAGAATCACTTAAAAGCATGTATATCCTCAAAATAGAATGATTAATGGATATTGAAACATGATTTTGGAAATATAAACTAAAATTATAATATGTACATAAACATAATATAGGATTTTATTTGGGTAAAAAGAGAGTAAGAATAACCCGAAGGAATAATGGAGGTTCGGGTAGAATCCCTTACCTTAAGTCTGATGGTGTTCTCCACATGATATTAATGAACTGAATAATAAAATTAGGTTAATTAATTAATAACTCCAGAACCTATTTTACAAGTAATTTATTTATCATATCCTTTTTGAGTTCATTCATAACCTTTTTGATTGGTTAAGAGATTCAATTCATTGTTCGGGTCCATTTGTTTCATGATCAGCTTACTTATTTACATGAATGGATAATCATGTAAAATGAGGATGGTTGTATAGAATTGGAGATATATTTTATTATTCAACATATATAAGGTTACATGGTTGTAAATTTAATTTGGTTACTTGGAGTTAAGATGAATCATTTTATAAAACTTTAGTGATAACCTTTTGGGTTAATTGGCAATTTTTGATCACAACGAACATATTTTGTTTCATAAATCAAAAAAATTTGTACAAAAAGATTACAAAACCATATATGAGACATAATAAATATATTATATTCTATTTAAACCATAATAATGGTTTAATGACCAGAATTGAAGATGGTAATGGAAATTGAAAACCCATCATCCTTGAATGTGGTAAATTAACACATCTCGGATGGGGTTTTTACTACTAGTATAAAAGAAGGGTAAAGGAGATATGATAATAAATTATTACATTATCATAAAAACATTACATTACATATAATGTATTGTATTTTTCATAACATTTGGATGATTATAGGTAAGGATAGAAAATAAAACAAAGGAACTTGAAAGGAAAGTAAAAGAATTGAAAAGAGGAATTACCTCTTAAATTAATCTTCATTGAGAGCCTCTTAAGGTGAGAGGATTTGGTATTTTAAGAGAAAAAGGTCTTATGGATGTGGGGAAATATATTTGGTAGATATTGTATCAGAATTTAGTCAATACACAAGGTTTGAGAGGAGTGAAGATAAGAGGGGAGTGTGGGTGGTTTTTATAGTGGAGGGGAGGAGAGTTTTCTTATTATTTTAATCATTAATTTATTATTTCTCCATAATAAAAGAAATAGTGATGATTAAATGACAAAAAATAGTAATAAGTGAACTTTATTCCTAACCAATGGCCATTTACATCATCCATTACTCAAGAATTATGAAGAAATTCAGGTTTTAGCACTTATCGTAAATTATCGTATTTTATTGTTCATAAAAAATTCAAGTATTTTAGAAAAATCCCAAAACTCACCCAAACCATTTTTCAATGTGTAGAATCCAAAAATGAACCCCATTTTATGAAAATTATTTTCTAAATATGGGAAATTTAATTTTTATATAAAATCACCATTTACTTGAAAAATATATATTTTAAAATTATAACTGATTTTATAATACTTTAAAAAATTAACTAAGGTCTCATAAAATTATCCTATAATCATAATAAATCAAAACAATAATTTATGAGTACATTTTATAAAAATAAATTATCTTTTTTAATTGTTAAATTATTCAAAAATTTTTAATTAAATATTTATGACTTATAAAAATACCAACACCTTCATATTGTCACTTATAAGATGGATAAATTTTATTTATAATTTCATTGGTAAAGTTACTATTTACTTGGATTATTTACTATTCATAAAGGTCATGTTAATATTCATAAGGGTGAAATTACTATTCATAAGGGCCTGTTACTATTCACCAAAAATTAAGTTTGTCTTATCAGATTCCAAACATCTTACTGATCGCAACCGTGTATGTCAGATTTTCGAAATTCAAATCACAGATGAGACAATTTTATGTTTAAAGCTCACATAGTACTTAGTAGTTCATCGAGTTGTTATTTCATGTGATTATAGACATAATTATAATAATGGAATTTCCATTGATAAAACACTGGGTCGTTACATTCTTCCCCCCTTATGAAATTTCACCCCTGAAATTTTGTTTTATATTCTAAGCCATAAACAGGTGTATGTACTTTTCCTTCATTGATTCCTCCAGTTCCCATGTTGCCTCTTTGTACTTATGGTTCCACCATAGTACTTTGACCAAGTGTGTAGTCTTGTTACATATAAATTTATCTCTACAATCCAAGATCTTAACTGGATGCTTCTCATAAGAAAGATCATTCTCCAACCGTACCACCTCTGAAGAGAGTACATGTGAAGGATCTAGTATGTACTTTCTTAAGAGGGATACATGGAAGACATCGTGTACTTTATACATGATAGGTGGAAGTGCCAGTAGATAGGACACATACCCAAAATGATCAAGAATCTCAAATGGTTCAATGTACCTGGGACTTAGCTTTCCTTTCTTCCCAAACCTCATGACCTTATTCCATAGAGATATACAGAGGAATACCATGTCTCCAACTTTGAACTCAAGGTACCATAAAAAATTGTCCTCATAACTCTTATTTTAACTTTGGGATTCCTTGATGTTCCAATAAATGGTTTTAACCTTCTACACCATTTATTTGACCATTTTAGGTCCTAGAAGCTTACGCTCACTGACTTCATCCCAACATACCGATGTTCTGAACCTTTTACCATAAATGGCTTCATATGGTTCCATTCAGATACTAGAGTGGAAACTGGTATTGTAGAATAATTCAACTAGTGGAAGATGTTGTTCCTAACCTCCTTTAAAGTCCACATAACACACTATCAACATGTATTATAGTGTTTTAATAGTTTGCTCATATTGGACATTGGTTTGAGGATGATAGGCCATACAAAAGTTCAATTTAGTTCTTAGAGCATGTTGGAGACTTTTCCAGAACTTAGAGGTGAATATCAGATCTCTATCAGATACAATAGATAGTAGTAATCCATGCAGCCTTACTACATATTTGATATATATCCGTGAAATTTGATCCAATAATAATTCCTCTTGACTTGAAAGTGAGCTATCTTTGTAAGATGATCCATAATGAACCATATAGCATTGTTTGCTCTATATGTGCTTGGAAGTCCAGTGAAAAATTACATGGTGATGTTCTCGCACTTCCATATTGGTATGGGTAGTGGTTGCATCATCCCCTAGAATTATTTCTTTTAGACTTCACTTGTTGACATACCAAACACTTTGATGTATACTCAACAATCTTCTTCTTCATATTGTACCACCAAAAGTTCTCTTGGAGATCTCGATACATCTTTATGATCCTTGGGTGAATAGAAAAGGTTGAGCTATGTGTGTCATTTAAAATCTCATTATTTATCTATGGATCATATGGTACAAATAATCATGACCCAAATATTAAAACTCCTTCCTCATCAATCTTTAACTCAGAGAATTTCCCATTTCTGATAGCTTCCACCCTTTTTTGAATTTCCACATCTTTTCTTTGAGCATCCTTTATTTTATCCATGAGGGATGGTTGAGCAATAATTTGAGAAAGTATTGATGATGTTCCTCTATTAATGATTCCCATTTCCATACTCTGTAAATCTAAGAATATTGGATCCTTTTCAATTCTCATCACTGATAAAGATGAAGGATCTTTTCAACTTTGAGCATCCTTCACCTTATTTGCCTTACCGGGATGGTAGTGTACTGAGCAATCATACTCCTTGATGAGATTTAACCATATTCTCTGGTTAATATTAATCTATTTTTGTGTGAATATATATTTTAAACTATTTTTATCAATATATATCTCACACTTCTCCCCATAGAGATAATGCCACCGGATTTTCAATGAAAAGACCACAACTGCCAACTCTAGATCATCCGTAGGATAGTTTTGCTCGTGGATTTTAAGATACCTTGAAGTGTAGGATATAACTTTATCATTTTTAATAATCAAATGGCCTAAGAACTTCTTTGAAGCATAAATATACACCACAAATATTTCTCCACTCATTGGGAGTGTGAGTATTAGTGTAGTGATAAGCCTCTTTTTCAACTCCTTAAAGCAGTATTCACATTATTGAGTCTAGAAGAACTTCACTCCCTTCTATTTCAGCTTGGTAATTAGGTTTTAAAATCATGATAATATCTTTAAAAATTATTGATAATACCTGTCTAGACCTAGAAAGCTACGGATCTCCATTAAAGATGTTGGTCTGGGCCACTCTTGAATTTCCTTTGTCTTGGAAGGGTCCATAGATATCCCTTTTCTGGTGCTAACATACCCCAAGAATGATACATTCTCCATCTAGAACTCACATTTACTGTACTTTGAATATATTTTCTCCCTTTTCAAATTCTTTAGCACAATATTCAAATGCTCCTCATGTTCCTCCTTGCTCTTGGAGTATATCAAGATATCATCGATAAAGACTGCCACAAATTTTTTGAGGTAATATATAAAGAATCTATTAATTAAATCCATGAAAATTTCTAGAGAATTAGTGAGTATAAAGGGAATCACTATGAAATAATATTGCCTATACTTTGTTCGAAAGTCAATCTTGGGAATATCTTCCTTCCTCACCTTTAATTGGTGATATCCTGAACAAAAGTCTACCTTAGAGAAATAACTGCCCCCATGAAGCTGATCGAACAAGTCATCTATTCATGGCAGGGGATAATTTTTCTTTATCATGATTTTTTTGAGCTCATGATAATCAATGCAGATGCGCATTGATCCATCCTTCTTCTTGATGAAGAGTATTGGCACACCCCATGGTGAAGCACTCAGGTGTATAAAACCCTTCTTCAGATTCTCTTGTAACAACTTCTTCAGCTCTTCCAGCTCTACGATGGCCATTCTATAAGGTTTCTTTGATATAGGTAGGGATCCAAGAATAATTTCAATTTAGAAATAAACCTCTCAATTAGGAGGAATACCAATAAACTCTTTAGGGAATACATCAGTTTAATCCCTCACGATGGGAATATCTTTGAGAAGTATCCTATACTTTGTCTCAATCATTTGAGCCAGACATGTTTTCTTATAAGGAAGTAATATCCACACTTAAGAAAATGATTCTAAAGTATATTCATCTTCCTCCTTACACTTTTAAATAATTAGAGGATTCTTCGGGATGTGAAGAGTGATCTCCCTTTATCGATAGTTGATGTTGGATTTGTATAAAGATAGCCAATCCATGCCCAAAATAACATCGAACTCTACTAAAGGAAGTATGAGAAGATTTTCTAGGAGGTTCAGTCCACAAAAATTTATTGGGGAGGATTTATAAACCTTGGACACAATAATTTCCCTATTTTCTGTTCACATAGATAAGTTAACCTGCAAATTTTGAGGTGGCGTTTGAATAGTTCTACTAAACTTACAAGATATTAAAGAATGTATAGAACTAGAATAAAATAGTATGTTCACTATTCTTTAATGAATAACTAGTATACCTATCACCACATCATTATCTGGCTCCACTTCAGTAGTAGTGATGTCATAATACCTTCCTTGTTTCCTTGAATATTGTTATTGATTTCCTCCGAAAAACCTTGGATTAGGGAAATTGTTCACATAATTACCATGCTCATTGAAGTTGTAACACCACACCATTGGATGAGCGTTTATCTAAACTTTTTTTTCTTCTTTCACATTAGTGGGATTCTTTATATCCCTCTGGCAGTTCTTTGCTAGATGTCCCATCTTTCCACATTTGAAGCAATTCCTCAACCCCTTTATACAGTTCTTAGGATGATTCTTCCCATAATTTTGACACGTGGTATGTTCAATCTTCTTTCCATCATGGGATTTATTTTCCTAACCACCCATATGAGACTCCATATTACACTTTTTTTCACCGGGTCCATGAGACCACTAGGAGTATTCGATCTCCATTTCTACCTTGAGGGAACAATGAACAATCTCCTCATAAACATAAAAGTCTTGAATCACCAACAATTTTCATAGACTCAACTTTATTCCACTAAAGAAGCGATCCAACTTGCTTTCAGTGTTCAAAAAAAAGTCAGAGGCATATCTTTAAAGCCTTGTGAAGTTTTCTTCATACACCCTAATAGACTCATCTTCCTTCTGCTTGAGTCTGAGGAACTCTCTTTCCATCTTGAGGTAGAGGGTTTGGGGAAAATATTTATTGAATTTTTTTCTTTAATTCCTCCCAATCCATAGAATCAATTTACTCTTTGGAATTCATATTCTTGATTAGTGTTCACCACTGATTAGCTTCCCCATCAAAATGATAGACCACTAGTACAACTTTCTCTTCTTCTGAGCACTAGAGGACATATAATATCTTTTCAATGGAGTTAATCCACTGTTCCTCAAGGTGGGGATCGAAAAATACACTAAAAATGGGAGGCCTTTTTTGCATTAAGGATTCATCAACAACTTTATATTTTCTTAGGGGAGGAGGGTGTTCCATGTGATTCAAGTTATTATTCATAACTTGATCCACCTGAGCAAGTACTTTCATGAAATTTTGAGAACCCATTCCCATCATATTTGGAATATTATTAGGGAAATATTCGCATTCCCTATCACATTAATTGTTGGCATGTGTTCTTCTATTTCCCAACATTAACTATGAAAAAGAAGGTATAATTAAAGGGCTTGAATACTTAGCTATTAAGCATAGAAAAGAAACTTTGAACATAAAAGTATAAACTTGTAAAGGATAAGTATATACTAACTTGTGATTCCCTAAGTTTAAATCTAGGTTATCCATGATCTATTTCTTAAATTATATTCTCATGGGATATTTTTTTTATTCCCTTAATAATGGTTTGTACCAAGCTCATGAATTTACCAAAGCATATCCCCTAGAAGTGTCAAACCAAGAGTGCAGCAAGGCTCGTTGTCGTGCACCAGTTCCTGTTCGAGTCTAACTCAAAGCGGTATTTTTAGGTTTTACCCCTAGATACATCTATGCCAGATCCAACTCTACTTATTTGTATCCATACATGGATATATTTTCTTGATAAACCACTTACTCTATACTTACTAAAATTTAGGGATGATTTCTTATACTTAGTATTATCCTTAAGGTTCTTACTAAAGTTCTATATTCCTATTCTCCAAAAATAACTAGACCATCCTATGATACCAACTATAGTGACCCTAGACTTTTACATATATAATTACATGATTTTAAGCATAATTAAACATCAAATTACAAGCTAAGGATCGAAAAGTCTAGTGTCTTGGAAGAGTAGGCACATAATAAAAAATCATAAAAACAACTTTTTATTTAATCACCATAATGATCTCCTAACTTCCACTGTGATCATACATATTCATAGGATAACCTGAGGATAACATGAACAAGTGGATGAGCTAAAATCCCAGTAAGGAAAAAATCATAGTAATAAAGCTTTAGCACATGGGTTAGAAGGCATGACATAATGATATAAAAAGGCATGGAACATGTGAAATCATAACATATAAACATGGGGTCATATAAAAATGGAGTAATAATAATGTATAAGAAACATAAAACATTAATTTATCATGAGTCAAGTCTCTTTGCGCATAGAGGAGCACAAGTTAAGGTTAACCACCAAGACCGTTGCACATGGTAGCACGAGTCAAGGATAACCGTCAAGACTGTTGCACATAACGTCTCATGAGACTCAACTTTACCCAATACATTGGAGTGCTATCTGGTAACACCCATATTAACATGTTCATAAATATTCTTTCCACATAAAGAATCATATATAATCAATCATACATAAACATAAGGGTACCCATAGAAAGAAATGTGTATCATAATCATGTCATGAAGCATAATGAATGGGTGTATCATACAAGTGTCCATGAAAAAAATGAATTAGATAAAGAATGTACATTCATAAGGTAAAATAGGCATATATCATAATAGGTGATTCCAAATTGAAGTGATAACATGTAAAATAGTTTTTAAGAAATTTTAAAATTATAGCATTTTAGTACGATTTAATGAAAATATCAAAGATCATTCAAAGTAGAAAAGGGCATAATATTTTATATAAAACCAGAAATTAACCAAGAATGTTTTCATGATAAAAATATAGGTTTTATAAATATAATGGTTTCTTAAATGTATATCATATAATGTACTTGAAATTGGGTAAGAATTCAGGAAGTTCCCTTAAAACGGGTTTGCTTATCGGGAAGTATTGAGGAGTGAATCACTTAAAAGCATTTATATCCCTAAAATATAATGATTAATGGATCTTGAAAAATGAGTTTGGAAATATAAATAGAAATTATAATATGTCCATAAACATAATATAGGATTTCATTTGGGTAAAAAGAGAGTAAGAATAACCTGAAGGAATAATAGAGCTTCAGGTAAAATCCCTTACCTTAAGTCCGATGGTGTTCTCCACTTGATATTAATGACCTGAAAAATAAAATTAGGTTCATTAATTAATAATTACATAACCTCTTTTACATTTAATTTATTTAGTAAATCCTTTTTTAGTTCATCCATAACCTTTTTGATTGGTTATGATGTTCAATTTCATTGTTCAGGTCTGTTTGTTTCATTATCAGTTTACTTATATACATAGACTAATAATAATGTAAAATGAGGATTTTTTGTAACACCCCAAGATTTCAAAGTATGTTATTTCTTCAAAGTAATTCAATAACTTTCACTACATGCAACACCGAGTTCAAGTGCACCACAACTTACCAAACTATCTGTTCAAAAGCAGTTATGAATAGTATTAACTGAATTTTGAACTTTATATAATACTAATAATTTTATAATCAATATTATGAGTTTCTTAGACATAATGTAAGAACAAATACATTTTTTCAGATAAAATAATTATTTTTCAAAAAATTCAATCTTACTATCTTTTAATGGAGAACCCTTTTTAAATCCAATATTTGAGACTTTTATATATTTAATTTGACAAAATAAACTTCTTCTTTAGAATCGGGACATAATAATTTAGTTTCAATAAATTTTTGGTGTTTTATGGATAACTTTCATATTTGGGTGAATAGTGAAAAATACTATATTTTAACTAAAAACAAATTTTTTAATCAATATAATTTATAGTGAAAAATTATACATTTTAATGTTTTGGAAGTATAATTAGATTATATTTTTACCCTTTAATCCAATTTTGGTAATTGTAATTAATTTCACATTGAAATTATACCTAAATAAGTGTCAATCTTTTGATAGTTACTGTTTCTTAAAACACGCTATCTGTTTTGACAACGAGAATTAATTTTAAATTAATAAATGCAACTTTTATGTTTTGAATTTGGTAAAATAGACTTCATTTTTGGATTTGGAATATCGAAATTAGCCTAGGGTGTAGTTTTGGTATTTTTCTGAAAATGTTCAATTTTTGACGAATAGTGAAAAAACACTGAGTTATCGTTTAAAATAAAATTTTTATTTAAATAATTATTTATTTTAGTTAAATTTATTTTAGGTAAAAATAGATACATAATACCTATATAAGTTCATTGTAATTCATTGGAGTCAATTTATAATAATTTTAGATATATAAAAATTTTATCGAACTTTTACCGTCTTTTACCCACCTCTTAGAAGCATTTGCAAATTTACATAAAACTTAATTTTATCACTTCTGTGAGTTTAATTTTGAAAATTCGAGACAGACGGTTAATATCAAGGAGTAAAATGTGGTTCAATAAGATAGAAATAATTTTTGGCGAATAGTAACTTTTTACTTTTATTTACCATGGTTAAAAGTAATTAGGATAATTAAGGGTAAGAATGATATTATTATTACCCTAACACATGTCCTAATTCTATTGAATAAGTGTAATTTGACCAAAAACAACCTTAGGAATAAAATATTACCCTTTAGGTCCACTTGTATTAGATTAAGATATTTATTATTATTTTGTTTAAAGAAGAGTTAAAAGAGTTAAAATCAAAGTTTAATGACTAAACCATTTTTAATATAGGGTTATACATAAGATAAACTTGACTATAAATATTCATTAGAAATATAAAATTATTTACCACATAATAGAATTTTATTTATAATTTTTAGAGATTAAATAATTAAATTTATTAATGACACAATGATGATGCAGTAATTACCTTATTAATTAAAAGAATCAAATAAATGGTATTATAAATATTAAAATAAATATAATTTCAATGTTTTTATGACATACACGAATTTTATAGGTGAATATTACATGTTAGGAATGATTAAATGTATTTTTTTAAGTAATCATGCTTTTATTATTTTAACAAAAAACAAATACCAAATAGTGTCAAAATTGACATAAAATAGTTTTTAAAACAAATATTATATTATTAATTGATATAATGGTCATAAAAATCTAAGATTCAGCCAAAAGACTTATATAATAATATATATGACATTAATGAACCAATTGTGGTTTTATTGACATTATATAGTAAGTTTATTAACCATATAGTGTAAGAATACAAGAAGACATGATAAAAGTTAAATTATTTAACTTAGAGTTAAATCTAAATGATAAGGATAAAATGGTAATCTAAACTTGTCTAAAACCTATTGGTTGAGTGTTTTGCGACCCATCCCCACATTAGACTTAAAATAATACATTTTGGAGCCATTATAAATAGAAAATGATTTTATTATAAAATAATATTTTAAGTTTTTCCTAAGGTGCCCCTCACCCCTCTTATAAAAGGGCACTCCCATTTATCTCTAATTTACACCTTCAAAGCCTTTTGTCTTGGCCAAACTCTGCCCAAATACTCTCTCAACTATCCTCCCTTCATCATAGAGGCCCTACTTTAGTCATAAATCCAACTTAAATATCCCTTTTGATCAAATCAAAAGGAAGAACCCGAAGAAGAGGTAATAATTTCACCACCCTCTTTCAAGTTCTTTTCTTCTTCCACTTCTTATTTCTTTGTTATTTCCATTCTAAAATAATAACTCCAGTATCTTATATATACTGTGATGTTATTATAAATATTTAACAACTATATTCATTATTCTATCCATCTTATGAATGATAATGTCACCATGCGTGCGTACGTACGGCTTACCGTCTCCACACCGTGGTGTAATTTGTTATTCAACACTATGTTATTTGTATAAGGCCCCAGCCTTAAACCTTACTTAATCTTGAGTTACTACAAGATTACACATTGAGGATCTTTTCAGGTTTAGATTTTTAGAGAATTAGATCATAAAACTTGCATTACATTCCACATTTAAACAAAGTGGTTACATAAAAGATAGTATTCATTTTTTCCCATCAATGGAAACATATTTAAAATAAAACATGGATTCTTTCTTGACACTTCCTTGAAACTATCATCATACCATGTACCCTTCCCTTGACCTGTGAATTTTTTTTCAAAAACTTGGGATGAGCATAAAAATCTCAGTAAGGGATATAAAAATATGGAAAGGAAACATGAGTACATGTATACATGAGAATGAAATCATACTTTACCCATAAAACATAACCACTTTAACATACCTCATAAAATTAGGAATAAATCATAGAAATCATAAGACATAAAGGTAACTTGAGGCATTCATAACATTCTTACGTAGGTAGTAACCCTCTTGGTTACATTTGGAATACCCACCACAGTATATTCCCTAAATCTCTTCGGAGAAACCTTAACGTTTCACTCCTTCACGTTACCCAATGCATTGGAGAGCTATATCGGGCTCACCCGCCCTTAGTTTATCACAGAACCACCCGTTTTCATAACAATGCCCAAGAACCATAACATAAACGTATCACATAAAACATGAATAAAGGAAACATAACATTTCCACATTTCAATCACAATATAACATTTTATTATATTGAAATAATGAATCCATTCAAAAAGAAACCATTTCCAAAACCATTTAAACATTTAATAAAGAGATTTTTGAATCAAAGTGTCCCATACCACCTTGAAGCTTTTAAAATTTTAAACCATTAATATCCATATAAATAAATCCTTAAAAACATTTTGAAAACATGGATATTAATAAGAATAAATAATTAAAAATTTAAAGCGATATTTTGGTTAAAGGGGTTCTACCAAAATTAGAGACAATTGAATACAATAATTGAGGAATAACATTTAGTCAGAACTTTATAATATCATGAGAATAAATGGATTCATGATATAATATTCCAAAGGACAGTATATACACCATATAAGAGTGAATTGGTGCATAACAACAATGAAGTATCAATAGAAATGTCAAATGTGATGAATTCCCTTATAAAGAAGGTATCCTTAAATTAAGGATAATTCAATCTCAAAATTATGTGTGAAAAATATAAATACACCCAATATAAGTGGATATTAAGTGTAAAACAATAAAATGTAATTCAAAAATATTAAAAATATGACATATTCAATAACTACATGTTGAACCCAAAGAAATCGAAATTGGGTTAAAAAGTTCCCTTGGTAAAATTCGACAGCCTAACGACATCACTTCAAAATTCAGAAAATGAGTTGATGAGAGATAAAAATGACATCTCATCACTTGGAAATAAAATTTACATCAATAAGGATATAAAAGAACATATCCCAACATAATAGTATGTGAATTAAAAGACATAAAAAAAGAAGTCTTTTAAAAAGAGGAGGGTAAAAGGTCCCCTTACCGAGTTGGGTAACTTTCGAAACGTACACCCCATGGAAGAAGGGTCATACAATGAAGATGTGAATACACATAAATGAAATTATACTAAAAAAAGTGTATAATAATGGGAATTTCATACACCACTCAAAGGAAATTGTGGCAAATGTAGTATAAATCTCATGGGAATAAAAGTGAGATGAAAAATCCCTTAAGAAAACTCGGCAGCCTAACGACGCCACTTAAAACTTCCAAAAATGGATTGATGAGATCAAATAGGGTATCTCATCACATTAAAATAAAATGTACATCAAGAGGAATATAAAATAACATCCCCCATCATAACAAAGAGGAGCTTAAAAGAAGTGACATAAATGAGAGTACTTAAAGAGAAAGAGAGAGGTTAGATCTCTTACGAAAATTCGGCAGCATAACGGCACCACTCAAAACTTCCAAAATGCATTGATGAGAGAGAATAGGGTCTATCATCATATGAACATAAAAATTACAGTAAGATTAATATAAAATAACATCCCAATAACAATAAATATGAGCTTAGAAGGAATGACATAAAATAGTGTACTTAAAAAGAAAGAGAGGAGTAGGATCCCTTACCTCGGGTCCGACTTGACTCGATCGTTCTTTAACGTCCTGAATAATAAACTTGAGTTAATTTACACTTTATTAAGAACCTTTTTCTATTTAATTATTCATTTTATATCACTTATTTCCATGTTATAAACATTATGTAATCATTTAAGTTAATAATGTTTGTTTTGTCGATATTTGGTTCTTAAGTCGAAATTGGACTTCTTACAATTACATGTTGTTCGTGTGGTCAAATGTTCATTATATCCATAATTATATTAATGATTTGGATATAATATATATAATATATATCCAGAATATACATGTATTTATAATATTACATAATCATTTAGAGGTAATAAATGAAATGCACCGTTCATGGAGACGGTAAGCCGTACGTACCCATGAACGCTACTTTCATTTCTATGTCATATTAATGGAATTAAAACCAAATGAGAGGTATGTATATTTTAATTCCAGAATTATATTAATCATTTATATGTAACATACATCATATATAATAACTTTAAATCCATCCTTTATACATCCCACATATGGCATTAATGAATCAAATCACTTTGAGGGGGTGGTAGTCCACACTTCCAAAAATAAAATTATCGTGTTTACCCACAATGGAAACCATAAAGGTATGCCAAAAAAGAAAAATACAGAAACAGAAACATATTATATATCATATATAAATATAGTGACATCTTAATGTCCACCTTTTAAGGTGTTATATGAGTGTTGAACAATCATCGTTTCGTGAGGCAGAAATTCGCCATCCACAGAAACAGTATGTTCTTTAACCATTTGATGTAGGTGTGTGTAAGTGTAGATCTAATGCTTCTTATAAAAAAAAACCTAGTATATTGAAGATACTGGAGTTGTTACAAAATAAATGAATAAAAAGAGTTTAGGGGGTTGGAGAAGCAAAATAAAACAAAAGAACACAAGTGAAGACATTACCTTAAAATCAGGTAACTCCATTTGGTTTGAGCTCAAAGGCTTCCTTGGGAAGACTTCTGCCCAAAATGAGGCTTCAAGGAGTTAGAGAGGGATGTGGAGAGACAAAAGGGGCAGGTGTTGGCCAAGAAAAAGGCTTTTGAAGTGTGGGTAAGGAGGTAGAGGTGGGGGCCTTTTATAAGAGGAGAGGAGGGGCACTCTTGGAAAGGTATAAAATGTAACTTTATTTTCAAATGAGTTTCAGATTTTAATGGTCCCACATTGATGTGTTTCGAGGATAATGTTATAAGGGTTCTAAATACACCCATACAATTGGTTTTGGACATGTGTAGGTCTTATATTTTACATTATCGTTCCATTTTATTTAAATAGTTAAATAATGAGGTCATCGCTGCATCATCATGATGTCATAAATAATTTAATTTATATAATGTCTAAAAATTATTAAAAAATACTATGATGTAGGAAATATTTTTATATTTCCAATGAATATTTATAGTCTAAAAGATCATTTATGTAGACAAAATTAAAAATATTTTACATAGGTGATACATTCTTTGTTACATTTAACATTCTTTAAAAATAAAAAGATAAAAAGTCACTTTCTCACAAAAGTGATTCCATGGGGCCCCCAAGTTTGGCACAAGGCATCCCATGGTCGTCCATGATAAAACCAGTAGCCTTAGGACACATTTTGTGGTCATTTTTTACTATTATGATATTATCTTATTTTCTTTAACTACCCGATTACTCATTAATCAAGACAATTAAAGATAATTACCGTCGTTACTATTCATAATGTCCAAAAAAAAAAGAGTATTAATTACATAATTTGGACCTTCTGATTCCAAATATGTAATTAATTTTACCAAATTCCAAACACATAAATTGCAATAATTAATTTAAAAAAAAAACTTCCCGTTGTCAAAACAAATAGCTGGTTTTTTTGAAACAATATTTATGAAAAGTTTGGTATTTGTTTATGCCTAATTCCAAAGTGAAATTAATCCCAATGACCATCATTGAATTACATGGTAAAAATATATTCTAATTACACTTTAAATCAAATTAAAAAGATAATATAACCATATAATTAAATTATATGAAAAAGTAGTTTTGATGTAAAATGCAGTATTCTTCACTATTCATTGAAAAATGAACATTGTCAGAAAAATACCAAAAATTAACCCAAGGTAGATTTCAATGCCCCAATCAAAAATAATATGTTTATTTTGAAAAATAGAGCTTATAATATTGTCAAAAAGTGGATTTAAAAGTGGTTTTCCATCAAAAGGCGGTTAATCGACCTTTTAAAGAATATTAGAATGTTTACGCTTAAAAAATGGATTCATTTGCATTTTTAATCCTCTAACATTTATTGTAAAGAGTAAAAATATTTGACAAACATATATAATCATTTTGTAGTTAGTTCTGTTCATTCCCGCCATTACAGCGGCTAGGCGTTAACTACCATTTAAAATAATATTATTTTATTATTAGAGTGCAACGTAAGATTCCCAAGAAACTCGTTGTTGCGTATTGGGTACGCCATCGAGCATAGAATCCCCTTTAAAGTAATATTAATATTTTATTCACAAATATGGATAAATATAAAGATGTCATATTCTTTATTTACCTATGGTGTTACATCCTTCCCCCCTTTTGAGAATTGCGTCCTCACAATTTTAAAATTGGGCTTGGAAACATCCTTGAAAGTCCCACATCAGAACAAGAGTCGGTAAAACAATCACTTTAAAATAAAGAAAGATAAGTACAATGGTCACCCGAGTTAACCCATACTAGGATTACAAGTATGAAAATATGTACATGGAGGGAAAAAAACAAAGGGTCATGTTCTGATGGAGAGTGATAGAAAACATGTTTTGGAGAAAGTTAACCACAAGAAAATCACAAACTTGTGATGGGTTAAACGGTATTCGATTCCCCAGTAGGAAAAGTTAATAGAAAAAATTTTTGTTTTAAGTAACTTTTTATTGAGGAATTTATTCATAAGGAAACATAATCACTTATCATGTTGACTTTCAACTTTTATTAGATTCCTTACACAAACTCATATTTTCTCCAAAAGACGAGTATTTAGGAAGACTTGTTCACATTAAGAGTACAATAATCAACTTCTATAGAATCACCCAATCCACAAAAGAGAACTATATACTTCCCATGACTTTAGACTTTAACCCAAACCAAAACCAAAAAGGTTAGTACAAGATAAGATAATCCAGAAACGGATAACCCTTTATAAAAAGAAAATATATTCTTAATCTCCAAAATTTGTCCAATAAAACCCAAAGTTAAACGAGGACCATTCTATAATCAATTTTTCCATAAAATTCTTCAAAGTAAACCAATCTAAGATTGAAACCCAAACATTTGAAGGATTTAGTCACATAGTCTTCCAAGTTAAATCGTAACATTTATCTCCAAACAACATCATTTTCTCTTAATGTCTCGTTTTGAAAAGTAATTAACCTAATCACATGTCCTCCACGATAGGTTAATAAATATCCATAGATAACCCAAAATCAACTTACTCTTAATTCATAAAATCATCTAACTAAAAAGAATCAGTCAAACTAACCAGGTACTTCACGTAGTCCAGTGGTAGGCGATAAATACCAGTTGCACTTTGGTTGTGGGTTCGATTCCCGCAGCTTTGTTCGACGCGACGGGTTGTCACACGGTCTGCGTGTTGTCCTTTTTCCAAAACTATATAATTCTCAAATAATTCCCCAAAAAGAGATAAAATCATCAAAAATAACCATAACATAATTTAACCTCAATTTTATCTCAAGCCTTTCACTTCCATCATAACATATAGTAACCCATAATTACCTCAAAAGTAAGGATCATATAAACCCAAATGGTTCTTTATAACTATGTCCACAAAAGAACAGATAACTATTCATTGAATAAAATTTTCATATATTAAACATTAGGGTTACACATACTATAAAAAGTCTTCTAATGTAACCCCATCATCAAAAGAGACTTAATACTCTTAAGAATTTCACCATAACTCTTGAAACCCTTATATGTTGACATCTTACTCATTCAACATTCTTCATGACCCATTAACCATTCATTTCCAACTTATTCTGAAATACTTCTTTCCTATAAACAAAATCATGAATCATATCCTAAGATTCCAAAATAGGAAAAAAATAGTTATGAAATAATCCATACCTTTGATTGGTCATTTTCAGTTTCTTCATCCTCAATCAGAATGGCATTAGGTATTGGTAAATGAACATTTGTACGATCTTGGTGATCCCATTCACGAAACTTCTTCATAGGACATGTGTTTGCATAATGACCATGCACACCACATTTAAAACATTAAATTGATCCCTCAGAAAGAACTTCTTTCCCTTTCCTCGAGTCAACTGGATGCTTCCTTTTTCCATGGCATGTTCTTGCTTTATGACCTTCATTTCCACATCTATAGCATATTTCTGTCCCTTTGAAACATTTTCCTAGGTGTTTCTTTCCACATTTTTGACACATAGGTTTTTGAACACACTTACCTTTATGATTATTACCTGTAGTTCCGTAGGGATTTGTTTCTCGCATATATGATGCCTTAGAGAAATCACCAAGGTTTAGGTGGTCAATCATGACTCCAGATAGTTGGTTGAGGATAATCAAAATAGTTCTCATTGCAGCTCCCATATCATTCAGTTTCTTGCTCAAAAAACTATCATAGTTTCCTTCACATCCACTGTTACTTTGGTGCCTGCTAGATCCATCCATTTACTAAAACCAAAAAGGTCAGTGTGAGTATATCAACAAAACCATCATGTACTAATGAGGAAGATAAACACTAAGATATACTTACTCATTCACTTTATCTAAAACTAGGACTCTTTCTGAAATCTTAACCATTATGGTAATGTCACTTATGCTTAAAGAATACCCTAACCTCTAAAGTTATCTAAACCTCCCTTTGATACCAACTATAAGGCCCCAGCCTTAAACCTTACTTAATATTGAGTTACTACAAGATTACACATTGAGGATCTTTTCAGGTTTAGAGTTTTAGAGAATTAGATCATAAAACTTTCATTACATTCCACATTTAAACAAAGTGGTTACATAAAAGATAGTATTCATTTTTTCCCATCAATGGAAACATATTTAAAATAAAACATGGATTCTTTCTTGACACTTCCTTGACACTATCATCATATCATGTACCCTTCCCTTGACCTATGAAAAACATTTCAAAAACTTGAGATGATCATAAAAAGCTCAGTAAGGGATATAAAAATATTGAAAGGAAACATGAGTACATGTATACATAAGAATAAAATCATACTTTACCCATAAAACATAACCACTTTAACATACCACATAAAATCATGAATAAATCATAGAAATCATAAGACATAAAGGTAACTTGAGGCATTCATAACATTCTTACGTAGGGAGTAACCCTCTTGGTTACATTTGGAATACCCACCACAGTATATTCCCTAAATCTCTTCGGAGAAACCTTAACGTTTCACTCCTTCACGTTACCCAATGCATTGGAGAGCTATATCGGGCTCACCCGCCCTTAGTTTATCACGGAACCACCCGTTTTTATAACAATTCACAAGAACCATAACATAAACGTATCACATAAAACATGCATAAAGGAAACATAACATTTCCACATTTCAATCACAATATAACATTTTATTATATTGAAATAATGAATCCATTCAAAAAGAAACCATTTCCAAAACCATTTAAAATATTTAATAAAGAGATTTTTGAATCAAAGTGTCCCATACCACCTTTAAGCTTTTAAAATTTTAAACCATTAATATCCATATAAATAAATCCTTAAAACCATTTTGAAAACATGGATATTAATAAGAACAAATAATTAAAACATTTAAAGCGATATTTTGGTTAAAGGGGTTCTACCAAAATTAGAGACACTTGAATACAATAATTGAGGAATAAAATTTAGTCAGAACTTTATAATATCATGAGAATAAATGGATTCATGATATAATATTCCAAAGGACAGTATATACACCATATAAGAGTGAATTGGTGCATAACAACAATGAAGTCTGAATAGAAATGTCAAATGTGATGAATTCCCTTATAAAGAAGGTATCCTTAAATTAAGGATAATTCAATCTCAAAATTATGTGTGACAAATATAAATACACCCAATATAAGTGAATATTAAGTGTAAAATAATAAAAGGTCATTCACACATATTCAAAAGATGACATATTCAATAACTACATGTTGAACCCAAAGAAATCGAAATTGGGTTAAAAAGTTCCCTTGGTAAAATTCGACAGCCTAACGACATCACTTCAAAATTCAGAAAATGAGTTGATGAGAGATAAAATTGGCATCTCATCACTTGGACATAAAATTTACATCAATAAGGATATAAAATAACATATCCCAACATAATAGTATGTGAATTAAAAGACATAACAAAAGAAGTCTTTTAAAAAGAGGAGGGTGAAAGGTCCCCTTACCAAGTTGTGTAACTTTCAAAACGTACACTCCATGGAATAAGGGTCATAAAATGAAGATGTGAATACCCATAAATGAAATTATACTACAAAAAGTTTATAATAATGGGCAGTTAATACACCACTAAAAGGAAATTGTGGCAAATGTAGCATAAATCTCACGGGAGTAAAAGTGAGATGAAAAATCCCTTACGAAAACTCGGCAGCCTAACGACGCCACTTAACACTTCCAAAAATGGATTGATGAGATCAAATAGGGTATCTCATCACATTAAAATAAAATTTACAGCAAGTGGAATATAAAAGAACATCCCCCATCATAACAAATAGGATCTTAAAAGAAGTGACATAAATGAGAGTACTTAAAGAGAAATAGAGAGGTTAGATCTCTTACGAAAATTCGGCAGCCTAACGACGCCACTCAAAACTTCCAAAATGGATTGATGAGAGAAAATAGGGTCTCTCATCATATGAACATAAAAATTACAGTAAGAGTAATATAAAAGAACATCCCAATAACAATAAATATGAGCTTAGAAGGAATGACATAAAAGAGTGTACTTAAAAAGAAAGAGAGGAGTAGGATCCCTTACCTCGGGTCCGACTTGACTCGATCGTTCTTTAACGTCCTGAATAATAAACTTGAGTTAATTTAAACTTTATTAAGAACCTTTTTCTAGTTCATTATTCCTTTTATATCACTTATTGCCATGTTATAAACATTATGTAATCATTTAAGTTAATAATGTTTGTTTTGTCGATATTTGGTTCTTAAGTCGAAAGTGGACTTCTTACAATTACATGTGGTTCGTGTGGTCAAATGTTCATTATATCCAGAATTATATTCATGATTTGGATATCATATATATCATATATATCCAGAATATACATATATTTATAATATTACATAATCATTTAGAGGTAAGAAATGAAATGCACCGTCCATGGAGACGGTAAGCCGTACGTACGCATGAACGCTACTTTCATTTCTATGTCATATTAATGGAATTAAAACCAAATGAGAGGTATGTATATTTTAATTCCAGAATTATATTCATAATTTATATGTAACATACATCATATATAATAACTTTAAATCCATCCTTTATACATCCCACATATGGCATTAAAGAATCAAATCACTTTGAGGTGGCAGTAGTCCGCACTTCCTAAAATGAAATTATTGTGTTTACCGACAATGGAAACCATAAAGGTATGCCACAAAAGAAAAATACAGAAACATAAAAATATTATATATCATATATAAATAAAGTTACATCTTAATGGCCACCTTTTAAGGTGTTATATGAGTGTTGAACAATCATCGTTTTGTGAGGCAGAAATTCGCCATCCACAGAAACAATATGTTCTTTAGCCATTTGATGTAGGTGTGTGTAAGTGTAGCTCGAATGCTTCTTATAATAACATCCTAGTATATTTAAGATAACGTAGTTGTTTCAAAATAAATGAATAAAAATAGTTTAGGGGGTTGGAGAAGCAAAATAAAACAAAAGAACACAAGTGAAGACATTACCTTAAAATCAGGTAACTCCCTTTGGTTTGAGCTCAAAGGCTTCCTTGGGAAGACTTCTGCCCAAAGTGAGGATTAAAGGAGTTATAGAGGGATGTGGAGAGACAAAAGGGGTAGGGGTTGTCCGAGACAAAGGTTTTGGAAGTGTGGATAAGGAGGTAGAGGTGGGGGCCTTTTATAAGAGGAGAGGAGGGGCACTCTTGGAAAGGTATAAAATGTAACTTTATTTTCAAATGAGTTTCGGATTTTAATGGTCCCAAATTGATGTGTTTCGATTATAAGGTGATAATGGTTTTAAATACACCCATAAAATAGTTTTTGGACATGTGTAGGTCTTAGATTTTACATGATCTTTCCATTTTATTTAAATCGCTAAATAATGAGGTCATCACTGCACCAGCATGATGTCATAAATAATTTAATTTATATAATGTATAAAAATTATAAAAAAATACTATGATGTAGGAAATCTTATTATCTTTCCAATGAATATTTATATTCCAAAATATCATTTAATTAGACAAAATTAAAAATATTTTACTTAGGTGATACATTCTTTGTTACATTTAACATTCTTTAAAAATAAAAAGTTAAAAAGTCACTTTCTCACAAAAAGTGATTCCATGGGGCCCCCCAAGTTTGGCACAAGGCATCCCATGGTCGGCCATGAGACAACCAGTAGCCTTAGGACACATTTTGTGGTAATTTTGTATTATTATGATATTATCTTATTTTCTTTAACTACCCTATTACTCATTAATCAAGATAATTAAAGATAATTACCGTCATTACTATTCATAATGTCCAAAAACAAAAGAGTCTTAATTAAATAATTTTTCCCTTATGATTAAAAATATTTAATTCATTTTACCAAATTCCAAACACATAAATTTCAACAATTAATTTTAAAAAAAACATCCCTTTGTCAAAACAAATAGCGGGTTTTTTTGAAACAATATTTATGAAAAGTTTGGTATTTGTTTATGCCTAATTCCAAAGTTAAATTAATCCCAAAGACCATAATTGAATTACATGGTAAAAATATATTCTAATTACACTTTAAAACAAATTAAAAAGATAATATAACCATATAATTAAATTATATGAAAAAGTAGTTTTGATGTAAAATGCAGTATTCTTCACTATTCATTGAAAAATGAACATTATCAGAAAAATACCAAAAATTAACCCAAGGTATATTTCAATGCCCCAATCATAAATAATATGTTCATTTTGAAAAATAGAGCTTATAAAATTGTCAAAAAGTGAATTTAAAAGGGGTTCGCCATCAAAAGGCGGTTAATCGACCTTTTAAAGAATATTAGAATGTTTACGCTTAAAAACTGGATTCATTTGCATTTTTAATCCTCTAACATTTATTGTAAAGATTAAAAATATTTGACAAACATATATAATCATTTTTTAGTTAGTTGTGTTCATTCCCGCCATTACAACAGCTAGGCGTTAACTACAATTTAAAATAATATTATTTTATTATTAGAGTGCAACGTAAGATTTCCAAGAAACTTGTTGTTGCGTATTGGGTACACCATCGAGCATAGAATCCCCTTTAAAGTAATATTAATATTTTATTCACAAATATGGATAAATATAAAGATGTCATATTCTTTATTTACCTGGGGTGTTACATCCTTCCCCCCTTTTGGGAATTGCGTCCTCGCAATTTTAAAATTGGGCTTGGAAACATCCTTAAAAGTCCCACATCGGAACAAGAGTTGGTAAAACAATCACTTTAAAATAAAGAAAGTTAAGTACAATGGTCACCCGAGTTAACCCATACTAGGATTCCAAGTATGAAAATATGGACATGGAAGAAACAAAACAAAGGGTCATGTTCTGATGGAGAGTGATAGAAAACATGTTTAGGAGAAAGTTAACCACAAGAAAATCACAAACTTGTGATGGGTTAAACGGTATTCGATTCCCCATTAGGAAAAGTTAATAGACAACATTTTTATTTTAAGTTACTTTTTATTGAGGAATTTATTCATAAGGAAACATAATCACTTATCATGTTGACTTTCAACTTTTATTAGATTCCTTACACAAACTCATATTTTCTCCAAAAGATGAGTATTTAGGAAGACTTGTTCACATTAAGAGTACAATAATCAACTTCTATAGAATCACCTAATCCACAAAAGAGAACTATATACTTCCCATGACTTTAGACTTTAACCCAAACCAAAACCAAAAAGGTTAGTACAAGATAAGATAATCCAGAAAAGGATAACCCTTTATAAAAAGAAAATATATTCTTAATCTCCAAAATTTGTCCAACAAAACCCAAAGTTAAACGAGGACCATTCTATAATCAATTTTTCCATAAAATTCTTCAAAGTAAACCAATCTAAGATTGAAACCCAAACATTTGAAGGATTTAGTCACATAGTCTTCCAAGTTAAATCGTAACATTTATCTCCAAACAACATCAGTTTCTCTTAATGTATCGTTTTGAAAAGTAATTAACCTAATCACATATCCTCCACGATAGGTTAATAAATATCCATAGATAACCCAAAATCAACTTACTCTTAATTCATAAAATCATCTAACTAAAAAGAATCAGTCAAACTAACCAGGTACTTCACGTAGTCCAGTGGTAGGCGATAAATACCAGTTGCACTTTGGTTGTGGGTTCGATTCCCGCAGCTTTGTTCGACGCGACGGGTTGTCACACGGTCTGCGTGTTGTCCTTTTTCCAAAACTATATAATTCTCAAATAATTCCCCAAAAAGAGATAAAATCATCAAAAATAACCGTAACATAATTTAACCTCAATTTTATCTCAAGCCTTTCACTTCCATCATAACATATAGTAACCCATAATTACCTCAAAAGTAAGGATCATATAAACCCAAATGGTTCTTTATAACTATGTCCACAAAAGAATAGATAACTATTCATTGAATAAAATTTTCATATATTAAACATTAGGGTTACACATACTATAAAAAGTCTTCTAATGTAACCCCATCATCAAAAGAGACTTAATACTCTTAAGAATTTCACCATAACTCTTGAAACCCTTATATGTTGACATCTTACTCATTCAACATTCTTCATGACCCATTAACCATTCATTTCCAACTTATTCTGAAATACTTCTTTCCTAGAAACAAAATCATGAATCATATCCTAAGATTCCAAAATAGGAAAACAATAGTTATGAAATAATCCATACCTTTGATTGGTCATTTTCAGTTTCTTCATCCTCAATCAGAATGGCATTAGGTATTGGTAAATGAACATTTGTACGATCTTGGTGATCCCATTCACGAAACTTCTTCATAGGACATGTGTTTTCATAATGACCATGCACACCACATTTAAAACATTCAATTGATCCCTCAGAAAGAACTTCTTTCCCTTTCCTCGAGTCAACTGGATGCTTCCTTTTTCCATGGCATGTTCTTGCTTTATGACCTTCATTTCCACATCTATAGCATATTTCTGTCCCTTTGAAACATTTTCCTAGGTGTTTCTTTCCACATTTTTGACACATAGGTTTTTGAACACACTTACCTTTATGATTATTACCTGTAGTTCCGTAGGGATTTGTTTCTCGCATATATGATGCCTTAGAGAAATCACCAAGGTTTAGGTGGTCAATCATGACTCCAGATAGTTGGTTGAGGATAATCACAAGAGTTCTCATTGCAGCTCCCATATCATTCAGTTGCTTGCTCAAAAAACTGTCATAGTTTCCTTCACATCCACTGTTACTTTGGTGCCTGCTAGATCCAGCCATTTACTAAAACCAAAAAGGTCAGTGTGAGTATATAAACAAAAGCATCATGTACTAATGAGGAAGATAAACAATAAGATATACTTACTCATTCACTTTATATAAAACTAGGACTCTTTCTGAAATCTTAACCATTATGGTAATGTCACTTATGCTTAAAGAATACCCTAACCTCTAAAGTTATCTAAACCTCCCTTTGATACCAACTATAAGGCCCCAACCTTAAACCTTACTTAATCTTGAGTTACTACAAGATTACACATTGAGGATCTTTTCAGGTTTAGATTTTTAGAGAATTAGATCATAAAACTTTCATTACATTCCACATTTAAACAAAGTGGTTACATAAAAGATAGTATTCATTTTTTCCCATCAATGGAAACATATTTAAAATAAAACATGGATTCTTTCTTGACACTTCCTTGACACTATCATCATATCATGTAACCTTACCTTGACCTATGAAAAACATTTCAAAAACTTGGGAGGAGCATAAAAAGCTCAGTAAGGGATATAAAAATATGGAAAGGAAACATGAGTACATGTATACATAAGAATGAAATCATACTTTACCCATAAAACATAACCACTTTAACATACCTCATAAAATCATGAATAAATCATAGAAATCATAAGACATAAAGGTAACTTGAGGCATTCATAAAATTCTTACGTAGGGAGTAACCCTCTTGGTTACATTTGGAATACCCACCATAGTATATTCCCTAAAAAATCTTCAGAGAAACCTTAACGTTTCACTCCTTCGCATTACCCAATGCATTGGAGAGCTATATCGGGCTCACCCGCCCTTAGTTTATCACGGAACCACCCGTTTTCATAACAATGCCCAAGAACCATAACATAAACGTATCGCATAAAACATGGATAAAGGAAACATAACATTTCCACATTTCAATCACAATATAACATTTTATTATATTGAAATAATGAATCCATTCAAAAAGAAACCATTTCCAAAACCATTTAAAACATTTAATAAAGAGATTTTTGAATCAAAGTGTCCCATACCACCTTTAAGATTTTAAAATTTTAAACCATTAATATCCATATAAATAAATACTTAAAACCATTTTGAAAACATGGATATTAATAAGAACAAATAATTAAAACATTTAAACCGATATTTTGGTTAAAGGGGTTCTACCAAAATTAGAGACACTTGAATACAATAATTGAGGAATAACATTTAGTCAGAACTTTATAATATCATGAGAATAAATGGATTCATGATATAATATTCCAAAGGACAGTATATACACCATATAAGAGTGAATTGGTGCATAACAACAATGAAGTCTCAATAGAAATGTCAAATGTGATGAATTCCCTTATAAAGAAGGTATCCTTAAATTAAGGATAATTCAATCTCAAAATTATGTGTGACAAATATAAATACACCCAATATAAGTGAATATTAATTGTAAAAGAATAAAATGTCATTCACACATATTCAAAAGATGACATATTCAATAACTACATGTTGAACCCAAAGAAATCGAAATTGGGTTAAAAAGTTCCCTTGGTAAAATTCGACAGTCTAACGACATCACTTCAAAATTCAGAAAATGAGTTGATGAGAGATAAAAATGGCATCTCATCACTTGGAAATAAAATTTAAATCAATAAGGATATAAAATAACATATCCCAACATAATAGTATGTGAATTAAAAGACATAACAAAAGAAGTCTTTTAAAAAGAGGAGGGTGAAAGGTCCCCTTATTGAGTTGGGTAACTTTCGAAACGTACACCCCATAGAAGAAGGGTCATACAATGAATATGTGAATACCAATAAATGAAATTATACTACACAAAGTGTATAATAATGGTCAGTTCATACACAACTCAAAGGAAATTGTGGCAAATGTAGCATAAATCTCACGGGAATAAAAGTGAGATGAAAAATCCATTACGAAAACTCGGCAGCCTAACGACGCCATTTAAAACTTCAAAAAATGGATTGATGAGATCAAATAGGGTATCTCATCACATTAAAATAAAATTTACAGCAAGAGGAACATAAAATAACATCCCCCATAATAACAAATAGGATCTTAAAAGAAGTGACATAAATGAGAGTACTTAAAGAGAAATAGAGAGGTTAGATCTCTTACGAAAATTCGGCAGCCTAACGGCGCCACTCAAAACTTCCAAAATGGATTGATGAGAGAGAATAGGGTATCTCATCATATGAACATAAAAATTACAGTAAGAGTAATATAAAAGAACATTCCAATAACAAGAAATATGAGCTTAGAAGGAATGGCATAAAAGAGTGTACTTAAAAAGAAAGAGAGGAGTATGATCCCTTACCTAGGGTCCGACTTGACTCGATCGTTCTTTAACGTCCTGAATAATAAACCTGAGTTAATTTAAACTTTATTAAGAACATTTTTATAGTTCATTATTCTTTTTATATCACTTATTTCCATGTTATAAACATTATGTAATCATTTAAGTTAATAATGTTTGTTTTGTCGATATTTGGTTCTTAAGTCGAAAGTGGACTTCTTACAATTACATGTTGTTCATGTGGTCAAATTTTCATTATATCCAGAATTATATTAATGATTTGGATATCATATATATCATATATATCCAGAATATACAGGTATTTATAATATTACATAATCATTTAGAGGTAAGAAATGAAATGCACCGTTCATGGAGACGGTAAGCCGTACGTACGCATGAACGCTACTTTCATTTCTATGTCATATTAATGGAATTAAAACCAAATGAGAGGTATGTATATTTTAATTCCAAAATTATATTCATCATTTATATGTAACATACATCATATATAATAACTTTAAATCCATCCTTTATACATCCCACATATGGCATTAACGAATCAAATCACTTTGAGGGGGCGGTAGTCCGCACTTCCTAAAATGAAATTATCGTGTTTACCCACAATGGAAACCATAAAGGATGCCACAAAAGAAAAATACAGAAAAAAAAACATATTATATATCATATATAAATATAGTGACATCTTAATGGCCACCTTTTAAGGTGTTATATGAGTGTTGAACAATCATCGTTTCGTGAGGCAGAAATTTGCCATCCACAAAAACAGTATGTTCTTTAACCATTTGATGTAGGTGTGTGTAAGTGTAGCTTGGATGCTTCTAATAAAAACATCCTAGTGTATTTAAGATACTGGAGTTGTTACAAAATAAATGAATAAAAAGAGTTTAGGGGGTTGGAGAATCAAAATAAAACAAAAGAACACAAGTGAAGACATTACCTTAAAATCAGGTAACTCCCTTTGGTTTGAGCTCAAAGGCTTCCTTGGGAAGACTTCTGCCCAAAGTGAGGCTTCAAGGAGTTATAGAGGGATGTGTAGAGACAAAAGGGGTAGGGGTTGGCCTAGACAAATGCTTTTTAAGTGTGGGTAAGGAGGTAGAGGTGGGGGCCTTTTATAAGAGGAGAGGAGGGACACTCTTGGAAAGGTATAAAAATGTAACTTTATTTTCAAATGAGTTTCGGATTTTAATGGTCCCACATTGATGTGTTTCGATGAAAAGGTGATAAGGGTTAGAAATACACCCATCCAATAGGTTTCGGACATGTGTAGGTCTTAGATTTTACATTATCTTTCCATTTTATTTAAATCGTTAAATAATGAGGTCATCGCTGCATCATCATGATGTCATAAATAATTTAATTTATATAATGTATAAAAATTATAAAAAAATACTATGATGTAGGAAATATTTTTATATTTCCAATGAATATTTATAGTCCAAAAGATCATTTATGTAGACAAAATTAAAAAAAATTTACTTAGGTGATACATTCTTTGTTACATTTAACATTCTTTAAAAATAAAAAGATAAAAAGTCACTTTCTCACAAAAAGTGATTCCATGGGGCCCCCAAGTTTGGAAAAAGGCATCCAATGGTCGTCCATGAGACAACCAGTAGCCTTATGACACATTTTGTGGTCTTTTTTTATTATTATGATATTATCTTATTTTCTTTAACTACCCGATTACTCATTAATCAAGATAATTAAAGATAATTACCGTCATTACTATTCATAATGTCCAAAAACAAAAGAGTCTTAATTAAAGAATTTGTACCTTCTGATTCCAAATATGTAATTCATTTTACCAAATTCCAAACACATAAATTGCAATAATTAATTTAAAAAAAAACTTCCCTTTGTCAAAACAAATAGCGGGTTTTTTGAAACAATATTTATGAAAAGTTTGGTTTTTGTTTATGCCTAATTCCAAAGTGAAATTAATCCCAATGACCATCATTGGATTACATGGTAAAAATATATTCTAATTACACTTTAAAACAAATTAAAAATATAATATAACTATATAATTAAATTATATGAAAAAGTAGTTTTGATGTAAAATGCAGTATTCTTCACTATTCATTAAAAAATGAACATTATCAGAAAAATACCAAAAATTAACCCAAGGTAGATTTAAATGCCCCAATCATAAATAATATGTTTATTTTGAAAAATGGAGCTTATAAAATTGTCAAAAAGTTGATTTAAAAGGGGTTCACCATCAAAAGGCGGTTAATCGACCTTTTAAAGAATATTAGAATGTTTACGCTTAAAAACTGGATTCATTTGCATTTTTAATCCTCTAACATTTATTGTAAAGAGTAAAAATATTTGACAAACATATATAATCATATTTTAGTTAGTTTTGTTCATTCCCGCCATTACAACGGCTAGGCATTAACTACAATTTAAAATAATATTATTTTATTATTAGAGTGCAACGTAAGATTTACAAGAAACTCGTTGTTGCATATTGGGTACGTCATCGAGCATAGAATCCCCTTTAAAGTAATATTAATATTTTATTCACAAATATGGATAAATATAAAGATGTCATATTCTGTATTTACCTGGGGTGTTACATCCTTCCCCCCTTTTGGGAATTGCGTCCTCGCAATTTTAAAATTGGGCTTGGAAACATCCTTGAAAGTCCCACATCGGAACAAGAGTCGGTAAAAAAATAACTTTAAAATAAAGAAAGTTAAGTACAATGGTCACCCGAGTTAACCCATACTAGGATTCCAAGTATGAAAATATGGACATGGAGGAAAAAAAACAAAGGGTCATGTTCTGATGGAGAGTGATAGAAAACATTTTTAGGAGAAAGTTAACCACAAGAAAATCACAAACTTGTGATGGGTTAAACGGTATTCGATTCCCCAGTAGGAAAAGTTAATAGACAAAATTTTTGTTTTAAGTTACTTTTTATTGAGGAATTTATTCATAAGGAAACATAATCACTTATAATGTTGACTTTCAACTTTTATTAGATTCCTTACACAAACTCATATTTTCTCCAAAAGACGAGTATTTAGGAAGACTTGTTCACATTAAGAGTACTATAATCAACTTCTAGAGAATCACTTAATCCACAAAAGAGAACTATATACTTCCCATGTCTTTAGACTTTAACCAAAACCAAAACCAAAAAGTTTAGTACAAGATCAGATAATCCAGAAAAGGATAACCCTTTATAAAAAGAAAATGTATTCTTAATCTCCAAAATTTGTCCAACAAAACCCAAAGTTCAACGAGGACCATTCTATAATCAATTTGTCCATAAAATTATTCAAATTAAACCAAAATAATATTGAAACCCAAATATTTGAAGGATTTATTCACATAGTCTTCCAAGTTAAATCGTAACATTTATCTCCAAACAACATCAGTTGCTCTTAATGTCTCGTATTGAAAAGTAATTAACCTAATCACATATCCTCCATGATAGGTTAATAAATATCCATAGATAACCCAAAATCAACTTACTATTAATTCATAAAATCATCTAACTAAAAAGAATCAGTCAAACTAACCAGGTACTTCACGTTGTCCAGTGGTAAGCGATAAATACCAGTTGCACTTTGGTTGTGGGTTCGATTCCCGCAGCTTTGTCCGACGCGACGGGTTGTCACATGGTTTGCGTGTTGTCCTTTTTCCAAAACTATATAATTCTCAAATCATTCCCAAAAAAGAGATAAAATCATCAAAAATAACCATAACATAATTTAACCTCAATTTTATCTCAAGCCTTTCACTTCCATCATAACATATAGTAACCCACAATTACCTCAACAGTAAGGATCATATAAACCCAAATGGTTCTTTATAACTATGTCCACAAAAGAACAGATAACTATTCCTTGAATAAAATTTTCATATATTAAACATCAGGGTTACACATACTATAAAAAGTCTTCTAATGTAACCCCATCATCAAAAGAGACTTAATACTCTTAAGAATTTCACCATAACTCTTGAAGCCCTTATATGTTGACATCTTACTCATTCAACATTCTTCATGACCCATTAACCATTCCTTTCCAACTTATTTTGAAATACTTCTTTCCTACAAACAAAATCATGAATCATATCCTAAGATTCCAAAATAGGAAAACAATAGTTATGAAATAATCCATACCTTTGATTGGTCATTTTTAGTTTCTTCATCCTCAATCAGAATGGCATTAGGTATTGGTAAATGAACATTTGTACGATCTTGGTGATCCCATTCACAAAACTTCTTCATAGGACATGTGTTTTTATAATTACCATGCACACCACATTTAAAACATTCAATTGATCCCTCAGAAAGAACTTCTTTCCCTTTCCTCGAGTCAACTGGATGCTTCCTTTTTCCATGGCAAGTTCTTGCTTTATTACCTTCATTTCCACATCTATAGCATATTTCTGTCCCTTTGAAACATTTTCCTAGGTGTTTCTTTCCACATTTTTGACACATAGGTTTTTTAACACACTTACCTTTATGATTATTACCTGTAGTTCCATAGGGATTTGTTTCTCGCATATATGTTGCCTTAGAGAAATCACCAAGGTTTAGGTGGTCAATCATGACTCCAGATAGTTGGTTGAGGTTAATCACAAGAGTTCTCATTGCAGCTCCCATATCATTCAGTTGCTTGCTCAAAAAACTGTCACAGTTTCCTTCACATCCACTGTTACTTTGGTGCCTGCTAGATCCAGCCATTTACTAAAACCAAAAAGGTCAGTGTGAGTATATCAATAAAACCATCATGTACTAATGAGGAAGATAAACACTAAGATATACTTACTCATTCACTTTATCTAAAACTAGGACTCTTTCTGAAATCTTAACCATTATGTTAATGCCAATTATGCTTAAAGAATACCCTAACCTCTAAAGTTATCTAAACCTCCCTTTGATACCAACTATAAGGCCCCAACCTTAAACCTTACTTAATCTTGAGTTACTACAAGATTACACATTGCGGATCTTTTCAGGTATAGAGTTTTAGAGAATTAGATCATAAAACTTTCATTACATTCCACATTTAAACAAAGTAGTTACATAAAAGATAGTATTCATTTTTTCCCATCAATGGAAACATATTTAAAATAAAACATGGATTCTTTCTTGACACTTCCTTGACACTATCATCATATCATGTACCCGTCCCTTGACTTGTGAAAAACATTTCAAAAACTTGGGATGAGCATAAAAAGCTCAGTAAGGGATATAAAAATATGGAAAGGAAACATGAGTACATGTATACATAAGAATGAAATCATACTTTACCCATAAAACATAAGCACTTTAACATACCTCATAAAATCATGAATAAATCATAGAAATCATAAGACATAAAGGTAACTTGAGGCATTCATAACATTCTTACGTAGGGAGTAACCCTCTTTATTACATTTGGAATATCCACCACAGTATATTCCCTAAATCTCTTCAGAGAAACCTTAACGTTTCACTCCTTCGCATTACCCAATGCATTGGAGAGCTATATCGGGCTCACCCGCCCTTAGTTTATCACGGAACCACCCGTTTTCATAACAATTCCCAAGAACCATAACATAAACTTATCACATAAAACATGCAAAAAGGAAACATAACATTTCCACATTTCAATCACAATATAACATTTTATTATATTTAAAAATGAATCCATTAAAAAAGAACCCATTTCCAAAACCATTTAAAACATTTAATAAAGAGATTTTTGAATCAAAGTGTCCCATACCACCTTGAAACTTTTAAAATTTTGAACCATTAATATCCATATAAATAAATCCTTAAAACCATTTTGAAAACATGGATATTAATAAGAACAAATAATTAAAACATTTAAAGCGATATTTTGGTTAAAGGGTTTCTTCCAAAATTAGAGACACTTGAATACAATAATTGAGGAATAACATTTAGTAAGAACTTTATAATATCATGAGAATAAATGGATTCATGATATAATATTCCAAAGGATAGTATATACACCATATAAGAGTGAATTGGTGCATAACAACAATGAAGTCTCAATAGAAATGTCAAATGTGATGAATTCCCTTATAAAGAAGGTATCCTTAAATTAAGGATAATTCAATCTCAAAATTATGTGTGACAAATATAAATACACCCAATATAATTGGATATTAAGTGTAAAATAATAAAAGTTCATTCACACATATTCAAAATATTACATATTCAATAACTACATGTTGAACCCAAAGAAATCGAAATTGGGTTAAAAAGTTCCCTTGGTAAAATTCGACAGCCTAACGACATCACTTCAAAATTCAGAAAATGAGTTGATGAGAGATAAAAATGGCATATCATCACTTGGACATAAAATTTACATCAATAAGGATATAAAATAACATATCCCAACATAATAGTATGTGAATTAAAAGACATAACAAAAGAAGTCTTTTAAAAAGAGGAGGGTGAAAGGTCCCCTTACCGAGTTGGGTAACTTTCGAAACGTACACCCCATGGAAGAAGGGTCATACAATGAATATGTGAATACCAATAAATGAAATTATACTACACAAAGTATATAATAATGGTCAGTTCATACACAACTCAAAGGAAATTGTGGCAAATGTAGCATAAATCTCACGGGAATAAAAGTGAGATGAAAAATCCCTTATGAAAACTCGGCAGCCTAACAGCGCCACTTAAAACTTCCAAAAATGGATTGATGAGATCAAATAGGGTATCTCATCACATTAAAATAAAATTTAAATTAAGAGTAATATAAAAGAACATCCCCCATCATAAAAAAGAGGAGATTAAAAGAAGTGACATAAATGAGAGTACTTAAAGAGAAAGAGAGAGGTTAGATCTCTTACGAAAATTCGGCAGCCTAACGGCGCCACTCAAAACTTACAAAATGGATTGATGAGAGAGAATAGGGTCTCTCATCATATGAACATAAAAATTACAGTAAGTGTAATATAAAAGAACATCCCAATAACAAGAAATATGAGCTTAGAAGTAATGACATAAAAGAATGTACTTAACAAGAAAGAGAGGAGTAGGATCCCTTACCTCGGGTCCGACTTGACTCGATCGTTCTTTAAAGTCCTGAATAATAAACTTGAGTTAATTTCCACTTTATTAAGAAAATTTTTCTAGTTAATTATTCCTTTTATATCACTTATTTCCATGTTATAAACATTATGTAATCATTTAAGTTAATAATGTTTGTTTTGTCGATATTTGGTTCTTAAGTCGAAAGTGGACTTCTTACAATTACATGTTGTTCATGTGGTCAAATTTTCATTATATCCAGAATTATATTTATGATTTGGATATCATATCTATCATATATATCCAGAATATACACGTATTTATAATATTACATAATCATTTAGAGTTAAGAAATGAAATGCACCGTTCATGGAGACAGTAAGCCGTACGTACGCATGAACGCTACTTTCATTTCTATGTCATATTAATGGAATTAAAACCAAATGAGAGGTATGTATATTTTAATTACAGAATTATATTCATCATTTATATGTAACATAAATCATATATAATAACTTTAAATCCATCCTTTATATATCCCACATATGTCATTAACGAATCAAATCACTTTGAGGGGGCAGTAGTCCGCACTTCCTAAAATGAAATTATCGTGTTTACCCACAATGGAAACCGTAAAGTTATGACAAAAAAGAAAAATACAGAAACATAAACATATTATATATCATATATAAATATAGTGACATCTTAATGGCCACCTTTTAAGGTGTTATATGAGTGTTGAACAATCATCGTTTCGTGAGGCAGAAATTCGCCATCCGCAGAAACAGTATGTTCTTTAACCATTTGATGTAGGTGTGTGTAAGTGTAGCTCGAATGCATATTATAACAACATCCTAGTATATTGAAGATACTGTAGTTGTTACAAAATAAATGAATAAAAAGAGTTTAGGGGTTTGGAGAAGCAAAATAAAACTAAAGAACACAAGTGAAGACATTACCTTAAAATCAGGTAACTCCCTTTGGTTTGAGCTCAAAGGATTCCTTGGGAAGACTTCTGCCCAAAGTGAGGCTTCAAGGAGTTAGAGAGGGATTTGGAGAGACAAAAGGGGCAGGGTTTGGACGAGCCAAAGGCTCTGGAAGTGTGGGTAAGGAGGTAGAGGTGGGGGCCTTTTATAAGAGGAGAGGAGGGGCACTCTTGGAAAGGTATAAAATGTAACTTTATTTTCAAATGAGTTTCAGATTTTAATGGTCCCACATTGATGTGTTTCGAGGATAAGGTGATAAGGGTTCGAAATCCACCCATCCAATAGGTTTTGGACATGTGTAGGTCTTAGATTTTACATTATCTTTCCATTTTATTTAAATCGTTAAATAATGAGGTCATCACTGCATCATCATGATGTCATAAATAATTTAATTTATATAATGTCTAAAAATTATAAAAAAATACTATGATGTAGGAAATATTTTTATATTTCCAATGAATATTTATAGTCTAAAAGATCATTTATTTAGACAAAATTAAAAATATTTTACTTAGGTGATACATTCTTTGTTACATTTAACATTATTTAAAAATAAAAAGATAAAAAGTCACTTTCTCACAAAAGTGATTCCATGGGGCCCCCAAGTTTGGAAAAAGGCATCCCATGGTCGGCCATGAAACAACTAGTAGCCTTAGGACACATTTTGTGGTCATTTTTTATTATTATGATATTATCTTATTTTCTTTAACTACCCGATTACTCATTAATCAAGATAATTAAAGATAATTACCGTCGTTACTATTCATAATGTCCAAAAACAAAAGAGTATTAATTACATAATTTAGACCTTATGATTCCAAATATGTAATTAATCTTACCAAATTCCAAACACATAAATTGCAATAATTAATTTAAAAAAAAACTTCCCTTTGTCAAAACAAATAGCGGGTTTTTTGAAACAATATTTATGAAAAGTTTGGTATTTGTTTATGCCTAATTCCAAAGTGAAATTAATCCCAATGACCATCATTGAATTACATGGTAAAAATATATTCTAATTACACTTTAAAACAAATTAAAAAGATAATATAACCATATAATTAAATTATATGAAAAAGCAGTTTTGATGTAAAATGCAGTATTTTTCACTATTCATTGAAAAATGAACATTGTCAGAAAAATTCCAAAAATTAACCCAAGGTAGATTTAAATGCCCCAATCATAAATAATATGTTTATTTTGAAAAATAGATCTTATAAAATTGTCAAAAAGTGGATTTAAAAGGGGTTCGCCATCAAAAGGCGGTTAATCGAGCTTTTAAAGAATATTAGAATGTTTACGCTTAAAAACTGGATTCATTTGCATTTTTAATCCTCTAAAATTTATTGTAAAGAGTAAAAATATTTTACAAACATATATAATCATTTTGTAGTTAGTTCTGTTCATTCCCGCCATTACAACGGCTAGGCGTTAACTACCATTTAAAATAATATTATTTTATTATTAGAGTGCAACGTAAGATTCCCAAGAAACTCGTTGTTGCGTATTGGATACGCCATCGAGCATAGAATCCCCATTAAAGTAATATTAATATTTTATTCACAAATATGGATAAATATAAAGATGTCATATTCTTTATTTACCTGGGGAGTTACAATTTGGATGGATATAATGATGAGTAATATGTATATAAATAATGAAAATAACATGATAATGTCTCTATAAAGTTAATATACCATCCAATTCCACACCTTTAAGGAAATGATATTGTCGCTCGTCTGTACGTACGGATTACCATCTCCACGACGCGATGAGATTCATTTCTGCGTTCACCATTCATCAACGATTATAAAAATTTATATTACTAATAAGTATGTAATATATGACATAATAATGCTACTGGATATATATATATATATATGTACTTACATATATTTTATTCACATAGTTCCGTTCAATACGATATGAAAACGGAAACAATGTTTATGCGTACATACAGACTACCATCTCCATAAACGGTGTTTTTCATTTCATATATATATATGTCTATTATACATATTTATATTCTAAATATATATGATATATAAATCATGTTTTATATTCTGGAAGTATTTAAATCTTTATCTAAGTGATACTATCAAGAGTAATAAGTTAAAACACATACGATAAAGAAAGCGATTATTACCCGAAATGTTAATTTAACATGGAAATTATTATTAAATATGTAGTATAAAGTCATAAATGAATCATGTATGATATCATAAATATTAATATGGTTCTGTTATAATTTAATAACATACTAAAATATTCATACAAGAGGTTAAACATACCCTCGACTAAAGGAAATTCCAAGGTAAGGGTTAATTCCTCAATCTCATTATTATCCGAGATTGTTTATGTGTAAATATTTACTGGTACATTTTTATCATCCATGTCCATTTTTCATAAAAATGATTTCAAAATGAATATTTTAAGGATTTTTTAAAGGTACTCTTTATCAATATCTGAATTTTAAATGTTTTAAAGATTTATCTTTCTAAATCTTTTTAATTAATGTCCATGTTTTCAAAATGATTTTAAGGATTTATTTATATGGACATGAATGTTTTGAAATGATAATTCTTTTCAAATGTTTCAAAGTGGCATGGGACACTTTGATTAAAAAATATCTTTTAAATTACTTCCTTTATAAATGTGTGAATTTTAAATGATTTTACAAAAAAGGATATTTCTCTCAAAAAGTTTTACTCATCATTTTCAACTATGTCAGCATCCTTTACTGGATATTATTTTTGATTGAGGTTGATTTATCATAATAAAATATTCCATATTGTATTGAATTATTTATGATATGTTTTACTATATATGTTCTATTTTTATACCATTCATGGTTTATGGTTAATGTATTGACATTTCTTATGCAAGTTTTAATATGAATGTTTATGTTATGTTTCAACTATTCATATGAGGAATGAAGTAGACTTAGTAAGTGACGGGTGGAGCCCCCTATAGCTCCTCGATGTATCGGTGGGTATCATGAGACAAACTAGTGTCTTGGCACAAGGCCTTTCCAAAAATTTTATTTGTAGTCTTAGCATGAGGCCTTGACTATATGGTAATGATTTACGGTATTAGGCATTCCCTCATTGTGAAATTAGTTATTACATGTGATTATTCGACTAGTAGAATATCCATGTGCATGTTTTTATGGTAATGTTTCAATCATTTTTACCATATTATGTTCAAGTTTATGTTTAAAAGGTTTTTGTTTTTATTACACATCTTGCCTTAAAATTTTATAGCTTCCGCTAAATTATTTACCCTTACTGAGCATTTGAGCTCACCCCTTTCTTATGTTTTATTTTACCAGGATTCTAAGAAGTGTATTATGATTAATATAAAGGGTTAAGCTAAAGGAAAAAATGGAATTCTCAAAGAACTATCTATGCTGTGTTTTATGTTTCAAATTTTAATGTAAAGTTAATGTATGTAATTATTTTCCAAGACTGCTAAACTGATCGGTGCTTCGGGATTTGATTCCTTGTAATTGTGCCAATGTATTAAAATAATGCACCGGCTTTGGGTAACTGGGGTCAGGGCGTTACAGTTGGTATCAGAGGAAGTTTAGCAATAACATTGGAATCTAGTTTTAGATAAAATCTTATTAGAGCACATTGACCTAAGATAGACTTTGAGGATTAGTATAGGACTTCCTAGAATTTTGGTAATGTAGAGATTTTGTGAATTTTCCAAGAAAATACATCCCTGTATGGATACAAGCAGTTAGAGGCGGCTCTGGCACATATGTACCTAGGGGTAAAACCCAAAAACACCGCTTTGAGCTAGACTCGAACGAGAACTGGTACACGACAATGGGCCTTGCTGCACTCTTGGTTACGACACTCCCGGGGGATATGCTTAGGATAATTATCATTTTATTTACAAACCACTATGACGTGATTATGAGTATATACCTCCTTAAAGAAAACATTTTTGTGATTATGGATTATATCCATAAACTGTTCAATTTACATTAGGTATTTTGCATGTTTGGAATTATGAATTGCGATTCATAAACTGACCTAGTGTATGCCATTGTTTAGAAATGACACCCAGTAGAAGGAATGAGAACTCCAACAATACATATGATCCAAAGAGTAAGAAGGATCATATATTTCATGGTATTAAGCCATCATTTATAAGGGAAATAGTCTCCCATGTATTCTCAACATATGAAGAAATAGTATATTGTGTTACTAAGATAAGTAAATAATTATTTGAATCCTATGGCTTTGAAGGGAAGCCAGAGAAGAAAAGGATGGTAGAAATAAATATGGATAAAGTGAAATAATGATTTTACAATATGTGATAAATGTGGAATGAATCACCTTGGTAAATGCTTAAAGGGAATGGGAGTTTGTTATAAGTGTGGAGAAAAAGGATACCAAGTACGTGATTTCAAGGGTAAGAAAAAGTTTTCAAATGTAAAATGTTTCATCTGCAAGGCATTGAGACACTATGCGAATCAATGTCCCATTCATAAGAGTATACCACAAATGATTTTATTGGATAATAATCAAGTTATGATACTACCTCAGATGAAGAAGAATGACTAGTGTTCTTATGTTGTTATTATATAATTATTTCACTTGAGTGTTGCATCAACAGTATACTAATTACATGAATTATGAAGATAAATAAGGATTGTACTGCAGTACCATTTCATTGGAAATTTGAGATTATGTGGTCCTGATACTAAGGTAGTAATTTTTGAATAAGATATGGTTGATTTTGGTAATTCAGGATGTTGCGGTGTTGTAAAAGAATACATGATGAAGGCGTTTACATGTTATTACCTTGAAAAAAGGATCCTCATTATGTTTAACTTCCTTTTAAACTTTGGAATGAGAGTTTGGGTATAAGTATTTTGGGTAATTCTAAAGGTTGGAATGGATTAAGTTTGAAATTGGATACTATTGTTAAGGTTATTTTTGGATTTCCATAAAAAGGACAACCCAGAGGTCGGGTAACAACCCGTCACATCTGGCAAGGCCGCGAGGCTTAAACCCGCAACCGAAGGGAGGAAAGTGTGTATCACCTATCTTTGACCCACGTGATGTCCAGGATTGAATAATGAAATTTTATTTTAAGGGTCTGATATGTGAATTATAAATTCATTATTTTTGAAACCCTATAAGATTAGGATAAATAGAATATATATTTATTTTTTTGAAATCTTTTAGAGTGAAAGATGAGTTTGTGGTTGGAATTAGTTGAAGGATGAAACTCTACTTGTCAAGTATATATATATATATATATTACCTCTTATTTTATGGATAAATTAATTATTAAACTTTAGGGAAGAGATCTTAAAACAAAAAATGTGTCATCCTAATACCTTACGTTTTGTTGAACCGATGGTATTTTAAATCATCATAGATTGGTGGCTTTGAGTCCCACAATTTTATAATTGTTTGTGATTGATGACCTCAATAACTCCCTATAAATATTTATGTTTTTCCTCCAATTATGTGTCTCTAATTTCCACCAATGTTCTTCTAATCGAAATCATAATTTGGTGGTGACTTTTTCATTCTCCTTTTCCTCTTATTAAGACTAAATTTTATTAACCCAATTTCCTATGCGGGTTTTCCCACAAAGGTATTTTATATTTACAACCTTTTCATTTTCAAAGGATAATTTCAAATTGTGAGGATGCAATTTATTGAAGGAGGAAATAATGTAACACCCCAAGATTTCAAAGTATGTTATTTATTCAAAGTAATTCAATAACTTGCACAACACGCAACACCGAGTTCAAGCACACCACAACTTACCAAACTAGCCATTCAAAAAATGGTTATGAATAGTATTAAATGAATTTTGAACTTTATATAATCCTTATAATTTTATAATCCATATTATGAGTTTCTTAGACATAATGTAAGAACAAATACATTTTTTCAGATAAAAGAATTATTTTTCAAAAAAAATCAATTTTACCGCTTTTTAATGGAGAACCCTTTTTAAATACAATATTTGAAACTTTTATTTATTCAATTTGACAAAATAAACTTCTTCTTTATAATTGGGACATAAGAATTTAGTTTTAATAAATTTTTGGTGTTTTATGGATAACTTTCATATTTGGGTGAATGGTGAAAAATACTATATTTTAACTAAAAACAAATTTTTTAATCAGTATAATTTATAATGAAAAATTATAAATTTTAATGCTTTGGAAGTATAATTAGATTATGTTTTTATCATTTAATCCAATTTTGGTCATTGTAATTAATTTCACATTTAAATTATACATAAACAAGTGTCAATCTTTTGATAGTTATTGTTTCTTAAAACACACTATTTGTTTTGACAACGAGAATTAATTTTAAATTAATAAATGCAACTTCTATGTTTTTAATTTAGTAAAATAGACTTCATTTTTAGATTTGGAATATCGAAATTATCTTAGGGTGTATTTTTTGTATTTTTCTGAAAACGTTCAATTTTTGATGAATAGTGAAAAAACACTAAGTTATCGTTTAAAATAGAATTTTTATTTAAATAATTATTTATTTTATTTAAATTTATTTTAGGTAAAAATAGATACATAATACCTATATAAGTTCATTTCAATTCATTAGAGTCAATTTATAATAATTTTAGATATATAAAAATTTTATCGAACTTTTACTATCTTTTACCCACCTCCTAGGAGCATTTTCAAATTTACATAAAACTTAATTTTATCATTTCTGTGATTTGAATTTCAAAAATTAGAGAGACATGGTTAATATCAAGGAGTAAAATGTGGTTCAATAAGATAAAATTAATTTTTGGTGAATAGTAACTTTTTACTTTTATTTACCACGGTTAAAAGTAAATAGGGTAATTAAAGGTAAGAATGATATTATTATTACCCTAAAACATGTCTTAATTATATTGGATAATTGTAATTCGATGAAAAACAACCTTATTAATAAAATATGACCCTTTAGGTCCACTTGGATTAGATTAAGATATTTATTATTATTTTGTTTAAAGAAGAGTTAAAAGAGTTAAAATCAAAGTTTAATGACTAAACCATTTTTAATATAGGGTTATACATAAGATAAACTCGACTATAAATATTAATTAGAAAGATAAAATTATTTCCTACATAATGAAATTTTATTTATAATTTTTAGAGATTAAATAATTAAATTTATTAATGACATAATAATGATTCCGTAATTACCTTATTAATGAAAGAATCAAATAAATGGTATTATAAATATTAAAATAAATATAATTTCAATGTTTTTATGACATAAACGAATTTTATAGGTGAATATGACATTTTAGGATTGATTCAATGTATAGTTTTTAAGTAATCTTGCTTCTATTAGTTTAACAAAAAACAAATACCAAATAGTGTCAAAATTGACATAAAATAGTTTTTAAAAAAAATATTATATTATTAATTGATATAATGGTTATAAAAATATATGATTCATAAAAAAGACTTATATAATAATATATATGACATTAATGAACCAATTGGGGTTTTATTGTCAGTATATAGTAAGTTTATTAACCATATAGTGTAAGAATACAAGAAGACGCGGTAAAAGTTAAGTTATTTAACTTAGAGTTAAATCTAAATGATAAGGTTAAAATGGTAACCTAAATTATATAAAACCTATTGGTTGAGTGGTTTGAGACCCATATCCACCTTAGACATTAAATAATACATTTTTAAGCCATTAGAAACCGAAAATTATTTTATTATAAAATAATATTTTAATTTTTTCCTAAGGTGCCCCTCACCCTCCCTTCTCTCTAATTCACACCTTCAAATCCTTTTTAATCAGCCAAAATCTGCCCATATACTCTCTAAACTATCCTCCCTTCATCCTATAGGCCCTCCTTTAGTCATAAATCCAACTTAAGGATCCCTTTTGATCAAATCAAAAGGAAGAACCCGAAGAAGAGGTAATAATTTCACCACCCTCTTTCAAGTTCTTTTCTTCTTCCACTTATTATTTATTTGTTATTTCCATTATAAAATAATAAATCCAGTATATTATATGTATTGTGATGTTATTATAAATATGTAACAACTATTTAATTATTCTATCCATCTTATGAATGATAATGTCACCATGCGTGCGTACATACGGCTTACCGTCTCCACGCCGTGGTGTAATTTGTTATTCAACACTGTTATTTGGATGGATATAATGATGAGTAATATGTATATAAATAATGAAAATAACATTATATTTTATTTGTAAAGTTAATATACCATCTAATTCCACACTTTTAAGGAAATTATATTGTCGCTCGTGCGTACGTACGGATTACCGTCTCCACGACGTGATGATATTCATTTCCACGTTCACCATTCATCGACGATTATAAATATTTATATTACTAATAAGTATATAATATATGAAATAATAATTCTACTAGATATACATATATATATATATGTACTTACATATATCTTATTCACATAGTTCCGTTCAATACGATATGAAAACGGAAACAATGTTTATGCATACGTACGGAATACCGTCTCCATAAACGGTGTTTTTCATTTCATATATATATGTCTATTATACATATTTATATTCTAAATATATATGATATATAAATCAGGTTTTATATTCTTTAAGTATTTAAATCTTGATCTAAGTGATACAATCCAGAGTAACAAGTTAAAACACGTACGATAAAGAAAGCGATTATTACCCGAAATATTAATTTAACATGGAAATTATTATTAAATGGGTAGTATAAAGTTATAACTGAATCATGTATGATATAATAAATATTAATATGGTTCTGTTATAATTTAATAAAATACTGCAATATTCGTACCGGAGGTTAAACGTACCCTCGACTAAAGGAAAGTGCAAGGTTAGGGTTAATTCCTCAATCTCATTATTATCCGAGATTGTTTATGTGTAAGTATTTAATGGGAAATTTTTATCATCCATGTCCATTTTTCATAAAAATTATTTCAAAATGAATATTTTAAGGATTTTTGAAAGGTACACTTTATCAATATCAGAATTTTAAATGTTTTAAAGATTTATCTTTCTAAATCTTTTTAATTAATGTCCATGTTTTCAAAATGATTCTAAGGATTTATTTATATGGACATGAATGTTTTGAAATGATAATTCTTTTCAAAAGTTTCAAAGTGGTTTGGGACAATTTGATTAAAAAATTTCTTTTAAATTACTTCCTTTATAAATGTGTGACTTTTAAATGATTTTACAAAAAATATATTTCTCTCAAAAAGTTTTACTCATCATTTTCAACTATGTCAGCATCCTTTACTGGATATTATTTTTGATTGAGGTTGATTTATTATAATACAATATTCCATATTGTATTGAATGAGTTATGATATGTTTGACTATGGATGTTCTATTTTTATACCATTCATGGTTTATGGTTAATGTATTGACATTTCGTATGCTAGTTTTAATACGAATGTTTATGTTATGTTTCAAATATTCATATGAGGAATGCAGTGGACTTAGTAAGTGACGGGTGGAGCCCGCTATAGCTCCTCGATGCATCAGTAGGTCTCATGAGACAAAATAGTGTCTTGGCACAAGGCCTTGGCAAAAATTTTATTTGTAGTCTTGACACGAGGCCTTGACTATGTGGTAATGATGTCGGGTATTAGGCATTCCCTCTTTGTGAAATTAGTTATTATATGTGATTATTCTACTAGTAGAATATCCATGTGCATTTTTTATGGTAATGTTTCAATTATTTTTACCATATTATGTTCAAGTTTATGTTTAAAAGGCTTTTGTTTTTATTACACATCTTGGCTTAAAATTTTATAGCTTCCGCTAAATTATTTACCCTTATTGATCATCTAAGCTCACCCCTTTCTTATGATTTATTTTCTCAGGATTCCAAGAAGTGTATTATGATTGATATGTAGGGTTAAGATAAAGGAAAAAAAATGAAATTCTCAAAGAACTATCTATGCTGTGTTTTATGTTTCAAATTTTAATGTAAAGTTAATGTATGTAATCTATTTTCCAAGATTGCTAAACTGATCGGTCCTTCGGGACTTGATTCCTTGTAATTGTGCTAACGTATTAAAATAATGCACCGGCTCTGGGTAACTGGGGTCAGGGAGTTACATGTTTATATAGAATTGGAGTTATTTTTTATTATTTAACACCTAGAAGGTTACATTTTTGTAAATTTAATTTGGTTACTTATAGTGGAGATGAATTATTATATAAAACTTTAGTGATAATCTTTTGGGTTAATTGGATATTTTGGATTACAACCCACATATTTTGTTTTATAAATAAAAAGCATGTGTAAAAAAAGATTCCAGAACCATAGATGAGAAATAATAAATATATTATAGTCTAGTTCAACCATAATAATGGTTTCATGACCAGAATTGAAGACGATAATAGAAATTAAAAACCCATCGTCCTTGAATGTGGTAAATTAACACATCCCGGATGGTGTTTTTACTACTAGTATAAAAGAAGGGTAAAGGAGAGATAATAATAAATTATTAAATTATAATAACAAAATTAAAGTACATATAAGGTAATAGAGTTTTCATAGCATTTTTTCAATGATAGGTAATGATAGAAAATAAAAAAAAGGAACTTGAAAGGAAAGTAAAATAATTGAAAAGAGGAATTTACCTCTTAAATTAATATTCCTTGAGAGCCTATTAAGGGGAGAGGATTTGGTATTTGAAGAGACCAAGAGATTTTGGATGTGGGGGACGAGATTTGTGAGATATTTGAGTAGAATTTATGCAAGACACAAGGCTTGAGAGGAGTGAAGAGAAGAGGGGAGTGTGAATGGTTTTTATAGTGGAGGAGAGGAGGGTTTTCTTAATATTTTAATCATTAGTAAATTATTTCTCCATAATACAAGAAATAGTGATTATTACATGACCCAAAATAGTAATAAGTGAATGTGAGTTAGAAATAATGACCATTTACATCATCCATGACTCAAGAATGTTGTAGAAATTCATGTTTTAGTACTTATCGTAAATTATCATATTTTACTATTCATAAAAAATTCAAGTATTTCAGTAAAATTCTAAAAGCTTACCTAAATTATTTTTCAATGTGTAGAATCCAAAAATAAACTCCATTTTATGAAAATAATTTTATAAATATGGTAAATTGAATTTTTAATAAAATCAACATTTACTTGAAAAATGCATATTTTAAAATTATAACTGATTTTATAATACTTTTAAAAATTAACTAAGGTATCATAAAATTATCCTATAATCATAAGAAATAAAGAAAATAATTTATGAGTAAATTTTATGAAAATAAATTTTGTTTTTAAATTGTTAAATTATTCATAAATTTTTAATTAAATATTTATGACTTATAAAAATACCAACACTCTCATATTGTCACTTTTAATATGGAAAAATTTTATTTATAATTTCATTGGTAAGGTTACTATTTACTTGGACAATTTACTATTCATAAGGTTTATATTACTATTCATAAGGGTGATATTACTATTCATAAAGCCTATTACTATTCACCAAATATTAAGTTTGTCTTATCAGACTCCAAACATCATACTGATCACAATCATGCTTGTCATATTTTCAAAATTCAAATCATTGAAGTGAAAATATTATGTTTAAAGGTCACATAGTACTTAGTAGTTCATTTAGTTGTGATCTCATGTGATTATATGACATAATTATAAGAAGGTAATTTCCATTGATAAAACATTGGGTCATTATAAATAGAGCGATTCAGACGATGGTGGACCCCTGATCACGCGTTCTTCGTGAAATGAAGAATGATAAATAGATCCATATTTGAAATGGATTAGACAATGAAATAAGTTGTTCGAGCAACAAATAGGCTTGTTTGATATGATCTTTGGCTACTGGTGCGACTGGAACCATATTCCAAAGTGACAGTGGTGTGGATTCAAGCGGGAGGAAGAATAAGGGTTTTTGAAAAAATCCAATACACACAGCATGTATCCCTTGTCTACAGGGAGTGTATTCCCCTTTGAATTAATTGGCGTGTGCCTAAATAAGTACATGTACATGGGGTAAATTACACGGGTTTCCTACATGGTGTGTACTCCCCCACATGACAAGGCCTGGATCATATACACAGTCAACCCCGTGTACCAGTATATGAGCAAGGGTACATGATCTGACGCTATGTAGTTGCACAAAACTGGAGTACACAAATGGGACCCATTGTAAAGGGACACAACATGTAATCCCCATAAAAACTATGAACTCCTCTATACTACACAAACACAATTTGAATGACACGATTTGTTTACATAGGAAGAACTTGGGGTTAAGGGACATGATGTGTAGCCCCTCTACACAATGTGTATTCTTTCATACATGGATTAGTTATCTTTTCCTCAATATATTAGACAAGATTTGTTAGGGTTCGTCCCCTTATCAGTTTCTTAAAGGTTGGTATGAATCATTTCCTACTCCAAGGACTATGATCTCTTCAGTAGGACTCCCTGGATAGAGTTGAAGGAATCCCCCTAAAGATGCTTGGAGTGGGACCCTCTATTCATTTTTGTTCCCTAGGTAGATTTTTGGGTATCAACATGACCAATCCTACCGATTGATGATCCTCTACTTAGTGGTCTAATCCAGATGGAGTTGTTGGTGTCACCCCATGGCCTTAGCTATGATCCTTATATGTGTATTGTATTCTCTTTAGATATTTTAACATGTATTCTATCTCGTGATGATACCTGACAAGAAGTACCTATTGGATGAACATCATCAGTGCTATCGAACTCAGGAGTGTGTTCTCTTAGATGAGTGCTTTATGAAATCTTCAATCTAGAATCCTAGGCTGGTATATTATGGGAGTGGCTTACCTCTAAACCGTGTGTCTTGGATTGAGTATATATTGATATTATTTTTATATGTACTATAGACATATAACCATGTAGAGATGTTTGTATTTCCCTTTATTATATACTTTTTGGTTTCTCAGGGTGTCCTACTGAGTATTGTTATACTCACCCCTATATGGGATTTACCCATATGTGTCATGTCTTGTGAAAATGATCAACCTTTTTATAGAGTCCTTGGTGGACTAGGACTAGATGGTTCTTTGTGAGATCGAATATACCGAGGTGTGTTCCTACGACTTTTATATAGTTGTCCCAATACCTTTAATTTCAGGTTGGAATTTCATTATAGAATTATTTGTGGTGGGATTTTATTTGGACCTACTTACTTTCTTTACTTTCCATTGTACCCTAGTTGTGGGATATAGATGTATGTATGTATTTTTTGTTTAGTTGTTTTTACATTTCAACATTTTATGGGCTTAGAGATGTGTGCGCATGTACAAGTACTTAGGAAATTCCTCCTATGTTAGTGATATTCCTACTCGGTGCTAGTCACTAGCCCTTGGCCTATTGGAGGTGGGTTTGGGGAGTCACGATACAATCCCCACTGGGACAGGTCTTGACATCACCTCCTTGAGTAAGACTCCTCAAGAGATAATATCCTAGAGTATATTATTTTTGTCCACTATCATAAACTTGACATATTATATAGTACCATTATAGTAGTATTATCATAATTTATATTATAATAACACCTTACTTATTAAGTGTGATTATAAGAACTAGAATGAATCATTGAAAATTTTATACAGCTTCTTCAGTTTCATCATAAGACACAACATACTCAATATTTATAGATATGGTTACCACTTGCTTGAATGAGAATCTCTTTCTCATTACCTCAGCCTGACCATGATATTAGATCATAGTGATCCAAAGGAAGACTAGTTTGTGTCCCCTTATAACTAGTGTCTCTACCTATAAAAGTATTTGAAAAATATCTCTTTTACTCTATCAAGTACATTTGGATAGTTCTGACTTGTACTCGTGCATCTCTCTTGGATTTAACTAATATTTTCCTACTATAAAATATATGTTGGAAATATCATATATAGTACATAACATGAAATATGTGATAGATCCTTACTGATTCTTATGGAATTCTACTCACCAATTTAATCTCCTCTCATGTCTCTTGCATGACTTCTTCGAGAGATTTATAACATATGATATTGGTAATAATTTTCTCTTGAATTGTTCCAACTTGTATTTTTCAATAATTTTCTAGTATGTGTACTTTGACTTGGTCTAAGAAACCCTTAGACCCACCTCAGTAGACATTTTATCCTAGAAACAAGGTTGCTACTTTAAGTCAATCTTTGGAGGGTTACTTTCATTATAGTCTTAACTAAATATCATACCAAACAATTATTTTCCATATATTAGTAACATATTTTACTTGGAAAATAGTTGAACTCCCATTAATCTCTTATATACACACGGTGAAAATTCATTACAAATGAATATTATATGATCTTGTTTCTTAATTCAATCCAAAATTATATTTTAGTAACTTTCACCCCTTATTGGAATTCTATGGTCTCACTAAATATTTCTGGTTGTATCAAATAGACACTTTCCAAGAAAGGTGGTCTTGAAATCCAATGACAAATAAAATGATCATATATATTAGTTAGGGAAAGTAGAATTCTAATGGATTTAGGCATGATGACTTGGTATAACCAATCTAACCTTATTGGTACCATGATTTAACCACCCATTCATAGTCTCTCTTGAATACCCACCAATAGATTTACATCAATTTAAGAAAATACCTAAATACAAACATGATTTTGGTACATGGAATCTATTTCTTGAATTCATATAAACTTTTCAATCATAACCAATTTTCATTTAATATTTCCTTGTAGGATCCATTATTCTCAATGAATAATTTACCACCATTGATGGTTAATGTAAAACTACTACTATTGTTTTATCCTTCTAACACAGTATGTGTCTTTGGAACATTCCCTTTTCACAAGATCATGTGGAACTTGTCCATATGCCAACCACTTGTGTATCTATCACATTGACTAAATCCAAGTCAATATTTCTACCAATTTCAAAAATATATATGTTCTCCATTTTATATAAATATAGCCTATAACTTGACTATAATTTTTCAATCACAAGGATTTGTATAATATCCTATATGAACTTTTGGATATTAACAAAGATGCACTCTAGGTTTTATTTGATGCGAGTTTATTTATATCCTTAACAAACTCTTTGCTTATAAACACATGTTATTATGACATGATGGATTTAATTAATACTATAACTAATATTATATCTATTTTTAATTATATTTGACATATATTTATGGGATAAAACTTCTATTTATGAAGCATGGATTGAAAAATAATGGAAGATTTTGCAATGCATATGAATATCATCATTGAGGCTCCTTTTACTAACATCATGAATATGATGTGTATAAAAAAAGTGTGTGTTTAGTAATTACTCCACACTAAATTTTAATGGTCAATTTTTTCATGTAAGTAACATAATCGACCCTCCTTACTGACATCATAACTTTGATGTGTATAAGGAAATGTGAGTTTAGGAATAAATACACTCTACATTTTCATGATCAATGAATGCTTGGTCAATATATTATTTAGCACACATGCTCAAAGAAACTCACATCTTCTAACCATGTATATTATTTATTACACTTTTACATTCTTTAACCACAATCTCTTAATGGAATCTCAAGAAGTATATGAATTTACCTCTAGATTAACCTCAGAATATTTTACTCTCTCTAGATCAAATAATTCCAAAAGATTTTTGGATTACCTTTATTTCTAAAGGTTTATTTTTCTCAAAATAGATAAGTAAATGTGTCAATAATACCTCAGGTATCTAACTCTAAAGTGTATAAAAACCATATTTGGTATATCCTTGAAAAAAAATTAGTTTTACTAGACAAATAATTATCTTTACACAAATGGGTTTAACTAAGTCTTACAATTTATGATCATCAGATATGTCCAATGAACACATGAGGTAAATGTTTCAGTAATACTTATCAAAAGTCAAATTAAAACCATAATCTTGGTAATTAGAAGATGTGTACTTCTCACCATTGGATTAAGAATCACCCTTTTTCATCTGCTTGGAGAGTTCAACTTACTTATTATAACATTTCTATTCTTAATTGGTTACTAAATTTAAATAAATATATATGATATGCATATTATTTTTAATACCCAATAAGTATAATAGGAACATCACATGTTATTATGACTATAATTCAGTTGAATCCTCTACTTTTTTCTCCTTCAATTCATTGTATTTTATCTTCCATCGACTTATCTCATGAAATACGAATTAAATAGCCTTCTATATGATGATATTTCTCTTTTTTCTTTAAAGGTTGTAGTGAATATTACTTTGGTGTCTCACTTTCCATTGGACTTTTTCCCTTGTATTTTAAATTTTTCACCATAAGAACTAAAGATTAATCATTATTTAAGTTCGTATCTACTTGAAAAACATTACCCAAAAGGAAATGAATCATTTTCTCTATTTACTATTTATTTTGTAATCATAAATGAAATTGGAGTAATTGGGTGATAAATATATAATAATTGGATGTATTGAAATACTACGATCCATCTTTCAATTTATACGTTTTTAGTGTAATAAAAAACTTATTCACATATCACTTCACTTTCTCCTCATAGGCTTTGCAGAGATGAGACAACATGTGGAACCATCAATGTCCTGATGTTATTTTCAAAAATCATTGAACATTGATGATAACATTATGATGTAATAATCAAATGTGTTATCCATTTGTCTCCGATAAGCTTACTTTTTTCATCTTCACTTCCTGATGTAGCTCTACTATTAGTAGGCGCTCCATCACAAAAAATTTCCTTTAATTTTATAGTACTTTACACAAGTGTTTTTACTAACCTTAGAAATTATACTGGTTAGGACACGTTCTTTGTCTGGAATTAATCATAGTGAAATTTTGGTATTTCTATCCATTCTTCTATAAAATAAAATTTTAGATGATCAGTACTTTTATCTTGATTACCAATTATTAATCATTACAAATTTTATTATCTTGAATGTCTCCCACTACTCAAAGAGTTTCAAGATAGGGTTCTGAGTGACCAACCATATTGACTCAAAACTCCTTGAACCATTGAGTAGATTCACAACTCCCACAAATGAAAATATTTTCATTTATCAACACTTTACCTCTAAAGTGGAAACAAGATCGATATATATACATATTTTCTTCTTCTTCTAGTTTTAGTAAATTCAACCCATCATTTTCATAAGAACTCCTCAATAGTAGGAGGAACCCTCAACTAGGGTTGATGAGAACCTCATACGCTCTATTTTGTTCAAATTTGATTGATGTATGGCATTCCAACTTAATATTTCATTGAGGGTTTTTATTATTACTTGAAAAATTAAATCATTATCTATTTGATATACTTGTACTAGGTGATCACACTCACAAATTGACAATGAATTAAATAGAAAACATTCATTATGTCATAATTTTTTTAATCTATTCATTATTTATTTATTATTTTATGTGATCTTATAAACTTTCATATCCAAAAAAATGATAAACCATGTATAAATTAAATAAACAACATGAATAATCTTGAGTGTTTACTATTGGATGATCCATTGAATATAAATGGATCAACCATGGACCTAGGGGTTGAATACCTGAGTCGTGTTTGACTTGTATTGTAGCTCGCACCCCTGTCCAATGTAACAATATATTGTCTAGAATATTTCCTCGACTTAGCATGGTCCCCATATTATAATGTCCTTGAAATTATACATAAACACCTGGGAATTCACAAAACACATGAAGAAAAATATTTATGGACACACATACCTTTATACATATAAATTGGGGAAATATAATGCATAGACCGTAAAAAATAAATTAATTAATATAAACATCACACAAAATTGCAATAATAAATTTAAATAAATTAAATTCCAGAAATACATTGATCGGTCAATGCTCAAGATCTTTCGAAGGTGACACTACAAAATAAATAGATTTTTCCAATAGGGGTATATATGTTGGTAAAAGTAAATTTTCTATTTGTAGTGTTTTACCAAAAAAAAATTGTAATGTTAATAAATTTTTGGTAAAAATCATGTCGCTAAATGTTATTGTGATAGATAAAATAGTTCTTTTGGAATTATAATAAAACTAATAGATAATATATATTTAGGTCAAAATTTTTAGCTATAGATTAATATGAAAAATGTATCTGTTGATAATATTGTCAACATTTATCTTTCTATTTATTATAAGCAATACCAATGATTAATACCTATTTGTAAATTATATTTTGAAAAAAATATTATATGTGGGTATTCTAATATTTATTTATAAATTTCTATATTATATTTATTAATATAATTATATATATTAAATTTATTATATAATCACTATAAAATTATCTTATGTGGACATTTTAAAACTTGACATGTAGCTCCAAGAAACTTGTTATAGGTATGTTTAAAAGTATTAAAACTTCAAGAGACTTTACATTAAAATACAAACTCTCATACATCATTTATCATTCCATGGTTCACACTAGCAGCGGGTCTATAATTATAGTAATCATCTACCTATCCACTATGACATGATCCCCATGCTCGTTCCATGCCATGACAACACCACCCACAAGTCTCCACTACAACATCTTTAGCTCATGCCTGATAACAAACCAGGGGCTCAATGATGCTCAAAAACCAACACCTCAATAATGACCCCACTAATAAATCCTTATTTCATGTAATTTTTCTACCATACTATAAAATTAAAAGCTTTAGCATAAAATTTTCCTCACCTAACATGAATAAACTCGTATAGGTTCAATTATATTGTCAATTTAAATTCCAAGTAAATCATTCATTCACATACAAGATGAGTTAATTATAATAAATTCCTACCAATAAAAGAACATATAATAAAATGAAAAAAAGAAATAAGTATAAGTAATTTATGTTATTTTCCAAAATAGTTGTAAGAAATAATAAAAAATACTATGAGTAAGACAAATAATAATTGAAACAAGTAAAACAAGAGAAAAAAGGAAGATTAAAAAACCTTATAGTTGAATGTAAAAAATATAGAAATGTGTAACCCTTTACTCACTAAAATCACCATCAATTTTTCTTATAAAGCTATAAAATTTAGTTCTTTGTAACTTGAACACTGGTAAAAAGTATATGAATGACCTATAAGAACCCCCATGGAGAACAATATAATGGAATAATTATCCAAAGATATATAATTATCAAAAACATTTTTTAGTAAAAATAATGCTTGTTAAACCTGTAAAATATGTGTTTGAAGACATGGATTTTTAACAAAATTCAAAGGAAACTTTATATGTTCTCAATGAGAATAAACACAAATTTTCGAAAATAAAAAGCATAAATTTTAAACAATGTACATGTATAAATTTCATTAACACCGCACACTTATTTTCAAGGAAACACACAAAACATCATGTAAAACAAAAAATCTAGAATGTAAGATAATGTCAACTAGTATCAAACACATTTTAAATTTCATAGTTTTAGGCTCAAAATGATTTTTTAACAAAATTCACAAATTAATTCATATTTAAAGAGCATAAAAACTAATATAAAAGAAAGAAAAATCACCTGATGACTTCTGTTATCCTAAGAATTGAATTGAAAAAATCATCCACCTTCTTATGAAAAAATAAAACCAGGTTTCTATCATCAAAACAAATATTCATAAAAGATAATAGAAAATATTATTTTCAACATTAGAGTTCAATGAAAATAATGAAACTTTATAAAAAATTAGAGAAGTGAATCTAATGAGATCCAAGTTAGACAAGGTGAGATAAACCATTGATCTATAAAAGAAATAGAATTACACTTGTCATAATTGATGTCCAAACAGATTATTCCAATAAAATTACCTAAAAAATAGAATGATTAAATGTGATATTGTAACATTAAAGTTAAAAATGAAATATAACCAAGTTAAAAAGTATAGGAAGAGTGATTCAATGAATTCCTAAGGCCAAATTTTTATTCTTATAGCCCACATATTTCAATAAGATTTATGTCAATATTAAGAGAATATGTGAAGGGTGGTTTGAAAAAGTTAAAAATCCTATATTTTGACCATTTCCAGACTTTTAGGCTGATGTTATAAATTCCCCTTGGTGGATATTGAATCCTTTGGTCTACCTCAACATCCCTCAATGTTAGTTATTAAGCTCCTCTCAGAGTTTTGGACTCCCTATACGATATGGCATTGAATGAAACATCTATATTAATGTAGATAAACCACTCTATAACTTGTTATCCGTGTTCTCACTCCATAATTTCAACCACTCAATTGATTCTGGTCAATAGTATCTCAACAAATCTAACTACTTTCCATGTCATTAAATCTTGGATACTTCCTCTCTAACTTCCTACTTAAAATCAAACGGTTCAAGTTTGGATCAATTTTAAATAGCCTTAATTGTGGAATCACCTACAAAAAATTTATACAGCATATCATGTTGACCACCTCACACATGCCACATCAGTTTATGGACTCAATTTTTTATGCATTAATCTTCCATTTGGTCTCCACTACATTATTTCTATCTCAGAAATTAAACCAAGAATTTACGAGGCAGCTCACATGGACAGATTGAAAAGTAGAATAATGACTCCAAGGAAGCCCAACTAGATAACTATAGTAAACTACCCAAAAAACCAACAAACATCACCACTGTAAATACACACACACACATACAAGAACATAAAAAATCTCAGAAAAAAACCTCCTTAAACTAGCAGCAACCATAAAATCATTTTATATTTCATTCATTAGTTTCTCAAGCCATAGAGAAACATATATAAATCATATTATTTCAGAAACAATAGAAATTAAATTTAGACACAACCACCCTTTCAGGTTTCTCTTTGATTCAAATATAGAACAACATTTAATCAAACTAAAATTGTAAAAAACACTGAAAATAGATCCTAAACACTTCAACCTATAGAAAAATAAAGCTACATCACTTGATTCTATGAACTTTGGATAGAATCATATATCCCATGGTCTTGAAATCAATGGCTCCAGTACCCTCTTCTCTAACTGGAGATTACCCACAAAATCAACATGAATAGAAATAATAAACCAGTTTTATTTGGGAGCCACCAAAATTAAACTCCAGGTAATATATAAAATAATGTCCTGATGTTAAAACTAATAACTATATAAACTAGGGGTGACTCTATACTGAAAAACTCCTTTTGATTTGAAAACTAAACTTGATAAGCCTCCTTGTGACAAGATTTTCTCTTCAATAATATACAACACATCTCTATAACCTTTTAATTACATAATAACTCCAAAAATCACCTCCAAAATCATCACAGTTCTTGAAATAGCAAGATCTTGATTGAAATAAAAATAATAATCAAGGGAATACCTAAGATTGAATGACTTCATCTTGATTCTACAATCACCATTTTCTTTCCCTAGTCCATCTATAATCACCTCAATCAACATGAATAAAAAAAATCCCACAAAATTTTCAATTAGATTCCAAGGATCAAAATCTAGTAAAACTATGGAACCTCAACATGTCTATTACATCAACAAGAACCAAAGCATAAACAAAAAATATAAGGCCACTCACATGACATGACCATCATAATTATTCTATATTTGATAACAATCTATAAAAAATATTTATAACAAATAACAAATACTTATCCATACTGTCACTTATTTAAGTTGATTTCTTATGAAATTAAAGTGTTAACAGAGCCTTAACTCCTGTGGAGAATTCCAACATCTATTCCACCTTTAACGCACAACTTCCAACAAGTAAATAGAATATAAAAAAATTAATCTATTTAAAAAAAAATATGATTCAATAACATGAAACAATACTATTTTTTAATCACACACACTTATATATATATATATAATCGTGTTGTTCTAAAAATAAATGAAATTAAATATTTATATGAACTATTATAGGGATTTCAACTAATTAAATTTATAATGAATGCATTGTAAAAACTATTAACAATATGGAATATGAATATAAAATTCAATATTATATAAAAATATTAATTTAACAAGATAAAAAAGTATATGCATGGAATATAAAAACCTCAATTAACATGAATCACAAAAAAAACTACCAAAATTGCAGACTAAATTTCAAGGATCTACCACTAGTAAAACTATGAAACCTAAAAATTTCTATTACAAAAATAAGAATAATAGATCAACCCAAAAATATTATGACACTACCCTGATGTGATAATTATAGTTAGGATCTATTAGATAACACTATAATAACTTTTTATAACAAATAATAATTACTTATCCACACTTTTACTTATTTAATCTAACAATACCGGCTTTTATATTTTCTACAAGTAACTCAATATGAAAAATAAAAATAAAAAATGAAGAATAAAACCTCATAGTTGAAGGTATAAAATCAAGAAATATGGAACTCTTCACTCACCTAGATCACCTTCAATTGTTTTTCTCATGCTAGACAATTCAATTCTTTACAACTTGAAAACCTACAAAATTCCATGAATAACTTGTGATCACCTCAATTAATACGAATCATAAAACCCCCCCACTAAACATAAAGACTATATTCCAAGTATTTACCTTTAGTAAAACCATGGAACCCCAAAATGTCCATTATATCAATAAAAACTAGAAAACAAACCACAAATATGAAAATCATGCCTTTTAATACTATGATTCGATAACATACGACACTAAAAATTATAATCACATAAATATATCATTGTGATGTTCCAAATAAAATTCAATTCAATATAAATATCAATTGTAATATATATTTCAAATAATTAAATCTATAAGGATGCATTTTAATAGCTCTTAAAAACATGGACTCTAAATATAAAATTTAATAGTATATAAAAAGGTTGATATGATAAAAATAAATATAATAGATTTAAACATCACAAGGAATGGGAATCAAACTTTAATCATGAAAATTCACATCATTTAGGTATTCCACACACCAAATCAAAAAAATAATTATAACCAAATACAAAATATATAAACATTATTCATATAATTAAGAATGAATCTCTTTATAATAAGATGACTGGGGGTGTATTCAAATGTAAAAAATTTAATCCCCACTAATTATATATGTAAGATTCCTTTGTGGATTATACATTTTATAGTAATTCATATAATTAAAGCATTTATGTTCAATTAAAATCACATATGTACCTATAATGATAAAAATATTCCATTCAATCATCATAATTTCATAACCAAATACTAAATATAGAAACATTATTCACATAATTAAGAACAAATTTATTTCTAATAATATGATTTGGGGGTGAATTTATTTGTAAAAGAGATTGTTCAATCTGAAAACTGCCATGATGTATTTATCTGTGGGTGTTGAAATGTAAAACAAAGTCATTCACTTAACATTTATATGCATGAATTGAGAAATCATATCATAATAGTCAGTTCCAAATTTTCACTTCTAATATGTTCTTCACAACATAATTCATTTATTTCTCACATGAACTAAGTATAAGAATGATGGAACATAAATTAAAAAGAGGGGGGGGGGTGATATCGATGGAAAAAGGGGTGGTTGATTAAAGGAAACATAGATGGAAATGAATGATGTGGCCATGAACCAAGGGGGATGGGTGGATGGTTACTAAAAAGGAGTAGCACTATGGCAAAAAACCAAAGGGGGGTGAATACTATAGAGATGAACTGAAAGGATGACTACTGTGGTGATGAATTGAAGTGGGATGAACATTGTGGAGATGAACAAAGGCTTGATTTAATCTATATTTTTTGGGTTATCGGGGTACCAGATTTAGTAATGGACTTCCTATAGTTAATGATAATTAGGGAAATGAGTTTCATTTAATAAATATAAAAAATAATTATTACAATATAAATTATATATTTCTAAAAGAAATTAGATATTATAAATACATCCACTTCCCTATTTTTTATTTATGAATTTATAATTTATTTTGTTAGAGTAAACATAAATTTGAATCATTTATCAATAATTTTAAATTATAAAAATCAATTTGACGAAAAATTATTAAATTATAAATATTTTAATTTAGTATATTAGCATATATTTTTATTTAAAAATGAATTTTTTGTTTATGAAAAAAATTAATAATATATATCAAAATATTTGTTGATATTGAATAATTTATTTTAATGAGCATGTTTAATGGTAAAATATTTTTTTATTAATAATAAATAATAAAACTATATTCATTTGTTTGTAAGATAATTTTTGGTGTTGGTATGATATTTCCATAAATTTAATTGATAATAAATGATTTGTTTGTATAAAATAGTTAATATTTACAGATGTATATGTTGGTAAAAATAATTTTCAGTACTTATAAATAATGTGAACATAATGATATATTTGTTTGAATTACTCATTTTTACAAATGGATATATTATATGATGCAAAATTTAAGTTGGTATATGCCATTTTTTATAGTGCAATAAACAGATGATTTACAATTAAAATTGTAATAAATTATAATCTAGGAAATTTTAAATAAATTTAAATAAATTTATTTAATTTTAATTCATAAATATTAATTGCATAGTCCTCAGAAATTTTTTAATTAATTCTAAAAAAATTTCCTATTTTTTTTATTTTTTTTAAATCTTGGGGCCCTCGAATGGCCTAGAAGCCTCATAATGGGGTTCCGAGCTCTTTTTGGGCTCAGAAGGGGACAAGAAGATTAGGTAGGACCCAACCTGGCTTGGACCGATTCGGGTTGAGAAAGTCCCGATCAAGCTTGGCTTGGTTCGGGCCAATTTAGGTTGACCACTAGGTTGGCCGGCGGTGGTTCCCCACATGTTACCTGCATGAAGTAGTGGTGGAAGGGGCAATGGATCAGCCACTACCAAGCATATAATTTTTTGTTTTATTTTTTAATTAACCCTGTACCAACTAGTGCAGGTCCTTCAAGTTGCACCTCCCTAATTTGGTTTAGCTATTTTGCAATGGTGTGGCTAGTGCCACCCCAACTAAAACATATTTTTTTCCTCCTTTTGTCTTGCAATGTGGAAAACTTCCCCCACTATTTTTTTAATCCTTTTAATTTATCCAAATCCTATTACATATAAAATGGATTTTTTTGGGATGTCCCATAATTGTGTGGAAATAGGACTGAACAGAAAATACTATTATGGAATCCTGAATCTAGACGAAGTTCATGGGTTCATCAGAAATCTCCACTTCCTACCGACCTGGGTAAAATAAAACACACACATACACACACATGTTCCTTATTTTAAACTTGCAACAATCAAATTCGATTTGATTTAAAACTTTAGATGGTTTTATCTTTCCTGTATAAGACCAGATCGAAGCATGTTTTGTTGCAATGAAACTATCACGATTCCCTTCACATGAATTGAATGAAAAATTAATTTTTTACTTGGCTTAAACCATCACATGATTATTCTGATACCACTTGATGGTAGAAAAACAAAAGTAGATGAGATAGAAATTTAAAATTTTATCACTAGATCAATGTAACTATATCATCCCCATTGATGCACATCATGGTATGAAAGTCGAGGATCTTTCATGAAATAATTATTCATGAAATTAAATTAAAAAATTACCTCATTCCATTTAAAGATGAGTTCGACAACTATTCATCACCGAAGTTCACTGCTCAAAGGAACCATCGTCATATCCATCTAGATCATCTATAAATTCTTTAAATCCTATTGGAACATTGATCATTGATATCCAGGTTCCATATCATAGATTTGACGAAGCCTTCTATGATCCAACTATCACCGCAATGCCATTCAAATAATCCACAAGGGAGATCTTGGATCGATTTCTTGGATCAATCGCTTCTCTCTATAGGATACAAGAGAGATAAATGAGGAGCTCTTAAATTCATGTGATTAATAGTACACTGAATGAGGGCCACCTCTTCCTTATATAGCGAAGTAAAAAATAACCAAAAATGGATCCCTATCCCTTGAATATGTATTTCCCACTAAACAATCCATAAATGACATGTTATGAATAAATAACTACGTTATAAGCATCATTTATATTTTTTTATCACTTAATTATAATATAATAAATATATTACTTGATAAAAATAAGATATTAACTTGACTCAATATTCCTACAAATATTAAATGAACCATGAATATTAAAATAATATATATTCATTAAATATTTTTCCTTGCATTCACTTAAATACTAGTAAATACATTAAATAAATAAATTCAACTCTAATTATTATTACTTGAATAATAATGAATTTATTCATTTCTTGGAAATAGTTCAAACTCAGACAACAATCGAACCCCATGGTGGGGCCCATCATGTCCTATACTTCCATTCATTAGAATAGGACAAACTTTTGAATACACTAAGTGTGTGATACTCTAGGACCTTATGTTAATAGAGACTAGAAACTCATCAATCCCCCTAAGGAAATAAGGAATAGTCATAACAATGATAACCTCTTATGAACACATTCTGTGTAATATAATCTATTTGTCTCGTGATATCTCATAAATTAGGATGCACACTTTGTGTCATCACCCTTTATAGATTTATTATTCATTCAACCTGTGGTATGGACTTACCTTCTTTTATCATGTACATGGATTTAGTGAAGGTACTTCCATCCTGATCAATTGGGTCTGAGATATCTGTTCCTTTCAGAAGAAATAAATTCTATCTTGATCATTCAATCAATTTCATACAACTAATTATGTGCCCAAAACAAGCTAACTTACCATGATATAAATGTCATAGTTTTCTTCTAACATCAAAGTACATAATTAAATGGTATACATTGATAATAATCTCAATATAAGAGACCAATACATGTTCTCATAAATAGTAATTATCAATGACACCTGAAACATTTGGTGTTCCTATTGGCAGGTCAGTCCACATGATATCTTCCACTCAAAATCACCAAGTGAAAACTTTATGAGAAGAAGTCTCAATGCTTATGATCCCCTCAACACCCAATAGTCAGACATCATCCATGTCTAGTCAAAATTATGTATCTAGACCACATGACATATTTTTAAGATCATTTTCACAGTATCTTAAGGCTCTCATTATAGTTGGGAACCACTATAACCTATTGAAAAGACAAATAATATATGGAAATTACAATGTAAATAGTGGATGCAAAAATATCAATACTATTATGGTAAGAGTACATCATACACAACTCCCTGTATACATGATATAGAAATTGAAAAATACTATTCAAATTGGGTCTAGGAAACCCACTCTTACAACATATCTGAACTATTATTGTAAATGAAAAACTATAAAAACTAATTATTATAAACAAAATTATAAATAATCATCATTATAAATAATAATAATTATTAATAAAAAATAAAGAGCATTATAAAACATAATTTTTATAAAATTATTATAAATATGTAATTATTGAAAAATTAATTAAATATTTTAAATCAAATAACATTTACTTATTTTATAATATACTAATTTATCACAATTTTTTACATAAATAAAAAAATATTATAGAAAATAATAATAATTATTTTAATTAATTTAATTTAATAATATTTTTTTTATTTAAATCTTGTAACATAAATAATTTCATTAATATATTTTCAATATTATAATTTAAAAATTTGATTAATTTTACAATAATAAAATATTATTGTAATAATAGTTTTTTAAAATTTTTGGTTCTAAATCATGAATTTTTTAAATTTAAAATTATTTAATTTAATTAAAATCAAATTAATTTAAACCAATAAAAATTTAAATTAAAATATTGGTTGAAATGTTTTTTATGTACACATATATACAAAAAACACACCTACATAAATATATGTATGTATGCATGCATGCAAGCATATATACATGTACACACATATATGTATATATAATAAAGTACCACATATTAAAATAATAATAATAAGATAATGATTATCACAATATAAACCTTTCTTTGATACTAACTGTAAATATAAAAAAGAAAAAAGAAAAAAACATCACAATATAAAAGTGGAAATTGAATTATACATCACATAACTTTGTTTTTTTTCAATGGATACTCACCTTGAATGAATGTACCCAAAAAACTTGTTTGAAACAAAAAATCACCACATCAATGTTCAATTAAACATACCCTATGAATGGTGGAATTCATGAAGATAAAGGTCCAAAATTTTCAGCCTTCCACATCACTAGTTTCTTCTAACGCCAAACATTAAGCATACATGACATCCGATAGATCCAAACAACATCTGGATAGGAAATCCTTTGAAACATACAACATTTAGAAACATCTAAATAAAAAAAGTGAGCACCCATTCCTTATAAACCAACTTCTCCACATAATTTTAAATCCACCTCAAAAAAATTTCCTTAACAACATTCATTAGATCTGAAATTGGGTAAAAATAAACATCCCACTTATTCTAAATATTAACCACCTTTTCACACCCAATAATCACATATATTGTTATCTCCAAGCTCTCCTAACAATAAGGGAATAAAAAATAAGATATATTATGCCTATTGAACAAAATATCAATAGTGGGAAGGATTCATTTAAACATCTTGCACCAAAACATAAGAATCTTACGGGGAAAATCAATATTCTAGTTCATACACCAAACCTTATTAGGATAAGGAACATAAAAATTATAAAGTAACAAAATATCCTGAAACAATAGTGTAAACTTCATCATTAATACATGACCATGAAATTAAATCCTTAGATACTCTTGAAAAAATAGGGATACCCAGAATAAGACCCTCATCTTGCTCAGAAAACTATAGGTTAATCTTTTACAAGCACTAAACACAGAGATTATCATTGATGATGTCATTAATAAAGGTATAATGCATACTTAAAAAATAGATGTTGAAATTATTTTACCAGGACTTCCCAAAGCCACAAATCATGCCAAAATGTCACTTTTATCCTATTTGAGATTCTATATTAATAACCATTTATTTAGTAAATATTTGGAATAAATGATAATTTTCCACCCAAAAATTAGTATATGGCCCAAAATAGCCTATAAAAAATCAACATTTTGAAAATATATATCCATGAGGTGATTACTACAAAGTGAATCCAATTTCAAAATAAGATTCTATACCTACTTAGTAAGAAATTCACTATTAAAATTACCCATATGTTTGAAACCAATCTCCCCGACACTTTAGCAACACATAAATTCACCCAAGAAATATAATGTAATTTATTATTCCCCTCTAATTTACCCCACCATAAATTAGATAACTTAAATTGAATCCTATTTACAATATTATCTAACAATTTAAATAAATAAATCACATAAAAATGAATAAACTAATCCAGAAATTTCAAATGGATTTTCCTCCCAGCCTTATAAATATCTTTACCCACCCAACCATTAATTCTATTATTTGATCTTGTCCAAAATGGATACAAAAATTTCCCTCTTAGATCCGAAGACCATAACAGGGAGACCCAAATTTTTATTATTCTTCTCAACAAGATTAATATTTATGATACCATAAAGATCCTTCAATTTCCCATTGACACCCCAATGCTAAAACAAGCTTTTGATTTGGAGAAGTAAATATTTTTCCCACAAGCTAGCTCAAAATCATTTATCAAATCAACAATCACATGAAATTGCTCAAAATTTGTACAAGAGAATAATAAAATATCATCTATAAAAAAATAAATGGGTAAACCAAGGACCCATACTACTGGCCTTAACCCAATGAATTTTATCAGAATAACTTGTATATGAAATCATCCTCAAGTAGAAATTAGTAATAATGATAAATAAGTATGGTGAAAGAGGATATACCTGTTGCAATCCTCTAGATGTAAGAATAGAATCCCTAAATTTTCCATTTACATTGATCTTATAATAAACAGTGGAAACACACTAAAAATGATGTCAATCCAAGTTACATTAAATCCCATATTAAGAGGAAAAACCTTAAAAAACCCATTCCACGCTATCATAATCCTTCATCACATCAAGTTTCAAAGCTACCACACCTTTTATTGATGATGAATGTTTCTTAATTTAATGGAAAATATCATGATAAATAATCATATTTTCAGTGATATTCTATTTAGGACTAAAAGCACTTTTCTCCTTAGAAATAAAAATGGAAGAATGTTCTTGTAACATCCCAAGTAAGTAATGAATAATAGATATTTTTATCTATGTCTATTAATGAATTAGATAGTGTTTTAGAGGCTTAAAATGAAAATAAATCCAATCTTAAGCATGGAATACACTAATATTTTTAAAAGATTGTTTTACTGCCTTTTGATGGAAAACCATTTTAAATCTATCTTTTGAAAATTTTATAAGCTATGTTTGTCAAAATAAACTTATTCGTTATTATTGGGACATCAAAATTTACTTTGTGTGAATTTTTGGTATTTTTCTGACAATGTTCATTTTTTAATGAATAGTGAGAAATACTGCATTTTACATCAAAACTGCTTTTTAATATAATTTATTTATATGATTAGATTATATTTTGAATTGATTTTAAAGTTAAATTAGAATATATTTTTACCATTTAATCCAATATTGGTCATTGGAATCAATTTCACTTTGAAATTGGACTTAAACTAGTGTCAATCTTTTGATACTTATTGTTTCGTAAAAACACGCTATTTGTCATGACAGCGGGAATTAATTATTAAATTAATTAATGTAACTTATATGATTTGAATTTTGTAAAATAGACATCATTTTTGAATTCAGAATAACAATATAGCTTAGGGTAATGTTTTGGTATCTTTCTGAAAAACTTCAATTTTTGATGAATAGTGAAACCACTAAGTGGTAGTTAAAGAAACTGATTTTTCGTTTAAATGAAATTTTACCACCTCTGTGATTTGATTTTAAAAAATCTGACATACATGCTTGTCATTAAGAAGTAAAATGTGGTTCAATGAGATTAAAATAATTTTTTGGTGAATAGTAACTTTTATGTTTTGAATCGCGATTAGTGGTAATTAGTGTAGTTTAAGGTAAAAATAATGTTTTAATAGTATGATCTGAGATTGACACATGTCCTACCATCATTGGATGTGTCATGGCCGACCAATAAAATCCATGGGTCAACTTGGGGACCCCATGGAGCCACTTTGGTTGAGAAATGACATAAATAACTTTTTATTTAATGAAAAAGTAAAAATGACACAAACATAATATGTTTTACGAAAACAATTTTTAAATGGGGTTATAAAAGTCATAATTTTGACTATAAATATTAATTGGAAATATAAAAATATTTCCTAAATCATAGTATTTGTTTTATAATTTTTAGACTTTAAATAAATTAAATTATTTATGACATGATGATGATGCAGCGATTACCTCATTAATAAAGGATTTAAATAAAATGAGAAGATAATGTAAAATCTATGACCTACACATGTCCAAAACCTATTGGGTGGGTATATTTAGAACCCTTATCACCTTATCCTCTAATTATATCAATGTGGGACCTTTTAAATCCGAAACGCATTTTCAAATAAAGTAATATTTCTTTACTTTCCAAGAGTGCCCCTCCTCTCCTCTTATAAAAGGCCCCCACCTCTACCTCCTTACCCAGACTTCCAAAGCCTTTGGCTCGGCCAACCCCTGCCCATTTTGTCTCTCCACTTCCCTCTCTTACTCCTTGAATCCTCAATTTGGGCAGAAGTCTTCCCAAGGAAGCCTTTGAGCTCAAACCAAAGGGAGTTACCCGATTTTAAGGTAATGTCTTCACTTGAGTCCTTTTGTTTTATTTTGCTTCTCCAACACCCTAAACTCTTTTTATTCATTTCTTTTGTAACAACTGCAGTATCTTCAATATACTAGAATGTTGTTATAAGAAGGATTCGAGCTACATTTATACACACCTACATCTAATGGTTAAAGAACATACTATTTCCGTGGAAGGTGAATTTATGCCTCCCGAAATGATGATTGTTCAACATTATTTTAACACCTTCAAAGGTGGCCATTAAGATGACACTATATTTATATATGATATATAATATGTTTATGTTTTCCTTAAGCTTCTGTATTTTTCATTTTGGGCATACCTTTATGGTTTCCATTATGGGTAAACGCGATATCTTCATTTAGGGAAGTTCTGACTACCGCCCCCTCAAAGTGATTTGATTCGTTAAATACCATATGTGGGACATATAAAGGATGGAACTATGATATTATATATGATATTATACTGGAATTATAATATACCTTTATATCATTATGATTCTATTCTATAAAATATGAAATATAAATGAAAGTAGCTTTCATGCGTACGTACGGCTTACCGTCTCCATGAACGGTGCATTTCATTTCTTACCTCTAAATGATTATGTAATATTATAAATGCATGAATGTACTGGATATATATGACATATATAATATCTACATCATGAATAACATTCTGGATATAATGGATACATGAATAACTTGTAATTATAAAGGGTTTATTTTTGGCTCAAGTACCAATGATCGTTAAAACGACCGATATTAACTTAAATAATTACATAGTGTTCATGACATGGAAATAAGTGATATAAAAGGAATAATGAACTTAAAAAAAAGGTTCTTAAGAAAGTATAAATTAACTCAAGTTTATTATTCAGGACATTAAAGAACTATCGAGTCAAGTCTGACCTGAGGTATGGGACTTCGTCTCAATCTCCTTTCATTGAGGCATATTTTGTTTTATACTCAACCTTCTTTTATACGGTGTATAAACCCCTTTGACTTTTACATTTATCTAAAAGGAATCTTTTTTATATGAAGCATTTTACAAAATGAAAAAAGGGAATGTTTTGTCGTACGTATGCGGCGACAACGACTTCTCCGCCGCCGTGACCATTATTTAAGTTTTGGCTTCCTCTACAAGCCATACCTTTTTTTTAAAAGAAAAATAAATACCATGTTTTAATTTTCTTTTATTTTGGTATTGAAAATGGTTTTCATAATGTTTTTATTATATCAATGTGTTGTATTGATATCTTGTGATTGAAATGTGGAAATGTTATGTTTCCTTTATGCATGTTTTATGTGATACGATTATGTTATGGTTCTTGGGCATTATTATGAAGACGGGTGGTTCCGTGATAAACTAAGGGCGGGTGAGCCCGATATAGCTCTACAATGCATTGGGTAATGCGAAGGAGTGAAACGTTAAGGTTTCTCCGAAGATATTTAGGGAATATACTGTGATAGGTATTCCAAACGTAACCACGAGGGTTACTCCCTACGTAAGAATGTTATGAATGCCTCAAGTTACCTTTATGTCTTATGATTTCTATGATTTATTCATGATTTGATGAGGTATGTTAAAGTGCTTATGTTTTATGGGTAAAGTATGATTTCATTCTTATGTATATATTTACCCATGTTTCCTTTCCATATTTTTATATCCCTTACTGAGCTTTTTATGCTCATCCCAAGTTTTTTTGAAATGTTTTTCATAGGTAAAGGGAAAGGTACATGATATGATGATAGTGTCAAGGAAGTGTCAAGAAAGAATCCATGTTTTATTTTAAAAATGTTTCTATTGATGGGAATGAAGAATACTATCTTTATGTAACCACTTTGTTTATATGTGGAATGTAATGCAAGTTTTATGATCTAATTCTCTAAAACTTTAAACCCAAAAAGATCCTCAATGTGTAATCTTGTAATTACTCAAGATTAAGTAAGGTTTAAGGCTCAGGCCTTATAGTTGGTATCAAAGGTCGGTTTAGATAACTTTAGGAGTTATAATTCTATTAAATGATTATCCAAAAATATATTTTTTGAAATGATATAGCATTTTAAGATTACCAAGTTGCTTCATCTAAGACATGTTTGTTCAGAATGGTTTTCCGCAGAGGAAATAGGGAAGAAGTGCTAGGAAGGCATGTAGAAGGAAATAACCTTCTGAATCAGCATCCTGAGATGGTCGGAATTTGAACTGAACAGTTTGTTGTAGTAATGGCGCAGTTGACTCAAGCGATAAATGGCGGTGGTATCCATGCACGAGATCAGCCAGATCAACCGCAGAGGAACATGTTAGTGGTGGAAAATTTCATGAGGCAACATCCCCCATCATTCAGAGGATCATCTGACCCTGTGCTAGCTGAAGGGTGGATTAAAGCACTGGATAAGATTTTCGATATCATGGGGTGTTCAGACAATCAAAAGGTTAGTCTTGCTATTTACCATTTGGAGGGTGAAGCAGATTAGTGGTGGTCGATGGTTAAAAATATCAGGGACGCCGATGAGATTGATGCTCTTGACTGGGATGAATTCAAAGGTATGTTTCTTGAGAAGTATTTTCCTAAGGCTGTTCGAATTAGGACGGAAAATCAATTTTTGGAATTGAGGCAAGAGGAAGACTCAGTGGCTGCCTATGAAGAAAGGTTCACTCGATTGGCAAGGTATGCTCCAAATTTTATCCGAGACCTTGATAGTAAAATCAATCGTTTTTACTCAGGATTAAAGCCAAAATATTGAAGGGCATTAGCTTATCGTGAGTTTAAAAGTTATGAAAATCTTGTTCGATGTGCTGAGAAGGTGGAAATGGAGTTTGCCGATGATCAAGTGTTCTATAACAACCAACCGAAGAAGAGACCGAGGTGGCGGGAGAAATGTAAGAATTCTTCAAAAAATTCTAATGGTAAGAAAACTATGTTTCCGGTTTGTGATAAATGTGGGAAAAGGCATGCTGGGGAATGTCTTCTGAATTCTGGAAAGTGCTACCGATGTGGTAAGATGGTACATAAGGCTCGTAATTGCCCTGAAAAAGATCAGGGTGATGGTAAGACCAAATTTGATTTATAGTTAGTGAAATGTTATAAGTGCAATGTGATGGGTCACTATGAAAACGAGTGTCCTACAAAGAGATTGAGTGATGGGAAGCAGTTATACTACAAGCAGAAAGGGGTGGTGAAATCCTTTGCAACTACTTCAGCGGATGTCGGGCCGTCAAATGAAGTTGTATCAGGTACTTTGTTTGTTTTTTCAGATTATGCCAGTGTGTTGTTTGATTCGGGGTCTACACATTCTTTCATCTCGGAAACCTTTTCTAGTAAAATGGGAATACCATCTCACGAAATGACTCCTGAACTTGTGGTAAAAACACCTGGGGGAAATGTTGAGGCAAAAAAATTTTCTAAGAATCTTCCTATCCTTATCTGTGGAAAGAACCTACTTGCAAACCTTATTGTTCTACCTCTAGTAGAGTTTGATGTTATCCTGGGTATGGATTGGCTCTCTATTTACCATGCTAAGATTGACTGTAGAGCTAAAGAAGTTTCTTTTCAGAAATACTTTCAGTTTGTGTACAAGAATGAACCCTTACTGTTGATAACATATCAAGAGGCCAATAAACTTGTAAAATATGGAAATGAATGTTACCTTGCACACATCGTTGAAAATAAAGGAACTGTTCAGATTAATGATGTGCCAGTGGTAAATGAGTATCCTGATGTTTTTCCTGATGAGTTTCCTAGAATAATACCAGATCAGGAAGTTGAGTTTACTGTTGACTTAGTTCCTGATGCTAAGCCAATTTCAAAACCCCCTTATCGAATGGCTCAAATTGAACTTTTAGAGTTGAAGGAGCAATTGCAAGATTTATTAGAGAAAGGTTTCATTCGACCTAGCACATCACCATGGGGTGCTCCTCTTTTATTTGTTAAAAAGAAAGATGGTTTAATGAGACTTTGCGTTGATTATAGATCCTTGAATAACATCACTGTTAAGAACAAATATCCTTTGCCTCATATCGATGATTTGTTTGATCAGCTCTAGGGAGCTAAGTATTTTTCAAAGATTGACCTGAGATCGGGGTACCATCAGCTGAAGGTAAAAGAAGCAGATGTTCCGAAGACCGCGTTCCATACAAGATATGGCCATTATGAATTTGTAGTAATGCCTTTTGGGCTAACCAATGCACCTGCTGTATTCAAGGACTTAATGAATATAATTTTCCATGAGTTTTTGGATAAGTTTGTGGTGGTTTTCATTGATGATATTTTGGGATTTTCTAAAAGTAAAGAAGAGCATGAAAGACATTTAAGGGTTATCTTGCAAACCTTAAAAGAAAAGAAACTGTATGGAAAATTCATCAAGTGTGAGTTTTGGTTGCAACAAATTTCTTTCCTTGGTCATATTGTTTCTAAAGATGGAATAACTGTTGATCCTACAAAAACAAAAGTTGTGGAAGAATGGCCAAGACCCACAAATGTAACCGAGATTCGTAGCTTCCTTGGTTTGTCAGGCTATTACCGAAGGTTTGTTAGAAATTTTTCACGGTTATCTAGTCCAATGACTAAGCTAACTTTTAAGGGTGTTAAGTTTATCTGGACAAAAGAATGTGATGATTTTTTTCAGGAGTTGAAAAGAAGATTGGTGAATGCTCCAGTTTTGGCACTACCTTCCAGGAATGGTGAGTTTGTTATATACAGTGATGCTTCTTTGAAAGGACTTGGTTGTGTCCTAATGCAGAATGATCAGGTAATTGCTTATGATTCACGACAGTTGAAAACTCATGAGGTAAATTACCCTACACATGATTTGTAATTAGCTGTTGTTGTTTTTTCTTTAAAAATTTGGAGGCATCATTTGTATGGAGTAAAGTGTGAAATATATACTGATCACAAAAGTTTAAAGTATATATTCACTCAGAAAGAGTTAAACATGAGACAGAGGAGATGACTGGAATTAATCAAGGATTATGATTATACAATTCATTACCATCCGGGAAAAGCAAATAAAATGGCTGATGCTTTGAGTCGAAAAAGTAATGCTTCATTAGCAATGTTGAATTTGGAACGTGATCCTTTGGTTAAGGATTTGATGAAATTTGGCCTAGAAGTTGTTGGTGCAGGAAGTTCTTCTATTTTATTTCAGGTATCAGTGAAATCTTCTCTATCAGAAAGAATCAAGCAAGCACAGAAGCAAGACAGTGAGTTACAGAAAAGGGTAGAGCTGGTTCAGAAAGGTAAGTTGCATGAATTCAACATTGATAATGACTGTGTTTTGAGATTTGGGAAGAGATTGTGTGTGCCTTGTGATTCACAGTTGAAGAGAGAGTTGTTATGTGAAGCTCATAGTTCTCCATTTTCAGTTCATCCTGGCAGTACTAAGATGTACAGAGATCTGCGGGAGTATTACTAGTGGGATGGAATGAAAAGAGATATTGCTGATTTTACTGTGAAGTGTTTGACTTGTCAACAGGTTAAAGCAGAGCGGCAGTTACCGAAAGGGATGATTCAGCCTCTACCAGTGCCAGAGCGGAAATGGGAGAATATATCCATGGACTTTATTGTGGGATTACCGAAGACATCTCGAGGTAATAATGCTTTCTGGGTTATTGTTGATCGCTTGACTAAATCTGCTCATTTCCTTCCTATTCGAGATACTTTCTCTCTAGATCAACTTTCTCAATTGTACCTTAAAGAGATAGTCAGGTTGCATGGAGTTCCTCTATCCATTGTATCCGATCGTGATCCCAGGTTCACTTCTAACTTTTGGAAAGGCCTTCATAAGTCATTGGGTACTGAATTAAATTTTAGTACAGCTTTTCATCCTCAATCAGATGGGCAGTCAGAACGAACAATTCAGACCTTGGAGGATTTGCTACGATCATGTTTGATGGATTATCAGGGAAGTTGGGACCAACATCTTTCTTTGGTTGAATTTTCATATAATAACAGTTTTCATTCCAGTATACAGATGGCACCATTTCAGGCATTATATGGAAAGCGGTGTCGAACACCAGCTTTCTGGGATGAAGTGGGTGAAAGGAAGTTGAAGGGACCAGAATTGGTAGAAGAGATGGCAAAAAAAGTTCAACTGATTCAGAAGCACATGAGAACAGCTCAGAGTAGGCAGAAGAGTTATGCGGACAACAGGAGGAAGGATCTCTCTTTTGAGGTATGTGATCATGTTTTTCTCAAAGTATCACCTTGGAAAAGTGTGATGCGATTTGGTAAGAAAGGAAAGCTGAGTCCAAGGTTCATTGGACCATATGAAATTCTGGAGAGAGTTAGATCAGTTTCTTACCTAGTGGCTTTACCTCCGATTTTATCTCAGGTACACAATGTTTTTCATGTTTCAATGTTAAGGAAGTACATGCCAGATCCATCTCATGTTTTGAGTCCAGAGGTAGTTCAGATGGAAGAGAACCTATCTTATGAGGAACAACCGGTCCAGATTATTGACCACAGGGAGCAAGTGTTACAGAATAAGGTGATTAATCAGGTAAAGGTTTTTTGAAAAAACCACATGATGGAAGAGGCAACATGGGAATCTGAAAATGCAATGAGGGATAAGTACCCCAAATTATTCAATAAGTAAATAAATTGCAGGGACACAATTTTTTAAAGGGGGAAGGATGTAACATCCCAAGTAATTAATGAATAATAGATATTTTTATCTATGTCTATTAATGAATTAGATAGTGTTTTAGAGGCTTAAAATGAAAATAAATCCAATCTTAAGCATGGAATACACTAATATTTTTAAAAGATTGTTTTACTGCCTTTTGATGGAAAACCATTTTAAATCTATCTTTTGACAATTTTATAATCTATGTTTTTTAAAATAAACTTATTCTTTATGATTGGGACATCAAAATTTACTTTGTGTGAATTTTTGGTATTTTTCTGACAATGTTCATTTTTAATGAATAGTGAAAAATACTGCATTTTACATCAAAACTGCTTTTTAATATAATTTATTTATATGATTAGATTATCTTTTGAATTGGTTTTAAAGTAAAATTAGAATATATTTTTACCATTTAATCCAATAGTGGTCATTGGAATCAATTTCACTTTGAAATTGGACTTAAACTGGTGTCAATCTTTTGATACTTATTGTTTCGTAAAAACATGCTATTTGTCATGACAGCGGGAATTAATTATTAAATTAATTAATGTAAATTATATGATTTGAATTTTTTAAAATAGACATCATTTTTGAAATCATAATATCAAATATAGCTTAGGGTAAATTTTTGGTATCTTTCTGAAAAACTTCAATTTTTGATGAATAGTGAAACCACTAAGTGGTAGTTAAAGAAACTGATTTTTCGTTTAAATGAAATTTTACCACCTCTGTGATTTGATTTTCAAAAATCTGACATACATGGTTTTCATTAAGAAGTAAAATGTGGTTCAATGATATTAAAATAATTTTTTGGTGAATAGTAACTTTTATGTTTTGAATCGCGATTAGTGGTAATTAGTGTAGTTTAAGGTAAAAATAATGTTTTAATAGTATGAGATGAGATTGACACATGTCCTACCCTCATTGGATGTGTCATGGCCGACCAATAAAATCCATGGGTCAACTTGGGGACCCCATGGAGCCACTTTGGTTGAGAAATGACATAAATAACTTTTTATTTAATGAAAAAGTAAAAATGACACAAACATAATATGTTTTACGAAAACAATTTTTAAATGGGGTTATACAAGTCAGATTTTTGACTATAAATATTCATTGGAAATCTAAAAAGATTTCCTACATCATAGTATTTTTTTTATAACTTTAAATAAATTAAATTATTTATGACATCATGAGGATGCAGCGATTACCTCATTAATAAAGGATTTAAATAAAATGAGAAGATAATGTAAAATATATGACCTACACATGTCCAAAACGTATTGGGTGGGTATATTTAGAACCCTTATCACCTTATTCTCAAATTATATCAATGTGGGACCTTTTAAATCCTAAAATCATTTTCAAATAAAGTAATATTTCTTTACTTTCCAAGAGTGCCCCTCCTCTCCTCTTATAAAAGGCCCCCACCTCTACCTCCTTACCCACACTTCCAAAGCCTTTGGATCGGCTAACCCCTGCCCATTTTGTCTCTAAACTTCCCTCTCTTACTCCTTGAAGCCTCACTTTTGGTATAAGTCTTCCCAAGGAAGCCTTTGAGCTCAAACCAAAGGGAGTTACCCGATTTTAAGGTAATGTCTTCACTTGAGTCCTTTTGTTTTATTTTGCTTCTCCAACCCCCTAAACTCTTTTTATTCATTTATTTTGTAACAACTCCAGTATATTAAATATACTAGGATGTTTTTATAATAAGTATTCAAGCTACACTTACACACACCTACATCTAATGGTTAAAGAACAGACTATTTCCGTGGAAGGTGAATTTATGCCTCCCGAAACGATGATTGTTCAACATTATTTTAACACCTTCAAAGGTGGCCATTAAGACGACACTATATTTATATATGATATATAATATGTTTATGTTTTCCTTAAGCTTTTGTATTTTTCATTTTGGGCATACCTTTATGGTTTCCATTATGGGTAAACGCGATATCTTCATTTAAGGAAGTGCGGACTACCGCCCCCTCAAAGTGATTTGATTCATTAAATACCATATGTGGGAAGTATAAAGGATGGAACTATGATATTATATATGATATTATACTGGAATTATAATATACCTTTATATCATTATGATTCCATTCTATAAAATATTAAATATAAATGAAAGTAGCGTTCATGCGTATGTACGGCTTACCGTCTCCATGAACGGTGCATTTCATTTCTTACCTCTAAATGATTATGTAATATTATAAATGCATGAATGTACTGGATATATATGACATATATAATATCTACATCATGAATACCATTCTGGATATAATGGATACATGAACAACTTGTAATTATAAAGGGTTTATTTTTGGCTCAAGTACCAATGACCGTTAAAACGACCGATATTAACTTAAATAATTACATAGTGTTCATGACATGGAAATACGTGATATAAAAGGAATAATGAACTTAAATAAAAGGTTCTTAATAAAGTATAAATTAACTCAAGTTTATTATTCAGGACATTAAAGAACGATCGAGTCAAGTCGGACCTGAGGTATGGGACTTCGTCTCAATCTCCTTTCATTGAGGCATATTTTGTTTTATACTCAACCTTCTTTTATATGGTGTATAAACCCCTTTGACTTTTACATTTATCCAAAAATAATATTTTTTATATGAATCATTTTACTAAATGACAAAAGGGAATGTTTTGTCATACGTATGCGGCGACAACGACTTCTTCGCCGCCGTGACCATTATTTGAGTTTCGGCTTCCTCTATAAGCCATACCTTTTTTTAAAAGAAAAATAAATACCATGTTTTACTTTTCTTTTATTTTGGTATTGAAAATGGTTTTCATAATGTTTTTATTATATCAATGTTTTGTATTGATATCTTGTGATTGAAATGTGGAAATGTTATGTTTCCTTTATGCATGTTTTATGTGATACGATTATGTTATGGTTCTTGGGCATTATTATGAAGACGGGTGGTTCCGTGATAAAATAAGGGCGGGTGAGCTCGATATAGCTCTCCAATGCATTGGGTAACGCGAAGGAGTGAAACGTTAAGGTTTCTCCGAAGTGATTTAGGGAATATACTGTGATGGGTATTCCAAACGTAACCAAGAGGGTTACTCCCTACGTAAGAATGTTATGAATGCCTCAAGTTACCTTTATGTCTTATGATTTCTATGATTTATTCATGATTTTATGAGGTATGTTAAAGTGCTTAGGTTTTATGGGTAAATTATGATTTCATTCTTATGTATATATGTACCCATGTTTCCTTTCCATATTTTTATATCCCTTACTGAGCTTTTTATGCTCATCCCAAGTTTTTTTGAAATGTTTTTCACAGGTCAAGGGAAAGGTACATGATATGATAATAGTGTCAAGGAAGTGTCAAGAAAGAATCCATGTTTTATTTTAAATATGTTTCCATTGATGGGAATGAAGAATACTATATTTATGTAACCACTTTGTTTATATGTGGAATGTAATGCAAGTTTTATGATCTAATTCTCTAAAACTCTAAACCCAAAAAGATCCTCAATGTGTAATCTTGTAATAACTCAAGATTAAGTAAGGTTTAAGGCTCGGGCCTTATAGTTCTGAAGTCTATTAGCAATAATATTTGAGAAAATATTATAAAAAACATTTAAAAGGATAATGATCCTAAAATCAGTAACATATGAAGAACTATTCACTTATAGAATCAAAGTGATTATGGTTTCATTAAAACAATCCAAATCCAGCATTCCCCTCCAAAATTACTTAAGGAGTTTCACCATATCAACTCTAACAACATGCCAAAACTTCTAATTGAAAAGTGCATGAAGACCGTCCGACCCAGGTTACTTAGTTGGATACATTTTCTTGAGAACCTAAAAAACACCATTTTAATGAATATCTTACATTAAATAACTCTTAATATCAGTAATAACAACCAAAAAATATATTTTTAAACCCAGTAAGAGATGGAACAAATATATATTATAAATAACTTTCTAAAGAAACCTGAAATAATATTGTTAACCTTAACCTTATCATCCACCCAATATTTATTGGAATCCTTCAATCTAGGAATAATGTTTTTCCTTTTAGAAATGAATATTTGATGGAAATATGTTGTATTCATATTAACTTCATGAAAATGATTATCCCTAGAATTAATGTTCCAAAAATTCTCTTTACGCACCAAAAACTCATTCATCTCCTCCTATAAACTTTAAATTTTATTCTACTATAGACAAAGAGTCGATCCAAAGCACTTATTCAACTTATACTCAATCTAATTAAGCTTGATGTCAAAATAAAATAAGTTACAATGAATCTATATCTTCAAAATATTTATAGTATTCATAATTATTTCCTTTATACTTGTACATTATTGGAGCCATGCATACCAAACTATGTAAAAACATTGGGGGTCTCTCAACAAAAATGATTAGAACTTAAATCTACTGCCTCCATTCATGCTCTTTGACCAACTATGAAAAGTAGATAAAATCCTAGGGGAGTGGTATAATGTGTTAAAAGGGAGATGAGTGACTCTACAACATAAAAAATAATTTTACCATTCCAAATAACCAAAACAACGATAAAGTTATTCACAAAATTTGATCTTTGTATCTCTCCCCCAGTCCCAAGTGAACTCACATCCTTCAAAACCAATATTTTAACTCTGTATCCCACATAATATCTTAACATGAATCAATCGATGAAACATATCTAGGAGGACCTTATTTATTTTTAAAATTATACATAATTTCATTCATATCACCCCCAGCTAGCAACAGACCCTATAATAGCTCAATAAGACTTTCAAGGAGCTACTGAGTTCACCATTTATTGCCAATATTTAGAAATATATGTAGGTTCCGGGAAGAGTAGAAGCACATTGGTGGGTGTACCCAACTTTAATTTTAGTGTTAACAATGATCAATCTGAGATCCATCACGATAATAAAATGCCGGATCTTTAGAATAGAACGAAGAACGAAAAAGAAAGAGGGGTGTCCTGAAACCATAGATAGGATCATCATATGTTGGTTATAATTAATTTAATTAATTGACAAGAATTACCTTGATGGAATTATCTCTACACTAATATTTTTGGTCATGATTCTATGTGATCTATCATTGCATCATAGAATCCAAGTGTAGGATTCCTCCAGCAGTGATCCACACGTGCTCCACATATTTATGGACATCGCCGAAGGGATCTCTGGGTGCTAGCACCGAAGAGACTTCACTTGCGATGTCTGCCTTCGATCACCTTGATCTGGTGGAGGAGGATCTCTCTCTCGAATCTTGAGAGCGTTCTTAGATTTTCTATGCACAAAACCCCCCCAAAAAATGGTAGGCTAATGAGAATTATATAATTGGTATTTTAATTACATAGAATAATAAAATGAATTAATTACTTAAAAGAATTTATTCATTTCATTTAATTCTTAGTAATACCCCATGTCTAATAATAATAGTTGACCATTATTATAACTTGACATGTGCCCAACCAATTACACCTAATATTATTTAATTAAATAAATAATATTATTTCTCATAAATTACCAGAAAAAAATACACGGCGTGTATATTTAATATACACGACGTGAACATTTATTTTTACATTTTTCTTTATTTCCTCCACCACATTTATTAGACCTTGATTAATGGATATTTATTTCTAAAATAAATATCACTACATTACTCACTAATAAATATGTTATTTCACCCACAATATATTCTCTTGAATTACTAGTGTCGAAATAAATGCGATCAGGAATCCTTAAATAATTATTAAACCACAATCAGGAATAATATTTATTTAACTTGTTAAATTAATATTTAACTGAGATACTTAGACATACTTAGTGTGTGACCCTCTAGGCCTATTTCTCAGTGGCATTAGGTGGAGCCTACCTAAAGTCCAAGGTTAGCATTTAGCAACACTCTAAGGAACCTATAGGGAAAGAAGTTAACACCGAAATGACGTGTCACCTCCTACGAATGCTTACCATGTAATATAATCCCTTTGTCTCGATATATCGAATCAAGTGGGTTGCATGCTAGTGCCATCAACCCATGTGCTCGATTATTCTTTCTTTGAATTTTCGGAGTTGAACTCGCCCATTCCTTACCATGGCCATGGATTTATTTAGGCTATATCAATTCCATAAAAGGGCCTGATATATCTACGTTTTTTATGGAACATAAGGGACAAATCCTTTATCCCATTATCTATTAATGTAGTATCACTTGTGATGCACCCAACATATCCTACCTCACTGCGAACAGTGTAGTTCCGACTACACAACGTGTAATTTTTTTCACCGTCCATTCAAAGTACATGCTTGGGGACATGACTTTTAGATGTACTTCAGAAATTTTTGGAGTGCATGACATGTTTAGTGGGACACATGCCGTGTAGTATCCGCGTTACACGGTTTCCAGCTGGGCAAGGCGTGTACAAAGTACACGGTCCAAACCTAACCTGACGGAACTACACACCTTGTTCCATGGGCCACACGGTGTGTAATCAGGAAACCGTGTGCCACCTGTTTTTGGTCAACACACAGTCTTAAAGACATATATAGGATCCATTTACATGGCCTGATTTGGCGGACCAGTCCAATGCATTGAACCTAGACTACACGACGTGTACTTCCGAATACATGCCGTGTATTCTGGTGTTGTATGAACAAGAATGTTTGGAACCTTCTTATGAGATCCACTATTTTATTTTAATCAAAATTAAAATAAAAATTCGTTTCTGTATGGTGAACGAGAAATGAGAGAGGAGGAATAGATCTCGAGATTCATATTTAAAGAATGATTAACTTGAATTGAAACAAATAAATTATTAAATTCATAAATCACCAATGAAAAACTAAATAATTATAATCAACGATATGAGTCCCTCTGATACCACTTTTAGGTTCTGGGCACAGCAGAAGCACATTGGTGGGTGTACCCAACTTTAATTTTTGCGTTAACAACGATCAATCCGAGATCCGTCACGATAATAAAACGTCGGATCTTCGGAATAGAATGAAGAAAAAAAAGAAAGAGGTGAGTTCCAGAACCATAGATAAGATCATCATATTTTTGTTATAATTAATTTAATTAATTGACAAGAATTACCTTGATGGAATTCTCTCTCCGCTGATGTTTCTAGTCACGATCCGAGGTGATCCGTCATTACGTCGTAGAATCCAAGTGTAGGATTCCTCTTGCGTTGATCCACACATGCTCCACATATCTATAGACATCATCGAAGGGATCTCTGGGTGCTAGCACCAATGAGCCTTTGCTTTCGATGTCCTCCTTCGATCGCCTTGATCCGGTGGAGGAGGATCTCTCTCTCGAAGGTTGAGAGCATTCTTGGATCCGTTGTGCACAACCCCCCCCCCAAATGTCATGGCTAATGAGAATTATATAATTGGGATTTTAATTACATAGAATAATAAAATTAATTAATCACCTAAAAAAATTTATTCATTTCATTTAATTCTTAGTAATACCGCATGTCTAATAATAACAGTTGACCATTATTATAACTTGACATGCAACCAACGAATTACACCTAATATTATTGAATTAAATAAATAATATTATTTTTCATAATTTCCCAGAAAAAATAAATGGTGTGTACTTTTATTTTTCCATTTTTATTTTTTTTCTCCACCACATTTATTAGACCTTAAATAATGGCTATTTATTTCTAAAATAAATATCACTACATTACTCGCTAATAAATATATTATTTCACCCACAATATATTCTCTCGAATAAATAGTGTTGAAGTAAATGCGATTAGAAATTATTAAATAATTATTAAACCACAATCAAGAATAATCTTTATTTAAATTTTTAAATTAATATTTAACTGAGATACTTGGAAACACTTAGCATGTGACCCTCTAGGCCTGTTTCTCAGTGGCATTAGGGGGAGCCTGCCTAAAGTACAAGGTTAGCATCTAGCAAGATGCCAAGGCACCCATAGAGAAAGAAGTTAATGCCTCAGTGACGTGTCACCTCCTATGAACGCTTAATGTGTAATCTAATCCCTTTGTCTCAATATCTCGAATCAAGCGAGTTGCATACTAGATCCATCAAACCATGTGCTCAATTATTTTTTTTGACTTTATGGAATTGAACTTTTCCATTACTTAGCATGGACATAGATATATTTAGGCTATATCAATTCCATCAAAGGTCCTGAGATATCTACTTTTGTTATGGAACAAAAGGGACAAATCCTTTCTCGCATTATCTATTAATGTAGCATCACTTGTGACACACCCAACGTATCCTACCTCACTGCAAATAGTGTTTCATCACAGTTTTTTTAGTACATATAAGTGTGCGAGTTGTAATACCCATTAATAATATTCTTAAAGTCTAAGGACCAATACACATGTCCGTAGATAGGAACATCCAATGACACTATGAAATGTGGATTTCCTACTGACGGGTTTCGTTCTCATAATATCCTCCTGGATATTACTAGGGGAACACACCATGAGAAGGTGCCTCAAAGTTTTATGAGTCCTCACCCCTAATGGCTTGTATTATTTGTGTCCCTCAAATAACATCATCTGGCCATAAAACATATATTCAAGAATAGTGTTATGACACTTATAGGTTCTCATCATAGAAGGGATCCGCTATAACCCTTTAATACAACAACTATCCTTAGAACATTATCACATACATTGTCACGCAGAAGAACAATCAAGATGTGATAAGGTATTTATTAATTAATAAAGTACAAAGTAGTTAGTTCTACGCCACCAACTCCAACAAGCTATACATGCCAATAAAGTTCCAATCCCATGAGAAACTATCATACTCATTGAATATAATATGATTATGAGAATAATGTTGAATTGATACATATAAATTATCTGCTAAAAGAAAACATATTTCTCTCACATGACCCCTTATAAAAATAGAAAAATAATTATTGAAACCAAAATTACATTTAAGGTAGTCAATGTTCTTATAGTCTAATATATTTCCAGACAAAAAAAATCAGGGCTATATTTTATACTTCAATTATAGAGAACATAGACTGTTTAAGGGTTACCAATTCCCTGATAGTTTCATCATAATATTTTCATTGACCTAGAAGAAAGAACCAATCTAGATGAAGATGACATCATCAAGCCAATTAGAGAAAAACCAATCAAAATGAAGACACCCACAAAACTGCATAAGCCAAATAAAAAACAAAAAACTAAAGATAAGGAATAAAATAAAACCAAACCCCTAATGAAGAAAAAAATTCTAAAGGATACTCAATAACCCAATCATATAATAGAACTAGTCCTAGATCCATTGATGAAATTGAAGAGATACAATAGAAATAAGGGCTGATAAAGATGACTAAAAATGGAAGATGATGAAGAAAATGAAATTGATATGATGATAAATATATAAATAGCTGAAAGAATACCGATCCGCTAAGAGGGGGAAAAAAACCAAGAAAATATGGAGAGAAAACCCCCACACTGGGGTGACTCTCTATTTTTTTAAAGGTTGTATTGATTGAGCATGTTTTGTGAGTTTGTTTTTAAAACCCAACCTTATACAGATAACTTGATGCAATGACTCCATTAGTTATTTTATAATTAATAATTACTCATTCATTCCCCTACATGGGTGAAACCTAGTTATTATGTCTCTAAGGGATCTTAGGGAGGTCTCAAGGTTGAGTCTCCCCAAGTATGTTATAATCGTTGGTAGATTTTATTTGTAAATTTTAATTCCCCCATCCTAGACCATTTGTAATTTTTATCTATTCATTATTTTAATATACCTTGTATCTAGTTACATAAGAATATTTTTATTTTAACCCTTTCACAACACCACTATTTTAGATAATACCTTTATCAATGCTAGAAATGACCATCATCAGTGCTAAAAAGATTCTAATTTAGCAAGCATTGATAAAATATACCTTCATCAGTGCTAAAAAAGTGATGATAAAGTGTTCCATTTATCAACAAAATTTTTAGTACTGATAAAGGTATCCATTAATTAACATTTTTTTAGAATCAATGAATATAGATTTTAGCGGTGGTATTTTTAGTTCTGATAGAATATGATTTTATCAGTGTTCGAAATAATGTTGATAAAAGAATAATTGCAGTAGTGTGGTTCTATAATTTGAAAAACACTACAAAAATAATTGGTTTAAACACATTTTAAATAAATTTAAATTACAATACAAAAAAATGTACAATTATTACAAAAATTTCAAACATTGACATGTACAATTACATTGGTACATATACAATTTATTACAGACATCAACAAATTCAAAAACTTTGTTTTATTATCTCCAAAACACCTTTTAGGAACTTGATCATGCTACCAGTTGATGAATAAATTACCCCACTTGAACAAGAGAGTGTAATAGTATAGAAAAACGATTATTATTTTAGTAATATTATAAAGTAATAAATTAAACATAAATATGATGCAATGTATTAATAAAACACCACTTTTAAACTAAACACACACACTTCAAATCATATTAGGGACACCGTATATCCGATTAACCTGTGGTTGATTCATACATATCCCAAATAAATTATGGATAATTTACCTAAATTATCATAACAATATGAGAATATTTTCTCAGTTTTGAGTATGTGATGCGTGTTTTGAACTAAAATATAAAATTTAAGTAAAAACATGCACTTCTAGTTATATCAAGAACATCATGTGTCAAATTGTTGCATGGTTGATTCTTACATGTAATAAATAACTTTTGAATTATCTTACTAAAAGTATAAAGACAATATGAGTGGGATTGGTCAGTTTTCAGTGAGAAACACATGTTTTTGAACTAAAATGTCACTTTTAAACTGAAAACATGCAATTTAAGAAATACAAGGCACACTTTGTGTCATATTGATGTGAGTTTAATTCCTACACATAAAAAATGACTTATGAATTGTTTCCCAAAATTATCAAGATAATGAGAGCATGTTTTCTCATTTTTGAGTATGTGATGCGTGTTTTGAACTAAAATGTGACTTTTAAACTGAAAACATGGACTTAGAGTCATACCCAACACATTGTGAGTCAGAGTGACATTCAAAAAATTACCACATGTCATAAATTATTTATAGATTATTATTTTAAAGTATCAATACAATACAAGTTTATTTTCTTGTTTTTCAATGAGCGACACATGTTTTCAACTAAAATGTCACTTTTAAACTAAAAACACACACATGGAATCATATCGGGCACATTGCCTATCGGTTTGATGTGTGGATGATTTATACATTTCAAATATTACTTATAGATCATTTTAATAAAGTATCAAGATAATTTGAGCATGTTTTCTTAGTTTTGAGTATGTGATGTGTGATGTGAACTAAAATACCAATTTTAAATAAAAACACACTTTAAATCATACCAGACATAATTCATGTCGGACTGAAGTGAGGTTAATTATTAAACATCAAGAATAACTTATGGATAATTTCCCTAAAGTATCAAGACAATCTGAGTGTATTTTTGATTTTTAGTGAGTGGCATGTTTTTGAACAAAAATGTGACTTTTAAACTTAGAACACACACTTTGAGTCATTTTGGTCACATAGCGTTTCAGATTTATGCGTGGTTGATTCCTACCTGTCAAAAATGACTTATGTATTATTTTTATAAGGTATCAGGAAAATTTAAGTGCATTTGATTTATTTTCAGGGAATAAAACACATTTTTGAACTAAAATGTCACTTTTAAACCAAAAGCATACATTTGGAGTTATACAGGGAATACCATGTGTTGTATTGATGTGAAATTGATTCATACACATAAAAAATGAATTATAGATCATTTTATTAAATTATCAAGACAATATAAAGGAATATTATTGGTTTTTAGTATGTAATGTGTGTTTTGAAATAAAATGTGACTTTTAAATTGAAAACCATCACGTAGAGTCATATCGGGAACACTACATGTCAGAGTGATGTAAGGATGACTCTTACATGTCAGAAATGATTTATAGATTACTTTCATAAAGTATCAAGACAATCCATTTGATATTTCTGGGTTTTTAGTGAGTGACACATGTTTTTAACTAAAATGTTACATTAAATTAAATACACACATTTTGAGTCATACCAATCAAAATTCATATCATATTGAGGTAATAATGATTCTTACACATAAAAAATGACTTATGGATCATTATTCTAATGTATCAAAATAGTATGAATTCATTTTCTTGTGTTTGAGTATGCCATGTGACTTTTGAACTAAAATGTCAATTTTAAATAAAGACACACACTTTGAGTCACACCAGACACACCGTGTGTTAGATTAATGTGATATTGATTCATACACATAAAAAATGAATTATGGATTATTTAACTAAAGAATTAAGACAATTATATTGTGTTTTCTTTGTTTTTAGTGAGTGACACATGTTTTTAACTAAATTGTCATTTTTAAATTGAAAATATGCACTTTGAGACAGACCAATCATGTATCAGATTGACATGCAGTTGATTCCCAACCATAAAAAATGATTTATGGTTTTTTTACTAAAATATAAAGATAATACAAGTGTTTTTTTATTAACTTTTAGTGTGTGGAACATTTTTAACTAAATTGTCATTTTAAAATAAAAACACACACTTTGAGTCATATGGGTCACACCACGTATTAAATTGACATGCACCTGATTTATAAACATCATAAATGACTTATTGATAATTTTCTTAATATATAAAAAAATATGAATGTATTTTCTTGGTTTTTAATGATTGATGCATGTTTTTATCTAAAATATCACTTCTAAACTGAAAACACACACTTCAAGTCATATCAGCCACACCGTGTATTAGATTGAGATTCAGAAGATTACTTTATGTGACAAATGAATTATGTATCATTTTCCTAAAGTATAAAAAAAATGAACAGGTTTGGTTTTGAGTATGTCACACATCTTTTGAACTAAAATGTGACTTTTAGACTGAATACATGCACTTTGAGATATACCAACCACACCATGTATTGGATTGAAGTGTTCCTGATTTCTATTTATAAAAAATGACTTATTAATGATTGTATACATTTATAAAGACAATCTAAGTGTGTTTTGTCAGTTTTAAGTACGTGAAGTGTGTTTTGTACTTAAATGTCCAATTTAAATTATAACATGCACTTTTAGTAATACCGACCACAATGTGAGTCAGATTGATGTGTGGATGATTATTGAATATAAAAATTGATTAATGTATCATTTTTATAAATTATCAAGATAATTTGAGTATGTTTTCATGGTTTTAATTTAGTGGCATGAATTTTGAACAAAAACATTACTTTTAAATTAAAAACACATGCTTTGAGTCATACTGGATTCACAGTGCATTGGATTGACATGAAGATGATTCCTATATGTCACAAAATAATTATAGATAATTTTTGTAAAATATAAATATAATCTGAGAATTTTCTCAATTTTGAGTATGTGAAGTGTGTTTTGTACTAAAATTATGATTTTAAATTAAATCACACACTTTCCATCATACCATCCACACGACATGTCAAATTGACGTGAAACTAATTTTTATACATAAAAAATGTCTTATATATAATTTTAATAAATTATCAAGACAATCAAAGTGTGTTTTATTTATTTTTAGTAAGTGATGTGTGTTTTAAACTAAAATGTTACTTTAAACTGAAAATATACACTTTGAGTCATACTGGGCACAATCTATGTCAAATTGATGTGTGATTGATTCATACATGTGAAAAAAGATTTATTTATTTTCCCCAAAGTATTAAGATAATTAGGGTGAGTTTTATTTGTTTTGAGTAAGTGATACATGTTTTGAATTAAAATGTTAATTTTGAAACAAAACATGTAATTTTAGTCATATCGGGAACACAATGTATCTGATTGATGTATGGTTGATTATTAAATATAAAAAATGACTTATGAATCATTTTACTAAATTATACATACAATAATAGCATGTTTTCTCAGTTTTGAGTATATGACTCATGTTTTGAACTAAATGGCCAATTTTAAAATGAAAACATGAACTTTGAGCTGTATGGTTAAACCGTGTATCATATTTTCATGTGGTAAATTTATACATATCCCAAATTACTTGTGTATATTTTCCCTAAAATATCAAGAAAATACTGGCATTTTTTAATTATTTTTAGCGAGTGATTTTTTTAACTAAAATGTCATTTTAAAATTTAAAAATGCACTTTGAGTTATACCAGGAATATAGTGGGTCATATTGACATGATATTGATTCCTACATGTCAAAAATGGTGTATGGATCATTTTTATAGAGTATCAATACTTTACTAGTGTGTTTGATCATTTTTCAGTGAGTTATTCATGTTTTAAACTAAAATGTCACTTTTAAAGTTAAAACATATGCTTCGAGTCATATCGGAAAAACCTTATACTGGATTGACGCATAGTTGATTATTACTTGTCACAAATTATTTTTATATCATTTTCCTAATGTATCAATACAATTTGATCATGTTTTATTGGTTTTCAGTGAGTGACACATGTCTCGAACTAAAATGTCACTTTTAAACTAAAAACACACACTTTTAATCACACTGGACACATCGTGTGTCAGATTGACACATATATGATTTCCACACATTAAAAATGAAATATAGATCTTTTTACTACAACATAAATACAATCTGAGTGTGTTTTCTCATTTCTTAGCGAGTGATGCATGTTTTGAACTAAAATGTCACTTAAATAGAACACAAAATTTCAATCATACTGGTCATATTGTGTGTTAGATTGATCTGTCGACGATTCCTACATGTCATAAATGACTTATAGACCATTTACTTAAAGTATCAAGATAATTTGAGTGTGTTTACTTATTTTTTAGTGAGTGACATGTGTTTTAAACTAAAATGGTACTTTTAAAATTTAATCATGCACTTCGAACCATATCAGGTACATCATGTTCCATATTGATGTATGAATGATTCCTACACATCACCAATGACTTATGGATCATTTTCATAAAGTATAAGATAATATAAATGGGTTTTATCCATTTTTAGTGAGTGAACCATGTTTTTAACTAAAATATAATTTGTATACTAAAAACATGAACATTATTTGTAAATTTAAAACACACACTACTAAACTTAAATAGATCAAATAATGAATAAATATCTCTATGAAGAGAATAAATAGTACATGATCACATTATAATTTTTGAATAATTTTTTTAGAATTCATTTTTCTCCATGAATTTTATACTCCACATAGAGCACAAAATGGTTGAAGGATAATCAATTCTAAATGAATTCACCAATTTATAATCTCTATAAAAATTAACTAAATAATTAATATATAAAAATGATAATAAAATCAACTAAAAAATTAGAAGATAAAATGATGAAAAAATTAACTAAATAGATAGTAATAATTAACCTTTTCATGATGTATGTATACATTTTGAAACCATGTATTTTTTCCTCTCATTTCTAAACAAATCCATTTCCTCTTTTAAATATGTGGACTATCAAAATTTCTAGTAGTACTGGAAAAATAAAAAATAAACAAATTATTGATAAATTTTTAAATGAAATTGTAATTATCATTGGAAATAAATCTTTTAGGATACTAGTTGGTGGATAGAATATGAAATCATTCATAAATTTTCTAACATACTAAATACAATAATTTCCATTACTAAGTTTCTAACATTGTAAAAATATTTAAAAAATAAGTAATTTGTTTTGATATATGTTTTTACAGTTAAATATTATTAAATATACCCTAATACTTATCCAGTTTTAGTATTTTAAAGGCTTATTGTGATTATGGAGCACCCTCATACCATGATTTTGATGATATTTAAACACATCCCTATCATACTTTATTTTCATTAAAACATAATATAAAAAAAATAACTTGAAGTTTATTTGTAAAATATTGAATGTAGTTTATTGAAAAGTAATAAACATTATCATGTATGGTCAATTTGTTGGTAATACATTCATTGGATCCAAAAAAAAATATTTTGATTATTCAAATTGAATACAATAAGCAACCAATGCTCCCTAAAAATAAAAAATGAATAAGTAATAAAATAAATAAAAATATATTTTATATGATTAGATTTTATATTTTTACCCCAATTTCATGTTAATTAAGAAGATTTTTTTATTTATAAGTTTATTTTCAAAAATTGTGGATAGTTGGTCTGCTATTTCATAATATTACTTTTATTCTAATGATCTTTGTTGTGTAGAAGTAATGTGAGGACTAATGATTCCAAATTTTTATTCAAAGTATTTTCCCTTCAAATATTACTAATATATATGAATTAAAAAATATAAATAGTATTTAACCATAATTTCCATAGTAGATCATATATTGGATAAACTAATTATGAAAACACACCTCATGTATACATTTACAATGGATACTCCCAACCATCCATACTTTGGGATTTCATCTACATTCTCGAGACCAATATAGTTTGTAATGGAATATATATAAATTTTTTATTCAAAATCAATTATTAATATATTTCCATCTTTTAATAATGTATCTTCATGGACTTGTAATATCAGTAAATGTATTAGTTGAACTGGCAGGATATAGGTACTATCTGAAGGTATTTTATATATATTGTTTGATCCTTTAAATTATTTTGATTCAACCTCCTATTTCCCCTTCCTTTTACCCGTATATAATAAAATTACCCGGTTCATGCATTTTTTCATTAATTGTAAAGGTCTTGTATAAAAGATAAAATTATAAACTACATATCACATTATCAATGTATATTTTTACAAGACCAAATATAATTGCTATGAAAGTTCCAATAGAAAGTTTGACCGTGTGAACATCCAATTAATTAAAGGGAATAGCTAGCTTATTTCTCGGTTCGTGAGATATGTGAATACGTACTCTAACATGATATTTTGAAATTTATTTATTGTGAAGAATATCTCCTTGGATATTTTATAATGTACCCCTACCAATAAGGTGATGTGTGGGTGATAATAGATATAAATCATAATGAATTTTACCTTGGTATATATTTGTCATAAACCAGGTAGGGTACCTTGGTACCCTGATAACTGATCCAATACCGACATAGACCAAAGGGTGTTCTGATCCCCATGGGTTTGGGACTAGAACCTAGAATCATATAATATGAAAGTGGGAAAAAATTTTCATCAAACATTGTGGAAGAAACAGATACATATCAATATGCGCAAAAAATCCAAAGGGAGATAATAATAGAAAACAAGAAGGTATATCAAAAACGCAAAAAATACATCATCAAAGTACCAAAAAGTATAAATTTATTATCTCAACATCCCAAAGGAAACTTCAATACAAGTCCTAAGGGATCAATATCATCCACCTCCTCCAAGAGGCACCTTCCCTTTACTCTGACCTGAAGAAAGAAAATCCACAAACACCTAAAGGAAAAGGAAGGGTGTGAGCTATAAAGACTAGTTGGGACTCACAAAGTGTTCTATAATAAAATTCTATAAAAATAAACCAAATCATGCTTTCATTTTTTAATCAAAATAGGCATGGTAGTACAACTTCATATTTAATAAAAAACACAATTTTCATTTCAAATTATGAAAAACATTTCAAACATGGATTAAATAAAAACTTTATATAAAATAGTTTATATAAATAATTAGGCATGAGTAAATAAGTTTCACAATAAATGGAATATATAATAAAAATAGTGACAATAAGAAACATGGTCATTTACGTTGAGGTATGATAGTTCCAAGTTATGGGATCCTCACACATCTCATATCAGTGATCATGGAAAGTATGTGTACACATGTTCCTCAAGATCATGCCAAATAGGATCCATCAATATTCCATTGAGGATAAGATATGTCAAACTAGGTTTTTGTTAGAGTTTTAAATCATCAATCCATTGCTTAGGAATTACCATCCTTGTATGTTTGTACCAAATAACCCACTAACTACCTATAATCTCATGTGATCAATCAATCAATATAAAAAGGGAAAATCATTTCATTTCAAAATACTTAACAATTTCCCAATTTTATTTTTCACAATGCCAATTCACGTTAAAAAAACATAGGTTTTTTATCATTTCATGCCTTTTCAATTCAAAACCAATCATATTTTTTTATCAAATCAATTTAATCCATTTTCCAAAATCAATTCTAAAATCAATTTACAAATTCCATAAAATTCAAGTTACAAGCCAAATTTCAATTCCTTTAGAATTGGGGGTTTTCCAAAATATTCCATGCCAGGTAAAGTCTAATTTCCAATTCAAATAAAATTAGTATTTCAAAAATCAATTGAAAGAAATTTCAAACACTATCAATTAAGGTTTAATCAATTAGACAATCTTAAACGGAACCACCTACCTTTCAACCAAAATCAAAACACCCGCAAAGGGACTTGACAAAAGAAAAATAATGTACATAATATCTAGGAAATTAACCTAGAATTGAGATTCAATAAAGATAAATCCATATAAAAATATGCGATGGATTAGAAAAATTATTCCATAGACTTGATACATGGAACACATTATGTATCAATGTCAACCATAGAAGAATTTCTAAATATTATGCCACTTTTCCCACCTTCTTAACAACATAAAAAGGTACCAAAAAATGAGGATAATAATTCCATTACCTCCCAAGATATTGATGAAAAAAATGAGGTGAAACTTTCAGGAACACCAGATCATCAACTAAAAATTCTTATGGTCTACGCCGATGACCAACATAAGATTTATACCAGCTCTGTGCTATCAACAATCTATAAAAAATCAACTGAATATTTTTTGTTGTCTCTCGAACCAAGATCATTCCAACTAGAGAAATTTCAACAATATTTGACCAACACAATGGGGATTTACATGGTTATCCATACAAGGCCTCAAAAGGTACCATTCTAATCACAGAATGGTAACTATTGTTATAAGAAAACTCAACCAGTCCCAAATGGTCATCCCAAGTTCCACGAAAATTGAGGATGTAGGAATGAAGCATATCCTTAAGAATATATATAGCTCTATCTGTCTGGAAATCCATCCATGGATGGTATTCCATACTCAAATAAACCTGAGATCCTAGTGGATTTTAATGGCCTCTCCAAAAGTGAGAAGTAAAGTAGGGATCCCTATCAGAGACTACTGTAGATAGAACTCCATGAAAACATAAAATCTCTCTCACATAGATATTTCTTAGCTCTTAAACTTTGGTTTCATCAATATTGGGTATAAAGTGAGACAATTTGGTCAGTCTATCAATCACATCCCATATTGAATTATTATTTCTCTAGTTACATGAAAAACCAAAAAAAAAGTCCATAGAAACATCATATAACTTATAAGTTGGAAATGGAAGTGGATGAAGAAAAACTAAAGGACTCTGATGCTCAACCTTGACCTGTTTAAATGTAAAATAGTTTGAAAAAAGTCAGCAATATCTTGTCTCATGCCCAGCCACCAAAATCATCACTGTATAACATAGAACATCTTTTTGGTTACTAGGTGCACTACCCATTAGGAATTATGGAAATCACCCATCAAAAATTTCCTTACAGGAACATGTGCAATGTATTAGTTCTGGAAACATAGGATACCCTCTATGGATAACGACCACTCAACAAGGGTCTCCCCACTATAAAGAGAGTTCCTAATGCCACAAAACTCATCATCAAGATACTATTCTTGAAGAACCAACTCAAGAAGAGTGGAGTTCAACTAAACATTGGGGAATATAGCCTCAAAACCTATTTCTCAAACTCCAATATGAAACTAAGAAAAAATAGCCATCAAGTTCCACTCATCTGATGATTCTTTCATGGAATAGGTCATAAGTTTCCTGGTTAAATAATCTATGATAAAATTACCTTTCCTTAGGGTATAAGAAATATCCAAATCAAAATATTTTAAGTATTCCACCCAACTCCTATGGAATATATTCAAATCAATTTGAGATAAGATGTAACTCAATATCCTGTGGTCAAAAAACATGAAAAACCTTTCTACAAATAGGTAATGTTATCTACTCTTAAGTTCATACATCACAACTAAAAGATCAAGGTCATGGGTCAGATAATTATTCTCGTGTGGCCTAAGATGTCAATATACATAGGCAATGACATGATTACCATACATAAGAACACAACCCAAACCTTAACCTGATGCATTAGAGAATACCACATAGCTCTGCCCAGCCTCTGGAAGATTTAGGACTGGCAAAAAATTCAAAATACATTTAAGCTCAACAAAATAACTCTGAAATTTCTGATCCCAAGAAAAATTCACTCCGTCCCAAGTTAGAGTGGTCCTTATAGAATCCAACTTCATGAAATCCTTTATAAACTGGTGATAATATCCAGATAAACCCAATAAGCTCTGAATCTCAATAACATTACATGGTTTCTCCCATGTCATAACAAATTTCACCTTCTCAGGATCAACTAAAATACCATGTTCTGATACACGTGTCCCAAGAAATTCACTTTTTGAATCCATAAATTACATTTTTATATCTTGGAATAAAGTAAGTGACTTCTTAACAATTCCAGAACAACTCTAAAATGATGCACATGATCCTATTTAAACTTAGAGTAAACTGAGATGTCATCCACAAAGACCACTATGAATGTATCAAGATACTAATGGAAAAAACTATTCATAAAATCCATAAATACTACAGGAGAATTTACTAGACCAAATGGAATGACAATATACTCGTAATGGTTATACCTACACCGGAAGGTGGTTTTTTGAATGTTAGATTCTTTTATTCTCAACTGGTGATAACCAGATTGAAGATCAATCTTCGAAAACCACTTGAACCATTTCAACTAGTTAAACATGTCATCAGTATATGGAAACTAATAAATTTTCTTTACCGTGACTCAATTGAGCTTCTAGTAATCAACACAAAGACGAAGTGTTCCATCAACTTTCTTAGTAAAGAGAACAAGAACCACCCAAGGTGACACACTCAGGTGTATAAATCCTTTCTCTAATAGATCATCATACTGAGACTTCAAATATTTCATTTCAGATAGTTATATGTGGTAAAAAGGTTTAGATACTGGTTAAGTACCAAACACTAAATCAATTGAAAACTCTATCTCCACTACTTATGAAAAACTAGAGAAGTCTGAAGGAAAAACATTGGGAAACTTAATGAAAACTGGAGGGAGATCACCACTCAAGGATTTATGATCTAGATAAAATGAAAACACAGTTATTACTTTACAAAACTTTGGATAATAATGCCCGAATATGATAAACCTTGAGTCACATTCTCCTTGAAAGATATGATATAAACCATCAGGCATAGTAAAGGAGACCCATCAAAGATTGAAATAAATTTGGGATTTATTAGAAAATAGATAATCCATCTAAAAAATTAAATTAAGAGGTTTTATGTTGAGAATAAAAAAATACTAGGTAAGCTCGATATATGTTAATGAGAAAAAATAAGAAGGACAATAATGACCCAACTCTCCCTTCACCCCATAGGGTGTAGTGATATCCATACCATAAGAAAAAATACCCATATAAATATTTAGAAGATTCAAAATATGATTTGATATAAATAAGTGATATATACCAATATAAAATAATGAATTCACCAAAGATTAATCTATAGTGATGGTTCCTATCACAGTCACTGGACCCATATCTGATTCCTTTGAAGACTCTTCCACCACATGAAGAAGATTCATTCTAGATGCCTATGGATGGAACCCCTTATATCTTAAAGAATCTTATTTTACTACATTAATTTTTGGTGTTGATGATCCCATTCCACTACATGTATTAGAGAAGATATAACACAATTTATACAAGTAACCCGAACGACCACAAGAACTACAAATCTTGGGTGCCTCAGTGCAAACTTGTTTTGAATTCCCAATATATCTACACCAAAATCAAATCAAAGGGTCTCGACCAGGCACTGAAGGAGGTATAGAAAAAACCTAATATTTAGATACAGCATGAGTCTCATTACACTTTCTATTCCCTTTATGGGAACTAAAAAAACTACCACTAGGGAAAAAAGGAACTCCTGTCAACCCTGAATTACCATCCATATCAAGTTCGACCATCAATTCCCTATCCAACACATCAACATAAGAAGATATATTTATTAAGAAAAAATGAGATTGAATATCTGATAAAATCCCCATATCAAACCTTAAAGTTATCATCTTATCATTAGATACAATATCTTGTGTAAATTACACAAGCTCAACAAATCAGTTTTCATATTCTATTATGGTCCTATCATCCTAATAGAGTTTGAAAAAATCTATAGCCTTAGTCAGAACCATAGAATCTAGATAGAACTAGTTAGTGAAAATAACCTTGAATTCCTTCCACTCTAAAACCTCATGATTCTTCACTGTCACCATTGATTCCCACCATCTCCTTCTAGGTCCCCAAAGCTTAAAGCTATCACATTTACCTTAATAGATTTGATATTTTCCAAGAGGTCAAAGAGAATATTTATATTTTTTAACCAGTCCTCAGCCTCTTGAGGATCATTAGAGCATTGGAAATCAAGTGGTTTATGAACAAGGAAATATTTATTATGATTATGAGAAAAATACCTTTGAGGTTCCATAGGTGGAGCCTAAATGGGCACAAGTGTAGGTGATTTTCCTAGAGCTTGGAAAATAAACACAACAACATCACCTAGATTCTAGTACACAAGATGATTTTCTAACTGTGGTTCATTAACAGCTTCCTCCTAGATCCTACTCACACATATTCTTAGAGGAATGATCATACAAAACATCTAAAAACAACATTTAAGACATCATAAGATTACTTAGATCAACAACCAGACAAGGGAAACAAGGGAAATTAATCCCATAATATAGATAAACCAGATTTTAATTTCAATATATCCAAATCAAAAGTATGTAAAAGACTATAAATAATCCTCATGAAATCTTTCACAAACCACCCCTAGTTACTTAAGGTTCATTAGGATTATATATTTCTAGTAAATAACTCAAAAATACCTCATAAGTCCCAAAAATATTTCTCAACTACATACTGACAAAAGTCAAGATGCTTAACCTATACCTCTAGTACCACTTTTTCACAAACTAGCCTGGGTACCCTGGTACCCTGATAACCAAGATGATAATAACATAGAAAAAAGGTAATTCTTAACCCCCAGAAGTTGGTGACTAGAACCTGGAATCATATAATATAAAAGTGAGAATGATTTTTCCTCAAACATAGCAGAAGAAATAGATACATATAAGTAAGATCAAAAAAATAAAAAGGGATATAGTACTAAAAACCAAATATTTATATAAAAAACCCAAATAGTACATCATAAAAGTACCATAAATTATAATAAGGAAAAATTCACATCTCAAAGGATACATCACTCCAAGCCCCAAGTGATCAAGAGAATCCACCTCCTCCAAGAGGCACCTTCCCTTTACTCAGACTTGGAAGGAGAAAATAAAAAAACTCCTAAAGGAAAAGGTAGTGTGTAAGATATAAAGCTCAGTAGGGTCTTACCAAGTGTTTCAAAATAATATTTTATAATAATAAACAAAATAATTATTTAATTTTTTAATAAAAAAAGGAATGGTAGTACAATTTCATATTTAAGACAAAACATGATTTTCATTTAAAATGATGGAAAAAATTTAAAACATGGATTAAATAAAAACTTTATATAAAATGGTTTAAATAAATAATTATTCATGTGTAAACTAGTTTGAAAATCAATGGAATATATAATAAAAATAGTTATAATAAGAAACATGGTCATCTTCCATGAGTTATGATAGTTCCAAGTTATTGGATCCTCACACATCTCATATCAATGTTCAAGAAATGTATTTGTACACAAGTCCCTTAGGATCATGCTGAATTAGACCCAACAATATCCCATCAAGGATAAGATATTCCAAACTAGGTTTTTTATAGTTTTAAATTGTCAATCCATTACTATGGAATTACCATCCTAGTGTGTTTTTCCCAAATAACCCACTAACTGCCAAGGGTCTCATGTGCTCAATAAATCAATAGAAAAAGGGAAAATAATTTCATTTCAAAACAATTCAAAATTTCACACTTTTCCTTTTTACAATGCCAATTGACATTAAAAACAAAAACATGGGGTTTTTGTCATTTTATTCCTTTTAAATTAAAAACTATTAATATGTTTTTATGAAATCAATTTAATCCATTTTATAAAATCAATTCTCAAATAAATTTACAAATTCCATCAATTTCAAATTACACCTTGAATTCAAATTCCATTGGAATTGGGGGGTTTTCCCCAAAATTCCTTTCTATTTCAAATCCAATTTCCAATTTTTATGAATTTTTTTTCATAAATATATTGAAAGAAAGTTAAAACATAAGAAATTAATATTTATTCAATTGTCAAATCTTAAATTAAACCACCCACTTTTCACACAGAATCACAATGCCCGCAACATGACTCACTAATGGAAAAAGAAGGTGTATAAGATCTAGAAACTCAACCTAGAATCACGATTCAACAACACAAATTTTAGATGAATCAATCCTATGATAACCTATCAAACTTTAAGAAGAAAATAGAGATATATAGAAGACACAATAAGAATTCTTACTCAAAGAGATGCATCACAACCAAAACAATGATCAATAACCAATTTAAATGATCTAGAAGGGTTAGAGGGATCCAAAATCACCTAGAGAGAGACTTTAGGTTAACTTGAAGGAGGGAAATAAGAATTTCAGTTGAGCCTCCTTCTTAAAACCAACACTTTTGATTTTACATGGCGTGAAACACAATTATATGTTCTACAATTGTCGAGTCCCATATATGATAAAAAACCCATCAACTTTTATCAAAAATCATATTTTTAATATTTACATGGAATGTAAACTATATATGGTATATAACCTTTCATGTTGTGTACCCATTTCATAAAATTTTCTAGGGGATGATTACACATCGTGTAACATCATTACATGGAATGTAAATCCCTAATAGAATGCAAAAAATATAAGTTTTATGCTAAAAATTTCAATAAATCCTTGACTTCACCATTATAGGTATCCTTTAAATTCCTTTTTGGCATTACTCAACTAATGAAAAAGGAAAACTAAATCAAGGGTCAAAACTTACCAGATAGAAAGGTAACGGGGTGTTACAATATCAGTATAGGAAATGCATCAACATCTTCATGATTCAAATTTCATAGAAACATTTATGAAAAAATAAAATACCTCTGGTGATGAATACCTCTGAGGGTAATGACTGACATTAAATCTAGGGGGGTTGGATCATCTTGTAGTAGTAGTAGTTGTGTGGTTTATTCTCTCTGATTATTTCCCATAACATTATCTAACAATTCAAACTATAAATTAATTTTTTCTTATAAAATATTTATATAATCCTACATCTCATCAATTTACTCATATTTATTCTATTGGGTATTCCTTTTCTCAAAATATGTTTGAGGAAACACCCCAAAACCTAAACCTATGGAATGTCCATATTTTTCTATCCACTTCAAGGCCACTGAAAGTAGTCATTCATCGGGTACAATTTATGAAGATTCTTACATCTAAACCAGATGAAAAATATCGAAAAATAATTACTCATTATTACATAATAACCATTTAAGATAGAATAAATTTTTATTATGTCATACTTATACATGATTCTCATACTTTTTGTGTGTTTTAATTTTCTAGTATTCTGTATTTATTTTCACGAGCCTCATTCCATAACACATGACCTGAGATTGAAGTGGCTTTGGATTTTGATTTTTCAATCAACATATATACAAAGGAACATAATTATATTGTTATTATATTACACATAAAAGTATTACTATAGATTTAAAATACATACAATTTTTTTCAAGTGATGTGTACCCTATCCTTTCTTTATAATAGGGGTGTATTGTTTTTTATGCGAGATTCTTATTTTCAGGAATCAATTGTTGTTTCACAAATTAACAATTCTTCATTAAAGTTATTAATACATGTATTTACAATTAAATTATAACCTATCACAATGTACCTGAGATGATTCCTCCTCACAATGGTAAATAAACACATTCCATATTTTTTGTTTTATCACGTGTGAATATATCTATGGTGGGTGTGAGTTTACTTTCCCTTTATTATCCCTAAGATGATACTATGTAGGAATTTTCTCAAAGGATCTACATGCCTTTCCAGTGGAAATTAATAAAAATTTCATTTGATAGTAATTTAGAATAAATACACTCTTTAATGGATAATGAAGAGTAAATCAACATTTCACTATTTTATTTTTTAGTAAAATAGAGAAATTATATCATAATGTAATGATAATCTCTTCCCAAATTAGTACCTTTAACACTGCGCCAGCCACTTCGGTGGTGGTGCGGTGGTGAAGGTGAGTTTCCAAACATGGTCGTTATTTGGGAGGTGAAGGGTTCGAAACTTGGGAAGTCTGCTTTCGGGGGCCATGCCTCTCCCTCAATATCCACCCACCTTGCCGGGTCATCCGGATTCTTCTGGGCGGGAAAAATGAGGCGCGGCCCAATTGCTGACGGATTGTTGTGCCGGTCCATCACTTCCGGGTTGTTACCCTCGAGATGATCTTCCATCTCGACTGGTAATGGCTCCTTCCTCGGCTGGGGAGCTACCTACGGGTACTAACTCTTCGTGGGGGAGGGGGGTTCCTCTGTGTGTAGGGTTCTAAAAGGCCACACTAGGGAATTCCCTGTTTCAATAAATAACTCTGTGCCACATATCTACATCAACCAACACATGCAATTGATTGGAAGCCCCAATATAACAAATAAAAATAGTTTTTGGGGGTTAATAATACGTCCATGTTCATTACATCCAACCATAAAATTTATGCATTTGCTTCTCACCTTAAGAATTTTTGTTAAAATGGTCGTGCTATAATGCTTCTGTTTTTTCTCAGACATCGATTGTTCACATTTTACTATTTACTCCATTTCAAAATTTTCAATATATTGTTCCTTATTATTGGTTGCATCAACATATGGAGAAACTTATTATTCCTTTGTATTGGGAGCATCGACATGTTGATAAACTTTTTATTCCTCAGGATTGAGAGCATCAATGTGTGAAGAATACATTATCTGCAGAAGTGGGTGAACATTTAATTTACATTAAATAAATATAGTAGTGAACACATAATACTATGAGGTAACACAATGTGTATTAAAAATAACTTTAACTTGGTTATTGAACATTATTTTATTTATTTAAAGGTTGAAGGTATTTTAACCCTCTATTGAGTATCTAAATTACCTCATTGTGGTTGCTTCTAAAATACAATAACCCAACTATATTGGGAAATTTAATGAAATGATTGTGATTTCCCAATGAAAGGGCCATCCTCAGTTGAATTGATATATTACCCTACAATGGTTTTCAACAATAATAGAATAATTGACCATTTTATATTTGTAGGATTCAGGACAAAAAATACTTGTACTTCCTTTGATTCCGTCATGAATGGTTTATCCTTTTATAGTTCCTTACTAAAATAAAATTTCATAAATATCAATTCATCTATTTTATCTACACACCTATTATCAACCCACTTTAATTGAAAAATAGGCACTTTGAATATTGTATAATCTAACTCCCATATTCTTTTTGATAATGCTAAAGTATGAAATATTCACATAAATTGGATTTATGTACTTGGTACTAAATACATGCATCACTTCTACCATAAAAGTAAATCCACTATTTTTCATGGTACTATATTCATCATGTTATTTTTTATAAAATGTGTACCCATTAATTACATAACCACTCAAAAATAACTTTTTATTTCAGATAATAGAAAATAGAAAATAGAAACCACCCAGAGAAGTTAGGGAGGTCTAAAATGATGAAGACCCAAGGCATCACTGCTGATAAAAAGATTAAAATCATGAGGTAAGTCCCCAAATATATAATATATAACCATGCTATCATTCAAGTTTACTTTTCTAGAGAGACTATCCGTAGCAAATGTCCCCTCCCGCCAAGTGTGAGAGACCTCAATTCCATTCCCGATGAGAAGTTTTCACCTTCTGATTGAATATACCAAATTCCATGTGATATTAATATTATATTAAATGAATATTAACAGGAGTTTTGAGTATAATTACAACTACCCAATGTTGATATTATGGAGTATACACAATAAGAGTCCGGTGAGAAGATCTTTAGACTCTGCCTGAATGGGGTTTCCTGGACCAAATAAGCACTAAAGCTAATCAGAACTGATCCTATGGTGTCTCTTACCAGGCCTCCTTCACACATTATCCCCTCCTTGCAGGAACCATCAACATTTATTTTTCCCCAACTTAGTCAGTTGCTACTTTATACATCTTCCTTGAGAAGTTTTGCTGCCAGAACTGGGGCCTCGAGGAATGATGCCTCTGATTGAAACTAGCCTCTCCCCTTCATGAACCAAATTACTAAGCCCAACAACCAGTAACACGACCCTAATCTTCATAACGATATAAGAAGTGATGATACCTTCATGAAATTTATTTATCATTTCCCATATCACCCAATTAATTACATAATCGTTATAAGAAAATACATACACACTTGGTCCTATGGGTATCCATCAAAGTTGTTCTAAAATTGAATTCAGATTTGAAATTTACTCCTTAAAAATATGGTCTTGAAACCATTATATAAACTATCGGTTATGTGTATTTGATATCCATATTTTATCCTTTGATGGATTCAAATGCATAATAATTTCTTTATGAGTTTAAAAATATGGCACAACCTCTAAACTATTATTTAAAAAGTAAAGGTGAGATTTATCCCACTCTATAATGGAAATTACAACATCTATTATAGAAATTATTTCACCCATAAATTTTCTACTATAATGAGATTTTGATAAGAAAATTCTATCCACATCAGATAGGTATTCATTACAGAATTCAAGGAATTCCTCAATTATATATCTCCACACAATACAACATTTTAGAAAACTTTTATTTTTGACATACACATTCAAAATGTTCATATATAATTTAATGGGATACATCCATCTATAATGTACAAGACTACATAGCCAGATATCTCTAACCAACTGAGCTATCAAGTGAACCATCATATAAAATAATGATCTTGGGAATAATATCTTCAATTCACATAATATGATAGGAATTTCGTTTTCCATAGTTGGAAATTTCATTGGATCTATAACTTTACTAATTATATATTTTAAAAAGATACAAATCTTGATTAATACATGATATAATTTTTTAGTAAAAATGAAATGTAAATATATAGGCATTAAATAATCATAAAAACATGAAAATTATGTGATTTTAGGCCCTTTAACTTTAAATTAGTCATCGACATGATATTCTTGATATTTGATGAATACCCCTATGAAACCTTTATATTATATTATATTTGGTGCTTGGGGGTGAAATTACATTCAAACACACACACACACACACACACACCAGACACACACACATGTTGGAAAGGAAGTCCATAAAACCCCTAAGGGGAAAACCCACCCATAAATCCTTATTTATTGAGTACATAGATCATAGGCATAGTGGGAATAAAGCCCAATACATATCCTAAAGACTGGTGCAACAACATGCCTGCATCATCTACTTATGTCACCTCCTTCCTGCATCATACCTGCGTCACTGCCAGTATAGCGACTGTCAGTTTTCATACATTAACATTACATTAGTTTTTTATAATACTTAATACATTACACAAACCAATTCCCAAAGACCGTATTATCCTAGTTACATTGGAAACATTTAAATATAAACACTGGTACATAAGTGAGATACATTATCTCCCTCTAGGTTCTTCATGACTAGAAGCCTTCTTAGACACATCATACTCAATAAATATATTCATAACCTAGGGAAGGAAACATAAAAATGGGTGAGCTCAGATGGTTAGTAAAGGTAAAAAATAGAGATATATAATCATAAACATGATCATAAGGGTATGATAATGTGACTATAACATTAAAAGATCATACCCTTCATACCAAAGATCATAAAAATAAATCATGAAATAAATATTAGAAGTTCATAAGACATAAATCATAATGGAATCAAAAGCATGAGCCATGAAATCATAACATATGAATAATACATGGAATTGTGGCATACACATAAACATGTAATATCATTCCCTACAAGTCAATAAGCATTACTAGAACTTATTAGTGCACTTCATGGGGACTATACCTACTCGACAGAACACACCACTATCCCCAGTCACATTACTTTCCTTATAAGGGATCAGGTTTACCCATATTCCCATAGTGTATTGGGTTTTCCCAACTTCCCATAACGGTTCAGGTTTTTCCATATTCCCATAGTGGATCGATTTTCCTCATATTCCACTATAGATCAAGCCTATTGAATTTAATCCCATCATTATCTCATGAGATATAAATATTTACCCAATGCATTGGAGGGATATATAGGTTCCACCCATCCTATAATGAAATCATACACACGTGTGATACAATATCACAAAAAATCATATCATAACCCATGAAATGAAATGGGTATCATAAAAATGTAATCATATCATAACCCATGAAAAAAGAGACAGGTTTAATAATCATTTCATCAAAAGAATAACCCATTAAAAGGAGTGGATTTCATAGACATATAACCTATGAAGAAAAAACATGTTTCATAAACATAAAACCCATGAATAAGAAATGAATTTCATAAACATGTAACCCGTGAAAGAGAAAAAGGTTTCATAAACACCGTTACATTAAAAAATAAACCATTTAGAGAAATAATATGAATTCAAACTTTGGATCATATCCCATAAAGGCATGGGTAACACCAATGGATGTCATCTTAGATGGAAAATAATTTTGAAATATATTTTAAAGAAATTTCCTGAGGAAAATATCATTTCTTCTTTGAAAAAATATTTTTAAAACATAAATTTTTTTGAAAACCATTTTATTTTAAAATAATCTTAAAAAATTATAAATAAATATTGAATACATTTTGAAAACTGTGTCTTTGAAAACACTTTGAAAACTTATAAAGAAAACTTGAAAACATTTGGAAAATCATTTCTTTGAAAACACTTTAAAAACTTATAAAGGATTATTTAAAAACCATAAAAAACTTTAAAAATTATTTTTCCTTGAAAATGTGTTTGAAAAATCATATTTAAAAAAAAAATTGAAAACATTTTTTAAAACATGTTTTTTTTAAAATTTATGGCATGTGTCTCATAGAAGGCAAATTGAAACAAAATTAATTTACCAATTTGGTAAATTTTGAAACATAAACCCCATTAAAGAGAGATCATAAAATGGATATGTAAATAAAAATTTATTTAAGTATAATAATCATGGAATATATTCATGGTTAGTATATACACCACACAAAATAAATAAGTGGTGAATAAGGTATAAATCTCATATAAATAAAAGTGAGGCTAGAAATCCCTTTACCTTATGTATTGACTCTAATCGTACTCATACAAAACTCATGTATAATAAATATAAGTTTATTATACATTTATTATAGAAAAATATTCTTATATATAATACCCTATATGCCTTTATATCACCCACTTGTTAACACTTCCATGTTAAGGTTACATTTTGGGTAATATTCGCATTGTTCTTCGTATGTGTTTTAATTTGTTATATTTTTGGTTTTCATACTTATATCATGATTTAAAGAATGTAAAACATGATATAAATATTATTAATATTTATTATATATATATTTATAATAATCTATGAAAGATAAAAATATGAAATTGAATACACTGTTCATAGAGACGGTAGGACGTATGTACGTATTAACACTATTTCTGTTTAATTATTACATTGAAAGAAATAAAGTAAATGAAATATATGTATATATGTATATATACTAATTCCTATAGAATTATTATGTCATATATATGATATATTTTTACTTAACCCATCCTTAATACATTTCATGTAGAGTGTGAATGAATCGCATTGCTTTGAGGAGGCAGTAGCCCACACTTCCACAAACGAAATTATCGTTTTTACACAAAATGGAAAGAATGAAGGTATGTGTTATATAATTATTATAGAAGAATAAATAAATCCTAAATATCATATATATATATATATAAAATATTTTCCATTATAATTCCCAACCATGAGAGGTGGTAAAGGATAACTGAACAACATCATTTCGTGTGGTGATAGTTCACCTTATAAAGGAACAGTAAGTTCATCACCTATTAGATGGAAGTGTGTGTAAGTATAAGTAGGAAAATTAGAATAAAAAAAATATCAGTATATTGAGGATACTAATTTTATTATATAATAATTAAATAAGAATATTTTATGGGGTGGAGAGTGAAAATAATACAAAAGAGCTTGAGGACGAATGTTACCTCTTATTTGGGTAACTCCTTTTGGTTTGCACCAAAGGGATTCCTTGGATGGATTTATGCACAAAGGTAGGTTTATAGGATAAAGGTAGAGATTTTGGAAAGATACTTAGGAATATTTTTTCTGATCCAAATTTCTTGAGAGGTGTTAATAAGTAGGAGGGTGAGTTTCTTTTTATAGTAGATGAGGAGTGACATTTTTATAATTTTTTGAAAAGGGAATTCCATCCACATTTTTCCTATGAAAAGTGGCACCAATAATATTCCAAATCCGAGAAAAGGGAGTTTAGGGTAGAAATATGGAGATCTAATGGATTTTGGAAAATTTTCCAGGTCATTTTTTGCCTTAAGTTTAAGGTTTAGTGCTTTGTTAAGCTATTTTTTCTCTTAATCACTGTAATTAATTTTAATCAATTTCATTAATATTTTTAGTCAAAAACTAAGCTGAACTTATTTGACATTATAAATTTTTTTAATTCCAAATATTTAATACATTTTTTAAAATTCCAATAATATAAGTGGAAAAAATTAATTTAAAATTAATCTCGTAGACGTGTCGTGACAATGAGTTTTTTAGAATTTTTTTAAAAGTTTGGAATGTTTTGATATCCAATTTCAATGTGAAATTTGATTTAATAACCTAAATTGGATTAATTTATTTAAAATTAATCTTATTATACTTTAAAAATAAATTAAAATATAATTTAACTATATAAATAAATTAGATAAAAAAGTAGTTTTGAATTAAAATTTTGCATTTTTCACTATTCATCCAAAAATGAAGTTTTTTCATAAAAATCCATAAAATTCACCCGAAGATAATTTTGAAATTATGAATTAATTTTTTTTTATTTTTTCAAATTAAATTTCAAAAATTTTCCAAAATTAATTTATTATTGTTCACCTAAGGACATAAAAAGCTGTTCATTTGAGAAAATAGTATTTTCAAACATATAAAGACTTTAACAATATTACATGTTTTATTATCAATATATTTTATTTATATAAAACCATTATAAATAATATTTTAAAATTATTTATTACTATTTGTATTACTAAGTTTAACGACTAGGTTATAAATACCTCATTAAAAAATTATAATAATAAAATGATGCTTCATTGAAACTCAATGTAGTATGTAGCGCTATCTTATCTTGGTGTAGCATATAATAGAATTTTGAATTATTATAGAATTCAATGAACAAAATCAAAGTAAATTAATTTATTTTAATAAAAAGGTTCACAAAACACTTAGGGTGTTACATTCTACTTCCCTTAAAATAAATTTCTCCTTTGAAATTCATTATTATGATACAAAAAAATGAGGATATTTATACCTCATCGTATCATCAAGTTCCCACATAGCTTCCTATAATTGGTGATTTCTCTATAAAATATCGATGAGTTGAGTGGTATTGTTTCATAGAACTTTATATGTATGATATATAATTTCAACTAGTTTTTCCTCATAAGAAAGATCCTGCTCCATAGGTATGACCTTTGATTTTAGCACATGTGAAGGGTTAGGTATGTACTTCCTCATAAGTGATACATGAAACATATCATGGACTTGAGATAGATTTGGAGGAAGTTACAAGCAATAGGATCCCATTATTATATGATCAATAACCTCAATGGGACTGGTATACCTAGGGTTTAGTTTACCTTTATTACCGAACCTTATAACCTTCTTCCAGGGAGAGATTCATAGAAACACTTTCTCACCAACTTAAAATTCTAGATCACACTAACAGTTATCAGTATAAATTTTCTATCGACTTTGTGCTACGTTGATATGCTTCTAAATGGTTCTAACCTTCTCTGCCATTTATTTAGCTATCTCATGTACCAATATCTTTGTTTCCATAACTTCATCTCAGCACATCGGAACTCTACATTTCTTATGAAAGAGTGCTTCATAAAGAGCCATATGAATGCTTGAGTGAAAGTTATTATTGTAAGAAAAATTAATAAGAGGAAGGTGTTGATCCCAACCTAATTTGAAATCCAATGAATAATATATCAACATATCCTTTAGGTTTTGAATTGTTTTTTTATATTGAAAATCTATATGAGGATGATAACCAGTTCTGAAACTCAATTCTATATCAAGTTATTACTAAATACTTTCATAAATTTGAGGTAAACCTTGGATCCGGATTAGATACAATAGAATGTGGTACTTCATGAAACCTTACCACTTTCTTAATGTATATCCTGGAAAGATGATCTAGATATAATTATTCTTTGATGGTGATGAAGTGTGATAATTTAGTAAGGAGATTGACTACCACCCATATAACATTAAAGCCTTAATAGGTTTTGGGGTGTCCAATGAAAAAATCCATAGTTATGTTCTCCCATTTTCATTTTGGTATGGTTATTGGATGCAACATACCCTTAGAATTTTGTCTTTCAACCTTAACTTTCTAGCATACCAAGAATTGAGATACAAAATCAGAAATGTCCCTCTTTAAATCAACCCACCAGAAGTATTCTTTCAAGACTCTATACATTTTTGTACTTCTAGGATGAATAGAGAATCAATGACTATGAGCTTCCTATAACAGATCCTTCTTCAAATATGGTACGGATGGAACACATACACGGTTCCTATACCTTATCATTCCATCCTGATCAAGGTTAAACTCTTAAACATATCTAACCTTCTTTTTCAGGTCTATAACTTACTTATGTGCCTCTTTGTTCTTTATTTATATATAGGGATGTACATTAAATTGAGAAAGATAATATTTTCACCTTCCTTCAAGATTTATAGATCTATCCACTAGAAATCCATAAATATTTGGTCTTTTAAGATCATAATCATGGATATGCTAGCATGTTCCTTTTGAATCAAAGCATCAACCACCTTGTTTGATTTCCCAGGGTGGTAATGTATTGAGAAATCATAATCCTTTATCAGCTCTAACCATATTCTATGGAACATGTTCAACTCCTTCTATGTGAATATATATTTTTTACTTTTATGATCAGTATATATATCACACCTTTCTCTATAAAGATAATGTCTCCATATCTTTAATGCAAAAACTACCATTGCTAACTCTAAATAATGAGTTGGGTAATTTTGATCATGAATCTTCAACTGTCATGATACATAGACTATAACCATGTTATTATGCACATGAAATCATCCCAATCCATTTCTAGATGCATCACTATAGATTACAAACCCTTATCCACTATATATTAATGTAAGTACAAGTGTGATGACTATCTTCAGTTCCTTGAAATTTCCATCACATTAATCTTTCCAAAGGAACTTGGAACCCTTTCGAGTTAACTTGGTTAGTGTATTAGATAGTAATGAGATTTTTTCCACAAAATGTTGATAATATCTAGCTAAACCAAGAAAACTATGGATCTTAGTCAGTATGATTGGTCTAGGAAAACATAAAATAGCCTCATTCTTTGATAGATTTACTACTATAACATCCTTGAGATTATGTGACCCAAAAATAAATCCTTTTTCAACCAAAATTCACACTTTTTAATTTTTTCATACATATTATCCTTCCTTAGGATCTTTAGTACAATTAAAAAGTGTTCTCCATTATCTTCCTTATCATTTGAAAAGATAATAATATCGTATATAAATAATACCACAAACCGATCAAGGTAATCTCTAAATACCCTATTCATCAAATCCATGAAGATAGTAGGAGAATTAGTAAGACTTAACGAAATCACTATATATTCATAGTGTTCATACCTTATATGAAATTATGTATTCGGTATATCCTCCTTATTGACCCTCAATTGATGATATCCAGAATGAAGGTCAATCTTGGAAAAGTATTGATCTCTATGGGGTTAATCAAACAAGTCATCAATATAAAGAATATGATACTTGTTCTTGACTGAGATCTTGTTCAACTCTCAATAATCAATGTAGATTCGTATTGATACATATTTATTTTTCAAAAATAGGATGGGTTCACCCCAAGGTGATGCACTTGGATGAATTAATCCCTTATTAAGGTTTTCTTGGAGTTTCTTATTCAATTCCTATAACTCAATTAGGTCCATTCTATAGGGAGTCTTTGAAATTGGTGTGGAACTAGGTATGATTTCTATCAAGAACTCAAATTCATGTTTTTGTGTAAGGATAGGAAAATCTTCTGGAAACACACCCAAAAATTCTGAAATAATAGGCATATAATAAATGTCAAGTTTCTATCCGACCATTTGAGACAAACATGTCTTCTGAATGGGAATTAAGACCCATACATTGGATGTAATCTCTATAAGAAGTTCATACTTATCATCACATTAACACATGAACATAGGTTGGTTTGAAATATCAAAAGTAACTTATTATCCTTGAAAATTGATCTGGGATTTATGAAGATAAATCTAATCCATGCCTAAGATGACATCAAATTGAACCAGGGGATGAATGAAAAGATTTGCAGGAAGTACATTCCCAAAAATGTCAACTAGAGAGGAATTATAAACTTGAGATGCAATCATCATACCAGTAGGGATTTGTACTAATAATTCCACATCTAATCATTTGGGTGGAATCTTAATACCCTTATAAATTTATTTAGATATGAAAGATTGGTTAGATCTAGAATGAAATAAGACATTAGCAGTTATAGAGTGGATAGTAAGTGTACCTTTCACCACATAATCATCATACCCCTCATTAGAAATAGTGATCTCGTGAGATTTCCCATTGTCCCTTGGTTTAATAAGTTGCTGAAAATGATCATCATAACCAACCCTTGGATTTGGGCACTTGTTATCATAATGCTCATCCTCCTTACACTTGAAGCACTGAAGTGTGGGAGGTGGATTCTGTGTATATTTTTCTCTATTTGCATCATTGTCTGACTTCTTCCCATTATTGTGGAAATCAATTACCCTATGGACTTACCTTATGCACTTAAAAAACTTATTAGACCCCATAATACAATTCAATCAATGCTTCTTTTAATGCATAGAGCATAAAGAAAGGCTCATATTCTTCTCTCAATGGTTTTTAGACTTTCCTTTGAACCCCATCTTTCTTTTCTTATTAAAACCATGAGATTGATATGTAACTCCAACCTCTATTTCAACTTTGGTTTCACAACTCACAATATCTTCATAGCTACTAAATTCTCTTATTACTGATTCCCTCATAAGACTTGGATTTAATCCAATGAATAACCAATCAAATTTACTTTTGGGTTGGATGATAATTCCAGAATCATACATCACAAGTCTTGTGAAACTAACCTCATAGGTACCAAAAAATTCATTATCCTTTTGATTCAACTCAAGGAACTCATTTTCCATATTCATAAGAAGAACATGAGGAAATTAATTATTAAATAATATGTTCTTGAACTGTTCCCAATACATGGATTCAATTTCATATTTCTTCCTTGTATTCTTGATTAGAGTCCACCACTAGTCTGCTTCACTTTCTTATCGATAAATAGCAAGAGTGAATTTCCCATGTTATGAACACTGGAGAAGGAAGAATATCTTTTTAGTGGTACTGATCTAGTGTTCAGGAATAAGTGGATCAGAAGACCTATTGAAAGAAGGTGTACATTGCCTCATGAAGGACTCAACAGAATGTTGTTCCCACCTTTGTTCATTTGGAAGCTCAGAATGATTTGTAGCTTAAGAAAGTTGGGTGAGCATAGAAATAATATTTTTCATTCCAAATCCCATAGCATTTAGATGCTCAAGAGGGGAATCTTTGCATTTTCCATTGCAATCACCATTAACATGGTTCCTTTAGGTTCTATCCATTGACTAAAACCAAAACATAGCGTAAGAAATAGTTGTCATAGTGAGGAAACACATAATCATGAAAAAAAATTACATAATTTCTAAATTATAAAACCTTCATTAATATATGAAACCATAGGTTTATCCTAGGTTATTCATATCCAACTAATATTTTAATCCTTGATGATGGTTTGTGAAGATTTTGTGAATTCTCAAAGTATATCCACTGCGAGTTTCAAACTAGGTGTGCAGTAAGACCCGTTGTTGTGTACTAGTTTACACTCAAGTCTGGCCCGATGCACCTTGTTGGATTTGTTACTCCAAGGTACATATTTTCCAAAACCACGTCTACTTGTAGTATACATACAAGGATATATTTATAGGAAACCACTCGCTCTATCCTTTACCAAAATTCTAGGACATTTTACTATACTTTTCCTTATCCTTAGACTCATCCTTAGACATGTCCTTAGAGTTATCACTAAGGTTTTCTCATTCTAGTTTAAAAAGGTTAACTAAACTTTTTATTTAATACCAACTATATAGAACCTTGGTTTTTATACATCAACATTACATCACTTTTGCAGAATACCTAATACACTACACAAATAGATGCCCAAAGATCCTATTAGCCTAGTTCCTTTGGAAACATGGAAACATAAACACTGGTGCATAAGTGAGCTACATTATCTCCCACTAAGTTCATCAAGACTAGAACCATTCTTAGACACATCATACTTAGTATATATCTTTATAACATGGGGAAGAAAACATAAAAAGGGGTGATCTTAGATGCTTAGTAAGGGTAAACAAGGGAGATATCACTACGCCAAAATTTATATTTAGCGACGATTTTTTTCATTTAGTAGTAGTTTAAACCGCCGCAAAATCATTCTATGACGGTTTTAGAAAACCACCGCTAAATCGTGTGTCGAGAAATAATTAACAGCGGTTTTTTAGAGGCGGTTTAAACCGTCGCTAAACCGTTTTTATTTTATTTTTAATTTTTTTTTAATTTTTTAATTTGTAATTTTTTATATTAGTATTTTTTTCGTAGTTTATTTATTTATTTATTTATTTATTATTTTCATATTTTTTTATTTTTGTAACTTATTTATTTATTTATTATTACCACGCACATGCCCATCTCCGTGCATAAGTCTATGTTCATGCACAAGTCTATGCCCATGCCATATATATAAATTCTGCGTTGGGTGAGATTTGAACCTCTTACCTCTTGCTTATTCTCCAAAGACTTTACCAATCTAGCAGACTTTTCATGTGGTCAATAAATCGAATTTAATATACTTATATATATATATATAAATTAGAAAAACAATTAATACATAATAAATAGATACAAACTAAATAATTATAGATCAATAATTATTAATCAATAATTATTAATCAATAATGATTAATCAATAATCAATAAATAATAAATAATAAATAATAAATAATAAATAATAATATATAATATAAAATATAAAATATAAAATATAAAATATATAATATAAAATATATAATATATAACATATAACATATAATACGTAACATATAATACATAATATATAATACCTAATACCTAATATATATTATATAATATATAATATATAAATAATAAACTAATTAAAAATAATTTAATATATGATAAATAAATAAAAAATTAATAAAAAATTAATAAATAATAGATAAATAAATAAATAAATAAATAATAAATAATAAATAATAAATAATAAATAATAAATAATAAATAATAAATAATAAATAATAAATAATAAATAATAAATAATAAATAATAAATAATAAATAATAAATAATAAATAGTAAATAGTAAATAATTAATAATTAATAATTAATAATTAATAATTAATAATTAATAATTAATAATGAATAATGAATAATGAATAATGAATAATTAATAATTAATAATTAATAATTAATAATTAATAATTAATAATTAATAATTAATAATTAATAATTAATAATTAATAATTAATAATTAATAATTAATATTTAATAATAACTAATGATTAATAATTGATCATTAAGAATTAAGAATTAATAATTAATAATTTAGATTTAAAAATTTATAAATAATTAATAAATAATTAATAAATAATTAATAATAAATTAATAAATAATTAATAAATAATTAATAAATATTGAATATTAAATAAATAAATAAATAAATGATAAAGAATAATAAACTAATAATAAATTAATATTTAGTAAATTAAAAATAAATTAATAAATAATAAATAATAAATAATAAATAATAAATAATAAATAGTAAATAGTAAATAAGAAAGAATAAATAATAACTAATAAATAAATAATAAATAAATAATAAATAATAAATAAATAAATAAATACATAAATAAATAGATAAATAAATTATAATTAATTAATCATTAATAATTAATAATAACTAATAATTAATAATTGATAATTCTAAAATTAATAATTCTTAATTAATAATTAATATTTTAATTTTAATATTTAATATTTAATATTCAATATTTAATATTTAATAATTAATTAGTAATTAATTAATATTTAATTAATAAATAATCAATAAATAATCAATAAATAATAAATAAATAATAAATAATAAATGAATAATAAACTAATAATTTATTAATTTTTAGTAAATTAAAAATAAATTAATAATTAATAATTAATAAATAATAAATAATAGATAATAAATAATAAATAAGAAAGAATAAATAATAAAGAATAAATAAATAATAAATAAATAAATAAATACGTAAATAAATAATAAATAATAAATATTTAATATTTAATAATAAATAATAAATAATAATTGATAATTATAAAATTAATAATTCTTAATTAATCATTAATATTTTAATTTTATTATTTAATATGCAATATTCAAAATTTAATATTCAATAAATAATTAATAAATAATTAATATTTAATCAATAAATAATCAATAAATAATAAATAATAAATAAATAATAAATGAATAATAAACTAATAATAAATTAATATTTAGTAAATTAAAAATAAAGAATAAAGAATAAAGAATAAAGAATAAAGAATAAAGAATAAAGAATAAAGAATAAAGAATAAAGAATAAAAAATAAAAAATAAAAAATAAATAATGAATAATAAATAAATAAATACATAAGTAAATAATAAATAATAAATAATAAATAATTAATAATAACTAATAACTAATAATTAATAATTTATAATTAATAAATAATAATTAAATAATTTATAATTAATAATTAATTAATTAATAATGAATAATTAATTAATAAATAAAAAATAAAGAATAAATAAATAAATAATAAATAAATAAATAAATAATGAATAATAAAATAATAATAAATAATTAATAATTAATTAATAAATTAATTAAAAATAAATTAATAATTAATGTGTACATAATAACTAAATAATATATATATAAATAAATAAATAAATAAATAAATAAATAAATAAATAATAATTAATTGATTGATAATCAATCAATCAATTAATTAATAAATAAATATTAAATATATAAATAAATAAGTAAATAAATAAACAATTAATTAAATAAATCATAAAACGTTAAGAACCTCTAAAAACCCTAAAAACATTGAAATGACCATAAAATATGATTCAAGACTCATTTTCCAGTGCCACAACCAGTCAAATCAATGATCATGAAATGAGCTTCGATATGATATGTGGTACAGGCCGAATAGACACTTGGATCAAAAGTTGTAACCGTTTAAATTTTAAGAAATCAGTGCCTCCAACTAAAACCTCTATTTTGGAGGCCTTTTGGGCCTTTCTAGTAGAATAAAAAGGTGTACAATACTTGTACATTTGGTTCCAGACCTAAGCAGCATAGAGCTCATCACAGGATTCAGTTTGATATGTGGTAGAGCCCAAACGGACACCCGGATTAAAAGTTATTGTCGTTTGAGGTTCGAGTTTGATTTTCGACTTTTAAATTTTGAATATATTTTTTTCCTTTAATTATCACATGATTTAAATCTCACTTGGCTTTTTCTCATTTGATAAACTTCAATTTGACTGGCTGTGTAGCTGAAATAGACTCTGAGATAAGAAGTTATGGTTATTTGATGCCGAAGTCTGTTCTTCTACTTATTGAAGATTTTATTTCAGTTTAAAAGTATTATTAACTAATAATTATAAATATTAATTAATTAACACATTATAAATATATAAAATTATAAATAATAAACTACATTTGATTGTAAATAATAAGAAAAAAAAATAAAAAAATAAAAAAATAAAAAAATAAAAAAATATTTTTTTTAAAATTTTCTTAAATTTTGCGGTGGTTTTCAAAAAACAGCCACCATTTCGCAGCGGTTTTTTTAAAAAAACGCCATTAAAAAATGATTTTTTATAATATATTTTTAAAAAAAATTAAAAAAATTAAAAAAATAGCGGCGGTTTTAAAAACCACAGCTAAATTTTTGATCGAAAAAAATTTAGCGGCGGTTTTTAAAACTGCCTTGAAAAAACTGCCGCTAAAACACTGTTTTCTTGTAGTGTATGTAAGCAGAAATATGATCATAAGGGGATGAGAATATGATCACAACAATATAAGATCATAACCTTCATATCAAAGATCATTAACATAAATTATGACATAAATATTAGCAGTTTATAGGACATGAATCATAAGGGAATCAAATGCATAATCCATGAAAGCATAATGTGGGAATAAAACATGGAATTATGGCATACACATAAACATGTAATATCATTCCCTATAAATCAATAAATATTGTTAGAACTTATCAAGGAACTTAATGGGGACTACAATTATTAGGAGAGACACGCCACCATCCCCGATCACAGTCCTTTTATTATAAGGGACCAGGTTTCCCCATATTCCCATAGTGGATCAGGTTTTCTCATCTTTCCATAGTGGATCAGGTTTCCCCATCTTCCCATAGTGGATTGGGTTTCCCCATATTTCCATAGTGGATCGGGTTTCCCCATCTTCCATAGTGGATAAATCTCGTCGACTTGAATCCCATCATTATCTCATGAGATATAAATCTTTATTTAGTTCATTAGAGGGAGATATAGGTCCTACCCATCTCATAATGAAATCACAAATACGTGCACCAAAAAAATCATAACCCCTGAAATGAAATGGGCATCATAAAAATGTAATCATATCATAACCCATGAAAAAATAGGTAGGTTTCATAATCATTTCATCAAAATCATAACCCATTAAAATGAGTGGATTTCATATACATATAACCTGTGAAGAAGAAATGGGTTTCATCAACATATAACCCATGAAAAAGAAACAAGTTTCATAAACATGTAACCTGTGAAGGAGAAACGTGTTTTATAAACATAATGACATCAAAACATAAACCATTTAGATAAATAATATGAATGGAACCTTTAGATCATTTCCCATAAAGGTATGAGTAACACCAATGGATTTCATATTAGATGGAAAATAATTTTAAATATCTTTTAAAAACATTTATTAAGGAAAATATCTTTTCTTATTTGAAAAAATATTTCTAAAATATAAAATCTTTTTAAAACCATTTTCTTTGAAAATAAAATTAAAAACATATAAAGAAATCTTGATTTTTTTTGAAAACCATTTCTTTGAAAGCAATTTTAAAACTTATTAATAAATCTTGAAAAAATTTTGAAAATCATTTCTTTCAAAAAAACATTGAAAACTTATAAAGGATTCTTTGAAAACCATAAAAAAATTTTAAAATTATTTTTCCTTAAAAATGATTTTAAAATATCATCTTTATAAACATTTTTGAAAACATTTTTGAAAACATGGTTTTTTTAAAATTCATGGCACTTGTCTCAAAGAATAAAAATAAATACAAAACTACTACCAATTTAGTGACTTTTGAAACATAAACCCCATGAAAGATAGGTCATAAAATGGATATGTATATACCTATATATTTTATGATAATAATCATAGAATAAATTCATGGGTAGTATATACACCACACAAAATAAATAATTGGTGAATAAGTCATAAATCACATAGAAATAAAAGTGATACTAGAAATCCTATTACCTTATGTCTCAAATATCTTCATACTCATACAAACCTACTATATACTAAATATAAGTTTATTATACATATTTTACAGAATCATATTCTTATATCTAATACAATTTATGGATTTATATCACCATCTTATTAACACTTCCATATTAAGGCTATGTTTCGGGTAATATCTGCTTTATTCTTCGTATGTGTCTTAATTTGTTATATTTTTGGTTGTCATACTTATATCATGATTTATAGAATATAAATCATGATATAAATATCATTTATATTCATTATATATGTATTTATAGTAATCTATGAAAATATGAATATGAAATGAAATGCACCGTTCATAGAGACGGTAGGCCGTACATATACATGAATGCTATTTCAGTTTAATTATCATTTTGAAAGAAAGAAATTAAATGAAATATATGTATTTTTGTTTATATATAATAATTCAATTAGAATTATTATTTCATATATATCATATAGGTTTACTGAACCCATCCTTAATAAATTCCATGTAGAGTGTGAATGAATCATATCGTTTTGAGGAGGTGGTAGTCATTACAAAAAAAAATCACCAGTTAGCAGAGGTTCTATTAACTATTGTTAAATAAATTTGGTTTTAAAAAAATAACATAGTGGTGGTTTTATCAAACCTTCACTATATATATTTTTATTTTAATAATTGGCTGAAGTTTCCATTAAACTTTTGTGAAATGTTTTAAGAAAACCCTATTTTATCCCCCTCTTCCACTCCCTATGCATGACCCAACCCCAACCCCTATCCTCCCCTACTCCAACATAACTCCAAACTCATGAACCCCCCACCCTCTAACCTGCCTCTCACTGGAAGTGACACAACCCCTACTCCCCTTCGACCACTCACCTCTATCCTCAGTGGTGACCCTGACCCCCACGATCCCCCCTCCAACCTCCCTCTTCCCAGTGGCAACGCAGAACCCCTCTATGAACTCCCTCTCCTAAACATTTTCCCTCCTTGGTGGAGATGCAAACCCCCTACGACCTCCCTCTCCTAGGCTTGGTTACCATCCTCATAGTCTCTTAAGGATTCCTTTGTCTTGTTATAGTGATTTAGTGTCCCATATTGTGGAAGTGGAAAACTAGAGGTTGGTTTTATCTATCGCATAGTTATTTAATTAATAAACACTGATTTCATGCCTCTTTAATCTAGGTTTTATATTCCTAATTAAATTATTATATTTGTATATAAATCTATTTTAAATTTAAACCATGTTTTTCTTGCTTTCAATTGATTGATAATGGTTTTTTATATGAAAACATGTATTTTAAATTTATTTTTCAACTACATGCACACCTAAAATTTGATAAAATAGTAGAATGTATTTTATTATGTGATTTCATTAATTTAAAAGTTTTTTGGGTTCTAAAATATTTTTTAATGGAAAATCACAACTTTCAAGGATGTGCATAGATTTTTAAGAACCAATGTTGGGTTACCTTGAATATAGTGACTTTATAATGATCGAGTATTTGAGTTTTTTAAAGGAAATTTTACAAATATTTTTCTCAAAGTGTATTCTCTTGTGTCCCATATACCTATTTTTTTATTAGTTATAATATATATAATTGTAATATATCAATTTATCTTGAAATTTTTTACAATAATTGGTGAAACAATGGTACTTGGTTATACCCCTATACATTAATGTAAATTGCACACACTAAGTGTTTTTTGCCTTGGTTTTCCTCTTTTTACTACTTATTCTACTCCAAGATATTTATTAACTTCATTCATTTAGTTTTCCTTCGTTTTGATTCCACAATAAATTCTTAATCATGGGATTGTAGTTGAAATTTTATTCCCCAATTTAATAAATTTATCTTGAGTAGAATATTCATGGATCAACATTGTATAATAAGAAATTAACATTATGAAAAAACCAATCCTAAAGATTAAAAATGAAAAAATAAATGGGGTGAGAAAAGTCATGTATTAATCTATTAAGCATAATCTTCCACTACGTTTACTACATACCTGGTAATAGTTCCAAAAAACATGACTAAGCTTCAAGAATCATTACTGATCACATTAAAGAAATTTTAGAATTTTGAATATTTTTATTTTAAATAACTAACTAATAAGATGTAGTATGTTCCTAGTAATTGGTTCCTCGCCTTGAATAGTTTTTCAGGAAATTTAGGTTCACAAATAAAATTACCTTAAATGGTAGAATGAAGTATAATCACATATAAAAACCTAAAACTTCCATGTTTATCAAATTTATCCATCCAATAGTGTGTGATATACAAATAAAGTATACTTTGTTTTCATATTTTAAAGGGGTTATCTTGGTCTTATTTAGACCATGGGAAATGGTTCAAACATTGATCAATGTAGCTAATTTTTCAATGGAATGAACCCTCTTTAGTTAAAAAACTAAGGTAGAATACACTATTATCGTTTTATCCCATAAAAATAATATCACCTACATATAAAATATAAAAAATTGATATATATTTATCATCTTTAATATAGAGGATGTTTTCCATACATCCATCATTAAATATAAATTGTTTCAATCATGTATCTAACTTCAAATACCATGCTCTCGAGTCTTATTTTAACCTATATAGATTCTTCTTTAATTTTTATTATATCTGTTTGATTAAACATTTATATCTTTATATTTGAATTTATAGGGAGAATACAATCCAATACCTATGGATAAATGACAGATTAATTTACCTTAAAACACACCTCTTCCTACCAATGGATTGTAAGAGTTTTTAGATTATGCAATTTCAAACCTATCAGTGGATGGTAGAATAAAATGTTAGTGTCCTGATTCTATATTCAGGAGATAGTTGAATAGAAATGAAGTATATGAGCATTTGACATTGAAATGGTTTCCTACTCAATATGTATGTTGTATTTTTCATGGGGAATCAAATGTTATGGAAATTTAAAATAATTAAAATACTATCAATGAAATATCAAGTGACCTAGAAGAGGAGAATTCAATTTTGAAAATTGTTAAATGAATCATTTGGTTTTTTAGAGTAAAATGTAAAAGATTTCAATAGATCAAAAGAACCTTCAGTTGATCCTGATCATTTTAATCTTTCTCAGAACTTTAGTGACCAAAAAAATTATTTTTATGAATTAGTTGAAGTCGGACAACAAGAAATTTAAAAAGGGTGTTACAAGTGTTCAAAGTTGTCTTTTATACATAAGTTGTATCATATAAAGTGTCTCTGTGGAATTACTGACAAAGAAATGTCCATGATTTTAGAGTTTATTCAGAATTCATTTAGTAAAACTAAGATCCCTTTATCATTCTATGAGATGAACAAAGTCATCAACAAACTTAGACTTGATTAGACAAAGACACATGAATTCCCTAATGATTTCATGCTTTATTTTGGAGAGAAGTCTGATAAAGAAAAATGAACAAGATGTCATATAAGTATAGGGAAGTTAATGAACAATAGTGAGAGTATAAATCAATGTAACCCCAGGAAGAAATAGAAGTAGAAAACTCTTACAAAGGTATTGCGTTACTTTCCTTGGAAACCAAGCTTGAAAAGATTATTCATATAATCTAAGACTATAGAGGATATGAAGTGGCATGCTCAGGATAGTAACAATGGCTTGATAAGACATCCAAAAGATTCAACATCATGGAAGATGTTTGATTCACTATATCCATATTTTTATTCGGATCCTAGGAATGTATGTTTGAGATTGGATTATAATGGTTTTAATCCTTTTGGTACTTTAAGTACCAATTATAAAATTGTTTTGGTTGTTTTGATCCCCTATAATTCTCCTCCATGGATGTGTATGAAGAATACTTATTTCATTATTTTAATGATTATTCATGAAAAGAAAATTTCTATAAATGACATTGATTTATACCTTCAACCTATAATTAAAGAATTGCAAGAATTATGGGATGATGGTATGGAAACATATGATGCTTCAATGATATAACTATTCAAAATGCATGCTGATTTAATGGGGACAATTAGTGACTTTCCTAGACTAGAAAATTAATATGGTTGGAACAATCATATTCGTTTGGATTGTATATTTTATAATTTTGATTTTGAACCTCAACGATTACCTCATAGTAGAAAATGGTATTTTATGTGTCATATTTGATTTCTTGATGCTTCTCATAAATTTAGGTTTAATAGGACATGATTCAATAGAGTTATTTAAATGAGAAAGTCACTAAAGGTGTTATCTGGTTCAGAAATCTTGGGAAAATTAATGAATGTCACTGAAGAATTTAGGAAATTTTATTAGTTTAAAGAAAGGGGGAAAAGGGTATGAGTTACATTATCCAAATAAGCTAGAACAACACAATGTAAGAAAAATAATATATATTTTTAAACTTCCTTATTGGGTGTTTAATTTGATATGTCATAATCTTGATATAATGTATATTAAGAAGAACGTCAGTGGTAATGTAATTTTTATAGCACTAAATGGAAAGGGTAAATAGAAGGATCACCTTAATGCTTTTAAGGATTTGGAGTCAAGGAATATAAATCATGGTTTGTGGGCACATGAGAATGGAAAGTTGTATTCAAATATTTTTACAATGAAATATCATGAGAAATATATATTTCTTTGAACTTTAAATAATATAAAAGTTCCATAAAAATATTTAAGTAACATATCAAGGTGCATTGACTTGAAACATCGAAAGTTATATGGATTGAAAAGTCATGACTCACATATTTTGATGGAGCATTTTTTATCACTGCATTAATACTTTACCTAAAAAAGTAACTACGGTTCTAGTTGAGTTTTGTACCTTTTTAGGAATATTTTTGGAAAAAATTTAAATCTAACCGAGATTGATAAACTTCAAGAAAGAATTGTTTTGAAATTATGTCATTTGGAGATGTTATTTCCCCATTCATTCTTCATAGTCATGATTCATTTTATTTTTCATTTGGTTGAAGAATATAAACACGGTGGAATAGTATACTATCGATAGATGTATCCAATTGAGAGGTATGTTGGTATTATTTTTTATTTTCGTTGGTGAATTAGATTTTATCAAATAATTACGTAATTTTTTAAATATGTTTCTTATTTTTTTTATTTGGTTATTAGGTCATTTGAAATAATATGTGAGGAATAAAACTCAACCATAAGGCTCTATTGCTGAATGTTACATAGATGAAGAGTGTTTGAACTTCATTTATATGTATTTTGATGGGATTGAGACTAGATTCAATCATAATGAATGTGATGATGACATCTACATGAATTCCAGTTCTGAAAATTAGTTATTGGTATTTCCAACTATTGGATGACCAATTGAAAAGGGGTCAAATTTTACACTGAATGAATTGGAGTTGGTACATGCAGATAGATATGTGTACTTAGTTGTGTACTTAGTTGTGACTCCAAACAAAGAGGCGAATTGTAACACCTGAGACTTTTATGTTATATGAATCATCAAAGGAATCTTTTTCTACACAACACTTGCTTGGCTTGCTTTACACGCAATCGCGACCTTCCTCGATAGCTTGCGTCGTACGCAATACCGAGTTTCACTAAACAACAATATGCTATTAAAACTAGCCATTATGAATAGTAATAACCACTTTTTGAAATTTTATAAATTTTATTTTTCAAAATGGACTTCATTTTTGGACTCAGAATATCGAAATTAGCCTAGGGTGAAATTTTGGTATTTTTCTGAAAACTTTCAATTTTTGATGAATAGTGAAACCACTAAGTGGTTGGTTAAAAACTGAATTTTGCATAAAACTTAATTTTACCGCTTCTGTGAATGGAATTTCAAAAATACGACAGACACGGTTGATATCAGTAAGTAAAATGTGGTTCAATGAGATAAAAATATTTTTTTGGTGAATAGAAACTTTTTACTATTTTTACCGCGGTTAATAGTAAATAGGGTAACTAAGGGTAAATATGATATTAATATTACCCTAACACATGTCATAATTCTATTGGACAAGTTTAATTCGACCAAAAACAAACTTAGGAATAAAATATGACCATTTAGGCCCACTTGGATTAGATTAGGACATTTATTATTAATTTATTTAAAGAAGGGTTAAAATAGTTAAAATCAAAGTTTAATAAGTAAATAATTTTTAATATGGGGTTATACATAAGATAAATTCGATTTTAAATATTCATTAGAAATCTATGAAGATTTCCTACATGATGGTATTTTTTTTGTAATTTTTAGACATCAAATAATTTAATTTATATATGACACAAAGATGATGCAGTAATTATCTTATTAATGAAATATTGACATAATTGATAATATAAATACCAAAATAAATGTAATTTAAGACTTTTTATGAATTACACTAATTTTATAGGTTACTATGATATATTAGTGTTGATTTAATCAACTTGGTTCGAACATATAATTCTGTTATGACTTTCAAAAAAATCATATATCAAATAGTGTCAAAATTGACCCAAAATAGTTTTTAAATAAAATATTATATTATTAATTGTTATTTTATTCCTAAAAATCTAAGGCTCGGCCAAATGACTTATATAAGGATATATATATTAATAATAAACAATTTGGGGTTCGTTTGGCATGTTATAGTAAGTGTATTAACCATATAGTGAAAGAAAACAAAAAGACACGGTAAAAGTTAAATTAATTAACTTAGAGTTAAATCTAATTGATAAGGTTAAAATAATACCCTAAACTTGTCTAAATCCTATTGGTTGATAGGATTTCGACCCATCCCCACTTTAGCTTCTAAATAAGACCCTTTGGAACCATTATAAACCGATTTTGACTTTAATATAAAATAATATTTTGAGATATTCCTAAGGTGCCCCTCTCCTCCCTTATAAAAGGGCACCTCCTCCCCCTCCTCCTCACACCAATTTGAGCACTCAAGCTCGGCCAACCCCTGACATTTTCTCCTCTCCACTTCCCTAGAATAATCCTAGAGGTCCTGGTCTTCTCCAAAGACCAATCTTAGTTCCTTAAGTGGAGGATTCAAAGAGGCGTTCCAAAGAAGAGGTAATATCCATTACCGATCTTTTCAATTTCTTTCTTCTTCAACTTCTTCTTCTTTAGTTGTTTAATGATAAAGTAATAACATCAGTATTACTTACATACTGATATGTTATTATAAATATGAAACAACCCTAATTCACCTTCTATCCATCCTACGGAAAAATGAAATCACCGCGCGTGCGTACGTACGAAATACCGTCTCCACGCCGTGGTGTAATCTATTTTCCACCATCACTTTACAAGGATGGGTATAATGGTGTAATGAGTAACTATTTATGATTATTATAAATTAATATTGATACTGAAATAATATATATATATAATCCAATACAATTCCACGATCATAGGAACGATATCATCACTCGTGCGTACGTACGGAATACCATCTCCACGATGTGAAGCGACTCGTTCTACATGATCATCATTACATAGTAATTATATAAATGAATTGAATGAATAAATATGATATATGTTACACTAATACCATTCTGGATATAAGGTATCTATAACCTTAAAAGAAGAATAAGAATGTATTCGGCAAAACACGCATAAGAACAAAAGGCAATAAAGACCCGAGTAACAGGTAACAATGAAATATTACTAACAAGAAGCTAAGAATATGACCATATATGATATCATATCAATATGTATGATTCTGGAATAAGTCAATAACATTATTTAAACCATTATACAGGAGCTTCGGAAACGTACAAAGCAAATCGGACCTAAGGTAAGGGAAAATATCACAATCTCATTTTTATCCGAGATTGTTTTTACTTTGGCATTTACTGGGGTGTATTTTATCATCCACATCCATGTTCCATCAATATGTAATATTGTTTCCATCCACTTACAATAGTTTAAATCCAATTTTACCCTTCGGTGAATTTTTAGTAAAGAATATGAAAGGAATCTTTTGTCGTTTTTTCGTACGAGGTACTTTTTGACTTTTCCGACAAAAGTACGAAGAATGTTTTTTTTAACTTATACGGCATGAATGGATTTTTAAAACATTATTTCCAAGAAGCTTCCTTTACAAGTTTTCAAGTTTATTTTTAATCATCTTCTTTTGTTTTAAAGTCGTATGACATGTTATGAAAGGAAAAATGTTTTTGAAGTAGAAAGGATATTTTCCTCAGGAATGGAGTTCAAGTGTTTTATCAAAATTATTTTCCATCTAAGATAATAAAGGGTTCTGTTTTATCCCTATTATTAAATTGATTTGTTCATGTTGTGATGGAATTATTTTTATGAATTCCTTTATCTTATATGAATTTATTTATGATGTCATGATGTTTCAAGAATCCCATTTTTGTTACATGTGTTATGCGATGATGTATGTTTTATGATTATGTGGCACACATAAGAAAGGATTCATTATAAGATGGGTGGGACCTATATCTCCCTCCAATGAATTGGGTAAAGATTTTATATCTCATGAGATAGACATGGCTGGAATGGAAGGTTATTTCGGTTCAGTGATACAGGACTGAAACGAGGAGTGAACTCGGTTCAGAAAGGGACTTTGTCCACTAAGATAGTCTTGGCAATGAGTCATGACTAACAAGAAATGATTTTCCATGATTATGTGTGCATGCCACAAAGTTTCAAGTTTTATGTTATGATTATGGGGATCTCATTTTCACTTCTATGATTTATTCCATGTTAATATATTATGATCTCTTTTGCAGGTTTTGATTTTAAAAAAGATATGATATGATTTTTAGTTCCTTTATTTTCCCTTGCTGAGCATTTCAGCTCACCCTTTTATGTTTTCTTCTCCCCAGGTCAGGAAGATGGATATTAAGTAGAATATGCTAAAAGGGACACTAGATATGATGAAATAAATGGGAGACACTGTAGAAGATTTATGAACCAGTTGTTTATGTTTCCCAGTTTCTAAAGACACTATACCTATACGGTCCTTTGTGGTTTTGTCATATGTTGTAATAAGTGTGCTTCAATTTTGAAGTATTAACAATGTATGTAAAGTATGGGTCGTTATAGTTGGTATTAGAGGAAAGGTATAGTCAACCTTTGGAAACTAGGATGTGAAAGCCTTAGTAAGAACCCTAAGGATAAGTCTAAGCATAGAACACAATCTTAGTGTTTTAGAAATGGCCTTGAATAACCTAGGATAAGACCTTAAGCATGAAAATTTTATTCTTGAATTATGTGGTTTCCTATTATAATTAGTGTTTCTCACACTATTTTTCTTGGTTTTAGTCAATGGCTGGAACCCGAAGGAACCGTGTTAATGCGGAATGCGATGGGCAATGCAATGATTGTCCCCCTGAGCAACCAAACGATATGGGAGCTAGAATGCAAAATCTTGTAGCCATGCTCACACAACTTTCTCAAGCTATGAATCATGCAGGATTTCCAAACGAGCAAAGGAGGGAGCAACATTCTGTTGAATCCTTCATGAGGCAGCGTCCACCTTCTTTCAGCGGGTCTACTGATCCATTAGTTGCTGAACAATGGATTAGTACTACTGAAAAGATATTTTCAGTTCTTCAATGTTCTGAACATGATAAAGTCATCCTAGCAGTGTATCGTTTGGAAGGAGATGCTGATCAATGGTGGAATCTTGTTAAGAATACGAGGCAAAGGGATGAAATTGAGTCTATGGAATGGGACGAGTTAAAGAACTTATTTTTCAATAAGTACTTCCCTCGTATTCTCCGAACAAAGATGGAGAAAGAGTTTCTTGAACTGAAGCAAAGGGATGATGAATCTGTTGGTACCTATGAAGCAAATTTTACAAGACTTGCAAGGTACGCTTCTGGTATTATTATCCAACCTGAGAGTAAGATCGATCGATTCTTTAGTGGCTTAAAACCAAGTCTTCGAAGGGCATTAGCCATAAGGGACTTCAATAGCTACGAGGAAATCGTTCGATGTGCTCTCAAAGTCGAGATGGAGATTGGAGTAACCCATCGGTCACATGGGTTTGATAAGAAGAGGAAGATGGAATTCAAAGAAAAATCTAAAGATCACACGGAAAAGAAGATGAGCTTTTCCTTATGCTCAAAGTGTGGAAAGAAACATGGAGGGAGTTGTCTTAAAGGGACAAGTAAATGTTTTAAATGTGGAAAAGAAGGTCATCGGGCATTTGAATGCCGTGATAATGGGAAGAAGATGTCTAATGACGCAAACAAAGGAAGGGATACACAGAATGAACCTACTACACTTCAATGTTTCAAGTGCAAGGAGATGGGGCATTATGCCAATCAATGCCCAAATCCAAGGGTTGATGATGATGGTCGACGTCAACAAAATCTTAAGGCTAAAGACAAAGGAAAGTCACATGCAATTTCTATCAGCGATGTGGAGTACGATAACGAAGTGGTGAAAGGTACACTTACCATCCACTCTAAAGTAGCAAATGTTTTATTTGATTCTGGATTCACCCACTCTTTTATTTCTAAAGAATTTTCTAAGGGTATCACCGTATTCCCTCAACAATTAGATGTTGAGTTAGCTGTGACAACACCTAATGGCACAACAGTCGCATCAGAAGTTTATAATTCTTCTCCGATCGAAGTTTGTGGGAAAGTGCTTCCTGCAAATCTTGTGATCCTTCCTTTAGTGGAATTTGATGTGATTCTTGGCATGTATTGGCTTTCTCTACATGGAGCTCATATCAATTTCCAAAGAAGGGAAGTCACATTTCATATTCCAGATCAATCTACGATCGTATTTCAATGCAAGGATGAACATAATCTTCCAGTGGAAATTTCTTCCATCTTATGGGTATTGATTCCACTAAATGAAGGTTATTTATCTCAAATGGTTGGTGAGAAACTCACGATTAAGAATATGCCCATTGTACGGGAGTTTGATGATGTCTTTCCATAGGAATTACCAGGTCTTCCACCAAATCGTGAAGTTGAGTTTTCAATAGAACTCGTACCGGGTGCTTTGCCTATTTCAAAGACACCTTATAGAATGGCCCCAATTGAGTTGCAGGAATTGAAGAAGCAAATCCAAGAGAATCTTGATAAGGGATTCATACGCCCTAGTGCATCACCTTGGGGAGCACCTGTTCTATTTGTTAAGAAGAAAGATGGATCAATGAGACTCTGCATTGATTATCGAGAACTTAACAAGATCACTATCAAGAACAAATATCCTCTCCCACGCATTGATGACTTATTTGACCAACTACGCGGAGCTCAATAATTTTCCAAGATTGATCTTCGTTCAGGGTATCATCAATTAAGGGTCAAAAGGGAGGATATACCAAAGACGGCTTTCCGTACAAGGTATGGACACTATGAATTTATAGTGATGCCATTTGGTCTTACTAATGCCCCTGCTATCTTCATGGATCTAATGAATAGAGTCATTAGAGACTATCTTGATCAATTTGTGGTAGTCTTTATAGACAATATTCTTGTCTATTCAAAGAGAAAGGAAGAGCATGAAGATCACTTGAGAATTATATTGAAGACCCTGAGAAAGGAGAAGCTTTATGCCAAATTTACCAAGTGTGAATTTTGGCTTCAAAAAGTTGCATTTTTGGGTCATATAATCTCAAAAGAGGGGATATCTGTGGATCCAGCAAAAACAGAGGTTATCGAAAGATGGTCAAGACCAACAACAGTAACTGAGATCCGAAGTTTTCTTGGTTTGGCTGGATATTATCGATGTTTTGTAAAAGATTTTTCACGATTATCTAATCCAATCACCAAGTTGACTCGGAAAGGAGTTAAGTTTGTCTGGACAGAGGAATGTGAAGAGAATTTCAAGGAGTTGAAAAGAAGGTTATCCAGTGCACCTGTGCTCACACTGACTTGTAGTGGAGAAAGGTTTGTGATCTACAGTGATGCATCCAAGAAGGGATTGGGGTGTGTTCTTATGCAAAATGATATGGTGATAGCTTATGCCTCACGACAGTTGAAAATCCATGAGCAAAATTACCCAACACATGATTTGGAGTTGGCTGCGGTAATCTTTGCATTAAAGATTTGGAGGCATTACCTTTATGGTGAAATGTGTGATATTTATACTGATCATAAAAGTTTAAAGTATATTTTCACACAAAAGGAGTTGAATATGCGTCAAAGAAGATGGTTGGAGCTGATTAAGGATTATGACTGCTCAATCCATTACCACCCTGATAAAGCAAACAAGGTGGCAGATGCATTAAGTCGACAAGACCATGCTAGTTTATCCATGATGAGGATCACAAAAGATCCAATATTTATGGATTTACAAAGGATGGATCTTGGAATTATAATGGAAGGGGAAAAATCTTATCTTTCTCAAATGAATGTTCAACCATCTATACATGTGAAGATTAAAGAGGCACAGAAAGAAGATGTCGAGTTACAAAAGAAGGTGAGAAATGTTCCTGAATTCAACCTTGATTGTGATGGGATAATAAAGTTCAGGAATCGGGTTTGTGTTCCTCCCATCCCCGAATTAAAGAAAGAGCTACTGGATGAGGCTCATAGTTCTTCATTCTCTATTCATCCTGGAAGCACGAAGATGTATAGGGACCTGAAAGAATACTTCTGGTGGGATGGCATGAAAAGAGATGTTGCTGAATATGTCTCTCGATGCTTGGTTTGTCAACAAGTTAAAGCTGAGAGACAAAAGTCTAAGGGGATGTTACAACCATTACCCATACCCGAATGGAAATGGGAAAACATCACTATGGACTTTGTCACAGGACTTCCTAAAACATCCAAAGGCAATAATGCTATCTGGGTCATAGTTGATCGTCTTACAAAGTCCGCACACTTCATTCCTATTAGAGAGGATTTCTCTGTAGATCAGCTTGCCAGGATATATGTAAAGGAAGTGGTAAGATTGCATGGAGTACCACTTTCTATTATATCTGATCGGGATCCGAGATTTACCTCGAAGTTCTGGCGAAGTCTTCAGCATACTCTGGATACAGAGTTGAGTTTCAGCACTGCTTATCATCCCCAGACAGACGGTCAGTCTGAGAGAACAATTCAAACCCTAGAAGATATGTTGAGAGCTTGCTCTATGGATTTCAAAGGAGGTTGGGATCAACACCTACCTTTGGTGGAATTTTCTTATAATAATAGCTTTCACTCCAGTATTCAGATGGCTCCTTATGAAGCTCTCTATGGAAAGAAATGCAGGACTCCAACTTGCTGGGATGAAGTTGGGGAAAGAAAGCTATTAGGACCTGATCTCGTTGATGAAATGGCAGAAAAGGTTAGATCTATTCAACAACACATAAGAGCAGCTCAGAGTCGACAGAAAAGTTATGCCGACAACCGAAGAAAAGACCTAGAGTTTGAAGTGGGTGATAAAGTGTTCTTATGAATATCTCCCTGGAAGAGGGTTATGAGATTTGGAAAGAAGGGGAAGTTGAGCCCTAGATATATCGGTCCTTTCGAAATACTGGATCGTGTTGGGAAGGTAGCTTACCGATTGGTGCTTCCACCGAATCTCTCTCAAGTTCACGATGTGTTCCATGTATCTCTCCTGAGAAAGTACATACCAGATCCTTCACATGTACTCAGCTCAGAAGTTGTACTGCTGGAGCAAGATCTTTCTTATGAAGAACAGCCGATAGAGATTCTGGATCGTAGCGAAAAAGTTCTACGAAACAAGACCACTCGATTGGTGAAATTTTTATGGAGGAACCACCAACTTGAAGAATCTACATGGGAGCTTGAGGATATGATGAGGGAGAAGTATCCTCATCTGTTTGTTACAAAGTGACGAATTTCGAGGGCGAAATTCTTTTTAAGGGGGGTAGAATGTAACACCCGAGACTTTTATGTTATATGAATCATCAAAGGAATCTTTTTCTACACAACACTTGCTTGGCTTGCTTTACACGCAATCGCGACCTTCCTCAATAGCTTGCGTCGTACGCAATACCGAGTTTCACTAAACAACAATATGCTATTAAAACTAGCCGTTATGAATAGTAATAACCACTTTTTGAAATTTTATAAATTTTATTTTTCAAAATGGACTTCATTTTTGGACTCAGAATATCGAAATTAGCCTAGGGTGAAATTTTGGTATTTTTCTGAAAACTTTCAATTTTTGATGAATAGTGAAACCACTAAGTGGTAGGTTAAAAACTGAATTTTGCATAAAACTTAATTTTACCGCTTCTGTGAATGGAATTTCAAAAATCCGACAGACACGGTTGATATCAGTAAGTAAAATGTGGTTCAATGAGATAAAAATATTTTTTTTGGTGAATAGTAACTTTTTACTATTTTTACCGCGGTTAATAGTAAATAGGGTAACTAAAGGTAAATATGATATTAATATTACCCTAACACATGTCCTAATTCTATTGGACAAGTGTAATTCGACCAAAAACAAACTTAGGAATAAAATATGACCATTTAGGCCCACTTGGATTAGATTAGGACATTTATTATTAATTTATTTAAAGAAGGGTTAAAATAGTTAAAATCAAAGTTTAATAAGTAAATCATTTTTAATATGGGGTTATACATAAGATAATTTCGATTGTAAATATTCATTAGAAAGCTAAAAATATTTCCTACATGATGGTATTTTATTTGTAATTGTTAGACATCAAATAATTTAATTTATATATGACACAAAGATGATGCAGTAATTATCTTATTAATGAAATATTGACATAATTGATAATATAAATACCAAAATAAATGTAATTTAAGACTTTTTATGAATTCCACTAATTTTCTAGGTTACTATGATATATTAGTGTTGATTTAATCAACTTTGTTAGAACATATAATTCTTTTATGACTTTCAAAAAAATCATATATCAAATAGTGTCAAAATTGACACAAAATAGTTTTTAAATAAAATATTATATTATTAATTGTTATTTTATTCCTAAAAATCTAAGGTTCGGCCAAATGACTTAGATAAGGATATATATATTAATAATAAACAATTTGGGGTTCGTTTGGCATGTTATAGTAAGTGTATTAACCATATAGTGAAAGAAAACAAAAAGACACGGTAAAAGTTAAATTAATTAACTTAGAGTTAAATCTAATTGATAAGGTTAAAATAATACCGTAAACTTGTCTAAATCCTATTGGTTGATAGGATTTCGACCCATCCCCACTTTATCTTCGAAATAAGACCCTTTGGAACCATTATAAACCGATTTTGACTTTAATATAAAATAATATTTTGAGATATTCCTAAGGTGCCCCTCTCCTCCCTTATAAAAGGGCACCTTCTCCCCCTCCTCCTCACACCAATTTGAGCACTCAAGCTCGGCCAACCCCTGCCATTTTCTCCTCTCCACTTACCTAGAATAATCCTAGAGGCCCTGGTCTTCTCCAAAGACCAATCTTAGTTCCTTAAGTGGAGGATTCAAAGAGGCGTTCCAAAGAAGAGGTAATATCCATTACCGATCTTTTCAATTTCTTTCTTCTTCAACTTCTTCTTCTTTAGTTGTTTCATGATAAAGTAATAACATCAGTATTACTTACATACTTATATGTTATTATAAATATGAAACAACCCTAATTCACCTTCTATCCATCATACGGAAAAATGAAATCACCGCGCGTGCGTACGTACGGAATACCGTCTCCACGCCGTGGTGTAATCTATTTTCCACCATCACTTTACAAGGATGGGTATAATGGTGTAATGAGTAACTATTTATGATTATTATAAAGTAATATTGATACTGAAATAATATATATATATACTCCAATACAATTCCACGATCATAGGAACGATATCATCACTCGTGCGTACGTACGGAATACCGTCTCCACGATGTGAAGCGACTCGTTCTACATGATCATCATTACATAGTAATTATATAAATGAATTGAATGAATAAATATGATATATGTTACACTAATACCATTCTGGATATAAGGTATCTATAACCTTAAAAGAAGAATAAGAATGTATTCGGCAAAACACGCATAAGAACAAAAGGCAATAAAGACCCGAGTAACAGGTAACAATGAAATATTACTAACAAGAAGCTAAGAATATGACCATATATGATATCATATCAATATGTATGATTCTGGAATAAGTCAATAACATTATTTAAACCATTATACAGGAGCTTTGGACACGTACAAAGCAAATCGGACCTAAGGTAAGGGAAAATATCACAATCTCATTTTTATCCGAGATTGTTTTTACTTTGGCATTTACTGGGGTGTATTTTATCATCCACATCCATGTTCCATCAATATGTAATATTGTTTCCATCCACTTACAATAGTTTAAATCCAATTTTACCCTTCGGTGAATTTTTAGTAAAGAATATTAAAGGAATCTTTTGTCGTTTTTTCGTACGAGGTACTTTTTGACTTTTCCGACAAAAGTACGAAGAATGTTTTTTTTAACTTATACGGCATGAATGGATTTTTAAAACATTATTTCCAAGAAGCTTCCTTTACAAGTTTTCAAGTTTATTTTTAATCATCTTCTTTTGTTTTAAAGTCCTATGACATGTTATGAAAGGAAAAATGTTTTTGAAGTAGAAAGGATATTTTCCTCAGGAATGGAGTTCAAGTGTTTTATCAAAATTATTTTCCATCTAAAATAATAAAGGGTTCTGTTTTATCCCTATTATTAAATTGATTTGTTCATGTTGTGATGGAATTATTTTTATGAATTCCTTTATCTTATATGAATTGTTTTATGATGTCATGATGTTTCAAGAATCCCATTTTTGTTACATGTGTTATGCGATGATGTATGTTTTATGATTATGTGGCACACATAAGAAAGGATTCATTATAAGATGGGTGGGACCTATATCTCCCTCCAATGCATTGGGTAAAGATTTTATATCTCATGAGATAGACATGGCTGGAACGGAAGGTTATTTCGGTTCAGTGATACAGGACTGAAACGAGGAGTGAACTCTGTTCAGAAAGGGACTTTGTCCACTAAGATAGTCTTGGCAATGAGTCATGACTAACAAGAAATGATTTTCCATGATTATGTGTGCATGCCACAAAGTTTAAAGTTTTATGTTATGATTATGGGGATCTCATTTTCACTTCTATGATTTATTCCATGTTAAGATATTATGATCTCTTTTGCAGGTTTTGATTTTCAAAAAGATATGATATGATTTTTAGTTCCTTTATTTGCCCTTGCTGAGCATTTGAGCTCACCCTTTTATGTTTTCTTCTCCCCAGGTCAGGAAGATGGATATTAAGTAGAATATGATAAAAGGGACACTAGATATGATGAAATAAATGGGAGACACTGTAGAAGATTTATGAACCAGTTGTTTATGTTTCCCAGTTTCTAAAGACACTATACCTATACGGTCCTTTGTGGTTTTGTCATATGTTGTAATAAGTGTGCTTCAATTTTGAAGTATTAACAATGTATGTAAAGTATGGGTCGTTATACGAATAAGGGTTTAAGCTTGAAATAAGCTGGAATTAACAAAATCTATTAATAAGGAGCTTATCGAATGGTTCAACAATCATGCAAGTATATACTTGTATTCATATTATTGACGTGTAGTTATTTTTTCTTTGTTAAAAGTAACAGTTTATATATTTTTTTCTAGATAATGAATATTGAAAATTGAGTTGAAATATATAATGATTTGAAGTTTTTGTCTCGAGATCCTCTAAGGTAGGCTAAGAGATTCAATGCTTACAATATTTATAACTTCAAGTTTTGTACAATTTATCATGAATATGACTTGAAAACTCAGAATAGTGGTGTATTTACATTTGAATAGGTGAGATATTATGGGAAGCTGATTGATATAATTGAAGTAAACTATCATGGATAGTTTTCAGTTATCTTATTCAAATGAAAGTGGGTCAATATTGATAGGGGTATAATGAAAGATTTGTTACATTTTACTTCTTTCAACTTATCTCACTTGATAGGTACTAGTGAGAGTGCAGAGCACAATAAATTTATCTTGGATTCACAAGAGAATATGGTTTATTATGTGGATGATAAAATACATGAAGTTTGGAGTGTTGTTATGCACTTAAAGAATAGGGACTTATATGATATAGGCAATGAAGATCAATTGGTCCTTTTTGATAGTAAACCTCATCAACCGGAAAATATTGAACAATTTTTTCTTGCCAATATCGAAATGGTAGAACTTGCAATAAAAGGTGAAAATGAAGGACTCGTCATAATGGAGGTTGATAATAATGAAGATAATGAAGATAAGGATAATTGAATGTATAAATTGGTAATGAAATTATATTACAAGTTCTAATTGATAAGTGTTTTGTACATATATACATTATTATAGTTTTTATTTTTTTATTTTTGTATTTTTTTAGTTTTTTATTATTTATATATTTAATATACCTTAACCATTTGAAATATATGAATGCCTACCAGTGACGCTGCCAGAATATATGGGCAGATTCTTGGGCAACTTTCTTGCGAGATAGTGAGCTTCCCCATTAATTATAAAGATTAGAGACATATTCCTACATCTTGAAAAAATGAGGTCTTTGATACTCAAGTAAAGGTAATATTAATTTGATATTACTTGATAAATAATTTTAAACATATGATTAATTTTTTTAATATAATTATAAAATGTTATGTTTTTTATTTCTAGATGTTTTTTTCATTTTGATGTCCCTAACTCCGTTTCACACCCATGGCCTTTGCAAAGAACACATACAACATCCATAAAAAACTAAAATGAAACTTTTATATAGAAAAAATGCATTTAGAGTTATACCAACCACATATTGTTTTGTATTGATGTGTGGTTGATTCCTACACATCAAAAATAAATTATAGATCATTATCTATAAGTTTGAAAACAATACAAGCTTGTTTGCTCAGTTTAACTCAGTAAACACTTATGAAAGGTATAAAAGCCTTTAAAAACAAGCGTTGGGAGGTCAAAACTAGGAAAAATATGTCATATTGGAATAAAGTTAGGGTACAATGAACATATATTTAATTATAAAATGTAGGTTCTTCCAGTATGTCATTCCAAATGGAAGTTTCCCCATTATGATTGTAAACATGTTTTTAGTGTTTTAAAACACTAATTCATGTGTGGAACAGTAAAAAACAGAAAAAAACTTTTTATTTTCCTTAAATAAGGGTTTAATGACTGTAGATTCAATTATCAAATGTAGGAATCAGAGACACATCATTCCAAGTGACAGTTTTCCCATTATGTCCATAAACATGTTTTTCGTATTTTATAACACAAAAACCTGAATAGAATGGTCAAAACTAGGGAAATGATGTTGGATTGTGTTTAAATCAGGGTAAAATGACCTTATATTGAATTGTGAAATGTAGGAACTAACGACACATCATTTTGAGTGATAGTTTTACCATTATGGCCATAAACATGCATAGAATGGTCAAAACTAGGAAAATAATGTCGGATTGTCCTGAAATTAGGGGAAAATGACCATAGATTCAATTATGAAATGTAATAATGGATAAAACATCATTCTAAATGAAGTTTTTTCTATTATGGATGTAAACACATTTTTATCATTTTAAAACACTAAAACATGCATGGAATGGTCCAAACCAGAAAAACGACATTGGTTTATCTTGAAATCTAGGAAAAACATCTATAGATTTAATTTTCAAATGTAGGAACTGAAGACACATCATTCTGAATGACAGTTTACCCTTTATGACTGTAAACATGTTTTTAATGTTTTAAAACACCAAAACATTCCTGAAACATTAAAAACCAAGAAAAAAAATCATATTGTCCTAAAATTATGGGAAAACCACTACTTTGTTGTTTTTGACATGTACGTGTAGACAACACGTCCATATGTTGTGCAGTGCAATCAAAATTTCTCAGTAAACACTTATGAAAGGTAAAAAAGCCTTTAAAAACAAGGTTCGGGGTAAAAACCATGGAAACAACATGAGATAATCCTGAAATCATGGGATAATGACTGTAAATTTAATTTTGAAATATAGGAACCAACGACATGCCATTCCAAATGACGATTTTCCCATAATGGATCTAAATATGTTTTTAGTGATTTAAAACGCTAAAACGTGTGTGGAACAGTCAAAACTTGAAAACAATTTCAGATTATCCTAAAATCATGGGACAAGAACTATATATTTAATTGTGAAATATAGGATCCTACAATATATAATTCCAAATGACGGTTTTCCCGTTATGGCCATAAATGTGTTTTTAGTGTTTTGAAACACTAAAACACGCATAGAATGATCAAAACTAAATAAAAGATATAATATTGTCTTAAAATCAAGGGATAATGACTATAGATTTGATTTTCAAATGTATGAACTGATGAAAAATCATTTAGAATGATGTTTTGCCTTTTATGACCGCAAATGAATTTTTGGTGTTTTAAAACACTAAAAAAAGCGTGAAACAGTCAAAACCAAGAAAATGATGTCATATTTTCCTAAAATCAAGGGAAAACCACCACTTAGTTGTTTTTGATGTGTACACATAGACCACACTTAAATCCGACGTGCAGTGTGATCAGAATTACTTAGTAAAAAATTATTAAAGGTTCAAAAGCCTTTAAAAACAAGTTTTGAAGGGTTAAAACCTGGGAAATGATGTTAGATTATATTAAAATAAGGGGGAAAACAATTGTAGATTTAATTTTTAAATATAGGAACTGACAACATGTCGTTCCGAGTGACGATTTTCCCGTTATGGTGGTAAATGTGTTTTCAGTGTTTTAAAACACTAAAACATGGGTGGAATGGTCCAAACCAAGAAAATGATGTCGTATTGTCCTAAAATTAAGGGAAAAACACCATATATTTAATTGTGAAATTTATGAACTAACAAGATGTCATTCAGAGTGACGGTTCACCTACTATGGCTGTAAATGCATTTTTAATGTTTTAAAATATTAAAACATGCATGGAATGATCAAAACAAGAAAAATAATTTTAGATTGTCTTAAAATCTGGGGAAAATGAACATCTATTTAATTGTGAAATATACGGACCATTGAAATTTCATTCCGAATGATGGTTTTCCCATTATGATTGTAAACACGTTTTTAGATTTTTAAAACCCTAAAACATGCTTGGAATGGTTAAAACCATAGAAAACAACCTCATATTGATGTGAAATCATGGAAAATCACCACTTATTTGTTTTTGAATTATAGTAATTTATATGATATAAAAATATTTAATTTTTTTTAAATATATTTCAAGTACACTACACGTCGATTTAAAAATATATTAGAATATTTACTTATCCCTTTTCAGTTTCAAGTATTTAATCTTATCTTAAATAGGTATGTTTCTATTTTAAAAGTGTTTTTCATTATATATTATTTGTTTTATGTTAAAAATTTTTCTGTTTGATTAAAAAAATAACAAAATTTATGTGCATCATTGTGAATATATTATGTGTCTTTTCTCTTTTTCATTTCTTTTCCTAAATGTCATGGTTTTCATTTTAGGTGGTAGAAGTCGGTGGTAGGAGGGAGGTTGCCCGTTCTGATCTAAGAAATTCTTTAGAAGGAAGTGATGATGGTTTTTATTTTTTGTGGTTTTTTTTAAATTTTATCAATTATTATACTGTAATTATGATTTATTATGTTTAGTTTTAATTTTTGTTTCATTTTTTGTTAAAACTGATGAGATGAGGTGCTCGATTTTATTTTATGGGATGTGGTGGAAGACAATGTATTTGAGGTCGTGACATGGATGTATATTTGGAATGAGTTGTTTTTGGACATGTTTTACATGCATGTATTGTGACTGAGGTACTAGTGGATGTATGGGGTGACTTAGACTTAGGTTATTTTGACCATGGTTGTGTGTATATGACTGTGGATGTATGATGTATGAATGATGGGGTTATCATATATATTTATTTTTTAGTTTATATCATGTTATTTTTTTATAGTTTTTTATTAAATATAAAAAAAAACAAATTTATTGGTGGTTTTTAGTAACCGCCACTAAATTCTTAGCGGTGGTTAATCTTTTTTATTTATATTCAAAAAATAAATTAATGAACTTTCACTTATTAAAAAGAAAACTGCCCTAAAAGATCCAAAAAATGACACTTAAAAAAACTATTTCTAAATAAAAAATGCCTCTAAATGAATATCAACCATGAAATACATGATGGTTTTAGAAACCACTGAAAAATTATTAGGCGGTGGTTTAAACTACCACCAGACCACTAAAAAACAACCACAAATGACCCAATTTTTTATCCTGATATAATGAAGTTCATAGCCATATTCCGTAGTAAAGGAGTACCTATCCTCTCTAATTCATTGAGGAACCCATCTATATTTAATAAATCGGAAGACTAACGTTTCTTAAATCATTTTACATCTAACAATGTTTTTAAAACCTCATATCTCCCATGCCTTACATGTTCTTGATATAGCCTTTTTAGGCTATCTATTATCTTAAAAACATCTATATTATCATGTTTCATTTTCAAATTAGGATCCTTGGGGATATTCATGAGATTAAATAAATCAAAATAACCTTCCTTATACTTATGGTACTAATCAAGATCAACTTGTTAAATTCATTCACTAGTCTGGTGATGAAGAAGGAATTTCTCTAACACATTAAAATTTTCATCTTACTTAAAAATTATTTTAAAGTTTCTATACTAGTCTAATAAGTTTCTTCTATTAGGACTATAATTTTTCATAATTGATCTCAAAGTAAAGTTTGATTATGATGATGGAATTTTCATCTATAATAAAATCCTTTTATCAAATGAGTATCTTGTTTTTCAATCAATTATTAAAGAATTTTATTATATATGTTTTTACTAAAATGATGACCCTTTTTTTCTTTTTCATTTAATAAATTAGTGGTTCATGATTAAAATTTATCTTAATATTCTAATCCTCTTTCACATTACACACATCATATATCTTTTAATTTAGGTAATAATATTAATCATATCATATATAAATCTTTTATAGTTGAATAGAAAACTCCTTTTCCAAATTTATCATGTGGATTACCTTAGATATAATCTAATAATATATTAAATTTTAGAGACTCACAGATATGTTTAAACCAAACCACACAAAAAGACATGGTAATGAATATTGTAGGACAAGACACATCCTCTATTCCTTGATCAAAATTAATTCAAGGGAACCTGTCATCCGAATGAACCTACCCATTTGGATGATTGAGGCCTTGAAACGAGTTTAATTTAGAATGTATTTAACACAAAGTATTTTTAATGGTTTTTAATATCTTACCATCTTATCCCAAGTATTACATTGATGTATGCATTAATTTAATAATGTTGTTTTTTATCCTATAACTTTAACCAAATTAATATTTTCCCAACATATTAATTTATATCACACTAGAAGAAATTAATCCCTTAACATCAGTTATTTTTTACTTTTTATGTTAGTTAAAAAGTCACACAAATACAACTGACATCAAATGTAGGGTTTTAATGTTAGTTTTTAAAAAAATACATGAAAAAGGATTTAAAAACTAGTTTTTATAAAAACCAATGTTCAAATAGAAACTAAATAAAAAAATAGACAAACTTTCAAGGTCTTTTTTATAATAATCGATGTTCAAATTGACCTTCAACATTGGTTATTATAAAAATGATATTGAAAATTTCTTTCTATGCCCATTTTTATAATAACCAACATTGGAAAATAATTTATTTCCATGCCCCATAACCCTAAATTCATTTGTACAAGTAGTAGAATCAACTGCCAACAATAGATAAAAACCAATTACACACTCTATTGCAACATCATTTTTCAAGATAATACATATATAAAAAACTTTTAAATATATACATTTGAATTAATCAAACCTATAAAATATTCTGAAAATAATATTCAAAATTGGTTTATGTCATCTATTAAATATGATTAAACATCATCAAAAATATATAGAAACAATAAATGTTATAAAATTAATAATATAACACACTATTATAAAATATAATAATTTTAATGGAACTATCCTTGTGAAAATACATCGTCATTTTAGTCATGTAATTTAAAAAATAAATCATAAAACATAACAACCACATTTAACATTTCCTCTTTGAAGATAACAAAGTAGTTATGAAATAACACTTTGAAAATAAGAAAACCAATATTTATATTCAATGAAAAAAATTTATTAATTAATTTAAAAGTTATATATGAGAATAATAATGTAATTAATTTCATTTAGATTATTTATTGATAAGTTAACCCTATTAAACAACTTCCATGACCTCTTATGTTATCATATATTAATTAAAAAACATATGTAATAAGAAATATTTAAGATTAAAGAATTCATATTATAGAATAATACATAATATTAAAAAAATTCTTATTCTTCACCTAGTAAAGATAATAACCAATGTGTTATTAATTATTATGGGAAGAATACATCTCACATCCAATGTTCATAAAAATAAAAATTTTAGAATGAATGAAATTATAATGAATAGTACTGAATAACTATATAAATCTTTTTATTAGTCAAGGAACAAAAGAAACAAACACTAAATATTTTTTTCCACTATTTGGAATATATATTTTTTCTAGTTGGATTCTATAGGTATTTAAAATTCATATAAATATATTATAGATCTTTAGAACCATAATTTGAAGTGCTCTCATTTTGAATGCAAGGAGTGTGTAGATACTTAATTAGAAAAGTAAAAAAATTAAATCACTATAATCGAAATCTACTTTATAAAATTAAAATTGAAATTGAAATCCACTTACAAAGAAAAAAATAAACCCAAGTACTAAGATATTATGACCAATAAAAATATCAATTATGATTTTTAGGCATTCTTAACATATAGTGTCTTCTACATATTTCATCACACATTAGAAACTTATAAAAATTCTATAACATAAAATAATTCACTGAAAATTTAACCATACCTTAAGAAACCTAATATGTAACTTATGGTTTAGGTTCCCAAAAATTTTATTTCTTTTTCAAAGATATTTCAGATTCCACATGATTTTCTATAAGGTTAATTTAATAAAATATTTGTAGTAATTTTAAATCAAAAGTAAATAAAAAATATAAAAACAACAAATTACTTATATGTAAACTAATAAACAATTCTAGCTATCCAGGGTAAAAAATAACACATACCCTATTTAACTATAGCCACCTCCTTAGTAGGAAATGACATTGGTGTAGTTAGATCAATAATATCAAATATCATTAATCCTATATGATATGAATATATTATATGAATATGCACATAATACCCTAGATTTTATAAGAATTTTTATTCTAAAATATATGAATGTATATCTACAACATGAAACTAATAATATACAATCGATTATAAATGTTGAGGTAGATAATCTAGATAGATAGGTTGTGCAGGCTACATTTATCTGATTATATCTACAAACATATATTATAAAAGGGTTTGAATTCAATCACCTATAAACTGATTTATATGTTTATACTCAGACTTCATGGAATATATTTCACCATTATATTCTTCCTCCCCCAATTTTATACTAGGATGTCCAAAAGTTTATAAAACAAAAACCCACCTTATATTATCTTATATTTCTTGGGTATTCTTCCTTACCTAAAGTAGTCATACGAATGTTATTCTTACCCATAGGGATATAATTTACATTCATCTATCTCTATCTCATGAATTATTTCCTAAAATTATATGTGTAAATGTTAACTAGTGTAATTAATTTAAAAAATACTTAGATTTTGGGAAAATAATAATTAATTTCTTGTAATCGTATCTACTTCTTATTTTAACATATCAATAAGAAGCATTCCTTTTTTTCCTTCTCTACCTTTACCATTTTTCATAACGATCAGAGGGGATAAAGGACTAAAATTATCATCTTCAGATCCTCCACTATATACAAATCTTGTTTAATTGAACTTTTCATCAATCATTTTCTTCTTTAGTAAAGAATAACCTCCAAATAACACAGTATGAGGGTATATATTTTGCAACTAGATATATTAGTGAGATCTACTAGCTTCATATTCCATAAGAATAAATTAATAATTCATTAGGTAATTAAAAAATAATTTTACATATTTTATTTTCTAAAAAATAATTGTTATACCATAAAGGGATCCTCCTACTGATTAGTAAAAAACTTATTTCTTGTCACTATATCTAAACACCCATATTTTAGGCATCAATATTAATTATATTTATTCCTAAAAAAATAAATTAAAGTCAAATTTGATTTAAAATACATATATATAATTTCTTTAAAAGATATCCAACTCTTATTAACTTATTTCATATCAATAAATTTGAATTTCATCTATAATTTAAGGAATAAATGTTGGTCATATTAAATATATAATATTTAAACCATTAGAAAGAAAGAAACCAATTAAGATATTTTAATATTAATCACTTTCAAAATTGATTTTTCATCACCTGGTAAACCCTCCTCCAATCTAGATACAATATGATAATCTTACCAAAAATCTTCTTGGCCATGAAACTCCTAAATTGCTTCACATTTGGGCATACTGGGTTAATTTTATCCATGAACTCAATTATTTTTATCTTCTCCTTCTTATGAGCAAGTTAAAGTTTTGGTAAATATATAATATTTTGTATACTACCTTTGGGTATCATATTCTCTATAGAATAATTAGATTCTATAATAGAAAGCTCATTGGTGGTTCTATAAATAATTTCAACAAACATAAGTTTAATTTCATTAAATAATTTCATTATTGAAAATGTATTTATTTGAAGAGATGCATAAATACCTTGATATATTTTCATATTCCTTCATCTCTGTTATTTAAATAGATGTATGAAAAATTAATTAAATTTTATATACTTATATATGATCATAATTAAATGATTATTTGAAGTAAAAAATTTTATTTTTCATAATATAAAATATATTCTATTAAATATACTTCTCAAAAAAGTTTATACCTACAAATGGTGAATATAGAGAAATAGTCATAGAAAAATGATGATTTCATAATTCTTAAAAAAAAGTGTACCTAAAACTGATAAATATAAAAATTAATACAAAATATGTAATAATTTATCAACATATATATATATATATTTAAATATTCAAGTTAAAAAGTAAAATGCTTTTACATGGGTCAGTTTCATAAAAAATAAAAAAATAGATTTTTACCTGAACTATTATGAGAGTAAAAAAGTGTTTTCCCATATCCCATAATATCATTTCTTGTGGCATGGACCATATCGAAATCACAATCATCTTTATACTAAGGTAATATTGTAATAACTAATGAAATTTCACATAAGTCCACAAAATCATCAATATCTTCATCACCAAAAAAATTTTTCCCTTAAAAAATGATGAAAAACAGATAAATTGATGGGTCAGTAACATAAAATATCTTCTTCACATATATCTCAATGATAAATAGACCCTCTTTGTAACTAAATATTTTCAAAATAACAATTGAAAATCCATAAACACCATGTTTCATAAAACTATTACTATCAGTCCATTTACACTTGCACACTAGTACTTAAAATTTAGTGTAATAAATTTTCAAGATATAATCAACAAATATAATATATATTTTTAATACATAAATTATCTTTTCAATGTTTTCACTCAAAAAATATATTTATTCAGTGATTATATTTCCTTAAGTATTTTGAGTGGTACTCCTTTTGTCCAGAATTTCTGTTAAATGTGTAAACATTAATGTGAAAATGATACCTTGTGATACCATTAAAAAATGGTCCCCCATATATCCATTTCATGGTTTTTGATATAGATGGATCAATGTTTAGTTTCTCCTCAATCTATAATATAAATGTATTTTTATGTTCATTTATCGACTACATTTCATTTATTTTTAGATATTGTACCTTGAATCCACATATAAGTAATGATATATATTGTTAAATGATACTTGTGTTTTTAAAAATATTTAATTATGTATATATCACTACATCACATGAAATTAATTTTACTTTTATGAGAAAGATCCATATACCTTCACTATTGATTTCTAGGTGCCGAGATATTGGGAACTTAACAAGGTCCACTTTATACAAGTAGCCAATATGAAACTCAACTACCACAACTGATATATATTTTTAAACAAAATAGGCCTCTAGTTAATGTTGATTTTTCATATATATCCCTTTAAAATTTTCATATATCAATAAAAAGGATACATGAAACATAAATATACTAGCCCATATAACCATATCTCTAACATCAAATGAATCACCTAATGAACCATTATATTTAAAAATGATGATGGGAAATACATCTCTTGTTGAAAAATCATGATAAAATCTTTATTATCTAATACATTTAAAAAATTTAGATCCTTGAATTTACTGTAAATGGAATTGAAAAGGTATCACAATATGATGATTGTATTTTTGAAAATCATTGATAATATTGCACATAATGTCACTGGTAATAGTTGTTTCATCAATACCTAATTGTTATGAGTTTTTATGTCTATTAACATTAATTACTTTAATAACACCAAGTTTTTCACATTTGAAGAATTACCAATATGTACATTATAACAATGAAAACATTGAAATAAATTAATATCTTCACTCCTGTATAATGTGTGATAATTTATAGGTAAATATGTTCTTTTTTTACTTTAAAAGTGGAAGTTAATTCCAAGAATATTCCCATAGATATTAAGTCCAATATTTCATGCAATCAATCTTCTTTTATTTACATTTTTATATAAAAAAGTTATAATAAATCTATCAACTGATTTTTTATAAACATGCATAATATCAATGTTATATTTTACCTTTATAAATATTTGATAAGGTAGATCAAATAAAATAAACCATTTCATCCATATATTATTTTGAAAATTAAAAAATCTTGTCTTCCCAAATATGAAATCTAAGTCTTTCACATAGTTTTAGTATTCTTTAGTTGAAAAATGCTTTTGGAAAATTCATACTCTATGAAACCATTAAATACCAATTTTAGCCTTAAAAAAGGGTGATCCATTTTAAAAATTATTTGATGTCCCTTTTTCACTATCTCTCTTCTATTCTAAAATTGATAATGTTATTTACCTTATTTTTAAATTGAATAAGATTTATATCCCTTAATACCGTATTTAGATAAGTTTCTATGTATAGGAAAGTCATTTATAGAGAACATTATCATTGCATATAAAACAAAATAATCTTTCTAGAATTCATAAAACAATTTAACAACTATATACTTCATAATTTATAATCTCTAATCAATGTGGATAGATAAATATTAATTACTTTTTCTAGGCTGTTTGGGTCCATAAATCTCCAATCTCATCAAAACATATTATTTCTTTTTATATATCTATGGGGATGGTCTGTAAAGTACCAAAATAAAGGTTATGAACAAAGTTGGATATTGAGGATAAAATATAGATTCATTACACCTTTGAACATTCATTTTATAAAATTTATATTTTTATTTTCAAAATATGGAAATTTTATACCAAATCACTTTAATATAGTGACTGTTGTGAGCCTCATAACAAAAAAAATGTTAACCTGAGCTAAATAATGTATAGTGTGACTCAAGTTGTATCCAGATAGGTAGTATTCTTAGTGTGTTCTTAATGTTATAAAGATTGGATTCATTTGAAAATAGAAAATAGAAATAATTATGTCCATGAATTTTAAAATAATAAAAAAATTATTTGAAATCTATTTTAAAATAGTGGTATACACAAAGAGATTCCCACAACTAACTTGTTAAATCATGAATCATTCAATTGAACTCTCTTTCTCTCTCATGAACCTGCTAAAACCTCAGTTGATTTCCCTTTCTCGGTATTTTTGTATTAAATAGAGTAATGTAATAATCACTACACTATCTTCCCTTTCCTATCCAAGAAAGTAGATATCACTAATTACTCTTGGAACCAACTTCACTTCCTTCCCTGGAATAGAAAATGAATTAGGTCTATAGGTCCTCTGTATGCAATATGGGGAGAAGATAAGAAATAATTAAAATTAAATAATAAGTATAAATCTACTATTGTCTATAACAAATAATTATATCAAGTGATATAAAGAATAAAAATTAAACAATTAATTTCCTAATTTATTAACAGTGGGTGGGGGAAGTCTTCTTTGATCAACCACAAGAATATCTGTAGTTGGGATGGTCTTCATTCACTTTTATAAGACCAATATCTACACATATATGGAACTGAATTATTCTAAATTATCAAATTAATTCTATGTTCCCTTTATATATTGGATTCCTTCTTACTCTTCTTGGAATTCAATGTTGAGATCCCACTCTTTGGAACATGTATAGATTAGTTTCCATGTGTACATCCCTAGAGTGAGGAATTTTTTAAGTGAGATCATCGTATAAATATTCTCATCTCCATTTTCTTCTCATAATTTTTGTTTTCCTTCATAAAAGGATGGGTAATACATAGAAAAGTTAGAGGACCAATTCTTAATTTTTCCATACTTGTAGAATTAAACAATTTTATTTCGATCCTTAAATCAATTTTTTTGAAATTCATATTTTACCTTCAACATGGTACTAATGTTTCAAATGAATTTACTCTTATATTTTTGTGCATCCATGGAAGTTAATTTTATATTTTAGCATTGGGCTTTAACAATTTTATAAATCTAACAGTATGCCCATAGATTATTATTGAATTCTGAAAAATGATTCATAGGTACACACATTTACTAAATTATCTATTTAAAAATAAAATTGACTCTAATAAACTAAAAAATGACTCTTAAAATTTAGCATGATGAAGCTTACTCTTATAATGATCACCCTTGTAATTGGGTATAATGGATCTTATGAAATATAAAGTTACTCTTAAGCATTTGATGAATTAATTTTTTTTAAAATTTTATCTTATGAATGATTCTTATATGGGATTAAATGAATCTCACATTTTGGTAGGTTAACACTTATTATCTTCCTCTAAATATTGTCCTTTTCCATTTTTATCAATCTATATTTTCTAGAAGTTAGCTTATGCTTTACTCATCCTTACTTCTAGTCATTTATCTTAGCTTTCCAAATTTATTTGAAAATAAAGAAACACACGAATTTAGTGTAGTATTTATTCAAAAGAATAACAAAATGATTAAATCAACAAAAAATATAAAATATCAAGAATGATTTTAATAAATTTAAAAGATAAATATAAGTTCAATTTGAATCCATTTATTCACAATTAAAGGAAATTCAAAGTAAAAAAAGTTATACAAAATATGGGAAAAAAATAAATATTTAGGGTTGATAACTACCCCCACATTTAAATATGAACTTTTCCTCAAGTTTATGGGGTCACACTTTCTATCAAGAAAAATTACAAGTTCTAGGATTGTAAAAAAATTCAATGGAGTTAAAATTTTAACAAGTGACACTTTCATTAATCCCTCAACACTAAGAAACTAACCTGTTTCACACTTCTTTGATACTTCCTATATGAAATTTAGATATATCATCTTCCCCTTCTTATTCTAATTTCAAATTTTCACAAACCTTTATATCCCATTTGTCATCTACAATTTATTTTATTATTCACTACCAAGTTTTTTTTGTAAAGACCATATTAGATAAGTGTAGAAAAACTTGGAACTGAACCATCCCATGAAAAATGGAATCCCTCAAGAGTAAGTTTAATATTCGCAGAATGAATGAAATTCTTGGTAAATCAGTACTCAGGTTTCTCTAACTCTTATTTTATAGAAAAATTATACACAGATGTGATGTATTGACTTTGGAGGACCTCTAATTCTATTCCCATCTACTTATTTTAATTTAATTCATTTGTGTTATCCGAATTTCATTTGGTAAGAATCCCTAAGTTGTTAATTGTTGACAGTGGACATGTTACCTAAGTTAAAGTTCAAAATTCATGCTTTTTTATGTTATAATTTTTATTCCACTTAATTATTTTCTATTAATAATTACTTTCACAGTTCTAAAATAAATGTATCTATAGTTCCCATGGTGAATTTTTTATTCTTATTAATTATGAAATGAAATATTAAAACTAGTTTTCCATTTTTATTCTAAAGTTCACAAACACACCAAAACCAAATAAATGATGGAAAACTATTTACAACCAAATATAATTCATCCTCTTTGAAACACTTATATTATACAAAAACATAAATGAATATAAAAATGAAATCAACACTGAATTTTAGAAATAATATGTGGGTGTCTAAAATATGTATCAAAGAAAGATAAAACCTAGTGAACTTTACTAATATATAGTATGGATGACATTGGAATCATCTATAGATTATTTCTAAAAATATTCATTGTACTTCTTAAATTTCTACCCATTCACCTAGAAGGAATTTTGAGATTTGTCTCTTTTGAAATTAACTACACTAAATAGATATGTTTCAATCATTATGAATTTCCTAATCCATTTAGAATAAATATTACCATTCATTAGTTTCATCAGGGATGATAAAAATAACACTTCAACCCTAATTTGGAAATATTTTCTATGAATTAATCTTTTATGGATAGATTTAGTCCTATCCTTATATAGTGTGGAGTTTGTATAATCTTATCTTCTTAAATCCTCAATCTCCATAATTTAGAACTTCCTATGTTCACCAATTTTACTATGTTACAATTTCATTTTTTACATCCCAGTATTCCTTACATAATTTCTAAATAGAAATTCAATGACACTTATGATAAACTATTCTATAAAAAGATATAACAAAGGAGGCCTTGAAGGTGGTTCTATATACCCAAAGTTCATCACCTAGCTTCTTGATCCATTAATTTTGGATTGACTGCACTATATTCTCAAGGATTATTTTTTACATACCAATTATATACTTTATCCTAACCATTTTCTTATGTGTGGTAGGTATTATAGGTTTTTTATGTACTCTATATTTTTCATGAGTGCTTTCATACTTTGGTTTCAAAAGTGTATACCCCGATCACTATGGATTTTCTAAGGTTTCCTAAACCTTTAAAAAATGTGTGATCTTATAAAATTAGAAACCACTCTTGAATCCTCTATTACAGTATCTTGATCCTTGATCTATTTTTAAACATAATATATATCCCATAGAGTATAGTTAAAGCTAAAAGAAATAGGAAATAGTCTCATCAAGACTATTCCCCAAACACCAAATATGTCACAAAACATCAAAGGTTTTTGATCATTTATTGTCTTTTGGAAATAACTCTAATGAACTGGTAGTATTTACATGATTTAAAAAATTTATGGGAAAATTTAAAAATTATAGGCCAAAATTTTCTAACATCTAATACTTTCCTATCTATGCGCTGAGGTTTAAAATGGCTTCCATATGAAACTATTTGGCAATATTTAAGTATGAAAGATACTTCCTCAACTGGTATACCCCCCCTAAACCACTTTATCACTATAGATTTTCCATAATTTTAGATCATCCCAAACAAATTACTTTGACTCAATGTTAATATTAAGTAAATTATTCTTAAAAATAAGAAGGAAGCTTTGACGTCACCAACTAGTTTATAGTGTTTTTATACTATGGCACCATAATGGAAATTTAATGATGTTTCTCACTAGGTAATCATTATGGGAATATATTTAGGTATTTAAACCTCAATATTTTGGGAAATTCTTATCTTGTGGTATGAAACTAGGTTCTCAAATACCTTATTTCCATTTAGTTCCATGTTGAATTATTATATAAGAATCATCTACTAAACTAGACTTGGTTTTGAATAAAATTTATTCACTATATACTTGATAAAACTATTATAAGAATAAACTATTAATTTACTTCCTAACAGATATGAATACAAATTTTATATTAGAACAACTATAGATAAAAGAATATTCTCATCGCTAGTTTAGTTAATCCGAGTTGAATCCAATATTTGTAAATAATATTCTGTCACATGTGAATTTTGGTCCACTTTATAGGATGAAATTTTGCTTACTGATTGATTATAAGAATCCTATAGTACTTTAAAGGGTATATTTAACCTAGTGTCCCTATTATGGGGTTGTGGTCATGTTCTCTTTTAAAATATCAAAAAAAATTCTGTATGATCTTATAAACACAAAATAAATATCCCTTTTAATAATATCAGATAGTGGTAAATTAGTCTTTCAAAAATCTATAATAAAACCTTTATAAATCTCAACATTTCCTAGAAATGACATACTATGTTTTATATTGGTGGGTTATTATAGAGACCCAAGCTAAACATATATAAATAATACATTGATACCATGGTTTAATTAATATGTATCATAAATAGTCACACATCCCAAGGACCTAACAGTTTAGTGTCATGGATAGTGGTTACATCAACATCTTATTTTATAACACTTTTGAAAAATTTCTTCATAACTATTATTCTATTTAACCTCATCCCGATATATCATATTATATAATCATCTTCAAAACTAGAATAATGGAATCATAAGAATGGGTTGAGCTCGAATTCTCAGTAATGGAAACTTATCAACTAATCATAACTATTAGTACATAATATTTAGGGGAAACATGATAGAGGGATAAAAATCATATAAAATATCATGGGATCATAACTAAAAATCATAAAACTTGATTGAATAATAAAAATCATTACATGAAATCATAATACCAAAGAAAGTTCATCAAAATCTGGAATAGAAACACATAACATAAACAAAAAAAACGTAATCAAAACATAATAAATCATAACACATTTAGAACATATAATATAATATACATCTTTCATATCTTCAAAATAAGTTTCATTTTAGACAATTCAAACTAACATAATCATAGGAAAACATTGTGAATAAATCCAAGTATTTACACCCTATATTGTTTTGGAACAAATCCATATATTTCCACCCTTTTAGTATGTGCATAAATTTAAGTACATCAATGATTCCTTATCTCATGAGATGTAAAAACTTAACCAATTAATTAAAGGGTGATATATGACCCCACCCATTAACATTCATACATATGAGTTCCATTTAAAATAAAATCATTCTACTTATCATAAATAAATCATGAGAATAAAATGGGTTTCATTACTTTTCCATATGGCATCGCATAAATGAACATGATAATTGGATACTAAAAACATAATCCGCACCATGAGTATTCAAGAAGTCCATATATTGTGTGATTTCTAAAATATTACTCTATTTAAGAAAATCATTTAAAAATAGAAGAGAAATCATAAAAGTATTTTTTTAAAATAATTTCTTAATATCATCTTAAAAAAGGCCTGATTTCTACGTAACTTTCTAAAAACCATTTATTTAAGTTGAAGATAAAAATTATTAAAATGTTAACTAAAAAAACTCCAATAATTATACCTTAATAATAAATAAAACATATGTCAAAATTTGAATTAAAATAGAATAATATAATATTATGGTATGGAAAATCCTTTTAAATATTTTAAAACACCTTTATTAAAAACCAACATCATTAAAAGGATAATAAAACATTTGTTTTTAAATGAATAAAGTAGGATGTAGGGATCATTTTAGATGAAAATAAATTGAGTTTATACTAGGTAAAGTATAACATTGGCTAGAAGTAAAAGATATGGATTCAGAGTAAAAATCCATTAAAAGAAATGTGAATAATTATTGACAAAATTTCATTTTAAAAAAATTATAGATTCATCAAAAAGAATTATCTGTTATGAAATATAATTCATTATAAAATAAGTTTTAAATACAATATAATATCATCATATTTTATTATAGATCAATATTGAAAGATAATAGTCAAATAGGAGTGATTATGACCCAGAGAAAATATTTCATTCACGAAAACACCTCACCTTTATTCTTGATTAGTCGAATACACTATGAAATCATGTAAAAAAATACAAATATATTAATATAAAAATTAATAACCATAATAATATGTAAAAAAGTTATAATTTTGATTTATAATCATTATCTACATGTATATTAGTTATTTTTTTCTTATTTTACCACATCGAGTGTTTATAGTTTTGACCATTTGTACCAGTTTTGTGCTAGTAGTGTCAATATTCATTATTATATCAAATTATATCATTAAAATTTCATTAAAGTTACTATAATGGATGAATAATAATTATTTTTTAAGTTTCAATTTCCCATTATGAGTGTTTCACTCTTTATCCTTGAAGATGAAGTCAATAGAAGTAGACTTTGGTGATTTTCTTATCCAAAATAGGTGTTTTATTAATTATTGAGTTAAAAATTCATGTATCCATTCTATAAAAAATACAGACCATTATTTAAATATTTATATCATATTATATAATTAATTATGTTTTCAAATTCATTCATTATGTAATTTCATAGCATTGTATAAGTGGTCAAACTGACCCAAACATTATTATCGATGATTATGAGGTGATTTAGTGGCAATATCATTAAAATAGCACAATAATGATATCATTAAATTTTTACTAGTGTGATATATCATAATTATAAATTAATTCTAAGAATTAGTAAAGGATATCAAAATATTAAATAATTTTAATAAAATATTTTCCAATTTGTACTCTTGTTTTAAAGGATTCATTTAATGATGATAATTTTTGTATCACATGATTAATAAATTCTAAAATTTTAAATGATAAAAACTTAATGATATCATTAAAATCATATTTATCCATTAAAAAAATTCTCATTACTAACCATCTAAGGTGGTGATAAAAATAAAAATAAAAATCAAACGTTCTATGGAGGCAGTAGTCCACACGTATGCATGGTTGATGATTTCATTTTCTAAAGAACATGAAAAATGTATTACATGTTTTATCATTTAAGAATATATAATATGTTATAAATATAATAATTATTTTTTAAATTCAATATTAGGACCATTAATATAAGTTTTTTTGAGGAAAATGAAACATGAATCTTTGAGGAGACAGTAGCCAGCACACACACCTGAATATTGTTTTCAATTTAAGGTTTCTAGGAATGTTTAAGAGAGGGTTTTTTCAGATTTTGGGATAAACTTAGTGAGTATAAGTGAGTATAGAAGAAATCATTTTATAAGGGAAATGGAATGGATTTTTTTGTTAATATCTCTAACGTTACATTAATGGGAAGTCACCTTGAAGGAAAGCATATCCAAAATTTGAGAAATAATGGTTTTGGGAGGAGATGAGGTTTATATAGACTTAACTATATTTTTTAAAACATGTTTCAAAAATCTTTAAATCCATTTACCCAATGAATTATTACATTTATACTTTTAGCTTTTACCGAGGTAACTAGTTTTTACAAAAGGAAACTTAATCAGTATGCAAAAAATAAAATGTAAATTATCTGATAATTTAAACCCAATGACTCTAAATCTGAAATACATAATTTATGGTTCAATTTCTAAAAGTGCTAAAAATTAATTTTAATATAATAAATTTATAATGAATACAAATATTTTTCGAGAAAAATATAAAATCGAGTTCTAAAATATCAATCATAGGTTTGTAAACTATGATAAATATTTAAAAATCTATAATTTCAATTTTGAAAAAAATATTGTCATGAAAAAGGTATTCATAAATTTCTAATTCATGCTTATGTACTTATAATGGCATAAAAGGTGAAACATTAGTAAAAATGGTATATAGCATAATTCACCTAAAAATATTTTTTATAAAAATATAAAAAATATTAGGTTAATATTTCTCTGATAAATCCAAAAATTAATTTAATTTTTCCAAATTCACATCCTATATTTTTTTTAATTTTTTTATTAAAAACATAAAATATAGAGACAAGATTTTTTAAAGGAAAATGATTTTTGGTATATTAACTATTATTTATTTTATTATTTACTAACTAATATTCTATTAACTTCTTATTCATAAAATCAATATATCTTGTTATTATTCAATCATAATAAACTTAGTTATTTGAAAAAAATCAACAATTTCCAAAAAAAATACATTTTTAATGCATAAAGTGAATTGAGAAAAAATGACAATTTGAAAAGTATAAGATTCATGATATATATATACATATAAATATTATATTGTTTGTATATATTATTTGAATTTCTACATACATAAACCTTTATAATATTTGTGTCAGAACTAAGCATCAGATAATCTCTAGTTGTAGTTTTGAGTGGGGGTTTAACAAGCATGGATCTTGTGGAAATATTCATGAGCTTTAACTTATACCGTATATAGTTTTTATCAAATAGTAATCGGTTGAGTTCAGATTGGTCTTGGTCTATGAAGGAACCTAGAAAATATAATTCCCTTCAATGTAGGGAGAAATGGGATTCATAATGAAGACTTCCGCTCATGGATACCATTTCTTCTTACTTTCTTAATTGATTTTTAAATATGGTTACATAAATTTATACCATATAGTTTAATGGACATGTTTTAATTCTCATATTTAATATTCAAAATATATAAAGGCTTTTTTTACTTTTGTGTAGTATTTGAAACAAACTATTGAATATATTATATTTTAAGTATAATATATTGTTAAATCACAGTTTGTTATCGGTATAGAAGTGTAGAGATAATATCCACTGTGGCTGTGTCTACGTCAATCCATTATTTATAAATAATGTGTCTTGAGACATTTCTTTTATCCTCCATAAAGGGGAATCTTTCAAGATTCAAAATGAAATTATTTTCAATGCACTTAAAACAACTAATTATCAATAAATCTTTGAAAATTAGTTCTATAACCTATAAACTCATTGAGAAATACCTCCAAGTTGATTTTAATAATGTCTAAAAAGATTATTACCATTTATTATTGGAATTTACTTAGATAAAGTCATAAAAAAATAAAAAAACTCAATAATGGAAGGTTTATGGATGATATATGGACATAAAATGGGTGTTTGACAAGTTTCTAGGGCATTTGGGCTCTTAATTTTAAGGTTTAGTCCCAAATTAAACTTAATTTGGGCTTAATCACTATGATTCATTTTAATCACTTTTACTAATAATTTTGGTTAAAAATTAACTTGGTATTATTAGAATATAAATATTATAATAAATACAATGGTTTATGTTGTATTTTTGAAATTTAATTCAAAAAATTGGAAAAATTATGATTAATGCTGATCCTGTAGATGGGACGAAATAAGAGGTTTTTAAAGTAGAAACAAGTTAAAAAGTTTTGTACGTTTTTATATTAAATTTTAAAGTGAAATTGATTATAATGACCTAAATTGTATTAATACATGTAATATTGATCTAGTGATACCTTATATAAAATTTATAATATCATTTAACAATAATAATTAATTAAACAAAAAAGTATTTTTTAACTAAAAAAAATTATTTGTCACTATTAATCAAAAAATGAAGTTTTTCAGAAAAATACCAATAATTCACACTATCCTTATTTAAATTTTCTAAATTAAAAAATTAATTTTATTTTATCAAATTAAATTTATAAATGTGTCTAAAATTATTTTTATTACTAAAAGTGGTTTATTCAAGAAAACAATATTTTTAACATAAAAGGACTTTACAAAAAATCATATCTTTCATAATTAATAAGTTTTATTTATATAAAAAAATTATAATCAATATTTTAAAATTATTTATTACTATTATTATAACTAAGTTTAATGTCTAGTTTATTATTATCTCATTTAAATAATTATATAAAAAAAAGATATTTTATAGAAACTCAGTGTTGCGTGCATTGTAGGCCAAGTTAGTGTTGTGTGTAACATACGCCAAGTCATAATTCATGAGGGTGTTGCATATAACGTATGAAAATTTGGTTCCATGTGAAATTAATTTTTGACTTAGTTCATTTCTATACATAAATTAAAATTTAATTTTTTAGGGAAAAACATCTTTGCGACCATAATATTATTTCCTTTTATATTCAATCGGTTTTCATATCCATTTATAATTCATTGGTAACCTATGAATTCATATTATATTGTGTAAACCATATATTTTCATAGATTAGATAATACTGTTCATAAAAACTAATTTAACATAAAGGTTTTATCTTATTATATTAAATAGTCATATTTTAATAGTATATTATTGTTTGGTAAACTCGGTCTTGCATGTTACGCAAGTCATTGAGGAAATTCATTATTACGTATAATGCAAGATAACCTCAGTATTCTATATAGAGAAATCCAAAATTTATATTGTGTTTAGTGCATAATTAACTTGGTGTTTCATATAATGCAATCCAAATATAGTGATTTAATATAAAATAAACTATCTTTAGTGTTACATGAAATCCAAAACATAAAAAAGGTTAATTTAATTTGAAAAAAATAATTCAAAAAATATTGAGGTGTTACATTCTACCCCCTTATAAATGAATTTCAACCTAAAAATTCATCTAGGTTATCAAAGGTTTAAAATTTCAATGTTTCTTATAGAAACACACATTGTAAAAATGGATACCAAAACATCAATAAAAAAAGGAACGTTGGAACCATAACAGTTACCCAATGTAACATATAACTAAGTTTCTACATAGGAGAACATAGGTTTGGAGTGATGATTGGACATGGAGGAAACATTTAAATATTTATAGGGAGTTATTGAGGTTATAAATCACAAACAAGTGAATGATAAATGAAAATTTGAGGGACTCAAAGTCATAAATTTGTGATGATTTAAAAGGACATCAACTCAATGAAAATTAAGGTATTACGACAACACATATTTTTGATCATTATCATATCATTGAGTAATTCTTTTTATTGACCAATAATATATGGAAATATAATTACTTGATGTTATTACCTTTCTTACGCACAATACCAACCTTTGGTTATGCATTGATATATTTACACTTCATCTCTTACCCTAATAAATGAATGAGAATTTTTTTTTCGACGTACTAATAGATCATGAGATCCATGATAAGTCGACCCATATATCTTTAGTAACCATCAACACAAATAGTTTATCCATTATGAAGAAGTCCTCATGTGATGAGATAATACATTAATCTCAAAAAAAAATGAATATTGACTTAAAATTTCCATAAATGGTTAACCTTATAACACATCTGAAAGATTAAATTTTAAAGCTTTATAAAGAAAGTCATGAAATCATCTTAACATTGATCCCCTCATATCTCACAAAGTTTCTCTTTATTGTCACATTCCAAAATTGTGAACACCCTAATCATATATTCTCTTGAAAAATGTTAATAACCTTAATTACCATAAATACTTTTGGAAAAAAATAATTCTTCCTTATTCCAATGATTATTGTATGAGTTATTTAAATCCAAGAATTTGTAAACTTCATCCTTGATGAAATAGAACACTTTTTCAATAATGATTTCCATGGTAATATGTACTATCCAATTTACTTATTCACAACCCACATATCTTTATCCAAACAACATTATCTTAACATAAAGAACATATTACTAGTTACCTTCACTCAATCAATATATCACATTTTCATTAAATCACTCCTCTAGTCCATTGGAAACATTCATTATAAACTTGTAAATATTGAGTGAAAAGTATAAGTATAACAAAACTTGTACATTTAATCATTAATATTACTTAATTTTTTAATCAAAATACATATAAAATTTGATCATTCCACTTCATAATTATGCCTTTAACAAGGATACCTCATCCAATTACACAATAGCTTTTTTCCCTTTTACATTTAATTCGTAGTCTCTTCATCATCAATAATGTAACAATTACTCACACAAACTTGCTGATTATCTTAAGAAACTTTCCTCTTAGGACATTTAGTTGCATAATGAACATTTACTCCACACTTAAAACACTTAACCTTTGATGATGTATTAGGGATGAAAATATTATCATCCATTTCATTAACCAAACTCTTCATTTTTCCCTTACTGTCATTTTCTTTGTGTCCTTATTTTACACAATCAAAACATATTCTTCTTCCTCTAATACATTCAATTAGGTGATTATTTCAACATTATTGACATAAAGGAAACCAAATCTTCTTTTCTCTATGGTATCCATTACCTAAACTCCCAGTTGACTCCTTCTTTCTCTTCCTTGGTGAGTCTGAGAGTTGGTTAAGGTACATGTTGTTAATCACGTTCCTTGAATTTTGATTAGACATGATCACAACATCTTTCACTTTAGTGATAATCGCACTTGACTACTCATCCTAAAATTTTTCCTCACATTCAACAATAATCCATTTCTTTACAGTGCCCCCCATCAACTAAAAATAGGATCATAGTGTGAGAATTACTTATCATAGTAGAAAACAACATAGTCATGAAAATATTTACTTATGGGATTTATAAATCATGAAACCTTACTTAATATATGACACCCGAGGTTTATCATAATTTATTCATATCTAACTTATATCTAAATCCTTCATGATGGTTCATTAAGAGTTTGTGAATTTCTAAAGCATATCCCCCAAGAGTGTCAAACCAGGTGTGTATCAAGGCCCGTTGTTGTGTACCAACTTACCCTGGTTAGGCCTGAAATATCTTGTCAGAGCTATTAACCCTAGGTATATATGTTCCAAATCCAAATCCACTTGTATTATCTAGACATGAATTTATTTCTAGGAAACAACTCACTCTACCCTTTACCAAAATTCCAGGACATTTTCCTAAATGTTGAATCATCCTTATACTTATCCTTAGAGACATCCCTAGACATATCCTTAGAAATATAAATATGGATATCACTAATTTTGTCTCATACTAGTTTCCAAATGCTGAATAAACCATTCTTTTGATACAAAACATAGTGATACAAACTTTATATACATGGATATTATATAATTTTAGATGAATATTCAGTACATTACAAAAATACATACCTGAGGACCATAATAGTTTAGTTTATTTGGAAAATTGAAAAAAAATATTCTATCCTAATGAACGATCTTCAACATATCCCATAAATATCTCCACATTTAGTACTTATAACTAAAACATTTCCTCATAACCTGGGGAAAGTAAACATTAGAAAAGGGTAAGCTCAAATTTCCAGTAAGGGTAAACAAGGGAGATATGTAAGCATAATCATGAGAATAAGGGTATGAGAACATGATCATGGAACTAGAAGATCATACCCTACATATCAAATATCATATACATGAATCATGACATAAATATTTGTAGTTCATAAGGCATGAATCATAAGGAAATAAATAACATAATAAATAAAATCATAACATATGAATAAAACATGGGATTGTGACACACACATAAGCATATAATATGATTTCTATAGTAGCCAAGCCATTTCTTATAAGACCATATTTTTAGTATGGATTTAATCCCATGGACATATTAGTAGCATTAGTTCAATCCTAATACCATCTTGGTGGTTATGGTTCACTTTCATGGTCATCTTAGTAGCATGAGTTCACTCCTCATAACATCTTGGTATTCATGGTTCACTCCCATGGCCATCTTTGTAGCATGCATTCACTCCTAATACCATCTTGGTAGTATTATTTCACTACCATGGCCATCTTAGTAGCATGAGTTTACTTCTCACACCATATTGGTAGTCATGGTTTACTCTCATGGACATTTTAGTAGAACGAGTTCACTCCCCATACCATCTTGGTAGTTATGGTTCATTCCCATGTCCATCATAGTAGCATGAGTTCACTCCTCATACCATATTAGTAGTCATGGTTTTTTCTCAAGGCCATATTAGAAGTGCAAGTTAATTCCCAATACCATCTTAGTTTATCTCATGAGATATAAATAATTTCCCAATGCATTGGAGGGAGATATAGGTCCCACCCATCACAAAATGAAATTATACATACATATTAACCAAGATCATAAATAATCATATCATAACCCATGAAATGAAATGGGTATTATAAAAATGTAATATTATCATAATATATGTAAAAAGATAGTTTTCATAATCATTTAATCATAAATATAACCTATGAAAAGAATTGGGTTTCAAAATCATATAACCCATGAAAGAGAAATGGGTTTCATGAAGACCATGAAATTAATCGCAACCCATTCATAAAAAGAATATTAATGGAATCATTAGATCATTTCTTAAAAGGGTATGAGTAACATCAAAAGATGTAATATTATATGGAAAATAATTTTGAAATATCTTTCAAAAATGTTTCTTGAGGAAAATACCCTTTATTATTTGAAAAATTATTTTTAATACACAAAACCATTTGAAAATTATTTTCTTATAAAATACCTTTAAAAATTATAAATAAGACTTCAAATCATTTGAAAACCTTTTTCCTGAAAAATTTATAAAATAAACTTCAAAACATTTTAAAAATATTTTTCTTGGAAAACAAATTGAAAACTTATAAAGAAATCTTGAAAATGTTTTGAAAACAATTTATTTTAAATTAATTTTAAAACATATAAATAAAGATTTAAAACGTTTTGAAAACCATTTTACTTGAAAACTTATAAAATAATCTTAAAAACATTTTGAAATCCATTTTTCTTGAAAATACTTTGAAAACATATAAATATAGCTTGAAAGCATTTTGAAAACTAATTTCCTTGAAAACTTATAAAATAATTTTGAAAAAATTTTGAAAACCATTTTACTTGAAAATATCTTTTAAAAACATTTTCTTAAAAAATAACTTTTAAACCTGAAATGAAATCTTAAATGGATTGACGACGAATAAATACATATATGTCATACGAGGTAAAAAGAACATTCCTTTTACACAGTAAAAAGAATAGAAAATTTCTTCTTTTAGAAAGCAACAAGAATATTCCATTGAAAAAATTGGTAAAATATAAAAAGGGTACTAGTTTATTTAAAATATTGTGGGAAAATTTTATAATATTATTGGAAACCCATTTTAGAAAACATGGTTTTGAAGGAAAATAGATTTCCGACTGAAGATAGGATAAATTTAGGCTTCTTAAAAATACTTTCTTAACTATATTATGTAACAAAGAGTAAAAAATTTTACCACTACAATAATATATAATTAATAAACATAGGAGAATAAAATTCTTGAATGTTTTGATATATGGAACATAAGAATTCATCAAAGTAAGCATAAACCTAAACAATCTTGAAAAGCGATGAGATTGTCTTAATAAACTCTTATAACTTGGTAACTTGAGATCATACTATACATGAAAGAAAATGAAATTATATTAAGTTTATAATACCATGAAAATAATTATATTCATGATATAACATTTAAAATTGAAGTATATACCCCTCTATGAAGAGTTTAGGTGCATAAGAAAACTTGAGTCTTAAAGAAGGCAAATGGAGACAAAACTTTTTTATCGATTTGGTAACATTTAGAACTTTAAACCCATGAATTAATGTTAACAAAAAGGGTATTTTAATAACCATAAATTTTGGTATAAAATACATAGAATATAGTCATGTTACACACTTACACCATAGAAAAGAAAAGAGTGGTGAACATAACATATATGTCACGAGAATAAAAAGTGAGATGAAATCCCCTTACATTGTGTCTTGAATCTCATCGTACTCATTCAAAACACCTATATAATAAATATAAATTTATTATAAATCTTTTATGGAACCATATTATTATATATAATACCATATATTGTTTGATTATGGCCTTATATTACTCTCTTTTTAACCATCCAATGTTAAGGTTTCACTTTGGGTAATATTCACTTTGTTTTTTGTATGTGTCTTAATTTGTTATATTGTTGGTCCTTATACTTATATAATGATTCAAGAATATAAATCATGATATAAATATCCTTTATATAAAATATATTTTTATTATAATAATCTATATAATATATAAGTATGAAACAAAATACACTGTTTATGGAGACGGTAGGTCGTACGTACAAATGAATGCTATTTCCATTTAATTGTCATGTTGAGAGAAAGAAAGTAAAATAAAAATATGTATATATATATAGATAAATATAAAATTATATTTTTTATATCATATATATCATATATATTCACTAAAACCATCCTTAATACAATCCATGTATTTTATGAATGGATCATATTGCTTTGAGGTGGCGGGAGTCCACACTTCCTCAAACGAAATTATCATATTTACATAAGATGGAAAGCATAAAGGTATGTTATAAATAAAAATTACAGAATTATAAAGACATTATAAATATAATAAATATAATATATAAATATATTTACCATCATAATGTCCACCATGATAGGTGGTAATGGAAAAATGAACAACCATCCTTTCGTGAGGTAGTAGTTCGTCGTACATAGAATCAATATATTCGTTACCCATTAGATAGAGGTGTGTGTAAGTGTAGGTTGAAAAATTTACATAAAAACATCCTAGTATATTTTGGATACTATTTTTTTATATAATAATAAAACAAAGTCAGTTGGAGGGGGTGGAGAATGAAAATAAAAGAAAGGACTTGAGAGAAGACGTTACCTCTTAATTGGGTAACTCCTTTTGGTTTGTACCAAAAGGCATCCTTAGATTTATTTCTTCTCAAGTTAAAGATTCAAATAGAAATATGGGGACGTTATTAAGTGTATTGGTAAGTGTTTTGATGAAATTAATAGGTTTTAGAGGTGTGAGGAATGGGTATTAGGGGCGGCCTTTTATTAGGAAGGAAAATGTATCACTTGAAATTTTAAGAAACAAGTTAGGTGTATAAATATTCTTACCTAAAAAAGTAATAAAAAATAATTAAAACTCAATAATATAATGTTTATATCCTAAATATGGATATAAAATTCGTTCTGGACAAGTGTATAGGTCATTTGGGCCCTTAATTTTAAGGTTTAGTCCCTAACTAAGCTTAATTTGGCCTTAATCGCTATGATTACTTTTAATCACTTTTACTAATAATTTTGGTCAAAAATTAACTTAGTATTATTATAATATAGATATTATACTGAATAAAATGGTGTATATTTTATTTTCTAAATTCAATTCACAGAAGTGAAAAAATTAAGATTAATGCTAATCCCGCAGATGAGACGAAATAACTTGGGTTTAAAGTAGAAAAAAGTTAAAAAGTTTAGTAAGTTTTTGTATTAAATTTTAAATTAAAATTTATTATAATAAACTAAATTGTATTAATAAATTTAATATTGATATTATTCAACCTTATAAAAAATTTATAATATCATTTAACATTAACAATCAATTAAACAAAAAAGCAGTTTTTAACTAAAAATCAGTATTTTTCACTATTCATCAAAAAATGATGTTTCTCAAAAAAATCCAAAAAATTAACCCTAGTGTAATTTAGATGTTATTAATTTAAAAAATAATTTTATTTTATCAAATTAAATTTCTAAATGTGTGTAAAATTAATTTAATTTTTAAAAGCTGTTCATTCCGGAAGACGACTTTTTTAACATAAAAGGACTTTAGAAAAAATCATATCTTTCATTATCAATATGTTTTATTTATATAAAAAAATTATAAATAGTATTTTAAAAGTATTTATTGCTATTAATATAACTAAGTTTAATGTATAGGTTATGATTATCTCATTTAAATAATTATATAATAAAAAATATATTTTATAGAAACTTAGTGTTGCATGCATCATATGCCAGGTTGGTGCTACATGTAACATACGCCAAGATGGTGTTTTGTGTAATATATTAAAAGTTTGTTCTATTTTAAAGGAATCTTTCTTAGTTCATTTTTAGACATAAATGAAAATTTAATTTATTAGGGAAAAACAACTTTGTAACCATAATAATATTTCCTTTTATATTCAATCGATTTTCATATCCATTTATAATTACTTAGTAACCTATGAATTCGTATTATATTTTGTAAACCTTTTATTTTAATATATTAGTTAATATTATTCATAAAATCTAACTTAATGTCATGGTTTTTTCTTATTATATTAAATAATCATATTTTAATAATATATTATTGTTCGGTAATCCCCAGTCTTGCATATTATGCAAGTCATCGAGGAAAGTCATTATTGCATATAATGAAAGTTAACCTCAGTGTTCCTTGTAGAGAAATACAAAGTTTATATTATATTCAGTGAATAATTAACTCAGTATTGTGTATAACATAATCCATATATAGTTCTTTAATATAAAATAAACTATCTTCATCATTGCGTGAAATCCAAAATATCAAAAAGGTTAAATTAATTAAAAAAACAATTCAAAAAATCTCAAGGAGTTAAAATTAGTTTTGTTTTTGGTATTTTTTGAGGTTAACTCATAGGTTTGAAAACAATCTCTAGGATTATTTGATTTAAATAAATAGTAGGACTAATCAAATGAATTTCCCCAATGTCCAGCCTATAGCCTTAAAATTTTGTTTCAGAATTGTTTACATTTTATATTATTGGTTTAGTTTCATGTTAATTAAAATTATCATAGAAATATTTTTATATTACCTAAGGTAAGTAAATTTGAGATTGGATGGTCTTTGTTTTAATTCTAAACCGGGTGGCTGTTTTAGGGATGGGATCAATTCGATCTCACCCAAACTTTCAACCTTCATATGAAGATGAGAGAGGATAGTGACATATTTAAGAAGATAATAAAAAATATCATAATACAATTATTCTTAAAACTAATAATTAAACATACTTGGTCAATGATATATTTTATTTTCAAATATAGAATCATCCAAAAGGTTTGGTAAATTTAAATTTGTTCCAAAATTTATTTTTTCATCCAAATTCTGAATATCTTATCTGAGTTGCAAGGAGTTTTATTATGAGAAAGAGTGAAAAAATAATGTTTAACTTGGAGAAATTTAATATAGTCTAGAATAAGAAAAATTAATAGCATCATAACCAATATCCATATAAAGGGTTCCCTTATGAACATTTATAAATTATTTATGGTTTTATGAAATTTTATTCCAAATATTGCAGTTTAATGAGTAGTACCCCCCTCTTTTTCCATGTACAGAATATAAAAATAACAAGGGAAGAGAAAAACCTTTATAATTTTTGGTATATTATTAAAAATTACTACTAGGTAAGTTATTGATCAATTTTATAACTATACTATAACTTTTGTTTGATTGACATCTCCCACCTGTAGTGAAAAATAAATTTAATAAGGTATGAAATTTATTGATGCTCTTAGATCACATAAATAATAAGTGAACGTGAGATCTCATTTTTCCCAATTGATGGTAAAAGTAACTGGATCCAAATATTTTAAAGTATAATATTGATTGATTAAGGAAGAAAAATTCCTACACAAACTTAATTTTTCATCTCCATACAATCTTCTCCTCTTTGTAAAAATTTCTTTAAGCAATTTCACATGCCTAATAATTATATTGATTACATCAAATAAAGGGATATTTATTTCTAAATTCTTGAAGGTATTGAGGAATTATTTTAGGAGATAATATTAATATGTTTTACTTATTATAGTCATCCTTAAATGGAAGGGTGGTAGGGGTTGAGTTAGATCCTTCATCTTAGACTTGACTTTGTCCTTGTTTACTATATGTGTCTTGGAATGTGCCTCCACTTTTTCCTTGAAAGGTTATGGTTCATATTTTATTGGTTTTATAGTCCCAAGTTTAGTTTTGAATGATTTTGGATCACATTCATGTACTTTATTACCAATTCTCAAATAAATATTACCCACATTACTCTTTGGTTTTGGAATAGATTTGGAATGAATTTTATCTGAACCTTGATTTACAAAAGTTATCAGAGTGGTTAGTATCTGTCCATACTTAATTTTAAACTCTTTAAGTTTGGATCCATCATTTATCATGATGGATTATTTATTACCTTGATTCTCTAGTAATTTTATAGGTATATCCTTTATAAAATGATATTGGGTCTATCCTTATGGATGATAACTTATAGAGGGATGAGAATTGATCCTTTAGAATAGAGGTAGTGATTATTTTTGTTTAAAATTACATTGTAATGGTGGACTTTTAGGCTGATAAATTATAGATACATATTATACTATCAATGATTCTTTGATTCCTTGTTTATTTTATAATTATTGGTATTTCCTATAGTATATAGCTTCAAAATTTTTGATTTTTTTTAACTTGAGAAAACCAATCTATAAATTACCACATAGAATTTTATAGCTTGCTTTCATTCACTTAGTTCAGTGAAAATTATCTTACAATAGAGGTTTTCTATTCAGTTATAGTTTTATATAAATGAGAGATATAACCCTTTACATCGTTAACACCCCTAGTAGTGGTTTAAGTACTAAACTATTTAGAGTTCTGAGAGAAATTCTATATCAAATCCTTGTTTTTAGATGGATATTTTTATATTAGGGATCCTCCTAAATAAGCATCTAGAAGGTTTTGATTATTATCCAATAATTATTTATAGAATAACACTGAGAAGTGGCTATACTCATAGGGTTGATATGAGAAACTGGAAACTATCTTTTATAACATTTATCAAAACTCATAAAAAGTCTCTCTAAAGGCTTGTCTAATCCCATATATCTCTTTCCTATGATAGTACTTCCTGAAGTAGGGAAGGAATTCCAGAGAATGGACCTTTGGTGATCTTCCTAGATTGTGAAATATCTTGGTTTCAGGTTGTAAATCCATTATTTATCTCATCATTCTAGGTATAATAGATATTCATTTCAACTAATCTAGGATTCTCAAACTCCTTGTGATTTTATGGTGTTATATAAAATTTTAAACTCTTCTATGTTATTTTTTGGGTCATCTCATACCATTTTATTGTTTTACTAACTATTTGGTTATAACATCTTATTATTATAACCATTGAAATTTGTTTCACATAGTTCTATAGTGGTTCTATTTAATTAGTCTATATTTTCTTCTATATTTTCACTGCCTATAGAAATTAAAGATTCAGTAAAATATGATGTGAAATTTTACAATGGAATTGTAAAAAACTTCCTATCCTCTTTCTCAATAATCCTCAGATTCTAGACTCCATCGATAAAGGTTCTTTCATCCTCTATAAAAAATCATATAGAGGTAGTTATAGTCACTAATTTAAAATATTTCAAAAAATAAAAATAAAAACACTATAATAACTAGCCTCTTAGGAAATGATGTCTCATTGATGAGATGACTTTCATGGGCCTTATGGTGAAGAAAATTTGAACTCAAGGTAAATTAAGTATAGTGTAACTCAGGTTATCTCCATAGAGGCATTATTTTTAGTGTGTTATTAATGTGAGTGTGTGTGGGTTCAGTTGTAAATATAAAATAGAGAATAATTATGTGATTATATTTGAAAACAAGAAAAAGAGTTTATGAAATATATTTATAAATACTATTATCCCCTCGAATATTCCCTCACCTAACCCATTAAATCACAATTCATTGAATTAAACTCTCATTATCTCTCAAAAACTACTTGAAACCATAACCAATTCTCACAACTCAGTTTTTTTGGCTTCAAAAGAGTAATTTCATCATCACTATACTCACTACTCTTGCATATCCAAGAAACCAAAGTTCTATGATCACTCTCGAACCCAAAATCACATCGCAACATTGTATAGAAAATTAATTAGGTCGAAAGGGATTGTGTATTAAATTTGAGGTGATGAGAAGGAAGAATGAAAATTCAATAAGTAGTGGAAATATCATACTATCTATAACAAATAATTTCTTATAGAAATATTGAATTAGAAATATTTAAACAAATAATCCCATAATTTAATAACAGGGGTGGTGGAAGTCTCCTTGGATTGACCATAAGGGGTCTAGTGTACCATCACTAGAGTAACTACAATAATAAAGATGAAGAAAAACTATAGAAAACATAACCCCCCATTATAGTGATTTATATCCTCTTAAATAGGGGAAAGATTAGTTTTTGAGAATCTATGCAATTAGTATAGAATTTACTTCTTCTAATTTTCTCAATATCCCCATATGGATGGTATAGAGTCCCCATTAATTTTCAAAAAAAATGTATTATTCTCCTGATTCATCATATTTCTTCTTCCTCTTCTTAAAATTTTGTGTTAAAATTCATCTCTCTTGATCACTTTTAGATCATCTTTCATGTGTATATCCCAAGGTGAGGATTTCTTTAGGTGAGATCATCTTGTGAATCTTATCAAGTTTATTTTCTTCCCAAATTTGTTTTATTACTTAAAAATTTCTTGGGTTACACAAAGAATGGTTATTGAAATAATTTATGATTAGGATAAACCGTAACAATGAAATGATTTTAAGTTGATCCATAAATAATTTTTTGAAATTTAGATTTTAAGTAACACATGGGTCTAAATATGGAAAAGGAATTTACTCTTATGCTCCATAAAATCCATGGAATTTACTTTTATATTTAAATAATGGTATTTAATAATTTTTTATATCACACTATATTTATAGAAGTTACTCAACCATTCTATAAAATAACTCATATGTATCCATACTTTTCCAAATACACTACTTTAGAATCAAGCTGAATTGGATGCACCAAAAAATGTTTTTTAATTTATTTTAAGGTAACCTTTATACTGGGAATGATCATAATTATGTTTCAGAAAAATGGACCTTATGAAATGCAATTTCATTCTTATTCACTTGGTGGATTATCTAATTTTCAACTTATAGATTCTGAGTATCTCTTATGTGGGTGTAAATAACATAAATTTTGGAAGAATGAACCTTAAACATTCTATTTGGAGCTACTAATTTTACATTTTTATCAATCTAAAACTTCTAGAATATATCTTCTACTTCACTCATCCTTAATTCTAGCCCATTATCCCAGATTTTAGAAGTTATCAAAAAATAAGACACATTCATTCAGTGTAGGATTGATTAAAAAGAATATTAAAATTATTAAATCAAAACAAAATAAAAAATATCAAGCTAGAAGAGCCCACTTTATATATGAGTTTTATTTTTTTCCAATGATTTTAATTGGTTTTCAGAGTTGGTCAATGAAATAGAAAGATTAAATTGATGTAAATATGTTGAAGAATCCAGAAAGAATGAAGTTGCTGAAGTATCTAAGAAATCCAAGCTTGATGTAAAATTTAATACAATTTGAATGAATAGATGATGGAGAAGACACTCAAGACTTATTATCTTAAGGAAGTTATTTTGAATACTTTTATTTTATTAACTATGATGATTAATAAACAGTTATTAAAGTTTAATTACTTATTCTCATAGTGTTTGGTGCAATCACATTGTCTACAACAATGAAGATGATTGAAGTTACATCCATTTGTGAATGAATAAATGTTTAAGACCATGAAAATATATAATTTCATGTGGTTTTGATGTTGAAGGGATATTTGGAATTTATATTAAAAAAATAAGAATAAGAGAAATTATTAATGGTCATGAAATATTTCATTATTTCATGAGAACCATGCTTGATATTTAAGACCATGAGAATACTAAGTTTAATGAAGAGAGCATGGCATGGGAAGAAGTGAACATCATCTAATATTATTTCATGGGGATTTTTAATGAAGGCCATGAAAAATATTATATTCTATGAGGGAAGAAGAAATTTATCATTCCTTAGAGATGTGTGAGATATCTCATGTTCCATGATGTTTTGTTGAGAGTTTGGTGTGTCATATTTAACTTAGATTTATTCAAAGTATTGGAAAAAATGTCCAGCCTAATCCACAGAAGATGGCCAGATCAACCACATATGGGAGCTAGATCTTAACCATGTGGGAGATTGTATGTGGAAGGACTACTAAGGTGGTAGTAGATAGTGGGATGCATAATGGCTTGAAAGAGTGAATGGGTTATCCAAGGTGTGAACACAGTGGGCTTGGGCTTGGGACTGTGGACTAAAAAATAGTGTAGTGCGTCCCGTGTGGGCATGAGGTGCAAGGTGTTCTGGGTGCTGACCCTAGTGCTAGTTTGGAAAAGTATTGAGAACAAAATATCTTTGTAATAAGTCCATGAATGAGTGGAGAATATATGTGGGATAGGTTCGTGCTATGCACTATTCATCCATGTTTAAAACATATGGATATAATGAATCCTTCCAATCTAAAGTGAATAACCACTGAGCCTCTACATGGTTATCTATGTCCTCCCAACATGTGAGCTACTCGACTCCATCCTTGTAGAAATCGACCATAACCAGTGATTAGGCCATGCATTGAGAATTAAGTCAGTGATCAAAATGGGTATGAATGATCTTATTTGATGGATAAATACAAATAAATACTTATATTTTCATGAAGATATTTTCTATCAAGATGGATCTTCCACTGAGATAAAAAAAGATACCAAGATAGAGATACATGTATGAGGACACACATGTGATTTTTATCACTTGCTTGTAAGATTCTATTCATGGGGTAAAGTTAAGTGTGAAGGAAAAGACATCATGTATTTCAGTGTCTTTGAAAAAGATAACCAACATTCGGTGAATTTAAAATCTAATACATTCATGAATTAATGGATATTTATCAACATGAATTTATTTATGATATTTTAGTTAGTGAAAGGTAATTAAGAAAGGCGATGATCCTCTCCTATAAAAGGACAACTTCTAATCCAAAACATTCATATTGAAACTCACTTTTCATATGAGAGATCTTGTTTTTCATAAAAACATAGCATCTCTATAGTACTCTAAAGTGACAAAACATTGTTCCATGAGTCTCTCAAATTCATGAAGAAGGGGATCACCATGCACTAATTTGTGCAAAGAAGAAGACCCATGGACACTCGACTTGTGTTAACAGACACACATAGTGTTTCATGAGTAACGATTCTATGATACAATGTTTATTTAATATTATCACACTATGTTATGTGAATAAATTATATCATGTACTCATTTACATGAAGATGAAGGACCTTTTTTTGAATCCCACCTTCATGTAAAAATAAGTTATTATCTGGAGTTATATTTTCACAAATATAACATAAGTAAGGTATTTTGTTGTTCATAAAGAACTTGCACATTATATCAATCTCCCATTTGGTTTCATGAAGGTAATAGGATAGAGGTTTGTATAAGGATTTATGGAAAACATATAATATAGTATTAAGGAATCAAGAAGAACAAAAAATAAGATAGTTGTTTTGTATTCTTGAACTTATGTAAAGAAGTCATTGGTCTTACTTTCATGAACTTATGGGAAGAGGTTTTAAAAAAATAGAACCAAGATATTTCATACACTATCTCAAAATGTGTGAATGAATAGTAATAAGTAAATAATAATGCACGCATGAACTATGAAAAAAACATACATTGATATAAAATTAAAAGAATTAGGTTCATGTGGGTTTTTTGTGATAATTCCATGAAATATTTGAAAACATTCCTAAGATGATGTGAGATGTTCAGTGTAGTGTAATTAGTGTTTCCAAAATATTTAGTTGCACTAAGAAGAACCAATAAACTCATTTTTTTATATTGAGTGTAGAAGAGAGAGAATTAAACATGGCTATATTATTACATATTATTATACGTCGGATACCAAAATATAAAGAAGAGTGTGGCCAATCTATATTCATTTGATTATTATTTAGGATGAATAAATTATGGTGATGTTGAGATGGTCTTTCATTGATTCAATAATCACAAATGAGGTTTGTGAATCTAGAAATCCCAGACATTTAGTGTACTGGAAATAAGAAGTGATTTTTGAGTAGATATCGAATAGATCTATGATTATCATTTGGTTAGAATAATAATTATAATATTATCATTTTATAATATATTCCTATTATTGTGAAAAAAGTCAGAAGAATAATAAGAAGTTCAGATTTTAGTTTTCTATTGTGATGGAGAGTTACTTTCTTGATACTATGCAAGTAATAAACTGAAGTGAAATTAGGTTGAAAAACCAAGAATCACTATAACATCTAACACAATTCTCATCAATTGAATAATTTTTTGGTGCTAAAAAGAACCTTAAACAAGAAGGTTAGTAATGTATTCAGAGTAAGTATAAAGAAACATCCAAGAGCTATAAAAATTTTACTAGTGGTTTATTATAGTGAAATTCAAGTGAATGAATATTCCTTTCTTTATTAGCATGTTTAAAGGATTATTTTCTAGTGTTTGTGTGGGTGGATTATTTCTAGACCATGATAAAGACCAGCTAGTCTTATTCAGTAGTGAACCTTGTAAAAATATCATGTGAAATATTTACCTGCTTTTATATACTTTCATGTGATAAAGAAAAGAGAATAAGACAATGAAGATCCTAACAGGTCTGATAGGTAAAATGGATAAAAGTAATAAATGGTTAAAAAGTTTCTAACACTAATTTACCCCCTCCCCTCTCAGTGTTGAGTATATCCAAAAGTGGTTATTTCAATTGGTATCAAAGCATAGGTTGACCTCTGCTGGATTCTCTATATTGTTACTATTCTCTTTTAAAGACTATAATCTCTTTATTGTGTTAACAATGAAGGTATGTTTTAGTGAATATTTTTTTATATCTAATAAGAAGTCCATATCTACCAAGACTATGCCGAATAAGAGAAATAATGATAAAAAAATTTGAAGAAGAATTCCTTATTTCCTAAAGAATAGAGAGTATTAGTATCACCATGACTCTCTAACAATGAAGATATATCAGGATTGGAATGTTATGAGATAGTGTCTCAAGTTTCCCCCAATAAGATGGATATTCTCTCTACCTCAAGTGATCAAGAGTTATATTTCAATTATTATAAAAATTTTCCCAAAGAAGATTCAATCATTTGTGGGAGAGATAACATGTTAGTTTATTTATCAATTGATGTAGTAAAGAGAATGATGCATGGATATCCTAAATAATTAGTCTCTATCCTCAGTGTTATACTTGAAATAATAAAGGAATAGATCACTTAACCTGAGTAAAAGTTATAATTAAAGGATATAACTATAAATTAAATAGTTTTAGAATTTTTAAATAACTCTAGATAGGTTAGTTCCTTTGAAGAAAAAAAGAGGATGATTGAAACAAGTTCCTAAAAATGGATCATAGAAGTTGTTGATAAAGAAGTATTCCTGAAGGATCAGGAAGAAATTATCAATTCCACTTGAAGAGAAATTGAAAAAATAGAATAAATTTTAAGTATTTAAAATTGGAAGAAAAATTCAATAAGATCAAACAACTAAACCCTTTGATACAAAACAAAGTTAAGACAACTGAATAGAAAATTGAAATAATAAATAAGTATTGTGAAGAGAATATGATTATGATTGAAGATTATAAAATCATACTCAATATTAATTTTATATAATTGGAAATTCAGTTGTCCAATATTGATAAGACACATGTTGAAACTTCACAAAATATGAAAAAAAATTGTTGCTACTCAATGATCACTGGAGAATTATAAGTCTTAAATAACTCCAACATGTGATAAGAATATTATGAATTAATACAATGATCTATCTAAATAATTTGTGAAGAAATAGGTACTATTTATACCATCATGTAATAATGTTTCTAAATGCATCTTAAAAAATAATGAAGGTTTGAAAGAAAAATATATACAATTATGGATGAATAAAGGTGACGATAAGCCTACCACCATGACTCGGGTGGATTGTAAAATTAGTGTGGAATCTGATTCCCCACATAGATATCAACAAGCTATTAATAAGAACCAAAAACTTCATATGGAAGAAATTATAAGATCAAGTTTTATGGGTCAATGTTGGTTTTGCAACATATTCAGGAATTGTGCACCAGATTTTTTGTAAAATCCTTCAAATTATAAAGAAAAAAAGTCTTATGTCAAGGGAAAGCAAACAAAAGATGCAGGAGAAACATTCACAGGTTAAGAAAAATATTTATACTCTAAACATATTTGTAAAATTTGAAAATATTTGTGATGTATTAAATGATAGTGGTCACAATAATTTTACATGATTATCACAACATGTATCTAAAGATTTTAAGAAAATAAGACCATGGTGAAGAAAAATTAAGCAACCTTGGGAAGTATGTAGAAGAATATTGAATTTTTTCTCTTAATAAGATTATATGAAAGAGATATGAGAAGAAGTTTTATTCTAAATCCAATATGTTAACAAATAGGTCACCAGCTAAAAGAGGTGATAAGAAATAATATCACGCATAATAAGCCTTTTGAACAATCTAAACTTCTTGTAGATGCCAAAAAGCACTCTAGGGCTTAGGAAGGTTCCAGCATGACAAAGGAAATCCATATTTGGAACCGAAGATCCATTCCGGTGGTCCAGAAGGGCTGGCACAAAAAAAATAATGAGTTGCATGAAAAAAATATGTCCCGTGTGAAAAACTTTGGGATTCGCGAGAGTTTTCCGCATGGGATTGGAACTCTTTCGGGCCACTATTTTGTGCGGTTGATCTACTTGTTGCCAACATCGGGGCATAAAATATTTTGCACCAAAGTTCTTTTTCATGCGGACCTATGATCCCGAACGGCTATAAATAGAAGGCCTCCCCTTTGACTTCATCCCGAAGAATCTGAACTATCTCCCCCATGCGAAATTCCTCTCCCACGCGCGCAAAAGATGGATCTCAGGTACTAATTTTTTCACGCCAAGTCACCCTGGGGTCTGCCTTTGTACGCGACTACTCGGGCTCAATCCCTGTCCAAATCCCCTCGAGCCACTTCCACCGCGTGCAATTCCTTACGATTGCGCACAATTAGGGATTCAGCATGCAATTCCTTTTGTGTGTTGGCCCACCCGTTTTGACGCCCAGCACTCAATTGCGCACCGGCCTTGACATTTTCGTGCGCGTAGTTCCTTTTGCGCACTGGCCTGACCTCCTTTTTGTGCAATGGTTCCTTTTGAGCACAAGCCTCTCGCCTTGTGCGACCGTGATGTAACTCTTCCAGGCATCATTTTTGGGTGACTCACACGCCCACAGAACATTCACCATATACTCATTTCCCATGAAACCTCCTAGGTTCACATGAAGTAACTTCAAAGTCCCCTATACGATACTACCCATTGTGTTGATTTGTCTCATGCTTATTCTCATAGGAATGCTAATGGATATTGCTTCTTCGCATATCCATGATAACATGGACCCCCTGATGGTTCACTCCATGAAACCCCCTATTTAAGGCTTTGCCTGTCCCCTCTCTGCACCAAAGAGTAGAGGGTACCGGTTATGTAAGTCCTAGGGGTGCAGAGAAAACCCACATCATCCGAGCTGTAGGACATTAAACTACCAAGAACCTTCATCCTCATCACATGACATTAAAATGTGACCTCACCCTGTGCCTCTTACGGGGGTACCCCCACCTTGGACATTCTCCACGCCCACTGGTTTCCACAGGGGATGATATCCTCCTTATGGGAGTGGAGTTTGTCTATGGGGAAAGGGCAACTATCTCGGTGTAATCACCTATCTTTCTTGTTGGAGGTAGCATCCATGCTCCTTCTTTCTTCTCTGGTCCCTAGGGCCAACAAAGGGCGTGATGGGGAATAATGCTTCTCCTTTCTTTGGTTCAAAATCCCTCTCCTGCTACACTCTATCACCATCGGGCCTCCCTCCTAGAGTAAGTCCCAACCTCTTTGGGTTGTTAACCACCCATAAGCCCCTGTTACCTATTTGGGATGTGATCACATGTTAGCCCCACTCCACTTCCCCCAGACGCACCTTTCGCAATTTGATCATCAGGTCTCTACTGTCTCTTGTTTCTCACACCGAGCATGACTCACATTGGCTTAGAGAAAGCACCGATCATGACATCTACCCTGGTAATCCTAGAGTGTAATCCCCCATGACCCATACCTGAACTATGTGGTCTTTGATCCTTGCCAAGGAAGGGTATGTATGAAGCCTCTCTAAGGTTCAAGCCCAACACCTACTTGTCCTGACCCCCTTCACGTCGGTTCACCTTCGTCCCGCATGACGTTAAAATGTATCCACCATCCTGAACTAGGAGGAAATTGATCCTTTCCAAGGAAGGGTATGTAGGAATCCTCCCTGAGATTTAGGCCCACCACCATCCATTGGTCTCGACCGTGTTCACATCGGTGCACCAAGCCCCCCATATCCTGAACTACGAGGTCTTTGATCCTTTCTAAGGCAAGGTACATAGGAAGCATCCCTGAGGTTCAAACCCACCACCCATTAGACCCCAGGTCCTCCTTCAAGTCGGTTCACCGACGCCCCCCATGAACTATGAGGTATTTGATCCTTGCTAAGGAAAGGTACATAGGAAACCCCCCTAAGGTTCAAGCCCAACGCCTGGTCATTCCGAACATCTTCAAATCGGTTCACCAACATCATGGGCAGCCTAGAGTGTAATCCCCATAAATCTGCCCCAAACTGCATGGACTTTGATCCCTACCATGGTAGGGTATGTAGGAAGCCTCTACGAGGTTCAAGCCCAACACCTATTAGTTCCCACCATTCGGTACCGTGCCCATACCTGAACTACATAGACTTTGATCCTTGCCAAGGCAGGGTACGTAGGAAGCCTCCCTGAGGTTCAAGCCCACCGACCACTGGACCCCAGGTCCATCTTCATGTCGGTCTCCCCCCTGTCCTGCATGATGTTAAACTGTGGACCCAAAACAGTGGTAAGCCGTTGTGACCCCATCCAACGGTAAGCCATTGTGACCCCATTAAGTGGAAATACGCCATCAGATGAACTACATGGAATTTGATTCCTTGCCACAGGGATATGTAAGAAGCATATTTGAGGCTCAAGCCCAAAACCATCATCATCTTCATGATGGTTCCATCCCATTCACCACCCCCTCATGAAACCTTCCATCATCCATCCTGATTCTTACCCGGGCTGCCACATCCTAGTGGAATCATGCCACCCCATTCCCCATTCCAACTAACAGAATTCAGGAGCCCACCCACATGATTGCCCCAGTATCGATGTATCCTCTTAGGGGTTCCTCTATTTGATAAATCTCGTCAGTGTTCTGATCAACCTGATCCGTCTCCACTAGACGTTAAACTTGCGGAATACCCTGTGTTAAACATGGGAAGATGAGGTAAACCTCAAATACATTCCCATGGAATATGATTCCCCACATTCGATGTGGGATGCCTCAGGCTTCCACGCCCTCAAGAATCACTATAATAAGGGAAAAAAGACAAAAACGACAATCCCACAGTGTCCAGACACCCCAGTGATGCCTAACAAGACCACTCCCCTAACCGAAGGTTGCTGCCCTGACTGGACCCCTTGGAATTTCCTGACAGAAGCAGTGTAATTAACTAGCGTCCATGAAGACATGGTGCTAGGAAGAGTTTCACGAACAACATCTTAAGTCTATGAGGGAGACCCGGACTTGGTAACAAGTTCTGAGGAGGAATCCACAGAAGGAAGAACTGACATCCCATTATCCCATTTCGATCAAGGAGCATACGTCCTTGAATAAGGAGCAGATTCCGATCGCCTTTGGAAAGCGGGAATACGGGGCAACAGCTGCGCATCCTCACAGACGGATGCGCACGCCCCGAAAAAAGCATCGAAAACAGAAATGGTGAACCTAACGTGAATTTATTCTCCTCAATATGAAGATTAGTAGTGCTTTAGACATCAATGGATTGACGTGTCACCGTATCCAGCTATCCGGTGCTGGGTCCCGCTAAGAAAATAGTAGGCCTGGTGTGAAACTCACCAGAATTTGGGGTGGTAGAATGTTGGACATCCTGTTATATGACGTTTTTAGTGTGGATCCCTCTTAATGATTATGGAAGACAGAATGGCACTGGGGCATTGGTCTTCCATTCCTTTTTTCTTTCAGCATTGATGAATTAATCTCCCTGCTCTCAGGAATCAGGTTGCTACATCTGGAACGTGATCCCCTCCTGTACACCAACACTGGGGAAGGGGAATCACTAAAGCGGTAGTCTTGTGTGGTTCCACCGCTTCTGCGACGACCTATACACCCATGGCCCTGGGGCGTTCATTCCCCCTCTCCCCATCTGAGGTCATTCAACGGAGGGTCATCAATGACCTCGTACGCCATTATGTGGAGTAGGGAATAATCCCAACCAGGGATATGGCCTGCCTAGACCTGGAGGTGTCTGCGCCTCGCCATCAACACTGCCCCCGAGGGCTACGCAGGGAGCCATTGCTCCCCACCTCGACATACAACAACTTCAGGAGCCTATCCCCAGAGCACTTTGATGACTCCCTGACTTATACTGATGAGGTAGGTGATGCCCGAGCTAGCCTGATTAGAGTCCCATTCTAGGGGCTCCTAATGAGGGCTACCACCCGGCTACGTCAGCGCCACCGCCCGGTCTTTCTGGAAGAGGAGAAGGTAAGCTACCTACCTGCACCACCAGCCCCAGTTCGTCCAACCCAATTCCAGTGTTGGGCGCAAGTTGAGGAGGATGCCTGCCAAGGGGCACCAACAACAGCATCTACCATGGCTCGAGCCATCGCCGACACATATCATCAGGTCCATGCATACACTGAGCAGGGGAACTCATACGACCGGCCAGGATCGAGGCCCTTACCGCTCCATGGGTAGGTTGGGTTAACTCTCTTGGATGCTAGCATAAGAAGTGGCCGCCGCAAACCAACCTGCAATAATGGCACCCAGTACGGAGGTCCTCCCTGTACCACTACCACGGAGAGCGCGAGCCTTCTCCGCTTCAAGGCTCAGTATGGAGGTCCGCTCTCTGGAACCCTCAACCCGAGTGAGGGCCTTCCCTATGACAGTGCCACTCGGTACAGAAGCCTCTCCCATGTCCATTATACTAGGTATGGAGTCATCCCTCCTACCCCCGACCACCGGTGCAGGGACATCGCCCACCCTGTCTCTCTTCAACGTGGGGATCCTCCCGATATCTTTTCAGTAGCTGGCGAAGGTCCTCCTCACCTCGGAAACCAGAGGGGTGAGGGCCAACCTCGCTCTACCCGTGCCCAGCATGGAGGTCCTACCTGTGTTCAGCTAGATCGGTACAAGGACTCTCCTTGTACTGATATTCCCCGAGAAAACAAGCATGGAGGTCCTCCCCATGCTTCTGCCGGTTCCAGCGGAGGCCTTGACTACTTAAGTGCTATCCATGGAGGTCCTCCCCATGTCACATTTGACATCTGTCCTAGTGATCCTCATGCCCCAGCTTTCTTGGGTGGAAACCCTCTCTTCCCCAGCACCAGTGCAGTAGAAGGACCTTGTGTCAGAAATCTACCCTGTCCCGAGGAGCCACCTAGGGGCAGGAAGGCGGGTTGTCACCGCCATAAGAAGAATTATGAGAAGGTACAGATGGAGATCAAACCGGTCCTCTTCTTAGACTCTGAAGCGGAGTACAAATCATCTTGGGAACCCTCCCCTCGCTCATCTAAGTCAAGGGATGGGGCAGGAACAAGGTGCATCATCCTAGTACTCCCGGAATGCGAGGTCCACAGGATTCCCACCTCCCTCCGCAGGTATATCTAGGAGAATGAAAATCTGGAGACCCTGCAGGTTACAGTTTTGTAGTCACCACCATCGTCACCGAAAGTGCTCTTTACCTCCACAAGAGGTCACAGAGAACTATTCTGGGGACCAATGGTGGGTGAGCAGCATTCCAGCCTATCACTAGCAGCCCTACCCCCCTAAGCCAAGAACAATAGTCATCGGCCTGTCTTATTGCGACGTGGAGGCCAAGTCGCTACACTCTTCGGAGGACAACCCAAGATTCGGTGACCAGTCAGCCCGCTCACAGTACTCTCCACCGGCCAGCCTGCCGTCCCAGCGATTTTCCTCAGTACCGCTATTAGTTCCTTAGCCAACCCTAGTTGATGAGTGGGGTAATGAAGGTCTAGACCCTAAATCTGAGCTAAGGAGATTCTGGAACATCCTTACAACGGACCACTTCCCTAAGAAGTTCTAGCCCGTGGCAACACTGAATTTCTGCATACTGGAATCCCTTACCCTAGAGGAAGTTGAGTGTTTCCGCTACACCCACTAGGCGACACATTTTGGTCTTATTCATCGGTGAGTGGTTTATCCCAGGAGCTAAGTGCATTTCGAAGACATCAGAGAGAAATGTCGTCTGGTCGAGTTGGCCACACCCCCTGTGGTCCCGCACCTTGAGTCACCAGGTCTTCGTGAGGACCACCAGTAGCAATGCGTTCAGAGTATCAAGATACTCTGCAAAATTATTAGGGAGGCTAACCCCACATGAAAATCCGTGGCTCGGGGAAATATATTTCCCTCCTCTTCAGTCCTATCTGGCAGCATCTCGACTCGCTTGGTGACATCGAGGACATTCCCTCGGGAAGGGTCACTGTCAATATGAACAATATAGTGGATGAGGAGGACGATATAGAGCTCCTCGATGGAGAATTACCCCCCGAGGTTGTGCCAAAAATATTGAACCTATCAGAAAGGGTTACGCGCCAACAGAGGAACCTAGTAGGTCTCCCTACACCCACCAAGGCATTGGTACTCAGCCAGAATTCCTGTAAAGGAAAAGAGAATGTCGGAGCTGTCAAACACTCTGACCCATCTGCCTCGGTGTAGAAGATATAGGAGGACCCCAAGAAGGCCACATTGTGCCAAAAAATTGTTGAGCAGAAGAGTTTGGTCGACGAACTCCTGGCTAAACTTGCTGTAGAGCGATGACCCGACTACAAAGATCCTAGGACAATACAACAGGGGCATGAACAATTTTCCATCAGAAAGTTACCCCCAGGAAACCTTGATCATACTGCTCCCATAGAGAGGGATGAAGCTAAAGCTCACAGAAAGAGGGCATGGTATGTCTCGCCAAACCCTCCTGAACGATTCGATAATCCAAGGAATCCAGCTTAGGTTTCCCCAGCTGCCCCGCAAGTCACTCCACCAACCGCTCCACGAGCCACTGGGCCCGGTTACCACATTGAAGAACCCAAAAACGCACTTGTGGTTAGGGATCCCCATCAAGATAGGGAACCAGACCAAATGATCCAATGGCAGCACTCATTTCCCGCCTTGAGGCGTTGGAAACGCGACATGTGACAATCCCACCTGATGGTAAGCCATACCCGACATGGGTGGATGATATGCCGGCACCTATGGGTTTTGGAAATCCCACCTTATCCCCCTTTAATGGGACAGGGGACCTACCGCAGCACCTGGACTACTTCAAGTCAAGGTGTGGTCCCATGTTAGGGACTCTAGCATAATAGGAGGCTGCCAAGCTCCACTGCTTTGTTCAGACATTGGAGGGATCGACATTCTTTTGGTACAACCAGCTTCCCATAGGATCTGTAACCAGCTGGGAGGACCTTTGTAGGAAATTACTCTACCAGTTTAGCTCTAACACCTGGAAAAAGAGCATCACAGACCTTTTTAAGTGCAAACAAAGGCCTAATGAGCGAGTCACAGACTTTATCGCCCGGTGGGAGGGGCTCACATACTCCCTTGACATGCCACTGACTCAGGAGAAATTACTGATGATATGCATTGGGAATGTCAAGACAGAACTAGTTCCCTCCATGATCACCCAGAACTACCCTGGAGGATTTAGATACTTCTCCTATAAGGCCCAGATCCTGGAGGAAGCCCTGTAATAGGCCATCCAGACACGCCCGTTGCCCCCTGTAATTCTAGAAAGGAGGGATGCCAGAGCCGATCGCGCCACAGTGGCTCAAATAGAAGCCCCTAGTCAACTAGAATTGCTACCAGTGGCACCATCCCCACAACCTCGTAGAGGAACTCCACCTTAGGTGTAGCCTCTGGCTCAGTAGCATCCGCCTCAAAATTGGAAAGCGCTTCCATGGAATTTACCACCACCACCCAGGTGGGACAATTAGGGTCTACCTCCTCAATAGGACCCCCAGCTCCTCACTAGGGCTAGGCTCTAGGGTCCCCATTTCTAGAAAGAAGAAATCGAACATACTCGTTCAACGAGAACTAGGTCCCCGATTACTTCCGTAGCGCCTTAGAGCAGGGTATTGTACGCTTGCCTGAGTGTAGAAGGCCAGAAGAGGCGAATCTCACTGATCGACCCAACTACTTCCCCTATCATCGGATTTTGGGGAACACCCTTAAGTATTTCTATGTATTCAAAGACTGGATTCAAGACTAGGTTGATAACAACATAGTTAGAATTGTCCTGGCCCCGGTAGAAGTGGCAGGTGCCTTTGTAAGGCCAGACAGTAGTAGCGACAGTGAAGGTGAGTGGTTGCATGTTTCTAACCATCATTCATAGAATTATGATGATTGGATGTCTTGAAAAATGGTCTCCCGTGCCCATGGTATCATTCAGGCATGTCTAAATCAGCCAGATCCTTCAGAAGCAGTGACCACCACTTCTGCATCATCTTCTCAGCTGACCTCTTCCCAGAAGAGCAAGCATCGAAGACGCAAGGGAAAGCAACGTGCCCCGCCAATGCCATCATCGTCCCAAACTCTTGGTGACTTTATACCCTTGGAGATGGGGATTCCCCCCAGAATCTGCCCAGTGATGGATGAATCTTCAAGGGAGAGTCAAGGGTACGCTTCAGTTAATACCGTGGAGTTGGTAAACCCCTATATGACTCTAGACAATGGGGAGCGCCAGGAGAACCTCCCCAACATCCCCAGCCGATGCCAATTTCGGTGGAGCCATGACCATATGGGTTATTGAGGCATGTCAGTTGGAACCTCTAGCCTGTTCATGCATGCCACTGAGACCAGATAGCAGACCCAGTGCAGATCTCGGCACGCACAACCTCTTCATCCGGTGTCGTCGGGACCACCTCCACCACCATTTGTGCTACTAGATCAGACAAAGATGCCTTGACCATACTGTGACCTGTCTCACCCTATTACAGGCTGATCTCAGTCATCTAGTCCTCATCCGGTAGCTACTCTTCGGGCTTTGACTAGTGAGCAACGAGACATACCCAGCACCAGTCAGCCGTCGGTCCGCCCGACAGGGGCCGCCATGCCTCCTATCCTAGAGCGGACTCCTACAAGCAGAAGTTCATGCATGGCACTGAAGAATTATGTACACAAGAACCTCTCTGACATCCCAATGAGGCTTTCCATCCTTGAATCCCTTCTCTTGTCACTAGATATGCATGAGGCCCTCACTGAGGCTTTAAAAAGCCCCCTCTAGTTTGAGACAGAGGTAGCAGCTGTAGAAGCCTTTCATGCTGAAGCGGTTGAGAACACACAGTGTCAGGACATCATTTCATTCTCTGGAGAAGATTAAGGCTCTCCAATTCATGGGAAAATTCACCCACTGTACATCACTGGCCAATTTAATGGCGTGGAGGTTCGCCGGTGTCTCGTTGACACCGGCTCCGGGATCAACCTTATCTCGACATGGACACTGCAGAAGCTAGGGTTATCTGAAGATGACATGAATCCCTCTGATTTAAGAATCCAAGGATAAGACATGATAGAGCAGACCCCAGTCGGTAAGATCCGTCTGAAGACCCAGTTCGGCAACCTAGTTTCCAGCACTGATTTTATGGTTGTCTCCCAGGACACCGCGTACAATGCATTGATGGGTAGGCCATGGCTCCACCTGTACGCAGCGATACCCTCATCGTATCAAAAATGCCTCAAGTACTCCCTTAATGGTCTAGTAAGTGTACTCCAAGGCAATGCATCTCCTTTCACCTCTTGTGAAGCCCACTACCTGGATACCGACAATTACAAGAGAAAGGATAAACAGATTCAGGCGAGTGAGGTTGAGCCCGCCATGGTCGCAACAGACCCCTAGGCAGGTCTGGATGACACCTACCTCTTCCCAATCCATCGATTGGAGGCCAAGACCCCCGACATGGGGCACTGTTTTTTTTTGTCTCTGGAACAAGAGGGAAGCATGTTCCCAAGTCCAAGAAACGACATAAGATCACCTCGTATTCCTACAAAAATCAGGCTCAGGTGATCCCGGAGCCTCCTACCCCCATACGGTATTGGGATGTTCGCCCCCTGGTAATGGTAGTGCGTCATACATGTCTATTCCGTCGAGCTGGAATTAACTGACTCAAGCTGACACACCACTAATGATTTGATATAATCAAGCGCGGCCCCTTGGGCCGAAGACCAGATGGGATCAGATCAACCGCCTTCATTGCTATGGTCTCAATAGCACATGAATCTCCTGATACGCTGTCCATCGCTGCCCAGGCTAGAACCAGCTCCCCATCGGGATCCGTTGACCCATAGGAGGCACCTCCCATTAGAGATTCCCCATTCAAAAGTGAAGAAGAGGATCTGGAGGATGCTCCCCCCGCCTTTGAAGAGGGCGTATCCACCAAGGTCGATGAACTGGTATATGTGAACCTTGGTAGCAAGGCAGATCTGAGACCCACATTGATCAGTGCTGCTATGTCCCTCGAGGAGAAGAAGCGGTACATAGATTTCCTAAAGCAGCCATGTGATGTATTCACCGGGAGCTACGATGAGATTCCAGGAGTAGATCTTCAGGTAGCCGTCCACCATCTTGGTCTCCTTGTAAATCATCGCTGGTTCAAGCAGCCTCCTAGAAAGATGCACCCTTCCCACGGTACAATGGTCGAGGCTGAAGTTGACAAGCTTATCATATCCAACTTCATCAAGGAGGTCCAATACCCCAAGTGGATAGCCAACATTGTGCCAGTCAGGTAGAAGAATAGACAGATCAGAGTTGCATCGACTTCCGCGATCTCAACCTCCATTGTCCAAAGGATGATTTTACCCTTCCGGTGACAAACTTTTTGATTGATGCTACAACTGGGTTCCAAGCCCTCTCCTTCATGGATGGTTAATCCGGATACAACTAGATCCGAATGGCCCCTGAGGATAAGGATTCCTTAGCTTTCAGGGCGCCCCAAGTTACTTTTTGCTACCAGGTTATGCCCTTCGTCCTGAAGAATGCATGTACCACCTATGAGTGGGCCATGCAGCACATATTCAATCCAATCCTTGGGACATTGGTGGAATGATATGTAGAAAATCTGGTGGTCAAATCTCTCCAGTGACAAGTCCATCTCAAGGACCTTAAGGAAGTGTTTGGCTTTATCCGTTCCTGCCAACTAAAGATGAACCCATTGAAATGTGCTTTCGGGGTAACCTCTGGGAAATTCATTGGCTTTGTATTCAGGTACTGGGGCATTCAAAATGACCCAGAGAAGATCAAGGCCATCTTCCAGATGCCTCCCTTGAGCAATATTTGGGTGTTTCGGGGTTTCTAAGGCCACTTAGCCTACATACACACAATTCATTGAGAATCAGGCCGACAAGTGTAATCCCTTTTCTTGGCTTATGAAGAAAGGCTCCACCTAAGAATGGGATAAGGAGTTCCAGACCGCATTCAAGGAAATCAAGAAGTACCTGCTCCAACCTCTGGTCCTGATGCCACTCGTCTCCCAGAAACCACTGATCCTATACGCGACTTCCCTGTAATGATCTCTTGGTGCCCTTCTCACCCAGAAGAACAATGAAAGGATGGAGAACAGTATCTACTACCTCAGCTGTATGCTCCTCGATACGGATACTAGATACTCCCCTATCTAAAAGAGCTGCCTTGTGCTCGTATTTTCCATGTAAAAGTTGTGACACTACCTACAGCACCACGAGGTACATCTGGTGTCTCAGGTAGACCCGTTGAAGTACATTTTGAACCGACCCATGTTAACTGGCCATCTAGTAAGGTGGGTAGTAATCCTCCAGTAGTTCGACATCAGGTTTGTCCCTCAGAAATCTATCAAGGGACAGGCATTGGTAGACTTCCTTGCCACCCATCCAGCCCCTATGGACCAGTCCATGGACCTAGATTTTCCTGACGATGCAATCCTCTCAGTAGATCCTGACATCCCATGTTGGCAGATGTACTTCGATGGTGCCTCTCAAAGCCCCACCGGTAGGAGAATCAATGATCCTAGGCTCAACAGAGTAGGCCTAGGTATCGTCTTCATTACTCTGGAACAATCCGTTCTGCCATACTCATTCCTGTTGTTAGGAGGCTGCACCAATAATGAGGTAGAGTATCAGGCCCTCATTACTAGCCTCGATCTGGCCCTAGAGATCGATGTGCCCCATTTTCATGTGAAATGGGATTACAAACTGGTCAAAAAAATAAAATAAATGGTGACTACGTTGTCAGAAAGCCAGAGCTCGTACCATTGTTGGAGCGTACCCTCCAGCTAATGCCCCAGTTTCCATCTCAGCCGGAAGTTACTCATGTCCCTCGATCTTAGAATGGTTGAGCCAATTCCCTAGCTATCCTAGTTGTATCACTTGCAGAACCTGAGCAGGATGATCTGATTATACACATGGCACATCAGAGTGTCATTGATTCTATCACCCCGGATGACGACGATGACCTACGAGTAAGCCATCTTACTGTCAGATCCTCCACGTCAGGACCCCCAGGTCCCTCAGATGCAGTGGTTGAATTAACTCCCAACTAGAGATCCCCTTTTGTTGAGTATCTCCAAAATGGTTGCCTCCCGGATGATCGAGCCAAGAGTGAGTGAATCCAATGCCGCGCACTGCAGTTTACCATCTAGAGTAGTCCCAGCCTTGAGCAGATCCTCTTCAAGTGCGGGTTCGATGGTGTTCTCCTCCGTTGCATCCAAGGAGTCGAGATTTCTCAGGTCATGCACGATGTTCATGCTAGTTCTTTCGGAGCCCACTAGACTAGGCTGAAGCTGTCCCATCAGATTTGGAGATTGGGATACTTTTGGCCCTCCATGATCCATGACTGCATTAAGTTTTCCAGGAGATGTCACGCATGCCAAATTCATGATAACTTATTGTATCGGCCACCAGAACCTCTCCACTCCACCAAGTAATCTTGGCCATTTGCGGTATGGGGACTCGATGCCGTGGGACTATACCCACCGGCGACAGCTCTCCAGTGCAGGTTCATCCTGACCGCCAATGATTTTTTTTCTAAGTGGGCAGAGGCAGTTCCTCTCAAGGAGTTCAAGGCCCGTTCTATTTTTGACTTCATGAGCTCCAATATCATCCACCGGTTTAGAGTTCTTCACACTTTCCTCACCGATAACGGCACCAACTTATGGGAAGCTGAGATGAAGAAATTGTACACCAAGTACAACATCCGTTCGAACCATACCTTCCGCTACCACATGCAAGAGAATGGATAGATCGAGGTGTTCAACAAAAACCTCTCTAACAACTTACATTAAATGGTTGGTCAGAACAAGAAGAGTTGGCCGGACAAGCTTCCCAACACCCTCTGGGACTATCAGATGACGACTCGTAATTCCACCCAGGTGACCCCATATTCCCTGGTGTACGGAGCTAAGGTCGTCCTGCCCATCGAGATCTAGCCGCCTTCATTATGGACAATGGTCTATGACCAGCAGGCACCAGATAAGGTAGCCAAAATTCTTCTGGCTGAATTGGAAGCACTTGAAGAGAATAGGCTTTGTGCCCTGCACAATCTAGAAAGGAATCAGAATAAGATATCTAGGTCCTTCAATAAGAAGGTTCACCTCCGAAATTTCCTACAAGGTGACTTGGTATTGGCCCTTAGGGTGCCAATGATCCCCGATAAGAAACCACCCATGTTGGAGCCCAAATTGGAAGGACCTTACATAATCCACAGGGTTTACCCCAATGGAGCATACTCTTTGGTGACCATAGATGGTGAGCGTATCCCTCCTCCCACCAATGCCAAGTTTCTCAAGCAATACATTTCCTAAGCCTATTGGTCCGACACAACCCTAAACTATCTGGTCTGGTATGACTCTAAACTATTTGGTCCTACACGACCTTAAACTGGATGGTCCCGCATGACCCTAAACTGCACGCCGGTCCATCATGACCTTAAACTGTACCGTCCTATACGACTTTAAACTGCGCATCGTCCTGCATGATGCTAAAATGTATCTTCATAACTATGTATGGATTGATTCCCATCCTCATGGGATACATAGTAATTCTCAAGCATTTCGTCTTGAGCCCAGCCCCCAAACTCTTCTCTTTGACTATTCCCCCTGGGTATAGTTCTCTCGGAGGATCCTTGCATGATATGGTGTAGGCTTCCTTAGCCCCACCCATGCCAGGATTATAACGATCACACTAAGTGCCCACTCCCCATTCTTATATCCTCCCACGTCTTCACCGCATGACGTTAAAATTCATGGACTTCAAGAATTTTGTACGACTTGATTCCCATCCTCATGGGATACGTAGGAATGCCCAGAAATTTTGTCTGTTGGCCCAGCCCAAACACCATAATATTCCCCTCGGGACAAGACATATGGTGGGGTGAAGAATTTTTCTCTAATTTACATCGATCTCATCTCAACCCGGCCATATGTCCCACTCCCCAGAGGTGACCACCTCTTTCACCGCCCTGCTTGACTTTAAAATGTATGGGTACATCTATGCTTCACCCACTCCTTTGATTGGGACTCTATCATCCTTCCCATCTAGAAGGGCCCCCAAATAGCAGGGATGCTAGGCTCTAGGGATCTCCCACCATTTTGGGCCAACGCCCTCGAGGATGTTGAGTAAATAGACGATACAAGTCCCGCGTTGTGAATATGGTCAGCGGTCGATGCTCATTTGTTGTTCCCATTTTAGGTCACTATGGGGACACTGTGTTTCGAACATGGTCAACAGTTATCCTTCATCATTAGAGTCTCCCCAAGATGTTACAAACATTGAGTGTAGTGGTTCATTCTTCCCTATTAGGTCTCCAAGAGAAGAACTCCCTTCAGGCAATGCCATCTATTAGACCCCATATGATGGGGGAGAGCCAAGACCGGATCCTTGTTTCCTACACCGAAAATTGCTCATGTGGGATTAGGAGCTGTGATGAGGCGGTAACCACACAAGAGGACGTATGGATTCCCATCCAAGGCTTAGCCTCAGGCCCCTTGGCCTTTTCTGGCCCCCTGCCCAAGTTCTCACTCAATATTGTATGGTGTGGCATGAGATTATGTCCTCATTCATGTCGGGTTACTCGTCATGCCATAAACATCCCCGGATGAGGTACCTTATCCTATCTTCATCCTTATGACAAGATGTTAAACTGATTACTGGTTGGGCCTTTCCGACCGAGGCCTAGACTCAGGGCCCTGGTCTTTCCTGGCCCCTTGTCCTTTTTGGGCCCCCGACCTAAGATCTTATTTAGTACTGTATGGTGTGGCATGGGATTATGTCCTCATTCACATTGGGTTACTTGTCGCGCCGTAGACCTCCTGTATGTGGGGTATCTTACCCAATTTCATTCTCACTACAATACGTTAAACTACAGACTGGTCAGGACTTCCCATCTGAGGCCCAGCCTCAGGCCCCTTGGCCTATTCGGACCCCGACCCAAGTCCCTATTTAGGGCTATACGGTGTGGTATGGGATCATGTCTTCATTCAGGTCGGGTTACTCGTCGTGCCGTACACCCCCCTTGTTAGGGTATCTTACCCCTATATGCCTTCAAGAACTATGTGTGGATTGATTCCCATCCTCATGGGATACGTAGGACCACCTGAATGTCTAGACTTTGGGTCCATCCCCATCTCTCAGAAATATCCCTTTTACCTTGGCCCCATGGCCTACCCTTTCCCAGGGAGGGGAGTATATGGTGTGGCATGGGATTATGTCCTCATTCACGTCAGGTTTGTAATGACCATTCCACATACCTTTCCCTCCTGGGAGTTCTCTATCCCTGTATTCTATACTCATCCCTTCAAATCAGTGACTCTCAAGTTGAGAACCCTCTTCAACACTCTTTGGCGATTAACCAATGTACCTAAGGGTACTCTGGTTTAGTACCTAGAATGTCAGACTCTACTCGAACATGCTTTCATCCATTTTTCAGGCTTCGTGTCCTCCCTCATTAGGGCTTCCATCACCTTTCACATCCAAAGAGACCCCCGAATTGAATGGGTGCTCAGCCCAAGGGACCCCCTACCATTACAGGCCAATGTCCTTAAGGGTTTCAGACAAAAAATCGATACAAGTCCTGATTTGCGAATATGGTTAGTAGTCGGCGCTCATTTGTTTGTCCCCATTTCAGGCTAACGTGATATAGATGCTGTGTTTCAAACACAGTCAACAGTTATCCTCCATCGTCACGCTAACCCCATTAATCCAAAAATGTCGGTTACATGATTCACATCCTTCTACACCTCATCATGTCCAAGTAGAACTTTAAAATTCTTGGTACTATTCCTCAGTGCGCATCCGCACATTAGGAGGGAAAAGCCATGATAAGGCAATTGTTCGGGGCTCCACTGATTCCCCTTCTGCATATATTTCATGTATTGCAAATACCTTATCCCCCCTTGTTTCCTACACCGAGTTCAACTCATGTAGGCTTAGGGATTAGGTTAGGGTCCTCCTTTACTTGGGATAGTCCCTTCTCCATGGTCCGAGTTCTAAGACCATAAACTAATATATTCTCATATTTCCCCTGTGTGAGAACTAATTATAGCTTGATTCCCATCCTCATGGGATATGTAGGAACACCATGACATCTGGTCTTTGGGTCCATCTCAATTGGGAGATAGTTTCTCCTTCCCCTTACCCTCATACCTCTATCTTGGCCCCTTGGCCTGAGGTTTCTTTCATGGAATTGTGTACGGTATGGTATGAGATTATGTCCCCATTCACGTCAGGTATGTTTTATTGCACCATAAACATTCCCCCTTTAGCCTCGTTTCTACTACATTTGTGCCACATGACGTTAAAATGCATGCTTGGTCCCATCACATGACCCTAAACTGTGACATTATCATCCTGGACGCATGATGAAAAACGACACTACATTGTGATGTCCTCACTCAAGGGGACACCATGTTTTGTATCGGTCACACGTCATACCATTTTTCAATGCCTACATTCTACTTGATTCTTGTGGTGATGCCGGGACTTGCTATCCCAGGCATGTCACTTCACAAAAAACCCATTCACCTTAAAGGACAAAAAAGATACATCGAATACCGCTTCTTTTGGTGTGAGGGACACATGCACACGCCCCTTTTATCCCTGGAATTGTTACCTTACAGTGACACCTCTTAGAACTACATATAGCTTGATTCTCATTCTCATTAGATACATAGGAATGTCTGTGCACCTTGACTCGGGCCCACATTAACTCTCGTTTCTAGTCCATTGACCTAAAACCTTTCCAGGGAATACGTGGTGGTTGGAACCCTAGGTTCCTATTCACATCGGGTTTTATAATTACCCCACCATGCGTCTCCCGCATTTCCCACCATCCATGGTTTGATATCTAAGATCATAAACTAAGATCTCTTCCAGAACTTTGTACGGCTTGATTCCCATCCTCATGGGATACATAGAGACACCCATATATTTTGCCTTGGGTTGAGCACCTAGGAATCATAAATCCTAATCCTCCTCAGTTCTGGTCCACTGGCCTGACCCCTTCTGGGGAACCATGTAACTGTAGCTTTTCCCTGAACAAGTTTGGGATGCCCCGCAATGACATTGGGAAGAAAAATTTCCCTTTACAGAGAGGTCCTATATAAAATAAGGAATGATCCATGATCAAACCGATGCACCCATCTAATGTGCTTCCACCACGGTGGCGTAATTTCCAGTGTTGGATTCTGTTCGAAAAAACCATCACTCCACATTCCATACATTGCGTTCCCATTATTCGGACCCTCGTCCTTTTTCATGTCTAAGGTAACCCCCTAACAGTATGGATGCTCAGTCTATGGCCTGCCTATTGTCCCGGGCCAACGTTTCAGAAGGCTAATGGATAAAATTTGGAGTCAGGCCCTATGTTTCGAACATGGTTAGCTGTCGGCCCTCATTTTCTATCCCCATTCCAGGCTAACACAATAAGGATACTGTGTTTCGAATGTGGTCAATAGTTATTATTCATTGTCACGCCACCCCCTCAGTGTTCCGAATCCTGGGTATCATGATTCAAACCTTCCATTCCCACCTGTTTGGATTTATTCCAGTGCCCTTGGCATTATCCCATTTGTGCACAACAACACACTGTGAAAACGGTAATTCGATTGTTCTGAGAGCTTTATTCTCCAGTTAGGCCTCTCCCATATCCTCCCAGAAATTCGAGCTGGTTATTCAAACCCCGGATGCACAAATCCTGGTTGATGCTCCAACAATCAAGTGAAGTAATAGTATAAACATCCCTTTTTCCTCACATTGGGTGTGACCCCCATGAGCTTAGTAATGGATTGGTATTTATGCTAGGATTGTGGTAGAATGCGTTAAAACAAACGGACAAGTAAAAAAAATTTATCCATACATACAGTCCAGAATAAGAAGCAATAAGGAGAAATGATTTTATGAGTTTGGCCAAAACATAGCCCTTAAGGGTCAACTTCTTAGATGGATCATTCCAGCACCACTACCTTTTGGCTGGTGGCCTCCAGGATTTCTTCCCACCCACTGAGGACTCTCTCTTCATCAGCATCCACAGAGCATAGTCCACTGACTCTAGCTTGTGCTTACGCCTATTCAGTTTGAAGTGTGGATATTTGATGACCCACCTCCACTAGTTGCTCTTGGGCATCTACCAGCTGGGCCCTCAACTTCTCCACAAGCTCAGAATATTTTTCAATGAATATCTCCTTTGCTTTCACCTATTCATCAAGGCATCGGGCATCTTGTTCTACCTGGATGAACGCTTGGGTACTCCCTGACTCCTCTCGACAATGGGAAACGTTTGAGCGTTGGCTGCTCTCGTGCAGGTTCTCGTCCATGTAGTCACTGACCGTCGAATGAAGGTGCTGAGCATCCACCCCTCTAGTACAGAGAAAGCGAAGCTAGGTTTGGAGTGATCCCATCCATTTCAGCCATTCTGTATGGGGATGACTGAGAAAGCACTTGATACACTTCTACCCTTTTCTCCACATCATTCGGCTCTCCTCGGCCACCTCCGAGTCTGAATCATCAATCTCCTCGGGGTCTGTGGGCCGATAGTCGGGGAAAGCAGCCAACATGCCAGCAGTAGGGTCTTCTTTGGGTGCCCCTCCTGAGGGGTTGGGTTCTTCAACACCTGGCCAACCATCCCCTCTCACCTCAGTCTCAATAGCTCCCTCACAGACTTCCGACCCTACCCTGACATGAGTGCCACTAATTTCCACCGCTCTCTGCTCACCGAGTGCTGGGGACGACTCGGTTTGAGAAGTGTGCCCTGAATGGGACGACATGTTTGCAGCTGAATCAATTGCGGATGACCCGATGGCAGCTCGACGAGCCTCCAAGGCTGTGATTACTGCACAAAAAAAGGAACAACCTGATCAATTGAGTTCTACAATGGTGATTAACCGGCGTTGAATTAATGAACTTACAGGAGCCCAAAGAATTGGCCTCCGGTGTTTTGACCGCTACATGAGCTGCCATTACGGTGGATCCCTCAGTGCATGTCAGCTCAATGATGGGTGTCGACTCACCACCTTGTTCTATCGGCACCTCCTCCCCTTTGAATGGAGACCCTTGTTCGATGCCCATATGCTCCTAAACAGGATAAGAATATATAATTGAGGACTAAAAAACAAGATGAGGGGAAAAGATGGATAAGGGCTCAGACGTACCTCAAGCAGCTCAGTTACATCCACATCAGAGCTGACGATCTCACCACTCTCCTGGAGACTCCCTTGGTGGGATACCCCTTGAGACCCTCCACCTGCAGGCTCCTCGTCTTCTTCACCCCCTCCTTCACCTTCTCCTTCTTCCTCCTCTTGCATCTCAGCTTCCTCCGAATCATCATCACTGTCATCATCTTCTGATGAAATCTTTTCCAAATCATGCTCCTAGCCGAGCATAACTTTCACCAAGAAATATGGCTCCTCATACCGACCTCATTGGTGTGAATAAATGTCCATGGTCGTCAGATACACATGCCGACGATGAAAGTTCACCCTGTCGACAACCCGAATAAGTCTGACCACTGACAGCTGGATTCCGTCTCGCACTATCTTTTTCCAAAGATCTTCAGTACTCAACGACTATTGCAGGGTCATCCAGGATAACCATAGAGCCAAGAAGATTGCGTCACTGGAGGGTTGGAGTAGATACCTTATCTGCTTCTTTGAGAGTTCCTTGGCCGCTACATGAGCCCCTCTCCCCTTAGGCGATGAGGGCCCGAACGCACCATGTGACATCCCCGCTACTGAAGTCCCGTCCTGTGTGGTCCTGATTGCTTGATGTGATTCTGACCTTCCCACCTCAACAACACCCTGTCTTCTCTCCCGCTACCCAGGTTCTACACTGGCTACCTTGAGTTTCCAGACTCACTTTCTCAAAAGTCCCTCAGGGTACGCTATATCCTAATGTTCAATATATTCTATTGATAGGATAGTGTCAACTCCAATGGGGGGAAAGGCAATGACATCGCTAGAGCCCTGGGCTGTGAACATCAGCCACATTTGGCAAAGAACACAAGGGTGCCTCTCTTCTCGAACATCTGTGTAAACCTTCTTCTGCATCCACTGAAGGCATCCAAACTGCCTGGTAAATCTTGATGACACGTAGGGTTCAAAAAAGATCTTCCCCTCAATCCGGGCCATGAGCACCCCACCTATGATGCTCTGTAAGTATTCCCTTTGCTCTAGTGAGCCTTGCCCATTATCTATCATCTAGCCTGTCAGGGTGGGGAATGGGCTGAAAGTGGAGTTGGCGTGATTTCCGATTCTGATCCTTACTCCCTCCTCATTGAGCATCAATGGCATGATACCAACAATGTTTATCAAGTAAGGTTACAGGACATTACCTGGAAGACAAATGACGTTCGGGAAGGTGTACCCGCCACAATGGGCTGCGACCCAGCCATAAAAGATCTCAAAGGGGCCACAGATCCTCTCAGTGACCCTCCTCTCAAAATGCGTCCCAAAATGGCATACAGACGAGCCAACATGGGGACTCCCATATTGAATCTTTGATTGGCAGCCATGATGCCGACCATCACTAGGGTCACTGGGCGAACTCCCATCCACGCGTCCCTCACCGGCAAGAGCCACCCACTCATAAATGAGGCAAGGAACCCGATATATCATATTTTTAGGTCCCAACTCTCATTTATGATGAATCCCCATGACTGATAGTCCCCCACCTCCAGGCTCCTCCAGTATGATCCGCTCTTTCTCCTCTGTGTCGCGGTTGGACACCGTCTCCCTCGCCCCGACATTTTAACGTCCAAATCTCTTTGCAGGAACAAGATGAACCATTTCTATTAAGAAATGTCTTTCAAGAAATACTTGAAATCCAGCCTCTCCTTATCCAGCTCCAGCAGGTGCCATGTTAGCATAGGAGTTCGTGATCCATCACCCCAGGTGTTCCTCGTTGGGCAGAATTCATCGTATTGATGCCTATCCAGAGGGATACCCCTAATGTAATGGATGTCCCACAGGCTGATGCCAACTTCCCCATGATGAAGGTAAAAGGTATTGGTGTTAGGAGATCATTGATTAAATATATCTAGCCCGAGATTAGGCTGGAAATAGAAATGAAACTACGATGTCCACACCGCCTCGAACAAACCGATGTGCCACAGTTCAACCCCAAACTGGTCACATGTCTGGCGAACCCAATACACCCAGGCCCATTCACTGGTTAAATTGCCTCCAGAACACAGATCCCAATCTTACATCCAACCTTTGGTCTCGTCAGTAACACTCTGATGAAAGGTGCTTGAGTAAAGGGCCAAATAACTCTCTACGACAGGGTCACTCCCTGAGATGGTCCTGGTCCTGGTCCTAGGATTCAGGACGTAAATATCTAGGTGTCTGGTTTCTCTAATAGGATAGAAATTATAGGTGATGTTATACTGGTGTAGTTCATCATCGTGGGTCACCCTTGACGGCGGTGTGTCGACCTCAAACCTTGGCAGATGTACCTCTTCCAAGATTCTGAAGTCCTAGATCGGTAGATTGGAAGACAATGCATAATCCTTCTACGCTGGGGTCAACATGTTTAAGAGAGTATAGTTGTTGGATACGATCCTTCGGGCACCATAAACCTCAGAGTTTATGACCATATCAGCCCTCCGAGCAGCGGATGCGGCTTCCCTCTCATCGTCTGCTCGATTGGCGGCCATCTCCTGCCTGCAAGATTTTAAAGAGGTGGAACGAAAAAGCCGGAGTTGGCACGAAAAATCAGAAGCTAATGTGAAAAATCATAGAACGATGTAAAAAACCAGCGACCGATGTGAAAAATCAGGACTGGCGTAGAAAATCCCTGGTTGGCATGTAAACAGACAACTGATCGTGGCGAATTATGCACAACTGAAGCATTTTTCGCGCAGGTAGAGGAAATTTTTTCACGCACGAGATCTCCGAGCTTATCACGCGAGAAAGATCCATACAGACTGGGGGCCCACGGGGCCTTTTATAGACACGATGAGTGGTGTTTGAGTGTGTTCTAAAAGCATATTGTGTGCTCTGAGCTGGTTTTTCACACCGTTCTGGTTTTAAGTGAACGACGGCCCTAGAGAGGCTTGTATCTTGGCGTTTCCCTCAGAATCTGACCTTTGCGGCCCCTCACTGATTCGATTTCAAGGGGGGGGGATTTTTAGATGTTGAAAATCAATCCAGGGATGAGGACGGTTTTGGCACGACAAAGAGAAGACATATTTGGAACCAGCAATCCATTCTGGGGGTCTCGGAGGGCCGACATGAAAAACATACTATGTTGAGTGAAAAAAATATGTCCCGCGCAAAAAAACTCCAGGATTCATGATAGTTTTCTACATGGGCGTGGAAATATTTCACGCCACCACTCCGCGTGGTTGATCTCCACACTGCCGACATTGAGGTACGCAATTTTTCGCGCTGAAGTGATTTTTTCACTCGGACCCACAATCCCGAGCGCCAATAAATAGAAGGCCTCCCCTTAGACTTCAGCCTGAATAATCTGAACCATCTCCCCCACGCGGAATTCCTCTCCCGCGCGCGCAAAAGATGGCTCTCAGATACAAAAGTTTTCACACTAGGTCTCCTAGGGGTCCACCTTTGTGCGCGACTACTCAGGCTCAATCCTTGTCCAAATCCCCTTGAGCCCCTTCCCCCGCACGCAATTCCTTATGATTACATGAAATTAGGGCTTCAGCACACAATTCCTTTTGTGAACTAGCCTGCTCGTTTTTTTCTTCCAACACTAAATTGCATACTTGACCTAACTTTTTCATGTGTGCAATTCCTTTTGCACGCCGGCCCGACCCCTTTTTCGCACAAACGGTCCCTTTTGCATGCAAGCCTCCAGCCTTATGTGACCGTGATGTCCCTCTTCCAGGCATCATTTTCGGGTGCCTCCCGCACCCACAAAACCTTCGCCATATACTCATTTCTCATGAAAACTACAAGGTTTGCACGAAGTAAGTTCAAAGTCCCATGGATGATACCACCTGTTGAATTTATTCACCTCATGCTTCTTCACATAGGCACACTATTGGATATTGATTCCTCACATAGATATGCTAACGTGGAACCCCCGATGGTTCACTCCATGATACCCCCTATCCATGGATTTTTCTATCCCCTCTCTTAACCAAGGAGTAGAGGGTACCAGTTATGTAAGTCCTAGGGGTGTGGATAAAACCCACATCGTCCGAGCTGCAGGACGTTAAACTGCCAAGAACCTTTGTCCTCAGTACATGATGTTAAACTATGACCTTTCCCAGTGCCTCGCACGTGGGGTACCCCCACCTTGTACATTATCCACACCCACTGGTCTCCAAAGGAGATGATATCATCCTTATGGGTGTGGAATTTTTCCACGGAGAAGGGGAAACCAACTCGGTGTATGCCCCTAGCTGTCTTGTAGGAGGCACCATCCCTGCTCCTCCTTTCTTCTTCGGTCCCCATGGCCAGCAAAGGGCGTGATGGGGAATGATGCTTCTCCTTTCTTCGGTTCCAAATCCCTCTCTCGCTACACTTTGTCGCCATCGGGCCTCCCTCCTGGAGTAAGTCCCAACATCTTCGGGCTTCTAACCACCCATAAGACCCCATTTCCTCTTTGGGTAACGATCACATGTAAGTCCCACTCCACTTCCCATGGACGCACCTTTCACGATGTGATCGTCTGGTCTCTTCTGTCTCTTGTTTCCCACACTGAGCATGACTCACATGGGCTTAGAGTAAGCACCGACCATGAAATCCACCCTGGGCAGCCTATAGTGTAAGCCCCCATGACCCATACCTGAACTACATAGTCTTTGATCCTTGCCAAAGTAGGGTATGTAGGAATCCTCCCTGAGGTTCAAGCCCAACACCTACTTGTCCTGACCCCCTTCACGTCGGTTCACCTTCGTCCTGCATGACGTTAAACTGTATCCACCATCCCTAACTATGAGGACTTTGATCCTTGCCAAGGCATGGTACGTAGGAAGCCTTTCTGAGGTTCAGGCCCACCACCGTCCATTAGTCCCGACCGTCTTCATGTCTGTGTGCCAAGCCCCCCATATCCTGAACTACGATGTCTTTGATCCTTACTAAGGAAAGGTATGTAGGAAGCCTCCTTGAGGTTCAAGCCCACCACCCATTGGACCCCAGGTCCTCCTTCACGTTGGTTCACCGATGCCCCCTCAAGAACTACGAGGTCTTTGATCCTTACTAAGTCAAGGTATGTAGGAAGCCTCCTTGTGGTTCAATCCCAACACCTAGTTATTTCGACCATCTTCACATCGATTCACCAACATCATGGGAAGTCTAGAGTGTGAGCCCCACAAATCCATCTGAAACTACGTCGAATTTGATCCCTACCAAGATAGCGTATGTAGGAAGCCTCTATGAGGTTCAAAACAAACACCCATTGGTTCCGACCATTAGGTTCCATTTCCATACCTGAACTACATGGAATCTAATACTTGCCAAGGCAGAGTACGTAGGAAGCCTCCCTGAGGTTCAAGACCACCAACCACCAGACCCCAGGTCCATATTCATGTCGGTCTGCCCCCCATCCTACATGACATTAAAATGTGGACCCCATCTAGTGGTAAGTCGTTGTGACCCCATCCAGCAGTAAGCCATTGTGACCCCATTAAATGGAAAGCTGTCATCCGACGAACTACGTGGACTTTAATTCCCAAGCACGGGGATACGTAGGAAGCCTCTTCGAGGATCAAGAACAAAACCATCATCATCCTCATTATGGTTCCATCCCATTCACCACCCCCCTCACAAAACCTTCCATAATCCATCCTGATTCTTACCCAGGCCACCACATCCCAGTGGAATCATGCAACCCCATTCCCCGTTCCAACTAACAACATTCTGGAGGCCACCCACATGATGACCCCAATATCAGTGTTCCCTCTAGAGGGTTCCTCTATCTGATCCACTCTCGTCAGTGTTCTGATCATCCTGATCCGTCTCCACTAGATTTTAAACTTGCGACATACCTTGTGTTAAACATGGGAAGCTCAGGAAAACCTCAGATACATGCCCATGGAATATGATTCCCCACATTCGATGTGGGATTCCTCGGGCTTCCATGCCCTCGAGAAGCCCTATAATAAGGTATAGAAGACAGACACACCAATCCCCCAACATCCAGACATTCTAGTGATGCCCAACGTGACTAATCCCCTAACTAAAGGTTGCTGCCTTGACTGAACCCCTTGGAATGTCCTGACAGAAGTAGTGTAATTAACTGGCATCCATGAAGATATGGCGCCGGGAAGAGTTTCACAAACAATGTCTTAAGTCTATGAGGGAGACTCGGACTAGGTAACGAGTTTTGAGGAGGAATCCATGTAAGGAAGAACCAATATCCCATAATCCCATTTCAATCAAGGAGCATATATCCCTGAATAAGGAGCATATGCCGCCCACCTTTGGAAAGCAGGAATGCAGGGCAACAGCTATGCGTCCTCACAGATGGATGCACTTGCCCCAACGAAAGCATCAAAAACACTTCTTTATAATGTTTTTAATGAAAAGTTAATAATCTTTCCAGAAGATTTGGAAAGAATGAGAAAAATTGAACAAGCATGAACTAAGTATAGTTATAAAGAAAAATAAAAAATTCCACATGATGAATAAAAATTACATGAGTGGTCATTAATAAAAGACAAAATATTGTGTTAAATAAGTTTTGTATCCGAGATGTGACAAATCTGGAAATTATGAAAAAGATTATTTGAATATTATAATAGAACAAGAAGCAATCCTTAAAAGGAGTAAGAATGCATCATTCATGAAATAAATTAGGAATAAACAATCTCTAAAACAAATCACAACAGAATTTTAAATGTGTAATCATTAAGACTAGAGAAAATGGAGAAACTTGGTTGAAAAAACCATCTCATTTATTTCTATTTAAATTGAGAAATAAATAATATCCACCTTATTACTTTAATATTTTTATATTTTATTTATTCTTAAAATGCAGAGAACCAAAATTAAATTTAGTTCTTAGGGGGAGAACCTGAGAAGTAGTGAGTGTTGTCATTTCTTGATTGCAAAGATGAATAAATCATAATCCTTGAATGATATTTCAATTGGTATTCAAAGAAATATTTTATAGGATTATGATTGATGAAGTTGAATACTATGTTTTCATATCCTAAACAATAAGTATAAATAAGATATCATCCTGGTTTGATATTATAGTTGGTACCCTAAAGAAAAATTATTAAAGAAATTTATCCTTAGTGAAGTTGTGGAAATTATCAAAACTGGACAGTCAAAAGTTAAAGATCTATATTAGTGTGTTATCAAATCTATAATTTCTTTAAATCCATTATTAAAGAGATCCACTATTATGATGACATTGAGTAGTGTTTCCATTTATCATGATACAAATGAAGAAAATTTATTTTCTTCCATAATCATTATATTAGTTAAAATCAAATCTGACTATTCTGGAATGTGATTGAAGATCATGTCATTGGAAAAGGTATGTTTTTTAAGGATCTCCCATACATGGTTATAAAAAATAATAAACTTAGTAAAAAGTGTGTGTTTGTGTGTGTGTTTGTGGGGGGGGGGGGGGTTAATTGAAATAGTCAATGATATAAGAAAAGTGGAAGCGCTCTAAGGCCACTTATCATGATTATTTCACTTTAATGTTTTTAATATGTCTGTTAAAGTGAGTGTAGGAGTTTTATATTTATTTTTCTTAAAAATATTCATTTCACATTTTTGTATATTCATATTTGAATAAAAATGGATAACCATTGAATACAAGTATAATATTTCTTATTTCATTTGTTACAAGATTAGTTGGTTAAGGACATATTTTTTTTCTAAATCAAATCCTCTTGTTTTCTACAACAAGCATGGATTATGTAGAATTAGTGTGAAATTATGGATGAAACATTGCTTAAGTGTGGACTAAAACCCTTTTCTCATTAACTTTGTATTTATTTTCAATAATTAGGAGAGAAATTGAAATGATATTTTGGAAAAGTAAAAGGAATACAAGGAAGAAATAGTTTCACATATTGACATCTTTAATTGCAACAAACTTTGTAGGTATTGACAATAAATACAAAGTTAGAGATTAAAGAACCCACTTTGTGTATGATTTATATTTGTTTACAATGATTTTCTTTGGTTCTAAATGGTTTTCAATGAATTAGTAATATTATATTGATGTCAATATGTTTAAGAAGATACCAAGAAATAAGTTACTAAAGTATCTAAGATTTCCAATCTTGATACCAAAGTGAATATAGTTTGGATGAATGGTTGATGAAGAAGATAATCAAATATTATTATCTTAATGAAGTTATTTTGAATACTTTGAGTTTATTAACTATAAAAATTGATGAACTATTCTTAAATTTAAAGGACTTGTGCTCATAGTTTTTGGTGTAAAAAATTGTCTACAATTATGAAAATGATTGAAGTTCCATATATTTATGTATAAAGAAAAGGTGAAGACCATGAAAATATTTATTTTCATGAGGTTTTGATGTTGAAGATCTATTTTTAATTTATATTAAAAAACAGAGCATCTCCGCAATTCTCTAATGCAACAAAGAAATGTTTTGTGATCCTCTCAGATTCAAAAATAAGGGAAGAACCCTATGATTATTTATGAAAATAATAAGGCCCATGGAAACTCATCTTATGTTAGCACAAACTCATAGTATTTCATGAATAACGGTTCCATGATCTAGTGTAGGTTTAATAATATCACACTGTGTTAATGGAAGAAGAAATATAATGTAATCAGTTACACAAAGAGGAAGTACCTTTTATGAAGCACACTTACTTTTTATAATAAGTTATTTCATGAAGTTTTGTTTTCATGAAGATAATAGAAAGAATATCTTTTTCTATGAGAAAAGAACTTGTGCATTATATTAAGAACCCATTTGGTTTGTGCGAAGGTAAAAGGAGAGTGGTTTGTTTGAGGTTTTGTGGGAAAAATATAAAAACGTGTTAAGGCCTTGAGAAGAACCACAAAGAAGAATTTTTTTTATACTTTTACTTATGTAAAGAAGAAGGCATTGTCCTTGATTACATGAACTTATTGGAAGTAGTTTACAAAAAAAACTAAACCAAGATATTTCATACACAGTCACATGATGTGTGTATTTTTGGTAATGAGTAAATAATAATTCATTCATGAACCATTAAAAAACAAACATTGATATTAAATTAAAGGATTTAGGTTCTTGTGGTGTTTCTAGTGATAATTACATGAATCATTCAAAAACATTCATAAAATGATGTTAGATATTCACTGCAGTGTAATTAGTGTTTCCAAAATATTTATTTTCACTAAGAAGAACTGATACAATCATATGTTGATATTCATTATTGAAGAAATATAAATCTATAAGGTTGTACTATAGCATATTATTGTGTGTCTAAGATCACAAGATAAATAAGAGAGTGTCCAAACTATATTCTTTTGGTTATTGTTTAGGTAAAAACAATTGTAATGATTTTGACATGTTCTTTCATTGATTTAATGATCACAAAAGAGGTTTGTGATTATAGTAAGTCTATAAATTTAGTTTATTATAAGGAAGAAGATAGGTTTAACCAGATACCAAATAGAGATGTGACTACCATTTGGATCAAAGAATAATTATGAGATTATTATTCCATAATATATTCATATTATTGTGACTAAAGTTAGAAGAGGAAGAATAAAAAGAATAAGTAAAGCTTTAAAATTTCTACAATGAAGAATAATAATAGTTTCTTTCCTACTTCTATGGATGTAATAAACTAAATAAAAAGTTGGTGGATGAAAAAATCATTATTGTGACATCCAATAAAAGTATCATCTCATGGAATAATTTATTAGTGTTATAATATAACTTAAACAATAAGGTGAAGACTATATTCCAAGTAAGAATAAAGTACCATCCAAAATCTGTAAAAATTACACTTTTGTTTGATCAAAGAGCAACATAAATGAATGGTTATTCACCACTTATTGTAACCATGTTTAAAGGATTATTTTCTAGTGGTAGTGTGTTTGGATTACTTCCACACCATATTAAGGAATAACCACTCTTATTGATTTGTGAACCTTGTAAAAATATCATGTTCCTTATTTTCTTACTTTCATATACTTTTATGAAATAAAGAAAATATAATAATAGAATTGATATCCTAATATGTCTAAGAGGAAAAAAGGTATAAAAGTTATAATGGGTTAAAATTCTCCTAACATTGATTCAGCTCCCCTCTTAGTGTTGAGTATATTCGAAAGTGGTCTTTTCAAACACTATTTTCAATAAACTACGAAAGTCAAAATAAGTTTAATTTTAAACCATCTATTATGAACTAAAATAAATTTAAATTGAAAATTCTATAAAATGAAAAAAACAAAATTTCAAAATTAATGTCTTGATCACTCTTTCATTATGGAGAATCATTAAGGTTACATAGGTTTACATCTAAGATTCTCTCATCTGTATGATATCTTATCCTCATTACATCATTTGAATTTGAAAATAAACACATCAAATGGGGAATTATTGAAAGATACCAGATTTCCTTAGCATGAGGTTTGGTTACTATCTTGAGGAATGAATCACAGTTATATCTCTCATCCATTTTAAGTTATAATGTACCATGTTTAAGACATTTTGATAAAATTCCACAATACTTCATATAAAATATAGAGTCAATGGGGAAAGCATTAATTTTATTATACCTGAGACCCATTTGACATAATATTTCTTTTGTATCATAATTTAAATATGGAAGATCATTACCTTTTGGAAATATCTCTTTCAAAAGCATAAGAAATTTAGAAAAAAAATTTCTCCAACCATTTTTATCTTGTAAATTTACCAATATCAGCACTACTCCTAAAACTGTAAATTTAGTACAACCTAATAATTATTTTTAAAGAATATCTATAAAATCATTCAACAATATTTATTTTTACATGATTTTAAGGACTACATAATATATTAATTTATCAAAATTATCCTCTATCTCATATTAAATATCTTCATCAATATTAGATCTTGAATTATTTTTTATTTCACCATACCAGATATCACATGTATATCTATGATTAAATCAATAAAAAATTAGATGATTTTTATTTCTTCAGACATTAATTTTCTCAAATTCAAATACTTCATGTATGGGAAAAAATACCTCCATTTTTTAGATTCTATTTAGAAATTGCAATAAATTGTCAATCACAATCTCATATTCGTCACCTCTTCTTTGTGAATTTATCTAATTATGATCCATTAATTTACTAAAACTATAATTCACATTAAAAATATGTTGAAATATTTAAATATTAAAAAACACCCATATATAAATATATAAATTTTAAACATGTATATAAACATATATACATATAAACACACACACACACACCCACATATATATATACTAAATATATAAACATATAAACAAACAAAAAATTAAATTTAAAACCTATAAATTTAAAACACATATAAAAATCTAAACATATAGTCACATAATCATATAAATTCAAAACATATCAATATATAAACATATAAATTTAAAACATATATATTAAAAAATAAAAAAATATAATCATATAATTATAAATTTTAAAAATATACATTTAAAATATATATATTGATAAATTAAAACATATATACATATAAAAATTTAAATTAAAAACATAAAAACATAGAAACATATAAATATAAAACATATAAACATATAGATATATAAATCTAAATAAAAAACATATAAATTGAATACATATATACACATAAAAATTTAAATTTTGTAAAACATATTAACATAAAAACTTAACTTATGTAAGCATAAATATTTAAAACATATAAAAATATTATCATAGATATAAAAAAAGATAAATATGTAAACACATATTGAAATAATTTTTTTAAAAAATTAAAACAATTACTCATAAATGAATTTTTTTTAATTTTATTAACATATAAGGGAAATTAATTTGATATTAAATTAAAAAAATAGACCAGTAAAATTATAAATCCAACCTAAATAACTATTAATTTTAACAACAAATATAACTAATAATCAATAAAATGTCAACTAAATACCTAAAATTCAGTATTAAAATGTAAAAAAAAATAAAAAATAGATTATACAATAAATAATAAGTGGGTTGTCAAACCACATATGATTCCCAAAGTAAATAATAATTTAAAATAAAAAATTGGCAACAAAGTAAATAAATTGAAACTAATAAAAAATATTGATAACCAAAACAATGAATGATGATAATGGAGACCAAGTATAGAGAAATGGGGGTGAAGTGGTGAAATATATTTGAGGGCATCATAAAAAGGACGATGGGTGATGAAACAAATGGAAGGGAATTCTTGAAGGATGTCGTTAAATACTCTAGTAGATACCAAATTAAAACTTTTATCAGGCCTGATTAACACTTCTAAGAAGGCTCTTAGAATAGTGGTAGAATGGGGTTAGGTCCACATGGAAGAAAAGGGAGATTGGTGACACCTCAAATTTGATACCTAAATTTGAATCTTCACTCAAGAATGGGTGAATTGATTGAATTTAAAAAAACAAGATAAAATTAACTAAGCAATTCTTTAGAATCAATTTCATGGAGTTTATTCAAGGGATTTCATTAATACAAATTGGGTAATTCAAATAGAATTAGATTATTTTTTTCAAATATTATCAATTTATTTTCATAAAATTAAATTATTCTACCTAAACCAATAAATACACTTTGGTTAAGAAGAAATTATCAATCTATGTGATTTAAGCACAACTTTTATAGTAGAAAATGAATTGATGATACTATTCATAACTCAATTTATTCAAATTAGATGATATTTAGTCTTTTATAATTCCCTATATCTATATCATGGAAAAGGATGATATGAAATCGATTTCTTAATCTACTTCCTTAACAAATATATTACCCATGTTTCGATTAAGAATTAATTTTGGTTCCTACTACCTTTATCTCAATTTCAAACCCCAAGTTGTTTAGTCATTCATGGTAAAAAAATAATTTTTCATGTGTTATTAATGGATATAAGAATTAGAGAGCATGACAATAGAAAAATTTAAAGTTAAAAAATTAAAATCAAAACAACTTACTTGGAAAGAGAGAAATCACAACAATATAGAAATTGGAATTGAAAACACACTCATTAGGAAGTACAATGGAATATGGAAAGGCCTCCGAATTCATAAACATAGTAATAAAAAATGAAAAAGGTGAAACAGAGGTGAAAGGTATTCCTTAATTTTTTTTGATGTCTAGGATATCTATAAGATAAAATGGTTCATGACGTGAATGGTAATTGATGTTATGAGTTGGCATGAGACCATTCCGATGAGAGGCTTTCTTGAAATTTCACATCATGGTTTCTCTTTTACATTATAAATTAAAAATTCAAACATTTAATAGATCGTTTCTTACTTGATTAATTAGATGTAACTAAATATGAAATTTCTGATGGATTTAATGATAGTAATTAGTTGAAAAAATATGAGAGGATCATGTCGTGAAATTAATTCACATCATTAGTTTTATTGATTTCAAGGATCCATAGGTCAAATGAGGTTTACAGATTAGACTAAGGACCTATCAGTAATACTTCAGTTCTATGTTATAATTTTCAAGTTGTGAATGGATGCTTGACAACATAAATTTCCTAGAATTCTAGATTTTAGTCATTTTTTTCAAACTCGTTTATTTTCAATTATCTAAAAAACTCAAGAAAAAATAATGGAATCAAATCATAAAAGTTTTAATAATTTTTACAAATTATACTCAAATTATATATAAAAATTCAAAACATCAAATCCACCTACACTTGAAAAACTATTTATACTCAAAGAAAAATAATCTAAACAAATATATCAAAGAAAAAGAATTTATGAAAATAAGTATCCATTTTAAATCATGAATATAAAACAAATGTTGTGATTTACATCACTATTACTTATCAACTATTACTTAGGTGACCAAACACATGTTATGATTTACATCACTATAAATTTTATATTATAACTTAATGTAACAATTAAATATATTTATGTTCATAGCTCAAGTATATCCTCCAAACCATGGGTTTTCATAGAATCAACATTCCCTACCCCATAAATATAAATATTGTAGTTAATTATGAGGGATAAACAATAAGGATCAAATGAATTTGAAGATAATGGTAGGTAGGAATTTATTTTTAAAAATTAGCAAGTAATAAATAGGATGAAAAACTCTAAAATACAATGAAAAATACTCAAAAAGTTAAGATCAATGAAATAATTCTCTCAAAAATGAAATCTCTCATACTTAGTAAAGCTCAAAGTAAAGGATCACAATGATGTAATAAAAATAAATGATAACCCTCTCTATTTGTGTATTTTTTTAAAATTTGTACCCAAGATAATCTTCACATCCACCACTTAACCACATATGATTTAGAGTTAAATATTTTGGTATTGGTGATTTTTGTGATACCCTAGAAACAACCCATTTTTTATTTTTTTTCTTTTTTTAATTTTTTTTGATAACTAGAGGGATAAATAATTAAATACAAAGAATGGTTAATCATGAAAATTTACCAAAACCCATGAAAATACCTTTTATTATCGTCTCAAGACACAATATCTAATTTTCAACATAATAAACCCCAAAATTATTCAATTGAATATCATGAAAAACACTCAAACTAGGGTAGAAAATTTTAATATAATCTTATAAAAGGATCTTCCATAAAAATTCATGCATGGATTCTACAGTATGGGAAGGGTATATATATAGGTGAGAAAAAGTAATAATCTAAGTGAATAATTATTAAATATCAAAGTAATATCCCCCACCCCATACTTAAATCAAAATTAAACACACTATTTGGATTCAATATGTGATAAATGACTTACAAAGAAAAATAAATAATGAAAAAAATAAAAGGGTAAAGGGAAATCAGAGTGCCTTAAATGAGTTATATGCCTGGATAATGAGTGGTCCATTAGTGATATTGGGTACCTAAAAGTAATAAAAAGTCAAAATATCTTCACTTGGATAATGGTGATTTCCAATATATATAAGCAATAAACAATAGATGCAAATGCATATTATTAATGAAATCTAATCAAATTATTTTATTTTATGATATTTTTTTAAAGTTCCATGGAAACACAAAAAATGATAACAAATATGAACTAGGGAAAGAAAAATAGTTGAGATAAAAAACATAAGAAAATAAAAATAATAGTTTAACTCCTATTAAGCATGAAGTTTAACTCCTTTAGATGGATCAAAAATAAAGGTCACTTAGTGTGGTCCATCGGATAAGAAGTGTGTTCCCTCTTCTTAAAACTAGATGTGGTATCCTATAACTTTATAGAGCACTTATGGTATTGTAGAATAGTGAAAGTAACCCTAGAAAATTACTCATGGGGAATTAGTAATATATAGATAACTCTATGGGGAACATCCTATGGAACAACTAGTGGAAAAATGGTATATTGAATACTTAATTAGCATGTTGTAGGAAAATTATTCATAATCATATATTTCTATAATAAAAGCATCAGTTCTACTTTAATTTATAATGAACGTGTAAAAATGAATCTAAGAAAATACATACAATAGGTTGAAATCATTTTCATTTTGATTAAAAAGAAATAAAAAAGTGTTAAAAGTAGAAAAAATAGAAAAATTTCCCAAAGCGAGTAAAAAAATAGTGTAACAACACTGAATCTAGTAACCCAGATCTAGCAGTCACTTTATTACATTAATATAGATACAAGGGGTCAAATCTAGAGGACTGATTAGTTTAGTACTCTTGGAAAGATAAATACATACACGATGCCCATTTTATATTTGTTCTAAAATATAATACATAGTAATGGAATACATTCAACATCCTTGAACTCATTTAAATAATTTTACTTCATGTACTAGGGGAAGAAAACAAAATAATGGTGATCTCAAATTATCAATAAAGGTTAATTATAAAGTAAGATATTGTGAATTAATAAGACATATTCAAAATGGAACAGAAAATAACTAAAAACATCTATCATTTAATCAATAACCTGAGTAAAAATGAATCCATGGATAATATAAATGTAAATAATATCATGGATAATAATAATAAAATTCTTAGTGATAGAAATGATTAATATTTGATTTCATGGTCTCATACATCCTACTATTTATATCATCAAGTCCTTTTGCAACATAGTTAAAAAAATGTATAAAACCCATTTAATTTTTTCAACTGATTTGTATCAAGAAACCTATAAATACATAAAGGGGATATATAATTATGGATCCAACCAGTCACTGGATGTTCAATGCATTCCCCATATATCAAATTATTGATTTAATTCTTGAAAAGTTTTATTTATCAATAAATATCAATATTGAGTAAAAAATATAGAATTATCAATATTTCCAAAGATAGTAAAATAAATTTCTAAGTAAATACCATATTTAAACAAGGTATATAGTTTTGGAAATAATCATATCCATGATAAAAATTATATGGATATTTAAGATAAATATAATTATAATTTAAAAATGATTATAATAAAGTCACTATCTTAAGATAAAATCAACAATTACATAATTAATCAAGGGACGAGAGGTGACCATCAGTTCATTGGGAATATTTGTTTTTTCAAGAAAATCATATAATTTAGAAAAATAATGTAATGGAAGATAAATATTAAAATAAGATTTTATAAAAGTGTTTTTATTTTAAAACTATTGAAACTTATATAAGAATAAAATTTTTGTAAAATTCTTATGATGGTGAGGAGTCCATTATAGCCGTATACGTTAAAATAAACATTCATTTTGACTTTTTGTAAAAAAATAACCTTTAAAAATAGTATAAATATTCATTTAAAAACATTTTTAAAATTAAATGACAACTTATTATGTCCTTAATAAATCATTTTATTAGATATGATCACCTTTTTAAAATAATTTTTAAAAACATGGATATGGAAAGAAAACACAACCGATTTAAAGAGAAATAAAAGTGATTTTTCATGTAAAAATTTATTTTCTTGATTAAAGTACAAAATAGAGGATAATTTATAAGGAAATATAGAAAATCATTAAATATAAATTGGGTAAGAAAATTATTGGAACTTATTAAGGATAAATGTTATGATTCCTTCAATTAAAGTAAGAGCAATCCCAAAATAAAGTGAGATTATAAAATATATTCTTACCTCTTTGGAAACTTTAAAATCATTACCCATAAAAATAATAAAAATTAATTAAAACATTAAACATCGTGAATTAATATTTATTTATCTTAAATACATAAACAGTTCAATATATACACCATATAAAAGTGAATAGGTGAAAAATAAAAAACATGTCTTAGTGGAAAGGAAATTAATATGAAATATCTTACCTCATGATTACCTATAGATGATCATGATCTAAAATTAGATATAATGGTTTTAATAATGTTATTAATTGATTCAGAAAATATATTCATATTTATAACATTATATATGATCCTCTTATAACATCTTACCATCCATTCGTTAAAAATATTTTATTATTATTATATTTCGGGTGTTAATTGTTGTGTTTTCTAATTCATGTTTTTTCATGAAATTTTCATTTACTGTGTATAGAATATTATTAAATTTTATAAATAATTTTATTAATTTTATAAATTTTATATTTAATCATTAAATAAAGTTTTAGAACCATTCGTTAAATTTAGACATGGAAAATGAATCACATCGCTATGCGGTGACGGTAGATCATACATACGCACGGTCAATGATATCATTTCTTTAATGGGTGAAAGGGTAAGGAAGTGGATGATAGTTTAATTTTAAAGAATTAAAATCATGTCATGTTTATCATATATATTCATTATTTATATCATTATGACTATCCATGTGAGCCGGTGATTGAAAACAAATTTTATTAGTTTGTGAAGTGGTAGTCCACCGTACACACGAGCGATGGATTTGTTTCGATTTGATGGAGAAGGAGGTGAATAAATATTTTTACATCAACATAATAACATCTTATTATATGTGATATAATATTTTTATTATATTTTGAGTTTTAAACATACTTTAGCATTGTAAAAGAAGAAAGAAAAATAAATATCTTTGTTAAGATGATTACATTTTCTTGGGAAAACCTCATTTGAATCTCATCTTAAAGACCATAGGGTTGGTATTTTTTGAATATAATTTTCTCTATAATGTGTATAATGAATTTTTAGAGATATTGTTTTAGGGTTTGGTCAAGCCCAAGGGCTTTATAGGTGTGAATAAGTAAGGGGAGAGAGTTCCCTTTTACAATTGAGGAGAAGTGACCTTTTTGTAAATACCCAAAACCATTCCATATTGGGAAGTCACTATAAACCCAAGTGCCTAAAAAATTTATAAATAATGTCTTGGAGTGATGAAAAGGTCAAAACCTCCAAAACTAATAATAAACATGTTACTTTTTTACCTCCAAAGTTACCTACAATTACCATTTAAGTTTTCATTACAGTAACTAATGTTCTTACCCAAGGTAAATTATCCTTTAAGACTAAAAATAAAATGAGAATTATAAGAAAATTTGTAACCAATAATTATAAATATTATATAAAAATTATCAAATAAAAATTAAATGTTTTGGATAATTAATTTTAGCACAAGTGTATGTAACACGCAAAACCTCATTTTAACCTTAACTGCAGTAAATAACTTTTACTATTTTTCTTATTCATTATCACCAAAAATTAAGTTAATCTTATAAAATATTTTTAATTATTATTATTCCAAATATTTAATCCATTTTATCTTATACAAATAAAAAATTGGTATAATTTAGTTTAAAAACAAACCCACAAATCATGTCAAAATGCATTTTTTCAATAAATGAATTTTTAAGCGTAAGATGATCTTATATTAACTATATGACTAATAATAATAATTATATGGATTTAAATTAATATATTTAGATATATTTTATAAATTTAATTTAAATAATTAATAATTAAATATTATTTTAATTAATTAAAATGGATCGACAGTATGCCTTTTAAAAAAAGTAGTATTCTGAAAAAAAAGTTTTATAAAAACACTCTTTTTACATACAAATGTTTTTATATTTATTTATATAAATTTTATAGTTAATAAATTTTTAATTATACATATTACTATAGAATATTATGAATAAAATTTGGAATAGTTAAATACTACATTTTTTATTATTCCTGAAAGCTTATTTCTAAGGGTCTATTTTAAAAAATCATTCTACGATTATTTTGACTAAGTAAGTTAAAAATTGATAATAAACCTTTAAAATAAGAATTTTTGTACCATGAGATATTAAAATGTTCATTTTATTATAGTTTTTTTATAATATTAATTTCAACAACAATAATTGAGGTTGAGGTGTTACATTCTTCCCTCTTATAAAAAAAATCATCCCTTAAATTTTCATGGATATTACTTTCTAAACAATGTGGGTGATTATCCTTCATAACATCCTCTCGTTCTAACATTGATTCCTCCATTATATGATTTCTCTAAAGTAACTTTACCATATGATTCACCTGATTTTTCAATTCATGCTCTCTAGTATCAAAAATCTAGATAGGCTCTTCATAGTAAGATATATCAAGTTCTAATTCTATTTGTTATGAGGTGAGCACATGTATTGGGTCTGGAGCGTACTTCCTTAACAAAGATATTATAACAACCCTGCTCTTTATTACTCACTTAAACATGATTTATTATATAAACTCTTCACATGATACAACATGGAATATCAATAGGTTTAGTGTATTTGGGGATTTCTATCATTACATAACAACTTAAAACATGAAACACATAACATCTTTATTGAAAACATCCTTTACATGACCACAACATTCCCTCATACTTATCACTTCAGGGATAACCTGGGGAAATGTATAAGAAAAGTTTGAGATATAAAGCCCTGTAAGGGAATAAACATGGAATAAAATGAGGAATAAAATACATATTAGACAATAGGAATATCAGTGGATCATAAGAGAAACATGAACATAAAGGCATGATAAAGCATGATAATCATAACATGGAAATGTGGCAACAACACTTAACATGAAATTAGCATGAGCCAAGGCTCATTACACATGGAGCATGAGTAAACCCTCATTGCACATGAATCATGAGTAAAACCTTATTAAACTTGAATTAGTCTGAGTTAAAACTAATTGTACATGACTTATAGTGATACTATACTTTACCCAATGCATTGGAGCGCTATCAGGGCACACCCTTCTTAAACATTTCATTTCATGCATAAGTGTGCCACATGAATCATATAACATGGAATAAATCAACATCAGAAGTTATTCCATGAAAAATTAATGTGTAATAAATACATTAAATTACAATTAAATATGTATATGTGAATAAATTTTAATACCCTTGATAGATACATGGGTATGGTATTCACTACACAATGATCTTGGCTTGGAAACACAATATACAATTTCGGCAGCATAACAGCGTGACATAAGGATTCATGAAAATGATTGATGAGAGAGAAAAGTGTGTCTCATCATATGTACATGAAATATACAGTAAGGGGGTCATATATATACATGTACCAACAAACGTAATGGAATTTATATGCATAATACCAAATAATTACTTGGATGTAAAGGAGGAGAGAGAAATCCCTCACAGAATTTTGGCATGGTAACAGGTGTACATGGGAGGCATTAATAAGTGATAAAGGGGTATACCATCATCCAAAAATAAAGACATAAGTATGGGGAATGTTCAAAATCATACCCCAACATTTTTAATTGAAAATATAAGGTCACAACAATATTAAGAAACTTGGATAGAAAGAGAAAGGTAGGAATCTCTTACTTAGAAGTGTGACCCCAAAGGATTGGGAGAGGCTTGAGAGAGGATTATTGGGAGATTGGGGAACCTTGGGATGATTCTAGAGAGAGTAGTTCATGGGTTTGTTGAACTCCAAATGCGTTGAGTGAAAAGGAAGTGGGAGTTTGGGTGGGTTTATATAGGAAAGGAGAGGGAATTCTTTATTATTTAGGTTTGGGACACCTCACATTAAACTAATCAAAACCACAAAGCATCCCATGGGGTTTTCCCATATTTTTTGAAAAAGGGGAGTGGAAAATAATATTTTATGAGGTAAATGGCCTAAATTCTTAAAATAATAGGTTTTCTTATGTGGAGGTGTGTCACACTCTCAAGGAAAACAATTTAAAAAGGCAAAATGTTTTATAAGACTTGAAGGGTCCACTAAGACTTTGTAAAATAAATCCAAAAAACCAAAAATCACATTATTTTAATTTTAAAACATATATTTACCCAAAATAATGTTTATAGTATTTTATTACATCACTATTGGGTCATTATGATGTCATAAAACACATTATATATTTAAACGGTATTTAATTTTTTCCCAAAAATTCGACTGTCTCAGAAAATTATGAAAAATTCACCATTGGATAATTTTTAAGTACTGATTCCAAAAATAATATTCATTTTATCTAAATAATTTTCTATATATTTTAATTTTCAATTTTAAAATAAAAACTGACATTTATAAAAAATTCATGGGTTTTGAAAAAAAAAACAGATTTCAAACCTTAATAAATATTAAAATTGCATTCATAAAATTATATGATAATTTATATTTAATAAAAATTAATTTAATAATAATAATAGTATTTTATTAAAATATTATTTAATTCAAGAATCCATTAATTCATCAAATTATATTTCTTAGTCGAATATTAACTAAAAATACTATTTGTGCTTTAAAAACTATTTACAAAGTAACAATAATAAAATGAATGTGTATTCATTATTATATACAAAAATAATGCTCATATTTATAGTGATAAGGTCTTGTAAAATAACCCCTTATAACACCCATATAATATTGAAGGGTAAGGTGTGCGATGGTGACCGACTCTTGGGGTGGCTCGGATAACATCACTCGGGTGGTAATATTTATTAACTTCCACTTCTCCCATATTCGGTTCTGCTCAAGCATAACATGTTCAAGATCATCTTGGGATTGGTAAATAGTGAAGCCTAATGACGCCACCTTATTTCTAAGCTCCAACAAATGGGCTTCGTACGGGTAAAGTCTACTGGATGAGGCCATCACTTCCTTTTTTGAGTATATTGGATTTGTTAAAGCCCTATATTTATACTAATCATGTGATCACTGTTTAATGACTATATTAAAAAAAGTCACAATTCATAACAGTACTTTAAAACACAAGAACATAAAACCAATGAAGTTTACATTTTTTATAACCATAATAATACATTTAATTAGATCAAGAGGAATTTCCATTAATGAAAGTTTGAGTCGTCACAATATTCCACCATTAATAAATTTTTCCCTCGAAATTTTCTTTTCCCACAATAAAACAAATGTGGGTAAATCTGCTTTATCATTTCCTCCAATTCCCACGTCGCTTATTCAAACTTGTGGTTTCGTTACAACACCTTGACGAGGGGCATTGTCTTATTTATTAGAACTTTTTCTCTACGATCTAAGATCTTCACTGGTTGCTCCTCGTAAGAAAGATCATCCTCTAGCTGTACTACCTCTGAAGAGAGTACACTTGAAGGGTATTGTATGTACTTCCTTAAGAGGGATACATGAAAGACATCATGTACTTTGGCCATGGTAGGTGGATGTGCTAGTCAATAGGTCGTAACCCCAACACGATCAAGAATCTCAAAGGGGCCGATATACCTATGACTTAACTTCCCTTTCTTTCCAAACCTCATGAACTTATTCCATGGAGATATGTGTATAAATACCATGTATCCAACTTTAAACTCAAGGTATCATCAATGGTTATCTACATAACTCTTCTGTCAACTCTGGCCTGCCTTGATATGCTGTTGAATGGTTTTCACCTTCTCCACCATTTCTTAGACCATTTCTGGTCCTAGCAGCTTCTGCTAACCAAATTCATCCCAACATGCCAGTGTTCTGCACCTCTTCCCATATAAGACTTTATAAGGCATCATTCAGATGATCGAGTGGAAACTGTTATTATATGAGAATTCAACCAGAGGAAGATGTTGATCCCAACCTCCTTTAAATCCAATCGAACATGATCTTAACATATCTTCCAGTGTTTGAATAGTTTTCTCAGAATGACCATCAGTTTGAGGATGATAGGCCATACTGATGTTCAGTTCAGTATCCAGAGAATATTTAAGACTCTTCCAAAACTTAGAGGTGAATTTTGGATCTCGATCGGATAAAATAGATAGTGGTACTCCATGCAGCCTTACCACTTCCATAATGTATATCTGTTCCAGTAGATGCAATGAGAAATCCTCCTGAATTACAATGAAGTGTGTAGAATTTGTAAGATGATCCAAAATAACCTAGATTTTATTGTTTCCTTTTTATGTCTTTGGAATTATGGTGAAAAATTCCATGGTGATGTTCTCCCATTTCCATGTTGGTATGGGCAATGGTTGCATCATCCCCTTATACTTCTGCCTCTATGCCTTCACCCATAGACACACCAGTCACTTTGATGTATACTAAGCGATATAATTATTCATATTATCCCACCAATAATGATCTCGAAGATCTCAATACATCTTTGTGTTTCCTGGGTGAATAGAAAAATTTGAACTATGTGCATCATCCAAAAGTTCCTTATTCAGCTCCGGACTTGATGGTACACATAGTCTTTTTCCAAATCTTAAAATTCATTCTTCGTTAACATTGAAATCTGGGGATTTCCCTTTTCTGATAGCTTCTACTTTATTCTAAATTCCCACATCATCATTTTGAGCATCCTTTAACCTTTCCAAAAGATACGGTTGATAAATCATTTGTGAAAGGATTGATGATGTTCCCTTCTTTATGATTCCCATGTCTATCTTCATCAAATCTAAGAAGATTGGATCTTTTTAATTATCATCGATGATAGAATCACTAGGTCCTTTCTATATAGAGCATCCGCCACCTTGTTTGCTTTCCCAGAGTGGTAATGGATTGAGCAGTTATAGTCTTTGATCAGCTCTAACCATCTTCATTGGCACATGTTTAACTCTTTCGGTGTGAATATATACTTGAGGCTTTTGTGGTCCGTATATATTTCACACTTCTCCCCAAAGAAATAATGCCACCAAATTTTTAATGTGAAGATCACCACAACCAACTCCAAATCATGTGTTTGATAATTCTGCTCATGAACTTTCAATTTCCTTGAATCATAGGCAATGACTTTGTCATTTTTCATCAACACACATCCCAGGCCCTTCTTCAAAGCATCACTGAATACCACAAAAAGTTATCCACTTGTGGGTAAAGTTAGCATGGGTGCAATGATAAGCCTCATTTTTAACTCCTTGAATATTTCTTCGCATTCATCAGTCCAAGAAAAATTTACTCCCTTCAGATTTATCTTGGTAAGAGGGTTGGACAATCGTGATAAATTTCTCACAAATCATCGATAATATCCAGCTAACCCCAAGAAGATATGAATATCCTTTACCGATGTTGGCCTAGACCATCCCTCAATTTAATCTTTTTTGTAGGGATCGATAGATATCCCATTGCTAGTGATGATATGGCCCAATATTGAGACCTCCTTCAACCAGAACTCACACTTGCTATACTTTTCTTAGAGATTCTCCTTCTGCAAGGTCTCCAGTACTGTTCTTAGATACTCCTCATGATCCTCCTGTGTTTTGGAGTATATGAGAATATCATCTATAAATACTACCAAAAATTTGTCAAGGTAATCCCTAAAGACTCTATTCATCAAGTCTATGAAGATTTCTGGAGCATTAGTGAGTCTGAAAGGCATTAATATGAATTCCTAATGCCCGAATCTTAAATGAAAAGTAGTCTTGGGGATATCTTCCTTCTTCACCCTTACTTGATAATATCCTGAAAACAAATCCACCTTGGGTAAGTATTGTAATTCATGAATCTGATCGAACAAGTCATCAATTTGTGGGAGAGGATAATTTTTATTTATTGTAATTTTGTTAATCTCACAATAATCGATACAAAGGCGCATTGACCCATCCTTCTTCTTGACGAAGAGGACTGGTGCACCCCATGGTGAAGCACTTGGGCCTATAAGCCCTTTATCCAGATTATCCTGTAGTTGTTTCTTCAACTCCTCAAGCTCCACAATAGCCATTCTATACGGAGTCTTGTATATTGGCAATGCCCTAGGTATAAGATCAATTGAGAATTCAACATGTCTTCTATGAGGAAGACCAGGAAATTCCTCAGGAAACACTTCAACAAATTACCTCAAAATAGGCATGTCTTCAAGGATGGTTTCCTCCTTAAACTCAATTATCTATGCCAGATATGCTTGCTCATATGGAAATAATATCCACGCTTGAGATGATGGAGCTAAATAAGATTCATATTCCTCCTTGCACTAGTATAGAATTGGGGGTCGATTCTCTACATGGCGAGTGATTTCCCTCTCATGGAAATTTATGTTGGATCTATATAAGGAAATCCAATACATGAAAATAATTGCATAAAATTCCACCAGAGGGAGTATGAGGAGGTTCTCCGGGAAATTCAATCCATAAATTATGACTGGGGAGGATTTATATTCATGGTATGCAATGATTTCCCCATTTTCCGTACTCATCGACATCTTTACTTCTACGATTCGTGGTGGTTATGGGATTGTTCTACTAAACTTTTGGGACATAAAATAATGTGTTGAACCTAAATCAAAAAGTATGTTCCCTATTCTTGAATGAATAACTAGCATACTTGTCACCACTTCATTATCGGGGTTCAATTCGGTAGTAGTGATGGAAAAAGATCTCCCTTTCTACCTTGGAGGTTGTTGGTTGCCTCTAAAAACCCTTGGCTTAGGGAACTGATTTTCAAGATGCCCTAGTTTTTTGAAATTGTTGCAATGAATAATGAATTGAGGTTAGAACAGAGCATTCCTTTCCTCTGTTGTAGCTGCGCGTTTTTCTTGTCAGTAGTTAACAACCAGGAGACCTTCTCTTTCACACCTAAAGAATTTCCTCACCCCCTTCAAGAAATTACCAAGGTGTTTCTTTCTGTACCTTTGGAAAGTGGGGTACTAGATATTCTTAGCACTGTTGGATTTATCCATAGGACCAGCAGCATTGAAGTCCACCTTATGCTTCTTATCCTCATGAGACCCCTGAGATTCACTGATCTCCATTTTGACCTTGATAGAACATCAGACAATTTCATTATAGCTGTCGAAGTCATGGATCACCATCAATTTTCATAGGCTAGGTTTAAGCCAACCAAATAAGCAGTCAACCTTGCATTCGGGGGTAATGACCAATATGGAGGCGTATCATGCCGGCCTTGTGAATTTTTCCTCATACACTCCAATAGATTTGTCATCTTTTTTCTTGAGGTAAAGGAAGTCCTTTTCTATCTTAAGTTGGAGGGTGCACAGAAAATATTTATTGAAAAACATATTCCAGAAATCCTTCCATTCCAACACCTTGATCTCTTCTTCAGGCTTCGTATTTTTGATCAACATCCAACATTGATCAGCTTCACCCTCCATATGATAAGCATCCAAGATAACCTTCTCTTTTTTAGAACATTGAAGGATGGAGAAGATCTTTTCAATGGATTTTATCCATTGTTCGGTGATTTAGGGATCAGATGATCCATTAAAAGTAGGAGGCCTTTGTCTCATGAAGCTCTCGATAGTGACTTGTTCTTTCTTGGGGGGGGGGGGTTGAACATTCCTCTTGAACCATGTTTATATTCAAATCATGAGTTAACTGAGAGAGAAGTGTGACAATGTTTACGATTCCCGCTCCCATCATATTGAGCAAATCATTAGCACAATCATCACATTGATCTTTACATCAGTTGTTAGCCCAAGTCCTCCTATTACCAGCCATTGATTGGAATAAAAGGAAAGTTAGGGGTAACACATAAAGGGTAATACAAGGACAAAATTGATGACTTATAAATAACTTTTATTTCCTTAACTTATGAATCTATAGGCTTTAATATATGCTATTCATGATCTAATTTCTAACATATATTTTTAGCTGCATTTATTTTAATTCCCTTAATAAGGGTTCATACTAAGCTTGTGAATTTACCAAAGAATATCCCCCAGAAGTGTTGTAACCAAGAGTGAATCAATTCCCCTTTCTTGCACCAATTCCCATTCGAGTCTATCTCAAAGTAGTGTTTTCAGGTTTTACCCTTAGGATACATCTGTGCCAGAGCCGCCTCTACCTGCTCGTGTCTGGACATGGATGTATTTTCTTGATAAACCACTTACTCAATACTCACCAATACTTAGGGATGTTTTTATTATACTAATTCTTGTCTATAAGTCTTCACTAGGGTTTTCTAATCCTAATTCCAAAAATAACTAAACCTATCCTCTGATACCAACTATAACAACATTTCTCTTTATTACACACTTAAACATGATTTATTACATAAACTATTCATTAGATAAAATATGGAAGATCGAGAGGTCCAGTGTCTTTTGGGCTTATTATCATTACATTAAAACTTAAAACATGAAACACACAACATCTTTTTGGAAAACTTCCTTTACATGACCACTACATTCCCTTGTACTTAGCATTGAATGGGATAACCTGAGGACATGCATAAGAAAAGGGTGAGCTATAAATACCAGTAAGGGAATAAACATAGAATGAAATGGTGAATACAATAAATGTTAGACAATAGGAATATCAATAGATCACAAGATAAACATGAACATAAAGTCATGATAAAGTATGATAATCATAATATGGAAATGTGGAAACAACACTTAACATGGAATTAACATGAGCCAAGGCTCATTGCACATGGAGCATGAGTAAACCCTCATTGTACATGGAGCACGAGTAAACCCTCTTTGCATATGAATTATCATGAGTAAAAACTCATTGCATATGACGTATCATGATACTATACTTTTCCCAATGCATTGGAGCGTTATCAGGGTGCACCCTTCTTAAACATTTCATTTCATACATAAGTGTTCCACATGGATCATATAACATGGAATCAATCAACATCATAATTTATTCCACAAATAAGTAATGTTGAATAAATAAATTAAATTACCATTAAATATGTATATGTGCATAAAGGTGAATACCCTTGATAGATACATGGGTATGGTATTCACTACACAATGATCTTGATTTGGAAACACACGGAGCAATTTCGACAGCATAACGGCGTGCCATAAGGATTTATGAAAATGGTTGATGAGAGAGAAAAGGGTGTATCATAATATTTACCAGAAATGGATAGTAAGGGGGTCATATAGATACATTTACCAACAAATGTAATGGAATTTAGATGCATTATACAAAAAAATTACTTGGATGTAAAAGAGGAGAGATAAATCCCTCACGAAATTTCGGCATGGTAACAGGTGTACATGGGATGAATTAATGAGATATAAAGGGGTATAACATCATCCAAAAATAAAGAGGTCAGTATTGGGAAGGTGTTAAATCATACCCCAATATTTTTAATTAAAAATAAAAGGGCATAACAATATTAAGAAACTTGGATAAAAAGAGAAAGGTAAGAATCCCTTACATAGAAGTGTGACCCCAAAGGCTTGGGAGAGGCTTGAGAGAGGCTTATTGGAAGATTGAGGAACATTGGGAGGATTATATAGAGATATGGGAAGGGGTTTTTCTAACTCTAAAGGCATTTAGTGAAGAGGAAGTGGGGCCTTGGGTGGGTTTATATAGAAAAGGAGAGGGAATTATTTATTATTTAGGTTTGGGACACCTCACATTAAACTAATCAGAACCACAAACCATCCCATGGTTTTTTCCAAAGGGGAAAAGAAAAAAATATTTTATGAGGCCAATGGCCAAACTTCTTAAAATAATAGGGTTGCTTATGTGGAGGTGAGTCACACTCTCAAGGAAAACAATTTAAAAAGACAAAATGTTTTATAAGCCTTGAAGGGTCCACTAAAGCTTTCTAAAATAAATCAAACACACCAAAAATCATATTATTTTAATTTTAAAACATATATTAGCCTAAAATAATGTTTATAGTATTTTATTACATCACTATTTGGTCATTATGATGTCATAAAACACATTATATATTTAAACGGTATTTAATTTTTACCCAAAAATTCGACTATCTCAGAAAATTATGAAAAATTCACCATTGGATAATTTTGACTTTGTGATTCCAATAATAGTATTCATTTTATCTAAATAATTTTATAAATATATGAATTTTCAATTTTAAAATAAAAACAGATATTTATCGAAAATTCATGGGTTTTGACAAAAACAGCTTTCAAACCTTAATAAAAATTACAATTGCATTCATAATTTTATACGATAATTTATATTTAATAAAATGTAATTTAATAATAATAATAATATTTTATTAAAATATTATATAATACCAAAATCCATTAATTCATAAAAATATATTTCTTAGATTAATATTAACTAAAAATACTATTTTTGCTTTAAAAACTATTTACAAAGTAATAATAATAAAATGAATGTATATTAATTATTATATAAAAAAATAATGTTCATATTAATAGTGTTAAGGTATTGTTACATAACCCCTTATAACACCCGCATAAGACCGAAGGGTAAGGTGTGAAATGGTGACCGACTCTTGGGGTGGCTCGGATAACATCGCTCGGGTGGTAATCTCTATTAACTTCCACTTCTCTCGTAGTCGGTTCTGCTCAAGCTTAACATGTTCAAGATCTGCTTGGGCTTGGTCAAGAGATAATCCCAATGATTCCACCTCCTTTATGAGATCCGACAAATGGGCTTTGTATGGGGAAAGTCTACTGGATGAGGCCATCACTTCCTTTGTCTAAGTAAATTGGATTTGCTAAAGCCCTATATTTATACTAATCATGTGATCACTGTTCAAAGACTATATTAGAGACGTTAAAAATTCACAAAAGTATTTTAAAATCCATAAAAATAAAACCAATGAATTTCACATTTTATATAACCATAATAAGACATTTAATTAGATCAAGAGGAATTTCCCTTAATGAAAGTTTGGGTCGTTACAGATATATGCAACACATCACTCACTTTAGATATTATTGGTATAATTTCTAATTGTTAATATATTTCTCCAATCCTTTCCAAAATTTTAAAGGCACCAATGTACTTGGGGATAAGTTACCCCTTATTATAAAAACTTATGAAACCCTTCCATGGAGATACTTTCAAGAAAACATGATATCCCACTTGAAATTTTAAATCTTTCCTTTGGTTATCAGTATAACTATTTTTCCTACTTTTAGCTACTTTAATATAATCTATAATAGTATTTACCTTTTTCATTGTCCATTCAATAATTTTCCACTCACTAACTTCATCCCATCAAGTTAGAGTACAACGTCTCTTACCATATAATTATTTGTATGACACACTTGACGACTTTAATAGAAGTTACTATTATAGAATAAATCCACCAAAGGTAAATACTAATCCCACTTAACTAGAAATTAAATTGATCACAACCTCAACATATATTCCTATGTTTTAATAGTCCTTTCAAAATTTCCATCGATTTGAGGATGGTTGGAGGTGTTCAAATGAAATAAAATATTCTGATCTATTTAAAGAATCTTCCATAATTTCATAGTAAAATGGGGATAATGATCAGACACAATTGGAATTGGTTCAAAATAATGTATTAAAACCCCACTAATATAGATCATGTCAATGAAATCAAGAGGAAAATATTATCTTATAGTGAGTAAATGTGAATATTTATTTTGGTGATCAATAATAACACATATTTCATCATTCCTTCTAGGAGTGTTTTGTAGTCCTATGAAAAATTCTATTATCATGTCATACCATTTTCACATATGAATATGAATATGTTTCAATACCACTCTAGGAAATTATCTATCTACCTTCACCTATCAAAAAACCAAGAATCTTGACACATAATCATCAATTACCCACTTCATGTTATCCCACCAAATATATTCCCTAAAATATCTATACATATTGGTTCTACTATGGTTTATATAGAAATTTGAGCTATGAAAATCATTAAAAAGTTTCCTTTTTAAATTAGGTATATATAGAACACATAACCTTTTTCTAAATTTTAAGACATCATGTTCACAAACAAATTCTTCCAACTTCCCATCATTCATTGATTTAATTTTCTTTTAAAAATTCTCATTATCAAATTGATTTTTTTATTTTTCTAATAAATATAGTTTCACAACCATTTGAAAAAGGAGTGATTTATTCCCTTACTTAATAATTCTAATGTCCATATTTACTAAATCTATGAACATATGATCCATCTCAGTATTCTATTGGGTAATGACTCCATGATATTTCCTACTCAATGCATCAACTACCTTATTTTACTTCCCAAGGTGGTAGTGTATTGAGTAATCATAATCCTTGAGTGGCACGAGCCATTGTCTTTACCTCATGTTAATCTCTTTTTATGAAAAGATTTGTTTTAGTCTCTTATGGTCTATTTATTTCTCACATCTTTCACCATATAGAAAATGTCATTATATCTTTAATGAAAATATAATAGCTTCCAAATCAACATCATGGGTTGGAAAATTCTATTCATGAGTCTTTAACAAATGGTATCTTTAAAATTAGAGCGTTGAACAATCTCCTCTTCAATTTATTATAAAATCCCTCACATTCCTTTATAAAAAAACGTTACTCCTTTACTTGTAAGCTTGGTTAAAGGGTTATCCAATTGGGAAAATTCTGAACAAATCACTGATAGAAACCTTCCAAACTAATGAAACTATATACCTGAGTTATGTTTTTTTAGTGTAGGCTATTATATAACTTCCTTTGTCTTCATGGTATCAACTGAGATTCCATCATTGAACACAATATGGCTAAGAAATGAGACTACCTAAAACCAGAATTTACACTTTTATATTTATCATATAAATATTTTCTTCAAAGAGACATAAGAATGATTCAAAATTGATTATCATGGTCCTAATAACTCTAAGAATACACCAAGATTTTATAAATGAATACCATGAAGAAATTATAAAGATATTCCATGAATACTATGGTTATTAAAACCATAAAAATAACAAGTTAATTAGTTAATCCAAATAGAAATACTGTAAACTCGTAATGTCCATACCTCATTCAGAATTCTATCTTTGGAATGTCTTCATTATTTACTCACAATTAATGATAACAAAAACTAATTTTAATCTATGACAAATATTTAGATTTATGAAGTTGATCAATTAATTCATCAATGTGATTAAAATGATACTTGTTATTTATCATAATACCATTGATTTTCTTATAGCCAATGCATAGGCTCATGGATCTATATTTCTTCTTAATGAAGAAAACATGGGCTCCCCATAGTGAAAAAATAGTGAATATAAATCCCATATCACACAAATACTCTAGTTGTTTCCTCAACTCTACTAATACAACAGTGTCAATTCTATATAGAGTCTTTGATATTGGTCTTTCATGAGAGATTAAATAAATGGTGAACTCAACTTCACACTTTGGTGTATTTCTAGGTAATTCCTTAAGAAATACGTTAATGTATTCCTATATAATAAGTACATAATAAATTTTAAGATTACCTTTTCCATCCATAGATTGTTTTTTATATTCTTACCTAGGAATCTCATTTATAATAGATACTGGGGGTAGATCTAGACATGAATCAGATTATGAGGTCTTTACCCTAAAGATAATTAATTTTACATCTTCATCATGAATCATAATTTCATTTTCCTTACAAAAATATTTTTCATCATATTATGAAATCCATACCATATCAAAGATTATATAAATGTCAGCCATAGGTATGATAATAAATTCATAGCATGTTTATGTGAAATAATGGGAACTTACTCACATATCCTTTATAATGGTTTGTAAATAAAATGTTAATTATCCTAGGTATATCCCACAGGAGTGTCATACCAAGTGCACAATAAGACCCATTTTCATGAACTAGGTGACGATCGAGTCAAATACCAATGAACTATTTTCATTTTCATTACCCCTTTTTACAACTATTACGGAACCATGTCCACTTATAGTATCTATATAGAGATGTATTTTAATGAAAAACCATATAATCTCATCCTAACCAAAACTTTTGGATGTTATTCTGTACTTATCCAAAAATTATACAATATTGTTATTTTCCCTAATCTATGTTTTTTTGTATCTAGTTCCTAAGGTTTCTTTTAAACTTATTTTGATACCAACTGTAACAACCCTGACTCTAGTAATCCATGTCTGGTGGTTACTTTATTATATTGGCATATATATAAGGGGATAAATCCTAAGGACTAATTAGTTTAGTAATCATGTACAGAAATATACATATATGATACCCATTTTATATTGGGTATAAAATATAAAACTTAGTAATGGAATTCATTCATCATCTTTGAACTCCTTCATAGAATTTTTCTTCATATCCTAGGGAATGGAAACAAAATAAGGGTGAGATCAAATTCCCAGTAAGGTTTATGTATAGAATAATCTATATTGAATTAATAGGGAATAATTAATCAGTAAAGGTAAATAACTAAAAACACATTCCATTTAATCAATAACTTTATCAAAAAATGAATCCATGGATAAATTCAATGAAAATAATCTCATTGATAATAATAAATGAATTCTCAATGATGGAAATAATTAATATTGGACGTCCTCATACACCACGATATTTATACCATCAAGAACTTGTGCTAATACAGTTTAAAACTATGGGTAAACACCCATTTAATTTAGTCTACTGATTTGTCTTATGAGACCTATTGATACATCAAGGGGATATATAATTCAGTGCCTCACCCATCACTTAATTTCCAATTCATTAATCATATATGGAATGATCTATCTAATTCATGAACAATATGCCTTATCAAAAAATATCTTTATTGAGAAAAGAGTATGGATTTATCAATATTTCCACAGTTAATCAAATAAATTCCAAAGTAAACATAGTATGTAAAAATGTTATATCATTTAGGAAATAATAATATACATGATTCAAAAAATATGGATATTTATGAGAAATTTAATTTCTAATGAAAAATTATCATAAGAAAGTAATTTCCATAAGATAAGGTTAATAATCACAAAATTAATCAAGATATGGGAGGTGACCATCAGTTCATTGGGAATATAGGTTTTTATGATAAAATCATGTACTTTTGAAAAATAAAGTGAATGGAAGTGAAATATTAAAATAATCTTTTATAAATGAGTTTTCTTTATAAAAAAAATGAAAACCTGTATAAGAATATAAATTTTGTAAAATGGTGATGGTGGAGGGGAAGTGTGTTATCACTATATATGTTAAAGAAATATTCTTTTAACTTGTTATAAAAAATGTATATTTTAAAAAATAGAAAAAATATTACTTTAAAATTATTTTTAAAATTAATGGGTAACTTATAACGTCCTTAATAAATCATTTAATTAAATAAAATGACTTTTATAAGATAATTTGGAAAAACATGGACATAGAAGGAAAATATATCTGATTTAAAGAGAAATAAAACCAGGTTTTTATTAAAAAAACTTTGCTTGATTCAAGTATATAAGAGAGAAAAATATATAATAAATTATGAAAACTCCTTAAATATCTAGTTTATAAGAAAATTATTTAATCTTGTGAAGGATAAATTGTAATATTCCTTTAATGAAATTAAATTCAATACCAAAAGAAAGTGATATTATAAAATAAATTATTACTAATTTGGTAACTTAAAAATTGCAACCCCTTGAAATAATAAACATGAATTGAAACATTAACCATAATGAATAAATATTGATTCATGTTAAATACATCAAGGGGTCGGTATATATACCACATAAAATTGAATTGGTGTATAATAAAAAATTTGTATCAATGGAATTGAAATTGAGATGAAATACCTTACCTCACACTTCCCTCTAGTAAATTTTGATTTAACCTCTAGTATAGTGGTTATAAGAAATTTTTTAATTGATAAAAAAACCATAATAATATTTATAACATCATATATAATCCTCTTATAACATCTAACCACTAATTTTTTAACAATCTTTTGTTATTACTATTGCTTCATATGTTAGTTTCCTTATTTTCTCATGTGTGTTTTGTCAAGAAAGTTCTATTACTTGTTAATTGGATAGAGTTACATTATCTATAGAATTATATTAATTTTATAAATTTAATATTTATTAATTAAATACATTTTTAGACCATTCGTGAAAGTTGGACATGGAAAATGAATCACATTTCTTCATAGAGATGGTAGGGTGTATGTACGTATGAGAAACAATATCATTAACTTAATGGTTGAAAGGGTAATAAATTAGATGATATATAAATTTTAAATAATTAAAATCATTTCATATGTTTCATACATATTCATTATTTTTATCATTATGACTATCCATGTGATTTGGAGTTGGAAAACAAATTACATCGGTTTGTGAGGTTGTAGTCCTCCATACATGCAAGTAATGGATTTGTTTCCCATTTGATAGATAAGGAGATAAATAAATATTATTTCATTATCATAATAACATATTAGTATATTTTAGATACTAGAGTTATTATATTTTAAGTGTAAATATATAATTTAAGGTTTTAAAATAAGAAACAAAAGGAAAGCGCTTCGTTAATATGATTACCTACTCTTAGAGAAACCTCCTTTGGATATCTTCTTAAAGACCCTAGGGCTGGTCTTTTTGGCAGAATATAAACTCTATAATGTAGATAAGAAGTTTGGGTTAATATTTTCTTAGGGTTTTTTGATCCAAATGTGTTTAGAGGTGTGAATAAGTGAGGGGAGGGATCAAACTTTTATAATTGAGGGGTGAAATTTCTTTAAATTCCCAAAACTTTTCAATAATGGGAAGTTGCTTTAAACCCAAGTGACTCAAAAATTAATAAATATTCGTTTTTTGGGAATATAAGGTTAATACAAACCTAAAACACTAAAAAAAACATGTTTTAAACATTTTATTTCCTTCACCTCCAAGGTTACTTTTACCATTCGGGTTTTCACCACGGTAAATAATGTTTTTACCCTTGGTAAATTATCCATTTATCCTAAAAATAAAATGAGACATATAAGATAATATAGACCAAATTATTCTAAATATTAAATCCAAATTTTCAAATGAAATTACATGTGTTGAAAAATTAATTTTAACACAAGCACATGTAATTTACAAAACCTCCTTTTAACCTTAACCGAGGTAATTAAATTTTACTATTTTTAATATTAATTATAACCAAAAATTTAGTTTACCTTATTACCTATTATTAATTAATATTATTAAAAATATTTAATTCATTTTATCAAATTCAAATAAAAAAATTGGAAGAATATAGTTTAAAAACAAACCCATAAATAGTGTCCAAAATTGTTTTTCAAGAAATGTATTTTTCACGCATAAGAGGATCTTATATTAAATATATGACTAGTAATCATCATTAGATGGATTTAAATTAATATATTTAGAAATATAATCTATTAATTTAATTTAAATCATTAATCATTAAATATTATTCTAATAAATTAAAATTGATATACATTATTCCTTTCTAAACAAAAATAGTTTTCTGAGTAAAAAAACCATTTTCTAAAAAATATTCCTTTTTAACTCCCAATGATATTATATTTATTTATATAAAATTTATAGTTAATAAATTTTTAATTATACATATTATTATAAATTATTATGAATAAAATGGGTAATAGTTAAATATTAATTTTTTTATTATTCATAAAATCTTATTTCTAAGGGGGAATTCTCAAAATTAATTTTAGGGCCATTTTGACCAAGTAAGTTCAAAATTGATATTTAACCTATAAAATTAGAATTTTTGTGTCATGGAAAGTTAAAATGTGAATTTTTTATTGTTCTTTTGAAATATAATGTTCACCTAATATAATTGATTCTTTATTGTTACAAATGGGGGTGTACAAAATGGGTAAAAACTTGGAAATAGGAGTATCATCCTCATGGGCTGTGCTAGTGGTACCCTCCCCTATTATAAGGTTCTTAAAATTATGAGATGAATTAGTAATAGAAATTGAACATGGTTCTAGATGGTTAGTATCCAAGGTATCTATCTATTGTGTGATATTAAAATACAACTCTAGAGAAGGAGTTCATCTAGGTGGGAGATAAGTATAGATGTGGAAAGAGGTTGAAATTATAGTACCATGGTTGATTAAAGGAACATTTTATAGAGTGTTAGTGATGGGACCCTTTATATGATAAGCATTCTCTATAAGAAACTCTAGCTGGGATGTGGGGTCGGTGAGCTTGGGAGGAATCTGATTTAGGTGGATAATAAGCTAGAGGGTCGAAAGAGTGGGAATGGAAGCAAATGCCATCTCTAAAGAAGCTGAGTGAGGGTGAGTGATGGTGGGAGGTGATGTCTAAGTATGGGGTGGCTAGGTGATTGGAATCTTTTTTAGGCTCATTGAAATGAATTCTAAGGAACTAAAATATAGCCCATTTATTCACCAATAGGAAATGGATAGTTCCCCTATAGCAATGTTATTACTTCCCAAGGGTATAATGAGGTGGTGCCGACTAGGAAGAGGGGAAAAATATGGGTTTAGTGGAAGGGAGAGGAACATTCTAGGCTGCTGAGTCATAAGGAATCACATCCTCATTTGATTAGTTGTTATAGTAAGCATCCCACTCATACTACTTCCCAATATTATAAATAAGTCTCATATTTTGCATCATGAATAAATTTATGGGAAAAATTGGTCCCAATGATGAGAAGTGAAGAGAGGAATCAAAAATCCAAAAGTGATTTTATAGATGCGTAATGAAGCTACCAACCATTAATGTGACATGTTATATTCATACATTACACCTATAGTAAATCAAAAAATTATGAGCCATGTTTACTATAGGATCATTCATGATAGTGGAAAGAATCATCACCTCTAACTAACTGATAACCCCATGGGAATCACCTCATTTTGCCAAGAATGGGAAAGGGAATGACGGAAAATATTCATAATAGCACCACTCAATTTGGTTCTCTTTTCTATGTGAGGTAAATGGAATTTGGTCTTCTCATAGGTTTTCAATCACTAATTATTTGATGTTTCATACTTTTTAGGGTCTAACTATAATGAAAAATAAGCTAGAGATGCTAAAAAATCAGTAGAGCACATTCCAAAGGAAGGACTAAAGTCTCACAGCTACATCTATCACTATATATTTCCAAATATGAATGAACCATGGTGGAATTATAGCTTGAAAGTAAAGAGGAAATCCAGAAAAATCCCTCAAACAATATTAACCTAGACCTTAATGGTGAGGTCTAGGTCAATCATGGTCAGGGCCTTAATCATTTCCTTAGTAACTTGAATCATTTACAACACATCCAAATCAAGTGTTTTGTTAGCTTTAATTGGATTTAATTTCATTTGTGAAAAATAAAGTTGGTGTTGAGGGTTTTCAAACAAAATTAAGGGTTGGATGAGTGGTAAAGGGGTGTCTAACTGAGATGGATGCAGGGAGTGGGAGGAAAAATTAGAGGATGGAGGTTATTAGGAGGGGTTGGATTAATGAGGGAAATAATTTGGGCCAATTATTCTGTAGAAGGTGGTTCCTTGGGTTTATCTAATGGATTGGGCAGGCATTTTATCAAAGACCACTCTGAGTCATGCTTGGTGTATTCCAATGGTGATAAGCGAAGTGTGGAATGACGAAAGATTCAATAATTGAGAAGATGAGTAATGGGAGAACTCTGATAGGGGGAGAATACAGATGGGTGAAGTTGAATGGGGGAAAATTCACAGGAAAGATGAGACAATGGTGTAAAAAATTATTTACTACTTGAAATTTGATGATCTTGAAACAGTCACAATGTGATTTTTCAATTCACAATGTGAATTACATGTTTTAATTTTTAAAAATACAAGAAAACTCATGAAATGAATATTAATTTCACTACATGATTTGGGTTGAACATAATTTTTGTGCTCATTTAAGCACCAACTGTTTTTTCACATTTTCAAATTACTATTTCCTATAAAACTATTCTAATATAAGGATAAAAATATTGTTTTCCTCCAATTTAGTGCTTCATTTAAAGTCTTGAGATAAAATAATTTTTTTATTTCATCAAGTGAATTTCATGGAGTAGACAAACCCCTCTTAGAAAGGTTCCTTGTACAATTTCAATCTCCATTGAATTTAAATCTTAGTTATATCCTTCTTTAAATTTCCACCCCTCGGTAAGGTAAAAATTTGACTACTTCAAACTGTCACGATGATTAGCACTTCAATTTTACTATAAATAATTTTAGACATAAATTAAAAAAAAATTATTTATGTCCTCATGTAAATTTTATCCTTTAAATATATTTTTCATGACATTTTTTGGTTTTAAATTTATATATATTTTTATTTTCATGAGAGTCTCTTATTAAATCTTCAAACATATTTATTTTCAAAAAAACATCTCTATCCCACATGTTTTGTATCAATGTTGATTTTCTTTATGGCCCAAAATTATTGGTGCTCCATTTCTTATACGTAACTGGAAATATTTTTCATAATTAACTTTGAATGGAATTGTGTAAATAGTAATTTTGAAAGATGTATGGTAAGGCTAGAGTGTATTTTTAATATTCGAACTCTAGTACTTTTGGATTTTATTGAACATTTTTTCCAAAATATTCTTGATTTTCTAGTTTGAAATATAATAATAACCACTAGTTTATGGGAGATAAGGGGTGATAGTGTTTTAGTGCACCAAATACTTTTCAAGCATCCCCTTCATTAAGTGATTATTAAAATTTGTGGCATGATCACTGGTAAGAAACTGTGTAATTCCAAACTGATCAAAAACAAAATTTATTCAATTTTTTTTCCACATTAACTGTGTTGAGAATTATAGGTTTAGGCTCCACACATTCTGACATATATTTAACACACACCAAAATGTAAATATTTCCCAAATATTTTGGGAATAGTCCCATAAATTTTATTCCCTAAACAAAAAACACCCAGACTTCAAGAATGGGGTTTTGAAAAATCCCATTCCTTCTTCCAATTAATCCATCTATTTTAAAACAACCACAACATTGAAAAATGTATCTTGAATCATGATAGTGCATGGGATAAAAGAGTCCATTTTATAGTATCTTGGAAGTGGTACAATCGATCCCATGATTTTCACCAGTGGGTGACGTATGGAAAATTTTTATCACAATGTTCATCTCATCTTTTGGTATACATCACCTCATAAGTCCAAAAACACATTGCTTAAAATTTTTTGGTTCTTCCCAAAAATAATATGATTCATTCGCTAAGAAATTATTTCTTTTTTGGTAGTATAATTTAGGATAAATAATCCCAGTGTTCAGAAAATTTACAATATTATAAAACCATGACCAAGCTTATAGGTCCACACAGAAGATAGTTTCATCTGGTAAATCATTTAGAATTTCCAAATCCTCACTCTATTTTAAATTTGAAAAATTTAGTATTTATAAATGTTTAGTGATAATATTCTAGAAACACTTTATATCCTTAATCATAATATCAAATTACTAAATTAAAATAACCCATCATAACAGTCTTCAGTTGGAGTCTTTTTTTTCAAAATATATTTGCGGGCTACATGGTTGGTATACACAATGACTTTAGAGAGGATGAGGTATGATATAAACTTATGAAAAAACACCATTGTAAGAAACTCATTTTCTTTAATCATGTAATTTATTTGAACATCATTGAGAGTACAATTGGCATAGTAAATAGGTATGAAAATACAACCAACTCTATGTCTTAAAATTGCTCTGATAGAGAATTCACTCATGTCATGGATTATCTCAAAGCCTTTTTCGTGACCAATTGAGATAATAATTGGCTTAGTGGTAAGTACCCTATAATCTAACATGAAAAATGGGGGTTCAAAAACCCATTTGGGGCAGGTACTATAGTATTACTGTAGCAACAACAGGCACTGTAGCGGTGGTGGGCACTATAGTGGCGGCAGGGAACTGTAGCAGCAGACGATACTGTGTGGTACTATAACAGCAGGTAATGTAGTAGTACTATTCACAGAATGGTCCTTTGGCAAAAAATTGGGACCTACGGGCCATGTAATGGGATAAATTTCCCCTGGGCCTTCGGGCTATTTAAGGGGTCTCCCTCTACCCAATTAATGAGGTCTTTGTTTTTATTTAATAATAAATGAGGATTCGGCCCCAACCTTTAAAAAAAATTTGGGGATGTCACCAAATTATTATTGAAGTATTCAAATGATTTACAATAATATTTATTGAACTTTAATGGTAAATCCTTCTATAAGATTTATGTTAATGGTCAAAACATCTTGGATATGTCTTTAACAAATCAATTATAGAATCTTTTATGACTAAGGAAGCTCATGGATCCTTCCACAGTGGTGGATTCCAATAATTCTTTAATTTTATTATTTTTTTGGATTAAATTCTATACCATATTTTGAAATTTTGTGTCTAAGAATGATGCCTCCATGTACCATAAAATTTCATTTTTCCTAGTTGAGCACTATGATTTTTTTTCACAATTCTTTAGCATGAGGTCCATGTTGTGTTGACACACTTCAAAATATCTTTATTATATTGAAAATTCATCCATAAATATTTCCCTAAACTCTTATTACATGTCATGAAATTTGTGTATCATACATTTTTTAAATGTTATTGGAGAATTATGTAAAGACAGGGAAATTTTGAAGAAATTTTTTTCTTAAATAATTTTGAATTTTACGAGTCGGGGGTTTCTGACGGCACTTGATTCCAAGTCCCGGTGTTCCCAGAATTAATTTCTAAAGTTTATCTTGGGTACGTTCAGTGAACGAATGAGCGGGTTTTTGTTTCTTTTGAACCGATGCTCAGAATTGAAATCCGAGGGCACCGATGACCTCGCAGTGCCAGTAATTTCTTAAGGGGACCTTTAGCGCAGTTGCGTTTTAAGCGGGTTGAGAATTAATTTTTGGGGAATTAGTTTAAAAATAAATAAAATTGGTGTGTACTATTTTATTTATATCTTCGAAGGTTAAATCCTACAAAGGGGAGTTAAGGGTGGGACCCACAACCACCTAACTACCCTTGTGTGGATATTTGGGAGGTGGGGCCCACACGATCCCCAACCTTCCACCTTCCATAAAACTTTTAAAACCCCTCTTTAAACTCCCCAAACATCTCCCTTAAACCTTTTTTTAAGTATCTTGTTAACTCCTCAACTCTCCCATTTATGAGGACTCTTCCTCTTCCTCTACCCACCTTAAATATTTGCCAACACAAGTTAATAAATGAATACTAACTCTTCACTTAATTAAATTAAGTTGTTTGAATTTTGAAATACGTGTGATAATTAAATAATAGCTTTGCTATTATTTTATCTTGGGAATTTGTTGGGTTGAGATTTTGGTGAGAGCTCTAAATGAATAGAGAAGGGTGTTATTCTCTCAAAGAAAGAACACAACCCTTTTTGACAAAGAACGCCTCCGACGAATGACTTTCTCCCTCGATGAAGAACGCCTCCAACGAAGGACTTTCTCCCTTGACGAGGAACGCTTTATGATTTGAAGAATGCGTTGTCGCCAACACTGTTTCCTCCTTGGAGGTTGTGGTGCCCCAACGTTTCGCCGGAGAAGACCCGCATCAGCTTGCTGTGGCGGTGCGGTGCGGTAGATCTCACGGCCGCACGGGATCCCAAGATGACAGCGGGGTGGCATTTTGCACCACCAGTGTCAATTAGTGGGGGGCCTCCCCCCCTGATCTGCACTTTTCGCTCGGCCAAGCTGGCCGAGCCAGCTCCCCTGGCCGGGCCGGGGTGGGCCGCGCCGGTCGGGCCGGACCGCGCTGATTGGGCCGGGCGACGCCATCCGGGTCGGGCTATGCCCAACCCAGCCGGACCCAGGCCCAAGTCGGCGGTTCGGGCCGACCCATGGGGTGTTGGGCTGGGTCGGACCGGGCCCAGACCCCCTATTTTCAGACCGTTTTTTTTAAACGAACAGATCTTGAGCTACAGACCTCAGATCGATGCACCGTCAGTTGCATAGGATTACTTGGATAGAGACGGACATTTCTGTATATTAAACTTATGGTTTTGGAAAAGTTTTGGTATGTCCGGGTTGGTTCGAACCCGAAACCAACCGGGCCCTTAGAGCGGAAATGCTTATAACTTGAGCTCTGGACGTCTGATTGACATGACGTCAACTTTGTTGGATTCCTCTTAGTGAGAAGGTTATGTTGGTATAATTCACCTGAGGTTTGGATGCATTTGGAGTATGGCCGGGTTGGATTGTACCCGAAATCCAACCGAGCCCCTGGTAGGGAAAAGCTAATAACTCCCAGATGGGACGTCCGTTTGAAGAACCGTCAGCGGTGTTGGTAATCATGTTGAGAAAAAGTTCCTTTGAGTATACCCATGGGAGTTTGGGATATAGTTAAGATATGGCCGGTCTAGTTCATACATGAAACCAACCGGGCCCTAAGACTAAAAGGCTAATAACTCATAGACCGGGCGTCTGATTGACGTGTCATCTGTTGCGTTGAGACCCCTATAATGAGGCCATCCTTTGATATACTTCTTTATGGGACTTTGTGATACTTGGAGTATTGACCAGTAGCTCGTGGAGAGGATCCTCCTGGAGACGAGCGTACGGAGTACAGAGACCTTGTAGCTGGCTGAGACCAGATGGCTGCTTGTCCGATTCGAGTTGGGGTGACTTGACTAGCCCAGTGGGGAGCACTACTGTGTTTGGGTGGCAGACCCACAGTGGGGAGCACTACTGTGTTTGGGTGGCAGACCTGCGGTACTCGATAGAAGGAGTACCTCTGTAGGCTATTAGAGGGAGCACTACTTTGTGAGGTGACAGAACCATGGTGGAGGAGCACTACTTTGTGAGGTGACAGACTCGCGGTACTAGAAATAAGGAATACCTCAGTAGTCTAAGGTTATCAGGAAGTGGCTCGAAGTCGTGACATGATCACCGTACACGACAGAGGAAGAGTTATTTAACTGTTTCCATTTCGATATCATTAATGAAAATCCTAGTTTGAGCTGAGTCAATGACCTTTGTGTTTACCTCATGATTGAGATGGGTCACTTGATAACTTAGGTATATGTATGGGCATATACCTAAGTAGTCGTTATCCGTTGATTTCATAACCATTGTGTTTCCTCATGATTGAGATGAGTTACTTAATAACTTAGGTATAAGTATGGGCTTATACCTAAATAAGGGTTATCTGTTGAGATCCTTCTTTGTGGTTATGCTTGTTGGATTTAGTGAGACCATGAGGGTCTCGAGGTCCCTACTGAGTATCGTTATACTCACCCCTTCATGGGCTATGCCCTCTCCTCGTTGTGTTGGATGCAGACGACAGATAGCACTGACAAAGACCGAGTGTATGAGGACTAGATGGTACCTGGAGGTGGATCTCACGATGATTCAGTACCGGAGGTGGAATTCACGACAAGACGGTACACAGAGGAGGTTGGCGGGCGAGAGATTTGAGGAGGCTATATGTACCTACCCTTCAGGTAGGATCCAAGGTGGATGACCTAGGAGATGCTTCTATCTTCCAACTGTTTGTCTTTTCTATTGTACTTTCGTTCAGTTGTAGCTGTAATTTTCAGTTGGGCTTGTATTCCGGCCCCTTTACTTTCAACAATACTTTTTTATTCAGTTTTACTTAGTGTTTACTTCCACTTGTACTCTGGTTGGGTGTGTTTATGTTTTATAAAGGCAACGCCTTTCCAGTTATCTGGACTTATGCCTTTGGTGCTAGTCTCCAGCCTCTGGCCTATGGAAGGCGGGCTTGGGGTAGTCACGACATGGGCCCCGAGGATGGATCATGACAAATTATACATTCCAAAATGAATCCTTTGATATGACTAGTATTTTGGGTAAAATAGTATGTGATTATATCCCAAATATTCTTATAAAATACAATAAAACTCATGTTTGATGATTGTTTCCAACATCTTGTCCAAGAATATTAATAGAAACTAATCCTTCTAGGTGTATGTGCTTAAATTTATATAGTAGAAACAAAATTGAAATCCTATGATTTTGTAGGTTGTTATATTCTTTTATTGATCATTTTTCACTACAATTAAACCTATTTTTTAGGAACTAATTGAAGTGGAATTATGCATTCAATATCAGAGATGCAGAAAATCATACCAACATCAATAATTTTTAAAACTTCCTTCTCAACAACTTATTTCATCAGTGAAGCGAGCCAAATTTGAGGTTGGTGGATTAGTTTAATTTTCTCTTCAAGTAGTATTTGTGTGTAAATATTGTGGGTCTGATTCCATTAATGTCAACCACTCCCCAAAATATTGATTTTTTCTCCTATTCAAAACTTTCTAAATCCTTTTTTTCTTGAGTTGGTTCAGAGATTATGATATCTAGAATATTTTCTTAATTATCCAAAAAATAATAATTGAGTATACATGGTCGTGGGTTTAGTTTCAACATATGTGGCTTAATAATCAATGGTGAGAACTCCTGGTAAGAGTTTCTTGTCAATTATTAAATGTATTATACATCCTTATAATCACTATTGTTTTATTTCTCATGAGAATATGTCTTTTTGTTGGATGCAATTTTATCCAAAAGATCCATAGTATTATCTTATTGTTGTTTTTTATAACTAATATAATGTTACTTTATGTGGAATTTATTCTTCATCAGCCACAAAAATGGATTGAAATTCAACTGAATATGATCGCTATTGATCTACTTTGACTAAGTAAAAAAGAAAATATCTTCACCGACTTGGGAAATAAGCCTTCCCTGGTTTAAAATGATTAAATCCTTCCCAATTTCAAGAAATTTTTCTCCTTAAATGATGGTAATATTACCTTCTTCATCCATAATATCTAGAATGAGGTAGTCAATAGTAATGATAAACTTACCAACCTTCACTATAACATCATTAAGAACTACATGAGGGTATTTTACTAATTTGTTATAAATTTTCAATAATAATATAATGGTTTTAGGTTCATCAAGACATAATATATAAAAGATAATCATAGGAATTAAATTAACACTTTCACTATGATCACATAATTAATTTCCAAAGGTCTAGGTGCCAATGGTTCATGAAATGGAGAAACTACCAATAACTCTATTTTTTAGAGATTTTCTACTGAACAATATTTTTATAGGTAAAAAATCCTAGTTATTCCATATATTTCTTATTAAAAAGAAATTATTTTAAAAACATTTCATGCACCAATATTATGGAAATAACCTCTATAAAGGGAATATTGAAATTAATTTGTTTAAAAATCTATAAGAACTTATAATATTGACCCTAAAAATATCCTCACTACATCATCTCTAGAAATATAAGAGGGGTTAGTATGGTTTTGGCTCCACATATGTGTTTTCTTTTGTGACTTGATTTAAATGTGCCTGATCTTGTTCTCATTTTCTTACGTATTTTTCAAAAAATGTCACTTCTTATTTTGGTATATATATTTTTTCCTCTTTTTTAGATAGAATTTCCTCAATTATATCCTCTTATATTAAATAATTATACTCCTATTGTGTCTCACCTTTTGGAGGTTGTTTTTTACATATCTCAAATAAACTCCTTAAGTCCACATCCTTGGATACCTCTCAAGCATGAGTCTCAATATTACAAAGAAGTGTACCATGTTATCAATCTAAGAGGTTTTTAGAAATTTGTGAAACCTGATGTTCAAGGTTATATTGATCCTCTATCTTATGTTTTATATTTTTTCCCATGCGTTCATTTGTTGATAAAATTTATAAATGAATATAGAAATTAAATTTTAAAAATTTTATTTTTTTGTAGTTGGGGTACTTACTGAGGAATTTGTGGGGTTGGCTACCGGTGCTATTATTGAAGTAGAAATTCTATAGTTCTTTGAGGAGGGTATAGTCAGAGTGGTCATTGGTATTTTGGTGAGGTGTATATCTAGGTGGTCCTAGAGCTCTTAGTTTAGAATGGATAGTTCTTTGTTTAGTACCCTTTATAAGACAATTTGTTATGCTAAACAAGTATAGGTTAATAGTATAGTTATTAATATTGTTGGGATGATTGAATTTATCTCATATAACTAAAATATGGGAGATTTCTTTCTTCCAACCCTACATAACACACATGATAAGGGTGTGGCCCTCCACACATTTCACACAACTGGACTTCTATGATAGGAGTCAGTTTGAGCGATTGTTTATGTAGGAACTAAAATGTCCCTAATTTCTTATAAAGAGATTCTACATGATCTACAAGGTGTATTGTATCATCCAATTTATTAATAACTCACCTATATGGTTGTTGATATCTTTACCAAAGGCTAGAATTTTTGGAAATATCATTGAGCATATCCCAACCAACTTCAAGTATTTTCATCATTAGACCTCTTCCATTTGAGTCATCTACCATGACTCTCCCTGCCAGCTAAAATTCATAGTAAAATGTTTGTAGTTGGAGACAAACATTGATATCATGGTTTTGACACATTTTTATTAGCTTTTTAGGTCATTCACATGCCTCTTAGGTAGATTCACCATATAACAATGAAAACTTATGAGTATCAAATCTTAATTTACATGTTCAAATGGGTGGATAAAATTTATCTAAGATTTTTTTAGCCAGTTCACCCCAAGTAGTAATGGATTCAAAAGATTTTTTTGTAAGTCTTTATCTATGATTCTTAAATAAAATGGATACACCCTGATTCTAATTATTGTAGTAGTTACACCTAGAATTTTTAATATCTTATAAACTTCCAAAAAAATCATGTGGTTTCTATGCTGGTCTTTGGCCTAGAGACCACAAAATTGGGCTATATTTTGGATCATCTAAATCAGGATAGGTTTAATTTAATATGTTTTCATTTTTATAAGAGGTTAAACAATTATAAGTGAATCACCAATAATTTATAGTAATCCATAATCCATGATGGTGCACTCTAGTGGCAGTGGTCACACTCTATTTTGATCTCATTATGAGAACTGAGAATTAGAGACATTGTGAGAGATGAGATTGTTGGGATTGACCATATTTATATGACATCCTATCAATATGTTCCATTTAATTTTAGGGTTTAACTTGATTGGGTCTTTATAACTCAATGTCCTATAATGAGTAATGGAACCATGTTCCATGCACTATTAATCTGTCACAGAAAAAACATGTATCTAAGTGGATTAAAGAAAAAGAAAAAAGACATGAAGAAGTCTTAGGTTAGTTCTTTAGGTTTACCAAGATTCCCTAAAATGATTCCAAAATTTATCATGCTTGAAGTACATTGTTGAATAATTTAGTAGATATTGATTAATAAATTTGTTTATTCCCAATTAACACTACTATGAAGGCTCATAGATTAATGGAATAATTGGTTTGGGTCCACAAGGAATAAATATGCAATTAAAGACACATATAACTTGATACATAAAGTAAAATCATCACACAATAATGGTTTAATGGAGGTATTTTTTATTAAAAAAAACTATAATTGATTAAACAAGGGTTCATAATCAATTTTAAGGAATTTATTCAAGTGAATTAATTAATACAAACCTAGGTAATTATAATGGAATTGGATGAAAAATTGTTCAAAGGTTATCAATTTATTTTGATAAAATTAATTGATTCTACCTAACCAATAACTACTCTTTGTTCCATAAGTAGTTATAATTATTGGTTCTTTAAGTACAACTTTTAAAGTGTAAAATTAATTGATTTATTATTCATAACTCAATTTATTCCAATTTGATTAGATTTTATCCTTTAAAATTCCCCATATTAGGTTCATTAAAAAGGATAATATGAGATTGATTTCATAATCTAATTCCTTACCAATTATATTACCCAAGTTTTAATTAATAATTCATTTAGGTTCCTCCCCCTTACTCTTGATTCCAAACCCCAAGAAGATTATCTGTACATGGTAAAAAATATAATTATTCATGTGTCATATAAGAAGATTAGAATTAGGGACCATGAAAATTAAAAAATTAAAAATAAAACAATTAAATCAAACAAATTACTTGAAAATAGATAAAACAAACATAGTAGAAATTAGAATTGAAAATAAACTCATCTGAAATTAAAATAGAATGTGGAAAGTCCTCTAGCTTCAATATTTCAAAAACCTTTGATGTGACTATATATTTATAGTATAAATTAGTTGATGATGTGAATGGTAATTCATCTCTTGAGATTTCATGAGACCCTTCCAATGGGTGGATGTCATGGAATTTTAGGTCAAGAGTTCTTATTTTACATCATGAATTGAATAGTCAAATCATTAATGGATCAGGTATCCCTTGATTCATGGAATGTAACTGGCTTCAAAATTTTCATAGGCTTCAATGAGAGTGAAACATAAACAACATAAACATTCATATTGAAATACTAGCATAATAAATCCGAATACTTTAACCATAAACCATGAATGGTATCAAAATAGCACATCCTTGTTCAAACTAATCATAAAAACTTTAATAAATATGGTAGATGGTATCATAATATGTCAACCTAAATCAGGAATAAGATCCAACAAAGGATGTTGACATAGATAAAAATACTCTAATAAAGTCAACAAAAAATTCAGAGAAATAACCCTTTTTTACTATGAAACAATATATTCGAAAATCCACACAATTATAAATGATAACATTTTTTTAAGATAACCTTTTAATATTGTAAAGGAATCTTCAAAACTTTAAGGTTTTATGATAGTAAAAAATTCATCTCATGCCGTATAAGTTAAAAAAACATTCCTTTCATATTCTTATTGGAAATGACTCAAAGAAACTTGTATAAAAAATAAAAAAATATGCATTTTAAATAATTTTTATAATGTAAAAAATGTTCAAAAACGAATTTAAACAATCATTGGAGAATAGTAAAAACTTTTTTAAAAACTTTTTTTGAAAACATGGACATGGAGACGAAGATGTGATAATAAAATCTTTAACCTTTCAATGTGTCCCATACCACTTTGAATATTTAAATGATAAACCCCATGAAAGAATAAAATTAAATAACATGATAATACATAAATTAATGAAATGATAAGTTTAAGGGGTTGTATATACACCTTACAAATGAAGGAGGGCGTATGACATCAAACTATGCCTCAATGAAAGAGGATTGAGACGAAATACCTTTTCTCACACTTCCTTTTTGTTGTAGATGAATTAAACTCCTGTATAATAGTTTAAAGAGTGTTATTAATTTATACCATAACCATTTTCATATTGACAATGTCTTATATGATACTCTTATATCATTTTATAAAATGCTTGTGAGTAATATTTCATTATTACCCTTGTTTCCGGTGTTAACTGCAACATTTTCCTATGTATGTTTTGTTGTGTAAGTTATGTTTCTTATGAAAATGATATATTTAATTCATCTATATAATGATATTAAGTTTATATATATTATATTTACTCATTATATATGTTTTTATAATCATTCTTGAACGGTAAACTTGGAAAATGAATCGCATCACATCATGGAGATGATAGGCCGTATATACAACGAGCGATGATATTATTCCATTAATGGTTAAAGGGTAAGTAATTGGAAGGTGTATTAATTTTTCTAGAATCAATATAATTTGATAATTATAATATATATATATATATATTAGTTCTATCATTATTGTAATGACCCAAAATTTTATCAATGAAAATTCCCTTCTTATAATTATATTATATAGTATAAATAAAATAAATATCACATAGAGAACACAATAAAAACATTACAAATGAATAATTAATGAAATAAGAGGTATTTATATAAATTAAGGAACCTATAATAATAGATTTTTTTTAGAAATTATTAATTAAGTGTTGATATTTTTATAAAACATAAGTGTTTATTTTCAATTTTATAATTTCTATAATCTTTTAAAAGAAAATTTATTTCTTTAATTTTTTTTAATAAATTAATATTTTTTTGTATTATGATTATAATATAATTTTATGATACCTTAATTAATTCTTCAAAGTCTTATAAAATCAATTATAATTTTAAAATTGGTATTTTTCAAGTAAATGATTATTTTAATTAAAAATTAAATTTATCTTATTTAGAAAATAATTTTCATTAAATGGAGTAATTTTTTAATTCTACACGTTAAAAAATGGTTAGGGTAATTTTTTTGGTTTTCTCTTAAATAGTTTTATTTTTGGTGAATAGTGAAATACAATAATTTATGGTATATATACATTATAAATTAAATACATTATTCCTTGAGTCATCAATGATGTAAGAACAATAATATTTAACTCCCATTCATTATTTTAATATATTTAGTGACAATTATAAAACTATTAATAGTATTGAAGAAAAATAATAAACTAATGAATAAAATAATGAGAAAACACCCCTCTCCTCCCCTATAAATACCACCCTCGCCATCTCTTCTCCCCACACCTATCAATATTTGAGATTTCCAAAAATTATGATCAAATATATTACCCTACCTCAAGTATATGAGCCTTTGGTATAAAAAAAATACCAAAACCAATCCCCCTAAGGTGGTTCTCAAGAAGAAGGATTCAAGAGGTCAAATCCTATTTTTTTTCAAGTTATTTTACTTTTTTTATTCTTTCCTCAAATTATCTCAACCAAATGATATGATATATAAAATACCTTACAAATAATGAAATTTTATTATTCTAATTGAATAATCCATCATCATTTATTTCCCCTCTCTTTTTTACTAAAAATGAAAACATCGTTTGTGTTGGATAATTCATCACATTCAAGGACGAAAAAGTTTTCAATTTCTATTCCCTCCTTCAAGACTAATAATAAAACCATTTTATGGTTAAAAAAGATTATAATATATGTATTAAAACCTATTTAATTTAAAATAAACATTTTATATTCATAATATTAATTAATAAAAAAACTAGTTTTCAATGATTGATAAACTGCCAAAACAATCTAAACAATTATCACTAATGTCTTATATAATGATTCGTACTCACCCCAAATTACCAAATGACTTATATAACCATTTAATATTATTTATGTTAATTAGTAATATATAACTTCAATTATGTACAACCATTCTCATTTTACAAGATTTTCTATACATGTATACAAGTAATCGATAATTAAAACCATGGAAACAAATGATCCCAAACGATTAAATTATATATTATAACTTGTCAAAAGGGTCATAAATAAACTTAATAAAATTATGAAAAATAAAATAAGTGTATAAAAGGTTCTAAATTAATTAATTGAAGGATTTAAATTTATTATCTATGATATTAAGATCAAGTGCCGAACACTTTCGAACATAAGGTAAGGATTTCTTCCCGAACCTCCATTTTTTACTTCGAGTTATGATTTCTCTATCTTTACTATAATATAACTCTTATTTATTTTTTTATAATTATTATAAATTCTATTTATATATTCCACAAACATGTATCTAGATCTTTTTATTCTTATTTTTTTGTGATATATATATTTTAATAACGTTCCTTTCTCAATTCTTCTCCATAAGAAAGCCTAATTAAAGGGAAATTCCCAATTTCTTACTCATTTTCATGTACCATCCATAATATAATTTATGGAACCATTATTTTTCTAAAATAACTCATTTAATCATGAAAAAATACCTTTATTCATTTCTTGTTTTATGAAAATAAATATTCCTTTTTTATCTTTAAATGCTCTTTAATATTTTCCTTAAACTCCATTAAAATGTTTAATTTATAAAGTTTCATAAACTCTTTTTTACACATTTCCACTTAGATTTGAAATAATTTATCATGATATATTTCTATTTTACCTTATTAATGTCCATGTATTATTTAAACTCATTCTTTCATGGACAACATTATAATGTTCTTTTTTTATGCCTTATGACAAGATTATGATGCCCAATTCTTTTCATGGGTAACCCTTATGCTTGATTCTTCATGTGGAACACGTATGTATGAGCATATTATGATGGGTGTGGCTAGATATATATCCAATAAAATTTGCAATTTTTAGTCTAATGAGACGTCATTTTGGGATAGATAGTGAACATGATTCTTTTATAGGACTTTGTCCCCCATGTGATATAGTCTTTCATGTTGGCCTTGACTCATGTTTATGTCATGTTATCTGATGTTTCGAAAATCCTATTATTTCATGGTTATATGTTCCCATGTTATACATGTTATTATTTATTATGTATATTCACATTCCATGCCTTTATGTCATCATGTTATGCCTTCTAACCCATGTGTTATGTTTTATTCCTATGCTTATTCCCTTACTGAACTTTATAACTCAACCATTTTTTCATGTAATACACAGGTTATCCTTTTCAGATGTAATAGCTTAATGGAAGTTAGGATCCCATTATTAAGATTAAATAAAATATGTTTCTAGTTTGTTTTTCATGTTTTCAAATTATGTACCTAATCTTCCAAAGAATATAGATTTTATGATCCTTGGTTGTATTTGATGGTAAATTATAGTTAAAATCATGTAATAATATGTGTAAAAGGCTAGGGTCGCTATATTTTGTATCAGAGGATGGTCTAGTTTTTTTTGAATATTATTACTATATCACTATAGTAAGAACCCTAGGGAAAATTATATTACCATGTATAGACTATATTTAAACTTAGGGTATCACATTTTGGGATATAATTTTCATTTAAAAGTTTATCCTTATATGTTCAATTTTTTCATTTTATTTGCATATAAACTAAGTATTCAAGAACCCTAATTTTACATTCTTTTTCTTAGTTAATGGATGAAAATAAAAGAACCTGTTCCAACAATAAATTTGATAGTAAATGTGATGATTACCCTAATGATATACCAAATATGATGGTAACAGGTTCTCAAAACTTCTTGAAAATACTTGATCAGTGGGCTCAAGTTATGAATAATAACTTGAATCCTATAAAATTACCTCCTCCTAAGAAAGAGTAAGTTATTATTAAATCATTCATGCAGAAAAGGCCTCCCATGTTTATTGGATCTTCTAATCCCCTCCTCACTAAACAATGGATTAACTCCATTCAGAATATATTATCTATCCTCCAGTGCTCAGAAGAAGAGTAAGTTGTGATGGCATTATTTTATTTTGATTACTGGTGGACACTGATCAAGAACACAAAGTCCAAGGAGGAAATTGATTCCATGGAATGAGAAGATTTACAAAAAATATTTTTCAATAATATTTTTCCCGAACCCCCCATCCTAAGACAGAAATAGAGTTTCACAGAATAATGAAAAAGTAATATATGTATATCAGGGTGTACAAGTAAAACTTCACAATGCTTGCATGATACACCTACAGATTTTTCATAAACACCAAAAGAAAGGTGGATCGTTCATTTAACGGACTAAAGCTAAGTCTACAAAAAGTGTTGGTGATTCAAGACTTGAAAAGTTATGAAGAGATTGTTCATTGCTCCCTTAAGGTTGAATTGGAGATCAGAGACTCTTAGTGGTCACGTAGGACATGTTAAAAAAATGAAAAAAATGAAGTTTAATATGGGTGGATCAGTGGATAAATCCCATGATGGAAAGAAGACCCAACATTCCATATGTCAAAAATATGGGAATAAGAACACTAGAAATTACTTAAAGGGAACAAAGAGTTGCTTAAAATGTGAAAGGGAATGGCATATTGAAAATAAATTCCAAATGGATATGAAGAATCCCACTAGTACGAAATAAGAAAGTAAGGTTTAGATCAAAACTCATCCTATAGTGTAGTGTTTCAAATGCAAGTAACATGGTAATTATGTGATCTATTTCCTAAAGCCAAGGGTTTCTGGAGGCAATCAACAACAACAACCTCCAAGGTTGCAAAGAAGGGAATATGAAATCACTATTGCTAAGGTGGAACCCAACAATGATGTGGTGATAGGTATGCAAGTTATTCATTAAAGAGTAGTGGATGTACTATTTGATTCAGGTTCTATGCATTATTTCATATATTGCATGTTTAGTAGAACTATTCAATCACCACCTCAGAATTTAGAGGTTGAGTTATCTTTTAGAAAAAAAAATGGGGTAATTATTACATCCAAAGTTTATAATTTCTCCCTGGTTAATGTTTATGGACAGAACCTCTTAAAAAATCTTATCATACTTTGGTATATTTTTATACTATATTTGGAATATATTGGATATCTTTATATAAAACCAACATCGACTGTTGGGAAATGGAAATAACCCTTCACATCCCAAAGCATCCTCCAATTTTATAAATGTGTAAGGAGAAGGATGAATCTCCATTAGAATCATCATCTTAATTGTATATATTGTTTCTCTATGAGAAATCATATATAGCTAAAATGATTGTGATAAAGGATAGAATCATGCTAAAATACATGCCCACTATGAGGGATTACACTAATGTTTTCCAAAAAGAATTGTCTATTATTCCTTCTAATCAAGAGGTTAAAATTTTAATTGAAATTATTCTTGGATCACTACCTATATCAAAGAAAGATTATAGAATGGAAACCATTGAGCTATAAGAAATAAATAAGCAGTTACAGGAGAATCTATACAAGAGTTATATATGCATGAGTGATTCACCATGGGGTGAGCTAGTCCTCCTAGTCACGAAGAAGGATGGATCAATGCACCTCTACATTGATTATCATGAGCTAAAAAAAATCATGATAAAGAACAAGTATCCCCTTTAATAGATAGATGACTTGTTGGATCTGCTATGTGGGCCCGGTTATTTCTCTAAGGTGGATCTTCAGTTAGGATATCACTAATTAAAGGCAAAGAAAGAATATATTCCCAATATTTCATTTCAAATGAGGTATAGATACTATGAGTTTATAGTGATGACCTTAGGACTCACTAATTCTATAGAAATTTTCATGGATTTATTGAATAGAATATTTAGATATTACCTTGAAAAATTTATGGTAGTATTTATTGATTATATTCTGATATGATTCAAGAGTAAGGAAGAACATGAGTAGAATTTTAATATTGTGCTAAAAACTTTGAGAATAGAGAAACTATAGGAAAATTATAGAAAATGTGAGTTTGTTATGGAGAAAGTATCATTCTTGGGGTATCTTATAATAAGTAAAAGAATGTCTGTTGACCCCTCCATGATAAAGGAAATTGAGGAGTGGCCCAAGCCAACATTTGTAACAGATATCCATAATTTCCTTCATCTAGTTGGGTATTATGATTTTTTAAAGAACTTATCATGATTTTCAAACCCAATAACCTTTCTAACTCAGAATGAAGTGAAGTTTTTATGGACCAGTGAATGTAAATACTGCTTTAAGAAGTTGAAAAAGAGGATTATTATTGCACCAATACTCACACTTCTGAAAAGTGGGTAACTCTTTGTGGTGTACAATGGTGCTTTAAAAAATAGAATAGGATATGTACTAATGAAAAATGATAAAGTAATATCATAAACATCAAGGAAGTTTAAAATTCATGAGAAAAACTATCCAACAGATGATCTAGAGTTGACAGTTGTGATATTTACGTTGAAAATCTAGTAGCATTATCTATATAAGGAGAAGTGTGAAATATATATTGATCATAAGATCCTCAAATATATATTCAAACATAAGGATATTAATATTCTATAGATAATATGGTTAGATATCATCAAGGATTAAGACTTCTCAATCAACTACCATCTTAGTAAGGAAAATAAGGTGGTGGATGCTCTAAGTAGAAAGGATCCAACATCTTTATTAATAAAAAGAATTGAGAAGAATCCAATATTCTAAGACCTACAAAGGATAAAAATGGGAATCACTAAGGAAAGAACATCACCAATCCTTTCTCAAATTTTTAACAACTATACCTAATGAAGAAAATAAAGGATTCACAAAGAAATGATGTGGAAATTTATTAAAAGTTGGAATCTTTCAAAAATAGGAAATCCTCAGAGTTCAAAATGGATGCGGAAGGAGATTTGAGGTTTGGGTCACAACTATGTGTACCATCTAATATAGAAATAAAGAAAGATGTTATGAATAATGCACATAGATCAACAGTCTCTATTCACCCAGGGAGCACAAAGATGTATTGAGATCTCTAAGAGAAATACTGGTGGGAAAATATGAAGAAGGATATCATTAAACATACATCAAAGTGCCTGGTAAGTTATAAAGTGATGGCTGAATAGCCAACGTATAAGGGGATGATGCAACAATTACCCATAACAATAAGGAAAGGGGAGAACATCATCATGGACTTTGACACCGGACTTCTGAATATGTCCAGAGGAAATAATTATATATGGGTTTTTATGGATCATCTTCAAATATAGCTCAATTTATCAGAATTCTAGATGAATTCTCACATATAAACTTTCATGAATATACATCATAGAAGTGGTAAAGTTGCATGGAGTAAAACTATCAATTTTTTCTGATCGAGATCCAAGATTTACTACTAGGTTCTGGAAATTTTCACAATGTTCTCTAAATATTGAGTTGAAATTCAGTACGTACTATCATCCACAAAATGATGGCCAATATGAGTGGGCTATTTAGACACTAGAAGACATGTTGAGAGCATGTTCAATGGACTTAAAATGAGGATGATACCAATATCTACCTTTGGTCAAATTCTCCTTTAATAGTAGTTTTCACTCAAGTATCCAAATGGATTATATGAATCAATTTATGGGAAAAGATGTAGAACACATTCATGATGGGATGAGGTTGGTGAATGTAAGCTATTAGAACCTAAAATGGTCGAAGAAATGGTAAAAAAAGGTGAAAACCATTGAGGAGCATATATGGGTATCCCAAAGTCGAAAAAAGAGTTATGAAAACAACTTTTTATGATATCTAGAGTTTAAGGTTAGAGACATGGTATTCTTCTGCATATATCCATGGAAGAGGATCATGATATTTAGGAAGAAAGGAAATATAAATCCAAGGTACATAATCCCCTTAGAGATTCTTGATTTTGTTGGAGTTGTGACCTATTGACTATCACTTACACCTACCCTATCTCAAGTACACGATGTGTTGCATGTATCTCTCTCAAGGAAGTACATACCAGATCCCTCACATGTACCGAATTCAAAGGTGGTACAGATGAAGAATTATCCCTCTTACGAAGAGCATCCAGTGAATATCTTAGATCGTAGAGACAAATTTATACTAAAAAAGACCACTAACCTGATCAAAGCACTATGGAGGAACCATAAGTATAAAGAGGAAACATGGGAACCGGAGGAAGTGATGAAGGATAAGTACCCTGACTTTTTTCCACCATAGTTTGTAAAACAAAATTTTGAGGGTGAAATTTCATATGGGGGGATTGATGTAACTTCCCAAAATTTTATCAATGAAAATTTCCATATTATAATTATTTTATATAGTATAAATTACATAAAAATCACATAGAGAACAAAATAAAAACTTTATAAATAAATACTGAATGAAATAAGAGGTATTTCTATAAGTTAAGAAACTTGTACCAATGGAATAGTAACTTGACCTTTGGAATAGTAATTTGACCCTTATGAATAGAAAAACAAACAATAGAATAGTTTCCAAACCTATGAAATTATAAATAAAATTTATCCATCTTATAAATTAAAATATTATATAATTATAATATAGTATAAATAAATAAATGATTTAGAAATTATTAATTAAGTATTGATATTTTTTAAAAAAAGTCTTTATTTTAATTTTTATAATTAATATAATATTTTAAAAGGAAATTTATTTACATAAAATTTATTTATAAAATTTATTTTGTTGTCTTATTGTTATAATATAAATTTATGTGACCTTAATTAATTTTCAAAAGTGTTATAAAAGGAGTTATAATTTTAAAATCAGTATTTTCCAAGTAATGATGATTTTAATTAAAAATTAAATTTCTCTTGTTTATAAAATTATTTTCAAAAAATGGAGTAAATTTTTTAATTCTGCACGTTAAAAAATATATAGGGTGAATTTTTCATATTTTTATAAAATAGTTGAATTTTTGTTGAATAGTGAAATATAATAATTTACAGTATATAAATATTATAAGTTAAATAATCTATTAATTGAGTTGTTAACAATGTAAAAATAATAATATAGATATTCCATTAATTATTTTAATATATTTAGTGATAATTCTCAAACTATTCATAGTCTTAAAGAAAAATAATAAACTGATGAATAAAATAATGAGAAAACACTCACCTTTTCCCCTATAAATACTACCCCTCACCACATCTTCTCCTCATACCTATCAAGATTTCAGACTTGTCTAAATTAGGATAAAATATAAGACATCCCCCATGTCTATGATCCTTTGGTCTCAACAAAATACAGAAACCAATCCCCCTAATTAGGTTTTCAAGAAGAAGGATTCAATAGGTAAAATCCTATTTCTTTTCTTTTAATTTCTTTTTTAAGTTATTTTCTTTTCTTACTCTCTCCTCATTTATACTCATACAAATGGCATGAAAACTCTAATAAATTATATATAATATAATTTTATTATTCTAATGTAATAATATATCATCATTTATTTCCCCTCTCCTTTTGTATTAAAAATGAAAACATCATCTGTGATGTGTTAATTTATCACATTCAAGGATGACAAAGTTTTCAATTTCTATTCACTACATCAAGAATTCTCATAAACCCATTTTTATGGTCATATTATATTATAATATATGTATTTAAACCTATGTAATGGTATGGAACCTTTGTATATACATAATGTTAATTAATAAAACAAAACTAGTTTGTGATGTTTGAAAAACCACCAAAATACTCTAAACGATTATCAGTAACGTCTTATATAATGATTCATCCTCACCCAAAATTACCAAATGAATTATATAAAAATTTAATGTTGTTTATTTTAATTAAAAAAAATTAAATTCAATTATATACAACCATTCTCATTTAACATGATTTTCCATACATGTATACAAGTAATTGATCATGAAAACCAAGTAAGCGAACGCTCCCAAACGATAAAATCATATCTTATAACTCATCAAAAGGGACATAAATAGGATTAATAAAATTATAATAAATAAAATATATGTAGAAAATATTATGAATTAATTAATTGATTTATTTATTTTGATTTTATAGGACATTTAGATCAAGTGCAGAACACTTTTGTACATAAGATAAAGGTTTATTCCCAAACCTCTATTTTTCCTTTAGGTTACACTTTCTCTCTCTTTTATCTAATGTAACTCTTATTTATTTTTTATATAATTATTATAAATTATATTTATATTTTCAAAACTCATGTATCCAGGTTATTTCATCCTTCTTTTTTGTGGATATACATGTTTTAATATGGTTCCTTTTTCAATTCTTCCCGATATGCATGCTTGATTAAAGAGAACATCCCAATTTATTACCCATTTCCATGTACCATCTATAATATGTTTTCAGAAACCATTATTTTTAAAAAATCAATAATTTTATCATGAAAAAATACCTTTGTTCATTTCTAGTTTTATGAAAACAAATATTCCTTTTTTTACTTTAAATGCTCTTTAATATTTTCCTTAAACCGAACTAAAATGTTTAATTTCTAAAGTTTCTTAAAAACTTTTTATACACATTTACACATTAATTGGACATAATTTATCATGATATATACCTATTTTACCATATAAACGTCCATATAGGATTTCAATCCATTCTTTAATGGACACCAGAATGATATTCCTTGTTGTTATACCTTAAGACATGATTATGATACCCAATTCGATCCATGGGTAACCCTTATGCTTGGCTCTTCATGTGGCACACATATGCATGAACATGTTATGATGGGTGTTCCTAGATGGTACTCTAATACATTAGGTGATGTTTAGTCTCATGAAACTTTATTTGGGGATAAAGAGTGAGCCTAATTCCTTTATGGGACTTTGTCCACCATCACTACTATAAAAAGGCCTGTGACTATGCTAGAATATGCCTTTATTAGCTCTAAAAAAGAACTGATAATTTGAGCATGGTTAAAAGATCAAAAAATTTATCAATTCTAAGAATTTTTTTTAAAGGACCCCTTTAATAGTGATAAAAAATCTATGTTAAAAGGGTCCTTTAACATCGTTTTTTAGCACCATTAAAGGGACCTTTTAACAGTATTTTTTTGTGCTGTTAAAGGGGGACTTTAATAGTGTTTTTAGAGCTGATAAAAGAAGCACTATTAAAGGGGGTAAAAAATTCCAGACATCCATGTGTGTGCAACCCCTTTATCAGCACTTCCGTAACCCTTTTAATAGCCCTCCTCCCTTTATTAGTGCTTTTCGCCACCCCTATAAGTGCTTTTTGAATTTCTATCCTCATGTGCGCCTAACTAGATTTAAACCCTACACGTATCTCTGAAAGATAGAATGACTTTACCACTACACCATGTTGTTTTTATATCTGATTAATGATATATTTGTTTGTATATATATATATTTACATATATTTATATAATTATTTTTAAATACATTTACACAATATATATGCGTGGGTGATATATATATACTTATATTTATTTAAATATATTATATATTATAATAATTTATATATAGTATAATATAATATAAATATTTTTAATAAAATAAATAATAAATGACTGAATAAATAAATATTAAATATTAAATTAATAAATAATAAATAAATAAATAAATAAATAATAATTAAATTAATGAAAAATAATAAATAGTAAATAGTAAATAATAAATAATAAATAGTAAATAATAGATAAATAAATAAATAAATAATTAATTAATTAATTAATGTTTAATAAATAATTAATAAATAATAAATTAATTAATAATAAATAAATAAACAAAGCCTAAAATGTTAAGAAACTCTGAAAACCCTAAAAAAACTAAAATGACCATAAAATTGGATATAGAATCCCTTTTTCAGCTCCACAACCAGTCAAATCTAAGATCACGAAAGAGGCTTTGACATGATATGTGGTACAGGATGAACAAACACCTAGATCAAAAGTTATAATAGTTTGAATTTTAAGAAATCTGGGTCGGTAAATAAAATCTCTTTTTCTGAGGCTGTCTAAGACTTTCTGGAGAAAAAGCGGGAAAATACTCAAAGAGCTGGTCCCGAACCTACACATTGTATAAATCATCACATGCTTCAATTTGATATGTGGTAGAGCCCAAACAGACTCCTGGATAAAAAAATTATGGTTATTTGAAGTTCAAGTTGCGTTTTCAACTTATTTTAGATATTTTATTAATTTTTTTATTTTTTTAACTTAAAATTGATATTAAATGACTATTATTTGGAAATTTTAAGCAAATTATTAATTAAATATATATTTTTAATTATTTTATAATCCTTTTCACTAAATATCTCATATATTAATTGTAAATGCCTATTTTCCTTATCTAAAACATATTTAAAAATATATATATTATATTTTTATCAATATAAATATATTTATATATTAATATATTATCTTTAATGTATTTTTTTGAATCATACTTTTATGAGCGCTTGTAAGAAAGCGCTAATAAAGGGGGTCTTTATCAACGCTGAAAACCCCCCTTTATCAACATTTTTTTGCAAGTGCTGATAAATGACTTCATTTATCATTGCTTTTTTAAAAGTGATGATCAAGGGTGGGCCTTTATCAGTGCTTGAAAAAATCATTGATTAAAGTTCCCCTTTAACAATGATTTTTTAGCATCGTTAAAGACCCCCTTTAACAGTTTTAAAAAAATGATGTTAAAGACCTCATTTAACAGTTTTTTTGTGCTGAAAAAGGGGGTATTTAATATCATTTTTAGCTAGTGCTATTAAATCCCTAGCACAGGATAAACAAATTTTTTTAGTAGTGCACATGATATAATCTTGAAAGTTAACCTTGACTCATGTTTATGTCATGATATATGATGTTCCCACATTCCTATATTGTCATGGTTATATGTTCCCATGCTATACAAGTTATTCTTACCTATGTTTATTCATGCTTCATGCATTTATGTCATCATGTTATGCCTTATAAACCATGTGAAATGTTTAATTCCTATGATTTTCCATTACTGGTATTTTTATCTCATCTTTTTTGTTCATGTATTCCCCAGGTTATCCTATAAAATGTAAGATCTCAATGTACGCTAGGAGCTCATTAAGGAGATAAAATAAAGATGTTTATAGTTTTAAATTCTAGTCTGAAGCCCCAATTGATTTTTGGAATAAAATCATGCAACAGACAGTATGGAAATGAACTCAGTGAGACTTGAACTCAAGACCTCACCGAGACCCACAGGGGCAGCTTCCAACTGAGCTACACCCTATAGGAAAAGATGTTTCTAGTTTGGTTTTCATGTTTCCAAATTATATACGTAATCTTTAAAAGACACTAGAATTTATGATACTTGGTTTTATTTGATGGTAAATTATACTTAAAACCATGAAATACTATGCATAAAAGGCTAGTGTCTCTATAATTACACCCATCAAAGTAAAGTAGTGATGAAAAACAGATTACACCACGACGTGGAGACGGTAATCCATACGTATGCATGTGTGGTGATTTTATTTTTCGTAGGATGGATAAAAGGTGAAATATAGTTATACTATAATAAAAATAAAATCTCATAATATAGATTATACTAGATTTATTACTCTATAATGGAAACAATACATAAATAAGAAGTAGAATAAGAAATGAACTCAAACAAGTTAATAAAAAAATTACCATTTTTTCAGAAGACTTCCTTTTGATATCTTATTAAGGGATCTAAGATTGGTCTATTGAAAAGACCAGAACCTCTAGATCTTGTATTGGGATGTTGGGTTAATAAATGGGTAGATTTTGGTTGAGATAGATGGCTCAAATTTGTGTGAACAAGTGAGGTAGGAAGTTTCTTTTTATAATTGAGGTGAGAGACACTTTCAGAAATCCTCAAAATAATAAAATATAATAAGACCATTATATTTAAAAAGAATTTAAAGTAAACTATAAATGAATAAGAAAAGAAATTTTCGATCAAATATTAACCCATATGTGATTATTTAACACTTTTTTTAAAAAAAAAATTAATAATATATTAATTCAATAAAATATCATTATTATCAAATTTGATACTATTATTTTAATTTGACTTTTAAAACATAAATACAAAGTAGGAATTCGAATATAATTATTTCACACATATATATTATATCATATAGGTATATAAAATTAATTATACACATAAAATTATCAAAAATATATCAAAATTAATACTTTTAAAATCAATTATTTTATTTTCCTCGTAATTAAGTAAATAATGTTTTAGAATTGAAAAAAAATTAAGGTAATTATATAATTTATAAAAATTGAAAATAATATTATACAATGAAACTAATTTTATTAATATCAAAATATTCATTTAGTTTCATTCATATCATGATTGTTACCCTATGAGAACACAAAAAAGATATTAAACACAAACAGAGTGACATTTTATAATTATCTTTGATTTAAATAATATATAAGTTATTATCTTGTAAAAGCTTCAGTTAAATAATTCCAATTAGATATTAAGATAAAAAAGGAATAATACACTTCATAAAATTATTTTTTGATGAGTTTTGGTCACATTCTTACCTTTATCTTTTGGATTTAACCCTTATTTAACCTCTTGAACTCCTACAATGACAACATTTGCTTTTAATGATTAATGATTAACATTGTCACAATAAATTTACAAACCAACCATAAATGATTCATGGACTTAATTTTCAAAATTATATTAATTATTTTGATGAAGTTTAGATTTTTATTAATTTTATGTTATTTAATAAAATCTTATTTATTCTAAAATATCATAAATGTCAATTTTGAAGCTATTGATTACTTTTTTTGTAAAATATCTATACACAATATAACTTCTCAAAAAACCGTTAATGACTCCCTAATATGTCTAGGTCATATATTAAATTTGTGTATGAAATTAATTATATCAAATTATATTTATTTTAATATTTTTTATAACATTTATTTAATTTTTATATTAATTAAACAATCATTGCATCATCATTGTGCTAGCCTTTAATTTAAATATTTCTTACTGAAAATTTTTAAAAAATTATCATGATAAAAAAAAATTTTTATATTTCTGATTATTTTTCTCTCTATTATATATTTTTAATGACCATATATATAAATGTAATACTTATTATAAAATTAGTAAGATATATTGGAATTTCATTAGAATAAAATTCTAAAAGGATTAATGTCATACTAGTGGTTCCAAAATGCTATAAAATCACTAAAAATATGATTTTGGTTGACAATACATCATAAAATAAAATTTGGATAGGTGTTAGGGTAATTTAATTATGCTAATAATATCATTGTTACCCATAATTACCTGATTTACCCTTAACAGTTGTAATTAATTTTAATTGATTATACTAATATTTTTTGTCAAAAAGTAAGTTGATATTATTAGAATATAAATTTAATATTATTAAAGCTATTTATTTCCATTTTTTGAAAAATAAATTCAAAGAAGTGTCAAAATTATGTTTAATGCTAATCCCGTAGAAGGGATGACAAATTAGGGTTTTAAAGTAAAAATTTCCAAAAAATTTCTATGTTTTTATATGTATATTTAACTTGAAGTTTTTTATAATAACAAAAATTGGTTTAAATGATATAAAATTGGTATAATTATACTTTAAAACCAAATAAAAACATAATTTAATTATATAAATAAATTAGATGAAAATTCAGTTCTGAACTAAAATGCAGTATTTTTCACTATTAATCAGAAAATGAAACTTCTCAGAAAAATACCAAAAATTCAACCAAAATAAATTTTTATATTAGTATTTAATAGAATAATTTTATTTTGGAAAATAAATTATATGAAAGTGTCAAAATTTTTATTTAAAATATGCTCACCATTAAAAGGTTGTAAAACTACCTTTAGAAAAATATTGGCTTTTAATGCATAAAATTGGATCAATTCTTATCTTATGTCTATAAAATTGTTTGTATGAATTTAATTTTTTTTATTAAATATATAAAATATAAAATCCATGATTTGGTTAATACTATTCATTCCCTCTAACTTAATAGTTAGTTTTAATATAATAATATTTAACAGTATATCATGATTCGTTTAAGATTGGTGTTACGAGAAACTCAAGATATTAAATTTTAAAAAATTACCATAAAATATTTGGGTGTTAAATTGTCCCATACTATAATAAATTGAGTCCTAACAATGTTAAATTTCACATTGAAAATCAGTGGTTGATAATTGAAAATTCCTTTATGAGAAACTCACATCGAAAATAGGGGTAATAAAAAAGTTTATTAATACAAGGGAAAGGGAAATGTGTTGGTCACTAAAAAATTAAGCTTTCTAAAAGCAAAACATTAGTTGGAGGTGAAAATAAAGACATTAAATAGAAATAAAGTGATCATGTTCTCCTGAAGAGTGATAGATAATATGATCATCGGAAAGCATACCATCACAAAACCATAAACATGTGATGGGTTAAAAAGACCATTGGTTCCAAAGTAAGAAAATTAAATGATTAACATTTTTTGTTACAAATTATTTTCTTAGAGTTTATGGATTATGTAAATATCTAGATAAGAAATTTATAAGATAAACATACTTGATTTCTTTCCATGTCATATGCATAATATTATCTTTTGGGTGTGCTTTGATCTATTTTCACTTCATCTCTTACGTCAGGAAATGGATATTCAAGTTGATTTTTTCATACCTAAAGCACTTTAATGAATCATAAAATCCACCAGTCCTTCTTTCACCCTTTAAATATTTACTAAAACCAAAAATGTTAGAACATAGTATCCATTAAATCAAACCTTATCCTCAAATAATAATATCTAATCTTTAACTTAATCTATTCTAGCCTTAAGACTCATACAAAATACTTCTATCTAAATTCACACTCTAAAAAGGCCTTTAAATTTACAAAATCAATCTTAAAATCATATTCACCAAACAAAGTAATGTAGCTTTTATTGTCATATACTAAATATTAGATCACCTTAAAAACCTTAATGAAAACTTTTATGCTTTAAAAACCTTAAAGAATATGTATTTTAAAAAAATTCTTATAAATATTATTATTATTATAACCAAAAAACCTTTGATGAAATAATTATTGAATCCAAGTACATAATCACATTAATCATTCCACTTTATTCTTAAAAAACTAACTACACTTCATCATATTATTTCTTAATACCTCCTTTATTTCATTTTTTGTATTATATTCAACATTAGAAGTATAACCACTACTTGTATAACCTTACTGATTCTAAACATTGACCAAAAATCAAACCATAATTTGATCAACACTAATCATAGTTATATAGTCACGAAGAATCATTTATAGGATGAATAAATAATGAAACATTCTTAATTTGTGGATCCTTGGGTTCAACCTAGGTTATCCATGGTATTAGGAAATATATAGGATAATATCCGATACGTATAATTATCCTCAAAGTCAGTCATAGGGATATGTTTTATAATATATGATTTCCTAAATCTAGTTCAAAAGTTTTCTCATAAAAATCCTCTGATACCAACTGTGATGCCTCGACACTAGTATCTCGGAGTTGGTGCATAAATTTATTACATTGGAATGATTATATGGAATAAAATCCTAAAAGACTAAATAGTTTAGTAGTCTTGGTAAACTAGATATATAAATTAAATTCACATTATAAACTAAAACATAAATAACTTAAAGAATTTTCTTCGAGCATCCCATTAATACCTTTGGTGTCTTCTTGTATATCAAAATCAAAACTATTATTTATATCCTGGGGAAAAATAAAACATAAGAAATGTGTGAGCTTAAATTCTTAGTAAGAGTAACTATATAATGGAATCTGTGACTAACTATGGAATAAATAACATGGAAAGGTAAATAACCAAAAAACATGCATTTTAAATAATCACACAAGCTTGGAAACATAATCATTGATATTATAACTGATCAAATAATCATATTGAATAATAATAATGAAGGAATTCATAATGCTGGACTTCTGCACTATCAAGATTCATCCTCAAGATAGTTACTGTCGAGATCAATCATCAAGATAGTCTAAGTTTGTGGGAAAACCTATCTGATTTATGTCAAGATCTATCCTACTGAAAATTTGAAACTACTTAGAAATAAAAGAAAAGGGTTTATCGGAAACTGATTTCATCTAATGATACTTACAAATGTATTGAGGGGCTATAGCAGGCCCCTCCCACCACTTACTATGTCCAATGCATTCCTCATATGAAAAGGATGAAACATAAATAATATAATCGTTCATATTGAAATACTAACATACAAAATGTAAATACTTTAACTATAAACCCTAAATGCTATCAAAATATTGCATCCACATTCAAATTGATCATAAACCCTTCAATAAATATGGTATATGGTATCATAAGAAATCATCCCCAATCAAGAATATGATCCAACAAAGGATGTTGACATAGATGAAAATACTCTAATGAAATCATTAAAAATTTCTTGAGAGAAATACCCCTTTTTTACTTAGAAATCATTTATTTAAAAATTCTAACAATTATAAATGAAAATTTTTTATTTTAAAATAACCTTTTATTCTTGTAAAGGAATCTTAAAAATTTTAAGGATTCATGATGACAAAAAAAAACCGCTTATGTTGTATAAGTTAAAAACAATCCGTCTATATTTTTGTTGGAAGATCCTCAAAGAAAATTATATAGAAAACCAAAAAATATAAATTTTAAAGAGTTTTTAAAAAGTAAAAAATGGTTAATATTATTTTAAACAATCGTTGGAGAATAGTAAAAATATTTTTGAATTTTTTTAGAAAACATGGACATGGAGAAAAATATGTGGTAATTAAATATTTAAACATTCAAGGTGTCCCATACCAATTTGAATATTTAAATAATAAGCCCCATGAAAGAATAAAATAAGAAATATGATAATAAATAAATTAATGACATGATAATTCAAAAGGATATGTATGTCGACCTTATAAAATAAGTTAGTTGTATAACGTCAAACAATGCCTCAATGAAAAAAGATTAAGACAAAATTCCTTACCTCACACTTCCTTTTGTTTGTATGTGCTTTAACCTCTTGTATAATAGTTTAAAGCATGATATTAATTTATAATAGAAATTTTTTAATATTTATTATATCTTAGATTATCCTCTTATATCTTTTTATCACCTGCTTGTTTGTAATATTTTATTATTACCTTTGTTTCCGGTGTTAACTACTTCATTTTCCTATACATGTTTTGTTGTGTAAGTCCCGTTTCTTATACATAGAATATATTTAATTCATATATAGAAATATATTAAGTTTATAGATATTATATTTACTCATTATATAAATTTTTATAATCATTATTTAATGGTTAATATGTAAAATGAATCGCATCACGTCGTGGAGACAGTAGGTCATACATATGCACGAGCGATTGTATAATTTCCCTATTGCTGAAAGGGTAAGTAAGTGAATGGTATATTAATTTTCTCAAAATAAATATATTTTTATAATTATCAGATGTATATATATATATATATTATTTCCATCATTATAATAATCCAAGTAAAGTGGTTATAAAAAATAGATTACCCCACATCATAGAGACGGTAAGTCATAAGTACGCACGCGCCGTACTTTTGTTTTTTGTAGGATGGATAAAAGGTGGAATATGGTTTTAAATAATCATAATAAAATTTTAGAATATATATTATACTATATTTATTACTTTATAATAAAAAACACATAAAGAGGAATTATAAGAATAAATGAACTTGAATGAGTTAGTAAAAATAATTACCTCTTCTTTGAAATACTTCCTATAAATATCTTCTTAAGGGATCTATAATTGGTCTATTAAAAGGACCAGAAACTCTAGAACATGGAAAATTAATTTAGTGAGAGAAATGGGAATTTTTTTGTCAAGCTATATGGCTAAAATTGGTGTGAGAGAGTGAGCGAGGTGGTTCCCTTTTATAATTGAGGTGATGGACACTTTCAAAAATCCTCAAAATAATAGAATAAAATAAGGTTATTCTAGATCAAAAGACTTTAAAAATAGCCTATAAATGAATATTTTAAGACATTTTAGATCATATATTATTCCATTTGTTATTATTTAACATTTTTTTAATTTTATATAATTTAATTATATATTAATTTAATAAAATATCATTATTATAAATTTTAATACTATTATTTTAATTTGACTTTAAATACATCAATAAAAAGTTTGAATTTGAATATAACTCTTTGAAACACATATATTATATCCTATAGGTCTAAAAAATTAATTATACATGATAAATCATCAAAATGAAATCAAAATTAATTCTTTTAAAATAATTTATTTTATTTTTCTTTTAATTAAATAAATATTTTTTTAACATTGAAAAAGAATTTATGGTAATTATATAATTTATAAAAAATAAAAAAAAAATTATATAATGAATATATATTCATTAATATCAAAATAGTCATTTAGGTTAACCAATATCATGATTTTTCTCCTATGTGAATACATAAAATATATTAAATGCAAATAGAGTGAAATTTTATGACTATATTTGATTTAAATAATGAATAAGTTATTATCATGGAAAAGTGTCCATTAAACAACAAACATTTGATATTAATATGATAATAAACGAATAATATTCATCCAATAATTTTTAGACAAGTTTAGGTCACATTATTACCCATGTCTTTTACCTTTAACACTTATTTAACCTCTTTAACTCCTACTGGGACACCATTTGTATTTAATGATTAATAGTTAATATAGTTTCTATAAATTTTAAAATGAGACACAAATAAGTCATGGATTTCATTTTAATCATTATATCAATACTTTACCTGAAGTTTATATTTTTATTAATTTTATATCATTTAATAAAATATAATTTATTCTAAAATATCATAAATGTAAATTTTGACATTATTCATTGATTATTATTTTTAAATGTATATACACAATATAACCAATAGAAAAACCTTTAAAATATCAATAGTAAGTATAGGTAATCTATAAAATACATGGATGATATTAATTATATCAAATTATATTTATTTTAATATTTTAATAACATTTATTTGAAATGTACATTTATTAAACAATCACTCAATCATCATTGTGAAAGCCTTTAATTTAATTATTTCTTACCTAAAAACTAAAAATAAATTACCATGATTAAGATAAACATTTTACGTAACAACCTGGACACATAAGTCCAAATTCATTGCGTTATTTTATCACATTGGCATGATTACAAGGAATCAAAACCCGAATTACCAATCAGTTTAGCAATCTTGTAAATACATATTAAATAAATGATACCCATAATACAATGGGAAATAAAAAATAAAAACATGATACATAATAAAATGAAATAAAATATATCAGTGAAATCTTATTCAAGGGTTTTTTTATTCATAACCTGGGGAAAGAGAACATAATAAGTGTGGACTCAAATGCTCAATAAGGTTAAATAAAGGAGAATCAGTAATAAATCAATGAGAATTAATTTTCATATAAAAGTAAATAACTGATTAAAAATTAAATTCAAATAACTAGATAAGTAAAATTCAATATTTCAAGGTAATAAATTGAAACACATTCCATTTAATCAATGAACTGAAAATTATATGTATCCATAGAAATGTTGACACAAAATCTCATGGAAGATTAATAACTGAAACTAAATGATGGAAATGCTTAATTATTGGATGCCATGTTTTCTAGGTACATGTAACTAGTATTGTTAAGACATTTCACAATATGGTTTAGCTATTAGGTAAAAACCCATCTGTTTTGGCCAAATATTTCATCACATGAGACTACCAATGCATCAAGGGTCTTTCATTAACCAGTCGCTGACCTATAGGGCTTACCTTAAATAGTCCCCAACCCTTGTATTGCATGTCCAAATGATTAATCATATATCAAATAAATAATTTTCCTTATCAAATATTCATACTGAATAAATAATATGGATTTATCAATAATACCTCACAATAGGATAAGTAACAATAAGGGTTTTTTACATTAAAACATTCTTGAGAAAAATGATATTTAAACATTCCAATGTGTCCCATATTACATTGAAACATTTAAACCATAATTACAAGTGAATTAAATGAAACTTATAATATCATTAGAACAAGTTAATTCATGATATAACATGTAAAATTTAATTATATACACAAAATAAAAGTGAATTTGTGCATAACAAAAATAAGCTTCAATGGAAAGTAAATTGATACGAAATACCCTACTTTAACATTCCTTTTGTTGTGTGATATTTATACTATTTTATAACAGTTTAAAATATGTTACTTAATTATAAAAGAAATATAATAGGGTTTATAATATCATATATTTATTACTTATAATATTTTATTACCCCTTTGTTAACACTCTTTCATTATTTTAACTATTTCGGGTGTTAATTGCCTAGTTTTCTGAAGTATGTTTTGACTTTTTCATTTGTTGTTACTATTAATTAGATCATGATTTAATAATATACCAAATTTAAAACATGAATTATTTATCATATATATTCATTTTATATTTATTTATAGTAGTCCATTATATTTGGATATTATAAATGATATGCACCATTCATGGAGACAGTAGGCCGTACATACGCATGAACACTACTTTCATTTATTTGTTTTATTTAGAGAATGAAAACTAAATGACACATATGTATATTATAATTATATTATAATTTATATGTTATATATGTTATATAGGTTTATTAAAACCATCCTATATACGTTCCATGTATGTTATGAATGAGTCATATCATTTTGAGGGGGTGTTAGTCCCCACTTCCTCAAACGAAATTATCATATTTACACAAGATAGAAAGAATAAATGTATGTTGTAAATAAAAATTATATAATAATAAATAAAATATAAATATAATATATACCATATATAAAGAAATTTTCCATCATAATGTCCACCATGATAGGTTGTAAAGGAAAAATTAACAATCATCATTTCATGAGGCAGTAGTTCACCGTAAACAGAAACTAAATGTTCGTTACCCATTAGATGGAGGTGTGTGTAAGTGTAGGTAAAAATATTAACCTAAAAACATCATAGTATATTTAGGATACTTTTTTTATATAATTATATAATAATAAGATTATAGGGAGTGAATAATGGAAATGAAACTAAAAATCTAGGGAGAGGATATTACCACTTAGTCGGGTAACTTCTTTTGGTTTATACCAAAAGGATTCATTGGAAGGATCTATGACCAAAGGGAGTATTAAATATCAATGGGAGGGATTTTTGGAATATATTTGGGTATATATTTTATGAACCTAATATTTTTTAGAGGTTTGAGTAATGAGGATAGGTGGTGACCTTTTATAAGGGAGGAAAAAGACTCACTTGGTATTTTTGAAAAGAAGTTAGGTGTACCAAATATTTTACCTAAAAAATGTTTTAAAAAACCAAGAAAAATAAATAATTAATGGTACATGAACTAATTATGTCCATACAGTGGGTTTTGGACAAGTGGTTAGGTCATTTGGGCCCTTAAGAATGAGGTTTAGTCCCTCATTAGGCTTAATTTTACCATAATAATTGAAATTAATTTTAATTACGTTTACTAATATTTTTGATCAAAAACTAAGTTTACATTATTAATAATTAAAAATTATGATTATTAATAATAGTAAGTCAATTTTTTTTGAATTAAAATTACATAATTGGCAGAAATTAACTTACATTTAGTCCCACATTCAGGAAGACAATGCGGGTTTTTAAGATAAAAACATCAAAAAGTTTTGTATGTTTTTATAGTCAATTTGAAAGTGAAATTGATTCCAATGACCTAAATTGGATTAATTTATAAAATTATGTTGTAATTAAAATTTAAAACTTATATAAAACATAATTTATCCTTCTAATTAAATTTTATGAAAAAACAGTTTTGAACTAAAATTCAATATTTTAACTATTTATTAAAAAATAAATCTTCACAGAAAAATAAAAATAATCGCCCAAAGATTTTTTTATTTTACTATTCCAAAAAATAAGTTTATTTTGACATATTAAATTTATAAAAGTTTCAAAAAGTTGGATTTAAAATTGGTTCTCTATTAAAGGTGGTAAAAAATTCCTTAATAAAAATGTAGTATTTTATACACAAAATTGGATTTGTTTTTATCTTAAGCCTATCAAACTTAATGGTTGAATATAAAAAATATTTGATTGAATATATAACATATATATTTCATTAAAATAATTAATTAATTTTAATTAATTTTTTATTAATATAAAACTACTTTGTAAGCATAAAATTAATAATATTTCTTTTCATATCCAATTGGTTCATAATTTCATTTATCATTAATTGGTAACCCATAAATTCATTTTAAATTTATATAACCCGCATATTTTTATAAGTTATTTAATAATATTCATAACCTCTAGTTTATATCATATCATATTAAATAATGATATTTTAATAACGTATTATTGTTTGGTAAAACTCGGTCTTACGTGTAATGAAAGCTATCAAATAAGGTCCTTCTTGAGTGTAACACACGCTAAGTTAGTGTTGAATTAATTAAAAAAATATAAAATATATAAAATCTAATAAAAATATTAAATATATTTTAAATTGTCATGGTTTTATATCTTCTTAGATGCTTGGTGACTTGTGTCATACACACTATCGAATATAAGGTTATTATTTTAGAATTTCATGGTGTTACATTCTCCCCAAATTAATTAAATCACATCCTCACAATTTAAACTCAACCTTAGTGATAGAGGGATTTAAAATAAAATAATTTTTAAAAATCCAAATCATAAATAGTTTTAATATCACATATTATGAATAAGAGATAAAGGAAAGCAAAACTCTCACATAACAAGGTTTCTTAGTAGGAGAACATAGGTGAGAAATGGAAACATGGATATGGAAGAAAAAGTTCAACAATAATGTTTTGATGGAGAGTGCTGGAAAACATTTTCATATTAAGTTAAATGAACACAAAACCAAAATCCATAGGTGTGAATAAAAATAATTGATATTATAAAAAATGATGATAATATGACAACATTTTTTTTCAAAAGAATTTTTTCTATAGTTAATGAATTATTTGGTTCTATAATCATTTAAGTAAATATACATTTCTATGAAAATAATATTTTAATTTTATAAATCTTTGAACAATTATACTTAATCTATTAGCACATGATGAATCATATGGCGAAGTAATACATTAACCTCTAAAATCTCATCTAATGATCATCTTAAACCATATTATAAATAGTTAACTTTTCCAATAGATGATGATCCACTCACTTATGAAGGTGAGTCACTGAATTTCAAAAATAAACTTATCATTGGATTTTAATCAACATGAAGTAACTCTAAATTTTTATATTCCAAACATGTAAATAACTTTTTCATGTATCCTCTTAAAATATGGTAATAACTCGAATCACCATAAAACCTCATTGGAAAAATTCATTCTTCCTTATTCCTTACGTAAGACATAGGTTATTGGATACATTCCTTTAATTTAGAATGGTTGTAAACCCCATAAATGATAGCATATACCACTTTTCAAAAAGTTGTTAATTAATTCCAAGGCAGTCAACACTTATACAAATCAATCATTTATTTATCATTATCTCCAGATTAAGAACATATTGTGGGTTGTATTTCCCTCAATCATGTGTTTTCCGAAAAGATTAATTTTATGTTAAATAAATTTTCTTGGTACCATTCAGAATATGATGTAAAATCCTTAATGAAAAAGTATTACAATACAATCCTTACATATTTCATAAATCATATGATGATAAAATCATGAAAAAAATACTTTAACAATATAGTTATTAGGTTAAAATACAGAAGTAAATTAATCATTACACTTTGGTTGTGTCAATAACATATGTTTTACCTTGATCCCTTATATTCTTTGAAGGTATATTCCCATTTATTCTTGGGACATTTGTTTTTATAGTTTCCCATCTATTTACAATTGTATCACTGGATAGAAGCATTTTACTTCTTACCTTTTCATTATTTTTCCTAATGACCCTTTTATTCTAACTTATAAAAAAATCCCAATGCTTTCTAGCATTTACCTCGGTGATTCTTTCTACTTTTATAACAATTTGGAAAATCTTTCTTTCCATTTACCTTATTTAACTCATTCCCTTTTTCATGGTGATCAAATGAACTTTTTTTATCTTGTGTTCCCTTGAATAAATAGGATCTTGAGAATTCCTTCTACATCTTGATGGAACATAGAAATATTTCTTTGTAAGATTTTTTTTTTGTGAAACTAGTGCCCTTCAGATATTTGGATTAATACCTTCAAATAAGTGGCCAATCTTTCACTCTTTGTTATATATATAATTCGTAGAATATATGGATAAACTTGTGAAGGTAGATTCATAATATGTAAAACTCTCTTATTCATTATACTTTAAGAAAAATAAATTTCTCTTTATATTAATTATTTGATCATGATGGAATTATTTATCAAAGAATCTATACTTAAATGTTCTTTATTCCATGAGTTCAATTTCTTCTTCCTCCCTTGTATTCTAGATCAGATTCCACCACTCACCAGCATCACCTTAGAGACAATAGTTTTATAGTGAAAAATTTTCTTTTTTACTACATTCCAAGGCCATAAATGTCATCTCCAAAGACTTAATAAATTATTTAGGTACAATTGGAATAGTAGTCCCACTAAATGATGGGGGTTTTTACTGAATAAAATAATCCATAATAGGAGATTATCTTCTTGGAATAGTTTTGTCTATTCGGTAAAGTTTACTTATTATAACCTAATTAATTTTCCCTAATATTTTTCTGACTTTATCTGTTCCAATATCAGATGTATTGGTTTCCTCAACTGGGAAATCTCTACATTTTCCATGAGTATTGACACTATTCTCCCTTCCATGTGTCATTTCTAAATAATGGAATATTCTAGATTAGCTCCTAAAGTTATGAAATTTGTATAAATATAAATATGGTATAACACATAACATAAATATATAAATTTTGAATCCTAGAATTATAAAATTTTGAAAATTTGGAAAAAATCTACTTTCAAATCCATCATAATGGTAGGTAAAGAAAATTTAAACTATCTTAAGTGTATCCCCGAAGAGTGTCAAACCAGATGTGTAGTAAGGCTCATTTTCGTGTAACAGGTCAGCCCAAGTCAAGACTGGAACACCTTGTCAGAGTTATTACTCCTAAGTACATCTATTCTAGAACCATTTCCACTTGTAGTGTGTACACATGGATGTATTTCTAGGAATAACCACATAATCACTACCTTTACAAAATTCTAGGATGTTCATTTATAATTATCCTCAATGTCTATCTTAGGGTTGTGCTCTATAATCTATTTTTTCTAAATCTAGTTTCTAAAGTTTATACTAAACTTAATTTGATACCAACTATAATGCTTTGACCCCAAAATCCCAAAGTTAATGCATTATTTTATTACATTTTCATGATTACAAGGAATCAAATCCTGAAGGACCGATCAATTTAACAATCTTTGAAATCAATATTACATACATGATATCCATAATACATTGGGAAATATAAAATAAAAACATGATACATAATAAAATGAAATAAAATGTATCCTTGAACACTTATTCAATGGTTTCTTCTTTATAACATATGGAAAGGGAACTTAATAAGGGTGAGATCAAATTACCATTAAAGGTAAATAAAGTGGAATCAATAATGAATCAATGAGAATAAATTAATATATAAATTTAGATAAATGATAAAAACGTCCATTCAAATAACTAGATAAAGAAAATTCAATATGGCAAGGTAAGAAACTAAAAAAAATTCCATTTAATCAATGAACTGATAATTATATATATATATATAGATATGTTCATAAAAAATTTCATGGATGAATAATAATTGAAATTAATGAGGGAAATGATTAGTTATTGGATTCCATGTTTCCAAGGTAAATATAATGAGTATTTTCAAGACCTTTCACAAAACGGTTTATCTATTGGGTAAAAATATATATTTTGTCCAACTATTTTGTCTCATGAGACAACCGATGCATTAAGGGGATTTCACTAACTGGTCCCCAACCTGTTTATTGCATGTCCAAAGTATTACTCATATATTAAATAAATAATTAACCTTATCAAATATCCATATTGAATAAGAAATACGGATTTATAAATATTACCTCAGAGAAGGATAAGTAACAATAAGGGTTGTTGACATTAAAACATTCTTGAGGAAAAATGATACTTAAACATTCCAATGTGTCCCATACCACATTGAAACATTTTCATAATAGTTCCCCATGAATTAGATGAAACTTTTAATATCATTAGAATAAGTATATTCATGATATAACATTTCAAATGGAAGTATATAAACTAAATAAAAGTGAATTGGTGCAAAACAAAAATAAGTCTCATTGGAAAGTAAATTGAGATGAAATCCCTTACTTTAACTTTACTTTTGTTGTGTGATATTTATCTTCATGTATAGTGGTTTAAAATATGTTACCAATTTATAATAAAACCAAACACATTTATATAATATCATATATTAATTCCTTATAATATTTCATTACAACACTGATAACAATATTTCATTATTTTAACTATTTTTTGTGTTAATTGCCTAGTTTTCTCAAGTATGTTTTGAATTTTCATTTGTTGTTATTATTAGTTAGATCATGATTTTATCATCTATAGAATGTAAAACATGAATTAATTATCATATATATTTTGTATATATGTATTTATAGTAGTCCATTATATTTGGATTTTATAAATTTAGTGCGTCGTTCAGGGATATGGTAGGTTATACGCACGCATTAACATTACTTTTATTTCATTATTGTATTTAAAGAATGAGAAATAAATGATAAATGTGTATATTATAATTAAAGTATAATTTTTATTTATATATTTTTCATAGGTTTTTTAAAACCATAATTTATACGTTCTATTTATGTAATTAAGTAGTCATATCGCTTTGAGGGGGCGATAGTCCACTTCCTCAAGCAAAATTATCGTATTTACACAAGATAGAAAGCATAAAGGTATATTCTAAAGAAAAATTACAGAAGAATAAAGAAATTATAAATTTCATATATAACATATATAAATAGATTTTCTATCATAATTTCTACCATTATAGGTGGTAAAGTAGAAATGAACAATCATCATTTTGTGAGGTTGTAGTTCGTCGTACACATAAACAATATGTTTTTTATGGATTAGATGAATTTGTGTGTAAGTATTGATAAAAATATTAACATCAAAAAATAATAGTATATTTAGGATACTTATTTTTTTTATTTAAGAATATAATAAGACTATTATAGGGAGTGAATAATGGAAATTTACCAAAAAAGTTTGAGGGAAGACGTTACCTCTTAGTCGGGTAACTTCTTTTGGTTTATACCTAAAGGATTATTTGAAATGATTTCTACACAAAAAGAGGATTAAAAGTCAAGGGAAAGGATTTTGAAAATATATTTGGTCATATATTGGAAAAATCTAAGTGTTTTGATAGGTTTATGAAATGGGCAGAGGTTGCGGCCTATTATAAGGGAGGAAAGAGACTCACTTGGTGTTTTTGAAAAGAAGTTGGGTGTAACCAAGTTTTTACCTAAAAATAGTATTAAAAAACCAACCAATATAAATAATGGATGGTTAAAGGCCGAATTAAGGATAGTGAATTGGCTTTGTACATGTTTCTAGGTCATTTGGGCCCTTAAGAATGAGTTTTATCCCCTTATTAGGCTTAATTTTACCTTAATAATTGTAATTAATTTTAATTACTTTCACTGATATTTTTGGCCAAAAAATAAGTTGAAATTATTAGTCATTATAAATTATTCTGATTAAAAATATGGAATACATTTTTCTAAATTTCAATCACATAAGTGGAAGAAATTAATTTAAATTGAATCCCGTAATCGGGATGACAATACAAATTTTTAAGGTAAAAATGTTGAAAAGTTTGCTATGTTTTTATTGTCAATTTCAACATGAAATTGATACCAATGACCTAAATTGGATTAATTGATAAAAATATGTTGTATTTAAACTTTTTAACCAATATTAAACATAATTTATTCTTAAAATTAAATTATATGAAAAACTAATCTTGAACAAAAACTCATTATTTTTCACTATTCATTAAAAGATGAATCTTAACGAAAAAATACCAAAAAATATCCCTAAGATAATTTATTTTTTTTATTCCAAAAAATAAGTTTATTTTGACATATTAAATTTATAAAATTGTCAAAAATTGTATTTAAAATGAGTTCTCCATTAAAGGTGGTAAAAATACCTTAATAAAAATATAGTATTTTATGCATAAAAATGGGTTTGTTTTTATATTAAGCCTATAAAACCTAATGGATGAATATAAAAAATATTTTATTTAATATATGACATATATATTTCCTTAAAATCATTCATTAATTATAATTAATTATTTTTATTAAGATAAACATCCTTTCGAAGAATAAAAATAAAATAACTCTTTTTATATCCAATTGGTTCTTATTTTCGTTTCTCATTAATTGGTAACCAATGAATTAATTTTACATTTATATAAACCATATATTTTTCTATGTTAGTTAATAATATTTATAATGGCTAGTTTATATCTCATTATATTAAATAATAATATTATAATAATATATTATTTTTCAGTAAAACTCGGTCTTTCGTGTAACGCAAGCCATCGAAGAAGGTTACTTTTGAGTGTAACGCACGCTAACTCATTTTTGAGTTAATTGAAAAATATAAAATATATAAAGTATACTGAAAATAGTAAATATATTTTAAATTATCTCAATATTATATCCCTTTATGCGCTTGGTGTCGCATTTCATGCATGCTATCAAATATAAGGTTCCTATTTTTGAATTTTAGGGTGTTATATTTTAGCTTTCTAATTAATGTTTATAATATATGATATATTCTTACACTACCAAAAAATGAGGTAAGGAAAACGCCTCGATTTATGAATGCTAAACAGAAAGCACTAATAAAAAACCCATAAATATTAGGGTGTGAGTATGAATAATACAAAAACTGAATGACATGGGATGAGAAAACCGTCTCAACCATCCTCCTCAATATAAGGAGATTTTGAAAAATCCACCTTATTCCTGAATCAATCAGAGATTACATGAATTCTTGGAAATTAAAGGTGAAGATATATGGGAAGCATGCATTTTAAGTAATCTTGGGAAATAATTCATGTGTTTTTAATAAATCTTGAATTCTAGAAAAAATTGAAGAAAATTGATGTTTAAGATATGATATTCACTTTATTAACATTATTTTTCATTTATATTTAGTGTACAATAAAGGGAGATTGATTTTATAACCAAATAGGGGAAGACTGGGTACTTGAAGTTGTTTTATTTAATTTTAAATGTGAATGAAAGTTCCTGAATTTTCTTAAAAATTTGTATGTGCTTCCCTTAAAAAGTGAAATTGACAAAGTTGGTATCACATTTGAAGACGTGAACATATTTTTTGTTTAAGATTTTCAATTCTATTTTCTACAAAGTTTTAGAACATCTAGTCCTATATTTAATTATTTAATGGCATATTTCTATGATAAATGTGATTCCTTGTTCAATTTACATGACGTTAAGATGATATTCATTTCAAATTTTCACTTACAGTTTATGAGTTGTGACATAATATAAATTTCTTCCCTCTTGGAATTATAGAGAAGTTGCGTGCTGAGAATGGGGATACCATGTTGTGCTTCTCAAAAATGGTATCAAGATTTATAATCCTTGATTAGTATTAGGATTTATAAATTTTAACTGATATCTACAAATACTACCATTTTCTCAAGAAGAACATGCTAGGAGCCATAAAGATAGAATAATTATTTAAATCCTCCCCATGGTAATAATCAATTTAGAATAAATTGAATAAGAAACTAACCATGTATTTCAATTGTTATTATTCTATACCTCAAATGGTATCATCTTTCAATTGGTATCATATCTCAATTGATATCAAACATGGTCAGAGAGAATAGTTAAATATATTAAGGAAGACCTCCTAGATACCCATGTTTCCAATTAATGGTAGAAGAAAGGGACCCTTACATTTTGGTAGAAAATAATTTCCACCCCCGATACTACAAAACAATAATTTAACAGCATTGGTGTTTATCCTCACTATAAAAAGCTATAATAAATGGAATCTTTATCAGAGATAAAGAAATCACTGACAAATTTAACCCTTTATGAGTGTTTTATTTTTAGTCGTGATATATGGTACCTTTTATTAGTGCTAAAAATAAATCACTCATAAAGGAGTCCTCTATAATCACTTTTTTAGCACTAATAATGGCCCGAATAAATAAATTGAAAAAATAAAATAAATAAAAAATGATTTTATTAAAAAAATATTACAAATTTTATTAATTAAATAATTATTGATAAAAATGAATAAATTGACTATACTATATATAAATTATAAATATTAATTAATAGTATGTATTAAATATATACATATATGAAAAATAAAAATTAAACAAATAAAAATTAAAAATAAGTAAATTGAGAAAAATATTAAACCTTTTATTAGTTATATGATTATTAATAATGTTAATAAATAGTATATATGAAACATATAGATATATATTAATGTATATAAATATGATTTATATATTACAAAATATTTATGCTCTTTACATTAAATAGTCATATATTTAGTGAATAATGGTTTGTAAATAAAAATTAATATGAATTAAAAATACTGACTAATTTCATAGAGTAATGAAAATATAATTGAATGTTGTTTGATTTTTCAATTTATCACAGATCAAACGTGTATTATATTGATTTCACATATACATAATTAATTCATTTTTATATACAATGCACATAGAGAATACTTATCCATTTTTTAATATTGTCAAAGTATACTTATTTTTAATTTATCCAATTTCACTCATTTTTAACATGCATGCACTTAAAATTAGATATTCATTAATAATGCTAAAAAAATAATTGTAAAAATTATCTGTAAAATAATATTTATAAATAAATATATTTATAAATGTATATACTATATTTATAAATGTACATACTATATTTATAAATGAGAATTCTATATTTATAAAATTATATAGTTATAATTAGAAATAAATCATTATAAATATTTAAATAATTATTAAATTTACTTAAATAATGAATATAAATACTATATTTATATTTATATATTTATTATATATATATATATAATTATATAAATAAATATAATGATATAAATATTATTTTTTAAAAATAATTATATAATTATAAGTAAATAATTATATATTTAAATAATTTTAAAATTATAATAAATATATTTAAATGAGGAATATATTTAATATATTTATATTTATATATATTTATTAATTATATATATATTTACAATTTTTTATTTATAATTATATTGATAAATCCTTTATCTGCACTTTTTTAGCACTGATAAATATGCCTCTTATCAGGGCTTATTACTTAAGTGCTGATAAACTGACTCTTTATCGGTATTTTTTTATGCGTTGATAAAAATGTCCTGATATATTTTAAAAAACCTAACTAGTTTCGAACCCATCATGATATCATAATATTTTCTTCAAATCCACCCACTGTTGGCTCTCCTCCTAGGTGAATAGAAGCTCGAATCACACAAACCCACTCGAATAACACAAACCCACTACATCCAGTTGCTTGAACATCATCTAAAATCTGGTGTTCACTTGTAGTTAGGGTTTTTGAAGAAAACATAGAGATTTGGATATGTGGGTCTCAAATTTTGTCAACCTAGGGAGGTAGGCTTGTGTTTTCCTTTATAGGTTCTGATTTTCTTTCAGTATTTCTCATTTTGTTTTTTGAGTTCTTCTTCGATGGTGTTATCAGTTATTTTTGCTCCGATCATTGTGTACTATTTTTCTTTTGTTTATGATTCGTTGTTTACTTGAATACTGATTTAGATATCCTATTTTGGTCTTTTGAAATTTTGTTTTGAAAAATTTCGATTCATTGTCTACATCTATACCTCAGCTTTCTCCACAAGCTTAATTTTATCACTATTTTGAAATCTTAGAGAATCACCCTTGGTAAAAAGATAAACCAACTAAATAAATATTTATGCCACTTTATAAACATTGAAGGTTTTGGATATAAAAACCATAGAGGAGTGATAAAATTGATTTATCAATCTAGTTCTCAGTATGGTGATGGTGCAAAGCAGCAACATAAGTTGATTTTATATAATTCATGTAAGGGATTTTATTTATTTAAATTCTATTTTAATATTTTTGTATAAGGGTTTTTCGTTAAAAATTTATTTTCTCATAATTGTGTTACTTTATTTTAAGATAAATCTTAGTAAGGGTGATATCATTTTTATTTATTTTCAATGGCTCTCTATTTTCAAAATTAGTATGGGGTTGTATTTATTTTACTATGTTGTGATATTCTACTATAAGGGTTACATATATTTTTATCAATCTACATTTATTTTAAATATATATATATATAAATATAGATATATATAGACATATATATATATATATATATATTTATGTGATTATTCAGAATTTATATTGTAATTCGGATTTTATAATTATTTATTCACAAATTATGGTTATGGATTTTTAAATTATAAAGGGATTATATTTATTTTCATTAAAAATTAAGTTTAAATTCACATTTGTTTTTTAATTATGTATATTATAAATTCCATGTTATATATATATATATATATTTGTGTGTGTGTGTGTGTTTAAATGTGTATGGGATAGACATTGTAAGGGTTGCTGTATTTTTATCCCTCGTTTGTGAAATATCTTATTGATGTGTATTGTTTTTTATGATAACTTCTTTATAGACCTCACTAGAATCTTAATTATTGGTCAATGTGTATTAGATGGCCTTCTTAGAATCCATGAGATGGGTGGATATGATATGAAAGCTCCCAAGAATCCTTGGGATGGGTCGGTGTGGTGATATGACATCCCAAGAGTCTTGATATGTTTTCAAATATTTGATATACCATTAATTTTAAACGTAATAATTCCTTAGGTTTCTATATCACTTGTTCCAAAAAAAATATAATGAAAGTTATAAAATTCTATATATTAGAAATGATTTTTAGGTATTCATCATTTTAGGTCTATATGTATTGGTTCCACCCCTTTGAATCTTTGATTACTATCCATGTATATGAAATAGATCTTTATTAATTAAAATGTTTCATCAATACATTTTTATATCTTATAGTGGATTTAATGAGAGTTTATTATTCTTGTTTATCATATTTTGGTTTCTTATCACTCCTTAATTTCCTATATTATATTTTCATTTATTTATGGTATTTAGGAAAGTCTTAATGTGTGTCAAACAAAAATTATTATTGTAATTTGTTTCTTGAGACTCATCACCCATCTTCTTTATATAAACATTTCATTCTCATCGACTTCATATCCCGATCAACCATTATTGAAATTTGTTGCTTGAAACTCATTCCCTATCTCTTTTATGTTTCTTATACTAATTTGAGCATTATTCATCCCATGGATGACCACTTCTTAGAGTATTTTAAGCAGTATAGGTTCATGTTCACAAGAGATAAAGGATGCTTCAAACAACAAAATTTAATGATAAATGTACAGGAGATGATTTGATGATGATGAGTTGTTTATAACTTTCACCTTTGAATGAATTCATGGGATAACACCTACCATAGTGGAGAAATTATTTTCTTAAATTTTATTACCCATTTTCTTCAACATACTTAAATTATTTGAAATAATTAAATGTTGAGTTTCCCTTATTATAATTGGTTATGACATTCAACTTTGATAATGAATATTTTATATGTATTTATTTATTTATTGTAAAAAATTAAACTTCTAAAAATCCAATAGGATGGATATGAATAAAAAATGGATGCACGCAAATTTCTTGGTAGATGTTTATAAAAATATAGTTAAAGAGTTCATCAAGTTTTCAAGAGAGCATGCATATGACCCTTCTTTAATCCTCTATCCATGTTTAAGTTGTTGTTATTCAATAAAAATTAGTCCAAAAGAGTTGTAAGAACATTTTATTTTTCACAAGATAGATCATAGCTATAAATGTTGGATTAAATATTGGAAAACTAAAAGTGGACACCGATTGGGATAATATTGTAGTTTATGGATCATTTTATATGAATACCAGTGTAAAGGATGATGAAGATCACATAGAATAAATGAAAATTCCAATTGAAGATGACCTTCATGATTTTTCAATGTTGTTTGAGGAGTTAAAAAGTTGTGCGAAGAAACCATTGTATACTGGTTGTAGTAAATACAAAACATTGTCACCTATATTAAAGTTATATAATTTGAAATATGGCAATAGATGGAGTGACACCATCTTTATTGAGCTACTTGATCTCCTAAATGATATGATACCGAAAAAATGAACTTCCTTGCTAAACATACGATGCTAAACAAATGTTATGTTAATTGGGCATGATCTCTAAAAAAATCACGCTTTTCCAGATGATTACATATTGTTTCACAAGGTCAATTAATAACTCATAAAATTCCCTAAGTGTGGAACAAATTGATATAAGAAAAATGAATCAATTACTTCAAAATATGTATGGTAATTTTCTATCATTCCATAGTGTAGAAGTCTATTTGGATGTTAGGAAACTATGAGAAAATTGACATGGCATGTAGATTCAATATTTAAATATGGGAACCTACATCATCCAACAGATTCTACTATGTGTAAGAAAATTGATTGAAAGTATCAAAAATTTGGAAATGAGCTGAGAAACTTTCATCTTTCATTATCTACAGATGGAATAAATCCATTTGGTGCATAGAGTAGTACTCAAAATACATGGATCGTCATGTTAGGAAATTATAACTTGCCCCCATGGTTATACATGAAGCAAAAATATATCATGTTGTCTCTTCTTATATCTAGACCAAAGCAACATGGTAATGATATTGATGTCTCTTTGGATCCATTGATATAAGATCTGAAATTGACATGGGATGTGGGTGTTACAATGTATGATGCTCATATAAGTGAAGAGTTCACATTGAGGGACATGTTGTATATAACAATAAATTAATTTCCTTCTTATTGAAATTTATCAGTCTATAGAATTAGACGAATATTAGGGTGTCCTATTTTTGAAAAACAAACACACTCAGTTCGGTTGAAACATTACTCAAAGACTGTGATTTTAGGATATTAGAATTTTTTTACCTCGACAACATAAATACTAATCCTTGACGATAACATTCAATAGGAATATCTAAAAAGGTACAACACTGTCTCTAGTAATTGGAGATTAACTATACAATAAATTAAAATATATTGACACTATTTTCGGTAAACCATTTTCAATAAACCTTACAAAATCAGGTTGTAAGAATAGATCAATTTTCTTTGAATTACCATATTGGAATTGTTTGTATGTCAGACATTTTTTGATGTCATGTATATAGAAAAAATGTATTTGATAGTGTTATTGACACGTTACTAAATGTTCCTGAAAAAAAATTATGGAATCAAGGATAGGTTAGAATTTATTGAAATGGGGATTGGGGAAGATTTGGCACTAGTGAAGGGTAAAAGGTTGAAGTTTCTTACTCCAGTATCTTACACTCTATCTAGATTGAAAAATTGAATTTTTTTCTTTTCCTTAATAGTATAAAAGTTTCAAATGGGTATTTATAAAATATAAATAATTTCATTTCAATGAATAATTTGAATTTAAAATGACCAAAATCACACAACTATCATGTTTTGATGTAAGATTTAAGGATTGTTTTTTTCCATTGCATACTGCCTAAAAATTCAAGGCATATGTTAACCAGACTTTACTTATTTTTCCAATCCATATATAGTAAAGTTATAGAACTGAAAAAGTTTCCCATCATGAATAAGGAGGTTTAATTCATATTATATGAATTATAGATGTTCTTCCCACCATAATTCATTAATATAATGGCCCACATAATGGTTCACTTGGTTAAAGAGGTTCAACTATGTGGTCATGTCCATTACATATGGATGTACCCCATTAAATGATATATGAAACTTTTTAAAGGGTATGTTAGGAATCAAAGTCATCCATAAGGTTGTATTGAAGAATGATATATTGTTGAAGAAGATATTTAATTATGTACCAATTAAATATCATATGTTGATAGCATCGATCTCCCAAAGTCATGTCATAGCGAACACCTTATGGGAATTTATTTCCAGAAGTGATGTTGTTACAATTACCATGATTGAGAGAAAGCAAGGACACCTTTAAATTTTACATAATAGTCAAGATGTTGATCTATAAATTGAATCCCACAAAGAAATTATTAGATATTTGAATCCATAAATGGATGAAGAATGGATATCAAATACACATATTCAATAGTTTATAGGATGGTTCTAAGATCAAATTTTTAAGGATTTATCTAAAAATCAAAATTCAATTATCGAATGACTTTAATGGATAGCCAGAGGAATGAATAAATATGTTATATCTTACACTATTATTGTAATCAATGGTTATAAATTCTATACAAAAGAACATGATGATTGAAATACTATGAAAAATAGTGGAGTTACGCTTGTGGCTGAAGCAATGTACATATCTGGTTCCAAGGAGAGAAATCTAATTTATGAAAGTATGTAATATTTTTGAATCATGAAACATATCTATCTTTTGGATTATACAACATTTCAAGTGATTATTTTCTATTATAAATGGGTTGACAACATATTTACAGTGAAAATTGATGAAATGGGATTCATGAAGGTGAATTTCAACTTGGAAGGGAAAAATACAAGCCATTAATAATGTCATCACAAACAGTACAAGTATTTTATGTCTATGATCCAGCAAACAAGAATTGTTCGATTGAACTGTTGGAGACTAAAACAAATGTTGGGTCAAATGAAAATTCAATCAAGAAAAATCATTTTATTGAGAGATCATAATAAATTCATGTCAATCCCAATGTAGATAATGTATTGTAAATTATATAGGAGAACAAAGAGAGGATTTTGATTCTTGATAGAGGAACTGAATCCCTGAAACCCTTAAAAAATAGAGTTTATTGAGAAAGTAAAAGTATTTTTTAATATATTATGTTTTCCTCATAATATTATATATTCTTTACTACACTAGTATAATCTAAATTAAATGTTTTATTTATCATGAAGACAATGTATTCCACACATTATAATGTTTCAAATCCCCCACAAGAATGCACTATAATGAAGGTAACCCTTTTCAAAAATGTAAAGGAAATGTTATGATATACTTTCTCTATTTTACAGAAAATATATACAATAGAATATTTGTCACGAACCGGATCTGGTAACCACTATTACTGGAACCAAATCCCACCCATGACAATACCCAAAGGGTGTTCCCTATCCCCACGGGCTATCACAAGTTCCTGGGTATCAGTAAATCTGGTTTGGGAATGATTTACCTAAGTATGAAATCATAAAACATTAAAAACCATCAAAAATAAGAATCTAAAATTTCCATTCCAAACAAGACTTAATAAAAAACCATAACTGAATACATAGTTTTAAAAAAAGTAAAAGAGTTCCAAATAATAATATAAACAGAATAGAAACATCCACTAATACTCCACATGACAAGGGGTCATCACCCCTGATATGCCACCACGACACCACACCAAGCGAGGACTAACAACCCGAACCGCCTTCACCCAAAGTTTTTCCATTACCTAAGTCAAACATAAGGAAGTATACTTACACCCAAGGGCTTTAAATAGTGTGTGAAAATAATCCCAGTAGTATACCACCCAAATATTCCAAAGGGTATGAAATACAAATTGAAAATCATGCAGTTTTACTATGGAAAGAAATTAACAATAAATTCCAAGTAGTGAAACTTTCAATTAAAAAAACTTTTAAACTAAAAATTTCAGAAAGTTAACACAATTAAATAAGACATGTTAGCTACTATAAAGTGCAAACAAACAAAACCTAATACAAGGGTAAATTCCCCAAATCCAATGAGCACTAAAACCATGAACACCCCTAGGTAACTAGATTGTCTCGGAACCTTTGTACCTCATACCTCGGTGAATAGAAACCATAGAAAAATATTTTCTCATGCATGAGACACTAGCAGGGAACATAAACATAACCTATTGGCATCCCATAATAATTCATATAGTTTAGTTAGAGTTTTATTTATCCATTTTCTTAGTGAAACAGAGACAACACCCATCTGGTTCACTAGATGTAGTAGTACATATCTGCCCACCTTGGTACCCGAGCTTCCCCTTTTGTGATGAAACAATATCAGCAAGAAAAACACATCCATTTTCATGTAAAAACAGCACTACTAGTCACTTAAAAATATTACAATATCTACATACACTTTATAGCACTTAAAACACACAACAAATCATTTTGATTTTTAATAAACAACTTCTCAAAATCTTGTCTTGTTTTGTGCCCAAAAATCCTTGAAAGCCCCACTTTTCACACCATGTGCACACTTTAAGTTAATAAAACAAAAAATGGAAGTCCAAAACCTTCCAATAAAACAAAAAATTAATATTAGGGAAGCCTCATATAATTTAAGAAGTGATAACATTGTAAAACCTCCATTTTTCACAAACATGGCACTTAAAAATTTATGTATCTCACAAACACCATTAAAATAGATTTTTGAAACAGCCAAAAAAGGAGATAGAAATTAAAAGTAGTATTTTAAGCCCTAATAAATTTCAATAAAACCAACTATGAAATTATAGGTTATCCCCAAGTGAAGCAATGAAATACTTCTTTGTAAAACCCCCAATTTCACATTAAAGTAACACCAAAAATTCATTTGCATTATAAATACCACTGAAAACAATTTTTGTTAAAAAATTAAAATAAAATAAACATTAAAATAACATAAACATAGAAAGTTAAGTCACAAAATTGAATACAGAATGGAATCACCTACCAAATTAATGAAAACCTTGAATCCTTTGTGCGAAAACTCAAACCCACCACCGTCGCACATCAAGGAGGGTAGATCAAGCCTAAAAATAGAATATTGGACCAAGAAAACTCAAGGTTAAACCCTAGGTTATAAACCATCCCATATGGTCATTTGGGACTTCAAGGATAAGGGAAGAAACCCTAATCACATTAAATGAAACCCTAAGAAAAATGAAAGAAGAATGAATGAGACCCACTTACTTGAGGGATCTTAAAAAATTCACCTCAAATACACTAGTTGATGAATTTTAAAACAACCAAAACTGAAATTGACGATGTAATAAAGAAGAGAAGGTTAATTGAGAACTGAAATTGGGGGAAATAGTGAAAAATGAAGGAGTTATGAAGGAATAAAATTACCTTTTCAAATCTGGACTAATTGTGAAAGGTGCATATATTTTTACCTAAACCGCGAGGTAAAGAAGATCAAAAGAGGTATATAAGTGAATGGGGGCGTGATTATGTTTAGTGGGCTCGGTTGAGAGGATGAATCACCAAAAAAATCACTAATATTGAATAATATATTAAATAAAAAAAATTATTTTTAAAACTAGAAATGAGATTCCAGGCTAACCCAACTCCTTAAATAAAAACACAAATATATTATTATTATGGATTGATAAAGGATAAAAATTGACATAGTGGTGTTAATAGTTATAGGGAGGCCATGTGGGAATTGTAATGGATAAAAAAATTTGAAAAATAAAGGAGTTATAAAAGAAAAAAAAATATTTTTAAATCTGGAATTGGGCTCATGGTTTGACCCAAAATTTAAAAACCCACCATTTACACCAAAATGCATGAGAAACTGCCAAAAAAAAATAATGAAAATTAAATGAAAAATACCTTTAAAATAAGTCATGTATGTAAAAATTCTTCCCACCATGAAAACTTTCCACCTTGGAAATTCAACCTGATGTTTGATCAGAAAACAGGAACAAATACTCTTCCTCAACCCATGACTTCCGCTCCCATGTCTCATGTCTATAATTTCCATGCTTCAAGAATCCAGAACAATGGAATAGACCTTCCCCAAAGAACCTTCTCTTGGGAGTCTACTATTTTCATTAGCCACTCAAAAACTGACAAGTTATGCTAAATCTCTAGTTCCTTCCAACTCAGCACTTGGGACAAATCTGGGATGTATTTCTTCAACTAGGAGACATAGAAGATGTCATGTATGGATTCCAACTAGGAAAGTAAAGCCAACCTAGATGCCACCTTGAAAATATTCCCGGTGATCTTAAAAAGTCATAAATTCTCCAACATCAGCTTTCCTTGCTTTTCCAATCAACAATGGCCCAAACAAGGGGCCACTTTCAGGAATACCATGTCACCCATAGAAAACTACAAGTCTCGATGCCTCCGTTAAGTATAGAATTTATGGTGATTCTGAGCTATAAATAAACGATGCCTAATCAATTTGACCTTCTCAGAAGTCTCCTGCACCAGACTCGGCCCCAGTAGTGAGGTACCACCTACCTCATCCCAACACAGGGGGACCGACAAGGCCGACCATAGAGCGCCTCAAATGGAGCCATTCAAATAAAGTATTCATAACTATTATTATCAAAAAACTCAACCAATCCCAAATTGATATCCTAGGAACTTCCAAAGTCTAAGACACATGCATAGATCTTGTCCTCCAAAATATGATTTTCCCGCTCTGTCTGACCATCTGTCTCAGGGTGGTATGTTGTGCTCATCTTAATATGAGTCCCTAAGGCCTTCTAAAGGCCTTCTTAGAACCAATAAGTGAAATGAGGGTCTCCATCGGAGACAATTTCTGATGAAATGTCATGGAGTCTCACCACCTGTTAAAGATACAAATGGACCAACTCATCCACTTTAGCTATATCTCTGATCGGAATAAAGAGGGCTGATTTGGTCAGACGATCAATCACCACTCAAATGGAATTCTTACCCCAAGGTGTACAAGGCAAGACAAAAATTAAGTCCATGAAAACATCATCCCACTTTAAGGTAGAAATGGGTAATGGATGGAGAAAACCAAAGGGCCTTTGATTCTCTTCTTTCACCTGCTGGCATGTGTAGCATCTCGACACAATGTCTGCTATGTCTCGACTCATACCAGGACACCAGAAATGCCGACAGACATAATAATACATCTTGGTGGCACCTGTATGGTAGACCACTGAGACTGGTGGCTATCCTGCATCACCACCTTCCACAGAGATAATGACACTACTGAACGGTCTTTGAAGCACAAGATTTCCTCTAGAGATGACGACCAATTAGAGGACATATCACCACCATGATGAAAATACCTTGACCATTGAAAAATCTCATCACTAGACTGTTCTCACTGAATCAACTCCAAGAGAGAATGATTCAACTAAACACTTTCCAAGAAAGCACCCCCACTTTGCTCTCTATCACCACATGCATCTGAGAAAAGAGTCACATCAAAGTCCACTCATCACTAGACTTTCTCAAAGCCTACACGGGAACCCTTCTGCTCAATTCATCAGCCACCACATTACCCTTTCCTGGGGTATAGACAATGTCAAAGTCAAACCCCTATAAATACTCAATCCAGTGATGCTGCCTCAAGTTGATGTCCTTCTGCGAGAAGATATAAGCCAAGATTTTGTGATCAGAGTAGACCACAAACTTCTCCCCAAAGAGAAAGTGAAACCAAGTCTTCAAAGCATGAATCAATGCTGCTAACTACAAGTCTTGGGTCAGGTAATTCTTTCTATGTGGTCGGAGTTGTAGAGATCCATAGGCCACCACGTGATCATCCTGCATAAGCATGCACCCACAACCAATACCTGAAGAATCACAATACACCACATACCCCTTTCCAGCCTCTAAAAAAATTTGCATGGGGGTGGTAGTCAACTACCTCTTCAGATCCTTGAATGATGCCTAACATTCTGGGCCCCATACAAACTTGACCCCATTCTTGGTGATCACGGTCATTGGTGAAGAAATCTTAGAGAAATCCTGAACAAACCGCCTATAATAACCAGCCAAGCCAAGGAAACTCCTGATCTCAAACATATTCTTTGGCTTCTCAAATGACATAATTGCACTAATCTTCTCGGGGTCCACTAAAACCCCCTACTCTGAGATCACATTCCCCAAAAATTTTACCCCCCTGATCCAGAAAGTGAACTTTGATATCTTTGCATAGAGGTGATGATCTCACAAAGTGCCAAAAACAATCCTCAAGTGATGTCCTTGTTCCTCCTTAGAGCCAGAGTATATAAGAATATCATCTACAAACACCATAACGATGGAATCAATATACTGATGGAACACACTGTTCATGAGTTTTATAATGATTGTTGGAGGATCGATTAATCCGAAGGGCATGACCAAATACTCAAAGGGTTTGCACCTGCTTCGGAAGGCTGTCTTTAGGATATCTGACTCTCTCACCCTGAGTTGATGGTATCCCAAATGCAAGTCTATTTTTGAAAACCACTTTACACCCTTCTGCTGATCGAACAAACCATCTATTCTAGAAAAAGGGTATTTGTTCTTAATTGTTACCTTATTCAGCTTCTGGTAGTCAATGTACAATCAGAGGGACCTGTCAACCTTTTTCACAAATGACACAGGAGCGGCCCAAGGAGTGACGCTCAGGAAAATGAACCCTTTGGATTCCATTTTATATAGTTTTATATTTAATTTCCTTAGCTCATTAGGGGGAATACGGTATGAGTTAATAGATATCGACTATGTTTATGGCACCAGATCAATCGAGAACTCCACATCCCGCTCCAGGGGAAAACCTGAAAAATCACCCAAGAATACCTTTGGAAACTCATTCACCACATGAGGTAGTGTAACTTGAAAGGAAATATCATCATCCTCTATCACTGGGGATGATAAATGGAAGATAATACTTCCCAACTCTAGGAGTGGAGGTCCTGTGTGACCGAACTGAGGATCCCATTCTCCACGAAAAACCTAACAACTCCCATGAGGTACCGTGAAACTCACTCACCGCCTGTAGAAATATATGTGTTCCTGGAAGTGTACTATACAATACATAAAGAGTATTATGTCAAAAATTTCCATATCTATGACCAATATGTCCCACTCCATCTCAATACCTGACACGAAGAGCGCACACAATGGGCACCTGAGACCCTATTCTATCTTCTTTCCTAGCGGCATCACCAACCCCTTCACAAAAGACAACAAATACGTTGGTAAATTAAGCATGTCCACAAAATGGGAAGAAATTAATTAAATAGAGGCAATAATATCAAAAAGATTAGCAGATATAGAAGATGCAGTCAAAATGGTTCCTTGAACTGTCAATGGTCTCGCCTATGATTCTACTAGTGCCTGATCTACCCCATGGAGATGTCTATTATTTGCCTGAGGAAGACTGCAAGTCTATGGCTATGTCCTAAACTGGATCTGTCTAGAAGATGACCCATCCCCACCACCACAACAACCAAATCAAGATCCCCTAGTCCTCAATGGTTGGGACTGTCCTGGCACTTCACTTTAAGCCACTGACCCTATCCCACTCATAAGTGGATGTGACACCCCACATAAGCACTACAAATTCCCCATAACTTCACACTGGTAACAAGGATTTGGGGAATGTGGGGATGCTAGTAGGATGTGGCCTGGATTCCCACACTGGTGGAACATGACTGATCTTGCATCAGAATTTGCAGACGAAAACTACCTAGAAGAGTGGTCTGAACTGTCACCTCATTTCTTCACTTGTTCCTCCCGATTCCTTTTATTCTCCGAGGAGCTTCCACTACCCACTACTGATACTGATCTAGAGAAACCATCCCTTCCTTTCCAATAAATCTCCACCATGCATGCCTGATCCATGACCTCAGCTTAAACAAGAACACCTAGGAGTATATCCCTGGTTTCAAGCCTTTCTCAAACCTTTGGGCCTTTGTTGGCTCATTAGAGATGATTTTAGGAGCATACCAAACCAACCCAGTGAAATGGTTAGCATACTCCATCTTAGATAGATTCACCTAAACAAGTTCCATGAACTATTGGGACCTGAAATATGCCAAGACCTCAAGGTAGTACTACTCATTGAAGGTAGCCTTGAAATCTCCTCAGCACATCTGCTCATTCTTATAAATATAAAGTATCGATTTTCACCACCTACAACTGGGACCCTCTAACAGAAAGGAGGCACATTTCACCCTGAGCTCCTTAGGTGTATCCATGAACTCGAATATTCGCCCGATCTTCTCGATCCATTCCACTGATTCTTGGGGTTCTATACTGCCTCGGAAGGTGGGAGGCTTATTTTTTAGGAAACAATGTGCCTTTTACTTCCTTGGACCAGTTTTATCCTCTCTAAAAGGAGCTAGAACAGGTTCTGGTCCCTGTCCTAGATCCTGGACAGCCTGGACCATGACCTCTATTATCCTCTGTTTAATTGCTGTCAGAGAACTCTCTTCGGCTTCCTCCTATGGGTGCATGGGAGTTTTTTGTGGTGTCATGTTGCTAAAAAATGCAACAGTCACAAAAAAATATTTAATACCACAATTTTGGAAATTTTAATCAAATACATTAAATATAAATAATCTAAACACGTTACATTAAAAAAAGAATCAACTACTCTACCCCCGCCCAATGTTCATGTGTGGTCTGTAGTCCACATGTATCACCTGGAAGCAAAGTCAATCAAACTATTCCAACCTCCCCTAGTGACTCAAGGTCTTCCACGAGGGCTGCAGGACCAGCACCCTACTCATGAACAAAACCTCAATCCAAGATAGTCCTAGATCCGGTCTATCCTGACTCATCTCAAAATAGCAATATAACCCCAAAAACATTAACCTCCTTTGATACCATTTTGTCACGAACCGGATCTGCTTGCCACTATTACCAGCACCAAATTCCACCCATAAAAATACCCAAAGGGAGTTCCCTATCCACACAGGCTTGAAAAAGTACCCGAGTATCAATAAATCTGGTTTGGAAATGATTTACCTAATTATGAAAGCAAAAAACATTAAAAAAAATCAATAATAAGAATATGAAATTTCCATGCCAAACAAGACTTAATCAAAAACCAAAAACTGAATACATAGTTTTAAACAATGTACAAGAGGTCCAAATAATAATATAAACAGAATTAAAATATCCACAGAGACTCCACACGACAAGGGGTCATCACCCCTGAGTCGCCTCCACGACGTCGCACCAAGAGGGGACTAACAACCAAAACTGCATTCACCTAAGGTTTTCCTTTACTTGAGTCAAACATAATGAAGTATACTTACACACAGAGGGTGTAAGTAAGTTGTGAGACTAATACCAGTAGGATACCACCCAAATATTCCAAATGGTATGCAATACAAAGTGAAAAGCATGCAGTTTTACTATGCAAAGAAAACAACGATAAATTCCAAGTAGTGCAACTTTCAATTGAAAATAGTTTTTAAAATAAAAATTTCAGAATGTTAACACAATTAAATAAGACATGTTAGATAATTTAAATTTCAATCAAAAACACCCTAATAAAAGGGTAAATACCACAAATACAATGAGCACCAAAACCAGGAACACCCCTAGGAAACTAGATAGTCTCGAGCCCTATACACCTCATACCTCGGTCTAAAGTAACCATAGAAAAATTCATTCTCTTGAACATGACACTAGTAGATAACATAACCATAAATTTTTGGTCCCCCATCATCATACATATAGTTTTGTTAGATTTTTCGTTATCCATTTTCTTAGTGAAACAGGGACAACACCCATTCGGTTCACTAGTTGTACTTGTACATATACGCCCACCTAGGTACTCGGGCTTCCCCTTTTGTGCTGAAACAATTTCGGCAAAAAAAACACATCCCTTTGAATGTAAAAAAACCAGTAATGGTCACTTAAAAATAGCAAAGTATATACATATACTTTATACCACTTAAAACACACAACAAAGAATTTTGATTTTTAATAAACAACTTCTCAAAATCTTGTCTTGTTTTGTGCCCAAAACTCCCTGAATCCCCCAATTTGCACACCATATGACACTTTAAATTACCAAAACCAAAAATGGAATTCCAAAACCTTCCAATTAAATCAAAAAATCTATCTCAGGGGAGCCCCATATAATTTAATAAGTGATAACATTGTAAAACCTCCATTTTTCACAAACTTGGCACTTAAAAATTTATGTCTTTTAAAAACACCATTAAAATAGATTTTCACAAAAACCACCAAAGGAGATAAATATTCAAAACATTATTTTCATCCTTAATAAATTTCAATAAAATCAACTAAGAAATTATAGGTTGTCCCCAAGTGAAGCAATGGAAGACTTCTTTGTAAAACCCCCAATTTCACATAAAAGTGAAACAAAAAAAATCATTTGCATTATAAATACTACTAAAACCAATTTTCACAGAAACATTCAAATGAAATAAACATGAAAATAACACAAAAATATAAAGATAAGTCACAAAATTTCACACATAATGGAATGACTTACCAAAGTAATGCAAACCTTGAATCCTTTGTGCGAAAACTCAAACGCACCACTACCGCACCTCAAGGAGGGTAGATCAAGCCTAAAAACAAAATATCGGACCAAGAAAACCCAAGGTTAAAACCTAGGTTCTAAAACTTCCCATATTATCATTTTTTTACTTCAAAGATAAGGTAAGAAACACTAAACCCATTGAATTAACCCTAAGAAAAATGAAAGAAGAATGAATGAGACCCACTTACTTGAAGGATCTTGAAGAAATCGCCACAAATATACTAGTATATGAATTTTAAAATAACCAAAAATGTAATTGAGAATAGAATAAGTTAGATAAGGTTAATTGAGAACTAAAATGGGGAAAAAAGAGTGAAAATGGAGGTGTTATGAAGGAATAAAATTACCTTTTTAAATCTGGATGAATTGTGAAAGCTTCAGATGTTTATACCTAAAGCATGAGTCAAAGGAACTCCAAAGAGGGGGAGAAGTTAATAGAGGGTGCACCTAGGTTCAGTTATCTTGGTTTAGAAGTGGAATCACCGAAATATCACTAAAATGGAATAATATACTAAATAAAATCATTTTGTTTTTAAAACTGGAAATGGGATTTCAGGCTGTACCAACTCCTTAAATAAAAACAAAAATAAACCATGACTATGGATTTATAAAGGCTTCTAATTGACATGGTGGTGTTAATAGGTTAGGGGAGGAAAATTGTGAATTCTAATGAATGAAAAATCTTGAAAAATTAAATATTTATAGAAGAAACAAAATTTATTTTTAAATCTGGAATTGTGCTCACGGTTTGTCCCAAATTTTTAAAACCAACCATTTCCACCAAAATGAATGGGAAACACCCAAAACAAAGAAAGAATGGAAATTAAATGAAAATACATTTAAAATAATTCATTTATGTGACAAATTTGATTTAATTTTCATTATTGCTTTTAAATTTCATTTATTTAAGAATATTTCTTTCCATCTTTCATGCCTTTACAAGAAAAGAAATGTCGTTATCTCTGCTCAATCATAGAGGTAGTCTTGATATTTTCACAGTAAAATCATTTTCCATAGAATTAATGTATTGTTTCATATTTATATTTATTTTTTTTATTTTTATTATTACTCACATAATAATGGTTTTCTTATACAGGTGGATTATTTTTTTCAATTTGGGGCGGTTTATCCGTCTTTCATTTCTTTCTGTACCAAAACAGCCCCAAACTTCTTTTCCCTAAAAACTTTATTACCCCTATAGTGTCGCATTTATCACTTTACATCAAGTTTCCTCTACTAACTTTATAGGAAGAGAAATGATGCTACCTCTAATGAATCACATAGGAGATCTTGATGTTTTAAATGTAAAATAATTATCTATAGAATTAATTTATTATTTAATATTTATGTTTAATTTATTTCTTTTTAGTACTACTAACATAATAATTGTTTTCCTATGTAGGTGGATTCTTTTATTTGATTTTTCATTTTTTTTCTATCATTCATGCCTTTCTATAATGAAGCATCCACATACTTCTTCTCCCTCAAAAATTTTTCACACCTATAGTGTTGTATTTATAACATTTCTTCAAGTTCCCTCCACTGCCTTTGTAGGAAGAGAAAAAATGTTGTCTCTGCTCAATCACAGAGGGAATCTTCAAATTTGAATAGTAAAATCATTATCCATAGAGTTAATGTATTATTATATATTTATGTTTAATTTATTTATCTTTATTATTACTCAAAAAATAATTTTTTTCTCATAGAGGTTGATTATTTTGTTCAAATTGGGGTGATCTGTCCATCATTCATGCCTTTATGCACCAAAACTTTTACAGACTTCTTGTCCCTCAAAACCATTCACCCCTTTAATGTTGAAATTTTTCACTTTCTATAAAGTTCCCTACACTACTCAATCACAATGGTAATCTTAATGTTTCCAAAGTAAAATCATTTTCGATGTAATTAATATATTATTTTATATTTATTTTTAATTTATTTCTTTTTAGTATTAGTCATATAATATTTGTTTTCTTATACAAGTGAATTATTTTTTTGAAGCATGGTGGTTTGTTCAAAGCTGCTCATTCAGTGATGATAATTTGAAAAAAAAAGTCAATGGATATCATGCTAACATTGATATTTATGATATTTTTTGAGACTTTGGTATGTGTAGGAATCGACCGTACCTCAATCCGACATATGGGGTGACCTGTATTACTCAATGTACTCTTTCCATTTAAAATTAACATTAATTTTAGTAAAATAGACAACTTAAAAACTAAAAACCGAACAAAAATATTCATATTGTTTTGATAATTTAAGAAAATTATTGATAAGTCATTTGTGACATGCATGAATCAGCTGCAACTCAATCTGATACATAATGTGCCCTGAATGACTCAATGTGTCTGTTATCAGTTTATAATTCACATTTTAGTTCAAAATGTGTCACTCACTAAAAACTAATCAAATCTGATCATATTTTATTGATAATTTAGGAAAATTATTTGTAATTAATTTGTTTTTTGTATAAATTTTTTTCACATCAAACTGATACACGATGTGATCTGAATGATTCAAAGTGTGTGTTTCCAGTTTAAGATGACATTTTTGTAAAAAAGGCAACAGACGTACTCAAAACCAAGAAAACACATTCATATTATTTTGATACTTCATTAAAAGGATCCATAAGTTATTTGAGATGTGTAGGAATCAATATCACCTCAATTCGACCCACGGTGTGACTGGTATGACTCAAAGTGATTACTTTAATTTAAAATTGGCATTAATTTTAGTAAAATGGAAAACAGACCAAATAAAAACTAATAAAATGAATCTAGAATATTTTGATACTTTATAAAAATATAAATAAGTTATTTTTTATGTGTAGGGATTAAATTCCCCTTAATATAATATATGATCTTCCCGGTATGGCTGAAAGTGTCCATTATCAGTTTAAAATCGACATTTTAGTTAAAAATGTGTTACTCATTGAAAACTGATAAAAAAATCTTTTATTTTATTGATAATTTAGGAAAATGATTAATAATTCATTTATGATGTTTATTAATTGGTGTCACATCAAATTGATATACAATGTAGTCAGAATGATTCAAATTTGGTTGTTTCCAGTTTAAAATAATATTTTAGTAAAAAAGACAACTAAGACACTCAAAATCGAGAAAATTCATTCATATTGTTTTGATACTTTAGGTAAATTATCCATTAGTTATTCAAGATTTTTATAAATTAGATTCACCTCAATCGCACCAATGGTTTGAATGGTATGACTCAAAGTGTGTATTTTTATTTTAAATTTACATCATTTTTAGTAAAATAAATTACTGACCAAATCAAAACTAATAAAATGCATTAGAATTATTTTGATACTTTAAAAAAATTATCTATAAGTCATTTATTATGTGTAGGTATCAGATTCACCTCAATCTGATACCTGATGTGCTCAGTATGACAGAAAGTTTCCGTTATCAGTTTAAAAACGATATTTTAGTTCAAAAAGTGTCACTCACTGAAAAATGATCAAACGCACTATTAATTTATAGATAATTTAGTAAAACTATTAATAAGTCATTTTTTATGTTTATTAATTAACTTCATGTCAAACTAATATATTATGTGATCAGAATGAGTCAAAAGTGTGTGTTTCCAATTTAAAATGACATTTTAGTAAAAAAGACAACTATCGTACTCAAAACTAAGAAAACACATTTAGATTGAATTTAAACTTTAATAAAATGATGCATAAGTCATTTGAGATGTGTAAGAATAATTTGAACCTCAATTTTATCCATTATGTGACCAGTATGACTAAAATTACATATTTTTATTTAAAATTGACATCAATTTCAGTAAAATGGAAAACTAACCTACCCAAAACCGATAAAACACATTCAGATTTTTTTGATACTTTAAAAAACTATCCATAATTAATTTTTTATGTGTATCCATTATTCACACCATAATCTGATACATTATGTGCCCGGTAAGACTAAAGTATCTATTATCAATTTAAAATCAAAATTTTATTTCAAAAAAGTGTCACTCGCTTAAAACTGATCAAACATGCCTTAATTTTCTTGATAATTTAGGAAAATGATTCATATTTCATTTGTGACATATAGAAATATTTTTCATTTCAAAATGATACATTATATGATCAGAATAAATCAAAAGTGCATATTTCCAATTAAAAATGACATTTCAATAAAAAAACAACACACATACTGAAACCCAAGAAAACACATTCAGATTCTTTTGATACGTTATGAAAATTATCCATAAGTCGTTTTAGATTTTTAGAAATCATCTTTACATGAATCTAACCCATAGTGTGACTAGTATGACTCATAGTGTTCATTTTCATTTAAAATTGACATCAATTTTAGTAAAATTCACACTTTTTATTGATTCATTTATTTAAATTATTACTGGAATAAGAATAGTTTTCTTATAAAGGTGAATTGTTTTTATAGAGAAGGGTTGGTTTCTTTAGTAATAGCTTGAGTTGGGGTTAAAATTTTTAAAAAGGAACATTTATGTCTTTGAATGGATGTAATAACTTGTATTCATGTAATTTTATAAACTAATGTTTGAAATATCTATAATATAGTGTTTTTTCTTGTATCTGCGTTGTGAATTTAATTCTATTTAAATTCTATATTGGGGCTATTTTTGTCAATATCTAGTGAGATCTAGTGGTACTGTGTGTTGTTATTGAACACTGGACTAGTGATGCAATATACTATTTTAGCACACTGAAGTATGGACCTTTATCAATGCTTTTAAAATCATTGATAAAGGAAACATTTTTTATCACTTTTACAAGGAATTATAGTGGTAAACTTTATCATCACCTCTATAAGTGATAATAAAACCCTTTATCACTACTTTTATAAGCACTAATAATTGGGTCTTTTATAATTGTTTTTTAGTGATGATAAAGGCCACTTCTAGCACTGTTAAAATCCTATTTTATAGTAGTTCCCTTTGCATTTATTATCAATTTGGGGGAGTATTAAAGAATTGAATTTGTAAATAAAATCATATTGAAAAAAATGAAAAGGAGAAGATTAAAGTACACAAATTGATGTGTAATTATATGGTTGTATTTGTATTCAATGGAGAAATTGGTAGTCAATATCATCTTAGGTGATCGATTAGAATATACACACATTTAAGAAGAAGTCAGGCTCCCATGATCACCACATGGAAAAAGTGTTTGAGAAGATGCTTCCCGCATATTGGGTAAAGAGAAAATTAGATATGGATTCACTTAAATACATGGATGGATAGATTCAAGTGGGAATCCCATAAAAATAAAATAATTAATGTGATGGAATTCAAGTCCATGACAAGTGTTGAAGGTGAAGAATCCTTATTTTCAATAGTTTTAATGAAAGACAAGCTGGCTGCTGAACCTATGGCTGGAAATCATGTATTTCTATGAAGAACATTTATAAATTTGGTTCAAGTCATGGATGAAATCTAGATGAAATAGTAGAACCATCCATGTGTACCTATGCATGAAGGATTTTTAAATTCATGAATACATGGACTTGGATGCAGTCTGAACTAAGGTTGAAGTGGAAACATGCAATGTGAAAAATTGAAGAACTCAAACATAAGTGTTTTTACCTATTATACAGTGTTTTTGAATCATTTGAAATTATTTAAGATGGTTTTTTAAAATTCCCAAAGGTATTTTAAGGTGTTTATGAATAGATGAGATAGGTTGGAGTCAATGTGAAGGAGAACTTGTTTGAAGTGGAAAGAAAATTGGAAAACTTTCCAAGTCTGTATTCCATGTACATGAATTCTAGCTTAGGTGAATTCTTGGGTAGGAAAATTCCTATATAGCCCAATACTTGTAGTTAAAGTCCCATGTATGAAAATATTTTCTTATGCGTATATCCAAAATCACAAGTTTAGCAATTTAGATTAATGATCATGTAGCCATATTTTTTTTCAAATCTAAATTTATGAACCATGTCCAAGAATGGAGGTCTATATAGTTTAATTAAGCAACGTACCAAGATTCCTTATGTAAGAGATTTTCATTGAGTATTCAAACTTCATGTATCCAAATTCTTCTATATATTTGATTCCAAATCCACATACCCAAATGATGATCTGCATTGGAAAATTGAATTGGTAGAATGACATATCCAAATTCTAATATGTGAAGCATCACGTAATCGAATTCTATACATAGCCAAAGTTTCATATTCAAAATAAAATTTACATAACCTAATTTCTCTCATTCATTGTGTGAAAAAAATAAATCATCCAAAAAAATTTTATTCCGAGGAAAAAATAAAATATACGGATGATTTTTTTGTGCATTAAAGATCAAAAAATCATTAATCTTGTTTATGCAATGATCCAAACTTATTTTTAGGAATATTAAAGAATAAGAACTATGACATATGTTCATGGATGATTAATTGAATTTATTATTCTTAAAAGAATAATATAGATGATGTTAATTTGAAGCTCAAATATTTATCAAAGCTTAAAATTATAATGATTCGAGCCTACCTAAGAGGAAATGAAGAAGGTCTAACCTATTACTATAAACAAATACAAGATAAAGGTACATGATATTTTCATTTAAATTTATCACAGAAAAATTAACTGAGTTCCACAGTAAATTTGTTTAATGTATATTTTATATAGATATAATTATTATTTAATGTCTGTATTTTAGTGGAACCATTTGTGTAAGAGTAGGTTGAGCCTGTTGGTGATTTTATTTAAGGTTATATGAAGCCAAAAAAAATAATTATAAAGAATAAGGTGATGGAAAAGTTTTCATTTCAATGGGGATAATTATTGAAAAATAAAAATGTGATTGTGAGAATTGTGGGTGAGACCTGTTTATGTGCTTTGAAAGTATGTATTTATTTTAAGATTTTTATTTTTAGAAATAGGAGGAAACAGACACCAAAACCAAATAGACAACTGGTTCAAAATAGTTATCATAGGAAAATTGCATGAACATGCTATTCATATATATTTGAAGTTGTGGACCACTATATTTAAATGGATTTTCCATATTGAATATTGGAAAATAAATAATGTGAATTGCTTATAAAAATAAAAAATATGGAGAGATATGATGTGTTTTAAATCTGTGATCTATTATGATAAGTTCTAAAGAACATTTATCTCAAAGTAGAAGAATTACCTAACGTATTTTATATCATAGAATAATAAAAATGAATCTATCATTCTATGATTAATTTGAGAGATATGAAGCTATGAGAAGAATAAGATCTCACAACACCCTTGGTTACAATAGTTTTGTGAGCAGCTATTGGATATAGAAGGTTACATGATATCATTGATTGAGACAACCAGGTTCCCATATTCTGAAGTTCTGTGAAGTTGGTCTATAACCAGTCACCAAGTTGTATAGAATTCTTGAAGGCTTTTAGCCATTCAAAGAACCTAAATGCGAGTTAAATGAGATATAATTTCTATATGTTGTGATATTCTTATGATATTCAAATATCTAATTCTGAAGAGGTTCTAGATGGAAACTCTTGTGTGTATATATTTTGAATCCATATAACCTTTCTGAATCATTTTATGCAATAAGATCACATTTTTAATCAGTGAATACAGTGGAAAGTTATTGAAGAAGTCTGGAAGGAAGCTGGCAAGACAAGTCTTGTGAGACACAGGAAAAGTGGATAGTCTGACTTTAGTTAAGATAATATCAATGGGACTCTGATCGGGTTATGGTGTGTGGAGCACCCTATACTTGTAATTTAATTATATTTGATTATAGTGGATAATCCTTGATTGAGTAAAATAACCAATCAAGGAAACCAGTAGGTCTTAGTACTGAACCCTATAAAAATAATTTTCTTTATGCAAATTTATTTATTACTTATCCAAGTAAGGTTGTGTGAAAAAAAGGGGATCAAGACAAAATAATTATATGATGTTTAATTAAGAATGAAAAAAACATAAAATTTTCTAAGTGTCCACTGATTCACCCCTCCCCAATCATTGGTGCATCATTCCTCTAGGAACCATATAAATAAACAAGAACATTTCATATTTATTTCAATATAAACTATTTCATATTATTATTTTGTATGTAATTCAATATAAAATCTATCCTATTTTAAATATATGATATTTATGAAAATATAAAACTTTTTTTATTTCTTATGAATATTTAACATATTTTAAATATTGCATATATAATTTTATTTAAACCTTAATCAGATATACTAAAACTCCTTTTGGCATAGCTTAAAAAAATATCTAAATAAAACCTTTTAATAAGAAAATTTTATATTATTATTCATAAAAATGTATTAAATTAATATTAATCCATTTATATTTGGACTTCTTTTTCAATTTATAATCAATTTTTAATTATATTATAATCCTAATTTAAAAATTTTATAATAAAATTATAATTTCATATATTGTAAAATATGTATTTTTATATTAACATTTAACATAAAATATATTTATTTACTAAATATTTCATAAACATGTAATAATTAATTATAAAAATTTTATAATTAATAATTAATTTATAATAATTTTATAAATAAAATAAATATCTAAAAATTATTTTTTAAAAAAATTATAAAATATTTATAAATTATACATTCAATCCATAAATGAAACAAACATTTTTCAATTAAAACATAATTTATAATTAAGAAGAATCATAATAAATGGTTTGTATAAATTATATAACCAATTATAGTTGAGACACTAAGTCATGTCATAAAAATGATATGATTATCTATTTTAACCATCTATGAAATAGTGTAAAAAATATATATTGTACGCTACAATATCCAATGTTGTGCGCTATGACATGATTGAAATCAAATAATCTTAATTGTACCATCATTTATGATATTCTATGTCATAAGATGTGGTTTAATTATATTTTATAGTATCATATATAATAATTCATAATAAATCAATAAATAGTAATCCAAAGGCTTATATCATGCCTACTTATAAATAAAAAAATCCCTTTCCTATTTTTAATTTTATTTTCTTGTTCTTATTTCTTCACTAATGTGGATGAAGATAGGTATGAAGTAATAAAAGTATTCATTCCTTCAATGTTATCCATGGGTTTCAGAAATCTTAAAATTCTTGTAAAGATGTTTTTTCACGTCATGGCCTTAAAGAACCTTAATTTACTAAATAAGGAAATAGTTATTTTTTGGAGTTTCAATGGTCAAGTCATTCTCACAATTTAAAACACACGTCAAAATAAAATTTTCCTCCTTATATAAAAAATCATGTAACTCACTAAGGATTTAAATGTTTCAAAAATATTTTACATAATGTGTTATATATGAAAAAAAAACATTTTATCCATTTATATTTAAAATATTTTACATTTAAATAGTTCACAGGAAAATCCTAAAATGTTATCATATAAAATATAACTAAATGACAGTAATAATGATATGAAAAATCAATCTATGTTTTATCTCATAACAATTTTCATGCATATCATAAATTACGATTGCATATAACATAGAAAATGATATCTCATATATTTTACAATATAATAATTTTCAATACTAAGGCACATGACATGACATATAGTATACTATACGATATAAACTAACACTATCATACGATTCAAGGATTTAGGGAATATCTCCATCAAGTCATACATTAAAAATATAATTATATCAATGTAATATAATATAAAAAACCAAAAGAAATTGGGTACATGTAAATGGTACAAAAGATTTCCCAAAATGAGACTCAGACTCTCCCCATCCCCTATCTTTATATTCCCATCCTCTAATAGTGACTCGGTCATCTAACAAAAGGAATTATCTCATAATTGTACTATGAGACATAAATTCCATAGGTTCAAGGTATGTGTACATACAAGATGTGAGTCTAAATCAGTAGGATATAAATAATTTGACCAAAAAATATCCAATGAATTAATTACTATACATGTGTAATTGTGAAATTTTTTATATTCATGATTTTATAAAATGGAACCCAAATAAAAAAACATAATTAAATATTTTATGCTCACTTGGTAACCAAAATACTCAGTGTGTAAAGGCTCATAATTTCAAAGTATGTACCTCAGTTAATTCCAATGTAATTTTTATAAATTTTCACATGAATGAAAGAATGGTTATTTACATTAGTAAATGAAATTGAATAAAACAAATTATGGTTCACTTGAGTTTGCAATATTTTTTTAAGCCCAGTTTTTATTCAAAACCATATTTCAACCATGAAATGATGGTTAGACTGATAGGACTGTTTAAACCCTTTATAATTTGTTACAAACATGCATAATAGATTTTTATGTCTTGTGGGTGAATCATTTTCCATTTGATATGTTTTATTATAAAAAAATACCTTCCCTCGATTCAGATCACAACATATGAGGTATTGTATAAACAAAATTTCAACATTCATTTTATTGGTTAGATTGCATAGAATTGACCAACACTTCACATAACATGGTGTGGAGTATGAAAGAGTAGGTGCAACTGATTGAAGAGTGTAAAATAATTGTGCAGAGAATGGGAAAGTTATATATTGATTAGAAGAGGATACTCTTGAAGTTTATGGTGGTTTATAATGTATTCCTATGAGCTTAACTAATTCATGGTCAATAGAGGATCATAAAAGGGAGTGAGATATTCTTGAGATTCATTATACCCATCAAGATTTTAGTTAGAGTTAGAGAGGTAGCATAGCTATTGAAACTGTCTCCATGACTACAAAAAATCACATGGATCCTTCCATGTGTTAGAGTCTCATAAGCACTTACATGGTCTGAATCATGTGATTTATTGGGATGATTTAGAGTAAAATAGAGAATTTGAAGTTCATAGATATTTTTTTGAATATTTAGGATCATATAGAGAATGTTTTATAAGAGTGTTTTATCCCCTTTATTTGAGTACATTACCAGCATGGAGGTGTGTAAGACATAACCTAGGGCCAAAGTACAAGAGGAGGGTGTGGTACCCTAATCTTATTTATCTTTATTTAATTTTCATATAGCCTGATTTGGGATAGTATTTATGGTAAATTTATTAGAAATTTGGGTTTATTTTTAAGTCAGTTGGTTATCATCTTTAAAATATGGATTAATATTTTTGAAGGTGGATCTTCTATAGAAGTTATTTTGTTGAAATCAAGAAAGTTACCGTGTTGAATTGTAAAGTTGATCTTTATGATTTCAAAGGATGAAAAACTTTAAAGTTTTATCTATTTTAAAATCTCATAGATTCTTAGTTTGTACCACATGAAATTCAAATTATGTTTTAGTAATTTTACATACAAGTGGTTTAATGGTCATTTAACCTAGAAAATTCCCCTCGATAATTTTTTTGATTATTTTATTCAGTTTGAAATACTGTTCTTACCCTTGTTTTAAAGTTTCCCATAATTATCTCCCTAAATCATGACACATGAAATCCCCCTCTATGTAGGAATTTCAGTACCTTCACCAATTTCTTATACATGCATCTAAAATTATAGATTTCCAAATATATTGGATTGAATTATTAAAATTTGTATTTTATTTTTATTATTGATTAAAATTGTTTTGTGCACTACTGATCACAAATTTATTATGTAACCAATCCTTCAAGATCAACTACACCAAACCACAATAAGGCTTAATCCACTACAAGCACAAGAAGGAATGAGATTTAATTGAGGTGACCCAAGAATAACATATATTAATATTTCATCCTTTTAGATGAATGTAACACATATCATAATGATACAATCCATAGGATAAGAAAGGTTTAGTTTATTTAGATAATATATACATAATCAAATTATTACATAAAATATATTCAACATATCCTAAAAATTTATTCTCTCATAGTAACCTTCTTAGACATTTATTACTTAATACCTTATTTCAAAACCTGGGGAAGGGAAACATAACAAACAGTGAGCTCAGATGCTTTGTAAAGGTAAACATGGAAGATATCAATCATAAATGAACATAAAATGATCAGTGGGTTTTTATGACATAATTAAATACATTTTATCAACTAAAATATCCATACCCATAATATTATAGACCATAACTCCAAAATAATTTTATATCCAAAATTATTAATAACAAGAGAGTTAAAGAAGAAATCATCATTCAGGAGTTATAACATAGGTAGGTGGCATCATAAGAATAAGAAACCATAATCATGTGAACTTATCTATTCAAAATCACAAACACACATAATCTTGTGATCATAGATAGAATATATTATACACACACATAAAAACGTGAATATAACTGTTTATAATCATGTACAAGTATAATATTATGAGGATATTAATAATAAATCATACTCACACATCAAAATGTGAATATAACTATCGATAATCATGTCCATTATTATAATTATCATTTTATAATATATATATATATATATCACATTAATCAATTTATTAGATCTATATAAAATAACCAACCACCACATAATCATAATACATTCATATGTATTCCACAAGATCATGAAATCATTCATCATTTCATCATAGCTTAACTCAGGGAAAGGAAATTGAGTTTTAATAGAATTATATCATCCTAATAAATAAACATCCTAAGAAATAATAAGGATGGTTTCATAGAATCATATCACTAATGAAGAATAAATAACATAAATGGATGTTTTCCTACATTAAAATACCTTTAAAATATCACCAGAATATTTCTTTTGGAAAATATGTTTTTATATTGAAATCGCTTATTTAAAATATAAAAATTTGTAGAATATAGGGAAAAAAATATTCCCTATAAAGAACCATGTAAAATCTTAAATTAAAATTCGAATAAAATATTATATATTATGGGGGAAATTTTTTTCATGTTATATGTATTAAAATATAGATATCTTTCAAACCTTTGATTAAACTTTTAAGTACCTTAACAGGGGTAAAAATTAATTCAAACAATCATTAGATAATATTAAGATTATTCTTGAAAACTTTTTATAAAACATGGATATGGAAGAGAAAACATTCCCAACCGAAGAGAGAAATAAAAATGGTTTTCCTTAGAAACTTTATTTTAGAATTTTTAGAACTTAAAGAGAGAGAGAGAAATTAAAGGAAAACATATGATATCCATTAATAATCAAAGGAGAAGAAAAGATATGTGGTTTAAGATATAAGGACTATATAATTTTCCCCAATGTAAATTCAATCATAAATCATACCGATTAAAATGAGATTAAAAAATAAATCTCTTACTGTTTTGGTAATTTTGAATCATAACTCCCTCAAAATAGATAACCTAAAATGAAACATAAATTTCCATGAATATAAAGTAATTCATGATATATCATATCAATGGAAAAATAAATATATTACATGATATAAATAGGTGGTAAATATGGTGTAGGTCTCATAAAATCAAAATTGAGGCGAGAAACCTATACATCATGTCTTGCCTTTATTCACACAGATTCAAACCTCCTGTATAATAAATTTATATTTATTATAAATATATTAAAAAACCTTATTCATACATATCATATCATATATGATTTACTCATAACATCCTACCACTCTTTTATTAAAAATTCTTCATTAACGACATCATCCTAGGTGTTTACTATTCCATTTTCATGTATGTTTCTGTTCGGGAGTTTCGGTTCTTGCACCTTTGTCAGGGTTTCAAAAACTCTAGAATCTTAATAATTTATTAATAATAAAATTTATTCATCTTATACACTTTTATAATAATCCTTGTAAAGTGTTTTTAAAAATTTAATTACATCACTTGTTGGAGATGGTAGTCCATACATACTCAAGAGTAATGTTTCCACTTTTTGACAGATAAAATGAACAAAGGTTAAATATTATTTAAACTTTAAATAATCATAATTATATAATATATATTATTAATATTTATCAAATATATATTTATTACTATCCATGTTAAGTGAAAAAATGTATCATAACACTTTGTAGAGGTGGTAGTCCACACATACGTACAAGTGACGTTATTAATTTACAATGAATAGAAATGTAAGAAGGTAGATGATATCTTCAATTTATAGAAGTATAAATATATTATAAATATTATATATAAATATTATATCCATTAAAATAATAATACATTATAGGTAGTGATGGAAAAAAATCACATCACTGCATGGAGGTGATAGTCTACACATATGCATGAACGATACTTTCATCTATCTGTATATGGAAATTAGGTGGAAAATGACTTAAAATAATAATAATAACAACATATTATTATGTTGTATTAAATTGTATTATTTATTTTAGAGTGAATATAATAGATTTAGTGAAAGTAGAAGAATAAATATACCTTTAATGACTCAGGTAATATGATTTCCTCTTGTTTGAGAGACCTCATTTGGATTACACCATAAGATTACTTATGATGGTCCTAGGAGAAGAACATAAGCACCAAGAAATGCGAAATGAAGATGATATGATATTTTGGTAGGGATTATTCAATATGATAGGCTCATGAGTGTTGAGTCAAAATTTATAATTTCTATAATTTATATCCTTAGTTTTTAAAATCAAAACACACTTTCTTAAAAACTATATTCTAATAACATTATATTTCCCAAGTATTTTAGAATTTTTTTAGAAAATTTTTTATTCTAATGGACATGGATATATTTATAAATTAATAAATATAAACTTTTTACACAAATTATAGTTTATAAAACTGAATAAATCTAGTACATCAGACTGACTAATTCTGGTCCATCAGACTAACTAAGTATAGTCTATTAGGCTGATTAAGTTTGGTCCCTCAAACTGAATAAATCTATTACATTGTACTAAATAAGTGTATTCAACCAAATTTACTAATTCTAGTCCATCTAACTAATGAAGTCCAGTCAATTGGGTTGACTAATTCTAGTATATCAGACTGAAAAATTTTCATCCATCGAACTAACTATGTTTGATCCATCAGATAAACTTAGTTTTGATACATTGGACTAAATATATTTTAGTATATTAGAAGAATAGATTTTATAATTGTATGATCAGAATTAAATCTAGTAGGAGGGATACTTTTAAATCATAATGATGATGCTATCAAAATAACATCGAATAAAGATGTATAGAAATCACTGATCAGTCAAGATGAAGCTCTCTCAAAGACATTGCATCCAACTCCAAGAATCACATAATATGACCATTAGAGTTGTACCAATAAATAGAGCTTAATTCGTGAAGGTGGTGGATGATTATTTTATGAATCAACCCATCAAAAGATTACTCTACTATAACATCTAGTAACTAACAATTTTTAAATATTAAGAGGTTTTTTGTTCTAATGAATCAGAGTGAGGACTAAAAATTCATTATAATCATTTTCATTTGTATTTTTCATGTATGATATTGGTTTAAATCGAGGTATTATAGGGATAAAAATGCTACTGATTATGATCAGGTTCATCAAGGTCTTCTGATGCTTGGAAGATTGAGATGATTCTGATCTTTGTGGTCAAGGGATTTCTTATTGTAAAAAGATAGAACATATGGTTAAGTTGAAAACTAGGGATACTGAAAGTTTGGTTTTTTCAATTCCTTAACTCTTAAGTATAAAGAAATGAAATATTTTGTAATGTTTTTTGTATGTCATTCTTACTTTTTTATTAACCTTTTCTTTTACTTTATTTTGACTTGTTATAATTTTCCATTGTGTGTGTTTAAATAAATTTTATTTTACTAAAATTTATTATACTATAATATCTTGGATGATATATATGTATTATTAATAAAAGCTGGAGATCAAATAATATCTAGATATGATAAATCATAATTAAGGGATATGGGTTTTTAGTTGGTTTATGTTTTCAAAATATAATTCACCACCCTCTTATAGTCATTATTTCACTATTTGATCCTATGAGTGGTATCATAGAAGCTTCTAATTATTAAATATTTAGTGTTCTAACTTTTATTATTTTAAGAATGTTTTTAAAGTATTTAATTTTTTTATAAACCGTCGTTTATAGGTTTGGTATAAATTATGTTATACTTACTTATATTTTTGTAAAAATAGTATTTAATTACTATTTTAAAAAATTTAAGGTTTAAATGTTAGAACACTTGATAATATTAATCCTAATAGGCCATATATTTTTAATTTGGTTGATTATGAATATTGGAGATATCATATGAAGACCTTTTTTATTAACATTAGAGTAGATAACTTTTCTATGCTTACTGGGAATTATCAAATACCAAAAAAATAAGTTTCTACATTTACAGATCAAGAAAAGCTTGAATATTAATTGAATATCATGTAAGTAACATGTTGTTTTGTTCTTTGAAAAGGAGTGTATATAGTTAAATTTCCTGTTTTGATGCCATGAACTGTATTTGTAAGAAGTTAGAGATTACACATTTTGGTACTTCTAAATTTATATAAGCAAGAAGATAAATTATTAGATTTTATTATCAATCATTTGATTTCTTACATGGAGAAAAAATTTCTAATATTGATCAAATATTTATGAAATTTTTTAATAGTTTAAATTTAATGTTTGATAAATATTTCAAAGATGAGATTTTAGTTGAAAATATCTTTGATATTATTCTATGAGAGTGGGAATCCAAGAGAACAACTCCTGACGATACAAAGAAGATTACTAAGTTGAGATTAGATAATTTTATTGGTTCTCTTTTTATGTATGAAGGAAGATTGAAAAGATATGATTAAAAGGTAAAAAATAAAAATAGAGTAGCTTTTACTTCTATTTTAGCTACATACAAGCAAAAGATGTTTGCAAATAAATTGTTTAAGTCCTTAAAGAAAAAGAAATATCAATTTGAAATAGATATCAGTTCTTGTGAATACTATGAGAATGAGTTATCCAATCATTCCAAGAGAATGTTCAAGTTTTTTAGAAAGAAATATTCTAGTTATAGATGACCATATTGTCCCAAGATTAATAGAAAAGATAATAAGGATATAAATTTTGTGGGTAATTATAAGAAGTTATACATATATGAGGGTAAGAAAATTATGAAAGTAAAATACACTTGGAATACTAGTGGCAGTGCTAGTTCTTTATATAATTCATCAGATAGTGAAAGAGAATATAAGAAGAATATCATTTTATTTTATAAAATTCCATATAATAATAAATTTTTTATGGTTAAGGTGTCTTTCAAAACCTTAAATAATATTGGTTTGAATACTAATTATCTAGATAGTGAAATTGAGAATAATTCTATATCTTCATATGAGGAATCTACTTCATCAAAATAGAATAATTATTTCCCTAGCTTTGAAAAAGTTACATTATTTTATAAACCTTTAGACAACCAAAATTGAAAATATTCTAAAAAACATGATGAAACTCGTGAAAAAAAATTATAAAAAAATTCAATAATATCTAGGCTTACTACTGAAATTTATAATATTCCAAATGTGTTAGTGGAATATAATCCTGAGAAAACTAATTTTTCAAAAGATTTATAAAAACTTAATTACAGTACACCTTCTGTTGAGGATAAACATTTAGTTGTGAAAATAAATTCTAAAATTTAAAGTCTGAAAGAATTGCTATCAAAATTTAATACTGTTGAATAAAATTTTGATAAAATGTTTAGATAGATAAAACCAAATAGTGATGTTTCTATAATGGGTTTTACTAATAAAAATACAAATTTTCAAAAATAACTATTTTGTTCCAAAGAGTACTCTATTCTGAAATAAATGTCAAAGTGAGTGGAATTAGAAGAATACATGTTATTTAAATAAAGGGAAATATTTAGGTTTTCACAAAGATTATTTTTATAAATAACTAACAACTTCACAACATATTAAAGCCAGACAGATATGGTTTTTTAATTTTTTTCCTAATAATTTTGGAACCAAGTAGGTTTGGGTTATAAAATTTATTTTTTAATACTTTCAAGAAAATAAAAAAATTTCAAAAAACAAAACATGGTACAAAGATAATGTTTTTTCTATAAATATGACAATTAATAAGGATTTCTTCAAGAAGATTATTAAAATTAATGGTGGAAAAGTTACCTTTGGTGACAATGATCATAGATAAATTATTAGGAAAAGTAATATTGTTCTTATTAGAAAATATATAATTTAAAATATTTTATTTGTTGTGGGTCTTAAGTACAACCTTATTAGCATAAGTGAATTATTTTATGAGGGTTATCTTGTGAAATTCTAGAATGAAAAATGTATTGTTTATAGTTCTGAAGATAAATTTATTCTTTCTTCCATCATGCATGAGACTATATACACACTTAAATTAGGTGACCTTAAAAAGCCAATAGCTACCTTTCCTTATTCCAATAAAAGATTAATATTGTTTGATGAATAGAATATTATAGCACTGTAATGTTATAGATTTGGATAAACTCTCTATGAAATGAATAGTTAAAGATATAAGGGAGACAATGTTGGACTATTATAAAGTTTGTGATCCTTGTAAATTTTTAAATCAACATAATTAAAGTTTTAAATCTATTAGTATAGTATCAAATTTTAATGCTTTATAGTTAACACACATGGACTAATTTTTTCCTACAAAAACTGGAAGGATCGGTGAAAAATACCATGTATATGATTTAGTTAATGACTACACTAGATATAAATGGGTCTATTTTTTATAAAAAAAGTGGGAAGCCTTTTTCTGTTTTAAAACTTTTGTAACCCATGTTAAAAATGAGAAAAATCTACCCAAGATAACCATTCAAAGTGATCATAGTAGAGAGTTTGTAAATTATGATTTTGAAAATTTTTGAAGTAAAAAGGGTATAACATGTAACATTTCACCAACTATAACTCCACAAATAAATGGTGTAGTTGAAAGAATAAAAACAATTCTTCATGATATTACAAGAACTATACTTATTGAATACTTAATTTCTAAACATTTTCTGGATAAAACATTTAGTACTACCTGCTATACTATAAATTATGTTTTAATAAGACCTTTTATTAATAAAATTCATTATGATTTGTGGTCTGGAATAATGATAAAACTTTATTACTTTAATGTTTTGGGATAAAAAGTGTTTATTTTGAATACTAAAGATAATATGCATAGATTTTATTTCAAATAAAAAAAATGAATATTTATACTCTATTCTACAACTAGTGAGTCCTATAGAGTCTTTAATAATAACATAAGTATAGTTGGGGAAATAGTGCATGCTAAATACGATGAAACTAATCCTTTTTTTCAAACAACCTCAATTAACATATTTAGAAGTTATTTCAAAAACTTAATTTTAACCTATGTAAGAAAGTTTTTCTTATGAGACAACAACTAAAGAAATTTTTTCTAAATTTTGGTATGAAGAATAATTTCAACCTATTGTTGAAGAACAGAGTTTTATAAACCCAAGGAATCAATTGATCCTTAGGAATATTCTTGGGGATAATATCACTAGTGATGTAGATCAACATACTATAACTAGAAGTTTCTTAATAAATAAAATTGAATATAGTTCATTTTTATTATAATATAATCCTAATATTCCTAATGAGGTATTCAAAAAATGAATATTTGATAAAATATTTAAAGATGAACTCAATTAATTAAAGAGGAATAAAGTTTGGACTTTTGTTGAATGACCTAAAACTTTACTTGTTGTTGTTGTAAAATGGGTTCTTTGAAATAAGTGTAATAAAAATTGAAGTATATTTTGAAATAAAGATAGAAGTTTTGAAATGTTTTAAAATAAATAAGATATAAAATACAATTAAAAACCTTATTCTCTAGTAGCTAGACTTGAAGTTATCAGTATTCTTCTAGAATATACAATATTTCTTAATTTCAGAAAATTTTAAATGCCTATGAAGTACACTTTTCTTAATGTAAGGAGTATGTTTATTTAGAATAATTCTTTTTTTAGAATAAAAATATCCAAACCATGTATTTATAATTAAAAAAAACTTTATGGATTTAAATAATCCCTGAATCCTGGTATGATAGATTAAATATATTTTTGGTTCCAAAACAATTTCTTTTAATTTAGCAATGAATCCAACACTTTTTATTAAAAATCTTTCTAATAATTCCATAATTGTTAAAATTTATGTTGATAAAATTATATTTATATCTAATAAAAAATATCCTATAGATTATTTTTCATATCCTATGACATATGAGTTTGAGATGAACATGATTGGTGAACTTACTTTCTTTCTTGGTTTTCAAATTTCACAAAAACTAGATAGAACATTTATATATTGAAATAAGTATATATAAAATATTCATAATAAATTTTGATATGAAGATACTAACAGTATTATTACTCTTATCAAAACCTTAGATACTTTAGATGTTAATGAATATTGGAAACGAGTTGATCAAAATATCTTTAGTGGAATGATTGGTAGTTTACTATACTTAACGACTTTTCAAAAAGATTTTATGCTTTATATATTCTTGTATGTAAGATATAAAACTAATCCAAAGAAGTCTCATATTAAGGATGTAAAATTAATTTTTCATTATTTTAATGGAGCTATGGATTGAGGCTTATTTTAATCTTCAAAAAATGATTTTGAACTTTGAATTTTTTTCAAATGATGACTTTGGTGGATGTTAAAAGGATAGAAAAAGTACATCTATAACTTTTTATTTTTTAGGTGTGGATTTAGTTTCTTAATGTTGTAAGAAATAACATTTTATAGCACTTTATAGTGCTGAATCTGAATATGGGGTTGCTGGAAGTTCTTTTTCTTGAGTTTTTTGGATACAACACACACTGGCCTTGGATTGAGTTTTACAAAAACTCAAATTTTCTATGATAAAAAAAGTATCATAGATTTAATTAAAAACCCACCACATAACTTTTAACATAATAACATCGATATAAGAGACTATTTACTTTAGGACCACACACATAAAGAAGATATTATTTTAAAATTCATTGAAACATAAGACTATATTATTGATATATTTACAAAAAAACCCTAAATTATGATAGATTTGAACATATTAAATAGAAATTATGGATGATTAATAAAAAAATAACCATTAATATCTACTTCTTGTTTACCAATCTCATTATAGTAATAAAATACTTCTCAAATGGTGAGTGCATATATATATATATATATTTCTTCTAATTTTTTTTCTTTTTCTAAAAACATTGGTTTTTATAAAAAATTTAGTTTTAAAAAACACTGCGGTTTTTTCAAAAAAAAAATAGTTTTTCTGAAAACATTGATTTTATAAAGATTTTATTTTTTCAAAAAATAGGGGGTTTTCTATTTTTAGTTTTACCAAATTTTGTTTTATTATACAAGGTTCATTTAAGAAAAATAAGAAGAAAAATTACCAGAAAAACATTCTGAGAGAAAGTTTAAATTTTATGATAAGAGGTAATTTATAATATTTAGTTTTTATTATCCTTTACAATTGTCTTTATGTGCTGTTTACATTTTATTTATTTTTAAAAACATCCAAATTTTAACAAATATTGAAGTTTTTATTTTTGGAAAATAATCTCATATGATTACAGTTTTTCTTATAAATATTTTAATACTTAATAATTTGTTTTTAATATTTTAAAGATAAATATCAACCATTAGATCAGATATTCATTTTATTTGAGCTATTATATTTCTAGAAGTGTGGGGGTCAAATAAAATCTTATAAAAAATTTTTTGGCTCCCCAGATCACAAATCAATCTCTTATAATGATCTCAACTCTTATCTTTCAAATATCTTATGTGTTTGATTGTTTGACATTGTCCGATTATTTTTACTCACTAGATCAGTAATCATCATAAATCTTTGCAAAATTAATTCTGATGAAGAAATTGAAAATAGAGAAGTGGTGAAGTAAAGGATGATTAAAAATTCTTATTTTGATAAGACCGATTCATTGCTGAAATAAGTTATCAAATTTTAGGGATGGGAAAAGGGTTGTGTTGAAAATAAGATTTTGATCTTCATTATCTAGTGATAGAGAAAGATTTTTATTCTTATATGGAATATAGTGTTGAAGATATCCTGAATGTTATTTCTATAAATATATTTGATTAATTATATATGTTAAATATTAAACAAATATCTGATTTAGTAGAGGTTCCTTTGGAATGAGAAGTGTATTTGGTTACCCCCAAGCTTTTGGACAAGCTTGGTAGTTTTGAAAACTATAAGGTTGAGACTTCCTTATTTCTTTATTATTAAAATGTAAGGAAAATTTTACATTTAACACCAGATAAAAGACTAGAAACTATTTCGATGGAGGGTTATCTTATCCCAATAAAATGAGATACAGATACATTGAATATTTTGTATATCTTTGTCTTATAATTGTTGGTGAATATCAGGAAGTTTAATTTAATGATGTTCATTTTTATTATAGTTGAATATATTAAGAAAAGTTTTATGAAGACAAAGATTTTTTTTATTTCTATGTTACAACAAAAAAATTTAGTAAATTTTAATATTTTGATGAAAATTAATAATTTATAAGTTGTGGTTAGAGAAAAAGTTTCTTTCATTAGTGAAGGAACTATATCTATAATTAAGTTTTTTTTTCATGAATTGAAAAAAATGATAAATTAGATAATTCTAAATCTAATGAAAAAGTTATTTAGTTAAAGAATAAATTTCAAGAAAAAGGGAAATCTGGTTCTTCTCCGCTAAATATGAAAAATAAAATAAAAGAAATGTATAATGAGTAGTATAAGGATTTGATGAAGTACAAAGTTAAAAAAAAGACTGGTGATCTAGAGGTTGGTATTGATAAGGTAGAGGACGCAGATATAAAGTAGAAGACTCATGACATTTTAAAGGCTTGAGATATTAAGAAAAATAAAAAAAAAAGATATTTGATGAATCTAAAGTCATGGAACTTTTGATAAAATTAGTAGAAAAATATAATGTTGAACCTCTGCCTATTTTTCCTTTATCATTTTTTCAACTAATTCCTCATTCCATTACAGATCAGTCCATCCCTAATCAATATACCCCTTGAAAAGCTGAAATATTTGGAAATTGTTTTGTTCCTTAAATTATTGATAAAGGAAAATGAAATATTTTAGAAGTTGAAAAAAAATTATTGGGATATACTAAAGCACAAATTTAATAAATTGTATAGTAGTTTTCGAAAGAAGATTTAATAAGTGATAAAAATTTGAAAAGACTTTTGGAAAAATATTTATAAGAAGTGATAAAAGAATCCAAAAAATAAGAAGAAGAAGAAGTGTAATCTTTTGATACCTTCTCTTTTACCTATTAGTTCAGAAAAAATGCTGATTTGGAAGTTTTTTAGATATAACCAAGTTCTAATAAGGAAAAAAAAATAAAAAATCTCATACAAATTTATCGAACAAGGGTGATTCTTATAAGAATGATTATGTTGTTGTAGTATCAGTTGCTGTGAAAGAAAACGAGAAATAGAAATTAGATGTTTGTTGTAACGCCCTGACCCCAGTTACTCAGATTCGGTGCATTATTTTAATACATTGGAATGATATAAGGAAATCATGTCCAAAAAGGCCGATCAATTTAGCAGTCTTGGAAATAGATTACATACATCAACTTCACAATATGATTTCAAACATAAAATACAGCATAGATAGTTCATTGAGAACGCCATTATTCCCTTTTTTCTTAACACTGCATATCAATCGCAATACACTTCTTGGAAATCTTGGGAAAATAAAACATAGAAAGGGGTGAGCTTAGATACTCAGTAAGGGTAAATGATTTATCAGAAGATAACATAAACAATAGGCATGGTGAATAATTGAAAACAAATGACTTTAAAAATAATAAACATGAACACTTAATGGAAGAAATATGAGCTGAGTAAATAATTCCATAATAAAACATGTTCACGGGTATTCTACTAGTCTAATAACCACTTGAACCATCAATATTATTTTTATAATGAGGGAATGTATAATGCCAGACATTTTGAAACATTTTGTCAAGGCCTTGGCCAAGACGTCTAAAAATAATTAAGGTCGTGGCCAAAACCATATATCAAATTGGGAAAGGCCTCGGCCAATTCCATGTCTAATTGTCTCATTAAACCTACCGATGCATCGAGGAGCTATAGTGGGCTCCACTCGTCACTTATAATGTCCAATACATTCCTCATATGAAAAGGATAAAACATAAAATAAACATTCATATTAAAAATAGCATACGAAATGTCTATACTTTATCCATAAACCATGAATGGTATAAAAATAACACATCCACAGTCAAGCATATCAGAAAACCTTAAATACAATATGAAAGATTTGTATCGTAATAAATCAACTTCAAATAAGTTTAAAATCCATAAAAGGATGTTGACATAGATGAAAATGATTTGTAAAAATCTGTGAGAGAAATATCCCTTTTTCATGAAAACATTTAAAGTCACACAATTTAGAAAGGAAGACATTTAAATAAATTTTTGAATCAAAGTTTCCCATACCACTTTGAAACTTTTGAAAATAATTAACATTTTAAAACATTCATGCCCATATAAATAAATCCTTAAAACCATTTTGAACACATTGACATTAATGAGAAAGGTTTAGAGGAATAAATATTTAAAACATTTAAAATGATGTTTTAAAAAAAGTGTCCCTTAAAAATAATCCCTTTTAAAACTCTTTTATAAAAAATGGACAAGGATAATAAATATTTCCTCGTAAAAACTTACCCATATACAATCTCGAATAATAATGAGATTGAGGAATTAACCCTTACCTTGCACTTTACTTTGGTCGTGGGTACGTTTAACATCTTTTATAATGACCATAATATATTATTAAATTATAATAGAACCATATTCATATTTATTATATCATAAATCATTCATTTATGACTTTATATTAACCATTTAATAATGATTTCCATGTTAAATTAACATTTTGGGTAATAATCACTTTCTTTATCGTACGTGTTTTAACCTGTTATTCTTGATCGTATCATTTTGATCATGATTTAAATACTTTAAAAATATAAAACTTTATCTATATATCATATATGTTTAGAATATAAATATTTATAATAGATAGATATATGAAATGGAAGGCACCGTTTATGGAGACGACAGGTCGTACGTACGAATAAATGTTGTTTCTGTTTTCATATCGTATTGAACGGAAGTAAGTGAATAAGATATATGTAAGTACACACACACACACACAGATATATATATATATATATATATATCAAGTAGCATTATTATGTCATATATTACATACTTATTAATAATATATATATTTTTAATCATCGTTGAATGGTGAACGTGGGAATGAATCTCATCGCGTCGTGGAGGCGGTAAATCGTACGTACGCACGAGCAACAATATCATTATATCGATGGTGAAATTGTATTTAATTAGATGGTATATCAAATATAAAAAATCATTAACATGTTATATTTATTATTTAAATTAGTTATATTCATTATTATACCCATCCAAATAATTAAGTGTTTGAATAACAAACTACACCACGACGTGGATACAGTAAGCCGTACGCACACACGTATGGTGACTTTGTCATTCATGTGATGGATAGAATAATGAATATGGTTGTAACATTTTTATAATAACATAACAGTATATAGAAGATACTGGAGTTATTATTTTATAATTCAAACAACAAAGAAATTAGAATTGGAAAAGGAAAAGAACTTGAAAGAGGTGATGAAATATTTACCTCTTCTTCGGGTTATTCCTTTTTATTTGATCAAAAGGGCTACTTAGGCTGGATTTATAACCAATTTAAGGCCTATATAATTAATGGAGGAATGTTGGAAGGATATATGGGTAGGGGTTGGCCGAGCCAAATTTATTTGGAGGTGTGAAATTAAGAGAAGGGGAAGTACCCCTTTATAAGAGAGGTGAGGGTCACTTTAGGAAAACCTTGAAATATTATTTTATAATAAAATCATTTTCGGTTTATAATGGATCCAAAATGATTTATTTAGAATATAATGTAGGGATGGGTCAAAAACCTCTCAAACAATACAATTTAGACAAGTTTAGTTTACGATTTTAACCCTATCTTTTAGATTTAACTCTTAGATAAATAGTTTAACTTCTACCGTGTCTTCTTGTATTCTTACACTATATGGTTAATAAACTTAATCTAAAATTTCTAGAGAAACTCAAGTGGTTAATTAATGAAATATATAATATTATTTAATACCTTTGGCCGAACCTTAGATTTTTTGGAATATTATATCAACCAATAAAATAATATTTGTTTTAAAAATTAATTTACATTAGTTTTGACAATATTTGGTATTTTGTTTTTGTGGAAGTCATAACGACCTTATAACTTCGAAAAAATTTAATTAATCAGACCTAAAATGCCATATAAACCTATAAAATTATTTTAATTCATCAAAATTCTCAATTTACATTTATTTAGATATTTATAATATCAATTATTTTAATATTTCATTAATAAAGTAATTACTGTATCTTCATTGTGTCATAAATAAAATAAATTATTTAATTTTTAAAAATTATAAATAAAATAAAATTATTTAGGAAATTGTTTTATATTTCTAATGAATATTTATAGTCGAATTTATCTTATGTATAACTCTATATTAAAAATGGTTTAGTTAATAAACTTTGAATTTAACACTTTTAACTCTTCTTTAAATAAAATAATAATAAATGTCCTAATCTAATCCAAGTGGACCAAAAAGGTTCATATTTTATTCCTATGGTAGTTTTTGGTCAAATTACACTTATAAAATAGAATTAGTACATGTGTTAGGGTAATTATAATATCATTTTTACCCTTAATGACCCTATTTACTTTTAACCGTAGTAATCAAAAGTCAAAAGTTACTATTCACCAAAAATTATTGTCATCTTATTGAACCACATTTTACTTACTGATATTAACCATGCCTCTCATTTTTTTGAAATTCAACTCACAGAAGTGGTAAAATTAAGTTTTATTCAAATTTGCAAATGCTCTAGAATGTGGGTAAAAGAGGTTAAAAAGTTCAATAAAATTTTATACATCTAATTTAATTATAAAATGACTCCAATGAATTAAATTTAACTTATATAGGTATTATATATCTATTTTGAGTTCAAATAAGTTTAAATAAAATAAATAATTATTTAAATAAAAAGTCGGTTTTAATTAATAACACAATGTTTTTCCCTATTCATTAAAAATTGAAAGTTTTCAGAAAAATACCAAAAAATCACCCAAAGATAATTTTGTATTCTAAATTCAAAAATGAATCCATTTTACCAAATTCAATACATAGAAATTTTATTTATTAATTTAAAATTAATTCCTGTTGTCAAAACCAAAGTGAGTTTTTAAAAAGTAAAAACTATCAAAAGATTGACATGTGTTTATGTCAAATTTAAATGTGAAATTACTTATAATGACCTAAATTATATTAAATGATAAAAATATAATCTAATTATACTTAAAAACCTTTCAAATGAATAATTTAACACTATAAATTATTTTGATTAAAAAATTTGTTTTCAATTAAAACTTAGTATTTTTCACTGTTTGTTAAAATATGAAAGTTATTCGAAAAGTACCAAAAATTTATCCAAACAAATTTTTTATGTCCCACTTCTAAAGAAGAATTTAATTTCACTAAATTTAATATATAAAAGTGTTAAATATTGGTTATAAAAAGGCTTCTCCATTAAAAGGCGATAAAATTTATTTTTTTTAAAAATACTTGTTTTATCTAAAAAAATATATTTGTTCTTATATTATGTATAATAAACACATAATATGGACGTTAAAAATATATAGAGTATATAAGATTCAAAATATTGTTAATATTATTCATAACTGCTATTTGAACGGCTAGTTTGGTAAGTTATGAACCGCTTGAACTCGGTGTTGCATGTAGCGCAAGCTATTGAATTACTTTAATGAGATAACATACTATGAAATCTTGGGGTGTTACATTTGTTCTTATCTACGCCATGTTAATGATGTTCCATTGGACTTAAACAATTATCTAGCTAGTGAATCTGATCAAAGGTTTGAAATGATAATTACTTATTTTAATGAAGCATTGAAAAATCTTTGTCATGTCATTATGTATTTTTCCATTATTGAATATCTTTGTAAAAAGATTCAAATGAGGTTGATTTTTTTTGAAAATTCATATGCGTTAAATTCGTTAGTTTAAAAGATCTTGAAAAATTAAATTGATTTCAAATATTTCAAAGTTGTTTCGATGGTAGAAAGAATAACGATAAATTAAGTTTTCAAGGTTACTTAAAATTTCATGATGATGAAATCAATTTTTAAAAAAACAATCATTAGATATTATTAATTCTATTCAAAATTTATCTTTTGATGTTTCAATAAAGATTGATCTTGTTGATCAGTTGAATATTTTTTTTGGAATCTCAAGATAAAAAATCTCAAAAACTAAATAATAATAATTTGTCTCTCGTAGAAAAAGTTGTGAATATTATTTCAATATTATTTAATGAATATTTATTTAAACTAAATTTTTTCATAGTTTGATTTACTAACACTTCAGGTATAATTTCTTCCTCACTTATTTCTGAAAATCATAAAGGGATAGAATTTATTGGTTGATATTTTTGATGGGGAAAATTATATTTAATAATTTCTTATCTTTCTAGTGTTGTAATTTTTTTTCGAGCATATTTTGTTGAAGAAAATGTGATTTACAAAGATAAAGGAGATTAGAAAGTAAGGGGAGAATTTTTTTAAGTATAATAATAGAATTAAGTTCATAAAATTTTAAAGGGGTTAGATGTTTTTCAAAGTTATTAATTTTTTTATTTAATTTTTTTTATTTTATGATTTTTAAAATGGGGAGATTATTGAGTCGAAAGTTATACTTTATAAAAAATATATCATTGGTTTTAGAAATCATGATACACTTTCTTAAAAAATTAAGTTTTACTATATTTATATTATCCAATACTTATAAAATGTTTCTGTAGGAGAATATTTATTCTACTCGATGTGGAAATATTTATAAACTAAGAAATATAAACTTTTAACACTAAGTATAGTTCATCTGACTAACTGAGTCTGGTCCACCATACTGATGAAGTCTAGACCATTGAAAAAACTATGTATGATCCATAGGATTGGTTAATTTTATTCCATTGTACTGACTAAGTCGTGTTCATCTGATTGAATAAGTCTGGTCCATCAAACTGATTAAGTAAAATCCAATAGAGTGACTAAATCCAGTCCATCGAACTGATGAAGTTTCATCCATCAGACTAACCAAGTTTTATGCATCAGATAAACTTAGTTTTTATCCATCAAACTATATATAATTTATTCCATCGAAAAAATAAAGCTTATAATCAGATGAACAAAATTATTTCTACCAAACAAAATATGTTTACACCATTGTGATGATTCAATCAAAATGAAATGAGATGACGATAAACAGAAGTTACTGAGCTGTCAAGATAAAACTCATCTAAGGCCTTTAAAACAAACTACAAGAATCATATAATACTACCATTAGAGTTATGATTTTAAATAGAGGTGCATTCTCATAGGTGGGAGATAATGATTTTATAACTCAACACATCTGAATCTTACACTGTTGTAATATATTATTACTTATGATTTGTAAATATACAAATAGTTTTTGTTCTAAGAAACTTGAATAAGGAATGTAGATTCATGAGAATATTTTTCATATTAATTCATCAAGTACAATCTAGTTTTAGATTGAGGGATTCCAGGTTTAGAAAGACCACTTATTTTAATCAGGTTGATCGAGGTCTTCTAGGGCTAAGAAGGGAGAGTTGATTCTGATCTTTATGATCAAGTGATCTCTGAATCTACAAAGACAAACCATATAGTCTGGTTGAAAATTATGGATACCCAAATTTAGGGTTTTTAATTCCATAACTCTTAAGGTTAAAGAGTATAAATATTTAATAAATATTTTTCTAAGTCATTCTTAATTTGGTTTTATGATTTTCTTTTACTTGATTTTAACTTATTATTTTTCATTATGCATTAGTATAAAAATTATATTTTACTAAAATTTAATAAACACCAATATATTGGATGATCTGTGTGTCCGATTAATAATATATGAAGATGAGATGATATATATGTCTAATAAATCATAATTAAGAGGTTTTAGTTTTTATTTAGTTTATATTTTTAAACTATAATTCACCCCCTTGTGGTTTAATTATTTCACTATTTATCCTATAATTGGTATCATAGAGGTACTTACTTCTTAACTTGATAGTGTTTTTACTTTTTTATTTTAAGATATTTTTAAAGTTTTAAAACTTGTTTTATAAACTATTTTTTATTGGTTCTACAGAAACATTTTTAAAATAATGTGTATTCTGAAGAAAGAGTGTTGTTTTATTATTTACAAAGATGGATGGTTTAGATGTCAGAAATATGGGGAATATTAATCCTAACAGACCACCAATTTTTTATGGGGATAATTATGAATATTAGAGATATCATCTGAAGACCTTCGTTATTTACACTAGATTAGATAACACTTCTATACTTACAAGGAATTTTAAAATATTTGAGAAGTTTCAACATTTAAAAATCAATAGAAACTTATATCAACTAAATTACTGTGTAAGGAATACTTTGTAATATTCTATGAAAAGTAATATTTATTGTCAAATTTCCTCTATTGATGTCACAAATAGTATTTTTAAGAAGTTGGAGACTACTCATTTTGGTATTTATAAAGTTATATAAACTAAAATGGAAAGGATTTGAGTTTATTATCAAGTATTTGATTTCTTACCTAGATAAACTATTTCTAATATACAATAGATATTCATGATAATTATTAATAGTTTAATATTAATTGGTGATAAAGATATTAATGATGATATTTTTGTTTAAAATATCATTGAGATTATTCTAGGAGTGTGTGAATCCAAGAGTATAGGTATTGATCGTACAAATAAGATTTCTTGGTTGAGCTTATATTTATTGACTAGTTCAATTATATAGTATGAAGGAATATTTAAAAGAGTTTTTAAAAAGTAAAAAAAGGAAAATTGAGTAGATTATACTTATACATCAGTTGTTCCTTATTAAGTGAGATCTACAGAAGAATTTTCTAAGTCTTTAAAGAAGAAAAATGTTTAAGTTGGAATAGAAATCAATTATTCTGAATAGTTTGAGAATGAGTTGGCCAATATTTCTTAAAAAATAAATAAGATTGTTATATAAAATTATTTAGAGATAATTATAATAAAAATTCTAAAGAAAAAAGTTTGAAAAGGATTATTATGAAATGGTATGTTATATTTGTAAGAAATTAGGTCATATAAGACCATATTGTACTAATCTTAAGAGAAAATATAATAAGGATAGAAATTATTTGAGGAATTATAAGAAGTTTTGTGAGCATAAGGGTAATAAAATTCTGAAATCCTTATACTTGGAGTGATAGTGGAGGTGATAGTTATTTAGATAATTCATGAGATAGTGAAAGTGAAGATCAGAAGAATATCAGTTTCTTTAATAAATTTTCAATAAATAATAATTATTTATATAAAATATATCTATTTAATCATTGAATAATCTTACATTGAGTGATAATTATCCTGATAATGAAATAGAGAATAATTATATATCTTTAGATGATGAATATACCTCATCTCAATAGAACAATATTTTACCTATCTTTGAGTATGTTTCGAGATTTTGGATGCTTTTAGAAAATAAATATTGTAAGGTTTATAAAAAACATGATGTTTTAGAGGAAAAATATTCCAAGTAAAATTCAACAAAATCTATGATTACTACTAAAATTTATAATAATTAAAAATATTTTTATAAATTAAATCTTTAGAAATTTAATTTTTAAAGAGTAAGAAAAACTTAATTTTAGTATAACTTATGTTGAGGATAAACATTTAGTTTATGAAATTTCAAGTCTGAAAATTTACTCTGAAAATTTACAATTGATAAAGAAATTTTTAATAAAATGTAAAAATATATAAAACCTTATAGGTATGTGTTTGGAATGGATTTTACTAATAAAAAACTAAATTTAAAAAAAATATTCTTTTTTCCAAAGTGTTCTTCATTCTGGGTGAAATTTCAATGTGAAGGACATTGGAATAATGGATTTTATTTAAAAAAAGTATTATCTTTAGGATTTCAAAAATCCTATATTTCTAAATAATTAACAAATTCACGACATAGTAAAGCTATATAGATTTGGATTCTAAAAAATTAATTTTCTAATAATGTTAGACCCAAGAATGTTTGGGTTGTAAAATACTAATATTATTACTTAAATGAAAATAATAAGTGTATAAAAACAATATATGGTATAAAGACAGTGGTAATTCTAGATATATGATTGGTAGTAGGTATTTCTTAAATAATATTATTAAAATGAAAGGTAGTAATGTGACCTTTGGTGACTACTGTTAGAGTTAGTGTCCAAGGACCAACTTTTTGTACTTCGATTACATAAATATTGGATTTATTTAATATTAATGAAACTTATTAATACATATTTTATGTTGTTATCCATGAATCTAATGTAATAATTTTCTCAAGTATAAGTCACATTGATAAGGTCATAGTAGTTCCATGCAATGATGAGAACCTTGATATGCAATAATAATACTATCAAATAATGTTCTGTAGTTGGATAGCGTAATATGATGGGACACATAGTACATAGACCACTAGGTGTGAGTAATCCTAAGAAGATGAGGTTTATTCTCATAAAGTTTACAATTGTTAATCTCCAAGTTGGAATATTTTAATGAACCAAGTCAGGTCACCATATGACCCAGCACCTGACCTAGTCTGTGGAAAGGCCCGAAGGGCATTCCTGATCCCCACGGGCTAGCACAAGTGCCCAAGTATCAAAGTTACAACATGGGAACAATTTACCTGATGTCATAATAATAAACAACTAACAAGATAAAAAAACCAAAACTGAAGATAAACAACCAAACATGGCATAACCAATTTTTTATAATTAACTTAAAATTTTTATAGAAGACTAAAGAAGCTAAAACCAAAAAAGGGAAGTAACAATACTATCCCAAACCTCCATGAAACAAGAGGATCAACTTCCTCAAGCCAATGCCACCAATATCCACAAAGGAGTCGTCGAGAACTCAAAATGAAACTACCAAACACCTTGCCTTTACCGAGAACAAATAGACAACAAGATCTACATACACCCAAGAAAATATGTAGGGTGTGATAACAGGGCTAGTAATATGACACCAAAAATAGGATTCAATTATATAATCATCAAATTGAAAATAAAATTGAAAGTTTTAGTAATTAAAGGAATGCAAAAATAATTTAAGTAAAACAACTTTAAGAAAAAAAATTGAATGAAAATTAGTTATAAAGAATACAACTTTAAAGAAAGATCACTTTCTTTTGAAACAACATACCGAATGATAATTTTAAGTTTGATGTAATAATTTGTCACTATTCATGGGAAATATACCTAGGCACTAGCTTGAAATGGGACCCGAGGATCCTTGCATCTCAGTGAATGTGGTATAGAAACCAGGACCATCATATTTCTCATGCATGAGCCAGTAGTTGGTAACATACCCAAAACATAGTGGTCTCAAATCATCATCCATATTTAGTTAGCATTTTCTTCTTCAATCCCACTATGTGAAACCGGGTCACAACCACTTTTGAATCACTAGTATACATGTCCTTGTCCACCCACCTAGATACCTGGACTTCCCTTTTGTGCTCAAACAAGTTTCACATATCAAATAACTATACGTGCATGTTTCATTAACCAAAAAAGGCATTGCACATTACTTATCACCACATACACACACAAAATCCATTTTTAAAATCATATGCACACCAAAACTCTTCCCTAACATGTTTCACCTTTTATATGATTTAATTAATCATTATATTTTTTTTAAACAATTTCAATAAACACCCCAAAACTTTTACACCAAAAAATGATCCCAAAATTCATCTTTTAAAATAAACTACACAATAACCCCTTATCAAAACCTAATTTTCAACCCACACATAATTTAATGACCTGCTTGCATGATTTATAAAATCATATCAAGTGACACAACAAGGGTTTCCTCCTGAAAAACACCCAATTTAACAAAAAAATCCACCTTAAAATTTAACATATATTTAATCCTATCAAATAAGAAGTTCTCACCACAAATATAATTTAATAAATCTAATAAAACAATTTATAAAACACTTCAAATTAGCACAAAAAAATTTTACACCAAAAACACACCCTATTTCATATAAAAGACCACTTTAAAACTAAATTCCCAATGTGACCATATCAAAACATGATTTTCATCACTCATATAATTTAATAAATCCAATTAAAAAATTTATAAAACACTTTAAATTATCACAATAAAATTTTACACAAAAAAACACACCCAATTTCATATAAAAATGCCACTTTAAAAACAAATACACAGCATAACCATATAAAAACATGATTTTTATCACTCATATAATTTAATCAATCAATTAAACAATTTATAAACACTTAAAACTAGCAAAAAAAATTTACACCAAAAACACACCTGATTTCACTTAAAAACATCACTTTAAAACCAAATTAACAACATAACCATATCAAAACTTGATTCACTTCACTAATATAATTTACTAAATAAATTAAACAATTTATAAACACTCCAAATTAGCATAAAAAATGTTTACACTAAAAACACACCTGATTTCATATAAAAACGCCACTTTAAAACCAAACATACCTCAATTCCTTTCACAAACCATTTTATCACCACACAAGATAATCATAGATCATGAAAAATGTTGGGAAAAAATCCCTCAAAGCATCATTGAAGTATTTTTGAGGTGATTGTGTTTATTGAAAAAGTGAAAATCTGTTTTATGATTGTTGACAATGAAAACCGTGACATACATATTTGTTGACAAATGGGGTTTCAGGGTGGAATGTCGAGTTCAAGAGTTGTGGTCAATGATCCATGTTTGATTCAAGAACGTCGATAATGGAATGGACGATCTGGAGGCGGTATAAAAATAACAGATACAAGGTGGCACCGTATATTTGGCAAAAGGACTTGTACTCCGAGGACTTGGAGTATAGGAAACTTGCATGCAATATGTTTTTCAAGATCAGAAGATCAAAATATGGCAAAGGAAACAGGTTCGTGCAAGTTTGGGAGTTGGTCGTGCATGTGTCTAGGAGGACAGAAGACTTGCGCGTCGAGACTGGGTCACGTAGGTGACTTGCGTGCCGTCGCGCAGGGTGGTCAATTTTCCTATAAATACTGGAACACCCCTCTTCATTCTTTACCGGATTTCAACACTTTGAGAAATCAGAGCTCCCGTCATACAGGTGTGGTGGTCGCGAAAGTTGTGTGTGGTCGCGCAGGTGGGACCTGCGCGCCAGGGTGATAGTTGCGCGCTAGTGTTTGAAGCTGCGCGCTAGTGTGGAGTTGCACACCAATATTGGATTGGGCGTAAAAGGAAGTGTGTCGCACAAGTTTGGAGTTGAATAAGATTGTGTCGTGCAAGTGTGTGAGGTGGACTTGCGTGCCAGTTGTGACTTACGTGCCAAGTTTGACTTGCGCGCCAAGTAAGGTTTATTTCCAGCAGTGATTTTCAGGCTACGTGGAAGCTGGAAGGTTTCCCAATACCTTCGGTGCAAAGAGATATTCATCTACGGGTGAAAGTTGTACTTCAACAGAGCATCTACATATAGAAGAAGATGCATTCCTTCATGCAAATGAAGATACCTACAGGTATATAAACTGTGAGTGGATCCTTTCCGAAGCAGTGAACAAAGGAAGAGGAAGAAGGTGATCCTCTCCACTGGCAGTGAGCTATAGAGAGAGAAATAGGGAGTGACCCTTGGAAAAACAGTGAGATGACCCTAAACATTGTAAAGACAGTGAGGCTGGGCATAGAAGTGATCTAGCCCGAACATTGTTTCCACATCTAGTGAAGAATAGTGGAATTTGGTATGACCAGCAACTTGTCGGCGTATGCTCCTTGGACGTAGCCCAGTGAGGGTGAACCAAGTAAAAATATTTGTGTCTGCCTATTTTCTTCCCTACATTGCATTCAAAGCATCATCATTACATAAAGAAGTAAAGAATTTATCATATTTTACATACAAGAGCAAACAAAGTGACCCTTGTAATAAAGAGGTCAAGATCCATTGGGGTAGGAAGAACTTTGAAAAAGAATATCCATACCCTGATTCACCCCCCCTCTCAGGGTATATAGGACCCTATTGGTCCTAAAAATTGGTATCAGAGGGATGATTGCTTTTATCAGATTTGTTTGCTCAGACTTGGTGTAGTCGATCTGTGTGGTTAAAGAATCATTCTGCTCTTATCTCGATGTGCCATGGAAAAGGGAAAAACATCAAAGAAGAATATGAAGTCAGTTGGTATTCCTCAGTGTGGAAGTGTGTATGGAAAAAGTTTGATTCGATTAAAAGAATCAAACAGCTTACTAAAAGAAGTCCTGGATGAATCTGATAGGGAAAAGATTGATTCAATAAATCAAGATGTTGGAATGAGTGAAGTACATGAACATCAAAGTGATACCAAAACAACTGATGATGAAGAAGTTTTGAGAAGGAAGCCACCAGTAGATGTTGTCAACATGACAAAGAAATAGGACCAGAAATTGGATGAAGAAGCCAAATCTAAAGATATCCAGATAAAAGTATTGGAGATTGAGGTCAACAAGCTAAGAGGCTTAAATAAAAGGCTTATTGATGTGGATACTGACCTAAAGGAGAAGAATTATTCTCAATGTGAAGAACTACAAAAGGTGGCTAAAATGAAAGGAAAACAGAAGGTTGGTGATTATGAAGAGAATCAAAATTCAGATGAAGTTCAGAATCTGAAAGCTATAAATGATGATCTAGCAACACAGTTGTCTGAAGAAGTTCAGAAGAATCAAAGTCTACAACAAGAGAATGAATCTGTCACTGAATCTGTTTTTGAGGAAAAATTGAAAGTAATGAAGCAAGGTGACATGGTAGAAAAGCTCACACGGGAACTAGAAGATGAGTTGAGTAGAGGGAAGAATCTCAGAAAAGAACTCAATGCTCAACTTGAATAAAGAAATAAGAAGATTCAACAATTGGAGGAAGTAATAGAGAAATCCAAGAAAGAAATGGAGATATCAAGGGACAAAGGAAAACCTAAGTTGAAGGATGCACTGCACTTACTATTCGATTTTCCTTCGAAAGGTGATGATAATGTGAAAAGGAAGTATGAGATTTCTGAGGAGAAACAACAAAATATTTTCTCATCTCAAAGAACATATATCTTGGGAAAATCTGGCATTGGATTTGATGAATCCCCTCCCGTTCATGATAGAATGCGATCCATGAATAGTTCCAGGAGTAGAGAAAAACATATAGGTGTTTAAGATGGGCCTAAGAGGACAATTACAAAAAGAACTGATGACATGTGCTTTTTCTATAGGATTCATGGTCACACGTCAAGCTTCTGTTCTGAGGCTCTGGAATACATATTAGGCTGTGAAAACAGAAACATTAATAAATCTAAGAATAATAAGAATCATCATGAGAAATCAGAGAGAAGAGTATCTCGGTGGAAAGCATCCATTAGATGCTATTACTTTGGAAGAATGGGACACACCATGAGTATGTTTCAGGAAGCTCAAGATCCCCGTGTCAAAAGCAGAACTCAAGGTGTATCGACATCTCGACATAGAAGTGATGCGATGAGGTATGCCTTTGATGGAAAATGTTTTATATGTTCAGATTATGGGCATTTGGCAAGAAATTGCAGCAATAAGAACACAAGAATGGAAAGGGAACTAAAAAAGAGATTCTTGACTCCAATGATGCATAATGAGAAATTCTACATTGAGAGAAAAAGTGGCAAAGAGAAGAATAGGCTTAGAGCCTCAGGGGAATCACATGGAGCTGAACAAAAGGTGTATCAGTCACCTAATCTATTATACTCAAAACAGCTCTCAAGGAGAGAATGTGAACAAACCTGGAAGATTAAGGGGTGATCTACTCCAACTGTGATAAAGAAGAATAAATGTTCAATGGAGGACTCACCACCCATGAAAAAGAGTTTGGTGACTCAGAAATATGATAAAAGAAAGATAAACAAAGAATGTAATGAAAAATTTGCAGGTCTTGTTCCACAACGAAAACTGGAAGAAGATGCAAGATCCTTGTAATGGTGGAAGAAGCAAGGGAAGATGTAAAGAAAAGATATTCTTGCTCAGAGTAGGAATAAAGGGAAATGGAATTTTAGTGGAACATCAAAGACAGAAATGTGTACTAGTGGGTTTAAACCCCAAATGGTGAGAATGGCCAGGCCTATAGAACCTTCATATCAGAAAAAGACTCAACATGCAGGTAATGAATGCTTAGTCATATGGCCAGAGCAGTTGAAGTTGGCCAGGCATCTGGAGGAAGCAAGAAAGGAATGTGATGCACTCCAAGAAAGAATCAAAGGGTTGACCCACCATGATCAACCACAATCCTCATCTTGAGGATTCAAGAAACATCCCCTCTCCCTATGAATATAAATGTAATTAACTGATGATTCATGTGTTTCAGGCTTTAGGGAGATACAATCCAAGGGGATGTGGAATCTAAAGATGCAAAGTGGAGAAGTGATGTGCTCTAGATTTTTAATTGGCTCAAATCAGGTACAACAGTTGAAGAAGAAAGGGAGCAACAAAGCACAATAGGAAGTGATTGTGTTATTAACTTTATCTCTCGTTTCCTACACTGAGTTTCAACTCAGTAGGCTTAGAGATTTTGTTAATGGATCAACTCTGAGTGGAATATGAGAACAAATAATGTAGGAGTAAAAGAATTGTTATGGGTCTAAACTATTGGGCCTAACAACTGGAAGACTTGCATAACACAACAGGAGCATTATATATCCTAATTAGATGCATGATCTCAATATGATATGAAGGATGAATGTTTATGCTCATGAAGAATGATTGATGTAAATGCAGCAACACACAGATTTTCATGATTATCTATTTTGTTCTAACAATGTGGTATCAGCTAACTGCTTTCAGGATACCAAGAAGATACGAGAGAAAATCAAAGGTGTGTCAACAAAAATTTGAGAGAAGATGTTCAAATAAATGACATCATTGAACAATGACACAGAGAAAAGTAGCTGAAAGAAATGAAGCCACTGAAAAATGAGTCAGTGAACAATTTTCTGGCGAAAGTGTTGAAGAAGAAAGCAACACAGGGGGAGAAGAAGTGGCTGATGCTGATTCAGAAGAAGACACTGATGATGAACAAGAAAGTGTCAAGTATGTTTCTATAAGTAAGCCAAAGACCTGAGCTAAAACTAATAGACAGAATATCATTGTTGATCAGGTAGCTCCAGTTCAGACTAGAATAATGAAGTCACTATAGCAGACATCATTCCTATCTTAGGTATAGTCGAAATGCTTTGCTGATGCATCTGAAGATGAAAACTGGGTTCAGGATTTGAATGAAGAGCTTGACCAGATTGAGAAGAACCAGACATGGGAGATTGTTTCAAGGCCAATAGATATAAATTTCATCAGAACTAAATGGTTCTATCGCAACAAGATGAATGAATATGGCATAGTGATTCAGAACAAAGCATGACTGGTGTGCAAAGGATACTCCCAAATAGAGGGTATTGACGTTGATGAGACATTAGCACCGGTAGCAAGGCTGGAGACAATCAGATTATTCATAGCCATTGCAGTGCAACAGAAGTTCAAAGTGTTCTAGATGGATGTCAAATCAGCATTCTTGAATGGAATTCTGGAGGAAGAAGTGTATATCGAGCAGCCAAATGGTTTTCTCATTTATGAGTATGAGAACAAGGTTTGTCGGTTGAAGAAGACGTTATATGGGCTAAAACAAGCATCGAAAGCATGGTACTCAAGGCTATATCAGTATTTGAAGAAGTTTGGATTTTAGCATGATGGATTTGATTATAATCTATATTTCAACAACAACAGTAATCAAAGGATGATGAGGCTGGGCTATGAAGAAGACATAATATTTGGCAGATCAGATGAAGCACAGTGAAAACATTTTTCTGAATCCATGAAACATGTGTTCGAAAAGTCTATGATTGGCGAGCTGATATTTTTCCTTGGTCTACAGGTGACACAGGGAAGGAATAGAACATTCAATTCTCAATCTGAATATGTCAAGGGGGTTTTGGAAAGATTTGGAATGGAGAATTCCAAAGAGATGAAGACTTCGGTTTCTACCCAGGTGAAATTATAAAAAGATGAGGATGGCAAGGCAGTGAATATTACAGAATATAGACATATTATTGGAAGCTTTCTATACTTGACTGCAACAAGGCCTGACATTGTATTCACCACATGTCAAGTAGAAAAATATCCAAGTAATCCCAAGGAACGCCACATGCTTACAGTGAAAACAATACTTCGGTATATCCAGGGCAAAGTGGACTTCGGCTTGACATATACTGACAAATCTCAGACAGATTTATTAGGATATACTGATGCAGATTGGGCCGGATCAGCAGATGATAGAAAATCAACGTCAGGAGGTGCATTCTATCTTGGTGGACTATGTATTTCTTGGTTAAGTAAGAATCAGGATTGTATTTCGTTGAGCACCATAGAAGCTGAATATATTGTAGCCACTCAAGCATGCACACAGTTATTGTGGATGAAGCAGTAGCTTGAAGATATGGGAGTTGAAGTGAAGTCTCTGATCGAAATCCAGTGTGACAACTCAAGTGCTATAAATCTTAGAAAAAATCCCATCCATCATTCAAAGACAAAGCACATTGAGATTAAGTATCATTTTGTAAAGGAGAAGGTGGAACAAGGGCTTGTGAAGTTGGAGTATGTGCCTACAGAGCTACAGGTTGCAGATATTCTGACAAAGGTCTTACCCAAGGAAGCTTTTGAGAGACATCGACTGGATCTAGGAGTTCAGTCAACTCCCCGCACTTGAAATAGTGTAGATTTTGGAATCTCCCCCTCTCCCTAAGGTATGATGTGTTTTTCCCTAATGTGCTAATATGTGTTCTCTACTATGTTACAGACTACAAAGGAGTGACCTTTGGGTTCGTTGACAAAGGGGGAGAAAATAGTGATTGTTCAAGGGGAAGACAGTGTGGCTATTTGAGAAATCATGACAGATATGGGGAGAAGCTGACCAGTGGAGCATCCAGATAGGAAGAGAAATGAGAAAGGGGGAGATTTTTAAATCTGATGATGCTAGAAGTGATCGATCAAATAATAGATATCACGACAGCTGCGGATTGTGATAAAAGCAGAAGAGTAGTGTTGGAATGTGGAAAAAATATTTCCAAACAAAAATTGGTCTTCCAATAGGTCCTTCAACAATTGGTATCAGTTTAATACAGATTGGTATTAGTTTGGTGTCAACAGTGGATGTCAGAGATGAAGTGATTCATTGATGAACTTTTAATTTACTCTTGTTTCTCATGTCGAGCATTGCTCATGTGGGCTCAAGGTATGTGTTGAGTAAATCCTTGATCGCTATCATAATCGCAAAAGGCAAATGGTGGATGAAGAAATAATTATGCATATTTTTATGAAAGAGTTGTCAACAAACCCAAAGGGGGAGATTTTTGGGAAAAATCCCTCAAGGCATCATTGAAGTATTTTTGAGGTGATTGTGTTTGTTGAAAAAGTGAACATCTGTGTTGTGATTGTTGACAATGCAAACCATGACATACATATTTTTTGACAAAGGGGGTTTCATGGTGGAATGTCGAGTTCAAGAGCTGTGGTCAACAATCCATGTTTTATTCAAGAACGTCAATAATGGAATGGACGATCTGGAGGCAGTACAAAAAGAACAGATACAAGGTGGCGCCGTTTTCCAGTGTTTGAAAAAATTTTGGGCCTAAAAATTGACAAATAAAGAAAAGTGTTTTTGGCAAAGGGACTTGCGCGCCGAGAACTTGGATTATAGGAAACTTTCAAACCATATGTTTTTCAAGATCAGAAGATCAAAATATGGAAAAGGAAATAGGTTCGCGCAGGTTTGGGAGTTGGTCGCGCAAGTGTCAAGGAGGACAGAAGACATGCGCACCGAGACTGGGTCGCGCAGGTGACTTGCGCGCCATCGCGAAGGGTGGTCAATTTGCCTATAAATACTGGACCACCCCTCTTCATTATTTACCGGATTTCAACACTTTGAGAAATCAGAGCTCCCATCGTGCAGGTGTGGTGGTCGCGCAAGTTGTGTGTGGTCGCGCAGGTGGGACTTGCACGCCAGGGTGATAGTTGCGCGCCAGTGTTTGAAGATGCGTTCTAGTGTGGAGTTGCACACCAATATTGGATTGGGCATAAAAGGAAGTGTGTTGCGCAAGTTTGGAGTTGAAGAAGCTTGTGTCACGCAAGTGTGTGAGGTGGACTTGCACGCCAGTTGTGACTTGCGCGCCGATACTTGCGTGCCGAGTTTGACTTGCGTGCCAAGTAAGGTTTATTTCGAGCAGTGATTTTCAGGCTGCGTGGAAGCTGGAAGGTTGCCCGATACCTTCGGTGCAAAGAGATATTCATCTATGGGTAAAAGTTGTACTTCAACAAAGCATCTACATACAGAAGAAGATGCATTCCTTCATGAAAATGAAGATACCTACAGGTCTATAAACTGTGAGTGGATCCTTTCCAAAGTAGTGAGAAAAGGAAGAGGAAGAATTTGATCCTCTCCACCGGCAGTGAGCCATAGAGAGAGAAATAGGGAGTGACCCTTGGGAAAGCAGTGAGATGACCCTAAACATTGTAAAGGCAGTGAGCCCGGGTATAAAAGTGATCTAGCCCGAACATTGTATCCACATCTAATGAAGAATAGTGGAATTTGGTACGACCGGAAACTTGTCGGCGTATACTCTTTGGACGTAGCCTAGTGAGGGTGAACCAAGTAAAAATCTCTGTGTCTGCCTATTTTCTTCCCTGCATTGCATTCAAAGCATCATCATTACATAAAGAAGTAATGAAGTTATCATAGTTTACACACAAGAGAAAACAAAGTTACCCTTGTAATAAAAAGGTCAAGATCCAGTGGGGTAGGAAGAACTTTGAAAAAATAATATCCATACCCGGATTCACCCCCCCTCTCAGGGTATATAGGACCCTATTGGTCCTAACAAAAAAACACTCAATAAAGAATAAAAATACATAAATTAATGGTTAAAAATGAAATCAGCTACCTCGGGGGGAGAAAACACTTTAATTTTATGTGAATCTTCAAAAACACACTATCCACACCTCAAGAAACCAACATCAAACCCTCATCATGAATATTAAATCCAAATGACCAAAAAATTAAAACCCTAAAACACAACCCTACCCTCTAGGGAACCAAATCCCCAAAGAAAATGAGAAAAAACCCTAGATCGGATGAGGATAGGCTTACCCATAGGGGATTCCCTCAGAGGGAGGTTTCATGCATCGAGGAGGCATCGGTAGGGAGATCACCAAAAAGGAGGCGTGCTGGAGTAGAGTGAGCTAACAGGGGGGGTCACACAAGCGCACCCGGGAAGGGGGAGAAGGGGGACCGGTTGTAGGATATAGAGATGGGGTGGTCAAAGGGAGTCACCAAAAGGAGGTCATCGGAGGGAGGTGAATGTGTGGGGGGGGGTTCTCCAGCTAGGTGGCGTGTGATAGAGAGTGGGAAGGGAAGGGGGTAACATTAATGAGAAAGGGGGAAAGAGTGAAGAGGGGAAAGGAAAAAATTAACCCGTAAAAAATTAACCCAAACTCAATAATTATAAAATTAATAATTATATTCTTAATAATAATAAGATTAATAATAATAATATTATTATTATTAATACTCTTAACACTAGTAATAATATTAATAATAATATTATCAATAATAATAATAAAGAAATTATTTAAATTTCATTTTAATTTTCTTATTTTATTTTCATTTTATCCCTGATTTAATTTTATTTAATTATTTTGGACACCAGGTAGTCCGAACAGAGACCTAGGAAAAGATACATGGTTTCCAAACCATGCACTGCTCGTGCGTTGGATTCTGCCAAGCCCAAAACCCCCATTTTCAATAAAAAATCAAAAAATCAAACTGGGCTTCAACCTAAACCTCGACAATGGTACCCGATGAAAATAAAATCAATAAAATAAAATAATTTTAAAAGTTGGAGTTTGAAAATTCTCCCCACCATAATGTTTTTTTCCGCCGAAAATCCACAATAAGGCCTAACCCCAACATAGAAACTGATACCCCTTTATAGTTCAAGGGTATTCCCAATGAACAAAAAACAAGAAAAGGACATAACACTTTCAACAAAGGATGATACTTACAAATCAAACTCTGGAGACTCAAAATTAACTCCTCACTATGTGCCACCCACCCCTAAAAGTGAAAACAAATCCAATTGGTCTATCAAAAGAAAATATCTTCTCACAATGCACAATCCTTCCTTTTAAGTCAAAAACCCAAAACTTAACTAAATGAGACTTATGCTGCTAGCCTGAAACAGGAAACAAGAAGCAAACCACCACTTGAAAAATACTCCAATGATATTAATTCAATGAAACCATTAGGTGAGATTCGATCCCAAGTAAACACCTATCACCAATTCGAAACCAATAACATAAGAAAATTATTGACATGTGGAGGCCAGAATGGACTCCCCACCATAAGAAAAAACCAACACCCAAGACAGAGCTAGAAGACCAACATGAGGTGGCCCGAATGAACTCCCCACCATAAGGAATAGGCTATATTAATTCATTTTAGTGGAATTTTAGAAAGACCTACAGTGGGTATCCCCACTATAAAGATTAGTTAGATTAACTGACTAGCATAAAACAACATGGAAAACCAGACATGGTTAACCATTGAACTTCCCCCACAACCTATTATCACACCACAAGGGACCTGATTAGAGAAACTCCAAACCAAACAAAAGACACTATATGGTTCCCCACTCCCACGGGAATCACCATACCTGGATGATCCAAGCTAGGAATGTGATTTAAAATGAATTACAAGGTTTTTCACACATGGAAAACCACATATAGATTGTCACCCACAAAGGTCTATGCACCAAGGTTCAAGAAAATGAAACAATCCTACCTTCTTATAACTAAGGAGGGACTCTTCCACCCATCTAGGTCACAACATAGAAGCAAGGTCCCCATGCCCCTTTCCACAAAATAGTACCATTATAATGAACAAATACGCAAGGCTTAAACTATATTTATTTTCCATGCAGAAGACAGACATTAGACTAATATTGCTTACCCCATGGGGTTCCTGACTACACGCCATCTTCACTCTAGGACCTATGGATAAAAATCTGATGGTTGAAGCATCTACTACCTTTTAGTGAAGTGTTAAAACCCCCAAATAGAACTTCTCCCTTATGGTGCCATAAGAAACCACACTGTGATCTGATAACATCAATAGAACACATGATTCTGGTAAGATAGAGGCACTCAAAAGGTTCCACAACATCTACCTTCTCATTTGGGAAAGAACAAGATGCTACAAAATGACACCAAACATGATCATTGTATCCTAAGATCACATACAAGTTAAGGGACATTAAATCTAGTTCCAAACAACACATGATTCTTGAAAATAGTAATAACTAACTCTTACGACCATATCTACTACATTGGTGTACAAACATAAACCCTCACTTAGATGAACCCAACGAGAGGTCCAAAGGCCCTTTAAGACATAGCCAACACCAACAATCCATTCCTCTTACACCCTTCCTCACTAGCATTCATTTCACCGATTCCAATAGGAACCATCAGACACACCAATTTTGTACTTCACCTTCGATGACTCAGGAAACTCAAGAAATCAAAGTCTCTTTCAACTTTCTACATCCACTCTCCCACTGTAAGAGGATCTTCTTGACCGAAAGAAGATGGAAAAGGAATTGACCCTAAAACCCAAGAATAAAGTTCTTACTTTGATCAACTGTAGGGTCTGCCATCGGTGGATCACCCCTGGATGCACTTCGAATATGTGTCAAATCATTATTGGGGAGAACACTAGCCCATAATGGAAAGTAAAGGACCCAACTAAACTAGTCCATTATCCCAAGCATTACACAAACCAACACTGATCAAAAAAAGGGAACCACTGCATTTCTCCTCAAATTACTCTTCAGAAGAACCTACTAACAACACAATAACAGATAATCAAAACAACAATTTTTTCCTTTAAAATTTATTTTTGAAAATAAACAAAGTTTTTGGATTTCACATTCACCAATGGTATCACATGGGCCTCACACATGCATGAGCCAGTGCCACACCAGGCACCCACCTATTGTCCATCTGGGCACTCATCTGCTTTTTCCATTAACTTTCCACCATTCCAAATATACCCATGCATGTGATCACTAATGAGGTTACCAAGGTTAAAAACAAACCTTTTCCCATTTTTCAAAAAAACATTCAACCCACCCTTCCTTCTTATTAACCCACTTAAAGTTTCCAAAAATCCATAAATACCATCAAAGGATAACTATTTAACAAATCAAAGTTCATTTTAAAACTTTATGTATAAATTACAAAACATTTCATCCCATTAAAACTATTCTTCATATATGACTTTATCCCATTCAAGAAAACTTTCAATAGTTTTGAAAATCCCATTTAAAACAGATTTCTAAAAACCGCTTTAACCTAATTCATGCTTTCCCAACAGTAAATTTCAGAAAACCACATGTTTAAATTATGAAAACCCAATCCCAATAAACTGAACCCCATTTACCCAAACCATTTTCCATTTTAAAATCTAGTTTCCAAAATTTTCAAAAAAAAGTTTTCAAAATGATTATTCAAAACCCATAAAGATACCAAACAAATTAAGAGGAAACTAATATTGATTTGTGACTCAGAAATATGGTTGGAAGAATATGCTAGTCACACCAAAATTATAGAGAGTTTTTTAGGATAACATCCCCAGATAAACATGTCTTTCCATTCCCTATGAGCTCATTGAGACCATTGACCCAACTCCAATTTCATTTTCCAATTAATGAACAACCACATGGACCAAAACACTCGGATGAGACCCAACTTCCCCCACTAACTTGGGTCACGTCATTAGGTGTTATAGCTAGGAACTGCACTCATAACCATAACGTCAAGTCTCAATAATCCTAGATCCTATATACCCAAACTATTCCCCATGGAACAAGACTCAAAAGAGTGTGTCCTCCTTTGATAACATTTTTTAACGAACCAAACTGGGTCACCATTCAATGTGGTGCCTGACCTGATCTGTGGAAAGGCCCAAAAGGTGTTACCAATCCCCATGGGTTGGAACAAGTACTCAGGTATCAAGGTTACAACATGAGAATGATTTATCTGATGTTCTATTAATAAATAAAATACAAGATAAAAACCCCAAATGGAAGATAGACAACCAAACATGGAATAACCATTTTTTCCGAAAATAACTCTACAATTTTAAACAAGACTAAAGAAGCTACAAAAAAAGGGGGAATCCAAAATACTATCCCAAATATCTGTGAAATAAGAGGATAAAATTCCTCAAGCCACCACCACCAAGACCCACAAAGGATACCATGAGCACCCGAACTGCCACTACTGAACAAATTTCCTTTACTTGGAAGAAACAGACAACAAGATATGCATACTTCCAAGGGTATATATAGGGTGTAGGACTAAGCCTAGTAGGATTCCACCCAAAATAGTATTACAGGCTATAAAAATCAAATGAAAAATATAATTGAATGTTTTATTAATGAAAGTAATGCTAGAATAGTTTTAATGAAAACAATTTTAAGAAAATAAACTTTTAATGAAAAGTAGTTTTAAAGAATACCAATTTAAAGAAAATGCACTTTCTTTTTCAAATTCCAACCCAACATATAGGTTGTCAATGGGAAGTGAAATATTATCCTTGAGCATTAGTCATGGGAAATACCCCTAGGCACTAGCTATAAATGGGACACTATGATCTTCCTATCATAGTGAATGTGGTAGAGAAACTATGACCATGACCTTTCTCATGAATGAGACACTATTAGGGAACATACCCATAACCTAGTGGTATCCAATCATCATCCATGGTTAGTTAGTGTTTTCATAGTCAATCTGTAACGACCAGAAGTTTTTAAATGGAAATTCCCTTCTTATATTTATGTAATAAAATGTCATAAAAGCACAAAATAATGAACTACTAAGTGATAAGTGACCTTTAAACATAATTTTTTCACTTCTGTGTTTGGAATTTTTAAAATCTGTCATACACGTTTGTGTTCAAGATGTTTTTTGGAGTCTAACAAAACAAAAATAATTTTTGGTGAATAGTAACCAACCCTAATGAATAGTAACATACCCTTATGAATAGTGATATGCCATAATGAATAGTAACCTCACCTACAGTGGTATAAAAATAATATTCAAGTTTAAAGTACGATATACCTATATTTTAGAATGAGTTAATGAATGTTTTAAAACTGGTTTTGATAATAAATTAATATTTTAATTAAATATTAAAATAATCATATTTAGAAAATTATTTTTGAAAAATGGACTTCATTTTTGGATTCTACACATTGAAAAATGGTTAGGGATAATTTTTGGGATTTTTCTGAAGTACTTGAAATTTGATGAATGGTGAAATACGATAATTCCCAAAATAAGAAAAATACATTAATTATGAAGTCATGATAATGTTCTGTTGATGTAAGCCCAATTGTTTCGGATTCACATGATAAATTTACTATTTTTGGTCAAGGAATCATCACTATTCCTTTTCTTGAGGGAAATTAATAAACTATTGAATAAACAATTGGGAAAACCCTCTCCTCCCTCACTATAAATACCCCCTCTCCTTACCTCTTTTCCTCACACCTCTCAAGACTTTTTCCTAGCCAAAATTCTGCCCAAATACCCTCCCAAGCTCCTTCCCCACGTCCAAGGCTTGGTGGTCTTTCCAAAAGACCAAAATCAAATCTCCTAAGAGGAGTCTCAAAGAGAGGAGATCAAAGGGTAAGAACCATCTTTCGTTTCCAAGAGTTTTGTTTTCATTTTCTTTCTTTTATTATACCCTCTTCCCCTTCCCTTATCCAAAAGTCATGAAAGCTCCAGAATATCATATATTATGGATTCTAATCATGTTTATGGAAAATTTCAAGCATCATACCTCTCCTCCTCTCACTCACATTCTATAATTAAAACATTGTTCGTGATGTGTCAAATTACCGACATCGTGGATAATGTGTTTTCAAATTCTTTTATCATTTTGTTTCGGGTCATGAAACCATTTATGTTATGGTTGAAATAGATTATTATATATTTTATATGTTATATTTAAGGTTATTTAATCCTCATACACTCATGATATAAAACAACAATACAAAACAATTCAATTATGGGAAAAATCGTTAAAATTAATTCAAGTGTTTATCATTAATGTTTAATGTAAAGGTTTTCTTTCACTCTAATTAAAAAAATGAATTTTTATAACCATGTAACCTATTGGATGTCCACTAATGTTATATAACTTCAATTTTGTACAACCACTTTCATCTTACAATTTATTTGAACCTAAATACAATTGAACCGATCATTAAAACAAATGAAACAAACAGACCCAAAAAATGAAATTGAACATTTTAATCAATCAAAATGGGTATAAATGAACTTAAAAAGGTTATACTGAGTCTTTTACTTTTAGATAAGGTTATGGAACTATTGATTAATAATCCTGATTTGACTATTCAGGTCATTAATATCAAGTGGAGAACACCAACGGACCTAAGGTAAGGGATCCTCTCAATTTAACCCCTATTCAGGATTGTTCACTATGTTAGGACATGTTGTGTGTAATTATTAATTGTGGGATATGATTTTTCACCTCCCCCATTCTACCCTATTTATGTATAAGTGATTTCCTCTCTCACTAAGCCCCCTCAAGTACTCCCAATACCATGCCGATAATCCGTAAAGAATTCTACCAGAACCTTTTTTATTCCTTCTGGTTGTCTTATCTACCTTTCTACCAAAATGATGTTATCTTATATTTTCTTGTGCATACTCTAAATGTTGTGTACATGTTCCAATTTTATTTATCAAGACTATTTCATCACTCTCTTCGGGGATATGCATGCTTTTAAGTGATTCTCTCCTCATTACTTCCCTATAAGTGAACCCGTTTTAAGGGAATTCCCGAATTCATTCCTATTATCAAGTGTAATCTATCCTCTATTTTAAGTCACATTTGTCTTTATAAAATCAGTCTTTTTATTATGAAACCCTCCTGGTTTACTTCTGGTTTTATAAAAAATATTATGTTGCTTTTCGTTTTAAGAGATATTCGATGTTTTCTTAAACCACACTAAAATGTTTTGACTCAAAGATTCCTAAAAACTATTTTTACATGTTATCACTTCAGTTTGTTATCTCTTGTCATGATTTATGCCTTTATACATTATTAATGTCTATTTATGATTTAATTCCTTTCTTTCATGGATGCTTGTATGTTATGTCCCTTTTTATTATGCTTCATGACGTGATTGTGTGCCCATTTCTTTCCTTGGGTACTCTTGTGTTTATGTATGATTGATTATGTGAGATTATTTATGTGGAAAGAATATACATGAATAAGATTAGATGGGTGCGCCCAGATAGTGCTTCAATGCATTGGGTAAAGTTAATGTCTCATGGGAAGATTATGGTCAAATGGTCCGGGCGGTTATCCTTGGCTTGTGCTACTATGGGAAACAAGATTGGCGGTTAGCCTTGACACATACTAAAGTCATGTTTAAAGTTGAAGACACCTCTCTATGTAACTATTCTTATATAATATCATTCTTATAAGATCCCATGATTATTTTACTCCATGTTTTTATGATCCCATGTTTATATGTTATGATTCCATATGTTCCATTCTTCCAATATCATTATGTCAAGCCTCCCAACTCATGTGATTAAAGTTTATTCTTATGTTCTTTCCCTTACTGGGATTTTTAGCTCATCCCTTTGTTCATGTGTTCCCCAGGGTACCCTATGAAGATGTAAGGGCTCAAAGGAAGTTAGGATCTTATTATGAAGATTAAATAAAGAAGTGTTTTTAGCCCCATGTTTTTTGATATATGTACCTTGTCTTCCAATACACTAGACTTAACGATCCTTGGTTTGTACTCTGATGATGAATTATGTTTAAAATCATGAAATGTTATGTGTAAAAGGATACGGTCACTATAGTTGGTATCAGAGGATGGTCTAGTTATTTTTAGAGATTGGGAATAGAGCACCTTAGTGAGAACCTTAAGGATGAGACTAAGTATTAGAATACATTCCCAAATTTTTTTGAGTATTGAGTAAGTGGTTTATCAAGAAAATAAATTCATGTCTGGATACGAGCAGGTAGATGTGGCTCTGGCACAGTTGTATCCTAGGGTTAAAACCCTAAAACACCTCTTTGAGCTAGACTCGAATGGGAACTGGTGCACGACAACGGGCCTTGCTGCACTCTTGGTTACGACACTCCCAGGGGATATGATTTGGTAGATTCACAAGCTTAGTACAAACCTTTATTAAGGGAAAAAGACCATAAGAATATAAGTTAAGAAATAGATTGAGGATAACCTAGATATAAACCTAAAGAATCACAAGTTAGTATGTACTTATTCTTTATAAGATTATGCTTTAATGTTCAAAGTTTCCTTTCTATTCTCAATAGCTAAGTATTTAAGACCTCTAATTATACGTTCGTTTTCTTAGCTAATGTCAGGAAATAGAAGAACACGTTCCAACAACCAATGTGATAGGAAATGTGATGATTGCCCTACTGACATGCCTGATGTGACAGAAGCGAGTGCTTAAAACTTAATGGCAGTACTTGCTCAGCTGGCACGAGTTATGAATAATAACTTGAATTAGGTGTAACGTCCCCCTCCTCCAAGGAAAGAGAATGTTTCAGTAGAATTTTTCATGCGGAAAAGGCCTCTCATGTTTAATGGGTCTTCTGATCCCCTCCTCACTAGACAATGTATTAACTCCATTGAAAATATTTTCTCTATCCTCCAGTGCTCGAAAAAAGAGAAAGTTGTACTGGCAGTCTATCATTTTGATGGGGAAGCTGATCAGTGGTGGACACTTATCAAGAATACAAAGTCCCAAGAATAAATTGATTCCATAGATTGGGAGGAATTAAAGAGGATATTTTTCAACAAATATTTTCCTCAAACCCTCCATCTCAAGATGGAAAGGGAGTTCCTCAGACTCAAGCAGAAGGAAGATGAGTCCATCAGGGCGTATGAGGCAAACTTTACAAGGATTTCAAGGTACGCCTCTGGATTTGTCATGAACACTGAAAGTAAAGTGGATTAATTCTTTAGCGGACTAAAGATGAGTCTACAAAAAGCATTGGATATTTGAGACTTCGACAGTTATGAGGACATTGTCCATTGTGCCCTCAAGGTAGAAATAGAAATTGGATACTCTTAGTGGTCTCATGGGCCCAGTGACAAGAAGCGGAAAATGGAAAACATCATGGGTGTTCCATCAAACAAATCCCATGATGGAAAGAATCCCAACTTTCCCCTTTGCAAAAAAATGTGGGAAGAAGCATCCTGGTAATTGTCTGAAGGGAACCAAGAATTGCTTCAAATGCAGAAAGTTTGGTCATCTGGCCAAGAACTGCCGAAGGGGTATGAAAAATACTGCTAATATTGAAGAAGAAAAGAAGGTTCAGATCAACACTCAGCCTGCAGTGCAGTGTTATAACTGCAAGGAGCTTGGGCATTATGATAACAATTTCCCTAAGCCAAGGGTTGTCAGAGGCAATCAGCAACAACCTCCAAGGCAATAAGGAAGGGCTTATGCTATCACTACTGCTGAGGTGGAGCTGAAAAATGATGTGGCAATAGGTACGCTTGTTATTCATTCATGAATAGAAAACGTACTATTTGATTCTAGTTCTATTCATTCTTTAATATCTTGCAAGTTTAGTAGAACTATTCAAACACCACCTCAAAATTTGAAGCAAAGGTTATCTGTGAGAACAATGAATGGGGCAATTATTTCATCCATGGTTCATAACTCCTCCCCGGTTAATGTTTGTGGACTGAACCTCCCAGCAAATCTTGTCATACTTCATTGAGTAGAATTTGACACTATCTTGGGCATGGATTGGCTATCTTTGTACAAGGCCAACATTAACTGCCAGGAAAGGGAGATTTCTTTCCACATCCCAAAGCATCCTCCGATTCTTTACAAGTTTAAGGAGGAAGATGAATCTCATTTTGAATCATCATCTCAAGTGTAGATATTTATTACTTATGAGCATGCATATCTAGCTTAAATGATTGAGACGAAGGAGATAATCATGATTGAAGACATGCCCATCGTGAGGGATTACACTGATGTATTCCATGAAGAGTTTGCTGGTCTTCCTCCTGACTGAGAGGTTGAGTTCTCAATTGAACTTATCCCTGGATCTCTATCAATCTCAAAGACACCTTACAGAATGGAAACCATAGAGCTAGAAGAGCTGAAGAATCAGTTACAGGAGAATATGGAGAAGGGTTTTATGCGCCCGAGTGCTTCACCGTGGGGTGCTCTAGTCCTCTTCGTCAAGAAGAAGGATGGATCAATGCGCCTCTGCATTGATTATCGTGAGCTCAATAAAATCACCATAAAGAACAAGTATCCCCTTCCATAGATAGATGACTTGTTCGATCAGCTACGTGGGGCCAGTTATTTCTCTAAGGTGGACCTTTTGTCAGGATATCACCAACTAAAGGTGAGGAAGGAAGATATTCCCAAGATTGCCTTTCGAACGAGTTATGGACATTATTAGTTCATAGTGATGCCCTTCAGACTCACTAATGATCCAGAAATTTTCATGGATTTAATGAATTGAGTCTTTAAAGATTACCTCGACAAATTTATGGTAGTCTTTATTGATGATATTCTGATATATTCCAAGAGCAAGGAGGAACATGAGGAGAATTTGGAAACTGTGTTAAAGACTTTGCGAAGGAAGAATTTGTATGCAAAGTACAATAAATGTGAGTTCTAGATGGAGGAAGTATCATTATTGGGGCATGATATCACAGGAAAAGGGATATCTGTGGACCCTTACAAGACGAAGGCAATTGAAGAGTGGCCCAGACCAACTTCTGTAACGGAGATCCGCAACTTTTTAGGTCTAGCTGGGTATTATCGACGATTCATGTAGAACTTTTAATGATTGTAAAACCCAATGACCAAGATGACACGGAAGGGAGTAAAGTTTTTCTAGACACAGGAGTGTAAAGACGTTTCAAGGAGTTGAAAAAGAGGCTTATCACTACGCCAATACCCACACTCACTACTAGTGGGGAACTCTTTATGGTGTATAATGATGCTTATAATAAGGTATTAGGCTGCGTGCTGATGAAAAATGATAAAGTTATGGCCTATGCCTCAAGGCAGCTAAAAATTCATGAGCAAAACTATCCAACTCATGATCTGGAGTTTGCGGCTGTGATCTTTGCCTTGAAAATCTGGCACCATTATCTCTATGGGGAAAATTGTGAGATATATACGAACCACAAGAGTCTCAAAAATATATTCACAAAGAAAGAACTTAATATGCACAAAAAAAGATGGATAGAGCTCATCAAGGATTATGAATACTCAATCCACTACTATCCCGGTAAGTCAAACAAGGTGGAAGATGCTCTAAGTAGAAAGGATCTTGCATCTTTATCAATGATGAGAATAAAAAAGGATCCAATATTCTTAGATTTGCAAAGGATGGACATGGGAATAATTAAGGGAGGAGAATCATCAATCCTTTCTCAAATGATTGTTCAACCATCCCTCATGGAGAAATTAAATGTTGTGCAAATAAAGGATGTGGAAATTCAGAAAAGGGTGGAAGCTATTAAAAATGGGAAATCCTCTGATTTCAAAATTGATGAGGAATGAGTTGTAAGATTTGGGACACGATTATCTGTACCATCTGATCCAGAGATAAATAAGGAGCTATTGAATGATGCACATAGCTCGACCTTCTCTATCTATCCTGGGAGTACAAAAATGTATCGTGATCTCCAAGAACACTTCTTGTGGGATAACACGAAGAAGGAGATTTCGGAATATATATCAAGTTGTTTTGTATGTCAGCAAGTTAATGTTGAGTGAAAAAAGTCCAAAGGTATGAGGCATCCATTGCCTATACCCATGTGGAAATGGGAAAATGTTACTATGGACTTTGTCACAGGTCTCCTGAAGACGTCGATGGTAAATAATGCGACATGGGTTTTAGTTGACCGACTCACCAAGACATCCCATTTCATCTCTATTTGGGAAGATCTTTCTCTTGAAGAAATTGAAAAGTTATATGTGAAGGAAGTGGTGAGACTGCATGGTGTTCCACTCTCAATTGTCTATGACCACGATCCAAGGATCACATCTAAATTCTGGAGGAGCCTTCAACATTCTTTGAGTACTAAATTAAATTTTAGCATGGCCTATCACCCCCAAACTCATGGCCTGTCTGAAAGAACTATTCAAACACTTGACGATATGCTTAGAGCATGCTCTATAGAATTTAAAGGTGGATGGGATCATCATCTCCTATTGGTTGAGTTCTCATATAAAAATATATTTCACTCGAGTATTCAAATGTCTCCATATGAAGCTGTGTATGGAAATCAATGTAGAACTTCAACCTGTTGGGATGAAGTTGGAGAAAGAAAGCTACTTGGACCCGACCTTGTTCAAGAGATGATAGAGAAGGTTCAAGTCATCCAGAAACACATCAAAGCTACTCAAAGTAGGCAAAAGAGCTATGTTTACAACCGTCGAAGGGACTTGGAGTTCGACATTGGAGATAAAGTCTTCCTTCGAATATCTACATGGAATAGAGTCATGTGATTCAAGAAGAAAGGGAAGCTAAGCCCAAGGTATATTGTCCCCTTTGAGATCCTTGACCGCATAGGAGTCGTGGCCTATCAGTTTTCACTTCCACCGAATATGGCTTGAGTTCATGATGTTTTTCATGTATCACTCTTGAGGAAGTACATACCTGATCCCTCACATGTACTAAACTCAGCGGTGGTGCAGCTGGAAGATGATCTCTCCTATGAGGAGCAGCAAGTAAAGATTATGGATTGGAGAGATAAGGTTCTACGCAACAAGACAACCCATCTTGTCAAAGTGTTGTGGAGGAACCATAAGTTTGAGGAAGCAACATGGGAATTGGATAAAGTAATGAAGGAAAAGTACCCGCACCTGTTTTTGGCTTAGTATGTAAAACGAAATTTCGAGGGCGAAATTTCATAAGGGGGGAAGAATATAACGACCCATAGTTTTTAAATGGAAATTCCCTTCTTATATTTATGTCCTAAAATCTCATGAAAGCACAAAATAATGAACTACTAAGTGATAAGTGACCTTTAAACATAATTTTGTCACTTCTGTGTTTAGAATTTCGAAAATCCGGCATACACGGTTGTGTTCAAGATGTTTTTTGGAGTCTAATAAAACAAAAATAATTTTTGGTGAATAGTAACCAACTCTAATGAATAGTAACATACCCTTATGAATATTTATATACCCTAATGAATAGTAACCTCACCTATGGTGGTATAAAAATAATATTCAAGTTGGAAGTATGATATACCTATATTTTAGAATGAGTTAATGAATGTTTTAAAACTGGTTTTGATAATAAATTATTATTTTAATTAAATATTAAAATAATAATATTTAGAAAATTATTTTTGAAAAATGGAATTCATTTTTGGATTATACACGTCGAAAAATGGTTAGGGCGAATTTTTGGGATTTTTCTGAAATACTTGAAATTTTGATGAATAGTGAAATACGATAATTCACAAAATATGAAAAATACATTAATTATAAAGTCATGATGATGTTCTGCTGATGTAAACCCAATTGGTTCGGATTCACATTCTAAATTTACTATTTTTGGTCAATTAATCATCACTATTCCTTGTCTTGAGGGAAATTAATAAACTATTGAATAAACAATTGGGAAAACCCTCTCCTCCCTCACTTTAAATACCCCCTCTCCTTACCTCTTTTCCTCACACCTCTCAAGCCTTTTTCCTAGAAAAAATTCTTCCCAAATACCCTCCCAAGATCTTTACCCACGTCCAAGGATTTCTGGTCTTTCTGAAAGACCAAAATCAAATCCCCTAAGAGGAGTCTCAAAGAGAGGAGATCAAAGGGTAAGAACCCTCTTTCGTTTCCAAGCATTTTATTTTCATTTTCTTTCTTTTATTGTACCATATTCCCCTTCCCTTATCCAAAAGGCATGAAAGCTCTAGAATATCATATATTTTGGATGATAATCATGTTTATGGAAAATTTCAAGCATCAAACGTCTCCTCCTCTCTCTCACGTTCTACATTTAAATCATCGTCTGTGATGTGTCAAATTACCAACATCGTGGATAATGTGTTTTCAAATTCTTTTATCATTTTGTTTCTGGTCATGAAACCATTTATGTTATGGTTGAACCAGATTATTATATATGTTATATTTCATATTTAAGGTTCTGTAATCCTCATACACTCATGATATAAAACAATAATGCAAAACAAGTCAATTATGGGAAAAATTGTTAAAATTAATTCAAGTGTTTATCATTAATGTTTAATGTAAAGGTTTTATTTCACTCTAATTAACCTAATGAATTTTTGTAACCATTTAACCTACTGGATTTAAACTAATGTTATATAACTTCAATTATGGACAACCACTTTCATCTTACAATTTATTTGAACCTAAATACAATTGAACTGATCCTTAAAACAAATGAAACAAACGGACCCGAACAATGAAATTGAACCTTGTAATCAATCAAAATGGGTATAAATGAACTTAAAAAGGTTATACTGAATCTTTTAATTTTATATAATATTCTGTAACTATTGATTAATAAACTTTATTTTACTATTCAGGTCATTAATATCAAGTGGAGAACACCAACGGATCTAAGGTAAGGGATCCTCTCAATTTCACCCTTATTCAAGATTGTTCACTATTTTAGGACATGTTGTGTGTAATTATTAATTATGGGGTATGATTTAGCACTTCCCCAATACTTCCCTATTTATGTATAAGTGATGAGAATTTCCTTTCCTCTCTCACTAATCCCCCTTAAGTACTCCCAATACCATGCCGATAATCCGTAAAGAATTCTACCTGAACCTCTTTTATTCCTTCAGGTTGTCTTATCTAACTTTATACCAAAATGATATTATCTTATATTTTCTTGTGAATACTCCAAATTTTGTTTACATGTTTAAAGTTTATTTATCAAGACTCTTTCATCACTCTCTTCGAGGATATGCATGCTTTTAAGTGATTCTCTCCTCATTACTTCCCAATAAGTGAACCCATTTTAAGGGAACGTCTTAAATTCTTTCCTATTATCAAGTGTACTCTATCCTCTATTTTAAGTCACCTTTGTCTTTATAAAATAAGTCTTTTTATTATGAAAACCCTCCTAGTTTACTTCTGGTTTTATAAAAAATATTATGCCGCTTTTCGTTTTAAGAGATATTCGATGTTTTCTTAAACCGCACTAAAATGTTTTGACTCAAAGATTCCTAAAAACTATTTTTACATTTTATCACTTCAGTTTGTTATATCTTTTCATGATTTATGCCTTTATACATTATTAATGTCTATTTATGATTTAATTCCTTTCTTTCATGGATTCTTGTATGTTACGTCCCTTTTTATTATGCTTCATGACGTGATTGTGTGACCATTTCTTTCCTTGGGTACTCTTATGTTTATGTATGATTGATTATGTGAGATTCTTTATGTGGAAAGCATATACATGAATAATCTTAGATGGGTGTGCCCAGATAGTGATCCAATGCCTTGGGTAAAGTTAATGTCTAATGGGAATATTATGGGAAAACGGTCCGGGTGGTTAGCCTTGGCTTGTGCTACTATGGGAAACGAGATTGGCGGTTAGCCTTGACTCATACTAAAGTCATGTTTAAAGTTGAAGACACCTCTCTATAAAACTATTCTTATATAATATCATGATTATAAGATCCCATGATTATTTTAATCCATGTTTTTATGATCCCATGTTTATATGTTATGATTACATATGTTTCGTGCTTCCAATATCATTATTTCAAGCCTCCTAACTCATGTGCTTAAAGTTTATTCTTATGTTATTTCCCTTACTGAGAGTTTTAGCTCATCCTTTTGTTCATGTGTTCCCCAGGGTACCCTATGTAGATTTAAGGGCTCAATGGAAGTTAGGAGCTCATTATGAAGATTAAATAAAGAAGTTTTTTTAACCCCACGTTTTGTGATATATGTACCTAGTCTTCCAAGACACTAGACTTAACGATCCTTGGCTTGTACTCTGATGATGAATTATGTTTAAAATCATGAAATGTTATGTGTAAAAGGATAGGGTCACTATACAATCTCTCAAATGGAAATCATGCCACAACAACTTCTGAATCACTAGCATACAAGTCCTCGTCTGCCCACCAAGATACTCGGGATTCCCCTTTGTTCTCAAAAATGTTTCACATATCACATAACACCACTTCCATGTTTCATTAACCAAACATGGAATTACACATTATAGGTCACCACTTTTACACCCTAAATTAATTTTTAAAATCATACGCACACCAAAACTCTTCCCTAACATGTTTATTACTTTTATATAATTTAGTAAACCATTAAAACAATTTGTAAAACAATTTCAATAAACACCCTGAGGATTTTACACCAAAAATGATCCCAAAATTACCCTTTTAAAATCAACCACACATCAACTCCTTATCAAAAAATAATTTTCATCCCACACATAATTTAATAAAACACTTTAAGGATTTATAAAATCATATCAAGTGAAACAACAAGGGTTTCCTCATGAAAAACACCCACCTTCACATAAAAATGCCTCTTTAAAATTTAACACATGTTTAATCCTATCAAATACCACTTTCACACGACACATATAATTTAATAAATCCAATTAAAAAATTTATAAAAAACTTTAAATTATCACAACAAAATTTTACACCAAAACACACCTGATTTCATTTAAAAACATCACTTTAAAAAAATCACAACATAGCCATATCAAAAGATTATTCCCATCACTCAGATAATTTAATAAATCAATTAAGAAATTTACAAACACTTAAAATTAGCAAAAAAAAATTTACACAAAACACGCACATAATTTCATATAAAAAATGCCACTTTAAAACTAAATGTACCTCAGTTCCTTTAAAAACCATTTTTTCACCATGCAAGATAATCATAGAACATGAAAAAACTATAATACCCCGACCCCTGAAGCCCAAATCTGGTGGATTATTACATTACATTGGAATTATTACAAGGAATAAAATCCAGAAGTACTAATTAGTTTAGTATTCTTAGAGAAACTAGATATATACATGGTTCCCATTTTACATTGGGAAAAGAAAATAAAACATAATACATAATAAAAGCTAATAAACTACGTCCTTGAATACTCAATAAATGATCCCTTCTTCATAACCTGTTGAAGAAAAACAAATGAAAGGGGTGAGATCAAATTATTAGTAAGGTTTACATATATTGGAATCATGAATCAATAATAAGTTGATCAAAATCAATTTTAGATAATCAATATGGCACGGTGAATAAATAAAAAACACATTCCATTAATAAACTGAGAATGAAAATGCATCCATAGTTTCTTTCATAGTGAAAACCTCATGTATATTAGTTAAATAATAATGAATAAATATAATTATTATTATTTTGAAGTCATTTATCTAGCACATGAACCATAATACTTTTAGTTCGGTTTAATTCTATTGGTAGATACCTATCTGATTTTATTTTGGAAACAAACTCGAAGGGTTTGTCTCCATTTTATTTGTCTCATGAAACCTTTAGATTCATCAAGAGGATATAGAGGGATCCTCCCATAAATTATATTCCAAAGTGTTCTTTATACAATTATTTATTACAAGAACAATATGCCTTTTCAATATCTGTATTGAGTAGAGGATACAAATTCATCAATATTTCTGTAGTTAAAAAAACATTCTACATAAACACTATATGTAAAATGGTATACAGATAATATAATAATTATATATATGTAACAAGAATGTAGATATACAAGTTAATTATATTTTCAATTGAAAAATAATCTCAAATGGGTAGTAGTTACACCACATAAGAATGATTAGGTGTACAATACCAAGTAAAACACAATGAAATGGAAATCGAAACAAAGTCTCTTAAAACATTGCAGCATATCAAGTTAATAATCACCAAGTGAATTAATTTATACCATGAATATAAAGAAAATCCCAATATTTTATATTAAATTTAAGTAAAAATACACCACAAGCAATAAATAAGTGGAAAAAAATGAAAATCTCGCAGAAATAAAAGTGAGATGAGAAACCCCTTACCTTATGCCTGAATGTATTCTGCACTTGATCTTAATATCTTAAATAATAAAATTTGATTCATTAATTACAAATTAAAAAACATTATCTACATGTAATTAATTTACTATATCTTCATTAAGTTAATTTATGGCCTTTTGATGGGTTAAGAGATTAAATTTCATCATTTGGGAGTGCCTGTTTTCTTAATTTTCATGATCATTTTTCTTGTATAAGAGAATGGAAGTTCATGTAAAATAGAAATTGAAAACCAAAATTGAAGTAATGAATTTTTAATGAAAATACATAAGGTTAAATTATAATATAAATCCTTTGGTTATTTTTAGAGAAGATAATTAATTATATAAAATTTTAATGATAAATGCTTGGATTATTTAGATGATTTTTCGATCACCATGAACTAATTTTATTTTATAATTAAATAACATATGTAAAAAATGATTCCATAAAATTAAATATGAAATATTACATATATTATGACATAGTACAACCAAAAAATGGTTTCATGACCAAAACTGAAGATGGTAATAGAAATTGAAAACTTGACATCCTTGAATGCGATAAATTAACACATCTGGGATGGTATTTTCATTTTTTTTGTATATAAGGATGGAAAATGAGAGATGATGATTAATTATTAAATTATCATAACATAATTCTAGTATATTTAAATTATTGCAGTTATCAGACCTTTTTTATGAGGGTGATTGAGGATAGAAAAATAAAATAAAGAAACTTGAAAGAAAAAGAGAGGTTGAGAAATCCCTTATGAAAATTCAGCATCCTAACGGCGTCACATTAAAATTTATAAAATATTTGAATGAGAGAAAAATGAGTCTCTCATAATTATTACATAATATGTACATTAAGGGGGATATGTAATGACATATCCTAACATAATCCAATTTAAATTAAAAGAGATTAACATAAAATGAGTGCTTGAAAAAGAGAAGGGTGGTAGATTCCCTTACCTTGTAAAGTAACTCCTAAAACTTTAAGGTTGGGATCTTAGGGGCATGAGTAAAACTTGGGAGGAATCCTAGGGATGTAAAAATACCAGATATTTTAGGATGATGAACTTGGAATGAAATAAAATGAAATAATGAGTGGGTATTTATAGTAAAAGAGAGATAGTTTTTTATTAATTTCAAAGGACACCTCATTAGTGGTATTTGAAAAACCATGGGCTTGACCTTGTTATTTTCACATGGTATTGGACACTTGGGAAACCTAATATAATATTTTAATGTACACAAGTCGGCCATCATTTTATATTAATTATTATATCATTATGACATCATTAATCGTACTGAAAACTCAAAACTGTATTTTTACCATTCACGAAAAACGAAAGTATTTTATAAAATTTTCATAAATTCACCAAAAACTAATATTTAAGTTATGAATTAAAAAAATTACTCCATTTTTTAAAAATAAGTTTCTAAATATTATTAATTTTGTTTTTAAATAAAATCATAATTTATTTCATAAAATAATAATTTTAAAACTAAAATAAATTTAATATTAACTTGAAAAATTAATCAAGATCTAATTATCTTATAACCTTAGGAAAATAAAATAATAATATGATCTACTATTCATAAGGGTTATATTACTATTCATAATGGTATGTTACTATTCACCAAAAATTAAGTTTGTCTTGTCAGTCTCTAAATATCTTACTCAACGCAACCGTGTATATTAGAATTTAGAAATTCAAATCATAGAGGTGGAAAATTTATGTTTATTGGCTAGTTTATAACTACCTCCTATAAAAAAGTGTTGTTTCAAAAATAATTAGTGTTTAATGAATTATAAGTTATCTAATGAATTTAAATTATTTAATAAGAAACATATCATAAAATATTGGGGTGTTATATTATTTCCTCCTTCGGAAATTTTTTCCTCAATTTTTTTTTCATGTATGAATCCCTTCAAAAATATGTGGGTGGTTCTTCTTCATGACATCCTTAGGTTCCCACATTGCTTCCTTCATTTTATGGTTTCTCCAAATAACCTTTACTAGTCGAGTTGTCTGATTTTTTAATACTTTCTTTCTAGTGTCAAGAATCTCAATGGACTCTTCATAGTAAGAAAAGTCTGGTTCTAGTTCTATTTACTCATAGGTGAGTACATGCGTTAGGTTTGGCATGAACTTCTTTAACAATGACACGTGGAACGAATCATAAAATTTGGATAAACTTCAAGGCATCGCTAAATGGTAAGCTACATCTCTAATTCTATCTGGAATTTCAAATGGTCTAATGTACCTATGGATCAATTTCCCTTTCATACTGAACCTTTAGACACCCTTTTATGGAGATAATTTTACAAAGACATCATCTCCCACTTGAAATTCCAAATACATTCTTCAATTATCAACGTAGATCTTCTGCCTAATTTGGGATGATTTCGTATGGACTTTAATTGACTTTAACTTTTTTGTTGTCCCTTCAATAAATTGTGGGCCTATGAGTTTTCACTCACCAACTTCATCCCAACAAGATGGTGTTCGACATATCTTGCCATATAATACTTTATATAGTTCTATTTGAATTCAAGAATGGAAACTATTATTATAATAAAACTTCACCAAAGGTAAGTATATATGCCACATACCTTGAAAGTCAAGAGCACATGATATCAACATGTTTTTGAGTGATTGAGTAGTCCTTTCAGATTGTCCATCGGGTTGGGGGTGATAAGTTGTACTCATATGAAGCTCAGTATCCAAATCCTTCTACAGAATTTTCCAAAATTTTGATGTAAATCGGGGATCTTGATCGGAAAAAATCTATATAGGTGCACCATGAAGTCTTACAACTTCATCAATATAAAGTCTTGTCAAGCGCTCAAGTGAAAATTCTCTCTTATAGTAAGGAAATGTTCTTATTTTTTAAGACGATCAAAAATTTCCCATGTTACATCATTCCTTCTTGGTGTCCTTGGTAGTCCTATGAAAAATTCTATCTTAATATCATCCCACTTCCACATAATAATAGGTATAGGTTTCATGAACCTTCTATTATGTTGTCTCTCAGCCTTTACTTGTTGGAAAACTAGACACCTTGACACATAGTTAGCAATTTCTCACTTCATTTTATACCACCAAAAATATTCCATCAGATCTCTTTAAATCTTTGTGCTATCGAGGTGTATATATAAATTTGAGCTCTGAGAATCATATAATAGTTCCATTTTTTATCTCAGGTACTGATGGAATACATAACCTCTTTCCAAATTCCAGGACTCCATCCTTATACACGAAGTCTGACAATCTTTCATCCTTAACAGCTTTAATTTTCTTTTGTAGATTCTCATCATCAGATTGAGAGCTTTTTATCTTCTCTAGTAAAGATGGTTTATCAATCATTTGAAAAGGAAAATATGTTTCCACTTCCCTTAAAATTTCCATATCCATCTATACCAGATCCATGAATATAGGATCTCTTTCGATCCTCATTTGGGTCAAAAGTCTATAATATTTCCTGCTTAATGAATCTACCACCTTATTTCCCTTTCCTGGGTGGTAGTGTATTGAACAATCATAATATTTGAGTAACTCAAGCAATATCCTTTGCCTCATATTGAGTTCTTTCTGTGTAAAAATGTTTTTCAAACTCTTCTGATCAGTATATACCTCACATCTTTCACCATTGAGATAGTGTCTCCATATTTTTAGAGCAATGATTGCAGTTGCTAACACATGATCATGAGTTGGATAATTTTTCTCATAATTCTTCAACTACCTTGATTCATAAGAAATAACATTATCATTTTTCATAAGGACACAACTGAGTCCATTCTTTGACGCATCAATATATATCACAAACCCATTATTTCTTGATAGAAGATTAAAAATTAGAGAATTTACCAATATTCTTTTCAATTCTACAAGTAATTCCCTACATTATTTTGTCCATACAAACCTAACACTTTTATGTGTGATCTTGGTTATCTGGTTATGCAATTAGGCAAAATTTTGAATGAAATACTGATAGTAACCTACTAAGACAATAAAACTATATACCATAGTTATGTTAATTTGTGTGGGACATTATTGGATTTCCTTTGACTCCATAGGATCAACTAAGATTCCATCCTTAGAGACAATATGGACAAGAAACAAAACTAATTAAATCCAAAATTTATACTTTCTAAACATCCCATATATAACATTTATTCTCAGAGTTTTCAGAATGATCTATAAGTCATTATCATGGTCTTCATAGCCTTTAGAGTATACCTGGATGTCATCGATAAATACCATAATAAATTCATTGAGATATTCCTTGAAAACTCTATTCATTTGATCCATGAAAATAAGAGGTGAATTAGTCATTCCAAAAGTCATCACTTTAAACTCCTAATGCCCATAACTAGTTAGAAATGTTATTTTTGGAATATCTTCCTTCTTCACATGCAGATGATGATATCCAGATGGAAGGTGAATCTTAGAAAAAAATTTGGCTCCATGAAGTTGATCAAGTAAATCATCAATGTGAGGAAGATGATACTTTTTCTTTATTTTAATATCATTGATCTCCCTGTTTTCAATGCACAGCCTCATATATCCATTATTCTTCTTGATAAAGAGAATAGGGGCTCTCCATGGACAAAGACTAGGGCAGATAAATCCCTTATCCCTCAATTCCTCTAGTTATTTATTGAGTTCTTCCAATTATATAGTGTCCATTCTATAAGGAGTCTTTGATATAGGTATTGAACAAGGAATTATGTCAATAGTGAACTCAACTTTCTGATCTAGAGGATTCCCAGGTAAATTCTGTAGAAACACATCAACAAATTCTTTCACAATAAGTACATCATCAATTTGAAGATTTATTTCTTCACTCATAGATATCAAATTATCAAACTCCCCATGAATTTCATTTAGTAGAGCTACTAAAGGGTGGATATAGATAATAATAATCTGGAGAAGTTTCTTCTCTAAAGATAAGGGATTCTACATCATCCTAAAAAATTGTAACTTCCATCTTCTTAAAATATATTTTTTCATCATTATATGAAAGAAAATCCATACTAAGTATTATATCAAAGTCAATAATGGGTATTATGGTAAAATCAGTAGACAAGGCATGTTTATATGTCATTATAGAAACTTTCTGAAATATATTTGTTGTAATGATGCTTTACCTAGGATTTTCGACTGAAAACTTCTTTATTAAATGAAATTTTAAATATCTCATTTTCAATAAAAACTAGAAAGATATAATGGAATACGATGATCTAGAATCAAATAAATCATTAGCTAAATTTATGGAAACTATTAAAGTACCTAACACCACATCATTTGGAACTTCAACCTCCATGGTTGTGCTCAAATAAGCTTACCCTTTCTCTTGTATCCTTTTATGAGGAAAGTTTCCATAGAGATTAGGTCACTCATTTTCGTAGTGTCCCATATCTCTACAATTTTATCATTGAATTTCATTGACTTGTTTCATCCCCTTGTATTCATTATATCGATGACCCTTTCCTCCACACTTATATAAAACACCCATGCCTTTCAAACATTTCCCATGATGATTATTTCCACAGTTCTCTCATAATGGGAATTTATTCATTCCCTTATTATTATTTGGAACTTCACCATTTTTATTGTTATCAAAATACTACTTCTTATATTGGTCTCCCTTGAACAAATTTGATTTAGAAAATTCTTTCTCTATTTTGATGAAACTTAATAGAATTTCATCTTATAATGAAAATGTTTGAGAAGCCAGTTCCCTTCTAATACTTGGCTTAAGATCATCAAATAAATGATAAATCTTGTCTTCTAAGTCACATACTTAATCTATGACATACCTAGATAGTCTTATGAAGATTTCTTCATACTCTACAACACACTCTTCTTCCCTTTTCTTTAAGCTAAGGAATTTTCTCTTCATTTTAGTCCATTTTTCACGAGAAAAATATTTTTTGAAGAATATTTCCTTAAAATTTATCCATTTAATATCTTCTATTTCTTCTTCCTCTATGGTATTCTGGATCAAGGATTTCCATTTATCAGCATCACCCTTAAGGAAATATACTTCCAGTACTACCTTTTCATTTTCATTGCATCTTAATGACAAAAATATTTTTTCAAGGTACTTGATCCACTATTCAGTTACCACTAGATTAGTAGTCTCGTAGAAATATGGGGGATTCTATTGCATGAGACGATCCAACATAGGCATAACAGGGTTATTCATCACAACCTGAGTAAGTTTTCCCAATATGGATATGATATGATCTACTCCAACACTGACTATGTTGACTTGCTTAGTGGGGAAATCCCTACATTGTTCATGGGTAATGATTCCATTTCATCCATTAAGAACGATCACTAAACAATAGCATAAACTAAATTAGGTTAAAATGCATAATTTCTAACAGACAAGCACTTAACATTATTCAAAAATTTATGCACAGATAATCTCATAATCATAAACATGGTTTCTATTTACATTTAAATCCCTAATAATGGTTTGTAAAGAAAATATGAGTTATCCTAAGCCTATCTCCTGAGAGTTTCAAACCAGGTGCATAGTAAGGCTCGTTGTCCTATACCAGGATACCTTGGGTCTAGCCTGAAACACCTTGTTGGAGTTGTTACTCCTAGGTACATCTGTTCCATTACCACGTCCACTTGTAGTATCCATACAAAGATGTATTTTCTAGAAAGACCCACATATTCTCTACCTTACCAAAATTATAGGATGTTACTCTATGATTATCCACAAATTCTATCTTAGGATTATGTTCCCTATGTTATGTTTCCTAAATCGAGCTCCCAAGGTTTCTACTAAACTTCATCTGATACCATCTGTAACACCCCGAACCATAAAGCCTGGAGCAGGTGCATTATTACATTAAATTGGAAAGATTAAAAGGAATAAAATCCTGAAGGAATGACTAGTTTAGTAGTCTTAGAGAAACTAGATATATAAATGGATCTTATTTTATATTTGGAAAAGAAAAGAAAACATAATACATAACAAAATCTAATAAACTGGATCCACGAAAACTCAATAAATGATCCCTTTTTCATAACCAATGGAAGGAAAACAAATTAAAGGGGTGAGATAAAATGCTTTGTAAGGGTTATATATATAATAATCATTAATCAATAATAATTGAATCATAATAAATTTTATATAATCAATATGGCATGGTGAATAAATAAAAAACAAATAATAAGCTGAGAATGAAAATGAATCCATAGATTTTGTCATGGTGAAAACCTAATGGATAGTAATAAATAAATTATAAATAAATAGAATTATTATTATTTGGATGTCATGTATTTGGCACATGAACAATAATATTGTCAAGACAGTTTAATTCTGTGGGTAGATACCCGTCTGATTCTGTTTTTGAAACAAACACGAAGGGTTTTTTGCCAACTGATTTGTCTCATGAGACATGTAGATTAATCAAGGGGATATAGTGGACCCTTACCATCAATTTAAGTCCAAATAAATCTATATACAAATATTTTATAAAAGAACAATATGAATTTTTAATATACTTATTGAGTAGAGGACACAAATTCATCAATATTTCCACAGTTAAAGCAACAATCCACATAAACACCGTAAGTAAAATGGTATATGACTAAGAAAATAATCAAATCCATGTAACAAGAGCATGGTTATATAATTTAATTAAAATTTCAAATGAAAAATGATCTCATAGGGGCATTAGTTACACCACATAATAATTATTAGGTGTACAATACCAAGTAAAACACAATGAAATGGAAACCTAAACAAACTCTCTTACAACATTGTAATCAATTGAGTTAATAATCACCAAGTTAATCATTGAATACCATGAATATAAATAAAATCAGGATATTATATATCAAATGTAAGTAAACATACACCACATACAATAAATAAGTGGTGAATAATGGGAATCTCACATAAATAAAAGTGAGATGTAAAACCCCTTACCTTAAGCCTGAATGTATTATACACTTGATCTTAATGTCCTAGATAATCAAATTAGATTCATCAATTAAGAATACCATAACATTATATACATGTAATTGATTTATTATATCTTCATTAAATTTATTTAGGGCCTTTTTTATAGATTAATATATTCAATTTCAGCATTTGGGAGTGCACATTTTCTTAGTTTTCATGATCGTTTTGCTTGTATACGAGTATGGAAGTTCGTGTAAATTGGAAATTAAAAACCATAATTGAAGTCATTATTTTTTAATTATAATATATAAGGTTAAATGATAATATAAATCCTTTGGTAATTTTGGGAGAGGATGAATCATTATACAAAATTTTATGGGTAAATGCTTGGATTATTATGATAGTTTTTTTATCACCACGAACTCATTTTGTTTTATAATTAAATACCATATGTAAAAAATGATTCCAGAATATTAAATATGATATATTACATATATTATTACCTCTTTGAACCATAAAAATGGTTTCATGACCATAATTAAATACAGTAATAGAAATTTAAAACCCGTCGTCCTTGAATGTGATAAATTAACACATCTCGGAAAGTATTTTCATTTTATGTATATAAGGATGGGAAAGAAGATATGATGACGAATAATTAAATTATAATAAAAAAATTAAGTTATTTTTAAATTAATGGATTTATCATATCTTTTTTATGAGTTTATTTGAGAATAGAAAAAGAAAAGAAAGGTACTTGAAAGAAAAATAGTGGTTTATAAATCCCTTATGAAAATTCGGCAGCCTAATGACATCACTTAAAAAATATTAAAATATTTTGATGAGAGAGAAAGGGGTAGCTAATCACTATTAAATAATATGGATATTAAGGGGAATATGAAATTACATATCCCAACATAAGACAATTTAGAAAAAACATAATAACATAAAAAGAGTGCTTGAAAAAAGAGAAGGGTGGTAGATTCCCTTACCTTGTAGAGTAACTCCTAAAAATTGAAGTTTGGGAAATTGGGGGCATGCGTACAACTTGAGAAGACTCATAGGGAGGTAAAAATACCAGATCTTCGAGGCTGATGAATTTTTAATGAAATAAAATGAAGTAAAGAGTAGATATTTATATTAAAATAGAGGGAGTTTTTTATTAATTTCAAAGGACAACTAAATAGTGGTGTTTGAAAATCCATGGGCTTTCTCAAGGTATTTGTCCATAGTATTGGACACTTGGGAAACCTAATATATTGTTTAAATTTAAAAAATATAAAAAACATTTTATATTATTATTATATCATTATGATGTCATTAATCATACGGAAAACTGAAAATATATTTTTACTATTCATGAAAAAATAAAGTATTTTATAAAATTAAAATAAATTAAGCATAACAAAATATTGATGTTATGAATTCAAAAATGAAATCCATTTTTTGAAAATAATTTTTTATATATAATTAATTTAATTTTTAAATAAAATCATAATTTATTTTAAAAATAACAATTTTAAAACTATAATTTGTTTTATATCACCTTGAAAATTTAATGAATATCTCATTATCTTATAACCTTAAGAAAATAATATAATACTATAATTTACTATTCATAATGGTCATATTACTATTCAAATTACTATTCATAAGGGTATTTTACTATTCATAAAAATTAATTTTGTCTTATCAGGCTATAAATATCTTACTCAAGGTAACTGTTTATGTCAGTTTTTCCAAATTCAAATCACGGAAGTGGAAAAATTATGTTTATTGGCTATTTTATAACTATATTCTATAACCAAGTGTTGTTTTACAAATTCTCTGTGTTTCATGCATTATAACTTATCTAATTGATTTAAATTATTTAAGAAGAAACATACCATAAAATATTAGAGTGTTACAAAACACTCAAGTAAACATAATAATTCATCAATTAATGGTTAAGAACAGAGTCATCTACCTCGGGTGGAGAAAAGCTTAAATTTGGTGTGAAAATTCATTTGTACCCTAGTTGCGCCTTAAGATACCAACATCAAACTCTAATCACATAGATTAAACCCAAATGACCCCAAAATTAAAAATCTAAAAACAACCATACCCACTAGAGACCTAAAGCCCCAAATAAAATGAGGCAAAACCCCAGATCGGAGGAGGAGAGGCTTACCCAGAGGCACAGATGTCAGAGGGAGGGGTCACATGTTGGGTAGAAACCAGCAAGGAGCTCTCTAGAAAGAGGGAGTTGTGCTAGAGGTAAGTTGGCCAGTAGGGGGTCGCGTAAGCGAACTAGGGAAGGGTGAGAAGGAGGAGCGGTTGCGCGGCATGGAGTAGGGGTGATCGGATGGAGTTGCTAGAGGGAGTGACCAGAAGGAGGTCTCTGAAGGGAGGTGTGCCCATAGGGGGGCTCTCCAGCAGGTTGGGGAGCAATAGTGAGAGGGAATGGAAAGGGGGGTAGTGTGAGGGAGAAAGGGGGAAAGAGGAAAGAGGCAAAAGAAAAAAGAAATAAACCCTAAAAATATTAACACTAACTAAATAATTATAAAAATAATAAATATATTAATAATAATAATAATAATAATAATAATATTAATATTAATACTCTTAACACTAAAAATAATAATAATAATAATAATAACAATAATAATAATATTCTCAATACTAATAATAATAATATTAAAACAATTCTTTAAATTTTATTTCATTTTTCTTATTTTAATTTCATTTTTCACTCATTTGATTTTATTTATTTATTTTGAACACTAAATATGCCACATGGTAATCTAGGTAAATCCACATGGTTTCCAAATCATGCTCTTCCCATGCGTCGGATGCTGCCAAGCCCAAAACACTAATTTTTAATAAAAACTCAAAAATTTATTCCACGATTCAACCCAAACCTTGACAAGGATACACGATGCCAAGAAAATTAATAAAATAAAATTATTTAAAATGGTCTAGTTTGACAGATACTATGAGAACATACCTACCAGTAGGAATTCCTCATATTTTGGTGTCATCGGATATTCCAATATACTAGCATGTGTGGTGGTCCTTATACTTTAAGATAATTATTAATGCATGTTACAACTCATGTACCTAGATATATTTCATAAACTCGAATGATAACAGTTCATGGATTAGTTGGACATGTTGGGTGCGTCATGAGTGAAATTTCCTTAAATAATAAGTCGAGGAAGGATTTTTACCTTCCATATTTATGGAATCTAATATCTCAACCCTTTCATTAGAATATAACCATCACATTAAATTCCATGGTCATAGTGTAACGACGTGTTTATTTCAGATAGTCAAAGAAATAAATATTGAGCATATAGTTTGGTGACACGGATGTATAACCCGCATGATGATATATTATGAAAAATGGAGTATATTAAATAGTGAGCATTCGTATGTTTTTTTGACATTGTGACATTAAGTTCTTTCTCTGGTGCGGTTTGACCCGTTCTGAGATAGTAATCTGGGACTTTAGGCAGTCCTTCCTAATTCCAACAAGAAAGAGTCCAATAGGGACTTACACTAAGTGTTTCTGTTGATATCGATTAAATTCTATTTGAGCTTAATTAATGGAATAAATATTTTTCTCAAGCCTGAGAAATAAATTTTTTCAATTTATATTGATGGAATAAACTAAATAAATATATATTCATGAGCATATGAATAAAATATTAATTTTATTTATTGAATATTTAAATAAATATTTATTTTCTTGATTGTGTATAAAATATTTATTCAACTATACAATAAATGTTGGAGGATTTCAATTAGAACAAGACCGAGTCTGATCAAAAATATTAATTAACCAGACTGTTACATAATATTTTTTATTACCTAAGTTAGCACGCACCACAAAATAGTAAAAATATAATTATTATTATGTGGAATGGGTTTTATTAAAGGTAAAAAAATTATTCAATGGCCAATATGAAATTAAATAATATTATAACTTAAATCCTAACTCTATAAATAGGCAGTTATGTCCATTGTGTAGAGTATCCAAAATTGAGAATAGTTAATTGTTGCGCACAATGAATTCTCTCTCAACTCTTCCCTCTCTCTATATTTCAATAATGAGAAGTTTAAGAGAGATTAATTCAATATCAAAGAATGACTGGTCAAGCACAAACAACACAAGACATTAGACTCAATGTGATAGAAATCAAAGATCAATTGGTGTTTCTCAGAGATCATAGGAGAACGTGTGGATCACTACTAGAGGTATTCTATCCTTAGATCCTCACAAGTGAAATTGAGGTAATCTGAAAGGGCCTTTTCAGATTATTAGCATTCAGCAATGAAGAAAGTTCCTAAGCCCAAGTATTTATTTCTTCAAATACTAAAAAAAGTATTTATAAATTTTACATGCAAGATCGTCGCTCTTGGTTTTGGGAAACGATTATTAAAATGAATTTTAATATACCACCCACCAACGCACCCTTCTTCTACACCCCAAACCATCAACAATTCTCAAGGAGATATTATTGTAATATGTAGCATTATTATTATTATAAAATATTTAATTTCAAATGTTTTATTTTTTTTAGGTCCTAATAATATCCTTATTGAAATAAGTTAATTATGTGATGAGGGTTACAATGTGCATTTCGTGAATAAAGAATGTACAATTTCTATTTTAGAAGATAAATTTATTTTCTTTTCCAACAGGAATGATAATGTATACTCACTTAACATAAGAGACAACATCTACCTTCCCGTAGTTCAATGGAAGATCAATAGTGGTTATGGCATAAAATATTAGGACATTATAATATTAAATATTTAGATAAAATCTGTAAGAAATTCCTAGTTAATGATCTTTAAGAGCTTAAGTTCAATTCATCTAAACTTTGTGATCCCTGTTAATTTGGAAAGAAACAAAATTCAAGTTTTAAATATATTAGTAAAGTCTCAACTACTAGTAATTTATAGTTAGTGCACATGGATTTATTTGGTCCTAAAAAACTAGAAGTATTTTTGAAAAATACTATGTATATGTTTTAGTTGATGACTGCACTAGATATACATGGGTCGATTTCTTAGCAAAAAAAGTCAGAATAATTTTTCTATTTTAAAACTATTGTAGCCCCCATAAAAAATAAGAAAAATGTACCTTTAATAAAAAAAATAGTGTGGAAAAATTGAATGTTAAATTTTATGTAACTAATACTTTTATCTTAATACAACCTCAATTCAAATCTTTAGATGTTATTTCAAAAACTGGTTTTCAGCCCACGTTGGAAAGTTCTTATTAAGAGATAATAACTAAAAAAAATTATGTTTTGTCTCAAGAATAATTTAAACCTATTGTTGAAGAATATAGTTTTATAAACCCTAGGAATCAATTTATCATTATAAATCATCCTAGTGATAATATAATAGGTGATGTAGATCAACATGTTAGAACAAGAATTTCCTTAATAATTAAAATTGAACATTGTTCATTTTTATCACAATTTAATCCTAAGACTCATAATAAGTATTTAGGTGATGAAGATTGAAAAAAATATATGAAAGATTAAATCAATTAATTAAAAAGGAATAAAGTTTGGAATTTAGTATAATGACCTAATGATTCACCTATTATTAGTGTAAAATTGGTTCTTCTAAATAAGTTTGATGGAAATGGAATAATTGTTTTAAATAAAGATAAGTGTGTTGTAAAATTTTATTTTCAAAAATATGGAACAAACTATGAAGAAACGTATTCTCTATGGTCTAGACTTAAATTTATCCTTATTCTTCTAGAATATACATCATTTCTTAATTTCAAACTTCTTCAAATCAGTTTGAAGTTTTATTTAATTAATAGACTTGTATATATAGAATTTTATATAGAACAACCCATCATTTTTAAAATAAAAAATATCCAAACCGTGTATTTAGAATTACTAAGGAACTTTATGGACTTAAAAATCCCTTGGAACTTGGTATGATAGATTAACTGTATTTTAGTTACAAAAAAATTTTTAAGGGAGTTGTATATCCACAAATTTTTGTTACAAATAATTTTTCACCATAATTGTTGAAATTTATGTTAATGAAATTACAATAGGATCAATTAAAAAATCACTTACATATTCTTCTGCAGATCTTAAGAAATCTGAGTTTGATATGAGCATGATGGGTGAACTTACTTTTAAATTTTCATAAAAACCAAAAGGAACTTTTATATCTCAAAATAAGTATATAAAATATCTTCGTACAAAATTTTGATATGAAAGCACTAAAATTATTAGTACTCCTATCAGAACCTCAAATAATTTTGATATTGAAGAATCTAGGAAACAAATTGATCAAAAAATCATTAGAGGACTAATTGGTAGTTTACAATATTGAACTGGAAGTCATCCATATTTGAAATTTTATGTATGCTTGTGTTCAAGATATAAAGACAATCTAAAGGAGTCTCATATTATGGCTATAAAATTAATTTTTCATAACATTAAAGTAAGTATGGATCAAGGATTATTTTACACTTCTGGAAATGAATTTGAACTTAAAAGTTTTTCAAATGCTCAATTTGGTGGATGTAAAATGGATTGAAAAAATAAATCTATAAATTTTCATTTATTATGTGAGGCTTTAGTTTCTTTTTCTTATAAGAAACAAAATTCTACAAAAATTTCCACTACTAAAGCTAAATATGTGGTAGATGGAATTTTTCATGCTCAAGTTTTGTGGATGCAACACATAAAAACTAATTTTGGATTCTTTTTTAATAAAACTATAATTTTGTGTGATAAAAAAAGTGATATAGATTTAAGTAAAACACCTAAAGTCACTCATGAGATAATCATGTAGATATAAGTCACCGTTTTCTTCTGGACCACACACATAAAGTAGATATTATTTTACAATTCATCGGAATGAAAGAAAAATGTGCTGATATATTTAAAAAAACCTTGAATTCCAATAGATTTTAATATATTAAATGGAAGCTAAGGATGATCAATATAAAATGATCATTCATATATACTTATTTTTTACTAATATCTTCATAGTAATAAACTCTTTTTTAAAGGGTTATCGGATATATGTTTGTATTTCAAAAAACATTGTCTTTATAAATTTTTTATTTTTTATAAAAAAATGCTTTTTTCAATTTTAAATATTTTAAAAACACTTTTTTCAAAAAAAAATCCAATTTTTTTTATCAGACAAAATTTATTTTAGAAAAATAATAACAACAAATACAAGAAAAACTTTCCCACAAAAATTAATTTTACTCTAAGAGGTATTTTCTGATCTTTATTTTCTAATATCCTTTGCTATCTTATTTCTGTGATTTTTACATTTTCTTTAGTTTCACAAACATTCAAATTTAAAAACTCTTTATGATTTTATTTTCAAATAATATGCTTTTCTAATGATAGTTTTTCTAAAAAACCATTAAGAGATCAGAATTCATTTTCAACCTTTGGAGGATAAATGCCAAACTTTTGATCAGATGTGTGTTTCCTTTTGAGCCTACAAATATCTTGAATTTATAGGGTGACCCTAGAGCCTATAAATAAAAGTGTGGGTCACTAAATCCCACATTTATCTCTTATACTGATCTTGACTCTTGGCCCTCAAATCTATTATGCATCTTATTTGGAATTTATCCAATTAGTTTTCCTCTTTCGATCAGTGATCTTCATCAGTATTTATAAAATTAATTATAGTAAATAAATTGAAAATAGAGAAGTGATGAAGTAAAGACTGATTAAAATTTCATGGTTTGGTAAGACAGATTCATTACTCAAATTAGTAATAAGATTGTAGGAATGGGAAAAGGTATTTTTTGGAAAATAAGATTTTGATCTTCACTATCTAGCAATAGTGAAAAAAATCAGTGGATTTTAGTGTTGAATATAATATGGATGTTATTTCTTCCAACCAATTTGATGAATTTTATAAGTTGATTATTCAACAATTATTTGATTTATTATAGGTTTAATTGGAAGTAAAATTGTATCTAGTTACCCACAAGCCTATGGAAAATCTTGGTAGTTTTGAAAATTATAAGGCTGAGAATTCATTATTTAATTCTTATGAAAATATAAGGAAATTTATTAATTTGACATCAGATTCAAGAGTTGTAACTCTTTGCATGTAGTGGTATATTATAATAAGAAAAGGGGATATATATATATAATGAATTTTTTAGATATCTTTGTGTTATACATCTTGGTGAATATGAGGATGTTTAATTTAGTATAGTTCACTTTTTTATAAATTGAAACAGTTAAGAATAGTACTATGAATTTGATTATTTTTTTATTTTAATGTTTTATCAATAAAATTTTACTAAATTTTAATATTGTGAAGAAAATTAATAATATAAAAATTGTAGTTAGAGTGAATATTTCTTTAATTTGAGAAGAATATATTTATTGAAAAAGTTGTTTTTTTCCTAAGATGAAAAAAATTATTGAAAAATAAGACAAAGTTGTGTATGATATAGAAATTCTTTAGTTAAAGATGAAAGCTCAAGAAAAAAAGAATATTCTTCTCCACAAAACTGAAAAAAAAAATTAAAGGCAACGTATGATGAGGTGTATGAGGAGTTAATGAAGCATAATTACAAAAATAAGCCTTGTGATCTATAGTTTGGTCTTGATAAGGTAGAGGCATTAGCATTGAAGGAGAAGTATCATGAAGTTTTAAAGGCATAAGTGAAGAAGAAAAATAAAAAGAAAATATTTAATGACACTAAGATCATATAGAGTATTATAAAATGGGTAGAAAAAGAACATGATAAACCTTTCTCTATTTATCCTTTATCATTTTTTCAACTGGTTCCTCAGTCCATTTAAAAATAGACTATTTATAATCAATCTATTCCTTTTAAAACTAAAAGTAGTAGAACTTATTTTATTTATTATATTATTGGGAAATCAAAAACGTAAATTTGTGGATGTTTAAAAATATTTATTAGAATATGTTAAATCACAAGTTCAAGAAAGTGTAAATAAATATATTAAATAATATTTATGAATTTATGAGAAGTTATCAATATTTTTTTTTAAGTTATAAAGTTAGTCAAAAGCATCTTTAGAAGAATAATAAAAATAAGAATAAGAGGGTTCTTCTAGGACTTACACAATTACCTCTTAGTCAAAAATAATTTTGAGTTTAAAGTTTTTTACAAAGAGAAAAGTTATGATAAGGAATCATAAAATCAACAGTCATATACAATGTTTTTAGAAAAGGGAGATTCCAATAAGAATATTGAATTTTTTGTTTTATTGGATGCTATGAAAGAGAAAGAGAAAGAGAAAGTAGATTTTGTTTCTTATCAACATCATTTTTATAATGTTTCATCGAACTCAACCAATTCTCCAGCTAGTGAATATGATCCAATGATTGAAATCAGATCTAATTATGTTAATGAAGCATTGAAAAATATTGTTGATGTTATTTTATATTTTCCCAGTATTTAATCACCTTGTAATCACATTCAAATAAGGTTGAATGTTTTAGAAAATTAAAATGCACCAGATCATTTAGCTAAAACCATTATACAAAATGAAACTAATTTAAAAATCTTTCAAATATGATTAAATTGTATAAGGAATAAGGATAAAGAAAATTATTCAATTTTTTAAACAAACAAAAGGTGAATTAAATTTTCATGATGAGAAAACCAGTGTTTTAAGAATTCATATTTAGATATTATCGATTCTTTTAAAAAGTTGTCTTCAGATGTTCCTAATAATTCTAGGCTTGCTGATCAATTGAATATTTTTGGGAGTCCTAAGATCAAGAAATTTGGAACTAAAGAAAAATAATTTTTCTCTCATAGAAGAAGTTGTGAAGTTGAAATTTGAGAATAGATAAAATAAATTTATTAAAGAATAGGTAATCATTATAAATAAATAGAATCAAAGGTTTCATGTTCTATAAGATAATATTGTTAATATAGAATCATTAGTAGAAAATTCAGTTAAGAATAAATATAAATTTAGAAAGATGAAATTCATTTTAAAGAAATTATAGAAAAATTAATGATTACTTTTTTCTTAAACACTTAATGTAGTAAAAAAAAATATTTATTGAATATTTTTTTGAATGATTCATTCTCTATATATTTTTTTTGAATGATTTTTCATTCATATTTGGTTGAATGTTCTTTTTATATTCATGGATGATTGTTTATTTAAAATAATTTTTTTGGTACATTGGATTTTATAACATTTTTGGTATACTTTATACCTCTATTTTTATTTTTTTAAATCAAAAAGGGGGAGAATTTGATGTGGGTGATTTTTTTCGATAATTTATATCTATGATGTTCTTATCTTATCAGTGTTCAAAAAAAATTATTTCGGACAGTTGTTATTAAACAAAAAAGGATTTACAAATATAGGTAGAATAAGAAAGACATGTAGAGAAGTTTTTTCAAGTATAACAATATAATGAAGTTATCAAGAATATAAAGGGATTATAAGTTTTGTATAGTTATTAGTTTTAACCTTTAAGAGTTTATTTTTTTGATTTTCAAAAAGGGGGAGATTATTGAGTCAAATGTTACAATTTTTACACTTTCTATCATTAGTTTTGAAAATCACAACACACTTTTTTAATAACTATGTTTTACTAACTTTATATTTCCCAATTATTTTATAATATTTTTTTAAAAAAAAATTATTCTACTGCAAAATGAAATATTTCTAAACTAATGAATATAAAATTTTCACACTAAGTCCACTCCATTAGACTAACTAATTGTAATACTTCAATCTAACCAAGTCTAATATTTCAGACTGACTAAAAATCATCGAATGGATTGACTAAGTTTTATCTATACGACTAACAAAGTCTGGTCCACAAAACTGACAAAAGTCTGGCCCATCAGACTGACAAAGTCTGGACCATCAAACTAACTAAGTTTAGTCTATCAGACTGACTATGTGTGGACCATCGGGCTGACTAAGTCTCTTTCATTAGACTAAATAAGTCCATTCCATCTGAGTTAATAATTCTATACCATCATACTGATGAAGTTTTATCCATCAGACTAACCAAGTTTGATCAATCGAATAAACTTAGTTTTGATCCATTGGACAAAATAAAAATTATTCTCCAATAAGAATAAATTTTATAATTTGATTGTTAGAATTATTTCTAATATATGGAAGACTTTTACATCATTGTGATGATTCCATAAAAAACATAATATGAAGATGTAAATAAATTACTGATCTTTCAAGCATAATCTCATTTGAATCTATTGAAACAAACTCCGAGAATCATGGAATATGACTGTTGTAGTCATGCTTATAAATAGAGGTGCATTTATAGAGGTGGGAGCTAATGCTTTTGCAACATCCTAGTTCTGGTTTTTCCCCAGAGGTACCCTGTACCCAGTTGGTCACATGGCCTCAAGCGCATTTCTCCAAATTCCAGAGGCTTCCGACTAGCAGCGAGGGACTTGGGTGTGATAGTGGGGAAACTACGCCATCATTTCCAGAGTAATAGAGAGAAAATAAATAGATAACAGTAGTAGAAGCAAAAAGAATACCATATAGCAGTAAACTGTGGAAGACTGGAAGTAAATAAATAAATACAACATATATACCTGCAGCAATATAATCTAATTGGGCCCAAAAGTATGACCCAAACAGGGTGTGAGATGAATTCCCGTAGACAAACACCCAAAGATATATGCCTAATAGTCAGTGAATATATATGGCAGGAAATAAGAAAAAGAAGTAATGAACAAGGAAGTACTCAAAAGTAAACAGTCTTATAGTTTCAATTACATTCATTTACATTTTTCAATTAATTAACCAAACGAAAACAAGCAACCCTTTGGGAAAATCTCATAGCATATCCGTTATGGGTAAGTTCTCACAACCTAACCATTATGGTTACACTTATACAAGGATACAATGACCTCCTGGGTAACACTACTACAAAAATGGGCTTTATCAGCGCTCAAAACGGGCTTTATCAGTGGTAAAAAAGTGTTGTAAAGCTCAACGCTGATAAAGGGGGTCCCCTTTATCAACACTGATAAAGGATCAATTTATCAGTGCTAAAATAGAACTGATAAATGAATCCTTTATCAGTGCTTTTTTAGTGCTGATAAAGGCCTCTTTTATAAGGGCTAAAAAAGCGCTGATAAATGCCCTGTCTGCTGTAAAAAAAATTCTGCAGCAGCACACCCAAACAGAACCTGAAAATAATTCAGCATCTCAATTAGTATACCCACACAAAAGATTAACAAATAAATCATAAGCTAATTACACAAAGTATACCCATACATCATTAACACATAATTCATAAGTTAACTAAATACATAAAGAATTCTATTCATAATTCAAGGGGTTGGGGGTTGTTCAGGGGTTTCGGGTGGCTATCCAAGGGGTGGTAGGGGTGACCAGGGAGATGGGGGTGTCCAGGGGGGTGGGGGAAGTCCAGGAGGTTGTGGGGATGTCTAAGGAGGTCGGTGGTGTCCAGGGGGTGGGGGTGTCTAGGTGGTGGGGTGGTGTCTAGGAGGGGGGTGTCCAGGTGAGGGGGGCTATCCAGGGGGGGTGGGCTGGTGTCCAGGGTGTCGAGGGGGCTTTTTAGGGGGTAGGTGGGGTGTCCGGGGGGTGGGGCAGTCTGGGGAGTTGGTGGGGATGTCCAAGGGGGGTGGGGTGGTGTCCAGGAGGGTGGGATGGGGGAGTCCGGGGAGATAGGGGTGTCCAGGGGGTGGGGTGTCCAGGGGGTGGGGGCGGTCCAGGGTGTTGGTAGGTCTATCCAAGGTGGGTGGGTTGGTGTCCAAGGAGGGGGGTGTCTAGGTGGGGGGTGTCCAGGTGGTGGGTGTCTATGGGGTGTCCATGGGGGTGGGCTGGTGTCCAGGGTGTCCGGGGGGGGCTTTCTAGGGGGTGGGGGAGTCCGGTGGGTGGGGGGCAGTCCGGGGGGTTGGTGGGGCTGTCCAAGGGGGGTGGGATGGTGTCTGGGAGGGTGGGGGAGGTCTTCCATGGGTGGGGGATTTCCAGGGGTTGGGGGTATGCAGGTGGTGGGGTGGTGTTAAGGAGGGGTGGGGGTGCCGTCCAGGGGGGTGGTGGTTGTCCAGGGGTGGGGGTGTCCGAGGGGGGGTATCTGAGGTGGGGGTGGTTGTCCATGGGCGTTTCCAGGGGGTGGGGGTGTCCAGGGGTGGGTTGGTGTCCAAGGGGGGTGGGGCGGTCCAGGGGGTTGGTGGGGTTGACTCTTACATGTCACAAAGGACACTTGGATCATTCTCATAAAGGATCAAGACAATTCTAATGCGTTTGGTCGGATTTCTATAGGTCAGTTGTTGTTTTCACTTAAAATTGTGTACATTTTAAACAAAAGAGAGACCCTTTGAGGGATACCGACCACACCGTGCCTCAGATTGAGGTTGGGATGACTTGTACACATCAAAAAGGACCAGTGGATCATTCTCCTAAAGGATAAATACAATCAAAATGCGTTTGGTCGGATTTTCGTAGGTCAGTTGTTATTTTCACTTAAAATTGTGTCCATTTTAAACAAAAGATGGACCCTTTGAGTGGTATCGGCCACACCGTGCCTTGGATTGAGGCGGGGATGACTCATACACGTCAGAAAGGATCCTTTTATCATTATCCTAAATTATCAATACAAACCTAATGCGTTTGGTCGGATTTCTGTAGGTCAGTTGTTGTTTTCACTTAAAATTGTGTCCATTTTAAACAAAAGAGAGACCCTTTGAATGGTATCGGCCACACTGTGTCAAGGATTGAGGCGAGGTTGACTCATACACGTCCCCAATGCACCCGTGGATCATTCTCCTGAAGTATCAACAAAATCATAATGTGTTTGGTCGAATTTCTGTAGGTCATTTGCAGTTTTCACTTAAATATTTGTCCATTTTAAACAAAAGAGAGACCCTTTGAGTGATACCAACCACACCGTGCCTCATATTGAGGCGGGTTTGACTCGTACATGTCCCCAACGCACCCTTGTATTGTTCTTTTAAATTATCAACACAATCTGAATGCTTTTGGTCAGATTTCCGTAGGTCAGTTGTTGTTTTCACTTAAGAATTTGTCTATTTTAAACAAAAGAGAGACTCTTTGAGTGGTACTAGCCACACCGTGCCTCAGATTGAGGCAGTTATGACTCATACACATCATAAAGGACCCGTGTATCGTTTTACTAAAGGATCAAGATAATCCGAATGTGTTTGGTCATATTTCCGTAAGTTAGTTGTTGTTTTCACTTAAAATTGTGTCCATTTAAAACAAAAGAGAGACCCTTTGAGTGGTACTGGCCACACCGTGCCTCGGATTGAGGTGGGGATGACTCTTACACATCAAAAAGGACCCTTTTATCGTTATCCTAAAGGATCAATACAATCTGAATGTTTTTGGTCAGATTTCCGTAGCTCAGTTGTTGTTTTCACTTAAAATTGTGTCATTTTAAACAAAAGAGAGACCCTTTGAGTGGTACCGACAACACCGTGTCTCATATTGAGATGGGGTTGACTCTTAAACATCCCCAATTCACCCTCGGATCATTATATTAAAGAATGAATACAATCCTAATGCATTTGTTCATATTTTTGTAGGTCAGTTGTTGTTTTCACTTAAAAATTTGTCCATTTTAAAAAAGAGAGAGACCATTAGAGTTGTACCGGCCACACTGTGCCTCATATTGAGGCGGGGATGACTCTTAAATGTCACAAAGGACCCATTTATCTTTATCATAAAGGATCAAGACAATCTGAATGCGTTTGGTCATATTTCTGTAGGTCAGTTGTTATTTTCACTTAAAATTGTGTCCATTTTAATCAAAAGAGAGACCCTTTGAGTGGTATCCGCCACACCGTGCCTTTGATTGAGGTGGGGATGACTCATACACATCAAAAAGGAATATTTAATCTTTCTCATAAAGGATAAATACAATCCAAATGCGTTTGATCATATTTACGTAGGTCAGTTGTTGTTTTCACTTAAAATTGTGTCCATTTTAAACAAAACAGAGACCCTTTGAGTGGTACTGGCCACACCGTGCCTCATATTGAGGCAGGGATGACTCTTACACATCATTAAGGACCCATGGATCGTTATCCTAAAGGATCAATACAATACGAATGTGTTTCTTTGGATTTATGTAGGTCAGTCGTTGTTTTCACTTAAAATTGTGTCCATTTTAAACAAAAGAGAGAGCCTTTGAGTGGTACTGGCCACACTGTGCCTCGGATTGAGTCAAGGATTACTATTACACATCACAAAGGACCCTTGTATCATTATTCTAAAGGAAAAAATACAATATGAATGCGTTTGGTCATATTTCCATAGGTCAGTTGTTGTTTTAACTTAAAATTGTGTCATTTTAAACAAAAGAAAGACTCTTTGAGTCATACCGGCTACACCGTGCCTCGGATTGAGGAAAGAATGACTCGTACATGTCCCCAATGCACCCGTGGATCTTTCTCTTAAAGTATAAATACAATATTAATTCATTTGGTCAGATTTCTGCAGGTTAGTTGTTGTTTTCACTTAAAATTGCGTCCATTTTAAATAAAAGAGAGACCCTTTGAGTGGTACCCGGCCACACCATGACTCGGATTGAGGATTGGATGACTCTTAGACATCACAAATTACCCTTGGATATTTCTCCTAAAGGATCAATACAATCTGAATACATTTGGTTGGATTTCTGTAGGTCAGTTGTTGTTTTCACTTAAAATTGAGTCCATTTTAAACAAAAGAGAGACCCTTTGAGTGATACCAGCCACACCGTGACTGGGATTGAGGCAAGTATAAATTTTAACTATCCCCAAAGCAATTTTGGATTGTTATTTTAAAGGATCAACACAATCTGAATGCGTTTGGTTGGATTTTCGTAGGTCATTTGTTGTTTTCACTTAAAAATTTGTCCATTTTAAACAAAAGAGAGACCCTTTGAGTTGTACCAGCCACACTGTGCCTCATATTGAGGCGGGGTTGACTCTTACATGTCCCCAACACACCCTTGGATCGTTATCCTAAATGATCAATACAATCTGAATGTGTTTGGTTGGATTTCCGTAGGTCAGTTGTTGTTTTCACTTAAAATTGTGTCCATTTTAAACAAAAGAGAGACCCTTTCAGTGATACCGTCCACATCGTGCCTCATATTTAGGATGGTATGACTCTTACACATCCCAAATGTACTCATGGATCGTTATCTTAAAGTATTAATACAATCTGATTGTGTTTGGTCGGATTTCCGTAGGTTAGTTGTTGTTTTCACTTAAAATTGTGTCCATTTTAAACAAAAGAAAGACCCTTTGAGTGGTACCGCCCACACCGTGCCTTGTATTGAGGCAGGTATGACTTGTACACATACCCAACGCAACATTGGATCATTCTCTTAAAGTATCAATATAAACCGAATGCATTTGGTCGGATTTCTGTAGGTTAGTGGTTGTTTTCACTTAAAAATTTGTCCATTTTAAACAAAAGAGATACCCTTTGAGTGGTACCGGCCACAATGTGCCTCAGATTGAGGTGGGGATGACTCTTAAACGTCACAAAGAACCCATGTATCATTATAATAAAGTATCAAGATAATCTGAATGTGTTTGGTCAGATTTTCATAGGTCAGTTGTTGTTTTCACTTACAATTGTGTCCATTTTAAACAAAAGAGTGACCCTTTGAGTGATATCAGCCACACCGTGCCTTGGATTGAGGCAGGGATGACTCATACACATTAAAAAGGACCTGTGGATAATTCTCCTAATGGATCAATACAATCTGAATGCTTTTGGTTGGATTTATGTAGGTCAGTTGTTGTTTTCACTTAAAATTGTGTCCATTTTAAACAAAAAAAGACCCTTTGAGTGGTGCCGGCCACACCATGCCTCGGATTGAGGAGGGGACGACTCGTACACATCTCCAACACACCTTTTTATTGTTATCCTAAAGTATCAACATAATACGAATGCGTTTGGTCCGATTTCTGTAGGTCAGTTTTTGTTTTCACTTAAAATTGTGTCCATTTTAAACAAAAGAGAGATACTTTGAGTGGTACTGGCAACACTGTGTCTTGGATTGGGGAGGGGTTGACTCATAAACATCCCCAACGCACCCATGGATCATTTTATTAAAGTATTAATACAATAATAATGTGTTTGGTTGGATTTTCGTAGGTCACTTGTTGTTTTCACTTAAAAATTTGTCCATTTTAAACAAAAGAGAGACCCTTAGAGTTGTACCGGCCACACCGTGCCACATATTGAGGTGGGGATGAGTCTTACATGTCACGAAGGACCCATGGGTCATTCTCAAAAAGGATCAAGACAATCCGAATGCGTTTGATTGGATTTCTGTAGGCTAGTTGTTGTTTTCACTTAAAATGGTGTCCATTTTAATCAAAAGAGAGACCCTTTGAGTGGTACCGGCCACACTGTGCCACAGATTGAGGCAGATATGACTCTTACACATCATAAAGGACACTTGGATCATTATCCTAAAAGATAAATACAATACAAATTCATTTGGTCAGATTTCCGTAGGTCAGTTGTTGTTTTCACTTAAAATTGTGTCCATTTAAAAAAAAGAGACCCTTTGAGTGGTACCGGACACACCGTGCCTCGGATTGAGACGGTTATGACTCTTACTCATCATAAAGGACCCGTTTATCTTTACCCTAAAGGATCAATACAATCCAAATGTGTTTGGTTAGATCTTCGTAGGTCAGTTTTTGTTTTCACTTAAAATTGTGTCCATTTTAAACAAAAGAGAGACCCATTGAGTGGTATCATCTACACTGTGACTCGGATTGAGACGGTGATGACTCATACATGTCAAAAAGTATTTTTTTTATAGTTATACTAAAGGATAAATATAATCCTAATTCATTTGGTTGTATTTACGTAGGTCAATTGTTGTTTTCACTTAAAATTGTGTCCATTTAAAACAAAAGAGAGACCCTTTGAGTCATATTGGCCACACCGTGCCTCGGATTGAGGAGGGGATGACTCGTACACATCCCCAATGCACCCGTGGATCTTTTTCTTAAAGTATCAATACAATTAGAATGCGTTTGGTCAGATTTTCATACGTCAGTTGTTGTTTTCACTTAAAATTGTGTCCATTTTAAACAAAAGAGAGACCCTTTGAGTGGTACCGGTCACATCGTGCCTCGGATTGTTTTAGGGATGACTCTTACATATCAAAAAAGGACCCTTGGATCGTTCTCCTAAAGTATCAATACAATCCAAATGTGTTTGTTTAGATTTCCGTAGGTCAGTTGTTGTTTTCACTTAAAATTGTCTCCATTTTAAACAAAAGAGAGACCCTTTGAGTGATACCGGCCACACCATGACTTGGATTGAGGTGGGTATGACTCATACACATCCCCAATGCACCCTTGGATCATTATCTTAAAGTATCAACATAATCTGAATGTGTTTGGTTGGATTTTTGTAGGTCATTTGTTGTTTTCCCTTAAAAAATTGTCCATTTTAAACAAAAGAGAGACCCTTTGAGTGGTACCGGCCACACCATGCATCAGATTGAGGTGGGGTTGACTCATACACATCCCAAATGCACCCTTGGATCATTATCCTAAAGGATCAATACAATCTGAATGCGTTTGGTTGGATTTCCGTAGGTCAGTTGTTTTCACTTAAAATTGTGTCCATTTTAAACAAAAAGAGACCCTTTTGAGTGATACCAGCCACACCGTGCCTCGTATTGAGGTGTGGATGGCTCTTACACATCCAAAATGCACCCATGGATCATTCTATTAAAGTATCAATACAATCCTAATGTGTTTGGTTGGATTTCCATAGGTCAGCTGTTGTTTTCACTTAAAATTGTGTTCATTTTAAACAAAAGAGAGACCTTTTGAGTGGTACCGGCCACACCGTGCCTCATATTGAGGAAGGGATGACTTGTACATGTCCCCAATGCACCAATGGATCGTTATCTTAAATTATAAATACATTATGAATGCATTTAGTTGGATTTCTGTAGGTCAGTGGTTGTTTTCACTTAAAAATTTGTCCATTTTAAACAAAAGAGAGACCCTTTGAGTGGTACCATCACACCAAGCCTCGGATTGAGGCGGGGATGACTCTTTTACATACCAAATGACCCATGGTTAGTTCTCATAAATGATAAAGACAATACTAATGTGTTTGTTCAGATTTCTGTAGGTCAGTTGTTGTTTTCACTTACAATTGTGTCCATTTTAAACAAAAGAGAGACCTTTTGAGTGATATCGGCCACAATGTGTCTCGGATTGAGGTGGGGATGACTCAAAAACGTTATAAGGGACCCTTGGACCGTTATCTTAAATGATAAATACAATCCGAATGCGTTTGGTCAGATTTTCATAGGTCAGTTGTTGTTTTAACTTAAAATTGTGTCCATTTTAAACAAAAGAGAGACCCTTTGAGTGATATCGGCCACACTATGCCTTGGATTGAGGCGGGGTTGACTCGTACGCATCCCCAACTCACCCGTAGATTGTTATCTTAAAGTATTAATACAATCTAAATGTGTTTGGTTGGATTTCCGTAGGTCAGTTGTTGTTTTCACTTAAAATTGTGTCTATTTTAAACAAAAGAGTGACCCTTTGAGTGGTACCGGCCACACCATGCCTTAGATTGAGGCGGGTATGACTTTTACACATCCCCAACACACCCTTGTATTTTTATCTTAAATTATCAATACAATCTTAATTCTTTTGGTCGGATTTCCGTAGGTCAGTGGTTGTTTTCACTTAAAAATTTGTCCATTTTAAACATAAGAGAGACCCTTTGAGTGGTACCAGCCATAACGTGCCTCGTATTGAGGCAGGGATGACTCTTACATGTAACAAAGGACCCATGGATCATTCTCATAAAGTATCAAGACAATCTGAATTTGTTTGGTCAGATTTTCGTATGTCAGTTGTTGTTTTCACTTACAATTGTGTCCATTTTAAACAAAAGAGAGACCCTTTGAGTGATACCGGCCACATCGTGCCTCAGATTTATGCGGGTAATACTCTTACACATTAAATCAGAACCATGTATCATTCTCCTAATGTATCAATAAGATCCGAATGCGTTTGGTCAGATTTCCGTAGGTCAGTTGTTGTTTTCACTTAAAATTGTGTCCATTTTAAACAAAAGAGAGACCCTTTGAGTGGTACCGGCCACACCATGCATTAGATTGAGGCGGGGATGACTCTTACACATCACAAAGGACCCATGTATCATTATGATAAAGTATCAAGACAATCTGAATGCCTTTGGTTATATTTACATAGTTCAGTTGTTGTTTTCACTTACAATTGTGTCCATTTTAAACAAAAGAGAGACCCTTTGAGAGATACCGGACACACTGTGCCTCGGATTGAGTCGTGGATGACTCATACAAGTTACAAAGGACCTATGGATCTTTCTCCTAAATTATCAATACAATCTTAATGTGTTTGGTCATATTTTCGTAGGTCATTTGTTGTTTTCAGTTAAAATTGTGTCCATTTTAAACAAAAGAGAGACCCTTTGAGTGGTATCGGCCACACTATACCTCGGATTGAGGCGAGGATGACTCGTACATGTCCCCAATGCACCCTTGGATCATTATCCTAAATGATCAACACAATACTAACGCGTTTGGTTGGATTTTTGTAGTTTAGTTATTATTTTCACTTAAAAATTTGTTCATTTAAAAAAAAAGAGAGACCCTTTTAGTGGTTCATCATTCTTGCATGTTGTTGGTGCATATCATCTGTTAAAATGAGAAATTGACTCATTGGAGAAAGGATGTTTTATTTAATAACAATTACAATATTCCTACGTACTTTTACATACAACAATGTGTCATCTTTTGATCCCCATAACCCCTCTCAAAAATGATCGCCAATTGTACACGTCCCCAAGTCAGATCTTCATGTTATTTGTGTACAATCTGCCATCTGGTATGAGGCCCACTCATTTCTGAACATATCTATATCGTCTTGTGAGTTTGAGGCTTTTTGGCAGTTAGAGTAGTACTGCAAAATATAAAAATAAAGAATTAATAAATAAATTAAATGAACTAGTTGTTGTTTTTGAAAATACCTTTTTATAGATGCTTGTTTGTTGATGAAAAACAATCTCTTTCATAAATTTACAAACATAATAACCGTAATCATTATCATTTGTTTGTTTTGGACACTAAAAAAATAAATCATTAGGAGAATAAGTAACTTGTGTTGAGATGTGTTTGGATAGTGAAATTTTCTTATATATACCCTGATATTTGTCCAGATTTAGTACTTGCTCACCTCCTTATGCTTAGCCCCTGTCCTAATTCCATTTTTTAAACGTTAATGATACACCACCCTATCATAATATAATCCTCAGTAAAACATAATATAAATTAAATTACTTGATGTTTAGACCTAAAATGTAGGATGTAGTGTCTTACAGATTCACAAACTCCATCATGTGTGGTCGGCTAGATGGATATCCTTGCTTTGAATCCAGAAAATAAATCTTTGGAGTATCCAATTTCACCGAAATTAGCATCCAATGTTTCATGAAAACACAAAAAGGAATAATTAATAAAAGAAGTAAAAATATAATTGATATGTTTTAATCGTATATTTTTACCCCTGTTGTTCGTATTAACAAGAGTCTATCATCTGTAATCTTGCTTTCAAATGTTTTCAGCAAGTCGTTCACTATTTCATTCTTTTTTTATGACTCTATTTTCGTTAGATGTGATGATGTGGTATGAGGACCAACAAGTTCAAATTTTGGCTCATGGGAAAATTCCTTCAACTCTTTTTCATATATACGTCTGTCAACAATATAAAATGCATTTAGTCATAATTTGCACATTAGATCAGCTTTTAGAAAATCAATTCAAGGAAACGTATCTCATATATATATTTACAACTGTGATTCCTAGCCAACCATTTTGAAGGATCTCATTTACATTTTCAGTACTAATGAAATCTTGAATTTCTTATGCATATATATTCTCTTCTAAAACCACTATATAACTACTACCACCTCTTAGCTTCGTATCCACAAGAGTATTCAATGCTAGTAAATGTGGATAGAGAACAGGTGGTGTTATTGTGCTTTCAGTAGCTCCTTGGGATCGGTTGGTCGACCCTTTAGATGGTTTTGAGCCGACAGTTGTCACCCCCTTCCATTTCTCCGTCTATAATAACATTCATTGGTTCAGAACCTTTTTTCATTAATTGTTAAAGGTTTATCTTGAAAAAAAAGGAAATAAATATCTCTTTGGCCGCATGTACTCTTACAAGTTGTGATGGCCATGCAATGAATGTCCTAATAGCCTTTTTGACCGTATGAATATCATCGTCATCAAGTGGAATAGGTAGCTCTGCATTTGGCCCATGAGCTACAGTAATCGTCACTTTCAGATGATCTTTCAGAAGTGGTTTATTATGCAGCGTGTCATATAGGATGTTGAACACTATATCCCTCACTAAAGGTGATAGGTGGGTGTTGACAGATATAAATCACAATCATTATCACCCTGTAGAAGATCAGTACAAGAAAATTATCATTGTTTGTCTGATTCACATTTCATGGGAACAATTATTAGAATATTGATTACCATGGCTAAGACAGCTCTTTGAGGGGAATGGCTCACCTCAAAGCCGGTGGGGGGTGGGGCGGGATCTTCACACACTGGTTGTTCCTGAGTTGTGTCTTCTCCTTTCTTTCCACCCATAAAAGTTGCTATCAACTCTCCCTACCATTGCAATAGTTCTTTAAGGGTTGCTAGTTTTTCGCTCATTTGTTTCAATGTTTCATCTCAATCATATGGTTTTTTTCTTCTCAAAATATACTTGGGGTGTCACCCCAAACCCCACACCTCTGACATGACCATATTTTTCTGGCTGCTTCAAAGCTGTCGATAATAGGTCTACATCCACTACAGGAGTAGCTGATTCCTGTGACTGTCGGATATAGAAAAATAACTAATTATTTTTCTGTAATAGTAATTTAAAACATATATTTTTATCATCGTGTCATACTTACACAAATTTCCCACACTTTTTTTGTGTTCTCACCTACTATCTTCCCTTCCTTATTCACACGTGCCTCCTTCAAAAGCACATGACATGGGATGGAAGTGTCGTTAGTTTTAGACTCATCAATATACATATAAACATTGAAAGATAATTATGATGTTGTTTGTTGGAACCGAACAATATTACTGTAAATTTAAAATACGTACCATTTTATTTTCTAGTGAAGCATACCCCATCTTTGCTTTACCATAGGGGTATGTTGGTTTTGATGCACATTCCTTATTTTCATTACAGAGTTGAAGTTTCATAAATGAAATATTGACAATCAAAGTGATGAATACACATATCCTCAAACTACATATTATCACCCACAATATACCTGAAAATTCTCATCCCCACGGTGGCCAATAAATGAATCCCATGCTTCTTGGGATATCAGGTGAGCGTAGACAATGGGTGGGTGCGGGTTTATTTTACCTTTGGAATCTTTCAGGTGACATCTTGTTAAAATAGTACGAAAACCTTGATGAATCCTTCCTGCAAGCCTTCGTACATAATCTTTGTGTGAATCATCTACTATAAATGTACACTGAAAGATATTGAGAAGAGTAAGACATTGTTTCATTATTTTATTTTCTAGTAAATTAAAGAAATAAATTCATAATGTTACCATAATTTCTTCCCAGATCACAACCTTCAGACCAGACACAACATGGTTCCATGAATCTATATCAATCGGCAAGCGTTTCCAAGTGAAAACTCTAATGTAACTACTAAACATAGCCTTGTTTGTATTCACATGTTGGCCTTGTGAATTCCATCCGACATAAAATTTGATGCCTTTTCTTTTCACCTTAAGAACTTTGGATAACACTGTCAAACTACAATGCACCTATGTTTTCTATGACGTCGATCCTTCATTCCCGACCATTTCATTGATATCAACATCATTTATATGTTAATCTAAAATGGTAGCAACGGCATGTGCTGATGGTTGTTGGACCTCAACACTAGGAGCCACAGGAGCCGCAGCAGCAAGATCAGCAGGAGCAGCATCAGCTGTAGCAGCGGTAGCTTGAGAGACTTGTTAAGCCTGAAGGTTAGGAGCACCAGAATGTGCAGAAGTCATTATCTACAAAAGTGGTTGAACATTTAATTTAGATTAAATAAATTCAGTAATGATAAGATAATAACATGAGATAACAAGATCTATATTACAAACAAAATATAACCTGTTTATTGAACTCTCTTTCTTTTTTTCAAAGGTTGAAGGGATTTGACACCTCTATCGATTATACAAATCCCTTCATTGTGGTCTCCTCTAACATACAAAACATCATGTAAATTGGGATTGCTTCGAAATGATTGTGATGTACCACTGAAAGGATCGTCCTCAACTGAATTTTCATCGGAACCTTCTGTAGTTTTGGACGATAATAGAACAATCGAACACTTTCAGTTTGCGGGATCTAGAACATAAAAAACATGTACCACTTGTGATTCCATTATAAAATATTCGTCTTTGTACCCTTCTTTACTAAAATCAACTTTCACAAATCCCCATTCATCTATTTTAACACCACTATTGTTATGAACCCATTTGCATTGAAACATCGGCAATTGGAATGTCATATAATACAACTCCCATATTAGTTTGATAATGCCAAAGTATGACATATTTTCATAAATTGGATTTCTATCCTTACTACTAGAAACATGCATCACTTCAGCCACTAGTGTAACTCCACTATTTTTCATGGTATTATCTTCATCATGTTCATTTGTAGAGAATATATAACCATTAATTACATAACCACTATAAGATAATACATACACACTTAGTCCAGTGGCTAGCCATCGACGTCGTTCTGAAATTGAATTCGAATTTTCATCCAACTGCTTAAAAATATGGTCCTAAAACCATCCTATAAACTGGTGATTATGTGTATTTGATAACCAGTTTTCATCCCTTGATGGATTCAACTACCTAAGAATTTCTTTGTGAGTTTCAATATATGGAGCAACCTCCTAACTGTTATGAAAAAAATAAAGGTGGGCATGCTCCTGATCTGTAATGTTGATAGTCACAACATCTCTTCCAGAAATTTCCTCACCCTTAGTGCGTCCAGTGTGACAAGATTTCGGGAGACCAATGATTTCCACATCAGATAGGTATTCGGTACAATATTCAATGGCTTCCTCAACTATATATTGCTCCACTATACAACCCTTTGGCCGACTTCGATTATTGACATACCCTTTCAAAATCTTCATATACCATTCAACAAGATACATCCATCTATAGTGCACAAGACCACAATGTCAAATCTCTCTCAACAAGTGAATCATCAAATGAACCATCATATCAAATAATGTTGGTGGGAAGAACATTTCTAATTCACATAATATGATGAAAATTTCTTTTTCCATAGTTGTAAATTTCGTCGGGTCTAAAACTTTTCTACATATAGCTTTGAAAAAGAAACAAAGTTTGGTTAACGTATAATGAACATTCTTGGGAATAATGAAATGTAAAGCTATAGGAATTAGATCTTTCATCAAAACATGGCAGTCATGTGATTTCAAACCTTTTAAATTCAAATCATTCATTGAAACAATGTTCTTGATATTTGATGAATACCCTTCTGGAACCTTTACATCATTGAAGAAGTTGCAAAATTGGTATCTCTCCTCCCTAGAAAGAGTATAAGCAGCTGGAGGAAGAAACATTAAATTGTTACCCTTCACGGGAGCCAACTCTTCTCATATTCCCATGTCAACCATGTCCAACATTTCCTTAATTACATCCTTTGTTTTTCCAGGGGAATTTAGCAACGTTCCGATAACACTGTCACATACATTTTTTTCCACATGCATCACATCAAGAAAATGTCTGACATACAAATAATTCGAGTATGGTAATTCAAAAAAAATGATCTCTTTTTTCAACCAACTTTCGTAAGGTTTTTCGAAAACGGTTTACCAAAATCATTTTTCATATATTTTACTTTCTCAAACAACTGATCACCTATTAGTGGAGACAGTGTTGCGCATTGTTCTGAACTTCCATTGAATTATGTCATCCAAGATCGGTACTTATGCCGATGAGGTAGAAATCTATGATGTCCTAGAAACACATATTTCGATGAATGTTTAAACCTAATTGATTTTGTATCTTCTTCGCACACAGGACACCCTTGAGTTCCTTTAATTCTATAGCCTAAAAAATTTCTATAAGTAGGGAAATCATTTATTGTCCCATAAAACATCGCTCTCAATATGAAGTATTCACTTTTATAAGAATCATACAACATAACACCTGAATCCCACAATAACTTCAAATCCTCAATCAAAGGAGACAAATAAACATCAATATCATTACCTGGTTGTTTTGGTCCTGATATAATCATAGATAACATGATGAATTTCCGCTTCATGCATAACCAAGGTGGCAAGTTATAAATTACCAACATAACAGGTCATGTAATATGAGTGCTGGTTTGAAAACCAAAAGGATTTACTCCATCTATAGATAACGCAAGATGAAGGTTTCTCGGCTCATTTCCAAATTCAGGATACTCGGGATCAATTTTCTTCTATTGAGGAGAGTTGTCCGGATGATGTAATTTCCCATCTTTATTTATTTCATCTACATTACATGACAATTTTCTTGCAGTTTCTTCACTTCCATATAGACACCTAAACCTTGGAATGATTAGAAAGTACCATACCACTTTCGTAGGATTTGATTCATCTTTCTTGTATCGAGAATCACCACACTTTGGTCATTCTGTATGTGATTTTTTCTCCTTACGAAACAATATACAGTCTTTTGGGAAGACATGTATTCTTTCAGAAATCATTCCCATCGAGCATAGCATTCGTTTAGCTTCATATGTCCAGCTTGGGAGCTCATTATCTTCAGGGAGAATGTCATTCAAGAGAGAAAGTAGTTCCATAAAACTGACATCACTCCATCCATTTCCTACTTTCAATTTATACAACTTCAATACAGCTGATAATTTTGTATACTTAGTGCAATCAGCATACAATGGCATCTTTGCACAACTCTTTAACTTCTCAAACAATTTTGGGAAATCACAGAGTTCATCTTCAATTTTCATTGTAATTTCCTCAATACGATCTTCATCATCATTGACAACTGTAATCACATCCTCCATATGGTCTTTTTCATTATCCATATTTTTATTCATATCTAATGATCCATAGAATGCAGTTTTATCCCAGCCGGTATCTACATTCACTTTTTCTCCATGTTTATTCAAACATTTATAACTCCGATCTATTCCTTGACATATCAAATGTTCTTCCAACTCCTCTAGAGTAAGTATTCTAGAGTAACAACAACATAAACACAGACAAATGATTTGAGAAGGATCCTTTGCGTGATCCTTTACAAACTTAATGAACTCTTTCACTCTATTCTCATACTCTATTGTCAAACGATTAGCATCCATCCATTCTTTATTCATCTTCATTCTATTTGAATCTAAAATATTAGTATTTATGGTTCAAGTACACAAAACAAGACTTCCAAATACAGTAGAAGAGAACCACTTACATATAAAAATAGAGATTAATAGAGCATAACAATTTCCAATAAAGATTTGGAAATCAACAGAACCAGGATAGAGCCCCCATCAAAATGCACACAGTTTCCAAACACAAAGGGATTCGCGGGGATAATCACTTGTGTCATATATAGTAAAACTCACATGACATCATCCTCTATGGCTCATCCTCCTCTATCGGGTCAACCCTTCTATAGTCAACTATTCCATCCTTTTATACCTAACCAACCTAAAATACATTAGGATGAAAACCAGTAGCCACCCCTATAAGTAAAGAAAGGATTCTCCTAATCTCTACAATATGGAATTCATTAAATATAATTACTTTAGATTCATTATAGTTTCCTCAAATCACCCCAATCCAAACACAAGAATAATCAAGAATGATACATCTACCACTCCTACATCTCTTCCCTACATTCAATATCATCATGTCTAAATACCCATATATCCACACATACACATGTCACAAACACATAAAAAACCATATCCACATCAGAACCAAAGTACCCATATGGGTTTCAATCAGGTTACTCGACTCAAGTGGTGGTGTGTAAGAAATAATAAGAAAATATAATAAGTATATAGTCACACATAAATCTCAAAATGGTGTTAATAATCCAATAAACCCAAGGTATCATTCCATCTAGCAGAATACTCTGAAGGAGACAATATGCGACAGTAGTCCCAGGTGGTGAAGGTTTCTAAGGAGGAAGGGGCGAACACGCACATATCGCGGTTTGAGGTCAGGTCACTAAGGTTTAAGGTGGCCCGATACTCCTAAAAGGGTTCATTACATATTTCACAAACCATGTCTTGGTACCCTAGGATGTTAACCCACTGCTAGTGGAAGTGAAATTGTTCCTGATGATCATGACAAGAAGAAATAGAAACCAAGAGGGGGGAGTGGTTCGAAATACCTCAAGCAAGATGGAAAAACATGGTATTTGAGAATAGGTTAGTGGATTTCATATTTTCTAGACACCTATCCAATAGACTCCACAAGCGGTGATGGCCCCTGCAGTTGCTTCAGCAGGTGAAACTATCACCTGAGAAGCTGAGATCAATGAGGCCCTTCCCAGCCATGAACTGAACAAACTCCATGATGTCCTTACTTTGGACTGGTCTTCTACCTTTCCTTTCCTTTGGGTTGAAAATGACATTAAATTCACCCCCAACAAACTATGGATAGTGGCTGGGATCGAAGGTATTTTGTACAGTCCATTGAGATTCCCTTTGAAGAGGGTCATAGCTTCCAAAAACAAAAGTCATAAGGAAGGAGGTGCCACCGTAGGACACCTTGGTAGTGATGAATTGATTGCAATATTGAACAGTCTCAACAACATATTTATTATGCCAAAGTACCCATTTGTGTCTGTTAGAGGGGTCATAGTGTAGAAATCCATGCAACTTAATCTTCCAGGAGAATTCTATGATTATTATAGGGGTTTTTTTGTTATTTAAAAACAACAACAATGACATTATGCTTTTTTATTTCTATGGTGAGGAAGTCTGATTTAATATGGGAAGTAAGACTATGAGAATTACATATAAAGATAATAATGATGGGTAGGACAGGGCTCTGGCATTGGATATAGAGCTAGTAGCCTTATTGAAGTGGGAGGATGATCTCTCATTGAGGTCCCTTGATTTTGAACATGTTCATAATCCATTTTGATTGGTAATATTCATATGAGTGGGAGATGAGGATCCGAAGGGGAATGGGAATTATGGGTAATGAAACTTGGGGGCTGGTGAGGGAGTTATCTCTGGATCCATAAGTATTTGGATCTAGATGACAGGCTCAGAGCTAAGGGAGACAGAACAAACACTGCTTGGAAGGGGCCTGACCACTTCAGAGAATCAATTAGTAACCTTAGTGAGGGAGAAGGATAGAAATGGAGGTAGGGGTGGTAAATCTAGAAAGCTTGGTGGTCTGGCCATCATTCCATACAAGTGCACTGCCAGAAAAAGTCACTTAGATAGCATGAAGGAAAGAAGGGGGGAACAATTTCACAAAACCAAAAGGAAGGAAAAAAATTTGGAATGGAGAGGACAATGGCTTGGTAGATTTACATGGCATCAATGAGAGAGTAGGGGGAGACATATCAAAGGATTGGGTGGGTTATGATGGGGAAACCATCACTGGAACACCTACTGACATTGGAGAATCCATCTGAGAGACATCCAAGAGGGGGAGACAACCTCTCCCTATTGATCAAGATCTTAGGGGGTGGCGTCAGTCCCCTTGGTGTCACCTTCTACAAACCTGAAGAGAATTCCCTTAGAGAATATTGTGGGAGAAAAAGCTATGGAAAATATGGTAGATGATCTCCTGAGTCCAGCAGAAGGCATCCTACACTCGGAGCATGGTCTTGCAAGGTAGGGTAATAGAGGTTTCCAGCTCCAAAAAGATTCAAAAATAAAACACTAATAACAAGAAAATAGTCAAGAAAAGATGAATAACTATCAAAATTTTCTCTCACTAATATATATTTAATTTTGAATATAGAAATGTAAAATTACACATATTACCATTTCTAATAGTTCAAATAGTCATGAGGGACCCCAAACATAAAGGGTGAGTCAATGATGTGGAAATATTGATTCTCATATATAACAACCTCAACAATAAATGAACACCTTGACAAAAAGGTCTAAAACAAAATAACATGTAGATAGATTCTAAAAATATATACCTATATTTTGACCCTATGTGTTTGTAGGTGGAAAATCATAAAATAGGTTCCTAACTAAAAGATACTCCTTCGAATAAAAATGATGAAACACACAAAATAAAAAATTACAAACACAAAAAAACAAACAATAGTGGTTAGAAAATATATTATAATTACACTGAAATAGTAATAGTCTAATGAAAAATCTTAATCCAATATGTGAGCATGATTAACATTATCAAAATGAAGAGCACAACTCAAAAAAATATGTGAAAAAATATCGTTTATAGGGAAATATTATTATGAAAGAACATTTCTAAAAATCTATATGTAACATAATAAGTCACTATCAATAAGACCAGAGATAACCCACTGTATCAAAAAATAAAATCCATAATAAACCAATGAGTAAGAAAAAAAATTATAGATTTATCATATGATACTTTCATAAACAAGGAAAACAGATGATTGCATTTTAATAGAGGTAGAATATGAGGTAGCATGGGGTTCCATTAGAAAAACACTAAATTCTTAGTTAACCCATCCAAATATAAGAAGTTATATCATGGGAATAACCTATAAAACTAAGAAATCATATCAAAATCATCTAATAATGTAAAATCATTGAATCACTTACCACACACATGGAAACTTTTAGAGGTGGAGGTGCATGGGAGGAGGTGCACGGGAGGAGCCGCCAATAAATTAGAAATGAAAGAGTAGGGTTCGTGGGGAGTAGGGTCGAGCGAAGAGGAGGATAAGTAGGGTTTGTGTGGAGGAGGATCCATCGAAGGGGTTCAAGGGGGAGGATTAGGAGAAGGGCTAGTGGCGGAGGTCCGAAAACGCGAAGATCGAGGGCGGTGGAGGTCCAGAAATGTGAAACTCAGGGGCAGAGGAGGGGAGTCATAGGGTTTTAGTACCAAGAGAGCTTTAGGTCGCGATAAAATGAGGACATTGTGCGACTGATTTTATAAAATATGGGACTATGGTTTTATCAGTGCTAACAAAGTGTTGATAAAGACTCCCTTTAGCCGGGCTAAAATTTTAGCACTAATAAAGGTAGCCTTTATCAGCGCTAAAAAAGCACTGATAAATCCTTCCTGTATGAGCACTAAAATTTTAGCGCTGATAAATGGTCTCTTTATCAGTGCTTTTTTAGTGATGATAAAGGTTACCCTGTATCAGTGCTAAAATTTTAGCGTTGATACAGGGTTTCTTTATCAGCGGTTTTTGCTTAGCACTGATATAAGGTGGTGCTTCCCTTGCCCGTTTTAATAGTAGTGTAAGCTCACACGGTCTAACCCCTTTGGTCTCATAAAAACAAATACTCTCTGAGGAATCATTCACCATCAATTACCCCTATAGTATTTTAACGATAAACTACAGACACTCAGAGAAATCACTGAAATTGAATTCCCCCTGTGGTCTCCTAAAGGTAACTATAGACACTCTGAAGGAGCACTCAACGTCAATCCCCCATATGGTCTCGAAACATGATAAATGTATAATATACACTCTGGAGAAGTCTTCAACGTCAATTCCCCCTATGGTCTCACTACACCAGGTTCGCATAGCCCTGTGTAAAGAAATCATGCATAAATGATGTTCATCAGCCAAATTAAACCTAAAAGTACTACTTGGATAAACAGTATATAGCATCTCACAGAATTTCAGATAAAATCACTCTATTCTAACAATACTAGGCATGGAAAGAAAGTAGCCTAACAGGAAAAGCTAGACCAAATGGTCAATATCAAATCAAACATGGGAAAACACCTCCCCAGAATGTCAAAATAACTCTATTTACAAACAAGAGTCTTAACTAAAGAAAACAAGCATATCAGGCATCAACAGGGTTAAAATCCCTAAACATGAAATACCCCAATCTTGGGTATTGGGAACTTTTGCACATAAAATTCAAAGACTAACTATAGAAAGTCACAAACCACTGACCTCGTCTTTGTTTGATCGATATACTCTGGCATTGTCCCTTGAATCGACCTAGAACATGGTAGATCTAAAAAAATGTCTAAATAATTCAACCAATGATATATCATGAAAGAGGATAAACCAAGGAACGAGACTCTATAAGAAGGAAGAACTCACCGTGGTGATTCATATACAATCTATGGTGATTGATTCGGAGCACGGACGGTGGGTTGGGTGTTTAGATAAGAATCATTAGCTTCGGTCGCTCCTGGACGAGACAAGCTGAGAAGAAGGTTCTGCTAATTAGATGTGACCTTGATCAATTTTAACAAAAAAAAATAAAAGTACACAACATGCCTTTTAAAATTACACAGTGTGTATATGAATTTATTGGGCCCCCTTTAGGTGGTCTCCAGGTCACACCACACGGCCATGTACTCAGTCGTCACACGGTCAGTACATGGTCACCTGAGGCAACCGAGTACACGGTGTGTACTCTTAAGTAAACATAGTGTACTCTTAAGTACACAGTGTGTACTACTTAAATTTCTAGATTCTCCTCTTTTTCTCAAAAAAACCAGAAAATAAAAACCCAAACCTGAAAAGAAGTCCTGGGTACTGACAAACTTCACCCCTTAAAGAAAATTTTCCCCGAATTTCCTTAGCAAGGCGGCGTAGAAGAAGAATCCTTGAATAGCTATGTTAACTACGATCATACATTTTCCTCCCTCTCCCTAGTATCATCTTGTACTAGTTCGTGCTACCATATCACTCGTACTAGAGGAATAGACCAGCCACATAGAACCTTTGCGTTGTGATCCACAATCCGGATAGGATACTCCTCGAATGATATGTTCACCTCAAAATCAACCTCCTCGGGTTGAAATACATAATATGGGTCTGAGAAGTAATGTCATAGATGAGAAATGTGGAAGATTTCATGCATATCCTGGTACCTCTGAGGTAACTGCAACCGATAGGCAACTAGCTCGACTCTCTCCAAAATCTCAAATGGTCCAACATATCTGGGCGAAAGATTGCTTTGTCTCCTAATCCTCCTATGTCCCAACCTTGGTGTGACATGTAGGAAAACCAAATCTCCAACCTTGAACTCTAAAGGTCGTCTCTGTTGATCAGAATAAGACTTCTGTCGTGACTATATAGTATCCATCCTCTTCCGAATCAACTCTATCTGCTCTATGGTCTCCTAGACAAGACGAGGTCCAAACATAGCTGCCTCTCCTGCCTCCAGCCATCATAGGGGTGATCAGCATGGCCTACCGTACAAGTCCGTGTAAGGTTTCATCTGAATAGTCTCCTAAAAAATATTATTGTAAGAAAACTCCCCCCAAAGGTATGTTCTTCTCCAAAGAACCTACAAAATCTAGAATGTATGCTTGAAGCATGTCCTCTAGCACCTGAATAGTATGCTCAGACTGGTCATCTGTCTGAGGATGGTAAATTTTACTCAATATTACCTATGTACCCAATGCCCTATGTAGTCCCTAATAGACCTGAGAAGTAAAATGAGCATCCCTATCTGAAATAATAGAGTGAGTGACCCCATGTAAACGTGTGATCTTCTAGATGTACAAACTTCACATCTCATCAACACAGAAGGTCTCCTTGATCAGTAAAAAGTGTGAAACCTTTGTGAGTATGTAAATGACAACCCAAAATACATCAATACCTTGAGGAGGCCTTGGAAACCCTATCACAAAGTCAATCGTGACATTGTTCCACTTCCACTCAAGAATGGGTAACTGATGCAAAATCCCCACTGGTCACTGATGCTTCGCCTTCACCTGCTGACTGGTGGAACACTTAATAACAAAACCAACAAAATCTCTCTTCATACATAGACACTAATTCTAACATTGTAGATCACGATACATCTTGGTGACACCAGGATGAACAAACCAAATTGAAGAATGAAAATCCCACATCAGCTCCCTGCATATGTCTACTGACACCCATACACGCCCATAAAATCGCAAGATCTCATCATTTCCTATAGTCCATCTAGGAATAGGGTCCTCTCCTGACACACTCTCCCGTAGAACTAGGACTTTAGAATCCGATAGATACCTCATTCACACTCGATCAAGTATATTAGAGGTAACCGTCACAAAAGAAAGAAAGGCTCTCCCATGTCTCTCATGCACTTCCAAATGTATCTCAGAGAACAGATCCAGAAGCTGCCACTCACTACTAGCCTCCTAAACTTCCTGTATATGAGTCCTTCTGCTCAACGCATCACTTATTGCATTACCTTTCTCAAGAGTGTTGGCAAGCTCAAAATCGAAGGATTGAAGGTACTCAACCCACCTTCATTGTCTCAAATTCAGATCATATTGATTGAAGATTGACTTGAGACTTTTGTGGTTAGTGCAAACCACAAAATTCTCTCCCAAAAGATAATGTCTCCAATAGTTTAATGTATGAAAAAATACAGCCAACTCGAGATCATGCGTCAAGTAATTCCTCTCATTTGGACTTAACTACTGAGAATTGTATGCAATGACTTGTTCCCCCTACATTAACACTACTCCCAGACTGACACCAGATGCATCACAGTAAACAGTATATCTCTTTTCCAGCTCTAAAAAAACTAATATCGGTGCTGAAGTCAACCTCCCTTTTAGCTCATGAATGGATGAATCATAGAAATTTGTCCACAAGTACTTCACACCCTTCTTAGTCAGGCCCATCAGTGGTGCTACTAAGAAATAAAATTTCTGTATAAAATTTCTGTAGTAACCATACATCCCTAGAAAACTCTGTACCAAAAATATGTTCTTTGGATGCTCCAAAGAAACAACCTATATCACTTTCTCTGGGTCTACTGATACTCCTGTCTCTGAGATAACATGAACCAAGAAGTGAATTTGGTCTATACAAAAGTGGCATTTTGAGATATTAGCATATAATTGATGCTATCTTAGTGTACTCAAAATGATCTCAAGATGTGTTTCATGGTCATCTCAAGTGTGAGAGTACACCAAGATATCATCCATGGAGACCACCATGAAAGAATCCAAGTATGGATAGAACACTTGGTTCATCAGTGCCATGAAAAATGTGGGCACATTCATGAGACTGAACGGCATAACCATATACTCATATTGACCATACATTCTCTAAAAGGTTGTAAGAGGTATATTTGATGGTATAATGCACAACTGATGATAACCAGATCTCAATTAAATCTTTGAGAATACACGGGATCCTTGAAGTTGATCAAAGATATCATCAATCCTCGGAAAGGGATATCGGTTCTTGACCATCAGCTGGTTTAGCTTCCGATAATCCACACAAAGTCTAAGAGTATCGTCCACCTTTTTTGCAAGCAGGATAGGAAAAACCCAAGGAGAAGTAATGGTATGGATGAAACCCTTTTCCTGTAACTCCTCTAACAGTTTCTTGAGCTCTTATAACTCTGGTATAGCCATCTTATAAGGAGGAAAGGACACTGGTTCTGCTCTTTCACATGATCAATAGAAAATTCCAACTCTCGCTCTGAAGGAAAACTTGAAAAGTTCCCTAGAAAGACATCCCTGAAATGATCCAACACTGGAGGAAATTACAACTATGAAGTCCCTTGGTAATCTAGATATAAACTATAAAACTGGGCTATAACTCCTCCCAACCCATGATGGTCGGGTCTTACTCTACTTACCTAGACATCCCATTCACCCTTATGTAAGAACAAACCGCCCTCTAGTGATGTGAAACTCACCCTACGGTGATAGTAGTTGACAACAGCCTGGAAGGGAACTAACTAGTCCATTCTCAGAATGGAATCAAATCCTATCATCTATAGTAAATAGAGGTCCTATAAGAAGTGACACCCACCAACCTCAAGAGGTCACTTCTTACACTAACTTACACTAGTTTTATTTGTCCCCAATATAGTTTCCACCATTAATACATCAGCAGAAGTAAATATACAGAGCCCAAGGATCTCCACAACCACAACAGATATGAAACTATGGGAATCCCCTGTATCAAAAAGTGCAGAAGTTATAATTGAGGAAACTAGAATCATACGTCAAACTGTAGAGGGTTTGGGATCCTGCTCCTCCCTGGTCTGCTCCACTGCAAAATTCTGGCCTATACTGTAGCCATGTGACACTGCCTGACCACCTTGAGTCGATCCTACCTATTGTCACTGAAAGCCTAGATATTGGATACCACATCCATGACCTCCACCTTGGCCTGAACGACTAGAATAACTCCAGTTTCTAGACTGATAAGAAAATTGTGGTCCGGCTCATGAATGAGGAGTCATAGAAGAACCTTTTCCACCTGCTTCTGGTGAGAAGAACTGACAGAACTGATGAAGATGGCTCATCCTGTTGCAAGATCGTCACTCCACTGGATCTCTCAGGCAAGGTGGCCTTATATGCCCACCCTTCCCACATTGGTAGCATACCACCTAGATACCTAAAGGTATATCTCACATACTCAGATCTCCACATGTAGACTCCCTGTGATGATTCCAACTATTAGTCAGAGAAGCACCAACTCTGGATGTTGAACTTCCTTGGATCACAGCTCTAGAATCCCTCAGGTTGCGCTCTGTGATCAACTCTTGGTTGACTATGGAAAATATGGTCTTCATCCTGAAAAGGTTTACCTGAGATCGAATTTCATGCCTGAGGCCATTCTCAAACTTCCTTACTAGGAAAATCTCCTCACCCACTAGAATGGGTGTAAAGCACTACAGCTCTGTGAAGTGAAAATAATACACTATGACTGATAGAGTACCCTACTTCAAGCTAATGAACTCTAGGACTTGGTCGGCCCTCAAATTCATGAGGTAGAAGTAATCATAAAAGGTAGGCCAGAACTCATCCCACACCATAACCTACTAGCATCCTTCCTGTGAGATCACATCCCACTATCTCTTGGTAGAATCCTGAAGCATATAAGTAGAGAGCTTAACCATCCTCTCTGGAGGCATATCCAAATACTCAAAGAAATATATCATGGATTCTAACCATGACTCAGCAGCCTGAGGTCCTCCATCCCCTGAGAAGGTGGAAGGATGCTGCTATTGAGAGACTCGTGTCAACTCTTCCATAGATAGGTTAGGATGTAGTGCTCCCTGGAAGGTCTGTATAAACCTCATGAAGACTTCTCAAAATTGTGCCTCAGCACCTGTGTCCATTATTACGGCTGGTGCCAATACGGGCACAATAGTAGGGTCTTCTAGTAAACCCCGATCTACCATGTCCAGTGTCTGGTCGTTTCCCTGTATCTGGCATACAACCGAAGGACGTCACAGTGTCATGACTCTATAAGGTCGATCACACACCGTAGTTCAAGATTATCAAGGACTGCAACTTAGAAGTTCAATAAAGGAACAAGAGAATTAAATCATTCAATTTTTTCAAAATAGGTATACACAGCGTGTATAACCCCTACACAATGTCTTCCTTTAGCCATCACATGGGCATGTACTCCTACCAACCCTGGTCGTGTAACACCCCATACACACGGTGTGTTCTCACAAGACATGGTGTGTAATTGAATCGTTTTCCCCTACCATAGTTCTTATACATGACTAACCCACATGATTCTCCTAGAATGGGACTACACAGCATATTTGTGCCAGACACGACATGTAATAGAAGGATTTCACTGACCCGTGTTGTTATTCACATGTTCAGATACATGGTTTATGCTATACGGTGTGTTAAAACTTGACACGATGTGTATAACCTATGTTTCATCCATCTGTGTCATTAGTCACACGGGTGGACACACGATCCCTACAACATCTCATTTACGTACGATACACAGCGTCTTCCTCCAAGGATTTCCCAACTCTGTGTCTCTGCCCACACATCTAGTGACACGGTTTGAGACTACACCGCGTGTACATAAATTACACGACATGTACTTAAGAAAAACAGTTCCTTTCATGAAAAAAAGAATACATGGCATGTATTCAGCAATACACACCGTGTATTCTGGGTTTTTCCAGACAGTAAGCCTCAGAAACTACTCTGGAACCCAGAAAAACACTGAACGAACATTAAAGTTCCAAATTCCAATCTGTGAAAGCTCATACTCCCTGATAATCAAAGTTTGACATCTTATACATGTCATATAAAATCATAAAAGTGCAATGATCCACTAAATTCTGATCCATGGGGGTCTATAACACCTCAAGAACCAAAGTTTGGCGTTCATTCAAACGAAACCTTACACAATACAATACCCTATCAAATATTAGTTATTATATAAAGGCATCTATCACAATAGAATGTATATCTATCACAATATCTATCACAACAATATGCAATAAACAATGCACCCTAAATGTCCTGGCAAGAATGCATGACATGTGATCTTTAACAAGTGACTATATGATGCATGAGATAGAACACCCTCATCTCATCGGGTTGAAATAGAAATAGAACCTCAATATTATCAATGTTAACAACACAATACATGTGAATCACCCAATGGGGAAATCAAATTAACTGTAATAAATGAAAAACTATAAATATTTCAATATAAAGGTAAATTGGATTTTCCCTGTACATGGGTTAGCTACTCCCGGACACAAGTTATTACCAACTACATATTCCTTCTTATCCTAATCTATAGGCTCAAAATAGCAAGTCAAGAAGAAAAGAACCTATTTAATACCACTTTGTAACGTCCATGTTCCGGGTTCCGCCCAGAGGTGCCCCGTACCCGTTTGGTCACATGGCCCCAAGCGCATTTCCCGAAATGTGAGAGGTTGTCGACTAGAAGCGAAGGCCTTGGTTGTGATAGTGGGGAAACTATTCCCTCATTGGAAGAGTAATACAGTGTAAAGAAACAGATAATAGTAGTGGAATCAATAAGAATACCATACAACAGTAAACAGCAGAAGACTAAAATTAAATAAACAACTGCAACATATATATATATATATATATCAATAATGATGCATGTCACAAGTATACAGGAAAGAATCCAAACAAGTCACAATGCTGGAATACAGTACTAAATCAAAGTACAAGGAAAACAAGTAAATAACTCCAGCAGTATCATAAGCCTCAGCTTGGTCGTATTCTCTCCAGCTCCACAGTAATCAAGTGCCTGATTTAGAAGGGCATTTTCCCTTATCTATACCTACATCAATATAATATATTTGGTCCCAATGCATGACCAAAATAGGGTGTGAGATGAATCCCAATATCTAACCAGCCAAAGATCTGTGCCTAACATTTAGTGAATATATATAGAAGGCAATAAGAAAAAGAAGTAATGAACAAGGAAGTAATAAAAAGTAAACAGTCCTACAGTTTCAATTACATTCATTTACATTTGTCAATTAATCAACCAAATGAAAACAGGCAACCCTCTGGGAAGTTATCATAGCCTATCCCCTTTGGTTCAACCAATCAACCTCAAGTAACCCTCTAGGTAAGTTCTCAGAGGCTAACCCCTCTAGTTCAACTTATAAAAGGATACAATGACCTCCGGGGTATGCTCACACGCTCTAACCCCTTTGGTATCATGAAAATAAAGACTCTCTGAGGAATCACTCAATATTAATTCCCCCTATAGTCTTTTAACAATAAACTACAGACATTCTGAGGAATCACTCAACATTAATTCCCCATGTGGTCTCATAATGGTTAACTATAGACACTTTGAGGGAGCACTCAATGTCAATACCCATATGGTCTCGTAGTGTGATAAAGAAATAATACACTCTGGGGAAGCCCTCAATGTCAATTCCCCCTATGGCCTCACTACACCAGGTTCCCAAAACCCTATGTAAAGCAATAATGCACAAACAAAGTTCATCAGCTAAAGTAAACCTAAAAGTACTAATTGGCTAAAAAGATCAAGGCATACCACAAAATTAGATAAAATCACTCCATCCTAACAATACTAGGCATAGAAAGCAAGTCGTCTAACAGGAAAAGCTAGAACAAATGGTCAATATCAAATCAAACATGGTAAAACACCTCCATAACATGGAAAAATAACTCTATTTAGAAATAAGAGTCCTAACTCAAGCAAACAAGAATATCAGGAATCAATAGGGTTAAAATCCCTAAACACTCAATACCCCAATCTAGGGTATTGGGAACTTTTTCATATAAAATTCCAAGACAAACTATGGAAAGGCACAAACCACATACCTTGATGTTGTACGATCGATATACTCTAGAATTGACCCTTGAATTAACCTAGAATGTGGTAGATCTACAAAAAAGTCTAAAATTTTCAACCAATGATATCTCAGGAAAGAGGATAAATCAAGGAACGAGGCTCTAGAAGAAGGAAGAACTCACTGTGGTGATTATAATGCAATTGATAATGGTTGATTCGGTGTATAGTAGGTGGGTCGGGGGATCAAAGATGAATCACCAGATTCAGTTACTCCTAGATGAGACGAGCAGGGAAGAAGAGGGTTCTGCCAATTAGACGCACCCCCAGCCCATTTTAACAAATAAAAAGAAAAGTACATGGTGTGTCTTTTAAAAGTGCATGGCGTGTATATACCTTTATTAGGCCCCACTTTAGGCAGTCTCTAGGTCACCCCACATGGCCATATACTCGGTTGTCACACAGCCAGTACACAGTCACCCGCGACAACCAAGTACACCAAATGTACTCCTTAAATTTCTAGATTCTCCTCTTTTTCTATAAAACACCAGAGAAGAAAAACCCATACCTAAATAGAAGGATTGGGTTATTATAGCTTTTGGGACTCAACCCATCTGAAGCTTACTCTTCCATATCATATTAACTTATGCTTTTTAAATCTTCATAGAGTTTTTGTTTTAATGAATCTAAGTGATGATTTTAAATTCATTAGAATCTTTTTCATTATTATTCATCATATTTGATCTGGGTTTATATTAAGTGATTATAGGGATAGGAAGAATACTAATTCTAATCATATTTATTGAGTGATTCCAGGTCTAGGAAGATAGATTGGATTCCAATCTTTTTGAATGAGGGATTTTTTCTATTTAAAGACAAAACTTACAATTAGGTTTAAAACCAAGGATAACCATATTTAGAGTTTGTGAATTACTTAACTCTTAAGTTTTAAGATTATAAATCTTTTATAAAGATTTTTCTAGGTCATTATTAATTTTATTTTAATATTTTACTTAATTTTTTTTAACTTGTCATAATTCTCCACTTTAAACTTTTATAGAATGTTTATTTTACTAAAATTTACTAAGCTATGATATCTCGGATGATATATGTTCTCAATTAAAAAAATCTAAAGATCAAAGGACATCTATGTCTGATAAATCATAATTAAGAGGTTTAGGTTTTTGTTAGTTTTGGTTTTTAAACTAAAATTCACACCCCACTTGTAGCCTTTATTTTACTCTTTGATCCTATAATTGGTACTAGAGTAGGTTTTATTAATTAACTTACTCATATTTTTACTTTTATTTTTTTAATAAAGTTTCTAAAGTTTTATAAATTTTGTTATAAATTTTTGTTTACAGGTTTTTTATAAATTGTTTTACAATAAATTTTATGTTTTATAAATAACATTTCTTTCTTATTTATAAAGATTAATGGCTTAAATTTCAGAACTGTTGAAAATTTTAATCCTTAAAAACCATTGATTTTAGATGGGGCTGATTATGAATATTGGATAGATCGTATGAAGGCATATATTATTAACAATGGAGTAGATAAATTTGTTGTTCCTACTTGGAATTATCAAATACTTGAGTAACAAGCTTATACTTTTAAAAATCAATATAATCATAAATATAAATTAAATTTTCATATAAGGAATAATTTTTGTTCTTCTATGATAAGGAATGTCTACAACCGTATTTATTTTTGAGAAATCATGAACAATATTTAGAAGAAGTTGTAGATTACTCATTTGGGTACTTTTTAGGTTATAGAAACTAGAAGATCAATACTTAGAGATGATTATCAAGCATTTGATTTCTTACCCAGAGAAATTGTTTCTAAGATTCATCAGAGGTTCATGAAAACTATTAATATATTATAATTAATTAGTGATAAAAATATTAAATATGTTATTTTAGTTAAAAAATTCATTGATATTACACCAGGATAGTGGGAATCTAAAATAATATTTTTAGATGATAAAAAAGGAAATTAATAAGTGCCACATCCTGACCCATGTTGGGGCTTGAGTCGTAATTACCCCAAGCCCACCTCCATAGACCAGGGGGTGGTGATTAGTGTCGAAATCAAAAAAAAACTAGGGGAGGAATTTTCCTAAAAAACTGTACACACAGGTATCCTAATCAATAAAAAAGTGCAAAGGAAAAGGAACAAAAGATAAAATGGTGCTATAAAAAGGAAACAAAACATGCATCAACCTGTAATCATTGTAAGTAAAAAAAGTAAATTGAAAGGGAAAGGAAAAAAATACACATCCAACTAGAAAAATTCCACTACCTGATAGTAACTGAAAAGTAAGACAGCCAAGATGTCCCCACTCCAAGATCCCAAGCTACGACCACCGTACATGGTCTAAGAACCCATATCCCTAAGCTCCTCTAAAGTCACGATCAACCAGTCCATCATCTGCATATGGAATGATCGGTGCACGCAAATACCATACAGGGGTGAGTATAAAAATACTCTGTAGGATTCCCCAAAAAGGTGAAGGGGGAGAAATCAAAGATATACTAAAGAGAAAAGTTGTAGATAGGACAAGGTTTAATAAAAGAGTACAACACAACACAATAAGAGAAATAAAATAAACTCATCCAAACATAAGGAGCTATAAATGGTGAGAAGATGAACTTGTCATCAAGTATTCACTAACTATAGTAGGAGAGTAGACTCATCCAACACAAGAAGCTAGATGCATAAATCACATGGTATACCCAACACCTCTTCAACTCTCATGGAAGGAGAGTAACCAAAACCCAAGGAGTGGGTACTGAAATAGGATGCACACATATATATTCCCAATAAAAGGAACTCAAATGAAGAGTAAGGGGACCTCTTTCTCACATCTCAGGCCAGAAAAAGATTCGCTAAAATTCTCAATACTAACCAACAATGATGCCTAGAATCCCACACGTCTTAGGACCCACTCTAGTGTCATCGAGGACCCATGCCTAGCCCGGCTGGAGTGTTCTACTTAGAATAGGTTGAGGAACCATGTCCATCCCAGCTGGAGGTTTCCACATAGAATAGTTCGAGGACCCATGCCCAATTTGGATGGAGGGTTCCACTCTAGTGCCATTGAGGACCCATGCCCAGCTCGGTTGGATGGTTCCACTTAGAATTAATTGTATATAAACTTTACTGGTCATACCTACTGGATGGTACCTCTTAGAAATTGTAACACCCGAGACTTTTATGTTATATAAATCATCAAAGGAATCTTTTTCTATACAACACTTGCTTGGCTTGCTTTACACGCAATCGCGACCTTCCTCGATAGCTTGCGTCGTACGCAATACCAAGTTTCACTAAACAACATTATGCTATTAAAACTAGCCGTTATGAATAGTAATAACCACTTTTTGGAATTTTATAAATTTTATTTTTCAAAATGGACTTCATTTTTGGACTCAGAATATCGAAATTAGCCTAGGGTGAAATTTTGGTATTTTTCTGAAAACTTTCAATTTTTGATGAATAGTGAAACCACTAAGTGGTAGGTTAAAAACTGAATTTTGCATAAAACTTAATTTTACCGCTTCTGTGATTGGAATTTCGAAAATCCGAGAGACACGGTTAATATCAAGGACTAAAATGTGTTTCAATGAGATGAAAATAATTTTTTGGTGAATAGTAACTTTTTACTTTTTTTACCGCGGTTAATAGTAAATAGGGTAACTAAGGGTAAATATGATATCAATATTACCCTAACACATGTCCTAATTCTATTGGACAAGTGTAATTCGACCAAAAACAAACTTAGGAATAAAATATGACCATTTAGGCCCACTTGGATTAGATTAGGACATTTATTATTAATTTATTTAAAGAAGGGTTAAAATAGTTAAAATCAAAGTTTAATAAGTAAATCATTTTTAATATGGGGTTATACATAAGATAAATTCAATTGTAAATATTCATTAGAAAGCTAAAAATATTTCCTACATGATGATATTTTATTTGTAATTTTTAGACATCAAATAATGTAATTTATTTATGACACAAAGATGATGCAGTAATTATCTTATTAATGAAATATTGACATAATTGATGTTATAAACACCAAAATAAATGTAATTTGAGACTTTTTATGAATTAAACTAATTTTATAGGTTACTATGATATATTAATGTTGATTTAATCAACTTGGTTCGAACATATAATTCTTTTATGACTTTCACAAAAATCATATATCAAATAGTGTCAAAATTGACACAAAATAGTTTTTAAATAAAATATTATATTATTAATTGTTATTTTATTCCTAAAAATCTAAGGTTCGGCAAAATGACTTATATAAGGATATATATTTTAATAATAAACAATTTGGGGTTCGTTTGGCATGTTATAGTAAGTGTATTAACCATATAGTGAAAGAAAACAAAAAGACATGGTAAAAGTTAAATTATTTAACTTAGAGTTAAATCTAATTGATAAGGTTAAAATAATACCCTAAACTTGTCTAAATCCTATTGGTTGATAGGATTTCGACCCTTCCCAACTTTATCTTCGAAATAAGACCCTTTGGAACCATTATAAACCGATTTTGACTTTAATATAAAATAATATTTTGAGATATTCCTAAGGTGCCCCTCTCCTCCCTTATAAAAGGGCACCTCCTCCTCCTCCTCCTCACACCAAATTGAGCACTCAAGCTCAGCCAACCCCTGCCATTTTCTCCTCTCCACTTCCCTAGAATAATCCTAGAGGTCCTGGTCTTCTCCAAAGACCAATCTTAGTTCCTTAAGTGGAGGATTCAAAGAGGCGTTCCAAAGAAGAGGTAATATCCATTACCGATCTTTTCAATTTCTTTCTTCTTCAACTTCTTCTTATTTAGTTGTTTCATGATAAAGTAATAACATCAGTATTAGTTACATACTGATATGTTATTATAAATATGAAACAACCCTAATTCACCTTCTATCCATCCTACGGAAAAATGAAATCACCACGCGTGCGTACGTACGGAATACCGTCTCCACGCCGTGGTGTAATCTATTTTCCACCATCACCTTACAAGGATGGTTATAATGGTGTAATGAGTAACTAAATATGATTATTATGAAGTAATATTGATACTGAAATAATATATATATACTCCAATACAATTCCACGATCATAGGAATGATATCATCACTCGTGCGTACGTACGGAATACCGTCTCCACGATGTGATGCGACTCGTTCTACATGATCTTCATTTCATAATGATTATATAAATGAATTGAATGAATGAATATGGTATATAATACACTAATACCATTCTGGAAATGAATTATCTATAACCTAAAGATAAGAATAAGAATTTATTCGACAAAACACGCATAAGAACAAAAAGTTATAAAGACCCGAGTAACAAGTAACAATGAAGTATTACTAACAAGAAGCTAATAATATGACCATATATGATATCATATAAATATGTATGATTCTGGAATAAGTCAATAACATTATTTAAACCATTATACAGGAGCTTCGGACACGTACAAAGCTAATCGGACCTAAGGTAAGGGAAATATCACAATCTCATTTTTATCCGAGATTGTTTATTCGTAAGTATTTACTGGGGTGTATTTTATCATCCACATCCATGTTTCATCAATATGTAATATTATTTTCATCCACCTACAATTGTTTAAATACATTTTTACCCTTCGGTGAGTTTTTAGTAAAAGAAATAAAAGGAATCTTTTGTCGTTTTTCGTACGAGGTACTTTTTGACTTTTACGACAAAAGTACAAAGAATGTTTTTTTTAACTTATACGGCATGAATGGATTTTTAAAACATTATTTCCAAGAAGCTTCCTTTACAAGTTTTCAAGTTTATTTTTAATCAACTTCTTTTATTTTAAAGTTTTATGACATGTTATGAAAGGAAAAATGTTTTTGAAGTAGAAAGGATATTTTCCTCAAGAATGAAGTTCAAGTGTTTTATCAAAATTATTTTCCATCTAAGATAATAAAAGGGTTCTGTTTTTATCCCTATTATTACATGGATTTGATTATGTTTTGATGGAAACATTTTTATGAATTCCTTTATCTTATATGAATTGTTTTATGATGTCATGTTGTTTAAGAATCCCATTTTTGTTACATGGGTTATGCGATGATGTATGATTTATGATTTTGTGGCACACATAAGAATGGTATTAATTATGAGATGGGTGGGACCTATATCTCCCTCCAATGCATTGGGTAAAGATTTTATATCTCATGAGATAGACATGGCTGGAACGGAAGGTTATTTCGGTTCAGTGATACAGGACTGAAACGAGGAGTGAACTCGGTTCAGAAAGGGACTTTGTCCACTAAGATAGTCTTGGCGATGAGTCATGACTAACAAGAAATGATTTTCCATGATTATGTGTGCATGCCACAAAGTTTCAAGTTTTATGATATGATTATGGGGATCTCATTTTCACTTCTATGATTTATTCCATGTTAAGATATTATGATCTCTTTTGCAGGTTTTGATTTTCAAAAAGATATGATATGATTTTTATTTCCTTTATTTGCCTTGCTGAGCATTTGAGCTCACCCTTTTATGTTTTCTTTTCCCCAGGTCAGGAAGATGGATATTAAGTAGAATATGCTAAAAGGGACCCTAGATATGATGAAATAAATGGGAGACACTGTAGAAGATTTATGAACCAGTTGTTTATGTTTCCCAGTTTCTAAAGACACTATACCTATACGGTCCTTTGTAGTTTTATCATATGTTGTAATAAGTGTGCTTCAATTTTTGAAGTATTAAAAATGTATGTAAATTATGGGTCGTTATAGTTGGTATCAGAGGAAAGGTATAGTCAACCTTTGGAAACTAGGATGTGAAAGCCTTAGTAAGAACCCTAAGGATAAGTCTAAGCATAGTACACAATCTTAGTGTTTTAGAAATGGCCTTGAATAACCTAGGATAAGACCATAAGCATGAAAATTTTATTCTTGAATTATGTGGTTTCCTATTATAATTAGTGTTGCTCACACTATTCTTCTTGGTTTTAGTCAATGGCTGGAACCCGAAGGAACCGTGTTAATGCGGAATGCGATGGGAAATGCAATGATTGTCCCCCTGAGCAACCAAACTATATGGGAGCTGGAATGCAAAATCTTGTAGCCATGCTCACACAACTTTCTCAAGCTATGAATCATGCAGGATTTCCAAACGAGCAAAGGAGGGAGCAACATTCTGTTGAATCCTTCATGAGGCAGCGTCCACCTTCTTTCAGCGGGTCTACTGATCCATTAGTTGCTGAACAATGGATTAGTACTACTGAAAAGATATTTTCAGTTCTTCAATGTTCTGAACATGATAAAGTCATCCTAGCAGTGTATCGTTTGGAAGGAGATGCTGATCAATGGTGGAATCTTGTTAAGAATACGAGGCAAAGGGATGAAATTGAGTCTATGGAATGGGACGAGTTCAAGAACTTATTTTTCAATAAGTACTTCCCTCGTATTCTCCGAACAAAGATGGAGAAAGAGTTTCTTGAACTGAAGCAAAGGGATGATGAATCTGTTGGTACCTATGAAGCAAATTTTACAAGACTGGCAAGGTACGCTTCTGGTATTATTATCCAACCTGAGAGTAAGATCAATCGATTCTTTAGTGGCTTAAAACCAAGTCTTCGAAGGGCGTTAGCCATAAGGGACTTCAATAGCTACGAGGAAATCGTTCGATGTGCTCTCAAAGTCGAGATGGAGATTGGAGTAACCCATCAGTCACATGGGTTTGATAAGAAGAGGAAGATGGAATTCAAAGGAAACTCTAAAGAGCACACTGAAAAGAAGATGAACTTTCCCTTATGCTCAAAGTGTGGAAAGAAACATGGAGGGAGTTGTCTTAAAGGGACAAGTAAATGTTTTAAATGTGGAAAAGAAGGTCATCGGGCATTTGAATGCCGTGATAGTGGGAAGAAGATGTCTAATGACACAAACAAAGGAATGGATACACAGAATGAACCTACAACACTTCAATGTTTCAAGTGCAAGGAGATGGGGCATTATGCCAATCAATGCCCAAATCCAAGGGTTGATGATGATGGTCGACGTCAACAAACTCTTAAAGCTAAAGACAAAGGAAAGTCACATGCAATTTCTATCAGCGATGTGGAGTACGATAACGATGTGGTGAAAGGTACACTTACCATCCACTCTAAAGTAGCAAATGTTTTATTTGATTCTGGATCCACCCACTCTTTTATTTCTGAAGACTTTTCTAAGGGTATCACCGTACTACCTCAACAATTAGATGTTGAGTTAGCTGTGACAACACCTAATGGCACATCAATCGCATCAAAAGTTTATAATTCTTCTCCGATCGAAGTTTTTGGGAAAGTGCTTCCTGCAAATCTTGTGATCCTTCCTTTAGTGGAATTTGATGTGATTCTTGGCATGGATTGGCTTTCTCTACATGGAGCTCATATCAATTTCCAAAGAAGGGAAGTCACATTTCATACTCCAGATCAATCTACGATCGTATACCAATGCAAGGATGAACATAACCTTCCAGTGGAAATTTCTTCCATCTTATGGGTATTGATCCCACTAAATGAAGGTTATTTATCTCAAATGGTTGGTGAGAAACTCACGATTAAGAATATGCCCATTGTAAGGGAGTTTGATGATGTCTTTCCGGAGGAATTACCGGGTCTTCCACCAAATCGTGAAGTTGAGTTTTCAATAGAACTCGTACCGGGTGCTTTGCCTATTTCAAAGACACCTTATAGAATGGCCCCAATTGAGTTGCAGGAATTGAAGAAGCAACTCCAAGAGAATCTTGATAAGGGATTCATACGCCCTAGTGCGTCACCTTGGGGAGCACCTATTCTATTTGTTAAGAAGAAAGATGGATCAATGAGACTCTGCATTGATTATCGAGAACTTAACAAGATCACTATCAAGAACAAATATCCTCTCCCACGCATTGATGACTTATTTGACCAACTACGCGGAGCTCAATACTTTTCCAAGATTGATCTTCGTTCAGGGTATCATCAATTAAGGGTCAAAAGGGAGGATATACCAAAGACGGCTTTCCGTACAAGGTATGGACACTATGAATTTATAGTGATGCCATTTGGTCTTACTAATGCCCCTGCTATCTTCATGGATCTAATGAATAGAGTCTTTAGAGACTATCTTGATCAATTTGTGGTAGTCTTTATAGACGATATTCTTGTCTATTCAAAGAGCAAGGAAGAACATGAAGATCACTTGAGAATTATATTGAAGACCCTGAGAAAGGAGAAGCTTTATGCCAAATTTACCAAGTGTGAATTTTGGCTTCAAAAAGTTGCATTTTTGGGTCACATAATCTCAAAAGAGGGGATATCTGTGGATCCAGCAAAAACAGAGGTTATCGAAAGATGGTCGAGACCAACAACAGTAACTGAGATCCGAAGTTTTCTTGGTTTGGCTGGATATTATCGACGTTTTGTAAAAGATTTTTCACGATTATCTAATCCAATCACCAAGTTGACTCGGAAAGGAGTTAAGTTTGTCTGGACAGAGGAATGTGAAGAGAATTTCAAGGAGTTGAAAAGAAGGTTATCCAGTGCACCTGTGCTCACACTGGCTTGTAGTGGAGAAAGGTTTGTGATCTACAGTGATGCATCCAAGAAGGGATTGGGGTGTGTTCTTATGCAAAATGATATGTTGATAGCTTATGCCTCACGACAGTTGAAAATCCATGAACAAAATTACCCAACACATGATTTGGAGTTGGCTGCGGTAATCTTTGCATTAAAGATTTGGAGGCATTACCTTTATGGTGAAAGGTGTGATATTTATACTGATCATAAAAGTTTAAAGTATATTTTCACACAAAAGGAGTTGAATATGCGTCAAAGAAGATGGTTGGAGCTGATTAAGGATTATGACTGCTCAATCCATTACCACCCTGGGAAAGCAAACAAGGTGGCAGATGCATTAAGTCGACAAGACCATGCTAGTTTATCCATGATGAGGATCACAAAAGATCCAATATTTATGGATTTACAAAGGATGGATCTTGGAATTATAATGGAAGGGGAAAAATCTTATCTTTCTCAAATGAATGTTCAACCATCTATACATGTGAAGATTAAAGAGGCACAGAAAGAAGATGTCGAGTTACAAAAGAAGGTGAGAAATGTTCCTGAATTCAACCTTGATTGTGATGGGATAATAAAGTTCAGGAATCGGGTTTGTGTTCCTCCCATCCCCGAATTAAAGAAGGAGCTGCTGGATGAGGCTCATAGTTCTTCATTCTCTATTCATCCTGGAAGCACGAAGATGTATAGGGACCTGAAAGAGTACTTCTGGTGGGATGGCATGAAAAGAGATGTTGCTGAATATGTCTCTCGATGCTTGGTTTGTCAACAAGTTAAAGCTGAGAGACAGAAGTCTAAGGGGATGTTACAACCATTACCCATACCCGAATGGAAATGGGAAAACATCACTATGGACTTTGTCACAGGACTTCCTAAAACATCCAAAGGCAATAATGTTATCTGGGTCATAGTTGATCGTCTCACAAAGTCTGCACACTTCATTCCTATTAGAGAGGATTTCTCTCTAGATCAGCTTGCCAGGATATATGTAAAGGAAGTGGTAAGATTGCATGGAGTACCACTTTCTATTATATCTGATCGAGATCCGAGATTTACCTCGAAGTTCTGGCGAAGTCTTCAGCATACTCTGGATACAGAGTTGAGTTTCAGCACTGCTTATCATCCCCAGACAGACGGTCAGTCTGAGAGAACAATTCAAACCCTAGAAGATATGTTGAGAGCTTGCTCTATGGATTTCAAAGGAGGTTGGGATCAACACCTACCTTTGGTGGAATTTTCTTATAATAATAGCTTTCACTCCAGTATTCAAATGGCTCCTTATGAAGCTCTCTATGGAAAGAAATGCAGGACTCCAACTTGCTGGGATGAAGTTGGGGAAAGAAAGCTATTAGGACCTGATCTCGTTGATGAAATGGCAGAAAAGGTCAGATCTATTCAACAACACATAAGAGCAGCTCAGAGTCGACAGAAAAGCTATGCCGACAACCGAAGAAAAGACCTAGAGTTTGAAGTGGGTGATAAAGTGTTCTTACGAATATCTCCCTGGAAGAGGGTTATGAGATTTGGAAAGAAGGGGAAGTTGAGCCCTAGATATATCGGTCCTTTCGAAATATTGGATCGTGTTGGGAAGGTAGCTTACCGATTGGCGCTTCCACCGAATCTCTCTCAAGTTCACGATGTGTTCCATGTATCTCTCCTGAGAAAGTACATACCAAATCCTTTACATGTACTCAGCTCAGAAGTTGTACCGCTGGAGCAAGATCTTTCTTATGAAGAACAGCCGATAGAGATTCTGGATCATAGCGAAAAAGTCCTACGAAACAAGACCACTCGCTTGGTGAAAGTTTTATGGAGAAACCACCAACTTGAAGAAGCTACATGGGAGCTTGAGGATATGATGAGGGAGAAGTATCCTCATCTGTTTGTTGCAAAGTGACGAATTTCGAGGGTGAAATTCTTTTTAAGGGGGGTAGAATGTAACACCCGAGACTTTTATGTTATATAAATCATCAAAGGAATCTTTTTCTATACAACACTTGCTTGGCTTGCTTTACACGCAATCGCGACCTTCCTCGATAGCTTGCGTCGTACGCAATACCGAGTTTCACTAAACAACATTATGCTATTAAAACTAGCCGTTATGAATAGTAATAACCACTTTTTGGAATTTTATAAATTTTATTTTTCAAAATGGACTTCATTTTTGGACTCAAAATATCGAAATTAGCCTAGGGTGAAATTTTGGTATTTTTCTGAAAACTTTCAATTTTTGATGAATAGTGAAACCACTAAGTGGTAGGTTAAAAACTGAATTTTGCATAAAACTTAATTTTACCGCTTCTGTGATTGGAATTTCAAAAATCCGAGAGACACGGTTAATATCAAGGACTAAAATGTGGTTCAATGAGATGAAAATAATTTTTTGGTGAATAGTAACTTTTTACTTTTTTTACCGCGGTTAATAGTAAATAGGGTAACTAAGGGTAAATATGATATTAATATTACCCTAACACATGTCCTAATTCTATTGGACAAGTGTAATTCGACCAAAAACAAACTTAGGAATAAAATATGACCATTTAGGCCCACTTGGATTAGATTAGGACATTTATTATTAATTTATTTAAAGAAGGGTTAAAATAGTTAAAATCAAAGTTTAATAAGTAAATCATTTTTAATATGGGGTTATACATAAGATAAATTCAATTGTAAATATTCATTAGAAAGCTAAAAAGATTTCCTACATGATGATATTTTATTTGTAATTTTTAGACATCAAATAATGTAATTTATTTATGACACAAAGATGATGCAGTAATTATCTTATTAATGAAATATTGACATAATTGATGTTATAAACACCAAAATAAATGTAATTTGAGACTTTTTATGAATTCAACTAATTTTATAGGTTACTATGATATATTAATGTTGATTTAATCAACTTGGTTCGAACATATAATTCTTTTATGACTTTCACAAAAATCATATATCAAATAGTGTCAAAATTGACACAAAATAGTTTTTAAATCAAATATTATATTATTAATTGTTATTTTATTCCTAAAAATCTAAGGTTCGGCCAAATGACTTAGATAAGGATATATATTTTAATAATAAACAATTTGGGGTTCGTTTGGCATGTTATAGTAAGTGTATTAATCATATAGTGAAAGAAAACAAAAAGACATGGTAAAAGTTAAATTATTTAACTTAGAGTTAAATCTAATTGATAAGGTTAAAATAATACCCTAAACTTGTCTAAATCCTATTGGTTGATAGGATTTCGACCCTTCCCCACTTTATCTTCGAAATAAGACCCTTTGGAACCATTATAAACCAATTTTGACTTTAATATAAAATAATATTTTGAGATATTCCTAAGGTGCCCCTCTCCTCCCTTATAAAAGGGCACCTCCTCCCCCTCCTCCTCACACCAAATTGAGCACTCAAGCTCGGCCAACCCCTGCCATTTTCTCCTCTCCACTTCCCTAGAATAATCCTAGAGGTCCTGGTCTTCTCCAAAGACCAATCTTAGTTCCTTAAGTGGAGGATTCAAAGAGGCGTTCCAAAGAAGAGGTAATATCCATTACCGATCTTTTCAATTTCTTTCTTCTTCAACTTCTTCTTCTTTAGTTGTTTCATGATAAAGTAATAACATCAGTATTACTTACATACTGATATGTTATTATAAATATGAAACAACCCTAATTCACCTTCTATCCATCCTACGGAAAAATGAAATCACCACGCGTGCGTACGTACGGAATACCGTCTCCACGCCGTGGTGTAATCTATTTTCCACCATCACCTTACAAGGATGGTTATAATGGTGTAATGAGTAACTAAATATGATTATTATGAAGTAATATTGATACTGAAATAATATATATATACTCCAATACAATTTCACGATCATAGGAATGATATCATCACTCGTGCGTACGTACGGAATACCGTCTCCACGATGTGATGCGACTCGTTCTACATGATCTTCATTTCATAATGATTATATAAATGAATTGAATGAATGAATATGGTATATAATACACTAATACCATTCTGGAAATGAATTATCTATAACCTAAAGATAAGAATAAGAATTTATTCGACAAAACACGCATAAGAACAAAAAGTTATAAAGACCCGAGTAACAAGTAACAATGAAGTATTACTAACAAGAAGCTAATAATATGACCATATATGATATCATATAAATATGTATGATTCTGGAATAAGTCAATAACATTATTTAAACCATTATACAGGAGCTTCGGACACGTACAAAGCTAATCGGACCTAAGGTAAGGGAAATATCACAATCTCATTTTTATCCGAGATTGTTTATTCGTAAGTATTTACTGGGGTGTATTTTATCATCCACATCCATGTTTCATCAATATGTAATATTATTTTCATCCACCTACAATTGTTTAAATCCATTTTTACCCTTCGGTGAGTTTTTAGTAAAAGAAATAAAAGGAATCTTTTGTCGTTTTTCGTACGAGGTACTTTTTGACTTTTACGACAAAAGTACAAAGAATGTTTTTTTTAACTTATACGGCATGAATGGATTTTTAAAACATTATTTCCAAGAAGCTTCCTTTACAAGTTTTCAAGTTTATTTTTAATCAACTTCTTTTATTTTAAAGTTTTATGACATGTTATGAAAGGAAAAATGTTTTTGAAGTAGAAAGGATATTTTCCTCAAGAATGAAGTTCAAGTGTTTTATCAAAATTATCTTCCATCTAAGATAATAAAAGGGTTCTGTTTTTATCCCTATTATTACATGGATTTGATTATGTTTTGATGGAAACATTTTTATGAATTCCTTTATCTTATATGAATTGTTTTATGATGTCATGTTGTTTAAGAATCCCATTTTTGTTACATGGGTTATGCGATGATGTATGATTTATGATTTTGTGGCACACATAAGAATGGTATTCATTATGAGATGGGTGGGACCTATATCTCCCTCCAATGCATTGGGTAAAGATTTTATATCTCATGAGATAGACATGGCTGGAACGGAAGGTTATTTCGGTTCAGTGATACAGGACTGAAACGAGGAGTGAACTCGGTTCAGAAAGGGACTTTGTCCACTAAGATAGTCTTGGCGATGAGTCATGACTAACAAGAAATGATTTTCCATGATTATGTGTGCATGCCACAAAGTTTCAAGTTTTATGATATGATTATGGGGATCTCATTTTCACTTCTATGATTTATTCCATGTTAAGATATTATGATCTCTTTTGCAGGTTTTGATTTTCAAAAAGATATGATATGATTTTTATTTCCTTTATTTGCCTTGCTGAGCATTTGAGCTCACCCTTTTATGTTTTCTTTTCCCCAGGTCAGGAAGATGGATATTAAGTAGAATATGCTAAAAGGGACCCTAGATATGATGAAATAAATGGGAGACACTGTAGAAGATTTATGAACCAGTTGTTTATGTTTCCCAGTTTCTAAAGACACTATACCTATACGGTCCTTTGTAGTTTTATCATATGTTGTAATAAGTGTGCTTCAATTTTTGAAGTATTAAAAATGTATGTAAAGTATGGGTCGTTATAGAAATCATTGTGGAACTAAACCGGTAAACCTTCCCGAACACATCCATTGTCGAACATCACCTGAAAAGGAATCACACTCGGAACATCTTGCATCACAACTTGAAATTGACTACAGAGGGCACCATCACATTATACATGAAAACAAACATGATATTAGCTATTCAGTCATCCAAAAAAGTCACCTGATGAAAAATTCATACTTCACTGCAAACGCCCAAAACGGTCCTCATGGGGCCCACACCTCAATTTCAGTTTAATCACTCAAAATTAATCTTGAAAAAATACTTCAACATCAAGATCAAAATTTCATTGAAGAGACGTTTATTATATGTCACATGTAGAAATTATTGTGGGTCAAAGTTTTAATAATAATATATTATTATTATTATTTGAACACTTAGTGCAACCAAACCATGAATACAAAACTTAAAATTAACAAAATCACATCAAAAGGTCTGTATCAATAATAGGAATGTGTTTCCACAGATGGTGTGTCAATTGGATGCCTAGTTTAGAAGATATGGGAGTTTAAATCTACCCCATCCCGAAGGCCTACCTGGCCCGACTCCATCTAGATGGTCTGGCCTGATCCAGTCGGCCCAACCGCCATGACCCGGCCTACTCCGACATGGTCTAGCCTGTGCTTTCATGTACCACTAGCTCCGTTAGCCCCTGGCCTCCATGATCCCACCTATGCTACCACGCGCTCCAACCACCTGAACCCACAACCACCGTGGGTTCCGCCGCGCACCACCTTTCACATCACAGCTCGCCGCTACCGTGAGGCTTTGCTATCACCTCGCATACCCCCACCATCCACTACCGGAGCCGTAGGCCACCACATGTTGGTGGTCCTTCCACAGACCATCGAGAACACCTTGGTGCTTAGAAAATAATTCTGAGACCAGATCTAGGATTCTCAAATCCCGATCTACACTATTGGGTGCTTCGCTCGATGTTTCATCCACGTTTCGGCATGAAAAAAAAGTAGTCAGCCTCTTCCACTATCCACTACGCCTCCTCATACTCCTGGAACTCAAAACTATTATAGATATGAATCCCTAGATAACAGCCTTCCCAGATATATTCTTAGCTCGATGATCAGATGTTGTTTTGACATGTCAAAAAGTTTATCAATGAATAACGTGAAGAACAGATGAAGAAAAAGAAGAATGAGTGATCCAAAATTCAAACAGTTGATGGTCCTTGTTAGTTTTTCCATCAATAGGGTATTTCAAAGAATTTAATATGACAAGAAATAAAATTGGACAACCAAAACATCAAACGAGGAATGAATAATCTGAAAGAAAAATCCTACCTAGATTTTGGATCCGCTGTTGTGTTTGATGCGCTCTGATCTACTCAGATCTGAAGTTTCGTCATGATACACCAAGAATTTGGAGTCAAATAACCATCATAAGGGGAGGTTGGAGCTTCACCAGTGTTGAGAGGAAATGAGACAAACCCTTGCACATTTCCTTAAATTCCAATTTATAGGAAACTGCTAGCAGTCGCAGAATCTGAACCTCCCGAGCCCTCACACTTTAGGTCACGCTTAACTAAAACACCCCATTTCAAACTCAAAAATGGTCTTAGATTTCTAATATGTGTCCCCATTAAAAATTTATTTTATTCTACAATTGAGATAAAATATTATTTTATTATTATTTTATTTATGAAAACACCCTCTGTTTCTTTTTTCAATTGAAGACCCCTGCCAACAAAATTTATTTCCTTCCTAGGGTAAACTTCATGCTCCATACTCATCTATGATCTTAGATTTCTAATATGATATTCCATTTAAGAGATATACCATTTTCATAACATGCATAGTATAAAATATAAATATTATTTTTATAAAATTTATTCCAGGCACACTGGGCCTCAGAATCGCATGTCGTCTCAGGGCTTAGCTCTGGAAATATATGTATAAATATTCCAAAGTCTTACAAGGAAAAAAACAGGTCTCTATATCATTCAACCCTTCAAGAATTGTGTCCCCAAAAAGAAAAACCAGGGGAAATAACTCAGGATACTAAGCTCACACCGAGCTCTCTCGCTTCTAAGAACTCTTCTACACATTTTTATGATGCCATAGCACACAAACCAAGGGGATGGTCCATCCTCCTAAGGTCTTTTAATGTTAATGACATGCATAGGACCATGAGTGTATATACTTATCTATGACACATGGAAATTTTCACGCACCCTCTCTAGCTGTGGGCGTACGGCAAGGTAGTATGAAACCATGCCAACCCTTTGAATGATCTCAAACAGCTTGGTGAACTTCAGGGATATCTTTCCTTCCTGACCGAAAACCAATATGCAGGACCTCATCATATCCTCCAACACCTAGATAGGGTGCCCGATCTGCCCATTAGTCTGGGGGAAGAAAGGTTTCACTCATTCGCAATTGGGTCCCAAAATCATCCTATAGTCCTCTCCACAATCGTGATGTAAAATACACATCAAGATCGGAGACAAACTTCAAGGTTACCCCTTGAAGGTGGATGATATCCCACACATAAAACATCCCCAACACTCCACAAAACTATTCCCCCTAATTGCAAGTAAGTGTGCAGACTTCATGAGCCGGCCTACTATCACCCAGGTGGTGTCACAACCCTTCGTTGTGCGTAGAAGCCCTATGATGAAGTCCAAGGATATGTCATCCCATTTTCAGTCAAGGATTTCAAGAGGTTACAACTCGTTGTAACTCAGGGGTTAGCCTTCATGTGATGATAGTTGAGTCATCATGAGATGAACTTAGCTATACTTCATCTCATGTCAGACTACCCAAAACTGTCACAGAATAACCCTGTACATCTTCCTCAAACTAGGATGTACAGTTAAAGGAGAAGTGTGGTTATCCTATAATGTGACTGGAACTAATGTTCTCCCCTGGAATAGGGTATCACGATTCCCTCCTTCATGGTATATATTTGGTTAATCGCCTAAGGATACCTGGTCAGACAATATTTCATCATCGATGCATCACCAATAACACTCTCTTAAATTCCTGAGAAGTGAATGAGCCAGCACTATCAACTGAAGAAAAGCAGTGCCCTCCTGCTCTACTAGGGTCATATGCAAGGAAGTTAACTGATCTGAAACACCATGCATTAGAAAATCCTTGGAGTTCCTACTAAGGAAACTCTCTACAACATTTCCCTTTCATAGATTAAAAACTATTATGAATTCACAGTCCAAAAGGTAGTTTAACCAGCATCACCCCTCAGGTTCAGGTCTCTCTGAGTGAAGACTTTCCTAAGACTCTTTTGGTCTATGAGAACCATAAAGCAATCTCCCAAAAGTTAGTGTCTCTACATCCTCAAAGAGAATACTACCACTACTAGCACTAGGTAGTGAGTCATGTAGTTTTGTTCATGGGGTCTCAGTCACCTTAACTTGTACTTGATAACTGCAATATCAATATTGATGTTGACCACTCAAGGTACCAACGAACAGGGCTGGTGATTAAACTCATCCAACCACAAGAAGCTAGAAACGGAAAGTATAGGGAATACCCTATGTGTCTTAATATCCTTTGTAAGGAGTTGTAAAGACCCAGTTTTTTCCTAATAAGACTTTGAAATATTTCTAAGAATATTTCCAGATATAGGTGCTGAGACGACAAGCAATTCCGAGACCCGGTGTGTCCGAAATTAATTTTATAAAAATGTTAAGTGTTTTTATACTACACACATATCAGGAATGTGATATCTCTTTAACAGTTGATCGGATCATAAATATTAGACCATGCTTTGGTCCGGAATGCGGTGTTTCCCCTATGCGTGACATAAAATAAGTCAGTCCAGGACGTTCAGACCTCTCGCTCATTGGCGGTGCGTTAAATGGGTAAATTAAATTATTAATTTATTCATCAACTAGCTCAAGCCCAAATATCTCTCAAACAGGGGCTCAGATGAGAAATCAGAGACCACCGACAATCTTAGAACATAGGGTTTACCCTAGGTAGGGTATAAATTTTGTTGGAGTTGGGTGTTCAACTTATGCGCTATCATGGGAAAATAATTAAATGATTATTTATTTAATCATTTGATTAAAAACCCTTTTAACCTAATGAGAGGTTATAAATTATTTGTTTAGAGGGGTTGGCCTCATAATTAAGTTTAGATAACGATAGAAACTCATCTCTTATCCTCTCCTCTCCTCTCCCCCTCATTGGAAAATGATTAACAATGAATAACGAACGATGAGACTTCGGATCTAGGAGGATCGAAGCGCGACGAGCGCAACAGATCTCGACGAACACATTCTTCACCAATGATCTATCCAATCACCAAGTAGGACTCGTCAATTGTGTTTTTACCCTCATTTGATTAAATGATTGATCATTGATTCTTTTATCAACCTTTGATTCTCAATTATTGTTTTTTACACGAGCCTGTAATTTATTAATTATGGTTAGACCTTTTTGATCATCATTCTAATGATGGCAAATCTTGGACAATCCAAACACGGCTGAGTTCTTTTATAAATTTTGTTATTGGTGATTTTATCCTTAAATATTCAATTGTTGGGCAACCAATTTTGACGGACAACCATAATTCACACTAAATTCCTCGGACAACAGACCGAAAAGGTAGATCAGAATTCTGATCGGTGTTAGATGAAGCAACAAGTGATGGATTGTTGGAATGAGGTTTAATCTGGATGTTTGCGGACTGCGCAAGTGGAGCGATTGCACGAGCAGGCTGCAGTGGGAGGTTCTAGGCACGATGGAATGCGACCGAGATAGAAAAGGTCGGTTGGGATGTGCGGCGGATGGCGGGAAGTTGGTGGTCGGCGTGACGGCAGGCCGAAGGGGTGTGGCGCGGCGGAGGCGCATGCGGCGGCACCGTTAGGTTTAGACGTGAGTTGGGGAAGAAGATAAGAGAGAGGAAAAGCAAATAATTATAATAAACGAAAATCAAAGAAAAAAAAGAAAAAGAATCCAAGGGAGGGGTGATGTGTATGGAGCACGTATGGAAAAAGGTGGGGAAAAGGCATGGCCTCTCTCCTCTTTCAACAATTTAATTAGTTAAAATAACAATAATAAAATATATTATTATTATTATTGTTAAAAAATGAATTATTCCCATTGTAACTCCTCTATACATGGTTTGTTTGAAGATCCCTCTATGGTAGTATAACCTTTACCTCAAGGAGGAAATTCAGAGTCTGATATTGGATGTCTTTTTCAGGTTTTCAAATGGGGTATCTGAAACGTGGGTAAAATAATAGATTTGATATTATTATTAAATCTTCAACCCGACATAACTCCTGCGTGCGACGTCCGATTGAATTGTCATCTATGGCGACGTGAACCTTTCTTTACAGCGGTCAATTCAAGTCCAATGTTGATTACTAAATTTTGATTCATGACTCGGGCCCACGAAACACCCCAATATTCTTATTGTTGTTCTTGTTGTTGCGGAATACTGAATATGTCGTAACTCTTCCATACGACATCGAATTGGCGAGCCGTCAGTAGCGTTGTGACACTTAAACTTAGGTAAAAAAATCAATACTAATTTTAGGTGTTCGAACATGATTGAGGTGCAGGCCCCATGAGGCCCGGTTTGCGCACATTACGGTGAAACACAACTTTTTCTCTGGGTACCCGTTTTGGATGAATGAGCAGTCCATCTTGTGGGTTTTTCCATGAGGATCAAAATGGGGCGATCCATATAATTTGTTTTGGGACTAAGTTGTGGGCCTCACATGATGTCATTCAAGTGAAATGCGGCAATATATGACTTTTCCATTGGATGTCCATTCAGGGCGAATGAATAGTCAATCTTGTGCGTTTTTTCTCCAAGGATTGCAACGGTGTGATCCATTTGGTTATCTCGTGCCATTTGGGGAGTTCTTCCAGTAAAAGTATGTTTTCACCTTTTGGTGTAACAATGAGCAATGCACACTCTTCATCCTTTTGGCTAGAGATATCATGTACTCTGGCAGTACACTAGCACACCTATGGGTTCTTGATTTACAGTTTAGTACCCAAGTATGGAAAGGTACACATCCAAGCAAAGAGGTAGGGCCACACATCATGTGGGCCCCACACACACCGTGTACCACTTTATGAATCTTCTATATCTCGTATCTTCTTCTTTTGGACTCATAATTTGGTATATAAATAGCATATCCTGAGTGTTTTTTCACAGAGAATGTGATGCTGCCCTCCGTTGTGGCTTCTGAGATATGATGTGAGATGTTTAGAGTGTGATGCTTATCAGAGGCGGCACCTGATGACTAAAGCGGTGTTTTTCCGAGAGGTACCATCCAGTAGGGATGATCAGAGTTCCTTGATGATTTTTTGAGAGGTACCATCCATCGGGGTTGATCAGAGTTCCTCCATGCTTTTTTGAGACATACCATCCAGTGGGGATGATCAGATTTCCTCGATGATTTTCTGAGACATACCATCCAGTGGGGATGATCATAGTTCCTCGATGATTTTTCAAGAGGTATCATCCAGTAGGGATGATTAGAGTTCCTTGATGCTTTTCTGAGAGGTACCATCCATTGGGGATGATCATATTTCCTTTATGCTTTTTCGAGAGGTACCATCCAGTGGAGATGATAAGATTTACTCAATGCTTTTTCGAGACGTACCATCTAGCGGGGATGATTCAAGTTCATTGATTCTTTTCCGAGAGGTACCATCCAGCATCAATGATTAGAGCTCCTTTTTGCCTTTATGAGATGTACCATCCAGTAGGGATGATTATAATTACTCGTTGATTTTATAAGATGTATCATCCAGCTGGGATAATCAGAGTTCCTCGATGGTTTTTCTGAGATGTTCCATCTAGCAGGGATGATCAGTGTTCCTTAGTTCCTTTCTAAGAGGTACCATCTAATAGGGATTTCCAATGATCCTCAGTACTTTCTGAGAGGTATCATCTATTAGGGATGACCAGTGCAGTTCCAAGCTGACCTCGAGCGTTGTCCACAAGGAGATACTGGGTTGACCAAGAGCGTAGTCCCCAAGGAGATAATGGGATGACCTAGAGCATAGTCCCTAATGAGATACCGGGATAACCCAGAGTGTAGTCCCTGAGGATATATCTGTCTGACCCTCCAGGTGAACCAGGTAGGGTAGTCCCCGATGGTTCAGAGAAGACCCTCGATCATACAACACGGGGCTGAGGCATGGTTTGGTTTAACTAAGGACCCACAAGGAAGAGGGGAACTTTCCCCACCGAGACGCATCCTTGTGATGTGACCTAAAACCGTGCAGGCGAGTCAGTGACGCCCGAAGAGGATAATATTGAGGTGTGGTGATTTTATCCCCTTTGACTTAGGCTTCTTGAGAAGATGTGATAAGATTTTTGTATTTGTAGATGGAATTTTACTTGGAACTGTTGGATACTCACTTTATTGGGCTGATCTGTGAGATGGAGACCCCCTTACTCTCTCGTTTGGGTTTCTGTGAGCGACCACATCTATTATTGGGTGGAGATGTACTCTTTCCATTCACTCTTGTTATACATTGTCCTATCATACTTATTCCCTCTTCAGTACCTCTATTGCTGCTCCCTCGAGCCTTCGGTGCATCCTACTGATTATTCTTATACTCACCCCTACTTGGGTTTTCCCACATTTGGTGTTCCCTTGCAGACGAAAAACTGGTTGATTGTGATATTAGAAGATCTTAGGGATACGGGGTTCATAGACCACGTGTGGTGATCGTATCTTGGGATTTAGGAGTAAGACTCTCTCAGCTGTTTTACTTTTTCACCTATTGTTGGGTTGTGGTATTTTTCTAGTTGGGTGTATATTTTTCCCCTTTCCCTTTTAGATTTACTTTTATTGTACTTGTACTGTTTTGAGGTTGATGCATACATGTTTGGTTTCCCTTTTATAGAGGTGTTTTATCTTGATTTCTTTTTCGATGAACTTTTTCATTGAGTTGGTTGCGTGTGCATGTACAATTTCTTAGGCAAAGGCCTCCCCTAGTTTGTTGTGCCTTCGGTGCTAGTCACCAGCCCCTAGCCTATGGAGGCGGGCTTGGGGTAGTTGTGGTTCGAGCCCTGGTACAGGTCAGGTCATGACAGGAGTGTAATCCTCAAACCGGCCATGTTGTTGCACCAACTAGTATCAACTCAAAGTAAAGTAGGTCAAGCAGAAAGACTCCACCTACAATGCCATGACCTACTTTGAAATTCCACCGCACAACCCCTCCACGAATGTACAAGTCATAGGGACTCATCCAATACACCTTGATACAATCTGCTTTGGGAAGAACTAACTCACCCTCATATTTTTGATAGCATCACAAAAACAAGTCTCGGTGGGGGGTAGGATCCCTCTTCCTCATGCATTCAAACTTATGTCGAACAACACCAAAACAAGGTTACACTGACACCTCGCATCACCCTAGTAAAACCCCAAGAAAGAATCAGGGAGAAAAGAGTACCTCACCAAGTGTCTAACATGTACTACTGCAAAAGGTACAAAAACACAAGGCATTCCTCTTATTATCTAATGCATTGTAGGATCGTAAACATCCCTAACATGGAACAACCTGTGGTCCCAACCGCTAGCTCCCGTAGCCTAACGTGGGCTGACTGGTGGTGGAGGATGGACTTCATAGCGTTGTCCACCAACCACAATTCCACTTTATTCTCTACTGACACCGACTCCTTGAGGACCAATGTAACCTCACCTGGGAGATCCCTAATCACTACACCGTCTCTACCGTGGTACTTAGTTTACTATCTTCCTAGGAAGATCAACACGTCTGGTCGGGCAGTCTGGTGAAATTTGACCTCACCCATAACAAGTATAACACCCCCCCCCCCCGCCGCCATGGGTTTCCCTGATGCTCAACATTGTCCCAGACCAAGTTCGTGGGTCTAATCATGGTAAATTCCCCTACGGGAAAAACCGATTATTGCGACGGGGTATTCACGACGGGATTTATTCCCGTCAAAAAAACTCCGATGAAAAGTGTATTTGCATCGGAAATATATTTCCTTCGCAACTGGTCAGTTATTTGTGACGGGAATACAGGATTCGTCGCAATAGATATGGCGCGGTTTGCGCGCCAAAACGCGGGAAGCCTATTTGCAACAATCGCCTTCTACACGTCACAACTACCCGGTGGTGGTAATTACTATTTACGATGGGTAAATTGTCCCGTCGCAAAAAAATATTCAGCAGGTGTTATTTGCGATGGGTCCCGTCGCCAATACCGGCAGTGGTAAATATGATTTTGCGATGGGGATATCCGCTCATTGCTAATGGTATGTCGGTGGGCAGCTATTTGCGACGAGCCCGTCGCAAAAACACATTTAACCGCCGCCCGTAATGAATGCGGGTGAAGGTATTTGCGACGGGGCTCGTCGCCAATACCGGTGGCGGTAAATAGGAATTTGCGACGGGGATATCCGCCCGTCACTAATAGTATGTCGGCAGACAGCTATTTGCGACGGGCCCGTCACAAAAACCCTTTTAACCACCGCCCGTAATTAATGCGGGCGAAGGTATTTGCGACGATATCCCGTCACAAATACTAGGTATTTGCGACGGCATCCCGTCGCAAATAAGATCGTCACAAATAATCTAACCTATATATACCACCACCCGTTTTTTCCAAATCATTCAGATCTCTCTTTCTCTCTCTCTTTAGCTTCCAGTTCTAAGTAGAAAATTTCTTTCCTATTAATTTTTTCTTACGAGAAGAGGAGAGAAGGAGTTAGAAAAATTGCTTCAAAATATCGAAGGTATTTATATTTTTTTTATTTTTGAAATTATTTTTAATTGTTAATTTTATTTTTAATTGTTAATTTTAATTTTTTTAATAGAATGTTTAGTAGCTATATAGTATAATTAGATTAAGTGGTTGTACCAAATATTCCTTGTCTAGATACGAACAAGTAGAGGCAGCTCTGGCACAAATGTACCTAGGAGTGAAAACTCTGACAAGGTGTTTCGAGCTTGACTCGGTTTAACCTGGTACACGACAATGGGCCTTGCTGCACTCTTGGTTCGACACTCCCAGAGGATGTTTTGGTAATAATTAGAAATAATTATATTTAATTAGAAATAATTAGAAATAGTTATATTTAATTAGAAATAATTATATTTAATTAGAAATAGTTATATTTAATTAGAAATAATTAGAAATAGTTATATTTAATTAGAAATAATTATATTTAATTATAAATAGTTATATTTAATTAGAAGTAGTTATCAAATTAATTAGAAATAATTAAAGTATTATCAAATAATTAAGAAATAATTAGATTTAATTAGATTTAATTAAAATAATTATTAAATAATTAGGAAATAATTAGATTTAATTGATTAGAAATAATTAGAATAATTAAAATAATTAGGAACAATTAAAATAATTAGGAATAATTAAAATAATTAGGAACAATTAAAAATAATTAGGAACAATTAAAAATAATTAGGAACAATTAAAAATAATTAGGAACAATTAAAAATAATTAGGAATAATTAAAAATAATTAGGAACAACTAAAAATAATTAGGAACAATTAAAAATAATTAGGAACAATTAAAAATAATTAGGAACAATTAAAAATAATTAGGAAACAATTAAAAATAATTCGGAAACAATTAAAAATAATTAGGAAAAAATTAAAAATAATTAGGAAACAATTAAAAATAATTAGGAAACAATTAAAAATAATTAGGAAACAATTAAAAATAATTAGGAAACAATTAAATATTATTAGGAAATAATTAAAAATAATTAGGAAACAATTAAAAATAATTAGGAAACAATTAAAAATATTTAGGAAATAATTAAAAATAATTAGGAAACAATTAAAAATAATTAGGAAGCGTGATTGACCACTCATCTACCTCAATTTTCTTTTCGTTAGTGTGTTGAGTCTTGACAGGAAACTTCTGCCTCCACATGTAATATTTTCTTTTACTGTCAAAATTATCAACCTCCTCGTCAGCATAGACGTGAGGAGGTTGATAATTTTGACAGTAAAAGAAAATATTACATGTGGAGGCAGAAGTTTCCTGTCAACCTCAACACTCAAATGAAAATTAAATTGAGGTAGATGAGCGGTCAATCACATTTGTTTTTCTATTCAATGATTGATTAACCACCCGACCTATATGCATATCTTCGCATTACTAATTAGTAACATAATTAGTAATATAATTAGTAACATATATAGTAACATAATATAAAATATTATATTACTCTAATATTAATAAATAAATAATACTAATAATATAATTATTTCATTATTATATGTTTAATATTTATAAAAAAAATATTAATATTATTAAAATTATAAAAAATTTATAAAATATTACAATTATCAATATTTTCAACAAGTTTTGCTCTATTCTTAACATGTTCAAATCTTAAAGGGTCGCCAATTTTCAGGTTATGCCCAATAAAAAGTTTGCGTCAACCGTGTCCAATATAAACTCTATAATTGTCCTTGCTTGGTTGATCACCTCGCAAGTAGCGTTGTAATAGGACAACCCAAGTCATGTCTTTCTCATCTATAAGAATCTTATCACATGACTTTTTACATAGACCACTCTTTCTTGAAAAATTAATGGAAAGATACTGAAGTTCTCTTAATTTTTCAAGGAAGAATGATCTATGTAAAGGGTCATGCGAAATGATTCTTAAAGAAGAGAATGACATTACTTGTGTCGTCCTATTGTAACACTACTTGAGAGGTGATCAAACATGTAAGGACAATTATAGAGTTTACATTGGACATGGATGACGCAAACTTTTTATTGGGTATGACCTGAAAATTGACGACCCTTTAAGATTTGAACATGTTAAGAATAGATAAAAATCTGTTAGAAATATTGAAATTTGTAATAATTAGTAATAATTAATAATAATTAGTAATAATTAGTAATAATTAATCAAATATCAAATAAATTCGAGTACATGGTTATAAATTGGCACAAATTCCAGCGGATTTGCGGCTACCTTTTGTTCAACGTCTCATATCTTTGCTACTTTCTCCCACTAAAATCAGTATGAAAAATGTGCTCTAATGTATATTAGAGAAAGTTTTTCATACTTATTTTAGTCAGGAGAAAGTTAAAAACAGATGAGCCGTCGGAAAAAAGAAGCTCTTTTCCCTGACGACTCATCTCCTTGCAAGGAGATGAGTCGTCAGGAAAAAGAGATGTCGCCAATCCACGGGAAACAAATAAGAATAATTAGTAATATAATCTCCACAATGATGATTACAAAATTTTATTTCATTATTCACGCATATTTCATTTTGCCAAGTATTGCTAAGTATTGGTAAATTGATAATAATTAGCGGAGATGATTACAAACTAACTGTGTTGCCTATAATTATTGGTAATTATTAAGAAATAACTGTAATTATGTATCTTCTCTTTTTAGGATATTGTTTTTCTTATATCAAATTATTTAAACACAGTAATAGTTTTAAATTTTGTAGAAACATATATATGAATATGGAACAAGGAAATTGACATCAATCATTATTAGATGATCGCGCTTGGATAAATCAGTGCAGAAATCCAAACGGTTCTAGTTTAAATCCTGTATATGTTGACGGTGTTGAATCTTTCTTATCATTTTCATTATCAAACCCGGAATTTGTTTCAGAAGGGAAAATTAAGTTTCCTTGTAAAAAATGTGCTCTAAGAACATTTGAGACATTTGACATTGTTGGGAAACATCTCTTGTGTTATGGTTTTCAATTAGATTATATTTTTTGGTATCAACATGGTGAACACAGTTCCAGAGAAGATACTAATAATTTGATTCCGGATCCATCACGGTTTAAGAATTTAGTACATGATGTTGCAGGGTCATCCGTTCAACAAACTGAAATCAAGGATGATATTGATTTACCTCCCAAGTTGGCACCATCTGAATTTGCTGAGTTGTTCAGGTTTGCTGAGGATGCATTATATCCTGGTTGCAAGATAAGAAAATTAGAAGCAGTTGCAAAATTTATGGCTATTAAATCAGATAATGGAATGTCAAATAATTATTTTGATCAAATATTTTATTTGGTTAAAGCCCTGTTACCTGAAGGAAATGTTATGGCTGCTAATTATTATGAGAACAAGAGACTGGTTCGTAATATGGGCCTTAGTTATCATAATATCCATGCATGTTCAAACGATTGCATCTTATATTATGGTGAAAATGAGTCGTTGGATAGTTGTTCCACATGTGGAAAATCGAGGTATAAAGAAGCTCAATCAGGGAAGTCTGTATTGATTCCTGTAAAATAGTTGAAATATTTCCCGCTTACACCCAGGTTGCAGCGTTTATTTATGTCTCAGAACACAGCGACAATGATGTCATGACACAAAACCAATATTTCATATGGTAAAAGCTTGATTCATCCATATGATGGTGATTCATGGAAACATTTTGATCAAGTGCATCCGTCTTTTGCTTTATAATCCTGGAACACACGATTGGGTCTTTCTACTGACGGTTTTTGTCCATTTGGATCTTTTGGTAGTCCGTATTCCTATTGGCCTATCTTTATAAATTCGTACAATTTACCTCCATGGATGTTGATGAAAGAGTCTTATATATTTTTGACATTATTAATCCCAGGACATCCAAAAAAGAATATTAATGTTTATTTGAAGCTATTGATTGATGAGTTAAATTTATTGTGGAGTCACGGTGTTGGTACATATGATGATGTTGCGAAATAGAATTTTGTAATGAAAGCTACTTTGATGTGGACAATTAGTGACTTCCCGGAATATGGAATGTTATCTTTTTGGAGTACACATGGTCCAAAATCATGTCCTTACTGTATGGGAGACAACAAATCATTTATGCTCGTGAATGGAAAAAACCTTGCTATTTTGACTATCATCACATATTTCTTCCAATCGATCATCCTTTTCGGAGGAATAAATCTCAATTCAGAAAAGGAAAAATTGAAAGTGATGAACCTCTAAAAATGATCTCAGGTACAGAGTTATAATAAGTTGTATTTTCATTACCTTCCATCACTTTTGGACCGAAAATACACCAACAAAAAATTCATGGCTTTGGGAAACAACACAATTGGACAAAACAGAGCATTTTTTGGAATCTTCCATATTGGTCTGATTTGTTGGTCCGACACATGTTGGATGTCATGCATATTAAGAAGAACTGTTTTGATAATTTATTTCATACAGTTTTGGATACACCGGGTAAAACCAAAGATAATGTAAAGGCACGATTAGATCTTGCCCAAATTTGCAGGCGACTAGAACTTGAATTGTTTGAAAATGTCATATCACAGATTTTAATGAAGCCAAAAGTAGCTTATACACTGACCAAAGAGATTTTCTTATTATTTTGTCAGTGGATTATAGAATTGATACTTCCAGATGGCTATGCTTCCAACTTGGGTATATGTGTTAAAAATGGTCATATTACCAGATTAAAAGGTCATGATTGTCATGTTATAATGGAAAGACTTATGCCTATTGGATTAAGAGGTTTGTTGAATTCTAATTTTTGAGATTCGATAACAGATATATCATATTTTTTTCTGAGACATGTGTGTGGCGAAAACAGACTACGATGTACTAAGAAAACTGGAAGAAGATGTTGTTGTAATTATATGCAAACTGGAAAAAATCTTTCCGCCGGTTTTCTTTGACTCAATGGAACATTTGATATTACATTTGCCACATGAAGAAAAATGTGGAGGTTCGGTTCAGTTTCGATAGATGTACCCATTTGAGAGATGCATGCAGAAATTGAAGAAAAAAGTACGTAACAAAGCATCAGTTGAAGGCTCAATTGCTGAAGCTTATTTGCAAGAGGAAATTGTTTTATTCTGCTCTCATTATTTTGAATTTTAATATCCCTCAAAATTTAACCACATGGGCCAGAATGAGAGGAATGTTGATGATGATATGAATAATCAATTATCCGTTGTCAATCAGCCCGAACTTGGATTTGGTGGAGTTCATGATAGATGGATTTCAGATGATGAACATCATAGAGCTCATACATATGTTCTACTCAACTGTGAAAAAATGTCACCAATTGTATAGTGAGTTCTCCTATACCTTATTCTATAGATTTTGTTACAGTAAATTAATCATATTGTATTTTTAGGTTATATGATGATTATATCAAGAAACAATTTCCAAAAATTACAGTAGTTGTCTTAGAAGAACGTCGGCAAAAAAATTTTGCCTACCAGTTTCAAAAACTGGTAATGTACATTCTTTTTTGGTTTTACATATAAAATAAATTTATTACTTGTAATAGTGATAAATGTTTTACAAATTTTCAGGTATCTGTACGTGCTGATAAGATTGATAGTCGATTGCATATATTGAGTAGCTCACCATCTAAAATGGTTAAATCTTATAATGCATATATGGTGAATGGTTATCGCTTTCATACACGTGCATATGGGGAATCAAAGAAAACAATGAATAGTGGTGTTTGTTTGAAGGGATCACATCATAGAGATATTGAAGTTGACTTTTACGGCATTCTTGAAGAAATTATTGAACTGTGTTATTTGGGACAAAATTATGTAACAATGTTTAAATGTCGATGGCTGGATACTGAGAGAGGCTTGAGTATTCATCTGACTCATGGAATTTTTGATATTAAACATAAAATTCTTTTTGCAGTAAATGAACCATTTTTATTGGCTCATCAGACACATAAAATTTATTATGAAAAATACTGTGCTACTGCAAAAGTGTTGGATGATTGGTGGAGTATAATAAAATTTAAATCTTGAGAAAATCAGTTTACTCAAACTGAATGTGGTTCTAATGAAGTGCAAGGAAATGAAATTTTTCAAGACACTCCTCAAAACACATATTTTTCACAAAGAGACATGAATATCAAGAATGACACCCCACAGTTATGGGTCGATGGTGACAATGTTGTCAATGATGTTACAACTAAATTTGAAATGACAAGAGATGATGAAAGTGAAACTAATATGGAAATTGATGATGTTGATGAGTAAGATGAAGACATTGACATTGAAAACTATGAATATGATGATGAATATGAACATTGACACAGTAAAATGCTGATTAGAATCATAACAAATATATATCTATACATAATAGTTATTTTCAACTATTTTCTAATAACAATCATTTCATGTTTCAGATGGACTCAGAAATGTATCGTCAGTTGCTGGAGGCTGAGCTACCTATGTATGATGATGTTCTTGAGTCATCTAACCCTCAGGCTATTGGAACTACAGGGAGCACTCGGAGGGGGCATGGTCTTTCCATACTGATAATTCCAGATCCTATCCCTGAGCGACGTCCACCTCTTGGATTAGATGCACACACGCGATGGTATGGTAACCTGTGTATTTTAGTTATCTTTCATTATAATTTATTTATATTCTAATTGTTTGATTATTTGTTATTTTTCCACAGTTTTACGCATCTATCTATTGGACAGGGGAGCGCTATGTTGCACAATTATTTTTCTCAGCCCTGGCTCACATGAGATCAGATTCCCACTGATGTGAAGGTCGCCATGTTCGATCATTGGCTGATACGTAATTAAATATTATTTATTTTGAAATTTAATTCATTAATAACTTTATATTAGGGTTTATGGTATCCCATCAACGAGAGCGTGCATGCCACTATCCACGCGGCATGGGTAGTGTCTATGCGTGACCGTTTTCATCAGTTTTTGCATAATTTGAGAAAGGCGGCTATGAGGAAAGCCAGAGTGATAGAATTTGATGAGTCCTGTAGAGCCCACCGACCAGAGTACATTTCATTTCACGTTTGGGATGTATTACGTACACACTAGTTGGGTGGTGGGTTTCAAATGAGATCTGCATTGGGTTGACATAATCGGGGGAGACAAGAGGTGACACATCGAGCCGGTAGTCGTACATTCAGTGCGCATAGAGAGCGTCTGGTAAGTACTTTTTTTAATATTTTATACAACTTTAAATATAAACAGTTTATTTTATATTCATATAGGAAGCTGAGCAGCCTGGTATTACGACGTACGACGTTTATCAGAGGATGTACACGGATCCGGCTGCTGGAGAGATTAGAGGTGACCGCCAGCGTCAGATTGTGGTCAGTATTATTTTCTTTTCAGTTTGCAAATTAAATACATATAATCTTTTCATTATTTTAATTTCTAATTGAAACTTAAGTATTCATATGAGGCCGCGACCTCTCAGACATAGGCTGAGAGTCAAGATGAGACTGGTGATCAAACTAGTGTCCACCATTTTGATGAGACGACATGGATGCAGGCGACCCAGTATGGCTTCGAAAAGGGCCGAGTAGTTGGTATCGACTCTCATTTGAATCCTGCAGCTTATTATGGTACTGGTGCGATGTCGGCTTTCGGCTCGAGAGGAGCTCATGGAGAGACATAATCTTATGCCTCACAGTATCAGGAGCAGCTGCGTGATCAGAGTGAGCTTATAGAGGATTTGCATCCGGGGCAGGAGCAGATGCGTCAGCAGCACGATGAGGAGATGCGTCGATGGCAGGAGCAGATGCGTCAGTATCAGGATGAGGAGAGACGTCGATATGAGGAGCAACATCAGGAGCAGATGGAGTACATGCATTGTCTGACTCATAGTTTAGGGATGAAGTTTCCTTTACCACCTCCTCCAGGTCCTCCAGATTATCCACCCCCAATGATTTTTTTTACATGTAATAAACATTTGAGTTCGTAGTTTATTTTCATATTAACTATTTACAATTCCTCTTTCATATTGGTACGAATATTGCATGATTTAATTTGTTTTTATTTTTTTAATATTTTATTACTTATTAGTATTATTTTTAATGTCTGTTTATTTTAGTAATATTACTTTTAATATTTTATATTTATTGTTAATATTGAGAAGTTTATAATTTTATTATTTTATTAATATTAATAATATTAATATTATTTTTTCATAAATATGTATGTTTATTTTAATAATAAAAATAATATTATATTAATTTTTTATATTATTAATATTAGTATTATTATTATATTATATTATATTATTTATATTCATATTATTATTATATAATATTATATTATTTATATTCATATTATTATTATTTTTTGATACTAATATTTCATAATTATATTATATATATTATTTATTATTAATATTATAATAATATAATTTCTTTATATTATTATTAATAATAATATTATTATATACATAATTTAATAATAATAATATTATATTAATTTTTTATATTATTAATATTAGTATTTTTATATAATATTATATTATTTATATTCATATTATTATTATTTTATATTAATATTTCATAATTATATTTTATATATTTTTTTATTTATATTATAATAATAGAATTTTTTATATTTTTAATAATATTATTATTTTTATATAATATTATACGATTTGTATTAATTATTTTATTTTATTTTTTTTAGTATTTGTGACGGGAGTATTTGCGACGGGGTGTCCCATCGTAAAATATTTTTTTACTGTCCCATTTGCGATGGGAAGAATACCCATCATAAAAACTATTTCTGCGACGGTCCGTCACAAATACCTACTTCGCAAATTTTTTTTAAATTTCTCATTTGTGACGGGTCAGAAACTCGTCACAACTAATATATCTGCGACGGACCGTCGCAAATACCTTTTTTATATATAAACGAAAAACATTTTGCGACGGGGGAAAAATACCGTCGCAAATACTATTTTTGCGATGGGTCCGCCGCAAAAACAACTATTTGCGACAAAGTTTTCTGCAATGGGCGATTTGCGATGGAGCCCCGTCGCAAAAGGTCTTTTGCGACGGGATCCCATCGCAAATCCCCTGTCGCAGATATTCCGTTTTTCTGTAGTGTTCCTCTTACATCGAGGCTCTACTAACTGACATTTACTAGCTTCAGAATACATCTCAGCTCAAATGTGATCACTTCCAAAACTGGCTTACTAGCATTCCACTAAAAGAAATCTCTCTGTCACCGGTGCTCCCTCAAGTACCTTGATGTAGGATGGGACACACAAGGGTACTATGATATCATGGATCTCTCTGCAGAGTCCTTTCTCAAACTTTTGTGCTCACAGGTAGCTGTCATGGATCATGTGCAAAGAGTACCGAGTTAGGTCTATAAACCTAGTCAAGTACTCATTCACTATCATCCGTCCCTACTGAAGCTCCAAAATCTCCTTAATCTGAATGAATTTTAAGCAGGAGGGGTAGTACTCCCCACAGAACAACTATTGAAAGTCATCCCATGAGACTATCGACTCATCGTGCATCTAAGTAACCAGACTCTAGCAATTTCCAGCTACTCCATGGGAAATACTGGCTACCAAAGCCACCATCTGATCTTTCAGTGTTTGAACAATCCTAGAGAGGCCATCCACCAACTCTATCCAACCATCCACTACCTAAGGGTATGGATCACTGTGGAACCTTAACAGTCTCTGGCGTTGGAGGTCGTGGAGTGTGCTTATCCTGCACAGGTCCTCATCTTGTTTTTCTGGGACATTATACTACTCAATAGGTGAAGGTGCCTCTACCTATCCACCTAGAAGAAGGGGGATCATATGATGGATCCTAAATTTAGGTATCCTCACTCATGGGATGATCTCCATGAATTAGATCCGGTATCATGGCTGACTATCATCTCAGAGGCATCCTGAATCCATCAAGGAGTACCATAGTCAAATGAGAATATATATATATATATACATATCAAAAAATAACGATATGACCCAAGAAAAAAAATTCAAGTACTCAATCCTCTGTGATACATGTTCCATAGTTCCCTGTAAAAAATGTCTCATCATGCTGAGTGGACAAGCGGGTAATTAGGGTCCTGTGAATGGCTATGTCGGTCATTGAACCATCACTGGGCTCCCTAACCAGAGATCCACTCTCAAGACACATTGACACTATTTCCCTAAACCCAACCAATACCTTTTTAGGGAAACTTATGAAGAATACACAAAGGGTCAAACCACATTTGATACCACTTTTTCAAGTCCCGACCCATACCGAGGCATGAGCCGTAACTAACCCAAACTCTCCTCCATATACCAGGGGGTGGTGACTAGCACCGAACACACAAAAAATCGAGGAGGTATTTTCCTAAAATCCTATACACACACATGAAAACAACTCAATGAAAAAGTGTAGGGGAAAAGGAACAAAAGATACAACACTTCTATAAAAAGGAAAACAAGCATGCATCAACCTCTAATCAGTACAAGTACAGAAAAGTAAACTAAAATGGAAAGGGGAAAAATACACGCCCAGCCAGAAAAGTTCCACAACCTAGTAGTAACTAAAAAGTAAGATAGCTAAGATAGACCACTCTTGGATCCAAATCTATGACCACCATACATGATCCAAGCACCCACATCCCTAAGCTCCTATGAAGTCACATCAACCTATATGTCATCTGTATATGGCATGGCATGTGTGGGAAATCCCTATACAGGGGTGAGTATAAAAATACTCAGTAGGACGCCCTGAAAAGGTGAAGGGGGAGCGGTCAAATATACATGAAAGAGAAAATTAGTAGATAGGATAAGGTATAGTAAAATATTACAACTAAACCCAACATGAGAAAGAAATTAAACTCATTCAAACACAAGGAGCTAGAAACTGTGATAATATGAACTTCCCATCACATATTTGCTAACTATAGTATGAGATTATAATCATAAAACCATGAGAAGCTAGACATGGAAATCTCGTGGCATACCCCAAGAATCTTCACCTCTCTCGGAAGGACAGTAACAAAAACACAAGGAGTGGGTACTGAAACATGATGTATACATATATATACTCAGTAAAATGAACCCAAACAAGGAGTAAGGGGGTCTTCTTCTCACATATCAGCCCAAGAAAATGGTCACAAATAGTTCTAGGAGCAACCAAAAATGATGCCCACCATCCCACATATCTTCCTTGAACATGAAAGTCAAAGGGACTCAATCACCACACCTTGATACTATCATCTTTGGGAGGATCTATCTTGCCCGCACGGGTTTTGGTTGTGTTACAGGGTAGCGTCTCAGTAGGAAAATCATACCTCAATCTCGTGATTCCAAAGGTAATGTCAAATTGTGCCTCATCACTGATCCGCATAGCCAATAGGTCATACCTCAAGGTTGAGGAATCATGCCCAGCCCAACTGGAGGGTTCCACTGAGAATAGGATCAGGACCCATGCCCAGCTCGACTGGAGGGATCCACTCTAGTGTCGTCGAGGACCCATTCCCATCTCAGATGGAGGGTTCCAATCTAGTGTCATCGAGGACCCATACCCAGCCTGGTTGGAGGGTTCCACTCAGAAGTAACTATAGAGGAACTTTACTGGACCTCCCTACTGGATGGTACCTCTTAGAAATCATCCACGAACTACACTGGTAAACCTTCCTTATCACACTCATCATCAGACATATCCTAAAAAAGGCATCACACCCAGAACATTCTGCATCATAACACAAAAGATGCTATGGATTGAACCATATTGTTCTTTCCAAAAAAACACACAGGATCGACTATTACTTCATCCAAAATGAACACCTAGTTAAAAAGTCATATTTCACCACAAATTCCCAAACCAGGTATCATGGGGCCCACACCTCAATTTTAGTTTAAGAACCCAAAATTAGTCTTGAAACATCCTTCTCAACATAAAGATAACAACACCCCTAAAGGCACATCGATTAGATGTCACATGCAGAAATTATGTTGGGTTAAGGTTTTAATAATAATAATATATTATTATTATTTGAAAGGTTCTTGCAACCAAGCCATGAATCCAAAACAAAAAAATTCCTGAACTCACCTCAAAAGGTCTGCATTGATATTAGGAATCTCTGGCTATAGACGGTGTGTCAATTAGATTCTCGGTTTATAAGATATGGGGGTTTAACTCTACCTCGGCCCGAAAGCCTATATGGATTGAACCAATATAGCCGGTCCGACCTGCCCTGGTGGACCCAACTTTCATGAACCATCCTACTCTGCCACAACCCATACTTCTTCGCCACGGCTCGCCAGTCCGACCGAATCTTGGCCGCCGCATGCCTGCGCCGCCCCACGCGCCCACCTATTCCACCTGACACTCTAACTGCCTAAACCCGTTGCCATCATGGGTTCCCCCACGTGCCCCCACTGGCTTCGTGACCCACCAATATTGTAAGGCTCTTTCTCCACCTGATGGACCTCCACCGACCAACGTTAATGCCACTGGCCGCCATGCTCTGGTAGGCCTTCTACAGACCACCAGGAACACCCTAGTTCTCTAAAAACATTTCTGAGACCAGATCTGGGATCCTTGAATCCCAATCTACACTATCACATGCAATGATCAAAGTTTCAACCACGTTTTGAAGTAAAAAAAAGTAGACAGACTCTTCTGCTCTCCAATACACCTCCTCAAGAACCCAAAACTCCAGACCATAATAGATATAGAATCCCTGGATTATGAACTTCCCAGATCCATTCTTAGATCGATGATCTGATTTCATTTTCACATGTCGAAAATTTTATCGATGAATAATGGGATAATGGACAAATAACATGAACAACGAGTGATCCCAAATTGAAATGGTCGACATATGTTGTTGTTTGGATGTCAACAAGGGATTTTAAAGTAGAAAATATGACCATAAATAAAATTGGACAACCAAAACTTCAATTGAGGAATTTATAATTCAAAAGAATAATCCTACCTATATTTTGGATCCACTGTTGTGTTTGTTTCACTCTGATCAACTCAGATCTGATGTTTCGTCATGATCCTCCAAGAATTCAGCATCAAATCACCATCAGGAGGGGAGGATAGAGAATCATCAGCACCACCAGAAAATGAGTCAAACCCTTTCACATTTTCTTAAATTCCTATTTATAGGAAACTGCAAGTAGTCGCGTAATCCCAACCTCCCGCACCATCACCCATTAGGTTGTGTTTTGTTAAAAAACCTCATTCTAAAGTCAACGATGGTCTCAGATATCCAATCATATTTTTCTTTCAAATGTTATTTGATTCAGAATTCGAGATAAAATAATTAAATTTAATTATTTTATTTACAAAAAATTTCTACGTGGCTTTTCTCTACAGAAGACTCACACCAAAAAAAGTTATGTCAGGATTAGGGTAAATGTCGTGCTCTGAACTCAACCATGACCTCATATTTCTAATCTAAGCTACCATTTGAGAGAGATATAATTTCTGTTGTGTGAATAGTATAGAATATAGTAAATATTTTTATAAAATTTATTTCGGGCACACCAGGTCTTGGAATCGCACACCGTCTCAGTGCCTATCTTGGGAAATATGTGTCAAAATATTCCAAAGTCTTATAAGGGAAAAATGGGTCTCTAAAATAAGTTTATAGTAGATGATTTGATTTGTTCTCATATAAAATATGAAGGTATATTGAAAAGAGATGCTGAAAAAAATGAAAAATGGAGTATCTTTTTCTTCTACTTCAGTTGTTCCTATAAATTTGAGATCAGCCTAAATGTTTTCTAAGACTTCAAAGAAAAATAAAGTTCAAGTTGAAATAGTGAGAAGTTATTCTGAACAGTCTAAGAATGAGTTAGGAAATATTTTTAAGAGAATGAACAATATATTTGGAAAGAAAGATTTCATATATATGTATAATAATAATTTTAAGGATAAAAGTGAGAAGAATTATTCTTATGAAATGATATTTTATGAGTATAAGAAACCTAGTCATATAAGTCTATATTATCTTGAGACTCATAGAAAAATAAGGATATATATTTTGTGAGGAATTATTGGAATTTATATAAACATAATGGTAAGAAAATTATAAAAGCACAAGATTCTTGGAGTGGAAGTGGAGGTGATAGTCCTTTATATAATTCATCAGATGGTGAAAGTAAAGATTAAAAGAAGATTACTTTCTTTACTAAAATTACAAATAATAATAATTTTTTATAGATATAGTATCTTTTGGAAACTATACAAATATTAATTTGAATACTAATTATCCTAAAAATGAAATTGAGAAAAAAAATATATCTTTAGATAAGGAATCTACTTTATCCAAAGAGAATAATAATTGACCAAGCATAGAGTGAGTTTCAAGATTTTCTAAAATTTTAAAAAATATTAAAAAGTTTCTAAAAGGATTTATTTTTTTGAGGAAAAACTTTCTTTAAAAAATATAAGAATATTTATTCATACTACTAAAATTTCTAATATTTCAAAAAATATATTAAAATATAATCTTGAGGAAGCTAATTTTTTAAAATATTTAGTTTAACTTAATTATAGTACAAATTTTGTTTAGGATAAAACTTTAGTGGTGAACCTTAATTCTAAAATTCATGTCGAAAAAATTTACCACCAAAATTTACTTCCATTGAATAAAATTATGAAAAAATTTATAGATAGGTAAAACTTCATTGGGATGTGTTTAAAATCAGTTTCACTAATAAAAACTCAATTTTTATAAAAAAACTATTTTTTTCAAAAATATGCCCTATTCTGTATGAAATTTCAGAGTGAAGGACATTGGAAGAATATATTTTCTTTACATACAGTGAAATATTTGATTTTGTCAAAATATTATTTTTATAAAGAATTATTAAATTCAAAATATAGTAAATTTGGATAGATTTTGATTCTTAAAATTATATTTAATAATAATGTTGTACCCTAGAAGTTTTGGGGTCTAAAATATTAACCTTCTTACTTATAGAAAAAATAAGCAGTGTACCAACAACAATATATAGTAAATTTATAGTGATTTCTCTTGAAATATGACTGGGAATAGTCATTTCTTCAAGAATATTATTAAAATGAGGGGTGTCAAAGTTATATTTTCTGAAAATTATCAAGGATAAATTATTTTAATTGGTAACATTGTTCTTATTAGAAAATATTTTATTTTTTGTAGGCCTTAAGCACAACCTTATTAGCATAATCCAATTATGTGATGAGGTTTATCATTTGAACTTCAGGAATAAAAAATGTATTATTAATAGTTCAGAAGATAAATTTTTTCTTTCTTCCAATATGAATGAGAATATATATACACTTAACTTAGAAGATTATAGGATCCAATATATGCAATGCCTTAGTGATATGTAAGATCAATATTGGTTATATAATATAATATTAGTGAACTTTAATCTTATAACTTCAGCTAAACTCTCTGAGGAAGGAATATTTAAAGATCTACTAGAGCTTAAGTTTTATTCTTCTAAAGTTTGTGATCTTTGTCAATTTGGAAAGAAACATAATTCATGTTTTAAATTTATTAGCAAAGTCCCAACTTCTAATATTTTACAGTTAGTACAAATAGATTTATTTGGTTCTATATAAAATATAATTAATGGTGGAAAATACTATGTATAGGTTTTAGTTGATGAATACACTAGATATAAATGATATATTCTTAGAAAAAAAAGACAGAATCCTTTCCTAATTTAAAACTTTTGTTTCACATGTTAAGAATGGGAAAAATATAGCCTTGATAACTATTTGTGGTGATCATGGAGGAGATTTTGTAAATTTTTATTTTGATTCTTTTTGTATTAAAAATGTTTTAATACATATTTTTTTTTTGAAATTATAACTCCACAACAAAATTGTGTAGTTAAAATAAGAAATAGAATTATTCCGGATATTAAAAGAACCAAGTTGAGTGAATACTTAGTAGCTAAACATTATAAGTATGAATTAGTTTTTACTTCCAATAATACTATAAATCATTATTTAATAATACCTTTTATTAATAAAACTCGTTATATTTTTTGGTCTGGAAGAAAGAAAAACATTATTAAATTAATTTTTTATGCAGAGTATTCATTCTAAATACTAAAGATAATCTACATTAATTTTATAAAAAATAAAATGAAGTAATATTTCTAAAATATTCTATAAACAGTAATTTCTATAGAGTCTTAAATAAAAAACAAGTACAATTGATTAAATAGTGAATTTTAAATTTCATGAAACAAATCATTTTGTTTTCCAATAACCACAATTCACATATTTGGATGTTATTTCAAAAACTAATTTTCAACCCATGTTGGAAGGTTCTTCTTATGAGAGAAAAACTAATTTTTTTTTTATGTTTTGTCTCAAAATAATCTCAACCTATTATTGAAAAACATAGTTTTATAAACCCAAGGAATTGGTTGATCCTTATGAATCATGCTTGTGATAATATCATTGGTGATATAGATTAACCTTTTAGAACTATAATTTCCTTAAGAAATAAAATTGAACATTGTACATTTTTATCACAATTTGAACCTAATACTCCTGATGAGGCTTTGGGTGATGAATATTAGAGAAAATATGTATAATATTAAATCAATGAAATTGAAAGGAATCAATATTTTACTTTAGTTAAATGACCTAAATATTCCTCTGTTATTGGAATAAAATGGGTTTTCTGAAATAACTATGATGAAAATGGAATTATAGTTAAAAATAAATCTAGAATTTTTGTAAAGTGTTATAATCAACAAGAAGGCATAAAATATAAAGAAACTTATTCTCCAATATCTAGATGTAATGATATCTATATTATTCTAATTTATACAACATTTCTTAATTTCAAACTTTTTCAAATGGATGTGAACTATGCTTTTATTAATAGATAAGTAAAGGAAGAAGTTTTTGTAGAAAAAACTTATGGTTTTTAAAATACCAAATCTCCAGACCATGTATTTGGACTTACTAAGTAAATTTATGGAATTAAACACACCCCTAGATCTTAGTATGATCAATTAACTATATTTTCGTTACAAAAAAAATTGTTATGGGAGATATGGATTCAACACCTTTTATTAAAAAGGTTTCTAAGAACACCACCATTGTTCAAATTTATATTGAAGATATTATATTTGGATCAAATAAAAAATATATTACAAATTCCTTTGTGGATCTTATGAAATCTATGTTGGAGATGAGAATGATGGGTGAACTTAAGTTCTTTCTTGGTTTTCAAATTTCACAAAAACCAAAAGGAACATTTAAATATCAACATTATTATGTAAAATATCTTCTTAATAAATTTAGAAATTAAAATAATAAAATTATAAGTACTCCTATTGGATTCTCAAATACTTTATATATTAATGAATCAGAGACACAAGTTGATTAAAATACTTTTTGGGGAATGATTGGTAGTTTACTATAATAAACATCTAGTCATCCAGATTTGATGTGTTTTGTATACATGTGTGTAAGATATCATGATAATCCAAAGGAGTCTCATCTTAATTCTTTAAAATAAAATTTTCTCTATCTTAAGGGAACTATTGACTGAAGATTATTTTACTCTTCTAGAAATGATTCTAAACTTAAAATCTTTTCATATGCTAGCTCTTATGGATGTAAAATTGATAGAAAAGTACATCAAGAAGTTTTCATTTATTATTTGAGGCCTTTGTTTCTCTATATTGTAAGAAACAACATTCTATAGGATTTTCCACTGCCAATGATGAATATGTGGAAGCTGGAAGTGGTTGTGCTCAAGTGTTGTGGATGAAACACGCACTCTCTGAATGTGTCTTAGGTCTTGGTAAAACCCCAATTTTGTGTGATAAAAAAAGTGTCAAAAATTTAATTGAAAACCCATTACTTCACGCATAATATAGGAACATATATATTTGAAAACATTACCTTTAATACCAAAAACATAAATAAGTTATTATTTTACAATTCATTAGAGCCCAAGAAAAACTCACTGATATATTTACAAAACCCCTGAATTCTTATAGATTTGAATATATTAAATAGAATATAGGTATGGTTAATATAAAATAATCATTCATATTAAATTATTATTTATAAATATCCTTACATTAATAAACTCATTTTCAAATGGGGTATATATATCATTTTTTTCAAAAAAAAATAGTTTTTTTTTATATTGTAGTTTTTCTAAAAACTTTGGTTTTTCTAAAATTTTTAGTTTTTATAAAAGATTTGGTTTTTCTAAATTTTTAGTTTTTTTAAAAACTTTGGTTTTTATATTTTTATTTTTTATAAAAAAAATTTCAGAAAAAAATTTATTTTAGAAAACAAAAATGAACAATTACTAGAAAAACTTTCTCATTGAAGGTTCTAATTTTACTCTGAGAGGTAATTTATAATATTTATATTTTATTATAATTTAATATTGTTTTTCTATACTGTTTACATTTTATTTAGTTTTACAAATATTTAAATTTTAACAAAACATAAAGTTTTTAATTTCAGACAATAAGATCATTATATGATATTTTTTCTTAAAAATCCTTAAGAGTTAAGAATTAAAATTTAATCAGTTGAGGATAAATATAAACCATTGGATCAAATATTATTTTTATTTTTCGCTATCATATTTTTGGAAGTCGATGGGTAACTATAAATCCTATAAACACAAGTTTGGGTCATCATATCCTACATCGATCCCTCTGACAGATCTCGACTCTCAACCCTCAAATCTTTTATTCATCAGATTATTTGGACTTTTCTAATCAGTTTTCTTCATATGATTAGTAATATTTATTAGTCCTTCCAAAATGACTTCCACTAAAGAAATTTCAAATATAGAAGTTAAGGAAAGTCTGATTAAAAATTCATGGTTTGATAAGACTATTTCTCAACTGAAATAAGTAATCAAGTTTTAGGGATGGTAAAAGGAATGTGTTGGAAAAGAATATGTTGATATTCACTATCCAGCAATAGTAAAAGATTTTTATTATTTTGTGGATATTAGTGTTGAATATAATATGGAAGTTATTTCTTTCAATCTCTTTCATGAATAATATAAGTTGAATATTCAACAAGTATCTCATTTATTATAGGTTCCTTTATAAATAGAAGTGTATCTAGTTACCCACAAGATTTTAGATAAGCATAGTAGTTTTGAAAAGTCTAATGCTGAGATTTTCTTATTTCCTTCCTATGAAAATATTAAGAAATTTTTTCATTTAACACTGGATGAAAGAGTTGTAACTCTTTGGATTTAGGGGTATCTTATCCCAAGAAATGAGGATAGTTATATATTGAAAGTTTTGGATATCTATGTGTTATAAATATTGGTGAATATGAGAAAGTTTAATTTAGTGTAGTTCATTTTTTTGTCTTTTTAAGCAATTAAAAAAATTTCTATGAAGTTTGGGATTTTTTTTAATTTTCTATTTCATCAAAAAATGTTATTAAATTTTATTATTGGGATGAAAATTAATAATTTATAAGTTGTGGTTATAGAGAAGGTTTCCTTAATTTATGAAGAAACTATTTTAAAAATGAATCTTGTTTTTGTTCCTAAGTTGAAAAAATATGTGGAAATTTATACAAAGTATTATCTGATGAAAACATTATTCAGTTAAAGAAGAAAATTCAAGAAAAAGGGAAATATGGTTCTTCTCCACTAAATATGAAAAGGAAAGTAAATATAATGTTTGATGATTCATATAAGAATTTTAGGAAGTGAAAAGGTGAAAAAAAGCATAGTGATCTAGAGTTTTCCCTTGATAAGGTAGAGACCTTAGTTATTAAGAAGAATAATCATTAAGTTTTAAAGGATGATGATAAGAAGAAGAAGATAAAGAAGATATTTTATGAAGGTCAGGTCCTGGAGAGTTATATAAAATGAGTATAAAAATATCATGTGGAACCTTGGTTTATTTATACTTTATTAGTTGTTGAACTGGTTCCTCGGAATATTATTGATCAGTCTATTCATTATTAATCAGTTCCTTCAGAACTTAAAATAGTTTAACATCCTATATTCCTTATATTATTGAGAATGTAAAAAGGTAATATTGTAGAAGTTTAAAATATTTATCAAAATGTGTTGAAGAACAAGTTCAATAAAGTGTGAATAAATATTGGAAATAATATTTAATATGTGAAACAAATTTAGGAAGTGTTTTGAAAAAATATTTAGAATAAGAGTCAAAATAATCTTTAGAATAATAAAAATAAGAAGAAGAATATAGTTCTTCTGAGACCACCTCTTTTACAATTCAAGCTGAAAAATACGTTGAGTTATAATTTTCTAGGAAAGAAAAATTTCTGATAAGGAACTATAAAATAAAAAATCTCATACAATGTAATCGGACAAGGGTGATTACGATATGAATTTGGATGTTGTTGCAGTACTGGATGTTGTGAAAGGGAAATAGAAATATAAAGTAGATGTTAGACCTTCCCGACATCATGTTTCTGATGTGTCATCAAGCTCAACCAATTCTCCAACAAGTTAATCTAATCAATGGGTTGTAATAAGATTTAATTATTTTAATGAAGCATTGGAAAATCTTTTTTATATTATTCCATATTTCCCAATATTAAATCCCATTTAAAGCACATTCAAATAATGTTTAATGTTTTAGAAAATTCATATGTGTTTAATTAGTTTGCTGAATCCATTCTGTAAAATGTAACTAATTTAAAATCTTTCAAATATGACTTGATGGAAGAAATAAGAAGGATATAGAAAATGTTTAGATAGTTGTAAAAACTTAAGGTGACTTAAAATTTAATAATGATAAAACCAAATTTATTAATAACTCATCTTTAGATATTGCTAATTCTTTTGAAAAGTTGTCTTCTAATATTTATGAGAATTTCAATCTTGTTTATTACATGATTTTTTTTCAAAATATAAAGTTCAAGAAATATCGGAATTGAAGAAAAATATTTTTTCTCTCATAGAACAAGTTTTGAAGTTCAAATTTTAGAATAGAAAAATTCAATTTCTGGAAGAAGAGGTAATCAATCAAAAGAATTTTTTTTGAAATATTTATGTTTTGGAAGAGATGATTCCTAAGTTTTGATTATCATCAGCATATTCATAAAATATTCAAGTTGAATTTAGAATGATTATATTCATTATAAAGAAATTTCATAAGAATGAATTATTCCTTTTTATACAAACTCTTAATATTGTAAAAATAAAACATTTGATTGAATATTGGTTTGAATGAACCATTACCCATATATTTTTATTTTAATTTTTTTCTAATCATAGTTAGTTAAATTTTCTTACTATATTATTGGATGATTTTTTATTTAAAATAAATTTTTTCATAGTTTTTATTTTATAAAATTTCAAGTATACTTTGTACCTCCCTTTTATTTTTGAAAATCAAAAAGGGGGAGATTTTTTAGGGGATATTTTTTTAGAATAATTTATATTTAATAATTTCTCATCTTACCATTTTATAAAAAAAAATCAACAATTTTTGTTGAAAAGAGGATTTGCAAACCTAGGGTGGATAAAAAATAAAGGGGAGAAGTTTTATTAATTAGAACAATAGAATGAAGTTCTTAAACATATAAAGAGATTATAATTTTTTCAATGTTATTAGTTTTTCTATTTAACTGTTATGTTTTTTTATTTTTAAAAAGGAGGGATTTTTAGTCGAAAGTTATACTTTATACACTTTATATCCTTACTTTTGAAATTAAAAAAACACTTTACAAAAAACTATGTTTAACTAACTTTATATTTCCCTAGTCTTTTAGAATTTTTTTGGAATTGTTTATTTTAATAGACATATAAATCTTTCTAAAATAATGAGTATAAACATTTTATTCAAAATATAGTCTATCAGACTGACTAATTATAGTCCTTTAGACTAACTAATTCTGTTCTATCAGATTGACTAAGTTTTTTTGCATTAGATAGACTAAGTCTAGTCCATCATATTGATGAGGCCTAGTCTATCAGACTGACTAAGTCTGGTCCATGGAACTAACTAACTCTGCTCCATAAAATTGATGAAGTCCAGTCTATCATAATGGCTAAGTCTAGTTCATTTCACTAATGATTTTTTGTCTATCAGACTAACGAAGTTTGATCCAATGAATTAAATTAGTTTGGATCTATTTGTCTAAAAATATTATTACTTTAGAAGAATATAATTTATAATTGGATAATTAGAATTATTTCTATTAGATGGAAGAATTTTACAACAATTTGATGATGTTATCAAAACAAAATCACATGAATATATACAAAACATGATGAGTTATTAAGATGAATTTCATCTGAGTTTGTTGATACCAAATCCAAGAATCAAGGAATGTAACTATTACAGAAATTCTTATAAATATTGGGGAATTCATGGAGGTGGGAGTTGATGATTTTTTGAATCAACCCATCTAAATATTAATCTGTTGTAAAATATTTTCACTTACACTTTTTAAATATTCAAAGATTTTTTGTTCTAAGGAATCTGATAGAGGATTGTAAATTCGTTAGAATCTTTTTCATTTTTATTCATCATGTAAAATATGGGTTTAGATTAAGGGATATTGGGGATAGGAAGACCATTGATATGGATTAAGTAAATGAAGGGATTCCAAGGTTAGGAATACAGATATAATTCGGATCATTATGGTTAATGGATTTCTTACTATATAAATACAGACTTTATAGTTAGGTTGAAAACTAGGGATACCAAAATTCAAGGTTTGTGACTTCCTTAACACTTAAAGTTAAAGTATGGAAATATTTTATAAATATTTTTGTAAGTAATTTTTGATTTTTTTTTTAACTTTTCTTTCACTTGTTTTTAACTTGTTATTATTTTCCACTATGAATTTCTATACAAAGGTTATTTTTCTAAACATTACAAGACTCTTATATCTTAGATGATATATGTGTCTAATTAAATAAGTATCTTCAATAAAAAAATTACAAAGTATTTATATGCCCTTGTTCATCACCATGGGGTGTGTAAGTACTCTTTATAAAGAGAAAGGATAGATCTATATGACTTTGTATCAATTATCGGGAGCTCAACAAGATCACCATAATGAACAAGTATCTCTTTTAAGGAAACGATGACTAGTTAGATCAAATATGAGGACCTCAGTACTTCTCAAAGGTGTATATTCATTCAAAATATCATTATTTTAAGGTGAAGAAGAGAGATATTCATAATATGGATTTCTATAAAAGGTATGGACACTATAAATTCATAGTGATTCCATTTCGACTTACTAATTTCCTTGTAATCTACATATATTTGGTGAATAGAGTCTTTAGAGACTACCTTAAATATTTATTTTTAGTCTTCATCGATGATATTCTTATTTAATCTAGAAGCACATAGGAACATGAATAGAATCTAAGGATTGTACTGGAAATGTTAAGGGAGGAGAAAATGTATACTAAGTTCATCTAATGTGACTAATAGATGTAAAAAATTCATATTCTTGGGAATGTGATCAAAAGTGAAGGAATTTTTGTGGAACATTCAAAGAAAAAGGAAATTGAGGAATTTCCCAGGCCCACTAGTGTTATGAAAATCCTTAGTTTTCTTGGTATTTCAGAGTACTACCGAGGTTTTATGTGAAATTTCTCCCGATTTTCAATTACACAAATTATGTTAACATGGAAAGCGGTAAAGTATATCTAAACAAAATAGTATGGGAAATATTTGATGAGATCAAGAAGATGCTGATCCATATGCATGTACACGCACTACCAAAAAGTGGATAAGGTTTCGTGGTATATAACAATTATTCAAAGAAAGTACTGGGTTGTGTACTCATACAGAATGATAAAGCGATAATTTATGCCTCACTAAAGTATAGGATCCATGAGAAAAACTACTTGATGCATGATTTGGGTTTTGTACTCAATGTTTTCATGTTATTATAAGTCTCATTTGATGTAATTATTTCATTGGTATTGTGATTCAAAGTTACCAAATTGGTATGAATTTTATGTTATAATCTCAAAATTTATCCAGATTGTTCTTGATTATGCTTACAATAATGTAATCATATGATATAACTCTCAAGAAACTCATATATTTTCTTATAATATGGTTAGATCATGAGAATAACAATTTTACCTTCATTTTACACTCTTTATGTATTCAAGAGTTTAAAAAAAATTATATAAAAATGATATTTTTTACTCTTCAGTTGAAAATCCTTTTTCTTCTAAAACCATGTTTTCTAAAAATGATTTCAAAAATTATTTTAACATTTTTAAAATGATCTATTAAAGAAATTTTAAACCGTGATTGAATTTTAAAAAAATGAATCTTCGTGTCATTTTCTAAACAATGAACATTTTTATTTTATTGAAAATGTGAAATGAATCTTTATTTTAATGTGTACAAAATTAATGGAATTTTTTATAGTCACAAATATTATATTCTTTGAATATTTGTTTATAATTTTTTGATTATATTTTAAAATAAAATGATTTTAAAAATGTTTTTTGTTTTAAAAAATATTTTTTCACAGCGAAAAGGATATTTTCCACAAGAAATGTTATAAATTATTTTTGATGATTCCTTTATAAATTTTCAAGTTTATTTTTAAATAAATTTATTTTCAAAATTATTTATATTTTAAAAAGTTTTTTTCAAAGGGGAAAGGATATTTTCCTCAAAAAAATGATTTAAATTATTTTTAAATGTTTATTTGTATGTTTTAAAGTTTATTTTCAAAGAAAATGATTTCCAAAATATTTTATGAAATTTTAATTTTAATATGTGATTTTAAAATAAAATTTATTTTCCTTAGGGAAATTTCTAAGTTATTATCTTTAAAAATAATTTTCCATCTAAGATGACATCATTTGATTATACTTATGATTTACTTGGTATATGAATCAAGGATACCATTATTATTATTTCTCTAAATGCTTTATATTTATGATGAAAAGATGTTTATGAAGAATATATTTTATCCATGGGTTATGTTATAATGAAATGATGAAATGATTATGAAACCCATTTCTTTTACACTGGTTATGTTGTGAAAAAACTTTTTATTAAACCATTTCTTTTCATGGGTTTTGATATGATTAATGTTCTATAATATTTTTTATATGTTTATATTATTTTAATCATGTTATGGGTGGGAATTATATCTACCTCTAATGAATTTTTTAATGGTTAATGATATATGATCTCAAATGGTATATGGGAGGTTATCTCAAACCTGAAAGAGGGTAAACAGGAGGTTATCCCAAGCCAAAAATAGGGTACATGTGAGGTTATCCCAATTCCAAAAGATTGTATATGGGAGGTTATCCCAAGAAAGAATTAGGTAAATGGGGTTTTATCTCTAGAATAACATATTGAGAATGTTTTTGTGGGTATCATTAACCTAATATTTTATATGGTCATGTATATTCAACAATTATATGTCTAATTCCAATGTTATACTCTCATGGCTCATTTTCTTCAATCCCTTTATGATTTTGTCTTATAAACTTCCAATATTTAGCCATGGATCATGAATATGATATTAGATATGTAGGTTGTGGTTTTAAAATGTTAATATCATGTTCTTATACCGTTATGCTCATGTCGTTCTTATGCGATCACTAATATCTCACTTTCTTACCCCTAATGAGTATCTAAGATCACCATTTCTTATGTTTATTTTCCCCAAGTTATGAAGAAAGGTTTTAAGTAGGGTATGTTAGTGAAGAGTGATAAATGAAAAGATATTTATGGGATATTTTTAAGATCTTTCTCTAAATTAGAATATTTTGTACCTAGTATCCAAACACACTAAACTGTTACAGTCCTCAGGTGTGTGTTTATGTAATATATTGAATATTCATCTAAAAAGATTTAATATATATATATATATATATGATAATATTTATTCACTATATTTGGTATTAGAGGAAAATATTATTTAACCTTTTAAAACTAGGATGATAAAACATTAGTGAGATCCCTAGGTGTATTTCTAAGAATATGTCTATAGATACATCTAAGGATAAATCTAAGGAAGTGTCAAAGTAGGAAACTTTCCTAGAATTTTGGTAAAGGATAGAGTGAGTGGATTATAAGAAATTAAATCTTTTTTTGGATACTATAAGTGGAAATGGATCTAGAACATAGGTACCTAAGGGTAATAACTTCAAAAAGGTCACATTGAGATGGAATTGATTGTCACCTGGTGCATAACAATGGGTCTTACTTCACAGTTAGTTTGACACTCCCAGGGGGTAATCTTTGGAAATTCACAAACTCCTTACAAACCATTATAAATGATTTAAATAGATTATTACTATGAAAAACCTATGAAAACCCTAATGTGTCTTAGATTAAAAATAAGTTGTCATTACCTAGACATCACAAAAGTGATTTTTCATGATTATATGGTTTTCCACTATAAATATTATTGCTCAAACTATGATTTTACTATTTTATCCAGTGATGGAAACTAGAATAAACTGGATTGATGTTGAATGTGATAGAAAATGAGTTTATAAGAAACCAAATGGGATGATAACTAGAGTGAAGGATACTATGATTATGCTTAATCAGTTATCATGATATATGATTAACAACTTTCACCTTAACTAACTCTGAAGTGCACCAGACAAGAGAATGGAAGATTTTATTGAGATTTGAGGTGGTGGAGACCATAGAGTACAAAAGATTCAGTTTCTTATATTCTAGGAATATGGGAATAAGTACTCAAGAGAATGTCACAAATGGATTCCAAAAATTTTGAACTGTGGAAAAGGATACAAAACAAATTATTGATGAGGGAAAAAGAAAATTTTAGTTAACCCAATAGATGGGAATATTGGTCTCCCTAAAGTATTATCAATGGATGAATGTTTAAAATGTGTAAAGTATGGGAATTTTGGAAATCATTGTCCTAGGTGAAAAAATCATGAAGAGAATCAGCAATATGGTACGAGTAATAGTTATATTATTGATTATGTAGAGACCGTGTATGACATATAAAAGGTATGGGCTGTTTTTATAGTATTTTTTATGTTAAACATGAAATTAATGATTATATTTAGGTTTATGAATGTTAAGACATGATTCATATTTCATATTGTAGGAAATATGTATTAAGTAATAAGATGATGAACCTATTTAATGGTATAATATTGAAGTGAGATGGCTGAAGTGTTTATGTATTGGAATTCAAGAACTATATTATAAAAATCATGAAATATATAAGGATTTTTTAGTATAAGTTTTTCATTAATTATTTTCAAGAATATGTTAAAATGTATTAATGACCTAGAAAATTTATTTAATGGAAAGGTTATATTTTATAGAAAACACGTGATTATGGGAAGGTAACAATTAGTATTTCCCTAATGTTGAGAAAAAGGTGTTTAGTTTGGATAAAGATATGATTGATATGTATAATATAAATTGGATATTATTGATGAAATCAAAACTGATTGATGATTTATAGAAAAATTCTTTTATGCTGTCATTGATGAATTTTACAATTATATTGGTTTTAAGGGTTATATTTAATAATATGTGGTTTTATTTAAGGAATGATAAAGAATGTTTGTTTTCATTAATATTTTATGGAAATTATTGTTATTACCATGTTTCAAGAAAATATATGTGTAATTTATTAAAGAATTTGGTGTGTGACAATCAAGAACTAATTAATGATATTTTTAGGATTGATGTTAAGTTGATTTTTAGACAATTTTGTAACCTTATTTATAATTTTTGAATTTTGGAAGGGTCATATGGTTAACCATTTATGTAATGGTTTAAGTTGAATTTGAATGTGGTTTTAGAGATTAATGTATTACTTTACCATATAAATATTTTTTTTTCATATTGGATAACTTGTTCTAACCATTTTTTTCTGTGATAACTATAGATATAAGTAATGAATTATCATTCGATTATGGACATTGTGATCTTTTGGTTCTTTAAGAATAAAAAAACATCTTCATTTCTTAGAGTAAGTGATGAAGTGGAAATTGATCAAAGAATGACCAAAGGATTAAATTGTGCTTATGATACAAAGGAAAATATTTCCCCTATGTATATTATCCCCTTTAAAATTATTTACAATATCAGGATAATATCCTATTGATTGGTGATTCCATTGAACCTATCTCAATTCCATGATGCATTCCATGTATCTCTCTTGAAGAAGTAAAAACTTGATCCTTCATATGTATTGAACATAGATGTCATACCACTAGAAAATGATCTTTATTATGAGGAAAAATTAGTGGAGATTTCAGATTATTAAAAATTATATAAAACAATACCATTTATATGGGAAATATTTTGTATAGAAATCACCATCTTGAGGAAGTTATATAGGAACCTGAGGATGCAATGAGGCACAAGTATCCTCAGTTGCTGGTACCAAAGTGATGAATTTTGAGTGAAAATTAATTTTAAGGTGTTAAAATGTAACACCGAGAGATTTTTTGAAATATTTTTTCAAATAAATTTAATCTTTTTGATATTTTTCATGACAAGAAACACTGAGTTTATCTTTCATTACATACAACACTGAGTTTAAATGAAATCTAACACATTATTAACATATTATTATTTAATATAATAGTTATCACCTAACTATTTGAACAGTGGTTATGATTAAGATTAAATAAATTATTAAAATATATGGTCTACACATGTATATAAAATTAATTATTTATTGACCAATTAATTAGAAATGAAACTAAAAACTATTTGAATGTAAATGAAATCTTTTTTAGAAAAATTATTTTTATGGTAAAAAGTGTGTTTTACATCAATAAATTAACCAAATCACTTTTAGTAAATTAATTTACTGAAATTTATATATATATTTAATAAAATTTTTAACATTTATCTTATGTTTTTTCAAGAAAAGAGATAAGAATAAAACCAATTTTAAAATTAAAACTATATTTTTATGAAAGGCAGTTTTATCATGTTTTGAATATTTATAATAAAATTATTTTTTGAAACATTTATATAATTTATTTTATAAAATAAAATTAATTTTTTAATGAAAATTTTAAAAATTATCATAGGGGGTATTTTTGATAATTTTTTGAATAAAAAATCAATAAATAGTGAAAAATTATGTTTTTATTAAGAATTGTCATTTATTTTAAAGATTTTAAAAACATAAAAAATATTTTAATATGGTTTTAAAATAAAAAATAGATTAATTATATATATATAAATACATTTAGGTCCTTGTAATCATTTTCATATTTTATTTTTTTATGAAAACATTTTAAACTTTTAAACATTTTCTCTTCGAAACCTCGCTTTCTCATCACGCCTGTGGGGATAATTTTAAATTGAATCATGCCTCTTATATGAACGTAATTTATAAAAATGGAATACATATTTTCAATTATAATATGTTATATTTTATAATATGGTAAACTTAATTTTTTACTATAATGAACAATAAAACATAAAGGAAAATATTTACCACTATTGAGGTAAAAAAGGGTTTTCTAATGGTTAAACTAAAAATATAAGGGTTAAAAATGACCCAAAACGTGTAAAAATCAATTTTATGCCTACATATTGATATTATATATTAAATATTATATAATGGACCATTATTTATCCTTTTTTCCGGGGTAAAATGTTTTTATATCATTTTCTTTTAAAAATTTCAAGTATACCACACATATCACATTTAAAAGTTTACCCCATCTCACATCCTCTTCAAACTTTAAAACCCAATTGGTTCAAAAAATACCTAAAAAAATAAATTCCTTAATTACCTTGTATCATTATATAATCCTTATTTTGGTCATAAATCCAACCTAGTATGGATTTTGGTTCAAACCTAAAGAGGTTTCTCAAAGAAAAGGTAACGTTCTTCAATGAGAATTTTTATTTTTTTCATTCTCAATATAATAAATTTATTATTAAAACATGATAATATAATAAAATAATTATATTATACATATTTATATGTTTTTATGTTAAGGTAATGATCTAAAAACATCTCCTCATCCATTAAATGGGTTATGAAATCATTATTCTTGTGTATGGAGGACTACCATCTCAAAGGAATTTGAGACTTATAGTAAGGGATTTCTACTATCTCTTTTATTTCTGAGAGACATATGAAAACTCAACACTCGTTTATTTTTTTTGTGTATATAATACCCCATTGACAGGTTATATCATTAACCTCACTATTTTAGTGACATTTAAAGTTTCATTTTATTTTATTATTTATTCGGTATTATGATTTAAAATATTACTAAAGCGGTAATGGAGTTTTGTCCCACTTTTATTTTTTTATGAAAAATATATCATATTCACCACATGTTTATTTTATGTGGTGTATATACTGCACATGAATGTATTTTAGGATTATTAAAAATTAATTTATGAACATTTTCATATTAATTTGATAATATCTTTATGAAAGGGATTTTAGTTCAAATTTTACCAAAGCGGTAAGGGATTTTTTTGTCTCGAATTACCTTCTTTGGGACATAAATTATGTTATGCACCAATATTATTCTATGAGGTGTATACAATTCCCCTTTACATGTTTTATCATTAATATATTTATTTTAATGATATTATAAGTTTCATTTAATTTTATTATTTCATGGGGATTTCAATTCAATGTTACCAAATTAGTAAGAGTTTTGTGTTACAATCTTCTCATTTATCATGATTGTTCATGATTATGATTCAAATGATGAAATAATATTATTTATCTCTCAATAAACACAATTATTTTCTTCTAATATGTATATTTACTGATAATACATGTTTTAACTTAATTTTTATCACTTTATGCACTCAATATTTCAAAATAATATTATTAATAAAAATCATCTTCATTTATCACTTAGGTCGAAAACCCTTTTTTTTCTAAAACCATGTTTTCTAAAATTGTTTTCAAAAATCTTTTTAACAATTTTCAAATTATTTATTAAATAAATTTTTTACAATGTCTGACTTTAAAAAAATGTTCTCAAAGGAATCTGCATGTCATTTTCTAAATAATGACCATTTAGATTTTTTCAAAAATGTGAAAAGAATATTTTTTTTAACGTGTACAGTATGAATGGATTTTCCCAACCTCATGACAACTATTTTATAGGAAGATTACTTTATAGTTTTTAAGGTTATTTTAAAATAAAAGGATTTTCAAAATGTTTTATGTTTTTAAAAAGTTTTTTTTAAAGTGGAAAATATATTTTCATTAAGAAATTATTTAAGTGAATTTTAAAGATTCCTTTATAAGTTTTAAAATTTATTTTTAAAGAAAATGATTTTCAAAATGTTTTATGTTTTAAAAAGTGTTTTTAAAATAGGAAAAGCTATTTTTCTCAATAAATGTTTTAAATTATTTTTAAATATTCATTTATAAATTTTCAAGATTATTTTCAATAAATTGGTTTTCCAAAATATTTTAAGCCTTTTTAGTTTTAAAAAGTGATATTCAATGACAAGTTATTTTCCTCAAGAAACATTCCAAGTTATTTTTCTTTCAAAATAATTTTCCATATAAGATGACAGCCTTTGATGTTACTTATGATTTATTGGGGATATAGATCAAGGATACCATTCTTATTATTTATTCTAATGGTTCATATTTATGATGATAATGTGTTTATGAAACTCAATTCTTTCACATGGATTATGCTATGATGAACTATTTTATGAAACAATTTCTTTTCATCAGTTATGATATAATGAATTTTCTATGATCTTTTGGCACAGGTATGTGTGATTTTCATCATGTGATGGGTGGAACCTATATCTTCCTCCAATGAATTTTTTAATGGTTTATGTTATATGAGCACAAAGGGAACATGGTTGATTATCCAAATCCTAGAAGAGGGTACATAGAAGGTTATCCCAAGCCTAAAAGATGGTACAGGGGAGGTTATCCCAAGCCTAAAAGAGGGTATATTGGAGGTTATCCCAAGACCAAATCAAGTACACGAGTGGTAATCCTAATCCTAACATGTCATGAATGTTTTGGGGGTATACTTGATGTAATATTGTCTATTATTATGTATATTCAAAATTCTATGTCTCACACCACTGTTATGTTCTCTTGGCTTGTGATATTTTATTTCTTTATGATTCATGTCTTGTCAACTTCTAAGCTTTATTCTATGTCTCAATAATATGATCTCTGATATAAATATTATGGTTTTCAAATGTTAATCCCATACTATCATACCATTATGCTCATTTTATACTTATGTGGTCATTGATGTATCTCTTTCTTTCCCATATTGAGCATACGAGTTCACCCTTTCGTATGTTTCTTTTACCTAGGTTATGAAGAAAAGTTTTAAGTAGGGAATATTTGTGAATAGCACTAAAAGATAAGATCTATATGGGATATGTTGAAGATATTTCTACAAATTATATTATTGTGTACCTGGTATCCAAAGGCACTAAACTATTATATTCCTTAAGTATTTATTTTTGTAATGTATTGAAAATTTATCTAAAAATATGTAATATCTATGAATAAAAATCCTAAGTCACTATAAAACATATCTTATATGGTTTATATGGTCTTATTAGATAGACCATATATCTGAGGATACGGAGTGCTAAAGTTAAATTTTGTATTCAAATATTGATGAATAATTCTCTAGAACTTCAAGGTAAACCTCAAATCCTAATCAAATATAATAGAATGTGGTAATCCATGTGACCTTACCACTTCCTTAATGAATATCCTATAAAGTTGATCAAGATAAAATATTTTCTTATTGAAATGAAATGTGATAAATACATATGGTGATCAACTACAATCCAAATATCATTATGGACTTTTGATTTTTGGGGGAATATTATGAAAAAAATTCATGGATAAAATTTCCCATTTTCTTTAAATCCTAGGTAATGATTGTAAAATACCCTTAGACTTATGTCTCTCAACCTTAACTTTTTAGTAACCTGGAATTGAGATGCATACTCTGTAATATCCCATTTCTTTTTATCTCACTATAAATACTATTTCATATCTCAATACATTTTGATACATCAAGGATAAATACATAATGAGGATATATGAGCTTAATCAAACATATAATTCATTATATATAGTAATAATGGGACACATACTTAGTTTCTGATCCTTATCTATCCATTACAATCATGGTAGAATATAGAAACATTTCCCACCATCTTCTATAGTTCAAAATCCTTCTTATGTGCCTCTCTAATCCTCACATAGATGGATGGTTAAATATTCATCTAATAAAGATATAATACATCCACTTTACTCATTAATTCAAGATCCTAATTTTTTAAATCCCTTAGTATGGGATATCTTTCAATGATCATTATGGAAATTCTATCATGTTACTTATGACTCAGAGCATTAACCACTTTTTTCGTCTTCCTCAGGTGGTTGTGAATTCAATAGTCATAATCTTTAATCAACTCCAACCATATAATTTTGAGAATATTCAATTATTTATATTGTAATATATACATAAATATATATTTTTTCAATATATATATCAATACTTTCACCATAAATATAACTCATAAATATTTTCAATGAAAAAAATTATTTCTTCCAACTAAAAATCATGAGTTGAGTAATTCTATTCATAAATTTTCAATTGGAATTAGAAATAAGATATAATTATGTCATTATACCCAAGGAATAATCCTAGTAAATTATTATATTCATCACAATAGATAAAAAACTCATCTCTACTACAATGTGGTGTGATAATAGGCGCACTTAATAAACTTATCTTAAGTTCCTTAAAATTTTCATTACATTTATCTATCTAATGAAACTTGTATCCCTTCCATGTCAACTTGGTTAGTGTATTTGATATCCATGATAAATATCTTAAAAACCATCTATATTATCCATACATCCCAAGAAAAATATGTTTCTCATTAACCATGTTTTTTTCTAGGCCAAAACTCAAAAACTTCCAACTTTGAAGGATCTACCAATATACCCACTCTTGAGATTATGTGACCCAAGAATGAAATATTTTGTAGAAAAAATTCACAATTTATGAATTTATCATAAATTTTATCCATCATAAAATTCTTCAAAATAATCCTTAAATTATATTTACACTCTTATTTACTCTTATAATATATAATAATGTCATCTATAAAGACTTCCACAAACTGATTGAGGTAATCTTTAAAGATTCTGTTCATTAAATCCAAAAATATAGTGTGGGAATTGGTAAGTAAAAATTGAATCACTATAACTTCATAATTTCTACACCCCATATGTATGGTTATCTATGGTATATCCTAACAATAAATAATGAAAATATTCACTGAACCATATTTTTCCTTAATAAAATAATAGGTTCACTCCATGGTGATGCACCTGGGTGTATAAATTCCCTATCAATATTCTTCTGGAGTTTCTTCTCCCATTCATGAAACTCAATCAGGGCCATTCTGTATAGAATCTTTGAAATAAGTGTGTAATTAGGTATGAGTTAAATTGAAAACAAAACTTCTTGATTCATGGTAATACTAAGAAATTATTTAGGAAATATAATAGCATATTCCAAAAAAAAGGAATATATTAAATGTTGAGTTCTTCCCCAAATATTTGAGATAAATATATCTTATGAATAGGTAGCAAGTCCCATACAATGAAAGTAATTTCCATTAGAAGTAAATATTCATCCTCATACGAACATACAATCATAAAATGATTTAGGATATCAAATGGGACTTCCCTTCCTTGAAAATTGATATGGGATATAAATATAGATATCCAATCCATGCCCAAAATTCCATCAAATTCAACTAGAGGGGGAATATGAAAATTTTTATAGGGTATATTCCTATAAAATTTAACTTTACATCCCTAGATATTTATTGTTGTATATGTTTGACTAAACTATCATGATCCACTTAAATAATTGATATAGCATAATCCCTTCCTTGGTGTCCTATTTTGACCTTGGATTAGGGAATTGACTCGAATAATACCCAAATTCCCCTACACATAAGACATTAAACTATTAATGGTACCTTAATATGAACTTAATATAACTACATTAAACTCTTAATTTTTTCTCATTAATTACCTGAATTATTCCCTTATTTTCCACACATAAAATATCATATCATTCAATTGATACATTTCCCTAGGCACTTCTTCCCATATTATCAACGTGTAGAAAGCTGAATCTTCTTCCCTCTGGGGTATTTATCAATTTAAATCCCATGAAACTCCATTATCATGTTATTAGTTATATCAAGACATTTATCCAAGTTGAGGATATTAATCACATATTGATATATATGTTTAGGAAAACTCACGGTGTTTCACATTCCAATTCTCATTTAATATTCCCTCTCATGAGAAAAAACATTTCATTTCCTATCATATTTAGTATTAATAGGATTCCTCATGGTTCTATCCATTGAATAAAACCAAATAGCATGGTAAGATAAACAATAATCAAATTGAGGATCATATAATCATGAAAAAATCATTCATAGGAATTCTATATCCTAACACCTTCATTTTAATCTACGACACCATAGGATTAACATAGTTTATTCATAGTCATCCCCTATTTATATTCTTTATAATGGTTTATAATGATTTTCTAAATTAACCTAATCATATCCCCTAGGACTGTCTAGCTAGGTGTGTAATTATAGTCCCCCTCATCAGACACTTATGACAATTGATTTAATACCCAATCTTTCCCTTTCATAGTTTTTAATCTAAAGTGTATATATTCCCAATTCATATACATTTGTTATTATCTATATAGGGATATAGCTGCTAAGAAAATTAAAGAATATCTACTTTAAAAAATCTTTAGGATATTTTATTTTACTTAGACTTATCCTTAGGTTTTTAACAAAGTTATCTAATCATAATTTATAAGAATAATGAAACCATAATTTGATACCAAATAATGTTACATGAGCACAAAATGTATAAATATTGCATGATTATAGATTAATATTCAATAAATTTTACAATAATAAATTCCTGGGTACTGTAAAGGTTTACTATATTCAGATACTACATACATAATCAACTTATTTTATAAAAGATATTCAATATATCCCACAAAGTCTTTCTCTCATGGTACCCTTCTTATACAATCCTTAATTAATACCTTCCTTCAAAACCAGAGGAAGGGAAACATATGAAAGGGTGATATCAAATGATCAATAAGGGTAAACATGAAATATATCAATCATAAGTGAGAATAAGATTATCATAAGGGTATATTAACATGAAAAAGTGCATGTTATCAATGTAAAATATTCATACCCCCAAAATATTAGATCATAACTCCAAAACATTATCATATCCAAAAGCATTATTAATAAGGGTGTAAAAAATAGAAATCATTATTCGTTAGTCAGAACATAGGAAAGTGGAATCATAATCAGAAAAAACCATAATATTATGAAAATACCTATTCAGAATCATGTTTATGCATAATCTTATTACCAAATATATAAGTAATCATACTCACACATAAAAATTAAAAAAAATTATTTTAAATCATGATCATGCATAATCTTGTGTGCATATCAAGAAGAAATCATAATAATGCATAAAAATGGGAACATATCTATTTATAATCATGTCCACACTTATCATCATCATTTCATGCGATATCAATATTACATTACCTAATGTATTATAGGGATATAATGGACCCAACCTCTACATAATCATAATAAATTCATAGGAATTCCACAAGATTATGAAAACATTTAACATTACTTCATAGCTTAACTTATGGAAGAGAAAATGGATTTCATCAAGATTTCATCATAAAAATAAATAACCACCTTGAGAAAGAATATGGATGTAATCATTGGATAATATCCCTATTAAATCTTAATTAACATCAATGGAAGTTATAAAAGATAAAAATATCTTTAAAACATTACTACAACATTTTTTAACAAAAATATCCTTTTTATTTGGAAATTAATTATTTAAAATATTAAAAATTTAAGAATATTATGAAAAAAATTTCCTTGAAAATAACCACATAAACATGTAAAGTAATATTCAAATAGATGAGTAGTAATGATTTTGGAGAAATTGTTTCATGTGGTTTACTTTAAAATAAATATTTTTTTGCACCCTTGATTAAAACTCAAAAGAACCTCATTAGGAAAATGATAAGAAGATTAATTTTTAACCTTTTTATAGAAATTAAAAATATGGAAAATGACTTCAAACAATTATTGGGTAATAGTAAAAAAATTATTGAAATGTTTTTACAACACACAGATATGGAAGAGAAAACATTCCTGACCAAAGATAGAAATAAAGTGTGTTTTCTTGAAAAACATTATTTTTAAATTTTAAGTACTTAGAGAGAAAAATATGAAAAGAAAAAATTTAATATCCTAAAATAAATATATTATAATAAAATATATGTTTTTTAACATATAAGTATTAATATAATTTCCTTCAATGGAAATTCAATTATAAAAATTCCTGATTAAAATGATATTGAAACATAAATACCATACCGATTTGGTAACTTTTGAATCATAACCCCCTTGAAATATATAACATAAAATTACATAAATAAAAAGTTATTTATAATATAAAATATAAAATATTCATTATATAAACTAGATAATACAATTAAGTGGTGAAGATGGCATATGTCTTGTATATAAAAAAGTAAGATGAGAAACCCATACAACAAGTCTCTCTTCACTTCATATAGGTACAAACCTCAAGTACAAAAAATTTAAATTTATTATAAATCTATTATAGAAGCATATTCATACATAAAAAACTACATATTATTTACTTAGGACATATTTCCACCCATTTATTAGTAATTCTTTATTAGCATCACCATCATGAGTGCAACTATTCTATTTTTCATGTAACTTTCAGTTTGGAAGTTTCAGTATTTAAACCTTGGACATGGTTTCACTATATTAATATTCTAAATTATTTCATAATAATAATATTTATTTATTATATAAAATTTTATAATCACCCATGTAAAGTGATTATAGAAAATAAATTACATCACTTCGTGAAGACGGTAGTTAGTACGTTTGCATGAGTGATGTTTTAACTTTTTGATAGATAAAATGAAGGAAAGATAAATATTTATTATAATTTATAGAATAAAAATTATATCATATTTATTATATATATTTATTAAATATATTCTTGTCACTATCCACATTAAACATAAATGGAAAACGAATCACATTGCTTTGTGGAGGTGGTAGTTCACTCATACGCACGAGCAACACTATCATTTTCCAATGAATAGAATGGTAATAAGATATACAATATATTATTTTTAAAAAATAATAAATATATTATAAATATAATATATAATTTTTAAGTCCATTATAATAACCATTAAAGAGAGGCGTGATGAAAAATGAATCACATCGCTATGTGGAGATGGTAGTCTATATGTAAGGACGAGCGATACTCTCACTTCTTATTTTATGGAAAAGAGGTGGAAAATGGTTGTAAAAAATAATAATAATAATTTATAAGTATATTTATGATACCTTATTCTTTATTTAAGGATTTATATAATATATTTAAATTAATTATAAGAATAAATAAATTTTGAAAGAGTCGGGTAAGATAATTACCTCTTCTTTGAGAGACCTCATTTGTCTTACACATTAAGCCTTATTAAGATGGTATTAAGAGAATAATAGAATATATAGGATATGGGTAAGGAATATAAAAATGTATTTGGGTAGATATCATTCCATATAAGTGGCTCAATATGTATAAAGAATAGAGGAGAAGTGGTTCCCTTCTAAAAGTGTGGGAAGTGGCACTCCTGTAATAATTCAATGTTCAAAATTAATATAAGGTCTTATTATTGGTCAAATAAAACCAAGGAACCAAAAAATTATATATAATATGTTATATTTTATAAATAAACTCAAATAATCAAATTTAGAAAAAAAATTGAGACATTTTAATCCATTTATACTAGTTAAACCCCATTTAAACACAATTTAACCTTAAATGCAATAACTTAACTTTTAATCATGAAAACTTAATTGTAAGGAAAAAAGTAAAATTGAAACTCTAAAAAAATTAAATTATAATTTATAAATTTTTAGTCTATTTTATCATATTAAAAATTTACAGGGGTTATAAATTTTATTTAATATATGTATATAAAATGAAATACAAATACTTTTTAGGAAAATACCTTATTTAAGTGTAAAAATAATTTCACCTTAAAATCAAGTAAGAAGTTGATTTAAAATAATTATTTTTTGTTAAATAATAAACAAAGGAACTTTTTTATACTTTTGGACCAATCCAAAACTACATGCCACCTACTAACCATACCATAACATACAAATAACTAAAATTAGTTTTTCATTTGAATAAAAAATAATTTATGTTTATAAAGGTCAATAATGGGTTCCCAAATTCAAAATAATGTTTTAAAATACATTATTTAACTCCATAAAAATATACTTTTTCAAACACCACTCATAAAATAGGATAAATTCAAGTGTTAGAGAGATTTTAAAACCTTACCACATAGTTTTAACCATGTTTTACTTATTTTACACTTACCAAGGAGCAAAATATTTTCCATGGTTATAATTCATTATGAAAAAAAATCTATTTAATAAATTTTAACCTTATTATTTCAAATATGGAATATATTTTTCAAGATTAAATTTTTATAATTATAAAAAATCAATTTTTATATAAATATGTAAAACCTAATGAAGAACTTTTTTTGAAAAATGCATTTTTAAGCATAAAAATGAATTTATTATCATTTATTTCCTAGTAAAAACCATAATATAAATGTTAAAATATTTTATTGGATATATAATATATAAAAAAATTTATAAATAATTCATCAATATTGATTTAGTTAATTTATTAAGATAAAATAAATTGTGGGCATAAAATCACTTTTTTTGCAAAACATATCTCTTTACCTTCAAATGCTTTTATTTTCATTTTTAACCAATTTATAACCAATTAATTAATTGTAGACATTTGTGAAAAATAATTTTTTCATTAATTATTTATTCTTATTCATACAAAAAATCCAATGGATATGTGATGACTCTCACACTAAATAATAATATTTGAACAGTATGTTGTGATTCGTTTAAACTCAGTGTTGAATGTAAATCAAACTATCTAAAAAATAAAATTTATTTAATATGAAAAAATATCATAAAATATTGGTTTGTTACATGAATGGTTGTATTAACTGAACCCAAACTGAAGACTCATACTTGGTCATCCTGTCCTTGAATTGAGTGGTAAAGGGGGTCAATAAACCGCAGTGTGAAGAGGATCTAGTGAAGGTGTCTTTAGGAATAGTGATTTAACTTTGTATATATACAGTAAAGGTAGATTTTTAAAAAATTATATATTTGAATTCACCATAAATAGATGAGGTATATGTGACCTTTACAATGAGGTGAGATCCACTAGTAATGGTGGCCTGGATTTTGGGTGGCAATTTTCTTGGGTGGTGTTAAGTTAAGAAATAGAGGGAGATAGGAAATATTGTATAGAATTCATCTGATCTAGGGAGACTAAAATAGAAAGAGTATAGAAAATAATGCCCTAAATAACCCCTGATTACATGATTTATATCAAGGGTTATACTTTCTAACATTTACAGGATCCTTTCAGTTTATATTTTTAGATAATTAGGAAATTCATTAAATAAAAAGTATATATTTTTAAATTTAACCATTTTTTCCACAAAACAATTTCTTTATAAAGACACAATTTATTTGTTCAAGGTAACTCCCATATGATAAACTTTATCTTTATTAAATTTTCTAACCCTACTAAATCCCTATGAAAAATTAAATAGAAATGGCTTCTTAGAAAACATGAAATCTTAGGAATATCATACCATGAAAGAAATCCTTTCACCTTTATTTTATAAAATGTCATAAACTTTAAAAACATAAGCTATTTTGATATAAATTTTAAATAAAACTATTTAATTTATAAATAATTTAAATCATATCATGTAGGTACCTTGGTATATTATACTTATATTCAACCATACATAAACCCTAATAATTGAATCACCTAACCGGATAATTCTCATATCTCTTTGGTTTTACCTATAACTGGTAAACTCTATCACTTAACAAATGAATTGAATAGATATCTCGATCTATCCCATAATTCAAATAAAATATACAAGAACCATATAAAATATAAAACATATAAATCGTCCACTTTATTAACAAAAACGATCTGAATTGGAATTAAAACCCATAAGAAAATCATTTTTATTAATCCCATAAATATGATAAAAGGTTTCTATTTCCTTGGAAAAATATTTTAAAACTAAAAATTCCCAAAATATTGAGAGAAATATTTTATTTTAAAATTACCATGTAAACTTGTGAATTATTTCATAAATATTATATATATTAACGTTTTTAATCATATTAATCATCCATAAGATCTAGTGATAAAAAATACAACACATCTCTTCAAGGAAGTGGAAGTTAGAACTTATGTATGAGTGATGTTTTAATTTCCCAATAGATGGAAAAGGATATGAAAAGTGGTTATACCATAATAATAATATAATTAAATTATATTTAAGATTCATATGTTATTATTTCATCATGGTTGAATAATATTTTATGTAGGTAGAAGAATTAAACTTTAAATAGGTCTGTTAGGACTTATAACTTCTTCTCATATATCTCAATTTGAATTACACCTTAAGCCTTCTAAGATTGGTATTTTGAGAAGAATAGTGTAATGGCCTGGACCTCTCCAGTACATTACTTTGTAAAAAATTTATGTGGTCAAACACGACGCGTGTTATAATCATAATTTTTTATAATAATAATTGATAATGGTGGCGTGAAAATATTTGGTGTTAATTAGATTAAATGGTTTTAATTAAATCATTGTAAAATAAAATAAATAAAATTGAATGTATTTAATTCAATGAGGGGTGTTGTATGGTTTCATTTTGATTTATTTAAATTTTATTAAACAATAAATTATGTGTGTAATGGGCATATAATGGGAGGCGCATGGAATAAATTATAAAGGAATAAATTATAATAAATGATGCGCAACCCCTTATGGGTGAATCCAACTTGTATTTTGGAATATTAAAAAAATTATAATAATATTAATTTAATAGATTATAAAATATAATAAAATGATAATGAATAATGGAAGGGGTTCCCAACCCATGTGTGAATATCATGTGATTGGAGAGAGGGAGTGTTATCCTCCCATTATAATAATTTAATAATAATATATGTAATATAAGGTTGATTTAATATATTATAATAGTAATTATAAGATAATAATGGGAGTCAATAATAATAATGATTATTAATTATAATGATGGCGAGCCGTTGATGAAATTGAAAGAGGATTTATTACTATTATATTAAATGATAATGGTAATGGTGGCCTTTAGGGTGTGATTAATTAAATGGAATAGTCTTAATTTAATATGAGAATAACCATTATAAACTAATTTAATGGGATTAAATTAGAACATTAATGATGGGTGTTATTAATATTAATTTTATTAATAATAACATTAAAGTGATAATGGAGTAAAGTCAAGGGGAGGCGCCACTTTTGGTGGAGTGGGAGAAGAAATCGTGAATAGAAGAGTTAGATTGGAGAGAGAAAGAGTTAAAGTAAACAAATTAGATTTTAAACTAATAAAAAAAGAGAGAATCTCATGAATTGGTGATGTGCACCAAATTGGAGAGGATTTTGTGCGTGAATCTTAAATGAGATTGGAGAGAGAAATTTTAATTGAAATTAAATAATAATAATAATAATAATATTATTATTATTATTATTTATGGTTGTCAAAACCATAATTCATCCATAACTATTTTGTGCGACCTTTCTTTTATGAACTGTCAGCGGCAGTGTAACCCTGAAATTATGACGGTCATTTTAAGACCAATGATGAATACCTTTTTATTACTCATGTCTCGGGTCAATAAAACACCTATTAATAATTGACGTTATTATTATCATTAAATGCATGGAAACCACATGACGTGTCCTGTGTTGATGAGTCAAAAAACGTAACAGTTTTACGGTCACGGCGTGTATTCATTAATACACGTTGCATACCATTTTACCTTTTCTTTGCCTATATAAGAGAGGGCCACATGTTATTTACGGACCCCTCTTCTTCTCTGCACGACGACACTCCCGGATGACCCATAAGCCTTCCTCTTATCTTCTTTATCCGGACTCTGATCGTTGATCTGTCGGTGGCTGTGAAATCATGTTGACGAGGCGAACATCATGCACCTCGTTCATTTCCCTCTTCTTAGACTTCCTCTTCACAATTTCCTCCCGAGGAGATTGCTGATATTTGACGGGAATGAGGCTCTTCGACAAACGTCATCTTAATGGTACGTTCTACCCCGTTCTTATTCCTTCCTCGATCTCCTCTTTTTATTCCTCATTTCCATGCTATGACAAGTGACACCTTAAACCTTAATGGATTATCTCATGGTTGTTAGTGCGGTTGGGCCACATCATCCACGGGAGTACATTGTCATCTGGAGGAGGGATCGAAATCCTCGTGTTGGTTGTTCTCGCAGAAGGACATCAAAACCTCTTCAAGTAGGGATCTTACCTTCATCTCTCTCTCTCTTTTGTGTATCATGCAGGGTGGGTATCCTCTTGTTTTCGTGAGATATAGTTGAACTAGTAAATAAAGATAATAAATGGTTAAAGAACAGGTTTGGGGAAGTTTTATTGATATTGTTGTTTTATTTCCATCAATTCTTATCATTTGATTATGTTGTGAATTAAATAGGCTTATGCCTACTGAAAATCATGGTCGTTGGGGGCCTTTGCTTGCGCAATTAAATGTTTCCCTATTTTTCTGGATTTTTTTGTGAATAAAATTTCATATAATGTGGAAATTGGTTAATCATGTAAATTTGGCTGATTAAATAAATACTTGGAACCCTTTTATGATCACCCCAGTTAAACTAAATGAAAGAATGAATTTTTTTGGGTGCTGGTTGGGGTTTAATTATATGAAGGGGTGTTTCCTGGGTTGAAGTGGAACGGGTGAGCAGCGGGGCTGCGGTTGGCTTGGTTGTTGGTTGGTGTGTATGATATGGTTGTGATGGGTAGTGGAGCTGTGGTAAATGGTATCAAAGGGATGATGATGTGGTATGGGTATTGTTTCTGATGTGTTTGTGGTTATACTGGTTGGCAGCAGGGCTGCACGGATGGGTTGTGCATATGAATAAAAGTGTAAGAGTTAACTAATAAATTTTGGGGCATGGTAGTTTATTAAATATGGAAAATAAATGGAATTGATTGTCTGATAAAAGAAAATGGTATTGTGTTGCTTGTGTTTTCCCTAACTTTATTTGTCTTTGGCAGGGATATGTTTTATGAACGATTGATCTGGTTTGGTTGTTGTTAGTTTTTCGGTAGTTAAGGAACTGATAAACTAAAACTGTTGAAACATGAAAAGCTTAATGGTGTTTGGGGCTGTTTATTGTGTGCATACTTTCGAGGTAGAAGTGCCGAGGCATGTGCTCAGATATTTTGTGTAGAAGCCTTAGGATGGGCTGAGTGGTTGATATAATTATATAAATCTGTAAGTTTTATGTTTCTTTATGCACCCCACCCATGTTGATCACTACGTTCCGAACACCCATGGGATGGGGGGGGGTGAGATTCTCAAACATCTAAAGGATGGCTGGTTACTATTCTTCCCTATTCTCCCTCTTCCAGGTTCTATAGCCCAAGATCCTTCGGGCAGGTTACAACAGATGTTTACCAAGATTCTTTGGGATGAGGATGTGATATGTTCCTAGGTGTCTTTGGGATGAGATGTGATGTGTTTCCCAGGTGTCTTCGGGATGAGATGTGGTTATTGTCGAGGATTGAGTGTCGGTGGGATACTATGAGCTTTGTATGGCTAGGTTGCGGCACTATCTCAGGAAGAGGGGGAATCATCAGAGCTTTAGGCATGAGGGCTTGAGCATTATTTAGTGGGAAGGTGGTGTGGGGTACCCATACTTTGATAATATAACTATACTAATCTATTGACTTGTGATATTTGGTGAGTGTGGCTTGTAAGGTTGGGTGGATAGATTCCTTACTAGGCTTTGGTTACTTCTGTTTTCTCATGGGGCATTAGGATGTCTCCCCACCTGTGCATGAGGGCATTAGGTTTTCCTACTGAGTATACTTGTATGATCACCCTACGTTTACTTTTAGGTTTTCAGTAGGACTTCAGGGACCATGCATGACCTTTCTAGTTGGGCGATGGAGTTTTGCTAGTTGCAGTTTTTGCTTTCTTTTTTTGGTATCATACTTTGGATATTTTCTTGTACTTGTACTTTTGTTTTAGTTTTGTATAAAACATGCATTTGGGTTTTTTTTGGGTTTATTTTCATTTAATTGTTCCTTTTTCTTTTGTTGTTTGACTCATCCTATTTCCCAATATTAAATAAAAAAGGGTAATGCCTCCCATACTTGTGAAAACTCATACCCTTGGTGCTAGTCGCCACTCCGGGGCCTACTGGAGGCGGGACTCGAGGGTCATTATCTCCCTTTCACAATTTCCAGCTTAGGAGGGGGATCTTTGGTGGGAGGGGGTCGTGACAGAATGTTATCAGAGGCTGATGGTTGAGAGATAGGATGAAGTCTGATGTTAGGCACAGTGAGGCTTGCATGGTATGGTAGGGAAACAGTGTTGGCTAATCTTGGTGCATGACGTAGGCCGGGGAAGACCGGCTAGGACACAGGATTTTAGGGCCCCCCGTGATCTGATGCAAGGACTCTGAGCTTACTAAACGACTAAGTAAGACTACATTTATTGTAGGGTAGAGACCCTAGTAAAGGTACATCCATCATCATGATTTGTGTTTTACTTGATTTGGGGGTTCTGGGAAATAAATCGAAATAAAATGATAAAATGAAACCTTGAGAAAAATTTCCTTGATACTTGGACTTGGGCATTGTTTGTTTACCGTATAGCTATGGCACCTGGATGTCGTTCCTGGGTGACTCGGGCAGTCGAGGCCTAGCAGATTCAGACGGTCGATCAGCTGAGGATTGACCAAGAGGAGGAAGACGACTTGTGGTGGCGCACGTTTTGTGATTTCCAGCGATAGAGCTTAAAGAAGTATGAAGGCAGCACTTCGTATATGGAATCAGAGAGTTTTTTGGAGGAACTCGAGATCACCTTTGGGCTGATTAGGGCTCCATCAGAGTAATGGTTTCCTCTAGTATTAAGCCAGCTGCGAGGAGCGGCGCATCAGTGGTGGATGCTTTACCTTGGGGAGGGAAAGGAGACAGAAGTTCTATGGGCCAACTTCGAGAAGGAGTTCCGTGAGAAATTTCTTTCCTCGATGAGGATGGCCGAGAAGAGGAAGGAGTTGTTGTATCTCCAACAAGGAAGCATGTCAGTGTGGGAACTAGGGGTCAAGTTCAATGATCTCCTCTGTTTTTTCCCAAATCTCTTTCCAGATGAGGATTCTCGAGCCATACATTTAGAGGAGGAACTTCACCCCTCTATTCGGTGCGCGGTGACCCCTTTCACCTTACCAACATACCTGGAAGTACAAAAGAAGGAGGAGATAATCGAGGGTATGCACTCGCAAGTAGGTCCACCGTGAAAGAGGAGTCACCCATGTTTGTCCAAGAAGGAGGCGATCAACAGTAGATCCCCAACAACAGGACCTTTTAAGTTTTGACCGGCAGGGAGCAGACTTCAGCAGGACCCATACCAATCTCACGATTTCCACCCATTTTCTATGGGCCAAGGACTGAGGTTATTTGTATGTGGTAATCGTGGGTATCTTTGTAGAAATTTCCCTTTTCAGACTTAGTATAGAGGGACTGGCTAGGTTCAGCCCCAGCCGCACCAGCAGTTCCCAGCCCGACCCTTCCAGCAGCAAAAGGCTCCACTCCCTCCAAGAGGAGCTGGAGCAAGTGGTGGCCAACCACATGGAGTTCCTCAAGGACCCCAACCGGTATGTGGTCGAGGAGGTGGACATTAATATAGAGGAAGTGGAGCGGGACGCGGACGTGGACAGTTGCATGCAACAGAAGTGGCAACCCTAGAAAGGCCATAGATCGAGATAGATATTTTCGGTGTTACTTAAATGCTCTCATTTATGTTTTATTTAAATTCAGAAGAATCACACTCCTTTGTTGAAACTCATTCTCACCCATGATTTGGGCCTGGACCTTTTTTTTCATGAGTCTATAATGCTAAGTTGTTTCCATCTTTCCTTTAAATGTGTGTGAAGAGTCCTAACATGTGGGGAGAGGAGGACATGATCCCTAATCAAGATGCATTAATATGGATGCGATTAAACCCGTGTGGCCGAGTCAGTACCACCCAAAGCAGATAGTATCTTGACATGCGAGAAGTAATTCCCCAATCCATGTGTTAGGGAAGCGTATTGCTTGTTTTGTGTGGTGTTGGGGGTAGTGTGTGTATGATAAATCATAAATTATAGGGGTGGGAGGACCTAATCCCTAATCAAGATGCATTAATGTGGATGCGATTAAACCCATGCAGTCAAGTCAGTGCCACCTAAATTGGATAATATCTCAAAATGGGGGAAGGAATTCCCTGACTCATATAATTGGGATAGTGTTTGGATTCCTGTTATGACGAGAGCCCTAAGAGTTATCTTGCGGGGTGGTTGTTCGGACCTTTCCCCTTTTATGGGTTGGTTTTCTAATTCTCGAGGATGAGAATGTTTTTAGAGGTATCTGATGTAATGGCCCGAACCTCTTCGGTCCATTACTTTGTAAAAATTTGATGTGGTCAAATATGATGTGTGTTATAATAATAGTTTTTGATAATAATAATTGATAATGGTTGCGTGAAAATATTTGGTGTTAATTAGATTAAATGGTTTTAATTTAATCATTTTGAAATAAAAGAAATAAAATTTAATGTATTTAATTCAATGAGGGGAGGTGCATGATTTAATTTTGATTTATTTAAATTTTAATAAATAATAAATTATGTGTGTAATGGGCATATAATGGGAGGTGCATGGAATAAATTAAAAAGTAATAAATTCTAATAAATGAGGTGCAACCCCTTATGGGTGAATAAAACTTCTATTTTGGAATATTAAAAAAATTATAATAATATTAATTTAATATACTTTTAAAAAATAATAAAATGATAATGAAGAATGGAAGGGGTTCCCAACCCGTGTGTGAATATCATGTGATTGGAGAGAAAGAGTGTTATCCTCCCATTATAAGAATTTAATAATAATATATGTAATATAATTTTGATTTAATATATTATAATAGTAATTATAAGATAATAATGTGCGTCAATAATAATAATGATTATTAATGATAATGATGGCGACCCGTTGATGAAATTGAAAGAGGATTTATTACTATTATATTAAATCATAATGGTAATGGTGGCCTTTAGGTTTTTATTAATTAAATGGAATGGTCTTAATTTAATATTAGAATAACCATTATAAACTAATTTAATGGGATTAAATTAGAACATTAATAATGGGTGTTATTAATATTAATTTTATTAATAATAACATTGAAGTGATAATGGAGTAAAGGCAAGGGGAGGCACCACTTTTAGTGGAGTGGGAGAAGAAATCGTGAATGGAATAATTAGATTGGAGAGAGAAAGAGTTAAAGGAAACAAATTAGATTTTAAACTAATAAAAAAAGAGAATCTCATGAATTGGTGATGTGCACCAAATTGGAGAGGATTTTGTGCATGAATCTTAAATGAGATTGGAGAGAGAAATTTTCAATGAAATGAAATAATAAAAATAATATAATATTATTATTAGTATTTATGGTTGTCAAAACCATAATTCATTCGTAACTTCTTTGTGTGACCTCAGTTTTATGAACCGTCAACAGCAGCATAACCTTGAAATTATGAAGGTCATTTTAATACCAATGATGAATACCTTTTTATGACTCATGTCTCAGGTCAATCAAACACCTATTAATAATTAAAGTTATTATTTTCATTAAACGCATGGAAACCGCGTGACGTGTTGTGCGTTGACCAGTCAAACAACATAACAGTTGTACGGTCACGTCGTGTATTCATTAATACACTAAGCATACCGTTTTACCTTCTCGTTGCCTATATAAGAGAGGGTCACGTGTTATTTATGGACCCCTTTTATTCTCTGCACGGTGACGCTCCAGGATGACCAATAAGCCTTCCTTCTATCTTCTTCATCCGGACTTCGATCGTCGATCTGTCAGTGGATGTGGTATCATGTCGACAAGGAGAACATCGTGCACCTCGTTCCTTTCCATCTTCTTCAACTTCCTCTTCACAGTTTCCTACTAAGAAGATTGCTGATATTTGATGGGAACGACGCTCTTCGACGAACATCATCTTAATGGTACGTTCTACCTCATTCTTATTCTTTCCTTGATCTCCTCTTTCTATTCCTCGTTTTCATGATATGACAAGTGACACCTTAAACCTTAATGGAGTCTCTCTTGGTTGTTAGTGTGGTTGTTCCGCAACGTCCATGGGAGGACGTAGTCGTCGGGAGGAGTGATCGAAATCCTCGTGGTGGTTGTTCTCGCAGAAGGACATCAAAACCTATTCAGGTAGGGATTTTACCTTCTTCTCTCTCTCTTTTTTGCATCATGAGGGGTGGGTATCCTCTTTTTTTTGTGAGATACAGTTGAACCAGTAAATAAAGATAATAACTTGTTAAAGAACGGTTTTGGAGAAGTTTTTTTTGGATATTGTTATTTTATTTCCAACAATGTTTATCCTTTGGTTATGTTGTGAATTGAATAGGCTTATGCCTACTGAAAATCATGGTCGTTGGGGGCATTTTCTTGCGCAATTAAATGTTTCCCTGTTTTTCTGGATTTTTTTGTGAATGAAATTTCATAGAATGTGGAAATTGGTTAATCATGTAGAGTTGGGTGATTAAATGAATACCTAGAACCCTTGTATGATCAACACTTTTAAACTAAATGAAAGAATGAATTTTTGTGGGTGCTGGTTGGGGTTTAATTATGTGAAGGAGTGTTTCATGGGTTGTTGTGGAATGGGTGAGCAGCGGGGCTGTGGTTGGCTTGGTTGTGGGTTGGCGTGTATGATATGGTTGTGATGGGCAGTTGAGCTGAGGTAAATGGTATCAAAGGGATGATGATTTGGTATGTGTATTGTTTACGATGTGTTTGTGGTTATGGTGGTTGGCAGTCGGGCTGCAGGGATGGGTTGTACATATGAATAAAAGTGGAAGAGTTAACTAATGAATTGTGTGGCATGGTAGTTGATTAAATACCGAAAATCAATGGAATTAATTTTTTTATAAAATAAAATGTTATTGTGTTGCTTGTGTTTTCCCTAACTTTATTTTTGGTTGGCAAGGATATGTTTTATGAATAATTGATATGGTTTGTTTGTTGTTAGTTTCTCAGTATTTAAGGAACTGATAAACTAAAAATGTTGAAACATGAAACGATTAATGGGGTTGGGGGATGTTTATTGTGTGCATACTTTCGAGGTAGAAGTGCTCAGGCATGTGCTCAGATCTTTTGTGTAGAAGCCTTAGGATGGGATGAGTGGTTGATATAATTATATAAATCTGTATGTTTTATGTTTCTTTTCGCACCCCACCCATGTTGAGGGCTACGTGTCGAACACCTAGGGGATGGTGGGGTGAGATTCTCAAACATCTAAAGGATGGATGGTTACTGTTCTTCCCTGTGCTCCCTCTACTAGGTTCTATAGCCCAAGATCCTTCAGGCAGGTTACGATATATGTTTCCCAATAGTCTTCGGGATGAGGATGTCATATGTTCCCAGGTGTCTTTGGGATGAGATGTGATGTGGTTCCCAGGTGTCTTTGGGATGAGATGTGGTTATGGCTGAGGATTGAGTGCCAGCGGGATACTATGAGCTTCATATGGCCAGGTTGCATCATTAGCTCAGGAAGAGGGGGAAGCATCAGAGCATTAGGCATGAGGGCTTGAGCAGTATTTAGTGGGAAGGTGGTGTGGGGTACCCATACTTTGATAATATTACTATACTACTCTATTGACTAGAAATATTTGGTGAGTGTGGCTTGTAAGGTTGGGTGGATAGGTTCCTCAATAGGCTTTGCTTCTTTATGTTTTCTCACGGGGCATTAGGATGTCTCCCCACCTATGCACGAGGGCTTTAGGTTTTCCTAATGAGTATACTTGTATGCTCACCCTACATTTACTTTCAGGTTTTCAAGAGGAATTTAGGGACCGTGTGGGACCTTTCTAGTTGGGCATTGGAGTTTTGCAGGTTACAGTTTTTGCTTTCTTTTTTTGGTCTCTTACTTTGTAGCTTTTTTTTTACTTGTACTTTTGTTTCAGTTTTGTATAAAAAAAGCATATGAGTTTGGTTTTGGGTTTATTTTCATTTACTTGTTCCTTTTTCTTTTTGTGTTGGACTCATCTTATTTCCTGATCTTAAATAATAAAAAGGGTAATGCCTCCCATATTTGTGAAAACTCATACCCTTGGTGTTAGTCGCCACTCCGGGACCTACTGGAGGCGGGACTTGGGGGTCATTATCTCCCTTTCACCATTGCCAGCTCAGGAGGGAAATCTTTGGTGGCAGGGGGTCGTGAAAAATAGGACATCTAAAAAGTGGGTATGGATTTTGTGTATAGGATTGTGTAGGTATTTTCTAAATTATACTACTTAAAAGGTGTGAGTAAGGGAGGAGATGATGTGGCCTTTTATAAGTGAGTCAAGTGGCACACTTGTAATTTTTATAAATATTTAAATATTATAAATTATTAATAATGGAAAATTGGATAAAAAATAATAAGGTTTAAAATATAAGGTGATAAGTGTCAAAATACAATCATCCAATAAGAATTAATATATTTTTTGTAGCTTATCAAGTGGTTTTTACCTTGATTTACCTGGTTTTCCCTTTACAAGAGTGACACATTTTTACCATGATTACTATTCATAAAGACCAAAAAATAAATTTAAATCATTACTGAATTTAAACCACATTATTAAAAATATGGTATCTATTTTTTATGATAAAATTTTTATAATTGGAATAAATTACTTTTAATATAAGTGTGTAAAACACAATGAAAAACAGTTTTTTGAAATTGTTTATTTAAACATAAAAATAAACATATACCAAAATGAAATATAATTTTGATTCCTATATAATTACTTAGATTATGTTTCATCCAATAAACCTTATTTTGATTTAAAACTAAATCCAAAACAAAATGGTACTTTTAAATTACTTGATTTAATGAAAATAAATGGTTGTTTTGCAAATATCTATATTTTTTACTATTCACTCAAAAATCAATATTTTCATAAAAATCCCAAAAAAATAATGCTAAATTATATTTTATATGTTTATCAAAAAATGAAATCATATTTATAAAATTCAATTTCTAAAATTAAGAAATTGAAAATTTTAAATAAAACCATGTAATTCATGGAAAATTAGTTTAGTTAAATAAAACTTTTCCATTTCAATTAAAAAAATTTATAAAATTATTTATAAAACTATGATGAATGAATAATTATAAATAAAAATATTGTTATATTTCTAGTGTAAACTGGGTTTTCATATTTTTTCCACTTTGGAAATTGTGTCCTCACAATTTTATTCATTACTTAAACAAGTGGGGGTATTTTTCTCTCAAATCATTTTCTTATTATCATGTTTCTTACTCAATAAAGTTATTATAATATAAAACTTTACATAGAGAATCGACTTATTTCATATTACATACTCTCTATGATCCAAAATATGAACTTTATTTTCATCATAAGAGAGATTATCCTCTAACTGTACCACTTTAGGGCTGAAACATTAGATGAATCTGGTACTTACTTTATTATAAATGAAACATGAAACAAATCATGTACCTAAGATAAAATTAGTGTTAATTCTACTCAGTATGAAAATGATCCAAAATTTACTAAAAAATAATATGTAAAAATATACCATACACTAAACTTTCCCTTTATTTGAAAACAAATAACACTTCTCCATAGAGATACTTTAAGAAAAACATGATCGTATACCTCAAATAAGAGATATTTCCTTCTACGATCTACATAACTATTATAAATTCTCTAATATATCCTCATATACTATATAATCATCTTTACTTTTTTCTATAATTTCTTCTACCAGTTTTGGTCCTTATAATTTCTTATCACCAAATTTATCGCAACATGATGGTGTTCGATAATGTTTTTCATATAATGAATCAAAAGAGTTAATCTATATAATTAAATGAAAACCATTATTACAAGAAAATTCAACTAAGCATGTATGTTCATATTAACTTCCTTTATAATATAATTATCAATATTTAATCATATCTTCCAAACCTTTAAGTTTGTGTTTAGATTTTGAATAATAATTTTTGGTGAAATTTAATTTAGGACCCATCTACTAGAGAATTATTTTCCAAAAAAATTATGTAAAACTAGAATCACATTAAAATAAAATAGAGAGAGGGACCCCATGTAATTTGACTATATCTTTAATATAAATACTTGAAAGTTGATCAAAAGACATAGTATCTCGAATAGGTAGAAAATTCATATTTTTAGTCAAAGGTTCAAACATAACCCAAATTGCATTATTACCAAAAAAAATATTTGCTAATCCCACCACGAAGCCCATGGATATGTTTTACCATTTCTATTATGGCATTGAATTTTTTTGAATTATACCCTTTAAAGTTTTTATTCAACTTTAACCTGCTGAAAATTCAAACATTCCATGGTAAAATATGCTATATATTTTTTATACCTTACCAAAAAAATATTACCAAAGGTATCTGTACATATTATTAATTCCTTGAATAATAAAAAAGAGGTTGTTGTAATATTCGCTTAAAAATTCATTCTTTAATTAAGAATCACTTATAAAAAAAAACCTTATTCCAAATCTAATAATTTCTTCTTTATCAATATCAAACTTATGAAACTTATATGTCTTGAACATTTCTACTCTTTCTTAAAAACTGAGATCTTTTTTTTTGATCCCCCATAATTAATTATGATAAAGATGACTGTACCGATACATAATACAAAATAGAATAAGTATCTACAAACATAATTTTCCATCCAATATTCATTAAATAATTTACTAAAGGATCATTTTCTAGTCGTAACATATTTAATGATGCATTATGTTTTTAAATCAAGTCATTATTAACTGTGTTTTCTATACTAGGATGATAGTGAATTGTGCAATAATAATACTTAATCTGTTCTAGTGGTCTTCTCTACCACATGATCAACTCTTTTTGGTGTTAAGATGCTCCTATTATTTTTTCACATGGGAAGATACCATAAATCATTTATTCTTTGAGATTTATTGGGCATGCACCATGTGGAGCTCCCTCAACAAATTTACTAGCTCGCCTACCTAGGATTATTCATATGCCAATTATCCTTACCACTTTCTCTAGGGGCCAGATGTCTCTAGTTCGTAAATGAAGGCTCCGTATCTGACTCTTATTGCAGGTTTCTAAAGCATATGGAAGGTAAGGAATAATTCACATCATGAGATAACCCGCAGCATGTAGATCAATCTTGACACTAGAAAAATACTTACTAGTTTATTTTTCTCAGCTTTTCCCAAACTGGTGGGAACCCCATCCCAAATACGGTCCTTGCCTGGGGGAGTCACTCACATCATGGGCTCCAATGGTAATAAAGTATGGTGAGTCCACTGGTTTCCTTATGAATAAGGAATCAAACTCAATACAAATTCCTCATTAATTTTGGGTAGTTTGTGGGGAGGAGGAGTGATTTGTGACCCCTATTATTTTCTTATTCTTGCGTTCACTACCTACTTTGTAAGTGATGAATCTCTTCAGACTGAGGTCAATGTGCTTATCACAGGTCTTTGCATGTATCAAGATGAAAATATTGATCTTTCGGTAGTGAAAATGGACTCCTCCACTATTCATAGCTCCTTTCATGGTTCTAGGCACATCCCTTCGCCCATTACCTACCTCATTCATAAATTTTGGGGTTTTATTAGTCCTCACATGGATATTCTTCACACCTAGCAGGAGGGGAACAAAGTTTTTGACTTTATCGTTTCACTGGAAACCCAGGATGTGTGTTTTACTCTATTCTCTATCTTTGGGTATTTTCCTCAAGAGGGTGAGAAAATTATTAGAGGGAATTCCCTCGAACAATACTATTTTAGACCATCATATTTATGTATGTCTACTATTTTATTTTTCCTTGTACTTTCTTTCCTTTGTCCTGTTTGAAAGTATTTATTTTTTTGTATGTATTTCATATTTTTTAACATATAAATAATTCTTCTATATTTTTTTTAAAATATTTCATCCAACTCAAGTTCATGTGTAAGATAATTTTGAAGATGTGGTTTCAATTGATAATATACATGCATGATAATCCGATCATTCTGAATCAAGACACAACCAAGTCTCTTCAATGAAGCATCACTAAAAATAAAAAAAATCATTATTTCTTATCATCAGGGATAACATTGGATAATTAACCAATATTATTTGAAAATCCTAAATACATTAATCACATTCCTTTATCTAGATTAATTTAACTCTTTTTAAAGTTAACTTAGTTACTAACCAAGATAATTGAGAAATGTTTTCAAAAAATCACTGGTAGTAACCCACTAATATATGAAAACTCTAAATCTCAATGAAATTTATGCTTCTTTCCATTCTTCTACCACTTTTTTAGGATTGAAAATTATTCTATCCTTAGAAATAAAATGTAAAAAAAAATAAATTTATCATATCCCAAAATCACATTAACTAAATTTCCATACAAATTATTTTCTTTTAAGGTATATGAAACAATTCTTAAGTGTTTCTCATGATCCACATAGATTTTAGAGTCTCTTAGTATATCATTGATAAAACCAACCAAAAATTTATCTAAATAATCATGGATAAATTTATTCATTAGATCCATAAATACAATGAGTGTGTTTGTTAACTAAAAATGCATAACCACAAACTCGTAATGACCATACATAGTATAGAACACCATCATCAGAATCTATTTCTCCATCACCTTCAGCTAGTGACAGTTATACCTAATATCAATACTCAAAAAAATATTGTACACCTTGTAGATGATAAAAAAAGTCATCAACATGAGGAAGTAGATACTTATTATTAACAATGAAGTTATTGAGTTCTCTATTGTCAATTCAAATTCTCATGAAACCACCCTTATTCTTAATAAATAGAATAGGATCACCCTAAAGAGAAGTGATAGGGTGAATGAAACCCATATCTCATAATAAATTGTATAGAATACTTATTTATAGATTTTTTATAAGAGGGTAATTAAATATTATTACATTCATATTTCTTCGATGAATGATTCCCCATTTCCTTCCACCTATATCACTTCTGATCCTTATTGTTGTAAAATTCCAGAAACTCTATCTCCAATTTCTCAATACACAACACAATTTTCTTATAACTTATAAACTCACAAGTGAAAAAATCCATTTTTAAAATTAGCTTCAATACTGTATAAAACTAAACAATTTTACTATCATGGTCTAGAATTAAATTCAGTCCATACCTGGCCAATCTAGTAAAATTTAACTAATATGGGACTACTGATACTTATTCCTTTTTTTCAACACCATAAATTATATTTCCCTTAAAATATGAATAAATTTTAAAAAATACTTTTCAAGGAGGATATTTTTAAATTACATCCATTTCATGGAATAAATTTATTCAATTTACTTAGTCTTCTTAATCCAATACCGTCATTGATCGACCACACCTTCAAAATGATAAATAGTAAGGGTTTTATTCTGATGTTCCAAGCATCACATAACTTAAAATGTATTCTCTAGAGAATTAATCAATACTTCATTTATCACTAGGTCTGAGGATCCACCAAAAGATGGAGGGTGTTATTTCATAAAATGATCTTCTATATATATGTTCCTCTATAGAGAATTTGGTCACTCTCTTACAATAGTTCCTACATTTATAGCATATATAAACTGATTCAACATATATACAAACTAATCTATTACAATTCCAACCATTATAAGTTATTGGTTCAGAATGATATTATCCTCTTCATGACTTTATACCTTAGTTACCTTATTTCCTCTATGGAAAATCAATTTGAACTAACATGGATTAGATGAAGAAATATGGAAATCATCAAAATATATCTCATGATAATATAAACATAAATTAGAATTTATTTAAAGTATATTTTAATATCAATCTAACCTCTAATGTTATTTAAACCTTTATTTTTATTCCAATTATAACACCATATACCTTAAACAACCCATAATTAAATAATTTATCATAAGGTTTTCACATTCATACAATTCTAGGATCTTTTTGGTTTACATTTTTAGAGAATTAGGTAAATAAATTCATAAAAAAATAAAAATTTTCAAATAGTACCCATTTTTTCCTCAAATAAATTATTTATAAAGAATAACTTTCTTCATTCAAGGTAACACCCATATCTAGAACTCTGAATTCATTAAAATTTTCATCCATCCTTAATCCCTATGAAAAAACAATTGAAAATGTGGGGTAAGAAAAAAACTCAATGAGGGATATAAAAAATGAACTTGTTAGTCCATTTGTAAACCTGAGAATCTATAAGAAACTTTACCTTTTTCAAAATAAACATTTGACCTCAAATATCTGTTTAATTTTTCATGAAAACAACTTAATTGGCCAGTATATTTCATATAACATTTAATATAAAATAATAAAAATTAAATTCAAAATAATAATTGTTTTTTGAAAACATGAAAAGTAATTATTACCTTTCTATGAAAACTATCATTTCACCTTTATTTTAAAAATGGTCATAAATTTTACTTAAATACATAAGATCATTATATTACCTTTTGAAATCAGAATATTTATTTTATAAACCATTTGAATAATATCATGTAGGTACCTTGAGAAATTATATGTACATTCACCCTTAAAATAACTCTTATGATGCAATCACCAAACCAGATAACTCCCATATCTCTTAGTATTAACCTATAACCAGTAAAGTCCATTACATTAATCATTGCCTTATAAAGCTATATAGGTATCATCCATACTCAGAGCTATATCAGGATCACCCATCACTCATATAAAATTTCCAAGAAACATAGAATAAATAAAAACAAATATATTTAACTTTGATAATAAAACCCACTTGAAGTTACATTCGAACCCACAAGAAAAAAACACTTTTAGTATTCTCAAAAAGACAACAAAAGTTTATATTTACTTTTAAAAATATTTTAAAGTTAAAAAATACTAGAATATTGAGAGATATATTTTATTTAAAGATAAACATTGAAACTTATGAAGGAATATTTATAATGAATAGGGAATTTTATGGGGGTAAATGGAATTCAATCCATATATATTAAAAATCATTCATTTTTCACTTTAGTAAAAAATGTCAAAATAACCCATATGGTAATGGTTTAAAACATTCATTTTAAACCATTAAAAATAAAGACTAAATTAGTATAAAATTACTTTTAACAATATTTTAAACATTAATAATAAATGTTTTGAAACATTTTATGAACATGTACAAGGGGAGACAGAATTTGAACGGAATACATTAACACAAAGTTTTAAGAAAATATCTTAACTTAAGTCTTTCTTAGATTTATACATTCTCTGAATCCTGAATATTAAAATTATATTAGTTTTATACTTTATTAATAACCTTTTTATTATTTATTTAATTATTATTGTTCCCTTTATTTCATTTATTATCATGTTTTATTTTTTTTACTAAAATGGTTGGGTTCAAGTTGGACATTTTAGGGTCATTCAGTTCATAACCTTAAAATCACATTGTTTCATTGACCGTGTTCAAATATATTGTGATCCCATTATCAAAAAAATATTAAAGGTATTATATTTATAATATTTATGTATTATGTACACTTTTAAAACCAACCATTTAAGGTGGTCATGAAAAATGAATCATGTGTTTTCATTGAGATGGTAATTTGTACGTATGCATGAATGGAGTTTTCATTATTTTAATGGGTGTAAATGAAATAAAGAGGATAAAATTTTAACATTCCATAATCATAAAAATTTTAAAAATATAATATTTATTCATTATTTACATCCTTATAACCATCCTTATTTGGTGAAAATAAAAATGAATCACAACACTTCATGTAGGTGGTATTACACACATACACACGAGCGACGTTATCAATTTCCAACAGAGGGAAAGAGTAAGAAGGTATGTAAAATATTATCATTATAAAAATATCATAATTATCATATATATTCATTTCTTCAATTATTTAAATATTCTATATGATCTAGTGATGAAAAACAAAACACAATGCTTCGTAGAGGTGGTAGTCCACACATACGCACGAGCAATGTTTGTATTTCCTATAATATAAAAAAGGAGATGAAAAAGTGTTATAACAAAATAAAAATAAAATTTAACTATTTTTAATATACTGATGTTATTATTTCATCGTGGTTAAAGAAATTTTTAAGGTGGTAAAAGAGTAAATGAACTTGAACTAGGCTAGTTAGGACTTATACATTCATCTCAGATATCTTTCTTTAGATTACACCTTAATCCCCATAAGATTGGACTTTTTATAAAAAAATTTACTCAAGGACATGTTTAGGGATGTTGGTGAGAAATTTTAGTAGACATTTTGGAAACAGGAGTGCTCAAAATGTGTGAGGAAGGGAGGAGATGAGGTTCCCTTTTATAACTAAGGGGAGTGGCACACTTGTAATTTTTCTAAACATTTAAATATTATAAAGTTATAACTTGGGAAACAGGATAAAAAACTATCCAATTTATAATATAAGGTAATAATGGTATAAATAAAATCATCTAATATAAATTAAGATATGTTTTTTGGCATTATCACTTAGTTTTTATCTTAATTAACCCGATTTACCCTTTACTGTGGTGACACATTTTTACTTTGGTTACTATTCATAATGACCAATAATGATAATGAAATCATTAATAAATTATAAACTCATGATAAAAAATATGAAATACATTTTTTAATATTTAATTTTCATAATTTGAATAAATTACATTAAATATAATTTCAAAAAACGCAACGAAAAACAGTTTTTAGAAAATTGTCTTTTTAAGCATAAAAATGAACTTATACCAAAATAAAAAATAATATTGAATAATATGTCATTATTTATATTATTTTTAATAAATTGGATGATATTTTAATTTAAAACAAATCTAAAACATAATGGGCCTTTAAAATTACCTGATTTAATGAAAATAAATGTCAGTTTTATAAAAATCAGATTTTTCAATATTCACTAAAAAATCAATATGATCATAAAAACCAAAAATTAAATCCTATGTCATATTTTATATGTTGATTCCAAAAAATAATTCCTCTTTATAAAATTAAATTTATAGGATCTATAAATTTAACTTTTTAAATAAAACAATGTAATTCATGGAAAATATTTCAGTTGAATAAAACTATTCCTTTTTTAACTAGAAATTTTTATAAAATTATTTATAAAACTATGATGAATATAAAATGTAATGCCCCGACCCTAGTTACCCAGAGTAAATTCATTATTACATAACATTTTCATGATACGAGGAATCATGTCCCGAAAGACCGATCAGTTTTTCATCACTGAAAGTACTAGATTTATTCATAAGTTTTACATTACATAATGAAATAAAAACATCAACAAAATTTCGTCCCATTTAGAACACACTTATTTCCTTATAATATCCTTGAATATCAACCATAAAATACTTCTTCACATCCTAGGAAAAAAACATAGAAATGGGTGAGCTCAGATGCTCAGTAAGGATAACAATATAGCGAAAACTTTTATAAATAAACATAAACATTTAAGGCAATGTATAAGACTAAAACAAAAGCCTTTTAAAATTAAAATTCAGTATAATATGGAAAAGATAAAATCAAATAATTCCATTTACTTAATAACCTGGATATTCTACTAGTCTAATAATTACATGCAATATCAATTTCCACTTTTATAATGATGGAATGAAAAATGCCAGATTTCATAACCACATAGTCAAGGCCTTGTACCAAGACTACAAATAATATTTTGTCAAGGCCTTGTTCCAAGACACTAGTTGGTCTCATGAGACCTAATGATGCATCTAGTATCTAAATTGGGCTCCATCCATCACTTACTACATCCAATTAATTCTTCATATGAAAAGGTTTAAACATAACATTAACATTCAAATTAAAAATAGCTTATGAAATGTCAATACTTTATCCATAAACCATGAATAGTGTAAAAATAACACATACATAGTCAAACATATCACAAAATCTTCAATATAATATGGAAGTTTTTTATCATAATAAATCAACTTCAAAAAAGATTAAAATCCATTAAAGGATGCTGACATAGATGAAATCAAAACATTTTTAGAGAAATATCTCTTTCTATTTTGAAATAGTTTAAAAGTCATATAATTATAAAAGAAAACAATTATTTTGAAAAAAATCTTATAAGCTTATATGTGAAGCTTTGAAAATGTTATAACGGAGGAAAATAGCCACACCCACAGTATAAGTAAAAGAAAGACGTTATTACCTTAATTTTGTCGAAAAGGTCCTAAAGTACCTTGTTTGGAAATCAACGAAAAGATTCATTTCTAAATATATATGGTAAAATAAGCATATAAATGACTTTAACCCATAGTATAGTAAATAGTAAAAAACTTTTGAATTATATTTTTAAGAAAACACAGATGTGGATGATAAAGAGGTCTCAGTGGATACTTACGTAAAAACAACCTCAGATAATAAAGAGATTGTGAAATTAACCCTTACCTTGAACTTTCCTTGGTTAAGGGTACGTAAACCTTCTGTATAATAGTTAAATCATTTTTATTAAATTATACAAGAACCATATACATAAATATGATATCATATATGATCTTCTAATATTTCTTTGTCAATAATATTTTAGTAGTATCATTGTTTTGGGTGTTAACAGATTTGTTTTCCTTTATATGTTTGGTTATGTAAGCCATGTTTGTTATGAAAAGAATGTATTTGATTCATATAAAGAATTATATTATGTTTATAAATATTATTTTGAATCATAAAATTAAAATTATTCTTGAATGATTATGATGGGGAATGAATCTCATCACGTTCATGGAGACGGTAATCCGTACGTATGCACGAGTGACAATATCATTATATTGATGGAGAAATCATATGTAATTGGATGGTATATAATATATAAAAAATCATTAACATGTTATATTTATTATTTACATCAATTATTCTCATTATTATACCCATAAAAATAATGAAATGTTTGAATAACAAACTACACCACGACGTGGAGACGGTAAGCCGTACGTACACACGTATAATGACTTTGTCATTTGTAAGAGGGATAGAATAACTAATATGGTTGTACCATATTTATAATAACAACAAATTATTTATAAGGTATTCGATTTATTATTTTGGTATGCAAACAACAAATAAAGAGGAAGTGGAAGAAGAAAAGAACTTGAAAGAGGGTGGTGAAATTATTACCTCTACTTAGGGTGTTCCATTTGAGTTGATCAAAGGGATCCCTAGGTTGGATTTATGATCAAAGTAAGGCCTAAAGGATGAATGGAGAATATTTGGGAGGATATTTGGGCAGGTTTTGGCCAATCAAAATGGCTTTGTAGGTGTGAAATTAATATAAGGGGAAGTACCCTTTTATAAGAGAGGTGAGGGTCACTTTAGTAAAAGCTTGAAATATTATTTTATAATAAAATCATTTTCGGTTTCTAATGGCTCCAAAATAAATTATTTCGAATAAGGTGGGTATGGGTCCAAAAACTCTCATCTAATAGGTTTTATATATGTTTAGGTCACCATATTAACCTTATATTTTAGAATTAACTCTTAGTTAAATTGTTTGACATTTACCATGTCTCTTTGTATTTTTATATTATATGGATAATAAATTTATAATAAACTTTCAAGAGAAACCCAAGTGGTTAATTATTAATATATATAACATTATATAAGTCCTTTTACCAAACCTTATATTTTTAGGAATATTATATCAATTAATAATATAGTATTTGTTTTAAAAACTCAATTATGTCAATTTTGACACTATTTAGTATTTGGTTTTTCTGAAAATCATTACTACATGATTAATTCGAACAAAAAATATTTAATCAACCCTAACATGTCATATTAACCTATAAAAATAGTTTAATTCATAAAAAGTCTTGCAGTGTGTTAGAATATCAAAGTTGTGTACAATGAAAATTATTTCATTATTCAAAGGGAAACATACTGTGGAATCTTGGGGTTTTACATTCTTCCCTCCAAATAATTTCATCCGCTAAATTTCTAGAATATTACTGAATAAAAAGATTCAAGTGGTTCTTCATCATAAATTCTTTGGGTTCCCAAGTTGCCTCTTCCATCTTATAATTTCTACATAGAACTTTTACCAGACGAGTCGTCTGATTTCTCAGTACTTGTTCTCTAGTATCAAGAATTTTGATAGGCTCTTCACAATAAGACAGATCGGGTTCCGGTTCAATTTCCTCATAGGTGAGTACATGCGTCAGGTCAGGCATGTATTTTCTCAATAGTGATGCCTGGAACACATCATGAACTTTGGAGAGACTTAGAAGCATTTTCAAACGATAAGCTACAACTCCAATTCATTCTAGAATTTCGAAAGGTTCGATGTACTAGGGACTCAATTTACCCTTCTTACTGAAACATATAACACACTTCCATGGAGATACCTTCAAGAAAACATGGTCTCGTACTTGAAATTCCAAATCCTTCCTTCTGTTATCGGCATAGCTCTTTGGACTACTTTGGGCTTCTTTGATGTGGGTTTGGATAACCTTCACATTTTCTATTGTTTCCTCAACAATTTCTGGGCCTATGAGTTTTCTTTCACCAATATCATCCCAACAAGTTGGTGTGCGACAACTCTTTTCATATCACGCTTCATATGGTTCCATCTGAATACTTGAATGGAAGCTATTATTATAGGAAAATTCTACCAGAGGTAAATATTGGTCCCACATACCTTGAAAATAAAGTTAGGAAGATCTCAAAATATATTCTAAGGTTGGAATAGTCCATTCTGATTGTCCATCAGTTTGAGGGTGGTAGGCAGTGCTCAAATGAAGTTCAGTATCTAGGGCCTTCTGAAGACTTTTCCAGAATCCTAATATAAAACGGGGATCACGATCAGAAACAATCGATGGGGGTACCCCATGATGTCTTACAACTTCATTAATATATAGTCTTTCCATAAGTTCAAGTGGTAAATATTCTCTTATAGAAAGAAAATGTGCTCACTTGGTAAGATGATCAATAATGACCCATATTGCATCATTCCTTCTAGGAGTCTTTGATAGCCCCATGAAAAAGTCCATCATAATATTATCTCATTTCCACTCAGGTATGGGAATAGGTTGCATGACTCCTCTAGACTATTTCCTTCCAGCTATCACATTTTTGAAAAACCATACATATTGACACAAAATCAGATATCTCCCTCTTCATGTTGTCCCACCAAAAATATTCCTTCAAATCTCTATACATATTGGTGATCCCATGATGTATTGATAAATTAGAGCTATGAGAATCATCAAAAAATTCCCTTTTTAGATCAGTTATGTTAGGAACACAAAGTATCTTCCCAAATTTCAAAATTCCATCTTCATATATGAAGTCACTCAATCTCCTATCATTCACATCTTTAATCTTCTTTTGAAATTCCTCATCATCAGTCTGAGAACTCTTTATCTTTTCAAGTAAATATGGTTTGGAAACCATTTGAAAAAGAATTTATGTTTTACCTTCCATGGTTATTCCCATATCCAACTTTACTAGATCCATGAAAATATGATCCCTTTCAACTCTCATCATATTCAAAACTCCATGATCCTTTATACTCAAAGAATATGCCACCTTATTTTCCTTCCCTGGGTGGTAGTGTATAGTGCAATCATAATCCTTGAGTAGTTCAATCCATCGCCTTTGCCTCATGTTGAGTTCTTTTTGTAATAAAATATACTTCAAACTCTTGTGATCAGTATAAATCTCACATTTTTCACTATATAGGCAGTTTCTTTATATTTTCAGAGCAAAGATTACAGATTCTAACTCAATTTCATGAGTAGGATAGTTTTGCTCATGAATTTTTAGCTCTCATGATGCATAGGAAATAACTCTATCATTCTGCATAAGGACACAACCAAGTACTTTCTTTAAAGCATCTCTATAAATAACAAACCCAACATTACCTGATGGTAGATTCAAGATAGAAGCATTGACTAATAATCTATTCATTCCATCAAAAAATTCTTCACACTCTTTTTTCCAAACAAATTTAACCCCTTTATGTGTGATCTTGGTTAATGAGTTATCCAATCGGGAAAAATTCTGGACAAAACGCCGATAATAACCTATTAAACCAATAAAACTTTGTACGTCAGTTATGCTCATTGGTGCTGGCCATTCTTGGATTGCATTGGTCTTTGAAGGATCAATGGAGATTCCATACTTAGAGACAATATTTCCAAGAAAATAAATCTCTGGAATCCAAAATTTACACTTGATAAATTTCCCATATAATTCATTTCTTATAAGAGTCCTTATGATAATGTGCAAGTAATTTTCATGATCTTCATATATTTTAGAGTATACCAAGATTACATCGATAAATACCACTACAAAGTCATCAATATATTCCTTAAAAACTCTATTCATTAGATCCATGAAGACAGAGGGTGAATTAGTCAATCCATAAGGCATTACTGTAAATTTGTAATGCTCATACCTGGTTCGAAATACTATTTTTGGAATGTATTCTTTCTTCACACACAACTGGTGATATCCAGTTTGAAGGTAAATATTTTTAAAATATTGAGCGCCATGAAGTTGATCGAATAAATTATCAATGTGAGGTAGGGGATACTTGTTCTTTATTGTTATAGTATAGATCTCCCTATAGTCCATGCACAAACTTATAGATCTATCTTTCTTCTTAACAAAAAGAACAGGAGATCCCCATGGAGAAACATTAGGGAAAATAAATCCCTTATTACTCAATTCTTCTAGTTGTTTCTTTAGTTAAACTAATTCCAAAGTGGCCATTCTATAAGGAGTCTTTGATATGGGCCTTGAACCAGAAATTAAATCAATGGAAAACTCAATTTCTCACTCTGGAGGATGTCCAGGTAAATCCTTTGGAAACACATCAACATATTCTTTCAAAATAGGTACATCCTCTTTTTTAACATTACTTTCCTCACCCATAGTTATTTCATTCTATTCCTCCCCAATAATTGAATTTAGTTGAGATATTGGAGTAATTCTAGGTATGAATCAGGTGGTGACATTTCTGCTCTAAACATAAGGTACTCTTTATCATTATCGAGAATTTTAACCTCCTTCTTCTTACAATAAATTTTCGAATCATGGTCCAAAATCAAATCCATACCTAGGATTATATCAAATTCAATCATGGTTATGATGATGTGATCAGAAGATAAAGAACATTTATATGCCCTAATGGGAACTGATTCACAAAACTTTGTTGCAATGATATTTCCCTTAGGAGTTTTGCCTGAAAACTTCCTTGTTAAATAAAATTGGAAATATACAATTTTCTTAGAAAAATGGGAAGATATGAAACAATGTGATGATCCATAATCAAATAAAGCATTGACTAAACTTGAGGAAACCATTAAATTACCTTCCACCATATCTTTCCGAGCTTCAACCTCAGCAGTAGTGATCGCATAATCTTGGCATTTCTCCCTTGGCCTTTTTTGAGGTAAGTTCCCTTGGAACTTAGGAAATTCATTTTCACAATTCCCCCTTTCTCTACAATTGTAGAATTCAACATTTACAGCCTCTTTCTTCCCCTTACAATCACGAGCTTGGTGGCATTTTTCACCACACTTGTAACAGACTCCCATTCCCTCCAAGAAAGTATCAGGGTGTTTCTTCCCACATTTACCATAGGTTGGATATTCAACTTTTCCCTTCTTCCCCTTATTTTCATTTCCATAGTGTTCAAAATATCTATTTTTCTCTTACTTTTCTTTGAAGTCATAATTTTTAGATAATTCCTTTTCTATGTTGATAGTGCATGAGACAATATCTTCTTACGATGAGAAGGATTATGAGACTAATACTCGATGGAGAAATTGATTTAACCCATAAAATAATTGATCAATATTACTCCTTGGGTTACATATATAATTTGTTTCATGCCTTTCTAACCTTGTAATGTTAGCCTCATACTTTGCGACATTCTCATCCTCATTTTGCCTCAGACTCAAAAATTGACTTTCCATATCCGTTCGATGTTCACAAGGAAATTATTTTTCTAAGAAAATCTCTTTAAACTCCCTTCATTCCATTTTTGATACTTCTTTATCTTCCTTTGTGTTTTGGATTAATTACCATCATTGATCTGCATATCCTGTGAGGCGATAAACTACCATGAAAACTTTTTCCCTTTCACTACTCCCTAATGTATGAAATATTTTCTCTAAGGAACTTATCCATTGTTCAGATAAAAATAGATTTGTAGACCTATTGAATGTTGGTGTTTGTTACCTCATGAATCGGTTTAACATTGATCCTCCACGTTGTGGATCAGGGTGCTTCATACAGGTAAGGTTATTATTCATAACTTGTGTGAGTTGTCCCAGTATGGCGATAAGCTGATCAGCACCAGTTTCATCACCAGCTCCACTATAATTATCTTTAGTAGGAGGGTAATCCCTATATGGATTATGTGTATTGATATGGTTTCCATTATTTCCACTATGCACCATTTCTAAACAATGGCATACAATAGATTATTTTATGAACCACAATACATAATTCCAAACTTTTAAAACACTTACATAAATTGAACAGTTTATGGAAATAATACATAATCATAAAAAATGTTTTCTTTGAGAAAGTATACACTTATAAATCCTTCATAATGGTTTGTAAATAAAATGTGAAATATCCTAATCATTTTACCCAGGAGTGTCGTAACCAAGAGTGTAGCATGGTCTATTGTTGTGCACCAGTTCCCGTTTGAGTCAAGCCTAAAGTGGTGTTTTCAGGTTTTACCCCTAGGTATGTTTTTTCCAGAGCTGCCTCTACCTTCTCGTATCCAGATAGGGATTTATTTCTTGGAAAACTCACAAAACATCTACAATACCAAAATTCTAGGAAGTTCTTCTATACTAATCCTCAAAGTATATCTTAGGGTAGTGTTCTCTAATCATAGTTTTTCTAAATCTAGTTTCCAAGGTTTGTACTAAAATTTTTATGATACCAACTGCAACGCCATGACCCTAGTTACCTAGAGTCGGTTCATTATTACATAACATGGGCATGATACAAGGAATCATGTCCTGAAATACCAATCAGTTTAGTAGCCTTGGAAGTACTTGATACATTCATAAGTTTTACATTAAATCATGAAATAAAAACATCAACAACATTTTGTCCTCTTTTGAACACACTTATATCCTTAGCATATCCTTGTAGGTCAACCATAAAATACTTCTTCACATCTTGGAAAAAATAAAACATAGAAAGGGGTGAGCTCAGATGATCAGTAAGGATAACAATATAGCGGAAACTTTCATAAATAAGCATAAACATTTAAGGAAATGTATAAGACTAAAAAAAAGCCTTTTAAACATAAACTTCATCATAATATGGAAAATATAAAATCAAATAATTCCAATTACTTAATTACATGGATATTCTACTAGTTTAATAATCACATACAATATCAATAGTCACTTACATAATGATGGAATGCATAATTCCAGAATTCATAACCACATAGTCAAGGCCTTGTGCAAAGACTACAAATAATATTTTTTTCAAGGCCTTGTGCCAAGACACTAGTTTGTCTCATTAGACCTACCTATTCATAGAGGAGATATAACGGACTCTACCCGTCACTTATTACGTCTAATGCATTCCTCCAAGTTAATTTTTTTATTAAGAAGGAGAAACCATAAAACAAATAAAGAAAACAGAGCAACCTAAGGAGGTCTAAAATGATTCAAGCCAAGGGAATCCCCTTTGATCAAGTAAACTCCTTCAGGATTCAAAGTGGAAATGTCATGCAGAAAAACCGGATCATGCCCAAGGAATTCCATAGAAGCAGGATGATCTGCCACTTGGTTACCCTTGCACTAGGTGTGGCTGATTTTGGTATCATTGGAGAGAATACATTTTCACTTTATGATAATATAGATAATAGACCATGGAGTAGAGCAGATATCCTTCAAATCATCATACAGAATTTTTGAATATGTTTCAACTTCAGCTAAATCTAATCCCTTCTGATGACAAAGGCTGATACCTGTGAGCATGGCATTGGCTTCGGCCTAAAGAGAGGACACATGTCCTAAATGGGAGGAGAAGGCAATGAGGACCAATCCTTGTGAATCCTGGACAACCCCACCCCCATGAAGAACTCCCATAAAGCAGGACCCGTCAGTATTGAGTTATCTAATGCATTCCTTATATGCCAAGGTTTAAAGATAACATAAACATTCATATTAAAACTAGCATAAGAAATGTCAATAATTTATCCATAAACTATACATGGTGTAAAAATAAAACATCCACTATCAAACATATCACAAAACCTTCAATACAATATGGAAGTTTTGTATCACAATAAATCAACTTCAAATAATCTTAAAATCCATCAAAGGATGTTGACATAGATGAAGTCAATTTTTTTAAATAAATATCTCTTTATATTTTGAAATCACTTAAAAGCCATATAATTATAAAATAAAATATTTATTTTGAAAATATTATTATAATCTTGTATGGGACGCTTAGATGATGTTATAATAGTAGAAAATTGCTGCACCTGCCGTATAAGTTAAAAAAAGACATTCTTACCTTAATTTTGTCGAAAAGGTTATAAAGTACCTTATTTGGAAAACAACATAAAGATTAATTTATAAACATATGTGTTCAAATAAGGGTATAAATGACTTTAAACCATATTATAGTAAATATTAAAAAAAAATTGAATTATATTTTTAAGAAAACACGGAAGTAGACGATAAAGAGGTCCTGGTAGATACTTACGTAGGAACACCCTCAGATAATAAAGAGATTGTGAAATTAACCCTAAAATTTTATTTTTCCTTGGTCAAGGGTACGTTAACCTCCTATATAATACTGAAATAATTGTTATTAAATTATACAATAACCATATACATAAATATGATATCATATATGTTCTTCTAATATTGATTTGTTAATAATATTTTAGTAGTATCATTGTTTTGGGTGTTAACTGATTCGTTTTCTTTTATATGATTGGTTACGTAAGCCATGTTTGTTATGAATATGATTTATTTGATTCATATAAATAATAATATTATGTTCATAAACATTATTTTGAATCATAAAATTAAAATTATTCTTGAATTATTATGACGGGGAATGAATCTCGTCGCGTTCGTGGAGGCGGTAATCCGTACGTATGCACAAGCGACAATATCATTATATTGATGGTTAAATAATATATAATTGGATGGTATATCATATATAGATAAAAATTAACATGTTATATTTATTATTTACATCAGTTTTACTCATTATTATATACATCCAAATAATTAAGTGTTTGAATAACAAACTACACCACGATGTGGAGACGGTAAGCCGTACATATGCACGTATGGTGGATTTTTTATTTTTTGGATAGATAGAATAACGAATATCATTGTAACATATTTATAATGACATAATATTATTTAGAAGGTACTGGATTTATTATTTTGGTATGAAAAAAAAAAGAAAGTGGAAGAAGAAAAGAACTTGAAAGAGGGTGGTGAAATTATTACCTCTACTTCGGGTGTTTCCTTTTGAGTTGATCAAAAGGGATCCTTAGGTTGGATTTATGATCAAAGTAAGTCCTATAGGATTAAGGGTGGAAATTTGGGAGGAAATTTGGGAAGATTTTGTTAGAGTCAAATGTCTTTGGAGGTGTGAAATTAATATAAGGGTAAGTAGTCTTTTATAAGAGAGGTGAGGGTCACTTTAGGAAAATCTTGAAATATTATTTTATAATAAAATCATTTTCAGTTTTTAATGGCTCAAAAATTAATTATATAGAGTATAAGGTGGGTATGGAACAAAAAACTCTCAAAAAATAGGTTTTAGATAGGTTTAGGTCACCATATTAAACTTATATTTTAGATTTAACTCTTTGTTAAATTTTTTGACATTTACCATGTCTATTTGTATTTTTATATTATATGGTTAATAAACTTACTATAAACTTCCAAGAGAACCAAAAGTGGTTCATTATTAATATATATAACTTTATATAATTCCTTTTTCATAAACTTAGATTTTTAAGAATATTATATCAATTTATAATATAATATTTGTTTTAAAAACTCAATTATGTCAATTTTGACACTATTTAGTATTTGGTTTTTGTGAAAATCATAAGAATATTATTACTTAGAAAAAATATATTAAATCAACCCTAAAATGTCATATTAACCTATAAAATTAGTTTAATTCATCAAAAGTCTCAAATTACATTTATTTTGATATTTAAAATATCAGTTATTTTAATCTTTCATTAATAAGGTAATTACTGCATCATCATTGTGTTATAAATAAATTAAATTATTTAATGTCTATAAATTATAAATAAAATACCATTATGTATTAAATCTTTTTATATTTCTAATTAATATTTATAGGTGAATTTATATTATGTATAAATATATATTAAAAATGGTTTAGTCATTAAACTTTGAATTTAACTCTTTTAACTCTTCTTTAAATAAAATAATAATAAATGTCCTAATCTAATTCAAGTGGAGAAAATAAGATCATATTTTATTCCTAAGGTTGTTTTTGGTCTAATTAAACTTATCCAATAGAATTAGGAGATGTGTTAGGGTAATTATAATATCATTTTACCCTTAATTTCCCTATTTACTTTTAATCGTGGTCAATAAAAGTCAAAATTTACTATTCAAAAAAACTTATTTTCATCTTATTAAAACAAATTTTACTTACTGATATTAACCATGTCTATCATATTTTTGAAATTCAAATCACATAAGTGGTAAAATTATGTTTTACGCAAATTTTCAAATGGTCCTAGGAGGTGGGTAAAAGACGGTAAAATGTTTAATAAAATTTTTATATATCTAAACTTATTATGAAATGATGCCAATGAATTACATTGAAATTATATAGGTATTTTGTATATATTTTTACGTAAAATAAATTTAAATAAAATAAATAATTATTTAAATAAAAATTCAGTTTTAAACAATAACTTAGAGTTTTTCACTATTCAACAAAAATTGAAAGTTTTCAGAAAAATACCAAAAATTCACCCTAATCTAATTTTGATATTCCGAATCCAAAAATCAAGTCCATTTTGAAAGATAAAATTTATAAAATTTTAAAAAGTGGGTATTACTATTTATAACAGCTACTTTGATTGGTCGTAGTGTGTTAGAATCTCGATGTTGCGTACAATGCAAGCTATTGCAATATTCAAAGGGAAATGTACCACGGAAGCTTGGGGTGTTACATAAAATCATAAAATTAATACCTATAAATCATAATATTTATTTATTTCAAGGATTAAATGGGTTTTCTACACAATTATAGTGTTGTATTATGATATATTTTCACTCTAGATGTGTATGTTTAGGTAGAGGGTGGTATTATGATATATATTTTATCCCAATAGGTATCTCCAAAGTAAGAGGCTTATGAGTTCCATGGTTTTTCCCTATAAACGTCTGCTTGGGTAAAGGAAAAAATTCAGTTAGATGTTAGGTTTTTTATATGAACTATTTGATCTATTATTCTTTTATGAGACCTTGTTATCATGAGTTTCATTACCATATGAGCTTGATGAGTTAAAAAATAACATGTTATTATATGAGGAGGATATTTTTTATAAAAAAATTGGTTATATTGTAGATTGATGTGTTTATATGATTTTTCAGACTACTCCTTATTGTATTTTTTATATATTTTTATTTATGGGAGTTACATTTTCTAATAATCCACCACTTGAGGTGGTTTTTCTTAGGTGAAAACCAAAATTCAATTAGTGAGTGGATTAATCATATAGATAACTTAATATGTCTTATCTAACCCAACCTATTAGTTAGTTATGATAGTGGGTGTGGTGTTATGTTGGTGGTTTTCTATGTATTCCCTCTTTCACCACACTGATTGGTTTTGATATGGATGTGAATGTGGCATGGTTATGATAGTAGGTGTAGTATAATGTTAGAAATTATTTATGTGGATATTATCTTGAAGAGTTAATTTTTGGGGTGGGGCTTTTATATGTCGAAGGCATGTGTTATACAATATTTATACTTGATATTTGGGGAGTGCGTTTACTTTAGAGATTGGTTATGTGTTTATCAAATGGAATATGAACTAGATTTTTTTTACAGTAAAATATAATGGGGTGTTCCATAGTTGAGAGTCTTCCTAGTTGTATAATTGGTGGAAATGAATTGTAAGATTTCAACTATGTTCTATAATTTCACTACTTTGATTATTATGAATGCATAATATTGATTTTTTATTCATTCCTCTTGTTAAAATCCAATTAATTATGTGTATATACTCACCCCTAAATTTTTATACACATTATCATTATAAAATTTTTGGTGATGATGAGGAACATTAGTTTAGTTTTTGGTTGTTATGTTAGTGATTTCTTCCTTATACCCTTGAGGCATATTTAGCTTTAGTTTTTCATTATTGTGGCTTTGAAATTATTTCTTTTGTTAGTAGAATATTCCATTTTCTTGTTTCCTTATGTTCATTAATTTTACATTTTTATGATATTATTTGATCATAGATTCTTATTATTGTTCATAGTTTTGGATTTCATATTTCTTTTGTAGTATTATGTTAATTTTTATATATGATAATTCCCCTCATATGTGATATTTATGATCTCATTGCTAGTCTCCAGAAAATGTTCTATTGGAGGTGAGTTTCAAGGGTTACTCTCTTTATTTTCACTAGTCTATGAGGTATTTCAATGGGGTAATGTTGGGTCACTGTGTTACTTACTTCAACCATAGCCAAAATATGGTAATGTAAAAGAGTATCTAATAAGTATTTTATATCCATATCATAATTTAGTTGAATGAATACCACATTCAAAATAAAATATAGCTCATAAAAATCCCTTATTAATCCATGGAATAATATAACAAATGGAAATATGCCTCATCTTTCCACAACTTAACAAATACTATGTAAATAAATTGTTCATTAATGGTATAACATAGCTAATGGAAATACCTTTCCTATTTACAGTGCATAAAAGATCTCATAAAATAATAAATTTTATGGATAAACCCCATTCTCATTACTATATTATTTTCAATATCATCATATTTGAATTCATATTAGATAATAACCACACTAAATCATAATATCACTCTTAACATATTCATTACATATCATATGAAAATGAATAAATCACTCAATAAATAATTTTAATTCCGATTCAACTGATTTATATCATAATTCACTTATATTCACCATTTAAAATTTATTCATTAATTTATGATAAGCATTTATCAATTAGAAAAATTCATTTTTGATCTCCTTAATTATTTACATGTTTATAAACTCAATTTAACTCAAGTATAATTATCATTTTGAATTATATATATTTAATGAAAACATAATGAATTACTTATTAATTTAGATCACTTAATTCAATTTATCATTTTTCACACACATATGTTTACATAAAAATTATATTAAATAATAGAATAGGTTTCATGTCACCTATACAAAAAATATATGATTCCTCACATGAATAATGAATGTAAAATTCTCAATAAATGATCAAAAACTCACAAAATCATCAAAAAAAATAAGAAAATATCATTATAACCAAACACCATCAAAAAAAAGATCACAAATGATTAAAATTAGGTATTACCTTATTATTAATCTATAGAATAATTAGAGGAAAAAATATTATTTTTAAAAAAATATTTTCAGCACAATCACCAAAATAACTCTATCAGAAAAAACATTCCACATGCTATCAGATACCCAATGGAATGCCACTACCTAGTAAATTTCCAAGGAAACCATATGTGGTTCTCTTTGTTTGGGTCACCAAGTACCTAGTGGCATCCTATAAAATGTGTGTTGGTCTCTATTATAGATTTATTGCACCTACACCCCACTTCCTCTTCCATGAATCCTCTAGATTATTTAAAACTCTATAACTCAATCATAAATACATATACAAATATATAAAAGAAAAATATAACCATTAAATCATGTTTTAGAAATCTAGATTCATTAAATTCTACCATAAATATTCTCCACAATTTTTCAAATTTTTTATGTGGTGTATTTATCTTCCGCCATTTAAAAATATTTTGAAAAACTATTAAAATAAAAAAACATAATAAATTATTTTTATAGGGAATTTTAATTATAAATAATTTTATATAAAATATTTTATGATGTATTTTTTATTTTATAATTAATATTCTTATTCAAGTGTTAAGTTGAGGTTGCAATAGTGTGAAAACTGAAGGATGTGGCACACACATTGGTATGAGGTTTACAAATTAAAATATTATCTTTTTTATTTATTATTATAGAATCAATTTATACTCTAAGATGAAGAAATTTAGTATTTTTATAGGTGGAGTGATATGGATTTTAAGAGATAAAGAAGGTGAAACTTGACTATCCATCCCTAGAAAAATCTTACACAAAGAATTTTTCATTAGTTCAATAATAATAAAAGTTCTATATAAATGTTTTATTTTTGAAAAATCCATTGAATTTTTTTAGAAATATAAAACTATTATGGTGGATTATGAGTGAATATATATGGATTAGTTTTCAAACATGTTCTCCAGTATATATTTTTGTGTACTTTTCCCAAAAACTTTTCCCTATCAGCCAGGTTTTGGTGTTGCAGTTATTCTATTTTCATCAAATTTGTCTATTATAGTTATTCTGTATTGATCCTTTATTTATTGTTTTTTGAAGACAATATTTTTAGATATAAATGGATAGTAAATAATATATTCATTTAACAATTGAATTTCTAAAATGATTTTTTTGGTGAAATTCTCCTTTTCACTAACAACTATATCATTGATTATTGTAGGGGAATTTTCCATTTCTAATCTAAAATAATTTTCAAGTATCTTTTTTCAATAGAGTTTCTAGTAGAGTTTCCCAATGGTTTTTTCAATTTAATTTTATTTTTTTAAGTGTATATTTCTACATTTATTTACCATTTTATGTTTCTAGTTTAATTTTTTTAATTTTCTGTAGTAAATATATAGTTGAATTATCTAGTACAATTTTCTAGTGAATTTTTATAATGAACCATTTCCTTTTAATTTTTATCATAAAAATTTATAATAGATATATTATATAATTTTATAGTATAATTTTTTTATTTAATTTTCAAATATAACTTTCCAATATAATTTTCCAGTGTGATTTTCCAATGTAATTTTCTAATGTTATTTTCAAATTTTATTTTCCAGTATACTTTTTTACTATAAATTTTCAATTTTATTTTCCAATTTGATTTTCTACATGTATTCCAATGTAATTTTTTATTGTCATTTTGTAGTGTAATTTTATAGTGTAATTATTCTAGGTAATTTTATATTGTCATTTTCCATTACGATTTTTCAAAGTAATATTCCAATGTAATTTTACATTATATTGTTTGAGTGTAATTTTCTAGTGTAACTTTATAGTGAAATTTTAAATTGTAATTTTATTTTTTAATTTTAAATTGTAATTTTACATTATAATTTACCACATTAAATTTTTCAATGTAATTTTCCACTATAATTTTATATTTTTTTCTTTAACTATATTGGCTTATTAATTTTTGGTTCCATAAATAGTAGTGAAAAATTAAAGGGTCTCAAAATATTTGAGGATAATATAGTTGATGGTGATAATGCATCATTCAATGTAAAACCATTAGTGGGGGTGAATTTAATAATAAATTCTTGCTGACATCATAAGCATTTCACCTTTTAAATATGTTTCTTGGGCCTTAGAACACCAAGCACCACCAGTTTCACCATAGACACATGTTGGTCCCTCCATTGGGCTCACCCATGTGGCCAAATGGATCATCAAACTAATGACTACCCCCATATGCTACCACGTGATCTTTTAATGTTCCTTTTCCTCACCCACAAACATCCTATGAAACCTTTGATATCACGACCCATCCCAGTGGGGTCTACGACACGACTCCCAAAGCCCACCTCTAATAGGCGAGGGGCTTGTGACTAGCACCGAGTAGACATATCACTAACATGGAAGGCATTACCTAAGTACCTATACACACACACACACACATTTCCATGCCCAAAAATACTAAAAAGTAAAAACCAATAAGTAAGAAAATGCATGCATAAAACTAAACTCAACCAACGTAGTACAATGGAAAGTAAAGTGCAGAAAGTAAATTGGTCTAGAATACAAGCCCATCAAAAGAAAGAGTATGAAAACTAGAAAGTCCAAACTGTAAGAACAGAATGGTACTATGACTATTTCTTGTAGTTGTAGGAACAACTCAGCCAGTAAGGAACTCAGAAGGCTCGGTTCGGTCCTAGTCTTCCAAGGACTCTGTCAAATGGCCGCTCGTCTGTATGAGCACGACACATGTGGGAAAAGCCCATGTAGGGGTGAGTATAACAATACTCAGTAGGGAACCCCAAAAAAACAAATAAATACACAAATTAAAGGTACATTCATCTCTACACAATATATTTCTACCGAACACAAAAAAAGAGAAACACATCCAGATATACTCGAGACCCAGACTCATATTATACAACGAATGCATATCTACTCTAGGGATTTAATTTGAAGATTCCACAAAGCACTCATCTGGGATAACTCACTCCAGTAGTATGATAGCTCTGATGAAATTCTCTAGAGAAGTAAATTTTATTAGGAAAATACACGAGAGAGGTAGATGCACTGATAGATCTGAAGAGAGAAAAGAAACACACATTCCAAGAGAACTCACTCCAAAGTAGAAAAGATCATGATACACAAATGAGGATCACTACCAGGGCCTTAGAGAATACCGCGACTCATCTGGATTCAACTTCTAAGTATAGAATCAGTGTCCTGTAGGATTGTCCACGTCAATACCTGACTCTAATTAAGCTCAATAATGGATAGAGGATATCACTTCGGGCCTCTCAGAGGGATGCTTGACTCTATCTCAAAAAGTCATGCAAAAGGAATTATACTCCAGTGGATGGAAATGATACCTAACCTTCAGGGGAATGAGAAAAGGGAACTAACCTAAATGAATCCCATCCGAGGAATAGAGGACAAGAGAATCAATCCATATACTGAGAAGTACATGGCATGTATAAGGGTCACATGCCATGTCCTCTAACCCCGGTTACTACCTGTGTACAATATCCCATGTCCTGTGGCATTTCGTGTAAAAGAAGGTATAAAAAGTGTGTAAGATAACGACATGTCGTATTCCACTATCAAGGGAAGACTCTATGTATACTGGTCATGTTCCCATACACAGCTTCAACCCATGTGTAATAGACCGTTTACCGGTACATGGGGTAGTATGTGTATCTGATAGTGTCTGGACATGTGGTTGAGTACATTCCATGTACTCCACCCCATGTTAGTGTGTCTTCCAAAATACATTTCGAGTCCGCGTAAGGACCCATACGCTTTGTGATGATGGTCACACGCTGTGTTAGTGCTTCCTGCCGCTCGGAACTCTAGTCACCATTGGGTGGGGTCCAACCACCATGTCTCCCCATAGGCATGTCGAGTGTAGTGCGCAAACCCTATCCAACTCCATGATGGTCCCACATGGTGTGTTCATCGGAGAACATGTTGTGTTATTCGGAAAATTGCAGAACGTCACGTTCATCCTTCCATGCCCTGAGGAATCACTCGTTCATCTATCCGAGTGTCCGATGAATGATAAACTCCAAGGTTAAGGTCACCCCAACATCCTGAATCCATCTCCATTGTTTTTCGGCCTTCGATCGGCCACAAAAACACCTCTCGACCCACCTGTGTAAAGAATGCTTGAAGAACGATCCTCCTTGATTCGAGTCGATTCCTCGTCTGTCATCATTCTCGCACCTTCACTAGGCCACCGCGATGTTAGATCTTTGATTTGGGATTATTTAATTTTGAAAAACGATTCACAATGAGCCGTTCTTCATCACCCCATGAAGAACATGAAGAATACAAGGTGGGAAGAGAAGAAATAAACAAAAAAAATAAGGAATACACCTATGTCGTCATTCGTCGGGGTGTCGATCCACCCCCATTAATAGGTTAAATGGTGAATAAAAACGATAATCCAACAATTATCAAAAAATCAATTCCCAAATAAAAACCCCCAAAGAAAAAGAAAATAACACTCTCCTGCAAGAATGCATGATCTGCAGATCAATCTATTCATGAGTAGATCTGCGTTCATCATTAAATTGAATAATGGGGAAAAAATAAAAGAAACAAAATCCCTACCTCGATTTGGTTGAATAATAATCAACGTGTCACGTTCATTGATAATATTTTTCAAATCCAAGATGCGTTGATCGGTCACGTCATCGTCGTCCGCCAATGGGTTCTCCTCTAAAGTTCCAATGGAAATCATCAATTTATAGGGTTATGCAACTAACCCTGAAAATCATTTATAAGAAAGTATTAATAGGGGAGTATAGGGTCATTTCATCATTAAAAATTTCAAAATAAAATAATCTTTTATTTATTTTATTTCCTTTAAAACATCCAAAAATTAACTTCCATAGTTGTTCTATGCCAAACAAAGTTAGGCCCTTCTTAAGGTAAAGTCGCTACTCTAAATGCAATGGTGCCCTCAGATTTTTGATCTGAAAATCTATTCAAAATTTATTCAACTTTTTCAGGAAAACTACTCACGGATTCTATTTAGAGTTTAATTTATTTAAAAAAATTATTCTGGGCACCTCAGGCCTCAAAATCACATGTTTTTGCAAATCTTGGTCCCATAATAATTACATATAAAATTTAAAAATAATACACAAAAAATATGAGACATTACATTCTCCCCACATTAGGGATTTACATCCCTGAAAAGTAAAAACAAAAGGCTACTCAAATAGATGAGGGTATTGGGCACGAATCCGAGCCTTCCGATCCCACGTTCTCTTTTGAAGATTCTTGTGTTTCCACTAGACATGCACATGGAATACATAATTTACTCGATGCAACTGTGGTGGTAGAGTTAGGTATAATTCCAGCTCGCCAACTCTACACAGTCTTCGAAAAGGGCCTACGAACCTTAGAGACAACTTTCCACCCCGACCATATCCCTGAAACCCTCATCGAGGTGAGACCCAAAATAATACATGGTCCATCTCCTCAAACTCCATAGGTCTATATCATTTGCCATCATAAGAATTATTCCGGCTCTATGTAGTCTTCATCTGTTTCTGGATGATCTACACCTTCTCAGTGGTAGCTCTCACCAACTCTGGACCCATGAGTGTTGAATCTCTAGGGTCAGTTCAGCAAAGAAATGACCAGTAGGTTCGCCCATATAAATCCTCAAATAGAGACAAACTAATAATGGAGTGGTATATATTATAGTATGAAAACTTCAATAGTTGAAGGTGGTCCTCCCAACTAAGACCAAAGTCCATGATACAGGCCCACAACATATCCTCTAGAACTTGAATAGTCCTCTATGTCTGACCATATTTATAGGTATGGAACGTTGTGCTCAAGTGTATCTAAGTCCCAAAAGCCTCCTGAATTCTCTTCCACAACTAGGATATGAAACAAGCATCATGATTTGAGACTATAGTCGAAGGGACGCCATGAATCCGAACTATCTCATGCACATAGAGGCGTCTCAAACTCTCTACGAAACTCTACTCTGTAATATTTAGGAAGTGGGATGACTTGGTGAGTCAGTCAACGATCACCCAAATGGAATCATGTCCCTTGGAAGTTCATGGTAAGCTTTTGATGTAGTCCATTGATATTCCATCCCACTTACACTCTAGAAATTATAGGGGTGAGCTAACCCTATTAGAACTTGGTGCTCAACCTTTACCCATTGGAACGTAAGGCATTAAGAAACGAACTTTTTAACTACATTATTCATACCTTCCCACTAGAAATGATGTCGGAGGTCCTAGTAAATTTTATCCACCCTAGGATGTACCACCAAGTGGGATGTATGAAACTCCCTCGGGACCTCTTCTCTCAACTCCATTGGTAAAACTGTGCACCTTCTGAAAAGGAATGTTTGATCCTCACCATGAGAATATCCATCGGGAGCATGTCATGTGGATAACTGAGCACAGAAATCCTCACATCTGACATCCCATAGTTTTGCCTCCCTGACTCAATGTAAGAGTGGAGGGGTGAAAACCATCTACTGGAGATAAGCTACATCATCTCCATCCATGAAGAAAAATTTTAGCGAGGCCAACCACTCTATCACCTCACTCAGCAGCTGAAAACTCGATCTCCTACTGAGATCATCTACCTTAATTTTTCCCTTATTTGTAGTATAGGTGATCTCAAAGTAATAATCCTAGAGGAAATCTATCCATCACCTCTGCCCAAAATTCAGATCCTTTTGAAAGAGTATGTACTAGAGGATTTTGTGGTCAGAGTAAATGATAAACCTTTTGCCCATCATGTAGTGTCACCGCATCTTCAATGCGAATACTACCAATACCAACTCATGATCATGGGCCCCATAGTTCTGATCATGTGGCCTTAGTTGGCACGAACCACAAGCAATCATCACTTTCCTCTACATCATCACACAGCCAAGCCTAGTCCCTGATGCGTCACAGAAAACTATGTACCTGACACCCTCCTCTGGCAATCTCAAGATCGGTGCGCTTGTCAAAATCTGCCTCAACTTTTATAAATCATGCTAGCAATTCTCCGTCCATATGAAAGTTTGTCCCTTTCAATTATAGGATTTCATAAGTGCTGATATCTGAGAGAAATTAGGGATAAATTTCTGGTATTATCCTACCATCCTAAGGAAGCTACGCACCTATGTCACACTACGGGGTGGCTCCCATGATATCACTGCCTCGACCCTTGTAGGGTCCACTTCTACTCCATCTGTTGAGATAACATATCCTAGAAAGTGGACCTCCTATATATAAAAATATCACTTCAAGAGTCTCCCATAAAGCTGGTACTCTCGAAGTACATCTAGAACTATCCACAGGTGTCTTCTGTGCTCATCCTCTAACATCGAGTGAAAAAGGATTTCGTCGATGAAGACCCCTATGAACCGATCTAAGTACAACTGAAAGATCTGATTCATAAGTCTCATGAACACTATGGGGGCGTTCGAGATTCCGAAAGGAATCACCAAGTATGCGTAGTGACCGTAGAAACATCTAAAATTTGTCTTCGGTATATCCTCATCTCGTACTCGTAACTAGTGGAAACTCGATTGAGGGTCAACTTTTGAGAACCATTTTTTCCTTCTCAGATGATCGAAGAGGTCATCAATCATTGGTAGTCGATACTTTTTCTTAACCATTACCTGATTCAGGTGCCGGTAATCCATTCCCAACCTCAAACTTTCATCTGGATTCTTGGCAAACAAAACAGGGGTGCCCTGGGTGAAACACTAGGTCTTACAAAGCCCTTACTCTGCAAATCCTCTAAATGAACCCTCATCCAGTGAAGCTCTATGGGAGCCATCTGATATGATATTGAGGATATCAGTTCCATCTTGGGGTGTAAGTTGATGTGGATCTTGATCTCCTGGTAGGGTGGTAATCGTAGAACATCTTCTAGAAAGACGTCCCCATACTCTGCCACTACTACTAGGAACTGAAAGCCCACGACATCTTCTACTCCGATGGTAAGGCTATCCAACTCAATATTGATTAGATACACCATATTATACATGATACCATTATGTTATTTTTAGGATCCCTTTTCCCCAATAAAATAAAACTTTGTCCCATCGTTGCGGACACACCACACTCTTCGCCTAAAGCAGTCAATCTGGGCATGAACTGAAGATAACCAATTCATTCCGAGAATGTCATTATAAGGCCTCAATGCTACCACCAAGAGGTTTCAACCAAAACTCTTTCATTAAAGGGAAAAATCAAACTATATGTAGAGATGCGTGATCATCGAGTCTCCTCTTATAGGTGTCTCCAAGTGTATGGTTCAAGTCAACGGATCTACCAGAATATCAAAATTTTTGCACAACACATGTGGCAAGGAAGGAATGACTGGAACCTGTGTCTATAGGTACAGATGATAAGGTAGAAAAAACATAGATCATACCTCAAATCATCCCTTGAGTCCCTATTTTGTATGCCTCGATTGCATTCATTTGTTCCCACCCATATTCCCTAGCTCCCTGAGTCTGGTGAGAACCTCATGGGGGTGGTGGTGGTGGATGTAGATCAAAGCATCTACCACCACCTACAGCTCTCCCTGCTCCTCTACCATGTCCCCCACCTTGCGATTCTGTCTACTCTACTCTTTGCCTTTTCCTTGGTGGTTCATTCACCACATCCCTGTCAACAGCTCGACGGGTTGGATATTATCTAGAGATATGCCCTCTATCGTCGCACGAGTAGCATCACCTCTCCCTAGAATGATTAGATAAAACCTGAGATCCCTGGAATTTCGATACCCTGTCCCGGGTCCTCCTATGATGTCTCCCATGTCTTGATCCCTATTCCTGACATTGGATCCCTACTGTCGAGGTCTCCACACATGTTTTCATGTTGCTAACTGCTACTAGTTATCTCTACTCCACCAAGAAGCTCTCGATCACCAAGGCCTGCTCAAGCACACTAGAATAAGTTTAAATTTATAGAGGCATGACACTATCTTGGATGTCCCATCATAGACCTCACTTGAAGGTCTGAGCTCTGAAGTAATGATCCATGATTGTATCCGTCGAGTACCTAGTGAGGTTAGTGAACCTACATGAATAGTCATCCACCATCAAACTGTCATGCTGGAGCTGAAGAAACTCTTGGATACGCACTGCTCTCATTGTAACTAGGAATTACTCGAACTCTGTCCACAAAAGAGACTCCTCGTTAGGAGTTTGCATGGTCAAACTACACCATCGTCTCACTAAAACCTGAAGAAGGCCCACTCCTAGGATTACCATATGGTCTGTTGGTGTCCTCACTAGACGAAAAACTTTGATCACTACCTCAAGATTGTCCTCATCTGCATGAGGGTTGGGCTCACCTCAGAACCTGAGGGGTCTATATCGCTAAAACTCATAGAGTGTGACTATCCTGTGCTCCTCGTTTGTCGATACTGCAGGTATCACGTTCTGATCCACCGATGGTGGTATTTTAGGTGCACCACCAGGAGGTAACACTCGGGGAACTGGTCCCTATATCGAAGCCTCATCACTGAGGGGTTCATCATCATGATTGAGCTGCTGAATCCTAGTAGGTATCCATCATGGAGGCATCTTGTAAGGAAACAAGATGCACCATAGTCAATGAGTATATCTGGATAGTTTATAACAAGGACATGGAAAACACATCTCGTTCCTATATGATGCATGTGTCATTATTTTATTTCCCCGCAACTAGTGTTTTAATGTACCGAGTTGAAAAGTAGGTTATCAATGTCCGGGTGTATATATACATCGGTCTCTCTCACGAACACTAGAGTCCCTAGCCCAAAATATGAGCTTGAAACACTTAACACTATTGCCCCAAACCAAGCTCACAGACTCTTGGTCCTAATGTAGAACCGAACACCTATGATAACACTCTGTCATGACCCATCCATGTGGGGCCTGCGCCGCGACTCTCGAAGCCTTCCTCTAATAGGCTAGGGCCTGGTGACTTGCACCGAGTAGGAATATCACTAACATGGGAATAATTTTCTAATTATCTGTACAACGTACACATCTACAATCCTAAAAATGTTAAATAGTAAAAAACAACTAAGGAACAAAATGTATACATACAAATAAACCCAACCAACATAGTACAATGAAAATTAAAGTGCTGAAAGTAAACCGGTCCATAATACAAGCCCACCAAAAGAAAGAGTCATCAAACTACAAAGTCCGACATGTAAGCACAAAGAGGTAATGGGACTGGTATTCATAGTTATAGGAAAACCTCATCCTATAAGGAACTTAGAAGGCTCAATCCTATCCTGTTCTACCCTAGACTCTTTCAAAAGGCTGCTCATCTACACAAGACATGACCTGTGTATGAAAACCATTTCAGGGGTGAGTATAACAATACTCAGTAGGGGACCCCGAAAACCACAAAGCAATACATAAAGTGATGGTAAAATGATCTCTATACAGTATATTTATAGTGAAAAAGGAATGAGATAAACACATCCAGATATACTTGAGACCCAAACCCAAAGTCTACAATGAATTTATACCCACGCTAGGGATTCTGTTTCAAGATTTCATAAGGAACTCATTTAAGAGAACTCAATCAATGAGTTTGATAGCTCTGATGACATCCGTCTGAGAAGTATTGTTCATCGGGAAAATATATGAGAGAGGTAGATGCACAGATAGATATGAAGAGATAATAGATACACTCATTCTAGGAGAATGCACTCCTGAGTGGTAAACATCACGATACATGGATAAGGATTACTGTCAGGTCCTTGGAGGATACTGCGACTCATCCAGATTCATCTGCTAAGTATAGGATTGGAATTCAGTAGGATTGGTCATGTTTATATCTCACTCTACCTAGGGTCAAGAGCGGATAGAGGATCTCGTTCTAGGCCTATTAGAGGGATACCTCACTCTATCTTGGAAATTCCTGCTGAAGGGATCATACTTCATTGGAGGGAAACGATACCTGACCTTCAGGGGAATGAGAAAAGGGAACTAAACCAAACAAAAATCATCAAAGGAATGATGGAAAATAGGATAAATCCATGTACTTGGAAATACATGGCGTGTAGAAGGGTTACACTCCATGTCCTCTAACCCCGGGTACAGCCCGTGTACAACAGCCTGTGTCGTAAGGCTCGTCGTATAGAAGATGGTATACACGGTGTGTAAGATTAAGAAATGTTGTGTTCCACTTTCCAGGGAAGACTCTGTGTACAATATCCATGTTCCTGTACATGGCTTCAACCCATATGTCCCAGACCATGTACCGGTACATAGGGTAGTCTACATATCTAGCTGTGTCTGCCTGTGTGGTGCAGTACATGTCGTGTACTCTACCCCATGTCTGTGTATCTTCCGAGATGCATGTTAAGTCTGCGTAATGACCCACACATCGTGTGATGATGCTCACACACCATGTTATTTCTTCCAACCGCTCGAAACTCCAGTCGTTGTTGGGTGGGGTCAACACACTGTGTCTCCTCAGAGGCATGTCATGTTCTTCGTCAGGTGTAGTGTGAAAATCCTAGTCACTTCTATGCCAGTCCCACATGATGTGTTCATCAGAGAACATGTTGTAATCTTTGAAAAAAAATCCAAAACATCACGTTCCTCATTCCATGCCCTATGGAATCGCCCGTTTGTCGATCCGGCCATCCAATCAATGTAAAACTCCACAGTTGAGGTCGTCCCGACATCCTGAAGTCATCTCTAATGTTTTTAGGCCTCTAAAAATCCCTAAAAACACATATTAACCCACCTATGTGTAGAATTCTAAAAGGATGATCCTCCTCGATCCAAGCCAATTTGTTGTCCAACATCACCATCGCACATCCTCTAGGTCATCGCGATGATCGATCTCTGATTTGGGGTCATTGCGTTGCGAAATGGATTCATAACAATCTGTTGTTCATCACCCCCTAAAGAACATGATTAACATGGGTTGGGAAGAGAATAAATCAATAAACAAAGTAAAAATGCACCTCCGCCTTTATTATTCATGGAGTCCATCCTGTCTCATTAATAGGTTTAAAGACGAATAAAAACTATTATCCAAAAATTATCACAAAATAAATTCTCGAATCAAGACCCAAAAAGAAACGGAAATTAACACACTCTCATAAGAACGCACGATCTGTGGATAAACCTCTTCGTGGGTTGATATGTGTTTTTCATTTAATCGAAGAATGAGGAAACAAATAAAAGAAACAAAACCCCTACCTCGATTTAGTTTAAGAACGATCGCCACGTCATGTTCATTGGTGAGGTTCGTCGAATCCGAGACGCGTCGATCAATCGTGTCGTCGTCGTTTGCCAATAGGTTCCTCTCCAAAACTCTAATGGAAATCTTCAATTTGTAGGGTTATGCAGATAACCCTAAAAATCTACCATAAGAAGGTATTAATAGGGGAGGATTAGTTCGTTATGTCATTAAACTTTTTAATATAAAATAAATTGTTTATTTATTTTATTTCCTTTAAAACATCCAAAAAATAACTTTCATAGCAGACCTGTGCCAAACAAAGTCAGGACCTACCTACGGCAAAGTCACTGCTCTGAACGAAATGGTACCCTCGGATTTTTTATCCAATTTATTTTTCAAAATTTATTTTACTTTTTCAATAAAACAGCTCACGCACGCTACTTAGAGTTTAATTTATTTCAAACATTTATTCCGGGAACCTCGGGCCCTGGAATCGCACATCGTCACAAATCTTGGTCTCATAATAATTCCATATAATATTTAAAAATAATACACAGAAAATCCAAGACATTAAATTTTAGGAGGTCACCCATATAGAAACTACTCTAGAAAAATCTCTATTAACTATGGAGTTCTAATCAGGTATACTCTTTAAAAGAAATCTCTACCTAGAAGGCATGTGTAGTAACCTTTATCCTTTTAACACATTGTCTTTCTAATAGTTTACATTCCCTTCTCCCCTTTTAGAGAACAACAACCTCATTTTTTACTCTATATTTCAACCCATACGGGTCCACTACAATTATAGATGGGTACCATTGTGATACCACTGTAACAATTAGGATCCACTCACAATATAGGAACCCCTCATTTTTAATATATTAGTTGGGTTTGAACCTACCAGACACCAAGAATTTCCCCACATACATGTGTTTCCCCTCCATAGGGCCCACCCACATGCCTGGATAGGTCATTAAATGAATTACTATCCCCACATATCAACACATTTTCTTTGAGTGATCTTTGTTTTCACTCACATACACACACATTAGGAAACATCCCAAGAGGACACCCATCATGATACTACTCTAGAAAAAACTCTATTAACTATGAATTTCCAATTAGGTTGGTTCATGAAAATAGAGGTGAACCTTAGTTACATGGGTAGTAACATTTATCTTTTTAACCCTTTTACTTTTTGGGGTGTTATGGTAACATTTATCTTAAAAAGGGATGCTTATTCTTTTTATGTTACATATAGTGGGATAAATTATTTTAGTGCTTATTGTAAATATGAAAATAAAAAAAAAGATAAATTAATTTTCATGTCATTTTTTCGTAGTAAATAAGGTTATAGGAAGGTAGATAATAATGATTCTATGGTAAAACATCCTCATGTAGATACATGAATAGGTCGTCTTAATCATATGAGGGTAAAATTATTTTCATGTAGTCAATGTAAAAAAAATATATTATATGTTAGGCTATAATCATCCATTCCATAATCTTGAATATGCATATATGATGAGGCCCCAAGGCACAAATGATGAGGTTAAATATAAATTTTTTTAATAGGTATTATTCTAAATGATTATTTTTTATTAGTAACAATTGTTAACGAAATTAAATATGTTATAGCGTATATGCATGTTGATCAGTTGAATTTTTTTAGTTCCAAACATCAAATGGATTTAGTTCATAGGGATGTTGGTTTCATCTTAGATTACTTGAAAATTAAATATTGGTAAAACTAATTTTTTATCTATATTTTTCAATTTGATATATATAAATAGATTAAAAATATTTTTTGGGTTAATCTAGTAATGAAGATATACTATGAATAATCTGGAGGTGTTGTTATCTTTAACACCACTTTCAGTACAAATAAATAAAATAGATCTTTTGGTGTTTCATGGGATTTAGTCATCATTGAGAGCAAGTTTTTTTATCATCAATATTATATAAAAAAACAAAAAAAATAACCAGTTTATTAATTCAAAAATTTATGGATTTTCATCACATAAAATTACTAAAAAAATTACTAATCAAGATTCTGAAATTATAAAATCCATTTTTTATTTTCTAGTCCATACTCACCATTTCCTTTTTTATATGGAATTAGATGAAAGTTGAGTCAAAATTTTGGGGAATTAGATGATATATGGATCTAGTATTTTAAATGGGTTTAAAAAGTATATGTTTCAATTTCATTGTTTAAATACTTTTGACATAGAATGGGTCACATTAAAATATGAATATGGAGCTGATAAATATACTTGATTAGATTATGTTTATGTTTTTTATGACAAGTAGGATCATTTTATTTTAAAGATAATTTCACATTTGGGATTCATAGAACTCAAATAGATGAAAATATTAACATAGATTAAATATATTATGTTCATAAAAGGTTGACTATTAAATATTTCTTCAAGCAGTATTAGTCAGTATGAGAATAAAAATTGATATCGAGAAACAAAGGGTAAAATTGAGATAAAGGAGAAAATATCATGGAATATTTTTCTTTACCATGGGATTTTATTATGGAATAATTAATTGAAAGTGAAGTTCCATGCTCATGTGTTGTTGGGATATCAAGGTGTGGATATGAGTTTATTTTTATATATTAAGCATCAAATATTATTTATTGTTTTTTTTTGGAAATTTGAGTTTTTTGGTTATTCATAATATCTTATTTTTAAAACTTTTGATAAACTTGAATTTAGATCAATTTCATAGGCATAAATGTTTAACAAATAGACATGAATGGAACAAAAAATTATTATAGTCTATGAATGGGGAAATAATAGAGGGATATACAAAACAATTAATAGTGAGATGGAATAAAGAATTTGGGTGAATGAAAATTAGTTTGGTGATAGTGTTTTGTAAGACTGGTGAAGTTTACTACAATGAATTTTAATATTTAAGTAATTTTCATGAATAAATGGGTAACATTAATGCATCAATGGAAAAAAAAAATCATGGTGATGGAGACTATATGGTTTTTAAGCATAATACATCAAAAAAACATCAAAATTGGGGTGATAAATTCAAAAAATATCTATAAAAAATAAGTTAAAAGTGAAATAAATTCACTATTAAAACTATTAATACTTATATGGTGTTGGTATGAAATATTAAAACAAATTTATATGGTCATATTAGTTGTGGAAAAAAGTACCATGTTTCCTCACATGAGTTTTTAATTTTTGAAATGGGTTAAAAACATTCAAAAAATATGTGAATATTATAGTAACATAAGGATGGGAAAATATAAATTTTCATTAGTTAAGATTTATAATTTTAATAAATTTCAATTATTACATTTTAGTGTGTTTAATGAAACACATTCAATGACTTTATTAGTGTATATAGAGGTAAATCCTAGATATACAGAGTTGTATTATAGTTTAATAAAAAATATTAATCACATTCTCTTAAGTTAAATGGATAAGAATAATAAATCACATAATGTAAAACCTTTCTATATAAATTTTTATTCAAATGCTGGAATCAACACTGTAAATATATATTTTTAACCAATAAATACTATTTAAGTTAATTATTGACCTAGTACTTCAAGAAAATAAAACACTATATACTCTCTCAGGTTTTCAACTGATGATTGAGAAATCATGGTTTTAAATTTTTGGCTAGTTTATAAAATTTCCATTAAATAAAAAACAATAATTGAATGGTTTAAGATATCAGAAATTTCCTATGGGAAATCTTACAATGTGAATTTCAAAGAACCTTTCACAAATAAATATAGAATACCAGTTGTAATATTACTCTCCCTGTATTTTTTAAGGTATTCAGTGGTTGCATTGATATAAGTAGCACTATGCACTTAAAGATTTTAATTTTGGATGTAAACATAAATAAAAAACATACCATATCTAAAGCACTACTTTTTATTGTATCAAGACCTACCATACCCAAGTAAATTATTATAAAATAATAGATATTATATTCCCTTTCCACTGTATTAAAATAATAAGAAGTTTGTTTTGTGAGTTAATGAAATTAACTGGTATAATGATGTTATCAGTCAATGAAAGTCCCCTCATCAATAACTTGTTGATGAAATGGTTTTTAATCTTCCATTATCCTTTAAAATTATTATTTATAGTTTAATATAAATTTCAAAAACTATTAGTCAATATGTTACCAATTTTTTCAATTAAAAGTTTTATGTGTTAACCACAAATGTACTTCTAATGAATGTAGGATTATCAAGGAATATCCCCAATATATTTACCATCTAAAACTTCTTTTTGATAATATATTTTCATGAATTAATCATCTGATTTCATTAAAATACCATAATAAAATATATTTTATAAACATGATAGGAAATTAATTATCATTAAATATGTATATAATTAATACTCACTGAGCCTACTATCATGCCTTTATTTAGCAGCTGAAATATATCTACAATCTAAACAACATGTATCTAAGTTTTAGACTCCTACACCCAACCACTATTGGGAAAAAGTTAGATGGAGAAGGAAGTAAGAAGAGTTTCTTGTTACAGAGTGTTGTCTTTTGTTGTCAATGAAGATAAATCAATTCACTTTGTAAAGGACATGAAATCAGACGATGCATTGCTGATCTGTATTTCAAAAATATCATAAGTTAGGAGAACTTGTGATACAAGCCTTATGAAGGAAAGGGGGGAAATGAAGATGCCAGTCATATACAGGTTTTATTGGAAGGAATGATGCTGCTAAAAGGTTGGGAAGTTTTAGTGCTTCCCACTGAAATATGACGATGCTAAAGGTGTTCGATCCAAGACTATATATCATGATAGATATGGTTCATTATGAAAGTATTTGTCTGTTGAATATGCAAAATGAAAGTGAATTAGCATTTGAAGATGTCTTGGTATGTTGCGCGCAAGTGGAGTTCCATGATTCAAACATCAAAATCTGGCAAAGGAGAGGCTTGTGTGAAAGATTGGGTTTTTTTGCACAAGAATGGTTTTTGAGCACAAGATTGAAGGTATTTTGGAATATTGAACGCAAGGCATGATTCAAGGTCCAAAATCTGAAAAATGGAAAAGGAAGGAAGTGCGTGAAATATTCAATAAGTGCACTAAAGAAGAGGTTGGTGAAAAAGAGACTTATGCGCCAAAGACGATGTAAAATGGGGTTTTGCGAGCGAGGCAAGATTTGAGGTCCAAACTTCAAAAAATGGTAAAGGCGTGAAGTGTGTGAAATATTCAAATAAGTGTGCGAAAGATGAAGCTAGCGCAAAAGAGACTTACGCGCCCAAGGCGACGTCATATGGAGTTTTGCGCGACTCATCAGGATATTGCGTGGCGCATCAGGGTTTTTTTGCGCAGGGGTAAATGAGGTCTATAAATAAGAGGTGACCCCCTCACACTATAAGTCTCGATACTTAGATAAATCCCAAGCTTTGAGGTTCGAAAAAATATTAATAAAAGGAAAGTGCGTGAAAGAAATAGAGTTGTACACAAGAAGGAAAAGTCGCGCACAAGGAGAGAGTTTCACAAAAGAAGGAAAAGTTGCACGCCAGAAGAGAGTTGCGCACAAGATTGAAGTTGCACGCAATAGGTGTTTCGCAACAAAAGTTAAATCATGTGCGTGTGGAATTAAAGTTTAATGAAAGACACCTAAAAGGGTGTGCAAAATATTTAGGGTCTTCGCACATATTTGGTTGTGTGTAAGATAGTTCTTACCAGCTTCTGGGTAAGAAAGTGAAGATTTGTACTTCAAATAATACACCCGTTCAATTGAAAAGAAGCACTAAAATACTGTAATTCCCTATTTGTGCTACGAGGGTGCACACAAACTTGTAGATTTTTTTCCAAGTGATACATGTGTGTCATGGTATATCCTACTCGCTATATTCCACATCAAAGTATTTTTTCTAGTGGATTGTGTGGTTCTGGATTATTTTTGTACCATACCAAGGACGTAGCTTCTCTTATTGTGTAGTGAACCTTGTAAATCTTGTGTTCATGTGGTTGTGTGTGTTCATCAGGGAAAAAACTCTTTAATAAGAGGTGAAGGTTGTTTCAAAAAGAAGGAAACTTAAAAAAGAAAAATATATCACAGATTCACCCACTCCCCCTCTTAGTGATACTTAGATCAAGACTGGGAACTTCAACCACTACAACCAAAACACATTATTTAAACATTGTAGAAAATGTAAATTAAAAGTTAGTGTATTCTGTAATATTTGAAATTCATACTAGTCAAGCTCTTTAAATTCATCACATTTTTTAACTCTATATTTGTTATGGTGTTGATTTTTCACCTAACTAATTATTTATATTCATACTCAGAGTCTTCTTTATTTTCCTTTATTTACATTCAATTTAAGTTTCTAATCATTGAACTTTTCTGAGGATTTTGAGGTATCACCCCCATATTTTTTTATGGGAATGGAAGGTGTGAAGTCAACATTATCTATAACATTTTTAGTATCAGTTTGTGATTCATAAAGAATAACTTAAGGGTTTATTCTATCAAGTTCTTCCTCACAATTATATATTTCATCTCATTTTTTCCTCTTAATTACTTCATTTATATCATCCTTACTGATTGTATCCACACCATTTTCCATCTTCTCTTCTTTACTCCTTAATCTCTCATCCTCTATTCTCCCACCCTCTCCTTAAATATTCACTACAAAGTTTTATACTCGTGATAACTTGTATTATTTTAAAATTAACAATAAATTCTCATCATCAATGATCCTTTTTCTGTTCATACCATTAGATTCTCAATTTTATCTTAAAGTATTTGAACTTCTTGTTTGTCATCACTACTAATTCCCTTAACCAAAAATATAACTTTATTTTCGGATTATTACTTATTAGGGGGTGAATAATGGGTAGATAATTATTCTAGATTAATGTATTTAAATACATCGTAAACCTCTTTTAAATATAATTTTTTGGTGAAGGGAAATTAATATCATACATTAAAAAAATTAATACCATAAAAAACTTACAACAAGTGATATATCTAGCCCATATTTGAATTTATATTTAATTATATGTACCACTGTTGTGAGGATCAACTTGGTAAATGGTATATCCCAACTTTCATTTTTCTCAATAATAATCCTACTAACATCACAGTACCACTACTACATTAATATTTCAGTTATGATAGATTTTTTATAGGGAATAAAATCAAATTTTTGAAACATTAAGAATATCGGTACTTTCATTAAAGACCCTTACACAATTATAGGGTTTTGGGAAAATTTCCTCACTAATTGAATAATTTCTCATATATGATAAAATTTCAACATAACAATCATATATATCTAAAATTGATAGAAAAAGAGGTAAATACCAAATCCAAGTAAGAACTTGTAATTAGGAAAAATAATGAGGTACTATAATATATTTATAACAATACAGTTTTTTCTAAAATCCTTTTTGGTGGATATTTTTAAAATGTTTTTACTACTACTGGTTTGGTAGCCTTTTGTATAAACATTTTTTCTATGTATGAAAATATCTATCTAAATATTGATGAATTTTTTAGATTTTATTTATATGAGTCTATAATTTTCATTTCCCCATCAGATATATGATATATTTTTCTAATTTCTTATAATATTATGATTAAACATTGTTATGTATTAGGGGATTAATTAATATCCAAAATGTATTATCTCTCAAAGATGATATATAATAGTCACATCATGGTAGTCAAGCCCGATCTAAAATATTGAAAAAACCCTAATAGTTATTCTAACACATAAACCATACAAATTAATTTTTAAAATCATAATAATGGAAAATTATATTGGAACATTTCTAACGAAAAATTCAATTAGAACCTTTATTGATGAAAATTACATGAAATCCTTTTCCACTAAAAATTGCAGTGGAACCTTCCAATTTAAAAAAAATAACAATTTTTTTAGTGTAAATTTCTACAAGATCCTTTTTTGTGAAAAATAATTATGGAAACTTTTTACTGAAAATAAAATTAAAAAATTATGAAAAAGAGACAAAATTTTTTAGTAAAAATTCCTAATGATCCTTTATAATTTAACACTAAAAGTTTTAACTTGAATTGTTCACATCAAATATTTTAGTAAAATATTCCATTATAACATTTATTTATAAAATTAAACTAAAAAAGTTCCATAGGAACCTGACCAATACAAAATTATCCTGAAACCTATCCACTAGAAAATTCAACTACATAAGTTTGAGTCAAACGATTCACTATATAGGTTCTAGTTTAATTTCCCACGTGGTAGGTTTTAGAGTAAAATTTAATTAAAATTTATCTAGTGAAAATTTAAACTAGAAAATTCCCAGTGGATAATTACACTAGAAAATTTCCTGTAAAAAATTTCACTACTACCTATCACATTTTAATGGAACATTTCTGGTGAAAATAATAGTTAAACATTCAATTTGAAATTAATACTGAATTTTTTAGTGGAAAAATTATTCAGATCTAGTGGAAGTTTACACTAGATTTTCCAAGAATAATTTACACTAAAATATTTACATAAAAAATTACATTGAAACTATTATTTTCAACACCCCCCCCCCCCCCCCGGGTAAAAAAATCATATAAATTTTAAATGAAAATTTTCAATTTAAAGGTTTAATTGAAATTTATTAGTTAAAATATCCAACATTTCACTTGAAACATTCATAGTTTTTTGAAGGGTTTCTAGGGATCAAATATCACTTAATTAATGTAGTGTAAGATAATAGGAAGAACAAACCCAAGATCACCATACTAAAAAAAACAAAACCACATATATCATAAATAAAGAACATAAAACTTTCACTGTATATGGTTTTTTCTCCTCTATCCAACCAAATGTATGATAAAGATCTATCACAACCTATCCCATGGGGCCCGTGCCATGACTACCCCAAGCCCGCCTCCCATAGGGTAGGGTATGGTGACTAGTGACGAGTAGGCATATCCCATAAGTGGGAGGAAATTCCCTAGTACTTGTACGCATGCACCCATCTCTAATAAAAACCGGATGAAAAAAACACTAAGTAAACATGGATGCAAACCATTAAGAAATCCACTCAGAGTAAGGTACAAAATTAAAAGAAAAATGGGCCAGAATACAAGCCCTACTGAAATAGAAAAGTACAAGATCCTTGATCTCATTATAAAAAACCCTACCTGAAGGGTTGGTACAGAAAGCTCTCTGAATGTTGATGAAGTATACCATGTCCGTCGGGTCACCCTGAAGCACACCCTATCTCTGGACCACCAAGGGCTCCGTCAAATCTATTGATTATCTGTACAAGATAGGACACGTGTGGGTGAAGCCCATATAGGGGTGAGTAAAATAATACTCATTAGGGACCCGAAACTATAAATAAATTACATATATTAAACCATAATTAATCACATGATTTATATCAAAAAGAATTCCACTAATAAATACACCATGTAGACTACCAAAGATGCACATGAAGTGTATCCTCTAAGAGGTATAGTCAATAGTGTCACTAGAGATAGATCAACCAAGTATAGGTCTACAGAATATAAATAGGATTGTCGTAAGAATCCACAGTACCCTCAAGTAGTAACACGTGAAGCACTAGTAACACACCGAGTGTAGGAAACACACAAAGTGTCAGTAACACACGGAGTGTAGGTAACACATAGAGTGTAGATAACACACATATTGTTGGTAACATATGGAATGTATTCAAATACTAGGGTACCTACACCCTGGTGGGAAAGGGGAGTGTAAACTAAGTCTTGGTAAGAAACAAAGTCAAGATAAGACATATAGTCTAGGTAAGACACGTGGTCTAGGTAAACACATATCTTTTAGGTTGTAGCTGGTTGCAGGATTCCATCTTTAGCAGACTCGTTCTGGGAGCACCTACTCCTAAATCCAATAGTTCATACCCCAAATTCCATTAAAACTCACTTAAATTATCTCAAAATTATCGACTCGTCGTGTGGGTCCCAACGCCCAAAACGGCTCATCAAATGGAAACATGATTTGAGAGTTATGGGATTTTAAGTAAAAAGGGGAAGTCGGGTCTGGGTCTAATCTGACCTGATTCGACTAACCCTACCAGACCTAAATTGGGTCCCACATGACCCAAACCTTTGGGTATGACCCGACCTTCCATCTCCCACCCATCCTGCTCGAGTAGGTTGGTTTGTCTGGCTAGGATGTGGTTGTTGTCGTGTCTGCCCATCAATATAGGGTGGCCACCGAGTCTGACGCGATGGTCCACCATGTGACCACCCTACAGCCACTCCTGTAAGGCCCTTCTACTATAGTCTGGATAGACTGTGGTGTCCTACTATGTATGCTGAAGCCTACCTCCAACTGCCTGTCAGCTGCCCCTATCCGCCACTCGTGGCGGTTGCCATGAGTTCCTCCGTCGTTGGTGGCCCTCCTTCCACAGGTCTCTAGTCTCACTCTAGTGCTCCGCATTTTAAAACAAGGCCATCTACACGATCCCAAAATCACATTCTTTATTTCCATGGAATTTTTTTCTTCTCTTCATCCCTGTAGGGGTTTGACTGCATTTGGAACCTCCCAGAAAAATGCGTCACGACCATATGGGTTCATTGGTGAAGAACACCAAGAACAAGGATAGAAGAATCAAAAAAGAACACCTGACGGATAAACTTCTACCTTGTTAGTTTTGGGCTTCATTCATCCTGTTAGAAAAAAAGAGTGAAACAATAATCACACAGATTAATCACCCTTCAATCCCGCAGTAAATATTACCCATCCTGCATGCACGATTGAACCGCGGAATAACCTATCCATGGGTTGGTCTACATTCATTGGTGGAAACAATGACGGGGAAAAAATCACATAGAAATAAACCCCCTACCTAGAAATAGAATCAGTCAGAGGAAAATATTATTCATTGATGGAAATCCATCCACGAATGTCCTCGATCCTTCATTCATCAGCATTCATCGTTCATCATCACCAGTGAAAGATTTTCCTTACTTTAGGGAAACTTTAAGACTCTTGGGGAAAGTTCTCTAGTGTAATGAATTCTAACATTGGTCTTCACCCCTGATTAATAGAGGAAATGCATTAATGCATTTCATCATTTTAAACACGTTTCATCGTTTTCATGAAGCTGCATTGCAGCATCGCTGAGTCGTCGCACCACAGTAAAGTTTCATCATCATAAAACGTTAAAATAAAAATAAAATAAACTTTTTAAGTTTATCTTTATTCTTCCTTAAAATGAATGAAAAATATTTCCTGCAGTCAACCCACGCCAATAGAATTTAGGTCATACCTAAGAAAAAACCGTTGATTTGAACATAATGGTGCAATCATATTTCAAATTATATCACTCATTTAAAAGTTACTAAAACTGAGCACACGTGCTATTTTTAATAAACTTAAAAATAGTTCAAACATTTATTCTAGGCACATTGGGCCTTAGAATCACATGTCGTCTCATTACCTGGTCTTGAAATAATTCTATATAATTTAAAAAAAATTAAATGGAAAATCAGGGACATTACATTCTCCCCACCTTAGGTATTTACATCCCTAAAATCCAAAACAAGGGATAAAAACAAATGCGGATACTGAGCATGAATATGAGCCTCCGACTCCCAAGTTCTTTCCTATAGATTCTCATAATGTCATTAAAAATTAACAATAGGAATCAACCATCCACAAAGGATCCTTGCCTATCAATCCTTGACCTACACTGGGTACTCCTCAAAAGTTGCCTCATCTTCAACATCTTGTTCACCCCAATAAATGATGTGCGAAGGGTTGTGTACATATCTCCTCACCTGAGATATGTGGAGAACATTGTGCACCCACTCAAACTGAAAAGGTATAGCCAAGCGGTATGCCACCTCTCCCACTCTACACAGTATTAGAAAATTCCTAATGAACCTCAAAGATAACTTGTCACCCCAGCCAAATATTTGTGTCCCATATCGAGGAGAGACCCGAAGGAACACATGGTCACCCACATCAAACTCCAATGGTCTCCATCTCCTATCAGAATAGAACTTTTGAAATCTTTGGGCATTCTTCATCCACTCTTGGATGACCTTCACCTTCTTTGTAGTGGCTTATACCAACTCTGGGCCCATGATTGCTAACTCTCTGGGGTCAGTCCATCAATGTGGTGACCTGTAGGGTCTCCCGTACAGGTCCGCAAACGGTTCCATACCGATGGTGGAGTGGTAGATTTTTTTGTATGCGAACTCCACCAGGGGTAGTTGATCCTCCCAACTATGTCCAAAATCGAGGATACAACCATGTTGCATTTCCTCTAGGACCTAAAGGGTCCGCTCTGTCTGGTTGCCTGCCTATGGGTGGAAAGCTCTACTCAAGAGCTCTTGAGTCCCAAATTCCACTTGAAATATCTTCCACAATCGAGATGTAAATTTTGTGTCACAATCTGAGACTATCTTTAATGGGACTCTATGGAGTTGAACTATCTCCTGCATGTAGAGGCGTCTCAATCTCTCTACTGAACCTTGTTCCCAGATTTCTTGGAAGTGGGCCGACTTGGTGAGTCAGTCAACGATCACCCAGATGGTATCATTCCCCCTAGATGTACATGGTAGACCCATCATGAATTCCATCAATAATCCATCCCACTTTCACTCTGGCACCTCAAGGGGTCAATAAAACCCACTGTAACCTGGTGCTCGGTCTTCACTTGATGACAAGTGAGGCATCTAGGGGAAAACTCTATCACTTCCTTCTTCATCCCTGACCACCAAAACTAACTTTGGAGGTATTGGTACATATTTTACAAACCTGTATGTACCTATAAAGGGGATTCATGGAACTCCCTAAACACCTCCTCATATAACGTCACAGGTACAACTTTATTTCCTCTAAAAAGGATGATGTGATCCCCACCATTTGAATATCCATCAGGGGCATGCCCTGTGAGCATCTGAGCACGTGTAGTCTCATATCTGACATATCTGAGTTATACCTCCCACGCATGCTATAAGAGTAGAGGAGTAACCACTATCAACTAGAAATAAGCTGCTTTATCTCTATCCATGAAGGATATCTGAAGTGAGGAAACTGATTAGAGGACTCATTCAATATCTATTAACTCGATATCCGGATAAGAAAATCTTCCACCATGTTCCAATTCCCATGAGTATAGAATTTCTAAAAGTCATAGTCCTAGAGTAACTTTATCCAACACTTTTGTCTCAGGTTTAGATCCTTCTGAGAAAAGATATACCTGAGACTTTTGTGGTCTGATCAGATAATAAAATGCTCACCCATAAGGTAGTGTCACTACATCTTCAATGAAAACACTATTTCCACCAAATCCAGATCATGGGTTGCGTAGTTATGCTCATGTTGTCTCAGCTACCAAGAACCATAGGTAATAAATTATTTTCCATTCATTAGGACACAACCAATATTGATCTCTAATGCGTCATATAACACCACATACTCGACACGCTCCTATGGAAATATCATGATGGGAGCACTCATCAAACTTTATTTCAGCTGCAGAAAGATATCTTGGAACTTCTCCTTACATACAAAAGGTTTAACCTTTTTGTTAAGGTTATCATGGATGTTTCTACTCTGTAAAAGTCAGGTACAAACCTCTGATAGTACCCAGCCAAGCCAATGAAAATCCACACCTCGGTAACGTTCTTGGGTGGCTCACAGTAAAGAACTATCTCTATCTTCACTGGATCTACTAAAACTACAACCTTCGAAATGACGTGTCCTAGAAAGTGGACCTCTCGTATCAAGAATTGAAACTTCAAGAGATTCCTATAAAGTCGATGCTAACAGAGTAAGTCCAGGACCATCCTTAAGTATATCGTGTGCTCCTCCTCCAATGTTGAGTAAACTATGATTTCATCAATAAAGACCACTACAAACCGGTCAAGTTAATGATGGAAGATCCTTTTTAGGATTCCCATGAACACTTCTAGGGTGTTATTCATGCCAAAAAGCATCACTAATTAATCATAATGGTCATACCAACATCTAAAAGTCATATTTGGGATGTCCTCATCCTGTACATGAATCTGGTGATATCCTGATCTGAGGTATATCTTAGATAACCATCTCACTTCTTTCAGTTGATTAAAGAGATCATAGATCCTTGGTATAGGATACTTGTTCTTTACAGACACCTAGTTCAGGTGTTGAAAGTCCACTCATAACCTCAAGATCCCATATGCCTTCTAGGAAAACAAAATTGGGGCTGCCCATGGTGAAACATAGGGTCTTACAAAGCCCTTCATCTGAAATTCCTCCAATTGTACCTTTAATTCATGAAGCTATGTGGGAGCCATCTGATATTCCAATGTAGATATTAGTGTTGTACTAGGGTATAGGTTAATGTGAAAGTCTACCTCCCTATGAGGACGTATTGCTAGAATATATTCTGTAAAGGAATCCTCATACTTATCCACCACCGCAAGAAATTGAGAACTTGCCTCCTCTACTACACCAAGGTTCATTTTAGTCAACAGGTGTGTGATCAGATACACCCTCGTACATGTGATTCCATCATGTATTGTTTGCATTTCCCATTCATTGAAAAAGTAAAAGATGGTCCCATATTTGAGGACACACCGCACTCTGCGCCTAAAATAGTTGATTTGAGCATGAACTATGGATAACCAGTCCATGCCCAGAATGATGTCATAAGGCCTCGACATTTCCACCAAGAGATCCCTACCAAAACTCTCACCCCCAAGAGTAAGTTCACACTGTTGGCACTAGGTTGTGATCATCATATCTCCTCATGTAGGTGTCTCTAAGCATAGGGATCGAGTCAACGGTTCCAATGGAATCTCCATGTCCTAAACAAGGGTTGTGGTGAATAAATAGTGACTAGAACTCATGTCTATCAAAACTAAATCTAGGGTGTAAAATACACAGATCTTACCTATAATCATTTCGAGAGTCTCAGGATCATAAGCCTCTATCACTTGGATCTGAACTCGCCCTATCCTTTAGCTCATTGATCTTGGAGTGGACCACCTGGGGGTGGTGGTGGTAGTGCCTCGAACCTCCATCCACATCTTGTTTCTCATCCCTCTCCTTCGCTAAGTCTTCTTCTTCAAATACCACCCTATTCTATCCCCCACCAATGCCTCAACAATCCCTCTACCTTCTCTTAGTCATTCATATGGCTGGTTGGACAATATATATCCATATTCCCATGACTGCCACATGAGTAGCACAATCTGTCCTTTAGATGACTCTCTCTACCCTGGGATCCCCACACCACTGATCACATGTCCTGGGGTCGTCCCCTGGACTGTCTACTCCTCTTGGACCCATGCGTCATTTATCAGCTACCTACTACTGAAGACCCAGCTACCTGATGCCTGGTGGTAGTTCTCACCATGGGTGCCTGCTCTAAAACAAATCTCTCCACCAGTAAAGCTCACTCCAGCACCCCAGTATGCATAGAGATACTAAAGGATATCATACACACCATGATATCTTAGAATAGTCCCTAATCAAAGGTACGAGACATAAATAATGGGTCCCACACCATGTAAGTAGAGTATCAAAAAAGATCTGTGAATCTCTCTGAGTACTCTAATACTGATTAGTTGCCCTAATGTAGGTTAAATAGCTCCTGTATACACAAAGCACATAACGTTGCTGGAAATAACTCCTCCCTAAATAGGTGCTTGAAGTCAGCCTAGGATTGTGTTGCCTCCTCATGTGTCTGAGTCATTAGGCTCTACCATCTCCCCAATGATCCCTAAAGAAGGCTTGCAGCTAGGAATCCCATCTCGTCAGGAGACATCCTCACTGAGATGAAGATTCACATAACCACCTCTATCCAATCCTCAAATACCTAAAGATCCACCTCACCTCATAACCTAAGAGGTCGATGTCTCTGAAACTCATTCAATTCACTAATCCTTCATGCATCCTCTAACAGTAACATTGGTAGGAACTACTACTCTCTGGGTGGTGGTATCACTCGTATAGCACTGGGAGGTTCTATCTCTGGCAATATTCCTTGTACCAAAGGCTCATCGCTCAGTGGACTATCCTTTTATTCACACCCTGGAATCCTAGATGGCTTTCTGTGTAGAGGAATCCTAAAAAAATCAAGATATACCATAGTCAATAGATTATACTTGGTGAGATAACTTTGACTCAAGAAGGAAATGAGAACACACTCAACTACTATATGATGCAAGAACCATTAATTTCCCATGCAACTAGAATTTTCAGGTACCGATTCAAAAAATAGAATTCAAGTTCCTGGTGTATGGATACATCAGCCACCCGCACCAATGTTGGGTTCCTTGTCCTGAAATATAAACTCGAAACACTTAACATTGTTTCCCCAAAACAAGAGTAAAACTGACATGTCCACTGATAGCACTCTACCACAACCCATCCCCCGGGGCTCATGTCATGACTACTCCAAGCCCGCCTATCCTAGACTAGGGAATGGTGACTTGGGCCAAGTATATCCCACATGTGGGAGGCATTTACCTAGTACCTTTATGCACACGCCCGTCTCTAAGAAAAATCTGAAACTGAAAATACTAAGTAAATATGGATGCAAACCACTAAGAAAACCTAATGAAAGTAAGGAAAAAAACTAAAAGAAAAAGGGTCCAGAATACAATCCCTACTAAAATAGAAAAGTTAAAGCTCATGGATCTCATCAGTAGAAAAATATACCTAAAGGGTATGTACATTAATTTTTCTGAATGTCGTTTAAGTGTAATAGGTCCATCGGGTCACCCTGAAGCACCCCATGTCTCCTACCCACCAAGGGATGTGTCAAATTTGTCAAACATCTGCACAAGACATGACATGTTTGGGAAAATATTATGTAGGCATGATTAAAACAATACTCAATAGGAACACCAAACCACAAAATAATCAAACAAAGTAAACCATAAGGAATCACCCAGAGTATATCACAAATAAGACCAATAAAAATCACCCCAATTAGACTACCAAACAGGCACACAAAGTGTAGCCTCTAAAATGTACAATCAAGAGAGTCACTAGAGTCATCTCACATTAAGTATAGGTCTACGGAACATAAACAATATTATTGTAAGAATCCATAATACCCACAAGTAGTAATGGGCCTACTGGTCATGTATTGGGCATGGTATGTGTTGGGAAAAAATCCCTCAAGGTAACATTGAAGTATTTTTGGGTTGATTGTGTTTGTTAACAAAGCAGGTTTTCATGGAGAATTGTCAAGTTCCCAAGAATTTGTTGACAATGCATGTTTACAAAGAATGATGACAAAGGAAAGGATGATCTGGAGGCGGTACAAAAGAGCAGTACAAGGTGGCGCCGTTTCCCAGTGTTTGCCAAATTTTTGGGGTCCAAAATTTGGAGTTTGGTGGGCATCGCGAAAATTGGATTTCCATGAAGATCATAATTAAATATTCCAATGACATGAATTTCGTGAAGATAGGATTCATGGTTTGGTTTTCGCGAAGACCAGAAGAATGGAGGTGGTGATACTTCGCGATTACATCAAAGCTTCGCGAACGGCAGAGTTGAAGCACATCGCAGTGGTGAAGGGATTTGCGAAGGAGCTTCGTGGCGAAGGTGCGAAGGAATGTTGACAGTGATGCTTCGTGATTACGACGAGCTCCGCGAACGAAAAATTACCGCGGTGCTTCGCGATTTGGACATAATTCTGGAGAAAACTTTGGAGCTTCGCGATTTTAGATGACGTGGTGTTGACTTCGCACGGAAGGGTCGAGGGTCGGTGGAATCGCCTATAAATAGAGGCCGACCCCCTCGAGAGAAGTAGAGAAAATTTTCAGAGAAGATCTTTTTCTTTCGGATTGCGAAGGTGGTTCACGTAGCTAGTGTGCTTCACGAAATGGGAGCTTCGCGGCGGCTATTCTAGCTCCGCGAAAGGCGTGTTCCCCGCGTTGGCTTAGTGAGCTTCGCGTAGATGCAGGAGCTCCACGATGACCTAAGCATTGCGAAGGTCTATGCATCGCGAGAGTGCTTCGCGATAGAGCTTCACGAAAAGGTAGGAGTTTCGCGAAGGCTTGTTTGAGCTTCGCGAAATTGGGAGCCTCACGAAGTAGGGTGCTTTGCGAAGGTGTTTCCAAAGTGAATTGCCCAGTGTTCAGAGGCAAAGAGGTATTCATCAGTGGATGAAAGTTGGACTTCAATAGAGCATCTATCAAGAGTTGAAGATGCATTATTTCATGCAAATGAAGAGACCTATAGGTCTATAAACTGTGAGTGGATCCCTTCCAAGTGTAGTGAGCATAGGAAGAGGAAAAAGGTGATCCTCTCCACCGGCAGTGAGCCAGAGAGAGAGAAACAGGGAGTGACTCTTGGGAAAGCAGTGAGCTGACCCTAAACATTTTAAGGGCAGTGAGCCTGGACATAAAAGTGATCTAGCCTGAACCATTGTATCCACAACTAGTGAAGTATAGTGGAATTTGGTATGACCGGCAACCTGTTGGCATATGCTCCTTGGACGTAGCCCTTAGCGGTGAACCAAGTAAAATTGTTGTGTCATGTGCTTGCGTTAATTTCTGTTTATATTTTGAAATAGGAAAAGAGAGAAGAGTGTTTTGCTTAACAGCGAAACAAGATCAGAACAGGCTTTATTTTTAAATTAGTCATACCCTGATTCACCCCCCCTCTCAGGGTATTCAGCCTTGTGGACCTAACAGTATACCTCTAGGCCTTCGGGTTATGTATTAAGGGTCATGTCGACCCTTGTGCCTTGGGCCTACGGGTCATGTACGGGTTCCCCCTTCAACCCTTAAAAGGGGGATTATCTATAATAAAATAAAAAAAGAAGGCCTTCGGGCCATTCAGGAACAAGTAGTAACATGTGAAGCTCTAGTAACACATGGAGTTTAGGAAACACATGGTGTAGTGACCCAAGCCTTTTAAATATAACATTTAATGTTTTTAAGCATAATTATACATCATATTACAAGACAAGGATCATTAAGTCTAGTGTCTTGGAAAACTACATACATAGAACATAAAACATAGGGATAAAAAATAGTTCTTTATTTAATCTCCATTAATATCTCCTAAATTCCTTCGATCCCTTACATCTTCATAGGGTAACCGGGGGAACAGATGAAGAAAGGGATGAGCTAAAAAGCCTCGAAATGGAATGAACATAAGGATATATCATAAGCACATGAGTTAGGAGGCATGGAATAATGATATCCAAATCATGGAACATATGAAATCATATCAAATAATCATGGGATCATATAAATATTGAATCATATAAATGTGGTATAACCATAAAACATGCCTTCAGTACGGGTCAAGGCTAATATCCAATCCTGTTTCCCATTTTAGTATGGCTCAAGGCTAACTCTGAATCTCATTTTTCATTTTAGTATCGTTCAAGGATAACCTCCAATCCCATTTCCCATTTTATTATGGGTCAAGGCTAACCTCCAATCCCATTTCCCATTTTAGTAAGGGTAAAGGATAACCGCCAATCCCATTTCACATCACATCTCATGAGACTTAACTTTACCCAATTCATTGGAGACCTATCTGGGTGCACCCATATCAAAATTCTCATGAATATTATTTCCACATAAATAATCATACATAATCAACCATACATAAACATAAGAGTACTTATGGAAATAATTGGATACCACAATCATGACATAAAGCATAACCAATGGGCGTATCATGAAAGTGTCCATGAAAGAAAGGTATTGGAACATACATGGAAGTTCATAAGGTAAAATAGGCATAAAAACGGTAATTGGTGTCAAATAAAATTGACAACATATAAGAAATGTATTTGAGAAACATTAGCATTAAAACGTTTTTGTGCAGTTTTAAGGAAAATACTATAGAGCTTTTAAAATAGAATAGAGGGGAATCTTTTATATAAACCCAGAATTGAACCAAGAATGTTTTCATAGTAAAAAAGACTGATTTTATAAAGATAATGGTGTCTTAAAACATTGGATATAGTGAACTTGAAATTGGGTAAAATTTTGGGGAGTTCCCATAAAGCATGTTTACTTATCGATATGTTCTAAGGAAGGAATTTTTTAAAAACATGTATATCCGTGAAAGAGAATCATGATAGGGTCTTCATAAATGAATTTTGTAAAACTAAAAAGTATTTATAATATGTAAAAAAATATAAAAGATAAATCCATTTTTATATAAAAAAAATATAAGGCAACCTGAAAGAACAAAGAAGGTTTGGGTAGAATTCGTTACGGTTTATTGGCATGGTGTCAGATGTACCTAATAGGGATTGATGAGAAAGAAAATGGGTTTATCATCACTTATACATCATGATGGAAGTATGGGGGGGTGAAAAACATAACCCATCATTTTGGATTACTCAAAAAAGGCCTATCATAGAGGAAAATCTTGATTAAGAGTGAAATGGAGAGGATCCCTTACCTTAAATCCAGTGGTGTTCTCCAATTGTTATTAATGACCTGAATAAACAAATTATGTTTATTAATAAACAAGTAAAAAAATATATATATGTAATAGATTTATTATAACCCTTTTAAGTTCATTCTTGTCCTTTTGATGGGTTAAGAAGTTCAATTTTATTATTCGGGTTCATTTGTTTCCTTAACTTTCATTACCAATTTACTTATGAAGGGATAATCTTATAAGATGAGAATGGTTTTCCAGAATTTAATTTGTATGTTATAAGTGAGAATACATTATATTATATGGTTATAATAATCAATTTGGTTATTGGGAATGAATATGAGTTATTATATAAAACCTTAGTGATAACCGTTTTGGTTAATCGGTGGGTTTGATTACAATGAACATGTTTGGATTTATAACATAATACCATTAGTAAAAAATATATTATAGAACCATAACAGGTATATATTAAATATATAATAATCTAGTTCAACTATGACAAAAATGGTTTTAGGACTAGAATTAAATACAACAAAATAAATTGATAAATCGTTGTCCTTGAATGTGTTAAATTCACACATCTCAAACAGTGTTTTCGTTTCTTTAAAATAAAATATGGGTAAAGGAGAGATGATAATGAAATATCCCATTAGAATAAAAAAAATCCAGTACATGTATGTTACTGGAGTTATCATGTTATTTGGGTGAAGGGAGGTGAGGAAAGAAATAGGAAAAAAACATAAAAGAAGTAAAATAATTTGAAAGAGGAATTTACCTCTTGAGTTTATCTCCTTTGATAACCTATTAAATGGAGAGATTTTGGTATTTTAAAGAGGATAGGGTCTTTTGGTTGTGTGGTAGGATATTGGGGAGAGATTTGGGTAGAATATTGTCAAGGCACAAGACTTGAGAGTAGTGAATAGAAGAGGGAGTGGGGGGGCTTATAGTGGAGGAGAGGAGGGTTTTCATAATTTTATAATCATTAGTTCATTAATTTAACTCAAGACCAGAAATAGTGATTATTACATGACCAAGAATAGTAATAAATACATGTTACTTCAAAAAAATAGGGCTAACATTAGCAGATCATCATCAATGACTCAATAAATCCCTTATTTAGCATTTATCGCAAATTGACGTATTTTACTATTAATCAAAAATTAAAATATTTTAGAAAAATTCCAAAAATTCACCCTAACCATTTTTCGACATGTAGAATAAAAAAATTAAATCCATTTTCCAAAAATAATTTTATAAATATGATTATTTTAATATTTAATTACACTAATAATTTATTATTAAAAACGCAATTTTAAAACATTCATTTACTTATTCTAAAATATAGGTACATCATAATTTCACTTGAATGTTATCTTTATACTATCATAGGTAAGGTTACTATTCATTAGGGTATATCACTATTCATAAGGGTATGTTACTATTCCTAAGGGAAGTTTACAGTTAACCAAAAATTAAGTTTTTCTTATCAGACTCCAAATAACTTACTGATCGCAACCGTGTATGTTAAATCTTCAAAATTCAAATCACAGAAGTGAAAAAATTATGTTTAAAGGTTACATATAACTTAATAGTTAATTATTTTTTGCTTTAATGTGATTATATGAAATAATTATAATAGAGGAATTTCTATTTATAAAACATTGGTTCGTTACATTCTTCCCCCCTTATGAAATTATGACCTAGAAATTTTGTTTTACATTCTAAGCCATAAACTGGTGCAGGTACTTTTCCTTCCTTGCTTCTTTTAAGTACCATTTTGAATCTTCATAATTATGGTTCTTCCATATTACTTTGACCAAGTGAGTAGTCTTGTTACGTATAAATTTATATATACGATCTAAGATCTTCACTTTGTGCTCCTCATAGAAAATATCATCCTCCAATTGTACCACCTCTGAAGAGAGTACATGTGAAGGGTCTGGTATGTACGTCCTTAATAGGGATACATGAAATACATCATGTACTTTGTCCATGGAAGGTGAAAGTGCTAGTCGATATGCCACAGCTCTAACTCGATCGAGGATCTCAAAGGGGCAGATATACCTGGGACTTAGCTTTCCTTTATTCCCAAATCTCATGAACTTCTTCCATAGAGATATGCATAGAAATATCATATCTCCAACTTTTAACTCAAGGTATCATTGATGGTTATCTACATAACTATTCTGTCAAATTTGGGCTACCTTGATATACTACTGAATGGTTTTCACCTTGTCCACCATTTCTTCGACCATTTCAGGTCATAGCATCTTTTACTCACTGACTTCATCCCAACATGCTGGTTTTCTGCACCTTTTCCCATAAAGAGATTCATATGGTGACATTCGGATGCTCGAGTGGAAACTGTTGTTGTAGGAGAATTAAACCAGTGGAATATGTTGGTCTCATCCTCCTTTGAATTCTATATAACGCGCTCTCAACATGTCTTCCAGTGTCTGAATAGTTTGCTCATATTGGCCATCAGTTTGAGGATGATATGCTATAATGAAGTTCAGTTTAGTGTTTAGAACATGTTAGATACTTTTCCCAAACTTTGAGGTGAATATTGGATCATGATCAGAAACAATAGGTAGTGGTACTCCAGGAAGCATTACCACTTCCTTGATGTAAATATATGCAAGTTTATCCAAAGATAAGTCCTCTCAAATTGCGATAAAGTGAGTTGTCTTTGTAAGATGATCCACAATGACCCATATAGCATTGTTTCCTCTGGATATCCTTGGAAGTATAGTGATGAATTTCATGGTAATTTTCTCCCACTTCCATGTTGGTATCGGTAGTGGTTGCATCATCCCCTTAGAATTTTGCCTCTCAGCCTTCACTTGCTGATATACCAGACACTTTGATCTAAATTTAGCAATCTCACTTTTCATATTGTCCCACCAATTTTTTTTAAAAAAATATCAATAAATCTTTGTACTCCCTGGGTGGATAGAGAAGTTTGGTTTATGTGCATCATTTAGAAACTCCTTGTTTATCTCTGGATCAAATGGTACACATAATCGTGACCCAAATCTTACAACTCCTTCCTCATCAATCTTGAACTCTGAGAATTTCTCATTTCTGATAGCTTCCACCCTTTTTAGAATTTCCACATCCTTTATTTGAGCATCCTTTATTTTCTCCAAGAGGTATGGTTGAGAAATCATTTGAGAAAGTATTTATGATGTTCCTACCCTAATGATTCCCATGTCCATCCATTTAAAATATAAGAAGATTGGATCCTTTTCAATTATCATCATTGACAAAGATACATGATCCTTTCCACTTAGAGCATCTTCCACCTTGTTTTCCTTATGAGGATTGTAGTGGATTGAGCATTCATAATCATTGATGAGCTCTATCCATTTTCTCTGGTGTATATTATTCTCTTTCTGTGTGAATATATATTTTAAACTCTTGTGATTAGTATATATCTCTCACTTCTCCGCATAGAGATAATGTTTCCCGATTTTCAAAGCAAAGATCAAAGCTGCCAACTCCAGATCATGTATGGGGTAGTTTTGCTCATGGATTTTCATCTTCCTTGAGGTGTAGGACATCACTTTATCATTTTTCACCAACAAACAGCCTAATCCCTTCTTTGAAGCATCACTGTACACCATAAAGAGTTCTCTACTTGTTGGGAGTGGGAGTACTAGCGTAGTGATAAGCCTCTTTTTCAACTTCGTGAAATAGTCTTCACATTCCTGAGTCCAGACAAACTTTACCCCCTTTCATGTCAACTTTATCATTGGATTTGGAAATTGTGAAAATATATTCAAAAAATTTCAATAATACCCAGCTAGACCCAAAAATCTATGGATCTCCATTATAGAAGTTGGCCTAGGACAGTCTTCCACTGCCTTCATCTTGGAAGGGTCCACAGATATCCCATTGCTGGTGATAATATTCCCCTTGAATGATACTTCCTCCATCTATAACTCACATTTACTATAGTTTTCATACAAATTATCCCTCCACAAAGTCTTTAACACAGTATTCAAATACTCCTCATGTTCCTCCTTGCTCTTGGAGTATATCAGAATATCATCAATAAAGAGTACCAAAAATTTGTTGAGTTAATATATAAAGAATCGATTCATTAAATCCATGAAAATTTATAGATAATTAGTGAGTCTGAGGGAATCACTATGAACTCATAGTGTCTATCCCTCGTCTGAAAGGCAGTCTTGGGAATATCTTCATTCCACACCTTTAATTGGTGATATCCAGACCGAAGGTTGACCTTAGAGAAATAATTGGCCCCACTAAGCTGACCAAACAAGTCATATATCTGTGACAGGGGATACTTGTTCTTTATCGTGATTTTATTGATATCATGATAATCAATGTACAGGTGCATTGATCTATCCATCTTATTGACGAAGAGGACTAGCTCACCCCAAGGTGAAGCACTCGGGCATAAAAAACCCTTCTCTAGATTCTCTTGTAACTGCTTCTTCAAGTCTTCCAACTCTATGATGGACATTATATAAAGTGTATTTGATATAGGAAGAGATCCAGGAATAAATTAAATTGATAACTCAACCTCACAATCAGGAGGAAGACCATGAAACTCTTCAGGGAATATATCAGTGTAATCCCTCACGATGAGTATCTCTTCAAGCATGATTCTCTCCTTTGTCTCAATCATTTGAGCTAGATATTCTTACTCATAAGGAAACAATATCCACACTTGAGATGATGATTCTAAAGGATATTCATCTTCATCCTTACACTTGTAAAGAATAAGAGGATGATTTGGGATGTGAAGAGTGATCTCCCTTTCGAGACAGTTGATGTTGTCTTTATATAAAGATAGAAAATCCATGTCCAAGAAAGTGCTGAAATCCACTAAAGGAAGTATGACAAGATTTTTTGGGAGGTTCAGTCCACAAACTTTAATCGGGGAGGAGTTATAAACCATGGATGCAACAATTTCCCCATTTTTTGTTCTCATAGATAAATTTTCCTCCAAATGTTTAGGCGTTGTTTGAATAGTTCTACTAAACTTTCAAGATATCAAAGAATGTGTAGAACCAGAATAAAATAGTATGTTTGTTATTCTTGAATGAATAACTAGCATACCTATCACCACAACGTTGTACTGCTCCACCTCAATAGTAGTGATAGCATAATCCCTTCCTTTTTACCTTGGAGGTTTTTATTGATTGCCTCTAACAACCCTAGACTTAGGTAAATTGCTTGCATAATTCCCATGCTCCTTGTAGTTGTAACACTGCACTAAAGGCTGAGTGTTGATCTAAACTGTCCTTTCTTCTTCCGCATTAGTGATATTATTCATATCCCGTCGTCAGTTTTTATCTAGATAACCAAACATTCCACATTTGAAGTAATTCTTGGTTTCCTTTAGACAGTTCCTAGGGTGATTCTTCCCATAACTTTTAAACGGGGAAAATTCAGGATTCTTTTCATCAGGGGATTTGTTTTTCCAACCACCCATATTTTTCTCCATTTTCTGCTTCTTGTTATTAGGCCCATGAGACCACTGAGAGTCTTTAATCTCCATTTTAACCTCAAGGGCACAATAGAAAATATCATCATAACTGTCAAAGTCTCGAATCACCAATTCTTTTCGTAGACTCAACTTTAGTCTGCTAAAGAAGTGATCCACCTTAATTTTCAGTGTTCATGATAACACCAGAGGTGTACCTTTAAAGCCTTGTGAAGTTTGATTCATATGTCCCAATGGACTCATCTTTTGTTTGCTTGAGTCCAAGAAACTCTTTTTCCATATTTAGAGGGAGGGTTCGACGAAAATATTTATTAAAAAACATATTATTGAATTCTTCTCAATCTATGGAATTGATTTCATCTTGGGACTTTGTATTCTTGATTAGTTTCCACCACTGATCAGGTTCCCCATCAAAATAATAGACCACCATTACAACTTTCTCTTATTCCGAGCACTGGAGGATGGGGAATATCTTTTCAATGAAGTTAATCCACTGTTCTGCAAGGAGGGGATCAAAAGATCCGCTGAACATGGGAGTCCTTTTCTGCATGAAGGATTCTATGGAAACTTTCTCTCTCCTTGGAGGAGGAGGGCATTCTGCATGATTCATGTTATTATTCATAACTCGATCCAGCTGATAAAGTACTATCATGATTTTTTTAGCACCCTCTCTCTTCATATTAGGCATATAATTAGGTAAATATTCACATTTCTAATCACACTGGTTGTTATAATGAGTTCTTCTATTTCCTTCCATTAACTAAGAATAAGAACATACAATTAGAGGTCTTGAATACTTATCCATAGAGAATAAAAAGGAAACTTTTAATATAAAAGGATAAACTTGTAAATGATAAGTATATCCAATCTTGTGATTCCTCAGGTTTAAATTTAGGTTATCCTTGATCTATTTCTTAACATATATTCTTATGGGATTTTTTGTCCCTTAATAATGGTTTGTACTAACCTCATGAATAAACCAAATAATATACCCCAAGAATTTCAAAACCAAGAGTGTAGAAAATCCCATTTTATAGCACCAATTCTCGTTCAAGTCTAGCTCAAAGTGGTGTTTTCTGGTTTTACCCCTAGACACATTTGTTCCAGAGCTACCTCTACCTTCTTGTATCTAGACAGAGATGTAGTTTCTTGATAAACCACTTACTCAATACTCACCAAAATTTAGTAATGTTTTATTATACCTAGTCTCATCCTTAAGGTTCTCACTAAGGTGGTATATTCCTAATCTTAAAAAATAACTAGACCATCCTTTGATACCAATTGAAGCGACCCTAACCTTTTACATATAACATTACATTTTTTTAAGAATAATTATACATCAGATTACAATCTAAGTATCATTAAGTCTAGTGTCTTAGAAGACTAGGTACATAGAACATAAAACATGGGGCTAAAAAATAGTTCTTTATTTAATCTTCATAAATAGCTCCTAACTTCCTTTGATCCCTCACATCTACATAGGGTACCCTAGGGAACACATGAACAAAGGTATGAGCTAAAAATCCCAGTAAGGGAATGAACTTAAGGATACATCTTAAGCACATGAGTTAGGAGGCATGGAATAATGATATCCAAAGCATGGAACATATGAAATCATATCATATAAGCATGGGATCATATAAACATGGAATCATATAAATGTGGAAGAATCATAAAACATGTATTTGGTATGGTTTAATGCTAACTTCCAATCTTGTTTCCCATTTTAGTATGGGTCAAGGCTAACCACCAATCCTGTTTCCCATTTTAGTATGGGTCTAGGCTAACCGCCAATCCCATTTCACATCGCATCTCATGAGACTTAAATTTACCCAATGCATTGAAGCACTATCTGGGCACACCCATCTCAACATTATCATGATATTATTTCCACATAAATAATCATACATAATCAACTATACAAAAACATAAGGGTACCGATGGAAAGAATTGGGTACCATAATCAGGACATAAAGCATAACCAATGGGTGTATAATGAAAGTGTCCATGAAATAAAGGGATTAGAACATACATGGACGTTCATAAGGTTAAATAGGAATATAACATGGTAATTGGTGTCAAAAATATGTGACAACATATAAGATATGTATTTGAGAAACATTATCATTAAAACATTTTTGTGTGGTTATAAGGAAAATATTATAGAGATTTTAAAATAGAAGAAGAGAATATTTTATATAAAAACATAATTTAACAAAGAATATTTTCATAATAAAAATACTGATTTTATAAAGACAATGGTGTCTTTAAATAAAGGATAGAGTACACTTGAAATTGGGTAAAATTTTGGGGAGTTCCTTTAAAGTGGGTTTTCTTATCGGAATGTTCTAAGGTGGAATATTTTAAAAACATGTATATCCCCAAAATATAGTGATGATAAGGTCTTCATAAATGAATTTTATAAAAACTATACAGTATTTATAAGATTTAAATAAACATATAATATAACTTCATTTTGATATAAATAAAGATAAGGCAACCCAAAATAACAAAGAAGGTTCGAGTAGAATTTGTTACGGTTTATTGGCAAGGTGTCAGGTGTACCTAAGAGGGCTTGATGAGAGAGAAAATGGGTTTCTTATCACTTATAAATCATGAGAGAAGTATGAAGGAGGTGAAAAAACATAACCCATCATTTTTTATTAGATAAAAAAGGCATAGAATATAGGACAATCTTGATTAAGAGTGAAATGGAGAGGATCCCTTACCTAAATCTAGTGGTGTTCTCCACTTGTTATTAATGACCTGAATAAACATATTATGTTTATTAATCATCAAGTATAGAACAAAATATATATTTAATAGATTTATAATAACACTTTTATGTTCATTCTTGTCCTTTTTATGGGTTAAGATGTTCAATTTTATAATTCGGGTCCATTTGTTACCTTAACTCTCATTACCAGTTTACTTATGAACGAATAATCTTATAAGATTAGAATGGTTTCCTAGAATTTAAGTTTTAAGTTATAAGTGAACATAAAGGAGATTAAATGGTTATAATAATTCATTTGGTTATTGGGAATTAAGATGATTTATTATATAAAACCTTATTGATAACAGTTTTGGTTAATCGGTGGGTTTGATTACAATAAACAAGTTTTGATTTATTACATAATACAATTAGTAAAAAATATATTTCAGAACCATGACAAGGATATATTACATATATAATAATCTGTTTCAACCATAAAACAAATGTTTTCATGACCAGAATTAAAGATGAAAAAATAAATTTATAAACTCATGTCCTTGAATGTGTTAAATTTACACATCTGAAACGGTGTTTTCATTTCTTTCAAATAAAATATGAGGAAAGGAGAGATGATAATGAAATATAAAATTAGCATAAAAACATTAAAATACATGTATTTTTCTAGAGTTATCATACTATTTGGGTTAAGGGATGTGAGTAAAGAAATAGGAAAGGAAAATAACTTAAAAGAAATAAAATAATTTGAAAGAGGAATTTACCTCTTGAGTTTATCTCCATTGGGAACCTCTTAAAGGGAGAGGTTTTGGTGTTTTGAAGAGGCTAGGGGATGTTGGCCATGGGGGAGGATCCTGGGAATATATTTTGGTAGAATATTTTCAAGGAACTGGGCTTGATAGTAGTGAAGAGAAGAGGGAGTGAGGGGGATTTATAGTGGAGGAGAGGAGGGTTTTCATAATTTTTTAATCATTAGTTTATTAATTTACCTCAAGACCAGAAATAGTGATGATTCCATGACAAAAATAGTAATAAATTCATGTGTCTTAGAAAAAATTGGGCTTACATCCGTAGATCATCATCAATGACTCAATAAATTGATTATTTAGAATTTATCATAAATTATCATATTTTACTATTCATCAAAAATTCAAGTATTTTAGAAAAATCCCAAAAATTAACCCTAACCATTTTTCGATGTTTAGAATCCAAAAATAAATTCTATTTTTAAAAAATAATTTTATAAATATGATTATTTTAATATTTAATTAAACTCATAATTTATTATTAAAAAATCAGTTTTAAAACATTCATTTACTTATTATAAAATAGAGGTACATCATAATTTCACTTGAATATCATCTTTATACTATCTTAGGTAAGGTTAATATTATTTAGGGTATATAATTATTCATAAGGGTATGTTACTATTCATAAGGGTAGGTTACTATTCACCAAAAATTAAGTTTTTCTTATTAGACTTCAAAGAACTTACTGATCACAACCGTGTATGTTCTATTTTAGAAATTCAAATCACAAAAGTGACAAAATTATGTTTAAAGGTCACATATAACTTTTTAGTTCATTATGTTTTGCTTTCATATGATTATATGAAATATTTATAAGAGATAAATTTCCATTTATAAAACATTAGGTCGTTGCACATGGAGTGTCGGTAACACACGGAGTGTAAGTAACACACGGAGTATCGACAACACATGGAGTGTGGGTAACACATGGAGTGTTGGTAACACACAGAGTGTCATCAAAGACTATGGGACCCGCACCCTAATGGGATAGGGGAGTACTGACTCAGTCTTGGTATGGCACAAATTATATATAAGACACATAGTCTAGCTAATACACACAATCTAGGTAAACACATAGCCTCTAGGTTGCAACCAGCTGTAGTATTCCCTCTTTAGCATGTTCGTTCTAAGAGAACATGCTTATCAATCCTATAGGTTGAATCTTAACTTCCAAGGAAACTCACTTAGAGTATCTCAAAAGGACCTCCTCGTCAATAGGGTCCCAAAATCTAAACATCTCATCAAACAGGAACACAGTTTTGTGAGTTATGGGCTTTTAAGTAAAAAGGCATCGGTGGGGTGAGGGTATGGTCTAACCCGGGTCCTTCTTGACCTGACCCATCGGGTCTGATCAGTTCGATCCAACCCTACCCTCTAGGTTTTACAAGACCCACCGGGTTGACCTTGACCACCCCTGCTAGGTCCGACCTACCCCGACTGGGCCCAACCCACTCGAGCGCGCCGGTTTGTCTGAATAGGATGTGGCAGCTGCCGTGTCTGCTCGCCGTCAACGCAGGGCGGCCACCGCCTTTAATGTGGTGGTCATCCACGTGACCACCCCACGGCTGCTACTGCGGGTTCCCGTCATCATGGTCTATTGGACTGAAATCCCTCAGTCGTATGACGCGGCCTCCTCCCACTTCCACCGGTGGCCCCTGTCCACCATCTGCGGCAATTACCATGGGCTCCTCGACTGACGGCTATAGAGCCAGTGGCCCTCATTCAGTGGGTCTCGAGTCTCACTCTGGTGCTTTGATTTTTTAAATGGATCTATCTATGCGATATATGTATTGCATTCTTCACTACCTTGTAATTATTTTCTTCTCTTCATCCCTCCAGGGGTCGAACTGCATTCGTAACCTCATGGAAAAATGAATCACAACCACAGGGGGCCGTTGGCAAAGAACTCCAAGAACAAGGATAGGAGAATCACAAAGAACGCCCCAAGGAAAAAGGTTGTCCTTGTTAGTTTCGGCCTTTTTCCATTAGAAAAAGAGAGCAAAACAATAATCACACAGATTAATCACCCTTCAATCCCATAGTAAAAAATACCCATCCTACATGCACGATCAAACCACGGATCAACATGTTCATGGGCCGGTCCGCATTGGTCGTTGGAAACAAGAATGGGGAAAGAAAATCACATAGAAATAAACCACCTACCTAGAAAGAGGATCAATTGGAGGAGAGGATACGTCATTGATGGAGATCCATCCATGAACGTCCTCAATATGTTCTTCATCAGTGTTCGTCGTTCATCATCTCTAGTGAGAGAGTTTTCTTACCTCAAGGAAACTTCAAGGCTACAAGGGAAAGATCTCCAGCGTAATGAATTTTAATTCCAGTCTTTTCCCATGATTAATGGAGGAAATGTGTTAAAACGTTTCAGTGTGTTTAACGCCTTTCATCATTGTCACGATGATACATTGTAGTGTTGCTGAGTCGCCACACCGTAGCAAGGTTGTGTCATAACAAAAATTTAAAATAAAAATAAAATAAACTTTTTAAATTTATCTTTATTATTACTTTAAATTTCCTAAAAAGATTTTTCATAGTTAACCCACGCTGGTCAATGTTTGTTCGTACCTAATCAAAAACCACTTCTCTAAATACAACGGTTCCCTCAGATTTCAAATCTGAGCACTCGTTAAAATGTTACTAAAACCGGGCACGCGCTCTATTTTTAATAAACTTAAAAATAGTTCGAACATTTATTTCGTGCACCCTGAGCCTCAGAATCTTATTCCATCTTATTTCCTAGTCATAAAATAATCCCATATAATTTTCAAAAAAATTACATGGAAAATCCGAGACAATATAAGATCACTAATTCATGTTTTAAGGACTTTTACCTTTAAGGTGTACCCAATGGATAATATTAATCACTCAATGTTTTGGTGGGATCATCTTCCATTCTATGATATTCTAGTATCTCTTGAAGAAAAGGGATATGGGGATGGGGTGCTTCTAAAGAGAAAAATAATTAGTAATAGGCTTTCTCAAGTATCTCACACCATATCAATGGCCAATACCTCCTTATATAGTCCTTAAAGATTCCCCCAAGACTTCACAGGATTTAATAATATGTTATAAAACATATGAATAAATGGATTCAGTTATAATGCTTGTTAATTTCTCATCCAACATGTATTGATTATATAAATATATTTTATATTCTATCATATGTTTCATCTATTAATGATATCCATTATGGATAATACTAAAAAATTGTTATCATACAATAAAAATTATAGCATTATGATTTTCATTTGTCATATAAAACAACTAGACAAGACAGTGGTAATAAGATATCATCAAATAATAATAAATGATATGCCTAACCTAAGAAATATTACATAACTTGGTTATTAAATATTTTACCATATGACAACATTTTCATACACTGTGATATTGGAATATATACATATATGGATTTATTTCATGACTCCATCAATCTCCCACTTTCACTAAATCCTCGAAGACTCTATTCCATTTAATATTATATTGTATCATATGCAATAATTTAGGAAACCATATCCAAAACTCCTTTTAAATATTTCCAAAATGATATTGGAAAACTACCATGAAATTCACTATGTATCGCATCACATGTAATACCTTGTGAATATCCATCTAAAACTCCTTTTCAATAAACTGAAAACACCTTTAGTGAATCTATCTTAGCTTTACAAAACTCTATCCTCATTGATTCAACCAAAATTTTTGACCCCATGAGTGTTTATAGGGATAAAAACAAATATAAATTCCCAAATTCATAAATATAAGTAAAGATAAATCTCTATAAAAGCATCAATGTTGCTCAATATATAAAGGTATTTTCATGATATCTATCAAACACATGTATCTATATACTAATTTCCAACAACTTTATCATAAAAAAGTATTCTTGGTCATATAATCCTTTTGAATATGACATAATGTGACCATGGGACATGAAGTATGTCAATCCCATATAGCCTCCTCATATGTTCTTGATTATCTGAGTATAAACAAACAAGGTCAATTAATACATCACGTTTATTTCATCTAAGTGAATAATAACAACACATTCCACTCATCCAAATAGATTATCATGTCGCATTTTCCTTATATAAGTATGTATATAAACTTCCTCAGTTTATCTCAATCGAGGGCCGAGATGGCATAATCATCATATGAGAGGAAAAATCCCATCTTAGTTAAGCCTCAATCAATGAATGGTCAAAATCATACCCAACCACATCCTCATTATCTAATCCACACTTCATTCACAATAAATGTATAAAAGTTTGAAGGTTCTCATGAAATTGATCTTTCCAACCTCAAGTATAGAGATTCAATATGAAACATGCACCCCTAGTGTAATGCTTGTGACCTATATAATCATACGGTTCGTGAATCACGTGTGGTACTACCCCAAGTGTGATCCCTAATCCTAAAGAGCTAGACACTAGAGACAAAATTCTCATTATATGTTTGGGTAAAAATTTAAACACTTTATTAAAAATATATTTCATGACTGTTCTCTATCAAAAATTCATCATTATCCTCATTAAGTAAAAAATATCCAAAATAAAAAAGTGACCAAAGAGGGAATAAGAAAATGGATAGATGTGTAAACAACCAGTAACTCTCCAAATGAATTGATACAAGACCATTCCACATGAAAATTGTTACATCTAAACTGGTCCATGGTAAAGGTGGAATCTAAACATGGAACAAGGTAGGTGACACCAAAGACGAAGTCCCCGATTGGCCTACAAAACCCAAAACTGCCTCTAAAAGATCTCACTCTGAAGTGGGAAATGATCCTACTCTCATAATAAACATGAAAAACAATATGAGGTGATATATAAGATATAAGTACCTATAAGTACTTTAAATTTTTTAAAATAAAAGTTTCATGTCCACACAAATGTTTATGTAGGGTTTGAGGATAAAATACTCAGTAGGGAACGATCAATAATGTCTTAATAAAGTAGTGAAAAATGGTTGTATACATGAATAGATAAACTCATTTACATAAATATAGAAAAATAATTTTATATTAAACAATTAATAAATATCATAATAATAGTACTTTAATAGAGAATTAGTTTAGAATTAAGCCTGTTAAAATTTTAATCAGTAGCCCATTATACCGGTAGGGTTCATACCTAAACTTACCTACTTCGAGAGAGACCGATATTAATATTAGTATGGAGGCAATGAATTTTTATAGCCCATCCCATAAATTATATAGGTAGGGAAATATTTCATCCCATTCTATCTTGATATATCTTAATAAGAATCCAGGAAAAAGGTAATCACCTGGAAAGAGGAAGTCATATACAAAGTCAGGGGCTCAACCCATCTAGGGTAATAGGAGAAGGGGTATACTCAGTCGGGGATCAATAAGACTTCCCATGTGATGTAATTTCTTTTCAACGACTGGTGAATATTATTAAACAATTTATAATAGAAAAACACAAAATGTCTATATGTTATATTAGTCAAGAAATTAACATTCACCATGCCAAATGGTAAACATGCTCCATAATTAAGTAACCAACTTTGCACCCCTTCTATCATGCTAACTATCTATCAAAATAGTATCTAAAATCATAAAAACATAAAAAAAATCATTCATCATGTTTTGTATATTGAATTTTTTTTAATTCATTTTACAAAAAAACTATATACATGCTTGGGATAAAAACACTCATAATGTAAATTAGGTATAATTGAAATAAATATAGAATATAAGAAAGATTTTAAGTAAAAAACAGGTATAATAAATAGTTACAGAGGGTGATAGATCATTACATAAAATAGTTTCTCTGTCAATCCAAAGGTAAAAACATGGGTAAAATATACTTGAATACAAATAAATAATAAGAATCTTCTAATTGATGAGGGTGATAGATCGTTACATCAATTTTTAACAAGTCTACATAAACCAAATGAGGTTCTAGAGTAAGGAATACATATTTTAGTGCATGGGATAACATAGTAATGAAAATATTATAACTATGTGAATAAGTTAATAAGGTATTATTTAATATAATCATATGTATTTAATTTCCCCCTTAAATAACTCAACCCATACTAAATATATAAAACTCACACTTAATATAATAATAATTTATTAAAGTAAAAATGTTTTAAAATAGAAATAGTTTATGTAATGGAAAACCTATTTTGGAAAAAAATTAAAATAAGTGGCAAGGTTAGGCAGAAAATAAACCCATAATGTTTTCCATGTTGAATCACTTATTAAAACCTTCAGACCTAGATTCCATTTATCCACCAAATCACTCTCTAAACCCTAGGTTAAGTGTGGTTATTTTTCTTAAATATCATTCAATTTTAGGTGAGAATAGGTGATTCACATTATAGAATATATGTGGGACCCATGGAAGTAAACTTGAGTAAATTATTTAAATAACCAAAGAGGTTTTGAAAAAGGTAATATTCTTAAAAAGGGAGTTGTAACACCCCAAGATTTTAGAAAAGAAAACAATGTTTTATATCATTCAATATACACAACACCAAATGTAAACAAACCATGAAATATTATTATTTAAATATGATTGTTACAACCTAGCCAACAAATATGAGGGTATGAGAAGTATTAAATACCCTATGAAATATATATATATATATATATATATATATATTTCCTAATCAATATATATTTATTGATAAATTTTTAGTAAATAATCAATTAACTTTTATTAAAGTAATTTTATACTTTAAAATTATGGTTTCTTCAAAAATGATTTTTATTAATTTTTGTGGGAAAATATAATAATTAATTTATATAGATTTTAGAAAATTTATTTGATAAAATGAAATTAATTTTTTAAATCATAACATCAAAATTAACTTCAGGTGAAATTTTTGAATTTTCCAAAAAATATTGATTTTTCAATGAATAGTGAGAAATGTCGATTTTTAAAATAATGTAATTTCTTTTCAATAAATTAATTATTTTAAAATTACCATTATAATTTTAATTTGATTTAAATTAAATAAGAATTATTTTTTATAAATAAACAAATTAATTAAATTTGAATCATATTTATACTATATTTTAGTATAAGTTTATTTTTGGGCTCAAAAACACATTTTTCTGAAAATTGTTTTAAAGTGCATAATGTTTCTCCATTTTAATGAATTAAACCAAAACATAATAAGAACTGATTTAAATTAAATTTATAGATTATATATTTATAAATATTAATTTGAATTCATATAATGATAGTCATAGAGTTAATATAAAATCATATTTTGCTTGAAAAATATATTTCTTGAAAAATCGATTTTCCATTGCGTTTGGTTTAATTTTAAATAAAAAATTTCAAATTATATTAATTTAGTTTGATAAAATGGAGTCCAAATTTTTAACTAAAATAATTTATATTATATAATAAGGTTTACATAATTTTTTTCATATTGAATACTAAAAATAGTAAAAATATTTTAACACAATTAAGGTAAAAATATGTTTACTATAGGGTTGAACTAAAATTATATGGGTTAAAATGTCATAAAAACATTTATAAAATATATTTTATGGATACATTTCAATTTTATATCATATAATTCTCTATAATGGTCCTTTTTTGGTCTTTTTTCATGTGAAAAATGTGGGTATAAATTTTTCATTCAAAATATTCAAAGTGTGTCCTCTCCCCCACTTATAAAAGGTCACCGCCTATACTCTTATCTTCACGCATTAAAAGAATTTTTTATTCAGATAATTACAACCCATATAAATTAATTACTTACCTTAAAATGTCTTGGAGTCATTTTCTTGATCAAAAATCCAATCTAGGAATGATTTTGGTATAATCCTAAAGAGGTTGTGCGGAGAAGAGGTATGATTCTCAACCTTGTGTTTTTGTTTTGTTTTTTCTCCCACCTCATTCAAATGTTATTAAAATATGATGATATAAGAACATTAATATATCACATACAATAATATGTTATTATGTTAATTTAATAACCTAAATCCATTTACTCTTCCATCAAATGGAATATAAAACCATCATTCATGTGTATAATGAACTACTACCTCACGAACTGATGTAATTCATTTTTCATCATCGCATCTTATTGCTAGTTGTAATTATGGATTAAATATATATATATATATAATTCATAACATATTTACCATTATTAAAATATAATATGTCATTTAATTTCTTTTATTTCCACTCACTGAAAAATGATAACATCATTCGTGGGTATGTGTAGACTACCACCTCCATGAATCAGTGAGATTATTTTTTCATAACTACATCACATAGATGATATATATAACTATATTTAAATACATAAAATAGTATTTATTATATTATTATAATTTTTTAAATATAAAATAATACTTACATTCTTTCCACAATGGTTATTGAAAATTGAAAACGTTACTGATGCGTACATACGACCAACCATATCCATGATTGTAACGAATTATATTTTTCATAACCATCATTATTTATAAATTTTAAAACTATAATTGATGTATAAATATGATAAATATTTCATTTTTATAATTATTTAGATGTTAAAATATTTATTTCTTTGACCATAGTCAATAAACTGAATTCATTTTTGATATATAAGTCGAATATCATCAAAAATTCTCAAGTGAACTTAAATGATTAACTAATTGTGTATATCAGGATAATAGATAAAATAAAAGGAATAACAAACTTGAAAAAAATTAACCAAGTAAATAATTAAAATATTTTTATTATTCAGGATTATAAATAATTTATGAGATGATTTGGACTCAAGGTAAGAGACACTTTAACTTAAAACACTATTTTAAATGTTTTAAATATTTATTTTACAAATATTTATATTACACCTCGATGTTATTCTAAATGTTTCGAGAAAATTATTTTTTATTTTTAAATGTATTAAAAAGGTCATTTTTAACCATATTTCACTTTATTTATAATGTTTTTATAAAATGTAATCTTTTTAAGGTTTTAGGTAAGGGACTTTCTTTTAAAAAAACTTCTTCTAGACATTTATTTTCCAACTCTATTTCTTCCATGTCCATATTTTCAATATAATTTTATGGAAGTTTTTATATGAATATAAAAGATTTATAATGGACATTTTATGTCCATTATGACTTTATTTTAAAGGTTCTCAAAAAAGAATATTCTTATGAAATGTCTGACTTTATTTACAAAAGACAAAAAGAATGCTCTATTTCCATCCAACAACCCAAAGGCCATCATTTTTTTATATAGTGAAAATGACTTTTCCTACCATCATAACCATTGTTTTAATTTTGGATTAATTTACAATATTTCATATTTTATTAAAATAATAACCCTCTTTCCCTTTTTTTTGAATTTTTGTATTGAAAATGGGTTTTTAAAAGAAAATGTTATTTTTATATCTAGAAGAGACTTTTATCTAGGTTTAAAAGATTATTTCAAGGGTTTATGATGAAAATTTTTTATATTAAATTGTTTTATTCATGTTATATTCCTTTTATAATATTTATATGACGGTTGGGCCCCATTATATCTCACTAGTTAGTCTAATGTATCTTATATTTTAGGTGCACCCAGATATAGCTACACTGCATTAGGTAATGCTTATATTCTATGAAAAATTATATTGGAAGTCGGTTGAATGGTTATTCAAATTTTTTTGGGTTCTATAAGGGTTATATAAGGGTTATATGAATATGATTTCCCAAGTCACCTAAATTACATTTCTTTTTATGCTAATCAGTATTCATATAAATCATTAAGTTTAAAAGGGAAGGATAATAATCTTTTTAAAGTAAAAATGATTCCAATTTTGGGTAAAAGGTATTTTTAAAGAAAATTTTTCTCAGGGGTTTTCATGTTTTTCAATGTAATAATGGATTTATTCATTTTATATCCCTTAATTATATTTTCATTATCCTGACACATTTTTAAAATGTTTTTCATAGGGTTTTACGATGGGTAATGAAAAGGATGAATTCAAGTTGTAATTAGTGAATATTTTTCATGATTTTTTTTCTTATTTTAAAAGACTTAAATTATAGGAGAAATGGAAATTGATCGAAAGTTTCAACTTTCTAATATATGGTTTTTTTATCTATGAGTTATGACCTAATTTTAAAAAACTATAAACTAGAAAATTTCCTCAAATTTAAGAGAATGAATTCTTGACTTATAACTTAAGATTATATAATGTTTAAGTTTATGTCCTTATAGTTGATATCATAATAGGGTTTACATAAATTTATAGGTTGATATGTGATTTAATCTTAAGTTAAAAATCCAATATAATAATAAAGGTTAGTATGCTAAGGTGAATGATGGTTATTTTGGACAAATAGAGAGGTTTGAATAAGGGATAGAATGGTTAAGGATATCTTAGTTTTATCCTATACATAATATAGTTTATTATGGTTTATTTTATATAATCACATTAACCTTTTATGTTTCATTAAATGGTTGGATCCAACATGAACCAAATAAAAAATGGATGTGAAGGGAAATACAGTTGTTGTTTAAATGATCAAATGAATAGAATTTGATCTATAGTAAAAACTATTATAGTTATTTTTAACCATTTATCATGAGTTTTGATTGACAACATGAACCTAGGTAAGTTTATTAACACACCGAAAAATATATAAATAAATCTCCATGGAAGTTAATGTGGTAATCATAAAATTAAAAATATTCAATGGCCTATGTTTCTGATGTGTGAAGAACCCAAGAAAATGTCAAAAAATAATTGGAAGATGTTTTGTATGTGGAAAAGGAGGGAATAAATAAATAATCTAACAAAGAAAAAGGAAGTATTTGGTTAATTCCGTGAAGAGGAATACAAATATTTCCAACGTATCAATTAAATGTTTTAAATTTGGGTAGTATGGGAATTATGAGAATCCATGACCTAGGGGAAAGATCAAGAACTAGATTAGAAATATTGTGCAAATAAATGTATTATAACTCCTAATTTCATTACAATTCAATCAGAGTAAAGTAAAAATTAAATATGAAAGGTCTGGGTTATATCTTGTCTTGTGTTCTGTAATTTTTTTCATCCTAGAATATGATTCATATTTTTTTTTGTAGGAAGTAATTATTAAGGAATAAAATGGAAAATCATGGTTAATGGATTATGACGAACATTTAATGATTAAGGTGTGTATATATATGGACTCAAGAGTTATGATATTGTGGTATATTAAAGAATGATCATAAGTTTAAATTCATTAATATTATTTTGATTTTTTATATGATAGGAGTACTTTTAGAAAGATTTATTGAGTTTTGATGGATGCATAAGGTATATGAAACCCTAAGTTTAAATTTTTAAAGTGTTATTGGATGGATAATACTATTTTTGTTTTATAGACATAAGTTTACAGTTAATGATAACCTTGAGGGTTTATTGATATTTTATGTTTAAAATTATTTTTTATAATTTTCATCATATTTTTGGAAATGTTATAAGAATTTTATTAGTATAGTTTTAAAAAAAGGATAGCCTGTCACATCCATAAAGGCCATGGGGCTTAAATCGACAACTGAATGGTGAAAAGGGTAACATTCCTACCACTAGAATATGTGATTCCCTAGTTATAATGATATCATTTTTTACTTAAATTTTTCAAAAGATAATGATTAATTTGATTTTTAGAACGCATGTTTTATCATATAGATAATCATGGGATTGAAAAGTGATTTGTTGATTAGGTGATTAAATTTATTTCGAAAGAAGTTCACGATTTTGGGAAACTTATATAAGTTAGACTAAACATTAGGGGATTCCATTTTAGGAATAAAGTTTGAAGTCTATTTTGGGATCATATATGATTTTATAATGGTTTTTTTATTCAATTTATTTATGGAAATGATTAGTATATCTGGGAGATTATATGATTATGTCATACATATTTATTTATAATGAGACTTTAAAATTTATTGGTGTTATTTGTAGATAAATGTTAAATCAATATCAGAAAGAATATGTAATCAAACCCTTATGATTTTGGGTTTAAATGATAGTCAAGAATATTTTAAATAATTTTAATGATATTTATTTAAGGAATGATTTATTTTGAACTTTGGGTATTAGTGTTGAATTTTGGAGATTAAGTTTTTATTTAATCATATGATGATTTATTCATTTTGTTAATAATATTAACTTGTGCTAAATATTTTGTTTTTGGATACTTTTTCAATATAGGATTAATTTCTTATTATCCTTTTGATGAATTATGTGACCTATTAGAAGTGGATTTTAGTGCTTCGGGATTAAAAAATAATCATTATTTGGAGAAAAATATGATATTTATTGGAATTTTATTCAACTTATCAAATAAGTATATTTTCTTAAGTTCTTAGTCTAGATGTTAAATTAATTCCTCAACTCTAGGAAAATCATCGTGAAATAAAAATTATGTCATGTTACCATCATTTTCAATAAAATTGATAGTCTTTTTCACACCACTTTGGTTTAGGTTTTTGTGGTTGTTGACTTTATTGTGATCATTCACTTTATTTTTATCAATGATATTTAACACTCTGCATAATTATTTAGAAAATACACTCTTCTTCATGTCTATATATTTACTTCCCACTAATATTTTCCTACATGGAAACCCAGTTATGTATTATTCTAGCTGACCTTCATATTTTATTTTCTCATATATCAAGAGGAATTTTCATTAACCCTTTTTAAAATATGGTATCTATAGAAAGGTATTTTCAAATAAAAAACCTTTTATTAATAAGATAAATTTAAAATTTCAAGGATTCAATTTATTAAATTGGGAATTATTTAACCCCTTAATATTTTAGAAAATAAGACTATGTTAGATAGTGTACAATATAAACAACACCAAACTTAAACAAAAAGAAATATTATTATTTAAACTTGACTGTTACAGCTTAGTCATTAAATTAGTGGGTATGAATAGTATTAACTAATTTATGAAATAAATATATATATAAATTTCATAATCAATATAAATTTATTTATAAATTCTTATTAAATAATCTATTGACTTTTAGTAAAGTAATCTTATTCTTAAAAAATATGTTTTCATTAAAAATGATTTTTATTACTTTTTGTGAGAAAATTTTATAATTAATTTCCTGTGAATTTATAAAATTTATTTTCTAAAATTAAATTAATTTTATATATAATTATATCAAAATTAAATTAGGGAAAAAGTTTGGGATTTTTTCAAAAAAAAATATTGATTTTTTAGTGAATAGTGAAAATATATATTTTTTAAATACGATCATTTTTTTAAAATAAATTAAGTAATTTAAAATACCCATTATTATTTTAATTTGATTTAAAGTAACATAAGTTTTATTTAGTTATACTTAATCCAATTATTTGTATTTGAATAGTATTTATATGTATTTTAGTTGATGTTTATTTTTGGGATTAAAAATGTATTTATCTGAAAACTATTTTAAAGTGCATAATGTTTAGGCATTTTAATTAATTAAAAAACCCATAATTTTGAATGATTTATATTAAATTTCTAGATTATATATCTATAAATAAAAATTTAAATTCCTATTATTTTTATTACTGATCATAGAGTTAATATAAAATCATCTTATGCTTGAAAAATATATTTCTTGGAAAAAAATTATCAAGTTTGTGAGTTTAATTTTAAATTAATTTATTACACTTATGTGAATTTAAATTTATAAAATTGATTAAATATCTACAATAACAATATTTTATAATATATTATAAGGTCAATTTTATTTGCAGTCATAATGAATAGTGAAATCAATAAAAATATTTTATTGTGGTTAAGGTAAAAACAGTTTTAAGGGGGGTTAAACTAAAAAGATAAGGGTTAAAATAACCTAAAAACATATCTAAAATCTATTGTATAAACATATTTAGAACTTATATCATATAATTATTTATAATGGTCAATTTTTCATCCTTGTTTCACGTGAAAAACATGCGTATAATGTTTTATTTTAAAAAATTCTAAGTGTGTCCTCCACCCCCCCCCCCCCCCACAACTTATAAAATAAAACCCCCTATTCGTTCTTCTTCATGCCTTCAAAGAATTTTCTTAACCAATACCTACTCAAATAACTTCCTTGATTCCATATCCACCTCTTAGATTCGTTTTTTGATCAAAATTCTGATCTAGTGATGATTTAGGTATAATCCAAAAGAGGTGTTCTCATGAAGAGGTGTCGTTCTTAACTGAGAATTTTTGTTTTATTTTATCTTAAACCTCCATAAAATATTCTTAAAACATGATGATATAATAACACAAATATATCCCATATAATGAGATTTTATTATGTTAATTATTAACAAAAATCAATCTCCTCTTCTATCAAATGGGAAATGAAACCATCATTCGTGTGTACAACAGACTACCACCTCGAGAACCAATGTAATTCATTTTTCCTCATTACCTCTTATGGATGGTTATAATGATGGATTTAATATATATATATATATATATATATTATTCATAACATATTTATTATTATGAAAATATAATATATCATTTACCTTATTACCCTTCCTCTCACTGAAAAATGATAATGACATTCATGTGTGCGTGTGGACTGCCGCCTCCCTGAAGCGATGTAATTATTTTTTCATCACCACATAAAATGTATGATATATGTATATATATATATATGTGTGTGTGTGTGTGTGTTTAAATAAATAAAAATAAATTTATGATATTATTATCATTCTATAAAGATAAATTAACATTTACCTTCTTTCTGTAATGATCGTTGAAAAATGGAAATGTTACTCATGTGTACAGATGGATTATTATCTCCACAATTGTAATATATCTCTTCTTCATAAACATATTTCATGATTGGTTTTAAATGTATAATTTATGTGTAAATATGATAAATATTTCATTATTTTTATTTTTTATATGTTAAATAAATGACCACTTTGACCATAGTCAACCTACCAAAGTCATTTTTTCCACCATAACCATTATTTTTTGTTTGGATTAATTTATATGAATTTAGGTTTTACTAAAATAAAAACTCTATTTTACTTTTTCTGGGTATTTTTATTATTGAAAATGGGTTTTTTTAAAAGATTATTTTGATATTCCAAAGTTTTCTTCAAGGGTTTTATAATGGGAATTTGAAAGATTGTATTATTTTATTCATGTTATGGTCTTTATAAATTTTTTCTATGATGGTTTGAGACCCATTATATCTCATGGGTTATCCCAATATAGCTTATACAATGGGTGAACCTAGATATAACTTCAATTCATTGGGTAATGATTATGTTCTTTGGAGAATAATATTGGAAGTCAGCTATATAGTTATTACAATTTTTAAGGGTTCCATAAGGGTTCTGTGAGGGTTATATAAAGATGATGTCCCAAGGAACCTATATTTAAAAGACCCAAAACTTCTCATAAATATATATTACATCTTAATAGATTGATGTTAATTATATAACAAAATGATACAAGTTTGAATCATATAGGCATAGTCCCTTTGAAAACATGGATACATAAACACCTGGTTCATAGGTGAACAACATCATCTCCCACTAAGTTTTTCATAACTAGAACCCTTCTTATACATATCATACATAAACAATTCTTCATAACTTGTGGGAAAAGAAACATAATAAATGGTGATCTTTGATGCTCAGTAAGGGTAAACAAGGGATATATTCACATAACGTGAACATAAGAATTCGAGAATAATATAATAACATTTTAAAATCATACCCTACATATCGTATATCATAAAAATGAGTCATGGAAGAAATATTGATAGTTAATAATACATTAATAATAAATAACATTATCCATGAGAGAATAAACTTTGCATAAGACATATTTATGGCATAAACATAAGAATTGAAAATCATTTCCTTAATAGTCAAGATTTATTTCCAAAACAATCATAGTGGAATGAATTTACTCCCCAATCCATCGTAGTATTCAAGGCTAACTTCAAATACTATCATCGTGGAAAATTTACCTTAATAAACTAGGTTCACTCCATATTACATTCATGATTATCTTGTGAGATATTAATCATTACCTAATGCATTGGAGCTAGATATAGGCCCCACCTATCCTTCGTTCTAACTTAACAACAATCATTGGTTATAACGTAACCACCGTCCTTAGTTATAACATAACTGTAATCACATAATGAAAACCATATAGAAGTATTCCATAATATCATAAAACATTCATCATATCATAACCCATATAAATTATATGGTTCTCATAAAAATTTCATTATATCATAACCCATATAAATAAAAAGGGTTTTATAATCATCTCATCAATTCATTATAGCATAACCTGTGGAAAATGAATGGGTTTTATAACAATATATTCATTATAATCATAAAATATCTATATAAATAATTATAATTGTATCCTTCTATGATATCCATAATAAATCTTAAGTAACATCAAATGATTTCATATTATATGGAAAATTAAATTGAAAGATCACTTGGAATATTTATTGTGTAAAATATTCATTTCACTTAAAAATCACTTATTCAAAATAAAAAACGTCCAAAATATTAAAGAAAACATTTTATTTAAAAATAACCATGAAAACTTATAAATTAATCTTTAAATCATTGAGTGGTCATGACAGTGTGAAATATTGTTCATTTCATACATGTTAAAATGAATATTCCTTTCATATTCTAAAAAAAGTCCAAAAGGGCCTTATTGGGAAGATAACATGAATATTCATTTTGAAAAATTTAAAAAATTAAAACATGGGTAAAAATTTCTTTGATAAATCATTATAGTTCAAAAAAAACTTTCAATAAAACATTTTTAGAAAACATGGACATAGAAGAAAAAGGATTTTCATCCAAAGAGAGAAATAAAGTTGTCTTTCCTTAAAAATATTATTTTGGACTCTTGAGTACATAAAGAGATAAAAAAGAAAGGAAACATTTATTTTAACAAAATAACTATATGAGAATAAAATTAAAGTTTTTCTTGATAGGTATATCATAAGATCTCATAATTGGAAGCATAATCATAAATAATCCTGATAAATAGAGAGATTGTAACATAAAGTCATTACCACTTTGGTATATTTTGAATAATAATCCCCATGAAATAAAAAACATTATATTGATATGTATATCCCATAATTTTTATGATAATAACCATAAAATTAAATCAGTGGTAGTATATACATAATGTATAAGAAGAAAATGGTGTATAAATCATGTGTCCTACAGAAATAAAAGTGAGACGAAAACCCATTACCACTTTGGAAACATTTAAATATTAATACCCATTAAATAATAACACAAAATTTAAATTTAAATCTCATAAAAATAATTATATTAATTATATAACATGTATATGGGGTAGTATATATACCACACAAAATAAATTAGTGGTGAATATGACATATGTCTCCCAGAAATAAAAGAGAGGCTAGAAATCCCTTACCTTAAATTTTGACTTACTTCATACTCATTCAAACATACTATATAATAAATATAGTTTTATTAAAAATATATTACAAAACCATAATTATATATATCATACCATATATTATTTACTTATGACCATTAATTACCCATTTATTAACAATTCCTTGTTAAAATCGTGTTTCAGGTAATAACAACTTTGGTTTTCATGCATATTGTGATTTAGTATTTTCAGTCCATTTAATATGATCATGGTACCATAAGGTAAATAATTTAACCATGATATAAATAATATAAATTTATTACATATTTATTTAAATTAATCCATAAAAGTTAGAGATATAAAGTGAATTTCACCTTTCATGATGACGGTAGGCCATACGTACGCATAAATGGTGTTTCCATTTTCTCGATGGAATGAACAGAAGGAAGGTAAATAATATATCACTATAATTGAGTCATTTTGTTTTAATATATATCAAATATTTTCATTAAATTTATCCTTATTACCTTACATTTAAATTGTAAGTGAAAAAAGAATCACATTGCTTCGCAAGGTTGTAATCTATTGTACACACGAAAGACGTTATCATATTCCCCGTGAATGAAAAGTAAGAAGGTATATATTATATTATAATTAAAAAATTATAATTATTTTATTAATATCATATATATAATTTTAATCCATATTTATATACACTCATGAGAGGTGATTATGGAAAAGGAATTACATCGATTCGTGATGCGATAGTTCATCATACACAAGATCGACAGTTTTTTTTCCCATTTGATGGAAGTAGAGGTAGATATAGGTTATGAACTTTACATAATAAAATCTTGATATATATTATATATTGGTGTTATTATATCATAATATAAGGTAATATTTGAAGTATGTGGAAGATGAAATAAAGAAAAACACAAGTTTAAGAATTTTACCTCTTCTTCTGAGAACCTCTTTAGGATAATAGCTAAAGCCTTTCTAGGAAGGTCTCCTAATAAAAATAAATACTCTGGGATGTGGGTAGATAATTAAGGAAGATATTATAGTATTTATTTTTTTTAAATGGTTTTATGAGTTTGAATACGAGAGGAGAAGGTTTCCATTTTATAAGTAAGGGATAGGACACACTTGGAATTTTTAAAAGAAAAAAGTGTGCCCATGTTTTAAAAATTCCAAAAGGCTCAAAAAATGGGTCATTATAAAACCCTAGAGGTTATAATGTATAAATATTTTCATATAATGTAATTTTAATAATTTTTTAGGCTATTTTATCCCTTATCATTTTATTTTAACACCCAGTAAACTCATTTTAATGTTAACTTCAATAATTGATTTTCACTATTTTCACTTTTCATTTTGACCAAAAAAAAAGTTTAACTTATTATATAATATTAATTATTATGATTTAAAATATGTAACCCATTTTTTCAAATTTCATTCACATGAATGAAAGAAGTTAATTTAAAATTAAACAGGCATACATGATGAAAAAAACAGTTTTCCAAAGAGAAAATTTTTATAAGTATAAAATATTTTAATATCAAAAGACAATATGAATATGATTACTATAAACTAAATTAGTGAAATTTTAACATAATTTTACTAATTTTACTTCTAAATAATTTTTAAAAAATATGGAACTTTGTAAATTCTTTAAACAAAAAAGGCATTTGTTAATAAAAAATAGTGTTTTCACTATTCATCAAAAAATTAACCTTTATTGAAAATCATCAAAACTTTAACCTAAGGTAATTTTGACATGTTGATTCCAAAAATTATGTTTATTTTTTTGAATAAATTTATAAAATTATAAAAAAAAATATTATAATTTTTTTAAAAAAATCAATAAAATTTATTTTTTGAGAAAAATGTATTTTCGAAGCATATAAAGACTTTTCTAAAAATTAAGCAATTTTTTATAAATATATTTTCTTTATCTAAAAATTTTATACTTAAATTTAAATTCTATTTATTCATATTCATACCTCTAAATGTAATATCTTGGTTATAATGGTTAAGTTTAGATAATAATATTAATAGTATATCATGGTTTGTTAAAACTCAGTGTTGCGTGTATCGCAAGCTATCGAAGAAATTAAATTTATTTGAAAATATATATTTCATAAAATATCAATTTTTTATATTCTAACCCCTTTAAAAATTAATTTCACCCTAAAAATTCCATCAGTTTGTTACAAAAAATTGAGGATACTTCTGCCTCATTACAACCTCAAGTTCCCACTTAACTTCATCAAGTTAGTGGTTTCACCACAAAACTTTGACCATGTGAGTAGTCTTGTTCCATATTACTTTCTCTTTATGATACAAAATATCCACCAGTTTTCCATCATAATAAATATCATGCTCCATCAATATGATCTATGAGTTCAGTAAATGTGATGGATCAGGTATGTACTTCCTCAAGAGATATACATGTAATGAAACATAAACTTGAGAGAGGTTTGGTGGAAGCACAAAGTGATAAGTTATGGTCCTAATACAATCAGTAATTTCAAGGGGACTAATATACCTTGGGATTAGTTCTCCCTTATTTATAAATCTTGTTATTTTATTCCATATATATTAGAAATACCTTATAACCAACTTCAAATTCCATATTAAGCTGGAGATTGTCAGCATAACTTTTCTACTGACATTGAGTTTCCCTTATGTGTTACTGAATTACTCTAACCTTATCTATTATTTCTTCCACTAGCTTTATTACCAATAGTTTTATTTATCCAACTTCATCCCAACACATTGTATTTCTACACTTCTTTCCATAGATGGATTCATAATGATCCATCTGAATTCTTGATTTAAAGATATTGTTGTAAGAAAACTCAACTAATGGAATATGTTAATCTTAAACACCTTTTAAATCCATATAATAATATCTCATCATATCCTCTGGGGTTTTAACTATTCTCTTAGACTAACCATCCTTCTGAGGATGATACACAATGTTGAAACTAAACTTTGTATCAATATCTTGTTGAATACTTCTCCAGAACATTGAGATAAACCATATATCCCGATTAGATATAATGGAATATAGTACTTCATGAAACCTTACCACTTTCTTAATGTATATCCTGGAAATATGATCTAGAGAGAAATATTCTATAATATTGATGAAGTGTGCTAGAATTTTAAGGTGAAAAACAACAACTCATATAACATTTTTCCTTTTAGATGTTTTGGGGAGTCCAATGACAAAATCCATAGTGATGTTTTCCCATTTCCATTCTGGTATGGGTAATTTTTGTAACACCCTACAAGAAATTTCTCTCCCAGACTTAACTTTTTAAAATACCAAGCACCAAGATACAAATTTTGAAATATCTCTCTTCATTCCATACCACAATAAATACTCTTTTAGATCTCTATACATCTTTGTACTTCCAAGATGAATACATAATGAAGAACTATGAGCTTCCTTTAACATATCTTTCTTTAAATATGGTATAGATGGAAACATACATGGTTCATTAATCTTATTATTCCATCATAATATAGCTTAAACTTGAGAACAAATCTAACCATTTTTTGAAACTCAATATCATCCTTTTATAAATCTATAATCTTCATTTGGATATATGGTTGAATACTTATTTGAGAAAGATAATATTTATCCCATTACATCAATATTTCTTAATCTATCCTTTATAAATCCATAAATATTGGATATTTTGTGATCCTTATTATAGATAATCTAGCATGATCCTTTTGAATAAAGGCATCGACCGCCTTGTTTTCTTTCCCATGGTGGAAATGTATTGAGTAGCCATAATATTTAATCAGCTCCAACCATCTCATTTGGAACATGTTTAGCTAATTCTATGTAAATATATAATTTAAACTTTTGTGATCAATATATAAATCACACTTTTCTCCTTTAAGATAATTCCTCTCTATCTTAAATGAAAAAATTTCATTAGTTAACTCCAAATCATGAGTTGGGTAATTTTTATCATAAACTTTCAATTGACGTGAGGCATATGCTATCATGATATAATTTTTAAATATAATGGTTATCTCTATGATAAAACATGTATTCCAAAAAATAACTTAATATTTATCTGTCACATCATTAAAAAAATAATTTCATACTATCTAATTCATTACATAGGTAAATGGTAGGTGTTTCACTCTTATCGACCTTTAGTGGTGGGTTCAATCCTCACAGCCATGCCATATGTGATTGGTTGTCCTTTTTTTACTAAAACTATCTTTATATAGTTCTTAAAAAATACAAAAAAATATGATGAAAATCCATTAAATTTTTTTAATCATTTATGATTATATAAACTTTGAAGGTTATCAATATCTTTAAAATTATGATAACCACATTATTCTTACATAGTACTTTATTTTAAACCTAAGGGTTGCATATACCTTATCCTATTAAAAGTTATCCAAAAATTTCATTAATAAAATTAAAATACCATCACTTAAAACCTAAAAAGTGGTGTTTAAGACTTTGAACTTTTTATCAACTTTGAACTCATAAAATCATTATGGTATCGATAACCCTTATATTATTGTTACATAAAGGCATTTATGATTCCAAAATTACCATAATCCTTAGATATTTTATGATTATTATAAACAAAATACCATTGGTAAAAAATAATTCTTCAACCTAATTCTTTAATCCCATTATATACACACTTAAATCCATTAACTTAAATGGTTGGAATAACATTGTTCCTTCCTTTTTCTAGTGGATAACCCTTAGTTTTGGGCATTGACTCGGATAATTTCCAAATTTCCTGCATATATGATATTGAATTCCTTATAAACTCATTGATCTATTCCCTTTACTTCCACATAGAAAACATCTTCCCCTATTATTGAGATATTCTCCTAGATTATTTTTCCCATATTCTTGACATTTAGGAAGTTTATTCTTCTTTAATCTAAGTTCTTTACCACATGAAATTCCATAAAATTCCATCTTCATCTAAGTTTGTGTGTTAGTAATCTCACTAAAGTTAATGTTTTTAATCATATATCATGATAACTGATTAGGCATAATCAAAATATATTTATCTCCATTCACCAACCAATTTGGTTCCTCATAATCACCAAATTTTCCATTAAATTCAATTTTAACATGATTCCTCCTAGTTACGTTCATTAAATAAAACCACAAAGCATAGTATAAGGAAAAATTATCATAGTAGGAAACCACATAATCCTAAAAAGTAACTTATAGGATATCTAAATCATGAAACCTTATTTTTAATCTATGACACCTTAAGCTTAACCTAGTTCATTCATGGTCATTATTCAAATCCTTCATGATGGTTCATAAATATCTTGTTAATTTCTAAATAATATCCCTCGGGAGTGTCAAAATAGGTGTGTATTAAGGCCTGATGTCATACCCTAGGTAAAAATAAATTCTAGCATAATGTACCCTTTTCGGAGATATTAACCCTAGGTATAATTATTTGAAAACCACATCCAATTTTAGTATCCATGGAGGGGTTTAATTTCTTGGAAACCAATCACTCTATACTTCACAAATATTCTAGGGAATTTTCCAATAACTTATCCATAGACCTTTAAATAGAGATATCATTAATGATCTCACTAAGGTTTTCTCATCCTAGCTTCCAAAGGTTAACTAAAAATTTCTCTAATAGAAATTTTAAAGACACAAAACTTCTCATACATATATATTACATACTAATATATGAATATTCATTGCATAACATAATGATCCATTCTAGAATCTTAAAGTTCTAGTGACTTAGTAAAATTGGATACATAAATAATTATTTCATAGGTGAACTACATCATATCCCACTAAGTTATTCATAACTGGAACCTTCTTAGACATATCATACATGATACCTTTATTCATAACCTAGGGAAAATAATCATAATAAAGGTTTATCTAAGATGCTTAGTGAGGGTAAACAAGGGAGATATCAACATATTGTTAGTATAAAGGTATGAGAATAGTATAATAACATTTGAAAATTATAAGACATATATTATAGATCATAAAAATGAGTTGTTGAATAAATCTTAAAAATTAATAATACATGAATAATAAATAACATGATTCATGAGATCATAACATTGACAAGAGATATAGATTTTTGGCATAAACATAAGCATAGAAAATAATTTTCTTAGTAGTTAAGGCTCGTTGAAAAAAAATATAATAGTGGAATCAGTTTGTTCTCCAAATAATCATAGTTGTTAAGGTTTAATCCCAAGCATATCATAGTTTACAAATTCCCTTACTATATTGGGTTCACTCCATATTATAGTCTAATTTATCTGATGATATATCAATACTTACAATATATATTATAGGAAGATATAGGTCTACCTATCCTTAGTTCTAACTTAACCACCATACTTGGTTATAATGAAACCACCATCCTTGGTTATAATTTAACTACCTTCACAAAATTAAAATCATACATAAGTTTTACATAATATCATAAAATATTCATTATATCACAACCCAAAAAAATCAAATTTATCTCATAACCATTTCATCATATCATGACCAATAGAAAGGAAATGGGTTTCATAATAAACTCATCAATTCCTCGTAGCATAACCCATGGAAAAGGAATAGGTTTTATAAATATCTCTTAATAATAATAAAAAACCATATATATAAATAATAAGGATGTTTTCCTTAGATTATATCCCCTGTAAATCTTAAGTAATATCAAAGGATATCGTCTTATATTGAAAATGATTTTGAAATATCACTTGGAAGATTTCTTGTGGAAAAATATCCTTTTCACTTTAAAATAACTTCTTAAAAATATAAAACCATCCCATATATTAAAGAAAACATTTTATTTTAAAATATCCTTGAAAACTTATAAATTAATTTTTAAAACATTGAGCAGTCATGATAGCAGGAAATATTTTTCATGTTGTATATGTTAAAATGAAGATTCATTTCACATTTTTGGGAAAAGAAAAAAAGGGACTTGTTTGGAAAGAGAAAAAAAGATTAATTTTAAACAATTTTTTAAAAGTTAAAAAATTGGTAAAAATGTATTTAATAAATCATTTTAGGTTAGAAACAACTTTCTTGAAAACTTTTTTTGGAAATATGGACATGGAAGAAAAAGGATTTCCAATCGAAAAAATAAATAAAATTAGTTTTGCTTAAAAGAATTATTTTGGAATCTTGAGTGCATAAAGAGATTAAAATAAAATGAAAAAAATTATTTTAATTAAATAACCATATCATAAGAAAATTAATTTGTTTATTTAGAGTTATATCATATGATCTCATCATTGGAAGCATAATCATAAACAATCCCGATAAAAAAAGAGATTCTGACATAAATTCATTGCTACTTTAGTATATTTTGAGTCATAATCCCCATAAAAGAAATAAAATTATATTGATATGTATGTCCCATAATTTTCATGGGAATAATCATAAAATACATTCATGTGAGGTATATACATCACAAAAAAGAAACAATTAGTGTATAAGGAATGTTTCCCACAAAAATAAAAGTGAGATATAAATGCCTTACCACTTTTGAAAAATTTGAATCATAATCCCACCTAAATAAAAAAGTAAAATTAAACTTAAAATATAAATAAAATAAGTATATTATACACCATACAAAATAAACAAGTGTTTAATATGAAATATGTATCCCAGAAATAAAAGAGAGGCTAGAAATCCCTTACCTTAAATCTCCACTTCCTTCGTAAATTTTAGAACCTCGTGTATGATAAATATAGGTTAATTATGAATATATTAAAGAAACATAATTATATATATCATATCATATATGATTTACTTATAACCTTTTATTACCCATATTTTAACAATTCCTTTTTAAATCATGTTTTTGGTAATAACTATTTTATTTTTCATGTGTATTTTAATTTGATGTTTTTGAACCATTTACTCTGATCATGGTTCCATCATCTTCATAATTTTAACTATGATATAAAAAAAATTCAATATATATTTATTTATAGTAATCTATAAAAGTTATTGATATAGATAAAATTATACCATTCATTGAGATGGTAGGCCATAAGTACACATGAACATTGTTTCCATTTTCTTGATGAAAGAAAAGAAAAAACTTAAATAATATATAACCTTTACAGAGTAATTTCTATATAAAATATACCTCATATTTTCATTAAATTTATCCTTATCGCATTAAAGGTAAAGCATAAGTGAAAAACAAATCACATCGGTTCGCAAGGCAATAGTCTACAATACACACAAGTGATATTATCGTATTCCCAAATAATAGAAATTAAGAAGGTATATATAATATTATAATTAAATAATTATAATTATGTTATTAATATTATATATATAATTTTAAACCATCATTATATCCAATTGTGAGAGGTGGGGATGAAAAAACTAATTACATATGTTCATGAGGTGACAGCCCACCGTACACATGATCAACAGTTTTGTTTCCCATTTTATGTAAGAGTAGTTGGATATAGGTTATTACATTAACATAATGAAATATAATTATATAGAAGATAATTTTTTTATTATATCATCAAGTTATAATAATATTTTAAGGAATTGGAAGAAGAAATATAAAAAACACTCAAGTTTAAGAAATTTAACTCTTCTTCAGTTAACCTCTTTAGGATTATACATGAAGATTTATTATGAGGATTTCCTAATCGAAATAATGAATCTGTTATGTGGGTATGTTTTTTCCAAAAAAAAAAATTTTTAGAGTGTGTAGAGGAGAGAAGAGGGGGTTCCTTTTTATAAGTGGAGGAGAGGACACACTTCAAATATTTGAAAAGAAAAAAGTGTACTCACATTTTAAACATGACAAAAGCATCCAAAATGGGACATTCTAGAAAAATAGAGGTTATAAGGTCTAAATATGTCCATAAAATTGGATTTTTACAAGTTTATAGGTTATTTTACCCTTTATTTTTTTAGTTTAATCCCAGGCAAACCCGTTTCAACCTTAACCTAGATAATTGATTTTTATTATTTTTACTATTCATTTTGACAAAAAATTAAGTTGAACTTATTATATAATATTAATTATTATTTAAAATATGTAATATATTTTTATAAATTTAATTTAAATAAGTTTAAAATTTTAATTTAAAATTAAAATCAAAGACGTGATGAAAAGGCGATTTTTTAAAGAGAAAGTTTTCATAAGTATAGAATGTTTTAATATCAAGATTCAATATGAATTTTATTCCAAGGATCTAAATTGGTTTAATAATAATATAATTGAACTAATTTTACTTTTAAATTTTTTTAAAAAAATATATAAATTTTTAAATTCTTTAAATGAAATAACATTTTTAATAAAAATCAGTGTTTTCACTATTCACTGAGAAATTAATCTTTTCTGAAAATTCTTAAAATTTCACCTTAAGATAATTCTAAAATTTTGATTCTAAAAATGATGTTAATTTTTTCAAATATATTTTTTAAAAGTGGAAATAATTAATTTTATAGTTTTTTCAAAAAAATAAATAACATTCATTTTTTGAGAAAAATGTATTTTTGAAACATATAAAAATTTTACTAAAAATTAAGTACTCATTTATAAATAAAGTTTCTTTACCTAAAACATTTATAATTAATTTTAAAATTTTGGTTATTACTATTCATACCACCAAATTTATTTTCTAGGTTATAGGGGCTAAGTTTAAATAATATTATTAATAGTATATCGTGGTTTATTAAAACTCAATGTTGCGTGTAACACAAGATATATAAGAAATTTAATTTATATTAAAAAATATATTTCATAAAATCTTAGGGTGTTACATACATGAATTTTAAATTTTTTTCTAATGAGTTTTCATAGAAATCATTGGATTTAAAAAGTTCATATAATGATCTTTTTAAAGGAAAAATGATTCTATTTTGGGTAAAATGTATGTATTGAAGAAAATATTTTTCATGGGTTTTCATGTTTTTTACTCGACTAAAATATTTCTTCTTATTATTTCCCTTACTAACAATTTTGTTCTCATCCCACATTTTTAAAAAAACATAGGTTTTTAGGATGGTTAAGGAAATGGGTGAATTCAAGTTGAAATTCAAGAAGCTTCTTCATGAAAGGAAATCATGTCATATTTTAAAAGTTTTGCATTATGGGAAAAATTGATACTGATCAAAACTGTTAACTTTGTAATATATGGTTTTTTTGTCTATGAGTTATTTCCTAATTATATAAAATTCTAAACCTAAAAATATCCTTAAATTTAAGAGAATTAGTTTTTGACTTAAAATTCAATATTATGTAATGTTTAAGGTTGATTCCTTATATTAGTTGTCCTCAAGGTGGTTTTTGACTAACAATGGTCCAAAGATCCTGTTTCAACCCAAGATTAATATTGAATAAAGTTTTCAATAAATTTATAAATTTGGGTTTAGATATATGACCTAATAATGGGTTACCCAACTTATACATCATGGATAACACAACAAGGGCCAAGACTGGAATGAGCGGTCATGGTATAAACCATTTTATCCAAAAGTTGACAAAGTATTCAAGAGTTTGTGGTTTTCCATTCCATCATGAAAAATAACCCATTGTAAATTTATTAATTCTTCATACCAAATTACAATTGTAAACTATCCATTTACAATTCATAAAAATATGTTGATCTTTATTAATAATTTAGGGAAACTGGATATGGGAATGTCCATGCATAGCCTGAGAATCAGTCAATGAGAAGATACCAAATACCATTAATTTAAGTGATATTTATGACTAAAAACTACCTCCATGAAACAACTTTGAATTATCAAACCAAAAAACCATAAAAAAATAACCCAATACTAAATCAACATGACCAAAACATAGCCGAAATACAAGAAATACTAAGGAAATAGACCATTAAAATTAACCAAAAAATATAATGACATAAATCCCCAATTTATTCTAATAAATTATTCCCAAAATATAATATCAAACTCTAAAAATACATAACATAGACAATACTATAATTACCATTAATCAAAAGAGTGATTAATAGTGATAATCAACCCATACAATCCTCCATAAAGAAAAAAGTGATTAAGCCCCATGATCTAATGATAATTCCATCATGCTCAGATAGAATTCACTTCAGAATACTCAAACTAATTTAGATATTCCCTAGAGTACAATTTTTATGTGATTTAATGGGACCAGTCATATTTAATTATTAGCGTATATCATAAGACATGAATATATTCCCCTTCATTTACAATCATAGGGTACATTTGATGGATATCATAAGATGGCTACATGAAAAAGTTGTAGTATATGATTACCATATTATATGGAATGATCTATTCTAATATCCAAGAACTCATGGGTATCCAAGTGATAGGAATTTCCATCTGAATGAATCTTCTAGGATTAGTTATCATTAAAAGCTATTATATAAGATGTAACACAAGGGAGAAGCATTTATGCAAGAGTTTCATGAAATGGAAGTGGCATTTACTCATGCCTTATAATACATGAGTAAATAATAGCTTACTTGAGGGGAATAATAGAGGGATTTATAAATCCCACTTCCATGTGATTGAAAGGTATAATCTTTCTTTCTCACACAATACTAAAACTCCCTAACTCAAAGTTATCTTCATCTTCCTCATTTCCCCCAGTGAGGTGCTGGCACAACACAGTGTGGAGATAGATCTCAATCATATAATGAGTGATTCAATATACCATATACATGTCATGGAGATGGGATTATATTGGCTTCCCTTTGGGGATCTTCATCAAACCCATATGATTTTGATGAAGATGGATGCAATAGTGTTATGGTGTGAGGTACACATATTTATAGTATTATTCATTTTTATTATTGTTTGGTTTCCTTTATTCATGCATGGTTGATCTTGGTTTGGGTTCTTAATAACTTTCATGTCTAAAATAAGTTTTATTATATCCCTATAAAATCTAATAGTTGTATTAGAGAAAGCAATGTGTTTAGATTTGTGAAATTGTGTTATGAAATAAAGAAATTGAAATATTATTGGATATCATAACCCAATCATAAAATATGGTTCATGGTTCTTTTTTGGAAATTTGAGTCACAACTTAGAATATAAGATATCATAATTAGTGAATTAGTACAAAACTCGTGGTTTTTTATCATCCATTGTGTACGAATCCCGCATATCATGTCACACAACTTTCTATGTCAAGTTCTATAAAACATATTGTATCACATCACTTTTACAATATATTGTCCTATCATAAAATAGGATATATGATATTGTATAACATGACAATATTATTACTCATAAAATACGATTAATAGTGAATGTCACAGTCTTATTTATCATAGCTTTCAATTTCCCATGGATCATAATATATGACTATTAATCGCAATCTAAGATATTCTTGAATTGTAAAATATGATTTAAGAAAAGAAAAATTATTTTTCTTAAAATTAAAATATTAATTAAATTATATTGTTTATAAATTTTTTATAAATAATAATAAAATTATTTTTGAGGATATTTATTAATTAATAAAGTGTTTATAAATTAACTAATTATAAAGGGCTTATAATTAATTAATTAATGTTTATCAAACATTTATCAATAAATATTACTTAATATTAAATTTTGATATTAAAAATAACTTTTATCTAATTATATGTCATACCTTGTGACTTAAAAATAAAGTTTTTATTAAGAACTCATAAGGTTAAATTATAATGTTTAAAAATTATAAACTAAGGATAAAATATAAAGTGTTTATATTTAAATTATAAATTATTTATGATTATTCAATTTAAATTGTTCATATTAAAGACTTAATTTGAGATATTATTTATACCAAGTTAAAATATTTTTTATGAATAATTTTTCAAGGTTTGAATAATGTTAAATATGAGATATTTAGGTTATGTAAAATTCTTTTATATTATAAATTAGAATATAAAATGTTTATAATTCATAAAAATATCATATATTTAAAATAAACATCATATAATAAATAATATTAAGGGATTTATATTATGAAATGAATATAAAGTGTTTATATTAAATATTATGGAATGTCTATGATTATATGCTAAAATTATAATCAACCTTTATGAATAGTGAATACATGCTTATCTCATGTTTAAATATGTGAATTTTTCATTTATTTAAATGTTATTCCCCTATTTATTATTCATGAATATAAATTTTTTATATTATGAAGATTTGTATGCTTTAGTTTAAATATTAAACTGCTTAAAGAGATTATCATACATGTGTTTAAGTAATTACATGCTAGGTATGATAATGGATTTAGTTTCCGTCTTCCTTGATTTTGGTTTGTAATTTAAGTTATTATCTTGAATTTAGTTATTGAATATAGTCTATATATATTAGGTATTAGAGTTATGATGAATTTGAACCTTTCTTGTGTAAATTATCAATGGGTAGAGGGACTTTGGTTTAGACCTCTTGATATATTGTAGGCTTATGCCTTGTTCTAGAAAGGTAAAGTTTGGCTATCTTTGGATCCTAGATTACTCATATATAGATTATCAATTTTATATAATTCTAGATATTTACCTAAAGATTTCATGTACCTTATGCATGAGATGTATTTGTATATGTGCAAATATGTTTGAATTCTATATTTTAGTTATTAATACAAATTTTGTGTTGTGTATAGAGTTAAAAATCAATATGGTTTAAACATATTAATTTTATAGAAGAAATAGGATTCTAAACTAAATCAATAGAGTAATTAATACATAATGAGAATAATATAATATAAGATGGTGATATTAAATCCCATTCAAAATATCAAGTATTAGATTCATTCCAAATTGGAACTTTTCAATACCTATACATTCAGTCGGGGTGACCCTAAGAGTTAGGTTTCCATGGATTATATTTTGTAAGGAAATAAAGTAATTTATTGAACCTAAACATTGGTTCCTTATTCTTGTAATTTTCTTTAGGTTACACTTAGTTCGGAAACCTTAACCATTCGGATACCAGAGGAATTGAGTTAAATGTACTCAAATAATGGATTTGGTTAAAAAGTTATCCACTTAGCTATCCAAAAGTTATATGTGATATGATTGGTGATAGTTTTCTATCAGATATAGTCATGGATTATTTATGTGATACTTGATATAAGTCATGATGAAATATCAATCTTATCTCATTAATGGATATGATGAATTTTAAAGGGGTCTCCATTTTATTGGGAGCCCATTTAATAAAATTCCTTATTAAATAGTAATAAAACATGATACTTATTTAATAAAATTTTATGTTGTAGATGATAGTATCATCAATATCTAACTTAAATTTTAAATTGATCCTTATAATGGATAATATTAATGTAATAAACTCATGTGACTAGTAACTTAAGTAGAATTCTTAAGTGTAGAGAAATTCTATATATCAGAACAAATGTATTCCTGAGTAACCAAGTGTTGAATTTGTTCAACAAGTGAATCTAGATGATTAAAAAAATAATTTAATGATTCACACAGGGTTTCATAGGAATTATATGAAAAATTACCAAATTAATTTTAGTCTCGTATACTAAATTTGATTGGGTATGTTAATGATACTCAATATGATTGAGTATACTAATAACTTAGTGAGACTATATGTTCCCTTAAGTATTATTCTAGTTAAGTAATTAATTATGTTTTCATCTATGGAAATGATCCAACAATGTGAAGTAATTCAAGAAACTTTTGCCTAATATTCTCAAGATGTTGAAAATAAATGAACTAGGCATGTGAATTCTAGGTTTTTGTGTTGTATAGACAGTATAAGTAGGTAAAAGTTCAATACTTAAGGAGAAACTTTTATTAGAGAGTCCAACAATGTCTATTCAAGTAGTTAGTGAAGGTCATTGGAACCTACAGGGTTTTATCAAGAATAAGGATTAATGATTCCTTAGGATTAAATTGTTTGAGATTCTTTTAGAGTTTTTTGAAACTCCATATACTATCCATATCATGTATCTGTTGATCAAGTGTTGTTTTCAACAATACATATTATTGTTATTAAAAAGGGGGAGATTGTTGATAGCAATACTCTATCTCTTTATGATGATTTGGGTGCTCATAAATACCCTTAATTGTTTTCTAATGATTTTACTTTAAGTATATTTCAGGAATTAAATATTTTATATATTATTATTTTTGGAAGAGTATTCAAGTATTTATACATCATGGAACAAGTGTTAAAGAGTACGGAAATCAATTCCAAGTATTCTGGAAACACTGTTCATATCCTACGTTTAGGAGCGTATTGTAAAGAAAGAAACTCGCTGTTTACTTTACAAGTTATCAGAAAAGTATGGTTAAACAACCATATGTTATTGAAAAAGTATGGAAGAAGAACCATATGTTAGGAAGGAACCCTATATTTGGGTTATTGGAAAAGTATGAAAGAGGAACTATACATAAGTTTTAAATGTTACATTTTTTTCTCAAAAGTATGGTTCATCAACCTTACTTTTGTGAACAACCTTACATTTCATATAAAATTATGGATCATGTAACTTACTTTTAGAATCATATAAAATTATGGATCATTTATCATACGTTTGACTGTTGAAAAGAAAAGTATGGATGATTAACCATACATTTGTATTTAACCTTACGTTTGAAGGATACATCATCAACCCTACATTTGTATTCAACTTTACGTTTGAAGGATGCATCATCAACCTTATGTTTGTGATTTACCTTATGTTCAGAAGATGCATGCTATACAGTTCGACCTTACATTTACCATTGAATAATTAAAGATGATATTATTATGTAACGGTCTATAAGAAAATTAATAGGCTGATTTCAAACCGGATTAAAAGCTGATTTTAAAATGCGTCTTTGACGAGTTCATAGGTGCTTATTTATGATTAAAAGGATCAAAATTAAAGGATAATTTCATGGAGAATTTCAAGGGGAGTTATGACTGCTCTGTTAATTCAAATGCTTGAATATCGTGAGTCATAAAGCGACTTTTGTGGATCTGACATTGCAGAGAAAGTGCTCAATATATCTGTGCTATTTTGAAATTCAATATAACACACAGTGTACAAGGTCTGGAACAAGAATATGAGATCATATACACTTATTATATAAAAGATATACTACACGACAACTTTGATACATAAGAGATAAACAGAGACAAATCAAGATCTACTTATCTGCTGATTACGAAGAGCGACAAATCTATTTTTGTTTGAAGAAGAAGAAACATGACAGAAGATTCACCCATTCGACATCAGATATCTATTGTAAATCTACTTCTTCTGAAGTTGCTAATTATATTTCTATATCTAATACAACTGGATCAACTAAGAACAAATCTTACTTAAAGATCATTATTTCTGAAGACGATGATCCATCTACTTTCAATTTCATTCTCTTACAATTGTGAAGAACAACTGGGAAAGTATTTTCAACGATCAAATACTCTTTTATCTTGAGTGATCAGCTTCTCGTACTAAGTTGTGTATTAGGTTATGAGTTTGAACCAGAAGGCTCTATTTTACCTTATATTGTAAAGGTGTCTATTTCTTGTACTCAGTTGTGGAATAGTCTATTGATAAGGGGACCAGATAGTGAAAATCACTATGCTCGTGGAGTAGAGCATTGGTGGAGTGGACTAGGGGCCTTCTGTTCCCCTAACCACTATACATCGTGTATCCTGTGTTATTTATTTTCCGTTGCTAAATATTTGATATAAAGATAAAAGGAAAATATCACGATTATGCTAAAAAATTGTAAAGGACGTAATTCACCCCCCTATTGTGTATATTTTGTATGACCTGATCCAACAATTGGTATTAGAGTAGAAGCTTTCTGATAAAGTATTAACAAGATAAAAGTGATTAAAGATTATACACAGAGAAAGATGACTGATACAGAATATGGAATGTATATGGTTAGAGCATCGTACTTCAATGAATAAAATTATGGATGCTGGAAGTTGAGCATGATAATTTATCTGAAAAAACCTTGGATATAGAGTATATTATAATATTATGACTCCATATTAAATACTAAAGAAACCTGAAACATAGAGTGCAGCTGTAGAAACTGAGTATGACATGAATTCAAAGGCAATGAATGCAATTATATGTGGTCTAGGACCTGATTAATTCAATAGAGTAGCTCAATTCCCAACATCATATGAGATATGGAAAACTATTGTTTTTGTTTATGAAGGAACTGATAATGTCAGGAAAATGAAATATGCTACTGCTAAGCTTAAATTTGATACATTCAGAATGTTTGAAGGTGAAATCATAACTCAAATGAATGAAAGATTGATAAAAATTGTCAACAATATAACTACTTTGGGAGAACCAATCAAACAAGAAGATCAAGCTTTAAAAGTACTCAGAGTACTACATACTAAATGGAATGGAATCTCTGCTGCAATCAGACAGTCAACACCTATTAAAGACTTAACCATGAGAGAGCTGATTAGAACACTTATGATGTATGAAGCTGAGATGAAAGATGAATCAAATGAGCATAAGGTTTTTATTAAGAAAGATGACACTACCTTAAAAGTGTCATCACAAAGTAAAATAATAAGGATAAAGAAAACATAAGTAAAGGTGAAATCAGAAAGCTCGGATTCATCAAATTATGATGTAGAACTGGAACAACTAGCCATAAAGTTTAGTTAATTCTAAAAAAAGAAGAAAGGCTTTAGAAAAAACTTTCAAAATGGATGAAAATTAAGTTGGATTCTATGAGTGAAAGAAGTTGGGTCATATCAGACCTGACTATCCTCAATTAAAGGAAGATAAGAAGAAGAAGTTCTTCAAAAGGAATGATTATGAGAAAAAAGAAAAGAAAGTAATGAAAGCTACATGGAGTGTATCCGAAGACTCTAGCAGCTCATCAAAGTCTGATTCAAAAAAGGAGGAAACTAATTTGAAAGCAAATATATTCTTTATGGTAGAAAATGATGAGGTACAATCCTATTACTCTACTGACTCTAATTCTGAATCAACATATACACATGATAAACTCGTAGCTTACTACAATATACTTGAAAAGAAATATGATTCTTTATTTAATAAATACAAGTCTTTAAAGAATATTCATAATATTGTTTTAGGAGAAAGAGATACTCTACTAAAATAACATCAGGAATTATTGGAAAAATATAATTTGATAAATACAAACAATACGGATCATGAAGCTAAAATAAAAACACTGCAAACTGAAGTATAAACATATAAAAGTGCAGCTCTTTTTTAAAAAAAAGGAGAAAATACACTAAATGAAATTATTGTTAAGAATGTTGTTAAAAAGGGAAGATATGGAATAGGCAATAAAGGTGAAAATCCTAAATTGTACAAAAATTACTTTTTTCCAAGTACTATAAAGGTAATATGTAAATATTGTGGTGCAAAAGGACATCTGTCTAAGAATTGATACTTAATTCAACCCCAGATATGTGTAATTAAGAAAGAATTTGTATCAAACAATTTATATGATTCTGTTGATTTTATAAATACAAAGCAAGTATGGATTCCTAGATATTTGCTGGCTAACACAACTGGACCCAATAGAATATGGGTACCAAAACAATTTGTTTAAATGCCTTTGTAGGAAGTAGGTCACAAGAGAAAAAAGACCATATGGTATATGGACAGTGGATGCTCCAGGCATATGAGTGGAAACTCATCAAATTTCAGAACTCTAACTCAAAAAGACAGTGTTCTAGTCACATTTGGTGACAATTCCAAAGGCAAGATAATTTTCATTAGAACAGTTGGAGATCCAGAATCCATATCAATCAATAAAGTTCTCTATGTATGAGGATTGAAACACAACCTAATAAGTATCTCTCAACTCTGTGATGATATTTATGTTGTTTATTTTCCTAAAAATTACAGTTTTGTTTTCAAAAATAAATTTCTTAATTTTATAGAACCTAGAACTGATAATGTGTACACCCTGTATTTAAATTCCTAGTGTAAACAAAAAGTAAACTGCTTAACTGCTTAGATAAATGAATCCTGGATCTGGCATAGAAGAATTAGACATTACAATATATATGTTTTAAATAAGTTATCTAAGAAACAGGTATCTTTTTATTTTCCTAGTCTCAAGTTTTAAAGTGATAGATTTTGTGATGCATGTCAACTTGTCAAGCAGCACAAATTATCCTTCAAACCAGTTAACAAAATTGTTACATCTAAACCTCTAGAACTTATCCATATGGATCTTTTTGGACCCTCAAGGTTAGAAATATTGGCTTGTAAATTATATGTATATGTTTTAGTTGATGACTATTCTATATTTACATGTATTTTCTTTTTAAAATTTAAAAATTAAGCTTTTAAATTATTTTAAAGTTTTTACAAATCTGTTCAAAATGAAAAATTCTTTAAAATAATTTCGTTAAGAAGTGATCATGGTGGAGAATTTGAGAATCTATAATTCAATTCCTTTTGCTCAAATATGGGTATTAAACACACCTTCTCTGCACTAAGAACACCTCAACAAAATGGAATTATTGAAAGAAGAAATGAGACTATTCAAGAAATGGAAAGGAATGTGCTAAATGAATACAGTCTTCCTACCCATTTTTGGGCAAAAGCTATAAGTACATCCTGGTATATAATGAATAGAGTTTTAATTAGACTTATTTGAAAAAAGACACCCTATGAAATCTGGAATAACAAAAAAACTTAAAGTAAATTACTTTAAAGTTTTTGGATGCAAGGTTTCGCCTTAAACACCAAGGATAATCTTGGTAAGTTTGATCCAAATTCTGATGAAGGCATTTTCTTAGCATATTTTGCTACTTTCAAAGCTTATAGAGTTTTTAATAAAAAGTCAAGGATTGTTTAAGAATCAGTTCAAGTGAAATTAGTTGAATATGATCCCTTTGAGAAAAGGACATACCAAATAGATGAACTTGATTCGAATGATAACATGAGACATGAAAACCTAAAAGATGATTTTGAAAAAGATATAAGTGAAATTCAGTCCACTCCATAAGAACATGATACTGAAGAACCTATAAGTATATTACCTAGATAGTCAATAACCCTAAAGAATAACCCTTTAGAAACTGTAATTAGAGACTTAGAAACAGAAATAAAAACTAGAAGGAACATAGAAAATCTTATTGAGTTTTCTACCTTTCTATCCAAATTAGAACCCAAGTCTATATAAGAAGCCTTAGTTGATGAAAGTTGAATTATATCAATGCAAGAAGAACTAAACCAGTTTAAAAGAAATGAAGTTTGGATCTTAGTTGAAAGAACACAGAACTATCCAGTTATAGGAACAAAATCGATCTTTAGAAATAAACAATATGATAAAGGAATAATAATTAGGAATAAAGAAATACTAGTAGCTAAAGGATATAATCAGGAAGGATGTATAGATTATGATTAGACCTTTTCACCTGTAGCTATATTAGAATCCATTAGAATCCTCTTAGCATATGCATCTCATATGAATTTTAAATTATTTTATATAGATGTTAAGTCTTCCTTTTTAAATGGTTATTTAATGGAGGAAGTTTATGTTGAGCAACCTCCTAATTTTGAAAATTCACAAAAACCATATTTGGTTTTTAAACTTACTAAACCTCTTTATGGCCTTAAACAAGCACCTAGATCTTGGTATGAAAGATAAATATCTTTTCTTTTGAAAAATGATTTTAGTATTGTAATGGAAGATCCAGTACTATTTACGAAAACTGTAAACTCTAATATTTTATTGGTTCAAATTTATGTTGATGATGTAATTTTTAGATCAACTAATAAATCTATTTGTCATGATTTTTAAAATCTAATGCAAAAAGAATTTGAAATGAGTATTATGGGAGAATTAAATTTCTTTTTTAAGACTTCAAATTTATCAAAAAGATTTTGGAAATGTTTTAAATCAAATCAAATACATTACTGATTTGATAAATAAATTTAGACTTGAAAATTGCAAGACATATACAACTCATATGCGTACTAATATAAAACTTGATTTGGATGAAACTGGGAAATCAGTTGACAAAAAGTTATATAGAGGTATGATTGGTAGTTTATTATATCTTACTACTAGGAGGCCATATATAATGTACTCAGTGTGTCTTTGTGCAATATTTCAACCAAATCCTAAAGAATTCCATTTAACTACTGTTAAAAGAATTTTTAGATATTTAAAAGGAACTTCTTTTCAATCTCTTCTCTATCCAAAAACATATGATTTTAATTTAATTTCATATTCAGATGCAGACTTTGGGAGTTGTAGATTAAATAGAAAAAGCACCTCAAGAACTTGTCACTTTTTAGGAAAATCCTTAGTGTCATGGTTAAGTAAGAAACAACATTCAGTTGCCCTGTCAACAGCCGAGGCAGAATATGTCTGCTGGCAGTTATTGTGCACAAGTGTTGTGGATGAAAAACACTCTTATGGAATTTGGAATAAATTTTAATAATACACCTATTTTATGTGATAATACAAGTACTATAAATATTTAAAAAAACCCTATTAATCATTCTAGGACTAGGAATATTAATATCAAACATTATTTCATAAGAGACCATGTTATTAAAAAGGATATATTCTTAGAATTTGTAAGTACTGAAGTTCAATTAGCTGATATTTTTACGAAACCACTTCTCACTACAAGGTTTGATTTTATTAAGGGGAGTTAGGTTTATTTAATTTTAAATAAAGTTTTATTTTATTCATTTGATTATGCTATTTTTTTGTTTAAAATAAATTTGTTATTTGTTTTTCAAATAGAATAATTTTTATTTTTATTGGATTTATTATTATATGTGCATGTACAATTTTATTTGTTTTTAAAATTTATGTACTGATTATTGATGACACGGAAATCAAGGCTGTGAGAGGCCTTCCAAATTCTGAATCATTTCATTTCTATCAAAAATCCTTTCAAACCCATGAAGCATTACCGCTCTTTGTCAATCATAATCTGAACCTTTGAAACACTAATCTTTGAACCTTCAGATATCTTCACAGCAATGGAAAAAATTAAGAGGACCGATGAGGGTGAGACCAGCACTACCAAGAGGCAGCGCTCTGCTGGAAGGAAAATTTTTCCAGGAAAGGTTATAGATCTGGAATGGTTATATCATATGAACATGTTGATGAAGAAAGCTCTTTCTTTTCAAAACCTCAAACAAACTTTTAAGGGTGAGAAAAATGAGTTTTTATATGAGGTGTAGCTTCATTATTTCTTTAAATCTATTCAGCTTAGTCTGGGGGAAGATGAAGATTCCAGGATAGCAAAAATAGAAGACAGAGATGTTTCTATCTCTTTGTAGAGATAACTCAGATTCTAAACTGCCCTCATGAGGGAGTTTTCCATTTTGACTTAAAGAATATTGGAGAATCAGTACATAAATCTGAGGATATTATCTTGTTGTTTTTTGTTCAAAAAATATCCAAATAATGCTAGGTAAAGACTTAGAGCCTGATTAGAAGATTCTTGTAGAATTTTTTCCAATTGGGATTGCACCAAGTATGTTAGAATTTGAAAAGATTCTGTATCCAGATATGTATGTTATGTTTTTTCTAATGAGTGATATCAAGTTAAATTTTTCTAGGTACATGGTAAGGTAATTGCATTACTATTATCAAACAGAATCCTAAATGAATTTTTATCCATTTGGTATATTTATTTAAAAATACTATTATAGAAGGATATGGTGAGACTAGTGGATGCCAGAGTTAGATACCACCACAACAATACATTTGGATCTGGGACAAAATAGGATATTTCTGGAGAAAGGTCAAAGGAAATTTTCTACCAATTGGAGCTGAGGAAGAGGAATACAAAATTACTCATGCTCAGCCTGCTAATTCTAAGGAAGGCCAAGCTAAATCAAGGATGAGATCTGTATCTAGAAGAATTATATTTGAAACTGAGGATGTGCAAGAAGAAGGAATTCATGAAGGACTTCAGATAAGGAATAAAAAAGATGCAAGATCTGTTGAGGAGACTGTATCCTCACATGCTTTAACTTTTGGAGAACTGTTGAGTTTCAAATTTGTGAGGGAAACTATTGTTAAAAAATCGAAACCAGAAGTTTCTTATCAAGTTAAGGTGACACCTCAAGTACAAGTTGAGACTCAAGTCAAAACAGGAGCAGAGGTTCAGGACGAGGTAGTAGTTGCAGCTGATGTTGAAATTGTTGTAGAGGCTGGAGTAGAAACTGAAGCTAAAAAACAAAATGAGGTCCTTCCTGGTGAAGTAGAAGTGGCTAGTCCTCATATAATTCAAGAGGAAATTGTTTTAGACAACCCAGTGTAGGAGATGGATGTTGAGGATGCTCATAAGGAGCAACCCTAATCAAATGTTGAAATTCAAGGTGAAAATGTTTCCGAACTACATATAGAGGTGCTGAGTGAGGATTTTTCTATGGAAGAGTCTGGGAAAGTATCTGAAGAAAAGTCTAGGGAAAAACCTACTCAGGAGGAAGATATGGAAAAATCTTATGCATAGTCATTACCTATAGTGCTGCTGCATGAAGTACAAGCTGAAGATGAGAATCAAGAACAGGGTGCCTCTGATTTGGTAAATAAGGAAGTATAAAAGATATACAGGAAGCTGTCAAGTTTGGAATCTTAAAATTCTGCTCTGAGGATATCCTTAGAGAAAGAATAGTTGAAATTTCATAGGCTGAAAGCTAGTTTAGTTTCAAAAGAGGAAGTTGAAAATTTTAAGAAATAGATGCTCAATGAAGTTGCAAAGTTGAAATTAGAAATGATTCTAAAGTTTGATTTTATGGAGTTTAAATCTTTCATGGAGCACCAATTTTCATCGGTCAGACCCAGTGAGGCCATTAAATCAGGTACTTCACCTGATTTAATCAGAAGATTTCAAGCTATTACAGCGGCAATGAGCAATATGTATGACAGATTGCATGACCTTCAATGAAAAAGTGCCCCTTCGTCAGTGTTATTATATAATCATAAGTTTCTAGTTGACCAGTTGACCTCAAGTAAACCAAGTATTAGAACTGCACTGAATCAGTTCTCAGAGAAGTTGACTCTGTTTATGAAGATGGAAGAAAGGCTGCATGAGTTTTTCAGAGTAAATTTGATATAATATATTCATATGTCTCAAGAGACTAGAGATATTATTATCAAGTTGTGAGATGGCATGATGCAAAAGTTGAGGGAGCAGTTGACAGAAATAAAGGTACTATTTTAGAGGAGATAGACCCTATCTCATACTCTTACCATACCTTGATTCATGTGTTCATCATGATTGTAATTGTTACATATTTTCAATGAAATTTTGTTTCATTTTATATATGTGAGTTTCTATTATTTTTACTTTCTTTTTTAAAATATGCCAGTAATCTAGATTCACTTATTGATAAAAAATTAATAATATCATTTACTTAAGTTCAGTGCTACATTAAAATGTGTTATATTCTATTTTCTATCATTCTTTTTTATATTACAAAAAGGGGGATAAATTTAAATAAACACAACATTTTATTTTAACTATTTCACATTGTACTTTAAATATTCTAAATTTTTATTTTAAATTTATTGGAGGTATTTTTTTCTCTTTAGAAAAAGGGGGAGAAATTTATTTTTATGATTATGGATAATACATTTTTTTTTGAAATAATCTTGTTAAAATTAAATATTGTTTTATCTAAGAAAATTTATAAACTATATGTCATTAATTTTTTGAAGTTAATTTCATTTATTATTTTATGGGTTTTGTGATCATCAAAAAGGGTTATATTGTTGAGAAAGTGTTGTTTTCAACAATACATAATATTTTTATTAAAAAGCGGGAGATTGTTGAGAACAATACTCTATCTATTTATGATGATTTTGATGATCACAAATACCCTTAATTGTTTTCTAATGATTTTACTTTAAGTATATATCAAGAATTAAATATTTTATATATTCTTATTTTTTGAATAGTATTCATGTATTTATATAGTGTGGAACAAGTGTTAAAGAGTTTAGAAATCAATTCAAAGTATTCTAGAAACATTGTTCATATCCTACGTTTGGGATCATAGCGTAAAGAAAGGAACCCGCTGTTTACTTTACAAGTTATCAGAAAATTATGGTTAAACAACCATACGTTATCAGAAAAGTATAGAAGAAGAACCCTACATTAGGAAGGACCCCAACGTTTGGGTTATTGGAAAAGTATGGAAGAAGAACCGTATGTAAGTTACGTTACATTTTTTTTCTTAAATGTATGGTTCATTAACCTTACTTTTGTGAACAACCTTATGTTTTATATAAAAGTATAGATCATGTACCTTACATTTTGAAGCTTATAAAAGTATGGATTATTTATCATGCATTTGAATTTTGAAAAGAAAATTATGGATGGTCAACCCTACGTTTGTATTTAACCTTATGTTTGAAGGATATGTCATTAACCCTGCATTTGTATTCAACCTTACTTTTGAAGGATTCATCATCAACCTTACATTTGTGATCTAACTTACATTCAGAAGATGCATGCTATACAGTTCAACCTTACATTTAAAGTTGAAGAATTAAAGACAATATTATTATGAAATGTTCTACAAGTGAATTATTAGGCTTATTTCAGACCAGATTAAATTCTGATTTTAAAACGTGTCTTTGATGAGTTCACACCCACTTATTTATGATTCAAAGGATTGAAATTAAAGGATCTTTTAATGGTGAATTTCAAGGGGAGTTACTACTACTTTGTTAATTCAAATTTTTGAATATTGCGATTCATTAGGTGACTTTTGTGGATCTGACTTTGTAGTGAAAGCACTCAATATATCTGTGCTATTTTGAAATTCAATATAACACAAAATGTACAAGGTCTAGAACAAGAACACGAGAGCAGATACACTTATGATATACAATATCTACTACATGACAACATTGATACATAAGAGATAAACAGAGACAAATCAAGATCTATAGATCTACTGATTACGAAGAGTGACAAAGATTTGTTTATTTAAAGAAGAAGAAACACGACAAAAGATTCACCTATTCGACATCAAAGATCTATTGTGAATCTATTGTTGTTGAAGTTGCTAATTATATTTCTATATCTACTGAAACTTGATCGACTCAAAATGAATCTTACTTGAAGATCATTATTTCTGAAGAGGATGATTCATCTACTGTTAATTGCATTCTGTTTCAATTGTGAAGAACAACTGAGAAAGTATTTTCAACGATCAAATACTCTTATATCTTGAGTGATTAGCTTCTCGTACTAAGCTGTGTATTGGGTTCTGTGTTTGAACCTGAAGGGTCTTTTTTACCTTATATTGTAAAGGTATCAACTGCCTATACTCATTTGTAGAATGGTCTGTCGATAAGAGAACCAGATAGTGAAAATCCCCAAGCTTGTGTAGTAGAGCGTTGGTGGAGTGGACTAGGGGTATTCTGTTCCCCAAACCACTATACATCGTGCGTCCTGTGTTATTTATTATATGCTTCTAAATCTTTGATATAAAGATAAAAGGACAAGATCATGATTATACGAAGAAATTGTAAAAGGCCCAATTCACCCCCCCCCCCCTCTTGTGTATGTTTGGTATGACCCGATCCAACAGTATATGTGTTATAGAAATAAATTATTTGGTTGTTAAGGGTATGTGATATCGAGTGTATAATTTACAAGTGTTTTATGTATACAAAAGTTAAAAATAAAAGTAAGAATTGATATAGCTTATAATTTTCATTCAAATAATAAAGAAAAGAATTGTTACATCAAAGTTTGAATATAAATACTTTTTTATGAAGCACAAATCACTCTAAGTAAAGGATGTGTTTAGTTATATTATTTCTATTATTTGATAAGAGGGTTTATCTGTTAATAAATATTTATTATAACATGTTTTGAAAATGTGGAAAGGGTAAAAAAAATATCTAGAATAAAGGGGTTTTACATTTTTTTTATTAAATTATGACGGAAGATGTTCTCGCCACCTATTAGTTCCCTTTTTTGATAAATAGTATTCTTTTCGAAGAGAAAAATGTTTCAAACACATATAATACCATATATGATATAGAATTAATGGTTTATTTTTTAAATATTCATACTAAAAATAAATGAAAGTTATTTCCTAAAACACAAAGGGTTTTTCATAGCTTTGAATGATATTATAAAAAAAATATAGTTTCTAAGAGGATAGTAGGAGTATGTTTTAACTTAGAGAAGTTCAAAGTTAACAAATAAAATATTATTCCAATAAAAAATAAAAATTATTTACACTTAATATCCTAAATATTTTAGGATATGTGAATTTAATGATAAATTTAAATAGATAAATTTAGGTACCACGAGAAAGTGTGTATCACTATTTTCTGAAGGATTTTTTCAGTCAAAATTACAAATTGAATTCCACTTAGTATCCAAAAATAAATTTTGGGTATGGAGGTAAATAAAAATGTAAAAGTTATATTTATTTACATTAACAAAGTGAATTTCACTTTATCCTAAGGGATTTTAGGATGTGTCGATAGGTAATAATATAAAAGTTATATTGATTACCATAAAATTTAGTGGAAAATTTTGATGAAATGGGTTCTAAGAATTATGATGACGTGATTTAAAAATTTATAACTGGAAAATAGCATTTATTAACATCATAACATTTGATGTTTTAAAATTAAGTATTTTGAATATGTTTCTATATTTGAATATTAGGAATAAGATTCCTAAATCTCATCATTATTCAAACTTTCTTCTTCATAGATGTTACTCACTAAAGATTTTAGTGGGAGATTTTATTAGATGGTCACCTAGAAATGTGACACATGTTACATATAAATGTAATTAGTTAATAAAACTCCATAAAGTATATAAAATTTAATTATGGGTAGGTATTCTATTATATATGATATAATATAAAAGTGCATATGTAGAGTTTTGTTAAGTATTATTAAAAGAGTTTTAAGAATATGCATCATATAAAAAAAATATCTACTTTATCAGTAATTCACATTGGATATATATGTATAAATTTTTAAAATTTAATTATAATTGGCTTCTAAAAGTTTGACTTTGAGTTATCCCTAACTGATGTCGATCATGGAGTATTACTGGTTATCATGAAATGTAAAGACCCAAAATTTCAGTGGAATTTTTTTTTATTAAATACATGGGAATTTTACAAGACCGCGAAAACTGAAGGCACGTGATTCCGAGGCCCGGTGTTCCCATAATCAATTTTAAAAGTTTTGTTCAGGTACGTCCAGTAAACGTACGAGTGGGTTTTTATAACTTTTGAACTGGTGCTCGGAATTGAAATCAGAGAGAACCGTTGAACTCGCAGCACCGGTATTCGCTTAAGAAGGATTTCACCTCGATGGCAGATGGTCAGGAATGAAAGTTATTTTTTGGGTTTTACGTGGGAATAATAAAATAAATTAAGTGTTTTTCTTAATTTATTTTTAGTTGTTTAAAACCTCCAAGAGGAGGTTGTAGGTGGGGGCCACCACACCTTAACCTCCCATGAGAGTTTATGGTGGTGGGGCCCACCTGAGGACTAAACACCTCTTCTTAATTAATTTGGTGGGGACCACCCGAGGTATAACCTCTTGGACCCCCCATTAAGTGGGGAGAAACCCCCTTGAACTCCCCACTTATGGTGCCAACCCTCTTAATTAATTAAATGAACACATTCAATTAATTAATTTAAACCTTTTGAATTCAATGAAAACAATTTAATAAGATGTCATAATCTATTGTTTTGTTGGAATTTTTCTTTTTGGTGGATCTTGGGAGGAAAATAACTCTCTAATGAAGAACACTTCTTCTGCCAAATGAAGAACGATCTTCAACCGGAACAAGGGAGGAAGCGCCGTCCTTGAAGAACGCTGATGAAGTCATCCTCGACTTCTTCATCTTCCTTTCCGATGACAAAAAATCAGAGGTTGGAGTTTGTTTTGATTTGAGAAACGTTGATTCTTCCTTCCATGATTTTTTCTCTTAACCAGCTTACTACCAAACTAACGCAGAAGGACCGGGCCAAATGAACACGGCCTGATTCCTTCGCCGTTCTTGTGAATGTTTAGTGTGTTCTTTGCGTTCTTTATGGGTGACGAACAATGGATCATTGTGAGTTTGTTGTGTGATGCAACGATCCCAAATTGAAGACCCAACATCACGACGACCTAGCGGAGGTGCGATGATGATAACGTACGATGGATCGGATTGGAACGGGAAGGATCGTTCCTCAACCGTTCTTCGAGCGGGTGAATCAAATCGTGTTTTCAGAGTCGATCGGAGGCCAGAAACCACCGGAGATGACTACGGGACATCGATTCAACCTAGTATCTGAAGTTTCATGATGAAAAGACCATAAGAATGAAGAACGGACTTTATAGGAGGCGTGTTGGCCGGAGGAACTGTTTCTGGAAAATTCCAGAATACATGGAATGTACTTCTGACAAACACACCGTGTAGTACGGGCATTCTGTGGCTTGATTTTTGGACGTTGGACAAGTAACACATGGCATGTGACCCTGGTCACTCGATTTTTATTCTCTACGCATAATGGCAGAAGTGGCTTCGCGAGGCTTGGCATGTATTTTGGGAAATACACGGATACGGGCAGAATTACACGGCCAAGAGGCACGGCGTGTACTCTCTACGCACAATGGCAGAAGCAGCTTCGCGAGACTCGAGGTGTATTCTGGGTAACACGGACACGGGGTGGAGTACACGGGAATGTACTCCACCACACGACCAGACATGTCCAGTGGCACGGGCTACCATGTGTACCAGTTACACGGGTTGGCGAACACGGGTTGAGGCCATGTACGAGCACATGTTCAGCATACATGGAGCTGACCCCAGATTCTTTAACACAGCGTGTAACCATACCACACGCCATGTACTTACTTTTCTACATGACCAGACCTTCGACATGGGCCGTTGTACATAGGAAGTACCCGAGGTCTAAAGACACAGCGTGTAACCATACCAACACGTCATGTACTTTTTGGAAAATGGATTGGTCATCTCGTCTCTATTTATTGGACTCGTATTGCATGGATTTTCCCCCTATGACATGGAGAATCTTTGAGATACCTCTTCTTGGTACTTTGTTGCCTTGAGGAGTAGACCCTCCCGGAATCAAGCATGATTTGTGGAAACCATGTGTCTGGCTGTGCTCCAACTTCTATTCCTGGATCATGTGTTGGTTTGACAGAATAGCTGGTCCTGGATCCTGTGTTGGTCTGACAGATCTGACTACTATTCTTGGATCCTGTGTGCGTCCGAGAGTTCTGAATTCTGTTCCTGGATCATGTGTTGGTCTGACAGAAAAGCTGGTCCTGGATCTTGTGTGGGTCTGACAGCTCTGACTACTGTTCCTTGATTTTATGTGGGTCTGACAGTTCTGAATTCTGTTCCTGGATCATGTGTTGATCCAATAGAATAGTTGTTCCTGGATCCTGTGTGGGCCCGACAGCTCCAACTTCTGTTCCTAGATCATGTGTTGGTCTGATAGAATAGATGGTCCCAGATCCTATGTGGGTCCGATAGCTCAGATGATTTAGTGGCTATATTTGATCATCTCTATCTCTCTACATAAGTTGTATACCTGTGTGAGATGAGTTAGTGACTTCTATGTTTTCCTCATGATTGAGATGGGTTACTTGATAACTTAGGTATATGTATGGTCATATACCTTATAAATTGATATCCATTGATTTCATACTCTGTGGTTTATTCTTGGTGGATTTTGATAGAGCTAGGTGCTCTCAGGGTCCCTACTGAGTATCGTTATACTCACCCCTACACGGGCTATGCCCGCACCTCGTTGTGTTGGATACAAATGACGGACAAATCTGAACGAGGCTGAGTGTAGGAGGACTGAATGGTACCCAGAGGTGGACCTCATGACGAGTCGGTACCCAGAGGATATTGATGGATGAGGAGTGTTGAGGAGTCTATATGTACCTACCCTTCAGGTAGGATCCATGGTGGATGATCCAGGAGCTGCTCTTCACCTTTCAGCTGTTTTGTGCTTTCATTTTCCTTGTACTTTATAGTCGGGCTTGTATTTCCGGCCCCTTTACTTTTCAGCACTTTTTTTGTATACAGTTTTAATTAGTGTTTTGATTCCATCTTACTCTGTTGTGTGTATTTCTAGTTTATAAAGGCAATTTCTTCCCATATTTAGGGATTTTTGCCTTTGGTGCTAGTCGGAATCCCCTGGTCTATGGAAGGCGGGCTTGGGGTAGTCATGGCATGGGCCCCGGGGGACGGGTCATGAAAAATTGGTAGCATAGGAGTCGGTTCTACCGCAGAACTTAGGACTCCGATCTTTCTTTTCTGTGAAGAAATAGTGTTAAGGGTACTGAGTGTGGTTTTCAGTTCAGGGTGTCCAGTGTTGGTGCGGTGGCTGACGTATCCATACACCAAGACACTGACATCTGATTTCCGACTCAGTGCATGAAAACACTAATTGAGAGTGTGTTTTCAATAATTTTCTTTATGATATCTGGGGTCAACTCACCAGGTATAACTTATTGACCATGGTGCACCCATATCTTTTCAGGATGGCTCTATGCAGACAACCAGCCAGGGTTCTGAGAGATGTATGAAATGGCAGCGCACCGAGCCACGAGGCCTAAATGTAGGGGCCCATCATAGCGGAGGCACCAGTAGTACCACTACCTATTGGTCCACCTATACCACCATCCCCAGCAATAGAGAGTGCACACCACATGAGCACGTTTCATGAGTTCTAGCGCCAGAGTCCACCGAGGTTTAGGGGTGAGACGGACCCGCAGGCAGTTGGGGATTGGCTGGAGGCTATGGTGAGAGTTTTTAGACTGGTAGGGACACCAGCCAACCTTATGTTGATCCTTGCCGCGAGTCTCCTTTAGGCAGCAGCAGGAAGATGGTGGAGTCTAATGCTTCAGGTTCATAACGAGGCGACACTACTATGGGCAGACTTCGAGAGCCTGTTTCGGGCGGATTTTGTCCCTGCCACCCTACGTGCGGTACGGATACAGGAGCTACTTCATCTACAGCAGGGTAACATGATGGTGGCGCAGAACTCAACAAGGTTCACCGACCTATCACGCTACTCCACAGATATGGTGAGGGACCCATTCTTCAGGGCCCGGACCTTCGAGCAGGGTCTCAAGTGAGAGATCAGAGCTTCGATGATCTCCCTCAGCATCCCGACACAGGAGAGAATGTTAGAGAGAGCCCTCTTAGTGGAGAGTTTCCTTGATGAGCAGTCTCCACTAGTGAGACCCACCACTAGTCGACATGCAGCAGAGTCTTCTGCAGCTGGCAGTAGACCAATATCATAGAGGTCCAAGCGAACCAAGACATCTGTTGGATAGCCTTAGGATATGGGTTCAGTTGTGTGGGGCACACGAGACAGATCCAGTCATGCCAGGAGTGGGAAATGTTACACCTGCGGCGGGCAGGGTCACATGGCTCGTGACTGTCCAACCCACCGTTCATATGATCAGCAGACAGTTGAAGGATATCCCAGGCAGAGGCAGAGATTTGATCGAGGCGGTCTGCAGGGAGCTGGTGGAGGTGGTAGAGGAGTTGGACGTGTAGCTGGTGGTGGAGGACGTTTTGATGTGTTACCGCCACCACCCCAAGGAGGTCCACTCCGACCGCAGGGAGCAGCTGGATAGGTGAGAGCTCAGCTTCAGGTAATTGAAGCATACAACCATGGAACTTTGGAGATGATTCAAGGTACAATTGGTGTCTACTCCACCTTAGCTGCAGTTCTTATAGACACCGGTTCCAGTCACTCTTTCATTTCCACTGCCCTCCTTCAAATCTCAGAGATTCTGACGGAGTCGTTGGCTTGATCTTTAAGGCTAGAGACTCCTGTGAGAGCAGACTCGACGATTACACACTGGTGCCGGCAGTGTGAGCTTACTCTAGGAGGTGGGAGCTTCGGCTGGGATCTTCTCATAGCGATGTCGAGGCCTTACGACGTCATCTTGGGTATGGATTGGTTATCTACAGTTCATGCTCAAATTGACAGTATTAGGCGAAAATTGCGTTGTGTCTGCATTGATGGGATCATGTTTACCTTCACCGGTGAGAAGGGAGCCTTTGCAGCACAAGACAGACTTACTCGGAGGAGGGTGCAGCCGATCACTCATCATTTGACCTGCCTTACCCTCGGATCAGTTGATGTGGAGAGTCTGAGCTATCCTATAGTGGTGGACCAGTACGTGAATATTTTCCTTAATGATTTCCCAAGACTACACCCTCATAGAGAGGTGGGCTTATACATTGACCTGTACCCCGGGATGACACCGATATATACTCCAGCATATCGGATGGCTTCCACTGAGCTTCGTGAGCTGCGGGTACAGCTGGAGGACTTACAGGGGAAGGGATTTATCTGGCCATGTGTTTCTCCCTGGGCAGCCCCGATTCTGCTTGCCAAGAAGGCGGATGGAATCTTGAGGCTTTGTGTGGACTACCGTCACCTGAACCAGGTGACCGTGAAGAACAAGTACCCACTCCAGAGGATTGATGACCTCTTTGATCAGCTGAAGGGAGCACGGTGGTTCTCAAATATAGACCTCAGATCAGGCTATCACCCACTTAGAGTTCGAGACGAGGATGTGCATAAGACGGCCTTCAGATGTCGGTATGGCCAATATGAGTTCTTGGTAATGCCTTTCAGCGTAACCAACGATCCAGTAGTATTTATAGGACTCATAAACAGGATCTTCTAGTCATACCTCGATTGCTTTGTCATTATCTTCATCGATGACATACTGATTTACTCGACTACTGAAGAGGAGCATGCCTACCATTTGCGAGTAGTACTGGACACAATCCTAGAGCACCAACTTTATGGTAATATCTTGAAGTGCCAGTTCTGGATCCGAGAGGTTCACTTTTTGGGACATGTCATCTCAGACACTGGAGTTGCAGTAGATCCAGTGAAGATTGAAGCGGTACTTTCTTGGGATCCACCCAGGAGTGTGACGGAGGTACAGAGTATCCTAGGTTTGGCTAGATATTACCTAACGTTCATACCAGACTTCTCCAGAGTTGCAGCACCACTATCAGCCTTGAAGAAGAAGGGTAAACCCTCCATGTGGTCTGAGAGATTCTAGAAGAGCTTCCAGGAGCCGAGGCAGAGGCTGACTAGTGCCCCCATCTTGAGGCTTCCAGAAGAAGGCGTAGGATACGTAGTTTACTGTGACACATCAGGGACCAGACTCGGGTGTTTCCTAATGTATGAGTGAGCAGTGATCGCATATGTTTCTTGGAAGATAAGACATCATGAGCAAAACTATGCTACCCATGACCTGGAGCTAGTAATGGTGGTCTTCGCCTTGAAGATGTGGCGACACTACCTGATGGGAGAGTGTTTTATTGTATACTCTCTTTTTTTAAGCTCAAAAGGCCTCTTTATTAGAATTAGAAAAAGAAAAGAAAAGAAAGCAACGTCAGAGGAACAATCCAGCACACATAACCATTATAGTATCTCAACCCATTTTTGAATGGGTACTCATACTATGAAAAGGGAGTCATCCACCCCTGCCACGGGGATTTTTCCCTCTCTTTGAGGTCATGACTTGTATCCACGGACCACCACTGTGATCATCTCCAGGTTGCTCGACACCAATATCAGTCTTTGTGTTTTCATCTTTTGCCACTCCATCCCTTTACTTCCCATCATCATCACTACTAACCAGAGTAAGAATATCAAAAGGGTTATAAGTACGTACATTTCATTTTGTCCTGGTCTTCAAAGCTTGGGAAGGGGTGCTATTCGCAACTATATTCCCATGATTCTACAGAATTTGAGTATGAACACTTGGAGCAGTATGATCCTTTCTGCGAGGATCCAAAATCTGCAATCCAAATTCAGAAGCCTTCACAGTAGAATGTACCTCTCTTGCAGTAATATCTGAAGGAGGCAGTGCAGGTGGCACCATCACATTGTTCCCTTGTCCAAGTGACTTATAAGAATCCAAAGAAGATTTGGATATTTGAAAGGGGATGACTGACTTGGAAGCACCCAAACCAGAACATGAGGCTGGCAGGGGTCCATGTGACTTGGAGACATCCAAAACAGCACCAGAAATGAAGGATGGTAGGGTTCTGAGTGATTTGGAAGCATCCAGACCAGAACTGGAAGCTTGAAGGGGGATGAGGAACTTGGAGGCACCCAAATCAGTACAAGAACTAGAGGTGGATAGGGGTCCAAGTGACATGGAGACCCCCATACCAAAACTGTAGGCTGTCATGGAGCTCACTGGAGTAGAATCCTTCAAATAAGCAGAAGGTTTAACCTTTATTCTAGTAGGAGGTAACTACTTCTCAGAAGAAGGTTCAAAACTCGAAAGTGATTCAACAATATCCTTGTCCACATACCATGTTCCTTCATTTTCTTTCTGAAAAACAAGTTCAGGCATATGGGAGGATTGAGCATCCCTTATGGGTTTATCCTTCCCTGATATCTCCACATCTCTCTTTTCTTTTCCTTTCTTACTTTTGGCATTAACCAAAATATTCTCCTGTCTCATATTGTAATCAAATTACAGTTGAGCAGAGAGTTCTTTTTCCCACTGGATGTCATCTGAATCCACATCTTCTTCACCTGAGATTCCTCTAGATAATATATATTTAAAATAATATCCATTAATAATGTCGTTACATTTTCTTCCAGCAATTTTCAGTTGGTTTTCATCAGTAAGATTCTCCCAATTTAGAAGAGTCTTACCTCTCATATTAACAGGGGGGATAGGTGCAGCAACCTCAGCAGCAATGAGACCACATTTTTGGGAGTGGTCGTCTTCATCCTCTGGCTTAATAGAAACTTCAGCAGGAGGTCTGGTATATAGCTACTAGGAGAGGTGACATAGAAGCTGTCTCCTTTACAGATATCCTTTGTGGATAGAGATGGAGCATCCTTCCTTCAGTCTCTTATAGTCACTCCCCCACTTTTTTAGTGAGTTAGGGAGGCGCAGTGAGGAGAGGCTGACTGTGAGACACTACATATTTAGATATCCACAGGGTAGGCACCTGATGGATTTTCTAAAGTTAGGGAGCATGTCATCCTCTTCAGAGGACGTACCTTGGTACCAGTAGCACTTTAGAAGGAAGTGTTGAGGGAGTTCCACACTTCCCCTCTAGCGGTACATCCATGAGTGGTGAAGATGTACCAGGACCTTCAACGACAGCACTGGTGGCTATATATGAATAAGGTTATAATGGATTTTTTCTCTCGGTGCCTCACTTGTCAGCAAGTGAAGGCAGAGCACCATGTACCAGGAGGCTTGGTTCACCTTTAAAGGTCCCAGAGTGGAAGTGGGATGGGATATCTAGGGACTTCATGACGGGTCTTCCACATACATCCAGGGGTCATGACTCGATTTGGGTGATCGTTGAATGACTCTCCAAGTCATCCCACTTCATGATGATCAGAGAGAAAGGCTCAGTAGAGATCTTCGGATGCCTCTATGTGCAGAAGATTGTGAGGATACATGGAGTACCATCTTCTATTATCTTCGATCGTGACGCACGGTTTACTTCCCGACTATGGAAGGGGTTGCAGGAGGCTTTTGAGACGGAGCTACATCTAAGCGCCACCTTCCATCCTCAGATAGATGGCCAAACTGAGAGGACCATTTAGACCCTTGAGGACATGATATGTGCTTGTGTCCTTGACTTCAGTCGCAGCTAGGAGGACCACTTTCCATTGGTGGAGTTTGCGTACAACAACAGCTATCACTCCACCATAGGAATGGAAACTTTTGAGGCATTGTACGGACGACCTTGTAGATCGCCACTGTGTTGGACAGACCCAGGGGAGTCAACACTAGTGGGACCAGAGATGGTACGAGATTCCACATAGAAGGTACAGATCATCCAGGAGCGGATGAAGACTACACAGAGTAGGCAGAAGTCATATGATGATAGGAGACGGAGACCTATGGAGTTCAAGGATGGTGACCACGTCTTTATACGGGTATCACCTAGATGAGTTCTACGGAGATTTGGCCAAGGCGGCAAGTTATCTCTGAGGTTCATCAGACCTTTCCAGGTCCCTAGTAGAGTTGGAGAGGTGGATTACCGCTTAACTCTTCCACCTCAGTTGCACCGGGTGTACGACTTCTTCCACATACCCCAGCTGAGGAGATACGTGCACGACCCTTCCCACATCATCGACCATGGGGAGCTGAATGTCGACGATGGGGAAACTTTTACAGAGGTTCTAGTGAAGATTGAGAATCGACGAGAGCGGGTCCTTCGTGGATGGTCGATACCTCTGGTGCGTGTACGTTGGTAGCACAGGAACCTCTAGGAGCGCACATGGGAGCGGGAGGCTCAGATGCGTGCTCAGTACCCCCATTTTTCCCCTTAGTTAGAGTTGTAGCTTACGGGGACATTAAGCCCTAAGGTGCTGAGAATGTAAAGACCCATAATTTCCATGGAAATTTTTTTTTCTTAAAAACATGGTAATTTTATGAGACCGAGAAAACTGACGGCGCATGATTCTGAGGCCCAGTGTGCCCAGAATAAATTTTTGAAGTTTTTTTCAGGTACATTCAGTAAATGTACGAGCGGGTTTTTATAAATTTTGAACTAGTGCTCGGAATTGAAATCTGAGGGCACCGTTTAACTCGCAGCGCCGGTATTCACTTAATAAGGCTTTCACCTTGATGGCAGATGGTCAGGAATGAAAGTTAGTTTTTGGGTTTTATGTGGAAATAATAAAATAAATTAAGTGTTTGTCTTAATTTATTTTTAGTTGGTTAAAAACTCCAAGAGTAGGTTGGTAGTGGGGGCTACCACACCTTAACCTCCCATGAGAGGTTATGGTGGTGGGGCCCACCTGAGGTCTAAACACCTATTCTTAATTAAATTGGTGGGGACTACCCAAGGTATAACCTCTTAGACCCCCCATTAAGTGGGGAGAAACCCCCTTGAACTCCCCACTTATGGTTCCAACCCTCTCAATTAATTAATTGAACACATTCAATTAATTAATTTAAACCTTTTGATTTCTATGAGAACAATTTAATAAGATGTCAAAATCTATTGTTTTGTTGGAATTGGTCTTTTTGGTGGATCTTGGGAGGAAAATAACTCTCCAATGAAGAATACTTATTCCGCCAAACAAAGAACGGTCTTCAACTGGAAAAAGGGAGGAAGCGTCGTCCTTGAAGAACGCCGACAACGTCGTCCTCAACTTCTTCATCTTCCTTTCCGACAATAAAAAATATGAGTTTGGTGTCTATTTTGATTTGATAAACGTTGATTCTTCCTTCTATGATTGTTTCTATTGACCCTCTTTCTACCAAACTAACGCGGAAGGACCGGGCAAAACGAACACAGCCCGATTCATTCGTCGTTCTTGTGAATGTTTGGTGTGTTCTTCGCATTCTTCATGGGTGACGAACAATGGATCGTTTCTAGTTTATTGTGCAATGAAATGATCCCAAATTCAAGACCCAACATCATGACGACCTACAGGAGGTGCGATAATGATAGCGTGCTAAAGATCGGATCAGAATGGGAAGGACCGTTCCTCGACCGTTCTTCGAGCCGGTGAATCAAATCGTGTTTTCAGAGCCGATCGGAGGCCCGAAACCACCGAAGATGACTACAGGACATTAGGGAGACCTAGTATTTGAAGTTTCATGATGAAAAGACCATAATAACGAAGAACAGACTTCATAGGAGGTACACTGGGCGGAGGCACCGTTTCTGGAAAATTCTAGAATACACGACGTGTACTTCTGACGAACATGTCGTGTAGTATGGGTGTTATGCAGCTTGAGTTCCAAACATTGGAAAATTAACACATGGTGTGTGACTCCGGTCACTTGGTGTTTATTCTCTACGTATAATGACATAAGCGACTTCACAAGGCTTGGCGTGTATTCTGGGAAATACACGAATACGGGCAGAATTACACGGCCAAGAGGAACGGCGTGTACTTTCTATGTACAATGGAAGAAGCAGCTTCACAAGACTCAGCATGTATTCTAGGGATACACAGACATGGGGTGGATTACACGGGCATGTACTCTACCACACGGCCATACATGGCCAGTGGCACGGGCTACCCCGTGTACCAGTTACACGGGTTGGCGAACACGGGTTGAGGCCGTGTACTGGCATATGGACAGCGTATACAGAGCCAACCCCAGATGCTTGAACATGGCATGTAACCATACCACACTCCATGTACTTACTTGTCTACACAACTAGCCCTTTGACACGAGTTGTTGTACACGAGCAGTGCTCGAGTTCTAAAGACATGGCGTGTAACCATACCAACACGCCGTGTACTTTTTGGAAATTTTCTTGGTCATCTCGTCTCTATGTCTTGGACTCATATTACTTGGATTTTCCCCCTATGACATGGTGAATCTTTGAGATACCTCTTCTTGGTACTTTGTGGAAATTGACGTATCGACTCTTGGCTTGAGGAGTGGACCCTCCTGGAATCAAGCATGCTTTGTGAAAACCGTGTGGCTGGTTGTGCTCCAACTTCTGTTCCTGGATCATGTGTTGGTATGACAGAATAGCTGGTCCTGGATCATGTGTGGGTCTGATAGCTCTGACTACTATTCCTAGATCTTGTGTGGGTCAGATAGTTCTAACTTTTGTACCTGGATCATGTGTTGGTCCGACAGAATAGCTGGTCTTGGATCCTGTGAGGGTCCGACAGCTCTGACTACTGTTCCTGGATCCTGTGTGGGTCTGAAAGTTTTGAATTATGTTTCTGGATCATGTGTTGGTTCGATAGAATAGCTATTCTTGGATCCTGTGTGGGTCCGACAGCTCTAACTTCTATTCCTGGATCATGTGTTGGTCTGACAGAATAGCTGGTCCCGGATCCTGTGTGAGTCCAACAGCTCAGATGATTCAGTGGCTATATCTGATCATCTCAATATCTCTACATAAGTTGTATACATGTGTGAGCTAAGTCAGTGACTTCTGTGTTTTCCTCATGATTGAGATGGGTTACTTGATAACTTAGGTATATGTATGGTCATATACCTAAGTAATGGCTATCCGTTGATTTCAAACCATGTGGTTTATTCTTGGTGGATTTTTAGTGACCTAGGTGGTCTCGGAGTCCCTACTGAGTATCGTTATACTCACCCACTTACGGGATATGCCCGCACCTCATTATGTTGGATGCAGACGATGGACATCGCTGACCGAGGTTGAGTGTACAAGGACTAGACAGTACCTGGAGGTGGACCTCATGATGAGTCGGTACCTGGAAGATATTGATGGATGATGAGTGTTGAGGAGGCTATCTGTACCTACCCTTCAGGTAGGATCTATGGTGGACGATCCAGGATCTTCTCTTCACCTTTCAGTTTTTTTGTGCTTTCAGTTTCCTTGTACTTTACAGTCGGTCTTGTATTTTCGGCCCCTTTACTTTTCATCACTTCTTTTGTATATAGTTTTACTTAGTGTTTTCCTTCCAGCATACTTTGTTCTATGTGTTTCTAGTTTATAAATGCAATACCTTCCCAGTTTTATGGATTTATTCCTTTGGTGATAGTCGTCATCCCCTAGTCTATGGAAGGCAGGCTTGGGTTAGTCATAGTACGGGCCCTGGGGGAAGGGTCGTGACATGAAATGTTAAGGTTTTCATTATTAGGATTCCGGTCTGTGATATAGAATATGTTTATGAGGCACAAAAAGTGTTTTTTTTTATGTCATATGACCCACAAAGTATACCACATGGAGTGTGATACACTATGTATTTCATATATTAGCAGTGTATATATCATATAAGAGTCCACATTACCCAAGTTTAGTGAGATGCCTATCATGAAAACCTTTATACTTTGATGTCGTTTTTTTGTAATCCTTGTGTCTTAGTTAATTAGGGGGTGGTTGGGTAAGTTTTTTATCATGAAATCTATTATAGATCAACTAATATGATATTTTCCCTCTCATAGGATGAGTGTGGAATTTAGTCCCTCGAGTGAGATAGATTAAGGAGTGTGTGATTGCACCTACTTATTACATATTATTTTCTTATCTATTAAAGTGAGGGATGTGTGATGTGATCCTACCTAAAAAAGTAAATAACATGTGATGTATTCATATACCTAGTTATTTTATACTAGAATATATGATAATATATGAGTTGGATATATGGGATTGACATTCTCTATGTCCCATAGTCACTCAATGTCTTTGACAAAGGGAATATGTGAGAATGCATTCATGCATGTGATATGACTGGTTGAAACATGTATAGAGATATTGGTGTTTGATGGAGATCAAACCATGTCCCTTTAAAGACTTTTTAGAATTAATGATTTTTTATAGGCCACTCTTTGTTTATATTTATGAATCCAAAGATTCATATTTGTTTTCAATTTTATAAAATCATGTGGGGCCACATTTTATAGTTGACTAAATGGGGATTGATTTTGAATCAGAGAGCTAATCTAAAAGTGTTTTAGAGTTAATAGAAAATATTTTTTGGTGGGAATTCACAATTTATTTCATATAATGTGATACAAGGTGAAGTTAATTATTTATTTACAAAAAAAATTGGGAATAATTCCCAAAGTATTTTTTGATATGGTTGCATAAGTTATTGTATATGATACAATATTTTGTTAAATTATGCAAACATATTTTATGCATTTGTACAAGAGGTTTATTAAATTATATATACCCTAAATCAACATTTGTATGTGATGCAATTCTACCAATCATATTTAATGATTGAGAAATACTATAAATCATAAATATAAGTCACTTCCTTTTCAACTTTAGAGTGCAATTGATTCATATCATAAGAGGGTTGAATAGAAAAGTTGTAGTATATGACTTTAATATCATATGGAATCTTTTATGATACTATCTATGATCTCTTGTGTAGTAAAATGAAAATCATTTTCATGCAAATAAATCTTACATGATTTTTTATCATTATAATACATTATATAAGATGTAATGAAAGGGAGAATAATTCATCCAATATTTTCATGAATTGGATGTGGCATTTACTCATGTGTTATAATTAATGAGTAAATGATAGATTAACCATATAGAATAATCAAGGGAATTATAAATCACACTTCCATGTGATGGTGGGGTATAAGACTTATTTCTCACTCTTAGCTAAAACACCTAATTTAGAAGCTCTATTTATATTCCTCCAATTCCCAAGCAAGGTGTTATCATTTCTAGTGGTCTCATTTGTTCAATAAGTGATTCTACAACATATAGATACATCAGGGAGAGGATAGCGAGCTTTATACCCTTTTGTGATCTTCATCAAACCCATATAATGTTGATGATGAAGGATGTGACCGTGATACTATGTAAGGTACACATATTTGTAATATTATTCATTTCTAGTTTTGTATGATTTCATTTCTTCTTGATTTATCGATCTTGGTTTAGGCTTCTTAATCACTATCGTGTCTCTAATAATTTTTATTAGATCCTTAAGAAGCCTACCATAACCATGGTATTGAAAATCAAAAGAAAATTAATAAGATATATGAGAAGAGGAGAGGGGAATACTTGTCTTGGATTTGGTTTAGATAACTCCCTTGGGTCACCTTGAATCAAGATGAAGGAAGGGGAGAATGAAGATATGTTCAACGATCAATTGATGGGACTCTCTTTAGTTGGGTGAGAATAAAATTTTAAAGAAATGAGGGTGGGATAAATAATAGGGGTAAATGTGAAAGGACCAAAACACTCTCTCAAAAAAGGTCTTAGACAACCCATCGGGTACTCAGTCAGTAAACATCGGGTACTCAATAACACCCTGAGGCCACTAAAGACACTTCCAAGGCCAATGGATACCCAGTGGTCTTCCACCAAGTACCTGATGGCACATTTACTGGTAGAATATAGGTTTCACCCATCTATAGTTACAACTAAACTTTGAAACAACTCATGAGTATTAAACCTCATCTAAAATGTATAAACACTCATCCAAAAACACTAAACTTATAATAAAAAACATCAAGTGAAAACGACCCCTCAACCAAGAACAAAAATTCAAAAAAACCCATACTTTGACTTCTTAAAAATTATACCAAAGATGTTAAATTTTTATAGTTAGGACACATGTTTTTACACATAGTATACATAATACATAGTATATGGTACTCCAGGAAGAATATATAGAAAACCATCCATCACAAAAAATTCCTTTTTTGTATAATGAGTGTATTCTATATCTCTAAAAAAATCCTACCCCTGTTAACCTTAATATTTTGTCACAACCTATAATACTCTAGTATGAACATTGGCTTTGGATAACTCAAAGTCATACTTTGAGAGGTCAATTATCATTTTACTTCATACAATATGTGTAGCCAACATGAAAGAATAATAAAGTGGAGTGTCCATTTCATATAATATGATATATTTTATATTTTTAAACTTCCTTAAAAATACTAAAAAAATCATATATGACGATTTTCTAATTATATCTCATATGATAGACCATCAGAGTGGACTTATGTTCATTGTAATTTTAAAGTTTTATTAAACTCATTGCATATCTATATAATTCCTACCACATCTCCATGTGACCATCTGATATAACTATACCACTAAAATCTTTTAGAGAGTAACAAATGTGAAGAAATTATATTTGAATAATGGTAATAATTAGGAATAATATTCCTAATATTCAACTATTCGAACATAATATTCAAAATACTTAACTTCATAACCTAAAATGTTATGATGTTAATAACTTTTTTAGTCTACTTGGAAATTTTCTAAGTTTTTAATCATTATAATTCTTTTAAATTTTCATCAAAACTTTTCATTGAGATCAGTTTGTTAACAAAATGTAACTCTTTAAATTATTTTCTTTACCAGTAATTCTTATACTCCTTAAGGATATAAAGTGACATTAACTTTATTAAAATAACTAAATATAACTTTTAAATTTATTTGTATTGATATACCCTAAACATTTTTATGATATAAAGTGATTTTCAATTTTAATTTTCATTGGCATAATATTTTATTTTACTTAAACGTCTCCATATTCAAACATACTCTCACTAGCATCTTAGAAACTATATTATCTTTAGAATATCATTCTAACATACAGCAATTATTTTCTATTGGGAATTAAAACATACTTCCTTTTAGTTGGGATATTTAATAAATAGTCTATTTATCTATATAATTGATGGTATTTTTTGTGTTTAGAGAATTATTCTAAAAAATATATCTTAAAATATTCCACTAATTGGTGGTGGGGTCACATACCTCGTATTTTTAACAACATATAGTTGAAATCTTTTATCCCAGATAAGGAATTTTTTTCCTCATTTTTTTTAATCATGCTATAAAATATGTTGAATCATAAATGATGTGTATGAAAATTATCAAATCATATTTTTATAAAAACTCTTTATTTGAAAACAAATTCTCTTTTTATATAATAGAAAAAAGATAAAATAAACATCCTCTATTCATATTTATCCAATCTTGAAATATTCTTTTTCCTTCAACTTTATGATTGAGTGCCCCTTTTCTTCTTCAATTTAATGCGAACTATAATATTTATCAATTATTTCTTTAATTATAAATTCATATATATTTAAAAAAATTATAAAATATAAATTTGATATCATATACCCTTCAAAATTGAAGAATTAATCTCTATAACACCAATACCTAATGTAGAATTTCCATAGATTTTCTTAAACACCTTTAAGTATTTTTGGATAATTACATTACATATGGGATCATCTCTCCTCATTCCTAGAACCTATCTTAGGTTTCAATTTTCATGGATAACTATTGGATAAGTTCTATATTCTTTATCAAACTCAAACCTTTACCCTCATCTATTGTATACATAGTACTAGTGCATAGAAATCATATATCAATCTCATAAATCCTTAACACTTTTAATACAATAGGAAAACATTTATTTAACTCATTCACATTGTTATAAAATTGTCAACAATGATTACATAATGAATTTAATATATAAATCGTTCCTTCAAGGATGTCTTCAGTCTTAAAAATTCATTGGAAAACTCAATCACATTGAGCATATGAGTAGAGACTAAGGTTCCTCTATTAATCTTGAATTTAATTCATTTTAAACATTAAGTGAATAATTTTATGATTCTCATAAGTATCTATATTCACTTGTTGAAAATTTTCAACACTTGGTTACTCAAGAATATGTTTTCTAACACAAAGAATTTTCCTTCTTTCTTAAGATCAATTCTTATGTTCCTATACTATTCTATAAAGTTTATACCATTATATTTTTTTCTCAAAAATTGATCTCAAGGTCAAGTTTGTTGATGATTATTCCATTTATCTATAATAAAATATTTTATCAGATAAGTTTCATGTTTTACATTCATTTAAAAAGGAATTTTATTAAATGTTCTTTCACTAAAATTATGATCCATTTAGTTTTAAATAATATCCATTAGTAGGTCAAAATTTATATTTCATTAAGTAATGACCTCGCTTTAGCATAAATCTCATCACTTTAGTTATCTAGGTATTTTATCATGTCAAACCAAGTATATATGATTTTTTATGGTTTTTTGGAAAACTCTTTACCCAATACATAGTATGGATAAAATCAACATTATTCATATAGTATCCTTTACAAGGGTTTTCCAACTAAGTGTTTCCAAAATTAGACACTAAAAACAAGGCACCAACACTTAGGGTGACCACATTACTTTATTTCCCCACCTAAGATAATCCGTGGGCACCCTACTTTGGCATGAAGCTACTTGGTTGGACGATTGAGTCTTTGGTGAGTGTTTTCTTTGGAATGAATATAACACTTTTTTTAAAGGGATTTAATCTTGCCATCTTATCTCATGTTATTCTCTATTATGTATGAATGAGTCTAATAATTTAGTTTTCATACCTACCATATAACATCTTAACTTCATTTTTGATAATTTAGAGAACCATTTTAACACTTTAAACTAAATAATATATCAATTAATAATATAAAAATTATATTCATGAATTAAATACTGAATTAACTAAATAAATGAAAATATTTTATATTTAAACATAAGATAAAAAATTTATGAATATTTCATAAATAAATTATAAACATTTTATAATTTAGACATGGATAAACATAAATGTGGAAATTGGAAATGAAAAAATCAACTCAATATAAGGAAATAAATATTCAAAACATCTTTATGGAAAAAGATATGGATAATAAATTTTCACAAGATCTGTCCACAAGAAAATTTTATATGCCATATCCACCCAAAATATACATGATACAAATCTAGTACCTCTCTATATTCTAGATCACTCATGTATCTAGAGAGGTATTAATCATTTACTTGTACTGACTATCACCAAGGGGGAATACAAACATAATTTATGACATTATCCCATAAAATATAAATCATTGTATCATTAATACTCTATAGGAAATAACACGTGCAACAAACATACCAAATATATAAGAGTTATATATTTATATAAACACATAACATGTGTTATTTATATAAAAATAATCTAATAAAGATATATATCCTATAAATATATATTAAAAAAGTAATATTTTATAATAGAAAACATCAAAATACAACAAATATATTAAAATAAAACAACACATGAAGTAAGAGTTTCATCAAAGGAAATTTTTTCTTTAAAGGTTATAGAATATGTTCTATTGTAAATATCTATTTTAGAAGCTTATAAAATATAATTTACAGATAATTTATGAAAAAAATTATATAACGTGTTATCGTACAAGAAAATTTTGAATAAATCATAAATTATCAAAAAAAAAATCAAATATATTTCAAGAAAAACATTATAATACATGTGATAGGTAAAAATAATGTTATGTTTAAAATGTGTCTTTGAATGTTTATAAAACATAAACTATAAATACATTCTAAATAAAATTTAAAACAGAAAACATTTTTTATATTTTGAAATTTTTTTACTTTAAATGCTTATAAAATAAAAAATATAATTTCATTCTCAATGAAAAGTGAAACATGGGATATCTATATAACATACAACATGAAATAGTAGTTGAGGTGGTGCTTGAGTGGTAAACATTGTCATCCTGCATCATATTCTTGGGTTAAAATTCATATGGGGTTATTTATTAAGTTAATATAGTAGTACTCTATCAAGTACTATAGCGGTATTGTAGCAGTGAAATTATTCACCCAAATTAGGGTTCTAAGACACAAAATTGGCCATATGGTCCATATAACCTTTGTATCATCAATGGACTTTGGTCCATGGGGCCTTTGGGCCACTATTGAAACTTTAGTAAATAGGTTATTAATTCCACCATTTGTGGAAAGTGGATGACATGGTGGGACCATAAAAAATGGTTCAACACAAAATAAAGGCAGAGAAACATGCCGACACGTAGGCATTATTGGATGGGCAGCCTCGAAAGAGTGATGGAAAAATTGGAACCTATCAAATATCCACCCATTCCTATGTATTTTTGATTTGGGATAGATGGGTGACTTTTCAATGACTATCACATAGTGAGACCAGTCAGATGATGTGGCATGGCGATTAGATGATGTTGTGATGTGACACACAAGGCATTACTAGGTGGGTGGATCAAAATAAATATGGGTGTGATAGAACCTATCAGATGAACCTTTTCCCACATAGTTTTTTATTTGGATGGGTTTCTTTCTATGGTGAATCAAATGAAAAAATGGTGTATTGATTATTGTCATAGGGGTGAAATAGAATTCATATTGGTGACACGATTCGATGATTATTGGAATGGGTGATAAAGAGTTTGATTGGTGACACGGCATGATACAAACTAATCTATTGGGCCTTCGAGCCACATGATGGGCCTTCAGGACACTAAGACGTCATTCAATGTAACTTTATTTGGGATAATGGGCCTTCAGTTTATCATATTTAATAAAATAGGTATGGTGAGTGTTTGTTATTCCTTGCAGGGAGGGATAAGGATTGACTCATTAGGCATCCTAGGTGTGTGTTGTTTAGTTTCTTGTAATCCCCTCTACCTATAATAAAATAATAAAACATGAAATAAAAAAATTATAAAAAAAATAAACATATAATAAATAAAATAAAACATAACAAGATCATAAGTAATATAACATGTGTTGATTAAAAGCATAGAGAATATTTTATTGGGAACATTACAATTTAAAATGTTATATGACAAAAACTTTATTATGATGTATCATTTATAGATGTCCTAATGTCTATATTTATGAGTAAATCTCATTTCCTATAACGAACCGAAATTTTGAATAATTTTTTTTCCTAATTTTGTGTGTTATTTTATTTTATACTCAACAAAACTATTTCATTTGATTAAATGAGTATAATTAAAATGAGACAGTCGGGTTTTGACTGTTATATGATTGTTGGACAATATGACCAATGGAAACTAAATGTTGTCATTATTATATATAAATACAAGTGATCTTGGTTAATTAATACAGAAAAAAGATTTGATGGCCTCATACAGTAGTCTTGGACCGATCAAAGCCCATATGATGGAACTTGGGAAAGAGGTAGCACCTCTGGGCTTTTCTCTGGACCAAACCCAAACTGAACTTCATCGTGTGAAGCTGGAACGGAATCGCCTTCGGGAGAAGTTCAAGCTGATAGAAATCACCACTCGGGCAATGTTGGCCGAGCCGCCCCCAGGATTCTATCACCTTAGCATACCTTACACTTAGGTCCTATGCTGGTGTTATAAGGGGATATGTAACGAGACCTTAGCTACTTTGTATAAGCCTTTGATATAAATAAAATTGTTATTTCTTCTTATGGTGAAGTTGGTAAATCTCAAATGTCTGGATAAATATAGGATGTATATTATTGATGAATTTTGGAAAAAGTATATTTTAAAATATTTATGTAAACCTTAAATAATTAAAAATATGTAATGATTTTCAAAAAAGTGGTCTTCTACAGTTGTGTTCAGTATGAAATTTAGAGTCTAATAAGATCAAATTAATTTTTGGTGAATAGAAATGTATGAATAGTGATTTTACGCTTATGATTAGTAATGTGACCAAATGGATTAAGTAACCTCACTTAATAAAGTATTAATATAATTTATACACCTTGATTATGTAATGCGATTCAATAAAAGAGGTAAATAATTGTTTCAGAAATTATTGGTTAAGTATTAGTTTTTTCAGGTGAATAGTGTTTTTGATTTAAAAATTAAATTAAACATATTTAGAAAATTATTTTCATAAAATGGAGTTCATTTTTGAAATCAGAGCATCGATATTTAGTTAAGGTAAATTTTTGGGATTTTTTTGAAATAGTTGAATTTTCAGTGAATAGTAAAAATACAGTTTTGAGTTTCGGGTGTTTAATGAAATCATTAAGGATGTAATAATTATGAAACCATTCTGGTCGACTTATGAATAGTAATATAAGGTATGAGGTGTCCCAAGTGTCCAATACCATGGGAAATCCCATGGTTTTTCCAATACCACCAATGAGGTGTCCCTTGGTAATTAATGCTTTGTTCCCTCACTTCTCCTATAAATACCAAGCCATTCCCTCATTCATTTTATTTCCAAATCCTCCCAAATGAATTTATGGTCTCTTTACCTTCCAGGGAGTCCTCCCAAGGTGCCATCATGCCTCCCAAGGTCCCGACCTTCAATCTTTCAAAGTTACTCTTCAAGGTAAGGGAATCTTTCACCCTCCTCTTTTAATCCATGAATTCCTTTATGTTGTGTCTTATAGTTTCCATCTCTTTTTGTTGAGGGTATGTTAATATATTTTAAAATTAATTTCCATTTTATGTCTAATTTTTTAGAGACCCTTTCCTCTCTCATCAATTTTTTTTCCTAATTTTTATGTGACGTTGTTTGGTTGCCGAATTTTTCGTAAAAGGAATAGTGTCTTCTCTTTTCTTTCATGTTTCCTTTTCATGTGGTATGTCATTAAAATTTAAATACTATGTTTTTATCTCCATTTTATTCTGTATTTATACTGTATTGTAAGTTATTTATAAGTGGGTTACTCTTGTACCCTCTCTTTTCAATGTTTTCTAAAACCATGTAATATAGTCGTTATGGTGTAGAAATTTCACCTCAAATTTTATATCTCTTTCTCTCCATAAATTCTCTTGTTTTATTTATGTGAATAACCAGAACTATTTTGTTTCATTGTGTATTAATAAATATATAAATATGGTGTATTTTATTCTAAAATTAACATACATATAACCTTCACTCCCTTTCCATGGGTTATAAATGACATAATGATCTTATTTTTTTAAGAACTTTTAAAACATCACGATCTTGAAATGAAACACATTTATTTTATTCTCCGTGTGTTATTTATGAAATTTTTGATTATGATCTATGTGGATCAGATGAAAGTAAATATATATTAAGGGTGTGATCTGATATCACTCCAATTCATTGGGTAAAGAATTAATCTCTAGAGATGACAAGTTTCACGATACCTTGGTAATTTTTATGACACCTTAGGGATGGACCTTGGTGATATGTTCATGAATGTCTAAATGAAATGTTGTATCCATATATTAAAGTTATGTTCTAATTTCTTTTAATTGTGATATTCCTATACTTCCATTGCTCATGACTTTATGTTTTTATTCAAGTTCTTATTGATATCACAAGTACATTGATTCCCTTATTTACCCTTACTGGGCCTTCTGCTCACCCTTTCCTTCGATGTATGTCTCCAGGATATAAGATGTAGTAATTTTACATAGGATGAACCTATTATGAAGACTTAAAAGTGGTTTATAAGAATTTTTTATTTTGTTTTCATGTATTATGTTCCTGATTTCCAAAACACTAGACTTTAAATATCTGATGTTTGTAAAATGTAATGAAAAGTTATGTAATAAAAAGGTGGGATGCCACATTTCCCAAATCCTTGATAATGGATAACATCAATGGGTTTTTAAACCCTCTAGAATTCCAGACTATATATATGTGTCTGAATATTGTAATTGGATATCACCCTCTTAAATATATACAATATTTTCCTTCTTGTCTTTTATTTCTTTTATTCTCATTTCATTGAATTATTTTCACCATCTTCATTCCAAATATTTTTCATTTCTTAATGATCATCATCACTTCACCTTTGAACAAAATTTTCATTCCAATTATGAAATTAATCAATATTTCAATCGGTGTCGGATCTGCTTCACAATACGTTATTATCATGATTATTCTCCCACGGCTAAAAGGTTATTCAAATCTGTAAGAATTTTTTTTCATGGTGAATATTTCAAATCATGGTTTTCTCCTTCTTGATATTTTTGGAAACAACTACTTTTCATTGATTTTAGATGTTGAGATACATCTTGATGCACAAGGGCTTAGAAGTATGATTAAATCTAGTGATCATGCTTTTGCTCAAGACCATGCCCAATCCCTAATATTTCTTCATCGCCACCTCCATTAAGATTTGAATAATGAGTTCCTAATGGTAAAGGATCCTCCATTATTATGGAAATTCTTGAAGGATTGGTATGATCACTTTAAACATATGATATTTCCAAGAGAAAGGTATGAGTGGAGTCATCTTCGATTACAAGACTTTAAATAGTTCAGTGAATATGGATCCACCATGTTTAAAATAACATCAAAATTAAAATTATGTGGAAATAATATCACTAACATCGATATAATATTAAAAAAATACTCTAATTTCTATGAATTTAACATTATTATACAACAACAATATAATGAGAAGTGATTTAAAAAATATTTTGAGTTAGTATATTTCCTTCTTATTACGAAACAAAATAATGAACTCCTGGTGAGAAATCAAGAATCCAGACCAACTAGTGATGCTCTATTCTCTAAATTTAATGTAATTTCTTATAATAAAGTTCATGGAAAGAATAAATTGGGGTGATGTGTAATATCCCATATTTTTCAGGTATATCCCTCATTGAGTTTTTGTTTAGGACGTGGTGGTCGAGTCTTGTTTAGAGATGGTGATCCTTTGTTGGGAAAATAACCTAACGTTTTGGGATGTATGTTTATTTGAATTAATGAAGTCTAGGTAAAATAACTTAAATGGGTTTATGAGGGTTTCTCCATTATTTGGAAGGCTTTGGAGGTGGTCTAGGTCATTATGTAGAATCTGGGATGGAAACTTCTTGTTGGAAAATTACATGTTGTGTACCTATTACACAAATTGTAACTACCACTAGACATGTCATGAATAGGTGCAGGGTATGAAGTAGCTATAGATCATGTAAACTGTCCACATTATATAAAATTTTAGTAGGGTAAAATATTAATTCGAGGTGCTGGGTTTTTTGGTTTATCCCTTTAAAAAGAAATATACGGCATGTATATGGATTACATACCATGTATTTATCCATAACATCAGTTTTAAGTGGGTAGTGTGGAATATTTTTTTCCATTATATTGTCCAACCTTCTCATATCAACCCTAGGGAAAACTCTAGGTGATTTTGGAGTCACTTCCTCTATTTTGAATGTCCTAACTACACATCTGATCCCTGTTAAGTGTTTCTTCTTAGGTTTCCCTTCTCTCCCATTGTCCTTTGTTCATTGCGGTGTAATATTTTGACCATGGGTTTGGGGGGTTATCATGAATTGGGTTTACCTAGGTTCTTATTACGATAATCAAAAACTTCTTCATCATTGGAATTTACATTTAGAATAGTTGAGTTAATCACTGGTTAAAGGTAGAGAGTCTAAACCTAAACATATGGTCTATTTAATTGCAAAGTATATGAAATATTGTGATTACGCCGACACAAAATGTTATTTAATTAATTAAACATTTAGTAATGGTAAATAATGGAATGAAATATTGGTTAGATTCCTTTGATTAAATGGTTAATGTAACCTGGCTTATGGATACCTTTTGGGTGAGTGACCCCTTTGATTGATAACAAAATTGGTTCATGGCTTAAATCATGTCTAGCATGACAAGATACCTTAGGTGATTTCTTGATATAGAATCCCAAGGTAATGGATTATTTCTTAATTATGTGATAGTTGATCAGTTGTGATATAAATGAAAATAAAATTGAAAGACTAATGGTGATTTTCAAAATTAACCATTTTGGATTTTGATGTTATGACTTATGATGAGACACATGCCGAAATGCTTATATACCAGGCTATTCCTTGAAAAATGTTGAAATACTTTATATCGGGCTATTCCATGACACATGATGGAATGCTTATATAGTGGTATATTCCTAGTGACACATACTAAAATTCTTATATATCGGTTTATGCAATGACATGTGTTGTAATTCACATATTGAGCGGGATTTTCCCAATCCTATGCTAAAATTCTTATATAGTAGGATCATCCTAGTTGTGTGTGATTTTACATGGATATATGGTTATTTTTGTCATGGTTGTGCTATAAGATCGTAGATATTATGGCACGGTGTTGAAGCAGGTTGATTGTTATATTTTATTAATTGATTAATTAATACACCTATTTATCACTTATTGCGCACACTTATTATCAGACTAGTTTCATTTAGACATGGTGGTGTCGACCTACTAATTTATACTCACACCCAATTCGGGCACCATTTGGTACTCGATTATATTTCGTGGTTGCAGGTTTGGACAAGGACAAGGGAATTTTCTATTGATTTTGTGGCTTGTTGGTTGGTATGGGGTTTGGATATGGGACCAACATAGGGTTCAGGATCAGGTTCTTTTGAGATTACCTTATGTCTAAATATTCTTTTATTTGTATGTTTTTTTAGTTTGATATTAGATACATCTCAGTTTTAATTACATGATTCATTATTATTGGTTTATTTATTCCTCTTTTTTCCTAATTGTATGAGATATTGTTTCCTCTTTTATATTCCTCTGATTATACTATTTAAATTTTTTATTTCTAATGCAATGTAACTCTATACCAAGGGGTATAGTCTCACCATTGTATCATCATACCTTTATTTCTAGTCCGCATACTCTGGAATAAAGGGAGGTACACTTGAGATTTCATAACCAACCCTTTTCGGCCATGTGAGAGATTTCCAGATTGGGGGACATTATAAAGTGGTATCAAAGGATGTTGTTTTTATTTTCTGTTGCTTTAATATTTAGTAAAGGTAGAAAGTAGACTATGATGTGTTAGGACTTGGTAATGAACTTATACATGGGAGTAGCTAACCCATGTACGGGGGGAGATATGAGCGACCAGGGATGGGATTTCTATTTATATTATTCTCTTATTATAGTTGATGTTATTTCAACTTGGGTGACACACATATTGTGTGATGTTATTATTTCTTGAGATTTATACTTGTGGACCGGTATGGAATGATATGAGTATGCATGCATCATGATAGGAACATATGGATATGTATATTCACATGTATTTTTCATGGTAGAGACATTTTTATTACAGGTAATATATACTTACCTGTATGAACTATAATATGAGATACATGTTATACTTGATAAATGAAATGAAAGAACTGATGATTTGTGCTAAAACACTTGTAATCCATGTTTAGAGATACCCATAGTAGTGGTTATCTGTTATTGTACCCTATTAAGGTTGACCTTATTGTTGGTCAGTGTTCTAAGGAGTGTATTTGTCTTGTAGATAAAATGCCTCCTCATCGTCTTTTAGTTGAGCACCAGGAAAGTGGAAATCATCACACTTCTAATGCATCTGATTCAAAGCTTCCTGTAGATCATGAAGATCAGATGGATGTTCTTCTTTTTGATAGCTTCATGAGGTTCATGTAATCCATGGAAAAAGATATTGTTCATACTATTCCATTGATGTATGAGCTAAAAAGAGAGTTCTAGTTGCAGCATCCACCTACATTCACTAGAGAGGGAGGCCCCTAAGTAGCCAAGTTCTGGATTGAGTCAGTCCATATTATCATTATTATCTTGAGGCACCTATATATAGGAAGGTGAATCTTTCTGTGTACATGCTCTGTGTACCTACCAAGCATTGGTGGGATATTCTAGAGCAGTATGGGTAGTAGGGGGAGTTATCTTAGAAGTACTTTGAGGAAAATTTCATGAGACACTTCTATCTAGAGACATTGAGTGTTGAGAAGGCTCATGAATTCATGCATATGACATAGGAGGGCATGTAGATAATATAATACACTAAAGATTTCCCAAACCTATAGTTATTTTCACCATATTTGTTAGCTAATGAGATCTCCAGGGTGAGGCATTTTTAGGATGATATTTTCTATGAGATCAGGTTTCAAGTGAATGTTTTTCATCTGAGTATATTTTCATATGTGATGAATGAGGCACTCATCACGAAAAGGAATCAGAGATAGGCCTTGAGAAGTGACCATATTGTTTCAATAGGGAGTTCTATGAAGTCTTATTCTAGAGGGAAAAAGTGATACTATAATATTTATCACCAAGGTAATAGTGGATAGATCAGTCAGGGTAGTGAGAATCCATCTCAAGACCACGTTCTATTATAGCATTTTTAGTGTGTAAAGATGGGACACAGGTGAACACAGTGTTCATACCCTATTTTTTAGTGTCATTCTTATAGTAGGATGGGCCAACTTTAGATTTATTATAGGGGAATTATGTAATAGAGTAGTGGAAGTGGACCAAGACAAGTACCAGATTCTGGGAAGGAATCAGCTACTTCTCAGCAAACTGGTAGCGAGAGTTCCACTAGATGTTCAGGTCAAGATAGGGTACGTGGTACCCTAATGTAGGATTGGTCGTTTTATGGAGATAGAATATCACATGGGGGTCATATTGGATCATAGGGTAGAGGGTCTAGTTAGTTCCATGTTATTTAGACTACTCTGTCTATTGTGGATGCAAGACCATCTACATTTAGAGGTACGACTCTTATATCATCTACCCTTTCTTGTGTTTTGTTTGACATGGTAGAATCACATTCCTCTTTATCTACTCTTTTTTCAAACTTTTTTGGATTGAATGTATAATTTTTAGATGGTGTTTTGACCATTGATACACCATTGAGAGTGCGGTCAGAGAATATTAAACATTGCAATGCGTGTTCTCTAGATATTGGTAGTTACCATTTATCTTGGGAATAATTTCTTCTAGAAATTATAGGATTTTCTTTTATTCTTGGTATGGATTATATGGTCCTAAAATAGGCTCATATTGATTGTTATTGGAGTATATTTACCTTTCTATCTTCATAAGGAGGCAGTTATTCTCACCAAGGTGAGTGAGATCTTTAGGCTGGTTATTTATGAACAATTCATTGAATATTGGATTATCTCATGACTCAGATATCCAGTCTTGATCTAGATTATAGTGGAATGTAGTATTATTATTTTCCTCTAGTGGTATATATTTTTCAGTATGAATTTCCTAATCAGTTCTAAGTTTTACCACTTGAGTGGGAGATCGAGTTTACTATCGAGTTGGTATTGGGAACATAGATTATTTCTATCCTGCATTATTTAATAGAACTATTAGAGATTTGGGAGTTGAAATTTCAGTTGGAAAATTTGTAAGTCAAATGTTTCATATGTCCAAGTATGTCTATATGGGGATCTATAGTTCTTTTTTCCAAGAAGGTTGATGGTACCTTGCGGTTATGTATGGATTATCAAAGATTGAACTAGATGATGGTCAAGAATTGGTATCATATTTTGTATATCGATGATATCTTCAATCAACTAATAGGTTATAATATATTATCTATGATAATTATTAGATCAGGTTACCACTAGTTAAGTGTGAGGCCATTATACATACCTCAGACATCTTTTAAGAGTAGGTATGTCTTGTATGAGTTTTTAATGATGTTGTTTGGTTTTCCCAATACACTAGTGGTATTCAAGGCCTTGATGAATTAGATCTTTCATACTTTTTTGGATTGGTTTGTGGTGGTTTTTTTTCGATGACATTTTAGTTTATTCCCAGTCTGCAGAAGATCATGCCCAACATCTTGACATCATCTTGAGTATATTGAGAGAGTGTCATCTTTACACTAAGTTATCCAAATGTTGTTTCTGGATTTATAGAGTGCACTTATTGTTCCATGTTATCTCAGAGGCTGGAGTGTCAGTAGAACAATATAAGGTTATAGGCATGGTATCTTCAAAGAAACCCCAGAATTTCATTGAGATTCAGAGTTTTTTGGGTCTAGCATGTGTTTACCAGCACTTCATCCAGGACTTCTCCTGGCTGGAATCACTGATGTATAGGTTGACTAAGAAAGTGGTGAAGTTTGTTTAGTCATATTATTAGGATAAATATTTTTAGGAGATGAAAAGAAGGATGTCCTCATCACCAATCCTTTATTTTTTCCAATGTCAGTTTATATACTGTGTACTTTGATGCATTCAAAGTTGGGATTGGAGCAGTTCTGATGCAGGAGGATTGAGTTGTTGCTTATGTCTCCAGATAACTGAGATCGTATGAGAGGAATTATCCTACTCTCAATCTGGAGTTAGAAGTTGTTACATTCACTAGGAAAGATACCCTAAGAGGGGGGTGAATTAGGGTATGACAAATTACAACACCTACCCCTTTTGATCTTGTTTTGTTGTTAGAAAAAACCCTCTTCTCTCTCTCCTTCCCATTACAGAGTATGAATGAATCTTAAATAATGCACAGGACATAGAAATTTTACTTGGTTCACTCTCACTGGGATATGTCCAAGGAGCATACACCGGCGATGTGATGATGTACCAAATCCATTATAAGCGCACTACTTTTTACAAGTTCGGAGCTGACTCACTATCCCTCCTGGTTTACGACCACTCACAATATGAAAGCTCGTCACTCTCTCAACTAAAGTGTGCTCATTGCTTCTTTAGAAGATCCACCCATAGTTTAAATACTTGTAGGTCCCTTAATTATCTCTAATGAAATTTTCATCCTTAACTGTTAATATATTCTCTGTTGATGTCCAAATTTCACCCATAGATTAATCTCACTATTCACTGGGTGTACCGGGCAACCCCAATTTTTACACGCAGCCTTCACTAGGCCTTGCACGTAATTTCCTGATTTTGTGTGAAATCTACTTTTTGCGCAACACCTCTTTTACGTGAAACTGACTTATTTTATGCGTAGATATTTATTTTACATGCAAACTTGTATTTATGCGCAAATACTACTTTTACGTGAAACTCCCATATTTTACGCACAACCTTTGCTTTACGCGCAAACTCTCCTTTTACGCGCAAACTTGTTGTTTACACACAACTCCTTTTCATACTCTAATTTCACACGCCAGAGCTCGGATACTCTCTAAGTCTTGAGCTTCTTCGAATAAGGGTTTTCACTTCATATTTATAGGAAAAATCAAACCCTGTGAAAAAAACCCTCCTTGAGCATGTAATTCACTTCGAGTGCGAAATACTTATCTTCCACGCAACATCATTTTTCATGCACTGCTCCAATATTTTATGCACCTCATGTCTTTTCCAATTTTTGAGCTTCTGATATTGAAACACCTCTTGCATGAAAAACTCCAATTCTCTATTTCGTGAACCATTCCAATATTTCATACACCACTTCCTTTTTCACGCACCTCATGCCTTTTCCAATTTTTGAGCTTCTGATCTCGAAACACCTCTTGCGCAAAAAACATTAATCCTCTATTTCACAAACTACGCTAATATTTCTCACACCACTTTCCTTTTTCATGCACCACGCAAATATTTCATGCACCACTTTCCTTTTTTGCACACCTCCCTTTTCCAAAAACACATCTTTCCATTTTCCAATTTTATGGCCCAAAGATTTGGCAAACACTGGAAAATGGTGCCACCTTGTATCTTCTATTTTTGTACCACCTCCAGATGATCCATTCCATTGTTGAGGTTCTTCAATCAAACATGGATAGCCAACAACATCTCTTGAGCCTGAAAAATCACCATATAAACCCCCTTTATCAACAAATTATACATCTTGGTCTACTTTGTGAACAAAAACAACATGGAGGTCCACTTTGTCAACAAACACAATCACCTCAAAAATTCTTCAATGATACCTTGTGGGATTTTTTCCCAACATAAGTGGTGGTAAATGACATAATATATTGGAGAAACTTTATTATGGGTGATATGTTTGTGTTGTACATGGACCAAAATAACCTTAGGTACATCTTTTCTCTATAAAAACAGAACCTTCAAAAGAGGAGGCAGGTCAAGTATCTACAGTCTTTCAAATTTGAGTTGGTTTATCCACTAGGAAAGGAAAACATTGTTTCAAATTACTTGAGTTGGAAGATTCACATTGAAGTAGTGTAGGATTCTGTGATGAATGGTGGATAATGGACCTCTTTTTAGACATGCATCTAGATGTTCAGGGGTCTTAGGGATGAGTAACTCTGATTTAAAAATCTTTTATACCTGTGATTTTGGACCGGATCAAGATAGATAATTTATCTGGTCTGGAGGGATTAGTTCTGAGAGAAAGAATATATGGTGGTGAGACACCATTAGGATGGTCTCTTGGAAGCAACAAATCTCTTCTTTTCCTTATCCAAGTATGGGTTCTTTCAGTCTTGTGCAATGAGCTGATGAGAGAGTTTCATGATTCTAGATGGGCATTACATACTAATTTGAAAAAAAAAATCGTGATCTATGTAGACAGTACTTGTTGTTTGGAATGAAGAAGTAGGTAGTGGTATTTATGGCCAAACGTTTCAAATATCAGTAGTTGAAAGCTGAGTATCATAGGCCAATTGGGATTCTATAGTCTTTTCCCATTCCTAAGTGGTAATGGGATGATACCACTATGTATTTTATGATAGTATTACCTAGGATGTCCTATAATAATAATGTAGTATGGGTGATCATGGATTGATTGAATAAGGTAGACTAATTATTTCTTGTCATTAATACTTTCATTGTTGATGATCTTGGTAGTCTTAATATGTGAAATATAGTTCAGTTTCATGGATTTAAATGAGTATCATTTCAAAAAGAGATCCTCATTTCACATTTCAGTTCTATCAGGGTCTTAATAAGGCTTTGGGATCTCAAGTTATTTTGAGCAAAACCAATAATCCTCATACTAACAGTCAATCTTAGTGGATTAATTAGGTTCTAGAGGATATGTTATGAGCCTTTGTTTTGAATTTTGGTGGTTCTTGGGGGCTGTATATTCCACTCATGGAGTTTTCATATAATAACATCTTCCAAGTATTGATCCAAAATGGAACCTTTTGAGGCTTTGTATGTAATTTCATTCTGTTCACCTCTTTTTTGGATAGAAGAAGGTGAGTCGGTGCTTGTTGGGCCTAGTTTCATCCATGAGACTTCTGAGTAGGTTCAGTTGATCATAAATGGTTTTTTGGCTATGCAGAGCAAGTAGAAATCATATGTTGACCATCATAGATAACCTATAGAGTTTGATTTTAGTCATCGTGTTTCTCTTCAAGTGTCTCCTAGGTTGGGGAAATGTCATATCCAAAAATAGGGTAAGTTATTTCCCAAGTTTTTCAAGGCATTTGAGATAGTGAATAGGGTCAGTTCTATTGCATAATGATTAGACCATCCACCATGCTATAGTTACACACATGACATGTTTCACATGTTGCATATTTAAAGATGTTATACTAATACTTTCATGTAATAGACGTCGAGGATGTTGAGCTTAGTGATGGTGCATCCTTTTAGGATCATTCGATACGGATTATGGTTCATAGTGAGAAATATCTCTAAGGGAGTACTATTCCACTAGTTTGAGTGTAGTGGTAGGATGGGTATGTTTAGGAGGAGAATTGGGAGAGGGATTCTGATATAAAATCATGATGGCTGGAATTTTGTGTCAATACCCCCATAATAATTCTTGGAGTAGCTCGGGGATGAGTTTTTATATGGTGGGGAGGTTGTAAGATCCTATCTTTTCTAGGTACGTCCCTCTTTGAGTTTTTTGTTTGATGCATGGTGGCTTAGTATTATTCGGATATGAAGAGCCTTTTTTGGGGAAATAACCTAAAGTTCATGGATGTATGTTTATTTAAATTACTGGAGTCCCGGTTATAAATGTGTTAAATGGGTTTATGAGGGTTCTTCCATGATTTAAAAGGATTTGGAGGTTTCTTGGGTCCTTATGTATAATCTAGGATGGAAACTACTCATTGGACAATTACATGTTGTTTACCTATTACATGATGGGTAACTGCCGCTAGACATGTCGTGAACCAATGAAAGGTGTGAAGTAGTTATACATCATTTAAAGCATTCACATCATGTAAAAGTTGAGTAGGGATAAATATTAATCTGAGGTAATGATTTTTTTGGTGTATCTCTTTAAAAAGAAATATAAAATGTATAAATGGATTACACTCCATGTATTTATCACGAGAAGCAGTTTTAAGTAGGTAATGCAAATGATTTTTTTTCATTCCTTTGTGTAGCCTTCTCCTCTCGACCCCGGGGAAAACTCCAAGTGATTTTGGAGTCTCTTTATCCCTTCCAGACATTCCTAATACCCATCTTATCCTTGGTAAGTTTTTCTACTTAGGTTTTTCTTATCTTTCATTATCCTTTGTGTAGGTTCTGAGAACAGAAAAAAGTGTTTGATGGGTCATGTCCAACTTTTATTTTTGTCATGATCGATTATCAATCTAATATTTACATGATGGTGAATATCATAATCAAAGGAATTGAATCAAAGAAAATATACAAGGGATAGAATTCTAAAACCAAGTGAATGATCATCACATATTATTTATAATTAATTTAATTAATTAAATAATTGAATTTTTTTGAATACTTTATTCATTTATTGATCTGACAATAGATCTATGTTGTATTATTATTACATTGTAGGAATCAATAGTAGATTTCCTCTAGTAGTGATCCACACATAATCCAAAAATATCTGAACATCGTCGTAGGAATCTATGGGTTCTAGCATGATAGATCTTATCACTTGATTCATTCTCCTTTGATCACCATGAGGACCATTTCTAAAGTTTTCTCCTTGATATCTCTAGACACAAGAGTGGAACGGGAAAGAAGATCACTCTCTATTCTTGGGATCATTCTTTGAGAGGGAGCTCTCTAGGGCTTAATAGGATTCTCTCCACCTATCATTGTGTGCAACACAAATGAATTGTCTCTCTAAGAATATAATATAATTGGGTTTGAATATCATTGGGGTTTAGAAATAAATATTTACACAAGTTCCCTTTAATATTTATTTAATCCCTTATGGGACCTCATATCTAAAATAATAATTGTATTATTATTTTCTCAACATGTGCTTAACTTTTGAATTAAATTAAATATTATTTAATCAAATAAAATTCAATATATATTATTTATCACTGGACCTAAAAACTTAGTCCTTCATTCCTCCACAATATTTATCAGGCCTTGAATAATGTATCATTATTTAATAAATAAATATCACTGCATTATTCTCTAATAAATAAATAAATATTATATTCACTGAATAGAAAATAAACATTTATTAAATATTCCGCTCAAATAATATTCTATTAAATAACTGGTAAATGAATATATGAAATCGAGAAAACATGAATAATTATTAAACCATATATGGGAATAAAATTTATTCAACTTGTTAAATAATAAATAATAATATATTATTTAACTGATATTATAGATACACTTAGTGTGTGACCCCCAAGGCCACTTTATCAGTGGAATTAGGTGAATTAACTTAAAGTTCAAGGTTAGATCTAGTAATACGCCAAGGAAACAATAGAAAAATAAGTTAATTCAAAAACTACATAATACTTTATATGAATTCTTACTATGTAATATAATCCCTTAAACATGATATCTCTAATCAAGAAGGTTGCATGTCGGTGCCATCAACCTATATGCTCAATGTCTCTTTCTCTAACTTCCCATAAATTGAACATTCCAATAGAACACCATGTACATAGATTTATTTAAGACATATAATTTACATCAAAGGTCCTAAGATATAAACTTTTGTTAAAGAATAAAAGGAAAAAATACTTTCTCCCATTATTCGTTAATGCAGTATTACTCGTGATGCACCCAATGTATCCTACCTCACCGCGAACATATATCATCATGGTTTTCATAAATAAATCAAAGTACAAAACTTTTAATACTAATTTATAATAATCTTAAATTATAAGTATCAATACACACTTCCATAGATAATAACATCCAATGTCACATATAAATGTGTATTTCCTACTAGCATGTCTCATTCTCATAATATCCTACACTGGATATTATCAAGGGCGTATACCATGAGAAGGTGCCTCAAAGTCCTCCACCCCTAATAGCATGTATCATTTATGTCCCTTAAATGATATCATCTGACTATATAACATATATTTAAGAATAATGTTGTAGTACTTCTTGGTTCTCATCATAGTAGGGAACTCCAATGACCTTTTAGTGTGACAGCTACTCTTAGGACATTATCACATACTATTTTACACCTAAGAAAAATAATAATGTGATAATTAGTTTATTAATAATAAAAACTATTAATACAGGTTATCATAAAGTACAAAGAAGTTGGTTATAGGGCACCAACTCTAACACTTTGTGTATTGTGGTGTAATATTTTAACTGTCTATTTGTTTTGGGGTTTTGATATTGACCTAGGTTGATATAGGTTATTCTTTAAATCATATGAACCTTATTCTTCATTGTCATTTACCATTGGAAGTGTTGTTTTAGTCACTGGTTAAAGGTAGAAAGTTTGAACCAAACCCTATGTTCTGTTTGATTACGAAGTATATGTAATATTGTGATTGCACCAACACAATGTGTGATTTAATTAATTAATCATTGATTAATAGTGAATCATTGAATTTAATATTGGTTGGATCAATTAGATTCAATGGTTGATCTAATGGCTACCCATTGGATGAGAGACCCCTTTGATTAATAAGAAAATTAGTTAATGGCTTACTGTGTGTTTAACATGACATGAGACTTTACTCGATTGCTTAATATAGAATCTTTAGGTAATGGATTATTTCTTAATGATATGATGGATGATAATTTTTTATATAAATTAAAATTAAATAGAAAGACTAATGGTAATTTGAAAAATTAACCATTTTGGCTCATGATGTTATGACTTGTGATGAGATAAATGCTGAAATGATTATAAACCAGGCTATGACCCAACACATACTGAAATGATTATATACCAAGTTATTCCATAACACATGCCGAAATTATTATATACCTAGCTATTCCCTAAGACATGCCAAAATTCTTATATACCGAGCTATTCCCTGACACATGTACAAATGCTTATATACCGGGACATGCCCTAACACATTCTGAAATTATAATATATCGAGAAATTACCTAACACACGCTGAAATGATTATATAGAGGGCTATGCCTAGTGACACATGCTGAAATGATTATATACTAGGATATTCCCTGATACATGTTGTAAAGAGGGCTTTGCCCATACCTATGTTAAAATGCTTATATAGTGGGTTCAGCCCAGTTATGTGTGATTTTAATTGGATATATGGTTATGGTTGGAATGGTTGTGGCACATGCTAAGGCACATTATAGTATAGAGCCAAAGTAGGTTGATTATTATATTGTATTAATTGATTAATTAATACACTTATTTATCACTTATTTTATGCACTTATTATTAGACTGATTTCATTTAGACACGGTGGTGTCAACCTACTGAGTTACACTCACAGCCTATTTGGGCGTCATTTGGCACCTAAGTATATTACATTGATGTAGGTTTAGACAAGTGAAAGGGACATTTTTATTGATTTTGTGGCTTACTGGTTGGGATGGATTTTGGATATGGGACCGACATGGGGTTCAGGACCGAGGTGTTTTGATATTACTATGGGTGTGCTGATTCTTTTATTTGTATGGTTTTTCAGTTTGACATTAGACATATCTCAAGCTATCATTATATGATTCATTAATATTGGTTTATTTGTTCCTCCTTTTATTTCCTAGTTGTATGAGATATTTTTTCCACTTGTCTGTAACTCTGATTATATTGTTTATATTGTTTTTCTCTCTTATATGTAACTCCTTACTAAGGGATATATCCACCCTGCTACATCATCACACCTTCGCTGCTATTAGGCATCCTTTGGCATACAGGGTGGTGTGCTTGAGGTTTTATAACTAACCTATTCCAGCCACGTGAGAGTATCAGATCGGGGGATGTTACACAATGCCAAGAAAAATAATTTTCTCAAGGTGGTCAGACACCAAATAAAAATAAGAAAGGGAACCACTAAAAGTTGTAAAATAAAGAACAACCACATACAAAGAAAAAAATAATTATAAAAATGAATTTTCTTTCTAGAGTGAAGGGGCCCTGGTCGTGTACCTTTCGTACACCTAATTATCTTATTGATCTTAATCAATAATCAATCAAACTAAAAGAAAAGAGCATTGAAGAAAAAAAATTAAACCAGGTCTTGAAACGTTACTATAAAATTCTAAATTACAATATCTACTATTATTTTTTGAAACCTGAAGGTATCAAACACATTAATAATGCATAAATTCTTATGATGAAGATGCATTATTTTATAATATTTTTTATGAATGTTGCATGTTTTTTTTATTTCTTATATTCTCATATTATTTATTTTTAATAGAAATGAATGTTATAAAATAATTCATCGAGATTAATCCCCTTGAAGAATAAATTTTCTTCATTGACTACAGAATGACATAAAAAAACTTAAATGTGAGAAATATTTCATCAAACATAAAATGGGAAGTGCTTATGTAAGTACATTAACAAGTAATGGTAATTAATTTATGGCTCTAGAAGAGAAAAATATGTCTACCTAGTGGTACCCATATATTAATAAATAATGACTTTTTTCTCCTAAGTCTCGATGAAATTTGTTAAGTTTTAAGGATATTCAAGAAAATAGATATCACTTCAAGACTCTAGATAAATAAGGTCTTTAATACCCCTATATAAAAAGAATTAATAATGATCACAAGATGATTTTATAAAAACTTATGATGCTTCCCTCAGAAATCTGCTATGTTAATATTTGTATAATTGAGACAAATATTCTAAACAATAAGTTCACCAATCATGATACATTTATTGCATGACATAACCATTTATTATATAAATGATCAATAATGATGAGTAAAATCATTAAATATACTCATAGTTTTCCCTTGGTTGATAAAAGGGTTCTTACACTGAACAATTTCTCATGCTCTACTTGATCTCAAGAAAAATTTATCATAAGACCATCACCATAAAAAATTAGGACTAACTATTTTCTTATAATTGGTTTATAGTAACATATGTGGTCTAATTCATCCACCATGTGGACCATTCAGATATTTTATGATCATGATTTATGTATCAACTAGATGGTATCTTCTATTTTAATTATCAACTCACAACCTGGCATTTGTGAAATTTCTTGCCCAAATAATAAGGTTAAGAGTGAAATTCCTAGATTATTCAATCAAGAATATCAGTCTTGATAATATAGGTGAATATTCATCAAATGATTTCAATTATTATTTCATGTCACTAGGAATAAGTTTTGAACATATTATAGATCATGTTCACACACAAAATGGCCTAACTAAATCATTTAGAAAGTGGTTATAACTTATCGCTAGACCACTACTTATGAAAATAAAATTACATGGGGACATGAAATTGTTCATTAAGCGGTACTAATTCAAATAAGGTCATCAAGTTATCTTGAATACTCCCCTCTATAATTAGCTTATGTCCATGAACCAAATATCTCACATTTAAGAATATTTGGTTGTGTCGTATATGTGCATGCAACACCCCCACAAGGAACAAATATGGGACCCAAAATAAGATTAGAGATTTATATTGGATTTAAATCTCCTTAAATTATTAAATATCTTGATACAATGATAAGATATGTATTCACAGCTTCATATTTTGAAGATCATTTTGATTAAAAGACACTACCAATGTTAAAAGGGGAAAACCAATTGACATTAAAATAAATATCATGGAAAATGACTTCATTATTACATATTGATTCATGTAAACATATGAGTGTACATAAAGTTAAAATGATTATAAATTTTCAAATTTTAGAAAATAATTTTCCAGATGCCTTCAATGATTTAAAATGGGTCACTAAATTATATATACCCACCAAAAATGCTCCAGTAATAACAAATTATCCTAAAGGATAGTATGATGGTGTTACCAACAATGCATCTAATCCACTGTTGAAGTGTGGGAGACTACTCTATTCAAGAGACAAAAATCCTATTCAATGTAAAGGGAAAAAACCCATGTTATTGGTTTAAATAAATGAAACTGGGGATAATTTAAATTCCCTTGATCATGAAATTCATCAATAAGTCAATGTATCAAAAGTACTTGATCATGTTCAAGAGTAAATTTCAATAAATTTTACTATCATTGGAAAAATTTTGAACCAAGTAAAGATCATTTTTTATAACACATTTTCATTTAATGTGGCACTTGAAATTATTAATGAGGATCAAGAACCAAAAATGGTTAACAAATGTCAGGATATACCAAGCTAGGATCAACGGAAAGATGTGATATAATCTAAATTAAACTCACTTTATTAATATTATGTATTTGGGTTGATTGAGAAATCCCCTTGTATCACCCCCTAGTTTCAATTAAGAATCCCTTTATTTTCTATTTTTACGAATGTAAAGTGATTGGGTGAATTTTGGGAGGTTTTAGAGGACTTTTGGAATGTTTTGGGGGATTTTCTTATAATAACTAGGCTCTTTATTTCAAATTAATACTTGATTTATTGCATAATACTACACTTAATACAACCTAAAATATCAATAAGTCTATTGTATTTTTGAATTATGTACATATAATAACATCTTGAACATGGGATATAACAACATTATTGAAAACTTCCTTAACATGCTTCTAAAATTCCATAGCTTTTAAAACTACATGGGATAACCTAGGGAAAAGCATAATAAAGGGATGATCTATAAATCATATTAATGGAATAAACATGGAATAAGGTGATACATGCTAGACAATATAAATATAAATAGGGCATAAAAAGAGTATGAATCATAAACATGAATAACAATACATGATATAACATGATAATCATAATATGGGAAATGTGGAAATGACTTAAAACACTGCATTATAAATATAGTTTAAGGATAAAATTACAATAATTCATGGTGGAAAAAGTTCCATAAAGGATTCAAGTTCACTCCTTATCCCAACATGATGTCTCATGAGCCTAAACATTACCCAATGTGTTAGAGCGCTATATAATTTCGGGCACACTCATCACATTCATTTCATTCTCATGCTTAAGTTTTCCACATAGATCATACAACATGGATTCATTAATCATCATAATTTATTCCACAATCAAGGAATATGGTATAAATATATGTAATTCCCAAATCAAAATGTATATATGCATAAATTTGAACACCCTTGATAAAAAATAGGTATGGTATTCATTACACAATTGTTTTGGCATGGAAAATCACGATGAAATTTTAGTAGCATAACGGTGTCACTTAAAGATTCAAAAAAATAGGTTGATGAGAGAGAAGGGGGTATCTCATCACAGAGAAATAAAAATGGTAGTAATAAGTACATTTTAAATCATATCCCAACAATATAAATTTTAAATAGAAAGCCTAAGTTAATGTAGAAACTTGAATAAAGAAAATAATCCTAACTATATTTCGGCATGGTAATGGGTGTACATAAAGGATCATGGGAGGTGTAATGAGAGTGAAAAGGGGAAATCATCATTTATAATTTAAATGGATGGTAAGTTTAATATGTAATAACATATCCCAACATAATAAAATACAATTTAAGAGATATAACATAAAAGAAGTGCTAGAATGGAAATGAGAAGAGAGAAATACCTTACGTGAGTGTGTGAATCCAAATTCTTGGGAGGGGATTCTTGATATCTTGGGGCACCTTGGGAAGACTATATAGAGTTGATGTGAGAGTATGGATGTGTTCCAAGGACTTTTATTAAATAGAAATGGGATATTTGGTGGTTTTATATAGAAAAAGAGGGGGATTTCTTTATTATTTAGGTTTTGGAATCTACATAATAAAATAACCAAAACCACAAATCATCCCATGATTTTTTACCATGGTTTCAGAAAAATAGGAGTGGTTCTCATTATTTTATAAGTAAATGGTCTGAACTTAATAAAATAATACTCTTGATTATGTATAGGTAATTCATACTCTTAAAGAAATTATTTTAAAATTTTAAAATATTTTAATGGTTTTGGAGGGTTCATAAAGGCTTTATAAAATTATCCAAATAAACATAAAATCCCATTATTTTAATTTTAAAACATTTATATGGTCATGGATACCATTTATTATATTTATTAAATCACTTTTGGGCATCATAATGTCATAATACACAAAGTATATTTATATGGTATTTATTTTTTACCCTAAAATTCAACTGTCTCAGAAAATTATGAAAAAATCACCATTAGATAATTTTGACATTCTGATTACCAAATATTATTCATTTTATCAAAATATTTTTCTAAATATTTTAATTCTAACTTTAAAATAAAATCTACCTTTATTAATAAATGATGGGATTTTTTACAATAAAATTTTTTGAACCCTTATAAAAATTACATTTGACTTCATAAAAATTATATGATTTTTTATATTTAATAAAAATTATTTAATAATAATAATTTATTAAATTATTATTTATTTCATAAATCCATTAATTCATCAAAATAAATTCTTTAATTGAATGTGAATATTAACCAATATTTGTGTTTTATTGAATCAAAATAAAAATCATTTATAAAGTAACAATAATAGGATGAAAATATATTCATTATTTTATAAAAAAATGTACATAATAATATTTCTAGGGACTTGATACATATCCATTTAATATAACAAAAAACTCTCTAAAGGTATGGTTCACAATGGTGAGACTTTCGAGGGTTGGTTCGGCGTACATGATTTGAGTCGTGATCACAATGAGCTTGAAATTATCTCATAAAATGTTTCACTCATGTATAAATTGTTAGATATCAAATTAAAATTGGTCAAGGACAAATTATATAGATTATATATCCCTTGGAAGCTATGGTAAATGGGATTTATAGGGTATAATCCTACTATCTGAGGTTGTCACATCCTTTGTTTGTGTCAATTGGATTTGTTAAAACCCTATATTTATACGAATCATGTGATCGCTATTGAATGGATATTTTATCGATGTTAAATATGATTAATAGTCATTTAAATATAATAGGATATAATAAAACCAAATAATTGAATGTGTTTTCTATAACCATATTATATTATAATAAATTTAATTAAATCACAAGGGAAATTTCATTTATAACAGTTTGGGATGTTACAATATTCCCCCCTTAAGAAATTTCACCCTAGAAATTTTCATTTTCCATGCTAAAAAAATGATGGTAACTCTGTTTCATAAACTCCTCTAGTTCAAACATCTCTTCCTCAAATTTTTGGTTTCTCCAAAACACTTTGACGAGGTGCATTGTCTTATTTCATAGAACTTTGTCTCTACGATCTAAGATCTTCACTAGCTGCTCCTCATAGGAAAGATAATTCTCCAACAGTATTACCTCTGGATTGAGTACATGTGATGGTTATAGTTTGTACTTTCTCAATAAGGATACATATAATACATCATGTACTTGAGATAGGTTATGTGGGAGCTCAATTCGGTAGACCACCACTCTAATGAAATCAAGGATCTCAGAGGGGAAAGTGTATCTTGGACTAAGATTTCCCTTATTTTCAAATCTCATCAATTTATTCCATGGAGATATTCAAAGGAATACCATGTCTCTAATATAAAACTCTTTGTCTTTTTTATGATTGTCATCATATCTTTCATGTTGACTCTGAGCATCCTTGATGTTCTATTGAATGGTCTTAAACTTTTCCACCATTTTCTCAACCGTTTCAAGACCTAACAATTTTTATTCAATAACTTCATCCTATCATGTAGGTGTTCTTCACCTTTTCCCATAAAGGCCTTTATAGGGATCCATTTGGATGATTGAGTGGAAACTATTGTTGTAAGAGAACTCGACCATAGTTAGATATTGGTCCCATCCTCCTTTGAAGTCCATAAAACATGCTCGCAACATGTCTTCCATTGTCTGAATAGTCTACCCATACTAGCCATTGGTTTGAGTATGATAGGACAAAATAAAGTTCAGCTATGTATTTAGAACATATTGGATACTTTTCCATAACTTGGAGGTGAATATTAGATCTTGATCGGATATAATTGATAGTGGAACTTCATGTAGCATCGCCACTTCTCTAATTTATATTCGTGCAAGTTGATCGAGTGAGAAGTCTTATTGAATCGTAATTAAGTGTGAAGTATTTATAATATGATACACCACAACCCAGATAGAATTTTTTTCCCTTGGATTTCTTTGGAATTCCAGTGACAAGGTCCATGGTGATGTTTTCTCATTTCCATGTTAGTATTGGTAATGGTTGTATCATCCTCTTAGAATTCTTCCTTTTATCCTTCACTTAATGACATACCAGACACTTTGATGTATATTTAGTGATATCCCTCTTCATATTGTCCCACCAATAGTTCCCTCATAGATCTCAATACATCTTTGTGCTTCTTGGGTGAATGGATAAAGTCAAAGTATGTGCATCATCCAACAGTTCCTTCTTTAACTCATAATTTGATGGTACACATAGTCATGGACCAAATCTCATAGATCCTTCTTCATTAAAATTGAACTCCAAGGATTTCAATTTCTTTATAGTTTCCACTTTCTTATAAATTCCCACATTATCTTTTTAATAATCCTTTAACCTCTATAGAAGGGATGGTTGAGCAATCATTTGTGAAAGGATTGATGATGTTTCTTCCTTTATGATTACCATATCCATCCTTTCCAAATATAAGAAGGCCACATCCCTCTCAATTCTCATCAATGATAGAATTGTTTGATCCTTTATACTTAAATAATCCACCACTTTATTCGCTTTACCAGGATGGTAGAGGATTGAGCAGTCATAGTCCTTGATCATATCTAACCATCTTATTTGGTTCATACTCATCTCTTTCTATGTGAATATATATTTGAGACTTTTGTGATCCATATATATTTCACACTTCTCCCAAAATAGATAATGTCACCATATTTTCAAAGATAATATCATTGCATCCAACTCCAAATCATGCATTGGGTAGTTCTATTTATGAACTTTCAACTACCTTAAAGCATAGGCTATGACTTTTTCATTCTTTATTAACACACACCCCAATCCATTCTTCTAAAAATCATTGAATACTACGAAAAGTTCTCCACTTGTGGGTAGTGTGAGCATAGGGGTAGTAATAAGCCTCCTTTTTAGTTCCTTGAAGCTCTCTTTACACACATCATTATAAGAAAATTGACTCCCTTCCGAGTTAGCTTGGTTAGAGGGTTTTACAATCATGTTAAATTTATTACAAATTGATGATAATACCCAGCTAATCCAAGGAAACTATGGATATCTATCACAGATTTTGGTCTTGTTCATCCTTCAATTGATTCTGTCTTTTAAGGGTCCATAGATATTCCACTTATTTTGATGATATTCCCTAATAATGAGACTTCCTTCAACTAGAAATCACATTTTTATACTTGTAATAAATCTTATCCTTTCATAAGGTCTTCAGTACAATGTTCAGATACTCCTCTTAATCCTCCTTTATTTTGGAGTATATTTTAATATCATCTATAAATACTACCAAAAAAATTTCAATGTAATCTTTAAAGACTCTATTCACCAAGTCCATAAAGATTACTGGATCATTAGTGAGCTTGAAATGCATCTCTATGAACTCATAGTTCCTATACCTTGTACAAAAATCATTCTTGGGGATATCTTCCTTCTTCACCCAAACTTATTAATATCCCAACCATAGATCTACCTTAGAGAAGTATTGTGATCCACATAGCTAATATAACAATTCATCAATCCATGTAAGATTATACTTATTCTTTATCATGATCTTGTTGAGCTCATGATAATCAATGAAAAGGTGCATTGACCCATCCTCCTTCTTGATAAAGAGGACTAGTGCACCCCATGGTGAAGTGCTTGTCATATAAACCATTTATCTAGATTTTTATATAGTTGTTTTTTAAGTTCCTAAAGTTCTAAAACATCCATTCTATACATAGACTTGGATAATGGAAACTCCCTAGGTATAATCTTTTTAAATTCAACCACTCGACTAGGGGAAGACCAGGAAACTCCTAGAAAAACACATCCGCATATTCCCTCATAATAGGAATTTCTTTGAGGATGGTTATTTCCTTATACTAAATAATTTGAGCTATATACACTTGGTTATAGGGAAATAATATCCACACTTGAGATGTTGGTGATAAATAAGATTCATCCTCCTCCTTGTACTTGTACAGAATCGGGGGTCGATTGACAATACAAAGAGTGATTTCCGTGTTGCATCAATTTATATTGAATCTATATAGGGAAAGTAAATCCAAACACAAAATTACATCAAATTACACCAAAGGAAGTATGAAAAGGTTCTCTGGGAATTTCATCCCAAAAATTTTGATAGTATAGGAGTTATATACTCAAGATGAAATAATTTCCCCCATTTTTTATTTTCACCGATAACTCCACTTACAATATTTTTGGTGGTGTTTGAATAGTTATACTAAACTTTCATGATATGAAGGGATGCGTAGAACTAGAATCAAAACGTACATTCTCAATACTTGAATGAATAACTAGAAAACTATTCACAACTTCATTATCAGGATACACCTCAGTGGTTGTGATGGAAAAGGCTCACCCTTATTGTCTTGTAGGTTGTTGGTTGTCTCTAAACAACCTAGTCTTAGGGAATTGGTTTGAAAAGTAACTTGGTTCCTTGCAGTTGAAGCAATAAAGAATGCGCTGAGGGTTGACAATAGAATTCCTTTCCTCCATCATATTAGTAGTTTTATCCTATCAACAATCTCTAGATAGGTGTCCTTCATTCCTACACCTAAAACATTTTCTCATCCCCCTTATTCAATTTTTAGAGTGCTTCTTTTCGCACCTTTGAAAAGTAGGATGTTGAAATTTCTTAGCACAGTTAGATTTCTCCATCAGACCACCAAAATTAAACTCAACTTTCCAATTATTATCCTCGTGATACCCTTGAGATTCACTAATGTCCATTTTTACTTTTAGGGAACATCAAACAATTTCCTCATATCTATCAAAGTCACGGATCATTAGGTATTTTCATAGACTAGTTTTTATCCCACCGAAGAATCGGTAAACCTTGAATTTGAGGGTAACAACAAAGTAAGAGGTGTATCATGGAAGTCTTGTGAAGTTTACCTTTTACGTCCCATTATATTCATCATCTTTTTTCATAAGGGAAAGGAAATCCCTTTCCATTTTAAGTGGGAGAGTTCAAAAAAAATATTTATCGAAAAATATTTTTCGGAATTCCTTCCACTCTATCTCTTCAATATCTTCCTCAGGATTTGTATTCTTGATAAATTTCTACCACTGATCATCTTCTCCCTCTATACAATAAACATCCATTGAAACATTCTCTTGATCATAACATTGAATTATGGATAATATCTTCTCAATGGAGTTGATACATTATTTTGTGATTAAGGGATCAGATGATCCATTGAAACTCAGAGGCCTTTGTTATATAAAGGTCTAAATTATAGCTTATTCTCTCTTAGGGGGATTTGGATGCTCCTCCTGATCCAGATTTCTATTCAGAACCTGGTTCATCTGAGAGAGTGTTGTCATAAATTTTGTGATTCCTACTCCCATCAGGTTGGGCATCTCATTGGGGTAGTCATCACATTACCCTTTTCATTGATTGTTTACCTTATTCCTCCTATTTCTAGACATTGGATAGAATAAAAGAAATATTATGGGTGATTATTTTAAACTATTAAACACATAAAATGGAATCCAATGACATTTAAGGGAGAAGTTATAAATTACATTTATTTATTAACTTATGAATTTCTAGGCTTCAATCTATGTTATCCATGGTCTATTTCATAATATATGTTCTTATAGGATTTTTTTTGTTCCTTTAATAATGTATTGTAATGAGATCATGAATTTAACAAATCATATCCTCCTAGGAGTGTCAAACCAAGTGCATAGTAAGGCCCATTATTGTATACCAGGTTACACCGATTCAGGCTCGACCCACCTTGTCAGAGTTGTTACCCCTATGCATATCTATGCTAGAACCACGTCAACTTTTTGTATCCAGAAATATATGTATTTTCCTGATAAACCACTTAATCTATAATTACCAAAATTTAGGTATGTTTTCTTATACTTAGTATTATCCCTAATACTTTTGATATATTTTCTTAATCCTAATCCCAAAAATAACTAAACTTTTCCTTTGAAACCAACTATAACAACTCTTCTCTTTATTTCACATTAATAATTGATTTATTACATAATATTTCACTTAACACTACCGAAAAGATTGAGAAGTATAGTTTTTTTAGCAATTAGTTATATAGAATAACATATTTAACATGGGATACAACAATATTATTGAAAACTTCCTTAACTTGCTTCTAAAATTCCATGGCTTTTAAAACTTCACGGGATAACCTGGGGGCAAACATAAGAAAGAGGTGATATATAAAGCTTAGAAAGGGAATAAACATGGAATAAAGAGATACATTCTATACAATAGGAATATCAATGGGATATAAAAAGAGTAGTATTTATAAACATGAACAATGATACATGATATAGCATGATAATCATAACATGGGAAATGTGGAAACAACTTAAAACATTGCATCATAAACATAGGTCAGGGATAAAACAATATGAAGTAATGGTAGAAAAAAGTCCCATAAAGGAATTAGGTTCACTCTTTATCCCAACATGACGTCTCATGAGACTAAACATTTCCCAATGCATTGGAGTGCTATATAATTCTGGGTGCACCCGTCACATTCATTTCATTATCATGCTTAAGTGTGCCACATAGATCATAAAACATGGATTCATTCATCAATATAATTTATTTCATGATCAAGGAGTGTGGAATAAATATATTTAAGTCTCCAATAAATAATTATATGCACATAAATGTGAACAGGCCTGATATGAAATGAGTATGGTATTCACTACACTATTGTTTTGGCATGGAAAATTATGGTGAAATTTCGACAGCATAACGACGTCACTTAAAGATTTAAAAAATGGGTTGATGAGAGATAATGGGGTCTCTGATATCATATAAATAAAATGGGAAATAATAGGGACATGTAAAAACATATCCCAACATTATAAATTGGAAATAGAAGGCATTAGTTAATGAGGAAACTTGAATAAAGAAAAGAATCTTAACTATATTTTGGCATGCTAACAGGTATAAAAAAAGAATCATGGGAGGATTAATGAGAGTTAAAGGGGGATATAATCATTTATACATTAAATGTATAGTATAGGTAACATGTAATAATATATCCCAACGTAAAAAATGGAATTTAATAGATATAACATAAAATAAGTGCTTGAATGGAAATGAGAAGAGAAAAATCTCTTATATGAGTATGTGACTCCAAATGTTTGGGAGGAGATTATTGAGAGCTTGGGGGAACCTTGGGTGGAGGTAAGAGTATGGACATGATCTAAGTATTTTGAGTGAAGATAAATGGGAGCTTGTATGGGTTTATATAGTAAAAATGGGGATTTCTTTATTATTTAGGTTTTAGAGTCTACATAATAAAATAACTAAAACCACAAACCATTTCATGGTTTTTTCCAATGGTTTCTATAAAATGGGATTTATTATCATTATTTTATAATACCAAGGTACAAAATTAATAAAATAATAACCTTTTTTATGTGGAGGTGATTCATACTCTCAATGAAATGATTTTAAAACCTTAAAATATATTAATGGTTTTGGAGGGTTCATAAAGGATTTATAAAATTGACCAAATAAACATAAAATCACTTTATTTTAAAGTTAAAAAATATATTTGGTCATGTATCCCTTTTATAGTATTATTGCATCACTTTTGGGTCATTATTATGTCATAATACACAAAGTATATTTATACGGTATTTAATTTTTACCCCAAAATTCAACTGTCTCAGAAAATTGTGAAAAAATTACCACTAGATAATTTTTAAATTCTAATTCCAAAAATAATATTCATTTTGTCTAAATAATTTTCTAAATATATTAATTTTTACTTTTAAAGTAAAATTAAAATTTATTAAGAAATGTTGGGTTTTTTAACAATAACAGTTTTTGAACCCTTATAAAAATTATATTTGACTTCCTAAAAATTATATGATAGTTTATATTTAATAAATAATATTTAATAATAATATTTTATTAAAATATTATTTACTTAAAAAATATATTAATTCCTAAAAATAAATTCCTTAATTTAAATTTGAATATTAACCGAAGTTATTATTTGTCTCTTTTTAAAAAGGGAATCCCCATGTGTGGTCTTTTTAAACCCTCCCCACAAGGGAACCCACCTCTCCATGAAGAGGTCACTATAGAGAGAGCCCCATCTGGGAAGGATTTGTTGTTGGCCAAGATAGAAGAGTGTCTTTAAGGGTAACAACCCAAGTAGCGATGGGTCAGCAAAGCAATCTGTCATCATAGGTGAGTTGCACCTCATTTCACCTACCCGGTCAAGGACTGGGTGACACAGTCAGATGAGAAGATCTCAGGTGAAGGATAAATTCACACAATAACGTAATATAAGGAACCAAGCCACACACCTCACAAAGAACAGTGTTGTTAGTCACTATCAAATTCCCTAAGGGTAAGGTTCATGAAGGTGATACTTTCATAGAGTGGTTCGGTGTACATGGTTTGGGTTGTGATCTCAATAAGCTTGAACTTATCCCGTAGATAATTTTAATTAGGTTTAATTTGTTGGATATAATCTTGGGCTTGGTCAAGGTAAAATCCTATAGATGTTATCTCCCTTGTAAGATCTGATAAATGGGATTCATATGGTACGATCCTACTAGTTTAGGTCATCACATCCTTTGTCTATGTCAATTGGATTTGTTAAAACCTTATATTTATACTAATCATGTGATCATTGTTCAACGGTGATTTTATCAATGATAAAGATAATTAAAGATAATTTAAATTTGATAGGATATAATAGAACTAAATAAGTTCATGTGTTTTCTATAACCATATTACATTATAATAAATTTAATTAAATCACAAGGGAAATTTTATTTATAATAGTTCGGGTCGTTACATTTTTGGAGGTACACGGTTTGAGCATGATTAGTAGAAAATGTGAAACTCCTACATAAAACCATGAAAAGGGATGAATTTTTCTATGATTATATACATAGTTTATCCAAACCATTCATCCACCCATGAGAAACCATGCATTTGGTACAGAGGGCTTGTGCATGGTTAGTGAACGGTTTTCCTAATCATGTTCCCTAACTATGCACGGCTAAAAGTTAGATCAAAAAATTGTGTATCTAACTCATCTTTTATCCTTAATGTATTTTTTTCCTCTAGTATGACCCTAACTCAATTTATTATCTTCCCAAAGGTTGTGGAGACTATTCCTCTTGATTCAGTAGTAATCTGTTGACAAATCTTGGTGCATTGAAGCCCGGATTCCTTGGTAAGTGTCTGCTCTTGGTTGTTTTTACTTAGATTATTCTTCTTACCTGTCTTATATTCATGTATCTAATTCTTTGGGGATATATCCATGATTTTTTATGCTAATAATGTTGATATTTTGTTGTTTTTATGTTAGGTAATAGGATCTAAGGCAAGTTTTTGGAGTTTCAACCCAGCTTTGTTGAAGAATGTGTGTCATTCTTCATTTTCACCTAAGTTTGTGATGTAGGTGGATTTACTATAGACTCCTATTATTATAAATTGAATGTTTAATTTATAATTGATTGTTTTGATTTAAATTGATTGTGAAATTTTCTTGCAATTCTTGATGGAAACCCTCTTTGGTGATGGTTTATGGAATTGTTAAAATTGGGTTGGTAGAAAGTGAAAGTGGTAACATTATTTTAAAATGAAAATTTTAAAATGGTTGTTTGGTTTCAATGCATGGAAAAGTTTTTTCAATAAAAGTATAGTTTTATTGAAATGGTTTGGAAAATATTTTATTGTCATGGTTTTTATCTTTAAATGGTTAATTATGGGTTTAATGGGATAGATAATGGTTGTGAAGTATCACCATGAAAGAGATGGAGTATGGATGTGAAGTTCCGCCATCAATGGTAACACCAAGATTGTGTGTGTGTGTGTGTGTGTGTGTGTGTGTGTTGTTTTTGTTGTGTGAAATGGAATGGGTTATGCCAAATTAATTTGGTAAATGGTTAAATGACTTGTTTGGTTACTTTCCTTGTAAATGGATTTGGTTTAGAAAACTATTTTTTTATAAAATTTTTTGATTTGGAAGTTAGTTTGGATTTGAGATAAACTATTTAAAAAAATTATATAAATTATTTTATATAAATGTGATAACATTTTCTATCCTAGTGGCCTGAGTAATAAATTCATTTGGGAAAACCCTACTGAGTTTATTACTCACCCCCATCTTGGGAACCTTGGTGTGTTTAAAGATATCATTTATCAAGACATAGTTAAAGTTAAAGTATCTCATTTCTTTAGTGATGTATCTTGATACTTTGGGGATTAGCTTATAGGGTTGGATCTTGGAGCATGTTGAGAGATATGGAGTTTAATTCTTGGGGTCCTTGATCTTTGTTGATTTTCTCCTCCTATTTATAACTCTGATATGGTATATGGTTATAGTTTGGAATTGTTGTCATCTTGGTATTACTTTGAGTTGTATTGCATTTTTATCATGCATCATATAGTGGTTGTTGGTTAGGGTGATATTAGTTGTAGATATTTTATTTCAAAGGGAAAATTATCCTCCAATTATATTGAATCCCTTGGCATTTATTTCCATCCTTTGACATCTTGGGGATGTCACCTAAGGACAAGTAAGATCCTCCCCCCTTCTCAATCCAATGAGGAGGGGTCGTATGTGTAGGTTCTAGGTGCAGCGAAAGCGTGTGATGGACGGTTCCCAACTCTTATTTTTCCCATGATCGATGATTAATCTGATATTTAACACAACATTGAACGTCACGATCAACGAAATTAAATCAAAGAATCATAAAATAGAAATTATTCTGGAATCATAGGGAGGATAATAACATATTATTTATAATTTATTTATTTAATTAATGAATTACCTTTGTTGGGATTCTTTCTTCGTTGATGAATCAGGAAACAGATCTACATTTTTGCATCATTTCTTTGTAGGAATCAAGTGTAGATTTCCTCTAACAGTGATCCACACATGTTCCAAGAATCTTCAAATGTTGCTGAAGGAATGTTTGGGTGCTAGTACGAAAGATCCTTGGGAATGTATTGTCCTCCTTTGATCACTTCAAGAACCACTTCCAAAGCATTATCCTTGGTCTGGTGGACTATATTTCTCTCTATTCTTAGAAGTGTTCATAGAGAAGGGAGTTCTCTAGGATTGAGAGAATTTTCCAATTCCATTATGAACAACCCAAACAAATGAATTTCCTATTGATAAAATAACATAAAAGGGTTTATATATCGCTAGGGTTAAAATAAAATAATTGCATAAGTTCCCTTAATTATTTATTTAATCCTAGAAAAACCCCATGTCAAATAATAATAATATTATTATTATTTCTTGACATGTGCTTAACTTGTGAATTATAATTAAATATTATTTAATCAAATAATATTCAATATTTATTATTTCTCACCGGACCTAAAATTTCAGTCCTCCAATCCTCCATAATATTTATCAGACCTTGAATAATATCTATTTATTTATTAAATAAATATCACTAAATTATTCACAAATAAATATATAAATATTATATCTACTAAAATAGAAAATAAATATTTATATACAACTAAGAATACATGAATAATTATTGAACCACATATAGGAATAATATTTATTCAACCAGTTAAATAATGAATAATAATATATTATTTAATTGAGATTCTAGATACACTTAGTGTGTGACCCTCTAAGCCTATTTCTCAGTGGCATTAGGCGAAGAAGCCTAAAGTCCAAGGTTATCATCTAGAAACACACCAATACACCCATATAGAAAGAAATTCATGTCTTAATAACATGTCACATTTTACATATGCTTACTATGTAATACAATCTCTTTATCACAATATCTCAAATCGAGCAGGTTTCATGCTAGTGTCATCAACCTATGTGTTCGATGCATCTTTATTTAACTTTCCAAAAATATAACTTGCATATAGAAGACCATGGCCATGGATTTATTTAGACTATATCATTTCCATCAAAAGGCATGAGATATTAAATTCTGTTAAAGAATGGAAGGGATAAATCCTTTCTTGCATTATTCATTAATCCAATATTACTTGTGACTCACCCAATGTATCATACCTCACCGTGAACATCTATCATCATGGTTTTCATCAATACATCTAAGTGCATGACTCATAATACTCATTAATAATAATCTTAAAGTATAAAGACCAATACACACATCTGTAGATAGGAATATCCAATTAAACATATAAATGTGGATTTCCTATTGGCGGGTCTCATTCTCATAATATCCTAATAAATATTACCAAGGGCGCATGCCATGAGAAGGTGCCTCAAAGTCCTATGAGTCTCTACCCTTGATAGAATGTATCATTTGTGTCCCTCAAATGATATCATCTGGATATAGAAAATATATTCAAGAATAGTGTTGTAGCACTTCTGGGTTCTCATCATAGTGGGGAACTACTATGGCCTTTTAGTGGGACAGCTACTCTTAGGATATTATCAAATACTATGTCACACAAAATAAAAAACATGATGTGATAAGTAGTTTATTAATATTCAAAAATATGACTACATGTTTATCATAAAGTACATAGAAGTTGGTTCTAAGGCACCAACTCCAACAGACTCTCACTTGCACTAGAACAAACTGCTAACAACCTTCATTCTGCTAGCTCTCACATGATACTCATTCTTTTGTTGAGATAAGCCTTTAGTCAAGGGTTCTACCACATTCTCTTCCATGTGTACTCTACTTGCTGCAACTTCACCCCGATGATAGAAATCCCTCAATAGGCGATACTTCCAGAGTATATGTTTTGTATATTGGTGTTACCTTGTCTCTTTTGAAAGAACCATCGATGTAGTATTATTACAATATAAAGTGACAGGAAATTTACTATTATGTGCCACATCAATATCCTAGAAAAAAGTTCTAAATTCAAATATTTTCCTTGGCTGCATCAAAATATTATATATACTCAGACTTCAGTGTAGAATCATCAACAACTTGTTTCTTTGAACTCTTCCAGATCAAAGCTCCTCCATTGAGAAAAAAAACATATCCTAATTGTGACTTCAGATCATTATGATCTGTCTAAAAACCAGCATCATTATAACCTATGAAAGCCAGCTCCTCATATCCTCTATACAATAGGAACATATCCTTAGTTCTTCTCAAATACTTAAGGATAACCTTAAAAACAGTCCAATGATTTTTTCCAAGATCTTCTTGATATCTTCCTACCATGATCAGTACATAGGAAACAACAATTCTAGTACATAACATGGAATACATGATTAATCCTATCACCAAATATTATGGGATCTTACTCATTATCTCTTTCTCATGTTATGTCTAAGGACACATTTTCTTAGAAATATGTAAACCATGTGATGCTAGAACCAATATCCTCTTGGATTGTTCCATTCTAAATCTCTTTAGTATCTGGTCAATATATATAATTTAACTTAGTCCAAGTAGCCTCCTAGATCTATCATGAATGGTCTTGATCCCTAAAATATAGGACGCTTCACCTAAGTCCTTCATGGAGAAACACTTGTTTAACCAGTCCTTAACTGACTCTAAAACTGGTATGTTATTTCCAATAAGAAATATATCTTCAACATATACTACTAGGATAATGAACACATTCACATGAAACCTTTGGTAAACACAGATCTCACATTCATTATTAATGAAACCAAATGATTTTATGGATTCATCAAATTAAATGTTTTGTGTCCTAGATGCTTTCTTCAATCCATAAATGGATATCTGCAACTTGTAAATATTTTTGGAATCACCTGGAGTCACCAACCCTTCTATTTTTTTCATATAGACATCTTCCTAAATATTCCCATTAAGGAAATCATTTTTGATATCCATCTACCAAATCTCATATTCATGGTAAGTTGTTATGGAAAGTAAAATTTTTATGGATTTAAACATGGGAACTGTTGAAAGGGTTTCATCATAGTCAGTTACTTGATGTTTTTTAAACCCTTTATCCACTAGCCTTTCTTTATAGGTACTTAATTTACCTTCCATGTCCATTTTCCTCTTGAATACCCATTTTCATCCAATAGGCTTTGCATCAACTGGCGCATCGACTAGAACCCAAACTTGGTTCTGATATATGGAATCCATTTCAGAATTCATGGATTCTTACCATCTTATATAGTATGATCTCTCTACTACCTCCTTGGAGGAGATAAGTTCATCATTGTAAACTAATAATGAGTCACCATCCTCAGTCACCAGAAAACCATATCTCTCTGGTTTGGTTACCTCTCTTACAGTCTTACACAATACTTATGTTTAATGAAATACTTCTTCCACGAGGACCTGTGTAATCTATTATTATACCAACTCTTGTGTATCTAGAGCATCAACTTCATCAAATTCAATCTTTCTCCCACTATCCTTTTTGAGTATGTTCTCCCTCTCAAGAAATATTCCTTGTCTTTTGATAGTCACTTTCTTATCTAAGGGGTTGTATAGGTAGTATCCATTTTTTTTCTTAGGATGTCCTATAAAGATACACTTCATGCCTCGGGGTGCTAGTTTTTTGTCTAATAAGGCCTTAACAAATTCCTCACAACCCCATACATTTGTATGCAATAAAATGGGTTTCTTTCCACTCAGTAGCTCGAAGGGAATTCCATTTTCTGCTTTAGTTTGTACTCAATTTAAGGTGTTTGTCAGAGTTCATAATGAATATCCCCAAAAGGATAATGGAATATATGCATGACTCATCATTGACCTTACCATGTCTAACAAGGTATGGTTCCTCCTTTCACTAACACCATTCCATTTTGGTGTATAAGGTGGAGTGAGTTGAGATAGAATCCCAAACTCTCATAGAAAGTCGATGAACTCTTGGTTAAGATATTCACCACCTCGATCTGATTGAAGCTTATTTATCTTCTTACCAAGTTGATTCTCTACTTCATCCTTGAATTCCTTTAATTTCTCAAAGGACTCAGACTTATACCTCATCAAGTAGATATATCCATATCTACTCAAGTTATCAGTAAAAGTTATGAAGTAAAAATATCCACCTCTAGCTTCAACTGGAAATAGTCCATACACATTAGTCTGTAACAATCCTATAAGTTTTGTGGCCCTTTCACCCTTCCACCAAATAGTGTTTTTTTTCATTTTTACTTTTAAAAAATCATGACATCTATCAAGTGGTTTTATCTTAGAAGAGTCTAAATAACCATCTTGACATACTTTTGTTAAATTATTCTCATTCACATGACCAAGATGGTGATGCCACAACTGGGTGTTATATGATTCAAGTTAACATTATTCATTATTGATTTCCAACACTTGGTTTTTGTAATTTAATACATAAAGACCATTATTTAAATGTGACATACCATAACATATGTTGTCCTTATAAAACAAACAACTTTTATTTACAAATTTGAAAATAAACCCAACTGTATCTAAACATGACATGGGAATTATGTTCCTGGTAACTGTGGTTATATTATAACAATCTCTTAAAACCAAAATCATTCTCATTGGTAGTGAAATGTGGTAGTCTCCAATAGCCAGATCATCCAGACTCACACCATTAGCATCTCACAGATCCACCTATCCTCTGACAATCATCTTGAATCTACTTGGTTCCTTCATTTGGATATATATGTGAGCACCACAAGCTATATCTAATACCCAATGTTTATAAATGGAAAGATTTAACTCGATAAAAAAAGGAAATTTAGCTTCCCCTTTCTTTTGGGTTCAGTTCCTCTTCCAATGGATTGGCTCACCACATGCAAAACATACTACCTCCTTTTCTTTACCCTGCCTCTGGATCTTCTTCTTCTTAGAAGGATGGTGCTTGGGAGATTTTGACTATTTATAAGTCTTGGTTCCATTTTCCTTGTTCTTCCTTTTCTTATTAACTATAAGGACCACAGGTTTATCATGCCTCATGTCCTTATCCACTTAGAGAATCAAAGTAAGAAGTTCCTAAAGACTCTTCTCGTTATTTCTCATATTGTAATTGACAATAAAACTCGATAAGGTCTTATGTAGAGATGAAAGTATGAGATATGTATGAAAATAATATGTTAATTTAATCCCTAAGATGTCCATGAGTTCAATATAGCTAATAATCTTGACTACATGAGGCCCAGCTAGTGTAGACTATCCAAGATTAGTTTTGAATCAATCATTAGAGATCTTTTACCTCTCTTATATCGCCTTCTCTTGATAGAGATCTCAAAGGTGAGACATCATGATATAGGAATCCATATTCTCATGTTACTTAAAAATCCCATTGCACATAGATGATAGCATAAATCACTAAACATATATAGCATCATTCAGATGTTTCTCATAGAGAGATATCTCTTTATCACTTGCCTTATTGTCAGGCGCAACTAGTGAAGGTTCTTCCAGCATATATAATTTTATTTCATGGAGAATGATGACACATAGGTGCCTTTTCCACTCTTGGAAATTTGTGTCGGTGAGAAGTTTTTCCTTATAAATTATGGATCTCAATGATATGTTTGAATTTGTTTTAATTTTGTTTCTAAAAAGTAAGATTAGAATAATTTTAGTACTTTATCTGATAAAATTTAGACAAATAAATATTATATTTATTAGTCTCCCATTATTTTATTGAAATTCAATATCCCCAACCATTGGCTTAAGAATATCATGTTGCTTGGATATTCTAGTGGTAATGATCCATATTCCCCTTCTCATTACCCCAAATTTGATTGGTTAAGAAACTCAAATGGTTTTAGAAATGAATTTCAAATGCCAAATTCATTAACTCATAGCTCCTTGATCTACTGAGTGGACTCACCAATCCTGAAATCATTAATTTTAGATTTCCTCAACTTTTTCCTCTCAATTACACCAAGTTATGCTTTGGCAGTCAAACCTTGATGTGAACCAAGTTAAGTTAACCCAAAACCTCATGTTAGAATTCTCCGATAATTGAAATCACCCTAGCTTTGGCTGGTCAAGAACTTTGAACTATTGTTCTATTTTAACTAAAGTAATGGAAGGCTATACCGACTTAATATTTTATTGAAGGATTTTATCCTTTTATATATAAATTGCCAATTATTATCTTTATCACATGAATGTTAATATAAAGTGGGATTACTTAAGTGATTGACCATGTATTAGATAATATTTACGCATAATCTAGTTTATTTTAGTTCTATATTGCATGATCATTAATTAATTAATTATGTGATCATGAAAAGAAACCCATAATGAGATAACCATGCAACTGACAGAAATAAACTAATAAAGTGGTATGATCGTGAGCACTTACTAGTGGTTAGTTTATCTAGTAGTTGATAAACTAGCCATTGACCTAGGGGAAAAATACCTTGGACCAATTAAGGTTAATGTTGTAGCTTTCCACCTGTCCACCTATGTATCTCCTTGGATTGGTTTCACCTCAGCTTCAAACTTGAACTGCCTCCACTAGCTTGGGAGATCTATCTATTACATATGTCTTTTACTCACATGTAGGTGAGGTGAAAAAAGGAATTTAAATAATAGAAACCATGCGTACATAGGCCCTATATAATGAAATAAGAGAAGGAACGAAGGCCAATAATTTAATTTAATAAAAAATTAAATGAAACCAATCACATAAAAAAGGTCTGGTTGTAACACCCGAGACTTTTATGAGAAATATTTTGTTTTTAAATCATAAAAGGAATCTTTCACTACACACAACACTAGATTGTCTTGCTTTACACGCAACTGCAGCCTTCCTCGATAGCTTGCGTCGTACGCAATACTGAGTTTCACTAAACAACGATATGCTATTAAAATATTATTAAAACTATCAGTTATGAATAGTGATAACCACTTTTTGAAATTTTGTAAATTTTATTTTTCAAAATGGACTTCATTTTTGGATTCTGAATATCGAAATTAGCTTAGGGTGAAATTTTGGTACTTTTCGGATAACTTTCATATTCTGATGAATAGTGAAAATTATTAAATTTTAATTAAAAACAACTTTTTTAATCGAAATAATTAATAGTGATAAATTATTTATTTGAGTGGTTTTAAAGTATATTTAGAATATATTTTTTACAATTTAATACAATGTTGTTCATTGGATGTAATTTCATATTTAAACCAGACATAAACACGTGTCAATCTTTTGATAGTTATTATCTCTTAAAAACAAGCTATTTGTCTTGACGACGGGAATTAATTTTTAAATGAGTTAATGTAACTAATATGTTTTGAATTTGGTAAAATAAACAAAATTTTTGAATTCATAATATCAAATATAGCTTAGGCCTAATTTTTGGTATTTTTCTGAAAACTTTCATTTTTTGATGAATAGTGAAACCACTAAGTAGTAGTTAAAAAAACTGAATTTTTCATAAAACTTAATTTTACCGCTTCTGTGAGTATAATTTCGAAAATCCGAGAGATACGGTTAATATCAAGGACTAAAATGTGGTTCAATGAGATGAAAATAATTTTTGGTGAATAGTAACTTTTTACTTTTTTTTACCACGGTTAAAAGTAAATAGGGTAGTTAAGGGTAAAAATGATATTATTATTACCCTAACACATGTCCTAATTATATTGGATAAGTGTAATTCGACCAGAAACAACCTTAGGAATAAAATATGACCATTTAGGCCCACTTGGATTAGATTAGAACATTTATTATTAATTTATTTAAAGAAGGGTTAAAATAGTTAAAATCAAAGTTTAATAAGTAAATAATTTCTAAAATGGGGTTATACATAAGATAAATTAGACTAAAAATATTCACTAGAAATATAAAAATATTTCCTACATATTGGTATTTTATTTTTAATTTTTAAACATTAAATAATTTAATTTATTTATGACACAACGATGATGCAGTAATTATCTTATTAATGAAATATTGACATAATTGATGTTATAAATACCCAAATAAATGTAATTTGAGACTTTTTATGAATTAAAATAATTTTATAGGTTAATATGACATGTTAGTATTGATTTAATTAACTTTTTTTGAATTAATAATTCTGTTATGATTTTCACAAAAATCAATTACTAAATAGTGTCAAAATTGATATAAAATAGCTTTTAAAACAAATATTATATTATTAATTGTTATTTTATTCCTAAAAATCTAAGGTTCGGAAAAATGAATTAGATAAGGCTATATATATTAATAATAAACAAATTGGGGTTTGTTTGCCTGATTATAGTAAGTTTATTAACCTTATAGTGTAAGAACACAAAAAGACACGGTAAAAGTAAAATTATCTAACTTAAAAGTTAAATATAAATGATAAGGTTAAAATAGGAACCTAAACTTGTATAAATTCTATTGGATGAGAGGATTTAGACCCATACCCACCTTAGCTTCGAAATAAATCAATTTTGGAGCTATTTAAAACCGAATTTGGCTTTATAATAAAATAATATTTTTAGTTATTCCAAAGGTGCCCCTCTCCTCCCTTATAAAAGGGCACCTCCTCCCTCTCCTCCTCACACCAATTTGAGCCTTCAAGCTCGGCCAAACCCTGCCAATTTCACTTCCCCACTTCCCTAGAATCATCCTAGATGTTCTGATCTTCTTCAAAGACCAACCCTAGTGCCCTAAGAGGAGGTTAAGAAGAGGCGCGTGAAAAAAAGAGGTAATATCCATTACCGATCCTTTCCAAATTCTTTCTTCTTCAACTTCTTATTCTTTAGTTGTTTAATTATGAAGTAATAACATCAGTATCACTCATATACTGATATGTTATTATAATTATGAAACAACCCTATTTCACCATCTATCCATCCTACGGAAAACTAAATCACCGCACGTGCGTACGTACGGAATACCGTCTCCACGCCGTGGTGTAATCTATTTTCCCCCACCACCTTACTTGGATGGGTATAATGGTGTAAATAATTACTATATATGATTATTATAAAGTTATATTGATTCGGAAATAGTATACATACACTCCCATACAATTCCACGATCATGGGAACGATATCATCGCTTGTGCGTACGTACGGAATACCGTCTCCACGATGTGATGCGATTCGTTCTACATGATCTTCATTGAATAATGATTATATAAATGAATTGAATGAATAAATATGATATATAGTACATTAATACCATTCTGTAAATGATGTATCTATAACCTAAAGAGAAGAATAAGAATTTATTTTACAAAACACGCATAAGAACAAAAAGTTATAAACACCCGAATAACAAGTAGCAATGAAATATTACTACTAAGAAGCTAAGAATATGACCATATATGATATCATAAAAATAATTATGATTCTGTAATAAGTCAATAATATTATTTAAATCATTATACAGGAGGTTCTGACACTTACGAAGCAAATCGGACCTAAGGTAAGGGAAATATCACAATCTCATTTTTATCCGAGATTGTTTATACTTTGGAATTTACTAGGGTGTATTTTATCATCCACATCCATGTTTCCTCAATATGTAATATTATTTCCATCCACCTAAAATTGTTTAAATCCAATTTTATCCTTCGGTGAGTTTTTAGTAAAAGATATGAAAGGAATCTTTTGTCTTTTTTCGTACGAGGTACTTTTTGACTTTTCTGACAAAAGTACGAGAAGAATGTTTTTTTTTAACTTATACGGCATGAATGGATTTTTAAAACATTATTTCCAAGAAGCTTACTTTACAAGTTTTCAAGTTTATTTTTAATCAACTTCTTTTAGTTTATAATTGTATGACATGTTAAGAAAGGAAAAGTGTTTTTGAAGTAGAAAGGATATTTTCCTCAAGAATGGAGTTCAAGTGTTTTATCAAAATTATTTTCCATCTAAGATAATAAAGGGTTCTGTTTTTATCCCTATTATTACATTTATTTGATTATGTTGTGATGGAATTATTTTTATGAATTCCTTTATCTTATATGAATTGTTTTATGATGTCACGATGTTTAAGATTCCCATTTTTATTACATGGGTTATGCTATGATGTATGGTTTATGATTTTGTAGCACACATAAGAATGGTATCATTATGAGATGGGTGGGACCTATATCTCCCTCGAATTCATTGGGTAAAGATTTTATATCTCATGAGATAGACATGGATGGAATGGAAGGTTAAACCGGTTCAGTGAAATAGGACTGAAACGAGGAGTGAACTCGGTTCAAAAATGGACTTTGTCCACTAAGATAGTCTTGTCCATGAGTCTTGATTAATAAGAAATGATTCTCTATGATTATGTGTGTATGCCACAAAGTTTCATGTTTTAAGTTATGATTATTGGGAGTAAATTTCACTACTATGATTTATCCCATGTTATGATATTTTGATCTCTTTTGCAGGTTAAGATTTCCAAAATGTTATGTTCTTATGAATATGATGTGATTGATATTTATTTTGTTTACCCTTACTGATCATTTGAGCTCACCCTTTTGTATGTTTTCTTTCCCCAGGTCAGGAAGAAGGTTATTAAGTAAGATATGCCAAAAGGGACTATAGATATGATGAAATAAATGGGATACAGTGTAGACGCTTTATGAACCAGTTGTTTATATTTCCCAGTTTCTAAAGACACTATACCTATACGGTCCTTTCCTGGTTTTGTTATATGTTGTAATAAGTGTGCTTCAATTTTGAAGTATTAACCATGTATGTAAAGTATGGGTCGTTATACTGGTCTATCTCATGATCATCCACATGCATGCAACAAATTACACATTTAATAAAACTAGCATTAAATTATTAATCATTATTATATAAGATAAATCGCACTCGAATCAATTAATTATCATATTTAATTAATCAATTATTTTATCTTAATTCTAATCTGAATTTCCTCAAGATTATCATCCATTATAATTTTAAAAAAATTAAATAAATTCATTTAAAGTTAACTATGTACATAAATATACCTTGGAGGAAATACGGTGAATACCTGTCCTAATCTATCAACATGTATTATACTCATATACTTGTTTACTCTTTGTGATGTATATCATACATGACTTCTTACATACTTTCATGACGTGTATTTCACATATGATTACATGAATAACATGATTTTTCGACCATGTGATATGCTTAAATGCATTTAGAGTAAACATTTGTAATATAAATCATACATGATCTGTAGATCTGAACATTACACATATTTTAATTAAACATTTAAATATTTATTCATATTAAAACCTATCACATGGTGTGTCCTATCTTTATGACCACATGAAAGTACATGTCTCAAGGTTTACATGGTTAAATAAATAAATTTTAAATCATCATAATTGGTAAAAGTACATGGCATGTCAAACTGATCTACATGGCATGTACATCTCTCGCCATCTATTTGAGACACACACCTAGGGACTCAACGTGTAATTCATGCCCCGAAATATTTGGAGTACATGAAATTTCCAATGGGTCATACACTGTGTGAACTACGAGTTACACGGTCACCAGTCAGGTAGGTCGTGTATGGAATACACAGCCCATATGTGACTCCAAGGGACTACACATAGTATACGTGGGCTATAAGTCATATAGTCATGCTGACCATGCACCATTAAATTATGACCAACACACGGTGCATTAAGTGTGCAGTTGATGCAATAATTAATAACTAATCTTGAATTGATTTCTGAATCTATTTTGATGCGTAATAATGTAACTCTGGTTACACGGTGTGTAGTCCGGTGTTGTCCGGCCAAACATTGGCACCTCCAGATAAGTTCCTTGATTTTATTTTAATCATAAAATTAAATGCCTCGATCAGATCTATGAGAAGCAAAGGAGGAAGACACAGATCTCATAATTCGGATTAAAATAATGGTAAAATTTGAATTGAAAAACTAAATTAAAAATTCGTAAACCACCAATGATCTTTAAATAGTTATAAATAATTATGTGACTGATCTAATACCACCTGAAGGTTCTATGAATAGTGGAATCATGCGATAGGCGGTTCCCAACTCTTCTTTTTGTTGTGATCAATGATTAATTTAAGATTTAACACAACATTGAACATTGTGATCAATGGAATTAAATCAAAGAATTAGATAATAGAAATTACACCAGAACTAGAGCCAGTATCATCGCATATTATTTATAATTAATTTAATTAATTAAAGAATTACCTTTGTTGGAATTATTTCTTCATTGATGAATAAGGCAACAGATTTGCCTTGTTGCATTGTTGCTTTATAGGAATCAAGTGCATGTTACCTCTAGCAGTGATCCACATGTATTCCAAGAATCTTCATACGTCGCTGAAGGAATCTTTAGGTGCTAGCATGGAAGATCCTTACACTTGTGTTGTATGCCTTTGATCTCTTTGAGAACCGCTTCCAAAGAATTATCCTTGATTCGGTGGAGGAGGATTGTTCTCTATTCTTGGGAGTATTCTTGGAGAAGGTATCTCTCTAGGCTTGAGAGAATTCTCTAATTCAGTTGTACATAACACAAAAAAATGAATTGTCTATTGAGAAAATAGCATAACTCGGTTTATATATTACTAGGGTTAAAATAAAATAATTCCACAAGTACCCCTAATTATTTATTTAATCCTAGTGAAACCCCATGTCAAATAATAATAATAATATCATTATTTCTCGACATATGCTTAACTTGAGAATTATAATTAAATATTATTTAATCAAATAATATTAAATATTTATTATTTCTCACCGGACGTAAAATCTCAGTCCTCCATTCCTCCATAATATTTATTAGACCTTGAATAATATCTATTTATTTATTAAATAAATATCACTGCATTATTCACCAATAAATAAATAAATATTATATTTACTAAAATAGAAAATAAATATTTATATGAGAGAAAATATATATGAATAATTATTAAACCATATACAAGAATAATATTTATTTAACCTATTAAATAATAAATAATAATATATTATTTAATTGAGATTTTGGATACACTTAGAGTGTGGCCCTCTAGGCCTCTTTCTCAGTGGCATTAGGCGAAGCAGCCTAAATTCCAAGGTTAGCATCTTGCAACACACCAAAGCACCCATAGAGAAATAATTTAATGTCCTAATGACATGTCACCTCATACGGATGATTATTATGTAATATAATCCCTTTATCACAATATCTCAAATCGAGCAGGTTGCATGACAGTGTCATCAACCTATGTGCTCGATGTCTCTTTATTTGACTTTTCAGAAATAGAACTTTCATATAGAACACCATGGTCATAGATTTATTTAGGATATATCATTTCCATCAAAGGGAATGAGATATTAAATTCTATTAAAGAACAGATGGGATAAATCCTTTCTCACATTATTCATTAATAAAATATTACTCGTGACGCACTCAATGTATCCAACCTCGCCGCAAACATCTGTCGTCTTGGTTTTCATCAATACATCTTAGTTTGCGACTCATAATACTTATTAATAATGATCTTGAAGTATAAGAACCAATACACATGTCTGCATATAAAAACATCCAATGGCACATATAAATGTGGATTTCCTACTAGCGGGTCTCGTTCTCATAATATCCTACTGAATATTACCAAGGGTGCACACCATGAGAGGGTGTATCAAAGTCCTATGAGTCCACTACCACAGATCTGAGCAAGGGATAAGCCATATTTTATCAGTAATAACCAGAAAGCACTGATAAAAGGGGGGCCTTTATCAATGTTATTATTAGCACTAATAAAAGTTTTTAATAAAAAATATTATTAATTTATATAAAATTATTATATTTATATTCAAAAATAATGTTTATTTGTATACATTAAACAAAAAATCCATGTTTATAAATAATATATTTTTTTTAATAATTCAAATATATATATATAATGTTTAAAAAAAAGTATTTATAAGATTATAATTAAATAAATATTTATTTAAATATTTATAATATTATAATAAATTTTATTAAATAATAAATATATGTATTATATTTATTATATTTATAATTATATATTTATAATTATATAAAAATAATTTTTAAATATATTTCTTTATAATTATAATTTTATAAATAATATATGTTTCCAATGAATTTGGTCAATAAATATATTGATGTGTGAATATAATTGATGTTTATATGTTATGTATTCATCATGAATGTTCATTTTCATATTACACCCCCATTACTATTCATGTTGTCCATATATATGTGATGGTTCATTTCTTATGATCTATACTTTACTAGGTATATATCTATATGTATTTATAATTATAGAAAAATATTTATAAAGATATTCATAAATATAAATATATGTGTGTGTGTGTGTAATTATAAAATTATAATAAATATATTTATTATACTTATAAAGTTATAAATATATATACTTAAATAAATATATTTATAAATATATGTTTTTTTCTTACTTTCATTAAAGCAAGTATCCTTATTTCGTGTTTCAAAAGTTTTTAATCACTAATTGGTCTTTTCAATGGTTTATTCTAGATAAATATAGATATATTTAAATAATTATAAAATTATAATAAAGATATTAATTATATATAATTATAAATATAATAAATATATTTATTATAATTTATAATTATAAATAAATATATACTTATTGTATATATATATATATATATATTTATATTTATTTATTTATTTATTTATTTATTTATTTATTTATTTATTTATATTTATTATATATATATGTAAATAATTATAAAATTATAATAAATGTATTGATTATACTTATAAAGTTATAAATATATATAATTAAATAAATATATTTATAAGTATATTCAAATATTTATAAATAAATAAAAATATTTATAATTAGAATTATAAATAATGCGGATATATTTCAATAATTATTAAATTCTAATAAATATATTAATTATATATATTTATAAAATTATAAATGTAATAAATATATTTGTTATAATTTTATAATTATTGAAATATATATATAATTATAACTATAAATAAATATATATTTATTCTAAATATATATAAATTTATAGTTATTAAAAAATTATAAAATTATAATAAATATATACAAATATTTACAATTATAATTCTAAATAAATATATATTTTTAAATAATTATAAAATTATAATAAAAATATTAATTACATATAATTATAAATATAATAAATATATTTATTATAAATTTATAGTTATAAAAAATATTTTTTTATTATATATATAAATATAATTATTTATTTATTTATTTATTTATAGTTATTATTATCAATAAATATATATATATTTATTATACATATAATTTTATAAATATATATATATATATATATATATAATTTATTTTCATTATAGTTTTATCAGTGTTATTTTAGCACTAATAAAGATAGGCCTTTATCAGTGCTTTTAGTTATCGCTGATAAAAGGTTTACCTACTTGTATAAATAAACCTTAATAGTCTCCTCTTTCTCTCGCACGCCTCAAACTCTTGAGGAAGTCGAACTCTGTCATCGACTCCTCCTCCTCCTCCACTACCGACTCCTCCTCCTCCTCCGTCACCACCATGAATCCATCCTCTACCGCTGTGAAGCCCTCCTCTACTGCAATGAAGCCCTCCTCTGCCATGAGCCTCACCTCCACCGCCAAACCCCATATGCTATGAACCTCACCTCTACCGCACATCAAACCCCACCTCCACCTTGAAAACTTCCTTTGTTGCAAACTCACCTCCTCTGCGTATCCCACCTCTACTTCCAAACCCCACCTCTGATGTGAATCCCTTCTCCTTTGTGAACCCACATCTGTCACAAACCCAGGTCCTCATGTGCTACTATTGTGAGTATTATTGTAATTCTCTTAGTATTTTTTTTTGTACTTTCTCATTGTACAATTTTCCATTATCAATTCCATGTCTGTAACTTTTCTATTTCTGATCAAGGATATTGATGAGCTTCAAGGGATAGAATATGTATTGTCCAAATCATCGTTTTTGATGAATTTATAGTGTATAGTTATTTCTGATCATTATATTGAAGTGGGTCTTGGTGCATTAGATACCTATTTCCACCAATGAGATAATAATCAATGAATATTCAAGATTAAAACTTGACATCTTGCAATAGGTATATAGTCAAGGATGTTTTGGGTGTGGATTTAGGATACCTAGGATCAACTCTATAGATCCTCCAAATAAATTAGGTAAAAGAAAAATGTTTGTTTTATTGAAAATAGATTGGTAATAAATATCTTTTTAGAATCTTGAGTATTTTCATTGTTGCCTTCTTAAAAAAATTACATTGCATCTTTATTTCCACAATTTTATTAATTTTATAAAATAGTGCATCTCATTTGATCGATTTTTCTTCCCATTAAAAATAAACTACATAAGTAAATTTTATATTAATATACTTTTATTAACAAAAAATTATAATAACTGATAAATTATAAATTTGAGTGTCATGAAAACTGTTATTCTGGTTTGTGACTACAATTAAAACCCCCCATGTAGTGATTTATCTACTATATCAATTGTTATCATCGATGGGTGGAATTATATTTTTCGAGGGTGATGATTATGTCTATATTCGAGAGTTGGATATGAAAACTAGTTATGTAGAACCTAAATTTTTATAGCTAGGTATAATCATAGCCCATTTTTCTAGAGTAATTTTGGATGATAGAGAGAAACATCAGTCAGTATGTCCTACTTTCATTGAAAAGTTCCAAGATGTATTTCCCAAGGACTTCTCTAGGTTACCACCCAAGGGATAGTTTGAGTTTATTATTGTGTTCTTACCATGTGTGGATCATATATCTATTCCACCATATAAGATGGATCCTATAGAGCTATGAGAGAAGAAAGCTCAATTGAACGGCTTCGAGGTGAAGGGGTTCATATGAATGATTATGTCCCCTTGGGGTGCCTTATTTTTTTCCATAAAAATTCAAATGGATCATTGAGAATATGTGTGGACTGTTAGAGGTTATTCTAAGTGATAGAAATTAACTTATATCCACTTATACGTATTGATGGACTATTTGATCAACTTAGAGGTGCTAAAGTGTTTTCTAATATTGATTTGATATCAAGTTATCATCAGTTTATGGTGAGGTATTTTGATATACCACATACTATATTTAGAAGTATGTATGTATTGTATGGGTATCTAGTGATGTTATTCAGTTTGAAAAATACAATGGTAGTGTTCATGGATAAGATGAATTTGGTCTTCCATCCTTATTTAGATAATTTTGGAGTCATATTTTTCAATCATATCATCGTGTATTCCCATTTAAGGGAGAAACATGCTCGATATCTGGAGATCATTTCAAGAAAATTTAGGGATAATCAACTATATTGCATGATCTTAAAGTGTATTTTTTGTATTTATAATTTATACTTCATGGGTAAAATGATATTAGTGGATAGCATATTTTTAGAACCTAATAAGTTCGATGTTATAGTTTATTTAGAGAGTCCAAAGAATGTTTTTGAGATCCAATTTTTTTTTGGGAATTTCCAATTATTACCAGAGGGTCAACCCAGATTCTTCCTGATTGGAAGTACTAAGAAGGCCTTAACCAAGAATGTGGTATGGTTCCTTTGCTTAGATTTTCATGAGATATCCTTCTAAGATCTTAATGGTATATTTATTAAAATACCAATCTTAACCATAAATGAGTTGGGTAATGAGTATGGATTATATTGTGATGTATCAGGAGTTAGGATTTGAATATTTCCAATTCATTATGGTCATGTGGTTTCTTATGGGTTCAGATAGTTAAATAAACATAAGAGAAACTTCCCAAATACTTTCCTAGATTTGGAAATATTGGTGATTTCTATGAGGTGTTATTAGTATTATCTTTAGGGTGAGATATTTTTGGAATACACTAAAAAAAGTGTTTGAAATATATTTAATCACAAAGTGAAATGAACCATTGATAGAAGAGAAGGTTTGAGTGTCAATAGTCCTTTAACAAATACATAATGTATACCCTCAAGAAGAGGAATTTTTTTTCTAATGTATCATATTGGAAGGAAAAATCTTAAGTAGTACATGATTCAAGCATCAAGTGAAAGATGGTTTCCCACTTTGAAGAGATGTGACTTTATTTTCAAAAGTATCATGGCCAAGTGATACTTATGTCTTTATCTATCACTTATTCACTCCTCAGTGGTATTATAGGGGTCAATTATAGGATTCATACTTTTTATTCATCAGAGACATGATAAACTTTTTATAGATTTATATTTTATAAAATTTTGGTTATTTTTTATTCATGTATATTTATAAAGTGTCTCTCTTGGGATTTATGTCTTTGTGAAAATGCCTAAGTTGATCTTTTAATATGATTAAAGTATTTTGAAATGTTTCTTAAAAAATTATATGTGTTCAACATACCATTTTTTGGTTTTAAATATATTTAAAATGATTTAAACACATGGCATGCACTTAGGTTGCATACCAAGTGTTTTTCAACTCACCCGATTGACTTTCATAAAGGGATGTGATTGTTTTTAAAGATTATTTAATGCTAGTTTCATTTAAAAAATGGTGTATTATTTTAAATATGAATTTTTGTAAATGGTTGGTTTTTTTAATGGGATTTAAACTATGATTTTATAAATATTTTTCAAAGGAATATGGTGTTAGCTTCTAAGGGGGTGAGTCCTAGGAAACAAAATGAAATAATAACTATCATTAAAATGTTGAGTTCCCTTATTTGAAATACCCCTTGTGTATTTATTTTGTTAAATATTAATATTACCGAATAAAATAGGATGGATGTCAATAAATAATGGATAGATGTCAATAATCTAACAAAATAATATGAATATGGAGTGAAAGATTTCATCAAGTTTGAAAAAGATCATGAATACGACCCTTCTCAAATCCTTTTTCTGTGTTAGGATATTTTTATTCAAGAAAAGTTAGTCTAGAGGAGTTTGAAGAACATTTGATCTTTCACAAAATAGATTGAAGTTATAAATTTTGGAATAAAAACAGGGAAAAATTGAATGTAACTAATGGCTAGGATAACACTACATTTTATGGATCATCTGATATGATTACAAGTGTGGAAAATGAAGAAGACTGTATTGAGGACATGATTACAAATGTGAATGATGATGGAGATCATATTAAGGAAATAACAAGGACAGTTAAATATTAACTTTTTGATTTCCCAAAAAAATTGAGAAGTTAAATATTTTTGCAATGAGACCATTGTATGATGGTTGCACTAAATATAAAGCATTTTCAGTCGTACTGAAGTTGTATGATTTGAAATTAGGAAACAGATGGAGTGAAACTAGTTTTACAGAACTACTTGCTCTCTTGAATGACCTGCTCCCAAAATATAATGAGCTATCGATCTAAACATACAATAAAAAATGAATTCTACACTCGATGGCTATGATCTCTAAAACAATACATGCTTTCCCAAATGATTATATAATGTTTCAAAAGGACCACAAACCACTTACATAATAACCAAAGTGTGGAACTTATTGATAAAAGAAAAATGAATCCGGTCCTACAAAAGTTGTATGTAACTTTCCAATCATTCTAAGGTTTAGGTGCCTATATTTAAGTGAGGATACTACAGGGAAATTGACATGGCATGAAGATGCAAGAAATAAATATGGGAAACTAAATCACCCAGCAGACTCTCCTTAGTAGGATATATTTGATCATGAGTATCCTGAATTTGGAAATGAGCCAAGAAACCTTCATCTTGTGTTATCTATAGATGGAAGGAATCCATTTGGTTTTCAAAGAAACACTCACAGTACATGGCCGGTTATGTTGGTAAATTATAACTTTCAACCAGGTTATGCATGGAACAAAAATACATCATGTTATTTATGCTTATATCAGGACCAAAACAACCAGGTAATGATATTGATGTTTATTTGGCTCCATTAATAGAGGATTTTAAATTATTTTGGGATTCATGTGCTACATTGTATGATTATCACAGAAATGAATATTTCACATTGAGAACCATGTTGTATGGAACTATAAATGAATTTCCTACTTTTGGAATTTTTTTAGGATATAGAATTAAAGGAACTCAAGGGTGTCACATCTACTAACAAGGTACACAGTCAATTTGGTTGAAATGCTCATAAAAAATGGTGTTTTAAGGACATCATAGATTTATACCCTGACAACATAACTACTAATCTTGGAAGACATCATTTGATGGAAGTTCAGAAGAACGTACAACATCATCTCCACTAATGGGTGATCAACCGTTTGATAAATTAAAAGATGTGGACGCTTCTTTTGGTAAATCGTTTTTGAAAAACCTAATGAAAATAGATTGTAAAAAGAGATTAGTTTTTTTTTTTGAATTACCATACTGGAATTTTCTATACGTCATACATTTTCTTGATGTTATTCATGTTGAAAAAAATGTATGTGATAGTGTCATTAGCATGTTTCTAAATGCACCCAGCAAAATAAATGATGGAATTAAGGCTAGTTTGGACATAATTGACATGGGAATAAGAGAAGAGTTGGAGCCAGTGAATGGTGAAAAACAAACTTTTCTTCCTCCAGATACTTACACTCTTTCCAGGCAGGAGAGATATCAGTTTTTCAACTTCTTGAATGATAGAAAGGTTCTAAAGGGGTATTAATTGAATATCAATAACATCATGTCAATGACTGGTTTAAAGTTAAAGGGTCTAAAATCACATGACTTCCATGTTTTTATGAAAGATCTAATGCCTATAGCTTTACATTGTAATTTTTCCAAGAATTTTTTTCATACATTAACCAAGCTCTATTTTTTCTTCAAATCTATATGCAATAAAGTTATAAACCCAGTGAAATTACCGAATATGGAAAGATAAATTATCATCATATTATGTGAATTGAAAATGTTCTTCCCACCAACATTCTTTGATATGATGGTTCACTTGGTGAGAGATATTCAACTATGTGGTCCTATACACTATAGATGGATGTACCTCATTGAAAAATATATGAAGATTTTGAAAGGGTATGTCAAAAATCGAAGTTGTTCAGAGGGTTGTGTTATGGAGAGATATATTGTTGAGGAAGATATTAAATTTTGTACCGAATACTTGTCTAGTGTGGAAAGAATTGGTCAACCAAAATCTCATCACACTATACCGTTTGCGGGTGAAGGAATTTCAGGAAGAGATGTTGTCACAGTCAATATTACAGATCGGGAGCAAGCCCACCTTTATGTTTTTCATAACATTTTAGAGGTTTCCCCATATGTTGAAACCTAAAAAGAAATTCTTAGGCATTTGAATCCATTAAGGGCTGAAATATGGATATCAAATACGTATAATAAACAATTTATAGAATTGTTTTGGGACCATATTTTTAAATATTCAGATGAAAATCCAGATTCAATTTCAATACGACTTCGATGGATAGATGTGGGACCGAGTGTGTATGTATTATCTTATAATGGTTATGTAATTAATGTTTATGTGTTCTATACAAATGAGCATGATGAAGATAGTATCATCAAAAATATTAGAGTTACACTTGTAACTGAAGCGATTCATGTTTTTGGTACTAAGGATAAAAATCAAATTTATGTGAATATTCTATAATTTGGAATCATCAAAAAAATATAGGAGTTTTATTATACAACATTCTAAGTGTCGATTTTTCAATGAAAGTGGATTGATAACAAGATTGTTGTTAAAATAGATGAATTGGGATTCATGAAAGTTGATTTCAGTAAGGGTACAAAGATGAACCATTTATAATAGAATCATATATAATACAAGTATTTTATGTTCCAGATCCTGCAAACTGAAAGTGGTCAATTGTTCTGTTATCAACCAAAACCAATAAAGGGGCAGATGAAAATTCAATTGAGGATGACCCTTTAATTGTAACATCATAATAATTTCACATCGGTCCCAATGTAGATGGTGTTTTGTATGTCAAAGAAGACTACAATTAAGGGATTTGGATAGTTGATAGAGGGTTCAAAACCCTTTATCCTTTAAAAAAAGAGTTCAATAATTAGGTTATATATTTTTGTAATATACATGTGTTACCACAAATTATTATTTGTTTGTTGCTGAATTTATGTACTCTAAATTAAATGTTAAACCAATTCTACAAATAATTACTTTTTTACATGATGGTGATCCCAATACTGAGGAATAACAGGTATCTCAACCTACTTCTACTTACAGTGCATAGGAACAGTGACCTTCTGTGCATTTTGGTGATCTCATTCCTGAGGTACAACAGGTTTCTCAACCTTTTGTTACTTTTAGGGTAGAGGTACAATGACCATATGCACATATCAATGCTACCTCTTCAGAGGAACATATTAAGGATATTGATTCCACAGAAATGGTAGGCGATGAAGGACTAGCGACATAAAAAAAACAAGAGTGTCGTAGTTTGACGATGTTAGCACGAATTATTAAGGTGAAATTCAAAGTCATCAAATATGAGGTTGGATGGAATGTGTGGAGCTAGAATGTTAACCCCAATAAGGCTATGTTCAGTAGTTACATTGGAATTTACACTCGGCAATGTGTTCCGATTTATGTAGATTTGTGGCACCATGTTATGCCCAGGCTTAAGACACTGATGTGGGAAGATATTACAGTAACATTGTGATATCATTTATTTATTTTACTAAAAAATAAAATAATGAAACATTTACTTACTCTTCATCATCCATTAAAAAGTGTATTTATAGTAGATGACTCCCACAAGAAATATGTATTAATGCTTGTTGGAAGGATTCACAGAGGGTTTAGCACAATTCTAACAAGACATCATCTTAAAAATACTAAATGGAAAATAAACTCGCACTCACCTCTTATCTATGCACACTTGATAACCCAAGAAGTGTGGTATTCATTTATTGGTCGTCATGATGATGCGTCTTTTCGGGTACATTGTGGCTAGTAATACGTTGCTTAATGATACATGTATTCATCACTTTGATTGATGGTTTTTTATTTATGAAATAGCAACTGAGTGATGGAAATAAGGAAGGAGTAGAAAAACCAGTGTACCCCTACCGTAAAGCAAGGATGAGGTATGCTTCACTTGAAAAAAAATTACATATTTTAAATCTATCATAGTACATTTATGTGACATGAAACAACATCATAATTATGTCCCTCTATTTCTTTTCAAATTGATGACTCCAAATCCAAATCCACTTCCATCCCACGCCATGTACTATAGAAGGAGGCATGTGTAAATAAATATGGGATAATAATAGATTAAAACACACACAAAAAATATGGGAAACATGTGTAAGTATTACATAATAAAAAAAATGATTTAAATCGCTATTAAATAACAATTATAACTTATTTTCCTATATTTTCTATACAACATAGTCATAGGAATCAAAAACATCTATACTAAATGACCACATACTATTAGTGTCCTTGAATCGGCCAGAACAGTATGGCCGCATCAGAGGTGCGGGTTTTTGGGTGACACCCTGAACATATTTTGATACAAAAACAAGAAGATCAAAGTGAATTAATAAAACATACGAGAGAAAGAATAAATGCCCTTGAAGAACAATTCCAATGGCAGAGAGATATGATGGAAACTTTTATGGGGGTGCAAGGAGAAGAAGTAACTCAAGAACAACCACCATGTTGAGATCCCACCCCACCCCTGACTAGCTATAAGGTGAGTCATTCCCCTAAGAGAGATGTCTTAGGTGAGGTAATAAATGTTATAATAATTGTTTCTATAAAATTTGAATCATACAAACAATGATACCTTTTCTGTATTGATATTCTACAGGTTGATAATGACTGTGATTTATATCTATCAAAACCCACCCATCGCCCTGTAGTGAGGGCTACGGTGTTCAAAATCCAAAATGACATGCTACACCACAGACCACTTCCAACAGGTCATGTGTGAGTGTTTATTATCATAGCTCATGAGCCGAGTGCTGATCTACCTATTCCAATTCATGAGGAAGATATTCATACGGTCTAAAAAGTTGTTGGAACATTCATCTCATGACCGTCACATCTTATAAAAAAACATATCGACAAGGAGGTATAAATTTCCAATTTATTTTTCATGCTAAACCTTTAACAATTAATGAAAAAAGTTCTGAAGTGATGAATTTTATTATAGAAGGACAAAGGGAAGGGGATGAAATGAAATACCAACTCAAAACCATCTAAAGGGTTGACTAACTGATTGAAAAGATCTACCAAAAACATCATTACCCTGCATGTTCTATATCTGCATTTACTATAATTGAAGGTTCATGTGGATACAAAGTTAAAAGATGGTTATGATCACATAGTTGATTTTGAAGAAAATATGTACAGAGAAAAAGATCAAGTCTTCATTGGTGTTGAGAGTGTAAGTTAAATCCTCAACTATGATTGTCTAGTCGGCTCACTTTTAAATGTATACATGAGGTATGTTTTCATTATTTTATTTTCCAAAAGCTGATATATTGTGTTAATTATGACTAAATGAATTTCATATTTTTGGTAGTCATTTATATGAAAAAAAATTAAAGGGAATTTCCCATGAAAAAAATGGACTCATTAGTCCTCACATCACCTCTACAGAACAACCAAAAATAGATACTAATAAAAAGGATGAAATAGTGGTAGATCTGATCAAATATTTTGAAAGAAAAAATTTAGATGACAGACTCTTTTTAATACCAATTATGTAGGGGTAAAACTCTACAATTTAATCATATCAAATATATTTTCATTTCTTTTATTACTTATTCCTTTTTGTGTTTTTAGGCTGCATTGGATGTTCATTGCAGTAAATTTGGATACTCCAAATATTTATTTCCTAGATTCAATGCATGGATATCCAACAAACCGTCCACACATGATGGTGTTTTTCAATTTGTAATAAACTATATATAACATTTTAGAACTAAACATCAAGTTATATAATTTATATTATCTTTTAATGAATATTATGTTATAATGGGGTCATGCATCAATATCATGAAAAACAAGGAATAAGGCCAGGGGATAAGCATGAGGACCAAGACAAGTACTACAATTGGACAAGTATTAGGGTATATATAATAAGATTTGACTATCCAAACACATATCAAAACAAATTACTTATTCTACTCAATGTTTCTATAGTGTCTAAAACAAACTAATGGAAAAGATTATGGTTATTGTGTTTGTAAATTTATGATAGAGATCATATTCCATGAACAAACTAAGATCTCTAAAGAGGTATTTTTTAAGATAATTACCATTTAATTTAAAATATTTATTAACCCTTTTTTGTATTTATATTTTTCTAGTACTACTATGACTGTCGAAAAGACTCATATTCACAAGATGATATAGATGTGCTCAAAAATGGATGGGAGGCATAATTGATGAAAGAATGGACACAAATATCATGAATATGTGACTTCTATATAAGTGGTGGATTATTTCATATTTATGTTTTGTTTACTTCTTTTTAGTATTAATATCATAATAATTGTTTTCTTATACAAGTGTATTCCTTTGTTTGAGTCAGGGTGGTTTGTTCGAAACTGATCATGATCATTAGAGATTAGAATTTGTGGCTGCAACTCATAGTTCAATGAGAAGGTAACGTTTTTTTAATATACTATGTTTTCCTCATAATATTATCTCTTCTATACTGCATTAACATAATCTAAATTAAATTTTTTAACTAATCATGAAAACAATGTCTTCTATGGACTTATTCTCCCTCAAAACCTTGTCACCCCTGCATTTTAATCATTTATCACTTTCCTTAAAAGGAAGTCGAGGAAACCCCACATTTCATGACAACCAAGTAAATTCATGGTGTGACCGGTATGACTAAAAGTGTCCGTTATCATTTTAAAATTGACATTTTAGTTTAAAACATGTCACTCACTGAAAACCAAGAAAACACAATCTGATTGTCTTAATAATTTAGGAAAGTAATTCATAAGTCATTTTTGATGTGTATAAATCAGTATCATATCAAACCGATGCACGATGTGACCGGTATGACTCATAATGGGTGTTTCAAGTTTGAAATGATATTTTAGTAAAAAAACACATGTGGCATACTGAAAACTGAGAAAACACATTTGGATTGTTTTAATACTCTAGGAAAATGATCTATAAGTCATTTGTGACATGTAGGAATTATCTACACCTCAATAAGATGCATGGAGTGGCTTTTATCACTCAAAGTGCCTCTTTTTATTTAAAATTGATATCGATTTAAGTAAAAACAACAAATGACATACTGAAAACCAACCAAATGCATTCAGATTGTTTTAATATTTCAGGAAAATGATCCATGATTAATTTTTGTTGTGTAGGAGCCAATATAAACTAAATATGATGCACGGTGTGACCGGTATGACTCTGAGTGTTTCTTTTTATTTAAAATTGACATTAATTTAAGTAAAAATAACAAGTGACATGCTGAAAACTGAGAAAATGCATTCAGATTATTTTTATAATTTATGAAAATGATCTATGAGACATTTGTGATCTATAGGAATCAACCAAACCTCAATCTGAAATATGGTGTGACCGGTATGAATAAAAGTTTTTGTTATCAGTTAAACATTGACATTTTAGTTCAAAACTTTTCACTCACTAAAAATCAAGAAAACACACTCTGGTTGTCTTGATAATTTAGTACAATGATTCATAAGTTTTTTTGTGATGCGTATGAAGTAGTATCACGTCAAACTAACACACTATGCGACTGGTATGACTCATAATGCATGTTTCCAGTTTGAAATGACATTTTAGTAAAAAAACACAAGTGGCATACTGAAAACTGAAAAATGCATTCGAATTATTTTTATACTTTAGGAAAATTATATATAAGTCATTTGTGATGTGTATGAATCAAAATCACCTCAATACGATGCACAGTGTGGCCGATATCACTCAAAGTGTCTCTATTTATTTAAAATTGACATTGATTTAAGTAAAAACAAAAAGTGACATACTAAAAATTGAGAAAATGCATTCAGATTGTTTTGATATTTTAAGATAATGATATATAAGTCATTTTTGACATGTAAGAATCATCTTCACCTAAATACGATGCACAGTGTGGCTGGTATCACTCAAATTGTATCTTTATATTTAAAATTGACATCAATTTAAGTAAAAAAGAACAAGTGGCATACTCAAAACTGAGCAAACGCATTCAAATTGTTTTTATATTTGAGGAAAATGATCCATGAGTCATTTTTGATATGTTGGAATCAAATCCATATTAATAGGATGCATGGTGTGCTTGTATAAATCCAAATATGTCTTTTTATTTAAAATTGACATTAATTTAAGTAAAAAAGAACAAGTGACATATTGAAAACTGGGCAAACACATTTGGATTGTTTTGATACTTTATAAAAATGATCCATGATTCATTTATTCCTATAGGAATCAACCACACATCAATATGATACACGGTGTGACCGATATGACTAAAAGTGTCCATTATCAGTTTAAAATTGACACTTTAGTTCAAAATGTTTCACTCATTGAAAACCAAGAAAATGCACTCTGATTGTCTTGATAATTTAGTAAAATGGTTAATAAGTCATTTTTTGATGTGTATGAAGCATTCTCACATCAAAATGACACATTATGTGACTAGTATGACTCAAAATGTGTGTTTCCAGTTTGAAATGACATTTTAGTAAAAAAACACAACTGGAATACTAAAAACTAAGAAAACACATTCAATTTATTTTAATACTTTATGAAAATGATATATAAGTCATTTTTTATGTGTAGGAATCATCCTCACCTCAATAAGATGCACGGTGTGGCTATTATAACTCAAAGTGTCTCTTTTTATTTAAAATTGACATTAATTTAAGTAAAAACAACAAGTGACGTACTGAAAACTTACCAAACACATTCAGATTGATTTTATATTTTAGAAAAATGATCTATAAGTAATATTTGACGTGTATGAATTACCTTCACCTCAATACGATGCATGGTGTGTCCAGTATCACTCAAAGCGTCTCTTTTTATTTAAAATTGACAATAATTTAAGTAAAAACAACAAGTGACATACTGAAAACCAATAAAATGAATTCAGATTATTTTGATACTTTAGTAAAAAAAAATACATGATTCATTTTTGATATGTAGGAATCAAACTCACCTTAATTCGACATATGGTGTTACCGATAGGACTAAAAGTGTATGTTATCAGTTTAAAATTGACATTTTAGTTCAAAACGTGTCAGCCACTGAAAACCAAGAAAATGCACTCTGATTATCTTGATAATTTAGAACGGAGATTTATAATTCATTTTTGACATGTATGAAGTATTATCACATCAAAATGATGCACGATGTGACCAGTATGACTCATAATGCATGTTTTCAGTTTGAAATGACATTTTAGTAAAAAAACACAACTACCATACTGAAAACCAATAAAACATTTTCAGATTATTTTGATACTCTGGAAAAATGATCTATAAGTCATTTTTAATGTGTAGGAATCATCCACACCTCAATACAATGCACGTTGTCGCCGATATAACTCCAAATGTGTCATTATTTAAAATTGACATTATTTTTAGTAAAAAAACAAGTGACATACACAAAACCAAGAAAACGCATTTGGATTGTTTTGATATTTTAGGACAACGATCCATAACTCATTTGTGATGTATAGAAATCAGCCTCACCTCAATAGGATGCACAATGTGACCTGTATAACTCCAAATGTGTCTTTTTTATTAAATAATGACATTTTATTAATGTATTATTTCATATTGATGTTTAATTTATTTCTTTATAGTATTACTAACATAATATTTGTTTTCTTATATAGGTGGAATCTTTTTCTCGAGTTGAGAGGATTTTTTTGGCAATTGATTCTATGGGTGGACATTTTTGAGAGGGGATCACGAGCATCAAAGGAGGAAACATTATTATTTTTAAAAATTTTCGGATAATTGTATATTTAATTATATAAAATGTTGTTTTAAATGTATATAGAAGTGTTTTTTTATAGACCATGGGTAGACATTTTTTTATTTCCGGTGTCACATTAAATGTATATAGCATTGTTTGAAATTATAGGTTTTTGTTGGGTGTGTTGTTATATTAATAGCACATTGCAACCAACTAGGCCTTTATCAGTTCTATTTTTAGTGCTGATAAAGGGGGTCCTTTATCAGTACTTTTTTTAGCACAGATAAAGGAACCCCTTTATCATCGCTGTGATTAACAGCAATTTTTTAACGCTGCTAAAATCTATTTTTCATGCTGTTAAAAGTCACATGATTAGTAGTGGTCTCCATCCATGATAGCTTGTATCATTTTTGTCCCTCAAATGATATCATCCAACTATAGAACATATATTCAAGAATAGTGTCATAGAACTTTTGGGTTCTCATCATAGTGGTAACTACTATGACCATTTAGTGTGATAGCTACTCTTAGGACATTGTCACATACTATGTCACGTAGAAGAACAATCATGATGTGATAAGTCATTTATTAATATTCAAAACAATGAATATGTGTTTATCAGAAATTATATAGAATTTGGTTCTAAGGCACCAACTCTGTCACAACCCGACCCAACGGGGCTAGAGCCGCAACTCCCCAAGCCCGCCTCCAATAGGCCAGGGGATAGCGTCTAGCGTCGAGTAGGCTATCACACACACATGGGAGGCATTAGCCTAAGGTACCTGTACACACACACCCACAAACACCTCCATGAAACAGTGCAGAGATATAGAAAACTAAAAAGTAAATGCATGTATACAACTATCCCACAACCAGAGTATAGCAGAAGTACAAAAGGGAAAAACAGGGCCCACCAAAAGAAAACTACAAAGTGTCCAACCTGCTTAGAAGGAGGGTAAACACTGCCAAACACTCGTCGGTCAGCTCCTCGGTCAAACCCGCTCACTATGCTTCTCCTGCTCCGGGTCCTCTTGGGACTCCGTCGAAAGGCCTGTGGTCTGCAAAAGACACAAACATGTGTGGGCAAAGCCCGTGCAGTGGTGAGTATAACAATACTCAGTAGGCACCCCAAAAACCCAAAATAAAAGAGAGAAAATGAAAGGCAACAATCTGCTCATCCCAACCAGAGGGAACCCAGACGAGAGAGAAACTCCATCTCGTGACCATCCTCGGCTAAACACAACTAGTCAGCTCAGCTCAGGTGCATGCCCATACATACACCTTGAATGATCCAGATATACTCAGTTCATGCAACAAGCCACAAGAGGTACCGACCTCATCACCAACAACTGTCCACAACCAGGAGAGTACACCACACGATCACTGTCATCCCAGATGACACTCATCCGAGAGATACACTCCATCGGATTTCTCACAAACCTCTCAGACGCTCACCTGAGAGATCACACTCGTCAGATAGCATCACTGAGGAAACCTCGCTGAAACAACAGAACCACCAAACTCCTCGGATAGGGGATCACTCCTAGGGTCCGCTAGGGGATACTAGAACCCACTCTGGTATATGAAGCTCACAGATAGGGGATCACTCCCAGGGTCTGCTGGGGGATACCACGACCCGATCTGGAAAACGTAGTTCTCACAGATAGGGGATCACACCCAGGATCCACTGGGGGATACCACAACCCGATCTGGCGCTCGACAGAAGCACATAAATCAGATAGAGGATCATCGCCCATATAAAGGTGGTTACGACGATACTGGAACCCTACCTGGTATAACTAATGATGTAGGGGATCGAACTGACGAAGCCACAACCCTACAGAAACCACGCGCTGAGTAGGGGATCGCATAACCAACGATACTGCAACCCTACTATACACCTCATGATGAGTAGGGGATCGTATACCCGACGATGTCAAAACCCTACTGAGTATGGCCCACCACATAGGGGATCATAATCCTGACGATGCCACAACCCTACAGGATTAACCAGCTAGATAGGGGATCGCCGCCCGTGAATAAGCGGTCACAACGATACCAAGAACCCGATATAGGGAAAAGATACTAGAGGATCCCGCTCCGGGCCCACCTGAGGGATGCCACAACTCTAACAGTTTAAACATCCCATCGAGAGGATCACAAACCTATACGAAGGTTGTGATGCCACACGAACCCTCGTGGGAACGAACCAAGGGAGTACCCTCAACCACTGCTGGTCCAAAACATCGCTAACCCGAGCAACCCGCAACAACGCCACACTGCGCACCTCCAAGGCCAATAACGAGGCCACCCACGCGATCTACGCGGAAAAACACGCAGGATAGGCTGCTTACTCGCCCGAAACGGAGCACCGGTGAAAAAGGCACTATTCACCATAGCTAGCTTGTGCGGGGTCCACACAACGATCCTGAAACCCATCGAGCGGATCATACCATGGAGATCCCCTTGGAAAAACAAGTGGAATCGACTACTCGTTCGTCTGAAACAGACACTCGGTGAAAAAGGCATTATTCACCAAAGCCAACTCGGGTGGGGCCCACGCCTTGATTCCGAAACTCAACGAAAGGATCGCACCATTGAAATCATCTTGGAAAAACACACAGGATCGACTAATCATCCGTCAAAATCGGACTTCTGGTGCGAAATCTGCGTTTCTCCGCAAACGCCAAAACCCGGCCTTGTGGGGCCCGCACCCCATTCTCAGTCCCAACACCCGGGAACCATCTCAAAAATTCCATCATACCATCAGGGTCACAATTCCACTGACGGCACGTCAAACGGACACTCCATGCAAAAGTTACGGCCGGTCAAAGTCGAATAATAATTAAAATATTATTATTATTCGACGTTTTGTGACCCCGGGTCACGGACCCAGCCCGAAAAAAAACCGAACCTGTAACACCCCGAGATTTTATGAAAAATATTCTTTTTAATTTCACTAATGTCTTGTGTTGTACGCTACACCAAAAGGAGCTTGCACAACACGCATCCTTGATTTGCCTTGCATTACACGCAATCGCGACCTTCCTCGATAGCGTGTGTAGTACGCAATAACGAGTTTCACTAAACAACAATACTCTATTAAAATATTATTAAAACTAGCCGTTATGAATAGTAATAACCAATTTTTGAAATTTTGTAGATTTTATTTTTCAGAATGGAATTCATTTTTGGATTCGTAATATCGAAATTAGCTTAGGGTGAAATTTTGGTACTTTTCGGATAACTTTCATTTTCTGATGAATAGTGAAAATTACTAAATTTTAATTAAAAACAATTTTTTTAATCGAAATAATTAATAGTGATAAATTATTAATTTGAGTGGTTTTAATGTATATTTAGAATATATTTTTACAATTTAATACAATGTTGGTCATTGGATGTAATTTCACATTTAAACTAGACATAAACAAGTGTCAATCTTTTGATAGATATTGTTTCTTACAAACATGCTATTTGTTTTAACAGCGGGATTTAATTATAAAATTAATTAATGCAACTTCTATGATATGAATTTGTTAAAATAGACTTCATTTTTGAATTCGGAATATGAAATATAGCTTAGGATGAAATTTTGGCATTGTTCTGAAAAACATCAATTTTTGATGAATAGTGAAACTACTAAGTGGTAGGTTAAAAACTGAATTTTGCATAAAACTTAATTTTACCGCTTCTGTGAATGGAATTTCAAAAATCCGAGAGACACGGTTGATGTCTGTAAGTAAAATGTGGTTCAATGAGATGAAAATAATTTTTGGTGAATAGTAACTTTTTTACTTTTATTTACCACGGTTAAAAGTAAATAGGGTAATTAAGGGTAAGAATGATATTGATATTACCCTAACACATGTCCTAATTCTATTGGACAAGTGTATCTAGACCAAAAATAACCTTAAGTGTAAAATATTATCATTTAGGCCCACTTGGATTAGATTAGGACATTTATTATTATTTAATTCAAAGAAGAGTTAAAAGAGTTAAAATCAAAGTATATTTACTAAAACATTTTTAATATAGGGTTTTACATAAGATAAATTTGATTGTAAATATTCATTAGAAATCTAACAAGATTTCCTACATGATGGTATTTTATTTTTAATTTTTAGACATCAAATAATGTAATTTATTTATGACACAAAGATGATGCAGTAATTATCTTATTAATGAAATATTGACATAATTGATGTTATAAACACCAAAATAAATGTAATTTGAGACTTTTTATGAATTCCACTAATTTTCTAGGTTACTATGATATATTAGTGTTTATTTAATCAACTTTGTTCGAACATATAATTTTGTTATGACTTTCAAAAAAATCATAAATCAAATAGTGTCAAAATTGACACAAAATGGTTTTTAAATCAAATATTATATTATTAATTGTTATTTTATTCCTAAAAATCTAAGGTTCGGCCAAATGACTTAGATAAGGATATATATATTAATAATAAATAATTTGGGGTTCGTTTGGCATGTTATAGTAAGTGTATTAACCATATAGTGTAAGAAAACAAAAAGACACGGTAAAAGTTAAATTATTTAACTTAGAGTTAAATCTAATTGATAAGGTTAAAATAATACCCTAAACTTGTCTAAATACTATTGGATGATAGGATTTCGACCCATCCCCACTTTAGATTCTAAATAAGACCCTTTGGAACCATTATAAACCGATTTTGACTTTAATATAAAATAATATTTTGAGATATTCCTAAGGTGCCCCTCTTCTCCCTTATAAAAGGGCACCTCCTCCCCCTCCTCCTCACACCAATTTGAGCACTCAAGCTCGGACAACCCCTGCCAAAATCCCTTCTCCACTTCTCTAGTATCATCATAGAGGTCCTGGTCTTCTTCAAAGACCATCCTTAGTTCTTTAAGTGGAGGCTAAGAAAAGGCGCGTCAAAAAGAGGTAATATCCATTACCGATCTTTTTCAATTTCTTTCTTCTTAAACTTCTTATTCTTTAGTTGTTTCATGATAAAGTAATAACATCAGTATTTCTTATATACTGATATGTTATTATAAATATTAAACAACTCTAATTAACCTTCTATCCATCCTACGGAAAAAGGAAATCACCGCGCGTGCGTACGTACGGAATACCGTCTCCACGCCGTGGTGTTATCTATTTTCCGCCACCACATTAATTGGATGGATATAAAGGTGTAATGAGTAACTATATATGATTATTATAAAGTTATATTGATACTTAAATAGTATACATACACTTTAACTTAATTCCACGACCATGGGAATGATATCATCGCTCGTGCGTACGTACGGACTACCGTCTCCACGACGCGATGAGATTCATTCTCAATGATTAACCATTCATGAATGATTATAAAGTATATATAATAAGTACTAATGAAATATATGACATAATAATGATACTGGATTTATGTATATTTTTATGTATGTCATCTACTTAATTCCATTCAATTCAATAAGGAAACGAAAACAACGTTCATGCGTACGTACGGACTACCGTCTCCATGAACGGTGTATTTCTTTCCATTTACTGATTTATTATATATATGTATATTATGAATATATATATATATATATATATATATAAATCATGTTTTATATTCTGGAATTAAGTAATCATTATCTAAGTAATCATATGAATAATTACAAGTCAAAACACGGACGACAAATGAAACAATTTTACCCAAAAATCTCTTTAACATGGAATTTACAAAAGAACGGGTAATATAAAGTCATAAGTGAACCATATATGATATCATAACAATGAATATGATTCTGTAATAAGTCAATGACATTATTTAAATCATTATACAAGAGGTTCGGACACTTACGAAGAAAATCGGACCTAAGGTAAGGGAAATATCACAATCTCATTTTTATCCGAGATTGTTTATTCGTAAGTATTTACTGGGGTGTATTTTATCATCCACATCCATGTTTCATCAATATGTAATATTATTTCCATCCAACTACAATTGTTTAAATCCATTTTTACCCTTAGGTGAGTTTTTAGTAATATGTATGAAAGGAATCGTTTGTCGTTTTTCGTACGAGGTACTTTTTTGACTTTTCCGACAAAAGTGCGAGAAGAATGTTTTTTTTTAACTTATATGGCATGAATGGATTTTTAAAACATTATTTCCAAGAAGCTTCCTTTACAAGTTTTCAAGTTTATTTTTAATCATCTTCTTTTGTTTTAAAGTCGTATGACATGTTATGAAAAGAAAAATGTTTTTGAAGTAGAAAGGATATTTTCTTCAAGAATGGAGTTCAAATGTTTTATCAAAATTATTTTCCATCTAAGATAATAAAAGGGTTCTGTTTTTATCCCTATTATAACATGGATTTGATTATGTTGTGATGGAAATATTTTTATGAATTCCTTTATCTTATATAAATTGTTTTATGATGTCATGTTGTTTAAGAATTCCATTTTTATTACATGGGTTACGCTATGATGTATGGTTTATGATTATGTGGCACACATAAGAAAGGATTCATTATAAGATGGGTGGGACCTATATCTCCCTCCAATGCATTGGGTAAAGATTTCATATCTCATGAGATAGACAGGGCTGTAACGGTAGGTTATACCGGTTCAGTGAAACAGGACTGAAACGAGGGTTACTCGATTCAGAAAGGGACTTTGTCCACTAAGATAGTCTTGGCAATGAGTCTTGACTAACAAGAAATGATTCTCTATGATTATGTGTGAATGCCACAAAGTTTCATGTTTTATGTTATGATTATTGTGATTACATTTCACTGCCATGATTTATCCCATGTTATGAAATTATGCTCTCTTTTGCAGGTTAAGATTTCCAAAATGTTATGTTCTTATGAATACGATGTGATTGATATTTCTTTTGTTTACCCTTACTGAGCATTTGAGCTCACCCTTTTATGTTTTCTTTTACCCAGGATATAAAGAATGGTTTTAGGTAAAAAAAAAGGAAGATCTTTATGGGAGATATTGAGGATCTTTCACCACGATTAGAAGATTACGTTCCGAGTTTCCAAAAACACTAAACTATTACGGTCCTTGTGTGTGTGTTTTTGTTATGTACTAAGTATTCCGCAAAAGTAATGTAATGTCCATGTACGATAAACTTCGGGTCTCTACAGAACCTATCCCAATAGGTCCTTCTCAATCCCAGGGTCGCGTTGTTGCAGACGGCGCACGAATCAGACCTTTGGATTACACAAAACGGGGGTTTTTAGAACCCCCGGTCAAAATTGGCCTGAACCGGCCCACCCCGGCCGGTCCGGCCGCCGCCGCCACCGGCCCGCGCCGCCGCGGGACCGCCGCATCGCCGCGCTGGGCGGCACGCCGCCTCAAACCGGGCGGCCGCCACCGCCTCACCAAGTCGGCCCGCCATGGCCGGCCGCCATCCGCCGGCGCCGACGGATCTTCCGCGGACCGCCGGGAGCTCCCCGGTGGTCCGTTTTGCGATCCGGAGGCGTCTGCGCGACCCTTGGGACCCGATCTACACTATTACGGCTTCGATTTTCTAGAAAACACAACAAAAAATGGGATCAGGGGTTAAAACTCAAATCCGCCTACCTCGCGGGCAAAACGCCAACGTTCTGCCTTAGATCCGCGCTCCAGAGCTTCCGTTGCACGCTCCTGGAACGTCCGTCGTCGAAATCCGAGCTCATGGGAGCTTCGTTTGCTCGATTCGGTGGATCGGCGGCAAAGAACAGTGAAAAATGCCAAGGGGAATGAAAAGGAGGGGGTGATGATATTTATATCAGCCGCCCACCGGCGCCAAACCCGCCTCGGACCTGACGCCCGATGCGAACAAAGGTAAGGTCACCCCTAGGGTAAACGCGCTGTTTTGAACGCAACGACGGACTCATATTTTCCATCCGAGACTCTGTTCAAAAGTTATTCGAGCCGACGCTCGCACACTAAATTCTCCATTTAATTACAAAAATGCCCCTGGTGGCGTTTCTCACCTCAGGCCCGCACCAGCAAAGTTTACACCTCGCCTAGGGTAAACGGCACGTTCTGAACGCAATTGTGCCCTCGGATTCCCATTCTGAGCTACCGTTTAGGAGATATCACACCCTCGTCATGTGCATAGTATAAAAATACTTAATATTTTTATAAAATTAATTTTGGGCCTCAGAATCGCACGCCGTCTTCACGCCTAGCTCTGGAATTATTCATAGAAATATTCTAAATTCTGACAGGGCCAAAAACCCGAGTCGCTACATCCTCCCCCCCTTAGAACTTTTCATCCTCGAAAAGCCATAAGGACAAGGAAAGCGACTGGTCTCACAACTGGGTCACCCACACCAGCGAGTTCGCCAACAAACACCCATGCCTGAACACATAAGTCGGAGGGACTCATCCACCACACCTCAACACTATCTACTTTGGGTGGCCCTGACTCGCCCGCACGGTTTTAATCGCGTCACAAAAACGCGTCTCGGTGGGGGAAGGATCCCTCTTTCTTACACATTCGAAGCATGCCAAACAACACTCACTCAGGGTCTTACCAATGCCCTGCACAAAACTCGAGCAAGAAACCGAAAGGAAAGGTACCGCTAAACAGTGTTTATCAAACTACTATAGAAAGTAGGAAGGACACAAGGTGTACCTCTATCCATCTACGGAGCCTCTGGGTCAACAGCCCCTAGGGAATATAGTTGTCCTCGCCCTCGACCACCAGCTCCCTAAGCTTGGCGTGGACCACCAGGGGGTGGGGGTGGTTGCAACTGATACCGCCAACCACCTCCTCCTACTGCACTCGCTCCGTTGCCACGTCCACCGCCCTGCGGACCTCCTTGCTCGAGACGCTGCCTCTTCCAAGGCGGTCCATCAACTGGCTCCCTCTCAGCAGCACGGTGAGTCGGACAATCTCTAGCAAGATGTCCCCGACCGTCGCAAGCATAACACCGCCTCTCCTGCGGCTGACCAAAACTAGCCTGCGAGCCCTGAGCCTCAGATCCTCCATCCTGGGGTCACCTCCTGAAACGCCGTCCACGTCCAGACCCCTGAGTCTGTCGTCGGCTACCAGATGGCGACGTCTCAGCTCGCACGTTCCCAACACTAACAGGGGGAATCTGCTCAGCCAGAAAACTCTCCACCACTAATGCTCGCTCCAGCACTCCAGCATAGGTGGGCAGACACAAAGAAACCACACCTGCTCGGATGTCCCTGCGTAAACCCTGCTCGAAGGTCCGAGACCTAAAGAACGGGTCTCGAACCATATCCAGGGAGTAGCGCGATAGGTCTGTAAACCTCTCTAAGTACTCCGACACGGTCATTCCCTCCTATCGAAGCTGCAGAAGCTCCTGGTTCCGCACTGATCTCAGCGTCACCAGATAGAACTCCTCACTGAAGAGCCGCTCAAACTCTGCCCACGTGAGCGTCTCCTCATCATGGGACTGCGTCACCAAACTCCACAATCGCCCGGCAGAACCATACAGAAGGCCCGCCGCTAGGACCACCATCTGATCTGAAGGTGTCCTCACTAGGCGGAAAACTCGGGTGACTGCCTCAAGTTAGTCATCAGCTGCCTGGGGGTCTGGATCACCCCGAAACCTCAGAGTTCGCTGCCTCTGGAACTCGTGTAGTGCACTCAACCTGTGTGCAACCTCGTCCTGCACTGCCGGCACAACCAGCTGCTTGACAGGTGGTGGCTCAACTGGCGGACCACCTGGAGGTCCAGCCTCAGAACCTGCGCCCTGGTCCACAGCCTCTGCATGGGGCGGATCGTCAGCACAATCCTACTGTGGAACCCTCGCTGGCTGTCGTCGTGGAGGTATCCTTAAATACATTCAAGACGCACCACAATCAAAGAGTATATCTGGAGAGCTGACTCAAGAAGGACAAGGGAAAACCCAAAAACCCAGTCCTATATGATGCATGTACCATTATGTCCCTGCGACCAGTGTAAGAATGTCCCGAGTCGAAAGGCAGGTTATCAGAGTCCTGGTGTATGGATACGTCGGTCGCCGCACCAACACCGGAGTCTCTGATCTGAAAGCCGAGCTCGAAACATCATAACACTGCCGCTATGCAACCCAAACCAAACTCACAGCTAGACCAGCTACGCTCTGAGATCCCAAAGGTGGAACCTCCTCTGATACCACTCTATCACGACCCGACCCAACGGGGCTCGAGCCGCAACTCCCCAATCCCGCCTCCAATAGGCCAGGGGCTGGCGTCTAGTGCCGAGTAGGCTATCACACACACATGGGAGGCATTAGCCTAAGGTACTTGTACAAACGCACCCACAAACACCTCCATGCAACAGTGCAGAGATATAGAAAACTAAAAAGTAAATGCATGCATACAACTATCCCACAACCAGAGCATAGCAGAAGTATAAAAGGGAAAAACAGGGCCCACCAAAAAAAACTGCAAAGTGTCCAACCTGCTCAGAAGGAGAGTAAACACTGCCAAACACCCACCGGTTAGCTCCTCGGTCAAACTCGCTCACTAAGCTCTGCCTACTCCGGGTCCTCCTGCGACTCCGTCGAAAGTCCTGTGATCTGCATAAGACACAAACATGTGCGGGAAAAGCCCGTGCAGGGGTGAGTATAACAATACTCAGTAGGCACCCCAAAAACCCAAAACAAAAGAGAGAAACTGAAAGGCAACAGTCCGCTCATCCCAGCCAGAGGGAACCCAGACGAGAAAGAAACTCCATCTCATGACCATCCTCGGCTAAACACAACTAGTTAGCTCAGCTCAGGTGCATGCCCATACATACACCTTGAACGATCCAGATATACTCAGTTCACGTAACAAGCCAAATGAGGTACCGACCTCATCACCAACAAATGTCCACAACCAGGAGAGTACACCACATGATCACTGTCATCCCAGATGACACTCATCCGAGAGATACACTCCATCGGATTTCTCACAAACCTCTCAGACGCTCACCCGAGAGATCACGCTCGTCGGATTGCATCACTGAGGAAACCTCGCTGAAACAACAGAACCACTAAACTCCTCGGATAGGGGATCGCTCCTAGGGCCTTCTAGGGGATACCAGAACCCACTCCGGTATATGAAGTTCACAGATAGGGGATCACTTCCAGGGTCCGCTGGGGGATACCACGACCCGATATGGCATACGTAGTTCTCACAGATAGGGGATCACACCTAGGATCCACTGGGGGATACCACAACCCGATCTGGCGCTCGACAGAAGCACATCACTCAGATAGAGGATCATCGCCCATATAAAGGTGGTTACGACGATACTGGAACCCTAACTAGTATAACTCGTGATGTAGGGGATCGAACTGACGATGCTGCAACCCTACAGAAACCAGGAGCTGAGTAGGGGATCGCATAACCAATGATACTGCAACCCTACTATACACCTCATGCTGAGTAGGGGATCGTATACCCGACGATGCCACAACCCTACTGAGTATGGCCCACCGCATAGGGGATCACAATCCCGATGATGCCACAACCCTACGGGGTTAACCAGCTAGATAGGGGATCTTCGCCCGTGAATAAGCAGTCACAGCGATACCAAGAACCCGATCTAGGGAAAAGATGCTAGAGGATCCCGCTTCGGGCCCACTGGAGGGATGCCACAACTCTAACAGTTTAAATATCTCATTAAGAGGATCACAAACCTATACGAAGGTTGTAATGCCACACGAACCCTCCTGGGAACGAACCAAGGGAGTACCCTCAACCACTACTCGTCCAAAACGTCGCTAACCCGAGCGACCCGCAACAACGCCACATTGCGCACCTCTAAGGCCAATACCGAGGCCACCCACGCGATCTACGCGGAAAAACATGCAGGATAGGCTCCTTACTCGCCCGAAACGGAGCACCGGTGAAAAAGGCACTATTCACCGTAGCTAGCTCGTGTGGGGCCCACACAACGATCCCGAAACACATCGAGCGGATCATACCACGGTGATCCCCTCGGAAAAACAAGTGGAATCGACTACTCGTTCGTCTGAAACGGACACTCGGTGAAAAAGGCATTATTCACTGAAGCCAGCTCGGGTGGGGCCCACACCTCGATTCCAAAACTCAACGAAAGGATCACACCGTTGCGATCCTCTCAGAAAAACACACAGGATTGACTAATCATCCATCAAAATTAGACTCCTAGTGTGAAAGGTGCGTTTCTCCGCAAACGCCAAAACCCGACCTCATGGGGCCCGCACCCCATTCTCAGTCCCAACACCCGGGAACCATCTCAAAAAGTCCATCGTACGATCAGGGTCACAATGTCACTGACGGCACGCCAAATGGACACTCCAGGTAAAAGTTACGGCCGGTCAAAATCGAATAATAATTAAAATATTATTATTATTTGACGTTTCATGACCCCGGGTCATGGACCTAGCTCGAAAAAAAACCCAAACTTATCCCAATAGGTCCGTCTCAATCTCAGGGTCGCGTCGCCGCAGACGGCGCGCGAATCGGACCTTTGGATTACACAAAACTGAGGTTTTTAGAACCCCCCAGTCAAAATTTGACCGGGCCGGCCCCACCGGGCCGGTCCGACCGCCGCCGCCGCCGGCCTGCACCGTCCGGCGGCCCTCCGCCGCACCGCGGCCCGCGCCGCCGCGGGACCGCTGCGTCGCCGCGCTGGGCGGTGCCCCGCCGCACACCAGGCGGCCGCCGCCGCCTCACCGGGTCGGCCCGCCGTGGCCGGCTGCCATCCGTCGGCGCCGGCGCCGCCGCGCCGGCGTATCTTCTGCGGACCGTCGGGAGCTTCCCGGTGGTCCATTTTGCGATCCGGAGGCGTCTGCGTGACCCTCAAAACCCAATCTACACTGCTATGGCTTCGATTTGCAGGAAAATGTAGCAAAAATGGGATTGGGGGTTAAAAATCAAATCTGCCTACCTCGCAGGCGAAACGCCGACGTTCTGCCTTAGATTCGCGCTCCAGAGCTTCCGTTGCACGCTCCTGGAACGTCCGCCGCCGAAATCCGAGCTTGTGGGAACTTTGTTTGCTTGATTCGACAGATCGGCGGTGAAGAACGGTGAAGAACGCCGAGAGGAATGAAAAGGAGGGGGTGCTGATATTTATATCAGCCGCCCGCCGGCGCCAAACCCGCCTCGGACCCAACGCCCGATGCGAACAAAGGTAAGGTCACCTCTAGGGTAAACACGTCATTTTGAACGCAACGTCGGACTCATATTTTCTATCTGAGACTCCGTTCAGAAGTTATTTGAGCCGATGCTCGCACACTAACTTCTCCATTTAATTATGAAAACGCCCCTGGTGGCGTTTCTCACCGCAGGCCCGCGCCAGCAAAGTTTACACCTCACCTAGAGTAAACGGCATGTTCCAGACGCAATTGTACCCTCGGATTCCCGTTCTGAGCTACCATTTAGGAGATATCACACCCCCGCCACGTGCATAGTATAAAAATACTTAATATTTCTATAAAATTAATTTCGGGCACACCAGGCCTCGGAATCGCACGCTGTCTTCGCTCATAGCTCTAGAATTATTTGTAGAAATATTCCAAAGTCTGACAGGGCCAAAAACTCAAGTCGCTACAAACTCCAATAGGATGTTACAAATGGTATCAATATTGGTTTTCCTAAATATATTTCTGGGACAAGTGGTATCATTTGTTTGGTCCTGGAGTTGGAAATTCATTCTGGTATAGTCCTTGAGTTGGATGGGTAGAAAGGAGTAGGATTTTCGATACTTGAAATGTATATTATAAAAAGGAATAGATAACCTATTTATGATGAACTTTAAGTTACCAGGGATTTGGGTGCATAAGTGTTTTGAGACACTTATAGGAGTTGTTACCTCACTGTCATGGGTTTAGCCAATGAGAAGAGCATGACATGCATTGATAAAAATGAATTCCCACTAGGACTGTATATTTCATTTTTGGTAATGAATTATGATTTGGTACAAGAGTGTTGATTTTTGAAAAGGTGTTGAAAATTTTTTAGATGTGAGATTTTGAAAAGGCAAGATAGTGGTATTTTGAAAATGGTTTGATTTTCAAAAGCATGGTGTAATTTTCAGAAATGGGTTGAAAGTGGAAAAATGATGAATTATGGAAATCCTTGTTATGATAGTTGTGATATGATACATTTGAATTTCTAATACTTTAATTTCTATAGAGTGAGACTTACAGCATTTGTTGTGTTAATAGAAAATGGAACCTGGTAGGTGTCGTATAAACCAACTGGGAGAATATTTTGAGAATGTGGTTGCACCTGAGCCAATGGTGAACCAACAACTAGTTCAGAGTATAGTCCAATATTTTTAGGATATGAATAGAGGAAACAAGATGGATGAACCAATTCAAGTGGATCATTCTATTTTTTTCAAAATTAGAATCCATCTATCTTTCAAGATGATTTAGAACTAGAGAAAGCAAAGGTGTGGCTAAATAGGATGAATCAAATCTTTTATTTACTTGGCGCACTAATATATTTGAAAGTAAATTTGGTGACGTATGTGTTGGAAGATCTTTCATGCCAATGGTGGGATTTAGTAGTCCAAGATAAAAAATGTGTGTTTTCAAAGACACATTGGGTATGGATTGGTTAACAATATTCAAGGCTCACATCGATTATTATACCTGAATGATTAGTTTTATGGCTGATGATGGTGTTGAACATATCTTTAGAGGATAAAGGAATGTAAAGGAAGGTGAAACTAGATTTTTGGAACTAATGGTTGGAACTATATCATTCTATTTGGCAGCTTTAACCTTGGCATCAGTGGATGAAATTGAGAATATTATTTTTCCAACAGTTTTTATCGGTTTCCGGATGCTTTTTCTAATAACTTCTCTAGGTTGCCACCCAAAAGATAGGCGTAGTTTACGATTTTTATCATACCAGGGACTAGTCTTATCTCACTCATATCTTATCATATAGAACCAATAGAGTTAAGGGAATTGAAAGTCCAGTTTTAAGAGTTAGAAAGAAAAGGTTTCATTCAGCCTAGCATGTCTCTATGGGAAGCACCGATCTTGTTTGTGAAAAATGCAGATGAAACTCTTTAGTTGTGTGGATTATCGTAAGCTTAACCAAGTTACAATAACAAATCAGCATCCACTCCCACACATTAATGATCAGTTCGATCAATTGAGGGAGTCCCAATGGTTCTCTAAAATTGACTTACAATTGAGATATCACCTATTGTGGGTTCGGGAGGAGGATATCCCAAATACATCTTTCAGAAGTAGATATGTTTATTACGAGTATGTGGTTATGCCTTTTGGTCTTGAAAAATGAATCATATATTTCAAAGATATATGGATTCTTTTGTGGTGGTGTTTTTGGATGAATTATTGGTGTATTCAAGTAAAATGGTTGATCATGAGAAACAATTGGCGACGATGTTGGGAATTTTGCAGGATCATCGTTTGTATGTTAAATTATCAAAGTGTGATTTTTGGATACCAGAGGTATGATCCCTTAGACATATAATATTTGAAAGAGTTATTTCTATGGATCTGGAAAATATAGAGGTTGTTATCCCTTGGCAACCATCAAAGAATATATTTGAGATATGCAGTTTCCTTGGTTTGGATGGTTATTATCGATGCTTTGTTCATGATTTTTCATGACTAGATTCACCAATAATAGTTTTGAAAAGGAAAAAATATTTCATTCCAATGGAATGATGAATTTCAGAAGTCTTTTCAAGAACTTAAAGTTCACCTCACATCACCACCAATCTTGATTTTACTGAAATTAATACAAGGGTACATGGTGTATTGTGATGCTTTAGCATCTGGGTTGGGATGTGTTCTCATGCAGGGATATCATATTGTTTTTTATGAATCATGGAAGTTATGGTTTCATGAGAATAAAAACCCAATTCACAATTTAAAGTTAGCTGTTATAGACCATTCTTTGAAGACTTGGTGCCATTACCTCTGGTGAGAAATTTACGGTGTTTAAAGATCATAGATATTGAAACACATATTCTCACAAAGAGATACGAATCTGAGACAAAGAAGATTGATGGAGTATCTCTAAATGATTTAATTTGAATTGATGTATACACTGGGTAAAGGAAATTTGGTGGCAGATGCATTAAGAATAAATTTATATGGTCAGTTGGAAAAAGAGGCTTCATATTAGTAATAGTTGATGTTGGTGATAGATGACATGCACTTGGATTGTGAAGGTTGAGGTAGTGTTGTTTTTTTCTTCCCGGTTTCTTTTGTTCCTGATTTGGTGAATATAGTTAAAGAGGCACAAACATATGATTCTGAATGTGTTTTTATGAGGTCAAAACTCAATGGTGTGGAGACCATTGAGGGATGGAAGCTGGATGGCAGTTTAGTTTTATAGTTTTGAGGTCGGATGGTTGTACCGTTGTCTTGTCAGGAACAACTTCTTCATCCTTACCATTATTTGAGATGGGTTTTTCATCTTGGAATACAAAAGATGTATAAGGAATTGAAAGCACAATATTGGTGGGTTGTCATGAAAAGGAAGGCGGATGATTTTTTTTGAGATGCCTCAGCTGTCAGCAAGTTAAGGCAGAGCACCAACAACCAGCAAGTATGTTGCAGTCTTTACCAATTCTTGTTTGGAAATGGGAGCTGATAACTATGGATTTTATGACAGGTCTCCCAAAGATAGTTCAGAAACAAGATTCCATATGGTTGATAGTGGATAGGATCACAAATTTGGATCATTTCATCTATATTCGTGAATCTCATATAGTGAAAGACTTGTCTAAAATTTATATTTGAGAAGTGGAAAAGAGACATGGCATACCGGTTTCAATAGTATCATATTGAGATCTAAGGTTTATGTATCTTTTATAAAAATCCTAACATAAAGTCCTTGGGACTTAGTTGACCATGAGTACAATATATAAACCTTGTACGGATGGACAATCTGAAAGGATGATACAAACTTTTAAAGACATACTTAGGGATTAAGTAATAGATTTCAGTGGCTTGTAAGAGGAGCACATACAGTTAGTGGAATTCTCATATAACAACAGTTACCATACCTTGATACATATGGCTCCATTTGAAGCATTGTATGGGCATCCTTATCGTTCTCCACTTTGTTGGGTGGAAATAGGTGAGACTTTATTGGTTGAACCAAGCCTTGTCCAAGAGACAACGAAGAAGATTCGGTTGATCAAAAAAAGGATGGAGATTATTCAAATTCATAAAAAAATTGTATGTAGATCATTGTCGACGACTGTTGTCATTCGATATGTGTGATCATGTGTTCTTTAGAATCTCTACAAGGCTTGGGAATCATCATTTTGGAAAGAAGGGAAAGTTATATCCTTGATACATAGGCCATTTTGAGACACTTGAATAGGTTGGTGAGGTGGAATATCGATTGGATTTTCCACCATGGTTCAGTTAAGTGCATAATGTGTTTCATGTATCTTAGTTGAAAAAGTATCAGTCTGATCTTGACCATGTGATTTTATGGGATCATGTTGACCTACAATTGGATGCTTTGTTGGTTCATATACTGGTATAGATTGTGGATAGGAAAGAGAAATTCTTGTGTAGGAAAATTATCGGTCTATTGTGGGTTTTTTGGAAACGTGGTTAGATTCAGGAAGAAATGTGGGGACATGAAAAGGAAATGATCAAGCAATGGCCCAAACTCTTTCAAGGTAATAGTGGTTTTCTACTTTTTGAGGATGTAAAGGTCAATGGTGGAGAGAATGTAGCACCCCCAATTTCAAATAAGTAACCCTTTATTTATTATTTTTAAGTATGTAAAGTTTTTGGGGGATGCTTGGGAGGTTTTAGAGGACTTTTGAAATGTTTTGGGGTTTTTCTGGATGTGCACGGTTTGAGAATGGTTATTAAAAACCATGCAACTCCTAGAGAAAACTGTGAAAAGTGGGGCAATGGGCTCTGGGTAGGCGCATGGTTAGGCACACAGTTTGGGAAAACCCTAAGGCCACCTAGGATAAACTGTGCCTTTGTAATAGAGGTCTTTTTCATGGTTAGCGCAAAGTTTACCTAACTGTGCACCCTAACCATGCAAGGCTAAAAGTTAGATCCTAAAATTATGGATCTAGCTTGATTTTGCTTCTTAATGGATCATTTTTCCTCTAGTACAACCCAAACTTGATTTCTTATGTTCTAAGAGGCTATTAAGATCATTCTACTTGATCTAGGAGTGATATGTTTGCAAATTTTAGTGTGTTGAAGCTCGGATTCCTTAGTAAGTGTTTGTTCTTAGTTGTTTTTCGTTAGATTCTTCTTCTTCTCTATCTTGGATTCGTGGATCTAATCTGATTGGGATAGATCCATGGTGTGTGATTCTAATAATGTTTATATTTAGTTGTGTTTATGTTAGGTAACAAGATCTAAGGTGGGTTTTTTGGAGTTTCAACCTGGTTTTGTTGAAGAATTTGTGTCGTTCTTCATTCTCGCCTAAGTTTGCAAGGTAGGTGGCTTCACTCTTGACTCCTCTTATTAGAACTTTAAGGCTTGATTTCAAATTGTTTTTTTTTAATTGATTGTGAAATTTTTGTGCAATGTTTAATGGAAACCCTATTTGGTGACGGTTTATGGAATTGTGAAAATTGAGTGTTTTGGTGGAAAGTGAGAGTGGTAACATGATTTTAAAATGAAAATTTTAAAATGGTTGTTCGGTTTTAATGCATGGAAAAGTGTTTTCAATAAAATGATAGTTTTGTTGAAATGGTTTGGAAAAGATTATGTTGGCATGGTTGTTGGATTAAATGGTTAAGCATGAGTTGAATGGGGTGGATAATGGTCGTGAAGTACCACCATCAAAGGGACAGAGTATGGACGTGAAGTTCCACCATCAATGATGACACCAAGCTTGAGTGTGTGTGTGTGTGTGGTTGTGTGAAATGGAATGGTTTGTGCCAAATGAATTTAGGTAATGGTTAAATGACTTGTTTGGTTTCTTTCCTTGGAAATGGCTTTGGTTTAGAAAATTGTTTTAGTTTAGGAAACTGTTTTGATTTGGAAGTTGGTTTGGCTTTGAGATAAACTGTTTTAAATTGTTTTATATAAATTGTTTTATATAAATGTGCTAGCATGTTCTATCCTAATGGCATGAGTAGGGAAGTAATTTAGAAAAAACCTATTGAGTTTATTACTCACCCCCTGTTTGGGAACCTTGATGTGTTTGCAAATATTGTTTATCGGGCATAGGTAAAGGCAAAGTATCTCATTTCTTTAGTGATGCATCCTGAAACTTTGGGGTTTAGCTTGTGGAGTTGGATCTTGGTGTATATTGGGACCTATGAAGTTTGTGTCTCAGGGTCCTTGAACTTTGTTAGTTTTTTCTTCTACTTTGTAACTCTGGTATGGTATATTGTTATAGTTTGGGATTGTTGTCAGTTTGGTATTACTTTGAGTTGCAATACATTTTTATCATGCATCATATAGTGGTTGTTGGTTATGTTGATATTGGTTGTAGTTGTTTTATTTCAAATGGAAAATCATCCCCCAATTGTATTGAAATCCTTGACATTTATTGTCAGCCTTTGGAGTCTTGGGGATGTCGATTAAGGCCAAGTAATATCCATCTATCTTCTCAATCCAATGAGTAGGGGCAGGATGTTACACCCCTGGATAGATTAAACATATTGGTTATAAGTGGTTATATGTGAGAAAGATAAATTGAAATAATAAATCATTAGATATAAAACATGATGTGTTGCTCAAGACTTCTCACAAAGACCTGAGATTGATTATGATGAAACATACTCTCCTATAATAGATGTGATAACCTTTCGACACCTCACGATGTTTGTTCTATACAAGAAACTTGAACTATGTCTGATGGGTGTTGTGATTATATATACTAGGTCAATTATATATGCCACCGCAAAACACAACACAAGTAAGAAAACTGCAGTAAATCGTAGTCCCGAAGACTTGACCCTGCGACCAGCCCCTCACCCCACCCAAACCCTTACCACCCCACCACCAATGATGGGGCTTGTGATTATATACCTTCATGGTAATATTGATGATGGTGTTTATATGAAAATCCTACAAGGATTCAAAATTTCAAAAAAAAAAATATCCTGGATCTTGAGATCTTTATTCAATTAAGATGAATAAACCATTATATGGATTAAAGTTGTCCGGTGTATATGGTATAACAATTTGAGTGAATATTTGATGAATGATGGTTATAAAAATGATCCAATTTGTCCATGTGTCTTCATAAAGAGAATTGGATCTGAATTTGTGATTACTGTAGTATACGTTGATGAATAAAATTTTATTGGAACCCTCGATGAACTTTCTAAGGCAGTTGAATATCTAAAGATGAAATTTGAAATGAAAGACTTTGAAAGGACAATGTTCTCCCTTGGGTTACAAATTAAATATCTTGAAGATGGATTTTTTGTCCATCGATCGCGATATGCTGCAAAATTCCTACAAAGATTTAATATGGACAAATCACACTCATTAAATACACGAATGGTTGTACAATCACTTGATAGAGAAAAAGATCTTTTTAAGCCATGAGAGGATAATAAAGAACTTGTTGGTCCTGAAGTACCATACCTGAGTGTTATTGGAGCACTAATGTATCTTGCAAATAATACAAGATTAGATATATCATTTTCTAAAAAATTTATTAGCAAGGAATAGTTATTTTCATACTCGTCATCATTGGAATGGTATCAAACGGATATTAACATACCTTCAAGGATCTAAAGATAGAGGATTATTTTATTCCCAAATTTCATAAACAAAAGTAGTTGGTTATGCTGATGCTGAATACTTATTTGATCCACATAAAGCACAATCTCATACTTAATATTAATTTACATATGGTGGAATTGTCATTTCTTGACGTTCTACAAAAGAAACCATTTTTGTGACTACCTCCAATCATGTTGAGTTTGATTGGAATTCATGAAGCAAGTCGAGAACGTGTTTGTCTGAGATCAATTATTCATCATATCGGAAGTAATTGTGGATTAGACAGGTATGGCAATATTCTCATTATATTATATGAAGATAATGTTACTGGTGTAACACAATTAAAGAGTGGGTATATTAAAGGAGATAAAACGAAATATATTCCATCAAAATTCTTTTTCATTCACATACTTCAAAACAATGGTGATATTGATATCTGACAAATAAGGTTTTGTGATAATCTTGTAGATTTATTCACCAAGGCATTACCAAACTCAACTTTTGAGAAATTGATTTATAAAATTGGAATGCGAAAACTAAAAAGTTTATCTTAACTTTATGAGTGGAAAATGTAATTGTTGTATTCGTTTTCACTTAATCAAGCTTGTTTTCATTGGGTGATAAAGGTTTTCAACAAGACAATACTATAAGAACTTGATGTTGATTGTACTCTTTTTCCATAATCAAAGTTTTTACCTTAAATGGTTTTTCCTTCAATGTGGTTTTTAATGAGGCAATCGTATATCATAACAGATATCCAAGCGAGTATTTATAGATATCTATAATTAATGGTAACTGTTGGTCTTCCCCATGAGTTAAAGTTTTCAACAAGATACTTCATTATGACCTATGGTCTTCCTCCAATGTCTTGAAGACATAATTAAATAATTGTTGTCCTGAATGATCTAATCAAGGGAAGTTTGGAACATTGCACTTTTTTCCTTTCATTAGGGTTTTCCCACTAGGTTTTCTAATAAAGTTCTTAATGAGGTAACCATGACATGGAACTACTTTCGACTTCCCGGTTTTTCCAACCAAGATTTTTTAGTGAAGGTTATATAAGATTTCATGAAATGATGACATCCAAGGGGACTCTTATGAATTATCATTTATGAACATCATAATGCCTATTGTTGATATACATTGTGTTCTTTCTTGTCTTCTATTTCTTTTATTCTCTTATCATTGAAATTTCTTTGATCACTATCATTCCGAATATTCGATGTTGCTTAACGTCCATCATCGTTTCGCCTTCGATCATTGTTTTCAATCGGTGGCTGATTCGTTTCACAACAATCTTCAATTACAAACTTAGATAAATTTTAAACATAAGCTATCTATATAGAATATAATCCAAAATAAAAATGTTGCAAAAACAATATGCAGAATATAATAAAAATGACATGGAATGTAATTGGTTTCGATAGAACATTAACATTTTAAAAAATTAACTATTAGTTGTTTTTTGTTTTGAGACATATTACTTTAAATGCTTATAAAATTAAATTATAATTACACTAAATGAAAACTAAAACACAGATTCTCCGTATAACATAAAACATGAAATAATAATTTTTTTTGTAAAAACAACAAACAGAATATAAATTAAATGGAACAAAATAAGGCTAAAAGTAACATTAAATATTATCTTAAAAGGAAATGTTTTGTTATATCATATAACCCAAACTAAAAAAAAAATCCGTAAAAAATAATAAATTTGATAAAACTGAAAAAGAAAAATTAAAAAGATTATTCGATTTAATTATTGGATTTAGAGTAGAGTGGTCCTTCCTAGGACTCCCAATTTTGTCTCATCCAATCCAATCACTCCTTTCGTCGCAATCATTTGATATGAACCGTCGGATCCCAACACCGTTCTAAAACGAGAAAATAAATAATATTAATAAAATCACAAAAATACCATGATTAACCTGTTCATTTCATTAAAAATCATAATAAAAAAAAAACAATCTTTTGACTCCCGGTAAATAAATCTGAAATATGGGTTGCATATATTTTTCTAAGCATTTTTAATCAAAATGTATTATTTAAAATATTTTTTGGGTTTTTTAATGCAGGGGCATAAATGGTAATCGACGAGACAGGACAGGTGGCGGACTGAACCGGCGGTCGAATGGAATAATTCGCGATGATGATCATGAGCTACCGTCCACGCAATCCGCGGTGTGACGTGTCATCGTTCGCCTGTGTCTGCAACCCACAGAGTGTATGTTGCGCCAGAGTTACGGCCAATCAGATACCGAAACGTGTCACTCACCAATCATTTTCCTGATCATCGCCGCCCATTCCGTTCTATCACATCGACGGATCATCGCAGTGGGTCTGCCGTTGAGAAGTCACGAATCTGGGGACCGGTAAATGTAAATTAAAAATAATCCAATGTGGGTTTTTAAAATGGTTTTTTATTATTAAAATTTTTATCTGTTTAATAATTGGGAATTTTTTGTTTGGTTAATAATTTATTTAATTTTCTAAATAAAGATTAAACGGCTCGAGTTTGATTAACGGATTCGGATTAGTATATATCTACATTTTCACCGGCCCTCATTATCATTGGTACTTTTTACGCACGCTAATTTATTTAAATTTATCGGCTAATTGACCCAAAACAATTTTATAAATAAATCGAGTGTCAATAAAAAAATAAAAATTACATTAAATTTCCGAAATGAATTTTAAATAAGTGAAAAAAGAAAATTAATAATGGATCGGATTCCGATCGGTGATGTGAAGTACTGGGGCAGGACAACGAATATCCCTGCCCCCGTTTTGTACAAAGGCTGCTGGGTGTACTTTGATAAAAATTGAAGTAAATTCTTCAATTTGAGGAATTATTGTTATATGTTTATTCACAATATGGATAAAATAAAATTTATTGTAATGAGACCCACTGTTTTGAGGTTTGGATTGATGAGCTGGACAACCTCACATTTGAAATGTTTGGTAGAATTTCAGAACCTCAGCTCTTATAGAAAAAAAAGGGGCTTTGGGAATTAAGTTTTTCATTAAAAAAATATGTATACGACACAATGATTTTAAAATGTTTTAAAAATATACATTTTTAATAAAATGTTTTGTTATATATTTTACAACAGTTTCGGGTGTCCCCCACCAAGTGTTGTCTCGTTTCGGTCAAATAAGTTGTTCTTTTGATTAAAATGGTGAGATCAAATCAGTATGATTTACACTGATGTTGATCAATTATTAATTAATTCTTCTTCAATTCAAAAAATCTCCAAATATTTTTCCCAACATCGAGGCTATCGGAAATTGGTGTTCAAACCCTTTGGGATAGTGAATTAAATTCACTTAATGGGATTAGATGTGTCTTCTCCGTCTGCTTGTTTATATTTCCAACAAATCAAAAGGGTTTCCACAGACATAATCTAGAAGATGGATTCTGAATCTCTCAAAGCAATGAATCAAGACATGGTCAAACACTACAACATAAATCGCCTTTAGCAGCAGTCTTTTAGCGGCGGTTTATTAAAAACAACCGCGAAACCTTTTTATTTTTTTACAGCGGCGACACTTCCCCCCCCCACCAGAGCCGAAGCTCTTCTCCCCCCCCGACCCCACGATGCTTCTCCCCCCGACGAGCCCCAACCCTAGCTCCGCTTCCCTCCAGTGCCGCCGATGACCTCGCTGTCGGTCGCTGCTGACCCCCGTTCTCCCCCCGACACCCGCGACGCCGGCTTCTCCCCCGACCCCGTCGAGTTCCTACCCTAGTTCGGCTCCCCTCCCTTGCCGCCGATGGTTTGCTCGTATTTAGGCATGTGTTTTGTGTGTAATGGTTAGAGGAATCTTGTGGAGGAAAATGCATAAGGTTTATGTAGTTTCATTATTGTTGAGTCATTGCCATAATTTATTTTGGTTTATCATCAAATTTGGATGAATTCATTTAATAGATTGACTTCATATATTTGGGTTTTGTTTGGAAATGATCTCAAAGGTGTTCCAAGAGCGATCCATACCCCATTGCTTGAAGTTACAAGGAGGATACATAATTGTCCCTAAAGTATGACTAATTGGGTTAATATGGATTAATTCCCTTAATTAATTATTATTGCTTTATAATATTTGTTGTAATTTTATGAGTTAGGGGATTGAGATGGTGTTGGTTCCTATAGATGGCTTTGATGAGGATGGAATGAGATTTCTTAAGGGGATAACTCTATGGTCAAGGTAGTTCATGACTAATATTTACATAGGATATGGTTATGCATTTATTGTGTGGATTGAAATTTCATGTAGGTGGGTATGTGACATGAATGAGATCCACGAGTTATTTACCTTATGAGACATGAAGATAGAGATTCATGTTGGGTTCATAGAATTCCCTTTAGTATGATGCATTGATTATACAACCATTGATGACTATGTTATATATGTGAGAGGCTTAACTATAGGGAAATTAAAACCCCAATAGGGTGTCCATTATGTATTTATGGGTCCAATTATCTATAAAGGTCTTGTTTTAGGTAATTGATTCTCTCCTAAAGAAATGTCTAGGGGCGAGGCTATGGGATGGTGTGGTGATGGTCATCTATGGTATGATAATCTATGAGAACATATGAATGACCCAATATGGAACTAAGTTAGGTTCCTTTGCTCGATGGGCAATCCATATGGACTATATGGATAATGATAGGTTCTCTAAACCTTATGAGTTGGGAATATGGCCCTTGACAGACATTTATCCCTTAGGTAGGGGTGAGATACCTAGGGAATGGAACCGTAAGCGGTGTCTTTATCATCCACATTAATCAATTTGCACAATATCAATATAACTTCAAAATTAGATTCATCATGTCAATAACAACTTACCAGTCACACTGAAACCGCACTAATGATAGTAAGGGAATAACTACTTCCTCCTCTAAATTTTTCTTCTTATTAGTGGTCTAATTCTACTAAATTCAGTGCTTGATATCCCTTGTTATAAACCAGATTCAATATGGCATCATTGATTCTCTTAGTTAAGGCTTGGAAACCTCTTTTTATTCTAGAATAATCCATTTTTTATGTAATTCTAGATTCAACAAATGACTTTACTTCAGCATGAAACTTCTAGATCAAGTTTTGAAGAAAAAAAGTGGTTTCTTAACACCACTTGCTGAGTCATGATCAGCCATGACACGTTTTGATCATATTTTATATCAAATGAGACTTGAAATAATTATTACATCACTTATTTCATGCATTTTTTGGATTTAATCAGATCTTCCTTTAGCTGAATAACATGTACTTTATTAGCACATCCACCCCATGGATCATATCTCCCCATAAATATTGTGCCACTTCAAACAATGGTTAGAATTATTTATTTTAATAGGAGAGGGGAACCTCCAACTTTCTTAAGTTGATTAATGTGGTTGGACTTTGTTCACTCACCCTAATCTCCCAATTTAATTCTAATCCTTTGTGGTGGTATTACTTTATATGACACCACTAGTGGGTGATTTACCATATGTATTGATATAGGAAAACCTTATGTAAAATATTTATATATTTTTTCAACTAGTATACATGAATCTCTTTCCCTATTTAGTAATAGTTATGTGTTTTAATTTTTTTAATATTGTGTAGGCACATTGTGATATACATGGATAAAAGCTGGATCACTTTACCGAGGAATGCACCTCAGTATATTAAGGGTTTGAATGAGTTTTTAGATTTTGAAATTTCCAATCGATCCGTTGAAGGGAGAATAAGATGTCCATGTCCTAAATGTAAATTTAGAAGATGGTTGAAGAGAGATGAATTTTATGAACATTTAATATTGAAGCAATTCCCTGGTCAATATTTGCGTTGGATTTGGCACGGAGAATCAAATGTTACAGAAAGGTTGAGCACTGATGTCAATCCACAGAATGACCTTCCAACTTCGTCGACAATGGAAAATGAAATACAAAACCTTATAAATGATGCATTCGACACTACAAGAGACCACCATCAACATCAAAACATATCATAACAACTAGATGAGGGTGCTACAAATAGCAACGAGACAAGTGATGTTTTTGATACTGTAGGACAACCATATCAAGATTGTAACATATTAGTGGATTGTCCTCTTGATTCTGTGGAGATTAATGTAAGAGAAAACTTCACTGAGGAAAATGTGTTCCATGATTTAGTTGACGATGTAAATCAAGAGTTGTATAGTTGATGTTTGAAATATTCAAAACTTTCTTTTATGCTGAAGTTGTACCATATCAAATGTCTATGTAGAATTACAAATAAGGCAATGTCCATGATATTGAAATTGTTGCGTGATGTATTTCCTGAAGCAAACATCCCCGAGTCTTTTTATGATATGAAAAAAGTTGTTAATAGGCTTGGTTTGAACTATACAAAAATACATGTGTCTCCCAATGATTGTATGCTTTATTGGCAAGAGGATTCAGATAGACAGGATTGTAAAAAATGTTCTTCTTCTAGATGGTAGTCAATGGGTGATGTTGGAAGACTGAATCAACATACTTTCATGAAGAAGAAGAAAAAGAACACACCTGCAAAGGTTTTGTGTTACTTTCCTTTAAATCCTCGATTGCAAAGATTATTGATGTCATCGAAAACCGCCGAACACATGAAGTGACATTCTGTAGATAATAACAATGATGAGTTAATGAGACATCCACGAGATTCAAAATCGTGGAAGAAATTTGATTCATTACATCTAGATTTCTCAGCTGATCTTAGGAATGTTCGATTGAGATTGGCTACCGATGGATTCAACCCATTTGGGACTTTGAGTACCAGTTATAGCATTTGGCCAGTTGTTTTGATCCCTTACAATCTGCCTCCATGGATGTGTATGCAACAAACGTCTTTTATCATTTTGATGATTATTCCTGGAAAAAAAATGTCTAGAAATGATATTGATGTATACTTGCAGCCTTTAATTGAAGAATTATAGGAGTTGGGGAGCAACGGTGTTGAGACATTTGATGCTTCTTCTAAGACAATGTTCAAAATACATGCTGCTTTAATGTGGACAATTAATGACTTCCCTGAGCTTGAGAATTTATCTGGTTGGAACACTTACACAGGTTTGGATTGTCCTGTTTGTAACTTTGATTTTGAGCTCAAATGGTTACCTCACAGTAAAAAATGGTGTTTCTTGTGCCATCGAAGATTTCTCGATGCATCTCATAGATTTCAGCTGAACAGATCAAAATTTAATGGTTTCATTGATCGTAGACCACCTCCAAAGTTGTTAACTGGATCTGAAATATTAACACAACTTGGAAATGCTAAAATAGAATTTGGGAAGGTTCTCCATTTGAAAGATAGCGGGAAACGGGTTTGAAGTGCATCGTCAAGCGAGATCGGAATGCAACAATGGAAGAAAAAAGTATATTCTTTAAACTTCCATATTGAGAATTTAATTTGTTACGGCATAATCTTGATGTGATGCATATTGAGAAGAATGTATATGACAATTTGATTTTCACATTTCTTAATGAGCATGGAAAGCCGAAGGATCATCTCAATGCTTGCAAAGACTTACAAGCAATGAACATAAAACGTGATCTCTGGCCAGATGAGAATGAAAAGTATCCTCCGACAATTTTTGCAATGAAAAATAGGGATAAAGATACATTTCTTCGAATTTTAAAGAATGTTAAGGTATCTGATGGGTATTCAAGTAACACCTCGAGGTGTGTTGACTTGAATAATCATAAGTTACATGGATTGAAAAGTCACGATTCACATATTTTGTTATAATAGTTACTACCATTGGCATTGCGTACATTATTACCTGAAAAAATTACTGTTGTTGTACTCCAATTCTGCACATTTTTCAGAAAACTATGTGAGAAATCTCTACATCCATTTCATCTTGACAACCTCTAGGAGAGGTTTTTATTGACACTTTGTGCAATGGAGATGATCTTTCCTCCATCTTTTTTACTGTAATGATGCATTTAACTGTGCATTTGGTTGAGGAAGCTAAATTAGGAGGCCCCGTTCATTATCGATGGATGTATCCAATTGAGAGGTACTTTATTTATATGTTTTTCAGTTAAGTAAACAATTTTTGGCACTTAATTAAATGCATAATTATGTTTATTTTATTTCACAAATATCTTGGGCATTTGAAATCATACGTGAGAAATAAAGCTCAACCAGAATGCTCTATTACTGAAGGCTATTTGGCTGATGAGTGTCTTACCTTTTGTTCTAGATACTTGGATGATATTGAGACAAGATTTAATCAAGTTGGACATGTTGACGATACATAAACTCAATCTAAAATACATCAAAAATACAAAAATATTTCCTGCTATTGGCTGATCAGTTGGGAGGACCTCAAATGTGACACTGACAGAATTAGAATTATTACAGGCACATAGATATGTGCTGCTGAATAGTGAAATTGCAGATCAATTTATTGAAGAGTTGAGGATACAAAAAAGAGACGAATGAGAGGCCGAACACGAAATGAGAAAGATATAATGAAAGCTTAATAAAGAGCTTGTAGAATGGTTTGCACGATGTGTAAGTTCATAAATATTGCAATAAATATGAATATTAGTTTGACATATATATTTTGTAAATCTAATAAAGTATATTTCTTTTTTTAGATCATGAATACTGATACGCGAGCAGAGATGTAAGAAGATTTGAGGTTTCTTGTTCGAGGTCCTCTAAAACAAGTTAGAAAGTTCGACGCTTACAACATGAATGACTTTAGATTTCGTACAGTCGATTGAGAAGAGGGTTTGAAAACACAGAATAGTAGTATATTTACATTTTCTGAAGTAGAATACTATGGAAAGATGACTGATATTATTGAATTAAACTTCCACATGCATTTTTCAGTTGTTTTATTTAAATGCAATTGGGTTGATATTATCAGAGGTGTTAAAAGAGATTCCTTGCAATTTACTTATGTGAACTTCTCTCTCTTGATGGATGTTGGTGATCGTGAACTGCATGATCCATATATCTTATAATCGCAAGAAAAAATGGTATATTATGTTAATGATATTGTGGATGAAGGGTGGAGTGTAGTTGCTCACGTAATACAAAGAGATTTGTATGATATGGGCGATACAGTGGAAGATTTGACCTTTGAAATTGAATCTCATCAACAAAAAGAAGTAGAATTATTTGTCCATCATGATATTGAAAATATTAGTCTAGCAAGGATGAATGAAGTGGATGAAGTAATGGAGCAGGAAACAAACATGATTGAAGGGGAAAATGATTGTATGTACAATTATTTATTCATTCAGCAACCACTTATTTCATTTATGCAGTCATTCATTATCATTGTTATGTATATTTTGTTTGTTAGTACTGGACATCTATTATCATTTTTAATTTTTTTTTTCTGCATAATTTTTTTGAAATATATGTTCTGAACTTAATTTTATTTGATTAAATGACAGGAATGCCAAGGAGGAAGCGATACACTATTTCATCCACTATTGTGACAGATGACGATCAATCTGTCTCCCTCCCTATGGCATCTAAGCCACCAGCTGCCTGCCCCCCTGCACCATCTCTCACACCCTCTGTGAGCGTCCCTTTAGAAGCTGAGTAGTCAACTCCCACTTCAGCATCCTCATCAGTCGGGCGACGGCGCGCCACTTCTAGTTCATTACGGACATACTGGAGGGTCACTGTTATAGGTACAAATTTTAATATAAATAAATTTATTGCACTTTTTTTATACTAACTGTTTGTTCATTAAAGATGAAAAAAATGAAACTGTGGAGAAAAATATAAAAAGTTTAGATGTGTAGAATATGAATGGAGAGAAGATATTTTTCCCATTCAATTCATATGGGGTCCCTACAGATGATGTCGGGGGATTACTTGGCCAAATTCTAGGCCAGCTAGCAGTGGAGCCCATTTCCCTTCCTATTTCTTATGATGATTGGAGAAATATGACACCAAGTTGGAAAAATAAAGTTTTTGATTCCCAAATAAAGGTAATTTTAATACATTATGGTGTAATTGAATGTCATGTTATTAATATGTTCAAAATGAATTTCTGTATACAGATGTTTTTCCACTTTACAGTTGCTGATGTGATACCACGAAAGTGGACGTTGACAAATCTTGGAAAGAAATGGAAAGACTTCAAATGGAGATTGTGGGGTGATGTCAACGATACTTCATTGACCGTCCAGCAAATGTATGAGAAGCTACCCAATGGGGTACCCAAAGAATAGTGAAAAGTTTTTGTTGACAGACATCGTGATGTGAAACAGATGGTATTTAAATATATATTATTATATTAACCTCATTTTACATTTATACATGTATATGAAGAGGAGATGACATTGAATACATTATTATTAAATTTCATTTTATTTATTTCAGGATCTCTCAAGAAATAATGCATCAAGCCGGGCAAAACAAGTCATCCCTCACACTGTGGGGTCAAAAAGATTTTCTAGAAGCAGATCGTCTCTAGTAATATTTTCATTAGTTTAAATATTTATAAGATAATATTATCTGTTTAATATATTAAATTGTTGATTTATATTTGTTTAATGCAGTCACAGAGTTTAGGGCACAAAGCATCTCGAACTGAAGTGTGGTTGGATGTTCACAAAAAATATGATGGAAGTTTTGTTAATGAGCCTGCCAAAGAAGTTGGGGTATAAACTCATTTTTTCATTATAATAACTTATTATCAGTTTTTACTATGTTAATATATATTGATATTTGATTTATAGGTAAAAATTAAAGAACTATGGGATGCCAATCCTGAGCAGTCCTACTCAGTCTCCCAGGATGACCCGATTGCTAAAGTCCTTGGGAAGGAGCATCCTGGTAGAGTGCGCGGGCTGGGTTTGGGACCTGTACCATCTAAGGTTTTTGGAAAGCCATCAGGGATTGCAGCTGCATCTACTCCTGGTTGTAGTCATCCCATACCCGGAGATGTTAATAAAGAGATTGTTTCTCTATGAAATATAGTCCAGGAGCAGGGGGATCAGATATCCGCTTTGCAGAAAGAGTTGACTGATATATGTCAGCAGATTAGCATATATGCCCCTGGTGGTACTGTATCGACTGGTGGTGAGAAGGTAAATCAGAAAAATTCAAAATCATTTATTTTTCAATATTTTATTGGTTTTAAGTTTAAATATAAATATGCAACACTATTTAATTTTCAATATAATGTTCTTACAGGTGGTAGTTGAAAGTGGAGATGAAGGTGGAGAGGGTGACGATATGTGTTCATCATCAGATAGTGATTAGTTGTATTGTTGATATGTTGGAGGTGGAGAGGGTGACGATATGTGTTCATCGTCAGTTTGTATATGTATCATGTGTGGCACATAGTTGCCACCAAACATTTTCATGACCTAACATTTTCTTGATTTGTCATGTTTCCTTTTATGTATTTTATTGATTTCTAATGTTTCCTTTTATGTCTTGATTTCTTGAGTGTGGTGTGCATATTTAGGACACAATAGCCTACATCATTCCCCTACCAAATCATTAACAGAACCTACCATTCTCTTTCCAACAACTTTACCATAGTGAAGAATAGGGAAAAATTAGGAATGAAAGGGTTGAGGAATGTCACGGTATGCATATTATATAGTGTTTTCTCATATATCTTAATTATGTTATTATACATAACAAAAAAAGCGTGGTTATGCGGGTAACCATGAAAGTGTTGAGGAATGTCATGGTAATTCAGTGTTCATGGGATGAGAAACACTCTGAGTGGTTTTGGTATTTAGTTCAGGGGAGAGGGTAGGGTCAATTTAGTCCCTTGAGAACTGTATGTAGGTACTGTGACTCCTAGTGTTATGTTATGGTGACCTTGTTAATGAATATTGATATCTTTTAATTCATCCATAGTTTGTTTTGATTTCTAAAAGTGATTCATTTTTAGTCCCTTGAGAACTGTACGTGATATAAGATGCTATGAGGTACCTGCATGTTGTGATGGGTCCATGACACATTAGCCTTCCTTATTTCATGGAGATATATTGTGGAGTGTTGATGAACATTACATATGATCACTCTTAGGATATGATTGGGTACTAAATGAAGGTGTGAAGGTTCATGACACCTTGTCTTGTATACGAGTGTTGAACTTGGAATAGTATAATTCTTTAGCTAACGTAGGGTTATTAGATATTTTTTATTCTATGATGTGGGAACTGATTATGTGACTGATGATTTTAACATGAAAGAAAGTATATGAGTGGATTGGATTGATTAGTGATGTCTTCAGTGGTAATACAAAAATTATTTGATATTAGAAACCAATATATTTTTTGAAACTACTAATGAAGTTGGATAGAATTCATAGTGGAATTGAATACCGAAATCACATGGTAGTGACAGTGATCACTAGATTTTGGGTTGTTTCCTCTAATACTAAGCTTGTGATTTTTTTTTTGTTTTTTTTGAATACTGGTTATGTTGATTATATAATTATTAATGTCTCGAAAGTGAGGCTCACGGGGTGGGTAATGCATCAAGAAAGGCCTCATGCATATCAGTATTGAGATGACTTTTTGATTTATGGATAATAGTATAAAGGATCAATGGTGTTGAAATTATAGTGTAAATCCACCATTATTATATTTTCTATTCCAAACCTTCATTGAGTTAAATATACAGATTATCTGATAATTTAAATTTGAAGAATATAGACTGACAATGGTTGTGGTTCTCTATTGGTACATTGATACAAGAAGCCTATATGCATGGACATATCTGCTCTATGGGAGAGGAAAACATTATTTTATTAGATATATATTAAATAGATTTTCTAGTTATTCAACTAATAATGTATGGTAATTTGATACATGGATGGATATTGGACCAGGTTTCTAGGTGTCAATATTTATATTAAGTTAGAAGACCTATGAAATAGATAATGTCTGTTTGTTTTGGTTGTGTCGAAATTGTAAGTCTATAACTTGGATTCATAGGGGTGAAAGGTTGTTATTTCTCACATGTAGTGGTTTGATTTAGATTATTCTTGTTGAATTTGGGTGTATGAAATTGGATGTTTTAGAATACCTGAATTTAACTAGGGATAGGTAATCATTGTAGAGATGATGGTTATAATTTTTTTTGTGGTTCTCAGGTCAGCATATCTTCCAGGGTTCATTGGTATTCTTGTAATTGTTTTTTTTCAGGGCACTGGTACAGAAGCTGCAGAAGTTGATGTTTTTTTTTTGTAAAAGTGGTTTTAGCGGTGGTTTAAACCACCGCTATATGTCAGGATTTTTCAATTAGCGATGGTTATAACCGCCGTTAAATATCAGCATTTTTCTATTCGCGGTGGTTATAACCACCACTAAAAAAATTAATCCCCTGGTTGGGAAAACCACCGCTAAAAGCATCATAACTGCCACGAAATGCGCTATCTACGACGGTTTCAAAAACCTGCCTTGAAATGTCTATAACCGCTAGAAATAGTGTCCCGACACACAATGTAGTGGCGGTTTTCAGAAACTGCCGTAGAAGCATATAGCGTCGGTTTAAACCGCCGCTATACCAAAAAAAACTGCCACGAATGGTGAATTTTCCTGTAGTGAAACTTTACCGTTTCGATGACAACAAGGAAGGACAAGATGAGGTTTCTACTAACTGAGTTGAAGGTTTTTTACATCTTGGAACCAAACCTTCCTCCCATTCCCGACGAGCCTACTCCAAATCTCGATGGTGCACCTGTTGACATCACTCAATTCGAGCACATTCGGGCAACGGGGAAGAAATGTGAAGATGATCAGATTTTGTGTCGAGGAAATATTATTAATACTTTATCAAATCGTCTTTATGACTATTTTCACTAAATGAAGTTCACTCGAGAGATATGAGATACACTCGAATTCAAGTAAAATATGGTGAATAAGGTGCCAATAAATTTCTTATTGTAAAGTATCTAAACTTCAATATGGTTGATAATAAGCTGATGTTGGAGCAAGTTCATGAACTCTAAGTTATAGAAAATAAAACTTTTTTCCTTTAAGATTAATATACCGGAAACTTTACATTTTGGTGCAATTATGGCTAAATTTCCACCTATGCAGAATGATTTTGGTAAATCATCCATTAAAAAGAGTGATGATATTTCCTTGAAACAATTGTAAAAGATTCTTCGCATTGAAGAAAATCCATATTGAGAGACATGAGTATGGATTCGCAATTTGATATCAAGATTAATATCTTTGAGGTAAATACACAACCAAAATCTTCCTTACATGTCAAGAAGAAAATACAATAATTCAAGAAGAAAGACAATACTTCAAAAAAGAAGGAGAATGCTTTGTCTGTGGAAAAATAATTCATTTTACAATAGAATATCACTATCGAAAGAAAATTGATAAACCCGCTACAACTATGATGGCTGAAGAGAATCCATTTGCAATGATATCTAAAGTCAATATGACTTTGATGAAGATGAGATAATGGCCAGATCCTAGAGCAATGATGCATGTGTGCAAGGACCGTTCAATGTTCAAAACATTTGATGATTGTACTACCATATACACATTGGAAATAATGCATGCATCAATGTTAGAAAAAAAAGAAGTGTGGAAGTGAACTTTACTTATGGAAAGAAGTTGACTCTTCTTAATGTGTTGTATGTACCCTAAATTCGAAATAATTTAGTTTCTGTCAATCTTCTGTGTAAGAAGGGATTTCGGGTTTCATTTGAATTCGACAAGGTTATCTTTTCGAAGGGAGATGTGTTTGTGGGGAAGGGGTACTCAAATGATGGAATGTATCAATTTCCCATTAATAATATGACCAAATATTATGCTTACTTGATTGAGTCCTCTAATTTATGACATGATCGTTTATCACATGTTAATTACGATTCATTAAAAGTAATGAAGAAGTTAAATTTAATTAACTTTGGAAATGAATTTAATAAACGTGAAACATGTGTAGAATATAAAATAGTTAAGAAACCTTTTCATAGCGTGAAAGAAATTATGATATATTAGAATCATTACATTTTGATATTTTTGAATTAAATGGTTTATTAACTTGTTGAGAAAAAAGGTATTTTATTACTTTTGTTGATGACTGCAGTAGAGATTTACATATATATCTTCTTAGAACAAAGAATGAAGCCTTTAATATGTTTAAGAAGTATAAAGCTGAAGTTGAAAACCAATTAAACAAGAAGTTTAAAGTATTACACTCAGATAGATGTGTTGAATACTTTATGAATGAGTTTAATGAGTTATGTGAAGAAAATGGTATAATTCATCAAAGTGATGCTCCTTATACACATCGAAAACATGGATTAGATAAAAGGAAAAATCAAACTTTAGTAGAAATGGTAAATTTCATGATTAATAAATCTAAGTTACCATTAAATTTATGGGGTGAAGCTTTATTGGCCGCATGTCATATTCCTAATAGAATTGCCTCTAGAAAAACCAAGTTACCCACTTATGAAATCTGGAAAGGCAGAAGACCCAATCTTTCTTATTTTAAAGTGTGGGGGTGTTTATCTTACCATAGAGTTCTCAATACTAAAAGAACTAAAATTGGTCCTAGAGAAATTAAAGGTGTCTTTGTTGGATATACAGAAAATAGCAAAGCATACATAATTATGGATTTGAGAGCTAATATAATTATTGAATAAAGGGAAGTAGAGTTTTTTGAAAATAAGTTTTATAACGATGATGCGGAGGAGGTTATTCTTCATACCCCCATATCTTGTACTCCATCTAGTTAAAATATAATAGTATAGAATAATGATTATTTTGGAGTTAAACCTAAATGGAGTACAAGACCCGGGAATGAGAAACATCTACATCCAGATTTTATTTCTTCTCATTCCATAATTTTTCTTATTGAGGGAGATCAAAATAATCATCTTATGAATAAGTATCCTGTAATATTGACTACAGAAGATGACCCAAATACATATACATAATCTATGAATTCTAAAGATGTTTATTTATGGAAAGAAGTAATTAATGATGAAATGGATTATATTATGAAGAATAATACTCAGGTCATTATAGATTTACCAAGAGGTTCAAAACATATTGGCTATAAATGGTATTTCAAAAAGAAGTATGATTTAAATGGTAACATTCAAGCTTTTAAAGATAGATTAGTTTCTAAAGGTTTAAGAAAAAAAGAAGGAATTGATTATTTTGATACTTATGCCCTTGTAGCTCATATTACTTCAATAAGGATTTTATTTTCTTTAGCTTCAATTAATCATTTGTATGTCTATCAAATGAATTTCAAAACTTCCCTTTTAAACAGAGACTTAAATGGGGAGGTTTACATGTAACAACTAGAAGGGTTTGTTTTACAAGGCAATGAATATAAAGTATGTAAACTAGTTAAATCTCTTTATGGCCTTAAATAATCTTCGAAGCAATGACATGAGAAATTTGATTCTATTATTTTATAAAATGTATTTACTCATAACAACGTGGATAAATGTTTTTATTCAAAGTTTACAAAATAATATAGAGTTATTGTGAGTTTATATGTGGATGATATGTTAATTTTTGGAACCAATATGATTGGTGTAAATGAGACAAAAAATTATTTATCCTCTACGTTTTAAATAAAGGATCTTAAAATAGTTGCAACCATTTTAGGTATTAAAGTTAGAAAACATAGTGGGGTTATTCTTTAAGTTAGTCTCATTACATAGAAAAAATGTTAAAATAAATTTTATCATCTTGGTCTCAAGGATTCTAATACTCTATTTGATTATAGTGTTAAACTATTTATGAATACAGGTAGATTTGTAAAAAAACTTGAGTATGCTAGTGCAATTGGTTCTTTAATATACACAATGCATTGAACTAGACCTAGTATTTCTTTTGCGGTATGTAAAATAAGTAGATATACCAATAAGGCCTTTGGGCCACCGATTTGGTCCCCAAGTCCTTTATGGCCTTTGGGCCACCCATGCCTTCGGGTGAGTAAGGCTTTCAGGCCACCTCAAGGCCTTTGGGCCACCTTAAGTGCAGATACAAACCAGACAACCTATAAGGAACAATCTTCATAAGGAGGATGAGCAAGGAGCTTTCACCATATAAGAATCTAAACAGATTGAAAGAATGAGAGAGCATGACACCGTCCATCAGGACAAGCCTGTGCATGCACAGGAAAGCCTAGATGAACAACTATGTGAAGGTGGAGAGCTGATTTCACGATGAAGATGATGGGGAGGAGAAGTTCCAAGTAGTTAGTCTGGGTTGTATGTAATGTTTGAAACCTACAGGCAATGAATTCTTCTAAGGCCTATGGGCCAAGTAATACTTACACCTATGGGCCTTATAAGGGTTCCACCTCACCCCTTGAAAGGTGTATTATCAAAAATCAATAAAAAATGAAGGCCTTAGGGCTATTGGAGGAGGTATGGTTGTTTACTCTTGGAGGTTATGTTTTTTCTTGGGAAAGTAAGAAACATACATGTATTTCACATTCGACCATGGAGTCAGAGTTTATCACCTTAACGACATGTGGAAAGTAAGATGAATGGATTATGAATCTATTATTGGATATTAGATTGTGTCCTAGTATGATGAATCCTATCTCCATCAGTTCTGATAGTGAAACAACTTTATAAAGGGAATATAGTTGCATGCATAATGTAAAGTTTAGACATATAGGTTTGAGACATGATTATGTTAGACAATTGTTACAAGATGACACCATAACAATTGTCAATGTGAGACCATGTAAAAACATTGCGGATCCATTTACAAAATATCTAATGAGAGAGATCATTCATACAAATAATAAATAAATAGGGTTAAAACCCATAGAATAAATCAGTTTTGTAATGGAAACCCAACACTTTATTTAGGTAGATCCTAATCAAAGTGTTTAATGGGTGAAACAAGTTATGAAGATGATTGTTGATATTGAAAATTATAACCATGACTACTTGGTGTTAGTATCATCCGTTATGACTAGAGGTTGAGTTATAAACTCCTAACAAAATATTAAGACTTGATGAGTTATTTTTTTTCTAATAATGGAAGCACATTTTAATATTTTGCTTATGTGAACTTACAATTGGTGCCGCTTCTTACAGGAGTTAATGAGTTTACTCCTTATATTGTTCATGAAAAGGATATAAGTACATGGACATAAAAGTTCCACAAAATGAGATGTTGGATGGAAATATTATTGTTTGCATAATATATCTGGTTTATCTTAAATATTAACAAGTTTAATGTTTCATCAACTTGTAAATATGATAATAATTTTAGATATTGATACTATGTAAAGGTCTAAATTGAAAGATACATTTTATTATGTATAATGATTCACTTATGATCTGAAGAGTTAATATTTTTGAATAAAAGTGAAGTATTGTTATATTTTTATTCTTAAAATTGATAAATTAAAAGTGATTTTAATGGGACCCACTATATGGAGGTTTGGATTGACGAGGTAGATAAACCTTTGGGAATCCCACATTAGAAATGTGGGTAGAATTCCCAAAGCCCCTCCCTTATAAATAGGGGATTTGGGAATTGGGGTTTTCATTAAAAAATATATATTCCAAAATTCTTTTAAAGTGTTTTAAAAATATATATTTTTAGTAAAATGTTTTTTTATTTTTATATTATATATAAAAAACAAAACAAAAACAAAAAAATAAAATAAAATATTTTTTTTATAAAAATGACTAATAATGTGATTGGTTGTAATTATTATATTTTAAATTTTCAAAATCCGAACAGGTTTACCCCACCAAGAGTTTTTTCGTTTCCATTAAACCAAGGTTTTATTTTAATCGAAATAGTGAGATCAAATCATTATGATTCACATTAATTTTGATCTATAAATAAGTGATGATGATATCACTTATTAATTAATTCTTCTTCAATCCAAAAATTCTACAGATATTTTCCCAGCATCGATGTTGCGGGGCTATCGAAAATTGGTGTTTGAATTTCCCTAAATCTTGGTTAAATCCTTGAGGGAAACTTCCACCGAGAATCCTACACCAAGAAGTGGGGGTGGATCAAACCATTTTGGGTAGTGAATTAAATTCACACATCAAGATTAAATTTGTCTTCTCCATCTGCTTCTTTATATTTCCAACAATTATGAATCATGAAATCATCGATTGGAGGTAAAGCTAAGATGAGCATATAATGAAAAGTATATAGCTAGTAAAATCCTCACATTCCATTAACATATCTTTATAGATATAGGGTACATATGGCTTGATCCAAAAGTCAATATTAATCTATATAAATCAAATCCAATGGCGTGAATACCATAGGTTTTTTCCATATGAAGGGTTTTGTTTGATAATGAAAAATATTCATTAATTATAGATTTACAACATCCACACCATAAATGATTATTTACAATAGTCCCCCTTGGATATTATAATTTCATGGAATCTAATAAAAATATTTACTTAAAAAAACCCTTTGGGAAATTAAGTGAATCCAAATTAACATGATTCCATGCCATGATACCTCCTTAAAAACCTTACCATGAAAACCCAATGGGAATCCTGGGAGCCTGCTCTTGGGAGAATTTCTTCCTCCCTTAGTCCGCTCGCCTTTTCGGGTCACCCAATGTTGTATCAAGTAGGCAGAGGGGTGCAACTCAGCTAGCTGATAGATTACTGTATCGAATCATCACTGATCAGGCTATCACCCCAAGGGTTGTGCTGCTATCTCAGTTGGAAATGAATCCTTCCTGGTTGAGGCTCTCTCTGGACTGATCCCTTCATGGGGAGGGGGGTTCCTAGGGTAGAGGGTTCAAAAAGGCAACTCTTGGGGATTATCTTTTCAAAAGAGAAAACCCAATGGAAAAAACCTGATGAAGATAAAAAGAGTAAAACATTCCCAACTCCCCCTCATAAAGTTAGGATTGACTTTTCAGTCTTCACATCCCAATTTTATAAATCAATTTCTCAAATGTGGAAGTTGGAAATTCCTTTGTGAATAAATCTGTGAGATCATCAGAAGTCCTTATTTTCTAGATATCAATCTCACCATTCTTTTGATGGCCATGAATGAAAAAAAGTTTTGGTGAGAGATTCTTTGTTCGAACACCTTTAATAACCCACCCTTCAACTATACTATGAAAGAAGCATTATCTTCATATAATATGGAGAGAATATTATCATTCATATCTAGTCCATAATTACTTATAATATTATTAATAACTGGTCTCATCTAAACACATTATCAACTTTCTTTATGAATAGAAATAAACTCATCATGGTTAGAAGAAGTCAAATAAATGGTTTATTTTGTAGAACACCAAGAAATAACAGTTCCACCATATGTAAATAAATATCCAGTTTGAGATCTTGCTTTATTTGGACCAGAAAAGTATCTAGTATCAAAATAACCAACCAAATTTGCTTCTAAACATTTGGAATAATGTAACCCTAGATATTTGAATCCCTAAAGGTATCTTCATACTTTCTTGACACCATTCTAATACCGAAGAGTAGGACAAGAACTATAACTTTCCAATAAATTTACAAAAAATGATATATCCAACCTTGTATTATTTGAAAGTTACATCGATGCTCCAATAGAACTTAGATATGGTACTTCAGGACCAATCAGTTCTTCATTATCTTATCATAGTTTAAAATGATCATTATATCAATAAAGTGATCATAAAACCATTGTTGTACTTAAAGGATGTGATTTATTCATATTAAATCTTTATAGGACTTTAGTAGTATATCATGATTGTTGAACGGAAATTTTATCCTTAAGATGTTCAATTTGTAAACCAATGAGTAACTTTTTCTTTACAAAATATTTCATTTCAAATTCTTTCATCAAATATTCTATTGCCTTATAAAGTTCATCATTAGTCCCAATAATATTTAAATCATCAACATATACTACAATGATCACAAATTCATTCCCAATACTCTTAATGACAACACATGGGAAGATTGTATCATTTTTTATAACCATCCTTAATTAATTATTTACTCAGACAATTTTACAACATATGCCCTGACTTCTTTAAACCATATAATGTTTTATTCATCTTAACTAAATATAGATATCAAGATCTAGGATATTTTTCCCTAAATTTGAATCCTTCTGGTATTTTCTTTTAAACATCATTATCAATATCACTATAAAGATATGTAGTCACAACATCCATTAGGCATAATTCAATTTTCTCATGTACAAAAAATGTCATCAGATGCCGAAAGGTTATCGCATCCATTACATGAGAGTATGTTTCATAATAATCATTCCTAGGATTTTTTGAGAATCCTTGAGAAACTTTCCATGTTTTATATCTCACGATTTAGAAAGTGAGTTGAGCTCAGACTAGATTGTGTCTTTCCATTGATCTCAATCTAGCCTTTTGTAGTATTCATTTACTGTTTTAGGTTCTTGATCCTCATCTATAATTTCAAGGGCTACATTGAATGAAAATTTGTTATCAACAATGGCCTCCATTTGGTTCCAACATCTTTTTATGCTGGTGTAATTTATTGAAATTTCATCTTGATCAAAATCATGTACTTTTGTTACATTTTCATTCTCTTCGAGTCCATTTATATCTTCAACCAACATAGATTATTTTCATTTTATTTGATAATGATTTTTATCCTTTAAACCAAGTGTTCTCCTATGCTTCAGGCATGAATTGGAAGAATTATTGGTAGTACCATCATATTTTCCTTCAAGGACATCTATTCTTACTGGTGCATTCACAACGGGTATATATTATTTTGTAACCCATTTGAATTAATTAATGCATTAGGAAATTTATTTGTTATTTTTTTTTTCAAATTAATGATATTTTAAACTTCAAGTTCACTCATATTTTTACAAGGATCAAGATATAACAATGAATTTGTCTTCCATGATATTTTTTTTGAAGTAGAATGATTTTCCCCTTTTAATGTTGGAAATAATTTTTCAAAAAAATGACAATCAACAAATATTTTTGTGAATATAGATCCTATCACAATCTCAAGATATTTAATGATAGAGGGAGATTCAAAACCAACATATATACCCAATCTACTTTGGGGTCCCATTTTTGTTCATTACGTGGGTGCTATAGGCATATGTACATCATAACCAAATATCCTTAATTGTGAAACATTTGTTTCATGGCCACAAAATAATTGAAAATGGGAATAATCATGATAGCTTGGTGACCTTATTTGAAGTAGTGTTGCTGCATGAAAAATTTCATGTCCCCATGCCAAATTGTGTAATTTAGTTTTCATAAGTAGTGGTCTAGCGATAAGTTGTAATAATTTTATAAACGATTCATCCTAGACCATTTTGGGTATGAACATGATCTATAGGATGTTCAACACTTATTCCCAGTGAAATGAAATAATTATTAAAAGCATGTGATGAATATTCAATAGCAGTATCAAGCCTAATATGATTGATTGAATAATCTGGGAATTGTGTCCTTAACCTTATTATTTGGGAAAGTAATTTCACAAATGCCAGGTTGAAAGCGGATAATAAACACACATAGGAACATCTTGTTGACGTATCAACCATTATCATAAAATATCTAAACGATCTACATGGTAGGTGAATTGGTTCACATATATCACCATGAATTCAATCCATGAACACAGGGGATTCAGTCATGATATTCTATGATGATGATCTTATAATTAATTTATCTTGAGAACAAGAAGCACATGATAAATCATGGGGTGTAAGAACCCTTTTATCAAACAATGGATGACCATGCATACATTTAATTATTTTCCTCATCATTATTGATCTAGGATGGCCCAAACAATCATTTCACACTATAAATGTATCATGGTTGATAAAATTCCAGTTTACCATATTTTATTTGATTGTAAAAATATTGAAAAAGTAAAATCCATATAGAAGTATTTAAATCTTCTCTTAAATAAAATTTCACTCCTTATCAATGATTGTTATATAGAGGTATTCAACACCTCCTTTATCCATAGTCTTGATGTAATATCCATTATCATAGATGTATTTAAAACTTAGAAAATTCCATAAATAATTAGGAGAAAAAAAGAATTATTTATCATAATTTTTGTACCACTGAGTAGGCATATTTTTTCTCTTTTAAATCCCTCAATTAATTGCACACTACTGGTTACATGAGCACTCCCCATTTGAAGGTTGATAAAATATTTCTCATATTTAAGAATTGTGTGCATCGTGGTGTTTTTGATGAGGAAAATATATTTATTATTGAAATTATCCCCAACGGATCGATTTATATAATCCACTTATTTTAAAGAAAATAAAACATATATATAAGAAATGAAATAATAGAAACAAAATGAAACATGCTACATTCATTTTAAAAACATTACAAAAACAAAAGTTCATTTCCACTATGATGATTCATACATGATCTATATGATCAGCACCTCCAGGGTGTAAAAAATAATTAGAAATATCAAAGTTCATAATATCATCATCATATTTCAAGGCTTGGTCAGTAAAATTATCTTCAAAAAGTTTTCCTTCCCTTTGATAGATTGTTGATAAACATCAACAAAATGTTTCGGCATATGACATGCACGTAGCCAGTTCACCTTCATGCCATATCAAAAATATTCACGTCATAATTATTTTCTTTCTTGGGTTTCAGTTGTTCATTATTAGGCCACTTATGATGGTTCCCTTTACTCTACTCATTTGGTGTATGACCATCTCAAGTAGATGAATTTCCTTAGACTCGATTGTGTAAATTCTTTCCACAAACTCGATTATAAGTAGTCACATTAACTTTAAGGAATATAGCCACACTAGTAGTTCAGATTCATGATTCCTCATTAGGAGTTCAATATTTTGTTCAGAAATAAGAAGAAAGGAAAGTAATTCAGAGTATTTTATAAAACCTTATTCATGATATTGTTATTATAGAACGATGTTTGAGGCATGGAAAGTAGAATTTTTTTTTTCTATCATATTGGTGTTAGTGATAGAATCTCTACATAATTTTATTTATGATGTTATTTTAAACATGGAAGAGTTGTATTCACTTACCGATTTATGGTCTTGTAATTGTAAATGACTCCAATCGAATCTTGATATTGGTAGTATTACCAGTCAAAGGTGATCATACCGCTCCTTGAGATTCTTTCATAGAACCAAAGGATTCTTCACTATGAGTTACTAATTCTTTAAATCCTAATAGAGGTGATGGTGTAGGAATATTAGGGCTCATTTATGGCATTGAGCAGAAGTGTGATTGATGGCTTTAATTTTTTTCCAAGTCTATTTGTATCGAGGTGCATCTCTACACCCAGAGTCTATGAAAAATAAACATGCCTATAAATTTCAAGAGGGAGAAATCCATGTTTCACAATATTCACCATAAAAAAATCATTTTTCCAGTTTGACTAACCTTTTTACTTGGCAGAACAGTTGTACTAATAGCGTGTTGTGAAACCGGTCTATTAGAGGCGTTATGGATCATGAAATCCTAGATCAAAGGAAAAGTAATGAAAAGTGTATAATGACATCAAATGTTTGGTATGGTGATGGATAAATAGAGCAGATAGATGAAAAGAGTACAAAATAAGAGAGAAATAACACAAGTATATGGCTATAAAAATCCCCACATTCCATTAACGTGTCATAATATATATAGGTTACATATGAATTGATTTAATTTTCAATATTAATCTCTACAAATAAAATCCCATGGTAGGAATACCAAAGTTTTTTTCCACATGAAGGGTTTTGTTGGGTAATGAAAAGTATTCATTTATTCTAGCTTTATGACATCCACACCATAAATGACCATTAATAACAAAATTGTATATTTTAAATAATTTCATAAAATAATGTTTTTTTATAAATTTAAAAATAAAATCCAAATTTTTATTTAGAATAATAATAAAATATATCATTAGTTATTTCATGTGATTTATCACAGGTGATAAAAATTTCCATATAAAAACCACTTGGGTCTATGAAATGTGTTTCAAATGAGAATAAACCATCCTCCTTGGTCTTGCTATAACATGTGAAATACCATAGTTGTCATGACCCGAACCATGAAGGCCTTCCAAGATAGTGGCAAGCCGGGTGTGACAACCCTGAGCCCACCTCCAATAGGTTAGGGGCTAGTGACAAGTGCTGAGAAGGCATAACTGAAATGGGAGACCTTATCCAAAAGTACCTTTATGCACTCACATAACCATATCTATGAAATAGTACAGAGGAATAATAAAATTTTGCATTAACTAGAGTATAAACATGCATGAAATAACATCTAGAGAGTATAATAGAGTATGGTAATATAAAGAAAAGCATAAAGAGGAAAATACATGTCCAACCAAAAATGAAACCAACCCAACAAAAACTGAAAAATGAGTAAAACTAAGAGTGCCTAAATCCTTATCTCCAAGTCTTACCACCGAATGTGGTCAATGCACTAAGGTATCACTAAGATCCACCGAAAACACCACCAACATACCTATTGTTTTCATAATGCATGACACATTCATGAAAATACCATGTAGGGATGAGTATATACATACCTAGAAGGACACCCCAAAAATAAAAAAGGGAGCAATATAAAGATACAACAGAAGTTAGCTAAACCCATAAAAAGAGGGAAAGATAAATCCAATATATATATGATCATAAAGAAACTCATATGAGAGAGAAAGGGGATCTCCATCTTCACAGCTCTACTAAGTACAATGATCCTTCCTTCAAATCTAAAAAACCATCTATGATTCCCATCATCATGCATAACCTCACAAGAATTTGTGTGGAGGGTGCCGCTCTTCACCACTGCTCTACACAACCAAGGGAGACAAAACTCCAGTTGAGGACCCACTCCCCACCGGAGCTCAAATATAGGGGAGTACCATTCCGTAGATAGAGAACCCACACCCTGCTATAGTATGGGGGAGTACCAACTCTACCTATGTAAAGAGTATGAGGGGACCATGCCCTAGTGTGACAAAGGAGTACTAACCCTGATATCACTATGATGATCCTACCCAGATAACTTCTATCATCAAGAATCGTCTGAAGAAGTTTCATGCTTGGAACACCCCATATAGAATCTTGTAAACCAAAATGAACATCACCATCATATTATACATATAAAAACACTCAGGATGGGATACTTGTGAGCCAAAATACAAGTCCCAAAGAGAGATATATGGAAGGTAGAATTTACTAGAAGAAGTACACAATGTGTACGTGGGGTCAAATGGCATGTGACCTTTCCTTGTCTCCTATGCATGTTCTGCACACGATATAGCTTGGGAATCCATGTTAAACTACACAGTGTGTACATATGGTACAAGATATGTCTCAGCCACCTGAGGCCAACCTATTTCCTCCTGACCCATTCCCATGTACACTGGCCTTGTTCGTGTACCATGGATGTGTTTGAGTACCATGGTCATGTCTGAGTACCATAGTGGTGTGAAATTACATGTTCGTGCCCATGTACTTTGGTCTTCCCATGTGCTTGGTTGTGTCCATGCTCATGCACTCCCGAAGTACACGCCGAGCCACCAGCACAGGGTCACATAGCGTGTAGTGGTTCCACACGGTGTGTGATATTTATCTCCACCCAAAACCCTAGCTGCTGTAGCCATGGGACTACATAGTACGTGTTATTCTAGACTATATTCCATGTAGTAGGGTTTTTTATAGGTAGTGAACCCTGGTCATTATGCAGTTTCCCAATTCGCCACCTCTGCCACAAAACACACCTTTTGACCACCCAAAATTAAAGTGGAAAACACCTCTAGCCATCAATTCCCGGTCTTTGATGGCTAGAAATTAGAATCCAATCACCCGCACGGGAGTTCGTCGTGCATCCTCAACCATTAGAGGTCCCAAAATGGGTATTCACTACCTGAAAATCACGATCCCATCACGATCCATCACAAAATCACCAATACTTCCATCATTCACACAAAAACCATGAATCTTGGGGTTCAATAATTCTCAAACCCATACAAAAAATTTGAAACAACAAACCCCACATGCCAATGGTGAAGAATATGAAGAATAAAGGGGGAAAAGCACACAAACAAAGGTGATGGACACTGTTATCCGATGCGATCCTAGAAAATGATAATAAATTGTGGAATCAAAGGTGATATCATGGAATAATAAAAAATAAACTAGTTTAAATAATTTAATTCTCGTACAGTCTCATACAATGAATGAAAATCATAGATCAAGATAAAATAGATAGTAATCCCAATATTATCAAATAAAAAGGGTAGAAATTGCAAATAACAAGACCTACCTCATTTATGGATTGATCGTTGGCGAAAAACGTGTTTATTAATAATAAAGAAGAGGAAATTCTATGTTCATCATCTGTATCATGGCCCACCATGATTCGTTCAACGATCTGTGTCCTTGGGTTTTCAAACACCAACGACGAATGATCTCCCCCACTAATCCTCTCAAGTTTATGCGGATAACCCTAGAAAAACACCATAATGAAGTATTTATAGAAGAAGGATTAGGTTAGATAATTTAATAGAAATTAATAAATAAATTATTTGTTTTATTAAATGCACCCACCAATAGTCACCCCCTAGGAAACGTCTGACGCCATCCCAATTTATGTCGTGCATAGGGTAAACTCTTTATTATAGATTCAACTATGGTCTTATATTTCCCATCCAAGGTCCAAAAAAATGATAAAACTATTTATATCAAAAGGATTCCAACACATGCATTAAAATATATTAATATTTTTAATATATTAATTCTAGGGTCCTGAGACACCAAACACCGCGCCGAATCCGAGGATAAATCCAGATATATACATAGTAATATTCAAAGGACTAATCCATAAAAACCAGATTCATCACATCCTCCCTTCTTTTAAGGATTTCCCCCAAAAAGTAAAATCTAAACAAAAAGGTGATTGTACTTATCCCGTATTTGGCTCTCACACTCCTAGGAACCCTCCTTCATTATTCTGTTCTTCCAAAGTACACTAACCAAAGGGATGGTCCATCCACATGAGTACTCTACAAATGTGGCTCCATCCTTAATTTCTAGATCACCTTAGTCGATAATTTATGTAAGGTAATGCATGTATCCCCTCAACTATAAAAAATGAAATATGAAATGCAATTGATCAAACTATGGGGGAAAGGATTGGTGGTAAGAAAAATCCCAAACCCTCTGTGGGATCTCAAATGACCCAATGAACCTTAGGGATAGCTTGCCTCCCCGGACAAGCCTCCACAATCCATGTTGTGGGGAGACTCTTAGGAAAACATGGTCTCCCTACTCAAACTCGAAGGGACTATAACAACGTCGATCTTTGTAATATTTATATCTTCTCTAGGTTTTCCTCATAAACTCAAAAATCACGAGAACTTTCTCTACCATCGCTTGCACAGTATTTGCCTCAACAAGAGATGTCTCACCAATCTTAGTCTAGCATAAGGTTGACCTGCAGGGTCTTCCATATAGGACCTATAAAGGTTCCATGCTCATAGTATAATGATAAATATTATTATAAGTAAACTATATTAATGTAAAGTGACCCTCTCAGCTCTGGAAAATTCCAACATGCAAGCCCTCATCATATCCTCTAACAGCTAGATAGTTTGCTCAGTTTGGACTTCCGTTTGGGGGTGAAATGCTGTGATCATCCACAACTAGATCCCAAAATCCCCTCGAAGGCTTCTTCACAACCATGAAGTAAACCAAACATCATGGTCGGAGATGATCTTCGAGGGTAACTCATGAATCTAGATGATCTACCACTCATACAACTACCCTAGTCTCTCAACTGATATCTACTATCTAATGGTAAGGAAGTGAACTGACTTGGTAAGTCGGTCAACAATCACCCTAATATCATCATGTAATCTCTCCATCTATAGAAGCACAGTTATAAAGTCCATGGAAATGTCATCCCATTTACACTCTAGGATCTCAAGAGGATATGTTAAACCAACTTGAATTTTGTGCTCAGCCTTTACCTGTTGACATATGAGACACTGAGAGATGAACTCAGCAACGATCCACCTCATGCCAACCCACCAAAACTACTGCTGAAGGTCCTTGTACATATTTACCATGCCAAGATGTACAACCAAGGGGTAAGTGTGAAAATCCCTCTTCACATTCTCTTATAATGTGACTAGAACTGTAGTCTGCCCTTAAAAAGGATGATGTAATCCTATCCTTTATAAAATCCATTTGGTTCATCTCCTAAGGATATCTAGTCACATAAAACCTCATAGTCGATGTCTCTCAAAGGAGCATCTATCACACTCTAAAGAATCTTAGGAGTCACCACCATCAACTGAAGTAAAAATTCACCCCTATCCTCCACCAGGGTTAGCTACAATGAAGCTAAATGCTCAGACACATCCTCCACCAAGTGAGTACAAGAATTATTGATAAGGGAATATTACACCATATTTCCCTTCCTAGAAGTATAGACTATATCAAAGTAATATTCCCATAGGAACTCCAACCAATGACTCTATCTAAGGTTAAGATATCTCTGAGTGAATATATACCAAATAATTTTATGGTCTGAGTAAACAAAAAAATGCTCACCTTGAAGATAATGCCTCTACTTCTTTAAATAAAATACCACCACTTCCAACACTATGTTGTGAGTCACATAGTTTTTCTTGTGGTGTATCAAATTCCTCAACCCATATGTGATCTCTACTTACCTATTCATTAATAATAAATATATACAGGCATCCCAAAACACTACGTACTTCATGCCCACCTATGGTAGTCTCAACACAGGAGCACTGGTCAACCTCAACCTTATCTCCTCAAAGGCTCTCTAACATTTCTCAATCTGGGTAAATGTTTTCCCTTTCCACATAAAGGTATTGAAAGAGGCTGTAATCTTAGATAAGTCTTCCAAAAACCTCATATAGTACCCTACCAAGCTAAGAAAACTCCACACCTCTAACACACTCTTAGGTGAATCCAAATCAAGAAACTTATCAATATTTTTTGGTTCTACTGCTAAAACATGCCAAAAAATGACATGCCTCAAAAATAAACCTCACATATCCAAAACTAGCACTTTAAGAGATTTCCATAGAGATAGTTCCCACAAAGTAAGTCTAGGACCATCCTCATATGCTGTGTATGCTCCTCCTTTGATGTATAGTAAATGAGTATGTCATAAATGAATACAACTACGAATTAGTCTAAGTATGAAAGGAATATCCAGTTCATAAGAGTCATGAAAAGAGTGGGGGAATTCATTACACTAAAAGGCATAACCATGAAATCATAGTGTCCACAATGATATCAGAATGTAGTCTCCAGAATATCATCCTCACAAACCCTCAAATGGAGATACCTGAACCTAAGATCAATCTTTGCGAACCAACTCGCAACTCTTAACTGGTCAAAGAGGTCATCAATACTCGAAAATGGGTTCTTGTTATATACCATTACCTAGATCAATTGATTATATTCAACACAAAGCCTCAAGTTCCCATTCACCTTTTTCATAAAAAAAACTAGAGATGCCCAGGTAGACACACTGGGTATGATAAAACCCTTCTCTTTATGGTTCTACAACTACACTCTCAGCTCTCAGATCTTGGTAGGGTCCATCCAATATTCCACATAAAATATCGGTGTGATCCTAGGGTGAAAGTTGATACATAATTCTATATCCTAGCTCAAAGGTAGTCTCAAAATTTCCTTAGGGAATACATCCATATAATATTACAATAATAAAGGAATCTAGATGCCTAAATCACCCACTACACTAAGGGATAAACTCACAAACTTATGGGTAAGGGGTTGTAGCTTCCTGTTAACAATGTCCACTCATTCAAACATGAGACCAATCTCACTTGAAAATAAGAATCTCATCCCATCTATCTAAAATCATCTAACTCATCTGGGATAATAGTCAATCTGCCTCTGAACTATGGATAATTAGTTCATACCCATGATGAAATCATAAAGTTTTAGTGTGATGACCTAGAGGTCCCACTAAAAACTCTCTCCACCAAAAAACTAACTCACACTACCAGCGTATATGCGATATCAAATAATCATACCTAGTAGGAAAATCTAAAAAAATATGCTTGGATAAGGTCTTAATGGGTAGATCTAGCTCTCATAAGAGGGATATGGATACAAATTAATGACTCGATCATGTGTTTATAAGTATGGGTGAAATAGTAGAAATGGCGTAAATTGTACCTCGAATAATGTCATGTGAAGCCTAGTCACAAACCTTTATAGCCTACAAATTCCAACAAACTTAACCTCCAGCTCCTCAAGCCTGATGTGGGCCACCTGGTGGTGGTGGTGAAAGCAACTCATATCATCCCCCTCCATTAGCTTCTCCTCCCAACAGAGTTCCACATACTCTACCTCTACTAACATCACCTCCCTAGGGCTGCCCTATCTATGCTTGGGAGATCCCTGATCATGAAACTACCTCTGGCATGGCGGTCCATCCCCTATCTATATATCCTTATCATTGTGATGAGTTAGTCAATCACATTCCATGCGACCACTCCCATCATAATCATAACATCAATCCTCACATGGATGACTATATCATATGCACAATTCCTGGTATATAGATCCATGCGTCTGAGTCTAAGTATGGGTATGCCTCATATGTTGAGACCTTGACGTAAGGAACCTAATAGCTAATATATATGACTCAACTACATGATGTCCACTACTAGCTCCAGCCACTAATGATCCTTTTCTAGGAACCTCTTAGTCACCATATCCAACTCTAGCACTCCAACATATGTAGGAAGGAATAAAGAGACTACTTTGGAACGAATGTATCTATGGAGTCCCTACTCAAATTTACATGATCAGAAGAAACCATATCATACCATATCAATGGAGTAACATGTTTAGTTAGTGAACCTCATGATGTAATCAAAAACCATCATATCACCCTGTTATAGCTCAAGAAGCTCATGAATCTGTACCAAGCACAAGCCCAAGGGGTAATACCCATTGTGAAATAGTTGTTGGAAGTATGAACATGAGAGAATTGTCTTATGATGGGTTTGCATCACCAGGATCCACCATTGCCCTACTTCCCCACGAATAAGGTTGGATTCAAGCAAAAACATCCGATTAATCTAGGTCCAAACAAACCTAAAGACTTAGAGCATTGACTCAATCCAATCCTCTACTGCCTGTGGGTCTGGATCACCACATAACCTCAGTGGTCTCTGATGCTTGCTAAGTCTGCATGAATCATCATCCTGCTCTGCTAGGATTATCTACTACTTGATAGGTATGGGAGGTTCTCCCTACCTTCTTGAAGGAAACACCTCATGAGACGTCCCCTGAACTGAGGCCTCATCACTCAATGGATCGTCTTTATTATCTTGAATAAGTAACCTGGCTACCTATCATTATGGCGACATCCTAAAAGTTACCAAGACATACCATGGTTAGATAATCATATATACGGGGAGATGAATCAAGAAGGATAGTCAATGGAATCAATCCTCTATGATACATTTACCATTTTTTTGCTGTAACCAATGTATTGGTATGCTGAGTCAATAAGATGGTGGTCATAGTCTTGGTGAATGGATACATCGATTTCCGCACCAACACTAGATTCCATGACCTGAAAGTTTCACTTGATACACATCGACATCGTTACCCAAAATTTTCTAACCAATCATCACCATGGGTGCCACTCCAACAACGACCTAAGGATGAACTGTTATGATACCACTCTGTCATGACCCGACCCACTAGGTCCCACTTGGCTAGCAATAAGCCTAGTATGATAACCCTTATCCCTCCTCTGATAGGATAGGGGTCAACGAAAAGCATTGATAACACTACAAAAAAATGACCACTATAGAAGGGGTTATTTTTGACTTTAGAAGGGGTTATAACCCTTTATAAAGAAATTAGTGGTGGTTATGAGGAACTGTCGCTAATATACCCGCTTACTGTTATTAGAGGCAGTTTTGAAGAAGCGCTGCTAAATACATGGTGCAATTAACAGCGGTTACATTAGAGGGGGTTTAAACCCCTACTACTATTGGCCACAATTTACCACAAGTCATTGTCGTTAGAGACAATTATATCCACAACCGCCTATAATAGAGGGGGTTAGGGGTGGTTCGAACCACCCCTAATTGTTGATTGCATTAGGGGTAGTTTTACACAATCGCCCCTAATGCCTCTCTTTTTTTAAAGAAAAAATCCCCCTATTCGCAGTGTGAGTGTGCCCCCCGCCAGTACTATTTTCACTCCCAAGCCCCCGCCGCCCCCTCCTGTGTGTCCCCAGGGTTTCCCCAACCCTCCTATGTTTCCCCTCTTATCTGTCCCCTGATGTCGGTCTCGTTTTGTCCGCCAATCCCTAGTCTTGCGTCTGTGCTTGTGTCTTTCCTCATGTGTCTCAGTTTGTTCGTGCTGCATCTGTCCCGTATGTCCTCGTGTGTCGCGACCTATCCCCCCCGTGTGTCCCCCAGTACACTGATCCCCCGTGTGTCACGTCCTGCCAATGTCTGTCCTCCGGTCCTCATGTGCCGCGGCTTGTCCCCCCTTGTGTCCCTCAGTCCACCGATCCCCCGATCCCCCATGTGTCGCGGGCTGTCCCCATGGTCCCCAGTCCTCGTGCCAGTGTCTGTCCCCCAGTCTCCAGTCTTGTCCCCCAATCCCCCCCATGTGTCCATCCCCTAGTGTCTCCGTGTGCGTGTCCCGGTCCTACCCCACCCGTGGGTGTCTCCTTTATGAGGAGTCCCGGGCCAGCCCCTGGTCTCCTCTCAGTCAGAGAATTCAACTTCTAAAATGTTTATCCGGGTGGGATTCAAACTACGAATCTCCACACTATAATGCCCGCGCCTAAACCACCACCCTAAGTATCATTTTATTTATATTGTACAAATATTATTCTATTTATATATATTTATAAGTTTATTAAAATACAAATTATTTGCATAATATATTCAAATACATATAATTAGTTTATTAAAATATGAATATATATTAATAAACACATATATATTAACAAATTTACACATAATTTATATATTATTGTATTTATATATATTAATAATTTTATTAAAATAAACATTATTAAAACAATATATTTAAATACATATATTAAGTTTATTAAAATAAGCATATATATTAATAAACACATATATATTAACAAATTTACACATATAATTTATATATTATTGTATTTATATATATTAATAAGTTTATTAAGATAAAAATTATTTTCATAATATATTTAAATAAATTAAATAAATAACATGTATCTATATTTATATAAATATAAATACATATATATATATATATATATTTTCTGCACACCTCTATAAATTATATATTTATGTATATTTAAATAAAATTTTGTATGTATGTATTTATAAATACATTTATATCAAACACACACAAACACAAATGTGTATTTATATATTTATTTGTAATTGTTTATATTTATTTTAATACACGTATATATTATATATTTATTTATATATATATTTATTTATATTTTACCCAAATATATTATGCAAATATATATATATATATACATATTATATTTATACGTACATAGTTAAAAAATATATATATATTACATATTTTTATGAATATAATATATTATACATTTTATAAATACATTCATATATGTATACAATATATACTATATATATATTATGAATTTTGTTTAAGAAAATAGTAAGGCTTTACAACCCCTCTGATCTCTTTAATTAGAGGGGGTTCAAGAGGGGGTTTTGAACCCCCACTGATGTCTTACATGAGAGGGGGTTTTGAACCCCCACTAATGTCTTACATTAGAGGGTGTTGGGAACCCCCACTATTATCTTAAAAAAAAATTCTGTATAACACACACACACACACACAAACATATACAACACCTCTAAAATCTAATTGAATATATATATATATATGTGCGTGTGTGCGTGTGTGTATGGTATATGTATGTATGTATATATATATAATGCCTATAACAGAATATATAGTTCCTGTAACTAAATATATAACACCACTAATTATTAAAGTAGCAACAATTTTAACATAACCATCTCTAAAATCCAGCTACATATTAAAAAAATGCTAAAAAATTTAGAGGGGGGTTGTGAACCCCCTCTAAATTCGATGATTAGAGGGGGTTGTGCGTAACCCCCTCTAATGTTACAGAAAATGAATTTAGTGGGGGTTGTGCATAACCCCCTCTAAATAACTGTAGAGACCCAAAGCTTGACATACATGGACATTACATTAATTTTGCATAAAACTTAATAAATGACTGAAACAGACGCCCAATGACTGTATTAGTTTAGTGTCTTCGGAAACTCGGAACAAAATCTTCTAATCATGGTGAAAGATCTTAAACATATCCCATAAAGTTCTTCCCCTTTTTTTTCTTACCTAAATCCTTTATTTATATCTTGGGGAAAAGAAAACATATAAAGGGTGAGCTCAAATTCTCAGTAAGGGTAAACATGGAGAACATCAAACAATCCATAAACATTTGAATGTAAAAACATGAACATAAAACATGAGTAATGACATAAATCTTGGGAGTACATAAGGAATAGATCAGAAAGGAACATTAATAATGATAAAATATCATGGGAATAAAATACATAATTGTGGAAAACCATTAAGCACATGATATGATTTCCATAGTAGCCAAGGCATTGCTGCCATGACCATCATAGTGGACAAAGTCCATTACTGAACCAGGTTTACCAGCCATTCCAACCCTGTATTACTGAGCCAGATTTTACTTACCGTTCCAGCCATGTCTATCTCATGAGATATAAATCATTACCCAATGCATTGGAGGGAGATATAGGTCCCACCCATATCATAATGAAATCATTCTTACGTGTGCCACAAAATAAACATAAATCACTCACCATAACCCAAAGAATAAAATGGGTTTCATAAACATCATCCCATCATAACATAATCCATATAAAACAAATGGATATCATTTAATCACAAGAAAAATCAAACAATGTAAATAATAAATACATTATACTTGAAACGTAATCATACTAAATAATTTCATCTTATATGGGAAATAGTTTTGATAAAACACTTGAAATGAATTCTTGAAGAAAATATCCTTTCTTATTCAAAATCATTTTCTTTTCACAAAATGCCATGTAATTTTAAAAGAAAATGTTTTTTTTGAAAATAATAATGAAATCATGTAGGGGAAGCTTCATGAAAATAAGGCGTTATGAAACCGTAAAAATCCATTCATGCCGTATAAGTTTAAAAAAAATCCTCCTCGTACTTTTTCCAGAAAAGTCAAAAAGTACCTCGTATGGTAAACAAAAGAAAGATTCCTTCCATACCTTGTGGTAAAAGTATAAAAAGGGTAAAAATGACTTTAAACATACATGGAAGAATATTAAACATTTTATTAAAACATTTTGAGAAAACATGGACATGGATGATAAACATAACCCCAGTAAATACTTACGAATAAACAATCTCGGATAAGAACGAGATTGAAATAATTATCCCTTACTTTATGTCCAATTTCTTCCATATGTGTACGAGACTCCTGCATAGTGGGTTTAAAAATATTATTAACTTGTAACAAAACCATAATAATATTTATTATATCATATATGATTCACTTACGACTTTATATTACCCGTTCTTTTGTCAATTCCATGTTAAAGCAGCGTTTTGGGTAAAATTGTTTCATTTATCATACATGTTTTGACTTGTAATTATTCAAATGATTACTTATATCATGATTAAATATTTCCAAAATGTAAAACATGATTTATATATAATATATATTCATCATATAAATATATATAATAGATTGATAAATGGAATGCAATACACCGTTCAGGAGATGGTAGGCCGTACGTACGCATGAACGCTGTTTTCGTTTCCTTATTAAATTGAATGGAAGTAAATGACACACATATATACATAAATCCAGTAGCATTATTATGTCATATATTTCATGATTACTTATTATATATACTATATAATCATTCTTGAATGGTTAATATGGAGAATGAATCTCATCGCATCGTAGAGACGGTAATCCGTACGTACGCACGAACGATGATATCGTTCCCATAATTATTGAATGGAATTAGAGTAGATGATATAATATCTCAGAATTAGTATTATGTTATAATAATCATATATAGTTATTATTTCCACCATTATACCCATCCAAGTAAGGTGGTGGTGGAAAAACAGATTACACCACGGCGTGGAGACGGTAAGCCGTACGTACGCACGCGTGGTGATTTCATTTTTTGTAGGATGGATAGAAGGTGAAATAGGGTTGTTTTAATATTTATAATAACATTTCATTATATTATTTATATTGATTTTATTACTTTATAATGAAACAACTAAAGAAGAGAAAGTAGAAGAATAAAGAAACTTGAAAGAATCGGTAGAAGAGATTACCTCTTCTTCAACACACCTCCTTTGAACTTCCTCTTAAGGGACTAGAGTTGGTCTTTTGAGAAGACCAGAATCTCCAAAATTTTACTAGGTAAGTTTAGAAGAGTAATGGGCAGGGGTTGGCTGAGATTTAAGGTTCAAAATGGTGTGAGGAGGAGAGGAATGAGGTGCCCTTTTATAAGAGAAGAGAGGGGCACTTTTGGAAACCTCAAAAATATTAGTTAATAATAAAATCAAACCCCACTTAAAAATCTCCAAAAATGACTCAATTAGAATATGAGATAAGATAGGGTTTTAATCTCATCAACCAATAAAATTTAGACATGTTTTATTTTAAACCTTATCATTTTGATTTATCCTTATTTAATATATTTAATTTTATTTGTGGTAATAATCTTCTAATTTTTAAATTGTTATAAATACTTACTTATGTATTGTGAATTTTACATAATTAGATAAATTATAAAATTTTAGACCATATAATTTTCAATTTTGTAATTTTTAATTTTTTTTGTGATTTTCAAACAATTTAATAATATGTTATTTTTATAAAATATCAATAGTGTCAATTTTGACACTATTCAATTATTTGAATTTAAATAAAATAAAAACAGAAGATATATTCGAACCAAAATATTTAATAGATTACTAACATTTCATATTAATCTAAAAATTCATGGAGAACATTAATTTGTTCATATAATATTTATTTTAATGTTTTTAAAACCATTTATTTGATATTTCTCTTAATAAAATAATTATTACAATATTTATGTATAATTATTCAATATACTTATTTGTTGAATAAAAATAAAAAATAAAATACTATGATAAAGATAAATCTAATAGATTTTATAAGAATACTTTTACTAGAATTTATCATCTTAAAATCACAATATTTAAATTGTTATATTTATTAAATTATGAAGGTGACAACTCTAACATCTTTTAAAATAAAATAATATAAGTGTCATAATCACTTTTATAAGGCTTGAAATGGTCCAAAATTCGACCATTGGATGATTATGGTTTAGATATACATGACCAATAAGTTTTGGTCATGTTTTTGGGCCTTTTATGGGTATTATTATTTGAATAAAAACTATATTATTGATTTTTCACTAAATAAATAATTTCTGCATCATTAATGTATAAGCTATTTAGGTAATTAAATATTTCTTAAAAATTACAAAAAAATTACCATAATAAATAAAAACATTTTAGCTTTCAAATGATTATTTATAATCGAATTTATATTCTGTACAACCTTATATTAAAAATACTTTAATTATTAAAGTTTGAGTGAGACATATTTCACTTTCCTTTAAATAAAATAAATTAAAGGTCTTAATCACATTCAAGTGGGTTTCAATAGATTCCATTTCAACCCAAGTATGTTTTAAGGATAAATATAATCATCCAATTATATTAAAACAAGTGTTAGGGTAATTTTATAATATTATTTTTACCCTTAATTACCTGATTTACCTTTAACTGTGGTAAATAAAATTTACCGTAGTTACTATTCATAATGGCCAAAAATAAAAAGTAGCCTATTAAAATAATTTGTACCTACTGATTCCAAATATGGAATACATTTTTTCAAATTCAAGACACAGAAGTTGCAAAAATTAATTTAAAATTAACCCCGTTTTAAAAAAAAACGAGTTTTTGGTTAAAACATTGCAAAAGATTGAATTGATTTTACCTAAAAATTCAATGTAAAATTAATGCTAATGAAATAAATTATATTAAATGGTAAAAATATATTCTATTTATAATTTAAAATAATTTACTATTATAATTTAACCATATAAATTATCTCGATAAAAAAAGTTGTTTTTAAGTAAAATTTAGCGTGTTTTTACTATTCATCAAAATAAGAACGTTGTCAGAAAAATATAAAAACTTTATCCAATATAAATTTTTATATCCTGATTCAAAATAAGAAGTTTATTTTGTAAAATTTAACTTATAAACTTTTCAAAAATTATATTTAAAATGGGTGCGCCATCAAAAGGCGGCAAGACTGCATTTTTTGAAAAATACTTATTTTACCCTAAAAATTTATTTTGTTCTCATACCATGTTCAAGAATATGTGTAAGATGAAGGATATTGTTATAAAATTAAAAAATGTGGTTAATACTATTCATAATGGCTAGTTCATAATAATATTATAATAATATATCGTTGTTTAGTAAAACTCGATATTGCGTACAACACACGCTATTGAGGAAGGTCACTCTTGCGTGAAACACAAGCCAAGAATAGTGTTTGCGTATACTACAAGCTAATATGGTGTTGCGTATAGTGCAATCTAATCTTGATGTAGTATACAACACAATACATCAAAGAAATTAAAAGAGATATATCTCATAAAATCTCTGGGTGTTACAATAACCCCCTCTAATGTACTATTTTTTTTGTAGTGAGGAATAAATGAAATGGGAGGCCTTAGACTAAAGTACTTATATACACACACACAATCATCTACATGCAACAGTGTATAGGAATAATAAAATACTACAAAAACTAGAGTATAACCATGCATGGAATAACCTTTAGAGAGTACAATATAATATGATAATATAAACCAAATCATTAAGGGGAAAGTACATTCCCAACCAGGAATGATGTCCCAACTTGATTCTTTTTGGAAAATAAGTAAAGTTGAGAGATCATGATTCATGATCTCTATGTTTTTCCACTAAATGTGTTCAATGTACCAAAGTACCACTAAGCTTCACCGATGTCACCGTTGATCTTCCTGCCATCTTCTTAAGACATGACATGTGTGGGAAAATCTCATGCAAGGGTGAGTACATATATACCCAGTAGGATGCCCTAAAATCACAAAGGGAGAAATAGAATGAAATAACAGAAGTTATCTCCACCCATAGAAAGAGGGAATGTTAACCTAATATATATATGCTCATAAAGAAACCCATATGAAAGAGAAAGGGGATATCAATCTTCACATCCCAGCTAATTATAATGAGTCTACCTATAGCTCCAAAATTCCATCTCTGATGCCCAATGTTATGCACATCCTTGCAAGAATCTATGTGGAGGGGCCCTCTCCTCACCGATGTGCGACACAACCAAGGGAGGTACAACTCTAGTAGAGGACCCGCTCCCCACCGGTGCTTGAATATGGGGGAGTACCGCTCCGTAGATAGAGGAATCACACCCTACTGTAGTATGGGGGAGTACTGACTATACCCATGTAAAGAGTATGGGGGACCCACACCCTAGTGCAATAGGGGAGTACCGACCCAGACATCACTTCTATGATCCTTACTTAATAACTACTATCATCAAGTATCTCCCAAATAAGAATCACTATTGGAATACCACACATCATATCTCACATGGAACAACAAATGCCACCATCATGTTATATATAGAAAAACACTCAGGATATTCTACCAGCAGGCCAAAATCTGAGTCTCAAATAAGGAGACACGGAAGGTAGAAGTTACAAGGAGAAGTATACAATGTGTATGTGGGGTCAGACAGCGTGCAAATGGACCTCATTTCCTGGGAATTTTCTCCCCTAGACATAGCATGGAAAGCCATGTAAAACTACATGGAATTTATAGGTCGTACATGGTGTGTCTTAGCCACTTGGGGTTACCTGTGTCCTCATAGCCCATGTCTGTGTAAACTGGATATGCCTGTATACCATGGACATGTATGAGTACCATGACCATGTTCGAGTACCATGGCCATGTCTGGGTATATGACCATGCCTCTGTACTCTGGTCGTGACCATGTACCTGGTTGTGTCCATGCCCATGTACTTTCGGAGTACACATAGAGATACCACTATAAGGTTGCACAAGATATGGTGGATCCATATGACATGTGATATTTATCTCTGCCTGAAACCCTAGCAACCAAAACTAGGGTACTAAACGACATGAGTTCTTCTAAACTACACATAATGTAATTGGGTATTATATAGGCAGTGAATCCTGGTCTTTACGTAGTTTCCTAACACACCACCTATGCCATAAAACACACAATTTTACCACTTAAAATCAAAGGATAACACCTTCAGTCATCAATTCTTGACCTCTAGTGGCTGAAAATCAGAATCTGATCACCTGCGCGGGAGTCCGTCACACATCTTCCACTTTTCAAGGTCCGAAAACCCATATACATTTCCCATAAATCATGATACCATCATGATTCATCCCCAAATTTCCAATACTTCTATTATACATGAAAAAACAATAAATAAAGGGGATCTATCATGTTCAAACCCACCTAGAAAATTTATAGCCCGTGGGGAATCGTTACTTCTCATAGAGTTACCAAATTTAGAAATTTATAAACATAAAAGAAACAAACCACTAAACTAAAGGGTATTATAGGAATTGAAAGTTCGAGGTTGAACCCATAGAGACAGATTTTTAGAAAATATTAATTAAATAAAATAAACCTAAACTAATTATTATTTGAATAAATTAAATCTAGGCTACTGGGCATGTGATTAATAAATAAGGTGGGAGAGAGAAATATAAAAAGGGTTCCGGACAGTAATGAATCATGGTTTATGTGATAACAAAGTATGAAATAATTAATTAAAAATCATGTATTTTTTGGAATTAGGTCCCAAAGAGTCCAATGATAAATAAACACCCTCCATCCCAAAATCACCTTTTCTCATGGTCAAGTACTACGGATTGAAAAGCATGGGTAACCTGTAACCTTATTTAAACATTGGGAATAAACTAACCCAATGGTCATGGAGGGATTTTAAACCTAGATCTCAAATTAAAAAAATGCATTCAATTAACTCAAGTGATGATCATGATCGAATAAAGAAATAATTTAAACCCACTTCCTAACCCCACTCATAATGGTAATGTAGAATGGAATTAGGGAAGGGATAAAATTGAAGAACCAATATGAAATACAAACATGAATTGAAATAAAAAAAATAAAATACCTTATAAATTCAATACCCATTTATCACACATTCCAAAACCTAATTAAATAAATCCCTCCTGCTAGACATGAGAGGGTGTAGAAAAAGAATAATCAAAATCCTATATAATGGTGGAGAAGTAGGGATCCTTGGTGGTACACATCTATGTAAGGCATCCATGCATCTCTTCTGGTTCCGAACGACCCCAAAGGAGTGACTGAGGGGCTTTTTTATAAGCATTTCCCTATAAACCCTCATAAATGCAATATTAAATTTTCTATTTGTCTAAAATTACATGACTTGTAAAAATAAAATGGTGTGTAATCCACGTCAGCAAAAGGTTTTTGTATCTTTTTTTGTCCCATACTTTTATGCCGTGTATAGTGTACATGATGTGTAATGGATTTTAATAGATTGTAATGACTTAACAACTTGTCCTGAGTAGAGATGAATCATCTTGAATCTCATGTCATGTAATAAAATACATAAAGTGTAATTGTTTTTCTCTAGTTACACAGCTCCTTTGTATCCTAAAAAGTTCGATGTCGCTCCGCTTCTCTTCACTCATGGTGTGATGTGTATTTTAGATCCTTTTCCAAGATTCATTATATCCTATCATAAAATAGAAAACAAGTTAAACTCTTAAAAAATTGGAAATAATAATAAATTGAATAAATTTAATACATTAATCAATATAATATAACACCCTAAAATGTATGCATGAGATATAGATATCAACAATCCACAAACCCCATATGCCAAAGACAAAGAACGCAAAGAATAGAGGGAGAAAACACACAATTTTGATGCATGTCATTGGCTGATACGATCATGAACAATGATCATAAAGTGAAAAATAAAGGGTGATATAATGGAATAACAAAATATAAACTAGATTAAACAATTTAATTTGCATTCGGGCTCATATGATGAACTAGAATCACAAATCAAGATAAAGAATATAGTAATCACATACATATCATATAAAAATAAAGGAAACCACAAATAATGATCCCTAACTCAGTTATGGATCAATTTTTTTAGAAATAATGCATTCTCCAGTAATGAAGAAGTGGATCCAATGCATTCTCTATCCATATCATGGCCTACCTCGATCCATTTGTTGATCAGTGTCCATGGGATTTCCAACACCAACGAAGAATGCTCTTATTCTAATCTTCCTTGGGTTATTAAGTTAAACCTAAAAAACACCATAATTGAGTATTTATAGAGGAAGGATTAGGTTATGTTATTTAATATAAAAAAGTAATTTATTTTATTAGATTCACCTGCCAATAGTCACCTCCCATAGAACATCTGATACCGACCAACTTTATGTTATGTCTAAGGTAAACCCCATGTTTTGGATTCAACCATGGTCTCAAATTTTCTATCTAAGGTACCAAATAATAGAAAAAACATTTATAAAAAAATGATTCATGCATGTGTATTAAAATATATTAATTATGGGGTCCTGATACACCCAAACACCATGCTGATTCTGAGGATAAATCTAGATATATACATAGAAATATTCAAAGGATTGATCCATAAAAACCAGAGTCGTTACAATAGTTCATATTGGACTGATCATTTGGGAGTAAGTGACACATTCATTCACAATAATATGAAGTTATCATATGTTTTTTCATTATATATTTCAATAATTATTGAATATGACATGAGATCATTGATCAAAGGGGATATTAAAGTATGATCTAAATAATTTTCCAAATATTGTGACTATATTAAGATGAGTATGTTTTGTGATTGTTGAAAATGTCATGTGAATGAATAATATGTTTAGTATAGTAGATGTTGATGAATTAATATTAAATTGTTTGTGATAATGATTGATAAAATTTAGAAATGATATATGTTGTGTTAAAAGTTGCAGAAGCGATTATAAAATATATGTTGAAGATTACTCAAAATTTTGGAAAATTATGTTGTGTGTGATATATTTTAAGCCTAATACGTGAAATAAAAATAAATTGAACAATTTGATTTATTAAAATAAACCTTTTTAAGTATATTTCATGTAGTTATAGTAATATTAATATATGAATTTCATGAAACAAAAGTAGTATGTTTACTACATGTAGCTAAAATGTTACATGAAAAACAAATTAATTTTCATAGAACACAAACCAAATTGTATGAAGTAGTAGTAAAGAGTCTACTAAAAATTAACAATTTATGTAGATAAAAATAAAAAATATACTCAACACATACCAAGTTTAATGAAGTGGGATCATCTGATAAAATAATTATCATTTTCATATCAAACTATAATCACTCACAAGTGTGGAATTTCTTAACATTAGCTCTTATTGTCTATTAACTTGTTTGTGAATAAAGATGTTGATATGAATGAACTGGTTATGGTCTATGGTCAAACTAAAATCTCGAACAAGTTTATGTTCTTTAAAATAATTATTATTTTCACATGAATAGTTATATTTTAGATGGTTTCCTTTAAAAAGAAGAGTTTTCAAGTTTTTTTTCTTTATTAATTGTGATATTTTTATAAACTTATTTAGATTTATCATACATGGGAAGCTATGAGTGTTATCTAGATAAATCATAATGAATATTTTTTTACATATCTCATATATGTATACATTAGTGTACATGTAAATTTTATATGTCATGATGTATGTAGAATAAAATCATCCTTGTTTATTAGTGATTGACCACAAACACTTAGGTTGAGTTATGGGAGATGTGCCTCATCTACTAAGGTGTATTTGGTTATCCTTCAAGGTTTTTTGTCTTGCATTTTCATATTTTTTAGTATTTCTTGTATGGATACATGAGATTATTATGATACATATGGAAAATTTTATGTATTATTCTATTTTGGATTTATGATAGTGTTTCAATTTGTGTTTTATTAAAATTTCAATACATATAGTTATTGAGTTGTATTGTAGGTAATATCCTTCTCTAAATGTTTTTTGTTTTTTTAATAAACATTATTTATCATCCTATGGTGATCGGGGAACATGCTTTAGACTATGTGGTTTCCTTCGACTCAAGACTTAGGTTAGGTATCCAGATCAAGGAATTACACCATGTATAAATTTTATATTCAATTTCATCGTAATTGATCTTATATGACTCAAACAATCATGTTATATAATGAATGTATCATGGTTGATAAACTTATTTTTTATCATATTTAATTCAATTTTATATATATTCACATAGTAAAAATCAAAATAAATCATTTAAATTTTATATTGAATTAAATTTATCTAATTATCAGTATTTTTTAAAAAATTTATTCAACACAAATTTCATATCAAGTCTCAAAATAATACCCATTTTGATGAATATCTTTGAAACTAAATAATTTTTTCCACAACATAGAAAAAAATATTTATTAAGATTTTTTTTTCAAAAAATAGATATATATTCAAACTTGAAAAACTTTTTTTTAATGTAACATTATTTATTAAGACACTTATATGACATTTAAATGTTCATTACTATAAATTTTGGCTATTTACATGGTTTATAACCTTGCAATAACCCAAAAAATTGTGGTAATAGGAAAATTTGGCACATTTACATGGTTTTAATTATCATGGAAGAGGTTGGAATTAGTGTAGTGTTCCATGGCCATAGTTTTTATGAACTATGGCCATAGAAATCTATCACTATAATTTTAAAAACTATGAAAATACATATTATGTAAAAAGGAAAGGTTTTGAACCCATGACCACATACACTATTTCAAATGACATAACTAGTAGTTTATGTTCAATTATTTGATTTATATTATATATTTATATTGTTTATTTATTATGTACCTATTATAAATTAAGAAAAATAACTGTTTAGAAAAACTGTGGCTGCAACTCATTATAGATACAATTATTCGAACCATGGATATTGTGAAAGTAGGCATTCCTCCTAGGTCCAATTTACCATCAAGGATTTTGAAAATAGTGTCTATCACTTTCTAACACTATATTTTTTAAGAATTGAGGAAAGAGAGGCATGAAATAAACATCAAATTCTAGAGGTTATTGATAAAATGTTTATAATATTTAAGTATTATATGTGTTATGGAACTATTAATAAGGTACATATTTTTAACAGTAAAATTAATATAAATAGTGTAATTGATAATACATATTTCTAATAAAAGGAAATAGAATATAATAATAAGATATAAAATAATTAATAATAAATATAAAAATATAAAACATTTATTAAAACATTACAAAATCATAGAAAACATCTTTTATAAACATTTACATTTTATCATCATGCTTAGTAATTTCAAAACTTATAAATAAATCAAAGAAATAAAATTTCATCATATCATAAAGTGTTAAGAACATAAAGAATCAAATATATAACTTCGTATGTTATTTAAGTTTATTTAACTTTGTAGAATTCATATTTATGATGGAGAAAATCCATATGAATTTAAATTTTTGATTTTCAATCAATGATAGAATATTGGATTATTCTTACAGGATTTTAAATAGAGGTTTTGGATATGTAGAGTTGGCCAAAAAATTTTGGGAGGATTATTTTTTTAGAGTTTTGAAATTAGAGAGAGTTTGATATTAAAAGAAAAAGGTCATTTGGTACCCAGTAGCATATCGGCGGGTAGTTTCTAGGAAAGGCACTATGTATAGTCACTAACTCTATAACTAAGAACATAGTGGTGACCTATTAGGAACCTTATGGTAAGAAAATAGAAACCCAATGAGCCACCGAGAAAATGATGAGTGTTCAGCAGGTACTTAGAGGAGTTTGGTTTTAATTTTATTTAAGTGTGATAAAATAGTAATTTTACCATATTTTTTTATTAAAGGTGGATAGGGGAAGCCTAATGGGAAGTGGTTGGGGGGATGAGGTATCTACCTTTCCCTCTCCCGTATCTCTTCCTTCTCTCTTTCATCAAGGGGTCATCAGGTTTTAGATCCTAGATACATCTACATTAACGGGTTCACATTGTAGAAATGAGAATAATATATGTGTTTTTATATCATATTTCTTCCTCTTTCATTTAGTATCTAAATGATTCATTTAGGTGTTTTTAGATATTTTTCATATTTATCACAATGTATCAGAATCAACCAATAACTCTAGACATATGGGCTATAATAAAAATTAAAGGTATATATCCCTAACCATTTGTGGTAGTTTTCACTTTTTATATATATTCATGCATGATTGGATTTGAGAATAGACATAGGGAACTAAAATGGGTACCCTAGTTATCTAGAAAATTATAATTAAATTAAATTGATCTAAGGGGATCAATTCAACAATTTTTATCATTATCGATTAATTTTTCAATAAATTGGTGAAAATATTTTCTGGTGAGCTTGTGAAAAAATAACTAGAAATGGGGTATGCATAGATACTTAGGGTGCTTAAAAAATTAATAAATAAATCATAAATATAAATATGATTGAAATTAAATTTCACCACTAGATAAATGAATTTGTAGTGTCTAAGAAATGATGTTTCATAATGGAATCATAATGGGGTTTTGGGAAATGGATCTAGAATGGGTATTTTGGGTGTTCAAAATACTATAAACAAATTCAAATCATTTAATAAGATCAATATGGTCATAATATACCTTCTAGAAATATTTAAAGAGAGGTTGTTGATGTAGTATCACAAATATCATGTATTTTTTTATTTGGAATTAGGTGTTTTCAATTATTTGATATTTTTGTTTATTTATAGTGCACGATGATTAATTTTTTTGACTATCTTTATTATTTATGAACATGATTCTTAAGAACCAATTCCACTAAAATATCTGATAGGTTGGTAATGAAACCAAGTGTAACCCCTCGAATCCCACTTTCAATAGGTTATATGTTGATGACTAGCATTGAGTGTATATATTTCACAAACGAGAGGTATTTTCTTCTAGAGAACATAGAAAAAGACTATAAAAGAGATGAAAAGTTCCAAACCATGGATAATGAAGAAACCAAAATCAACTGATATCATAACAATATATAATTCATGAATGTCATACATTATAATCAAAATGTGAAAGAGATAAAATTAAGGTAAAATAAGTTCTAAATTCCAAAAATTAAAATAAACCCATACTAATTAGATCCCTTAATGGTATAAGAAAAAAACACCGAACACAAATCTCTTTCTATCAACCTTGGTCACCAAGATGATGTCATCTAACAACTCCACAAACATAATATTGGAAAATTTTATAAAAAATTAGGGGTGAGTATGTCCACATATTTAGTAGGCCATCCCCTATGGATTAATAACCAATTCAATATCACGCATGTATAGTAATTAAATTAGTAAAATAATAATTCATATACACATACTAACAAACCACAACCACCATGGGTATTCAATTCAATTAACAATTAGTGAACTATTCCATCCTTAAACCTCACAAGATACTAAAATTAAATGTTTAAATTTTTTCTACACCCTCATTCATATTTCTACCTTATTTAAGTATTCTTCTCCTAAACTCATCACAAACATCACACACTAAATAATAGGGCGTATATAATATATCACACACCATCAAAATATATAAATGACTATTCAAACCAACTTCGAGTAACATAGTCATTGATAGTCCCAATTCCTAATGTCATTAAGGAAAACAACCTTATACCCACCTCCATTGATAACATCAACTTTATAGACATATCATAAAGGATATTAACCTCATTCCCTCTACCTCATGATCTTCTCAACCACGTATCCTCATCATAACCACATCCATATTTAAGGAGGTGACTACGTCTATTGGATGACAATAAAACTATCTCACCAGATCAGTGTGTGTTTGGTCGTATATGAGAAAACCTCTCTCAGGTTATAGTTGAATAGAAAATGTTACTTAAATTATCAACATAACATCAAAATACAATAATAAATATCTAACATAATTTTACACCCATAATCAAACTACCAAAATAATTTATTACTGAAATATTTATTGGAAATCATAAAAAATCATAATATACATACCATTAAGGCTATTAGAATACCATATGTATCTAAATTTTCTTCCAATATACAACAATCACAAGGTCAAAGTACCGACACCAATAATCACAACACTAACCTCTACCTAGGAAGATGCCTTTAGGGAGGACCATATAAACATCATCATCATACATAATCTATATTTTCATCACAATGACATCATGGGAGTATATATCTCTAGATCAATGTACCGTAGTCAAATAAATTATTCAAAAACATGTCAAACTAGTATTTATCACAATCCAATCATTTAATAATAATTACATAATAAACCATTGGATAATTACCTTCCCATCAAATAACCATACTGAGGATACACAACCCTCTTATAAATGAAAAATGAAATAAAGGAATACTATAATGCCAAATGTAATATCATAATATCCAATATCAGGGTTTATATCAATCACATTATACCACAATCACACATCATCAAAATTTCAAGATCAAAGTCACTACTAAATCAAGGTTCTATCATTTCAATTAGAAATACACATTTCCTCCATGTGATGAATAACTATAACCAATTATAGTAATTTCTTCAACCATATCAAAAATCAAATTCATTTTCTCTACTTTATAACACTTCATCACTCCTCTCATATTCTAATATAATTTTAAATCCTCATCTCATACTAAATCAAAAATTGATACGATTCATTGTAATTATACAAATGATTTTGTATCTAATTAGAGTCTCCTCACATATCATGTTTTCTGTACAAATAATCATGTATTCCTCACACACACTTTGGTCCAAAACTTCTTCAGCATTTTCATCATCATAAGAACACTAAATAGATCAACATAAATTGTTTTTGTGATCCACCCATGAAAATAAGTAGAATTTTTGCTTCTAAAATTTTCAGGAGTCGTTTCACCACCAGTCACAATTTCCAATTTTTAAAATGATATAAACACCCCTTAAACAAACTCATCCATCCTCAAAATTTTCTTCATCGTGATATACATAGAAAATCGAGTGAGATTAACTATTCACTTTCTAAGAACAAGCACCCATATAAAAAAGTATATTTTTCATAATATGTGCGTGTGTGTGAAAATAATAGTAGAAATAATAATAATAATAATAATAGAAATTGTAACAATAAAACCAATAATATTATTACTACTATTAATATTATTATTAGAGTTTATTTAACATTAATATTTACATAATATAAACACACATGTAGTTGGTATTATGCACACTTAATATTATTTTATCATAAATACATATAACATGTAATATATGGTAAAAACTATAAATAATATTTGTATAAAATATATATAATAATTATATACCTCATAATAAGAACCCAAGGAAGGTGTGGGTGCACCATCCAACTCCCTACTTAGACTTCCCCACTTATAATTCCTTTACTATAATGGACTGAGTATTCAGGGGGGTTACTTTGGGTAGGATCTTGAATCAAAAATCTATATTTGGACCCTATTGAGATGTTAATGTTGTTGGATTGGGCCATTAATCGAGTATCAATGGTTGGAATGGGTTTGGTTTTATAATTCCATAGAAGATAGAAAACAATGTCACGACCCAGGGAATCACAATGTGTCAAGGTGCTATAATTTTACAGCAGGATGAACACCATGCCATGAAAAAGGGGATCATGATATGATGAAGGTGAACCACATAATGAATTATAGAATTAATTTTGGGGTTTTAATAGGTCACATTGTGTCTAAGGGTCACCATAATGTGGAGGGATGGAGGTAAATTTTTGGGTTGGGGTTGACCGAGGGCCAAACCATGGGAAAGGGGAATCATAACATGATGAGTATATAGAAGAGTTGTAAAATTGATAAGTCCTAATACATAAGTATTTAATTATAAAAATTAAGACTATTATCATATTTAAGATATTTTTTATATTGATAATTTAGCTAAATTTTTGGGCTGCACTGTGATACATAAGGTTTTTTATATGTAATATTTTGGACCTTGTGAAAAATTGGGAATTCACACTGTGAACTAGGGGGTTACACCATGATGACACGTTAGTGATGTATGATATGTAAGGTTTTGTAATTTGATAAATTTAGTGATAAGGAAATCACACTGTGATCCATGGGGTTACACTATGATAAGACCTTGGGTAGTGAAGTTGTGGTTATACATGGATTCGAGGGAGGTGTGCCATGTTGTGGTGAGGGGTGATCATGCTTAGAGGGTTGGTGTAGTAGGGGGAATCACACCATGATCGTGGAAGGTCACACCATGACATTCCATATCCATTTAAAAAAATTATTATTTGGTTTAAATTAAATATAAATAGAGGTGGTGGACATTTTGGATACATAGAGAACACACCCCAATTAATCCCTATCTTTCTCTCTCATAAATACTTTCCTATTGGTTGCATCTTCATCAAATCCTATTAATTTTTCTTGTCTTATTTCATGGGGAGTAGCTACAGGTAAGGATATATTCCATATAGTATATATTTTCCATTTCCCTATTTGTTTCCTTGTTTTCATTCGATAGTTCCCAAAATCAGATATTTCAATATCTTATTAAATTTCTTCCAATTGAAGAAAGATTATCCAAAGTTTCTTAGAGAGTGGATCCCTGATAAATCTAGGTATATAGGGCCTAGATATTTATTATGTTATACATGTGATATGCATCACATGATAATTAGGCAAGGGCAGGGTTGTATATGTGTGACCAATAATGGAAAAAACTATGGTTTTTGTTGTTTGTAAGAGATACCCAAGGGTTGTATCATGTGGAAAATGATGATTTTAGCATAGTATGACTTGGTTTGTTTGATTTTCTTATTCTAGGGTGTGATGGGCGTAATTTTGCACATTGTTGATGGTGTTATAACGAGATGTAAAAATTGTTAGGGTTTCTTGAGAATGTGATGGATGTAACCTATGTGAATGTGGGTGATATAGATCATTAGGTATGGTGAGACATGTTTCATCGGTGTGGTGAAAATGGTTCTGAACATTCTATGGGTGGTGAAAAAGTTTTATTGTTTTTTGGTCATAGTTTATTGGCTATTTCCACTTACCATGGGTCTGGGGCCATTGGGGTCATGTTCACACAAGATAGGTCCTATGAGGGGGGTTTGACCACTCATTTTCGGTGATATCCTTTATAAATTGAGTGAGATAGGGATGATGGAATTGACCATCAATGTAGAGGAGGGATATTCCATATATTTCCATAGGATCTAGGTGGTGATTGAGATCACTGGGTGGGAGTGGGATGCTTTATTCATGTATGAGATGTTTTGGTGCCAATGATCCAGGTTTGGTTAAGGATGCGTGTCATCATGCCTTAGATTTTGTTATGATATTGAATTAGTGGTTATTAAGGGGTTATAATTACCATAGTAATTGTGAAATGTATTTTAAACATGTCATTAGGGTGTAATGGATTACTTAGGCATGTTATTTGGTTATTGGTTATAAATTGATACCGCATGACACGATATTGGTTGGGAGACTAAGGGAATTTCTTGTATAAAAAATTATGGATATATCCTTCCACCCCAAAAATATTTGACATCAGTAAAGGATCAATTGTGTCTAGATGAGAATGAGTGGAGCAGGTTTATTGGTGTGATTTGGTTTCCATTTATTTATCCTTGCATGCACTTTTACACATATGGATACTAGCTAGGGACACTGTTGGTAGTGAACTACTAAGTTCATACTCACAACCTAAATGGGAACTTCAGAACACATGTAGAATTTATATATCATGGAAAGAGTAAATTTAAAGACTCATCATTGAAAGTCTAGAAAACATGGGAGTACAGATAGAGTATGGGTAGGATGTTGTGGTTTTTCATATGGGCCGAGTGGTTCCTCGATGCATGAATGGATATTTATTTTGGGTTACCTTATGATTGTACATAAGTGATTAACCCATATATGATTTTTTGAATTTTTTATGATCGATATGAAATTGTATATATTTACCCTACTTATCATGTATATGTTCTAGCTTGTTATTGCCTACCATTTGTAAATTATTTTGACGTTGTTGTGTTATTGTTAAATTTATCTTCTGAGTGTATAGTCTCTTCACTATCATACCATATACCCTTATTTCTAGTCAACAATCTTTTACATATAAGGAGGAATGCCTAAGGTATATTGGAACTCTAATCCAATTACTATAGAGTGATCTAGATTAGGATATTAAAAATTGGTATTAGGGTAGGTTGTGATAAAATGACACCAGAATTTATTATTTTGTTATTTCATAAATAGTAGATGGAGGTTTAGGAATGTGTTATAACTTAGAAAAGATGTCATGTTGTGTGATTGGCCAACACAAGTAGGAACTGAATTCCAAGTTACTAAGTGAAAACTGGTATTTTTGTTTTGGTTTTCATGGTCACGATTGAGTTATTTTATTTAGATAAATGGATATTCAATGTTATTGATTTATGTTTTAGAGTCTTAGACCTGAGAGGAAAGAAGTGGAACTCATGAATCATTATTGGCATATTGATCTCACACGAAATATGTGTGATCACTCATGGTTTCCATTTTGGAACTATAATGGAAAAGGGTTTGGCTGTTTAAAATGTTATAAACCACTTATATAGTGTTTTTCAATATATATTCTTGGGGGTATTCTATTCATCTAGTTTGGGGATGTGATTCAATGTGTGATTAAGTTTGTGGATTATGCGTGTGTATGGTGTGTGTAGTGATTGAACCTGATATAGTAGGTAGGTGATGAGTGTTGTTGTGGTCACTATCAAAATATTTGTTTTTTATACAAAGTGAAACACAATTCCTGACCTAGGCCGTTATTTTGAGGTGGAAGTGAATTAAATAAAAAAATTTAGGTTTAAAGAAAATAAAGAGAAAAATAATGGATAAATTAACGAAATAATGAAATTGAGGGAGTATTTTCAAATGTTTGTGAAATAATAAAATAAGTGAACAAAATCTATAAGTTTATTAGAAAGTAAAAAAAATAATACAAAGAAGATTTTTTTTTGATTTAAAAAATTTGATTTAAAAAAATATAGCTAATCTAACCCACCTTTTTAAATAATTATATATAATTAACCCAAATATTAAAATTCAATTAATCATGATCTCCTAATATCATTAACCCTTGAACTCTACATAAATTAACACGACTACAAAAATAATAGTTTAAACCTTGGGTAAACTCTAGAACATCAAATATTGACACCCTGCATTAATTAGAATTAAAAATACAACTTGTGGTCATTTTCAAATTAGGAAAAATTTTAAACTTTATAAACATGAATTAATTTAGACTTAGGATTATATTTTAACCATACTATTCTATCCCTGGTTGATTAGATTTGGAAATTTATGTTTCTCTCACGATTCACACAAACTTAGCCTCACATGTTAAATATTAATCAGTTGAGTTTCTTAATTTTTAAATAATAAATTAATTAAATATATTTTTATGAATTCAATTATGTTAATATATTCATAATAGTTAATTTAAGAAGGTGTAAATGAGATTTATTAAAAAATAATTATACTTCGTTGGGTGGATGGGTCACCAAAGTGACATTTTTCATAAGCAAAGGATTATATGGGTAAGACCTAATTCAATCTCAATTCTTAGTGTCCAAAATAATAATAAAAATTTATAGAAGAACAAAAATGAACATTAAAAAAGAAATAAAAGTGAATATTTAATTTTATTACATGAAAAGAAACCTACAATGTGAAAAAGAAAAAGAAGGCATCATAGAAGAGACCATTTGTTGAAGAGCTATTCTTCTTATAATGTTTTTATAAATTGAGTGAAAGCACTTCTACTACATCATCAATATTAAAATTCACGAATCATCCACTCCTAAGGTGAGTAATACATATTTATAGAGTTGAGGGGAGGTTGGGGTTATAAAAGATATAAAATGGAAAGTTCCAAATTATGTTAAAATGAATTTCGATTTTGGTGGCATATCATTAACCTTCAAAATGATAGAATTATATTGAATCCAGCTAAATGGAATGAAAATATTTGAGTTCTATAATAGCTAGAAATTTTTTATCCCAATCACAACATTGATGAAAAAGTTATGGCTAAAAGGGTGAGGTAAGGTCCATTATATCAAATCCAGCTCAATGTTGCTTTCATGTACAAATTACACCCTAAAAAAATATGAGATTCAATTTTCATTGTAACACCCCAAGCTTCCATGGTACGTTTCCCTTCGAATAATGCAATAGCATGTGTTGTACGCAACCTCGAGCTCTAACGCATACCACAACTAATTAAACTAGCCGTTGTGAATAGTAATACCTACTTTTTGAAATTTTATAAATTTTATTTATCAAAATTGACTTCATTTTTGGATTCGGAATATCGAAATTAGCCTATGTTGACTTTTTGGTATTTTTCTGAGAACTTCTAATTTTTTATGAATAGTGAAAAATACTTAAAAACAACTTTTTTAATCAAAATAATTTATAGTGATAAATTATACTATTTAGTGGTTTTAAAGTATAATTAGAATATATTTTTACCATTTTATCCAATGGTGGTCATTAGAATTAATTTAACATTGAAATTGGACATAAACACTTGCCAATCTTTTGATATAAATTGTTTCTTAAAAACACGCTATTTGTTGTAACAGCGGGAATTAATTATAAAATTAATTAATGCAACATATATGTTTGGAATTTTGTAAAATATACATCATTTTTGAATTCGGAATATCAATTATAGCTTAGGGTGAAATTTTGTCCTTATTCTGAAAAACTTCAATTTTTGATGAATAGTGAAACCACTAAGTGGTTGTTAAAAACTGATTTTTCGTTAAAATGAAATATTACCACTTCTATGATTTGATTTTCAAAAATCCGACATACATGGTTGTCATTAAGAAGTAAAATGTGGTTCAATGAGATTAAAACAATTTTTTGGTGAATAGTAACTTTTAAGTTCTTAATCGCGATTAGAGGTAATTAGTGTAGTTTAAGGTAAAAATAATGTTTTAATAATATGAGATGAGCTTGACACTTGTCCTACTCCTATTGGATGAGTCATGGCCGACCAAGACAACCCATGAGTCAACTTGGGGACCCCATGGAGCCACTTTGGTTGGAAAATGACATTAATATATATTTATTTAATGTTAAAATTAAATTGACACAAACATGAGTTGTTTTACTAAAACAGTTTTTAAGTGGGGTTACACAAGTCCAAATTTTGACTATAAATATTAATTAGAAAGCTAAAAAAATTTCTTACATCATAGTATTTTTTTATAATTTTTAGACATTAAATAAATTAAATTATTTATGACATCATTATGATGCAGCGATGACCTCATTATTTAACGATTTTAATAAAATGAAAAGATAATGTAAAATCCAAGGCTTACACTTGTCCAAAGACTATTGGATGGGTATATTTAGAACCCTTATCACCTTATCCACGAATTATATAAGTGTGGGACCTTTAGAATCCGAAAATCATTTTATAATAATGTAACATTTCAATCTTTCCAAAAGAGCCCCTCCTCTCCTCTTATAAAAGGCCCCCACCTCTACCACCTTATTCACACTTTCAAGCCTTTTGGTTCGGCCAAACTCTGCCCAAATAATCTCCCAACTTCTCTCCCTTAATCCTAGAAGCTTTACTTTAGTTATAAAGCCATCCTAAGGAGTCCTTTTGATCAAATCAAAAGGAAGAACCCGAAGAAGAGGTAACGTTTTCATCACCCTCTTTCAAGTTTCTTTCTTCTTCCACTCCCTCTTTGTTTATTATTTCAATTATAAAATTATAACTCCAGTATATTCTATATACTGTGATGTTATTATAAATATGGAACAACCATATTCAGTATTCTACCCATCATTTGAATGACATGTCACCATACGTGCGTACGTACGGCTTACCGTCTCCACGTCATGGTGTAATTGTTATTCAATATATTATTATTTAGATGGGTATAATAATGATATGTAATTCATGTAAATAATAAATATAACATGATAATGATTCTTTATATATGATATACTATCCAATTATATATTATTTTAATATCAAAATAATGATCTTGTCGCTCGTGCGTACGTACGGACTACCGTCTCCACGAACGCGATGAGATTTATTCTCCGTCGTATCCATTCAAGTATAATTATCATTTGATGATTTAAAAATAATGTTTAAGGACATGATATCATTATGGATATGAATAAGATACAACCTATCCATGAAAAACACGACTTACTTAACAAAACATATAAAAGAAAACGAGTAAGTTAACACCCGAAACAACGATAAATCTAAGATATTGTTAACAAAGCAATGCTAAAAGATCATATATGATATCATATGAATGTATATGATTCTTGTATAATTTAATAACAATTATTTCACCATTATACAGGAGGTTAACCTACCCCAACCAAGGAAAAGTACAAGGTAAGGGTTTACTTCACAACCTCTTCATTATCCAAGGTTGTTTATACATAATTATCTACTGGGACCTCGTTATCATCCACATCCATGTTTCTTAAAAATGTCTTTCAAAACATTTTTACTATTAAATGGAAAATGGGTTAAAGTCATTTATACCCTTATACGTTTTTGAAAGGAATCTTACCGTCGTTTTCCAAACAATGTACTTTTTGACCTTTTTGACAAATTTAAGGTAAGAATGTTTTTTTTAACTTATACGACGGGTGTGGCTATTTTCCGCCATTATAACTTCGTCGAAGCTTCCCTTACAAGCTTATAATAATATTTTCAAAGTAAATGTATTATTTTATAATTATGGGACTTTTAAATGATTTCAAAAAAGAGAGATATTTCTCTTAAATAGCTTTGATTTCATCGATGTCAACATTCTTTGATGGGTTTTAAGTTTATTTGAAATTGATTTATGATAAAAAACTTCCATTGAGAATTTTGTGAAACATTTGACTGTGGATGTGTTATTTTTATACCATCCATAGTTTATGGAGAAACTATTGACATTTCGTATGCTAATTTTAATATGAATATTTATGTTATGTTTAAACCTATTCATATGAGGAATGTATTGGACTTAATAAGTGACGGGTGGAGCCCGCTATAGCTCCTCGATGCATCGGTAGGTCTCATGAGACAACTAGATGTGGAATTGGCCGAGGCCCTTTCCCAATTTGATTTATGGTTTTGGCCGAGACCTTAATCATTTTAGACGTCTTGGCCGAGGCCTTGACAAAATGTTTCAGAATGTCTGGCATTATACATTCCCTCATTATGAAAGTGGTTATTGATGTTTCATGTGATTATTCGTCTAGTAGAATATCCATGTGGATAAGTAATGGCATTATTTTATTTTACTTTTGCCATATTATGCTGAAGTTAAAGTTCAATAAGGCTTTTGTTTTAGTTATACATTGCCTTAAATGCTTCTGTTTTCTTATGAAAGTTTCCGCTATATTTCTATCCTTACGGAGCATTTGATCTCACCCCTTTCAATGTTTTATTTTTTCCCAGGATGTGAAGAAGTGTATTATGACTGACTTGCAAGAATAGTCAGTGAGGATATGAGTGTGGACTAGGGAGACCATGTTATTGTAGTTTTCATTTTTATGATGTAATTTAATGTTTATGAATGTATCTAGTGTTTCCAAGGCTACTAAACTAATCGATCTTTTGAGACTTGATCTTTTGTGATCATGCCAATGTTACGAAGTAATGCACCGACTCTGGGTAGCTGGGGTCGGGGTGTTACAGTTGGTATCAGAGGAAGTTTAGTACAAACCTTGGAATCTAGATTTATACAATCTCTGATTAGAGCACATAGACCTAAGATGAACTTTGAGGATTAGTATAGAAGAACTCCCTAAAATTTTGGTATTGTAGATATTTTGTGAGTTTTCCGAGTAATACATCCCTGTCTGGATACGAGCAGGTAGAGGCGGCTCTAGCACAGATGTACCTAGGGGTAAAACCCTAAAACACCGCTTTGAGCTAGACTCGAACGGGAACTGGTGCACGAAAACGGGCCTTGCTGCACTCTTGGTTACGACACTCCCGGGGGTTATGCTTAGGATAATTCCCATTTTCTTTACAAACCACTATGAAGGGTTACGAGTATATACTTCCTCAAAGAAAACATTTTTATAATTATGGATTATATCCATAATTAGTTCAATTTATGTTAAGTGTTTTACAAATATGGAATTATGTATTTTGATTCATAAACTAATCTAGTTTATGCCATTATTTAGAAATGGCGCCTAGTGGAAGGAATAGAAACCGTATCAATGCACGCACTCCGTGTAGGGATTTCCCTCCTGCTCAAGATAATTATGGTGGAGCTAGTGATACAATTGGTGCTGATCAGCTTCTCACCGTACTGGGACAACTCACGCAGGTTATGAATAACAACCTTACTCGTATGGAGCACCCTGATCCGCAATGGGGAGGATCAATTCTAGACTGTTTCATGAGACAACAACCACCAACCTTCAATGGGAGTACAAATCCTATAGTATCTGAGCAATGGATAAATTCCTTAGAGAAAATATTCCATGCCTTGGGGAGTAGTGAAAGGGAGAAAGTTGTCATGGTAGTTTACCGCCTCACTGGAGATGCCGATCAATGGTGGTCATTAATTAAAAACACAAAGGAAGATGATGAATTAACAAACATGGAATGGAAGGAGTTCAAAGAGCTGTTCTTAGAAAAATACTTTCCTAGAGACCATCGAGCGGATATGGAAAGGCAATTTCTGAGTCTGAGGTAGAAGGAGGATGAGAATGTCGCAAAGTATGAGGCTAACTTTACAAGGTTATCAAGGTATGCTGCAGATTACATACTTAACCCAAGAAGTAATACTGATCATTTCTTTGATGGGTTAAAACCATTTCTCCATCAAGCTTTAGTATCACAAACCTTCTCTTCATACGAAGGTATTGTCTCATGCGCTATCAAGACGGAAAAGGAATTCTCTAAGTCTTATGACTTTAAATCAAAGCAAGATAAGAAGAGATCCGCTGAAAACTCTGGGAAAGGAAATAAGGAAATAGGGAAGAAGGGTAGAAATTAATTTCCACCCTGTGATAATTGTGGTAGGAAGCACCCTGGTGCCTGCCTAAAAGGAAAAGGAGTATGTTACAAGTGTGGTGAAAAAGGCCACCAAGCTCATGAATGCAAGGGAAAGAAAGCGGCTGTCAACGTGGAATGCTATAATTGTAGAGAGAAGGGACATTATGCAAATGAATGTCCTAAGCGTCAGGGGAACTTACCTCAGAAGAGGCCAAGGGATCAGGGCCAGGCTTATGCTATCACTACTGTTGAGGTGGAAGCTCCGAAAGACGTGGTGGCAGGTAATTTAATGGTTTCCTCAAGTTTAGAAAATGCATTATTTGATTCTGGATCATCGCATTGTTTCATATCTTCCTAGTTTGCTATGAAAATTAGATATTTCCAATTTGATTTAACAAGGGAGTTGTCAGTCAAAACCCCTAAGGGAAGTATTGTTGCAACAAAGTTTTGTCGATTAGTTCCCATTAGAGCACCTAAATGTTCTTTACCTGCTGATCTCATCGTCATACCCATGATTGAATTTGATATAATCCTCAGTATGGATTGGCTTTCGGACCATGATTCAAAAATTTATTGTAAGAGGAAATAGGTTACGACTCTTGATGATGATGATAAGGAACACCTTATCTTTAGAGCAGAATCGTCGCCACATAATTCTTATCTAGATCCACCCCCAGTAGATCAACTAAATTCAATTATTGGGGAGGAAGTGAAGGAAATTATTGAGGGTGAGGAAAGGAATATTCAAATAGAGGATGTACCTATTGTGAGAGAATATGTTGATGTGTTTCCGGAAGATTTACCTGGACATCCTCCAGAACAAGAAGTTGAGTTTTCCATTGATTTAATTCCTGGATCAAGGCCCATATCGAAGACCCCTTATAGAATGGCCACTGTGGAATTAGTTGAACTAAAGAAACAACTAGAGGAATTGAGTAATAAGGGATTTATTCACCCTAGTGTTTCTCCTTGGGGATCCCCTGTTCTTTTTGTTAAGAAGAAAGATGGATCTATGAGGTTGTGCATCGACTATAGGGAGATCAATGCTATAACAATAAAGAACAAGTATCCCCTACCTCGCATTGATGATTTGTTTGACCAATTGCATGGAGCTCAATACTTTTCAAAGATTGAACTTCGGTTTGGATACCATCAGTTATGTGTGAAGAAGGAAGACGTTCCAAAGACAACATTTCGAACAAGGTATGGGCATTACGAGTTTACAGTAATGCCTTTTGGATTGACTAATGCACCCTCTGTTTTCATGGATCTAATGAATATAGTTTCAAGGAATATCTTGATGACTTTGTAGTGGTATTTATTGATGATATCTTGGTATACTCCAAAATCCATGAAGATCATGAAAATCACTTACGCATTATCCTGAAGACTCTTAGAAGACATGAATTATATGGGAAATTTAGCAAGTGTGAATTCTGGCTTCAGGAGATTTCTTTTCTTGGCCATATTGTCTCTAAGGATGGAATTTCCGTTGATCCTTCTAAAACCAAGGAAATCCAAGAATGGCCAGCACCGACAAGTATAACTGAGGTATGCAGTTTTATTGGTTTAGCAGGTTATTATCGACGTTTCATCTAGAATTTTGCCAGATTGGCTAACCCATTGACAAAGCTCACACGTAAAGGGATTAAATTTTTCTGGACAAAAGAGTGTGAAGAATGTTTTGAAGAACTGAAGAGAAGATTAGTCAACGCCCCTGTATTGACTCTACCATCGGGGAATGATGGGTTTGTTATTTATAGTGATACATCGAAGAAAGTACTTGGTTGTGTCCTTATGCAGAATGATAAGGTTATTGCCTATGCATCACGACAGCTAAAAATTCATGATCAAAACTATCCTACTCATGATCTTGAGTAAGCAGCTGTGATCTTTGCTTTAAAGATATGGAGACATTACCTCTATGGTGAAAAATGTGATATTTATACTGATCACAAGAGTTTGAAGTATATTTTCTCACAAAAAGAACTCAACATGAGGCAAAGGCGATGGCTTGAACTACTCAAGGATTATGATTGCACGATACATTACCACCCAGGGAAGGCAAACAAGGTGGCAGATGCTTTGAGCAGAAAAGACCATGGAGTTTTGAATGTGATGAGAATTGAAAGGGATCCAATTTTCATAGATCTAGTGAAGATGGACATGGGAATAACTAGGGAAGGTGAAACATCAATTCTTTTTCAAATGGTTGCCAAACCATCATTACTAGAAAGGATTAAGAGTTCTCAGACCAATGATGAAGAATTTCAGAAGAAGATTAAAGATGTGAATGATGGAAGATTGAGGGACTTTGTGTATAAGGATGGAATTTTGAAATTCGGGAAGAGAATTTGTGTTGCCAATTTACCTGATCTAAAAAGGGAATTGCTGGATGATGCTCATAGTTCCAATTTCTCTATACACCCTGGGAGCACCAAAATCTATAGAGATTTGAAGGAACATTTTTGGTGGGACAATATGAAGAGGGAGATTGCTGATTTTGTGTCGAGGTGTATGGTTTGTCAAGAAGTGAAAGCTGGAAGGCAACATCCTGGTGGAGTATTGAAACCTCTTCCCATACCTGAGTGGAAATGGGATAATATTACGATGGACTTTGTCATGGGACTACCAAAGACTCCTAGAAGGAATGATGCAATATTGGTCATTGTTGATCGTCTTACTAAGTCAACACATTTTCTGGCTATACGGGAGGATCTACCACTTGAACGTCTAGCAAGACTATATATTAATGAAGTTGTAAGACTTCATGGAGTACCCCTATCGATTGTTTCTGATCGTGATCCTCGTTTTACTTCAAGATTTTGGAAAAGTCTTCAAAAGGCCTTGGATACTGAACTTCGTTTGAGTACTGCCTATCACCCTCAAACAGATGGACAATCAGAACGGACTATTCAAACCTTAGAAGACATGTTGATATCATGCTCTCTTGACTTTCAGGGTATGTGGGATATATATTTACCACTGGTAGAATTTTCCTATAACAATAGCTTCCATTCAAGCATTCAGATGGCACCTTATGAAGCGTTATACGGAAAGAGATGTCGTACACCAACCTTTTGGGATGACGTTGGTGAAAGAAAACTTGTGGGACCAGAACTGGTGGAAGAAACAATGGAAAAGGTGAAGGTAATCCAAAACCACATCAAATCAGCTCAAAGTAGGCAGAAGACCTATGCCGATAACAGAAGAAAGGTTTTAAAATTTCAGGTGGGAGATCATGTTTTCCTAAAGGTATCTCCATGGAAGGGAGTTATACATTTTGGTAAGAAGGGTAAGTTGAGTCCCAGGTACATCGGACCTTTCGAAATTCTAGATCGTATTGGGGCTGTAGCTTATCGTTTGGCGATGCCGCCAAATCTCTCCAAAGTTCACGATGTTTTCCACATATCGCTATTGAGAAAATACATGCCCGACCCAACACATGTACTTACCTATGAGGAATTAGAACTGGAACCCGATCTATCTTATTGCGAAGAGCCCATCAGAATTCTTGATGTGAGGGAGCAGGTGCTGAGAAACCGGACGACTCGTCTGGTAAAGGTTTTGTGGAGAAATCATAAAATGGAAGAGGCAACGTGGGAACCTGAGGAACTTATGATGAAGAACCACCCGAGTCTTTTTATGCAGTAATACCCTAGAAATTGCGAGGATGCAATTATTTGAAGGAGGGGAGAATGTAACACCCCAAGCTTCCATGGTACATTTCCCTTCGAATAATACAATAGCGTGTGTTGTACGCAACCTCGAGCTCTAACGCACACCACAACTAATTAAACTAGCCGTTTTGAATAGTAATACCTACTTTTTGAAATTTTATAAATTTTATTTATCAAAATGGACTTCATTTTTGGATTCGGAATATCGAAATTAGCCTATGTTGAATTTTTGGTATTTTTCTGAGAACTTCTAATTTTTTATGAATAGTGAAAAATACTTAAAAACAACTTTTTTAATCAAAATAATTTATAGTGATAAATTATACTATTTAGTGGTTTTAAAGTATAATTAGAATATATTTTTACCATTTTATCCAATGGTGGTCATTAGAATTAATTTAACATTGAAATTGGACATAAACAATTGCCAATCTTTTGATATAAATTGTTTCTTAAAAACACGCTATTTGTTGTAACAACGGGAATTAATTATAAAATTAATTAAATCAAAATATATGTTTGGAATTTTTTAAAATAGACATCATTTTTGAATTCGGAATATCAATTATATCTTAGGGTGAAATTTTGGCCTTATTCTGAAAAACTTCAATTTTTGATGAATAGTGAAACCACTAAGTGGTTGTTAAAAACTGATTTTTCGTTAAAATGAAATATTACCACTTCTGTGATTTGATTTTCAAAAATCCGACATACATGGTTGTCATTAAGAAGTAAAATGTGGTTCAATGAGATTAAAATAATTTTTTGGTGAATAGTAACTTTTAAGTTCTTAATCGCGATTAGAGGTAATTAGTGTAGTTTAAGGTAAAAATAATGTTTTAATAATATGAGATGAGATTGACACTTGTCCTACTCCTATTGGATGAGTCATGTCCGACCAAGACAACCCATGGGTCAACTTGGGGACCCCATGGAGCCACTTTGTTTGGAAAATGACATTAATATATATTTAATTAATGTTAAAATTAAACTGACACAAACATGAGTTGTTTTACTAAAACAGTTTTTAAGTGGGGTTACACAAGTCCAAATTTTGACTATAAATATTAATTAGAAATCTAAAAAGATTTCCTACATCATAGTAGTTTTTTTTTATAATTTTTAGACATTAAATAAATTAAATTATTTATGACATCATTATGATGCAGCGATGACCTCATTATTTAACGATTTTAATAAAATGAAAAGATAATGTAAAATCCAAGGCTTACACTTGTCCAAAGACTATTGGATGGGTAGATTTAGAACCCTTATCACCTTAGACACTAATTATATAAGTGTGGGACCTTTAGAATCCGAAAAGCATTGTATAATAATGTAACATTTCAATCTTTCCAAAAGAGCCCCTCCTCTCCTCTTATAAAAGGCCCCCACCTCTACCACCTTATTCACACTTTCATGCCTTTTGGTTCGGCCAACCTCAGCCCAAATACTCTCCCAACTTATCTCCCTTCATCCTAGAAGCTTTACTTTAGTCAGAAAGACATCCTAAGGAGTCCTTTTGATCAAATCAAAAGGAAGAACCCGAATAAGAGGTAACGTTTTCATCATCCTCTTTCAAGTTTCTTTCTTCTTCCACTCCCTCTTTGTTTATTATTTCAATTATAAAATTATAACTCCAGTATCTTCTATATACTGTGATGTTGTGATGTTATTATAAATATGGAACAACCATATTCAGTATTCTACCCATCATTTGAATGACATGTCACCATACGTGCGTACGTACGGCTTACCGTCTCCACGTCATGGTGTAATTGTTATTCAATATATTATTATTTATATGGGTATAATAATGATATGTAATTCATGTAAATAATAAATATAAAATGACAATGATTCTGTATATATGATATACTATCCAATTATATATTATTTTAATATCAAAATAATGATATTGTCGCTCGTGCGTACGTACGGACTACCGTCTCCACGAACGCGATGAGATTCATTCTCCGTCGTATCCATTCAAGTATAATTATCATTTTATTATTTAAAAATAATGTTTAAGGACATGATATCATTCTGGATATGAATAAGATACAACCTATCCATGAAAAACACGACTTACGTAACAAAACATATAAAAGAAAACGAGTAAGTTAACACTCGAAACAACGATAAATCTAAGATATTGTTAACAAAGCAATGTTAAAAGATCATATATGATATCATATGAATGTATATGATTCTTGTATAATTTAATAACAATTATTTCACCATTATACAGGAGGTTAACCTACCCCAACCAAGGAAAAGTACAAGGTAAGGGTTTACTTCACAACCTCTTCATTATCCAAGGTTGTTTATACATAATTATCTACTGGGACCTCGTTATCATCCACATCCATGTTTCTTAAAAATGTCTTTCAAAACATTTTTACTATTAAATGGAAAATGGGTTAAAGTCATTTATACCCTTATACGTTTTTAAAGGAATCTTACCGTCATTTTCCAAACAATGTACTTTTTGACCTTTTTGACAAATTTAAGGTAAGAATGTTTTTTTTAACTTATACGGTGGGTGGGGCTATTTTACGCCATTATAACTTCGTCGAAGCTTCCCTTACAAGCTTATAATAATATTTTCAAAGTAAATTTATTATTTTATAATTATGGGACTTTTAAATGATTTCAAAAAAGAGAGATATTTCTCTTAAATAGATTTGATTTCATCCATGTCAACATCCTTTGATGGGTTTTAAGTTTATTTGAAATTGATTTATGATAAAAAACTTCCATTGATCATTTTGTGAAACATTTGACTATGGATGTGTTATTTTTATACCATCCATAGTTTATGGAGAAACTGTTGACATTTCGTATGCTAATTTTAATACGAATATTTATTTTATGTTTAAACCTATTCATATGAGGAATGTATTGGACTTAATAAGTGACGGGTGAAGCCCGCTATAGCTCCTCGATGCATCGGTAGGTCTCATGAGACAACTAGATGTGGAATTGGCTGAGGCCCTTTCCCAATTTGATTTATGGTTTTGACTGAGGCCTTAATCATTTTAGACGTCTTGGCCGAGGCCTTGACAAAATGTTTCAGAATGTCTGGCATTATACATTCCCTCATTATGGAAGTGGTTATTGATGTTTCATGTGATTATTCGTCTAGTAGAATATCCATGTGAATAAGTAATGGCATTATTTTATTTTACTTTTTCCATATTATGCTGAAGTTCAAGTTCAATAAGGCTTTTGTTTTAGTTATACATTGCCTTAAATGCTTCTATTTTCTTATGAAAGTTTCCGCTATATTGCTATCCTTACGGAGCATTTGAGCTCACCCCTTTCAATGTTTTATTTTTTCCCAGGATGTGAAGAAGTGTATTATGACTGACTTGCAAGAATAGTCAGTGAGGATATGAGTGTGGAATAGGGAGACCATGTTATTGTAGTTTTCATTTTTATGATGTAATGTAATGTTTATGAATGTATCTAGTGTTTCCAAGGCTATTAAACTAATCGGTCTTTCGAGACTTGATCTTTTGTGATCATGCCAATGTTACGAAGTAATGCACCGACTCTAGGTAGCTGGGGTCGGGGCATTACATTCATGATCTGAATAAAAAATTCATACAAAATAATTTATAAATTTTCCACAAAATTTCAAGAAAAAATTCATCACACAAAACAATTTATGATACAGACACTGAAGTAAACTAAAAGGGATAAAAACATAATTTTCATGTAATTCTCAAATTCAAGCTCAAATTTTGAATTTATGATAAATTGTTATATAAAGTTATATGTGTGGAAATTATATCAATTATTATCAAAAAAATATTCAAAATAAATATTTATCAACTCCCCCACACTTACCCTTTTCACTAATGGGAAAAAATTATCTAATATCTGCATAAAAAACACTAAAAAATCAATAATGTGTAAAATTTTAAAATCTTTTCCAAAATAGAATCTATCATATATCATATTTGAAAATAAATTTCTTTTCGTTTTATTCTCTTTCATTAAATTTTTTATAACCTTAAGAATTTTTTTGTGACTTAATCATAACCTACCTCACATTGAAATTTAGGTTACTCTTCACTAAAGAGAAATGTTATAGAGAGTTATAATCATAAATCAAGTACATGATTCTAACCATATGCTTGTAATGAATCTAATATATATACTCTATAAAGAAAAATTCAACATCAGTCATGATGAATTCACAATAAGGCACAAATTAATCTTAGGCTGAGGGTGGGTAGGTAATTATGTGAAATACAATAACACTAAAAAGGAGGTTATCTCTTAATAATATTGCATGATAATAAATAAATAAATTTTAATGATATGTTATCTTCCAAATATAAAACCACCCACTTTCCCCAACTCAAAGGAAAGGTTTATAAATATGAAAACAAGAATAATGAATGAAACGACCTCTCTTTTTTCTCTTTTCACTTTTTTAGTTATTTTTTTTCCATAAGTTTTACTTTGAAAAAATCTCACACTCATCTCCCAACCCTTGTTTAATATCCACACAATAATAATTTTAATATTTATAATATGATCAAAGGTTTTTGAAGAATAGTTTTCAACATGCCTAAGATAAAACCCATTTTTTTTCATTTTTTCATTCTATTTAATTTAATTTATATTTAATTTATATTTTTCTTTTTTGGGAGTAAATAATAGAATAAAACAGTAAATAAAACATAATAATCTCCCCAATACCCAATGGAAACCCCCCCATACTTGTTCCTCAATGTAAATCATTCCCTCCCACTATAAAAAACCTCCCCCCACACTTAATCCATTAAATATCATGGAAAAAACTAAGATTAGGGTAGGAAGGATAAAATATTATTTTAATGTGGCTTACCCTATCAAGGTCATTCAAATATTATATGGGATTAAATAAATATACAAATATAAAGTCGGGTCTCAAGGATAATGACTTTATAACAAAAAATGCTTCAATTATATTAATGTGACTTTGTTTAGTCGCATCTTTGATAAGGTGCAATGTAAGTTATAATTGAAAAAAATGATTGAGTATCTCTCAAGAAACTAGTATTAGAAAGAATAATAAAATTTGGTATAAAATACCTCACTAGATTATAAAAATATTTTGGGATAATGTTTCATGGGAATGGATTTCAAATTATGATCAAACTCATATTTTTTTTTAAAATCAAATGAAAGGAAAAATTTCCACATTAATAATCATTTAAAAAATATTTTTTTTTGAAAATAAATTCGAATTTATCAAAATCAATTTAAGTGTGAAAAATGATAATGAATATTCATTGATGTTTAGATTTCCTAATAAAATAAAATAAATATAAAAAAATAGAGAACACATAAAAAATCTATTCAACATGTTATCCCCTCCCCCACACTTAAAATGTTTCATTATCCTCAATCTGAACCTATGAAATCACGTATACATTTAAAATAATGAATTTAAATTAGAAAAAATTAATAAAATGATAGGATAAGAGATAACCTAGTGTTATAAAGTGATGAAAAGCTCATGTTGTGTGTTAATGACAACTGAATGTGTTGAGAATCCTTCAATGTATTGCTTTGACCATTTACCTTTTACTGTAAATCTCCTTCTCAAGGAATCTTTGTGTGATGTACACTCTACCATAAATAACAACATAATATACAATATAACAGCCTAACCATTTAGATATTAAATTATCTAACATCAAATTTTACTGTGAACTATAGTGAAAAACTTTTCCTCCCACATGGAACTCCCTTTATTGGATTACCTTATCATGGGTTTCTTTTTTTCCTTTCTTTGTAGAGAATTGAGTTCTCATATTATGATGATTTAATATCATCAATCCCTTGAAGTTGTATCTTACTTTGATCTCCTTCTTGGGATGAATTCATGTTTTATTTCTTTATAGCCCAAAATTCTTGATACTATACCTTTACAGGAAGATGACCTGATTTCCCAAAAGTTATTACATATAGATAAGAGTTTTGAATTCTTTCTACTAATCCCAAAGTACATAATTTAAGTGATTACTCCAACCCTTCATATTTGGATACATATTTTTCTCTAAAATATCCTTCAAATCTAAATTTAAGAATTTTTATTGTCCATTTGGGGGGGGGGGTGATAAGGTGTTGATGTTTCTTGTGTCACCTCATACTTATGAAGAAGGGAATACAAATTATGATTGAAAAGTGTGACCAATGATCACTGATGACCACCTTCAATACTTTAAACCTGGAGGATATACAAATACTCCTTAGGAAAAGTGTCTCAAAGTGGTACATGATCTAGGGTGACATGATCTGACGTGTGACAGATCGTGATCATATGGTTGACCATAAAGTTCTCCAACATTTTCTTTTCTTTTATCACAATGTCAAACTATTGAATTAGTAACATCCAATGAATAACTCATGGCTTTTCATTGAATTTTTCCAATAGGTATCTCAAAGTTTCATGGCTAGAAAAAAAGTACTTTAGTTCCTAATAAATAAGAATGATTTTTTTAAAGAAAATTTAATATTATATAGTTTTCTTGGGTTGAATCCAATGTCTTGGAGGTATAAGATATTAAATGTGGGCACCCATCCACCCTCGACATCAGGAAATCTCCAACTAATTTCTTCAAAGCATCATAAATAATATCAAATAGAATATCCCACTATTGAGGCCATATGATCTGGTAAGTGGTGATACTTTTCTTTATATCATTAAAGGATACCCTATAAGAATCACAAAATACAAAATTAGAATCCTTTTTAAGTAATCTCGATAAGGGTGGAGAATTATTACGAAAATATTTGATGAAGCATAGATAAAAACCTGTATGTCATAAATAATATCTAACATCGCACAAAAATTTAGGATACATAAACAATGAAATAATATCTACCTTATACTAGTAAACCTCTATTATATGTTTTGGAACTACATCACCTAATATAATTCCATGATTTACCATGAAATTATGTTTCTCAAAATTCAAAACCATATTTTTCTCAATGTAATGATGCAACACATTACATAAATTTAAGATACACTCATCAAATGAGGAACCATATATAGTAAAATCATTCACAAATACCTCCGTAAAAGTCTCATGAAAAGAATGAAAAATAATACCATTGAATATTTGGAATGTACATGGGGTATTACAAAGTCCAAATGGCATCATTTGGCATGTGAATTTACCAAAAATGCATGTGAAAGTTTTCTTCTCTTAATCCTCTGGTGAAATAGGTACTTGAAAGTAATCATAAACACCATCCAAAAAGAAATAATTTCTCTTACTTGTGAGTCTCTCAAGAATTTGGTTTATAAAAGGAATGGGAAAATTTTATTTACGATTATATTGATTTAGATTCCTATAATCTATGTACACTTACCAAATATTTTGAACCTTTATTAGAACTAAATCTCCACTCTAATTTTTTTATAAGTATGAGACCATTTTTCTTCATAAAAACTTAAATAGGGTTAACCCATTATAATCAAAGATGGAATAAATGATACCTACCTCAAGAAATATTTCAACCTCTTTCTTTACAACTTCCAATAATGTTGGATTGATCCTCCTTTATGGATCTATAACTGGTTTAGATCCATCTCCCAAAAGAATCCTATGAACGAAAATAAAAGGTCTAATACCAAGTATGTTATCCAAGATCCACCCAATAGCCTTGATGTTCTCCCTTAAAAGATCCAAATGTGATACCTCTTGTTCAAGAAGAAGATTTTTGGAAATAATAACAAGAAATTTCTCAACACTTAACAAATAAGAGTATTTTAGATTTGATGATAATGGATTGAGTTCTAATGTGGGTGGGTGGTGAAAGGATGGAATAATTGGAGGAACTAAAATATATGCATAATGAACATTGTGATCATAATATACATCATCAGAATCAGAGTACAATTCATCAAATCCATCAGTATACTCAACATGCATGTCCTAATAATAAATAATGTGATTAGATTCAAAATATAAATCCACATAAAAATATTGAAAAATAGGTGTGTAAATACTTTTATACATAAATCTAGACCCAATGATCTAAATCTCCCTAAGTATAGAATAATCACAATCAAAAATATTTTTACAAAATGGGTCAAAATGGGATGCAATAAAATTTAAATATTCTTATTAAGGGTATTTTATGGTGTCTAAAATATTAGATATCACAATTTCATCACAAAACTCCATTGATAGGGTAACCTCATGCATATTTATGATTGTTTTAGTAGTTTTGAGGAAGGTAATACCTAGAATGATGGAAGCATGAGAGTGTATCAGATCATCCTCCATGTTAAAAACATAAAAGTATTCAAGAATGATCATGTACTTTACCTGAGCATGTACATACTTAAGGAATATTGTTAGATATGTTACAAATTTGTTTTCCAATCTTACCACCACTCTTATTGGTTTCAGCTCACCAATTTATAAATATAATAAAATAATGTGAGGTATCACATTAATATAATCTATTAAATAAAATAAAGCATGAGAGAAATTTAACTCCCCTATGGTGCATGGTATGGTGAATGTCATGGGGCCCTTCCATTTTATAGGCATCTCCATGCCGATCTTGATGAGTGGAGAGATATTTATTCAAAGGTTTCTCTACTCATTTCCTTCAATTATTCTTTTATTTGTACACATCTCTTTCAAGAATTTCAAATACCTTAGAATTTTATTGATTGTCCCAAGTAAAGGGATATTGATCTCAAATTTCTGGAATGTGTCTCAAACCTCTTTCTGAATTACTAAATTTCATATCTTCTTGGTTTTTATAACTCTATTAGGAAGTGGAAAGGGTTTAAGAGGTACCTAATCATTCTTTTACTTCCCATTATCTTTCAAATTTAGCTAGTCAAAAATCAGTTATGATGGTGGAATATCAGTGGATGTCGTGAATACATATAGACTACTCAGAACATATTTCTCAATAGTTTTCTTCCCACTCCTCAATATGATCACATTGAAATTACCTTTTGGATTTGGATCAGGTTGAGTGGGAAGTTTTCCAGAGTTCCTATTTACTAGTTGATTGAGGGTTATGAAAATATGAATCATTTGTCCTTTTATCTCCCTCAATCCCATACCTTGAATTTTTAGATTATTATATTAATTTAGAACAATTCATTTCAAAATACCATCATTATTATTGTCTAACTTTGTTTGTGATTTCCCTTATTACTAATGTAATATTGATGTTTGGGAATCAAATCTCTTATGGGGTTATTGGAATCCCTATTGGTATGGTTGTGGTTTTTGGAAGTTTTTTTGAAATGGAGGCCTTTTTTACTGGCCTATACCATACCTAATCCCTAGATGATCCTTCTACCTTAGATTATATATTGAAGAAAATAGGTCATAAATTAGTTGAGGAAGTGGGTTTTTATGCTAATATAGTCTCCCTGGGAATACTACATCAAAATTATTTGTATCTTAGAGTTAGGATCATGAATCAGTGAGGTGATCTGATGCTATAAAAATTCCAAAAACCCTTGATAGAGTGGTTTGGGTTGTCTTTTAAGCCAAATAAATCCACCTCACTACAATTTTTAGGTTTTAGGGGTAGAAGAATCACCTTTTTGTCATGACCAACTCAATTTTTTTATATTAATTTACGAATAATCATTGTTGTACATGTCGATTGATATAATAAAAAATGAATTTAAATCATAGATTACTTGACTTGAATATTGAAACCAGAATATGAGGATATTCACATATAATTTATAATTAATTTATAAGTAGATATGGAATTACCTAAACTTGTAATTATTTTCTTTTTGAGGATCCATTTGAATCTATCTCATCATAACATAATTTATCTACAGTATCAAAGTGAATAATACCTATAATGGTGACCCACACATGCACTATAATATCTGAACATCACTATAGAATACTTGGGTGCTAGCATAAATGATACCGATCACTTGTTTCATTCATGATTGATCACAAAAAATTATTCTATGAGAACAAATAAATCTTAAAAATCTCTCAATTGATTGAGAGAATAGAAGGAGAGGGAATGCTTTATATTACTATAACTCTCTCTAGGGATTGAGAGATCTTCTCTCTATTTGTTGTACACAACAAATGTGTTTTGTAATGTTATATAATTAGATATTTATTATGGAAGGTTTAAAGTTGAAAAATTTCACACAATTCCCTTTCCAATTACTTAATTCTTAGTGAACCCCATGTATTAATAGTAATATAATTATTATTCACTTGACGTGTGTATCTCTTAAGAATAAATAAATATCATTTATATTATTTCTAATAAGACCATTAAATTCTGCCTGCTTATCCTTCTCAATAATTATCAAACTGTGAATAATGAATATTTATTTTAAAAATAAATATTAATGCATTATTAATTGATAAATATAATAAATATAATAAATATTATATTCACCAAACCTTGAAAATTAATATTTATTATTATTATTTAACTCACTCATTCTTTCGAATAACTTGTGATTAAATATTGATGATCAACCAAACCTGAATAAATATTAAACCAAAAAGTAGAAATAATATTTATTCAACTTATTAAATTAAAAATTTAATTTTACTAATATTACATATACACTTATTGTGTGAACCTCTAGGCCTCTTTCCCAGTGGAAATATAAGAATACGCCTAAATTCCCTGGTTAGCGTCTAAAAAATTTCCAAGGCACCCATAAAGAAAAAAGTTAATGACATAATAGTATAAAACCTCTTATGAATGCTTACTATATAATATAACCCATTTATAGTGATATCTATAATCAAACAAGTTACATATTGGTGTCATCAACATTTATGCTTGATGTATATTTCTTTGACTTTCTATAAATAAACATGCCCACAAAACACCATTACCATATATTTATCTAGGTAGTTCCATTTCCATAAAAGGTCCTGACATATTAACTTCTATTAATAGACATAAGGAATAAATCCTTTATATCATTATCCATTAATTCAATATCACTCGTGATGCACCCAACATATCCTACTTTGCTATGAATATACATCATTATAGTTTTTATCAATACATCAAAGTATGAAACTTATGGTATTCATTAATGATAATATTAAAGTCTAAACATCAATACACACATGAACATATAAGAACATTCTATGACACATAAAATGTGGATTTCCTACTAGAATATCCTTTTACATAACCTCCCTTCTTAGAAATTACCAAGGGTGAACACCATGAAAAGGTGTCTCAATGTCTTGTGAGACTCCTACACCTAATAGTCTGTATCATCTGTTTCTGTTAGAAAATATCATTTGACTATAAAACATGTATTTAAGAAATACTTTCATAATATCTAAAACATGTCATCATAGTAGGGAGATGATATGTAATTTTGACATGGCATGTATCCTTTGAAAATTATCACATACTATGTCATGAATAGGAAAAATAATGACGTGATAATAAACTTTTTTAATATTCAAATAATGAATAAATTAAATCCTCAAGTACTTAGAAGTTGGTTATAGATAACCAACTCTAATAGAATCCCAATTTCACTAGATACAACTGTTAATAACATTCAATCCAATAGATCACACATGATACTTATGTCTCTGCAGATATTGAGCCTTCATCAAGGGATCTGACACATTTTCCTCCATGGAAACTCTACTCACCGAAACTTCAACTCATTGAGAAAAATCCATCAAGAGATGAAACTTCCAAAGTATATGCATTATATTTTTATATGACCTTGACTCCTTGGAAAGATCCACCACTATAGTGTTATCATATTAAACTATGACAGGGTCTTGATATCTAGGTGACACATTATGCTCCTAGACAAAGTTATGAATCCAAACTACTTCCTTGGCTATATCAGAAGCTAAAATATACTCAGAATCCAGTGTATAATCAATAATAAATGGTTTCTTTCAACTCTTCCATCTCACAAATCCTCCATTAGGATTGAATACATATTATAACTGTAACTTCAAATAATTCAGATATATTTGAAATCTAGCATCTGTATAACCCTTGATGACTAACACTTTATCTCCTCCATACAATAGGAATATATCCTTAGTTCTCCTTAGATACTAAAGGATAGTCTTAATAGTAGTCCAATGTTGTTCACCTGAACTAGCTTGACATATTCCTACCATTCTCAAAGCATAGTAAGCATCAAGCCTTGTACATAACATGTAATACATGATAGATCCTATAGAATAAGAATATAAGATCTTACTCATTCTATCTATTTCCTATTATCTCTAAGAAAAAATCTTCATGTAAAGATGTATACCATGTGATGCTGGAACCAATACCCTCTTGGATTGTTCCATACTGAACCACTTTAGCATCTGGTAAATGTTTGTACTTTGAATTATTACAAGTAACCTCTTTCACCACTAAAAAATGGGTTTTAACAGTTCTAGTAAAGGGACTTTAAGATCAAATATAAAGCACTGTCTATACATGCACTATAAAAGGGTAGGCTTTAAAAATTCTCATAAAAAACACTGTTAAATGGGTCCTTTAACAATGTTAAAAAAAGCCCTATTAAAGGCCCCATTTAACAAAGTTTTTTTTAATGCTGTTAAAGGGGGTAAAATTTTATTTTTTCAGAACTCTATGAGCCTGACCTTATTAGCTCTTCCAAGAACCCTTTAAGAGTGCTCCAGCCCCCTTTATTAGCGTTTTGTGAATTTTCAGCTTCTTGCGCCCACCTGGATTCGAACCCTACACCTCTCTTTTAAATATAGAATGTATTTACCACTGTACTATGTTGTTTTTTTGTCTGTATAATGATATTTCAGTTTATATATATATATTCATATTTTTCTTAAATATTTTTAAATACATTAATAAATATATTATATATTATATTTATTTACATATACTAGAATATAATATAAATATATATCCATTTATTAATACACACATATATTTATATATAAACATTACATATATATTTGTATAATATAAAAAATGGTTAGATATTGTTTTAAATACATTTTTAAAATATTTATTTATTTTCATATATTAGAAGACACACACACACACACATATATTTGTTAATTATTGAAACACACATGTTTATATATAAACATTAATTATATAAGTATATATATACACATATTAATGAATTTTGATAAGGTAAATAAAATGGATAATTTTTTAATTTAAATGAAATAAATAATAAATATTTATTTTATATATTTAAAAATAAATTTTTACGTAAATATGTTGATATATGTATTTATACAAGTGATTTATTATAAGTAAATATAAGAAAATATGCATGTATTTAATTATAAATAAAACTACATTACGAAAAAAAATAAAATATCAAAACCATAATATCAATATGAATGTAAGCCCTCAGAATAAATTCAGTCCCCACTGAAAAAGGAACAAAAAGACCCCCTTAAACATGGCTGAAATTCCATCAAATATTAAAAAAATTAGGGTAACCCAACTAAAAACTCTATTTTGGAGGTATTCTAGGCATTTTTTACTGGAAAAAGTGATTTGGGTTTCCCCAAGTCACTAGGGAGTAGATCTCATCACAAGCTTCAATTTTATATGTGGTAGAGTCCAAACGGACACCTAAATCAAAAGTTATGGTCATTTAAAGTTTGAGATATATTTTCAACTTATTTTAGATATTTTTTTTATTTTTTATCTTTATATTGTTATTAAATGAATATTACTCAATAATAATCAAATTATTAATTAAAAATATTTTTTAATTATTTTATAAGTCATTTTCACTTAATATCTTATATATTAAGTGTAAATACCTATTTAACCTTATCTAAAACATATTTATTATATTTATATCAATACAAATATACAAATATATTTATATATTTATATATTATTTTTAATATTTTTTTGAAATACAAACTTTATTAGCGCTTTTTTACAACCGGTGATAATGACCCCCCTTTATTAGTACTTTTTTACTAGTGTTGATAAAGAGCCCCCTTTATAAGTGTAAGAACCCAGATCTTATTTTCAGGTATGTTTTCCTTTTCTGGTCGTTTTTGAGAAAAAGGGGATTTTTTGGAAATTTTTGAAGTACATGTCATGTACTTTATAAGTACACTCTGTGTACTTGGTTTCCACATGAAGCTGTGTGCTGGCCGTGTAAGGGCTGCACACACAACCATATGGGGGTGACCAGGAGGCCGCCTAATGTGGGGTACGAAAACGGAAAGTACACGCCATGTACTTCCAAAGTACATGCTGTGTATTTTCTTTTTTTTCATTAAACATACCGGGGTCACGTCTAATCTCCAGGAATGACTTCTTCTCGACCTAGTTCATCCGAGAGAACATGTACGACCACGATCTTCCTCTGAGCCCCTAACTGAGCATCCGATCTCTGATTCGACCACCATCGATTGCGTTGGGATCACTTCGGTAAGCTCTTCCTTCTGCTTGAGTTTCATTTCCTGATTTCTCCTCTTTCTCAAGTTATCTTCAGTTGAACATTTTAGACATTTTTGTAGATCAGCAGTGTTCTTGGGAAATTCAAGGCTTGAGGTTCATATATAGCGATCTACCAACACTGAGGTAGGTGGTTTATGCCTTTCTGTTGAAATTCTTTGAGTTATATGTGCAAAATTTCCCAATACCCTTGAACAGGGTATTGCGTGTTTACCGTTTTAGCCCTGTTGTTTGCCTTCCATGCTTGTATGCTTAAGTAGAGGATAATTAAATGTGAATATGGTGAATTGGTATGCTTTGGAAGTGTTTTCCCATGCATGTTTCTCGTTTAAACCATTTAGTCTAGTTTTCCTCTTAGGCTGCTGTTTGCTTTCCATGCCTAGTATTTGTAGGATGTAGTGATGTTTATCTGCCATGCTATTATGTTGTAGACTATTATCCAAGTAGTTCTTGAGGTTTACTTTGGCCGATACACTTTGCTATACTTGATTGACTTACACAGGGTCGTGAGAACCTGGTGTGTAGACCATAGGGAGAATGGACGTAAGGGCTTCTCCTGAGTGTATTTTCTATTTACAATGTGAGACCACAAGGGGAATTGATGTAAGTGCTTCCTCAGAGTGTCTGTAGTTCCTTGACATGGACCACAGGGGGAATGTGACATAATTTATTCCCTATAGAGCCTTTAGTTACCGATACGAGACTATAAGAGGAATTGACGATGAGTGCTTCCTCAGAGAGTCTATTCTAAAGCTGAACCAGAGGGGTTAGACTAAGTGTAGTGCCCAGAGGGTTGCTTTTGTTATTAGGTAGGACCAGAGGGGATAGGCTGTGAGTACTTCCTAGAGGGTTACCTTTTGTGTTTACCTTCTTTTCTTGTGTTTCTTGGTAGGACCAGAGGGGATATGCTATGAGTACTTCCCAAAGGGTTACCTTTTGTGTTTAGCTTCTTGCTTGTGTTGCTAGGTAGGATCAGAGGTGATGGGATGTGAGTACTTCCCAGAGGGTTACCTGTTTGTGTTTACCTGCTTTGATTAGCTGTTGCTTGATATATGAACTAAATGCATTGAAACTGTGGATTGGTTACTGCTGAGTACTTCCTTGTTTACTGCTTCCTTTACTCATTACCTGCCATATATTCACTGATTGTTAGGTACAAATCTTGTGGTGGTTGCCTACTGGGATTTTGTCTCACACCATGTTTGGGCCATGCTTTTGGGTCCAAACAGATTATATTACTGCAGGTATAGATGAGGGAAAGTGCCCTTCTACTTCAGGTACTTGACTGCTGTGGAGCTAGAGATAATGGGACCAAGTTGAGGCTTACGATACTGAGGAGCTATTTATCTATTTTCTTTTGTACTTGGGTTTAGTAATATTTTGTATTCCAACATTGCGATTTGTTTGGCTACTTTCCTAGACATACGTATCATGCATCATTTTTATATACGTGCTCAAACTGTTTATTTCTTCAGTCTTCCGCTATTTCTTGTTGTTTGACATTACTATTGCTTCCGCTATTGTATATTTATTTACTTCTACTATGTTACTCTTCCAATGAGGTCATAGTTTCCCCACTATTACACCAATGTCCCTCACTGCTAGTTGGAAGCCTCTGGCGTTAGGGGAAATGTGCTTGAGGTCATGTGACCAATCGGGTACGGGGCGCCTCTAGGTGGATTTCAGAACTGGGTTGTTACAAAGTGGTATCAGAGGAGTTTATTTTCTCTTGAATTACTATTTGGATCCTATAAATAGGGATACAAAGGAATAAGTACTTGGTAATAAGCTGTGCCCAGGAGTAGTTAACTCGTGTATAGGGAAAATCCAATCTACCTCGTTTATTACAATCTTTCTGATTTTATAATTATTACAGTTGATTTAATTTCACCTTGAGTGATTCACATGTTTTGTGTTGTTATTGTTGATGTTATTGAGGTTCTATTTCTGTTTCAACCTGATGATATGAGGGTATTCCATCTCATGCATCATATAGGAACTTTCTAGAAATCACATGTCATGCATTCTTGCCATGCCATTTAGGGTGCATTAGTGATTTCATGTTGTTGTGATATATGTTGTGCTAGATATGTATGATTTTGTGATAGATGCCTTGATAGAATACCTACTGTTTTATAGGATATTTATTTGCAGAGGTTTTTCTTGAATGAATGCCAAACTTTGGTTCTTGAGGTGTTATGGGCCCTCATGGACCAGAATTTGGTGGATCATTACCTTGTTTTTTCTTGTTATAACATGTATAAGATTCCAAGATTTGATTTTTTGGAATTATGGGCCCTCATGGATTGGAATTTGGCACTTTGATGTTCATTTCAGTGTTTTTCTGAGCTCCGGAGTAGTTTATAAGGCTTACTATCTGGAAAAACCCAGAATACATGCCGTGTAGTTTTGAATACATGCCATGTGCTCTTCTATTCGGGAAGAAATTATTTTTCTTAAGTACACACCGTGTACCTTATGTACACGCCGTGTAGTCTCTAACCGTGTCATATGTTGTGTGGTCATAGACACGAGATAGGTAAATTCTTGTGGGAACACGCCGTGTACCGGTTGTACACGCTGTGTCGTATTGACTCTGTGTCCGCCGATCTGACTAACAACACAGACAGAGAAATCTTAAGTTATACACGTCGTGTCAGTTCTAAACATTCCGTGTAGTGTAATCTTGGAATCTGGCCCTGTAACTAACAACACAGGTCAATGTTATCTTTTTTAGTACAGGTCGTGTCTATCTGGAACACACCGTGTAGTGTCAGCTGAGTATCCGGTCATGTCACAAACAACATGGGTCGGTGAATCTCGTCTAGTACACGCTGTGTCTGGCACAGAAATTCCATGTAATCTCATTCTAAGGAGAACTATGTGGCTTATCCATGTAGAAGGACTCAGACAGGGGAAGATAATTCAAGTACACGTTGTGTGTAAGGACAACACGCCGTGTGTTTGGGGTGTTTCATGACCAGTTCTGGAATAAGTACATGTCCATGTGAAATTCTTAAGGGAACATGCCGTGTATCCATGTTTTAAAAAAATTGAATGCTTTCTTTCTCCTGTTTCCTTCTTATAATTCTATGTTTCAGTCCCTGTTAATCTTGATCTAAGGTGTGTGCTTGACGTTGCAGAGTCATGCCACCGAGACATCCTCCGGATGTCCACCAGTTACTAGGCTATGATCAGACACCGGACATGGATGATCAGGGACTACCTACAGATCCTCCAGTTGTGCCAGTCTTGGAACTAGCTGTTATACCTGACGCTGGTGTTTATGCACAGTTCGGGGAAGACTTTATGAGGTTCTTGTAGACCTTCCATGGGGTACCGCATCTTGCCCTATCTATGGCAGAGTTGACGCAGGTTTTTTAGCAGTAGCTTCCTTCCACCTTCATAGGGGAAGGAGGACCTCAGGCTGTAGAGTCATGGCTAGAAACCATGCTTTCTATCCTCAAGCATCTGGAGACGCCTTCAGAGAGGAGGTTCAATCTTGCTACGTACATGCTTCGGGATTCTGCCAAGAGATGGTGGGATGTGATCTCATAGGTGGGATGCCAGCAGGTCATGTCCTTGGATGAGTTCTAGCGTGCCTTCTACGATTACTTTTATCCATAGACTTTGAGGGCTGATCGAGCCTGAGAGTTCATGAGTCTGGAGCAGGGTACTCTTTCTGTTATGAAGTATTATTCTCGCTTCACCGAGCTGCATTGCTTTACGCCTATTCCAGGATGTGATGAGTTATTCCTAGAAAGGAATTTTGAGGATGGTCTAAGGCACGGCATCCGATCTCAGGTGAACATTTTTCTAGTTGACTTCCATCACTTATCGTCAACCAGGTGCTGATCACAGAGCACAATTTGAGGGATTTTGGAGTTGTGATCCAGGGTAGTTCGACATACGGAGTTAGTATTCCTCCTACTGACAGTAGGAAGCACCATAGGAGGTCTTCATGCGGTGATCCAAGTAGGCGAGACACTTATTCTGGAAGCCAGGTGGTGTGATATTAGTGCGAGAAGAGTGGGCACATGAGGCCACATTGCCTAAGAGACCCAGTGAAGTGCCGATATTGCTTTAAGATGGGGCATCTTTAGCATTTATGTCCTATCTTTTTACTAACAGCTGGTGACATGGGTTCTTCTATGACTCCATGTTTAGGAGAAGTGCCCCTATTTTCTCATCAGTCTAGGAACTAGAGTTCTTCCGGACATTCAGGTCGAGGTGGAGGTCACGACCATGGTAGTCAGTTGCCAGGCTTTCAGCGACAGCAGGGTGGACCAGCTCAGAGTGGTCAGGTAGGGTCACAGGGTCACGGTACGGGCCAGACTTTTGCAGTGGAGCATACCCAGCAGGAGCAGGATCCCAGACCTTCTATAGTTCTAGGTATGATCTTAGTTTCCTCAGTTTTAGCTTCTACTATTTTCGATACAGGGGCTTCCCATAGCTTTATATCTGTTGTGGTTGTGGAGATCCTTGGGCTCTGCATCTTTTCTTCTGCTGATATCTTGATACAAGACACTCCATTGGGGACTAGAACGGATAGTGTGAGACAGTGTAAGGAGTGACCTCTATAGGTTGGTGGGTGTCACTTCTTATGGGACCTCTATGTGTTAAAGATGACAGGCTATTATTTCATTCTTGGAATGGACTGGTTAGTTCCCTTCTAGGCTATTGTCAATTTTTATCACCATTGGGTGAGTTTCACATCACCATAGGGAAGATCGTTTCTTCATAAGGGATAATGGGATGTCCATGTGAGTATAGAAGGACCCGAGCATCATGGGTTGGGAGGAGTTATATCCCAGATTGCTAGTTTATATTTGGATAAATAGGGGACTTCATAGGTAGACTTTCCTCCAGTGGTGGATCGTTTCAGGGATGTCTTTAGAGAGGAATTTTCAGATTTACCTCCAGAGTGAGAGGTATAATTTTCTATTGATCTCATACCAGGAGCGGCACCGGTGTCCATTCCTCCTTACAGTATGTCTACACCCGAGTTGTAGGAGCTCAAGAAACAGTTGGAGGAGTTGCAGGAAAAGGGTTTCATCTGACCCAGTACTTCTCCTTAGGGTTCGACTGTCCTGTTTGCAAAGAAGGAAGATGGTACCCTCCGACTTTGTGTGGATTATCGGAGGTTGAATCAGTTGACGGTCAAGAACTGATATCCCTTGTCGAGGATTGATGATATCTCTGATCATCTTTGAGGAGCCCAGGTGTTCTTGAAGATTTACTTGAGATTTGGTTACCATAAGTTGCGCGTTAGACCATCTGATATACCTCTTACAGCCTTTTGGAGAATGTATAGTCTATACAAGTATGTAGTTATGCCGTTCAGTCTCAAAAATGCACCTGCAATTTTTATGGCACTAATGAACCAAGTGTTCTATCCATACTTGGATTCTTTCATGGTGGTCTTTGTGGATGATATCTTGGTGTACTCTCTCACTCGACACGACCATGCTACCCATATTGAGATCATTTTGAGTACACTGAGAGAGCATCAGTTATATACTAAGCTCTCAAAATGCCACTTTTGGAAGGACCAGATTCACTTCTTGGGTCATGTTATCTCAGAGATAGGAGTATCAGTAGACCCAAAGAAAGTGAGAGTATTAGTTTCCTGGGATCAGCCGAAGAACATCTTTGAGGTACAAAGTTTTATAGGGCTATCTATATACTATAGAAATTTCATACAGGACTTTTCATGCTTAGAAATGCCACTGATGGGTCTGGCTAAGAAGGGTGAAAAGTTCTTGTGGCCAGATTCTTATGAGTCAACCTTTTAGGAGATGAAAGGGAGGTTAACTTCAGAACTGATAATAGCATTTCCAGAGCTAGGAAAGAGATATATTGTGTACTGTGATGCATCGGGTATTGTTCTTGGAGTAGTACTTATGCAAGGGGAAGGAGTCATTGCATACGAGTCTTGGAAGTTGAGGCCACATGAGAGGAATTACCCAACACACGATCTTGATTTAGCCGCAGTTGTTCATGCCTTACGCTGTTGGAGACATTATCTTCTGGGAGATAATTTTTTTGTTTTCACCAACCCCAAAAGTATGAAGTATATCTTCTCTTAGAATGACTTTAATTTGAGATAGCGAAGGTGGTTTGAGTACCTTCAGTCCTTTGACTTTGAGCTTGCCTATATTCCTGGGAAAGGCAACGCAGTGGCTGATGCGTTGAGAAGGAGGACTCAGATACAGGCAGTTCGAGAGGCCAGCAGTGAGTGGAATCTTATGGATCTATTCTCTGAAATGAATTTGGAGGTGCACGACAGGCATGGGAAAACGTTTCTTTCTTCTATAGCTGTTACCTCTACTCTTCTTGATTGAGTTCGAATGAGGTAAGTATCAGATTCTGAAGGCCTAGTCCTACGGGAAAGCATGCCAGGAGAGGACCCTATTCCTGGATGGACCATAGGTGGGGATGAGATCTTGTGTTTTCATGGGCATGTATGGGTGTCAGCAGATATATGTGAGGAGATGATACAGGACATTCACTCCTAAGTTTGGGCAGTTCATCCTGGTTTCACTAAGATGTATCATGATCTACACCATCAGTATTGGTATCCAGGTATGAAGAGAGATGTTGCTGGTTTCCTGATGTGGTGTTCCACCTGTCAGTAGGTGAAGGCAGAACATCAACCACCAGTAGGGCTTTTACAGTAGTTACCCATTCCCAATTGTGAATGTAATGATGTCGCAATGGAATTTGTGACAGGTTTGACGAGGTCACCTCGAGGGAATGATGCTGTTTGGGTTGTCATTGACATACTCACAAAAGTTTCTCACTTCTTGGCAATCAAGAATACTTTCAGTGTTGATGAGATGGGACGGTTGTACATCTAGAAGATTATACATTTGCATGGAGTTCCACAATTCATTGTTTCAGACAGGGATTCTTGTTTTACTTCTTGGGTCTGGAAGAGGCTTCAGAATGCTTTGGGTACACATGTGCTTTTGGGTACAGCTTACCATCCCCAGACAGATGGAAAGTCTAAGCATAATATTCAGGTGCTTGAGGATATGCTTCAAGCATGCATCCTAGATTTTGGAGGTTCTTGGGAGAAGCACATACCTCTTATGGAGTTTTCCTACAATAATAGTTTTCATGAAACTATTCAGATGGAACCTTATGAGGCTTTGTATGGTAGGCCATTCCAATCACCCTTATGTTGGCTGGAGGCAGGAGAGGTAGCTATGTCAGGACCTCATTTTGTCTAGGAGACCACAGAGTAGATAGAGTTGATTCAGAGGAGGATGGCTACTACATAGTCTCGACAGAATTCTTATGCTGATCACCAGAGACGACCTCTGGAGTTTGAGGTCGAGGATCAGGTTTTCCTACATGTCACGCTGAGGTTGGGACATAGAAGGATCAAGAGACAGGGCAAGATTTCACCGAGGTACGTCAGACCATTTGAGGTTTTGGAGAGAGTTGGGCCAGTTTTCTATCAGTTGTACTTACCTCAGAGGTACCAGGTTATACACGACGTCTTCCACATTTCTCAACTTCAAAGTTACTTCTCAGACCCATCTCATGTTTTTCAACCTAAGGAAGTTGAGCTAGAGGTGGATTCATCTTTTGAGGATCATCCTATCCGGATTGTTGATCTAAGTATGAAGGTTATCCATGCCCGGTCTGATCATTTGGTATGAGTGCTATGGTAGCACGGGTGAGTACAAGACGAGACTTGGGAGAGGGAGGCAGACGTACGATCACAGTGGCCAAAGCTATTTGGGGTTTCTTCTTCTACGCCACCTTGCTAGGGAAATTCAAGGAAAAATTTCTTTAAGGGGGGAAGTTTGTGATAACTCATATCTTCTTTTCAGGTATGTTTTCATTTTCTAGTCGTTTTTGAGAAAGAGAAATTTCTGGAAATTTTTGAAGTACACACCGTGTACTTTATGAGTACACACTATGTACTCGGTTTCAACATGAAGCCATGTGTTGGCCGTGTAATGGCTTCACACACACCCATGTGGGGGTGACCTGGTGGCCGCCTATTGCGTGGTATGAAAATGGCAAGTACACTCCGTGTACTTCCATAGTACATTTCATGTATTTTTTTATTAAACGTACCAGGGTCATGTCTAATCACCAAAAAGGCCTTCTTCTCGACCTATTTCCTCCAAGAGAACCCATACAACCACAATATTCCTTTGATCCCCCGACTGAGCATCCAAATTCTGATTCAACCGCCATTGATTGCGTTGGGATCACCTCTGTAAGATATTCCTTCTTCCTGAGCTTCGTTTCCTGATTCCTCATCTTTCTCAAGTTATCTTCATTTTAACGTTTTAGACGTTTTTATAGATCTACAATGTTCTTGGGAGATTCAAGGCTTTAGGTTCACTTATAGCGATCTCATAACACTAAGGTAGGTGGTTTGTGCCTTTCTGTTGAAATTCTCTGAGTTATATGTGCAAAAGTGCCCAATACCATTGAACAGGGTATTGCGTGTTTACCGTTTTAGCCCTGTTGTTTGACTTCCATGATTTTATGCTTGAGTAGAGGATAATTGAATGTGAATTGGGTGAATTTATATGCTTTGGAAGTGTTTTCCCATGCATGCTGCACGTTTTGACCGTTTGTTCTAGTTTTCCTATTAGGCTGCTGTTTACTTTCCATGCCTAATATTTATAGGATGGAGTGATGTTTATCTGCCATGCTATTATGATATAGACTATTAGAAAAGTAGTTATTGAGGTTTACTTTGGACAATACGCTTTTCTGTACTTTCTTGACTTAAACAGGGCCATGAGAACCTGGTGTATAGACCATAGAGAAAATGTACATAAGGGCTTCTCAAGAGTGTCTTTTCTACTAACGGTGGGAGACCATAGGGGGAATTGATGTAAGTGCTTCCTCAGAGTGTCTATAGTTTCTCGACCCAGGTCACAGGGGGAATGTAACATAAGTTCATCCCTAGAGTGCCTTTAGTTACCAATACGAGACTATAAGAGGAATTGACGGCAAGTGCTTCCTCAGAGAGTCTATTCTAAAGCTGAACCAAATGGGTTAGACCGAGTGTACTGCCTAGAGGGTTGCTTGTGTTTCTAAGTAGGACCAGAGGGGATAGGCTATGAGTACTTCCCAAAGGTTTACCTTTTGTGTTTAGCTGCTTGATTGTGTTGGTAAGTAAGACCAGAGGGGATAGGCTATGAGTACTTCCCATAGGGTTACCTTTTGTGTTTAGCTGCTTGCTTGTGTTGCTAGGTAGGAACAGATGGGATGGGTTGTGAGTACTTCCCATAGGGTTACCTGTTTGTGTTTACCTACTTTGATTAGCTGTTGCTTGATATATAAAATAGATTCATCAAAACTGTGGATTTGTTACTACTGAGTACTTCCTTGTTTACTACTTCCTTTACTCATTACCTTCCATATATTCACTGACTGTTAGGCACAAATCTTGTGGTGGTTGCCTACTGGGATTTTGTCTCACACCCTGTTTGGGCCATACTTTTAGGCCCAAACAGATTATATTGCTATAGGTATAAATGAGGACAAGCACCCTTCTACATCAAGTACTTGACTGCTATGGAGATGGGGAGCATAGGACCAAGATGAGTCTTGCGATGCTGAGGAGCTGTTTATCTGTTTTCTTTTGTACTTGGTTTTAGTACTGTTTTGTATTCCAGCATTGTGATTTGTTTGGATGCTTTCCTAGACATATGTATCATGCATCATTTTTATATATGTGCTCTAGATGTTTATTTATTTATTTTTCTGTTGTTTCTTGTTGTTTGGAATTACTATTGCTTTCGCTATTTTATATTTGTTTACTTCCACCATGTTACTCTGCCAATGAGGGCATAGTTTTCCCCACTATCACTTCCAAGGCCCTCGCTACTAGTCGGTAGCCTTTGGCATTAGGGGAAATGTGCTTGAGGTCATGTGACCAACTGGGTACGGGGTGCCTCTGGGTAGCTTTTGAAATCGGGATGTTACAATCAGTGTTTTTTTAATAGCATTAATTGGTGGGGAGGGGGGCTTTATCAACACTTTTTTTACAAGCACTGATAAAGGTAACCCTTTAACAATGCTTTTTTAGCACCCTTAAAGATCCCCTTTAGTAGTGATTTTTCTATCACTTAAAAAGGGGGTATTTAACAATGCTTTTAGCTAGCACTGTTAAATCCCCAGTGCCGGATAAACCCATTTTTTAGTAGTGTTTGATCTATCATTCATTATCTTGATACTTAAAATATAGGACTCTTCACCTTAGTCCTTTATAGAGAAGAAATTTCTCAAAAATTCCTTAACCTCATGTAATTATGGTATCTCATTTCCAATTAATAACACATCATCAACATATAATACTATGAAAACAACCATACAACCACTAAACCAACTGTAAACACATGGCTAACAATCATTTTTAATGAAAACATTTTCATTTATATCTTTATCAAACCAATTTTTTCATGATACAAATGCTTAATTCAATCCATAAATAGATATTTTTAACTTTCATACCTTTTTTTTTCATTTCTTGGAGTCATGAACACTTCTGGTTGTGTTATATAAACATCCCCTTTAAGGTTCCCATTAAGGAAGCCAGTTTTGACATCCATCTTCTAAATATCACATTCATAGAAAGCTGTAATAGTAAGTAGAATTCTAATGGATTTAAACATGGAAATTGGAGAAAAGGTTTCCTTATAGTCAATTATTTTATGTTGTCTAAAACCTTTATCTATTTTCCATGCTTTATAGGTACCAACCTAAATTTCAATTTCTATATTTCTCTTGAATATCCATTTTCACCTAATGGTATTTACATTAACTGGTTAATTGATTAAAACACAAACTTGGTTCTAATACATGGAATCCATCTTAGAAATCATGGCTTATTACCCTCTTGTAGATTCTAAGATCTCAACTGTCTCATTATAGGATATAGGGTCATTATTGTCAACGAATAATGAGTCACCATATTCTTTGAATAGAAAACTATATCATTATAGTTCTCTAACCTCTTTGGTTCCCCTTTGCAGTTTTTGTGTTTTAGAAAAAACTTCTTCCACAAGGACCTATGGAATTTGTTCCTTTACCAACTCTTATGTATCTTGAGCATCAACTTTATTGAAGTTAATCTTGCTCCCATAATCCTCCTTGATGATGTGTTCCCTATCAAGGAATATAACTTTCTTATAAACTATAACCTTTTTATCTAAGGAATCATATAGGCAATATCCCGTCATTTCACTAGGATAAGTTATAATGATACACTTCATTACCTAGGGTGATATTTTGTTGCTTAATATAGCCTTAAAAAATTCCTCAAACCCCCATGAAAGTGTATGCGACTAAATAGGTTTCTTACTACTCCATAACTCAAAGGGAATACTATTATTCACTTTAATTGGTACTTGGTTTAGTATGTATGATTTTGTGTGTAATGAATATCCCCAAAAGGATAATATAAGGATTGTGTTTCTCATCATCAATCTAACCACATACAACAAGGTATGCTTCCTCTTTTCACTAACACCATTCCACTTTAGTGAATAAGTCATAGTGAATTGAGATAAAATCCCATACTCCCATATAAAGTGGAAAAACTATTTTATAAGATATTAACTACCTTAATCTGATCAAAATTTCTTATCATCTTACTAAGTGGAATATAAAATTCATTATTTAACTCCTTTAACTTCTCAAAGGATTAAAACTTATGACTCATCAAGTATATATAGTTGTACCTACTCAAGTTTTTAGTAAAAGAAATAAATTAAAAGAATACACCTCCAGATTCTGCTCGAAATGGAGTTCACACATCGGTGTTTACCAATTCTAGAATCATCACAACACTTTCACTTTGACCACAAAATGGTGGTTTGGTCATATTTCCTTTCAAATAAGAATGGAATATTTCAAGTGTTTTAAGATCAAAAGAGTCAAAGTAACCATTTTGATAGATCTTCATAAAATGGTTCCCATTTACATAACCAATGCAGTGATTCCAAAACTAAGTGTGAAATGATTCTGGTGAATTTGATTCACGATAAATTTTCAATATTTTGTTTTCATAATTTAGTACATAAAGACTATTATTCATCTATGACATACCATAACTTATGTTATCTTTATAAAAGTATCAACTCTTATTTACAAAGCTGAAGATAAATCCATCCATGTCTTACCAAGAAAAAAATGATGTTCTTGGTAACACTTGGCACATAATAAAAGTTATTTACAATAAAAATAAATAATATTGAAAAAATGAGGTGTTGGTATCCAATGGATAGGGTATCCAATAAATAGGGTATCCAATGGATAGGGTATCCAATGGATATGGTATCCAATGGATAGGGTATCCAATGGATAGGGTATCCAACCTCACACCATTGGCAACCTGTAGATCCACCTCACCTCTGCAAACTTTCTAAAATCTAATTGGTTCATGTATAAAAATATTTTTAGAACATGTAGTATCTAAAAAACAAATTATAGATATAGAAATATTATAATCAATAATGAATTAACTTAAATATTCCCATTTCTTCTTTGGCCTAGTGCAGTTCCTCTTCCAGTGGACTTGAATTCCACATTCAAAACACACTGCATTTTTCTCCTTTTCTGGACACTGTATCTTCTTATTCTTAGAATGACAGTGCTCTAGAGAATTATAATTGGAATAATATTTCAACCCCTTTTCATTGTTCTTAATTTTCATATTCACCATAAGGAACATGGGTTTTTCAGGCCTCATTTATTTATTAAATTAGTGAATGAGAGTAAGAAGTTCCAAAAGAGTCTTCTCACTATTTCTCATATTATAATTCACAATGAAACTAGAGAATGTTTTAGGTAGTGAGGAAATAATAAGATATGTTCACAACTCATCAAGGATCTTAAACACTAATATGTATAAGTATTATATATATATCTAATCATATAGACTACATGAGGCCCATTCGGTGCTGACTCTCCAAAACTTCATGTGAATTGTGCATTGGAGATCTAATATCTCTCTTATCTCACCTTCTCTTAATAAATATCATGAAGATGATAAATGATACTACATACATACACATCCTCATGCTACTTTAGAAGCTCAATAGAAACAGATGATATCATGAAACATTGGACATCCAATTTTTCTTCTTCATGCTTTAGGTAGATAAATACTTCTTTATCACTAGGATCTTTCACAAGCGGGTTTTCTAGTATGTATAACTTTTATTCAAGGAATACTATAACACATAAGTTCCAATACCATTCATAAAAACTCATGTTAGTGAGAAGGTTATCCTTATATAGTATGTATCATAGTGATATTGTTTATGCCATGTGGTTTTCCATTTCTATAAAATTTAAGAGCATATTTTTAGTACTCCTTGATTACCAAAATAGATTAATAAATTTAAATTTCATTAATCTCCTAATATTTTTTTAAAAACTAATATCCCTAACCATTAGTTTTAGAATATCTTATTTCATATATATTATAGTAGAAAATATTCATATTCCCCTTCTCATAAATCATACTTGGTTCTAACAAGTTATTAAAGGGTTTTAGGTAGGCATAACTTACCAATTACATTAACTTATAGTTACTTGATTTTTTGAGTGGACTCCTCTATCCTATAATCCTTGATAAACATTTCCTCAATATGTTCCTCTTATTTATACCAATTCCAACTTGGTATGTTATAATCTCATGGTCATCCATATAGCATACAAAAAACACACATTTTCAATTTATCAATTAATTACTTCAATTTGTCTTTAATTAAGATAAAGAACCATGAATTAATCTAATTAATTCAATTTATATTAATACCATCTGAGAATCCTTAAAATTCTATCATTCATAATTTAAAACAAATTTAAAAAATTAATTTTATTTAAAATCAATTGAGTACACAAGTGTACTTTGAATCAAAAATATGTACTCATCCAAACTACCCAACAAGAGCCCTATGCTTGTACATTCCCTTGGAATCCAATGCACATTGTGTAATATGTAATTACATGGAGTTAACTTTCAAAAAAATATCACACAAAACACATGTGAACTTCACTACATATGATGTTCTTTTTGTACACAAAGAAAACTACAAGAAAAGATCATGCACAAGTTATAGTTTTTTAAATTAATAGAGAAATTAATTTAGTATATTATTAGAAATACTATGACAAGGATTTTACTATCAAATAAATGACACACAGAACACATGTGAATAGGTATAATTATATAATTAATTATTCTCTCCATGTTAAATTAAGAACACCATTTCTATCATACTATATAATGTGTGTGGATTTACATGGCATGTAGTCTCTTTTTACAATATTTGTGACACATGCCTTGGTACTGAACATGTTGCCTACTATGGAAATGTATGAGGTACATGACATGTCACCTTCTTACATGATGTGTAGCCTTAGAGTTTCATAGCTTGTTAGTCCCTATTTCATGTAGTAGATACACGACATGAATGGACCCTCATGTTATCCATTATGAATACATGGGGGCTACACTCCATGTATGCAAGTTACATGATGCATGGTTCTTAAAACCATATGCCATCCTGCTCATATCTATATGTTGATCCAATTTTATCAGATCATTGATCCAATTTGACCTTTTTTGTCTAATATTATCATGTGATACATGCAAGATACATGGGTACATGATGTTTATATTTGGGGAACATTCTGTGTATTCTTGTGTTAATTAGATAAAACCTTTGGCATCTCCCAATGGAATTTTCAATTGTGTCTTCATTTTTTCTTAAAAATTTTTTAGTTATGTGAACAAGAATGAAGAAATGTAAGAGAAAAAAGTTTATTGGATTTAAATAAAAAATATATATAAACTAAATGAAATTGAAAACACATTCCATTCATTCAATTATTAATAAATAATTATAAACTAACCATTTTACTGCTATAATACCACGTGTAGGTTCTAGGCATAGTAGAAGTTAATTTTTGGAATGGGAAACTCAAATTTTAGTATTAATTTATAAATAATCATTGATTTAAATGATTAATGATATCATGAATATTTAATTTAAATTGTATATTATTGGACTTGAATACTAGAACTATAAGATAAGGATCTTCACATGTAAATTATAATTAATTTATAAACAGATCTAGAATTACCTAAACTTATAATTCTTTCTTCATTGATGATTTGGTTGACTTGATCTCATCATACAATCATTATTCTGCAGGATCTAAGTATATAATCCATCAATAAGTGATCCAAACATGCACCAAAATCTCTGAACACCATCATAAAATCATTGGGTGCTAGCACAATTGATATTGACCACTTTCATTTTTCATGGTTGATTGTAACCGAATTCTTCTACAAGGAAGAATAACTCTTGATTATCTATTGATTTTTTTAGAGAAATGGAGGAGAGAGAACAATTTTGATCTCTATAACTCTCTCTAAGTCTTGAGAGATATTATTTCTATACTTTGTGAATAACAAGTGTGTTTTGTAAAGTGATATAATTAGATATTTATTATTCCAGTTTTAGGGTTGACAAATTGCACATAATAGCATTTTAAATTACTTAATTCTTTATAATCCCCACGTGTTAATAATAATATAATTATTATTCACTTTACATATGTATATACTATCAAAAAATAAATATAATTTATATTATTTCCAATCAGACCATTAAACTTGGTCCGCTTATCCTCCTCGACATTTACTGAACCTTGAATAATGATTAGTTATTTGAAAAATAAATATCACCACATTATTTATTAATAAATATAATAAATATTATATTTTTCAAACATTGAAAATAAATATTTATTATTATTATTTAAACCACTTATTATTTCAAAGAATATTTGATTAAATATTGGTGACCAACCAAACCCGAATAAATATTAAACCATAAAGAAGAAATAATATTTATTTTGTCTTTTCAAATTCAACATTGAATTTAACTAAGATTTTGGATACACTTAATGTGTGACCATCTAGGACTATTTCTTAGTAGAAATAGGTGGTGACACCTAAAGTATAAAGTTAGAATATAGTGACATGCCAAGGCACATATAATGTCACAATGACATATAACCTCATTTGAATGATTATTGTGTAATATAATCCTTTTATCATGATATATTTAATCCAGAAAGTTTCATACGAGTGTCATCAACTTGCATGATCTATTTATAATTTTTTAACACTTTAGAAGTGAACATGCCCCTATAACACCATTGCCATGTATTTTTCTAGGCAGTTCCATTTCAATCAAAGATCTTGAGATATCAATTTTATTTAATAGTCATAAGGAATAAACCCTTTCTCACATTATCCATTAATAAAATACCAATCATTATGCACCCAATGTATTCTACTTCTACATGAAAATATGTTTTTACAATTTTCATCAACACATCAAAGTACATGAATTATGGTATTCATTAATGATAATATTAAATTCTAAGGATCAATATACACATCCTCTTATGGTAACATATAACAACACATAAAATATGGATTTCCTACTGGTAGTTTCATTATCATAACCCACCTTGTCGCATATTACCAAGGGAAAACACCACAACAAGGTGTCTCAATGTATTATAAGACTCCTACCCCCAATAACCTGTATTGTTAGTTTTATGTCAGATAATATCATCTATCTATAAAACATGGGTTTAAGGAATAATGTCATAGGATATAAAGTATATCATCATAGTGGGGTAATTCTATGAACGTTTTACATGGTATATATCATTAGGAAATTATCACATACTATGTCATGTTGAGGAATAATCATGATGTGATAATAAACTTTATCAATATTTAAAAAAGTAATACATGTAATCATAAAGTACTTAGAAGTTGAATCTAGGTAACCAACTCTAACACAGTAGTCAAATCATGCAAATTTTTATCAAATAAACGTTTTTCTACATTTTAGGAACATACTTGATGTATATCTCTTGGTGTGGGTTTTCCATAATCATTAAATTGTTTAGAGTTTTGTTCCATTTTATCAATCAGTGATCAACACACTACCGGTGTTTTTTTGACCAATGATCCACCTACTGTAGAATATATTATGATCTTTTCCATTTTCTTGAAACCTTTATAGAAGCATGGGATGAAAAATTTGTCACTAATTTGGTGATGTGGATAGCTCAAACATAACTCCTTGAATCACCCCCAGTACTGAAACATTGGCTCCACTTGATTTATTTGATGTCTAGGATATCATTTATAACTTTTATTACATGTGAATATACAAATAATCTATTTTGGAAAATTCATTTTAAATCATTCCAACTTCTTACATCTTCAGGTTGAAAATAATACATCCAATAATTTACTGACCCATTAAGTGAAAATGGGACTGCACACAGTTTTATTTTTCCCCAATTACATATATTTATTTCATTATAAAAAATACAACATTAAATTATATTAAATTATTATTTGGGACCTTACTAGAGATTCCATTTAATTTGGGTAGAAGGTTAATTAACCCAGATTTATGTTTAAAGTCCGATTCAATATTTGATTACACAATGAATGTTGGTTTATAATTAATATCAGGTGAGAACAATTATCCAATGATTATATTATGATCATAATCATTATTAATTTCCATTGTTTCAAATTCTATATTATATTTTAAAATGATACCAGTTTTAGTGTTTTATTAATGGAGGAAATACTAAAATTAATAAATTTTTACACTTCTCATATGATGAGATTACATGATTCGTGATTGAAAGCTATGTTCAAATTTAGGGTATGGTTAAAAAGGAATGTTATTATGGGATCATGTTATCAATGAATGATGAAAAGATTGAAATAAAAAAGTGGACCATAATATCATTAAAATAAGTTTCAATTAAAGGTCCAAAGATAATAAGTACAAAATATTTGACGAGAGAGCGGTGTTAGAAAAAAACAAAGAAAAAAAGAAAGAAAGAAATTTTTTTGAAAATGAGTTGAATAAAACACACACCTCTTTAAAAATGTTTATAGTTTGATGAAAACTATTGGGTGCTCTCAAAATATTTGTTTTTTGGTTTACTAAGTGAAACAAAATGGATAACCGAGGCTATTCTTTTGAGGAGAAAGTAAATTAAACAAAAAATTTTGGGTTTAAAAAAATAAAACGAAAAAGAATAGATGAATGAAAGAGAGAATGTAATTTGGGGGGGGGGGTATTTTTGAATGTTTATGAAATAAGAAAATAAGTGAACAAAATATAAAAGTTTATTATAATATAAAATAAGTGATACAAATAAGAGTTCATTTTTGTTTTATATTTTTTTGAAAAAAATGTAATTGATATAACCCACCTTTTAAATTAATTAATTATTATTATAAAAAATACTAAAATTAACTTAATAATGATCTTCTAATCTCATCAACCCTTGATTCCTATGAAAATTAACATGATGTTTTGACATGAAAGGATGGGAAAAAATGGTTTGATGTGTGTAAACACATTTTATTTTCTGGCTACAGGGTTTACATCAGATTTTATAATTTTTATTCAACTTTCATAAAAACTCCCAATGGTTCCCACATCCATAACTGGGTACATACATGATTTCCAAAGATAGGCGATCAATTTGGGTTTCAGACTCAATTGAGCTCAAACCTGTAGGAAGGCATCCTTTGTATCCTGGTAATGGTAAGAATCAAAGTTATTGTAGTTCAATGAATTATCTATCCATTAGTGGATAAGGAAGGATGACCAGCCCATTGAAGATATCGGGTCATGATGTTTGTAATGTTGGATACATAGAAGGGCATACAGTAAAGTGGATGTCCATTTGAGATCGAGCCTTTAGGAAGGCATCCTACATGTCCTGGTTATGGTAGGAATAAAATTTATTGTAGTTCAGTTTAAACGGGGCTCACACACTGAGGATACCCTAATATAGAGGCTGGAAAAGGTTATTATTCCCTTTATTGGGGATTACACACTGAGGTTTCCCTTATATTAAAGGACATATCATATTATGTAGCTGATAAGGGTTTACATGTTGAGGTTTCCCTATCTGGTAGATATTCACGATGTAAGTGATATGATCATTGAAATTCCCTAATCCCACATGATCTATGCTTGGTGTGAGAAACAAGGGATAAAAATTAATCAGTCACACCATTTATGGGTATACCGAAACAATCTGAGACAAGATTTGGTCACCCAACCCATATAACCAAAAATTTTATTAAAGAAAAAGGAATAACAGTGTACAAATGAGGTGTAATGAGATTACACCATCTAGAAATTAAGGGGAAAAGTAAACATTATATTGTATGCACGTTAGTGAAATGCCCCTAAATGAATATTACCAATCATCACCTGCTGCTGGTTCACCATTCCAATGTCCAAAATCAGGCTTTGATCTCCCATTGTGTGAAGCGAGACCGAAATCATCAGCCCCCATGCACCCTTGGAGCTCCTTTCCACTCGTAATCTTACTCCTAACATCATGATACATAATTCCCACTGATATAGACAACATTATAATAAACCCAAAAATATAGATAGATCACCTAACACTAGTTCATCCACCCTTAAAGTTCAACAACAATTTACGAGCCCTATGATCATCAATGAGCTCAATTACCTTTAAGGAATGCCTGATCGCTAACCCATCTTCTTAGCATTGTACCTTCCCTTCAGAGCATTATAAAGGATGATAACCCTCATCATATCTGGAAATGTGATCATGAATTAACTTTTCTTCCAAGTGCTGTCTAAAGTGTGTAGGAATTGTTGGAATTATCATAGTATCCCATCTGAGAAATAATAGCTTCCCAAGCTGTCATAAAATCCTAATAAAATCACTTCGATCTGCGATTCACATGAGAATATCCTTTAGCAAGATAAAATATGGTTACACATCACACACTTCCGCTATTTATTTTTATGATATTAGAATATTTTATCAGGAAACTTCATGAAAGATAGCATGACATGTTGGAAAAAAACATTAGAAAAAATTTCCTATCAACATCAACCCCCTCCTAAAATAGTGATCCAAAAAACACCATGCAACAACAAAACTCCACAACACCAGGACTAACAACCATTCCAGAATTAGAAAAAAGGAAGTTATCCATGTGTGAACTTCAAAATCAACTCCATATGCATGTCTCGCATTGCTGAACCATAATTTATTCCCAAGAATGATGGAGGTAGTCAAAGTTGGGATCTTGTTCAAATCCCAGTGCAATCTTAGAAAGAAAGCACTCTCTAATTTTCAAATATTCATGAGTAGTTATCTCCCCTTTTTGATGTCTTTGGATGGTTAGAGTTTCATGATCTTCGACCCAAGGATATATCTCTTTCTTAAGGCCATGATTGACAATCCTGTAATCATTTTTAGATTGAGAGTAGCATCCGGGTTTTCATCATCAAAGAGTGGAGGGGGATCCTTGATAACATGAACCTATGGAAGAGTGTTTATTTTCTCAGTGCATATCCCCATGTATCTAGTGACAATAGTTAGATCTAATTTAGAATAATCCTTCCTCTTCCTTGTCTTCTTATAACGAGGGGTTATGAAACCATCTGGGTACACCAATGATTTTTTTCCTTTTTGAGCACTTGAGTGTAAGAAATATTATTTTGCTTGACATGCTTTGTCATGTACATATTGATGGGTTTTGAAAGACTCACTAGGCTCCTCATTGTCCTCCACTGGGGTAGGAAAATCAGTGGTGTCATCTAGTGCAATATGAACAACATCTAAAAAACCTAAGAGGTCTTCAGCCTCAATAGTGTCAGTCTGGTCTTTGACCACATCTTGATTCTTAAGTTCATCAGTCCTACCATCAGCTTCATTCAGTCCCCCATGATGATCATGAACTCCAGAAGGGTAAAAAATAACTGTAAGTGTATCCTTAAATTCTTCCTGACCAATATTTTTCTTACCTTTTTTAACCCATTCTAGTTTACGAGCCTGAGGATGTACTACCCTACTGCCAAAATCCTTAATAGTGTGACCAATCTTAAGACAATCAATGTAGTAATTAGTCAGGTTTTCATATACCACTTCCTGAAAGAAACCATAATTTCCATTTTGTATCCATATTTGGGATGAAACTCCTTGTTAAATTTCAACCTCAGTGCAAACCCTAGAAACTTAGGGTCTTTAAAGATTACTCATTGCCAAGTATAGATTTAATGGATGTCCAATAAGGATGGAAATCAGAAACAATACAATTTGTTTGAATAGGTGAAGCAGAAGTCTAGGGAAGCCATCCCAAATGAAAACAATAGGAGATTCCACATAAGGATCAAAATCTGGGGTCCATTTTAAAAGTTTCATATAATAACCCCCAAAAACCCACGAGCGCCTCACCCAATTCCTATAATACTCGTTTTTAGAAGAGAATCGAAAAACGACATTTGAATAGTTCATCAATCCAATATGGAAACCAGTAAATCCAATTGTTTCAAGAGACTTCCTTAAGAAATTCAAAGGAGTCCTACACTTCATGAATTTTACAATGACCAATAATCGTAAATTATAAGAAATAGAGTGAACCTCGTTAGCTGAGAAGGAAATCACCAGGTGACCTCTGGATAAGGTTATCATGCCCTGGGATGCCTAATTGACCTAGCCTAGTTGTCTTTTTATCTTGATTTATTATCTACCTGATGTGTCTTGATTGTCCTCCTGACATGTAATAGCGTGTATGGACATGCTTGATTATGTTTTAAACATTTCCAAAGACAATTTCATGATCCAATTGACTTATCCAAAGGATATCACATAATCTGAATGAATTATATGTTGACCATATTATCATTAAGGATGACTTGTCCAGAGTACATCGTGAGACCAAGATGAATTGTCATAGAGGCCATCACATGATCTTGGATGACATTTCTTGAGAGAGTTTCATGAACTAGGCTGACATGCATTGTTGACATCATGATACCTGGATGACATGCTTGAAGGGTGTCGCGTGATCTGGCTAGTAGGCCCAGAGGTCTTTGTGAGACCCGACTGACATACACTAGTGTCCCTATACATATTGGGTGACACGTATAGAGGACATAGAAAGATCTGGATAGCGAGCCCAGAGGGATTCAAGAAACTCTAATGGCATGCCCAGAGGATGCTGTGTGACTTGATTGAAGTGTTTGGTGGAAATTGAATGATCCAAATGGTATATTAAGGGGACTTCACATGATTTGAGTGACAGGTCTTGATGCTATCTCCTAATATAGATGAGTCATGTGAAGTATATGAGGATCATCATACATGTTCTTAATATAAGTCTCCCATATTTCAGTATTTATTCCAGTATCTTTATGTATATGTGCCTTAGATTTTTTCAATGTTAGATTATTTTAACTCTCACATGATTCAAAATATGTGTGGTGTGTCCTTCACATAATCCTTCATAATTATTTCATGTGATCTATGAGTGATCACATGAAGTGCCTATACATGTCTCTTGATCCTCTAGGTTATTACCCAGATTTTTACCTAGTGGAAGACCTTGCGGTCGTGAGATTGGATGCTATAAGAAGTATGCTCTCATGATTGGGTGCATCGGTTCATAGATCCAAATATTAATTTCTTCATTATATGGTGGGTGATTTATAATCCTCTACACCCCAATTATATTCCACTTTATTCAGTGCATATTGTACTAATCCATCCTGGAGTTGGTGGAAGGATTTGGTGTCATGCGCTTTGTGAAGTCCTACCGCAGGTGTCACATGATTTTTAGTGACCACAGGACCATTCCATCAAAGCCCCATTTATTGGATTTTAGACAATAAAATGGGTATTTCTTAATCATGTGGACATGCCAAGGATATTTTACAATGTCATACCTCTATTTTTAGAGACCTTAGTGAGATCAGAATGCCTATTAAAAGGATTTTGTGTGGTCTTGAATGAATTTTTTGGGATCTTCTAAGAGACAAAGGTGGTTTTACCAGGGGCCTTCATGAGATCAAGAGTCCTTATCTAGGGGGGCCTCATAGGATCAATGGTGATCGTCTGAGGTGTATAACTTTGGTCACATAATATCAACACATCTTACCATCACATGAAGATCCCATAATTTCCCCTTTTATTTCCATGTTTATTTCATAATGGGCAGGGATCTCAAGTGTTTTCATGATTGTTGTCTAAGACAATCACTCTCCCCATCGGTGATGTGCCACATGACCAAAAAAGGGTCCTATGGTGATTTACAAGAATTAACACGGTCAAACCTTCTATTTGTCTTTGGATATAGAAGGGGAAGTACAGGACCACATGGATATGTCCAAAATCCTTCATGTGATGAGGGTGACATACCAACTAAATCTTACATAATAATAATGGTATGTTTCTAGGTATTCTATGGTGTCTTGTAAACCGCATGGTCATGTCACATGAAGTTTTATGACCACAATATGCTTCCGTATTTTGGATTTCTTAATCCTCAATTTTATGATTATTTTTGGATTGTTGTTAGTCATTCTTTGTTTAATAAGTCATGTGATCCATAGGAACTCATCTAATAGTTGTCACATGACCAGTGAATGTCTCAGATTCCTTATCAAGAACAAGGAGGTTTTTTTCAAAAGGGGCTTTGTGAGATCTTCTAGAACGTTATGCATTATGCATGATATTTTTTCATGACCTTCTGAAGGTCATGCAATAGCGTTTCCCTTGGAAGGTTACATGGTATGTGAGTTTTTTTCTCTTTCTATTCCTTTGTTTTTTGGGGAAAATAATACCCATATTCAAGTATTTATTCCTTTTTGGATTTGATGTTGCTCATTTAGAAGACTCAACAAATTCCCCCCTTAGGAATGGCGTCCGTAGGTACAATGGCTCAGTTATGAGGAAAGTAAATGACCACCTGAGTCTTTGAGCTATTTACAATACATGTATTGGGTGAAATGTTTTCTTAGGATACCTTATTTATGGTTTTTTTCCTGATATGTTTTTCCCATTTTCATTATTTAAAATAATATCATTGTTGTGATGTAGTTGGGTATGGAGGACATGCTATTCAGAAAGGGTTCTATCAACCCAGGGAAATTCATGTGTTATATGAAACCCTAGATCTCCATCCTGTTGTTTTTAATCATGGGGTGTAGGACATAAAAAGATTTTGGAATGGAGTGTTTCATTCCTTCTTTTAGAAAAGGTACAAAACATGGTGACGTAATGTCGAGGATGTTGAATCCGCTTGAATAGTTTGGTTATAGGGATTATAAATCATGGTTAAAAGTGATCAGGTCATGAGGATCATATGGTACAATCATACTAGGAATGGACCGAACCACCCTCTGGTAATGGGCTCTATCACGGTGACATTAGGGCTCACAAGGATTAGAAATCCCTTTTTGAAAAGTGAGACATTTGGTTAATGACCCTAGGTGCTTATATAGAAGCCATAAGCATGCATTATTAGTCAAAAAAAGGGTCCCTTGAAGCTGGATATCTTTTTCCAAGGGGTATGGAAGGTTTACAGAGATCCGAGGCACTTAAATCATGAATCATGTTTTAGGGAAAATGTAATATTTAAGGAGGGTTCAAGCATAATAAAGGATGTGTCATCTCCTATTAAACATGTTCTCGTGTTGAGGAGATGTGAAAAATAATTAATATAACTTTTTCCTAGATAGGGGGTCTAGTGAACATAGCATGGATTTTAATAGGGCTACAAAGTACGCCCTATGATCTTTATTACTTATTCACTTATGCCGTAATTTTTTGTCTAAACTTTGGAGATGAAGAGTTTAGCATGTAAAGTATTGAATTTTTCTTAGGCCACCCTTTGTGGGTTTTCATCTGGAAAAGTTTTGTATATATTTCAATAGTAGTTTAGTTTCTTTCAATTTAGACCATAAGAGGCTAGATTTTAAGGGCATTCATCTTTGACCAAAGTGTACATAGTTTAAGGTCGTGACACACATGGACCTAATATGAGGGGAATATTACACAAGATCCTAATTCGGATACCCAAGGTAAAGAGTTCTCCAACATACTTCTGATAAGGAGATGAAAATGTTGTAAATCATAGCTCTAGGTTCTTAGGTCATCTGTAATGATATGGGAAAATCATACCAGGGATGAACTAAAACACCCTCAGGTGTTTAGTTCCTCCACAATGATGTCAAGCTCATAAGGATTAGAAAGCCTTTAATATAGGGTCAATATGTCTATGGTTGGTGGGTCTAAGACCTTATTCATAAATATCATGTTTAATAAGAGAGATATATTTTCATTTCCATGGGATGTGTAATATTTACGGTGACCTGAGGTGCTCAATACATGATGTTTGATTTATGAATTTAAGTGCTTAAAAGATGGTGGAATAACCCTGTACTATGGTATACCGAGGTAAGTCTCCTATGGTCCTTTGAAAAGGGATAATTATGAATGATGTTATTTAACTTTTAACTTCATGTTTTAGGGATTTATTTGTTATTTAGTTTTAATGTCTTGCAACTTGGACATTTTCATTACAGTTTAATGTCATGTGGTGAGGACCTATTTTCCTCCTTATAGTTTAACATCATGCGGTAAGGATGTGGGAACTAACGTGAAAAATTGTGCAAGATATATTAGATGCACAAGAAAACAACAAGTATATTTTACTCACATGTAGGAAAAATGATCTGATATGACTCATCCCTTATACTATTCGGGTGTATTTTTTTCATTGGTTGTTGTAGCTGAACCCAAGATTGAATATTCAAGCATCGCTATATATCCTATGGTGGAAAGAATCAAGTCACACATAATTATTAAATAGGAAACTCTCTACATAGGTCATAACCATATGCATTGGGGGTCATTGTTCTCATTTATTGTTGTATCTAGACCTAGGATTGGAGATCAGGGCGTCACTACATATCCTGTGATTGTAAGAATCAACCCATAGGAAGTTCTTGAGAATCCATGCAGTTTAATTTCATACAGTAAGAATGTAAGCTCCCTGATATGAAAAGCGAGTATTTTGGATGGGACTAGGAATAGAGATATGGGTATCACTACATATTATGTGATAGAAGGAATAAATCCATACATAGTTCTTTGATGAAGGCTACCTATGTAGGTCTGATCCATATGCAGATAAGGGGACATTGTTTATGTTTATTTATAATTACTGGACATGGGGTTGGAGATCTAGGCGTCACTATGTATCATGTGATAACAATAATCAAGTCACACATAGTTTTTGAATGGAGGTCTGGTGGGAGACCAACACCAAAAATAGTGGTCTGATTGGGAGAGGTCTACAAAACACGTAGTTTTGTTTCCCAAAAAGCACATCAACCGTAAAGTTTAATGTCATTCAATAAGGAATCATGGTGTTACTTTTAAGTTATTCCATCTAGGACTATTGTAACCCTATGATAAATTGGTGTGCCTTAGTCATGTGGGGGTATTCCCTTTCCAAAACTCATGATCTCATGTAAACTATTCTCAACGTGAGAAAGAAGAAATGGAAAAGGTTTCTAGTGATATGGAGGCAATTTGAAGAAAGGAAAAGGGTATTTTGTATCATGTGGTGGTTCTAATAGGATGTGGGATCAATACATCCCTACCAATCTCATTAAAATGTGAATCAAGTCATACATATTTCCATAAACCCATGCAGTTAAAGGTCATGCAGCAAGGACATCATCCATGCAGTTTAACATCTTGCGGTAAGGATGCAGGTGACTTGATGTGAAAGAAGAGTAATATTGGGGATCTGTGTAGTTTTACATCATGAAATAAGTACATTAGTCATTCAGTTTAACGTATTACAACAAGGACATGGATTAATCGACATGGAAGAAAATAAATATCATTATCGATCTTAGGAATGGAGGTCTGACCTTCACTACGTATCCTGGGATGGTAGGAATCATTCCACACATAGTTCTTGGATGATGAGATTCCTTATACGGATATAAATTTTACACAAGGAAAGGTTAATTTTATATTTATTTCCCATAGATCTAGATTGTGTGTGGTGAGTCATCGGTGAGATGATGATTTCCATGCAGTTTAACATCATGCGGTAAGGACATCTTCCATGTAGTTTTAACTTCATGTAGTCAGGATGAGAGACACTATGCAATTTAAATTCTTACTACCAAGATGTGTTCCGTATAGTTTAACATCACATGGTGAGAATGAGCACTACTACAAAATTGGGTTTATCTAGTGCTAGGGCTTTAACAGCACTAGCTAAAAATTCTGTTAAAGACCCCCTTTATCAGTGCTAAAAAAGCATTGTTAAAGGGGTATTTAATAGCACTTTTTTTAGTGCTGTGAAAGGGGGTCTTCAATAGTGCTAAAAAAGCACTGTTAAAGGGGGACCTTTATCAACACTTTTTTACAAGTGATGATAAATGGGGTCTTTTATCAGTGCTTGTAAAAAAGTGATGATAAAAGTATACTTAAAAAAAATCATTAAAAATAATATATTAATATATTAATATATTTATATTGATATAAATATAATATATATTTTTTGAAATATCTTTTAGATAAGGTAAATAGAAAATTACACTTAAAATATAATATATTTAGTGAAAATGGATTATAAAATAACTAAAAAAATATTTTTAATCAATAATTTTCTTATCATTACTGAGTAATAGTCATTTAATATCAATTTGAAGATAAAAAAAAAATCAAAAAAATAATAAAATATCTCAAATAAGTTGAAAACGCAACTCAAACTTCAAACAACCATAAATTTTGATCCGGGTGTCCGTTTGGGATCTACCACATATCAAATTAAATCCTATGATGATATCTACACCATAATAATCAAAGGAAGCCAAGTTACTATTTTTTCAAGGCCAAAAAAGGAATATAATGTCTCTAAAAGTAAGTTTTAGTCAGAGTACCTTGATTTTTTAACTTTTGATAGATTTTAAGACTCGTTTATGGGGTTCTTTTTTCCCCTTTTTAGTGGAGAATGAATTTGTTCCCAGGTTTTACATTCATACTGATATCATGAGTGTTTATTTTTATCATTTTTCATAATGTAATTTTAATTTTAATCAAATATATAACAATATATATATTTTTTATATATTCACACATAAAAATTTAATTTTATAAATAAATAAATTAAACATATTTAAATACAAATTATATTTATTAATATATAAACATATATATAAATATAGGGATAAAAAAGTGATGATATATATTTAAATATATAGATGTATCATAAAATGTGAAACAAAATATTATAGGTTAGTGGTAAAGGCGCTGGATGTATAAGCGTGAGGTTTTAGGTTCAAAACTCACTGGAGGTAGGGGCACATGCAGGAGGTTGGGATTATCTAAAGTGCTGATAATGGGGTAGGGGAAGAACTGATAAAGGGGTGGGCATGTGGAAAGTACTGATAAAGGGGGTTGGGTGGGGCATGGGGAAAAAATTTATATACCATTTATCAGTGTTTTTTTAGCACTGTTAAATGGGGTCTTTAACAATGATTTTTTAGTGCTGATAAAAGTTTCATGCTTTTAACCATGATTTTATTATCAGTGCTTTTTAGTGTCGATAAAGTCCTTTTCTAGTGCTGTTAAAGACTGATTTTGTAGTAGTGGAGAGATGCTATGCAGTTTAATGTCTTGTTTCCATTACATGGTTCCATATAGTTTAATGTCATGTGGTCAGGAAAAGTTTGAGCAGTTTAAAGTTATGAAACCAGGACGAATGACACTTGATGAAATATATGCAAAGTATCTATTGAGAAGCCTTTCATTGGTTGGGGTCTTGATTAACTCTCTACCCATTGTGGTCAATGAGTAAGATCTATTGTGATATAACTTATGTATAATATAAGGCCCTTCCCATTTTGGTTCTAGTTTCAGAGGTTTCTTGCCTTGTATCATGGGGGTTTTGAGAGCCAACACCAATTCTCCTTGGATGAACTAATAGAGGTGAACATTTTTATTGATGTCTCATGTGATCTGATTTTGATAGACTTTAAGGTTGTGAAATGTATGCAACCTATTCTTATCAATCCTCTCCAATTCATCCAACCACATTTGGGACTGCTGATCTTATGAGGTTTGTATGAAAATGTAAATTAGGAGTGAAGGAAACATGAATTTTATGAGTAATACTTCCTTGGTCCCATACACCAATTAATACAAAATTGTTTGTGTTATAGTACACACGGTGGTATGGTAGGTCCAAAAAACATGGAGGAACTTGTCTGGATAGAACTTATTTTCCTTATTCACCAAATTTTGGAGTATATTTGATAGAGTATTATTAAAGGCCTCAATATATCCATTTGTCACTACATGATAGCAAGATGAGTGACTGGACTTGATGTGATACTCCCGGTACAATTTCTTCAAATTTATAGAAAAGAATTTAATTTCATTTTCCATCAGCATCATGTGAGGGACTCCAAACCTGGCAATGATATAAAACTTTTTGAAGTTGATTATTTTCTTCATAATGAATTCTTTGAGGGGTACTACCATATACTATTTGGATAATAAGTCAGTATCAGTAAGGATGTAAGTGGAATGCTTAGTTGTAGCTGGGGGATATGTCCCCACAAAATCCATTCCCCATACAGTAAATCGCCAAGAATATTTATCTTTATATATTAATTCCTGAGGTTGATGGATGAAGTTTTCATGGATTTGGAATTCATGAAATTTCTTGGTGAATTCTACATAGTCCTGTATCATGATTTTCCAAATTTAACTCGACTTCTAGATTTAGTGGGAGAGCTCGATCCCTGAATGATGAGCAATGTAGGAGACTACGTGGGATTCTTCTATGATGGTGGGAATATATCATTCTTATATGAATCTAATGAGTATTCCATCAAATATTTCTTGTAAAGTAATTTCTACTCATTTGGACCATCATGTAGGGTAATTTTTTTGTTTGGAGTCAAATCTATTCCCTTTCAACTCAACCTATCAGGAATGTCCCATTTCGGAGATAACCATTTATGGGATCCATCCTCCCAGGGGTGGATACTGGTTCATCACACTCTAGGGAAGCATTGAACTAATTTATTTCTTCTATATTTCATATAACAATTAATGTGACCAATCTTTGGTACTTTATATGGAAGATTGCTTCCTATAGATCAGGGCCAGCCAGGACCACAAATGCATTAGCCAATGCATTGACACAAACATTATGTGATTGGGGAGCATGATGAAATGTTGGCTCAAAAGGTAACTCTTCCATTAGTCCCCTGACATAGATAGTGAGAGGGTCTAGTTATTCCTTTTTGATAGAATATTCTCCATTGATCTACTTTATCACTATCTTTGAATCTTCTTTAATATTCAGGTAGGATATCTACAGCTGTAGGGCTAGTTTCAAGCCAACGATGAGGGTTTGGTACTCTACCTCTTTGTTCATACAACTTTTGGATAGTGAGAAATAGTAGGAAAAAACTACTTTGTTTGGAGAAAAAAATACAATCCCTTAGCCAATCTGATTGATCTTTAAATTTTAATTTTTTTTTACCGATAAGACTTCATGAGGTTCCATCAAAGTACATGTACCATGTTAATGGAGTTTAATTGGCATATAAAACCTCCTCATCTAGAAGTCCAGTGTCTACTAGTGTACTTTCTAGGGTGGGATGTTCTATAAGGAAACTCGCTAGGGCTTTCCCTTTCACCGAATCTTGTGATATAAACTAAATATCATATTGTTGTATAATGACCACCAATTAAACCAGATGCCCAATAATCATGGAGAGACCAAGGATGTACTTGAATAGATTAGTACGAGATACCAAATGGACTTCATGGTGCTACAAGTAATTCCTTAGATTTTTCACTACAAAGATGAGTTTGAGGTAGGTCTTCATGACATCAAAGTACTGAGTCTAAGTACCTAGAATTGTTTATCTGAGGTATTAGAGACTTTTCTCACTCCTCACATCGTTATTTTATATGAGGAGGGTGACTAGTGAGCATTACATGGTGGAAACACATAAAATGAGTGGATTTCTATCCATCGGTGGTATCAGGACCACTGGGAGTAACGACTACTTCTTGAGACTATCGAAGGATTATTTTCCACCCTTTTTCTATTTATAAGAGATTCTCTTGTTCATTATCTTGGTGAAAGGGAGATATTTTCTAGCTAGGTTGTATATGCAACACCGATTGTGGCCTATGTTCCATTGTATCCCTCTCATTTCTTTGAGATTCCTGGGGGGTGACATTACTAAAATAGAACTAGTATTTTTTTGGGTTAACCTCAATGCCACAATGGTGTACCGCAAAGCTAAGGAACTTCCCTAATATTATTATGAAAGATTATTTAAACAATTAATCTTCATATTTTTCTATATCATTATGTCACAGATTGTTTTCATATATGTGAAGTAATGACATCAATATCAGGATTTGACCACCAGGTCTTCGACATAACATTTTTCTATTCTTCCCAAGAAGGACTTAAAGATATTATGAATGGAATTTTGATAAGTAGTGTTAGAGTTATTCAATAAAAAGGGAATGAATTGATAGTAAAATATCCCTTGGGGTGATCTAAAGGTAGAGTCTTCTTCATATTCAGGGGACATCTTTATCTGATTATACCTTGAATACCCATCCATGAAATAAAGGGCCTAGAATCCAGTAGTTTGATCGATCAAGAGTTATGTGATTGATAATGGGAAATAATCCTTGGGGAAGTTTCTATTAAGGTCTATGAAATTAATATAGACCCTAATATGCTCATTCCTTTTCTTTTTAAGGACAATGTTGGTGATCCATATTGGGTATTTCACTTCTTAGACAAAGTTGTATTTGATAAATTTGTCAACTTCCACCTCTACATTGGTAGCATGAGAGTGGTGCATCTTTAAGACTACAGGTTTGAAGCCTCTATGTTAATTGGGTATGTTGATATGGCGAATTTCCACATTTGGATTTAGTCTGGGCATTTCTAAATAATTCCAAATGAACACATATCAATGTTTCTTTAGAAATAAAATACACATATCTTGCTCCTTGAGTGGCATGGTGGAACTAATATGTGTAGGACATGAGTCTTATTTAGTTCCCATATTTATCTAACTGATCTCATTAATGGTGGTGGAGATTCCTTCCTCGAATGTGGGAGGGGTGTTCTAGAGGTCATCATCTTCTTTTACACCTCTAAGTCTATGGAGATATTTTTAGATGAGGTCAGAAATATGGGGTAATCTCTTTCACTATAGAGGTGAGAGAGACTATGAGAAAATAAATTATAATTTCCTAATCCTAGAGTTATTTCATATAGATTCTAGAGATAATTTTCTTTTACAGTGTTGTTGGGGACATAAGGGGATAGGACATTTGGGATCAGATCTATTTCCTCAACTTGATTTATGGAGTTCACATAGTCACTGCCGAGTGGTATTTTTCTCATGCTTATCATAGCCTTGAATGGTCATATTTTTGGGAGATTAATCTTCCTATATATATACCAAACATTGATGGGATAAAATTGGGATGAGGTTGATCTAGAAACCATTATAAATTAGAAATATTTTGTTTTCATCATTATTGAGCCTACCTAAAACATATAGGGTTCTAATGTGTCCCTGGATGACCTCTTCTTGATCTTGATATGTGAACAAGATGACAACATGAAATTATGATAGCATGATCTCCACTCAATAGACCTTAGTTGTAGTGACTTATATATTGAATTATTTTGGACTCTATAGGACTTAAAAGAGTGCCTCAGTGAGTTCTTATGGAATATGTAGCATATCCAAGATTGAGAGATTTTCTGGGAAAACTGATAACTATTTCATAATGTCATAATTTTGTGTCAGAGGTCAGTGCTTCCCTAGGTGGGGATTCTTCTTATTATGTGGATCAGAAGATGAGGAATTTGAGGTAGATGAGCTTGAAACTTGTGTAGAGGTTAAGGGAGAATATGCTGCTAGTGACATGGCTTGTGTTGGAATTTTCCATTGCTTGGGATAATCAGATAATCATACCCCCATTAAGATTTCATGCAAGATATCTGGGTACAGACTACCACTAGAGGGTTATGAGACACCTCCATGTCTCTTCCAAGTTTACTGAAGTGATTTACCAAGGGTATCAACTGCAATATATCCTCTATGGGGATGTGACTGAAATATTGGGTCTAATCACACCCGTTCTATCCCCTGTATCCTCAGTTGCTGATCATGCGGCCTTCTATTCCCTAGTTTGGTGTGGGGAAGTCATACTCAAAGGAATATTCATCATAAAATATGAGGTATTTTAAGTGTATCATGTTAATAGATCCAAATATGATCTCTTCATCCATTGGGGGTTCAGTTTGGTTGGGTGGTTCTTGTACTTCATATGTTGTAGGGAAAAAATATGCAAGATTTATAGCATGTATTGGAGTAGAATATGGCTCTTTTACTTGTTTCACTTACTACGTTTGAAGGTCATATCCACCTTAAAGAGGCATATATGATTTCACCTCCCATGGTGGTGGAACTATGTGGGTCTACAAAACTATGCTCTTAGGGTGGCATGAACTTGGTTAACTGATTTTTGAGTCATATAGTTGTTGAAATTCTATCCATGCCTGGCTGTAACTTTCTTCCAACATCCTTATTCTTCTGGATGAGTGATGGTTATGCAAGACACATTCTATGAGGAGTTATATAACATCACCTATCCATAATCGACCATGATCTGGGAAAACTCTTTGAAGATGAATCTATTCTGGATGTTACGACCTAACCTTCTATGGAAAGGGTAGTAGTTGGGATGATCTGTGAGATTGACCTCATTGGGATTCTTGGGTTGTCGTAGCTTGAGAAAGTTATTTTCTACATCTATTACTAAATAACCAAATAATTTATCATTTTATAAGGATTATACTTTATTCATGCTTTCATCAAATCTTGGGTGACCCGAGTCTCTTTTGGCTTCTGGATGAGGGGGATTTTGTGGTTGTTTCTACTTGACTGGAGGCATTGGGAGGTTTAGGACCTGCTTAATTTCTTGAATGAGCACTACTAATAGTTTTAGGGTAACAATAATAGCTTATTCCTTTCCAATATTGTTCCCCTATGTTGAAGGTATGAGCTAAGATTTAGCTCAAGTTCACTGTATGACATCTTCCAAACATTGTTACGTTTCTATAAACTCACAGAACCTACCTGGATACTTCATTAGGATCAGAGGTGTCTGTATCTCATCCCATTGATTTTCATCATAGAGTTATAGTAAATTTTCCTATAAGAGAGGGATTCTAAGAGAATAGGTTAAACTTTTCCATCTACCTATTAAGTCATACACCCTCTCATTTTCCCATTTCTTATACTTCTTCAGGTTGAAAATTTTAGTTTTCCTCAGTATAGAGATGAACTAGTAAAGGAATTGTTGATGAAGGTATTTATATTCTGAAATAAATCTTGATATAGGTATTAAATAACAAATGTAGGTTGGACCTACCAGAGTCTATACACTACACCTCATTTTGGTCACCTCCTACTGATCTTGGGGACCCATCATTGGACCAAATTAGGACATGAAGTGATTGAGATGTTGTTTTTGGTCTCCCGCACCATAAAAGGTGGATAATGTAGAATTTTCAAAATTGGGTGGTGGAAAAGTGTCATCCACCCATTCGATATATGGAATCCTCTCATGTTTCACCCCTCTATGGATTCCATTTTAGAAGTCAAGGAATCAATGACATTGATCAGTTTTTGAGGAACTTCTGTTTGAGCTACCTACTATCTATAGGGAGTGGGTGGGGCTTGATGAGGTTTCCCTGTTTTCATCTCCTTCTAATTATCCATTCATGTGAATATGTAATGATCACCCTGGAAAGGTAGAGTCTATTTCTTAAAGGAATGAAATACATGATTATTTTCAACTTCCTCATTTATGTAGACTTGCTTCCAAGATGCAGAGCCAGTCTGACACTCAGATTCCTCTCTTATTGGAATATTTTATCTTTACAAATGTATGTGAGGAATATTAATCTTATCCTAAAGAAGAAACCAAGTAGGAATATTTCCCCTGAGTTGATCCTCATTGAGTTGTTTGAGAGTTTGATCTCACTCTTATATCATGGAAAATATTTTTGTGTGGAAGGTTTTTAATTTCTTTTGGGTGGTGATTGGGATGTAGCCACACCTTTCCCTTTATATTTTCCATTTATCCCTCGTATATGTGGAAACTCATTATTTGGATATGTTGGGTTATGGAGCCTCCTCTGGTTCTAGGTGCATGAAGCCTTAGTGGGTGCATCCATCCCTTCCTCTCATGTTTTCCAAATTATGTCCATCTACATCTGCATCTTGGTCCACATTATTATTCATGTTAATGGTGACGAAATTAATAAAGGTGTATTGGGAAATGGTAGTCATCTCATTACTTTCATCACAATGGGATGATTCTGTACTGCCTGTATTAGGGTTTTTCCTCAAAACCTCGGCCATATTCGGCTGTTTTGTCTTGTGACTCCAATGGGGTTTGATTGCCTTTACTGCATGATCCTGTTTTCTTGGCCTGTGAGTAGTGACCTTGAGGGAGTTTTTGGTTGTGACTACCAAATGGTCCCTAAATATAAGAGGTTTTTTATATGGTTAGAGGAATGGATGGGATGACGATCATTGATATTTACCTCCCAACCTAGAGAAGAATTATTCCCTCTGCTATGGTGATGATGATAAAAAAAACCCTATCCTTGCAAGCTGGGGACTATTTAGGGCCATAATTGACATTGGTTGATCCTTTTTTTGAGGATATAATGCTTATGGTCGAGGATTTTATGATTCAAGGGATGAACAATGAGATATAAATTCCCCTATCCTAGTGGTATGGGTTTATCTAGAATCACCGTTAAATTTTCTAAGACCCTCTCAGGGGATGATAAACATGGCGGTGGTGATTGAGATATCAATTCCCCCATCCCAGTGGGATAGGTTTTTTTTAAATGATGTTGATATATCCTAGATCCTCTCAATAATTGATGATGTTAGGGGTGGAGGAGGTGGTAGATATTCACCTAGTCCAATGGGAAAGGTTCGCTCCTGGACAGCTACTATGAAAGATGCTATTGCAATCTATTTGATGTGGTAGAGTTGTGCTTGTGTGGGAAATGGGAGCAATGGAATCCCATGACGGGATTTAGTTTATATGGGAAGTTTTAGAGTTGTTCTTAAGTTTATCTTCCATGTCTATAATGAATTATTGTTGTTTCGAGAGGCCCAACTTGAAGATCTGTTGGCTATCCTCTTCCTCTATTCATGATGTATTGGCATCATTGAAGTGATGGAATTATGTTTTAGTGACCAACTGGCTCACACTTTACTAACCACCTAATCTCACTGGAGGCTATAAAATTACAGGATTCTATATCTGAGGGGTTCTGTTGTTCCATGGGGGTAGTAGAGTTTAATGCTTTATACTTTCTCCATCCTTATATGCGGATGCATGACATGGATTTGGAGATCAACTGCTGAAGAGTTGTGATGCAATGGTGGAAATCATGTTGCAGATTGGCACTATGTTTTTTGGGTTTTGGGTCCCAATCCATGGAGATAGAAGTTTTGTTTTGATTAAAACAAAGTATATTGATAGTCCTAAGGAGACCCTTGTATCTAAGATAAGGGAGCTGTCAAGTGTTCAGTCTCTGATTAGTAGGCCATATATTTTGGCATAGATAAGGTATGGAATTTGTTTATAGATTATCTAGGATATCATAGTTAGGGGTGGAAAGGTGTTAGAACATGGTGGGGAAGTGTTTTCCAACTAACTCTCTCTATATGTCAATTTCAGCCTCCTTTTCATCCAACTTACATGCCTCCATATGATCAGACCATAGAAGGTGATTCTTGGGTTCGCCTATTGACTGGAGTAGAGTGTTGTTGGATGTTGATGGGAAACTATATTGGGGTGACCCCAATGTTTTAATAACCTCTATATACAAAGAAATTAGAGCTTTAAACACCTCTCAATACTTAGGTGTCTGGGAAAGGGAAGGATTTTGTTATTTGTGGGAGATATCACCATAGGGAGGTTGACCATAGTGGTTGTTAGGAGTAAAGTACCTATGTTTCATATCCACACTACCTCAAGGAGGTCTATCATAGCAATGTTCACCTTATAATTCATTTGAATAGTTGATAGATCCTTGGGGTATTGAGAATGTGTCTCGAACAACATCAAGGATACTAGAATTAAGAAGATTAGGAATATGAGCCTCATTCTTCATCATTTAAGGAATATGATAACCATCCTTTTGTAATTGTGAAGGGATGTGAGCCTACTTTATAACAGATGTCAGACTTTGTTGATAACCGTCTGATGCTGTGGGAGTATGATACTACTGCTAAGAAACTACTAGAATATTCCAATGAGCTTATTAATTATTTCTAGGAATATGATCTGTCTATGAGGCATGTTTCATTATCACTTGGAAAGCATCGATCAGAATAGATGTATAAGACTGATCCCGAGCCTTTGGAATATTTCTCTAGTCTTTTGCAACATGTATATGATTCTGTCCCGAGGCATATACCACTCTCACTTTGGTGAGCCCTGGATAAAATGAGAATTTGATCCTAGACTGAATTTTTATTCCCCATTAAAATATGATGATGGACCTCTATAATGGGATAAGGGATGTGATACCCCTTCTATATGGCCTTATAAGTATGTTGGTGAAGTCATTCATTAGTGGAAGTAAGAATATGTTCTTGGATTTTGTGATATACTGAAATATGCTAGGTATATTTACTAACATAAATATGATCCTATCCTGAGGAATGTTCCATTTTAAATTGGTGAGACCTGACTAGAATGGGGATATGATCCTAATACTGGTCTATTAGAGTTTTTCTCTAGTCTTATTTCATAATAATATGAGCCTGTACCGATGCATGTTCCGCTCTCACTTGGTGAGCCTTGTCCAGAACAGGGATATGAGCTCAATCCTGGGCCTCTAGAATATGCCACCAATGTTTTTTGACAAGAATTTACTTCTATCCTAATACATGTGCTTTTGTCACATAGTGATATACAGTTGGAATAAAAATATGAACCCGGTCCAATGTTTCATCCTTTACCGAAACGTAATGATAATCCTTCTATATGGGAGCAACCAATTTTTCGAATTTATTAGAGTGTTGTGCTATCCTGGATATAAGGATAAGAACATGTACCTGTCCTTGTATCTGTACTAGTTCTGGAATATGCTGGCATAGTTCTTTAGCTGTAGCTATGATGTAATGGAATTTTAGAAAAGTGTGCTTAGGAATATAATTATGATCATTTTATAGCCCCATTATTTACTAGAAGATATCTTCGATTGAAGTGTGGATATGAGCCCACTATTTTCCTCCCAATTCTACCAAAATATGCTGATAGACTTCATGCATGGGGGTAGGGATATGAGCCTCCCCCATTCCTATTGTAGGAATATGCCCACAAAATTCTTCCGAACAAGAAAGGATATGAGCTTACTTGTTTATTAATATAGAAATATGACATAATAAATCATTAGTGGGAGTGGGGATATGATCCCACTCACAATTATCCATATCCTCTCTCACCCTATGTGTCTCCATTACTTCCATTTTATGGGTATTATAGGTGGACTTGTGTCTGGTGGTACCCTCAGCAGGAGACAAAAGGGTACTGGAGAGATGGTACTGGTGAAGATAGTTAAAATGATCCCTCCTCAGTGGCCCATAAAACATATGGGTTCCATAGCTGACCCCATAATCCACATTCATCAAATACTAAATATTGTGATTGTCGTGCTCTAGGGATAAGATTTTGATGCAGTTGGTTGTGGAAACGAGCGCCACTAGCTTTACTGAAGCCTTCACCGAATGATGTATACCCATTGGATTTAGGTTTTGGAGACCCTCATGGGTAGACTCAAGGTTTGGGATCATACCATGTCAATGTTATTATTGGACCATTGTTTTTTCCACCTAATGTTGAAGGTGTTGGGAATGTGAGGTCATTCTAAGTCCTATGGGGGTTTCATCCATAAATGATTTTCCAGAATGATCATTGGATGAAGACATTATCTCAGATCAGGAGTTGTTTGTGAGAGCAGTATCTATAGCCCTGAAGAAAAAAAGGAATAAGGTAACCAATTAGTGTATCATTTTAATCATAATATTTTCTCAATCAGATATGCATGGATAAAATAATTGTCCTTTTATTCCCAATCTGGCAATTACGCTTGTATGGATTTGTCAAAGCGAGGATGGGCCTATTTTGAGAGAACCCCAGTTATAGATGATCAACCATAAGGTTCCTGTCATATTCTCCATGTTTTTAGGGTATGAAAATAATATGTCTCAACATTTTATAAATTGATCATTTGGTTATTTGAGAGATTTCGGTCTTGTTCACCATTATTTTTGATAGTAAAGGATGGGAAAAAAATGGTTTGATGTGCAGGGTTTACATTAAATTTTCTCATTTTTCTTCTTCTTTCATAGAATGTCCCAATAGTTCCCACATCCATAACTAGGAACATACCTACTTTCTAAAGTTTGTATGTTAGTTTGGGGTTTAGACCCAATGGTAATTAGGAACTCACATTAATTGAGAGGATGGGAGGCTGAGCTCATCACACCCTTTTAGGGGGAATTGTCACTTACTCTAATTCTCTCATATATATTTAATATATGTTCAATATTCTCTTAATAATCTTGACATGAGACCAGTTACCTTAAAAAATGATCATTGGTTAAAAACTTTTATATGAAAAGAGGGGATCTTATTGGTGTATCCATCCATATGTATCTGAGGTTCTTCATCCTTTTACCATTTATGTGTAGATTATTTTATGTTGAATCTATATAACTAGGAACTCCAGGATTTATTTTTATTCGGGTAGGCAGTTAATATTTCAAGGATTGGATTGAACCATTATGAGACATCTTATGTATCCTATTTCATAATAGGAATAAAAACCCATGTAGTTCATAAAACCCATTTAGTTTAATGTCATATTGAAAGGACATACATGGGGGAAACTTGGGCACGATATATTGAGCTTGAGCCTTAGGTAGGCATTCTATGTATCCTATGTATGGTTGGAATTAAATTCATCGTAGTATAATGAATTCTCAATCCACTGGTGATGAGGAAGGATGACCACACCCTATGAGATATTGGGTCCCGATGGTTGGAATGTGAGAGACATAGTGGAAATTAATCTAAGTTTGATGACGATTTAAGGTTGGGACTTTAGGAATGCATCCTACATATCCTGGTTATTATGGCATCCTACCTTTTTATTACACAACTTTTCATTAAATTATACAAAGAGATGATATTTTAAACTTTTGTTTCTTGGAAAAAGTTACATAATACATGGGGACATAAAAAATTATTATAATAAACTTTAAATTATTATTAAATGGTTCATACTAAGTACATTTACTATATATCACACCCCGGAGACACACATCAAAGGAAAGAGGTGAGCATGAGGCCCAATAAGGTAAAGTAAGGGAAACAATTTACATGTGATCTTGAGGAATATCAATAAAAACAAGAGGAATATAATTATATAATGAGTATGTGAACATGAGTAATATCCTAATAAAAACAATACAAATAATAACATGGAAATGTGGATACAAAATTAAAACGAGACATCCATAATCATGTCAACAAGGTTTGTCACCATAGTGTTGTAAATGAAAATTACCACAGTTATTCACCAAGGTATCGTAAAACATGTCACCTCTAGAGATTAAATTATTTAAACAATACATTGGATCTCTATCAAGACACACTATTTATAAGTAAAATTTAATTTGATAATATAGATCAAGATCAATCATTTCATAAATAACCTGTGGAGAATGAAGAATGACTTTCTTATCAAAATCGCGGCGTTTCAAAATTGCTTAAAGATATGATCATTATGTCATTTTTAACCCATGGAAAGGGAATTTGAGTTTAATGTATGTTAATAACTAAATAAAATAAATAATATTAATATATATGTGAATAAACTTGGAAAATAAATAGGTTTGGGTATTCGGAAAAAGAAAATAAAAGACAATTTCTTAAGTATAGATAGAAATTTTGAGGATTTAATTCAGCAACATAACAGGTATAAAACATGGTTTTAGAAAAGGTTAAAATTCAAGGGGATAAGGGTATAATATTTATAAAACATAATTTTTAAGTAAGGGTATGATCAAAAGGGTAATAAAATATAGTTACCATAACATTAAAAATATATATAAAAAAGGTTTTTAAATTGAAGAGAAAAGAAGGAAAATTCCCTTACCATGTAGAGTTACTCCTAGATATTGAGGAATTGACCCTTGGAGGATTGAGGACACCTTTGGAGGAAAAAATTACATAAATTCATGTAGGATTTATTGTGAGTGAATGGAAATAGAGAAATGGGTGGGTATTTTATAGCAAAAGTGAAGGATTTTTTTAACAATTTCCAAACGTAGGCCTTGAAAATCTAGATTGTGGAAAATGAAAAACCATCATAGTACCCATGGTTTTGGACATTTGGGTCATATTTTAGGTTATTTTAACCCAAAATAACTTAGAATAATTTTATGTTACTTCTTTTGTAATGAAAAATTAATGTTTCTATAAGGTAATGTTTTTAAAATCAAAATTTCCATTTTAGACTTTGGTAATTCATTTATAGGTTTGGAAATTGAATAAAATACATTAAAATACTTAATATTAATAAAATAAAATATATTAGGTCTTTTATTGAGGATAATTAGTTATTACATCATTATTAAATAATTATTAAGTCATTAAACATACGAAAAACACAAAAGTGTATTTTTTCTATTCACAGAAAAATAAAGTATTTTAGAAAATTCTCATAAATCCACCCTTACACAATTTTAATGTGATGATTTTAAAAATTATTTTTATTTAATTATAATAATTTTCTAAATATGATAATTTTAACTTTAAATATTAAAATCTTTATTTATTAAAAAAATAGTTGGTTGTAATGTATAGTTAAATTTTTGACACTTAGAAATTTCCTAGGATATAATAAAATTATTTTAAAATTTATATTTAAATAAGAGTGTTTTAAACATACTAATTAATTAAAAATAAATATTATCTATAAAAAATTAGTTTTTTTATAAAAATTTATACTTATTTTGAAAGGTATGGTTTGTGTCTAAAAAATTTATTTCCTAAATTTCTCCTCAATTAAACCTATATTTTGTTAAGAAAAAATATTCTTTAAAATGAAATTGATGAAATAAAAATTTTATTTATACAATGGGAATAACCTTTAATAAACTAAGGGATGAACATGTAATCTCTTATTACACCCATATAAGCCCAATGGGTAAGGTGTGCAATGGTGGGAATTTTTTGGGGTAGCTCAGCTAAAATCAACCAAGTGGAAATATCTAATTACATGAAATTCTCCCATAGGTGATTTCTTTCAAGATTCAATTGCTAAAGCTTAGATGGGTCTTGGTCAAGGTAAAACCAAAATGACGATACCTCCTCCCAAGTTCTGACAAATGGGATTCAAACAACACAACTCTACTGGTTGAGTTCGTCGATTATCCTTTATATATAAATTATAATTTGTCATTACTACTTATAAACACTAATTATAATTGTAAAATTATCAAAAAAGGGTATAGTTATCAATAGTAAAATTTTCCAATGATCACATTTTGCTTTATACTGTATAAATAACACTTCATTATTAAAGATATATCGTTTTTTGTATAATATAATATAACACCTGTTTTATTAGGAAACAGATATAATTTAAAAATAAACATGGGTCATTACATTCTTCCCACATTAAGAAATTTCATCCCCCAAATTTCAACTCAATATCGCAGTTGAGAAAAAGTGAGGGTACTTCTGATTTGTTGTTTCCTATGGCTCCCATGTCATCTCTTCAGAATTTTGGTTCCTCCACAATACTTTGACATGGTGGGTAGTCTTGTTGCAAAAAACCTTATCTCTATGATCCAAGATCTCCACCAACTGGTCCTCATAAGATAGTTCATGTTCTAGTTATACCACCTCCAAATTCAGTATATGTGAAGGGTCATGTATACACTTTCTTAAGAGAGATATGTGGAATACATAATAAACTTGAGCTAGATTTTGTGGAATTTCTAGCCGATAGACCTATGATTATATTTGATAAATGATTTCATAAGGGCCAATGTACCTAGGGATAAGATTTACTTTCTTCTTAAATTATTGAATATCTTCTATGGTGATATTCGATGGAAAAATTTATCACTAACATCAAACTGCAAGTTCCTTTGATTATTGTTAGCATAGATTTTCTACCGAAGCTGAATAGTCTTAATGTTTTTTTGGATGTAATGAACCTTTTCTATCATCTCTGGAATAAGATCGGGCCCAAGAAACTTTATCTCACCAACTTAATCCCAAAAATTAGAAGTTTTATATCACTTCCAATATAGAGATTCATAAGGTTCCATTTGAATAATCGAGTGGAAGCTGTTTCTTTTTAAGAACTAAAATAATGGGAGATTTTGATCCCATTTACCTTTAAATTCCATTGATCATATTCTGAACATGTCCTCAAGTGTATGAATAGTTATGTTATATTGTATATTAGTTTGGGGATGATAAGATGTATTGAAATTCAATTCATTATTAATATCATGTTGAAGTTTTATCTATAATTTAGATGTAAACCTTGGATCATGATCAGAAATGATTGAAAGTTCCCCCCCATGCAGCCTCACCACTTATTTTATGTATATCATGAAAATTTGGTCAATATAGAAATATTCTTAAATAGTGATAAAATGGGCGGTCTTGGTGAGTTGGTCCACTATAACCCATATCACATTGTTTCATTTGGATGTTCTTAGGAAATCGGTGACAAAGTCTATAGTGATATTTTCCCACTTCTATGTTGGTATGGGTAATGGTTATAATACATCTTTAAGAAGTTATCTCTCTACCTTTACTTGCTGACATACCTAGAACCTTGTAGTGTAGTCGACAATATCCCTTTTTCATATTATCCCACCAACAATGATCATCAAGGTCCCTATACATTTTAGTGCTCCCAGGATGTATAGAGATTATAGAGTTAGGATATTCATGCATCATATCATTCTTTATATCTGGAAAAGATAGAACACAGATCCATGCATAAAATTTCATTACACCTTCTTGATCAATATTTAATTTAGGAAACATATCATTCTTCACATCCTATATCTTATTTTGTAACAAATGATCTTCTCTTTTATCTTTCTTGATATTATCTAGTAATGATTGTTGAGAAATCATTTGGGATAGGATTGATGACGTCTCTTCCCTCATGATTACCATGTACAACCTTAATAGGTCATTAATCAATGGATCTCATTGAATACACATCATTTATATCACAATAGAGTCTTTCCTACTTAATACATCCGTGACTTTGTTTAATCTTCTACGGTGATAATAAATTGACCAGTCAAAGTCTTTAAGAAGTTATATCCATCTCCTTTGTCTCACATTAAATTCCTTTTTCATGAAAATATACTTCAAAATTTGATGATTTATGTATATATAACATTTCTCTTCACAAATATAGCACCTTGATATTTTTAGAGAAAAAATAATCATATCTAGCTCTAATTAATGCATAGGATAATTCCACTAATGAGGCTTTAACTGTCGAGATGCATAAGAAATAACCTTGTCATTTTTTATGAGGATTCACCCAAGACCTTTTAGAGATGCATCACTAAAAATAAATAATCCTTCTCTGAAAAAGGGTAGAGTTAACATAGGAGCTGTAACAAATCTCTTCTTTAGCTCTTGGAAACATTCTTCACAATCCTTTGTCCATATGAACTGAACTCCTTTTCGAGCTAACATGGTTAGTGGGTAAGGAAGTCATGAATTTTTTTTCAAAAACCTTCTATAATATCCAGCTAAACTAAGGAAACTACAAATCTTAGTTACTGTTGTAGGATAGGGCCACTCCTCTACAACCTTTTTCTTATAAGGGTTAACTGAGATTCCTTCATTTGTTACACTTTTCCTCAAGAAATCAACTTTTTGTTACCAAAATTCAAAATTTTTGAATTTTACCAAGAGCATAATTCCTTAAAATTTTCAATACAACCCTTAGATGAACCTAATTCTCCTCGTAAATTTTGGAATATATCATAACGTCATTAATAAAAACTACCAAATATTTATTAGGGTAGTCCTTAAAGACTCTATTCATCAAATCCATAAATATACTAGGAGCTTTAGTCAAGCCTAAGGGCATAAAAACATACTCATAATTCCCATTTCTTGATCATAAGTTAGTATTTGAAATATATTCTTTATTCACCCTCAATTTATGATAACTATATATAAGTTAAATCTTTGAGAATACTTGATCCCCATGAATATGGTCAAATAAATGACCAATCCTTAAGAGGGGGTACTTTTCCTTCACTACAATTGTAACGACCCAAAAATTCATTAATGAAAATTCCTATTGGTCGATTTAAATGTATTCTTATGGTTATATAAAACATATGAACTTATTTGGTTCCATGTTTTTGGATTTTAAAGTACCGTTAATAATTGTGACCGTTGTTAATATAGTCGTTGAACAGTGATCACATGATTAGTATAAATATAAGGCTTTAAAAAATCCAATTTACTCAGACAAAGAAGTGATGGCCTCATCCAGTAGACTTTCCCCATATGAATCCCATTTATCAGAGCTTGGAAAGTAGGTGGCATCATTGGTCTTCACTCTTGACCAAGACCAAGACGATCTTGAATACGTTAAGCTCGAGCAGAACTGCCTATGAGAGAAGTGGAAGTTGATAGAGATTACCACTCAAGAAATGTTATTCGAGCCACCCCAAGAGTCTGTCACCATCATGAACCTTACCCTAAGGTATTATGTGGGTATTTTCAGGGGTTATGTAACAAGACCCTAGTACTATGATTATGTACATTATTTTTTTATAGAGAATATATATTCTTTTTATTATTGTTACGTTGTAAATAGTTTTAAAGCACAAATAGTATTTTTAGTTAACATTCAACTAAGAAATCTATTTTGATGAATTAATGGATTTTTGAATTGAATAATATTTTAATAAATCATTATTATTATTATTAAATTATTTTTTATTAAATATAAATTATCGTATAATTTTATGAATTCAATTGTAATTTTTATTAAGGTTTGAAAGCTGTTTTTGTCAAAACCCATGAATTTTTGATAAATGTCGATTTTTATTTAAAAAGAAAAAATTCAAGTATTTATAAAATTATTTAGATAAAATGAATATTATTTTTTGAATCAGGATATCGAAATTATCCAACGGTGAATTTTTCATAATTTTCTGAGACAGTCGAATTTTTGGGTAAAATTTAAATACCGTTTAAATATATAATGTGTTTTATGACATCATAATGACCCAATAGTGATGTACTAAAATACTGAAAACATTATGTTCAGAAACTTATATTTTAAAAATAAAATAATGTGATTTTAGGTTTGTTTGATTTATTTTACAAAGCTTTAGTGGACCCTTCAAGACTTATAAAATATTTTAGCATTTTAAATTGTTTTCTTTAAGAGTGTGACTGACCTCCACATATGAAACCCTATTATTTTAATAAGTTAGTCCATTTTCCTTATTAAATAATGTTTTTCACTCCCCTTTTTCAAAAACCATGGTAAAAAACCGTGGGTTGGTTTGTGGTTTTGATTAGTTTAATGTGTGGTGTCCCAAACCAAAATAATAAAGAATTCCCCCTTCTTTTCTATATAAACCCACCCAAGCTCCCAATTTCTCTTCACTAAAAGCCTTTGGAGTTTGACCAAACCCTACCCTCCTATCTCTATAATCCTCTCAAGGTTCCCCAAGCTCCCAAGAAGCCTCTCTCAAGCATCTTTCAAGATTTTGGGATCATACTTCCAATAAGGTATTTCTTCCTTCCTCATTTTTGTCTAATTTTATTTAAGTTGTTATTCACTTTTGTTTTCAATTAAAAATGTTTTTGTATGATTTTGAAACTTCCCCATACTTCCTTATTTATGATTGAATTATGGGAGACCCCTTTATCTCTCATTAATGCCTCCCATGTACACTTGTTACCATGCCAAAATTCCGTGATAATTTCTCTCTCCTCTTTTATATCCAAGTAATTATTTTGTATTATGCATCTAAATTCCATTATGTTTGTTGGGACATGTATATATATGATCCCATTATTTTCTATTTCATGTAAATATGACGAGACACCCATTTCTCCCTCATCAACCATTTTCATGAATCCTTATGTCACGCCGTTATGCTTGCGAAATTGCACCGCATTTTTCCAAGCCAAGATTATTGTGTAGTGAATACCACACCCATGTCTCTATCAAGGGTATTCACCTTTATGAACATATAAATATTGAATGATACTTTCATGTATTTATTCCACATTACATAATCATGGAATAATTTATGATGTTTATTGATTCCATGTTATATGATCCATGTGGCACACTTATGCATGAAATGAAATGTTTAAGAAGGGTGCGCCCTGATAGCGCTCCAATGCATTGGGTAAAGTATAGTATCATGATACATCATGTGCAATGAGTGTTGAATCATGCTAATTCAAGTGCAATGAAGGTTTAATCGTGCTTTATTTTCAATGATGGTTTACTCATGCTCCTTGTGCAATGAGCCTTGGATCATACTAATTCCATGTCAAGTGTTGTTGCCACATTTCTATGTTATGATTATCATGATTTATGATGCATTTATGTTCATGTTTCTCCTATGATCCATTAATCTGCCAATTTTCTAACATGTATTTTATTCCTTATTTTATTCCATGTTTATTTCCTTACTGGGCTTTATAGATCACCCTTTTCTTATGCATGTCCTCAGGTTATCCCATGTAAAGCTAAGTACGAGGGAATGTAGTGGTCATGTAAAGGAATTTTTCAATAAAGATGTTGTATTTCATGTTTTAAGTTGTTAATTAATGATCCCAATCCCTAAAGACACTAGACCTCTCGATCTTCTATGTTGTATCAAGTGATTCTTATGTAATAAGTCATGTTTTATTGTGTAATAAAGAGCAAGGTTGTTATAGTTGTTATTATAGGATAGGTTTAGTTATTTTTTGGATTAGGATTAGAAAGCCATAGTGAAGCCTTAGAGACAAGAATAAGTATAATAAAAACATCCCTCTGTTTTGGTGAGTATTGAGTATGTGGTTTATCAAGAAAATACATCCCTGTCTGGATGAGAGCCGGTAGAGGTGGCTCTAGCACAGATGTACCTAGGGGTGAAAACCCCGACAAGGAGTTTCAGGCTTGACCTAGGGTACCTGGTACATGACAAAAGGCCTTGCTGCACTCTTGGTTATAACACTCCTGGGGGATATGCATTGGTAAATTCACAAGTTTAGTATGAACCATTATTAAGGGAATAAAAAAAATTCCTCTAAGAATATATGTTTGAAAGTAGATCATGGATAACATAGATTGAAGCCTATAGATTCATAAGTTAAAGAAAAAAAAGCTATTTATAATTCATATGTTTTTGGATTACCCTTTATGTGTTACCCCTATATTTACTTTTATTCCAGCCAATGAATAGTAATAGGAAGACTCAGGATAACAACTGATGTGAAGACCAATGTGATGACTGTTGTAATGAGATGTCTAATCCGATTGGAGCGGGAATCTCAAACTTTGTCATGATACTCTCTTATTTAACTGAAGAATTTAATATAAACATGGGTCAAGAGAAACGTTCAAACACCCCTAATAAAGAACAAGTCACTATCGAGAGCTTCATGAGACAAACGCCTCCTACTTTTAATGGATCATTCGATCCCTCAATCACCAAAAAATGGATAAAATCCATTGAAAAGACCTTCTTCATCCTTCAATGTTCTGAAAAAGAGAAGGTTCTCCTGGATGCTTATCGTATGGAGGGTGAATCTGATCAATGGTGGACATTGATAAAAAATATGAAGCCTGAGGAGGAGATTGAGGTGTTGAAATGGAAGGATTTCTGAAAGATGTTTTTTGATAAATATTTTCCACGCACCCTCCAGCTTAATATGGAAAGGGACTTCCTTACCCTCAAGAAAAAAAATGAAAAATCCGTCAGAGCGTATGAGGAAAAATTCACAAGGCTTGCATGATACACCTCCGGATTTGTCGTTACCCTCGAATTAAAGACTTACCACTTCTTTGGTGGGATGAAACCTAGCTTGCAGAAAGCCCTGGAGATCCGTGACTTCGACAGCTATGAGGAAATTGTCTGATGTTCCCTCAAGGTTGAAATGGAGATTGGAGAATCTCAGGGGTATCATGGAGATAAGAAGAATAAGGTGTACTTAAATTCTGGCGGTCCAATGAATAAATCCAACGTTTTTATGAAAATACAGCACCCCACTTGCCAAAGGTGTGGAAAGAAGCACCCCAAAAATTACCTGAAGGGGATGAGGAAATGCTTTAGGTGTGGAAGAGAAGGGAACCTAGCTGTTAACTACCGAAAAGAAAAATCCACGGCTGCGACATAGGAGAGGAATGATCCATTAGATTCTCAATGCGTTTTTCATTGCTTTAACTGCAAAGAACCAGGGCATCTTGCAAATTAGCACCCTAAGCTAAGGGTTTTCAGAGGAAACCAACAACCTCCATGGCAGCAAGAGAAATCTTTTTCCATCACTAATACCGAAGTGAATCCTAACAATGAAGTGGTGATAGGTACACCAGTTATTCATTCAAGAATAGTGAATACAATTTTTGATTAAGGTTCTACGCATTATTTTTTTATTCTGAAAGTTTTGTAGAACAATCCCTACACCACCATAAATCATGGAAGTAAAGATGTCACTGAGTATGATAAATGGGGAAATCATTTCATCCCACAAATATTACTCCTCCCCTTTCATAATTTTTGGATTGAACTTCCCAACGAACCTCATCATACTCCCTCTGGTGGAATTTGATGCAATTCTTATCATGGATTGGATTCCCCTATATAGAGACAACATAAATTGCCGTGAGAGGGAAATCACTCCCCATGTGGAGAATTGACCCCTGATTCTGTACAAGTGAAAGGAGTAAGATGAATATTATTTAGATCCATCATCTCAAGCGTGGATATTACTTCCCTATAAGAGTTAATATCTAGCTCAGATGATTGAGTCTAAGGAGGCAACCATCCTTGAAGATGTGCTTATTGTGAGGGAATTTGCTGAAGTGTTTCCCGAGAAATTGCCTGGTCTTCCTTCTAGAAGAGATGTTGAATTCTCAATTGATCTTATAAATTGGGCATTTCCAATATCCAAGACTCCGTATAGAATGTCTGTTGTGGAGCTTAAGAAGCTGAAGAAACAACTACAGGAGAATCTGGATAAAGGGTTTATATACCCAAGTGCTTCTCTATGGGGTGCACCAGTCCTCTTTGTCAAGAAAAAGGATGGTTCAATGTGCCTTTTCATCGATTATCGTGACCTTTAAAAAATCACGATAAAGAAAAAATATCCTCTCCCATGAATTGATGACTTTTTTGATTAGCTGTGTTTAGAACAATACTTCTCCAAGGTAGATTTTCAGTCGAGATATTATCATGTAAGGCTGAAGAAGTAAGATATCCCCAAAAAAGATTTTCGTAAAAGATACAGGGACTATGAATTAATAGTAATGCCTTTCATACTCATCAATGCTCTAGAAATATTCATGGAATTTATAAATAGAGTCTTTAGAGACTACCTTGACAAATTTTTGGTAGTCTTTATAGATGATATTCTAATATACTCCAAAATCAAGGAGGATCATGAGGAGAATCTAAGAACTGTACTAGAGACCTTTCGAAATGAGAAGATCTATGAAAAGTACAAAAAGTGTGAGTTCTAGTTGAAGAAGGTATCATTCTTGGGCCATATCATCACAAGAAATGGGATATTTGTAGATCCCTCCATGACAGCTGCAATAGAACGATGACTGAGGCCAACATTTTTAATGGATATCCATATCTTCTTGATGTTAGATTGATATTATTGACAATTTGTGAGAAATTTTTCATGATTTTCTAACCCTTTTACTAAGCTAACTCAAAAGTGAGAAAGTTTTCTTGGGGTGATGAATGTGAAGAAAGATTCAAGGAGTTGAAAAGGAGGCTTATCACCACATCCTTGCTCACTTTAGCCATAAGTGGAGAACTTTTTATGGTTTTTAGTGATGCTTCGAAGAAGGGCCTGGGATATGTGTTGATGAAAAATGACAAAGTCATTGTCTATGATTCAAGGAAATTGAAAATTCTTGAGAATAATTATCCAACACATGATTTGGAGTTAGCTGCAGTGATCTTCACTTTACAAATTTGGCGGCATTATCTCTTTGGGGAGAAGTGTGAAATATATACAGACCATAAAATCCTCAAGTATATATTCACACAGAAAGAGTTTAACATGCGCCAAAGAATATGGTTAGATCTGATCAAGGACTATGAATGCTCAATCCATTACCACCCTAGGAAAGAGAACAAGGTGGTGGATGATCTAAGTAGAAAGGACCCATCGATTCTATCATTGATGATAATTGAAAAGGATCCAATCTTCTTAGATTTGATTAATATAGACATGGGAATAATAAATAAGGGAACATAATCAATCCTTTCACAATTTATTGCTCAACCATATCTTTTGGAAAGGTTAAAGGATGCTCAAAAGGATGATGTTGGAATATAGAATAAAGTGGAAGCTATCAGAAAAGGTAAATCCTCAGAGTTCAATGTTAATGAAGAAGTAATTGTGAGACTTGGGAAAAGACTATGTGTTCCATCAAGTCCAGAGCTGAAGAGTAATCTTTTGGATGATGCACATAGTTCAAATTTCTCTATTCACCCAGGATACACAAAGATGTATCGAGATATCCGAGAGAATTATTGGTGGGATAATATGAAGAATTATATTTCTGAATATACATCAAAGTTCCTGGTGTGTTATCAAGTTAAGTAAAATTGGAAGAAGTATAAGGGGATGATGCAACCATTTCCCATACCAGTATGAAAATGGGAGAAAATCACCATGGACTTTGTCACCGGAATTCTGAAGACATCCAAAGGCAACAACAAAATCTGGGTTGCTATGGATCATCATACAAAGTCTGAACACTTCATTTCAATTTAGGAGGATTTCTCATTGGATCGACTGGAATAGATATACATTAGAGTTGTGGTAAGGCTGCATGGAGTACCACTATCTATTGTATCCTAATGAGATCCAATATTTACATCTATATTTTGGAAGAGTCTTTAACATGCTTTGGATACTGAACTGAACTTTAGTATAGACTATCATCCTCAAACTAATAGCCAATCTCAGAAAAATATTCAGACACTAGAAGATATGTTAATATCATGTTCAATGGACATTTAAGGAGGTTGGGATCAACATCTTCTTCTGGTTGAGTTGTCTTATAATAACAGATTCCACTCAAGCATTAAAATGGAATATTATAAAGCCCTATATAAGAATAGGTGTATAACACCAGCATGTTGGGTTGAAGTCAGTGAGTGTAAGCTGTTAGGACCAGAAATGGTTGAAGAAATGGTGGAGAAGGTGAAAACTATTCAATAACATATCAAGGGAGCTCAGAATTGATAGAATATTTTTGTAGATAACTGTTGATGAGACCTTGAGTTTAAAGTTGGACACATGGTATTTCTATGCATATCTCCATGGAATAAGGACAAAAGGTTTGGAAAGAAAGTGAAGTTAAGTCCTAGATACATCATCCCCTTCAAGATTCTTGATCGTGTTGGGGATGTGTCCTATCAACTAGCACTTCCACCTACCATGGCCAAAGTACCTAATGTCTTTCATGTATCCCTCTTAAGGAAGTACATACTAGACCCTTCACATGTACTCTCTTTAGAGGTAGTACAGCTAGAAGATGATCTTTCTTATGAGGAGAAACCAGTGAAGATCTTAGATCGTAGAGAAAACGTTCTATGAAATATGACAATGCCCCTCGTCAAGGTGTTGTTGAAAAACCACAAGTTTGAAGAAGCGATGTGGGAATCAAAGGAAGTGATGAAGAAAAGTTACCCACATATATTTTAGTGTGGGAAAAGGAAATTTCTAGGGCGAAATTTCTTAAGGGGGGAAGATTGTAATGACAAAAAAATTCATTAATGAAAATTCCTCTCAGTCTATTTAAATATATTCTTATGGTTATGTAAAACATATGAACTTATTTGGTCCTATGTTTTAGGATTTTAAGATACCATTAAGAATTTTTACCGTTTCTAATATATCCATTGAACAGTGATCACATTATTATTATAAATATAGGGCTTTAACAAATCTAATTTACTCAAACAAAGGAAGTGATTGCCTCATCCAGTAGACTTTCCCCATATGAAGCCCATTTATCGGATCTTGGAAAGGAGGTGGTTTCATTGGGCTTCACTCTTGACCAAGCCCAAGCTGAACTTGAATACGTTAAGCTTGAGCAGAACCGCCTGCGAGAGAAGTGGAAGTTGATAGAGATTACCATTCGAGCAATGTTATCCGAGCCACCCCAAGAGTCTGTCACCATCGCGTACCTTACCCTAAGGTATTATGCAGTTTTTTAAGGGGTTATGTAACAATAATCTAGTACTATTATTGTGTACAATATTCTTGTATAGATAATATACGTTCTTTTTATTATTGTTACTTTTTAAATAGTTTTTAAAGCACAAATAGTATTTTTTTAGTCAATATTCAACTAAGAAATATATTTTGATGAATTAATGGATTTTTGAATTAAATAATATTTTATTAAAATATGATTATTATTATTAAATTAATTTTTATTAAATATAAATTATTTTATAATTTTATGAATGCAGTTGTAATTTTTATTAAGGTTTGAAAGCTGTTTTTGTCAAAACCCATGAATTTTCGATAAATTTCGGTTTTTATTTTAAAAGTAAAAATTCAAATATTTAGAATTTTTTTAGATAAAATTAATATTATTTTTTGAATCCAGAAGTTGAAATTATCCAATGGTTAATTTTTTATAATTTTTTGAGACAGTCTAATTTTTGGGTAAAAATTAAATACCGTTCAAAAATATAATGTGTTTTATGACATCATAATGACCCAATAGTGATATAATAAAATACTGAAAACATTATGTTCGGACAATATATGTTTTAATATTAAAATAATGTGATTTTAGGTTTTTTTGATTTATTTTATAAAGCTTTAGTGGACCCTTCAAGACTTGTAAAATATTCTAGCCTTTTAAATTGTTTTCCTTAAGAGGGTGACTCACCTCCACATAAGAAACCCTATTATTTTAAGAAGTTATTCCATTGTACTTATAAAATATTTTTTTCCACTCCCCTTTTTCTAAAACCATGGGCAAAAACCATGGGCTGGTTTTTGGTTTTGATTAGTTTAATGTGTGGTGTCCCAAACCAAAATAATAAAGAATTCCCCCTCCTTTTCTATATAAACCCAACCAAGATCCCAATTCCTCTTCACTAAAAGCCTTTAAAGTTTTAAAAAACCCTACCCTCCTCTCTCTAGAATCCTCCCAAGGATCCCCAAGCTCCCATTAAGCCTCTCTCAAGCATCTCCCAAGATTTTGGAATCACACTTCCAATAAGGTATTTCTTCCTTCCTCATTTTTTTCTAATTTTCTTTAAGTTGTTATGCCATTTTTCTGTTAAAAATGTTGGGGCTATGATTTTGAACCTTCCCCATACTACTGTCTTTATGTTTTAATTATGGGTTACCCATTTCTATCTCATTAATTCCTCCCATGTGCACCTGTTACCATGCCGAAATTCTGTGAGGGATTTCTCTCTTCTCTTTTACATCCAAGTAATTATTTGGTATTATGTATCTAAATTCCATTATGTTTGTTGGGACATGTATCTATATGACCCCATTACTGTCTATTTCATGTACATATGACGAGACACCCATTTCTCTCTCATAAACCATTTTCATGAATCCTTATGAAACACCGTTATGCTGCCAAAATTGCACTACGTTTTTCCAAGACAAGATCATTGTGTAGTGAATACCATACCCATACCTCTATCAAGGGCATTCACCTTTATGAACATATAAATATTGAATGGTACTTTCATGTATTTATTCCACATTACTTAATCGTGTAATAACTTATGATGTTGATTGATTCCATGTTATATGATCCATGTGGCACACTTATGCATGAAATGAAATGGTTAAGAAGGGTGTGCCCTGATAGCACTCCAATGCATTTGGTAAAGTATAGTATCATGATACATCTTGTGCAATGAGTGTTGACTCATGCTAATTCAAGTTCAACGAGGGTTTAATCACGCTTCATTTTCAATGAGGGTTTACTCATGCTCCTTGTGCAATGAGCCTTGGATCATACTAATTCCATGTTAAGTGTTGTTGCCACATTTCCATGTTATGATTATCAAGCTTTATGATTCCTTTATGATCATGTTTATCCTATGCTCTATTGATATGAATATTTTCTAACATGTATTTTTTTTCTCATTTTATTCCATGTTTATTCCCTTACTGGGCTTTATAACTCACACTTTTCTTATGCATGTCCTCAGGTTATCCCATGTAATGCTAAGTACGAGGGAATGTAGTGGTCATGTAAAGAAAGTTTTCAATAAATATGTTGTATTTCATGTTTTAAGTTGTTATGTAATGATAATAAGACCCAAAGACACTATACCTATCAATCTTATATGTTGTATCAAGTGAAGTTTATGTAATAAATCATGTTTTAGTTTGTAATAAAGAGCAAGGTTGTTATAATGATCCCCTTATGTTCTCTATAATAAATGCATAGACACACTGATCCATCTTTATTCTTTATAAATAGAACAAGTTATACCTAAGGATACCCACTTGGTCAAATAAATAAAATATCTCAAAGTTGTTTCTTTAATTTATCTAGCTCCACATTTTCCATTCTATATAGGGTCTTAGATATCATCTTGGATCTAGGTACGAGTTCAATAAATAACTCTACCTCTCTTTATGGGTGAGGTACAAGTAAATATTTACGAAATATTTCAATGTATTCTTGAATTATGGGGATATTTTCTCTCTATATACTTTAATTTCCTTCTCAAATTTTACTGATCATATCCATAATAAAGGCTATAGGAGGTGCTTCTTGAAAAACTTTGGTGAGGACATCTGTCCTTTGAAAATTACTATACATTTTACAATCAAGACTACTAGGATCTACTTTATTATATAGTTGATCTTAGCATTATACTTTGAGAGACATTATATCACTAGTATAGTGTATAATTCCAGCATGGGAATGACTACCGGATTTGTAATGATATTGTGCTCACCAGAGTCAATACTAGAGTTTCTATACACTATTGATGATTGGATAATCCCTCTAGGAGTCTTGAATGATAAATCTATATCTAGATGCTCAGGGATTAATTCTATATTCTTTAAAAACTTGTAGGAAATAAAGGAATGTGTAGAATTATAATAAAAAAGTACTTTCTAGCTTTGAGGGAATAATGAAAGTACCATCCACCACATCATTTGGATCCTATACTTCATCCATTGTTATAGAAAATGCCCAACCTTTCTCCCTAGGCCAATGATGAGGTTGATGGGGATTCCCTTGTATTATCTTCTCATTTGGACAGTGATTGAAAAAGTTCCCAATCTTTCCACACTTGATGTATTGAACTTTAAGCTGGGCCTACACCATCATCCCATTCTTTTTAGTGTTGATAAGTTGAGTATTCACATCACCATGACTGTTTTGAGCTATATGGCCATCTATTCCACACTTGTAATATTTACCACTCTAGAGAAAGTTGTTCTCCAAATGCTTGTTCCAACATTTATTACACATGGGAAGTTTCACTTGCTTTCCTTCCATTATGTGATCTAAGTTCCTCCCTAAGTTTGGATCCCTAAATCTCTTCTTTTCATTAAACTTATGTGACCAATGTATTTATTCAAGCTCCAATTCAACCATCATAGAACTCTTCACTATCTTCTCATAGCTTTCATAGTAATGGTTTTCTATATTTCTCTATAGATGGGGTCTTATTCCATCAAAGAATCTATCAACATTTCCCTTAGGATACATAACAAAGATATAGGTGTAATGTGAAATCCTTATAAATTTAATCTCATATCTTTCCACATATTCATTTTCCTTTTACTTCAGATCTAGGAATTACTTCTCTATTTTCGTTCACATCAAACAGGGGAAATATTTATTAAAAAATATTACCCTGAACTCTTTCTCTAAGGACCAATTTTGGATAGACCTAACTCTAGGGGGGGGGGTGAATTAGTGTTGGGGAATTTTAAATCTAATTTAACTTTTTATCCATGTAACACTTAGAATTATTAGGATCTTGATTCTCTTATTCTATTTTACCTAATGCATGAAAGTATATGAAATTAGTAATGTTATCACATAATATTTTTATAATGTTCACTACTCAATAAGAGTATATAGTCCTTGGAATGGTTGGAAATAATACTAACCACACAACCACTAGAAAACAATCTTTTTTATTTGGTTACAATGAGTAGGATACACCCTTACACTTGTTTGGGACTTTGAAAAAAATCCAATAGCACGTGTTTTAAAATATTGGATGGGTCTTTATACTACCTACCAAGACAGTCTTCCACTTGTTGATAAGGATATAAAACACCAAGAATTTCCTCCACCTTTTGAGTCCTATCTGATGTCATAGTTCTAATTTTTTCTTCTATATCCTTCTTCTTCACTTTTTTACTTTCAAAACAACCTGAAAGAAACTCCTCTTATCTATTACCTATAGAAAAATTGACTGCTGCACTATATTATTATATTGTGAGTCACAATAATATTAATTTTTTGTGGATAAATGAACACTAAATATTCTCTGACCCAAATTATGATCAACTGATATCAATTTTGTCAGTAAATCCTCTTATCTTCTTATCAATTTCTTTTTTAGTGCAAAACCATCTATAATGAGATCTCTTATTATTATTTTTGCTAGAATCACAACATTATTTAGTGATTATTACACCAATGCAGATCATCTCAACTTAGCATCATCACAATTCTTATTTTTTTTCGTTGATAAAAAATATCATCTGTGAATGTAGTATTAGTTCTCTTCTGGGTATTGTTAGTTTGTGGAAATTTCTTACATAATTTGTTTTATTCCTTCTATGAAATTCCTTATACCCACTGAAAAATATCTTGTATCCTCTGTGAACTATATTACCTTTATGAATTGTCCTTGTGAGCTATTCCTGCGAACTATGGTGGTGAACTATCACAACAAACTCCCATAAACCACATGGCACAAGTGCTTCACAGATAACCTTCCCTTATTCAAACTACCTCTTCTTCACAGAAGAACTATGAACCGCATACTGTCAATGCTCTGTGAACCAACCCTACTCCATGTAAAACCTTTTCTTCGGGGTCCACCTTTCCATCCACATACCAATTATTCTTCTTCTTCCGTAGACTACCTTCTCTTCCATTGAACATCTTCTCTTCCATGGACTATCCCAACTTCTGCGAACTGTCTCATCTTTCACGAATTACTTCCTCCTTTGAAGAATATTTGTCTTCAAACTACTTTCGTTCATGGAATTCTTTCACAGTAACACTTTAACCTTCATATAATTCTTCGAAAAGAACTCTTTCAGACTTACCCAAATTCTTCTTAGGAGAAAATATGTTTTCTAATGAAAATAGATCTCAATTAATAAATGGATTATAATTATTTAATAGGTAAATAAATCATCAAAATTTTCAAATACTATTTACCTAAGACTTCAATGTGGTATAGTCTTCACCACAGACTGTGCTCTATCCATGAACCATTTTTTCCTACGCAGTCTTCATACCACTTTTCTTTCTTCATAGTGGCTGATTACATCTACCAACAGATCAACACCTATCATCCATGAAGTATAGCCTTCCACAAACTCTTTTTCTTCATAAAACAAAGAAATAACTCTATTCTGCAAATGACATGCCTTTTGTGAACTGTTGGTCTTCTACGAACTACAAGCCCCCTTCGAACCATTTTCCACATGCGGTCCACATATCATGCTTTGAGGTTCGCATAACACTTCTATGTATAACTTATTCCTTTTTCTATTTTCCTTTGCCACTCCACATGCCTCCTTTGTCTATTTTCCTTAAACATTACATAATCATGAATTATGTCAAGAATTCACATTGAGGATCTTTTCAGGTTTAGAGTTTTAGAAAATTAGGCCATAACTATTACATAACAACTTGAATATTACATGTAGACACTAATACTCAGTATCCATTTTTCATAAAATAAAAACTCTTAAAAATAAACATGTTTAGTTTTATGTTTTAGAAAGAATGAGTTTTCCTCGATCCCATCCTTGAACCTATTCATCTTTAAGTCCTGTGGAAAAAATTTCAAAAACTTGGGATGAGCATAAAAAGCTTAGTAAGGGTTATTAAATAAGTAAGGAAAACATTATCCCATAAATAAATAAAAATAAATGAAACCATACTTTTCAATCATAACATACCTTATGAAATCATAAGATTTATGAATAACACACAGAAATCATAAATCATAAAGGTAACTTATGGAATTCATAACATACTTACATTGTAGTTATAACAGCTACATAGGGAGTCATATTTGGAATACCTATCACAATATATTCCATAAATATATTTGGATAAACATTAAAGTTTTCCTCCGTCACGTTACCCAATGCATTGGAGAGCTCTCTCGGGCTCACCCGCCCTAGGTTTATCATGGAACCACCCATATACGTAAACAATGCCCAATAACCATAACATATTCATAACAAATAACACAAGCATAAAGGAAATATAACATTTCCACATTCCAATCATAATATATCAAATCAATATATTGAAATAAATAATGCTTTATTAAATCATTTTGAAAACCATTTAAAACATTTAATAAAGTGATTTTTGAATCAAAGAGTCCCATACCAATTTGAAGCTTTTAAATTAATTATCATTTGAAAACATTAATGTCCATATAAATAAATCCTAAAAAACATTTTGAAAACATTGAAATTAATGATAATTAAATAGAAGAATAAATCTTTAAAACATTTAAATTGATATTTTAGTTAAAGAGTTTTTAACAAAGAGAGAGATGCTTGAATAAAAATAATTGAGGAATAACATTTAATCAGAAATTTATAATATCATGAGAATAAATGGATTCATGATATAATATTCCAAATCACAGTATATACACCATATAGGAGTGAATTAGTGCATACCAACAATGAAGTCTCAATGGAATGTAAATTGAGACGAAATCCCTTATAAAAACTATATCCTTAGACTAAGGATAAATCAATTACATAATAATGTGTGAAAAATAAGAACAAACTCAATATAAGTGGATATTAAGTGTGAAAAAATCATAGGTTTTTTCACACATATTCATAGCACGACATAATCAATAAGAATAAGTTTTACCCAAAGAATTGAAATTGGGTGAAGAAGTTCCCTTACAGAAATTTGACAGCCTAACGACGTCACTTTAAAATTGAGAAAATGAATTGATGAGAAAGAAAAGAGTATATCATCACATGGATATAAAATTTACATCAATAAGGATATATAATAACATATCCTAATATATGAAGATGTATATTAAAAGACATAACAAAAAGAAGTCCTTTAAAAAGAGGAGGGTGAAAGGTCCCCTTACCGATTTGGTAACTTACAATACATACACCCCATGAAAGACGGATCATACAATGAAGATGTAAATACCCATAAATTTAAGTATATTATACAATTAATACAATCATGGGCAGTACATAAACCACACCAAAGGAAATAGTGTCAATATATCATGAATCTCATGGGAATAAAAAGTGAGATGAAAACCCCTAACCGATTTGTAATCAATCGAGTCGTAAGAAAAAATGTTAATAACCACAAAATGAATCATAGAATATCATGAATATAAAGAGAATCATGACAATATACATCAAATGTCATTACCCAATACACCACATGCAATAAAAAAGTGGCGGACAATGGAAATCTCACGGAATTGAAAGTGAGATAAAAAATCCCTTACCTCTCCGACTTGACTTGTTTGTTCCTTGTTCTTCCTAAATAAAAAAGTTATGTTAATTTTTAGTTTATTAAGAAAATTTTTTAAGTTTATTATTCCTTTTATATCACTTATTACCTTTCTATAACACTTAGTTATTTATTTGAGTTCATATTGGACATTTTTTCGATGTTCGGAACATGAGTCAAAAATGAAATTGTTATAATTACAAGTTGTTCATGCGGTCAAAATTACATTATCTATGGAATAATATTCCTGATTTAGATATCATATATATAATATATATCTAGTATATGTTTGTGTTTATAATATTACATAACATTTGGAGATAAGAAATGAAATGCACCGTTCATGGAGACGGTAAGCCGTACGTATGCATGAACGGTACTTTCATTTATATTTCATATTTAAGGGAATTAAAACTTAATGATACATAGGTATATTATAATTAAATTATAACATAAAATGATATATATGTTACATAATTTCATTAACTCCATCCTTTATACGTTCCATGTATGTCATGAATGAATCATATCACCTTGAGGGGGCGGTACTCTGCACTTCCTCAAATGAAATTATCGTGTTAACACATATTGGAAAGCATAAAGGTATGTTTGTAAAATAAAAATTCATAGAATAATAGAGAAAAAAACATAATATATATTATATATAAATATAGTTCCATCATAATGTCTACCATAAGTGGCGGTAGGAGATAATTGAACAATCATCATTTCGTGAGGCATTAGTTTATCATCTACAGAAACAGTACGTTCTTGACCCATTATATGGAGGTGTGTGTAAGTGTAGTTCAAATAATTCTCATAAAAACAACCTAGTATATTTATGATACTGTTTATGTTATAAAATAAAGAAATAAAAATATTTTAGGGGGTTGGAGAAGTAAAATATAACAAAAGAAGTTAAGAGAAGACGTTACCTTTAAATCAGGTAACTCCCTTTGGTTTAAACCAAAAGGGTTTCTTGAAGTGCCTTATGCCTAAGGTAAGGATTATAGAAGGAGTATAGGGATTTGGGGATCTTATTTAGGTAGAGTCTGGATGATCCAGGGGTCTTGAGAGGTGTAAGGAATGGGTTAGAAGTGGTGTCCTTTTATAAGGGGGAGGAGGAGCTCTTTAGGAATGTTTGAAAATATTATTTTTTTATAAAATTATATTCGGTTTCAAAAGTCCAAAAATCATTAAAGTAGAATATAAGATGACTCATGTTAGAAATAAAATCATCCAATAATAATTGGATAGGTTTTAGATATTGTTTTTGTATTTATAATCTTATTTATTTAAATCATTCATTAATGATGTAAACACTACATCATTATTGTGTCTTAAATAATATTATATATTTGATGTCTAAAAATTATAAAAAAACTACCATGATGTAGGAAATATTTTTATCTTTCAAGTTAATATTTATAATTCAGGATATAACTTATATAATTCCATGTAAAAATTTATTTACTAAAAGATATCTGTTTATGTCATTTTTGTCTTTACATTAAATTAATTAAGATAAAGTGCCATCATCACTCTTAAGTGGCTCCATGGGGTCCCACAATTGACCAAAATATGACCATGGTCGGACATGTATTAACCAATAGGATTATAAAACTTGTTAGGGTAATTTTATATTATTATAATAATATTTGTTTACCCTTATTTACTAGATTTACCCTTTAACCATGGTAAATAAAATATTTACTGAAGTAAATATTCATAATGTCTAAAAATAAAAATTATCTATTTACACAATTTAAACCTCCAGATTCCAAATATGGAATCCATTTTTTTAAATTAAAAAACACAGAAGTGTTATATATTAATTTAAAATTAATTCCCACTGTCAAAATAAAAAGCGTGTTTTTAAGAAATAATAACTATCGAAAGATTGACACTTGTTTATGTCCAATTTCAAAGTGAAATTACTTCTAATGACCAAAATTGGATTAAATGGTAAAATTATATTGTAATTACACTTTAAAATCAATTAAAAAGATAATTTAACCATATAAATAAATTATATTAAAAGGTAGTTTTGAATTAAAATACATTATTTTTCACTATTCATTAAAAAAATGAACTTTATCAGAAAAATACCAAAAATTTACCCAAAGTAAATTTTAATGTCCCAATTATAAATAAGAATTTTATTTTTTCAAATAGAACATATAAAAGTGACCAAAACTATAATTAATGAGGGTTCTCCATTAAAATATGATAAATCGACCTTTTAAAGAATATTAGGGTATTTGTGCTTAAAATTAGATTCATTCACATTTTAAGCCTCTAAATTTTATTGGATAAATGTAAAAACATTTAACAAACATGTATAATCATATTTTAGTTAGTTCTATTCATTCTTGATAATAAAACAGCTAGGCGTTAACTACATTTAAAATAATAATATATTATTATTTTTCAGTATGACTCAACATTGTGTGCAACATAAGACTTCAGAGAAACCCATTGTTGGGTGTCAAGTACTCCCTTGAATATAACATACCCTTTAAAATTAATATTTAATTCAAAAATATTAATAAATATAAAAATTTCATATTCTTTATTTTCCTAGGATGTTACATCCTTCCCCCCTTTTAGAAATTGCATCCTCGCAATTTTAAAATTGGGATTGGAAACTTCATTGAAAGTCCCACATTGGAAAAAGAGTAAATAAAACTATTACTTTAAAATAAAGAAAGATATGTAAAAAGGTCACCTGAGATAACCCATACTAGGATTCCATGAAAACATGGATATGGAAGAGAAACTAAGTGTCAAGTTCTGATGTAGAGTGATAGAAAACATAATTAGGTTAAAGATAACAACAAGAAAACCACAAATTTGTGATGGGTTAAACGGTCATTGATTTTCCTAGTAGGAAAATTAAACGGACAACATTTTTTATTAAGTTCATTTTCATAATGTTGAGGAATTTTTTTATGATCCTGACTAAGAACATAAGGATACATACTTACTTGTCATATAAACTTTCATCCTTTACTAAATTTCTACCAAAAACTCTTCTTTTCTCAAAATGATGAGTATTCTAGTTAAATTGGACACATCAAAAGAACTAAAATCAACGTCTAGAGAACAACATGAACCAAAAAATATGAACCACATATTTCCCCCATCTTTATACATTAACCAAAACCCAAATTGGTTAGTACGAGTTCAGATAATCCCTAAAATGATAATCCTTTATAAAAATAAATACTACTCTTAATCTCCAAAATCCAACAAAAAGTATCCAAAGTTCAAGAAAGAACATTCAATATACAATTTTAATTAAAATTATAGAAAAAATAATCAAAACTAATATTGAAACCCAAAACTACGAAGGATTTAAATCACATTGTCTTCCACAGTAAATCTTAATATTTTTCTCCAAAAACATCAACTACTCTTAAAGTCTCATACGGAAGTGTAATTAACCAAATAACATATTCTATATTATAGGTTAATCATTTCCATAGATAACCCAAAAATAAATTATTCTTGATTCATAAAATCATCTAACTAAAAATAATTAGTCATACTAACCAGGTACATCACGTAGTCCAGTGGTAGTCGATAAATCCCAATCACACTTTGGTTGTGGGTTCGATTCCTATAGCTTTGACCGACATGATGAGTTGTCAAGCGGTCTTCCTGTTGTCCTTTTTAAAAACTATTTAATTTTATAACATTCCCAAAAATAGATAAATTCATCAAAAATAACCATAACATATTTTAACCACAAAGGTTATCTAATAAATTTAATTTTACATCCCAAAATGTATTAACCTGTAATTGCCTCAAATTCAAGGATTATATAAACCCAAATGGTTTTTATAAATATATCCACAAAACAAAAGATAATTATTCCTTGAATAAAATTTTCATATATCAAACTTCAGGGTTACACATACTATAAAAAGTCTTCTAAAGTAATCCCATCCTCAAAAGAGCCTTTATACCTTTAAGCATTTCATCATCTTAAAATCTATCATAACTCTTGAATCTGTTATATGTTGACTTCTTACTCATTCAAAATTCTTCATTATCCATTAACCATTCTTTACCAATTTATTCTGAAATACTTCTTTCCTACATAAAAAATCATGAGTCATATCCTAAGATTCAATAATATCAAAACATATGTTAAGAAATAATCCATACCTTTCATTGGTCATTGTCAGTTTCTTCATCCTCAATTGAAATTGCATTAGGTATCGGTAAAAATATATTTGTACGATCCTGGTGATCCCATTACCAAAACTTCTTCATAGGACATCTCTTTGTATAATTACCATGCACACCATATTTAAAACATTTAATTGATCCATCAGAAAGAACTTCTTTCCCTTTCCTAGATTCAACTGGATACTTCCTTTTTCCATGGCATGTTCTTGCTTTATGACCTTCACTTCCACATCTATAGCATATTTTCATCCCTTTGAAACATTTTCCAATGTGTTTCTTTCCACATCCTTGACACATAGGTTTTTGAATATACCTACCTTTATGATTATTACCCGAATTTCCATGGGGATTTGTTTCTCACATATACGATGCCTTATAAAAATCACCAAGGTTCATGAGGTCAATCATGACTCTAGATAGTTGGTTGAGAATAACCACAATCGTTCTCATTGCATCTCCCACTTAATTCACTTGCTCATTCAGAAAACCATCACAATTTTCTTCACATCCACTATTACTTTGGTTCCTACTAGATCCAACCATTTACTAAAACCAAAAAGGTAAGTGTGTGTATATCAGTAAAATAATCATATAATATCTTATGAGGAGGGTAAATACTAAGATATACTTATTCATGTCATCTTAAAATCATTCACTTTATCTCAAAATAAATATGACTCTTTCTAAAATCCTAACCATTATGGTAATGTCACTTATACTTAAAGAACTCCCTAACCTATAATGTTATCTAAACCGACCTTTGATACCAACTATAAGGACCTGACCTTAAACATTACATAATTTTGAATTATGTAAATAATTCACATTGATACTCTTTTTAGGTTTAGAGTTTTAGAGAATTAGGCCATAACTATTACATAACAACTTGAATATTACATGTAGACACTAATACTCAGTATCCATTTTTCATAAATATAAACTCTTAAAAAGAAACATGTCTAGTTCAATGTTTTAGACATCATGAATTTTCCTCGATCCCATCCTTGAACCTATTTATCTTTAAGTCCTGTGGAAAAAATTTCAAAAACTTGGGATGGGTGTAAAAATCTCCGTAAGGGTTATAAAATAAGGAAGGAAAAAATTAGCCCATCAATAAATACAAATAAATCAAACCATAATTTTCAATCAGAACATACCTTACGAAATCATAAGATTTTTGAATAACACACAGAAATCATAAATCATAAAGTTAACTTATGGAATTCATAACATACTTATATTGTATCTATCACATCTACATAGGGAGTCACATTTGGAATACCCATCACAGTATATTCCCTAAATCTCTTAGGATAAACATTAACATTTACCTCCATCACGTTACCCAATGCATTGGAGAGCTATCTCGGGCTCACCCACCCTAGGTTTATCACAGAACCACCCATATACATAAACAATGCCCAATAACCATAACATATTCATAACAAATAACACAAGCATAAAGGAAAGATAAAATTTCCACATTCCAATCACAATTTATCAAATCAAGATATTGAAATAAATAAATCTTTATCAAATCATTTTCAAAACCATTTAAAACATTTAATAAAGATATTTTTGAATCAAAGAGTCCCATACCACTTTGAAGATTTTAAATGAATTATCATTTTAAAACATTAATGTCCATATAAATAAATCCTAAAAACCATTTGGAAAACATTGACATTAATGATAAATATATAGAATAACAAATCTTTAAAACATTTAAAATGATATTTTTTAAAAGAGTTTTCAACAAAAAGAGAGACGCTTGAATACAGATAATTGAGGAATAAAATTTAATCTGAACTTTATAATATCATGATAATAAATATATTCATGATATAATATTCCAAAGTACAGTATATACACCATATATGAGTGAATTGGTTCATAAAAACAATGAAGTCTCAATGGAATGTAAATTGAGATGAAATCCCTTATAAAAACTGTATCCTTAGATTAAAGATAAATCAATTGCACAATAATGTGTGACAAATAAGAATACACTCAATATAAGTGGATATTAAGTGTGAAAAAATCAGAGGTTATTCATACATATTCACAGCACGACATAATCAAGAAGTAGATGTTTAACCCAAAGAATTGAATATGGGTGAAGAAGTTCCCTTACAGAAATTTGAGAGCCTAACGACGTCACTTTAAAATTAAGAAAATGAATTGATGAGAGAGAAAAGGGTATCTCATCACATGTAAATAAAATTTAAATAAATAAGGATATAGAAGAACATATCCCTACATAAGAATATGTATATTAAAAGACATAACAAAAATTAGTCTTTTAAAAAGAGGAGGGTGAAAGGTTCCCTTACCGATTTGGTAACTTATGAAACATACACCCAATGAAAGACAGATCATACAATGAAGATGTAAATACACAAAAATTTAATTATATTACACAATTAATACAATCAAGGGCAGTACATAAACCACACAAAAGGAAATACTGGCAATATAGCATGAATCTCACAGGAATAAAAAGTGAGATGAAAACCCCTTACCACGTTGTAATCAATCGATTCATATGACCAAAAGTTAATAACCACCAAATGAATCTCAAAATACCATGGATATAAAGAAAATAATGATAATATACATCAAATTTCAGTACCCAATACACCACATGCAATAAATAAGTGGCGAACAATGGAAATCTCACGGAATTGAAAGCGAGATAAGAAATCCCTTACCTCATGTCCGACTTGACTCCTTTGTTCCTTGTTCTTCCTGAATAAAAAACTTATGTTAATTTATAATTGATTAAGAACCTTTTTAAATTTTAATATTACTTTTATATCACTTATTACCTTTCTATAACAATTATTTATTTATTTGTGTTCATATTTGACATTTTTTCGATGTTGGGAACTTCAATAAAAAATGAACTTGTTATAATTACAAGTTGTTCATGTAGTCAAAAGTCCATTATCTCTAGAATGATATTCATGATTTAGATATAATATATTTTATAGATATCCAGTATATATATGTATTTATAATATTACATAACATTTGGAGATAAGAAATGAAATCCATCTTTCATGGAGACGGTAAGTCGTACGTACACATGAACGCTAGTTTCATTTCTATTTCATATTTAATGGAATTAAAACCTAATGATACATAGGTATATTATAATTACATTATAATATAATATTATATATATATATTACATTATTTCATTAACTCCATTCTTTATACGTTCCATGTATGTCATGAACGAATCAATTCACTTTGAGGGGGCGGTAGTTCGCACTTCCTCAAATGAAATTATCGTGTTCACACATATTGGAAGGAATACAGGTATGTTTTTAAAATAAAAAATCACATAAGAGTAGAGAAAAAATACACATAATATATATCATATATAACTATAGTGCCATCATAATGGCCACCATAAGAGGCAATAGGATATAATTGAACAATCATCGTTTCCTGAGGCATTAGTTTTCCATCCATAGAAACAGTATGTTATTTACCCATTAGATGGAGGTTTGTGTAAGTGTAGTTCGAATACTACTCATAAAAACAACCTAGTATATTTAGGATACAAGTTTTTTTATAAAATAAAGGAATAAAAAGATTTTAGGGGGTTAGAGAAGTAAAATAAAACAAAAGAACTTAAGAGAAGACGTTACCTTTAAATCGGGTAAATCCTTTAGGTTTAACCCAAAAGGGTTTCTTGATGTGCCTTCTGCATAAGGTAATGCTTCTAGGAGGAGGAGAGAGATTTGGGGAGATTATTTATGTAGAGTTTGGACGAGCCAAATGGCTTGGGAGGTGTAAAGAATGGGTTAGAAGAGGTGTCCTTTTATAAGGGGGAGGAGGGGCTCTTTAGGAATGCTTGAAACAATTATTTTATTATAAAATTATATTCTGTTTCAATAGGTTCAAAAATCATTAAAGTAGAAGATAAGATGACTCATGTTCAAAATAAAATCATCCAATAAGAAATGGACATGTTTAAATATTGTTTTAGTATTTATAATCTTATTTATTTAAATCATTCATTAATGAGGAAAATAATGCATCATTATTGTGTCTTAAATAATATTATATATTTGATGTCTAAAAATTATAAAAAAACTACCATGATGTAGGAAATATATTTATATTTAAAATTAATATTTATATTCAAAGAAATAACTTATATAACCCCATGTAAAAATTGATTTACTAAAAGATATTTGTTTATGTCATTTTTATCTTTACTTTAAATTAAATAATATAAAGTATCATTATCACTCTTAAGTGGCTTAATGGGGTCCAAAAATTGACCCAAAGATGACCATAATCGTAAATTTATTAACCAATTGTATTAGGACACTTTTTAGGGTAATTTTATATTATTATAATAATATTTGTTTACCCTTATTTACCAGATTTACCCTTTAACCATGGTAAATAAAATATTTACTGAAGTAAATATTCATAATATCTAAAATAAAAGTTACCTATTTAAAAATTTTGGACCTCATGATTCCAAATATGGAATCCATCTTTTTAAATTCAAAATACAGAAGTGGTAGAAATTAATTTAAAATTAATTCCCACTATCAAAACAAAAAGCGTGTTTTTAAGAAATAATCACTATCAAAAGATTGACACTTGTTTATATCTAATTTCAAAGTGAAATTACTTCCAATGACCAAAATTGGATTAAATGGTAAAAATATATTCTTATTACACTTTAAAACCAATTAAAAAGAAAATCTAACCATATAAATAAATTAGATTAAAAGGCAGTTTTGAATTAAAATACAGTACTTTTCACTATTCATTAAAAAAATGAACTTTATCAGAAAAATACCAAAAATTTACCCAAGGTAAATTTTGATATCCTGATTCTAAAGAATAATTTTATTTCATAAAATAGAATATATAAAAGTGACCAAAACTATAATTAAAGAGGGTTCTCCATTAAAAGATGGTAAATCGACATTTTAAAGAATATTAGAGTATTTGTGCTCAAAATTGGATTAATTCAAATTTTAAGACTCTTAATTTTATTGGATAAATGTAAAAATATTTAACAGACTTGTATAACCACATTTTATTTAGTTTTATTCATTCCTGCTAATAAAATGACTAGGCATTAACTACTATTTAAAATAATAATATATTATTATTTTTCAGTATGACTCAACATTGTGTGCAACATAAGACTTCAGATAAACCCATTATTGTGTGTCAAGTATGCCCTTGAATATAACATTACCTTTAAAATTAATATTTAATTCAAAAATATTAAGAAATATGAAAATTTCATATTCTTTATTTTCCTGGGATGTTACAAACACCCATGCTGCTTCGTTATCATCTTTATTATTCAAAAATCTTCTGATTTGATCATAAACCTTATATGTGGTGATATATAGTCTTTAATTGATCTTCTTTAGCTTCTTCATATTTTCTGGGGATTTTATTGAAACTTCCCTATCTTCTAGCCGCATCTTTTTTTTTTCTAATCAAACCTGAATAGGATTGGAAAAACTTCTTCTTCCCCTTTCCTTTATAAAGCTTGCATCACAAATAATCTAAACAACTTATGATATTTTTGAAATACAAACCAACAAAGCTGTGTTGTATTTATACTAGGATAATTATGCAGCCATGACATCCAATTTCCTTAAATGAATCCATACAAATTATCCAGGCATCACCTAGAAACTCAAAGTCTTAAAACCATTCACATTTAATGAAAAAATTCATCATTATATTGACATTAATGTAATATTTATATTACATTGATCATCATTTTCCACCAGTAAAAATCATTTTACAACAAATAAAATCCATACATAAAGTGGGCTCTTCAATCTCCCCTTTTTATTTGTTTTCAATACCTTTAAAATTCATTCCAAATGAATGTTTCAATATGTTGAACTATTAACTTCTATCTCCTATTTACCTTTCAAACTTTAATTTCAATATCTCCCCTTATTTACAAGAAATACAAAGTTCATATGAAAAAGGGTATTAGTCCTTACTTAAGAAATGTGCCATTAATCATTTCACAATAAGTCTTGTTGAGCTATGCTCAGTGTAGAAAACAAGAGGATTTGATTTAGAAAATCAAGCTATCAAAAACCAGCCAATGATGATTCCTTAAAAAATGAGAACTCTTATAATTGTCTTCAAGGATTATTCAATTTCATTCTAGGATGAGATTACTTAATTTGAGATCATTATTTTTAAAAATAATAAACATGAAACTCCAGCACTCACTTCAACGAATGGATCAAAAACATTTAAGTGTAATAGGCAGGATAAGTGACCTTGGGGAAATTCCATTATTATTATGTTAATGAATAATTAAATTGATCCCACTTTGTAAAAAGTTTGTTATTTTAATAAAAAAGGATGAGATATTAAAAGACATACCATATCTAATGACATGATATTCAAGTAATTTATAGAATAATCATATTTGATATAAATTGAAATAAAAATTCTTGAATCTTCTTCATTTGTATCCCCCTCAAGGGAAACACACCTCATAATATTCATAATAGTTAATATTATCAAGAATAGATTTCAATAAATTCTAGTATGGAGAATACACCAGAACGGGTCTTCAACTTGTGAGAGTACAGATTGCAAAAATTTCACAAAATCATAAAGGATGATCTTCTAGAACATTTGTTCTTTAGAATACCAAGAAATAAGATCAAACCAAGATAGATTATTATCTATCCGGGTTATCCATGAATCAAATTCATCAAAGATGATCCTATATCATATTAATATTTGAGTATCAACTGAGGAATCATTCAAGGATGGTGACTTCTTTATCCTTTCAATGAATATTTTACAGCACTCACTACTTCTTAGGTTCTATCCCTGAGAACTTTCTTCACCATCAATTCCCGATATTATAAACACAAATACAATACACAAAGATATAATGTAATAAGGTGGATCCTCCTTTATTCATTAATATGAAAAGCAAAGTGGATATGTTTTTCTCAACCAAGTTACTCTATTTGATCCAGTCTTCATGCTTTCACAACTAAACTTATTTTCTGATTTGTGTTGAGGTAGCATGGATATGATCACATCCTCTTCTGATTTGTGTGGAGAACTTTTCTTCTTAATAAACTTTATAGATGATAAATCATTACTTTCTTTTAGTACTGCTTCTTGTTTTGGTAATAAGGTTAAACAACCTTTTTCAATGTGACCAAATTTCTTACATCTCTCACACATGACTTCTTTAACACAAGAGTTTCCTTTTGTTAGTAACCTCTTATTCAATTTGTCTTCAATATGTGGAATATTTTCATTTATTTTTTTCTCCAGTATTAGCTTGTGCATCTTCAAGATTACTCATTCTTTCCAAATATTTTTTCCAAATAACTAACATATTATTAGGAACTATGGAAGTATGTCTGGATTTTCCACATGGATTCTTCTGAGTGTCATATTTCTTAGTAGATATTTTATATGCACTACCCTTTGTCTTCTTGGATTTAGAATCCAATGTCTTATCACCTTTGTCTCTTGGAATCTTCTTGGGATGATTTTTTTACAAATTTATTATGATCCCTTACCATGGTTGATTCCTCATTCCTATAAAAATTTTGTCATCTTATTTTCTTATAAACTTTGGATACATATTAAGATGAGTATATACCAACCTTGTGACCACTTCCATTGCATAAATCATATATGTTATCAAGAATTACAAATTTTTTTGCAGTATAAAGATGCTTCTGGAAATGTGGATGTTTCTTCTTCCTATATGGATTTCTCCCCTTAATATAGTCTTCCTTTGTGATTTTATATTTTGAGGATTGTACCAAAAATTCAATTCACAGTACCCAAATATATTTCAGCACCAAAATTTACCCACAAATTTTGATTTATTGATATATTCTATAAAATTTTGTTGTGTTTTCTTCAATATTTTTTGTGCTCTCTATGGGGAAATATCTTCTACACTGTTTCTCCTATCCACCTTAGTCATAGTGGTAGGTTTCTTATCACCTTTCATTATCCATAAATGTTTGGATTTTGTTTTTATACCTTTAATATTTGTGGAAAAAGATTTAGAAACATTGGTACAATATGGTATGTATAGTACCATTTCTATTCCAGCTGCTTTTGATAGATCATTGAAACATTTTAGGATCTTCTTATCACATGTTGGAGGTATTTCAACCTTATAATCCTCTAATGAACATTAAGTACCAGTATAAACTATCTCTTTATTTTGTTAAGTTTCAATATGTGTCTTCTCAAGAATTTCCAATTGAGCTTCCACTTTTATACATTTCATATTGAGGATGATTTTATGATTTTCAATCAAAATCATCTTCTCTTCACAATCCTTATTCATTTTTTCAAATTTATCTTTATGTAGCTTAACTTTGTTCTGGAACAAAGAGTAAATTTCCTTGATCTTGTTGGATATTTCTTATGTTTGTAAACCCTTGACATCATTGGTATTTTTCAATTTGTTCTCAAGTGCATGGATATTTTATTCTAGAGTACTTTTGACCATACCTTTCTCTTAAACTTATTTAATCCATTTTGTGGAACTTATTTTAAGTTACATATTTATTGATTAAAAGGTTCTAACTTGTCTGGAGAGATTAAAAAAGTTAATTTTTTTTCTTACATGACCTTATCCAAAACATGAGTTTCTTCTTCCTGTTGGGTGATATCTTCCTGCATACATTGAAATACTCCACAAACAAGGGATGTAATTCCTTCTAGAATACCATGAAGAATAACTCTTAATCTATGAACTGGTAATTATTGAGAAGTTTTAGATCCATCATCATCACCACCTGTTCTAGCATTTTCATGTTCCTAAAATATTTTAAATACACTAACACATACCTCCTTATCACTAGAGGTAGGAAGGTTATCCCTCTTCATGGTGGAAAATTGATCCACCAACTCATTACTTTCCAAGCTTGATATGTCTTCATTTCTGGAAAGGTATAGAGAAACATATAATTCCTCTTATTTAGATAAGAGGGAATTATTCTTCAACTTTGTCTTCTCTTTCTTTTTCCTGTTCATCATGGTATTGGTAGATATAGACTTCTGCTTAGAGATAACTAAATATTCACCAAAACTACACTTTATTTTTGAATCTAGAGATAAAATCAAGTCTTAAAATGAGAATAAATTCACTATAGAGAATATAAGAGAGGTGATCCTTGGATCAGATACCAATTATAAGGACCAATTTGGGATAAACCTAACACTGAGAGGGGGTTGAATGAATGTTGGGGACTTTTAAATCTAATTTGAACTTTTTATCCAAGTAACACTTAGACCTATTAGGATCTTGATTCTCTTATTATCTTTTACCTATTGTATGCAAGTATATGAAAGCAGTAAGGATAGCACATGATATTTTTACAAGGTTCAGTACTCAGTAAGAGTAGCTAGTCCTTGTCATGGTTGAAAATAATCCTGACCACACAACAACTAAAAAAAATCATTTATATATGGTTACAACAATTAGGATATACCCTTAATCTTGTGTGTAACTATGAAAAAAATCCAATAGTGTGTGCATTACAACACTTGGATGGGTATTTGTACTACCACCCAAGACAATATTCTCCTTGTTGATAAGGATTTGCAACCCCAAGAAATTCCTCCACCAGTTGAGTCCTATCTCATGTCATAGTTCTAATTTGTTCTTCTACAACATCCTTCTTCACTTTGTTGCTTGCACAACAAAATGCATGAAACTCCACTTATGTCTTCATAGTATAAAATTTGATATATTCACTATCTTCTTCTTCTATGAGTAAAAAAAATATTAATTTTTTTTCGGACCGATGAACTCTGAATTTTCTTGAACCCAAATTATGATCATCTAAAATCAATTTGGTCAGAGAATTTTATTCTATTATTCTCACTTTCTTATTCAGTTAAAACTCAAATGAACTGATATATATTCTTCTTATTCTTATTGGAATTATAACATTCCTTTGTGATTATTAAACCAATGAAGATCATCTCAACTTATCATAATCAAAATTCAATTCTTCTTCTTTGATACACAATATATTTAGTGAATGTAGTATCAGTTCTCCTCCCGGTAATGTTAGTTTGTGAAAATTTCTTAAACAAACTATTTTAGTCCTTTTGCAAACTTCCTTGTACCCACCACAGACTATCTTGTATCCTGTACAAACTATCTTCACTTTGTGAATTGTCCCTATAAACTATTCCCACGAACTGTGGTAGAGAACAATCACCACGAACTACCTTGCACTGCGTGGCGTAATTTATTCATGGACAAAATTCTCTTCTATGAACTACCTATACTTCATAGATAACCTATTACCCACGTACTATTAATGATCCATGAACAACCCCTACTCTACGTATGACCTTTGATTCATGGGTCAACTTTCCTTCTGTGGACCTCCTCTTCTTCCATGGACTGCTTTCTCTTCTATGGACTGCTTTCTCTTCTATGGACTATCTTCTCTTTCATGGACTATCTGAGCTTCCACGGACCATATCCTCTTCCACAAAATACATACTCTTTTGCATAATCTTCCTCTATAAACTACTACTCTTCATGAAATTCTTCCATTATAACACTTTATACTTCATGAAATTCTTAGACCAGAACACTTTCAAACTTAACCAAATTCTTTCTCAGAGTGAAGATGTTTTCTAATGAAAATATCTATCACTTAATGAAGGGATTAGACTTATTTATATAGGAAAATAAATCCAAATTTTTTTCTAATTATCTTTACCTAAGACTTCAATGTGGTATAGTCTTAACTACGGAATGTGATCCTTCTGCAAACCATTTTTCCCTACATGGTCCGCATACCATCTTTATTCCTTTGTGGTGGAAAATTCGATCCGCTAATGGATCACAACCTCTCAGCCAAAAACGACATCCTTCAGTGAACCATTTTACTTAAAAAAATAAATCACAACCTCTATTCCTCAAATGAAATGCCTTCCATGAATTGTTGTCCTTCCGAAAACTTCAAGTATCCCATGAATCGTCTTCCCTATACAGCCTTTGTACTATGCTTTGCAGTCTGCATAGCGCTGCTATGCAGAACTTATTCCTTTTACAATTTTCCTTCACCACTCCACATACCTCTTATGCTATCTAAAAACTATCCTTTAAGGTTTACGAAATGAGCTTCATGAACTCCTTTGTTAAAAATCCTTCCTTTTCCATAAACCAAACTTTCAATTTTTAAGTGAAAAAATTTAGAAAACACTAGAAAATGGTGTCATATAAAATATATATTTTGGAAATGACACCCATACTGATTTTATGTCATCTAGATCATTCAAAAAACATTTACTTTCATCATGAACCTTATCTGTAATGATATATAGTCTTTGACTAATATCCTTTAGAATTGTCAGATACTTTTAGGAAAGTATTGAAACTTCCATATCTTCTAGCCACACCTTTATTTTCAATCAAACATAATAGGATTAGAAACAATTATTCTCCCCATTTCCTTTATAAATATTTCATCACAAGTTCTCTAAACAACTTATGATATTTTGGAAATAAAAACCATAAAATCATCATCATGTTTATACTAGGATAATTATGAAACCCTGACATGCAATGTCATCAAAATGAATCCAAAACAATTATTTAGGCATCAACTAGAAACTCTAAGTCTTGAAACTATTCACATTTAATTTGAGACATCAACATCATATTTAATTCAATGTAATATTCCTATTTCAATTTTCATCATTTTACACTAGTGAAAATCATTTGGAAAAAATATAATCTATACACAATGTGGGCTCATCACTTCCCACTCCATGTCATCAATCTCCCTTATCGGATTCATGTTTTTAATCAGGTTCCACCACTGATCATATTATCTTTCTAAGTGGTATACTATCATGGTGAATTTCTCTTACTATGAACAACATAATATAGAAAATATCTTTTCTATAGATCTTATCCACTATTCATCAATAAATAGGTTAGTAGATACATTGAAAGAAGGCAATCATTAATGCACGAGGGACTTAATGAAATTTTTTTCCCTTCAAGGTGAATCTATATAGTCAACTTGATTCAATTTATTATTCACAACTCAAGATAGTTGATTCATTATCCTCATGAAGGTTTCCATTCTAGATTCCATTGAACGACTATAAGTGCATCATCCGTTGCACTCATCATTTACGTGATTCTTACTATTTCCCGCCATTTTCTAAAATAAGAAAAACTTATTGAGAAACATATTTATTTTAATAATATTATAATTCAAAAGGAATTTTATGTCTTAAAACATCATGCTTGAATATTTTTTTCTTTAAAAAAATTATGGTTTATATATATCTTTCATAATGGTTCATAAAATTATTATGATTAACCAAACATATACCTTAAGAGTTTAAAAACTAGAGTGCATTAAGGTCCATTGTCATGAACTAGTAATTATTTGAGTCTAGCTCATGGAGGTGTTTTTAATTGTTACCTGTAGATACATCTGTGCTAGACCCAAATCCACTTATTCATATCCAGATAGAGATTTATTTTCTCAGAAACCAATTAATTAATACTTTACCAAAATACTAGGATGTGTTCCTATATTTAAACTTGTCCTTAGGTTTCTTACTAAAGTCTTCAAATCCAAATTTCCACAAATAACTAAACCTTCTTTTGATACCAACTATGAAATACTTCCTTTTTATTATATAACTTTTCATTACATTGTACAAACTGAGTATCTTTTAAAGTTTAGTTTCTTGGAAAAAAGGTACATAATACATGGAAATTAAAAAAATTATTTTAATAAAATTTAAAGGATTCTTCAAGGGTTTATACTAAGTATATTTACTACATCTCATATCCTGGGGACATACATAAAGGGAAAGGGGTGATCATGAGGCCCAGTTAGGGAATGTAAGGGAAACAATTTACATGTGATCATAAGGAATATATTTATAGGATGAGAAATGTAAAATTTGGTACATCATAATAAAAAAAACATGAATCATAACATTTAAATGTGTCTACAACATTTATATGATACATTCATAAGAATATCACCAAGCTTTGTCACCAAGGTGTCATAAATGAAAATTACCAAGGTTATTCACCAAGGTATCGTAAAACATATTATCTGTAGAGATTACATTTTTTACCCAATTCATAGAAGTGATATGTTAGTGAACCCTTAATATTTATTAATTAATATAATCCATATATAATGTAATCAAACATTTCATAAATAGCCCATTGAAAATAAAGAATGAGTTACTTATCAAAATCATGGTGTTTCAAAAGTTCTTAAGGACTTGATCATTATTTTATTTTTAACCCAAGGAAAGGGAATGCGGGATTAAAGTACTTTAATACCCAAATAAAGTAAATAATTTTTACATCTAGGTGAATACCCTTGGAAAATAATGAGTTTTGGGTATTCATAAAAAGAAAATAAAACAGAATTTCTCAAGTAGTGAGACAAATTTTGAGGTGTAAATTTGACATCATAACAAGTATAAAATGTGGTTTTAGAAAAGGGTATAATGAGAGGAGAAATGGGTATCCCATTTATAAAACAAAATTTGGAAGTAAGGGTATGATCAAAAGGGTTATAAAATAGAATAACTATAACATTTAAAAGACATATAGAAAAGGTTCTTGAATTGAAGAGAGAAGAAGTATAATCCCCTTACTTTGAAGAGATGATCCTAGATCTTGAAGAATGAAACCTTGGGGGATTGAGAAAAAATTAAAAGGAGAAAAACAAAAACATCAGGTAGGATATATTTGGATTGAATGGAAATGGATAAATGGGTGGGTATTTATAGAAAAGTGGAGGATTTGTTTAATTATTTCCAAATATAGGCCTTTGAAATCTAGGTTGTGGAAAATAAAAAACTATTGTATTAACCATGGGGTTTTCCAATTGTTTTTAAAATTTGGATCATATTTTAAGTTATTTTATCCTACAAAAACTTAAAAATTATTTTATATTACTTCTTTTGTCCTGAAAAATTAAATTTTCTACAAGGACATGTTTTTAAAATCAAAGTTTCCATTTTAGACTTTGGAAAGTCATTTATAGGTTTCAAAATTGATTAAAATCCATTAAAATACTTAATACTAATAAAATAACTTACTCTATTTCTTTCATTGTTTTTAATTAATCATTACATCATTATTAAGTAATTATGAAGTCCTTGAACATACTAAAAACGCAAAACTACATTTTTACTATTCACAATAAATAAAGTATTTTTAATATTCTCATAAATTCACAATAAAATAATTCCAACATGATGATTTCAAAAAATATGTTTATTTTATTGTAAAAATTATATAAATATGATATTTTTAACTTTTAAATATAAAAATACTTATTTATTTAAAAAATAGTGTGGTGTAATTCATAGTTAAATTTTTGACCATTAAAAATTCCCTAGGACATAATAATTTTTTTATCATTTATATTTAAATAATAGTGTTTTTAACATTATATTTCATTAATAATTAATATTTTTTAGAATATATTAGTTTATTATAAAAATTTATAACTTTTCTGAAATGTACAATTTTTGTCTAAAAAATCAATTTGTTAAATTTTTTCTCAATTAAACTTATATTTTCTTAAGAAAACTATTTTTAAAAATAGAATTTATAGAATAACAAATTTATTTATACAATGGAAATACACTTTAATCATCTAATTCCTAGACACATAACCTATTATTACACCCACATAGGTCCTAATGGTAAGGTGTGTGAAGGTGGTAGTTTCGTATGGTGGCTCATCTAACATCTACCAAGTGGTAATATAAACTAACTTGAAATTCTACCATAGTTGACTTATTTCAACTATCACTTTATGAAGAAAAACATGGTCTTGGTTAAGGGAAAACCCCAATGATGACACCTTCGTCACAAGTTCTGAAAATGGGCTTCAAACAACATGAATCTACTCGTTGAGGCCATCTATTATCCACTTTGTTTCAATTATACTTTGTAATTACTACTTATAGACACTAATTATAATGGTAAAATTATTAAAAAGGGGTATAGTTTTCAACAGTAAAATTTTCTAATGATCACATTTCTCTTTTATTTTCTATAAATAACACTTCATTATTAAATAGATATGGGTTTTTTGTATATAATATAATTTAACAAAAATTTGATTAGGAAATAAAAACCATTTAAAAAGAAATATGGGTTGTTAAAATTATGCTAGGAATCAGATTCATTAAAGTTCAATGAATTCTATATATGCTCGTGGATGAGGAAAGATGAATAGCCCATGGAAGAGATTGGGTCTCAGTGGTTGGAATGCAAGAGACATAGCGGGACTTACACAAAGGTGGATACCCATTTGAACTAGTGCCTTTAGGAACATGTCATACATATCATGGTTATTGTAATGACCCAAACTTTTTAATAATATTTATTTCCTAAATTTGTGTGTTATTTTATTTTATACTCAAAAAAACTATATCCTTTAATTAATGAAGAGAGTATAATTAAATGAGACTATTGGGTTTCGACTATTATATGGTCATTAGTTAATATGACCGTTGGAAACTAAATTCTTAACATTACAATTATTGTTTATAAATTCAAATGATCTTGGTTAATTAATATAGAAAGAAGAGTTTATGGAATCATCCAGTATACTTGGGCTATATGAAGCCCATCTGTCAGAGCTTGGGAAGGAGGTAGCATCACTGGGCTTTGCTCTGGACCAATCCCAAGCTGAACTTCAACATGTGAAGCTTGAACAAAATTACCTAAGGGAGAAGTTCAAGCTGATATAAATCACCACTCGGGAAATTTTGTCCCAATCACCCCAAGATTCTATCACCATAGCACACCTTACACTTAGTTCCTAAGAAGGTGTTAGAAGGGGCTATGTAACAAAGCCTTAGTTACCTTCTGTAATCCTTTTGTATAAATAAATTTTTTACTTATTATTATAGTAAATTTTTTTAATTTCAAATGTACGAATAAATATAGGATGAATTTATTGACATTTCATATTATTGATGAATTTTGGAAAAGGGGGTATTTTAAAATATTTTTGTATTCTTTAAATAATTAATAATGTGAAATGATTTTCAAAAAATGGTCTGATACAGTTGTGTTTATTAAGAAATTTAGAGTCTAATAAGATCAACATAATTTTTAGTGAATAATAAATTATGAATAGTAACATAATCTTATAAATAGTAATGAATATTAATTAATAGAAAATTGACCAAAAAAATAGAAACTTTCCCCATGAATGTATAAATACATTTTAGACATCTTAAAAGTGAAAAGGCGATCATAGTTTAAGTTTTGGTATTTTTGCATGTCATAAATATTTTATTTAAATTTTTATAATTAATTTAATAATTTAAAATGGAAATTTATTTTCATAAAATTTAATCATAAATTGTTACTTTATTTTCTTATGGTTATACAATAATTTTATTGGACCTTGATTACTTTCTTAAGGTTTTACAAAATGAGTTATAATTTTAAAATTGTATTTTTGGAATAAATAATTATTTTATTTAAAAATTAAATTAAAAATATTTAGAAAATTATTTTCATAAAATGGAGTTCTTTTTTGAACTCAGAGCGTCAATATTAGATTAGAGTGATTTTTTTGGATTTTTCTGAAACAGTTAATTTTTCAGTGAATAGTAAAAATACAGTTTTGAGTTTCGGGTGTTTAATGACATCATTGATGATTTAATCATGATTTAAATAATAAGGTTGAATTTTGAATAGTAATATATGTTATGAGGTGTCCCAAGTACCCAATACCATGAGAAAATACCATGGGAAAGCCCATGGTTTTGCAAATACCACCGATGAGGTGTCCCTTGGAAATTAATAATTTATTCCCGCAATTTTCCTGTAAATACTAAGCCATTCCCTCATTATTTTCATTCAAAAATCCTCCTTAACTAAGATTTGTTATTTCTACCTCCAAATTAGTCCTATAAAGGTTCCCTTAAGCCTCCTAAGGTCCCAACCTTCAAGCTTTCGAAGTTACTCTTCAAGGTAAGGGAACCTTTCACCCTCCTCTTTTAAGTCACGACTTCCTTTATGTTATGTCTTATAGTTCCATTTTGTTTTGCGAGGGCTTTTTATTCTATATATTTACTACAATACATTTTATTTCCAAATGATGAGATATTATTTCCCTTCTCATCAATTTATTTTCTGAATTTTTAAGTGACGTCGTTAGGCTCCCGAAATAGTTGTAAAAGAAATTGCATCTTCTCTTTCCTCTCAAGTTTCCTTTTCATGTGGTATGTCATTAAAATTTCCATACCATTTTCTTATCTCCATGTTACTATGTATTTATACTATATTATAAGTTATTTATGAGTGGGTTACCTGGTACCCACTCTTTTTATTGTTTTCTAAAACCATGTTATATAGCCGTTATGCTGCAGAATTTTTGTTTGAGATCTCTCTATTTTTCTCAAGAAATTATCTTATTTTATTTATGTGAATACCCAAACATATTTATTTTATATGGGTGTTCATAAATAAAAAAATGATATATTGTATTCTGGAATTGACATACATATAACCCTCACTCCCTTTCCATGGGTAATAAATGACATAATGATATTTTTTTGGAACTTTTAAAACGTCACAATTTTGAAATGAAAACCATTAATTTTGTTCTCTATGGGTTATTTATGAAATGTTTTATTATGATATATGTGTCTCACATTAAATTAAATACATATTAAGGGTGCACCCTGATAGCTCTCCAATGCATTGGGTAAAGAATTTAATCTCTAGAGATGACAAGTTTCACAATACCTTGGTGAATAACCTTGATAATTTTTATGACACCTTGTGGATGAACCTTGGTGATATGTTCATGAATGTCTAAACTAAATGTTTTAGCAACATATTCATGTTATGGTTCAATTTATTTTGTTTATGAAATACCCCTACGTCCATTGCTCATGTCTTTATATTTTTATCAAGTTCTTATTGATTTCACAAGTAAACTGATCCCTTGTTTTCTGTACTGGGCCTTCTGCTCACCCTATCCTTTGATGTATGTCTTCAGGTTATGATATTTAGTAATTTTACTTAGGATAAACCTATTATAAATCCTTAAAAGTGTATTATAAGGATGTTTTATGTTGTTTCCACATATTATATTCCTAATTTCCAATACACTAGACTTTAAAGATCCTTTGTAAGTAAAATGTAATGAAAAGTTATGTAATAAAAATGAGGGATGCCATAGTTGGTATCAAAGGATAGTTTAGTTATTTATGGAAATTAGGCTATGAAAACATTAAGAATAAACCTATAGAAAAGTTTAAATATAAAAAAACTTCCTTGTATTTTTACGAGTATTGAGTATGTGGTTTGTCAAACAAATACATCCCTCTCTGGATATGAGTAGGTAGAGGAGGATCTGAAACAAATGTACATAGGGATAAAACCCGAAAACACTTCTTTGAGCTAGACTTGAATGGGAACTGGTGCACGACAATTAGTCTTACTGCACTTTTGGTTATGACACTCATGGGGGATATGTTTGGTTAATCATAATCTTTTTCTGAATCATTATGAAGGATTTATAGAGAAATGTAATTCTTTAAAGAAGTTTTAAGATATAAAATCCTTTATTGTTAAAAGATTCGTAAATGAAATAATTTTCTCAATAAGGTTTTATTCTTTTAGAAAATGGTGGGAAATAGGAGGAACCGTGCAAATAGTGACTATAATGGAACATGCGCTGACGACCCTCTGATGGAAGCTGGAATGGAAACTTTCATGCGAATGATGAACCAACTAACTCAAGTTATGTGAAATAACTTGAATCAAGCTGAGAGACCGATCTCACCTCAAGGGGAACAAATTTATGTTGAATCCTCTATGAGTCAATGACCACCAACCTTTAGTGGATCTATCGACCCATTGATTGCTGAACAGTGAATCAGCTCTATCGAGAAGATATTTTCTATGATCTGATGTTCTGAACAAAAGAAGGTTACTGTGTATGTATATCACTTAGAGGGAGAAGTTGATTAGTGGTGGGAACTAGTTAAAAAAAAACGGCCAAGAGTGGAAGTTGAAGCTATGGAGTGGGAAGAGTTCATAGGGATATTCTTCAACAAGTATTTCCCTCGATCGATGAGAACAAGAATAGAGAAGGAGTTTCTTGAGCTGAAGTAAAAGGAGAATGAATTTGTGGGAAGCTACGTGATGAACATCACAAGGCTTTCATGTTACATCTCTATTTTTGTCGTGGATCCAAATGGTAAGGTTGATAGATTCTTTAGTGGACTGAGACCTCATCTATGGAAGAATCGAGCCAACTGAGACTATGATAGCTATGAAGAGATAATTTAGAGTGCGATGAAAGCCGAGCTGGAGTTTGGTGAGATAGAGTGGTCTCATAAATATAACGACAAGAAGAGATCGATGGAGTCCAACTTAGGGAAGGCCTTTGATCTGGGAAGAGGAAAGAAAGTGCAATGCCTGACATGTAATAAATGTGGGAAGAAGCATTCGGGGAACTACCAGCTCCGGAACGGTAAATGATACAAGTGTGTAAGAGAAGGGCATATTGTGATAAATTGTCATAGTGAGGTGAAAACTCAACTTACAAACACTAAAGACAAGGGGAAGATGGTGCTGGACCTCCCTGATGTCCAGTTATTTAAGTGTGGACAACTTGGGAACTTTTCCAATCACTGTCCAAATCTAAGGGCAGTAGATGGGAACCACCATCAGCCTCAACAAAGGCCAAAGGTGCAAGGTCGTGATTTTTCTATCACGACAGCTGAATTTGAAGCTTTGATTGATGTGGTAGGAGGTACTCTTTTTGTTCTCTCAAATCTAGAAAGTACTTTGTTTGATACTAGTTCTACACATACCTTTATTTCCTCCATGATTTTAATGAATTTAGAATCAAACCCTGATTTGGTAAAATTAGAGTTATTAGTTAAGACCCCTGGTGGGATTATCCAAGCATCGTCAGTATTTAGAAACTCCAGTATTTACTTTAGTGAGCACAATATTATCACAAATATATTATTCATTCCCATGCTGGAATTTGACATTATACTAGGGATTGAATGGCTCTCAAAGTATAATGCTAAGATCAAATGAAGAAGAAAGGAAATTTCAGTAGTCTCTAATAGAGAACCTACAGTTATCTTCCAAGGAGAGATATATCAACCTGATCTTTATCTAGAAGAACATTTTATATCCTTCTTTATAGAGTTGATCAGTGAATAAGACGAAGGAAACAAGAGTTTGAGGATAGAAAATGTCTCCATCGTCCAGAAATAAATTGACGTATTTCTTGAGGATTTTCCTGGACCACCCCCTGAAAGAGAGGAATATTTCTCTATTGAACTTGTACCTAGATCTCATCCAGTATCAGAGACCCCGCATAGGATGGAAAATTTGGAGTTGGAGGAATTAAAGAAACAACTCCAAGATATTTTGGAGGAGGGGTTTATCTAACAGAGTGTGTCTCCTTGGGGAGCACCTATTCTCTTTGTGAAGAAGAAGGATAGATCAATGCGGCTATGCATTGATTATATAGTACTGAATGGGATCACAATAATGAAAAAATACCATTTTCCAAGAATTAATGACTTATTTGAACAACTTTGTAAGGCTCAATTATTCTCTAAGATTGATCTTCGATCTGATTATCATCAATTGAGTGTGAAGAAAGAAGATATTCCAAAAACTGCCTTTCGATCAAGATATGAGCATTATGAGTTTGTTGTATGCATTTTGGACTGACTAATGCACCGTCAATTTTTATGGATTTGATGAATAGATTCTTTAAGGACTACCTTTTTAACTTTCTCGTAGTTTTTATTAATGATATTATGATATATTCCAAAATTCATGAGGATCATGAGGATTATCTAAGGGTTATTTTGAAAACTCTATGGAAGGAGTGGATTTTTGGGAAGTTCAGCAAATGTGAATTCTGGTTACAACAAGTTGCTTTCTTGGGGCACATTGTTACCAATGAAGGAATTACATTTGACCCTACAAAGACAAAAGTTATAGAGGAGAGGCCTCAACCTACAATAATAACTGAGATTCGTAGTTTCCTTGGACTATTAGGATATTATTAGAGGTTTGTGAAAAACTTTTAATGAATTTGTAAACCATTAACCAAGTTAGCTCGAAAAGGGGTCAAGTTCATCTGGACAAAGGAGTGTGAGGAAAGTTTCCAAGAGCTAAAGAAGAGACTGGTTACTGCACCCATGTTAACTCTACCCTCAAGTGGAGAAGGATTCATTATTGTTTAGTGATGAATATCTAAAAGGGATTGGGTGAGTCCTCATGAAAAATGAAAAATTAATTTCTTATGCATCTTGACAGTTGAAGACTCATGAGAAGAACTATCATTTACATGATCTGGGGATGTCTGTGGTTGTTTTTTCTTTGAAGATAGGGATGATCTATCTTTATGGGGAGAAATGTGATATATGCACAGACCATCAAAGTTTGAAGTATATTTTCACACAAAAGGAATTGAACATGAGACAAAGGATATGGTTGGATCTTCTCAAAGACTATGATTGTTCAATTCATTATCATCTCAGAAAAGCAAACAAAGTCGCTGATGCATTAAGCAGGAAAGACCCAGTTGTTCTTCGCATGATGAGGATTCAAAGAGATCCTTTTATCAATGACCTAGTAAAACTGGAAATGGGAATTATAAGGGAAGGGATATCAGCAATCCTAACCCAAATGGTTTCTCAATCATCATTACTAGAGAAGATCAAGAAATCTCAGAAATAAGATCCTTTGTTACAGAAGAAGTTTGAGGCTATGCAGGATGGGAAGTTTTCTGAGTTCAATATTGATCAAGAAGGTGTACTAAAATTTTGTACAAGACTATGTGTTCCATCTACTCTGGAGATAAATAAAGAGCTGATGGATGAAGCCCATAACTCTACATTCTTTATACATCTTAGAAAAAAAATGTAAAGGTACATTCGTGATCGTTATTGGTGGGATAATATGAAAAGAGAGATTGCTGACTACACTTCAAGGTTCCTGGTATGTCAGCAAGTGAAGGCAGATCGACAACTTCCTAAAGGGGTATTGCAACCACTACCCATACTAGCATGGAATTGGGACAAATATCACTACGAACTTTGTCATTGGTCTCCTGATAACTTCTAATGGAAATAATGCGATATGGGTTAGTGTGAACCGTCTCACCAAGAATGCCCATTTTATCCCCATTCGGGATGATTTCTCTATTGATCAAATTTCCAGGATTTACATGAAGGAAGTGGTAAGGATGCATGGAGTTCACTTTTTATCATATCTAATCGTGATCCAAGGTTCACATCAAAATTTTGGAGATGTCTTCAATATGATCTGAGTGCTGAATTGAATTTTAGTGTGGCATATCACCACCAAACTAATGGACAATATGAAATAACTATTCAAACACTCGAGGATATGTTGAGATCAAGCTCAATGGAATTTAAAGGTGGATGGGATCAACATCTCCCTTTAGTTGAGTTCTCTTACAACAATAGATTCCACTCAAGCATTCAAATGGCACCCTATGAAGCTCTATATGGGAAGCGATGTAGAACTCCTATTTGTTGGGATGAAGATGGTGAAAGAAAGCTTCTTGGGCCAGATCTTTTTCAAGAGATAATAGAAAAAGTCCATGCCATCCAGAAACACATTAAGGCTGCTCAGAGTCGGAAAAAGAGCTAAGCTGACAACCGTTGAAGGGACTTGGAGTTTGATGTTGGCGATGAAGTCTTTCTTTGAATTTCACCTTGGAAGAGATTCATGCGGTTTAGGAAGAAAGGGAAGCTCAGCCCTAGGTACATTGGCCCCTATGAAATACTTGATCGTGTAGAAGTAGTGGACTATCGGCTTGCACTTCCTCCAAATATATCACAAGTTCATGATGTCTTACACGTATCCCTCTTGAGGAAGCACATACCTAACCCTTCACATGTACTAAATCCAGAGGTGGAACAATTGGAACATGAACTCTCTTATGAGGATCAGTCGGTGGAGATCTTGGTTCATAGAGACAAGGTTTTACACAACAAGACTACTCACCATGTTAAAGTGTTGTGAAGGAACCAAAAACATGAGGAAGCCATGTGAGAACCAGAGGAGGTTATGAGGTAGAAGTAACCACACCTTTTCTCCTCTTAGGGTACGAGTTAAAATTTCAGGGACGAAATTTCTTAAGGGGGGAATAATGTAAGGACCCGACCTTTTTAATAATATTTATTTCCAAAATTTGTGTGTTATTTTATTTTAAACTCAACAAAACTATATCCTTTAATTGATGAAGTGAGTATAATTAAATGAGACTGTTGGGTTTCAATTGTTATATGGCCATTGGTGAATATGACCGTTGGAAACTAAATTCTTAACGTTGTAATTATTATTTATAAATTCAAATGGTATTGGTTAATTAATACATAAAGAAGAGTCGATGGAATCATCCAATAGACTCAGGCCATATGAAGCCCATCTGTTGGAGCTTGGGAAAGAGGCAATATCACTAGGCTTTTCTCTAGACTAAGCCCAAGACAAACTTCAACATGTGAAGATTTAATGGAATCACCTAAGGGAGAAGTTCAAGATGATAGAAATCACCACTCGGGTAATGTTGTCTGAGCCACCCCAAGATTTTATCACCACAACACACCTTACACTTAGGTCCTATGCAGGTGTTATAAGGGGATATCTAACGAAGCCTTAGTTACTTTCTGTAATCCTTTTTTATAAATAAATTTTTTTCTTCTTAGTATGGTAAAATTTGTGAATTTAAAATGTCCAGATAAATATAGGATGAATTTATTGAAGTTCCATATTATTGATGAATTTTGAAAAAAGTGAGTATTTAAAAATATTTTTTGTATTCTTTAAAAAATTAATAATGTGAATTGATTTTCAAAAAATGGTCTTCTACAGTTGTGTTTAGTAAGAAATTTAGAGTCTAATAAGATCAACATAATTTTTAGTGAATAGTAAATTATGAATAGTAACATACACATATGAATAGTCAAAAATAGTAAATTGACCAAAAAAAATATAAACTTCAGCCATGAATGTATAAATACATTTTAGACATCTTAAAACTGAAAATACAATCATAGTTTAAGTTTTGGTATTTTTGTATGTCATAAATAATTTATTTACAATTTTATAATTAATTTAATAATTTAAAATAGAAATGTATTTTCATAAAATTTAATCAAAATTTTTTACTTTATTGTCTTATGGTTATACGACAATTTTGTGGGACCCTCATTACTTTCTTAAGGTGTTACAAAATGAGTTATAGTTTTACAGTTTTATTTTTGGAATAAATAATGATTTTATTTAAAAATTAAATTAAAAACATTTATAAAATTATTTTCATAAAATTAAGTTCATTTTTGAATACATAGCATTGATATTAGGTTAGAGTGATTTTTTGTGATTTTTCTGAATCAATGGATTTTTCGGTGAATAGTAAAAATACAGTTTTGAGTTTCGGGTGTTTAATGACATCATTGATGATGTAATCATGATGTTAATAATCTGGTCGACTTGTGAATAGTAAGATATGTTATGATTTTTCCCAAGTGCCAAGTACCATGGGAAAATACCATGGGAAATCCCATGGTTTTTCAAAAACCACCGATGAGGTGTCTCTTTGAAATTAATAATTTATTCCCTCACTTTTCCTATAAATACCAAGCCATTCTCTCATTATTTTCATTCCAAAATACTAATCAAAGAATATACGGTATTTATACCTCCTAAGGAGTCCTCCCAAGGTTCTCTGAAGCCTCCCAAGGTCTCAACCTTCAATCTTTTGAAGTTACTCTTCAAGGTAAGGGAACCTTTCACCCTCCTCTTTTAAGTCATGACTTCCTTTATGTTATGTCTTATAGTTGCATTTTAAAATGAAGTGGATTGTTATTCTATATCTTTATTAAATTAAATTTTATATACAAATGATGAGATACCCTTTTTTCTCTTATCAATTTATTTTCTGAATTTTTAAGTGACGCTGTTAGGCTGCCAAAATTTTTGTAAAAGAAATCGCATCTTCTCTTTCCTCTCAAGTTTCCTTTTCATGCGTTATGTCATTAAAATTTCCATACCATGTTGTTATATCCATGTTATTATGTCTTTATACTATACTATAAGTTATTTATGAGTTGTTCACCCTTGTAACCTCCCTTTTTAATGTTTTCTAAAACCATGTTATATAGCCGTTATGCTGCAGAATTTTTGTCTGAGATCTCTCTCTTTTTCTCAAGAAATTATATTGTTTTATTTATGTGAATACCCAAACATATTTTTTTTTTCTATTGGTATTAATAAATAAAAAAATGATATATTTTATTATAGAATTTTCATACATATAACCCTCACTCCCTTTCCATGGGCTATTAATGACATAATGATCTTTTTTTAGAACTTTTAAAACGTCACAATTTTGAAATGAAACCCATTTATTTTGTTCTCTATGGGTTATTTATGAAATGTTTGATTATGATCTATTTGGATCACATGAAAGTAAATAAATTTTAAGGGTGCGCCCAGATAGCGCTTGAATGCTTTGGGTAAAGAATTTAATCTCTAGTGATGATAAGTTTAACGATACGTTGGTGAATAACCTTGGAAATTTTTTATGACACCTTGGGGATGAACCTTGGTGATATGTTCATAAATGTCTAAATTAAATGTTGTAGACACATATTATTGTTATTGTTCAAGTTATTTTCATTATTAAATTCCTCTACATCCATTGCTCATGTGTTTATGTTTTTATCACATTCTTATTGATTTCATAAGTATACTAATTCCCTTGTTTTCCTTACTGGGCCTTCTGCTCACCCTTTCCTTTAATATATGTCTTAAGGTTGTGATATGCTGTAATTGTACATAGTATAAACCTATTATGAAGCCTTACAAGTGTATTAGAAGGATGTTTTATGTTTCTTTTCATGTATTATATTCCTTATTTCCAAGACACTAGACTTTAAAGATACTCTATATGTAAAATGTAATGAAAAGTTATGTAATAAAAAGGTAGGATTCCATAGATGGTATCAAAGGATAGCTTAGTTATTTATGTAAATTAGTCTATGAAAACATTAAGAAGAACCATACCTAAAAGTTTAAATATAGGAAAACTTCTTGGTATTTTGGTGAGTATTGAGTATGTGGTTTATTAAACAAATACATCCATGTCTGTATACGAGTTGGTAGAGGCAGATCTGGAATAGATGTACATAGGGGTAAAACCAAAAAATAATGCTTTGAGCTAGACTCGAATGAGAATTGGTGCATGACAACTATCCTTACTGCACTCTTGGTTACGATACTCCCGGGGGATATGTTTGGTTAATCATAAGCTTTTTCTGAATCATTATAATGGATTTATAGAGAAATGTAATTGTTTAAAGAAGTTTTATGACACAAAATCCTTTATAGTTAAAAGATTCATAAATGAAGTAAGTTTCTCCCTAAGGTTTTATGTTCTTAGAAAATGGAGGGAAATAGGAGGAACCGTGTAAATAGTGACTGAAATGGACCATGTGCTAACGACCCTCTGATGGAATCTGGAATGGAAGCTGTCATGCAAATGATGAACCTACTAACTCAAGTTATGGGAATAACTTGAATCAATTTGAGAGACCGATCTAACCTCAAAGGGAACTACTTTCTGTTGAATCCTCTTTGCTTCAATGACCACCAAACTTCAGTGGATCTACCGACCCATTGATTTCTGAATAGTGAATCAGATCTATCGAGAAGATCTTTTCTATGCTCCGATGTTCTGAATAAGAGAATGTTACTGTGGCTGTCTATCACTTAGAGGGAGAAGCAGATCACTGGTGAGAACTAATTAAAAACCAAAGTCCAAGAGTGGAAGTTGAAGCTATGGAGTGGGAAGAGTTCAGAGGGATATTCTTCGACAAGTATTTCCCTCTATCGATGAGAACAAGAATAGATAAGGACTTTCTCGAGCTGAAGTAGAAGGAGAATGAATCTGTGGGAAGCTATGAGATGAACTTCACAAGGCTTTCACATTACAACTCTAGCTTTGTCTTGGATCCAAATAGTAATGTTGATAGATTCTTTCGTGGACTGAGACCTCATCTGTGGAAGAATCTAGCCAACTCAGACTATAAAATCTATGAGGAGATCGTTCGAAGTGTGATGAAGGTCGATCTGGAGTTTGTTGAGACACAGTGGTCTCATATATCTAACAAAAATAAGAGATCAATAGATCCCAGCTTAGGGAAGACCTTTGATCAAGGAAGAGAAGACAAGAAAGTGAAATGTCCCATGTGTAATAAATGTGGGAAGAAGCATTCAGGGAACTGCCTGCTTGGGAGTGAGAAATGCTACAATTGTGGAAGAGAAGGCCATATTGTGAGGAATTGTCATAGTGAGGTGAAACCTCAACTTCCAAACACTAATGAAAAGTGGAAGATGGTTCAGGCCCTACCTGATGTCCAGTGCTTTAAGTGTGGACAACTTGGGAACTTTTCCAATCACTGTCCAAATCCGAGGGCAGTAGAGGGGAACCACCATTAGACTTAGGAAAGTCCAAGGGAGAAAGTTCATGCTTTTTATATCACGATAGCTGAAGTTGAAGCTTATAATGACGTGGTAGTAGGTACTCTTGTTGTTCTCTCAAAGCTAGAAAGTACTTTGTTTGATACTGGTTCTATACATTCCTTTATTTCCTCCAAGTTTTCAAAGAATTTAGAATCAACCCCTGATTTTCTAAAAGTGGATTTATCAGTCAAGACCCCTAGTGGGATTATACAGGCATCATCATTATTGAGAAACTCTTGTATTTACTTTAGTGAACATAATATTATTGAAAATATAGTAGTCATTCTCATGTTGGAATTCGACATTATACTAGGGATGGATAGACTCTTAAAGTGTAATGCTAAGATCAAATGCAGAAGCAAGGAAATCTCAGTAGTCTTGAATAGATAACATATAGTTATCTTCCAAGGAGAGATATCTCAACCTGATATTTGTCCAAAATAACCTCCTATATCCTTCTTTATTGAGTTGATCCATGAAGAAGAAGAAATAAATGAGAGTTTGAGGATTGAGAATGTCCCCATCGTCTAGGAATACGTTGACGTATTTCATGAGGAGTGGCCTGGACCTCCCCCAGAAAGAGAGGTATAGTTCTCTATTGAACTCATACCTTGATCTCATCCAATATCAAAGACCCCATATAGGATGGAAAATGTGGTGCTGAGGGAATTAAAGAAACAACTCCAAGATCTTTTGGAGAAGGAGTTTATCTGACCGAGTGTGTCTCCTTGGGGAGCACCTGTTCTCTTTGTGAGAAAGAAGAATGAATCAATGAGGCTATTCATTGATTATAGTGAATTGAATGGGGTCACAGTAAATAGAAAATACACTCTTACAAGAATTGATGACTTATTTGAACAACTTCGTGGGGCTCAATTCTTCACTATGATTGATATTAAATTTGGTTATCATCAATTGAGGGTGAATAAAGAAGATATTCCAAAAACTGCCTTCCGATCAAGATATGGCCATTATGAGTTTGTTGTTATGACTTTTTGATTGAATAATTCACCTTATATCTTATATATTTGATGAATAGAGTCTTTAAGGACTACCTTGATAATTTTGAGTTAGTTTTTATTGATGATATTCTGATATATTCCAAAAGTCACAAGGAGCATGAGGATCATCTAAGGGTTATTTTTCAAACTCTATGGAAGGAGAGGATTTTTGAAAAGTTTAGCAAATGTGAATTATGGTTACAAAAAGTTTCTTTCTTGGGGAACATTGTTACCAATGAAGGAATCACATTTGACCCTACAAAGACAAAAGTTGTAGAGGAGTGGCCTCAGTCTATAACAATAACTGAGATTCGTGGTTTCCTTGGACCAGCTGAATATTATAGGAGGTTTGTGAAAAACTTTTCACAACTTTATAATCCATTAACCAAGTTAACTCTAAAAGGGGTCAAGTTCATCTGGAAAAAGGAGTGCGAGGAAAGTTTCCAAGAGCTGAAGAAGAGATTTTTTTCTGCACCTGTGTTAACTCTGCCCTCAAGTGGAGAAGGATTAGTTATTTTTTAGCGATGCATCTCTGAAAGGGCTTGGGTGCGTCCTCATGAAAAATGACAAAGTAATTTATTATGCATCTCTATAGTTGAGGAATCATGAGCAGAACTACCCTACACATGATTTGGAGCTGGATACAGTTATTTTTTCTCTAAATATATGGAGGCACTATCTTTATGGGTAGAAATGTGATATATACAATGACCATCAAAGTTTGAAGTATATTTTCACACAAAAGGAATTGAACATGAGACAAAAGAGATGGTTGGAACTTCTCAAAGACTATAATTTTTTAATTCATTATTATCCCAGAAGATCAAACAAAGTCACTGGTGCATTAAGCAGGAAAGATTCAGTTGTTCTTTCTGTGATGAGGATTAAAGGAGATCCTTTGATCAATGACCTAGTAAAACTAGATATGGTAATTATAAGAGAAGGTACATCATCAACCGTAACCCAAATGGTTTCTCAATCGTCATTACTAGAGAAGATCAAGAAATCTCAGAAAGAAGATCCTTTGTTACAGAAGAAGTTTGAGGCTGTGAAGGATGGGAAGTTTCCTGAGTTCAATATTGGTCAAGAAGGTGTACTGAAATTTCTTTAATGACTATGTGTTCCATATACTCTGGAAATAAAGAAGGATCTGATGGATAAAGCTCATAGCTCTAATTTCTCTATACATCCTAGTAGTATAAAAATGTATAGGGACCTTAGTGACCTTTATTGGTGGGATAATATGAAAAGGGATATTGTTGACTACAATTCAAGGTGCCTGGTATTTCAGAAAGTGAAGGTGGAACGAAAAATTCCTAAAGGGGTATTGCAACCACTACCCATACCAGCATGGAAGTGGGACAATATCACTATAGACTTTATCACTGTTATCCCAATAACTTCAAAGGAAATAATGCGATATGGTTTACTATGGACCGTCTCACCAAGACTGGCCTTTTTATCCCCATTAGGGAAGATTTATCCCTTGATCAAATTTTCAGGATTTACGTGAAGGAAGTGGTAAGGATGCATGGAGTTCCACTTTCTATCGTATCTAATTGTGATCCAAGGTTCAAATCAAAATTATGGAGAAGTCTTAAACATGCTCTGAGCACTGAATTGAATTTCTGTATGGCCTATCACCCCCAAACTGATGGAAAATCTGAAAGAACAATTCAAACACTCAAGGATATACTGAGAACATGCTCAATGGAATTTAAAGGTGGATGGGATCAACATCTACCTTTAGTTGAGTTCTCTTACAACAACAGCTTCCACTCAAGCATTCAAATGGAACCCTATGAAGCTCTATATGGGAAGAGATGTATAACTTCTACTAGTTGGGATGAAGTTGGTGAGAGAAAGCTTCTTAGGCCTAATCTAGTGCAAGAGATGACAGAAAAATTCCATGCCATCCAGAAACACATTAAGGATGCTCAAAGTCTGCAAAAGATCTAAGTCGACAACCGTCTAAGGGACTTGGAGTTTGATGTTGGTGACAAAGTCTTTATTCTAATTTCACTTTGGAAGAGAGTCATGACATCTGGGAATAAAGGGAATCTCATCCCTAGGTACATTGGCCCCTATGAAATATATGACCTCATAGTAGAAATGGCCTATCATCTTGCACTTCATCCAAATCTAGAACAATTTCATGATGTCTTACATGTATCCCTCTTGAGGATGTACATACCTAACCCTTCACATGTACTAAACCCAGAGGTGGTACAATTAGAACATGACCTCTCTTATAAGGAGCAGCCGGTGGTGATCTTGGATCGTAGTGATAAGGTTCTATGAAATAAGAATACTCACCTTGTTAAGGTGTTGTGGAAGAACCAGAAATGTGAGAAAGCCACGTGGGAACCATAGGAGTCTATTAGGTAGAAGTACCCACACCTTTTCTCTTCTTAGGGTATGAGTTAAAATTTTGGGGACAAAATTTCTTAAGGGGGGAAGAATTTAACGACCCGAACATTTTAATAATATTTATTTCCTAAATTTGTGTGTTATTTTATTTTATACTCAACAAAACTATATCCTTTAATTAAAAAAGTGAGTATAATTAAATGAGATTGTTGGGGTTCGATTGTTATATGTCCATTGGTCTATATACCATTGGAAACTAAATTCTTAATGTTACAATTATTGTTTATAAATTCAAATGATCTTGGTTAATTAATACAGAAAGAAGAGTCGATGGCATCATCAAGTAGACTCGGGCCATATGAAGTCGCTCTGTTGGAGCTTGGGAAGGAGGTATCATCATTGGGTTTTACTCTGGACCATGCCCAATCCAAAATTCAACATGTGAATCATGAACGGAATCACCTAAGAGTGAAGTTCAAGCTGATAGAAATCACCACTCGAGCAATGTTGTCTGATCCACCCCAAGATTCTATCACCATATCACACCTTACACTTAGGTCACATGCAGGTGTTATAAGGGGCTATGTATCATAGCCTTAGTTTTTCTGTAAATCTTTTGTATAAATAAAATTTTTACTTCTTATTATGGTAAAATTTGTGAATTTCAAATTTCTGGATAAATATAGAATGAATGTATAGAAGTTCCATATTATTGATGAATTTTTGAAAAAGGGGGTATTTTAAAATATTTTTGTATTTTTTAAATAATTAATAATGTGAATTGATTTTCCAAAAATGGTATTCTAAAGTTGTGTTCAGTAGGAAATTTAGAGTCTAATAAGATCAAATTAATTTTTAGTGAACAGTAAAGGATGAATAGTAACATCCTTGTATGAATAGTAATGAATTGTAAATCGACCAAAAAAATAGAAACTTCACCCATAAATGTATAAATACATTTTAGACATCTTAAAAGTGAAAAACGTTCATAGTTTAAGTTTTGGTATTTTTGTATGTCATAAATATTTTATTTATAATTTTATAATTTATTTAAAATTTTTAAATGGAAATGTATTTTCATAAAAATTAATGATAAATTGTTACTTTATTGTCTTATGGTTATATGATAATTTTGTGGGACCTTGATTACTTTCTTAAGGTGTTACAAAATGAGTTATAGTTTTAAAGTTGTATTTTTGGAATAAATAATGATTTTATTTAAAAATTAAATTAAAAATATTTAGAAAATTATTTTCATAAAATGGAGTTCATTTTTGAATTCAGATCATCTATATTTGGCTATAGTGATTTTTTTGGATTTTTCTTAAACATTTAATTTTTCAACGAATAGTAAAAATACAGTTTTGAGTTTCGAGTATTTAATGACATCATTGATGATGTAATAATGATGTAAATAATCTGGTAGAATTGTGAATAGTAATATATGTTATTAGGTGTCCCAGGTGCCCAATACCATGGGCAAGCCCCTAGTTTTGCAAATACCACCGATGAGGTGTCCCTTGGAAATTAATAATTTATTCCCTCACTTTACCTATAAATACAAAGCCATTCTCTCATTATTTTCATTCCAAAATCTTCCTCAATGAAGGTCTCGTCTTTTTACCTCCCAAGGAGTCCTCCCAAGGTTCCCTCAAGCCTCCCAAGGTCCCAACCTTCAATCTTTCGAAGTTACACTTCAAGGTAGGGGAACCTTTCACCATCCTCTTTTAAGTCATGACTTCCTTTTTGTTATGTCTTAGAGTTCCATTTTATTATGTGGGGGATTGTTATTATATATATTTAATACTGTTAATTTCATGTCCTAATGATGATATATCGTTTCCGCTCTCATTAATTTATTTTCTTAATTTTTAAGTGATGCCGTTAGGCTGCCGAATTTTTTGTAAAAGAAATCGCATCTTCTCTTTCCTCTCAAGTTTCCTTTTCATGTGGTATGTCATTAAAATTTCCATACTATGTTGCTATCTCCATGTTATTATGTCTTTATACTATTCTATAAGTTATTTATGAGTGGGTTACCCTTGTACCCTCTCTTTTTAATGTTTTCTAAAACCATGTTATATAGCTGTTATGCTGTAGAATTTTTGTCTGAGATCTCTCTCTCTTTCTCAAGAAATTCTATTGTTTTATTTATGTGAATACCCAAACATATTTTTTTTCTATTGGTATTCATAAATAAAAAAATGATATATTTTATTCTATAATTTTCATACATATAACCCTCACTCCCTTTCCATGGGCTATTAATGACATAATGATCTTTTTTAGAACTTTTAAAACGTCACAATTTTAAAATGAAATCCATTTTTTTGTTATCTATGGGTTATTTATGAAATGTTTGATTATGATCTATGTGGATCACAAGAATGTATATACATATTAAGGGTGCTCCCTGATAGCGCTCCAATGCATTGGGTAAAGAATTTAATCTCTATAGATGACAAGTTTCACGATACCTTGGTGAATAACCTTGGTAATTTTTATGACACTTTGGGGATGAACCTTGGTGATATATTCATGAATGTATAAATTAAATGTTTTATCCACATATTCATGTTATGGTTCAAGTTATTTTAATTATTAAATTCCTCTACATCCATTTCTCATGTCTTTATGTTTTTATCAAGTTCTTATTGATTTCACAAGTAAACTGATTCCCTTGTTTTCCCTATTGGGCCTTCTGCTCACCCTTTCCTTTGATGCATGTCTCCAAGTTATGAGATGCAGTAATTGTACTTAGGATGAACCTATGATTAAGACTTACAAGTTTATTATAAGGATTTTTTATGTTTTTTTCATGTATTATGTTCATGATTTAGAAGACACTAGACTTTAAAGATCCTATGTATGTAAAATGTAATGAAAAGTTAGGTAACAAAAAGCCAGGATGACATCGTTATTGTTGGAATAAAATTTCTCATGGTTCAGTTTGTATAGGGCTTACACACTGAGGAATCTCTAATATAGAGTCTGGACAAAGTTATCATATCCTTGATTAGGGCTTACACAATGAGGTTTCTTTAATATTGGAATACATATCATATTATGCCATTGATGATGGATTATAAACCAAGGTTTCCCTATATGGTAGATGTTTACGATGTTAGAAATATGATCCTTATAAATCCCTAATCCCACATGATCTTTGATCGATGTGATAAACAAGGTATAAAAAGTAATTAGTCTCACTATTTATGGGTATGTGACTTATGTGATTAAACATCCCCTTGGATGTTTAATATGGAACTCTGACCTTAGGAAGGCGTCCTATGTATCCTAAATATGAAAGGAATCAGAGTCATCATAGTTCAGTTTTAATGGGGATTACACACTAAGTATTCCATTTTATTGAGAATGGAAAAGGTTATCATGCTCTGAGATGCCTGTTTTACCGGGCCTAGTTGTCTACCTGTCCCGCTCAATTGTTTTCCTGATGTCTCTTGATTGTCTTCCTAACATGTATGATGGTGTCTGGACATGTATGGAAATTTTTTAGACTTGTACAAAGATAATCACATTATCTAGTTGACTTATCGAAAGGACATTGGAGAATCTAAATGGCATGTCTGAATACTATTGCATGATCAAGGATGACTTGTTTGTAGAACATCAATAGGACTATCTAATTTTTCCCTAGAGGCCATTGCATGATCTTGGATGATATGTAAGGACGGTGTCTCATAACCAAGGTTGGGATGACCCATTACTGTTGTGATACCTAGCTGACATTCTTTAAGGGTTCCACGAGATCTGGCTGGTATGCCTGGAGGGCTTTGCAAAACCCAGATGTCATACACTAGTGTCTTCATGTATCTTGGGTTACATGTTTAGAAGACATCGAAAGATCTGTATAGAAATCCCAGAGGGATTCATGAGACTCAGGTGGTGTTCCTGGAGTATTCCATGTGACTTTCTTGAAGTGTCCATAGGACATCACATGATCCAAATGGTAAGTCCATGGGACATTTTATGATCTGTGTGATAGGTCTTGATGCCGTCGCATGATCTGGACGAGTCATGAAAAGTGAATAAGTATTAACATTCTTGTGAATAACATAAATCTCCCATATTTTAGTCCTTATTATAGTTTATTTATGCATATGTGCCTTAGATTTGTTCAGTGTTATCTTTCTTTAAGTCTCCTATGATTCATCAAATTTGGGGGATTTCCTTTTCATAATCCACTTGAAGTCCTCTGTGTGATCAATGAGTGATCACGTAATGTGACTATGTATGTCTTATGATCCACCAGGTCTTTAACTATATTTTTTATGGTGGAAAACCTTACGATCGCAAGATTGTACACTCTAAGAAGTCTACTATGATGCTTGGGTGCATCGATGCATATATCCAAAGATTCATTTTTTATGCGAAAGTGGGGGATTTATAGGCCTCACCACCCTGATTATATTCTACTTTTCATGGAATGTATTGCACAAATCCAATATAGAGTCCGTAGAGGGCTTTGGTTTTATGTGCTTCGCGAAGTCCTACTATAGCTATTGCATGATTTCTAGCGACTAAGGGACCATCCCATCAATTCTACATTGATTGGTTTTTTCTAATAAAAGGGGTATTTATTAATCATGTGGACATGAAAATTGGATTTTAAAATGTTAGTACGCTATATCTAGGGTTCTTTGTGAGATATGAATGCCCGTTGAAAATATTTTGCGTGATCTTGAATGACTTGTCTAGGATATTCTATGAGAAAAATGTGGTTTTCCAAGGGTCCTTCACGAGATGATGTTGTATTTTCGAGGGGGGCCTCACATGATTAATAGTGATAATCTATGGAACATAACATAGGCCACAAAATATTAGCATATCTTACCCTCATAATAAGCTACCACAATTTCCCCTTTTATTTCCTTGTTTATTGCAGAAAGGCTGGAGATCTCGTTCATTTGAATAAGTGTTTTCAATGATAGTCACTCTTATCATCTGTGATGCTTCATGTGACCAAAAAGGGTCATGTGGTGATATACAAGCATTAACGTAGAATTTTTTTTCTTTAGAGATGGAAGGGGAATCGAAGGACCGCCTGCACATGTCTGTAACCCTTTACATGGTGAGAGTGACATAACAGTAAGCTCTTTCACAACAAGGTTGGTATGTCACTAGAGAATCCAAAGTGTCATAGGAATTTCATGGGTACATCACCTGAGGTTTTATTTCCACAAGGGGCTCTGGTATTTTGGATATTTTAATCCTCTATTTTATAGGGATTTTTGAATGTTTTTTAGGAATCTGCTGATTGACAAGTCACATGAGTTGGAGGAACTCATATGGTATCCATCACATGACCAATGAATGTCTGATATGCCTTCACAATTATAAGTAGGGATTTGTTAAAAGGGTATCTATGAGATATTTTAGTAGGACATGATCTACACATGAGATGTTTCCATGACCTTCTAAAGGTCGTTCGATCACATGTCCTTTAGAAGATTGCATGATCATCGAATTTTGGACACATTCTCTTCCTTTTTTATGGGTAAAATAGTACCCATATTCAGGTATTTCTTCCTTTATGGATTTTTTAATGATTGTTTTTTGGTCATCAAAATAAAACTATAAAAATTAGATTTTAAATCCTAGGTTAATATTAGAACATTAAATCACAACATCTCACATTTATTATTATACCAAATTTAACTTATTGATGGCCAATAAGGATATAATTTGAAGACTTTATTTGTTAGTTAATTGAGACTTGGGTTTATATTTGAATGCTATATTTCTATCTCTAGTTTATTAGATTTGATAATTTAAGATTTTCTCTCACAATCAACATAAACCTAGCCTTTGATGTTAAATATTAATCAATTAACTTTACTATTTCATTAGAATAAATTAATAAAAAATATTTTTATTAATTAAATTTGGTTTATAGATTAAAAATTATCAATTGAGGAAGGAGTAAAATAGATCAATTACTAAAGACTTATGCTTCCATGGGTGGATGAGTCATCAAAGATTCGTTTTTCATAAGCAAAGGATTAGATGGTTAAGATCTAATATTATCTCAAATATTGGTTTCCAAAGAAAAGAATAAAATTAGATATAAAAAAAATTGAAAAAAATATAATAATTAAAATATAATAGATAATTTTATTTCAATAAATAAAATAAACAACATGAATAAAAATAAGAAGGAATCATAGAAGAGATAATTTCTTGAGGAGTTACCGTTCTTATAATGTCGAGAGAAATAGAGTGAAACTAATTATACTCTACCATCAATCATTAAATTCATGAACTATACCCTGTATAGGTGAATAATAAATATTTATGGAGTAGGGAGGATGCCAGGATTACAAAATATATAAAATTGAATGTTTTGATATCTAGTTAAAAATGAATTTTGATTTTTATTGAACATCATTAACCTTAAAAATGATTGAATTAGACATGAATCAATCTGAGTGAAATGTGATTAATTTGTTCCTATAACATCTAGAAATGTTTCAACTAAACCCATGAATTGATGAAAAATTTATATCTGAAATGGTTAGGTGGGTTTCATTATTTAAAATCTATCTCGATGTGAAATTAATATCTAAATTTCACCCAAAAAATGTGAGATACAAATAGCATAATTTAAATAAAAAATCTTGATAAATTAATTTATAAATTTTCACAAAATTTGATGATAAGATTCATCAAATAAATAATCTATGATAAAAATATTAGAGTGAACTAAAAAGAACAAAAACATAATTTTCATGGAATTCTCAAATTCAAGATCAAATTAAAAATTTCCATTAAATCATAAAATAAAGTTCTATATGGGGAAATTATATCAATTATTATCAATAAAATATAAAAGAAAAACATGATTTATAAGTAGGTTCATGAGGATGGATAATATGGGGCTTGGGTGTTTTAGGGAAGTGTAAGGGATAGTTGGCTTGGTTCACCCAAATTTATCATATGAGTTGAAGTGGTTTCTTGTAGTATATATATGGTGTCTATTCCATAAATACTAAATAAGTGAACCTTAACACACAAAAATTTGTTAATATTTTTACATATAAAGTTATAAACTATTTATAGTGAGTTTATTTAAATAAACATACACAAAGTTATGAATTAAAATAATTAATGAATATGAGTCGATACTAGGATGTTACTTGGGATAGATTGAGTAGTGGTTTTTTTATTATGAATTTTTTTCTCATTAATTCCATAATTATCCATTTATTGAGATAAAAACATAACTCATCATTCAAAGATTTAGTCCATACAAAATTTCAAGGCTAATAACCAAAGAACTTAGAGGGTCATTTTTATGACCACTCTAAGGTATAGGATCATTATCACACTCAAAATATATAGTTTTTAAATTAAGTAAAGTTGAATAAGAAATTAAATCATTAAATTGAACTATCAAATTAAAGAACTAATTTAAGATTTTAAGTACATAAAACATCATCCATTCTAGCCCACACAACTCTCTATAATCAATATATAAGAGGGTTAACCTTACACTCATGAAAACATATCAATAGAAGATGTAAGTTGACTCATAGGAGTGATATTGGAGAAGAGAAAAATGATCAAATTACAGTCACTCTCATTATTGTGCGAATTTATTCACACATTAAAATAACAGTTTTATAGTGACAAGGTTAAATTGTATATATTAAGAGAAGAAGGAAATAATTTATTTAAAAATCTAGATCGGGTTTATACAAATTACAAATAAATGACATAAAAAAATGGAAACATAACATTACAAGATGAACAAGAAACCAAAGACACTCATTTCCTCCAAAAAATAAACCTTAAATTTTCATTTTTGTAGTCTTTGGTCGAGTACAAAATTTTAACTTATTCTAATTGATTATTCTAAATGGTGGTGAAAAGTGGGTTGAGAATTGAATTTCTATCATTCTCATTATCACATGATTTATTTTCTATCTCCTCATTAATGTTCTAATATAACTTTCCAGGTGAGAAAATTAGGATGGGTTATAGATAAAAACAATATTCCCAATAATTTATTCTAAAATATGGTAAAATTTTATCCCAATTAGGTTATAAATATTTATTTTGTTCCTAAAATAGTAGGATGATTTTTTGGTTCCTCAAATGTGGCCCAAAATTTCAACTTTAGCTTGGAAAGACAACATCACCTTCCAAATCTCCAAATTATACTAGTTTACAATTTAATGAAAATTTCCCTATGATTTTATCTATAAACTTTTGAAATTTTATATACATTATACTATGTTGTTTCCTCAACATCTATTTTCTTGGCCAAGGTCCAATTTTATTTATCCAAAATTTTATTCATTTGAATCCAAAGCTGTTATTCCTCTTTTGGGAATAATCTTTCACTCTAGAAGAGAAAAATATTTCCCAAAAATTTAGTATCATAATCCATAAATTTCAAATTCAAATCCTGAATATAGAGTGTTATAAAAGGTAATTATTATATGGATCATTTTTAATACTTTTTGAATAATTTTTACACGTATAGTGAGAAATTAAATTTAAACTGTAAAATTAATTAACCTAAGATTTATGAATAATTAATAAAAATAATTTTTTTTTAAAATATAATGAAAATTATCCACTTTTAGCAACTAATCAAACCTCTGAATTTGATTTTTTCAAGTCCATAAAAAATACTTATACAAAAAGATCAAAATTCAATTCCCCCCTCTAAACAAATTTTAATATATAATTTTTTCCACAATGAACTCACATAAAAAAACAATTATTAAAATTAAAATCCTTTTAAAAAATATAAATACATAAGCATATCCAAATCCCAAATCCATTATTTTGGTAAAATTAAATTTTGTACTTAATCCAATTTCAATTAATCATAAATATGCATGGTTAATCAAAAACGATATGGGGGATAATTTTTTTCATGGAAAAATATAGGAGTGATAGGTAAAAATAAAATTTCATCCTTAATATAGATACTCATTTTTTTATTTTTTCCTTTTCTTTTCTTTTTTTTATTTTTTAACCACAATAGAGAAGAAAAACCAATATTTAGAAATACATATATGGGGTTAGTGTCTCTAGGTTCCATGTGGAAAACACTATGTCAATCCATTACTCTATAATAGTGATGTAAAACCTAAATTGGGGAAATAAATTTATCGAGTCACTATCACCAAGTGTTGTATGCCCCATATTTGTTTAATTAATTATTATATGTGGTTATTTTGTGTTATTGTTTTGTTTTTTTTTAAAAAATTGGATACTCAAATTTAACATAAAATTTACCAAAACACTTATTCTAAAATCAATGGTCCACAATACCCAAAACACACACCCCACAAAACCAAGGATATCTAATTTTGAAATTTTAAATAATAGATGAAAATTTTGATGGGGAAAAATCAAATAAGATAACCATTGATGCTAAAATTTATTATCATTAACTTAAAATTGTATAAAAATTAGAATCTAAACATGAGAAATCATTTAAAATTCATTTTCCATTCTTAAAAAAGTAAATTACCACAATAAAGGATAAAGAAATTAAATTTTCTATTAAATACCTTTTTTCCTACAATATCTTATATTTTCACCCCAAAATAGAATTAAAATACCCATAGTGTTGAAATAGAATAGAAGATAGAGTTCATAATTGGGAATAAATCATAGGAGATAAGTTTAATAATGAGATTTGAAATAAAATCATGGAAACAAATTACCTTGTTTTAATATAAATACCAAAAAACAAGCAATTGATGATTCTAGCTTCATGTCATATATAGAATACTCACTGATGATTGAAGGATAGGTTTTAACACTAAAAGGAATGTGGTTCAATTGAAAATTTCCAATTTTTCTAGATACTAAATCTCACAGAGAAATAACATTATATCACCAAATAAACTCCAAGGGGTTCCCTTCACTGAAAAAAATAAAAAACCAAATGAAGGATTGAAAATAAAAACTCTTTTTTTTCATTTTTTAGACAAAGTAAAAAAAGAAAAAAATAAAACCAATTAAAAGAATCTAGGTTTCATCCTGGAATGTTCTTATTTTTAAGTCATTAGCTTGAAAAATGTAACACCTCAAGATTTTATGAATTATTTTTTTTCAAATTAATTCATATTTTTGATATTTTTCATTTATCATGATAGTGGAAATAATTATGTATATATATATGTATATTAAAACACTAAGAAAAATATTCATTTCACATTCAATACTGACTTAGCTTACACTACACACAATACTGACTTGGATTACGCTGAGTCGACGTACGTTACACGCAACATTGAGATTCTACGAAGCATCATTATATATATATATATATATATATATATATATATATTTAAAATGATATAATTATAACCCAGCTATTAAACATAGTCATTTGATTATTAATAACTACTTTTCAAATATGGTTTATAATGTTTTTATAGAAATAAAACATATTTATAGTGAAAGATATAATTTTTGGTGAAGTCCTTATATGTTTGAAAACACTATAAACTACACTTCACGTCCTTATATGAAAACAATAAAATTAATTTTAGAATCATTTAAATATTAAATTTGATAAAATAAACTTCATTTTTTAATTTATAATGTTGAAATTATATTTGGGTAAGCTTTTTATATTTTTTTGAGAAACTTCAGTTTTTTGATGAATTGTAAAAATAATATTTTTTAGTTAAAAAATTCATTTTTGTTTAAATAATTATTAATGTTAAATTATATTGTAAATTTTTTTAAGGTAAAATTATATCAATTATACATATATTAATATAGTTAAGGTAATTAATATCAATTTCATTTTGATATTGAATATAAAAACTTAGAAAACATTTAAACTTTTTTCAACCTTAAAAACCTATAATTTTATCTTGTCTGAAAGATTAGAATTAATCTTAATTTTATTGCATATGTGATTTGAATTTATAAAAACCTACATAAACCATTTAAATAGTTATAATATTTATATTCTAATAATATCCAGTTAATTTTTTTACCAAAAATATTAGTAAATGTGATTAAAATTAATCACAACGATTAAGGTCAAATTAAGCTTAATTAGGTACTAAACCTTAATCTCTAGGTCCCAAATGACCTAGAAACTTTTCAAAAACCAATTTTATGAATATGATACGTATATAAACCTTCCATTATTTATTTATGTTGTTTTTTATGACTATTGTTTAGGTAATAACATGTATATACCAAACTTGTTTTCAAAAATTCCAAGTGAGTCCTTTTGCTTCCATATAAAAGGCCTCCAAATCTCCCACATACTTACACCTATAAAACCTCTTAAGTTAGCCCAATACCTATCCAATAAACTTCCCAGTAATACTCCCTTACTCATATAATAATTCCATTCAGATGAAGGAAATCTAGGGAAGCCTTTTGGTACAAACCAAAATGAGTTACCTGATTAAGAGGTAATGTCTTCTCTTAAGTAATTTCTTTTATTTAATTTCTACACCCCATAAACTTTATTTTTTACATAATTTTTTGAAAAAATCAGTATCATAAATACAAAATGATATTTTTATGATAAATTTTCAACCTACACTTATACACACCTCCATATAATGGATAACAAATATATTGTTTATGTGTATGGTGTACTACGACCTTACTAAACGATGTTTTTTAAATTTTCCTTACCATGTATCATGGTGGAAATGATGATGGAAAATATATTTATATATGTTATATATTATATTTATTTTTTATTTAATCTTATTTATTCCTTTTAAATCACATATCTTTTATACTTTCCATTGTGTGTTAATACGATAATTTTGTTTGAGCAAGTGTGGACAACTGCCCCTTCAAAGCAATATGATTCGTTGATAAACTTCATGGATTGTATTAAAGATGGTTTTAGTGAATATATAAGACATATATTATATAATAAATATATTTTAATAATGATATATATATATACATATATTTCTTTTACTTTCTTACTTTAAACTTTACTTTTAAATGGAAATAGAGTTCATGCGTACGTACGACCTACCATCTCCATGAACGGTGTATTTTGTTTCATACTTATATATTATATAGAATAATATAATACACATAAAATGTTTATAATTTATATTTATATCATGGTTTATATTCTATAAATAATTATATTAATTATAAATACCAAATATATAATAAATTAAGACACATGCGAAGAATAAAGAGAATATTACCCGAAGTGAAACCTTAACACAGGATCCTTATAAAGTGGGTAATATAAGGTCATAATAAAAAAAAATATGGTATTAGATATAGGAATATGGTTCTTTAAATGATTTATAGTAAATTTATAATTATTATACAGGTGGTTTTAATGAGTATGATGAGAGTCAAGACACAAGGTAAGGGGATTTCATCAAACTTTTTATTTCCGTGAGAGACGTGCTATATTCGCCACTCTTTACTTTTGTATGGTGTATGTAATTACCATGATTGTATTATATGTATCTTATAATTAAATATATATGTATTCACATATCCATTTTATGATCTTTATTTCATATGGTTTAAGTTTTGAAAGTTACCAAATAGGTAAAATAGGTTTTTCTCAATTTTTCTTCTTTGAGACTCATGTTTTTTATGCACCTAAATTCTCTTTCAAGGTGTAAATACTTCCATTTTACATTTTATATAATGAATTTAATTTATTTAATAATATTTTAATCTTCTTTTAATTTTATTTTCTTATAAGTATTATCCCAAGTTACAATGTTATAGGAGTTTATTGAGACAATGTCATTGCATTTCAATATTTTTTATGTTTAAACTTCCTTTGATGAAATCCTATGATCCACATCTCAAGAAAATTCATTAATTTTATTATTCTCTGGTTATTAAGGATTTATTCATATATTTTTACCATTTATTACACTATTTAGTACATAATATCGTTAAGGAAGTGTTTTTAAGAAAGCTTGACTTGACCCTCTCCTCGGTCGGATATCTGTGTTCCTTTAAAATTTTGTTTTATAAAAATTGTTTCCAAGAATATTCTAATAACCTACTATAATAATTAAAACACATTTTTACCCTTTTTATATTTTACAAATGTTTTTAAAGGAATCTAATTCTATCTTTCCAAATGAGGCTTTTTTCTAACCTTTTTACCATGTAAAAGGAATGTTCTTTTTACCTCATTTGACATGTACAGATTTATCCACCATCTATCCTTTGAAACATTCTTTTCATGTTTAAAGGTTAATTTTTAAAATATATATTTTTTAAAAATATTTTTAAGGAAAATTATTTTATAAATGTTTTCAATCTTATTTTATATATTTTCCTGGAAAATAGTTTTCAAAATGTTTTCATTCTTATTTTATTAGTTTTCAAGGAAAATGATTTTCAAAAAGTTTTTCAAGATTATTTTATAAGTTTTCATGGAAAAATTATTTTCAAAAACGTTTTCAAGATTATTTCAAAATTTCTCAAATAAAATGGTTTTCAAGAAGTTTTGAAGACCTTTTTATAAATTTTCAAGGAAAATGGTTTTCAAAATGTTTTCATGCTGCTTTTATAAGTGTTCAAGGAAAATGGTATTCAAAATATTTTGAAGATAAATATATAAGTTTTCAAGGATTTTTTTAAAATGTTTTCAATCCTTATTTATAAGCTACAGAATTATTTTCAAAGAAATGGTTTTCAAATCATTTTCAAGATCCTCTCACATGTTTTTAAATAAAAAGGTTTTCAAAACATTTTAATGCTTTTTTTATCTGTTTTGAAAGTATTTTCAAAGAAAAAGGTTTTACATTTTTTTGAATAATATTTTATAAGTTTTCAAGGATAAATGTTTTCAAAATTATTTTAAGTCTTATTTATAAGTTTTTAGGGTATTTTCTAATAAAATTATTTTAAAATGGTTTTATGTATTAAAAATAATTTTTAGAAGATTAAAGGATATTTTTATGAAGAAATGTTTTTGAAAGATATTTGAAATTTTTTTTCCATATAAGATGACTTCCATTGATTTTACTCATTAAATTATAAGAAATTATCTAAAGGTTCCATTCTTATTTTTTAAATGAATGGGTTATGTTTAGTGTCTTTGTCTTTATAAAACCCGTTTCTCTTTCATGGGTTATATGTTTATGAAATCCGTTTCTCTTTCATGGGTTATATGTTTATAAAATATGTTTCTCTTTCATGGATTATATGTTTATGAAATCCCTTTATCTTTAATGGGTTATATGTTTATGAATCCCATTTCTTTTTCATGGATTATTCATTTGATGAAATGATTATGAAACCTATATCTTTTTCTATAGGTTATGATATGTTTACATATTTATGATACCCATTTCATTTTATGGGTTAATATATGATTGATTTTGATTTTGTGGTATATGTATAAATTATTTCACTATGAGATAGGTGGGATATATATATCCCTCTAATGAATTGGGTAAAGATTTATATCTCATTAGATAGACTAAGGTGTTCTTGGGAATGAACCTTGACTACTAAGATAGCCGTGAGAGTAAACCATGACTACCAAGATGGTATGAGGAGTGAAGTCATTCTAATAAGATGGCCATGGGAGTGAACCATAACTACCAAGATGGTATAGGGAGTGAACCCATACTACCAATATGGTATTGGTATTGATTCCTTGAATACTATGGAAAACATATTATATTCTTATATGTTTTCCACAATTCCATGTTTTATTCCTATGTTATGCTTTCATGGATTATGTTCTTTATTTCCTATGAATCATGTCATATGAACTACCAATATTTATTATGATCTCTAATACGTAGGGTATGATCTTTAAATGTTATTATAAAGTTACATGCCCTTGTTTTCATGTTATGCTTACACATTTCCTTTATTTTAATTTACTAAGAATCTGAGTTCACCCCTTTATTATGTTTCCTTTCCTCAGTTTATGAAGAAAGGTTTTAGTTAGAAGTACTAAAGGTGGATATCTTTATTGGAGATATTAATGATCTTTCACCAGGATATAAGATTTTTTTTCTATGTTTCCAAAGACACTAAACTATTTTTGTCCTTGGGAATTTAATTTTGTAATGTATTGAATGTTCATATAAAATAATGTAATTTTCCATGTATGTTAGTCCTGGGTTGTTATAGTCGGTATCAAAGTAAATGTTTAGTCAACATTTGGAAACTAGGATGAGAAAAAATTAGTGATATCACTAGGTATACTTCTAAGTATATGTCTAGGGATATCTCTAAGGAAAAGTATAAGGATTAGTTAACATTTAAGAAAATTCCCTATAATTTTGTTAAAGGATAAAGTGAGAGGTTTCTTTGAAATACATACCTATTTGGATACTACAAGTGGATGTGGATCTGTCATAGATGTACCTAGGTGTAACAACTATAACATGATGTTCCAGGCCTGAATTGGGGTAATATGGTACACAACAACAATCCTTGATACACACCTGGTTTGACATTCCCATGGGATATGATTTGGGAATACAAAAACTCTTCATAAACCATCATGAAATATTTAAATATAAATTGGCTATGAATAACCTAATATGAATTAAGGAAGGTTTTATGATTTAAACATCCTATAAGTATTTATTTTCTTGACTATGTGGTTTTATACTATGATAAGTAATACTCACACTATGATTCTAGTTTTTGTCAATAGTGGGAACTGAAAGGAATTGGATTAATGTTGAATGTGATGGAAAATTTTATGATGATCATTCAAGTGTAATGATCATTGGATTGATATATATTGTGATAATTTCTAATCTATTTTCACAAAACATGATTAATAATGTATACCTTCACCAACTCTCAGACTCACAAAGGAAGAGAAAGTAGGAGTTCACTGGGAGTTTGAGTAATGGAGACCATTGAGTATAGAATATTTGGTTTCATTTTCGTTAAGAATATATAAATAATCACCTAAATGAATTTATTAGAGGAAAGAGAATATTATTTGACTGTAGTAAATAAGGACACAAATAAAGTTACTATAAGGAAAAAATGAATATTTCGATTAAGAAAAATGGACGAGAATATTGGAATCCCTAATACATCATCGAAGGTTATGTTTTTTAGGCATGATGTAACTGGTCATTATGAAACTCAATGTCCAAATATGAAATCTCCTAAAGGGAACCAACAAGGTGGTGTGAGTAATGATTACATTTCTGATGATGATAAGACTAGAGAAAAAATGTGAAAGGAAATATGTATTGTATAATAGGATGAGGTATCTTTGTTAGTGGAATAAGGGTGAAGTGTGATAATAAAATTTTTATGTATTTGGATTGTAGAATTTTTTATTTTAAAGGTGAAATATATAAGTATTGATCAGTTTATGTTTTTCTCTATGGATTTATAAGAACACGTTGAATGGTTCTGTTAGAATAGAAACATGATATAATGGTAAGGTGATTTCCCTGGAAAAAACATGATTAAGGGATAAATATCCCTTAATATGTTACTTATGTTATGATAATGTTTTTTGGATAAAGATTTGTGGGATATGAAAAGGTAAATTGGAAGGTACTAATTACATTGGAACTAATTAAGGGCATATTGATAAGTAGTCAATACTATCATAGATTAAATTTAAAACTTATTGTATTTATGGAATATATCTAGTAATCTATGGAATAAAAAGTCATGATTTTTTTCCAAAAGGTATTTATGATAATTCAGGTCATTACCATGTTCCAAGAGAATTTACCATGAGGGTATTCACACGTTTGGAATGTGAAAACCAAGAGCTAATTAGTGATATAAGAGGGATGATGTTAAGCTTGTTTCGTGACTTTCTTTATATGGTTTTTAATTTTCATCTTTTAAAAGGGTTATAACGTTATCCATTCATGAATAGTTTAAGTTAAACTTTAGAGAAAATATTTATGTATTGAGATTGTATTGAAAATACTGATTAACCTTATTTTAAGGATGTCCATCATATTTTGGAAATTATTTTAGTATGGTTTTATAAAAGGAAACTATATATGTCACGCGACAACCAATAAATTCTGGTAATTCCAAGAATCTTGAACCCCTGACCAAAGGAAGATATGGGTTTCACACCTACCACTGGCCTATATAATGTCCTGGTTAATGTATACTTATTTTTGATGAGTAATTATTTATGATGAAATTATATTGTTACTTTTTATGTTTATAGATTAATGTATTAACCATATTGATTTTTTTAACAACAGTTATAGATAAATAGTTATACATTTAATTATTTTATGAACCTTAAGATGTTCTAAAAGTGTATTTTAGCACTTCAAGCATAAAAGTTAAATTCTGGACATCCACTACACGAAGTAACAGATGAATTATAAATTGATAGAATCAAAAATAAAGAATGAAATTTTGTTTATATAAATATTTCAAGTAACTATATTTACTTATATTCTTGGTTAATAAAATAATTACTCAATTTTAGGATAATGATCAAAAGAAAATGTGTTGTCCTAATACCTTAATTTTTTGAAACAATTGGATTTTAAATCATCATATACTTATGAATTTGAGGCCCTAAAATTTTCTTTAATAATTAAATTATTTTTGATTGATGTCCTCAATCACTCCCTATAAATATTTACTCTATTCCTCCATGTCCAATATTCACTTCAAACCTATGTTCTTCTATGTGGAAACCTAGTTATATGTTTCTTTAGGTAACCATTATGGTTCCAACCTTCCCTTATTAAGGGAAGTTTTTGTATTCATTTTTATGAAGTGAGTTTCTAGGAATGAAACTTTAAATATTAAAACATTGATAAACCAGTATAATTTTTAGGGAGAAATTCATTTTAAGTGGGGTAGAATGTAACACCCTAAGATTTTGTTAATTATTTTTTCGAATTAATTTAACTTTTTTATATTTTTTATTTCATCTGACCCTAGAAATAGTTATTTATATATATATAAATATTAAAAAACTAAGTGAAACATGAATTTAACATGAAATACATAATTTAATTATTTTATAAACAATATTTACTTGGCATGTGGTGCCTACAACACCGACTTGATATACGTTACACGCAACACCAAGTTTATACGAATCATCATTTTATTATATATATTTTTAAATGATATAATTCTAACCTAGATATTAAAATTAGTGATATTAATATTAATAAATATTTTTTAAATATTTTTTATAATGGTTTTATTGAAATAAAACATATCTTTATAATGAAAGATATAATTGTTGGTAAAGTCCTCATATGTTTAAAAATACTTTGAATTACACGGCATGCCCTTTTATAAAAAATAACAAAATTAATTTTAGAAAAATATATAAATTTAATTTTATAAAATAAACTCCATTTATAAATTTATAATTTTGAAATTATTTTAGGGTGAATTTTTGGGATTTTCTAAAAAATCATTTTTTTTATGAATAGTGAAAATACTCCTATTTAGTTAAAAACTGCATTTTCGTTTAAATAATTATTAATGTTAAATTATATTTTAAATTTGTTTTAAGGTAAAATTAGATCAATTATACATATATTAATACAATTTATATCATTATAATCAATCCCACTTTGATATTTGATATAAAAACTTAGTAAACTTTTGAACTTCTTTCTACCTTAAAAAACCTGTAATTTCGTTCTGTCTTAGGGATTAACACTATTATTAATTTTACTGCTTCTGCGATTTGAATTTCTAAAAACCAACATAATACATTATAATCAGTATAATATTTATATTATAATAATATCAACTTAAATTTTTACCAAAAATATAAGTAAAAGTGATTAAAGATAATCACAACGATTAAGATCAAATTAAGCTTAATTAAGGACTAAACCATAATCTTAGGGGACCAAATGACCTAGAAAATTGTCAAAAACCGATTTTATAGAAATTATTCATCCATAAAACTTCCATTATTGATTTATGTTTGTTTTTTAGGACTTTTTTAGGTAATAACATGTGTACACCTAACTTGTTTTCAAAAATTCCAAGTGAGTCCTTTTCCTTCTCTATAATAGGACAACACCTATCCCACATCATTGCACCTCTAAAACCTATTAAGTTCATCAAATGACTACCAAATAAACTTAATATAAATCATACCTTCATCATCTAATAATTAACTTAGGTATAAGGAAATACCAGGAAGCCTTTTCGCACAAACAAAAGGAGTTACCTTATTAAGAGGTAACGTCTTCTCTCAAGTCCTTTCATTAATTTTATTTCTACACCCCTCCCCCTTACTTTTTAAATGATTGTATAACAAATATAATATCCTAAATATACTAGTACTTTGTTATTCTACGGTTTAAACCTATACTTATACACACCTCCATCTAATGGATAATGAACATACTGTTTATGTGTATGTCATACTACAACCACACTAAATGATGATTTTTCAATTTTCCTTACCACCTATCATAGTGAAAATTATAATGGAACCTCTATTTATATATGTTATATATTATATTTATTATTTTTAAGGTTATTTCTTTGTTTTACAATACATATCTCTTTTACTTTCAATTTTGTGTTAATCTGAAAATTTTGTTTAAGGAAGTGTGGACTACCGCCCCCTCAAAATGATATGATTTGTTCATACACTACATGGATTATATTAAGGATGGTTTTAATGAATATATAATAAATATATGATATCATAAATATAATTTAATAATTATATTTATATACACACAGATATATATATATGACTTTTACTTTCTTTCTTTCAACATGACAATTAAATAGAAATATCGTTCATACGTACTACGACCTACCGTCTCCATGAACGGTTTATTCCATTTCATACTTATATATTATATAGATTATTATAATAAAAATATAAATAATATAAATGATATTTATATCATGTTTTATGTTATGTAAATCATGAAATAAAGTATAAGTAACAAAGATATAACAAATTAAGACACATGCGAAGAATACAACAAATATTACCCAAAGTGAAACCCTAGCATTGAATCATTAACAAGTGGGTAATATAAGGTTGTAGTAAAACCATATATGGTATTATATATAAGAATATGGTTATTTAAAATATTTATAATAAATTTATATTTATTATATAGGTGGTTTGAACAAGTACGATGAGAGTCAATACATAAGGTTATATGATTTCATCTCACTTTTTATTTCCATGAGATACTTGCTATGTTAGCCACTCTTTAGTTTTGTGTGGTGTATGTAATACCCATGATTGTATTATATTTATGTTTTAATTAAATTTATGGGTATTAAAATATCCTTTTTATGATCTTTCTTTCATGGGTTTTTAATTTTAGAATTTACCAAATAGGCAACATAGTTTTGCCTCAATTTTCCTTCTTTGTGACTCATGTTTTGTTATGAACCTAAATTATTTTTTGAGGTGTATATAACTCCATTTTATAAGTCATAACATGAATTTAATTACCTTCATGATATTTTAAGATTCATGTAATTTTATTTTCTTACATGTAGAGTATGATCCTAAGTTACCAAGTTATAAGAGTTTACTGAGACAATCTCATCGCTTTTAAATATTATTTATGTTTGTGCTTAATTTGATGAAATTTTATGATCCATATATCAAGAAAAATCATGAATTTTTTTATACTATAGTTATTAAGGATGTGTTTTTAATAAATCCTGAATTTACCCTCTCTTTGGTCAAAAATAAATATTTCTTTAAAATTATGTTTTCAGAAAAGGGATTCCAAGAATATTCTAGTAATATACTATGAAAATTAATTTTTTTTAACCTTTTGGTATTTTACAAATATTTTTAATGGAATATTATTTTAAATTTCCGAATGATGCATTAATATAACCTTTTTACTATGTAAAAGGAATGTTATTTTCACCTCGTACGACATGTATGGATTTATCCATCGTCAATCCTTTGAAGATTTGTTTTAATGTTTAAATTTTATTTTTTAAAATAATGATTTTAAAATATCTTTTCAAGGAAAATGGTTTTAAAAATGTTTTTAATCTTATTTTATAATTTTCTAAGGAAAATGGTTTTCAAAATGTTTTCAATATTATTATATAAGTTTTCAAGGAAAATGATTTTCAAAAATGTTTTCATGTTTATTTTATAAGTTTTCAAGTAAAATGGTTTTCAAGATTATTTTATAAGTTTTCAAGTAAAATAATTTTCAAAATTTTATCAAGATTATTTTATAATTTCTCATGGAAAAATTATTTTCAAAATTATTTTCAAGATTATTTTATTAGTTTTCAAGGAAAATTGTTTTGAAAATATTTTCATGATCTATTTTTAAATTTTCAAGTATTTTTTTTCAATTTTTTTAATATCTTTTTATAAGTTTTTAAGGAAAATGGTTTTAAAAATGTTTTCAATATAAATTTATAAGTTTTCGAGGAAAATTGTTTTCAAAAAATTTTTACGCCTTATTTATAAATTTTCAAAGTACTTTCAAAGAAATGGGTTTCAAAACATTTTCAAGCTCTTTCACCTATTTTCAACAAAAAAAGAGTTTCAATATTTTAATCTTTCTTTTTATGTTTTTGAAGTGTTTTTAAATAAAGAGGTTTTTAAAATGTTTTGAAGCTTATTTTATAAGTTTTCAAGGATAAAGGTTTTAAAAATGATTTCAAGTCTTTTTTATAAGTTTTCATGGTATTTTCTAAGAATATGATTTTCAAATGATTTTATGTGTTAAAAATACTTTTTAAAAGAGGAAAGGATATTTTCTTCAAGATTTTTTTGAAATATATTTAAAAATTATTTTCCATCTAAGATGACATCCATTGTTGTTACTCATGCCATTCTAGGAAATGATATAAATGTTCCATTCATATTATTTGAATTAATGAGTTATGATTAATTTCATGGTCTTTATGAAACCCATTTCTCTTTCATGGGTTATATATATATATTATACATTTCTATTTCATAGGTTATGTGTTTATGAAATCCATTACTCTTTCATGTGTAATATTTTTATGAAATCTATTTCTGTTTCTCTGGTTATATGTTTATGAAATATGTTTTTTTTCATGGGTTATTATTTTGATGAAATGATTATAAATATTGTATATTTTTCTATAGGTTATGATATGTTTACATGTTTATGATACCCATTTCATTTCATGGGTTAATATATGATTGCTTATAATTTTCTATAACATCTATGAATGATTTCACTATGAGATGGGTGGGACCTATATCTTCCTCTAATGCATTGGTAAATACTTATATCTCATGAGATAGTCTTGTTGGATCGATTATGTAGATATATATATCTATTAGATGAAACAATACAAGAGGGGGGTGAATTGTAGGTTTAAAAACCTTTTGAGTTTTAACACTTAAGAGATTAGTTTAAATGATCTTAAACTAATACAAATACAAACACCAACAATTGTATTGAATATAGATGGTATGATGTAATGTAATACTAATTAGATGTAAAACAATTGTATTCAAGATGAACACAATAATTAGAGTAATATAAAGATGAATGATTATACCTTAAAGCGTATAGAATCAATCAATACATTATGTAATAGAATGGATGTAATTGAAACAGTTACAAATGTATAAGAGATAGAAACAGAAACAGAAACAATTTCCTTTCTAATACAATTAGCAGCGAAAATGTAAAAGAATTACAATTATTTTAACCCAAAGAGAAGGGTTATCCTTTCACCTAGGATAAAAGGTCTGTCTCACCAACACCTTGGTGAGCCCTCGATACGATGATCAGACTGTCTGTCTGCCTATCCCTGGCAGCCCTCGATACGATGATCAGAACGTCTGTCTGCCTATCCCTGGCAGCCCTCGATATGATGATCGGTCCGTCCGTCTGCCTATTCCTAGCAGCCCTCAATTTTGTAGGTAATCGGCACCTCTGTCTTTCAATCATTTGAAAGCCCTTGATACGATGATCGGACGCACAAAGCAGATGAGAGAAGTCACAGTTTCTCTCTCTAGCACTTGATAGAAGTAGAGTATCAAATTTGTTCCACAAAGTCACTCGTCATTTTTTCTTCAGCTTCAAATGACCTCCTATTTATAGGACTCGGGTTCCAACGGTCACATTTCCTCCAACAGTCATAATTCTCTAAAAAACTCGGAGGGACTTGGACACCTGGCATCATAACGGTCATATTGAAACAGAAAGCACGACATCGTTTTGATTAGTTTGTAACTAACTCAACGACATCGTATTGGTTAAAACAAGATATATGTCGATGATAAGCAATAGTACGATTCATATGAAACAAGTGTTTTTGACTAAGTACCAAAACAAGTAATGAAAGTATGAATAACAGAGTCAGTATGATACATTTTACAGAGTCAATACGATACAATTGACAGAGTCAGTACGATACGATTGACAGAGTCAGTACGATACGATTGACAGAGTCAGTACGATATGATTGACAGAGTTAGTACAATATGATTGATAGAGTCAGTACGATACGATTGACAGAGTCAATACGATACGATTGATAGAGTCAGTACAATACGATTGACAGAGTCAGTACAATACGATTGACAGAGTCAGTACGATACGATTTAAAAGACATTTGTGATTTCCAAAACAAAATATAGAAGTAAAAAGATAACTTTTGACGCAACAATCTCCCCCTTTTTTGAAATCACAACACACCAAGTAAATATAACAAGAAATACTTATCTCCCCCTAAGTTATTGGAAACTCTTCTAAATATGAATTTGAATACAACTAACTCCCCCTTAGGTGTACACTTCCCTAAGGATTGTATTCACAGATTTTCCTTGGTTTCGAAGCATTTGATTAAAACAATATCCCTTTGTAAAACATTCTCCCCCTTTATGAAACATTCTCCCCCTTTGTGGTTTACAAAAAGAAAGGGATAAACTTGAATTGTTTGAGAACAAATACAAGTCACTTGTTTTCTCTTTCCATCTCCTTTTTGATCAGCTCATGAAGAACTGCCTTCATCTTTTTGATATCCTTCTTGTCTTCAGAAATAGCATCACCCTTAGACCTGAGAAGGTCTTGTTGATCGGCAAAGAGTTGATCCTGATTTTTGATTGTCTCTTCCTGAACTTTGATTACTTCTTCAAGAGAATCAATTCTATCTTGCAAATTCTAGTTATCTTTTGATAACCCAGAGTTCTGTTTCTTCAAGAGAACTATTTCATCTTTGAAAGATGAAACCTTCGAAAACTCAGCCTGAAAAGCATTCATTATCTCCTGCAAGTCTTTTACTAAGGGAACATCATCTTGTTGGGAAGACAAAAGATTCAACCTTTCAACCATTTCTCTGTCAAGATTATTGAAAGAAATTGCAAGCTCATTTTACAAACTTCTTATATCTTCAATTGCTAACTCATGATCATTGATTGAGCTCTCTGTTTTGTACAACCACTTGGTCATCTTGTTGCAGGCTTTCTTATGAGCAACCGAACTTTCTGAAAGAACTTTCAAATCGGCTTCAACTGACAAAAATTTCTTTCTTAATTCTTTTACAGAACCAAACTTCTTCTTTTGATTGTCAGTAATAAAATCAATCTTCCCTTCCAGCCTAGAGAAATATGGAATGGTCTTCTCAACCCTTCTCAAAACATGGACAATATAATCACTCTTCTTGAGAGAAATTGTATGCTCTGAATCAGTATCTTCATCGTATGAATCTAGTTCATTTGATCGGCTTGAGTCAACAACTGGCTGTTTTCCTTTTTCTTTTTCTTTCTCTTTTATTTCTTCTACTTTGTCATAGATGACAATAAATTTTTCAGTATGAGAAGATTGAGCACCTTGATTTACTTGAGGGGGTGTTTTATCCAGAGTTTCAGAAGTTTCAAAAGGTGCTTGATCGGCATGAGGGGTTTTTTGAACACCTTCACTCAGCTTTTGAACTGATTCCTCCCTACTATTCTTCGAACTCTGAAGGAATTCTAAAAGAAAATCTCCTTCCTCCTCTTCCACTTATTCTATCTCTTCCATCATTTGTTTTCCTTTTTCTTTCTCAGGAAGGCTCTGTACGATAGGCTCTTGATGCACTTCTATGGTAAGTTGAGCACTAGCTTTCTCAACTGCTTTCAAGACTTTAGAGACATCAAATTCCTGTGCTTTTCTTTTCAAAAGAACCTTCTTCTTATTTTCAGCCTGAAGGGTATCCTCAACCCTTAATATCTCAGCAAAAGCTTCGGCTGGATGAAGTCCAAACTTTGGATCACCTTCCTTTATTTTTTCCTTATCCTTTCTCCACTTGGATACAACTTCCTTACTGTACTTAGGCTTCTTCTTTGGATTTGAGCTAGTTTGAGGATCAGACTTATGAGGAACAACAAGAGAAGGAATGTCTTTGGCTGTCATAGGTGCTGATTGATTTTGAGCCGATTCAGCTTCTACATCTCTTATAAAAAGTTTCGAATTTGGATCAAAACAAACATTCAGCTTTTTCATCATACTCTTACTAATCCAAGATGGCTTCAGATCTATCAGGTTTCCTTTCAAAGGAATGTTGGAAAACTTCATGCTCTCAAGAATAAACTTTGTAAAGATGGCTGGATATATAATCATTTGGGACTTAATTCCTCCTGTCTTGACATTCTTAACGGTTTCAAAAACATACCCCATGAGATTTACTTTTCTCATATTTACAAGATTTTCAAGCATAAAAATATCAGAAACTTTCAGAGTTTCTCTATCCCCTTTCCTTGGGATAAGAAAACCTTGCATCTATAAAGTCACAAAGAGATTGTCTAGAGAAAGATGAGAAACTTTTCTCTTCTCTTAATTTATAACAAACAAAGATTTTTCAGCACTTTCTCTATTAAATGTACCAAATTCCTATGGTAGTTTATGAGATGGACAGAAAGAATCCCCTTCTATTGGGACATTAAGAAAATGTGATGCTTGTTTCACAGACATAGATATCTTTCTATCATACACATAAAAATTGATAGTCATGTATTTGTCGAAAGATACGGTTTTATAAAACTGACAGACTTCATCAAAGAGAACTAGATCTTGAGAAACAGGTCTTTCAACACATAAATGCTCCCATCCTTGAAACAAAATGATTCTTCTGATTGTGGAATCATACAAATAAAAAAAGTCCTGAGAAAATAACCTTTCTATAAAAAAGTCTTTCTCTGTAAAAGTCTTTGAAGACATTTCGGCGGGAGTGTTAGCAGAGGACTGAGACATAAAGGTGCTGCCGATGAAAGATCGTACGATGATTTAAAACCAGTGGAGTAGAGCTTCGCCTCAAAACCTGAAAAACCAATGTGGGTTTGGGGAGGGGGGGATATTTATAGGAAATAAAGAGGTGACCATTGATCTTCTACGGTCAAGATTACAGGAAAACAGTTCAATGGTTAGGATTAAAAAATGAAAGAAAAAAAATAAAAGAAATGGAAAGTACCTACCGGAGAATGTAAGGTAGTTGTTGGTTTTAGTAGAGCTAAAAATAATACACAACCGTGCGAAATAAAAGAAAACTATCAATCTTCATACCGATGAAAGACAAAGTCGTTACCATTAACTGACAATACGATGGAAAACAATCTCGTTACCATGAACTGACAATACGATGGAAAACAATCTCGTTACCATGAACTGACAATACGATGGAAAACAATCTCGTTACCCTGAACTGACAATACGATGGAAAACAATCTTGTTACCATGAACTGACAATACGATGGAAAACAATTTCGTTACCATGAACTGACAATACGATGGAAAACAATCTCATTACCATCATCGGTCAGTACGATAGAAAAGAAAATCATTACCATCATCGGTCGGTACGATGGAAAAGAAAATCATTACCATCATCGGTCGGTACGATGGAAGAGAAAATCCTTACCATCATCAGTCGGTACGATGGAAAAGAAAATCATTACCGTCATCGGTCGATACGATGGAAAAGAAAATCATTACCATCATCGGTCAATACGATGGAAAAGAAAATTATTACCATCATCGGTCAATACGATGGAAAAGATAAAACAATAAAACTGTCAATACGATAAACAGAAAAACAAAAACACATACCAGGAGAGTAAATAGTTAAAGATCATAAGATAAAAAGAAACATAAAAAAACAAAGAAATAAATATCCTCCCCCTTTAATAGAGAGTTATTTAATATAAGGAGAATTTTAAAACATGAAGTAGATATGAATGATTATTTTAATGTAATTATTACTATCTTCTGTTTTATAAACTCAAACCTATCAGAAGATAAAGGTTTTGTAAAAATGTCAACAAGTTGTTCTTGAGTTCCGATAAATTGTAGAATAATATCTCCTTTATGTGTGTGATCCCTAATAAAGTGATGCCTAACATCTATGTGTTTTGCATGAGAGTGGTGTGCTGGGTTCTTACTAAGATCTATGGAACTAGTATTATCACAAAGAATTTGAGTTTTGGAGAAACTCAATCCATAGTCAGTGAGTGTGTGTTGCATCCACAATACTTGAGCACAACAACTTCCAGCTGCTACATATTCAGCTTCAGCAGTGGATAGTGCTACAGAGTTTTTTCTTGCAGGACCAAGAAACCAGATAATCTCCTAAGAAATGTCATGTTCCAGATGTACTTTTTTCTATCCAATCTACAACCACCAAAGTCAACATCTGAGAAACTTTTTAAAGCAAAATAATTCCTAAAAAAGTAAAAAAGACCTAAATCCATAGTGCCTTTTAAATACCGGAAGATTCTCTTTACGAATTTTAAGTGAGGCTCTGTTGGATTAGATTGGTATCTCGCACATAAGCATACAGAAAACATTAAGTCGGGTTGACTAGCTGTTAAGTATAGAAAACTTCCTATCATACCTCTAAAGATTTTTTGATCTACTGGTTTCCCAGTTTCATCAAGATCAAGTGTATTTGAGGTACCAATTGGAGTGCTAATACTTTTAGTTTTGTCATATGCATAATTTTTGAGTAAATATTTTATATACTTATGTTGAGATATATATGTTCCTTCTGGCTTTTGAGAAATTTGAAAACAAAAAAAGAATGTTAACTCAACCATCATACTCATTTCAAACTCAGATTTCATTAAATTTTCAAAAGAATCAGTTAAAGATTTCTGAGTTGATCCAAATATGATTTCATCAACATAGATTTGAACAATCAAAACATTTTTGTTTTCCATTTTTATAAAAAGGGTTTGATCTGCTGTACCTTTTGTATAGTTATTTTGTAAAAGAAATCCTGTAAGTCTATCATACCATGCTCTAGGGGCTTGTTTAAGACCATATAGAGCCTTAGTATGTTTGAAAACATGATCAGGATGTTTTGGGTCTTGAAAACCAGGAGGTTGTTCGACAAAAACTTCTTTTTGAACAAAACCATTTAGAAAAGCACATTTTACATCCATTTGAAATAGTTTGAAATTAAAGTATGCTGCAAAGGCTAATAGAATATGAATAGATTCAAGTCTGGCTATAGGGGCATATGTTTCTTCATATTCTATTCCCTCTTGTTGATTATAGCCTTTAGTAACAAGTCTTGCTTTATTTCTTACAATGATTCCATTTTCATCACATTTGTTTCTGAAAACCCATTTTACACCAATTATAGTTATTTCTTTAGGTCTATCAACTAAAGTCCAGACTTGATTCCTCTCAAATTCATTTAGTTCATCTTGCATTTCTTTGATCCAATAATCATCACCTAAGGCCTCACTTGTACTTTTAGGTTCAAATTTTGAAAGAAAAGCAAGATGTTCTACTTCATTTCTTAAGGAATTTCTGGTCCTTACAGGTTGATTTACATCACCAATGATGTTATCACTGGGATGATTCCTAAGAAACAATTGATTTGGGTTTTGTAAAACCTGTTCATCAACATATGGTAGAAAATATTCCGTGGTAAATGTTTCAGGAATACTCTCTTGAACATTTTCCTCATCAGAGTGATCTTCTAATAAGGGTTGATAAACACTTTTAGAAAACACATCTGAGGATGTAGGATTGGATTGGTTGAAAACAAAAGGATCTGATTCATCGAATTTTACATGTACTGTTTCTTCAACAGTACAAGTGTTTTTATTAAAAACTCTATAAGCCTTAGAGGTTGTAGAATATCCTAGAAAGATTCCTTCATCAGATTTTGGTGCAAATTTTTGTAGATTATCTTTTGTATTCAGAATGAATACTTTGAATCAAAAAACTTTGAAGTATGAAACTTTAGGTTTTCGGCCAGTCCATAACTCATAAGGGGTTTTATTAAGAAATGGTCTAGTTAAAACACGATTTATAGTATAACAGGGAGTACTAAGAGCTTCATCCCAGAAGTGATTAGCAATTGAGTATTCACTCAACAAGGTTCTAGTCATTTCCTGAAGAATACGATTTCTTCTTTCAACAACACCATTTTGCTGAGGAGTTCTTTGAGCTGAGAAATTGTGAGTAATACCTTTCTTACTACAAAAAGTTTTGAAATCTGAATTTTGAAATTCACCACCATGATCACTATGAATAGTTATAAATGGTAGGTTTTTCTCATTTTTAACTTGGGCTCTAAAAGATTTCAAATAGGAAAAGGCTTCAGATTTCTTTGTGAGAAAGTAGACCCATGTAAATCTAGTAAAGTCATCAACTAAAACAAATACATAGTATTTTCCTCCAATGCTTCCAGTTTGTGTGGGACCAAAAAGATCCATATGCACTAGCTGTAATGCATTAGAAGTTGAAACTTCATTAATTGATTTAAAGCTATTTTTTTGTTGCTTTCCAAATTGACAAGGATCACATACTTTTGAAGAATCATATCTAAGGTCTGGTAGCCCATTTACAAGTATTTTCTTTGAGAGTTTACTAAGGTTTCTCAGATTATAGTGTCCTAGTATTCTATGCCATATTCATGATTGGTCATCTACTGCACTTAAGCAGGGTAGGTTTTGGATCCTAGGGTCTTCTAAGTTAATAGTGTAAACATTATCTTGCCTATGAGCAGACAGAATGAACTCATCCTTGGAATTGTGGACTACACACTTATCATTTCTAAAATTCACAAGGTAACCTTCATCACATAATTGACTTATGCTGATGATATTGTGCCTAATACCTTTAACAACCAAAACGTTTGAAATAAGAACTTTTCCAAGAAAAACGATATTACCTATACCAACAATCTTTCCTTGAGCATTATCTCCGAAGGTAACTTTTCCACCTTTTGTTTTGATAACATTTTCAAAGAGATCTTTGTTTCCAGTCATGTGTCGAGAACAACCACTATCCATGTACCAAATATTCTTATTGGTACACTTCTCATTTTCCTGAAAAAGAAACAATTAGTTTTTCGGAATCAAAACTTGTTTGGATCCAGAATGATTAGGTAAAATAATTTTAGGAATCCACATTTTTTTTTCAAAATGTGATTTATGAAATCCTAAAGATTGAATTCTGTTAAGAGAACAATCTCTTCTCCAGTTTCCACCACATTGGCACGTAGTACAAAAATAGGTTTTTTGTGGAACAAAATAGTTATTACTAAAAACAGGTTTGGAATAAGTATAACCAAGAACAGAATGATTTCTCAAAGGTCTAATTTGAGAATACATCTTTTCAAAGTTTTCCTTTCCATGAGTAAAGTTTGACATGCATTTTTTCAAGGAAAAAATTTCTGACTTTAGTTTTAAAACCAAATTCTTATTTTCCAAAACATTTCAATTTTAACTAGAGTTAGGCTCTAAAATATTTTTCTTTGAAATTACATTTTCAAGAAACTTAGAAAGTTTATCCTTGTCAGATTTGACTTTATCAAGGGTTTTTAAAATACTTTCAAAATCAGATGTTTTCACGTTAAGATCTTTAGAAAGATCCGATACTTATTTAGTCAAGATTGAAATTCTAGAATTTTCTTTCTCAAGCTTCTTCTTGAGTTTAGAATTTTCATTTTCAAGTAATTTAGAAAATCTAGATACTTCTTCAAAAGAAGGTAATGTATCATCTTCTGATGATGAAAATTCATCATTTGAAGATTCATAATATTTATTATCAGTATAATTTGCATTCAAAGAGACATTTGTAATAGCTTCAGCATTGTGTACCTTAGCTATGAGTCAATGATCTTCAATTGGTAATCTGGCTATAAGTTCGATATTCCTTTGTCCCGAGGACTCATATTCTGAAGAATCATCTAAAGAATCACTACCTCTTGCACTCCAGGTATCATTTGCCTTCAAAACTTTCTTTGTCTTATAAAACCTTTTCTTGTTTCTTTGAGAGTGTTTCTCCTTTCTATCTTTCCTCTTCAGTAAAGGACAATCAGGCCTTATATGTCATGCTTTTTTACATTAATAACAAGTTACCTATGTATCTTTCTTATCTTTATTTTTGAATCTATATTGGAAGTATTTCTTTCCCACAATCTTGTTCATCCTTCGAGCAGGATTGGCTAACTCATTATCCGAAAGATTACAATCACTTGAATCAGATATAACAAATTTCTTGGATTTGGATCTTGTAAGCCTTTCAGGTGTTTTAGCTTTAGATGCAAAGGCTAAACTACCATTTCCATTCTTCTTCTTGTTGAAATCTGCATCTCTCTTCATTCTTGTCTCGTGTTGTAGAAGATTTCTAAAGAGTTCATCCAGAGAAATCTAGGAAACTTTTCTGTTTTCATCAATAGCTGTCCTTTTTGACTCCCATTCATTTGGAATTATATCTATAATCTTATCAACTAGAGCTTCATCATCAAGACCTTTTTCACCCATAGATTGTAAGATGTTGACAATTTTCATAAACCTTTGTTGCACTTTACATACTAGCTCTCCATAAGGAAAAACAAATCCATGATACTCTGTTCGAAGCATTGCTCTTCTTGTTTCTATAACCACGGATGTACCAAAATGAGTGACTTCCAATTTCTTCCAAATACAGTAGGATGCTTCACATGAAGATATATGACTATATATATTCCTGGTCATAGAGCATAATAAAGTATTGCGTACCTTGTAATTCAGTTGATATTCTTGCTTCTCTTGGTTAGTAAAAGTACTGACTTCTTTGTCAGGAATTTTATAACCTCTAGTAAGCATAATAAAATTATCTACGCCAGTATTGATCACAAAAGTCTTCATATGAACTCTCCAGTACTCATAATCATTTCCATCAAAGATTGGTGGTCTAGAAGGATTCAGATTGTCTATTGACCCAATATTCATTCCCACCATCTAAAAAAACTTTTCCAATCCACACGTTAGTGTAGTAAGTATTTAAGATAGTAATATGAAAGAAATAAAGCTTTTAATACAAATCAGTGGAAAACCTGCTCTGATACCAATTTTTGGATCAAATATGTAGATATATATATCTATTAGATGGAACAATACAAGAGGGGGGTGAATTGTAGGTTTAAAAACCTTTTGAGTTTTAACACTTAAGAGATTAGTTTAAATGATCTGAAACTAATACAAATACAAACACCCACAATTGTATTGAATATAAAAGGTATGATGTAATGTAATACTAATTATATGTAAAACAATTGTATTCAAGATGAACATAATAATCAGAGTAATATAAAGATGAATGATTCTACCTTAAAGCATATAGAATCAATGAATACAATATTTAATAGAATGGATGTAATTGAAACAATTACAAATGTATAAGAGATAGAAAAGGAAACAAAAACAATTTCCTTTCTAATACAATTAGCAGCGGAAATGTAAAAGAATTACAATTCTTTTAAACCAAAGATAAGGGTTATCCTTTCACCTTGGATAAAAGGTCTGTCTCACCAACACCTTGGTGAGCCCTCGATACGATGATCAGACTGTCTGTCTGCCTATCCCTGGAAGCCCTCGATACGATGATCGGAACGTCTGTCTACCTATCCCTGGCAGCCCTCGATACGATGATCGGTCCGTCTGTCTGCCTATCCCTGGTAGCCCTTGATTTTGTAGGTAATCAGAACCTCTGTCTTTCAATCACTTGAAAGCCCTCAATACGATGATCGGATGCACAAAGCAGATGAGAGAAGTCACAGTTTCTCTCTCTAGCACTTGATAGAAGTAGAGTATCACAGTTGTTCCACAAAGTCTCTCATCATTTTTTCTTCAGCTTCAAATGACCTCCTATTTATAGGCCTCGGGTTCCAACAGTCACATTTCCTCCAACGGTCATAATTCTCCGAAAAACTCAGAGGGACTTAGACACCTGGCATCATAACGGTCATATTTAAACAGAAAGAAAGAAATTGTTTTGATTAGTTTGTAACTAACTCAACAACATAGTATTGGTTAAAACAAGATATATGTTGATGATAAGCAATAGTATGATTCATATGAAACAATTGTTTTTGACTAAGCACCAAAACAAGTAATGAAAGTATGAATAGCAGAGTCAATATGATAAATTTGACAGAGTCAGTACGATACGATTGACAGAGTCAGTACGATACGATTGACAGAGTCAGTACGATACGATTGACAGAGTCAGTATGATATGATTGACAGAGTCAGTACGATACGATTGACAGAGTCAGTACGATACGATTGACAGAGTCAGTACGATACGGTTGATAGAGTCAGCATTATACGATTAAAAAGACATTTGTGATTTCCAAAACAAAATATAGAAGTCAAAAGATAACTTTTGACTCAACAAGTCTAAGATGGTCTTTGGAATGAACCTTAACTAATAATATGTTCATGTTAGTGAACCATGATTACCAAAATGGTATGAGGAGTGAAATCATGCTACTGAGATGGCTATGGGAGTGAAACCTGACAACTAAGATGGTATGGGGATTGAACCCATACTTCTAAGATATCATTGGAAGTGATTCCTTTGATAATATGGAATCATATTATATGCTTATGTGTTTTCCACAATTCCATGTTTTATTTCTATTTTATGATTTCATAGATTATGTTCTTTATTTACTTATAAATCATGTATTATGAACTTCCAATCTTTATTATGATCTGTAATATGCATGGTATGATCATAAAATGTTATTCTCAAGTTCCATACCCTTTTTTTCATGTTATTCTTAAAAATTTCCTTTATTTAACCTTACTGAGAATCTGAGCTCATCCCTTTCTTATATTTCCTTTCCCTAGGTTATAAAGAAAGGTTTTAGTTAGAATTACTAAAGGTGGAGATATATATGGGTGATGTTGAAGATCTTTCACCAAGATAGAATATTTTGTTTCCAAGTTTCCAAATACATTAAACTACTATAGTCCTCAAGAATGTATTTTTGTAATGTAATGAATATTAACCTAAAATGATGTTATATCCATGTTTGTTAACCATACGTCACTGTAACATAGACCCACCAACTTACCAAAAACAAACTTTCAACATCTTAAATATTATTTTTCCACCAATTCCATTAGATAGGTGTTGTATGTACACTAAGGTTGATGAAAATAATTAGAATATACATCGAGAAAAATCCTATAGATCCAGATGAGTGGGATAATCCAAAGAATATCTAAAAGGATTATTCTAATTTTTTTCTTATTATTTATTAAGACAACAAATAACATTATCTATTGGTTTTATTTGAGAGAAGAATAAATGAAAATATTAAGGTTTTGGTTATCCAGTATGAATGAATACTTGAACATCGAAGGAAGGGACCCATGTTCAAGATTGGGTCGGTCAAAATTCTACGAGAAGATTTATATTTGAAATCAACTTTGATTGATTCCTTTTGTTAGATGTTTCAACCACTAAAATTGTATGATCTATTATGGGGATGGGTATAGAAATAAATTTTATGATTTTACCAAAGGGTTTGCAAATTTTTTTCCGGAAAAATTATTGAAGGGCCTATATTCATGATATTCAAGACAAGAATGAAAATTTCCCTAATGTGAATAATGGAGATAAATTTCATTTTGACTCAAATATACTTCAAAAAATCATTAATTCCGTTACTGTTCACTTTAAATAATACTTATCCAATTCACCTACTTATCTTCATTAATATGAGAGCTTACATTGTTGATGTTAAGATCAAGGCTCCTATTTCCAAATGTTATTGTTTTGTTTACATTCTCAACTCAAATGATTTAGTTGATCATTTTTAAGAAGGGATGATTAATTTGTTTGGGGTTTTTTGTTTGGGACCTATGTTTTTGTTATTTTTAAGGACAAAGAGGTTAGTATGGAAAATGAAAATTTTTAATTTTACCAAAATATCATTTAATATTCCATTATGTATACAAACACTATGATTAGTAATATAATGAGTGATTGATTTGCATTGTAGGTCATTAATCCCAAAATGACAATAAAAGGCATTAAGAAATGAGGTTAACACTATATCTTAGATCACATATAGATTTTATAACTTTTCCCTCTCTATATTAAACATTTATGTTAAAATTATTGAGATTATTTAACTTAGGAAATAAGATTCTTTGTATAGTGGTGCTCATATTAGTAGCCAAATGACTTAATTTTTATAAGATAAATTCCATTTGAAATAAAAAAATTCCTTAAGTATGGTTTTGATTTCATCAATAAAGGGGATGTCGAGTTTAAAAAGATAGAATATTTACTTTAAAGTTTCACTCAACTTGGGTTTGGATTTTCCCCTCATTCTTTAAGGGAATGAATCATTTTGTTGTATTTTTTAAAAGGTGGTTACACTTTTTCATTTTAATATATATTATATTTTAAGGGTGGTTATTTATTATTATCATGTGATTTGGAATCCTATAATCATTTAAGAATGGTTGGTTCAGTTTTTTAATGGTTTTACAACTTATTAAGATAGTAATAGTTTTGAGTTACTCATAAGAGGCATGAATATATCTATATTCTACCTTTAAGGTTGAGGATGGTCTAACTTGTGTAGAAATGGGTGCCTTATAAATTTCAATTATTTGTAATTAATATTTTAGTGATGAAAATTTATAATTATTTTTCTTTATTTTCTTGTATAATTTCTCATTTAATGGTTGTGGAATCGATTAGAAAATGGGTTGATATGACTATTTTATCCAGAGAAGATATTTGAGATGTTTGATGGATTTTTGAATGGGTAGTTATAATTTCATTTTAGGATGTTATAATTGGTCTTTTTGGATTGAGACTAGTTATGAGTTTGAATGTTTTGTGGAGGGTAAGGATTCAGACCTTGCGGTTGATTAAGTTACTGATTATCCCTCTAATGTAATCTGATAGGGTATTTATACCTTGTATTGAAATTGTTTTGGTAAAGAATTTTTTTAAAATTAATATCATTTAACTCCATATATGGTCATCCTAGAATAAATTCCTTGACTGAAGGATTTTTTTTGAAATTATCAATCCTATGAACATGTTTAATAAAATTTTAAAAATAGGGTCCACATATTTAACTTTATGAACTTTCCTAGTGATTATTTATTTTAAATTAATATAGAGGGATATAAGTTTAAACATGATTATTTTTTCATCCCTAAGAGTGTGTATCCCACTATATTTGGGAGGTTTATCATAGCAGTGAGAGGTTCCCCATGTTTGGTTTTATTCAGTAAGAGCTTTTATATACTTGTAAGCATTATTGGGTGATTTTTATTTTATGGTCCCATTACACATCATGTCAATGGATTTTTTTATATCCCATAACTAAACCTTTATAAAAGATTTTAATTAGTTCTATGATTGAAAAACTATAGTGAGTTAAGGTGTGTAGGGTATTTTTGATCCTTTCCCAAAATTTATAAGGCTCTCTCTATTTTCCTATATATTATTTAATTTTATTTTTTTTATTAAAATTGTATTATATAGAAGAAATTATTTTTTTATAAAACTTCTTTTGTAATTGGTCCTATAAATGAATGGATTTTGTTCTCAAGTTGTTTAAAAAATTATTAACCCACTATTTTGGTAGAAAATGGAGGAGTTTTATCTTGGATGATTTAATTTGATTATGGGGGACATGGTATCAATGATTTAATTATAATATTTTACAATAAGGAAATACATCTTGAACTACATCCCATTAAATATGAGAATGTGTTTTATGAAATGTGGTTTGAAGATATAGTTTTATTCTCCTTGGAAAATATTTCTGATGTATAAGGGGCATTGGTCAAGGAAAGTGTGAGATAGTCATTCATGGATTGATTTAAAACAATCCCTAAGTTAGGGGATACCTAATTTTGATTTACTATCTAATTAAAACTCAATTTATGTAGGGGGTTTTTTATATGACCTTAAATTAGATTAAAATTTATTTTACATTTTATATTATTTGGAAAATTTGGATATAAAGGTAGATTACCCTTATGATCACTTTATTTATCACCCCACGGATTACAAACCCTAACCAAGAGATTCGAATGGTCTCATATTTTAGAGGGCATAGATAGAAGGATGAAAATGGGAAATGATAAGATAAATTATGTTGATAATAGATAAAATGGTGTTAGAATATAATTTTAGTGTCTAATTTACTTACTTGGGTCCCTGAAAATGGTGCCAAAATTTGGCCCACCCAAATTCACACTATGGGTTTAAGCGGTTTGTTATTGTATAAATAGGGCATCGATTCCACAAATATCAAAGAAGTGAACTTTGAGACACATGGATTTGTTAATGGTTTTAGATATAAAGTGTAAAAATATTTAGGGTATATTGATTTAAATAATAAATACACAAATATTTTAATTAAAATAATTATTGAATTTTAGTCGATTCAAGGTTGTTGTAAGGGATAGATTGGATGATTTTTTTCATATGAAAATTATAGCTCACTAATTCCAGAATTATTCATTAATTTTTAATAAAAATACATTGAATACTTTACTAATTTAGTCCCTAAAAAATTCAAAGGACAATCAGCTAATAACCTAGAAGATGATTTTCATGATCAGTCTAAGGTAAATGATCATATTATCACTCAAAATTTGCGGTTTTTAAATTATGTGAAGATGAAGAAGAAAATAAATCATGAAATGGAACTCTAAAAATGAATAAATAATTTAAGGTTTGACTCACATAAAATAACATCTAATCTAACTAAAAAACTCCCTATAATCAACCCATAAAATGGTTATCCTTCTATTGGCACAATTCTCTCAAGAAAATATAGAATTTTACTCATAGGTGTAGGATTGAAGAAGATACAAATGATAAAATAATGGTCACTCCTGTTGTTATGTGAATGGTTCAACACTACATAAATTATGGTTTTATAGTGATACAAAGAAATATAATAATTTACGAGAATAATTAAATCCATTTAATCAGAAAACTAGAGTGGGGTTAGAGAACTTACAAATATATAACATAATTAAGACAAAAAAATGGAATAATAACATTAAAAGAAGAATAAGAAACTAAATAACCCCATTTAATATCAATAATAAACCTTACATAATTTTTTTTGGAGTCTTAGGTTGATAATACAATTTGATATTCTTCCCATTGATTAGGGTTGTCGAAAGGGTGGTGGAAAGCGGGTAGAGAATTAGATTTCTATTATTCCCATGGTCTAAGGATTTATTTTCACTCTCCTTGTTAATGTGCTAGTATGAATTTCATGGTGATTTAACTAGGATGGATCAAAGAATAAAAATATGTACCCTAATATTCCTTATAATATATGGTGCAATTTTAGCCTAATTGGATTACACATATTTATGTTATTGAAAAAATGGTGGGATGGATTTTTGGGCCATAAAAGTTTCCCAAGAATTTAAAATTAAAATTGGTTAGCCAATATAGACTTCCAACCCTCAAAATTATCTAGGGACATAGTTTAATGAAATGTTCCCCATGATATGCTTTATCTACATATTTAATTTTATATTCATTATACCACATATATATTTTTAGTATAAGTTCCTATTTTTTATTTTCCTATAAATTTCTATATTTGATGCCCACTATGTCTATTTAATTTTGGAATCATCTATTTCATGAGAAAATAAAAATATTCCCTAATAAATTTAGTTACATAATTTTGAAATTTCAAATTCAAATAATGAATATAGATTGTTCTATAAGATGTTTTTTAAATGGTTTTATATGAATACATTTTAAAAAATAAATAAATATATATGATGAGAAATTAAGTTTAAATTATAAAAAACATTAGCATGAGATATATGAACAATCAAGCATAATAAAACTATCAAAAATTTAATAAAAATTATCCCCTTTTATAATAAAATCAGGTTTACATGGCTTGCTACATATTTTCGTATTTGTTATATTTGTTTTGTTATATCTATATGTGGAATTTATTTGTTTCTCAGCGAGATTCCACCAAGACGAATTCCATTATAGAATCAAGAGAGTGTATATTTTATGCCATAGAGGAATGCATTAGATGAGGCCCTTTAGAGAATATTTGATCATGATAAATAGACAGAGGGTCCATGGGAGGGAGTTTTTCCACAATACCTTGAGGATATAAGGCAGTGGTTGGATGAGCAACCTTGAGAAAGTTTAGTGGTAGTTATATAGAGCATTGATCGAGGGGATCATATATTTAAACCATATATGTAATACCTAATATGGGAGTTTCATTCATAATATCCTCATTTACTCTGAGGAGAGGTTGGACCCCAAGTATTAAAGTACTAGATTGAGTTAGTACACATGATCTTTGATCAAATCATAGAATGGCTAGGATAGAGGGTAAATATGGATATATATATGCTCTGGAGATTATAAAAATGATGGTGGGATGTATAGGTGAAGGTAGTTAGGCACGAGGGGATTCCTTGATAATATTTTAAAGTATATTTATTTGAGAAATTATTTCCCTTGACATTGGGGGTGTATTAGGAAATTATTTTAGGCACTTAGTTTAGGGAGAGAGTTCTATCATGGATTATGCCATGACATTCAAAAATTTGTTGATATTTTCACAATTTTTGGGAGGAGATGATATCATAAAAGTGAGGTCATTCAAGGATGGTTTATGGTGTGCTATTAGGGTGTTGGTAAACATCTTCATATTGAATTTATTTTCAGAGGTGGTATATAAGGTGCTCATATTGGAGTGAAACCTAGAATATGGGAGTATATTGATTTGGAAAGTCGGGTATAATGAGATAGGTGATTGATCTATCGGTAATAAAAAGTGAGAAAATGATGATGCTTAGTAGGGAGGTCAAAGTAGAGGTTCAATAATGTCAATAGAGAGTGGTTATCGACATGGAGATTTAGATGTGAACAAACATAGCATGTTCATTCCCAAAGTGAACAGTCATTAAAGGAGTGTCGGGAATGAAAATATATGGTTCATATAGAGTAATTTTATAGATAACCTCATAGTTAGATGGGGGTCATAGATCAGGATAGAATCAGTAATTTGAGGTAAGATTATAAGTGGTACCAGTATCCAGTAACTATGATATAACAACATGTGTGGATTGAGGCAGTAGACCGGATATCCAGTAGTGGGGGTAGTGTAAGACCATGAGTGTGATTATATAGGGAGGAAAATTATTGAGAAGTTGGGATTCATATTATATTCATGTGATCAATAAAATATACTTGGAGATTTTTAGATAACTATCGACAGTCATAGGTACATCATGAGTGTATTGATTATGGTTTTTATGATAAGAACTGGTTTATGATGTGCATATGTAATAAATGGATCAACCGGGAACTGGTTTAGGTCTGAGTGTCATATATAATACCTGAAATCTATAGAATTCACAGAATCAAGTATAATGAGAGGAATCTAATATGATATGGGATAAAAAACATCAGGTATGATACAGGATGGAAATGAGCATCGAGTATGATGCTGGATGAAAGTGACCATTAGTATAATAAAAAATGATGGTGATTGATTACTGGAGACTATATGTGGATATTTGGGTATTATACCATTGTTTTATTGGGCAGTTTGGTTGATTTATTTCTTGATAACTATTTCATATGGTGTAGATTCCCATAGAGGGAATCATCCTATTTGAGTTGGGTAGTGAGGGTGTCCAAGAAAGAGACAAAGGCATTCCAAGTCATCTCATTGTTTTAGGAATGCACAGAGAGGTATACTCAGTTTTCAAAAAGGGATGGTTGGGGAGTGCCTCGAGATATCCCTAGGTTGAGACATCATATGGTGGAGAGGTTATAATAGTCCATGAATTTAGGAGTTAAAATTCAGTTCATATCTGGGATCAACTGTGTGTCTTGGTACCTTATTTAGGTGATAGGGGTGTCGATGTAGGCAGATAATTGCATATTTGGGGTTGGAATGAAATCAAGGGTGGAATTATATATCATAAAAAAGAAAATTTCAAGACATAGGGAATCACATCATAGAGAAAAATTAGGATTCTGCAAAGGGAAGAACAACATGCCATGATGTAGGGGATTATGACGCAGTGAAAGGGACACCACACTGTGAAGGATTTAATGAATTGTGAAGCTAGGAGAGGGAGAAATGTGGACAAGGGGACCAAAAAATGTAGGTATGGAGGTGAATTGTTTGGTTGAGGTTGACTGGGGGTCACATTATGGCCAAAGGGCATTATAGTGTGATGGGTATCAAGAAGAGTCAAAAAATGGATATGTTATCATATGTATTGATTTGATCCTAAAATGTAGGTTTTTTTTCATTTTAAAATATTATTCATATTGATAATTTGGATAGGTGTTTTGATGTACTATGATACATAAGGTTTTGTAACATGTGATTTTTATATGTAAAATTTTAGACTTTTTGATATATAAGAAAGTAATTCCATGAACTAGGGGGTCACCCCATGCTGATTTGTAATTATTAGATGGTATGTAAAGTTTTAGAATTTTTGAAATCAAATTATCAATAATTAATGACATAAGATAGGGGTCACATCATGATATAATCCTAGGCAATGAATTCATGGTCCTTCATGGATTTGACATAGGTATGTTATTCTGTAGTTAAGGGAGATTATACTAAAAGGGTTATCTTGGAATATGAATATCACCATGATCTATGAGGTTCATTCCATAACCAGCCATTTCTATTTTTATTTAAAAAATATTAATAAAATGGTTTAAATTAAATATAAATTGATGGAAAGTATATTTCATCCAAAAATGTTTTATATTTATTCTCTCTCATTTGTCCGTCCCTCTTGGAGACATCTTCATTAAATATTTCTAATTCTTCACGTTATCTATCTAAATGAGTATCCATGGGAAATGATTGTTTCCCTAGAGAATTTATTTATGATTTTTCTCATAGTTTTCTAGTATTTTTCATTGTTATCTAAATCAGTGGTTTTTAAAAATTAATATATTTCTTCCAAATGGATCTCGATCGACTGGAATTTTTTGTCTAGCAGAGTCTTGCTAAATCTATGTATGTTATTTCTATCTATTTCCCATGTTATACGTATGGTATGAACCTTGTAATAATTAGATTAGGTAAGGGTTGTATATGTGTGATCGGGAATGAAACAACTTGTTGTTTTTATTATTTGTAATAGATACCTTGGAATACTATCAAGAGTAAAATGATGGTTTTAGTATGACATGTATTGATTTTGTTGATCGTTTAGTTTTAGGGTTTGGTGGATATAATGTTGTGTGTTTTTGATGATTTTATCATGTGATGTAGAAGTTATTTGGGTTCATTGGTGACACGATGGGTCTCACTTGAGAAATTACGGGTGAGGTTGATCACTGGGTATAGGATGACATAGTTCAACTTTGTGGTGAAGATAGTGTTAGCTATACCCACTGACGATAATATAGGTTTTCTAATTTACACTTAAATGTTGTCCATGATTTTGGTTCACTATGGGGTTGAGGCTATTGGATCCATGTGCACATAGGACATGGCCCATGATAGGGTTTTGGCCACTTTTTTTGGAAGCATCTTTCATATATTGAGTATTATAAGGTTGATGTTGTTAAATTTTGGTATAGAGAAGGGACAAAACATAGATTTCCATGAGATATTAGTGGTGATTGAGATCAATGGGTAAGAGAGGGATACTCATTATATGTGTGAGATATTTTGGGACTAATGAGACATGATTATTTAAGAATGAGTGTTTCTATGATTTTGGTTTCATGAAGTTGATTCGGTGGCTGGTAAGGGGTTATGATGATCATGGGACTTGTGAAATCAATTGTGGATGCATCATTCATGATTCATGGATTACTTGAGAAGTTTATTTGATTATGGGTTGGCATGTGATGTCCTGTGACACCGTATTGGATGGGAGGTTGAGAGAATTTCTAGAAAGATAGAATGTGGGTGTATTATTCAACTCTTGTATAGGCCAATGTAGGAAAAGCCTCACCTATGGATGGATGAGAACAAGTTGAGTAGGTTAAGTTGTGTTCTATGGATTCTATTTATTTATCCTTAAATAAACTTTTATATTATTAGATACTAGATAGGGACACCATTGGTGGTGGCTTGATGGGTTCATACTCATACCATGTAGGGTCCTCCAAGATGCATGGAGACTTTATGTATCAGGGAATAGGAAAGGGTAATGAATTTTTATTGTAGGTATGATAGAGATGATAGTTCAGATGATGTACATGTTAGACCTTAGTAATACCTTCCCATATTCCAGAGGTTACCAAATATTAATGATGGTTGTAGGTGATACTACGGGGATACTATATCATCATATTAGAGTATAAAAATTAGGTGGAATTTCCTACAATTAGTTATCATGATATCCAAATAAATAAAATAAAAATTTTAGTTGAACCAACTAAAAAAACAAAACACACACTATAACAAAATGAACTATGAAAAATATAACATGAGTTTGGTAAACATCAATAAGATCTCTTATTGCCAGATCATATATATCCAAAACAAAAATTAAATGAAACAAAAAAATAAAACCCGATCCCAAGTCCTAACTCATTCCCGTAACTTAACTTTGTCCAACCTATCCAGATCAATTATCCAACCTCATTCCTCTTACCTATCTACACTTGTGATGAGGAAGTCTGTTCAGGTGATAATGTGTTTGGTATTCTCAAGAAAGGTGTGAGAATAACTAAATTTTACACCACCAATGATTTACATAACATAAACAGTATATAAAATTCATTTATAGTGTAATATTCTTAGAATTATAAATAAAAATACCTATCCTGACCATGGGTACTATCTATGTCTCCCGAGTGTGACCATAAGTACTTCATCCAATGGTAGAGTGTATCTAAGAATGATAAATTAACACCTATGGGGAATAATAACCCACCCCTTGTACCATTATATATCATATATCATCAAGGGGATAAGTTTCCACCCCATATACCATCATATATAATCAGGGGGAATAATGTTCACCTTGTAAACTAGCATGTATCATTGGTAGTGGGGGGAATAATTCCATTCGCATATATCATCATATATCATTTGGGGAAACAGTTCTCACCCTGTATACCATCATATAACATCAGGGGAATAGTTCCTACCCCATATATCACTACATATCATAATCATTGGGGGGAACAGTAGACCACCCATATACTATCAAAAATCACAAGGAAGAATAATATCTGCCCTGCATATAATCATATATCATTAAAAGGAATAATGCTAACCATATGTACTATTATATATCAAAATAAAATGGATTTAAATCTCTCACAAACCAGATATGCATTTCCTAGGTTGGTATCTAAAGAACACAACATACTCCCATCACAACTTCTATACCGGGCTGCAACCATGTTTTCCCCCTCATTATAAATCTCTCAATATTCAATACTAAACTGGGGCACCCATCGCGACACCTTGGTAAAATCAAGGACTAAACACCCCCTTGGGTTCCTTTATCACATTTCTATATTCTAGGGTCAAGATAATCTCTCAATGGGTACCAATTTTTTCAACATACCCACACGTACATCATTTCCTAATTGAACACACCCACAACACCCTCTAAACTAAACACTAGGAAACTAAGGGAACCTATCACAAGGTATCCCAAGATTATATATAGACCAACCCTAAGCCTTCCATTATTATCCCATTATGCACGCTCACTTGGAGGGAATTAAGGGAACCTATTACAAGGTCCACTTTACTACTTTCTTGAATTCATACCCTGTCAGGATTAATACATTACATAAAATATATTCATGGTTAAGCCTACGAACATTGAATAATGAGGCATTAAACTTAATTTTCAAGGTTCTATCATGGCCCAAACACTTCCACTCTTCTCATACGGATTCAAAGAAAAAAAATCATTTATAATTATGGGTTAATCACACACAAGTGACTAGAGGACATATCACATGCTATATAAATAAATGCATAAATATTAAGAAGAAATTTAGGTACCAACTAGCCTATTAAAAGTTATTATCTATAAAAGAATCATTTCCATCACTAGGAAAGCTAATTGAATTCTAAATGGACATTATTATAAAATAAATCATTGAATCCATCAATAACCATTTGATTAGTCACAAAAAATTATAATCATTATCACAATTAATTACATATCTAATTCCAAAATCAATTCATTGGGAATAATAAAATAATTACTTATTATTGGTATCTTAGGACTTAAATCCTTGACCAATGGAGTATGCACAATCTCTGATATCAACTTGGATCTACAGTATACAAAATTAGAAATTCCTTATTCCAACAAACCCATCAATTTTACCCAAAATTTTTTAAAACCATAAATAACTCAGTAAGTGACATAACTTTATAAACCTATATAAAACCTCATACATTTATCCTCTTAAAATACCATTTAGAAAATCTAAATAAAATCCACATCACATCAGTTTGATTCCACCATGATCTTATGGAATTGGTATGAAACCCTATCTGAGTGATATTAAAATATTCAAATAAAAAAATAGGATAATAATTGAGGAAGAATAAATAATCATACCTTAAATAATGATATAATACACCTTAAATCACGAAGGATAAAAGTGGTTAAAGGGGGGAAAAAGTATAATTAGATATCAACCTATCCTTTCTTGAAAATCTCAAATTGAAAAATCCTAAAGTGGATGTATAATTTAAAATCCAAAAGGTCTATAATTCCATTAGTTTTTAAAATATATAAAAAATTATATCAAAAAAAATTTCATCAAACTCCTTTACCCTTATATATCATTGTTTCTGATGGAATTGTGTGTGTTTGGAAAACAAAATCCTGATGCCTATGGTAACATAGTTATTTGGTTATCACATAATAACTCACATCGGGTTTACCATTTTTGCTTCTAATATAATTTCCGGTGCAACTCCACTATGAATTTTTTAATTGATGAAATACTGATTTCTAATAGAATGTGGTCAATGTGACTTTACTAGAAACAACTTGGAATAATCCTTGGTTGATAGGATGAGAGGTATGGGTCATCTCATCATGTTAGGGGGAATTATATCTTACTATGGGACCCTCTTATAGAATTAATAAATATTCATGAATCCTTACCAAATCCTAGTTTAGGATGGGTTATTAGTGTTGTACTGATTAATATTCATCATTAATTGATGTAAACATATATGTGTATTAGAGGTTCTCCATTTTCTGTTTTTAATTTGTGATGATTTGGTTTAAATTTCCCTAACTCAACACTCTGTAGTTTATTGTCATCTTGGGAGGTGGAAATTATTCATTATATTAATATAGGGTATCTAAAAAAGGATTCCTACATATACCTATAAAGGTAGTCATAACCCTCATAGTTTGGTTTTACATAAAGGGTCTTGTCATACCTTTTATGGTCATGTGAAAAAGACCTATTGGATACTAAGCGAATGGTTCCTAGCAACAGTTGACATGGGAATTATGCATGAGAACCCATTTTGGTTAATATCATAGTGAATATATACCAATTAGGATGAATTTATTTCAAAGGGGATATTTTCCTATAAGATATGTGGTTGATTTGACTAGTGGGGATATGACCCACTGGTCAGAATGTAGATTTTTTGGAAGATGGCCCACAATAGATAGTTCCCATGGAATATGGACTTATTAAAGGGGTATCTAGACTCACAAGGAATATATATTAGAAATTAAGTTTATAGGTGGTTATGGTTTTAGGTTTTAAACTCAAATAATAATCCTTCATATCTTGTGACAATAGAAATCAATGCCCACATAGTTTGAGGCTCACAATTTTTGTTCATGTGACCAGACCATACCATGTATCTTAAAGTCATCCAGTAAGGATTTCCATGTCATGAAATGTGTAAAAATATAGTATTGAGTAGGGATTACACCTGGTAGATCCATATATGGTTCAAATTGTAAGAAGTATGTCCCTTTGAGGGATGTATCACAAAGAATATGACCTTTGTGAAGGATATGGGGCTTACACCTATTTAGAGGATTCCTTTATGTATTCTTCATAGGTAATATGGCATTTTAAGGATGTATAATTGGGAATATAACGCTTTGATAAGGAATTGGGGCCTACACCTATCTATAATAATCCCTTATATGTTGTTCATAGGGAATATGGACCTTTAAGAGGGAGTTAGGGCTTGAACCTATCAAGAGGAGTACCTCATATGTTCCTTATACAGAATATATCCCTTTGAAGGATATCTTATGGGGAATATTTCTATTTGAGAAGAAGCTGGGGTTTAAACCTATATGGAGGAGGCCCATTATGAATGTCTACTCTTGAAATTAAATGTTTAGAAAATAAAGGATGACTAGACTCATGGGGGATATGTCCTCATGAGGAAGAGTATGGAGCTTATACCTATTAAGGAAGGTCATTATCACATATCTCATTGATTATAATTGGGACCCTGGATGATCATGTTGAGCCTAGATAAACCCTTCGGTGTCATAATTACATGGATCCAATTTATTAAGGGAAAAAAATCTTGATCACCCCAAGGGTTATAACTATATGGGATTATAATTCTTGATCTTTCTTTTACCAAGGGAATACACAATCTAAGGAAAGCACTATGATGCACTTGATGATTCAATCATTATAGTAAGGTGGTTTTAAGAGTGATCTTGGTTTATTCTTTTCCATGTTTTGAACTTGGAAAAAGGATTCCATGAATGTATGATGTTGTTTATATTTTAAAAATTTATTATATACCCCATTTATGTATTTTATATGAAATGTGCATAATATGTGTGAAATAATAATGTTTAAATATTAATTATAAATTTTGAGCACTATTTGAATTCATCTAGATTCAAGTCAATTTACTATTTTAATACTAAATATCACCATAATTATCCAAATTGTGTGGCTATTGTTATTTAGTATTCCTCATTCAATTTACCACATATCATTTGAATGAATCATTGGCCAACTTTGCCATTTGAAAGGTCATATGGACCACACAAAAGGCCCATAAAATCTATGAAGAAACTAGACCATCCATGAAGATTTAATTACTGGGATCAATACATAAGTTCAAATTCATTCATTCTTCTAAAAAATTAAGATAAAAATTCATGGAGTCATGAAGAAAAATTTCAAGTCCCATATACAATAACAAGTGGCCCAAATGAATCTTTGAAGTCCCGCCCACTATTCTAGCCAGTAATTAAAAGCAGGACACCATTCTAGCATTTTCTCCTAATTTAATCATCAAATAAATCTGGTATTTTTCAGTGTAAAATAAACTATATGTATAGATAGCTTGTTATAATAAATTATTTTTATTTAAGGGCATCCTCCTGTTCAAAAACCCATTCACATTTCAGCCTTTGAAAAAGTGTTGATAAAAATGGATAGGTGAAAACTGTTTAGTAAAATAGCCATATCATTGGATCCAAAAGTCCAATGGCCTCCCAAATTTGAGGGATGATATAAAAAACAATATCTACAACTTGGAAGAAGATAATATCTCTATATTTAGCTTTTTGGATGTCCATATTGGCGATGAAATTGGAAGGGAATATTTGAAATGTAAACAGTCCACCTCTTTGGGCTATAAATACAACCCCCTCTTCTCCTTTCATTTGGTTGGAATTTAAGAATAGAGAAGAATTTAATGGAACAAAAAAATCTTTAAAAAGGCTTAAGAGGACCTTCCATACTCATGATTTCACTTGAGAGATATTTCCTCCTCTCTTTGTTTTAATTTACTTTTGTGTTCTTCATTGTTGTAATCTTGTAAGTCTTTTTTTTGTAATTCTGTTTTAATGAAAGTTTCTTATTCAATATCTTTTATTCTCATCCACCTTCTATAGTTTAATATTAATTTTCCTAAAATAGTTTAAATCATGTTAAAACCCCTTCCCTTCTTTTTCTTCCTCATTCAATCGAAAGTATTTTTTTAACTCTCTTTAATGATCGTGTGTGTTTTCAACACACCACTCTTTTCTTATCCTTTATTTTTATTATCTTATTAATTTATCATCATAGTCATTATAACCAGATTACTCATCATTTCAATTTCTGAGTAAATCTCTCATTTGGGTGAGTTATAATTTATGGATGTTAAGTGATTGAGATCTTTTTTTTTGATGAGTAATCTTTGAATTAACATTGTGTATGTTGGACTTAACATGTCATAGATTAATGACTTGTTTTGTTTAACGAGTGGTTTCCATGGATTATTGGAACCATAAATAAACTACCATAGACATGATATGATTAATATTAGAACCCTAAGTTATATTAAGGCTTAGATTAAAGTCTTAACACTTAGGAATTCCAATCATTGTCATCTTGTGAAGTTGTTGTTAATTTAATGCAATATAAATAAAAGCTCAAGGATATCACAAACTTAACTACCTAATAACGAAATCACCCCAATATTTATAAATTTTTTAAATCAATGAATCATTTTAATTAATATTTTCAAACAAACCCCCCTAATAAAAGTATAGTCAACTAAAAACAATCCACTATTAACAAGTATCATCATCGAGTATTTGACCTGAGTGCTGCTATAAACATTAGGAGAGCACTAGAACCTTGAATGATCGATAGGTGATAATCATCCATGCTTTCAAATAGTGCCTTTTCTAAGGATGGTGCATTAAATAGTCATTTGTTTCTGGTTATTGTAAAAAAAAACACAAAATTAAAATAAATTGAAAAAAAAACAAAAAGAAAAACCCTCATTCTCATAAAAATCATAAATGTAAAAAACACAAAGAAAAAACAATCTTCCACTTTCTTCCAAAATCTCTCTGAATTCCCCATATCCTCCCAAACAATCTCTTGGATTTTTTTGACCATGAAATTGATCGAACACTTCACTAGCTTAGGGGGAACATTAAAGATAATCAACTCATTCAAGAACCTGTCCTTGTACAACCAATTGAATTAGATATGGCCAATCCTAGGGAACAAAAACTTAAAGAACTTGATGCCCCATATATAAATTACCAAACTATTGGTATTCAATATCCAAAAAAATAGGCTGATTTCGAACCCAAATCAGGTTTGATTCATCTTCTTCCTCATTTCCATGGGCTAGCTGGCGAGAATTCACATCTCCACCTTAAAGAGTTCCAAGTGGTGTTCTCTACCATGAAGCCTCAAGGGGTTTCTGAGGAAAAAATAAAACTCCAAGAATTCCCTTTATCCCTATATAACACTACTAATCCATGTCTCTACTACCTTTTTCCCTGTACCATAACCACATGGATTGAAATTAAGCATCTTTTCTTAGAGAAATTCTTTCCTGCTTCTCGTACTGCTTCTATCCGAAAGGAAATTAGTGGTATCCATCATGTCTCAAAGGAATCACTCCATGAGTATTGGAATAGGTTTAAAAATCTTATGTAAACCTACCCACACCACTAAATCCCTGACCAACTCTTGATCCAATACTTCTATGAGGGGTTATTGGCTATGGAGAGAACTCTCATTGATGCAGCAAGTGGCAGTTCTCTTGTTAATAAAACTCATGTAGATCAAAGAGATCTTATAAACAACATGGCTGACAACACAAAAAAATTCCATACTCTACCACATTCTCAAGTAAAACAAGTCCAAGACAATCAATCCATATATCCAAACAAGATGACTGAGTGGATGAGTTAACTTATAGGTTTTGTGAGAAAACTAGTTATGGATACCAAAAACCCAACCTCATCTTCTCCACAATCTTTGTTCCCTAGATCAATCAAGAACTATAGAATCTGCAGGTCCCCAAATCATCCAACTGACAAATTTCGACAACTTCAATAGGATACATCAGATTCATCGGGACCAATAGAGCTCAAAGCAGCATATTCTTAGAGGAAAACTAAGCCTCAAAAATCAGGTTAGTTCATTAGAAACTTCAACCAACCCTACTCTGAGACCTTCTATTCTACATTTAACCAAGGCTTGAGGTATGGTAATACCTTTTCTCATCCCCCTCAATTCCCACCTCAAAATCCAAACTAATTCTAATATGGTTAAGGTTTTGGTAACTTCCAACAACCTTACTCTTTTGTTCCTCAAACTCAAAGGATAAATCCTTTTCCTAATCCTCCAGGACTCCACTATCCTAGTGATCCTTACCAATTCCAAAACCAATACAATCGCTTTCCCAAGAACCAAAATCAAGGTAATCCCAATCCAGGACAAGCCTCTTCTTCCAAGAAACCATGGGAAAGTGCAGTGGAAGATCTTTCCTCCTTCACCTGTTCCAGCCTCAAAAATATTAAAACCCAAATTGGTCAACCTACATTCCCACCTGAGCCAGCAACAACAATCATATTATTCCCAACTCCCATGTTAACCATTAACCAACCACAATGGTATTGTAAGTGCAATTGCACTTAGATCGGGAAATAAAATTGTTATTCCTTAAGCTAATTCCTCCAACCCCACTTTAAATGTTGACCTAGAAAATGAAATGAAAAAGAAACTGAAAAAGGAATCTGAATCCATTCCCTTGCCTCCTTCCATTCCACTTCGGAACCTAATTCCTTTTCCTTAAGGCATTTTAAAGCCAAATAAGTCCTTTGAACCTGATCCTGAAATGCTCAACATGTTTAGAAATGTTGA